>OX424438.1:6149700-11149700 GCA_949152465.1 Cantharis flavilabris
ACAATGAATTTTATTATGTAAATGTTCCTACTATTATTTAAATTATTAAACGAATAAAAAAATTAATGGATTCCATATTCCACTGGATGCCATTCCATCAGGATATTTTTAATAAGCTAGTTTTTCTAAATTATTAATTCGTTCTGCGACTAACTTAATTCAAATATTTTAATGAAGGAAGTAATGAACTTAATTTTCTTCTTGCGTGGAAAATTCGTTTATCGCAATAAAACGAAAGGATAATTGCATATAATATTTGTTTTAATGATAATAAAATTTGTTGTGCACATACAGGATGCTTCAAACTTGTTATTATTATGTAGTTCATATCTTCATCATTAATTTAGACTGGATTGTGTCGAATAAATTAATTCTCACTGTGAATAAAGCTCGACTTTACACTTGAAGAAAATAATTATGAAGCAGGAAATTTTTTTGATTATTTCTTGTTTAATTTAAATTAATGTTTGCAATTAAGCTCGCATATTTTTGTCGAAAGGACATAAAAGCCGGATCATCTGACTTGGATTTTTTGTTACGTCAAGCTTTCCGTTGCAGTTTTACTTATGGAATAATAAATTTGGTTTTTAACACAAAATATTGTAATAAATTATAAAAATAACAAAACGGCAGGTCGCAGCTAGAAGCCGAGTTGTCAGTATAAATGAAAGGTTGGAGATATTTTTTTTAGTCTGGGACACCCCGGTGTTACGTGATTTCCAAGTCTTTTAACAGTGACCGCTCTTCATAATCATAATTCATATTAATGGATAAAATGATCACGGTGTTTCGAAAAGT
Organism: Cantharis flavilabris; assembly: GCA_949152465.1. Taxonomy (NCBI): domain Eukaryota; kingdom Metazoa; phylum Arthropoda; class Insecta; order Coleoptera; family Cantharidae; genus Cantharis; species Cantharis flavilabris. The sequence goes on from OX424438.1 coordinate 6,150,499, forward strand.
CAGCTGAATTTATATTAAAATTTAATTTCAAAATTGCTACCATAAAGAACCATATTGTTAATAATTCACCACTCATAAATTTACTTAATCGACCTCAAATTAATTACTTTTTTCGAAAGAGTAGGTTAGATGCCCAACGATGTCATATGGCAAGCATCATGGTAAAAAATATAGTTTGCAAGGTATGACTCGACAATTTAAATTTCGGAATAGAAAAGTAGTATTTTCATTTTAAGTTACAGTGACACCATCAGTTGTGAGCTTAGCCCCCCTCTGTGAATTCTAACATGGTCTCTACCCGCTACTTCATAAAAGAATTCATATTTACCGATCATCGATTTTTAGATAAGATCTACATTTTTGAAATAATGCAAGTCATTTTTATGTCTGCCATGCAACAGTCGATTTATTTTATTGAAATATTTTTTCGATATAATTACATAGTCAGCGGATACTGAAAATATAAATAAATAAAGTAGAACAATAAATCACGACTGTAATAATACAAGAATCGTAATGTCTAATCGCATTCTTACGCAACAGTCCACGGATAACAATCGAGAAATTTCCGAAGCCACCCCTGGAGCCTTGTTTAATCAGATCGCGCAGTAATATTGCGAGAATTTGAGAAGCATCTATTTATTTTTCATTTTTCACAATCAAAAATGCTCGTGTTTTGCGTCTTATGTGGTTTCCATCACCGGGATAAGGTGGATAGGGTTTGCACCACCTGCAGTTACAGTAATAGGGTCTGCAGGAGTCCGAACGCAACATTGCTACCCGCTACCAACATTCATCAATTATGATTACTAAATATTAATATATTTAACGCAGAAACAATAGTCATGTTAACCATTCATTTGTTAAACGAATTCGAAGGCCGCTGTCAAAAAATTAAATATAAAATAAATATTTGTTGATGAACACTCGGGGTTATACCTTAATTAATTAAATTAAACTTCCGAAATGAAACGCACACCAATACCATATAACTGATATATGTTTAAAATTACAACTCAAACGTATCGGGGGAGCATTTGTTCGAATAAAAGTTCGTTAATTTATTCATGCGCGTCACCAATACTTAACTCTGGCAAAAAACAGAGAAGAAAGTAAAAGAAAGGTAGATGAGAACAAGAAAAAAAGAGGAAAAATAGTTTTTTCGTGAAAACATGAACATCAGATTTCAGCAATGAAAAATGACTATTTTATTACAAAGGCAAAATCAGAATAGAACAGAATAACAGGTTATGGACCCAGACAAGGGCAATCAGTGCATTCGATGCGATAAACTAAGATTTTTATTAAGTAGCTATATATATTTTTTATTACTTTGGATATTTTCAACAATATCCCCCTACTTAGTAATTTGGCATATGAATGGTCCGCTTTTAGGTCGAAGTCAACCTTCTGTTAATAAAAATTGAATACAAAATAGTTCGTGTACTTTTTTTTTACTTCCCTAAAAAAACATGGTTATTCCAAAGGTATTATTATGTTACTAGGAAATCATATGGCCTATCGGCCACTATTCGGCCACTATTCGGCCACCAGCGCTTCGTTTCGCTCGAGTTTTAAATGTTGTGATTTTACTTTTCGATCTCAGCCCCTCCCCTCCCCTCCACATAATTGCTAAATACGCCACTGGAAAGACGTACGTATGAAGCTTTTTAATTATTATGACTAGAGACCGGATTTTATGCAACTTAAAATGGTCGGAATATGCATGTAAATATGCATCATAAATGCATAATATGCAAAATCAAATTTCAATAAACACTACAAAATAATGTTATTTCTTTAATTCTACTATTTTTTACCAATATTTTTTACTGTTTTTACAACAAAATTTAAATTCTAAATTATCTAATCAAATATGCACAAAATTGTATAAAATATGCCCAAATATGCACGAAATTTTATAAAATTTGCCCAAATATGCACGATCAGCAGATTTCTATTTTAGTCAAAATATGCAATATTTAAAAAAAATAGCCAAAATGTGCAAATGCATATAATCCGGTCTCTAATTATGACACCTGATTATAGTCAGTAGCGCATTCAGACAATTGCTATAGGGGAAGCGACAAAATAAAAATTTATTAAACATGAAAAATAAAAAGTGTAGTAGTAATATCAAAAACCAGTTAATTTTTTGTTTTTGTCAAATTTAAAATTTTTGGTGTAAAAATTGATGTTTTTTGAGCTCTAATCCCCCCCCCCCCTCGCCCGAATCCACTGCTGACTGTTAAAACTTATCAAATTGAATGCTAAAATTAGTTTTCAGTTGAAATTGACAAAATCAATTTTTATAATAAGCAATAGTGAGGTATCAATCCGGGGGGTCTGGGGGGTATTCCATACCCCCCAGTGCACTTTTTGCTCTTTATTCGTGGGTTAAAACTAAGAAGTTATTTAGTTACTAATGCTGGGAGGTAGTCCATTGCCCACAAATCTCCTTGTATTATTGCCCAATTTATTATATAATTTGAAATAAAAAATTGAGAAAATACAAAAAAAATTGGAAAATAATTTTCTAAGTAAAAGATCGGGCAACCACCTCAATCGCAGACTAAAATTATTCAGTTGATCAGCTGGATGTGGTTGAATTTGCCAGTTGATATTCTGAAATTGTCAATTATAATTCAGATTTGTCAACTGATATTCAGAAAGATTTCTGAATATCAACTGACAAATCTGAATTACAATTGACGTTTCCTGAATAGTAGTCGATCTTTTCTGAATTACTGGTGGAAAAGGTTTAGTAATCAAGCTTTTACGGGGCTGGGCCCCAAAATCAGAAAAACTGAATCAAGAACTTTTTTACGTAAAAACGTTGAAGAAAATTGCTGAGGAAATCTGGTGTACAAATGAAAGGAAAATCTGAGAAAATCCTAGGATATCTTAAGCAATCTTAAAAAATAAGAAATCCGAGTACTTATATCTAGGAAATCTGACGATATCTAGAAAATTGTAGGAAATTTTAGGATATTTAAGAAATTTAAGAAATCCAAGAGATTTTAGGAAATACCTAAGGAATATTCGAAAATTTTAAGGAGATTGTACGAAATGTAAAAACATTGTAGGAACTTCTAGGAAATAAATCTAGTGACATTGTAGAAAATCCAGGGAAATTGTAAGAAATTATAGAAAATCTTAGAAATATTAAGCAATTGTTACGGTTAATGACGTAAATTGGGCATTAACGTCAATGGCCGGCCAATAACGTCAATGCCCATTTACGTTGGCTATTAACGTCATTGACCGGCCATTGACGTCAACGCCCGTTAACGGTGGGCAATGATGTAAATATTTTCATTTGATTGTAATATTTACGTCTTTGGCCGGTCAATGACGTTAATGACAAAAATGGATTGGACAATGATGATATTATAGAATAACTACTATAAAGAACAGCAAAATGGCAATTTAAATTTGACAGCCAACTGGCGAGTGATAATTATACACATAATATATTATGTTGTATTCGTTGTATTATAATATAATATAATATACCTAATCATTTATTAACAAAAATAAAAAAAATAAAAAATAATGAAATACATTTTTTTTTAAATTAATTAAAAAAATGGTTGGTCATTGACGTCAATGGCCGGTCAATGACGTCAATGCCCAACTAAGCTGGGCATTGACGTTATTGTCTGGCCATTAACGTTAATGGCCGAATTATCATCATTGACCGTAACACAATCTTAGGAAAGCCCGAATAAATCTAGGAAATCTAAGGATATTTAGGAAATCTGACGTTATTTGGGAAATCTAAGGTTATTTGGGAAATTTGAGGATATTTGGGGAATATGAGGATATCTAGGAAATCGTAGGAAATTCCAGACAATTTTAGGATATCTTAAGAATTTTAAAAATTCTGAGAGATTTTAGAAAATATTTGAAATTCTAAGAAAATTTTACGAAATCTAAGAAAATTGTAGAAAATCTTAGCATATTTCAGGTAATTTTAGAATATCTTAGAAAATCTTGGAAGGAAATCTTAGAATACTGCAGATGAGCAAAAAATTCGGGAAATCTCGTAAAAGGAAATCGAGTGTACAAAAATTTTCCATCGTGGAAATACACTGACTTTCAATATTTCTCAGCCATCTTAAACGTAGTGTGGTTCAGAATGGAGAAGAACAAAAGACAGGTTTATGGACTAATAATTTGCAAGAAATTCTCGATATTTTTATCAACTACCATGTTCTAAACAGCAATATGGGCGTAAAGCCTACACCAACCGATTGGAAAGACCGCAGTTTAAATTCTAGTGACCTCGGATACACTGCTGTTATCTAAAACTCTGGGCTGTGGAGAAAGCAACGGAAAACCACCTCATTAGGGGGGGAAAGGGTCTGAAATACAAAAAAAGCATATGTTTGTGTATTAAAATTTAAATTTTTTTTGCATTATTAAGCGTCATTCTAAGAATATTCTGCAAAATTTTCATAAAAAAATATTGAAAAATAAGCCTGTGAGAACCGAGTAATCTAAAAAAAATTCGCTGCGGTAGTCGCAGGATAACTCATGATTGCTTCATCTAAATTTAAAAAACCGTCAAGATTTCTTTAGTACATAAGTTTATCTTGGATTTGAACGAAGGAATTAACAAAATATTCGTTTTTGAATTTTTGGCAAAGGTGCAATCAAGAAACTCTGATTTTTGTAATTAAAAAAAATAAAAATCCTTCGCTCAGAACCGAGTATTTAGTACCTATGTAAAGGAAGTGTGCAAAGTTTGGCCCAAATTGGTCCAAAGGTTTTCGAGAAATTTCTAATTTCACATTTCTAATTTCTGAGGGGGGCACATTTGAAAAACATTTGAAAATCAAATTGTTGCATTTAAATTATAAGATAATGTGACAAAAATGGAACTCTGCTATTGGTAGATATTATTATAAAGGAAAAAATCAATAGAAATTAATGATTAACTTTTAATGAATTCTTGTGTTATTGTTATTATTAGTTCTCTACAAGAAGAAGGGAAAGAAGAAAGGATCCAACAGGATCTATGCTTTTTCTTTTTATTATAACAGAGCTTATTACATTTTTTAAGGCAGCTCATTTATGGCTTTAATAGTTGAAAAAATTAATTTTCAATTTTTGCATTTTCAAAGAAAGCAAGAACTGTTTTTGAGTTTCCTGGAGCAAAAGTCAGAATTTAATATTCTACCTAGATGGTTTGATATTACTGATGTTCTGGGGAAAAATCAGAATTGATGATTTGGAACCAACATCATTGTCGAAAGTTACACAATAAGAAGTCTTCCGGTAATAATTTGAACTCATCGCAAATTTATTGTATTATTTTATTCAAATTTATGGGCCGATAATTCGTTATTTTACTGCTTTTTATATTGCTTTGTTGAACTTTCAAGAGAAATTAAATCCTCCAGGACACTTCTTGCTCGGAGACAATAATATCAATACAATAATAATATATATAAAAATTTATTACTACCTATTTAATTTTATTTTGTATTGTATTTTTATTCGATTAAAAAAATAGTCTCTTGGAAAAAACGCAATAATTCGATACAAACAAATTATTCGTTTCGAGGTGTTAAAAAGAGTTAACTAATTTTACGATGGGTGTACAGTTTAACGGTGTAGGCGTGCCCTAAAATAAATATTTATCAAAAAATCATTTAACAAATTGGGCACAACTACTGCAGCTCGACCGGGATCATTGGTTTCTTTGTTGAAAAAACCTTCAAGCGAATTGAATTTAAAATGTAAAAATTTATGACGCGGTTAAATTTTAACTTCTTATAAAATGTTAATATTATAAAATTCACACATATTTTAGATTTTCACAGTTAAGAGCACTTAAAACGACACAATAGAATGACACGAATACAATGCATTATAAAACAGGTGTCTATAGAAGTTACCAATACACGTCAAAAGCTTTCTTTTTGAAAATTTAAGCTCCCGATTTTATAAATCTAAACATAACAAACCGCAGCCTCCTTCTTCAGATAGTTCGCTTTTTCTATGATGGGAAAAAAATGGACCTGTATAAAGCACCTCCAAATAATGCACACAATAGAACTACTTTATAAAGCTGACATATTTAATGAAAAGTGCTAGATTTATGAGTGCCTTTACATTTTATTATGTAATAAGGTGTTCCAATCCACCGATTTGAATAACAAAAAAAATTGGTTAACAAAATACTTTAGCAATTATTACTGCAATTTATCATATTTAGAACTTTTTTTTTCCACTACAGTAATTTTATAAAATTAATTTCCGACCCTAATTTACTCGCGAGAATTTCAAAAATTTTTAAATCACTTAGAAATTCATTAATCTTCAGCAGCTACCACGAACGTAAAAACTGTAAATTTTTTATTCCACTCAGAAAAATAAATAGGTACGGAAAATGACTGTTTTCTCTCCAATACCTCCAAAATCAAACATTTTACGTTAAATTTATTATACCAAAATCGAGGAATTTAGTTTAATAGCTAAAATTTTGTGTAGAACAACAACTAATTGATAATTTTAATTAATAAAGTTTGAATCGTAAAAATTCCTTATTCAACGTTCTGGTTCTCTCGACTCGAGTGGGATCGTTAGTAGAAATATTTTGCTAAAAACTTAATAGTTTCATAAATTTAGCTTTTAGAGACATTAAATTAAATTAGCTATAGGTAAGTAATTAAAATTTATATTAGGCTGTGCGGCGTTAAAGCAATTTCAATAAAGCGCTACATACGCAATATCCATTCACTGCCAGATAATTAAGTTTTAGTTAATTAAAGTTTATAACCAATAATTATCACCTAATAAATTAAAATTGCAATTTACACTTTGATAAAAGTTTGTTTTGCCGTTACTTTTCAAATAATTAAGAAATTTCCTATTATTAATAATGTTAATGTGATAAATATTTTTTTGAAACATATTGATTGATGGTTGGCGGTGATTTCTGTTCACGGTAAATAACCACACCTAATAAATCTGTGACGTCACGCTTTTCACTTTGTCTGCGGTCTCATCATTCAAGAATCAGACATGGTTCATTTATGATGAAGTCTTTTGAACACGATTGTTGCGTTACAGAACAAAACTCGAGTTTATATCATTTTTTTCAAAATATAATAACTTTTAATAGGTAGATTAATATCGAAACATTCGTGAATAGAAAAAAAAAATGGAAATTTATAATAGCGACACCTTGTTGAAATCCTTTTATGATCTTATCGGAAATGTTGATTGTCCTCATCTCCTTTGTTAGCTTCTGACACTTGTTGAGCACGGCTTTTCTAAACAGTGTCATTTCATTTCATTGTCGGGTTTGTTAACCTAAAGAGCGATTAGAATGTCTAGAAAGCACATCGACAGAGTCACTAATGCAAAAAATTGAGAAAAATATATTTTTTGTGCACACAAAACACATGTAATTGGTCCAAATCGGCTCAGTACTCTTCAAATAATTGGATAACAATAAATTATAGTAGTGTGCGACGCTACTATATCCTGTTGAATTTGCATTTTACCAAACGCAAACTTCAATAATTAAATAAGAATTTTTTAAAATTTGACTTGAGTTTTTCAAATGAAACTAAAGAAAATTTTTGAATTTCATCAACAAAACATTTTTGGAATTTTTCTATTTAGTTTATAAATTTTGTTGACTTTAAAAATTTAAATTTTTGTGTTTTATGATTTTCCCGCCGATTCGTCGAGGGTGTAACAGCTAGGTGGGGAAACCAGGTCTCTCGCTGCCAAGATCGCCGCATGAGAGTTCGAGATCAAAATTTTACTTTGAGTTACAATTGCAATTTTGAGTAAATTTTAATTTTTGATTTATTAAATTGTCCCAAATTTGGACAGGATTGGAATTATATTTGGAAGTGATTGGTTTGATTTCGTTTCCTCCGATAAATTTTTTTTTACTTAAATAAATTTTTATTGGATCAAAAATATTTTATTTAAATTAAACAAAATTTATTTGTTTCAAAAAAATAATTCAAATAAAATGGTATTTTTGATTCAAAACAGATAAAAAAAATAGGGGTTGATTACTTTATTAGAAGGTCACTGGGGATCCGCATGTCCGCATCCGCAAATAAGTAAAATTTGAAATTTAAAAATGTAAATAAAAAAAATTGTACATTCAGTGGCGGCTGCTACAGGGAGGGTGATGAGGCTTCACCCTTCTAAACCCAAAATAATTAAAACATTAAATGTAAAAACATAAATTTTAAAACTTATTAGCCGTTAAAGCTTTTATATTTTCTGAAGGTTTGCTGTACCCCATACTCTGTACAATTTCTGACGAAATCTGGTGTACAAATGAATAAGAAAAATGTTAGAAAATTCCTGACAATCTTAAGAATTCTGAAAAATTAAGAGATCTTAAATCAATCCAGGAGCAAATCCGGGAAAATTTTTAAAAATTCTCGTAAAAGGAAATATAGGATATAGACAATGAGGAATTCTCGTGCATTTTTTAAAAAAAATTTTCTGAAACTTTGTGTTAAAAGAATGAGATTGGCGTTTTTAATTTTTTTGTGCCATTAATATTAAGCCCCAAATTGAAGTTTTAGACACCTAACTACGTCACTAGGAGGTTTTCCTATTCCAGGTGATTGAATCGCGTGATTCTATCACGTGGAATAGGAATTACAATTCACGACTTCTGAATATCAGTTGACAAATCTGAATTATTATAGTTAACAATTTCTGAATATCAACTGGCAAATTTGAATTACAGTTGACGATTTCTCAATTACTGATGGAAAAGATGTAGAAATTCGACCACATCCAACTGATCAACTGAATAATTTTAGTCTTCAATTGAGGTGGTTGCCTGACCTCTGAATGATTAGAAAATTATTTTCCAAATTTTTTTGTATTTTCTTAATTTTTTATTTCTAATTATGTAATTGGCCAATACAAAGAGATTTGTGGGAAATAGAATACCTCCCAGCATTAGTAACTAATTGACTTCTTAGTTTTAACCCACGAATAAAGAGCAAAAAGTGCACTGGGGGGTATTCCATACCCCCCAGACCCCCCGGATTGACACCTCACTATTGCTTATTATAAAAATTGATTTTGTCAATTCCAACTTAAAGCTAATTTACCTTTATATTCAATTTGATAAGTTTTAACAACAAATTATGTAGACTTACCACATCTATAATCAGCAGCGGATCCCCCTCCCCGTAGAGCTCAAAAAACATCAATTTTTACACAAAAAAATTTAAATTTGATAAAAACAAAAAATTAACTTGTTTTTGATATTACTACATACTTTTTCGTGCATATTTGGGCAAATTTTATAAAATTTGGTAGTATTTTATACAATTTTGTGCAAATTTGGGTATACTTTATAAAATTTCAAAAAAAAAGAAATTAAATTTTTTTTCTCGATTAGTACTACCTTAATACCTCAAAAAAAATATTTTTTTCGTTGGAGATAAAAGTTTCTTTTCAGAAACTTTCAGGAAGGCGGTCTGCGTTGATAATTTGAAAAAAAAACAAAATTGAATTTTTAGACACCCAACTACGTCACTAGGAGGTTTTCCTACTCCACGTGATTGAATCACGTGATTCAATCTATATTTGTGTGCAGTCATCCTTCAATGTGGTTGTTGGTCGTAGGGCTGGAGAAAGACTATCAGAAATAGAAGGCAGCATTACTGTAAGGATTGTCTGTTGAATTTCAGACAATCGAAATATTTTCAACAATTTGGAAATATCAGTCAGTTCAATATAATGTATGTTACGAGATATATGTTATTTTCATTTTCACTCTAAAGTTGAAAATAAGCTAGTTATTTAAGATTAAGATTTAACGCATGTTGCTCGGAGTTCGGTCGAAAATTTCAACTATCCATACCTTCGTACAAAATTAACTTAAAATCCTGGTCACTGAAGCTCATTCAGGCTCAAACGAAGCTCTTTCGATTGACATCAAGTGCTCACGTAAATTTAAAATGAGAAGGAAAATTGCAAAACATGTCTACAGCTCCCCCAGTAGTTTTTTTTTAATAATATCGCGACCGTTGAGGCTCAAACGAAAATAATAGGAGCTCGTTGAAGCTCAAACGATGCTCTAACGTTTGACACCAAACTTATCTAAAAGTTCGAAACTGGGGGCCACTGACATGTACGTAATGGTCTTATCATTCGTAGTTTAGATTTCTGCATTATATTTGGGTCTTTCATTTTTTTTCTTAAATAATTAGGGAAGCAGGAATTTGCATAATTAAGTTTTTACATGTTAATTTCCTATGTTCGGCTAACCCATTCAGCACCCGGTATAATAAACTGTATTAGTAAACTTTATAGTTTGATATTATTCAAAAGTACTAATTCCAACTGTTGTAAATTCCTCATTATAAACAAATCACAAAACCTACATTTGCTCCGAATACAACAACTCCGTAATTTTTTTTAGAATTTTGAATATTTAGTAATTATTATATAATAATTACGGAGACATGTAGGTGTCAATCCGGGGGGTCTGGGGGGTATGGAATACCCCCCAGTGTTCTTTTTTGTATTTTTTATGATTCATGCTTTTTATATTTCTTACTGAGGAGTTATCAATTGCCAGTAATTGATTGAAAATTACTGGCAATTGATAACTTCTCAGACACACACCTTAAGGCACCTTCAGGCATGTGGAACTGAACGAATTTTTACAATTAATTATTATAGAATTTTTCACAACGAATTAGATGTAGCTATAGTTCAAAGACGTCACGAGTGGATTCAAGCAATGTTTACGGAGGGATAAGTGATGCTCGGGAGGGATGGGAATAATTAAATACTATATTTTCATAACAATTTAGGTGCATTTTCCAAATTTTGTAAATTTTATTGTTTTGAATGATGGTTTTTAGTTTTTGAAGAGTCATTGCGATAGCTACTTTTATGACCTTCCTTGCATCTACCCTTCGATGTACTGCAATTTATGTGTTTATGTTCTGAACTTAAGTTCAGTTGAGCTGACACTGTTTGTAATCTTAAGGGGGTAAGTCTAGAGGCATGAATTTTGGGCGATTTCTGAAGCACTGTACAAATGAAACAAAAAATATTTTTACTATCTATTTTTTTAACATTTGTTTATTGATATTTTAAGATTACATAGAAAATTAACCGAAAAAAACCCTCTAAATTCGCAAAAGCTGTCAAAATGGGACGTCTAAAAAAAAGGTGTCCTGGCGTGCACGATATCTCAAGTTCTAATGAACCAATTTAATTGAAATTTGGTGTGAATATTCTTTATAGATGCCGCTATGGCATGAACCTAGGAAAAGTAATAAAAAAGTTTCACAAAAATGGCGGTCATTTGAAAAAAAAAATTTATTTTGCATGTTTTAATTAACAATTCCGAATTTTTTAAAAATAGTAAAATTAAAAATTATGATCTGAGCGTGGTTCAGGCGATAGAGGAATGTATAAAGAACATTCACACCAAATTTCAAATAAATCGGTGCATTAGAACTTGAGATATCGTGCACGTCAGTTTTTTTTTAACCTCCCACTTTGCCAGCTCATAACTTTGTGAATTTTGAGTTTTTGTTTTTGATTAATTTTTTATGTAACCTCAAAACATCAATGGATAGTAAAAATAATTTTTGTTTTGTTTGTACTACAGAGCTTCAAAAACCGCCCGAAAATTCATGCCTCTTAACTAGAATACCCCCTTAACATAGCTTTTAGTAGCTGTAGCTTCAACAGTATTTTTTCGTTGCTATTTTTTATCATCTATCAACTATTTTTTTTGTGATAGAAAAAATTTGGTTATAGCAGCGGAAAATAAGAAAATTAGTTACAGCAACAAAACAAATTGAGTTGAGACTATAGCTACAAAAAGCTTTCTTAGGGTGTAAATCCTTTTTCAGAGTAGCGAAACTACCTAGCGTAGAATCAGGCAAATCACTGTTTTAGTTAATACTTAGTTGTTGTGAGCAAATATTTCTTACCAATATTTTTAAAAAGTTTTGTGTTTGTGTGACTGTTTGTTTATACGTTCTCAAAGATATCAAAAATGAAGTATGTAATTAAAAATTGTAGCCAAACAAAGTATATGTCTGGCAAACTACCTCCGACTGGTCCATTTTTTTATCAACCAAATAATTTACAAACTGTAAACAAAAATAACTAATAAACAAATTATGTGTATCTATCCTTCTACCTACCTATTCGCGATTTATCTTACTGTTGGTGGCGTTTGTAACGCTACCAAACGTCATAAACATGGCGGCTCTATTACGTACACTTCATGTTGTTTTGACTTTAATTCTGAATTTTTTTATTGTTAAACCGCGGTGATAGAACACCAAAAGAATGCAAACATTTGGTTTATAAACAAAACTTTCTATACCAATATATAATATGTATGTATATGTTACGGTCAATGACGTAAATTGGGCATTAACGTTAATGGCCGGGTAATGACGTCAATGCCCATTTAAGCTGGCCATTAACGTCATTGACCGGCCATTGACGTCAACGCCCGTTAACGGTGGGCAATAATTGCCCAATAATTGCCCAATCAATAATTGCTCAGTAATGGTACATGAATAAAAAGGAAATGGTGCACTGGGGTGTATTCCATACCCCCCAGACCCCCCGGTTTGCCTATAGCTACATTGAAGCTTAATTCATATTATTTGAAGTTGTAATAATAAATACGTAAATACATTCAATTTTAAACGTCGAAAATATTTTAATTTTGTATTCAAGTTTCAAATACACAAAATAATATGTGTAAACCGGGGGGTCTGGGGGGTATGGAATACCCCCCAGTGCATCCTACTTTATTATTCGTAAATTATTTAGAATTTCTTTTTCTGAAAAATAATTTTCTTGTTTCTTTCTTTGAGTTATATATATTACGGTCAATGACATAAATTCGGCATTGACATGAATGGCCGGACAATGATGTTAATACCCATTTACGCTGGCCATTAACGTCGTTGACCGGCCATTGACGTCAACGCCCGTTAACGGTGGGCATTGATGTAAATATTTTCATCTGATTGTAATATTTACGTCTTTGGCCGGTCAATAACGTTAATGGCCAAAATAGATTGGGCAATGATGATATTATGGAATAACCACTATAAAGAACAGCAAAATGGCGATTTAAATTTGACAGGTAACTGTAAAAGTGATATTTACGTATATATGTTGTATTCATTGTATTAGGATATACTTAATCATTATTTATTAACGAAAATAATATAAATTAAAAAATAATAAGATAAAATTTTTTAAATAAATCATTTTTATTCTGGTATGAGAGTAAATTGCGAATTTGTTGTTGCGAGACACGCACATTTATTATTTTTACATTCACCCTCGCAAAGACAACGCTTGTAACCCTGGCCTCCTAAAACACTGCTTTGAGCTGCTGCTTGTCTAAGAGTAATCTCATTTTCTTTGGTCGTATCACTAATATTTTCACAAAATTAACTTTTCAGTATCCCTTAATAACTAATATTAATTGCAAGGGTGCATTTAATATATTACTTTCAGATGGAATCTATAGAATAATAGTTTCATCATTGCCCACCCCGTATTGGGCATTAACGTCATTGCCCGGACAATGATGTAAAAACCACACATTAAATTTTAAATGTCAACATTGCCCAAAATGCACGGTCATTGACGTCAATGGCCGAATTGTCATCATTGACCGTAACATATATATTAATTAGGTTAACTTAATAATTTTACCTTCTTTCTTCTTACTTTCTTCTTCTTCTTTTGCTATCCTATCTTTCTCCAATATTTTACCAATAAAAAAAAACCGAATTTGGAATATGAAATTTGGAGTTTCTTATTTTATAGAAAACAATTTTGCTTCGGCGAATTCTTCACTTTGAGATAGATATCTCTAAGATAAATCAGACAACAAAAAATCAAATTTGCGACGATAAATCACAAATCTGATTGGTTACTTGGTTAATTTATCTGATAGATGATTTGTATCTTGGAGATACAATTTTTCGAGAAGAATTTATTGCATAAAAAAACTTGTAAACAAATCATATTAAAATAATTATGCTACCTTTCTCTCTCTTTTATGATTTAATTTCATTGGCTCTTGCTGGTTACTAAATAATATTAAATGGGGTAAAATTCTAATTGAAGGGACTGTAATAATTTGACAAAGTGTAAGTTGAGTAAGAAATGAATTAAAAATTATATGATATAATGTAATGGTAACGCGTAGCAATTAAGGCCGTAACATTCAATTTGATTCGCTAATAAGTATCATTTGAGCGTGTAAACGATGAAGTTATAAATTCAAAACATTTAATAGTACGGCAAAGATTTTAATTAGACACGTTAATAGTTGTAAATTAATTGGTGTTTATCTTGATCATAATTACATATAATGAAAGAGATACATGGCAGTTATAAATGCCATATATTTCTGATTTAATTTGGTATAATTATTGGAGTACATCAAAACCGATATTTAGATTCCAAGTGCTATTATTACACGTAGCCACGGGGGTGAATTTTAAAATTAACTAATGTGGATCGTTTACAAGTTCTTTAAAGCCCAGCAACGTTGATATTTAATATCATTTATACTTAAACTATGCATATTAAATACTTCTTATAAAATATGTGATTTCGCAGCGGTTGGTTTGAGATTAAAAACAAAAGGAAACTACCTACACAGAAGTGAAAATAATTTTATAATTTTGAGATTTTCAACACATCCTCGTAGCCTTATCTTTCTTCATCTTACACAAGTATTCCAAAACGGATCTTTTCATCGTGTAAATATTTGAATATTTTAATAATATTTTTATTACCAAATTTACATGTGAATTACAAATCGTTCCTTATTTTTAATTTAATTCAGATATAATTTGTTGATGTCATTTAAATATTCTATGTATTAAATTTTACCCAAATTATAATATTTTAATACTCGGTTGCCTAATACAATTAATTTATTATGTTGATTAGACACACAAATTTTACAAACAGACAAACTGTTCTTTTTCACTCTTTATTTGCTTTTTAAATTTTAGTATTGTGTGCATATACTTAACGTTAGATTGTCTAGTCGAGATAATATGTAAAAAGTAATTAGCCATTCTTATTTTATTGCCAATAAAAACGAGAGAGCGAGCGAACGTATATATAAATTTTTATATTTTTTTATCGTATATTAATCAACCCTTAACATTTATCAAGTGTAAATAAAATGTTGTATAGATCGTGGCCGATCCATTTGCGGGCACTAAAAGTGTTTATAGTACGAAGGTTTTCCACTCGTTAAAGTGGTGCTGACCACTAAGTACTTCGTTTGGCCATTAAAGTGAGACGAAGACGGGGAAAAAAAATGGCGAATGAAGTACAAAGTGGAAAAATTACATACATCAATTTTGAAAGTAAAATGTGGAACTAATAGTGCTCATTCCTCAATATTATTCAAAGTAATATTGCACTTATGAAAAGTGAATGTTGTACTTATTCGACCGTAACCTAACTAATGATGGTAGTTGGTAGTGGCATTGTTATTTCCTTTTACAGAATATAAATGCCGCTTAAGAGTAACATAATAGATCTTTGTGAATCTATGACAAGGTCCGTAGCTAGCTACTTCAAAAGTTGGGATTCATTAACAGCTCATGTCAATCATTAAGTATAGTTAATGACCAATATAGGAAAAAAACAATAAGCTAAAAAATGTAGAAAATCCAATCTCGTATTTTTTCGAATCTATGTTTGGGCGGTACTGGCCACCGGTTAATTACACGGGAAACTAAAAATGATCTTTGGATTTTTAAACTGACAGATTTTATCCTCGGGCGTTGATTACAAAATTTTGCATTTTTAAACCAAATTTTAATTACAAATTTAAATTCAAACATCTAAAAATATGCCATAGCTGCTACGGGGTCAGATGAATGCATGTGCAGGCAGGGTATTTTAATTGTAAACTATTAATGTGGCCAGCCTGGTCGTCATATATTACAAAAGCCCTCCGGCTTGGCGCGGACCCCTGCTGCGTGTTCCCAATGACCATACCATCGCACACAAGCTCCACTTATATTTTCAATTTTTTTTTGTGTAAACGTACTTTTTTAATTTTTTCCAATAACCATTTTTTATTTGCTCTAAAGGTTCTTTTTTATGTTCGCTGGTGTTGGTCGATTAATGACGTGCCTAATTAAAATAAACCACGTTCACATCGCGAGTAACTTATTTTGGTCAATGGTTCGCATGCTAAAAAGTAATGCAAACCATAATAAAATACCCAACATTTTGACAAATGCAACTTCAATAATGAAACGTATCGCGTTGCATTTATGAGTTTGAATTAAAATATTATTGGTTCTTATGATCACGTTTTATTTATTTTACATCCAATTTATGATCGAATTCATAAACGCGCGTAAATATTTTTCAAACAACTTCCATTTTCTTTTTTTCATCTTCGTAACGTGATCGAAATACATTCTATCTCCATCTCAATAATGAATCTACTCATTTTTCAAAATATATCTCACTTCCCAAAAACTTGTTCTTTTAAATCTAAAATTTTTCGCAGATTTTTCAGTTTCGAATAGTTTCCATGTATGGTTGGTGTAGAAACGTTCGTTTATAAACCAAACCTTTGCATTCTTTTGGTTTACTATTCTACCGCGGTTTTACAATAAAACAATTTAGAATCAAACTCAAAACAAAATCAAGTATACGTATTAGAGCCGCCATGCTGTTGCCATTTGGTAGCGTCACGAGCGCCACCAACGGTACTGAAAGTAGTATGGCTTGATTTTTCACTTGAAACTCTGCAATAGCAATGAGAAACACATCCGTATTGATTATTTTGTATGTAAATTTTATAATTGTTTAAATTTTTAACCAATTAAGTTGGTATTTTGCGAAAGTGGGGGGAAAACAAGGCTTTTTGCCGTTAAGCCAACCGCAAGAACGCGAATGTGACCAAAGTTGGTCCCGTGAAATTTTGTAATTGCAAATTATTTGAGTTTGATTTGTGAAAAAATATTATTTCTATTTGCTTTATGTCTGATTTCTTCACTTAGAGATATCCACCCGATTAGTATAAACATACCTATAAGTCTATTATATAAAAAAGAATAAAACAGTTTAACTATGTTTACAAGAAGTAAATGCAATGTAGAATGTAGGTGTCAAACCGGGGGGTCTGGGGGGAATACCCTCCAGTGCGCTCTTCCTTCTTAAAACCGCCTTCCAACGTTGGAAACATTATTATGTTTCCGCGTATTGCTAGTTGAAGTTAGTTGCTAGTTGAACAGCTATGGTGCCGCCACCTAGGCGGTGATTTTGTGCATAACTTAGGTGAGAATCTGGCCATAATTGACCAGAAGATGGCGCGGCGTACGCTTGTTTGGGATATCCAACTAGCGTATTAAGCTCTAGTTTTAAGAAGGAAGAGTGCACTGGAGGGTATTCCATACCCCCCAGACCCCCCGGTTTGTCACAGCGCCATCTTTAGGGTTGGCTGGAAAGATCGGTGATCGAGAAAGAAACGGCCAGGGGGCACACGGTCTAGGACGTTTCGGCACAGCTAATTCGGCGCAATCCGATTTTGAAATACTGAAACTAGATATTAATAATGTTTCCAACGCTGAAAGATAGTTTCAGGACCCCCCCCCCCCCCGGGTTTGTCAGAGGCATTTTCTGAGTTGGCTAGAAGGGTTACGCCAGCTAAAACAGATCGGAACGCAGCGATGGGTTGCATTAATTGTATAAAGAAGAATAAAACAGTTTAACTATGTTTACAAGAAGTACAAACAATGTAGAATGCGGGTGTCAAATCGGGGGTGCAATCTTCGTTCTTGAAACCATCTTTCAGCGTTGGAAACATTATTAATCTCTAGTTTTAAGAACAAAGAGTGCACTGGAAGGTATTCCATGCCCCCCAGACCCCCCGGTTTGTCACAGCAGTATCTTCAGGGTTGGCTGGAAGAGTTACGCTAGCCGAAACGGAGCGGAGCACAGCGAAGGGCTGCCTCTATTGCAGTGGCGTATTTACCCAAGGGCCAAGAGGGCCATGGCCCGGGCGGCGCAAGCCGTCCCTCGCGCTTAGCTTGGGGCGCATTTTATAAACGTTATACCTACACTGAGAGAACAAATAAAACTTAATTTTTGTTTTTTTTAAATTCATATATGGGGCGGAAAAACTTTTGGGCCCAGGGCGCCAAATTTTAAAATACGTCACTGCCGATAACCAATCAAATTAATCAAGTGACTAAACAGACAACCGTTTTGATTGGTTATCGGTATGTTTATACTTATCGGGTGGATATCTCTAAGTGAAGAAATCGGACATTAGTAAGATTTTTATTATATTGGATTTTATTGTCTCAAAGTTTGGACTAAGTGGGATTATTGAAACGATTTGACATCGTTGCACCTGGTCTGATTATCGCGTACGTTTAGCGTTTCCATTTGGATAGATACATAACTATATGTATGTGAAATTTTTGATTTTAAAATTCCGGCGTTAAACCTAAAAGGCTTCAGCCAGCTCAAAAATGTCGGAAGAAAGAAATCGTCAGATAAAGCAGGTTCCATGTGATACGAAAATTATAAAAAATAATAAAATATAAATATCTTAAAATTAAATAAGATAATTGCTTAAATTGGCAAATTTAGTAATCATTTTCTATTTGCTCAACTAAAATTCTTCAAAAACCACCGAAAGTAACCCAAATATGCACAAATATGAATTATTTACTCAAATATGCACCAAAGCTTGAAAATATGCAAAATTTACAAATTTTGCGTAATTCGTCAAAATTTATTATTAAAATTATTAAATTTTATAAATCTAGATAATAATCTTATCGTTTGCATATCAATGGATATTTTATCTATTTTTATCAATTTTAGTGCATATTTGAATGAAATTCGGTGCATATATACGCGCATCTTTTCAAGTAATTTGGTGGATATAAATCCGAGCTCTACTTATTACTAGATTGCTCTAGTATACTCTACCATAACTTTTCAATTATTTTAAGAACAGATCGGAGGTGCAGGTCTCCCACAACAAATTTTCCAAATTTTAGTTAGAAATTTAAGAATTTTTATACTAAATTTTCTTTTAAACTTCAAACTGCTAATTAGGGCAACGGGAATCATATAAAAATTTGAAGGAATTAAAAATAAAGCTTTAGTTTAAATTTAAAAATATCAATTTGGAATTTAGTAATTTTATGAATTTTTTTAGGAATTTGGAACAAATTTTGGTATTTTAGGAATATTTAGGATTTTAGGACGAAGAAAGACATGATTCTTTAGATAATAAACTAAGAAAACATGGCAGCCTACAGTGTTTGAATGGTTTCGATTTTTGGTGTGCAAATCGATTGCCAAGGTTGTGCGGCCTGAAGGCCGCACTGGTCATGTGCATGTGCATAAGTGGTAAAATAAGAGTATGCTCCAGCAAGCAAGTGCATTTTTAGGACTTTTTTATGGATTATTTGGCCAAACAGTTGTAGTGAAACAAAAAAATAAAAACTCTGAAATTGTCCGGCGTAGCCTAAATCAGTCGTAGAGCTTGAAACAATCGGGAGTCGGTTTCTTCTTTGTGTTTGGAGCAATAATTGAAACTCTTACTGAAAACGGATATTTAGGTTTATTTAAAAACCAATGAATGTAACGACAAATTTAGTTTTCGAACTTTATTTTCAATTTATTGTATTTAAATTTAAAGATCACTTGCCACCTAAATGTGTTTAGAGTGACCCTGACAGAAGCCTCTTGTAAGAAGCTGGAGGCTTTTAAAATGTGGTTGTACAGGCAGATACTCAAGATACTGTTACAATTGATCCTGCAGAGAAAGGTGAATGGAAGAAGAGGGTCAGGAAGAAGACGCATATCATAGTAAAAGAACTTATTAAGAACATGATACAATAATACGACAGTAGGTCTATTAAGAGCTGCTGTGGATAAGGTTTGAAAGTTCGAATTGCCATAATGATCGCCAACATCCGAAACGGATAGGCACCGGAAGATGAAGAGATTATTTAACCTGAAAGGTGGCATCAAGCCATGTCTGATAGGATTGAAGGATTGGAAGCAATGAGAGGAAAGCGCAGGTTAGGAAGAGAAGTTTTGGGAAAAGTTAAGGAACTAGCTTAACTGGAATTGCTAACGCATTTACATTCGAACTTTGCCGGTTGTTCAGCTGGTGCTTGTTGGAAGAAGAAGAGAAGTGAGGTGCCGCAGGTTAGCGGAAAGTAGTGAAGTGAAAGTAAAAGTAATAGATACTTTAAAATAATGTAAATAAAATAAAGTAAATTAAAATTAAGCAAGTAGATGAGTGAGTTAGTAAAAGAGTGAGTCGAAAGAGAAAGAGAGTGAGAGAGTAAAAGTGATTGCTGAGTCCAAAGTACACCAGCCCGTGCACAACAAATATATCATACGTTTATTTATAAGCCAGAGGTCAAAAAGCTTAGATCATAAAGCTACTTTACCTACTCAATGTGGTTCATCTGAAATTGAAAAAGGATAAGTAGTGGTCACACCAAGTTTGAGAATACTTAGTGATCGTTGGAGCGGGTTGCTGTTATTGGTTGATGAGGAGATTTGTCTTGAGTTACTGTAAGAAAACGAGATGAGAAGAAATCTGGTGAAAAAAGAGAATAGGTACCGGTGAACTCCGGTAAAGATAGGTTGCTCAGTAGTCTTCTGTAAAGAAGTAAAACTTCAAAGTTGTATTGCCCTATGGTTAGAACTTAGGAGGTTGTCGTTGTCATGGCTTTTGTCGTAGAGTTTCTCTGTCAGCTTTTTTATGAGTTTGCTTAGGAGTTCCATGTTGGTTTCTGCGTGGATATATCTGTTCGGCTGCATGAAAGGGTGACCGGACATTTCGCTACGGGATATTTTGCTCCCAGACATTTCGCTACCGGACATTTCGTTATCATTCTTACGATGTAACTAAATTTAAATAGTTATTTTATATTAATACCCAGTCGAGGTGGGGCCTCCCAGTGGAGGTGGATTGGCTTCAGGCATGTTTTTAACGAGTTAAGCACCAGCCAAAACGGCAAATCACGTATCCACCGTAAAATGAATTAATTATATAAGTAAATAATATAAATTTTGTAAGTTTAGTAAGCAAGCAGAAGTGGTAGTGAAATGTCCTAGGAGCAAAATGTCCTAGTAGCTAAATGTTCTAGAACCTGCATGAAGATGGCACCCGATGTTCATTCAAATGTTTTAAACTACCTGGTCTGGCCTATTTGCCTGTTGGAGACGAAAACCTATGCCGAAGCTACATACGTGAGGATCGGTCTGTTGAACGAATCTTGATGTTTACTTCCAAGAGGCTGCAAGTCCCAATCAGTGGATTAATTGTGGCTATGGACAATCGTACTCGATTGTTGACGGAATCAATCTGTTTGACCCAATTAGATTAGATTTTTGCATCTTACCGAAAACTACAAAAATGTTTTTCCTTACTACGCGTATGCAAAAAAACCATGAATATTTATTTTTCTCAGGATTTCTCTCACGATCCAATCACTGCGCTTTGCAGCAGAATTTTCAAAATTTCCATTATTATTCATTATGGGTTTTTCAGTTCAAGACCAGTACCGAAGATATGAAGATGGCTCCTGCGGAAAGATGGGGGAAAAGCCTAAGCAGAATCATCAATTTAATTGAAAAGTACACAAAATATTCATTTTTTGGTTTTATTAATGAGAATCTTTTACTCTTTCAGTTGCGATCACCAAAGAGTGGATCGGTCGTATGATCTAACAAAGATAGATACTTCTCTCACAATGCATATGCAAAGTTTAACTTGAAGCTACCTCTGAAGCGGCTTTCAACCGGTCTTGGTATTGCCCAAAAAGATTTATTACACTTGGATGAAGCATTTTCATGACCAGCTTCAGGTGAAATATTTGCAAGCATTCTTTAGATAGTTTTCGACTCGTTTTCCCACCAGGCTAAATGTTTTGCAGAAAATCCAACATGGAAATAATTTCGTAATAACTTATTTCGATTTTATTATCGGCAACATTTTAATGACAGAAACTTTATCCACCTTTTTGGATTTAATTTGTTGTAAAACCGAGAAGGTAGCATTGGCTACATTACACGTACATAAAAATATAAAAATACGACTCTGTAGCAACATAAATTTACGGGAAAGGCACGCGATATAAACTAACACACGAGAGTATAGGTAAATATAATATTTTAACATAAAGCTACCACATTTTCAACATTCTACGTTCTTGTTGAGTCGTAAACTTTATCCAACCCCAAAAATTACCGATGTTTTCACGCTTCGCGCCTAAAACAAGTTGTCAACTTTTTCTGTTTTCGGTACGTGTGACATCGTTTTGCGCGCGCCACGGCGCTATCGATTAAATTGATAAAGCAAAGTTTTATCTAACAAGTTTATTAAAATTAATGATAGTAAACAATAACGCAGTATGAGTAGCCAAGTTAAGAGGACTTGAACGGATGAAAAAATGAAAAACAATTCTGATTAGTTTACCATCACCGTAGGAATCCGGCGATTTCTTTAGAGGGCAACTAAACCAATCAAGAACTGTCGCTGGCGTGATTAATAAAAAGTCGGAAATTATTTCATTTTTTGGTCATTAAAAGAAGTGCGGGCGTCCTTTTCGAGAATATGCCAATTAGAAGCCGCTTCTCTTGGTGAGCTTCTCAGCGGGGAGTATAACATGGGTACTTCAACCTATACATCACTAAACAAGGTTAAATTAACCGAAAAAACAAACGAAATACGTTTTACTTTTATACACCAAATTTAACGCTTATGATACAAATTACAGAAACATTAAATTTTAATTTCGGCGTATCTACCTGACCAAATCGACGTATCCGCCATAAAAATAACAGAAAAAGAAAATTTGCTCTCTTGACAAATTATTATTGGTAATTGCAGCAAACATATTTGTTAGACTGGCAAATAAATATTTTTTCTTTCAAATTTCTGCATGTGCACGTGAGTTGACACATTTGAAAAGAAATGAAGAAGAGAAAGCGAGTTTCCGCGTTGAATTAAACAATCCGAAGATAATTTCGCAATTTGAATGCCAAACAAAAAATATTGGGTTTAACATTTCCCAACCGTTGTAAGCTAATTTGCGTTACAAAACTACTACATGATAATTATTTTTATTAATAAACGCAAGAACAATCATACATTTCTCAAAAATTTTAAGGTAACCAACCAACCATATGACTAATCCTTTAACTTAAAAGCGTGAGAACAAATCTTAAAACGCTTGCAGGTCCGTCCTAATTACACGTTACGAAACGCGTGGTCTTGATATCTTAGATCGACCGCTTCATCACGATTTTGCTCGATTATTTCGGCCAGAAGACGCAAGAACCCACCTACAACTTTATCGGTCAGGTAGGACTACATTAAATAGTACCTGATGTGCAGGCGTTTATCGTAAACAATGAGAAATATCATGATTATTAGGTATAAATATCGATAGATTGGGCAGACACGGTTAAGCACGGACCACACCATCAGCAACTGCAATCGTGATGCTATGGTAAACGTTTTAGGAATCCTTATAAAAAAATTGTTAAAATTCCGACACGTTAAGGGTTGATTTTTTTAAATTTGATTGTTGAAAAACGTAAATTGATGGGTATCGTTACTGACGACTATCATCGAGTCGTCACTGATTGTGCAAAAATTTTCCCAGGCTAAAGAAGAAATTATATTTCGCAGAAAAATATAAAGACAATTTGGCGGTAGAAAACTGCAAAATAGAAAGTATGCATTTGAACAAAAACTTCGAACAAGGAGCGCAAAGTGAAATGCAAATTTTTCCAAATGCATAAGAAAATTATAAAAAAAGCAATTTTTTGCGATTTTTTTTCCTTTGCATAAAAAATATTTGCAAATTATCTGAAATATTCGCAAATTATAGTCTCATCGTTCTTAAATGTAGAAAAAAATAATTGACATTCTGAGTTATACAGGGTGTTCCACCTTTGAAGAGTCCAACTTATTATTGTACCTATTCGAATGAGCGATTAAAGTCGATAATTTATTTTAATTTGTTACTACTATACTGGAAAACTCTCGTATCTATGAGAAGGGGCCACTGAGGGCACATGAATTTTGTTGAAAATAAAAAAGTAGAGATTAATGCACATAATGCGAAATAAATCGAGTATTAATTTAAATTTTATTCGAAATTCGAGGAAATTAGAAAATTCTAAGATATTTTAGGAAATCTAGAAAATCTCAGAAAATTGAGAAAGCTAAAAAATATATAAAAAATATTAAGATTTCTTAATTTAATAAGATTTTCCTTCACTTATGTATATCACGATTTCTCTAGCTATTCCCCCTCGGTTTTCAAGCAACAAGCTAGGAAAAACTCGTCAGAGAAATCTAAAAAAAATCAGAAAAATAAAATAATGAGTTTTACAATCCCAGAAAATCTCAAGAAATTCATAGAAATTTAAAAACATTCAAGAAAATCTTGAGGAATAAGAAAATCTAAGAAAACGTAGAAAATTCTATAGAAAATGGGAAATTCGAAAAAATGTAGTCTTACAACTTCTCGGAAAATTTTAAGCCACGGAAATCTCAGAAATTAAAAAAGATTTCTTCAAATTTCACTTTAGTTTTGTATATGACATTTTCCAGTTGGTTTTCTACCGCAACTGGAAAATCCGAAAAATGTGGTCTTAGGAAATCTCGAAAAATCTAAATCTCAGAAATTTGAAAAAGATGGTTTTCCATTTAGTAAAAATCGAGGTAAAATCTGGTGTACAAGTGAAAGGAAATCTAAAGAAAACCGGAAAATGTTAAGATTTCCCAGAAAATCCAAGAAAATTTCACAAAATAGAAAATTTAGAGAATCCTAGAAACTTCTAGGAAATCCAAAGAAATCTCAGAAAAATCTAGAAAATTCTTATGAAATGGAAAATGTAGAAAATATTAGGATATTTTAAAAAGTCAAGAAAATCTTATGCGGCATTCAGATAAAGATCTTTGTCTTGCCTTGCTTATGTAGAAACTGGCGAGAGCCAATCAGATTTAACCAAAATAAAGGATTAAAAAAATTATGGTAAAATATTTCAATCTGATTGGCTCTTGCCAGCTTCTACCTAAGCAAGGCAAGACAAGACTCTTTATCTGAATGCCGCTTTAAGGAATTGAAAAAACTAAATTCTTAAGATTTTTTCTTTATTTTCTCTAATTTCCTTGTATCTCCTATTCCTTAATATATTTAATTTAATATTTCTCTTGTGATTTTCTCAAATTTTCTTTCACTTGTACACAAGAGCAGATTCAGGAAAAATTCATAAAAGAGATAAACGAGACTGGAAGAGGGTAAACACAAATTTTTGGATAAGAATTTAGCTTTATTTTCAAAATTTTAACAAAATTCAGTAGATTTTGTTGAGTGATGGGGGGCGGTTACCACCCACCCCTTTGTAGTAAGTCATTGGAATTTTTTGAGAATATTTGAAATTACATGGAAATCATTGGAATTCCGAGTCCTGTGTTCGTTTCCCGCTACTGGGGGATTCCCCGTTTTTCTATATTTTCAAAGTAACGCAAAAAGTTGTTGCTAAGCGTGATGTTTGATCGAGCAATTAAATTTTTTTTTTATAATAATATAAAAATAAATAAGTTTCTCAAATTCTAATTTTCTTTAGCTGAACGTTTTAATTTCTTTCACGTTTGCTCAAAAACAAAAAATGTCTCAGCTTTTTCTGACAAAATTTGTATACTTATTCTGTCTTCTGTAGGTATTCTAGAAGAGTGGGAATTTTATTATATGTACTGGAGGGTGTTCCACACCCCCCAGACCCCCCGGTTTACAATTTTGACTTTATATTTTTATATTATTTTTATAATTAACTTTCAAAGTAACACAGAAAGTTGCTGTTAAACTCCATGAGCAGAAAAGTAATTAAATAATTATGCTTTCCAAATTTTAATTTTTTCTAGACAAAGGTTTAATTTCCCGCATTTTTGCTTAAAAATTCAAATTTTCCGGCTTGGATTAAAAATCGACCAATCAGAGTGTGTTTTTCAACCAAAAAATGATACGTTGTAGCTGGAGCAGCAGCTTATTCGGTTATTTGATTTGAGGATTGATTTAATTAAAATTTTAATTCGCGGTTTTTTGGTTTGCATTTTTATTAAGATTAGATTGATTAGAATTGAAACCAGAAATGATATTAGATTACAATCCTAAATTATTAATGCTGCGATTAATCAAATATAAGTGTCGTATCTCAGGCTGACTCCTTTACTCTAGAACTGTTCTTGCAAGATAATAATGGAGTAAGTGGCATAGCTTTGCTTTAGGAAGAGAGTATGTTGTCTCACTTTTCATCAACATCATCAAAAGCCAACTTAATGTCTTCCACTTTTACTGCTGCCCTTGCTGGAATTTTTTTCTCCGGTTATCCGATTTTCCGACCTAAAATAAAATGAGGAGTTTACAGGAGAATTTCAGGTCGTGTCTCACAACGTGAGATACAATCAAGTTCCACTGTACAGGGCCAAATTTATGCACAGACTACCTAAGCTTCAGTCTATGGGCCCAAAACACAAAAAACCTGTTTTAAAAATTTCAATTTCAAAAAAAAGTTCACTGATACAATCTAAAAATGTATTTGTTTGTAAAAATCCTTTTTTTATCTTGAATTTACCTAAGATGTAAACTATAAGTGTCGCCCTCACCACAGATTCAGCCTAGGCAGTGCCGGATTAGACATTTGTCAGCACCTAGGCCTAGGCAATTAAATTTTCAGAGCCCTCTAGAAAATTAGAACCGACTTTTTTGAGAGGGGAGTAGTCGTGAAATGCCAACGAGTTTGCTTTTTTTTTAGCTTTTTCGCGTTTTTTTTTCAAGGAAAATTGCCAACTTTGCCTTTTCAATATAAGATAATACCCATTCATGTTCAAAAAAACTGAATCAATAAAAAAAGATAAAAACAAAAAAATGAAATTTATAACAAAAAATTTTTTTTTGTTTTCAAGGAGGCTCCTAAAATAAGCGGGCCCCTAAGCAGCCGCGTTTTCTGCCTTATGGGTAATCCGAGACTGAGTCCAAAAAAAAACAAAAGACGCTGATTAGCCTGGTATGTTAGCTGAATAACTGTTGACACTAAGGTACCAGGTTTTGCTGGATGCGAATCCAGCAAAACTCTAAAATTTCTTATGATCGTCTCCGTGCTTCGGAGGGCACGTAAAGCCGGCGGTCCCCCTGGGTTGATGATTTGCCCTCATCAACAAAAGAAAACAGGGTTACGGGCACATTTGAGACGAACGCAGCAAGCTACCTCAGATGTAAAACAAATTGATTTTCTGGCTGTCTTCTATAGAAGAGCAGCCGAAGTCAAGACAAACAGGAGCTATCCTAGCCTAAAGTGGAAGAAGAAGAAGAAGGAATTTTTGAGTTTGCTTTACTCTACGAGAATAGAACTAAGTGCAGAAGTTACTTTACTCACAAAACTTTTATAGCTTTAAATTTGTGATGTGAAGTAAAAACAGCACATTTTCTTCTTCTTAGCTGAAGCCAAGATGACGTACTAGGGAATTTAATTAATGGGATGGTTTCCCGATTCTTTTCCCATAGGCAGCAGATCTATCATGGGAGCCGTCAATATCTTTCTAATATTATATTTACCTTTCGCAGGGACGTACCAACGTATAAGGCTAAAGGGCTTAAGCACCTCTGCAAGAGACACTAGACACTTTTTATAACAGTCTGAAGATTGCTTGTCGTTTCTAAATAAATAATCTACATAGAATAATATTAATATAAAATATCCTCCAAAGAAGAAAGAGGAACTTAAAAAATAGAATGGGGAAAATTTTTCAAATCGTAGAGTCTCCCCGCCAAAGCAAAATTTTCGGTTTCAGTCCTAACTATTTGAGACCGCCATAGCAGGTTTTATTTTTCAGCGACATAACCGGAAATTTGCGCTGAGAAAAGAGTTTCATGATTATGAAGGATTAAAGCCTTTTTTTCGCACTGAGGTATGTCAGTGGTGCACTCCATATTAACGACGGCGCCAGCATTTTTGAAATGGGTAGGCACAAATTGGGCCCAATATATTTGGGGTGGCAGGAGCACACAAAATTTATAAATAAACTCAAAAAAATACAGTATTGAAATAAGTACATAAAAAAACAGGATGGGCAAGTGCCCACTCTGGCCCACCCCTGGCGCCGTCACTGCTTAAATAAATCACCAAGTAGGGGGGTATCGACTATGGAGTACTACTCACTCTAATATAATTAGTGTAATAAAATTATACCATTCAGTTCAAATATCTAAACCATGAGTAATTCGAATAATAGCGTGTAATATTAGAGGTAAAAAATTTAGCGTACATTGGGGGGTATTCTATACCCCCCAAACCCCCCGGCCGATAACAGTTTTCCCTGAGTCTTCTAATTTACTTTTGTTCTTGTTTTAAACATTTTTAAATAACAATCACCAAAATCACTTATTTATGATCTCTGCCTTTCAAATTGGTATAATAACACAAAAAACTAAAAAAAATGCTTTTCTTTAGAAACCGGTGTGGCTTGTAGACTGGAGGCCGCTGGTGCCGGTACAGTTCGAACTTGTAAATAAACGCAAACAATCAAAATACGAAAGTGAAACCTCAAAAAATGTGCTCTGTCTCTGTGGTCCTGGGTACGACTGAAAACTGCATCCATAGTTGTTCTTTAACCCGTCGTTGGTATACAACCATTTCTCAACGTGATAAACTCTCGATCTACTTAGAACGTCTAATCGTAAATTTTTAACCTTTAATAAAAAGGTAAATAATAAAAATTATATAAACAATTTTTTGCGGTAAGGCGACGACTTTTCGAACGCGATGTTTGTGGAGTATTTGATTGTTGTGTACTTACTTATGCTAAGTGTAGATTCAGAAATATCAGACTCACTTCACGTAATACATAACCTGGGTCGGCATCGGTATCGTCCGAGTCTTTCCAAAAAAAAAAATATTGCGCTGTTAGCGCGACGCTCACTTTATCGGTGTTGTCAACGTTGTAAGACGATAACTATGCGGGAATATTTGTAGACATGTCATTTGAAGGTATCAATAGTATCAGATTAATTTAACATCATTTATACGATTGACGATTCAATTGATATAAATTACATAAAATAAATTTTCAGAACTGGTTGAAACCAGTATGGTCCAAGTTAAATTTTCTTTTTGTTTTGGGGTTTCCCCTGAAGTTCTCCCTCGCCCATTCTATATAATCGCTCTTTTTAATTTCAAGTTGTTTTAATTTGAAGTTAAGGAATAATTTTATACTAAAAAAAAATGATAAAAATTCTTTAACATCTGAAAACTGGAATTTTTCGGAGTTTAATATTATTTTAAATAAAAAAATACAGAACTTTTAATTGTAAATTTATGTGATACTTTTCATAGTAAGTTTGAGAACTATGAAAGAAAATGAAACCAATTCGTTCGGGACAGTCGTGCGATCAGATAGCAGACTTTCCGAGTGCTCACATTGGGGATTTTTTGTATTAAAAAAATCGGTGATATTTCTATATTTTAATGGAAACGACTTTCTATAATTTGTTGTGAAGAAAACATTAAAACAACTCAATAAAAAAATGTTCGACTGTAAATATCTCCCCGTGATATAAAAATAATTTTGTTAGTCGAATAGAAAGTTTTGAAAACATTTGTTAGGTAAAATATTAATCATATTTTTTGTAAGAAATTATTTGTGTTGAATTTTTAAAGATGACAGGGCGTTGTTGTGTTGACAGTATGAGTTCTGTGACACGACCCCTTGGGGACCGGCACCAAAGGGGGGCTTAACGCAGCACGCGTATAGGCGCCCCCATAATTCTTAACTTGTATTTTTACTTACATGTTGTATCCACAAGAATCTAGCGACGGTCTTTAATAACATTCATAAATTTATAAATTTTTATGTATTTTTAATGTCGAAGAAAAATTAGCCGAGCTTTTATTGCAATCATTTTCGGTAAGAAAATGGCAGGAGTAATTAATTTTCGATTTTATGTCGATGTGCTTTTCGAATCGAAATTTCTGCTTGTTGATTTTAATTTAGTGGCGGATTTTTAGTGAATTGCATTGTAATTTTCTATCATTAAGGCACACCTTGAGATGTTTACGTTGTATTGATTATGCGCTTCCACGTCTGTCTCATGCCGGGTCTCACACTGTCAGTCCGATACGAAACATTGTAATCACGATCGATTATTTTTAAGAACGTACTTATTAGACCTTTTGGAAGGGTTTCATTGTCCTCGCTTACAAACAATAACAAATTTTAATTTTTCATTAAATGCTCTTCAGGGAAAAACGGCGCGCATTCGGTTCGATTCTCTATCATTTCGGAATTATCGTAATTAAATAATGCACGTGCGTAATCAATCTTATCTTTCGGATAATTATTTTATAATTGCAGAATTTGGACTTAAATACCTCCATGTGTTTACCTGCTAAATAATACTCTGGATGAGATACATCATTTACTAAACCATAATTGCCCAATTATCTATTAGAAAAATATGAATGCAATGTGCAAATTGCTCGGTCAAATCGTAGCCGTACTTTTGGCCGACGTCGGATCCATGAGGAAGCTGTCGGATGGAAACTGACATTATCTCGGAGGAATCTAATCCGCATAATATAAAAGAATTCAACATTATGACTGTTGGGAGTATCACCTTGTCACAGCTTAGTTATGTCGAAACGAAACTAATCCTTTCGTAAGTCAAAAACCGTGAGAAAAACTGGCGGACTCTAATGGATCAAATCGTCGACATTTATCGAATTAAAATGTCTTCAACGTGTTCTATTTAGAATATGATAAAATGACTACCGTATAAGAGCGTATCTCTGCAATGCTGCCAACTACTTATTATAATGTAATCAAGTCCGCCCGCGGTATATCTGCATTCCGTTGTACCACCTTTTTGCTCTACGGCTAAATTTGATTATGGGAAAATATTTTTGCGTCACTTACTCGTCTATCGTGACCTTCTTTGCATGACCCAAATATCATTTATTTCGTTTTTCAAAATTGTCATTACTCGACGCAAAAAAGGCCAACCTATACTTTTCGTAATTTACGGGGGTAACGGGCAACCTCACAGTTTAGAAAGATATTTTGACTGAACAGCAAAACAGTAGACCTATAATTTTCGGCCAGTGGTATTTTTATCTATTCCAGAGTCGTTAATGCATTTTAGCAATAATTGCAATGCACCATCTTCTATTATAGTAATTTTGGAAAGAAACCAGGTTCGAAACCGTTTTGTCCCTAAAATTGGAAATTATTCTTCTTAATGAAATTTCAACTAATAACAGAGATTTGCGAGTTTGCAAAAAGTTGCGCTAGAAAAAAGCCACCGAAAACCTTTTTGATTAATGCAATCATTTCCATAACAATTTTATAAGTTACAACAACATCTATGGGTAGCTCATTTATAAATTTGTAGGGACATTAAATAAATGGGATTTCTTTTTTCTAAATGTGCAATAAATTACAAATAAAAACAAAATAATGAATATTTTATGTACTTGACTTTTGTCGTTGAATATTCTTGGTATGTTTCTTGAAGGCGAATAATCTCTACGTGTGATACAATTTGTCAAGATGACAACGCTTCTGTTCGAAATCTCTCCATATTTATAATATTGTCAACAAGAATTATTTATTAGAGTGTTTTACATAGTTTCTGAACAGACTTTGTTATTAAAGCGCGACCACTACAACACAAAAATTTTTAATCCAAAACCAAGAGGACTTTCGGTCCCCCCCTTCTTTCTGCCTCAAAACAGTTTCATTTTAAACCTTCGCCCTGAACGTTCCCGAATAATAATTTAGCTTCCCGTTCATGGCATAACCGGGATTTGAAGGTATAAAATATTTGTTTAGACGTGAGAGCGCTATAATGAGTGTGAATGATTATTGAGACAAGCTACCAACTGAAATATTTAGGGAAATATTTGTAGCATGTTGTGGCAATTTCTTTATTATGAAGATGTCTTTGTATAAATGCGCATATATTATTTTTCCAAACCCAGTTGGAAATCGACGCATATTTTAGTTTAAATTATGCATCATTCAATAAAAAGGTTACCACAATATAACCACTCGTTTATTTGAATTTATTGGATTTTTATTATCAAAACAAACGGGAAAAAAACTTTCAGTAAGAGAAAAATTAAATTACCAACTTAAAAGCTATTAGTTCATGTCAGAAGCAATGGTAGCCATAAAATTAGTAATTAAATCCGTGGAACGCTTTTGGAATCTAATTTTTCATGATTTCCTGAAAAAGACTTGGATTATCCGGCTATGGATGAACGGTGTTGACAACTGAGGAAAACATAACATAGACAAAATACCTAAACGAAGTCCTAGTTTAATTAAAAATCTGAAGATATCAGATTAAAAAAAGCCGCGTGCGGAGAATATTTAAAACCAAATCCTGCGAAGTTTTGTCTGTCAGCAGGACCTACCAGGAAATCTACCAGAAAAGCTCTTCCATGACTAGGTAAAACGAAGATTCACTGTAACTGTAAACTGTTAGAGAAGAAAGCATTAAATGAATGTCCTTGTCTTTGTCCTTTACCAGGCTAGCTAAGCTAAAAGATCAAAGGCTTGACGATAAGTGCATAATTGCTAATGCCGATTACTCCGGGCAAAATAAGAACTTTATTTCCAAACGTTTTCCCTCAGAATGCAATGATAAACCGCCCAAGTTTAATTTGTTGGGAAAATTTTTTCTAACAAATTTCATTGGTCTTCCGTGGTTCTAACCAAAAATCTTCGCATAGTCTGAATATGAGATTTCAAACTAAAGCAATTGAATATCAACCAAAAATAGAATTCTTAAGGGCCAAAAAGATTATTTCAAAGGATGTTGCTGCACTCTCCCCTGTCTCAATCGGATCATCCAACACTGAGTTATCTCTAAAATATTTAAAGGAAAGAGGAGCTGCGGACATATTTTTCAATTTTCTTCTGCTATTGAGAATATTTTTGGGCATTTGATGAGTTTTCTTAATCATACGGGTGCAGTGAAACTAGATTGGTGTGCAACTTGATTGGTTACAAGTAAAAAAAAGACTGCGGGATCTAGGTATTTAAATTATAGTAAACAAAAAGTTAATCAAAGAGTGGTCACAGAGAAAAGAACGAGTCGCAAGGTAAATTTTTGTATACTAGATTATCCTTCTAATATTTCCTAGAATTTTCTGAGATTTCCTAAGATTTTTTACATTTCTTTGGGTTTCCTAATTACTAACAATTCCTGCAATTTGCTAAATTTTCTCAAACTTTCCCTAATTTTTTTTTAATTTTCTTAGTTTCTCTTTTATTTGGACACCCGATTTCTACAACAATTTCCTTCTCGTCACAGAATTTTGTAATTAACTCTAATAGCCTAGTCACACGGTCAACAGTTTTGTTAATGTTTAAATTCTATTGTTCTGAATAGAAAAATTTACATAAAAAATTATGAAAATATTGATGGTTACCCAAATTGTGCAGCCTGAAGGCCGCACTAAATAGTCTCTCTCCCGTAGCCTTACATTTTTTTAAATTACTAATCTAAAAAAAGGGAACCTTACAAAAGAGTTACAATATTGTACGAGGTGGTCAGGCGGCCTGACCTACACTGAAAAAAAAGCTTATCATATTGATGAAAAATTCATAGTATTTATGAACAAAATCAATGTATTTATGAATTTCTTCATGAATATGATGAATTTTGTTCGTCGGTGTAAAAATGATGAATTTTTCATCAATATGATAAACCATGTTTTTCAGTGAGTGACTAGCTATAGTAGAACTAGATTACCCAGGTTGTGCGGCCTGAAAACCGTATTCACTTTCTATTTCTCTTATGTTAACAAAAAAATTGATATCTTTAAAAGAAAAATATTATTGTGCCTCCCAGCTGTAAATTTCAAGTTCTAAATCACTGGAATCTTAATAGCGAATAATTTGTAGATGAACAATCAAATAATTTACCTGTAATATTCGAATTAACAATTCCTTGGTTATACCTACAGTAAAACAACTCCTACACTGAAAAAAATGGTTCATCATATTATTACTGAAGAATTGCATCATTTTTGCCTCGATAAACAAAATTCATCAATATCATGATTTTTTCATCAATTCTATGAATTTTACATCAATATTATGAATTTTGTTCATCGGCGCAAAAATGATGAATATTTTATGTACTTTTTTTTAGTTTTTTTAAAATATTTATAGTTATCCTTCGGAAATTTCCAAGTAGCATTTTGATGTTAATAAACAACTAATTGTTGCGCATGAATGGATAAATGCAACTATCTAATAGCATATCTAACTCATTTTTGAGAAAAAATGATATACGCCTTTACGTTTTGATGGCGACGAATTGTGTACTCGTATGAGCCTTTATTCATACTTATATTTATCAAATTCAAATATCAAAGTAACCAATCAATGCCGAGATTAATTTTTTTAAATTAATAATTACTTTTTGTTTAGGTAAAATTTTGTTTATTTGTTATTCAAGGATTTTACAAACTATTAAACCTGCTATCATAGGACAACACTAGATATTGATGGATTAATGTGACCGGAGGTCATAATAAATTAAATTCTCAATTTTTCTTAACATTCTCACTTTTAAGCTTCTTCCTAATATTTTTTCAATAGCCCGCGATTCCCGGGGGTTCGATTAGGTATGGGATACCCTCAGCATTGACTACTCAATAATTGCTCAGTAATGGTACATGAATAATGAGAAAATGGTGCACTGGGGGGTATTCCATACCCCCCAGACCCCCCGGTTTGCCTATAGCTACATTGAACCTCAATGAATATTATTTGAAGTTGTAATAATAAATATGTAAATACATTTAATTTTAAACGTCAAAAATATTTTAATTTTGTATTCAAGTTTCAAATACACAAAATAATATGTGTAAACCGGGGGGTCTGGGGGGTATGGAATACCCCCCAGTGCACCCTACTTTTTTATTCGTAAATTATTTAGAATTTCTTTTTCTGAAAAATAATTTTCTTGTTTCTTTCTTTGAGTTATATATATTACGGTTAATGACGTAAATTTGACATTGACATCAATGGCCGGACAATGATGTTAATACCCATTTACGCTGGCCATTAATGTCATTGACCGGCCATTGACGTCAACGCCCGTTAACGGTGGGCATTGATGTAAATATTTTCATATGATTGTAATAATTACGTCTTTGGCCGGTCAATGACGTTAATGGCCAAAATGGATTGGACAATGATGACATGGACAATTATTTGCCGTGCACGCAGTTTTCCGTATTAATAATGACAGCAACTCTACTCTTTTCACGGCTTCATAAGTGTAGAGGAATTTTTATTTAATTTAGACAAATGCAAACTCATTTTAGGTTGTATCCGTGATTCGTCGTGGTTGCATCAGTCAAAATGGCCCGGAGAAAAAATTTATTTAATTTAATTAATTTATTTTACTGTGAATCCGTGATTTGCCGTGGTTGCCCAAGCCAAAACGACCCGGAGAGCTCTGAGGTCTCTAAACGCTATAAAAAGCTTTCTTACTCGCTAAAAACATCCGCGAAATCAATCCACTTCGACTGGGAGGCCCGACCTCTCCAGGGAAGCTCGAACTCGGCGAAATACAAAACGTGTGTGACGGCTACACAGAGAAAATATTGAAGTGATTTTCACTTCAATTGAAGTTCAAATCAGCTTCACACCAATTTTGAAGTAAATTTTACTAAATTTGAATTTGAAATTGTTGCGAAGAATGTTTTTTTCTCTGTGTATCACTAAGAGGACTAAAAGTTATAGAATATGGAATCTACAGAATAGAAATTTCATCATTGTCCACCCTATATTGGCCATTAACGTCATTGCCCGGACAATGATGTAAAAACCACATATGAAATTTTAAATGGCAACATTGCCCAAAATGCCCAACTAAGCTGGGCATTGACGTTATTGGCCGGCCATTGACGTTAATGGCCGAATTGTCATCATTGACCGTAACATAATATATAAAAACATCTTCTTTAGGATTCAGTTGTTATCCATGCTATTCAGGGACGTAGCGACAGATGGTGCTAGTGATGCCGCACACCATTTAAAGTTTATGCAATTTATACAGTAGAAATTCAAGAATAAAAGCAAAGCACACAAAAATTGACTGGCTAGGTAAGTTTCCAATGTAATTATTATTGAATTTATTACATGGTCAGTCTGATAAATAAAAATTTTAACGAATTTCAAAAACATTTTTGACTCTTTGAGTGTGTAAGTAACAACTCTAGATGAAATCGAATGCTCTTTTCATTCGTAGTTTATAATTTTTGTGCAATAAAATTGTTATTTTAAATTTTAAAATTATCATTTTAAAATGATTAAGGGGGCCCGCTGCGACCCACTTGCACTAGGGCCCGGCTTTGACTTGCTACGTCCCTGATTCTGTTATTTACGTATTATTTCCGATAGGTATTTCCGTCTTTTATTCAATTTATTCTTATTCTCCACTAAAATTTTTTATTCGTCTCTCTGAAACGAGACTCAAGTTTTACACCCATACGCTGTAAATTTCGTATGGCCGTCGCGGTGCTTCGGAGAGCACAAAAACAAAAATTGATACTGTGCATTTATGTCTATCAAATGGGAAGGAATCTCCGAACAAAATTAAATCTTTCAAACTATTATTAATATTTTTAATTTGGGGATGTTCCTGAAAGATGAATGTAATTAGGATTAGCACTCCTTTGTTACAACTTCCGTCGATCTGTGAGCAGTGGGTGCACCATTGTGTAACAATGTAATTTTCAGCCTACTTTCTATGTAATAATTGTGCATTTCAGTTCGCAATTGTGGATGAGGCACTTAGTGATTGCACCGTGATGTGAGTGAGACCTCCCATATTAATGTTGTTTTGAGAGTTACAATGTAATTATAAAATTGCCTCGGGTTCGAAGCCTACGATTTGTGTATATAATTTGATTGCTCGCCATATAATTTCTAATAATTAATTATTTATTTAAAACACGTCGGTCGGTCGGTCGGAAAAGTTGGGGTTATTTTTAAAAATTAGAATGAAACGGGAGGGGGAAAGCAGGGCGACAGGGCGAGGGAGTAAGAGGGTAAACGATTGGTGCAAGAATGTTTGCATAAATTGTGAAACAAAATAATAAAGTACCTTGAAAGTTACTAATACGAATAATTTATTACTATTAAACTAAGAAATGTTAAATGGACAAAAATTGCCATGTTTCTTTAATCTCATATCTGCATGACTCTAACATTTACACCTTGTACTGGGTAAACCAAGAAATATATGCATTTACTATAAAATTATACCTATCTATAAAGCATCTTCAACTCTATGTAAATGTATATGAATGTTATGGAGTGAGCATTAGCTGAGAAAATTGTGTTTTTCGTTTACGCTCAAGATTTAACGCTCATTTATAAAAGCATCAAGGAAGATAAATTTCTTGACGTAGCTACAAAATAGACGGAGCAGAAGCGCGTGTCTGGCAGACTCCTTCAGGGTATGTAGGAGTTCAAGCCGTGGGAACGCGTGCATATGACGACAGTAACCGTTTTTCAAAGTCTTCCTCCAACCAATAATCATTATTTGATCACTGCAGCTGATCATAAATGAATTAAGTGCCTATGCAAATTTTAGTCGACAATTTGTCAACAAATTCCATTTTAAATTATAACATTTGTTATTCTCGACTAGAAAAAAAAGAGAATTGTTTTAAAAGTAACTGCAAAGGTCAGAGGTCAGTAGCGGGTCACACACCTAGCCGCGGGGCTAATAGATCTGCACGAAACTACATAAAGACTTTTGTCGCGCTTTAACGGTTTTACACATAGTCATTACAATCCTTTGTTATTTAAAAATTATTTCTGCAAACCTAATTATAATATTTTAATAATTTTACCGTTCACTTAATCGTTATTATTTTATATTTATGTTTATTGTGCAATTTTTAGAAACATATCAAGGATATTTGATTGTTCTTTCTCCCAATGCTTGCGTGCCGTTCAAAATTTAAAGAATATTACTATTAATTCGGTAATTAAGTAAGTAGGATTAGAACCGGACTTGCAAATTATCCTTTCGTTGCGTACGCAAAAAATAAAATAATATTTATATATTTTTTAATATATAAAGCAACGAACTCGAACTATTACACAATTTTAATATCCCAAACAAAAAATAATAGGGGTGATTATACAATCTTCACCTTCACAGCCGCTGAAGATGCTTTTAAATAGCGTCGCCTGCAGGACATTCTTGAAGATTAATATAAAAATACCCACCTGTTGTTGTTCCTCCGAGTCCGCGATGTTTGAATATTTTAGCCTCTTCAAAATATCTGACAAATTGACCCCGGTCCCGGTCTAAATTAGCATATTGCGAAAGTTTTTACTTTTTTCTATATTTTGGCAAATAAATTGTGGCAACAAAAACGATTGTGTAGCCTGTTAGTAAGTTGTCGGCTTGTGGTCTATACTTAAGTGTGTCTCCAGAGGCGTTCCTCATAGGGGTTTGAGGAGGCGGCGTCCGCCGGCAAAGCTCGCGGCGCCCCGTACAGCACGTACCTGATAATTTAACTGTTTATGTGGGTGGAGTATACGAAAGATTAAAATCATTTTTAAACTTTTCCCAGACTTAAACATGTAATTGTGTGGTTTACGTTAAATAATTGATATGCACTACCATAAACACTAGTAAATCCACCCTTTAACCCAAAACTTTTATAAAGTTGCATTGCTAATAATAACTCTATAGAGGGCGTAGGTGCATCATTCACGATTCCTATCATAATGCCCATATACCTTTTATATTTATTGTGGGCACTCGATCGTTTTATTTTATTTCCTAAGTAATTGCGCCTTTCCTTGTTCATTAAGTTTAATTTTTTATAAATTTTGGGTTATTCTCAGAATATGAGGGTTCCTAGTGGCGCCGAAGTACCAGCCTCCCGTTTGTTTGTAACCCCCAATTAGTATCATATAAGCGACCGCGACACAGTTTTATACATTTTAGTAAATTACTGGGTTCGGTGACTGTCCGCCCGCCTTAACCATAGAGACTATGATTGTGGTTACCGTTGGATTGCAAGGATCTACGTCTAAATATGCCAAAATATAACCCTAGTAGTTTTGACTTGACCGTTCCGTATTATTAGATACAACTTAAACAACCCATTAGCTAACTTCAATTAATAAAACTTTAGAAGATACCACGATAAAGCTTCAACTATTACTCCAAATTATGTAGGAACATGGTCTGGAGTCTATGTCTAAAGTATACTCCTGGAACATTCCATAAGGTAATTTTTGATAAGAAAATTTTATTCGTAATTATAGGCTTGAACAGCTTACGTATTGTAAGCTCTCTCCAGCGATGGAGAAGTTGAATCAAGAATATCCAAGTAAGAAAAAGAATAAAATAATAGGCGTAATAATATAGAAGATCATACGAGGAGTAGCTAAATCATTAAGCGAACGCCACCAAACGGAAAAATATTAAGTTAATCTGATACGTATATTTGCCCAATTCTCGATTGGCCCATCCGCTCTCTAATAGAGAATATTCTAGATGATCTTAAAATCTTTAAATCGAGGATGAAGAGGGCTGGTGCCTCTATTAATAATTGTTATTGAGCTTCATCAGATGATCAATACGAACGCTATATTCTATTACCAGCTACGAGGTGTAGACATAGCCCATGTAGCACAAATATTGGGCCAATATTGAAAATCAATATTGCGCCAATATTCAAATGTGAACATTTTCTAATATTGACGCAATATTGAAAACCAATATTGGTCCAATATTAAAAATCAATATTGGGCCAATATTCAAATATGAACAATTTCCAGTATTCTAATATTCCTTTGCTATATCGCCGCAATATTAAAAAACAATATTGGGCCGATATTGGTTGAAAATTGGCAGGCAATATTGGTTATCAATATTGGCCCAATATTGCGCCAAGCTACAGCCAATATTGATCCAATACTGATTTGCTATATCGCCGCAATATTGAAAGACAATATTGGGTCGATATTGGCTGAATCTTTCAATATTGCACCAACATTCAATATTGAGCCAACATTGTGTGCTACATGGGATTCAATACATCGCATGAATGTTGTCTTTCGGCACAAAAAAATACGTTTACGGCAGTATAATTTACATTTTTCCAGTGTAGCTCCTGTAACGAGCTCAATACAAAATAAAATTAGAAGGTTTGGGGGTATACCTCCAAAAGCAGGGCAATTCAATAATGTTATATAAAAAATTGAAAATTTCATGTTTTAGATTTAGATTTATTCTATTTCTCAGAATTAGATGGGTTTTATCTCTTTATAGTTTTATCTAGGTTATGCGGTCTGAAGGCTGCACAACTCTCTTGTACTTTTTTGGGTCGATTGACCCAAATCGATTGAGTCGATTTGGTCGAAAAAATTGAAAAAAAGTTTTTTTAGATAGGAAAAAAGGAAGAAAGTAGGCCAAGTTCTCTGCATTGTGCTATATCTCACATCCTCATTGTCAGCTACTGAATCTAAGTTTAATAATGAAAACTATTCACAGAGAAGCTTTGACAAGACAAAAAGAAAAAAAAAGCTGTTGGAAAATTCAGAGGTACCACGAAGCTTAAGCATTTGCGCGGAGGGGGGGGGGTATAAAAAAACGACCTCTTGATTAGCTTCTTACGTCTGTTTACAAACGTATTTTATGGTCCTTTACGAAACCAAACATCATTTTTCTCTTTTCTTCTTTTCAAAAGTTCTTCCGCAAACTTAAATACCACTGGCACTGGGATAATTCAAATTAATTTTGGGAGACTACGGTGGTTATGCTGTAACTCATAAAGGAGCTTTACAAAAGGGATTCCTTTCTGAAAATATAAACTTATTCTGTAACATAAAGAATCATTTAATGACAGACTGTCCTTTGAAGATCGTTCTTAAATCGTCGATAAAACACAACATAAAGGCGCCGTTAAAGAATTTGTTAGATTTATTCTTTACATAAAATGTCCTTTATTTCCAATTCTTTAACATAAAGGCATTCTTTTGTAAAATTCAGTCTATAACGATCAACCTTTAAATGACAGTCTGTCATTAAAGGATTCTTTATAGTTACAGAATAAGTTTATCTTTTCAGAAAGGAATCCTTTTTGTATAAAGCTCCTTTATGAGTTCCAGAATAACCACCTAAGGGCCAATCCCACCCCCAATCAGTGCCGTATTTTTTACTTCCTTGTAAAACAAGAAAGTATTGTAATCCCGATTTTTTTCGGTTTCCAGATTTTGACGGAAATATCCGTTTTGACCTTCCCTGAATCCATTTTGACTATTTTCGTTGTGACGTCTGTACGTACGTAAGGACGTCTGTATGTCGCATAACTCAAATATGGTAGGTTGTAGAAAGTTGAAATTTTGGATTTGAAACACTGATAGCATCTAGTTGTGCACCTACTACTTTTTTTGGTTGCGATTGTCCGTGCCAAAAGTCGTAATTAATGAAGCACATGAATAGATTAACGAGATTCTTATACAATTATTATAACAATTACAAGCAAGTTATGTGGTGTCCACATCAGATTTTTTTCTTTAAATTTGTCAGAAAGTTTCTAACAAATTTGAAGGAAAAAGTACAAAAGATAAAATTTGTAGCTGATGTCAAAATTGCTAACAAAATACATTTTTATCTTTTTTCTGTGGAAATAACTGTCTCGGCAATAATTCAATTAGTTTTTTTTTCCCACCAATTTCTCAGAAAATTTTCCCCAAAATTGTTAGATAATTTTCCATGAAGAGTATTTACTTCGTCGCTTTTTTCAGGCTTAATTTAAAAAATATTGATTTCAAAAAAAAAATTTGGGAATCAAAGTTATACGCAATTGAATTTCCTATGCTCAACTTTTTGAATGAAAACTACCAGTGAGCCCCCCCAACGGTTAAAACAAGAAATACCGCCAACGGATTTATTGTATTTTATTCAAAAGTACATACAAAAATTTAATCAAATTAATAAAAAAATATGGCCATAAACTTTTTGTTATTCAAACCGGGGGGTCTGGGGGGCATGGAATGCCCTCCAGTACATCAGTTATTTATTGACTCAATAACTTCATAATGGAAGACTCCCAGGTTACAGAAACAGAAAATTTGTTCGCATATTTTTTTGGGTTAATTTTATTAAAAATGAAGCTTTTACTCTTTCAGAACCAAATACACTTACACCGAATAGTATGGGAGTATAGCATACCCTCTAGTGCACTTGTGATTTGTTGGCGCAATAACTTGATTATGGAATAAAACTTATCAAAATTTATGCTGCACTGGAGGGCATTCCATGCCCCCCAGACCCCCCGGATTGACACCTACGTTTTGAATCTATAAAAAGCACTGGGAACATACAGTGGCTAACAAAAATATAAAATATTCGAACCCTCCTATGTTAACAATGTAAATTGGACATTTTGAAACCGTTTTTTTACATATCTTTTTAGACATTTTTTGTTAAAAATTTCATTGTCTTCAATTTTGTTGCCCCGTTTTTGACTAGCAGCAACTTAAACAAGACTCTGTGAAATACAAAATATATTGTCATTGTCAAAATTTTTCATGTTAAATCTGAACCTTTCAGTGCTTGCAACTCGGAAACTGTCCATTACATCAATATCATTACATGATATTTACCGAAACTCCTTGATCTCCTCCTCCCTTAAACGCCCACGTAATTAACGAACGTTCCCTAATGATAACACAGGTCTGCAAATAAAATTTTTTTTTCGACTCCTGATACCATTCTTCCTGATTCTTATGTAAATTAACCTCCTGAATTCGTATATGACCTTCGTTTTCCTCCATCATCCACCGCTATCGGGGAATGCTTCCCCCCTATCTATTTTATTATTTTTTTTAACAATTATTTTAGCCTTTACATTTTTTCTGATAAACTAGAAAGGTGAAAAATGAATATTTATAGCAAGAAAGTTGATTTAGGAGTAGATCTGTCCCCCCGAAATTGTAAAAGCAATCATTAAAGATGATCGAATTTTCCGTTTTTCTGCTTAATTTTTTCACTTACACAGAACTCAATCACACAGAACATGTACATATACGCAAGTTTTCAGTTTTTACAACCGGGGGGTCTGGGGGGGTGTGGAACACCCTCCAGTATACCTGTAAGTGTGTTAAAAAACACAAATAGCAAACAGATTTCGATTCCAGTTTTAAAGTTGTGATTCCACTGGGCCCAATTTCTGATTCTGGGACCAATTTTATTTAGGTGTACTGGAGGGCGTTCCACACCCCCCAGACCCCCCGGTTTCAAAAACTGAAAATTTGTGTATGTTTTCTGTCAAACTTTCAAAAACAAAATCCCTAACTTTTCCAAGTCTTCCCCTAGATCAGGCGTCGGCAACCTGCGGCTCTTTTGATGTGGAGATGCAGCTCTTCAGGTCCACGCACAAATATTACCTAATAATTTTATTATTTTATTTTCTAAACTCATAAAAAGTATTATTCTGCAAAAAAAAAAACTTTAAACAGGGTAAAAACACAGGATAAAAACAGGATAAAAACAGGATAAAATTCCATAATATTGAAATAAAAATGTTAGTGGCTCTTTAAAAACTGGGAAATTTTGAAAATTGTAAGTTTTGGCTCTTCCGTTTCAATAGGTTGCCGACCCCTGCCCTAAATTAAATTGTAAATTTTTTATTTGTCGAATTTTCCAAAAATTTTTCCAAATTAATTCCACGACTTTTCCTTAAAAGTAAAATATTCCTCGACTGTTCCTGACCAAATTTGTGTAATTCTCAATTCCTTTACTTTTGCAAGTGAAAATTCTGCTTAAACATTTGCCCTAATTTTTAATTTTTAGCCCCCCCCTGGCCCCTTAATATGACAAACTACAAGTCGCTGCTTAATCCATATTGCGATCAGGGGCGGTTCCAGAATTTTTTCTGGAAGGGGCAAAAAGATCAGACGGGCAAAAAGTGTTTTCAGATTTGGGATTGTTCCCTTGTTTATTTTTGAACGTCTGAGGGAGGCACCTCTCCTTCAGACGTTTAAAAATTCAAAGATCGACAACTGTAAATTCAGCTTTGCTCAGAACACCCCCCAGACCCCCCCCGGTTTCAAAAACTGAAAACTTTTTGAGGGTAAGTGTGCATTTGTAGGTTTAGGCTATACGCACCGAGTAGTACCGAGTACCCCAGTATCCAACTGATTGTATAAAATTATTGCCACAACATATAAATGTACCTATTGGTTTTTTTTTTAAGTTTTATTTTGACTTTTTTATTATTTGTTAATTTTGTTTAGTTTAGTTTTATGAATGTAATAAACTATATAAAATAAA
This sequence comes from Cantharis flavilabris, assembly GCA_949152465.1. Classification (NCBI taxonomy): domain Eukaryota; kingdom Metazoa; phylum Arthropoda; class Insecta; order Coleoptera; family Cantharidae; genus Cantharis; species Cantharis flavilabris. The sequence continues at coordinate 6,194,952 of OX424438.1, forward strand.
ATAATTGAATAATACATATACGTATCAACGGTTTTTAATCAATAAAATAAGTAAAAGAAAAATCTCGTTAATTCGGAAAACTCGGTTATCCGAACAAACTCAAAACTATATCTGTCCGGAAGAACGAGGCTGTACTGTATATTATTCCCAGAAATAGTCACAACTATCAGTTTAAAGTTTAATTTTCCAACCATTTAAACTGTTCCAGCATGAAATGTTTGGGACGGGTGAAACCCTTGCGTTCAGCAGCAAAGTCAACTTATTACATTTTTTAATTTTATAGCGCCATCTTTTAGAAAATTTTGAACTACGTTAGGGGTTTCCTAGCCTTAAAAGTACTGTTTAGAATATTAAATTGTGATTTGCGAATTATATTATACTGATAGAGGAATTTGATAAATATCCGATTTTAAAAATCTCTTCGATTTTGAACCTTTTCTGGAACCGCCACTGAAATATTAATTTCCTTCCGGGTGACTTTTTACGAGTGAAGAGTTGCTGGCTAAAATCAACACAATTGAGGAAGAAAGTTAGTGAAACCCAGCAATTACGATTATTTAACAAAAATGATTCAAAATCGAAAGTTAATTGCGTTTATGGGCAGTTTAACTTTTTATGGTCCAATCAAACGGCTAAGTAATTGTTGTATTTTACATTTTTTGAAAATGCAATGTGAATGAATAACAATCAAAATTGCATAATCAGCAAAAAAAAAATTAAATAGGTATTATTATTATAATAACTTTCTTTGGGAACTATCGGCTATGAATTATTTTAATTTCGTAAATTTTTTCGGAGATTTAAAAAATCTTGCATAAAACAAAGAGAAATTGAATTTTTTTAGTTGATCCGGGATCGAACCGGCTTCTTCGGTATTTTTATATAGTCGGCTTGCTTGTTCTGTCTGCAAAATTAATTATTTAATTAAACTACCCAGAACTACCAAGAATTGCGGTTTGTGAATTTTGAAGAAGCTTGTAATAATGAATCATTTTTTTGTAGGGCTAATAATATGGGCACCGATTGTGTGTGAAACAAGAGGGAACTTTAATTGTGAATAGGCCATTTAAACAATTACATCAGAAGAAAAGCTTAAAATTCCAGCATTTCCTATCTATCACAATTGACAGGCACAAATCAAGAGCGGTTTTTAAAAAATAATCGGAGCAAATTATCCTTCAAATAATTGCTCAAAGACAATTACAAGCAAACAACAATAGGGTCGATTAAACAATTAAATGCAATTTTAACGAAAATAACGCACGCGATTTCCACCTGTCAAATAGATTGATGGATTCTTCTTGTTTAGCCTGCGCTCGGGTAAATCACTTCGAATTAAATGTAATAAGGTGGTAGTTTGAGGTTTTTGTAATGATTGACAGCTTCTGCCTTTCACGATTCTTATTTATGTGTTTAACTATGAATTATTGACTTGTTCAACCTTGATGTGTGGTTTACGTTTTTCCTTCGGAATTAAACGTGATTAAGATTCACATTTTGTAATTTATAGCCGGCGCAATTTTAATTTTTTCAATAATTAAACCATTTCCTAAATTAACGATTTTCAATACCAGTTTTAGTTCGGTCGTTTTTATGCAGATGGCGCTAGCGACTGGAAGGATAAATTTCGCTCTAGCGGCTTGGCGAGCAGGTAAAAACGAGCGGGCTAATCGCACGATAAATCGAACTTATGTGGAAAGGTAAAAATTAAACTAACTTGTGCATGTGCTTATCAACTTTTGTGCAGCGCACAATCACACGTGCAGTTTCTGTGCCTTTATCGTGCATGCAATGTGAATTCAAGCTGCCAAATTTGACACTGGTAAATCAAAACTAAGAAATTCAAATAAAAATTTATTCTCTCAAACTTAAAAATAATGTTCTTATGTGTACAATTTTATTATAAATTAAGGATATGTACAAAAATGTTACAAAAAAACAACTTCTTGGTTAGAATGGTAACTTAAATAATATGTATGTTCAGTCTTAAAAACGGAGGTCTGTATATGTACATCTTTGGAAAAACAAGCTTTTGGGGCCAAAAAACAGTTTAACGTTTCATGATGTCTTCGATCGAAAAACCAAGCTTCTTTTTGGCTTTCGGTTCTTCTTTTGGTAACGTGATTTGGTAGTTTTTGATGGTCAGATCCAAACAGGTGTTTTGTTTTTCCACCAGGGGAAGAAGATTCGCGGCGTTGTTATTAATTTCAACGTCCTGATGATGATGCTGCTTTTCGTGAACTTTAAGTTCGTCCAGCGAAACGAAAACGCTGGTGCACGTCGGACATTCGACCAAGTGCTCCGTGTGGGTCAGAAGATGAGTCTTGAGATTTGACCGTTGATTGAACGAACGATTGCAGTAGGTGCATTTATGAGGAGACTCTTCCAGATGAACTGTTTTGTGCGTTGCAAGAGTTCGGCTTTGGCAAAATCCCTTTCCACATTCGTTACACTTAAACGGCTTTTCCTTGCTGTGGATGTATCTGTAACGAAGGAAAAATTTAGTTTCGTGAAAGTTTGAAAATGGGAAAAGACAACTAACCTGTGATCCCTGAGATGATCCTGTCTCCTGAAGGCTTTTCCACAAATGTCGCAGGAATAGGGCCGCTCGTTGGTGTGAGTTCTTTCGTGGATGAGCAAATTGTAGCTTTTGGTGAAGTGGCGATGACAGTATTGGCAAATGAATTGCTTCTTTGGACGCGTCGATCCCGTGGTCATTTTAACCGGAACGGGTGCTCTTCCAGGTGTTCGTAAGTCCTGAATTTGGTTTCGGAACTGATACATGGAAGCGTTTCTTAGCCATTGGTCGACGACTGCTGCGTTGTACGCGGGATGAGGAAAAACCGAGGTATGGTTAGCGTATGGCGAATATCTGTAAGTTTCCATTGGTTGCCATGTTGGGTCCACTGGTAATCTTACCAAGGGAGATGAAGTGGAAGGATAAGCGGGTGACGAGGGTGGAGTGGACATCATGTTGGATTCTAATTTATTAGAAACTTGAAACGGAATCGTAACTGATCCTATAATAAAAAAAAAGGAATGAAAAATTTGGATAAAAATAAATAAAATGCTGTCGACCTACCTTGATAGTCTTTCGATAACGAATTAATTGCAAACTCGGTGTTGGTCATAATAAATTCACTCTCACTGATAAAATTCAACCTACACACTTAACAAATTTGTTAGAACTGACTGAAACTGCACGTCAATCTTTACGGGAACTTTACTGCTCCCACTCTAGCTTAATGGTAGCCATAGGTTTAGGTAGCAGCTAAACACTCCCTCATTGGCTACAGCTAAAAATTATTGGTAGAAAAGAAACATGCGCCGAAGGTGCTTTAAAAAATAATTACCTGATCCTTAGCACCGGTACTTTTCATTGCTGGTTTGCTGGTGTTATTAAATATTGATTTTATAAATTAGAACCGGATATTACTACTGTAAGCAAATATTGCAATCTTAAAAACTCGGGCTCAATTTTAAAAATTGCTGATAAGAATTATTACTCAATCGATTTTTAAATACACTGGGATTTCACCTGAAGATAAGGATGTTATCGTAACTACTAGTAAACTTCGCTATTATCAAACGACTCGGAGAGGGCTATTTTTATAATTTGCAAAATTAAATTTTCATTTTCTTATCTTCGAGTGTTCGGTTCGTCAGAAGTATAATTTTCACATTAAATTGATTGCTCAGTTTGGACTTTCCTCCTGGGTGGCGGAGCTACCCATACAAGAACAATGATTAAATTAAGAGGGATGAAGCCTGAAGGGCCAGGTGGTTTTGGTCATCATAATGTCAAAACTTAAAATATCATAGTTTTCAAGTAGTCGTAGATATAAGTTATAACTTCTGCCTAATATTTTAACGATATCCTTAAGCAAATCTCGACGTTACACCTTGCTTTTGTGAATAATCGTCTATGCTGATAATCAGCTAATAATGAATCCGCACCTGTTTTGAAAAAAACACTAAATCTTTGATCACAATCAAATTATTACGTTGACATGTTAATTTTTAATATTTAATCAGAGGTAAATGGGCTAGAATCAAAAAAATTCTGATTATTATGGTTTTTGCATCATAAAAGGTGCTTGCTTTCAAAACTGATTTATTTATTTAGATTTTTCGACTGGATTTGCAGAATTCAAATAATTCAATGTTTGAATTTATAATTTACAGCCGCAATTAAAAAGATAAGCCCCCCCCCCCCCATACTTAACACTGTATTATTTTTAATAAGATATCAGAAATGTTGATAAAACCTATCACTTTTCAGATTTTGAAGTTTGACCTCTTCGTTTGTCAAGGAAAGCTATTGTCAATTTGAAGTACCTATATTTCTTTCTTTGTTGCCGTTTGAACTTCAAGGTTGCTATTTTGAGCTTTTAAACAAACAGGTAGCTGAATTGAAAACGAAGCTTATACAGAACAAAGAGATACTTATATCAATGATGTAATTAATCCATAAAGGTATAGCATTTTACAAGCATCAGTGAAAGAATCAACAAATGTAATTTTCAGGTAAAGGAGTAATTAAATACAAATTAATTGTTGTAGCGTGCGAGGCTACTGTATCCTCTTGAACGAGTGTCTCATTTCTGTATTTTTGCAGCAATACCATTATAGTATTAGACTGGAGTTAATTCTTATAGGTGGCTTTCTAGGGCCTGAAGTATTTCTATGTATTCGTACTTACCCCGAATTTAATAATTTATTTTTCTCCCAGTCAAACTGGGTGCTTTTTGGTTTTTGGTTGATTAACACATTTTATTTAAAAAAATTGATTAAATATTAATTTAATCTTAAAAATAAAAAGCTCCGAACGGGCAGACATTTCTTTACAAAAATCATTGTGTAATAGATATTATATAATTATTTTTATAAAAGTCGTCAACTAAAATACTTAATTACTCCGATGACGATTTTCCTACGCGAAATTAGATAAACCATTTATACACTTCGTGTGCGTAAGCTGTCATCATTCGCTAATCTGTCTTTTTCCTAATTTCAAAATTGTTGTAAAAAAAAGTACACAAAATTGTTGGAGTGGTTCGTCCCTCCAAAATAGTCGTCGTTTTATTAAACATTTTTTGTTTAATTAATTAGGGCTATTAGGGCTCGGATTTATATGCACCAAAATATTTGAAAATATGCGCATATATATGCACCGAATTTCTTTAAAATATGCACTAAAATTAATAAAAATAGATAACATAAGCATTGATATGCAAACCAAAAAATATCTTTTCTTCGAATTTTTCAATTTTTTTTCTTCAAATTTTTAATATAAGTACTTCCTGGATTTATAAAATTTAATAATTTTTAAAATAAATTTTGATTACAAATTAATACTTTAAAAAAACTAGAGGACAAAACTTAAAAGAAGATTTAAATTCTCGATTGTACAATCTATTTAATAAAATTTAATAAAAATAATTTGAATTTTATTGTTTAATTAATTTTATTTTTATTAATAATTAAAAAATTTTTTTGAATTTAAATCAATTTAAATCAAATCAAATTAATAATGTCAGATGTTTTATTTGAGGGGGGGAGGGGTGAAGGTAAGTTACCTGTCTGCTCTCTCTCTCTCTCTCTCTCTCAGAACTCTCGAAATAGAATAAGAGCGTTGGAATCAGTCCTTAAGAGACCGAATTCACTGACTCCCTCTCTAGTTAAATATAATTAAAAAAAATTTTTTTATTTTTTTTCTGAATTTTGAAAATTCTAAAAATTTCTTAACAAAAATTTTTGTTTTACAAATTATTATTAAATAATATTAATTAATAATAAATAGAGCTCGGATTAATATGCACCAAAATACTTAAAAATATGCGCATGTATATCTATGCGCCAAATTTTCTGAAAATATACACTAAAATTGATAAAAATAGATAAAATATGCAAACTAGAAAATATATAATTTTCGAATTTTTCAATTTTTTTAAAATTTTCAATAAGTACTACCTAGATTTATTAAATTTAATAATTTTAATAATAAATCTGGAGGAATTAGGTAATATTTTCAACATTTGGTGCATATTTGGGCCACATTTGGTGTTTTTTGAAGAATTTTAATAGAAAAATTAAAAAATCATTATTAAATTTTGCCAATTTAAACAATTTTATTTTATTTCATTTTAAGCAATATAAATTTTTATTTCAAAAATTATTTACTTTTTTATTTCCTTAAAAAAAAATTGCTTAAAATTAAATAAAATAATTGCTTAAATTGGCAAAAGTGGCCCAAATATGCACAAATATTGCATCATTTATGCAAATATGCACCAAATGTTGAAAATATGCACCAAATGTTGAAAATATGCAAAATATGCATTTTGACAAGCAGTTTTTCGGATTCGTTTTTACCTAATCTTCAAAACGAATCTGTTGGCATATCAATATTAAAGAACATGCAAATGCATAAAATTCGATCTCTAATTATAACATTCGATTAATAATAAACAACCCTGATTGGTAGTAATTTAATTTAATTTATTCCTACAGAATAGGTAGATATGTAGTAATACAAAATTGTAAAAGAATATTTTTTCATCAGTTCCAAAAATTTGTTGATTTCGCACAATGCAAGTAATTTGTGACCAAGTCTAGTTCATCATTTTGCCAAACAATCCCCGGATTTTTCCAGCTGCCTACGATATTGGGAGCTCCTCGCCCCTCTCCTCTTCAAAATTTTACATTTTATGAAAACAATAAATTATTTTACCTAGCTGTCTGCAACCAACGGCACTAAAGTACTACTAGAGTGCCTCCCGTCTTTCGGGATTAAATTTCAATTAAATTTAATAATTAATTATTAATATAATTTTTGAACGACTTAAATTGTTTTCATCTCCCCAAGTAGATAATTTATTGTTAAAATGACAAAATACTTCTAAAAAATTAAGTTTTATATAAAAATCAATGTTCCTGATCGGGGTCTGCGACACCCCTCCCCATCCTGGTTTGTAATTTATTTGTAATATTTGAGTTAAATCCCTAATTATTGCAAATAAAGAAAATCTTATCTTATTATTTTTAGTCATCGACAAAAATATAATAAAAATAAATTTGTTCAAATTTTCTCTGTAATAATTCTTGTATGTCGATTATATTTTTTGGAGCTGGGGGGTATTCCATACCCCCCAGACCCCCCGGTTTGTGACAGTTTAAACTTTGAACAACAGCTCTCTTTTAATATGACATAATATGACAGGTTGGAATCGGTATTCTAACGATTTCTAAAAAATTCTAAAGGTTTTTCAGGAATTTCAAAATTCTCAAAAAATTCCAAAAATTTCCAAAAGATTCCAATGATTTCCAAATGAGTGCAATCTACAGAAATTCAATGATTTCCAATTTAGGCGGCTTTAGGGATATTTTTAGTGAGTACGTGGGTTTTAGTAATCCGTGTTTTGAGTTCTGGCCTTCAAATATTATGTTTTTGCTCAAGCTCAAGTGGACTCTTAGTTCATAGACCAATTTTTTTTTGTTTTTGTTAATGTTTGTGAATGTTTTTATTAGCAATAATAAAAAATGTAATTTTAATATGATTTGAAATAATGAAATTTAGAAACTGTAAATATATGTAGTTGCCTTCACTGAGATTTATTCCTTCGGGCGCCCTTGGTGTATTCTATAATACTCCCAGACCTCCCAGATTGTAGCACAGTAAATAGCAGTGGCGGCTCGTGGCTTTTTCATTTAGGGGAGGATAATCTAAGAGTGAAATACCTCGAAAAAATGTTGTACACCGGAGTCGGAATTGCAACGATTTCCACTGAATTTAAGGAATTTCTAAAAAATACAAAAGATTTTTCAGGAATTCCAAAATTCTCAAAAAATTCCAAGAATTTCCAAAAGATTCCAATGATTTCCAATGGAATTCCGAACAAGTGTATACAAAATTTTTGAGCAGGGGCGGAACTGCCGGGGCGCGGTGGGTGCGACGCACGCGGGCCCCCGGCTAAAAGGGCCCCCAGTTCTACTGTGGCCTTTTTCAATCTCTTTAAAAAAATTTAAAACCATTAAAAATATAATTAAATAATCTAGTATTAGTTTTTAATTTTTAATATTCACAATGAAATATAATATTCTGGCAGTCTTCTCTTATTGAGGTAAACAAGGTAGGCATCATTTATAATCAAAGGTGTCAGTGTTCCTACTAAATCTTCAAAATTAAATCCAGGTTTTCCGGGTTTCCCTGACAAAGAATAAAAAATTTCCACTACATTTTGATAAATCAGAAAATAAAAAGATTAAAAAATTGTAATTTTAAAATTAAATTAAAATTAATTTGTAAATAAAATAAATTTAATTTTAAAATTAAAAAAAAAATTTATTTTAAATTAAAAAAAATTGTAATTTAGTTTCTTTGACTTGGCTTTAAAAATGAGAAATTTTCTGACAAAATTAGGGAAATCTTAAATAACATAACTTTTCCAGAGTTTCCAAGCAAGTGGGAACCCTGAAATATCATTGTTATACCGGGAATAACGTTATACCTACTAAGTTTATCCGATTATTGTAAAATCGGCCATTAATGTAGTTTTGTTATTTGTTTATCTTAAAATTATGGTTATATAAATAATCTTTATTATTTTCTTTTATTTTTGTCTTTTATAAAAACAGGGCCCGTTAACAATTTCGCACACGGGTCTCTCAACTGCTTGTTACGCCACTGTTTTTGAGGTATTTACCTCTTGGGCTAATCAGTATATTTAACCTCACCATACTTATGATTAAATGATTAAATTATGATTATTGCATTCCCGCATTAAATCGATAGCGGCATATATTTATGCGGAGCTTTCAATCGATATAGGATCATTGCGAGTTAATCTGTGCTTGATAACGAGAAATCTCTTTGGAATAATCAGTAAAATCTTGCGGCGCTAGACTGAAGGTGCTACTTTTGCGATAGCCTCACGTTACATTTTGGATATGTATTGTAAAAGAAGTATTTATCTTTTGTCTACCTATTTATCTCACGAACGATAAATCCACTTGAAATTTCTTCACAAATTTTAATAGTTCAGAATTTCAGGGGAAACCAAGCTAAGTTTTTAATTTAAAATTTTGTTGTAATGGCTGACATGGGCCCATAACTAGTTTTTATTTGGGCTTCAACCCACAAAAAAATTTTTGTCTGGTAATCCTTATGTATTCTGAAACATATTATATTAATTGAAAAATTTATGATTCCTTGCCTCCCTCCAAATTTTGAATACAGAAATTGGCTTTCGATTTCTGAACGCTTAAAAACCCGACTTCAACCGAAATAAAAGCAAGGAAAGTTTTACATTTTTCCTGACCATCCCGTAGATGGTGTTAAGTTATTCGATAACTATAAAATAAATAATATGCAAGCGAATTTAATTAATTCAATCAAGAAAAAAGCATAATGTATCAGCTACTAAGTTACCTTCACATTGTTTGGGTTCAAAATTTCCAAAATTACGTTGAACGACCACGACAAAAAATTAATTTAAATAAATCTAAAATCTTTATTTATTAGTTTTTTGTTGACAAATTATGCATGCCAATTAGTTGTGTTATACATGAACAGCTGCTTTATTAAAAATTTATAGTTCTTAAATTTTCTATTTTTATCGATAGATTTAAATAATAAAATAAATTACAACGATAAATATTTTAATTGTTCTCCCAAAAAGAAGAGGGGGGTATTTTTGGTTTACTTCAAAAATATTCCTGTCGAGGGGGGCATTGCCCCTCTTTGTAATTAGTATATTTTCATATCATCAGCAGGAATATTCTACTACAATCAATTGTAGGTTAAGCAAACACAAATAAATTGCATAAACAATTTAGCTGATCAATATTAATTTCGTACTTCAATTTATTGTTTAAGTGCCTTAATGAAACTTTAAGTGATGCGATAGCATTGTTATCTGGAATAGAAAATTACTGTAGGTACATATTATTTGTTTGGTTTTGTAATATCTGAATTATTAATTGTTTAGTTGCTTGCTTCCTGCTTCAAAAATATATTTCAAAATATTTACTTATTATTTTTAATTTTCTCTGATTCCATAATTGGGGAAAACACGTACTTGACAATTCTGTGAACTGTATTGATTAGTGTTATTATCGGGGACATCTACTACGATTGAATGGAGGAAAAAACCAAAACATAGATTGCGAGGCTTTACGACTCATAATTCTTGCCTGTTTAGCGAAGTGACTTCACAAATTAATCCACTTGAGTCTGTTTATCGTGCAAACGTCATAATATTTTGAGTAAACATCGCACCTAGACAAACCGACTTGGTCGGTTTGAGAGTTCTTTATTGATTAAAATCTGCCAAATTTAACGCTATTAAAGAATTAACGTTAGAAAGCGCACACCCTCGATTAACGCGCCGCGACGGGCCCCTTATCGCTTGTAACCGTTTGACAACTCCAATCGACGGCTTTTTTGTAAGGATCAGGAGTATGTCAGCACACGTTTATTGAACAAACGAAACGGTGAGCTTTGCAAGGTGTGGATGAATTTTAATCTGTAACTACCATATATTTGAGTCCGATAGCGGTGCCTTTCATTTTCTTTTTTACTCGCCGCTATCAATCATTTCGACGTAAAATTATATTTTGATGTGTACTTTAGGTGTCATCCGCATTTACTTTTCAAAAAGAATCGTCATAAAGTTATTTTATGTGTAGGCAGGATTAGCTAGTTAAACATTTAACCGGAACGAGCACACCAAGTGTTTGCTTCTAAAATTCCAAATTTACACATAATTTGTTTTTTTTCCAATTTTAATTATTCATCAGCAGATGCTGAGATTTTTATGATTTGCACGATTGCAGGTGGATATTAATCAACTTTTTTGTGTCCACCCAAAACCACAAACGACATTCAAAATTTGAAAATATATATTCCAAAATTTGCAATTACCGATGCAGCTGGCCGAGTCGGGCTTTATTGCATCTGCATCAAATCGTAAATTATGTACGGAATGCAATCCAAAAGCAAAAAATTTAGTGAAACTCAAAATCAAGCAAAATTAATTATTATAAAAAATATGTAAAAAAAAGTTGAATAAATTACGACACTCGCTAACTGCTCGTGTCGCAAAAATATTTTAGAAACCCGACAAAAATGTAAAAAAAATTTTTAATTTTAAGTTTTTTAATTTCGAAAATGAATATTCCAATTCAATTTAAAATTCCATTAGATTGCTAAGGTTGTGCAGCCTAAAGGCCGCACTGCTGTTCTGTCGCTTTCCGTTTCCATTAGCTTTTAGATTGTCGACAAAAAAAATAATTAATTTTTTTTTTATTTTTAACAAAAATTTTTGATGTGGTTATAGTTATTGACTACATATTATTTAATTTATTATTATTATTTATTATTAGAGCTCGGATTTTATGCTTTTGCATGTTCTGTAATATTGATATCCCAACAGATTTGTTTTAAAATCTAGACAAATTGGGTAAAAACGAATCCGAAAATCTGCTTGTCAAAATGCATATTTTGCATATTTTCAACATTTGGTGCATATTTGAGCAAATAATGTATATTTGCACATATTTGGGCTATTTTTGGTGTTTTTTGAAGAATATTAATAGAGAAAATAAAAAATTATTATTAAATTTGCCAATATAGCAATTTTTTAATTTGCATATTTTTTCTATTTTTATCAATTTTAGTGCATATTTTCAGAAAATTTGGTGCATATACAGGGTGTTAACTATCAACTAGTACAAAACGAAGGAGATGATTCTACGACTTACTTTAAGAAAAAAAGTTCCGGTTAACATGGGTCAGCAAACGCACCGTTTTCAAGATACACGGAAAAAAAGGATTTCATAAATGAAGAATAAATATTTTCTTGAAATTATTTATTTCATTTAAAAATATAATTTCTTTTTCATCCAGAACTTCCAGAAAGAATATTTTTTTCTTACAAAAAGAAAATATTTTCGTGCGGCTATTGAAAACAGAGAATTTCTTAATTCAAATGGTACTTATTTGAACCAAGTAATTTTTTTTCCGTATTCAAAGTAATTGTTTTTTCTGATTTTTTTTGCGATATCTCAAGAACCGTTAAGGCTACAGGCTCCAGCTTTTGTACAGATTTTTACATCAATAATAGCTGCTTTTAAGGCTCTAAAGCAATGTTCTCAGATATGCCAGTGGTGGAGATTGTAGGGTTGCGTCGGGGTTTCACCCCCGTAACTTCACTCGAAAAATTGGCATTTTGACAGCAAATTCCAAAGCGACAGAGGTTTTTACAAAAAAAAGGTACCCTTGGTCAAAAAAAGTTTTTCCAGAAAAACGCCATTTTGATCAGAAACGTATAAGATTCAATAATGAACAAACTTTTTTTTTTTCAAAAGTAAAAAACCCATGTTAGTAGGATTTTTTTTCTTAAAATAAGTCGTAGAATCACCTCCTTCGTTTTGTACTAGTTGATAGTTAACACCCTGTATATGCGCATTTTTTAAGTATTTTGGTTCATATAAATCCGAGCTCTATTTATTATTAATTATTATTATTTAATTGAATTGAATAGTGTCCGTGTTAGAAATATTATTCCAGGTCTGCCTGATGAGAATCCTAAATTCGAAACACCTGAATTCACGTGTAGCAAACTGATTCAACTAATTTGTAAAATGTAAAAAAATAATAATTTCTAAAACAAAAATTTTTGTTTAGAAATTTTTAGAATTTTTAAAATTCAGAAAAATTAAAAAATCTTCTTTTTACCTATATTTAACTAGAGAGGGAGTCAGTGAGTTTTGAAAGTTCTGAGAGAGAGAAAGCAGACGAAATAACTTACCTCATCCCCCCCCCCCCAAATAAAACATCTGACATTGGACTTGATTTAAATTTAAAACAATTAATAAAATTATTTATTAATTAATAAAAATAAAATTAATTAAACAATAAAATACGAATTATTTTTATTAAATAGATCTTTTAAGTTTTGTTTTTGCTTTATTTTTTGTTTTTCTCAAAGAAAAGGTTATACCTGGAAGGTTTTCCGGAAGTTTTAAAAATTGCTGATTTTATAGATTTTGACATGCTCTCTCCGAATTTCTACTTTGCCACCTCATATTTTTGCCGCTCGCGTAGCCATATTGGAAAAATGGCGCTTAAAAACTGCTTTTTGATAATATCTCCTTTCCGACTCATTTTACGATGAAAATAGTTATGTCATAAATTTAATTAGAGAAAATTTCCTATAATACGTATATGCAAGTCCTATGGCCAGAAGGAACCCGAAAACAGAGAACATAAAATCGTAAAATAAAAATCAAATTCTGATAATTTAACGCAAAAATTGGGCCTTCAATGCTACTAGTTACTCTCGAATATCAGGAGTCCGAAAATTTGCTAGAGCCCAGGGCCCAACTCAGTTAAAAATAGGCCCTGCCTCTCAATTTTTTCCTTTCCACTTCCTTCCCTCTTTTTCTCACAACTGCGACTTCCAAATACGGCGCTCACAATCAAGGATCCCATCCTTGGCTACTTATGTAACTCTTCGGTACTGAAGAACCAATACTATTGGTTCATAAATAAAGAGTGAACCGTACACTGGGGGGTATTCCATACCCCCCAGACCCCCCGGTTTAACCTCATTATTTGGTGTCTCGTAAACTAAGTTTTCAACATTTAATAAGTTGTAGAGGTCCCACAACCCCCCAATGCACGCTTTTGTTTTATTCCCAAATTACTCAGAATTTATGCAGGACTACTACAATACCATTCGTCTATGAATAAAGAGTAAACTGTGCACTGGGGGGTATTCAGTGGATCTATCTCTTTCGATACCCAAAGCTTTAAACATATTGTGAGACTACTACAACTTATTAAATTTTTAATTTAAGTTTAAGAGACACAAAATAATGAGGATAAACCGGGGGGTCTGGGGGGTATGGAATACCCCCCCGTGCATGCTTTCATTTTATTCCCAAAACACTACACCCAACATTTTTTCCTTTCCACTTCCTTCTTTCTTTTTCTTAAAACTGCGACTTCCAAATACAGCGCTCACAATCAAGGATCCTGGAATTAGCTATTATTATTAAGTAACTCTTCAGTACTGAAGAACTAATAATACTATTGGTTCATGAATAAAGAGTAAACCGTAAACTGGGGGGTAATAGACCCCCGGTTTGCCAAACAAAACTAAGTTTAAGAGACACAAAACAATGAAGATAAACCGGGGGGTCTGGGGGGTATGGAATACCCCCCAGTGCACGTTTTTATTATATTCCCAAATCGCTACGCTACGCATCATACATAACAAACTATTAGACTACATCATCTACTTAACCTCTCATAACTTATGTAGTAACCTTCTTTAACGTACGAGAAACCCAAAGTCTAGTCCAAAACGAGTTTTAGCCAAAAAAACTTATTTATACATCACCATGAGGTAGAGTAGGTTCCGCGTTTTTTTTATCGTGGTATCCCCAGTAGGCCTAATTCCACTCCTAATCGGAGTGCACACGGAAAAAAACTAAATATATAATGGCTAGTATGTCCAATACACTCCGACTTTACGAGAAAAACACATTGAATAAATCCAAAAGACAACAAAGCATCAGATTCATTAACACTTGCATCAACGAATTTATTATATGACAAGATTTATTCATGTTTTCTCGTTTTGACACAGTATCCTGAAGATGGTTTAAAAAAAAACCGAAACTAGTCGATACAAAGAAATAATTTTTATTGGCAAGGATATACCTTTTAACCTTGAGATATTTTGAAAAATATAAGAAATTGATGTTACTTTAAGTTTTAAATTCTAAAAAATATTAGTATTACTTTATTGTATTGATGCTTATAAGCTCTAGACGTTTACTTCAACATTACAAAATGCAATACTAAATTTCCGACGGCGAAATGGAGACGGCGAAATGTCTCGAAAAATCATTATTTTTACTTTTATTACCAAAATTTATTGTATTGCTGAACAAATTCATAATTTTGTTAAATTAGCAATCAAACAAAAATTTCAAATTAATATGATGAACCTTTTTTTTCAGTGTAACTCCTCTAACGAGCTCAATACAAGGTCAATACAAGGAATCATGAAATACCTGGCCAGCGGAAACAATTGAACTTGCAAATGGAAAAAACGATTTTCAATAGTGGGGCCTAACATTTAAGCACCAAAAAAAAAAGATCTCAAATAATAAAATGTTATTAAATCTAACAAATAAATTAGTTGATGTGATGAAAAGCTTTGTTGAGTCAACACAGTTAAATGTTTGTTGATTTTGTCGAACCTCAACAAATATTTTTTGTTGCTGACAAAGGCTTTCTTTACATCAACTAATTTATTTGTTAGATTTAATAAAATTTTGTTATTTAAGATGTTTTTTAAATGAAGCTACGCCACTACCACAATTGACAATAAAACAGGGTCACATGCACATTTCCCGATTTGATTTAAACAGCCGTCAGTCTAAATTCTGAAACCAATCTTCAAAAGAAAGAGGTCGAGAGTTCTGCATTGAACAGAAAAACACAAATAATTTTGATTATCAATTTAGATTTCGAAAATGAACGAATTAATTCGGGAATTAATAAGGCCTCCCCTGTACCCCCCCCCCCCCCATAAAATTAGATGAATCCCTTTACTTATGAGAGAAGCTATCCATTATTTTTGGTTTTTACGTGAAATAGCTTGGTTTTTCAAACAAAAATTTATTTAGCCGGTTAAATTCAGTTCGAAAAGCAGAAAAATAAATCTTTGATTTTTCAATATTTTTTAATCAATTTTTACTTTAAAAAAGCATTTAATACTTTTTCGTTTTCGTTTTCACTACAAAAATCAATATAGTTGCGGTGTTGTAATTATTTGAGTTTTATTCAATCATTTATTCAATAAAATATTAATTGTTATTGTAATTGGTCGTCATTATTGGAAAATTGGAAACTAAATCAAATTAATCCTCCTGGTTTCAACGTTTTGTGATGATGAAGCAGATAATAATTTATCCATCACTTGATTCATCAGTAAAACCCGTCAGGCTGGACAACCCCAAGAACTTTTTTATTTAAAAATTGGAATGTAGTCCTGCTGATACATACAACTCCCACAAGCAGTTCTTTTTTTATTCAAAGACCAAAACCATTATCACTTTCTTTGCTATGTCAAAATCCACTTCTGCAGATATCGAAAAGTTATGGTTTTCCCTATCGGTAATGATTGATAAGTTACACACATTTTATCTCATATTTTTCTTCGAAAAATATTTCGAGATACAAGCAACACATTTTAGAAATAAATTACACCAAAAGTCACATCTCGAATTTGCCTGAATCCCTAACCGTCGGTCCCTTTGAAGTGCATTTTAAAACTTAGGAGTTTTTGCTACCGAATGGAAGCCAAGTGACCTCTTTACCTGTGCAAAATTATGAAAAGTCGCTTAAATTTTTTTATCCGACAACAAAACCTGCTTTCGGCGCAGTAAATATGGTCTGCATATTTGCCTTTTGACTTACAATCTAATTATTGAGCTAAAATGGAAGTTCGATATTACTGATATTGCTCGACGACAATAAAAGCACAAATGGCTCTAATATCCCTCGGGCGCCGACAATGCTGTAAACGCCGGATGACCCAAATTGCTCCGTTTTATTACTAAGAATTTAGAACGTGCTCCTTCAGAAGGTACAAAACTCCATCCCCTTGGTCCTACCGATCAACTGCGATGGCAGTTTTTTTTTTTCTAAAAATTTTTAATTTAATCATCCCCAAAATTCTTTCCAAATATTAACTCATTATGGCTAGAGGCTGATGAAGTAACTTGTCAATAAATTATCACCTTTTTTATTCGAAAAAAAGTGGGTAAAGTGGTTTATTTTCGCGAAGGGATGATAGGTACTTAGGTGTTGAAAATATCCACTTAAGTATATAAAAATGTCGAGATGTTTATATTAGAAAATTTGGATTTCTGTGTTACATTTTACCTCATCGATTTAATGCAAGTCAAATATTGATAGAATATTCCCATAAGAACAAAATGCTTTTCGGCACTTTGTACAAACTCCAATGTTTGCATCCTCACAATAGCCGATAAGCATGCCCTTATTCCGGTGTCGATGTTTCACTTTCACCCGGTTTGTTGACTCTGGCCCTAATTGTGTCAATAAAGGCACAATTGCCGGCTCCTTTTATGACTTTTAGTGTTTGCTGTTTACCGATGGTCATTTACAACCGTCCCATATATTGCAAAAAAAACTAGTTTTACGATTTTTGCAAACATTTTTACCTGCTCCAATAACGAACAGGCGACTCTTCATCAAAAATATTCAGTTTTTCTAATTTTCCAATCGATTGTCCCGATTAATCGGACTTCAATGTTCACATAAAAATATTTACCCTTTTATAAGTAAAACTGTAACGTGAAAGTGACAGTTATGCCCATTTATGTAACAAAAGCTTGTTTTGCCTCGGACGAAAATAAAACTCTGTTGTACCCTTTCACTATGAAAGGGTAAGTTTTGAGATGATAACCGTTTCTTAACGGTACCATTTAAGATGTCCTTGCTACCATAACAATATAAATAGCTTCAAATTTTCGATTTTATACTTTTACGATAATTGCTACAATTGTAACTGTGCTCCGATATGGATCAAATTTTTATTTTGGTCCAAATAACAGAGGAACTAAAATCGAAATTCAATCAGGCAGTTTCGTGCCAGTCTGCTCAATCTAGGAATTAAATTTTTAATTTTCGTTATTATTATGTTTTGTATAGCTCCGATAATGGGTTAATAAACAGCCGAAACGTCGAAGAAAGTAATGTTTATTGTTTCGTTCGACGACTTCTCTCAAAACATAACTAGCTATATTCAAAAAAATATAAGAATAATACAATACGTAGAAAATCAAAATTCAAAAAATTTAAAAAGGAGACAATTAACACATAACAGGTCTGGATTAAGAAAATTTGAAAAAATGAAAATTTCGTAATACGAAGTACAATATAACGTTATTTCATGGTTATTGCCATTCTTCAGTTGCACGCATCGATTACGATTACATTGTAAAATAAGAAGAAAAAAATTTTTCAAACTAAACAAAATTATCGACTAAATTGTACAAAATTGACTTACCATAACCTCCAAAGATTATCAAAACTGAACTTGTTACATGAGGTATGAATAATTTAAAAATGATTTGAACTAAGAAATTCGTTTACCTAGCACTGCTAGTTTGAAATCCGAAGGCACTGCCCTCTTAATATGATTTCTAAAAACTTTGAAAAAATTCAAAATTCAAAAATTTACCACGTTTTTTAACCGTGAGGCGTAAAACTAGAAAAAGAACTCAAAATAAAAAATTTTAAGTAAATTTGTGGTTTTTAGTATGTATTTATGGTTAAATTCAAAAAAATATAAGAATAATACAATACGTAGAAAATCAAAATTCAAAAAATTTAAAAAGGAGACAATTAACACATAACAGGTCTGGATTAAGAAAATTTGAAAAAATGAAAATTTCGTAATACGAAGTACAATATAACGTTATTTCATGGTTATTGCCATTCTTCAGTTGCACGCATCGATTACGATTACATTGTAAAATAAGAAGAAAAAAATTTTTCAAACTAAACAAAATTATCGACTAAATTGTACAAAATTGACTTACCATAACCTCCAAAGATTATCAAAACTGAACTTGTTACATGAGGTATGAATAATTTAAAAATGATTTGAACTAAGAAATTCGTTTACCTAGCACTGCTAGTTTGAAATCCGAAGGCACTGCCCTCTTAATATGATTTCTAAAAACTTTGAAAAAATTCAAAATTCAAAAATTTACCACGTTTTTTAACCGTGAGGCGTAAAACTAGAAAAAGAACTCAAAATAAAAAATTTTAAGTAAATTTGTGGTTTTTAGTATGTATTTATGGTTAAATTCAAAAAAATATAAGAATAATACAATACGTAGAAAATCAAAATTCAAAAAATTTAAAAAGGAGACAATTAACACATAACAGGTCTGGATTAAGAAAATTTGAAAAAATGAAAATTTCGTAATACGAAGTACAATATAACGTTATTTCATGGTTATTGCCATTCTTCAGTTGCACGCATCGATTACGATTACATTGTAAAATAAGAAGAAAAAAATTTTTCAAACTAAACAAAATTATCGACTAAATTGTACAAAATTGACTTACCATAACCTCCAAAGATTATCAAAACTGAACTTGTTACATGAGGTATGAATAATTTAAAAATGATTTGAACTAAGAAATTCGTTTACCTAGCACTGCTAGTTTGAAATCCGAAGGCACTGCCCTCTTAATATGATTTCTAAAAACTTTGAAAAAATTCAAAATTCAAAAATTTACCACGTTTTTTAACCGTGAGGCGTAAAACTAGAAAAAGAACTCAAAATAAAAAATTTTAAGTAAATTTGTGGTTTTTAGTATGTATTTATGGTTAAATTCAAAAAAATATAAGAATAATACAATACGTAGAAAATCAAAATTCAAAAAATTTAAAAAGGAGACAATTAACACATAACAGGTCTGGATTAAGAAAATTTGAAAAAATGAAAATTTCGTAATACGAAGTACAATATAACGTTATTTCATGGTTATTGCCATTCTTCAGTTGCACGCATCGATTACGATTACTGTTTGGATTGCACCCCAAACGGTGTTGATTTTCAGTGGACTGTATGATGATATTAGGCTAGGCACTTTATTAAAATAAGTATTTATTTTAATGCTGTTATGTACACAGAAAAGAAACTTTTGTTACAACAATGTCTTCAAGCGTCCAAACACTTGTAAGTTGAGTGACATACTGATGAGACGAGCATGCGCTGCGCCGATATGAACTAACAATTATACGAGGTCCGCTCACAATTCTTTTATACATAGTAAAAATAATACTAAATCTGAACATACCCCCGGCCTTGAAATTTGAAACATTTTCAAAGATTAAATATAAATTCAAAAAAAAACAAATTTGCAAAGGCAAGCAAACATAATTGAACATAAATGAGTTTGAAAAACACTTAAAATCTAAAAAATAACAGTAAATAAGAAAATAAGTTGGTTTAACAAAACTTAGAAACTAGAAATGAACAAGATAAACATTTGTGGAAAAAAGATATTCACAAAATAAAACAATGTTCGCACATAACGAAATAGTCGAAGAAACACTAATTTTCCGCACTAGGTAACGGGCAGATTTTCGAAAATGCTCGTTTGATGATACCATTTGCTGTTTGTAGTGTTGCCACACGGTTGACACCATCGGAGCCAGGATGTAGCGAAATTACTCTTCCCATGAGCCATTTCAAAGGAGGTGAGGTTTCCTTGATCAGGACCAAAGCACCAGCAGATAAATCGGAGTGATGTAGCTTCCATTTTACTCTTTGCTGCAACTCTGAAACATACTCTTTACTCCATCGTGTCCAAAGATGCTGTTGAAATCCTTGAATTCTTTGGAAGGCGTCGAGACGATTTTCAGCAATAAGACTGACGTCTGGATCGGGTAATGCGGTCATAGAACGTCCAATTAAGAAATGACCTGGTGTCAGCGGCTGTAAATCACTTGGATCGGAAGTTAAGGGAGCAAGGGGTCTGGAGTTAAGGATGGACTCTACTTGATATAACAAAGTACATAGCTCTTCATAAACCAAGACTTGCTCGCCTATTACTCGTTTGAGATGAAATTTGCATGACTTAACGCCTGCTTCCCATAGACCGCCAAAATGTGGACTATGAGCTGGTATAAAATGCCAGTGTACTCCTTCGCAAGCAACAATTTCTGGAATTGACGATTCCTGTTTTTTAAGAAATTTGCCCAGTTGAAGCAGTTCATTGTTCGCGCCTACAAAGTTAGTACCATTGTCTGAATAAACATGAGTCGGTTTGCCGCGTCGGGCGACAAAACGTCGAAATGACATTATGAAATGTTCCGTAGATAGACTTGTTACAAGTTCGAGATGAACTGCCTTGGTAGCGAAACAAACATAAATGCACAGATAAGCCTTTGTGGTTTTAGATCCACGACCTTTTCGATCCTTTATATTTATTGGACCGGCGTAATCGATACCGACATGCTGGAAAGGAAATGATTTTTCAGCACGAGCTGGAGGTAAATTTCCCATAATCGGTCTAGTAATTGAAGAAGAAAATCTAAAACATTTCACACATTTGTGAACTACTGATTTGACTAAATTCCTTCCAGCTGTAATCCAAAATTTATCACGTAAGCTAGCTAAAAGAAGCTGCGGACCGGCATGAAACATTTTAAGATGTTCACGAGTGACAATAAGTTTCGATAAGGGATGTTTCCCATCGATTAAGAGAGGGTGTCTCTTGTCGTAAGCGTATTTAGTATTGTGGAGTCTTCCACCTACACGAATTAAACCTTGGTCATCAATGAAAGGGTTTAATCCAATTAAAGAAGATGATTTCTTCACAGGCATTCCTTCAGAAAGTAATTTCAACTCATCACCAAAAGTATCCGATTGCGAAATTTTAATTAATTTATGCAATGAATTAGTGAGTTCCTTGGGAGTCAAAAACCCATAAATTTTGTTGTGTTTAGAGATTAGGCAATTATTCTTAAATCGCAAGCAAAACGCGATTGCTCTTTCGAGTCGATTTAAGTTCGAGTAGTTGTTAAACTGAAATGATTCTTGTTTTCTGACAACAAGAGCCTTCATTTCCTTTTTTAGATCAGGAAGCTTTGGAAGACAAAAACTAGGATTTGGCCAAAAAGCTTCTTCCTTTTGTAGCCAACATGGCCCGTTCCACCACAATGTGGAGTTCTTTAAGATTTGAGGAGCTGCTCCTCTCGACAACAAATCCGCTGGATTCGCTTTCGTTGGCACATGCCTCCAGATGGCATTCTCAGTTAAATTTTGAATATCCGCAACTCGATTGCAAACGAAAGTTTTCAAAAGATTCGGACTGGTCTTCAACCACCCTAGAACGATGGTTGAATCGCACCACAAGTAACAAGAGAAATGTTGCAAGTTTACCGCCTTTAAAACTGTTTTTAATAATTTACTTAACAATAATGCTCCACAGAGCTCAAGTTTCGGAATAGTTGTGGGTTTTAAAGGTGCAACCCTTGATTTTGAGCATAACAAATTTGTGTAAATTTGATTTTCTGTATTTATTGAACGAATGTAAATGCAAGCACCGTAACCTTCAGTACTTGCGTCACAAAACCCATGAATTTGAATGGAAGTTGGGTTTACACACGTGACGTGCCTCGGTATTTTTAGATCTTTAAGATCTAAAAGTTCTGACCTGTACAAGATCCATCGTTTTTCCATATCGATAGGAATAGGATCGTCCCAATTTAATTTTTCAAGCCAAAGTTTTTGCATAAAAACTTTAGCCACGAACGTACATGGCGTAAATAATCCCAAAGGATCGAAAATCTGAGATATTTCAGAAAGCATTTGTCTCTTAGTAATTTTAGGAGACGCCGTATCAGATATAGAAACCATAAAGTGATCAGTTTGAAATAACCACGTGAGGCCTAGAGTGCTTGATTGCTCATGGTCCCCAATGACTAAAATACCAGGATGTACATCCGAGTCAGGTATGCTTTTTAGTACCTCTGGATTATTAGAAATCCACTTTCTAAGTTTAAAGCAACCTGAATTTAGAACCGTTGAAATTTGTTCGCAAATTTCGCGCGCAGCTTCTATAGTAGAAGCACCAGAAAGTAAATCGTCCACGTAAAAGTCGCGTTTGATTATTTCAGCTATTTTAGGTAATTTTTCCTCGCATTCTACACCTAATTGTTTGAGAGAGCGAATGGCAAGATATGAGGCGGAAGCCGTTCCGTAAGTTACCGTATTTAAGTCGTAATGTTCTATGGGGCTTGTCTGCGCGAACCTCCATAAAATGCGTTGTAGAGGCCGTTGACTTGGCTCTACTTCTACCTGACGATACATCTTTTCTATATCAGCAGATATAGCATAAGTGTGCTGCCTAAAGCGAATTAAAATCGTAAAGAGATCTTCTTGTACTGTGGGACCAATCATTTGAATGCTGTTCAAAGATTTCCCTGTCGTTGTTGGCGAAGAACCGTTGAAGACTACCCGGAGCTTGGTTGTCAAGCTGTTTGACTTGTGAACCCCGTGGTGTGGAAGATAGTAAGAAGGTATAACTGTTGTATCAGATAAAGACATATGACCTAAATCTAGATATTCCTTCATAAAATTTCGGTAATCTTCTTGAAGTTTGGGATTGGCTTGCAATCGACGTTCTAACGCAAGAAATTGTTTTTGTGCTGTAAAAAGAGAGTCGCCCAGAACTATCGGTTGTTCCTTTAATGGGATTGTCACTACAAAACGTCCCTCTGAATTTCTATTTGTATTATTTATGAAATGCGATTCACAAATATTTTCCTCGGAAGAGAAAACCTTTTCTGTTGGGTAACTGTCTAGTTCCCAAAATCTTGTTATTTGATCTTGAAGATCAATAGTAGTGTTGACATGGCATTGCACTTGGCTGCCTTCGTTAGAACTAGTTGGACCAGCGATAATCCAACCTAGCTGAGTTTCCTGCAATATAGGAAGGTTGTGACCTAAATTGATTTTTCTATTGCAAAGAAGCTCGAAGAATGTGGGAGAACCTACCAAGAGATCAATTTTCCCCGGTATATTGAATCGAGAATCAGATAAACGAATGTTACTAGGTATTTGAAAACTATCCCTCTTTAGGTTGAAGCTTGGTATGCTTCCAGTTATTTCATTAATAATTAAACAAGAAAGTTTAATTTTGAAATTGTTATTGTGAGCAATCAGCTCGAGTTCACACTTCGACTTTACATGTGTGTTTGAGTTACTTAAACCTGTTATTGAAATATTTGCACCTTGAGTGGGCAACCTTAATCTTTGACAAACATCGGTGCGAATGAAGTTTGACTGTGAGCCAGAATCGAGTAAGATTCTAACCGATTGGTAGATTCCAGATGCATCTAGAATCTTAGCAGAAGCAGTAGGTAATAAAACTTGTGAGGCAGTGGCGCAGAAAGCTGATATCGTTTGAATAGGCTCATCCTCGGTAGCAACAGTTGAGACATTTGCTACAGGTGTAGAAACCTTCACCTTTTGCACAGGTGCATGAAGAAGCGTATGATGCCTTGACCTACACGTTTTACAAGTATACTTCGATTTGCATTGAAATTTTAGGTGACCCTTAGATAAACAGTTAAAACATAATTTTAATTCCTGTACCTTGTCTGCTCTTGCTTGAGCACTAAGCGCTATGAATTTGTCACATTGGTTGAGGTAATGATTTTCCTCACACAATGAGCATGACAAAAATCCAGCCACGTATGACTTTGCCTTGAATGCAATTTTGTTACTATTTGCCACCGATGGCGTTGTCTGAATTTTCTCAATTGTTTCTAAAAGATTTGAATGCGATGTTAGAAATTCTTTGAATTCATCTAGAGAAGGCAAAATTGAGATACCTTTATTAAATGTTTTTTGCCACTCTGTAGCACTATTAATATGCAATTTGCTAGAGACTAAGTAGACAATCAAACACTCAAATAGTTGCTCACTTGTTGCCATTGATTTGGCGGCAGATACGTGCTTCGATAAGGAATCATTGATTTTTCTCAATGACTGAGAAGATTCCTTCCTTTGAGCGTCCAGCTCGATAATATAGTTCAAGTGATTTTTTATTATTAATTTCGGCTGATCGTAACGTGCAGATAACGCTTTAAAAGCGACCTCGTAGTTCGCAGCAGTGAAATCTAGCGATCCGATAACCGCATTAGCCTCTCCGGTGAGACTTGCTTTCAGATAATGCAATTTTTGAACTTCGTTTAGAGTGTCATTTTCATGAACAAGGCTTTGAAAGATAGCTTTGAATTCTAGCCAAGAGTCGATATTACCGGCAAATTTAATTAAATTGATTTTAGGCAAGTTAATATAATGCCTTGCATTGTTATTGCTAACATTTGTACTTGTGCTGCTGTTAGCTGCACTGTGATTGCTATGATTACTAGCCACAGACGGACTTCTGGTTTGACCACCTGTACCAGGTAAACGTAAGTCTTCGATTGACCCTTGCGTGAATCTTTTTACGATACCTTTTGCTAGGTAAATTTGTTCAAAATATAAATTTTCAAACTGTGCCATGATTTCATCCTCTGCTTCGCTATCAAGACAATTGAAGGAAATTTGACTTTGTAATATTTCGAATTTAGGTAAAATGCTAGAAATTATATCAAGTCTACCTTTAATTTCGTTAATTTGATCTGATGTAAGTATCACATTATTACTACTAATTGACTCTTGCGTTTTTGTAAGAAACGTTTTGAATCGCGTCAACTGTGCTTTTAAAACACCTCGTTCGTGCTTTAAGTTTTCCATTGAAAATGGATGAATTGCAAGATAATTTGAAATTAACACAAATAATATTAACGTTATTTATATTTATCGAGTAATAGGCGATTATCTTGGCCCGTAATGTTTCACTAATGTAAATTGACATATGCATGCAAAGACACAAAAGTTAGGAATTTTTAGATAAGAAAGGATTTGTTTACCAAGTAGTTGAGATGCTTTCAAATTGGCGGCGTTGTCGTCACCCGCTCCGATTTGACTTTGTGCTACAATGGCTGCTTTCTTGGCGCGAAATGTAGCGTCCCTTTTCTTATCGCTTTTCTTGGTGACGTACCCCAAGTGGTAATGTGCTTCGAAATGTTGACTACGTACCCCAACTAGGTATTTCTTCTATGTAGATATATTGGATTGCACCCCAATCGGTGTTAATTGCTACTTGCTGGTTTCTTATCCGTGTCGAAGGATCAATGTTTGGATTGCACCCCAAACGGTGTTGATTTTCAGTGGACTGTATGATGATATTAGGCTAGGCACTTTATTAAAATAAGTATTTATTTTAATGCTGTTATGTACACAGAAAAGAAACTTTTGTTACAACAATGTCTTCAAGCGTCCAAACACTTGTAAGTTGAGTGACATACTGATGAGACGAGCATGCGCTGCGCCGATATGAACTAACAATTATACGAGGTCCGCTCACAATTCTTTTATACATAGTAAAAATAATACTAAATCTGAACAATTACATTGTAAAATAAGAAGAAAAAAATTTTCCAAACTAAACAAAATTATCGACTAAATTGTACAAAATTGACTTACCATAACCTCCAAAGATTATCAAAACTGAACTTGTTACATGAGGTATGAATAATTTAAAAATGATTTGAACTAAGAAATTCGTTTACCTAGCACTGCTAGTTTGAAATCCGAAGGCACTGCCCTCTTAATATGATTTCTAAAAACTTTGAAAAAATTCAAAATTCAAAAATTTACCACGTTTTTTAACCGTGAGGCGTAAAACTAGAAAAAGAACTCAAAATAAAAAATTTTAAGTAAATTTGTGGTTTTTAGTATGTATTTATGGTTAAATTCAAAAAAATATAAGAATAATACAATACGTAGAAAATCAAAATTCAAAAAATTTAAAAAGGAGACAATTAACACATAACAGGTCTGGATTAAGAAAATTTGAAAAAATGAAAATTTCGTAATACGAAGTACAATATAACGTTATTTCATGGTTATTGCCATTCTTCAGTTGCACGCATCGATTACGATTACATTGTAAAATAAGAAGAATTTTGAATTTTGAATTTAACCATAAATACATACTAAAAACCACAAATTTACTTAAAATTTTTTATTTTGAGTTCTTTTTCTAGTTTTACGCCTCACGGTTAAAAAACGTGGTAAATTTTTGAATTTTGAATTTTTTCAAAGTTTTTAGAAATCATATTAAGAGGGCAGTGCCTTCGGATTTCAAACTAGCAGTGCTAGGTAAACGAATTTCTTAGTTCAAATCATTTTTAAATTATTCATACCTCATGTAACAAGTTCAGTTTTGATAATCTTTGGAGGTTATGGTAAGTCAATTTTGTACAATTTAGTCGATAATTTTGTTTAGTTTGAAAAATTTTTTTCTTCTTATTTTACAATGTAATCGTAATCGATGCGTGCAACTGAAGAATGGCAATAACCATGAAATAACGTTATATTGTACTTCGTATTACGAAATTTTCATTTTTTCAAATTTTCTTAATCCAGACCTGTTATGTGTTAATTGTCTCCTTTTTAAATTTTTTGAATTTTGATTTTCTACGTATTGTATTATTCTTATATTTTTTTGAATTTAACCATAAATACATACTAAAAACCACAAATTTACTTAAAATTTTTTATTTTGAGTTCTTTTTCTAACTAGCTATAGCATAAAACCACTGGAAGGTTTACTTTATAATTTTTAAATTAATAATTCAGATTTTTATTAAAAGTTAGATTTAGAAACAAAAGTAAAATTTAATTATTAATTTAAAATTAAAATGAAAGACTTGGGAGAGCCAATTTGTGCAAAAGACTACAAGTCGATTAATTATTTTCAACCTTTAGTCAGGGAGTTGGTGAAATGATCCACTAAAATAAAAACATATTTTTGACTTTGTAAACATACAATCCGAAAAATATCAGTTTATCTGCAGATCAATTAAGTATATGCACCAATTGCATCATCTGTTTCTATAAAAATCATCTGCTTTGTCTTAAATCCGGCTTTAAATTTAAAGCTTCCTTTAAAATTTATTGTTAAATCAGGACAACTATAAATAAGCTGGAGGTTCCTTTGTTTTATGATTAACCCTTTCGCTACTGGGGTGCTAAATTTAGCACATGGCTTTCTATATATTATTTAATGAAAGCAGGAACTTAATTTCGTCAAGACATTCATAAATTCGTATTAAAAATTTGTGGGCCCATATTAATGAGATTTAAATAAAATTTTTCGAATAACAGTAAGGGTTGCGTAGTAGAAGTCTGTCTTTTATTATAGGTTTAATTGTAAGGTAGATTTCAAAAGGGCCGTATGGATTAGACACGTGAATTTTTGTTTGTGTTTGGAAAAGTTACTGCTTTGACGTGTAACAGATATCCAGTGTTCTTAAAATTGTTCTATATTTTCTATTTTTCTATTGGACATACATATAATGTCTTAATTTTAAAACATCCTGTATCTCGTTAACAAGAGGTCCTAGAAATTTATAGCAAGTATACCAAATTTCAATTTTATACCTATAAAAACGAAAATTCATGAGCGAAAGGGTTAAGGGGATACTCTAATTTGAGCAAGAGTAAAACAGTGCCAATTTTGAAAATTAATTCCGGAAAAACGAATTTTGCTTATCTTCGTTTGAAAAATTTGAAAAAAATAATTTAAATAAAAAATTAACGGAAACTAAATTCAACAAAATCTACTGTCTCTACTATTTCAAGTGGATCAAATTTCAAGTTAAGTCAATTTATTATTATGGCAGAGGGATTTTTTAAATTATACTCTTAATTTTTTATTTTGCTTCCCCCCAATCTATTTTATTATTTTTTTAACAATTATTTTAGCCAAACATTTTTTCTGATAAACTAGAAAGGTGAAAAGTTAATATTTATAGCAAGAAAGTTGATTAGGGAGTAGATCTGTTCCCCGAAATTGTAAAAAAAATCATTAAAGATAATCGAATTTTCCGTTTTTCTGCTTAATTTTTTCACTTAATTTTGCTGTTTATTTCAGCAAAAATAAAGCAATCACACAGAACATGTACATATATGCAAGCTTTCAGGTTTTACAACCGGGGGGTCTGGGGGGTGTGGAACACCCTCCAGAATACCTGTAAGTGTGTTAAAAAACTCAAATAGCAAACAGATTTCGATTCCAGTTTTAAAGTTGTGATTCCACTGGGCATTACTGGATCTAGGTTACAAAAAACATTTGGAAAAATCTATATAAAGCTAGATTCTGGATCCAATTTTGTTTAGGTGTACTGGAGGGTGTTCCACACCCCCCAGACCCCCCGGTTTCAAAAACTGAAAACTTGTGTATGTTTTCTGTCAAACTTTCAAAAACAAAATCCCTAACTTTTCAAAGTCTTCCCCTAGATCAGGCGTCGGCAACTTGCGGCTCTTATGATGTCGAGATGCAGGTCTCCAGGTCCACGCACAAATATTACCTAATAATTTTATTATTTTATTTTCAAAACTCATAAAAAGTATTATTCTGCAAAAAAAAACTTTAAACAGGGTAAAAACACAGGATAAAAACAGGATAAAATACCATAATATTGAAATAAAAATGTTAGTGGCTCTTTAGAAACTGGGAAATTTTGTAAATTGTAAGTTTTGGCTCTTCCGTTTCAATAGGTTGCCGACCCCTGCCCTAGCTTTAAATTAAAAATTTTTCAAATTTTAAAAATTGTAAATTTTTTATTTGTCGAATTTTCCAATAATTTTTCTTAATTAATTCCACGACTTTTCCTTAAAAATAAAAAATTCCTTGACTTTTCCTGACCAAATTTGTGTAATTCTCAATTCCTTTACTTTTGCAAGTGAAAATCCTGCTTAAACATTTGCCCTAATTTTTAATTTTTCACCCCTACCCCTGGCCCCTTAATGGGGGCAAATGATAATTATGGCAAACTACAAGTCGCGCTGATTAATCCATATTGCGATCAGGAGCGGTTCCAGAATTTTTTCTGAAAGGATCAAAAAGATCAGACGGGCAAAAAGTGTTTTCAGATTTCAGAAACAAGCCTCAAAAAGTACATTATATCCGAATAAAACATGTTATTTTTCTGAAAATAGAAAAAATTATTTATTGAATTTAATTTAGGCTTTTATATCTTTACTTTAACGCCTGAAGTACTGAACTGAAGTACTTCAGCTGCACTGAAGTACTAGAGTGCTCCTAGCTGTCTTTTTGTTAAACAAGCGACACTTCAACTGTAATAATTGATCAAACTAAATTTTGAATGAATAATAAATTAGATATTGGGTTTTGTTTTTTCTTTCTTATTAAAACCTGACGTTACCTAGGTGGAAAATCCAATCAGTATATACTTAGGTGGGGTGTGACAAGCCCCAAACATTAAACAATATTCTTTGTGATCATCTAAGAACCATATGTATAATCACGAAAAAAATAATTAAAATTGTTTTTTTTTAATGTTCAATTTTCGTATATCAAAAAACATATATAATTTTAAATTAAAGTTAAAAATAATACAATACGCAGAAGATCAATTTAATATTATTTATTAATACATAGGGGACATCCATTAATTACGTGACGCGATTTTGGCGATTTTTGTTGTCGAATGGTAAACTCGTAAGGAATCAGGGGCGGTCATACCACTAACAGTTTATTTTTGAAAAATAATAAAAAATATGTATATTAGGTTCTTTACGGATGTTATCCGTTATCTGTCTACAGGTGGCTGGTGCGCTGATACCGTGCACTGGGGGGTATTCCATACCCCCCAGACCCCCCGGTTTTCCGATAGTTACAGCTTTACAATATTTTCAGTTGTAATTATAAAAAAATAAAGTCTGAGAACCAAGATGAAGGTAGCTACTTCTATTGCGATATCTGCGATAGATTAGCAAATTTTAACTTTCGAACGGGCAAAAATAAAATTATTTATGGGCTTAGCAGCAGAACAATTTCCTTTGCGACCCGAAGCTTTAATGTATTATAAGACTCTTAAAACTACATAGATTTTAAATTTAAGTTTTAAAGGCAGAAAACAATTTGTATACCGGGGGGTCTGGGGGGTATGGAATACCCCCCAGTGCACTCTTTCTTTTTGTTCGCGAATTTTTCAGTAGACAATGACTATTCTTCTTGTTTTCAAGGTATAGGCAGTTCTTGCCCGTTCCGACTATATAGATGGCTTCATCGCTTTCTTGGCATACTTGGCTTTCAAAGTTACGAAGTTTTTTTTTTTAATTATGAAAGTTTTAACCCTGCGTGTGAGCTATGGGTCTTTTAAGGAACAGCGATACATGTGTTTTCCATAAGAGCATAAAACGTGACTCACACGAAGGGTTAAGAGCTCGACGGTCCTGACATTACCCATCTTTTTCAGAGGATGACATTCTTCTTGTTTTCAAGGTACAGGCAGTTGTACCCCCCCTTTTATTTTTAAAATTTTTCGATAATTTGGAGGGACGAAAACAATTATTTTAACTTTTACATTATTTTTAACCCTAGAGTAGTACAGGGGGTGTGAGCGAACCCCAAAAAACCGCGCTTTTATTTTATTAATTATTAATTTCTTTCAAAATTAATTTTTTTCTTTTTCTACTTACAATGTAAGTACATTGTACAGTGTACAGTACAGTGTACTCCTCTAATAGGTTTAAGGGGCTACAAAATTAAAAAGTTAATATTTGTAGCAATAAAGTTGATTTGGGAGTGAATTTGCCTCTTAAATTGTAAAAATATCGTTAAAAATGATCGATTTTTCGAAAAAATGCAAAACAGTAAAAAATTTCTCTGTTTGAGGCTTTGTCTACCAGGAACATAATAGGCCCCTATGGTATCAGAATGATAATTTTTTTTTCTATGGATTTGCAGCGTTTCAAGTGTAAACTCACTGCTTATTTCACAGGGTCAACTCTGTAATTCAGTGATAAAAGCTAATTTACTCTGTAAATTAGTAAACAGTTGGTCCTGGACCTGACCTAAAACTGTTCCGTGGTTTAGATTCCTCGTTTAATTACAGGTTTTTTACGTGATTAATTCATTAAACCTTTGGCGAGAAAAGCTGATGCTTAAAAAAATAAATAATTACTTATTTTCCTTTGGATACATAATTTATTGTTCTTTCATGAAAACGTCCATTACGTGACCTGAGGACCCTTCGAAGAGCCGGAATGACACACTAGATTTCCACTTCGTCCTGATGCTTCCATGTTGCTTTTTATTTTTTCCGTGAACTGGTGATTGTTAATCTCTTTAATCAGGAATTAATTAGTTGAACAATTTTGAAATCTAATTTTATACATTTGATTTTCACGAATATTAAAAAAATACCTATTTATGAAAATTGATTATTATAAAACTCAGTAGCATCAAAGCTGATATTAATAGTTTTAAGATAAAATGGTTAATAAATTACAGAAACACATAAACATTATAGTATAAATTGAAATACACAAAACATGTATATTGATTTAAGAGCAATTCAACGGATATATAGGTCATGGATAATTTTAAATAGTAAACAGAAATTACAAGCCTGGGAAATCATCTTTGGCACCCGATTGTTAAAAATATGTCAAATAAATCTTGAAATAGCAAGCAGTTAATTTTTGTTAATTCCTGGGAAAAGTTAAAGACCATCTTTGAAGCTGTTATTTGTTATTAGAGTAATTCGAGCTGTGTATTTGAGATTTTATGGCTGTTAATATTAACGTAAACTCATAATTTAAAATGTTGTTGTTGTTGCTACTAACTTTACTGCCTGGTCCGCAGGCGATTTTTCAAAGGGCAATTATTATTAAATTCAGAATATAGTTTTCCAGTTCACCCCGAAAGTTGCCACCCCATGGAACGATAAAAGCTTATCTTGGGTCGACATATTCAATTTTTTTAATACCTACAATCAAGGTACTTAAAATTTTTAAACAATTTTTTTATGAAAAACTTATCGTTTACTACTTAAATACCAAGAAGTTGAGAAAAGCTCTCAACCAACGAAAACGTGTGAATTACAAGCGTTGAAAGATCTGTTAGCTTAAAAAGCTTTGCTTTTTATTTACACGAAGCCGATTTGGGTCTGGAAACAAAATTACTAAACAAAGATAGAACGTAACGAAACGAAGCACAAAATAAATTTGAAATTCAAATATACAGGTGGCCCCTAAAGCAAATGTCATATTATCTCTTCACGCAGCTTACTCTATCTTAAGAGCCTCATTGAATTATCGCACTACCAGCTGACATATGGAAACCTCTGAAGTGGCTGTTCAAATTATTGGAAATTATAAGTTTTGTTTGTTTTAAAAGATTTTTTACCAACAGTAATTTGTGCTTTCAAATTTTTAATTATTTTTGGTTGTTTCATTAATTGGCCACCCCATATGACGGAAGGACCTGACGATTTTAAATATATGGGGCTACCAGTGTGGTAACACTTTAACTTCCGTTGACAGGAGTAGAAAAATTATAATGAAGTCAAAAAACATCACTTTTTGGCGAATGGCCTATTCATCACCATTAAGTGATTGCAGATGAAGCAGCTGCAAAATTTTTAATTGTTGGTAGCTAATTGTGTTTGTTCACAAGTAAATGAGCGAACTCTTCTCACCCCACATCTCATTTTTAACGAAATAATTATCTGATGAAGGGACGGAAGCAGAAATTATCGACACAAAATGAAAAGCAATTGAAAATTTGAAAAAGACGACTGAACAAAATATTGTGTGGGTAAGAAATGTGCAGGCAATCAAGGGTTAAATTATGCAAAACATCTTGCAAACCTGCAATTCAGCTAACTGTTTAGGTAAAATTTGGTAATTTAGTTAGTGAACCAGTTAGGTTTTCCAGTTATGTGCAACTAAAACTTGCACAACTAACTGTACCTACCATCAAATTTGACTTTGTGAAGATTTGAAACGGTTCGAGTTTAACAACAGCTTCCAACAGGACAAATTTATGAAAACGTCAAAAGCATTGTTCGAAATTGTCACGGATAAGTAGCATCGAACCTTTGTTTACACAAAACAAGATCTATTTGCTATTTACAGGGTCAATGGTTATTATCTGGCCATTGTTTAGCTTTTGCTTGCAAGGTGAAAAAGTATTCAAGTGAAATTTTATTAATCGCACACCAGAAACTTCGAGACAAATTCCGAATTTGAACGTCAGAAAAATTAGAATTTTTAAAAATCACATTAATTTTTATTGGGAGTAATAAAATTTTGAGAAAAAGTAAGAGTAATAAAAATATAAATGAAAAAGCATTTGGGCCAAGGACAAGTGCAAGTAAGTTACTATAAAATATGAGCCAAGTCGGCCTTTAATTTTCTACTCAATGGTCCCTAATAAATGTTTTTACGGCCGCTTCTGTGTCCAAAAAGCTTTCAAATAACAGGACAATAATTTTACATTTTTTGTGTCGAAATTTCTTCGAGAAAACTTCTGATTTGGAATTAATTTTGCATGCTTTGAATGCTGCGCCCTATTTGGCGCCTGTCGGGTGAACCTCACAAAAATATCAAATATCTGACATATTGGTAAACTAATTCGGTTTGATTTTTAAGACCAATTTCAAAATTCTGCACACTGTAAAACCGGAAAGACTTAATGAGTTCAAAAATTTAGCGCGGGTTTAAATGTCAACGCATTCGAGGAGGTGAAATATGGCGATGGTCGGTTTGGGAAATTAAATTGTTAATTATTGTGAGGATTAATCGCTCGACTAAATCTGCACATAAATTAGCCTACTAAACAGAATATCGCGATTACATGAAATTATACTTTAAGCCTTTTATCAACACCGGACCATATGCCGGGGATGTCTGACAAAATTTAGCAATTTAGAACTTATAGGAGCAGTTGCTTGGTATCACGTTTTGCTTTTAATATCAAAACACCGGTTATAAATTATTTCACTTAAAGATAAAACATTTTTCCTCATTGTGGATCCGGTAAAAATGATGAGAAAGCTTTGTAGGTCAGATTCAAGTGCTGAAAGCGCTTTCCCGAGTTATTTACCCCTGATTGTTTATCAGATACATCCAGTGGCGTATTTAGAGGGGGGCAAAGAGGCAATTGCCTCTTTCAATTTTTCGCTTTTTCCTGGCAAAATTTGTATCTTCTCCAAATAAGACTGGAAATCCTGCGATATGTACTGGAGGGTGTTCCACACCCCCCAGACCCCCCGGTTTACAATTTTGACTTTATATTTTTATGTTATTTTTATAATTAACTTTCAAAGTAATACAGAAAATTGCTGCTAAACTCCGTGATCAGTGAGGTAATTAAGTAAATATGCTTTTCAAGTTTTAATTTTTTTAGTTTTTAGTCTACTGACGCGCATGAATGGATTAACGAGATTCTGAAAAAATCTTTAATCTGCCCCCCCCCCCCCGCCAAGGCATTTTCTAAATACGCCACTGGATGCATCGACTCCACTGTAAAATAACTGAATAAGTTACAAAGGCTCTCATATATTAATCAACAGGGGCGGACCGGCATCTATAAAGCAAACTAGAAAACATAATTCTTGATTCGAGGAGTAAATCACATGGAAAATATTTGTATATACTAAGTAGATTTCCTTTTTACGAAATTTTTGAGAGATTTCTAGATTTCCTTTTGGAAAAGTAGAAAAACCAGCAACAAAGATTTTTTGGATTTTATCAGATTTCTCTTCACTTGTACACCAGATTTCCACAAAGATTACCCCCTCGCCTCGGTCTGCAATAGTTTAAACCAGGTACCGTCAATTTTTTTTTCTATTCATAGAAAGAAAGGAAAATATCATTTGCATCAATTTGATGTGCGAATCAAGTTTTTTCTAAAATATCTTCTTATATTGATGCAGAAAGCAGAACATTTTTGATACTCGACAGGACACATCTCTTTTCAGTAACTTTCCAAACTTTTAGGTTAGTTATTTAAAATGGCGGTCAGGCCGCCGAGATCTACTAGTGTTTGAATGGTATGAAATTCGATTGTCTAAACTGTGCGGCCCGAAGGCCGCACTGATCAATAACTTCTTAATTTTTTTTGATAAGTTTCATGTTCCAATGTTGTTCGAAATTTTTGAGATAAACTCATCAAGATTGGTGGTCATCAATACCATTTTGTATATTAATCTCATTCAAAGGAAGATCATCCGGCAAAATTCGGTGTACAAGTGAAGAAAAATCTGAGAAGATCTGATGAGACTTAAGAAAATCTAGAGAAGTGATATTGATTTATTTCATATGTTGAGAAGCTTAATTTCCTCTTTGCTTTTCTTGGGAGAAGGCTGTTGTATACGTAATAGAAGAAAATCGGAAGAAATACTATCCGAAATACAGAGAATGCTATTGATTTTCATGCAAATGCAGAGTTGATGGCATTTTTGATCCAGAACCACGCTTCGGAAGAGTAAAGAGAAATCTGAACAAATCTAATTCAGCTGGCATGACAATTATTTTGTTGTTTTTCTGTTTTGAATTTTATCTTATTACAATTTTTCAAGCAGTAATTCAAAAATCGTCAACTGTAATTCAGGTTTACCAGTTAATATTCAGAAAACGTCAATTGTAAATCAGGTTTGCCAGCTAATATTCAGAAATCGTCAGTTGATATTCAGAAATCGTCAATTGATATTCAGAAATCGTCAATTGTAATTCAGAAACCGTCAATTGCAATTCAGAAACCATTGGTCGATAGTCAGTAATCGAATTTTAAAAAAATGAAAGAGCTTCATAAAAACAGTTTCCAGTTACTGTATTATTTTCGATCAGCTTAAAAATAACTAAAAAATTCATCACTACTGTACAGTCGAATAGGCAACTTATTAAACATGCGTTTATAAATCGCAATCAAGGTATTCATGAAAGAAATCATTAAATTTATGAATTTGGTCATCAATATGATGAATTTTGTTCATCAGCGCAAAAATTTTAACTTTTTATCACCATGATGAACCCTGTTTGTAATTATGTTGGTAACATAAATAAAACAATTGGAGGTGCGCTACGAACGGAAAGACTTATCTTTAGATATTTTTTCAGAACCAATAGCGGATCCGGACAATTACCATAAGGAGGGCCAGAGTTTATATTTTTACAAAGTGACGCCACTATTCACGGATTCACCGAATAGTATTTAAAAAAATAGTAAACAAAATTTGAACCACTTTTCAAAAGGGTTTGCTATATATCACTACTCTAGACCAGTGGTCGCCAACCCAACTCTCGCAAAAGCCTCTTTTGCTCATATTTGATTTTTAAATAAAACAAAAATGATGCAATAAGGAGAATCTATAATTTTAGAATTCGATAGTCTGACTATGAGTTGTACTCTCTGAGTCGTAGTAGAGTTTTAAAATAATTCATTTTTTTTGTCATTCCATAACCCCCCCCCTCCCCACCACTGGTCACCGTATTACTATTTCTACTCCAGTCTTTCAAAGTATTCCAAATAAGGTTTTAGTTTTATTTTAACTGTGGATAGGTTGAACTTCAAATTCAACAGGGGAAAAACCTAAAATAATAATTGGTATGTCAGCTCAAATTTTCTACGTTAATTGTAGGTTTTTTCGAAATATGCAGGTTAAATATACAAATAAATCTGCATATTCTGCATATTTTTTTGGAACTTACAATTAATAATATTGCTAGGCTTAGGACAGGGCCGTAGTTAGACATTGGTCAAGGGGGGGGGATTATGGAATTAAAAAAAGGTTGGCATATGCTCGAATTTTAAAGTAGTTCTTGTAATGTAGTAATTATTAAGAAATATTTAACCCATGGGGGGGGGGGTTGAACCCCTAAAACCACCCTCTTATATACGGCCCTGGCTTAGGACCTATTTGATAAGAATTTTTAAAGTAGCATAGGAAATCACACAATATGAAAACTTATTTATGCAAATTCCTGCTTCCGTAATTATTTTAGAGAAAAAATAAAAGACACAAAAATAATGCAGAAATATAAACTACGAATGATAAGAACATTAGATTTCATCTAGCTCTTACTTAAAAGCCAACAAAATGTTTTAAAAATTGTTAAAAGTTTCATTTATCTGACTGACCATATAAGTTACCAAGGTAAAATTAAATTGAATTAATTTCTACAATTTCAAAACCATTTTTTGACTTTTTAAGTAGAAGCTAGATGAAATCTAATGCTCTCATCATTCGTAGTTTATATTTCTGCCTATACAGGTTCTAAGATAACTCATCATTTATTTCAAAATTATCGAAGTAATTTAACATTGGCGACCACTGCTCTAGACAGGGACGTGCCTAAGGAGGGAGCCTCCCCCCTCCAACCTTGAAAGAAAGTTGGCAATTTTGCGATTTTTAAGGCAAAGTTCGTTGGGTAAAATTGCATAAATTACAGCATTCCCTTGAAAAGAATGCGAAAAAGCTAAAAAAAGAAAAGCTCATTGATATACTGCCAGAAACAAAATCGTTGGCAATTTCACGACTGCTCCCCCCAGTGGCGGAACTACCGGGGTGCGGTGGGTGCAACGCACGCGGGCCCCGGATAAAAGGGCCCCCAGCAGTTCTACTGTTTAATTTTTTTAATTAATTAATTTAAGTTTTAATATTCACAATGAAATATAAGTAATATATTTTGGCAGTCTTCTCTTATTGAGGTAAACAAAGTGGGCATCATTTATCATCAATAATTCAATGTTCCCACTAAATTTTCAAAATCAAATCCTGACATTTCCAGCTTTTCCCTGATAAAGAATAACAATTTTCCATGATATTTTGATAAATCAGAAAATAAAAAGACAAAACAAATTTAATTTTAAAATTAAATTAAAATCAGTAGTTTTAATTAAAAAAATTTAATTTTTAAATAAAGTACCATTTTCAATGTTATAAAAATAAACAATTTTTTTTATAGCCTTGAAAATAAGATAGCCAAGGAAATCTCAGAAACTTGAAAAATGAAATAAAAGAATTAATCTATGAATTTTCCTAAGATTTCCTTGAGAAGAAAATAGTATACTACAGTTTTACTAAGATTTTTTCATAGATTTTCCTAAGATATCCTAAAATTTTGCTTGGATTTCTTTTCACTTTCGTATATTATCACGATTTTTCCTTCGGTTTTTCAGTAAGTACAAAACTAAGGGGAAATTGTGTGCACTAGTGAAGGGAAATCTGAAGAAATTCTGGAAAATTATAAGACATCTCAAAAAACAGATTCTTAGAAAATTTGTAGAAATATTGAAAATCTCAAGAAATCCATAGGAATTTCAAAAAAATCTTAGGATATTCTAGGAAATGGAAAATTCTAAGGTATCTTAAGATATCTCCAAAAATCCAGAAAATTTTAAAGTCAATAAAATCTCATAAAATGGAAAAATCAAAAAGGAATAGTCTATAATATTGTAGATTTTCTCAAATTTCTCTTTAGTTTTGCATGTGACAATTTCTTCTCCACCATTTTTCCACTTAGTAAAAAAACGAGCTGGAAATTTTAAAAAATCTCAAAAAAATTTAGGAAATCCAGGAAGATCTCATTAATTTTACAATCTTAGGAAATGTAGAAAATTAGAGGAAATAGAAAATTCTATAAAATCTTTAGAGAAATCTAAAAAATTTCAAGATTTTATAACTTACGAAGAGGGGAATCACAGAAAATTCTAGGATATTTTAGGAAATCTAGACGATGTTAGAAAACTCAAGGAAATCTCAGAAAATTGAAAAATAAAAGCTCATCTATATAATATTTTTGAACAATAAAACTTCAAATAACAAGTTAAATTCAATAATATAATCAAATTATATTTTTTTAAGAATTAAGGAATAATTTTCAAATTTCAATAAAATTAAATAGGGGGGCGGGGGGGGGGGCTAGTTACTCGTAGAATATATCCGCTCTTGTTTGGAAGGAATTCCTTGGAAATCACTGGAATTGCATGGAAATCTTTGGAATTCCGAAGCCTGTTTACAATTTTTTTTTGTCATTTATAAAAGC
This sequence comes from Cantharis flavilabris, assembly GCA_949152465.1. Taxonomy (NCBI): domain Eukaryota; kingdom Metazoa; phylum Arthropoda; class Insecta; order Coleoptera; family Cantharidae; genus Cantharis; species Cantharis flavilabris. The sequence continues at coordinate 6,234,507 of OX424438.1, forward strand.
AGGGCCCCCGTTAACAACTTTGCACACGGGTCCTCACCTGCTTGTTACGCCACTGGCTCTCCCCTCATAAAAGTTGGTTCGACACATCCCTAGCTCTAGTTTCTCCGAATTTATATCGACTGACGATATAGAGTCATTTTTAAGACGAATTTACATGCAGCCCGTTCCCACTGTCGGATCCAGCAATCGCCCCCATATAGAAATTTCGAGTTCCTAAAACCTCAACTTTTTCAATCATAATTTTGTTTTTGATATTGCTATTACTTTATATTTTTCATATTTAATAAATTTTTATTTTACCCTATGGTAATTGTCTGGCTCTGGTACTGTCCTTTCCGAGAATTTGAAGGTTGAAGTTTATGTAACAACCGGTAACCTGCCGGTTAGCGCTTTGGGCTCGCGTCAGCATTCTAGCTGTTCTGCATTCAAAGTTCGAGCTGTATTTCACCCTCCGCCTCTTTTGCTCGGATTGCTTTAATTTAAAACCTTACATTGGAAATGGATTTGTTCAGATTCTTCATTAATTAAAGAACGTACTTCTGCAGCAAAAAGTAAACGGGCAAAAAAGTCATCGACTTTTAAAAAAAATCAATAGCCATTCTCAGCATCTCATCATTTTCTAGGATTTCTCCTGATTTTCACATATTTCGATGTGTTTCAAAAAATTTTCGTTTAAAAGATACCGAGTTTGCAAAGAAAACATAAAAGGAAACTTTCGACTGTCAAACATTTCATTACTTAATTTAATCCTTAAACTGAAAAACCGTTGTTTTAGACAATATAAAGGATTATAACATTGTTTTTAGACAATCTCACGCAAAACATGTATATTTTCGGTGCTAAGGCCATTGGAAGATAAATATTCAAAATTTTGTTATCGGATAATTTTTATACTTTATCCCCTGGAACACTCCAGCACAAGATTTTTAAGAAATTTAATTTAAGTGTGAACAGAAATTAAATTTTGAAGAGCCGTGAACTGTATTTATGAAATAGCTGTTAGATTTTGTAAATAAAAGAAAAATTGATAACATAATTGAACATTCGGTACAGTTACGAGTCATTTGATTTCGGTAAGCGATTATCAGGACAATTTATCTTTTATAAAGACCCCATTTGCATACCGTAATTGTTTATCAACTCCGAACAAAACAGCGAGACAAAATTGCATTCAAATCGTTACAATTGAATTACGCAACCTTTGACTCTGAAAACTTGATTACGTTCGTGATATCTTTGTATCAGCGTTGAACGTTTAGATTATACGTTTACGTCGAACGATTTGCATTGAAGATTTCACATTCCTATAGCGAAAGATGCTGAATACGTAGGCGGCGCTTTGGCAGCCATTTGCATGTGGAGCGGCAGCCATTACACCTCAGATCAAAGTGTGCCCTAAAACAAAATACAGTCGAGGTAACTAGATTTAGGACCGGTGAATAACTTTCAACTCGCTTCCAGAGACATATCGCCTCCGGGTTTCAATTTCAATATCCCTTTATAAAGTGCCCATTAAAAAGCACTTGCCTGGATTTTAAGCGATTTTTTTTATCAAAATGCTAAATTTTCCTTTTAAATTTTTAACACTTCCCAGCGTTTTTCCTTCGAATATTTTCTCAAAGTCAACAATGCCACTCAGTTTTATGTCCTATGTCCTATGCCTGACAAGTGACAAAGAAATCAATACCCTTTTTATGCATGTAGGTTATACTTACGAACAGATTTCGAGAAATCGTCACGGTCCCAAAAGCCAATAACATTAATTTATTGTCGAATTTGCTTTTTACGCGTCTTTAACTTTCCTGGTAGCAGGAAGAATAACTCTAAAAATTAAACACTTGTGACTATAAACTTTTTGGATTTTATTGCCGTTTGTTTGTTGTTACGGCAAAATTAATGGTTTTCTTTAGAAAATTCAGAAAATAAAAATGCGACTACGCTTTATACTAGATCGTTTCAAAGAGTTGAGTGGAGGTTGTCGGCGGTTTATTTACTTGGTAAAAAAATTGGGTGTCCGGTAGTAAAGACCTAAAATTTTAATGTTCACATAAAATCGAAGGTCTCGTAAATCACGCATTTGGAAGGTTTCATTTTTTTCGGCAGCGTATACGTGCGCATTAATTTTTAAATTTGTAAAAACTTAAATTTTTTAATAAATTTCAAGTTCGCCTATACCTGAAATGGTGAACTAACTTTTTAAATTTTAACGCCTTTGCACCAAAGATGTCGGTGACACCAACGTGAAGTGGTTCTTCAAGTTACAAGAATCCTACCTGTGGCAAGTTATCTGCTCAGGTGAGGAAGATCTAAATAACTGCGTTTGTTTCCAATCTTATAGATGGAGCACAGTGTTAGTATTTCAAGAAGATCAAGAAGAAAGTGCAAGTTGAAATTTGAAAAATCAAAAAACGGCATTGGGATCTCTAATGATGAGAATTCATGAAATTCAAGAATGACGAGATTACATAATTTTAAAAAATTATATTTTTCAGATGTTTGGTTTGCAACCAGTTATACACTGTAGAACTTCTCCAGGAATAAAATAATCTCAAAAAACTTTTTTTTTGGATTTTGGCTTTTTGGATTAGCTTGCGAAACTGTCCTCGAGAGCCTGATGTGTGAGGATTGATTTGTAATCTGAAAAAGAAAATTTTCTTCTGAGTGGCTCTTAGGAAGATTGTAAACCTTGGATGTATCAAGAAATCTTTCTGGCAGTGTTGAATTTAGACATTTTCCACCGGGGGGGGGGGGGTATAATAAAACTTTCGGGAAAGAGCCACTTTTTTTACTATAAATTTTGGTTGCTTTCCGGGGGCATCATCCTTACCTTTAGAATTAAATATATAGTAATAAACCCGGAACCTGGAATTTCTAGAGTATCTCTGTGCTCATAGACCAAATAGCCACCGGGGACAAACTAATATGTTTGTTCAAACTAGTATGTTGGGATTGATGGTCTTATCTCAGCTAGTAGATGATGATCACATCAGCCATTTTCTAAAAGTGGGCTTTTGAGAGAGCTTTGGTTTGCATTTCTTATTCGAGTCTTTCTTTCGAGTTTAGAGTTAATTTTATTCTTCAAGGATTTGACGACCAGGGCAAGTTTAGTGGACTGACAGTTGATAATAAACGAAATTCTGGATCATGTCTTGATTCTGTTCCTCTTTTGAAAGATTTATCAGATCCGGATTAATTTGACTATATTCAATGTTGTGACGATTATGACAATCTGAATCGAATCCCTCCTGTTTTAGAAGACAACGATAGGTAGATTGCAGAAGAGTGGATATTGTACGATGCAACTGGAAACTAAATTGCTTCTGGGATGGAAAACCGTCTTTCATAACGAAATGAATTTAGCAGAAGATGCACGTGATAGTTCCAAAGACAGAATTAATCAGCTTTTGAGTTTCAGAGTTTTTAGAAGATTTTCTAAATCAATCACACACAGAGCTGTCCTACGATTTTTACACTTATTGGCTATACTAACTATTTTAAACTGAATTGTGAGAGTGAAAGCAAAATTGCCGTTCCAAAAGTCTGGTATTCCCCCGCCCCATTTCAGGAGAGTTATAGCCCATTTAGCCCTGATGTTAAGATGACCCTGAGCATACAAAGCATATACTATTTTTCGGAACCGGGGCAAGAACTTGACATTGCTGCCTCTTTCCTCTAGCATTTGAGTTTAAAGATTTTAGAAGATTTAAAACATATGACTTTGGCTCCCCCTGAAACTGCCGTTTCGGATAGGTATCCAGGTTTGCTCTACCAGTAAATGAAAAAAATTCTTGCACTCATAAGAAACTGTATTATTACTAAAAGAACCTGCGACGTAGTCATGCGCACTTCGTACAATGACGTTGTAAAAGCATTACAAGCAAAATTACTAGAAGGAAGATGACAGATTAAATGAATATCAGCTGAAGATATAAATGAAATATTCTTCTTATGGTTCTGAGGCCTTAGAAGTACTAAATTTAAAAAGGTTAGGAGGAAACTCCTTCCTCCTAGAAGCTCCTGGGGACAGTCAAGCCCCCCTGATAGAGAAAAATCGTATAGGATTATTTCAAAACGGTTTTGCCAGAGAAGCACCACAGCATGCAGGAAGGGGAAAACGATTTTCACCTTGCTCTTGTTCGGAAGTGGAACTCAAGATGGCGATTAGAAAAATTGACTGAAACAATCAACACTCAGTTTTGATAATATCTCTGCAATACTTATGAAGAAGATGGGCAAACCAGAGCAGCTTCTACCAACGTTCAACTCTGCTCTGGAACGAGAAATATCTAAGTAATCAGAAAAATTAATCTTGGTCCTCATGCGTGACATCTATAGTTTCCTCATTTATGCAGTATGTATGTACAATTACTATGTACTTAATTACCTTTAAATTCACAAAACGTAGGTGTCAATCCGGGGGGTCTGGGGACATGGAATGCCCTCCAGTGCACCTATGCCACATACCTCATTGGTAAATATTTCTCATCTACATCTACGTCAATTCGAGGTATTTGGTAACGAATGTACTGGAGGGCATTCCATGCCCCCCAGACCCCCCGGATTGACACCTACATTTGGAATTTAAAAAGCACTGGGGACATACAGAGGCTAACGAAAATATTCGAACCCTCCTATGTTAACAATGTAAATTGTACATTTTGAAACCGTCTTTTGACATATAAAAGTCGCTTTTACAGCAAATCTTTTTAAACATTTTTTGTTAAAAATTTCATTGTCTTCAATTTTGTATCTATACATTTTTTAATTTTGTTGCCCCATTTTTGACTGGCAGCGACTTAAAAAAGACTCTGTAAATATAAAAAATATGTATCTCAAAATCGATGCAAAGAAATAGAACTATGTAGGTACAATTACTATGTACTTCATGAGCTACGCTAGAGTCAAATGAGTATTAACTTTTTCAAAATTTATTCGAAACTTCAGAAAAATTTTAAAATATATCAATAATAGTAATAATTTATTATCGTTGACCTCTTTATTAAATTTATATTATACAAATTGTTGAGTATAGAGATCTTTTAAATCAATTTAAATTGACCGACGTTTCGAGTCTTCTTATAATTGACCCATTTTCAAGGCTAAAAATTATACAATAAAAATAAAATTATTAAAAAATTTTTAAAAATATTTTTACATGAAATTGACGAATTTTTTGACAAAATAATGTCATAGTAATGATGTTATATTAATTATGTGAAAAATAAAAATAAAAACAAATGAATTATTTAGTTAGCATAAAAATACTTTTTAAAAATTTTTTTTAAACTTTTACAATTAACAATATAAAAATTAAAAAGAATTTGACCAAGGATTATCATAAGGTTTTCATTATATCCAGGATGTATTTATATCCACCATGAAAAAATTGCACATCTCGTTTATCATTCATGGTATTAGAATTTATATGGATATTGATGGCCTCTTTTATTTTACGTTTCTTATCTATCTTTTCCCTAGCCAGTATTCTGATATTCTCACGTTTTATGGAATGAGAGTTTTCGGTCATATGTTTGCATAAAGCAGTAAAAGTATTGTCATCTTCCTCACGGAAGAAAACGCGGGCATTTTTTATATCTCTTAAGTGTTCTTTTATGCGAATACCTAATTTCCTAGAACTCTCACCTACGTACACAGAATCACAATCCTTACAAGGGACAAGATAGATTAAACCGCTTTCATCTTCAATGGGGGTTGGATCTTTCGTTTTAGAAAAAAATCTTAAAGATTTATTGGGGCACTTAAGACCAAATTTTATAGTAGAGATAGGTTTAAAAATAGAAATTAATTTATTAGAAAGGCCTTTAATATATGTTATACTATGGAAATTTTGAAAAATTTGGGAAGAAGATGGTTTTGTAGAATTAGTTTTTATATTTGTGTTAAAAAGTGAATTTATAACGTTATTAGGAAAATTATTAGCCGAAAGAATAAGATATATAGTATTATAGTTTTTAGAATGAAATTTTGGATGAGATAGGGAGAGAACTTTATTTACAAAAATTTTTGCTACATTAAAAATTTGATGTTTAGGATGTTCGGAGAAAAAATTTAATAGCCGTCCAGAATAAGTGGGTTTATGGTACCAAGAGGTGATCAGTTTACCTTCAAGAACATCTCTAAAAATCTGAATATCTAGAAACGGAATATTTTTATCGGTTTCTATTTCCATAGTAAATTGAAGATCTTTATGGAAATTGTTAAAATGCTGAAGGATATGAGGAAGGCAGTCTTTACTAATAATGAAAAAAAGATCATCAACGTATTTTTTAATAAGTCTAATACCATTTAAGTGAATTGCATTAAAAGAAGGAACTCTATCATCGAGAAGAATGTTCATACAGATGTTAGCTAAATCAACAGATATGCTACCACCCATAGGAACACCCTTTCTTTGATGATAGGATTTTCCATTAGCTACGAAATAATTATTGTTGGTAATAAGTCTAAGAGCTTGCACTAAGGTGTCATTAGGTATGTCTGTATGATTATGTATCTGGGGAATCTTGTCTTCAATATGTTTGATATCAATAATCATGCAATGATTTATAATGTTTTATTATTCTTCCCGAATACTTTTTAGTAGTTTATTGTAAAATAATCCGTTAATATGCATAAGTCATTAATTTGACTCTAATTTTATTATTATATTAAACTTGACAATTCCGCCTATTCAAATATAGCCTTTATTATGTTTTTTTGACATTTGTATATTTGTTGCTGTTGCGCGCTGTTGCTAGATTTTAATATGGAGAAAAATCTACTATGATAGTTTTAATTTAACTGATTTAAAATAATTAATAATTTTAACGTTCGTCAACACCATTTTTTAATGCAATTACATAAACTGCATAGTTTGAAGATTAATTTAACAAATTATTTATTGTGGTATCTACTTTAATAATATAGTTATTAGAATTTTAAACACAACAAAATGCTGCTTCCCCATAAAGCTCTAAGTTTAAAAATTTGATTTTCAGTCATTAATTACGCTCCGAAATTATCGATAAAGGGTTTTGAATTTTTGAGGAACGATGACTATATAATTGAGAGTTTCAATTTTCAAAATTAAAATTTTTTATCTACTATCAAGTTTCACGCATGAACGTCCTTAATTGCCCCTTAAATTCACAAAACATAGGTGTCAATCCGGGGGGTCTGGGAGGCATGGAATGCCCTCCAGTGCACCTATGCCACATACCTCATTGGTAAATATTTTTAATCTGCATTTACGTCAATTCGAGGTATTTGGTAAAGAATGTACTGGAGGGCATTCAATGGAAGGATTTCGGGCTGATTGGATAGTCAAAAACTAACAAAGACTTGCGGTGTCGACGTTTCAAGCCTTAATTGCTTTATTTTCAGGACTAAAATGGAAAACAACAATAATGAGTTCTCGGTGGAATTCTCAAATATGCGTTTTGAATTTATAAAGCACTTAGTCCACTGGAATTAGACGAAAAAAGTGGCTTTGCGCAAAGAGTATGCATATATAGATGGACAGCTCTTATGGGAATACTTGTCACAAGTATTTCTTGATGGCTCTGCTACGCCATCTAGTGGAGGGGGTTATCTCTACGTCTTAATTTTTGGTCCTCTATATACAGGGTGCTGAATATTTAAAAATTTATATATTGTTACAAAAAGACCTTGACAACCTATACAAATGGTGCCAAATAAATAATCTTCATCTTAATTTTGATAAATGTTTTACTATCTCGTTTTCTAAAAAAAATTCATCTTCCTTCGCCTATTGTCTCAATGATAACGAACTCCAACGTGTTACTGTAATAAATGATCTTGGTGTTCGATTGGATGTTGGTTTAACATTCAGAAATCACATATCCCTCATCTGTTCCTCTGCTTTCCGTACATTGGGTTTTATCCGCCGACAGTCAGTCTACTTTTCGCCTACTACAGTGAAAAAACTATATTTCTCCCTGGTCCGCTCCAGATTGGAGTACGCCTGTAGTGTCTGGTCGCCGCACTATCAAGTCCAAATCAATCAACTTGAACGTGTACAACACAAATTTTTCAAATATCTTCACTACAAGTTAGGACTTGCCAAAGAAGACTTCTCTGATGAGACCTACCTGAAGTTCTGTAATTCAAGTTCACTGGAGTTAAGACGAACCGTTTTTGATCTCTGCTTTATGCATGGTCTTTTCAGCGGACGAATTAACTGCAACACCCTGCTTAAACTTTTTCTAATCAAGGAATCATGCCGGTTTACCAGGTCAATGTGGATTTTCGAAGAAAGACACCATTCAACGAATTATGGCAGGCACGGTCCCGTGGCTAGGATGACCAGATTAGCAAATCATGCAAATAGTGATCCAATGTTTGATCTGTTTATCCCCTCACTAGCTATCTTCAGAAAGCGCCTATGGAGCATTGATCTCAACATCAATTGATTTTTGTTTGTGTATGTAATTTTTTCTTTTTTATGTATGTGTATGGATATTATTATGTATATAGGTTGCAAACAGGTTTACCGTAAATAAATAAATAAATAAAAATAAATAAATGAGTTAGCTGAACAGGGGATATTAACATGTAAAAACTTATTTTTGCAAAAATACCTCCCTGTATATAAAGGATCAGCCATAAATTAAAAATTAAAACGTAGAGATCACACCGTCTACTAGATGGCGTAGCAGAGCCATTAACGAAAACTTGTGACAAATATTTGTTAATGGCTGTCCCTCTATATATACAGCCCCTGGCCATTGAATTAGGACCACTGCAAAAAATTCTATTTTTTGTATGTCATTTCGATTTTTAGGTAAAATTAAAAGACTCAAACAAACTCCAACATCAACTTTTATTACATTTACATATTGCCATTAATATTTTGTATTTCCACCCTTTGCTTTAATCACAGCGCGTACCCTTTCTGGCATGCTCCGTATACACTGTGATATCATTTGTTTAATTTCTTCGTGATTTTCCCAAATATCTTGAATTTTATCCTTCAAATCGGTCAATGTTGTGCTCGGTGACGCATATAGGAGTGCTTTGAGCCGACTCCAAACATTTTCGATGGCATTCAAATCGGGAGAATTGCCTGGCCATGGCAGTACTGAAATCTTCTTCGATAACAACAGGTTTGTGATTAATTTCGCTCTGTGGCAAGGTGCCCCGTCTTGCATATATGTATAGCGAGATCTAAGTGTTCCCAGAGACTCATAATAAGGCAGCAGAACCGTATTTATTACGTCCTGGTACTGCCGTGCATCCATGGTTCCGTTGACGAAGTAGACTGGTCCTGGTCCTTTAATCGTTATGCAGGACCAAATCATAACTGCCTGGGGATGTTTGACGGTTTGAACAACACAATCTTGATTAAAACGCTCCCCTGGCCTTCTTCTAACAAATTGAGCCCTTTCAGTAACGGTCTCCAATCGGGTTTCGTCACTAAAGATAACCTATTGAGCATAAAATAAATCGTGAAATTAAGAATGCTAACGGAGCTATAAAATATTAGCTTTAGAGAATAAATTAATGTAAATTACCTTTTCCCAATCCTTTATTGTGAGATTTAGATGTGCTTTTGCCCATTCTAATCGAGATTTCTTCATTTTCGGGGTTAATTTTGGTTTTTTTGCTGGTCGTCTGCATTTAATATTTGCTTCATAAAGTCGTCTTCGCAATGTTCTCCCAGATATTTCAACTCCACGGTCTTTTAAAGTATCCGCGAGTGCCCGAACAGTTAAATGGCGGTTTTCTAAAGCAACTTGAATAATTTTCCGGTCCGTCCGCCTTGTAGTTTTCCGTGCCCGGCGACAGGATGACCGCTTGTTTGAAGTTGGTGCCACATTTTCCTTCATTGATTTGGCTATTCGCATTACAGTTTGATGCGAAACACCTTCATTTTTGGCAATTTGACGCTGTGATAGGTTGCCACCTTTGAGAAGACCAGCAATGTAAATTTTTTTCTCATTGGTGATATCCTTTCGTTTGCCCATTTTTATTTTTAATTTAATTATACAATAACACAATAAAACTTCTTGTTCACAAGGTATAAATTCAAAAATTATCTCAAATATTATTTGGATTGGTTAATTTTGAATCACTTATAATAATTTTACTTAATTTCACGTTAATTTACTTGAAAACTTACAGCAAGACTAATTCAAACACCAGTATGTACTTTGTTCGATTTAGCAATATTTTTGTCTTTGTCTTCAAGGGTTGATGGTAGGGTAAAATACCTCGGGGTTAAAGTCTGCAGGTACTTTACTATGCATTCCTGAGTTACTATAATAAGAATTTGTGTAGTCAGGTACAATTTGTAACTTAAAACTTAGAAAAATGAAATATTTACAAGTGGTCCTAATTCAATGGCCAGGGGCTGTACATACTCTTTAATTTGAGGCAAATTTTTAGTACAGCATTATGACCTATGAAAATTTGTAGGGGTTAACATTTTAAAACTTTCTGCCACAACCCGCAGTGTCGGGGAGGGTAGGGATATGACGTAATATGTACAGGGTGGCTCAATTTCGATGCCTCTTATGGGGAAATCGGTAACTATAGGAGATATCGAAAAATGGATGGCGCATCCTCGATCTCTTTTTTTGAGAAAAGTTTAATGGTGTAAACCCGAATTCGATATCTTTTTTCGTTTTCGAGTTATGGCTAAAAGTTGACTTTTTCGACTTTTCGTTAAACGTCGATATCTCGGTTATTTGTAAAGTTATAGAAAAAATATTTACACTTTCTTCAGACACTTTTTTAAGGGCAATAAAATAGGCTAAAGAGATTTTAAATATCTAACTTAGTTTGCGAGTTATAATATAAAGTTATGTTTTTTTAAATAGAAACCATAGTTGGCTATGAAATATTTAAATAGAGTTTTTTATCCTCTTTTCAATTGTATATAATATGTGGGGTCTATTATTTCAGTTTCGTCCCATTATATTAAAAAATGTTAAATAAAAACAAACTAAGATCGGAAAATTAAATGTTGGATTTATCAAAACAATTCATTATACATTTATATTATAATATGTCATAGTTTTCATAAGCCATTTGACACTCTTGTGAAATAATCGGTAATAAGCACTAAATAAAACTAAAAATAGTTATCGAAATATTAGGTACTAAAAACACTCTTTAAAAACAACTGGAGACAATTGTTTTAGATGTCAATAATGATTTTGTATAGTGTTTTGTTTTGAAAAAGTCAACCTTTAATTTTCCGATCTTCTTTTGTTTTTATTTAACATTTTGTAATATAACGGCATGAAAGTGAAATAATAGACCCCACATGTTACATATAATTGAAAAGAGGATAAAAAACTCTATTTAAATATTTAATAGCCAACTATGGTTTCTATTTAAAAAAACAAAACTTTATATTATAACTCGAAAACTAGGTAAGATATTTAAAATCTCTTTAGCCCATTTTATTGCCCTTAAAAAAGTGTCTGAAGAAAGTGTAAATATTTTTTCTATAACTTTACAAACAACCGAGATATCGACATTTAACGAAAAGTCGAAAAAGTGAACTTTTGGCCATAACTCGAAAACGAAAAAAGATATCGAATTCGGGTTTACACCATTAAACTTTTCTCAAAAAAAGAGATCGAGGATGCGCCATCCATTTTTCGATATCTCCTATAGTTACCGATTTCCCCATAAGAAGGATCGAAATTGAGCCACCCTGTACATATATTTATATCAATTTTCGTCTTTTTTAAAGGTTTTTCGCTTTTTAAATGAAAACTATGCATTCTATTGAAAAATAACAAGATAACAAAGTTGTAGAACAGCAATTTTTCCATCGGATAAGTGTTTTATTTTTCTTCCAAAACCCTTATTTCCGCCGATAAAGCGCGCAGAAAAACGTACCCATATATATGTTTGACTTATTGACATTTTACATTTTATCAATGCGTATTTTCTCGACTCTGTTCCGGGAGGTTCCACCGGGATTGATTTGGCATGGGAGGGTTCGTTTTTGCCGGGAATACAGCCACTCTCTATTCCCGAAGTCACTCCTGAGGGGTTAAGTGCCATTGTTGGCGCTTTGCGTTCTAATGCTCTTGGTCCGGATGGTATTAGTCTTCGCATGCTTAGACTTGTTCTTCCTTTTTGTAGTGAGGTGATTTGTAATTTGTTCAATCACTCTTTTGGGACCGGGGAGGTGCCTTTTGTTTGGAAGGCATCCCGTGTGAGACCTCTTTCTAAGGTTCCACTGGCTTCGGAGCCTTCTCATCTCCGTCCAATCAGCATCCTGTCGCCATTTGCAAAAATAGCGGAGCTCCTTGTTAAAGATGCTCTATGTGAGCACCTGGCACTCTACAAGGTTTTGTCGCCTGCCCAGTCTGGTTTCAGGCCCCACCATAGCACTGCGACTTCTCTGTTGCAGCTCACGTCTGACGTGGCTTCATCAGTCGATCGGGCTGAAGTCACCATATTGGCACTTCTCGACTATTCCAGAGCATTTGACTCCGTTGTTCATGATCGTCTTTTGGCCAAGTTACGTTACTATGGCTGTGATGATTTGCTGTGTAGATGGTTGGCGGGTTATTTGCGGGATAGATCCCAGATGGTTGAGTTAGCGGGAAACTTATCTCAGTCGTTGACGGTTTCTCGTGGCGTTCCGCAGGGAAGCATCCTTGCTCCATTGCTTTTCATACTGTATACAACTGATTTAGTAGGAGTGGTTGATTCTGATTGCCATCTTGATCTCTATGCCGATGATTCTCGGATACGTGTATCGTGTTTGCCCTCGGACATTGATGCTGCAATTGATGTGCTAAACCGCAATCTTGAACAAGTGCGTATGTGGTCGTTGATTAATGGTCTGACTTTAAATCCGACTAAGTCGGAACTCATAATTTTGGGTAAACCGTGGCTTGTACGGAAGGCTTTGAGTGTTGCAAGGTCAGCTGTAACGATTGGCGATGAGGTCGTCAGGGTGGTCGATTCCGCTCGGAGTCTGGGGCTTATCTTGGACAGTGAGCTCAAGTTTTGTCAACATGTGGACCGAAAGCTTAAACTGTGCTATTTTAAACTAAGATCTCTTTATCAATTCAAAACAATATTACCTCCCCACGTAAAGTGGTCGATCGTTAGTAGTACGATTTTATCAAACATCGAATATTGTTCTACAGTGTATTACGGTTTTCTCACACAAGAATATAGACGCAAGCTCCAGCTCTTGCAGAATTCATGTTTGCGTTTTGCATTTGACTTACGAAGGTATGATCACGTCACCCGTTTTTATCGAGATTTAGGTATTCTAAAGGTAGCCCAGCGCTTCTCTTTGCTTTTTGGAGTTCTGCTTTTCAAAATCTGGAAAAGTGGAGAACCGGTTTGTCTACGAAGCATGATTAGGCCCCGTTCGACATGCCACGATCGGGTTTTGCGTGATTTGGGAAACTTCGATCTACCCTCTCATTCCACAGCAAAGTTTGAACAGTGTTTCGCGTGCTCGGCGCCCAGATTTATAGAAGTGCATCGAGGACTCTTTGTAAACTCAGCGAGTGTGGTGTCTTTCCGACGTAATCTAACAGATGAACTTCGCTTACAAATAATGTAATCTGTCAATAAATATTATATTTATAGCCTGCTTTTATGTTGCTTTTATTTTTATGTATGGGTGGTTTGAAAATCTAATCTTATTAGAAATCATCCAATTAAGAAATTGTACTTTTTTTTTTCTTAATAAATGTGTATTATTATTATTATTATTATTATTATTATTATTATTTTTAGTGAAAATTATGCCTTTTTATATAAATTAACATCCAAGGAAGATTTTGGAGCAAGAAATCTGAAATTATATTTTTGTATGATTATTCGATTCCGCATAGCTTCGCCGTTAAAGTGCGCGAAAGCATGATTATGGATGCTTTTCACTTTTTTAGCAATTCTTAAGATTTTAAGTGGAAATTATGCGTTTTAGGCTTCTATACAACACATAGGAAGAAGCCTTATGATCTGGCTCCGTGTCTGTCTGTCTGTCTGTCTGTCCGCATGATTTAAAAATAAAACAGAACTCGTTAGCGTTTTTCTTATATAAAAAAAATTTGCCGTTGGTTACATATTTAAAAATTCTAATAAAATAAAGCCCAAATAATTTAATTTATCAAAAAAGTAGATGTATAGAAGTCTAAGAACTGTCGCAAAAGCGAGTTCCACCTTTTTTGTTAACTAAGGGTTGCCTAAACTTGGAAAAGACTCATTTTTTGGCATAAAATTCTTTCTGTCGGAGATTATATCTTTTGGAGTTTTTCGATCCTACCTGATAAAGGGAATTTTTGAAACCATGTATCTTGTGAGATACATTGGCAACTTAAGGGTTAAGAATGCATACAGACAGAGATTACCTCTAGTGTCAAGTTTGGCTGGAATAATTATAGTTAGATTCTACTAAATATGGGTGGAAAGAAGAAGATAAAATGTTGGTTCCGATTCTGTCTGATGTGTCTTCGGTTCCAGAAACACTTTTAAAAAAATTACATTGCGATTGCAAAACAAGATGCGTTAGCAGATCTTCCTCTAAAACGAGAGGTTTAAGGTGCAATAAGTTTGGCAGTATAATTAACGCGGAAAATCATAAATAGCGATCAAAAATCAATTTATTCTGATCCGAACGGTTTTGATGAATCCGAGGACAAAGAGGAAGGAGTAATTTAAGTTTTTCCTGCAATGCATATGAATATTTGTGACGATTATTTTATATTTTTATATTTGTACGAAGGGTACGTTTTTCTGCGCGCTCTATCGGCGGAACTAGGCGCTTTGGAAAAAAAAACTAAGAAACTTAACCGATGGAAAATTTTCTTCTCTACAACTTTGCTATCTTGTTATTTTCTAATAGAATGCAGTTTTCATTTAAAATGCGAAAAACCCTTAAAAAAGGCGAAAATTGACACTGCGGATTGGGACAGAAAGTTTTCAAACGTGAAAGCCTACAAATTTTCATTGGTGCTGTACTAAAAATTTTCCACAAAAAATCTAATTCCGGTGGACTAACTGGGGGGGGGGGGGGGGGGACATACAGAGGCTAACGAAAATATTCAAACCCTTCTATGTTAACAATGTAAATTGCACATTTTGAAACCGTTTTTTGACATATAAAAATCGCTTTTACAGCAAAACTTTTTAAACATTTTTTGTTAAAAATTTCATTTTCTTTAATTTCGTATCTATACATTTTTCAATTTTGACTGGCAGCGACTTAAACAAAGCATAAAAAATATTGTCATCTACTCTATATCTCGGAAGCGGGGCGACAAAATTGAAAAATGTGTAGGTACAAAATTGAAGGCAATGAAATTTTTAACAAAAAATGTCTAAAAAGATTTGTTGTAAAAACGATTTTTATATGTCAAGAAACGGTTTCAACATGTGAAAGGGCTCAGGTATTATCAAAATATATTGATAAACTGCAATAATAATAATAATAATCCAGGAAATTTAGGAATCATTTATGTAAATTTCCTTAATTTATTTGTACCAATAACTCTATTTACGTTAAAAATGCATAGAAACGCAATTGCAGAGCTTAAAATTCTTTACAATTTTGTTTACATGCAATTTTAATGAAAATGTAATTGTTTGCGAGTTATTTACATAAAACAAGCACGCAACACGAATTTCCAATCTCGCCGCTCCACTTGTTGCTCCATTATTCACAAATTAGAATTTCTCTGTATATGGTAAAATTGTATACCTCATAGATTGATTTTGAAAATTTTTACTATTTTGATATTGGTGTTAATGTAAATTATTCCATTTTCTCAGACAATAATTTTAAAAAATATTGGAGTGGCAAGGGAAAGAAAAGAAAGTTAAATCTATCAGGCCAGTTTTGAATGTCGCTGAAATTATATTTCATTATTTTTAGATATTTACATTTTTATAAAAATATTTGGTATGCAACACCCAATACTCCAAAGCATATTGGTAGATAATTTCTGTAATTTTACATAAAATGCAGTTTTTTATTATTATTATTTTTTTGTTTTTAATTGAAAAAAAAATTAATTCAGATAAGCGAATTCTAAATGTTGTTGTTTTCGAGATTGATATAATAATTTAAGGAATATTTTGTATTCAAAATTCCTTTTCAATTATAAATGTACTAATCAAAACTGCATCTAATTTAATCTATTCGAATATAAAAAAAGGCTCTATATGTATATAGATGATGTAGTCTGAGGACCATCCATCTCAGATTTAATAATGTGATTAGATATACCGCCCTGTAATTAGGGCGTTTTTTATGATTTCAACGGAGACCTTTTTATAGTTGTATTTATCAAAATTATTAATTTTTATTTTTCCTCTGCTGCGAGTGTTAAATTTTCAAAATATTTCAAATGAAGCACAAAAAAACAAGCAAACAGGGCAGTACGAAGGCGCTCGTGCCAGTTTAAAGGATTTTTTTTCTGATAATATCAGATTTTTAAAATTTTTCCATTTTTATTTAGTATCGAAAAGTTACGACTGCTTAGCAGCATTTAAATTTTTCTTCTCCTTTTCAAGTTATGACATTCTTTACTTTTTAAAATATTTGTATATAAATTACGAGTATTATTATATTCTCAGAATTTTGAAGAATTCTTTTATACAAATTTTTATTTCGAGATGGTTTATCACATTCTTTGGGGTTTTTTATTTTCAAAAATTCTGGTTTTGTTTATTCAACCTTTGTGATAGTTATTATACGAGGGTCGGGGTGACTATTTTTCGAAAGCAACTTTTTGAATTATTGCGGTGACGGTCTCCCATTCGAAACTGGTAACATGGCAACCGGTTTGAAAAAATTAGATCAGATCGAGAAAAATTTGATTTATTGTCCACGTAAGTGTATCAGTAAATGTATTTATAGAAATCATTCCTCGGGATGAACAACCGTGGCAACGTTGTCTAGGTACCGGTTCTTATTTTTTGTGACAAGTTGCGTCTTTTACCTTAGAGAAAGAGAAATGATGCTGTAATATTTATAATTGATATGAAGGAGCGGAGGAATATTGCGGCTCGGGCAGTCGACGATATTCAAAAATTCAATTAACAAAAAAAACAAAGGAATTTATTACAGCCCCGATAGCCAATCAGTTGTGCAAACTAATATATTTTGAGCGCGTTTAGCGACGTTAACTAGTAACCAATGGTAAACAGTCTAAATTAAGGGTCGTTTGTCGTTCCCCGTGTCTATTAAAGATTTTAATCAAAGCAAATGGCAGCACTGGCTGCTCATAAGAAGCTTCGATTGGCAATCGGGAAGAATTATTATGTTTACCGTACATGTCGTATAAATGGAATATTTTTGGATATTTTTCTTTATTACCCGGCTTGATTAGAAAAATTTTCCCTAATAGTGTAAATAAAATTTGTTATCGTCACAATAATGGATTGAGCGCCCGGACAGCCCCTAAATTGAAATTTACAGTAATTTCTCGTTAGTTTGACGCGGTTACACAAATTTACAACTACAAGAATATCAGCAATAAACAACAATGCAGTTGTTACACAAAGACACAAAGCAGGTGCTCCTCGTGCACCTTTCGTCCACTATTGTAATTTTGATTACCCTTAAGATATATATCCACCCACAACTTTTCAAACACTAATATCCGTGGTACTCTCTCCCTAATTAGTAGAAAAGTCAAAATTGAATGATGTGTTTGTTTAAGGAAATAGCCAGTCACAACCTATGCTTAACAGAAGTGAACGGTGATATTAAGTACAAGGGTTCTAATTTTGTTCGTAAAAAAAATTTTATGTTTGGGCAAATCGGCAGTAGGACGGTAAAAAATGAACAGGTGGAACGGATTACTAATGACTTAATTAATTACATACAATCAGAAAAATTTTAATTATTGAAAATAACCATTAAATCTCGCAAAATCACTTTAATTATTATGATTTCCGAATGTAAATTTAAATAAATTTTGTTGAATAATTAATTAATCTGATAAAAATATTAGTTTTAAATTGTTTATTTTTTGTCTAAGTTTAACAAAACATCTGCATTGTGCTTTGTGCATGGAATTTTTTACTAAAAATCCATCTAATAATTCTTAAATTTCTGCATATTTTCAATTTCAAATTTTAAAACATTCTGCTGCGATTCTTTAGGTCAACGCAAATGTTTTCATATTTAATTTTGATCTGCGAAAGGTGAGAATATAAGATGTAGCATTTAAACCAGGCCATCAAACCGGGTACGAAAGCAGGATTTTCAAAATTTTCCTCTTCAACTCACTTAACTTTACTTGTATTAAACCTCAATCATATTGAATTAAATATAGAAAAGGAGGCTTGTTTGCCTTAACGTCTAATCACAAACTTGTAAGGTATTCTCGTGCTACCCAATTTGGCTAGAATTAATTTGGATAAGATTCATTCCAAGATTGAAGCATCACTCCGAACAACTTCGTTGCCAAGATTTAGTACTAGACCCCCCGTATGTTCTGTTGTGGATTTTATTTAGATTGTGCATTTCAGAACAAATACATTCAGCTTTTTATGTCTACTGTAGGATATTCAGCTTCTTAGACTGAGAGAAAGGTTTTATCATTTAGACCCACAGTTGCTTAATTTAGATTGGGGAAAGCTGGCTTTACTTGCATTCCGAAGCACGGAGACGGTCATACGAAAGATTATTGAAAGGTAAACTAAAGCAGGAGTGGCAAATTGAGAACATGCTACCTCAATCTCCTGCATCTGATGAAGGATAAACTGGCGTGGGTAATTTTGAAGGTTACTTCGAATGTACATTGCACTGCCGTATTTAGAGGGAGCAAAGGGGCAATTGTCCCCCCCCCCCCAAGGATGATTCAGATTGTGTTCCTGAAGCCCTCCCTGATAAAAATAATCTTTACCACAAGGTTTTAAAATGTAAATAACTTAAAAATTTTTTTATTTTTTTTTGTTTTTCTTTGTTTGAGATTTCTGGAACTTGTCAGGCGTTTTACCACTGACGCGCATGAATAGATTAACGAGATTCTAGAATTATTTGTTCTGCCCCTTCCAAACTTATTTTCTAAATACGCCACTGGTACATTGAAAGACGTAAATCAACAAAAAAAAAGATCGACACATGTTTTTGCTCTATTCGTTCTTCCATGAACTTCGCCTGGATTCTCCTGAAATTTAAAATGTTTCTAATGAAAATATGCTAGTTGTGGACGTAAATTATAAATTAATGTAAACATTAAATTTTATGAAACATTTATAAATCCAGGATTAAAAAAGGGAGCCAAAAACGTAATTTGGCAATTTGATTGGTTTTTTCCATAAGGCTGACTCCGCCCATAGCATAGCATGTTATACAAGTGTTTTTGGCATAAATTTCAATATTCTACGTTTCTACTGAAGCTGTTTCACCCAAAAAATGTTTTTTATTATGTTTTTTATTATTTTAGCTTTAGAAAAATAAAAAAATTGAAGCGAATAAAAAAACATTCCAGATGACCCCGCACTCGAAAGTTATGGACATGTGGTGGCAATGGTGGCTGCTTAAGGGCTCCGGAAAAACGGAAAAAAAATTTTATTTATAAATTTCATTTCTTTGTTTTTATCTATAAAATATAAAAATATTAATTAATTAATTAATTAATTAATTTTTAAAGGGCCCAAAAAATTAACTGCCTAGGGGCCCACAAATGTTTAATCCGGCACTGGTTATGGATCTACACCTTTTCCACCAGTAATTCAGAAATCGTCAACAATAACTGTAACTCAGATTTGCCAGTTGATATTCAGATTTGTCAACTGATATTCAGAAATCGTTAATTGTAATTCAGATTTGTCAAATAATATTACAATTCACGATTTCTGAATCAGTTGACAAATCTGAATTACAATTGACGTTTTCTGAATAGCAGTTGATCTTTTCTGAATTACTGGTGGAAAAGGTGTTGAAAGACAGGGATTCCTTGGGTCCTTAAGTTCACACTTGACTCCTCAAGAGTCGTCCGAAATTAAAAAGCACTGATCTAGATAGACGCAGAGGCGTATTAACCAAGTGTCCTTGATTTTTCAGTTGACCCTTTTTTTTAAATTAGAAAAATTTATAATAATTATTATTAATAATAATTTGAACGATTAATGATTAGGTAATTACAATTTACAACTCCTGAAATTAAATTTTGCGCCCCTGAAATTTTGCGCCACAAGCCCGGGCTTCATAGGTTTATGCGATAATACGCCACTGGATAGACGGAATCTTTGAAATAAATTTATGATATCCTGTTAACAGTTGTACATCTAGACGACAACTGCGGCCGGATTTGCAGTATTGCATTGTAAAAATAAATCAGAAAGAATAGAAAAAAATATATTTAAAATGTCTAAAACATAGGATAGGATAATCAGGGTTTTCAGAGTTAAACGATTATCTCTAACGGACGTACATGCCCAAGGTGGGAGGAGGGGGAATCACAAAACGTAACTAAATGTAAGCGAAAGTGGTGGTGTTAGTCAAATGTATCGTCCGCATAAGAATTTCATTTTAGATCTAAATTTAATCCGATTTAAAGAAATCGGTCTGTGATTTGTGACCATTTGACGATTTTAAGGAGGGGGGGATACCTGAGAAAAAATTATTTAAAAAAATTATATAAATGATTATATTAAAAAAATCCCTTGCGGATAATTCCTAATAGTTAATAAGATCTTACTATGCTGGGGGGTATGGAATACCTCCCATATCCCCAGTATTCCATACCTCCCAGTGCAATGTAGTAAAATCTCATTAACTATCAGGATTTTTGTATATAATAATTTATATAATTCTTTTTAATAACTAATTTTTTTTTCGCCAGTTTAACTCCCCCCCCCCTTGTAGCATTTAAGACAATTTTTATTACCATAAGGATTTTGTTCAGGAGAAAAATTATTATTTTGGTAGACAACCATTCACGTTAAATCATGAACTGAAAGAATCAAGCAGTAACTTATGTCTCTAGAATCATATAAAAATTTGATGGATCATTTGCCGGGGAAATCCGGTATACAAGTGAAGAAAAACCTGAAGAAATCCGAGAAAATTTGAGTAAATCCAAAGGAAAACTGCCAATTTATTTTCTACAAATCAATGTAGACGAATATACATATGACAGATAGTGGCGAATTTATAGGGGATTTATAGGGAACCCCCGATCTTTTGGGGGGCCCTCCAAGATCTTACTTATTAATTTATAGAATTTAGTTTTGTTTATTATTTATACGATTTTCAAAGAACATAAAAGTAATGTTTGCGTCTAGTACGTCTAATTAGTGTCTAATGTGTCTAATTAATTTTCCGTTCTGCAAGTCGGTTGAATCGCGTGTGTTCGTTAAATCTTGTTTGAAAAGATCTACCTGAATGACCGATGTATTTTAGAGAGCTTTCGCAAGTGAGCGCATAAACCCCCGATTTAATCAAAATGTCGGACATTTTTCGGAACAATATAATTATTTTTGTATTATGTATGTTTGTTAGTAAGAATAAATTTTTTCTTACCTATTACATATTGTTTTTATATTCGTCTTCATCGTTAGACAACTAATGACAACTTCCCCCCCCCCCCAAATAATACAGTGTAAAAACATTCTTCTTTGACTAAAAAAAAATTATTTTGTTTGAATTTAATTGAAATTAAAACAAATAAATTTTTTTTAATTTAAATAAAATATTTTTGATCAAATAAAAATTTATTTAATTCAAAAAAAATTTTCAAATTTTTTTTATTTCAAATTTTGAAAACTAAAATTATTTGGATTTAAACAAAGTTTTGTTTGAACAAAAATATTTTTTTTAAATTAAACAAAATTTATTTGCTTCAAAAAAAATTATTCAAATATGTAAAAGGATTTTTTTGATTCAAAGAAAACGTTTTTACTGTATATCTTACCAGGGGCCTCTAAAATGCAATTAGCATCGGGCCCCAAAAAGACAGATATATTTGCCCTGAAAAAATGAAAAGTCTCTACTGAATAAAATCAATCACAGAACATACACGCAAACCATCAATTTTGTAAATTGGGGGTCTGAGGGGGGGGGGTATAGAATATCTCCGATCTAAAACTTTTTTTTATTTTTCTACTTTTTCGAGTTCAACTTTTGATCTTTCAAAATTAACTGATCGCATCGAATCAGGGACTATTTACTCGGTGAAAAAATTCAATATCACCAATAATTTATAGTGACGCGCATACTGGATGAAGGAGATTTGCAAACGTAACTCTTTATAGTTAAGAGAATATTTTTTAATAATCTGATTTTAATTTTTTTCGATTTGTGACGTCAACTATATTTTGTTCCAGATAATATAGGTACTAGTATTTGATCTCTTAATAATAAACATAATATTTAAGTTTTTATTTTCTGAGAGCTTGAGTGACGAAGCATAAAATTTAAAGCAATATACGAATGCTCTTAGACATTAACATTAAACTTGTATTAAAATTTATTTCTTAATTAATTGAGCGCTTTATGTAAATTTTCGAAAAACACCATTAATTCATTTAATTTTGATAATTTTTTTTGCCTGCCTTCATAGAAATACACAAAAGCGCCATAAAAAGCGATTATTAAATTAAGTTTTTGTTTGTTGTATTTGTATAATAAAAGCATTAAATTAATTTAATTTTGATTTGAAAAATGTTACTTTTTTAGTTTAATTGTTATCAAAACGATTATGAGTTAATGTGCCCATTCTGGAAGCGTTTTTGCGAATACCCAAGATATAAATTTTGTTGCAATAT
The DNA here is from genome assembly GCA_949152465.1 of Cantharis flavilabris. Taxonomy (NCBI): domain Eukaryota; kingdom Metazoa; phylum Arthropoda; class Insecta; order Coleoptera; family Cantharidae; genus Cantharis; species Cantharis flavilabris. The sequence continues at coordinate 6,257,241 of OX424438.1, forward strand.
AACGAATTTTAGCCAAGTCCAATTAAAAGTTAATAAAAAATACATGCAAATAAATATACGTCCGAGCTATGATTTATAATTTAGTTAAACTGGTTTGTAGGTATACATAAATTCCATTAGTACCATATATATGTTAGAAATACAATTTATGTCATGGTAATGGTAATTTTATAGCTTTTCAAAATTTTAAATTTAATATTTTGAAACAAAGTATAAAAGTTCGTACCTACCCAATTTGGGCGTTTTAATAAAATTAAGTAATCGGAAAGAGCGTGAAATTTTAGTTAACAAGCATTTTTATTATCAATTATATAAGGTGTAATAGATAAATAAATCAAACATTTTAATATGTGAAAAAAAAACATTAAATAATTGCAGTTTTATTAGTAGAAATTCCTCAAACCACCTGGAATCCTGCAATATAATTATAGTGGGGGGGGGGGGGGTAACTCAGTGGCGTAACAAGCAGGTGAGGGACCCATGTGCGAAGTTGTTAACGGGGCCCTGCCTTTATAAAAGACAAAAAGAATTGTATACAGGACTCGAAATTTCGACGATTTCCATGCAATTCCAGTAATTTCCAAAGAATTCCTTCCAAACAAGAGCGGATATAGAGACGAGTAATTACCCCCCCCCCCTTATTTAATTTTATTAAAAAAATTAAAAATTATACCTATCGATGAGTTTTTTATTTTTCAATTTTCTGAGATTGTCTAGATTTCCTAAAATATCCTAGAATTTTCTGTGATTTCCCAGTATTTTTTCTAGAATTTTCTATTTCCTCTATTTTCTACATTTCCTAATTGTAAAATTAGTGACATTTTTATGAAGATTCTAAAATTTTCTGGGATTTCTTAAAATTTCCCGCTCGTTTTTTCCTTTTTTTACTGGAAAACGGTGGCGAAATTGTCATGCAAAACTAAAAGGAAATTTTAAGAAATCTAGAATATTATAGACTTTCTTTTTTTTGCTTCTTCCATTTTCTCAGATTTCATTGGCTTTAAAATTTTCTCGAGTTTTCTGCATTTCTCTCGATTTCCTATTTACTAAAATTTTCTAGAGTTTCCTAAGATTTTCTTGAAATTTCTATGGATTTCTTGAGATTTTTTATATTTCTACAAATTTTCTAAGAATCTGTTTCTTGAGATGTCTTGGAATTTTCCAGAATTTCTTCAGATTTCCATTCCTTTTTTATTTTTTTTAAATTCTATGAAATCTTAGTAAAACTTACGAATACTATTTTCTTCTCAAGGAAATCTTGAAAAATTTATACAATGACTTAATAATTTTGAGATTTTTACACAAAATTGTGTGCGAAAATGTCTATCCGTGGTGTGCATGAAGGGATTAACGAGATTATCATCCCCAAAGAACTTTGGGGGAGAAAAGTAAAATAACAAACAAAATAAAAACATTTAAAATGGAAATGAAAAATATGAAATGCAAAAATAATTATTCTTAAAAATGGTTTTCGTTTTTTTTTTTAATAATTTAATTAATAATTAATTTTTTGACCTAAATTATAATTTATTAAATAAATCAGGATTTAAAAATCGCTCAAGACTTTTAAATATTTAAATAGCAAATAATAATTGTATGTTATTTAAATATTGATTAGTTACGGAAGGGGCCCAGGCCCCCTAAGCCCACCCCTTCTAACTTAAATACGCCACTAATTGTTCCCTATATAACAATTACGGTCACGGCCTGGCGCTTGTGTTCGCCGATTGCTAAACCGAAATCACGGGTTCGATCCCGGGCGGAGCAAAAACTTTATTCTGACCGTCTTCCCTCGGCAGGCAATGGCAAACCACCGAGTTATCTACCTAAAGAACTCTTCTAAAAAAAATGGAAATGGTCACTATGAGATAACAATTACAGGATTCCCACTTTTTTGGAAAATCTGGAAAAATCATGGAAAATTTAAGATTTCTTTAATTTTGTCAGGGAATTTCTCATTTTTAGTGCCAAGTCATAATTTTTTACTTCCTTGTAAAAAGGATCTCAGCCTGGAATCGAAAAGTAAATCAAAAATTTGATTTTGACAAAAAAAAGAAATAAACTGGGGGGTATTCCATACCCCCCAGACCCCCCGGTTTGAAAACCCAAAAGTGTATGAGGGTGTACGTTGTGTGATTTACCTTTTTATTCTGTTTACTCTCTTAGAACAAATACATCTACACATCGTTTGTATAAGCTAGTTGGATATTCCAAAAAAGCGTACGCCGCGCCATTTTCTGCTTAATTATGGCCAGATTTTCACCTAATTTATGCACAAAATCACCGCCTAGGCGGCGGCACCATAGCTGTACAACTGGCTTTATCCCAAATAAGCGTAGGCCGCGCCATTTTCTGGTCAATTATGGCCAGATTCTCACCTAATTTATGCACAAAATCACCACCTAGGTGGCGGCACCATAGCTGTACAAACAAAAAGTTTTAGTGCATATTTATACAACATATATCTCTGCGTCGTTAAAACTCTCACCGGGGGGTCTGGGGGGTGTGGAACACCCCACAGAATATAGTAAAATTCCTGGTACGGAGTCACAGTTTCATAGCATGGCAATCATTTGAACATAATTATTGATGGTGATCTGGGGGTACTCCGTACCTCCCCACCTCCTATTTTTGAGATTTTTATTAAGATTGAAAAGGTCACAGTACAACTGGAGGTTCTTTTAGCCGAAGGCCATATACGCCCAAAGGGGGGGGCAGGGGGGAGTTTTTTTGCTCCCCTGGGAAATTGAATAGAAGAATAAAAAACGATTTTTACAAACGAAAAAACAACATAATGAAATTTGGAAACTGGAAATATATGTAGTCGCCCCCCCTCCCCTGAGATTTATTCCATCGGTCGCCCATACCGAGGGCCCACGTGCGTCGCACCTACCGCACCCCGAAAGTTCCGCCCCTGGGGTAACTTCTAATTTAAAAAAACAACTTTAGTTTTAATGCACAAGAATATGAGCCTAATTCAAAGTTTAATGAAGGATAACTTGTATCGATGTTTTCCATGTAACCCCCTCACAAGGAAAGTCTTTGCTACGCTGCGATTTAATAATTTAAATAATGCGACATTTCTATTTCAGAGTCCTGTATTTTGTATATGTTTTTTTAGCTGCCCTAAAGGCTGACGTTTTACAAATATGGTAAATAAATAAAATAAAAGTAAAAAAATAAAAGCAATAATTATTATTCGTTACATTACTTTTACAAAATGGTGACATCAAAACCTTTTACGCAATATTCATTTTTTAAATTTTTTTCTGATTAGTAATCGATAAATGTCTCATCGTTGTTCAACAATTTCTTTGTTTTTCCGTTTTCGCAACAAAAATATTTAGTTTAATTTTTGACTTCGAGTAAGCCGGGTCGGTTTCGTTTTAGTGTATTTATTTGGAATTTTGGAAAAAAAATTATGAAACCTGGACTGAAAAATGTGAGTTGTAATTTTCTTCTATTTTTTCATTATAATTAATCCCTGACTCTATTACTTATTAATTATGAGCTGCCCAACTGCCCCCCTTCGGCCGTATAGTTTGTGATGGCGGGCCACAAGCAAAAAACCTATAGTTGTTTTTGTAGGAGAGGTTTGATGAAAAAAAGCTTCTAAATAAGTCAGGATTGACCATTTAGTCGAGACGTCCGTCCCTGATATTTGATTTTGAAGCGATACGCTTTCTTCTTATGCTGGATTGTGCAGAATCTAATTCTAATCGACTTTTCAATCGTCTAACAATGTGCTTGACAACCCAGTTAGATGCATCAAGAAATAATATATAATAATCCAAAATAAAATTAATTTATTCTGGGCTGTCTACTTGATGGATGTACTTCTATTTGTAAAGGCTTCCTAAGCTCACGGGCTACAAATTTGAATTGTCGAATCAAATTAATCATTTTTTAATTTAACGCATTTGAATTGTGTACTCTCTGTTTATGCTCTTTATGACTTCGATTTTAATAAATTATTACAAATTTAGAGAATAATTTAGTGCGGTGTGGGAGTGCGGTCTTATAAATGTCACTCTTAAGTAAGGACCCGACCTCAAACATATTTTCATATTATTTATGGGTGTAACTTTTATAATCAAGTCGAACCATGATTTAGTAAGTCGAAGTTTTCCTTAACGCCTACGTTTATGCGACCCCCCCCCCCTTGAAACCGGCCAGCCTTGTATTTTTTAAATGCTGTCTGAGATTGTAAAATTTTTATTAATTTTAAAATTGAAATGAATGAAAGGTGAAGAAAACGAATAGTAAAAAATATGGACCACCCAGTTATTTTTTCTCACTTACCGGTATCTAACAGTGTTAGTACGGTTCTGGTTACGAATATAAAAATTCACTTTGATGTGCTGTAATTGTTTTGCTACAAATATAACGGCAGTCGTTTTTGAATAGTTAAATTTACTTCGGTATTCCCGGCTTAAGTATGCTTAAGTTTTTTAAAATTGCATAAACCGAAAATAATTTATCCATAAAGAAACAGTAATGAATTTTTAAAATACTTGCTAAGATTAAGCAGGGTCAATAAACGCGACATGTAGCAGATAACAGAGAGACCTACATTTTTTCAAATATTATAATTTCAATAAACGACCCATAAATTTGTACTTATGTTAAGTAATTTTAATTTGGTCCTTTAAGGGGGTGACGAAACGTGTAGTTAAAATACACCTGCTATTTCACGATTAATTAATTTTGATCAAGTTGTAAGATAGCATTTATCGCATAATTACATCATAAGGGTTGATTTATACAAGTAAACATAAGGTTGTTCTAAAAAATTTGGCCGGCCAAAATATGTGATTGATCAATTAATCAATCACGCATGGCGTGACGACAGCGGCGTAGCGCCTTCAGGGCAAAAAGTAGTCTAATCTCGTAAGTGCCTGCTGCTACCCTATTTTCTGTTTTAAACCCTTGTTTTTAAGTCGATAGCTTTTAAAGAAGCTTTGAAACGTCATCAGCAAAGAAAAACAGGTCCGGACTAGACCGGTGGGCAAAGGATCAAATGCTTAAAAAGATATTTTCAATCTGTGAAGTTTATTCAAAGAGGTCTACACACAGGAAGAAGAATATGTAAAATGGACACACAGTTTAAAATATTAAAATATTACAGACGGGGAAGGGGGGGCATATAATGTCCCTAGTCTGAACCGGTGTCATTGATGTAGGCGAGTTACTGGTAGCTACTGCTTTGTTTTATGAATAAAAAGTTTTGTGGCTTAAATATTAAATGCGGTTTATTCTTATTGGGGGGGAGGGGCTTACATCGGAGTATTGATAAACTTTTTATTAAAAAAAAGAAGAAATTGAAAAGTTATGAAAGAGTCTACGGCCTGAAGGCCGCACAACTTTGACAATTCACGCCTTTCCCAGCAGTAATTCAGAAATGCTCGTCGGTAATTCAGAAAACATCAATTGTAATTCAGATTTTCGTCAAACGAAATTCAGAAAGTGTCGAATGAAAATCAGAAAGTCAAATGTAATTCAAGCTTCACCAGTATTGAACAAAAGCTTTGATTAACGGGATACTCGGTCTTTTACCGAATGATAAAAATTTTGCTCTTATGGAAAAAAAATGAATGTATTTGTATGTAATGAATGTAATTCATCGCATGACACTTGATAAATTTGTAAATATCGATGAATTAAACATTATATAATTAAAATTTTTGCTTTCCGAATTACAATTGACGCTTTCCGACTTTTATTTTACTGTTTCTGAATTTCATCTGACGGTTTCTGAATATCAGTTCCAGGGCCATATTTAAGCGCAGGCTACATAGGCTGCAGCCTAAGGGTCCCCATCACAAAAAACTTGTTTGAAAATTTCCATTTTGAATAGACAAAAAAAAGTTTACTGATTTAATCTAAAAATTTACTTGTTAATTTGAATTTACCTTAGTTGTTTACTTAAAATAACAATTAATTCCCAAAAAAGAAAACCAGTAGGGCCCGCACCACATGTTCAGCCTAGGAGTTTACAAATCTTAAATACGGCCCTGTTCAGTTCACAGATCTGAGTTACAGTTGGTGATTGATAAATTTGAATTGTAGTTAATGGTTCCTGAATTACTGGTGAAAAATATGTAGTTGTTATAATAATAAATAAATGATTCAGTCTAATAATTCGGCTTCTACTCTTCACTTTTAAAAAATAATTAAACTTGAAAACAGGCACTGATACAGGATTTCACTTGAGGGTGGGGGTTCAATTTCTGTTCGATTTTACTTATCTTCCAGAAAATATGTTCTAAACGACAAAAAATTGATAAAGTATTTCGGTTTTGTTTGGCTCAGGGAAGGGCAAGCGCAATGGCACGGCACCCATATTGCCTTCCTCCTATATCTGCTTTATATAATTTATTATTACTTGATAGTCATTTAAGCCACCCCCCGGCCCCCCATGCTCTAATCTTATAGTTTGTGGTTGACATAGCTGTGCGGCGTACGGCAACGCCGAGAAAATTGATTTCCAAATGTTTCTTTGCGTTTTCAACTTTTTGTTTGTATTCCTAATTTTTTTTTTCACGACCTCCCCTCCTCCAGCATTGGCAACTTAATAACTGTACAATTTTGAGGTGTGAGTAAAAACCAATGGATGCAATGAACAATATTTCATACCTCCTGCACCTTCCGATATTTTTCAAAAAAAATTGAGAGATTACGGGATAGTGATAGGTCGGTGCGGCCCAGGGGCGGATGGATTCCACGTTACCGGCCCGGGAAATTTTTTCCATACTTTTTCTTAGGGGGCGTCCATTAATTACGTGAGGCGTTTCGGGGGGGAGGGAGTCGAGCCGAATCTCACCAAATCTCACGTGGGGGAGCGGGGGGTCTCGGCAAATATCACGTAATTATTTTGTGTTAACTATTCTTAAATAAAAATTATTAAGCAAATTATGCTTTTTTAATAAATCCAACGCAATGAAGCACAGATTAACGTATTTACACTAAAAACACGCATTTTAAAAAATCTTACGTGAGATTAGAAGGGGGGGAAGGGGGTCAAGCCAAATTTCACGATATCTCACTAAGAAGGGCGGGGGGGTCTAAAAATCGCTAAAATCACCTCACGTAATTAATGGACGCCCCCTTAGATTGTTTTAGGATTTTTTTTTCGAAAACAGAAAAACCAGAAAAAGCAAAAAAAAAAGGGAAAAAAATATACTAATTTTCTAAAATTTCTTCGGATTTCGTATGAGACTACTGAGATTTCTTAAAATTTCCCGAATTTGAATTGTCTGCATATATTGCTATGAAGCATTTTGAGCAGGGCCGGATAAACCATGGGGGTGCAATGAAGCCAAAATTCAGAAAGCTCCAAAAATTGTGCTTTTTAATTTTATTTTCTAGAAAATATTAAATTTTGAATAAAAAGAATATCTGAACGCGGGCCTATATCAAATCAATAACTCACAAAATGCTAAGCGAGAAGTCACAAATTGCGATTTAATTCATATTTTATTTGATGTAATTGATAAAGTAAAATAAATAGGGAGCGGCCATTAATTACGTGAGGCGATTTTTCGACCCCTCTCCCCCTGGTGAGATGTAAGATTTGTTGTTTTTTTTAAATTACGTGATATTTACCGAGACTCCCCCCCAAGAGATTCGGCTTGACCCCCTCCACCCCTAAACTCCCACGTAATTAATGGACAGACCCTAAAATAACACAGGTATACATATAAAAAAATTTTCGAGCTCTGATACCATTCTTATGTAAATTAACCTCCTGAATCCGAATATGAACTCCGTCTTCCCCATCATCCACCGCTATCGGGGGATGCCCCACCTATCTACTTTATTATTTTTTTAACAATTATTTTACAATTCTTGTGGTAAACTAGAGAGGTGAAAAGTTAATATTTGTAACAAGAAAATTGATTTGGGAGAAGATTTGTCCCCTGAAATTGAAATCGATAGGTACGTGGTTTAAGTAGTGTAACTCGATATTAATCATATCAATATTTTAGAGAACCCAAAAAAAATGCATCGCCTGATAATGCGGTGAAAACGTTTGCGAATTTATACTTACAGTGTATTTTACATGTGTTAACTTAAAAACATTCTAGTTCTGAAAAGTGTTTAGTGCATTTTTTGGGTTTTCCAAAATATTGATATGATTCTGAAATTGTAAAAACAATCATTGAAAATGATCGAATTTTCCATTTTCTTGCTTAATTTTTTCACTTATTTTTGCTGTTTATTCAGCAAAAAATAACAGCAATCACACAGAACAGGTACATACATATGCAAGTTTTTAGTTTTACAACCGGGGGGTCTGGGGGGTGTGGAACACCTTCCAGTATACCTGTAATTTTGTTAAAAAACACAAATAGCAAACAGATTTCGATTCCAGTTTTAAAGGAGTAATTCCACTGGGCATTACTGGATCTAGGTTACGAAAGACATTTGGAAAAATCTATAGGAAGCTAGATTCTGGGACCAATTTTGTTTAGGTGTACTGGAGGGTGTTCCACACCCCCCAGACCCCCCGGTTTCAAAAACTGAAAACTTGTGTATATGTTGTGTGATTGAACTGATTGTATAAAATTATTTCCACAACATATAAATGTATTAATTCTGAAATAGAGAAAGCCTGCTATGTAATAAAATTAATCACAAAGCATGCACACAAATCTTGGATTTATAAAATAGGGGAGTAAAATTGTTAATGAATATTGTATAGGGGAGCAAAACCAGCTAGAAATCCAACCCTAGAAATGTCGCAACGAATAATCATCAGTCATAACTAACTTTTTTTTAGTATTGTATAACTAAATTCCGGATTCTAAAACTGCATTGAAAATAAGTGCGGTACAATGGAAGTTCGATCATGTGCACATGATCAAGCAACGACAGAAACGATAACTTCACTAGCTGAGAACCTGACCAATCGCTTACTTTGCAATTTTGTTGAAAGAATCCGTGTTTCTACCGCTAGTTGGCGCAAAGTCAACCAATTCGCGGCAAAACCAAAAATTTACAAAATCTTCTTCTTCTGCACATCAGGGATTAGGCCTTTAGGCCTATTCCGATTTCAGATTGCTATCGCTGTTGGGATCTTCCCTAGCTTCTTTTAAACTAACTTCTAAGTGGACTCTCCAGTTATTTCGATTGGAATCAATCTGCTTCTTAAGTGTGCCGTACCTTCAATGGGCGTTGGCGATCAAACTTGGCTAAAGCCAAGATGACATACTAGGGAATTTAATGAATGGGATAGTGTCCCGTTGCCTTCCCCGCAATGGTATCAATGGAATTTACAAAATAAAAATTAAAATTATCTAATAACAAATTTGGTAATTTCATACAATTAGTTTGATCGGGGCGGGGGGAGATTTCTCAAGACTCTAGTATGTACTGCCGCGATATATACCTGCTCCTGAATGAGTTAGCTGAACATAGAAAATTAATATGCAAAAACTTATTAATTCAAATTTCTGGTTCCCTAATTACTTTAGAGGAAAAATGAAAGACACAAAAATAATGCAGAAATATAAACTACGAATGATAAGAGCATCAGCTTTTTTTTAAAAAGTCAACAAATACTTTTGAAATTGTTAAAATTTTCTTTTATCGGACATTTTCAAAAATAATTATACCTTGGAAACTTACAGGACCAGTTTGATAAATGAAACTTTTAACATTTTCAAAAGCATTTTTTGACTTTTTAAGTAAAAGCTAGATGAAATTCAGTGGTGATAGAGAACATTTTTCTAAAATAAATATTTAATTATAATTTTTTTATAAATTCAAACCCTCGAGAGTTAGGCCTCTTGAAAGTTTTTTTTTTCATTTCCACCTTCAGGTGACCATAGCTCGGAAAATATTAATTTTTCAGTAAAAATGCTTAAGTGCTTTCTTAAAGAGCGTGAAATAATCTACAAACTAGATTTAAACCTATTATTGTCTAAAATCAACGATGTTCGAGTTATGAATTAAAGTAACTAAAAAAATGTTGAAAATTTCAAACTTTTTTTTCTTGTTTTTTTTTCAAATCGCTGTATCTTTTAAACGAAACATTTTACAAAAAATCTGCCGCCGCATTCCGGATAGGAAATTTAACGGACTATAACTTTTGTCTAGTAAAAATTTTTGAAAAACCAATCTATTTCATCGAAAAGGATGCTTTTTCAAAATTAAATTAAATTCCTTAGTACGTCATCTTGGCTTAAAAGAGCCAGGACGATAGCCATACATTCAACGGATAGGCACGTGAAGAAGAAGAAATAGAATAAAATTCAAATTTAAAACTAAAAGAAAACACGATTAGGCTACGTTATAGCTTTACACCGGGAGGTCTGGGAGCTGGGAGGTATAGTACTGATCATAACTATTAGTTGAAGAGTTCAATTTTCAAATTTGAAAATTTCAAGATTACTTTATCGTTAATCTTAGTTGCGAATATTCTCGTGTAATATTGAAATTAAGAATTTCTTTCAAAAACAAAGAATCTTCGTCGTTTCTCTTTGTGTAGCGTTCCATGACTACTATTAATGAATTATAGACCACAGCATTGGCCCCTTTGCCCACCGGTCGAGTTCGGTTCCCAATAATATTTTTAATATTTGCTGGGCCGATGGAGTGTACAAAGTAAAGTTACAGTTAAGTGCGCGGTACGTAAACGATAAACAACATTAAAAAAGTTTGTGGGGTAATAAAATGTTTATATGTACCGGGAATTGATTAAAAATTAAATATTTTATTACAAAATTGGTCACTTAATAAATTAAAATTAATTATCGGAATTATGTAGGATTTTAAGTATTTATATCTAGGCGAAACTATTAAGAAGAGATGGAGGATTGGGTTAATTAAAAGTTAGAAAATGCTGTGCGAGGTATGAGACGATCAAAAAATTGATGGGAGTTTGTATTTAAATATAAACTGCTTTGGCTTTATAGATAATTATCAATTAAAATAAATGGATCGATCTGGTTTAATCGACTTAATTTGTTTTCTGCCGGAGCTACTTTTTATGTAGCATTCTCCACTTGTTCTGCTTCTTTTTATTGTATAGCTAGACAGTTATTATGTTGATTGCAACTTACAATTATAGGTAGTTACTAGTCGAGAGATTAATAAATTTCTTCGGAGGTGTATTATTTTTAAAAATTGTCTCTTAAGAGAGCCGCACACCTGATCGACGACGAACCGACGCAAATGCAACCAACGTTCTAATTAACAAATTCCTCTGCCAGTTAACACCTCGACTTTTGCCTGAGAAATGAGTTGATCCAAAATTATTTCATTTTCGTGTATGTATGCCCACTCAACTTATATTTGCATAAAGATTATGATATTAAATATATATTGTAATAAATGAAACACCTGCAAGATTAATCAATACATCGATATGTTGTTATTAAAATTGTTAAGCTCCTTCAAAAATTTTAGCTCTCAAAAGTTAACGTTAAGCCCGTTATTCACAATCACAACTAAAAAAGAAACACACCTAAACAGTCTGACAGAGATGGATTTCGATTCAAAAAAGAAGACCCATTACTTTTCATTAGCGGTTGACAATATCGCTCTTCTAAAATATTAAATGTAACGACCATTAAAAGAGCTTGTGTTAACCAAATATAAATAATTTTTCTCGAATTCCTTCGTTTTTCTATATTTTATGGGACCCGAAACATTCCGAGCAGTTTTTTTCCATTCCAAAAAATTGGTAATTTACGGCCGCAACTTTTTATAAAAGTACCAATGCGCAAAGATCATTTTATGTGCGCACTTCTTATTCTTAACCCACATCTCGTTGCGATGACCAATTGAAAAGTTGTTAATTTTGTTGTTGTCTGAGAAATTGACTTTCGTGGTTGAAGCTCCTAATCGGAGCGACGTAACGGAGCGGCTAAATACTCGCACTTAACACAAGTATTGCATCTGTCGTGGATTGAAAACGTGAGTGCAATTCCAATTTTTCAAAATTTCAGAATTATTAAATTACAATTAAATATATTGCGGTGTATACGAAGCGATTGACCTGGACCCATAATCCATAAAAAATTGGATTTCTGATAACTAATTTATTCATTTAGACAGGTTAAATTTGATGGAAGTTAGTAAAATAACCACAGCAGTTAGCAGTGGCTTGGTGTGGTCACTAGTACAGTTTCGAAGCAAAAATTCCGAATTCGAATCGGAACTGAACTGAATTTCTGAGCTCGACACAAGAGAACACCGAAATAGTGAAAAATTATAGAGCGCTTTTCATAATTTATTATTAAACAAAAATTATTTAAAATTAACGTGGATTCGGAACCACGGTAATAGAGAAAATGGTAACTTCCAAAGTACGTGAATTGAAAGCACGTGGTCACATTTTCACAACAATGTCAGCAGAAAATTAAAAAAGAAAAGCGGATTTGAGCATGTGATCAATCGTAGATAGATACTTCCCTCACAATACATATCTGTGGTTAATGGTAGCTAGCAGCGTAGGCGAAAAGAGATGGGAAGGGCATAAGCCCTCTTAACGGAAAGATTCATAGTAAAAACGTTTTCTTTAAATCAAAAAAATTTATTTTGAAGCAAATGAATTTTGCTTCAAAAAAAAATTCAAACAAAATAGTTTTTTTTGATTCAAAGAAAATATTTTCACTGTATTAGCTCCCCTTAAAATCAGGATGGATTTTACCATTTTTATATATTTTTAGAAGTTCCTCTTCCCCCTTCCCCCCAAAAAATGTATATTTCCTCCGTAAGATTTTAAAATTTTCCATTTTTATAATAAAATACTCGAGAGAACGAGAACATCCCACCAATTAAAGTGCCGGACATGGGACGAATAACAGGGCAAATTTTTGTACACTAAAATTCCTTTCACAAAATATTTGAAAGATTTCTCCGGATTTCCTTATGGATTGTCTCAAGATTTTCTTTCGCAAGAATTGAATAAGTTGATTTTCTAACCTTCTTGAGATTTCCAGTCACTTGTACACCAGATTTCCTTAGCGATTTCCTGTGCACACAAATTTCACATCTACACAGAGATAAAATTTTTTGTGTTTTGAAGTAATTTCTACTTCAATTGAATTTCAAATCAGCTTCACACAAATTTTGAAGTAAATTTTACCAAATTTGAAGTAAATTTTACCAAATTTGATATAAAATTTACTCTAATTGATGTAATATTTACTTCAAAATTATTGGAATGATTGTTTTTTTCTGCACGATCTACCATTATTGCGAATTTATAAGAAAAAACATTTTAAATTTTTGTTAGAAATTTAATGGATTTACGGACGGGTGGCTTATTTTCAAGGAGCGAGAGAGCATCTTATGGGCCCAGGTCAGGTTTTCCCTAAAAATTATAATTATTTGCGGAAATTTTTAATGCGATAAATCTACTACTAGATTGGCTAGGTTGTGCGGCCTGAAGGCCGCACTAATTCCCTTACTTACTTTCTGTAACCTCCCAATTATATTAAGCTGGTTATGAAAGAAAAGACAGACAAGGCACTTTATTATACATATAAGGAGAAGATATCCTTTGTAACTTGCTACATAGAGCTAAATCTGTCCACCAGAGAAATTCAGAAGCCATCTATTACACTGATCTGTAATATTAGATGATCCAAGAGAATGTTAAAGAAAAACTTAAGATAAAAGTTAAAACTTCTAAAAATTTTGTAAAACTTAGTTGAGCTTGAGTTCAACAGAATATACCTGAGGTTGCTATTATAAATCCAAAACATACGTGCAAATCCGGGGGTCTGGGAGTCAAAGAGATGGGGGTCAAAGAGATCTTTAAATCGTTAAGTGCCACTAGTTTCGTTTGTTCTGGGATTAAATATGATTTAAGGAAACCTAAATTTTCAAATCCGGTGGAGAAAATCAACGTCAGTCCTACCGAGAATCAAACAACCACAAGAAAGCAATTGTTAATCGGGCAGGTATACCTTAACCCCCCCCCCCTAACCTTCCAGTGCATCTTTTGTTTTTTATTCTTGCTTCAAAACTAGGGAATTATTAATTGACAGAACGTGGTTTGTGTGAAAGTTGACAGAATTTATGTTAGCTTAAGAGTTCCTCCGCTCTATTTTCAAATTTGTACCCCGATTAAGTTGTTTAAATATTCACAATATATTGTCGTGTTCTAAAATCTCCATTTTGATTTTTGATATTTAATTTTGTAAATTTTTCAAAATTTTTTAAATATTTTAATTATTATTTAAAAAAATATTGTGAATAATTTGTAATTTATCGCTTTCCCCGCCATCAAAGGCAGTGGCGGTTACAAAACGGGCCCCGAAAAAGACAATGTGTTAATTTTGAATTGCGCATTATATTTAAAAATCTCTTTTTTGGGATTTACTACCCTTTATGGTCCCGGGCCTCTAAGTATTGCTTACATTCGGTTAATGATATCACCGCCATTGCAATGGGCCCGATTTAGTGGCCTAAATGCGCGTAGGGATATCTCCCTGCCCTCCTACCTAAAATCCAGAATCCAAAAGAGTGCACTGGGGGGTATTCCATACCCCCCAGACCCCCCGGTTTACACCAATTGTTTTATGACTTAAATAATAATATTTAGAGCTTTGGAATCGGAAAGAACTGGTTTCGCTGCTAAGTCCAAAAGTAATTTTATTTTTGCTCATCAGGGAGTAAAAGTTTAAACATATTATTTAAGTCACAAAAAAATTTATGTAATCCGGGGGGTCTGGGGGGTATGGAATACCCCCCAGTGCACTCTTTTGGATATTTAGAGTTGTATTTTGTATTCGAGTTGTATTTCAGATATATTTTTATTTCAGAACCAACGATTTACACGAAGCTTACTACAACTCTTTAGAAGTGTGTAATAATTATCATGTAACAACCCATTTTTCCTAACTGTTAAATATCCCAAGTGACAAAGTTTCAAACGCTCTCACGCAAAAATAAGATTTTGTGACATTCATCGTCCCCCCTCCCCGACTCTTCATATTATTTAAGTCAGCAAACAATTCTGTGGTCGGCACTTAAAAGGTCATAAGTATCCTATATACTTATAACCGTTTAAGTGCCGACCACAGAATTGGTGTAATCTCCGGGGGTCTGGGGGTATGCAATACCCCTAGGGACCCCTACTATCTCCGATGCAGCGGCTCTCCGTTCTGTGACTCCTTAAGCCATCCTGTCTCCAGGATGAATTAGATCGAAACAGAATGGTTTGAGGAGTGACAGGACGGAGAGCCGCCGCATCGGTGCCAGTGGTGGTGCAAGAGTAGCTAGGGCCTGTAAGCAAATATACAAAACGGACCCCTTTCCTTTTACTCTATTGCAAACTGTAAAGCGTCAAAAAAGCGACAATTACTACTTCTGCGCCCTTATGAGTTTACCTTTACTGGCGGGAAAAGAGAGAATTACACATTATACGTAATATAAAAAAACTCTAGTAGCAAGTTTGTGCGGCCTGTAGGCCGCACTGATCCATCACTTCTTGTAACCTTTCAATTTTTTTCGGTTGGTGACTATATAATATAATCACACTTAATATAAAGAAATTATAGTGTCTAGATTGTGCGGTCTGACGGCCGCACTGACCCATGAACTTGTGTAACCTCCCAATTTTTTAAGTTGAAAACTTTGGTGGTACGTGGGATATGTGCAATACCCTCTCGGTAGATTTGGTGTAATTCGATCTCTTTCTCCAATATCTGTGATGTCGATGCTTTCGAAGTGTTTTCGTATACGTAGAAAACCTACCTTTAGACGTGAGCTGAAAACCACGGGAAAGATAATACATTTCATTTCTCGACAGATTACCTCGGCAGTTAACTTTACCTACCTGAAAACAAAAAAGAATAAAATTCTTTTTTTGCCTCGACTATGGCTGTACCAGCGGCGCCACTAGATGGAAAATTTTATTCTTTATTTTAATATGGATTTGACACTTTTTGATCACCGATAAAACCCAGAGAAAACTATGTCAGCCTTCAAAAAAATTTTCAGTTGAGTTGACTTTCCGGAGGATATAATTCTTCAGAATCTTCAGAAGTCCAAGCATCCCGGCTGGAAGTATAATTAAAAATTCAGAGCCTGCTGCAAAGGAGATAGATATCTCTTGATTTCTTTTTCTGCATCCACATTACGTTTTGACCAACAACTGATGGAAAAAAAATTGTAAAACCCAATTTTTAATCAAATTTTTTTAATTTTTCAAAAACGTACATCTTAGCTTATTTATAAAATTTCAAAACCAATAGCACATAAAATTTTTGAGTACCTACATAGAATTTACTTAATTAAATGAGATCGCCAAACAGCTTTAAAAAAAATTCTCAAAATTTAAACAATTAAATGTAAAAAATAAAACTATTCTATTTTATAATTTCAAAATTCAAGTGGCCTTCTGCTCGTGGATAAATTTGTACTACGTACTATATTTACAATAAACGACGCTTTCCCGAAACACAACCTGAGGATGACGGATACGCGACGAAACATTAACTATAAATTAAAAATTTGTTGAACAATCGTCACTGAACACTTAAATCTCGAGTGCCTCAAATAGGCTTCCACATCAACATGAACCACTAAAATTTGCTAAAATTGCGAGTATTTGAGTTCCTTTTTACAAAAATAAAATTTACAAACTTTTAAATCCTTTCCTTTGCTATTTACAAGTTCTACTTTTTCCCGATAACATAAACTCTTTACACTTAAACCGAAACAGTTTTGAACACCTTCACTACCTCCTCATCAGTTCGTCAATGGTGAAACCTGTCTTTTTTGGTGGGTTTTGAGGTGGTGGCGGTCTTTGCGGTATTTCACTCTTCTTGATCGATAAATCGCTTGCGTAGCTGGTGCTTGGTCCTGCAAGCGGGTCGGAAGAAAATTTGGAAGACATCTCTATCGCGGAACTTCTGCCTAAATTCGACGATATGTGCGCGTTTACCGGCTGCATTTGTGACGTAGAAGCCGACATGTGAATGTTGGGGGCGGATAGTATGTGGCCCGTGTCGGGTGGTTTCATCACAGCGGAAGATGGGGGTATGGGAACACTTTGTGGTATCATTTGATGGGGCGACGGTAAATGAAGAGGTGTGATGCGGAAGTGAGATGAATGACGATCTCCTGGCGATAATACTGCTGACGGTCGTTTTAAGAAGTTACTGAAGAAATTAATCTCTGATGAGGATGCGCTTGTAACTGTCGATGGTTTGCTGATGGGATGATGTAGGTCTCTTCGTATTTGAAGTGTGGGGTGATGCAGATCTTGTTCTGGGTTCTCTTCTTGTCCGGGATCGATTTCGGGTTCGTCAATTTCGGGATCTTCCAGATCCTGTTCGTATCTTCTTTCGAATATTTCACCTTGCGGCCGCATGGTGTACGGACTGGAAGATGAACATGGTTCGTGACATTCCGTTCTTTCGGGTGTTGGAGAGCAAACTCTCAAGTGTTCGTCACGATTATCGACTGACGGACTTCTGGGTCTGGGCGATAACGCTTCGTCGTTTTCTGGAAGCAAACCGTCAGCGGTACCGTCACCGGGAACGTCACCAACTGCGTGGGTTAAAGCGTGACGACGCAAGTCACAGTTTCGTCTGAACACTTTGCGGCAGGAATTGCACTCGTAGGGTTTAAGATCGGTGTGGGTTAGAAGATGAGTTTTAAGATTAGACCGTTGATTGAACGACCGGTTGCAAACTGGACACTTATGGGGAGATTCTTCCATATGGAGTATCTTGTGAACCGCGAGAGTTCGAGATTGACAGAATCCCTTTCCACACTCCCCACATTTGAATGGCTTCTCTTTGCTGTGGATGTATCTGCAACAAAAAAACAAGGTTAATATTTGAATATTTCTTAAGTTAATTAAAACATAAATTGATAAGAGAAAAAATGCGAAGATCGTTTAACGTTAAAATATGCAGCAGCATATTTTTTTAAATTCTGAAACCTGATTTCTTCATATGGCATGCTACTCAGGTTGTTAGTGGACGCAAACTCTGTTGCATGCATGCAAATAAAAATCAACTGCACGTTTCATGTAGCCGAAGTTTATCTTCGCAGTTTGCGATTTAATTGATTGCAAAATAGAACCTTCGAGGAAGAAAACGCAATCTTGCATGTTAGCGAGTTTGCAATTTACAAAAAAATTATTTTCTTAATTAAGTTTCTCATTTGGGAAAACTAGAAATGGTCAAGTTGGAAGAGCTCAGTTTTTGACTCATAGAAATTCGTTTCGATTTAATTGTAAGGTTTCTCATTTTAAGTGGGATTTAACGTGGGATTTGAAAAGAAAAATAAGAGTATGACAGGTTTTCGACTTCGCGTATGTAATTACGTACCAATTTTTAATAAATTATGTCCAAATTCGACAAATTAGTTGCTTTTTATGGATAAGAAATGAAAAAATGAAGAGTAATTTGTGGTTCCTTAATTTCTTATTGCTCACCAGCTAAAAAAGATTGACGCAGTGGCAATAATTTTGGATTGGAACTACAAAGTATTGCAATATATACGCGTACACGACAAAACGCTTAACGAAGCAATAAAATACGAAACGGAAAATTTATGTTTGATTAAGATTTTTTTTTGGGGCATTAAATTAAAGAATTAAAAATCCGACTGCTTCCTTGAGACAGGTTTGTTCGCTAAGTATCAAATTTATTGTAAATATTCCGGTTGGTACCTGGGTTCAGATTATCACTAAATCGGGCTTAAATTTTAATTTATTTAATTTTTCAAATAATTTTTTTTAATGAAATCTACGAGTAACTGGAACGAATTGTGAACTCAGTCGAAGACTTATAAGTTGCTATCGGCATCTACAAGAGCACAATGAACTGCATTCCTCAGCGTATTAAACCAGAGCATTTTATATAAGAAGACTTGATAGGAAGGAATTGTACCAACAAAAAAGTGAAAAGTAGAAATAAATCCACTGAGAAAAATCCAAACAGATAAGATGGCTTGGATCGTGCGCGCTTCTTAATCGGCATTTTAGATCCATTAATTTTAACACTTTTTATAGAAGTTTAATTATCCCTCCCCCTAGTCGATATTTAAATCAATTTAATTACTGGTTTTCTACGTGGTAAACTCGTTTAAGTTACCTAACAATAAATCATGTTAGCTGATAGCAATATGGATCATCATGATATCTAAAAAAGAAATCCAGTTGACCGTGATAGAGACTAAAGAACATACAATGAGAAATTTTGATCAAACCTTCGAGATTAAATCCATCTAGGTGTTCTCGTATGTCCGTTCGAAATGCTACGAAATATATATATATTTTTTTTAATTTCGTCTAATTAAATAAGCAATTTTGCAGATGCAACAAACATGACGAGAGTGCCCAGTCGGAAAACAAGTTTAATAAAAAGTATGAATATTACTAAAATAATGACAATCATTCTTTTTTATTCTAATTAAAATAATTGCCAATCAATATTCAATACACTTGATCTCCTGTTTTTAAACTTAACAACCTGTTTTTATGATGCCTAACTTACCATTAACTTTAATTAACTTGAAGGATAAATTACATTAGCAGACGTAAATTTAAATAATTTTGAATGAGCAACCGAACTCTTTAAATAATTATTGGTAGGCATTGTGTAGCCTAGTAAAATAGCGAGGGACTGCAACCGAGCAGTTGAAGGTTCGCTTCCCACGTAAATTAAAAATAGGACATTTAGGATGCCATTTTTTTATTGGAAAAAAAGGCAAAATTTAATGGCAAGTAGATAAACTAAGGGTAATCTGGGCCACTTTTGGACCAAATTTCTCATAAAAAAAATTAACGTTCCGTTTACATTGACGTAACGTTACGTAAATATTCACATCTATTTCTATAATAAATGGTACATTTATTTTGCACCGCTCGTTATGTTTAAATTTGATTAGGTTTGTTGGTTTACGTTGGCGAATGGGGATTTATAAAATTTTATTTTTCGTTCTTAAAGCTGCTAATTGCAAGTAATCAATTGTTTTACTATCAGTGTTAATTATTCTAACATTGATATGTTTAGTTTTTATGACCGAACCTGTTTTCATTGTTTGATTTTAATTTTTTATTTTCACGTATTAGGTTTAAAATTGGTTATCGATAGTTAGAATAATTATTTATTCCATTTCGAGGTTGGATATTGAATAATTAAATCTTAGCAGTCGGAAAACCAGGTCCGGATTGGACTGATCTGGCGGTAAAAAGGGTAAATTCCCGGTAAGTCGGTAACTCAGTAACCCAGTTCAATTTCTTAATTGATTATTAATTTAATAAGAAGTCAGGCGATTATCTTTATTCTGACCGTTTTGCTTCGGCAGGCAATGGCAAACCACCGAGGTAATTATCGGCCATGAAAATCTTTTTAAATAAAATGGTTACCACACCCTCATTAGGGAAAAAGACAGAGGAAGTAGAGGCGGCCTGTCGGTTTAAATGGTGTGGAACTTGATTATCTAGGTTGTGCGGCCTGAAGACCGCACTGACCTGTTTCTCTTCCGGGACTTCGATATTTTATAAGTTTATGTGTTACGAAAGAAACGGCCGATAGAAACACCTAGCTTTTTGTATTCTCGCCTGCTGATATTTGTATATTAGTATGTTACGGTCAATGATGACAACACGGCCATTGACGTCAATGGCCGGAAAATAACGTCAATGCCCAGCTTAGTTGGGCACCGGTCATTGACGTCAATGACCATGCATTTTGGGCAATGTTCATGTGGTTTTTACATCATTGTCCGGGCAATAACGCTAATGGCCAATACAGGGTGGGCAATGATGCAATTACTATTCTATAGATTCCTTATTCTATCACTCTTAGTCACACGCGTTTTGTATTTCGCCGAGTTTGGGTTTCCCTGGAAGAGTCGGCCTCCCAGTCGAGGTGGATTGATTTCGAGGTGTTTATAGCAAGTAAGAAAATTTTTTGTAGAGAAGTCCGGGCCGTTTTGCCTGGCGCAACCACGGCAAATCACGGATCGACCATAAAATACTTTAACTAAATTAAATTAATTTTTTCTCCGGGTTGATTTGACTGATGCAACCACGACGAATCACGGATCCAACCTAAAATGAGTTTGCGTTTGTCTAAATTAAATTAAAAAAATTCTGGCCATTAACATCATTGACCGGCCAAAGACGTAAATATTACTATCATATGAAAATATTTACATCGTTGCCCACCGTTAACGGGCGTTGACGTCAATGGCCGGTCAATGACGTTAATGGCCAGCGTAAATATCATTGACCGTAACATATATAATGGCTGTGTGTGGTGGTTTCCTGTTGCCTGATAGATTCTCTGACGTTGACCGTACTATTTGATTCATCCGCCTCATCCCTAGGACTGAAGGTAGTCCCGCATTATTCCGGCGTTCCCTCGGTCCAGATCCTTTACCACGAGGAGGTGTAGATCGGGGGTTTTCCCTTCATCAGATCTAAGACCAAATGGCATTTATTGGTTGCTCGAGTACATTTAAAGGAAATAGATAGGAACTCGGCAGTGGCGTATTTAGGAAATGCTTTGGAGAGGGGGTGCGCGCAAGTTAAAAGAATCTCGTTAATCCATTCATGCGCGTCAGAGATAACTAATCCTATTACATCAAATCGCATTACGCTTCTGCTGCTCCTGCTACGTGTCATTTTTGGAGAAAAAAACACTCTGGTTGGTCGATTTTTTTTACCAACTAAAAAATATATTAAACTAAGATTAGGACTAAAAATATTTGTCCAATATTAATCCAAACCGGAAAATTTGAATTTTTAAGAAAAAATTAGGAAACTTCGGCTAGAAAAAATTAAAACTTGGAAAGAATATTAATTTATTTAATTACCTTACTGTTCACGGAGTTTAATTATAAAAATAATATAAAAATATAAAGTTAAAATTGTAAACCGGGGGGTCTGGGGGGTGTGGAACACCCTCCAGTACATATCGCAGAATTGCCACTCTTTTAGAATACTTGGAGAAGATAGGGGATTTATAATTTTACAAACTTCGCCAGGAAAAACCGGGAAATTTGAATTTTTAAACAAATGAGGGAAATTTAAACCTTTGCGCTAGAGGATATTAAACCTTGGAAAAACATTTATTTGAGCCTTTTTTTTGTTTTTGAGCAAAGGTGAGGGAAATTAAAACGTTCAGGTAAAGAAAATTAGAATTTCAGAAACTTATTTATTTTTATATTATAAAAAAAAATTTTAATTGCCCCACGGCACATCAAGCTTAGCAGCAACTTTTTGCGTTGCTTTGAAAATATAGAAAAACGGGAATCACATAGTACCGTTAAAAAAGAGATCCAGCTGCCCATCCGCGGACGGGCTTTCCAGCTAGTAAATCAATAAATAAATAAACAAATAAATAATAATAATTTAAAGTTATTTAAATTTTAAATAACATTATTTTTATCAGGGGGGCTTTAGGGGGGGCAATTACCTTTTTGCCCCCCTCTAAATACGCCACTGGGACTCGGTGTGATATCTGATAGGCATGGCATGTTTAGCTGAAACGTCGTAGAGAGAGTAATATCTTCCTGTTTATCTTAATTTAAGACTTTCTTCTGTTATAACCATGATATACTACCAAGTTTGGTAAACTGCTGTAGACCGGGGGTCTGCGGGGTATGGAATACCCCCCAGCCTTACATAATTGATGTATTAAATTAATTACAGTTTGAACTTTAACAAAAATCTTAATGAAGACTTGGGAAAGGTTCCTTAGTTTTATATTTAAAGAACTTTTAACTCGAATGTTACACGCGAATTATTCGATTGATGCAGTACTGTACTTGGGATTTACTTCATCTTTACACCAACTTCAATCTGAACCATCCCAATTTTTTTAACTTCATGGTTATTCAGACTTATTTCTAAAGAATATGAACCCCGTATGGAACATAGATCTATTTCTTGTTTTGATGGTAGTTGGGTCTGATGAGTGTTTATTTGAAGATGTGCGAGCTGTACAGATGATTGATATGTTTTCTTTAGTGTCCAGATTTTAGAGAGCTCTGAACATTTTTTCAACCAAAATTTTGATCCGGTATAAAATATGTAAGCGGAAAACCGTTATCCATTCTCTCTTTTTTTTTAATTGTGATTCCAAAAACTTTGATCGTGCAATTGCATGATCCAAAACGGACCATTGACTCAACATCGACTACCAATCCGCGGTAAAAAACTGATGAATAAATTTGTCGTTGTTTTGAGCGTGGGTGAGGGGAACACCCAAATTTACAATTGCATTGACAAAAAACGTAAAACCACGTTAACAAAATTCATTCATAAAGTGGTTTCCATAAATCAAGTTTCGCCATTGCATAAATTGAGTTTCGATTTTATAAAATTTATAGCATTGTAGAAGTTGTTATCTGTAATAAAAGCTAGACTACATCGAGTTTCAATTATTTCGGTGCGCCGGATATGTCTTACACTTTGAAAACCAATACTAACTAATAGTTAGTAGAAAAAAATGTACGATAAACAAAATTCGATGCTATTAAATCGATGTAACATGGCGGCTTCACGTAGGCCATTCTATTTCTGTCGTGGAACAAAAAATCGTATTCACCTGTTCTTTTTCTCTAGTTGCGTGTACGTAACCTGATGTGAGAATAAGAATATCTTTATGTGGTCCGGTCTTTGCCCGCAACTTCCAAGGATAACCGGATAGTAGATGCTGTTTGCGTGAATCTTTTTAAAATTTTCTCCTAAGCCGTTCAGCTGCTCTACCCGTTTGTCCGTCGTAGATCGGTATGTTTATTGTGACCACATTCTCCAGCACGTGAAAAAATGTCCACCAATTTCTGTCGTCACAATACTTTTCTAAAACCGTTAACCACTTTTTTCAATTTTTAATATATCAGAAAAAATTTATAAAAAACCGACTGCCGAAGATAAATTACGCCAAACACCGTTGATAATTTCACATAATTAACAATTTTGATTATACGTTAAGTCGGCTTAAATAACTTCAGATTTATCCGTGATTAATTTTAAAACTAATTACCTATAGAAGAATTTAAAAAATTTGTTTTATTTCACATTTTTTCGATCGCCACCGCGGGGTTAATTTTACAAGAAATAAGTTGTATGGGTATTTACGATCCTATCCCTCGAATGTTTTTTTCTTGTGCCCCCGAGCTAAGGGCAAGTTCTTGGACTAAAGAACTAATAAAATTGTGTAGACGTGTAACTACTTTTTATAAATATCGGAATGGTACCCTTGGGGTACTCCATTATCTGATTTATGCGTAACAACACAATTATAGGTTTTTACGTTAATTTATTTTAGTTCGTAAAGAAATTAATACTATTTTAACTTTCACGATCGCCACATTTATTGCGGAGACTCCAACACAAACTTTTATAAATTGTAAATGCATCGCAAAAACTAAATTTTACGTTAACTGTGTTTCATCAAAACGAGTAATTCAGCAGCTGTTACGCTTCATGAAGAAGCTCATGTGAAAAATTTCAAATTTGGAAGTGGTTTTGACAAAAAAATGCTTATTACGTCCGTGAATGTTTTCAACCTCGCGAAAACATCTCAAATATGTCGGCAAACTGATAAATTAACCGTAAGTCGAAAACTCGTCCGCCAATCTAATTGCTGGCTGGAATTAACTTAATTGGGGAGATTAACTCGAAGTTTTTTAATTTTAAGAAAATTGGTGCTCCGAGGAGTAGGCAGACGGGATAGAGGCAAACGATTGATTTGTTTCCAATTTTAATTCTGTTTTTCTTTTTTGCGATATCGAACAAAAAACTGGTTTCCAATCTCATTTTTGAGTAAATCAGATTTTTACCTTTAACTAATAATAGCACAGAAACCAATCTTTTATAGAAAAATATATTTGGAAATATTTTGTAATATCAGTAATTATCTTTTTAAAAAGCTTGGAAATATCAAAATCGGTTAACATTTCTGGAAGTTATCGTCATATTTAACGATATCCACCAATAAAATTATATACATTAAAGTTGTTTATGTTGTGGGGTAATAAGGCACCCCCGGACATATGATAATACATATGATAATAAATAAATTTATGGTTCATTCAAAATTTTGGGTAAAAAAGCCAAAAATCCAATGCGATTGTCGTTGACAATTTGTAACCGAAACTGTTACCGTCGAATTTTTAATAATAAACTATTTTTTTTATTATTTTTAGTAAAAACACTCGTTGTAAACAACAGATTGCATACGAAATTTATAAAAATATCCCTGAAGCCCAACGACCTCAAAAATTACGGATCTAGAAAAACCAGACTCTCTGAGCATGAGATATTAAAAACATTCCTAAAGGCTTCCGAACTCTAAAATGACGAGTCTCGAAAGGCAAGAGTCTGTTTTTAAGTTACATTCGGCTATTATAATTAACATAATCCAGTTAACAACAAAATATGATATCTTAACAGTTGCATGGTTAGAAGACAACTGCGGCCGACTCCGCCCTCTAAAACATGTTGCCACATCTATTTACGTCGAGCACAAGTACCATCAATGGAATGAGCAAAACACCAACTTTTATGTAAAAAATTATTACAAAAATATAGGTAATTACAAGTTTAATTAAGTACTTTTGAAATGTCACAATATTTTGAATTGAATCTCAAATGACTTTTAAGAGAACAGAAAGTTTTTTACTGTAATCCCATTGATGTATAATATGCTATTTTCAGAAAAATAGTTAGTATCTTAAAAAATAACACTTTAAATATAAAACTCGATTGACTTAGGTTGTGCGGCCTGAAGGCCGCACTGAACTATCGCTCTTTTATAAATTTTCATTTTTAAGCTGATAACTTCAAATGAAGTGAATGAATTTGAAGTGGGTTACGGAAGATGAAGAACTAAGAGATTAAAAGACCAATGAATAACCGAAACGATTTATTTGGATTTATAATAGGGAACACAAAACAGAAGAAGCACTAACTTGTATAGATCTCACGATTTACGAGAGATCGAGATACAATCATGAACATCAGGCAGACCTGAAAAAAGTTTTAAGTCATTCGCGATTTAAATTAAGAATACGCCACCATGCGGAAAAATATTAAGTTAATGTAACAATAGTTGGTATAGAAAGTTTTGTTTATAAATCAAACGTTTGCACTCTTTTGGTGATTGATCTATTTTAATTTAGAATTAAACTTTTAAACTCAAAACAACATCGAGTGTACGTAATACAGCCGCCATGTTGTTGACATTTAGTAGCGTCACGAGTGCCACCAATTGGAAAACTGCCGCCGCTAGTTAAAATTCCCGCCCCAAATGGGAAAAAATTTATGGATATGGTCTACCAAAAAATGCTACTAACTCAAAATTGAAAAACTATAAAAAAAACTTCTGTTCATCCAAGAAATATCTGGTTGTTCGACGTGGACAAGGTTTAGCTCCAACCTGTTAACGGTGTTTAAAGACCGCATATCGTCGGTGAAACCAGTAAACGGTAGAACGGTGACGTTAATTTAACGTCAAAATTACGTATTTACTACGGATGTATACTTAAATCCATACAATTACTGATTTCATAATTTTTAAGAGACAGTTTTATCGAAGAGACTGGAGGGTGTTCCACACCCCCCAGACCCCCCGGTTTACACAATTTACTTATGTCAGAAATAATTTATATGCGTTTTTAACCATTATGTTGTTAAAGCGAGAGGGAAACTGCTGAGAAAATTTAGTGTACAAATAAGGGGAAATCTTAGAAAATCCCAGGAAATGTTAGGAAATCCAAGAAAATCTAAGGAAATCCAATGAAATTTTAAGAAATCAGGAATCTTAGGGATACTACAAATAACTTTCTTTTTAATTAATTTTTTTTAAATTTTATCTCTTACGCTAATTACGTAGCTCAAATGGCGACGCCCAGTCGGCCAAGTTAAATGTAACTGGGATGATCGAGTCAATCCGAGGGTAAACGATAAGAGAGATTGTGCATCTTCCCCGGGAATGTCCAAGCGTAAATTCTAGTTTAATAAAAAATTTGTTAATTTTGTTAATTTTAGCCGAAGTTTACTTAAAAACAGAGATTGGATTCTGAGTTTTACTTTAAACAGTACCATAAAGGGTAGTCAATCCCAAAAAAGAGATTTTTAAATAATATACGCAATTCCAGAATCCAGACCCCCCCCCCCCCCCCCGGATTACACCAATTATTTTGTGACTTAAATAATATATTTAAACTTTTACTCTCTGATGTGCAAAACTAAAATTACTTTTAGACTTATCAGCGAAACCAGTTTTTTCCGATTCCAAAGCTTAATAAGCCGATTATTTTAGTTACAAAACAGTTGGTGTAATCCGGGGGGTCTGGGGGGTATTCCATACCAGTGCACTCTTCTAGATTCTGCTACATTATAAAAGTGTGAAAAGATTTTAATTATAAAATCGATTACAACATAAACACAAACAAAATATTTTTTTATTATAAATCTTAAATCTTTAGAAAAAACACTAACATTTGGGTATGAAATTCCATTAGGGGTATGTGATGCATTCATTCATCATGGTAGATAACCGTCCACTTTACCTCGTGAACTGAAAGAATAAAGTGGTAATTTCTGTCTCTCTCATAAGATCAAGGGCGTCGCTTCCAAAAATTGCAGGAGGGGCGAATTTTTTTAAACGATATTAAAAAAAAAGATTAAATATAAAATAAAAATATATTATATCAAAGAGAACAACGGTTATCTTATGTTTTGCCAAAAGCCAGGGGGGCCGTAGCCCCCCTTGGCGACGCCCATGCATAAGATGCTGATAACATCTTTGAGGTATTAAATGACTAAATACTACTAAGCCCTAGGCCCACAAAGCCTGTAGCGCTTATATAATTTTATATAAATAAATGTTTCGAACGGTTCTATGTTAGCAATGTAAATTGTACCGTTTGAAGACATTTTTGTGATATAAAAATCGCTTTTACAGCAATAATTATCAGATATTTTTTTGAAATTTGCAACAAAACCTGGAGAAGTCAAGTTTTTGAAAATACTAAAATTTTACAACTTGAAACAATTAATTGATGGTTTAGCAGGTATAACACCTTGATGGTAAGTTCGTCTATGTGGGATTGTATTGGGTGTGTGTTGGTTTGGATTGAGCATAGAAATTGAATTTAAAAGGCGATTAAGCAGAACCATGGGAAAAAATTAGCTAATTTAACCCTTGGGACATGTTTTTTTTGAAAAATATAACCGAATGTGTAGTGCATTATTATTTTTGGTTTAACATTCTTAATATGAAAATAAAACAAAATTAATAACCCATGGAACAAAAATTTTGAACATAAAATTAATTATCTGGCAAGCTATAATTATAACGTTAAATATTATAAAAGCATGCAATAAAATTTAAAAGCATTAAATAAACAGTATGACGTAAGGCTTTTTAATCTTGGATGCATTAATGGGTTAAAAATTTCTCACAATATAAATATATTCTTGATAATCAAAATGTGGAAGAAGAAAAAAAAAGGTAATTTAGTAACACTTAAATCTGACGCCAAAAAAAGAAATTAATCACTTGGACAATAGTGGGCCTAAGTCGACAGGTTCCTAGTTGATCTCAGGTATCTGAGACCAATAAAAACAGGTTAACGAATTTTGACTAAAACACCTTCGTGGTAAGCCCTACAATACCATTTCACAAATCTTATCTTGTCCCCGATGACTTCTGAATGTACAGTTTCACCAAGTTTTTTGATTTTCTCGACTCACCCATTCGATTCGTCTTGCCTGGCCGAATATAAAAGAAAGTTGCTAAAATACTGTGGTCTGCGTTTATTGTTAGCAATGTCAGGTGCACTTTTCGAAACAAGCAGAAAAATGTTACACCTGTTACATACGGAATGGTACAACAGGAGTCATAAACATGTTCATGTACTGTGGCAATCTAACATCTTAATGACTTCCGGCGTGGCACATCCTGCTACTGAATTATAAAAGTAATCTCCTTATAATAAATGGTGCTGGTTTAAGAGATAATGCAATTAAATGCTAAGCCATTTTCGTATATTAAAATCATAAAACCGTAACGGTGCAAAATAATATGCAGATTTGGTGAACTTACAACCTGCCTTATACGTTTATTTACTAGTAATAAAGCTACCGCTTTATGTGACAATTTATAACTTAAAGCCATCATAATAAAAACTTTGATGCCGACATGGCCGAATCGTTTGCACTTAACTTTATGTTCAGGTGGGATTCTGCCAAGTGCTTCTCGCTTTGTTTGACCAACACAAGGAAGATCATGTTTTTTCTTCCATTAGCACCTTTTTTTGGCCAACTCTCCGTTTTGGCCGTACACAAACTTTTCCGTAATAATAATTTAAAAATGCTGACCAAATCCAAATTCCAGTTTTTTACGTACCTCTAGTCGTTATCTCAAAAATGTAAAAAATTCTGAAGACACGACTAGACGGGTAATTTAAATATGGTCGAAGTTTAATTAAGCGAATTATTGGGCTTCCTACATTTTTAATGTGAAACATATGTTAATTACTAATATTAAGGAAAATAAACTTCTTCAGTATCGGATTAACTAACCAATCTAATGTATCCTCCTTAATTAGACATTCGACTTTCATATAAAAAAGTTGTTAATCAAGAAAACGTCGACACAAGCTTAATCAATCAAGTTGATTTAATCGTGCAATTGGCTATCCCGTAATTCGGAATAAGTGTTCGATTTTGGTCTCTTCGGCGTGGGAGTCTAATAAAATCACCTGTGCGATGGTAATTCGAGCCAAATTCGAAAATTCCTCTACAAAATGGATTTTTGTTTGCCGACCACATAAAAGAGCGCCGCTGCATTGTTTGCTACTACCAGAATTTCTTGTCATGAAGAACATTTTTTGATTAATCACTTAAATGCTAAAAATAGAGGACCAATTTATTTGCTTTAGTGCTGGTAGTCAACTTACGTATTTTTTGTCCCTCAATTAATAATCAAAATATTACGAGACGAAACCAGTTTTTCTAACTTAATTTCGAAGTTCATGGGTGCATGGGCCATAAAAGAAGATTTGTTAAGATATTTCGAGATGATCCTTGATTTTTAAAATTACTCTGCTGTGTACACACACATCTTCAATGACATTTAGAAAACAAACAAACATAGTAATTATATATCGACGCCATGAAAAAATAAAAGTCTTTCCCATACCTAATTACAAAAAATAACATTTTTAATATCTGCACTTTATTAAATTATTAACAATAAAATGTTAACGGCGTTTACAAAGTAACGTTGCTCGTGCACACACAAATTTGTTGCTTTTGTTCAACTAAAGTCGAGTTAACAGGTTTAAAAAGAGACGAACTCGAAATATGTTTAAAAGTCGATAGAACTCTCGGTCGTAAATACAATTTAAAAAGTTGAAAGACTTGGCGTTTATGATTAATATTTTACAAGAAAGGCTACCGAAGGAATTAATGGAAACCCCCGGTGTGAAAATGGTTTAAATTTTATTTTAACTAAATATGGCTTAATTTGAAATATTTATTTATGGCCACAAAAATATCCAAGAAATATATTTTTCAAAAATAAAAAATATTCAAAAGCTATACCTCCTAAACGAAAAACCGAAAAAAGAACAACTGCTTTTTGGTATTTGGATTTCGTCGACCATCCAAATCTTCTGCAACGGCATAATTTTTAATGCTATTTAATATATCTCTAACCAGAATTTTATAATTTACTAATAATTATAATATTCTAACAATAATTAGATCACTGATTGCTTGCAGACAGGCCCGGACTGGACAGGCGGGCAGGTATGGCTTGCGGCCGCGCACCGCGAGTAGTTCAAATACTTATATTCTGTTGTCTATAAATAGTTAATGATGATTATCGGTGCTATAAGTGCTTAATTCGGTAATATTTCAATTTTATACATTCCACACATTTATCGTCTACTAACATTACGATTAGTAATCATGGAACGCTACAAAAAACAACGCGTACTCATTAAAATTCCCTCATTCCCTCCCGGATGCGTATTACCGCACTGTGATATGCAGATATGGATATATTCAAAAAAGTAAACGGTTCCTATTTAATAAAGTCAATCACAGAACTTCCACATAAATTTTCAGATTTTGAAACCAGGGGATCTGGGGGCAAAGTACATTTATTGAAAAAAATCTTAAGGCTATTGGACAACAACGAAGAAAAACATCAAAAGAAAAACTCTTGTGATCCACATACTTTGGCTGAACCATTTGTCAAATATAGCTCAACACCATCAAGAACGTTCTTTCTTAAAGAGAAACTTTTATTTGGCCCACCCTTTAGATAACCGTCCACTTTATACCATGAACATCAATCACCGTTGGTGGTATACAGAGATCTAAGAGATGAATTTCACAGTAAAAAAAAGTCTTTTGATAGACAAACGTCTAATGTTCTTTGGGGATCAATCCGTTCCAGATGGTTATTTAAGCCAAGATGACTTACTAATGCCCGATTTCATAAAACTGTTAACAAACCATTAAATTTAACTAACCAATGGAAATAAGCATAAGAAATTTAATTAATGGGGCGGTTTCCGTTGCTTTCCCCATAACCCAGAGATCGAATATGGACTTTAGATCACAGCAGTGTAGTCAGCACAAACACGCTTTGACTCGCGGTTTTGCGTTTCGTAGCCTATCAATTTAAGTTTTTTCTGCACTCACATATACTGTTAACTCTGTAAACATACCGCCTAAAATTTTTTTTTAATTAAAAAGAGAGAGTGCACAATTTATTCTGTTATAAACCGGGGGATCTGGGGGGTATGGAATACCCCCCAGCCTAACAAAACGGGTGTAGTAGAGTTACAGAGTTGGTTCGTGCACGAAATATTCAAAATTAAAATTACAGTTTAGTGGTCTCGAAATTTTAACTGGGAGATATAACTGGGGGGTATTCCATACCCCCCAGACCCCCCGGTCCAATACATCCAATAGATGACAATATTTTTTTGTGTTTTACAGAGTCTTGTGTAAGTTGCTGTTGGCGCGACCACGTATTGACTCGCGATTTTCCGTTTCGTAACCCTTCGCAGTAGCGGCGTTAGGGTAGGGCGCGGCCAGGCGACCGGCCAAGAGCGCCAGACATAAAGCGGCGCCTTCGCCCCTTCGTTTCGCGCTTTTTTAAAAAGTAAAATTTTTTTTGAAAAAGTTTAATTAAAATAAATGTTTGTTTTTTTAATTTTTGTCTTTGTTTTTTTTCCACATGTGTGAATTGAAGAGTAGAAAGGGGGGGGGGCGCCATGCAAATCTCGACCCTTCGATTTAAGGTGCTGTTTTTTTTGCACTAACATGTACTTCTGATTGTATAAACATACAGTCTAAATTTTTTTTTAATTTAAAAGATAGAGTACCTACACAATTTAAACTGTTTCAAACCGGGGGGTCTGGGGGGTATGGAATATCCCCCAGCTCAACAAAAAGAATATAGCAGAGTTAAAGAGTTGGTTCGTGATTGAAATCACGTAATATTCGAAATTAAGTTAAGCCATGTAGTGGTTTAGAAATTTTAACTGGAAGACATAGCTGGAGGGTATGGCCCCCAGACCCCCCGGTTTACAACAGTTTAAATTGTTGAAGAATTAAGCCTTAAAAAATCATAAATTATAATCTATCTAAAAAATTAAGAAAAATTAAAATCAGTTAACTTTTCACTTTGGAAAAGCTGATATACAATTAGTCTCATAAGAAGTGGGGCACTCCTATGTTGACAATGTTAATTGTACATTTTGAAGCCTTATTTTGTCCAAAAATAATAGTTGATTTTACAGCAAAACATTTTAGACATTTTTTGTTGAAAATTTCATTGCCTTCAATTTTGTTTATATATATTTTTCTCTTTTGTCGCACCGATTCTGACTGACAATGACTTAAGCAAGGACACTGTAAAACACAAAAAAATATTATCATCTACATAGATCTGTAGATATATCTATAATATAAATATAATTATAATAATATATGATTAATAGTCATGGAACGCTACAAAAAACAATGCGTACTCATTAAAATATCTTTTTTATGATTACAATTACAATTTCTCTGACTAATTCTGATTAATATTGAATATTAGAATAAATTTAACAAAAAAATGTATTTCCCCCCCCCCCTGGTTGCACTGTTCAAAAAAGTGAACGGTTCCTATTTAATAAAATCAATCAAAGAACTTGTACATAAATTTTCAGTTTTTGTAACCTTTGCTTTCCCCATACGCTAGTTGGATATCCCAAAAAAGCGTACGCCGCGCCATCTTCTGGTCAATTATGGCCAGATTTTCACCTAATTTATGCACAAAATGCGGTTTGCAGCTTTGTAGCCCATCGATTTAAGCTGCTGGTTTTTTCTGCACTAATATATGTTTTTGATTTTGTAAACAAAGTCTAAACTTTTTTTAAATTAAAAAGACAGAGTACACAAGTTAAACTGTTACAAACCGGGGGTCTGGGGGAATACCCCCCAGTTGTACCAAAAGTGTATAGCGGAGTTACAGAGTTGGTTCGAGATTAGAATCACAAAATATTTGAAATTAATATTACTTAATAGTTTGGGGTCTAGAAATTTTGACTGGAAGATGTAGCTGGGGGGTATTCCATACCCCCAGACCCCCAGAATATTGCATATTCGACTGAAATCTACTAATCGTGCATATTAAGGCATATTTTATAAAATATCGTGCATATTTGGGCATATTAATATATTCTGATATGAGTTTAGGTATATTTTTCAAATTTTTTTAAATTTTATTAATTTTTGATGGATCATGGGGAGATAGTTACCGGTCCCCTTTGGCCTATTTAAATAAATGAGTGCAGTTGGGAAGATAAAAAATAATAAAGTTCCATTTTTCAATTTCTGAGATTTCCGTTCTTTTCAGACCGACCGAATTAACTGAAACTTATACGATAGTTGGATATCCCAAAAAAGCGTACGCCGCTCCATCTTCTGCTTAATTATGGCCAGATTTTCACCTAATTTATGCACAAAATCACCAACTAGGTGGCGGCACCATAGCTGTCCAACTAGCGTATAATTCTCTAATTTCGACTTTGGAGAATTTTATAAATAAATAAATGTTATTTCAGTCTTTATTTCCAAGACATTATCGTTAACAGAATTTTTCTTAAGTCTTCCACGAATCGGCGAAAGCCGGGCGAAAATGCGCACGCCCCTTTTTCGGTTGTAATACAGAAAGCGTCAATTGTAATTCAGAATAAATTTCCAAACTCCGCTTGCTAGCAAAATTCCTACTTAAAATGTGGAGAATCTCCGTAGTTTGCTTTTATATCCGACTTCTAAGATTCCAAAAATGATAGCCGGTAAGTATACCAGAACTTCGCCGCGGTAAAATAAAAAGACAGATAAAATCAACATCACATATATGTAGGTACATTACACATGATGTAAAAATTCAGCAAAATGATAAAATCTCGAAAACGGGAATTGACAAAACCCAAGTACAACAGACGTTTATTGCAAATCCGTGTTAGTGAAAAAAACGTGACATGAAATAAATAATTGTTTTGAAAATTAAAATTCAGAACAAATATAATTACGTTATAGGTTCTTGCTAATCGAGGTGTGGTGAGTGGTTTTTACTAACCGCACCACAATAGCATCGTGTTATTCCTATTAATATAAAATTATTATATAAATATTTAATTTTCAATAAGCAGAAATTATGCCAATATTTTCCCACCGACTATTTCCAGTTACTTGTGCAACCATTTTTTTCGTTTCGGTAATTGTTCATCTCGTATTACGTGGTGCATTTTATCGGAACGCTTCCATGGTAGTTCTCGTAATTCGATTCTAATCGAGGATTTTTATCGGTGTAATCATCGGTGCGGTAAAATATGAGTACAATGACTTCTACTTGAGATATTCATTAGAGATGGAAACATTTCTTATCAAGCAAACATTCGGTCAGGATTATGCATTCCGGTTCGTCTGCAGCCCAACAAAAACCGTGGCTCGGATGATCCAAATTTTCATTTGCATATCATTTATTGCGAATTATAGAGGTCGGACTATAAACATTTCCAGCATGCGAATCGAGCTGAACCGTAAATTTACATTCCATTATTATTGATCATACAACTTATAATTACAAGTTTAAACGATAATCACATTTCGAAATCTTGCCAATAATTACAGAATAAATTGATAGTCGATTAATAATAATTGCGGCTTATGAAAATTTTTTTCGACATGAAGTTCTCCTTGAAAGGCAAATTTTGAACTCGGCAGGTTTTATAAAAATGATGTCATGCAAAAACTGCGATTATGTAAAAAAATTAATTTCTCGCACGATGATATGGAAGACACACCACAATATAACTAATTTGCTAAACCCTAGGAGTGCCTATTATTACCAAAAAGTGACCTACAATGCATTGTGTGAAATAATGGTAACCTGCAGCACACCCAGAAAGGCAATTTCGATAATTTCTTTAGTCATGATCTGATTTTTTAAACAACAGGTGGGTTGACTTACCTATGATCTCGAAGATGGTCCTGTCTTCTGAACGCTTTTCCGCATATGTCGCAAGAGTATGGTCGTTCGTCCGTATGTGTGCGCTCGTGAATCAATAAATTATAGCTCTTGGTGAACTGTCTGTTACAAAATTTACATATGAACTGTTTTTTCGGCCTCGAAGCTCGTCCTGGCGCTCTCAGCAGCCTCCTATCCAAGTGCGCCTGCATTTGAGGACCACCCGGAGGAAAGAGCGCACTTCCGGCGAAGGGAAAAGTCGCGTTCGCGGGATTGTTTGTTAAAAATCCAGAATACGCGTGCCCCTGCGGATTCGTCCCGCCTTCCAGAAGCCCAGGTGGCGGTCCGGGTCTGTGCGGCAACATGAGGGCCGCAGCGTGAGCCGCAGCAGCAACGCAAGCGGCTTCCTCCCGAAGTTGCAACTCTTTCCGTTTATCCGCCATAACCGCCATGATATCGTAACTGGACGATTTTCGCACTCCAGAATAATTACCGACGCTACCCGTCGCACTTTCACTTCTTTTACCACTTTCGCTCCTATCGCGATTCTCCCTCATGAGTTCCGTTCCCATTAAGGGATGCATTTCGCCCGGATAGAGAAGCGAATGAACGTTTCTCGTTGGAACGACCGGCACAAAAGCCGACGACTCGCGGTGGTGGCTCATCGAAGACGAAAGATCGATGTTCCCCAAAGATCCACTTGCACCAGGCGGGATGGCGTGATGGTAATTCAAATGAGGATCGTAGGTAGAACCGTTTCTACTACCTGAAGAGCTTCTTTGTCCTCGAGGAGAATTTAATAAATAATCGCGACGCGACAAAGACAGTGCACGATCGTCCGAAGAATGTGAGGATGCTATTGTGGACGACGACGGTTCCGACATCTAGAAAAAAATAAATTTATTAGTAACCTTCAGCTTAAATAAAATATATTGAAAAGAAATCAACAGTGAAGACTCGATATCTCTAGAGTAAACACTTTGTAGGACGTCGTGTCTTCTTGGAACGACAAAAGTCAATAAGCTTATAATAGTAAAATAAATATGGACTATGCAAACAGTCCTCAAGTTTTAGTTTCGTTGGTGTTGCATTACAAATTTTTGAGTTCAGGAACGGATTCGAGAAAGTCGAAATAATTTGGAGCTCCGAGCAAGTCACGCTCGAACCTCCGTTTTAACTCGTCTTTTTTAGATCCGCTCCTGTCCGAAAATCGGTTGCCAAACTTTCTATATTAACGTAAGAGATTGGCAGTCAACTTTTAGTTTTTAAAATCCCAGCTAATGTCCGGCACACAATTAAAGAACAATAATTTTTTCTTTCACTTTTTAAGCTAAAGTGACACGAAGATCTAAAACGCCACTACAAATGACTTTTTAATGGTAACTGAAATATCTGGTATTTGATAAAAATATAATGTTTGAGATAAGCAATTTGCTGGAAAAAAGCCTTCAGCCAAATAAGTAAATAAAAATTACCGTTATGACCTATGTGTTGCACGATAAACTAATTAAAAATGTTGTGTTGTTACGTAAGTTCAATCGAAATACAACAATTTTTTTGCCTATCGCTGTAAGTTACAATTTTACAATTGGATTTCGTTTAATTGTAACAAAGCCCTCAAATGTTATGCATATTAATGACTTTCTTGTTCGTTAAAAATCGAAATTCAAATTTTAAATGGCAAAAATTGGTCTGAGGGCAAATTTTTAATTACTAAAAGCTTCCTCCATTACTTTTGCTATTCATTAATCTCTCCAATTAGAATAAAAATTCTTTGTGCGTTTTTGAGCAGGATATAATGCTGCTCAAGTTTTTGTTGCACGAAAACTGCCCGAGCGCGAAGCGCGTGGGAACACGCGTGTGGACAGCGCGAACAAATTGTCAATTATTTTTACCTATTTGTTCAGCCTATCACATGAACAGCTACTTAAATTTAATTTATTTAGAAAATATGCCACTGTCATTATCATTATCATTTACAAAAGGTTTTGTTACAGATTATAAGAACTGCATGCAATTTTGAAAATAAATATTTCTTAATAAATAGACTATTTATTTAATTTTTAACGCAAATAATGTAATTAGAAAGTAAACAAACGTTGTAACAAGAATTTTCTGAAATATGTAATTTTTTTTTATTTTTTTTCATATTACAACCCAATTGTACAAGTAATTGATACACAAAGCATAGGGAACTGGTATTAGAACCGTAGGTTCTAGGTTCGATTCCAGTTGCGGTCAAATATTGAATCATAATTATATACTTTTTTTTGATTTTTATTAGATTAACTCAAAAATTAGAAAAACAAATTATGACTTACCCGATTGCCCCATATTTGTGTAAACAACATGAAATCAAAATATAAAACTTGCACATTCAAACTGCCCCTATTAATGGCCGATTGCACCAACGTCAATAACGACCATAATGAACTATGTGATTTGAAGTGACCATCATTTCACATAAGTTTCGGTTTACCATCTCCGTAATGTTCTATGATGCATCGCACCACAAGAACGTGCAGGAAATGTAGCTTTGCTCATTAAAAAGAGTGAGTCAGTTATTGATGCGACAAAATTTTCATCAAAAAGTTTATGCATATGCATAACAACAAACCTCACAAATTCTTCAGAACAAACCGCTACATCCTCCAAGAGTTCCTGTCTCAGATGTCTTAACTCGACTATTACGACGTGAAAGACATTTGAAGTTGCATACAACTGTATCTAGTCAAAATATGAGCCAAAAGTTGCTGTCCCGGACTTTTCTGTAGGAAAATAAAATTGCTACCACATTTTTATGTAGTATAAATCGATCGTGCGGTCTAAAAACCGCACTGATGTCATAAGCTCCCAATTTTTTAATTTTATAATTAACTTTCAAAGTAACAGAAATTTGCTGCTAAACTCAATGCAATAAAGTAATTTTTACTTAAAAATTCAAATTTCCCGGTTAGTCCTAATCTTAGTTAGTTCAATATATTTTCGGTTGGTAAAATTATGTGTGTGGAACAGCCTCCAGTACATTTCACAGGATTTTCACTGTTTTCCTATTTTCTCCAAGTATTCTAAAAAATGGAAATCCTGCGATAGGTACTGGAGGGTGTTCCACACCCCCCAGACCCCCCGGTTTACAATTTTGACATTATATTTTTATATTAATTTTATAATTAACTTTCTAAGTAACAGAAAGTTGCTGCTAAACTCCATGCAATAAAGTAATTTTTACTTAAAAATTCAAATTTCCCGCTTAGTCCTAATCTTAGTTAGTTCAATATATTTTCAGTTGGTAAAATTGTAAACCGGGGGGTCTGCGGGGTGCGGTGTGTGGAACACCCTCCAGTACATTTCACAAGATTTTCACTGTTTTCCTATCTACTCCAAGTATTGTAAAATAGTGGAAATCCTGCGATAGGTACTGGAGGGTGTTCCACACCCCCCAGACCCCCCGGTTTACAATTTTGACTTTATATTTTTATATTAATTTTATAATTAACTTTCAAAGTAACAGAAAGTTGCTGCTAAACTTCATGCAATAAAGTAATTTTTACTTAAAAATTCAAATTTCCTGGTTAGTCCTAATCTTAGTTAGTTCAACATATTTTCGGTTGGTAAAATTGTAAACCGGGGGGTCTGGGGGGTGTGGAACACCCTCCAGTACATATCACAGGATTTTAACTGTTTTCCTATCTACTCCAAGTATTCTAAAAGAGTGGAAATCCTGCGATAGGTACTGGAGGGTGTTCCACGCCCTCCAGACCCCCCGGTTTACAATTTTGACTTTATATTTTTATATTAATTTTATAATTAATTTTCAAAGTAACAGAAAGTTGCTGCTAAACTCCATGCAATAAAGTAATTTTTACTTAAAAATCAAATTTCCCGGTTAGTCCTAATCTTACTTAGTTTAATATATTTTTCGGTTGGTAAAATTGTAAACCGGGGGGTCTGGGGGTGTGGAACACCCTCCAGTACATATCACAGGATTTTAACTGTTTTAGAATACTTGGAGAAGATAGGGAATTTATAATTTTTCAAATTTCCACAGTTTATATTTCAGGTTTAACTTTAACGTAATTTTATTTGATTCTTTCTATAATATAAATTGCCAAGTGTCTCTGCGACTTCTTAGTCGAAAACAATTAGTAAATTTCTATAGCCAATTAAAAATAATTTAATGTGCGACATTCAGGCCGCACATCCTGGGCAATCAAATAATATTATGAAACATATTTTTAGATAGCAACTTAAAAAAATTACAAATCATCTTACTGCATTGTATAAATAAATCGAGCCTGTGATAAAAATGTTTTAGACATTAATTATTATTGTTAAAGAAATTGAGAAAGCATCATCCCCCCCCTCTAATCTAAGAATTCAATATCTTATTGGCAAAAATCGTGGGATACTATTTTGCATGAAATTAACTTCTGATTATTTATAATTCATGAGACACTTACAATGCATTATGGATAAGCACATAGTAACCCCACGCTTTTTGTCAATTGTATGTTGAAATTTTTTACTGCACCAAATAAAGGGTATAAAATTAATTATTGTTGCTTTTTAGTGCATTCTCTGTATTATATTGATTAAACTTTCTCTGTTTTGTAACCTTAAAAGAATCGCAAAACTTGTTTTTACAAAGGGGGGGGGGGGAGATAATAAAAATATTTTAAGCAAATATTCAATTTGGTTCAAAATAAAATAAATTAAAAATGACAACCTTTTTAAGTAGGGGGCATAAAAGTGAAATATGCAGGTGTGTGAAGGGGGCGTCCGGGGGCATGGAACCCCCAAGCTCATATAATTAAACATTTTAAACCAAAATTAAAAACTGAAAAATAAAGGAAAAAATGCATAAATCATTTTTGAATGTAAAACTTAAAATATATTTACAAAAACATTAGAATTCGAGGACGGTTGAAATCACTTTTTCCCTAATAACTCGAAAACTATGAAAAATATCAAAAAATTATTAAAACAAAATATGTTCGTCTTGTAACTTTGAACATTTTTTGTCTTCTTAATATTTTTAAAATATATCACCGTTTTCGAGTTATTACAGAAAAACTAAAAAATCATTTCTTTTTATACTTTAACTGCTCCCTGACTGCCCGTACAGAATTAAAACCTATTATAATAATAATACCGTGGGTAAGGGGGTGCTGTTGAAGTTTCATATAACCGAACCAGTTATTTTCGTTTGTTTATTTTATCTTGACCAATTTAAAAAAAAGAAGTTTGTGGTTTGAATCTTAAGTTATTACAACTACCAGAATTTCTCCCATAGAACAGCAGTAATTTATTTTATCTTGACATAATAAAACTTTGCGTATTGTTGTCCCCGAGATAACATCAAGTAAATATTTTTTTTCGGTGAAAATCAGTAGAAAAATTCAAAATATACCTGATGAGAGGATTCAGCAGAATTTTAATTAAAACTTCAGTTGACTCATAAAATCGTAAAATTTTGAAAATCTTTAATTTGTTTTGTATAAATTCGTGTTTCTAAGAGAAGGGGTACTTTGGTACTTAAACTTTTTTTATTTATGCTTCTTTTGTGCTTTTGATAATTTTTCCTTTTATTACCTGCGAAGCTTAATATCTAAGCCAGTTAATTCTATTCTTCTTTATTCTTCGACTATTTCTTTTATTTTTGGTTTCATGTTCTTTTCAAGGGGAATTTTTATGGCCCCGGCTCGATATTGAAATTTCGTTGTTGTTCGATATGAAGTTTCGCAATTATTCCATTTCTTCCCTTTCATTTTCGAAACGCCTATCCCTAAAATTTTCTATTGTTCTGAAACGTTTAATTGCGTAATTGTATAAAATCCTGCATTGTTGTATTTTAATTGTAACGATTTATTGTCTACGAAATGCTTTTACTTTGGATAAATTCGAAAAAATGAGACTTTCGAGCATTGGCGGGCTCGAATCTCTTTTAATTCGAATGCGTTTGTGTTGTATAATATACAGGCCCTCGACATATTAGACAAGATTGTGCTGTCTCATTATATACACGCCAGTCCGGCATTTCTATATTTGCCTTTGGGTAAAAAACAAGATCTCCAAGTGCTCTAGCCTAGTTTAAAACCCACACCGTCTTTTGTTATAATTTTATAACTGTTACTCCAGTTGTTACTTCAAATTTATTCTAGATGCGAGCGCTTAAATCAAAAAAACTTCATTCGAATGGTATTTGTAGGATAATTTCCATAAAAATGTAATTCCATGTTAAAAATTATGTATTTTAGTGATCATTAAATACGAGAAGCTTATAAATATTAATTAATTGTTATTATTATAATAACCTTAATTATCTACACTAATTAAAAAGATTCTTTTTAAACTCGCGAGATAATACGAACATAAGCTTATGCAATTATAATTTACTTGGTACGAAGGTATGATGGATGTACTGGCTGGGTAATTAACGTAAAATATAACAAAACCAGTGGCGTAGTCGCGATTTAAAATTAGGAATCCTCGGTAGCTGTGGCTTAGGACTCCCACTGTTGCGGTTTTAGCAGTAGATAAACGAAATACAAAGTAGTTTTGAGAAAAACGGACTTGGAAATTTTACTGGGAATTGTGACAAGTTTAGGGTTATTTATAGACATTGAAAATTTCTTATCTGTTTGGTCAAGTTAGCACCGTTTACGAAAAGACGTCATTATTACAAAATTGATAAGAGGCAAACTTTCTAGTATTTTGAAGAAATGCTCCCAAACTTATCAGATGTGATTAACGTTATCAAATTTAAATAGGAAAGAGTTTAAAAATAGAACCGTAATTGCAATTTGTTAATGATAAAAGGTGCCGATATAAAATACATGAAAGCCGCCGACCAAACCATATATATATAAAATAATATCCGCGTTTATATAAATAATTAGAATGGCAATAAAGCTGTGTAAACAATAATTCCCACGTAGGTACTCGACTAGAAAATCAGAAACCTATTATTTTCCGAACCACCCCCGTACCAGTGCTCTTTATGTTTATGTAAATTTTATGGTATTCTTGCTTTTATATAAAAGAAAAATAAATACTGTATTAAATAAATAGTAGCGATTATATATGTAAATAGATAATATATGCACTCCCGTATATTGTGTGATGGTTGACATATATGGCTACCATTGTTTGTCAAGACCAAATCGTGTCTGGGCAAATTCGTCCAGCATAATTCCAAATCGGCTGCCACTATTGTTTTCTCATCAAAGTGGCAAACAATTTTTCCTTTTAAACACGAGAAAATCACGCATTTTGTATTTACATCTGAAAACAAAATGGCCGCCAACGCCCGCACCCGGACATTATTCGTGGCAACAACGCTCACTATACCCTACTTTATTACCTTCACGCTGGGTTTTATGACATACTGTATATGATTATTCTTCTATTGACAAAAAGGTATAACAAACGCAACCGCAAAACAACAAAACAAGTCAAAATTCCAAAATTTTCAAAATTCCCAATTGTTTTTAAATTTTCAAATCAACCGACTTTTAATCGTGAAATCAAAAATTCAACCTACCGTAGGACAATTTTCTTCTCAAGTTGCAGAAATCATCGGAAAAAAT
Source organism: Cantharis flavilabris (assembly GCA_949152465.1). Lineage (NCBI taxonomy): Eukaryota > Metazoa > Arthropoda > Insecta > Coleoptera > Cantharidae > Cantharis > Cantharis flavilabris. The sequence goes on from OX424438.1 coordinate 6,300,313, forward strand.
CTCGTTCCACTGTTTTTGCACTAAACAACGCACAATTCAAAAACACAAACAATATTCGAAAAATAAAACTGCACGTAAGAACCAACAGGTAAAAACACAGGTACACCGCAACTGAAAATCTCGACTCCTTTGACTACGAGATGAGAGCGGACAACGAAGGAGGTGAAGGCTCAGGTGGTCAACCTGTTCGACTAGAGGGGGGCCACACGGTAGTAAACTGGCCCGCCACTATTCAGCAGCGGTGGCGCGTTCTACAGTTCTTATGTTATACCGCTGCCGCAACCAGTTGCTGCAACAATAAAAGTGGAATAAATTTAAAAAAATTTTCCAGCCGCATTTTATCTATCAAAACAACAAATACATGCTTATTCATACTTGGTAATTACTCAAATATCAAATTTAATGATCAGTTTATATTGTAATCTTTCGATAACGCGATTGTCAATACACATAAGGAATTTAATCAGCCGTAAACACGTCCATCAGTCTCTCTTCTTCCAAATTCTCATGCTCTTCCTCCGGAACACCAGGATAAAAAACTTTCATGGCTTCGGAACCGGCTTGGTACTCCTTGCTATGGTAAAGTTGCAAAAGAGAAATATTACTAGATTGCAGGCTATGTTTCGGTTTTTCAGTGTTTTTCAATTTTTGCTCTTCCTTATACTTCTTATACTTATGCTGCCACTTGACTTCCTCCTCGCTCAGAGTGCTCGCCTCGCTTTTTAATTTTTCCGAAATTTTCCTGTGCATTCCCTTAAACCTCAAATACCTCTGGCACCATTTCGATTCGCCAAAATCGATTTTGGCGTCCGTTTTTGTGCTCTTTGCAAAAACCAGTTGCTCCATTTCCCTGTCGGTTAACGGCTGCACCACGTTTCCAAATTCGTCGAGTTGAGTTTCGTTTTCTATTGATTCCAATTCCCGATACTTTTTCTTCAGTTTTCCCACCCCAGCCGTCTCGGAAATGGCATGGTAAAATTCGTTCTCCGGCAGTAAGAACGCGTCATTTAGACGCGCTTCACCTAAAACAAAAAAAATACTTTTCGGTTATACGGCGACGATGTCTATGTTTCGCAAAATCACGAGAAGCGCGCTAACTTTTTATATCAATTTAAAACTAAAAATAGTTATTTGTGTACTAAAGCACTCAAGTTGATCTCTCGCCGGAGATGATTTATCTCAGTTTTTCTCCAGTAACTCAAAAACGGTGCAAAGTTATAACAATAAACACGAAAATAAAATATGATAATCGTAGAAAGGCAAACATTTTTTGTTATAAGTATTTTTTAATATATCTTTCTCCGTTTTCGAGATATCAGAGAAAAACTGAGTTGGGTCATTAACCACTTCTCGTGATTTGAAAAGTAATTTATGGAAAATGTTTATCCAAGGCGCAAAGCGATTCATAGATGTTTTAATAGTGGAAGCTCGTGGTTTGCTAGAACGGGGGGGGGGGGGGCAACGACTGCAAACGTGGGATCAAAGTGTAATTAATTCTACTTATATTCAAAAATATTATTCACAATAAGCAGCAATAATAATAAAATATTTTTAAAATGTAATATTTTGTTTCAGGAAGACGGAGACGTCATCACCCCTTGCCGTACCAGCCCCTACTGCCCATATTCATTATTGTTATCTCGAAATGTTGCTAGATGAGGATTTAATTACGTATAATAAAGGTATCCATCCTAAAGAATATTCCCATATTCTATTGCGATACTGGGGCAAGAGTAAAACTGAATTTTAGAGAGCGGGGGGGGGGGTGTAGTTTTCCCGTTCTTAACTAAAGGATATTTCAGTATCTTACAAATTTTGTTCAAAAGAAGCTGGGAGCGCATTAGGGGTCGTCCATTAATTACGTGAGGCGTTTAGGGGGTGGGAGGGGGTTGAGCCAAATCTCACCAAATCTCGCGTGGGGGTGAGGGGGGGCTCGGCAAATATCACGTAATTTTTTTGTGTTAACTATTCTTAAATAAAAATAATGAAGCAAATTATGCTTTTTAATAAATCCAACCCAATCAAGCACGACAGATTAACTATTTACACTAAAAATACGCATTTTAAAAAATCTCACGTGAGATTAGAAGGGGGGGAAAGTGGGTCAAGTCAAATCTCACGATATCTCACCAAGGGGGGCGGGGGGGTCTAAAAATCGCCAAAATCACCTCACGTAATTAATGGACGCCCCCTTATAACCTGGTTTATTTATTACTATTAATGCTAATACTATTTTGTTTTCAGAAGGCGGCAATCCATCGCCCTCCCCGTAACAGCCGCCGCTGAATCTTAATAATAATCTTCAGATGTTATATTTACTCTTGTCCGAAGAACGAGTAACAAAAGCAAATTTTAGTACATTAAATCTCTTTTTATCCGGATTTCCTGCTGGATTGCCATAAGATTTGATTTTTCATCAATAATTTTGCGCAAAAATAATGATTTTTTCACGTCCTTGTCCATTACAATCAGTGGCGGCTCGTCAGAGGTAGCAAGGGAGGGTTAGCTTCCCCTTCTAGACTTTTATACTATCAGAATTTTCAAAAAAGAAAAATGTGAATTTTAAAAAGTGAATCACAGCACATCAACCGTAAGGTTTTAACTGATGGTTTTAAGATTACTCCGAAGAGATTTCTTATCAGGCATAGAGCAATCCTCAGTGGCTACGCATCAGTGCAGTGGCGGCTTTTCAGAGGGGATAAGAGAACCTTGGTTTTTCGTGAAATTCCTGACTTAATAATCAAACAAGTATTAAAATTTAAAAAAGTGATAAAGTGAATTTTCGAATATGAGAACTATCAAAGGATAGATATTCCTTCCACAATACTTATCCAAAAAGTAAATCAAGGCTACCGTGGTAGCAGAATCCTCTGCCTAGAACATAGATGATGTAGCCATCACATGGACCGCAATATTTTACTAGACTGCTGATGATTTCAAGATTACTTTGAAGAAATTTCTGATCATCAGACACAGTTTAACCTGAAGTCAGGCGCGGATCCAGCGGGGGGTCAATGGGTGCAATTGCCCCCTCTCCGATCAAAGCACTTTAATTTAATTGTCAATTAACGAATTTTCTGGAAGATAGGTAAAATCATACAGAAATTGCTCTCCCCCTAAACGAAATCCTGTATCTGCCGCTGCCTGGAAATTCTAAGAAATCTTAATAAATTTCAGGAAGCCTTGGAAAATCCAAGGGAATATTAGAAATTGAAATATTCGAAGAAGTAGAAACAAAGAAATCTAAGGAAATTCAAGGAAATCGTAGAAATCTTAAGAAATCTATATTATATGATCAGCTTCCTCAACTTAGCTTTCGAGTGATGTGGTTAAGAGTCAGACTCCTTTGTAAATCGTAAATAGTTAATTTATATAATCCAAGTTAATTTTTTTTATTTAATATAAGCTGGGGTAGCTCTTGCACTTTAACCTCCTTAAATGAAAAAAAACACGAGCCCCCACTGATTATAATGGAAAGCAGAAAAACTAAATAGTTTACGGTCAATGATGACAATTCGGTCAATAACGTTAATGGCCATGCATTTTGGGCGATGTTTACGTTTAAAATTTCATATGTGATTTTTACATCATTGTCCGGGCAATGACGTTACTGCCCAATACAGGGTGGGCAACGATGAAACTACTATTCTACAGATTCCATATTCTATCACTTCACACACACATGTTTCGTACTTCGCCGAGTTCAGGCTTCCCTGGAGAGGTCGGCCTCCCAGTCGAGGAGCGCAATGGTTCGGAGCGCAGCGAAGGGCTGCGTAGGGCCAGTTTTGGCTGGCGCAACCACGGCAAATTACGGATCCACTGTAAAATAAATTAATTTAATTAAATTAATTTAAATTAGTTTTTCCTCTGGGCCGTTTTGGCTGACTCAACCACGACGATTCACGGATCCACCTTAAAATGAGTTTGCGTTTGTCTAAATTAAAAAGGGGCCGAGTTGCTGTCATTTACACGGAAAATAATTGCACGACAAATAATTGTCTCGGGTTGAAGTGCATCTCCATTTTGCTGTTCCTTATAGTATTTATTCCCTAATAATATCATCAGTGTCCAATCCATTTTGGCCATTAACATCATTGACCGGCCAAAGACGTAAATATTACAATCAGATGAATATATTTACATATTGCCCACCTTTTTACGGTCATTTACGTCATTGACCGTAATATATATTCTAACTGGAGAAAAAAATCTTTTCGACGCAAAAGATTGAGATCATCGAATAAAGAAATGATGGTGTGGAGTAGATATTGCTGATGGGTGAGTTATAAGACAAATTTTTGTACACCAGATTTCCTTTCACAAAGATTCTCAAATTTCCTCCTGGATTGCATTAAGATTTCCGGTTGAAAAACAAGAATAGTCATCCGGTATTCCAAAGATTTTCCTAATATCTTAAGATTTTCTGAGATTTCTTCAAATTTCTCCAGATTTTCTAGGATTTGCTGAGGAGCGAGTCACAAGAGAAATTTTTGTCCACTAGATTTTCTGTCGTAAAACAAAAAAAGTCATCTAGTTTCCTAAGATTTTCCTAATGTCTTAAGATTTTCTTGGATTTTCTCAGATTTCTTTCCAAAGTTCATCAGCGATTGTTCCCTCGGGTATTGGTAAATTTTTTAAATTAACTAATCTGATGTAATATCCACTAGAGGACGTCCATTAATTTCGTGAAGCGATTTTTCGACCCCCCCTCTCCCTCTGGTGCGATGTCGTGAGATTTGGTTCCACCCCTCCTCTCTCTAATCTCACGTGAGATGTTCTTTGTTTTACTAAATTTAACCCAGTTCTCTCGCCATTTTACAGTTTCTTACGGAACAAAAAATTACGTGATATTTTCCGAGACCCCCCTCTCCCTCACGTGAGGTTAGGTGAAATTTGGCTCGACCCCCCCCCCTAAACTCCTCACGTAATTAATAGACATCCCCTTAACAAATGAAGAAATTTCACTTCTTCAATTGAAATTACCCACAGATTCCTGTCCTCCCGTTCTCATACGTTATTTTTCCATCGAAAGTATCAGCGAGCGTTATTATTAGGGGCAATTTCTTCAAAAAATTTAAAGTAGCATTAAAATTTAAGAAGAGAATTAAGGCAAAATTATTTACCAAAGAAAATGTAATTTTCCGCTTAAATATATATGCATAAAAATTGTGTATGTCTAAGGTGGGGAGTATCATAACGTGACTATAAGTCTGACACAAGGGGAAGTGGGGACGTCCTCATAAAAATTATATTTTAGATCCACTTTTAATCAGGTTTTATAGGTTTTTTAGGTTTTAAAATTTTTTACAGTGTACCAAAGCGTAGCAGTGAGACACTTTCAGACGAGCCACAAAACACATATTAGCTCCAAATAAAATAATTTTTTTTTTCTAAAAATATTAAACAAAATTATTTATTAATAAATACGAGCAAGTTCAAAACAAGGGGAAAATTGCTGGAAAAATCTGTAGTACAAGTAAACGGATATCTGAAGAAATCCGGGAAAATTTGAGGAAATCTTAAGATATCTCGGGAAATCTTAAGAAATTCAAGAAAATCGTAAGAAATTTTAGATATACTGTAAATGAGCTTTTTTAACTTTAAAAAAAAAAATTTGATCCAGAAGGAAATCTAGTGAAATCATTAATTTAATCAATCATTTTTTAAAAGGAAATCTAGTGTATGTGCGAAAATTAAGAAGTTATTAATTAAGAATTTACTTATCATTCTGAACCTACACATAAGTTTCAATGTACTTTAACTTTTCTTAATTATGTTGTTATGCTAATTTAGGTAGCATAATTGAATGGGAATGCTATTTGACTACAACAAAGTCTAATTAAAATTTCCTGCTCAGTAAATAGTACATTTTTTAAGGTTTATTTACTACAAAACAGGCCCGTAGCCAGGATTTCATTTCGGGGGTGGCACTCATAAAAAAAAATTTTTTTGGGGTTCCCCTTCCGAGAATTTTTGTTCCCACTTTAAAAATATATCTATTTACCTATTTTATTTTCAAAATTCAAATTTATTTTCAAAATTTTTTTTTGCTTTTGAACATTTCGGGGGGGGGGCACGTGCCCCCAGGTGGGCTACAAAACGTTCGAAGCATTTGACTGACACAATTGCAATAATAATAAATATTTTCGGAAATAAATTTTGATTAAAAATTTATTATTATTTCAAAATTATTCGGATGCTTTATAGAAATACATTCAACCACTCTTGGTCTTAACTTGGAAGAAATGTTTGTTCTAAGCCGAATGAAATCTCTAAAAGTTATTTCTACAAACCTCCCCAAATCCGTCCGTTAATATCGATAAGAGTTACATTTCCCACTGGTTTATTTCCCTGGAAATCACTGCTGATGTTCAATTTATCCTTCGTGACGTAAGTGCCACCACCAGTATATTCATCTTTAAAAATGGGACCGACATATTCCTCACCAGTTTGATAATTTATTTTAATATCTTTCTTCTCGACTAATTTATCGTCTTTCCATTCTCCTTCATAACTTTGTCCATCCTGGGTAAAATATTTCCCCCACCCTTCACGCCAAATCAAGCCGCACCTATGCGCACAAAAGTCTCCAACGTAAACGTCCCCGTTCGGAAGAGTGAATTCTCCGTTCGAATACTGAAAATTTGGATCTTGATATGCTCCAGAACTATTAACCATTTTATTTCAAAAAAAATGACGAAAAAAACGTTAAGTAAAAAATAAAATAATTATTTTGACATAAAAATTATGAAAATGTATTAAACCATAGCTACCTAAAATTTTGAATCGGCGTTTTTAATATTTGCGTTTCTGCAGCACTCCAACTGTTTTGAAACTGTTAGGCGCAAGCGCAGATTAAAATAGAAAGAAAACTAACTTAACTAACCTTGCCACAAGCGTCCAAAGATGTCGATTAAAGCAACACTTCCAACGGGTTTATTGTCCGTAAACTTGCAGCTAACCGTCATTTTATCCTTCAAAATGTACGAGCCACATCCAGAATATTTATCTTTAAGTATGGAACCAAAGTATTTTTCACCATTTGTATAATTTATTTCCAATTGCCTATTTTCGATCAACTTATCGTCCTTCCATTCTCCTTCATAAGTGTGTCCATCATGGGTGAAGTACACTCCTATTCCTTCTCGCCAAATTAAACCTTTTTTGTGAGCACAAAAGTCACCCACATAAACGTCACCATTTGGAAGAGTAAACGTTCCGTATGAATATTGAAAACTTGGATCCTTATACTTTTCTTTGGTTTTTTTGCCTTCCTTTTTTCCTTTTTTCGATTTCTTTGGCATGTAAATTTAAAATGTTAACTTTTTAGTTGAAATGTCAAATTTATTGTAAATCGGAGTATAGTATACATTTTTAGAACCGATGATTTTCACCAACTTCTGACAAATCCAAAAGACAGCGCTGCTCAAAGTTATGAAACGTCAAAACAGATGCAAAGGTTAGTAAACAATGGCTATGTCATAATGCAATTTAATGCGTTTTAAATCAATGATTTATTTTATATAAAATCATATCAATTATGTCGAATTCGACGGAAGATTGTGTGCCGTTAACAAAATACTCATTACTAGATCCCGACAGGTAACTGTTACAAAATTTAAAAATCACAAACTTATACTTTCATTTTAGGAGAAACTTTTTGTATCGTAACAAGTTTTTAGTTATTGGAATAATTTTAACCTGTATTAGTTTATTCGTAGTAGGATCTTATGTTGCTATTGCTGGTTTCTACGATCAGCTGCTGTATCCGAAGAGTATAACCAAAACAGGTAAGCAACTCTCTTTTAGTTTCGTTTAAAAGTCTCACGACCAATTTCTAGATATACCTGACCAATGGATTCATCGTGCGAAACTTTACAATAGTGGGAATTATGGCGTTAACAATAATTCGGTACTTAAAAATGTGAAAAGCACCAAAACCGAACACTTCAAACTGGTTTGTTATTATTCCTTTCCCAGCGATCAACATTTAAAAAGTAGGTCGCCTGGAATTCTCCTACCCAACAATATCGACGCAGATTTGTGTACTCACATCAACATTGGTTTTGCAAGCGTAGTGAACAATTCTATTTATCTCAGCGAATCTCAAATAAATGTTGTGAAAACTATGGTGAATCTAAAGAAGGAAAATTCGAATTTGAAGATTTTGTTGTCTATCGGAGGTGCTGGGAATGGAGATGGATTCTCTCAAATGGTTTTGGATCACGCTAATCGCAAGAGGTAAATTTCGGTTTTGTTACTTCAAAGTTTTGACAATATTGTTGTAGTTTTATCAAATCGATTGACTTTTTTGTGAGGCAGTATAAGTTAGATGGCATCGATTTGGATTGGGAGTTTCCTAACGAAATTTTAGATGGGGATAAGAGACAAAAGATTCATTTTAGTCAACTTTTGTATGAGATCCGCATGGAAATCAATCGGCAGGAGCGACACAAATTTTTGTTGAGTGTAGCCGTAGCTGCACCCCCGTTTATTGTAGATAATTCATACAACGTTGCTTTTATGAACAAATACGTGGATTATATTAATTTGATGTCCTATGATTATCATTTTTACACCAAATTTACCCCCTTTACTGGATTAAATGCTCCGTTATATGCTGTGCCAAATGAAGTTGGATATTTTGCTCAATTAAATATTAATTATTCCGCTAATTATTGGAATTTAAAGGGAATGGCCAAAGACAAAATAATCATCGGATTGCCCACTTATGGCCACAGTTTCAAGTGAGTTACAAGGTGAAAAATTATCAGCACTTAGTCATCATTTCGTTTACAGATTGTTGAATATAAACAACAATGGAATTGGAGCCCCTGCTAAAGGTTACGGAAATTTGGGAGGAAATGGTTTTATAGACTACAGTGATGCTTGTTGGTTTTTGTCCAAAAATCAAATCAAGCCTTTCTTTGACATGGACACCAAAAGTCCATATGCTACCAGATATACGGAGTGGATTTCTTATGATGATCAGACTAGTCTTACATTTAAGGTAAGCTATTTATACACGAGAAGGCACAGTAGTGTCGGGCTTCTTTGATTGCCACATTTATAATTGATGGACGCCAAATAAATGTAGTAAAACAAGAAGACGAAATGTAAGAAGTCCTATAAAATTATGTTCTATTGCAGGCCGAGTACATAAAAAACAACAATTTTGGTGGCGCTATGGTGCTTTCATTAAATACTGACGATCATCGTGGATATTGTAAGATTGACGCTTTTCCTATTAAATTTCCACTGACCAACAAAATTAAAAATGTCTTAAGTGATCAACAATTATGACGCAGAGTTGTTTAAGTTGCATTTACCGTGATAAATATGTGATTATGTCCAGAATATTCTTGAAATGCTTATTTTATTAATTTTATTGTGTTGACTACACAGGGTGATTTATGATAAGTGTATAGTACATGCCCTTGGGACACTGATCTGCATATTTAAAATTATTGTCCCAATAAGGGTATTTGATATGGACATGTAAGTGTTATCGGATTAAGTAACAGTTTAGATTATTTTCATTTTGTTTTTTTTTAATTTCAATTTTTTTGGTGTATGTAATTATAACAAAATCTCTTTACTTTTTATTTATTAATATAATTTATTAGTTAGTGTAAATAAATATTTAAAATTATTTCATAAGCTTTATATTACCAGAAGCTTATGTAATAGTTTAAGTGTCAGTGTCTTAGCTTAGCTTGGTAATTTTTAAATTTTATATTTATTGTACTCATGTTCTTATTTTGTTCATTGTTTTTATGGTATTCCCACTATTGGGAATTGATACTCCTATGATAAATCTCGCATGCAAAGAAGGTATTATATTCCTGATGTACTTATGCCCTCATACTATATTTATTATTGTCACTTGTTAATGAATAGAGAGGGTTTTATATCAGGATTACATTGCTTTCTTACTATGATAACGAATAAGATCAATAAAAAAATGTAATATATTATAAAGAATGTAAATTATAAATAGGTACTGAAAGTTATAATTTACTTTTTTAATTTATCTGTAAATACCTCATTCTTTTATTTTCTAAACGATGTTCACTTCTGAAGAAAACCTTGAATTTCAAATTTTGCAATTGTAACAATCTTCTCCAATATGTAAAATCTTGAACTTTTGCTCCAAACATACAGGATGGTTTAAATTCGAATGTTCTTATGGGGAATTCGGTAACTATAAGAGATATGGAAAAATGGATGGAACATCCTCGATCTCTTTTTTTGAGAAAAGTTTAATGGTGAAACCCGGAATTCGATATCTTTTTTTGTTTTCAGTTATGGCCAAAAGTTCGATTTTTCGACATTTTATTAAATGTCGATATCTCGGTAGTTTGTAAAGTTATAGAAAAAATATTTGCATCTTCTTCAGGTAGTTTTTTAAGGAGAATAAACTGAACTAAAAAAATTTTTAATATTTTCGTTTGTTCCGAGTTATAATATATAGTTGTGTTTTTTTAAATGGAAACCATAGTTGGCTATTAAATATTTAAATAGAGTTCTTTGTCCTCTTTTCAATTATATATAACATACGGGGTCTATTATTTCAGTTTAATCTCGTTATATCAAAAAATGTTAAATTAAAAAAAAGATCGGAAAATTAAATGTTGCTTTATCAAAAGAAAACACTACACAAAATCATTATTGACATCTAAAACAATTGTCTCCAGTTGTTTTTAATAGGTGCTTTTAGTATCTAGCTACCTTTTTTTTTTGTCTTATTTCGCAATTTTCAACGGTTTTGAGTACTTGCGCGAGGTTCTGACGGCTGTTTCAAGCACTAGGCATTAAAATACGTCGATTTAGGTGATAAAAAGACCAACTAAATTTTTTGAAAAAAATCGACGATTGATGAATGTTAATTGATTAAATTTTTTTGGCTTCAAAAATTCAAATTGGAAATTTTCACGTTTTCTTATGTGGTTTGAGCAGATAATTCGAATGCCACAGTCAGATTTTTCATAAGTATGATATTTTTGGATTTATCGGGCTTTAAAGGTAAGAAATTCGGGGCGAATTTGCCCTCATCTTATTTCTCAATTCACCACCGTTTTGATTGCTTGCGCGAGGTTATGACGGCTGTTTCGAGCACATGGCATCGAAATACGTCGATTTAGGTAATAAAAATATATTCTAAATTTTTTGTAAAAAATCGAAGAAGAACTCATTGGTGCAAATCATCCGACGATTTGGAAATTCATAAAAAGTCTCCAACTGAAGCAAAGTAGAAATGAAGCTCTGATTGAGCAATACATTATCGGTCAGCAGCCCCCATTGAGAAAAAAGAAATACCGTGATGTCGCCGAATGCACTGCTCGTATTGTCAATCAGTATGGCGCAATTGATTTGCTTGATTACCTGCGTGGCTCACAACTATAATTTTTGATGTGTTATTATTTTTTGTTATTGTTATTATTATTATTTTGTTATTTTTGTTCAATTTATTGTTATTATAATAATTATTTTTTAAATAAAAATTTAATCTTCAGCCAAGTTTTAAATTGTGTCTATTGTAGTATGTTTTTCAAACAGTTCTTGGTATATGGTACATTTCATAAGGTAAATTATCTATAAACGAAAAATCAGGCGAATAATTTTCCGGCGAACAATTGTCCTATGCGAATAATTATCCGGCGAACAATTGTCCTATGCGAACAATTATCCGGCGAATAATTGACCTATTCGAACAATTGTCCGACATTCTTCTGGAGGCCCTGGCTGCAACCGACATCCTGGTGGCAAACGTTGGAAACACCCCGACCTTCGAGAGGAACTGTTTAAGCTCGATACTCGACCTCACCTTGGCCCCCTCCCGGACCCTCCGCAAGATATTCCAATGGAGGGTCCTTGACGAAGAGACACTGAGTGACCACAGATATGTCTCGTTCACGGTGGAGGACAGCTTTGGCCCAACAGACGCACCCACAATCACCAAGGGTTGGCAGCAGTATAAAATGGACAAGACCAAGCTGTTGGAAGCCTTCATCGTGAAGGAGGGGGGTGAAGCGGATCAGCTCATGGAGGCGATAATAACATCGTGCGACGCCTCCATGCCGAGAAGAGGAAAGAGTAGACGAAGACCCGTCCATTGGTGGAGCCCTGAGATTGCTGCCCTCAGGAAAGCCGCCAACAACAAACGACGGATCTGCCAAAGGACTCGAAAACGACAAGCGGCCCCAGAAGACGACGACACAGCACAAGAAGAATATAAAAGGGCGAAAAAAGACCTGGCCCTAGAGATAAAGCGTGCCAAGAAGAAATGCTGGGAGGACCTGCTGGCCCTCCTTGACGAGAACCCATGGGGAAAAGCCTACAAAATAGTCAAAGGCAAACTCGCTGGAAGGACCAAGATTCCCGGGCGCACTCCATCCAGAGTCCGGACGATAGCCGAGGCGCTGTTCCCGGCCCATCCAACATCCATCCACGAGAAACTACCAACTCCCACCCCGTGGACCTCCTTTACGGAGCAGGAGCTCAAGGCAGCGATTGCGAGCTTCGCGGCGGACAAGGCACCCGGCCCCGACGGCGTACCAGCTGTGGCCCTAAAAGCACTGGCCACGGAAAACCCGGAAGCGTTCCTGGCCGTCTTCAACAAGGCCATCGATGAAGCCACTTATCCCATCGATTGGAAGAAGGCGGAACTGGTACTCATCAGGAAGGGCCAAAAACCACTTGTGGAGCCGTCCAGGAGGCAGATCGGTCGATACGATGACCGATCTGCCTCCTGGACCACGCCGGAAAGCTCTTCGAAAAGATGATCCTGCGAAGGCTGACGCAGGACATCCAGAAGAAAGGCGGTCTTTCTGAGAACCAGTTCGGATTCCGAAAAGGAAGGTCGATGCGCTGCAGAAGATCATCCAAACGGCGCAACGGGCCATGTCAGGAACACACAGAACAAGAAAGTACTGCATGGTGGTGACCCTGGATGTGCGCAACGCCTTCAACAGTGCCGGATGGAGCCACATCCTCGAAGCTCTCCGGAACAGAAAAGTCGACCCACACATCTACAACATCGTGGTCAGCTACCTCAGCCAGCGAGTAATCATTCTTGGGAGAGAAAAGGACTCTCCCCACATGAGAGCAACCAGCAGCGTGTCACAGGGATCTGTTCTTGGTCCATCCCTGTGGAACATCATGTACGACGACGTCCTGAAGCTCCGTCTACCCGAGGGAGTCACACTGGTGGGATTCGCCGACGACCTGACTTTGTTAGTCAGCGATCGTGACCCAAAGGCGCTCGAGGCCAAAACCAACCAAGCCATCGCCATCATCCTACAGTGGATTAGCTCCCGCGGCCTACAAATGGTCCCCGACATAAACATCAAAAGGAAGGTCGATGCGCTGCAGAAGATCATCCAAACGGCGCAACGGGCCATGTCAGGAACACACAGAACAAGAAAGTACTGCATGGTGGTGACCCTGGATGTGCGCAACGCCTTCAACAGTGCCGGATGGAGCCACATCCTCGAAGCTCTCCGGAACAGAAAAGTCGACCCACACATCTACAACATCGTGGTCAGCTACCTCAGCCAGCGAGTAATCATTCTTGGGAGAGAAAAGGACTCTCCCCACATGAGAGCAACCAGCAGCGTGTCACAGGGATCTGTTCTTGGTCCATCCCTGTGGAACATCATGTACGACGACGTCCTGAAGCTCCGTCTACCCGAGGGAGTCACACTGGTGGGATTCGCCGACGACCTGACTTTGTTAGTCAGCGATCGTGACCCAAAGGCGCTCGAGGCCAAAACCAACCAAGCCATCGCCATCATCCTACAGTGGATTAGCTCCCGCGGCCTACAAATGGTCCCCGACATAAACATCATAATGGACGGATCCCCAATCCAGCTCAGGGATTCCGTGACCGTGTTGGGAGTAAGGTTGGACAAACATCTCAACTTCCCCCAGCACATCAAGGAAACCGCGGCCAAGGCGGAGAAATCGGCGTCGACTATCTCCCGCTTGATGCCGAACGTGGGAGGGCCCAAGGCAGCCAGACGCCGAGTGCTTGTAACCGTAGTGCACTCCATTATGTTGTACGCGGCACCAGTATGGCACGAGACCCTCCATGTACAGCGGAATCGAGAGCGGTTGATCCAAGTGCAAAGAAGAGCTGCGCTTCGTGTGATCAGCGCGTACAGAACCGTGTCTGGTGAAGCAGCGTTGGTAATCTCATCTATACCACCTGCAGATCTACAGGCCGGAGAAAGGGCGAGAACCCACTCCGGACAAGTGAACACCTCCGACACCACTCTGGACCGCTGGCAAGAGAGATGGGAAGAGACCGAGGTTGGACGGTGGACAAGGCGACTCATACCCGACATCAGAAAATGGGTAGCCAGAAGCCATGGTGAGGCAAACTACCACTTGACGCAAGCCCTCACTGGCCACGGATGCTTCAATGCATACCTCCACCGTTTCAAAAGGAGATCGGCCCCCCTATCGGGCTCATGGCGGCCTATGGCCGCTGAGCGGCCTGCGGCCGCAAATCTCTAGTTGGTAATCCTCTAGTGGTGCACGAGGAGCGATCGTACCGAATCGAGCCGGCGAGACACTTGTACCACTTATTATTATATTTAAACATTAAAAGTGTCGATAATAAATCAAATAATTTAAAAGATTTAAATTGAATTTAAATTAAACGGCCGATTTTTGTGGCTATCTCTGCAGGCCCGAAGCCTGCGGCATCGATAACTTGGGTTTCGGTTGTAGTTTGGAAGCTGTGGCCGGAGAGGGGGCGCGAATAGGTCAAGGGAAGGGGGAAAGAAGGTGTTGAGAGAGGCATGGAGTGTCGGACGATCCGAGTGTTTCGATTTGTACTTTTTTGCAAGCGTAAGCAAAGTAAAAGATTGCTTTTTTGGACCTGTGAGGATGGGCAGACTTGCTATTGCATTTTTTAAAAACCTATTCCATAGGTTTTTATTTGAATATATATAACGTTTATAAAAATAATTGTTAACATTTTTGCTATATTTATTCTGAGTTTTTTAAATAATTATTCTTAAATGTTAAAAATGTAATTTTTTCAGTTTTCACATCAAGAATATTCGCAAAAATATAACGAAAAGTTTCTTTGGCCTTTTTCGAAAAAACCGTCCTTCAACTGTTAAAACTGTCACTTTTCGTTTACGGCAAAAAAGGCCAGAATTTGAAACGAAAATTTTCGTGTCTAGACATTTTGTCGTTTGGCAGATGTAATAAAGCGTTCTTAAAAAAATTCGTAAAAAAAAAAAGTAAAGCCCTTAGTAAGGCTCAATCGGTGGTAGCAACACATTTTCAAATATTTTAATAGTTTACGCACAATCGGCGTAACAAAGTCAAAATGTGTAATTTTCTTATTTCCTTAGTTGAGGCTTTATTGGTTAACCGATTTTCAATTTCAAAGCGGGATCGAGTGGGTAATTTGGATTGCCACAATATTGATATACTACTATTTTTTCCCATCTATAGCGGTAAGCCCGTAAAACCAAATCGAAATTTCGAAAAAGAATTTTAAAGGGGTTTGCCTTGGTTTCTCTCCTGAAAATTTTTTTTTCGAAAATTTGCAAATTTAACGACGTAAACGAATGGACCTGATACTTAGAAGGATTTTGGTTTAAAATTTTTTTTATAAATTTATTTTGATTAGCCGAAACATTTGTCTTCGAAGATTCAAATTTTAAAAAATATACACAAATTTTAGCTTTATTTGAGTCCCACGCTAACGAAAAAGGAAAAAGTTAAAATTTTAGACGTTAAATTGTTATCGACAATTGCGCACATCTATCTTGGCCATTGACAATAACCGCCAAGTTTTTTTCGAGGCGTCCGCCCGCTTTGGTGTCGAACGATTTTTCTTAAATTTTCAAAATTCAATTTTTTTTATGTTCACGTCGATAATATACGTGAAATTAAATCGGACAGCAGATTAGACATTTTTCTAAAAAAACGCCCCTTCGCTGTTAAAACTCACACTTTTGGTTTTTGCAAAAATTGCAAGGATTTGAAACGAAATTCTTTGTCATTCGAGATTTCGTTGCTTAGTCGGTGTATGGAAACGATTTTGAAAAAATTCGTAAGGAACAAAATTTTAGCCATCTGCAAGGACCTCACGATGGTTGTAAAACATTTTCAAATATTTCCACAGTTTGCGCGCAAACGGTGTAAAACAGTCAAAATTTGCAATTTTCTTATTTCCGCCATTGCGGCTTTATTTGTTAACCGATTTTTAATTTCAAAGCGGGATCTAGTGGGTAATTTGGATTGCCACAATATTGATATACTACTATTTTTTCCCATCTATAGCGGTAAGCCCGTAAAACCAAATCGAAATTTCGAAAAAGAATTTTAAAGGGGTTTTTTTGCCTTGGTTTCCCTTGTGAAAATTTTTTTCTCGAAAATTTGCAAATTTAACGACATAAATGAATGGACTCTATACTTGGAAGGATTTTGGTTCCAAATTTTTTTATAAATTTATTTTGAATTAGCCGAAAAATTTGTCTTCGAAGAATCAAATTTGAAAAATATACACACATTTTAGCTTTATTAGGGTCCCACCCTCACGAAGAAGGACTAAGGTAAAATTTTAGACGTTAAATTGTTATCGTCAACTGCCCGCATCTTTCTCGGCCATTGACAATTACCACCAAGTTCTTCTCGAGGCGCCATCCGTTTTGGTGTAAAACGATTTTTCTTAAATTTTAAAAATTCATTTTTTTTTATATTCTCGTCGATAATTTACGTGAAAATAAAACTAAAAGTCTATTAGACATAATTCGAAAAAACCACCCCTTCACTGTTAAAACTGACACTTTTGGTTTTTGCCAAAATGGAAAGGATTTGAAACGAAATTCATCGTCATTCGAAATTTTGTCGCTTAGTTGTTATAAGGAATCGTGTTTGAAAAAATTCGCAAGGAACAAAATTTTAGCCATCCGCAAGGACCTCAAGATGGTCTTAAAACATTTTCGAAAATTTCAACAGTTTAAGCTCTACGGGCGTAAGAAAGTCAAATTTGAAATTTTTTTAATTCGGCCGTAGCGACCTTATTTATCAGCCGATTTTTGATATCAAAAAAAGTAATTAAGCGCATGTAAATTTCCTATAATATTGATATAGTTGACTTTTTTCGTATATTAAAGAGTAAACCCGTAAAATGCGAATTCAATTATTTTAAATAAATCTGAAGGCATCTATCTGCCTTGGTTTTTTTTTCAGATTTCAATTTCAATTTTTTTTTTAATTTTTAAATTTATTTTGCTGAGAATCCTAGAAAAAGGACAAAAGCTTAAGAGAACTTTTTCGAAAGCATATTTGTGTACGTTTAAAACTTGCACTTTGATTTACAGTTACTGCAAGATTGTGAAACTAAATTTTTGTAATATCAGAACCAGCTCATTTGAGCCTTTATTTGGCCTTTTTTTTAGAAAATGTTAGATAATCAAAAATATTCGCCCTAATATATATCTTCGATACTCAAATGAGCAAGTTATTCCTTTTTCGGTAGGTAGTAATTTTTTTAAGGGTTATTTTTGAAGGGTACAAAACATCCAAAAGCAAATTGTAGAATAATAAAACAGCTTCGAATATTCTAAATGATTCCAAAATAAAAAAAAAACAGTCCCATGCCTAGACCGCTGCGCTACCGACTACATTACTTTAAATGTTCCAATAATGCTATTTCAAACTGAAGATTTTGTTATTTTATGTAGCTGTGACTCGGCGAAAATTTTATTATACTAAACTAATTTATTATTTTAATAACAATAATAAATATACTAACTTGAGAATCATATTTTGTTCTATTTTGTAACATTATTGAATTTGAATTCGATAGGTAAATCGTAATACCAAATGTCAAATTATGACTTCCATTGTGCGATCACCTTTATTATTACAAATACTTAAATACGCACGGTTTTGCTACCCCCAAAATATTCGTTCATATTACGTAGATAATGTTACTTGAGGAAAATATATATTTTTCAGATTAATTATTTCCATTTGGTAATTAAACTCGAAAGTTATCGTTTGTTGTATTGTGACACATCACACCTGCAAATTTTTTGCCGAGCCTTGTTACGGAAGGCACCCGAACGCCAAATAGATTGCAACTTGCATTTTAATTAAAATTTAATATTACATTTGCTCGTAAACTATCAATTTTACGCAAAAATCGAAAGACATCTTTTTTATTCAGTTCAACTTTTCCTTTCCAACTGTTTTTTCCATTTTTCTTTCCGACACCGATTAACTGCGGCGCGGTTAAAAAAAGTTTTAAAACATTCGAAGCAAAATAGATAGTTCAAAGGTCAAAAATTTTGAAATTTTGAAACTACAAATCGAAAGCCACCGTCACGAGGATTTCAAAACTTTTTAGATAATCAAAATCCGACGCCAAATAACGGCGATGCAACCGCATTTAGCAAAACCCTTTAAACCCTCGTAGAAGGGTTCGGGGGTGACTTTTTCAACTTTTTCGATTTTTCTAGGTGGTTGTGCAAGTAACCCCACAGGTTTGCAAAATTTCAACTTTCCACGACATCTAGAACAGGTCAAACATTTTCACTCGAAATGATGAATGAGTGAGTGAAGCCAAGCAGCTTTATATATATAATTTTACACGGTTTTGCAAGTTACCGCCGGATATAAACCCAAGGGGGTTTTTCGAGCTCTAAATATAAAAAAAAATTTATTCCAAAAAATATAAGTTCCCAATACGGCGCTCTTCCATCAGTTGCGAGTTTATTTCCTTGTAAAAAGTAAGTATTGTAATACCGATTTTTTTCGGTTTCTAGATTTTGACGAAAATATCCGTTTTGACCTTCCCTGAATCCATTTTGACTATTTTCCTTGTGATGTCTGTACATACGAACGTCTGTATTTGAGACACTTATAGCATCTAAGTTGTGCACCTCCTATTTTTGGTTGCCATTGTCCGTGCCAGAAGTCGTTATTTATGACGCGCACAAATAGATTAACGAGATTCTTGTAGAATCTTTATAAAAATTAGAAGGAAGTCATGTGTAGGTACAAGAAAAATAAGGCAATATGATTTAAATATTTTTATTTTTTTTTCTTAAAAAAGGGAAAATATACCACACATCACAGTAAATAAAATGTTACATTCACACGAATTTTTATACATTTTTAAAATTATCAATACATAGAGATATAAGATTAGCGAAGTTTCGCTCGTTTTTCAAGTTGATCTTTCGAAACGTATACAATATTTAAAAATTTGTTGCGTAACTAGAAGTAATTACCAATTTGTCTGGGTATATTAAAAAATAAAAATACAAAAGAACATTAATGATTATAGGCGGAGGACTAGCTATAATACAAACGAAAATGAGAACAAAAAAAAAAAGTTTAAAAACAAAAACAGAAGCAAAATTATAATATAGAATGAATAAAATTATAACATAACAACAAACGTGAAAAAATTATGGCAATACAATTCACGCTAAAAGACGAGATTAAAAAATTATAAATAAATTAAAATTGAGCTTATAAATTAGTTTGTGAAATACATTTCTTCTCATGCATTATCATAATACTTAATATGACACATTTTACAACTCTAATTTTTTCTTCTCTAGTTTGAAAATCTAAATTTTGCAAAGTTACAATGATATATGTATTTTTAAATATAAATATTATATATGGCACTTGCGGAATGGATTACTAATACAATTTTAATTGTCTCTTGTTATTCGGGGGTGGACGGTTTTACCGTCGCGCGCGCTTATTCTGTAAAACTCAAAAATCCATATTGTCGTCAAAGGCAAAAAATGCATTTTGTTAACAACAAAACCAACAGTTAATAAATAAAATGTCTTTAAAAGTACGCAATTTTGTGTGTTAAATAAAATAAATAGAAAGAATAAAATTTTTTTAAAATAAAGTTAACAAGATCCATCTTATTTTAAATGGAGAGCTCAGTGTATCAAAAAGGCACAAAGTAATAATATATGTCTTTCCTAAGGCACTAAATCTAATTTAAAGGCCTCTACACACTAACTCTACAAATACTACCATGTCTTTTATACTTTACATTTTGTTCCCTAATAATACTAACTTTTTATTTCTATGAGCCTAGAAAAATAATCGCTAATTACACTATAAATTATCAATTCAAACTTGGTGTCTTTTTGTAACTTAGTTACATACTTTTCAGTCGTTTAAAAAAATGGGCGTCACCTAATACTTATTAAACACCCTGTATAAATAAAATTCTATCACTTTATTACCATTTAAATTAAAAAAAAAATTATCTTTATAAGATCCTTTAGAGAAGCCAAACAGTTAAAATTTTTGAGCTTCAACCCAATTTTGTTAAATTAATCAAGTGCTCTTTTGTTTTTAATCACATTTTTGCGACACACTAAAATTTACATACACCTACTACTAAAATTATTTACAAATTTGTTCTTGGAACAAATAACTTTTTACAAATATTTACAAAAAAATATAAATTAAAAATATTAACCCTCTAAATGTCTATATTTGTGTGCCGACATTTGCGCTAACCCTAGCACCGCGTAATGACAAGATAAACAATGATAATGCGTTTGTTTACCGCTATGTTGGCAATTACCAATTTTGCAATGTTGGCTAGGAGTGAATTTTTCGAATCCCGCCGCTTGAATCGAATCTAACTTCTGATGTTGACGTCGGTGAGCAACCACTTTGTTTGTGTCCGTGCACACAAAGTCGCATTTTAAACAATGAAAATGCGAAGCTTTGTTTTGTGTTGACCCTGGAACAAAATAAAAATTTTTATTTAATAAAATAAATGTTCTGTTTTTTAATTTTTATTTTCTCCTAAACTTAACAATCTATGAACATACCTAATGTGCTGGTGTACGAACATTCCGGTCTTCCACATGGAACATTGGCACGGTACTGCGTGAAATCCCCGCCCATCAAAGTGTCCAAACGTTCGTGTCGTGCTGTATGCTGTACGAAACGCGTCTTGTCGCAAAAACTGTAGCCACAATCTTGCCGCTGGCAATGGAAATGCGTCTGGTGTTCCCTGTACCCACAATGTGGATACTGACAATCCTCGTTGAATCTAAACCTCAGGTAACCCTCTGGAACGGGCTCGTCCTTTAAAATTCTCATGGAAGATTGCAATCGAGCTTTCTTTTGTTCTGTCGTGAATTCGTGAGGACTTAATGCTCGTTTATTGAGGTTGGCCGTCATTGCTGCTAAAGGTGACGTCATGTTGTCCCCAGTGTATGGGTTTTGTGGAGGTAACAAAGGACTCTGCATCATGCCTGTATGTTGGAACATCAGTTGGGGGGAAATACCGGCGTTTTGGTACAAACTTTGGGGCAAGAAAGCGTTTTGCATTCCTTGTTGCTGCGACATTAGCGCAAACTGTGTGGCCAAATTGGCTGGAAAGTTGGTGAAGTGATTGTAGGTGTCAAATGTTGGAGTGCAGTATGGAAGACTTTCTGGTTCCGATTTTGGTATGGTTGGGTTTTGAAGTGAGTGCAGAGGAGCGACGTTTATTTTTGGTTCGGCCTTTGGTGGAGTACTTCTGCAGTTTTGTTGGTTGTTGCTGTGATCTTCTTGTAATTGGCTATTGAGAGCGCCCGTGCTGTGCTTAGCAATGTGAGTTACAAGACGATCCACTTCTGAGAAAGCCTAAAAAAATTGGGATGGGTTAGTTAGCATTCTCGGCTAAAATATCGGAAGAAAGAACTTACCTGGTTGCAGGCATTGCAATGGTAGTGATATTTTCGTTTCAATTTACAAAATGGTCGACTGCAGCTGACTTCGGGTCCGTATAAAGTTTGGCTACCCATATCTGGAAGATTGTTGTCTTGCTTTGGAAGCGATTCTAAACAAAACAGAAAATTTGAATTTTTTGGGCTGCATGGGGAAAAACAGAAGAAGAAAAGCAATACGGAACAAAAATTAACAGAATCTAAGTAAAACAATTGCATACCTGCGGATATACTTTTAATGACTTCTGGGGAAGTACGGTGCTCAGTTCCTACTGTTGAAAGAGGATAAAAAGTTCCCGAAGCCTTAACCACTAGAATAAAGATAGTGTGTTCTATATACAGGTGCACAAAATAAGAAAACTAACATAATCAAGAAATATGCTAAGCTACGATTTCAAAACCCAATAAAAAATATATATTTTTTTTAATTTTCCTAAATTAAAGTTTCAAAAATATCAAAGAAACGGTGCACGACTCACCTAAGGTAAGCATCTTTAATAGTGAAATTAGAAACAGGAAAAATATTTTATGCAATACAATATTTTATTCATGTGTACTTGTTATTTGTATACTACTTGTATGCTATATTTTTACATTTTTAAATTTCTCATTCGACATATTTTAATAGTGATTTTAGGTTTTTTATAGTTTGGCCGCTCTTGTGATTTTAATACAAAAAAGTGAAAAATGCTTAAATAATTTTTATTATTATTATTATTTTATTTTATTTTATTTATTATTTATTAATTAAAATATTTTTTTTTATTAAATTTTAATTTGGTTATTTATTTTTTAAAAATAAAGAAATCCTAACGGGTAATTGTTTTTTAAATTTAAAAAATAAATAAAAAAATAAAATAAATTATTAAAGAAATTTTGTTTTAAATAAAAGAAAACCGGATAAATTTCCAGTTTTCTTCAAATCAATTTTCCTTGAATCTGTGAAAAACTTATTTAGAATATAAATATTGAGACTCAAAGTTGATTCACAAAAAAATATTTTGTAAATTAAAAAAATTTTTTTTTTTTATTTTTCAACACAAAATTTTTATGTTTGGAAAACATATTTTATTTAAATAAACAAAATTTATTCGCTTTAGAACAAATTATTCAAATAAACTAGTTTTTTGATTCATAGAAAACCATTTTTACTGCGCAGATTACCGTAGTAGCTATAAAATATTTCAGTAGAGGAGCTATGCGGACGCTAGCCCATTTTTCAGAAATAATTTTTTTTAATAAATACAAATTCAAATCAAAATGGATTGTCGTTGAATCATGATTTTTAAAATATGAATATATACCTAATTGAAAAATGTAAAAATATAAAATAAGAAAGTAATATATTACCACGCTTCGGCGAAATAAATAAAAATACCTCTAAACTATAACAAACCTACATTTATATTAATATATAATATTTTTATCAAAAAATTTTCTAATTTTACTATTAACCAATTCTACACCTGGTATGAAATAGTAGAAGTTTGAATAATTCATCAACACTGCCTAGTGGCGTAGGTCAAACATTTTTATAACAAAATTGCAAATTAAAATTTTATATAACATCCTGTACATCAAAAAATTTCTATTCGAAAAAAAATAAACTAAAATTTTTACCCCAATTTTACATCCATAATAGATTTCAAATAAATCAAAGAAAAAAAATTTACTTCTAAAAATAACTTTCCAAATATTTACAGGGTGGTTCTTCTATCAGTACAAAACTCACGCGTTTACCTACCAACTAATAAGAAAGTCACATGCAGATAAAAACATCAAAACTTACCGGAAACTTTGTTATCTTGCAAGTTCTGGCTCAAATTCATGGCTCTGATTTGGGTTTGATGATCGACTGGTGGAATTTCAACAGCTTCCTCAGCAATGGGTTCCGTTTTAATTTTGACGTCGTTCGCGAGCTGCGGAATCGAATTTTCCGATTCGTCCTGATGCTTTTGATTATGTATTGCCATGGTAGAATACTGCACAAAGGAGTAATTACAGTTTGGCCTTGTGCAATGAAAATGTCTGTTAATTTTATTGCTTGGACAGCTGGATAAACGACAATCTACGTTTCTGTCGTAAAATTCGAAGCCGTCCAAAATGTCAATATTGTCGTGGAAGTCTTTACTATGCATTATCAAAATGTCATCCTTATCCGTCACATAGAGACACCTGTTTTGGTTGCAGTGGTAGTGCACATTTCCCAGATACGGACAAAGTGTGTCGGGACATTTCACATTTTCGCCGTAAATATCGAAGCCTTGCAGCGAATAATCCTGAATCTAAATGTATGCATTAGAAAAATTTTAAAAACATAAAAAAATCACTTACGGGTGGACTATTAGACCTCTCATCATCTGGCGATTCGATCGGTTCTACTTCTTTAGTACTAGATTGAGCAAACGTGGAAGGTTTTGGAAGTTTGAAGCTGGTGAACAGGGCTTGTGGGGAATCGAGCAAACTTTGGCTTCCCATCGGAGACTAAAATTCAAGAATTAACCACAAAATTCACTTCTTACACAATTTTCTTACGTAATCGTTCCAAACTTCAATGACACGATTTTTTGGAGGTCGGCCGCGCTTTCTGCAAAACATCCCGTCGATTGAGGTAGCTAAATGTGTCATCGTCAGCGGATCCTTCGTCAAACTAAGTTTTTTGGAATACTCGTGCATTTTGTAATGTTCCAGCCTTCTAAACGGTTTATCGTTCGGTAAAATAACTTCTCGGCAGTTTTCCTAAAAAACAAGAAATTAATAGGGTTTCCGGAAGTGGCAACCTTCAACTTACCCAATTGCAATGGTAATGCTTCTCTTTATCCTGGTAAATACAAGATTCTCCACAACCACCACCTTGAGCAGTAACAGTAGTGTAAAAAGCTTCGGTTACTTGTTCCTGTTGTTCGTGATTTCGAGCGTGTTCCCGCACACCATCTCTACAACTAAACCAAAAAAATTAGTTTTCACCCAACTTTTCCCAAAATTCTAAACTTACTTAAAAACTATATCACAGTACTCCATTAAGCAATGATAATGTTCGCTAAAAGCGTATTCGCAATTTTCCACGCAAGTGTCCTGTTGACCAAGAAACTGACAGTATTTTTTCCAGAAGTCTTCGCTATTCCACGGTATGGCATCCTCGGGCAAATTAAAGCTGGAATCGTTTGCGCTTAAATCCATAGCGAAAGAAGATTCGCCTTCTTCGTAGCTTACAGGCGAATTTCGCTCGCTAAGCGTTTCGGAATTTGATAAATTGGAGTTTTGATGAAACATTCCCATGTTGAGACCGTCAAACTGCTGATCGTAGTCGCGTGGTAAACCCAAATTCATACCACCATCTTGAAGAGTCTTCATCATACTTTGAGCCAATTTATACTTCCGGTAGGCTAGTTCCGAATCTTTGCGTTCGTGTTTTCTCTTGTGGGAAAATAGTTGGCCCGAACTGTGCAAGACATAGTTGCACTGTGGTCTGATGCAATGAATGTGGTTGCAAACTTTAGAAAACCTGCAATTTTCGTAAGGGCAAATTTCGCTCTTCATGAATTTTTTGAATCCGTCCCTCGAGAGTTGTTCGTCTTTTATGTGATAGGATTTGTGTTTTTCTAAAAGTGAACGATTAAAACTGGAAAAAGGTTAGATTGAACGGACCTACCCATGTCGGATTTGTTCTTGAACGTAAATCTGCATCCGCTTCGTCTGCAGTGGAAGTGAGTGGTGCGTTGTCCGAAAAACGAGCAGTAAGACGCGCCGCACTCTTCCGTAGCTCTGTACCTCTGAAAACCTTCTTGGATGATGGCGGAATCTTTCCTATGATAATTTGCGTGCATTTGGACGTCGGATGTCGAAATGTATACTTTGTCACAGCCTTCTTTAATGCAATGATAATGGGTTTGTTTTTTGTTGTGGGTGCAGTTTGCGAAGCGATCGGAACAGTCATCCAGGGGACTGTATCGCATGAATCCGTGCTGTAAGGACTCGTCTCGTTTTTTATGCCACTTGAAGTGGCGAATCATTTCTTCCTTTTTGATGAAAACTCGCGAGTTACAGTCCAAGCAGTGAAAGTGTTCTCTAAAATTTTGAGTCATGAGAAGGTTAAAAAAATTAAGATGTGGCTGACTAACCGGTAGTTTAAATCCTTGCAGTATGTGCTGCCGCATTCCAAAGAGGAAGAGAATTTTTTTACATATTTGGAATAATCGACTTGAGATTGCGATTTGTTCATGGAAAGGCCTAAGTGGTTATTGTCTCGCGATTGCGTTGGTGCTAGGGATTGGGCCATCATTGCTAGAATAAAAAAAATGGAGTAAATTAATGTGTTTCGGGCTCTTCCGCTGGGAGATGGATTATCTGCATAGTAACCCGACGATGCAAATTTATTAATTGGCAATGTTAAAAAGTAAGACGGTATAATTATTTGGTAATTAAGACATTTTAATATTAATGAACTATCTGATGTAATTATATTTCTAAAACACGAATTTTAACACTCCCGAAGAGCGATAGATATGCAACAATTAGCAGGAAAATTGGAACCAGGGCCGGATTGTCTATGCAGATTGCAGAATATGCAAATAACGGAATGGATTAAATTATATAAACAGTTATTATATATTTTTATTTTTGCGAAAAAGATAATAATAAATCATAAAGTCTGATTAATCATTTCTTTTCATTGATTTTTTACTTTAATATTTTATTTTTATTAATTTGAATTAATTCTTATTAAATTTTAAAAATGATATCAATATCAATTAAATTCGTTGATATTTTATAAATACTTTCATCAAGATAATAATAATCACATTAATAAACATTTAATTAATTTAACCTTGTAAATAAATGGAGAATCCAATAAGAAAAAAAGCATCATGCGTACCCCTCCCCAAAAAAACATCTGCCTGCGGCACTTTTTATTATTAATAATAATATAATACTAGATTGCCCAGGTTGTGCGGCCTAAAGGCCGCATTAAACAGCCTGATTATTTTATTAACCTAACCTACCGCCACTAAAAGTAAGCTAACCTAACGTCATAATTCATAAATATTCTCGATTTATAAAAATTAAATTATGCAATTTTTAATAAAATTTTTATTTTTTTTATAAAAAAATTTTTAAATAAAAAAAAATTTAATTAAATAGTCTTCCCTGACTTGGCGCTAAAAATGAAAAATTCCCTGACGTTTCCCTGAGAAAATTAGAGAAATCTTAAATTCTCGAACTTTTCCAGGGTTTCCAGACGAGTGGGAACCCTGTGAACCCACCCACTTGGTAAAAATGTCACCGAAGAAGAAAAGTACCAAGTACAGGCCTAGAACGACATGAATCTGTTTGTAGAAAAATTTTGTTATAATTAAGGAAATTCAATTTGAAAGAAATTTATGATACTTTAATATTAACAGCTGACTTCTCAATAGAAACTGCGGCCAGCTCCACTCATTAAACAACTTTTCTGTAACTATTTACGCCAGGTAGACGATCTGTGAACAAAATTATCTGTTTTTCTGCGAGAAAATTTGAAATATAAAAAATATAGATTATTCTTTCATAGCTTCATGATTAGTATTTTATTTATTTTTTTAAAATTGTTTTTATTTATTTTTTTATTTATTTTTAATGAATAATTATTATAAAGGAAAACAATTCTCATCCAAAGCAGTAATCAATAAAAAAGATTATCGGGATATTGGATCGCTTAATAAAACAAATAATCTGTTTTTGTCGACGTTTCGGTTTTACTAATCAAACCATTCTCAAGCCATTACCATTAGTAAACCATTAGTCTTGAGCGATCCAATATCCCGATAATCTTTTTATTTGAATAATTATTATAATTGAAGATCCTGTTGTGTATTTCCTTATAAAAGTATACAGCCATGGGCGCCCGGAGGGGGGCCAGTAGGGGCCTTTGCCCCCCCCCCCTGGGAAATTGAATGGAAGAATAAAAACAATTTTTATAGACGAAGAAACAACTTAATGAAATTTGGAAACTGTAAATATAATATGTAGTTGCCCCCACTGAGATTCATTCCTTCGGGCGCCCATGTATACAGTCTAACCTTGTTTAGGGGTCTGGGGGGTATGAAATACCCCCCAACTGTATAATATCAATATAATACGATGATTAAAAATATAACATTTTAATCCCTAAGAGTTTAATTAATTCCCTTTTAAGATTAATCGATTTTTTAACTCTTTTTCGTTATACAGGGTGCTGTATAACGTTCTGTATAATTCTCACTGAATTTTTATTAAAATTCAAATTTTAAATTAAAATTCCCTGACTTTTCCAGGTTTTCCCTGAGAGAGAATAAAAATTTTTCTTGCATTTTAATAAATCGGAAGAATAAAAAGTTTAAAAAATATTAATTTATTTTAAATTTAAAAAAAATTAAATTTGTAATTTAAAAAAAGTTTATTTTAAAATTTAAAAATTTTCCTTGTCTGAAAATTTAATTTCCCTGATATAACAGTAAAAATGAGAAATTCCCTAACTTTTCCCTGACAAAATTAGGGAGACTTTCGCAGATTTTCTAGATGAGTCCGAAGTGGGAACCCTGTTATATATCGTACTCGGGTTTGCTTCTGGATTTCTGGTGGAAATAGTCGAAGTATTCTGTTGTGTATTTAAACCGGGGGGTCTGGGGGGTATGGAATACCCCCCAGGTGAACAATATCGATATAATACAATGCTTTTTATTAAAATTAATTATATTTATATTTAATTAAAATTTTATTAATTTCAAAATTAACTTCACCCCCGAAATGAAGTGTTTAATAATACAAATTTAATTTTAGTCGACACAGAACAAGAACAAATACTAGTTCAAAAGTGATGTTTTAGCGCCACAAAAACACAAAAAAAGAAATTTAATCAAAAAAACCATTTTGTTTGAATAAATTTTATTTAAATTAAAAAAAAAATCATCTCTGATTGGTCGAATGATATAATAACCCGACCAATGAGATGAAAACTTAAAAATTCATTCGAATTCATATTATTTTGAGGTAGGATAAGCCAGTTACTCCAGATTTTATATAATTGGTAGACCCAAACTAACAATGTAGATTGTTAGTTCGCCAGAATGGAAATTCGAAGTGCGATCGCAACCTCCAGCTATGATTTGGTTATTTATTGGTTCGAACTTGAAAATTACGGTAAAGTAAAATTTTCCTTCTATGGATACATAATATTATGCTTCACCTGTAAATTAAGGCAATCGCCTGCGGCAATATTAAAATAAATATTGTGACAAGCAGAGGCTAAAATAATTATTGCTGTTTACGATGGGGCGATGGGGCCAGTCCGCCTCGATTGGTATTTTAACGCTCGGAGGTTAAAATCCACAAAACGCAATAAAATGGAAAAAAGTTGGTAATTCGAGACATTCGAATAAAAAGATGAATTTCTAACCAGACATCCGTTCCATGTTTTATGCGTAATAAAAACAGAAAAATATATTACACCAGTGCCTTATCATCGCATTAAATTCTATGCAATAAACTAAAATACGTGAGAAAGCTGCTATAATTTAAAATTAAATAAAATCTACTTCAAATTATAGGGTATAAAAGCTATTAGTAATTAATGTAAAAAATTCAAAAGCATAAAAAGAACACTAAACTCAAATTTTAAAGACTTTTTTTATATTTCGAGTTATAAAAAAGGATACTTTGTCTTGTATCGAAATGATAAAGTGGACATCAAACAAAATCTAATAAATTAAAAAAAAGGAGGTAAATAATAAAAATCTTGTTTGTCGAGTCCGGGGGGGCGGGGGGAAGGTGTTACATTTGAAATAACAAAAAAATGTAACAAATTCCTAATTCGAGTTGCGAATTGGACAAATAAACATTGGCGACCTCCAATTTGCGAATGACGATAGCAATAAAAAGTGTTTTGTACATTTCGTTAAATTTCAATTATCCATCAATAACGAATTACATAATTTATTGTAAAAAAATTTGAAGGTTTAATCCTGTAATTTGTAAATACCAAATAATAATCAATTATGAGCGGACTTAGTTGGTAACTGGTAAATGTTACAGTTACGAGTGGCGTTCGGAAAAAAACAATTCGTTTCGTTTTCAAAACACTCGATTGGTTTTAATGAACTCGTATTTAACGACAGATGTGTCTAATGATTTTATCGTAAAAACATGGTTACGTCGACGACTTAACAAAACTAATAAAAAAGCTCCAAGCGAAAAGGAATAATGAATAGAGGCTACCGTATTTGAGATACTTGAAAACATGCACCAAATAAAATATTTAACTGCCTTTAAAAGTTTAAGTTAGAAACACAATGTGTGAGCGTATAAAATCCATTAAAAGCATTCCCGAGACGAAAAAATCTTAACGAATGGCGAAGATCTTTGAAAAATTTGCACGTGTGACAGACATCGCGCATTCAAAAAGCAACCAAAATAAAAGGGTATAGAATTTCGAAATTCCATAAAAGAAGGGTTCTTTTAATATAAAAAACTAGTTTTATTTATCTTTTAACCCTTTTATATTTAATATAAAAGACTCCGACGTATTAGGATTTATACAGTCGGACATTAGTGCTCACCTAGTTTTGCGTTTCCGCCATTTTTCAAACTATTTTGGTCGACTGTAGTTGAAAAACCCACTTTAAAATAGTATTTATATTAAAGCATAAGGGCTATTTTAAATATACGTAATCTCGCGATAGGGGCACCCTTATATTACCGAGGGTGCACCAACGTATTACAATCAAAGGGTTTAAAACTGCCGAAATTTTTAATAATGTCAAATTTCCGGAGGTGCAATTTTGTACATCATTGATTTTTAACTATAATAATCGGCCACCGAATTTTCTATTATCTACCATCCAAATTCCCTTCATAATAATATTCCATCGTCAACCAGACTTTTTAAATTTTCAGCTATTAATTGACACGAAATTGAACTTTAATAACAATCAAGTCAAATTGCACAGTAATTTCATCAATAACTTTTCAAGGCTTTCATAAAATAGTTAATTTGACCAATAAATATATAAATTGGCATAATTATTATTATATTCCACTTTATAATTTATTAATTTACTTATCGTCGTTCGATAATTTATTTATTCTTTCTACTGCTTCTTGTTCGTGTTTCACGGCCGTTCCATACTTCCATTTAATAAGTTTTCAAAAAAACCTTACAAGTAGCGCCACCCATTACTCAAAATTCATACGAAAGTTACCCTATCGCCGGAATCAAACGTTAGCAATTGCGAAAGGAAATGAGAGATTTGTTTTTCAATCTTTTGCAAAATCTAATTAATTCTCGAAGCAGAATTTGTGATTGATAATAATTCGGTCAGTTTTTACCCAGACCTCGTTAATAACGGTAGGTAAGTACTGGACGAATACATTTCTATAGGTAAAAAGAAATTCAATCCCTGAAAAAATCTTTGCACGACTCCCGGTTTTAAACCGGTCATCGAGAGATTCTAAAGACGTTTTAAACGGTAACCTGTAGGATAAACCAGTGCTATTCTCCAACTTCTGATCAGAATGATCTCAATTGATCAAAGTGGTTTATGCTTTATTCGAAAGCAACACAACATTTTTTAAACTTGCATTAATTTGCAGGTGTAGCTTGATTTGTTAAGAAAAAGTGAAAATCGAAATCGGGAGAAATTCGTTTTCAAAATGTTGAAGCTTTGTCTTTGCACTGGGGGGTATTCCATACCCCCCAGACCCCCCGGTTTCTTCAATCGTCATTTTTCCAAAACGAATTTATACAATCAAATTTAATTTGAAATCGCAGGAATCTTTGTATTAAAATTCTAAGAAATGAAGGCGAAGAAAAAGAAATTAAAGGTCTAGTTTTTCGACTGAATACATCCTGGGTCCAAACTGGGAGAAATTAATTTTCAAAATTCTAAAGCATTGTCTTTGCACTGGGGGGTATTCCATACTGGAATACTGGGGTATTCCATACCCCCCAGACCCCCCGGTTTCTACAGTCGTCATTTTTCCAAACCGAATTTGTATAATCGCATTTAATTTGAAATCACAATAAACGGCGACGATAGAACTCTTTATAAAACTTGAAGTTCAGGTTTTCAACAGTTGTAATCACTAAGCAAAGAAATACACATGTATACTGTGTGATGTATACACATGTATACATGTATGAGTACGCGCTTTAGAGAAATTAAAGGTCTAATTTTTCAACTGATTACATTGAATGTATGTATCTTGGGTCCAAACGGGGAAGAATTCATTTTCAAAATTCTAAAGCATTGTCTTTGCACTGGGGGGTATTCCATACCCCCCAGACCCCCCGGTTTCTACAGTTGTCATTTTTCCAAACCAAATTTGCTTAATCGTATTTAATTTGAAATCACAATAAACGGCAACGATAGGAATCAACAGCTGAAATAGCCATAAGGCCGCAATAACTCTTTTAATATTTTTAGGTTGGTAACTTAAAATGAACTAATCAGGCGTGCGTTACGTATAGAAAGACACATAAAAATGGCTTTTATAGTATATTATATTTTGCTGTATTCAGTCGTAGCCATATCTGTTTTTTTTTATTGTAAAACTCAAAATAACTCAAAAATTAAAATCATTGAAGTTAAAGAAAAGAGAAACCAACGCAATCGGCATTTGACCCCCCAAACTCCATTATATTTTTAAGAGTTTATGAGCTATAAAATGTCGAAAATCTTCAACCCTCAATTTCTGGAAAACAGATTTTTCTTTTGGTTTTCGAGTTAAAAAACAGGGATTTTTTTATCCTGTGAAATCCTGTCACAGTTTGTTTCAGTACAAAGGTTACTCTCATAAAACTTCCAACGATTTCCAATAAGGGACCCCCCCATGACCCACCAAAACCAATCAAATTACTAAATTTTATTAAAATTTGAAAAATATATCTAAATTCTTATAAAAACATAACTAGGAATTTTCAGTTTTTCAGAATAAAATGCATTTATGGGTTGCGATAGTATGCACCAAAGGAAGGGGGGAAAAGTATGGAATACATTTCAGCTTATCTACAATAGTGTTTAAAAAGTAAACTAGAACTCTTTCTCCCAATAGCTTTTCGATTTTCTAAGTCTACTTAAACTTTATGTTTTTCAATCCGGGGGGTCTGGGGGGTATGGAATACCCCCCAGTACACTAGCAATTGTGTTCAAGAAGAAAACTCTTAGAGCAAGTTTTTCAGTCTTAGTTAATTTAAGTTAAGGGTTTGAATACAATAATTATTGCTAGTGTAGGTATGGAATGCCCCCCAGACCCCCCGGATTGAAAAACAGAAGATTTATGTAGACATTCTGCGATCGGTATTATTAAGTAAAAACTTTTCAGCATTTCTGAACCAAATGCATTTATTCAGTCTGATCTAGATAGTTTCCGAATTGAAGACAAAGCTGACTGGAAGCTGTTTTCGACTTTTTCATCAGTCTATTTTACAGTGGCGCAGCCAAGATTTAGTTATGGGGGGGGGTTAAAGGATGCGAGCAAAAAAATTTCGGAAAAAGGGGCGTGGTCATCTTATTTTCGGTAAAATTATTGCGTCTGGGGGAGGGGCTATAGCCCCCCTAGCCCCCCCTTGGCTGCGCCACTGCTCTTTTATATTCTGGAAGTTCAGTGTTCAGTGACTTCTCTCTCTCGTGCTGAGTGACTTAGCGTACATTTTCTGTGATCGGTTTTATTAAATCAGAACTTGTGAGTCTTTCGGAACAAAATACATTTATGAATTGATGTGGTACACACCACGTCACCCTTTCAAAATAAAATATTAAGGTAATATAAATATTGCCAAGTCACTCACAATCGGTTGCTTTAAGGGCTGATATTTCAATGTCAGTTTAAATCAGAGTTTAACTTAATAAAAAAAACAAAGCTGTTGTTTTCAATCCGGGGGGTCTGGGGGGTATGGAATACCCCCCAGTACACTAGCAATTGTATTTAAAAGAGAACCCTTACTGAGTTTAGTTTCAATCTAAAGAATTTCTATGATTTCCAAGCAATTCCAAGGAAATTCCAAATAATTGTACACAAAATTTTCGAGATATTTACACTTTGGCTTTCGCCATACTAGGAGGTATTCCATATGCCCCCTCCCCTCCCCCACACCTTCCGGTCTCTAAAATCGTAAGTTTATTAGAACTTATTTTACAGGATTGCATTTGATTAGAATTTACAATAAACGTGACATTTGGATTTTTCCTATGAGAAATGGAGACCGGGATGCTACACATCAATCGAGATCGCAACGAATCAAGTTACACGTCAATGGAGTTGCCGTTAAAAAAGAGATCCACCGGTCAAGCTGTATATTACAGAGTAGCGCTACAACCCAGGGTGGGTTTTGGCTAACCACTTCATTTTATGAAGGGTTTTTAAGACAGGTTACCTTGGTGGTTTGCTATTGCGCGCCGACCGAGGACAGCTAGAATACAGTTCTTGCTCCACTCGGGCTCGAACCAGAGTTCCCTGCTTAGTAGTCGACGCACTTAAGCATCAGACTACAACCTCCCTCAAGCTATCTAAATATAAAAATTTTAAAAAGCCGGGAAGCTCCTCCTACAGCGTGTCATTTTTGTGTGTATGTATGTATGTAAAATGTATGATACAAAATTGATGAATGATGATGTATCAACGTCTTATTGAATAACCGGTTAATCGGATAAGTGTATAAGCGGATAATCGGATATTTTATGTTGAACAAGCGAAATTGATTCAAGGTTCACAAGCAGTGTAGATGAAGGAATTTTTTAATAAAAATTAATAATAAATAATTTTCTGATTTTCTGAATAATTTTGTAAAAAAATTAACATTATTTCTCGGTACTGAACGGTATTCCATACCCCCAAACTCCCGATGACTAAATCTGTGGAGGTAAAACTGTTTTCGAAAAAATAGATTTTTTAAAAATTCCCTTTCATAATCGCTTTTGATTCGCTGGGTCAATCAATAATATACATTTTGAGCTAGTATTGACCTCTTGGACCTTCGATCATTAAACCAGAACAATGGAAATGCACCCAAGTTATTACCAGTTACTGATTATTATTATTTATTACCATAAGACAATTAAATCAATTAATTTAATACTAAATTTTATTTTTATGAAGGTGATAACTTTTGTGTGCTTGTTCGCGAAACGATAATATTGGTATCCCGAGTTCGAATCCGATTGAATTTTTTATAATTCCAGGTTAAACTGTAGATATTACAGTCGATTCACCAAATAGTAAACTGTAAAAATCATGCTTGTTTTTCAATATTTTTGAATTATTTCCAAAGACATAAATTCGAGTCGACTGTGTAAAATAAATTTTAAAATATTTCTGAAAATTTTTGGCGCAATTCATCTGCATGCTGGAAAATTGTCCTTTTCGAATTTTAATCCAATTAATCAAATGTGGGCTGCTTTTAAACTTTTATTAAACTTTGTTTATTCTAATAATTAAATTATCTGTCATCCAGCATTCTCGGGCATCAATTACTCGAATGCATCAGACCGCGTGATAAAAATTAAAAAACCATTGATTAGCAAAGCAAAAAGATGCCAAAGCCAATTTTGAAAAAAATGGTGCTGACGCATCTGTCGCTAAAGTGAGTCATTTATTAAATTATTTTTTGTAAATTGCGAAGTCGAACGAAAACAATACAAATTAAAATATCTTGGCAGAGTAAAATTTACTACCGCTCGTACGAAAGGCCACCTTGAAAATGAATCAAAAATAAATTTCGTATTCTATAGTTTTATGATTCAATGGTGCGTAACACGACCGCTGACAAATAATATTTTTAATTTGTTTATCTTAATCACATTCAAACATAAACAGACACATTTTAGTAAAATAATAATCATGTCTGTAAATACAATTTCTGGATTTGAAATTGAAATGAAAAAAAAACTTAAAAAACCACTTATACAAACATACGAGGCAGATTTAATTTTTAATATAAGCTCTTGTAAAGAGCTAAAATCGAACACAATATTCTGACCCTTTCAAAAAAAAACATCTGGACTTTTGTGTTATTTTATAAGCACTCCCGTGTGTTACGTCACAAATTGAATAGAATTAGTAGCAATAATAATAATAATAATAATAACTAAAAAAATATGCTCAAGTTAAACTTAGACAAGACAGATTTATTTTAAAATCCAGTTTTGTAATATAATTACAAGCTCACTAGACTATGAAACTAAAAATAATTGAATTTTCCAATTATAATTTAAATCAGAAAAAATCAAAAATAGGAACGTTTTTTCGTGCGATTCATTAAAATTCCGCTTTTTTCAATTTCGTGTTAATTAATTGCAACAATTTGGAAAATTTGTACAATTTTAATTATTCTTTTTTGTAACCTGTCGAAGGGAGAACATTTTATTGAAACACGAGAAGCCTCAAAAATTTTACAAAACACCAACGCGTTTACAGTTTTATCCTTTTATATTGCTTATTAATAATCGTTAACTAAAATTAAGTGTTGGGCACGTAATAAAACGTTTCCTTAAATGGAATAACATGAACGTCGAGCTTAAAATGAATCAAGTTACCAAAAATTAATAAGGATCATAAAACGAGAAAATTACATAAATCTACGAGAGTCGTGAACGTCTCCAAAAGAGATTTTTTCGGAATTCTCCGTTTTATGCGCCGTTTGACCGATATAGAGAAATCCACAATCTGTGCAATACCATTTAAAACTTGAGAATTTTCTTCTGGTAATTGTAATTTATTATTGCGTTTACCTATAAATTACCGCTATAAAGAGCAATGGAGGTTAATTTCCTATACAAATACAAAGTATGTTTATTCGATCGACACAATGATAATTTTATGGCGCAGGATAATGTCCTGAAAGGCATCTACATAAAACACATTTTTGTCATCGTTTTATAGTTTTGTGCGCGAAAATCGTTGTTTATGTGGCTTACTTAGAAATCGTTGGTATCTGTTTTTCTCCGAAGTGTATCCGCAAAACGAATGATTTGGCCAAGGATCATAAAATTATGGTATACGACCGCTTAGCGAGTGAAAGTCCTTTATGCAAATCAATGCGTAAAAAGATAGAAGTCGCCCGTTTCAGCAGTGCGAAAAATTAATTTACCTCTCCGTGACATTTGTCGAGGAAATAAAATAGGATAAATCGCCCACGGCGATCAAGCGAAACCTGTATTCAAAATTGTCAAATAACTCGCGAGTTTCATTATGAAATCGAATTTACATAAACTTATTATTGACTTACATGTATCCTTGATCTAATTTATAATTGTTTTTATTAAATAATATTTCCATGGTTTATGTAAATGCAAATGTGACAATAATTATTATTATGCCTGCCTGCCAGCCTGCCCACGAAGAACGACGCTGGAAAGCTCACTTCAATTTCAATTTCGATTTAAGTCCATTTTTATTATAATTAATAAATTGATTTTTAATAAATAGCGATCCTTGTATGGCGATCATTCGGAGTAATAAAAAGATTTGCATAATTTTAGTGAAAACTTGCCCCGAAGAAAACAAACAAAGTTATAAAATTTAATTTTTAATTTAACTGATTAGTTTTAATTACGGCCCACCTTTATTAGCAAAAGCATTCGCAGACGACGGCGTTTCGGCAGTAAATGACTAAATTTTAAAATTATTTTGTTGCAAATCGACGACTTGCATAACAAAAATCGATTTGCTAGTAATAATATACCGGGTTACACAGTAAGACAGGAAATACACCGTGAGTAACCGACATTACTTTCTCGCCAACTTAATGCCTAATATTAAATCACAATTTTTTAGATTAAAAATTTATTTTTGTGTAAGATTGGAACCACAGGATACGAACGAATAAGTAACTTCTTAACAAGGAGTTCTCTTATGAGCGTAGCAAACGAGAAAAATTCCATAAAATTTAATATTCACTAAAAGCAGTTTTTTAAATTTTTTATTGTTTTTTAATTTAATTTACAGTTTCCGCATATTATAGACGAATAAATCAATAAACAATTAAAATATTGTCGAATATCACTTCATCGCCCCCCGCACCATAAGATACAATTCTTAAATATTAAAAATATATTTTTTTTAATATTAATATGAAAAACCCGGGTTATTTTAGATACAAAGTCCCCCCCCCCCCCCACCAAAGTCCGAATTTTTTACTTTTCACTCTACATTTTTGACAATTAATGTAGAAATTAAAGCAAAAGGTTGATACTAAACTTAATTAGTAGTCGAAAAATGCAGATAATAGACAGGATAAACAGAGAAAAAACAATCCCCGCAATAATTTTGAAGTAAATATTACATCAATTAGAGTAAATTTTATATTAAATTTAGTAAAATTTACTTCAATTTGTTCTCTGTGTACACACAGAAAAAAACAATCATCGTAATAATTTTGAAGAAAATATTAATCAATTAGAATAAATTTTATATCAAATTTAGTAAAATTTACTCCAAATTTAGTAACTTTTACTTCAAAATTGGTGTGAGGCTGATTTGAACTTCAATTGAATTAAAACTACTTCAATTTTTTTTCTGTGTATGGCATACACTGAAATAAAATGGTTCATCATATTATTGAAAACATCATCAAATTTGCGCTGATGAAAAAATTTCATCATATTAATGTACAACTTCATAAATTCCATGATTCTTTTCATAAATACCATGAATTTTTCATCAATATGATGAATTCTGTTTATCGGTGAAAAAATAATGAATTTTCCCCCCAGAAGCAGAGAAAACAACATTAAATATTAAAAACTTATGTAGAAGAATTACGAAGACCGAGGGGGGGGGGTCTGGGTGGTATGTGTAAGTTTTATGTCTATGTTTCGTCGTTTCTTTAATTAATGTTTTAATTAAATAATCGGCATATTTCCGAATAATAATCCATCATAAGCAACCCAGTAAGTTTTTCCATGAATGAA
Source organism: Cantharis flavilabris (assembly GCA_949152465.1). Classification (NCBI taxonomy): domain Eukaryota; kingdom Metazoa; phylum Arthropoda; class Insecta; order Coleoptera; family Cantharidae; genus Cantharis; species Cantharis flavilabris. The sequence continues at coordinate 6,338,975 of OX424438.1, forward strand.
TTAAGTTTGAAAAAAAATTACGGCTGTAGAGTCTGAGGGTCTCTACAGGAGATATGGAGTACAGTACCGGAAAACAACTCATTAAATGTACAATATTATGCAGCAACTTAATAATAAGTACTACTTGAAGTTTTAGAATTTCTTACGTTTACTGGGGGGTATTCCATACCCCCCAGACCCCCCGGTCTCAACAGCCTAATAACTCCTAAAAAGCTCTCTGCTTTGATATAAATAATTAGTATGTTACAAAGTTATGTAGCAACTTAATAATACTGCTTGAACTTTTTAGAATTTCTGACGTATACTGGGGGGTATTCCATACCCCCCAGCCCCCCCGGTCTCAACAACCTGACAATTTTCAAACTTTTCTAATTGAAAAGCTCTCCGCTTTGAAATAAATAATTATGTCAGTGTTTTTCTGGTTTGATTGATGATTATGTATTGCGCTACGAGGTAGCTATTCCATACAACCCCCCCCCGCCATTTTCTATTTTTTATTTAATATTGTTTTATTTACAATATTTGGCTGTAGTCGAGTATTCCTGACTGGGTAAATTGAATCGTAAACTGAAAGCGTAAACTTCCTGTGCGGCCAACTTGATTTGGAATCTCACTCGGAAATATTAATAGTGAAAACAATAGTGTTATTTATCAATTAAGTATAATTTCTTTTTTCCTGTTATTTGGTGTAAATCGGTCAGATATGTTTTTTAGTGACCCAAAATCCTCCATTGGATTTTTTTACGTTTATTCTGTAAATTCTATTTTTATTGAAAAATTGAATTAGTTTGAATTTTATGGTTTTCCCGCCAGTTAGTTGGAATTGCAACACCTAGGTGGGGAAACCAGACATAAACAGTTGAAACGAAGTTTGTCTCCGAGTTTCAATTGCGATTAATTTTTGTGTTTTGATATTTTTGCCAATAATCCGATTTATGTACAAAGTTTGGATTTTTGAAATTTATAAAATTCAAATTCAAGAAAACGTAAATTAAATTAATAGTCACAGATGGGCATGGTTATCTTTCCAATAATGTTCCCATTAGATCCAGATTCAGAAATTTAGAATAATTTATTATTGTTAATAAAAAATGTTAATGTGCAAAAATATGAAACAATTCTTTAACCCTGCATTAACAACCTCAAAAACTATGCCCCCCCCCCCAGATTATTCTTGTTTTGTAAATTCCAATTTTTAAATTGAAAGGTCTGAGCCTAGAAAATAATTTATTATTTTTCAAATTTTTGCCCAAATTACAAGAGAAATTATTGTGCAAATGTTAATGTGCAAAAATACGAAGTAACTCTTTAACCCTGCATAAAAACAGCTCAAAACTAAGCCGGCCAGATTATTCTTGTTTTGTAAATTTCTAGTTTTTAATTATAAGGTCCGATTCTAGAAACTGGCTGCGGTAGGTTGCAAATTTAGCTTTTTTTAAGAATATCGTTTAGTTACCAAACGCCACCATACGGCAGCATTTGTAACTACTCCATCAAGTATACCTAAGTGTTTTGAAAGTGTTTCAATAGTTAGTTTTCCTGTGATTTTTTAATTCAGTGCAGTGTTTAATCTAAAAAACAACTAGTCTTTTAGCCGTTTTTAAGTCAACATTCTACCGTGGTATACTCGCTATGGCTGACATATTGAAGGTGTCGCTAGCGCCATCATCGGTAGTGTAAAATTCCTTATTTATTATTAAAATTAATAAACAAAAAAGAAAAATGTTCGTCAGCGGTCGTTGGGAATTCAATGCGATCATGGAAATCAAGTTCAGGAAAAATTACGATTGTGCAAACCGGGGGGTCTGGGGGGTATGGAATACCCCCCAGTGCCGGAAGACAACATTTTGTTTGGCAATAACAGCCAAAAATACCAGCATTTGTAAAAAACCAAGAAAGATGTTTTGTTTTTTGATATTTTCAAGTTTCGCTAAAATAAAATAAAAGTTTCGCTACAACGTAAGTACAGTTTGGTGGTATTCCATGCCCCCAATCTCTACAACTAGAGTTAATTTACAGGCTTAGAGATATATATCTACCAGTTTGCAGGTCTTCATAAATTTTTTTCAAATAAAAAATATTTAAAATAGCAAAACCGAATAATGTGAATTCAGCCCAAGTTTATAATAAATTGCTGCCCAGTTCTGCATATTTTCGTAAATTTTGAGTCTGTGAAGGCAGTTGAACATATTTCGTTACGTCAATTTATTGTAAATGTTAATTTTGAGGTTGTAAATGCAAATTAAATTATTAAAAAATGACAACTGCTAAAACCAGGAGGCCTGAAGCGATTAAATGTTCAAAAATTATACAGAAGCATCATTGCTACTGTTACTAAGACGTGGAATCCGGACCACGGTACAAATAATGGCATTGAAGTTGATAGTCCTGCGGTGTATCCGAACACCCACATAGCAAGTCCAAGTTAATTAAATAGAAGAAGAGGGGTCATTTACCCCTAAATGTACACCACGAAATTTGTAATTAACCAAAACGACATTATTTTCTCGCCGAATTACTAAAACAATGAGTAGAAAATCGTCAAGAAAAAAGCTCACCTGCTAATTAAATTCAACCATAACTTAAGAAAAAAAACCTAGAATAATTTTCGTGTAAATTCGTCCAGATGATACATTTTGGTTAACGAAAAACTGGTTTAAAAATAATACAACAAAATGAGATAGAAGATTTTAAATAATTTAAAATTCAACAAAATATAATCGAACCACTCCCAAATTTATGAAAATCATAACACATTTCTTAAGCAAAGGCACGCATTAATAAAATTTCAATGTTTGGGATGCGCCTTGTGCCGCCTCTACGGAATGGGGCCCGATGCTAGAAAAAATGTGAGATCATAATTCATATAATTTTTTATTATTTATTTTCGATTGAATTTCAAAGACCGTTCACGGGCGTTTCATTCAAAACTAAACCCTATTATGTAGGTAAATAGCATACAAAATGCTTCGACATTTTTTGGACTCGAGGAAACGGGTACATATTTATTTTTATAGGTTTATATTGAAGTTATTGTGTTGTTATATTAAAAATTGTTCCACATTATTTTTTTTTTATTCAAGTTCGCCGTCCCACTCTCTCGTTCGCCGCACAAAATTACGTGTCGAAAATTTTCTGCAACTCCAATATTATTTATTGATATTGTTTCTTACGCATATTGAAACGTAAATTTCGTTTCTGCAAGAAAAACAAAAGGATCGAATCCGAACAGAGCGGTATCCAGGATCCGGGGGCTCGAGAGCCAAACCAAAGCGGATACAAATTTTTTAATCTGCGATTAAAAAGTAAAACTGTACGAACCTTGAAAACTTATCTATCAAATTAATCAGTGAAATTTTTAAATTAAATTTGAATACAATTTGAGTGTAATTTTTCGACCTGCGTGGGCGTGCGGTTCCGTATTTTTTAAACAATTAAATTTGTTTTTTAATTAAGGAGATGTGACAAAACTTTCGTGTGGTACTTAACGGCCGGTAATTACCGAGTAATTAACAAATTGAGTGCCGCTATATGTACTAAAAATTTTAGTGTCTTGTTGAAACGAGAAGAATTTTTAAAATGCAAATTTCCTTAACCTTGGGTGCGGGAAAGTCGCAAAGTTTTAAAATCGACGCCGGCGACGTCTTCTTCTCGTCCACCCTCTCGAGAGGTTTTTAAATCGATAAGGAAAAAAATTGAAATTTTCCTACGTAATCGCATCACCGGGGAACACAATATTATGCAAATCATCGTTTATTTAATTAACAATAACGACAAATTGTAAAAGAGTTTGACGTAGAAGTCAATTTATTTTTATTAGTGGTTTTAATTTGTTGAAAATCAACCAACTCAACGAGCTGCTTTTGAAATCCTTTTTTTATTAGATGTGTTAGCATATGTTTAACGCTCTCCGTAATGAACGTTAATCAAATTTTTATCAAATTTAGATAATGTAAAATTTATGGGTCGTCGAACCCACACATCGCGCGACGCCAAGAAAATTTCGAGGAGCTCTCGGACGCAACAGGTTTCATCCCTAAAATTATTCGCGACCAAGACGTCGTTTTCATTACGAATTTTTGTACGTGCCGTTTCGCCTTTTCTGCAATAACTCCACGTATTATTCTATACAAAGACCATTAAATATTTTACATTACTTTATGACTGGGGTAATTCTGTTCTTGTTCATTTTTAAGCGTTTTAAATTTATGTTTCCATCGAAATAAAGGCACCGATGTGGTGTTTAAAATTGTAACTTTCAAAACATGTCTGGGGAGCTTATATCAAATTTATGATTGAAGTGGCTGGCACAAAATAAAGAAAAAGTGCAATTTTAACTGGCAAAGCCGCGTCTCCGTAGACCCATACCCGGTCTTCTTAAAATAAAGCGACCTATTGTTGTTACAAAATTATTTTAAAAATTTAGGTCAACTCTTGTTTTTAAAAAAGTCGCAAGGAGTCAAGGTTCGCAACGACGAACAGAATTCGGCAAATTTCTAATCGTTTTGTTGGGATGCATCCAGTTCGTATTTATAAACCAACAATGTGGTTCAATTTTTTCTTTTACATAATGCGGGTACTGGAAGCGAACAAATTACGAATTTGTCGAGCAGGAATTTGATTAACCCAATTAATGGGATTTTTCGAGTGCGCGCTTAAACAATGAAACAAATTTTCTGATGAAAAGGTCCTCAGAAAGTAAAATAAAATTTTATGAATAATAAAAAGATTTAAATTGGTTAAATTGAAGAGCAATTGCCGTGAGACTAATGGAGATTTTCATTGCTTCAATTGACGTAATTTACAAATAGAATGGGAGAGAAATATTATTACTGGAGTTCTCTTTATTTAGTATTTCCTTTTTCAGATAACCACGGCTCACTTGATAAATAATACTAATAAATAATATTTTAATAATGACGAGAACTTCCTATATAGCCCAGGACGAAAACGAACAATGAGCTTTTCAATCGAAACAAAAAGTGCTTTCCAATTTACTAAAACGTATAAATTTTCAATTAAGGCAATTGTTTTCTTAAGACAATGATTCGTTAAAATTCACCGAAAGGGTGAAAAATCCACATCGCAGAGCTTTAACGAAAACACAATTTTTAAAAAATCATGAAAGTATAAAATCTTTAATTCGGCATATTATTCAATGATAAATAGTTTAAGAATTTGCCAAAAAGAGAGAACCTTCAAAGCGAGTAATTTTATGTGCAAAAATTAAGCGATGGTTCGGGGTCACCCTTATAAGATCGCCGAGTTGTTTTGTTTTCTTGATAAATATACATTTCTAATATTTCACAGAAACTAATTTTAGACAGAAATGTCTAAAGCGAACAGAAACTTTACGGTTGAATATTAAAAAATTGAAATTTGGGGGCCCGAGGAATAAATTAATCATATGAGCCTTCATCTATATGTCAATGACATTCCTAATACAACAAACAAGAGGGACTTTTTATTAGGAAACTGAAGAACCCTGATCAATGACAATCAGTGTAGTTAAAAATCAAAACTAAACAAGTCGCTTGCAACCAAGGCGAATAGAATATTGCATCGACTTCATCCCCTCATAAAATAAAACAAAATTATTTTTCAGTTTTTTTTATATTAATAACCCGAATGTTCTAATTTAACTACGAAGAGTATTAATATATTCAAAGCGACCCAAGAGAATATTCCTAGACTCTGACCAGTCGTAAATATTTTATTGATTACTGAATGATTAGTCACAATTTAAGCTTCCTTTCCAGAGCAAAACTATCCATAGTAATATTTCTTTAAATCAACATATTAAGAAAAATTTGCATGACATAAATAATAAACAGAAATCAAATATTTTAATTCTTTCCCATAAAAATGTTTATTGTAATAAAATCAATTAAGTTCTGATAAACTGATTTTTTCAAATATAATTGGCTTTTTTGAAGCTTTGGAAAAATTCAAAAATTGTAAATATTAATTTTTGATCCTGTTTTCCAAAGACAAAATAAAAGTAGGATCATGGGCGTCGGCAGCAGGGTGCAAGGGGGTGCAGAAAAGAAAACACACGGAAAAAGATTAAAAAATAAATTTCTAGATGTGTACATGCAGATGCACCTTCCTGAAAAGAATCCTGCCGGCCCCCATGAGTAGGATATCAATTTATTTTGATATTCTAATTTTTATTATCATAAATAATCGTTATCCAGACTAGGGCTGGGAATTTTTAACGATTAATCGATAAATATCGATAGTTATCGATTAATCGAAGATCGATATTTCGATAATTATCGATGTTCCGATAGTTATCGATATTTCGATAGTTTCGATATTTCTAATTTAGGTTATTATAGTCTTATGTTTTTTGGACTTCTCATTGGTCAATCTTGGGTTCGACCGGTTTCTTTATTCGAGAAAAAAAGTTGTACTTCATAAAGACACTTTCTCTGTTTGTAGTACTATATGTATTAGGGCTGGGAATTTTTATCTATTAATCGATAGTTATCGTTCTTCGATAATTATCGATACTTCGATTCTCCAATAATAATTGTCGATATTCGATTAATCGAAGTTATCGATAGTTTTTCAATTATCGAAATTCGATATCTATTTTTGAATCTCGCCCAGCCCTAATGAAGACTCGGAGGTCTGAGTGGTATGGAATAGCCCCCCGTACAAGAAATCACCTTTTTGTTCGACAGTTTTCCGAGTTTTCCAGATTTCTTTCTGACTTTTCGAGCTTATGGGTAAATTTTAACAATATCTTCTTTTGTTTTTTTCCAAGTTTAGTTCAAAATAATTTTACAAAATTGCTTGTGTTCTGTAAGTATTCAAAAATAGTAGGAATCCTGAGATATGAGAGTTAGTTCAATATATTTTTCGGTTGGTAAAATTGTAAACCGGGGGGTCTGGGGGGTGTGGAACACCCTCCAGTACATATTGCAGAAGTTCCACTCTTTAGAATACTTGGAGAAGATAAGGAATTTATAATTTTTCAAATTTCGCCAAGAAAAATCGGTAAACTTGAATTTTTAAGCAAAAGTGAGAGAAATCAGAGTGGTTTTTTTTCCAAAACAATGACGACACGCTGTAGCAGGAGCAGCAGCAGCAGCAGCAGCGTGCTGGGATTTTATAAATTAAGATAAATGAAATGATGATCCAGCTATTAATATTCAAATGTTTATTTTTCTATTGGTTTACATTTTAAAACAAATACAAGCATAGCGAATTTACTTTCCACACTAGTGTGTTTTGTAATTTTTCTTTTTATGGGGGATTCCCCGTTTTTTCCAATTTTCCTTGCAAAATTTGAAAAATTATAAATACCCTATCTATTCCAAGTATTCTAAAAGTGTGAAAACTCTACGATATGTACTGGAGGGTGTTCCACACCCCCCAGACCCCCCGGTTTACATATCCCACTTTTATATTTTTGACAATTAACTTTCAAAGCAACGCAAGAAGTTATATTAAAATGCAAAAATAACTCAAACCATAGAAATAATCTCCACAAAAAAACATTTTTTAGTTATACTGAATATGTAACGGAGCATAGGGGGGGGGGGAAGATACAGATTACAGAAACCTTATTATTTTTGACCCCCACATTGCACGATCACTTACATACTTAAATCCCTAAGGTTACAGTAATTTTTTTTCACTCCTCTCTCTAACTAAAATTTCCCCTAAAATTGGTGGCAAAAAAGGGGCCACCATTGGAAGGGGAAAATTTACCCGGGAATTTTTTACAGTGTAAAACCAGATTTATATCTGTAAACTTAACTGCAAATAAAAATATCTTATATTAGATAAGCAAATCATAATAGTGGTGTGACCATTTTTTGCCCCCCCCCCCTTTCGGAACGGTATTCGCATGTTCTGCCTTTACGAAGGAAGATCTTAGAAGTCCTTAAATTGTCCGCCATTTTGTATTACTCCGATTTCATTCGAAAACTTAGATATTTTATAATTAAATCCTAATAAAATTTTTAATTAAAAAATAGCAGTTTGAGCGACTGAAAAGAGTTCAGTAGAAAAACTATAAGAGAGCTGACTCACTTTTTCAAAAATTTTCTAAGTATTTTTTTAAATGAGCCAGCTCCATTATAGTTTTACCACAGTAAACTTTAACTGGTAAGTACTACTTCTACCATTTTGGAGCCCTGATTGGGGTGGGTAGAAATAAATGATCACAAGAAACTGCATCTTTCGATTACTCCTGAATTTCGTTCTTTGCAATTTGCGTATATCAAGTTTGAAGAAAAAGATGATGGTAGGGACCGGGGGGTCTGGGGGGCATGGAATTTTTTGCATGGAATGCCCCCCAGTGCCTTGTAGTACAAAATATGCAAAAACTTATACTGATGCCGCTTTAGTTTATTTTGCAATAACTTATGACTTTGACGTAGGAATAGGACATAACATTTAGGACATCCAGACCCCCAGAACATCAGAAGCCCTATGACATTTTGATGTTTCCTATTAAAAATTAAATCGGAGGAAATTTGAAGAAATCTCAGAAAATCGTCGAGTCCTCTTTTTTCCTTCTCGACGTTTTCGTAAAGCAATTAAAGAGGAAATGCAAGAAAATCTGGTATACAAATATTATATTGCGATTATAATACTTTTAATAGTTTTTTTTAATACCAACATGTACTGGGAGGGAGGGGGGAGGTATAAGAACTTCAAGTTCTTAACAAACAGGCAATAAATTATAGAAAGTAGCAGAACGCAGCCTTCCGTATCGAAGAGATTTCAATGCTCAATTCTTCATGTTTAATTATTTACTCCCCTAATTACTTTCTAGCTAAGTTTTCAGAATACAAAAAATTATTTCCAGTTTATTTCTAAAATAATTGCGAGAACAATGGCAATCGATTGGTTTCTTTAACTAATTTACTTTACTTTTGTTATATTCTGGGATTTCCCCGATTTCTATTTTTGACTTCCAATTGTTGAGCTGCTGTAATTTGACAACGAAGAGAATTACTATTATCGATGACAAATTACCAAATGGCTGGCACGTGTAAACCTAAGAGCCGATTGCGCCAATATCGTTTAAGAATTTCGCAATTAGCGCATTATTATGAAATAAAGCAAAACCTCAAAATTGGCATTTAGTCTAAAAGTTGTTTACACCAAACCGATGTATTTTCAGTTTGGAGTTTTGCTTAATATCCTTGGAGTTTTGGTCCGCTGATTGGTTTGAGCCAATGAAGGATGAAGCTCAATAAATTGAGCGAGTGTTCAGTTTGGCCTAGATAAACGGTAGGACATCCATCACGGTTAAGCTAGAAAATACCGCAGGATAAATTTTTCCTGCACGCGTCGGAATATAACTCAAGTGTCGTAATAAATAAGTGAAAAATTCATTTTATGTGTAAATCTCATTAGCGTTAAGTAATTCAATTTGATTCTAATTGCAGATTGTAAAAGACCATTATAATTATTTGCGGCCAACTTTGATTTTTAAATTTCAAATGCCAAATTTTTGGCTCACTATACCGTCTTGAAATTCCGTTTGACCAAAAATTCAAAGCTGAGTTTTAGTTTAAAATAGATTATCTCGTTAATTTGTGTTTAATTAATGTTACGACACTATTTTTATCCTTGTTGGTTACATTGTTGAGTGCATTTTTCGTTTTCCTTTTATTTTGCTGTAAGAACGCAATCGAAGTTTATTTTTGACCGTTTTGAAGTTCTCAATTATTGTGTAAGACGTACGTTCGCTATGACTCATTTACATATCCCAATGCACGTATTTTATCCGAGATTCATTATTATTGTCTGACCTGTGGTTTTGCCAAAGCTCGACAATCCGACACAAAAATTAAAACTAATGTTATGCACATGGTTGCGCTTTTCTCAACTCCAGACAATGTAATTTATTTTAATTTTCTCGTGCTATTTCAATTAAATGGTCGATAATAACAAATTAATTTTATTGTGCATTATAATAATGGTGGGATTGCTTGCTTTTACGGGAAGACAAACAGACGGGGGGGAAAAAAAATTTAAACTATCTCGTGTGCCAAATAATGTAAGTCGGGATCGATAAGTATTTTCTAAAATTGTTTTCTATGTCAATTGTGCGGTCGGTTAAAAATAGATGCAATTAACTCTCCTTTCGTCGACATGTCGATGGTAATTTTATTGCCGTTAATAAACATCATTTATCAGAAGTTAACAATTGAGTATATCAAACATTTTTAATATTCATAACAGTTTCTTCTTCAAAATCGTAAATGTCAGGCATCGAGGAATGGAATAAGTTGGAGAGAAAGGCTTGGCGCTCGTCCTGAAGAGTTTCTCCACAATATTCATTCCGTTTTACTCGGCCATTGTTTGCGCATTTTAGCACCGCACTTATATTAAGTATTTATATTAGAAAATTTATTGTTCATTGTAATTTTAATAAAGTACGCGTACGTGGCCATGCATTATTTGACCGATTAAAGCAACTAATGAACAACGTGCGTTGCTTTAAACCGTTCGGACGCCCAATAACCCCGAAAAAAAAGTGGAGAAACACAAAGAAATCAAACGAATTAAGTTTGTTAAAAAATCTGACTGCTTGATGAGCGATGATGATTCAGAAATTTAGCTGGTTTACTAATTTGATACTACATACACAAAGTTGGTATAAAGCCGGGAAAAGAGCGCGAGTTGAAACAGGAAGAAAAAGATGAACGAATGCACGTAGAAAAATAAATACAACAAATACTAAATTACTAAATATTTTTCCACTTCACTTTATTAAATCTGTCGCTTCCAATTTAAAGCAATTTGTATATTGTTGAATGTGATGTTCTATTAACACCATTTTATATGTATTTTATCTCTACGCCATTAAGTGTCTCACATTTAGAAAATTATTCATAATTTAAACAATAAGGATGTGAAGATGTCACGTAGGGGGCTTTTGTGCGTTAAAAAAGTTCTATTTTAGTCTTTTATTACTTACTATTTGAACTACACGTAGTCAAATGCAAATGATATCCTTAAAAACAAAATGTTTTGAAAAAATAATTTAATTAACTTCTTGTAGTTTGACGTCAGAGACCAATTTACTTAATTAACTTTTTCACAATATGTAAGAGCACAAAAGAAACTTACCATTTAATGGATTAGCATCTAAGGGGGGCGGACTATCATCTTCGCTCTTGGAATATTGTAAAATATTGGAAGGAAAGTTTATCTGAAACAGAAAGGAATAAAATAATAAAAAGTGGCCGCATAAAATGCAAAAACGACGTATTAATTTGAATATCTCGAATCGCTTTTGAATTTAATTAAATAGATTTGCCATTATCACAACTTCCGGCTGATTTATTAGCCTAAACAATAAGATTTCAAAACGAATGTTAAGATTCATTTTATGGGGCCGTATTTTTAAAACTGGACGTTTTTCACTCATTCATTACAACTTAATGTTCTTGTTGCATGATAAAAATTAATATAATTAACGCCCAACAAGAAAAAAGCAGGAATTCTCCAAATGTGGAATAAAATACTGCACAAAACCAAATTATTATTATTTCCTATTTTGTTTATTACTATAAACAAAGTGTGACAGGCGAATTCCTTTTTTTTAAACCAACTTGCATTAGTATTATCCAAAGATAAAAATAACGTGCCGAGGCACGCGCTTCCGTTTCACTAAAAACGCCTTAAAATTTTATTCTTTTCACGAAGTCGAATTTTTTGGTAAAGATTAATAAATTATAGAGAACTGTAAAATTGGACACAAAAATTTGGTTTTTAGGTTGGGTTAACTTAGGGCACTGACCCTACAAAGATAATGTATTCCAGGGCTCGCAAAAATTCTAACTTTCTTCTCGGTTACTGTTTTATCAATTAGGTAAAACAATCGTATCCGTCGTTCCACAATTTCCAGCTGAAACTTCTCGGACATTCGCAACTGCTGTCCAAGCCAAGTCGTACAATATGGTCTAATACTCCAAATCGCTCAGAATAACCGAAACATCCAAGCCAAAAAAATTCCCCATAGCATTATTTGCCGAAAATAACTTCAGTTGTATTAGGTAATTCTTCCCTGAAAACTTTGCTGGTTTGTCATCGATCTCCGAGGAGACGATTTTTTTAATCTTCAAAATTTCACAAAATAAATTTTGCTCTTCTGGCTTGAAGGCAGGCCATTTATAATTTATTTATTTAAAAAATATTAACTGAAATCCTGAGTTGCCAACAGTTTCCACAAAATTGTCCAGATTTTCCCCAATTAAAACTGAAAATTTTAAAATTTTTTTTATTTTCAGGTATTCAAAGTGGGAGGGAATACTGTGATATGTACTGGAGGGTGTTCCACACCCCCCAGACCCCCCGGTTTGCGTTAACCACTTTATATTTTTAACAATTGAGTTTAAAACAACGCAATGAGTTGTCGTTATACTTGATGTATAACGAGAGGAAGGGGGGCCGTAGATTACAGAAACCTCATCCTCACCAGAAAAATGAACGTTAAACCTTAAATCTTCCCATTTATTCCAATTCTAAAAAGGTATCAAATATTGAAAGTAATCTAAGATTGCCTTCTAAACCAGCGATACTCAATCTGGGGGGTCGCGGATCTATTTTAGGGGGTCGCAGAAAATTTAACAATTTTTTTCATAATTAGTTTTGAATTTGAATTGGAAATTAGTAACCTGAATTTTAAGATTTCCCTTGCTCAAACGATTGAATATAGGATTGATATATCAATCTGAAGCTGAATTGCTAATTTGGCGGCTGAAAACCAGCTGATGTTGAGCGCTGAATCAACTGATTCAGCATTTTGACCAGTCGACTCGGCGCAGTTTCAGCTGGTTTTCAGCCGCCAAATTAGCAAATCAGTAGCAATTCAGCTTCTGACGTTACTAAATATCAGCAACTGACTCAGTACAGCTCAATAGCTGAATTCTGTGCTGCCACAGCGTGCTCTCAGTTGATATTCAGCACCAAATGTTACTTGGGTAAACAAATAATTGACGACTATTTTTGATTACTGACATTGTTGTCAGTAGAAAGATTGAGAACCGCTGCGTTAGACTTTATAAAAAGTCGTAAAGAATTTCCCCGACTAAAACTGAAAATTTTTCCGACTTTTTGAGCCTTGTTAAATTTCAAAAATTGTAAATTTTAATATTTTTTTTATTTTCAGGTATTCAAAGCGGGAGGGAATCCTGTGATATGTACTGGAGGGTGTTCCACACCCCCCAGACCCCCCGGTTTCTATTTACCACTTTATATTTTTAAAATTAAATTCAAAACAACGCAAGAAGTTGTCGTTATACTCGATGTGTAACGGGAGGAAGGGGGAGGGGTGCACATTACAGAAACCTCATTGATTCTTCCCCTCTTAATCTTCCAATTTGTCCCAATTCGACAACAAAAGGTATCAAATATTCATAATAACCTAAGAAGTTGCCCCCTAGGCAATGTAAAAAGTCGTAAAAATTTCTTTAAATCAAAATGTAAGTTGGCTTGACACAGTATACATTTTGCATTCAATTCAGCATAATATCAGAAACTGACGCTTGATACTAAAACCCCGGCTAAACACTAAAAGACATTTAACAATATAGTTTAGTTTTTATTTTAAATAGTAACATAATACAGAGAGAATTTTATCCTGCCCCCCCCCCCGTTTTTATTTTTCTTTTTTTCCACATCTTTTGATTACTTGCCCCCTTCATCCCTGAACAAAGCCTATTAGAAGAAAGTCATTTAAGAAATCTAATTAATCTCTGATGAATTAATCGGAGAGGCGATCAAATCCCAGTTTTAAGTTATCCGGTAGACTTTCTAACTTTCTTGTAACTGTCGCTGTGCTTCGTCGATCCTTCTGGGTTAAGCGGGTACCCACGGTTAAAATCCTGGTCGGGTCGAATATACTGTGTGATCTAGAAAGGCCAGGATAGATCAGTGGGTTTCCCTCCTTGGAAGGCAATGGCAAACCACTGAGGTAATTTGCCAAGAAAATTTATAATACACAGGTCACTACGCTTCCGCCAAGAAGCATAACGACTAGATAGATAAAAACAAATTAACAGGAAGAAAAATCAATTCGCTTTGCCAATGTACAAGTGGGGATTGGCTTTTTGAGCAGAAGGAGAATTTTCATCCAATGATGGACGACATTGATGACGATCAATTTGATTTAATAAGGGTTTCAGCAATTCCAATTAAGGTGCAATGCAAATTAAGTTAAAAGAAAATTGTAATGTTGGAATCCGGGGGGTCTGGGGGGTATTCCATACCCCCCAGTACATAGAAATAGCATTGTATGTTTAAAACTAAGAGCGAAGCTTTATTATACCACTTTAGTTATGTTTTGAAATATTTGGTATATTTTGGGGAAACCCCACACCTCAGAATTAAATCCTGGGTAGAAACTATAGTCTTATTAGGCACAACAAAGAGTTTCTTTATGCTACTGTTTGGTGTCAAAAGCTTTGGATGGGAAAAAGCCACCTACAATTTTTGATTTATCAAATTATAGTCAATTAATTTTTATATTATAAAATTTAAATAATCAAATTTTACCATCAATGATTGATCGAAGATAAGTTACAATTTTCTTCAAGTCAGTATAAGAGTTCCAGCGATGTCTGTTTCAAAGTGACATACAAATCAATTTTGAAAGAAAATAATTTTAGAAACCGGGGGGTCTGGGGGGTATGGAATACCCCCCAGTCATACTTTGTAAGTCATTTCCTACTTTTTCAACTATCTGCATTCTTCAGATATTGAAAATTTTGATAAAAAAAGTAGTAAGAATAATTTTATATTGCATTAATCTTAGTAAGCCCTTCGGAAATGTTGAGCCGTTCCTGGTCTCATGTATCAGCCAGAAGCCCTCTATACTGATTATGTCGCTTACCAGATGGTGGTCGTTACATTTATTGTGGTTAAGGTATAAGGCTCAGTAGGAACTTTTATAGTTCTAAAAGACCGCACGACTCGGCCCGCGGCCTCGATATTTAATGAATAATGCAATTGCATTGGAACAATAAAAAAAAATAAACCGTAAACCTTCGGATAAGATATGGAATTTCAATTTATTGCAAGAAAGAATAAATTAGGCCTAGTTTAGTTGATTTAAAAAGTGTGAAATGTGGCGTTTATATGGAGAAAATTGGACGTAAGGTAGTCGATCGCGCGCGAGTTATTTGTATAAAATTGAAATTTTAAATAGAAATTAAATAAAGCCAAGCGATAAATAAGTTAAATAATGCATGCAAATACAAAATGTGAACTGTTTTTCACATAATCATAAATCTTGCTTCTAAACAAAGCGGAACGTGAACTACTGGTTATCCATTAGTATCGTCCTACGGCATCGTTAAAAATGTTGTAATGGATGTAACAACATTAGCGAGCAATCATAATAGCAATAAATATGAAAAAATATAATACAATTTCGTGTATGTTTAACCGTTCGTTGGGAGAGTAATGTGAAAAATGCAGAAACAAATGTAAATTGTTTCTATTAACAACAATAAAAATTAAATTAACAAAAAAACAACGATATGTTTTGTCGTGCAATTAATATAACAACAATTTAGAACGGGTTAACATACTGTACAATAATGATGCCTTGTGCGAAGCATAAAATTTATTAAAATTAATGTACAATAACCTCATAAAATAATCGAGAAATCCGTAAGCTAACCCGAATTATGCGAGAAAAACAAAACAATAGCAAAACACATAGTCATCAAAAAATTAGAATGAGGAAGGCGAGAAATTTAAATTTTGTGTGAAAAGTATAAATTAAATTGTTATTCAAGCCGAGTTCCCATGTTTAAAATTTCAAATTTAAGCAAGTTCATCGTTATTACGTTTAATTTTAACTTTACCATAATTTCCACTGTGTAGCTAGAAATTTTAAGACTTTATAATTAACAAAATATAATTACTGCACTTATGAATAGAAAAAATAGCGAAAATATGATCCAATTCTCAAGACGTGCACACACACACACACACATATCTATGCCTTGCGACGAGTACCCAACAATTTTTTTTTTTTTTTAATAAACAAAAAATAACAGTTGTAAATAATTACACTTCATGGGCCGGTGCCTTAATAAATGGTAATTAACGAGAGAAAAAAACTTACCCTAAGATTGTTGTGGTTCGAGTTTAATTTATGTTCTACCATTTTAAATTCGGATTTTGATTTTGCCGCTTCGAATTCCAACTGGGCCGTGGTCATGTTGAATCCTCCGTTCGTATAATGGGGCGCACTTTTCTTCCTCTTCGTGTCCAAATCCAACGGACCTTTTTGAGAATTATGATTTATTTGAGGTATACATGGACTAGCTGCTTGAGTTATAGTTACGTTAGGTAATAATGAGGTATTATATTTGGGAGTTTCGTTGCCTTTTGGCGACAGGGGTGTGCTGGGAGGTGTTGGTGGTTGTGAGGGTGGACTGGGTACTAATTTTGGGGGCCCTAAATTTAGATTTTCTAAGATTTTACCTGAAACAAAAACAAACGATAAGTTTCCTCCTGGCGCTCGCATCATTTGTCAATGTTCAAACCAAATTTTTCCAACAACGCGAAGAGATAAAAGATAAAGTTGGTGATTAATTCACGAAATAAGGTTTGAACATATGACGAAAAAAAAAAAGATTTAATATTAATGTTTCATGTGAACAAAGGCTACAACAAAGTTGGATATGTTAAAGAGGTATCATTAACTGCCCTGCTAACCAAATGCTACTTACGCTCGAGTTACCGTAAAAAAAATTAATACTAAAAAATGTAACTTTCACAATTTTGAATTTCAGTCCTTGCAATTTCGATGCAAATTTTATACCAACACTATAATACCAGTTTAAATGGTCGTGGAATGACATGTTTATAAAGAAACCAGAAAAAAAAAACAACTCGCGCATATACAACAGCACATTCAATTGTTACGATATTTAAAAATACCAAAACATATAATTTCATATTCATAATGTTCCCAAGTACAATACAATAATAATAATTCTGCATAATCCTAAATTATAATTCTTATTTAAGAGACAAAAGATAAAAAAGGGTTAAATGTGAAATATAAATAAAAAATTGAAATTGATTTAAATTTCCCGCGCCCAGACTGCATAACACACCGGGTGGTCAAGCCGAATCAAGAACCACCCGTTGTCTCCAAAAAAATTTCAATTTTTGACCATATTAATCACCTTGTCATTTTCTATTATTTAAAATAAGAAACAATAGATGGTTTATAAATAAATTCTTTTGTTTTCCTTTTAATTCTTTTGTATTTTTGATTTTTGAATTTTCCGTTGTTCAAATTAAAAAACCGCAACTATACCTATGCCAACGTACGATCGAAAACGAAAAATTTACCTCCTAAATGCAAATTTTAAATTTGCTACTCTGCCACGAAAACGACAATTTTACAAATTTTGTAGGAATTTATTTAAATATTAAAAGTTTTGGAATGCATTTTTACATAACAAATGTGAAATGCTACTACTTTCTATTCAAATTTTTCATGTAAAATAAGATTCCTGGTTCGGACCATTTTATTTATTTGCCGTAAAAAGATAAAAATTAATTTATTGATATTGTAATTAATCAATCGCCACAGGTAAACGTTAAAATCCGAAAGATCAAATGTCAGCTTCAGAAGGAACAATTTCTATTAATTTTAATAATTCCGAGTCATCGTTCGATAATCGATTTTTTTAAATTTGATTTTTAATTTAATAATTATAAGTAGGTAAATTTATCTCCTCGAAAAGTAGTAAATATGTTTCCGTGGTTCGAAGCCCACGTTAAACTGTAGATCAACTTTCACAAAAAGGCTTTCTTTAAAAATTGTTCAGATTCACTGTAACAATGTCTCAACATTTAATTTTGTTTCTCGCTACTGGGGGATTCCCCGTTATCCTATATTTTCAAAGTCGGACTTGATGTGCCGTCGGATACAAACTTTTTTTTAAAGTTTTTCAAGTTTCCCTCACTATTGCTCAAAAACAAGAAATTTCCCGGCTTTCTCTTACGAATTTGTATAATTATTGTCTTCTGCAGGTATTTTAGAAGAGTAGGATTTTTATTATTTGCACTGGAGGGTGTTCCACCCCCCCCAAACCCCCCGGTTTACATTTTTGACTTAAAATTTTGACTATTAACTTTCAAAGTAACGCAAGAAGTTGCTGCTAAACTCAGTAAGCAGTAACTCAAATAAATAAATATGTTTTTCCAAGTTTTAATTTTCCGACGTTTTTCTCGGCAAAATTTGTATATTATAAATTTCCCACTTTTTTCAAGTATTGCAGAAGAGTGAAAATCCCCCCGGTTTACATTTTTGACTTTATATTTTCATATTTAATTTCAAAAATTGCAAATTGCAGTTATTTCTTTAAAAATCAGGCAGATTCACTGTAACAATGTTTAAACATTTAACTCCGTTTCAAGCTACTGGGGGATTCCCCGTTTTCCTATATTTTCAAAATAATGTAGAAAGTTAAAAATTTTTAAATTTTTGAGTTAAAAAAAATAAATAAATATCTTTCTCAAAGTTTCAAATTTTCCTAGCGGAAGGTTTAAATTTCCTTCACTTCCGCTTAAAAATTAAAATTTCCCGGTGTTTTTCCCGACAAAATTTGTATAATTATAAATTACCCGTCTTCTTCAATTATTTTAGAACACTGAAAATCCAGTGATATGTACTAGAGGGTGTTCCACACCCCCCGGTTTACATTTTTGACTTTATATTTTTATATAATTAACTTAAAAAATTGCAAATTGCAGTTATTTCTTAAAAAACCATTCCGATTCACTGTAACAATGTTTAAACATCTAACTCCGTTTGCAGCTACTGGGTGATTCCCGGTTTTCCCATATTTTCAAAATAACATAGAAAGTTGCTGCTTTCTCGCTCAGTGAGCAGTAAGGCAAATAAATATATATGTTTTTTCCAAGTTTTAATTTTCTCTAGCTGAAGGTTTAAATTTCCCTAGCTTCCGCTTAAAAATTTTAATTTCCCAGTTATTCCCGACGATATTAATTTGTAAAATTATAAATTCCCTATCTGCTTCAGGTATTTCAGAAGAGTGCAAATCCTGTGATGTGTACTGGAGGGTGTTCCACACCCCCCAGACCCCCCGGTTTACATTTTTGACGTTATATTTTGTGGCAATTGACTTTCCAAGTACCGCAAAAAGTTGCTGCTAAACTCGGCGAGCAGTTGGAAAATTACAAATTGGTAAACCCCTTTAGCTCTGGCTTTATCCTGATTCCATCAGCAATGGATAATTTAGATAATAAAATTCTTCAAGTATAAAGAGTCTAATGAATTTCTAGTCAAGTAGACGAAATTCAGAAAAATAGCTGCTTAGAGACAGAGTTCGGAAAACCTCCAGCAATTAGAAATGTTTAAAAATTATTATATAGCAACACTGCTTCCCAGGAATCCAAAATTTCTCTGATTTTGATTTTTACTAATATCTCCCCCCCCCCCACACCCTGCAATAGATAATAATTTAAGTAGTGCATAAGCTTTTAGTAGTAAAAAACAGTGAAGAGCAATAATTATTAAACAAAAAAGAATAAGTAACAATATCATTCGACCCCCCCCCCTCCAAAGCATATAAAAAGTACCGTTGAAAGAAAACCAGTTCTATATTTCTTGTTCTTCTCTTGTTATTAACTTAATAAAATGATTCCCAGCAATATCTGAGGATTAACAGCGATCATGCAAATGAGGGTCTGGCGGGAGACCCCTCAGTAACTAATAAATCATTCTGAGCAAAAGCAATAAACAAATTGGAATGAAATTACAGTTTTCAAGACCCGGGAGGATCCAGGAGACAACATTAAATGTTAGAAGATTATAAAAACATATAAGCCCGGTATAGTAGGTATACCCCACAAACCTCCCGGATGTTGTTGCAAGTGAAATTCCAAGTAACATAAAAAGTTGAAACTAGACTCCATGAGGACAGAAAGAAACACATGAAACTAATCTAGTCGATGTTGCCCCCCCCCCCCCCAATGTAATATAAAAAAATTATTGTTGTAAAACCAGGGGGTTAGGGAGGTATGGACAACCCCCATACCGGGCAACAACCTTGTAATAACCCATGTCTCGCGATCTCTACTTTTTACTTTACATAATTAGTTACTAAGTAAAATTCAAAGTAACGCAAGAAATTGACGCTAGGCACCACCACCCCCCCTTCCCCCGTAGCGTACATAGCGTAAAGGAACAAATTAAATAATTGTTATTTAGTTACGAATAACAACATAACAAAACCATTTATGTGATTGTCTTCTCTGAATAACCTGGCTGTTAAACTTGAACATACAATGTAGAACCAGCATTATACTACATAACGACTTACATAATTTTGTTTTAATGTTAATAATTTTATGTTAAGGTGTAAATAGTGTAAAGAGTACACATAGTACTCAACATGAAATATTACAATAATTATGCAAGGCAGTAATATCTAATAAAAGGCAATCAGACAAATTGAAGTTGAAAAAAATGTCGGTTGTAGGAACCGGGGGGTCTGGGGGGTATGGAATACCCCCCAGTACCTGGACACAGCATTGAATGTTTAAAAGTCGGGGGAGAGAATGCTAATATGTACTTTTACTATTACAATAATAAAATATTGAAATATTTCGATTTTTCCAATGAAACCGCTCCTCCATTTTCCACATGATATACTTTGATTATATTATATCAATATATTATTTTTATATAATATTATCTACTATAATATATTATGATATAGTTTAAGATATGTAGCTCAACGTACAAGATTATTTTTATAATTTTGAAAAACCCCCTAGTAGTGTCCAGGAGAGAAATAAAAAGTGGTAATTTTGGGGAATATGAAACGGGAATTGTGTGGTGAATGGCCTAAGTACACCAAAATTGTATTAGGTTATACGAAACGGAAGCGTGTTGTTACATTATAATTAAAAAATATAATTGTTCATAAATATGTTATAACTTTTTTGTACATCTGCACTTAAAAGAGCATGAAATATTAAAATCATGAATATAATAACAAAAATACATTAACATAATACATAAAGTTTACTTAATAGATGCTTAGAATGTTTGATCAAAAGTAATGGCGAGAGATAAAGTTTTTTTTCTCAATTCGACTCGGTTCTGAAAGCAATTTTTTGGTTTAGTCCGATTAAGATCTAGAATTATGATAAATTGAAAATGTACATTCCAAAATAATAAATACCCACTCGATCTGGCTGAATTTTTATAGGATTTACTAATTACCCGAGTGTAAACATTTCTAAATTAATCTTTTCACCACGAAAGGAAACATTAATCTTTAACAAATTTTAAATAACTACGTGACTTGGACAATGGAACAAAATTTGAATTTACGATTTTAGAAAAACTTGTACATCTTACGTCATCTAATGATAGGATAATTACCTATAATTATAACTGAATTCAGAAAGCTTCATAAATTTGCATTTTATTAAAATTACAATTCTCACTACTTTATAATTATAATTTTGATAACAAGTGTCGAAAAAAATTACATGAATTAAGCAGAAAAAATGGTTGATAATTTTGTGTAATTTTTGCTTATAATAAATCAAACGGTAAGCAGTGATTATCGCATTTTATGGTTTCTCACCACTCACTTTTTTCTTTATTAAAATTGGAAATTTTTCGTCTACGCTAAATCAAGTCTTCAACTAAACCGGAAAATTCAACCGTCGACCGTGTACAACAATTAGACACACGATTTATATGGTCTTAATTCGCCGTACGTCTCAATTTTCAAAAAAATGCGTGCCGCCCGAACCACCATCTAGCGCTCAAAATCGGAACATGCATTTTTTAAATTAACAATAATATTATTGTGTTTGTCGTTCACTCGAGTATGCAAATGCGTGACGGAAGTTTTTAGCAACCCTAAAATTAATTTTTGCACGAGGGAAGCGAAAATAACTGCCGGTTAGATAATTTTCCGTTATTTTGTTTAGGGAAAAAAAAGGTAATTACATGATTGTCAAAATGTGCCGGTGCACCGTCCTGCCTTAATTTCGAGTTTGGCGAAAAATTTGTATTCTATTATAGAAAAAAGACAAGATTTAGAGAGTACAACATAACCTATAATTATTAGTATTATAATTTTTTAACCGTTATTACTACACCTCCGGCAAATTTAATATTAAAATGTAATTTATTGCTTCAGATTTCGAATTAATGTTAAAATATTATAAGCGGCTCTAAATTGTTGATTGGAAATTTTTGAATGTTGTCGATTATAACTTATGGTTATGTTTTCAACAAAGTCCATTAAAAAATAGCTGAAATAAGTAAGTGGAAGTTGTAACTTATAATTAAAAGTCAATTAAATGATTACAAAGCTGGCTTTAGGTAGCTATTTTTAAATTTAAATTTATTTACGATATTGGATGTTATCGCATGTAAATACATTTTATTAAAATGTGGCCGACCTTTTCGGTGGCCACATAAATTTTAAGTTATCAAAAATTAATTAAGTTAACCAAAATCATTGTGAAAAATATTTGTGTTGACTGCTGGAATTTCAATTTATAAAACTAGTTGGGTTTGCATACAAATGGAATGTGTAGGTATTTGTCAAGCTAAGTAATGGACGAATGGCTTGTAATAGAGTGAGTATTGATAGATGACATTTGTCTGATAGGATGCAAGTATTCGAATACATACCAAGATGAAGGTGAAAAAAACGCGATATGTTATGAGACAATCAATAATTAATATTGCTAAGGCCAACTCCAATGCAATATTTCATTTTTTATGTTAATGAAATGTTATAAATGGAGAATATAAGAATTATTGATTACCAGCTGGCTAATCCGCAAACTCCCATCGGTAGATAAAACAAACTTGCTTGTACGCCCGCTACCAATTTTTATCCACATCATAATAATATATCTAAATGCAATCAATTCCCGACTGACTAACTATTCAAGATTTTCGACTTGGAAAATTTGCTCCCGTAATCCTTCTGTGAGCTGGGGGGTATTCCATACCCCCCATACCCCCCGGATCACAGCCAAATCTTCGATAACGCAAAAGAAGCAACTGATTTGCTGGTCTTTCGACGAAATACAACACCAATGAGATGACGCGCACGATTAACGAAATTTACTTATGCCTGGTGAAGTTATGAGGTAATAACTTAATCCGATATTGATAATCTCTATTTATTTACTATAATATACCGAAACTATATGTTGAGTTTAAAGAAAAAAGTACCTGCGTTACGACTAGGTCTGGGACTTTTTATCGATTAATCGATAAATATCGATAGTTTTCGATTAATCGAAGAACGATATTTTATTTTTGAAATATCGATTAATCGATATCGAAAAAAGTTGGGGTTTATTATTTCGATAAATTATTCGAGCATTGAAATCGATACGTATCGATTAATCGAGGTTATCGATTAATCGTAGTTATCGATAAGTTTTTGAATTATCAATATTCGCTAGCTGTTTTTGAATATGGCTCAGCCCTAGTTATAACACGAAATAAGTGAGAAAGAAATGGAAAAGAATATTTATCTTATCGGGAAGAGAGAGATGTAAATGTTACATATAAAAAGCTTTCAGAAACTTCTGAACATTCCTCATTTTGAACATCTGAAGATGATTTCTAACATGAGTGTGTTTTTTACAAAAAGACAAATCTAGTTAATTCTAGCACGAACGTCGTTAATCCAGTCATGGGCGTCAATCGCAAGCAAAAATTTTTAAAAAGTCCCCAAAACAGTTAATTTCTAGAGCGGCAGGCGTCTCTACAACAAACGTTAATGATACTTACGTTGGTCTAATTTAAAAACTTTTTTTGGGGGGTAATACTGGGGGGTATTCCATACCCCCCAGACCCCCCGGTTTCAATCATATTTTCTGCTAACGTTATTACATAGGAACTTTGCAGCAGGGACAGGGGTCATCATTTTGAAGAAAAAATCATAATTTTTACGTCGACGAACAAAATTCATCATATTCTTGAACAAATCCATAAAGTCAATGATTTATTTCATAAATATAATGAATTTTATTCATCGGCGCAAATACGATAATTTTTTCATCAAACATTTTTTTCAACGAACGAATGCATTAAGTTAATATTTTACTCCCAAAAGCAAATAGATAATTTATCCGTAAGTGTCAAATTATTCGATGCGATGACTTAATGTTACATTAATACACACGGGACTTAATATACGAATTTAATTCGCTTCCCATCTGTCCGTTTGATATTTCACATATTGCGAGACAGTACAATTTTATTCTAATTAGTAAATCGATCAGGCAAACTTAAAGGATATTCACAGTTGCTTCTTCTTATAATTTTCCCTTGAAATGCGATAACTGTTGTACTGGGGGGGTATTTCCCCCCCCCCCCCTAACCCTCCGCTTTCGAATACTGAAGATCTGTGGGTAGCTTCTGTGAT
This sequence comes from Cantharis flavilabris, assembly GCA_949152465.1. Classification (NCBI taxonomy): domain Eukaryota; kingdom Metazoa; phylum Arthropoda; class Insecta; order Coleoptera; family Cantharidae; genus Cantharis; species Cantharis flavilabris. The sequence continues at coordinate 6,363,427 of OX424438.1, forward strand.
CGCGTTTATTACATATTCCCTATTTTGAAAGCAGAAACATTTAATTATCACGGTAGTACAAACCGGGAGGGGGGGGGGGGTCTGGTTTATTGGAATACTCCCCAGTGTTTAAGCAATGGTACAAAATACTTCCTTGTTGGTAGAAATTTTATTCCCTCTTTCTACCGGTTTGGTAGAGAATCTTCTACGATTGAGGTTATTACATATGAAAGCAAATACATTTATGTCACGGCAGTACAAACCGGGGGGTCTGGGGGGTATGGAATACCCCCCAGTGCCTCAACAATCATATGGAATACCTTATTGTCAAGATTCCATCCCCGATCTATTGAGTTTCAAATAACAAAAATCTGTAGAAATTTTCTATGATTGAATTTACTGTATATGAAAGCCAATACATTTATGTCACGGGAGTGCAAACCGGGGGGTCTGGGGGGTATGGACAATACCTTATTGTCAAGATTCCATCCCCGATCTACTGAGTTTCAAATAACGAAAACCTGTGGCAATTTGCTATGATTGAATTTACTGCATATGCAAACAAATACATTTATATGTCACGGGAGTGCAAACCGGGGGGTCTGGGGGGTATGGAATACCCTCCAGTGCCTTACAAATTATTTAGAATACCTCATTGTGAAGATTCCCCTCCGACTTATCGGTTCTGTGTTTCCTTGTTGGAGAGTTTATTGCATATAAAAGCAGATAAAGTAGTAAAATTCCAAAAGTGTCAAGATGCTACGTAAGAATACATACAGGAATTACGTTTTCATATTGAAAAGATTGAGGTTAATTAGTAAAATAACTAAAACTACAACATAATGGTAACAACCGGGAGTATGGGAGGGAGATAAGAATAATAATGGGGTGTCATCGAGTCTAGGTCACTCATAAAAGCTGCATTCGCGACCTTGAATTTAATATTACAAACTTAATTTGTAATTCTTATTTGCTAAGTACCTACATAAATTTAAATTAAAGCCAACTTGAGCTGTATCTGAAATTAGTAAAAATAATATACTCGCATACTTTGTTGCATTAATTTCATGGCTGTGAATGCAGCTTAATTATAAGGAAAAAGATCTGCAGGTATTTTTGGCGAGTAGTTCCGGAATACGACACTCTAAGCAGCCTTGATTTTTTTAGGCAAAAAATTGGTTTTTCGACGTAAATTGAAGATATCAAATATTTGTGGAAAAACCTGATTCGAACAGAGGTGGCATTCTCTTTCGAAATGGTCAAAAAGTTAAAATTGAATAGACGCTGTCGGGAGGTAAAGCTCTTTGTAGCTTAAAGAAAATGTAATTAAAAGAAATAAAACTCAACTAATGAGCCAAACTTTCAATGTTTGTCCTACAATTTTTAGAAAATCCATTGGTATTGATAGATATTCGAGCAATACAAATCGCATTTCTTCGTTTTAGAGTTCAATGATCCACGTACAATTATTGTACACGTCAATCATAATATTAGTTGTACAGAAATGGATACGTTAATATTTTATTGTAATTATTAAACGATCCTATCGATTTAATACCAGTTTTTAGAGATAGATAAACACGTGATGATTTTGCAAAAATAAAAATCCCAGTCACGATAATAAATCGATACTTGTAGATACCTAAATAATTTTTTTAATAGAAAAAAAAACGGTAAAAAAAATACACGCTGTTTGGTTCATTAAATAAGACAATATAAACATTTGTATAACGCAATAACATAAAATGTAGAAAAAAGAGTACGGGAATTCTTTGACGGGGCCCGGTAAGTATAGAAATTTTAATAAAAGCAGATATTTGAAATTCTTACAAAAAAGTTAATCGAATTTTGTTTGATAAACTGTTTTGGGATGAAGATGAGGCGAGCACTTTCATTATAAAAATAACTTTTTAATTAAGTTTTTAAAATTAAATATATCAGTTTGTTAATTTAAAATGAAAAAAAATTGTAATATAAATTAAATTTTATGAAACATCACAACTTTGAATATATTTAATAAATTTTAATACTTAAAAGTGTAATTTTAATGTCAGTAGTTAATGATAAATTAATTTAAAAATGTTTTATAGTTTGTATTCCTATTTGCTACATAATTATACACGAAAAAAACTAGATAAGCAACATTATTTTTTATTTCGTGTTTATATTAATTACTCGGATTTAAATTTAAATGATATAAAAGTGATAATATCTCGGAAAAATGACTAAACAACATTTTATTGCAAGAAGGCGTAAGACTAAATAAATTATTACCTAATTAAGGTAAAATTAGAAAGATAAAATGTTGGACTTGTTCTACTGTGGGGCATCGCAACCGAAAGTGTCGCTCCCGGAAAAATCGATTATACAGCGTGGTCACTCAAATTTTATTGCCATCTTCGATTAACTGGAACATTTTATCACGACCACAACATGGCGTTAACGTATAATTTCATAACGCAACAAATTTATGGTAGCATGCAACACGAAATTTATAGGTTAAATGTGCATTATTACTTAACGAGATAATTCAATATTTTATCTAACTAAAAAAACTCGAAACAACATTCAAAGCAAGCTACTAGAAACTGGTTCGAATTGTAAAAAATGTCGGCAGCGAACTGCTTTGTATTGTCTTGAATATTTAAAGTTTTCGAACGTTTGGAATTAAAAATTTATGAATTCATAAAGGCGCAATTAAAATTCACATAAAAATAATATTCCAAAAAATTAATGTCAAACTTTTTAAATATATTCACAAAATGTTAATAAACATGTGTACGACAACCAAGTGAAGACAAGCAATAAATTTGAGCCTCGGTTAAAAAATCGCAACTCACCGTGTATAATGTTTCTTTAATTATCGTCATTGCTCCAAGATTCTAATTTAGAAGAATTCGGTTTGTACAAGAAGGAAGAAATTTGTAAGTCACGATTACATAACAAAAGGTTATCTTGGAAATCTCAGATATGAAGAAAAAAAATAACAAAGAAGAAATATATTGAAAACATGACAAATATGAACATGACAGATAAAATCTACCTCGAGCAGAGCTAGAGCGAGAGTTTGTTGTCTGAAAAAAAAATTAATAAAAGTTGTATTAAGTCCCAACCATGAGAATTACAAAAATTTTGATAGCGATAACCCGATATAACAATAAATACCCTTCCTTGGGCGCAAAGTAAACCGATTCAGGTACGAATTTTTCTACCTTCTCCAGTTACCTAAAATCCTTGGCCGCTTTGTTCCTGACTCAAAAGTGTGTAAAAAAATCGTTTAACCTTTTGTGTTATTTCAACCCTTAATATGTTTTATTTTTTTATCCGGCACGCTAAATCCACTTAAAATCCCCGCGGTACACGTTTCCAAAAGCGTAACGAACGTGTTGCAAAAAATTTTAGAAAAATGTAAATTAGGAAGAGCTAAACTGTGTCATTCAAATAAATTCAAATCGAATGGTCATCAATATCGCGTTAATAAAAATGTAAGCAATGCTTTTGCAATATTGAACAAACTTGTGGTACTTTAATATTTTAAATTGCTAATACAAATTATTCTCTGACCCAGATTTATCAATGGTCGTCATTTTTTTAGCCCGTTATCTCGCTATCCAAAAATTTACTTAACTGTTCCATTATTTTGCAGTTTGTTTAAACATTTTTGAATAAATATCATCATCGCTCGTCAAGGTGTTCCATTCATTTTAATCATATTAAAGAAAAATAACTTTCAAATAAAATACAAACGCCACTTTGTTTATTTTAATCCCACACTTGAAAACGCACATGTTATTTCTTAAGATGGATAAGAAATATTTTAAGCACTTCAACTTTCCGAGCATGATTTTGACTTTTTTTTTATTAAATGATGGACGTATTAAAAAATTTTCATATTCTTAAGTATTAAGTAAACAAGAAAAAAATTAATTTGGTGTTTATTTAATTCGTGGCGAAGACTTCCGGGACGAAACAATTATTTCACTCGAGCCGTATGGGAATAATATATTAATCGCATTATGTTGCAAACGCGTTTAAAAAACTTGACGTTTAACTCATTAACTTTTTTGTTTATTTTAAAAAATCGCTCCTAATAATTATTAAATAAACATTAATTTTAAAAAAACAAGTTTACAAATATGAAAACTCGACTATTTTGTTCAAAACGCTAATTATTGTAATTAAACGGTTATTTCGAAAACGTCCGTCTAAATGGAATTAGAATTGTGGCATTTTTTCACTTTTTTCCGCACGCCATTGTAAAAAAAGTGACCTTCATTAATCTATGTTGCCAGAAACCGGAATATTATCCAATAGCTAATGCCTTATTTTAAATAATTCATCAAAACTTAAGAATGCTGACGTAATCTTGTATGTACATTTTGTGCAATATTCTGCAAGCCGAGACTGGGGCGAGTTCAACGATATGTGACAAAGTACCAATCAAGTCACTAACTTCTGAGATATCCGACTTCCTCAAGACTTCCAAAGCGCTATCACAAAAACTAATCATCAGATTTATCCACTCCGATATGTCGTTTAATTCAGCTTGCCCCCCCTCTAATATTACGGAGAAAAATAAAATTTTCAAAAAATTTCCAAAAATTTTTTTTTGGAAATTTCGGTGAACTTTTTAAAATATTCCGAAAGCGGAGACTTGGGCGAGTTCAACGATATGTAACAAAGTACCATTTCGGGCAGTAATTTCGGAGATATCTCACTTTCAGTTTTTACATTCAAAACTTGAAACGGCCAGATTTGTAAAACTAACGATGCGATTCGTGCATTCTTACATATTTTTGGAATCCTCGCCACCTTGACTTTAATATACCGAGTGTTAAAACGAAAAATATTACTGTTGAGAATGTGTAATATTCATTAATTATTACATTTTTCCTTCGACCTAATAATTACTATTTGTCTATCATTTTGTACTTAAATGTTTTATGTAGTACCAGCTGTGTATACATCTGTTTTTATTGAACTTAATGGTGTTTCCTCTTTTCATTCCACTTTTTATTATTACGGAATTAATAAAATTCTGTTGCGACATCAAATTTTCGCAAGATTTTGTATAAAATTGTGTTCCACTTTAATTAAGTTTGATGATTCGGCAAATGTGATTATTAAAAATAATAAAGTTGCACTAATCGGCTTATGTAATGTCTATTAATTCTGTGTATTTACAATATTTGTTTATAAAATCGTCTGGGTATGTTACCTGTGTAATAAATTATTGCATTATTTAAAACAATTAGCATTTTCGGGTAAAATTTCATTTCTCTTTTGTTTTTTTTTTTGAAAAATTTGCAATATGCAGTTTGAAATAGTCGGGCCGATAAATCTAACGAACCCACGCTTGACACCTCTATTTCAACAAGTTTAAAAATTTAATCCCATATCTTCGTATCAATATTAAGATATTTAGTTGACACTAACGTGATTTACACTAACATTTATATCGTTAAGATATTCAAAACACCAACAATAAATCAACAATATTAAAATTTATACCCAAATTTGCATTTTTAATAATCGATAAATTCAATTAATTTTATTTTCACTTTCGTTTTCAATACGGCCATCAAATTATCCAAACATAATAGAAAAAATTGCATTAATCAAATTAAACGATTAAAAATTAACATAACTTTCACTGCTGCGAAATTTCTCTTCTAATGGTGAAGTAATTTTTGCAAAAAAAAATGTTAAAAGGGGAATCGTCGCGGAATGTCATTACCACATATTAAGAGAGAAATTACCACAAATAGACTAAAAAGCTGGCTCTACCCTTAGGGTGAATCAAATAAATTTCGACAGATTAAACTATCCGTACTCGCCGAAAACTTACTTGGTCCTTTGTTCCACATAAAAAAGGGACTTCTACCCCTAAAAAAGCCGGGTCAAGATATACTTTAGTGTGTGAAATTTTGTATTTTCTGCTTTTTTAAGGATGCACCCTAAAACCAAGGGTTGATGACAATGAAAGAATTGAGATTTTCAGTCGGTGCTCGTTTTTTTCGTCCTTTTTTTTACCTATTTCTGTAAACCGATACCTTTATTAGCGGGATTAACGCTCTCCGTCTCTTTTTTTCGGGTTCGAGGGAAAAGGAGGACTCACGATCGTGCGAACTTCAGGTGCGTGCGTTTAATGGTAAATTGAGCAATTTTTCACCGAGTTACGGTAAAGGATCCTTTTGTTTAGACATTCAATTTTGACCTGCTTTAGACTAAATAACCGTTTAGCAAGGGTAGTTTATAAGGGTATTAAGGAGATATTTGAAGGTGGTCCCCGTAAGAAGTGTGTGAAATTTAGGGTTAAAGCGAAAAACGCCGTTACTCGACGAACGTTTTTTTCGACGCCCCAGCGCCCACACGACGTATCCTGCAGCTCAAAATTTTCAAGTTTAAATTATTTTTTAAAATTGGTTAGTAACAACAAGCTGCGAGTTTACATGACATTTATCATTCAAATTACAAATTTAAATTTATAATTTAAAAAACCTATTATACTTTAATTGTGATTCAAATGGCTTTTAGATTAACTTAATTTAAACAGAACCACTTTAAATGTCCTAATGGGGATTTTCAAGTGAAAATAAATTGTATGGGGGTCAAAATTAGTGAGAAATTATTAATTTTAATTTAACAAAAACAAATAATACTACTCAAGATTTACAATTACAAAAAACTAATTGAGCTGACCCCTAAGGTCATCAACTTATTTGATTAAGTGTTTTGGATGCAATAAAATTCGATTTTCATAACCCAACAATTAACCACCTACAATCTCAATTACTACGCCCTTGGCTAATTATTATACAAAAATTTTGTAATCAATTAATTCAGAAATAATATTTTGTAAACATTTAATTAATTCCAATTAAAAATTAGGAAAAAAACGCCTAAAATTCGAAAATTTTACTTAACGTTGATTCGATCTGTCGATGCGTTAACGAAGCCATTTTAATTGACTTAATTAATTTTTATAATTTAATAATTTCTAAGAAACATAAAAATTTGGCAAATCATTAAAAACATTTTTATGAGAAACTTTTGTAGTATTAATTAAGCGACCTTCAACCAGTTCTAGTTTGGTTTCACTTCAACTAATTAACTAACTTATTATTTATAATGGTCTGAATTCGGAATCAGAATTTTTCTAATAAAAATCTACTTTATAGATGGCGCCGCATCTTCTTAAAATACTGGGTTTACGCACACGTCGTAATTATCCTAACCTCCCGAGGTTATCCCGGTTCAAAAACTACCAATAAACATATATCTTCGAGTGCACCGTTTAGGAGTTATTGGCCAATTAAAATTTTACGTCGTTTTAATCAAGATTGCGTATATGCGATTTCCTCAAGTTTAATAAATGTCTGTTTTTGATTACAAAAGTAACAAATCGCGATGACTACATTTTCAAATCAAGAATACGCCTACGTTTGATTGAAATACAGTTTTTACGATGTAAACACATATATGCGGCTGATTATTGAAATCATTAAATCAATTTGCATTAAATATATTTAACCTCCGTAATTAATTACCAAATTATTTAAATAAAACGTGAGTAGTAAATGTGTTTCTAATTAGCGTAAACGCAGTTTAGCCCCAAAACAATCCAACTCGAAATATAAAAATAAACTTACCACTACTGAAAGCTGCAATAGGAAGCTGTCGTGAAATGGATTCTGCAACCTCCGAAGTAAGTCCATAAATCCCCAACAGTTCCCTCATTGTATTTACGGCGTACTCCCTCATGTCCGAAACGTGCCCGTGGCCAACGCCAAGTCCAGTTTCCGAAATGTGCGGTTTCGATAAATTATGAATAGAAAAGCTGGATGGAATTTTGTGGTGATCGTTTTCCGAAGAGTTGCCGTCGTCGTTGTCCAACATTTCGGCATCGTTTTCGGTCAAATAATTTTCGGTCGTATCGTTTTCGGTCAACTCTGCGGAATCGTCGGAACCCGAATCCGAAAAATTCGTTTTGCTCAAATCCATCGGCGAATGGCGCGCATCGATCACCACTTTTCGCGTCGACAGCGTCTTTCGGCGACGCACATTTTTTAAATTATTGTTATTGCTAAATTCGGATAAATTTAAAACTTCGTTGTTATCGGAATCGGAATAAGCGAGGTTCGTGCAACGAGGTTTGAAATTTTTTCGTTTGTTTCGTTTAGGTAGGTCGTTCTTTGGCAGCACTTGGAAAACGTTGTCGGGCTCCGAATCGCTCGAATCAGCGTTTCGTACGAAAACTGGCGCGCTTCTGTAGCGGTTGTAATCCGATTCGACGTTCTCTACAGCCATTTTGGCCACCACTTGCTCTGTAAAAATAAAAAAAGGGAAGATTAGCAAAAGCGTTCGAAATCGGGACGTTACGCGGTGAAGTGTTTAACCTTTGATATGTAAATCTCGAATAAAATTTATAAATTAAATAATTTCGTGGTACGTCAATCTTTTGAGACGTCCATGATTCATCGGTAAGTTAGTCATACGTACACAAAAATTCTGAAATAATTAAACTTTTATGGAGATTTTAAGACAGTAATCGGTTGCGTGGCTGCCGTGAGGGGGGGGGGTATTGAAACCATCAAACGATTAATTTGAAATGTAATCCTCCTACATTAGTCCGCCTATTTGTTAGGAATTAAATGTAAAATAGTCATTTTACATTTTATCTTAGAAAAAAACAAATCCGTATGTAAATATAATGTAATTTAAGCGATTAATCATTTCTGTTAATTATGGAAACGTTTAGTAAATCCCACGGGGACGCGAGACGAACAATGAGGAATTAAAAATTTGTCAGCGACAAAAAAGAAAAGTCGAAAGAAAAGAGATTTGACATTTTGAGTTCCCGTATTCTAAGAAATAAAAATTTAATTGTGACCGACAAATTCCGTCCACTTTTTGTTATTTTTGTAAAACTCTCACGTCTGAATTTATTTACAGAAATATCTGAGTAAAAAGTAACGCAGACTTGGATGAATTTTGACATTCTAAAAAACAAATTGTTCGATGTTTCAGTTCTTCTTTATGAATTTCATTAATTCATCCCAAAAATTGTTCGCGCGGTCGCAACGAGAATCCGGGCCTTCGGAAAGGTCGGTCGGTCGGTCCGAGATAACGTGGGGGTGTAATTAAGTGTTAATTTTTAATATAAACTTTAATTTTCAATCATAATTGATTAAGTCGAATCAACAAAACTGATATTATAAATTCTTGATAATAAAACACCTGTGTTGGTATGCCAACCATTGTATTTCAATTACTGATAATAATAATAATAATCAAACTTAAAAATAAAAATTAATGGTCGTCGATAGCTCATTAATAAAATGTTAAACTGCAAAAGAAATAAAACTGTCGGATTAAGTTCACTAAATACACGGGAGACTTTTACCAATGCCATTAAAATTTATTGTCGATGATTAATAAATTACCGATCGGCTAAGGAGCACAGAAAAAAAAATTAAAAAATGTAAACTTTCTTCGAGCGGGTGGTTTTCGGGGGCGTTGTGTAGCGTCACTCACCTGGATTCAACCCATACGAATTGGGCGAAAGGAGCCCAGATGTCACTGTTGCCATTGTAGCCAACATTCAGTCATTCCTGTAAATAAAAATTCTCAATTAATAAACAGATTACAAAACGAGTTTGGTAAAATCATGCAAGTCAGCTATCAGCGTTAGAATTTTTAATTGTTACCAATAATAGAAAAAATGTCGGAATAGGAATAAAAAGCTTGTGAAAGTTAAGTTGTCTTTTAAATGAGGTTACTTTTTTTTGTGTTGGCTCGATAATGAAATAATAAAAGAGCAATTCTAAGGAAAATATGTGAAAATCTAAGAATTATGGGGAATTTATTGCAAAATCCGAAACATATAAGGAATCAAGCGCAGCATAAAATATAAATAAGTAGAGATAATAAAATCAAACGAGTAATAGTAAATCATATTTTCAATAAAACCAATTTTTCTGTAGAACATAAAGTTATTGCAGGTAAGCAATAAACTTTTATAACGACGGTGATTGTAAATTTTAAAAACAATAAAATATAATTTTAATTTTTTAAGTAGGCTGCAAGTTTACATTAAGTTCCATGTTGACTGCTCTATTTATGATTTTTTTTTATTATTTCATACTTATTCACTTTATTAGAAACAACATCCCCCACCTCCTTTACTTAAATTATTTTTATCTTTTTACACTAAATTAACTTTTAATTAATTTCTTGTTAATCAAACTCGTGCGAGCCAAGCTGTAACAATCCTATATGGCTGCGTACGAAATCTCAGCTTCCACGACTAATAAAATTTTAACTATTTTGCATAACTGTAAACTTACTAACAAAGTTAACGTTTCGGAGTTAAAATTACCTATTACGATGACAACGTCTTATTAATTTAATTAACTAAATTCGATTCCTTACCGCAGGTGTATGAATTTTTTTAAATGATCGCCGCCGAATTTACAAAAAATTGCTAATTGCAATTATTTGCTTCAATTTGTACGCTGCGCATTGTATAAACGAGCCGATCATCTGGCGAACCAGGTGCGCTGTGAGAGGGGGGGCGCCTAAAAATGCCGATTTTTCATTAAGGGAGAACTTTTGCTAATACAGGTGATATATTGCTAATCAGAAGCTAAATTTATATTCCACTTGTTAATCACTCACCATCGAACATGTGTTCGACGCCACTCATTCCAATCACGGTAAAGCGATTGATGATAATTACCAGTGAACAGTAATTCTGTTCTTTTGAAAAACAAAATTACAAAATCAAGCTCAACGAACGGAAAAAAATAAGAAGTAATTTTAAATTAACGAAAATTCCAAATCATAATTATTCCAAGAAATTCAATCATAAATTTGGGGGGTCAGCCCCCCTCCCCCCCCTACAAGTGATTTTTACCTGAAAGATCAAAAATAATCGCAAGAATTTTAGTTCTTAGCTTTCTAAGTTAACTTTCAAAATTATTCAAATTAAGCAGTCTTATGAAGGGTCATGGTCAATTTTGCAGATTACCTCGGTGGTTTGCCACCGTTTTTTTGTTTTGGATTTATTTTCAAAATTTTTTAAGTTTTAATCTCGCGGCGCTGGTTCAAAGAAAATCAAACAACATATGAGAAGTACAGCGATGCCAATATAATTTTGATATACCGGAAACAAAAGTAGAAACGGTTACACAATTATTCACTACAATTATTTGTGCATTTGTCAAATATGCTTGTATATAATTGTTCAAATCTTATTAATTTCATCGGGGTTCAAATCGCAGCATAATTAATTTCTAGCAAATTTGCGATAATCAATTAATAATTTTAAACTCTTCGGTTTCGTTGTGTTTTAATGAGCGATCTGATGTACTGTACCTCCCCCCCCCCCCCCAACCAACGTTGCTTTTTATAGCTATCTATGCAATACTGATAGAAATGAAGCTGAAAATTTTTCTTTGACAATTTAATTATTGCTGGTACAGCTAAATAGTTAAAACTATAGGCCGAGAAGGAAACCACTGTGGAAATTTGGTGTACAAGTGAAAGAAAATCTGAGGACATCCAAGTAAAATTTAAGAAATCCAAGAAAATTTAGTAAATCTTAAATAATCCAAGGAAATATAGCATATCTTAGTTAAAATTATAGGCCGAAGGAAAAAGCGCTGAGGAAATTTGATATACAAGTGAAAAGAAATCTGAGGAAAACCAAGAAAATCTTAGGAAATCGTAGGAATACTACAGACCATCTTTGTTTTGTTTTTTTTTATTTTTGTAACTTACTCGAAAAAAAATCTTGTGATCATCGTGAAAATGAAAATTTTAGGAAATCTGAAGAAATCACAAAATCTGAAGAAATCAGAAAATCTGAAGAAATCAGAAAATTTGAGGAAATCAGAAATTCTTGAGAATATTAAGGACCTTTATTATATTATTATTATACAGACATTCTGAGGAAATTTTAGGAAACCTCATAAAAAGACATTTGTTTTGCGGTTTCCCTCTCGCTATAGCCTATGGTTTCACAAACCGGATGATCTGGGGGATCTGTAACTCCCCCCCCCCCTCCCAAACCCCTCTAAACTATAAAAGGAATATCTTATACAGTCTTATTTTCTTAGGTATTAACAAAAATATAATTAGACAATCAATAGTCTTGGTTCCGGGTTTCTATAAACATGATCTAATCGACAGAAACCCATCTGTCCCAATGAAAAGTACGCAAAATATTTGTGTCAATTAAATAATAATCTGTCAAAGTCTTCCTTCAACCCGAACATTGAAAAATTATCTCATAAAATAGCTTTTCAAAGAATATAAGTACAAATGCTGTCAATCAAAAGAAATTTATTTTCGCGTTTAAAAATATCCAACATTAGGGATACAAGCCGGGGGGGTGTACCCTTACTTTTGTAGTGTACCATTTACTTTTTATTGGCGAATTATTCAGTAACCAACTTTCAATTAAAACTTTAAAAACAAAACAAGCACGGCAAACAAAAATAATTCGCTTTGTGAAAAAAAAGGGGGAATCGCTCATGAAATCAGGTGTACAAGTAGCAGTGGCGTATTTAGAGGGGGGCAAAGGGGCAATTGTACTCCTAAAGCCCCCCCTCTAATAAAACAAACCGCAAAAAGTTGCTGCTAAACTTGATGTGCCGTGGGGCAATTACCTAAAATGCTTTTTTGTAACATAAAAATAAATAAGTTTCTCAAATTCCAATTTTCTTTAGCCGAACGTTTTAATTTCGCTCACTTTTGCTCAAAAACAAAAAATTTCCCATCCTTTTCCGACGTTTGTATAATTATTCTGTCTTCTGTAGGTATTCCAGAAGAGTGGAAATTTTATTATGTTCCGGAGGGTGGTGTTCACCCTCCAGACCCAGTTTAGTAACGTAAAAGTTATTACTAAACTCTGAGCAGTAAGGTACTTAAATAAATGAATTTCCAAGCTTTAATATTTTATTCTTGAGCCAAAGGTTTAAATTTCCCTCATTTTTGTTTAAAAATTCAAATTTCCCGACTTTTCCTGGCGAAATTTGTAAAATTATAAATCCCCTATCTTCTCCAAGTATTCGAAAAGAGTGAAAATCTTGAGATATGTACTGGAGGGTGTTCCACACCCCCCAGACCCCCCGGTTTACAATTTTGACTTTATATTTTTATATTATTTTTATAATTAACTATTTCTTAAAAATATTCGTGATCTACATAATAATAATATTACATTATCAGCGTTCCTACTGAATTTTCCAAATCAAATTCCAGGTATTCCCTGACAAAGAATAAAACATTTCCCTGACATTTCAATAAATCGGAAGACAAAAATGTAAAAAAATCTTAATTTTAATAAAATGAAATTAAAGTTAATAAATTTTTTTTAATTTTAAAATTAAAAAAATTAAATTTTAAAATTTAAAAACAAATTAATATATTTAAAATTAAAAAAAAAATTATTAAATTAAATTGTTTTTTCTGACTGATAATTTAATTTCCTTCACTTCGTACTAAAAATGAGAAATTTCCTGACTTTTCCCGGACAAAATTAGGAAAATCCAAAATTCTTCGACTTTTCCAGACGAATGGGAACTCTGCATAAAAATAAAACTCGAACGAAGAAGAAATCACAGACCCAAAATACCAGAATTATTTTTATGACATTTTCTTGGATTTCTGTAGATTTCCTCGGATTTCCTAAAATTTCTCCAGATTTCCTAAAATTTTCTTTGGTTTTCTCCTCGGTTTATTATGAATCACGACTAGTGTCGGCAGCTATAATCGACTAAAAATTGCTTCGCGATCGACCTGTTGACAACCCCTGTATTAGGATATATTTATGTAGTTACAACTGACGCTCATGAATGGATTTACAAAAACATTTTTTAAATACGCCACTGACAAGTAGCGAAGGGAAATCTGAGGAAGTCTTAAAAATACTGGAAGATAATCTTTTTTGTTTTTTCATTTGTTGCGAACAGAAATCAGGCAATGTAGGACGAAATGCGAATGCGGAAAATATATCCTTGTCGATTTAGGCCTTTTCCATTACAATGGGGAGCATTTTATTTAGAAACCCGGTGGGGGGGTAACCAAACAAATTAGTTTTTTAACTAATATGAAAAAAAAAATCAAACTAATTATTTTTTATAATTCGTAAAATATTCGTAAAATTGCAAGCAAGGAAGTAAACTAAAGGAATTGTAGATTTGCTATCTCGGAGAGAAGCTTCCTAAATAGACAATAGAATCTAGCCGTGTTATTTCCTTACGATTATTTCACGTAAAATTGGAAAAATTATATAACCAGTTTTAGCAACATAGTGGAAGATTTACACAGTAGCAATAGCGTGCAGCGAAATGTAAATACGGAATCTTCTCAGTTATTAAGGGAAATTACAGGTTAGGTTTTGAAAAACCAAAAAATTGGGCATAAAAGTTAATAAATAGGTCCATTATTGTCATGCGATGTGGTAACCGAAAAAAAACCTGAAGACTTCACACCTCGTGAAAGCGATCCCAGAGTTTACCACGCGCAATTGAACAGCTTCCTGTTTTACATGACGGAATTAATTACTGAAAATGTGATAATCAAAATAGCCAGCCAAAGCGATATGGAGGTTTTTTGTAATAGGAACAACTGGTAGTTTCATGCGCATACACCAATTAATAAATTTTAATATTATGACAAGATAGCCATGTTGTTTCTAAGAAATAAAACAGTTCTTGGCAAGAAATGAATAAATTGCTTTAAGTATAGCAATAATTTCGCGTGAACACGCCCTAATATCTTGTTATATCAGATCCCATAAGAGTCCAGTTAAATGGCATTTAAAAACATTTCAACTGACGTGCAATGGTCACTCTTGCACGTTATCAGATTACAAAAATGCGTTGACCGACTGCGCCACCACAGAAAAAATCTTTGCTAGTCGATGACGCTGTCAGGTACAATTTTAGTATTATAATTAAGAATATGCAAATTAACAAATTGCTATAAAATCACGTAGACCATTGTTTTCGATATACAGCAACGATTTTATTTAAATTAATTAGCATTAAAACTAAATACCTTGACATACCTCAAACGAATACAAAAAAACGCCAACGAGTTTCTAATTTAAAAAAAAAAACGAAATTATTTAATTATTGTAAAATTTCAGGCATCATCTTCAGGCACGCGTTAACCAATATCGTCTCTGATGAGTTAGTTGAGGTAGCACAAAAGCGAGACGTGTTCATTGACCATAAAATTAGTGCAAAAAGGTGCGTCCTTAAATACCTTAGGAAGTATTAACCAACTCGACGAGTTCAAAATTTCGGTGGGCATTTGAAATTACCGCAAGAGAAGGCTAATTTCCCAAAAAATTATACTTTTAAAATTATTCTCAAGTTAGGTGTGAATTATTGCACCATAAATATTAAAATCCACAATCTTCTCACTTCAACGTCAATCATTTTTGATTACTTACAACAATAAAAATGGAAATTGATTATACAACAACGGTTAAAATAAAAATGTAATTCAATTTCTCATCGGGTAATGAATACCGTAGCGAGTGTGGTAGCTTGCGACCATGATGGAAGTTTAATCAAACAAAGACAAACGAGTTTTGTCCAAAAAATTTGAAACTTTCAAAATCGCACGTCGAATGAACAAATTATTTGAAGTAGTTAAAGAAAGTCGTGATGCAATCGCTTCCTTGTAGCACAATTGTGTGACTGAAATTGAAAAGGGTGAAAAATTATTTGAGAAACTCTCGGCGATGGCTCGGCCTGGGTTCAAAAACCCAAGTTCACGCTTTAAATTTATTTAAATAATTTTGCGAAAAATTGCCAAAAAAATATAAATTATAGGTAATTACCGAGTGTATAATTAAGTGCCATGATTACAATATTCGGTTTGAAGGTAAGCAAGATCCGCACACCAACGTGAATTAAAATGTTGCTAGAATCGTAATTTACAAAAATTTGTATATTGGATGCGCTTTTTTAAATTTATTAAGAAACGTGGCTTAATTATACAATCGGTAATTTTTAAAAAATAATGTATAATAAATGGTCTTTTTCAAATAGCAATAATTTTTGTAAGGTCAATTCAATCACGAATTCAATAGATTCTATCTCGCGTAATTGCAGCAACAATAAAAGCGGGTAAATATGACAGATATTATGAAATATCTTTTATTAACTTCATATTTGTTGTATTGGAATCGCAATTTACTAAAAAATTCTTTATAATTAGACACGCTTTCAAATTTGCCATTTTACTAATTACAATCGCTTCATTAGGTAAATTAAACTCGACAACTGTGCAGGGCACACACCTACCTCCGCAAGACATTTGAAATAAATTGTGAACAAAAACGAGTTACGATCGAAAAACTGGAAATAACAAAATAATTATTTTTGATCGATCGAGTTCTCACGGTTACCTTGTCAATGCATCCCTATTTCTTATCGCTTTACACGGCCAATAAAAAATTACATTCACTTTATAACAAAAACTTAAACCTACACGAATCATAATCAAATTGTCCGGTTAAAAACTTTACACGTATAATAATTTTATCTACGCTTTTAATTGTCAACCCACTCGGTATACATACCAATACTTGGGTATCTGCATACACTTTTGGTTCAACAATCTTCCCATTACCAGAAAAGTTAATTAAAAATTATATTATGATGACTCGAATTATGGTTGGATGGGTGACCGATTTAAAAAACCTACCAGTAGAATATTATATAGAAATGAAGAAAACGGCTGGTAATATAAATGCTGTGATCATTGACCGCTTGCTTTGATAAACAAAGTGCAATATATGGAGCCGAATCGATTTTATATGGATTGATACATATTTACTACTTGTTAATTTTACAATCACAAGTGTGCAAAATTATCAGCAAAAAATACGTATAAAAGCGCATACATAAATCCTGGCTCTATTTATAAGAAGAATAAATTATGGAAGTGTCCAGGTTTCAAGCAATAACTCAAGATGTTCTTAATGAATAGAGTGGTTTATTAGTTTCAAATGTATAATATATTTACGAAATTGTCTAAATTATAATTATTGTAATCAGTGCAGCCATTATTAGCTAAATAAATAAAATTAATATAAATAAATCAGTTCGGGAATTTTGAAATCAAATTAATAGATAACAAATATTGCAGTCTATTTATTGCGGTGCATAAATGCAATTAACCACTGAATTTTCAGTCCGAGTTATTTTAAATTATTGGTATAACTAGATCATACCGGGCACAGTAGCTTTCATCCTCGAGTGCAGGCTAGAAATTTATAGAACAATATGGTTTCCTTCAATAGCTATTAGCTATTTTTTCGGAATATTTCCTGCTTTTCAAATACACAAACCAATAACAATAGAAGGGCGACGTTAATTTAACGTTAAAATGCCGTTAATTCAACGTTTAGATTACGTATTTATTGGGTGTATACTTAAAACTAGTAGTTATGATCCATAATAAAATCCATGCAATTCCTGGGCTCACTGTTTTCGATAATAATATCAAATTTATTAATATTATATTAATTAAATTAATTAATAATTAGAAATAGAATTTTGAAAATAAATATAATAAATCATTGGGAAACTTGAAGAGCAAGTAATAATTCTGCAGACACAGTTTTATCTTAAAGACTGGGGGGTGTTACCCCCCGGTTTACACAATTTATTTTTGTCGGAAGTAACTTATATAGGTTTTCAGCATATCGTCTCCTCAGAATTAGAAGATTTTACAGTAAAGCAGTTTAAAGATTCTGCCTTGCCTGTATATTTGTATTTTTTTGCATTATACTGTCGAGAAAAATTTTTGGTTAGGCAACGCTGACGAAGGGTTCCTATTAAATTTTCCAAAACAAATTTTCCGAATTTTCCAGATTTTAGCATTCAAAAATAAAATTGGAATCTTGTGATATATACTGGGGGGTGTTCCACACCCCCCAGACCCCCCGGTTTACACAATTTATTTTATTCGGAAGTAACTTATATAAGTTTCTCAGCATATTTTCGTCGTATCAGAATCGGAGTCTCCATTTTTCTATAAATTTTACAATACAGCAGTTTCAAAATTCAGCTTTGCCTGTATATTTGTATATTTTTATACAAATTCAATTTAAAAAGTTAATAATAAATACATTTTTTTGCATTATACTGTAGAGAAAAATTTTTTGTTCGGCAATGCTGACGAAGGGTTCCTTAAATTTTCCAAAACAAATTTTCCGAGTTTTCCAGATTTTAGTATTCAAAAATAATAGGAATCTTGTGATATGTACTGGAGGGTGTTCCACACCCCCCCAGACCCCCCGGTTTACAAAATTTACTTTTGTCGGAAGTAACTTACAAGTTTTCAGCATTTCGTCGCATCAGAATCAAGGTATCTCCATTTTTCTAAATTTTACAGCACAGCTGTTCAAAAATTCTGTATTGGATTCCACTGTAGAAAATTAATATAGGATAAAACGGCATAATTAATTCAATTTACCCAAAAATTGGAGTTACAATACTCGGATTTAAATCGCCGAAACACATAGGTACTTACCATCTCATTTTGACTGTATTTTTAGACAAAAATTTTTTTTCCAAATTCGGTGAGTGATCAACATATAAAAATAACAAAATTTTTGTAGGTTTACCGACCCCCCCCCCGAGAAATTTTTTAATTTTAACTTAATTTAAAAGGAGTAAAAAGATAACTAACTAAAAAAGAAACGATTAAAGATACAAAATTGCTACAAATTTGCTTTGAATTTTTATCGTACAATATATCACCCCCCCCCCTCCAAGCTTTGACTGAATCTTTTCATGTCGAAAAATTTGACCCTCGGCAATTACATAACCGGTAATTTCACTCTAGACAATTTAAAATCTTGAAAGTGAAAAGGGTTTCGCCCTCCCTTGGCAATTTTACTCGCAATGATTTCCTAACCTAACCCAAGTTAAACCCTAACCTAACTAACTGAATCGGTTTTCGTCTAAGACAATAATTAGAATAAATTAATTAATTTCTTCAACTGAAACTTTGATCAAAACCTATTTTAGCAAGCAATTACCGAAGCTATGTTTTGTGACACGGCAAAGCCATTTATAAGTCTTTACGGAGAACAGTTTGGGAACCACTGTTCTAAGATGTTCAATTTTACTAGTACTTTTCGCGTTAATCTGGATTTTGTAGTTATAATGATCAACAACATTAATTCAGAACTAGAATTTCAGAAGCAAATTACTAGTAGTGAACACACTAATTACGCTGAAACAGACCGGGGGGTCTGGGGGGTATGGAATACCCCCCAGGTATGCTGAAGGCACTAAAACCTATACAATTATCATTTTTAAATGTCTTCAATTTAAATTACAATTTTAAAATCTTGAAAGTGAAAAGAGTTTTGCCTTCCCTTGGCAATTTTAACCCAAGTTAAACCTAACCTAACCATGACCTAACCTAACTGAATCAGTTTTCGTCTAAGACAATAATTTGAAAAATAATTTAATTAATTTCTTAAACTGAATTAACGAAACTTTAATCAAAACCTATTTTAGCAAGCAATTATCAAAGCTACGATTTGTGATAGGGCATAGCCGTTTACAAGTCTTTGAGGACCACAGTTTGGGAACCACTGTTCCAAGATGTTCCATTTACCAACACTTTTCACGTTAATCTGATTTTTGTAGTTAAAATAATAGACAACAGTAATTCATGAGACTAAAATTTTAAAGGGAAATGACCAGTGGCGAACATATGAATTACACTGAAACAGACCGGGGGGTCTGGGGGGTATGGAATACCCCCCAGGTACACCAAAAGCACTGAAACCTATACCATGATCACTTTTGTACGTCCGAATTATTATTATTTAGATTGTTCACCGAAATCCATGAAGGATCAACTGTGGAGTCCTCTTATTGTTAATTATATGTTAACTATAGAAGCAATCTCGTAGCCAACTATTTAAATATTAATTAAAATAAAATGAAAAACAATCTTACTGTACTAATAAGTAAAAATTATGTTCTTCTCACAGATTTGATCTTAATGTACAGGTAGTTGGCGTGAAATAGCGACATGAGTACAACAGATAGTAATTAGGTAATTACAAACAGGTGTTCGTCAGAACTACGTAAACCTGCTGAAAATATTAAGACGAAACCATTTAACTTTTACCTTGTTTTAAAAACATTTATTTATATTCTCAATTTTCGCATAAAAATTTAATTGTTTTAATGATAGATGTTATTTCAGTAAAACATTCGAGTGCGTACTTAAAAATTGCAAAAAATATATAATTTTGTTTAATTACAAATCACAAAATTAATTATGCACATTTACATACAAATAAATAAATTAATTTGTTTTAAAAACTCACATTAATCAGTAAATTATATTTACAGCAAAAACAACTACTGAGAACCGACATGCGACCGGAATCAGTGTTATTATTGTATAAAATTCTATTATTCAAAAACTATAGGGCCGATTTTATTCCGAGCCTTCAGATCTGCATCTGTATGTTCAGTTTGAAGTGAAGTTGAAACAATTGTTGAAAAGTTGATTTGGAGACACCCTAAAATTAGAGGTAACAAAATTTGACGTTAACAGCACTCGACAGAGGCCCCGTAATGCTATAATTAAATAAAAGCATCAATGAAAAAATTGTAACTTTTAAGTAACGCTACTCAAATTTCAAACCTGCACCCCTCCGAAATGTCAATAAAAAACACTTAATTTTAACATGATTATTACAGTAATTATAGGCCTCAAAAGTTGGGCTAATTAAATGTGACATCATTTTCCAAGAAGTGTATCAAAAATTAAGTCCAAAATGATTAAATCGCCAAATTTGTGAAAAATTGAATTTCGCCTTTTTTGCAGACTACAAAGTACATTGAAATTCTGAGAAATAAAAATTAATGAAGTTATTCTGTACAATTAAAAAAATTTATATCCAATAATTTCTTGTTTGTGAATTATTTATGTGACTTTAATTTTTATTAAATTGCACATTCGAGAACATTTTAGTACCCCGATAATTAAAATTGCAAATTAACTGTAAAAAGTGCGTAATTAAATTTAATTCTTGTCGATATCAATTTATAGAGGATTAGCACACAAAAATTTAAAATATCGGCGGTCCGGAGTTCCAAGGTGGACATAATGCAATTAATTGTAATTTTAGAATCCCCTACGTTCTAATAATAATTTTTTAGTTTAAAATTTGTTAATAAAGCATCTAAAAACTTGATTTATCGTACAACTGCTTCACGGGGTGGCCCACACCGAAAAGTGCGGCCGATAAAATAAAAATACAATGAAAACGAGAGCTGGCCGACTCTGATGGCATCAAAATATTCAAATTTTGTGCACTAAGGGTTTGCCAGTATTAAAATTTGCATATTAGACATGTGTGCATATAAACCAAACCCTCTAAAATAAAAATTATCCCTTTGAAACTTTGAAAGAAGATAGGAGTCTAAAATATTGCTCTTGCCCCTCTTTTCAGATTTAATGGTTTTATCACCCTTTATTCGATTTTGTTTAATTTTAAAAGTACGGGCTTTGTTTAAAAACTATCCCTCCGAATGGTCTGAATCATAAAAGTTTGCATATTGCAAACAATAATTTATTTGAGTTGGAATTAGTTTTCCCATATGAATATAAAAAAAAAACTAAATGATTAATGTAGCATACGTCCGCGTTTCTTTAACTTTTTCTGGCGCAGTCGGTCAACGGCAGGATTCACCCCCCGACAGAACATATAAAAGGAAAACAAAAAAATTACGTAAATGGTTATGGCAAAACATTAGAGGCATTAAAACAACAATTGAAATAACACTTTGCAGATTTAAAAAACTTATTAAATTGTTGAATGGACTTTTATTGTATTGCAATACCATAAACGATTTCAAATTACAGTTATAAGACGTCGTTTAATGAATTCCATTTTGTAAATTTAAATATTTATACGTACATAATGCATACGAGGTCTTAAAATGATGGATACTTTGAAACCTAAACTTATGTTTCGCAAATTTAATGATATGGTTTATTGAGAGACAATTGACTTGCGATGACGAGCTTTAATTCAAAAGTTCGCACACAATTGATTTAAAATAGAGAAAGTTTCTCTATAATGTCACGTCGATGTATTATAAACAGGCATTTAAAGAAGATTTGTCAAAAGACTCCAGCAAACCCTACCAGTTTTCCTGCAAATGCTCAAAATATGCAATCGGCGACTATAATAATAATAATTACATTGGGCCACCAAAAATACAATTATAGGGCAAGTACAAAACATAAAATGCAAGATAAAATCAGTATAATTCAAAACAACTTTAGATGTAATCCCTAATTTTTTCCAAAAACTCGCTCCAGCAGAAAGTGCTACAAATTAGTCCTTCAAATTAGTACAATTAGTCCTGGTCCCCCTTTTTGGTTCAGAAAGAAAATTGAAAATACGGAATTGATAGGTTTACAATGACAATTATGGAATCATTTTCAAAAATATAAGTTTTTTCAAATTCTACCCCATTTTTTTAAAAAAATTACCCCTGTCTACCTTTTTATATCAATCAATTGTCAGATTGTCACTGTATTTCATTTTTGAATTCTAATTTTAATTTAATTGAAATAAAGTCCGCACGAGCCCTGAACAAGAGAAAAATGAGTTAAACCACCAAATGATGTACTTTCGTCTTTAAATTTGGAAGTTAAGAGCTAAACTTTGAGGAAAGAACAGATGTTCCCGAAGTTATTCTACAGACCACAATCAGAAAAGGCTTTAAAATTACTCGTCAAAAATTTGCCTGAGAAGCTGGCAGATTACATTTTTTAAAGGTATGGAAGACTGTCTTCATATCCCCTTCAGTCCACTCCAGAAAGATTTTCGCATTTAGACCCTAAGACTGCATAAAATTAGTCAAATAGTAAAAAATATGTAGATCCTTTACGGATATTATCCGTTATGTGTCTACAAGTAGCTGGTGCGCTGAAATGGTGCACTGGGGGGTATTCCATACCCCCCAGACCCCCCGGTTTGCCAATGGTTGCAGCTCATCAATATTTGAAGTTGTAATTATAAATTAATATGATACTTTTAACCTTAGGCTAAAAAAAAAACATTTTAATTCCGAGAAGCTTGAAGCTGAAACATGAACCGAAATGAACCAAAACCATCTTAATTTCGACTTCCGGGCGGGCAAAATTAAATTTATTTGTGTGCTTAGTAGGGAAACAGTCTTTACAGAAGATTTCAAGTATTTGGAAACCCCAAACACTACTTAGATTTTAATTTTAAGTTTTAAAGGCAGAAAAAAATTAGTGCATACCGGGGGGTCTGGGGGGTATGGAATACCCCCCAGTGCACTGTCTCTTTTTGTTCGCGAATTATTCAGTAGTCAAATAGTAAGAAATATGTAGATCATTTACGAATATTTACTGAAAACTTCGCGAACAAATAGTAAGAGTGCACTGGGGGGTATTCCATACCCCCCAGACCCCCCGGTTTGCCAATGGTTGCAGCTCAATCAATATTTGAAGTTGTCATAATAAATAATTATATTTAATCTCAAACTCAAAAATAGAATAAAGTTTGAGAAGCTTGAAACTGAAACATGACTTAACTGAAGTAAACCAAAAACATCTTAACTTCTACTTCCGGGAGGGCAAAAATAAATTTATTTGTGTGCTTACGAGCAACACAATCTCTTTTGTGGCCTGAAGAGACCCCTAAAACTACTTCGATTTAAAACGTAAGTTTTAAAGGCAGAAAAAAATAAGTGTATACTTGGGGTTCTGGGGGGTATGGAATACCCCCCAGTGCACTCTTTCTATTTTTTCGTGAATTTTTCAGTAAACAATGATTTTGCTTCTTTTTTTCAAGGTATAGTCAGTTCTTGCCTGTTCCGACTTCGCATTATATTGGATTTCAATGCGAAACAAAAACTAGAGGTGCGGTTGGCCATCCGGTATGTCAAATTAAAATCTGACAACTGATCGTTCACTCAAATAAATTAAATTTAAAAAGTAATAAAAATAAACTAACTATTAACTTCTAAGCTAATGGGAAAACTTAATTATTCATTAATGGTCCCATATTTAATATTTTTTTATCGTCGGCTGCAGTGGCGTATTTAAAAAAATGCTTGAGGGGAGGCAGATTAAAAATTTCAGAATCTCGTTAATCCATTCATGCGCGTCAGTTGTAACTAATCCTAAAAAAAAAAACTTTGGTTGGTCGATATTTTTTACCAATCAAAAAATACATTACACTAAAATTAAGACTAAAAACATTTGTCCAATATTAATCCAAATCGCGAAATTTGAATTTTTAATCAAAAAAATCAAAAAACTAGGAAAGCATATTTATTTAATTACCTTATTGCTCACGGAGTTTAACAGCAACTTTCTGTGTTACTTTGAAAGTTAATTATATTAAATAATATAAAGTCAAAATTGTAAACCGGGGGGTCTGGGGGGTGTGGAACACCCTCCAGTACATGTCGCAGGATTTCCACTCTTTTAGAATACTTGGATATATAATTTTACAAGTTTCGCCAGGAAAAACCCGGAAATTTGAATTTTTAAACAAAAATGAGGAAAATTTAAACCTTTGACTTAGAGAATATTAAAGCTTGGAAAAACATTTATTTAAGTGCCTTACTGCTCAGAGTTTAGTAGCAACTTTTACGTTACTTTAAAATTAGAGAAAAACGGGAATCACCTAGTAGCGGGAAACGATATTACATGTTTAAATATTATACCACTAAAAAAGAGATCCACCGTTTAGCTACCCGTCCGTGGACGGGCTTTACAGCTAGTAAATAAACAAATAAAAATAATTTAAAGTTATTTAAATTTTAAAACTTCGAGGTAAACATCATTTTTATCAATCAAGGCTTTAGGGGTACAATTCGAGTCATCCTTGGGGGGGGGGGGCAATTGCCCGTTTGTTCCCCTTTAAATACGCCACTGGTCGGCTGGTATAGACGGTCAAGACATTTTTAATCTAAGCTACCATAGCAATGGTCCTTCAAGCATGTTTATTTTGAAATAATTTTTTTTAAAGGAAAATGAAGTCAAAAAGAAAATCTGTAAGAGTTACTGATGAACAAAATAAATTGCTTAGACTGAAGGGCCAAAATTACCCCTCCCCCCGCGCTAATTTTTCATCGTTTACTAGATAAGAATGATTTTTTGTTGATTCGTTGCGACTATTGTTGTAAACGTGGTTTTTTCAGCTTTATTGCATTTAATTAAAATTTTTCTAACAAGGAAACCCTCTAGTCGACAACCCAACTGATTTCAGCTACTGTTTTTTATATTAGTATAAGAAAATACAATCAAAATGAGGTCGTACTAATTAATTCTAATAATAATTCTATATTATCTAAAAAATCTATAAAAGATAATCCTGATAAATAAACTGCAAACAGGGGATCCCCCAGCCAATGCAAAATTATAACTGTTAAATTAAAAGTTCGCCGAAATCGGCGAGTTACTGTTGCTAGTAAGTTTCGAATAGATAGATACAGTGAAAAATCTTGACATAGGGGATTGATTGCCATCGCTACCAGAGCAGGCATTGTTCTCGAAGAAAAACAAAGGGGACGCCGTTCCCTCGGGAAGCCACCTAAAAGATGCAAAGATAGTTGACAATGTATTTCTAGAGAAAATCTAGCGAACTTCGAAGAAAGTTTCATTTGTTATATTAGGTGTCGAAATTAAAAAATTAAAAAAAGCATCGGCGAGGGGGGGGGCGAATTTAAACTATAAGGAAAACACGACTTAAATTGCTTGTAAAGGGCGTAAATAATTTCCTGTATTCGTAGTTCATGATGATATTATTAAGAATGGTAAACAGCAAAGCATTTAATAATGTGACCTTGCCGGGTGATTGGTCAAAATTTATGAGTCTTCACGCTGGTAAAAATTACTTTGAACTTGCCAAGTTCCAATGTATTAATTACAAATCATGATCAATCACTTATAGCAATCAATGCTCTTCCGTATGAGGTCATTAAAAACAATCTATATGGCAAATGAAGTCGATAACTTCACGTGGAGTGAGAACCACGGCAAAAATAATTTTAATTCCTTCACGAACAAAGGGAAATAGAATTTAATTGAAATTTCTGAATTGAATAATTGTGAAAATCATGGGTGTGGCGGCGGATGGAGGATTTTAGTCGGAAGCATATGTGCACCCCCCGTATGTATAATTAAAGAATTGAATAAATGATCAATCGTAAAAAATATACGTAATTTCCATATTTCTAATGATCTTTGCCTATCCTTTTCATTGTTAATTCCATTGATTAATGATGAAGGATTCGTATATTTAAATATTAAACCCCGTTTGTATGATTAATGGTACAATAGATGCGTCCACAATGTTAGACATTTTATTATTTTTTTACACTCGATGGAGTTTAAAGAAATTCCAGTTGGAATAATTAATTTTAAATATTCTAATGATTTAAAATAAATCACTTTTTGACATGAAATGAATGTATCCCATTACGGGAACGCAAAACGAAACAATATTAAAAGAGTGCACGGCGAAAAAATTAAATCGCTAAAATTGCCCAAAGACATAAATAACTGGTTTAATGTTATTAATAATATTTTGAGTAAAATTAAGACGATTAAATTACACCGATGAGTTATTATCGAAAAAATGATTAAAACGAGGAGAATTTAAACATTTCTTGAGAAATACGACCACAAAGTTATGTTTGCATATCGGTTTTCGTTTTATATGAATCACATAATATTTTATTAATGTAGTAATAACAAAAATGCGAGAGAATAATTTTAATTGGCATTGAAATAATGCTAAAACATATTTGGTACCACTGATATCGATATTATAAATATTTATGAGTAGATACTTATTGTTCTACTCATATTTAGGTGTGACCACCATATGCAAAAATTTTATTCAATGTCTACAAACGCTCGCAAAGGTATCCCATTAAAGTTTCTATAATGACCTCTTTACGTAACTATAAGCATTTTTAAAACGACACCCGTACATGCACCAACGCCAAAAGAACTTGCTCGGAGTTCTTCTCCGACTCGGGAATTATTTTTAATTTGAGCACATTTGAACTTTAGCAATTACGTCAAGCCCCGTTCATTGTACAATTTTGTTAATATTCTAAGAAATTCAATAGCGTACAATGGAAAAAATAAATGATAACATCAAGTTCGATCATATACTGACCAGGAATTTTGTTTTAAAACAAAAATAACTTACCCATTATACTATAAAAATTTTATTGCTTATGTAAAACCGCAAATTTGTTGCAAAACTGGTTATCGATATTAAAAATATAAATTGAAATTGTTACTGGTAAGAGAGCACACCGCACAGGTCAGACCAGGCGGAAAAAAAATGACCGTCAAAAAAAGTATCTAATGCCATTTGAAAAAAAAAATCTGCCGTAACATATCACGCATTCGACTGTGCTTAATTAATTAAAATATTTTCGCCAAAAATTTGTTACAATTTAAGTTGGCAAAGAATTCGGTCGATTTTAAATGCTCAAGTGACCCCAATGTGTCCGTTTTCAAATAACTTTCCAAAAAATGAATTAATTTTTGCGCAAAAAAATCAACTACCATCCCGATATTAATTAAAATAATTATTTGGTTAAAAGAGCTTTTTTCTGCTAAACGTGAGCAAATTTTTTATCGCCAAACCAGTCCAAATGCCTCTTGCACGAAACTTTTGACGTTAAAAAATATATTCAACTATTTAAATAATCTCGGTTCTTTTTTTCTAATAATTTATTAATGATTGATGCCGGAAACATGTTAAGATTGTGTAGAGCACTTAAAAAATTAATGAATACATTCACTTAATTCAAATAAAACGAAACAAGAAGTTTGCCCGCGGGCCAAAAACAAATTACAAGAACCAGGTATTTTAAAACAAGAGAAAAATCGATAGATTTCGTTAATTAGCTAGGAAATTTGAGTGTAACTATAAATTATTGTCCAGCAGCTGACGGCTTGAAGAAATAAAGCGAGACGGAGAAAGAGCATCCATCCTCGTCCGAAAGGATGCTGCTGACGAGAGCCGATAAGGACGAAATAATATTTGAATAATATAGAAAAGCCATTAACGTAAAAAGTAAATTTTGTGATATTTACATATTCTTTTTGTAGAATTTGGTCAACAAGTTGCCGTTAAAAGCAGAAATTTAAGTGTCTGTCGAGGTAAAGCAAATAAAATTTGAAAAATCTCGTAAGGCTCGGTTAATAACCCACTAAATATTAATGTACACTCGACAATAGGAATGAATAGAAAGTTAACATATTTAGATTTATTATTCGCACATTTATTTTCATTTATGCAGTTACCGAGATGAAGAAGTAGGTAACATTTGTTACAGACATACACCTGAATATAATTGAACCATTTCGTAAAAAAATGCAAAAAATCGGCAATCAAAAAATGTAAAAAAATCTAAACTTTCATATTCACTATTAATTGTTTATTGCCCATAATATAATCAATCTATGGGTATATTAATTTAAAAACCAATTTCAAATTAACCGGTTTCGATAACTCAACGATTTTTATTTCACTTCTTACCTTATTTTGAAACACTAAATTGCGGTAGTTTACATAACAATTAGCGCTAATTAAATTTATTAATCGACACTAAAATTTTTGAATTTCTGTTACCGAGCGATTAAAATTTATAACATAATTAGAGGGGCCACATTAAATTTTACCTTAAAAGCGACCGTGGAGGAATGCCTACAGAGGCGGACTGGCACCAACAAATCCCGACAATTCTAGTAGAAAACCAGCAATAAATTATTGCTCAGGTCAATTAACAATAATTCAATATAAACTTGGTTGAATCTCAAATTTTCTAATAATGGTATCATGGTCTACGATTTATACAATAAAAACTAAAAGCGGCATTCTCCAAATGGCCGCTCCGGCCCCGAGTTTCTTTTGCCTCGATTTTAATGGCACCATTTGTCCGCAACAGTTCGACATATTATTTGAATCGTAGCAACGAAAGAATTCTGAAAATTCTAAAAACTCACATTTTCAGTATCTCGCAGAATTTATTTGCATTACAACAAATTTATTCAGCATCAGCAGAATGCAATATCAAATTCAAGAATAATTTATTTTTTGGGTGCTTTACAGTATAATCTCCCCCCCCCCTTCGCGTTTGATTGCACTACCACGCCCGCTTTAAATTCGTGGAGTTCACCGTGTAATTATTTGAATTGAAAAACAAAATACTCCGGATATCTATTCCAATTCTGCTATAGCGATTATATTAGTATGGCTGGAAGGTATTTCATTTGTATCTCAAACTGAGAAGACCGCAATCCCCCCAGTATTTGAAAATCGTCGGACAAAAGCTTGTAATACAGTAGCGGTCATGAAAATTGCATCGGGAATTAGTTTTTCATATTTCAAAATTGAGTCAAAAATTCAAAAGTCAAAGAAGTCAAAGTCAAAAAAAATTTCAAAAAATCATTTCCGCAAATAGCAATTTTCTCTAATCACCTTACTACCAGGAGTTCAAATTGTAGAAAATATGATGTTGAAACTGATACAAACCGGGGGGGGGGTATGGAATACCCCCCAGGCACATTGATATTATAACCGAAACATCTACAACTTTGCATTTCAATATCAATCCCTTTTTAAAACAATACACAGCAAAACTTGCGACACAATCGACAAAAAACGTTAAATATTTTAGAGACACAAAAAATTAAAGTAAAAGAAAAAAAATGAAAAACTGAATATTTTTGTCGACCATTGCGCAAAGCAAAGGCAAACATAGACTTACATAGTATTTTGGTGGTATGGGCTGAAATACAGAAATATATTAATATAAAATAATTCGAAGGCCTAGGTTGTGCGGCCTGAAGGCCGCACTGACGTATTACAACCTCTAGTGTCATTTCAATTAATAATACAAATTAAAAAAAGCCGCATTTAAATTGTACCGAAAAATCTACAAACTGATGCATTTGAGTATCAATATACTTTTTTAAGTATTAAAATTGTAAATTTATCAATTTTCACACATAAAAAAAGATTTTATTTTTTATTTTTCAAATATTTCAAAGAATTTTCGCTAACCCACAAAGAAAATCTCCCATAGCGCTTCAAGATTCAAAATTCCCTGACTTCAACTTTCAGCTAACCAAATTTTTTCAATTCAAAATTCGCCGAATTTTCCAGATATTTTAGACAAGTGGAATTCCGTATAATTTTCTTGTTTTAAAAATTAAATGTATTAGTTTTGGGGTCATCTCCCACTTTGTCAATTCGATAGCAAATTTTGTTTATATTGAAAACATCAAGTTGCAAAGTTTTCATTATGGTCCCAGACCCCCCCCCCCCCCGTCTTTAAAACTATAATATATTATAATTTTCAACTTTTGAGTTTTTCTAAATAAATTTGATATCGTAAATACATTGCCGGATTTCGTAGCGTTGTCTTCGGGGATAGTCCTTCAAACTAAAATCTTCAACATAGTCAAAAATAAAAAACTAATTCCCCCTCCCCCACAACATATTATATTATTACAATATTATTTAATATATAAAAAAAAACCACATCTGTCTATAATTTTTTTCGTAATAGACTTTCAATGAATTAAATGAGATTAGTGGTTATGATACGTCAGTGCGGCCTTCAGGCCGCACAACCTAGGCCTTCAAGTTATACTATGTTAATATATTTCTGTATGTGAGCCCATACTACCAAAATACTAAGTCTATACCTGCCTTTGCGTTGCACAATGGCCTGCAAAAATAATTCAGTTTTTCATTTTTTTTTCATTTACTTTATTTTTTTGTGTCTCTGAAATATTTACCGTCCTTCGTTGATTATTTCGCAATTTTTGCTGTTGTAGATTTTTCGGTTATAATTTAAATGTACCTGGGGGCTATTCCATACCCCCCGGTTTGTATAAATTTCATCAGAATATCTTCTACAATTGCTGATATTCTCACTTAGTCCCTTTCTGCTACTAAGTCCTTCCAGAAGAACAGTTAAAACTTAGCCAAGTCCTGCAGGATGAACAACAGTTTCTTATAGCCAAATATTTCGAGTTAAAGTGCTTGTTCACAATGTACGTAAAACGTAAGACAAACATAAGACTTATAAATATAATTACAAATAAAAGCTTAATGGAGTATCGAATAATAAAAAAATGATTAAGTTTACGACGTAGAATGTTCTTTTGCATATAACAAAATAACGATTAAGGTCTAATTTGTATTTGTAATTCTTACGTTATATGTACTTCTTACGTTTTATGTACATTGTGAACAAGTACTAACAGAGTTAGATACATAATACTTGCAATATTTCAATTTTAACCAATCAAACTGAAATTTTTTTTTGAATTTTGAAGTTTTCCTATTTCTCGTAAGTGAAAGTTACAAAAAAATTAGTTGAGTGACCGCAGAATATTAACTAAAGTAATCAATCAAATCAGTGGAGGTGCTTGGCCTGAAAGACAAGAGGAGCAGCGTTGTTTATTTTAATGTAAATTTTGTAACAATTCAAACAGTCCAAGTCTATAAGGGGGGGGGGGTATTTGAATAAAACTCTATATATAAAAATATAATATTGACAATACTATTGTCGTAAGTTAAAGTTTGCTAGGTACATAAAGTCAGGCGATCTGGAGAATTGCAATTTGAATTTTGAATCGGATGGTAAGTGGTGGTAATTAATTCGCCGGAATAAAAAAACGAAAATGTTTCTAAGTGTAAGGATATGAGACATGGCATGATACGAGATGTAAGAATGTGGTAAAGTTGTTTTAACAGCATTTTAATGCCTTCAATTACCATTACTCTTGTTCATGCAAATAAATGTTTAGAGATCTTAAAGAATAATTGAATTTCTTGAGAAATTGTATTATGGCAATTTTGCTTTCTAGAAGTAAGTTTATCTACTGCATGCAATCACACATTAGCATAAACCAATAATTATTTTCTGCATTTTACAATAACAATAAAACCTTGAAATAAAATTTAAGATGGAAGTTATTTTCGTAATTAATAATTAATAATCCCACAAAAACAACAAATTGTTAAGTTCTTTTCATATCTGCCACATTATAATGAGATTATTACATCCGTGAGTGGGAGGTACAAAGATAAACAATATCTGTTTCCTATTTTATGGCTAAACAAGTAATTTAGGTTATTTTAATCAATAAAAAGCCTAATCGCCAAATTACCGGCCAAAAACCTCCTTTCCAATATTTTTCTCGCACATAATCGCTAAGTATACAGGAGGTATGTCCGAAACTAATTTGTTCCATGTTTATTACACAACAACACTTCCAGCAACTACACACATTCACGTTTCTACAATTAACTTAGAAAATGCAAACCTACAACTTCGTAATTGGTTAATTGATAATTCTAAAAACTCAACACATGTAGTACTTACTTTTCTACGTCAAAACGTTCAGCTCAATTAACAGTTGTCAAAAATAATTCAATTTTGCTATCTAACAAAGTCCAAACGAAAAATGAAACGAATTAATCGAGTTAAAAAATTACAAGCTGTGGTTATTGTAGCTTTTGGATTGTTGCCAAAAAGTCACAAAGCGCCCTTTCACGCTCGGCCTCTGTCACGCGTTACATCACACACACAAATTATTATAAAATTTAAAAAAAAAATTAAATCCAACAGATTTTTATCGATCGGGTTTGTCTTGGGATTCAAAATCCTGACTGGCGAACGCCTGTGTTTATGAAAGGGGTAGATAGGATTCCGATGTTAAATGTTATCATTACGATTATCATCCACAATATTTAAGAGTTAAAACCGAGCTCCTGATATCAGTTGAATAAGCTGCTACGGTTTAACGAGTAATATCCTCGACCATCAATCATAAAATTTTGTATTTAGCACAATAGTTCAAATCGTAGTATTATAGTAAAATATAATGAACCAGAGAGCGTCAGACGTAAGAATTAAGTAGTAGCAAATTCAAATAAAACATCAAAATCAAATATATGCCTATTTACTGAAGTTCCCAGCAATTCCGAAGGTTTTGAACAGGGTTACATTGTCATTGTTGTTACACCTCTTAAATAATATTCAAAAACAAATTTTTTCGCATGAAACCAAGTCTGATTTGCATAAGACATTCAAAACAAGGTTAAATTCTTCATTTTCGATGCCATACTCCTAAAAATGTAGCGTCGGCATAGAGCAGGCATTCTAAAATACTTAAGATTGAAATTTTATCGAAAAGAAGAATTTTCTCGATTCTTCAAAAACAAAATATTCTCTTAAGCAAAACTTGGAAATGATTATAATTGGTACTATTGTAAGCGAAGCGTAGTGTTTCGAGATATAACAATTAAGTTGTTAATAATACAAATAATAAATTATTAGTCAACAGTAAACCGGGGGGTCTGGGGGGTGTGGAACACCCTCCAGTACATATCACAGGATTCTCACTCTTATAGAATGCCTGGAGAAGACAAAGAGAAGGTAAAGTCGAGAGTTTTTTTATTAAGCAAAACTTGAAAATGCAAGAAAAAAAAGTATTAACTAGTAAAATTTACCAAATCTCGCAAAATCAGAGAAAATTTTCGATTTCAATCAGAAAATATCTAGAAGTCGGAAAATTTATTGAGAACCGTGTATCAGCATTGCCAAAAAAATTGTTTTCCGGTACTGGAGGGTATTCCATACCCCCCAGACCCCCCGGTTTGAAAATCAGCGATTTATATGTAACTTCTTTGAATAAACTGCGATTGATTTTCACTGTTTCTCGAATCTAAACTTTGTATAATTTGGTCATGTGGTAACTCATGGTATTTCTGGATAACTCAACTGGGTTGTCAGGTTGATTCACTAAGAACTAACAAATATAATTTTAACCTATCTAACGATAACTCAGTTATTTTTTATTACTCCAGCAAGAAATCAAGACACTCTAATTACAAGAAATATACCCGAGAATATCCCATATGCTTGTTAAGATAAATACCCATTGAACCTACAGCTTAACGTGAATCCGAACCACGACACATAATTTTTTATGGGTTGTCTGAATTCAACTTATTATTTATGTGCTTATTGATTAATCCTGTCCAACAGAATCTGTCGAAAAGCATCTCATACTTGGAAATTTATGCAAAAAATCAAATTATGTAAGTTTAAATCACGATTGTATGATCCGGGAGATCTGAGGGGTATGGAATACCCCCCAGCAACACCAAAGTTGTGAGGAAAAAGATTAAATTTTGATTTTGTTATCCAAATTTTGATATTGTCTGTTTATTATAGTTAAATGAAAATGCATTTATGCAAATAATAATGCAAATAAATTAATAATTTATAACTTTTCTACAATAACCAAAACAGTCACAATTAGAGCTCGGATTTTATGCTTTTGCTTGTTCTTTAATATTGATATGCCAACAGATTCGTTTTGAAATCAGTAAAAACGAATCCGAAAAACTGCTTGTCAAAATGCATATTTGTGCATATTTGAGCCACTTTTTGTGTTTTTTGAAGAATTTTAATAAAAAAAATAAAAAATTATTATTAAATTTGTTAATTTAAGCAATTATTTTATTTATTTTTAAGCAATTTAATTTTTATATATTAATAAGATAATTTTTACAATTTTTTAAATAAATAAAAAAAGTAAATAATTTTTTAAATAAAAAATTAAATTGCTTAAAATTAAATAAAACAATTGGTTTAAGGGGACGAAATTTAATAATATTTTTTTATTTTATCTATTAAAATTCTTTAAAAAACACCAAATGTCGCCCAAATATGCTAAAATATGCATTATTTGCTCAAATATGCACCAAATGTTGAAAATATGCAAAATTTTGCAAATTTTACCGAATTCCTCTCGATTTATTATTAAAATTTGAAGAAAAAAAATTGAAAAATTCGAAAATTAGATATTTTGTAGTTTGCATAGAAATGCATGTTTTATCTATTTTTATCAATTTTAGTGCATATTTTAAGGAAATTCGGTGCATATAGATGCGCATATTTTCAAGTGTTTTAGTGCATATAAATCCGAGCTCTAGTCATAATCAAACTTGGAATATTTCTTCAAACTGGGAAAATATCTCTTTCAATTTATACCTACTAATTTTCTAGAATAATAATAATAATTAGTATTTTAGTAGTGAAAAGTCAGGATTTTGGTTTCATAATTTTTGAATTTTTGTTTTTGGGCGCAATATAGAATTTTCGCATTTTTGAATGCAGATTTTGTTCTAAATACGATAATTTATTCAAATTATTCATTTTTACGTCGAGTGCTTTGGAAGAAATACTTTTGTTTAAAACAAAATCATCACCGGTCTACCGGGCATTTGCCTGATGTTTGCCCGCCGGTCCAGTCCTGGCCTGGCGTGGGAGGTTTCTATTCTGTTAAATATTAATTTCTGTAATTTGTATTTGTAAAATTGAATTGTTTCTTGCAACTTTCCTCGGTGAAAACCACAAAATTAAATAATACAGGAGTAACTGCAAATTAACCCACGGGGCATAGACATTCTAGGCATGGGAAAAATTTAAGATTTTTTCAATGGGGACATCAAGATTACATGCTTTGCTATCTTTGCAGACATTTTTTCGGCGGGCAAAAATTAAAAATTAAACGTGAGTTCTGAACCACGGAAAGAATAATTCACTTCATTTTGAGAAGGCGGTTACCACGAAGATTACACCTCGGTGATTTGCCAATGCCTTCGAAGCGGGCACTCAACATTATATTAGCAGTGAACGGAATCGTGAGGCGGCAATAAGGGGGGGGGGGTCATTAACAAACTGTAAGTTTTGTTTTTATACAAAGAGAAATCGAAATCAACAGGTATATAGTAAGCAGTTTGGCCTGTGATTCCCAGGGTGATATTGACCCCACAAAAACTAAATACAACCCAGGCTAAAAAATTGAATGTAAAACAAGGAAATCTTGAAGGGGTAAAATTTTAAACCTGGATGACGTGTAAAAGCAGATGTTGAGCGCAAAAAAAATAATAAATAGAACCCTAAATAGAGAACACAAAAAAGTGAATTTAAATAAACAAAAAATTTTAATCTTAAAATTTAATAATTGAAAAGTACCGGAGTATGGGTACTTGCACGTGCTTGCCCAGGGCGATTGATCCACGCTGAAGGAAGAAAATTGGAAAAACAAGAAAAAAACGTACCTACCAAACAAACACCGGCACAATAAAACGACTACCGTAAAAAAATTGAGTTTGCTCGAGAAAATCAAATAAAAAAAGCGCAATTAACTTGAAAAGCGGTAGTTTTGTTTTAGGTAAACTTAAGATAAGGAAAGTTAAGAAATGTCTAATAAAAGAAAGTAAACAAGGCGGTATAATATTAAAATTTCAAAAAAATGTTTGTTGAAATAATAAGAAAATTAAGCTCGCAGCGCTATAAAGATTAACGCAGTTGGCTAAGTAAGCAGGGTTTTATTCCAAAATAATTGAGTTTTGAGTTTTCACGGTCAAACC
The DNA here is from genome assembly GCA_949152465.1 of Cantharis flavilabris. Lineage (NCBI taxonomy): Eukaryota > Metazoa > Arthropoda > Insecta > Coleoptera > Cantharidae > Cantharis > Cantharis flavilabris. The sequence continues at coordinate 6,399,956 of OX424438.1, forward strand.
GGAGACCGGCCAAGCGGTTCGGAAACTTCAGCGATGTGAAAATTCCATTGTTCGGAAATTAAATGGAAATTAAAAATTATAATATGTAATATAAATAATTGATTTTATATATTATGTGGATTAGTCACTTCCAAATTTTTATTTGCATCGAATACACAATAACATTTTGACAGCCCTTGATAATTAGTTTTATAATCGCGAACTTGTTTAATTTAATTTTAATTGTTAAAATATATTTGTGGGACGCAAAATAAAAATTTGATGAACTTGGGAAGGTGATTATTTCGAAAAGTTTAATTAGGGTTCCGAAAATCGCGAAAGGAATTAAGAACAAAGGACAAGTCGTTTTTGCACACACAAAGACACAATACAATTAAGTGGAGTTCGTTAAATTCGATAAAAATCAGAGAAAAAAAGGAAGAAAGTTAAAATATATAACTGCATAAAAGCATAAAAAAGACATAAATAGTCACAAGAATTTGGATTAAAATGCATTTATTTTATCGCTGCACTTTCTTCATCTTCATCTAAATTTAAATTTCCATTAAGGAAGACGAGGAAGGAAACTCGTTCAGGCACGTAAAGACCTAAATGAATCGTGACACTCCTACATTTAAGCTGAATTCAATGCAATTTTTGGTCATTTTATTTTTTACCAAACTTGTCCAACATGTTTTAACCGAGTATAAAGAAATTTTAAAGATTTTTCGAGAATTCCATGCGATATTAAGTCGGGTTTACCTGACATAAAACACTAAATTACTTGTAAAGCGTTCAGATAAGAATTTTTTATTTAAGCAATTACGAAAACAGCCCTTAATGACCCTCGCGATGTTATTTATTTCCACTTTGATCAAAACGAATTTTCCCAAGAGATAAATTACCACACTTTCCAGATCAAATTTTAATGTGTGATAAAAAATTTTAATTGTCCGGGTCCGGATCATAAAGTGAACATTTTTTGGGAAGATATAAATCAATGATAATATAAAATGCACCATAAATATGAAAAACTTTATTACCTTTTAAGGCAACATTTTCAAATCTTAATTAGTCATCAGTTAATAAAATTTTATCTGTCCAAGTCGGAAACAATTTTTCGAGAAACAAAAACAGAGCATCCCGCGCGCGCGGGGGATTCCCTGCGATTGACGGAGCGAATTTCGAGGATTTGAAAAGAAAATCTTACCTCAATAACAAATATCGTTGCAGAAACTTCTTCGAAACATAGCACGAATTTTCTTTTGAAAACTCCACGCACACGCGCACTTTTAACTGAAAAGCACAAGTAGGCTTTGGAAAATTTTTCACATACTCGGGAACAGTTTAAAATCCAAAGAGGTTGCAATTCACTAAACCAAAACTTATTATCTACTTAAATGGAAAACAAAGTCAATAAATCACGAAAATTTAAATATGTCACAACACAAAATTGTCCGTGAAAATGAAAATTGGGTAGCGGATGAAAACAGCACACTGTATGCAAATGAGAAAAATTATGCGGTCAAGTGTCAAAAGCGAAAAATTGCAAAAAAACAATTTTATACCAACTAAACTTTTAAACTTATACACCAGCGGCTGCTTACCGACTGACTGGTGTTTTGATTTTAAAATGCCGCGTTGCCCCCTCTAACACATCCCCACTCTAAGCCACGAATTTCAGTTATATTCTGAAATTATATTGGTGCATTTTGTGAATAGGTACATTCCGATTGAAAATACAATTATTTGAAACTTGCAATTGTAACGAAATCGTCTGTTACGTTTCACGATAGCGCTTATGAATATTTCCGTTTCTGGTGGAGGTGGGAACGGGTCGGGGTCTTCAACATGTCAATGGCTAAGCGATCTTACGCATCTTTTCATATCGATATTACGATATTCATTCATTACCGTCGTAGTAACGTATACGCTACGTACCTGCGACCGACTACGTACGACACGCCGACTAGGGGTGGTTACTCTACTGGACACTCTTGGGGGTGCTTTCATCGCATGGGGATTACAAATCGGGCAAGACTGAGCTGTTGAAAATGAGAAGACGTCTTTGTCGTCCAACAAAATACAAGGGTGATCATTTTAAAATGTCCATTGTTAATCTTCGTTTTGCAAGGGTGGACAATAATAGACAGGGTGGAACAAGTGCCCTATTACTATGCGAAACTTCAAGTCAAATTGATACTCGAAAAACACAACCCAAAGCAGATCGATACATAATATAACAAAATTTTAACAAAAAATCTAAAATTCATTTTTTTGCCATCACGGAAAGTTGCTCGCCAAAATCGATTTACTTTTTTAATTATTGATTGATGAAGATTGTATGAGATTGTAAAAATTCACATCGTTCCCATTACCTGAAAGCGCACTCGTCACCTAAATGTGATGAATGTTTCGTCGAGCGTACCTGTCAACTTTGACCCTTTCGAAAATTTTCAAAACAATCTCGAGGTAACATTACCTAAACCATTCAGCCCCTTTGGGAAACTACTCAAATTTGTTAATTTCTACGCAAGGGTTTGCGATATTTCAAGATATTCGGTTACGTTTTATGTAAGTATTTAAAAAACCCTAAATAAGGGCATGTTTCGATCGTATTCGCGATTTTCCGCGCAAAACAAAACAAATTCATAATTTATTTACGTTAAGTTAACGTTAACGTTTTTGAGATCTACGCTATATAGAAACCATGACCTACTCATCAGAAATAATGTTAAGGTCAATTATTTATAAATACCCAGTCAATAAAATTTACATCTATCGAAAGAGAAAAATAAAAGATTTTTTAAACTTAGATTTCCCTTGGAAACACCGTCATTTGTCCAAGTAATTTTTAGACGATTGTTTTTCCAAGGCAATTAATATTATTCTTTTAAAACCAATTACTTTGTTTTTGTAGTTTAAACAATAATTAAACAGAAAAAATTAATATTAAACAGTTGGGTAAATGTATTTTAGTTTCATTTTTCTAAAAAAAACACAAATAATATTAAATTTTTATATTATTCTAAACACAATGTTCAAATTTTCCAAGACAATGGACTTCGATTATTAACAAAAAAAAATTAATTTCATGTAACAACTATGTTTTATTTATTTATTTTTTGACCTTCGAGTTTCGACAATTGGCTAGACTTATGCAAATACATAAAATCAATACTTTTGATCCGGATGATAAAAACTAACTAAGATATTCCGCGAAACCAATATGCTGTGCTGAAAACATGTTCTTCGATCTAGATCGGAACATTAGCAAAATAACATGTTGTGACCACATCTCCACCCCCCGGATTTTAAAAATTAAAAGTTTTTCAAGAAAGTTCAAGAACTCAGTTATTTATGTTAACACTATTTTTTTAGCACGTTAAAAACACGTAACTTCGAGCGGCATTACGACGTTGAATTAACGTTTAAAGTTCTGCTTAATAGAAAATTGAAACGAAAGGATTTCGGGTAGACTGTACAAATCAAACAACAGAGATTTGTTTTGTCGACGTTTCGAAGATTATTATTTCTTCATCCTCACGAGTACAATGGAAAATACAATAAGTCCTCGGATTTATTAGTCCGAATATTTAAAAAATTATTAATCCGAAGTATTATTAGAATACTTATTCTATTTTCCATTGCAGTCCTGAAGATGAAGAAATAATAATCTTCGAAACGTCGACACGACAAATCGCGGTTGTTTGATTTGTCCAGTCAATCCGAAATCCTTTCGTTTCAATTTACTAAAATACATAAGTAATAATTCTTGGATAAGAATTGTTTTTTCCTTCTGCTTAATAAATATGCTATTAAAAATTGTAATTTTAATCTTCCCGCCCACTGGAGTATTTTATACAATTTGGGTTATTCAGAAATACTTTATAAACCCCTGCCTTGGACAAATAAATCTTCTCTGAAAGATTTCTTTGAAGCTCAGGTATTTGGAGGCATGGAATAGCCGGAGCTATTCCCCATTGAATCCCCCCCCCCCCCCGGTAGAAAAGCCAATTCGCGATTTACATTAAGCAAACGCCACCACGCGGAAAAATATTGGTATAGAAAGTTTTGTTTATAAACCAAACGTTTGCATTCTTTTGATATTTTTTTATGAATTATTTAATATAAAAATAAAAAATAATAATTAAATAATTCAGAATCAAACGCAAAACAACATCAGCAAGTGTACATAATAGAGTCACCATGTTGTTGGTAGCATGACGAGCGCCACCAATTCCGGTAAGGTAAATCGCGAATAATTGTTAATTAAGGTTAAAAGCACGTTAAAAATGTAAAGGGTTACTTTAACGTAGAATTAACGTTTGTACACGTCTATTGGGGGTATGATGTCATTTTTTCTTAAAAATTGCTTCCAACTACCCGTCGTCGCTATATTATTTCACTTTGATATTCATCCAGATCACTAACTAATCAAATTAATGCAGATCAATAACACTAACTTAAGTAACGAAATATCTTAGAACCGGTCGTGGACTTCTGTTATTGATCTAGATAATATTGCACTGGAGGGTATTCCATACCCCCCAGACCCCCCGGATTGAACGCACCAAGGTCTATGTCATGTTGTTATTCTTGCAGAATAAATAATATGGATCTAGGAGAAAAAGCAGAAACAGAAAAACAAAAGCTCAAAAATAGAGCTGATCAACCTAGAAGTCCACGAAACAATGTTATAAGCCGCAGAAACCAGGATGCTCTTGCAAATTTGCTCTTTTATGCAGAATAATTTTATGAATTATTTATCATTCCAGTTTTACAATAATTCAGAATCAAACTAAAAAGATCAAGTGTATGTAATACAGTCGTCCTGTTGTTGACATTTGGTAGAGTCATGAGCGCCATCAACGGTAAGGTAAATCGCGAATAATTGTGTTAAAATTAACGTTAAAAACACGTTAAAAATATCAAGCGTTACTTTAACGTAGAATTAACGTTTGTAGACGTCTATTGGGGTATGCTGCCATTTTCTTTCGTAAATTGCTCCCAACTACTCGTTGTACTTGCAACCAGACCCCCCCGGTTTGAACAGACCACGGTCTATGTCATGTATATTTGATTTCAATCAATAGGCCTCTGTCATTCTTTCAGAATAAATATGAATCTAGGAGAAAAAGCAGAAACAGAAAAATAAAAGCTCAAAAGCAGAGCTAATCTACGATCAGAATGTTATGGGCCGCAGAAAACATGATGCTCTTGCAAATTTGTTCTTTTGTTCAGACAAAAGAATTTCCCAACAAAAACTTTGGAAAAAATTAAAAAATATTAAAAAAAAATTCTTGGATTATCCATTAGTTTTCGAGAAAACGGCATTTAAAAATCAAAATTTTCCATATGGTAACATGGGAGAACATAGAAATTGCAAGTAACTGGTTTTCTGTTGACGGTACGTGTACTCTGAACTAGTCTTAGTGATAGCGGTCACACGCGTCTTGTACCTCGATGAGTGCGGGCTACCCAGTCAAGGTGGATTGGGTTCAGGGATGTTTTTAATGAGTTAGCGCCTGCAGAAACGGCCCGGAGCGGAGGGGACCGGAGCGGAGTGTAGCGTAGGGTCAGTTTTGGTTGGCGCAACCACGGCAAATCACGGATCCACCGTAAAATGACTGAATTAAATTAAATTAATTTGGCTCCTCCCACTAATTTTTATGTGGGATATCATATGTAAAATTTTCGATCTTTAAATGCCGTTTTATCGAAAACTAATGGATAATCCAAGAAATTTTTTTTTTAATATGCTTAAAAAATTGTCCTCTTTCCAATGGTATATAGGAAAAAGTGAAATTCGTGATATAAATTAACTGACAGATCCCGAATTATCATTTCACCACATTTACAATAATTCAGAATCAAACTCAAAACAACATCAAGTGTACGTAATACAGTTCGCCGTGTTGTTGACATTTGGCAGCGTCACGAGAGCAATCAAAAGCAAGGTAAATCGCGAATTGCGTTAAAATTAACGTTAAAAACACGTTAAAAATGTCAAACGTTACTTTAACGTAGAATTAAGGTTTGTACACGTCTATTGGGGTATGCTGCCATTTTCTCTCGTAAATTGCTTCCAACTACCCGTCGTCGCTGTATTATTTCACTTTGATATTCGACTAACATTATAATCTAATATATGATTAATGATTAAATTTTAACTACCTACTTCAGTCTACTTTCATCTTAATTGCTCGTGTAGATGTGTAACTAATTATTAGTGACAAAAAGTATTTAAATGTATTAAAAAGAATATCAAGATTCATATTATTAAATTATTATTGAAAAAATCTCCCTACTAGTTTCCTCTTTACTTACTCCACGGTATATAAATATATTTATTCTTAAAGAATGACAGGTTTCTATTCAATTGAACGGTCTTCTAAAACCGGGGGGTCTGGGGGGTATGGAATACCCTCCAGTACATCATCCAGATCAACAACTAATCAAATTAATGCAGATCAATAGCACCAATAACGAAATAATAAAAATAATTTTGGTATTGATCTGGGTAATGTTGCACTGGGGGGTATTCCATACCCCCCAGACCCCCCGGTTTGAAAAGCCCAAAATCTATGTCATATTGCATATTTGATTTCAATCAATAGACCTCTATCATTCTTTCTGACTAAACATGGATCTAGGAAAAAAACAGAAATAGAAAAACAAAACCTCAAAAACAGAGCTGATCAACCTAGGAGGCCCACGAAAAAATGTTATGAGCGGCAGAAAACAGGAACCTCTTGCAAATTTCCTCTCTTGTTCAGACAAAAGAATTTCCCAACCAAGATTTTGAAAAAAAAAGATGTTAAAAGTCTGCTTCAATAGATTATTTTAAAAACTTCCCATTAATTTCCGTTTTAATTCAAAAATAGTTGCTACTATTTTAATGGAATTATGAAAAAATGAATTTTAACTTATACTTGTGGTTTGCAATCCATTCATGCGCAGCATTAGTTACAATTCAAATGAAATCACATTTGATGATCTTGATCAATTATAAGTAGTAAACTAGTGAATTTTGAAAAAAATTAATATATTTCATATATAAATCTGCTATTCTACACTACCCCCTCCCCCCGGCCAGTGATATCTTGATCAAATTTTCATTTTTCTATTGAGCCAGAACACTAAAAAAATTTTGCCAACAATGAACCTTTCGTTAATTCTATAAAATTTTCATAAATACAGTGAATTTTGTTCATTGATTTAAATTTCATAAATATTTTCAACGCATATACTCATGGCAGTTTTTGGTTGTTGTGTACATATGTACATAAGCTATGCAGTATGATGGAAAAAATGTTTTAATTTTGTACTAGAAATCTATAAAAAAAAATTAAATTTTGAATCGGAAGCTTCTTTACAGAAATATTTATTGCAACAAAAATTAAAATGTAGGCCACTTGTGCAATGGGCTCAGAGTCAAGTTTCTCTAAACAAAGTAGTAACTCACGATTAATATTGAAGTTCCGATACATAATTTAAAATTAAGAAAAACATTATCCAACCTATAGGTTTGAACGTGCAATAAATATGTTAACTTCATTTTGTTAAGTGACCTATGCTTTACATGTTTGTAAATTAGGAATAAATTCTATAATTCACAGCTGTTGCCGGATCTAGGGTCCAGAGCCTGTTGAACTATAAATTATAAAAAAAATATTAAGAACCACTTACGTGGTCAAATTTATAGTTCGAAAGGGTGAAGATGTAGGTTTCAAAATAATTGGAATCGTGATAATAATGAAATTTGATACGGCGACATATGGGCGAATTATCTTAAAAATGTAACGAAGATTAATTGAAAGTAAAGTTTAATTTAGATTTAAGAAGAATAAATGGAAATTAATATTTTAAATTTAAATCCGAAGCCTGCAGATTGTAATAATATGTTCTTATGTATTTGCCTGCTAATAATCCATGCTAATAACATATGAAATGAATAGCATCAAATGAAGATGTCTTAGTCCGTTAGTCACTCTGTTTACTCTAATCGGGTTGACAGTTGAACGTTTGCGAAGAAGAGTTGTCCGCGTATATTAAGTCTAAAATTGACTTTAATAAGTTTACTCAAGAATGTGACTCTGGTTACACGAAATATTTTAGAGTTCATCCAATAACTTAAAATTGACCTCTTTGTCAAGATGCACCAGGAAACTTACTAAGCCTAGAATTAAAAATCACTGCCGGAAGTAAATTCATGTGTGCATTGGAATGAATAATGAGTAGCAAAATTTAATCATTTATGAACAATGAGAATAAATTTTAAGAAACGCCCATCGCCTCATGTAAATAGCGGAATAGAAAAATTTTATGAAATAATTTGTAATTCAAAATAAATCTAATAAGGGTGGTTGATGACCTCCTCGCCCCCGGGTCTCGATTAAAACGTGTTTAATATTTCTCGCATTATGAGCACTCATTTTGGAAAATATATAAAAAAAATTTTAATTGTCCATGTCGAGATCCCTTTACAATAAAATGTTGTTTAATCAACTTGTCATAAGTCTTGAAATCTGAGGTTAATCTCTCAGGTTTAGACAAGAATATTAAAATTTTTCGAGTTAATTTAATACGCTTACTTTCGGTTTCACGAATAATAATAAAATAATGTCTAAATTTCGGGGGTCAGGCCATTCGAAAATTGTTTTTGTTTTAGGAAAATAACAAATTTTTACATTCATCTAGGTACTGTTACCTAATAAGATATTCTACATGTCGCGTGGTGTAATTTCAAAAATATGCGATATAAAAATTCAAAACGCACAAACTAACTTCCTTTTAGTTAAAATTAGCGTTTAGAATTTTAATTTATTAATTCCAATTCCATATTTTTGTTACCTTATAGGTGTAATGGTCCGAGTAAGCCCAATACGTAGCCGGGTATATAATTATTTTAACGCCAATTTAATTGTACGTTTGGCTCCTTTTTATGAGCCACATTTATATGAAACAATAACGAAATGACGTGCAAATTTTACCTGAATAGTGAAAATGTGCAATGTATAAATAAATGCGTAATTTTATTGAATTCAATTTCCTGTATTAAAATTTCATCATGCGACTGTGCATATTAATTAACATTTTTACAATTTAATTTGGCACAGTTATCGAATTTTCACGGAAATTTTGCAAATTTGGTTCTTGGAACCGCTTCATGCAAATGTAATTATCGAAATTGCAAAAATTGGTATTCAGCATGTAGGCACGAAGTCAATAAACTACGCCGCAGATATATTGTGGCTGTTTATTTTTGAAAAAAAGAAGAAAATTTGGTTTCGAAAATTTGGGGAAATTCGCGACCACATAAAAAAGAGCATAAAAATTTGCAACAATAACAATTTGGCGATGTTAAAAGTTGGTCGTCGTAAAATTTTTGAAATCAATAGTTACCGCAACGCATTGCAATGTGCCGCTTTTTGGTACATTAAATAAAGATAATAAATTTTTAAAAATATTTTTATGCTATTCGAACGCTTTCATATGTGCGGGGTCACGTTTTAAAATACCTCAGCATGAAAAGCTCGAAATAAAGCTCACCTAGCGATTAAGTTGATTTAGATTTTGTTTCAGTCTGATGGTCATGTCAATGTTAACACCCCGTAATATTTTTAATAAACAGACCCATAAAAAATCGGCCCACATAAAGAGAAATATTTATAAAAATTGAAGCGATTGCTGCACAGGTGTTTGCATTGCGCAAACGGGCAACATTTTAAGCACAGTGTTGATTTTATTGAAAGAGTAAAAAAAAAGTGAAAAATTCGATTAGGATTAAAGCACGTTGGGCCTCTCGCAGACGAAAATTAATAAACCTATATAAATTCAAGAAACAAGATTAACCTTTATCGTTTTTGCAAGAAGACCATTATTTAGACTGTGTAATTAAAACGAAAGAATTTTAAAATCTTTTTTTCATTTTTGAAATCCTCGACTTTATGATTTATTTTGTCTGCGATTTTCAGTTGTTTTTTGAATATTTAAACTTGTTCGCCATAAAAATGTAGAATCATAAACCGCGCGTATGGAAGGAGTAAAAGGATATATTGGTCCATTTGTGAAGACAAAGATCGCGAAGAGTTAAAATATTATCTTCTTTTTGTACGTCGTCAGGTTGTGAATTGGCTCCGTCTCGCTCGACGCATTATTCAAATATGTTTTGTCTTCGTTTTCAACATATATTATATTGTTCATCTTCGTCGCTCTTCAATTCGGAGCTGTTCTTCGCCTTCTCTTTCGGCTCTATATGTATTTGGATATGTGAAATGAGTTTTATTCGCTCCGAGTTATTGAAAATATTTTTTTCTTCCTTTTAGGTCATTTTAAAAATATAATAAAAAGCCAGACGGTTTTAAAAGCAAAACTTAAATTTGATGCTATTGTTTTCGTGACTCTTACGACCCTCCTGAATTTAGCATCCAAGTTTGTATGGCACAAAGCAATTATTTTTCGAATAATCCATCATTAGATTTGGCATACGTGAAACTTCCTTTTTTGCCTGCCCGGTCCACTAATCTCGAAGAATCTGATTAATAATTACTTACATTAGATCTTAATTTGAATAAAACGTTTAAGCAAATATATGACAAATTGGACGTAGCTATAATTTTTTTTTCGACTAGTTTCATAGATTTATGATATCATTAAATAAATTATTTTTTGATAGATCGGATTAGTAATAAAATATTTAATATTATTAGTTTCGGTTATAAATTTTAACAGCTAATTATTTACTCTTCCCCAACACTCATTTTGTAAACCGTCGTTAAATTTGTCGTTTTAAGTAGCACAAAATTTTTACATAATTTATTTTCGTTAAAAATTAATTACCACGCCAAAAATAAACACTCTGCGATAAGGAGATACTTTTGCTTTGAGCTTTTAATTACCTCATTTTATTATCATACACGAATTTTTCGCGAGAGGGGGGGGTCGTGCAAAAAACACTCTTGCCCGGCCTACGGGTACTGCCGCTGGTACTGTTGGACAATATCGGACTCTCTCTCAATCAATTATTCGGAACGAAAACATGAGTTACGGAGAGAGTTAATGCCCTCGACAACTTCTAAACGACAATTTACGATGATAAAGGAATAACCCGGTTGTAATGTATCTTGATGATGTTCGATGTTGTAGCTTTTATGGTCATGGCATGAAATTTTAAAATAACAATCAAGTATCTGTAATAGCAAGGGATGAACAGAAAATTTTATATTTATACACAGGGGGAGGGGACCTATTAGGACTTATTCGTATATAACCCAAACTGGATTTTGGCCAACCCCTTAACTGTTTTGAGAGTTTTCGTGGCAGTTTACCTCGGCGGTTTTCCAAAAAAACGAAAATTTGAAACAAAATCAGTATTCAACTGATTACCTACAGAAAACACTATCAAAGGGGGAGACCAGAAGGATTTTTTCCCAAAATTATTTGGAGCAGTGGCATCACTACCGGGGGGGGGGGGGGCTTAGAGAGAGAAATTGTCCCCGGGCCCGCAAGGTTTAAGGGGCTCCTATAGATCCTGAGAGATTTTATAAAGGTTTCTATATGAATGAATAGGTCCAAATCTAGGAACCTTTATGTCCAAAAACATGAATTTATATCAATAATTGTTAATTGTTAACATATTGTTAAATATATTGTTACATCCTATTTATAAGCTGTACAAATACAACTGCATAAAGAAAACTGTTATTCTTCTCGCAATTTATTATTATTATTACCATGGTGACGCGTTTCAACCTAGAACGGTCATCTTCGGACCTAGTGTCAAAAATGTAAAAAGTTGAATGTTCTGAAAGCCAGAGTAAAGGTTGAAAGTTAATTCTTAAAATTAAATTATTAATAAATAAAATAAAAAAAATAAATAATAAACATTCTAAAATTCAAAATCTAGAAAATTCATTCTTGCCCCCCCCCCCCCCCACTTCAGTCAAGTGATCGCCTACGCACTGCATAGTGTATGGCACTCGAAGAAGAAGATTGTTTCTTTCCTTATTCATATATCATATTATTACTTATTTCATTTATTTCTTATTCGCAAAACATATATTAAGCTCAAAAATCAAATTTGGAAACATTCGTTCGCCGTGACAGCTATGCTGCTACCCAGCTATTTGATTTTAAAAATCACTTCATTTGATACGCTTTCTACTACAGGGTTCCCACTAAACTTTCCAAATCAAATTCCTTGACTTTTTCAAGTCTTCACTGACAAAAAATACAAATTTTCTCCGACCTTTCGATAAATCGGCAGATACAAAGGTAAAAAAACATTTTATTTTAAAATTTAAAAACTAATTTATTTAATTAAACTTTTTTCCCTGACTTGGCACTAAAACTGAGAAACTCCCTGACTTTTCGATGACAAAATCAGGGAAATCTTAAATTCTCTGACTTTTCCAGATGTTCCAGACAAGTGGGAACCCTGTACCATTATACACTGTTAATCAGTAATAACTTTTATAAATTTTCATCACAATTCATTGGTCGTTGCTATGGCAACGTGACATTATTAATCATCTCTTCATTAATAATAGTAATTTACAACTTTTGTTTAAGCGAAGAAATTTTTAAAGAAGTAAAAGAGAAAATTTGCGTTAAATTCGTTAAAAAATAATATATTACTTATTATAACCCCCCCCCCCTCTCCCTCCCAGCTGAAGACAACAAAGAAAGATACTTTCTGTGAAGAGCTTGTTAAATTAAAAGGAAAAGTTTTAAAAATCAGCCTTTAAGTTATTAAAAATAAATTTAGAATAATTTTTGTCTAAATTTTTGAAATTCCTGCAAAGCTTAACTAAAGGTTTTTGAAAATTATAAAAAATAACAATTTATTTCGGATATATAGGAAATCAATATTGCATCAATATTGGCTGTAGCTGGGTGCAATATTGGGTCAATATTTATAAAGTTTCGAAATTCGTTCAAAGCTTAAGGAAAGGTTTTTGAAAATTATAAAAAATAAAAATTTCGGCGATATATAGGAAATCAATATTGCACCAATACTGGCTGTAGCTTGGTTCAATATTGGGCCAATATTTATAACCAATATTACCTGCCAATCTGCAACCAATATGGGTCCAATACTGTTTTTTAATATTGCCCCGATATAGAAAATCAATACTGTACCAATATTGGCTGTAGCTTGGTACAATATTTGGCCAATATTGATGCCTACCGATCTTCAGCCAATATATTGGTTAAAAATTAATAATTATGTATTAATAAAATACTAATATTAAAGAAAACATTTGTTGACCATTACGATTATCAAAATCAAATAAAAAAAAAATTTTATCTAAATTTTCGATATTCGTTCAAGATTTAACGGAAGGTTTTTGAAAATTATAATAAATAACAACCTAACCCAACCTGTAGGTTCTCTATGTTTTGTTTTGTCTCCCCAACCTCCTCATTCTTTAAATTTTAAAATGTTTGTACAATGAAGAATATAGAAAATACCCGATCAATGCGGCCTTCAGGCCGCACAACCTTGGCAATAATCGAGTTACGCGTCATTCAAACTCGAGGCGACCGACAAGTTTTATATTTAATTAACATTGCTGTTACTGGGAACTGTCAGTTAATTTATACCACGAATTTCACTTTTTCCTATATACCATTGGAAAGAGGACAATTTTTTAAGCATATTAATAAAAGAAAAATCTTGGATTATCCATTAGTTTTCGAAAAAAAAAAACGGCATTTAAAGATCGAAAATTTTACATATAAAATCCCATGTTAAACTTAATTCATTGATTTTACGGTAGATCCGTGATTTGCCGTGGTTGCGCCAACCAAAACTGACCCTACGCTACCCTCCGCTCCGGTCCCCTTCGCTCCGGGCCTGAACTCAATCCATCTCGACTGGGCGGCCCCACCTTGACTGGGTAGCCCGCACTCTGCGAGGTACAACACGCGTGTGACCGCTATCACTAAGACTAGTTCTTTTTTAATAAATTTTTTTAATAAAAAAATAACAGTTGACTGCAAAAATACAATGAAAATTTAGAACTACCGGTGGCGTGATGTGGTGGTGCTGATGTTCGCACCCTGCCATATTGTCCTCTTTCCAATGGTATATAGGAAAAAGAAAACTTCTTGGTATAAAATAATTGACAGTAACCCTGTTACTTGAACCAAATATCAAAAATTGACTGCAATTTGATAGATCAAAATAATGTGTAAATATGTGACTGCAGTCGAATGATCTATCATCTGAGATAGATACTTCCTTCACAAATCCAACCAAAATTGTGTTAGAGATGCAAAAATGCAGATAGTTTGGGAAAAACAAGGAAACCTAGACAAGGCCTCAAGGACATAGTAATTTTAAAATTCAATTTCCGAAAAATATAGTATAAATCGGAGTAGGACTTTTGGACATTTAGGCACCAGAGCGTTCGGACGCCAGGACATTTGGGCGCCGGGTGTCAAACTTTCAAATATTTTTTTATACTTATATTCTCTGGTTAGTGAGTGTCGAATTTATTTTATTAAATTTTTTTTTTATTTTGAATTGAACTATGAATAAGCCAAGTAATGGTTCTTCTAAAAGTAAAGAGCCTGCAATTTGTAACTTTTTGGCTTGGGTAGACCAAGACTCGAGTTTCGACATTACTCTACACAGAATGAAGTAGAATATATATATTTTTTATATCTTTATAATAAATAATATCTTTTTAAAGTATAAAGTAATCTATTATTAAAGAAATAGTTGTCTCGCGAAGTTCACCGGACTTTCTAAATTTCTAAGGTTTTAACTAAATTAACTAAACAATGCTCAAACTGACAAGGTGAAAAATATTATTCCCCAATACAATCTGTTGGCAAAACGCCCACATTGATCACTCTTGCAGGGCGGAAGGTAAACGATCCAGCCGTTGTACCCCAGAAAAGCGCAATCGAATCGGTTCGCAGTTGTCTTCTAGTGGTATAACTGCTAACATCATATATGTATATCATAAATTTATTTTAAATTGGATTATGTTGATTCTAGTCTAACGTAACTTCAAACTAGATTTACATCATTCAAGACTTGTGTTTCTCGAGTCTGACGGCCTTCGAGGATGTTTTAATTAATAAAAACGTGATTTTAATATGAAAAACACTTGTATAACTGAAAAACACGCCAGGGGCGGGGTTAACCTTATAGATATAGCCAATCGAATAATTGTACAGTACAGCCTCGCTTATCCGGACACACTTTATTCTGGACACTTCAGTAATCCGGACACTCCGCCTCTTAGGACATTTTATAGTTTTTACCTCTGCAATCCGGACGAATTTCTAGTTGCAATTTCAAATTAATTCATCTAAGACTAAACTATGACATCGGGTCGGATAAACCATGGGTGCAATGGAGCCGCCGCATCCAGCGCCAAAATTCAGAAGGCTCTAAAATTGTTGGTTTTTAATTTAATTTTCTATAAAATTTAATTGGTAAAGTTAAATAAATAGGGGGTGGCCATTAATTACGTGAGGCGATTTTTTGACCCCCTCTCCCCCGGGTGAGATGTCGTAAGATTTGTTTTTTTTTAATTACGTGATATTTACCAAGTTGTTATCAACAAATGATAACACAGGTTTGTAAATCGAATTTTTTTTTCGAGGCCTGATACCATTCCTCCTGATTCTTATGTAAATTAACCTCCTGAATCCGAATATGGCCTCCGCTCTCCCCCATCATTCACCGCTATCGGGGGATGCCCCGCCCCATCTATTTTTTAACAATAACTATTTTAGTCTGGTAAACTAGAAAGGTGAAAAGTTAATATTTATAGCAAGAAAATTGATTTGGGAGAATATTTGTCCCCTGAAGTTGTAAACAAAAATCATTAAAGATGATAGAATTTTCCGTTTTTCTACTTAATTTTTTCACTTATTTTTGCTGTTTATTTCGGCAAAAAATAAAGCAATCACCCAGAACATGTACATATATGCAAGTTTTCAGTTTTTACAACCGGGGGGTCTGGAACACCCTCCAGTATACCTGTAAGTGTGTTAAAAAACACAAATAGCAAACAAATTTCGATTCCGGTTTTAAAGTTGAGATTCCACTGGGCATTACTGGATCTAAGTTACAAAAGATATTTAGAAAAATCTATATAAAGCTAGATTCTGGCAATAATTTTGTTCAGGTGTACTGGAGGGTGTTCCACACCCCCCAGACCCCCCGGTTTCAAAAACTGAAAACTTGTGTATGTTTTCTTTCAAACTTTCAAAAACAAAATCCCTAACTTTTTCAAGTCTTCCCCTAGATCAGGGGTGTGCAACCTGCGGCTCGCAAGCCACATGCGGCTCTTTTGATGTCAAGTTCTCCAGGTACATGCACAAATATTACCTAATAATTATATTATTTTATTTTCAAAACCCATAGAAAATATTATTCCGCAAAAAATACTTTAAACAGGATAAAAACAGGATAAAATACCAAAATATTGAAATAAAAATGTTAGTGGCTCTTTAAAAACTGGGAAATTTTGTGAATTGTACCTTTTGGCTCTTCCGTCTTAAAAGGTTGCCGACCCTGAACATTTTGCAAACCTTAGCTTTTAAAAATTGTAAATTTTCCGAAAATTTTTCCTGCCTTCAAGTCTTAATTTCCACGACTTTTCCTTAAAAATAAAAAATTCCTCGACTTTCCCTGACCAAATTTGTGTAATTCTCAATTCCTTTACTTTTGCAAATGAAAATCCTGCTTAAACATTTGTCCTAATTTTTAATTTTTTGCCCCCCCTGGCCCCTTATAACAAACTACAACTCGCTGCTTAATCCATATTCGCTATCAGGGGCGGTTCCAGAATTTTTTCTGGAAAAATCAAAAGGATCAGACGGGCAAAAAGTGTTTTCAGATTTGGGATTGTCTCCTTGTCTATTTTTAAACGTCTGCTGTCTATTAAATATCTTTCAATTTCCTTTCTTGTACTTCGAAACCATGCAATAATTGTGATAAATTTGTTTTTCAATTAACAGTAACAATAAATAAAATTGACAATTCATGTTTACGATACATTGTCAATTTTCCTAGTTGACACTGACAATTGTCAATTTATTTATAATCCGAGGTTAAGCCAGTTCTTCAATTATGATAAAATGATACTAAAAATTTTCTATCGGAAACTTAATTTATTCACGATTTTGGAAGGAAGATATTTCCGAAGACCTCGATTTGATTCGATACCCCAGGTCAAATAGGAATTTAAGAAATAAATGAAACAAAAAAAAATCATAATAAAAAGTATCTGCGTTTTTCCACTGGCCTATTTAGAATTGGTTAATTTTAAGTTACCAGCCTAAAAATATTAAGTGATTATGGGGGAGTGAAGGATCAGTGCGGCCTTCAGGCCGCACAACCTAGGCAATCAGACATCGTCAACTTTAATACAGATTTGTCAACCGCAATTCAGATTTGTTAACTGCTATTCAAAGATGGATAACTGTAAATTCAGCCCTGTTCAGAACACCCCCCAGACCCCCCCCCCCTTGTGTAAACTTGTGTATAAGTTCTGTGATTGATCTTATCTACATAATAAGAGACTATCACTTTTTGAGAGTAAGTATGCATTTGTAGGTTTAGAAAATACGCACTGAGTAGTACCGAGTACCCCAGTATCCAACTGATTGTATAAAATTATTGCCAAAAATTGTCGCTAATCCGGAAAACTCGGTTATCCGAACAAACTCAAAACTATATCTGTCCGGAATAACGAGGCTGTACTGTATTTCTTTACGTGTTATTTCCGATTTGATCCTGATCCTGAGGGGTCTGGGAGGTAAATTATTTCATTAACTTGCGAGAGAAAATGTGTGAATTAATTTATTACAATAAAAAATTTTTTTAAATAATTTTAGTTATTGCTAGATGCAATAACTCTCCCATAAATTATTATTATTATATTATTATTTATTAGATAGATATTATTCGATCGCATAAAGTTATGATCACTTTATCTTTCCTGTCTGTCGTTCGCTCAACTTTATTGTTTTAAATTCAATAATAACTATCAATTAGTAGTTTTCTTAAAAGTATCACAGAAGGCTTATTTGCTTTTGAAAAAAATTAAGAAAAATCCCACTATCTCCGTTTGCGAATTACACAATTTCCTGCAGCTGACTTTTCAGGAAAATATCTTGGTTACGAAGGTAGGCAATTAAAAGTGAATCAAAAATTAAAAATTTTTAATTTAAATTTTTTGATCGATAAAATTTTTTCAGCGGCAGGAAGCAAGTTGATAAAAAAATTTTAATTTTTTCTCCAAACTTAAAAACTCGTTTACAAAGTAATTTAAAAGTTGCGTTTTAACGAGTTCAAAATTTCAGAATATAAATTTATCTAAAAAGTAAATTGTTTAAAATCTCAATTATGCTAATGCATTATGTTAATTAGCTTAGTTACACGCTTGGGGTGGAACTTTAACTGTTGGTAACACTGGCAATGACAATGACGAATCGAACTTACTTGTATTCAAATTTTGCAAGTTTTTAGTCGTTTCGTGTCATAATTTAATAAAGTGACATCAGCAGCTTGTAATTTTCATTTCTGGCGATAATTTTGCACTAACGTTGTTCGTGTTGCTAATTTCGCCTCTTGTTAGTTGTTAGCTAGTATTACCAACTTGACGATTTATTATTTTTGCCAACACTTAATTTCGAATATCTTGTAAGCATTAATAATTGCATAGATTACGTAACTTTACATTTACAACCGTGAAATTATTCAATTAGCATTATAAACAATTTATTATACATTGTCCTTTTGTATTCTACTGGAAAATACTTATTGGAACTTACATTTTACGTGTTTATCAGTTTTATGTATTGATACTAAATTTTACAATATACATTTCGAGTTATACAAATTTTTTATCACTCCTATCTGATTCGCATTACTGTAAAATCATCTTCTTTGTAATAAAATTTTGCCCTATTTATTCTTTAAATTGCTTTTTGATTTATTTTACGTTTTACGATTTCGATTGTTTTTACTTTTTTATTTTCTTCTTTTTTTTTATAACCAAATCGAGATCGCATTTGGTGGGAAGCTCTACTACGTAAATAATAGATGTAGAAATTTATGTTTTCCCATTGTTAGGCGGAGGAGGTTGACGCTTGTTGTTACACAATTTTGGAAATTGAAGAGCGCTCGCGACTTGCTCGGACCGACATTAGAAGAGTCATTTCGACTCGAATGGATATTAAATACATAACTGTACTAATAAATAGAAAAATCTCCTGTTTGATGAATACACATCACAAGGAGTAATGAAGTTGCAAAAAAATTTTAACAAATATTTCGTACTCGAATGAGTTCATATAAGATCAAGTTAACTGTTTTTGATCCCGTGGGCAAATTGACTTTTGAAATACAAATACGCGTTAAATGGTACAAGATATTTGTTACCTCATGCATGTAACATGTGCTTCTTCATTTGTCTCTGTCACGTTTAAATCTGTGACATGTCACTTCATCTCGCTCACCTCGAAGATGCTTCCATGGAGTATAAGGCATCCACCAGCTTATAAATATTTTATTAGTGCAATGTTAGTTATTTTACAAGTCCGTGTGAATTTTTCAATTAAAACCCGTAGTGCTTGTTGTTTATTGCACCTAATAAACGTTTATATTCCGTATTTTGCAATTAACTTCTTTGCCATATTATTGAAGTCGGAGCTTTTCGTAATACAAAATTATATATTATAAATTTTGAGTAACAATAATTATTTAAAGGAGATGACCCGCATTAAGTTATCTGAGATCTACAAGGACCGCATATTTTACGAAAACGAGTAGCTTTGACAAATTGCGTGGTAGAGTCGAAAAGTTTAGTAAAAAAAGAACAAACACCTATAATTTTAAACATATAAAATCGATACAACGAACAATAGTTGGATTCTAAATTAATATTTTAATGCAATAAAAACAATTAACCTTCGCATAGTCGCTTTAAATTATTATTATTATTACCAATAAGCATGCCTTATTATAACGAAACACTAAAATAATAAAAATTTAGATTTTTATAATTACTTAAAAACGTGTTTCGTAATCGGCACATAATTTACCTTGAACCTTCAATTTTCAAATAAAATTTATGCAATAATGCCAATAGGAACTCTAAAAGTAAAGCGAGCGCGAGCAAAGAAAGCAATTAAACATTGCGAACAATAGAATACAATTTGCCGGGTTTATGATTTTACAATATTTTAATTAAATATATTATTATATTTACATTAAAATAATATATTATTGTTCTATACATCGAGAAAAAGTCAAGTGGGCGCTCTAATAATCATTTAAATTATATTTTGCCACGGTTTGTTATATTATTTATCCTACGACGACCGAGCCTACAGTGCATGTTGTTTTTATTTAAGGGAATAATACAGAAATTTATTTTAAATTTACTCGATAACAACGCCATTGTATTAATATAAATAACAAACAGGTTACGATCATAGAAGTACCAGGTGCATCAAGCATTCAACACAGCGCTCGTTTAATATTCTTAAATAATTAAATTCTTCGGTAACCACTTCTGCGCAACACTTTAAATTCAAATATTTTTTAAACATAATCGAAAAACTACTCAACCCTCCCCTTGTTTTCACAAATTTATAGGAATTTTGAAACCTAACAACCCCTACAAGTAAGCTTCTTAAGCTGAAAGCTCGAACGTGTTTCTTCCGAAACTTTTTGTGGTCCTTGTGTACCTAAGTGTAAGTTGATTTCACAACAAGTATTTTTCTTGTTGCATAAATTTAATCGCAGATTACATTATCCTCTATTTTTCTCCAAGTATTCTAAAAGAATGTAAATCCTGCGATATGTACTGGAGGGTGTTCCACACCCCCCAGACCCCCCGGTTTACAATTATTGTAAACTGGAGGGTCTGGGGGATTTACAATTATTGTAAACCGGGGTGGGGTCTGGGGGGTGTGGAACACCCTCCAGTATATATTGGAAGATTTACACCCATTTAGAATTGATACTTGGAGAAGATAGAGGATTTACAATTTTATAAATTTCACTAGGAAAAATAGGAAAATTTGAATTTTTAAGCAAAAATGAGGGAAATTTAAACCTTTGGTCAGAGAATATTAAAGCTTGGAAAAACATTTATTTAGGTGCTTTACTGCTCCGAGTTTACAATTATTGTAAACCGGGGGGTCTGGGGGGTGTGGAACACCCTCTAGTACATATTGGAAGATTTACACTCTTTTAGAATACTTGGAGAAGATAGAGGATTTGAGAAACTTATTTATTTTTATATTGTTTTTGAGATTCGAGCCGAATCTCACCAAATCTCACGTGGGGGAGGGGGGGGTCTCGAAAAATATCACGTAATTTTTTTGTGCCAACTATTCTTAAATAAAAATAATTAAGCAAATTATGCTTTTTTAATAAATCCAACGCAATCAAGCACAGATTAATGTATTTACACTAAGAATACGCATTTTAAAAAATCTACTAAGTTACTGTTACTTTCAAAGTAACACAGAAAACTGTTGCTAAACTTCGTGAGCAGTAAGGTAATTAAATAAATATGTTTTCCAAGTTTTAATTTTTTCTAGCCGAAGGTTAAACTTCCCTCATTTTTGCTTAAAAATTCAAATTTCCCGGTTTTTCCTGGCGAAATTTCTAATATTATAAGTCCTCTATTTTCTCC
Source organism: Cantharis flavilabris (assembly GCA_949152465.1). Taxonomy (NCBI): domain Eukaryota; kingdom Metazoa; phylum Arthropoda; class Insecta; order Coleoptera; family Cantharidae; genus Cantharis; species Cantharis flavilabris. The sequence goes on from OX424438.1 coordinate 6,421,621, forward strand.
AAGTATTCTAAAAGAGTCTAAATCCTGCGATATGTACTGGAGGGTGTTCCACACCCCCCAGACCCCCCGGTTTACAATAATTGTAAACCATCCAGACCCCCAGATTTACTATTATTGTAAACCGGGGGTCTGGGGAAAAAATAATTAAGAAAATTATGCTTTTTTAATAAATCCAACGCAATCAAGCACAGATTAATGTATTTACACTAAAAATATGCATTTTAAAAAATCTCACGTGAGATTAGAAAGGGGGGAGGAAGTCGAGCCAAATCTCACGACATCTCACCAAGGGGGGCGGGAGGGTCTAAAAATCGCCAAAATCACCTCACGTAATTAATGGACGCCCCCGTTCCAAAGTGACATCACAGTGTAGATTCAAGAAATTCCACATTTTTTGGTTTGTTTATGATTTTTTTTTTTTTCAATTTTTAAACTTATATTCCTAACCTTTCCTCACAAGTCGACTGGTGCGGAATGGGACGTTTCGCCGTTGCCGTTTCGCCGCGGCCGTTTCGCCGTCGCCCATTTCGAATTAATAAGGATACAAATTAAATAAAAAACATACAAAAAATTTAAACTTAGAAAAAGAAGTACTTATTGCCCCATTTGGTAATTGTGAGCAATACCACGGAGGTATTCCTCTAAGTCATCGTATTCGTCAAAACGGTTAATTATACGCAACATTCTATCATTCTCGTCCCTGTATTTTTTTATTTTTTAGAAGGTTCTACTCCAGTTACATTAAGGAATTTTTTTTTCTAAATTCAAACAATCGAGGGTTTTTTTATTTCTGCTTTTCTAATTTCTAATTTTCCATAGCCCCGAAAATATTAATTTTTGCAGTCAAAATATTGATAAATATATAAATAAATAATAACACATGTTATAGTTTTGTTTATAACTTTTGAATTATAGATTAAAGTAAAAAAAATGGGTGACACCGAAATAGCCATGGCGAAATGGGCGACTGCGAAACGGCGACGGCGAATTGTCCTAGACCGGACTGGGGAGTTTGGGTGGTATGGAATACACTTCAGTATTGGCAACTAAATATCTCTTTAGTTTTGTCATCTTAATGAAAAGCAGTAAAGAGTGCACTGGGGGGTATTCCATAACCCCCATAAAATACATTTTCCAACCAATATTATAAGCTCCAACAAATGAATAGGTGTAACAGACGGTTTTTCCAAACCGGAACAAAATTTGACATTAGTGGCTCCAGCATTTGAGTTTAAAGATTTCAAAACTTTCAAAACATGGTTACCCCATCCCTCCCCTCTCCTAGATCAAGGGCTGATTATTGATATTCAATTAACTAAAAAAAAGAAGTAATATCCCAGGTTTTCTTCCAAGTTCCCTTTTATTATTGTTCATTTTTCTTTCGAGATCCTATACATTTGCCCGTTTTCTTCACCTTAAGAAATCTATCGGCTATAAATGCAATACTTTGAGAGTAAATCTTTGAGCATTTTCATTTAAAGACATTTCTGAATCCGCTCCAACTCGAAAATTACGGAACTAGAAAGACGAAATCTTTGTTTTTAATTTAAATTCGGTTATAATTAACGAAATGCAATCTAAAATTTTATAATATAATACGATGTTCACTGTTGCACTCTTAGAAGTAAACTGCTGCCGGCTCCGCCCACTAACATACGCAGCTGCAGCTAGTTACGTTGAGCACATATACCGTCAAAAGAAAGAGTAAATCAATTTTATTTAAAAAATCTAAATTTTAAAATCGATTATCTTTCCCTAGATTGTCCCGGATTTCCTAAAATTTCCAAATTTTCTAAAATTTCTTCAAATTTCCTTGGATAGCACCAAGATTTTTTTTCGAAAAAGTTTAAAGAGCTTTAAAAATCAAAAAACAAAGGTAGTCTGTAGTATTCCTAAGATTTTCTAATTTTCTAAAATTTCATTGGATGTCGTAAAATTTCCTCGATTTCCTTTCACTTGTACACCAAATTTCGTCAGCGGTTTCTCCCTCGGATAAATGTGTTATCAATACGATCTGGTTATCCGTTAATATTATATATAGTAAAACCTATTTAATAATCAAAAACTCAGACCTGATTAGGATAATCAGAGTCACTATCTATCTTCACTCACACAACGGGCAACTGGATCTAGGGGGATCAAACCCGGTTCCTTCCCCGGGCAGCAATTCATGGGAGCGCCAAATACATATATTTTAAATCTTTTGAAATATTTAAACTCGAATTTTGTAGAAAGGGGCGCCAAATGTCAAATTCTTGCCCCGGTTTGAAAAATCGTAGATCCGGTTCTGACTTACGTTGTCGAGTATTTTTATTATTGATAGATTGACAATATTGTGCGGCCTGAAGGCCGCACTGTTCTACTCGTATGCCAAATTAATAAATGCTGTTCCTATGTCAATATGAATCCATTACTTCCTTTGTTGCCGCTAGAAAGGTTTAGGTTGGTAATAAATTAATTAACCTACGTTCGGTCCGAAACATCGATCTAATCGATTATTGCTGATATTTTATAACGGAACCGATGTGGGTAATAACCAACAACATTAAATCAGGTATTGCTTTTAAAAATTATGATTCTGAAAAAGGCCACCCAATAAAATCAAATCTGATTTGTTCCTGAATTATTTGAAATCATACAATATTCTAATCTTGGGTACAGGCAATAAAAAGTAAATTTTATTATCTCATAAACCGCCGGTTTATTATGGCATTTAAGCACTGAAAGGTAACCAATTGCAAATGTGCTACATTGGTAGACTCACAAGCAAATCCTATTATGCAAATCCAAATAAGAACTGATCTTATTGTAATAAATAATATTATTTTTTATTAAATTTATATTGTGTTTTCTTCATGTTATGGTAAATTTTCTGAAAAATCTCATACTCGCCCGCCATTTTTCCGTTTAGGTTAGCAATAAAATTGACCAATCATAGGTTGCTGTCCGTTCTGTTCCCCACAGTTCCCCAACTGTGTCTGTTGCAGGAAATAATATTTTATTTGAAATAGCATCAACATAGTATTTTGTTGAATCAACTAATTTAGTTGTTAGATCAAATAATATTTTGTTATTTGAGGGTTTTTTTAAGTAAAGTTTAAAAAAAAAGTTGAATATGTGAGAAATTTAGGCTTTTGGGGTTTCCATGAATAAATGTTAAAATCAAAACCTGAGATTCTGCCTCCTTTGTAGTCAAATGGGAATTTTGAGCTAGAACGACTATAGTTTATCTACTCCCGTAAGATTGAATTACAACAAAAGGTTTCACATTTCAAATACCAAATACATAAGTATTTCAGAAACTGAAAAATATCTTCAGAAAGAATTTTGGTAAAGCAAAACAATTATTTTAGATGAAATAATAACTTAATATTATAGGATAAGAATTGGATACATTCAACCCAAGTTTGTGGATCATTCAAATATTAACGATGATGATGATAATGAATAAATATTAATACAAAGAAAATAAATACATTAAAAATTCAACATAAAGCTTAGGCTTATTATTATGTCTATCTTTTATGATACTTAACTTTAATGCTTTAAAATATGCCTCCTCGTTAATTTAGTATATTGGCCTGTTAGTAATAACGGACGTTTTCTATTGGTTAGCTAATTTCCAGTGAGATCAAGAAATCTCATTTAATTAAATTGTTTGGTAAGGACTTCCATCTTTCCCCTGTAGGATCTAGAATCTAGGAAAAAAGGCAGCTTTTTCAAATACGTTAAGAACGTCAACACTCCATCATAAATGCGCTTTTAATTTGGTCTCCGATTTTCACACGAGCGTGAAATTGAAAAGATCACTTAACATCTCACCTTGGGTACTATATATTTCAATATTCAAAACAGAAAAAATATAAAAAAGCCTCGATACCCCTCAAGATCCCGAAAAAAATTGGCCATTTTTTATCATTTTTTAGGAAGATGAAGTACCAATTCGCCCCATTTTAGCATATTTAAAGTGGGTATTAGCACCCTAATATATCACCAAACGCAGCAGGTGTCAATTGACCAATTGAGGACATCCTTTGTCGATAATCCACCGTACCTGACCAAAAAGGACAGATTTATGCACACGCGATAACGGGCAGAGAAGAGGACCGGTCAGACACCACTTAGGGGACAATAAGTTAATGTGGTCTTTGCCATTGTAGATACGTCAATACAAAAAGTTAAAAAAATTTATACGAAAAGCAAAATATAATTCAAATAAAATTAACAGCGAAAAAAAGTGTGAAAATTTTAGCATTGCCACCCCAATAGTTCGCTCAACGTCGGAGCTACAACATTAATGATTTTGGAGAGTTAATTTAAAATTAAAAAAGCCGATGATCTCTTTTCTGAGAATTTTATAAAAACAACAACCATAACAAAAGTACATAATTGTCTAGTTAACCATGATAAATTAACTTAGGCTAATCTAATTTAAAAATTGAGAAAAAAAACTTGTTGATTATCTCGAACCAGGAACCCCCCGTTACTTTCGTAAATGTGAAAATTGTGTATAACTTTGGTTTTTTCCCAGAAAACCATGTAATTAATTGTTTTTTGTGGATAATTATAGGTACATTAATTTAATAACTTGAGATTCCAAAATTTGCAATTCTCGTCACGATTAACCTTGGCAGAATAAAAATTAATTAAAATGCAGATATACCTATTCCATTAAGTTTTTAAATAACAAAATAAATTAATTATTTAATGAATTAGAGATATTAATGTAGCAATTTTTTGATTTTGAGGAATGCAATGCTTATGAAATATTTTGAATTTTATTGTGTTTGATTAAATTGTTCTTTTCAATTTCGATATAATGTACTAGGTACCTATGTGATTTGAACAATGTTAACAATAAAATATAATTTAAAAAAAACCTGAAAATCTATTAGTAACAATGGCTATTCATACAACTTGATATTATAATATATAAATTGGTCAGCACTTTCCAATTTATTTTATTATTATAAAGGTAAAACCTTGACTATACACTATATGATATAGTATAATATATAATAAATAATACATAATATACCGCGCGATTTACTGATAAAAGATCAATCGGATAAAAACAGGGTATTAATGCTGATTATTATTTTCCAAAAATACCCCCCCCCCGCCTAATAAAAATGTAAAGGTGTCCAAAATACATTTCTTTAACATAAAATAATTTCCTACCTTGCCTTCGTCCTGCCGTCAACTGAATTTTTCCTTTCGCTTTGTTCTGAAATTAAAATAAAATTATTGAAAATTGCTAATGGAAAATTTAATTAAAATTTTTACAAAATAAAATAATTTTTGGAAATTATTTCAAAAAACGTGTTTTCAACACTAAACAATCTTATAAGTTACAGCTGATGCTCAATCGTCTATTATTTTCAAGAAAATTAAAAGTGGCGAAGCCGTAGGCGATTATCAAATAAATTAAAATTTTTTTGTTTAATTGGATTATACTGGGAGTTTTATAAAAAAAAAAACACGTTTATATGTTGTAGTTTTCCCAAAATAGAACGCCAGAGGCGTAATGTTTACTCTTCAAAACCGAAAAATACGAAATTTAGATAATCAAATCATCTAAAGAAATAGACTACATATTAACCCCCCCCCTCCGCTCCCTATATCATTGTAATATAGAGAATCTAATTAAAAAATGATTTATTTATTTTTTAATAATTTTATTGCCAATCCAAAAAAAAATGCAGAATTTTGATACTTCATTTTTACGAATTTTTTTTTTCGGTAATAAAACGTAAAACTGATCGACTAAAATGCAATTATTCAAAAATTAAAATAATTTATTGATGAGAACCAATACAAGTGGTATGGCAAAAATACTTGGCGACAATCATAACTAACGCGAAATTATTGTTTTTGTAATAATCCCAAATAGGGTTCGTCGATGGTGGCTGTGGCGACAATGCCAGCGGCTTCAAATTTTATCCCGAGGATTCTTACGCGAATTTTCTTATCTTTGTCAATAACGACGGCCTCTCTTCGGGACCTATAAGCGTTCGAAGCAGGACAAAATATCAACTCTGATGGAATCGAGTGTCTGGAAACAAAGCAATTCATGGGACCTATTTCTATAAATATTCCCATTTTGGTTGCTCTTTTCACAACTCCATCTAGAACTTCACCTCTGATAGGTCTAAATACCACCGCCCGATATTTTAGATCAAAGGATGCAAGGGATTGTCCAGTAAGTAATCCTTCACCAATTTTGTCTAATGCAGTTACGAGAATAACATATCCGGTATTTTGCTTGTACGAACCATCGACTTCAGTTCTTAACTTCCTTATTATATTTTTTCTGATTCCGCGTCCAAAGTATTTCGGATGTAAAAAGATATTTTTTTGCAATTTCACGTGGTAGAACATTTTGTTGTTTATGTGTAAATAAAGTTATGAAGTGCGGCTCAAATGCTGTTGGTTACATATTTCCAAAGCATTTTCTCCTTTATACACGTTTAACCGTTGATCCGGATAATCGGATTAGGATAATCGGATCCGGATAATCGGATCAACGGATCAAATGATAATCGGATCAACAGATCATAGGATAATCGGAACAGCGGATAATCAGATCAAAGGATGATCAGCTTTTAATTATTAAGTAAAACTTTTTTAAATTTACAAAACCATTTATAGGTTTTGCTCTGAATTTTGGGATATAAACATAAAATTTCTTCAAGGACGTTTGTATGTTATTGTAGTGTTCTCATAATAGAAAGCCAGATCCAAAGCCAAAGCCTATTATTAATAAAATTAATAAATTTTAAATAAATTTCAAATTTTTTACTTATAAAGAAATTAATGCTTAATCTACAAAACCCAAAAATATGAAATCTACAACCAGGTCATCTAAAAAATACTATAACCCCCACCCACTCCTAAATTGTTGTAATATAAAGAATCTAATTAAAAATTGATTTATTAACTTTTTAATAATTTTATTGCCAATTCAAAAATAAAGATGGCTGTCGAGATATGAATTATGCTTCAATAGAAAATTGCAGAAATTTGAAATTTCATGTTCTGGACTTCTTTCGTTCCTCTTTTATCGGCAATAAACCGTAAAACTGATAGACTGAAATGTAATTATTCAAAAATTTAAATAATTTATTGATGTGAAACCAATCCATGTGGTATGGCAAAAATACTTGGGGACAATCATAACTATAACGCGAAGTTATTGTTTTTGTAATAATCCCAAATAGGGTTCGTCGATGGTGGCTGTGGCGACAATGGCAGCGGCTTCAAATTTTATCCCGAGGATTCTCACGCGAATTTTCGTATCTTTGTCAATCACGACGGCCTCTCTTCGCGACCTGTAGGCGTTCGAAGCAGGACAAAATATTAAATCTGATGGAATCGAGAGTCGGGAAACAAAGCAATTCATGGGACCTATTTCTATAAATATTCCCATTTTGGTTGCTCTTTTCACAACTCCATCTAGAACTTCACCTCTGATAGGTCTAAATACCACCGCCCGATATTTTAGATCAAAGGATGCAAGGGATTGTCCAGTAAGTAATCCTTCACCAATTTTGTCTAATGCAGTTACGAGAATAACATATCCGGTATTTTGTTTGTACGAACCATCGACTTCAGTTCTTAACTTTCTTATTATATTTTTTCTGATTCCGCGTCCAAAGTATTTGGGATGTAAAAAGATATTTTTTTGCAATTTTACGTGGTAGAACATTTTGTTGTTTATGTGTAGGTAAATATAGGTATGAAGTGCGGTTCAAATGTTGTTGGTTACATATTTCTAAAGCATTTTCTCCTTTATACACGTTTAACCGTTGATCCGGATAATCGGATCAACGACTAATCGGATCAGCGTATAAACGGATCAGTGGATAATCGGATCAGAGGATAATCCGATGAGTATATTTACAAATGGTGGTTCCAATCCTCCAGAATAAGTTCGCAAAATAATTTTTTTTTAATTTGGAATCTGGGAAAATATTTTACTTTTTTTTAATTCAAGGGAATACCCTTCAGTACACAACAATAGGAAACGGTAGAGTATTCAGAAGTATCTCTAACAAAACTTAATTATTACTACCTCTACTTACAATTTTTGCGACGACTACGCAGACGAAAAGTATAAATAGAAGCAACTCGATCGAGTTAATTACAGTTTTACGGACCCTTATCGTCGTAAGATATTTAAATTACTTTATGGACAAATTTTTAGTGCATCAATTTATTTAATTTTGTTCATTCGTCAAGTGTTATTACTGCATTAATTACTTGAGTAACACAATGTGTCGTTTTTGACGTATGTTATTTAATCATTTAAGTTGACTTAATAGACTGTAATTTGCTAATAAGAAACGTTCCAGATAAACGCAATCTTATGAAGCACTTAGCATACCGATCGCGCTAGCGTGGAAAGGAAGAAAAACAATATCGGTTTGGAATTCAAAGTGTTGAGATTGAGACAATCAAGTAGTAGTCGAATTGGTTTGCAAATTCCATAAAATGCAAGCAAACCTAAGTCGGTATAAAATATATCTAGACATGCACCACCGCCATATTGGTTAAAAACTAATAAAATAACGATGATTTACTGTTTCTTTGACGTTTATAGTTGAAGTTAAACCATTTTATTTGCGTGCATTTTTTAAACCCGCAGACGTTGAAAATAAAAACTTAAATGCACTTTTCTAAACACACGACGTTTCGTCTTTGTTCATCTTCAGCGTTCCGGTTAAAACGGCAAGCAGTCGCGGCGGTGCGGTAACGTCTCTCCGGATACCAAGGGTGGGTTTTCTCGAATTGCAATTATTTTCTTGTAAAATCGTTTAATTTTAATGCAATATTGCAATATGTCAAAACTTTTTTCGCGAATGTGAACGGCCCGAATGACTTTTTCACTGTTAATTATATTTTCTAGTTTTCAATTTGCCGCACGGCAGCCTTTAACTCGCGAGTAATAATAATATTTTTAAATAAATCAAGTTTAAAACGTTTTTGTTAAAAGTAATTGTTAAAAATAATGAATTGCGCGAAATTTACATTTCTCTAATTGTTCTTTGTTTTACTACTCCCAAGTTATATTCTCTTTTATATTATTGCGAGCTAATAACTTATTTAATTGCAAATAAATTTTATTTTAATTTTTATTGTTTCTAACCAACTTTTATATGGTACCAGCTAAATGCTAAAGGATGTCGTATAAATTGTAAGATAAAACAATGTTAACTTACGCATTCTTAATGGCTGGGTAAACCCATATCGCATTAAGTAAGTTAATTTTTAAATCTAAATGTATCTCAGGTCTATATAATATTAATTGTTATTATACTCGTATAATGTAATTATCGCAAGAAGTATTACAAAGACACAAAGACGTGTAATACAAGGGGCATTACAATGTAAACTAAAATTATTATTATTATAAATCATATTTTTAGTTACGAGGTAACTCGTCGACGAATGATTACAATTCTGCGAAGAAAATCGACGGGTATTACAAATGAATTACTGGGTATTACAAGGAATTGTTAAATTTTATGGAGATCATTAAAAAGCAACAGCAGTAAAATTTAATAAAAATCAAATTCAGTTGGAAGCTAATTCAGTCATCGTAATCATATTTCGCTCACTTTTCCCAAAATTTCCTTACATCTCCTGAAACTTTCTTGCTGAATGTACACAAATCTCCCCTTCGGTTTCGGTTTTACTCGGAATAAAATATGCTACCAAAAAAAAAAAAATTAGTGGATTTAATCAATAATAACGAGCGGCACTAAAGTACTTTTGTAAAACAATTGAAAAGTCGTATATCGTCGGCACTAAAGTAAAACAATTGCTATGACAAAGGAACGAATAAGTTTTTAAATATTTAAATATTAAAAAATGTAATATTTTAATTAAATTAAATATTAATTAAATTAAATTAATTAAATTAAATATTCAATATATTTTAAATAAAATTTAAAATAAATAAAAAATTTAAAAAAATAATACCGTCAGTAATTAAGCTTGTGGTGCGAAAAAAAAGCAAAGAGTGCACTGTAGGGTATTGTATACCCTTGGGATTAAAGACAGTCCAGTTGTAGGGCTGGGACCTTTTATCGATTAATCGATAAATATCGATTTTTCGATATTTCGATAGTTTTTGATATTCCGATAGTTTTCGATATGTCGATAGTTAGAAAGAATTTTTGATAATTATTGATATTTTGATAGTTTCGATATTTCCAATTTAGATTTGTCGTATGTTTTCTGGACTTCCCATTGGTCAATTTTGAGTTTGACCGGTTTCTTTATTCGAGAAAAAAAGTTGGGGTTTATTATTTTGATAATTCGATAATTATTAAAGTATCGATATCTTCGATAATTATCGATAATTGATTATCGATAATTTCGATAATTGATTATCGATAATTTCGATTAATCGATAACTTCGATACTCCGGTAATTATCGATTAACTCAGAAGTTATCGATTAATCGAAACTTTCGAGAGTTTTTGAATTATCGATATTTGATATCGATTTTTGAAAATTGCCCAGCCCTATCCAGTTGTCCTTTTTCAAGTTAAGGACCGAGACATCGGCCGAGTCATAATAAAACGAAGTATTCTTAGGAATTAAAGATATTAAATTAAAATTAAATTTAAAAAAATTCTTAACATATAAGACATATCAGTGCCGATCAGAATTGAAACCGCGATTTCCCGTTTTCTAACTTACGCCATACTGCTGGTATTCAGGTAGTTAGCAAAGCAATTTTTAGTCGATCATAGTCGACTAATCACTAATCGTGATTCATAATAAGCCGAAGAGGAAACCGCTGGCGATATTTGATGTACAAGTGAAAGAAAATCTGAAAAAAGCTAAGGAAATCTAAAAAAATCTTAGGTAATCTTAGGAAATCTTAGAAAATCTGAGGATATCCAAGAAATTCTTAGAAATTACCGATATTACTTTTTCAACTGTTTCAAAAAGAAATCATGAGACAATCCAAAAGAAAATCTAAGCAAAATTTTAAGAAATCTAGAGAAATCCAAGAAAATGCCATAAAAGAAAATCTGGTGTACAAAAATTATTGGGTCTGTGGTTTCCTCCTCGTAATAATCTAAGAAAATAAGTTTTTTTGTCTACTTTTACCTCAATAAATACTATACGGGTATCATATGTCAATAATATTTATATTATATTATTATTTTAAGATTTTAACCTTTGGGTGGGCACGTGGGGTCTTTTGGGACCCTCGGGTGTTATTTTTGCACATTTTTTTTAAAAGTTAAAGATTATTCACGTTGAATTTTCTTTTGAATGTTTATATAATATAAATAATCTAATTAAATTGAGTTAAGATCGCGGAAAAAAGTATTCAAAGTTAAAACAGCTTTGGATGGGCACTTGGGGTATTTTAAGACCCCAGGAATAATTTGTTTTAATCCTTTCATTCGATAGTAAATTGGTAGTACGGACAACTTTTATGTACTATTTGCCATCATAATATGGCGTAGCATTTCTGGGGTTTTTAAAAATTTCCAGTGCCTCATCAGTGTAACCTTTTTATAGTGTCTACCAGAAGGTTAATAACTCGATCGCGAAAAAAATTTAAAAAACATAGTCGATCGCATAATATATGAATGAAGTTGGCCACCCCTGTTATCTACAGTGCCTCCAGAAATTATAAATACACTTCTAAGTTAGCAATGTAAATTGCACCTTTCCCAGACTATTTCTCTATTTTGTCGGGAATAAAATTTGCCACAAAAAATGTCTGTAATTTTGCTGTAAAATCGAATTTTATACGGCAAAAAAGAGTTCGAATTTTCATTATTAACATAGATGTGTGTTCATAATTTGTGGAGCCACTGTAGAAATTCCTTTAAAATATAAAATTGAATTTAATTTTTTTATATTCAAATTAATTTGATAATAAATTACAGCATTTAACTAAATTAATTTTAATTTAAGTTAATTTGAAAATTTTTGAATAATTACATGATAACATCGAAATAAATAAAATTCCTCCAAAACCAGTGTACATGATATTATAAAATCCACGCATTAATTTAATTCAGGAAACCTAGTCATCTAAAAAGAAAGTTAACTATTTATATCAACAACCCACATGCCACCCCAAACTGCTGCGGAGAAGAATTTCCAAATGGAGGAATTATCAAATTATCAAAATTATCAAAAAATGTATTGGGGTTAGATAAATTTATGTAATAAATTCGAAATATTCGTGAATGTGTATGCGTGAAATCAATATGAAAAGTAGAATTTTGCACGAAGGTAAATTTAAAAGAAAAAAATTGGAACACCTTGATATTTTACTACAAATTATTAGTTAAACGGTTAGGATTCAAACCCAAAATTATTTTTAAATATACACCACCAACACACGCAATCGTTTAATCACTTTATTTTCAGTTTGTGGATGATAAATTGTATTTTCGACAAAAAGCATTGTCGACGTAAAATTGGAATTTGAAAGGATTTCTATAGTCGAGTTTTTTTGGGTAAAAGTAAACCAAAACTAAACCTTTTTGCCTTCTTTAGGCCAGGCATGTCTTGGCTGACGATTCCCTATTTAGTATAGGTGTTAAAATTTAAAAGAAAAACATTTTTTGTGATTTTTAAAGATTATTGAAATACACACTACAATGGTCATTGTAAATTTTCAAAATGAGTCGTTTTGATCAAATAGATTTTTTATCTGGTCGAGCCTGTCTAGAACCAGGTAAAGAACTAAGACCTTTCATATTTTTATTTAAAAAAACATTTTAGTCAGGACCAGTTTTTAAAGGTAGCTCAACTTAACAGATGTATGATGCGGGATACTTTTGATCAATGCTCCCTACGCTCTTAAATATCCAATATTTTGTAGTAAATTGAATTCCAAAATCTTGCTCTAATCAATTATCCACTCTTAGCATCTGTTTTTGGAATCGAACCCCACTTAGCGCTTCAATAATTTACTTAATTTTAATATCAATTGCAATAAACTAACTAACTCCTGAAATGCAATACCGTGAGATGCAGTTTTACCATACCAACAGGTTTTCGTATACAAGAGATTTTCTAAAATTTGATATTATTGCGATTCGGTATCGAGTTAATTGTATTAACCTGTTTCGAGTATAGAAATCGCCCTTTTACGTGTTTCTATTATTTACCAACTTGTAGGGTTTAAAAACTATCGCGTTTCACTTTCAAATTGGACTTACCAAATTTGCACAATCTTCGACGGTGGATGTTACTTGAAACCAACCCTTGTAGTTTCTAAGCACAATTTACTATTTTCACATGCAATTAGATCGACGACTGAACAAAGACTAAAAACGGCAGTTACATTTTTATGCAACGTTTGGGAACGTGTAAAAATTTCTTTTTAAAACTTAAATATCTGATTACACTTGCAAAGCGACGTGGGTGATTGAATGTAATTGTACTTGTTTTGCAAAAACTATACAATGTAAAAAAATTATTGAAATTACTATAATTACTGAAAATTATGCTAATGAAATTTCCTATGCATCTAACACCGGGTACTTAGGATATCTTTTGGTATTTTTCTATCAGTTATAATTTGTAGAACGGATAGTAGCTTATTATTTAAATTGTGAAGTTCTTTGAACTTTAATTATATTTTTTTAATCCCTAAAGCTAAAGAGAAGAATTCTATGGTAGATAATCAACGTCTTTAGTGTTTCGTATATAAATACAATAATTTCGCTCATTAAACTGACACTTGACATTAGAAATTCATTTCAGGTTTGGTCAGGGGCGGACCGGCCTCAATATTTTCGTGCGGAAATATCACAATTTTTCCTCTAAGTTGACGGCTCCAGCAGATGGAGCAGATAACGAAAATACAGGAAAAGTCAAAAATGCAAACGCAGACTTGTAATAAAAAATAGCTAATTATGCTGGCTAATTAAATATTAATGCAGATTCGAGAAGAAGTTCACGAGCAAGGTCTGCGCACGCCTACACAGGCGCTGATACAAACAGTTTTATTTATTCTTCTCAATAAGAAAGGAATTGTCTTGTCAGGCTCTCCAGAAAAGATTCTATAAAATTTCTTCATGTATGGAGAAATACGCTCGATTTGATGAAAGACTACTGGATTACCTCGGTGGTTTGTCATCTTTTTCCGAAAGAAAACGGCTAGAAAACAATTTTCTACTTCGTCAGGATTTAAATAAGATATTTGACCCGAACAAGACTTTATGTGAGTTATAAATCAGCGTTAGACCCATGTAAATCCCCCCCCCCCCCAAATTCCTAAAATATTAATTTTCAAAATTTTAGAAATTTTCGCAAAAGTCGCGCCGTTTCTTACCTTAAGAAGTTACTAAAAGAATATTGTTAATTTAATTTTTTTAATTTTTTCTAAATAATATTTAGTTTAAAAATAAACTGAATGAAATTTTCAATAAAAAATGTTTGATAAGGAGAGCTCGGATTTTATGCTTTTTGATGTTTTTTAATATTGATATGCCAACAGATTCGTTTTGAAATCTAGACAAATTAGGTAAAAACGAATCCGAAAAACTGCTTGTTAAAATGCATATTTATGCATATTTGAGCCACTTGAGGTATTTTTTGAAGAATTTTTATTAATTTCTTAAATAAAAAATTAAATTGCTTAAAATTGATTAAAATAATTGCTTTATTGGCAAAATTTAAAAATAATTTTTATTTTCTCCATTAAAATTCTTTAAAAAACACCGAATATGCTCAAATATGCACCAAATGTTGAAAATATGCAAGAAGATATGCCAGATTTTGTATTAAAATTATTAAATTTTATAAATCTAGGTAGCAAAAAAATTGAAAAATTCGAAAATTAGATATTTTTTAGTTTGCATATCAATGAATATTTTATCTATTTTTATTAATTTTAGTTCATATTTTAAGGAAATTCGGTGCATATATGCGCATATTTTCAAGCATTTTGGTGCATATTAATCCGAGCTCTATTGATAAGTATTGCTGTAAAAGTGATTTTTATAGGACAACAAAGCCTCGTACGCTTTATGTTAACATAAATATCAATGTTTCTTTTTTTTCCAAAGCTGGGGGGTATTCCATACCCCCCAGACCCCCCGGTCCCCAAAGCTGCATGCTATTATATCTGTTTGTTTATTTAATTTCTTTCATTCGGAATTGAATATATTTCTGCATAATGCAAAATTAATGCTTTAATCAGAAAAAATATTTTCCATAATATGAAATATATACAGAGAGTAAAAAAATATCCGAACAGTCCTATGTTGACAATGTAAATTGCACTTTGTTACAATTGTTTTTTGACATATAAAAATTGCTTCTACAGCAAAGCTTTCTAGACATTTTTTGTTAAAAATTTCGTTGCCTTCCATTTTGTACCTATAGGTACAAAATAAATATATAATAAAAATAATTTAAAAAAATAGAAAAATGTATAGATACATTTTTCTATTTTGTAGCCCCGTTTGTGACTGACAGCGACTTAAACAAGACTCTGTACAATACAAAAAATATTATCATCTGTATCTCAGACACGGTGTGACAAAATAGCACAATATATACTATAAACAAAAATGTAGGGAATGAAATTTAAAACAAAAACTACGTAGTAACCGCGGTTCAAAGTCGCTGAAGCTAAAGATGGGATCTGTGAGCTTCCCTCGGAAGGCAATGGCAAACCACCTAGGTAATTTGCCAAGAAAACCTATAATAGGTCACAACTCCTCTGTCAAGAAGCACAACGACTAGATAGACCTGTATTTTGGCGCCTATGCACTAAAGAACTTGAATGCCGGCGAATGGCAGCACTAAAGTCACCTTCGCATTAAAATCAATTGCATTACGAAAATAAGACTTGGACAACACAATTGATCGACATGAATTCAACTTTTTGTATTATTGCTAGTATACAGGGTGCTGAATGAAATTAACATATAAAAACCCAAAACTTATTTATGCATATTTCTGCTTCCCTAATTATTTTAGAGAAAAAATTAAAGACTCAAAAATAATGCCTACGAATGATAAGAGCATTAGATTTCATCTAGCTTTTACTTAAAAACTCAAAAAATGGTTTTTGAAATAATTAAAAGTTTCATTTATCAGGCTGGCCATGTAAGTTTCCAAGGTAATTATTTTTGAAAATAGAAATTGAATTGAATTTATTGCATAAATAAATTGCGTACGGGGACTTTTTTCCGCCGATTTTTCAGCAAAATTTCTTAGACATTTTTTGTTGTAAATTTAATTCCCTTCATTTTTGTTCATATACATTTTTGAATTTTGTCAGGCCGTTTCCGAGATATATTGACTTACTCCCATATACTCCCATAAGAGCAATGTTAAATTTTCTGAAATTTTTACCTAGTTTTTGTAAAGTCAATATATCTCGGAAACGGCCCGACAAAATTCAAAAATGTATATAAACAAAACTGAAGGGAATTAAATTCACAACAAAATATATCTAAGAAGTTTTGCTGAAAAATCGGTCTTTATATGGCGGAAAGAAGTCTCCGTACGATGCAATTTACATTGATAATATAGGAAAATATGGGCCCACTGTATGTTCGGCTAACTCAATCAGCACTCGGTATATGAAAAAAACTATTTTTCGATACAAAAACTGAATGTTTAGTAATATTTGACTCTATCACGGCAAACGATCGTCTTCAAATTAGATTTTTGACTTTAATAATTTACTATATTAAGAAACTCGCCAAAAAGTCCCATATTTCATTCTAATTAAACCATATACTATTAATGGCAGTTATTATTGTAAAATGCTAATGACAAGAAAATCAATAAAAGAATTGAGAAGCTTGCAGGCAATGCCGGATTACACATTTCATCGAGAATCTGTGTTTTAAAGTAGTAGAAAATATAAAAATATTAATTGATTAATTAATTTTTTGTGCAAATGAATAAGTTTTACTGAATTAGTTTAAGAAACATGGTTTTATTTTTTTAAATTAGTTTTATTAGTAAAATTAGTAAAATTAAAGACATGCAAGTAATAATTTTCTAGAGGGCCCCAAAAATTTAACTGCCTAGGGGCCCACAAATGTTTAATCCGGCACTGCTTGCAGGATTTATCCAGTATCGTATCAGCTGTACTTGTAAACAAAATATTCTAAAATAGTCGAGTTCAAACAATACTTCGTATAGCAGTGGCGTAACTACACCTAAGGAGGCCCGAGACGAAACTAATCTGAAGGCAGGCCCCCCTTACCTTAAAAAACATCACATTGTTTGTTGATTTAATTTAAATTCTGAAGTTTGTATTATATATAAAAAAATAAACTTTTTTATGTTGTTTAAAGCCCCCCCCCCCTTAGTTACGTCACTGTCGTTATAGACTTCGTGAAAAAAAATTTTCTGATTGAAAATTACACATTCAAAAATCACCGCTTGAATCGTCAAACCAATAAACTCAGACCTGGTATATTTCGAATTGAACGATATATTGACCCTCATCGTATTGGCAGATCAAGTAGAAAATCAACCTTGACCGGGGGGTCTGGGGGGTATGGAATACCCCCCAGGTACACCAAATTAAAAACTTTTAAATTTTGCAAAAATAAAAAAATGAAGTTCTAAAGATCTTTTCCGATTTTGGCATCGTTACTTCGTTTTGTATTCACCGCAAAAGATTATCTCGATTCGTTGCACTATTCGTAAAAGTGCAATTAAAATTTCGAGTGGTTAGCAATAATGAGGCTTTAAAAAAACGAATTTTTCGCTTTTTAAATGTAAAGGCACCTTGCGTTTGACTTGGAGGTATTTAGGAATTTTACGGCGGATAAATGAAGAAAATTTGTCTTGCGTGCCACGTTTGATATGGAGGTTGTTTTTGCATTTCAAATTTTTTGCGTCCGATGAAAAAGCGAAGTAACAAAAGACAAAATTCTCCAGTAGCAGAGTAATCAATCGTAATTAATTTATTCACGTCATCATTAGAAAAGGTATCGTTTATCAGAGCTACTTAATGGTTTACCGATTCGCGTATCCAATATCTTGGTACATTTTTGTGGAATAATACGGAATAGCGGTAAATAATATTCAAGCATTTATTATGTAGTAAAAATTTCATTAGCACCTAACTTATTGAGTGAATAAAATCACACTTGTTGATTTTGAAAGAAAAATACATTAATTTATGAACTTATAACGGCGACTGTACCACATTACATGTGGGCACACAATACACGACACACCTTGATGACAGGTGACAATTTAGTTTCATTTGAATAAAAACCTACGTAAATAAGAATTGTTTTCTTAAATGAAAAACCAAAAATTACCATGTAATTATCCGCTACGTGCAGCAAATCCCAAAATCGTTATGATCCTTCCTGTTGCCTGTTGCGTACAAGAATAAAACAAAAAGTTATGGTGTCGTCAGTCAGACAACAAAAGGAAAT
The DNA here is from genome assembly GCA_949152465.1 of Cantharis flavilabris. Lineage (NCBI taxonomy): Eukaryota > Metazoa > Arthropoda > Insecta > Coleoptera > Cantharidae > Cantharis > Cantharis flavilabris. Next base: position 6,440,037 of record OX424438.1, read on the forward strand.
TTTCTGGTATCAAATAACACTTTTCAGCTGCAATAAAAAAATTGTGGTGGCGTATTTTGAAATTATGGTGTAATTGAGTTATTAGATAAATGCTGACTAGGCAGTCAGGTGCTACCATATCGTCTACCAGTTGCTTTTTCTATATTTATATAAAGGCACTTTTATTTCTTTAGAAAAAAAATGTAACCATTTTTTTTATGCGACTTCCTTGGGAGGATTCTTCTCACAGTTTTATGTGCATATCGTAATAAACCACGATAAAAATTATCTAATCGGTTTTTCATTAAAAATTTTGTACTATGTATTTAATGTGATTTGATATGACATCAATAAAAGTACAATTTTTGGACAAACATTTTTTTTATCATACATCATGGCGGACCTAGCGTATTCAGAGCCCAAAGCTAAATGGTATGACCGCTGCTGGCTGTAGATGAAAAACTTGAGACAAAAATTTAATAATTAAAATTGTTAATTTATCGTCTTGTATTTGATTATTTTGTGGACTTCGGTAAAAGCAGTTCACATAATGCCGATCGATAAATTAATATGTAATAAATTATGCAAATTAATTACAGACTAATTAATAAAATTGAACTCAAAATAAATTAGAAACAGAATATTATTATTAGTTACAACATAATCGATTTACTTGTTAATATCTTTTCGAAGTTTAGCTAGCCGTTATCAATGTGAATTAAAAAAAAAAAGAATATTATTAAAGTAAATTATTATCAAAGAAAATTGCAATTTCATGATATTATAATCTCTAAAACTCCTGAGAAATCAATAAATTTCAGTAAAACAGCCCTCATTGATACTTGGCAAGTTATTGGCAGTTCAACTCACCCTCCTAGCACCAATCGTCACTATTTCCCAGTAAACTAAAGTTACCATTCGTACTATACTGGTTTCACCAGGACAGTAGTGGTTTTGGAACCCTTAACTGTCTTGACTAACCAAGACACAAAAATTTACTGATGTGAGATGTGACTATTGTTCTATTGCTGTATACTTGTTGTATCGAAACAAAGGTGAAAACCTAAAAAAAAGATCTTCCGTTTTTCGAAGTACTGGTTTTGCATTTCTTAAAAATGGTCACCTTACGTTAAATTTGTAAGCCTACTTATCATCGTAATATTGTACTTGATCAGGCCCCATTTTACTATTAGACGCATTAGGCGTACCTAGGCCCCAATGGCCGGAGGGGCCCGAAAAAAGAGAACATAAAATCGTAAAATAAAAATCAAATTTTGATAAAATAACCAAAAAACTGGGCCTTTGATGCTATCCGAAAAGTTGCTAAAACCTAAGGCCCAAATTAGTAAAAATAGACCCCGTACTTGATCGCATATTGATTACTAGAGATGAGATTTTTAGGTTGTATAAATTCAAAAAAAGGTAATTAAAAAGGTTCTAATAAAAACAATAATTAGGTAGCAAAATTTTAATTGCCTTATATCGGGTGCTGATAAAAAATAATGCAGAAATATAAACTACGAATGATAAGAGCATAAAAATTTTTTTATTATATTTTTTTACTTATTTTACTTAAAAAGTCAAAAAAAATTTTTGAAATTGTTAAAATTTTCATTTATCGAACTGGCCATGTAATAAATTCAATTTAATTTCTATTCTCAAAAATAATTACCTTTGGAAACTTACATGACCAGTCTTAATAAATAATGAAACTGTTAACAATTTCAAAAGCATTTTTTAACTTTTTAAGCAAAAGCTATTTGAAATCTAATGTTCTTAACATTCGTAATTAATATTTCTGACGTCCTCAAACCTTAAAATCAGGAAAACGTTTTAAAAATTCTAAAATAGATCGTAAAAATTCAAAAATAATAATATAAATAGAAAAACTACAAATCTCATCTCTATTGATTCCACTGAGTGTAGTTCACAAACCAACTTCTTTAGTCAATTACAGCATATGCACCTATATCAGGGATTTTAAACCGGGGGGTCTGGGGGTATGGAATACCCCCCAGTGTACCTCAGTAAATGCGTTCGAAAAAAACTAGCATTTTAATTTACCATAAGTTTATGTTACAACAATGCATTATGGTAAATAATCATCCACTTTTCATCAAGAACTTGAAAGAGTAAAGTAGTAACTTTTGCTGTAAGTAGTAACTCCCCCATACCAATCACTCCTAGAAGCAAGGATACTTCAGTGAGGAATACTTCGGGAAACAATTAACTCCCGACTTTATATTTCACCAAAATCAAGAACCCTTGAATCTCCTACATAATGACTCATTACAGTCATAGTACTGGACTACTGGAGTCCAGGCCTAACCAGAAAAGGGGGCGCTCGGGGATTTGTCTCCGGGGCCCGGAATCCCTTAAGGGCCCGGACGAATAACTTAATAAATTTGAATAAATAAAAAATTAGATATTGGGTTTTGTTTTTGTGTAGGTGGAAAAATCCCATCAGTATATAACTAGGGTGTAACGAACCCCAAACATTAAAACAATGTAACATGACTTAACCGAAATGAACCAAAAAGATCTTAACTTCTACTTTCGGGCAGATAAAATTAAAATTATTCGTGCGCTTAGTAACGAAACAATCTTTTCCGAGTACCGAAGCTTTCAAATATTATGAGACTCCTAAAACTACTTTGAATTAAAATTTTAGGTTTAAAGGCAGCAAACAATGAGTGTATACCGGGGGGTCTGGGGGTTCACTCTTTCTTCTTGTTCGCGAATTATTCCGTAGCCAAATAGTAAAAAATATGTAGGTCCTCTACGGATATTTATTATTATTATTATTATGTGTCTACAGGTGGCTGGTGCGCTGATATGGTGCACTGGGGAATTTTCCATACCCCCAGACCCCCCCGGTTTGCCAGTGGTTACTGGCGGTTATATCAATAATTTATTTTAGAAAATTAAGCAAAATAATCAAAACAAGTATAGTATAGTATTATCTGCTACACAGTTGACTGATGCGCTGAAATAGTGCACTGGGGGGTATGGAATACCCCCGGTTTGCCAATGGTTACAGCTCAATCAATATTTAAATTTGTCATAATAAATAATTACGTTTAACCTCAGATTCAAAGAAAGAATAATGTCTGAGAAGCTTGAAGCTGAAACATGACTTAACGGAAATAAAGCAAAATCATCTTAATTTCTACTTCCGGGTGGGCAAAAATAAATTTATTTGTGTGCTTAGGAGCAAAATAATCTCTTTTGCGGCCCAACGCTTTAAAGTATTATAAAACCCCTAAAGTTACTTAGATTTTACGTAAATTTAAGTTTGCAATGCAAAAAACAATAAGTGTAAACCGGGGGGTCTGGGGGGTATGGAATACCCCCCAGTGCACTCTTTCTATTTGTTCGCAAATTTTTCAGTAGACAATGATTTTTCTTCTTTTTTTAAGGTATAGGCAGTTCTTGCCTGTTTCGACTTTTAAATTTTTTAAAGCAGGGGCCCGACGTGGCTCTCGACGGCTCTGCTAGAGTGGAAAAAGACTGATGGGACTGGAGAACAAGAATTTCTCATTCAAAATAAAATTTTCTAGAATTAAGAGAGTTTTAATTTTTAAAAGAGAAATTATGGCAAGTTTCGTAATAAAGATTTAACACTTAACCCTCTATTGCATGACTTTTTTTTTATTGCATTCAGGAAGTTACGTTCCCATTTGGGAACACTATGCAATGGAGGGTTAATCCATGATTAAAATAATTATCCATTCGATTTAATTATGTAATTCTACTTATAACTTTAATCATAGCGTAATTTTTAAAATACCTTTGTGACTCACTCACCATACGAGTTTACCTTTTGAACATAATTAACTACTGGTGTACTCAGTGGCGGATTTGCAAATTTGCCGCCAGTAGGCTATTAAATTTTTGCCGCCCCTTCTGACCTCTGAAATTCGATACCCTAGTTTTTTAAATTATAACAATGATGAATAAAAAAAAATTAGTAAAATTTACTAAATTTAAATTGTAATATTTGTCGCCCCCCTAAAATCTGCCCACCTAGGCTTCAGCCTGCTCTGCCTGTAATAAAACATTTTAACATTTAAAGTAAAAAACTGGGTTTTTTAAAAATATGGGGCATGGAATGCCTTCCAGAGCAATTTATGATTTTCTAAGACTATTCCCGAATATCTGGAACGTTTTGCGAGTTTATGTAGGTTGCCCCTTAATACCATAACATAAAGGTGTCAATCCGGGGGGTCTGGGGGGCGTGGAACGCCCTCCAGTGCATTCATTGTTAATTATCTCGATGATAAATATCTCGAAACGTTGATAACTGAATAAACCGCGAAGAAAGAGCAAATAGTGCACTGGAGGGCATTCCATGCCCCCCAGACCCCCCGGATTATTCCTACCCTTTGCGTTTTTAAAAGTTTTTGTTACCATAGCATACGCTGGGGTAGTGGCGGATTTGCAAATTTATGATTTGTAAATGAGTAAAATTTACTAAATTTAAATTGTAATACAGTAGGACCCCTCTATAACGAGAGCTCAAGGGACCAGCCTATTTACTCGTTATAAGCAGATTTTCGCTATAAACAGTCAGTTTAGCATATAAACAAAAGTCAAGAGACTAAACTTTTACTCGTTATAGCCGATAAATCGTTATAACCGGACTCGTTATTCGACGGTAAATTAATAATTGCATGTATCTTCTGTGATTTGCTTTATTAAACGAGAACCTTTCAGTTTTCAAAATTACGTACCGGGGGGGAAGGGGGATACCAGTAATTATTTATTACACACGTAATAACGTAATAAACACATCATATATACGTGAATTCAACGTCAAATTAACGTCAAACGGTGTAAAATCGCTTTTATGCTGTGATCCGAGAGATTAAATACTTACAAATTTTTGGTAAGTACCTACTACTGAAGCGTCATTCTCAATCAATTAACGCTACCTACGTAATTTAGATGTCAATTACTAAAAAAAAAATGACATTTCTTATTTAAAACTTCGATTTTATCGATGTATTTGACGTAAATTAGTTAATAAAATAAATAAAAATTCACTTAAAGTCATATACATCAATGAAAATGAGGTTTTAAACAAGAAATTTCATATTTTTCTATTATTTTTATATTAATTTACGTTAGCGTTAATTGGATGAAAAATTGAGCAGTGTCGTACTTACACTATAGAAGTAGGGAGGGCTGAATATGATTTGCTAAACTGAATTTGGTATTAAATCAAAAACTGCATTATCGTTGAGAGGAACAAAACAGTGACGGCGCCAAAGCGGTACACGGTGGGCACTTGCCCTCCCCGATGGCTTTAGGTGCTTATTTCAATAATGTATTTATTTGAGTTATTTTAAACATTTTGTGTGTCCCTGCCCACCCCAAATATATTGAGCCCGTTTGTGCCAACTCATTTCAAAAATGCTGGCGCCGTCACTGGAACGAAATTATTAAAATTGAAAACTAATCATATAAAACTGTGGCAGAAAATTATCGCTTTATGGAAAAAGTTCAAACTACCTAACTCCCCCCCCTCCCGCTTTATAAAATCATAAAAAATGGACTACCACAATTATCGTTTTAACGAACAATTCTTGATGAAAGAAACTTAATTGGCGCCACCCAGGCCAAGAGTGGGCCTGTAAGTTACCGAGTAAAATTCGGTGGGCCCCTTTAAGTTGCGCCGTCGAGGCCAAATTGAAAAATTTTAAATCATAAAGAAGGATGTGAAAAATAAAATAAATTCCTCTGATTTCTTCAGGTTTTCCTTCACTTGCACATCAGATTTCCCCAGCGATTTCCCCATTACAGTTTTTTTTTTCTAACCAGACGAATACGCATGCTGGTCGGTCACTGTTAGTAGAACAAGCCTTGGATCTAGGGAAGGAAAAACCAGGATACCTGCTCCGGGCGACGATATCAGGGGGCGCCAAATTCATATATTTTGAATCTTTGGAAATTTTTAAATTCAAATGCTGGAAGAAAGAGGCGCCAATGTCAAGTTCTTGCGAATTTTTCAAAACAATTTTCTTTTTATCTTTAGAAAAATAATTTTCTAAAAACAAAATTAGTTTCACCAGAAGCAGAATATCTGGTCTATGGATTGATGATACGTTTCCGTGCAAAATGGGTTGGATATTGAAGAAAAAAGGTGTATAAAAGCGAATAGTTGTGGCACGAACGAGGATTTAATTCAAAATTACGTAATAGCAATAAGGCCTGCAAAAAAGGACCATGACTAAGAAAAGAAGAAAGTAAAAAGTAGTCACGTCTCTGTAGCACGTGTATTAAGTGTGCCCCGTCTGTGTGCTGGAATGTACCGTACAGTCTGGCCGCTAGAAATGCAGCTACCTACGACACTACCGCTCTAAGTAAACCGACAAGATGCTTCCTCTTCGTGTCTTGCTACTATCTGTCGGTCAGCTGATGACCACTGCAATGTATATCTTCATTACATAATGGTCTATCCAAGGCCTACCACATTTTATTGCTACTGTAACCCACCCAACATAATTATTATGATTCCGGCTAAAAAGTTTCGCATTTTGTGACTGCCAACCGAATGGGAGCTTTCTCTCGAATTTTTAAATTTAATTAATCACAATTTCGATTTGTGATGTTCTTGTTGATTAGAAATCAGATAAGTCGTCCGAGTTTGGACAGGGGAATGTTCGAGCTAATCAAGACGTCGATCTATCTTTTTTATTTCATTTGTTAACCCGCTATGTTTATTTGTTTTCAAGTAGCTCTCAACATTTTTACCTTGGCAAAACAAAAAGTCAACGTTGGAAACTTTTGTAAAATTACATACCACCTATAGAATCCTTTAGCAAAGAAAGGCCTGTACAAATATCAAATTTAAAATTCACAGATCATATTTTATTGTATGCAAATTCACTGCTGAATAAATTTCCTCTAAGAATAACGAATTTCTATTCCGAAATTAACATATTATAAATCGCTTTTATTATGCAGAAATAAAATATATTACTTTTCATGTTAAGCCTTTTTATTGTAAAAATCGAACATAATTTAAATCAGCTCATTTTGAAAAGCATATGCAAATACGGCGACATTCGATACTGTGGGGTGATTTTAAATATTTAAATAAACTACAAGGGGTTGACACGCCGTCGAACACATTTTTACACAATTTTTAAGCCAATTTAAAAATTTTTAAGACCCGAAACGCCGATCGTTCACACTCAGTAATAAAATTTTTCCCAAAACTAATTTACATACTTACATGATGTATAAACAATTAAATTATTTACCAAATTTAACCGCAAGTTTATTGACTTGTTAATCAAAAGAACGCTCAGAAAAAAAGTCGTAGAAGAATATTTGGATAGTAACTTGGAGCAAAACGGCCAGTCATCTTCATCATGGTTCTGGTGCTGGTCGGTAGGTCCATTTTTTAATAAAAAAAAACATTGAAAGCTATTTATTTCATTTTATTTTATTTTAATTTATGATAAACTATAAAATTAATTTAATAGGCGAAATATTACAAGCTTTTTTACTTTTAATTAATGTTTTAATTTCTCAAAAAAGGCAATGAACGGCCGACCAAGAACTTGTTCGGAGAAAACGAAAATTCCTTAAACTATGCAATTTTTGATTACAATGCATGCCCGATCAATCATTTGAAAATAAAGTAGGCACATAAATTAGCCGGTGTAAATATAAATGCAAAGCCTGTTAGCATATTTTAACATGGTTTTTGGGTAACCCTTTATAGGTTTTTTAAAATCGATTCCCTCCTGATTTGCATATAACTCATTACCACGACCGCTGCACCAACCCAACTTTCAGCTTATTATGCTGCTCTTTTAAAATTATCGTACCTGATGAAACGTGAATTCTCATAGCAGCACTAAGCAGTTGCATGCAAAACTTTAATTTATAAAGAATAAATTTGGATTTTATTATTTCCAGACCTAGTCAAGCTAAACCGTTTCGATAATGGATGCATGCGAATTATTTGCAGATTTATTTCACTTTAACGAACACATTTTCCTGAAACATCGGAGAGTTGAATGCGACGGAACATATGAGAGCAGATTCGAAAAACTTTCGTTATTTTCAAAACAAAAAAGGATTGGTAGTGATTGGTTTGGGAAGGACGCTGGAGTGCCATCAGTCTTCCAATACAGAATATTCAATAATTAAATGCTTATATGAATAAAACTATTTTTCCGTCGGAATTTGATACGCTAACAAAAAAACTAAAGATGCATACTACTTTTTGACAAAAATATAATTTTGCTCTCCGACGAGTGATTTCATCTCTGAGTCACAGTTTCCGTCACAAAGCACTGCCCCCTCCGTGTTACCCTTCAAAAACCGAAGGTTTGTGTGAATGTTTTGTGTCGAAATAATATTTTCGTATTGTCTTTGGGCAGTCAACCTTTTTTGATTGACCAATTTTTTTTTGATGGACCAATTGGTTCGGTTAAGTCAGCAGTGTATTTTTAAATAAAATAAATGTAGATAGTTTCAGTCTTGTGTCTTGTGAACTTCTGATTGATCATTTTTGATAGATACTTCTTTCATAATTCCATCCAAAGTTTTTGACACAGAACACTTTGCCTCACGAAGTTACGAGCAATGCAAGTGAAAATTGGAGATTACACATTTCCAGTGAACGCTCCTAGTTTTTTACCCCCTCCAGAACGTTTTTGAATTAAAAAAAATTAACTAGAATTTTTATTTTTGTGAAAATTTTAATAGTTTAATATTCCAGAATTTTAGTGGAGGCTATGACTCTTGTCTTGTCTCCTTGTCCTCTGACGAGCCACCGCAGCACATTTTGTAAGAATAATGTGGATTGTGGAAACTCAAGTGTTCTAGGTTTATGCGATCTTTGTTTTTATCAAACCATCTGCATCTGTATCTCTCATAAAATGACGATAGATGATGAATTATGATACTGCTTGGTGTAAAATGATTTGAATGAGATTATGAAAGAAGTATCTATCTAAAGTGTAGATCACACGACTAAAGCCACCTACATTTTTAATTTATAAAATTATAGTCGAATTTTATTAATGCTTTTGCTATTGCAACAAATAGATGATATCCTACAGGCCAAAAATAAACTGCGTTCCTTTCAAGAAATATGGTCGATCGTAGGCAGATCTCACTGCGGGCAAGGTGTGGAAGAAGCTCCTGCATCCTGTTGCATACCGCTCGTCTAATTAAAAATTAATTTATAGAAATGCAAAGAGGTGTAGTGGTTCCGAAAAAAAATCTTAAAAGAAAAGGAAGCTAAAAACTGTTTTTGAGGTTTCTAGTTGCCAGGAACCCCACTTAAAAATCAAAATACTTTTATGGGCGTTAGTTTTACAGAAAATATTATGCAATCGGTACGAATTGAATAAATCGGATAATTAAGACTTTAATAATTTGAAATTATTCGAAAGAAACTCATAAATTACTACTTTACTCTTTCAGTAGTTATATGGTGTAAACTGTAAAGTGAACGGCTATCTTTATATACAATATTTATTGTTGCTGTACTGGGGGATAATCCAAAAATTTTATATAATAATATTAGTGCAATATTCCTATTTAATAAAAAAAAATCATAGAATGCACACACAAAATTATTTTGATCTTTCAAACCGGGGGGTCTGGGGGGTATGGAATACCCTCCAGTACAACAGAAATTGCGTGTTAAAAAGGAAACCTCTCTAAGCCGCTTTTAAGAATTCTGCGCCAGTATTAATAAAAACGAATGATATCCAATCCTTCGCACTTATCAACCTCAAAAAATAAACTTTATAAGAATAAACTTGGAAAAAATCTGTGAATCTCGATGAACAGATTTTTGCTAGGCTGAACATTTCTTGAGGTAGAGAAAGTGCGAATGACTAAATATCATTCGTTTTTATTAAGACTGCAGAATTTTTCTTAAAAGAGACCCTAAGAGTTTTCCTTTTGAACACAATTTCCATATCCCCCAAACCTCCCGGTTTTGCTAACCCCGGCTAAGGGTTTTTGCCTTATAATTTTTCTGAATTTTGAAATTTGTATACTTCACTTTACAATTTTGTCTGTAGGTAATATTTTTAATTGCACTGGGGGTATTCCATACCCCCCAGACCCCTCGGTTTTAAAGTTTAAAGTCTGTATGTTCTGTCATTGATTTTATTTAGTAAATAACTCCTTCAGAATAGAACATCTACATTCTAACATGATAAACAATTCTTGCGGATTTAGATACATAATCAAAAATTTCAAAATATAAAAATAATCAGAAAAATCAGTGTGTAAAATAATTCTAAATATTCTATTCTAAAATTCTTTGCTTTTTAAAAAAAAAAAGCTAATTTGCTTTTCAGTTGTTTCTTTTATTGATTTGTTTGGATTTTTTTGTCGAAAATAATGTTGATGTACAGTATTAAGTTAAATAACCTGTAGTTAGAAATGTATAAACAAATGAGTCGAGTATATTGCACTCAAATGTGGGGGCTAGGCGGGAGTTTTTGCCAGTATTGCCCCACATGGACGCGCATGAATGGATTAACGAGATTCCATACGAGTAGAAAGTGGAGAGGGCTGTACTCGTAGGTAAAATACCTGCGATGAGGGAAAAGTCCCGTAGAGATTTTTCTCGATAAATCGCAGGTATGTTTACCCGAGATCATCACGAGAACATCGCGAGAGGTTCGTTTTTTAATAGCGTGCGGGACAAATCCCTCCGAGCAACACACGAGTGATGTTCTCGGAAAAATACCCTTGGCGGGGTCTTGTCCCGGGAATTTTTCCTCCTGCCCGGGGCTGTTACCTACGAGAACTGTGGGATACCCAATACATCCTGAACCCCCCCCCCCCCACCCACTGGTAAACACTGTCGCGACAGATTAATGTATCAGTTCGTAAAGTAAAATAAATATTTTATAAATAAAATAAATTACAGAATATTCACACAATCCCGCGATGTTTATAATCGGGAGAAGGGAGAGTATAGAGGATACCACCTAGGAACCCACAGTAATTGTGATCGAAAAAAAAGAACTGCGCCACCTAGACCCTTTTTTTTGTTTGAAAAAATTTGTTCTGAAAGAGTGACAGGTCTCCAGTTAACAAAATCAATTACAGATTGTACACAAAAAACTTTCGATGATTCAAACCGGGGGGTCTGGGGGGTATGGATAATAATATGGAATAACCCCCCGTATTTCAAGCACTAATATTGTATTATGTATAATCTTGACGTTAGCAGTTGATCTTGCCAACTACTAGACGAAGAACCATCACTTATGTGTATTAGGGTCCGGATTTATAGGCACTAAAGAACTAGAAAATATGCTCTAAAAACTTCAAAATAAGCACTTAAATATGCGTAAAAATTTATATTATGTCTTTTTTTTGATTTTTGAAATTTACACTCAAACTTTCTTTAGCTTTAGGCATTTTTAATACTCAAATGTAAAATAAAATTGAATAGATATTCTTGAGGATGAGGCTGAGGAAGAGGATTTTGAATATATTATTTATTTATTTTCTATTATTCTTGACAGTAACACCACTATTACACCCCGCTCCCTTACAATGTTGCTATCGCAGTAGTGGGCAGTAGTACCCCCATCGCCCCCAGTAACCCATTTATTGCCTAAAATGTTCTCTAATAAGGTAATAAGATTAAAATTGCAGTTTTTTAAATTCCAGATTTTTCTCGGTGTATAGATATCGAACCTTGGTAAATTTCAGAACAAATTTTCAGTTTATTTTTAAGTTTTAAAAAAATTTCCCCGATCCCCGATGTTGAGTGCAAATTTGTGCTCTCCACTGAAGGGGTGGGATTAAAACATATTTATCAATAATTAAAATTTTTCAAGTTATCTACAAAATGAAAAAGGAAGGACCAGAAGTATTCACTATATTTAGGTCCCTCCCTGAATTCGAAAAAAAATGTGTATAACCTTCCGTTCCGAGGAACATCCATAAGTAAATGAGCTGATTTAAAGAGAAGTTAATATTCTTTGAATTTGGGTTGTTCACGACTTTATGAATTTTTCGGAGAAAGAGCGTAATATATTCGTGCCCACATGCAGAATAAATTACAAGTGAAAGATCAACACCTTTAAGGATGAATGTTAGGCACGTGTTCATAAACGTAATATTTTCGTCAATCCTCAGTGGTTCGTTATAATCCCTTGTCAATCGGTTCTGCATTTTTCGAACAAATTCAAAATAAAGAACCCAATTTAACTCTCCTCTCGTCATTTTCGGGTGAATCGGTTAACCCAAACCGAAAAACTAATTTTCATTTTTCTCCATCGTTGTTGTTACTGTAAAGGTCCTCGACCTCGATTTAGTTGTAATAAAACAATAAAAATTAATTTAAAAATGACCAACCTTAATTGAATTTATTATTTTCAATTTTGCAGAGATATTTCTAGTAGGAGGCTAACTAGGCCGATGAAAAAACTCCTTCGGGGAAAAATCTCTATAAAACAAATGAAAACAAACAAAATTGGAATTTCCCGATATACCTATATTAAATGAGGAAATTATCATCATTCATCTGTATAAAATAATAAAAAATTTTACCGCATAAGTAAGCAGAGTGGGGTGTTGATTAGGGTGGTATATAAATTTTGAAGTGGAATTTGGAATAAAAAGAAATAAACAAATTGGAAGAATCTTACCTTAAATTTTGCACGACGAGCAATTTTCTATTCGTAACGTAGTGTATATTACGTGATGTTCTCCGATCCAATGGAAAGCACTGTGTTATTTTGTGGGCCGCACCAAACTCGAACGCAGCCAATGGTGCCAATCCTAGAATACATTCGCAAACAAAATTACACACTGAATGAAACAACTTCTAGGATAATAACAGTGCAACAAGCACAACAGTCAATAAAGTTAATCATATATAAATGGCATTGTAAAGACGAGATTTCTCTAAGGCCTGTGGAGTAGGTATCTTGCTCACTTGAGTTTGTTAAATGGTCGGTAACAAAGTTGGGCAAGATAATTATGCAAAAAATAGCAGAAGCAAACCGTAATTCTAAAATAGGTAATACTGGATGTATTGATTAATTGGACATACAATAGCCGTGCTATACACGCGTGCATCACCTTTTTTACACGTTAATCCGACCGTTAAATTCCGTTCAGTATTGAAATTTAATCGAAAGTTCAACAATACAAATGGAACACTTTTTGTTGTCGCGGGTTTGATGAGCCACGTTTCGCTCAATTACTCTCGAAAAATCGCTCGCTAAGACGCCGGCTTACGCTTTAATTATACAAAAAATGGTAACCGACACATGGCGAGTATCGACAGGTAATTTTCTAAACAAGAAGCTCGTAAAAATGTAAATGACGAAACCAGTTGTTTCTCAAATTGTCTAGTAGGTCCGAAAAAGGTACCTATACTTTTGTACCAGCGCTTACACATGTATACTCATTAACCTTTTAATACCAAGTCGACGCTTATTCGTTCATGCACCCACGGATTCACGCTATTAGCTTCTAATCTGATCGACATTTTACAACCATCAATTAGAAAAAAAATTATACTAAGTCAAAATACCTGTTTTATCCGCGGATTACCGTAATACGGCCCGATCACTAATTTTTATATAATACGAAAACTTAAATTTGGTGTAATTAATTCCAAATTGTCAAAAATTTTAATGGCGACATATTAAAATGCTAATTTTTGATTATCTATTAGGCGTCTGTTTATACATACATATTTATCATTAATAGTTCGAGTTACACCCAAAATGTTAAAATTTTAAATCCCACGTGCGCAAGATAAAATCATTCAAAATTTGTCCCAATCATTTAATCATAATTCGATAGCATTCAAAATATAGAGCGACTAATGTGACTCACACCTTTTCTAAATTCAACAACTCAGAGTTTTGATGTCAGGGAGATCCAAAATAAATTTTGTTCTTACCACCCTCGTGCCCTGAGCCGCCCTTCCATTTTCAATAATCATCGAAACAAAATTTGCAACAAAACTCCAAATGTGATCGTGATCATGTAACGCGTGTGTGGTCACACTTTCAAATTGCGTAATTTTGCTTTACAAATTAATTGTTTCACAGTTTTATAGTTTACCAGGTTGACAAGTAATAGAAAATGGTAGCAGTGCAACTGGTTTGTATTATTAATTGCTGGTCAATTATTATGGTGGTTGACAACTACTCCACTGATGATAAATAGACCAGTTTGATAATTTTAATCAAATTTCCTTGCTCCCCCCTCCGACAATTCTTGCCAGGGTGCGATCTGCGATGGTTAATAAAATAATGATTGAAATGAGTATGCGTGTGTTGTAGTGGAATAAAGTATTTTTTAAGAAATTTATTTTACGTGAGCACAAGCAAAGCGCACTTTAGTACCTACACCTTCGGAATAGTAAAAGATGTGGGCGCGTTCCACAATGGAGGAACATTATTCAAATGGATTATGCATGAATAAAAATTTTGCAAACCATTATAATTGCTTTGTTATATTAGAATTAGCAATAAATTCTTTATTTATTTTATTTAGTAGTCAATAACAATGTTTTATTAACTAAACTCGATAAAAAGTATCTATGAATGGAAGCTATAAAATTTGTCTTACTTCTAGCACAACATAAACAAAGCAAAAATATGTCTTGTAATTTCCGCGGCCGCCTCCGTTAACGCGCCGCCCGGAGCAGCAGAGCACAAGCTCGGAGGGATGATGATGATAATCTTGTGAACCTTTACATTGTAGTGAAAATAAAATAACTTTTTGTCTCCTTTATGAATGAAACAGATGTGTAACTAAATAAATTAAAATCTGGTTTTCATATTCGAGTCTTTGAAGTGGCGATGCTGTTTAATGTGCGTTCCTTGTAGATTAACATGTACATACATATTTATAAACAACAATTTTCCAACTTGTTTCATAGTCAGTATATTTGGCCTGTTAAATTCCACATATTAAAATAACTCAAAAGCGGAAGACCGGTCTTTATGAGCCTAATGGACCGATTTAAGATAAAGAAAAATCGTAAAAAGAACATATTTCGAACCACGTGCCTGAGCAGAAGTGAATTTCTGAGATAAAATGTTATTTTAGTAAATTACTTTTTAACGCAACCTATAAATATAATTCCATCGAGTTCCGACGTTTCTGTACGTCGCTTGTGGTTGCATCTCACGCCGCGCGCCAAAAAATCGTCTTGTTTCATTTTTATGTTCGATGTTTTCTACAGTTTGTGTGGAAAGAAAATAGTCAACAGGCGATACTAATAACTATAGATATATGGGACCGACTTGACAGTTTTTGACATGTTAAAGTAAACAGTATGTCACTACAACTCAGAAATAAACATTTCTTATGCTGTCTTAATTTAGACGACGTTTAAAATGTAATATTTTCGATTCGTGACAGGGTACTGTTATTTTATTAAAGCAATGTTTGCCAAAATCGGAATATGCTACATTTGTCTGAAAGCGGGACACCCAGATAAAAAATGCTGCAAGTACCCGTGACCTACAATTTGACTATTTCTGCCCAATTCTTTTCTAATAAATAATTCACTAGATATGTATATGTGCAAATTTCATGTTGAGTTGTACCTATGTCAAAAGTGACACAACGAAAAGAAAATTATAAAGTATAATTAGCAAGAACAAGAAAAGAGGGATGAATGGAAATATGTTAACACACCCATAAGAGCTACCTCAATATATTGATAATGATACCATTACCGTTACTTATCTAAGATTTGCAACAATAAAATGAAAAATATTTAATTTTTGGCTTCAATACTTCTCAAGACTCCACACCGCATTTGTTTGGGTATTCCACGGTGACCGTACATTTCGCTACCGGATATTTCGCTTGCGTAAATTATACGTTCGGTTCTGGAGTATTTAAGTTATTTAAACAATTTTTTCATTGTTTTGTTTATATTTTATTTTTGAAGTTGCTTTTAGTAACAAACCAGAAGTGACGGTGAAATAGCAATAGTTGCAAAATGTCCGGGAGCGAAATGTCCGGAAGCGAAATCTTCAGTGAATCTAAAATTATCTGGTAATTTTCTTGGCTTAAAAAATCACAGTTATGGACTGCGAAACTTTTGGTTGATTCAAGTGTTCGGATCGGGTATCATAAGCACGAGACTTTATCCTTAGTAAGCATCAGCTTGGTGTGATCACTGGTTGAGTTGCAGGGAAGAAATTCTTGATGCTTACTTTGATAGAGTTTAATTATTAATAATATAATAAATAAATAATAAAAATAAGATTTACTTTACACAAAATAAATATTTACATAGGCCATTGACTTTGTAGTTAGAGCGATCAATTGCTAACGGTAAGAAAATCCGGAAAGAGGCCAACATTCTTATGAGACTCTGGTCAATAATCAATAAAGCCATGCCTTTCTATCTGTAATTTCTTTCATAATAATGACAAAAGTTAATAATCTCAAAAAACTTAAAAAAGTAGTGAAGATGGGTCAGTGCGGCCTTCAGGCCGCACAACCTAAGCAATCGAGTAAGCACTTCCAATTATTTCATTTTAAATTACTACGTTGATAAAATTGGAAGGTTATGGGTTAGAGCGGCTTTCAGGCCTACGTATGATGTTTCCTTTTATCAAAAAATATATTTAGCTCAAGAAATACTACAGTAGAATCCGCTTAATGTGATCACGGATAATGTTATCAGTCGGTTATTGTGATCATTTTTTTTGGAAACCGGCCACATTTTCTTTCTTTTTTTTCTTCTACTTTGTTCTAATCCAAGTCTTCTAAAATTTGACTTTTTCAAAATTTTGCTAATTGTTATCAGTTATCAGTTATCAGTTAATATTATTAAAATGTCCTTGGTCCAAAGTGATCATATTAAGCGGATTCTACTGTATGTCTAATTTACGTAAAACAATTTAATTTAAAAATATAAATCTATTTTCATAATTTCTTCCTTAAAAACCCTAGCAAAACGTAAAATCAACTCTAATATAATGGAAAATTGATTTCAAATAAAAGGCTTTCAAGTATTACGTATAAGCAAACTTTCAGTGATTTTAGACCCCTAACCTCTCTGTATAAAAATAAATAAGAAAATCGTGAACCTCGCCCCCCCGTGCGTCAATTGTTAAAACGTAAATTTTTTTATTTACGATTAAAGAATTGAACAATCGATAGGCAGTGTTATAACAGATACAAATGACCATTAGGTATACTTTCTGGGACAGCGGCGGCTCGTCAGAGGAAAAAAGGAAACCTTAGCCTCCCCTGAAATTTAGAGCTATTATTAATTAAACTATTAAAATAAAAAATAAATTAAAAAGCAGTGAATTTTCGTTTGATCAAAAGATATTAATGATGCTTTTTTCTCAATACCTACTTCAACTTAGAACATCCATGCAGATGATGTAGCCTTTGCACCGACTGCAAGGTTTTACTGTACTACTGACAATTTCGAGATTACTCCAAAGAAATTTCTCATCGGGCACAGATTAACCTGAAGTTAAACCTCCGCAGAACTACGAAAATGCCGCTATCACTTTAATGTGGTATTCAGGGCACTCTGGGCAACTGCCCAGGGCTCCGCGATCTTCGGTAAAAATTTTAGAAAATTTAACATTGCTCTTATGGTATTTTTAATAAAATTACCCCTTTTTGCCTGCTGTTAATAAA
Source organism: Cantharis flavilabris (assembly GCA_949152465.1). Lineage (NCBI taxonomy): Eukaryota > Metazoa > Arthropoda > Insecta > Coleoptera > Cantharidae > Cantharis > Cantharis flavilabris. The sequence goes on from OX424438.1 coordinate 6,457,665, forward strand.
ATAGTTGTATGTCATATCATAGTCATAGGGGCCCTATTATCCAAAAGTGCCCAGGGCCTCTAATAGATTAAATACGGCCCTGGTTGTAATGCTTTTTTATTTTGTATCCAACGTAGCTCTCTTATTCATATGATGTACTTGGGCCTTGCGCGTCAGCTTCATTTGTGAATCGTACGCTTTTGTACAGCTTATTAAATAGCATCATCCGACATAATTTATTTTTAATTAAAAAAAGTTGGGATGGAACCGAGGGAAGAATCGCTGAGAAAATCTGATGTACAAGTGAAGAGAAATCTTATGGGAATTCTAAGAAATCTACAAAATCTTAGGAAATTCAAGGATATTGCAGAAATTCTCTAGAAATCTATACTCTATGATTAGCCTCCTCAAATAAAACCGCCACGAGTCGCCACTGGTCTGGGGTTCCCAGAATTTATATCTAATAAGAAATATGCAAACCGATTTGATATAACCATAATAAACATTATTTTGAAAACATTTTCATTATTTGCATTTTGAAAAAATTGCATACTTCGCCCCTTAAGGGGACATCCATTAATTACTTGAGGCGATTCTGGCAATTTTTCAACCCCCCCTCCACCTATGGTGAGATGTCGTGAGATTTTGTTCGACCCCCCTCTAATCTAACGTGAGACTGGTTTACTTAATTACTTAAATAACTTAATTTAACTCCTGTCAGTTAAATTTTACAGTTTCTTGCGGATAAAAAAAAATTAAGTTATATTTGCTGATACCCCCCCTTTTCCCCACGCGAGATTGAATGTCATTTTTGCTTAAAAATTCAAATTTCCCGGTTTTTCCTGGCGAAATTTCTAAAATTATAAGTCCTCTATTTTCTCCAAGTACCTATTCTAAAAGAGTCTAAATTTTGCGATATGTACTGGAGGGTGTTCCACACCCCCCAGACCCCCCGGTTAACAATAATTGTTGTTTAGTTTAAATATTATACCGTTAAAAAAAAGATGCACCGTCTATCTGCCCGTCCGCAGACAGACTTTCCAGCTAGTAAATAAATAAACAAACAAATAAAAATAATTTAAAGTTACTTAAATTTTAAAACTTCGTGGTAAACATTATTTTTATCGGGGGGGGGGGGCTTTAGGGGTACAATTCGAGTCATCCTTGGGGAGGGGCAATTGCCCCTTTGCCCCCTCTAAATACGCCACTGAAGGGGAACTATTAAAGTAAGGACCTTGTGTACTAGAGGGAGTTTTCGCGGATGTTCATTGGTGGGCCCTCCGAAGACAAGAGAAAACACGAAATTCTAAAGCTATATGACTACTTACTGTATACTAATGCACATGTAACAATTGTGGGAAGGAGCAAGAAACTCTGCACCACTATGTACAGCCGGATTAACCATAAGGGCGATTAGGCTATATAGCCTATGGTAACTGTTTTTTTACAGTTAATATTTAAAAAAATTAAAATTTGAAAATTTCCGTAATGCGGGATCTCAAAATGTTATAGCCTAAATGGGACATGGGACACGATCGGACATGCCTTCCCTCCTACCTGAAAGCATGGGAGCTCGCGAGTAAGAGCGAACTTGTGTATGCTGAACTGATGGCGCGTTCAGGCCGGTTTGTATGCAAAAGTCGTCACTTGCCTCTTCAGGTAGGTGCGAAGGCATGTCCGATCGTGTGTATGCCTAATAAGGGCCAAGTAAGATCTAATCTGGCCCTGATACTATGTTCAGTTCTATCCTTATTGATGTTACGATACATCGGTTCTCCATAATCCGACAACCGAATAAATAACTCAAGCACTTATCGGCTCCATACTCAATTTTATTGAGGAAACAAACCTGATGGAGTAAAACTTGGAACGCTGGGTACAATAAGCCTAGACGAGTGTCAGTGCAAGTAGGAATGGAACCACAACCCGTTCAGCAATAATAATAATAATAAGAGTCAAATGTAAATTTAAAGTGCACCGACTACGCACTAAAAAGTTTTGGTATCACTAGGTCGAGGTCACATTTTGAATATTCTGTTCAAAAGGTCGTGAAGTAAAATTGAAAATTAGAAGAAACATATACATTATACTGTTATGGACCGGGGGGTCTGGGGGGTATGGAATACCCCCCAGTAACGGGCATAATAATATTTTTTTTATAATAACTCGAAAACAAACAAATAAAAACATCGAAGAGCCTAAATGTTCTATTAGAACTATGACGAAATCACAATAGGGAACTTTTTGCTGTAAAAATCATCCCATCAGATCCATATTGGTGATCAAGCGTTTTCAGAAAACTTTTTGATCTTGACTGGTAATAGACATCTTTCAGAATTAGTAATTTCCTATCTGAAGAGCTCACAAATATTAAATTCGGTTAACTTAACTACAGAAGTTATTTTGAATAGAGTAATAATAAATTCATTGAAGTGTTTTATTGAAACCTAAATTTAGAAATATGTATTTCTGACCAAATTCCAAAAAGGCTAATAATAATTTAATTACGTTAATAATCAGTTACCTGCTATTCTAAAATTAAAAAAAAGTTATAGCTGTCTTTTATCAGTTGTAATTTATAAAAGTATAACTTATCAGTTTTACTTGAGCTTTTATGTTCCGGTTGTAATTAGCATGAACACGATTTAAAGCAATTATTCTTGGTAAGCCTTCAAAAAATTTGTTTTCAAAACATAGGATTTTTTTCCACCAAATGTCTTTGTTTATTTTAAGTTTCCAATTCGACATGACGTCAAATTTGGTGATCACCATAAACAACTATTGTTTACTCTAATATAATAAATTGTAATAAATGTCATCGAAGTGTTTCCAAACAACTAAATGTATAATTTTAAAATTAAAAAATCAAGCAAAATTAACGATAAAATTTGTCTCAGATGTAAAATGACCGGTTAACTTTGTAGAAAATTATTTACCTCCAATCAAAAAAAATCGAAAAAAAATTTCAATTTTATTTTACATTTTCGAGATCACTGTGTTCAGAAACGTAAAGATTTGCCAAAAATAAATTTGTCTGTTGTTAGATTTTCTCCCTCGCTTTATTCCTGAACCGTCCAACCAATCACGACCAAATTTGGCGTGGTAGTAGGGTTAAATAGCCCTTTGCCTGGGCTACACAATAAAAAAAAAATTTAAAAATGAAAATGTCATCGTATCACCGGAAATGTTTAACAGATTGAGATAAAATTTTGTGTGCTGATAGAGCATAATAATTGTAACAATTAATCTGACAGTTATCAGTAATTAAATTAATTATTTATAACAATTGAAAATTTGTGTCCTACCTGTATGTACTTCCCAATTTTTTTAACTTCCCAAAATTAATATATTTTTTTATTTTTCTAAAGCGGTTACCCTTTGATGAAATGAAGCGGTGTGGAGATTGATGCAATCGTCGATTTTGGAGTTATTACTGTGACAACAAAAGTGCCGAATGAAAATGTCTAAGAATGAATTTACAATTGAAATTAACATCTTTTGTTGCAGGAGTGTATGTTAGAAATTGATACGCGTTAAGTGGGATGGTAAAACTTGGTCTTGTTATAAGGCGCATTGTATTGTATCAAATGTAAAACATTAACTTACCCATAATGACTGCAATTGTATTTAACTTGATTATTTTCTATATAATTATAAACGACATAAACAAAATAATTTCATTTCAAGCAGTGTAAGTAAACACAATAGCCAATAAATCTGAATTAAAATTACTCGTAAACTCGTATTTACTGAACCAAAAAAGCATTTTCATATCATTTTAAATAATAGCAGGAAGGGTGCGGAAATTTTGTTGTCTTCATTATTATTATAATTTTAATTCGGCTACCATAACGCCAAACATTTTTTTAAATAAATTTATACTCGATGCAATCACGATCACAAAGAAAAATTGACCCAAGTTATTGGTTAAGTTTGTAGCCATCCTAAATACCGGATGTTGCTAAATGGAGTCGACAATTTATACCATTAGGTTTGTAATAAAACACTGTCGAGCACGAGTTGATTACCTATTATCGTTTATACTTAATTGGAATAATTTTATACAAATTTTTGAATTGAGTTGCGGGTCAACGATTTTAACAACCGCAAAAGTACGTTTTCCAGGTACTCGAAAATGCACCGTTGCGTCTAAACATTGCCCCCCGCCCGCGTACGCCGCTGACGAAAATTTTAATATTTAAAATGCGTTAAAAGCGATCGACGGAATGAATATCTTAATGAAGCCAACTACTACACATTAATGTATTTTTTGTCTAATAAATGCATTTATTATTCTATTTTTGTGGGACCACTACCTACCTATACATCATCCTCTGACAAAATAAAGATAATAATTATAATGAATCTTAGACCGTATAATAATTTTCTATTTGAATTATGTTTCAGATTATTGGTTAAAAGTTTAAAAACCTGTTGTCTAAAAAAGATTCTCTTAGGGTCAAGAATTTGTGTTTCTTTTTTTTTACTCCGTATTATTGGTCTTCGGTTAATCATTGTATTAATTAAAAAATCCTTTTTTGTTCTCAAACGCACGAGATATTTAAAAGTGCATTGCAGAAATGGGTTTAGTGTTAAATTTAATCGTTGTTCATTAACGCAGTAGATTTAAATAATTATTTGCAAAGAACCATAATGAAATCACGTTATTTCGACTCTGGTGGTCAACAATTTTCTTTCTTTTTCTAACGCCATAATTTTTCCTTACTCCCGTCTCCTTTCCACCCATTGAAAAACATTCTAAATGCAAATTTGCAATACCTCAAGTTATCTCTATGTTAAGTATTCTGGAAGACATAAATCTATCTCTATTGCAATGTTTGCTCGATAATTGCGTTATCTCTATTTAACGAAAGCGTTTAATTGTCCCATCCTTGTCGTGGCACTCTTAAAATGCGTTTATGATGCAAATTTCTGATGCTTTTCTTATTTTTATAATTTTTTTTCTTTATCTTCTTCTCACTTTTCCTATCTAAATAACCATCAATTACTGTGCTGGTTTTCTTTTGCCATTCTGACCATAATGTAATGCACGGTCTCAGATTCACTATCCGATATTCACTCGTGTTCATGCACAATTTCTATTTCAAAAGAATTGTCTTTTTCAATTATCATTACTTCACTACAACTTTTTTTACACGATCAAGGTGGTTCTCACCAACCAAAACGTAATTTTAAATTCCAGAATAATAATGAATGAAAGTATAAGTTTATTGGATAAGAACCAAAATTATTTGATTGACATCAAGTCAAAATTGAGCGGAATCTTTGTAAAAAGTGGTCTGCAGTCTGTATAGCCCCTCTACTAGTTTATGTATATATTTACATTTTTAAACAAAATTTAAAAAATTTAAAAATCTTTGATAGGTTTCATCCTCGAGGGAAATCTCTAGTGAAAGCTTGTGTAGGAGTTAAGAGAAAAGAGGAAATTGAAAAAAATCTGGAAAAATTTTAAGAAATCTTAGGAAATCCTAGGAAATCTCATTCTTTTAAAACTTTTTTGAAAAAAAATTATAAAGCAATCCTGAAGAAAATTCGAGAAAATTTTTCGAAAATTTGCCTTATAATAAAATAATTAAAATTTATTATCAGAAAGTAATTGACTGTTTGGCTAGGATAATTCCAATTTATTGAAGTTGAGATTATTGAAGGTTAGCTATCAGGTGCTGTCTCTTAAAAGGCCAAATAGGACCTAAATATGCCTAAATAAGGGTAGGTCTAGAGATTTTCCCCGAATCTAGGCATTTTAGAAGTGGAAAAGGGAAAGAGGAATTTTTAAAAATTTTGTGTGTAAATCTAAGGAAATTAACCCGTGGGGTGAAAAACTAACCAGCACAACTAGTTACACTGTAACAAATTATGTTAATTTGTAATTTTGAAGCGGCTTTAAATGAATTTAAAGTTTTGTCGGTGTAAGATTTTCTGTTTTCGTTACTGTTAAAATTTTGCATTATTTGTTATTTTCAGCATTTCAGTTGGATGTCCTTGGGTGGATGTGGTGGTTTTTCGATAAACACAATTTGCAGCGACAGATGTGATTTTGGTTGAACGCATTTGGTTTATTCGTGTAGCTTCTGCATTTGGTTTTCCGTCATCGCATCTGTGGGTGGTATTCCGTGCAAGCGAGTTGATTGGGCTTGAAAACGCGTTGATCTTGAAATGTCCGAAATTTTCGTAAACCTTCCAGTGAAAAATATGTTGCTACCTTGATGTGTTTGCATATTAAAATATTTGGGGAATTCTAGGGATAAATTGCCCTAAATCTAGGTATTTTCAACTAAATCAATATGGCAACGCTGATTAGGGAACCCAAATGTATCATGAAAAAAGTGAAACCCAGACCTCTTAGTTTTGAAGATTATCGGTTTTTCAGCAGATCACCACAAAGTTCATCGTTCAAATTGACATCAATTCTGATTCCAAATTTTATTCAAATTCTTGTTATTCTGAATTCCCAAGTCAATTCAATATATTTCTCAAAATAAACCAGTCGCTTTTATTTGCAAATTTCTCAAAAACTTAATTAAAATTGCCTGCTTTCGTCCAAATGTTAGCGCAAAGTCAATCAATTCGCGGCAAATATATAGATTTTACAAATTTAATAAAACAAGAGATTGAGAGAGGTTTGAAGAGCAACCTTCCCAAAGTAGAACATTAAATTCTTCTTCTTCTTTAAGTGCCTTATCCTTTCAGGAGGTTGGCGATCATCATGGTTAAAGCCAAGATGACCTACTAGAGAATTTAATTAATGGGGTGGTTTCCCGTTGCCTTCCCCATAGCCCACAAATATATTTTGGACTTTAGATCACAGCAGTTTATTCGACGCGACCAGGATTTGAACAGCGGTTGCCCGCTTCCCAGTCGGCCGGTGTAGGTTTTACGCCACACTGCTGGTTTAATTTAATTTAATAAAAACAAGAGAATGAGAGAGGTTTGAAGAGCAACCTTCCCAAAGTAAAACATTAAATTATTGAATAACATTAGAGATATAATTAATATTGTTGCTAACTCTGAACAAAGTGAACAAATTTTGTGAATTTTTTTCGAATACTCCCATACCCGTCGATTTCAGAAAAATAGTTTTGGGGGGTTTGAGAGGTATAAAATAAGAGTTCCGCCAACTTTTAATTTGATATAAAATATCCATCAGAGGATCCCATTTTAGGGTATGAAAATTGGACCTGAATAATAAGAACAGTGGCGGGGTACGGAAAAACTGGATTTTATGCCTTTGCATGTTCTTTAATATCGATATGCCAACAAATTTGTTTTGAAATCTGGACAAATAAGGGTAAAAACGAATCCGAAATGCATATTTTGCATATTTTCAACATTTGGTGCATATTTGGGCTACTTTTGAATAAGAATTTGAAGAATTTTAATAGAGAAAATAAAATGTTGTTATTAAATTTGCCAATTTTAGCAATTATTTTATTGAATTTTAAGCAATTTAAATTTTATAATTTTTTAAATAAATAAAAAAACAAATAATTTTTGTTTTTGTATTTTTGTTATTTTTGTAAAAAAGCATACGCTTATTGATATCACCGCCTTTGCAATGGGCCGGATTTAGTGGCTCAAGTGCGCGTAAGAATATCTCCCTGCCCTCCTACCTAAAATCCAGAATCTAGAAGAGTGCACTGGGGGGTATTCCATACCCCCCAGACCCCCCGGATTACACCAATTGTTTTGTGACTTAAATAATAGGTTTTGATGCTTTGGAACCGAAACAAGCTGGTTTCGCTGCTAATTCTAAAAGTAAATTTAAATTTTGCAATCATATTATTTAAGTCACAAAATAATTGGTGTAATCCGGGGGGTCTGGGGGGTATGGAATACCCCCCAGTGCACTCTTCTAGATTAGGGAGGAGGGCAAAAAACGGCTCTCCGTTCTGTGACTCCACAAGCTATCGAGACAGCTGCATCGGATGTAGTACAATAGGCCAGGCCAGTGGCGGTACAAGAGTAGCTAGGACCCGTAAGCAAATATACAAAACGGACTCCTAACAATACAATATATTAATTTTGAATTGCGTATATTATTTAAAAATTTCTTTTTTGGGAATTACTACTCTTTATGGTTTCGGGTCCCTAAGCATTGCTTACATTCGCTTAGTGTTTGATTCTAAATATGTTTCCTTTTAGAAATAAAAGTAAAAGAAATTGTTTATACTTATTAAACATTGAAATACTCAGACAGTGATAAAGTCAAATTTTTAAAATTGTTATTTTATGAGATGACTGAGCAGACTGATAGAGAATGTCCGCGAGTTTATGAATTTAATGAAAAATTCGAGAAATTAGCTACATTTAATTAAATAGGTACTATTTGATAAAAAAGTTTTTTTTAAATTTTTTATTTTTAATGGACCAGATAAAGTCGAGCGTAGCGAGACTTCTACTTTTACTGGTTTTATTAAAAAATTTATTTTGATTACAGCTCGCATTTTTGAAACATTTTTGAATTAGAGTAATTATTGTTAATTAATATTTGCTTAGTAAATTTGGAGTTATCCTTCAACAGATAATCCATAATTATGACGGTAAAATGTTATTAATATTTTCTTTTACGAATACAAATAACAAAGTAAATATTTACTTATAAGTATTTTGCTTAACTAAACAAATGCATTTTAAATTACAATTATTATAGTTGTAATTTGCAATTTAGTAGTGTTTGCATTTAAATTAAAATTAAATAAGCCAATGAATACTTTATAACAATAAATGATTTATTATGCAGCTCTGAGTTTACTTAACTTTGTTCGTTAATTGCAAAATGGGATTTTCTAGGGTTTAATTTTATATTTTTTTCAAATCTACTCTCCGCACTACTTATAGCAGACAATACTTCCTGATCGATCATTTACAATGTTTCGCATTGGTTTGAGGCTACGACTTAATTCTTACGGCTGGCTTCCATTGGGCTTGACGTCCTCCTAGTTAAGATTAATTTGTCCGAGATTATCGGTGAATGAGTTTTTCTGGCTCACGAACTTCTTTAGCCAGGTGAGCTCACAACCTCGAGCTATGTTATGGTTATTTTCTGTTCTAATTTTTTAGAATTGGAAATAAAAAAAGTTAAAACTAATCAGTTTAGAAAATTAAGCCTTTAAACTGGAAAAGATTAAGTAAAATTCCAAACCTAAAAGTTGTGCGGGGTACTGCGAGTGTTGGCGTTTGCGGAAACCAGAATGGAAACCTAATCGGGAAATTTCGCATAATTAATTGGTATTTATTATGGAGAAGATAAGTAAACACTCGATTAGTCCGAGTACCCATTTGATGGCTGGAAGTATTGAATGGTCAAATAACTCGAGATTGTTCAGTATTTTAGAAGTATGGAATTATTTTTGAACAATGTAAATAAGAGTAAAACCACTTGACCGCTCCCTAAATTCCTTTTTATATAAAAATAAAATTCTTTAACACTTGACAGGAGTATTTAATCATCGTATCATCAATATTTCTCAGTCACGTTGGTCTCTGTCATTACACAAAAACCATAATATTTCATTTTATGTACCTCACGTTAATTTACAAAAACTCATCATACCACAATTTATTCAATTTTTTTTAGTCGAAACAGTCGGACGTTTACAAATACGAAATTTCATTAGCTCGGCTAGATTTTTGAGCTTTTCCATTGAAAGACAGAATACTCGGTAGATTTGAGATCAAATCAGACGCGTGTGAAATAAACCCAATGATTTTTCAAATTCAAATGGAATGACTGAGCTCATTTTTTAAAGTCGATCTGTTTAGAATGTGATGCTTTTTGAATAAAATAAACCAGTTTCGACGAGTTTTACCACCATTACACCGCACATTCTTATTGAATAATAATAATTATTTTAAACAATGGATAGCCCGCTGCGACTAATATGCAACAATTTTTATTATTTTACTTTTTAATTTCTTATCCCGATTAAATGTAGGGTGGAATTTCTCGATACAAAATGAGCAATTTTTTTATTTTGGAAAAAATTCGGATCGGCTCGAGTTTCAATTAACTCCAATTGAAATATCAGATCGAAGCGAAAGATTAGATCGGTTTTATTCTACATATTTTAAAAGTAATTTTTATATCTAAACAAAATATCTATTTTAACATTCAAAGACAACAATTTTACCGATCAATTTCTTTTTTGTGTCCTTCAACATGCCACGTCTTCATTAATCACTTAAAATTATTTATGCGGTGCTACCTACGTTAACAAAATGGAAAACTTCCCAATTTAGAGCATTTTTAAATTTTAATATCGTAGATTCAGTTCCGTTTCGCTAATTTTTACGCCTGTTTTTAGAATAATAAAATTGAGCTAGGGTGTAGGTGGCAGAGATAAAATCGATCCGGCGTTAAACTGTCATCAGTCGCTTATAATAAATTGATTTATAGTCGATTTTCTACTTAGCACAGTTCTAGTTTCACAAAATTAAATTTCTAATAATATACAGGGCGTTGCAGCCAATGGACGATCGAATGTTTTTCAAAATTGCAGCCTACTCCCTTGGCCTTAATATGCTAACACTTTCAGTTTGATTTCGATCTTCCAATTAGAATTAAATGTCAATTCCGCATTTAACATATTATACAACTACCGCTGTTTCATGAAGTTGCGATTATAAATTTTATTTTTAATTTGCACTTTAACTTTATCAAGATAGGAATTAGTAAACGCAAATGTAAAAACAGCTAAAAATAAATCTAGAGCATAGCGGTCGGAGCTTATGTAACACGACAAAAGCTGAAATGCGATTAATAGAAGATAAACAATTTCAGGATAATGAAAAATGGAAAAATCGCTCGATACAATAGCAATCACGTTTTAACACCTGTAACTAATTCATTCGTCTCAACATAATCAGAAAGATATAAATATTCGATCGAACGAGAATCGAACAATGATAAAATAATAAATATTTTGAATTTTTCAAAAAATTCCTCTCTTCTTTATATCCTTGTGGTTACACAATGACGCGGACAAGTTGATTGCAAATTAAATGGGCGCGTATAATTGATAAAGATGTTTAATGTTCGTACCTAAGACAACTGAAAGGATCGACTTGCTGTAGGTACGAAATAGGAAGATAAAGTATCTAGGATTGTGATTGAAAATATCTCTATTTCAAGTGCACATTCTCCAGATTTAAGATAATGCATAATTGACTTGACGAATTATTATTTGTAGTAGTTTAAATTTTTGTATTTCAAAAATCAGTAACCTGGTTGTTTACATCAAGCACAACAACAGCATTGGTGTGATCGCTGTTTGAGTTACAGGAGCAGAAATTTTGGATTCCAACCTCGGAGTTCACAGAATTGCAGAAAGTCAGGTCAATTCACAACGTTAAGATTAAAAAAGAAAAAAATGACTTAAAAACTTAATGATTTAATTAAATCAATACTACATTTTTTGAAAAAACAAAGGATAATCCCAAAACCGCTGTCACGCAGACTTTTTAAACTCAAAGTTTTTTGGATCGGCAAGATGCTGCCTTCCAAATTGTTTTAAAGGCATCAGATTAGGCAGATTACGATTAGATTAAGTTAAATAAAGTTTAAGCAGCCAAGTTACATACATTTAATAGCTTTTAATAATCGATAGTTATCGATATTTCGATAGTTTCAATATTTCTAATTTAGGTTATTGTCTTATGTTTTCTGGACTTCCCATTGGTCAAGTTTAGGTTCGACCGGTTTCTTTATTCGAGAAAAAATTGGGATTTCCTGTATAGAACTATGGAAATATTGATAATTATCCAATAACCGATCCAGTAGAACAAGAAAACAACTCCCAACAACACGAGCATTGCACGCAAAAACAGGGAACTTCAAATTTTTGTTTCTCGAATGAAGAAGCCAGCCGAACCCAAAATTGACCAATGGGAAGCCCAGAAAACATAAGACAATAACCTAAATTCATCCAGTTTTCAGTTTCAGAGAAACTGTCGGTTTTCTAAGAAAAGTACTATTTTGATACTTCGATAATTATCGATATATAGAGATACTTTGATAATTTATCGATACATCGATACTTTAATAATTATCGAAATTCGATATCGATTTTGGACCACTCTGTCCAAGAAGGACCTGTCAATTCTACATCACAAAATCCATGTACAGTTTGCGGCAGAACGCACCGGAGGGTTCTGATTAAATACAATTCATTACAGGTCATGCATGTAATGCAGCTTCTCTATCATAGTTTTGTGTCAAGATTTGGATATGTATTGCGAAAGAATAATCTAACTTCGATAGATTCCGTTGACCGAAGACATTTCACTGCTATTACAAGACTTTGGTTTGTTTTACCTAAAACATTGGCTTCGATAAATTTTAATCCACACAAAAATTTGATTTGCATGCGCAAATACGTCACTTTCGCATACAAATAAAGTATTCGTACTTTCTGATTGGTCAAAACATAAACATGACCGTTTCGGTGCTTCGGAGGCACGTAAAATCGGCTGTCTCCCTGGGTTGATGATTGCCGCTATCAACTATTATTAAAAACAGGGTTGCAGGTATAGCGGTTTCGACAGCACATATTTACTGATTTAAATCTAGATAACGACGAGAGTGCATACATGCAGAAAAGATCCTTTGGCAACACAAGTTGGCATTCCCCAATACGGATTAAGCAACAGTGGGGTCTAAATGCTAAAACTTTTCTCTCAGAGAAAGAGGCTGATTGTCCTGCAGTAGACAGAAAAAAAGGCTGAAGAGAAGAGAGATAGTCTAAATTTCATTACTGCTGAGTACCAAGGCAAAGTTATACACTCTCTTTATTGGTTCAAAAAGTTACTACTTAATACTGAAAATGAAATTCAAGATAAAATTTACTAGGTTCAATAATTTGCCCCAATGTTTAACGTCCGTGCAAAGTTGCAGTTTTCCAGATGCTCTAGAAGTGGCCAAACACAGTTTCTGTGAACTATAGTTTTCCATTTACTTTTAAGATTTAGCTCAACGACCGAGAAGAATCTACATTGAGACCAGTGACGGATCAAGCTATTTCAGCGCCGGGTGCAGATTAGATTAGACTAAATATCAAGAACATCGCGGCTCTATTACGTATAATTGATGTTTTGAGTTTAATTCTGAATTATTTTATCGTAAAACCGCATGTAAGGAGAAATCAGATAAATTTAACAATTAACATTAAAACCTTGACATTTTGCTTTAATCTATCCTGTATATTCGTTCCGTTACATAAATAATTTAGTTTAATAGCATTGTAAAATTTCTTAAAATACTATCACATTTGGTCATTGTAAATTTCTTCAAAAACTCATAAACTTGTTTGTCATTACTAATTTCTTAAAATTACGCGTTGTTATTCAAAATTTTCCGAAAAACTTCAACACTCAAACCCGAAAACTATCAATCGTAAACTGTTGGTCAAGGTTTAACAAATTTTATATTACCTCTATCAGCTCACGAACTGAGTCTTGAAGCCAATTTCAACAATAACTTCACCTCGACTCCGCTCCGATATTTTTTTAAAGTAACGCCTAGTGCGGATAGGAACGTAAAAATTTAAAAGTTCCAAGTACTTTTCTGGAAAATAGGCTTGTACGCGTTGGGTCCCTAATTCATATTTTTGAAGTTTACGTTACGTTACCGTGGAAAAATTCCCAATATTATTAGTTCGCCGTGTGCGGAATATAAAAATAGGGAACCACAATCACGCTGTCTCTTTCGAGGATCTGCATCCACCACTCAACATCGACCGCAATTATATTTTTGTTCTACAATCCAGTTGTCATCTCAACTTTACATACAAATAAACAAAATGATTTCTCAAAATATAAAATTTCACTCAAAATTTCGGACATAAAATTCTGTCCAACCGTTTAAGTGGCCATCTTGTCGGCAAAAGGTCTGACTTCCCCACCTAGTCGTTGCAAGCTAAACCATTTCTCGGAAAATCATAAAATTTTAAATATTTTCAAAATTTATGAATAGAGGATTTATACTTTCGTCTTGTATTAAAAAAAATTTATGGGCATACCCCGCAGAGTGGTTATGAGAAAGTGGCCGGTTGGTGCGGCCTAAAGGCCGCATAATCTGCAAAATCTACTTTTATAATCACCACTTAAGCTAAGTTCAACTTTACAATTAAACAAAACCACAAATCACTTAATCCCATTTATATGTTATAGTCCGTAATCACAATTTACAACTTCACTTTGGATGAGTGGGAGAATTTGCTATTATATTTCTTTCATATTATCTTCACTTTTTTAAATTTTAAATTAATTTTTAATTTCCAGAGAAGTTTAAGGTGGCGGCGACGGTTCTAAAGCCTTAGAATTCGCAAATTTAAAATTTTCTTATCATAGAGAAGGCTCCAGCCCTTATATCCCTCTCTAGTTACGCCACTGACTGCTCTAAGTATATCTAGTTTATATGTGCGTGATGTTAGCCCCCCTTTTGTCGAAAACTAAAAATTTTTTTTTTGTATTGTGTTGTATTCAATCTGTATTGTTTGTATTGCTAAAATTTAAAGTCTTAAATTTAACATTAGTTGCGTAAATCGCGCAACAAATTTTCGCGCTGGCCCCCATTTTCGAAAGTTTTGAATTTTTTTTTGTATTGTGTTGTATTCTATTTATATTGTTTGTATAATTAAAAATTAAAGTCTTAAGTTTAATATTAACCGCGTAATACATAAAACAAAATTTTGCTCTGACCCGCTGCTTAGCTGACTCAAAATTTTAAAATTATTTTTGTATATGTATGCAATTTGTATTGTGGTGCAATGTAACTTGTATCGTTACACAATGAAGCTACGTCAACGGATTCCAAATGGGGTTCCGCGAAAATATCCAAGGGTTCCGCCAAGAAGAATTTTAAAATGGCAAAAACTAAATTTTGCAAAATTTTTTACTTTGCGCAAGGGTTCTGCGCCCAAAACTAATTGGGAACCGCTGCTCTAACGTAACAGTCTTATAAAAAAGCATGGAGAGCATCCACTGCGACTTTAGTCGCAGAGCCCCAGCCGCAGCTAAAGATTCATAACTTTCATACTTTTATATCAAGCATGCTTTCGTATAAGAGTGTTACCCTAGAATGTGATTGTATCATATAAGAAAGCGTGGAGAGCAGTCCCTGCGACTGCAGTCGCAGAGCTCCAGCCGTAGCTAAGGAACCTTAAGATGGCTAGCTTAAGGTGTGATTTCTTAACTGCGGCTTTTACATAACGTTTAACTAGCCCTTACTAGCTCCTATAAGAAAGCATGGTTGATATAAAAGTATAAAAGATATGAATCTTTAGCTGCGGCCGGGACTCTGCGACTGAAGTCGCAGTGACTGCTCTCCATGCTTTCTTATAGGAATGTTTCCTAAGAATGCGATCTTTGCAGGGGACTCTAAGGTAACAGTCTCATAAAAAAGCATGGAGAACATCTACTGCGACTTCAGCCGCAGAGTCCCGGCCGTAGCTAAAGATTTATATCTATCATACTTTTATATCAACCATGCTTTCTTATGGGAGTGTTTCCTTAGAATGCGATTGCATCATGAGAAAACGTAGACTGCAGCTCCAGCCTCAGCTAAGGAACCTTAAGATGACCAGCTAAAGGTGTGATTCCTTAGCTGCGGCTGGGGCTCTGCGACTGAAGTCGCAGTGACTGCTCTCCATGTTTTCTTATGGGAGTGTTTCCTTAGAATGCTTTTTTTGCAGGGGACTCTAAGTTAGCGATTCCCAAATGGGAGTCCGCGAAAAAATCCAAGGGTTCCACGAAAAGAATTTCAAAATGGCGCAAAATAAATTTTGGCAAATTATTTACTTCGCCCAAGGGTTCCGCGGCCAAAACTAATTGGGAACCGCTGGTCTACGTACTGCATTGTGTATGGCACTTGAATAAGAAGAAATGTTGCTGTCTGGTCCCACTAATTTGATATTCTTGGGTATAGGGTCTTCTCGGGACGGCCGTTTCGACGCGGACGTTTCGGCGCGGACGTTTCGGCGCGGACGTTTCGGCGCGGACGTTTCGGCGCGGACGTTTCGGCGCGGACGTTTCGGCGCAAGCCGGTATGGTACAACTACGGTTCGGAGCAAAGACGGTTCGACCGCAAACCGTTTTGGCACGGAAATATAATTTTCGATAAATATAAGTAGTGTAGCTACATAATTTTATTACTGTACAAATAAAATTTGTTTTGAAATATATAATTTAACAAAATAATGATTGTATGGCCAGAGAGGAGGATTTAATTTTCACGATAGAAATTGCATTGTAACACAAAGCCGAAAAATGCTGACGCTAATCCGGGAAGAAATATATTTTTAAAAAGACTATGCTGATATTATTGGTAAAAAAGACCTATTTTAGTTTTAAATGTTGCCCCACGTTGGGTGCTATCTGTCCATCTCAAGGAGCCTAAAGCAACAGAGCTAAATCGCATGAATCACTTGGTGGTTGATTTATATCATAGCACAGTATTATAAAATAGGGCGCCAGGTGCGGTAATAAAACTATATTTTCGTAAATAGCGCTTACTAGGTTACCGAACTTGTTCTTTTCTTAAAAAACAAGGGATGCAGTTTTATGTCGTGTCCAGGACCTTTGAGTAATTGCGTAGCGGAGCAAATTTGTAAACCAAAAATAACTTGCGATTTTGACTGACAGTTTCAAACGATTTCCAATAAAACTGGTAGAATGTTTTTCTCATCTAAATAATGTCTACCAGTTGGTTCCAGGTAACATTATTACCAGAGCAGAGATATAAAAAACTTTTAAAATTTTCAAAAACAATTTTTGGCGCTAAAATTCAAAACAGCTCAGCTGCTCAGCATGATGTTTAAACACCAGGCGTTTGAAAAAAAATGTTAACTCAAATTTTGTAAAAATTAAAAAAAACTGGGCCAAAAAATGCGAAACAATTGATAAAAACAACAGTGGAAAAAATAATAAATAAAAAAGAACCGGAAACCAGTCGAGTTGAAAGCACTGGTGTAGCAAAAGGGATGACAGGAAGTATAATTAGGTCAAGAGCAACCTCACACCTAAAGATAAGGTCACGTCATCGCTTGACGCTTGACGAGATCGTAACATGTTAATCGTCCGGCCGTTGTCGATCCTTGAAGATGTCGTAACATGCAAAAACGTTAACGCGAAAAAAAGTGTTATCTATGCGAAAGGTGTGGTTGTAATACTTAATTTCGACCTAAGACAAAAATTTAAATAATCACACATAGAAAAAACTAATTTGATAGTAGCAATTGTATGGATATTTTAACTGTAGTACGAACTATGACAACATCAACGATTAAATTATTATTATTTATAAATTTTTCTAGATTAATTTTGGAATACAATTTCGTAATAATTAAAATGCGATTACTTAATTATGTACGTATAAATAATTGTTTGGTAATTATCAAATGTAGGTTTTCAGTGGAACGATTAATGAACCTAACTGCAAATTGATTAAAATATTTTTTGATCGCAAAATTGGTAAACATACAATGCCCACGGTTATTGATTGGTTGACAAATATTTTATTATATAGGTATAACGTTACTTAGAGTAATTAAGCCTTTTTATTTGCTCAAGGTGAAATATAATTACAAAAATATAAAAATTTTATAATCAATCATATAAGTTCAACTTTTTTGCTTTTTAATAGACTTGATATTTATTTTAGAATTTTAATTAAATCTTAATGGTGTTCACAGCACCAATTTTTCCAGTGGCGTGCGCGATGCACAATTTCACTTTTTGTTACCCCCCCTGTACAAATATTCAAAAATGTACTTACGCAGAAATAACGATGTTTGGAGAACCGCACAATCAAATAGAATTACGATTTTAATAATTAGCTCGATTTATCTAAAATTGGAATGTCACAAAAATAAAAACCAGATATTCGAAAATTAAATATTGATAAGATTATTCATTGCCGAAAGTTGCAAAGGTTATTCGAGAGTTTCTTTAATTTTGCGAAAATAAAAATTATTGCAAATTCAAGGAGACGGATTTTTATGCGTTTTCGAAATTAAAGCGGAAAAAAATTTTGGATTCACAGCTGCGGGTTACAAGCAACTGGAAATAATTCGATAAAAGTTTAAATTGGTCTATTATGTGAACCGTAGATGAAACAATAGAGTAATTTATTTTGTCTAATAATATAGGAAAGCTAAATTTTTAACTTTAGGGTAACAAAGTTGGAAATAATTTTTTAAAGACGTCAATTTTTGATAAAGGAACGTTTAAAAAAGTCCAAGTGAGTTTTTATTTCTCTCCAAATGAATATTTCTTATCTGATGGAAAAGATAATTAGTATGTATTGAACTTTCAAGTCATCTCACAGATATTTATCGATGTATAGATATATTTTCTGTAGCATTCGTGGTTAACACTCGTCGTTATGTTTTTTCCTTATTTAACATGTTTGGATGTAACTAATGGCTCCTTATTTAAAATATTTATTAAGTCTAATGGTTATGGATGTAAAAAAGTTTAATTTATACAGGCATTTTCTCAAAATGTACCAATCATGTATTATAATTGTTAATACCATATTTGTATTCATCTAAACTAATTTTAACGCTCCATCATTTAAATTTGCTCGACTGACGTTTTTTAATAATAAAACTTGATTCTTTTTCAAAACTATTTCCTTCTCCTTTTACATTTTTCTGACATTAATAATTATTAAGCCGAGAAATACCATTATCATGGTACCTTTTAGTGAAATATTTTGGTACGATTAACGAATCTCTAATTTGTCACTTTTATTACCTTAATCCTTTCTTTTGAAGGCCCCAATATATTTTTCATCTAATTAATTTACTCAAAATTACTTTCGCCTTGCACCTCGTATATCATAACATAATTATATTTTAACATAATATTAACATACTAAAGAGTATTCTATACAATTATGGATTAACTGAAGGGTATTCCATACCCCCCAGACCCCCGGTATCTCGTTTTGAAAGAGTAAAAGTTTCTATTTAATATTAACAGCAGTGGCGGAACTACCGGGGTGCGGTGGGTGCAACGCACGCTGGCCCCCGGCTAAAAGGGCCCCAGGAATCTTTTAAAAAAAATTTAAAATATTATATAAAATAATGTAAAAAATAGAGATGGGCACTATCAAGAATTTTTGACTATCGATAGTTAGTTACTATTTTTTTTTTACTATCGATAGTTAGTAACTAAAAAGTTAGTTACTAAAAACCAAACCGAATAAAAACTATCGAATGAAAACAGCCGAATAAAAACTATCGACTAAAAAGTTATTCGAATAGTTTTAGTAACTAAAAAAGTTATTCGAATAGTTTTAGTAACTAAAATGTTATTCGAATAGTTTTAGTAACTAAAATGTTCCTTCTTCCTTCGTTTTGTACTAATTGGTAGTTAACACCCTGTATTTTGAGGATAATGGAATAATCGGATAAAATGGTATATAAAATATTAAAAAACAGTATATAAGTAAACTCGAGCAAAGTCGAGATTCTAATCCATTCCAGTTTTGGAAAGAACGCAAAGATTTAATGCCAGAATTATATCAGCTCAGTACAAAGTATCTTTGTATTCGGGCAAAGTCGGTTCCGTCAGAACAACTTTTCTCGAAAGCTGGTCAAGTTATTAACGATCGGAGGAATAGATTGACAGGAAAAAATTTAGACAAAATAATATTTTTAAATACTAATTCTTTGTAACAATTTATTCTAACCATTTTATCTTTACCATTAAATATTTATAAAATAAAATTAATAAAGTTTTTTTGAATAAGTTAACAATTTATTTTTATATTAGTTGTACCATTTTTTTTATTGGTCGTTGGTATTGGCAGTAGTACTCTTAACTTTTAATAATTAGTATTACTAAATGACTATCTAAAAATACATTCGATAGTTTGAGTAACTATAAATTTATACAAGTTTAGTAACTAAAATTTCATTCAATAGTTTTTAGTAACTAAAAAGTTATACAATAGTTTTAGTAACTAAAAATTATTTTTAGTTACTAAAAATTATTCTTTCATGGTTTTAGTAACTAACAATTCATTTAAAAGCTTTAGTAACTAAATATTTATTCAATAGTTTTAGTAACTAAGAAGTTATTCGAATAGTTTTAGTAACTAAAAAGTTATTCGAATAGTTTTAGTAACTATCGATAGTTCAAATGAAGACCAACTATCGAATAATTCGATAGTTTTTATTCGATAGTCCCATCTCTAGTAAAAAAGGCCGGTTTAACAATAGTCGGATGAACCTGGTATAAAGTTAGACCAGTGGCGTATTTAGAGGAGGGCAGAGGGGGCATCTGCCCCCCCCCCAAATGCCTCGGACTGTACCCCTGAAGCTCCCCCCCCCCCGATAAAATTAATGTTTACTCTTTTTTAGCGTTATAATATTTAAACATTTAATTTTAGTAAAAAAGCAAAAATTTGCTGCTAAACTTGATGTGCCGTGGGGCAATTCAATTTTTTTTTATAATTATTCTGTCTTGCGTAGGTATTCTAGAAGAGTGGGAATTTTATTATAATATGTACTGGATGGTGTTCACCCCCAGCTCACCCTGTTTACACTTTTGACTATAATTTTGACAGCTAACATTCAAAGAAACGTAAAAATTGCTACTAAACTCTGAGCACTTAAATGAATGTTTTTCCAAGCTATAATATTCTCTAGCCAAAGGCTTAAATTTCTCTCATTTTTGCTTAAAAATTTAAATTTTTCGGTTTTTCCTGGTAAAATTTGTAAAATTATAAATTCCCTATCTTCTCCAAGTATTCTAAAAGAGTGGAAATTCTGTGATATGCGCTGGAGGGTGTTCCACACCCCCCAGACCCCCCGGTTTACAATTTTGACTTTATATTTTTATAATTAACTTTCAAAGTAACACAGGAAGTTGCTACTAAACTCCGTGAACAGTAAGGTAATTAAATAAATGTGCTTTCCAAGTTTTAATTTTTTCTAGCCGAAGGTTAAACTTCTCTCATTTTTGCTTAAAAATTCAAAGTTTCCGGTTTGGATTAATAAAGAAGCGTGCAGGGATTGTATATATTGGGATTAGCTACAACTGACGCGCATGAATGGATTAACGAGATTTCTAAATATATTTAATCTGCCCCCTCCAAAAGCATTTTCTAAATACGCCACTGAGTTAGACTTAATATTACCATTATTACCAATAATAATTCAGTGTTCCCACTAAATTTTCCAAATCAAATCCTGATATTTCCAGGTTTTCCCTGACAAAGAATAAAAATTTTCCATGACATTTCGATAAATCAGAAAAATTAAATTAAAACCAATAATTTTTTTAAATTCTTAATTAACAACATTAATTTATAAATAAAATAATTCAATTTAAAATAAAAAAAAAATTTTAATTAAATTGTTTATCTTAAATCTTAAATACCCGGACTCTTCCAGATTTTCCAAATAAGTGGCACCCTACAACTTTGTAATTGTTATACCAGAAATAACGTTATACTAAGTTTATCCGATAATTCTAAATTTGGCCCTTAATTTAGTTTTGTTATTTGTTTATCTTAAAATTATGGTTATATTGTATATGAGTTATTTATTATTTTCTTTCATTTTTGTCTTTCTTAAAAACAGGGCCGCCGTTAACAACTTTGCACACGGGTCCCTCAACTGCTTGTTACGCCACTGATTAACAGATATAACAACAATAACAGAAAACCAACATAAATAAATAAATCTTTGGTATGTAAAACTGGGAGGGGGGATCAAAATCTAACATAGCGATAATCCCGACTGAAAATTCTGCAAAGTTTGAAAGTTTGGATCTAGTTTGCCATAGAAAGACCAGATGAAGATCCAGGCATGTAACACAAAACTTGATCAGTACTACATACGGCTAATCTAGTGAAACCAGATTAGAGCTAGATCCAGAAACCATCAGCTTCAGTCGATAAACCTGGATAGAATAAAACCGGATCGGAAATCACTGGAGCCCATAGAGAGAAGATGCCAGATCTGGTAACAATTAGGTTCAGCAATAGACTACTACAATTAGAAATAGACAGATCTAAACCGGATCAAGACCACAAATAAACGTCCTGATCCGGTCCGGAATATAATGAAGAATGCCTTATCAAATTTATAGTCTGGATTATGATCCAGAATTAAAAATTATTTTTTTACGTTCTCCCTAATCCTCCGCCTAATCCGTGGAGGGTATACCAGATGCCGCCTGGTAAGTTATAAATAGGTCTACGCCAAGCAAAGATTTATATTTCAATTAGCTTCCAACTTAAAATTGAAAATCCACACTACGAAATTTTTCGAAATAACCAAAGAAAAAATTGTGTAAACCCTGGATTCCTCCGGACTTCCTAAGAGTATACTCCTGTCAATCACCTGTAACAACTTTCTAGTAGGTATTCAACAGTGAAACCAGTAAGTTATCTAACGAGGAAACCTGTAAGGTCTCTGGCAGGTCTCTGTGCAGGTACCCTGGTAGGTCTCGAAAAGCTCTGTCACAATACTTGTTACAGAGTATTTACAGGGTCCATTTTGTCTCATATTATGTGACAGAGCCCTGTTGCCATCCCATCACAGGGACAGAGCCCTGCGAGAATTCCCTGCAAAACACCTAGTAGATGTCTGTCAGATTAAAAATGTTACTTGGGTACCCCGACCTTCTCGCGCTAATTGCTTTCATTGTGAAAAAAATGAAGTGCTTAGTCTTCTGTTTTTTTACCTTTCTCCTGCGTCTTTCTTATTAAATTAGGTTTGCTTCTGTACTGTTTCGCATATCCTTGCAATCCATCCAAGAGATATATAGTATAGTTATTTTCTTGGCCGACATTTCTAAAAAATTGGCGCAGTAGTCATAGCTCATTAAAGAGCCAATAATGCCGTTCTGAAAACTTTCATAAATAATAATAAGGACAAAAACTGCGATCAAGTTTAGTAACATTTTTCTAACCTTGTCTTCTTCACCAGGTGTTGGCAACATCTTTGAGGAGACATCCAAAGCATAGCATAGCTAAAATATTTTCACTGTCTTTCCCATGATCGCAGATTTAATTTTCAATATTCACAGTCATAAATTCAATAGTTTAG
Organism: Cantharis flavilabris; assembly: GCA_949152465.1. Classification (NCBI taxonomy): domain Eukaryota; kingdom Metazoa; phylum Arthropoda; class Insecta; order Coleoptera; family Cantharidae; genus Cantharis; species Cantharis flavilabris. The sequence goes on from OX424438.1 coordinate 6,480,728, forward strand.
TTTATTCCGAATTGAGCTTGCCAGTCAGTCATATACAACTCGGCGCTGACGCCAACTTGGCGCTAGTAGCTCGATACTGCCGACTTGACGCAGATGGTTGCCCATTAATTTTTAAGTTTCGAATTTTATTTGGATTTTTTAAAAGTTTATTAAAAACATTGCTGGGTTACTCAAGTTTTTCCAGCAGATGCAGTGGCGTATTTAGAGGAAGGCCAAGGGGCAATTGCCCCCCTCCCCCCCAAAGGATGACTCTGATTGTACCCCTAACCTTCCCCCTCATAAAAATGATGTTTACCACGAGGTTTTAAAATTAAAAAAAAAATTTTTTAATTTAAAATTTTAAAATAACACGATGTTGCTGGAGCAGCAAAAGCGTGCTGGAATTTTATGTAATAGGATTAGTTTCAACTGACGCGCATGAATGAATTAACGAGATTTAAAAATCTTTAGTCTCCCCCCCCCCCCAAAGCATTTTCTAAATATGCCACTGAGCAGATGACCCTTAGTAGTTAAAGTTTGAAATGGGTATTTTCTTTAATACTTAATAAAATCTGTGATAATAATTAGCAATTAGACATTTTATTTCTTCTTCTCATATCAACGAATCGAATACCAAAAAAATAGAAATACAGAAGTAATTATTAATTCGATAAGTAGTAACCAATTAGGTTTCATCTTATTTAGATAAGTAAAAAAAATTATAAACAAAACGGAAATTAAAAACTCTAAATAAGCAGCTTAGTTGCTTTCTATCAGAGACGGCAAAGGAAGCTTTGCATTCTGTAAAATTCAGGTCAATAATTAAACTATTAAAATTTTCAAAAACGCAAAAAAATCGAATTTTCGAACGCGAGACCTATGTATGCATATGGTTTAACCATCACATGAACTGTAAGGTTTTGTTGTTTAATTGCAAACTGATGGTTTTAAAATTAGTCTGAAGGAATTTCTCATCATCTGATCGATGACTAATAGACGTAGTAGTTAAGATAGCTAAAGCTATCAAGAGCTCAACGTAGTTGAGTGTCAGCCTCCACTGTAAATCATATGATTGTATACTTACGAGGGTCGTTTAATTTCTAAGTTTAACGATCCTAGCTCTCCGATCAGTGAAACGGTGGAGCGATGAAATTTGTATAGATTAGTCTTTCATCGATTGTGAAAATGTTCGTTTGGGTAAAAATCAAATCGATTGAAGTTTAACTGTTTTATAACGTTTTACCACGGAACTGTTATTGAAAGTTGCGTCCAAATGTGAACTTCTTGATGTGATTTGTTTTTTCGCTGGAAAAAATAAAATGGCGATGGAAATTCATCAAGAATTGTGTAGTGTTTACGGTTAACAGTGTGAATTAGCCTTGAAATGGTAGCGCGATGTAATTCGTAAACGGTCCAGAATTGGACCAGATTGTTGACGCCAGATTGACGGTGCTAAATTGTTCCATTTCGATTAAATGCATCTACAATGCAATGAATTTTGGTTTTCGACGCAGATATGATAATCAATGTGATGACTTTTTGCGTTTTAGTGATCATGTGACGGGTTAAATTCAGAATAAAAAGTAAATCATGAGATCCACGACCGGAAGGGACCGAAAAAAAAATAAAAATGTTGTGATTTATAATTTTTGGGAGCAGATATTGTGTGTGGGGTTTCTAATACATACTAGCGTTTAGTTCTCAAACTTGATGCTACCGCCCACTGGTACTTGTCATAGTTTCTATGAGACAAAATTTTGTACACTATATTTTCATTTAGAAATTTTTCCCCTAGATTATCTGAAGATCTCCTGTCAAAAAACAATTCTCTGTCACAGAAAAACAAATTTCTGTGATTTCCAAGATTTTGTAGGATTTCGCTTCACCGAGTCACCAACTTCCATCGGCGATTTCCTCTTCGCTGTGAGCCGACCATGCAACTTTCCTTTTTTTATCACTTGTTTGTTTCAGTGTTGAACATTGAACATATTCATGAACTTCTTCTGGTAGAAGGCATTTTATGAAATGCTGACCAGAGCCGGCTTTAGCCAAAAATTTTCAGGAAAGAACAGTCTTCAGTTTGCCAACTGTTTAACTCTTCTTTCACTTGTTTATTCTTTGTAATCCCGATTTTTTTCGGTTTCCAGATTTTGACGGAAATATCCGTTTTGACCTTCCCTGAACCATTTTGACTATTTTCGTTGTGACGTCTGTACGTATGGACATCTGTATGTCGCATAACTCAAATACGGTAGGTCGTAGAAAGTTGAAATTTTGGATTTGAGACGTTTATAGCATCTAGTTGTGCACCTCCTATTTTTGGTTGCGATTGTCCGTGCCAAAAGTCGTAATTCATGACGCACATAAATAGATTAACGAGATTCTTGTACAATTATTATAAAAATTACAAGGAAGTTATGTGGTATACACATCAGATTTTTTTTAAAGAATTGCAGTTCAAAAGTCTGATTCGGTTATGGCTTTGCCAACTATTTACAGATTTTGTCAATTGCTTACAATATTGGAGAGGCTTCCCCATGGAACCAACTCTGTGTCTGACTTGTTGTTAAGTTTAAACAATCTGCTTAAAACATATTTTTCTGTTAATCAACTTAATCAACTACTTACTTGTAACTTTACAAATGCGAATTTTCAACGTTCTATATTATTTGTCTTTTTATCGAGCCATTACTAGCATTTGATGATGGTTTTCACAATTCATTGGCGTACGTCACATTACGAAATGCTGGTTTAACCTGTTTAACCTGTTAAGCCCTTTTCAATCGAGACAAAAATACGATTTTTGACGACAGGGCCGTACTCAATTATTCTCCAACTTTGAATATCGTTGAAAGTTATGCGTAAAATAATATTCGCATTGCCAGTCCGTCCCTGCCCACAAGAATTATTTTATAAATCGTCGGACATAGAAAATCACGACATTTAATAATAATAACTGTTCGAATAACATTTTGTTATAAAGGTAAACCCACTTGCACACTTTTAATGGCTTATAAAATATGATTTGTTTTAAATATAAAAGAATAATGAATTACTCATTTGGTTCCTCGTTCCTTTGATGATTCCGAACTTCGGTAAATTATCTTTGTATGAAATCACAAAAAGCTATTAAAAATCGGTTAATTTCTATTCGATTCTTTATTTTAAAATCAAATAATTAGTGAATTAATCGCTGCATGCTGACATTAAATTAAATTTACAATCGGATCGACCGAATTCGATTCTTCTAATAATTATCAGAAAATTAAAATTGAAAATTGAGTTTTTGTACGCATATAAGATATAAAGCGGCCACCTGCGCAATTCTAAGAGTTTAATTAACTAGGTGGCCATAATCACGATCAAGTAAACGCTCCTTTATTTTAATGATTCTACGTATAAACGTATATACCCATACCTGAAAGGACGACGTTAACTCGAGATAATGAAGACGCCACAAGGAAAAAGTCAATCTTTATTATGATGCGTTCAAGCGATGAAGTTCAACACGCGTTCCTCGTTACTAAACGTTTAGCAGTACCCCCCCCCCTTTCTTAATCCCGCCCGACCTCTTAAACTGGCAGATTCGATTATTAAAAAATTAAAAGGCAAGTAAACATAATTTGCCTTAAAATTCAAATTTTAACATTTTTACATAACCAAGGAAAAACTTTTTTAATTAAAAATTAAAATTCGCTTTAACATATTAAAATATTGAATAGCAATGCATAAATTTTCATTTTTCTTTGGCAGAGAGTAATGAAGATGCTAATTTTGTATGAAATTAAAGTAATAACGAAAAGTATAGGAAGGTGGGAATATTGGACAGGCGTCAGGGAGTAAAAAAGGAAATGTTTTTTTTCAAAATGTCAAAAGCTCCGATCATATCAAATTGTGGGTATATTTAAAATAAATTCAATAGGGTGTATCGGTATTATAAAGAGATTACTAACAATGATTTCAGATTTTTTTAAAACTTTGATAGGCGTCAAAGTTGTGCCAAGTCACTGTATTCGAATAGTATTCGAACACGACGTTCCATTGTTTGAAATGATGGCTGGTATGCAAGAAATGATATTAAAATATGAAGAACTAAACATGAGCTGATTACTTGTTCTCTTGTTTATCTTTAAATTGTACGCGATCGTTTGATATCGAAGTTTTACATATCAACCATTAGATTTTTAAATTAATTCTTCTGTATTCGATCGGGGATAAGAATGAAGTACGCGAGAGTACAAGTAACTACAATTGAAATTTGTTTGAGATTTTATCTTTCAGAAGTAGCGATATTTTTGCTAATGTTTTAGCACGACAGATAATATATTATCCGAAATAATAATATAAAAAAAAATTAAATAGATTGACCGCAACCAGTGGCCAACCAAGAGAGTCTGAAGAAAACGAAATATTTTTGAATTCCTTATTAGATTAGTTATTACTAGGGACCGGAAAATATGCAACTTAAAATGGTCAAAATCGCCAAAATCGTCAAAATTGCAACAAAATTGCCAAAAAGTGCCATAATATGGAACAGTGGCGTATTTAGAGGGGGACAAAGGGGCATCTGCCCCCGCAAGGATGACTCAGATTGTACCCCTAAAGCTCCCTCCCCCTGATAAATATAATGTTTACTACAAAGCTTTAAAATTTAAATAACTTAAAATTATTTTTATTTATTTATTTACTAGCTGGAAAGCCCATCCGCGGACGGGCAGCTAGACGGTGGATCTCTTTTTAGCGGTAAAATATTTAAACATTTAATTTCGTTTCTTGCTACTGGGTGATTCCCGTTTTTCTATATTTTCAAAGTAACGCAAAAAGTTGCTGCTAAACTTGATGTGCCGTGGGGCAATTAAATTTTCTTTTATAATATAAAAATAAATAAATTTCTCAAATTCTAATTTTCTTTAGCCGAACGTTTTAATTTCACTCACTTTTGCTCAAAAACGACGAAATTTATTTATAAAATTATGCTGTCTTCTGTAGGTATTCTAGAAGTGGGAATTTTATTATAATATGTACTGGAGGGTGTTCCACACCCCCCAGACCCCCCGGTTTACAATTTTGACTTTATATTTTTATAATTAACTTTCAAAGTAACACAGTAAGTTGCTGTTAAATTCCGTGAACAGTAAGGCAATTAAATAAATATGCTTTCCAAGTTTTAATTTTTTCTAGCCGAAGGTTAAACTTCTCTCATTTTTGCTTAAAAATTCAAATTTCCCGGTTTGGATTAATATTGGACAAATATTTTTAGTCCTAATCTTAGTTTAATACATTTTTAGGTTGGTAAAAAAAATCGACCAACCAGAATGCTTTTTACAAAAAAATTACACGTTGTAGCAGGAGCAGCAGAAGCGTGCTGCGATTTTATGTATTAGGATTAGTTACAACTGACGCGCATGAATGGATTAACGAAATTCTGCCCCTCCCAAAAGCATTGTCTAAATACGCCACTGATATGGAACATCAAATTTCAATAACTACAAAATAAAGTTATTTTTTAATTCTACTATTTTCTACTACTGTTTTTTACTATTTTAATATAGATCTACTTATATTAATAGTTTTAGGGTAGACATTGCCAACCTAAAATTTAATTCGTTGGCATCGCCAAATTTAAATTTTTAATTATCAGAGCTTTATCAGAAAAAGTTCTTTTGATAAAGAAGCTTTTTATTATTTTTTTTAGAAATGTTATAAAATATGCCCAAATATGCACGATCAATACGTTTTAGTCAAAATATGCAATATTCTTTAAAATAGTCGAAATATACATATGCAAATATGCAAACGCATATGCAAATATGCAAACGCATATGCAAATATGCAAACGCATATGCAAATATGCAAACGCATATGCAAATATACCAACGCATATGCCAATATGCAAATGCATATGCACATATGCAAACGCATATACAAATATTCAAATGCATATGCAAATGCATATATTCCGGTCTCTAGTTATTACATAGTCCACAATGCAATAAAACTGCAAAAGCAAATTAACCATGCTCATTCAATTAAGTGCGGTATAATAATAATTAATGGTAATTGCGGTGTGGTTTCAAGTTTGTTAAAAATCAAAATATCTTGGTGACAATAAACGTCACTTTTGACGACGTTTCGATTGTTTAATAGTCCAGTTATCTATAGTCAGGTGAACCGGTGCCTATCCGTTTAAAATGAAATATTTGTAAAAGTAGTAGTAAAACTTTGGGTGATTTTATAGTCCAAAAGGGTTTGAAAAACTGTCATCAAAATTACTATGCTTTTAAATAAGAGCGGAAACAACGTAAAAGTAACGAGGTAGCTAAAGCCCCCCCTCACCCCCGGCTTTTTCAACAAAATATGTCTGAAACATTTTGCTATAAAATCGAGTTTTATATGACAAAAAATAACTTCAAAATGAACTATTTACATTGCTAACATAGGAGTGTACGAATAATTCCTGGAGCCCCTCTATATATTAACCCCCTCCTCTCCCAGATCCGCTTTTGGTTTTAAGTGCCCTTAAAATCTATAAAATAACTGTAATTTTACTTGTAAAAATTATTCTGTGTATCAGGGTATATTAATTTAACTTAAAATGGAAGTAATTTTATGTTTTTACCAACATATATAGTGGCGGCCACTACGTCGCCACCAATTTTAAAGATATAATTATTTAGTTGTGTAATTATCGTCTACATTCTAAACAAATTTTTACAAAAGTACATTTTCCTAATAAAAATTAAAAGGAAAATGTAAAATAACAAAAAAATTTTACATTTCGCTTCCGGACGATTCGCTTTAGTTTATAAGCAATGGCTAATGACAAATGCAATATTAACCGAGAATTTTCAATTGGAAAAAAACATAATAAAACAAGCAATAAAAAACATAAAAAAATAATGGTATAATTATGTAAATAACTAAAATATTTCAAAACCTAACTTAAGTATATCATCTTAGTAGCGAAAAGTTCTGTAGCAAAATGCCCTATCACGGGAACTCTAGATCTAGAGGAACTACATATTTAGAATATCAACTTCGTCAAGTAATTATTATTCGATACAATATTAGAAAATATTATTATACCCTCAGACCTCCCGGTGCGTACTGCAGACATATAAATCTTCTAGTTCTGTATAATAATTAAACAATAATTTAGTATTTTATTTTAAAAGTGTGGCGCCTCATGGTCTTCCTGTGTTAGCCGCCATTGGAGAAACGACAAATGACATTTAAAAAAATCTTTCAAATTTCGGGTATCTTAATCATTCTGGTGTAAACAAGAATCGGTTCTCAAGTCGGAGTTATACTGACAGCGACTATTTTTAACTGGGTTTGGGCCCCGAGTGATTTGGGAATAAAATAAAAACGTGCACTGGGGGGTATTCCATACCCCCAGACCTCCCCGTTTATCCTCATTGTTTTGTTTTTTTTTAACCGAAATTTAAAAAATTTAGTAAATTAAATAAAATAAAACGGGCCCGAGGTTAAACGTATTTATTTATTATTATAACTTCAAGTAGAAGACGGTCACGGCCTGGCGCTTGTGTGCGCCGATTGCTAAGCCGTAATCACCGGTTCGATCCCGGGCCGAGTAAAAACTTTATTCTGACCGTCTTCCCTCGGCAGGCAATGGCAAACCCTTCTAAAAAAAAAGAAGTGGTCACTATGATCTTACATAGAGCAAAGGAATCTGAGTGAGAGATAACTTCAAGTATTGATTGAGTTTTAGTGTAACCATTGGTAAACCGGGGGGTCTGGGAGGTATGGAATACCCCCCAGTGTACGGTTTACTCTTTGTTTATGGTCCAATAGTACTAGTTTTTCAGTACCGAAGAGTTACTTAGTTATTTGTATTTGGAAGTCGCAGTCTTGAGAAGAAGAGAAGAGAGACAGGGCTTAGTTTCAACTGTGTTGGGCCTTAGGCTCTTGCAAACTTTCGGGCTCATGATATTCGAGTATAACTAATAACATCGAATGCCCAATTTTTAGGTTATTTTATCAAAATTTGAATTTTATTTTACGATTTTATGCTCTCTCTTTTCGGGCCCCTTTTTAGGTACGTGTCTAATGCGTCTAATGGTAAAATAGGCCCTGTATACTGACCACTGTTTCACATTATCCTTGAATTATTTTATTATCTTAATGAATTGGGATTAGACGGTCATTAGTCCAGTTTCCTAGTATAATATGTTAGCTCAATAATTGCTGACACTAAGGTACCCGGTTCGAATTCAGAAACAGTCTAAAATTTTTTATGATCGTCTCCGTGCTTCGGAAGGCACGTAAAGCCGACGGTCCCCCTGTGTCGATAATTTACCCTCATCAACAAAAAAATCCAGGGTTACTTGAGCCCAGCAAGCTGCTCTAGATGTAAAGCAATTAATATGCTCACAGATTTGTGACTTCGGCTCTGTCTTCGAGCCTAAAAGTGGAAGAAGAAGAATAAATTGGGATTAGAGAAGATGGGAGAAGATGATGGAGCTTGCCTTCCTAAAGCATATTATTGAAATACTGAATAATATGTTTTATACGCTCCTGACGGCATAAGTTAATACTTGACGTTTTCAGTTCACAGTGTAAGGTGGACGGTTGTCTACTATGATTAAATAAATAACACAGACTCCCTAATAAAATTAAAATTCCCACGCATGATAAGAGAACACAATTCCATAACCTCCAAACCTCCTGGTTTTATACAGATAATTTGTGTGCACCTTTCTATGATGGATTTTATTGAATTTTTCGCTTTTCATAATAGATACTATATTTATTTCCTGTATGCCGCGGCAATGTTTAGACTATGAAGATTATAATTTCAATTTATCACGTAAGGCCACAGTCCCACTACAACCAATATCGACCACCAACAAAAATTCAAAGAATGGAAGTGGTTTATTTATTATTTGAACCAATTAAATTAGTTGAATTTTAGTAGATGGCAGTGGGTGGCTGTAATCAGATTGTGGCTTTACGGATAGAATTACACTGAAAAAAGGCACTTCAAAAATGCATCAGTTTTGCACCAATGTAGAAAATTCATCATATTGATGAAAAATTCATAGTATTGATGAAAAAATCATTATATTGACAAATTTTGTTCATTAATATGATGTATTTTGTTCATCGGCGTAAAAATGATGAATTCTTTATGAATATAATGAATCATTTTTTTCTGTGTATATTATAGTAAATTAAGGCGGGATTTTAGCAGTCGAAAGGAAATTGAAATCGATGCTATAATAATGATACCAAATTTTAAAGTTATGCTGAAATTATCATTTTCATTTGTTTATTATAGACATCAAAAAGATGTTATTGTAAACCACTACGGAGAAATATTAAAAATAAAGCAAGTAATTTTTAAAACAAGACATTTTTTAACATAAAATACGCAATTATTAAGGCACGGATAACAATAAAAAAATTTTCCGGGCAGTTAAAGGTTATCTTTAGAGCACTAGGGAGTCAGAATTTTTACTTATGCTGACGCAGTAACATTTTAAATATTGTTTATTTTCATGAACTTTGTGAATTTTTTTAACTATTTTCTGACGAAAGAAATGCAAATATTTCTCCATAGCGCTTTACAATAACATCTTTTCAATGTCTAGTAAAGAACTGAAACTGATAATTTCAGCAATAACAGTAAAATTTGGTTTAATAATAGCATCCATTTCAACATATTTTCAGCTGTTAAAATCTCGCCTTAAGAGCTGTGGCTGAATATTGTCAACTATTGTCAATACAGCTGAGATTGTCAGGTCAACCTTATACAGTAGTGCCTTAGAACTGTTCAATTGTTATTGTTTTATTTTTTTTGCAGATTTTGCAGATTAAAAATTTAAAAAACAATTTTTTTTAAGTAACCCATAAAGTTCATGTTGATGAAAATTCAAAGCCAAATAGTTTTCGCGCTCATCTCTAAAATAACAGTAAAATCTAAAATGATAATAAGAACAAATAACTCCACAAATGAAGTTTTCGAAACTAATATTAAAACCTTAGGATGCAATCTAGCCTCAACAAAATATGACAAATGTTAGAAATATGGCATCTAACGTCACCTGCACGAAAAATCATAAAAATACATCTATTCAACTAAATATCAGCTATGTAAATGCGTCTAATTGAAATTAATTGTAATTCAACAATATTTCCACACAAATTTAAGTTTTATGATTAAACTTTGAATTTCTTTCTGTGGCATCCAAGCGCGCAATATCGTTTGTGATTTAAAAATGAAAATGAAAATTGAAATATTTCTAAGCAGAAAGCATTTTTTGTTGAAATTTTGGGCCCCCGTGAAATTTCATACGTTCTTCTGGCCCTTAATGGAGTTCCTAAGTTCCCAAAAATCAATTCTAAGTTTCAAAATCATCAATTTAAACCACTTTTTTATCTTCGAATCCAAATTAATTACCTAATCATCTAAAAAGCTCTTCCAAAATATTCAATTCCTTCTGAAGCCTAAATCACTTACTTAAAAATAAAATTAATTTATTCTGGAGTATAAAATATCGTAAATACGAAAATCACAAATTTCAGGAGACAAACTTAATCTCAACAGCAAAAGTCTGGTTTCCCCACCTGGGTGTTGCAATCTCAACCAAACGAAGGGAAAACCAAAACATATGAAATATAATTTAGAAATTTACAAAATTACAAAATTTTTACAATAAAATAGAAAGGAATTCTCCCTAGTATAAGACGATGGGTTTTATTAGTCATAACAACCAGTTTCTTAAATTATAGATGCTAGTTACACAGGTACCCATAGTATCGTCTTGGATCAGACTCCAACAATGACAAATTAAGTGATTAAGACTAATAAGTACTTTTATATTACCGCAATAATAATTATTATCGTCTGCATTAATCAGATATTATACACTAACGACTTGAATTTAGTGCAGTGCGGCATCAGGCCGCACAACCTTGGCAATCACTCAGTAGATTTTCTCTGTTTATTCAAAATAATTTTTAAAAAAATTTAAAAAACAAACTGTATGCAATATTTCGTATGAAAGAATTAGAGATAATAAATCGTATTTCTGGCGATTAAGTTATTATGTTTTAGTTGTGGTATACATAAAATATGACATAATAAAATCGTTGAAACGAAATCAAACATGAAATATAAATTATTAAAATTAAAAGGTATAAATATCGTCGTCGAAAGCAATAAACAAGGAAAATTAACTGGTAAGTCACTTACGAACGACTCGTGTATCAATTAAATTGGGTAAGGTTATAGGATCTCGTATGTGGGTCAAACTGGTAGATCGTTCAAGTAGCGGATATTAGAAGGTAATAAAAGATTTATCATTTTTAAAGAATTTAAAAATCGAAAAGAAGAATGCGAAGTGAACACGAAATAAAGTCGATGAGCAAATGTCGTCACGTAGAACTTAAATACATAGTAGGATTTTTAAAAATCGAAATTTAAAATTATAGCCCGACACAAGAAGTTATAAAAATTGAAACCACCGTCAAGAAAAAAAGTCTATAATCAGATATTTGAAAGAATACAAAGCGAGATTACGATCGTTATTATTAATGTTTCCAAGTTCAATTATTTTTTCAATATTTTTTGAAAACAGCATTTTGTGCCGTAACTAGTAATTTGTTGCTATTATTGTTGTTTTGAATGGCATTTTGAGATAATTTCGTGAAATTGGATGTCGTAAAAGCTTAATACGATAAATAATTGTTCACGTTTATTGGGGTTTGGGTAAAATTTTTGTTTTAAATTCAACGTCTGAGCTTTTTGCTTTTTTATATGGTGGGCGTCGAAAAAATACGAAAAATAAAATCCACCTAAATAATTATAACAAGGAGAACCCAATTATAATACACCAAAATAATAATTCATAAAAGCTAAATGATAAATTATACGAGCAACAATTTGAAAAGCAATTTTGATATAATTTAAGTAACCAGTTGCTCTTGTATTGTATATGTGGGATATCAGGTAAATTTATACGTTCGTCGGTATAACATAGGTGTGGTAGAGCAGACTTTTCGAAAAAATAGATTTATAGACATCATAAATATAGTATAGCCTATGGCTTTCTTATCCTATAGGAGCCCATTATAAACTCAAAAAACATTTGTTTTATAGGAAAATAAAAATTCGTGAGAACGATTCCGAATTAATAATTTATTTGCTCTCGAGAGCTTTTTAAATGTTTATTAATCAAAGATAACAGCATAAAAAAAGGTCGAGATTAAATACTTAATCTAGCAGAAATAACTATTATTATTATTATATTTGTGTTTAATGAAATTAAACTAATTAAAATTCACTGAACTTTATCGTGCTTAAAATTAATTTTTTTTTACTGTAAAATTATAATATTCCATTGTTCTACAACCGCAGGTTTTCCTTTAGACACAATTAGTCACGAAAACACAAAACAAAACAGCAACACGAATTTTCTCATGGCGTAAAAAAATTGATGACGAAATTTGGGGTTTAAATTAATTTTTTCCGTGTAAAATAATTTACTGCAAAATTTATGGCCGAATTATTAACTGCATATTAAGTTTTTATGTTTAAAATAAACGAAAGGGTTCGAAATTCCATTAAATGTCTGGAGCGACTTTATTCGAATTTTGCACAGCGAGGTTCCTCGCCAACTGGAACCAGCACGAAAATTTTTAATTATTCCAAATTATTTAATTATAGGCCGTTTAGTAACAATTTAATTATTTGCTTGGATGTTACGTATCGAGAAGCCACCTCATTAAAATTCTTGCTAAATAGTTTTAGGATGATAATGAAAATAAAGCTAATTATATTTGGCATTTTTTATTGCCCGCAGTCATTGATTGTAAATTTACCAAAGATATACACATAAATTTTGAATCTCGCAATGTATTTCCAAGTATATCTACAATTATTGTACAAAAGTACTGTTGCCAAAATGCGGCACTTACTGGGGGGTCTGGGAGTATGAAAAATTAATCCGAATAATTGATATAAAGAGCAATATTTAAGAATGAATTTATAAATTTTTTATAAATTTATTAATTATAAGGAGGATATCTCGTGCCCCCCCCACACCATTTGGTAAATGCTACTTTTAGCCGAAATAGTAGATATGAGTGATATGAGAGGCGATCAACCTGGCCAAAGCCACGATGACTGACTATGGAAATTTAATTAATAGGGTAGCTCTCCGTTGCCTTCCACATTAGTAGATCTAGCCTTTACGCTGTACTGTTTGTTTTACCTTTTCCCTCTTCTGAACTGGCCAAAAAATTTAGCAGATGAAACAAAATTATTTTAAATTTGAACAGCAGTAATGGAGTAGAAATCATTCCGAGTCCACTACTGCTTATCTAACGTCCTTGCAATATTAAAAAAATATTAGACTTTTGCTGGCTTTATTTTCAAAATTAGTTTTTATAAATTTAAAATTCTACGAATTCCTCTATAAACATAAGCATTCCTTACAGCATAACTTTATTTTATAATTAAAGTTGTGCGGCCTGAAGGCCGCACTGACAGCTAGTTTTTCTGTAACTTCTTAAATGATTTAGGTAGGTAACTTAAAATGAACCAATAAAAAATTTATTATGTAAAGGAAGAAAAAATAGGTTGACAGAAGGATTGCTGGGGAAATCTGATGTAAAAATGTAAGAAAATCTGCGAAATCCGGAGAAACTGAAGAAATCTTGTAAATCTTAGAGATAAGTACCATATTATCCAGGCATTGAGTTTATGAGGTTCTTTCTGAGTATTTTCTATTATCTACTCATCACTATCCAATTTTCTTTGTTGAAGTAACTAAGCTTATCAATAAGCGAATGTAAGCAATGCTTAGAGGGCTGGGATCATAAGGGGCCGGTAGTGAATCCCAAAAAAGAGATTTTTAAATAATATACGCTATTCAAAATTAATACATTGTTTTTTTAACAGCCCGTTTTGTATATTTTTGCTTACAAGCCCTTGCTACTTTTGCGCGTAGGGATATCTCCCTGCTCTTCTATCTAAAATATAGAATCCAGAGGAATGCACTGGAGGGTATTCCATACACCCCAGATCCCCAGGATTACACCAATTAATTTGTGACTTCAAGAATATATTTAGACTTAGCAGCGAAACCAGTTTTTTCCGATTCCAAAGCTTTAAACATATTATTTAAGTCACAAAACAATTGGTGTAATCCGGGGGGTCTGGGGGGTATGGAATACCCCTCAGTGCACTCTTCTGGATTTTAGGTAGGAGGGCAGGGAGATATCCCTACGCGCACTTAGGCCACTAAGTCGGGCCTATTGCAGTGACGGTGATATCAATAAGCAAATGTAAGCAAAGCTTAGGGGCTCGGGACCATAAAGGCTAGTAAATACCAAAAATAAAGTAAAGTACATAAAGATTTTAGATTTAGAAGAATAAATTGAATAAACTAAAAGTATACCTCTCGTCGCCGAATCGACGAATATCGGGTCGCCGAATTGACTGTCGCTGTATCAGAATCTCCGAAACGACAGTGCCGAACTGGAATCGCCGAAATGACGGTGTCCGGCGTTATTTTTATCAGGGAGGGCTTCAGGAACACAATCTGAGTCATCCTTGGAGGGGGCAATTGCCCTTTTCCCCCCTCTAAATACGCCACTGGCATCACCCGAAACGGGAAACGGGTTTTGCTGCAAACATTTCGCCGCGGTCGGTTCGCCGCAGCCGGTTCGTCGAAAAAGCGATTTTGACTGTTTGCCGTAAAATTGAAAAAAGGGCATAAAAAAGGAATAACATAACTTTAAAAAATAAATTTGAATTTGAAAAGTTTGTCTAAACTCCAAGATTTTTCAACAAATTTTTTTCGTTAAACTACATATGATTTTTTCTATGACAACAATCATGCGAAAAATTATAAGCGTATTAAGCAAAATAACAGATGACAGGGGTAGGCTTAAAAAGATTTTAACGGTAGATGTAGATGTATTTCGAAATAGATCGGTTTCTATTACCATAAGATTTTTCATATGATTATTTTGAAAAAAATTTTTGAATTGTTTATTAATATTTACATTGATTAACTGTTCTTATCTTATCTTCTTCTAACTTATCGCCTTGAACGGGTGTGCAGCGAAATGGCTGGGGCGAAACGGCTGCGACGAAACGCTCGCGGCGAAAAGTCCTAGACCCACCGTAAGCCGTTTCCATAAAAATCGCATAACCATGCACCTCCCGTGTAGCAGATTGTGGCGACGTGGAGGCCATTCGGGTCCGGAGGCCATTATAGTTACAATAAAAAATCTTCTAGAATTAGAATGATGACATTAAAATGAATCGATTGACGGGTGAAAAACCTAAAGTTTTTCTTTAATTTCTAAAATAATCCATTTTAAAACTTCGATTTTTCCCATAACATTTGTGAATAGTCAAAGAGTATGTATATATAGAGGGACAGCCATTAACAAATATTTGTCACAAGTTTTTGTTAATGGCTCTGCTACTCCATCTAGTAGACGGTGTGATCCCTACGTTTAATTTTTAATTTATGGCTGATCCTTTATATACAGGGAGGTATTTTTGCAAAAATTAGTTTTTACATGTTAATTTCCCATGTTCAGTTAACTCATTCAGCACCCTGTATATAGAGGACCAAAAATTAAAACGTAGAGATAACCCCCTCCACTAGATGGCGTAGCAGAGCCATCAAGAAATACTTGTGACAAGTACAGTGGAATCCGCTTAATGTGATCACGGATAATGTTATCAGTCGGTTATTGTAATCATTTTGACTGGGAACCGGCCGCTTTAATTAGTTTACATACAAAAACCACCGGATAATGTGATCAAAAAGCCGCTTATTATTATCACTTTCAAGAAATTTCCTACACAATAATCTCATTTTCAAAGTATCTTTTTCTGATTTGTCATTGAAATTTTGTATATCTTTACAAAACACGTCACTCGTTTTAATTTCTATACAAAAGCTAATGAAGTTTTCCGTTTCATGGCGCGTTTCTATTTATATTTGCCAAATGTGCATTTTGCTTTATACATTTTAATTTAAGTTTAGTTTATTCTTGCTAAATTTACCTAATTCTTCCAAAATTCGTTTTTTTCTAAAATTTGCTTATTGTTATCAGTCGGTTAATGTAATCAAAATGTTCTTGGCCCAAAGTGATCACATTAAGCGGATTCTACTGTATTCCCATAAGAGCTGTCCCTCTATATGTACATACTCTTTGGAATAGTACATTCTGTTGACAGTAGGTGTGCTCGACGTAAATAATTCAGAATTCAGTAGTGTGATTTAGTGGGCGGTGCAACTCGCAGTCCACTTCTATTTATTTAATAGTTAATTAAAACAGAATTTAAATTAAAAGCAACAATCCCATCCTATGATCCCAGGGATGTTTTTAATGTTTTTGGGCTACTTAGAGATTCTAGTTTTCTACATAAGTAATTTTCGAGTTTGGTCGAACCCCAGGGATGTTTTTAATTATTTTGAGCTAATCAGAGATCTCAGTTTTCTGGATCCGTCAATTTTAAGTGCAGTATAAAATACAAAAATTTTATGTTTATATTTGTAATTTATGTCATAAATTACCATAGTTGCATTAGGCAATTTTCAAATTCCGGGGCGCACTTGGCACTTTACACGGGCGCACAATGAGATAAAATCCGGAAGCCTGGGGCGCAAAAGAAAATATTGAGCCTCCTAAAAGAAAAGAGTCATTTCACCTATAAAACCAAATTTGGGATATCATTACAAAAAAGTGAGTCACGCGCGCGCCCAGTGCATCCGACGTTCAATTCGCCACTGAGGAAGACCAACAACAAAGTGGAAAAAGAGACAAAACCAAAAAAAAACTGAGGAGAAAAAGATTTATTGGAAAAGGAACAACAGAAAAAGTAAACACGAAAATGAATACATTTCATAACAATAATAATTTGGAAGCATTAATCAATGGGAAAACTGTTTTCCTATTCCCCTCCCCCGTCTGATAGAGCCTGGTTCGAAACGTTTTTATTTTATGATGTGGGAAATGCTAAGGAAACCTACTGTTGAACTGGAACAACTGACTAATGAAAGTTAAAAAGCTATTTCTATCTGTTTTTCCTATGTAATGCACCCTGATTGGTGAATTACGATTGCTAATCTAAAAAAATAAAAAGTTACTAGTTACTTCAGGTCGCACAACCTTGGATATCAAGTTAATAAATTGCATTTTGCTTGATAAATATAATGCTTCATGATAATAATAAAAATCATTACTTTTTACACCAATAAACAAAAATTTTTATTGATGAATAATTCATAGAATGCATGAAAAACAATATAGAATTTATGGATTTGTTCATCAATATGAATAATTTAGTTCATGGTTTTTGCATCAATATTATTAGATTTTAAAATTCTAAATTTAAAAATAATAATTAATGAAAAAAAAACAAATTTAAATACTTGCAATTTTACGATTTGCTTCTATAGTCTATGCATTTTTAAAAACCGTTATTTACTTGATGATATGCAGTAAAAACAATTTAATAATACATTTATGAATTCAAAATATTTTAAGCAATAAATTATACATATTACTGTATTTAATTTTTATAAATTTGGTTATAATTTTTGCTAAATAAATTTGGTACAAGGTTGCGCATCTTCTTAAATTTTATAATCAATTCTTTAGTGCATTGCTACTTTATTAAATTCCGCTTAATCCATTAATCACTATAATCACTCCGCTATTACATGGTTTAATTGTTAAATTAATATTTAATAATAATTTGGAAGTGTCTAAAAGTTGACTTCCTGGTCGATGTGAAAAAATTTGTTTGGGGAGAGGCGGGCAGGGGCAGTTGGTGAGGCCATTTAAAAGTTGAATTCAATT
Source organism: Cantharis flavilabris (assembly GCA_949152465.1). Classification (NCBI taxonomy): domain Eukaryota; kingdom Metazoa; phylum Arthropoda; class Insecta; order Coleoptera; family Cantharidae; genus Cantharis; species Cantharis flavilabris. Next base: position 6,498,563 of record OX424438.1, read on the forward strand.
TCTAATTCGCATTGTATACAAATAGAAAATTAAAAAATTAATTTTATACCTTTGCATACGTTTATTACATTACCATAAACCATTTGTAATAAAAAAATGAGTTTATAACCAAAGACTATTAAATTTAGTAATATTTTTGTTGTTAGACGCAATATTCTCCATCATGAACAAAACCATTAATGCTTAATCATGCTGAATTCATTGTTAAAGTTAATTTTTATACAACAATATGTATAAAAGGCATGCTGAGAATAATAAGGTGAAAACCTCTTAAGAGCTTTTAGATTTTACGAAAAAACGACAAAAAAAGTTGTAACTAAAATTTTAAAATTCTATAAATTATGCTTAGTCAGGCATCTCGTGGTGATTAAAATCTTCCACTAATTAGTGGGTACTTTTTGACAGGGTTTTGGCATTTGGAACGTTTTAATAATTCTTCATCTTCACCACATTTAGTTAAAAAGTTCTTCGAGTTAATTATCTCATTTGTGCAGGTAGGTATGGAATGGAGTAAATCGTTCATACACCTCGTGATTAACAAAAAATAAATTAAACAACGTAAAGAAATAATGATACTCCCACACACGTTTAAAAGCGAGTCATTTCCAAGAATTTAAAAAATTCGTGAATGCGAACAAAGAAACTACTTTTAAAAGCAGAAAATATCTTTCAAATGGATTAAAATACTTTTTTATTCCCAATAAAGTTGTTCTTAAGATGCTACAAATTCTTCCATATTGTTTACATCTCTCTTGCTTTAATTTATTGCCCGTATATACGGCAGGAAAAAACTTACGTGTAGACTAAACTAATGCAAATGAGAATACAACTGAATGAACTTATTTGGAATTCTAATCTTATCTCTTTTACCAACTTCGTTTGTCTTTTTATGACAGAAACGATCGCCTGTTAAGCTTTGTTTTTATAATACTTACCAGGCAGGATCGATAAGTTACTGAATAATACATTACAAACACTACTGTTTTGGTTTTCGACTTTTTTTACTTTTGACTTTTATTGAAAGTTTAATAATTCTTCTGGCGCCCGAACTGAGTGGTAAAACCCTACATTATTGATAATCATAGCAATTCATTAGCCCAGGGTGCCTAATACGGCTTGACGTACTGAAGAAAAACAAGAAAAACGTATAAAAAAAGAATCTTGAAATATTTAAGTATATTCCAAATTCAAAATTTTCGAATTTTAACCCTGGAACTGCACACTGGGGTCTCAGAAACTTCAAGCGTCATATAAATCAATGCCACATGAGCTGTAATGATTTTAAAAAAATCCATTCTTGTAAATTAAGTACAAAGTTATCTGAGTAAGTGTGAATATTCGTAGGTGCCTTTTAGTCATTAAGCGAATTGCAATAATTGAAAATAAATTTTTATGGGTATCTCAGACCCCAGTGTGCAGTTTACCTATACTTTAAAATCTAACATTAATGTAATTTTATGGAATATTAGCTTTATTTATCGTCAAATAATTACTGATTTATATTTTTTGGCAAACTAAATTTTTTTTTTGTTAAAGGTATACCTTCTCAATAACTATGTCAATATATAATTCATTTAATAAATTTGCTTCTTTTATAATAAAATGTTGAGCGTAATTTCACACAATTTATCCCATTTTTCAAGTTTTTAATAATAATTTGACCAAAATGGACGAAAAATTACTATCCAATATATCCTACGTATTAAGGCAGTATTGTTTAATAGTACTAAACAAATATTTTGTTTAAATCGGTTATTTACTTCAAAATATCATAAAAACAATATTGGGGTCTCTAAAACCCAGTGTGCAGGACACGTTACAAAAAATAAGTCTGAAGTTCTAAAAATGTTTATTTGTTTGCGATTCAAATTCAAATTCATAGAAGCACGTAGTGATCTTTTAGAATTTAAATGTTTTAAGTTTAGTAAATTATAAATTAATTAAATTAGCTGGAAAGCCCGGCCGCGGACGGGCAGCTAGACGGTGGATCTCTTTTTTAGCGGTATAATATTTAAACATTTAATTTCGTTTCCCGCTACTGGGGGATTCCCCGTTTTCTATATTTTCAAGAAAAAAAAAATTCCGTCGGGTAATTATAATTTTTTATAGTTTCTCAAATTCTAATTTTCTATACCCTCACTTTTGCTCAAAAAAAAAAAATTTCCCAGCTTTTTTTAGACGAAATTTGTATAATTATTGGAGGATGTTTACCCCCAGACCCCCCGGTTTACACTTTTGACTATAATTTCAACAGTTAACTTTCAAAGTAACGCAAAAGTAGCCAAAAGTTTAAATTTCCCTCACTTTGCTTAAAAATTCAAAAAATCCGGTTTTTCCTGGCGAAAGGTAAATTATAAATTCTCTATCTTCTCCAAGTATTCTAAAAGTGGAAATCCTGCGATTTGTACTGGAGGGTGTTCCACACCCCCCAGACCCCCCGGTTTACAACTTTTAATTTTTTCTTAAATTTCTCATTTTTGCTTAAAAAATTAAAGACCAATCAGGGTGTTTTTTTCCATAAAAACTGACACGCTGTAGCAGGAGTAGCAGCATGTTGGGATTTTATATACAGTAGAATCCGCTTAATGTGATCACTTCGGGCCAAGGTCATTTTAATAATATTAACTGATAACTGATAACTGATAACAATTAGCGAAATTTAGAAAAACGGGAATTTTAGAAGACTTGGATTAGAACAAGATAGAAGAAAGAAAAGAAAGAAAAAGTGGCCGGTTTCCAAAAAAAATGATCACAATAACCGACTGATAACATTATCCGAGATCACATTAAGCGGATTCTACTGTATTAGGATTCTCGAATTTCTTATAAAAAACACAACTTTCAGTATATAAAGACAGCTTTGCGTCTCTTCCCTACCCTGCAACAAACACAATAATATTAAACCCCTTACGAAGATTTTTAGAAATATCTATACTCCTATCTTCTCTAACTGTGTAACTGTAAGGTATTTTATATGCCCCCCGCCCAAATTTCATACCCCTCAGATCTCCTGTTTTTTAAATGTGTTTTTTTAGAAGAAAATTTGAAATATTCGGGTCCCTGACAAAAAGACACGAACAACTGTTTTTTTTTAGAAAAGAAGTAGTAGGTACATACAAAACTACACGTTTAGAAACCGGGGGGGGGGGGGTCTGGGAGGTATGGAGTACCCTCCAGCTATTAAAAAACTCGAGTAACAATTTAAAAAATAATATTTCGTTTTGACTCAGGTCCCCACGTTGAGCGCCAAAAATATACAGTGTTATTTCTCTAATTCAGATACTTAATTTTATTTAAAAAATCATAAATTTTTAATTTTCATTATAATCTCTTTAATAGAAAACTTGAATTGCTTTTTTAAAGCGTTTTTAATTTAAAAAATGGAACTAAAATTTAATCATTCGGCTGTTCTGCGTAGTTATAATTCAACAAAAATTGTTATAATTTTATATTTTTCTGGAAACAACTCTAAAGACGTTCGAAACTTGACAATAACCCATGAAAATTATTTACACCACTTTTGGGCGACGGCGACGGTCAATTAGACGACGACAATTGGGCGACGTCAAATAGGCGATGGTCAATTGGACACTGATTTTTTGGGTGACAAATTATTTTTGGGCGACGGATCTGTTAAATTTTTTTAATTAAAAAATTAATGTTTAATATATAAATTACAATTATATAATATTTTTTTTTTTAATTAAATAATATATAGGAATTTGAAAATAAACTTTTTAATGAAATATTATTTTAATTACAAAATTTTACCGAATTTTCCGTCGCCTAATAACTTGTCGCCCAAAAAACCAACGTTTAATTAACTGTCGCCTAATTGACGGTCGCCTAAAATCCAGTGGCGGTGCAAGAGTAGCTAGGGCCCGTAAGCGAATATACAAGATGGGCCTCTAAAAAAACAATGTATTAATTTTGAATTGTGTATATTATTTAAAAATCTTCTTTTTGGGATTTGTTAGCCTTTATGGTCTCGGGCATCTTATGGTCCCGGGACCCTAAGCTTTGCTTATATTCGCTTATTGATACACCGTCACTGCAATGGGTCCGATTTAGTGGCCTAAGTGCGCGTAGGGATATCTCCCTTCCCTCCTACTTAAAATCCAGAATTCAGAAAAGTGCAATACCCCCCAGACCCCCCGGATTACACCAATTGTTTTGTGACTTTAATATGTTTAGAGCTTTAGAATCGGAAAAAACTGATTTTTTCCTCATCAGGGAGTAAAAGTCTAAATATATTATTCAAGTCACAAAATAATTGGTGTAATCCGGGGGGTCTGGGGGGTATGGAATACCCTCCAGTGCACTCCTCTGGATTCTGGATTTTAAGTTTCTACCTAAAATAACACTGTATTTACTTTTTACTGTAGAAACAATTATTAGCAGGGCAAATAAATTGTTACAGTTTTACCCATTTTGGTAGAAATTAATAAGTATAATTATTTTATTAAATATATTAAGTTGTACCATTGCAGTGACTCGAGATTTGCTGTAGTTACTGACTAAAAATATCCCCCCTAGACCAGTCCTACTCGGTAGAGTGTGCTACTAGGAAGAGGGTTAACCGATAAAATTTTAAATAATAATAAAGAGAATATATAATACTAGCAGGTCAGGCGGCCTGCAGGCCGCCATGACCTTCTAATATTTGAATGACCTGGAAACTCCTTTTCGCACAAGATCATTTATTATAATTAATTTCTTATTTTACATCATAAAATTGACGTAGAGAGCTGGGAATAGTGGCGTTAACCTTTGGACTCTTAGCTGAATATCCAGTTAAAATTTCAATTCAATATCGTGCTTTCCGTTGGGGAGATTTTGATGAGACGGACATACATACATACAAACTTTAAGTTTTATATATTAGGATTATAAGAATTTGAAAATAAATTTTGTAATTAAATATTATTTTAATTAAAAAATTTTACCGAATTTCCCGTCCCCCAATTTGTACCGTCGCCTATTTGACCGGTCGTTTAATAAGTTGTCGCCCAAAAATCCAATATCTAATTAACTGTCGCATATTTGACGTCGCCCAATTGTCGTCGCCTACTTGACGGTCGCCTAATTGACGGTCGCCTATATGACGGTTTCCGAGGAAAATTGCCATTGCTTCGATGAATTTTAATTCCGAACAAATACTTTGAATATACCAGCCTCCCTTGAATTGCTTAAAATTTCCTAGAATTTCCATTCAGCCCAATTTTGAATTGTTAAAAGCTAAGCACGAAAAAGTATAAAAGCAAAAAAAGCTCATCATCAGTATTTTTCGAAATTCAGAAATTCATTTAGAAGGATCCTATTAGAGAAATCTCTTCCTTAAGACAAGAGGCTATAGTTTTCCTGGAATTCAAAAAACTGTCGGCCGTCTGCCCCTGGAATAGGTGCTGCATCTCATATGTGAGGGCTCCCATGTTAGAGGGTTACTGTACCATAAACATATAAGAAACACTTAATCTAGTCTTCGATCGAAATGGTCACACCGAAATCTAAATTTTGAGCAAGCGATAACGTCTACTTTTAAAACCAATCTAAGTCCTATTGTTTATTAATTAAGAAAACATAAATAATTTATTGTCAGCGTAATTACCTGTCGGCATAAATGTTGTCGTCGGTAAAATTACCTTGTCGGCGTATTTACCGTCGGTATAAATGTATTTGGGATATTACACAGCAAAATTCTCCTAAAATGTAAGAGTAATTTTTTTAAAGGAAATTTAAAAAGCATTTAGAATTGTACGAGCCCCCTCTCTCCCGGAGATACGGGGGTACAATTGACGCCACTGAACGTTGTTCAAAATTAAATTCTAAACAAGCAATAATCAAAATCTTGCGACAGTGATTGAATTATCGGAGAGGAGAAGGTTATCGTGATACTTCCTTTTCTCTTTGCAGTCACGTTTGCATGTGACGTTATCTCGACGTAGTAAAGCCTTGTTTGGGTGTTATGATTATTATTATTATTATTAATAATAATAATAATGATTTTTTAAAATAATTTTGGAAAATTACCAAGCTTGACTGTACAAGCAGAGCCAAAAGAAATATATTTTTCTAAACTTTCCCGTTTCTCTTTCCTTTTTCCTGGTTTTTATGTTAGTTTCGAAAAAATACGATATAATAAATATGAATGTAATTCCTTAAGAATGGTTGGATTGAGTAAGGTTAGGTAAAATAGCATCCGTTCACACCTATCCATATATTTTGCTATGTTTCTCAGCTGAACTCAGAAAGAAATAATTGGTACCCTTAGTATCCATGCAATTTTTTCAATTAAAAATAATTATAAATAAATGATAAAAGCTAAAAATAAAAATAAAAAATTTAATCGAAAATTCAGGGTTTCTTGTTTAAAAATAAAGTGAATATTTTTTTCTGATTGGTCTATAAATTAATAATTTAATGTGAAGTTTATCAATTTAAGAGTTCAAATACTCATCGAGTGATCGACATTTTAATAACCTTTTGGTTTTAATCCCACTTATTGGTTCCTTCTAAAAAAAGAATAAAAAACATTTATACTATAATATTAAATTATTTAAATTATTTTCGGAGTGAGTGATGTTACTAATTTAAATTAGTAAAATATTCCACTAATTTGTAGATTTAGAAAAAAAAATTTATCAGATTTTTTAAAATGATAGTTAAGTCGAGATTAATTAGCGTAATTAATTTTAAAATGTGACCTTGAATGACTTGAACAATTAAAAAAAATTTCGTGTAGGTTGGTGGATATAATGAGATTTACTTAATTGTAGTAAATCATTTGTTTTCTCATTAGCACAAATTAATTGACAATTTTAGGATACTACCACAAAAAGGTATCGGGCGTCCGAGGGGGAGTGCGCTGCCGTTGGCCAGCAAGAAACAAATAATTTTAAATTATTACTAACTCACGAATTTTAATTATTTTCTTTTGAAAAATTTAATTACCGGTTAAGTTTGTTTACGAACTTTGGAAATTATGTAAAACATGTACAACCAGTTTTTGTGCAAAAGAACTCATAATTTCGGCAGTTTTTTTCGATCTCTTCGATTATTGCAAATATTCGTCCTCATCGATTGGAAGATTTTTTTGGGCAGAAAAAAATGAGAAAAAATCGCTACTACTGTATCTGTCAAAAATTATTAAAATGAACTCGTATAAACGATCGAGCTACTTTATTTAATTCGAGTTCTTTTACATGTAAATTAATAGAGTTTTACATCAAACAGAACGATGCATGCATACATAATTAATTTGCCAACTTTTTTGCTCCTTCAGTTTGTTGATTTAGTAGATTAGATTAAAAATAAATTTATGCCAAAAATTATGTATACCAAAGATTGGTTACCGACTACTACAGGAATCACAGATATTTGCACAATTTTTATGACTGGCAAACTTCTTGTTTTCTGCTACCGTTAGGTAAATTATTTGTTAGCCAAGTATTTATTACCTTCTAATTAATATTTAAAAAATTCTAAAAATTAACACTCCATCGTCAAAATTAGAATCAAGGCGACAGAACATTCGAGCTTATCGGAATAAAATATTTTATAGTTTACTTAGAAACAATAATTTTTGATAAGTTCGATTTAAAATTTTTTCATCAAACGACATCGAGATAACATCGAATTTGAATATAAATGAGCCTATAAAATTAAAACCTAACATTAACTAATTAGTTATAGAAATCGATTAATTAAATTTGCATAGGCAATTATGTAAAATCGATATATCTTAACGTCAGAAACAATTCGTTCAAAAACTCACCATTTAATAATAAATCAAAATTTGGGCACTGATTTTTACCCGAAAGGTGGCAATTCAAACAACCGGCGACTGATAAATTTCGTACAAATATCCATCCAATCCCAAAATAAACAGAAACATTCCAAAATACTATCTTATCGGTCATTAAATTACCAGCGAAATGAAAACAGTGCAAATTTTATTATTTCATATTTTTGAAAGACACAAACAATGATAAACAAACAAAGTTTATTGAACCTCTAATTGAAAATTCAGAACAATCAGATAATTTTGTTCATAGTTTTGTATATATTACTAAATTTCTTTTAGGCGAGGGGGTGGGTCATCTTCGGTCCCGTTATACTTGCAGTACTAACAATTTTGCATTTTTAATTAGCAAAAAATTTTATTAATACTTTTTAATTAAAGTTATCAATTATAAGTGGTGGGCTGATTTGTTACGTCTTTACATTGATTATTATTAATAATTTTTTGTGGATGTTTAATTAAAAATCGTGCGGAGACCGTAAATTGCCGTAATTATGCACTTTTAGAATTAAAGTGAAAGATAAAATTGATCGATATCAGAAATGAATAATTAAGTTACTCTCAAGTGTGAGTCAATTAAGTTAGTAGTAGACTGAGATAAGAGAGATAACGGTTTTTCTAAAAAAAATAAAATAAAAATATACTCCTACTAAAATTAGAATTAAGTATCTATAAAAATGGTTTAATTAAAAAATATTCGCAAATTAATAGGGGAGGGGCAGTAAAAATTCCTCTTAAATTCAAATTATAAAGTTATACATTGACCGTATAAAAGCAGTTATAAATGCGTGGGCATCTTTGTTTTCCTAAGGAGTTTTGGATAGATTTTTTTTTTGAAGAAAAACCATATAGAACTTGCGATCTTTCGGTGGTTTGCCATTGCCATTGCTTTTTTTTTATTTTTTCTCAAGAAAATCTTAAGAAATCGAAAGAAGTTTACTCCACCGTAAGAAGCTATAGCCTGAAATTTCCTACAGTTCAAAGTATAAAATATGAAACTATATAAACCAGAATAAAGTTCATCACTAACAGGTAATGGGTCCATATCAAAGGTCAGAAAAGTAGTGAAGTACAGCACAGGAAATAACCCTGTGTAGGATATACTGTAACCGGTATCCAGTTACTTCGCCAAATTTTTTTTACCTCCCATTATTTGGCCGACCAGTTTTTGGCCGACAGTCATTCGGCGGCAATCATGTACAACAATATCTGATGTGCTTAGAGGCCGTTCATGTATTATGTAAGACATTTTTTCCTACTTTTAGACTTCCCCATCCCCTAATAAGAAAAAATAAGAAAATATATTTCCCCCTTTCCCCAATAATCTTACGTAAGATTAATTATTAACCAACGAGAAACCAGATAGCATCAGGTCGAAGTAAGTCTACTTACTTTTTTCTCTGGAAAATAGATGGCATTACTAATTTTCTCCCCCATTTGCAGATGGCGTTACTAATTGGCGATTACTATTTTTTAAATATTGTGAATTTATGTGTTTTTTGAATTTAGGATGTTGCAAATTCAACAAAGAAAGGATTGCTCTGGATTGGTATATTCTTTAAATTAAAAGATTTTCCGATTCTCATATTAATATAAAATGCACTAAAAAACGTAAAAAAAAAATTTTTATTCTGTCGTAAGCTATATATTAACAAAAATATTGTAGCTAATCAAAAATCGGACATCACTTGTCGCGTTGTCGCCACTGTCTCTATAAACTCACTGCATTTACACAAAATTAGTAGCGCCATCTGTTAATCGGAGAGAAAAATAGTAAAATTCCTTTGTGGCATTTCTCATAAATCTTCAGTTTAAACCCAACAGATCTCTTAGAAATATTTCGTTAATTTGTTTGATTATTTTTTATTGTATGTGTTTTTAGTATGATTTAAATAAAACATTATAATTTATTTAAATATTTATTTATTTTCCAAAAATTATAAAATGTCGGCCAAATGACTTTCGTCAAAAACTGGTAGGCGAAATAATCTGTCGGCCAAATATTTGAAAGAAATAAGTTAGGTCTATAATATTCCGGAGATTCTGAGAGCCTCCACTCCTTGCTTCTTATTCGCTAGTAAAAATTGCAAAATTATTTAGTTACCAATGCTGGGGGGTATTCCATCCCCCCCAGGCCCCCCGGTCTCGGTTCCTCAAAAACAATATCAGTAAAAATCATCAGCAAAAAAAAATTCGCAGACTGTTAGTCAAATCAGGTTAGTCCATTTTAAGTTACCAACCTGGATAAATTAGTAGATTATAAAAGAGTGACGAGTTAGGGCAGCCTTTTGGCTGCGTACCTGGGCAATCTAGTGATCACATAATGTAGAGAGTCAGTGTATTCCTTTGGTTATATAAAACCAAACCGTAAGTCCGCTGCTTCAAAATTTTATAAAACAGATTACTTTTTTAAATTCGAGTATGAGCTCGTTTTATAAGGGGTGGGGCTCCGAAATCGAAAAACCCGAGGTTAAAGGCTTTCAAACTTTAAATTCTTTTTTAGTCTCGATAACCATTGCTAGCCAGCATCGTTTAATTTTGAACATAAGCCTACTAGGTTTCAGTATTTAGATTCGACGGCTGCTTAAACCACATTAGGGATTGTATCTAACACTGGCGTACCTAGAGCTTTAGCCGCCCGGGGCGGTCTTAAAATTTGCCCCCCCCCCTTATATAAATAAATAAATAAAATTATTTAAAAAAAACAAAAAATTGTACAAACAGATGCAAAATACCGTCCTTAAAAATGTGCCGGCCGGGTCAGTCCCCCCCCCCCTAGGTACGCTAGTGGTACCTGGGAATCCGGTTTTTATTGTCGGAGAAAGACCGATGGCGTTACAACTCATCTGAGAGGGGAACCTTAGGAAATCTAGATAATCTTAGAAAATTTTAGGAATTGTTTGGAAATCACGGGAAATGGTAAATTACAATGATTTTTATTGTAAAATTTACGTTGAAATTCTATGTAAATAAATAATTACGGTAACGTTTGCGTAAAATTAAAAAATTTGTGTAAACATAATAGCACAATGTAAATTTACTGACTTTGATAATGTAAAATTAATTTCTGTTCTGTAAATTTACAAAAATTTTGTGAAATCATAATGATATAACTAGTATTTTTACAGTTCCCATATGAGCACATATTACATGCGTATGTAAAATTACATATCCTTATGTATATTTACAATGATTTTCTATGTTAATTTACATAAAATTAGTTTGCAGTGTAGTTGAAACCCGGACCTAGACGAAAAAACGATATTATGATTTTAGTAAATTGTTTGGAAATATTTTGTTGACGTATGTCGATAAACAGTCGCAAGAAGTTTGGGGGGGGGGGAAATTGAATATATTTTAATAATAATTAATAAAAATATAGTAGACTAGCTGGAAAGCCCGTCCGTGGACGGGCAGATAGACGATAGATCTCTTTTTTAGCGGTTTTAATTCTGTTTACCGCTACAGGGGGAATCCCCGTTTTCCTATATTTCAAATTAACAAAAAAAGTTGCTGCACAAAAAGATCCTATTATGGACGCTCATGGAAGATAGCGAATTTATAATTTTTCAAATTTCGCCAGGAAAAATCGGGAAATTAAAATTTATAAGCAAAATTGAGAAAAATCAGTGTTTTTTTCACCAGAAAATGCAGGAGCTGAGATTTTATATATCAGTAATAGAAAGAGGGGGGGTAACCGCCCTTTGTATCCAACCTTAGACAGTCCAATAATTCGTGTATAATAATAAAACGAAAATATACCTGAATAAACATAAGAATCTTTATTTTGATTTATTTCAGTTGTTCTTAAAATTCATTGAAATAATTATTCCAGTATACCGCATTGCTTCTGTTACACTGGGACATGTTTATACCGGGGGTTATTCCAGACTCCCGGGATGCAACACTTTAAACTGCATACTCTCCTGAATTTTCATCTGAACTTCTGAAAATTTACACAAATTAAAAAATGTTTCAAAATCAAAAATCTAACATTAAATTGTTAATAATAAAGTCTATTGCAATCCGGGGGTCTGGGGGGTATGGAATACCCTCCAGTGCATCTTCTAGAAGTTTTTTACTTAAATGTAAACATTTTCGAGAAAAAGTTAGAAACACGAACTGAAAATTGGAAATGTAGAGTCTTTTTGTTGAAAATCAATTTTCAAAACAACCTTCTCAATTGCCGACTGTAAGATCAGAGCGGCCTGATGCCGCCTGACCTAGTATTACCCGTAATAATATTTTGTTCTATTTTCTAATGGTCTAAATGATTATTTAAACAACAATAATTAATTTGAGATTTTTGACAAAAGCCGAAGGTAATAAGTGTAGTGGAGACGTATTAATAAGTTATTTAATCTTTAAAAGTTTCGATTTTGGGGTTATCCGTGTTACCCCCGGTCAAGACTATTTTAAATATTATTGCAAAAATTGAAATTTAAACCTACATTGTTTAAAACTCAGGTGACGCAAAATCGCTTTCATCAAACGAACGAGCGAACTTGCATGCGATTAGATATAATTTGGCCCAGTTTAAGTATCCTTTGAAGGACGTTAACCTCTAGTTCTTTTCTGAATTGATGGATTCTGTGTTTTTTGAAAAAAAAGTTTGATTTGCTGTGAACTAAACAAACGTGGCGTTTTGTAAACCGTGTAAGTTGGTACTCTCGTAATTGAAAAACTTATTTATAAATTTAGTGGCGTTTAAAAGGCGTTTCTCACAATAAATTTAATATATACAGAAAATTTAAAAAGTATTAGGTTTACTCATTAGCGCACATTCGTGCCAGATGTTAAATTTGTTCATTATTATCACATGTCTTCAAGTTTTTAACAAAAATTTGTTAAAGTTCAAGGCTGGTTTAATCGTGATAATTATTTTAAGTCAAAATTTGTGTGAGGAAATCAGTCCAAGTGTTCAAAAAATGTTGTAAATGAATTACGGAAACAAAGATTTTCCCAAACTATTATTCATATTTAAAAACAGGAAGTTTAAAAATCTTCGGGTATTCACAAAACGCGTATTATGTGGTAAGAGCAGCAGCAGCATCTGCAGATCATTTTTCTTGGCAGAGCTTAATCTCCTTTCTAAACTTTTTTAATAGTCAAGGAAATTCGCTATACTTAATGCGTGCGTACGTATAGTATACAACGTTTTACCCACTTTAATAAAAAAATATTTTTAAAAAGACGTCGGAAATTAATTTAAAAATTTCTTTTGAGTGCTCTCTTACAATTTTAAAATAACTTTAAGATTACCCCTTCCGTTGCCCGAAGAGTCTGTAACATTTCCGGTTTTATTAACCCTTTTCTACATCTGTAACTTAAAAGAATAAAAAATTGTATGAAATTTAACATATGGCGCAATTCTTTTAAATTATAACAGCTTGAATAAATTTTAAAAATAATAACAAAAATCTTTGACGTGAAAATTAAATATTTCCAACATTGACGAGCCCAGTGATCTTTCCGGGCAAAATTTAAACCGGCAATCAATTCGCGTACAGCAGTTTTGTTAATGAATTGTCAAGAAGACGACGTAATTCTTTTGAGAGAAAAAAAATAATCCAATCATTATAAAATGTTATTAGTCTAAATTTGACTTTAATGATGTTAGAGTGTGATAACTTAACAGATATTAATGCAAACCTAATACCGAATTGTGAAACCGTTAGTTGTTTTTTTTATTGTGTAATTAAATATCACTAGAACAAATTGTGCTGCTGCTAAATTCATAATACTCAAAATTTTTAATAGTCATTTCAATAATTGCAATAAAAAAATTAGGAAACACCTAGCACAACATTTTATTTTAATTGAACTTTCATGTGTACGTTTCCATTGCACAGGAGGTTATAAAAAATCAATAAAAATCATTCAAAAAAAATTGTTATTGATGTCGAAACTGACCTTAACAATGAACAAGATTTATGTACCAATTAACGTGATAATAAAATCAAAAATTTACTTATGAAAAAAATAATAAAATCGTATTTTCATATCGTTAAGTTAATAAAACTTTTATTAAAAGTTGACCTTTACATTTGATATTATTCGATTGAAGTGCATCGAAAATTTTCAAAATTCCCATTATTTTATTTTTAACTTCTTTAATCTCTGGAAATTATTCAATGCTAGCCACCCTTCGCTACTAACCCTCGATACCTTTTTTTTAAATTAACCAAATGTTGATTTCCTAAAAGTACTATTTCTGTATTGTGGCAAACATCAAACATACATCATCAATGGAATATTTTCGAAAATTTTAAATACTCGCGTATCTTTGTTCAAACCGTGAAGTTTAAATAAACTGGAAAACCTCTCCAGTGATTATTATTCGTGTTTCAAAGCACGAAATTGCGCTTTTCAATCATAGTAAAAATGGATGAATATTTTTAGATCTTTTATTAAAAAGTGGCAGAACTAATTGAGAAAGAAACTAAAAACTTGGAAAAATAAAATTGAAATAATTTCAGAAATGCTATTTTTATGTGGGACAAAGTTTCAAAAAACAATAATTCCTTCTTTCTGTTATTTCGAGGAGTTACATTTTCTAAGTGCTTTAATTTGAAGTAGCATCATCACAAGGGATGCTGTTTGAAAATAGGACAGTAGAGCAGCTCAAGTTACCAAAAGTGTATCTATGTAAAAACATGTAACATACTTTTTAGAATCAGTTACCCATTAAGAAGTATTATTGAAGTCTTCACTGATAGGCGTATTTCAACTGTTGAATAAATTTAAAAAAAACTAGAAATCTAAATATAAATTAAGTGCAATTATACCACAGAAATCTAACTCATTTTGTGACCTCCGACTTCAATTTCCTAGTAAAACACCAAGCTAAGAATGCCTAAAAGCTGAAACATTATATTGCATTATCTTGGAAATTCCATCCCTCGCAGACACCCCCCCCCCCCCCCGGTGAGCGGCAATTTCACATCTTGAAATGTTTTATTGATCAACCCAAACCAAATCTAACCTTTGGCTCAACCTAACCTTTTCTTTGCGCTGGCAAAGAAAAATCTTTTACAGCATAACCAAATACAATTTCTAGTGCACTGGAGGGTATTCCATACCCCCCAGACCCCCCGGTTTAAAAGACCGAAGATTTGCATGTATACTTGGCGATATTTTTCATCAAATAAAAACCTTTAATTTTTTCAGCATATTATATATACTATTATGATATCCATCAGTATGGCATAAAGCCTACACAGGCCGACTGGGTTCCGTCAAATACACTGCTGTGATCTAAAGTCTAAAATATATCTGTGGGTATCGAGAAGGCAACGAGAAACCACTTCATAAATTAAATTTCCTGGATCGTTGGCTTCAGATAAGTGATCGCCCACGTACTCCATAGCGTATAGCACTTAAAGAAGAAGATATACATTATAAAGTTAGGAGGGGGGGGGGTTAAGAGCGTTAATAGCTGTTTTTCTGAAACAAACAAACAAAAAAGCTGAAACATTATATTGCATTATCTTGGAAATTCCATACCCCCCCCCCCCCCGGTGAGCGGTAATTTCACATCTTTAAATGTTTCATTGATCGTTTTAAGCCAGCTTAACCCAAACCAAATCTAACCTAACTCAACCTAACCTTTTCTTTGCGCTGGCAAAGAAAAATCTTTTACAGCATAACCAAATACAATTTCTGGTGTACTGGAGGGTATTCCATACCCCCCAGACCCCCCGGTTTAAAAGACCGAAGATTTGCATGTATACTTGGCGATATTTTTCATCAAATAAGAACCTGTAAAAATTTTCGGTACATTATATATAATATTATGATATCCACCAGTATGGCATAAAGCCTACACAGGCCGACTGGGTTCCGTCAAATACACTGCTGTGATCTAAAGTCTAAAATATATCTGTGGGTATGGGGAAGGCAATGAGAAACCACTTCATAAATTAAATTTCCTGGATCGTTGGCTTCAGATAAGTGATAGCCTACGTACTCCATAGCGTATAGCACTTAAAGAAGAAGATATACATCAGAAAGTTAGAAGGGGGGGGGGGGTTAAGAGCGTTAATAGCTGTTTTTCCAAAACATAATTTTTATTTTTGAATACACAATTCTTAATGTTATGTAAACTTGGAATAAAATCATTTAGTAAAGTACCTAGGTAGAGACTTTGACACCACATTTTTAATCATTCTCCCTCCCCCCCACCAATATTGTGAAATATCTAGAATTTTCTACATTCTGAAAAATTTCACAGAGATAATGAAAATGCGCTGTACAAAAATTTATGTTTTCAAACGAAAAAGCATGACATTCATTGTTTCTTTTCAAACCGGGGGGTCTGGGGGGCGTGGAATGCCCTCCAGTACATCAGTAATTGTGTTAAGTTGTATTCCATAATCAAGTTACTGCGTCAGACTATTTGGCTCTGAAAGAGTAAAAGTTTTTTTTTATAAAATTTATCCAAAAATATGTGAGCAAACTTGCCGTTTCTGAAATCTGGGGGTTCAGGGTACGTCAGTAATTGGGTTAAATTGTATTCCATTATCAAGTTAATGAGTAAATAAATAACTGATGCACTGAAGGTCATTCCATGCCCCCCAGACCCCCCGGTTTCAGTAACACACAGTTCATGGCCACATTTTTTTTATGAATTTGATTATTAAGAACTTTAACTCCATTATTTATTCAACGAAATTAAATCAGATTCTCCGGTGGAAATGTAATTGGTTGTGAAAGAGTAAAAGTTCCTTGTTTAATGAAATGAATCAAAAATTATACGTACATACTGTTTGATTTTCAAACCGGGGGTCTGGGGGGCATGGAATGCCCTCCAGTGCACTCGAAATTTGTTGACCCAGTAACTTGATTATGGAATACAACTAAGCAGCAGTGTGGCGTAAAGCACACAGGTGTAGTGACGGCGCCAGGGGTGGGCCAGGCGGTCTAGGATATTTCGCCGTGGTCGTTTCGCCGTCGCCCATTTCGACGTTTCGAAATTTGTTTTACTTTAATCTAAAATTCAAAAGTTATAAAAAAACTATAACATTTTGACTGCAAAAATTAATATTTTCGGGGCTATGGAAAATTAGAAAAGCAGAAATAAAAAAAACCCTCGACGGTTTGAATTTAGAAAAAAAAATTCCTTAATATTTTTCTTAGAAAAGTGTATTACGAACAGCTTGTAGCTGGAGTAGAACCTCCTAAAAAATTAAAAAAATACAGGCATGCGGATGATAGAATATTGCGTATAATTAACCTTTTTGACGAATACGATGACTTAGCGGAATACCTCCGTGGTATTGCTCACAATTACCAAATGGGGCAATAAATACTTCTTTTTTTTGGTTATATTTTTAATATTTTTTTAATTAAATTAATCCACCCAAGTGCCCACCCGAATTTTTTAGGTGCTTATTTCAATAATGTCTTTTTTAAAGTTTATTTATAAATTTTGTGTGCTCCTGCCCACTCCAAACATATTGGGCCCAATTTGTGCCCACCCATATAAAAAATGCTGGCGCCGTCGCTGACATAAAGCCGGCGGTCCCCCCCAGTTGATAATTGCCGCCATCAACTATTAAAAACAGGGTTACTGGCATTGCGCAATCCGGAATGCTTAAACTTTTCTCTCAGAGAAAGAGGCTGATTGCCCTGCAGTGGGCAGAAAAAGGCTGAAGAAATATAGGCTGAAGATTTTATTAGTGTAATTAATAGTTAAGAATTTCAGAAAAGCCGCCGGTGTTCTGAAAGGCTTAAATTATCTTGGTTGCTTGTCATTTGACTTCCAAGGGAGACAGTTAAATTATAATAATGACATCAGCTCCTCTTCGATAGAAAATTGCTCGAAGTCAAGACAAACGAGCTTACCTAGCCTAAAGGTAGAAGAAGAAGTTATTTGAGAAGAGTAACTTAAGCTTTGTAAGCATGTCTTTCATGCTTTCAGTTTTCCATATCTTTCAATACTGAAAGTATCCTGCTTCCTATCTTTCTAATCCTAACTTCCTCTTTCTCCTCTTCCGTTTCATTGAAGATAAAGATTTTATCGGATCTTTGCCAGATCTTAGTCTTTGGGTCTAACTCTCTCATCCGGCAAACAATGTAAAAATCTCTGTCGCCATAGCTGTTGTTAGATCTACTTCTGCAGTTTCTATCTTCTCTTTTTCATAACTTTTTAATTTACTGAGCACCAAGAGAAAAAGTATTTCTTCGTATAGCTGTTTGGAAGTTATGAACTTAACCTAACCCAAGCCTAACTTAAGCATATGATGCATTTAAGCCACTGATGTTATCTAATGAGTTGAAAGCACGTGTTGGATATGATTTTCAGTTTAAAGACTTGAAATTATTATACCGGGTGTTGAATGAGTTAGCCAACCATAGGAAATTACATAACATGTAAAGACTTACTGTTTATGCAAATTCCTGCTTCTCTAATTATTTTAGGGAAAAAATGAAAGATACAAAAATAATGCAGAAATATAAACTACAAATGATAAGAGCAATAGATTTTATCTAGTTTTACTTAAAAAGTCAAAAAATGATTTTTAAATTATTTTATTAGACTGGCCATGTAAGTTTCCAAGTTAACGATTTTTGAAAACAGAAATTAATTGAATTTATTGCAATTTTAAGATTTATATTCCTGTATTATTTTTGTGTCTTATTTTCATGCTGAACAATTATCTGAAAGAAAATTTGATTTGCTTTTCAAACGAAAATCTAAAGAATTAAATGTTAAAACTTTTCGTGTTTCCAATAAACTGCTGGTACCACCTAACGGCAGTGTATATGATATAGATACTTTTCATAACTGTAACGAATGGAGGGTCTGGAGGATAATCCACACCCCACAGACCCCCGGTTAATGAAAATAACTGGCGTTAAAGTTCAAGCACCTAAAATAGATTTAAAAATTTTAAATTAAAAAAAATTCCTCGAAATAATAACTAATTGAGTATTTAAAAATTACTGCTGCCTTCTAAACAATTATCAAAAGTTCTTCTTGTTCGTCCTGTTTGTAAAGCATTTTACTGTGTAAAATTAAACTATTTGACAACTTTCCACTGCCGTTACGACGAAACCATTCGACTTACGAAAAAAATAAATAACATCATTTTTACAGAAAAATTTTCAACAATAATTCTTAGTAATAGGTATTTTTGCCGTTGAACCAAAAGAACCCGAGATATTTCCAAAAAATGAATTTCTACCTCAGTATTCACAAATTTTCAAATTCACATTGTGATTGGTAATTTTTAAAATGTAAGAAGAAATCTGAATATCATTGCTTGCCACTTTATTAAAAATTATAAATTTAAGGCACATTAATTTAATCTTAATGTTAAAACATAAATTTTGCCTGAATATAAACAATAAACCCACTTATAAATAATTAATTAGCAGTGCAAAACAATTAAACCAAATTAAATCGGTACTTTAATATAAAAGTGGGCGTAAAAATTAATTTAAACTGATGTATTGCTAAAATCATAAAATTTAAATTAATAATTTTTCAAATCGAAAAGGTAAACAACCCCATGCACCTAAAGCACACCTTCTTGTCGCGGAAGCTTTCCCACATAAATTCCACGTTTTCAAAACAGATTTCAAGTTGAAAATTCCC
Organism: Cantharis flavilabris; assembly: GCA_949152465.1. Classification (NCBI taxonomy): domain Eukaryota; kingdom Metazoa; phylum Arthropoda; class Insecta; order Coleoptera; family Cantharidae; genus Cantharis; species Cantharis flavilabris. The sequence goes on from OX424438.1 coordinate 6,517,966, forward strand.
TTTCCATGTTTTACACTTGTAAAATAACACATTTACGTTAAAAAGCAACACAAAAACAAAAACATTTAAAGAAATCCCGCAAAAGGCGTGAGAAGCGAACGAATATCAAGGGGAAGCATCGGATCGACAGATTTACTTTGCATTAGTTAATTTTTTTAAATAAGTTTTCGTAACGCTAGGGGAGCGAACCTTACCTCGACGAGGATAATTAATAGGAATGGCTTTTTGTAGAAAAAATTTAATATATGCTTCCACATGCTTTAAGGAAAGGGTTAGAATTTCATATTTTTTAAAATTAAAAATAGAAGTTTATTTTAAAAAATCGCCCTTCCGCTGTAACTTATCAAAACAACCCTCCCCACTAATGAAACAAACAACACTGACGTTTATAATCTGTCATATTCAGGTTTTTAAAAAGAATTTTTAAATGTCTGACGATGAAGAGGAACCCGGAGAAGGTCATCCGTAAGTGAAAAGAATCTTTTAAATTTCGATTTGTTTGATTGTAGAAAGAACACACAATAAATTTTCATTACTTTCCTCCCTCAAAAAAATAATATTACGCTTTTGCTCCGGGACAGGGGTTCTCAAATAAAATTTGAATAACAAATTACATGCACCGAAAGTTTTATTATAATGCGGGCAGGGAGGATCTATTTAAATATTGCTTTATAAAAGAAAAAAAAGTTAAAATTCCGTTTTTATGATTTCTCTCACAATGGAACTTGTTAAGTTGGTAATAATAGTGGACCATTTTTGTAGTAATAGGGTAATGGCGATATAAAGGAAGATTAAGTATCGGGGAGGAGTATATATCGAGAAGAATGAACTTAATTTGGTTTTAATCCGAAAAGGAGTAAATAAAATCCCCTGACTGACACTAAGAATTTTTTAAATAAATTATCGATCCCATTTTAGCAAATTTATTAGTGGCAGCAAAATTTGTTTAGAAATTTAAATTACAGTCCAAATTTTTTTACATCCTCCTCGCTTAAGGCAACGGCAATAAATAATTTAATTAAAATGTGAAAAAAGTCGAACCGTTTTAATAATTTTAATTTGTTCTAGTTCGCAGTAATTAAAACCATTTCTTTGCGTTGTTAACATTTATTTGTAATTTTCAAACGCGAGGTGTGGCAACAACTAGATTGAGTAAAATTTTGAAACGCATAATTTATAATACACCTATCTATAATTTTAAAAGTAGCTCCTTCCATTATTTATTACGCCGTTTATATAATAACAATTAAAATTCGCAAACTTGTATTTGGAAAGAAAAATAATATTAAGGTTTTTGATTTTTAGATCGCTGCCGGGCGAGGGGCTTCTGGGACCACTTGAAGAGCCGATCGAGCAAATAATCGTAGAAAAAATTTTAAGTTTCGAAGATGCGTCGAGGTGTCTGAACACTTTGGGAAAAGATGAGAGTGGAATGAGATATGCGTATCTCATGATAACCGCCACTGACAGGTAACCACGGAGTAGCATTTAGATTTTAAATTAATCGGTTTTATTGAAAATTTTACTAAACTTCGAGTTTGTTGGTTTTAAAAAAAGATAAAACAAAATTAACATTAAAATGTGTGCGATGAGACATTTATTACCGTGTGAAGATAATCTAAATTTCATTTTAACGATTGAAACGAGTAACACCAGTAAAAAGCTAATTGAAAAAGATACCAATCAAATTAATTTTAAAAGAGTAAATTATACATAAAAAACACGAAATTTTATCGCATTACGCAATCGAAGAAATTAAGGGAAACCTGTCTTCGGCGTGCTTAAAATTGTTCGACAATTTAATGACGGAATTAAGAAGTGTTGAAACCGTGCCAGCGGTGGTCTGATGTGTGTATGCTCAAACAACAAATCAAAATGTTCTTTTAGTCTTGAGTCATACAATATAAATTATTGTTTCGACGTGTATTATGCAAAATGCATATTTCAAAATTAGTCAGGATGGCAACAGGAAGAGGATCGCTGGGCTTTTCCTAATAAGGATTAAAGTTAATATAGACTATATTCTCGAATGATGCGTTTGTGAACGTATACGCTCGCGCTCGTGTACAACTTTATGAAGGATTCTGATACCACCACTGTAAAATTCCACGATCCACCAAATTGGGTCTGTTTTTTTACCTAATCAGACTAGATGACCCTCCTCAACATGTTACTTCTGGATGCTAAATTTTCAATGAGAAGAAGGCAAGGAAAACTAAAGGTTAAACTCAAGAACCTTGGAAGGCAGTGATTCTGGTAGTATTAGGCCAGGAATCCACAAATATGTTATCTCTATTTGAGGTAAAACCGGACAATGGCAGATAACATACTCCACTGTTTCTGTTTCTGCTTCTGATTTTGTTTCTGATTGTGTTTCTGATTGTGTTTCTGATTGTGTTTCTGATTCTGTTACTGATTCTGTTACTGATTCTGTTTCTGATTCTGTTTCTGATTCTGTTTCTGATTCTGATTCTGATTCTGTTTCTGATTCTGTTTCTGATTCTGTTACTGATTCTGTTACTGATTCTGTTTCTGATTCTGTTTCTGATTCTGTTTCTGATTCTGATTCTGATTCTGTTTCTGTTTCTGATTCTGTTTCCGATTCTGTTTCCGTTTCCGATTCTGTTTCCGATTCTGTTTCCAATTCTGTTTCCGTTTCTGATTCCGTTTCTGTTTCTGTTTCTGTTTCTGTTTCTGTTTCTGTTTCTGTTTCTGTTTCTGTTTCTGTTTCTGTTTCTGTTTTTGTTTCTGTTTCTGTTTCTGTTTCTGTTTCTGTTTCTGTTTCTGTTTCTGTTTCTGATTCTGTTTCTGATTCTGTTTCTGATTCTGTTTCTGATTCTGTTTCTGATTCTGTTTCTGATTCTGTTTCCGATTCTGTTTCCAATTCTGTTTCCGTTTCTGATTCCGTTTCTGTTTCCGTTTTTGTTTCTGTTTCTGTTTCTGGTTCTGTTTCTGTTTCTGTTTCTGTTTCTGTTTCTGTTTCTGTTTCTGTTTCTGTTTCTGTTTCTGTTTCTGTTTCTGTTTCTGTTTCTGTTTCTGTTTCTGTTTCTGTTTCTGTTTCTGTTTCTGTTTCTGTTTCTGTTTCTGTTTCTGTTTTTGTTTCTGTTTCTGTTTCTGATTCTGTTTATAATAATAATAATAAAGAAATTTATTAAGAAACTATACAATATAATATAAATACAAGTTCTTAATTGGAAGGCTTCTAACAAAGTTAGATTTTCAAGCCCCCCGTAATTGACACACAAAAAACAAACGAAAATAACAATTATGGCATAAATACAAGAATTCGTCGTCTGAAATTTACATATGGGCACGCAGGACAGCATCCAGATCTCGGCGGAAGGACCTCACACTTGTGGAATCGTCGTAAAGTCTACGATGCCTCTCCATAAATCTGGGCGCCAGACACGCAAAACACCGTTCGAAACTTGCCGTGGAATGGGAGGGTACATCGAAGTTTCCCAGATCCCGCAAAACACGAGCATGGCAGGCCGAACGAGGCCTAATCATACTTCTCAGATAACTCGGCTCCCCACTCTTCATAATCCTGAAGAGCATAACTCCAAAGAGCAAAGAGAAACGCCCGTCAATCTTAAGCAATCCAAGATCCCGATACAGAGGAGTAACGTGCTCGTACCTACGCAGGTCGAAAGAAAATCGCAAACAGGAATTTTGCAAGAGCTGGAGCTTGCGCCTATATTCCTGCGAGAGGAAACCGTAGTATACCGTTGCACAATACTCAATGTTAGATAGGATCGTAGTACTAACGATTGACCACTTCACATGAGAAGGTAAAAGAGTCTTGAACTGGTAAAGCGATCTAAGTTTGTAATAACAAACCTTGAGCTTACGGTCCACATGTTGACGAAAATTAAGCTCACTATCCAAGACAAGCCCCAGACTCCGAGCACAATCCACGACCCTGACGACTTCATCACCAATCGCAACAGACAACGTTGCAACACTTAGAGCCCTACGCACCAGCCCAGGATTACCCAAGAAAAGCAGTTCCGACTTCGCAGGATTCAGAGTCAGACCATGCGATAACGACCAAACCCGTATCGATTCGAGATTGCGATTTAAAACATCTATCGCCGTGTCAATGTTCGAAGGCAGGCATGACACACGAATTCGAGAGTCATCGGCGTAGAGATCAAGAGAGCAATCAGGATCCACTACTCTCCCCAAATCGGTGGTATATAATATAAATAACAGCGGAGCAAGAATGCTTCCCTGCGGAACACCACGAGAAATATACAGCGGCCGAGACACCCTTCCCGCCAACTCAACCACCTGGGATCTATCGCGCAAGTAGCCCGCTAACCATCTACACAGTGACTCATCACACCCATAATGGTGTAATTTGGTCAAAAGTCGATCAAGCACAACCGAATCAAATGCCTTAGAGTAGTCAACGAGCACCAATAAGGTGATTTCAGAACGATCGATAGATGAAGCAATATCTGAAGTGAGCCGCATCAAAGAGGTCGCAGTGCTGTGGTGGGGTCTAAAACCAGACTGTGCAGGCGACAAAACATGGTGGAGTGCCAGGTGCTCACATAAGGCAACCTTAATAAAGGACTCCGCTATCTTTGCAAATGGCGACAAAATACTAATGGGACGGAGATGAGAAGGCTCCACGGCTATTGGAACCTTGGAAAGCGGTGTGACACGTGACGCCTTCCAGATAGATGGCACCTCTCCGGTTCTAAACGAAAAATTCAACAAGTTGCAGATCACCTCACTGCAAAACGGAAGTACAAGCCTAAGCATACGAAGGCTGATACCGTCAGGACCAAGAGCATCAGAGTGCAGCGCCCCGATGATATCAAATAACGCCTCAGGCGTGGCCTCACAAATGGAGAGTGGTTCCACTTCAGGAAAAAGCAAATCATCCAATCCCAAATCCATCCCTGTAGAATCCCCCGGAACAGAGCTGAGAAAGTACGCATTAATAAAATCCGGATCCTCAGACAAATGTGCAGATATCTGACTAGAAGGTCGAGAATGCACGCCCCAAGAAGACAAACACCGCCAGAGCTTTTTCGGATTTGAGCGATGAAGCGAAAGCTGGCGGTTTATAAAACTCGCCTTTTCCCTTCTCACAGCACCTGACAAATACCTCCTAAGGTCGCAATAGCATTCAAAATCTACACTAGAACGTGTGCGCCTGTATTTGCTGTAGGCTCGCCTCTTTAACTTCGCCATTTCTCTGATTGTCCAAGTAATCCACGGCTTACTCCTCTCTCTGAAAACGAGAGTTCGAATAGGAGCATGTACATTGAACAACGACAAGATCAAAGTATTTAAAAATTCTTATCACGATAAGTTATCTTGCGCGGCTCGCGTGATGGCGCAACCAGATCCAAGCAGCAATATACCAAGTAATGATCAGTCACAGCCAAAAGATCAACAACGCCACACCGAAGAGGGATTCGATGCTTATCAATACAAATGACATCCAGGAGAGTGCTAGATGTCGAGGTGACACGAGTAGGATCCACTATTATCTGCTGAAGATTGAAACCATCAAGAATCCCCTGGAAGCGCTTTAAAGAAGGCGATAGAATAAGGCAGTTAATGTTAATATCACCTAAAATGATCAACTCGCTACATTCACTCCCAAGCAATGAGAGAAATTCTTCAAACTCACTCAGACACGAAAGAGCAACAGTAGGAGGTCTATAAACTACGCCAACTGCAAATGTAATGCCGTGAACTCTAACACGTATCCATAGATGCTCCAAGCCACAAGCAAATCGATTCTGATTCTGTTTCTGATTCTGTTTCTGATTCTGTTTCTGATTCTGTTTCTGATTCTGTTTCTGATTCTGTTTCTGATTCTGTTTCTGATTCTGTTTCTGATTCTGTTTCTGATTCTGTTTCTGATTCTGTTTCTGATTCTGTTTCTGATTCTGTTTCTGATTCTGTTTCTGATTCTGTTTCTGATTCTGTTTCTGATTCTATTTCGTGTGTGACAAAGTGTAGTTTTAGGGTGTGCTGCTCTAAGATAGTTTTGCGATAGCAGGTACCATCGTCAAAACCAGGCTACAAAGCAGATTGATTGGAACGGTTTCTTGCTAGCTGGTTCACCTTTTCGTTATACTCATTATTACCTTGGTGTCATTTAAAGGTTTTGGAAATGCATTCAAACACCAAACCACATTTGTTAATTGTTCAGGCTAGGTTAGGAAGAGTTTGGGTTTAAGTTAGATTAGATTATGTTGAATTATAATAGGTTTATGTCAAATCAGGTTACGTTTAGGTTAGTTTTGATTTGAGTTAGGTCAGGTTCTTTTCTTAGCCTCCCTATTCACTGCTGGACAGGATCGTTCAACATTGAATATAAGCTTCACTCTTATAGAAAAAGGTTTCCGCATTTATACCCTTCGGGTGCTTAAATCAAATTAGGAAGTGCCTTGAACCCTGTTTAATAATAGTTGATATTGACAATCATAAACCCCCACATGCTTTGTCATCCTCTCCGAAGCACAGAGGTAGTCATATGCAAGTCTAGGACTCTCACTAGATTCAAACCGGGTAACTTAAAGTCAGGGCTGGATTTTACGCGCAATCTAGCTACACTGCAGCCTATGGGCCCGAATCATAAGCGCAACTGTTTGAAAATTTCAATTTTAATAGACTAAAATAAAAAAAAGTACATTACTATTTAAGCAAACCTAAAAATTCGCTTGTTTGTTATAATTCTGTGTTCTTATCTTGCATTTACCTAATGTTATGTTTACTTAAAATAACAATTAATTCTTTAAAAAAATTCGGTAGAGCCCGCACCATAAATTTAGCCTATAGGGCAGGGTCTACAGATCTTAAATACGGCTCTGCTTAGAGTCAGCATTTGTTAAGCTACTGAAAATCTGTAAGTTTAGGTTAGATTTAATTTGTTGTGACTATTACAAAGTTGTTGCGTTTCAACTCAAAATGGGTTTTGACTAACCACTTCATTTTATTAAAGGTTTCCAAAGCAGATTATTTCGGTGGTTTGCCATTGCCTGCCGAGGGAGAACGGTTAGAATAATACTCTTGCTTTACACGGATTTGAATCAGGGTTTTCTGCTTAGTAGTAGACACACTTGCCAAAAGAGCACGTCTTCTATACCGGGGGATCTGGGGGTTATCGAATACCTTCCAGTACTTTATTAATTATATGGAATACCTTATATGCTGTAAATATTACAATTGTAATATTGACTAGATATTCCATACAATTTATGAAGCACTGGAGGGTATTCCATACCCCCCAGACCCCCCGGTGTGTACTGCGAAGATCCATAAATGTATTTCGTGCCGAAGGAGTGAAATGTTCTCATTTAATCTAAACAAATATCAGAACATGTCTTGCAAGAGGGCTTATGAAATACCTTCCAATAAACTACTTAGTTTATATGACTAGTAACTTCTGTATCAGTTTAAATCTCAAATAAACTAGACAAAGTTAAAAGTCTCTTAAACTTCGTAAAAAATATAACATTGGGCCGGTATTTCAGTTGTGGTTTAAACTACGATCAGAGTTTAAACTCAATATCTGACCAATCAGGTAGCCATAAACGTAGGTTAAACCTTGAATTTAGCTTAACTAACAACTGAAATACTGGACCTTGGTAGTTTAAACATTTTTAGCTTAATCTCAGGTTTAAAGCAATCGTGATCAGTCGAGCTCAGATTTATACGCACCAAAATACTTGAAAATATGCGCATATATATGCACCGAATTTCTTTCAAATATGCACTAAAATTGATAAAAATAGATAAAATATGCATTTATATGCAAACTAAAAAATTTAATCTTCGAATTTTTCAATTTTTTTTTCAAATTTTCAATAAGTAAGTACTACCTAGATTTATAAAATTTACTCATTTTAATAATTAATCTGGACGAATTACGTGAAACTTGCAAAATTTTGCATATTTTCAACATTTGGTGCATAGTTGACTAAATATTTGTGCATATTTGGGCCACCTTTGGTAATTTTTGAAAAATTTTAATAGAGAAAATATTAAAACTATTATTAAATTTTACTAATTTAAACATTTTTTTAAAATTTTATTTAAAATCATTTATTTTTTTATTTATTTAAAGAATAAATTATAAAATTTAAACAAAATAATTGCTTAAATTATCAAATTTAATAATAATTTCTTATTTTCTCTATTAAAATTCATCAAAAAATACCAAAGGTGGCCCAAATATGCACAAATATGCATTATTTACTTAAATATGCATCAAATGTTGAAAATATGCAAAATTTTCGAAATTTTACGTAATTCGTCCAGATTCATTATTAAAATTAGTAAATTTTATAAATCTAGGTAGTATTTATTGAAAATTTGAAAAGAGAAATTGAAAAATTCGAAGATTAGATATTTTTTAGTTTGCATATAAATGCATATTTTATTTATTTAGTAGAAATTTTAGTGCATATTTTAACAAAAAATCGGTGCATATATATGTTACGGTCAATGTTGACAATTCGGCCATTAACGTCAATGGCCGGACAATAACGTCAATGCCCAGCTTAGTTGGGCATTAACGTCATTGACCGGCCAATGACGTTAATGACGGTGCATTTTGGGCAATGTTGACATTTAAAATTGTATATGTGGTTTTTACATCATTGCCCGGGCAATGACGTTAATGTCAATATAAGTTCTACAGATTCTATTTTCTATCACTCTTTCAATTTTGGCTGGCGCAACTGCAGCAAATCATGGATCAACCGTAAAATGAATTAATTAAATTTAATTAATTTTTTTTCCGGGCCGCTTTGGCTGACGCAAACACGACAAATCATGGATCCACCCTAAAAATGATAGTTTGTCTAAATTAAATAAAAATCTCTGTACACTTATGAGGCCTTGAAAAGGGCCAAGTTGCTGTAATTTCAACAGAAAAATGCGTGCACGACAAATAATTGTCTCTAGTTGAAGTGCAAGGCCATTTTGCTGTTCCTTATAGTAATTATTTTATAATATCATTATTATCCAATCCATTTTGGCTATTAACGTCATTGACCGGCCAAAGACGTAAATATTACAATCATATGAAAATATTTACATCATTGCCCACCATTAACGGGCGTTGACGTCAATGGCTGGTCAATGTCGTTAATGGTCAGCGCAAATGGGCATTGACGTCATTGTCCGGCCATTGACGTCAATGCCCAATTTACGTCATTGACCGTAACATATATATATATATGCGCATATTTTTAAGAATAATTTTTTAAATAAATAAATTTTTAAATAAAAAATTAAATTGCTTAAAATTAAACAAAATAGCTTAGCAAATGTAATAATAATTTATTATTTTCTCTATTAAAATTCTTCAAATATGCACAAATATGCATTATTTGCTCAAATATGCACCAAATGTTGAAAATATGCAAAATATGCATTTTGACAAGCAGTTTTTCGGATTCGTTTCTACCTAGTTTGTTCAGATTTCATAACGAAACTGTTGGCATATGAGGATTAAAAAACATGCAAAAGCATAAAATCCGAACTCCAGTGATGAGCTAATTATTATCTGAATTATACCTTATAATGCTCTGTTTTGGCAAGGCGTCGCTTTATCGCTTTTTCCGTACCAACTGTCACTGCTCTCATCGTATAATTCATTAACATCGCTCTGGATCAAACTTTGAATCTGGTGGTCAAGAGTGTCGTTGTTACTTGTTTCGTTTTGAGCCAACTTGACAACAACCAGGGACGTGCCCAAGGGGGGAGCACTCCTCCTCCCAATTATCTTCGGTAATTGGCAAATGTTGTAAAAAGTTGACAATTCACTGAACTGTGAACAAACAAAAAAGGGCTAAAAAAAGGCCTTTCGTATAATGCGGAGAGCAAAATCGTTGGCAATTTCAAGACTGACAATTCCTCTCTCAAAAGAGTCAGGCTGTAGCAGCTACCAGGCTGTAGCAGCGGTAGTTTTAATGCCGCTGCAAACAATTTTCCGTGACTTTCGTGGTTTTTGACAAATTGTGCCTCTATTTCTCGTATATTTCAATACTGTGACTATTCGCTTGTAAGTGCTGTCCAGGCGAAGTTTCTTTACTTTAAAACGTTGCTTAAATCCTTGTAATCCAGCCAAGGGGGTGATCATTCTAATTAGGTGGAGAGCGGCATTTGTGAAATGAAAAAAAATTCAGAAGCATTCAGAAGCAAAATTCAGAAGAACAGAGTTCTGCAACTCAGTTACCATAAATCTTCATTCTTCCCATAGTTGCAATTGGTTATTTTAACACCGCAATTTTTTTCAAGTGAATTCTGGCTTTGTGCTTAACCCTGCGTTGTATTTGCACTGAGCGCAAATAATAATTTATGAAAAAGGTGCAAAACACAAAACTCGAATATGAATATTTCTTATTCAAAAAACTATGGGCTTGGAAGTAAATAATCATGCTAAGTTTTTTTACAGCTGAAAGTAAAAAATCCGTTACTAAAATAAATTAAATTAATTTTGAACAAATACATTAACGAGCAACACTTGATTAGTTTTGACAAGTTCGAGTGGATTTCCTGACATTTGTTAACATTTCCTAATAAATAAACAATGTTGTTCGTTGTGAGAAAACAACAACCGGATTATTCCAATACAAGAAATTAGTTAATTGTAGCTGATTGACTTTTTTATTACTTAATTAGCATTTTACAAGTGGAAAAATATTTTGATTGTGTTATTTAAATTGTAGAACAATTTTAATGTTTTCGTTGCGTAATTCGAAGTTTGATGAAATTTACTGGTTTTATAAGAATTTAATTACTAAATTAAATAAGACATAAAATGTTTACTATTACAAGCCTTTTCACCTCATAAAGCCACTCACATAAAAAAAGGAATGTCACCCAACCGAATCCGGTTTTCGCCTTATCAATTTTTTGTAATTTTAAATTGGAAAAGTTCGCGCTAAGGAAAACACCTGATGCGCTTTTCCTATGATTTATGGAGAAGTGATAGAAAAAGTTGCGTAAAAGTAAACATTTCACTCAAAAAATTGATGGTCGGGCTTGACAGCTTCGTTTGCAGTATTTTTAAATTTCAGAAAACTCACCAACATAAGCACGATTTTAAATTTTAAGCACGTCTTATTCGTCGACGTAAGTGGAAATTATTTAACTTTGGAAAATTTGCAAGTTCTAACCGAAATGCCCTACTTGATTTTATTGAAAGCGCACCGCAACAGAATCGATTCCGCGGCGTTGTATCCGATGCCGTTTTTGCAGGTTCGTAAATAATAAAATTTTATTTTTTTGAAATAATATTTTCTTTCAGGTTTTAGATTTCAGTCGCAATCAAATTTTGGGCACTGCCGATATTAACCAACCAATGGTCGAAGTTCTAGAATTGAATTGTAAGTAATTTAAAATTTATTTTCCTTTATACACTCCTGCCGGCATAAGCATATATATTTTGATTCTTATGGTTAACAAAAGTTAACTTTAAATTTCATCTTATTTACATTTTTCCAAAATGTAAAGGACGACCTTCAGTCGATATGTATGAAGAAAGACGAGGAAGTACTGCTATATATTATTTAAAAAAAAGTTGTTTATTTAGGTTGTATTAAATTATAGAACAAAACAAGTGTTGATGGTTTTAGTGGTATTATATGTAAAAATTAATGAATTATTGTTCGATCAAATGCTATTTGAATTGCAATTACTGCAGTTAATTTTTTTGAATTTTGAATTTGACAAATACAGTAAGTTATTATTTGAATATTTATATTTGTGAGTGTGATATTAGATATATTATGTCTCCTACTGCACACAATTCGTTTTGTTGTCGTCACCGCATGATTTATTGCGTATTAAGCATAGGTAAAAATTTAAATACACACAATTTCTTTCCCTATTGTAAAATTCAAAAAATTAATTAAATGTGTAACTTTTGATATTAATTAAGTGGTCGTCCTTGGCTTCGGCAAAGACATTTAAATTTCAATAGCAACATAAATATGACACTTAAAGTGATTTAGTTGTAAAAATACATAATACATAAAAATTAGGCACTTATCGTGATAAATTAATTTGAATATAATTAATCGCGATTGAAATTTTGAATAACAACACAAAACACAATCGTGAGGTTTAGTGATAACAATAATTTCACTTTTTTTTAATTCTAATTTTTGTTTAAAGTAAATTTTAATTAGCAAGCACTAAAATAGTAATAACAAAAAGAATTACAATAGGTTTATTTAAATTTAAATAAATAAGTAAGCATATTTTATGTGTTAAATTATTAGATATGTAGGATTGTGTACTATTAATAAATTAAATTAATTGCTTTATTGTGACGCTAATAAATAATTTAGTTAAATTTGTTTTTGATTGCGCAAACTATTAAATTTTATTAATAATTATTGAGTTATCGGTTGAAAATCGTGGAAGGTTCTCACGCAGGTTTTTGGTTGCGACTATTAAAAAATGTATGAACAATGAACAAATCGATTAAAATTCGAAAAATATAATCGATCATTTTGAAATTCGATAATTCGAGGGAAAGCGAAAGGACTCAAATTCGAATCATTTATCCCCCGGTTTCCATTATTGTTGGACTTTTTTAATAGGATAAAAGACATTTTTTAGGTAAAATTTCTTACAAGGGTTAGGCTCTTTTGTAATTCGATCTCCCTTGTATTTTTGGTAAGGGGTATGGTGCGTCTAATGATATACGATATAGGTGTTTGTGATTGATTATGCTAAATGATTGATGATTATTCGATTTACTTAATTGCCAAATTGAGTCGACTGTAAAATTTTTAATTTTTGTGGGAATTCGAACGTTTTTTACGAATAAACGATATTCAATCAATCAACAGTTTTTAAGTCAAATTTTACTTTTATTTTCGTAAAAATCTAAGCTAATTCAGTTAAAGTAGCGATAGTATCCGGCATCTTCTAATTAAAATATTAAGGTCAAACTCCAATCTTTAATTTTGGGCAAACATGAAAAAATAGTCAAAAAAACGTTTAGCAAAAATAAGATTTCGTAAGATATTACAGATAATAATAAATTTGAATATTTATATTGAAATATTGATATCAGGATTTGCTTATTGAAAATTTGGCTAAACATGGCTCGTGGCTAAACATTTCTTTCGTAACTTATTTGCCTTATAAGACACTTGTATAATAAATAGCTATTTTTATAATATAAAAATAAATAAATTTCTCAAATTCTAATTTTCTTTAGCCGAACGTTTAAATTTCCCTCAATTTTGCTCAAAAACAAAAAAATTTTCCGCTTTTTTCGACGAAATTTGTATAATTATTCTGTCTTCTGTATAGATATTCCAGAAGAGTGGGAATTTTATTATATGTACTGGAGGGTGTTCACCCCCAGACCACCCGGTTTACACTTTTGACTATAATTTTGACAGTTAACTTCAAAGTAACAAAAAAGTTGCTACTAAACTCTGAGCAGTAAGGCACTTAAATAAATGTTTTTCCAAGCTATAATATTCTCTACCCAAAGGTTTAAATTTCCATAATTTTTGCTTACAAATTCAAATTTTTCAGTTTTTCCTGGTGAAATTCTTCTCCAAGTATTCTAAAAGAGCGGAAATTCGGCGAAATGTACTGGAGGGTGTTCCACACCCCCCAGACCCCCCGGTTTACAATTTTGACTTTATATTTTTATAATTGACTTTCAAAGTAACACGGAAAGTTGCAGCTAAACTTCGTGAGCAGTAAGGTAATTAAATAAATATGCTTTCAAAGTTTTAATTTTTTCTAGCAGCAGGTTAAACTTTCCTCACTTTTGCTTAAAAATTCAAATTTCCCGGTTTAGATTAATATTGGACAAATATTTTTAGTCCTAAGCTTAGATTATTATATTTTTGGGTTGGTAAAAAAAATTGACACGCTGGGGCAGGAGGGGCAGGAGCAGCGTGCTGGGATTTTACGTATTAGGATTAAAGAATTTATTAAAAAATTAATCAAATTATCAGCCTAGATGATCTGGAGAACCAAAGTCTTGCACGTAAGAATATTTGAACCGGAGATGCCAGGCACTAAATTCTTTCAGGGTCGGTATTTCAGTTGTGGTTTAAACTACGATCAGAGTTTAAACTCAATATCTGACCAATCAGGTAGCCATAAAAGTAGTTTAAATCTTGGATTTAGCTTAACTAGCAACTGAAATACTGGACCTCAGAGTTGAATCTTTCCAGAGGCAAATTCAGCTTTTTTAGAACCTAAAGCTAAACATATTCTTCTTTTTCTTTACTCTTTCGGTCTACGACCTGTGTTTTTACCAACAGTCCGAAGTCACTATTAGTACTGTAAGCATTTTCATTATTTTACATCTGAGGAAGTTTGCTCGTAAATCTGAATTTATTGTTGATGAATGCAAATCATCAACTCAGGGAAGCACCAGCTTTACGTGCCCTCCGAAGCATAGAGACCACTCTTACCAAATTTGAGAGGCCCACGTGCCTAGGGCCCAATAGCCAGAGGGGCCCGAAAAGAGAGAACATAAAATCGTGAAATATAAATTAAATTTTGATAAAATAACCCACAAATTTGGCATTCAATGCTACACTCGAATATCAAGGGCCCGAAATTTTGCTAGAGCCTAAAGCCCAACCTAGTTAAGAAGTTTTCTTTTTCACATCCTTCCCTCTTTTTCTTAATCAAGGATCACAGATAACTAAGTCCATAAATAAAAAGTAAACCGTATACTGGGGGTATTCCATACCCCCCAGATCCCCCGGTTTGCCAATGGTTCCATTAAAGCTCAATCAATACTTGAAGTTATAATAATAAATAAATACGTTTAACCTCGGGCCCGTTTTATTGTTGATTATGGTTTTTGCCATTGATCAACGATATTTAACTTCCGGATATGCAAAAATACAATTACTTACATATGCGCCGAGCAATGGATTTTTCTTTTTCGATGCCCTGTGCTTTAATCATATTGTGAGACCTCTGGAACTTATTAAGTTTTTAATTTAAGTTTAAAAAGCACAAAACAATGAGGATAAACCGGGGGTCTGGGGGGTATGGAATATCGAATATCAGGGGCCCGAAAATTTTCTAGAGGCTAGGGCCCAACCCAGTTAAAAATAGTCGCTGCATATATTAGGCTAATGACCGTCACAGAAAATTGAAATTGAATTAATAAAACAATGAAAATACCAGGTTATGGTAAAGCGGTTAGTGAACTTCCGAATGCAACAAATTGCTTTTTACGTCTATGGAAAATATGACTATCTTTAAGTTATTGTTATGCTATTGCTATATTATAAATAGCTACTACGTAGAGATAACCCTGTTCACTAGGGAGAGTTCAAAGGTCATCTATATGCATTCAATAGTATCAAAAATTGATGTGATAAATAGGCTATCACTTAGAGTAATTTCCTTATTTATTCTGTCTGATTCACCTGAAAATGTAATAATGACAACAATCAAAAATCTATGGAAACTTTGGAGAACAATGTGGAAATCCCTGTTTTTTCGATTTTTCGCCCGACTGTAGGCTGGTCGGACCCGAACACCCTAAAAGTCTGCATATCACCGGTGAACCTGGTACTTCATATTTTATGGATTAGTGTAATAACTGATAATCTTGAACCATCAAAAACAAAGAGTGTATGTTAACTACACAACTTATTTTGTTGTTAATGCTGAACGTGTTCTATACCTCCCAGATCTCCGGTCGCGAGAACTTGCGAAATTGGAAATGCAGTAAGAAACTACTTAAAAAAAAAATCGGAAAGTGCTGCCGAAGGCCGTATTAACCAAGAAAATCTGCTCTTTAGAAATACAGCTTATGAAATCTAGAGATAAAGACGCCGACGTTGAGTACGAGATAACGGAAGCGAGAGAGGTAAAAACTAGAAATGTGGGGGTCAAAGTGTAATTTTACCTAAATTGTCTGTTCTGAACGAGCGACAAGTTCCATTTTAATAAAATTGTCCCCAAAATTGTGTATATTTGTCAAACTGGGGGTCTGGGGGGTATGGAATACCCCCCAGTAAACGTGTCAAAAGAATATTTTTGACACTGGAAGCTGCCGGTAACAAAACCCATGACACTATACTTATTAATTTTCTTAATGCAATAGCTATGCTGCATAAACTATGCAATTAATTATAACTGTGCTAATAACCTAGATGTTGGTGCACGTAAAATTTTATTTAAAAAAAAGTTAATTGCAGCAGTATAAAATATGAAAAAATTATAGAATAGTGGATTTGAAATACTAATAACTTTTTTCGATTACTGTTTTTTAGTCTAACTTTCCGATATTCGTTTGAGTAAAGTAAATTAAGTTTTTTCCGCACTAGTGCGGGAAAGCAACTTTTTTATGCACAAGTGCGTTTTACTTCATTTAAGCTCAAATCTAAGGAATGATTACAATATTCTCGGCGTCTTTCTGTTACTATTATCTGAAAAGTGTACGAAAAGTTTATTTTTCTTTACGTGGCATGTTGTTTTATTGGATAAAAAATCTAATTACACCAATACTTGTTATATCCTCTGTGGGAAGTACAAAAATCGGGCGAAGCCGGGTATATTATTTTATAAAAGAATAATTTTCACTCATAAATCAGTTATTTATAACTAGAGCTCGGATTTTATGCTTTTGAATGACAAATTAGGTAAAAACGAATCCGAAAAACTGTTTGTCAAAATGCATATTTTGCATATTTTCAACCTTTTGTGCATATTTGAGTAAATAATGCATATTTGTGCATATTTGAGCCACTTTTGGTGATTTTTGATGAATTTCAATAGAAAAAATAAAAAATTATTATTAAATTTTGTCAGTTGAAGCAATTGTTTTCAATTTTTTATTAAAAAAATTATTCATTTTTTATTTATTTAAAAAATTATAAAAATTAAATTGCTTAAAATTAAATAAAATAATTGCTGAAATTGGCAAATTTAATAATAATTTTTTATTTTCTCTGTTAAAATTCTTCAAAAAACACCAAAAGTGGCCCAAATATGCACAAATATGCATTATTTACTCGTTGAAAATATGCAAAATTTTGCAAATTTTACTTAATTCGTCCAGATTCATTATTAAAATTTGAAAAAGAAATTGAAAAATTCAAAGATTAGATATTTTTTACTTTGCATATCAATGCATATGTTATCTATTTTTATCAATTTTAGTGCATATTTTAAGGAAATTCGGTGCATATATTAAATGCGCATATTTTCAAGGATTTTGGTGCATATAAATCCGAACTCTATTTATAACAATAAGCTCATCAAGTCTAAACAGAACAGAAATCTTTTCTCAACTATATTTTTGATATACTGATAATCATAATCTTGCATCAGCTATCAAAATCTGCATATTATAAAAGTCTATCTTAAACATTAAAACTGTTTTGTGATTTTTTTTTATTATGTAGATTTCGACAACATGGATATGCATGTATACTTTGCATAATTACTTTTTTACTCCTGTAATCTGATAACATTCGATTTGAACTCGAGGTGCATCTTCTTGCGCATCAAACTGTACAATTTAGATGTCGTAAAACTTCTCGATTATTTATAAACAAAAATTATTTGCATATAACCTTTTTCAGTAGATTAAAACGTTTACACGACATTTTTCCGAATATTTTAGGTCGTAAAACTTCTAATTCTGCCAGGCCATAAAAGTTGGAATATTTTGATATTATTCATATTAAAACATATTGCATTTTTGTTAATTTGTATAATTTTAATAATTAATACTTCATTATCAACACTATAAACATATAAAATTAATTTTGAAACCTAATTTAAAGATTTTAATTGCAGATAATTTAACTTGTAGTATAAATTTAAAATATTAAAATATAAAATTTTCACTTCATTTTTTTTAATTCGGTATGAATATTTATGTTCGGTTATAAGGTATAATTAACAACAAAAATAAAAATTGTTTATTTAAAAAATGCTTATTAATATTTCTGGTTAGGTAAGTTATTATTAAAGAAAAGGTGTGCATTATTTAGAGGAAGACACAAAAAAAACTCATCTTTATTTGAATTTTTTAACATTTTCTCACAGTAAAAAATCTTAAAAGGGGTAAACGGTGTGTTTTGTATAAAAAATCAAAATACCAGATTCTTAAGTGTAAGGTTTCATATTTACGTAAGTTTAGACGGCAGGTAAAGATTTATCTTACTTTTAAGGTTCATCGATGTTAATGCTTCTTCCTTTTCTTTTTTAATGGGAAATTCGGTTCGACGGAGAAGGACGGCTGTTCGGGACAGCCGGTGATGGTAAGGACTGCATTAAAATGTGAGGGAAATAGAAAAAAGTGTTTCCTGGTGGTGACATTTCTATAGGGACGTAAGGGTTAAATCAGTGGCTGCAAAACTTGATCATTTCGAAATTTTTTGCCAAGTGTGCGGCGCTGCGATTAGATTAATCGACGACAGGATTACTTCTACGCGGTTTTAATTAAGCTTACATCATTTTAGTTGTAAATTAGTCCAACGAGATTAATAAAATCTTACTTTTCTGCTTGTAATAAGTCGGATACTTAAGTACCAGTCATTTTCAAACTTCTCAATTACACAGATCAATAATGACACTTCATTTAACAAATTTTGCTTTATGGTAACACAAATTTAATTCCAATAATTAATTTGTTTTTAAATGGAAATGCTTCTAAGAAGTTGTCTAACTGTAAAATTAATCGTCAATTAAAATTTATTGAAACACTTACAATAAAATAAGCAAATTGTTTTAGATATGTTGATTATTATCTCTGCATTTTTGCTATCTAATATGACCCGATTTTCGGCTTTTGATTGACTCGGTAAATATGGTCTGGCAAATTATTTTTGACGTAATCTACTTTTAAAAATTTTTAATTAGTGTTGCTCTGCCCAATAAAAAGTTTAGCAACCCCTGATCGAGCGCACACGAAATCTCCTAATAATCTTAAAAACCACGTGTGTCCAAATCGCAGAATAAAAGATCGCAGACAACGGGGCTGGGAGCACCCCAAGAAATCTTTTTATGCACCAGAATTGCACAACGAGGGTAGACGAGCGTCTACCTAGATTTTTAACCCTTATTTGCAATTTCAAATTTTGCAGCTGTGTTTATCCGTAAAAGGGTTTAAATTCGGTATAGGGTTACTCAGCATTTTTTATATGCGAAAAAACAATTTTTAGGGTTGTTTTTAATGCGGAAAGGGTAAAATGTAGAAATTTAACACTCTTCCTTAATATTTTCTCAGGGTTTACACTTTCGTTTTTTTTTTTATGGGATTCTATTTGAATTCCGAACATGGGAAAGGATGTAAAATTTTTACGCTTTTTAATGAATTGCACTTTTTAGCACCCAAAAAATAAGAACTATGACATTTTAATGGGTTACACAAGAATTTGCCAAGTCGAATCCACACACGCTCATTTTATTTTTTCTTAATTTTTAATTTGGTTCAAAATATTTCAGTCAAATTGAATTGCATTTAATTGGGGCTTATTTGTTTATAAAAGAATTTGTCATCGCAATGGTATGCATTGTTATCAGATTAAATTAAATTAAGAAAGCTTTTTCAATTAATTGTGTACTGTGGACAGAACAATTTAACAACCATTTTCTTACATGTTCTTGTGTAAAGCCTTCGAGATTCGAGATTTTAAAAATTCGTTTTATTTTAACTTTCCCTGATTGATTGCTTTATATAATGACAACTATTCGATTGTACCTTGCAAAGCACCATAAAGCCTCCACGGTGTGAAAGTTTCCAGTTTATTTATTTTACATTGTTTAAGTTTATTCATTAAAAAATATTATATTAATGTTATCTTGCTATGAATAATGCACAATTTGTTCAATACTAGAATGTAAAATTCATGTGTTATTAGTATGACGCACATACCTAGACTGTACTTACGTAAGAATTAATTAATTTAGCATTCCAAAATAATAAATTTTGGATAAGGCGGATTATCAGAGAAAACATATCGCAAAATTATATAATTTACATAATAAAAATTAAAAAATGTAGATTAAATCAATAGTAAACACCACGAAAGCTCGAGTATCACTCGACCCAGTTTAAAAAAAATGATGAAAAATTTAAAAGAAATATCCACAGAAAGTGTGATGTCAAATCCAAGAATCGAAACTAGAATTTCCGCTCTGTAACTCAACCAGCGATCACGCCAATCCACGCTAGGTGGTTAAATTATTAAACTTTAAAATTTCAAATAATCAAGAGAAACACGTGCTCCTATCTAAATAAATCTCGTCAGTTAAGCTTAATCATATTAAATTGACATATTTTTAATAGTAACTATTGATAATAAAAGTACGAATGACTACTGAATACTAATTTATTATCTATGAATAAAAGTATATAGTTCACCAATGAATACACACAACAATTGAAAGAGGTTTCATATTTTGCTGTAAATTTACTTCAAAACAAAGCAGTACAGGTATGCAGTTTTAATTGGTATAATAGATAGACTGGTCCGTACCGATAATAATTTAATTAACCGGCAATTTCTCCGGGTGTTCTCAGGCTTCCAAAAATTTCACCAACAAAATTTTTTCAACAAATTTTCTGCTGCCAAAACAAAGTTTTTCTACGAAAAAAAATTCTACGAAATTTTTCATAAATGCAATGAATATTTCGTGGGCTTAGAGCTAAAACAAGATAACTCCATTTTTGCACAAAATGAGTTATCTATTCTATTGGATACGAATCATATTCCCAACTATAGGTTCTGGCAAAACCAGATAATTGTACTATCACAAATAAACTTTTTATATAGATATTCCATTTTTACAACTCTCAATATTTCAAAAATAAGTTAAGTGCAGTTAGTTTGTTTTAGACGAATCACTGTCATTTGGCCGAAATTTATTTGGCCGAATTCTATTGGCCGACTGTTTTTGGCCGATAAATCACTTGGCCGACATATCAATTGGCCGACAGATAATTTGGCCGAACAGTTTTTGGCCGACAGATTGTTTGGCCGAACAGTTTTTGGCCGACGTTTATTTGGCCGATCAGTTTTTGGCCGACAGTCACTTTGCCGATAAATTTTATTTTTTTGGTAAATAAATAAATATTTTGTAAAATTATGTTGTTTTATTTAAATTATATTAAATTATTATTAAAATACACAAAAAAACATGCAATACAAAATATTCGTTACACACCAACGAATTATTTTTAAGATCCATTAGGTTTAAACTGAAGGTTATGAGAAATGCCACGAAGGAAGTCGTCTTGAGTTTTGTTGGGAAAATCCACAACAAGTCGTTTGAGCCTGTCCGCCAGTTTGACGTATTTTTTCTTGGGAGGATTGGGCACGTGGCCTGCATTATACTGAGCAAGGCTGAATTCAACATTACCTTGCTCACGTTTGAGTCCATCAATAAATTTCCAAATTGTAGGGTGATTGGCTCCGAGAAGACTACTGAATTTATTATTCCACCCTTCAATGGAATTATTTGTTTTAGGAAGGTCTCCAAGGCAGGCATCGTGACAGTTCCAAACCGAAATCCCGAAATTCACGGGTTTTCGCACTGGATTGCTCCTACTTCGAATTGCGCCAATCCAAGTGTTCTCAAAGTAATCGAGAAGTGGTTTTAAAATTTCTTCATTTTGCAGAAAAAATTCGGTTTGCAGCAAATTCTCGAACATAAGCTCCACATTCTCTTGAGGAGCAAAGGCTAGAGCCGCCAACTTTCTAATATTTAAGGGAAACGATGGATCAGCCAGATTTTCGTACCGAACTCGAATAGGATTGTTAGCCTGTATTACACGCCAAATACATTGATTAAAATGAAAAAAGCATCCGTGGTGAGCGATGCCAGGAAAAACACGTTGAAACGCTTTTTTCTGAGCAATTTCAAAATCAGTCATAATACTTACAGGTTTTAACTCGGGTTTCAAGTTTAGCATAGCTTCTAGAACTCTAATATAAGTGTCCTCCTTCTTATTCGGAAGAAGGACAAACACAGACGGAATTACCACCTTATACTTGATAGAATGGATCGTGTACAGTTGGAAGAACAGTGATGGGGCCGACTTGAATGTCCCATCGGCAAACCAATGATCGCAATCAGCCAATAATTGTAAATTTTCTGCGGTACTAAATATAAGAATCCGATTTTCACTGGGTCCGCTATCATAAAGTAAGAAAGGCTCTCCTTTGCCAGTTTTTCCGTAATCTCCTTCAATCACTAAATCAGTTAGGCTGTTAGGAGATGTTGGAACAGCAGGACCATTCCTATTACGAGTTCTGCGAATGGTCTGTTTCAACAAGTTGGTGGAAGGAAGATGTGGGGCCACTGCTGTATCAAGATTTAGAGTAGCATCTGCCAGAATCTGTTGGGGGTTTTCTTTTGAAGTTTTCGCCACTTCTTTAATATTAGCAAGCACAGTTTTTGCTGCAACTTCACTACTTTCCACCGTGTGACCAATATGAGTGCCACTAAGTCCAACAAGTTCATCGTTTTCAGTGATTGCTCTTGCTTTGCACTTTGAAGTGTTGTATTTGGCACATTTCCAATAAATTTTTGCACCACCTTGTTTATCGCGAGTAAACAGAAATCCATTATGTAAAAGCTGCTTAACTCCACGACTGCTTTCGACATATTCCAAAGGCATATTTGATATAATTTTAATTTACTTTTGATTTCTTCTTTTTCTTCTAATACTTATAATTTCTTCTAATTCTTTCTACTTACTGATTCTTAATTACACAATTGTTTATATAGAAAATAACAAAAGGTAATCGGATAGGATTAACGCGGATAATTTTAATACCGCGTCGTTCAGAAACGGTATTAGTTTTTTTATTAGATTCGTCCTTGGGTGACGTTGCTTTCTATTGGTCTGCTCATAGTCAGGACCATATTCCTCGACTATACGTGCTAACACGGCCATCCTGCAATTGCCACCAAATAACTGTCGGCCAAATACTGTTCGGCTAAATGACTGTCGGCCAAAAACTGTTCGGCCAAATAATCTGTCGGCCAAAAACTGTTCGGCCAAATAATCTGTCGGCCAAAAACTGTTCGGCCAAATGATTTATCGGCCAAAAACTGTCGGCCAAATGATTGTCGGCCAAAAAAATTCGGCCAAATGACTGGATACCGTTTTAGACTATAATAATTACATGTTCGAGTAGTAGTTCATGTAATAGTTGAATGCAAAAACCAGATAAGTGCTACTTAGCTTCTTTTGTTTATAAATTAACTGTTGAACAAATGTTTTTGAAGAGTGGGAATATAGCCACATGTAGGTAGATAGAAACATTAATCCATTTTCTATAATATTTTCTTTCACAATCAAAATTATAAGGGAGTTAACCGCACCATGTTTGATAATATTACGTGGCAAAACAAGATAAGTTTCTTACATTTTAACTGTTTTTTAAATTACTAAGAAATTTGGTTACTTTTAATACTAAAAAAATATTTATTTTCAAGTTTTAATGTCATTGCATCGAAATTTAGTGAATAAAAATTGTTAAATTTCAAATTCGAATTTTACAAAACTATCATTTTGGAGTTATTTTGTTTTAGCTCTAAGCCCACGATTTGTTCTTTGGTTGAAAGTTCATTATTTTAATGAACATTTTCATTGTATTATTATTAGTTGTTTGGTTTAGTGTAGGTTTTGCTTGCAAAATATGGCAAAATTTTCGTAACTCTATCTAGATGTTGTAAAAATGCTAATTTAAGCAAAAATTATTTTGCAAAATAAGTTTTATTTCAGTTAAATGTTTATTGTTCAAAGAAAACAAGAAAATCAACAGATCTTCAAACCTTCATGCAATACAGGAGAACAGCATCCGCTGCACCACTCCTCTGGCTAAGGTTACTAGACGTCCCGATTTGGTCGGGACAGTCCTTTCTTTTACACTGCTGTGCCGATTTTTTTTTGATTTTTCTGAATTTCTAAAATCTGAAATTATTAATTTATTAAATGTAAGCACTTTTGCACTTATAGTATGTGACTTGCGCTCGCCCACGTTCGTAGCTCGCAACCAGACGCAACTGACCTGTCTACAGTATGTCTCTTTAATTTATTCATGCGCGTCAGTAGTAGACAGATAAAAGTACCCTCTTATAAATCAGTGATAGAACCGTTGTCGTCTGAGTGATATGGAATATCCTTCAGCAATTATAGTTACTGTAACGGCAAGCAAACCGGGGGGTCTGGGGGGTATGGAATACCCCCCAGTGCACGGTTTATTTTTTGTTCCATACTTCAGACCCGATAAATTTATAAAAAAAAATTTTAATTAAAAGAGCGGCTTCAAAATGTTCAATTTACATTGGTAACATAGGAGTGTCCGAGTTCTTATTCGAGTCACTGTCACAAAATTTTTGTAATTAAAAAGAAGTCAACTGAAAAACCAAAGATAAGGGCGCAAAATATTAAAGGTTTGTGGCGCCAAACTTCCTTAATACGCCTCTGCCCCCATCGATTTCCGGAAATGCTCCCCCCCCCCCATTTATTTTTATCACTTTTCGATAATTTTGAGAGATAAAACGATTATCTAGGTAAGCTAGTAAGGTGAAAAGTTAATATTTGTAGCAAAAAAGTAGAATTTTTTATTTTTAAATTGTAATTTTTTCACTGATTTTCTACATATTCCAGCTTCTAGCCTAGTAAAGAAAGTTTTGCATTCTTTGGTACCTATTTTATTTTGTGAATTAATACTTCGCCGTGGTTTTACGATAAAATAAATAATAATAAGTAACAGATTATTAAATCTTTGATAAAATCATTTTAGACAAAATAATACTTACAAATACATCCTAAACCACGAATTCGTTGACAACAAATCCTAAACAAAAATATATTTAACCAAATATCAAAATTATTGTTAAATTGTTAAAATTGTAGCCGCATTTAATTTAAAAACAATAATCCCGCCTTTCTGAATCCGTAAATTTTGAGTTCTGGCTATTACGGGGATGTTTTTAATCAGTGGAGTTCAAAGGTTAACTGTTTAAACAGATCGTTTTCTTGTTTTGTTTAGGATTTTTTTGCTAAGTATTTTTTTGTTTCGGATATATTTGCAAAGGATTTTTTGTCAAGGATTTTGTTATTAGGATTTTATAACCAGGAATCAATTCTCCAGGCATATTTCCTATTCCGGAAGAATATCAATTTTGTAAATGCATTGGGTGGGGCGCCCACCCTTAACCTTGAATACTAATTTTAATAGGTTTCTAACGGTATATTTATTATTACATTACTACTTCACCATCTCAGTTTATTGTGTGAAGTAGACGGTTAGGTGAAAGGTACTGGAGGGTATTCCATACCCCCCAGACCTCCCGGTTTAAAATATTGAAGATTTATGTAGTACATGTTATGTGATTGATTTTATTAAATTAAAACCTTTATGTCCGTTACAGCAAAATTTATCTGTCATCCGTATATCGCGGTAGTGCACACCGAGGGGTCTGGGGGTATTGAGGACCTCCTAGAACAGTAGCAATCATTTTTCAAATTTTTGGGATGCTATATCTAAAAAATAACCAAATTATTAAAAAATATAATTATGTATAACTAGAATAGGGGCAATAGTCTGATGTCTTCCCCCATTAAACCGTTCTTGACCTAAAAGACCCTTTAGGCCAGGGCCGGATTAGGTCTTACTTGGACCTTAGGGTATGACATTTTGAGAGCCCACCTTCTGTAAGGTGACAAATTATTATTTTTTGGCAATCTTTTTTTAAGCTAAATTGAAACTAACACAGTGGCGTATTTAGAGGGGGGCAAAGGGGAAATTGCCTACCCTCCAAGGATGACTCGGAATGTATCCCTGGAAGTGCTTCTCGATAAGGAGGTTTTAAAATTTTAATAACTTTTAATTATTTTATTTATTTGTTTAATATTTATTTATTTATTCGTTCGGTTACCACTGACGCGCACGAATGGATTAACGAAATTCTAAAAAATATTTTTGATTTTCATTTTCTATATACGTCACTGGACTAACTAGTAGTAAAATCACTATGTGATTAAACTATGAGTAAACTAAGAGCGGCCGATGACATAAGAATTAAGAAGTCATACTTGCTTGTTAAAATTGACGGATATCAATGTAATGCCGGAAAATATACTTGCTGATGTCAAAGACTATAAACAACAAAAGTACAAAATGTTACAATTAAATTAAAATTAATTAATTTTTAAAGAAAAAAACATTTTTAAAATTTTGAGTTTCAAGCGATCTTACAATAAAGCGGTTTGTGAGCGTAAAATAAAATTTATGCAAAACAACTTTTGATAATTATTCGGAAAACTCGAGAGGAACTTCTCGACGAATATAATATAATTAATATACATTTTAGGTAATATTCGCATTTTGTGCTGCAATTTACAAACTGGCAAGAGAAAAATTATTAAGAATTTCTGTTAGTTATATTACTTTTTAAGAAAAAACGAATTGTTTGCGAATGTTTCTTCTACAAATAATTAAAATTTTGACTTTTCAAACTGGAAGAATTTCTTCATTGTATTGTACTTACGGCAAACAACTAAAAAATGAGTAAATAATGTGCGCGAAGTTAGCCCCCCCTTTTGTCGAAAACTATAAATTGTTGTTTTGAATTGTGTTGTATTCAGTTTGTATTGTTTGTATTGTAAATCTTTTTTTCATTTTGCGAAGCATAAAGTTATAAATTGCGAAAACCCATTTTATGCGCAGGCCCCCCTTTTTTGAAAATTTTGAAATTTTTTGTTTGTATTATGTTGTATTCAATTTGTATTGTTTGTATTGCTAAAATTTAAAGTCCTAAATTTAACATTAGTCGCGTAAATCGAGCAACAAAATTTCGCCCTGGCCTCCCATTTTCGAAAATTTTGAAATTTCTTTGTTGTATTGTGTTATATTCAATTTGTATTATTTGTATTGTTAAAAATTAAAGTCTTAAGTTTAGTATTAACCGCGTAAATCGCAAAACAAAATTTTGCTCTGACCCGCTGCTTAGCTGACTCAAAATTTCAAAATTATTTTCGTATTTGTGTGCAATTTGTATTGTGTTGCAATGTAATTTGTATCGTAAAAATTAAATTGTTGACTATTACAACAATGAAGCTACGTCAGCGGTTCCCAAATGGGGTTCCGCGAAAAAATCCAAGGGTTCCGCGAAAAAGAATTTCAAAATGGCGAAAAATAAATTTTGCAAAATTTTTTACTTCGTCCAAGGGTTCCGCGGCCAAAACTAATTGGGAACCGCTGCTCTAAGGTAATTGTCTTATATAAAAGTATGGAGAGCATCCACTGCGACTTTAGTCGCAGAGCCCCAGCCGCAGCTAAAGATTCATATCTTTCATACTTTTATATCAGTCATGCTTTCGTATGAGAGTGTTTCCTTAGAATGTGATTGTATCATTCTAAGAAAGCGTAGAGAGCAGTCCCTGCGACTGCAGTCGCAAAGCTCCAGCAATAGCTAAGGAACCTTAAGATGACCAGCTTCAGGTGTGATTTTTTAACTGCGGCTTTTACATAACATTTAACTAGCCCGTAGTGTTGGTGAAGAAAATTTCGCCCAGCTAAAGGTGTGATCCTCAGCTGCGGCTGGGTCTCTGCGACTGAAGTCGCAGTGACTGCTTTACATGCTTTCTTATAGGAATGTTTTCTTAGAATGCGATCTTTGAAGGGGACTCTAAGGTAACAGTCTCATAAAAATGCATGGAGAGCATGCTCTGCGACTTCAGTCGCAGAGTCCCGGCCTCAGCTAAAGATTCATATCTTTTATACTTTTATATCAACAATGCTTTCTTATGGGAGTGTTTCCTTAGAATGCGATTGTATCATAAGGAAATGTAGAGAGCAGTAACTGCGACTGCAGTCTCAGAGCTCTACCCGCAGCTAAGGAACCTTAAGATGACCAGCTAAAGGTGTGATTCCTTAGCTGCGGCTGGGGCTCTGCGACTGAAGTCGCAGTGACTGCTTTCCATGCTTTTATATAGGAATGTTTTCTTAGAATGCGATCTTTGCAGGGGACTCTAAGGTAACAGTCTCATAAAAAAGCATGGAGAACATCCTCTGCGACTTCAGTCGCAGAGTCCCTGCCGCAGCTAAAGATTCATATCTTTCATACTTTGATATCAACAATGCTTTCTTATGGGAGTGTTTCCTTAGAATTCGATTGTATCATAAGGAAGTGTAGAGAGCAGTCACTGCGACTGCAGTCGCAGAGCTCCAGCCGATGCTAAGGAACCTTAAGATGACCAGCTAAAGGTGTGATTCCTTAGCTGCGGCTGGGGCTCTAAGTCGCAGTGACTGCTCTTCATGTTTTCTTATGGGAATGTTTCGTTAGAATGCAAATTTTGCAGGGGACTCTAAGGCAGAGGTTCCCAAATGGGGTTCCGCGGAACCCTTAGGGGTCCGCGAAAAAATCCAAGGGTTCCGCCAAAAAGAATTTCAAAATGGCGAAAAATAAATTTTGCCAAATTTTTTACTTCGCCCAAGGGTTCCGCGGCCAAAACTAATTGGGAACCGCTGGTCTACGCACTGCATAGTGTATGGCACTTGAAAAAGAAGAAATGTTGCTGTATTGTCACACTCATTTGAAATTCTTGGGTATAGGGACTTCTCGGGACGGACGTTTCGACGCGGACGTTTCGGTGCAAGCCGGTTCGGTGCAAGGACGGTTAGGAACAAAAACAGTTTGACCGTTAGAATACAACACCATACAGATAAAAAAATTCAAAATTTTCAAAAAAGGGGGACCAGCGCATAAAATGGTTTTTCGCGATTTATAATTTTATGCTTAGCGAAATGAAAAAAATATTTACAATACAAACAATATAAACTGAATACAACACAATACAAAAAAAAACATTTTGTTTTCGACAAAAGGGGGGGCTAACTTCACGCACATGAGTAATTAGCATTATTTTGTATTTGTTAAGAGCAGGGTCGGACTTTAAGCTATTAGGATGCAAATCAATTTAAATATTGAAAAATTCTTGCTGTCAGATATAAACCGTTGGTAAAAACAAATTATATAAATTATAAGGAAGAATGAAATGGATGTGAAAGATTGAAAAAGCATTAAAATCGAGTTAAACCGTTAAAAAAACGTGAAAAGTAAATATAAGCATGACTAAATATTTTTAACAATTTAAACAACCCTTTGACATATTCCTTCCCATTTTGAGGTATACAAATTCGAGTTGTATAATATTAAAAGTAAAAAGGCAAATGGGTAACAATTTATCGTCTCTTTCTCAATTATTTACCTAATGGATTAAAGAAAGACAAAAATAGAATATATAAAATGCTTGAATAAGCGAACGCGGTAGGGAAACAGAGTTTAAATCATTTATCATATTAAAAAACTTGTGAGAAATGTAAAAAACGTTTAAAAATTCCTAGATACGATCAATCATTTCGACTGACAGCACGAAAACCATTTTTAAGCAGCCAGTTTTTTCCACTTAAAATGTTATTTTACCATTTGTTAAAAAGCTAACGTCATTAAAAATGTTAAAAGAACTTAATTGTAGGAAGAAGGATTGCTATCAAACTGAGATTTAAATGAAAAATTAATTAATATGTAATAACTAAAGCTGTGTGGGTCTTTAGTTCTACGATGATCGAATATATAAAATTTGTTACTATTGGTTGGATAGTTGCTTTGATATGTAAATTACTTTTTTTACAATTCACTACTACAAAAATGCTAATTTTAATGGATTCCTTTTATTTTAACATTTTTAATATAAATAATTAATATTACTACTCTTGACGACTCACTTTCGACCGTAAAAATTGGATGAACCGCCTTTATTGGATACTTCGCTTACGATGCCTATATACAATACACTATTGAACTGTCCGACCGTCCGTCGCTTTTAAATACATTGACCAGTAGTGGTCAATCTACGTCCCACTTGAAACACTCAAGGCACTCCAAGCATGCGGTTTAATTAAAATACATAAATAAAACTATAAGCTTACAAATAAGTGTCATTTAAATTTAAAATACTCTTCACCTGTTTATTTGCCCCTACTTTTTAAATTTTAATAGTAGCCAACTCAAATTAAACCTTGCGGCACTCCAACCGAATTATCCTTTTTTATTTCACTTCCAGTTAACCAAATATTCCGCGCCAATTTCGATTCCGAAACCTTGCCCGTCTTAAAACAATTGGAAATGAGAGGAAACTATCTTCCAGAATTTGGCGGGAACTTCCCACCTACCGTGGAAAACTTGTACCTGGCAGAAAACAGAATAACCAAAGTGGTGTCGACCGACGTATCCAATTTGATCAATCTGAAAGTCCTTCATTTACGCGAAAATCAGATCAGAAAGCTCGACGGATTTTCCGAATTCCTGGTAAACCTGAAGTACCTTAACTTGCGCAAAAATAAAATAACTAAAGTGAGACAGTTCCGAAAATTGAGTAATCTGCCCGCTCTGGAGGTTTTGATTATTTTGCAAAATCCCGTCACAGGTGAGTTTGCGCTTTCTAATCGACCATAAAAGTCTAAAATATTATGTGAAAATATGATTTACTGTCTATTGTATGTTGGAAACTTTCCCACGAAAGTGCCACACTAGAAGGAAATGGTACCGTACGCTTAATAGTCGATACACGTTCGCAATAAACAATAAAATGACAACAGATTTTTTGTGATTTTTAGGTGAAACGGGTGAAGCCCCGGGCGAAGGTGGCGGCGGCGAGGAAGAAGACGAAGAGGAAGAAAAGGAAGACGTGCTGAGGTATAAATGATTAATTACAATTAAACAATCTGTCGAACTTTTCTGATCGATTGTAGCGCAAAAAATTGCAAACTTCCGAAATGCAAATCTTGAACTCAAGAATTTTCATAATTAATTTTATCGATTTTAAAACAATTTTATTAATTATAAAGTTAAAGTGAATTTTAAAACCACTTCCAGGGTTTTATTCATCTTTCAGGAACAGAAGTTTGAAAGTTCAACTTAAAATTAGATAAATTCAAAAGTAAACATCCCTAACGGCATCTGTTGCGCACATTATGAATGCTTGCGTAGGTACTGTAAACACATCCGTAAGGGACCGCCACTTGACGGTTTCCCAGCTACATACTTTCGAAATCAATCATTTCAAATTTTTGAATTTTTAAATTTTTAATCGTGAATTTTATTTTTATAAGGATTCCCCTATTAATTCTTCTTCCAAATTTGAAGCGTATAAATAAAATTCCCGTGACTCTGGAAGAGAGAGAGGAAGCTTACGAGTCACGGGAAGAAAAACTGGAAGAAATCATGGGAGAAGAAAGTAAGTGAAATATTATTAGCAATTTTAATTAATTATTTGGAAAAATTTGAAATCAGGTAGCGAAGACGAATCCTACATGCCGACTTCCACAGAATTAACCACTGCCAACACCACGGATCTGGAAGATACGGATGCTTAATTGTTACTTTAATTTTTATTTATTATAATTATAATTAATGTTTAATTTAATACTATTTTAATAAAAACAAAAAAAAAATTTTTTTGCTAAAATAAAGTATGATGGGTTGCCTATCTAGAAACCTTAGAAGTGAAAATGTTTGAAAATTCACAATTTCATTGTAGATTCAGTGGAGGATACATTAAAATTATGAAAACTTTTTATTCGTTTGGCAGTTTGAAGTTTTGTCGTTGTATATTAATTTTTAATTTCGGTTTTTATGCGAAGTTATATTGACTTTAGTATTGTTCAGTTAGGAAAATAAACCAAAGAACAAATGACCGCAATAAAATCTTTTATGTGTATCGTTTTAAATATAAAAATATACAAAGCTAGCTCAATCTAAATTCAGAGAAGAGATTTCAAAATTGTCGATAAATTTACTGCAATTTCTCTTTCAGCAATTTTTAGTTTTAAAATATGCGAGTTTATTTATTCTATTATGTAGATATTTTTATCTGTTTAAGTTTTAACATTAGGAAAGTAGATATACTTTTCTTTTCGGGAAGCGGCATTTTTATGGTTGGTTCCATGGCACGTTAGAACTATAAGCGAGCAGACACTAACCGTAACTATATAAACTATTTTAAATGTTCCCATTTGTGACGTGGCTTTGTTTTGGAACTAAAATTTGAGTTAATTTTGTAAAAAAATGCTTTTATTAACACAAATACTGGGATGCTGTTATTCCTTCTGCGATGCCCTCTGAATGTTCTTGACCAGACGAGTTCTGTCTAGATGTTCAAAGCTTCCTAAATCTCTTTATTAGTGGCTTTTCCTGAAAGAGTAAAAAGAGGCGGATCTTTTCTTGTACGGGAACTATACAACAAAGAGATCATCTTGCCTCCCAGCAGTCTCTTAGCAAGTCACTATAGTCGATCCACGATACTAAAAATGTAGGTGGCAGATCGAATGAAAAACCACATTTACGAAAGGAAACGTCATTAATATATTGTGTTACGTGTGTTGCCTAATCTAGAAATTTTTTGATTTTGCCCGAGAACAGCCTGAGGCTGTTTATCCGTATGGCAAGAGAAGAATAACGGACGCCGAAAAACTAGTTTATTTTCCAAAAAATTAATTTTTTTTACCAAAATTTTTCAACATTTTTACCGACATTCATCGAGTCCGTTCTCATGGTAGAATCTCGTTCATCCATTCATGCGAGTCCCATCGAGGGTATACTCGTGTAGATTCTTATACACTCTCTAGGTTATCCGATTCTTTCAATGTCCTGGGTTGGCTGAACCGTGGTTGAGATAATGTTGAATCCATCATTTAGAACTTTTGCACGCAATTCTGAATCGTTTGGATCGTTGGAGCTTGATTTGCGTTGCTAATATTTAGCACCTATTTTTAACTGGGTTGGGCTCTAGGCTCTAGCAAATTTTCGGGCCTCTGATGTACGAGTGTAACTAATAGTATCGAAGGCCCAATTTTTGGGTTATTTGATCAGAATTTGATTTTTATTTTACGATTTTATATTAGGCACGTGTCTAATGCGTCTAATGGTAAAATAGGCCCTGCCAATATTGTAATAAAAACAAAATTTTCGTTTAGTTTCGTTCGCAGAATTGTTGTTTCGATAGTACTCACGAACGCAAAGCGCACGTTGTGCTTTGGTGAATAACGCCATATCACTTAATCCCTATTAACCGCTGTCGCGTTTGATACTCTCCCCACACCGATTCTCTACCCGGGAGGCCGTACTCTACCCTGTATTTGTTTTTCATATAAGCTTTTTCAAAGGTAGCAGAATTGAAATCTAAAAACTGCGGTAGTTTACAGTAGATAATAATCTACTACAGATTATGGTATTAAATATTATGAATTATGAATATAACGCGAACTAAATTAAGCTAATGTCAAAGAGTTAATTGCATACCCAATTGCAGCCTAAATTTAAACCTAAACTTAAACTTGAACCTGAACTTAAACCTGAACCTAACCTAAACCTGAATCTATCCTAAACCTGAACCTAACCTAAACCTAAATCTAACCTAAACCTGAACCTAACCTAAACCTGAACCTAACCTAAACCTGAACCTAACCTAAACCTGAACCTAACCTAAACCTGAACCTAACCTAAACCTGAACCTAACCTAAACCTGAACCTAACCTAAACCTGAACCTAACCTAAACCTGAACCTAACCTAAACCTGAACCTAACCTAAACCTGAATCTATCCTAAACCTGAACCTAACCTAAACCTAAATCTAACCTAAACCTGAACCTAGTTTAGGTAGAACTTAGGTTAGGTTGAACCTAGGTTAGGTTAGGTTAAACCTAGGTTAAGTTCAGGTTTAGGTTCAGGTTTAAGTTTAGGTTTAGGTTAGGTTCAGGTTCAGGTTAGGTTCAGGTTAGGTTCAGGTTTAGGTTAGGTTCAGGTTAGGTTCAGATTAGGTTCAGGTTTAAGTTTAGGTTAGGGTCAGGTTTAGGTTCAGGTTAGGTTCAAGTTAGGTTCAGGTTAGGTTCAGGTTAGGTTCAGGTTAGGTTCAGGTTAGGTTCAGGTTAGGTTCAGGTTTAGGTTTAGGTTAGGGTCAGGTTTAGGTTAGGTTCAGGTTTAGGTTAGGTTCAGGTTTAGATTAGGTTCAGGTTTAGGTTAGGTTCAGGTTTAGGTTAGGTGCAGGTTTAGGTTAGGTTCAGGTTTAGGTTAGGTTCAGGTTTAGGTTAGGTTCAGGTTTAGGTTAGGTTCAGGTTTAGGTTAGGTTCAGGTTTAGGTTAGGTTCAGGTTTAGGTTAGGTTCAGGTTTAGGTTAGGTTCAGGTTTAGGTTAGGTTCAGGTTTAGGTTAGGTTCAGGTTTAGGTTAGGTTCAGGTTTAGGTTAGGTTCAGGTTTAGGTTAGGTTCAGGTTTAGGTTAGGTTCAGGTTTAGGTTAGGTTCAGGTTTAGGTTCAGGTTTAGGTTAGGTTCAGGTTTAGGTTAGGTTCAGGTTTAGGTTAGGTTCAGGTTTAGGTTAGGTTCAGGTTTAGGTTAGGTTCAGGTTTAGGTTAGGTTCAGGTTTAGGTTAGGTTCAGGTTTAGGTTAGGTTCAGGTTTAGGTTAGGTTCAGGTTTAGGTTAGGTTCAGGTTAAATATAATATCATACATTTCCAACAGGTTTAC
This sequence comes from Cantharis flavilabris, assembly GCA_949152465.1. Lineage (NCBI taxonomy): Eukaryota > Metazoa > Arthropoda > Insecta > Coleoptera > Cantharidae > Cantharis > Cantharis flavilabris. The sequence goes on from OX424438.1 coordinate 6,552,510, forward strand.
ACCCAATAACAGGAATGATTACTATTATAAGGAATTATTCTTATTAAGTTATAATATCGTTTTTACTACAAACATTCTCGAGTGAGACTCGAACTCAAATTGGCCGTTCAGGAAGTCTACGCTCTCACCGTACTGATAACCTGGACGGTTATTGAACGGTAAGCAATGTATTTCTCAATAATTAGTTTTCCGCAGTACTGATACATCGTTAACCAACCCTTAATCATGTGCAATATTGCACTAAAGATCTTCATGTGCGTATCGAGCTGAAGACACATACATGTGATATATATTGCAGTGTCTAAAAATACAAGCAAGCGACCTGAAGGCAATTGTTAAATTTATTAATTAAAAGATTTATTTTAAAAATCAAAATATTATTTCAAAGAAACTTAGCATTTAAAGTTATAAAAATATCAATTTAAAAAAGAATTTATTGGTTAAGTAAACAATCGAAAGTTAAAGAACTTGAGATAGGGTAACATAAGATTGTCTACAGTGCGCGTGCATGCGGATGCATAACAAATCGTATTCAAAAAAATTGAATTTGAAAAAAAAAGTTGAATTGCCTATACAACAGATTGATAAGATAATAACTGGAAATAAGTTATTTGACGATAGAACCTGAACAAGGTAGGTCGTTGTGGGTAGTGGTAGTGGTCTTCCAGAAACCGAGGTTAACCACAAAGTGAATTAAAAATGAATCGTTCGAAGCAAGAATAACAAATTCAATTTGGAAATAGTACGAGGTGTAATTTTTGGACAAAATAATTTTGGTACAGTGGAAGGGAATTTATTAGGAATTAACTGAAAGCAGTTCTATGTAACGTGAGGAAGAAATAGAAGATTCACAACCAATTTAAAGTGGACCATTTGGGTCGAATAAAAGAAGAAGATAAGGACAGGTTTGCATAATTACCATTCTAAGTGTTAACGCGGTTCTTGCGGCAAATAAAACGGATCGGGAGAAACGGACTGATATTTGACAATAAATGTTAATTCAATTGTTTGTTTAATTTAAAAATAAAACCAAACATTCATTCAAAAATTTCTTAAGATTCTTTAAAAATAAAAGATTGTATAATAATAGTCATTAGATCCACAAAGATTTGGAAGCGGAGGTTCGATAGCGTTGCATTCATTGCATTAAACAAAGTAAGTATGGACTTTTAAAGATCTTCAGTCTTTAACAGTGCAATATATGACGATCACAGTCGTTATGAAATATTCTTTTTTTTAATTTCTATATATTTTATTAATAAATTTACGTAAAAGACATTGATGCACAGTAGTTGTTAAAGAAGAAATGTCATAATTGTTTTATTAACTGATTTTTAATTTACGTAGCGTTAATTGGATTAGAATGGCCTTTAAGAGTTGATTAGCTTAATATACGGTAGTGAGGAAGAATAATAATAGTAAGTCAGAATCATAGCGTCTATCGTTCATTCTTAATTTGCAAAATTGTTCTAAATTATTTTCTGTTTAATGACAATTTAGTTAACTACATAAATTTAACTAAATAAGGTAAATGTATGTACTTGGTAAAATCAAATTTAGAGCTCTCTTCGAGAATGTTATACAAAATAAATAGACACAAATGCACTAATTTAAATCCTTGAAATAATTAAATTAAGCAGACATACTTTACAAACCATATGCTTGCCTTGTTAAACGTCAAGGTAAACGTACCTATTTCAGACACCTTCAGGAGTATTTTCAAGTTTTCAACTTGATTTTAGGATAAAATGGTTAAAAACTCTCCAACAGGTCAGCAAAATACATATTTTTAACTTTTGTTTTATAAGGGGTATAAATTGGGCCTTATATCGCATTAAAAATTTTATATTTTTTTTATGTTTCTAAACTTGACACTATTACTTCAAAATTATTTTAATTCCGACAGTCAGCCGATAATTAATTATTTTTTATTATTATATATTATATATTAATTTATTTTATTATTTAAATTGATTGGTGGAAGAGTGGCACACAAACTTTCCGGTTTTTGGTTCTTTTTCATCCATTCGCGCTTCCTATGCCAGCCAACTGAATAATTTTGATTTAAATATATTTGTAGTTTTGAAATGATATAAACAGATGTGAATGAAAATCAATTTACTAATTCACTTTGTACGAGTGTGTACAATTTACTATCAAATTTTACGTTATAGCAATTAATTATAATAATAATTTTCAAATAAATCTGGTATTTTATTGGGACCGGAGTAAATTAAACAATAAATGGTTTGAGTACATCCCCGCCGTTATTATGTTTACAAAATTGAGAAAGATAAGTTCATTTTTAATATAAGAAATTCAGTTGACTTTTAGTTTTGTAATACACACGCTTTTGATATTCTAAACACGTTTTGTCATTTTCTATCCCAGCTTTTCTCTCTACCTCATAATTCCGTTTCTACAGTTTAGTTTAGTTTTATTAACATTTATCTTTGTGCTTTAGTTAATAAATATGGTTAAGTGTAGCAGAGCTTTGCGTAAGTTAATTCAGCACTCCCTCCAGGTTTTCCAGTCGGAAAATGCTTAATACTACGTTTTAGTATTTTTTGGTAATCTCCCCAAAGCTGGATGTACGTTATCAAAAATTTAATGCATAAAATGAGTCGTCGTATTTTTTAGAACAAAACCTGTCAAACTATGGAGAATATTGTAAAAGTTGGCCAACAAACTTTTGGGTTTCGACGTTTCTTTTAATAAAAATAACATAAATTATAACAAAAATGAAAAAGTGTCTTGCGACGTCTGGTAGTATCATCCATCGTATTACGACGTCGATTCGCATTGTAATTTTAATCGCACGTTACATTAAAATTAATTTCAAATTATTTCGTTTGCAATTTTGAGCAGGTAATTAATTGCACACCTGAGGTTTTATATTGCGAGCGTACACAAGAGAAATATATTTAAGGGCATAAATTAAATTTAGTCGAGACATTTTAATGTAAAATAAATAATATATACAATGATGTATTGTATGCTTAATATGTAAGGAGATAAAAAGAAAACTCGAACATGTAAAACTCGAGTAGCGTCAAATCCAACGTTTTCGTTGATGGAATACAAAACATTCGAATACCGTACATTTCATATTTAAATTTATAGACGAGAATTTTTGATTTGCAATCAAAACTAAAAACAAATATTTCATAAATTTCTACCTATACCCCAAGTCATCAATTTGAGCTACGATCAACTTGGCCAAATTGTTATATTGCGGAGTGTTTCTAAAAGCTCGATTACTTTTTTATTTATGAAAATAATATCAACTCTAGCCGGTTTAAACGAAAACGTAATCAAAAATTTTGTAGTCAAATAAAAAAAAGCGTTTTTCTCTATGTGGCATAATAAAAAAGTTCGGTCCAAGTAGTGGAGACAAAGAAAACTTTAGTTTTTCCAACTAAGTTGCATAAATAAATTAGACTTTATTAGTACCGGAAAAATCGTTTCAACGCTGCACAACAATTGATAAAAACATAATTTATTACAATTTACAGATAAATAGTGTACTACATAGCAAGAGAGTAAATAATGGTTTATATTCCTTGAAATGAAATTTAAGGATAATCTGTAAAGTTTTCTTACAGCTCAGCTGTACGAATTAAATTAAGTTTCGCTCTGAGAAAATAAAATCTGTACTTCTTCTAATTATAACTTAAACTAAGAGAGAAAATATTCGAACGGCTCTCGAGAGGACTAGCTCAACGTCGGTCTTCCTCTGTTCAGAATAATAATTTGAAAACCGAAAATATCAGTTTCAAATGCTGATAAACAGTGCGATATGCAATTAACTTCTCATTGAAAATGTCATGACTCGAAACCGAAGTCATGTCAAAACCGCGTGTATCTACATAAATATTTTTAATTAAAAACTTAATAAGCGAACCAAGTTTGAAAATCCATTTTTGTTTATACAAAAAATTGCGAGAAGTTAGAAAATTAATTAAATTAATAAAAATTACTTCGCGAGTTCTATTCTAATAAAAGTTTTCGAGAAATTCGAACGAACTGCATTTTATACTTTTAACAGCTTAAAAAAGAGCGCCGTCAGTCTTGGGTTTACCTACCTTGAACTTATTGATTGTTATTTGCAAAATAAGAACTTTTCTTCACTTTAATACAAATTTATTAATGGTAAACTTTTCGCCAATTTTGAAGCCGGGAGTGTACACTGAAAAAAATAATATTATTTTTGAAATAATAATCAGAGTTTCAATTGTAAATGCACATGAAATGTGGATTTCGGTTTCACCCTGTGGATGGTTAAATTGCTCTCGTGAATTATGAAGTAACGACTAACGAAAGCTTAAAGTATTTAGAAGTTGCAATATATTTTGTTAAATCTTTAAATTGGATTTGCAATAAATTTTTCTGTTTTAACTATTTCTTGTTATCTGGAATTGAGTAAATACCCATTGATTAATGACTCGCCGATACAAACTACTGAGATGTATAAAGAAGCAAAAGTAGGAAGAATTTGTAATTTTAAATCGATTATATACACAAATTTTTAACTATCCTTTGTAGGGTTTAAGGTATTCTCGCTTTGTATCACGATCCCACTTTATGATGCTAATGATCCTATTACAGTTTGACAAGGAATTCAAATAAAAACGAATTTATTCAAAAAGTTTTGTCGTCTTCAAGTTCTGCCGTATCAATCTGGGTGTTAAATCCACCAACTAACCTCCGGCAAATTTCTAATTATTTAAGAAACTTTCGGTAAAAAATTGGCACCAGCAATTTTATTTAAATTTTAGTCCTAACCAGGACGTTTTACATGCTTGGACGCTTAATTGTTCTGTTTTGTATGCACGAAAAGAATTGAAAAATTTTAATTCGCAAATTTTGTTTACGACTTGGCATTTTGTACGTTAAATATTTTGGATGTGGGCTAACGCATAACTAAATCAAAATTTTTTTCTTAAATGTGATAGATGATGCACATAGTAGAAATGTCACGTTTACACAAATATATTATTACACAGCCAGTTTAGTAAGAATTATATAAATTTCAAATATTGTTGGTGATTTAACTTATTTTATGATTTACGTTTTGGTTTTTCTTATCGTCGGTCATAATTTTTTTTTAAAACAAAAACTGCCATATGAAAATGAGAATCGAAAATTTTTCTTTCAAAATATGCCACAGCTCGATCAATCTACAAAATTTCGATCACTATCAATTAATTCGCTAAAATTAAGGTACGAAAACATAATTTCATAAAAATACACTAAATAAAAAAACAAAATTTAAATTCCTTGTAAATTTTATAATGATTGTACAAGAATCTCGTTAATCTATTTATGCGCGTCATGAATTGTCCGGATCAAGCTATTTCAGCGCCTGATGCAAATGGCGCCTAATCGTCGGTTAAATTCATATCAAATGATCCCAACTTAAGTTGTCAACCTAGTTGCACGTTTATTTGCAGCTTAATGTCGATAGCGATACGCGAAGGTATAATACAGGTTGCTATAAATAGCATATCATACCATGGTTACTGTCAGTTAATTTATAACAAAAATTGAATTTTTTATTATATACCATTGGAAAACAGGACAATTATTTAAGAATTTTATAAAAAATACGATTTTTTGATTATCCATTAGTTTTCGAGAAAACGGCATTTGAAAATCGAAATTTTCCATATGTTTAACAAGTAACGGGTTTTCTGTTAACGGTATATGTGCTCTGATATAGTCATAGTGAAATTGCCGTTACACGCGTGTCGTATTTCGTCAAATGCGGACTTCCGTAGAGAGGTAGGGCCTCCCAGTAGAGGTGCATTGATTTCAGGCATGTTTTAGCGAGTTAATCACCAGCCAAATCGGCCCGGAAGGCCCGTAGCGTAGCGAAGAGCTGCGTAGGGTTGGGCAAATCACGGATCCACCGTAAAATAAATAAATTAAATTATATTAATTTGGCTATTGCTATACTACATTAGACAGAATACGTTGAACTCCCCCCCACGTAACGCTTTATAACATTTACAATATCCCCCCTTTCCCCGAAACCCATACGTAATTAATGGACGGCTCTTTTTGTCATCGGGTTATTTTGCCGGAACTTTTTTGTCATTGGTCTATTTTGTCGAGGCTATCTTATCATTGTCAGAGCTGTTTTGATGGAGCTGTTGTGTCGGGGCTGTTTTGACCGGGGCTGCTTTGACGGGGTATCCAAATCCTAAAATTAAAACAAAATTTTTTTTTCAAAATTAATTTAAAAATAATCATTATTCACTTTGGGAATTATTTGCTTTAAAAATTATTTGTTAGGCGATTATTCGCCGCGACACCAATATGTGACATCTAGAGGGCTTATGCTCCCCTATATTATATTCATCAACAATTACTCCCCGATTTTATAAATCAAAGATTTGTGTGCATAAAATATGCATTTATAAAATTTGATTTATATGGAGAAGGGTTAAACCTCCCCCCCTTTGCGCGGGAACCTGTTCTGGGCCGATTTAGGGGCTTTTGTTGCCACTGTCCCTAAACTGTCACTGTAGTATACGTCACAATGTAAAATAAGAGGGGTGACAACCTGCAAGCCAAAAAAGATGGCAACCTGCATTTTTACACCACTTTAGAATATACAGGACAAACTTCCAACTCATGATTTTAATTTTTCATTTTTTTACAAATAAAATTTCACATTTTGTTTACCAAACACCCTGTTATTGTGTTTGAGTGCATCACAATTACATTAAAAGCGACATCTACTCGTTTGTATTCGATGTCAGTCGAAATTTAGGGGATGACAATGTTAGAATGTCAAAATCCGGCAGGGTGGCAACCTGCAAGCCTCTCCCCTACTTATTCTCAAAAAATAATAGTTTTTTTTCTCTCATTAAGTAGGTAAGATCAATCACAGAACATATACACAAGTTTTCATCTTTTCAAACCGGGGGGTCTGGGGGGTACCCTCCAGTACACATAAACAAAATTGGTCCCAGAATCTAGTTCCTATAGATTTTTTCAAATGTCTTTTGTAACCCAGATCTAGTAATGCCCAGTGGAATCACTACTTTAAAACTGGAATCGAAATCTGTTTGCTATTTGGAATATGTTCGATAGAATGTAGGGGAGACCGAGGCAAAACGATGTTCGGGGCAGAACGGGAAATCTGCAACTGCGCGCGACTCATACCGGCAAATGTGCCGGTAACAGCGCTGTTCGCACGAACTTAAATCGCCTTACATCAGTCAGTCTGAGAGGATCGTGTCGATACTTGTTTTGCCTACGCAGTAAACAAAAACTAAATTTGTATATAATTTTAAAAAGTTTCGTGATAATCATCTGTGTGCTATGAGGTGACTAAACAAGTTTTTGCAATACTTTGAACCAAAAACCGTAGCAGTAGTATCAGATTTCGATGTTAGGTACTACGTATAACCGTCACTGTATTAGGTTAGAAATGCTTGGTGATGATCGGGGCATAATGGGACATAAGAAGACTGATGAACAAAGAACTGAAAAAATGAAACTTGAACAGAAATTTGGAAGAAATAAAATTAAAGAGCTCAAAAAGAAAGTCAGACGGATACCGATTCCTCTCAAGGGGAAGATGATGGTGATTGTGCTTGCATTCACTGTGGGTACTTATATTCCAAGTTAACCAAAGGATGGATGATTTGTAGCGTGTGTTGCGGTTGGGCCCATAATTCTTGTGCTGGAGTTGATGACGAGGACAACGAAACACATATTTGCAAACGTTGCCAGGGTGATTAAAATATGTATTTGCCATTTCCCATTTTGCCCCGTGGTTGGGGCTGACTCCCTTATTAAAACAATTAATTAACAACAATTTAAGGGATTTAGATTGTAAAACGTATTTGCTATATTAAGTTTAATATTTTAATTTAATTTTTTAGTTTAATTTTCTTTGTATGATGATTCTTTTCTTAAGTATCCCATTTTGCCCCGGTCTCCCCTACACCTATTTGCGTGTTTTAACACACTTACAGGTATACTGGAGGTATACTGGATATAAAAACTGAAAACTTGTATATGTACATGTTCTGTGTGATAGATGTAATTTTTTGCTGAAATAAACAGCAAAAAATAAGTGGAAAAATTAAGCAAAAAAACGGAAAATTCGATCATCTTTAATGATTTTTTTTACAATTTTACGGGACAAAAACTTTCTTGCTAAAAATATTATTAACTTTTTACACCTCTCTGTAGTTTACCAGAAGAAATGTAAAGGCTAAAATAATTCTTAAAAAAAATAATGAAATACAGAAGGGGATAAAATCCCCCTAAAGCGATGGCTGATGGGAGAAAACGGAGGTCATATTCGGATTCAGAAGGTTAATTTACATAAGAATCAGGAGGAATTGAGACCTGTGGAAAAAGAACTCAAAATAAAAATTTTTAAGTAAATTGGTGGTATTTTGTCTCTTTTTTAAATTTTGATTTTCTACGTATTGTATTATTTTTATATTTTTTTGAATTTGAGACCTCTGTTATCATTAGGGGACGTCAATTAATTACGTGGTGGTGGAAGGGGTCAAGCCGAATCTTACATGAGGGAGTCTCGGTAATTATCACGTCATTTTTTTTTCGCATGAAACTGTAAAATTACAGGAGAACTGGGTTAAATTAAGTAAAATTAACAATTTTACTTAAAATTAGAAGGGGAGAGAGAGGGTTAAACCAAATCTTACAACATCTCACCAGGGGGAGAGGGGCTCGAAAAATAGCCTACTTATTTTACTTTACCAATTAAATCAAAGAAAATGAATTAAATCAGATTCGAGTGTTCTCGCTTAACGTTTTGTGAGTTATTGATTTGATATGGAGCCAGCCGTTCAGATATTCTTTTTATTCAAAATTAAATATTTTATAGAAAACAAATTAAAATCGTACAATTTTGGAGCCTGCTGAATTTTGGCGCTGGATGCAGCTGCTCCATTGCACCATAGTTTATTCGGCCCTGCCTAGGCGGAGGGTAAAGCTGACTTAAAATTGCATGACATAATTTATGAATTGTGTTTGACAATGTTTGACTTTTTGAGGTGACTTTCTAGAATTAAGACAATCAAAATGGAAGAAGTCTGACAAATACAGACACAATAAGCACATTAGCTCCGAATAAAACCTGTTATTCTGTCTGAAAACATAAAAAAGTAAAGTAAATTCCAGTTCAACTTGCCGGGTGATTGAAATTTTTCAGCTGATTGGTATGTAAGAATTATGCTTGTATTAGAAACTTATCATAATTTTTGAACAGTATTGTTTCAGTTTGTAAAATAAATGCAAAAATTTGTTAACACCGAAGTTTCCTTTATTTTCAAAGATTGTAATTTAAAAATACTCAAAATTTTACGAAAATGTGTTTGAAAGTAAAATACCTATTCATTTTTTCATTTCGTCGCACCGCTTCCGAGATATACATAGATGAGAATATTTTTTGTGTTTTACAGAGTCTTGTTTAAGTCGCTGCCAATCAAAAAACGAGGAAAATACAAAATTGAAGACAATGCAATTTTAACAAAAAATATCTAAACAGATTTTGTCAAAAAACGGTTTCAAAATGTGCAATTTGTGCTTTTTAAATTCAAAACGTTGGTGTCAATCCGGGGGGTCTGGGGGGCATGGAATGCCCTCCAGTACATTCTTTACCAAATACCTCGAATTGACGTAGATACAGATGAGGAATATTTACCAATCTGGTATTTGGCATTCCATGCCCCCCAGACTCTCCGGATTGACACCTACGTTTTGTGAATTTAAGAGGCAATTAAGTACATAGTAATTGTGCATACATAATGCATAGTTCTATTTCGTTGCACCGATTTTGAGATACAGGTAGTAATATTTTTTATATTTTACAGAGTTTTCTTTTAAGTTGATGCCAGTCAAAAACGGAGAGACAAAATTAAAAAATAGATAGATACAAAATTGAAGACAATGCAATTTTTAACAAAAAATGTCTTGACAGATTTGTTGTAAAAGCGATGTTTATATATCAAAAAACGGTTTCAAGATATGCAATTTACATTGTCAACATCATGACGGTTCCAATCATCACCCATGTTCGACTGGCGATCAACATATCTGTACCTCAGAAGCATAACACTGTATGTAAAAAATCATGATTTTATAAAACAAGCCCAATTGTCTTAGAAAATGATTAAATACTGCAGTGGTATTTTGTGAAAAATTATTATTTCCTACAAAACCTTTTCCACACTTTTAAATTTTGCTCGACTAGCTCTAATTGTCGGTTCGCATGGACTTCTCAGTAGTCGATTTCTTTGACACCAAATCAAAATTTTCCAAATGTCCAAAATTTACGAAAATATTCCATTCAATCATTCTCAATTAAATTTAAATTGAAATTAACTTTAAAATAAATTTTTAAGTTGCAATGAAAGCTAACGTTGATTGCCAGCACAGCTTATCGTCACAGATGCGACATGCACATACAAATTTACTACGCCTTCGATTTCAATTTTAACTCTTCCAAAACCAATTGTAATTTCTACCAATTTCCAAATCTTTCTTTATAAAATTAATTAACGGATCCAACCTTCCAAAAACCAGAAACATCCAAATACTCTTGAAATACCTTCAAAATCTTGGATGACGACTTATAAATTAACCAAATAGAACTAAATTTTTACTCACGCTAATAATAATTTTTATTCTCAAATCACATTCATAACTATCTCTAAAATATCCCCAAATAGGGACTCAAATCAAAATTCTCAGGACTTCCGCTCCGTCCCACGGATACGGCTGGGAGCCCTCTCTTACAAAAATTGTTACCAACTCTTAAATGCTTCCCGCATTATTACAAAAATTTAAAAATTATTTACAAAATTAAACCCAATTATAAAAATTAACAAAAATAAACAAATTCATCGTAATCCAATAAAACAAATTCAATAAAAATCAAAATTTAACGTTTGAAACACGACAATACATTACCTATCATATTAATGTAACTGCTATAGCAAAGGGTTTTTTCTACTAATTTTCATAAGTATGATAATGTACGTCTCAAGTAACATTTTGTGCTAAATATCAACTGCGAGCACGCTGTGTCAGTACAAAATGTCAGCTGCTGATATTTAGTAACGTCAGAAGATGAATTGCTGCTGATTTGCTAATTTGGCGGCTGAAAACCAACTGAAACTGCGCTGCGTCAGCTGTTCAAAATGCTGACTCAGCTGATTTTCAGCGCTGAATATCAGCTGAGTATACAATCATCAATGAATTTTAAGGTGAAGCAGCGAAGTATCAGCTCAAAATTCAGCTAATTTGCTGACGCTGAAAAATAGCTGAATTTTAAGCTGAAGCAGCGAAGTATCAGTTCAAAAGTCAGCTAATTTGCTGACGCTAAAAAACATCTGAATATTAAGCTGAAGCAGCGAACCGTCAGCTCAAAATTCAGCTAATTTGCTGACGCTGAAAAACAGCTGAATTTTAAGGTGAAGCAGCGAAGTATCAGCTCAAAATTCAGCTAATTTGCTGACGCTGAAAAACAGTTGAATTTTAAGCTGAACTAGCGAAGAGTCAGATCAAAATTCAGCTAATTTGCTGACGCTGAAAATTAGCTGAATTTTAAGCTGAAGCAGCGAAGAATCAGCTCAAAATTCAGCTAATTTGCTGACGCTGAAAAACAGCTGAATTTTAAGCTAAAGCAGCGAAGTATCAGCTCAAAATTCAGCTAATTTGCTGACGCTGAAAAACAGCTGAATTTTAAGCTAAAGCAGCGAAGTATCAGCTCAAAATTCAGCTAATTTGCTGACGCTGAAAAACAGCTGAATTTTAAGCTGACACAGCGAGGTGTCAGCTTGAACTGTGCTGACGCTGAAAAGCAGCTGAATCTTAAGCTGACAGAACGCAGTGGCAGCAAATAATTTGCTGACAAATTTTTTCAGCATAAAATGTTACTTGGGGTAGGTCGGTGCCGGTAATTTGACCCCCAGTAATTTGACCCCCAGTAATTTGATCCCTGGTAATTTGATCCCTGGTAATTTGATCCCAGTAATTTCATTCCAGGTGATTTTACTCCCAGATAATTTGATCCCTTGTAATTTCATCTCCTGGTAATTTTGACACCAGTAATTTCGTCCCCACTTACGATTTATATTATTCTACTGCATTTTTGTATTGAATTACTTAAAATACATTTACAGTAGAACCCCGATTATCCTTGCGCGCATTATCCGTGGGCGCGTTTTACTTCGATTACCGTGCCGACCCGGATAATCGAGGTTCTACTGTACTCGTATATTTAAAATAATTTATTACAATACACTATTTTATAAAATATTTGTAATTTGGTCTTTGTTATATTATCCGTAAAAAAGAGATATCTGCGCGAAGATATGCATCGGTTATGTAGGTTAGTGTTAGTTTATGATTTTTTGGTGACCGGACATTTCGCTACCGGACATTTCGTTATCATTTCTACGCTGTAATTAAATTGAAATAAATAATTTATGGAATATTGCGGGCTACCCAGTCGAGGTGGGGCCTCCCAGTCAAGGTGGATTGGCTTCAGGCATGTTTTTAACGAGTTAAGCGCCATCAAAAACGGCCCGGAGCGCCCGAAGCGTAGCGGAACGGAGAGGAGCTCAGGGTAGCGTAGGGTCAGTTTTGGTTGGTGCAACCACGGCAAATCACGGATCCACTTTAAAATGAATGAATTGTGTAAGTTTAGTAAGAAAGCAAAAGTGGTAGCGAAATGTCCTAGTAGCGAAATGTCCCGTAGCGAAATGGCCTAGAACCGATTTTTTTAAGCGAAATCGCTCCTAAAAGAGACATTGCCGTGCCGGGGTTGAAATTACCGGGGACCAAATTTCCGGGAACCAAATCACATAGTGCCCTGAGGTACAGATATTATATCGAGTTGAAATTAATGTTTTTTTGTTAAATCTGGACCTTTTAGAACTTATAATTCGGAAACTGCTCATTACATCAAGTTGGGCCTATTGAGATATTTGTTCAGAATGATGAAAAGTACAACATATCCAAAGCTCAGCCAAATCTACAGAAATACATTTTCCTATAGGAATGGTGCGGGGGGGGGGGTCCTTTTAATCTTAACTAAGGTACAAAATAAATTGGTATTAAAAACTGAATAAAATGTGGGTTCTTAAAAATACACTGTTTTTATCATAAATCATCTGAAGCGAGGCATTTTTACGTGCCGGTTGAATGAGAATCTGTTGTAATTATTAAATTACAGTAATAATAATAACAATAATAAAATAATAATAATTAATAAATTAAATCATTCTTGTACTTGCAATTTCTACAAAAGGTTTATTGCATTACAAACGTCCAAAGACGACATATTTATTATAAACAAACATCTGGAAATCTGTGAAATAGTGATTGCTACTTGCAAAAGTAAAAAAAAAGTTCAACTTCCAAAATCTTGTTTCTAAAAGTTGAACAGCTTTAATTAAATTTTCAATTAAAGTAATTTTTAAAGTAAAACTTTCTCCAAATTACAGTACCTACGTTTATTTGAGTAAATATTCGTAGAAACAAGACTGTCCAGAGAGATCTCGAAATTGTTACAATATTTGATTTTGTAAATTACTTGATTAATTATCCAATGAATATTTAAACCGCTACCACTATTATTATTTAAATGTCTGAAAATACAATAATTTAAAATTAAATTGTTATATAATTATTTAAACGGAACGAAGTTTACAGAATACTATTTAACTAGCTCATAGAAGATTTAATTACCAAATTGAAAAAAGTTTTACTGCATGGGGTGAGTCTAGTTCCCAACATACACAGTGCTGTTTAGTAGTGACTTAAAGTTTGAATTCATTTGCAACAAAGTATTTGTTGAGAATTTAATAAACCCAGAAAAAGAACTCAAAATAAAAAATTTTAAGTAAATTTGTGGTTTTTAGTATGTATTTATGGTTAAATTCAAAAAATATAAGAATAATGCAATACGTAGAAAATCAAAATTCAAAAAATTTAAAAAGGAGACAATTAACACATAACAGGTCTGGATTAAGAAAATTTGAAAAAAATGAAAATTTCGTAATACGAAGTACAATATAACGTTATTTCATGGTTATTGCCATTCTTCAGTTGCACGCATCGATTACGATTACATTGTGAAATAAGAAGAAAAAATTTTCAAACTAAACAAAATTATCGACTAAATTGTACAAAATTGACTTACCATAACCTCCAAAGATTATCAAAACTGAACTTGTTACATGAAGTATGAATAATTTAAAAATGATTTGAACTAAGAAATTCGTTTACCTAGCACTGCTAGTTTGAAATCCGAAGGCACTGCCCTCTTAATATGATTTCTAAAAACTTTGAAAAAATTCAAAATTCAAAATTTACCACGTTTTTTAACCGTGAGGCGTAAAACTAGAAAAAGAACTCAAAATAAAAAATTTTAAGTAAATTTGTGGTTTTTAGTATGTATTTATGGTTAAATTCAAAAAATATAAGAATAATACGTAATAATAAGTTTTTAGAAATCATATTAAGAGGGCAGTGCCTTCGGATTTCAAACTAGCAGTGCTAGGTAAACGAATTTCTTAGTTCAAATCATTTTTAAATTATTCATACTTCATGTAACAAGTTCAGTTTTGATAATCTTTGGAGGTTATGGTAAGTCAATTTTGTACAATTTAGTCGATAATTTTGTTTAGTTTGAAAATTTTTTCTTCTTATTTCACAATGTAATCGTAATCGATGCGTGCAACTGAAGAATGGCAATAACCATGAAATAACGTTATATTGTACTTCGTATTACGAAATTTTCATTTTTTTCAAATTTTCTTAATCCAGACCTGTTATGTGTTAATTGTCTCCCTTTTAAATTTTTTGAATTTTGATTTTCTACGTATTGTATTATTCTTATATTTTTTGAATTTAATAAACCCAAATAAAAATTTCAAGTTCACAGTTCTACTTTTTTTCTTTATAAAAGTAGGATTTAAAATTTATTTACTTTTTTTACTTAAAAATGGGTAGAATTTAAATAATTTAAAGAATACTCTAGATCAGTGGTTCCCAAACTGTTTTGGCTCACGGATCCCTTTTCATAGTCACAACTTGCCCACGGACCCCTAATAAAGAAAGTTGTAGAAAAAAAGATAATAATTTTGTATCCATTCCCCCCTCTCCGACCTTACGTGTCATTTATTAGTACGAATATAAAATAAAAAAACAAACCAATTAGACAAAAAATAAAATGTTTTGCGCCCCTCAAATATTTGCTAGTTAATCCTTTATTCAGGGACCCCTAAACCAATTTTAGTTGGTCCCCCCAAGTGATCTCAGGGACTCCTGGGGATGCGAATATACTACATTGGGAACCACTGCTGTAGATGAGGTGTTTTTTTTTCATTTTCAATTTTTTCGAAGGAAAATCTTAAGGAAATCCAAAAAAAAATTTAGGAAATCTTTGAAAATCCGAGAAAATCCCGATAATCTGGTAAATTTTCTCAAAAATGTTAGAATAACTAAGAAGAGCGCTAGTGCGAACCAAAAAATTGTTGCTAACCCAGATTTTCGGGAAAATATATTTTTATTGTTGTATTATTGATTTATTTGTTGTATTATTTCTTCTGTTTTTTATGTTGACGCCCATTAATCGAGTTTCTCGTATTATCATCCTTATTCCCACGCCCAGCTAATTTGAGTTTCCGGGGTTGCAGCTCTATGGCCTGGATGGGATTTCAAACCCTGTTGAAGTCAAAATTGGATGGAAAATCTACCAAAATTTTCTTTTTGGGTGTCGAAAAGACGTTATGACACCGATTTATAGATGGAACAATGAACGATAATAATCTAAAAATTTAGAATAAAATAGGATTTGAAATTTCAATAAATTATTAACCTACACGAACATTGCCCTTGGAAAAAAATTACATATTTATCGTCTCATTTCTCTTTTCCTTTGTCACCCACCGCAGGTTTTGTCTAGCAATAGCTTAACATGAAAAATTGTTTTTTCGACTAAGGTTCATATTTTCAGCGCAAAATTGCAAGCTTGATCGAGCTGTCATAATTTCCTTTAAAACCCAACATTACAAAATCCTTAAACAAAATCGAACACACGGAGTTGGTTGTTTCGAATTTCCATCGACGCTTTCGATAGTAAGCATCGAAAACTCAATTAATTTTACTTAAAGCCTAATTAGTAATATTTCCCTCTTAGCTTAAAACTCTTAATTAAATTGAATTAAATTAACTAACCCTAATTGATATTAATCGATTTAAATGTAATTGAATTGATTGCAATTCATAAAAAGGAATTAGTGGCTTATTTAAATTATGTTAGCTATAATAAGCGTGACAGTTTCCAAATCAAAAATTTGATAGGAATAATTTGAAATCAATTTGCAATTTGCGACAGTTTTAATTAAATGTTTTGTTCCGAAGATCAAATTGCCAAAACTTGGGTCATACAACAGTTTTCAATTACCCTTAATTATGTCGTTTCTGACTGCGATACCCAAACTTCTAATTTGATTGATCCAACTCAAAATGTGCTACCTCATCCATTAGGCTTATCTTAAGCTTTCGTGATTATTACGATTTAGAACGTACGCGACTTTTCAGGACAACAAACTGATACGGACAAGTGAAACTTATTTTAAGGCCATAAATCACCAAAGTTTCCGATATATTTTACATTCTTATTTATTTAATTTACTTTTTCGGGTCAAATGGATTATAAATTTTTCCCCCATAATCCAAATTTATCACAATTAAGTACCTAACCTACTGTCGTAAAATGTTAGTTAAGTTAACGCTCCAATTTTGCAAGAACACTACCCTCTGATATTCAACATGTGGTAGAGAAAATCGATCCTTCAACACTTTCTCTGCAATAACTTGATAAAGTATGCTTTACACAATCCATTACTTTCTATTGCTTTCGTTAGCTAACGAATAAAATTTTGAAATTGCCCGATAAAATTGTTAATTATCATTTGAAATGGTTTATTACGTCAAAAATAAACTTTTAGTACTTTGACCGCATTATACAGGCACAGATTGAATATTATAAATATTAAAAAAGCAGCTAGTGCTAAAATTTTCCTTCTTGGAGCCACTCTTGGATTTAAACTTCTTCCCCCCCCCCCACTGCCTTCTACAGAATTAATTGATTCGATATTATCTATCTCTCTCCAAGACAGATGAAGCCAAAAAAAACTACCAAATCAAATTACTGGAATTTTTTTGATATTGTATGGTGAAATTAAATTAACAACCAGAAGTAACTAGTTTCGGCCAATTAGACAGCGCCATCTTCGTTCAAAAAGTTGTTAACCCGATTTACGAAATGTTATTAGAATTTATGATTTATTTAAGCGAATAAAAATGTATAACTTGTTTGGAATTCCCATCAGATTTATCGACAAAATTACTGTAGTTAATGCATTTGTTTCTGGTTCGAAAACAAGAACACTCAAATAGGTAAAATTGAATTTACTGCTTCGTCTGAAAACCTTTTACGTTCTTTTGGAATCAACTAAAACAATCAATATCTTTTGAGATGAAACAGACTTGTGTCGAATTGCAATGTCATTTAAATTTTTTGTAATAGCCAGTAATAACAAAATTTGGAAAAAAACACCGAGAAACACTTTGAAGCTAAAAAAGCTTTTAGAAAACGTCGGCCTAGCTTAAACAACACTCCTAATATTACTTAATTGTTTTTTTTTAAATGAGAGCTTATATTATAGTTAAGTAATCTTCCATCTAGAAAATTAAATTCTTATTGAATTTTTGTTAATTAATATACTTACTTTGGTGCGGTGCGCTAAGAACCACTTACTTTGAAGTGATTCTATTTTTTAAAAAGTTTGCCTTCAAAGTAAACTGTTAAAATAAACATTGCGAAATCACTTTGTGTAAATACGGAATAATTTTGTAATTACAAAAAATTTAAAAAAATTAAAATGTAACTTTTATTCGGTGCGTGCTTTCACCGGGATTAAAATTTTCTCTCGGACTGATGAATATTGGCATATACTTGTAGAATAGATTTTCATTAGTAATTTAAATAAAACAATTTGAAGATTTTCATTTTGGACACTAAATTCTAGACAATCGTAATTTGCGTATTACGCCAACCACCAACCAGAGAAACTGCAGATCTTGGTTTTGATGACCGGAAGTGTGGAGGATATTTCATAGTTTTAGGTCAAACCGTAACAGCTAACCACGGGGATGATTTAGCAAAAGCTTAACTTGATTACTAAAAGCTAAAAGAATATTTCTACGAAAAAATATGCAAATGTTCAGTTTAATTTTTTATTCGGCGCTTTTCCTTGTAAATTTTTACGAAACTAATTAACAATGTCAAAACATAAAGTTGATCCTGATCCCTGATGGATTATACCGGTATAAATGGAAACTGATTTGAACATGCATCAGATTTTCGAGTTTTTCGGTATAAGTAAAAATTCAAAATTATTGTTAGTAATTTTAAAATGGACAGGAATTTGATTATTTAATTTCTATTTTTAAATAAAATTTTTACCTCCGATAAATGCAAATTAATTTAAAAAAGTTTTAATTAAAATATGCTGTGCAAAAATTGGAATAAAAAGCATTTAACTGTTAACGCGGATTTGAACAAAACAAATTTTCAAATTTGATTACGAAATACAATTTTAATTTCTAATTTTTCTTTTTAATTTAAAAATGATGAATGTTTAATTGAACTAATTTGATGCACATTTTTCTCTCAGGATTTTCGTTACACGAACTACTTGAGCCGGAAAGTACAGATTTTCCTTCATTATGCGGGAAAATATATTCAGGGTGTGGAACATGCAATGATACACAAATAAGCATCAAAATGCACTAAAAGCGTATAAAATTTTTGTTGTTTGCCATCGCAGGTGGAATTACACTAGGGAGCAGTTCAATTTTCTTAGAAAAGAGAGTAATTTATGTCGTGTCTGCAAGCATGAATAGGTTTTCTCAAGGAGCGGAAAATACCTGGTGCTCTTTATACCTTTTATATTTATCTACTTTTCTTTCAAAAAGAAACTTTTTCTCTAAGTTTGAACAACCTGATACAGTTTCCCATCAACCTCGTAAATTATTTGTGATTTTATAACACAAAAATTGATGAAATTAACAATTATTAACTTTTCCAAAAACTACCGGAAAACTTCCTGTAATCAAATAAAAATTTCTTCCCCAAATGAAAGTTCAGCAAAAATCTTTTTCGCTCATTTTTTCTATTCAATTCTAATTAGCGATAAAATTAATCGTAAAAATTAACATGTGAAATTCGACTTCTATGACCTAAAAGCTTTCAGGTTAGTGAAAAATAAGAACTTGCGGACCACTACTGCTGTTCGATCGATGTTTCCTACTTCATAAAATAATTACGAGTAATTGCGTCTATTCAAAGTGTTAATTTTTTTCAAGTCTTTTGTATTTTCATTCTTGTCGACTTAATTTCAACGAATTAAAAAATTTGCATAAAGTGTGAAGTACAAAAGATTTTTTTGTAGGCTGTTTATATTTTGTAGATTTTTTTCCAACCCGCAAGTTCCCACAAAATCCTCCTAATTTTTTCTGGTTTCCAATGAAAGTTTTTCAATTAATTTCTTATATTATTTTTTAATTTGAACGCGAAAATAAATAAGTTTTTTCAGACGCTCGGTTTCCTCAAAAACAACGATTAAATGTTTTTAAAAAAATTCGGCGTTTCTTTCGTCTCTTAAACAAGGACTCGGTAAAGAAACGAAAAGATGTTTACTTAAAATTTTATTATCGGTGAAAATTATAAATTAATGATAAATGAATCGCATGGGAATTTGTGGTTTAATGAGGATAATAAAGGTGCCTTAATGGCTACGTACGTTGTTTTGATGCTGAAATTCAAATTTAACGAGATGGCAAATTTGCGTATAACGAAATATTCCACGCTTCATAAATTAATGTCAATTACCGTTTGTGTTAAAACACAATACGTTTAATTTTGGTGCCAAAATGACAGTAGTTATTATCCTAATCGAGCAAAATAAATTATTCAAATTCAGGGCTGATCGGAGGGGATATCTAAATCCCGAAAGACGAGTACCCCAGTCTAAATGTGCTGTCAAGATTTGTCCCCCCGAAAAAAATAACATCAAATCCAGCAATTGGATCGTCGGTGATCCAAGGCGCTTAAGAATTGAGCGAGAGGAATTTCCGGAAATTGCTTTTATGTTCAATAGTTTTACCTGGACAAAGGTTTTCTGTACAAATGAAAAGAGATTTAGGAAGATATGTATTATTTAATTTATTACTCAGTCAATTGTAATTAAGACGCTACGAATGTTCCGGTCAATCAAAGATATAAAATGTGTAAAGACCCATGATTAAAATCTTTTGCTCTCCGCTGATAATTTAATTATCCATTTATTTTGCTCCTCTATTTTTTTCAGAAGTCCGCTGTAAAGTGAAGAAAATTTCGAATATTTGAAAAAAAAAGTGGCCGTCGCCACTTCCCCTTCACCGTTTGTGAAAAAAAATCTAAAAATTCGGAAAATTTTCTTTTGAAAAAGTGTATTGTCATCGGGGACGAATCCATGTGCAAAATTTTAGCTCGATTGGATAGCGCGAACTGGGTCAAAATTGACTTTCTAAGTTTTGCCCTATTCAAGCAAGCAGAAAGGTGAAACTAATATAAAGGATTTAAAAATAAAGTTGGGTTGATTTTAAAAGTGGTAGATTTTAATTTTTAATTTTTGGTTAATATTATGTATTCTTTGCCTTTGAAAAAATCTTATAGATTGCTATTTAATTAAATAATTTTTAATTAATTAAGTAATTCAGAAAAGGTCAACTGCTATTCAGAAAACGTCAATGGTAATTCAGATTTGTCAACTGATATTCAAAAATAGTCAACTGTAATTCAGATTTGCGTCAAATGATATTCAGAAACCCTCAAATAAAAATCAGAAAGAGTAAAAATAGTTGAATAGGAGGTCAGTAAAAACAAAAATTAAGTTGTCCGACGTTTCGGGTTCTGTTTATTAACCCATTTTCAAGGCTAAAAATAACAAAAATATATGAAAATAAAAAAAACATGAAAAACATGAAAAACGAGGAAATCCGGGGAAGTCCGAGGAAGTCCGGGGAAGTCTGAGGAAGTCCGGAGAAGTCTGAGGAAGTCCGGGGAAATCTGAGGTAGTCCGGGGCAGTCTGAGGAAGTCTGGGAAGTCTGAGGAAGTCTGATATATAAAATGATATTAATTCTTGCGGCGCCATTCTTGCGCGCTATTGATCTGAAATTTTGCATATAGCTTCCTATGACCAAGTACTAGGATTCTAAGGTACTAATTTTTACTCGGTTTTTCGATATTTAGCGCCGTTTTCGAGTTATTGTAAATTCAAAATCTCAAATGTCATAATTGCAATGAATCATTTACTTCTTAAAGCAACTCAATAATATTTGTCACAATGTCTGTGGAAATCCGGGGTAGTCTGAGAAAGTCTGGGGAAATCTAAGGTAGTCCGGGAAGTCCGAGGAAGTCCGGGAAAGTCCGGGAAGTCTGGGGAAGTCCGGGAAGTCCGAGGAAGTCTGGGGAAGTCCGAGGAAGTGCGGGAAGGCTGGGAAAGTCCGGGGAAGTCCCGGGAAGTTTGGGAAGTCCGAAGTGGGAGGAAGTCTGGTGTACACAATTTTTAAGCGTGGTTTACTCCTCGACTTTTACTCTTTGACTGTTTCTGAATTATAATTGACGATTTCTGAATATCAGTTGACAAATGTAAATTACAGTTGTCGTTTTCTGAATTTCGCTTTTTGATATTTTGATATTTTGAAATTGATCAAAATAAAGTACTTCGGTAGTAACTTGGGGGGGGGGGGGCAATTGGCTCCATTGTTTCCCGACCCTGTATTTGCTTCTGTTATAGCCATATTTCATTTCAGAATGCGCGTCTGGAATACCCCACAGTATTGAAAGGTGAAAAACTCCTCAGTTTTTTGATGCGCTGAAGATGCACTGGAGGGTATTCCATACCCCCCAGACCCCCCGGTTTGAACCCCACGTTTTGAGTTGTAAGTTCATTGTTGTTGAGTTGTTGAGTTGAGTTGAGTTCATTGAACTTAAGTTAAGTTAAGTTGAGTTAGAAGCAATGTCGGACATGCCTGTTATTGATAGCGATAATAATCTGTTTATGTGTAATCCAAAATAGGATAGCAATAGCCTAAGTCTTAAGACGCGAAGCTCAATTATATTTTCCACAAATTTTCAATGCTATTGAATAACCAGTGTAGCTTCAAACCTTGTGGTCGATGCTTCAAATTCCTTTTTTTTTAATTTTGCATTGCTATCTATTTATTCTGATTAGTAGCATTATGGTGCTAACAAATCAGCTAAATAGTAACAAAATAGCTAAATTTGACAAATTGCATCCATCTTTTGGAGCAATATAGCTAAAATGGCCCACTATTTTTAATCAAAAAGTTGGCCATTTGAAAAAAATTTAAATGCTGCTCGACTAAATAGCTAGCTAAATAGCATGTTTTTAGCTATTTAGCGCCTTATTAGGGCATCATTGCAGTTCGTTGGGAGTAAACTAATTTTAAAAGGTATTATATGACAAATTTGCAGCTATTTTTCAAAAGTGACCACCGCTGGCAAAATAGCATTAAATAGCTTGTTGTCAGGAAGCTAATAAACAGCTATTGAAATTCGCGGCGGCTTTTTAGCTAGAAATACTACTTGGGAGTAGTGTGGATTAAAACTGGGACCTTTTATCGATTAATCGATAAATATCGATAGTTATCGATTACTCGAAGAACGATATTTTACTTTTGAAATTTCAATTAATCGATTTTTCGATATTTTTCGATATTTATCAATATTTTGATAGTTTTCGATATTTCGATAGTTATCGATATTTTAATAGTTTCGATATTTCTAATTTAGGTTTGTCTTATGTTTTCTGGACTTCCCATTCGTCAATTTTGGGTTCGATCGGTTTCTTTATTCGAGAAAAAAAAGTTGGGGTTTATTATTTTGATAATTCGACAATTAATAGAGTATCGATATATTGATACTTCGATACTCCGATAATTATCGACAAATATCGATTATTCGAAGTTATCGATTAATTGAAATTATCGATAGTTTTTGAATTATCGATATTCGATATCAACTTTTGAATATCGCTTAGCCCTAGTGTGGATAAGGCTTAAATCGGGAACCACAGTTCAACATTTAGTCACTCCGACTACACTATTGTGATCTAAAGCCTATAAGTTCCACCTATGCGCTATGTACTTAGCAAGGTTAGCACCCTACTGGAATATATTGAAATGTATCTTTCCATCAGATATCACTTTTCCAGAAAAATAACAATCTTTAATAATTTGCCCGTCTAAGTTTCAATTTACTTTTAATAAATTATATTATACTAAAATTGAAACGTTAAATATAAAGATAACTTGTTCATCTGCAGTCGTATCAATTTTATTTCTTCAGTTCTTTTAATTTCAAATACCTATTGCTATCTAAATTTATTTATGATTATCTTCCAATTAAATCTTATCTTTCTTTCCCAAAATTTAAATTAAAATCAAAAATATATTGAATAATTTCGAATTCAAATAAACAAAGATTATTCACGCAAAAATACTCTTTAAGAACTTAAATTAAATTACGAACACAAAAACTGTCAAACCTTGACTAAAAAAGCTTGGTTTTCACTGCTGGCTGGCGCAATGTCAACTAATTCGCGGCAGAACCAAAAATTTTGAAAATTTTACAATAAAACAAAATTTAGTTTATAATAAAAGTCAGCATACACTTTTTATTAATAATTGTACATGAAAAATTGGATAAACTAACAAAAACTGTTCTCGTTTCCACTTCATTGAATCTTAAAGCATGGAAATCCATCAAAATCTGAACTGTTTCCTTTGAAGGATTACAATAGTTTTCCATACTTTGGCTGGGAAGGACATAATTAACTTTACCACAATAGACATTTTTAAATTTATTGTTGTTCTTTGTACAAATTTTATTTAATGATAATTATTGCCAAATACTGATGGAAATTTTGCGATTTAAATTACTGCGCACGGACTGCAAGAGCATAAGTCTCGCGCGATACCATCGATGCTATACCGCTCATTGGCTTACTGTAGATTTCAAAAGCTTTCAACATTTATTTAAAAAAAAGCTTGATGAGCATTATCCTGATTTTTTTTATAAATGGAAACCCCCCAAGCTTGAAAAGGAGTGTTCTCGATGCGGTCACCTATCCAAGTGCAAACCATGCTTTGTATTGCTTTTTGAAAATTAATTAAAGTAAGAACTTTAAAAAAATATATAAATCAACCGTTAAAATTTGAGTTCTCTTAAAGTACAGCCAATAAAATTTGATCTCATAGAGCAGCAATATTCATTAGCCATTTCGGGTAGTTGTAAAAGCTATATTGAGGTTTATTTCAACACCAACAGTGGTATTTCAAAATCGTGAAATAAAATCGGTACCTAAGTAATACAGATTTTATCTGCATTCATGCATGTTGGCAGTAAAAGATGCATCTATCGCCCATATGCTTCGGATTTTATAGCATTTTCTTAGCTTCTTAAAAATGAGATTTACTAAGTTGGAAAAACAGCACAAATATAATTTGATGATTTCTGAAAAGGATGGTCCGCGGAAGAATTTTGGGAAGGGAATGAATTTCAATTACGTTCCCGAAAGTTTACAAAATTTTAACGCTTAATTAAATGTCACTCGCTTTCCCTTTTGTGTGTGTCTTTTTGTCGGTTTTATGTCAATCGCTGTTTTACAAAAATCGTAAAACTAAAAACTGTCAACGTTAAAAAATATCAAACTAAAAATTTGTTTCGGTGTCCCTAAACATGACACTTGCACATACCGTGAACGTGACGTTCAATTTTGCAATTTGATGCTAACGGAAAAATAAAAGAAAACAAAAATACTTACAAAAATTATTCAAAATAAAAGAAACAGGCATTGTTTTTATAGATTTTATTTTAGACGAACTATACTTTGACAAGCTGCATTATAAATATTTGAATATGTTAGTCAGAGTTCATAAACAAATTTGCAGATTATTATGTACTTTTGACAGTAAATATATGGAATTGTTTGCAGAAGACTAGACAAGCTAGCCTGACGTTATTTCAATACTACTTGAAACTTGTGCAACTTCCCTGCATACCAAAGAGACGATAAATTAAAATATGTGGATTCAAGAACTTAGTTATTCAACATTATACAACATAGATAATGTAGGGCAAAAAACATTTTGAAAATTTCAAAATTCAGGTAAGTATAAAAAATAAAATGTGTAAAGACCCGCGATTAAAATCTTTGCTCTCCGCTGATAATTTGATTACTTCTTTTTTCGGAAATTTCAGGAAAGCTAATGAACCGAGTTTACATTGGCATTAGTAGTTCCTAAGTAACTTGTAGGAATATAAATAATAGAGTATTTTATTTAAACAAACGCAAACATTTCGAATTAATTTCAGATGTTTTATTTCATTTTGGTATGCAAGGCAGAAGTTTGCTAATTGCATAAGAATTTAAAATTCGTAGCCTTTGCACTGAAAATTAAACAGAATTTTCTAGCAGGCACTTGGCAGCAAATTAGTATATTACTAAGCAGTCAGTTGAATCTTACAAGAGGTCTCACTTCTTATCTGCATATCTTGATAATAATAATTACTCGTGCAATTTTACAAACGTAAATTGTTGTTCTTTTACGACTTAATTCTTACGGCTGGTTCGTTCGGTCATTTACATGGCCGGCTTCTCTTATGCCGAACGACAGCTAATAAAGAAAATTTAGCTACTAAATTATTTTGAAGAGGTCCCCAATGATTTCTTATCCAAAAAATAAAAAATTAAGAAGTTCGTAATAAATAACTTCCTCTCATTATATTTTTACAATTTCGAATGATAATTAAATCAAGCCACGTGTCGAGCACCCGACAGAAAATTCATTTATCCGAAACAGTATCACATTTTTCCTAATTTAATTTTTGGAAAAACCTAACAAGATTTTCGCAAAACTAATTTTTGTATTGTAAATTTTGAAGGTAGAACCGAAAGTTTCACTTTTTGAAATTCCAAAGGAACATCCGAGTAACTTCGTAATTTACGTTTTTTTTTATTGCAAACAACAGGTGGAGTTTTTGCACTTCATTACATTTAATTTAATTTATAAACATTTAAGTAATCCTTGTCATGCAACAATACAGGCACGTTTGGTAGATTTTCACGTTTTCCTATTTTCTTTTTTTTTTAAAGCAACAATCAACTATGTTTTAGGCTCCAACACAGTAGCACATTATCTTACCTACGTGATTCTTATACGTATATCTGCTTAGTCAAACGTTTCTCGTACTTCCTATCAACATGTTACCACCATTCCGGAAAATTTTCCGGCATAAACTACATGCCGCTTCGCATTACGCGAGGAAAATCAATTATGAATGATTGTTAGAAAAAATTCGAATTACGATTCCCACATATCAAATGATAATTTTTTTTGAAAATTTTAGAGAAAATTTGGATGCAGTTTTTGCGCGCTCTCGTGCCGCGTCGTGGAGTTCCGATTTTCCCAGGGTATTCTATATGGCTAACGCGTTTTATATTATACAGTACCAACAGAGGAATTGCTTGTACTGCGAGGGACTGTACAAAAAAGTCTGTTCAAACGGTTTTTACGTAAAACGATGTACGTACGTGCAGCGATAAATAATTTATAAGTTTTTTATGATTTAAAATTTTCCGCGTTAAGTGTGTCGATTCAACCTTTAAATTAAATTGTTGAAATGAAATTATAGAAATATTTTAGAACTTTCAAAAAGTTTAAAGATGCGTTTAGCCCACACATTTTAAGTAGTTTAACGATGAACTATAGGTAAGCAACTTTTTTTGTTTTTGAAAAATCAAAATAAATGTAGTCCGTCCGCTTTATCGGGGAACCGTCGCATTTCTATAAAAGTCAATTAAGCTTGATGGCAAATGTGGATGGACACTTTATCCATCGTACTTGTATCTTCTTTAATTATCTCGTTTCTGTTTTGATAACCATGTCCTAATATCACACAAATCTGCAACGTCTGTGAGGTTACAAAAGGAGATGAACTTAAAATTAGTTATGTGAGTGTAATTGCCCTTATCTTCCAATTTCGTTATGCAAACCCAAATTTAACAACTCAAAGGGTCTCTCCATTACCCTTTAATAGCTAATTTTCAAAAACTCCAAATTCGTAATTTATTCTCCAGCGAGAAAGTGCAATGAATAAAAATCAATCGACTTACTTATCAAAAAAATGTATTCTACAAATGTCAATAACGAAAAGCAAATTAATCGTACGCATGATGATTAATGAACACACATTTCTCATCAGTTTATTGGTAATACTTTTAAATTAACCCCGCGGGATTCAATATTTACGAAATTTTCAAACTTGAATTTGTTCAAAAATTTATCCTTTGAAAAAAAATATTTGTTTGCGAATGGGCATATAATAAATAATTGTGTACCTATTTTGCTTATTTCAATGCGGATTGTTTAGAAAATTATTCGCATGGAAATTTATATTATGTTGTGTATAAATAGCTTGAAGAAAATTTTATGCGGGAATGTTCAAAATTCATACAGAAAATTTTAGCAAGTGTTTCGTGTCAATGAAAGGGTCACGACAACCATCAAATATTTATACTCATTACCCGAGCATAAAAATAAAGATCAAAGAAAATTCAGTAGTGAATCCCTAAGAGCGAAATAAAAAATTTAAAAACGAATTTCGGTTTTTAATTTTTTTAATAAAGAACACTGGCAAAACATTTAAAAACTTCAACCCTTTAGGTTTTATCTAAAATTTTGTTTCCAGAAGTTCTAAAACTTTCATAATTGCGAAAATTGGGACTTGGCTTACTGCGATGTGATTTCATCCGAAAAATATACATAATATCCATTCATAAATAATGTAAAATGTGGCGTGAATGAATTTCATTTTCTATTAGTACAATCGAGTTAAAAAGAGCTTTTGAGCATGATTGGCTCGAATTTCACTCTTCTTTGAAAACCGCGATTTAATGGATTAGAATTTGTAGTACAATCAGAACTTAACGTAAATTGTTGATCAGCTTTTTTGAATAACACTTCGATTTAGTGTAAAAAAGCTGCTTCAACTGTTGTATTCTAGGCTTCCATTCGAAGCTTTAACGAAAAGGAATAAATCTAAAAGAAATTAAAGAAGGTTTTACTTAAAACAAACAATAGTATATTGTTTAATTAGGACAACATAATGGTTTTAAAATTCTTGCTCTCTCTAAGTATCTGGTGTCATGTTTGTGTGCTTTATTGTATTCAATTTATTTAATTTGATTCTTTTCGTCCTTTATCTCCTCCGCTTCAAACAGTAACTTTACACATCGTAGAGGGTGCAATCTCGATTACTTTTTTGGTATCAGTAGGAAAATTAAATATTTACGTCTTTGTTTCACAGAGACCATTATCATTATGAAATCCTTTATCCTCGCCCAGCTTAGAGCACCCACACAGCGTGATTTGCGAACCTCAATATCCTAATAATTAAAACAAGATAGGCGCAACTCGGATGACTACAATTCCTAAGTTGCTTACAGCTACCCTTCTGGATGAGAGGATAATAACGCGATGCTTATTTGACAAATTCAGATTTTTTAAATTGGATTTTAGCTGCCAGCTTTAATGTTTTATTAAAACTTCTCATATTTGTGCATATTTAAACATACAAATTTTATTTCTTTTATAAAAGGGTATTCCATATTTCCCCTCCAAGGGCCCCCCCACGGCGTATTTATGCGACATGTAGGTGACAGATATTTTTGTGATTAGAGACAAAGGTTCTGTTTAACAAAACAATCACATAACATGCACATAAGCTTTCGGGTTTCCTCAGCATCCTAATTATGCTTAAAGAAACATCAGTTCTCTTCACTGTCAAGTTTAAGCATTGACTGTTAGAAAAGTAGAGTCCAAATAAGGTGAAAAATCCAAAACTGCTATTTTAAACCTTACAGACTAAGAGGTGTTCTGGGGGAGGGTATTCCATCTCCCCCCTCCCCCAGGTTCCCCAGTAAGTATTGTGGAGACCTATGAGTAACATATATTTGTCGTCGTGATAGAGGGAAAGGCTCCTATTTAACAAAATCAATTGCATAACATACAAACAAACCCTTGGTTCTGAAATCGGTGGTAAAAAGCGGGGAACCGCTAAAATTGTATTAAAAAAAATTATAAAATTTTTTTTATAAAATAATATATAATAATCCCCAAAACAAAATATAAGTTTTTTTTTAATGTAAATTTTGTAACAATTATTGGTCAGAAGGGCAAGCAACCTCTGGCCCCTGTGACACTACGCCACTAACAATTAACCTGAAGTAGATCTGTAGCTGAGTAGTCATTACTAGCGTGGCAGTGCTTAAATCAGCCCTTTAACTCGGAAATCTGAGATTTAAAGCTCTTTGTTGATGCTGACGTGGGTCTGCATGAAGCTTTAATTATGATAGGCTACTAAAATCTATAATCCGTATCTTCTCCGAGTAAAGAGCCCATAGTTGGCACAGTCTAGATCTCTGAAAAGCATTATGACTAGAGCTCGAATTTACATGCACCAAAGTACTTGAAAATAAGCGCATATAATTATAAGCACTGAATTTCCTTAAAATATGCACTAAAATTGAAAAAATAGATAAAATATGCATTAATATGCAAACTAAAAAATATCTAATTTTCAAATTAAAAATTTTTTTTTTCAAATTTTCAATATCCTAAATTTATAAAATTTAATAATTTTAATAGTAAATCTGAAGGAATTATAAAAAAATTTGCAAAAATTTGCATATTTTTAACATTAGTGCATATTTGAGTAAATAATGCATATTTAGGCCACTTTTGATGATTTTTGTAGGGAACTGAATATTGCCCGAAAGTAAGTATTCCTAAATTGGACAAAGAGCATTAGTTTTCTGATGTATGGATTTGCGGATTCACTGTTAGTGATTGGCGGGGGGGGGGGGGGAGCTAAGGTACAAAAAATATTAGTTCTTAATCCTTTGGAATTCCAACTGTTGCAAATTGCTCATTATTATAAAATTAAATAAATTTATAATTTAGTTTACAATATTTAATCAATCAAATTTAATCGTTTTTCAGTGACAAATCGACCTCTATCAGCTGATACAGCAAAAATATTTAAAAATTCTGAACAATTCTTGAGAAATCTTAGAGATTTTAATTAAAATGTTCAAACTGCTTTTGAACAAAAATCGATATTACAATTTTTCAACTCGTGCTGACATATGCTAATTTCCACTTGTTAAAAATATATTTTGAGTTCTAATTCTCTTAAAGCAACTTATTAACTGATTTCCATAAAAATTTAATGTTCAACAGCTTCGAGCAAAAACCACTGCTCGGAGTTTTGCTTAAGAAAAAAGAAAGCAGCGTCGTCCATACTCTTTTCAAATTTCCAAAAGCGTATTTTTATCATTTCGAGATCGTAGTTCGTAGAAAAGATGTGATTAGGGTAGTTTTTTTTAGAGTGATGCAAGAATAACAATCAGAGAAAGCAATATACAAAGCGCGGTGCTAGGGCCCGGGGGCAAATACCATCCGCACTATGATTATCAAGATTCTAGAGAATAAATTATTACTGAATGCAGGAAAATTAAAAAAGCTATCAATGTGACATCTACTGGAATTAAATTATCTTAAGAGTAAAAATTACGGGAGAGGAAAGGAGCGGGACTGTCTTGTAACATTTAAGAAGGGAGAATCGTCAATTAAGCTTTGGCACCGCAACCTACACAGTCAAGGTTAATCAACACAGCCTTAGGTCTGATTTCATTATTTAAAACTTTATTTGAACAATAATATTTGTTTTTAGATAAATATACATAAATATCTAATTTATGTAAAATTATAAGTTAAAATTAAATATTAGTTTTGAATAAGTAATATTCATGAAACATTAAATTTTACATGAAATTACATTACACATTGCGTTTGATAACATTTTATAAACTATAAAACGCTATAGCACAAATTGTAATTATTTAATATTTTTATTAACTTTACAGAGCTCTAGAGGTTTAAATTTTAATTTGTTTTGATATGCTCACTTCAACTTTGCTTTATCCCAGTTAAGTTCAACTAAAATCAGAATATAAAATCTAAATTTGTTTATAAATCCAAAAATAGATGTTTTTTTGATGAAATAGAAAGATTAGGTTAGAGAATCGCGAAAGAAAACAAAAATAAACTCTTTTATTTCTATCGACGTCTATCTTTTTATTTACATACCTATATTTATTGATTATGGTCTAATTTGAACTATATTTGTCTATTTTGATATTGATAATCAATACAAGTTTAAATGAAGTGCTACTAAATTTTTACTTACTTGCAACTAGAAGATTTGATCAAATTGATCGAAACGAAACAGGAAAACTTAATTAAAAAATATAAAAAATTAAAAATAATTCATTCGTAAATACAAAATTTGATTTTTATTCTTTCTTAGTAGGTGTTTCATTCACATTTATTTCACCGACTGAGCTAAGCAAATGATAAGTGTAGTATTCTTGTGTGAAAATTTCCTCTTTAAAATTACTGAAAGAGAAGAATTACACTTCAATATTTAATAAAAGTATAAATAAATTATATAAATTGCCAGAAGTATAATAAAAATTTAAAAAAATAATTTATATAACAACTATAGCTGAGGGCTGACAAAACATATTCAAATACTCTTTTATAAATACAATAACATTTTTTTATTGTACTTTTTTCCATAAGGGCAACTTTAATCTTTCCCTAACCCGCGCTTTTATGCCTTTATTGTCTCTTTTTAAACGTTGAAGTTTAACATCCCAAGGGAACAAAGTAATCTCAGATAGATACGGTACAACACGTTGTATGACACAGGGATGAGAGAAGGTTAAAATTGTCAAAAGTATGTTCGTAATTTTTAAATGGCTTTCACATGATCTGCACTTCAAAGCTATGAGGTCCTCGCACACAGAAACATTCATACCAGCCAGCATTTAAAAATTATGAAAAGATTTTTTAAATTTAAATAGTTACCTTGCAATTAATAATAGATTATATATCAAGGATGATTTATTGAGTTAAGTTTAAAAATAGCATTATCGAAAAATGCACAAATCCTAAACCGGATAGGAGACTATTCAAGATATTCATCAGCATGTAAAATTTTCCAGAACAAATGCATACCAAATAAGTGCACTTTAGCAACGACTTTTGAAAACGATAAAATGCCAAATGAAACAAACTTGGTAATAAAATACTTTTGAAAAGGAAGCAATATTCGTCAAGCTGCTTTGGTTTCATTTTAGCAAAATTTCATTTGGGGTATTATGTTGTATTGAAGGGTTAATTTTTTTATTTCAATTAAGCGAAGATATTAATCCCATTAGAGTTTACAAATTTTATTTTATATTTTGTAAACGAAGTGTTAATTTTAGTCCAAAGCACAGCTTACAATGAAAACTCGTCCTGCATTCAGTCTTTTGAATTTTTAATAAAAAATAAAAAGTTACTAAATAAATAAAAATCGTTGCTTATTCTTAGTTTCCTTTCTGCAGCCTTATGAATTTCATAAATAATAAAATAATTTTTAATGCAAAAGAGTCTCAATTTCTTGCAAACCTGTAATTTTTTAAGCTCAAATTGCTTAAATGTAACTTATCGCTGTTGGCGACAATTTGATTAATTAATTTTCTTTGAAAAACAACTTTAATAAAGCGTTTATTTGAATATATAAAGAACTTCATTTAATCGGTTTTCATGTTTTTAATTTTCTAGAGTGTAGAACAACAAAAACTTCGCCAACACGTCAAAGGTTTTTATTTTTGCAAATAAACTCGGAAATTTCCTTTTGGCATTTTACATTTCAACCACTTTCTGTATCCAATAATTAGAAAAAAAATGCAAAGCTTTTCTTTTTATCAGTAGGAAATTCGGATAATAAAATTGTAGACTTTGCGCGACATTGTTGTTTTCACTATATTATTTGAATTTTATGTAGTAAAGAAAAAGTTGGCAGGAAACTCGATAAAACTCAATAAAAAGTATAACTTTATTCCGAGTTAACAAATGTAAGTTCGTAAAAATAACGTCGGTTTGAAAGTAACCACGAGCACGGCAATGGTTTGCTGTAACAGCTGGCCGAATGTAGAGCGGAGGATTCTTGGTCGGAATTTTCCCATTATACGCTCAACAAAATTAATGCTACCTGCTTCTCCGGAATCTATCGTGTTTTGTCACAAAAGTTGTTTCTACAAGTTGAAAACCCAGTGGTCTTATTTTCCTAGTTAAAATGGTTGTTACTCACGCGTAAGTCGAGAAGTTTTGGGTGGAAATTCTGCAAACTTGTGCACGAAACGAAATTAAGTGTTTCTAAGCTACTGAACTGATTTACTGAAATTTCAAAAGTTCCTCTTACACGTTTTTTCTTTATTTCAATATCATCGGTTCGTTTCGATATACTATGTTTATTTAATTGACAGGCTACTTTTTTTATTAATTTTATTATTCTGATTTGAAGTTGTAAGTTCTTTAACATCGTTTTAAGATGTCAAGTATTTGATTTTGAATATTGTTTTCGGTAGCTTGTAATGTAAAACTCACAGTCCCCCGCTTACCGCAAAATTAGATTTCGATCTGACACAACTCAGTTCTTTTTATAAAGATATCTCCAAACTACTGTGTAAACCTAGTCTAGAAAATATTGAGAATAAAAAACTTGTGAATTTTTCCAAATAAATGTCCCGCAGAGATATGAACAATTTCATGTCGAAATTTAGGTCATCATTGTCACTAGAGTTTTAAGAAATAAAATTTAAAAAGTCAACTTCTTTTGTCAAATGAATTTTCCAAAGGTTTTCCGAGCTGACAACCTGTACTATCGAAATTTCAATTATTGCCTAAAGTGAAAACAATTTTATTGTACTTGATAAACTGACACTTGTGTCTGATAAACTACTACCTACTACGTGAATTATCCATTATGCTCCAAAGATTGACATACATCTTGAATTTTTAAAATTGTAGGCTAACAATAAAGAGGTAATGCCTGAATAATTTGTAAAATAAGTGCTGGACTGCTGCGGCTAACAAAACTATGAATTCAAAATCAATTTTATAAATTATTATAATTTCTAGTCAAAGCTGGAAAAAAATTTTGCTATTAAACCTTAGAAATATAGAATTTTCCGAGTTAAAAATGCTATAAGCAAAATATCCAAATATATAAAATCCCTCAAACCGGGGGGTCTGGGGAGAGGGACACTTTCCAGTACATATCGCAGGATTTCCACTATTTTAGAATACTTGGAAAAGATAGAGAATATCGCTTGGAAACACATTTTTATCATTAAAAGGAGGGGGCTGCATTACCTCCAGTATTAAATAACTTCTCAGTTTTTGAGTGGGGATAAAGAAAAATGTGCACTGGAGGGTGTTCCACACCCCCCAGACCCCCCGGATTGACACAACATAACAAGTTAAATCAAATAATATAATAAAAATTACATTTAACAGTGTGTGGATTTTGAATGTTATTGCGATCTTAAGAGGTACTTGTCTGGGGCTGTCAGAAGGGAGAAGGCGAGCTATATAAATTAACAGCTTTCGCTGCATCGCTCTAACCCTAAAAAAGTTTTGCAATGTCTGTCTTCTTGGGGCGTGCATGCTCGTCCTTCTAACCAAATAGCTGCTCATTTGTGTGATGACCCTGATTTCATCAATGCGTATTTTCTCGACTCTGTTCCGGGAGGTTCCACCGGGATTGATTTGGCATGGGAGGGTTTGTTTTTGCCGGGAGTACAGCCACTCTCTATTCCTGAAGTCACTCCTGAGGGGTTAAGTACCTTTGTTGGCGCTTTGCGTTCAAATGCTCTTGGTCCGGATGGTATTAGTCTTCGCATGCTTAGACTTATTCTTCCTTTTTGTAGTGAGGTGATTTGTAATTTGTTCAATCACTCTTTTAGAACCGGGGAGGGGCCTTTTGTTTGGAAGGCATCCCGTGTGAGACCTCTTTCTAAGGTTCCACTGGCTTCGGAACCTTCTCATCTCCGTCCAATCAGCATCCTGTCGCCATTTGCAAAAATAGCTGAGCTCCTTGTTAAAGATGCTCTATGTGAGCACCTGGCACTCTACAAGGTTTTGTCGCCTTCCCAGTCTGGTTTCAGGCCCCACCATAGCACTGCGACTTCTCTGTTGCAGCTCACGTCTGATGTGGCTTCATCAGTCGATCGGGCTGAAGTCACCATATTGGCACTTCTCGACTATTCCAGAGCATTTGACTCCGTTGTTCACGATCTTCTTTTGGCCAAGTTACGTTATTATGGCTGTGATGATTTGCTGTCTAGATGGTTGGCGGGTTATTTGCGGGATAGATCCCAGATAGTTGAGTTAGCGGAAAACTTATCTCAGTCTTTGACTGTTTCTCGTGGCGTTCCGCAGGGAAGCATCTTTGCTCCATTGCTTTTCATACTGTACACAACTGATTTAGTAGGAGTGGTTGATTCTGATTGCCATCTTGATCTCTATGCCGATGATTCTCGGATACGCGTATCGTGTTTGCCGTCGGACATTGATGCTGCAATTGATGTGCTAAATCGCAATCTTGAACAAGTGCGCATGTGGTCGTTGATAAATGGTCTGACTTTGAATCTGACTAAGTCGGAACTCATAATTTTGGGTAAACCGTGGCTTGTACGGAAAGCTTTGAGTGTTGCAAGGTCAGCTGTAACGATTGGCGATGAGGTCGTCAGGGTGGTCGATTCCGCTCGGAGTCTGGGGCTTATCTTGGACAGTGAGCTCAAGTTTTGTCAACATGTGGACCGAAAGCTTAAACTGTGCTATTTTAAACTAAGATCTCTTTATCAATTCAAAACAATATTACCTCCCCACGTAAAGTGGTCGATCGTTAGTAGTACGATTTTATCAAACATCAGCTTTCAGCGACGGTTATCGCTTCCGTCGGATATTTATTTATGAAAACTCAAATATAATATTATTTCTATTATCCAAATATATAAAATTCCAGCACGCTATTGCTCTCTGCTACAGCGTGTCATTTTTTGGTGAAAAAAACACCATGATTGGAGAAATTTAAGAAAAAATTAAAACTTGGAAAGCATATTTATTTAATTACCGTACTGCTCACGGAGTTGAGCAGCAATTTTCTGTGTTACTTTGAAAGTTAATTATAAAAATATAAAGGTAAAATTGTAAACCGGGGGGTCTGGGGGGTGTGGAACACCCTCCAGTACATATCGAAGGATTTCCAATCTTTTAGAATACTTCGAGAAGATAGAGGATTTATAATTTCCACACCCCCCAGACCACCCGGTTTAAAATTTTGACTTTATATTTTTATATATCGCATATCGCAGGATTTCCATTATTTTAGAATACTTGGAAAAGATAGAGAAATTCGCTTGGAAACACATTTTTATCATTAAAAGGGGGAGGGACTGCATTACCTTCAGTATTAAATAACTTCTCAGTTTTTGAGTGGGGATAAAGGAAAATGTGCACTGGAGGGTGTTCCACACCCCCCAGACCCCCCGGATTGACACAACGTAACAAGTTAAATCAAATAATATAATGAAAATTACATTTCAGCTTTCAGCGACGGTTATGGCTTCCGTCGGACATTTATTTATGAAAACTCAACTCACGGAGTTGAGCAGCAATTTTCTGTGTTACTTTGAAAGTTAATTATACAAATATAAAGTTGAAATTGTAAACCGGGGGGTCTGGGGGGTGTGGAACACCCTCCAGTACATATCGCAGGATTTCCACTCTTTTAGAATACTTCGAGAAGATAGGGGATTTATAATTTCCACACCCCCCAGACCACCCGGTTTACAATTTTGACTTTATATTTTTATATTATTTTTATAATCAACTTTCAAAGTAACACAGAAAGTTGCTGCTAAACTCCGTGAGCAGTAAGGCAATTAAATAAATATGCTTTCCAGGTTTTAATTTTTCTAGCTGGAGGTTAAACTTTCCTTATTTTTGCTTAAATATTCAAATTTCCCGGTTCGGATTAATATTGGACAAATATTTTTAGTCCTAATCTTAGTTTAATATATTTCTTTGGATCGACTAACCAAACCCAAAATCGACCAGTTGGAGTGAATACTAAATTATTTTAATCACTAGATTGCACAATCTTTCAATTTGCTTAGGTTGGCAATAACAATCTGCCAATCAGAGTAATTCTATAATTTGAAACGAAATAATATGTTACTCTAATCGTGATCCAGATATAACTAGTTGCACAATTCTTTCAGTTGTTAATACAGTACTCGTAAATATCAAATATACAATGCAAACGAGCCGATACCAATCCGGGGGATCTGGGGGGTATGGAATACTCTCCTGAACATCTTTCTCTTTACTCACGCGCTAAACTTGACGATTTTCTAATTGCCATTTCAGGAGACTAATTGCCCCGGTTGCTATAAATGAAAATTTGAAATCGCAAAAATAATTAAAAATCAATTTTATTTAAATGCTGTCTACCTAATATTTTGTAAGGATGCAGAGTATATTATTAAGTCCATTTTCGAAGAGGTCGGCGTCGAGAGCTACTAATATAGATTTATGCAAAACTCATTTAAAACAATTCACCATTATCTTTAATTCAAACAAATATCCAAGTGAACAATAAATAAATTAGCTCAACCTAAAACCAATAACATAGAACCATAATGAAAATACATCCAATAAAATTAATCATTTTGATCACTCACAATTAGAACCTACTTTACGCCGTTGTTATTTAATATACTATTAACTAATCTTAAATAAATTTGTCTACCTACATTGTTAATTTTCTATTTTACCTTGTGTACAAATTACTTACTGTATATTATTATGAGTTGATATATTAATAACAATTATTATTATTGATATTACAATATTCTAATTGCAATTTAACACAATTATTATTTATTACGTGTAATGTTTATATTACGCCCATGTTTCTGTAATTTCAAAATAATCTTTTTGATGTAATAATTATTGTTATTCGCATTAACAAATTAATGTCGACAGATTAATTTCTTTTTTAATTTCGTGTCAAATCCTTTTGAATACTACATAACAGAAAAACTTTTTAAAATTTTTCAAAGTAATACTAAATTAAAAAAATTTAATAAATTAAATAATCCTTTTATTTTAAATATAAATTTCAATTAAATCTTTTAAATAATAATTTTGATATTATCATCAGCAGCTGTTCATTTAAATTTTACACAAATTTCAAATTTCACATGTTAAAAAATAAAGATTAGCTGAGCTTAAGGCGTCCGGTATAAAGCTTAAAAGTTTTTCATATTCATTTTCCATGTGATAATGTCAAGGTGTCTCCTAGCTGTAACTCCTCTGGTCGGACTGGATAATTGTCTACATTATTTAAATTAGTCGGAGTTAAACGGAGTAAAACTAAATCACAAAAAGACTTTTAAGTCACCCAGGTATTAAATTCTTCATGCCACAATCGAACTTGATAAGTCAAACGCAGTTGAAGCCAATCGTAAGCATTAAGTCGTAGCAAAGTCGCTGTACTTCATTCTTACGGCTAGCGAACAAACGTTGAAATGCGAAAAGGGATAAATAATGTTTACGAGTGAGATTCAATGCCGAACACACACTTATAGCTATCGAAAGGATATCCCTGCGGGCGGCTTGATTAGAAAAGTGCTTGTATTGTACAATATTAATGTATTTATTAAATTTTAATTAAATATAAATTCAATTAACTTTTTAATTTTCAACGACGGTTTCCGAATTAATATTTTTAAATAATATTATCGATCGCTCAGACTCTCATTTTTGGGTCATCAATTTTGTATTTGACTTGAAAAAGTTAGGTTGTCATCACCTTGGATAGAGCACACGATAACAAGGTAACAACCAATCGCATTTAAAATTAAACGCGCTTGATTTAATTTGCCATGCAGTTTTTCCCATTATCCTGTTTGCATAATTTATCCTTCGGATTAAAACTTTCGGAAAGGTCACATTAACATTGAAATATTAAAACTAGATGATTAAATTAAATTGTTGTGAATTTATTAACGGTTTGTATTATACTTGATTAGAATACATATACTCAAAGGGCTCAGTAGACCGGTAATTATTATGCTGTACTGTTTAGAATGTTCGCACTCAAATTTGTAGGTTACGTATAATTATCAAAAGTTAGCACGAAGGTAAAACAATTACATTTAGTGGCGACGTATAATTAAGCTCTTGGTTTACAAAATAAATTAAGGGGACGTTTCTTCAGCGGGTTCTGCTAATAAAACGTTTGGTGCAGTGCAACAT
Organism: Cantharis flavilabris; assembly: GCA_949152465.1. Classification (NCBI taxonomy): domain Eukaryota; kingdom Metazoa; phylum Arthropoda; class Insecta; order Coleoptera; family Cantharidae; genus Cantharis; species Cantharis flavilabris. Next base: position 6,591,931 of record OX424438.1, read on the forward strand.
TTTAATTTTACTCTTGTTTACAAGGTTCAAGTTGCAGATAATTAATAATTTAATTGCTTCGTCCGAATGAGCCTGCTTACCCACGTTTACCCTCGTTACTTTTAAAATGTTGCATTTTAAAATTTATTTTCTAAACCCATTCGGTTTGATAAAAATTACGTTAACCAATAGTAATAATTTTACTGGGTCCATTTTCCCCAACTTCCAATGCATTACGTGTTTTCCTTCTCCGTTCCAACGGACGTTGTGGTGCAAAATAGTTCGTTTAGTTTAAATATTTTATTGACTTGTTCATTTTTTGTTAGTTTTACTGCACTCAGGGGAGTTTTTTCTCTTTATAGGCATACAACTTTAACAATTTTTTTAAGTGGGTTATCTGATTTTCTCCAACGACACTAAAACCAATTTGTAAGCTCACTAAAATTTATAATTATGCATAAAGTTTGCTATTTTGAAAAACATTCTCCTTGTGAACCCAAAATTTGCATTATACAGTTGTTAAGGGTTAAAATTGTAGTATGAAAATTTGCGGAATTTTCCAACATGGAAAATAGTAAACAATGTTTGATCAATTTTAACATCCCACACGAATTTAATATACGAAAATATGGAATAAGAGTTCTTCTTCATTTTTGAAACTGTTTGACATAGAAAACAGGATGCTTGAGAGTCTTTAAATATTTAGAATTTTTTTATATTGTTACACTCTTTCAAAGTGAATTTAAAAGTTTCAGTCCTATTCTATACCTAACTTACCCCTATGTGAAAGAGAATGTAACCTCTTAGGTAATCATATAAAACACTTCTCAACAACTAAATTTTATTTAATTAAAGTTTTAGGCTAACAAACGTGAATAGAGATCAGAAATGAAATTCCGCTATTGCATAAATTAAGCACTTTTGCGCACTAGTGCGGAAAGTGTTTACCATTGTCACGCGCGTTCCATAATGGCTTACTTTCTGCACTGATCGCTTATTATTTTGCTAGAATATAATAGTTTCGTTTCAATAATTCCATTAAAATATATTTATTTATTTAAAAAATTCAGAATTTCTTTAAGTATAATTAATTTTAATAATTTTCTTTAGAAATATTTAAATTTGCAAGAAAAATATTATTCATGAATGTGACAACCAGTTTTTCAGTTTATTAATAATTATAATCTTTCATTTTTCAATTTTAATAGCATTAAAGTTTGAATTTATGCAATAATTTATGCACCTCACAATTGACCTCATTTGCCCCCCCCCCCGTCTCTATATCCGTGCCTGAGCTCGGTATACGAAAATAATTATGCTCAAAGTTCTTTTATTGTAAATAATTGTTTTCTGTTAGCATTTACGTCTTTATTAATTTATATTGTTTATTTAAATTATTGAACCGTATGCTATTTATTTAAACTTCAATATATAACAAGTTAGTTAAACATTAATAAAATCAATAAAAACAATTAATAAAAACAATTATAAAATAAATAATAATTCTGACGATAGAAATAACCTGCGCTGAAAGCTTAAAAATAAAATTGATTCTATTCATGTTTAATTTTCTACTTGTTGTATTGAAGTTTAAATTTTATTAATTTTCACAAGTTGAGAATTTATATATTTACATATTTAAAAATATATATTATTATTTATGTTGTGATCCGAAAATAAAAAGAGAAACGTCAATCTATTGGAGGCCACCGAAAAATTCCCATATTAGTGAAAATAAGCAAATTTAGCTTCAATATAATATAGTAGTTGGTATAGAAAGTTTTGTTTAAAAACCAATCGTTTGATTTTCTTTTGAGTTCTATTTTGTGAATTATCATTTCACCGTGGTTTTACGATAAAATAATTCAGAATCAAATTCAAAACAACATGAAGTGTACGTAATGGAGCCGCCATGTTGTTGGCATTCGGTAGCGTCAAGAGCGCCACCAACGACAAGTTCAGCAACTTTCGAATTTGACAACCCCACCCTTTGGTTTAGCTGCAGGGATTATATTATTGTACGTACATTCTTTTTTTTGTATTTAAAATACTTTTCATGTCAATAAAATATTGAATAAAAATTACATTTTTTTTCCATTTGTTAAATATGATATGGATTATGGATATCAATTGTATTATTGAGTATAAATACATGAATAAATATTGAAGCAGTTTTTCAAATTACACAACAGCAATAATAATTATTATTGTTATTTTTGTTTTTTTACAATTATTTATGAATGTTTGAATGGTATTTTTAATTCCTTAAGTACACAATATAAATAGGCAAATTAAAAAATGCTAAATCGTCCATCGACGTTTTCATTTTATTTATTTATAAATTACAAAAAAAAACTGATAACTTGATAGCAAAGCTTTAATTGACGAGTATCATTTAGTTCATAATCCCGAAAAAAAATTCCCTCATTTATACTATATTAAATCGGAATCAATTAATCCGATTATCATTCATCATGCAGGATAATTTGGGAAAAGTTAGTTTAATGTAAACGACAAGTTGGGAAGGTGAAAGTTTTTGTTCAACTTTTAAATAAACAGTAATACAGAGTGAGGCAACAAATCACCCATATTGGGAAGTTTCCAAAGAATTCTATTTTACGTTGATAAATAGCTAATGCCAAAATAAATTAAATGTTAATATAAAGACTGGGTGTTTTCTGCAAGTAAAATTGAACTGTATTGTTGCAAAAAAAATTTAAATTTAATCAAATATAGAAATAAAATTCTCTCGAGATTTTCTGAATAAAGTTTTTAAATTGAAACGCGGTATCGATAATGCAATATGGCAGCATTTCGTGCTTATTACCTATCGTCAAACAAAAAAAAAATACAACAATATTTTTTTGGAGTTAATTAATTCTGGGTGATTTACATAATTGGGTTAGTTTCTAATTGAGCGATCTTTACCTAATTTATCAAGCAGCAATTGATCGTCAAAGTAATTCCAAAGTAACTGAAACTTTCCAGTTTTAGTAAGATTGTATTAACCAAATATTAATGTAAAATGCACTCTCGTGAGACGCTATTCTCCGTGATGCGATAGGGTGTATTCTACAGTTCCGTTCAGGCTTTGCAACGTACCAGATAATTTCCTGAAATTTAATGCCTACAACATAACTACCAGTTTAGTTATTGAGCGATTAAATGTATGCTATTACAGTAACTCGCTGATGTTCATCATCAATTATCAAGAAGTTTCTACATTTCAGTAATGGAAAATTACTTTTGGAAAATTTTATTTTGTATTAAAAATCCAGCCATCACTTCAGAACAAAACCAGGATACACCGACTGGTTTAGCAATAGAGATTCTACGAAATTTATACGAAAATATTATTTGTACTATACGGAAAGTTACCCGAAAGCTTTTACAGGAATAAACATTCATAAAATCATTTTAATTTGATTTTCAGTTTCATCACATTTTAATTTAAAAATGTTAAATCTCAATAATGGGGTTTCGGCAACAAAAGTTTGCAACAGACAAATTAAGTATGTCCATTTAATTTTTTTTTAATTCTTAATTTGATTCCCACAAATTTCTATTTAGTTATTTCATTTGCCAAACAAAACCACCAATTACATTTTTGAAACATTTACAATTTATTTGATGCTTTTTCTGTGCTTAATTACACAGGCCATAAATTACGTTACGTATTTTAGTTGCTTTAATGCGATATAAACTTTTTTATGCTGGTCTGTTTTGGAAAATTAGTTAATTAGTCAAATTTCCACCATACCACAGTGTTAACAAACCTTTATGCGAATTTATCTCGAGTAGATATTTTGTTAAATTAGCAATACACACGCTGTTAAGACGTTAATGTCAAAAACGTCTGAAAATTTTGTTTTAGAGAACTTTGCTGCTATAACTAAACGAGTTCCGCACCATCCAACAAATTCTTCACTCAAATGCCTAGAAGCTTTAAATTTTTACTCGGGAAAATATTCAACTTGCAACGAAACGAACACATCTTCATCAGTGATAATAGAGGAAGCTTAATTAGGAAGCTTTACATAACTTTTTATCTTTTAAATATTTACTTTAATTTTACTGTGGTTCTCAAAATGTTCTCAAGGTTTAAGATATCCCCTCATTTTCTTGAGGCTATAAGAGGCAGGCAGGCAGGGAAAGTGTAATATGTCAAAATGTTATTTAATATTTTGATGGATAACTCGATATTTGTAAGAAAGATGTCTACAACGACTATAAATAACGCATATGATGGATGAATATGCCCCAGACGATATGTTAATAAGCGATACTTCTTTTCATGAAGCAAAAATTTGTTATTTTTTAATCACGAAAGTAAATTTTACTTTTATTATTTTTCCGGTCCGTATGAATTAGAAAAACAAGAAAAGAGTGATCGCTTGTAACAGTTTTCCAGTCAAATTATTATTTTAAAGAAATTCGATTATTTAAAATGTGCTATTGAAAAAGCAACCCTTAGAGCGTTAGACCAATTACTGGTGCCTATAAAGCGCCGCGAACCTGAAAGTTACAAAATTCTTTAACGGAAATAAAAACACCAGAGACAAGTAAAATTATTTTTTCATCAAATGGAAACAGGTGGTGCAAGGTTTATTAATATTACTGTAAAATGCAACCTGGAAAATTAAAAAGAAAAGCAATCAACTTTTAGATTAAAAGCCTGTATTTTCAGCAGAAGAGTGCCAAATTACAACACAACTGCGCATCGGAATTAGATTTCAGAAAACTAATGATTACTATAGAAATTTTCCAGAAAGAAAACTAGCTGATACTCCAAAATTGGCACTTCAAAATAAATCGATGACGATGACGTAAAATAAATATTCTTTTATTTTCAAAAGTTTACAACATTCACGACATTACAGGATCTTCCTGAAGCTGGCAGCAGCTTTTTGGAATAAAAAAAAGTCTTTTCGGTAATGCTTAGTTACACGTTTGCAGTAAGTTATTGATCAATAATATGATATTCAACTTCTAAATAGTATATTGCGTATTAAGCGTAGAAAGTGATTATTCTTTCAAGTCAAGAATCAGAAATTAATTTTACCAAAAAAGAACATCTACTGCATTTCTGAGAAAAATTTATTCTAATATATTTTCGTGAGTTTAGAGGTAGACCCGGAAAATCATATTCAAGTGGCCATTTTGAGTTCCCTGGTACTCAGAATCACTTCCGTATCAAATGCTTTGGCATTTAGAGGTTTAATCTTTCATCTCAGCCTCTTGAATTTCATTTGTTTTATTCCTCGTTGAGTTATCGTTCTACTCTCGATAGGATTAGGCACAGTGCCGGATCAAGCTATTTCAGTGCCGGGTGCAGATTAGGTAAATGGCGGCTTGTCAGGGGAGACATAGGCAAATTCTGGAGTATTAATTAAACTAATAAAATTTTCAAAAAAGTAAAAACGTCAATTTTCGATTGCGAGAACTATCAAAAGATAAATACTTCATCTACAACACTTATCCAAGATGTAACGCGATACTACCGCAAAAGTAGAATCCTCAGCCTTGCACCTAAATACATGGAAATGATGTAGTCATCAAATAGACCGCCAAGATTTACTGTATTACTGATAATTTCGAGATGACTCCGATTACGCAGATTAAACCGTACATGAGCATGCATCAAGGGATTAAAAAGCACTGGGGGGGGGGTGTACCCTATACAGGGTGCCCGTTTCTCGAGCTCCACCATGAGAATCTCAGTTATTATAAGAGATACGAGGTCGGTTAAATTCATACCAAATGATCTCCAACCAAATGATTCCAGCACAAATTCTGAAATTCAAAAAAAATGTATTTCAAAATTAATTTAAAAATTCCATGTTGCTACACTTATTGTTTCTTTGATTCCCGAAATCTTGTCCTTTTCACGCTTAGGTTGTTTTCCGTTTGGTGATTTCTATGTATGTGATTCCTAGGGGGCTTTGCTCTACTATCCAATATTCATTAACAATTACTCCCCGATTTTATAAATCAAAGATTTGTATGTGTTACGGTCAATGATGACAATGCGGCCATTAACGTCAATGGCCGGACAATGACGTTAATGCCCAACAAATCTGGGCATTGACGTCAATGACCATGCATTTTGAACGGTGTTGACATTTAAAATTTTTTAGATCATATTGTCCAGACAATGACGTTAATGACCAATATGGATTCCACAATGATGCATACCATGATGCAAGATCAGTTTTGGCTGGCGCAACCACGGCAAATCACGGATCCACCGCCGTAAAATGAATTAATTAAATTAATTTTTCCTCCGGACCGGTTCGGCTAGCGCAAACACTACGAATCACGGATCCACCATAAAATGAGTTTGTGTTTGCCTAAATTAAATAAAAAGAGCCGAGTTGCTGTCATTTACAGGGAAAAAGGGGTGCACGACAAATAATTGTCTCAGATTGAAGTGAATCGTCATTTTGCTGTTCCTTATAGTATTTAATCTATAATATCATCATTGTTCAATCCATTTTGGTCATTAACGTCATTGACCGGCCAAAGACGTAAATATTACAATCAAATCAAAATATTTACATTATTGCCCACCATTAACGGGCGTTGACGTTAATGACCAGCGTAAATGGGCATTGACGTCATTGTCCGGCCATTGACGTCAATGGCCAATTTACGTCATTGACCGTAACATATGCATGCTTTGTGATTAATTTTATTACATAGCAGCCTTTCTCTCTTTCAGAACCAATACATTTATATGTTGTGTCAGTAATTTTATACAATCAGTTCAATCACACAACATATACACAAGTTTTCAGTTTTTGAAACCGGGGGGTCTGGGGGGTGTGGAACACCCTCCAGTACACCTAAACAAAATTGGTCCCAGAATCTAGCTTCCTATAGATTTTTCCCAATATCTTTTGTAACGTATAGATCCAGTAATGCCCAATGGAATCACAAGTTTAAAACTGAAATCGAAATTTGCTTGCTATTTTGGAATATGTTCGGTAGAATGTACATCTATTTGTGATTTTTAACACACTTACAGGTATACTGGAGGGTGTTCCACACCCCCCAGACCCCCCGGTTGTAAAAACTAAATACTAGCATATGTACATGTTCTGTATGATTGCTGTTATTTTTTGCTAAATTAAACAGCAAAAATAAGTGAAAAAATGAAGCAAATAAACGGAAAATTCAATAATTTTTTTAAATGATGTTTTTTTACAATTTCAAGGGACAAATCTTCTCCCAAATCAACTTTCTTACAACAAATATTAACTTTTCACCTCTCTAGTTGAAATTGAAAAAAATATGTGTAATATAAAAGGGCACGAAACTTCTAAAAAAAATTATTTCATAATTTTGCTCAAATCACAAAAAAATTTTTTCACTGGATAATGACATCCTATACGACTGTTATTTTGTCCCAAGGTGCCCTTTATATACCCCTATAATATATTGAAATTTTATCAAAATTGATTAAGCTGTTCTCGAGTAAAAATTGTTTTCTATTTTTTAGTATTTTTTGATTTTCTCGAAACCCCCTTCAGTTAGAGATCTAAAACTTTCACGATCTTAGTATTTTATTGGTACTAACATATGTCCAAAGTTGCGATTAAATATTCCCCGGGGGCAGTTTCACCATGATTATCGTCCTATGCCCTTTCCCAGTTTTTACTGGCGAAATTTGTAAAATTATAAATTCTCTATCTTCTCCAAGTATTCTATAAGAGTGGAAATTCTGTGATATGTACTGGAGGGTGTTCCACACCCCCCAGACCCCCCGGTTTACAATTTTGATTTTATATTTTTATATGATTTTTATAATTAACTTTCAAAGTAACAAGGGAAGTTGCTGCTAAACTCCATGTGCAGTAAGGCAATTAAATAAATATGCTTTCCAAGTTTCAATTTTTTACAGCCCAAGGTAAAACTTTCCTCATTTTTGTTTAAAAATTCAAATTTCCCGGTTTGGATTAATATTGGACAAATATTTTTAGTTGGAATCTGAGTTTAATATATTTTTTGGTTGGTAAAAAAAATCGACCAACCAGAGTGTTTTTTCCACCAAAAAATGACACGTTGTAGCAGGAGAAGGAGAAACGTGCTGGGAAAAAACAAAAAAGCAGATATGCAACCCCATTGACACGCGATTATGAAGACGGCATTACTTGTTTAAGTCAGGTTTAATCACTTCTACAAACGTTTTTTTATGTTTAGAACAGTTTTTTATTACCTTAGAAATAGAAACATGTTTTAAACAGAAAAACAAGTTTAAAACTAACAAAAATCTATCTTTAGCTGAGGGTAATCGGATAATTGTTGGATAATCCGATGGAAGATACCGTCGTTAATGTAACTCCCCCATTAGCTTGGTGGAATTTTTATTACGAGAGCCCTAAATACTAATTCCTTAATTTTTGAAGAAGATTAAAAAAGACACAAATTTTTTTTAAATAAATTTTGAATAAATTTTATTATTTATAATCTTAAAAAAAATTGAAAAATGTAAAAAAAACATGTTTTAATCTTACACAGAATTAAACACTCGTTTTAAACGCATTTAAAACATGTTTTAAAAGAATGTTATTTAAAACATGTTTAAAACACCTTGTTTAAAACAAAATGTTTTAAACATTAAAACCCTGATTCCAAATGGAAAAATTGTAGCAAACTTCCGAAAATAATCATAAATAAACGCAGTATTATTTAAACCGATCTGAAGCTGACTTTCTAGATTTTTTCGGCGATTTATGTTGAGTCATGAAAGCTCCGAAACAAAATAGTTAAAGTATTGACTAAACTTCATTTGACTTTTAATTTCTGTTAGCAGTGTAGCCAATACAAAAACGTAATTACCTACATTTCTATATTACTCTATATACTAGAAAGATCTAGCTAACAAAATCGCGCAAAAAGTGCACTTCTTCGAATACAGGTAGAAACAATTTTTTTATACCTATCGATAGAAATACGTTTCGTGAATACAAGTTTATTTTTCATTTTGTAAGTGTTTCTATAAAAGTAAATTGAATTTTTTGTAAACGTTCAATCTTCAGAAGTAATATGTGTATCTAGTATAAGCCATCGTGTTTTAATTAGATATTTAAGATTATAAACAATAGCTATTCCTGCTTCACAAAGCCCGAGAGTTTTGCTCGAGTGCACTTGCTTCAATTATTAATTTTATTTTTAGAAAATAACATCATCGACAAAAACATGAGGTTATGTGTGCTATGCGATAAACCGAATAGTCACTTCTTATAGAAAGATAAGCTCAGTTTTCAAGGATACAATAATTGCTAGAGGAAAACTTTAGGAAACCGAAAACTGAAACTTTACGTGGAAACATAAACTTTTAATCTCTGCATCTAATATTAAAATTAAGATTATTAAAATTATTCATGGCTTAATCCTAGAGTAATAAAAAAAATCCAACAAATAAAATTTTTATTGGTCTTATCGGAACTACACTGCACCAACAGCTTTCACATACAATAAAAGTTTGATGAACTAAAATTCATAGTATTAATGAATTTGTTTATTGTATTTATGAAAGTATGAAAGTATTACGAAATTTAAAAAAAAATGATAGTTTAATTTCGGCGGTAAATATAATACAAAACAACAAATAACAATCAAATATACAATGAAAACGAAATTTTCAAATTTTGATTATTGATCTGAAGCGGTGTAACTGAATTAAGTAATATAGATCTCAGAACAAAAAATGTAATTTTTTTACAATGAAACATGTTTACAGAACAATATCTTTGGGTGTGTATTATAGACTAGAGCAATAATGCAAAAACCAATAGCTAAACTCAAAAGCTCAGTTCAGAGCTTCCCAACTCAACGATTAAGGAATTTGAATTGCTTTATGTCTTCCTATCCCCACGACAGAACACATTTGTCTCTCAACAATTTCAAGAGAAATTTGTTCAATTGCTTTGGCTCTTACAATAGAACAGTAAAATATTTCATTTTGCAGTTGTGAGCTCCATTTTCAAAAAGCACCAGTAATGTTTACCTTACAGTAACTTCCGCAAAATATATTTTGATTTTCCGAGCTTTTGGAGCAGAAGTTTAAAATCGATCTGAGCTTATGGTGTAACTTTCACGGATAAAAAAAATTGTTTAGTTTTCAAGTCTGCACTATCCGAGCAAGTAAATAGTTTTCTCATTTCGGTGTTTCCTTTGTGCGATCATTGGTTTTAATTAAACGTTAAACAAATTCCAGTCGGATCGATGCAATTATTACAAATAGGAATTACACTTGGTGTAGAGTAAGATTAGAAAATTTGGTTTTTGCTGGCAGTGAAAAGATTCAGCCAAGCACAGAAAATAACGTGGCTTAAATTGTACGCATAATTACATTAGTTTGCAAATTATTATCGTTAGTAAAATTGGCAAATCTCTTCTGTTAAGAAGATAAAACTTTAAAATCAAACGTTTTGCGCAATCAGAATAAAAGGATAATATTTGCATAGCTAATTTTCTGAATTTTATTTTGAGCTTTGGAAGAAGGTCATTCTGTAAATAAATGCGATTGAAGGGGACTGGAAACCTTGATTACTTTCTACTTTGTGAGCTAGTACGAGAGTGTTACTCTTTGTCTCCCTGTCATTTTGGATAGACCGTAATCCTATTTTCACGCTTAAAGAATGTTTCGTGGAGTCGACATAGTCGAAAACTCAAATACGAATTTGATAAATAAAATTACGTAAGAGTGCATTAAATTAAGTTCTTATCGTTGGGCGTCCAAGTTTTTTTTCAAAATGAATAATCATAAAGGATCCTTTATAACAAAAGAGACCACGGGCTATAATTGAGATGAATTACCAAAGCATTGCTTCAAACAGTACATTATTGGACTCTTGGGACACGTGAAATTTTACGTAAATGGAAGTTTGAAACTTTGAAGAGAACGTTAGGTGATCTATGAAGTCTTTCAATTCCCAAATCCTGAACATAAGAATTACCAGACGTGATAAAACTAAAATCCTCTTAGAATAAAATTCGACCGTCTCTTTTTGCATAAATTGAATTGTCGTTTCAAGTTAAAAGCTGAAAATTAGCTAAATTATTTTCGCTGTCCCCAAATTTTTTAAAATTATAAGGCGCCAACATCAAACAAAAATAAAAATTTATTTTAATTTTGTTACGCAATTTTCGGGACACGCAACGTAATCGTAAAAATTCTGACACAATTAATTGCAGAAAAAGGAATCTCCAAATTGCAAATAAAAGTTTTACGATTGTCATATAAAAAATTGGTAAGAAAACAGACAAGTTTTGTATCTTTTGTGTCGAGGAAACTTCAAATTTAAGCCGGCGCTATCAAAATTCTAATGATGTTTGCCAAGAGAGCGGCCAGTTCAAACTTATTCTTTCGCTAATTTGTACTTTTCAAAAATTAGATTATGCAGCGAATTGGTGTAGGTAATTGTTTGCATATTTCAACGCCGATTATGATTATTTTTAAATTGGCAGTTTTACGTCCGCATGATTTGGAGTTATTGGCAATCCAACATAATTTCATTAATTTTTTGGATTAAAAAAAGATGGATTTATGAGTTTTACGTGCAGTAAAATTATTGTTACGTATTCGTTTGACTTTCCGGTTTGTTTATTCCAATTCGAAAAAGTTCTTTTAAAACTAATTATTATTACAAAATATACCATTTCAGGTAAAATATGAAAATCTCAAGCTCAAGAGTTCATATTAAATTTATACAAATATTTTGAAAGCGAGAAGAAAATGGCTTTTTTTATTTGAAACTGCTTTGAACTCGCGTATACGATAAATTATTATTAACAGAAGGTTAATTACTTAAAGTAGGATTTTTTTCCTTTACCTGTTTTTATTTAATTAACCTCTGAACCGTTTTAATTCTATATTGAAAAAATAATTATACCAAAAAGCAGCCTAGGGTGGTAAATAACAAATTAATTGTCGGCTCATAATTTAATAGTTTTTTTTAAATGTCACTTACACGATTTCAGCCCAGGTTTCAATTTTCAATTATCCTTACCCAAAAGTTTATTTCTATTGAAATAATTGTTACGAGAATTGTATACATGGAAGTAAATTTTGTGATTAAGGATAACGGAAGATTGATAAACTGAGCACAAGTAATGTAAACACAGATTCGATTAGTAGATAAATAACGGGGACTCTAGCGCAAATTTCCCATAAGATTAAGATGTACTAGCTTATATGCTCAGATTAAGAGCGCTGGAGGGATTAAGGTATTGAAACAAAAATCACATAGGTCTGCACGAGTGGTTCCTATTATAATTGTGTAAATAAAATGTAAAATTCCAAAATATTCAGATCTAACATAGTTTTTCTTATAGGTATGCAGCGATCCACACTATACACTGTAAAAATTGATTTAAGTTACCCGATGAACGGGGTAAGTTGAAAACATTTTTAATTGTAAATTTGGGAAGGTATACCTCAAAATTTTGATTGCATTACTAGAAGTAATGACGAATTAAACTAAATTTCGGAATGCTCAATAGAACTGTGTAGCAAAAAACAAATTTAGTTAGAAAAGCTAATGCTGTACTTACTTAAAAATTCCATTAAAACGCTCTATCAGGACCAAACCATTTCCGTAATTTTTCAATTTTGTGGGTTGACTTCGGTCCAAAATAATTAATGCAGTAATTCAGAATCTTCTAAAAACCGAAATTCCTTGTTTGATTTAAAAATAAATTGTTTTATAATTTGCTTATTACAGTAATTTATTGTCATAGTTGTAGACTGAAGATGGCCTAAAATTCGAAACGTTACACTGCAGCATCTTTTCAACTGAAATAATTTTAAGCCTGCGATTATAATATTTAATCGATGAGTTATTAATAACCTGAAATCCGGTTGCGCAAATTTATCCACAGTAAATGGCTTATCGTGTAATTAGGGGAATAACCTAAAACACTTACGAGGGATTAGACTCTTAAAAAAAAAACAATTATAAAGTTTACTGTTTCTTACCGTAAAATTAATTAACAATCTTTGTTTATCAATTAATTATTCAGAAATATAAAATAAATACCATAATTGATAAATGAAAAACTAACTTGCTGATTTAAAAAAATTGACATTAATTTGAGTTTCCCCATTTTCCGAATAATTCATTTTTATGTAAAATACAAATCGTATCTACATAAGTTTTCCAAACGAGGACGTAAGCCGAGATCTTTCAGCAGAGCTATCTTCATTATTCGATGAATTTTTGTTCAGAGTATAGATCCGAAACGTTTATAAAGCACAAGGTCAAATCGTACCTGGCATGAAGGTTGTAGGTCAATGTGTATTTTTCAGAAAAGATATCTGCAATATTTACAAAAATCGACTACACCAGGGGTTGGATTCTTGAAAATATCTGTTCTGGAAACAATAGAAATCGGATAGATGCTATTATGTAAATTGAGGGACGTAGCAACAGGTGGTGCTAGTGGTGCCGCGCACCAGAACCCGGGCTCAGAGGGAGTGCGGTGGCCTTTTCAAAATCATTTGAAGTTTATGCAATCTATAAAGTAGAAATTTAAAAAAATGCAAAAAAAGCAAGTAACACAAACATTCTAAGGAACAAATTTATGTTTGAAAGCTTGTATCTAAATCCAGAATATTCAATTATTATTAGTTATTCCTATTGCATTGATTGTATCTTTTGAAACACTAATTTAAAATTTTAACTTTTAATTCAAGGTCAAAAAACGATTTTGAAATTGATAAAATTTTTATTTATCAGACTGGTCAGGTAAGTTTCCAATGTAATTATTATAGAATTTATTTCATGGCCAGTTTGATAAATGAAAATTTTAACGAATTTCAAAAACATTTTTTAGCCTGTTAAGTAACAACTCTAGATATTATATCTAATGCTTTTATCATTCGTAGTTTATTATTTTTTGTACAATAAAATTGTTATTTTAAATTTTAAAATTAATTTAATTTTTTTTCATTTTTAATTAATTTAAATTTTAAAATAATGAAGGGGGCCCGCTGTGGGGCACTTGCACTAGGGCCAGGCTTTGACTTGCTACGTCCCCAAAATGAGGACATCCTTGACAAAACAAGTTTGTTTATTTGATACCAACAAAAACAAAAAATTATTTGACAGCTGTAAGTCCCCCCAAAAATTGGCAATTGATAGCCCGGAATATCAAAGCCCTAAAAAATTATAAACTGACTCTTACAAAACTTTAAAAATACCTAACTATTAGAATTTAAAAAAATTTAAAAATATTATTTATAAATAAATATTTTTTAAATATTTAAAATTCAGCTAATTTGCTGACGCCGAAAATCAGCTGAATTTTAAGCTGAAACTGCGAGATGTCAGATTAAAATTTGCTGACCCTGAAGCAGCGAATTTTCTGACGCTGAAAAATGGCTGAATTTTAAGCTGCAGTAATAACGTCAGCTTGAGCTGAAGTTGAAATTCAGCTAATTTGCTGACGCTGAAAAACAGCTGTTGGCGCAACGAACTTCAACTTGAAATTTGATGACGCTGAAAATTTTAACCTGACGGACCACAACAGCAGCAAATAATTTGCTGACAAAGTTTTTCAGCCCCAAATGTTACTTGGGTATTTTATCTTAAACTTAAAGTATTTAAATACTACTTGTATTCTTACCCCCCCCCCCGAGTTTGGCTGAAAAAACTTTTCAATTTTGAACTGTGGTGTTTAAATTAATTCTGTTTAATAAACAAAAAATATATTATTTAAGTTACCTGCATAAACTTACTGAATATTTTCTTCTTATAAAAAATACACTTTAAAATCAGTTTGAAATTTGCTGGAGATGAAAATCAACTGAATTTTAAGCTGAAGCTGCAAAACTTCAGCTTGAAATTTGCTGATACTGAAAATCAGCTGAATTTTAAGCTGACACAGCAAATAGTCAACATATAATTTAGTTGATTTTCTGACGCTGAAAAACAGCTGTTGGCGCAGCGAAACTGAAAGTTGCAGCAATAACTGAAATTTATTGGATCTGCAATTCAGCTAATTTTCTGAAGCTGAAAAACAGCTGTTGGCGCAGCGAAACTTCAGCTTGAAATTTGATGACGATGAAAATCACCTAATTTATGCTAAAGCAGCGGAACGTCAGTTTGAAATTTGCTGGAGCTGAAAATCAACTGAATTTTAAACTGAAGTTGCGAAACGTCAGCTTGAAATTTGCTGATGCTAAAAATCAGCTGAACTTTAAGCTTAAGCAGCGAAGCGTCAGAATAAAATTTATATGAATTTCTGATGCTGAAAAACAACTGAATTTTAAGCTGCAGCAATAACTGAAATTTACTGGCTCTGCAATTCAGCTAATTTTCTGACGCTGAAAAACAGCTGTTGGCGCAGCGAAACTTTAGCTTGAAATTTGATGACGATGAAAATCAGCTAAATTTTATGCTAAAGCAGCGAAACTTCAGTTTGAAATTTGCTGGAGCTGAAAATCAACTGAATTTTAAGCTGAAGCTGCGAAACGTCAGCTTGAAATTTGCTGATGCTGAAAATCAGCTGAATTTTAAGCTGAAGCAGCGAAGCGTCAGAATAAAATTTATATGATTTTCTGATGCTGAAAAATAACTGAATTTTAAGCTGCAGCAATAACCGAAATTTACTGGATCTGCAATTCAGCTAATTTTCTGAAGCTGAAAAACAGCTGTTGGCGCAGCGAAACTTCAGCTTAAAATTTGATGACGATGAAAATCACCTAATTTATGCTAAAGCAGCGGAACGTCAGTTTGAAATTTGCTGGAGCTGAAAATCAACTGAATTTTAAGCTGAAGTTGCGAAACGTCAGCTTGAAATTTGCTGATGCTAAAAATCAGCTGAATTTTAAGCTGAAGCAGCGAAGCGTCAGAATAAAATTTATATGATTTTCTGATGCTGAAAAATAACTGAATTTTAAGCTGCAGCAATAACCGAAATTTACTGGATCTGCAATTCAGCTAATTTTCTGACTCTGAAAAACAGCTGTTGGCGCAGCGAAACTTTAGCTTGAAATTTGATGACGATGAAAATCAGCTAAATTTTATGCTAAAACAGCGAAACGTCAGCTTGAAATTTGCTGATGCTGAAAATCAGCTGAACTTTAAGCTGAAGCAGCGAAGCGTCAGAATAAAATTTATATGATTTTCTGATGCTGAAAAACAACTGAATTTTAAGCTGCAGCAATAACTGAAATTTACTGAATCTGAAATTCGGCTAATTTACTGACGCTGAAAATCAGCTGAATTACAAGCTGACGGACCACAATGGCAGCAAATAATTTGCTGACAAAGTTTTTCAGCCCAAAGTGTTACTTGGGTATTTTATCTTACAATATTTAATTATTCCATCCCCCCCCTGATTTTGGCTGAAAAAGCTTTTTAATTTTTTAACTATGGTGTTTAAATTAAGTCTGTTTAATAAACAAAATATATTATTTTGCTTACCTGTACTGAATATTTTTTTCTATTCACAAATACACTTTTCACTATCACAGAAATTATAAAAAAATCTAACCTTTTTGCGTCCAACGGTCCAACGTTGCCAGCTTTCTTGTAATCGAACCTACCTTACCTGAAACAAAAGAAACAATAAATTTATTTTTTTGAATCAAAAAAACAAAAAAAAGAATTTTTTTGGTAAATTTGAATCTTCGCAGTTTTGGGGAAAACGTTGGGGTGTATAGGTAAAGAAATCAAAGGAAATCGGGGAAAATCTCAGGAAATATAAAAAAATATGTTAAGAAATTCTAGAAAATGTAAGGAAATTATTATAGAAATTTTAGTAATACGACAGATGATCTTTTTTTTCGAAAGAAAATCTTATTAAGGAAATCCAGAAAAACCTTTTAAAAATCGTAAAGGGAAATCCAGTGTTAAATAAAGTAAATTTAAATCGCCGGAACAATATTTATGAAATACATATGAAGGGAAAACAAATCGGAAAATTTTTTTAAACCCTAAGCAGACAAGTTTAAATTACTGTTAAAATGGCAATTGACAATTATTTATTTGCAAATATCTTATGCAATTCAAAATATTTAAATATTGTAAATTGTTACCGAAAAAAATGTAAAATCAAGTTGGCTGTGTAATAAAATTACGGTCGCCGCGGTGACTCATATTATTTTCGGAAACCACTGAATTTTTACTCAAATAGTAACGCAAACATGTTTGAACAAATCCGAAAAACGAATTTATATGAAATCTTTAGAGGATTAATTACATTTAAACAATTTCATGTCATTTTAAATATTTCAAAATCTAGTGAGTGTCTAAGTTTGCGATTACGAGAGATACCAACAGGTTTTTCAACACATTGGGAAAACCAATGGAAATTTTTTAAAATTTCAACACAAAAGACTTTAGCACAATAACATTATGATTATTATATTATTATAAGAAGAACAGCTGGTTGCTTTCTGATTTTTTGCAGAATGATAACTACGCAGTACTACTTACCCAAGAAAGCTGCCCTTGTAAACTTCGTTCCTGGGGTCTCGTACGAAGATCCAATGACAGTTCACTAGTGCACTAAACATCCACAACACACATACACTTACACACAGTTAAAAATTTTCACCATTTTCACAATTTCCCACTTAATACTAGAAAAAATCACGTCGCATCTGCATGATGACGCGTAACTCGACTTCAAAACAAAAGAAACTAAACAACGGCCTAGAGCGCTACCACCGCCTAATGTGCGAATTTTGGGAAATAATGTCACTCGGATAAAAATTTATAACAAAACGAAGCCGAATATTAACGAATGAATTAAAAACTTACACAAACATCCTTTTTTTAAAAGTAACTAACAAAATTTGGAATGTGAACTACAAAAAACAGGAATAAAGTTATTCCCAAGGGTGACAGACAAGTCACAAAGCAACTTTTTGTACATATTTCCTTTTACGAAATTTTTAAAAAGGTTTCTTTCCAAAAAACCTGAAAAAGCAAAAAAAAAATGTAATGAAAAAATCTGAAAAAAAAAGAAGCTAAACCCTTAATAGTACAGGGGAGGTTCCGGAAAGTTCAAACTATCTGTTCCGCTACGATAAACCGCAGTCGTGGTCTACCATGCGATTACACTTTCAGTATTTATTTGACAACAATCACAACAAAGTTTCCGCAAAATGCACCAGGAAGTCGGGAATTAATTATATATTTACCTAAAAATTTTTTTTTGCAAATATACAAAATATGACTATAAGATAGTTTGGTAAAACAGGATAATTTACAATGTCAGTGGTGCTTTTACGCGTTTTGAATTGTGGATTGAAAATCCTTATAAAAAATCCTTATATAATTCTACTTTCAACTTAAACCGGATGAACCACCTAATGAATATTAGTGGTTAAACCTGTTCTTCTAACACTTTCCATGGGAAATCTCGTTAATCTAATCACGACTGGCACTAATGGTAGTAAGTTACCCGCTGAACGGGGTAAGTTGAAAACATTTTTTAATTGTAAATTTGGGAAAAACACGTTTATAGTTATAAAAGCTAATGATGTACTTACTTAAATATTCCATTAAAACGCTTTATTAGGACCAAACCATTTCCGTAATTTTTCAATTTTGTGGGTTAACTTCGGTCCAAAATAATGAATGTAGTAATTCAAAATCTTCTATAAACTGAAATTCCTTGTTTGATTTAAAAATAAATTGTTTTTTAATTTGGTCATTACAGTAATTTATAGTCATAGTTGTAGACTGAAGATGGCCTAAAATTCGAAATGTTACACTGCAGCATCTTTTCAACTGAAATAATTTTAAGCTTACGATTATAATATTTACTCTATGAATTAATAATAACTGAAATCCGCTTGTGCAAATTAATCCACATTAAATGACTTATTGTGTAATTGGGGGAATAACCTAAAACACATACGAGGGATTAGAATCTTAAATAAAAAAAAAATTATAAAGTTTACTATTTCTTACCGTAAAATTAATTTACAATCTTTGTTTATCAAATAATAAGTTGTAAATCGCGAAAAACCATTTTATGCGCTGGCCTCCCTTTTTCGAAAATTTTGAAATTTTTTGTTTGTATTGTGTTGTATTCAATTTGTATTGTTTGTATTGCTAAAATTTAAAGTTCTAAATTTAACATTAGTCTCGTAAATCGCGAAGCAAAATTTCGCCCAAGCCCTACATTTTCGAAAATTTTGAAATTTTTTTTGTATTGTGATGTATTCTATTTGTACTGTTTGTATTGTTAAAAATTAAAGTCTTAAGTTTAATATTAACCGCGTAAATCACAAAACAAAATTTTGCTCGGGCCCACTGTCTAAGCTGACTCAAAACGTCTTGTTGTCGAACCGTTTTTGCTTCGAACCGTCCTTGCACCAAACCGGCTTGCGCCGAAACGTCCGCGTTGAAAAGTCCGTCCCTAGAAGTCCCTATACCCAAGAATTTCAAATTAGTGGGACAATACAGCAACATTTCTTCTTCTTCAAGTGCCATACACTATGGAATCCCATTTGGGAATCGCTGCCTTAGAGTCCCCTGCAAAAGTCGCATTCTAAGGAAACAGTTCCATAAGAAAACATGGAGAGCAAGCACTGCGACTTCAGTCGCAGAGCCCCAGCCGCATCTAAGGAATCACACCTTTAGCTGGGCTAAATTTTCTGCACCAACACTAATGCCCGTACTAATAGTCACGGATCAATCCGAGATTCAAGGTGATCCTAGGACTTACAAATGAAATTACTGGAATTTAGACCGTATCGTAGCAACAGCTAGTATTTCGAGAATTAATCTTGAATTTCGGATTGATCCGTGACTATTAGTACTGGCATAAGGGCTAGTTAAACGATATGTAAAAGCCGCAGCTAAGAAATCACACTTTAAGCTTAGCTACGCCTGGAGCTCTGCGACGGCAGTCGCAGTGACTGCTTTCCACCCTTTCTTATATGATACAATCACATTCTAAGGAAACGCTCTATACGAAAGCATGGTTGATATAAAAGTATGAAAGATATGAATCGTTAGCTGCGGCTGGGGCCGCAATATTTTTTTACCTGATTACCACAAAGTGAGCTATATTACCCCGATTGCTTGGTTTTAAATTCTTTGACTTACTTAAAGAAATTTTGGCAGTCCAATAGATTGCTTCATCAGCGGACTCTCACATTGAATCCAACACAGGTAGCAAATTACATAATATTACCTTTAGCTTCAAGCTCGCTAGTTTTACCAATGAATCTTGCTAGTTGGCAGTAGCGGAATCATGGGGGCAATCGCCTCCTTAGGGCCATTTGTATAGTGCGAGTTTAAGAACCAATCAAAGTTAAACCAAGATTAACTTTGAAATTGTGAGTTCTGATTAGAGTTCAAAAAAGCATCAGTTTCTACTGATTATTTTAAAAATTTATTAAAAAACAAAAAACAAATTTTTTTTTAATTTTAACCCAACTAGCAAAATTAAAGAACGGAAATATTTTTGCTGTAAATGCGATTTTTATATGTCAAAAAACGGTTTCAAAATGTACAATTTACATTGTTAACATAGGAGGGTTCGAATATTTTCGTTAGTCTCTACAGCTATAGCTCATCAGATTAAGATTGCTTTTTGACAACTTTTGTTGTGTTTTAACAACTATTTTTAGTCGGTAAATAAAATATCTGACTATTATTTTGTATGATTACTTTATTTGATTTGATTTATCAAAATGAATTAAAGGGCGGGCCGGATACCAGCCACATCAGGCCCGCTCTGGCCTAATGCTCGGCCAGGAACAAAGTTATCTTAAATTCTGCCTTACAACTTTTTAGCCTAAGGGCTAGACTGATTGCTCCACAAAGCCCCGAGGGCCAATATCTAGCTACGGGGGCTAACAAAAATATTCGAATCCCCCTATGTTAACAATGTAAATTGCACATTTTGAAACTCCGCTCCGCTAGCGCTCCGCCTCGCAAATACAAAAATTGCTTGTCAAACAAAGTTTCACTTTTACTCCGAATAAGACAATATACTATTATTTAAAATTAAAAAATGTGCACTAAAATGTAAAAAATAAAATAATTTTTTAAATAAAAACAAACATAGCTCCTCGAAAACACTGTAAAAACGTTTTCTTTGAATTAAAAAAACTATTTTGTTTGAATTATTTTTTGAATCAAATAAATTTTGTTTAATTTAAATAATAAAACGAAAAATTTAGTTGCGTATATACAACAAAAAAAATTTGTTACATATATTTATGTTTTTGATTTAAATAAATGTTTGTTAGACCAAAAATATTTTATTTAAATCAAACAAAATTTATTTGCATCAAAAAAATAATTCCAACAAAATAGTTTTTTTGATTCAAACAAAACGTTTTTACTGTGCATCTATATAAAAGCGTGGGGCTATTACACGTCTAAGAATTACTGATATTAAATTGTGTATTTGGATACACTTACACAGCAAAGATTTCATTAAAAAAAATGTTGTAGCCATTTCTATATGTTTTCTAAGAGTTTTGTTTGTTTTTAATTAGAAAATTATTTTATTGTTTACTTTTTAGTGCACGTTTTTTAATTTTAAATAAAAGTTTATTTTTAATTCTTAATTTTTTACTTAATTTTTCAGATTTAATAAATTTTTATTTTATTGCTCTCCCTCCGTTTGGTAATTGTCTGGAACCGTTCGTTACTGCTAGTTGGACCTACTACCGTTGGATGGCACAGAACGTATTTACATTTATTTACAACAACGAATTTAAGAAAAAAAATATTATTTATTAATAGCATAAAATTGATTCTATATTTTATTTTATTTAAATCCTCGGAACCTCGCTAGTTATGCCACTGATATTCTATACTTATACTTGGAATATTTGCTATAAATTTTGTAAAATTTTTCAGGAATTCTCTAAAATATTCTTTAGTGCCAAATTAGGAGGAAAAAACGTTATTCACTTTTCTAAAGCGGATTTCCCTTTAATTGTATGAATTCACTACAAATAGGCAGGGGGGGGGGTTGAATACTCTTCAGTTTACTTCAAAGTGTTGATTTAGATGAGTTGAACCTGCAGCTGAAAGAAGTATTCTAAATGAATGGTTTTAGGTTTTCATTCCAGCTCACTGAGTATATGACTAAAAGATTGACTTCTTTTCAAATAATCTCAGCGCCGCCACTGTAGAAAATCATAAAACTTTAATCGTTTTAGATTTTGTATGTTTTTTCTCTGCTTTTTTTCCAATTAGTTTTCAATATTATAAATTCTATTCACTGTTTTTCTCCATAATTAAAATTTTCCACGGTTTTACTTTTTAAATCAATTAATTTATTTTTTCTAATTTTTATATTGTATCAAAAATTTTAGTAGACGAAAGCTGTAGCCAGCTAAATTTATAAAACAAATTATTTTAAGATACAGGGTTTAAAAAAAAAAGAAAATAATTAAACTGTGAATTATGCAGCATATTTTTCAATTCGAAAACCGTTGATTTTAGACAATAAATGGTTTGAACCATTTAAATTCAAAAAGCAGTAGCTTTAATTAGGTAAAAATCAAAGTTTGGTTTTTGCTGAAAACAATTACTTTCGGTAGGTCAAACTACTTAGAAAAAATTTGGCACCGCTATTGTTTGATCCCACGAGCCGCCACTGCATCGAATAAATTGGTATTGAAATTTTAAAAAGAGATGGGAATGAAAATTGCAAAATTATTGTTCTGATATAATTTGATCTTTATTGCTTTAATCAAAGTAAAAGGTATTTTAAAATGGAAAAAATGAAATTGAAATTTTTAAATTGGAATATTATGCAAATAACCGTAACAAGGTATTTAGGCTGTAAACAAAAATAATATGCAGTATTGATTTTTATCGTAGCAACAATATATTCTTTACAACTTTACAAAATTTCCAAAGCAAAATATTATTGTTGAAGATCTAGAATATTTTTGTGCTGTTAAAAGTAGACTAGAATTTGAGGTAGTCAAAGTAAAGTTCACTCCGTGCAGGATTATAAAACGCGTTACTTTATCAGCATCCTAGGGTCATATTCAGTCAAAAGGTTTTCATAAAACAGGAAGATTAATTATTACTTGAACTAAAAATCTTAAAAACGGGGATAATTTATAAACTTCATACTTTGTGTTTTATCGATACCATTAGAATTTAGAAAAAAAAATGTTTAAGTATAAACTTCTTGAATGGAGGAGAAAAACCTATAAATCACCCGCAACATTCTGAATTTTGAAACCTGCCCATTCCGTGATTAATTTCTTAAAATTATTAAAATTTTAATTGGTCCTGAATAATTTTTTCAACATACCAGTAATGAAAACTCCTTTGTTTTCCTAAAAAACTCCAAAGGGGATCGTTCGAAGTTGTGCCAATCTGGGTTTCGGATTTTTCATTAAATCGTTTACTTTATTAAATAAGCGGAATTAGCATATAAAACACTGCATTATTAAATTATAAAGTGTTCATAACACGGAGATCTTATCGGACACAAAACTGATATTAGTCGGAACAAAAAAAATTTTCTTTTTCGTAATTTGCGTTTAGTACAACAAAAAAGTATGCTAATTTAAAATTGCAGTGTAAATACGTGAATTGTCTTTTAATTAATGAAATTTAAACGTTTATAAACCTCCGAAAGTTTAAATTTCATATTTAAATTTGCATTTATGCAAAATGTTTAAATTTGATTATTATTTTGCAAAAGATATTAATTTAAAATACGTTTTCTATATAGGGCAGTCGTGATGTCATAAAATTACTTGTTACTTTGAAGATTATATTAGATTTCCCGTAAACTAAAAGGAAAATTCTTATGAATTTATAATCAAGGAAATGCTCGTTATTTCTCAAGACGCATAACAGAACAATCACGTAATTTTATTTCAGAATTATTAAATTTCTTATTAACTCATTTCAAAAGGTGAGGATATATTCAAGTTCAATAAGAAATATTTTTTCGACTGAAAAATCCCGTCTGGCTCCCTTTGTACAGTTTTCTGCAAGTTGAAACCCTATAAATTTTTTCAAAACCATTTAATTTTAACATTAAAACTTCCTGTAGCAGGTTTTGTATTCCGCACTAAAGAAAAGAATAAAAAGGATGGAAACCTCGAAACTTGAAGCTTTCTCTATATTCGCTACATTTCAAGTTAAATTAGTTTTTCTGTAAACGTATTTTCAAAAATGTATTTCGAAACTAAAATTTGTTCAAATTTTTTGCGTTTCGCAGTGATGGCTGCGGGGTAATTGTGCCTGATGAAAATCTTGGCATAGAAAATTAAAGAAATTAATCAACAAAATAAATTGTACATAAAATAAGACTACCTTAATTTACATAAACTCTTCATTGTGTATTTAAAAATTATTATCTAACTTTTTGAATTTACTGTAGATGTACTTTTAGTTAAATGTAACGTATAATGTCCCTATAAATTTACCTACAATACATTCACCTGGGTGTTATAAATTTACAGATTTTTAAATTAAATTATTTTAAATTTGGGGGCCTTTTGAAAATTTATCGTGTGCCTTCTCCTCATTATGTACACACAAATTTGCTTCAACCACATTATTAATACAGCGATTTTTAATACTCGCGAGAAGCTTCCCTGTTGTAATTTTAATTAATTAATGTAAAATCATCGGATGCTTCTTGCATGATTTGAAATTTAAATATCGGAAAATTAATTTTTTTTCTGCGATTTCAGCATTTTTATCTTCGATACGACTATCGTTCGTATTTCTAAGACTCGAAAACCACAATCTAATTTCCACCGTTAAGTTTTCCGGCGTCGATACCAAATTGAAATTAGAACAATTTATGTTAATAATCAATTAGTAATTTAAATTTGCATTTAAAGGTAATACAATTTTAACCACCTGCTCTGCAAAATTTTTGTAAAACAGAGGCGGACTAGCACTTAAAATAAGTTTTATTATAAATTTTTTATCTCTGACTAGAAATAACGCCAAAACTGAACTTTGCAAAAAACTTAATTTAAAAATATGTCAAACTTCAATGTTTGTGTTTCTGAAGAGCTTAAAAACGTTCAAATCGGTTTACTTTTGTTGAAGTTATTGTTATTTAAGTAATTTGAGTCGATTTATTCAGAGAAATTCATAAACCGGATAAAATTGTTTTAAATATTGAAAAATATTTTGTTTTACAAGGAAATTTTTTTTTAGGAAATTAAATCATTTTTGATTTCAAAGCAAACAACTAGCGAGCGATCTGTTTGCTGTACAAAATAAAATTCTGTACAAAAATTAAAAGTAGCAACAGTGATTTAAAACTCATGAGTTTTAAATTTCAATTATTACATTTTAGTATGAAATATTGGGATTTATTGCTTACATTAATTAAATTATTAAATCAGAAAGGTCTGAAATAACTGATATTAGCATTAATGCAATCATTATTATAATATCATTTAATAAAAAATTGTTTTTCTAGTATTGAAACAAAACATTTGCTGAACAATTTATAAATTTATGTCAATATAAAAATGTTAAAATAAAAATGTGGTGAGTTTATATCTGTAAAAGTAACATTTTACAATTACACTATTGAGAAATTTAAAAAAATGCTTTCAAGAGAAGAATTTTTACTTATGTTTCTTCTATCACTAGCTATACAAGATGTGCATAGATCACGAGAACACCCTGTGTATGAGATTAAAAACTTTGTTCTTGACTTCAATCTGTATTCCAATTTTATACTGCTGAATTTTACTTCAGACTTTGATGTAAATCTTCAGCTTTCCTGATTCTTCTCATGGATTTAATAATATAGAAGAATACTACTTTGAGTTCTGAATACTACTTTGAGAATTCCATCGAATTCAATTTCAATCTATTTGTAAGTACAAAAATTCTCATCCAATATGAATAATCTAAAAATCAGGATTTGATGGTTGATTGATTTTTGATTGATTGATTGATTGATTTTTCCACTGCACCTGAAATCCTGATTTTTAGTTCAATCTATTTCTCAGATGCATAACTTAGTTTTAACTTAAATCCTTTGTAAATGTTTGTTAGTTATGAGGGGCTGTCCATTAATTACGTAATGACGATTTTTGTAATTTTTGAACCCTCCCCACCTCACATAAGACCACGTAAAATTTTGGCAACTCCCCTTCCCCCGTCACATCTTAGGTAAGGATTATTAAACAAAAATAATGTTGAGCCCCCCTTTCCTCCGCTTATATTTATAAAATTTTATTATATTAACAATAACATTTTTATTATACAAAAATTTAAATTAAATTTTAAGTTTTTATAAATAAAAGTTAATAAAGAATAATGGGATAGGGACGTTTCACCCCCAGCCGTTTAGCCCCCGTCCGTTTTGCCCCCGTCCGTTTCGCTCCCGTCCGTTTCTCCCCTGATCGTTTAGCCCCCTCCGTTTCGCCCCTGACCGTTTTGCCCCTGACCGTTTCGCCCCCGTTTCTTCCCGTATGGGGCCATCCATAAATTACGTCACACTTAGGGGGTAGGGGGGTTATCTTAGATTTGTGACAAAAATGTATCAGGGGGTCCGAGGGAGTTTCTAATGTTGTGATGTCAAATTTTTAAAAATATATTTTTTGGATCCATGGATCGGTTGTATGATGCGACCGAAAAAAAAATTAAATATTTATAAAATTATTAATTTTAAATTATCTGACTTTCAATTTATTAAATACTAGATGGCCCGACAGACGTCCTGTCCAAATTTCAATAAATACATAATTGCCTCATCATTCTGGAGAACCGTCTATTACTTAAGTGGAGTCCATAATGGACTCCATTATTTACGTAAGGACGATTCTTCTAATTTTTTTGTTCCCCCCCCTGTGTAGGTAAGTAATAATTTGCCCCCCCCTTCGTTTCACGTATGAATTAATTAAAAACGGTGGGGATTAAAAGGTGGGAGCGAAACATCCCGGGGCGAAACGGCGGGGGCGAAACGGTGGGGGCTAAAATGTCGGAGCGACACGGTCTGGGGCGAAACGGTACGGGGGCAAAACATCCCGGGGCGAAACGGCGGGAGCGAAACGGTGGGGACTAAACGGCGGGGGCGAAACGTCATATAATTAATTAATTAATTATATAATTAATAATAATTAACTGCATAAAAAAGTTAATACAAAAAATTGGTAATCCCTTAATATCCAGGTAAAAGAACTGATTTAATTTAAAAATAGTATTTTAAGAAACTTACGTAAGAATACGTCGGACCCTCCCCTCCCCCACGTAAGGGACCGTAAGATTTTTAAACTATGCGCATATAATATGCACTGAATTTCCTTAAAATATGCACTAAAATTCATAAAAAAGATAAAATATGCATTGATTTACAAAATTTAATAATTTTAATAGTAATATAAGTTTTAATTGCAAACCTTTTCAGAGTTCAGACCGTTTCCGCCGGGGAGGCTAATGAAACTTTTCCAAAATATTTAATTTTGGTTTTATTTCAAAATGTAATGTTGCGTTTTATATCTAAAACTAGCTGGAAAGCCCGTCGGCAGACGGGCGCAGCTATAGACGGATCGGATCTCTTTTTTAGCGGTATAATATTTAAACATTTAATTTCGTTTCCCGCTGCTGGGGATTCCCCGTTTTTTATATTTTTAAAGTAACGCAAAATGTTGCTTCTAAACTTTGAAAATAAATGTTTTTTCAAGCTTATATTATATTCTCTAGCCAAAGGTTTAAATTTATTTCACTTTTGCTTAAAAATTCAAATTTCCCGGTTTTTTCTGACGAAATGGAGGAGTTTCCTACTTTTTTTTAATTTTTTTATTTGAAAGTAGAGATCAAACGGAGCCATCAGTTTTTTTTCCAGATTTTTTTGAGTGCAGAAAAACATCAGAAAAAAATTATTGAAATTTGAAATCGTTGGGGCTATGACGTCATAACCCTTCTTTGAGTGGGACTGTACTATGTTGCCGTATTTTCTTCTATTAAAATATTGAAATGTAGATGCCTACCTGATAACAAGTAATGGCCGCCGTGTATTTCTTGGTAACTTTTTTATTTTATTTAAGTGATTATGGATTACTTAGATTCACAATTTTTATTTAACGAAAACAAATAGTTTAGTTTTACAAAGATCTCGATAACTTACAAGAGCTTTGCATCAACAGTTTAAGAGATTTGAAATGCCACACTTAAACGGCTTTTCGCCTTCTGGCGATTTTCATCAAAATTAATCTAGCTTGTAAGGTTTTTAAAAATTAGAACAAATTTTGTTAGTAAATTGGGTTAAAGTATGTATTCTTAATGTAAAATTATAAATCAGCATTGATGTGACGAAATAATTAATAGCATTAAATGAAAAAATAAAGAACTTTATTTATATGATAGCTGTCAATAATATCCGAATTAAGAACTGACAACATCGGACGGCCATGTTTAAATCTTATTGGTTAGCTATGGCGCGTAGATTAAATATTTTTTTTAAATTCAAAAATTTTTTTTTTTAATTGTACGCTGAGTTTTAAGGCCAACCAATTACATCAACATGCAGCATTTTTATTACAGTTTCATGTTTATATATTATTTCAAAAAATTATTTCTAAGGAAACTCCCCCATTTGGAAAATTATAAATTCTCTCTATTCTAAAAGAGCGGAAATCCTGTGATATGTACTGGAGGGTGTTCCACACCCCCCAGACCCCCCGGTTTAAAAAAATGACACGCTGTAGTAGGAGCAGTGTGCTAAGATTATTATTTTAAATTTTTATTATGCTTCTACAAATTTCCTCTCAGGTGCATTCTGTAGCCTCCGGGGGCCATAGCCCCCCCGGGCGCTCCCTTGGATTCAACACTGCTTAAAACTTTTAAAGTATTTGACCGATAAAATTAAGGAATTGTTTCCTAGAATTTTTTATAAACAGTCGGTGCATTTTTATGGCTTTCAGAAGCTATTAAAAATATTCATATTTATATTTAATAATATGGTAAATATTTACATCTTAAATTTGTGAAATTTAAATAAAAAAAAAAAATTAAATTGCTTAAAATTAAATAAAACAATTGCTTAAATTGGCTAATTTAATAATTTTTTATTTCCTCTATTAAAATTTATCAAAAAACACCAAAAGTGGCCCAAATATGCTTCATTTACTCAAATATGCAGCAAATATTGAAAATATGCAAAATATGCATTTTGACAAGCAGTATTTCGGATTCATTTTTGCCTAATTGGTTCAGATTATTTTGCATATTTTCAACATTTGGTGCATATTTGACTAAATGATTTAAAGATAAGATATTTTTAGTTTTGCAAATTAATGCATATTTTATTGTTATTTTTATCAATTTTAGTGCTAATTTAAAGGAAATTCAATGCATATAGATGCGAGCTCTAGTTATGACAATTACGAAATAATAAAAATTATCATCACAAAATAACAATTGTTGAACCTTAAAACTTCAAAGCCTTCTCTGCAATAATTAAAAAGGTACAGTTCTGAATTACTACTTCGTGAATTACAGATATTTAAATTCGAAATATTCTTCCGCTTAATAAATTTTTCGTAAACATAAATAAACCTAAATAGTGACAGGTTGTGGGCCCAGGACCGACATACTTTTAATGCCTTTGATTAGTCTATTCTATGTTATCTGCAAAGATAGGAGATCTTGAAAAAAACAATTGGTAATAAAGGGAAACTTAGAATTGGAGAGATTTCTCCCTAGGGAGATAAAAGTATTTTATTTCTCTTGAGAATAAAAATAATTATATTTCTAGCTGAATCTTCCACTTTTTCCTCTTGTTTTTACTTAGCAAGAGAAAAAGTGACATTTTACTGCCTCAAAGGGCAAAAGCTAATTAATATTTTTTTGTACAAATTATTTATTGCAAAAACAGCTCTCAAACTCAACCTAACTTTAAAAATTATGATTCACTTCCTGTTACTTTTTATTTTATTAATTACTGGACGACTATGTGATTGAAAGATGAACAAAATTTTGGATTTTCTTAAAACTACCTGAAAATAGATAAACATAAAGTTTCCTAGTTTCTTTCCAGACTTTTCAGAATTGACAGGTTTTTGATTGCAGTGCTTATGAACGGGGACGTCGCTAGAAGTGAAGATAAAATCCTATTTAGCCCAGAAAGAACGAACATTAAAAATATCGTGACATAATATTTTTATTATCCTAAGAAAAGGTAATCAAGTGCTCCGAGCAATATGCGTCGGATATAGCTGTTCAACAACGAATCCCTGCGGGCGGAATTTTTTAGATAAATTTTGTTTTGTTTTTTAAAGCTAATGATTTATTAAATTTATTTCAGTTTATTATAAGACAAACAATGGCCAATTAGTTGAATATTGGATTGTATGAAAGGTCTCTTGGTATATTATGGTCAATTAATTTTTGAGATACTTGAGATAACTCAATATGAGTTTGTCGAGGGTTCATCAAGTTGATTTAGGACTTTATAAATCCCTCTTCATTGCGTATTTTCATTTTTTAAAATAATTGTGGTTTCAACTTTTCTAAATGCTAAATTTAATTCCTTCAGGATTTAAATTTTGCAGTTGCATTTATTCGACAAAATCATTTATCTTAATTTCTGTATTTTAGTTTCAAGTTTTCTTCCATCTTTTTATATAAATTTAACTCGATCTAACTTCTCCATTGACAAAGTTTTAATTATAAATTAAATTTTGCTCGCTTTGTCAGTTTGAACCAGAACGAAGTTCTTTCTGTACCTGTGACAATTGTTTCTCTTTACAAAATTCTTATTTTTGACGAAAATCAATGACCTAGGGTTTCGAGGATTATCGAGCTTATCTAGCTTACTTATTAGCTTGGGGTTGCAACCAAGTTGTTTATGACTGTGCTAGTTGGCCGGAACAAGTGTTATGCAAGGACACGTCAGCTATTCTGTTGACATGTTTGCTAATCTAACCTTCCAAGCACCCGAAAGCTCTATCTCGTGAAGGAAAAAAGACCTCGCTATCATAAATTAAAAATAATAATAATAATGAGCGGTTAGCGGACGGACGTTCCCTAGTTTCAGAGATACAATTTGCTGTGATATCAGATAATTTAATTTCCCTAAATTAAAAAGATTTTATTAAAAAATTTCTATTGTGGAAATTTTAAGTTTCCACTTTTTACAACCCCACTTAATATATCTGTCAGTTCCTTCTTTCCTAACTTGATGCGTATTGATTACTTGGAGGTTAAATTCAGACTTTCGGGAACTTTTCGCATTTTTTATGTAAAATATAATTTTATTTGTTTATCTACCATTATGCAAAGGAAACTCTAACCAATACATTTCGCGATCAATTTTCGTATGTATTTTCGATTTTCAAACAAAACCTTATTGTTTCAATTATTAATACCCATGATAATTAATGTTGATTTAACTCAGCCATTGTTAGTCTTTGCCGATACAATTGTGTACTTTCCTATGCAAATAATAACGAACGTTTTACATTGATATAATTCTTTTGTATAATTAAAAAGCAGTGGCGGCGACTTAACGTAAGGCCGATAGTTTCGATTTTGACGAATTGATTAATTAGGGGAAAACTTGCGTCCTCTAAATATTAGCTAACTTCGGGAAACTTAAAGTCAATAAATAAACTATTTATGGGCTTGAAACTCCGTAACTCTCATCTCAGGCCAATGGATGTATCATACAAATGCAGCTCAGAGCGCTCCCTTATTGAATTTGCTATCGACTTTACAAATCTCTGTAACTTCTGGCAAATATAATATGCAGGCCCGAACATACATGTTTAACCACGAATAATGATTTTCTTCTAAATAATATAATATATTATTTAAACGAAAATCTTTTTTAAATTTCCTTCCATAATATAGCAGGATTGATTAATTAAAACCGATCGTTGACATCAAACAAACAAAAAGGAATTCCTGCTAATTGATTCCGTTTGGAGGACATTTGTTTAAGAGGATTTAAAATATCTGAAGTAATCGGATAAAAAAATGGTCAAAATATATATCTTTTAAAGAGGTTATCACCTGTAAACCGTTTCCGCAATGTGCTTGGGCTGCAATCAATTTTTAATCTAGACTCTCGTGGTATACTTTTTTTAAATAAAGTCTTTATGCAAATTACATACAGCCCATTAGCGGTTAAGAATGATCTTTGTTCGCTGGTATTAAAAATACAGTTTTGTTATCTTAAAGGGAGTGTGGTGATACATTTTTATAAAATTTCATTTCATCATGAGACTATACCCGCTCCAAAATAATTAGTTGGCAGCGGAGGAAAAAATGAACTAAAAAAGCTCGGATGTATTTAGTTTTTCAGGTTTTTTTATGTATA
Source organism: Cantharis flavilabris (assembly GCA_949152465.1). NCBI lineage: Eukaryota > Metazoa > Arthropoda > Insecta > Coleoptera > Cantharidae > Cantharis > Cantharis flavilabris. Next base: position 6,624,175 of record OX424438.1, read on the forward strand.
TTTATTTTATTTTACAAATTACATTTGTTTTAAAAAAGGTAAATATTTTATGTTTTTCCGTTTGGCTAGTTAACGTGCTTAATGGTTTGAATGGATAATAATCGTAAAGGTCAAGCAGAATGCTGCTGTAAAAGAGTTTTATCCAATAAAAACCAAAAAAATTTCAAAATTCAGAATTTTTTGGAATTATTATTGGTTAAAACAAATATACTTTGACCCTTAACCCCGGGTTCCCGCCTCTGGGTCGGGTACTATTCGGCGCAGCCGTTTTGCGGCAGCCGTTTCGACGCAAAACCGGTTCGGCGCAAGTACAAGTCGGTGCAAGTACAACTTGACGCGAGTCCCGCTCGGCGCAAGTACTATTTGGTGTGAGTCCCGATCGGCGCAAGTACAGTTCGGCGCAATTACTATTTGGCGCAGACCTGATTCGGCGCGAGTTCAGTTCGTCGCAAACTCGTTTCGGCGTGTGAGTCCAGATCGGCGCGGGTATAGTTACTATATTTTTAATCTTGTTCTAATTTGATTAAAAAAAATTATTTAAAAAAATTAATTTTATTAAAGAAATAAATAAATAAAACAATAATCCTAAAAAACTAATTAAAAAAAAATTATTCGCGCATAGCAAAATTATGCGCTAATCCACGTAAAAAATCGATGATATCGCGGTTATCAAAATCCTCCACCAGTGTTGCGATTCTTATGTCCGTATCTTTGTATTTTTTTAGTTTTAATGGCGGAGTAAATTTGATTAGCCACATTTTTTGCGAAAGATATAAAAAATATTTCCAATTCTTGTTCTTAGTTATTCTTCTTTTTCTCTTGTTTCCTTCTGGTTCTCATTCTTTCTCCTATATACTATTTTATCCGTGCATAATCTGATTATCTACTTAAGTATGTAGATAATCTAAACGTATTATCCTTCTTAATCTTAACAAGCTTTCAAATGTTTTCCATACAGGGTGGTTCCAATATTCACTTATCAGGTCCGTACTTGGGTGACGTCTCTCTCCATTGGTTTGTTCATAGTCAGGACTGTATCCCCTACTACTAAAGCTAACTTACACCACAGGTGCTGAATGAGTTAGCCGAACATAGGAAATTAAGATAAATGAAACTTTTAACAATTTCAAAAGCATTTTTTGACTTTTTAAGTAAAATAATGAAATAATTTGGGAAGCAGGAATTTGTATAAATACTCATTCAGCACCTGATATAGTAGAAGATTTAATATAATTAAAAGGCAGGTGTAAAAGGCTGAACTGTACTCGCGCCAAACTGTACTCGCGCCGAACTGGACTCGCGCCGAATCGGGTCTGTGCCAAACCGGACTCGCGCCAAAACGGCTGCGCCGAACTAGACCCTCGCCGAAACGGCTGCGGCGAAACGGCTACGCCGAAATGGCTGCGCCGAATCGGACCGTTCCCCCCGCCTCTTGACTTTACAGCTGCCTTTTACCATTTAGTTTGACTTGCAAAAGCACTTACAGGATTGATTTCCAAATATTCGGCTTATATTATTAATTTCTTTTGGGAGTTTTTGGAGGTGTCGACTACTATTAATAATAGATACTCCTTTCACAACACTTATCCAAGAAGTAACACGCGAGGCTACCGCAAAAGCAAAATCAGTGGCGTAGCCAGAAACTTACTTCGGGGGGGAGAGGGCACCCACCCCGAACTATTTCAAAAAATATTTTTAAAAAGCCGAACAAAGGGTTTATTACACAAGATGTATAAATGGTTTATTTCAAACTTCGAATTAATAATTTGGGGGGGGGGGTCTGACTACGCCACTGATCAGAATAGTCAGCTAACAACTGCATGCAAACGATGTCACATGAACCTCGAGGTTTTATTGTATACTGACGATTTAGAGATAACTCCGATTACACAGATTAAACCATAGATGAGTATGCATTAAGAGATTAAAAATCCATGGGGGGTATGGAATACTCCTCTGACTCCCCGGTTTCAAAAACTGCCAATTTTTGTTCTTGATCTACGATCAACGTTAAAAGTAGTGGAAATGAAATTCACTTTCACGACAACGTAAACTTTTATACACAGAATTTTCCGAGAACCGAGAAGAAAATTGCTGCGAAGAAAAACCTAAGAAATTACAAAAATCCAACGTAATAGAAAATTCGAGGAAAATTTTAGGAACTGCGAGAAAATCTTAGGAAATTTAAGGAAGTCTTACGAAATTAAGAAATTTTAGGAATACATTTTTCTTTTGCTTTTTTATCTTTATAAAGAAAAATCTTGAATAGCAACATACATTTTTCTACACCGCATTTTCATTATCGCCAATGATGGGTTTAAGGGTGAGCGGACTAAGAGCCGCGTGGGGCCCCGAATTTTGTAATTTCCTGCAACTTACATTATTTCTAACATGAGTTTGTGGGTCCCAAAAATTTTACTGCTTGGGGCGTTCATTTGACTTGAACCGCTACTGGAAATCGCTAGGGAAAACTGATAACATCCGGAGAAATAAGAAATTCGAGAAAATAGAGAAAATTCTAGGAAATCTTAAGAAACAAGAAATCTTAGGAAATTTGATATCATAGGAAATATTTTAACTATACCTTGGTGGACCGGGGGTCTGGGGGTGTGGAACACCCCCAGCTATATGGGTTCCCCTTTTTCGGTCTCCACCATGGGAATCTCAGTTAATATAAGAGATATAAGGTCGGTTAAATTAGAAAAAAGTTACGCATTTTCATGCTGGACAATTATCTGGAAGAAAATTAAATGTGTCATGTTTAGTATTTGAATTATTGTAGAAATAAAACGAGAAGTCGGTGGGGGGAGAGATAATTGAGAGGCTTATCCTCTCCAGAAATTCTGAACTATGAAAAAGTAAAAACGTAAATTTTCAATTGGGCGAACTACTCCTTCCACATAACTTATCCAAGAAGGAACGTGAGGCTACCGCAAAACCAAAAAATCTCAGCTAACGCCTGCATGCAAACGATGTAGTTATCACATGGAACGCAAGATTTTATTGTACTACTGATGATTTCGAGATAACTCCGATTACACAGATGTAACCCCAGATGAGTATGCAATTAGAGGTTAAAGAGCACCGGGGGGTATTCCATACCTCCCAGATCTCCTGATTTCATAAACTATCAATTTTTTATCAAACTATCAATTGAATGACAACATAAATTTTTATACACCGAATTTTCTGAGAACCGAGAAGAAACTTGCTGCGAAGAAAAACCTAAGAAATTTCTCAAAAATTCAACGTAATAAAAGATTTGAGGAAATGCAGAAAATCCTAGGTAATTCGAGAAAATGTAGAAAATTCTAGGAAATCTTTGGAAAATCCAAGAAAATCCAAGAAGTCTTAGGAAATTACGAAATCTTCAAAATACGTTTTTCTTGTTTTTTCAACTTTTTCGAAAGAAAATCTTGAACAGCAACATAAATTTTTGTATACCGCATTTTCATTATTCTTGTAAAATTTCAATCAAATCAAGTGGGAATCGCCAATGATGGGTTTAACGGTGAACGGACAAAGCGGCCCCCAATTGTGGGTCCGCTACTGGGAATCCGGTGTACAAGTGAAGAGATAACCGATAACATCCGAAGAAATAGGAAATTCGAGAGAATATAGAAAATTCTAGGAAATTTCTAAAAAATTCAAGCAATCTTAGGAAATCTGATAACATAGGAAATGTAGAAAATCTTTGAAAATAAGTTATGCATTTAAACTATACCTTTGGAGACCGGGGGTCTGGGGGTGTGGAACACCCCCAGCTATATTCTATATGGGTGCCCGTTTTTGGAGCTCTATATAAGAGACACACAATGTCAATTAAATTAGGAAAAAAATTGTGCATTTTCATGATGAACAATTATCGGAAAGAAAATGAGATATTATGTCATGTTTAGTTTTTGAATTATTAAAAAAAAACAAAATTTGGGGGATGAGGGTGATAATTGAGACATCTAAAATAAGAGTTTGAAGTTCAAAATTTGATATTTCTAAATTTCTTTTGAATTTTAAGTCAATTCTAATAATTACCTTCTGACATGTCGCTGTTATACCAATGAATGGATGGCTGTTTATTTCGAAAAATTATTTGGAAACCGTATTCAAATGATCGTTCATAGATCTGACAGAATTGACTATTTAAATTTAATTATCGTTTGTAAAGCTATTATAAAGTGACTAATAAAGAAGAAAACTGAGTATTTCTAAGACTTCAACAACATTAGTTTTATGAATGATAATATCGAATCAATCTTTAACTTGTTTGCTTTTATTTCTCCGACTGAGCTAAGCGCAGCATAAATGTAAGTTTTTTTTTAAATTTTTTATAAAGTTATTCGACAGGAAAATTACACTTGAATACATTTATTTCATTTATATTTTAAAGTAAGTTACAATTCAAAATTTATATTTATTGATACAGAAGTCGTTAGGAATCCAAGTAAGATGTAAGTTCTGCTCAATTGATTATAAAAAAATTTGAAAATGTATACGTGATCTTACCAAGTTAACAGTTTAATACATCCTTTTTGTTGACGGCATAAGTCGATCCCCATCAGTTTATTCACTCGAGTAAATCGAATTCAATCTTAATTGAAATAAATTTATGTTTTACTTAGTGAAAATCCCGATTAAAATATTTTAAAATCAAAATTGCTATTATTTACTCTCGAACGACATCAGTAAATTACTTCAGTTAACTTAAGTTTGTTTAATTAATCGCGTATGTGTTTTATTTAGTTTATTGGTTAGTGGTTACTTTACAATTACTCGATTTCTAATTAAGTACTCGAGGTAAATGTAGTTGCAACTACGTATATTTCACGTGTATTTAACGTGAAATAGTTAAATTCACGTTAAATGCTGAAATTGCAGCATTGTATTGATTAAGTTATTAATTACTAAAGTAAGTATCATGCATACAGTATACCAGAGCTCGAATCCGAATCAAGAATAAAATAAAAATATAATTTTTATGCAAGTAAAAAGCCATTTGATTAAATTTGAAAAAAAGGAGAAGTTAATTTGGGTTAAGTAATTTTAAAAACGGATAACCGATCTATGAAATTCCTCGCCACATCAAATCACATTCAAGTAACAAATAAAATAGTGTTGGAATGCTTTAGAATCGACACATGAAAACCAATTCTGATGGGAATTGCATTGCCCGACTTAGGAAAGAGACAAAGCATTTCGATGATTGTGATATTTTTCTTTTATAAAGAAAACACAGAAATTTGCTTTTTGTTCATAACTTTGCGTTCAATTTATAAACAAAAAAATTGATTGCAAAAATATAAGCAAAATATTTTATATTTAATTTGTTTCAATATTATATAATCCTGTTGAATTCTCTTGTAGGTAACCACCGAGTGATAAAAAGTGCTATTAATCTTCTTTTTCTGTCGATCGTTCACTTTGAAAGCAAATTAAAATTTTTTGTCTGACTGCGCAAACAAGGAGTTTTGTTGGATGCTTTGACGCTAAGTTGAAAAATACGAATTAAGGATGTTTTTCACAGTTAACATGGCCATTTATTTTAATAAAACTTGCTTCTCTTTATCTTCCACCAAAAAATAAATTTATACTGTTTTTTTAGCGTTCTAAAGATGACATTATTTGACATTCGGTTCTACGTCACATATCTACACTGCAATTCTTATACTTGCTTCCATGAATACTTGTAAACGTAAAATGATTGCAGAACGTTCTGCTGGGATTTTTAAAAATTTTATATTTTGCGGAGCAAACTCTTGAAGGAGCAAGGAAAAGTGGAAGAGTGTCCGACATGTACACAGAATTTGTAAATCTTGTGAAAGCAATTAGCGAAGTCAACTATATGTAAATTTATCAGCAATTAATGCGTGAGGCAATAAAGCGTCATTCATTATTTCCATCACAATTACTATAGTACATGCAATTACAAATTACCGTCAAATGTCGAGAGATGTAGTAAATTTCAGCACAAGATAAAGAATACAATTTATCGTATCCAGTCGGTATATTATACAGTTTAATATGCAAATTAATTAAATTGCAATTATCCCTGTTAGCCGAATCTCGACAAGTAAAGTTTCATCTACTTTTTTTATTAAAAAATAAATTTCAAACAAAAATGAACCGTGAAATATAATGCTATTATCTACACAAAACTTTTTTCACTTTGTTGAAAACAAAGCTTAAGCATTTGAATATCGGATTATCAAAAAAGGTCATTCCTTTGTTTTTGATTATGTATTTTTATCTCGTAAAGAATTTTATATAAAAATGAGTCTATTGCTCTGCTTTGCGAAGGCAACGAGGTGATCCAAACTTGCCCAGTAATTGTCACTTTGTATAATTGCTCAACAGGTAAGCCAATTATAGAACAATCCAAGTGTTACGCATGATACCTCACGAATCTGGATTCGAACTTGAGAATCGTCAATTTAGTCCTTTCGACCCCTACCAAACAATTTCAATTTTTTTGAATAAGCAAAAGCTTAATTGGAAGCAAATATTAGTTTTTATGAACCAATTAATTGAGATATAATGCGATTTTTATATAAAAGGATCAGCTGAATACATCAGTTCGGATAAAATCAATGAGCTAGCAAATATGTGCATTTAATTGGTAATTATTGCAGTTATTTAACGATTAACCAACCACGAGCGACATAGTAAAGGATTTTCGATATTAAAAATTATTATCTAATTTAAATAGTTTACAAATAAAACACGATGAAATTTCCTATTGCAATTTTATGACACCCGAATATAAATTGCACTGTCGGCATTTCCATATAAACACAATTTACGTGTTCTCTTTTTTGTTTATATTCGATTCTTTTATTATCGACCATTCAAATTATACATTTTCGGTGAAAAAGCTTTATCTAGTATTATTGATTTACTCTAGTTCAAATCAAATGAATGGATAGGTTACAAAAATATGAACCTTAAGTTTATAAAAATAAATATGTATATATTGGAAATGTTAAAAAAATACCATAAGAGATTTGAAACTACCTAAATTTGTAAGGTAGACCATAGCAATATATATAGTAATAACTTCAGGTTTTTTTAGTATCATAAACTTGATTAAATACATGTAGAATCATTTATCTGTGCACCAATTTTGATGGGTTATCCCAATAAATATTGAGATGTAGACTGTAGATGTAGAATATCAAATTTCTAATCAAAATTACAAATAAATTTTAGGAGACAAAGTTTTCTTTCACTCTTTCACTCTGGTTTTCCCATCTAGTTAGTGCCAGTTTAACTAGTTGGCGGGAAAATCAGAAAATTCAAATTATTTACAAAATTTTAAAAACAAATATCAAAAATTCAAAAGATAATATTGAAATACGGAAATATAATTTAGCACTGTTTATGTAATCAATACAGTTGGTGGCGCTCGTGCCGCTACCAAATGCCAAAAACATGGCGGCTCTGTTACGTACACTTGATGTTGTTTTGAGTTTAATTCCAAATTATTTTATCGTAAAACCGCGGTGAAATGATAATAATTCACAAAATAGAACAAAAGAATGCAAACGTTCGGTTCATAGACAAAACTTTCTATACCAACTATACAAATTAGAATAACTTAATATTTTATCTTAATGTAAGCTGGACCTCCTGGATCCAAAATTCAAAAGTTTCTATTTATGTTTTGTGATTAATTTGATTCAATGAAAACATTCGATTTTACAGAAGTAATAGAGCTAAAATTCAGGAGCGTAGCGTAGAGGGGCTGGGCAAATACCCTGGGCTTAACTTCTGTGGGGGGGGGGCGCAGGGAACGGCCGAGCTGATGATGAATAGATGCAGTGAAATGGTTAAAAATAAAGAGGAATGGTAATAAGATCGAAACATGTAATTCGGTAAAGCATTTTTGAATTTAATAATTTTTTTCTTGCTATTATTTCATTCGTCATTGATTCTAAAAACGTCTCTGACTGCCTTGTCTTGCTACGATTTTGTAAATTTTAGAATTTTTTATATTTACTTTGTAGATTTTTATGATCAATATCGCAACTATTTATCTTTATTCGTTTTTGGTAATAAAAGGTTGGTAAATTGCGGTAATGACTATTTCGTATATACCTAGTTAGCAGAAACTTTCTGTGTTACTTTGAAAATTAATTATAAAAATAAAGCCAAAATTTTAAACCGGGGGGTCTGGGGGGTGTGGAACACCCTCCAGTACATATTGCAGGAAAGTCCATTTTGCCCCCCCCCCTTAATTTTCATTACATGAATTCAATTTAATTTCTATCTGCAAAAATAATGATCTTGGAAACTTACATGGCCAGTCTCATAAATGAAATTTTTAACAGTTACAAAAGCATTTTTTGACATTTTAAGTAAGAGCTAGATGAAATCTAATGTTCTTGTCATTCGTAGTTTATATTTCTGCATTATTTTTGTATATTTCAATTTTTCTCCAAAATAATAATTAGGAAAGCAGGAATTTGGATAAATAAATTTTTACATGTTAATTTCCTATGTTCGGTTAACTCATTCAGCACCCGGTATAAAGACTCCCATAGATCTAGCAACCCTGATAGTCCACCTAATCATGAAAAGGAAAAGAGTTTGCATTACAGAAATCAAGCAGAATAAAATTGTAATTTTTTTTTACTGTTTTTTACCGTTATTTACGACAATTGGGGGGCGGCAAATTTAAGGTTTGCCCCGGGTACCAGAAATCCACGTTATGTCACTAATAAAATTTAATCTTAAATTTTACAGTCGTGATCTCTTTCATAAGGTTGACAGGTCATTTTGACGATCATCAAAATTTTGATTAAAAAAAATGACAATAAAAACAGGTCATCAAATAGCTTTTAATAATAAAAGCACAATATAATAGTTATTTATGTATCAAGGGCATTATGACGATGTTTATGTCGATGGCAACCAATTTAAAAGGTCGAGGGCCGCTAGGCCCGAAAGTTTTTAAGTAGCTCGAGAGCATAAACATCGAGTAATACCAGTGATGCATATAACGATTTATAAGTTTTGAATTTGATTTTGCTAAATTTCCTAGTTTGCGGTGACTTATATAATATATAATTGTGAATGAGAGGGCATAATAAGCGGGAATTATGATTTTTACGCCTTAGGGCATTATAGACTACTTAATAGTCTATTGATTCAGAATGTTTCAGTGTAATATAAAAACATTTGCTGAACAATTTATAAATTTATGCACAGTACAAAATTCTAAACAAAATTTTGTTGAGTTTATGTTGGTGAAATAGTAATTCGCACGCGGGATGAAAAGTAGCACCTTAGTTCCAAGGTGTATATACTATTTTTCACAATTTTGCTGAAAATTCTGAATTACATTGGTTAATAACTAAATTTGAGATTTTGAAATTGCAATAACTCGAAAACGGCGCTAGATATCGAAAAACTGAGCAAAAAATTTACCCCCATCACAATAACCTCTCAGCGATTTGTCCTAAGAAGCCATATGCTAAATTTCAGATCAATAGCGGGCCATAATGGCGCGGGAAAAAAAGTATTACTTTAGTCCCGCAAAAGCGGGAGTAAAGTGAGCACTTTACTCCCGGAATTGTGAAATAGTATATTGTTTTATTAGGATGGAAAGATTAACTTTTCCTGTCCAGCGAGTTTTTTCATTTGCGAGGTGAGTGGAACGAGCCGAGCGAATGGAAAACTTGCGTGGCTTATTTATTATTACGCATTTTGAAATATCTTTAAAATAAAATGTATTCTAACAAAAATAAGAAACGCATTTTAAATACAAAATCTGAAAATGGGGGGGGGGGAGCGAAATGCACCTTCTTCACTCTATGGCGAAGCTGACAACTAATTATCAACTAACTGGAAGACGGTGGATCTCTTTTTTAGCGAAATAGTATTTAAACATTTGATTTCATTTCCCGTTACTGGGGTATTCCCAGTTTTTCTATATTTTCAAAGTAACGTAAAAAGTTGCTGCTAAATTTGATGTGCCGTCGTTGGGCAATTAAAAATTTTTTTTAAATATAAAAATAAATAAGTTTCTGAAATTCAAATTTTCTATAGCCGACTAATTTCCCACACTTTTGGTCAAAAGTGTCAAAAGAAAAAGTTTTTCTGACAAAATTTGCATAAATAATTATTCTGTCTTCTAGAAGAGTGGGAATTTTATTATATAACATGTAATGGACGGTGTTCAACAAGTGTTCTAAAGGAGTGGAAATCCTGCGATATGTACTGGAGGGTGTTCCACACCCCCCAGACCCCCCGGTTTCAAATTTTGGCTTTATAATTTTATATTATTTTTATAATTAATTTTCAAAGTACAGTAGAAACTCCATCATTCGACATAAACGGGACCCATTTCCTGTCCAAACATAGAATTTGTCGAATAGGGAATTGAAATTAATATCTTTATATGATATAAACATAATCATGTTATTCTTAATTACGATAAGAATTTATTTCTACTATGCCTTACCCAGCAAACTTGAAGGTGTAATTTAAATATACAAATTTTGTAAAAAGAATTATTTTGCAAAAATTTTATTAGATAACTTGCATAGGTAATATAAACTTTAAAATAATTTTATATTTTACGAATAAATTTTATAAATTAAATGACAAAATTGTGATGATACGCATTACGAAAATAACATAACTATTATACAATTAGAATGTAAATATTTTATTTTTATATATTTCGAATAACATCTTTTTCAAATTTAAATTACCCTTTATTTTACGTTACATTGCTATTATCATGTAAGCACGGGTGTAAGCATTATAATGTAGGTAATCAATCTGTCTGCCTACGTGCTGAAATCCAGTCGTTGATTTGATAAGCTCACAACTTGTGCGTCATAAGCTCATAATTACATGTCCATTAGCATGAGAAATTCTCGGAATTGTCCAATATGGGAGTGTCGAATGATGGAGTTTCTACTGTAACATAGAAAGTTTCTTAACATAGAAAGTAAGGTAAATAAAAAATATACTTTTTTTTTGTTTAAAATTTCAAATTTTCCGATTTGTCTTAAGGGGCCGTCCATTAATTACGTAAGGGTTTGGGGGGAGGGGGGGAGGTATCGAAAATCTCCTTACGTAAGTATCGTAAAATACTTTTTTTAAATTAAATCAGTTTTTTTACTGGATATTAAGGGATTACCAATTTTTTGTATTAATTTTTCATGCAATTAAATATTGTTTATTAACTTTTTTTATATAAAAATAAAATTTAATTTAAATTTTTGTATTCTTTGAATAATAAAAATATTATTGCTATTCATATTTTTTAAAAATAAGCGGAGAAAAGGGGGGCTCAACATTATTTTTGTTTAATAATCCATACGTAAGATGTGTGACGGGGGGGGTGCCAAAATCTTACATACCCTTATGTGAGGGGGGGGGGATCAAAAATTACAAAAATTGTCCTTACGTAATTAATGGACAGCCCCTAATCTTAGTTAGTTTAATATATTTTTCGATTGGTAAAATTGTAAACCGGAGGGTCTGGGGGGTGTGGAACACCCTCCAGTACATATCACAGGATTTCCACTCTTTTAGAATACTTGGAGAAGATAACGAATTTATAATTTTTCAAATTTCGCCAGGAAAAATCGGGAAATTTGAATTTTTAAGCAAAAGTAAAGGAAATCAGAGTGTTTTTTTTCACCAAAACATGACACGCTGTAGCAGGAGCAGCAGGAGCGTGCTAGGATTTTATATATCCGGATAGCCTAATGACATTGTAAAACAATAATAATCAGAAAAAGATGCAAACAGGCAGTTTTGGAAGTTAAATATTAACTTTTGGTATTTAAAATTGTGGTAATTTTTTGGTATTTGGAAGTTGTATTGGATATTCGGTCCTAATAGTTGAGCTTTGCAAATTTCGTTATGTAATTAATCAAGAATTTAATCTTGTGATGGCGGTTCTTTCAGGACGTTTCAAAAGAGGTCCTTTGGAAGAAAATTTCCTGGTGATAAAATTGAAATAATTCAAGAAAAATAATAATTTGTGTTCCATAGAAAATATTTTGCGTGTCGTAAATTGAGTGTAAAAGGAGGAAATTTAGCACCCAATGAATTTCTTTCAAAATAAATTACATAAATTTTCTTTAGTAAATAACACCCACTACGTTTTCCTTATTACAACTGCAATACCTTCCATCTAGGAAACGAAGCCTATAAGACCCATACGTAATGGAACTTTTTGCTTAGTATTCAGCACAGAATACCGGCATATACTGTAGGTACATATAGATTACACAAAATGAGTAGATCCTTCAGGGTGCTACCTAAAGAAGAGTGAAGTAATACAAAACATCTTCAAAAGCTGATAGGTCTAGGTTTAATATCTAGATACTAAATTAATTTTTCGCAAAATTAAATTATTGCAAAAGCGTTAAGTACATAAAAACCCTCTCAAAAATCTCATACATTATTAAAATTTAAGAGCTCACAATTTTCACAGAAATTTATTCACCAATTTATCTTTCAGCGAAATTGATATTTTAATCGATTTTCGCTTAATTTTAAACAACCGAAAACTGATTTCGTGCAGATCTGCTTATTATTAACCAAGAAACGAGTACAAGAAATCGATATATTTGTAACTTGGATTTAAATTTGATACCCACAATAAGAGTTTTCAAATCGTCCTTACAAAACGATTTCTAAAGCAGAAAGCACTTTGTGTCAAACACAACACACAAGTTTCAGGTTGAACGTAGCGAATTGAAAAGGAAAGTAAATCGTTTCAGCTTTCGCTATACATAAATGCAGTTCTCATCATACATAAATGTATTTAGCAGGAAATGAATAATGTAATCTTCGTACATCAAATTTTTCTCCTTAATTTTCTTGCTTCGCGGCGCTCCTGTTCATCGGCCGATAACTCCTCCTGCTATCAAAATTATTATTGCTAATCGACGTTTCATTGTTCTCGCATCAGGAGAAAGACAAACAAAATTAAATTTAATTTAAACTTTTAAATTAAATACTCTCAGCCGGGCGTTTATTCGATGAAGGAATTCTTAAGCTTCAAAAAAGGAGACTAATTGTTGCTTCGAGGACAGTAAACAAAGCGAATGGGGAACGAAAATGTATTTTTGAGTTGAGAAAGAACCTATCTACTTTTCTTTAATTATGGTTAAGCGAAGGACCTCCAGACGTCCTTTTTTCGGTTTGTGTACATATGGATGCGTTTCCGCAACAATAAAATAAAATTTTCGTTTTCCCTCGTATTTTTTCTTTACCAATTGAGCGAGATAATTCCTGAGAAGTTCTAACGTAATTGCGTTCGCTTTAAACACTTTTACGTTTTTCATAAAATTTAATTTTATTAGACGCTATCTATAATTATTTTGTAAGAATGGTCTCAAGGAATCACTTACTAACTAAAGTGGAAATGAAAGTCCTTTTATAAGCACTCCCTTAATTTTTTTTTCTTCAGAAATTACTTCCAAGGGAAATTTCCAAGAGATTTTCTAAAATGTATTTTGCTGATTTACTAATGTTTTTAACTCTGACGAGATCTGATTTTTTTAATTTTGTTGTTATTTTGTAGTACAAGTACATGTTTAATAAATTAGTGCAGGAGTTTTGAACTGAGCAAAAAAGAAATTAATTACTTTCCTCCTAAAGAAATTTATCAAGACAAGAGAAACCGGAATCAATAGTGAAAGCCAGTCGGGATAACGCTAATTACATCCAAATAACAATGCAATTTAAATAGATTTCGGATAATTATTTATACAAAATACATTTGTGTTAGTGATTGTAATTTTCGTGTCATTTCATTCAGAGAAAACTCTCGAGGTAGCAAAAACAACCAATTTTTTTGCACAACTCAGACAAAGACCAAACTGTTTTTCCCTATAAAATTTTTGTTCACGTGGCTCCCGAATGTAAAAAATTACCTATCGATTTTGTTGCGTCACGTATTATACGTATAGGTTTGCCAATAACCCCCTTGGTGCTCCTCATATGAAGTGAGGATGTAAAAAACTAAATTTCTTGTCAGGAACAGCCCTAAACAGTTCAAGTCCTTCCGTTAAACTGGTTAAAGTATATTTATCATTTTTATTTCTCGCGTGATTCTGAAAAAAATTAGAATCAAAAATTATATTTTTATCAAAATGTTTTGCGAACGCATTGTAGATATTGTCGTGTTTTCATATCTCAAGGGTTTCATGATGTTGTTTTATTCTCAATAAAACTAAGTTTAGTCTAAACGATATTTAATTTGGGTTCATTAATTACTACAACATAAACATTGCATCTTTAAACTTTCAAATTAATTAATTGACCAACAAAGCAAACTTGTTCATGCCTGGCAATATTTGCCTGTGTTCGCCCCTACTTCTCAAACACCGCAAACACAGCATCCCCTTTTTCTCAAATTAATTTTTTAAGAAATGCCTATTGAAATGATTTTGAACAAAAATTAATTAAAATTTAAAACTTCGAATTTTTAAATTTAAAAAGTTTTTAAATTTCTTACTCAACTAAATCAAAATTACTGTAGTATTGTAGATGATCTTCCAATGCAAACATAACTTATTTGTTTATATTTGTCTTTAAATTTAATTTTTTTTAATTATTGTTACACACAGAATCGACATACATATCCAAGAAAATGTTGATGTCAAAGGTAAATGAAACTGCGTTTACCGAAATTTTCCAAAAAAAAATCAGTAGCTTAAATTGAAAAAAAAGTTATACTGAAACTTTGGTTAATTATACTCTTTAATATATATTTTTTTAAATTATAAATTTTATAATTTTTCAGTTATTCAATTATAAAAATCGCAAAAACGACACTTTTTTGGAGGTACATGTCAGTGGCCCCCCCACTTTCGAATTTTTGGATGAGTTTGGTGTCAAACGTTAGAGCATCGTTTGAGCCTCAAGGAGCTTCTATTATTTTCGTTTGAGTATCAAAGGTCGCGAAGTTATTCGCAAAAAGCAAGTGGGGGGCTGTAGACATGATGACCCCCCCACTTTCGAATTTTTGAATAAATTTGATGTCAAACGTTAGAGCATCGTTTGAACTTCAATGAGCTTCCATTATTTTCGTTTGAGCCTCAAAGGTCGCGAAGTTATTCGCGAAAAACTACTGGGGGGGCTGTAGACATGTTTTACAATTTTCTTTCCCATTTTGAATTTACGTGTGCAATTAATGTCAATTGATAGAACTTCGTTTGAGCCTGAATGTGCTTCAGTGAACAGGATTTTAAGTTCATTTTGTACAAAGTTATGGATAATTAAAATTTTCTACCAAAATCCGAGCAACACCCGTTAAATCTTAATCTTAAATCTTAAATAACTAGCTTATTTTCAACTTTAGAGTGAAAATGAAAATAACATAATATCTCGTAACAGGGCCCGTTGCTTTGGCACCCCCCAGTTAAAATTTTTGGCCAAAAAGCTAGCTCCCGAATCTATGGAGCTAGCACCGGCTAGCTAGCACCCAAATATTAAAACTAGCACCTTTATAGTTTTTTCATAAATCCACATTGAAATTGGGGGCGGGGGGAGGCTAAAGTAACGCTAGCCCCCCCAGTTAATATTTTGGCTCCAAAAGTTAGCTCCGTAATCTATATAGCTAGCTCCCCCCCCCCCCCCCCCAGTAAATAACTAACATTATTGTAAGGATACAAAGCTTTGAAATTATTTGGGACACAAATTCGAAAGTGGGGGGCCATCATGTTTACAGCCCCCCCAGTAGTTTTTCGCGAATAACTTCGCGAACTTTAAGGCTCAAACGAAAATAATGGAAGCTCATTGAAGCTCAAACGATGCTCTAACGCTTGACACCAAACTCATCCAAGAATTCGAAAGTGGGAGGCCACTGACATGTAACTCTTTTTTGGATTACTCTCAATCATAAAAAATGTTATAACTTCAGTTCTATCAGTCCTACAGAGTTGTGTGATAGCTCATTTTAAATAGGATTTATAAGGCTTTAATTTGATTGACCTCTTTCTAATAAAAATAAAATTTTTTGGAAACCTCAAAAAATGTTTTTGAAAAAATTTTTAAGTTTGTATTTTTGAAAATTTTAAAAATAAGATATACAGTTAGTCGCAAAAGAAGTGGGGCAGCTAATAAAATTGCAATAATTTGCATGAAATTTAACTATTTGAAAAAAAATAGCAGCTTTAACTTACCATTTCTTCTTAAGATCCCCGAAATCACAAAAAAAGTTTCAAAATTGTAACTACGAATGAAAATAATAGCGTTCTAATTAATCAACCTATTGGTAAAATTTGTAAAAATATTCAATTTAAAGGCAATTTAAAAGTGCTATTTAAAAGAGAATGTATCTTTTGTACCAAATCACAAAGAGATGAACTCTGAAGACTGGAGCAAAAGAGATAAACTCTTCTAAGTTAAAGATCAAGTAAACTTTCGGATACTTTAACGGACGTCGTCAATCAAACCTAATTTGAATGAGAATCGTTTATTTAACAAATTTACATTGCTTATATATCTAATAACTGGAGTTATAACAATTGCTGACTAAACAAATAACATGTACTAGTATTTTTGACCTAGTAAAGAATTTGTAATATTAGCTATAGTAATTTGAGGAATTTGCACTTCTGAACAATTAAGTGTAGTAAATGTTTTCATTACCTACATTAATATGTTTTGTGAATTTGCAGTTTATGAATGAGTTCAAGGTGGTTTACAAATTGGAATATTAAGATTACTTTTGTTTCGACTACAAAAATTACAATTTTGAATTAAACAGTGCAGTTGATAGTGCTGCACTTGGGTCACTTTATCCAAAGACGATTTGCGTTCCCATTCTTTTACATTGCTAGTTTTATTTTAAATATTTGAATATTTTAAGTAGGCCAATTAAATTTTTTAAAAAATATCACTTCATCTGGCGCCAGAACGTTGGGCGAAATTTTAAAACAATATCTTATTTTTATAATTTTTAAAAAACACTAACTCAAAAATATTTTCAAAAACATTTTTCAAAATAATTCTCATTTTTATTAGAAAATTGTCAAGATTAGCATCAAATTAAAGCTTTATAAATCCTCTTCAAAATCAGAACTCTCTGGGACTTATAGAACTGAAGTTATAACATTTTGTATGATTGAGCATGGACCAAAAAAGTGCCGTTTTTGCGATTTTTATAATTAAATAATTCAAAAACTATAAGAGTTAGAATTTAAAAAAAATCATATTTGAATTCAAGATGTTAAAGAGTAGATATAATTAACCACAGTTTCAAAGGAATCTGTGATCTGTGTCAATTTGAATGACTTGTTGGTTTGACATGGAATGTTATACCTGCCCACATACATATATAGGTATATTTTTTCTGATCATTTGGACCTTTTAAATCTGACTTTCCATCACGGAGAGGTTAGCTTTGGAAATCCGGAGTTTGAAGATTATAGAATTATCCTTAGCTTTAGACAAAGAATACCTGTATTGAAGATTCTGCTAAATACTCAATTAATCTCTTTAAAGAATCACCATTTTTGATAAGGTTTCCACAATTGTACATTGGGGGGTATTCCATACCCCCCAAACCCCCCGGTTTCTACCATCATAGTTCGTAGAGGTACTTAGTTTGATTATTAAGCTTTTACAAATCAGTCGTTCTGAATCAAAATTGTTGAATACTTGTGTGAAGAACATTTCACACATCTACCTTCTGAAATCTTAACTTTCTAGTAGATCTAGTAGTAAATTTGACTTTTTATTATGCAGAGATTAATTCAATTTCAAGTGAATGAA
Source organism: Cantharis flavilabris (assembly GCA_949152465.1). NCBI lineage: Eukaryota > Metazoa > Arthropoda > Insecta > Coleoptera > Cantharidae > Cantharis > Cantharis flavilabris. Next base: position 6,641,923 of record OX424438.1, read on the forward strand.
AATCTATAACAGTAAAAAGTTTTAAATTTTGATTTATAGATGTGCATTAAGAGCGTAGCTTTGGAAACCGACGCCGACCGCTTCGGAGTATTTCATACTTTCCAAACTCTGGCTTTTACTATCAATAAGTTAGTAAGTCTACTTAGTTTGATTATTAAACCATTTAAAATCAATTATTTTGAATGAATACAAATAAATTTGAATTCAAGTACTAACATGCATTCAGAGGTATCCCAGTTTTAGAGAAACAGTAACAGTGTCCAAGTTACTGCAGAAAAATCTACTCTTCGCTTAGGAAAATTCCTCTTTTGATAAGATTTTCACTGTTCTATACTTGAGATTACTTAGTACCTCCTAGATCCGTAGTTTCTTAGATCACAGTTGGTATGGATACTTTATATCAGGGGTGGCCCACCCAAATGATCTTAAGGGCCACCTTGGAAATGTATCATAACTCCGCGGGCCACATATAAAATTATATATCTTCTTATTAGATTTATGCCCGTATTCACCAACTACAAATAGCACTATTTGTCGAACAAAAACAAAATTTTGTATTGTTTTGCATTGTAATAATGTCATTTATTCGACAAATAGTGCTATTTTGACATGTAGCAACAGCGCCAGAAATATTTGAATTCAATGTAAGATTATCTCAAGGAAGGTAAAAAATGATTATCTTCGAAAATGGCGGACAGTGATCTTCTCAACCATTCAACTCATTTAAAACAACCCTGAAGTAGCTCGGACTCGAAAATCACAGGACTAGAAAGACTGAATCTTTGTTTTTAAGTTAAATTTGGCTATAGTTAACAAAATTCAGTTTAAAATAAATAAATATATAATTTGATGTTAACTGCTACACTCGTAGAAGGCAACTGTGGCCGGGTTTGATTTTTAAAACATGTACTGTAACTATTAACATCGAATTAACGTACTGTCGACAAAATGTTCAAACGATAATTAAGTGGAAAATCAATATTTCAAATTCGATTTTTTTAAATTTAAAGAAAAAATTTATGTTTTTCCATAGTTTAATCGAATTCTTAAGTTTCATATCTGCTTTTTTTATATTTTTATATATTTATACCCCTCAATAAATTTTAAACGCTTTCAATTTTAACTACCTATTTTAATTTCAATTTTCCATAATTACATTATAATCTATTACAAAGTTAAATTAATTTAAAATTTAATTAAAGTTCAATAATTGGGAAATTATGTAAGTTGAATATAATTTACACAGGATTTCCCCGCTAATGATGTACACCTCTAGGTGTTGATAGAAAATTTGATCATATTTTTAATGAAAATGGTGGAAAAATGTAGAGAAAATTCAAAATCAAATAATTTTTTTGTGATTACTAAAATAAATTGAAACAGGAGTTTAAACTAGTCCGTTTAAGTTTTCAAGTTTTCTGACATAGCTGGATCCTCCTGGACAAAATAAAATCTGTCTATTCAAAAATATTGCGCAAACCTAAGTAAAGGTCGTAATTGGACAGAGGGAGAGATCCAGAAAATGGACAAATTTGGGAAATCGTCTTAACCACGCTTCATAAATTTTATTTCAATTAAATTTTACTTGAACAATTTTTTCGATAACTTTTCGGTTATCGAATTATAAAGGATATTCCATTGATTAATGTAATTAAAGTGCGAAAGAGAAATTGTTTTTTCCGAGGCATAAAAAACGATCAATTTTTAAAAATTGCTGAAAATTTATTGCGTATTTTAAGCTTTCCAAGTTACGGTTGAAGTTACACGTTTCACTTCCATTAGTAAATTGACGAAATGGAATTGGTATGGCAAGTTTTTGTGCAATCACATCGTTAATTACTTCAAAATCTCGAGGAATTCTAAACCGTAATTTCTTGGATTTTAATTAAAAATTCGTTTTTTAAAACAGAAACATGAAGCCAGCTTTTTGTAAGCGCGCTTTTGATCCGAGCTTATATTTACAACTTTAAACCTCAAAATCTTTACAAATTTATTCATATAAACAAAATTACCGTACATCCCATTTGATATATCGCCATATTTGTGACATTTTTTAGAGAGCTCTGTAATATTTTTATACTTCAAGAAAATGCGATAAAATAATGCACGTGATTTATCAGAAAACTTTCGGTTTGTATTATGAGTATTTACCGAAAACACAAAAATTAGTCGGAGGTTCGATGTTCCACAAGTGTCCTGACCGGGCCCCCACGACAATGAAACGAATCTGATTTATTAAGCGAATCTACGGATAAAAATGCAAATTTTGTGGTAACAAAAAATATTTGAAAAATCAAATATTTGAAGTAGACTCAATAAAGCGTGTTTATTGAAAATCAAAAGATTTAGAGCCGAAGTTTAAATATTGGAATAAAAGTTATTATTTTGAAATCCAATATCTGCTATGTGGATGGATATGTTTAATCTTTAAAAACTAAGTCAGATTGGCAATGAATACGAAAGTAGCCAGAGGGCAAACAATAATAAAAATTCGGATCGAGAATTCCTGTCTCGGCATATCCGATATCTCCAGCGCGGTGAAACAGCACTAAACTTTTAAACAAAGATTCGGTAAAGACTTAAAAATGCGCAACAAAAGACTAGAAACGGATTAAGAGAAGCTAACAATGCTAAAAAGGCTCAAAATAGCTTAAAGGGCGGTGAAACTTTTCATAAAACTTGGATATTTCATTATAACTTAAAAAAGTTCAAATTTACATTTGCATTAAATTAATTATAGTTTTATAAATTATTTATAACTTTTCTTATATTAAATTTAAAGTTTCTTAAAAACTTTATTACAAAACTAAACTAAACGGAATGAGAACACGGCAATTTTTCTATTAGTATTTAATCCATATTATAAACTTACATTTTATATTTTACTCGTCTCGAACGCACAGAAAACTAGCTAAGCTTCACCGAAAGTACCAAAATTATTAAAATAATTATTCCGATCAGATCAAACTGATTACAGAAATCACGAGATGGACGAATTAGAGAGCCGGATGCTGGACTTTCTCAGCGGGTACAGGATATTTAGTATATTTTACACTTCATACAATTTTATATTTTACATAATAATAAATCATTCGAAGAGGTTAAAAAAAAAGAAGTATTAAATTATATCTAACACAGATTTTTATATTTTTTAATCCTCCTACAATATTCATTCGAGCATTAAGATTAAATAATAAAATATTGAATATTAAAACTTCCCCAGAATACTTATACATGGATTTTAAATATCAGTAAAATTTCTAGAACTGCAAGAGTGCGACTTATAACTCATGTCAAATAATGTGACTAACCATGAAGCTGAATTGTCAGCAGATCTTTGACACTGGTATAGTAAACGAATATTTCTTTTGTCTTTTCCTGGTGGGGCGTAGTCCATACCTCAGTGGCGTATTAAGAAAATGGCTTGGGGGGGGGGGGCAGAGCAAAGATTTTTAGAATCTCGTTAATCCGTTTATGCGCGTCAGTTGTAACTGCACGCTTCTGATGCTCCTGCTACAATGTGTCATTTTCTTTACCAACCAAAAAATATATTAAACTAATGCCTAATTTCATAAAACTTTTAACAAGCCGTTAAAGTTAACGGATAATTTCTATTGATTTGTTAGCACTAAGGAATAATTTCCATTGGTTAGTTAAATTTAACGGCCCCTTAAAAGTTTTATGAAATCAGGTATAAGAATAGGACTAAAAATATTTTTCCAATATTAATCCAAACCGGGAAATTTGAATTTTTATGCAAAAATGGGGCAAGTTTAACTTTATTTGTGTTACTTTGAAAGTTAATTATAAAAATAATATAAAAATATAAAGTCAAAATTGTAAACCGGGGGGTCTGGGGGGTGTGGAACACCCTCCAGAACATATCGCCGGATTTCCGCTCTTTTAGAATACTTGGAGAAGATAGGAGATTTATAATTTTACAAATTTCACCAGGAAAAACCGGGAAATTTGATTTTTTTATCAAAAATGAGGGAAATTTGAGATTATATTGTAATATAGCTCTATTAAAAATGAATAAATCAATGCCAGTAATTCAATATTGGAAGACACTCGCCAGGAAATTAGTGTGTAGTACTGCGCGGGACTAAATTGGAATCCAATCCCGCGCGGGACTGTACATTCGGTCCCTTTCCGACCCGTCTCGCGCTCGGGACGGGACGGGATTTTTCTCGTCCCGCATTCTTCTCTAGTGTACACCGGGTGGTCTGAGAGTGAACACCCTCCCACTCCCAAAGAATTTTTATTCTTCTAGAATACCTACAGAAGACAGAATAATTTTTTATACAAATTTCGTCGGAAAAAGCTGGGAAATTTTTTGTTTTTGAGCAAAAGTGAGAAAAATTAAAACGTTTGGCTAAAGAAAATTACGCTTTGCCCTCCTTTAAATACGCCAATGCCATACCCCCCAGACAAGGCTTAGCAAAATACATTTTTTTTGTATTTGAAATACAAATACAAAATACTCGAAAGTCAAGTATTTGAAATACAAATACAAAATACATTTGAAAAAATGTATTAAAATACATTTGTAATTGAAAGACATTTCTTTTATTTGAAATATATTTTTTTAATTTGAGATGCAATTTTTTGTATTTGAATTTCATTTGTATTTAAAATATTTTATTAAAATAGACTACACTATTTAACATAATGGTTGTTTCGTTAAAAAAAACAATCTCTCGAATTGTAATTCGGAAACCAAACCTCTTGTTGGAGAACAAAAACGTGCAGATTCAGGGGTAAATTAAAATAAATTTATTTTATAAATTAAAAAAATTAACGGTTGTAGTCTGATGTTTAAGTGTATCGATTACTAAGCAGAGAACACTGGTTCGAACCCGACTATAGAGCAAGAACTGTATTCTAGCCGTCCTCCTTCAGCGGGCAAGTCCATTATTGGCAAAGCCCAGCTTAGTTGGGCATTAACGTCATTGACCCGTCATTGACGTCAATGACCATGTATTTTGGACGATGTTGACATTTAAAATTTCATATGTGGTTTTTACATCATTGTCCGGGCAATGACGTCAATGCCCAATATAGGATGGGCAAGGATGAAACTGCTATTCTATAGATGCCATATTCTATCACTCTTAGTGATAACCCTCACACACGTTTGATGAGTTTGCGTTTGTCTGAATTAAATAAAAATCCCTGTACACTTATGAAATCGTGAAAAGGGCCGAGTTGCTTCATTTATATGGAAAAACGCGTGCAAGACAAATAATTGTCCCGGGTTGAAGTGCAACGCCATTTTGCTGTACCTTATAGTATTTATTCTATAATATCATCATTGTCCAATCCATTTTGGCCATTAACGTCATTGATCGGCCAATGACGTAAATATTACAATCATTTGAAAATATTTACATCATTGCCTACCGTTAACGGGCGTTGACGTCAATGGCCGGTCAATGACGTTAATGGCCAGCGTAGTTACGTCATTGACCGTAACATATATACAGGCTATTTCAAAAAAACTTTTTCTAGTAAATATAATTAGATAAAAACACTTATCCATCGATTATTTTAACTGATTATCTAATTATATTTACTAGCGAATAGTGTATTTAATTTAAATAGTGTAGATATATTTACTAGGCTGTTTTTTTCCGAGATAATTTCGCCCAGCTAAAGATATTATGATTCTTTAGCTGCGGCTGGGGTTCTGCGACTGAAGTCGCAGTCAATGCGATGTGAATGGAAATACTGAATGCTATCAGTGAATGGAAAGCATTCACTGCGACTTCAGTCGTGGAACCCCAGCCGCAGGTAAGGAATTATATCAATCATACTTTCTTGATTGTACACTGTTCTAGAGCTGTCCTTCTATATATAGATAAATTAAATTATCTACTTTGTGTAAAATTATAAAATAATTTATTTTATGTAAATGTAAAAGTATACATAATTTTTATGTAAATTTACATAAAATAAATTAAATTAATTAAATGTAAAAGTTTACATGATTTATATGTAAATTTACATAAATTAATTAAATTATCTATTTTGTGTAAATTTACATTAAGCAAAATCAAAGAGTATCTATATAGAGAGACCGCTCTACAACAGTGTACGATCAAGAAAACATGATTTATATGATTCTTTAGCTGAAGCTGTGATGCTGCGACTGCAGTCGCAGTGAATGCTATCCATACTTTCTTATGGGAGGATTTCCTTAGAATGCGATCGTTGCAGGCGACTCTAAGGTAACAGTCTCCTAAAAAAGCATGAAAAGCATTCACTGCGACTTTACTGCGACTTCAGTCGCAGAACCCCAGCAACAGCTAAGGAATTATATCAATGATGCTTTCTTGATCGTACACTGTTCTAGAGCTGTCCCTCTATATATAGATAAATTAAATTATCTACTTTGTATAAAATTAATTTAATTTATTTGATAATATAATTTATTTTATGTAAATGTAAAAGTTTACATGATTTTTATGTAAATTTACATAAAATAAATTAAATTATCTACTTTGTGTAAATTTACATTAAACAAAATCAAAGAGTATCTATATAGAGGGACAGTGTACGATCAAGAAAACATGATTAATATGATTCCTTAGCTGCGGCTGGAGTTCTGCGACTGAAGTCGCAGTGAATGCTTACTATGCTTCCTCATGAGACTGTTACCTTACAGTCGTCTGCAACTGTCGGATTCTAGGGAAATCCTCCCATATAAAAAAGTATGGATAGCATTCACTGCGACTTCAGTCGCAGAGTCCCAGCCGCTGCTAAGGAATCATATCTTTAGCTGGGCGAAATTATCTGCAGTTTCTGAATTACAATTGAGTGGCTGCGCGGAAACGTGTTTTTATCTAATTAATATATTGACTAGTGATTGTTCTTGAAATTATAAAAGCTAGATAATCAGAAAAGTGCCAATTCTAATTTTTATGGATGAAACAGGGGGTCTGGGAATATTCCATACCCCTCAGAATACAACAATGTAAATCATATCAAACGAGATGATTTTTAAAGCAAACAACAGAGGATTTAGCAATATTTAACATTAAGACGGCGTACAAATGTTTTTCTTGTATAACACTAAAGGTAGGAATATTCTGTATCCTCCAGACCTCTGCTTAATAAAGTGTGTATCTTAGAATCCGTACGTAAGGGGGCTTCCATTAATTACGTGAGGTGATTTTCCTCCCCCTTTGGTGAGATGTCGTGAGATTTGGCTTGACCCCCTTTCCCCCGTCCTAATCTCACGAGAGCTTTTTTAAATGTATATTTTTAGTGTAAATACGTTAATCTGTATTATTTACGTTGGATTTATTTAAGAAAACATAATTTGCTTCATTATTTTTATTTAAAACTGAGTTAAGAGAATGAAATTACGTGATAATTGCCGAGCTTCCCTCCCTCTTTTTCACATGAGATTGGGTGAGCTTCGGCTCGACCCCCTCTCCCTAAGTTCATGATTTGAACTATTGTTCCATAAACAAGAAATTAATTTGTGACGCGCATTATACGATTAACGAGATGTCTATATTTCATGTTTGATAATCTATAGAAAACTCTCTTTTCTTAGTTTTTATAAAATTATGCCGCCTGTGTATTTGGTAAAATTGCTAAGTAGAAGTTCCGCTGAAATAAAAAATTCAAAATATAATTAAGCAGCAAGAAGCGGCAAAAATAAATATTTTTTAAATAGCTTAATTAGAATTCAAGTCAGAACTGGGTTTAATATAAACATAATTAAATTTTGAACGTGCTTCGAAAATTTAAAGCGGTTAAATAAAATTTACAACATTTAGAATAAATAATAAAAAAATTGAAGCAGATACTTCGCGAGCATTGCTTTGCAGTCAGGAAAACACAAAAAGTTTGTCTCCGTCATTTATTGTATTGATAGAATTTTAAAATGCGTTAAAAAGTTTTCGAAATAAATTTTCGAGTTTAAATTAAACTTTGGTTCAAGTTTTTCACGATTTGTAAATTTCCTGAGACATTAACGATTTAAAATTACATATTTTAGTGCCAAGGATATAATTTCCTCGTGGAATAAATTCTGTTGAACCAGATTGAACGAATTGAATCCTGAAACTTTCATTTGAAGTTCAGATGATGATGATGATGGAAGATCTAATAAACCGCATTTATACATAATTAATTCAATTGGGAAAAGTTACTATTACGGTTCTGTCGTGGTGCTGTTTGAAAAAATTGGGTCATTTAATTCGAAATATGATCCTATTTCCACAAAATTGGTTTAAAATATTCAAATAGGAAAACTTAACTATTTTTGATACAGCCAATATTATGTGCACTCATCTGAAGGAAAACCGTTCGTGCAAGATATTATTGGTGAAATTTACTAGATTTTATTAAAAACTTATACTTTTTACATATTTGTGTCTGGTAGCTTTACAAAGACTACAAACAAATATTTTGCAAATTTTCGATACATCCGGCTTTTATTAATATTTTAATAATATTATGGTTACATTCTTGTTGACTTTCCATTGTATGAAATTATATTTCACACAAGTGCATTGTTTTGGTTTTAAAGACAGTTTTTCGCGATTCTGCAGTTACCCTTCCTTCGTTAGGTTCCTCTTGAGCAATAACACACCATCGCAGAGAAAAAGGAAAGAGGCAGAATGGGAATGTATGTTATTCAACTAATGAAATTAGAAATTATGCAGAATTCAACCAATCCACAAATTCATTATGTGCAAATAGCATAGACCATTGTTCTCCAATTGCTGTATACAAATGATCGAACTTTTTTATATCATACAAATTCAATAATTTTAACGTTAAATTACCTAACTTATTGCTATTTAACCTACTATATTGTACTTTGTACAATACCAAATAATATTAGTAAATAACATTGGAAGCATATTTGGAATTTTGCATATTTTAAAATCTGCGGTAATACTAAAATACTAATTTGATTAATATTTGGTTTCGTTGCATCAACTACGAATTTATTTAATTTTTTACGCTGTCCAATATGTGTTTCTCTTTGATCTATTAATTCAGTTTTACTATTTTGTTGATCTGCCGGAAGCTTGAACTGTTAGTTGTGTAGTTTTAACCAATTATTTCGGTAAATTTGTTACGACCGTGTTTGTGTTATTTGATTGCATTTTTTCCACATAAACCCTTCACCTTTTCTAACCGCAACATCGAACTAGAAATTTTCATTTGGATTAATCGATTCTGGTTTGACGTTTTTAATTTACATAAACTGAAACTTGACGTAGTTTGCAATGAATATTTTAAAATAAAATTTGATCAAAGTCGGGCAGCCAGGTCGATCTGAACTTTTTGGAATATTTCGATTGGTTTCATTCACATGTTGCGGTACATTTTATTATTTACTTGCTGGATTCTCTCGAGATTAAATTTTCTCTTGTACTTTTATAAAATTAAAGTTACAAATTTAAACTTTGAACTTTACTGTTTGCTAGATAATATAATAAATTCGTAACGAAAAGCACACGAAATATTATTTTTAGCAAAACGATCGCTTTTAAGGATGGCACAATTAAAGCTCAACCTAGTAGTATTTTACTCTTTTTTTTTCTTTTTTTTGCACAAGTTGTTAGTACTTGTTTTTTGCAAGTGTGCTTGTGCTGTCTAAAGCGTAAACTTTACGCTACAATATTGTAAAAAGCATGGAGCTTAAGTTCAGCGTTGCGTAAATTACACTTGAAAGCTGAACGTTATTGTTTTCAGCAGAAACAACTATGTAGGTAATTTAACACACTGTCAATTTTTGATCGATCTTTATAAACAACAATATGAATAAACAATCAGTTCGGCGTAAAAATGAAATATAATCTTTCTTCTCAAATATGCGGGCAATTTTGACGTAATTGCGTATATAAGATTACAGTCACTTCATAATTATAATTACGCACTTCCCTTGAGTGATGTTAAGCGCCAACACTCGGTATAAGTGCCACTTTATAATGGAATTTTAAATGATCGAGTTTTGCTTCGTTTCAACGGATTAAAGCTTTTCCGAGATTCATTGTACGATTTCCCGATAATCTCATCATTTCAAATAACCTGAAGCTATTTAAGCAACATCAGAATGCTGATTCAAGTCAACGTCAAACACAAAAGCAATCACTTTCAAAAATCTTAACTAAACTTACTAATTTAAGTTTACAACCCCATAGTCAGAGCCGAACTGCTCCCAAAATTCTCCTTCAAAATTCAAAACTCCTTCACTGTCTGGGTAACCTTTTGCCAAATGAACAAAAATTTGATTGACTTTTTTACCAACCAAGAAAATATATATTGTGGTGTTTCAAACATAAATTTTCGCTTAATTAATAGTATATTGTTTTATTAGGAGGAAAAGATTAACTTTTCTTGCGTAGCGAGTTTATTCATTTGAGAGGTTAGTAGAACAAGCCGTGCAAATGGAAAACTTGCGTTTGAATATTTGAAATGGTAAATTAACTTAAAATAATTTTTAGAAAAGGTAGATACCAAAATTATTCAATTTTCAAATCATGCTTTCTTGATTGTACACTGTTCTAGAGCTGTCCCTCTATATATAGATAAATTAAATTATCTACTTTGTGTAAAGTTAATTTAATTTATTTGATAATTTAATTTATTTTATGTAAATGTAAAAGTATACATAATTTTTATGTAAATTTACATAAAATAAATTAAATTAATTAAATGTAAAAGTTTACATGATTTATATGTAAATTTACATAAATTAAATTAAATTATCTACTTTGTGTAAATTTACATTCAGCACAATCAAATAGTATCTATATAGAGAAACAGCTCTAGAACAGTGTACGATCAAGAAAACATGATTTATATGATTGCTTAGCTGAGGCTGGGATGTTGCGACTGAAGTCGCAGTGAATGCTATCCATACTTTCTTATGGGAGGATTTCCTTAGAATGCGATAGTTGCAGGCCACTCTAAGGTAACAGTCTCATAAAAAAGCACGGAAAGCATTCACTGCGACTTCAGTCGCAGAACTCCAGCCGCAGCTAAGGAATTATATCAATCATGCTTTCTTGATCGTACGCTGTTCTAGAGCTGTCCCTCTATATATAGATAAATTAAATTATCTACTTTGTGTAAAATTAATTTAATTTATTTGATAATTTAATTTATTTTATGTAAATGTAAAAGTATACATAATTTTTATGTAAATTTACATAAAATAAATTAAATTAATTAAATGTAAAAGTTTACATGATTTATATGTAAATTTACATAAATTAAATTATCTACTTTGTGTAAATTTACATTCAGCAAAAGCAAAGAGTATCTATATAGAGAGACAGCTCTAGAACAGTGTACGATCAAGAAAACATGATTAATATGATTCCTTAGCTGCGGCTGAGATGCTGCGACTGAAGTCGCAGTGAATGCTATCCATACTTTCTCATGGGAGGATTTCCTTAGAATAGGATCGTTGCAGGCGACTCTAAGGTAACAGTCTCATAAAAAAGAATGGAAAGCATTCACTGCGACTTCAGTCGCAGAACTCCAGCCGCAGCTAAGGAATTATATCAATCATGCTTTCTTGATCGTACACTGTTCTAGAGCTGTCCCTCTATATATAGATAAATTAAATTATCTACTTTGTGTAAAATTAATTTAATTTATTTGATAATTTAATTTATAATTTATAATTTAATTTAATACATGATTTTTATGTAAATTTACATAAATTAAATGAAATTATCTACTTTGTGTAAATTTACATTCAGCAAAATCAAAGAGTATCTATATAGAGGGACAGCTCTAGAACAGTGTACGATCAAGAAAACATGATTGATATGATTCCTTAGCTGCGGCTGGGATTCTGCGACTGAAGTCGCAGTGAACGCTTACCATGCTTTCTCATGAAACTGTTACCTTAGAGTCGCCTGCAACGATCGCATTCTAGGAAAATCCTCCCATATAAAAAAGTAAAAAGTAAAAAGTAAAAAAAGCTAAGGAATCATATCTTTAGCTGGGCGAAATTATCTGCAGTTTCTGAATTACAATTGAGTGGCTGCGCGGAACGTGTTTTTATCTAATTAATATAGTGACTAGTGAAACTTTTTTTTTGAAACACCCTGTATTATATACAGAAATTATAAAAACTAGATAATCAGAAAAGTACCCATTCTAATTTTTATGAATGAAACAGGGGGGTCTGAGATATTCCATACCCCTCAGAATACAACAATGTAAATCATATCAAACGAGATGATTTTTAAAGCAAACAACAGAGTATTTAGCAATATTTAACACTAAGACGGCGTACAAATGTTCTCCTTGTATAACACTAAAGGTAGGAATATTCAGTATCCTCCAGACCTCTGCTTAATAAAGTGTGTATGTTAGAATCTATACGTAAGGGGGCTTCCATTAATTTACTTGAGGTGATTTTGGCGATTTTTAGACTCCTCCTCCGTCTTTGGTGTGATGACGTGAGATTTGGCTTGACCCCCTTTCCCCCGTCCTAATCTCACGAGAGCTTTTTAAAATGTGAAATTTTAATGTAAATACGTTAATTTTTCAAAACAATAGTATATTGTTTTATTAGAAGGAAAAGATTAACTTTTCCTGCGTAGCGAGTTTTTTCATTTGAGAGGTGAGTGAAACGAGCCGAGCAAATAGAAAACTTGAGTGTGAATATTTGAAATGGTAAATTAACTTAAAATAATTATTCAATTTTATTAAAATAATGTCACATTTTTAGTTATTTTTTTACCTGCCTAGGCAGTTTTACTTTCGAAAAAAACTCTACGCCACGTGGTTTTATGTATGTCGCCAAGGAAAAGTTTGACTTTCGTGTTTAAAATCGATAATGAAACAGCTGACTTTCGTGTTGTTTGGAGAAAAATTATTTTTTTGGGTTTGTAATTTGTTGTTTGTAATTCTAAGTTGGGAACAATTTTTGAAGTGGAAGGCACTTTTTCGCCGAGAATTTTATCAAAAGTCAAATTGAATAATTTGAACTATTGGATATTATTTGTTTTGGAACATTCAATTTGAGATTTTCTGAGCTAGCCGGCAAAACAATTGAAAGTTGAAAAAAAAGGAAGTCTAAAAATTAGGAATGGGGCACATTTTTAGGAACTCGCTTTTGACTCTGAGACAGTCTCACATGTGCTCTTGGTGGAATATTAACAAGTTACAAAATGCAAATTAAAGTCGATTGTCAACTCTGGCAATTCTGATTAGATTTGCGAGAAGAAAATAATAATAAAATCAAACAAATAACAGAAGAATTGGAAAACAGAATTCTAATTTTGGAAATGGAAACTTGAGTTTAGAAAATGAAAATATGGAGAAAAGTTTGCTTTTGAAACATAAAAATTTGGATTCTGAAGATGCTGGAGTCTTATTCGGAAGGGGGGAGGGGGAGTTTGCGTTTTGAAAACGCGAGAGCGCAATTTCCGGGACTTTGGTGTGAATTTTGTGTGAGAGTGTGAGAGTGTTTTTCGTGTACTCGTCGAATTTTTGAGTAAGTTCTTTTGCTTTTTGCATTGAAACTTCGTAGGGAGACACCTAATTTTGACGATATTCTTTTACTCGTTCGATCTGTTGTTTTGTGTTGACTGGAAATCTCGTATTTGCTTCCGAATTGCCGAATATTATTTTAAATAATTTGCAATGGTAAATTATTTTGTATGGAACCAACCTAGTGCGAGGTTATCGACGGATAGCTTTTATCTTCGCTCGCAAATTTTTCCAACGTTAACATTTATTAACAAGTTAAATATTTAATTTTAATAATTAAATTTATTTACTTATTTTGGTTCCGCAATTAGCGTATGCTGTTTGTTCTTAATTATGTTACTCCGAAGATAGCTGCGACTTTTTGTGTTTTTGGTTGCAACTGCAGTTGGCAGCACACTTTTTGCAGAGATAATTTTTTCATTTGATTGTATCTTTTTTCGGAACTTATGACCCTCGCTTTCCGCACCATCTACAGCTAGTATAACATCTATAGGGCATCTACAATAAATAAAACCTGTTTGATAGTTTTCCCAGGGTGTAGAGGAAAATTGTGGAGGCCCCATTAGGGGAAGAGGATTTGTTTGTTTTCCGGACTGGCTTATCGTTGGTGCTATCAATTAGGTATTTGGTTTTTTTAGAACCAAAGTTTCACCTTAGGTGGATTTAGATGCTGCACTGATGGGCACAATACGTTTGCAAGGTCGGAGATTGGGAATTCGGTTGGTCCCCGAGGGGGTGAAGGAATTTTTTATTACAAAGATAGAAATGAAAGTCTGGAAAGCGAAAAAACTTTGAAATTAGATGATACAGAAATATGGAGAAAATTGCACGACAAAGAATATTATCCAAAATTGATCTACATAGAACAGCTTGAAATGGGACATTTTGGAAATCCAGGAAATAATTATGGATAATTTGAACTATAAAAATTTTATTGATAGTATGGAAAATTTGGATTTTAAAAACAAAATTAAAAATATGGTTTCTAAAGATGAAAATTTAAATTTGTTAGAAGAAAATTTTGAAGGGTCGGGTACTATTCGGCGCAGCCCGGGGCGCAGCCGTTTCGACGTAGCCATTTCGACGCAACCGTTTCGTCGCAGCCGTTTCGACGCAAAACCGGTTCGGCGCAAGTACAGTTCGGCGCAAGTACAACTTGGCGCGAGTCCCGTTCGGCGTAAGTACAGTTCGGCGCAAACCCGTTTCGGCGTGAGTCCAGATCGGCGCGGGTACAGTGACTATATTTTTAATTTTAATTCTAATTCTTTGTTCTAATTCTAATTCTATCCTCCACCAGTGTTGCGATTCTTATGTCCGCGTCTCTGTATTTTTTTAGTTTTAATGGTGGAGGATTTCCAGAAACAAGTCGCTCATAAGCTACATCTTGCCATGTTTGAATTTTTTTTAACCCATAAATGAATTAGAAAAAGAACTCAAAATAAAAAATTTTAAGTAAATTTGTGGTTTTTAGTATGTATTTATGGTTAAATTCAAAAAATATAAGAATAATACAATACGTAGAAAATCAAAATTCAAAAAATTTTTAAAAAGGAGACAATTAACACATAACAGGTCTGGATTAAGAAAATTTGAAAAAATGAAAATTTCGTAATACGAAGTACAATATAACGTTATTTCATGGTTATTGCCATTCTTCAGTTGCACGCATCGATTACGATTACATTGTAAAATAAGAAGAAAAAATTTTTCAAACTAAACAAAATTATCGACTAAATTGTACAAAATTGACTTACCATAACCTCCAAAGATTATCAAAACTGAACTTGTTACACGAGGTATGAATAATTTAAAAATGATTTGAACTAAGAAATTCGTTTACCTAGCACTGCTAGTTTGAAATCCGAAGGCACTGCCCTCTTAATATGATTTCTAAAAACTTTGAAAAAATTCAAAATTCAAAAATTTACCACGTTTTTTAACCGTGAGGCGTAAAACTAGAAAAAGAACTCAAAATAAAAAATTTTAAGTAAATTTGTGGTTTTTAGTATGTATTTATGGTTAAATTCAAAAAATATAAGAATAATACAATACGTAGAAAATCAAAATTCAAAAAATTTAAAAAGGAGACAATTAACACATAACAGGTCTGGATTAAGAAAATTTGAAAAAATGAAAATTTCGTAATACGAAGTACAATATAACGTTATTTCATGGTTATTGCCATTCTTCAGTTGCACGCATCGATTACGATTACATTGTAAAATAAGAAGAAAAAAATTTTTCAAACTAAACAAAATTATCGACTAAATTGTACAAAATTGACTTACCATAACCTCCAAAGATTATCAAAACTGAACTTGTTACACGAGGTATGAATAATTTAAAAATGATTTGAACTAAGAAATTCGTTTACCTAGCACTGCTAGTTTGAAATCCGAAGGCACTGCCCTCTTAATATGATTTCTAAAAACTTTGAAAAAATTCAAAATTCAAAAATTTACCACGTTTTTTAACCGTGAGGCGTAAAACTAGAAAAAGAACTCAAAATAAAAAATTTTAAGTAAATTTGTGGTTTTTAGTATGTATTTATGGTTAAATTCAAAAAATATAAGAATAATACAATACGTAGAAAATCAAAATTCAAAAAATTTAAAAAGGAGACAATTAACACATAACAGGTCTGGATTAAGAAAATTTGAAAAAATGAAAATTTCGTAATACGAAGTACAATATAACGTTATTTCATGGTTATTGCCATTCTTCAGTTGCACGCATCGATTACGATTACATTGTAAAATAAGAAGAAAAAAATTTTTCAAACTAAACAAAATTATCGACTAAATTGTACAAAATTGACTTACCATAACCTCCAAAGATTATCAAAACTGAACTTGTTACACGAGGTATGAATAATTTAAAAATGATTTGAAACTAGCAGTGCTAGGTAAACGAATTTCTTAGTTCAAATCATTTTTAAATTATTCATACCTCGTGTAACAAGTTCAGTTTTGATAATCTTTGGAGGTTATGGTAAGTCAATTTTGTACAATTTAGTCGATAATTTTGTTTAGTTTGAAAAATTTTTTTCTTCTTATTTTACAATGTAATCGTAATCGATGCGTGCAACTGAAGAATGGCAATAACCATGAAATAACGTTATATTGTACTTCGTATTACGAAATTTTCATTTTTTCAAATTTTTTTAATCCAGACCTGTTATGTGTTAATTGTCTCCTTTTTAAATTTTTTGAATTTTGATTTTCTACGTATTGTATTATTCTTATATTTTTTGAATTTAACCATAAATACATACTAAAAACCACAAATTTACTTAAAATTTTTTATTTTGAGTTCTTTTTCTAGTTTTACGCCTCAC
Organism: Cantharis flavilabris; assembly: GCA_949152465.1. Lineage (NCBI taxonomy): Eukaryota > Metazoa > Arthropoda > Insecta > Coleoptera > Cantharidae > Cantharis > Cantharis flavilabris. Next base: position 6,658,745 of record OX424438.1, read on the forward strand.
GGTTAAAAAACGTGGTAAATTTTTGAATTTTGAATTTTTTCAAAGTTTTTAGAAATCATATTAAGAGGGCAGTGCCTTCGGATTTCAAACTAGCAGTGCTAGGTAAACGAATTTCTTAGTTCAAATCATTTTTAAATTATTCATACCTCGTGTAACAAGTTCAGTTTTGATAATCTTTGGAGGTTATGGTAAGTCAATTTTGTACAATTTAGTCGATAATTTTGTTTAGTTTGAAAAATTTTTTTCTTCTTATTTTACAATGTAATCGTAATCGATGCGTGCAACTGAAGAATGGCAATAACCATGAAATAACGTTATATTGTACTTCGTATTACGAAATTTTCATTTTTTCAAATTTTCTTAATCCAGACCTGTTATGTGTTAATTGTCTCCTTTTTAAATTTTTTGAATTTTGATTTTCTACGTATTGTATTATTCTTATATTTTTTGAATTTAACCATAAATACATACTAAAAACCACAAATTTACTTAAAATTTTTTATTTTGAGTTCTTTTTCTAGTTTTACGCCTCACGGTTAAAAAACGTGGTAAATTTTTGAATTTTGAATTTTTTCAAAGTTTTTAGAAATCATATTAAGAGGGCAGTGCCTTCGGATTTCAAACTAGCAGTGCTAGGTAAACGAATTTCTTAGTTCAAATCATTTTTAAATTATTCATACCTCGTGTAACAAGTTCAGTTTTGATAATCTTTGGAGGTTATGGTAAGTCAATTTTGTACAATTTAGTCGATAATTTTGTTTAGTTTGAAAAATTTTTTTCTTCTTATTTTACAATGTAATCGTAATCGATGCGTGCAACTGAAGAATGGCAATAACCATGAAATAACGTTATATTGTACTTCGTATTACGAAATTTTCATTTTTTCAAATTTTCTTAATCCAGACCTGTTATGTGTTAATTGTCTCCTTTTTAAATTTTTTGAATTTTGATTTTCTACGTATTGTATTATTCTTATATTTTTTGAATTTAACCATAAATACATACTAAAAACCACAAATTTACTTAAAATTTTTTATTTTGAGTTCTTTTTCTAGTTTTACGCCTCACGGTTAAAAAACGTGGTAAATTTTTGAATTTTGAATTTTTTCAAAGTTTTTAGAAATCATATTAAGAGGGCAGTGCCTTCGGATTTCAAACTAGCAGTGCTAGGTAAACGAATTTCTTAGTTCAAATCATTTTTAAATTATTCATACCTCGTGTAACAAGTTCAGTTTTGATAATCTTTGGAGGTTATGGTAAGTCAATTTTGTACAATTTAGTCGATAATTTTGTTTAGTTTGAAAAATTTTTTTCTTCTTATTTTACAATGTAATCGTAATCGATGCGTGCAACTGAAGAATGGCAATAACCATGAAATAACGTTATATTGTACTTCGTATTACGAAATTTTCATTTTTTCAAATTTTCTTAATCCAGACCTGTTATGTGTTAATTGTCTCCTTTTTAAATTTTTTGAATTTTGATTTTCTACGTATTGTATTATTCTTATATTTTTTGAATTTAACCATAAATACATACTAAAAACCACAAATTTACTTAAAATTTTTTATTTTGAGTTCTTTTTCTAGTTTTACGCCTCACGGTTAAAAAACGTGGTAAATTTTTGAATTTTGAATTTTTTCAAAGTTTTTAGAAATCATATTAAGAGGGCAGTGCCTTCGGATTTCAAACTAGCAGTGCTAGGTAAACGAATTTCTTAGTTCAAATCATTTTTAAATTATTCATACCTCGTGTAACAAGTTCAGTTTTGATAATCTTTGGAGGTTATGGTAAGTCAATTTTGTACAATTTAGTCGATAATTTTGTTTAGTTTGAAAAATTTTTTTCTTCTTATTTTACAATGTAATCGTAATCGATGCGTGCAACTGAAGAATGGCAATAACCATGAAATAACGTTATATTGTACTTCGTATTACGAAATTTTCATTTTTTCAAATTTTCTTAATCCAGACCTGTTATGTGTTAATTGTCTCCTTTTTAAATTTTTTGAATTTTGATTTTCTACGTATTGTATTATTCTTATATTTTTTGAACATAAATGAATTGCCATAGAGTAGGATGTGTCATTCCTAGTTTAGCCTGAATTAGTCTATTGCCAATTTACTTGGGTGACGTCTCTCTCCATTGGTTTGTTCATAGTCAGGACCGTATCCCCTACTACTAATGCTAACATATATAGTAAAAAATTAACTATAATTAAAAGGCAGGTGTTAAAAGTAAAATAGAAAAACGAAATAAAAAAGATAAAATAAAAAAGACTCGCGCTGAACTGTACTCGCGCCGAACTGAACTCGCGCCGAACTGGACTCGAGCCTATCTGTACTCACGCCAAAACGGCTGCGCCAAACTAGACCCTCGCCGAAACGGTTGCGGTGAAACGGCAACGCCAAAACGGCTGCGCCGATTGGGGCCGTTCCCTGGAGGATATAAATCTGGACTTAAAAAATGAAAATTTGAATATGGAAAATGTAAATTTATCTGTAAGTTTTAGCGCTGGATTATTACTTATGCTTTGTTTAAGCTTTAACCTATAGGTATATAGAAAATAAAAAAGTTTCATTTTGGATAATATTCTGTATCTACATTATAACAGTACTGCTGTAGTTGTAACTTTATTTGGTATAGAACTATAAGTATAAAGTCTACCTATAGAAACATGTATTTGTAATTAGTTGTTGTTTTGACCCTAGTACTTTTATGAAATTTGCCCTAGGTAGCTAGGTAACTTGGATTAAATTAATACAAAGGCATAAAGGAAAGCTTCACATTTTGATAGAAGTCCGTAAATTATCTACTATCTATCTAAATTAAATATTAAAATTATAATACAAAATTGTTTCTGAAAACAAACATGAAAAAGTAAACACATAAAAATAAAAGAACAAATTAAAAAAAATAACGAACAAATAAAGACAATTGGACAATAGATATTAAAATAGAAGCTATGGTGAAATTTTTCATACAAAATTAGAGGGCATTACAATTGTTAACTTATAGCATGTTACGCCTATGTTTTTTATTGTGTGGAAAATTTAAATTATTTATAATTCATGCTTAATAAGTACCATCCCGATAGCGTGAGATCTGCGTCTTCAGCTAATAAATAAACTCAATTTATTATGCTTACTAGGTCCCCGTCTAGATCGTGTGGAATTCATCTTTTCAGCACTCGATAAAAAATTATTATGCTTAATAAGTTCCGTCGAACCATCTGACAATTTACGATTCAGCGTCTTGAATTACAGACAGTAGGCGACCCAAGTGTCGACAGGGCGTGATAATATACAATATAAGTAACTCACAGGTGCGGGGAAAAACAGTCCCAGCTAAACCATCAAAATAGTAACGAGCCTTCGCGTATCCAGTTATAATTGGAAATTGTTTAAGCAAGTGCTTGGTTAACTTGGTTAACTTTCGGGATTTAATTAATTGTAACACGATGAATTTAACAAGTAATTAGTTCTAAAAATTGTGAAGGTTTGAAATTTCAGTAAAATTTTGTGATACTATCGGCTTTTGAATGTATTGGTCGCGCGAGCCGGTTTATAATAAAAGATGGGTGAAGTCAACTCACTTATTCGTGGAGTCCATCAAGGACATGAATTTAAGATGATCTGTTAGCGACTTCAACATCATCATTTGGGAAAGGCGCGCCATAGAAACTGCGTATGAATTCCGATGGTACTTGTAATACAACTTGCTAGGTAAATTTTGTAATATTAAGTTAAGTTTGGAACAACAGCTAGAGATTTGGATGGCAGGAATTTATTTGGCGGATGGAAAAGTGTCGCGGTAAATCCATGTAGCGTGGGCCAAGTTCTGTGAAATTTGGTTAATTCGAAATTTAAGTGCATTGTGGTTATTAGGGAATTTGTAGAAGTTTAGTAAAATTGTATATTTGTAATTATTGATTTAATGTATAGTTTTAGTAAGCTGGATCCAAGCCGATTTATAAATTTTGTGATATTTTCGAATTAAGTTGTTTGATGCACGTATTAAACAATTTAAATTATTTTTCATTTTTATTGTCTTGCATTACGAACACCCCCCCCCCCTGACATGCTCTCCGGTTTTTCGTTACTTTTTTTAATTTTTGTATTTGATTTTTAAGGAAAAAAAAATAAATTAACCTAACAAACAGACTCAACAAAATAGCTTTCAGCAAAATTATATTATTGAAAGTGAAAAGAGAAAACTAGAAAGAACTTGATTTACGAGAAAGTTTGAATGATCCGAAACAAAGAACATAAGAATAAGTGATAAGGCAACAAAGGAGATTAACAATAAAGACAAAGAGCAAGAACAAAATGCTCTAAAAATAAAGAATGATTGATGAAAATGCAAACTGATCAAAAACATATTAAAATCGCTAAAATGTAAAAAACTTGAATAGATTTGGAAATTTTGGAGTTTATGAAGAGATTGAAGATATTATATGAAGATATTTTAGAGTCATTCCATATGAAATCACCAAAAACAAAAAGAAAATTGTTACTGAACTATTTTAGATGTTGATTAAACTTTATGGAAATGTTCTTTAGGGTTCCCAAAACCAAAATCCTGAAGTATTTAATTTTCTCACTTGCCACTTCCGGTCCACACAAAATCAAGAAAATGAAAAGTCTTATTTTTGTGCTTAGCAGTTTTAGCTGCAAAAATTTTATCTATTAGGGATATCTAGGTGGCACTTTGAAGCTGAAAGATGGTAGTTTCTATAAAAAAATATAACATTTACATATTTCATATACCTGAAAAATAATATGGTATTGAAATACGTATATTTTATTGATTTTTTGGAATTTTCAATTGATTCCAGTATCTGAGCTATTCAATATAAAAGTCTAATTGTTCTCTGATATCAAAGTGCCCATATCATGAGAGAATAACAAATTTAGATCGACTCTTTCAGTCAACTAGTCATGAAAAAATCTTTGCTTGAAATTTCAAAATTTTAATAATTGCATATTTCAGGCTATAATTTGGACATGTTTGATAAAAAAAATTTTGGAATTTTCAGGATACTTAGTTCTTACCTTTAACTTCAAAAAACTTCAAGGTCCTTTTTGACACTTACTTCTTCAACTTCTTAACCTTAAACTTTAAACAGTTAACTTCAAAAAACTTCAATGCTCAAGGTTTCCTTATGGAATACAGTTTAAAACAATTAGTGATGTACTGGAGGGCATTCCATGCCCCCCAGACCCCCCGGTTTGAGAAATAAAAAGTTTTTTTTTTTGTACCTCCCAGACCCTCAGTGCATATTATTGCGACATGTACATGAAGTTTTTGTTTCTGAAGAAGAGGGCATCCATTAATTACGTGAGGCGTTTAGGGGGGGGTCGAGCCGAATCTCATTAAATCTCACGTGAGGGAAGGGGGGGGGTCTCGGCAAAATATCACGTAATTTTTTTGTGTTAACTATTTTTAAATAAAAATAATTTAGAAAATTATACTTTTTTAATTAATCGAACCCAATCAAACACAGATTAACGTATTAACACTAAAAATACGCATTTTAAAAAATCTCACGTGAGATTAGAAGGGCGGGGGAGAGGGTCGAGCAAAATCTCACGACATCTTACCAAGGGGGTCGGAGGGGTCCGAAAATCGCCAAAATCACCTCATGTAATTAATGGACGCCCCCAAAGTGGAATTTTTTTATTTCATAAATTTAATTAAAAAATATTTGCACGAACTTTCTGCTTCTGGTTCTGAATATTCCCTGATATCTGAATATCTGAGAAACTAGGAAGATTTGCAACTAAAAATAAAATTTTCAAAGTTAGGCAAATATAAAATTTTTTTTGAACAAATACAGTTTAAAAATTTGCTGGTCTCCCTCTCTCTCTTGGAAATTAAAATAACAAGACAACATTCATACAAAAATTTAACTTCTCGAACCGGGGGGTCTGGGGGCATGGAATGCCTTCCAGTGCGCTAGTAGTTTCATTATAGAATGCAATTTAACACAATTACTGATGTACTGGACCCCCCGCTTTGATAAAAAAAAAGATTGTTTTTTACCACGTTTTACTTAACTTACAATCTTGTTTGTCCTTCTGTTTGTCAAATTTTGCAATTGATTTTTCGACCACTTCCCGAAGGTCAATTGAGCTGAAATTTTTCAGTTAGGCTGGGTTTCGATGACAATGCAATACTTTAACAATTTTGTGGCTTGAAAATGAACATGTAAGCCAGAATTAATTATGTTAAGTTTTATATATGAAAATAAATTATTATTCATGTTAAAGAAAAAATGATGCAACTTTGTTTAAATGCTGAAATTATAATAATTATCAAAGATTAATAATTATTACTTACATGTTAAACTGAAAAAAAAAAAATTTTGCTTTAAAAAATTAAGTACACATTAGTAGTATCAATGTAATTTATATTATATAGATGAAGCAGGAAAGGCGTCAGCAGACGGATGTAATCTAATCAGCTAATAATTACGCCACCAGACAAGAAGCAATGCATAGAAGGTATTTTACTTGTGTAAGGCATTTGTGGGGGCGGCGATATAATGCAATGTATGCATTTGCTCTTGAAATTATGAATTGTTTCAACTTCAGTGCAAAATTTTTGTTTTAATTTAAGACATTAATAAAATCGATTGCAAAATTTGACAACAGAATTTAATGACTAAAAAGTGTTAAATAATATTTATAAAAAAAAACTTTTAAAAAACCACGTTTTACTATTGATTTTTCAGTGGACTAAAAATTAGAAAATAAATTTTTTTCAGTGCCTTGCAGACCAGGTTGATATACATACTCAAAATTTACTGTGATTTTCCATGACTAAAAACGTGGGGCGCATTTTCGCATTAACTATTCTTACGTTCTCCCGAATAGACAGAAATAAAATTTGTTGAAAAATTACGGAAATTACTGTTAAGCAAATCAATTAACAGCAATGAATTCTTCTAAGCAAAGTATGAAAAGCTGATTTTAGGAATGCGACAATGTACGATAGACGAGACTTGAAAAACTATGAGAGAAAGACTGACGAAGAAAAATTTAATGCTGAAACTCCAAATGAATATAATGTTTTATCAACAACTAGGTCAAATATTTTAATTTTAGATTCAATGTTGATGTGCAGACTGATCAACAGTTCTTGCGAAAATGCGCCCCAAGTTTTTAGTCATGGAAAATCACAGTAAATTTTGAGTATGTATATCAACCTGGTCTGCAAGGCACTGAAAAAAATTTATTTTCTAATTTTTAGTCCACTGAAAAATTAATAGTAAAACGTGGTTTTTTAAAAGTTTTTTTTTATAAATATTTTTATACCTCCCAGACCCCCAGTGCATATTTCTGCTACCTGTAAATGTTGTTTTAGTTTATGAGAAAGTGAAATTTCCGTATTCCATAAAATTGAACAAAAAATATGCATTCAGATTTTTTGTTTTTGATTCTAAATATTTTCCGAATTCTGAATATTCGAGAAGCTAAAAAGGTTATAATTAAACCTAAACTTGTCAAAGTTAAACAAATAAGGTTTAAAAAATTACTGCTCTCTCCAACTCTCTTGAAAATAGAAATAACACGACAATATGCATACAAAAATTTAACTTCTCAAACCGGGGGGGTCTGGGAAGCATGGAATGCTCTCCAGTGCACTAGTAATTTTACTATGGAATTCAGTTTTATATAATTACTGATTCAAATTACTGGTTATTGAAACAAATCAACGTCTGTACATCCGCGAGAGTAGGAAATAACAAAAGTACCTTAAAGTTTTTTTAAGTTAAAGGTAAGAACTAAGTATCCTGAAAATGTCAAATCTTTTTCTTTTATCAAACATGTCCAAATTGTAACCTGAATTATGCAAATTCTTTAAATTTTGAAATTTCAAGCAAAGATTTTTTCATGACTAGCTGACTGGAGGAGTCGATCTAAATTTTTCATTCTTTTATGATATGGACACTTTGATATCAGAGAACGATTAGACAGTTCAGATACTGGAGTCAATTAAAAATCAATAAAATACCATGTTATGTTTCAGGTAATGGATTATGTAAATGTTTATATTTTTTTCTAGAAACTACAATCTTTCAGCTTCAAAATGCCACCTTGGTTGACTGGATATCTCTAATAAAAAAATTATTTACCGCTAAAACCGCCAAGCATAAAAATAAGACTTTTCAATTGCTTGATTTTGTGTGGACCGGAAGTGGCAAGTGAGAAAATTAAATCCTTCAGGATTTTGGTTTTTGGAACCCCAGAGAATATTTTCAAAAAGTTTAATCAAAATCTAAAATAGTGCAGCAACAAGGATTTGATGATTTCATATGGAATGACTCTTTAGATATTTCTAAAATAATTGTAATAAATTTAGAAAATCGGAAAAAAAACTTCACTTGATTATTTGAAAGTATACTTTGCGTCTCTAGCGTCACGGCAAACGGACGTCTCTATTTTCTGTTCCTAAATATTTCAGAATTTGGCGTCTTTCAGACCACCCAACACAAAGAATTGTAGAAGAAGAAGAAGACAGGAATTAATCTTTTAATGGGATTACACAACTTAAAGGTTCCTTTAAACGTAAAGGAACCCCGAACCCGGAAATCGAATAAGCTGTGCAAGTAGCTAAATTTTAACACCTTATTAAATTGAGAAAGTAACCTAAGGATGCTCAGAAATGTTGGATGTGGTATAGATCCGATTACTTTTTTGTGAATTTGCATTTAATTCTGTAATACATTAGGTACTGAATAAGGGAGCTTAAATTATTTTGTTTCATCGCGTCTCAAGTTTTAACTTGTATGTCAAGACGAAATTGTATTATTTAAATTTACACCTTTCCTTTGAAGCGACAGCTTAATTCAATTTAATAGAAACATCTGCAAGATACGAATGTTTCAGGAGTACAAAAATTGTCGAAAGCTTCATCAAGCGTATTACAGGAAATAATTTAATATCGCAAGAAAAATTTTTAAAAAGCCAATCCGGTTCTGCTTTGTTGTTTAAAAATAAAATGTGAGAATCTCGAAAATTTTAATTGTTCATGGTAAGTTTACCTATCTAAGAAAATGGAACACAAATACTTTAATTAAAATTGCTAAATGTTTAAGTATAGTAGAAAATTTGTTTTCACCTCACGAAATTTTCAGGGTTCGGTAACGCAGTAATTAGGAAAAAGTGGTTAAAACATTTACAAAAATTTTGGTTGTAATTATTTTACAAAAGAAAATCCATCTAGCAAATTTGACGTTAACTTTCTTGTGGATCTGTGATAAATTATTCATTAAGGGAATTTCGATTGTTTTAGATAATACTCGGGGTAATAGTAAATTTTGAACTAAGACCAGAAGCTTAAATAAATCAATTAACTGTCTAAGTACATTCTCATTCTGTTTATTAAATTTGATATGAAGTGCTCGGCATCAATAATTAATTAAGTTACATCAAATAGGGTGGCTTTAGGAGAAATCGAAAGAAAATTAAAACGACGACGCCGACGTCGCGTTTTTTTTGTCAACATCCGGTATTTACTTTCAACAATTTTTTTTTCTAATTTATTTTAAAATGTCTAAGTGGAAATTGTAATTTTCGAGTTTTCAAAAAACGTGCTTTGAATAGGGAAGTTATTAAAGTGTCGGTTATTGATGGGAAGTCATCGAGTAAAATTAATCGGTGTTTTCAAATTTCTGAATGCTAGAAATAATTTGAGAGCTGTTTATGTTTAAATTTTAATTTAAATTGAAAGAATTTTCCGAGTATTTTCCAATTTTAAATTTGGAAGACCCAAATTGATATATGTATTGGGTAGCGTATGTTTGTAAACTGCACAATTTTCTCCTGGAAAACTACCAAAATTTAGTAAAATGCTTTACATGCAACTCAGCCTCGGTTGAACGAGCAATTTTTTGAGATATGAAACACAGAAAGCATGAAAATAGCTGATACACATACAATTTATCAAAAAAGCGGAACAAACTGACAACACTTTAAATTGGAGAAAAACAAAAGCGTAAAAATATCGTTTAAAGTGCTTTAAAGATTAAAAAATGAGTCAAAAGAGATAAGTTCCGATAAAAGGAAAACTTTGTTTAAGGAAGATTTGATTTTCCAACTTTCGGTAAATAAAATCACCTCTCCCCACATCTGCTTCAAATAGTAAAAAAGTAAATGTTGAAAAGATGAAAATCAAAATACCCTTTTCAGAAAATTGGGGATTAGGTAAAGTGTAGGTATGTGTATCGAAGTACTTTGCTGGTCCATTGAAAACTCAAATTTTTCAATCTCTGTCGAATTTGTCGGTTTTCTATGTAAATTTATTTAAACTTTTTTTTGAATAAATTGATAACTTGGCGAGTTCATTTATAACAAAGAAATAATAGTAAATATCAGTCTGCAAGACAAACTTGTCGTGGACCAAAATCGATTTCCTCTTATCTTTCTAACGAAGTCTTATTGCTATCACTATAAAGCGGAACGTTCTTTCACCACACTGTCTACAAACTCAACTTCTGAGGATATTTAACATCCTACCTTTTATAAGACATTAGCCAAAATCTTTTCAAAAAACCCTCGAGGATCCTTTTTATTAAGTTTTTCACGTTAAGTAAAATTTATCCTATCAATCTTTGTGTATACAAGTTTCCAGCAAAATTTGTTCTGTAGTAGCAAGAAAGTTTAAATTTCAACACAAATTTACCTTTTCTAACAAAAATTTACTTTAAATTTGATTTAAAAACATTTTCTATACAAACCGACTACCCCAGAACTCAAAGTTTTACATTTTCTTATTAATGTTGCCATTATCAGACCAAAAAGTCCAAAGTATACTAAAAGTACGAAAACGCTTAATTGTAAGTTGTTAAAAATTGCTGCCATCAAAATAGTTGCAAAAACCTGACAGTCATAAATTTGCTCAAAAAAGAACTTCCTCAACGTTCAATCAAATTTATTATTTTGAATGCGAAATGCGAATTTATTGTTTCCTATTTTTTAGTTTACTACATTTAAACGTCCACCCCATAAATTAATTATTACCATGTTTATTTTTTGAAGTTTAACCAGGATCGAAATTCGTTAGTTTTCGGAAAAAATAAAAAAGTAAATTATCAAATTATTTTATTTTACTGCCTGTGGTGGGCGGCACTAAAGTACTTTAGTGGAGCTCTCCATTCCATTTATTTACCCCAACTCAAATTTTTGAAAATTAAGAAGTTTGATTAATTTTAAAACTTAATTAATTTTATAGCATCGATTTCGATTGCGTTGATCCCCCCCCCCCCCCCGGTCTGCAATATCACCGTCGTTTGCCACCGTGCAAGATGAATAGAATATTGGAATGACTTCACCTCCCCAAAAAACAAAACAAAATTATTTGTTTTTTTATATTAATTTTTTTTTAATTAAATTAATTAAAAAAATTTGTATATGAAATTCATTACTGAATGATTAGTCACAATTTAAGCTATTAAAATATAAATTTGTATAAAATTATATAAAATTAAAAAAATATATTAAAATATTAACCAGTCGTAACCACACCAGTGCAAATTCGTACCATCTAAAATTTCTTATTCTTAGCTCTCTTTAACGGCGTTCTGTGACGGTATCCCTTTATCACGACAAATGTGTTGTCACCTTAGGTTATTACCTGAAGAAGATCTCGGCAAAATTCGTTCTGAAACTGCAGTTCTAGCAGTGCGTAAAGTGAAACGAGGTGCAAATTAGCACTAGTGTGGTATTAGTGTTAGTAAAGTAAAAAAAAAAAACCCAGACTCCCCTGTTTACATTTTCATCTTTTTATTTTTGACAATTAACTTTAAAAGCAAAGCAAGAAGTTGTAGGGAACGGGGGAGGGGAGATGCGATCAGTGCCGGATCAAGTTATTTCAGCGCCGCGTGCAGATTAGGTAAATGGCGCCGTTATCAGCGGCGGCTTGTCAGGGGGCATAGGCAAATTCTGAAGTATTAATTAAATTAATAAAATTTTCAAAAACGTAAAAACGTAAATTTTCAATTGTGAGAACTATCAGGTGGCGATACGGCTGACTCGGGTTGCGTAAAGCTCTCGGGTGTTCGCCGCGCACTGCCCCCGGCCAAGAATCAGACCCCGGTATCATCCGGTCAATGTGCGGTCGGGAACAGGCCCAAAGGGGATGCCCGTCTTAGGAAGCGGAGAATGCTTACACTCCTCACGGTCGGCCCGCGAATCCGGCCTGGGTTGTGTCATGACATTCTTTGCACCTCTTCTACTTCAAAAGAGGCCTGCACAAGACGCGTATAACCAGGGGACTAATTTTTATTTTGCTTAAAAATTTCTCCCAAGTCCGGACCTAGCACCTTCTCGTGGTGGCACTGTTTTACTAAGCTAGGACGGAACGAACGTGTTGTCTCTAAGAGAGCCCCGATTTTGGCGCAGGCTGGAACAGGATGTCTGCCCGAAAGTGGTATTACCCATAACCGCGGAAAGGCTAACCACTCGGGTGGAATGATCTCCATTGCCGACCAATCTTTCGGGTGTCCCTCTCTAAGAGATGATCAAACTGGAGAAAAGGCAAGATCCCATGAGTAAACTCGTTTTATGATACCTGAGCTCATTGTGAGATCGAACCTTGAGAGTCTGTAGGACCGTCTCAACTGAGGCAATGCAGGTTCTTGCGGGAGCACTTCCGTGGGACCTTCTTGTCAGACAGCGGATGGAGTCTTACAGACGGCGTAAAGAACTTGCCCCCCGGCAAGGGGAGGTCACTGATGCGCGTGAGCGCAGGCTCCCGAAAGGATGCTTCCAACGTCTCCTACTTGAAAGGTTAACGCTTGAATGGAACGAGCGCTGGACGACATCCGATAAGGGAAGAGTTACTTGGAAGTACATCAAGGACGTTCGTTTCGCAATCGAGAAGGAATGGTTCGAACCGGGATTATTTCTCGGCTTCCTCCTTACCGGACACGGTAGCCTTAACCAACATCTCCTTGATCGAAACCTCGCCGACTTGGCTACGTGTGGGTGCGGTGCGAGTGAGACGTGGAACACGTCCTGTTGCACTGTCCACTGTACGGTGACCTGAGATGGGAGGACCTAGCGAATCCAAACATCTCTGAGAACTTAGGCGACCTCATTGCGAACCGCGACTCACACCTTAGATTAACGAGTATGCCAACGCAGTGTTCTGTAGGCGCCGTGCCGAAGCAGGTGGTAGGCTAGCTGGGGATGAGCAGTCCGAGGAGTCTGAATGACCAATGGCGAGTCGATGGTTGATAGACCCCGGAGGTTTAAGTGGTTAACCGATGACCATGCGACCCGAAAGGATAACGCAGACACCGGTACTACGGGGGCGGGGCCCCAAGTTTAAAATGGAATCTTGTTTGGTGATAGACATGTCCTGAGAACTTGCCCGCCTAGGGAAGGCTTCGTAGTGGTTGTGGTTAATAGCCAAAGGGCTGGTTAGAAGGTTTGCGAACCTTCGGCGTGTAAGTTGCGTTTCAACTTCGGCGCCGGCCTGTTAGTCGGAATCTGGTATAGGAAAGTATCCAGGCTCTACCCAAGAGTGATCAGTTGGTCCACCAAGCTGGTCGACATGGGACTGTCGCCTGAATAACCTCGACTGAATAGCCTCGACTCCGTCGAGGATGTCTTTCGTGGATGTCTCTCGGCCGCCGGTTATGGCGTAAACTAACCATGCCTCAAAGGGCCGTGCCGGGAAAAGTTTAAACGACGCACCGACACGTGAAATAAATTTCTAATTTATGTGAGAACTATCAAAAAATAGATACTCCATCTACAACACTTAATCAAGATGTTACGCGAGACTACCGCAAAAGCAGAATCTTCAGCTTAAAAAATAATTAAATATTAATAAAAATAAACTGTTGTTTAAGACCTGCAAAAATTATTTAATTTAAGTTAGTTAAAAACAAATGTCTACTAATTATTAAATTTTATAGGGTAGAAGTGTGACGTCACTTATTGGCTAGGGAAGGTTCAATGAAAATGTAATTAAATGTGACATAGGGGAAGGGAGGGATCTAAAAACCTTAAAAATCGTATGACGTAATTTATGGACGACGTTTTTGAAAGCGGGGGTCTGGGAGGTGTGGGACACCCTCCAGTACACCTAAACAAAATTGGTCCCAGAATCTAGCTTCCTATAGATTTTTCCAAATGTCTTTGGTAACCTAGCTCCAGTAATTCCCAGTGGAATCACAACTTTAAAACTGAAATCGAAATCTGTTTGCTATTTGGAATATGTTCGGTATAGAATGTACACCTATTTGTGTTTTTTTAAACACTTAAAAGTATACTGGAGGGTGTTCCACACCCCCCAGACCCCCCGGTGCTAAAGTAAACAACAAAAATAAGTGAAAAAATTAAGCATATAAAGGGAAAATTCGATCATTTTTAAAGATTTATTTTACAATTTCTTTAGTTTTTAATTTAATTTTTTTACAAATATTAACTTTTCACCTCTAGTTTACCAGAAGAAACGTAAAGCCTAAAATAATTGTTAAAAATAATAATAAAATAGATAGGGGGGAGCATCCTCCGATAGCAGTGGATGACGAATTCAGGAGGAAAAAAATTGATTTGCAGACCTGTGTTATTGTTAGGGGACGTCCATTAATTACGTGGACGATTAGGGGTGGAGGGAGTCAAGCCGAATTTCACTCAATGTCATGTGGGGGAGTCTCGGTAAATATCACGTAATTAAAAGAATAATAACAAATCTTACGACATCTCACCAGAGGGAGGAGGTGTCGAAAAAGCGCCTCACGTAATTAACGGCCGCTCCCTGCTTATTTTACTTTACCAATTACATCAAAGAAAATATGAATTAAATCACAATTCCCGACTTCTCGTTCAGCGTTTTGTGAGTTATTGATTTGATATGGAGCCCGCCGTGCCGTTCAGATATTCTTTTTATTCAAAATTTAATATTTTATAGAAAATTAAATTAAAAACGCACAATTTTGGAACCTTCTGAATTTTGGCGCTGGGTGCGGCCGCTCCATTGCACCCATGGTTTATCAGGTCCTGCCGGCAAGGACAGAAACCTTATCATTTTGCCTTTTTTGACATTTTGTACTTAATTCCCTAAGGTTACAGAGTTAAAAATAGAATAATTATAAGAGTACCTACTTTAAAAGTGTAAAATTATCCCGAAAATATAAGAATGTAGGAACAAAATTCCATTAAAATTGGTGAAAAAAAGTGGAAGGGGAAAATTTACCCGGAATTTTTTACAATGTTAAAACAGATTCGGATCTCCAAGTTTAACTACAAATAAAAGGATTTTATCTTATCAATGATAAGCAAATCGGGATGGTATTAAGAATATCTTTCCCCCCCTCCAGAATGGTTCTTTAACTTAGATTTTCTATAATTAATCCTAATGAAATTTTTAATTCAAAAATAGCAATTTGAGCTATCGAAAATGAGGTCTGAATAAAATAATATACGAATAGAGTTGAGTGGTAAAACTATAAGAGAGCTGACTCACTTTTTCAATAATTTTCTAAGTATTTTTTTTTTTTTGAAAAAAGTGAGCCAGCTTTCATATAATTTTACTACTGACTGTTCAAGTCTTCAAAAATAGTAGGAATCCTGTGATATATACTGGAGGGTGTTCCACACCCCCCAGACCCCCCGGTTTACATTTTCGTCTTTATATTTTTAACAATTAACTTTTAAATCAACGCAAGAAGTTGTAGTATACTCAATATCTAACGGACGATGAGGGGGGGGGAGCTGCAGATTACAGAAGCCTTATTATTTTTTACTTTTTTTGACATTTTTGACTTCACATTTAAATCCCTAATGTTACAGTATTTTTTTTCACTCTTCGCTCTCGACCTAAATGCAGATTTTTTCACATCCAGTTAAACTTTTAGATTCACTACAAAACCCTAGATTTAATTTAAAATAGAATAATTATAAGAGTAAATTAAAAATATAAACTTACCCCGAAATTATTAGAATATAGAGTAAATTTCCCGTAAAATTGGTGACAAGAAAGTGGCCACAATATTGGAAGGAGAAAATTTACCCAGGAATTTTTTTACAGTGTTAATACAGATTCGTATCTGCAAGTTTAACTACAAATAAAAGGGTTTTATTTTAATCGCAATGGTACCGAGAAAATCTCCCCCCCCCTCCAGAATGGTATTTCCTCCGATTTCATTCGGAAACTTGGATTTTCGATTGTTAAATCCTAATGAAATTTTTACTTACAAAATAACAGTTTGAGCGACCGAAAAGAGGTTTGAATAAAATAATTTATACGAATAGAGTTGAGTAGTAAAAATATAAGATAGCTGACTCACTTTTTTAAAATTTTCTAAGTTTCTTTTTTTGAAAAAAGAGCGCCAGCTCTCTTATAGTTTTACCATTGAGTTGTAACATATTATAAAACTTTAAATGATCAGTACTACTTTTACCCTTCTGGAGCCATTAACATACTCTGATTTTGGTGGATATGTTCCAAACCCACAAGCAATTTATTTTGTAATATGAAGTAAATAATCACAAAAAACCGCATCTTTTGATGAAATTTGAAGAAAAGGAGGATGGTACAAACCGGGGGGTCTGGGGGGCATGGAATGCCCTCCAGTGCCCTTTAGTTCATGTCAGAATTATAGAGAAACTTACTGATGCTTGGGAAATTAACGACAATTTAACGTCGAATTTAAGAATTATGGAGAAACTAACTGATTTAGTAAAAATAGTAGTTCAATATACACTTGTAAAATTAACGACATTTTACTTTTTGCTTTTACGTTTTTATTTATTTATTAAATTTCTATTTGTGACTTTTAGCGAAACCGGTTGAATAAATACCAAATAATAAAAACTGACACGGGAAAACGTTTTGTGCTGTAAATATCAGTATAAATCAATAGTTTGTATAGCATAACGTTAATTTGAAAACTGCCCGAGTTGTAAGCATTCAAAGATTTAGTTTAAGTTTGAAGACAACCTAAAGAGGTTACAGTTCCAAAACTATAAATTTGTGGATTCATAACTCGGAAAGTTTTCAATTTATCATAATCCGATAAGAAAACAGTTCCTAACGCTTAATATTCTGTATATTTCTTTAAAGTGAATTATACAGGTACTTTGTTCTAATGCTAATCAATAGAGAAACTAAGTTGGTTCTAACCTATTTTTTGCAAATTTTGTGTTCTAAGAGATGGGGGGGGGACTCAGAGGTTCGAGAATATCGATTTTCGTTTTGAGAGAGCAATAATTTAATAACGAGAACCTATTAATGATTTATTTTAGTAGAGTACCAAGCTGTCTAGAAAATCCGGAGATTGATATTGTAGCAAGCGGAGCTGAGATTCTAATGTGTAAATTTACATTTATACCTCGAGCATGTGTATGTTTTACATTTCATTGCTGTAATATGCATTTCTGTGAACGTAAATAATAGAGAACATATTATGTGCTTACATGCATTTTATATTAAACCGGTGCTTTACTTGAAAGCAGCATAAAAGGTGGCCCGAAGGCTATGTGCAAATTCTCAAGAGTTGTAAATTGAATAAAAATAAACAACAACTGACAGTTTTTAAATTTATATTTTACTTAAATTCTTAAGTTTCAAGAATTTTTATTGTAATATCCTGCGATATCTTTTTAATTATTTGAATTGAATCTGTTTGGAATTTTATAGTAATTAAGCTTTGCTACTACCGAATTCTTACGTTTGGCTGTTGCTGGGTCTAATTTATAATTTCTGTTTATTATTACCCCACATATTACCTTTATCCAGTTTTTACTGGACATTTCTGGAAGTGATGCCGGGGATCAACTTTTTTTTGGAATTTAAATTCTGGACGCAAGAAGTGTCAGCATCAATCAAAACTAAAATTTACCGTTCTTCGGGCAAAAACTTAAGCTGCCTATTATTTTGCGAAGTTTTCTATTAATTTTCCCAGTTATTTAATTGAATTAAATTCCGAATAAAATAGTTATCCTGCCACTTAAGTAAATTATCCTTGGATGTTTGTAATATTTCATGGAATTGCACTTAAAATTCTCCAGTTTCAAGGCATACCGGTTAATTATTTTTAATTCTAATTTTGTTTCTAAAATTTTGAAATGAATTTTACCAGCAGTTCAGCAGTTTCTAAACCTTATGAAGTGAACCTTGCGTGAGTGGAGAGGTGTCTGATTGCTCTATATCAAGGCACATCTCTAGTTAATAAAGCTATGCTTTAGGAAGAGTTTCATCGGGTACATTTTATGCTTCTGAATAATTGAAATGTGTATTTTGTATTACGATCATTGTAATTGCGGTGATGGGGGTGAATTTCTATTTATCACTTAAATTACTCTCACTTCTTCCGTCTTCTCTTTCGTTCGCCGATATCAAACTTTTGAGTTAAAATATAAATATATCTAATAATTAAAAATATGAATATTCAAAATTCAAAAAATTTGAATGCTAAACGTTGACGATCCTGAACTGATTGGGGCTCGCTCTAAATCTACCTATAAACCGATTCTGAATCCTATTAAGGAATTATCTGCCATTCAATAAGAATTCAAATGTCTAAATTTATCTTACATTTTTACGAAATAGTGCAAAGAATTCTTTGCGAGCATGAAAAATATTATAATTTCCGTTACGACACAAAAGTTCTTGCAACTTTGCGACAGCATAACTCGGAAAGTTTGCAAGTTACGGAGATCAGATAACAGCACCGTTTAGAGTGTTTACTAGTCTATTCATTCCTAATTAAAAAGGGCGTAAAATAACTTTTGCAGGTTTTGGTATATCAGGATGTGACGAAAATCACCCTGTATATATGATTTTTTTGCAGTTTGAAAAATAAAAATTGTTGTAGCTAATTATTTCAGGTATTTTTTTATCCTTTCAATTTTAATCCCCTTTAGCTCGGTTTCCTTATATCCGCCCCAGTAACCGGTAAGCTAAGCTTCAACAGTTTCTTTCCTTCTTTTCTTGTCACCTTTATGTGTGTCTCCCGGTGGATTTATTGCTAAATAACTGGATCAGATCAGATTATTCGTTTCAATTTTGAAGTTACATTTTTATAAAATTATAAAATCGCATATTTTTTGAAACATTTTTATTCAAGTTCAAAGTCCTTCTGGTGGAAGTCAAACCTTTGTTTAAATAACTTATTCATAACATGCATCCGTATTTTGATATGAAAGATCAGATATCTCTTTTCAAATATTTAAACAAAAAACATACTTTCAGATTTTTTATTTACAATTTATTTTACTTTTTCGATTTCTTTTAATAAAATATTATTTATCTTGTCTCTTTTTCCACTTGGCTCAATCGGAGAGACATTTTCTTGCAATGTTTTATGTTGTCAACCGATGCAGCTTTATTTTAAACTTTTATACACTAAAATATTGCAACGAAAATGTACAAGTGCCTTTTTGTTTGTTGTTCGCAACGAAACTAATTAAACTCTCATTTTATTTAGTGTTGCTAGTTAAAATTGCAAGAGCTTCTCGAGTGTATATGCTTTGAAAACTTCTATTCATTATTATTATTATTAAACGAAATTATCCGAGACTACGTGTTATAATTTGTGGTACAATTTTATAATTTACTAGATGCTGGGATTATCTAAAAATTAATTACGGTTTGTGAGGCGGAGTGGTTAGACGACGACGTCCACCTATAATTTATCTTAGAAAATAATATTACGTAAGAGTATCACGTAACGACCGAGTTTCACGAAAATCTTTAAAAGTAGTTTACGATAAATTATGGTTTTAAATTGAAAACTTTCGTGTTTGAAGATCATGGCCGTAACATAGTTTCCAGGTTTCCGCGATTTCCTCAAATATTCGCAATCATCAAATTAAGTTCAGATTCCAGAAATCGATAGGTAGCTTAGATAGGCATATTGCATTTCCTCAATTTTCAATATTATCTCTTCTCGACATTAAAAATTTGTCTCGATTTACTATCCAATTTTGTTTAGTGTTTCAGCTTTCAATCTAATGGAAAAAAAAGTTTAAAATCTGTCGCGATAATCTAAAAAGGTTTTAATAATTTTAATGGATTTAAAAATATTGAAATCTTTCGCCTTTTGGTCTACATCAAACTTTGATGAGGCGAAACGTCAAAAAAATATATAAGCCTCTCTCCAAAGAGCAAAGTTGATCTTTATTAAACTGACATCGACAAAAATTGTTTATAAACCTGAATCTCCTAGTTTCGCTGTTTAACTTTCAACATTTAGCAGGTATTGGAGCGAATGTTTAAATTGATGTTTAAGTAACATACATAAAACATTATCTTAGATTCATGGCAAACACTAAAAGAGGGAAAGGATGTTTAATTATTTTGGCTGGAATTAAATATAGCTGTAAGAAAGGTTTACTCTAACAGCCGCAGCCTAAACACACAACTTTTGTTAATTTAGGAGATTTAATTTAAGCTCTTGCAAAAATCCATATAGGTAATTAGGTACGTAATTATATTGAAGCTAAAAAGTGCGACATCCCGAAAACATCGCTCGGTAAGAATTTAATTTTCATTGAAGCAACTTGGGATTTGCCATTTTCGCGATAAAAATATTTTAATATTAATTCAAAATTAATGCTATAAAAAAAGTAATACTTAAAATTAAAAATGCTTTTGTCTAATCTAGATAACTTAAAAACTTCGCAAGTTATGCTCGTTCAAAGTTTAAATTATAACAGCTTTCCCAAGTCGTTTTTTTTAACTTGAGATAATTTATAGGATAGTAAGCGCTGTATGTGATTCTTTTATTGGTAAAATTTTAGGAATAAAAATTTTAAAAACTCTTATTAATTTAAGAATGAAACCATTACTGGTCGCTACGATCAGCGCAAAATGTAGACGCGAAACAACTAATAAAATCAAATGATCTTGGTTCATTATTTTAATTCTCTACTTAACTTAACTTAAGCTTAACTTAAGCTTAACTTAAGCTTAACTTAAGCTTAACTTAAGCTTAACTTAAGCTTAACGTAAGCTTAAGGTAAGCTTAACTTAACCACTGCTGGAGTAACTTTCCTCCCCCCCCCTCGCCCTCCCCGGTCCCGACAACATGATTATTACAATTACAATTTTCGAGAGAAGATAAAATTTGCAACTTCAATTGAATTTGAATTTATAATTTTTAATTAATTAACCCAATTAAGGCAAAGAGCGATAGACATATGTACTGCTTCTTCGACTTCAAGTCATCACACCTCACAACATGTGTTTCTGACTTATTAGTCGTCATCAGTATCGCATACTTGTTATTATCATTTAATTGTGTGCACTAAAACTGCTACTGGTATATATTGCACATACGATTTGTTTATCTATTTAAATTTATAATTTTTGTTATAATAAATAACCGTTATTAAGATTGGGAGATCTGTGGGTATGGAATACCCTCCAGTACAAGAAAAAAAACAATTTTTTGTTCGGGAATATTAAATTTTCCAAAACGAATTCTTGGAGTTTTTCAGATTTTTCTCGACTTTCTGGCTTTTCGAGCTTTTGTAAATTTTAACAATATCTTCTTTTGTATTTTTCTAAGTTTCGTCTAAAAATAGTAGAAATTCTGTGTTATGCACTGGAGGGTGTTCCACACCCCCCAGACCCCCCGGTTTACATTTTCGTTCTTATATTTTTGACAATTAACTTTAACAGTAACGCAAGAAGTTGTAGTTATACTCAATATGTAACGGAGAAAAGGGGGGAGCTACAGATTACGGCAACCTTGTCATTTTGGCTTTGTTTGACGTTTTTGACCTCATAATCACTTAAACCCTTAGGCTAGCGTAATTTTTTTTATTACTCTCTCTAACTAAATGCAGATTTTTTCACATCCAGCTAAACTTTTAGATTTCCTGCAAAAACCTAGATTTAATTTAAAATAGAATAATTATAAGAATAAATTAAAAATATAAAATTACCCCGAAAATATGAGGCTATAGGGTAAATTTGCCCTAAAATTTGTTACAAAAAAGTGGCCACCATTGGAAAGAGAAAATTTATCCCAGAATTTTAGTTAAAACTGTTTCGTATCTGAAGGTTTGACTACAAAAACGACAAGCAAACCGCAATGGTACTAAGAAAATCTTTCCCCCCCCCTCCAGAATGGTCCTTTAATTGTTCGCCCTTTTTTATCACCTCCGATTTCATTCGAAAACTTATATTTCTTTTTAATTAAATCCTAATGAAATTTTTAATTAAAAAGTAACAGTTTGAGCAACCGAAAAGAAGTTTGAATAAAATAATATACGAATAGAGTTCAGTAGTAAAACTATAAGAAAGCTGACTCACTTTTTCAAAAAATTTCTAAGTATTTTATTTTGGAAAAAGTGAGCCAGCTCTCTTATAGTTTTACTACTGAGTTGTAACATAATATAAAACTAGAAATGATCAGTACTACTTTTACCCTTCTGGAGCTATTAACATACCCTGATTTCCAAACTCACAAGCAATTTATTTTGTAATGTGAAATTAATAATCGCAAGAAACTGCATCTTTTGCCGAAATTTGAAGAAAAGGGTGATGGACAAACCGGGAGGTCTGGGGGGGCATTCCATGCTTCCCAGTGCCCTTTAGTACATTTAAAAATTATAAAGAAACTATATAATTCGACAATTTAACGTCGAATTAACGTATTCAAGTGTTCAAAAATCGTAGGAATCCTGTGATATGTACTGGAGGGTGTTCCACACCCCCCAGACCCCCCGGTTTACATTTTTGTTCTTATATTTTTGGAAATTAATTTTAAAAGCAACGGAAGAAGTTGTAGTTATACTAAATATCTAAGGGAGGATGGGGAGGGGGGGCTATACAGATTACAGAAACCTTATTTTTTGACATTTTTGACTTAAGAATAAAACGATTACTGGTCGCTACTCTAAGCGACGCAAAAAAAATTAATAATCAAATGATCTTGGTTCATTACTTTAATTCTCTCTTAACTTAACTTAAGCTGACTTAAGCTTAACAATTTGGAAAGCAGTAAGTTAACTGAACTTAAATTAAGTTGTTATAGCAATATTATACAAATAAAACTTATGTACATTTGGGGGGTCTGGGAGGTAAGGAATACCCTCCAGTGCACTTTTTTTTGATTCCACATTAATATTTAGGAGCTATTCGGTTACTAATTCTGAATTAACTGGGGAGTAGATCACCATATCTTAACAACATTTTTTGTATCTTCCAATTACAATAAATTAAAGAACATCCGGTAACGGATAGGCACGTGAAGAAGAAATAACGAGAGAACTTGCGAGAAATATTCTTTTGTTTTTTCGTTACATTAGATCTGCGACTTCGGAAGTGTTTTGAAGTTACTATTTGTGCTGTATCCCTATGAGATGCCAATCCCAAGGTTTTTATTGTTGATGAAGACAAACCATCAGCCCAGCGAGACTGTCGGTGTAAAAATGTGCATCCGAAAACCAGATAACTAATCTGTTTGATGACTTAAATCTCAAACAATAACAGGTTACAGGCCTAAATCAACCCAAACATTTTTGTTTATCTGAAAAAGTACAAAGCCATCTATCGCATTGAATAGTATTTAAAATAGTTGTAGCAAATCTATAATAAAGAGGAATCAGACAGTTCGGCGCAAGCAAATTAGTGCTTGTTTGTTTTGATGGGGCCCGTTCGGAGCGGACGATTCGGTGCAAGCCCTATTTTGTGTAGAAGTTGTCCTAAAACTACAATTTTACAGAAGTGACGATGTAATCAAATTTTTTTAAATTTTCATACTTTTTAGAATATGAAGGTAGGAGGTCAAATATCAGTATTCTTAAATAATAGGGCAAAATATCCAAACAAAGTAGAAAATTTCTAAGCTAAGTAGTTGTATACACTGAATGTTAAGCATTTTACAATTCTCTTTTTCGCGATTTTCATTAAGCGAGCACCACCACGCGGAACAATATTAAGTTAATCAAATACGTATAGTTGGTGTAGAAAGTTTTGTTTATAAAACAAAATTTTTGATCTTTTTGGGGTTCTGTTTTGTGAATCATCATTTTGCTGTGGTTTTACGATAAAATAATTTAATCTTAATAATTATGGGCGCCAGTTACAAGCATTAAAACATAGAATAAATAGAACTTTTTTTTTTTAAATATTCACATGCAAAAAATAACAAACTTTTACAAACTAATAATATGAAATGACTGTTAGGTGAATCTTTAGCATATATGGTCGGGGGGGGGGGGGTGTATAAATTTTTTTTCAGAAATAGAAGCAAGCAACTCTGAGCTAAAAATTGAGCATAATGAAATAGAAATTTGCAACTTGACTCAATTGTTTTGACTGTAATGTGAAAATGTGGAACTGAAACGATCAAATTAATTAATTTCGAATTTAGTTTGTCCTGAAAACTATTAAACTGTAACTTTTACAATTACAAACTTAAACGTCTTAAAAATTAATTTCCCCAACTTTAATTGAATCCAAATAAGATTTTAATAGAAAAGTTTATAAACAATCAAGTACAGGGAAAACTAAAAGTTTTCCAATAACATCAATTTCTCAATGTATCTTAATTGTTAAGTTTATTTTCGTTTTTATAACAGACAGAGATTTAAACAAAATAATAACAAAAACCTAACTTGCAGTAGACTGTTATTTCAGCAACCGAAACGGATCGTAGAAAAATATTAATTTTGTTTTCTTTTTTGGAAACCAAACCGTGTTTAACTTCCCAGCTTACTTGCTAGGATTGATTTTACAACATCATTCTTACCAGTTCAACACAATGTTAAATTTATTGCTATTCGCCTAAACTCGAGTAATTCAAATTCCGATATTCCATACAAACCTAAGCTGTCTACTAATAACAAATAAATTCGGAAAATTTGGTATTCCAATAGAAAAGGTTCGGTATTCTTAAACTTTCATCTCCTGATCTTTCGAGTTAAGGAAAACGTATTTCTGTCAGTGACGTGAGAACAACACTTGAATATCCCAAAACAAAAACAGTCTACCCAAAATATATTTTTTTTTATTGCACCCAAATATTGTATTTCAAAAATTAATTAAATTGAACATGCAGTTTTTGATTTCGCCAATTTGTAACCAAGCTGAATTTGATTTTAGTCTAGCATAATTGAAAGAAATGTAAAGTGCACCCTTTAAAATTTTAAAGCTGTCGTTAATTTTTCCTTAAGCAAATTTTCATTATGCAATTATTTTCAGTAAATAACCCAGAGATAGAAGCTTAAAATTTTAAAACATAGGCGAGTGCTTTAAATTGGTTTAACCCTTAAACGACCAAAATGTTTTTATAAGGTTTTGTTGTAATACAACCGGCTAAGGCGGATCCATTAAACCCATATTATATGCTCTATAAACATGACTAATCCATTATTCAAATCGATTCACTTTTTAGAAACGTTCGTTACTCACTCGTCATGCAGCATACTATTATATTGAAATTATTATATTGAAAAATTTTCTCATGACTACACCTTGGTTTGGCACTGAAAAATCAAAACTGAATTTAAATCAAATTCATTATCCATGATTGTTTGTTTTATGTTCCCTTTTATTTCCCGAGCCATCCCAAGCTTAAAACAAAGTCGAGTATTTTAGAGAGAGGTGATCTCTCTCTAACGGTTTTTCAACATGGATCCCCTTATTGACGCTAGCTCATTGTTTCGTCTGCTTCGTTATATCTATTACAAATTGAACTGTCAACCAGTCCTAGCGACCAACAATCCCCGTTTTTCATTAATTAATTGACGGATCCGATTTTTTCTAATCTTCCAAATTCAAAAATAAAATTTTCAGCTTTCTTCTCAAATTTTCAGACGACATCCAAGATAAAATAACACCAAATTTTTACTGACGTAAATTCAAAACTTTAAACTTTAATCGCAAATTAAACTCAAAAATTTCTCAAACTTGAAATGCAAATTCTAAAATATTATGAGAGATCCACAAATACGACCGTCCACTACGACGCACCTACTTGGAAGTCCTGAATCAGTCGTCTCTCCGTACCAACATTAAAATTGCTGGCACGAAAAGCGCACGTAATTCAAAATTTAACAAATTATGTACAAAATTTTACAAATAAAATCCAAACATAAAAATAATCAAAATTCAATATTTACAACAATTTAAAAAAAATTTCAAAATCAAATCCACAACTTTTGCAATCTAGTGTGATTGCAACTCATCTTTTTTCAAAAAAATCAAAAATTTATACCTTTGTAAAAAGTGAAACTAAAAGAATAGGAATTAAAAGAACCTAAACTTAACAGCTCTGCACCACACTGGTTTCATAAAAACAGTTTTAATGTCTAAAAATATAAAAACCAAGTCCTCATCGACAAGTGAACTTTGTGTGCGGAGATTTATGGGTTTCTATTTCACTTTCACAGATGGTAACTTTTTGGGGCCTGATTCTAGATGCATTTCAGAGGCCCCTAGTAGGATATTATTGGAGAGGGGGGGGGGAGCGGGTGTCTAAGAATAAAGACAAAACATTAATATCAAAAGAAAAAATTTTTAATTTTAAAAATATCCTGATATATAAAATCCCAGCACGCTGCAGCTGCTCCTGATACAGCGTATCATTTTTTGGTGGAAAAAAAAACACTCTGATTACCCTCACTTTTGCTTAAAAATTCAAATTTCTCAATTTTTCCTGGCGAAATTTGAAAAATTATAAATTCGTTATCTTCTCCAAGTATTTTAACAGAATGAAAATCCTGCGATGTCTACTGGAGGGTGTTCCACACCCCCCAGACCCCCCGGTTTACAATTTTACCAATCAAAATATATATTAAACTAACTAAGATTAGGACCAATCGGAAAATTTGAATTTTTAAGCAAAAATGAGAGAAATTTAACCTTCGCTTCGGCTAGAAAAAATTAAAACTTGGAAAGCGTATTTATTTAATTACCTTACTACTCATAACTACAAAGTTAATTGTAAAAATAATATATAGCCAAAATTTTAAACCGGGGGGTCTGGGGGGTGTGGAACACCCTCCAGTACATATAATGAAATTCCCACTCTTCTAGAAGACAGAATAATTATGCAAATTTAATCAGGAAAAGCTGAGAAAATTTTTGTTTTTGACCAAAAGTGTGGGAAATTAAAACGGTCGACTAAAGAAAATTTGAATTTGAGAAACTTGTTTACTTTTATACTACAAAAAAAATTTTTAGTTGCCCGACGACGGCACATTAAGTTTAGCAGCAACTTTTTACGTTACTTTGAAAATATAGAAAAACGGGGAATCCCCCAGTAACGGGAAACGAAATTAAATGTTTAAATATTATACCGCTAAAAAAAGAGATCCACAGTCTAACTGCCCGTCCACGAACGGGTTTTCCAGCTAGTATAAAATATATTGTTGCGAAACAATACAGGTTAATTGTATTTGGTGACTCATCCGTAATGACTCATACATAATAACTTTGATAGTTGTTACTACAAATCTGCTGATTGTACTGCTGACCTTCATATTTGATTATTCTAGAGCAAGAGTGGGCGAAGTACGGCCCGCCAAGGGTTTAATCCAGCCTTCCAACGTTCCTTCAAAAATATGAGTGAATATGACTCTCGAAAATATATATATTTTGACTACCTCGTCGACAAAACGTAGATAAAGCTACTGGGGTATTTGAGGTTTTCAAGAGGTTTCTCGAGAGATCTTTCTAAAAGTTTTTAGAAAAAAAAGTCTGGGTATAAATACGGATATGTAAAACCAGCAGGCAGCGTTGCCAGGAATTTTCCCCGAATGTAGGGATTTTAGAAGTGAAAAGGGGAAGAGGAATTATATTAATTTTCTTATAAATCTAGGGAAATTAACCTGTGTGGTGAAAAAAGCTAACTAGCACAGCGTGTTTGGAATAAATGGTTTCTGTATTTGGTTTTCCGCTGTGGCACCTGTGGGCGGTTTTCCGCGCAAGCGAGTGAATGGGAATTTTCTCCCAGTGTAAAATGCTAGTTGCGTAGCTCCGTTAAGCGTACGAAGCATATTAAAATATCTAGGGAATTCTAGGGATAAATTGCCCGACATCTAGGTGTTTTCGACTAAACTAATATGGCAACATATTTAACAGGAAATATATATCGCAGTGATTTACTTGCTAATTTGGGGTGTCTGCATAATTATTATATTTGCATTTTAAATTTTTTCGTTTTTTGTTAGCAATAATAATAATATAATTTAAAATTATAGTTAAAAAAATCTAGCCTGATTTAAGATGGTAAATATCAATAAGTGACTGTAAAAACTCCAACCGACTAGCAGATTAGCCTTACATACAATTCAATAAGAATTGAAATTAGGTCCTTTCCTTATGCTCCTTAATGAAAAATGTTACAGTTTGTTCCATCAGAAACAGATTCAAGAGGCAACAATAATGAAATCCAGGATTATTACCTAATATTGCATGAAATCCGTAACCTCGCGGATTTTTAGAATAATTGGGAAAACCTCCATTAAGAATACACATTACAGGAGAAACAAAAATATAATCTTCGGAATAATCCTCAAATGGATAAACGGAAGACGACATTTCCTCCTCCTCTTCATTTCAACCATTGGATTTCTTTATTGCGTTAGTTAATTTCGTAAGTGATATAATGTTAACTTTAACTTTGTTATGATTAAAAGAACTTATATTTTTAAAGTATTAGAGTTTAAAAAAGAAAATTTTATGAAGCAGCTTTATGGATTAAGTTGTTACGCCTTTTACAAGTTTTCGATTGATTTTAATCCCTTGTAGGATGTAGAAACTTCAATTAAGATAAAATCGATTTATTGTGAACTGTAAAATACTTATAGTAGAATTATCACGTATTAAATTTAGTAACGTACATCCCTGCTATTGTGTTGCGTAATATAATCCGCCTTAATAGAAAATCTGCATTCCTGGTGTTGTTTCGGATTAGATAAGGAGAAACATGTCTTCCAATTGTTAACCAAAACATTAAATTATTGTATTTTATCCTGAAGTCGAGTGGAAGTAAATACAAACAGTGAAACAGTGGATGTAAATCCATTATCAAGCATCACAATTTAATTTTCATAACTGCACGTAATACCTACATAACCGAGAATTTGCATATAAAACCCTTCGTGTTATTAGCTAAACGCAAATTAATCGTTTTATTTGCCTTTTAAAAAGCATCGACACTCCATCTAATTTGTCCTGCGCCTTTTTTTAAATTCGAACCCGAGCGAAATTTTAAAATAATTTATTGCTTCATGTTCAGCCCATATAATCCACCTTGTTGAACATTTTAGGGTTACTCGACTCGAGTTATAATACAAAATACGTGCCCTTACGGTTTTTATTAAGACTTTATTTTTCAGCATGTAAGTTACGTTAAGTCGAAAGGTATCAGGACGGCGGGTAATGTTTTGCGTTATTGGGGAGGAAGTTGGGAGTTGAAAACACAATGGAAATTTAATGCAGATGACTTCTTCCTGTTAGCTCAGCAGTAAATTTAAAATTGCACGACCGGTATTTTTAAAATATCCTGAAAAAACGAACCGAAATGCTTACACAATTTCCCGTGTAAGTTATTTTAATCCAACTACTAATTGCTATTTTGTTCATTTATTATTTGAACTACAACCAACGTTCGGAAAATTCTGTCATAGACAATCAATGATGTAAAAATAATTGAATTTTGAGAACGTAGCGCAACACAAAAAACTTTTCTAATGAAATATCAACGAAAATGTCAAAAACAAGTCATTTTTTCTAGTCGGATTAGAGGAAATATTTAATTTTAAAAATTAGTTTTTCAAAGTTAGACGAAGGCATAAAAGAAAATGAAAATCGTGGAAATGAACGTTCCTGCAAAATCGGAAATGATATCAAAAATAGATAGGGTATCTAATCGAATAGTGTCGCTGGAAGCTTTCCGTGAAAAGAAATTTCAAAATTAACCGATAGTTTTGTGATTTTGTTTGTTCTAACTTGGAAAATTTGATAGCTCACACATTAAAAGGATTATTGTTGCTCAGTGAACCCCATTATAAGGATTAAAATTTGTCCGTGTACACCTTCGTACCTTTATCATTGTCCGTCAACATTTTGAGTGCTTTCTATCAGCGAGCTTAAATTTCCAAAACTTTTTTAATGAAACCCGTAACAGTTGGTCGGAAATGATACTCGACACCTCCCCGATACAAAAAAAAACAATAAATAACTGAAACTCGTCTAGTCACGTAAAAACAACAATAAGCAGTCCGCTAGAGCATTAATAGAGTTGAAGGAAACTATATGGAAGTGAGAGGAAATATGGATCGCCGGTATTAGGGTAGTGATGTATGGCCGAGGATTAACAGAAAAATAAGTTTTCAATGGGAAAGAATTGTGAAAGCAGATACAATTTAGGTGAGAAAAACAAGAGAGGGAATTGAAAAAAAAATTAATTAATTGTGTGGCAGCTTCAGCAGGTTTTTTGATCTTCGTTAAAATTTACCGTCACTTGTTTAGCTTCTCTCCACCGATGACAAAGGAAATTTTACTTTTCGCTCGCATGCCACTTCCACTGATACAGTCATTAATTACAAAATCAAAGCTTTCCAACATCGATCATATTTACAATTATATAGATTACAGAAATGTTAAAGGAAAATTCAATCACAAAATTTTACAATCGAGCAACAATTAAAATTTATCATAATATATATTGACGTGTTTTATTTTGTAAGTAGGCACTGGGGGTTGTGCAAGCTAAAATCAATTGTTTAAATGCTGCCAAAGACGTCCGGCCGACTGTTAAGTAATTAATCTTAACTTTAATTATTTTTGTAATTACTACTTAATCAGATAAAATACAAAGTTTGTGTGTTTCTTTGTTTATTATACAAATCTACACTGTAAATCGCCGCTAATTTTTATAAATTGTACCAAAGGGCAATAGGCAACAGAAAAATTAATGTCTTATTTAATTTTAGTTTTAATTTTACCACTTTTACTTTAATCTTAAGTGAGAGCATTTTTCAAGTGGGAAATCTTATCCCAGTATAAGCAGTTATTCCCGACGTAATAAATTTAATAATAAAAATAATTAATAAACTTGAGGTGGTTACTTTGGTTTAAGTTTGACCAATCTTACCTTTTTCGGGGGAAGGCCGTAATTGCTCTACAGTCTATCTGAATCGAATTCCTAAGCTAGGAGGGCAATAAGCCGCCGCTTTATCAAAAATAAATAAAAGCAATACAGATAATAATAATTATCGTATTATACTTTTTGGATAGCTTTTAAGCGATGAGAAGTGATTTGAATCGAAAGTTTAAACTTTGTTTAGTTGTTAACTTTGAGTTTAATCTAAAAGTTAAATACTAGCTTTAAGAGATTTTCTTTTGAACAAAACTATTGTGTACTGATATTCCAGACCCCCGATTTTAAAAGCGGAAGATTGTTTTTTCACCATTTTAGAACAAAATAAATTTATGGGTGGCGGCTGTACGCACCGGGGGGGCTTAGAGGTATGGAATCACTAATTGAATGAAATACCTTATAAATTGTAAATATTACAATTGTAGATTTTAAAAGAAATTTCATACAATTAGTGAAATACTGGAAGATATTTTATAACCCCCTCCCCCAAGATCCTCGGTTTTATTAACCGAAAAGGATTGTGTACATAATTATATCTTGTGTTTAAGATGAGATAACTTTTTATTGCACAAAACATATAAAAGCAAAGGCAACTAGGAGGGAGTCACTGGAAAAATCTGGTGTACAAGTGAAGAAAAATCCAAAAAAATGTTTACGAAATTAAAAAAAAAGTAGAAAATCCTAGTCATTTCAGGAAGTCTTAAGAAATTTGAAGATATTTAATGATAACTTGAAATGAAATTTACCTAAATGGCAACTTCTCACCACACCTGGAATAGGTGACTTCCACAAAAGTATTTTTTTATGCGGTGATGCCCAGATATTAACTAGTTCTTTAATTTTCGGTAGGCAAGAGCATAGGTCCTGAAAATAAATGAAATTGCTTCCTCTTTCAATAAATGAAACTCATTTAACAAATACCTGTATATTAAATTTGCAATACGCGGTAAAACAATTGAATTGGGCAGCACAAAATGTAGCAGGTCGAACTACGTCGTTAACCAACAGGAACTCCAACGCTAATCGGCTTACTTTTATAAATATTCGGCCAAAAACGAATTAGCATTAACTTTCTCAACGAAATTTAACGACTTCCTCAATCGGTTTTATCAAATCTGCCGTTTTGCGTTTGTTACAAATAGCCTTGAGCATTAAATGCGCGTTATAGGTGCGCCAGGGAAAACCATAGGCGTAACATAAACAATTATTGTTAGGCAATAAATTGTTACAAACTTAAGAATACTACAGATAACCTTTCTTTTCCAAAAGAAATCTTTAAATCCGGGGCGACCGGACTGGAATATTCTCCAGTGTCTTAATAATTGCGATGTACTGGAGGGTATTCCATACCCCCAGACTCCCCGGTTTTAAAGACCGAAAAAGATTATGTGCATATCCTGTGATTGAGATACGATAACTTTTTATTATGCAAAATCTATAAAAACACAGACAACTAGAAGGAAGTCACTGAGGAAATCTGGTGTACAAGTGAAGGGAAATGCAACAAAATCTCAGGAAATCTAAGGAAATGCAAGAAAATTTTAGGAAATTAGAGAAAATCAAAAAAATTAGAAAATTCGTAAAAAAATAAATTCCGCAAAAAATGTAGAAAATCCTAGAAAATTTCAGGAAGTTTTAAGAAATTCGACAAGATTACTACAGATAAGCATTTTATTTTCAAAAAAAAAAAGAAAATAAATCCAAAAGGTAATCTAGGAGGAAATCTGGGGGGGGTCTGGACTATTCTTCAGTGTCTTACTAACTGTGAGGTATACTGGAAGGTATTCCATACCCCCCAGACCCCCCGGTTTTAAAAAATGATTATATACATATCCTGTGATTAAGATTAAATAACTTGTTATTATGCAAAACTCATAAATACAGAGAAAACAAGGAAGAAGTAACTGGGAAATTCTGGTATACAAGTGAAGGAAAATATAAGAAAATCTCAGGAACTCTTAGAAAATCCAAAGAAATTTTAAGAAATTAAAGGAAATCTTAGAAAATTCAAAGTAGTCTTAGGAAACTTAAAGAAACCTTAGAAAATCCACAAAAATAGAAAATCTGTAAAAATATGAAATCCGAAAAAATGTACCTACATAATCGTAGTAAATTTCAGAAAGTCTTATGAAATTCAAGAAAATTTAAGGATAGCTTAAGAATGCTATAGGTAAGCTTTTTTTTGCAAAAATGAAATGTTTCGGCAATCCGGGAGGCAGTAGCGGTACAAGAGTAAGGGCCTGTAACGAATATACAAACCGGGCCCCTAAAAATAGTTATTTACCTAAAAGTCAGGAAAATGATACATTACTGACGAGGAGCAATGTTGAAATACGAGGCACTCTGTGCCGAGTATTTTAAAGCTCCGAGTAAAGTGAGACATTTTCCTGACAAGTATGGTATTAAATTTTATTGAAAATCGTAAAAGGGGTCCGCACTGGGGGGTCTGGAATATTCTCCAGTGTCTTACTAATTGAGAATACTCCCCTGACCCCCCGGTTTTAAAGGCTAAAAAAGATTATGTACATATTCTGTGATAAAGATTAAATAATTTGTTATTATGTAAAACCCATCAATACAGAGAAAACAAAGAAAAAGTAACTGGGAAAATCTGGTATACGCAAGTGAAAGGAAATCCAAGAAAACTCGAGGAAATTTTAGAAAATCCAATGTAATTTTAGGAAATCAAAGGCAGTCTTAAGAAATTCAAAGAAGTCTTAGGAAATTTGAAAAAATCTTAGAAAATCCGCAAAAATAAAAAATCCTTAGAAACGTGAAATCCAAAAAATGTAGAAAAATGTAGAAAAGTATGAAATATCTTCCAGTACCTGACTAATTGTGAAGTACTGGAGGGTATTCCATATCTCCCAGACCTCCCCGGTTTTAAAGACCAAACAGTATTATGTGCGTATTCTGTGATTAAAATAACAAAAAAAATAAGATAAAATAGCAAAGTAAAGAGAAATAAAATAAAATAGAAAAGTAAGGAGAAATAAAATAAAATAGAAAAATAAAGAGAAATAAGAAATAAAAACCAAAATTCTTGATTATAAATATCTGTAAAAACCGAGATAACGAAGGGAGAATTTCTGGGAAAATCTGATGTACAAGAAATTAAAGAAAATCTGTGAAAATTCTAGGAAATCCTAGGAAATTCAAATCTTAAGATATGCTAGGAAATTTTAGTAAATTCAAGGAAATCTTAGGAATATTATTATAGATGAGTTTTTTTAACTTTTTCAAAAAGAAATTATAACTTTCAAAAAGCTCATGAAAGGAAATCTAGTCTGCAAAAATTTGTTTTGTTTTTTTGGTTCAGTTTGGAATTCGCGGATAGTTAGTTTTTGACTAATTTTGATTTGGTATGTTATTAATTTTGAGGAAATATTTTTGGAATTTTCTAGCAAAATTTAATTTTTATATTAAATAAATTAAAAAAACTATAAATGAAAAAGTAATGAACAATTTTATGTGGGAGTGATTACATGAAAACTAGAAAAAAAATTTAAAATAGGATTAAATGAAATTTTAGAAACATAACAACTACCGCAGCAATGTACTCGTATTATATTGATTGATTATATTCGGGAGAAATCTTTCACTTTTTACATCTTTGCAAGTTCAAACGGTTGATAGTTTAATTTAAAAAAATATTATTTATTTTACTTGTAGGAACAAAATCTGGTACTTTGGCAGAAAGCGAGAGAAACTTTTATTTTATATTGCTTCTTATTCTTATTCTTTTCATGTAGCATCATCTCTTATCCAAGTAAATACATCAGTTTAAATTTGTTGTCTATGTTTATTTGCATTCCACCGCTAGCTAACTGCAATTTGCCTTTTAACCAGTTTGTTGTTTTATTTTTAAGACTGCAGTCAACTCCGCGTTTCCTGCGTCATTATGGCGGAGACTTGTTACCTATAGCGTAACCCTATAATCTCTAAATTTATTTTTAATTTTTTTTTAATAGCTTTATTTAGTTAGAAGAATTTCAAATTACAGCTTTTAAATATTTAATTATTAATTATCTTTCGATAATAAAGAGACAATTAATACGCTAATCAACAACAACTAACTTATAAAATATTCAATGCGGCGAGCGAGGGCCTTGATTGTTAAAAAACTATAAAGTAAAATTCAATTTGGTGCTAATATAATATATTTCTTGGGCTTCTAGTTCCAGACAGACATTAAAACTTATACTGAATAAAAGTTAAAAATTTAAAGCGATATTTGAGAAGAGACAAGCTTTTTGAGATAATAAGTTTTTAAAGTATGCTCCAGCCGTAGCTCTCGGCTGTACTAAACACTCTACGAGGAAAAGTAGTACTTCAAATTACTATCCTTCCTTCAAAGCATCCTACAGCAACAGTGGTTGCAGATGGTTTCATTTTTTGCATTAATTAATTTCGGTAAGTTTAAATGAAAAATGAAAAAATTACGGAGAAAAAGGAATCTTGATCAGTTTTTGTTCGAGCACCACTCCCTATGATAGAAGAATGCAGGCGGATGAAATGCTGAGGATGACGTAAACTCGAAACTGGTTTATTAACTAAAATATATTTAGTGCAAAAACTTTATTTATAACTTTTCTATTATTTACCAGCTTATTTTGCAGTCAGAAAATAATTTCGGTTAAACTCCTGATAATTAGAAAAACAAAAAATTTTATTTCGACGGTGAAATATCGCAGCAGAATAAGCAGTAAAAGTGTATAAAGGAATAATTTGGTATGTCGAAATTGGAATTTTAATGGACGCAATTAAAATTAAAACATGCCTTTTGGTGATGCATATTTATTCAAATTAATTTACGAATCTTGGTTATAACTCGGCGGGTTTGTTTATTGTTTTACACGCTGTTAAAAAATGTTTTTTTTTAATTTAAATAATAAGTTTGTTAAATTTATTTATAATAATAATAGAGCAAATACGTTATAAAGTTTAACTTGTTTTCTGGACAGATCCGATGTTTGGTCGGACTGTTTGCGCATATCCTCCAGGCTCTCGTCCTGTTACCCTACCTACTGTTTGAGGAAAACCACGAAAAAGGTCAGGGATAAATTTTCAGGAGTTCTAAATATGATACTTTACATACTTTACAATGAAACTTGATGTTTTTTTCAAAGAATCTTAAATCTGTTTAAATTGTACTTTATGTTTTCTTCTTTACGAGCTCCCTGCACGATATTTTATGGAACACTTGAAAAGCAGGATAACGTGAGGGTTTTTGAGCTCTTGGCAAGGAACAGAAATGGAGGTAATTGCTGAAGTTTATAAAAAATTTCGTTGATATTTTTACGTCAAATTCAATTTTGGTAAATTTCTGGTTTTTTATTTCCGACTGCGTCGATTAGTTGTTTTTCGCAAAAAGAAGTTCCCAAACAATGCAGGTTCAGTTTGACGTGTAAAATAAAAAAACAGCTTCATTTACAATGAAAAGCGTTTACAAAAGAACATACAAGCTTTGTTCACGATGCAGGGTCCAAAAGACTGCATTTAATGTGGGTCTCTTCAATATTGCACATCCATTCAAGGGTTTTTTTATTTAAGTTTATAAATTTGATGAAGTTTCCCGAACAGATTAACCTCTAACCTGTCATCAACAGGTGGTAATAAAACTAATATTGCGAAATTTTAATATTTTTAATAGGAGTTGCGACGTAGAATTTTACAATATAAACGATGTCGACCTGTCTATCCCTGACAAATGTTATTAGTATTCAGGTGCTTTCAGAAAGGCGTTGGCAAACGTGAAAATCTATAAAGCAATTTGTTATTCTAAAGTGCGTATTATAAGAACTCGGAATTTTAGACTTAAGAATTTTAGTATAATACGCACAAATATTGAACGCGCATAAATTTATAACGGCTTTGAACGAGAATTTCGGTAACACTCTGGTCATTAAGCCCTTACACGAATGCATTCAACAGCCCCACTTAAGTTCGCTGTCGTACTTTCTATAAATTAAACAAATGAATTCACACTCAATGTTTTTCGTCCGATTATTGAGCATAATTAATGCCGTTCCGTCACGGTCCTGTAACGTAAATAAATTTCTAGATATGTAACCCAATCGGCACTCGTGTATGGAAGTTGCATTATTTGTATGCGTCAGGGATTTTCCAAATCTATGATAATTTTTACAGATCGAATGACCGATTGACTTACGTTCAAGCATGTTGTGCAGCCTGAAAGCCGCACTAGCCCCTCACTTCCTATCCCTCAAACCGTAAAATGTTCAGGAAGCACAAAAATTACCGTCAGTTTTTAAACTTGAAATGTTTGTTGACTTTAGAAATGTTAAGCGAATAATATTGCTATAAAAATAAAAAGTTGAACTGAAAATAAAGTTATTGTTTTCTTTAATTTTAACAGTTAATAAGTTTTGTAGAATATTTTTCTTTCAAAAATAGATATTGAACATAATAATTTAGTTTCGAACTAATAGATTCTAAAATTCTGAAGCACTAATTTGGAAATCAAATCAATAATGTTCACTTTAAGCCTTCATAAAAGTTAACTAGCATCAAAGATAATAAAACTTAAAGATGTCAAACGCTATACAAATTTATGTGTATCCCAATCGACTCCCAAAAGTAGATGGCGACACTAATTATATTTTTTAGGTTATATTTTAATTTGGTTTTTTTTAGTTTGTCATGTTTTTTGTAGGTTGTAACCATGGAAGTCTATGAAAGTAACAATGGAAGTCTATGGAAGTCCATGACTACAACCAACAAAAAACATGACAAACTAAAAAAAACCAAATTAAAATATAACCTAAAAAAATATAATTAGTGTCGCCATCTACTTTTGGGAGTCGATTGGGATACACATAAATTTGTATAGCGTTTGACATCTTTAAGTTTTATTATCTTTGCTAGCATACTTAGGTCAATTTTACGTATGCTAATAGTTTTCTTCTCGAAATACATTAAATTGTGTCAAACACTGATCTGGGTTCTGGTGCAATCCGGTAGGTAAATCACTGCTGCAGTAGTAGTACTGACCGGTAGTATAATCAGTATTAGCAGTAAATAGGAGTACCTGAAGTATCAAACTGTATTAATTAGTAAATTTAAGTAGTAAAGTGCAGTTTTATTACGCAGTAAATAGCAATATTACCAGTTAATGGCAGAATTAAGCAGTACACTGAAAAAAATGGTTTATCATATTGATGAAAAATTCATCACTTTTACACCGATGAACAAAATTCATCATATTGAAAAATTCATAACATAATAGTTAATACTAATACTGCCACTTGCTGCTGATACTATTTAATACTGCTTGGTGCTGCCTAATACTGTCACTTACTTGCCACTTACTACTGATATAGTCCAACACTTTACTGCTGTTGCTACCAGTGGCGGAGCAAGAGTAGCTAGAACCCGCAAGCAAATATACTAAACGGGCCCCTAAAAAGACAATGTATTAAGTTTGAATTGCTCATCTTATTTAAAAATCTCTTTTTTGGAATTCACAATCCTTTATGGCTAAGCATTGCTTACATTCGCTTATTGATATCACCGCCACTGCAATGGGCCCGATTTAGTGGTTTAAGTGCGCGTAAAATCCAGAATCCAGAAGAGTGCACTGGGGGGAATACCCCCCAGGCCCCCCGGATTACATCAATAGTTTTGTGAGTTAAATAATATGTTTAGAACTTTGGAATCGGAAAAAACTGGTTTCGCTGCTAAGTATAAAAGTAGTTTTATTTTTACTCATGAGGGAGTAAAAGTTTAAACAAACTAATTGGTGTAATCCGGGGAGTCTGGGGGGTATGAAATACCCCCCAGTGCATTCTTCTGGATTCTAGATTTAAGGTAGGATGGTAGCAAGAAATCCTTACACGCACTTAGGTAACTAAATGAGGCCCATTGTACTACATCCAATCAGTAGCGTAGCGTGGGGGGGTCAGGGGGGCAAATGCTCCGGGCGGCATTTCTGTGGAGGGCGGCAGGAAATGGCCTAGAAATACCATTATAATTTTTTTATTTTAATCCTGATATATAAAATCCCAGCATGCTGCTACAGCGTGTCATTTTTGGTGGAAAAAAAAGCTTTTGATTTCTCTCGCTTTTGTTTAAAATTTCAAATTTCCCGATTTTTCTTGGCGAAATTGGAAAAATTATAAATTTCCTTTCTTCTCCAAGTATTCTAAAAGAGTGGAAATCCTGCGATATGTACTGGAGGGTGTTTCACACCCCCCAGACCCCCCGGTTTACAATTTAACCAACCGAAAAATATATTAAATTAACTAAGATTAGGACGAGGGAAATTTACCTCCGGCTAGAAGAAAATTAAAACTTGGAAAGCATATATTCATTTAATTACCTTACTACTCATGGAGTTTAGCAGCAACTTTCTGTTAATTTGAAAGTTAATTATAAAAGTAATATGAAAATATAAAGTCAAAATTGTAAACCGGGGGGTCTGGGGGGTGTGGAACACCCTCCAGTACATATCGCAGGGTTTCCAGTCTTTTAGAATATTTGGAGAAGATATAGAATTTATAATTTTTCAAAGTTTTGCAGGAAAATCGGGAAAACAGTGGAATCCCCCAGTGTCGGGAAACGAAATTAAATGTTAAAATATTCTACCGTCTAGCTGTGCGTCCATGGACTGGCTTTCCAGCTAGTATCTAATAAGTTGATATAAGAAATACTTTTTTTTCTTTAACTGCGAAAATAAGGGGGCGGCAAATTTAGGGTTTGCCCCGGGTATCAGAAATCCACGCTACGCCACTGCCTCCAATGTAGCGGCTCTCCGTCCTGTCCCTTTTTTCGGTTTTACTACCCTTTACGGTCTCGGACCCCATATGGTCACGGGCCCCTAAGTATTGCTTACATTCGTTGGTGATCACCGCCACTGGTGGCTACCTGATAGAATAAGCAAGTAGTTTCATAATATATTAGGTAGAAATAGCAGTAAATAGCATCCTTATGCAGTATCAGCAGTAAGTAGCAGTATTAACAGTACCAGGGAGGATTAATCAGTAAGTAGCAGTATTACGTAGTGAGTTGCAATATTTTATTGAATACAATTGATTCCCCGGATCAATCACTATCATATCCTCGTAAAACAGTTGTTTACATTTTCTTCTTTCGTAGTTCTGGTTTCTACTATATAGGGGCCATGCATAAATTACGTCACACGTCATCTCAGATTTGTGACAAAATCTGACAGGAGGAGCCCGATGGATTTTAAATGTTGTGATGTCACGAAGTCAAATCTTTAAAAAATATATTTTTTGATCCATGGATCGGTTGCAGCGACATAAGTAGCGCTTATGTGTGTTTTTACATACGCCCGAAGCAAGAAAATAATTAAATATTAATAAAAATAAATTGTTATTTTTGAAGACCGACAAAAATGATTTAATTTTAGTTAGTTAAAAAAAATTTCTTACAAATTATTAAATTTTATAGGGTAGAAGTGTGACTTCGCTTGGCGGGGTAGGGTTCAATGAAAATGTGTAAATGTGACATGGGGGGAGGGAGAGGTCTAAAAACCTTAAAAATCCCGTGACGTAATTTATGGACGACCCCATATATCAGAACAGTGGCTGCCATTAATAAAGTATTGAATTTTAAATATTAAATTAAGTTAACTTAATTTAATTTATTTTTATTTTATTTTATTTACGGATATACCAGTTTACATAAATTTAAGTATTACATTAAAGAAAAAATAAATTAGGTAAAACGAATCCAAAAAACTACTCGTTAAAATGCATATTTTGCATATTTTCAACATTTGATGCATATTTGAGCAAATAATAAATATTTGTAAATATATGAGCAACCTTTGGTGTTTTTTGAAGTATTTTAATAGAGAAAATAGAAAATTATTATTAAATTTGCAAATTTTGGCAATTTAATTTTTATAATTTTCTAAATAAATAAGAAAAATAAATAATTTTTTAAATAAAAAATTCAATTAATATGCAACCAAATTTGAAGATATGCTAATTTTACTTGATTTATCTAAATTTATTATTAAATTTTATTAGTAGTAAATTTGAAAAAAAAAATTAAAAAATTCGTTTTTTAGTTTGCATATCAATGCATATTTTATCTATTTTAGTGCATATTTTAAAGAAATTCGGTGCATATCATATTTTCAAGTATTTTGGTGCATATAAATCCGAGCTCTAATTATTGCTATTGCTAACTCGGAAGAATATTTTTAATATGCTCTTAACAGCATAAGTTCATACTTTCCTTTTTCAATTATGGTATAAAGAGGACTTGATCTATCATTAGTTTACTTTTTATATCAATTATCGAGAAACTGGATGGGTATTACAGAATTCTCGATTACAGAAAGTCCGAAGCCAATGTGTCTGGTGCCTATTTGATCTTAAAAAGTGAAAGGTTTTAATCAGAAAAATTAATCACTGAGCTTGCACACAAAACTTATTTTTACCAACCAGAAGGTCTGGGTAGGGGGTACAACTCCTTAGTTGTACCCTTATTAGAAACCTAATGGTAAAATTAGAAACTGTGCTGTTTTTGTTGTTTTTGATTTAAAAAATATATATTTTGTATTAATTAACATTCGGAGTCATTGTCATATTATAATCTAATAATAATTCGTATGCGCCCCACGTTGGGCGCCAACAATACCTTAAATTCCTTTGTAAATTTCAAAGGTCCAGCTTGTCAGTGTCCACAAACAAGTTTAGCTCTTAATTAGTAGCCTGCTGCGGCAAATAATGTTCAACTAAAAATAGCCTCGATATCGTTTGTTGAAAGAGGAACCCAAAGCAAGAGCTGAGGAGACGAGAGTTGGTTCAAAAGGTAGGAATTGTAAAATTAAATGTGTCGCGCAAACCGTTTATTAAGTTCGCAAAATAAGCCGATTAACTTGATTACGTAATTTAAACCAACTACTTCTCTCTCTATCAAATGCTCTTCACATCAACCGAAATATTAATTTTGCCAAAAAGTGCAAAATCCTATTAAAAAGTCCACCTTCTTTAAACGTCAAGTTCGATTGCAATCTAATTAAAATTTTTATTACATTTTGACGCCCGTGAAGTATAATTATCAACAACTTAATTCCGAGGGTTAGATAAAAATTAAATTATTCTGCCGAAACAAATTTTGCTTATCTTTAGGTCTCTATTCATTTTGCGATGAAAGCATTTGAATTGAAAGTGTAGGTTTACATATTTTATCATTTTCTAAATAAATATCAAATAATCGTAAACTCAAAATTGAAGATTTTAAAATGCTTTTTCGAACATTCAAATTTAATACAAAAGATATCCCATTGAGTGGTGTTCCCTTGTATTTGTCATTGCCATTTACTTTGATCAAAATTGAAATACGAATCCTGCTGATGTTGCTGTTGTTAAACCAAACTTGAAAATTTATAAATCAAAGGTTTTGTGAGAAAAGGTTTGTCTGCTCTGTACACCGAGTGAGCCATCAGGTACCTTCGAAAACATAAAATGTAATGTATTCTCTATTCTCTATATTATTTTCGCGAGGGTAAAATAAATTGTGATATAAAAAGAAATTAACCACTTCATACAATAATATTGATTTTGCTGGTGAGTAATTATCTTCATGTCGAGATTTAACTGCTGTATGAGAGCTTTTGTTAAAAAATTTGTTGCTATTTACAAAAAGCTCTACAAATTTGTTTCTTTTCAGTACAAAAATTTGATAGAGCGTCGGAAAAATTGGACAAAAGAAAATTAATTAAAAGTAATTTGAAAAATTGTAGGAGTAGTAATCCACGAGAGGTTAATTAAAAATCATTTTTTCCGACTGATTAGACGAAACTATTTTAGGATTATTACTTGTCTAATCATGCGATATATAAAATTTTTCCGGCTTTATTACAAGGAAATGCTTAGAAACTTGGCCAAAACAGTTAAATCAATTTTGTAAGAACTTTGGTTTTACACGAGTTCAGCAAAATTGGAAAAATTATTAACCCATGGTTGTTTTATCGCCTTTAATCCTAAAATATATTGAAGCTACAAACTTTTATAAACTTTCTGGTTAAACAAACTTTGTAATAATGTGCGTCTTAATTACAGACTTAAAGTCATGCGAACGTATAAACGATTATCTCAACTCTTTGAAATCGTTTTAGTAATTAAGTGTTTACAAGTTTGCTAATTTGTTTAGAAATTATAAAAACATTTAAATAACCTACCCTTTGCTGTTCATCTACTTCTCAATTATAAGTACCTACACCTGCTAAGTAAAATTAATATGATACTCGTAAGTCAGGGAATGAGAAGACTTATATTCATTTGCCTCTACGCTCGCTACGCTTTGAATCGCTTAAGGGTCAGTAACTTCTGCAAAAGTTAACCGATTTTAATTTTTCCAAGATTTCTAGAAATGAAATTGTTGAATTTAAAAAACTTATCCAATTACTTTTTTATGTAATATCCACAGTTTCTGAGTTATTGTTGAACAAAGCAAAAAAGTTCGCTTTCTTCAATATCTCATATTAATTTCATATTAAAAGCAATTTGTTTTTAAGTATTAACTATTCCTGTGTTCCTGTCAAACATTCTTGTGAAGTTCGATTTTCCAACCCCAAATTTTCTCTCGATACTCGATTGACGTAGCAGTAAGCCTCTATTGTAATTAATTTAAAATTATCTTGATTAATTGCAAAAATTGTTTTGAGTAAAACTTTTTCAATCAATCTGTTATATTTATCGATTTTGAAAATTTTCTGCATCTTGAACGACTTAATGTCAGCAAAAACTTATCAACAATTTCAACTTATTGTGTTTGATAAATTTAAAAATTTTATTTATACCTTGTGACTTGTTCTTTTGCAGTTAAAAATCGAAATTAGACTCAAGAGAGAGTGTTTAGTTTTTTCAGTCTACATATAAGTTATGTCACAATAATGTTACAATTTAAAGCTCCAACTGCATAATCTGGTTGTGGGTTCTTTCACACGCATTAGTCTAATTAAAGTATAATGGTCCATGATTACTGT
The DNA here is from genome assembly GCA_949152465.1 of Cantharis flavilabris. Taxonomy (NCBI): domain Eukaryota; kingdom Metazoa; phylum Arthropoda; class Insecta; order Coleoptera; family Cantharidae; genus Cantharis; species Cantharis flavilabris. The sequence goes on from OX424438.1 coordinate 6,702,817, forward strand.
AATTTTTATTTATTTAATAACTGCATTTTAAAAATGTTAAAAAAACAGTTCTTAAAAATGCTTCGTATAAATTTTAGTTTAAATTCAATAAATTTATAAATATAACAGATAACACTTGTATGGTGCCATGAATAATTTTTAATTTTAAAATTAACTTATTAATTAAATTCCAAATCTTCAGCCAAACTCATTTTTATCTCTCCTGTTCCAAATTATCTAACGGGCGATGGTAAACTCAGCCGCTTAGTAGAATTAATTATTACAAAATTTAAAGAAAATTACAAACCTACAAATTCGTCCGTCCATTCGGTCGGCCATACTTTAACAAAAAGCATTGATTTGTTGCGCTAGTTGGTATCTTAATAAAAAGACATCTTAAGGTAAAGAAATCGGGTAATAGTAAATGAATAATGCGAAAATTGATTGACATGCAGTTTGATTGGTTTGCAGCTTGAATGATAAGCAACTTTGATTGGCATATAAATCAATTAGTTAGCAATATTAATAATAATGTAACAAAAAAAGCCACAAATTCAACCAATGTATCAAATACTATATTTTCTAAAAAGTACTGAAAATTATTTTGATCTGTCCCCCCCCCCCCCCAAGCATTTTCTAAATACTCCACTGACTAAACTTACCACCGCCTCTCAATCAAACAGAAGATTTGCCGATTAATAAAATAATCAAACAATCGATTAATTGAATAAGCTATCATCAAGCAGTAAATTAATCGATTAATAAATTTTTTTACCTTGAGATATCTATCGGATAACAAATCCGTCCAACAAATTAACCAAGTGACCAATCAGACAACAGTAATTCAAATTCACAATAACAGATCGAAAATTTGATTGGTTATTTGATTAATTTATCTGACGGATTCATGGTCCGATAGATATTTCAAAGTGAAGAAATCAGGCATTAGTAGATGAACAGTGGCTGCTCGTAGCTTTTTCATTTGAGGAGGCTAATTATAAAGTATAGTGTCAACGTGTAATCCCATCCCACTAACGGCTTTCCATATGTGGTAGATACTATGTTAATTGCTATTTAATCGATTATGTACAACTGAAGATTGTAACTAACCATGAAATAACGTTATATTGTATAAAATTCAATGGTTTTGGTATTTTAGTATGTTATTATTGATATCTAAAGGATACAAGAAAAAATTTTTTATTTAATTTTACAACGTTTTATTATTATTATTGATCATAGTAGGTGTCTCAAAAGAAAGGTACGTAACTGGCCCGGTTGATTTCGTCTCTTGAGGACATCGGAAATAAGAAAATCAAAAAAAGGATTAATCTATAGACTTATCGTTATTGCTGGACTAGAATTATTAAATTTTATCAGAAAATAACAAAATGGCCGACTTCTAAAATAAAATATATGCTTTTCAGACACAAATCGGGCTGTAAAATGGAAAGTTAGGAATGGAAAAAAAAGATCCTAGTTCCAGCGATAACGACAAGTCTATAGATTAATCCTTTTTTGATTTTTTTATTTCCGATGTCCTCAGGAGCCAAAATCACCCGGGCCAGTTACGTACTTTTTTTTACTTTGACCAATAATAATAATAATAAAATATTGTACAATTAAGTCAAAAAAAATTTTTTCACAATTCCGGGAGTAAAGTGCTCACTTTACTCCCGCTTTAGCGGGACTAAATTAATACTTTTTTTCGCGCCATTATTGCGCGCTATGGATCTGAAATTTTGCATATGGCTTCTTACGACAAATCGCTGGAAAGTTGTTGCAACGGGGGTAAATTTTTTTCTCAGTTTTTCGATATCTAGCGCCGTTTTCGAGTTATTGCAATTTGAAAATCTCAAATTTAGTTATTAACCAATGTAATTCAGAATTTTCAGCGAAATTGTGAAAAATAGTATATACACCTTGGGACTAAGGTTCTTTTCATCCCGTGTGCGATTTTTACACTCGGCTAACACCTCGTGCAGAAACCTTCGCACGCGGGATCAAAAGTAGCACTTTAGTCCCATGATGTATAATATACTATTTTTGTATCCTTTAGATGTCAATAATCCCATATTAAAAAACCAAAACCATTGAATTTTATTTTCCCATTGAAAAACAAATTTCCAATAAAAACGTAAATAAAAAACTTTTAAAGTAATTGAAGTATTTTAAAGTAATTGAAGTAGGTACTTTAAAGTGAATGAAATACTTTCACTTGCCACGTTCCACAACTATTTGAGCAATTGAACATGTAATTGAAATACTTTACTTTGGGTAATTGAAGTACTTTGAGTTATTTGGTGGTACTTGAATTACTTTTTAGTTAATTTTGAAATATTTGAATTACTTTTGATAAGTACTTGGTAATTGAAATACTTTTTCTCAGTAAAGTACTTGAGTAGTTGATGCTTCAAGTACTTTTAATAAAATATGGTATTTGATACTTAAAGTACTTTTGGCAGTGGCGGATCTACCGGGGTGCTGTGGGTGCAACGCACGCGGGCCCCCGGCTAAAAGGGCCCCAGGAATCTTTTTTAAAAAATTTAAAATATTATATAAAATAATGTAAAAAAAACCGGTTTAACAATAGTCGGATGAACCTGGTATAAAGTTAGACCAGTGGCGTATTTAGAGAGGGTCAAAGAGGCATCTGCCTCCCCCCCCCCAAGGATGCCTCGGACTGTACCCCTGAAGCTCTCCCCCCCCCCCGATAAAAATAATGTTTACTACAAAGTTTTAAAATTAAATAACTTTAAATTATTTTTGTTTATTTGTTTATTTATTTATTTATTTACTTACTAGCTGGAAAGCCCGTCTGCGTACAGGCAGCTAGACGGTGGATCTCTTTTTTAGCGTTATAATATTTAAACATTTAATTTTAGCAAAAAAGCAAAAATTTGGGGCAATTAAATTTTTTTTTATAATACAAAAATAAATAAGTTTCTCAAATTCTAATTTTCTTTAGCCGAACACTTTAATTTCCCTCCCTTTGGTCAACAACAAAAAATTTCCTACCTTTTTTCGACGAAATTTGTATAATTATTCTGTCTTGTGTAGGTATTCTAGAAGAGTGGGAATTTTATTATAATATATACTGGATGGTGTTCGCCCCCAGCTTACCCGGTTTACACTTTTGACTATAATTTAGACAGCTAACATTCAAAGTAACGTAAAAATTGCTACTAAACTCTGAGCACTTAAATAAATGTTTTTCCAAGCTTTAATATTCTCTAGCCAAAGTCTTAAATTTCTCTAATTTTTGCTTAAGAATTTAAATTTTTCGGTTTTTCCTGGTAAAATTTGTAAAATTATAAATCCCCTATCTTCTCCAAGTATTCTAAAAGAGTGGAAATTCTGCGATATGCACTGGAGGGTGTTCCACACCCCCCAGACCCCCCGGTTTACAATTTTGACTTTATATTTTTATAATTAACTTTCAAAGTACCATAGGAAGTTGCTACTAAACTCCGTGAACAGTAAGGTAATTAAATAAATATGCTTTCCAAGTTTTAATTTTTTCTAGCCGAAGGTTAAACTTCTCTCATTTTTGCTTAAAAATTCAAATTTTCCGGTTTGGATTAATATTGGACAAATATTTTTTGGTTGGTAAAAATAATCGACCAACCAGAGCGTTTTTTACCAAAAAATTACACGTTGTAGCAGGAACAGCAGAAGCGTGCTGGGATTGTATGTATTGGGATTAGCTACAACTGACGCGCACGAATGGATTAACGAGATTCCGAAATATATTTAATCTGCCCCCTCCAAAAGCATTTTCTAAATACGCCACTGAGTTAGACTTAGTATTACCATTATTATCAATAATAATTCAGTGTTCTCACTAAATTTTCCAAATCAAATCTTGATATTTCCAGGTTTTCCCTGACAAAGAATAAAAATTTTCCATGACATTTCGATAAATCAGAAAATAAATAGGTAGAAAATCATAATTTTAAAATTAAATTAAAACCAATAATTTTTTTAAATTCTTAATTAACAACATTAATTTATAAATAAAATATTTCAATTTAAAATAAAAAAATTTTAATTAAATTGTTTATCTTAAATCTTAAATTCCCTGACTTCCAAATTTTCCAAATAAGTGGCACCCTACAACTTGGTAATTGTTATACCAGGAATAACGTTATACTAAGTTTATCCGATAATTCTAAACTTGGCCCTTAATTTAGTTTTGTTATTTGTTTATCTTAAAATTATGGTTATATTGTATATGAGTTATTTATTATTTTCTTTCATTTTTGTCTTTTTTAAAAACAGGGCCACCGTTAACAACTTTGCACACGGGTCCCTCAACTGCTTGTTACGCCACTGACTTTTGGTATTAACATCAAAGTACTTAGATGCATATTCACCTACAGTTTAATCTGTGTAGTAGGAGTTATCTCGAAATCATCAGTCGTACACGAGACGGACACCACAAGCCAAATTTTTTTACACCAGATTTCCTATTATACGGTTTCTCTGGACTTCTCTAGATTGAAATTCCCCCCCGAAGACGACTGAATTACTAATCTCCGACCCCTCATACAAAATGTGCCCGTCAGTCCAACACAAAAATCCATCCAAGGTGATAGCTGATAACTGACAGCACCAACCATAAGCCAGGCCGGAAAACGAACAATTCCTCTTCCCCAAATGGGACCTCCAGAATTATTCTTTATACGCTGGAAAAACGACCTTCCAGCTTTTTTTTACTGTAGATGCCCAAGATGTTAATCTAGCTGTAATTATTGCGGAAAGCGAGGGTATATAATAAAACGAAAAATAATATTTGCAAGAAGTGTGCTGCCAAACGGCAGTTGCAGCCAAACGCCAAAAAGTCGCAGCTACTCGTCTCAATTATTATCCTTGGGAGAAACATAGAACCAAGAACAAGCAGCAATACGCTAATTGTCGAACCAAAACAATTAAATGAATTTAATGATAAAATTAAATATTAAACTTTGTTAAAAATATTTAAAGTTGGAAAATAATCGAACGTTGAAAATTTGCTAGCTATTTTTCTATTTCCGCATTGCTATCGCAAGCAATGCTCGATAGAGGTCGCTATAAATTAAACAATACCTTTGTAAATTATTTAAAAATAATATTCGGCAACGGAAGCAATACCAGATTTCCAGTCAGCTCAAAACATAGATCGAACATCGTCAAAATTAGGTGTCTTCCCACGAAGTTTCAAAACAAAAAGGTAAAAGAACTTACTCAAATTCGACGAGACACGAAAAACACTCTCACACGTACCGAAGTTCACTTCAAAGTCCCGGAAATCGCGCTATTGGCTTTCCAAAACTCTAACCCACTCCCGCCTAAATCAGATTCTAGGCAGGGATGTACTTAGAAAATAAAACAAATTATTTAAGTTTGTTACAATTTGCCGAAATTTCCGGGATTTTCGTGGATTTTCTAATACTTCACTGGATTATTGCCTCAAGAGCTTCTATCGAAAAAGTTAAAAAAATAAAAAAAAAGCAAAAAGCGAAGTTGTTTTGTAACGTTCTTAAGATTTCCTGATTTCCTAAAATTTTATTGGATTTCCCAAAATTTGCTAAGATTACCTTCAATTTCCTAAACTTTCCTAAAAAATTTTATTTTCTACACCAAATTTCTCCAATAGTTTCTCCCTCGGTAGTATAGTAAAAAACCTTGCTGTCCATGTGATGACTTATCCATTTTGGATAAGTGTTGTGGAAGGAGTATCTATCTTTTGATAGTTCTCACAATTGAAAATTTACTTTTTTACTTTTTTAAAAATTTTAATAGTTTAATTAATAGTTCAGAATATCGGGAAGAGATGCTTTAAGGAGAGGCTAAGCCTCCCTTGCCTCTTCTGACGAACCGCCACTGTAGATAAGTGATAATGAAAATTGATTGACGTACAACTCGATTGGTTTTCAGTCTGATTGGCATATAAATAATTAGTTTGCAATATTAATAATAATTTTATTAATGATAATGAAACAAAAAAAAGCCACAAATTGAACCAAGGCGGCCTTCAGGCCGCACAACCTAGACAATCTACTTTGTGATATTGCAAATATTGTATCTGATGTTTTTTGTTTATAAATGTCTAATTGTCTAATTTTTTATGTCTATAAATGAAAACAAAATCATGTTACTTTAAACTCCAAGTGTATAACACAGCCGTGGGTTCTTTATGCGCTCCATAATCAACTTTAATGGTCTGTGGTCGCGGTAAATTTTGTGTTTCGTTAAAAAATCAAAACTAATTTTTGAACTTATATTGCAATATACTATTAGACTAAATAAATAAAACTTTTAAAGAAAAATACAAATAGAAAGCTGGCTAATATCACCAAGTCTTGCTTCCGAACAAAGCAGTACAAGAACAAATTTTGCAACTCAAGCAGTGTTCTTTTTAACAACTTGGGAAATATTAAATTTTCATCAACTTACAAAAAGTTATGCGCATTTTAAAAAGGTGAAACACGTAAAGTTAGTAAATATGTTGTTTAAATGAACCAAATTTGAAATAAAGAGAAGGCAAATTTAATTAGAAAATTATTTTCTTCAACTCTCGGAAGACTCAAAATAATTTGAATGCTGTGTATCCTTTTATTTTTGTAAAATTATGCGTATATGGCTGTACTCCATCATGCTGATAATATTTCTTGTTGATATTTTCGTCATCATATCTGTTTTATTACAACCATAATTTAATGCGATATCTCGAGCAGGGTTTTTTTAAAGTCTCGACACCAATTCCCTTAATGCGGGTATCAATTTTGTAATATAAATTTAAAATTTAACCCATCCCGGAATTATTAAATTTGTTGCTTGCTCCGGGCAAATTCAGTTTTTGTAATTAACAGTGTTATCAGTAATTTTGATGTAATTTTTAATAAATAAATAGTCGGCCAAACTCCGCGGGAAACTTTGTTTGCTCTCTGACAGCATTGATTAATGTTTATTGGATACTTCTGGATATTTTTTAATTACACCCAAAAAAATTAATTCATATTTCGTTTAGTTATCTGTTCGACCCGTTTAGTGGTCATTAATTTCTATATTAATTAAGTCGGGCGATATTAATTTCAAACATTTCGTTGTATCTTAAATTGTGTCGTTGCTTTGATTTGTATTCAAATTAACAATTTCTAGTGCGTCGCTATTCATTAAGCTGCGGGTTCATTAGTTCCTCAATGGTAATTTGATATAGCAATTTTTCGGCCCGTTATAACGAAGTTAACGGAAGCAGTCAATTTTTCAGCAAGCTTACCTTCCTGGCAAGAGTGTAAAATTTAAGACGTTACAACGAAATTAGTCGAGAAACTTAACAATACTACGTTGAAACGTAATTAATCGTAAGCGTTTGTCAACAAACACTAAACTCCGACAATAGGTTCTAGAGCTTATCTTTAAGTACAGCAGTGATATTTTGTTGTAATATCGCCCTCGAGATTTTGCATGTAGTGAGTGCCACCACAGCCACTTAAATTAATAGCAAATTTACACAGATTCCGATCACGTAATTAAATGATGTTACTTTGTTAACCGGCATCTTAAAACGCAATCTTTCGTGCTCAGCTTCCATCAGGCAGATACCCCGATAAGAATATTTGTTCAGTGTTAAATGTTTTACAAAAAAAAACTTTTTTCTGGGTGTAACAAGATTTTTTTTTGCAGGTTGATATGTTGAGGATCAGCATGCTCTTGAGCTGTATTTTCGTGACCAAGTCCGCTTTGGACAGAAACGTACCAGCTAATTCGATAGCGAAACGTGAAATAGCAGGCAATTTTGATAATTACGCAGTCACGTGTTACATTTGCGTAAACGTTTCAGACAACTTCATTTGCAACAAATTTGCCATCGATAGACCTTGCAAACCTGGTAAGTAAAGAAACATAATAAATAAAATTGGATTCAAATTGGAACTTTTTTCCATTTGAGCTAAATGCTTTCTAACTTTCTAAGTCTCTCTCTTAATTAAAGTAAATTATTAAATTCTTGACTCAAATTAATTTATGCCAAGATATAATCTTCTATTAAAAGCATTTCTAAATGTATTTTCCTTCAGTCAAACGTAATCTCGTTTAACTGATAATTAAATTTCCAAAAGCAGGTACCTAATCCGATTTTATTTAATCTAATCAATTTTAGGAGAAACATTTTGTCATACACTTCATATAATGGATTCAAAGGGAACCAGTGTCTTAGTTAATAAAAAATGCACATCTGAAAAGGAGTGTCAGCGCACAAAAGTTGGATGTGTTGAAATCGACATGCAAACTGTAAGTGTTACGTTTCCAAAATTTTATTATTTATATTTCATCTAACTTTCGAAAAATTTTACCCGAAAACTCTGAAATTAGTTTATTTCGAATTAGGTCTGCAAACAAAAAGTGAAATCACACACAAATTTCCATATTTAATTTTCACTTAAAATTTAATCCCGCGTAATCGTAATATTTTTTTAATCCTTTGTGCTTTTGCACGGAATAGCATCCAGGTGGAGGATAACAATAAATTTAAAAATTATTTTGTTATTTAAAGCTCTTTCTCTACTATATAAATTTTCCTTTATTTAGTTAGCTCACAGATCAAACACGGTCCAGTACATAGGTTTTCCACGAACTCACTTAATGAAGTTACATTTCATCAAGTTCATCGGAAAATTAATGACACATACTCTGGCCACAACTATCAGGTGCTACCTGCATTGATAATCGATTTCCAATACCATATTTAATCTTCTTACTTCAAACTAAATCTACTTAAAATTCGCCTTGTTCCAGGGAAGAAGTTTAGTTTAGTAATTTTCTAACAACATTGGAAGTGTTTAAAAACTTAAGCGTTTTAGTTTCGTCTCGAAAGGGCTTTAAAAATTACAAAAGCTTAATAAATATAAAATTTTTATCTCTTCCTATAAAAATGTTCTACCCAATAATGTCACAAGTGATTTTATATTTTAAAAGTCAATATTATCATTTTACTAGCTGCCACAACTGACCTACATACATTTTTTTTTTATTATGCAGACAAACTCGAAATTTCAATCATAAGCTATTTTTATGGCTCTCCACAATAATAATTTCGCTGCAGAAGATCAAAGCTATTATTTTAACCAATCAAAAACATATTTTTGAAAATTTAAAAAATATTTGACTTAGCAAAGGATTGAGATAACCATTTTTACCGTAAAACTATTACAAAATAAACCTGATGATAGTTAATTCAAAATTAAATCACAAAAAATTATATCAGACATTAATTTGCATGTCAACTCTTCAACAACTTGGCAGGAAGCAAACTTCATAATTCAATTGGCACAAATTATATTGCAAATTCGCATATGCAAAGTTGCAGTTTGTCCATATATTGCAGTTCCAAGCCTGATATCTGAAGCCGAAGTTGCGGTACTAACTACAATGAGTTTATCGAGACAGTGGTGACAACCATTGTCCAATTTTTGATTGGATACAATGTTTTTGTTCATATACAGTTTAAAATTAAACTAAATAAGTTTGCAGTATCTTGGGGGTTGAATAATGTCCATTTAATGTGAATCAATAACAGATATTGAGCTTAGGAAAGTCTCTTTTTCCCATTTGTCCCCTCCTGAGTTTTACCTGGATCTGAGATCCGTATAAATAGCATTACGGGTGTCAGCTAGCTTTGGGATTTAACTCACAGCTCTTCAAGTCAAGGCTTGAAATTCCAAGGTAGGAATATCACTCAGCAACTAAATATATTCTCAATTTTTACACTTGAATCAAGAAGAAAGGATGCACAAGAGAGCATTCCATGCATCTGAGTATTTTATCGCTGAACCAATTGTAAACCACAAACCAAAAGTTGAATTTGTAATAAAATATTCCTTCAGCCCTTCCTCTACACGCTGGGAAAAGATCAACCAGCTTTTATTTACTGTAGATGCCCTGTAGATGTCACTCTAGCTGTAGATAGTGCGGAAGCAAGGGTCATAAGTTCCGGTATTTGCGAACGAAGATAAAAACTATCGGACTATAAGCTCGCATGAGGTTAGTTCCATATAAAATAATTTACCGTTGTAAATTATTTAAAATAATATACGAGGGAGGGCTGATAAATACCTGTGTTTGACAAGAGTTGGTGCTATACAACCACAATATTATAAGTATCCTTGAATGCTATCTTTCAAACAACTCATACCAAAATTTCATTTCGATATGTCCAGTAGCTTCTTTGGTACACCAGTTTGAAGTGAACAACTAGTTACATTTTTTAATTATTGAAAAAATTCAATATCGATCAGTTTTTCTAACTTGTTTTTCAATAGGAAAACTTACGAATAAATCAAAGAAAAATTGGATGCTGTTTACGGACCTTTTACCTTCATGAATGACATCAATTCAATTTTGGATTAATGAATTTAAATGTGGTCTAAAAAGTGTTCTCAACATCAACGTCTAGATCATCCAAATAAACAACGTACGGAAGAAATGATTGAAACAATTCGTGATATAGTGATTTGACACGATTACCTATATATGAAGAAGCTATCCGCGCGATGGGTGACGCATTTGCCACAATCAATCAAAAACGTGCACGTTGAACCACTTCAAAGCAGCGTTTAGATATGTTTAAGTGTAACACAAAGAATTTTTTGCATCTTTTCGTTTCTGTGGGTTAAACATGAAACACCTGAGACCAAAATACAGTCAAAAAAATTGATAGAAGCTGGATCTAGCGCTCTAAAGACTACAAAAGTGGTTTCTTTGGCAGAAATGGTTATGGCTACTGTTTTTTGGGATTCTCGTGATATAATTTTTACCCACTACCTTAAAAACGGAAACACAATGAATAAGGCAACATTATATAGAATTATTGGATTTTTTGGCCCACATTTATCATAAAAAAAATGTACATTGTCCTCTCTAAGTTCGATGGAAATTTTTTCAAAATCATTCGAATTCTTTCAAAAAAAGGATTGGATGATTAAAAATGAGATATCCAAGTTTTTAAATAAGGAAATCAAGCTTTTCTGTCTGTGGGCCAACCAATTACCCTCAAAATGTCTTAAATTGGATTTAGATTTCATTGAAATTCATTTGGTATTCTTTGGAATTGTGAAGCTAGTGTACATTAATTTTCATTTGCTCTACTTCATTGTTAAAATAAATCAAAATGAAAGACAAATTTCTAAAAAGGGATTTCCAAACAATTCTTGAGCTTTCTGAAGAACTCCTGTAAATTCCAAAAAGTTTCAGATATTTTCAAAGAATTCCAGAGATTTCCAAGAAAGTTTGGGAATTTCCATTTGTATTTTCAAGAAATTCTAGTGATTTTTAGTAAATGATCTTCAATCTAATTCTAAACAAATGTAATTTTAAAGAATTCCAATGATTTTGAAGATATTTCTGTTTCAAGGAAATTCCAAATAGAAGTCTACACAAAATTTTTGAGCAAATTTACATGAATTCAAAAAATCAATAAATTAATAGATTAGTATCCTGAAGATATCTCGAGATGAAGAAATCGAGATTTGAGACGTAAACTGCAGTTGTAAATTCGATAGAGCTGCCAGGTGAAAAATACTCTCCAGTGCACCGTTTTTCCAAACAAAAGTAATTTCAAAAACTTCTTCTGGTTTACAAGATAATTTCAAAATTACTCAAAATGTACTCAAATGTACTCAAAATCTTTGAAATATTTACCTCAGTTGTTATAACACTGACACTTACAGACACGAAATGCAGTTGTAGATCCGGGGGGTCTGGGGGGTATGGAATACTCCCCAGTGCACTTTTAGCTTTTTATTTGCAAATAAAAACTGAGTAGTTATTTTTAAGAGAAGAATTTCAAATATTTATAAGCTAAGGTTAGAGAAGTGAAAGGAAAATTGAAAACTTCTACCAAAGGTCGGACAACTACCTTTATCGCTGATGGGACTCCCGACCTAGTAATCTTATAAGTTAGAAAGTCTAACAAAAGTCTAACAAACGTAATTTTAATGAATTCCAATGATTTTCAGGATGTCAGAGATTTTTAAGAAATTTTGGTTTCCAAGGAAATTCCATATACAGTGAAACTTCACTATCTCGAACTGCTCTAACTCGAATTATTGTATAAATCGAATTTTTTTATTGAAAAAATATATTTACGTGTAATTTTATCTCCATAACTCGGAGTTTCTCTAATTCGAACTTTTTTGGTGGTCCCTTGAGATTCGACTTAGGGAAGTTTGACTGTAAATGTACACAAAACTTTTGAAAGCAACAATTCAAATTCAAATTTGAAAAAAATCAAAAATTTGATTGATTAGTTGGTACTTTTATTTAATAGATTACCATCCTAGAGATAGTTCGAGATGAAGAAATCAGGCATTAGAAACACAAACTATATGCTTGTAATTTGATGGGTCTTATGACCGGTTTCACCATCCTTCTTCTAGGCATTTGATCAAAGTCAAATGGTTTCAGGTTCGTTAACTCATGAAAATCTGTTTCATAATTGGTTAAAACAGATTTGACTTTGATCAAAGAGTATGTATTGCAGTGTTACTAGCCTACAACACTATTTAGCGGTCGTGAGCAATTACGGAAACTTGAAATTGGCAATTTTACATCATTTGATACAGCTTGTGGTACTTCGGATACCTAAAATTTTAATAATTACTTGCACATTTTTCTAAATATAACGTTGACATTGGTCAAACTTACCTAGGACAGCATGTGATTTAGCTAATTGTTGTATGGGTCACCTCTGCATTGTTTATATCGAGGGAAAGGGTTGTATCGTTGAGCGTTTTCCGGTGGTTACTCGAATCATGTTTTGGTCAGGTGTAATTAGGGTTTTGTCTATAAAAAATTTTAACTAAGTTATAAAGGAACAAGTAGCCACATTTTGGAAGGTTACTGACCTAAAGTTAAAGAAAGCAACAAGAAACCTCAAAAATATAGCCGATTTTGAAAATCGAGAATCAAACCTGCGATGTTTGATAAATTTATTAGAATAAGTTATGTTTAGTATTTAAGAAGTGTTAAAGTGCGATTTTAGGTAGTTGTGATGAGGAACCAAGTCTAAAAGTGAACATTTATTAAAACCGTGAACTGTCAAAATTCAAAGTTCGCAATTTTCGTGAATAACAATTTTTATGTGGACTGAGTGGAATGAAAATGATGGGAACAACCTCGGGAAGATGTTCAGAGACAAGAAAAATCCATTAGGAACGGATTTGGGCCGATACAAGGAAATGTAGAATTCCGGAAAAGCACGTGCGTTTTCATTTTGAAATGCACCTGGAAGACTTGGACGTGCATTTCATCCCGTGAAATTTATTGTGGTTACTCCTGAGGTCATGAAGGAACTTTCCACCAAAAATGGTCAAGATCTGAAAGACAGAAAATTCCAATTTAAAATCAAAATTGCCATGGATTTGAAAATTTTATAAAAAGAAGCGATTTTTTAGAATCAAGTAGGTAAAAAGGAGAAAAAGTATAAAAAGACAGCCGGAAAAAGCTGCTAGTTAGTGTAAATTTGAACGCGTTACTGCACGCATCGTTTGTTGCAATACAATTCGAGTTTATAGGTTACGAGAACTTTTCGGAAAGGCAAAATTGAGGTTACGGATGAAAATTTTTGGAACTTCACATTATTGAAATAAATTAAATAGAAGATAAAATCAAGTTGATTATAATTACAAGATAAGTTACCAGGCTTTTGCTGTTTTGGTTTTTAAAAGTGAAGTGCAAGTAATTTCTTCCGTATGAAGATTATCCTACGGTAAAGGAAGTAAAGTTAATGGAAAATTTGAGCACGTAGGAATTGGCATATGAAGTTCGCACAGATAAGGTAGAAATATTTTTATATTTTGTAACTTGGTTCCCTCGAAGATTCATATAACCTAAAAGAACATTGCGTTAGTATTTAGTTGTAATTTTAAGTATTTGTTTACCTGTATTTGGAGATTATCGAATACACTCAACCAGTCACTCTACACGAACACAAAATTTTGATTCTCATTAAATGTGCATAATTTGTAAATGTTGCCTTTTTTTTGAATCTTGTTGTTTTTCTTAACTACGCGAAATACCGAAATACAACATAATAAGGGTCCATTTTATATAGTAACCACTAGCGCCGGCAAAGGTACTCGACCATTAGCGTCCCATAGCAGTCAACATTACAAAATTTATTGTCATCAATAGTAAGTATTAGGATTTTAAAGATAGAGGAAGGTAAAACCATTTCAGTATATATAGAGGGACAGCCATTAACAAATATTTGTCACAAGTTTTTGTTAATGGCTCTGCTACGCCATCTAGTAGACGGTGTGATCTCTACGTTTTAATTTTTAATTTATGGCTGATCCTTTATATACAGGGAGGTATTTTTGCAAAAATAAGTTTTTACATGTTAATTTCCCATGTTCAGCTAACTCATTCAGCACCCTGTATATAGAGGACCAAAAATTAAGACGTAAAGATAACCCCCTCCACTAGACGGCGTAGCAGAGCCATCAAGAAATACTTGTGACAAGTATTCCCATAAGAGCTGTTCCTCTATATATACATACTCTTTGCTTTGATCAAATGCCTTTTGACAACCTTGACGAAGGTTGGTGCAACCGGGCACGAGAGGTGAAAAATACTCTCCAATGCATTTTTTTATCAAAACAACGCTATTTCAAATAATTCCAATTATTTTGAAGATATTTCAGAGATTTTCAAAAAAATTTTCTGGTTTACTAGGAAATTCCAAATAAATTTTTGAACAACTTCACATGAATTCAAAAAATCAATAAATTAAAAGATTAGTATCCTGAAGATTACTCGAGATGAAGAAATCGAGCATTAGAGACATAAACTGCAGTATTCGATAGGACTGGGAGGTGAATAATACTCTCCAGTGCACCACCGTTTTTGCAAACAAACCGAAACCAAAATTTTTTTATTGGTTTTATTATTGCTCGGTAGATTTACGTTAAATCTCGGAAAATCCTTTCTTCTATAATAATTAGCTGAAATTAAATAACTTTGTTCCCTAAATTATTTTTAAAAACTGGGCCAACCAATAGAGGAAGGGAAGCAAATATGGGCTAGTACTTTAATATGGGCTAGGTGGGTTTCTCAGCTGACCGTTGATTTTTTATTCAACCGACCATCGCAAATAGTAAACAGCAATGTTAAACTTCTACAGTAGAGATTGCGTTGCACTCATTAACTTCTGTTTACTCATTAATTAACTTAAGTTAATTTCGAAATTAACTTCTCATTAATTTCCTAACCACATAACGAAGCTTTGATGTGTGCTTATTAATTTTAATTTAATCAACGACTTTTAGTTATAACCTCTTTTGATATATAAACTGAGTATGTTTGCAATATGGGCTACCCCTGTGTTTATGTATCTAAATCAAGAATTTTTGGATTAAAAGATCCTCAAAAAGGATGTTATTTGGGATGTGTAGCCCATCAACTCCTTTCACACCTGGGTCATTGATAACACCATTTCATCTTTCTCCTGCGAGCGAAACAGACGCTTATGTTTGTGATTTTTGTAAATATAGTAGACCTAATAAGTTATTTTATTTATTTTTTTTCTGAAAACGTTCGAAAAACTGTGCGACAGAGAGATACGTGATACGGTTCTGATACACAGACTACTACACGTAAACCAGCACGCATATATCCCGGGGAGATCTACTGAGACCGCTCTACACAAGGTGGTAGAGCGCGTCGAAAGGTCACTAGGCTAAAAAGAGTCCACCCTAGGAGCGTTTATTGACATCGAAGGGGCTTTTGACAAAATCACCTTTGAAAGTATAAATGCAGCGCTATGCCAATACGGTGTTCCCACGACCATTGCCAACTGGATCAGTTTTATACTGAAGTGGCGAGCCGTGGAGGTATGTGTCGGTGACATAAAGATTAAAGATGTTGTAACTAGAGGCTGCCCTCAAGGGGGAGTACTTTCCCCGCTACTGTGGATTATGGTAGCGGACAGCCTTATACGACGCCTTAAAGCACAAGGTTTCTATACCATAGGATACGCAGATGATATGACCATACTGCTTACTGGTAAATTTGAAAACATGCTCTGCATGCTGATGCAGACAGCTTTCAAAATATTGGAGGAATGGTGCTTTGAGCACTCTCTCTCGGTCAACCCGACAAAGACGGAGCTTGTTCTGTTCACCAATAAAAGAGAGTTACCTGGCATGACAATGCCTAACTTAATGGGGGACTCCTCTAAAACTGGCGAACGAAGTCAAGTACCTGGGAATAATACTTGACAAGAAGCTAAACTGGGGAAAACACTTGAAAACCAAAATTAGCAAAGCAGGAATGGCTTTCTGGCAGTGTCGAAGGGCGATGAGGCGGTCATGGGGCCTTTCCCCTAAGATCACCCTCTGGCTCTACACTGCGGTTGTCAGACCTATGCTTTGTTACGGTGCACTTGTCTGGTGGCCCAGAACCAAACCGGATTCAGAGACTAATCTGTCTGGTCGTAACGGGAGTGATGCGCACTGCACCCACTACGGCATTGGAGGCCCTTCTCTGCCTTCCACCACTTGATCTTCATGTGCAGCAGATGGCGGTTAAGGCTGCTCTTAGGCTGCGTAGCTGGGGGCTATGGAACCATAGGCGAGGAGCTGTGGGTCATATGCGGATTTTAGAGGACTACTCAATTAGAGTACCTCTGGTGCACCTTAAACCTGACAGAATCTCCCCTAAATATATATTTGACAGGAAATACAATATCCTGTTGAATCCAACAGAAACCTACGACTATGACATATGTCTATTCTCGGACGGTTCCAAAAACAATGTTGGCTCAGGAGCAGGCATTTTCTCTGCTGAACTTGACCTAAACATAAGCATACCGCTGGGCAGGCACACATCAGTTTTCCAAACGGAACTTATGGGTATACTGCACTGCGCAAAAATAGTCCAAGATAAACTTATCTGCGACAAAAACATTCAGATATCTACTGATAGTAGAGCGGCACTTGTGGCACTGAGGAGTCACAAGGTCACATCTGGTCTGTTGCTAGAATGCATTCAGACTCTAAATGAGATATCTAACTCAAATGTCATTTCACTTTCGTGGGTGAAAGGGTATCAAGGTAACGAGGGTAACGTAAAAGCGGACGAGCTGGCAAGAAACGGCTCCAACAGCCTTCCCTGCGGTCCGGAGCCGATGATTGTATTAGCTGTCAAAACTATCGATACCCTCCTAAAACAACACATCCTAAAACTGCACTCTTGCAGATGGGCAAAAGAAACTGAATGCAGACAAGCAAGGGCAGCTATCAAAGCACCCACTAGTAGGCATTCAAGATATTATTTGAAGCTGTCCAGGGTCAATCTACGGACAATTGCAGGGATTTTAACTGGACACTGCAAACTGAACAAACATCTTAACACAATGGGACTTGTAGATAACCCAAGATGTCGGGGATGTAATACAGCTGACGAAACCGCGGAACATGTGCTCTGTCACTGTCCGTCGCTAGCGTCAATTAGAGGTGCCATGCTAGGGGACTTCTGGCCTAACATGGCTAGAATCAGCGAGATACTCGAATTTATCCTGGCGACAGGGTGGCTTAAGGACTGACAGGACGGAGGGCCGCTGCATTCGGAGGCAGTACAATGAGCCCGATTTAGTGGCCTAAGTGCCTGTGGGGATACCTCCCTACCCTCCTACCTAAAATCCAGAATCCAGATGTCTAACAAACGTAATTTTAAAAAATACCAATGATTTTGAGGATAAGCCAGAGATTTTGAAGAAATTTCGGTTTCTAAGGAAATTTCAAATACATGTACACAAAATTTTTGAGAGCAGCAATTCAAATTCAGAAAAAAAATCAAAAATTTGATTGATTGATTACTTGGTTTATTTATCTATATCTCGAGATATAGATAACAAATCCGGCATTAGAAACACAAACTACAGTAGTTGTAAATTCGGTGAATCTGGGAGGTGAAAAATACTTTACAAAGTATTTTTTATCAAAACAAACCTAATTCCAATGATTTTCAAGATATTTAGAGAGTTTCAAAAATTCTTCTGATGGTTTAGAAGAGAATTCCAAACAATTGTACTCAAAACTCTTTAAGATATTTATTTTTTGGCTGTTATAACACTGACACTTAAAGACACAAAATGCAATTTATTGTTTGTAAATCCGGGGGGTCTATGGAATACCCCCCAGTGCACTGTTTGCTTTTTATTCGCACGTAAAAACTGAGTAGTTATTTAGTTGCTAATACTCCCGGTTTTAAAACCGTGTTTGGTCTATCCCTATTAACTACAATTATTCGAGGATACAAGAACTTGCAAAAAAAACTTGAATTGTAAGCTAAAGTTAGAGAAGTGACAAGAATTTTGGAAAGTACTGCCAAAGTACGCTGGGCATTGACGTTATTGTCCGGCCATTGACGTTAATGACCGAATTGTCATCATTGACCGTAACATATAGATAAAGTGAAAATAGTCCAATGTTTTCTATCAAAAAAAAAGTCACAAGATTTAATAAACTTATTACAACTCAACATTCTATTGAAAAAAATGTGTTCGCTTATTGTAACCGTAAACATCGATTTATCGGCAAAATCGCTGCTTCACAAGTCCTTGAATTAGAACAATTACTGCTTCAAATAATTATAAATCCAATCTAAAAATTAATTAAGTGAAATCTGTTAACTTCCAGCTAAGTGAGGTTGAATAAATTATATAAACGAAATTATATTTGTAATTTAAAAAAAATAGATTTCAGACTATTTACAATGCAATCCTTTTTTTAAGTGTTTTGTTTTAAGTTTCAACTACGAGGATTTTTTATTTTGACCCTTTTTTCACGTTTAGTTTATTTTTTTTTAAATATTTGTAATTCTATTCTGTTCAAAATGGTATGCAAATATTTTTACCGAGTTTTTTTTTGAATCTACGTATATAATTGTACTTAAAATTTAAATATTTTAGGGTTTGGTTAAGTTTTTGTTAAAATTCAACGTCAAATTAGTATCTAAAATTTTCCTCTTTTAAGTTTAATTATTACGAAAACAGATTTTGAGCTTTCAAGATGTCTAACATTTTATTTTCTCACTCCACAAATTTTACGTATACACAACAAATTTTAAATGTAATTAAAAGTTTGAAACAATCAAATTTAGTATAATCATAAAATATTAAATTTTAATTAGTTTTTAAAACGTGAAAGTAATATTTAAAGTTGTTATAAATTTTTATCACTAGCTCAAGTAGTCAATAGGAAATTTCCGGCAGGTTAAATAAAGCCTTCATATTTTCACTTATAAAATAATTGATTGATACCTTTTAAAAAAAAATTGAATTTTTGGGGTTGTTTTAATATGCACTCTAATTTTAAGGGCACTTGATTTAAATTTTAAAAGCGAATTTAATATGGATTTTGGGTGAAGTGTTGTATTATTAAATAAGCTTCCATTTATAGACATTTCAGTTGAATATTTACTTTTAACGAGAAAATATTGTTTTGTAATAAATTACTTCATTCTTTACTTTTACGCACAACCCTGTTCGTAATTGAAGTAAAATAAATTACAATAGCGGTTAAACTAAAAAAAAATTTTTATTTGTTTAAAATAGGACCAAATATTTTAACTTTTCCAAATACCCGGTACATTCTATTAACTAATTTAAAAAAATTGTCTGCGGTGTTCATTTCAAGAGTAAATAAAAAGTAAACAGCAATAACATAAAATGATAAGAGTAATCTTACCCTTAGAGGGTTGAAAAAGGTAAAATTGTGTTATTCAATACTTCTGATAAAAGTCGCATTTCCAATTCGCATTTTTATTACCATTTTGTGTTTACATTATTATTGTTTCTGAGTTTATGAGAAAGTTGGTAAATATTTTACCAAGGTGATAGAAGTTTCTTTTCATTGCAGACAATACGAATGTTGTTCTTAAGTTTATAAAATTTAAACAAAATAATAATAAAATAAGTTATTATTGAAAATTTGTATTCGTTCTGTTTTATTGCGAAACGATAGGATGAGAATATTTTCCGCTACAATTTGATTGACATTCGAGTCAATCGACAAAGCTTAAATATTGTTGCTTCCATGATATCCCAATGTATATTTTATTGAAAATCCATAAATATTTAATAAAAAAGAAAATTTATGTGAAATAAAGTTTACGAAAAAAGTTTTTTGCAGGCTGGAAACGAGCTTTTGTTTGCGGAACGAGGGTTAAAAAGGCAAATCGTGATTTTAATTTGTCTTATAAGCCTTAACAATGGTGGTCGGCAAATGACAAGCTTTAAATCACTAAACAAAAATAATCACGAAACAATAAGGATAATGAAACTGTAAAAGATGGACTTGGGCTAACCACAGGGAATCACCTTTCCATTTGACATGGAGATTCATCGTACCAATTTAAATAAATCCCTCGAGCGCCAGAAACTCTTTGTTGTAATTTAAGACAAATTTTACTGTTGCAAAAATTAACTTGCCGGAAAAAATGACCAAATTTGCCCTTTGAGAAAACGCTTGCCTGGCAGGATTACGGCTAAACAAATGGATTAAAGTTTAAACAAAATTAATAGTTTCCATTTTATTTTATTCTACACAAGGATCAAAAAGTCATAATTCACAAACAACCGCAAAATTTTCATAAACTTTTTCTTCGGGAAAATTGTTTACCTTTTAAGAAAAGCGTCTACTTCGCAATTTTACTAAATATGCAGGAGGCATATTTTCATACATTGAGTTTTTTATTGCTATGGAAATCACCGTGAGTCGAAACCGAGATCGATTTTATTGCTGGGGATGAAAACACCTACAAAATGCCACATTCGAAAAATATATCGAAATATTGAATTTTTATTTCATTAATTAATATGAAGCGAGCGCGTTCGCCCCTTTTTTCTCAACCGCTTCCAATTTGCATACCAGGTTTAACATGTTATGATTCCATCCTGATGTTTTGTGATGAAAATGTGATTATTTAGTACCTACCTATCAAAAAATTAATTAAAATAAATATCTAATTGATCATAATTAATTTTATGGCCAATTCTGATGGCACAAGTTAGTAGGTACTGCAAGGGGGGTAAATATTTTATTTTCATGTAATTTATGTAATTTTATGTACAGTTATTTATAATTTCCGAGGAAATCTCTGGAATTCCTTGGAATTCCTATACAAATATATTTTGATAAGAATTTAGGCATATTTTTGAAATTCGGTTTTTGATGAGTCATAAAGAAGGGGTTAGATAGCCCCGTTACCCTCTATTCTAAAATTCTATTATTTTAGGAAATCGAGAAAATCTTAGGAAAGCCAAAGCTAAAACATAAAACTTATCTCGATCATTCTTAAGATTTTCCTTCGCTTTTGTATTTCACGATTTCCCATCGGTTTTTTAGCAACAAACTACGGAGAAATCGTCAAAAGACTCTGGTGCACTAGTGAAGAAAAATCTGAAGATATTCGAGGAAATCCCAAAACATCTCAAAGAGTTTTCGATTCATGGAAATTTTAAGAATTTTAAGATAATCTCAGGAAATTCTAAGACATTTTAGTAAATAGGAAATTCAAAGAAATGTAAAAAATCAGGAAATTTTAAGAAATTCAAGAAATTCTTGAGAAAGAAGAATTCAAGAAAATTTAGAAAATCCTGGGATATCTTAGAAACTCTAGAAAATCCAAAAAAAGTTTCAGGATCTTAGGACATCTTATGAAATGAAAAATCTCAGAAAATGTAGAAAACCCTAGGATATTTTAAGAATTCTAGATTATCCTAGAAACAGGGGAACAGGGCCTATTTTACCATTAGACGCCTAGACACGTGCCTAGAGCCCAATGGCCAGAGAGGCCCGAAAAGAGGGAACGTAAAATCGTAAAATAAAAATCAAATTCTGATTAAATAACCCAAAAATTGGGCCTTCAATACTATTAGTTACACTCGAATATCAGGGGCCCGAAAATTTGCTAGAGCCTAGGGCGCAACTCAATTAAAAACAGGCTCTGCTTCTCAATTTTTTCCTTCCCTCTTCTTCTCAAAACAAAATCAAAGATCCCAGCATTGGCTACTAAGAAGCTCTTCAGTACTGAAGAACTAATACTATTGGTCCATGAATAAAGAGTAAACCGTGCACTGAGGGGTATTCTATACCCCCCGGTTTTTAACCCTTTCGATGCCCAAAACTTGAACCATATTGTGGGACCTCCACTTATTAAATTTTGAATTTAAGTTTAAGAGGCACAAAACAATGAGGATAAACCGGGGGGTCTGGGGGGTATGGAATACCCCCCAGTGAACGCTTTTATTTTATTATTTCCTTTCCACTTTCTTCTTTCTTCTTCTCAATACTGCGACTTCCAAATACGGAGTTCACAATTAAGGATCCCTACGAATAAAACGTAAACCGTACACTTGGGGGTATTTCATACCCCCCAGACCTCTTGCATTTTAACTCTTTCAATACCCAAAACATGAACCGTATTGTGGGACCTCTAGAACTTATTAAATTAAGAATTTAAGTTTAAGAGGCACAAAACAAGGAGGATAAACCGGGCGGTCTGGGGGGTATGGAATACCCCTCAGTGCACACTTTTATTTTATTTCCAAATGGCTACGCCCAACACAACAAACTGGACTACATCATCTACTCAATTTCTCAACAGGGCCTATTTTATCATTAGACGCATTAGACACGTGTCTAGGGCCCAATAGCCAGAGGGGCCCGAAAAGAGAGAACATAAAATCGTAAAATAAAAATCAAATTCTGATAAAATAATTTGATGCTATTAGTTGCAATCGAATATCAGGGCCCGAAAATTTAGGGCCAAACCCAATTAAAAATAGGCGCTGCCTAAAAAATCCAAAAAAAAATGAAAAAATAAAAAAAGCCCATCTATAGTAATCTACAGATTTTCTAATTTCCTTATGTTTTCTATTTATTAAGACTTCCTCAAATTTCCCTTCAGTTGTACAAAAGAGCAGTTTCAAAATTGCCCCCCCTCCCCCCCGTCTCTTGCCTGAATAAAGAAAATTAAAATTTGTTAGTGTTTTTTTTGTTTTTCTTTTTTTTTGAAAAAGATCCTATGGACGCTCATGGATTCTGAAGAAATTCATGGGTGAGGTAAACGAGGCTGGGAAGGGTAAATCCATAATTTTTTTAATAAGAATTTAGATATAATTTTTTAGTTTAAACAAAATTTAGTAATTTATATGTGAGGGAGGGGAGGACAGTTACCCCGTTACCTCCCCCTTGTTGGAAATCATTAGAATGCTTTACGAATCTTTGAAATTCCAATGAAATCATTGAAATTCTGAGTCCTAGGGTACAAAATTATTTTCAGATATTTACCCCTTGCTAGATGCCGATAAGAAATAAGGCTGACAGTTAATACGCCGACCAGTTATAATGCCGACAGTATATATGCCGACGGTAAGAATGCCGACAAATCGAAAAAAATGATTGCAGGACTTCTCTTTTAACGACCGCTTTGATAAAAAAAATAACTAAAACTACTCTAACCTACATAATAGACCTATGTCTTCGCACGGACCTTTTTTTAAACGATGGTTTTTACTAAACTACAACTTAAACCTACTCTGGGAGTAGTACGATAACCGGGTCCACGATTTTAAAAATTTTCTAATGCAATTATGTTAGCTAATGAGTTACGACGCAAATTACAATAATTATGAACATTAAAACAAAAAAATTATAAACAAAGGAAATCTAAAAATTCGGGCAAAAAATAAGGCATTGACTGTTTCTATACCGCTAGCTCCGCCTATGGAGTGTTTTAATTTTATACAAGTATTTTTAAGCATAAATTGAACTTGAAAATGCACTTGAAAATGAACCGCTTTTGCCATTAAAAACATCCCAGAAGCCAGGCGCGGACTGGGCCGGAGTGCTGAATGCTAGAGCATCCCGAGCCCCTCGGAGTAAGCTGGGCCGGGCCGGGCCCTTTCAATCCCAACAAATTAAAAATAATCAAAAGCCGATTACAATCATTGATAAGCAATGGAAAAACAAATCTGATTAAGACCTTCGGTTGACGTCATTATAGATCAATTCAACAGAAGTTCAAAACAGGTCAAAAGTCGAATATTAGCACCCCTGAAAAAATACTACCAGTCCGCGCCTGTCCGAAGCGGCCTCAACTTGAAAATTACGGACCTAGAAACAGGAATCTTTGAGTTTCAGCACTAATTAAAAGAAGCTCTGAACCGGATTCAACTGGAAAATTACAGATTTAGAAAAACGACTTTGAGTCGGTCCCCTCATTAAAAGCATCCCTGTAATAGCCAGAACCCAAAAATTATGAATCTTAAAATAAGGAATCTTTGAGTAGCCCTACTCATTAACCCTAGATTACTGGAGTTCTTTGTAGACGATTACTAGAGTGTCGTCAAATTTACGATATCAACGGAAAATAAGTATTACCACATCGTATTTACACTTTTTAGTACAGTCGTCAGTATGTACTTTTGAATATACAATAATTCCGTTGTAGCTCTTTCTTGTTTTAACCGTTTGGGGGGACTCACTGATAATCTTTATTTAAAAAGTCGATCAAATGCTGTATTTACTTATGTGCGCAATTTTGAATTTTATGAAAAATTCAAAAAGTTATGAGCTGGCAAAGTGGAAGGTCCAAAATAGAAGGGTGTCCTGGTGTGCACGATATCTCAAGTTCTAATGAACCGATTTATTTGAAATTTGGTGTGAATGTTTTTTATAGATGCTGCTATAGCATGAACTATGGAAAAGTAAAACAAAAATTTTTTCACAAAATGGCGGCCGTTTGAAAAAAAAAAATTTTTTGCATGCTTTTTTAACAAATCCGAATTTTTTAAAAATAGTAAAATACACAATTTTGACTTGACCGTAGTTCATGCGATAGAGGAATGTATAAAGAACATTCACACCAAATTTCAAATAAATAGGTTCATTAGAACTTGAGATATCGTGCACACCAGTTTTCTTTAGACCTCCCGTTTTGCAACCTCATAACTTTCTGAATTTTGAGTTTTTTCTTTTCGGTTAATTTTTTATGTAATCTTAAAATATCAATAAACAAATGGTAAAAAATTTGATAGCAAAAATATGTTTTGTTTCGTTTGTACAGAGCTTTAAAAACCACCCGAAAATTCATGCCTCTAGACTAGAATACCCCCTTAAGCCTGAAAAAAGCGACAAAGTAAAACTCTTGCATTATCTCATTTATTTTTAACTTTATCGCACAAATGAACATAAATAAACTGTAGAGAATTAAATTTTGAACAATTTTGGTCTTTACTTTTTTCTACTACAGTCAATATTTAAGGTTCTGCATCGTTTTTAAACAAAGTTTAAAAATTTGCCACAAATTTGTTTAAAAATTTGCCACAAATTTGTTTGAAAATTTCCGACAAAGTAGAAAAAAGTACAAGAGATAAAATTTGTAGCTCTCAGAATTGTCTACAAAAATCATTTTTATCTTTTTTATTTGATGACAAAATTTGACGTTTGACACAAAACTCAAAAACAACACACAAAAAACACAAACAAAATTTTGACGGTTCTCTTTCTCTTTGCCATTGGCGTAGGACCTTAAATATTGACTGTAGAAAAAAAGGTAATGACAAAAATTGTTGAAAATTTAATTCTCTACAAGTTTGTTTATGTTCATTTATACCCTGAAGTTAAAAATAAATGAGATAATGGAAGAGTTTTACTTTGCCGTTTTTTTCAGGTTTAATTTCAAAAATATCGATTTCATAAAAAAAAATGAGAAACCAAAATTATAGAAAAATGAATTTCCTACAACTTTTATCTTGACGATTTTTCGATAAAATTTAAAATGGCCGAGATAATGAAGAAAAACCATTTTTCAAAAAATTCAAAGAAAATGCAGAACTTGGTCGACACTTTGAATGAAAACTACCAGTGACTCCCCCAAACGACTAAAAAATGAAAAAGCAACCACGGAATTATTGTATATATTCAGAGGGATTATTTGGACATAATGACCGTACTGTTTACTTACAACAATGACCATTACAACAATTACTAGATGAAGAAGTACTGAGATCTTACTTATCTTACGAATAAATCGAGCGTCGTAAAATGTACGAATGCCCCGTATTCTAGGGTTAAAAACATCCCTATAGTAGCCAGAATTCGACAATTACAAATCTAGAAATATAGTATTATTGCTTTTTATAGTCCAGTCAATGGAGACGTTGAATATATGGCAACTCAAAAGTTCTGACTATCAATTAAATTCGGTTATAATATTAACTATTAAATAAATTCCCCTTTTAATACAAACTAAAAAAAACTATTAATTATTAATTGGCAGCATAATTACTTGTCTGTTTAATTACCTGTTGACGTATTTGTGGTCGGCGTAATTACAAGAGCTGCTGTTTAAGTTGGTAAAAACTTTAGCATTCAAATTCTTCTATCCGATCGAAATGCGAAATAAAAAAAATAAACAAATAGTCTCGAACAATCATAATTTGGAAAAACAAAATGGAGCTGAGTGTCTACGTTAGCACTTAATCTCTCAATCTCTGCTGCCTTCCCACGTTTTTTCTGTTTTTCATGTCTGCTTTTATCTAAATCTTGTATTGGTATGGCGCAGTGGTGTATTTAGAAAATGCTTGTAGGGGGGGGGGGGACAGATCAAAAATATTTTTCAGAATCTCATTAATCCATTCGTGTGCGTCAATGATAACCGAATGAATATATAAATAAGTATTAAACAAATAAATAAAAATAATTAAAAGTTATTCATATTTTTACACCTTCTTATCAAGGAGCGCTTCAGCGATACAATCCGAGTCATCCTTGGGGGGTGCAATTGCCCTTTTGGCCCTCTCTAAATATGCCACTGGTATCTTTGCGTTTAGAAGTGACTTCTGCGGTCCAGTAACCAGGGAGTTTTACCTGACAAATTTCTGTGGCAAACGATTTAAAACTGATTCCTACGTAATTTTGGTCGTAGAATCCGAATTTGAGATTTGCGAACAAAATTTCCTTGTGCCAAAGCCGCCATATTGGAAAAACATTGCCAAATCACGTTTTTTTTCCAAAAAAACTCAAAATTTTGGGCAACCTATTGATTTTTCGAAAACATCAAAAAGTCCAAAAGTCAATTTTTTAGGAAATTTATAGACTTTTTTTTTATACATGACATTTTTTCGAAAAATCAATAGGTTGCCCCAAATTTTGAGTTTTTTGTAAAAAAACGTGATTTGGCAAGAACTTTGGTTCGCAAACCTCAAATTCGAATTCTACGACCAAAATTACATAGGAATCAGTTTTCAATCCTTTGCCACAGAAATTTGTCAGCTAGACCCCCTTTTTTGGACGTGGTTACTGGACTAACGGCAATAAGTAGCAATATTGCGCAACATCGGTAAGATCAGGTAGTATTATGGCCTCCTCGCATTTTTTTACTAGAGAAGATAGAACTACAAATTTAATTTTTCGAACTACATATCAATACCATAAACGAAAGATCTGTAAAGCAATTTCACAAGTTATACACACAGAGACAGATATTTTCATATCTTAAAAAGACATCCAAAAGTTTCAAACAGGAGAATAAACTTCTGTATTTTAATATAAATTTTTAAATAATTGAATTTTGTGATTGCATCTTATTTTGGAAAAACTCAATTACTAAGAGCCAAAGCTATTCATAGAGTATATAAATTTTCAAAGCTAATGTAAAAATATTCTTAATGTTTTTATATTAAATTTTTTTTTGTTATTTTGTAAAATATTAAATTACATTTAGATACAGTTTCTCAGCGATGTAAGAGCTTTTAAATATTATACTTCATTTAATATTAATTTTTTTTAATACTTTGTATTTTTGCAAGTATATTTCTAAATTTTTTTGGTCTGGCAGCTTACTAGTAGCTTCTGAAAGCTAATTAATAGATAGAAATGTTTATTATAAACTTTTCAAATCAATAGTTACCACGTGGAACATAATAAATTGAAAGACTGATTATAGATTTTAATACAAAATTTTTTGTTAAAGTGATTACATGTAGCGAAGCATCAATCTTGAAAGAGGATAATAACCGAAATTTTCATTTCAGCGAAAAAACAAAGAAAAATTGTATTTCTGCTGAAGTAATTAACAAACTGTCGCATTACATAACTGTTTACATAAATAGCTATTATGTAACAAATTTAAATTTAATTAAATCGAAAATTTAAAATAAAGTCATATTTCAAATATTTCACCAAGTCAAAATCCACCTGCAAAAAATCAACAATCCACTGCTATCAGGACGGTTAATATTTTACTTTAGTCCCATGTAATGTTTTGAATATTGAATAAATTTCTCAAGCTTTTCAACAATCTGCACTATCGAAATTCCACTTTTAAAAAAAAAAATAAAATTTCGTTCTATTTTAAAATGGGAAAAAAAGTCGGCAAAATAATTGTCTACTATTTTCATTACTAACTTCAGCGACATTGTTTTCCTTCCATTGCATTGATCAAAATAAATTATTAACGCAAAGCCGCATCTAAAATATTTATAATTTTTTCGTTTTTCTTCCAGATTTGTGTGTCCTGCTGTGACCAGAACTACTGCAACGTGAACGCTCCAACGAACTCCAGTAACGCCGTTTACGACGACAAAATAACGAAAATGAGGATGCTAGCGAAAAACTTATTTAGAGAAAGAGAGAAAGCGCTAACAACAACAATTAAAGAAAGCAATCGCTCAGCAAAAATGAAATCATTAATTAATACTAACAAATTTGTTACTACGTTACTGTTAATTATATTACTAAATTTATTTCGATTTACTTAGTGTAAAATTAGGCGATAAAAGAAAAAAGGGTATCAGATTTATATACTACGTAGTTATTTTCTATTAAATAAAATTTTATCTTTATAATCTGCCGATAAATCTAATGTTAGCTAAACTGTAAATCGTTTTTAAGAGAAAAAAATTTACATGATGTGCTAAATCGCCAAAAATATATTTTGTTGCTTCACTTATTCCATACCTATTATTGTAAGATAGAATTTAAATCCTTTTTAAATAAATAATATAAAATTGTTACATAATATATTTTTTGCTTAAAATTTTATATCATATCAAACGGAACAATCTTTATTACTTGTACACACAAAAAATTATTTTTAACTGAAATAAAATATTTGATGCAACAGATTCGCATGTCGCCGACCTATTTTGGATTTTTTCTTAAGATAAGCTTAAAACTCTCGTGGAAATTAATAATTCCGCAACCTTTCCGATCAGGCTAACATTGGCATTGTTAATTTTCGTCCGGGCCTGCAAAGTGCTGATTCCTTTCACCAATTGAAATAAATCTGCGTAAAACTGAAAAAAAAAATTATTACCGAAGATGACTTCAGCGTTCGAAACGCACCTGCATTCCTTCCGAAGGTTGATCGCTGAACTCTTGACTTATTTCCGTGCAGTCGATGAGGTTGGCTCTCAAAGGGGTAACGAGCAAAGTAGTGTAGAGACTCTAAAATTTTAATTATCCTTCCAGTTGTAGTGGAAATATGAAATTTTCAGCGCATAGAAAATTTGTCAACACTTACTTGTTTAGCTCGCTCGGGTTTGTATTCTCTCATTTGCATTACAATACTTCTACGACCTGCTGCATAATTCCATCGAGACCAAGTAAAATTGTAAGCTACGCTAAGTTGCGCCATGTTGTAATACAAGTGCCTTTCTGTAGGCCAATTTTTTTCACACGTAGCTGAAATTCAATAAAAGTGCAAAAAAACAGATTCGTTTAAAATTAATGCAAACGTTTTACGAAGGTTCAATTTTGATGTTATGCGTTTATTAAAATTTTCAGAATAAACACTTCCCAAATATATTAACTTTATATTTACTTCCTGAATTTTAAATGCTCAGCAACGCGTAAAAATAATTTAGCGTAAAATTTATAAAATATGCTGTTGGATTCGAGGCTCCAGGTAAAAAATTATGAATAAAAATTGGAATAATGTTTCACTTTTTCTGTATACATTTTCTCTCATTTTTGGTAATGTAAATTGCAAATCGATTTCGACAAATAAATTTGTAAAGGTAAACTACCTACGCATTATTTTAACAATCTAGATTTAGAAATATTCGAGCTTTTATAGAACACTACACCAAGAAATATTTATCTTACAATTTTTAAAAATATTTCATTTAATTTATGCTGAGAAGTATATGTGTGCATACGAGACAAAGAAAGATTTAGTGAAAAAATGTCTACAAAACTTGGTTAAAATCCGCATTGTTTAACTACTATTCTTCATTAGCTATTAATTTAGTAGCTAAAAAGTGTTTAGTAAATTGTTTTTAATAGAAGTAATATTTTAAAAGACTGATATAGATTATTTTAAACCAATTGAAATTAATCTTAAATTCAATCTAACCTCCCCCCATCCCACTCCCAAATTTCAGAGATCGGAAAATTGTTTATCGTGGAGTTAATCAGGCGTGGATACAGTGATGGGCAATGAGTGTAATTTCCCCTCTCTGAGTCAAGCAAAACCGAAGTACAGTAAAACCTCTCTAGCTCGACACCCTTAAGCTGGACAGTTCTGAGAATTTTTCTTGTTGGTGCACAGATGCTTATGAGTTATGAGCTTATGACTTAGAAGTTGTGAGCTTTGATTAATTTAAATTTGAAAGCCAGATTTATTCCGAAATTAATAAAAATAAAATATTTAC
Source organism: Cantharis flavilabris (assembly GCA_949152465.1). Lineage (NCBI taxonomy): Eukaryota > Metazoa > Arthropoda > Insecta > Coleoptera > Cantharidae > Cantharis > Cantharis flavilabris. Next base: position 6,733,502 of record OX424438.1, read on the forward strand.
AAATTTTATAGTTTTGTAATTTTGCAACGCATATACTCATAATTTTGCCACTGTCGCTGTGTGAAGTAAAATACACGATTTTCGCTGTTCATTTGTATATTTGTATTTTTATTTTTAAATTAAATCATACATTAATTCTTATCGTAATCAAGAATAACATAATATTATGTTTCACTTATTAGTTGACAGTAAATGGGTCCCGTTTATGTCGAGCTTTAGAGGTTTTACTGTCTACTTGAACAAATATTTTTTTAATTAGAAGAAATTTTCTGGAAGATAGGTAAAAACGAATAAAAATTGCCCTCCTCCTTGAAAAAAATAGTATATTGTTTTATTAGGATTAAAAGATAAACTTTACACCAGATTTCCATTTACAAGATTTTTCCTCGGATTTCCTTCTACATTTCCATAACATTTCTTGTCGAAAAAGTAGAGAAACAAAATAAGCATATCGACTTCTCAAAAATCAATCATGATATTTGTCGGATTTCCTTCCGCTTGTACACCAGATTTCCCTTGCGATTCTCCCTTGCTTATAAATCATATTAAATTAGTCAATTTTTGACGTTCGAGTGGTTCGAGTGGGTAGCATTCAGTAAAATATTTCTATCAGAAAAAAATTGAAAAATGTTTTTGTTTTCAATTTATTTTAAGAAACCAGATCCTGGATAACGTCATATACTTGACAATACAGCCTCGAATAGAGCAATCCTATCCAGCCGACAGAATGTATTCTTTTAACTCTAGAACCCTGGCCGCTCGATCATATTGCTTATACCGATTGTTTTATGTCGACCTTTAAATGATATTATCTCGACAAACAAGTCTCATTAGACTAAATGCCGAGACCAAAGTCGAGACACATGTCACTTCATTTAACCCTGCTTTTATTAAAAGTTAAACAATTTAACAAAACTGACCATGTTCAACTGTAAGTTTCCTTGTTAGACCGATATCTTAAGTTTAATTATCTGAATTTTAGTAAAAGTTTAAAAAAACTATGCAAATTAAAAACTTTTGCTGTATTGGCTGTTTCAATGGCGAATTTAGAAAATGTTTTTTGGGGGGGGGGCAGATTAAAGATATTCCAGAATCTCGTTAATTCATTCATGCGCGTCAGTTGTAACTAATCCTCATACATAAAATCCCAGCACGCTTCTGCTGCTCCTGTTACAACGTGTAATTTTTTGGTAAAAAAACACTCTGGTTGGTCGATTTTTTTTACCAACCAAAAAATGTATTAAACTGACAAGGAGGGGACTCCACGTGCGGGTCACGGAATTTAAAACCCTATTGGGGGAGAAAAGTACTTCGTAATAACAAACTCTAGACCAAGCGGTAGGACCCACTTCTCAAAAATAAGAAAGTTTTTGAAAAAATTTTTAATTAATTTTTTTCATATAGCTGCTCGGTTGCATCAATTAGCAAGTACCGGCGATGGATGCGAGGTAGACTCGCTCAACAAGCACCCGGTAGGTCTAGGTTTCAATTCCAGCAAGTCAAGTTTTTTTTTTTTTTGTTTGATTTGTTAATTTACCTACAAAATGATTGAATTAAGACGCTATTATTTTAAATTATTAAACACTGATTATCACCTACTTGTTAAATTTTTCGTTTTTATAACTGCATGACTGCAGAGGCATGCTTACCATGGAGTATGCCAGGTATTACTCTTGAATAATATAAATCAGTGTTTAATAATTTAAAATAATAGCGTCTTAATTCAATCATTTTGTAGGTAAATTAACAAATCAAACAAACAAAAAAAAACTTTAAAAAAATTTACTCTTGCTGGAATTGAAACCTAGACTTACCGGGTGCTAGTCGAGCGAGTCTACCTCGCATCCATCGCCGGTACTTGCTAATTGATGCAACCGAGCAGCTATATGAAAAAAATTAATTACAAAATTTTTCAAAACCTTTCTTATTTTTGAGAAGTGGGTCCTACCGCTTGGCCTAGAGTTTGTTATTACGAAGTACTTTTCTCCCCCAATAGGGTTTTAAATTCCGTGACCCGCACGTGGAGTCCCCTCCTTGTGAGATTAGGACTAAAAATATTTGTTCAGTATCGATCGAAACCGGGAAATTTGAGTTTTTAAGCAAAGATGAGGGAAGTTTAACCTTCGGCTAGAAAAAATTAAAATTTGGAAAGCATATTTATTTAAATTCCTTACTGTTCACGGAGTTTGAAAGTTAATTATAAAAATATAAAGTCAAAATTGTATACCGGGGGGTCTGGGGGGTGTAGAACACCCTCCAGTGCATATCGAAGAATTAAAACGTTCTAAATTAAAACTAAAAAAAAGAAATTAAAACGTTCAACTAAAGTAAATTAGAATTTGAGAAACTTATTTATTTTTATATTATATAAAAAAATTAATTGCCCCACGGCACATCAAGTTTAGCAGAAACTTTTTGCGTTACTTTGAAAATGTAGAAAAACGGGAATCAGCCAGTAGCAGGAAACGAAATTAAATGTTTAAATATTATACCGCTAAAAAAGAGATCCACCGTCTAGGTGCCCGTCCGCGGACGCGGAATAAATAAAAATAATTTAAGCTTATTTAAATTTTAAAACTTTGTAGTAAACATTATTTTTATCAGGGGGGGGGGGGGATTTAGGGGTACAATCCGAGTCATCCTTGGGGGGGGGGGTCAGGTGCTTCTTTGCCCCCCTCTAAATACGACACTGTGGGCTGTTTCCATAAGGTTAACCCCGTCCACGGTGTGCCTTTATGTTTCACAAGTATTTTTTGGCATAAATTGACTACCGCAGCTGTTGTGGTTAAACAATATATTATAATTACAATTTTTATTTTTTTTTTAGTAAAAACATTTGCCCTAAACAACAGATTTAAGAAAATAGCAAGAGTTGAAAGAAATGAGTTTGTGAATTTACGTTATTGGTAAAAACATCTCTGCCGGTCACCCAAACTCGAAAGTTGTAGATCTAGAAAGACGGAGGTTTTCTAAACCTAAGCAATTAGTAAAAGAACATCTCTAAACCTCCAAGAACGCTATCCATAAATAAATTTATGATAATTATTATGTTAACAGTCGCACTTCTAGAAGTCAACTGTGATCGGCTCCACCCGTTAAAAACCTTACTACAACTGTTTACGTCGGGTACAGGGAGCCGTCAACAAAATGGAGCTCGCTTCAAACAACTGAGTGTTTCTTGCAAGGAAAATCGAAATTGTTTAATCGATTAGTTCCCAAATTAATTGATATCCCAAGATCTATCGTAGTTTAATCACTTATCTTGTTATTTATCAGATGCCGACGCATTTTTGTAAAAATCTAAAATATCTTCTGCTAAAGGTTAAAATACTCAAACCATAGATCATTGTAAGTTCAAAAATACAAGGTACATGTCGCTGACCCCCCCCAAGTCGAATTTTTGAGTAAAATTGGTGTCAAACGTTTGAGCTTTGTTTGAGCTTCAATGAGCTTCCATTCCCGTCGTTTAAGCTTCAACTGTCGCGGAGTTATTCACGAAAACTTTTGGCGGGGCTGTGGACATGATAGCCCCCCCCCCTAGTCGAATTTTTGATTAAAATTGGTGTCAAACGTTAGAGCTTCGTTTGAGCTTCAATGAGCTTCCATTCCCGTCGTTTGAGCTTCAACGTTCGCGGAGTTATTCACGAAAACTTTTGGCGGGGCTGTGGACATGATATCCCTCCCCCCTAGTCGAATTTTTGATTAAAATTGGTGTCAAACGTTAGAGCTTCGTTTGAGCTGCAATGAGCTTCCATTCCCGCCGTTTAAGCCTCAACCGTCGAAGAGTTATTCGCGAAATCTTGGGGGGGGGGGAGCTGTAGAAATGTTTTTCAATTTTTCAATTTTTTGTTTCTTTTTTAATTATTTTTCCAATCTTGCACATTTAATATTTTAATGCTGAGTGCAGTCGATCTGAAGAACTCTGTCTTTCTACAGGTGTATTTTAGTAAGTTAAACTGTTGCGGAATTCAGAACCATGAAAACTAGGATTTCCAAGAAATGCTCAACGATTTCCATTAAGCATTCACATAAATTAAGAAGAATAGAAGCTTAAAGTTAAATTTAGAATATATTATATTAATTTTCAGTTCCAAAGTCAGATACTGAGGAAGATCACTTACCCCCTCCCTTCCATCTGTATATTTGTAAAGTTAAATTAGATTAAATTTTTATTATTATTTTGTCCGAACAAATTGTTTATTTTTTTAACACAATTACTGGGATACTGGAAGGTATTCCATACCCCCCAAACCCCCCAGTCTATAGAACCGCAGGTTTGTGTACATATTTTTGTATGATTTTATTGAATCGGTACCTCTAGTGGCAACATTGTTTCCTCTAGTTTTTATACCGTAAATTTACCAAAAAAAAAAAAGATTTTCGCAGAGCTGATTTCCTCAACTGACCTTGACTTTTGAATCCTAGTATTATGAATAATCTCTTTCGCTGTAATAAAATAGGCAACCCATTTGTACGCGGGGAGTGTACGTTGTTGAAAATCAAAATCCCCGTTCATGATAAAAAATTCATAATATTCATGAAAAAAATCATTGTATTTATGAATTTGTTCATCAATATAATGAATTTTATTCATTGGCGTAAAAATGATAAATTTTTCACCAATATGATTTATTATAAACCATTTTTTTCAGTGTATGACAACACTTTTCACGTTGTTGTTTAAAAAAGAAATCCCTTTGATATCCAATTTCATAAAATCAAAAATTCCCGATAACTGCACGGAAGTAAAAGCTCTAAACTCTTAGCCTAAGTATAAAAAATAAGCTGATCTATTAGCAGAATAAGTAAACTCTGTTTGTTTACATTCTAAGTATGAAAAAGCATCAAATCCTGGGAAGAAATCTGCTCCCCCATCTCGTAGCATCTGAAAATGAAATTCAAAGTTAAATATCAAACTGTTGTTCGGTCTACAACACCGGACTTGGTCGTTCAAACAACTCACCCTAATAAGTACAGGAAATTTATAATAAATTCCAATTATATCTTGAAAAGTCTCATTAGGACCATTCTGCAACTGGGTAATGCAAATTAAATTTTCTTTCACGTTGAATTCGATCATTAAAATTGCAGCAGTAATCTGGAAGGTTACGGTTCCACTACAACCACAATATCAATTGATCAAAATACAAACACATGCTTTTTTTACTTCTTCTCCGGTTTGACTTCCCAAGCTTGGAACGGAAAATTCACAAATCTGTTAATTGCAATGCCAAAAGTTCCAAATCTTCCGGTCCTAAAGGTGACGTAACCTTTTTCTTCTATATGTTTCATATCGTGAATGTCCGAAGTTACCCAGGCTTTCTTCATTTTATCCCATAAGCAAACCACCGGAACGTCCAGCCACATAACGTGGGTGGGAAGTCTAAAACGAAACTTCGGATTATTTGACAAAAGAAGATTAGGCTGGTTACGTTAGAGTAACAAAAATTAATTTTTCCAGTGCAAATTCCATCTTCTTCATTTCGATTTCAATTTCTTCTGGATCTCGTCTCGCTGACGTGTCAACTTGTTTTGGACAATCGTATTCTATGTGGACGGGAACTTCGTACAAACACGTTGGAATCTTCACTATTAAATAGAAATATGCAACTCTTAATTTCAGTCGGTATAGAAATTTACTTACAGTTTGTGATGTTCATAACAAAAGTTACCATACTCTGTGGTTGGGGTGGTTGATAAAATAGATTCAAAAAGTAAGTCCCCCCTATTATTATAAACTTTCGTAAGTTGAGTACTCCTTCTGCTTCGTTCAAAATGAATTTTTCCCGTATTTTGAAAAAATCGTCTTCTTCGGCCCGAATCACGAAAACACTTGCCGTTGGTTCCAGCTTCGAGTAAGGCACTTTTGGAATTACAGTCTGATTTGGATCTAAAGCCCTTAACCTTTTTTCTTTTGGCAATTCAGAAAGTGGAATTTTCTTTTGCAATTGTCTTGTTCCTTCGTATTTATAAATCATCTTGGATCTCCATTCATTCGAAGTAATTTGTAACAAATCTTTAAAAATTAGGATTGAAACCCAAAATTATGATACAAGAAAACTGCCTACTTGGTTCATATTGCCCTGGTACGGACGGTTCCTGGAAAGTTTCGCATAGGTCGCTCAAGTGATCGTACTTGAGGTACATGGCCCGGATTGCCAATAGGCGGCAATTTAATCCCATGGGTAATGTCACACTCATGGCCATTTCGGGGAAATCCAGTTCTAACTGAGGCCTTCAAAAAATTAGAAGAGAATGAATTGAAACAAATTTTACTGTTACTTACGCTGGGGGTTTTCTCGGATTTGGCATAGAAGTCGGCATGGTAACCAAAACCCATAAACAAAATGCTAAATTTTCTTCTTTCTTCCTATAATCAGCGGTAGCAAGGTTTAGTCGGTTCAAATTTTTTTCGACATTACGTAAAAGTTTATAAGTTGCAGTGTCTAAACTTTTTTGTTGAAATTGTCGAAACAAAAGGTGTATCTGGCAGGAAAGAAATATTAACCCGTAAGTAGCGAGGTGGTTTTCTTGTCGCACAAGAAACGAGGTGGTTTACCCCAATTTTGTTTTTAAGAGATAAATTCAATCAGACGATGTGAAACACACATGATTACACCTATCGATATCGTTAACTGACGGCATTTTCAAAATCTACTGGGAGCTCTCGCACCCCACCTCGCTACTTACGGGTTAAAATATATAAGTAAGGTAAAAATAACTCCAATTACCCATTTCCAGTTGTCCAATAATCGTTGGTTGATGCAAGCAAAGTCATCGATCAGGTACTGAAGAGTGTCTAAAATCTGGATTTAAATGAAAATTGGGTTTTTCCCAAACAAAGCAAAAACCTTCAAAGCTTCGTTGGTTCTCTCTATTGCTTGGTCTATGGTGGTAGACAGGATGGTTTCCTCCCATAGATGAAGATATGTGCTCAATTGTCCGCACTCGTATGGATCGGGAAGACCATCACACTTTAAGTATTCCTTCCACTATAAAATGTTATTCTGTAATAGTTGTCAGGTAATAACTTAAACCTTTTTACTTCCAATTCCTTCCTATTTTCGGAACAAATCTGTATATTTTGGTTTAAAATATTATCGATAGCATTTACAGAAATGGATAATTGTTCTTCCCTTACAAGTTGCTCTTGGGTATCCTTTTTTTCCTTTAATTTTGCTTCTTTCGCTTCTTGTAGCAAACGCAAACGTTCTTCTTCTTCGAATCTCTCCAGTTCCCGAGCATGATCCTTCTGAGCCTGAAGGTAATCGGCACGAACTTTTTTGCTCATCTTCTTATTGGGATCCTAAAACACCATTGCGTCCTAAAGATAATGTGAGGTATTATTGAATTATTTACCATGAGTAGGATTTGAGGAACTTTAGGTGGGTCTATTGGTATTACAATGAGTCCAATCTGTTCTCTGTGCTATAAAAGTAAATTTGAAGTAGGTACGTATCTGGATGATTTTGGCGGAAATCTATTTACACCGGGAACTTTTTTAGGTACGACCACAGGTTCCTCAATTACTTGAACGGAGTCTGAGTACGATTCCCACGTCCATTCGTCATTATCTTGGCCATCTGCTTGCTCAAGACTTTGATTCGATATTTCCGTCTGCAAACAAAGCTGCAATGAAAAAACTTTTATGATAGTTTAGATCTTACTTTAGGTTTAGAATGTACATCATCTTCAGTTTGGGCCCCACGAGAAACAGCTAAAGAAAGAATTAAGTAAAAAAAACAACATAAGCAATTTTTTTGTCTGGAGACCCAAAATACCTTTTTTTTGTACTTTACGATTGACCATCTTGAATAAATCACAACAAAATTTCTCTTTACAAAAAATAGACAAAATAATAAAAAAAATGCATAGAATAACTGAAAAAAGCTATTTAAAAAAATATGACATTTCAATACTACAAAAAATGAAAATAAAATTTGGATAACTTGGATGAAACTCATTTTTCAGAATATTGGATGTTGATCTAGAAGAAGAAGATAGAAGAAGTTAGAATTAAAATACTGTAGGTTTCTGCAGTTTTAGATTAGTGCAGTTCAGAGTGTCTAGATTTCTGCCAAGAACTTCTTTCCATCGATGTGTTTCTACACTTTTGATCTGAAATCTCTCTAAAATTTTTATTCTTTTCCCTCTTCCATATTTTAGGCTAATGTCCCTCTCGTGACTCTTTACGTTATCTAACAACTGTAAACAGAATTTACAGCTTCCTTATTTAATAGTTCTAGGTCTGCAGACGGTAAGTCGATTAGTAAGTTAGCCGAACAACTGCTGACTCTAAGGTACTCGATTCGAATCTTGGGAGAGTCTGAAACTTTCATATGACCGTCTCCGTGCTTCGGAAGGCACGTAAAGCCGACGGTCCCCCTGGGTTGATGATTGCCGTCATCAGCTATTAAATAACAGGGCTACAGGCATTCCCCAATCCAGATTTAGCAACCGTGGAGTCTAAATGCTAAAACCTTTCTCACAGAGAAAGAGGCTTTGTTCAGCAGTGGACAGAACCGCCTGAAGAAGAAGGTTTGCAGAAATCAGTCCTTAAAGAAATCTAGGTAAAAATTTGGGGATTTTGAAATACCGTCCAGCCCTTTAACTATTATTTTTGCGCCAAAACTGAAGAGTCCTTTAATTTTCAATGCTAGGGGGAGGTATTTCATATCTCTCGAAAATCTCTTAATAAAATTTTAGATTAGCAAAAAATTAAAGATGCAGAGAATAATTTTGAAATCAATTATTATCTAAGTATCACCTAACTTTACTTGAAGTTAAAAAATTTTACTAAATAGTTAAATCGTCAAAAAAATTAAACTAAAGAAAAAGTTAAAAATTAAGCTTAACAAGAGCTATCAAGGATCCGAAGAGAAGAAAGGAAAGGGTGATGAAGACTTTGTAACTAATTTATTTTAGTGTTATCCTCTTTAATTGTGTGCCAGCGTTTGATTTTCCCAACCCCACCCCGCCCACGTCACCAATGGTCACAATCTTTGATTCCTCCCAAGAACATTCGACAGTCACATATCAGAAACTACTTATTAGGTTTTAGGTAGTAAGTACTCTAAACTTGGATTAAAAATTGATCCAAAATGAGATTTTTATGCAAACGTCGCATTTGAATTAACTTCCCACCCCCCTGGTCACACTTACCCACAATTGTTACTGCCCCCTCTCCCCTAGACATGGACGTCCTTTATGAAAACTTCTTAAATTATTATGTTTTCTGTAATGATATTTACAACTCTGGGTATGAATTTTCGTTTACTGGAATTAAATTATTATGATTATTAAATAATGCAGGACTCATTCCCGGAAACTCGAATTTATGACGAATAATTTGTCCAACAGTTGTGAAGAAAAAAGTTCAATAAGCTTTTAAACTTTTTTTTAATTAAATAATAAGTAATAAAAAAAAATTAAATAATAAATAAATAAATAAACAAATGCCCCGAAAAAAAATCTAAATTTAAAAAGAAGTTTAACTTGGAGCCGAGTTGGCTACTGACCAGCGCCGAGATGACTTACTCCGACTTTTCAGCGTCGAATTTGCAAGTGCCGAGTTAGCTATTCATTTGCAAATTTTTGCAAATAGCTCTATTTCAGCAGAGACGTGCCTAGGGGGGGGGGGAAATTCGGAAAATTATTTTTTGGCAAAGTGTATTGTCATCGTGGACGAATCCATGTGCAAAATTTCAGCTCGATTGGATAGCGCGAACTGAGTCAAATTTGACTTTCTAAGTTTTGCCGTATTCAAGCAATCAAGCAAGGAAGCAGAAAGGTGAAACTAATATAAAAGATTTAATAAATTAAAGGCGGGTCTGGAGACCCCCGCCTAAAGTGTAGATAAAAAAACTAATTTTAAAATTTTTATAAGAAATTGTGAAAAAAAATTCTTTGTTTTTTCTCAACATAAAACTTTGTTTTATGCACTCTAGATAATGTTGATATTGCGTCTAAAGTGCACTGAAATTAAGCTATGTGCAAAAATTTAATAAATAATGTCAAAGAGTGGTCAAAACGCTCAAGCAACATTTTGTACTGAAAAACTGAAAAAAAAATTTAGCTGTACTACTTCAGCTTCAGCAAATTAGCTGAAACTCAATTTTATTTGAATGTAGGTAATTATCAATTTAAAAAAAAAATTTAGTTCTTTTACTCCATAAAGTAGAAGCTGATTCGGCGCTGAATATTAGCTGATTCCAGTAACTGAATAGTTACTGAATTGCTAATTTGGCGACCGAAAACCAGCTAAAATTATTTAATAAAAAATAATCTGATAATCAGCTGATTCACCATTTTGAACAGCTGATGCAACGCAATTTTAGCTGGCTTAGCTTTTGATGTTACTGAAAATCAGCAGCTGAAGCAGCTCAATAGCTGAATTTTATGCTAACACAGCGTGCCAAGAACGACGAAAAGGTGCAGAGGTAGACCCCAGAGCCCCAGAAGAGATAGCTCGACGATGTCAAGAAAGTGGTGGGTCGGGAGAGATTACGGAGAGACAAAGAGAGAGAGGTTTGAAGAAGATTAGGAGAGGCTTATGTCCAGGAGTGAACCGAGAGAGTCTGTCAAAGAATAAGAGTTTTTTTGGGCAAAAGTCGATAAAAAGAGGGCTGCTATGAAGGTCTGTATCTCGAAAACTAAAGAGAATAGAACAATAATTTTTTTATGCTTTTACGTAGAATTTTATGTACTTTAATTTTGATAAGACCTATTTTGGGTGTAAGATGTACAGGAAACGGCCAAATTCATATTTTGTGATTTTACTTCTTTAAATTTGTCGTAGAAAACTTAGACCCTCTCATACTAAATTAAAAGTTTAAACAGAAAATTTGATTTTCAAGTTTTTCTTTGTTTTAATTTTTTCCAAAATTTCCTTTTTCACTAAGTGAACAAAATAATAAATCACCGACTACAGGAGAAATGCACGGCGCAGGGCTAATAATAATTAAAGAAAAAATATGCCAACTGTTTTGTGGAAAATTTAAACTCTACTTTGTTTATTTACAATTTTGTTTTATCTTGCATAGATTTTCCGGGGAGGACATTAACAAAAGCACGCAGCGTAAATTTTTTTCCCTTTCTATTGTTTATTCTCTTGTTTCCAAAGACAAAAATTGACTTCCTTTTTTTTTGTACATAAATAAACAACAATTTTTTATTTGACTTGAAAATAGAAAATATGTAGACTTACCAAGGAGAAAAACTCAACTTCCTTATTGATCAAACAAATTCTTTATTGGTACAAAAATAAATATTCATATTCTTCTTTTAAAAAAGATATTAAGATTAATCATAAAAAATTACTTTTTTCTGTTTGCCGAATTTTTAACCATTGACCATAAAATTGAAATTCAAAAAAAGCACTCAATTTGTAGTGGTTCCCACAGCGACTGTCGGTTGCTTAGAAGCAAATCTTGATTTGACTTACGCAGTCTTGAGTAACCTAGCAACGCATCATCGCGTCCACTTCCTCTACAGTTTTTGTTAGCATTAAATCAACAAGTTGTTCAGTCTTCAAGAAGTGAAAGTGCAATGGAAAGCAGAATAATGTCCGAATATATTTTATTTAATTTAAATGGAAATCAAGAACATATTAAACAAATCTGGACCTCTTTGGTGTGAGTATTTTTATTATACCTAATCTGAATTACCATTAAGCCATTGGGGGAGGATAAAACACAACTTTGGTTTGGGGACCAAATGTAAACAAAATAGCATCTAAACCTCAGTGTGCGTAGATAATATTAAAAAGCAAAACAAAATTTTTATTTTTCCCATAGCCTCCTAAATATAATAAGTATTTTGGACGCTGCGCCATATTGTTTGGCCGTTAGAATAGAAATGTTTGTTTTGAAATTATTTCCGGGGATGCCAACTGAACTGCGGAAGTGGTGTCACCTAGCGGTAGTCTGTCATTTCGCTTGTTGATTTTTGCAAAAGTAATTCGAAAGTGTGCTATGAATTTTTAACAATTTGTGTGACAATATGGACACTTATTCAGCCGGAAATGGTGATCACTTCTACAAGTTTGAAGCGTAAGTTCTTCAAATTAGCAAGGTTAATTAATATTTAGCAGGCGTCATTTGGTTGCTATGGTGCGCCATTTTATTTCCCGGAAAAATAACTTAAATTATCTTACTAACCTTCCGTTTTCACATTTTTCTTTTCAAAACCTCATGAACATTTCAAATTGTCGTTTTTCATCAATAAAAGTTAAACTTGCTTAAGTAACTTGACTTAAAATCAAGGCGGCCCGCGAACAAATTCGCATTTCAAAAATGATTGTCATATTTTAAATTTAAAAAGTTTTTGTTAAACAAAACATTTGTTAATTCAACTTTTTTAAATAAATCCAACATTTAAAACGTCATTTTTCAATTGAAGAAACGTCACGCACGTTAAAGTTAAATTTGAAAGAAAAGTAAAAACGGCAATGCGTCAGTTACTAACGTCATTTCCGTGTCGTCATTTGTGCGTTAGTTACCGCTTTGTGTACACACGATCTTTCGGCTCTCGCAAAAAATTCGTTTTCCCGTACACAAATGTCGGAAACTCCTTTAATCGTATCCGATCTTGACTTCGTAACCTCTTTGGAAGATTCCAGAATGTACGGGTAAGAAATTTTCCGTAAAATTACAAAAAATTTAACGACGCTGTCAAAATGAAATTTAATTTTCGAAAATGTCCAAGGCGCGGTAAATTCAAAAACTAAAGTTTTTTAAATTTTAGTATGGATATTAAAGAGGAAATTGTGAGGGACGACGACATCCTTTTGCTAACTCCCGACGAGATGGAGGCACTAGGACACGATCAAAACAATTACCGCATCGTCGAAGAGATGGATCCTATCCGAATGGATAACGAAGCCTTCAGCATGTCGGGTTTGGACGAGAGACACATGATGCAAATGATGACCGATGAAAATTTTGCCAAGTATCCAATCGAATTGTCGCAGATGTGCAAATTTGATTCCACCAAAACTGAACATTCTTCCCACTTTGTTAAGTACAAAATGCAGGATGGGAAGCAGAGTAAAGTGTGGGAATGTGGAATCTGTAAGTATTTTGATTTTCAACAGTTTTACAATATAATATCGCTTGGGTTAGGCGCTAAAGAGTTTGGGCACCAGTACACCCTAATGAGACATCTGCCCACCCACACTGATGAAAGAAAATTCCAGTGTAATACCTGCGGAAAAGGTATTAACTCTCTTACTGAATCGGATTTTTAACAAAACTAATATTTTCAAAAAGCTTTCAGACAAATGTCAACCTTGTCCCAACATCGAGCTATCCATTCGGCAGATCGCCCTTACATCTGCGAAGTCTGCCAGAAGACGTTCAATCGCGTTTCCACGTTGATTTCTCATCGCAAAACGCACACCGGACTCAAACCTCATCGTTGCCATCTCTGCAACAAGGCTTTCCATCAGAAGGGTAAAAATACAATTTGGGACTTCTCAGTTTTCACTCTATTTTATTTACCAGGTAATTTGCGCAATCACATCTTTACCCACACCAACGAGCGACCCTATAAATGTGACATCTGCTCGAAAGGTTTCAACCAGATGAGTAACTTGATGTGCCACAAGTTGAAGGTAAACAACCGAACTTGCTAACTTTAAATGTATAATTTCTTTTTGTACTTTAGGCTCATCAACGCGCGGACAAACCCCGCTATATCTGTCAAATTTGTGGTAAAGATTTCCAGAAAAGGATGGGTTTAAGAAATCACGAACAGTACCAGCACGGTGTTCCCGGACACGAACCCTCCAACTCCTATATCGCCGCACCTACCCGTGTCAAGTCTCTTTCCCATTTTATCCTAAATTACCAATCCAAACTATCCTTTCAATATTTTAGATACACTAACGGTGTGCTAGTTGAACCCATTAATACTGCAGCTATGAAACATGCTACAGCTACCCAACAAACTCCTTTTGCCTTGCTCAGACCTTTAAATGGAATTCCCGTTTTGGTGCGAGTATTATCTGCTGGAGATAAACAGGTTTGCCCCACAAATATTACTCCTAGTGAAGAAAATATATATAAATTTCCTTTTTCCATTCTAAAGATGTTGGTACCAGCAACAGCCGAAGACTTAAAGAAGTTCGGCCAGATCACGATTTCGCAAAACTCCTCCGAAGTTCCCGACGACGAAAACAAAGAAAACGTTATGGACTCGACGGAATTTGAACAAAACACTTTGAGTTTAGAAAACGACGACAAAACGGTTTCCGGTAAGTAGCACCAATGAGGTAAGAGAAAGTTGGATGAATTGTGATTTCCTGTATTCATTCCTTATTTACCTAATCCCAGACCCAGAAATAATCTGGGCCTTAGAAAAAAAATAACATTTGGTCGATCCAATATCACCTATCCTGGATTGCAAGTGAACTTTGGGTTAGATTTTGAAAGCAAATTTTTTTTTCTCTTATGTAGGTCACTTTTTAACACCAGGTTCAGCTTAGGCACCATCGCCCACCACACAAGGGAAACGATTTTTTATATAACACTTTTAATTAACTTTATCAACTCACAACACCAATTGGTCTGGGATAGACAGGTCTGGTACTATACAAATCCGGAAGGAACCACTTTTTAACTTTCTTGGTTTCTAGTTAAACCACTAGGTACGACCGTCCAAATTAAGATACCTGTGGTCGCCACTGTGATTCAAAAATGCGGTCAGGATGGTAGCATGTGCATGGCTGTCGAAAGTCCTGGACCAAATAACGAAGACGGAATGGAGGGCAATAACTTCTATGTTACCACCACCGATCAGAATGGTAAGTTCCACTAATCGGCTTTTGGGAAGGTAAAACTGTAATTCTTCTAGTTTCAGCCGGTGAAGTCAACTTTGTGCCCAATTTCAACAATCCGGAATTTAACAACATTCAACTTGATGAAGGTCACAACATCCAAGGAGCACAAATTCAATTTGTCAACGAACGTGGACAGTTATTGCATGAAGAAAATGGAAAAACCACATGTGAGCCTGTAATCTAGAAATAAATAAAATATGTTTTTAATTAATTTTCAGATTTTGGAAATGAATTTGTTAATCAAAATAATCAGGAATTTGTCAATAACGTGATCAGCCTTCAAAATAACGATCCAAGTATTCTCGGTCACATCCAGAATGGAAATTTGTTAAACATCAGCTACAACGACAACGGAGAACCGATATATGAGGTAAAATTAAAATCTTTTGATTTACTTTAAATTAACAAAAACTTTCTTTAGGTTTTGAACAAATCGGAAACCATAACCATTGACGATTCCAATAGTAGTGCTGAAACTACAAATGTGTTGTATCAAGATGTCGACATGGTAGAAAATTTCATTATCGAGTAAAGGATAGTGGATTGAAATTTAGATTTAGTGATTTTTATATTTAATTGAAAAATTTTATCAATAGTTGAACTTTGTCTCTTTCAATAATCTGTTGTTTTGAAATAATGGAAGATACAAAATAGTAACTGGTTTTAAGACAATTTTACTCTTTAACTTAAGGATTCTTATGTTTGTATTTTTGTTCACACCTGTACAGTATTACAAGGTTTTAAATGTTAATTTTTGCGTTGCCAAGAGCAAGGCCGAATATGTTATAGTAATATGTTTGTTAAATGATTCCGATTGTAAAATATTAAATGTTTAATGAATTTAAAATTAATTTTAATGTTGAAAATTAGTCTCGGAACGAAACGGAAAAAATTAAAGCCAAGGAGCTTTTAAAACAAAATGTTTAATAAAAATTAATTCTATACATACAAATCAGTCATTGTATATTCATTCAACTATAAGTTAAAAATGTGCTGAGAATAAATAAACCACGCTTCTTAATTATTAAAGTGGAAGTGAGCAAACCATTGCTGCATTTATAAAATTGTGTTTTCGACTAATTGTCTTTGCAATTTTCTACGTGTCTATGTCACTTTCAATCTTGACTTCTCTTTCTGCTAGGCTTTAAAAGCTTCCTCAATAGAGGTCCATAAATAAAGGGATACAGCCCGAAGAAAAGGTAACCCATAAAGTATACCGATTGGTAAACCTTCCAGTACCGGTCATACGTTAACAACGCGAACGGTAGTAACGAAAATCCCATAAAAACAAAAGTGTAAATCCTTAAAACTACACTTAGTATTGCGCTCACAACAGGATGTGCTAAAAATTTGGTGGCAGCTTCGTTTTTCTGCACCATGGGTTTGAGCTAAAAATAGAGTGATAACGAAAAATTTCATAAAAAGTGCATTTACTTACATCTTTTTCTAAGTACATGACCAAAAATTCGAATAAAAAGCACAAGTAGTACCCGCTGTGGAAACCATGCCAAACTGCCAAAAATAATAGCGCAGCAGCTTGACTGTATAGGCGATGCCCCAAGAATTTAAGCCTCTTGTAGATGTACTGGGCCACCCAGTGGTTGGTGTTAATGTTAAACGATAAAATGTAGTGGTTAAATTCGCTGGCAGTTTCCAGTAAATAAACCTTCACATTTTCAACTCCATTCCATTGATCGGAACCGGTTTCATCTTTACCGTTGTATGTTATTCCTGAAACAAAAATGATAGTTTAGTTGACATAATCGGAAAACTGGTTAAAACTCACCAAACAAAATGCAGGCACCTTCAGTTAACAACCAACAGGAAATGTACTTGTACAGTGTGAACCGTCCCCAGATACCCAAAAAGAAACATTTCTTTAAAAAGCTTTCGTTATAGTACTCGTCCGACAAGAGGTAATCGTCTGATACGAAGCTACCTAATGCTTGAAATACAGCTAAGTAGGTCATTCCGAGACAGAAGCGTTTAAAAGCTGCGATTGTTGAATTTGGTGCAGTTGTAGTACCCTAAAAGATTTTTAAGGTGGATTTGGAAGAAAAATCTTAAAACCAAAACCCACCTCTTCACTGTATTTGCCTTCAACAAACTCCCGGTACCTTTTGAGGGGAAACTGTGGACCCACTAAAAAGCTGGTGGGAAAGCAGGTGTAACCACAGACTTCCAAAAATGAAGGTTTTTCGGTGATGCCAACTTTTTTACTATCGGCCGATAGAGTTTCAATCGGTTGGTGACCATCATAGAGATCAAAGGAAAGTCCAATTAATCGAAGCACCATCACACATTGAGGCATCGTCCAATTAATATCATAATCTTCTGTACCAGTATAATAATATCCTGTAAAAGAAATTCAAAATTTAATTTTCACAAATTCAATCAACCCGTTTTATTGTTATTGCAAATTATTAGTCGAACATCAGAATATAAAAAAAAATTAATCAGATATTTTTTTTAATTTAGTAATAACTAATAAGCATTAACCCGAGGAACGAGTAGATTTGTACTGTACAGTAGTAGATTTCCTTTTACGAGATTTTCGCAAGATTTTCCTCCTTAATTGCTTTAAGATTTATTTTTGGAAAAGTTGAAAAAACAGAAAAAGCTCAGATTTTCTATTTTTTAAAATTTCATAAGATTACCTCGAATTTTCTGAAATATTGTTAGACTTCGTAAAATTTCCTTGAATTTCCTAGGATTTTCTACATCTCCTCGAATTTTCTATTTCCTGAGATTTCCTAGGACTCCCTACTATTTCCGAAGATTTTCGCGAATTTGCTCAGATTTAATTGATTTTCCTTGGACTTCATAACTTTCCTAGAATTATCTACATTTCCTCGAATTTCCTACTCCCTAAAATTGTCTCTAATTTGCTGAGATTTTCTAAGATTCCCTTAGATTTCCACAAATTTCCCAGATTTTCACAGCGATTTTCACCTCGATGTAACCAATTACTCATATAACTAGAGAAATTACTGTACTAGTATTAATTAAAACCCTGCTTCGCCCGTGTTTTGTTTCTTTTATATTATTTCTACTAAAAAATGCGTTAACCTCGCAGAAGTCAGCAGTAAGATTTAAGTGGTAGCAACTAAAGGCCACCTCACACAACCCTTGTTTTGCTGATGGATTGCTTGCTTGTTTCGCTGCTAGGTTCCTAGCAGCTGTGATTTCAATGCGCACGCAAGTAGTAGTTAGTGAAACTCGATAGCACTCCTGTTTACGAACACGAAGCGGCTTTTTCATTGGTTAGCGCTGAAATCCATCACAGAAACCATCAACAAAAATAGCACGGAAACAAGCAAGCAAGGCAGCAGTGACGTCATTTTCCATCAGGGCAGCCAGCACCGTTGCCATCAAGCAATCCATCAGCAAAACAAGCGTCGTGTGAAGTAGGCTTATTAATATTCAAAATCATTTAAAAATCATAGAACAGTCCGCTTTTGTGATATAATTGAAGCTTATCAGCGTTGGCTCAGTTTTATAGATGAGCTAATGGTGCAGTGCAGATTTGATCTGGAGATGAATAATTCTGTGGTAAGCACTTAAAAGGTCATAAGTATACATTGTTTCCCTATCTACTTATGACCTTTTAAGTGCCGACCACAGAATTATTTATAATCAGACCACCAAGACCACTGAAGTTCATTTGCACATACACACGTTATCTGAAATCTGTTCACTTAAGTCTGCAAGTTCCGATCTGCTGACAATCGATGTCTAAATATAATTGATCTACAGACTATCTACATATAAATTGCAAAAAAAATTTAATTTCAATATATAAATATTAAAATTAGTGAAAAGTACTTAATTAGTGGGATTGAAGTAAGTATATCCCCAACCTGGTGATAACTATCTTAGTTTTAAAACTAAGATTGTTTGTTCGTCTCTTCTGCACGGTGGAGACTCTTTGAACAATTTCAACCAAATTTTGCGCACTTGCTCAGTGGAACTTGGCGAAGATTTATGTGCAGGAATATCTTTAAAAATGTGAGAGTAGAGCGAGATTCGCAAAATGTTGTCAACAGATGGCGCGACAGTGGTAAAATTATATATGGGTCATTTCACCAAATAAAATCACTTTTACGGGGTTAACCCCGCCGATTTTGTTCAAACTTTGTGAATATGTTCTCTACATTATAAAAAACATTTTCTGAAAATTTTAGCCTTTAATATGCAGCCATTTTGAAGTTATAATTTTTTGAATTTTTTTTACTTTTTCATTAATTTTTTTGAGGTAGAAAACTTTTTTGGAAAAATTGGAAAAAGACAGTTTTTTCTAGGAAAAGTTCTCAGCTTTTCAAAGAAAATATTCATTTTTTGTCATACATAACAGAAAACCCTTTAAAATACAATTAAAGTTGAAAAAACGATTTTTCTTACTGTGGGGAGCGAGTTACTTCAAATTTGATATTTTTTTCGGAAAGCTGAGTTTTTCCCACTAAATATGTTATTTTTACGATGTGCATATTTTTTGTTTAAATTCAATTAATTATTGTTTAAATACTTGTCATTGATTAGATGATTAGATGAAAAATAAATCTACTTATTTTAAGAATGTTGCTGCACGAAGTTCAAGGGCCTAAATCAAAGTACTGCAGACAAAGACAAAGTATTTTATCTTTAGTGTTTTATTTGCTTCAAACTGGGGGTCTGGGGGTTATAAAATATCCCCCAGTATCCAAACAGATGTGCTTAAAAGAAGCACTTGCATCATACAATGAGGTAAACCCCTGATTGGGGGTTCCCCTGGAGAGAAAACAGCTGGTTTGTATCTACAGGGTGACCCAGACCACCCGTATCAGTACTTTTTTTCAAAAACGGTAAGTCGTAGAGAGTTGGGCTAAAAAAATTTATTACAAAAGCCCTAATGACGAATCTAATGGTGATATTATTATTTCCGGGAAAAGTCGGCATCCAGAGTAGTTTGCTCCAGAAAGCCCAGAAATCCAGAATTTTAAATGGCACCATATGTCGAAAGTGGTATTGTTGGAAAGCTCCTTAAAAAATAAGCAATTTTTGTAAAAAAAAAATTTTTATTACTCCCACCCCTTTTAAGTTATATTCGACTTAAGTTATTAAGTTATTATTTTGATTATTTTGACTTTATTTTAAAAATTGGCATTCAAAATCTAGCTATCGGGTTAGACAATAATTAGACAATAAACCAGAAGAGCTCAACAGTGTTTAGAAGTAAATGAAAGACATTTTGAACACTTGTGACGTTGCTCTAACGCGGTAGCTGGATTTCAAGTGCTGACTTTTAAAGCTAAGTTCGTTATAAAAAATTGAAATTTAATAATTTCAAGTGAATATAACTTAAAAGGGGTGGGAGTAATAAAAAAATTTTTCCTACAAAACTTGTTTATTTTTTAAAGAGCTTTCCAACGATAGCACTTTCGACATATGGTGCCATTTAAAATTCTGGATTTCTGGACTTTCTGGAGCAAACTACTCTGGAGGCCGACTTTTCCCGGAAATAATAATATCACCATTAGATTCGTCATTAGGGCTTTTGTGATAAAATTTTTTAGCCCAACTCTCCACGACTTACCGTTTTTGAAAAAAAGTACTGATACGGGTGGTCTGGGTCACCCTGTATATGCTGCATGATTGATTTTATTAATTAGGATTCTATCACTCTTTAAAATCAAAGATAATGCATTTATTATCAGTAAGTTCAGACAATATTGTGATATTTTAATAGTAAATTATAGACCAGTATATAAGTGGATGTAATTTAAAAAATCACACCACGGACATGACTGTTAAAAATTTAAGTTTAATTTTTTTGAATGAATAAAAGTTCCCACTGTCGTTTTTCTTAAATTGATGTTGATTATAAATTTTCAGTTGCCATCTTTCTTGAGGTTTAAGCCTGGTTAAAATCTCTATTCGGTGTGCATGTATTTCCCGAACATATTACAGCTATTTTAGAATCTATTTCAATATCATCAGCATCGGTTGTGTATAAATTGAGATTCTCATTAGTAGAGTTAACTCGAGTTGCACATCAATCGAGTTCCACTGTATTCGCTTATATAAACTATGCTGGTAGTTTAATATTAATTTAACAAATTTATTTTTAATTAATTGCATTTGTTATTCTTTTCAAAGGCATTGTATTCAAATTTAATAAATTGACAATCTAAATTAGTAAGGTAAATTGAATAAACTTGAACTTTACAACCAACCAATTAAAAATTGAATAAATAAACACGAATGAACTACAATTAGCTTTCAAGTTGACTAACAATAACAATTAAATTACCTTTCGAGTGGCCTTCGAGATAACAAAAACATACGACTAAACTGCCCTTACCTATTAAAAGATAGCCCATGTTGTACAAGAAAACGACGGCTACGGAAGCTAAAGTTCCACCGATAACTCTTAACGTTAGGTGGGTAAAAAGGACGGCCGCAACAGTATGCAAAATATCGGCTCCATAGTTGAAGTATCCGATGGCGAGGCCGGTGAACAAGCAGAACAAATGTTGAAAATCCGCATCTCTGCCGTACACAAACTTTCTGTGTATAAAAGCTATAGGATAACCTAAAACACAAAAGGTCGTTTTTGCGCATTATTTACGTCATTCCGATTTTTAAAAAAATGTTACCTGCAAAAAGGGATAATAATAATCTCAACGCCGGTTCGGTAGTTCCCACAACACTGCTTAATTTAGTAACAAAACCGGAAGATATTTCCACGTCCATTTCGATCCGACAATGAACAAATTTTAACCTAAACTGAGATTAATGTCATCCCACTGACATTAGAAACTCGACGTTTTTCTCAAACGTTTTGATAAGATAAAATAAAATAAGGACAAGAAAACACGTGGACAACAAAAAATGGACTTGTTAACGATTTAAAAGCTTTTATATTTACATTAGATTTATTACATCACAAACTCCGATGTAGATTATCACAGGTCAGGACCGCAAAAGTCAGCACTGTCACGGTACGGTCACGGTTCTCTGCAATCAAGGTTAAAGTTTCGAGATACATTTACGTATTACTTCCGGGGAGGGGAATTTTCACATCATCTTTACTACTAGCCAATCGTCATCCATGATTCATGAATTTAAAATCATTCGATGGACATTATTGGATATTAAAAATTTATAGGTCCCAGTGGCGGCGCACTTATTTGGGCATTTCGACCATAGCCTAGAGAGCCCAAGATAATAAATATATTGTACGGCTTTGAAAATTTTAATCAATAATTTAAACTTTTTGGAAAGCTTTGACATCTGTTAGTTCGTAGAGTAATTTTTTAATAATAATAATAATAATGAGAAATTTGTAACAGTTGGAATTATAGAATAAATTTTAAAAAATTCAAGTTTGTAAGGTTGTTTTGTCTTTGTCTTACCACAATATACAGATATATCATATATATGTCGTACTCATTTTCTTTACAGGGTTGTCACGTTTTGCAAAACTTCCTAGTGATGTAAGTGGGCTTTTAAAAATTCAATTTGGGGCTTAATATTAATCGAAACAAAATCACCAATCTCATTTTTTTAATACAAACTTTCAGAAAAAAAATTTTTCTTAATTGATTTTATTAACTTCATATTTGATTTTGAATTTAATCGCAAATGAAGAAATACCTAGAAGAGCCCCCGCAAAATGTATTAATTTATTTTAATTTTTTTGTGGTGTAATAAAAGAAGCGCTATAAAGGTTCCCATCCCCTAACGGCTAGAAACAGGCCAGTACTCAAGATTTCTTCATGGGGGGGGGGGTACCAAAGAAATTTATAAAATAAATACATTTGATGTATTATGTTTATAACAAAATATGTATTGGAGGGGAGTGAATACGCACAGGCCTGGCTAGAAATAATTAAATTTGTGAGTACTTTTTCGAGGTAGAAACCTTTTTATCCTCCCCCAAGTATAGAAATAAAAATTAAAGCTCTTCTCTCTAGGCACTCTTCGAAACCCGACGAAATCTTATGAAATTCAAGAAAAATTGAGAAAATTTTAAGAATAACTTTAAGAGAAAATTTTAAGAATAAATGAGGTTTTGCTTTCTAAGGCAATCTAGTAAAAAAAATGGAAAAATATTCGTAACACAAAAATTTTAAATAAATAAAAAAAAAATTTTTAATAATAATAATAATAAAATTTTAATATAACAAGTTCAGTAAGATAATAAAAATCAATCATATGGTGATTGACCTTTCAGCAAAGGTCATCGGTATTTATGTTTAAAATTATGTTTAATATTACCCAAAGGAGGATCAAGAAAAAGTTAGATATATTTTAATAAAAATGTAAGCATGTTTTTAAAATTTTTACAAAAATTAGTTGATTTTGTTGGCTATTGATGGGTCGTGGGGGGTTAGTTACTATTACTACCCCCCCCCCCTCTTGTATCTGCAATTGATACTACTTTTATTGTAATCGTGCAGAGAAAAATCAGATTTTGATAAATTTAGACGTTTGGGAGTCCCAGAAGAGAAACCCACGTCTGTACGTGTGTTTGTGTATGTGGTCAAATTTTGTGTGCGCTCTACCTCAAAAAGTAGTGGGAATTTTTTAACAAAATTTCGTAGTACATAAATATTAAGACTTAGAACTGATTAGATTTTGGTTAAAGTCGGTACACGGAAACGCAAAAAAAACTTGGTAAATTAAAAAAATAATTTTTTTTCAAATTTTATTTTTTTTTATTCAATTAAAAAAGTATTAATCAATAATCAATTAAGAATATCAATAATGAGCTAAAAGACACAAATAAAACGCTTTTATTAACTTTTATTAAATATCCTATTTTTGTAAGTATTCTCTTTTCAATTTTTTTTTGAAAATTTGTTTTTCTCTTTTCATTAAAAATAAAATTTTATATTAAACTTGTAATAGTTGTAGGAACTCTGTTTATATGCCCTGCATAACAAGTCTCTTGGTAACTTGTGTTGCCAAGGGATCATTCCTGCGTGTGGGCACACTCGTCGCTATTTAGATTTAGTTCAGTAAATTAATATATGCTGTGCACCAATGCAGGGGCGGTGATATCAATAATCGAATGTAAGCAATGCTTAGGGGCCAGGGACCATAGGGGGCCCCTATTTTTTTGTTAATTGTTAATAGAAAATTAACAGGGGCGTATTTAGAAAATACGTTTGGAGGAGGCAAACCAAATATTTTCAGAATCTCGTTAATCCATTCATGCACGTCAGTGGTAAACCGCCTGACAAGTTCCAGAAATCTCAATGAACCTTCAGAAACGAAATCCGAAAACTAACAAACAAAGAAAAATAAAAAAAAATTTTACAACTCCGTGGTAAACATTATTTTTATCAGGGAGGGCTTCAGGAACACAATCTGAGTCATCTTTGGGAGGGCAATTGCCCCTTTGCCCCCCTCTGAATACGCCACTGAAAATTATTAAATTGTTTTTTAGGAGCCCGTTTTGTGTAGTTGCTTAAGGGCCAGAGCTATACTTGCACCGCCACTGGCCCATTATACTACCTCCGATGTAGCTGTCTCGATCGAATTCATCCTGGAGACAAAATGACTTGAGTGACAGGATGGAGAGGCGCTGCATCGGAGGTAGTACAATGGGTTCCATTTAGTGGTCTAAGTGCGAGTAAGGAATCCTAGAGATCTCTCCTTGCCCTTTTACCTAAAATCCAGAAGAGTGCACTAACCCCCCGGATTACACCAATTATTTTGTGACTTAAATAATAGACGGTCATTATCCTAGTATGTTAGCTGAATAACTGCTGATACTAAGGTACCCGGTTCGATTCAGGCAAGAGTCTAAAATTTCTTATGATCGTCTCCGTGCTTCGGAGGGCACGTAAAGCCGGCGGTCCCACTGGGTTGATGATTTGCCCTCATCAACAAAAAAAACAAGGTTACGGGCAAAGCTACCTCTGATGTAAAACAACTAATATGCTCACAGTAATAGTGACTTCAGCTGCTCTTCTAGAAGGCAGCCAGAGGTCAAGTAGAAGAAAAAGAGGAAGAAGAAATAATATAATGTTTAGACTTTCACTCCCTGATGTGCAAAAATAAAATTACTTTTAGACTTTTTTTTTTCGATTCCAAAGCTCTAAACATATTATTTAAGTCACAAAACAATTGGTATAATCCGGAGGGTCTGGGGGGTACGGAATAACCCACAGTGCACTCTTCTAGATTCTGGATTTTAGCTAGGAGACCAGGGAAATATCCCTACGCGCATTTAGGCCACTAAATCGGGTCCATTGCAGTGGCGTATTTAGAGGGGGGCAAAGGGGCAATTGGCCCCTTGATAAAGAGGTTTTAAAATTTTAATAACTTTTAATTATTTTTATTTATTTGTTTAATATTTATTTATTTATTCATTCGGTTACCACTGACGCGCACGAATGGATTAACGAGATTCTGAAAAATATTTTGATCTGCCCCCTTCCCAAAAAAGCACTTTCTAAATATGCCACTGGTGGCGGTGATATCAATAACGAATGCTTAGGGGCCCGGGACCATGAAGGGTAGTAAATCCCAAAAAGGAGATTTTTAGATAATATACGCAATTCAAAATTAATACATTTTATTTTTAAGGGGGCCCGCTTTGTATATTTGCTTACGGGCCCTGGCTACTCTTGCACCGCCACTGCACCAATGCTGTTGCAACCGCTACATATTCCCGTTTTTAGATGAGTGGTTAAACGAAGAACAATAATATGGAATGAAAACAAAAACACACCCCCCAGACCCCCCGGTTTCAAAAACTGAAAACTTGTGTATATGTTCTGTGATTGATCTTACCCAGGGCCCATTTATCTATTAGGCAAGCAAGGCAGCTGCCTAGGGCGGCAGTCTTTTAGGGGCGGCAAAAATTCTAATTAATTCTAATAAAAAATATAACATAAATAAAAATTCAAATAGGTAAGTTCTTAACTCTCAGAGTTAACATTTTTTTTTATAATAAATATACTATGCTGTAACAATAATTTCAATTTTTTATTATAAGGGGCGGCAAAAAAAATTATGCCTAGGGTCCTCACATGCCTTAACGCGGCCCTGATCTTATCTACTTAATAAGAGACTATCACTTTTTTATAATTTTTTTATAATAATAATTAATTTTATTTTTAATTTTAACTTGAAGTTTGATTTTGAATTTAATCGCAAATGAAGAAATACCTAGAAGAGCCCCAACAAAATTTTTAAATTTATTTTAATTTTTTTGTGATTTAACAAAAGAAGAGCTATAGATGCTAATGGTTCCCATCCCCCTACGGCTAGAAATAATTAAATTTGTGAGTAAGGCAGACCCGAGAGCAGGCTTTCTTCATAGAGGGGGTTTACAAGAAAATGTATAAAATTTTAAAAAAAATTTTTTAAATATATAAAAATATGTTAGAAAAAAAAAATTAAATAAAAAAAAAATAAAAAATAAATTTGCCAGGCGACTCGCTTTGCTCGAGTTTTTACTCTTACTTTTTTTTACTGATTTTACTTTTCGATAACAGGCTCTTCTACACGTCATTGCTAAGTACGCCACTGGCTCTATCTCAAAAAGTAGTAGAAATTTTTTAATAAAATTTCGTATTTAGTACATAAATATTGAGACTTAGAACCGATTAGATTTTGGTTAAAATCGGTACACGGAAATGCAAAAAAATAATATTGAAATTTAGTAAATTGAAAAAATAATTTTTTTCTTATTATTTAAATTTTATTTCTTTATTATATTCTGCTTTATAATAATATTTAAAAAATTATTAATCAATAATCTTGTAAATATCGTATTTTTGCATCGAACAACATCTAAATGATAAGAAAACTATCATTAATTTACATAATCGATGTAGGTACATTAATTTGGACGTCCTCTATACATAAATATTACTCACTTCAGTTTTATTTGACGTTTGACGTTGGCGTTTCTACTAAATTAGAATAAATATTACAGAAATAGTACGATGTCGAACAAGGGTGATAGTTTGTCAAATAATATTCAAAAAGATGGAAATACAGAAGGAAGCGTTAACCACAAAAGGTAGGACCCCAAATAATAATTTTTACATTCGACGTTTTTCTCCTCATCTTCCACTGCATTACTCAGCACATTGTTTTACCTACCCTATCATTAATCAATATTCATTTTATCAACGATTAAGTACTTATCCTTTCAATATTTCACCATTACACGGTTAATTTTCGTTCCTTCTGTCGTTGTAACTGTAAAAACCTGAATTCTAAAATTCTAACCTACAATTCGGTAATTGAAATTGAACTTTGCAGTAAAAAGCGACACCGTGGCAAGAAGCAAAACGTAGAAGTGCGCGAGGAGAAGGAAGACGCACAATCGGTTGATAATTTTGTCAACGGAACCGATTTGAGCCGCATAAGCAATATGAGCATAAAAGATCTGCGAGCTGCTGTCGAAGCTTTCTCGATGCAAACAAAACCTGCAAAAACGCCCGAAGAAGCGTTACATAAGTCGTATCAGTTTTGGAGCACCCAACCTGTTCCTAAAATGGGTAAGTTCACAGCTTTGAACAAAAACGAAAGTAGGGCCTGAATTTTTAGATGAAAAGATTACTGCCAATGAAGCAATAGAAGCAGACAAACAAGTAACCGAGATACGTGTCGAACCTTATAGTTTACCCGATGGTTTCCAGTGGGACACTCTTAATTTAGATGAACCTTTAGTTCTTAAGGAATTGTACACTTTGTTGAACGAAAATTACGTGGAGGACGACGATTGCATGTTTAGATTTGATTATCAACCTGACTTTTTAAAATGGTAAGATTTTGAAATTTTTTAATTTTGCATCAAATTGAAATTTCTGTTGTTCAGGGCGCTACAACCACCTGGGTGGCGTAAAGACTGGCACTGCGGTGTTAGGGTAACAAAAAGCGGCCGGTTAGTGGGTTTCATTTCGGCTGTTCCTGCAACCCTCCATGTTTATGACAAAATGCAACCAATGGTGGAAATTAACTTTTTGTGTGTGCACAAAAAATTGCGTTCGAAGCGCGTCGCGCCTGTGCTCATCAGGGAGATAACTCGAAGAGTTCATTTGACTGGAATATTTCAGGCCGTTTACACTGCCGGAGTAGTTTTACCAAAACCGATTGGCACGTGCAGGTACTGGCATCGTTCGCTGAACCCCAGGAAATTGATCGAAGTGAAGTTCTCTCACTTGTCCCGGAACATGACCATGCAACGAACGCTCAAATTGTACAAGTTGCCCGATCAGCCCAAAACGCCTGGGTTTAGACAACTTACCGTTAAGGATATCCCGCAAACTCAGAAGTTGTTGCAGGAGGTTTGTTGAATTTTAATAGTTTATTGTAGGAATTACAAGTTTTTTTTTTAGTATCTTGGAAAGTTTGATTTAGCACCAAATTTTTCTGAGGAGGACTTCACCCACTGGTTTGCGCCACAAACGGGAATTATTGACAGTTTTGTGGTAGAAAACGGCGGGGTGGTGACTGATTTTGTGAGTTATTATACTTTACCGTCGACCGTGATGCATCACCAGGTGTACAAGACTCTGAAAGCAGCTTATTCGTTCTACAATGTTTCAACAAAAACACCGTGGGTGGATTTGATGAACGACGCTTTAATTTCAGCAAAACAGCTCGGTTTTGATGTGTTTAATGCTTTGGATTTGATGGACAACAAGGAATTTTTAGAAACTTTAAAGTTTGGTATCGGTGATGGAAATTTGCAGTACTATTTGTACAATTGGAAGTGCCCAATTATGGCGGTGAACAAAATTGGTTTGGTGTTACAATAATTTATTCAATTGCTAGTCGGATTATTGCAATTACAGGTTACTACGATATTTTTGAATTTGTTTTGATATTATTGACTAAAACGATTTTAATTATATTTTTTTATGTATACACACCCAAGTTCATATTTTATAAAACATATAAAAGCTTTGTTTCGTATGTATCAGTCTAAAAAATTTCTATATTTACGTATGTTAAAAGTTTTTATATTCTACCATCACAATATAAGAATAAATTATTACGGATGCGTAGGTGCGTAATACCCTTTTTTTTTGTTAGGTTTGGTCTAGTTGTATGTATAAAACGAATGTAGACCTTTGCAAAAATAAAAACTAATTAAATTCAACCTTTTCTATTAACTCTACCTTTCGACTAAGTTTAGATTTCGTCAGAAAAACCTTTAATTCAATTTCGGAATATCTTGAAATGAGAGCAAGAACACGAATAATAAAAATGAAGCATATACAGGCAAGCACAAACCTAATTACCAAATTTAATTAGAAATCATTAGCGTTAGTTTGTACTCTATAAAATGATGTATGTATCTAGAGTAGGAAGACGCCATCTTCTAAACAAGAACTATTTCTAAAAATAAAATAGATAGAAATAGTTTGAAACTAATTTTAGAATAATCAATAATGAAAAACTAGCTAGGAAAATTGCAAATTTAATTTCTATAATTTTTCGTGCAAGTTTTTTATTTCAAGACAACCCTGAGCTTGAGGTTTTTTCTCAGTAAATATATTAGAATTTTTAGAATTAAAAGTTATTATTAAAATCTAGGTTTTAAGTAAGGAAGTTTATTTTTCATGACTGAATCTATTTCAAATCTTGCAGGCTGGGTGGACGTCATGTTTCAGAATTTATTTTCGCTGAAAATCCAAAAGAAAATGAGATCCGTACTTTTTTTCCTGTCCAAAAAAAGGGTCCGACCTGAGATATAGTTCAGTAGCAAGGTAGTTTTGGTATGCAAAAGATCGAGTGATTCTAATTTTTACTTTCCGAACTCCTTAGTAAAAAAGTTGACCTCCCTTTTTTTATACAATATTTATGATTTGAGGTTCCATTAAACCATTTCTATTATTTTTGAATAATGAAAAAAATATTTTAAATTTAAATTTTGATATGTTGTGGCATGAAGCCTATCGAAGATGAATGAAATCGTATGGGGGGAACGGGGGGTTTACTTCAAGCGATAAAACGTAATCCATCATAACTTTAAAATGCAATGAAATATGTAAAAGTTTATTACGACAAAAAATTATCAGTATCAAATTACCCACAACTTTTGCGCTATAAAATAAAAAAAAAATTTTTAATAAAATTTCTAAAAAAATCTAAATTGCCTATAGATAGAAAAATATTTTTGTACATAGAATTTCAGTTATTTGTGATTTTTTTTTTGTTATTTCGATTTTCAGAATGTTTTTCACGATTATTGCTGATGTTCTGATAAAATTTAGTATTTTAGATTTTACCATCCGCGGTAAATTGGGAGTTACATTTAATAATTCGGAAAGTTATACGATGGCCACATCAGATTTTTCTATATTTTGTAGGACTTGCGATTTTAATTAAAATTCCAAATTTTCGACCTTGGCGACCACTAGGAGGTGCCGTTATTTTATTCAAAAAGAAGGCAAAAATATTGAGTTTTGCACTCTTTACCAGTTTATTTTATCACTCAGGAAAAAGTCAGAGAATTAAATTTTCAGTCAGAGAAAAAAATTTCATTAAAAAAAAATTTTATTTTAAAATCTCTGAACAAGCTATGGAAATGGAACAAGATAAGGAAAAAACGTTTACGGTGCAAGGGGGGGATACCCCAGTACCCGTCGTGGAAGGCTGTGCCGGAGCAGGCGCCTCACGACCGTCATCCAGTGACTGCTCTGCGTCCTCCATGGCCGACCAGGCCGGGACGCAACAACAAGTGACTGGCGAGGACAAAAAAGGTGGATCAAGGAAAAATTCGGTAACTGAGAATCCCACCAAGAAAAGTTCGAGGAGTATCTCTCTATCTGAAGACTCAGCCGGAGCCCAGATAGAGGAGTCTATAAGGCTGATCACTGAAGGGCTCAACACCCCTCAGACCAGGTCGATTTACCTGCCCTACAAGAACTTATTAACTAAACAACTGCAGTTAATCAAAAAGACGTACAAGAAAGATTACGACATTAGAGTAGCAACAGCTTCAAAGCCTGACGAGCTCAGACAAGTCTTGGACCTGCCTAATCGCCAGGACCCGCCAGGAGAAAAAGATACGGCATCAACATCCAGATCTCCAGTAGACATAGAGGGGATCCATGCAAAAATGTCAAGACAACACGAAAAACTCAAAGAAGCAATTGAAACCATCAAGGCTCAAGGAGACACCATAAAAAGCCTCCAAATTCAAACACGTTAAACTAATGGAGGAGATCAAGTTGGCAAGAGCGGAGGCAACATTAAGCAAAGAGGCTGCCAAAAACACCCTAAACAAATTGGAAAAAATAAAAGCCACCCTCCAACAAATAGACAAAACCACACACGAAAAAACTCCCGAGGTGTCCAAACCCACACTGGCTCAGGTGGTGAAGACCAAGAGCAAAGCGGTGGAACCAGAGGCATTAAAAGATGCCATTACCAATGCCCAAAGGGAATCTAACCTGGGAAAGCAAGAGAAGGCTCAGAAAGAAATTATGAGGCGATATATGGACGAAGGAAGCACAAAACCCGACGATGGGTTCCAAATGGTAACCTACCGAAAGAAACAGACCACCAGGCCAGAAAAACCAAAACCAAAAAACAAGTAGTCGAACAGAAGGGATGCCTTAATTATAAAGGCTACCCCCGAAGACGTCAAAAGCAAAATGGGAGAAGTCAGGATGGCACTCAGGGGAGCGGAGGCCCCCCTCATCAGTGGCATTAGACAAACAAGAAAGGGGGACATAATAGTGAAGCTCGAAGTGAGCAATCAAATGCACAAACATAAAAATGTCCTAAAAGACAAAGTCGAAATCAAAAGAGACCTCATAGGCTTGAAAACGACATACACGATTAGAGACATAGAAGAACTAGCTACTGCAGAGGAAGTAAAAGAGGACCTCCGCAGAGTGGCGCCGGAAGAAAACCTGATACTCAGGGACCTACGACCATACTACCAAGGCACACAAATCGTGAGAGTCGAGGTCAGGAGGGCATACCTACGTCTGCGGAAGCTGACTTTCCAAAGACGCGGAGAATCAATTGCAATCCAGTGCGAAGAAGCCAAACAAGAACTGAAAAGACTTAGAGACACCGTGACTAAGAAAATCTGAGATAGCAAAAAGGAAAACTGGAAGAAACTAATAGACGAAGTGAATGAAGATATCTGGGGAAGGGCCTACCGGATAGTCACCAAGAAGTTGGGTAGCCCATCTATCCCTGGCCTGACTGAAGACCGACTAAGAGAGATTATTTGGAGCCTCTTCCCAGAACATCCAGAAGTGACATTCAAAGCCAAAACAGTAGACGAAAACATCCCATATTTCGACGAGGCCGAATTGAAGGCAGCTGCTAAGAAGATGCCAAACAATAAGACGCCTGGGCCGGATGGAGTTCCGTCGGCCATCATCAAAGAGCTGGCAGGGACCCGACCAGAGGTGCTGCTGGACGTGTATAACGGGTACCTGAGAGAAGGCAATTACCCAAAAAACTGGAAGAAAGCCAAATTACGACTGCTGAGGAAGGGAGACAAGCCGCTCAAGCTCCCTAACTCTTATAGACCAATCTGCTTACTGGACCACGCTGGTAAACTATTTGAAAGATTGATCCTCCACAGGTTACAATTAGAGATCGAAAAGACCGAGGGCCTCTCGGATAGACAATATGGCTTCCGAAGGGGTAGATCCACCACCGATGCGATCGACAGCATGGTCCAAAGAATAAAAGCGACAATGGGCAAGAAGAAGAAGAAGAAGCGTTAATTTGGCGAGATGGCAGACGATCATGGAAGAACTCGAGAAGAGGGAGGTGTCGCCATACCTCCTCAACATCTTGTCAAGCTACTTCCACTACAGGACGCTGGTAGTAGACGAGAAACTCTGGCAACAGACGCTCCCGGTGTGCAGTGGAGTCCAACAAGGCTCAGTACTTGGTCCTCTGCTATGGAACGTGATGTATGACGGCGTCCTCAGGCTCCCCACGCCACCCGGGGTGAGCATCATCTGCTTCGCGGACGACATCACGGTCGTAGTAGAGGCCGAAACGGAAGCAGAGATGAAGCGATTGGTCAACGCTACCATCGCCGACATTGCAGCGTGGATGGCTGCTAGGGGTTTGCAGTTGGTCCCGGAGAAGACGGAGTCGGTCTTGGTCATTGGGAAGAGATGGATCAGGCCGGTCCGGTTTTCGTTGGGAAGTCACAACATAACACCATGCGACCAGGTTAGAGTGCTAGGCGTGGATATCAACCGGTGCCTATCGTTCAAGCCCCACATTACAAGGGTTGCAACCAGAGCAGCGAAGGCAGCAAAAGCATTAAGCAAGATAATGCCGAATTTGAGCGGCCCAAGCCAGGAGAAGAGAAGACTGCTGTGAGCCGTGGCGGAATCCATCATGCTGAACGCCGCTCCGATATGGGTCTCGGCCCTTGAAAGGGTAACGTACAGGCGCCTGCTTGAGTCAACCCAGAGGAAGAGCGCCCTGAGGATATGCAGAGCCTATAGAACCGTATCCACAGAGGCGGTTGTTGTCTTGGCGTCCCTTCTGCCAATCCACCTCAAGGCGGAGATGCGAGACGCCAAATACAGATCCGAAAACAAGATCCTCTTTATTGGCAGGTGTATGGATATCCAAAAGTAGTGGCAGACGTCATGGACAGCGGCGGACAAGGGTCGGTGGATTCACCGCCTAATTCCCGAATTATAGCCTTGGATAAATAGCCTAATAAATAGGTGAGCTCACCTATGAGACCACACAGGCACTTAGCGGGCATGGATGCTTCGGGAGCTACCTGCATCGCGTCAAGAGGTCCGATACCCCCAGCTGCCTGTTCTGTGAAGAGATTGATGATGCAGAACATACCATCTTTTTCTGCAATAAATGGACGGACCGCAGAGTAGCCGCCCAAACTCAGCTGGGGCAGAACCTGACCCCCGCAAACATCGTGAAGCTGATGCTGGCTAGTGAAGAGCCTGGATAGTTATAGAAAGGATGCTGGTCGACATCATCTCCGCCAAGGCCAAACTACAAGACGAGTCACCAACTTGAAGAGCACAGTCCCGAAAGGGCGAATAGTCTGACGCAAGAGAGTGTACGGAAGAAAGAAATGAGTGGGGTTTTAGTCGGTAAAAATCCGACACTACCACCCTAATCATCAGGGTGGTGTCTTTTGAAGATTTCCCCACTCCCAACGCTCACAAAAAAAAGGGGGGGGGTCTAAAAATCGCCAAAATCACCTCACGTAATTAATGGACGCCCCCTAATATGAAATCAAAATTTAAATATGTTAAACAATAATAATAGAGAATAATGGTGCTAGGGTGGTACCAAATGTATTAATTAGTCGTGGGATTCCCCCCATAGAGTCTCTGGAACAGTTATTTACGTATACAAATTTTTGTTTTAGTTTACTTATTAGATTCAAAATTTCATCAGCAATATTACAAAATATGTTTCCATAATTTTTTATCGAAATGATAAAAAGTGTGAATAGCTAATTACTATTATTATTTTTATTTTTATTTCTAATAATATTAATAATGAAGTAAATTAAAATTATTATAATGTACTTAGTTCTCTATTTCTTCTATATGTAAATAGATATGTTACAGTATAGTATTTATCGATATTTTCAAAAAAGAACAAACCGGTGGGGTCATTCTACACTGGATAATATAATATTTTGGTTTTGACAGCAAAATTAACTACAAAAGCATATTAATTGCTTTTATGGTTATCTCCTTAAAATCCTACAAAGCACAACCAAGTGGAAAACCCTTTATGAATCCACATCGCAACTTACAATAATTTTAGATAAGTTAACACAGTCCTGTACTTGTTACAATTTAATATTCAGATTTTAATTGTAATAGTACGCAAATGAAATAAAATTTACATTCCACCTACTAATTAATATGCAGGTGATAATTATTAATTTTAAAAATCTAAATAGTTAAATTTTAATCAAGATTTAAATTCAATGCGATCTTTCCAGGACTAAATACTGGATAATTTCTGAATCAATTACAAATTAATTATATTGATATCTAATATTATCTTAGCCGAATCTGGGCTTGGCAAAATTGGTAAAAAGTGATTTATTAAC
Organism: Cantharis flavilabris; assembly: GCA_949152465.1. Classification (NCBI taxonomy): domain Eukaryota; kingdom Metazoa; phylum Arthropoda; class Insecta; order Coleoptera; family Cantharidae; genus Cantharis; species Cantharis flavilabris. The sequence continues at coordinate 6,768,394 of OX424438.1, forward strand.
AGAAGAAGAGAGTATTGATTAATTAGAATATAAAATAATTTGGGATCTGAATAAAAATAATATATCTTATACTTTTTGGAATTTTTCCTTTCAAATGGTGATAACGTCCGATCAGTGGCGGTACAAGAGTAGCTAGAGCCCGTAAGCAATGTATTAATTTTGAATTGCGTACGAGATATTATTTAAAAATCTCTTTTTTGGGATTTAAAACCCTTTATGGTCCCGGACTCCTAAGCATTCGCTTATTGATATAATTTATTATTTAGATTTAGATTTAGATTTGGAATCGATTTAGAATGCACTGGAGGGTATTCCATACCCCCCAGACCCCTCGGTTTACACCAATTATTTTGTGGCTTAAGTAATATGTTTAGACTTCTACTCCCTGATGTGCAAAAATAAAATTAGTTTTGGACTTAGCAGCAAAACCAGTTTTTTTCGATTCCAAAGCTCTAAACATATTATTTAAGTTACAAAAAAATAACTGATGTAATCCGGGGGGTCTGGGGGGCATGGAATGCCCTCCAGTGCACCCTATGCTAAATACCTCATTAGTAAATATTTCTCATCTGAATCTACGTCAATTTGAAGTATTTGGTAAACAATGTACTGGAGGGCATTCCATGCCCCCCAGACCCCCCGGTTTGACACCTTTCATCAAAGATGTAAAAATCTCTTTTTTTGGAATTTACTACCTTTTACTCTGTTTTAGAGTATTTATTTATATTTGATGTTTGATTTTTACATATTTTTAATTATTGTTGACGTTGTTAAAGCCTGCGAAAATTTCCCAGCTAATATTGTCTCCCAACCAAAGTTACTACTTTACATCTAGTTATGGAGGTGAGATTGTTTTAATTGCTTGCTTTTTACCGACGTTCCATTCTGTGTTTTCTTCTAGTCCTGAAGATGAAGGAATATTAAACCTTCGAAACGTCGACGAAATAACCTTTGGTAGTTTTATTTGGAGTCCGCTAACCCGATATTCCTTTTATTTATTATATTATATTTATTATGATCGTTTTGATTTATATGCCATAATATGTCAAGATATCTATTAAACTTGAATGATGTTAAAATACTTCAATCAATCGGAACTAACAGTATTCTACGGAAAAATCAATTCATATTTTGCAACTATGATAAAATGATGAATAATTTAAAAGTGATTGATTATACTATGAGACAATGTTTGTCGAATAACAGTAAGAAATCGATCTTAAATTTTAAGTGCAATGTCGAATTATTTGTTTTAGGATATGAAGATAGGATTACAGCAGTGAGCGCCAATAGTAATTTTACAGTTTTAGCGATTTTCCTCGAAGGAAGGTTTTAGCGAAGGATTTTAGACGCTGAATATTACAAAGAATTGCAAATATTCTCGTTTACATCAGCAGTTGGTTGGAACGACCATATAATTTTGATACATTTGATTGCTACGTACATCGACATAAAAGAAATAGATTTCTGTTCATTTTTTTTAAATAATAAAAGTATTACATTTTCAATAATTACTGTTAAAATTAACTGTCTGTATTTAAAAATTTCGTACTCGGTATGCGAGACGATGAGAAAAATCTCATCTGCATTCAAAGTAGCTGATTTGTACTTTTATCTTATTTGTGTGTTGCCCTGCATAAGCTAGCTGATAGCGGAAGGCAGAGAGTGGAGCTCGCTTCCTATAAAATAAGTTTGCTTTCTCGAGAAGTAAAGCACTTAAAATAGCAAAGTTTTTGTAATAATAAAAATTCAAGTAATTACCATACACACAAAAAATAGCTCCAAACTGTATAACTTATTACTTTACTCTTTCAATTCATCGTGTAAAGTGAACTTTAAATACTGGATTTTTGTATAACCAAGAAGAACGAACATAAATGTTTATTTTATATTCTTAATTTTTTTTGGAAGATGGAATTCAAGGTAACGTTTCATCACATAATCAGTGATCTAATTAAAAAAAATACAAAAAAACGCAATATAGTTTTTATTTGTATGTTTTATTCATCATCTTGACAAGAAAGCCATTTGTCAGTAATTAAGCAATCAATAAAAAAGTTTGCAAATTAATCAAGACTTTGCATAAAATTCTAATGTAAAAGTTTTCTTAGACGTATTTTAGTTTTTGTAAAAATCACTGCTCATACATTTTAATGAAGCAATCATCAGCCTGGCAACATATTCAAAATATCAGTTTTTGATTAAAAAAATAAAATTAATTAAAAAATTTTTAATTTTAATCTCGTTTTGTCATCCAAGTAAAAATTAATTAAAAAGATAACTTCCCGGGCTATCACAAATTTAATTAACACTTAAGAATAACATTGCAACAAGAGAATCTTCAGTATTATGGAAATTTAAATTACTTTCCAAAAAGTAATTGTTTAATTCGACGCATTTTAACTGGAACATCAAAAAATATTTATTCCTGGTTTAAAAAAAATTATATTTTCTTTTGTGTCGGACAAAAAATTCCCCTCTTTGTCTGGTCGGAAAATTGTATAAAATACTAATTTAAGTAATTAGAGCGGGCGTTTAATTGCGTTGTTGATAAAGAAAAATTCATCAAAGCTAGCCAACACCTACATTCCAAAACAATAATGCATATTTTAATTGCTTTTCATAAATATTATTTACAATTTTGGTTTGTGAAATCACGCATGTACGACACACTGATCGATATAGCTGTGTTATGAGTGGGTAGCTGCAGAGCTCTCAGACTCCAGACAAACTTTTATCTTTATTTATCTGTAGGGAATCTTGAGACAAGTTAACTTGTATATTTCCCTCAGTTCGGCCAAATTTCCCGACGCTTTTCATTCATGCTGAAAATTTCATACACAGCGAGTCAATTTCATTCAGTTAAGTGTGCTCTCCTGTCTTGCGGCTAAATTATGACATCTGCAACAGGTAAACTTGATGAAAAAAGTTATATGCTCCAATCCAGGTACCACTTCTCTGAAGAAAGGGTAATTAACGTTTTAATTGAGATTTTTCAAAATTTAGCTTTTATTTTATAGGGTAGCAGCATCGAATCGAATGAAAATGCGTTTGATGACATGAAACAGCTAATTACGGTATGTAATTTCGAAAATTGAATTATCCAATTTATTGTAAACCTGATTTTAGGAGGACGACAATCAAAAGCGATCAAGTTTACCATTAGCTAGCTTTAATTTTATTAATTCAATTATCGGAAGTGGGGTAATAGGTAATTCGATTATTTTGTTGCAAAATTAACCATCAAGCTGATTATTTTAATTAACAAACTGTGAAGGAGTGAAAAGTTTAATTCGGAGAGATTTCAACACTTTTTTTTTTCAGGAATTCCATATGCTCTCCATCAGTCAGGATTCGGAATTGGACTTATGCTGCTGATAGTGGTGGCCTTCGTCACGGATTACTCGCTCATTCTGATGGTAAGGAGTGGCCACATTAGTGGAAAATTTAGCTACCAAGGAATAATGGAAGCAGCGTATGGAAGAGTAGGTTACATTTTATTGGGAATTTTACAATTTTTTTATCCTTTTATAGGTAAAAACCCACCTTGACCACGAATTCCTTCATGTCAAAATGTTGTGTTGCAGCAATGGTGTCTTATAACGTGGTGGTGGGCGACACGGTCACGAAAGTGGTGATACGACTTACCAATGTAAGTCCGGAGTCGATATTTTCGAAAAGAGAAGTTATCGTGTTGATTTGCACTCTAGCCATAACTATCCCGTTGTGCATGTACAGGAACATAGCAAAATTGGCCAACATATCATTTACAAGCTTAGTGTGCATAGGGACCATTTTAGTAGCCATCTTCATTAGAATCGGAACTATGAAAGAAATTGTGTGAGTAAAAGCTGGTCTGATGAAGTTTTGGGCAAATTTTGCAATTCAATTTTTAGGCCTACTCATGCAGACTCGTGGAGGTTTGCAAATTACGACGTAATTCCCGCTATTGGGATAATGTCGTTTGGTATTAACGAGCAATAAATTTTCTTTCCATAAAATACATCAAAATATAATTTTAGCTTTTATGTGTCATCATAACACATTTTTGATTTATGGATCCATTCAAGAAGCGGATGAAAAACGATGGGAACTTGTTACGCACGTATCCCTTTTAACGAGCCTGATCATTACCGCCCTGTTCGGCATCGTCGGCTATGCCACTTTTACAGCTTACACTCAAGGTTATTGAGTGATAAAGTGAAAAAATTTATGATAAATGAAAATCTCTTTTTTTTATTTCAGGTGATTTATTGGAAAATTACTGTTGGGACGACGACTTCATGAATTTCAGCCGATTGTTATTCAGCATTACCATTCTCCTGACCTATCCCATCGAGTGTTTTGTCGTACGTGACGTTATTGAAAGCTCTTTCCTACGGAAGGAACCAAACGTTCCAATTTCGGATAGAATGCACTATCTGGTCACGTTAACCATTGTTAGCTTAACCTACTTTATTTCAATTGCCACCGATTGTTTGGGCGTCGTTTTGGAATTAAACGTAAGTAAACTAGGTCAAACTGTCCAATTTTTTGTCAAACTAATTATTTTGAAGGGAATTCTGGCAGCAATTCCTCTGGCATACGTTCTTCCTGCAGTATGCTATCTGCGTTTGGAGGAAGGACACATCTTTAGCAGAAAAAAGCTTCCCGCGGTCGGACTCGCCTGTTTTGGCTTGGTGGTAACATTTTTGGGCGTAATCTTTATTTTTGTTGATTTCAGCGACGAAGATACTTGCTCTCATGGTAAAATTATGCCTTATTGTTTGAAAAATTACACACTGGTTTACAATAATAATAGTGACTTTAATTAGTGGAATAATTTTGATTTCAAAATTTTCAAACAATAGTAGCTTTGCTATGAAATTATTAACGAATTACTTCATTAATTTTTTTATTGCATTAAAATGCTACCATCATTTTTATTTGCGCACACCGAGAGAAAAAGAATTCGCCCGAAGAACAAAATGTTTTCAGTATTACGGTTTACGAACGTTAATCGTATTAACACTTCTTCTTCTTCTTCGTAACTGAATCTTTGACTCTTCTGTGTCGAATGAGACCTACTAGTGGAGGTTCCAGGTTCCTTAGAGAATTTTTATTTAATACATTTTTATTTCGGTGGTTTTGCCTCGGAATCGAATCTGCGACCGTCTTAAAATTAATCCAACAGCAAATTTTATTGCGTCCTACGTAGCTACGTACGAAACAATCAAAAATTAAATTGAGACTAAGAATTATTAACCAATACCAAAAAGATTTTGAACTCCAAAATGCACCCCCCCCCCCGAAATTTTATGGGGTGCTACCCAAAATTTTGATTTTCAAAATTATTTTTGTAAAAAAATAGGACGTATTTTTATATAACCGTCAAATTTTACAGACACGATTTATTTTAGATGAAATTTTAAAAAATTGAGCTTATAGGAAGAAGTAGAATAAGAAAATTAGTAAAATGTGTATCCTACTGAATATAAAGTATATAATATAAATTTACAAAATTTTAAAAATAATTAATTGTGGTTTTAAAATATAAAATTTCGACTGAACAATATTATAGCATGCACTTCAAGTTCGTTGCTCTTTGCCGAAGAGTAACATTTTTAATACTAAGCACTGCCTTATATATTTTTTTGATTAGGTAAATGTAATAAATAAATTACAGTGCTTGTTTTATTAAATTTTCGAACACTTTTACCTTCTTCTGTATATCTAGAAATAAGGATAAATATAAGGATGCCAAACTTTTTGTGATTTTAGTACTGTAATAATATATTCGATATATCATAAAATTAAATATATTGTATATAAGACAAAATTAGTAAATAAGAACAGCCATAATTATTTACTAATATAAATGTTTATGCAAAATGTATCAAAAGTTGTTGCGCGTAAATAAAATTTCAAATTTTAATATGTAATTTAAAAAATTCTATATTTATGCAAAAAACGTTGTATATAATATGAATGTGTTTAATTTTCCTAATGAAGCATCATCCAGTTTTTCTCCAGACGTGCACGATTTTTTAAATAGGCAATTTGGAACTGACATTCGTGATTTGATTTTAATTTACTAATCACGGATACGATTACTATTTTGTTTAGATTTTCCGGAAGTAATATACACTTTCCATTTTTTAAATAATAGAAATAAGTTTCAACATTAATCTACTTAAAAGTAAATTGAACGAAATCGTTTAAAGTTAATTGTTTATAAAAGTACTTTACCAATTCTGCGACCTTAATCTCAATATGTAGGAATACGGAAGGAAATGAGATATAGAAAATGACTTGAGTATTCAACACTAATTTACCTTGTCAATTGTTGCTAATAAACTTAAAATACTTTTTTGTGAGCAAAATTGCGGTAGCATTGAAAGTTGGAAAGGTGGAAAGTGGTTGTAAGTCGAATAAATTGATTTATTACTTCCATATTTTGCTGTGTAGATTGGTCCAAACCATGGAATAACATTTTACAATAAATTAAAATTGCTATTAAGTCGCAGCGCAGCGAAGACTTTTTCTCTGGCAATTTTTAGCATTTACTAGTGGAAGACCGTCCACGTCCTACACTGAAAGAGTGAAGTAATAAGTCAACAGATAGCCTTATTCCACAAGAGCGGATACAAGGGGAGACTTAAGAATAACTACCCTCCATAACTCTTCAAAAACTAAATTTTTAGAAATCCAAAAAATATACTGACATTTTTTATGGAAAAATATTTATTTATCTCTCCCTCATAAACTTTGATAGGATTCGCATTTGCTATTTTAATATTTTTATTTTTATTTCCAAAAAAATAATTATTAAATAATAATTAAAAATGTGGTTTTCACAAAAAAAGCAAAGTTTAATTCGGAGAAGAACTGCAAGCACCAATTTGTTCGATGCGAACTCCAATCTGTTGACGGTGGGTGTACTCGACGTAAATTGTTACGACACAGTTTCCTAAGAAATAGAGCCGACCGCAGATGTCATCTAGTTGTGGACCTGTTAACACCAGATCATAAGTTTATTTAAAATTGTTTTAATATAAGCAGTGTTGCCAATGTGTCAGTTAGCAATTTCTCACGAATAATTGAAGAATTTGCAATATTGAATATAAATAAAAGTAAAAATTAATAAAATTGTAAAATATATTAAATTTACATAGAAATGGATTCCAGCCAATCTTATAAAAAAAAAATGTTTTAGGCTCAGATACTAATATGCTTCTATTTTTGGTACTTGTCTAAATCTGCCGTTTAGCTCAAATGCTCTTTACTAAAAGAGTCGTTCACGAACGACTGCAGGTGGCTGAAAAAAAAAGTGGTAAACTGCACTAACCTACATAACCGATTCCAAGCGATTCCTCCCTCGTCATCAGCAATAAAAATCAGAGTTACAGCCATATCCTCAGATATATGGCAGAATAATATACACAGAGTACTAACAGTTTGCGTTTTTGTAGGTTGGCTCTTAAAAACATAAAATGAAGGTGTAAATCCGGGGAGTCTGGGGGGCGTGGGCGGGGAACGCCCTCCAGTAGATCCTTCGTTAATTATCTCGATGGTAAATATTTTGAAACGTTGATAACTGAATAACCGGTGAAAAAAGAGCAAATAGTGCACTGGAGGGCATTCCATGCCCCCCAGACCCCCCGGATTATTCCTTCGTTTTGCGTTTTTAAGAGGGTATTCTAGTCTAGAGGCATGAATTTTCGGGCTGTTTTTGAAGCTCTGTACAAACGAAACAAAACATATTTTTACTATCCACTTTTTTACCATTGATATTTAAAGATTACAAAAAAAATTAACCGAAAAAAGAAACTCAAAATTCATAAAGTTATGACTTATGAGGTTGCAAAGTGGGAGGTCTAAAAAAAACTAGTGTGCACGATATCTCAAGTTCTAATAAATCGATTTATTTCTACGGTCAAGTCAAAATTTTGAATTTTACTATTTTTAAAAAATTCGGATTTGTTAAAAAAGCATGCAAAAATTTTTTTTCCTTCAAACGGCCGCCATTTTGTGAATAAAGTTTTGTTTTACTTTTCCATAGTTCATGCTATAGCGCGCTATTGATCTGAAATTTTGCATATGGCTTCTTACGACAAATCGCTGGCGAGTTACTGTAATGCGGGCAAATTTTTTGCTCAGTTTTTCGATATCTAGCGCCGTTTTCGAGTTATTGCGGAATCTCGTTTATCCGTTCATGCGCGTCAATGTGAAAAAAATATTCACGAAAACTCCCGGCTAGCCCCCATTCTTGAATGCAATACTCGAATAATTTGAATATTCGAACAATTTGAATAATCTGAATATTCGAATAATGTGAATATAAGTATTTATTAGAAGTATAATAATTTCCCCCTTTTTTGCCATCTCTGAACCTTTTCGTGCCATACCCGAGTAAACAGCCCCGAGCTCTAGTCGGGAAAATACCCGGGACAAGCCCCTATCGGATGGAGTTTTCGGGCTTGTCCCGGGTATATTTCCTCCTGCCCGGGACTGTTACCTACAAATATTAAAATAATTCGATTATTTAAATTATATGTATTCAAATATTCGAATTTGATTTCCAGCCTTACTTAATATGATAAAATGAAGATGTAAATCCGGGGGGTCTGGGGGGCGTGGAACGCCCTCTAGTGCATCTTTTGTTAATTATCTCGATAATTATCTCACGCGGATATCTCTTTTTTACGGACAATTTCGCTGAAGAAAAATCATAAAATAACACTAACCTACATAACCGATGCATATCTTCGCGCGGATATCTCTCTTCTTACGGACAATATTAATATTATTTAAGAGATTAAATAGATAAGAGTAAATATTTAGAAACATTGATAACATCCATGCCCCCCGGACCCCCCGGATTTTCTGTCACCATAGCATACGCTATGGATACGGGTATTAAAAACATTTTAGCATTTAAAGTAAAGTAAAAGTAAATTCGGGGGGTCTGGGGAGCGTGGAACGCCCTATAATGCATCCTTTGTTAATTATCTTGAAGGTAAATATTTCGAAACGTTGATAACTAAATAACCCTTGAAAACAGAGCAAATACCTAGTACACTGGAAGGCAAAAACTGGGTTTTTCTAAGATTATTCCCGAATTTCTAATTTTCTAAAAGTTCCAAGAATTAAAACGTTTTGTGCGTTTATGTAGGTTTACTCTTAATTTCATAAAATGAAGATGTAAATCCGGGGGGTCTGGGGGGCGTGGAACGCCCTCCAGTGCATCCTTTGCTAATTATCTCACGTGGATATCTCTTTTTTACCGACAATTTCGTTAAAGGAAAATCATAAAATAACACTTACCTACATAACCGATGCATATCTTCGCGCGGATATCTCTCTTTTTACGGACAATATTAATATTATTTAAGGGATTAAAAAATTTAATACTATAACGTCATTTCAATCCATCATTAAACTACTTGAAATGCAGTTTACCATACCCCACTAAAAATAATAAAAAATATAATTTTATTATAAAAAAAAAACATTGCATAACTTTCCCCATTCAATTTGGGTATAAAAATTATCGTTCAACCTCCTCTTTCTGGGTACCATTCGAGGAGAAACACCTCGAGGAAGCTACAGTTCGAATCAAAAAGTCAAAAACTTGAAAAATTTGAAAACCAGTTTAATTAAAGGTGCAGATTTACTTCTTTGCACACATAATTAGAGAGTAAATTTTCGTTCGCCACCTTCTTGAAATGTACCGTTCGATGTGCAAGACCTCAAGGAAACGACAGGTCGCAGGTCGCATCTGCGGGGCTCAAAAATCGCGCTACGCGGGACACGGGGTGTAAAATCCGAAAACATCAAAATTTCATAAACGTCAAACTTGAATTAATTTCCGAAAATTTTTGGAATCGAGTTACTACACGACTCGTATTCCGTCTAACTCGATATACGTGCTTTAGAAAGAGATGCGGCACGGCACGATTAAATAATTTGGATATAACAAATGGTGGTCCAAAAGTAATTGACACTTGAACTTTTTTATTTTCTTTATCATTTCAGCAATTTTCAACAAATTTTCACCATTTTTAGCTGGCCTCTAAGTTTAACTATGATGTACATTTATGCAAAATTTTTTGACATTTGGTTTAACCTGTGCAATTGATACTATTTCATTTCATGATCTCGTAACCACATACAGACATACAGACGAACATCCAACTAAAATTCATCAAAAACTTATCAGGACATGATAAGGAACATTTTAATGTAAAAATTTGGATTTTTGATTTTTGAGTGGATTACAATACTTTCCCTTATACATACGTATACGTATGGGGAAAGTAAAAATCAATTAATTATGAGTAAAAATATCGGAGGAAATCTCGGTTTTCTTATTATTCAACTAATCATGGGTGCATTATAATCTAAAATATAATATTATAATTATGTAGATATAATAATGTGTCAAATTAAACGCTTACATGATGGCAGGACAAAAGCAATAATTCAAATTTTTTAATAATGGTAAAAAAATTAAATTCAAAAAAATGAAAAGCCAGCTGTTCTTGACGATTAAGTTTAATAATTATATGCATGCATTGCAACCTAAAAAGTAATATAGTATATCAAATTAAATTCTGACAAGAGGTCAAGGCCAATCGTAGAAAAGTAAAATTTTTTTTAAAATTTTTATTTACAATAATATTTTTTCGGGACTGTAATGAAAGAGACTTAATCTTAAGCAAATTAAAAAAATTCAGCATTCAATCCCAGTAGCAAACATAACAACGATAAATTTCGAATAAAAATAAAAATATAAATAGTAAATAATAAATATCATAAAAGATAAAATAATCGCACTGGGTGCGATTATTGTCAACATTTATTTGTTTTAATAATCAAATTTATACTCTAAAATTATATATTTTTGATTATATATGTAATTTCAAAATTTTAATTTAATACGGAGGTTTCTTATATAAATCCAGCTATTAGTTAGAGAAAAATATCTACACTTCATAAGTCAAATTCCTTGAGATTTTTTCAGAAGGAAGTAAAAACTAAATAAATTTAATTTAATTTATTTTAATTAATTTTTTTTAAATTTTTTTATTTTTAAAAATATAAAAAATCAAAATCTAAAAAATACCAAAATTATCAAAATGAAAAGTAGGTAGATAATTAGGACAAATGTGTGATTGTGCTGTGTTCTGTACAAAAAGGGTAATAACAGGAATTACTCTCTTTTTGATTTATCTTTTTTTTTTTTCGTCCGATGACTTACCTACAATGACTATAATATTATATAAAATTTTCCGGTGATTGAATTAGTCAATTACTTTGTCAGGTCCGACTCTACTAATGGTGTTCACGTGAAAGCACCAACAAATCATAACGAAAAAGACTTAATTAATTTAATATTAAAAAAAGTTCCATTGTTGGGCTGTTGGATTCTTATTTGTTTAGTAATCTAATCTAGTGGCTAAGATTACCAATTTGGAATAACAGTTTTATAAGTTATTACTTTACTTTTCCAGTTCATGATGTAAAGTGGATTGTTAAGAATTTTTCATTTGAACACAATGTAACCAAATTTTATAATTGTGTCAAAAATTAGAAAAACCTTGAACCTTAGGCAGTGCTCCAGAGTTCGAATCCGTATTAGAGAAAATGATAAAATACGCTTCTGGATTAACTATAAGTGTGTCTACGTGCAATTCTCGCTTTGCGTTATTAAAACTTTAATAGTTATTACATAAATTTTATTTTATTATTATATATCTAAAGTAGAATAATATTTCGATTTAATAAAATACGAATAGGTAATCTGGTGTCACCGATTATTGTGTAAATTACTCTTTTAAATTACAGTGATTTGCATTTTAAGTAATATATATTTAGCTGGAAATAATACTACTTCGACAAATAATGCTGCTTACATTTAAAATTTTGATTATAAAAGATTTATGGGTAGGCTTTCTAAAGATTTCAGAAGAAGATTTCCAAGTTTCAGGATGCACCAGGATGGTCACGCGGTTAAGCCCAAGCCAAATAAAAGATTCAAATTCATTTAATAATTAAATGCTAGTAGGCACATTAATTAGTCAATGTGCACTTGAAGGTAACTTAAGAGTCAGAATGGTCTAATATGAAATAATTGTAAATGTACCCAGGTGTGGTGTATGACAGATCACTCAGTCATGGTTAATTAATTTTCAATTTTGTTAATAATACGTTTTGAAATATTCATAATATTTTAAAATAGAGATAAACATATAATTTACATAGGATTTTGAATAAAATAAAAAAGGGGGGTGGCTGTAACGGTGCAAACGTCGGAAGATGACCTCTGCTCTAGATCGAAAGTTTAAGATGATTTAATGTTAATTAAAGTGGGTACCATTTACAGTATGATTCATATTGTTTTTCTAATTAAAAGATAACATTTTAATGGAATTTAAGCAATTGAACCGCATTGGTGTTCCATGTGACACTTATTGCCAATTGTGGTGCCGGGAGCATGTTTACCTTCTTCTCGGTAGAAGGGTATTAAAATTATTGTTGCAAAAATGAATTTGTTAGTAAAGAAACTTAAGTTGATACGTATAGTATACCTACTACAAGTGAAACCGACAAGTTACAATAAATTTATAGTATTACACAGTCGACAATTGAACAACACTGTTGTATGTGAATGAATAAATTTTTAATGTTGAACCAAACAATGTAATCTAAAGTGCAATAATAATTATTATTGTTATTATTAATTTTTTATATTTATTTTTTATCTGCAAGTGGAGCCTACTCTATAAAAGGTAAACCTATCACCACCGAAATATTTTTAAACATTTTTTTAATTTTTATTTTGTAATTTTTAAATCAAACAGTAAAGTAATAATTTAGATTGTGGGAAAAATCAGCGCAATTTTTGTGTTTATTTCGCAAAATTTCGAAATTACCGCACATTTTGGATAATCTCATCAAAAATTAGTTGAATAAAAACGTGCAGGTTTCAATATTCCAAAATTTTCATTTTTAAAATTTTATCAAATCGAATAAAAAATATTTTAAAGTACCCCCCGCAATGTATAATTAAATTACCCTAGTAACATAAAAATTGCCCTCGGTAATTTAGTTCCAATTACATTAATATTGACTTAAGTTTCCGCCGGAAAGGACAACGTCTCAATGCAATTGTTGAATAAAGTTCAACCAAATTGTCGAAATTGAAAGATGACGCTCGTTAAGATGATAAATCCTGCCAACAATTATAAAATTTGGGCATATAAAACAAAGCATTTGTTTAATTTTTTGTAATTAAAAAGAAAATATTCAGTTTCTTGAAGAAAAGCGGATTCATAACAATTAAATATGCAAATTTGCTCGTAAAAAATGGGGTTTTTCATTCTCAACATTTAATTACTATTTAAGTGGCTTATTATTATTTTTTCAGCGATTAATTAATTTTGTAAATATGAATTTTTAAAATGCATCTCGTGTTATTGATTTATAAAAAATGGGTTTTTATTAAAATATTTTATTATATTATTTAAAAATTTTGCTATGTAAATTAATTAGTAATCTATGATCTACGTATTGTCGAGTGTAATTTAATATTATAATATTAAATATAAAATTATAATAATTAAAATTACCATATTATTAGGTTACACATTATTTTTAATTCGGGACAAATTTTGAAATTTTTTGAAACATTTTCACAATAATGCAATATACTATTATACAATTTGAATTTTCGTTCCCACAAATTATTGACACTAATTTTCTTTTATATTCGGTAATTACTCATTTAGTAAAAAAAATTGTTTAATCTAAATATTTTACGCATTTTTACCATAGTTGAGGAAAAAATTAGGTTTCTACATTTAATTATTTTTTCACATAAATTAAAATATTTATGTGTCACATCCAATTTTTTTACTTTCGTCGATTATTATTTAATCAGTGGTTAAATTAAATTAAATTGCTCGTTAATTATTACAAGTCGTGATTAAATAATAGGTTTTACAATTATATGTTGCGAGCTTTTTGAAAACTTATTTATGCAATAATAATAGAAAATTAATTCTGTGTTTATTGTAATTTTTAAATTGTACTTTGTAATCAAGTGAAACAAGTAACTAGAAGAATCGTTCTCATAAAACAGCATTAATATTGTTATGAATTTTCGATTTTACTTAAAATTTTCAGAATATATAAATTTTTAGCCTGTTAATTGATGCTTTAATTATTTCGGTAATTAACATTTAACTGATTTGTTATTTTTAAATTTAAATTCAATTTAAAATTTTTTTATCTAAGCCAAGTCCAAAATTTATGTGTAATTTTCAAATATCGGTTAAGAGAGTTGTGTGGTAAAGTCGTAGACTTCCTCCGAATATTTCAATAAAATTCTAATATGACTGCGCGTTATGTTTTGATGTAGACGTTTTATATATCCTGGAGTATTTATAGTCGATATACTTCACTTAATCGATACTTGAGAACAAACTAGTTCAAAAACATAGGCAATTTTTTTATTTTTAATAATTGAATTATATTTTTGACTCCAAGTATTTTTAAATTTTAACCAATATTTCGTAAACACAGTGCATTATTGCTAACTGTGTAAGTTATAGTAACGAAGATACCAGGTTCCATTCACACGATAAAAGTTTTTTTTAATATATTCGTTATTTTAATTTTTGCGATATACCACGACGACAGCAGTATGTCAATCAAAACATTTTATGTTTTGGGTTTTGCCAGTAAAAACAATTTTGTGTTACTTTGTTTATAAAAATTATTTTTTTTTTTGGAAAATTCGAATCTTATGGAAATACGTCCCCCCTTATTGTAACTTATACAATTGTACTTAAATACACTATTATTGGGTATGTTTGTGCTTACTCGAATATTGCAAACTAAATTTTGTTCAAAGCAATTTTATTGGCCAGTAAGCTCGCAAGGTTACTAGCTAGTGGCGAAGAAGTAGCTCAAATAAATAAAATCCATTATTAATTCAAATATGTAATTTAATCTAATTATGCATCTTATTTGTTTTGTTTAAATAAAAAAAAAATTATAAGTTCTGCGCTAACATCACTGACGACGTCTGAGATCCAACAATGATTTAGTTTTAAAGCTGATATTATCATTTACTATTATTTTTCAATTTAATTCATATTAAACTGATGTTTCTTTTTGTATCTTTTAATATTTCTGATTTTTTTTTGTGATTGTTTAACTTTTTATAAAAAAAAATGTTTCATTTTAGTGCCAGCTACATAGTAAAAAGGTTTTTTTTGAATCAAAAAAACTATTTTATTTGAAGCAAATAAATTTTGTTTAATTTAAATAAAATATTTTTGGTCCAACAAAAATTTATTTAAATCAAAACAAAACATAACAAAAATTCTTGGTTAACTACAATAAAATATATAATATATTACTTAAATTAAACAAAATTTATTTGCTTTAAAAAATTTTTTCAAACAAAATGATTTTTTTAATAAAAAAAAAGTTTTTACTGTGTTTGAGCGGCACTAAAGTAGTAGTTTCATCTGTTCCGTCTGCGCTGAAATGCTAATTTTGGTTCCATCCTTTGCCGGCAGTAAAAGTAATGACAATTAAACTTGATTATTATTTCTTTAGTCTGTAACAAAAAATAACATGCTTTATTCGGAGCAAATGTACTTTTTGTAGCTTGTTTGTCGATCGCTTAAACTTACCATGAAAATTCCAACATTTTTCAAGAATTTATTCTATTTTTTACGGCCGAATAATTGAATTATTCAAATTGATATTTTCATTTTAATTTTGTTCAGAGGCTGTTCCGCTACTGTTCCACCAGATTTCTACCTTAATAATATAATAAAATTGTAATGTTTTTAATCAATTCAATAAAATATTTTAGAAAGGTTTTTACTGAAAATTCTCGTACACGTCAACTTTACTATTTAAAATGTCAGTTTTTAACGGAATTTCCGTGATTGTTAAGTGAGATTCCAAATTCCAAATTTTTGTGAACTTTTGGTTGATAACTACTTATTATTTATTATTAGATAAAATTATTTATAAAAAAAATCGAGGTAAAACTCGATTACCTAGATTACCTTGGCCCATAACCTGTCATTTTCTTAGGTTGGCAATAAAAATTTACTTCTCTTTATAACTTTTTAGCTAACTGTATGATCTAGTACAATTTTGAAATTTTTGGATTGATTATCTCAAAACTTTTCTTTTCAGTGCAGTAGCGGATCCAGACAATCACAAAGGGGAAAGGGGGGGGGGGGGGGGGTGATAAAATAAAAATTAATTAAATATGAAAAATAAAAAGTAGTAGTAATATCAAAAATAAATTTATTTTTCGATTTTTAATAAATTATAATTTTTTTGGTGTGAAAACTGATGTTTTTTATCTCTTCAGCCCCATCTCCCCTGGATGCACCACTGTTTCGGGGTAATAAAATTTTGACATTTTCATATTAAGAAAACTATCTAATATACTATTCAACTACGCAAAAAAATGTTAAAGTTTGTTACCATGGTAACTACTAAAAATAGTTCATACCAGTTTCAAACTTCGAACTTCTTTAAAACTGTTTAAAATGACTTAAGATTTGGAGGATCTCAAAAATGGGTATAGTTGGGATCTCAAATCAAAAAATCTTCTCTATCGTTTTAAAAAATGTAAAATTTCGAAAAAGTTAAAAATTTCAATTGTTTTTGTTCCCCTCATCGTTCGCCATTGGTTTGAACTTTGGACTAATTTTGTTAAATTGTTAATTTCTTGCAGTTAATTTCTTTACCTGATAGTAATTGGAAGCCGACAATTCAATAATTGATCTTGTTTGACTAACCTGAGTGGTCAGGGTCAATTACGTTTGGTATCTTTTAATGCTAAAGATATTTATTAGAAAGTTATAGTTTTAATCTTCAGATAGAGAGGGAAATTGCTGCGGAAATCTGGTGTACAAGTGATAATTTTAGGAAATCATAGAAAATCTTAGAATTACATCTTTTTGCATTTTCAACTTTTTCGAAAAGAAATCTTAAGGTAAACTTCCAGATTTGAAGTTAACAACCATAACAGGTACCCAGTGATGTAGCGTCACGCGGTCTAGTAGGGTACTTGCCCCACTCGCTTCCTGTAGACTCTTTTTTTTATAAAACAAACTACATTACCAAAACTGATGCCTTTGCTAATTGGGATCCAAATGACTTGCTTTCGCTGCATCTTACCTCTGTTTAATTTCACGAATACTAGCACTCTCAATGTCATCGTGCGAATTCAGAATCTACACCCATGATGATCTTACTGGATCAAGGTCAGTTTTGGGTTGAACCAAACCGGATGTTCTTATTTTTTGTCCCTTGGGAAGTATTAATTAAATATTTTCAATAGAGCTATTGTCATCTGTTGGAATCGTCTGTTTAAAAAATGCGTATTAGTACGTAGAATAAAAAAATGTATAACTTTTTATATAATTTATATTATTATATTCATAATGACCTCACAAAGAACAACAAATATACTTCCTGCGAGTCAGAGTATTTTTTAAATATTATTTTAAAAAAAATTAAATATTTTCATATATATTTTTTTTATTTTGATAATATTTTAAAATCAACTTTTTTTGCATTTTCGCGCACTCTAGGACACTTGGAATAGTGACGCTACAAACTTGTTGAACAGCAATAATTTGTCAGATGATTCTATCGAGATTCTCAGAAAATTAATAGCTACAATTTTTTTATAAAAGATCGGATTTTGATGTAATAGATACTTATGTAATATGGTAATTTTTTACTTTACTAAATATTTTGGATTCGTAATGACAGTTGAATTGTATATAATTTTAACCATATCTCGAGTCGAATTAATAGCAAATTTGTAAAATATACTTATAATTATGACTTGCAAATCTACCATGAAACCGATCGATAGTGAAGTGCTACCATAAAGATATAAAAAAATTTAAATCATAAAATCACTCAAATTGAACTGCATTTTCACCATTTAATGATTTACATAACAAATATTGCAATGATTTTTAGGTTTAGAAAATTACCAATTGTTGTTAAGCAATTTTCAAGTGGTTTATTTGTTTCAGGTCAATCATGTTTGCAATAATTAAAAAAATTAGGCATTCATGGCTGGATGGAAGCGCTCATACGGTAAGTTGATCATCCAAAATCCTACCAAACTACCCATAATAAATACTTAAAAAAACAGGAAAATGCAAACTACTGGTTTTGATAAATTGGGTAAATAACACTGAGAGCAACAACCACGAAATAATACAACATGAAGTTCTCACGATGCAAAAAATCGTGAAAAAAATTATATCATAGTTTGTTTACATTTGTATTTATATTTAGGCATTTGCTGCGTTTTGCGCCCATTCCGTCTCAATTTCGATCGGGATTTGTCAAGCTTACAGTGCAATTTTGATACCGCAACTAATTTTGGACGACGATTTGGCCATCACATCCGAGGAAAGCTCTTGGTTAGGTAACAAATTTTTTTACAACTTAAACCGCATTACTTTGCTATTTACACTTACATAACGAATAACAATTTTAAATAGTTTAGTACCACGAGCAATTTTAAACAAAGTGTGATTTGGATGATTAAATTGGATGATAATTATTTTGATTTGATTATGAAAATTGTTCGGAGACGATAAGGGGATTTTGTTGGAACGTGCTGTATAAAAGTGCATCTGGATGATTAGCAATAATAACAAATGCATGTTTTTTTTCAAGTTCATCGTTTCAGGTGTAATTATCGTAATATGCAATGTTTATCCTTCGTGAAGGTCGCTATAAAATCAAGTTCAATATAAATAATACGCTACGTAATGAACGTGTACCCACCTATTTGCAACCTTGTCTCATATTTTAAAATGCGAAAATAAATTAAAAAGGTCCAAATTTGGGGGTTTGCAAAAGGCAATTTGGAACCACATCTTCAATAACTTTTTTAATTGCAAAAATGATAGTCCAACCATAAATCTAACACTGTTTTCCCGACACGAAGTCCTAATTGTAGCCTTTTGTCGGTGAAGCTAGCAGAAAATAAAGCAACGACAAGTATTCATTATACAAATAATAAGACACCGGATATATTTACAATCAACGGTTTGCAATTAAATTTAATTAAATGCAATTAAAATAATCCCGCATTCCAATCCGCTTTCAGAGAAATTACAATTACAATTATTTTTCAGCAAGTTTGGGCGCCGTAACCAACCCAGTGGGTTCCATTCTGTCCGGCGTTTTGGCCGAATATTTGGGCTGCAAAATTTCCATGGTGATCAGCTGCATTCCATTTACGATCGGATGGATTTGTATAGCAGTGGCTCAAGACATATGGTGGCTCTACACCGGCAGACTTATCACTGGAATAGCGGCAGGTAAGCAAAATAACAATATCAGAGCAAAGAGTTGGAAGTTGCCGGTTCAGTATGGATTTTTGGGGTGACAATCCAAAAACCTACTTCAAAATTTTTAATTTGGTTTTTTGCAAGAGTGGATCATCGCAATATATATTAATATATGAATTTTAATAAATTTTGGATGCCAAAATTGTCTATAAATTTCGTGTTACGTAATACCTATACGACAATATAATTCACACATAATATTGAGTTTTTCATTGAGGAGCAAGTCACCCTAGGCCAGCTTTGTTCATAAAGTGTAAATTATTATATTTATAAAATTAATATTTTATTATGTAATAATATCTATAACAATACTATTGTTCCATTTCATTATAATATTTTATAATTTGTCTCTTATAATTTTTGTGAATTATTGAATCATTAACATAATAGGAGTATTATTTTATGCACACAATACAACACATTATAATTCATTATAATAATAATATTTGTTATTATTTTGTGTGGTATTGAACCAGGAAAACATTTATTTTATTTATTTAAAATATAAATATTTGATTATATGTCAAATGGTCTAATATTA
Source organism: Cantharis flavilabris (assembly GCA_949152465.1). Classification (NCBI taxonomy): domain Eukaryota; kingdom Metazoa; phylum Arthropoda; class Insecta; order Coleoptera; family Cantharidae; genus Cantharis; species Cantharis flavilabris. The sequence continues at coordinate 6,788,344 of OX424438.1, forward strand.
TTAGATAGCCACATATTGTAGATTTTCACAACAGACATTTACACCTTTTTCACTAGTAATTCAGAAAACTCAATTATTTTTGCATTACATTTGACGCTTTCTGACTTTTTTTACGGTTTCTAAACTATATTTGATAATTTCTGAATTACAATTGATGATTTCAAAATATACAATTGACAAATCTGAATTACAATTGACGTTTTCTGAATGACATTGATAAATTAAAAATATTAAAATTATAAGTAAATTAAAAAGTAAAGTTAGTTCCAAAAACAAAGAGAAGATTAGAAATAAAAAAACAAAGAATAACATCGAACAATTTGTAAATTTTGTAAAATGATTGCTCGAAGAGGAAGAAAACGAAAAATTGTGGAAGAAAGAAAATATAAAAGAGAATCAAAAAAAAATTTGTATGCAGGATTCATAAAAAATGTTATGAAATATCCTAGAATTTTCTGTGATTCCCCGCTTCACAATATTTTTTTTTTCCCCTCTATTTTTTCCTCTAATTTTCTACATTTCCTAATTGTAAAATTAGTGACATTTTTTTGCTTTTTCCGTTTTCTGAGATTTCATTGAATTTAAAATTTTCTCGAGTTTTCTGCATTTCTCTCAATTTCCTATTTACCAAAATTTTCTAGTGTTTCCTAATTTAGTTTTGTACTAACTGGAAACAGAAGGGAAAATCGTGATATACAAAAGTGAAAAGAAATTCAAACAAATTTTAGGGAAATTCTATGAAATCTTAGTAAAACTTAAGAATGCTATTTTCTTCCCAAGGAAATCTTGGGAAATCTTGGGAAATTTAAAAAATCTTTAGAATACCAAAGATTTTTTTTTAATTTTCTGAGATTTCCTTGGCTATTGGCTCTTCTAAGGTTTTCAAAAATATTCTAAATTTCCCCTTTTCTAAGATTGCCTGGCAAAGGCAGATACAACAGGATATCAACCCAGTGGCCAGAAAATGCTTTTGGGGAGGGCAGAATAAAGATTTTTTGGAATCTCGTTAATCCTTCATGCGCGTCAGTGATAAAACAACTGACAATTTATTACATTATAATTTAGTATTAGTTTAAATAAATTAAAAAAAATAATTTAAAGTTATTTAAATTTTAAAACCTCATAAAAAACATTTTTTATTTGGTATACAATTTGAGCCATCCTTGGGTGGGGGCAATTGCCCTTTTGCCCCCCTCTAAATACGCCACTGTAGCAACCCCCATCCATAAGCCTTAGAAAAACCTTAGAAATTTTAAAAATATTGAAATATTAATATTGATATTAAAATATTAAAACTTAATATTAAAATAAAATGTTCTTCTTTTATTAATTTAATTAATAATTAATTTTTTGCCTTAAATATAAATTATTAAATAAATCAGGATTTAAAAGTCGCTTAAGACTTATAAATATATAAATAACAAATAATAATGATATGAAAATTTAAGATTTCCCTAATTTTGTCAAGGAATTCATTCATTCATTTTTAGTGCCAAGTCAAGAAAATTAAATTTTCAATCAAGGTAAACAATTTAATTTAAAAGTTTTTTTTTAAATAATTTGTTTTTAAATTTTAATATTAAATTTATTTTATTTAAATATTAATTTTTTTTAATTAAATTTTTTTAATTCCTTGTAAAAAGGATCTAAACCTGGGATCGAAAAGTAAAATAAAAAATTTGATTTTGACAAAAAAAGTGAAAAAATGGGAGGTTTTAACTTTAATTTGATTTTTCAACAAATATAATTGCTGGTTCACTGGAGGGTATTCCATACCCCCCAAACCCCCCAGTTTGAAAGCTCAAAAGTGTGTGTATACGTTTTGTGATTTATTTTCGTAATAAAAATTTTTCACTCTGTCAGAGCAAATACATTTATACGTCATTTGTATATGTTACGGTCAATATTGACAATTTGGCCATTAACGTCAATGGCCGGACAATAACGTCAATGCCCAGCTTAGTTGGGCATTAACGTCATTGACCGACCAATTTTGGTCGAAAACATTTTGGGCAATGTTGACATTTAAAATTGTACATGTGGTTTTTGCATCATTGCCCGGGCACATGGCAAACACATGAATCCATTCTAAAATGATTGTTTGTCTAAATTAAATAAAAATCTCTGTACACTTATGAGGCCTTGAAAAGGGCCGAGTTGTTGTCATTTACACAAAAAAAATAATTGTCCCTCGTTGAAGGACATCGCAATTTTGCTGTTCCTTGTAGTAATTATTTTATAATATCATTATTGTCCAATCCATTTTGGCCATTAACGTCATTGACCGGCCAAAGACGTAAGTATTACAATCTTATCAAAATATTTACATCATTGTCCACCGTTAACGGGCGTTGACGTCAATGGCCGGTCAATGACATTAATAACCAGAGTAAATGGGCATTGACGTCATTGTCCGGCCATTGACGTTAATGCCCAATTTACGTCATTGACTGTAACATATACAATGCATATTCCATATATATTTTATAAACAAAAGGTTTCAGTGCATATTCACACATCATGTACCGCAAAAATTCGCACCGGGGGGTCTGGGGGGTGTGGAACACCCCTCAGAACATAGTAATTGTAAGACCTCTTAGAAAGTTAAATTCTTGGAACGGAAAATCTTTTAACTATAATTGCTGGTGCACTGGAAGGCATTCCATACCCCCCAGACCCCTCGGTTTGGAAACCCAAAGGTGTGAGTGTGTGTGTGTACATTATATGATTTACTTTCATATGAAAACTACATATCGTTTGTATACAAACAAAAAGCTTTAGTGCATATTTATACAGCATATATCTGTGCGTCGTAAAAACTATCACCGGGGGGTCTGGGGGGTGTGGAACACCTCACAGAATATAGTAAAATTCTTGGTACGGAAGTCACAAGTTTAATAGCATTGCAATCATTTGAACATAATTGCTGTTGACCTGGGAGTTTTCTAAACCTCACCAGACTTCCAATAGCATCTAGTTGTGCACCTCCTATTATGGAGATTTTTATTAAGATTGAAAAGGTCACATCGCACCCTCCGCACCCGGTAGTTCCGCCTCTGGTCCAGATCTCTCGGATTCAAAAACTTGCTGAGAAAATTAGGAACTGTAACTGTAATTAAGAATTTGGAAAAACCTTTTAAAATTTAAATTGTTTGGGTTTTCTTCAAACGCAAAAGTACTTATTTATAATAACAGGGCCTCTGTTACATCTCGAGCCTAAAAATCTTGCTTAATAAGTTTCAAAATAGATTCGCAAAATTACAGATGAACCACAAAAAGTACATTTGCTCCGAATAGGACGGCACTAAAGTAGTATGCTAAAAAAATTTAGCTAATGAACTTATTTATGAAACTATTATAAATGCAATGAATAAATACTTTAATGCAACGAATGCATTCATGAATACAACGAACAAATTCAATGAATTATTTATTAATAATATATAATGATAAACAGCTAATTATTTTAAAAGCTACCACTTGTCAGCCAAGTGATTGCATTGGACGATGATGAGTTAGCTCTTTCAAGTCACCGGCAAATCTTCTCGGGAGACAAACACGAATTATGTGACTTACTGTTTGGCTGGAGTCACCACAATTTCAACTTTTGTTATGGTTCTGGAATTATAATCAATATATTTGGAAACAATTAGTTCTTTTGCACCCATAGCATCTTCTACTAGATAGTTAATTAATTCTTATTTGGTTATTTAATTAATTTACTTCAAAACAAACTCTTTTCTGGATCTATAGCCCAATATCCATTTGTAAATTATGGGGAAGGTTACGGGAAACCACCCGAATGAATTATATTTTTTCCCAAGTAACATTTTGTACTGAATATCAACTGCAAGCACGCTGTGTCAGTATAAAATTTAGCTATTGAGCTGCGTCAGCTGCTGATTTTAAGTAACGTAAGAAGCTGAATTGCTAATTTGGAGGTTGAAAACCAGCTAAAATTGCGTTGCGTTAGCTGTTCAAAATGCTGAATCAACTGATTATCAGATATTCAGCAGAATATCAGATTTTCAACAGAATTCAACAGCATTTTGAACATTTTACCTGTTTCAAAATGTTGTTCAAAATGCTGAATGAGCTGATATTCAGCTCTAAATCAGCTGATATACGGCGCTGAATCAGCTGATATTCAGCATTTTAAACAGCTGGCGCAGTGCAATTTCAGCTGATTTTTGGCCACCAAATTAGCAAATCAATAGCTATTCATTTACTAAATCAGCTGAGGCATCGAAGCGTCAGTTTAAAATTTAGTTTAAGCTGACAGACCGCAGTGCCAGCAAATAAAGTTTTTCACCACAAAAGTGTTACTTGGGCTCTTGATTGGGTGTTGGATAACCCTCCTTCAACTGCGGAGTTGAAAGCAGAAGAATTGTAGCAGTACTCAAACTATAATTTCTAGTGTTTCCCTTGACATATAAAACCGTCAAAAGACAAAGAGAAACTCAATTTGGATGGACTGATACTGGTTTATTCATAACATAATTAAATATTGGGGCAGAAGTCCTTTTTCTAAAAATGTCTCTCACTTAGTACTCTCACTTAGTTCATCCACATGCAAAACTTATGAAACTTTTACTTACTGTGTTTTTCTAGGAATGTCAACTGCCTGCTACACCTACGTTGCCGAAATCTGCACTCCCGAAAACAGGGGTCCTCTCCAAGCCCTGGGTCCAGTCATGGCTTCGTTTGGAATCCTCCTCACCTACTCGTTAGGATCCATAACGCAATGGAACGTGGTGGCCCTAATAAGCATCACATTTAGTATTTTTAGTTTAATTAGTATATTACTTGTACCTGAAAGTCCATCTTACTTATTCAAAAAGGATAAATACGCTTCCAGTTTGGAGAGTTTGAAGTGGTTGAGACGAAACGATTTGGTCGCTCACGAAGAGTACAGTCGTCGGTTTACCACAACGAAACAAGACGAAAACGTCGGTTATAGAAGCATTTACTTCAGTTCTTCCACCTTAAAACCGTTCCTCATCCTCGTGACTTTGTTCTTCCTACAGGAAATGAGCGGGGTTTACACAATCTTATTTTATGCAGTTAACTTTTTCCAAGACTCAAATTTAGACGTGGACGAACACTTATCTGCTATCATTTTGGGACTAATCAGATTTGTCATGTCCATTTTTGCAGCACTTTTGATAAACCATCTCGGTCGGAAGAAACTCTTAATGGTTTCCAGTTTAGGAATGGCGGTAACCATGTTGTTGGCCGTCGGATATTTCAAGTATTACGAAATATTTTCGGGGGAAGCCAAAGTTTTCCCAGCAATTCCATTAATTTTTGTTCTATTTAATGTGGTTTTTAGTATGATTGGAATGCTACCCATACCTTGGATTTTAGTCGGAGAACTGTTACCTCTCAGGGTTCGTCCCATCATGGGAGGGATTGTAATTTGCATCGCCCAATCTTTTATTTTCATTTATGTGAAAATTTATCACAACATGAACGATTTTCTTAATTTTAGTGGGACACTTTTCGTGTTTTTCCTGGCAGCTTCCTTGTGTTTCGTGTTTAGTTGGTTCCTTGTACCGGAAACAAAAAATCAAAGTTTAGAGGAAGTGGAACGGTCGTTCAAAGACCAAAATAAGAGTAATTATAAAACCGCAGGAAATGAAAGTTTCGAGTACAAAATTCAAACCATTTTTTAAAAACCACGAAGGTGGAAAGTTTTCCTGTTGTGTCGAAGCGAAAGTTCCTAAAAAATTTGTCAAGAACTTAATGGTAACTTAGTTAACGTAAAGTTAAAATTATTTACCCAAAAGTAGTGTTTGGGATTGCGTCGATGTGTTGTTTGCTCGAAACTAAAAATGCCGATTAAGCTGCATTTACAGCCTCAAAATGAATGTTAAAATTAACATTTTCGGTAAATTAATGTAGCTATATTATAATTATTATAACAAATTAGCATAGACAGTAATATATTATAATAAATAATAAATAATTTAATAAAATATATTAGTATTATAATAGTATAATAAATAATTTGTAATTGTTTCTCATCTGGACTGACTTTAGAAGCTTCTGATGTATTATGTTAATACAAAATATTAACTGAAAAGGTTAATTTTGGTCTAACACTTTGGGGTTGCGAATGCAGCTTGCAACATTTGAAGGTGAAAGTTGAAAGAAAACATTGGAGTCAAACAGATTGATTTTCGTAATATCTTTGTACCCTCTGATTTCGAAATTATTAAAAAAATTAATTCGTACGTTAAATGGAACACAATTTTTATTTTCAGTTCAAGAAATTTCGATTACAGTAAATTTTGAGTGATATTGTCTTAAAATTATTATCACATTAATTTTCAAAACTGTAAAATTAGCAGTTTTTTCTATTGTAAAAGCAAAATTTGTATTAACTAAAACATAAAAATTATTTGATTTATTTACTTAAGTTAGGGCGAAGCAAACGTCGCTGCGATGTTTGCACCGCCCTGTACAGTGATCTTATATTTAATTAATAAATAAATAGAAAAATTTGATTGTTTCGTATTTTGAAATTGTAATAAATAACCTTAAAACATTTTGTTTTTAATTTCCTACCCCTTATTTTCTTCGCACAAATTTGAATTTGAATGTATTTTTTGGTAATGCCAAAGCACCAATGGGGACTTTGTAAGTTTCCGTTTCGACAGGTAAAATAGTGTAACTTTTGAGTAAAGAGGTCAAAAGGCCAAAACTGATTAGTTGAACCATTCTGTATCCCATGCAACCACGTTTTCCTCCCCCAAAAGGCAAAAAGTGCTCTGGTTTCAAAACGTGCCCGTTCAAGATGAACCTTTCGGGTTTGAACAGCTTTGGTTCCTTCCACAACTCCTCGGAGACGCTTAATTCGTAGTTATTCAAAAACATGAGGGTGTCCTTTTTAATTAAGTATCCTAAAAATTCAATATTTTCAGTATAAGCCATTTTGGCTAATTACAAACTCTTACCTTTCAGCATGGTGTCTTGGTTGGCCACCCGCGGTACAATCGGTGACGAAATTAACCTTATGGCTTCAAAAATTGTTGCGTCCGTGTAAGGCATCGACGATTTATTCGTTATCGAAATTTCGATTCCTTCCTGAATATTGGCATCAATTTCTTGTTGTATTTTCCTTTGAACTTCTTCATCCTGAACGATGTAGGCTAACAGTTTTGTGAAGAAGTTTCCAACTGCAGAGTGTCCTCCGATTATGTCTTCCAACGCATACAGCGCAACATCCCAAGTCACCAAAGGTGATTCTTCATTTTTGACGGAGTGAATCAAACTTTCGACATAATCAGTTGGCTCTTCAGTACCGAAATTGTCATAGCGATCTCCAATTACATTTTTTTCGATGAAGTTCCTGATTTTGTGGGCCGATTGCTTCATTCTTCCAATTCGCCTGCGATGAAGTGGCAATAGAAAGGGCAAAAAGTCGGCCGCGTAACCCTGATTGACTTCGTAGAATATTTCGTCGAAATTTTCGATCATTTCAGTAAATTCTACATCATCGTGGGAAAAACTCTTGGAACAAAAGTAATTGATGAAGATACTCGCGCAGGCATTCAAAATCAGCGGTTTGATTTCGGAGCAGCCTTCCTCTACAAGGGAAACCATTTTTGAGGTTTCCTTTCCTATGATTTCTTCTAGATTGGTGAATTTGTTGGAGTGCATACGCGGAAACGTGAATTTGGTTAGTATATCGCGACGAGCTTTTTGGGTTTCGGACCAGTCACAAAATGCTAATGCTAAAGGAAAGTTTTAGTACAATTTCGTTAAAATGCAAAAAAATTATTAACTTACAGTTTGATCGGCTTCCACCGAAAAGTTGTTCGTATCTTTCGAAGTTGGGTCTTCCATCGAAATAAGAATTCTTCGAACCAAGAACTTCACGAATGTTGTCTTGTCCATTTACCACAACGCTGTTGACGTTCCCCAGCTTGAGTTTAACAATGTCGCCATATTTCTTGCCCAAATCGGTAAACGCTTGATAAGGTACTTCGTAACCTCCAAGTAAATGGAGGTGACCTATGATCGGTAGCGACATCGGAGTGGGTGGTTCGGAACACCAGGAGTTCTTGCTGAATTTTTCTCCAATGTATTGATTCAACAAAAATAATACGACGACAATTGTTAATAAGAGTATTAGGTAAACGGAGAACGTAGATGCGGTTAGTAAAGGCAACATTTTGTAGTTTAAAAATTTGAAAAATTTTAAACTGTGAACGAACGTTGTTGGAAAATGCTTTGACAATAACCACAAAACGTTGTCTTGTGCAAACTGAAATCGTTCTCCTTTTATATTATTTTCAATCAACTGAATATTCAACTGTATCTCATTGATTTTAATGTGGATCTTGAAATATTTAGCATACAAAATGTTACACTAAATAGTGCCCAATTCTTTAACTTTATTTTAATTTTAAAAATTGCAATTTCAATATTTTATTTGCAATTTTTTTTTTATTTTAATTTTTTAAGATGCAACTACGTCATTGTTATAAATCATATTATATCCTCTTAATCTTTTCATTTATTACGTAAACGGTTTGAGGCGAACTGAACGGCCGTTTTGGTTTTTTAATTAAGATCTCCAATTTTGTTCAATTGCCATTAACTCCCGAAAGGAAGAGAGGCTACAGAAGGAGGAAACTGGTAAGTTGCTTTTAATTAATGCAGTTCACCAGATTTGACCTAAAATGTGTTAGCTCTTGAAAGCGGACACACAACAACCGAAGACAAAGAAAATGTCCGATACCAAATTGATGATGTACATCATCGGATAATCCGATAAGTGTATAAGCGGATAAACGGATAAACGGATAATCGGATATTTTATGTTAAGTTATAATAGTTGTAACAGAAATAGTGGACGAGCTTTCCAGTTAGTAATAATAATAAAGGACAATGAAAATTTCCAACAATGCCTCCTTCAGAAGATGTTAGCAACATCTTGCAACTGTTAAATGTCAAATTAATTTTCTACAATTAAAGAGTATATAGAATATACCTAAGTATATTATATAATATCCCAGCACTCTGAATGGTCGATTTTTACTCTTTTAGAATAGAGAATTAATAATTTTATAGATTTCGCCATGAAAAACCGGAAAATTTGAATTTTTAAGCAAAAGTGAGGGAAATTTTACCCTTTGGCTACTTTTGCGTTACTTTGAAATTTAACTGTCAAAATTATAGTCAAAACTGCATGGGCGTTCATAGGATCTTTTTCGGGGAGGGGCAAAATCCAAAAAACCAAAAAAAAAAGGAAAACAAATTCTTAAATTTGTACTTTGTAATTATTTAAAACCAAATTTTTTAGAAGAGAGAATATTTTGTTAAGCAAAAGTGAGGGCAAAGAAAATTAGAATTTGAGAAACTAATTTATTTTTATATTATTATAAAAAAAAATTTTAATTGCCCGACGGCACATTTTTTTGTTTACTTGAAAATATAGAAAAACGGGGAATCCCCCAGTAGTGGGAAACGAAATTAAATGTTTAAATATTATACCGCTAAAAAAGGGATCAATCGTTTAGCTGCCCGTCCGCGGCCGGGCTTTCCAGCTAGTAATAATATAAAGATTAAGTGTGATCTTCAAAATAATTATTCAGTAACCAATCAGAATTCACCAATCACTATAGTGAATTTTGTATGAATTTTGTATCTGAGTATAACTAATACCGATTCTCTTTAGGAGTTTTCGTGAAGGTGGATCTGCAGAAAATGGATTCTCCACGCTTTTTGCATTTTTTGTAATATCAGGTCTAGCAAATTTAATTTGCTCCCCCCCCCCACGCCCTGAAGCCTTGGTATTGAAATTTACCTCACTTTACCAAAACTTAATTAAATTTAACTTTTTTAATTACTCTGTAAAGCTAAAACCAATTTAAACGTCCACAAATAAACCAACCGAAATATTTGTTTTTGGTTTGCACTGGAAAAGAAAAAAAAACTAAAAATCTCTCTCCAACCCCATGTAGCCTACAACCCGCCGTTAGACATTACTTCTGAACTACATCGAGCAGCTTTTTAGGCCTATGCTCGACCCGTTTCGCTAGGTGTTCTTCCACTAAGTGGTGTTTTGGGACATTTATTTTTTTCCTAGACGCTTGTTCCAATTAGGGAATATTGCAGCGTTGCCAGGTCTACGGATTTTCCTCGAATCTAGGGATTTTAGAAGTGGAAGAATTTTTTTTAATTTTCGTGTAAATCTAGGGAAATTAACCCGTGTGGTGAAAAATGCTAATCAGCACAGCAAGTTACACTGTAGCAAAATGTGAAGCTTTTGTCAAGCTAAGTCACAGTTTTATTTTATTTTTTGTTGCCGAAATGATGTCAATTTGTAATTTTGAAGCGGCTTTAAATGAATTTAAAGTTTTGTCGGTATAAGATTTTTTGTTTCCGTTACTGCTACAATTTTAAATTATTTGTTATTTTCAGCATTTTGCAGCGACAGATATGATTTTGGTTGAACGCGTTTGGTTTATGCGTGTGGCTTCTGTATATGGTTTTCCGTCATCGCACCTGTGGGTGGTATTCCGTGGAAACAAGTTGATAGGAGCTTGAAGGCGTCCGTAAATTTTTAAATTGTCTTTAAAACCCGTTGATCTTGAAATGTCCTAAATTTTCGTAAACCTTTTAAAATATATTAAAATATCTAGGGCAGTGTTTCCCAAATGTCTCAAAATTGTGGACCCCCAAAATTAAACTCTAGTATCATGGGACCCCCAGAAACAGTTTTGTTATAAAAATAAAAAATAAAGCCATGGCATATGTGTCTATAATATGTTTGCACCGTTGCCAGATCAAACATTAATTATTCTTTAAATTTCAGAAAAATTTCGTTGTTAACGTATTTTTGTCTATTCACCTTTTCTTTCTGTTTATGTCGTGGGTTTACGGACCTAGAATAAATATGCCGTGGACACCCAGGGGTCCGCGGACCTTTATTTGGGAAGCACTGATCTAGGGAATTCTCGGGATGAATTGCTTACCATCTAGGTATTTTCAACTAAACCAATGTGGCAATGTTGGAAGCTGGAATAGCGTTAAATGGTTATTTCTTCCTCAGACTGGGTAGGTGTAACATCCTAATTTTCCTTATGCCGGACATCGGGAAAGGGGTAAGCTGACAGTTGCGTTCCTCGGTGTCTTGCAATCCATGCAGCATGCATTCTTGGCACAAGAATCAGTAAGGTCTGAAGCACTTGAGTAAACCCACCCTCAGCCTTGTCTCTTCTTGAAGATTTTTCCCCGTATTATCGTCACGCCAAATAACCGTTGCCTGAGTGTCTCCAAACGCCGGTCTAAGTGGGATCGCCATCGGCCACAAAGTATTTATGGAAGAATTTTTGGAGTTTCTCTCCGTTCATCAGGGCGTCGATGATAGCAACTCCAAGATCTTCTTGCTTCTTACATTTTCATTTAATTAAGCTTTGAAGTAAGGATTTTCGTAAGCTTTCCGACTGAAGATTCTGGATCAGATTTATAAGCTATATCATTTTGTAAAAGTCGTTTTCCTGTTGTTTTGTCTGCATGTGAACAGGCTCTACAGCAAATGGTCTAGAGTTCTCCTCCGACTGCATCTGTGTGCAGAACTTCCGAGCTTAGTCTACTACTTCCGGTTCTATCGTTCTGTAGCTGTATTGGGTGGCCAGGGTATTTAAATTGAAAACCAAATTAAATGAAATCTAACCTAACCAAATCTAACCTAAATATTTTCCGCGTCAAAACGTGCCTACGTTGAATTGTGGTTCAACATAATTGGCGGCACTAAAAAATGAACATTTGTCAATAGCGTACGCAACCCCAATGCTATAATATCTGAGTTTTTGCGATTTAAAAAGTAATAATTAAAATTTCTTTAGGTTTAAGTTATTACACATCGGGGGGTCTGGGGGGTATGGAATACCCCCCGGTGCGTTAATGTAGTGAAATTATAGTTTGAATTTCAACAAAATTTTTAAGAAAGATTTAAAGTCCAATACAAAAATAAGGTTGAGATGTTTTCGTTTTATTATGAAAATTCTGTTTAATGTAAATATTACTAGCAAATTGCGCAACTGTTCAATGTTCATCGTATATATTATTATTTTCTAGTGATCTGGATGTGGGCTAACGTCATTAGTAGAGTACGGACTTTTAAGCATAAAAAATCGTGAAAATAGCACAAAAAATTGCCATTATATGCCTAAAAATAGGATTTCATCTTAAATATAAGCATTAAAAACTCTTTTCTTTTTTTAAATAAAATTTATTTAAAAAGTAGCATAAGAAAAAAGTAACAAAATTAATAAAAATAGTAGTAAAAAGTAACATAATAAAATAATTTCTCTACATCATTTCTAAAAAACGCAATTATTAAATTGTTTTCAAAATTTTTCATTAAAAATGTATTGCGATCATCACATATTTAAAAATGGAAAAACCCTGTTCTATACCTCCACACTGGTAATTGTTAATTAATTTTAATTTTAAGGTAATTTTAAAGTTAATTTCATTATCAAAATTTGCTTTTAGAACACTAGCTATTTTCTCAATGATTCAAATATTTTTTTGCCAATATTTAACTTTTTTGCCAAAAAACTAGAACTTTTGAAATATATTTACCAATTACCACATCTATGGCTTCTTTTAAAGAAATATCTATTGTTTTTAGCTATGTTACGGTCAATGACGTAAATTGGGCATTGACGTCAATGGCCGGGCAATGACGTCAATGCCCATTTACGCTGGCCATTAATGTCATTTATCGGGCATTGACGTCAACGCCCGTTAACGGTGGGCAATGATGTAAATATTTTCATTAGATTGTAATATTTAAGTCTTTGGCCGGTCAATGACGTTAATGGCCAAAATGGATTGGACAATGATGATATTATAGAATAACTACTATAAAGAACAGCAAAATGGCAATTTAAATTTGACAGCCAGCTGGCAAGTGATATTTACGTACATAAATGTTGTATTCATTGTATTATAATATAATATACCTAATCATTTATTAACAAAAATAATAAAAATTAAAAAATAATGAAATAAAATTTTTTAAACTAATCATTTTTATTCTGGTACGGGAGTGACCCATGGTACTTAGAATTGCAAAGTTTGCTGGCGTCACACGCACATTTATTATTTTTATACCCACCCTTGCAATGACAACGCTTATAACCGTGGCCTCCTAAAATACTGCTTTTTGGTCGTATCACTAATATTTTCTAACAAAATTAACTTTTCAGTATACCTTAATAACTAGTATTAATTGCAAAGCCACATTTAATACATTACGTTCAAATGGAATCTATAGAATAATAATTTCATCATTGTCCACTCTGTATTGGGCATTGACGTCATTTCCCGGACAATGATGTAAAAACCACATATTAAATTTTAAATGTCAACATTGCCCAAAATGCACGGTCATTGACGACAATGCCCGGTCAATGACGTCAATGCCCAACTAAGGTGGGCATTGACGTTATCGTCCGGCCATTGACGTTAATGGCCAAATTGTCATCATTGACCGTAACAGCTATACCTAATAGATGAGCTAATTATTTAGCTATAATGGCTTTTATAAGAGTGAGTTAAAGCTCCTTTTCTTAATAATTTAGTTTAGTCGACGCATTCCTACTGTGATTTAAATTTAAAACCTATTTATTATCTTCATTCTTAGGGATAGACGTCTGCCGATTTCAATTCTTTGGTCAAAAACCCTATATTTACCTCACAAAATTTTGTGACTTATAAAATGGGTTAGCTCAAATTGTCATTAGCTCCCGATCTAAAATAAATGTAGGTATTTATGTATCTACTACAATTGTTTTTTTTGTAATTTATCGAAAATGTGCTAAAATAAGCACTAAAAATGCTTAAAAATAAATCTAAACATAAAAGTATCAAAGTAAGCATATAAGCATTAAAAAAATAGCACCAAATGCCGTATTTTTATCAAATTCATGAACATTTATAACAATAACACTTCTGCTATCAATATTTATGTATAGCAAATTTGATAGAAATCCGTATATTAGTCTTATCTGTATCGGATGTAAATCGGAAAAAATGCTTCTATATTGCCAAATTTTTACAGTTTATATACGAATGCTAAACAAATTAATGCTGAATTTAGGAGAAATTGATGACTGGATGGATAAAAATTACAAATACAACAGTTTAATTTTTATCTTCTTTTATTTTAAACGCTTCTCTACATCATGCGTATTTTTTAAATCGGAGTGTTAACCTATAAAACACTGCTTTGGGAGGGGGCGGAAAGCTTCTCATTCATAATGTACATTTTTATGGTAAACTAGTCGTTTTTTATCGGATCTATAACATTCTTTTCATTACCATTCAGGCATGTCATTTTCATTCAAGATTTTGCGTTCAGTTGGCGATACAAAAAATAAAACTTTGTCTTGACCTAATTTACTTTTATTTTTTACTGTTTCATTTACATAAATAGAATAAAAATAAATAAATAAAAATAAAAACATGGATGCTCAGGCTATGATCGATAATAATAATTTTATATTAAAAAATAGTAAATTTTTCCATAAAAAAAGAAAAAAGCTTTGTTAGAAGTTTTGTTTTTGTAAATAAGCCGCAAACAACTGATTTACTCGTAAAAGTGTTAGAAATCAAAATTATAGCCAATTATTTGGTCTATAATTTTGTATTCTTGTAGTTTTTGTGAAAACTTTGCAGTAATTGAGTTATTTACGAAAAGCTAGATGGCAATCAAATATTTTAGAATTTAGATGACTACCACTTGCAACCTGGATAACTCCCGAACAGAAGCGGTTAGGACAAAAATGTATAGACACTTTTCTGTTGGAAATTTTATTTTCTTTAATTTTAATTTCTATTATTTTTTTAATTTGGTGCACTGTTAGCGAGATAATTGCAAAAGAAGAATTCCAGGTGTTTTTTCTCAGGCTCGACCGGAAACCCCCCGTTAATTGTATTTCCTAGTCAGTCGTCTTGGCTTTGAGCATGTTACATAGTTGGGAAATAAAACTAAGTTTTTATTTTCTTTGGTTTTTTAATTTTTCTGAAGCTCAGCACTTCATAAGTAGTTAAATAGGTTACAAATGCAATATCAAACAATAGGTAAGAAGGAGACTTCGTCTTGGTATATTTCCTGTTTACTGCCTTATTATAGTATTCAAAGCAATTCAAGAATATATGAAAATTAAAAACTAAAGAAATAAAAAAATTAATTCACAGACTGAATACGCTTTGCATGAATACAAAACCGATTGTAGGTATGTTCGTAAGTTACTTTTCATTTATAATTTCATTATTACCTAAACCAAAGCAATTCTCTGCTGGTAACGTGAATTAGGAAATAAAAATAAAAATTTTTAAATAAATCTTTGAATAATTACCCAAGGAGTAAATGTTTAATGCAACGGCCAACAAAATGTAGTAGTGAAGTCATTTGCATAGGTTCTTTCACTACGTAAGACCTGCTTTTCGTTCTTCCACCCACCGCTCTTCAAAAAAACATTTACAGGATGTATCTAATTTATCTTTCTTTCTTTTTCGGAATAAATAAATGAGAAGCTTTATTAATCTACAATTTTACACGAAACGCCCTTGAAATTTGAATATCTGATGTGTACCTACGCAATACCAATACTTTTTTCTTGACCATAGACAATATCTTATACATTAAATATTTCAATTGCAATAATAAATCCACTTCCGCGGATTTGCTTTAAATTAATTGAATCAGACTCTTGCCTTGTTTACAATCTGCGTCATCTTATGTAATTTATAACGCCAGACAACATAAAAAACCCGCAGATGAATCACTGCTTTTTTCATTCAGAGAAAATTTTGAAAAATCTAACCAGGACTTCACCAAGACCACCAGAAACAAATCTGCACATTAAAAAGTTGCCCAATCACCAAGTGATCAATTTCGTGTAATTATATAAAAGCGACCCATCAATTTGGTCTTCGTTGATGACCAATTCCTTCAGGGACGTCAACCGTCTAAAAGCATACCGACTGATACGACGAATTCTATTATTTCGCAAATTTAAATAACGTAAATTTCGCATATAACTCAGAGAGCCCATGTTCAGCTCCTTGATTCCATTATTGTTTAAGTACAGGACCTCGAGGTTTTCCAGACCCCAAAACGTCTGATCTTCAATTTCTTCGATCAAATTATCGTTGAGCTTCAATTCCCATAAAATTTTCAACGGCGTGAAAACGTAACTCGAAATTTTTTGCAAACTGTTGTTGTCCAAGTACAAATACCACAAAGAATCCAGCGATGCAAAGATTCCCGTGGGCAGCACCTGCAGGTTGTTGCTGGATAGATCTAAAAATTTCAACCGAACGTTTTGACTGAAAATAATGCTGGTTAATTGGGATATTCTGTTTTTTCCCAGATCCAGATGCTCCAGATTGATCAAGTAGATGAAGGTGCTGGTCTGGATGATTTGGAGAAAATTTGAGCTTAGATTTAAGTGGGTTAACGAAGTTAGTCTGAAAAATGTTTCTAGTTCTATCTGGTCGATAAAGTTATGGTTCAGATTTAGTTCCTTTATGGAAGCCAATCCGAAAAACATTCTGGGTTCGAGGAACTTCAAATTATTATAGCTCAAATCAAGCATTTTTAAGTTGAACAGAGCAAACGAAGAAAAATGAATAACTGTTATGTTGTTGTGAGAGAGAAGTAGAGTTTCCAAATAGATCATATCTTCAAAAGTGTAATTGAAAATAGTATGAAGGTTGTTGTATTCCAAATCCAGGTATAAAAGTGAGATTAGTCCGGTGAAACCACCTCTCTCGATGTTTTTGATTTTATTGGCAAATAACGATAACCTGGTCAGGCTTTCCAAATTTTCGAAACTGTTACTCGAAATCTGTTTGATCAAATTTTGCGATAACAGCAAGCTGTTCAATCCGACCAAGCCGGAAAAGGAATTTTCTTCGAAATCTTCGATTTCATTTCCGATCAAATTGAGATAACTCAGTTTTGGAAAAATAAGTTCAAAAGTTATGGTCTTTATTTTGTTCGTGTTTAAGTGTAACTCCGACAAATTGCTTGGTAAGTTTGAAATTACATTGGTGAAGTTTTCAATGTTGCTGTAACTCCAGTCGAAGATTTCCAAATTTTCAAGCCCAAGATCTTCTAATTTCGCCTTACAATTGATGAATTCGATTTCTTTAAGATGAGTTAGGTTTCTAAATAAATGCTTTGAGATTGTGGTCAAATTAGGAGCAATCAAAGTCAAACTCTCAAGAGAATTCAATTCCTGAAAGATTCCAGCTTGGAGGTGACTGGAAGTGGTGAACAGCTTCAAACTCTGTATATGTTTGAAAATTTTGAAAATTTGTGGTGAGAGCTCAAAATGATCGCTTGGTTTTAGATTTAGAGTGAGAATTTTTGTGACATTTTTGAATTCTGTGTTTTTTAATTGCACGAGGCCGATTGGAGAATAAACTTCGTAGTAAGTGTGACCCATGAACGACGTTGCACGGTAATCAGACGACAAGTTGCTGAAGGAGGTGGTTAGCAAAAGAACATAATTGACGAAAGCTGCGTTAATCATAACAGTTAATCTACAATAACAAAAAAATTCAAAAATTACTTACTTTTAAAAATTAAAAATTTTTGAACTTACAAACTTCGCGCATATCACATCTAATGAAGTTACTAAATTGATAGGTTCAGACGTAAGTAATTAATTTTATCAAGAGCAGATTAAGTAATCTAGGCAATAAATAAATAATTAAATAACCTCAGAAGCTATTTTTAATATGGTTGACGTTTGCTCATCAATATTTACGGTAATACATACGTTTTTGCTTTTTAAAACTAAACGAATCGGTCGAAAAATTTAAGCCAAGGTCAGGAGATCCTTTTTTTTTGGTAAATAACTCGTAAACCGCTACTTTGTAAGTAAAAGTGTTTATAACCAAAGTTATGCAAAATTTAATTTGCCAAAATTTTGTATTTATATATTTTCCATCGAAATGTAATGGTTTGTGAGTTATTTATAGAAAACTGTGCGGTAATAAAAAAAATTTAAACATGACTCCCACTTATCACCTTGATAACTCACCAACCACAGCAGTTGGAGCAAAAATGCATAGAAACATTATTGTTGGAAATTTTATTTACTTTACTTTTAATTTTGTATACATTTTAATTTGGACTGACTGTTTTTGAGATATTTACGAAACAGTAATTCAAAATGTTGTTTTTGATTAATAGGGGATGGTGGTGCAAGTTTTTGTGAAACCTATAAAATTTAACGAATAATCAATAAATTGGTAATCGATCGGAAAAAATGTTGAATAATATATAACGTTTTTAACGCTCTGAAGGACTTTTTACGTAATATAGCCGGCTTCGAATTTATCATTTGAAATCGTTTATTATTCAATTTAATTTTAACATAAAAACTAAACAGGGGTCAATTAAAAGGCAGACGATCGTGTAGTCCATTTTTCAAATTCATGGCCAACTCAACGATGCTTACATTATCTACTTTTTGGCAGTGGGCCAATGTCAAGATATTCTATTCAATTTTAACAATGAAATCGAAACTATTAATATTATAGCCATATTTGTGTAGCTGTAATGTATTTATGAGAAACAGAATGCATCTTTTTCGTGCAAATTAAAATTATTTTTAATTAAAATTTTGGAAATGAAAAAAAGAATCTAATAATTATAGATGCCCCCCCAAGCATGAAAAAGAATTTTAATTTGTCCAAGATGTCCAACGCATTTTAATTATGTACATACACGCCTACTTCCGTTTGACGGATTTCCGCTATTGAGATTTTTGGGATAATATTTTTTGACCAATAAAATAATATCTTTTTAATTTAAATTTTTTCGTGCGTCAACGAGCAGGTTATTAGCACCGTAATTCGAACCCGGAATTTCCGTTCTATAATTCATCAGTAATCACCGCATAGATTTTCACAAAGTAGGGTTAGAAATTTTTCAAATTTTTACAAAACTGAAAAGTGTAGTGATAACGATCGTATTGCATGGAAAATTTACAGATTTAACTCATTTCAGAATATTGAAACCGAAAATTTTAATATTCATTAACCGGAAACCATTTTATAATAAGACATATTTCGTCGGGTCTGTTAAAAATAAATTCACCAAATAACCAAATCTGAAATAATTTACATATTCAGATATTACTCTTCAAGGTGAAGGAGTTTGCAAGGTTAAATCAACAACTTTTTAATTACTAAACTACCCCCGCGAGTTTCCAAAGAATGCACTGAAGATATTTTGAAATTTTCAGTTTGAATATAAAAATGCTTTTTTTGGAAAATATTAAAAATTAGTTTTTTTGTGTTAGAAGCAATAAAATTGTCGATTTACATTTGCTCTTTACCGGTACCTAATAATCCGAATTATAAGATTTAGACTTGTGACCATCTGACCCAATGCAAATGCCGACTTATTTATGGAATCTCGAATGTGAATGTTGACTAATTTATTCCGGATATACCTATACAAACATTGAAAAACAAGATTTAATAATGGGAACGAATGAATGAACCGGCCAGATCTGACTAAAATTCGCATCAAGAAATTAATACAATTCGTTTTTTTTGAGCTTGGAAATTTAACAAAAAAAAATTTATACAGGAACATATAACCGTTGATCAGGTACCAGTTTGATAACAACGAAATACAGCAAAGGTCAGACTTGTAAAAATTTTGATTTACTGATGTTTCAGCCATCAGGATGTATTTATTCTGATTGATGTAATAAGATTTCCCAAATTTTAGCATTGCATAATACTTATGTTGAACTATGAATTGTGTTTGTTTTGCAAATTTTATCTGCACTTTAGCAGTGCATTCAAAATTAGGTCACATAAATTAAACTAAAATTTATTAAAATCCATTAAATTAAATAAACATTGATATCTTAGCCAAAATTTTATTAAACGGGATAACCACCTACTAACATGTGAAATATTTTTACAAGAAAAAAAATTTTTTTTAATTACAAAAAGTTGTATTTGCATATTTCTAAACGGGGCGCGCGCCCGAGTGCACTTAAGGTCAAACCGCCACTAATCCAGGAAGAATGGGAATTCTCCAGCCAAAATTGAAAATTGTATTTTTTCACAGAAATTATTTTTGTTTTATGTAGGAGACGAAATTAAATTCAGGCAAATAAAATACTTCACAAAAATCGAATTTATTTAACTTTATGTGGTAATCCTGAGTGTGGGAGACAAATTTAAATATATAAACACCGCGCATCGTCCAACAAAAGTGAAATTTTGACAGGGAAAGATATTGGATTTTGTGTTGCATGTATAATCATTGATTTTCATACATCAGTGAAAAGGAAACCTACATTGAGACAAATTTAAACCACCAGCGCGCATTAAAAAGTATTAATTATCATAAATTTTAATAAAAATTCCTTTAGTATCCAAAAATGTGTTTATTTGTTCCATGCAAGTCTGTACGGAAAATTAGTTTCAAAATATTAAAAGTTCACGACTCTGTCTGTCCGTCTTCAATGAAAAAATGAAAAAATTCTAAATTAAAAAAAAAAATTTTATTGCAAATTTTTTATTTCCTGAATCTTCCTGGTGCGTTGTTTCAAAATTCATAAAGTAATTGACGCCAATTGTTCCATCCCAACTGATTATGCCAATATTGTAATACGAAGGTATTTGTTGACCTTATTTTGCAATTCATGTTGATCATATTTGTTTTGTTAGGGGTCAAATAAATGCAAATTTAAGTACATAGCGATGTTTCAAGATTTTATCTCATTATCAAGCAAATGCAAATCAAAATAGCCAAGTCGAGATAACAACGAACCCTTAATCACTTTTCATTTTCCTAAACTTGCTCAGAGCTAATTTTCATTTACTCAGCAATTTCAATCGACGCTTTTGGTGTCAGATCACTTAATTATAATTCAGTAGTTTAAAAATATGCTTTCAAATTTCATTATTTCTCATTATTTTAGTTTTGTAACTACAACAAATAAAAATTTGCTAAAGCAGTCCGCAACAAATATTTTTGCTGGTAAAACAAAAATTTTCATCCGCAGTTTGTTACCCCTACAAACTAAAACAAAGAGAATTAATGTTTTATTTGTAATTAGGACAAATACTGCTGCCTATTTTTGTATTGGAAATAAAATATTAATTAATAATATTTAAATAAATAATATCAAAATCCCACGTACAAAAATATAAAATTTAGCTAATTAAGATAAAAAATTAGATTAATCAATTTATTATAACAATAATTCAAAATCGTTACGGTTACGAAATCTAAATTTTAAATTCTATTTTAAATATTCGCGACTGGCCATCTGTCCGCTTCGCGTACAACTAACCTCGGCGTCGGTATAGTAGTGCGCGCTTCCGTCATTCTAACCTATGTTCACGATCACGGTCATTTTTATAAGCACGTTATTTGTTCTATAAATTTCCTTCCTACATTACTGACATGGCGCAAAGTAAATTAAACGATTTAGCTGGTAAATTTGGTAAGGGAGGACCACCTGGATTAGGACTTGGATTGAAGATCCTCGGCTTGGGGGTTGCGGCCGCCTACGGAGTTTCACAATCTATGTACACAGGTACGCATTTACCTATTTTTTACTTTGACCAGCTCCTTCGAGGTTGTAATCACAATATTTTTTATCCCCAGTTGAAGGTGGTCACCGCGCCATCATTTTCAGTCGCCTCGGTGGCATCCAGAAAGAAATCTATGCAGAAGGTTTACACTTCCGAGTACCATGGTTCCACTACCCCATCATTTATGATATCCGGTACAACATACAGTTTTTTAAAGCTTTGAACACAAAATCTAATATTTGTTTCCTTAAATAGCTCCCGACCCAGGAAGATTGCTTCCCCCACTGGATCTAAAGACTTACAAATGGTTAACATCTCTCTTCGAGTATTATCCAGACCTGACGCAAGCCAATTGCCTTTCGTTTACAGACAGCTCGGGTTAGATTACGATGAGAAAGTTTTACCTTCAATTTGCAACGAAGTTTTAAAATCGGTTGTTGCTAAATTCAATGCAGCCCAACTTATCACTCAGCGGTCACAGGTTTCTCTATTGATCCGAAGAGAATTAGTCGAAAGAGCAAAAGACTTCAACATAATTTTGGATGATGTTTCCATCACCGAGTTATCCTTCGGTAAGGAATATACCGCCGCCGTTGAAGCCAAACAGGTTGCTCAGCAAGAAGCACAAAGAGCTGCTTTTGTGGTAGAACGAGCCAAGCAGGAGCGTCAACAGAAAATTGTTCAAGCTGAGGGTGAAGCCGAAGCCGCCAAAATGATATCCTTTATAATTATATCACATTTCACAAGCTAATAATTTAATTATTTTAAAATACTTTCCTTAATTAAACTTACTTAGGTGAAGCTGTGGGTAGAAATCCAGGTTATTTGAAGTTGCGAAAAATTAGGGCTGCTCAGAATATTTCCAGAACTGTAAGATATTTACGATGAAAATTCTGTATACTAATACCGATTTTTCAGATTGCTAACTCCCAAAACAAAGTGTACCTTAGCGGAAACAGCCTCATGCTTAATATCCAAGATCCCGAATTTGATGACCAATCAGATAAACTGAAAAGTAAGAAGTGAATGCATTTATCCGTAGTCTAAGTTGTAAATCAGTGAAAATAATTCGCCTGTTTTATATTTTAAAAGTATTGAATCCTCAAAGTTTGTTACTTTTTATTGAAGATTCATTGTGAGTCAATAAAGATTGTTACTTTCTTTATGTACAGCCCTGTTTTTATTGAGTAAGTTCTTCACCAAGCTGCAAATCCACCAAGAATTTTCTACCGACACTTAAGGGCAGGGTTAGCATTTTTGTAAAAAAAATATTGAAACAAAAAGTACCAGGTTCTCGGCTACTATGTTATCTTCACAATTTGAAGTCAATCTATTGAGTGATTCCCTCATCTGGGGATTTTGGGAACTGATGAAAAATTGCATTCTACCACCTGATGGTTGGCGCATAATTGGGGTGATTTGCAGCTTAAGCCTGGTCAACATTTTTCGATCACCATAACTTCCAATTATGCACTAATTGGTGGTTACTGTTGCAGATGGAGTGGGATTTTATCACCAAGAAAGTAAGGGCAGTATGACACTGAAACCTTCAAATCCTGTCACCAGAACTACACCGTTAATGTTGCTAACTTATGATCAATTAGTAGGAAGAGAACTAGTGTAACGCAATTATAAAGAGAAGATCATTTAAATTCGAAGTGCGAACCTCTTTTACTATTTTATACAAATATAGTCTTTATACATTTATTTTAGTAAAACATTTAAATTTTAATGAAATATGATTTTAGCTAGGGTGTCCCTGGATACACTTGACATAATTGAAAAATATTTAACAAAATTTTTTTTCTAAATTCAAACTCAAGAGTTTGGGAACTTGATAGCATTCTTTTACTTACTTTAATTCATAACTCGAAAACCGTTGATTTTAGACAATGAAGGGTTTAAACCTAGTTTGTAGATAATTTCACGCTTTTTAAAAAAGCACTCAACCATTTTTACTGAAAAATCAATATTTTCGGGGCTATGGGCATGTGAAGGTGGAAATTAATAAAAAAATTCTTTAAAGTGGCCTAACCCTCGACGGTTTGAATTTAGAAAAAATTATTTTTTCTTAGAAAAGTGTCTTCTATCACCACCTAAGTTATGTAAAGTGTGTCCGGGGATACCCGGTATATGATTGGGGATATTTGCTAACTCTTAACCGATATTTTTGAAATTATTCTCCGAAAGCTTGCAAAGTCCTCCGATTCTACTAAACCTCGGTAGTACGCCACTGAATTTATATATTACATCAATTTTATGTGAAAAATATTTAAGAATTACAATTTGGGATTCTGTGATTACCCCAGTTAAGGTTAAAAATCAAAAGTGGTAAATTCAATGTAAATAATTTATTTACTCTAAAATCCATACATTTTATGTTATAATTTTACTTCTGCATTCGAATGCCTTAAATAATTTTTATACCTTAACGTACACATCTTACCACCGTAATTGCTCCATTTTTCTTGATCCGTATTCAGGAGTCTAGGGATTCGAAACTTTTTGAAACAAAAATTCTTAAAATTTAATTTTCAAAAAGTCGATAAATCCTCATCGGCATCCAGAAAGTGATATTATATAATTTTATATGTAATAAAAATACTACAACCCTCTCTATTTCTAACACTTTGGTACTTTTGTGAATTCAAACAACACGTGAAAAATCAATCAACACGACACTCATTAGCATTGCTCCGCAAAACGCTTTCCTTACAAATTTAACATTGCAGCTTTAAATTCGTTCGCTAACAATAATAATCATTGACAGCAAATTTTATTATTACAAAATTTTAAGACTAAAGCCAATCGCACACTGAAAATAATTCGACACCCAGTGGCGCACCAAAATCAGTTTTTTGTAGCGATCCACCCTAGTTTTTTTAATTTGACTCTTTTTATCACAGAAGAAATTGTATTAGGCAAAAATTAACGATAAATAAATTTATTGTAAAGCATCTCGAAGCAAAACGAATGTAAATTTTTTTTAACAACAACGGCAATGTAAAAGACACTTAAAGGCAGTTTTAAAAAATTTGATGTGCAGAAAACTTGACGCATGGCAGTGTTGGTCTTTCAACAAAGAAACTTTAAAAAAGCGAGTAAACTGCACCTCAAATGCTAAACACCCGCGTAGTCACCTTGCGGTACTATCGTCAACTTCTGGTTGAACGCAAGACGTGTTCGATGTTAATACACTCTAAAACTGCGGCCCCGACCGAACTACGTCTGGTTACCATGGAAGATAAGAGAGTCCACTTGTTTAACTTGGGATCGTAGATTTCGACGGAATTCAAGCTCGATGAACCGTCGTTTCCTCCGATAGCGTAGATGTATCCGTCGATTGCGACAACCTCGTGAGTCGACCTAAAAATCGAAAAGATGAAAATGCCAAAATTGATATTATTCTAACCTTCGATTATGCATCGAAGTGATTGGTTCCCAAGCATTTTTCCGTACGTTGAATCGCTCTCCAGTGGACATACACATCGTTCCGTCGTTACCTCCGACGCAATACAAAAACCCCTCGACTGCGGCGACACCACAACTGCTTCTTCTAGACGACATCGAAGGAACGGCCTGCCAGCTTCCTTGTCTGGGATCGTACCTACAAGAAAGAAGTTAGATTTTTATCATAAAGTTGAATCGAATGGATTTACCGTTCTACGGAAGCTTGATAATTGGTTGAATCGAAACCGCCCAAAGCGTAAATGCAATTTTCTGAAAGAAAACTTTTGATTTTGGTTCTTTCTGCGTTTATCAATTTTGTTACCGACAACTGCGATCCTGCAGTACCGTCGTCTCGTGTTCATGGCCGGACAACTGCACCAGACACCGGTGAGAGGATCAAACCGCTCCATACTGCTCAAGCATGACGCTCCGTCGTAACCGCCACACACATAAATTAGTCCATCAAAGGCACATATTCCTGAATGGAAGAATATAATTTAATTCAGAAAGGAAAAAAACTGGAACTTACCTAAACATGATCGTTTAGTTCCCATGGGAGTTATAGGGCTCCACGTGTTAATCAAAGGATTGTAACACTCAGCGCTTGACAAGTCAGAAGCACCGTCATATCTGCAAGCAAAACATTTGAATTTTTGAAAAAATATTTACAACGAAATGTACTAACCCTCCCACGACGTATAGCAACCTGCGTAAGCCAGTTACACCGCATCTTGATCTTCTCCATTGCATGGGCGCTATTGCCGACCAAGTGTCACTTCTTGGATTGTAAACCTCGCATTCGGAATGAATGGCGAACAGCGATCCTCCACCTAAATATTGGTTAAATTTAGAAAATCTAAGGTTTGTATGATCTAAGTTTTCATTTATCAGACTGGCCAGGTAAGTTTCCAATGTAATTACTATTGAATTTATAACATGGTCAGTCTGATAAATGAAAATTTTAACGAATTTCAAAAGTAACAACTCTAGATGAAATCTAATGCTCTTATCATTCGTAGATTATATTTTTTAGGCAATACAATTATTATATTAAATTTTAAAACAATGAAGGGGGCCCGCTGTGACTTACTTGCACCAGAGCCCGGCTTTGACTTGCTACGTCCCTGAGTGATATAGAGGATTAAGTGCCGAATAAGCTCTTAATTGTTCGAAATTTATCCGGAAATAATAAATTTAAAAAAAATAGGATTTTTCGTTTTGGTTAAATTTAATAAATATGCGAGGAAAGCCTCATTAAATATTCGTAACTTCAAAATTTCAAGGTCAACAAGGTTTAAATGAAAAGTATCGAATTTTAATTAACTAATAATTTTAATAAAACATTTTTTTAAATCAGTCACAGGCCCCTGTTAGGTCTACGGCCTACCGGGAACTTCCCGATTTCCCGGTGGGCCAATCCGGGCCTGCCTCCCCGTCTATCGAAAACAGTGATGTTGTGAAATGACAGTTTGGATTTAAATTTAAAAACATTCTTAATGCATTATAAAAATAATTATTGCAAATAAGGTAGAAGTTTGAAAAGAATAAGAAAAGTTAGGGGAACACAATTCAAAACTGTAAAAGACAGGGGCGGAACTACCGGGGTGCCGTAGGTGCGACGCACGCGGGCCCTCGGCTAAAACTGCTAAAAGGGTCCCCAGTTCTTTCAAAATTTTCAAAATCAAATCCTGACATTTTCAGATTTTCCCTTACAAAGAACACAAATTTTCCATGACATTTCGATAAATCAGAAAATGAAAAGGTAAAATAAATAATCATAATTTTAAAAATAAATTAAAATCAATAATTTTTTTTAATTTTTTATATTTTTAATTAAAAAAAATTAATTAAAAAAAAATAATTTAATTTTAAAATTTAAAAACAAATTTATTTTTAAATTAAATTGTTTACCTCGACTGAAAACTTGATTTTCTAGACTAGGGAAATCTTAAATTTCATGAGTTTTGCAGATTTTCCAGGTTTTTCAAACAAGTGGAAACCCTGTAACTGTTATACCGGGAATAACGTTACACTAAGTTTATCTGATTATTCTAAAATCGGCCCTTAATGTGATTTTGTTACTTGTTTATCTTAAAATTATGGTTTTATCAGTTATTTATCATTTTCTTTTATAAAAACAGGGCCACGTTAACAACTTCACAAACGGGTCCCTCAACTGTTTGTTTTACGCCACTTGTAAAAGACCAGGGATTCTGGAAGCAGTGTTATAATATTACAGTTTGGATTTAAATTAAAAAAATTCTTAATTAATTATAAGCAGGGCTCGGAAGTTATAGCGTAAAAAAGTAAGATTTTAACTCTTGTATTTAATATAAACTTAAAAATACCAAAATTAGTGTTATAAATAGCACTAAAATAGGCAAAATAAAATTGTCAATTTTATTATTTTTTATAAATGGATTTTTTAAATATTTTAAATATAACTAACTGCAATCATTCAAATTTAAAAATATTTAAAAAAAATCAATTTATAAAAAAAAATTTTGATAATTTTGTTTTGCATATTTTTCATATTTTAGTGCTATTTATAGCGCTAATTTTGGTGTTTTTAAGTTTATATTGTTTTACAGTTCTAGTCACCGGTGGCTAGGGGTATTCCATACCCCCCAGACCCCCCGGTTTGAAAACGAACATTTTTTGTTCATGAATTTTTGCTTGAATGACACTGCATTTTCATTATCTGTTGTGAAATTTTTTTCAGATTTCCGACAAGAGAATCCGAGTAAATGAGAAAACTGTGATTACATATATTATTAAACCGTATAGGTGAGTATATGCATCAAAAAATTAAGAAAATTCAAGAACATCTTTGGAAATCCAAGATAATCTTAGGAAGTTTAAGGAAGTCTTATAAAATTGAAAAATCTTAGGAATCCTGATATATAAAATCCCAGAAATTTGAATTTTTAAGCAAAAATGCGGAAAATTTATCCTTCGGCTCTAACTTGGAAAGTATATTTACTTAATTTATTTTTCTGCTCACGGAGTTTAGCAGCAACTTTCTGTGTTACTTTGAAAGTTAATTATAAAAATATAAAGTCAAAATTGTAAACCGGGGGGTCTGGGGGGTGTGGAACACCCTCCAGTACATATGGCAGGATTTCCACTCTTTTAGAATACTTGGAGAAGATTGAGAATTTATAATTTTACAAATTTCGTCACGAAAAAAAAATTTGAATTTTTAAGCAAAAATGAGAAAAATTTAAACCTTTGGCATTGAGAATATTAAAGCTTGGAAAAACATTTATTTAAGTGCCTCACAGCTCAGAGTTTTTGCAACTTTTGCGTTACTTTGAAAGTTAACTGTCGAAATTATAGTCAAAAGTGTCAATCGGGGGGGTTTGGAGGCAGTGACGTATTTTAAAATTGGGCCCCCTGGACTCAAAAGTTTTGCCGCCCCATAAATGAATTAAAAAAAACAAAAATTAGGTTTTATTTGTTCTCTCAGTGTAGGTATAAAGTTTATAAAATGCGCCCAAGCTAAGCACAAGGGACGGCTTGCGCCGCCCCTCGAAGCCTTCCGCCCCGGGCCATGGCCTTCTTGGCCCTTGGGTAAATACGCCACTGTCTGGAGGTGAACACTCTCCAGTACATTATAATAAAATTCCTAAGCGTCTGGAATACCCACAGAAGACAAAATAATTATACAAATTTCGTCAAAAAAGGCTGGGAAATTTTTTGTTTTTTAGGAAAACTGAGGGAAATTACAGCGTTCAGCTAAAAAAAATTAGAATTTGAAAAACTTATTTATTTTTATATTATTATAAAAAAAAATTTTAACTGCCCGACCGCACATCAAGTTTAGCAGCAACTTTTTGCGTTAGTTTGAAAATATAGAAAAACGGGGAATTCCCCGGTAGCGGGAAATGTTTAAATATTACACCGCTAAAAACGACCTTGTTTTTGCATTTTCAAGTATCTCGAAAGAAAATCTAGTGTTCAAAAATTGCCCTGTGATTCGTTCGTTACATTGGCATCACCATCCAAAGAGATGTGAAAATTACCAAATTTAATTTCACTTCGGACTGATTATTATCTGTAACGTTAGCATTAGTAAAATTACTATTAAGTCCTTTGGATAATCACGAATCAGGTTACTCATGGTAAAATAATCGCATATTTAAACATGTGTGTAATTATCACATCTACCACATATAGAAAGCCGCCAGTGGGATGGGATTACGCTTTCACACTATACTTGTTTATGATTAATTTACCAGAGTTTGAAAAGCATAAAAAAATTTTAAAAAAATTAATTTTAGTCATGGAAAATCTAGAAAAATCAGTGTATTTGCTGCTTCATGTTCTCCAAAAACCGACCTGACTACGGTGTTGTTTCATATGCAACGATTCAAAGGACTGATGAATATGCGAAGAGCGAACTACAGATGGCGGTACGTATCGACCAATCAACAAGCTTGATTTTTTTTAAACAAAAGCCTGTATTCTGTGATTGGTCAAGCCGTATTGCCATCTATATTTAATTGTCCGCGAAACCATTTATGGCATTTTAGTTGATTATTACCATGACGAAGTCGATATTTTAATCTGAAAATTAAGTGATAACTGACAAGTGCAGTAGGTAACGAAAACGGAAGGTATGTTTATTAAGACTGTTAGTAGTCGTCAATTGTTCTTTCGTTTGTAAAAATGTTTTGTTGTTGCGTGATAATTGCTGCTTTAATTTCTACATTTCTGGCCGCAATTCTCTTGTTCCATCTTTTGTACCACCACATGGAAGAATTATATTAATGGTTTATGAAAACTCAATTTTGGTAAGATTTTTTTTAATATGCGTACCTGACACCTATTCGATTGGCATTGTTAGATAGCAAAGTTATTTGTTATTGTTATGATTGGAATGGAACGTCGATAAGCGTCACGAAACTTACCCACTGCGAATAGATAGGATTCCGCCCCTTTTGGCTTTCTCTCCAAAGTTCTTGGTGTGGCAAGCGCGCATCTTCTCTCTGGGGCCAAGTGGTACCTCATGGCTTCCAGGAGTAACTCTCTGCAATTGTTATCTTCCCTTACTA
This sequence comes from Cantharis flavilabris, assembly GCA_949152465.1. Classification (NCBI taxonomy): domain Eukaryota; kingdom Metazoa; phylum Arthropoda; class Insecta; order Coleoptera; family Cantharidae; genus Cantharis; species Cantharis flavilabris. The sequence continues at coordinate 6,818,463 of OX424438.1, forward strand.
ATCTCTCGCAGTCGACTCGAGTCATCAAGAACTCTCGATTCACCAACGGAAGTCGCACATGTTCCATCAACTGCACAGAAGATGTGGTTTACCCACCGTTCTGCCTGCCCAAAACATTTTTTTACCTGCGAAATGTATTGTTTGCGATCTGCCAGATTATGTTTTATCCAATTTAGCACTGCACTGAAAACGTCTTCTTCCGAGCATATGTTGAGTTGACTGTTGGAAACCAAATCGACGACCTGAAAGTAAAATTTAAATAAAATAAGGAATAATGCGTTCCACTGGGTCAGCAGGTCTGTTTTGCAATTTCGATTAGTCGATTGAATTAATTTATTAATTATGTTAGGTGCAATCAACACGCAAATTTATGAAACAATGCTAAATGAGCGCTCCACGCTACCGTTTAATTTTCATCGAGGAAAATTGCGCTTTCATAATAATTACTGTCAACCGATTTGTTATTCAAATTTTATTTAAAACTCAATCAATTATTTTAATTCAATTTGTTAAAAAATGAATAATTACTATTATTAGGTAAAATATTTCGTGACTTAACAGGTCTATCAGTGTGTCGACGAATTAAGTTGCTGATGAATCACGATTTGATTAAACAAATTTTTTTTTTGAAAATTTATTTTTAAACCGGGAGAATATTGTGCAATATTTTGATAAAATAAAACATGCTAGGTTTAGGTATTGTTTGCTTTTGCGAAGGACGACGTGTTTGATTTGACAGAGCCGATTACTTAACAAATTTACGTTTTGACAGTCGGATTCCATCTGAATTTAAATAGTGACATTGAACTTTGATATCGAAACCGAAATATCCTTATCGTTCGGGTGTAAACTACGCCGCTACCAAATTAATCAATTTTTTTATTGATTTTCTATAAACTCCCGAGTCATTTCCAATGTCATAATTTTAATTTGGGCAATAATTTAATTTTTAATTTATAGGCAAATCAAAAATACGAAATCCTTAATCCTTGCATGTGAGCGATTTAATTTTATCCTTATCGATTTGATTACGACAAAGTAAGTTACGTGTCGTTAACATCAAAATACCGAAAGTGAAAGTTAACATGCAAGAAACAAAGAAAAGTAGTAGTTGAAGACAATTTGATTTTTAGTTCATTGCACTTTGAAACGCAAGGTTTCCTGCTCACTTATTGAGAACCATCTAGAATTATGTGTTACCACGTCGGCGTGCGAGTTTTCTCACATGATAGTTCGAGAAAATTCTCGAACGATTATGAGTAACTAATTTTGCCTACTATTCAGATAAAATGATGAATCATCCATCAGCATACCAACCTAATCCACGGAAAGCGCTGGGATTGGATGCGCATTGTTGTTAGGTTTTGTAGTGGTTCCCCTGTCAAGCATTATATGCAAAAATTGACTTTGTATATAACTGGCGCGCACACGAATGTTTATTATTATTGTCTTGTCAGTGAATTAGTTCGTTCAATTGAGGTGAGTTATTTTTTTTAATATTGCACCATTAATTTTATTTTTTAATTTTTTCATTTTCTTTATATTATATATTATAATATAGCAATATATATTTTTTAAAAGTGAATTTTTTTAATATTATTTTGTTTACTTCGATGATAATTTTCGAGACATTGTTGACTTGTTTACAAGAAAGCTAATTTTTAATTAAATTACCATAGATTGTGTGGTATTATGGGGATAATATAATGTATTCGGTATTATATTACTTCGTAATATTTCTAAATTATTATATTTTTCACAATCTTTTGTATTTAAGATAATCTGCTATTCATCCGGAAGCCATTTTTAATAAAACCAGTTTAATAATAATTAATTAAAAATAGTGTTAATTGCAAGAAGATTAAAACGTAAATTTTAAAAAATGTAGTTTTTCAAAATTTTGAAAATATTTATTTAAAAAAATGGAAAAATATGTTGTTAATTTTTTCTTAAGGACGGAATTTATTAGGCAATAATTTATTTAACCTTTTAATTTGCAAAGGCCAGACCAGTTTTTATCGTATAGTTTTACCAAGCTGATCAATTTACGGTGATTATGCGTCAAACTTATAATTTCATGGTTCTTCATCAATAAATCGCATTAAAAACGATAACATTATTATTTTATACATAACAATATATTGCATATCATGGGTTAGTGCACACATGATACACTCGTATGTTGTAAACACGCTCATAACTTAAATTAAAAAATTATTATCTAATTTCTAAAAGTTGCAACAACAATATCGTATTTATTTTATTTCATAGTAACAATTAATTCGAAACTTCCTGTATAAAATGCCGCTATTCCTCAGTAGCCCCCCTAAAATTCAAAAATAATAAAAATAATTTAAATTAATAATTCCGTTTTATTTTACCTTTTTTTTGCACCGCAATGCAATGGATTTTTTGTATATATTTATTCGGATGTTTTAGTATTTACATATTTTAATAATATTTTTTTTATTTTATTATTATATTAATAATTGCAAAGGGGGTTTAACCCCGCCCCCCCCCCCCCGGGTTAGATACAGGGTTTATCCCTCATCCTTTTTGCATTTCATGGTGTAAAGTTGACTTTTATCTACCAGAATGAAAGTTTTTGTTTGAAAAGTCACTGGGGGGTATTCCATACCCCCCAGACCCCCCGGTTTGTCAAGTTAAAATTTTTATAGATTGATTCTAATTGGTTTTATTGCATAATATGTAGAAACCTTTTACTATAACAGATTCACAGAAAACAGTTAGCTATTTCACCAGAACGAAACCTTTTTTTCTGGACAGGCACTGGGGGGTATTCCATACCCCCCAGACCCCCCGGGTTTGGCAAATTATAGTTTTTTATGCATTTTTTCTAATTAAATTTATTACATTATTAGGAACATTTTACTCTTTCGAAACAAATATAAGTATCTTTTATCTATAATATATCGCAATAGTGCGCCCCCATGCCTTTTCAGAAGAAAATCTTTCATCCTAGTTGGTATCAGCCTGATACCTGATTATATGATAAACAAAATAGGTAAAATAATATCTTTTCGTCAGGAGGTAATAAAAGTAGGTACTATTCAATTGGCAATAATAATAATTATATTTTTATATTTAATATTATGTCACGGAAGGGCGGCGCCCCATCGCCCTCTCGCACTAGCAATCACTGAAATTTGATATTCTGAACTTAATGGGAATTATTTTAAAACTTGAAATGATCTCAATAAATTTTTTTACTAATGCAGGCCTCTCAATTGCCTTGAAATCGTAAATTTCATACAAACCTAAAATTTATCTAATTTATTTAGAATTTTATTTAAATAATTTTATTTATTATTTATTTATTCCCAAAATAATCCTAAAATTAGTGCAAAAATTACTGAATTCCTCATTTTTATTTTAACAAAATTCGTTTTCTTTTTGTTTTTAATTCAAATTTTTAAAATTTTTATATGTATTTAATTTTGTGTGCGCTCTACCTCAAAAAGTAATAGGAATAAAAGGAAGAAGACCTAAAATTTATTCTAATTTATTTAGAATTTTATTTATATATTTTTATTCTAAAATTATTGCAAAAATTACTGAATTTATCATTTTTATTTTAACAAAATTTGTTTTGTTTTTGTTTTTAATGTAAATATTTAATATTTTTAAATGTTCTTAATTGTATGTGCTCTCTAACTCAAAAACCAATAAGAATTTTTTAACAAAATTTCGTATTTAGTACTTTAAGGGGGTTCAACCCCCCACCTCCCCGCATGGGTTAAGTAATTCTAACTAATTACTACATTCAAATAATTAATTTAAAATACGGGCATTTGCCAACCTTTTTTAAATTCCATAACCCCCCCCCCCCCATTACCAATGTGTAACTACGGCCCTGAGGTGATTAGATTTTGTTTAAAATCCGTTTATAAAAATTTGATTTTTTAAATTTTAATGAAACTTAAACATTTTTTTCTTTGCAATTTCAGAAAAAATATTTCCCAAACTTTTTACAACATTTTTGAAATTAATATGGAAATGTACCTATTATTCTTTGTGAATTCCAAGTTATATTAATTCAAAAAAAGTGGGGGGCGGGCTTAGAATATTCTAAATATTAAATATAAATAAAAAAAAATCGTAAATTTTAATTAAAATCCTGATTTTTTTGTAGAGAAAATTTTCAAACAATTTTTTTGTTTCAGTTTATACAAAATGGCCGAAAATACCGTCATGAATTTAAAAGTGTTCCTTCGTAACGACAAGGAAGCCGAGGCTCGTCGATTTTCCGTCGACATGTCTGCGGTAACCAGCTTCGTCTTCATAAAGGAAAAGTTGCAGACAGTTTTTCCAACCTTGCGTCAAACTCCATTCAAGCTAACCTGGAAGGGTAAGAATTCAAATACTCCAACAATTTCAATTTAAATTAATAAATTTGAATTTTCTTGCAGATAAGGACGGCGATGAAATTACCATTGCATCAGATGAAGATTTGATCACCGCTTTCACCGAAATGAGTGAACTTCCTGTCAAAATTCTCTACATTCAAGCTATTCAAAACCAATCAGAAAATATTTTCGTCGAAGCCGATTTGGAATGTAAGTCTAATACTCAATTTTTTTATAAAAAACTTAATATTAACAAAAAATTTTTATTTTAGTTCCAATAAGGTCATCTCGCATTGTATGCGACGCTTGCAACTCCCTAATCACCGGTTTACGTTACAAGTGTCTTCAATGCCCAGATTACGACCTCTGTGCATCGTGCGAATTCCAAGGAAACCATTCCGAGCATATCATGATGCGTTTGCCCAACAGCGATTCGAGTTTGCCTAGATGCGCCAGAAAATTCATGCATCATTTGGGTAGGGAAATCAAGAAGTCCGCTCACTACGCAAACAAGGAAGCTTTCCGTGCTGCAAAGTGCGCCCGCAAATTTTGTGGCCCATCCACTAGCCAACCAAAGTCAGCAGAAAATGCAGCTTCTGGAAGCACCCCCCAAGGCCAATCCCAAAGTGGTTGTCCATTTACGTCCCAAGATTATCCCTGCATGAATTTGAATGATTTGCTTGGTTTGGGAGATATGGCCAAACAACACTTGTAAGTATTTTGTAATCACACGGTACAGTCCATTCTGATTTATTTTGTTTTCAGACCTACATTAGTAGACTTTTTGCATAATGTAGCTGGTACACCAGCACCCAATAATAACAACAACAACAACAACGCCAACACTAAGGAAGGCGAAAACAATACTAATACTAATAATAACGCCAACGCTAACACCGAAAATACTCCCAACGTGAACGAACAAATGGGACTCTTGTCGGACGCTTTCCGCAATATCATTGGCAATTTTATGGTTCCGTTGCCTAAGGATAATCCAGAAGAACAAAAGACAGATTCCGCAGAAAAACCCACCGAAACCAAAACAGCCGAAACGGTTGCCATGGATGTTGATACGAACGTTATTGGACAAACCGAACAGTTGCCCAGGCGCGATCCAGGTTGGACTTTTGTCGCTACAAATCCAGTTCCTGTTAGTGTACCAAATCCTCAGCAGGTAGCTGAACCAACAGCACCAACCCTGGTTTATCACGACAGTAAGTTTATTTTAGGTATAACTTGAATTTTTGTTAACATTGTTTTTTTATCCAGATCCTAAAATTGCCGAAGGCTTGGTGAAGTTACACGAAATGGGCTTTTCTAACGATGGCGGCTTTTTGACCCAAATGTTGGAACGTCACAATGGAAACGTGGCTGCAGTAGTCAGAGCCCTTTTGGACTCAGCAGCATAATTATTATATTTAAGTGCAATGTAGTTAGTTTTAAGTAATGATAACCTTATATAATTATTTATCTGGATGGGAATTTCTATTATACTATATTATTTTAGACAATAAAAAATATTGGACTAAATTTGTGTTATATCAAAAATAAACCAGCGCAACGTGTGGTAAATAGGATAGAATGGATTAAAAGTGACGTATGAGGTCAAGTGCGATCCCTATTTTCTAATTTAACTCCTGGTGGTTTATTTCAACATAAACTTCTATTTTATGTCTTTAATATCTTAATCAGTTTGCGTCATTAGGCTGTAAATTACGTACCTCTTGAAACGGCAATAGCAAAAATTCTTCGGTGCCAACCACTTGTTGGAAATTTTGGAGAGCAAAACAGTGCGATTTTCTCAGCAGTTCTTTACAGGAATGCGTGTCTGAAACGAACCCAAACAAAGTGTGATTAATTTTCATGACAACAAAGAACAGTTTTTATGTCTAATAAAATTTATTTCTTATAACCCGCATCCTAATGGATTTCATTGGAGCTGTGCCAAAACTCTTTCGTTCGATTATGATTAAGCCCATCTGCGCTTATTTAGTGAATAATTTTTCTCATAATAATAAAAACGTAATTACGTACCTGCAAAACTTCGTATCCCCAAACAATTGGTTGGATGTAATTGCTTCATGAGAAATTTACAGCAGGCTTCGCGAACTGTAGCCATTTGCAGAATACTGCTAGCAGGAAGTAAAACTTGAACGTTATCAGGTGTAATAATAATTTGGCCAGTATATCCATATTCTATGAGCAATTCGACAGCGGCGTAGTCCATATCGTGCAAAACGACTTCCGCACTCCCATTTTCTCTCAAATCTCCTGCACACATTTTTTTTGTTAAAAAATTTTATTTCGCAAAAATACAATTTTCATGCTGGTGAAATACTATTAATAGTTTTTATATTTACCGTTGAACATTGCGAAAAAATACGGACTAATCGATGCTAAAACCACTTTATGAGCTCTAATGGATTCTAATCCTATGTGTAACGTAATATCACAAAGCTACAACACAAAATAATAAATTTTATCCTAAATTCTAAACATTTTGCTAAATATCAAAGTGCAAAAAGGTTATTTGCATTTACTTTATTAATTTTAATATATAAAGGTCGTCAGGGTTAATTTGCAATTTTATTTTAATAACTTTTTCGGTGGGAGTGATTTTCTCCCACTGAAATTGTTCTTCCATGATTCGAAGGACCAAAAACATTTGCTAATAAATTCTAAAACTATATTTTTTCTTCTAAATTGAACAAATTTTAGTCATGCAAAAATCATACCTGACCATGCTGCCTCATTTTATAAATATTGGTGAGGGCGTTATTGCTATGATCAGAAGTCGATAATGAGAAATGCCCTTTTGGAGTCATCAAAGGGGAATCACAGTTTTCGCTTGTTGGAGTTTGTGTCGATGCTTCGAATACGATATTTGCATTTTGCGCTAAAGTAGCAGGCAGTTGTAGTTCTTCAATTTCAGAACTCATTTTGTACTGATAATCTCCACCTGTAAAAGCAAACTTTTGCGTCAATTCAACAAATTTTTAATATTTCTAGGTCGCAATGAACAAATTGTTAATATATTGATTGAGCTGGGTGAAAGTACATTGACATTAGGAACTCGGAAGTACATTTTCTACACGAATTTCAAAATGAAAAACTTTGCTTTATTTTAAAAACCCAATATTGGATATTGAACCACTTAGGGTTAAGAAAATTTGATCGCAAGATAAACAAAAAACTTTTGTAAAATCCTTATTTCAACTTTTAGTTAGACAAATTTTCATTTTATTTAGTTTGTTATTTACAGACGAGGTTTTTCGAAGTGGAAACATCAGTAATTATAATTTCCTGAGATGTCTTGCCCATTAAGACTCTCCCTTTTCGAATTTCCGTTTGAAATCAGAAAGTTACAATTTATGACCACGCAGTTTTTTTCTCTTCCTGTAAGTAAAATACGCCGGTCTGGACACACTGGACGACAGACAAACCTAATGGAATGACGGAAAACATGACAAAGGACAAAGTCCATAATTAAATATGTCGTAAGAAGCATTTCCTAAATGACTACAGGCAAACCGGCGCCAACGTTTGATGTTGTCTCGTAGCTGCGTTTAATAGTAGATGAGCGACAACTAAACGTCCGAAGCCAGAAAAAGAAAGAATTTGTTATAGCAAACTTAGCAGCCTCATGTAGGGAACTTGACTCTGTTCGCTTCATTACGCAAGAAGGGTCCTGGATAAATGTGGGATCTACCCATCTCATCGTACTGCTGTCTCATGCAAGTGAGATCCTGATTACCATCATAAATAATATTTATTTTGAAATATTATAGAGGAACAAGTGGACTTGACAAAGGTCGATTCTACACAAAATTATTGTAAAAATCCAGAAAAAATTCAACAGGATTGTCGATCGTCTACTTATGTTTTTTTGTGTAGCGGTCTGAAGTACATTATGAGTTAAGCAGTGTTTATATCATATTAATTGCTGTAACATAAAGCGTCATCTGAGAAACACTTCGTTAAGGTTGAGGAAGCAGTGTCTAGTTTTTCATTGAAAAGTGTAATTTTTCTATCAAGTTCAATTGATATTTTAATTTTAATTAAAAAAGAAAGATTATAATTTTGGTTTCTTTCATTGAAAAGCTTCTAATTCTCGATTTTATGGAACGACTCATCATGACTTTGTAATTCATCTCGCCCAAACTGATACACTTTTTATAGATCTTCTTAATTTTCCGCACAACTACAGGGCAGGCTCAATATTTTAAGGCTTCAACTGACCTCCTAGTTAACCAAGAACCGAGTCAAGTTTTTATGTTATGCTATTTACTAAAAGGGAAATCGCAAACCAAATTTTTGTACACCAAATTTTAAAAATTCTCTAGATTGCTCCAGATTTCCTAAAATTTCCTTGAATTGCTTCAAGATTTTCGTTCGAAATAGTTAAAAAAAATTTTAAAGAACGAAAAACTAAGGGTAATCTGTAGTATCCCTAAGATTTTCTAAAATTTTTGAATTTCCTAAAATTTTTTAAGATTTCCTTGGATTTCCTTTCACATGTACACCAAATTTCGTCAGCGGATTCTCCCTCGCTATTTACTTAATGATAATTCTTTAAGGGCAGGATCTCACCGACAAAGATAGACATAATATTTCAATGCAATAGAGAAGGACCGAAATATGTTAAAATTTTTTAATTTTACAAAAAATATTGTATACTCAGGAATAACTAAATTAGAAAATATAAATATAATTCTTTCTAATAAAACTAATTTTTTTATATAATATAAATAAGTAAAATTTTAAAAGTTAATTCTTTTAAAAACGCTGACCTATGTCTGCCAAAAAACAAAATTTTGAAATCCTGCCCTTAATATTTTTTTTCTATTTGAAAATGCCATATCTTTATGTCAACTTTATTATTATTTTCTTAAACTAATTTTGTATTTTATTATTCCGTAAGGCACCTAATAAATTGGGAAGTTACGGAGGAGTGACAGATATTCCAATTGTAGCCAATATTATGTCAATTCAGTTCCACAGCATATAAACACTAGAAGGTCATGGCGGTCAATGGGCCGCCTGATCTTCTAGTATAAATACTAATCAAATGTAGGTAAACATTACGTGTAAGCTTTCTAACTTCTTTTATATTTTACTAACTATTCAAGACCGTTTCCAACGTGGCAGCTTAGACCATTAAGTTGTGCGGTGTGGGGGGGGGGATTCAGGAGGTCCAAATAGTCCAGGAATTTAATACTGAAATCACAATATACCTCATTTTCATCCATTGAACTTATTTTGGGTTCAATTAAATTAATTGAATCGAGTTGTCGAAGGGAGGGGGGTATGCAATACTCCCAGACACTCCCCGGTCAGAGATTTTATTCTGAATTGAGCCCACCCAAAAATCTATATTTAAGCCATATTACCACGAATGAGTTACACTTATTCGTGAATTACTAGTTCCTAATTACTTAAATCCAAATTTAAGGTTTACAGTTCGTTTCTACTTACTTTAAATATCTCGAAAGATGTTGATTTTAGACAATAAAAATTAGATTCTAGTTTGCAGATAATTGCACGCATTGAATTTTTTTTGAAAATATTTACTCAGAATATTTTTTTCTTTCAATAGTAAAACGTTTTGTCCGTCGCGTCGCCACTATATCCTCCCTATAAAAGCCACTATTTTGTTGTCAACTTTAATTATTATTCTGATTTTGTATTATACTTGGAAGAAATTCACAAATCTAATGATTTTTTTCTTTAATAATATTAAATTTTCTCATAATTACAGTAAATTTTCCTTTTTATAATATCATTTAACCCTTTAGCAACAGCTGTCGTCAGTAAACGACGGTACGAAATTTTCGTGAGATTATTTGATGATTGGCTGAATTTGAATAAACATTTGAATGAACAGACACATTATTTGTAAATTTCACCAGTAGCTAAAGGGTTAAATTGAAAGAAAAAGAAGAGGAAACAGGTAGTTTACCTGTTTCAAAATTTGAGTTATTTTTGGTAGGGGACCGTTCATTAATTACGTAAAGGTTTGGGAGAAGGGGGGAGGTATCGGAAATCTTACGGACCCTTACGTGGGGGAAGATCAGACGTATTCCTTACGTAAGTTTCGTAAAATACTTTTTAAATTAAATCAGTGTTTTTAGCTGAATATTAAGGGATTACCAAATTTTGTATTAACCTTTTTATGTAATTAATTAATCTTTGTTAACTTTTATTTATATAAACATAAAATTTAATTTAAATTTTTGTATTTTCTGAAGAATAACAATATTAAGGGGGCTCAACATTATTTTTATTTAATAATCCTTACGTAAGATGTGACGGGGGAGGAGGAGAGTTGCCAAAATCATACGCACCCATATGTGAAGGGGGAGGGGGCAAAAATTATAAAAATCATTGATACGTAATTAATGGACAGCCCTAGATTGACGGGCGATTTCTTTTCCCACCGATGGTCAAGAGTTTCTTTAATCACATTCCACTTTTCCACCGCTGTCGTTAGCAGGTACTGGTCAAAATTTTAATCTTATAATTGTTGAGTTTATAAGTAGTTCTTAAACATATTATATAAGACAGGGGTGGCCAACAGGTCGATCGCGAAGCAGTTTTTTGTCGATAAAAAGCCAAGGAGGAAACCGCTGGGGAAATTTGATGAACAAATGAAAGAATATTTGAGAAAATCTAAGGAAATCCTAGGATATCTTAGAAATTACAAATAAGCTTGCTTTTTCAACTTTTTCGAAAGGAAATCATGAGATAATCCAAAAGAAACCCACGGAAATTTTAAAAAATTTGATGTACAAGTAAAGGAAAATTTGAGAATCTTAAGCAATTTAGGAAATCTTAAGAAATCTAAGGAAATCCAAATATATCTTAGAAATTACAGATAATCTTGCTTTTTCAAATTTTGCGAAAGGAAATCATGAGACAATCCAAAAAAAACCCAAAAGGAAAGTTTAAGAAATTTGATGTACAAGTAAAAGAAAATTTGAGAAAATCTAAGAAAATCTTAGGCAATTTAGGAAATCTTAGGAATCTAAGGAAATCCAAAGATATTTTAGAAATTAAAGATAATCTTACTTTTTCAACTTTTTCGAAAGGAAATCATATGAGACAATCCAAAAGAAAAACCAAGGAAATTTGATGTACAAGTAAAGGGAAATTTGAGAAAATCTAAGGAAATCTTAGACAATATAGGAAATTTAAGAAAATCCAAGCATAATATTTTAGAAATTACAGACAATCTTGCTTTTTCAACTTTTTCCAAAGGAAATCTGGAGAAATTTTAGAAAATCCGGGGAACTCGAGAGAAATCCAAGAAAATATTTTAAAAGGAAATTATGAGTACAAAAATTGGGTCTGTGGTTTCCTCCTCGTTTCTCGTAATAAGGTAAGAAAATATGTTTTTCTTCTTTTTTTTTTCTACTTTTACCTTAATAAATACTATTCGAATATTATTTATATGGTCAATATAATATTAATATATATATATTATATTAAGATTTTAATAGGTAGATCACAAAAAAATTTTAAGAAACATAGTCGATCGTATATTTAATTAAGTTGACCACCCCTGATATAAGATATTATATAATTGTCCGTGTCCGCGAAGAAACTGACCGAAAAAAATATATTAATTGTAATAAAATAGAGATATCCGCGCGAAGATATGCATCGGTTATATAAAGGGTTTTCCATTAAGGACGCCTAGGTTTTAAAATTGAATAAAGCAACTTGTATGTGAAATATCCACGAATATTTTTTTTTATTCGAAAGGCCTATCAATGACATTATGTGTGAAAAATAGCGTCGTTCAAATGCGCGCTTGGTGGCGCGCACCCGAGAGGTCCAATTTTCGATTACTCTTGCGTACAAATCAGACTGAATTTGGGCGATTGCATGGCTGATGTTGATTTTTAGGGGTCAAATCGGGGGTCAAATCGCACGATCTCGGTGGCCAATTCACGTCGCCTCTGCGTGAGATAATCTTGTCACTAAAGCGCTGCTGCAGAAGTTCTATTGTGGCATTAGCTGTGTGGCACGTAGCACCGTCCTGTTGGAACCACATGTCGTGCACATCCATATCTTCCAATTTGGCCCAAAAGAAATCGGTTAACATCGATCAGTAGCGCTCTCCGTTGATAGTGATTGCACGCCATCGTCGTTTTCAAAGAAGTACGGACCGATGATGCCGCCTGGCCAAAATCCACACCAGACAGTGACGTGGCCCCAAATCCGGCAATTTTGCTTATTGACGTACCCGTTCATCCAAAAATGGGCCTTGTCGCTAAAGATGATTTTTCTACCGAAATCGGGGTCCACTTCAAACTGCTCCAGAGCCCAGTCAGCGAACACACGACGTTGTCCATGGTCGGTTTCCTTAAGTTCTTGCGTCAGTTGAATTTTGTACGGGTGTAGAACCAAGTTCTGATGCAAAATTCGCCAAGTTGATGTCTGTGAAAGGCCTGAAAGAAAGGTTCTCCTGCACACTCTCACGGACAGCGGTGATGTTTTCGGCAGATCTTGCGTTTCGTCGACGTAAGGGTGTTGGCTGATTGATTACTGAACCGCTCGACTTAAATTTCGCCACCAAAAGTTGAATAGCCGACTGGGAAGGACGACCGTGTACAATGTAAAGTGGACGCAACGCGCGTTTCGTTGCCACAATAGAACATGTATTTTGATAATAAAATTTTATGATTGGCATGCGTTCCTCGACGCTGTAACTTGACATGATGATTTGTCAATTATCATTGAATAAAAACACCAAGTTTGCCATATTCAGCTTCGAAAACATAGCCGCCTTGATTTGTTAAAATCTAGGCGTCTTTAATGGAAAACCCTGTTTACGGTTTACGTTAGTTTATGATTTTTCTTTAGCAAAATCGGCCGTGAAAGAAATATCAACGCAAAGATATGGATCAGTTATGTAGGTTAGTGTTAGTTTACGATTTTTCTTTGGCGAAATTGTCCGTAAAAAAGATATAACCGCGCGAAGATATGGATCGGTTATGTAGGTTATATAATTGCACCATTGCACTCCTACTAATACTTCATAAGCTACCCTGACCCAAAATGGGTGGAATAGTACACTGCTCTACGTTGACTATTTTAGGGTGGGTGATTAAATATCAACCATCGCATCGGTGGAAAAGTATGCCGTCCAGGTCTCCAGGTCAGGAACGTAACAAGTCAAAGCCGAGCTCTGGTGCAAGTGGGTCACAGCGGGTCCCCTTCATCATTTTAAAGTAATAATTTTATTGAACAAAAAATATAAACTACGAATGATAAGAGCATTAGATTTCATCTAGAGTTGTTACTTAAAGAATCAAAAAATGTTTTTGAAATTCGTTAAGATCTTCATTTAACAGACTGGCCATCAGAGCCGGATTAAGGATATGCGAGGCTTTGGGCTAACTCTTTTTGGAGGCCCCTTGGTCTTGCACGTTATAATAAAATGCACCGTAGGCAAATTTTTTTGATTTTTGAAGGTCAACAGCGCTTAGATCAAATGTAATCTTTGGTGATTTAAATTATGTTGCTTTAATTTTTTTGAAGCCCCTAGAAAATTGGAAGCCCGGGGCTGCAACCCCTCCCCGTAATCCGGCTCTGCTGACCATGTAATGAATTCAAAAATAATTACATTGGAAACTTACCTGGCCAGTCTGATAAATCAAAATGTTATCAATTTCAAAAGCATTTTTTGACCTTTGAATAAAAGCTAGATGAAATCGACGCTCTTATCATTTTCTACTCTATAGGTTGCATAAACTTGAAATGGTGTTTGAAGGGTAACCGGGCCCCATATGGGCCTCGGCCCTGGTGCGCGGCACCACTAGCACCACCTGTTGCTACGTCAGTACGCCCCCCCCCACCCGCTCTGCTTCGAATTTTTTGATGACTTTGGTGTCAAACGTTAAAGCATCTTTTGAGCTTCAATGAGCTTCCATTATTTTTGTTTGAGCCCCAAAGGTCGCGAAGTTTTTTTTAAAGCATAAATTTATTTGTTTATTTTGAAATTTGAATGTAGATAATTTGTTTAAAAAGGAATATTTATTAAGATTTTTATTTACTAAATTTTTGTCTTTGAATTTTAAATTTATTCTTAATTTCAGGTAATCTAAATATTCAGCTACTGAAGCTCATTCAGGCTCAAACGAAGCTCTATCGACTGACATCAATTGCACACGTAAATTTAAAATGGGAAGGAAAATTGCAAAATATGTTTACAGCCCCTCCAGTAGTTTTTTGCGAATAAATTCGAGACCTTTGAGGTTCAAATGAAAAAAATGGAAGTTCAATGAAGCTCAAACGATTAACAACAAATTCATACAAAAATTCGAAGCTGGGGGACCATCATGTCTACGGCCCCCCAGTAGTTTTTCGTGAATAACTTCGCGACCTTTGAAGCCCAAACAAAAATAATGGGAGCTCATTGAAGCTCAAACGACGCTCTAATGCTTGACACCAAACTCATACAAAAATTCGAAACTGGGGGGGGGGGGCACTGAAATGTAACTTAAAAATTGGGCATTTTTCATATTTTTACGTTTCAAGGGAAGAAAAAAAAGAGAGAGGTACAATTGTCACCGCCCGAATTTGTTTAAAATCATTTTATTTCAACACAAAAAAATACTGAAATTGTACTAGGCCCTTTGTGACACATCAAACTAAAGATCTTTCAAAATGCTATCTTTTTACGCAAAGAAAATTAAAATCTATCGATCTTAAATCAATTAAAACTAATAGATTTTAATTTTCTTAGTTTAAAATAATTATAACATATTTATTACGATAAATTGGTCAACTAGTCTAATTGTTCCAAGGTTCACTCGACTCAATACTTTGGGATTATTGATAAAAAATTCAAAATTTTTAAAAGTTCTGTTATTAAAAAGTTGGAAGCTTAAATTGCACAGCTTTGGAAGCTAACATATGTTTCGCAAAAACTTGGTTGCTCTAAGAAATTACATCCTGGACTGAAAATTTTGAAAACGTGCACAATATAATACACAAGTTTATAATAAAAAAAAAATTGTTAAACTTTTATCGGGCGTTTTTGCCAATGTGCATTGCAAAGAGCCATAAATAAAACAATTTAGTTCCTTGAAAAGCTAATAAAAAATAATATTTACATGTAACCTACATTACAGATAGGGGTGGATGTAAATAAATAAAAGTTAAGTACATTTTCGAGCATTTTCCTTGACCCAAAACCTTCGCAATTGTAATAAAATATTTAGAGTTCCAACAGAAATGTTCTTACGATATTTTAGCTTTTGAACTTGAAAATTTTTCGCATGCCACATTTTCACCCTTCTATTTACGACTTTGTTTTTGTATCTTGCATTTCAATCGATTTACATCGTCGTTAGTTATCACGACCACACTGTATTTTATGTTTACATTAAATCATTCAAAATTTATTAATTTCCTCCCAAAAATTATAAATTTTTCTTTCAATTTTCCCGATGAAAAAAAAGATTGACATTGAAAATTTCGTATAATACACGAATTTCAAATATTTGAAATTAATTTGTATTTTACTTTTGTTTATTTGCAGAAATAAAATTTATTTAATTCAAAATTACCTTTTTCTAACGATAAAATCAATTCATCACAAGAGTATGCACAGTTTTCACGTTTTCAGTCGAGCACATCCTGACACTGTGGAACGCATCGTGAAAATTCACGCACTTTTCTCAAATTTACCAATTCTAGCAGAATTGGCGCACGTGACGAAAAGCTGCCACTTGAATTTTGCTTTCTTTAGAGCGAGACGGATGAAGTAATCCATAATACAATTCTGCCCAATAAAGGGAAAAACGGGTCAGCGCCCCTTAACTAGTCGTGCCCTCTAAACACACCCGCCGTGCGGTTGCCTATAGTTAGGGCTCTGTAAATTGCGCTATTGATTTATTCAAACAGCTCGTAAAACAATCAGTTTAGTGCCGTCTGTTGAGAAAATTATGCAGTTTGAAACTCTAAAAAGCAGATTCATGTTTTAGCATCGCTAAATCATCAGTTGTTTTGCGGGTACTGAAAAAAAAAGAGTTAACGTTATTACTACGTTATTGTAACGTTATTGTTACGTTTTCGCAACGTTTACTTTATTTTACTGTAAAACCTTAAAACTAAAGTTTTTTTTTGCTCGTCCTGTGGTTTGTGCAGGATACAATAATTTATTTAAGTCAAAATATTTCTAATTTTGAAAATAAAATCAAAATTAACACACATCATTATGTAAAGTATACGACAATTAGTTCCGTATTTTGAAAAATTAATATTACGTGTATGTACACTTAGTGATGGTTGAGAGCAAACAAAAATCGTTAATGTAGTGAGCTTTAGACAAGCGAAACTAAATTAATTTCAAGTTAATTAGCGTAGAGAAAGCCACCCGTATTCAATGATATTAATTATAAAATAGAAAATGCTTCTGTACGATGATATGTGCAAGTCACGCATTTTATTTTAAAAATAAAATGATAATTAAAAAATGTGGTCTATAATTTGTACCATGTAAAACGGGAACTTATTTATTTAAATATAAACGGAGTTTGCCACCACATTTTACTAGTTTGTTCCTTATTTTTTTTTTTCAAGTAAAAATGTGTTTTTAAAAATACCTCATCGATCAATAGGTAATCAGTAGATACTTTTCCGGAAACTCTTGATCTGTAAGACTGGAAACTGCATCCTGTTTTGCTCCGGAGAGTACCAAACTTTTCACGCTTTAAATTATTAGTATACTAAACCAATAAGGAGAGATTCTATTACTTTCTTTTTACTATGACTTTTCACTTTTCATAAATCTAAGCAATAATTATTGTTCTATATCAAACTTAAAAACAAAAAAATTTCATATAAATTAAGCTTTTAAACAATAAAATCGGATTCATATAGCTGTAGTTCCCCGACCTCCCCGAAAAGTTTAACTTTTTACAAAAAGGTTTTTCTCGAAAACTTTGCATTTAAATAAATTCATTAAAAATAAAATAAAAAATGTATCTGTATTAATATTCGAGCAGTGGCTCTTGTTTAAATGGATAACTGTGGGTGAGCTTAGTATGGTCTCACCAAAGTTGGTGGATTTATAATTTTTTTTTTTTCGAAGAAAATTTTAATTTAAACTTACAGGTAAAATGATTTTTATTTTGTAAATTTAAAACTTTTAATTCCACGAAAATAAGCAGCTGAGTGCACGCATGTTTGATATTTTCATAATAACAAAATTTCATAATTATGTAAATTCGTGAATCAGTCTAATTTTACAAGACGTCAAAATTTAATTGATTACAGAATTTTTAATGCAGTAAATTAAGAAGTCATTTAAATTTACTTCTCACACGCTTCCAAAATTTGAAGCCAATCAACATAATTAAATCCGAAAAAGTTTGTTTTAAAATTCAACAAAAAAAATAATTTTTTTTTGTGAAAATTAAAATTAATTTTGTTTAATTTTGAAGTGGCAAGATTAGTAATTTCTGATATTATTTAAATTGCGTGTGGTCTGATAATTTAAATGAAGTGACTTTGCAATAATAACAATATTTAGATGACATAGGTAATTTCTAAGAAACCAACTTATTTAATTGAAGTAAAACTAATTTGATTCTCGTTATAGGTTTAAAAATGAATTAATTTTTGAATTTTAATTTTTGGGTCATTACGACGGATTGATTGAAAGAGCCAACTAGTGCACAGCCGGCTGGGTCCGCCTTATTCAGTTATAATTTGTAAATTACACCAGTGTTAACCTCACACTAAATAATTACTTTTGGATCAGCTTCCGGTGACTACAACCGACTTTTTGTCGTCACTTTTAAAAAATAGCATTTTTGAAGTAAATTACTTTTGTGCGCCGACCCAAACGAAGGTTTGAAACAGTTTTGGATCGAGCAAACTCTTTTGAGTTAGAATTGTTTGATCGACTGTAAGGTCTTTGAAGGTGTCGGTGTTCAAAAAGGTGGCTAAATTACATTTTTGATTTGTTTTTTATATTATTTCGTTGATGCTTTCATTCATCTTTCATGTCATTAATTTGAAGAATATCAGGTAGCTACTCCATAAAACTAATTTCAACATTAACTACTCATTGTGGTGCTTATGACAGCAAGCTCGTCCGTCGATGAGAAAGTAAAAATTAAAAAAATATAATTTTCAAAATTCGCCAAATTCGGTTTCGCCGCCCCTCGTTTTCGGCGTATTTCATGGTGGCTTATAAAAAATATTGAAATCAAAGGAAGCTGTAATAAAAAAAGTCGTAAGTTAACAATTTTTCACACGTGCTCCAACAGGAAATAAATTGAGTTCTACACAACGAAAGTGTATCAGGTTTCCAATTCTTTATGTTCTTTACCGAAAGCTCCTTGCGGTTTAGTGTTCGGGTCAGGGGTTACAAAAACTACATTTGGGAACAGATGTGAATTTCAATATTTTTATTTATTTGGCAAGACGAAAGCGCTTTGTTTCCAAAATTTTGGTATCAATTGGTCATTTGTCGGTTTGTTGTTTCAGTAAAAATCAAAGCGTTCCGACGCACATTCGAAAGAAATTAATTTGCTTTATAAGTCCGGTCTCTTTATCCCTCGTAAACCGAAGAGCTTTTCTCTGAAAGTCGCAGCAATAAAATTGAAGTAAAATTAATTTTTATTACACTCCAGACAGGAGCGAACTGGTCAGCTAGAGGATGTGGGTTGTTCCATATGGGCTTCCATAAAATGGTTTTTTTTTTTCTAGCAATTTTGATAGTAATTGTACTAAACATGCAGATAATATTTATTATTTGCAGCTTTTAAATTGCAACTTAAGGAGACTGATGATTTTACGGCAGTGACAGTGCCAGGGGTGGGCACTTGCCCACCCTGTTGATTGGAGTGCTCACCCAAATTTTTTAGGTGCTTATTTCAATAATGTATTTTTTTTGTTCGCTCCTTCTTACCCCAAATATAGGGTCCAATTTGTGCCCACTCATTTAAAAAATGCTGCCGCCGTCGCTGGGATTAACATGTACGTTTCACTGCTATTGCTACTGCCGTGCCGTTTCTGAAACTTGTCTGGGAAACATAAAACAGTAAAACAAAGAGCATGAAATACTCTCCAGTACAGCTGTAATTGTGTTAAGTTATATTACATAATTAAGTTACTAGAGGTCAACAAATTTCAAGTGCACTGGAGGGCATTCCATGCCCCCCAGCCCCCCGGTTTGAACAACAAAAGTTTGTTTGAATAGTTTCTCATTAGTTTTGTTAAACAAGGGAGTTTTACTTTTTCAGAACATTTACACCGGAAGATTTTGCCGCAATAAATAGAATAAAAGTTTGTTTTTTGATAAAATTAATCCAAAAATATGTGAGTAAACTTTCCATTTCTGAAATCTGGGAGTTCAGGGTACGTCATCGTTAAATTGTATTCCATTATCAAGTTATTGAATCAATAAAAAACAAACTGATGTACTGGAGAGCATTCTATGCCCCCCCCCCTCCCGGTTTCAGTAACAAACTGGCTATATTTTTTTATGAATTTGATTAAATTAAGAACTCTCACTCTTTCAGAACCAAATACTTCAAGGAATATGAAACACCCTTTAGAAAGAGTCATGGGTGCCCAAAGAGGGGGCCAGTAGGGGCTCTTGCCCCCCTGGGAAATTGAAAGAATAAAAAACAATTTTTACAAACGAAGAAACAACATAATAAAATTTGGAAACTGTAAATATATGTAGTTGCCCCCACTGAGATTTATTTTTTTATTCAATGAAATTAAACCCTCAGATTCTCATAAATGCAATTGGTTCTGAAAGAGTAAAAGTTCCTTGTTTAATGAAATTAATCAAAAATTATACGCACAAACTGTTTGATTTTCAAACCGGGGGGTCTGGGGGGCATGGAATGCCCTCCAGTGCAATCTAAATTTGCTGACCCGGTAACTTGATTATGGAATACAACTATATAAGCAGCAGTGTGGCGTAAAGCATACAGATACAGTGACGGCGCCAGGGGTAGACCAAAGTGGGCACTTTCCCACTCTGTTGATTGGTGTTCCCACCCAAGTGGCCACCCAAATTTTTAGGTGCTTATTTCAATAATGTATTTTTTTAAGTTTATTTATAAATTTTGTGTGCTCCTGCTCTCCCCAAATATATTGAGCCCAATTTGTACCCACTCATTTAAATTCTGGGAACCCTAACCATACTAGACATTAAACGGCTTAAAACAAGCAGTGGCGGATTTACAAGGATGCTTATGACGCTGAAGCGTCGGGTCACCGATCATTGATCATTTTATACCCAAAAAGACTTCTCTAGAAACTCAAAAACAGCATTTTTTACACCTATTTGTGTCGACGAGGTTGTCAAAATATATTTTCGAGAGTCATTCACTTCTACTTTAGAAGGAACCTTGGCGAAATTAAACGATTAAAGCTTGTTGTTGGCCCGCGGGACGTGTTTGGCCCGCCCCTGCTCTAGAACAATCAAATCTGCAAGTCAGCAATACAGTGAGCAGATTTGTAATAACCACTACCAAAGTTATTACAGTAAAACCTGTATAACTCGACATAAACGGATCCCATTTCATGTCCAACAATGAATGTGTTGTATGAAAAGTTGAAATAAATAATATATTCTTGATTGCGATAAAAATTGATTTGGATTATGTACTTACTCAGCAAACTTGATGATTTCATTTAAATATACAAAGTTATAAAAAGAATTATTTGAAATAAATTTGAAATAAATATTTTTTTAAATTTTAAATGACTTTATTTTAGCATAAAGAATGCTGTTGATTTCCTATTATAGGAATTACATCGTTCACCTCCGAGTCGTAGCGAGATAAGGCTCACAACTTGTGAGTCATAAGCTTTATAAGCTTATAGCATCTGTCCATTACACGAGAAATTCTCAGAATTGTCCAATAGGACAGTGTCGAACTATACAGGCTCTACTATATATAGAAGCCATAATGTATGATTCATCATGATTGAGTCATCAGACATGAGGGACCACATACAATAAATTAACTTGTATTGTTTCGTAACAATATACTTTTTAAATTTTTAAAATTATACAGTTTTTTTAATATTTATTTTGTTACTTAGAATAAATTTGTTTTTTACTTAATTAGTTCTCATTCTTAGACAACCGATCCCCCCTCCCCCCACTAATATCCTATTAGGGGCCTCTGAAATGCAATTAGCATCAGACCACAAAAAGTTATACCACCCGCTACGCCAATGCAAACAATCTATGACAATGTATATCGGTTTGTTTTAGTCTTTCAGCTGAAATGAACATTCTTACTGGATATCATTTAGGGGAAAGGGTTCATGACTTCCTTATTTCTTCCTTATTCCTAAGAAATTCCATCAAAGATTAATTATAGTTTCAATAATTTGTTGTATATTTAATGAGAATAATTCACCCCTTTTTTTTCAGAAAATGTGAAAATTTGGAAGTTTTTTTTTGGCAAAGTGTATTGTCATCGAGGACGAATCCATGTGTAAAATTTCAGCTCGATTGGATAGCGCAAACTGGATCAAATTTGACTTTCTAAGTTTTGCCGTACCCGTATTCAAGCAGAAAGGTGAAACTAATATATATAAAAAAGGATTTAAAAATCTATTTGCTATCTATCCCTTTATTTTAATTTTAATTACCGACGTAGAAAATTGAGAGGTTATTGAGAGCTGATGAACCAGTGCGGCCTTTAGGCCGCACAACTTGAACAATCAATTTACACGCTACATTAAAATGTTGTGATGTTACAAAGCCAAATTTTTAGAAATATATTTTCTTGATCTATGGATCGGTTATAGCAACATAAATAGCGCTTATAATATTAATAAAAATAAATTGTTATTTAAAACCTGCAAAATTGATTTAATTTAAGTTGTTAAAAAAAAATTTGTATGAAATATTAAATTTTATAGGGTGTGACATCACTGGGGGGGGGGGGGGTCAATGAATATGTGACTAAATGTGACATAGGGAAAGGGAGGGGTCTAAAAACCTTAAAAATAATTTTTTTAAATAATTAAAAATTAATTAAAAAATGATAAATTACATTGTGTGACTTATGCTGTTTTTGCAGGGAATGGGATTCATTGCTCGATAAGTTGATTATAAACTCGGTTAGTTTACAATAATTTTTTTATTAAAATGAAAAATAATGTTTTGAATTCAAATTTTGAAAACATAAATACCCAAACACGCATAAGATTAACAATAAACTAAGTAAGTAAAATGCGTCTCGCCATCCAACATTTATTGCAAAAACCTCATAAGTTAGGACTTGTTTTTGCAATGAACTTTCGTAAACATCATCATTTTTGATAATTAGCGTAATGTTATTAACATAATTGTTAAACATAACATAAAAAAGCGATTTTGAAAAAATACTGACTATTTTTGAAATGACAGATTCAATTTAATTTGACCCAGTACTGGTGCTAGGTTTGCGTAAGAATTTTTGAAAACCAAAAAGAAACAAAAGAAAAAAGTGGTTTTCCAAAATATTACGCCTACTTGCGCTTATGTTAAAAATATATTAATTTTATAAACATCTGTGGTCTATCGTATATACAGTACAATTTATTGTTGCATTTTAAGCTTTACCTTAACAGTTTTATTTACTTGTTATAATAATATTATAATAACTAATTTCGAATTAATAATATAAAAGTGGTACACTTTAATCTGTGAAATTAAAATTAAAATTGAATTATTAAATTAAGATTATAAATTTTTGATTGGAAAAATATGCTAATTAAATGTTAATTCTAGTTTGGTGGTAAATATAATCCAAAACAACAAAAATATAAAGCTGGTAAGTGATTTTTAAAAGAAATTTTAATTGCCAACATAAATGAACTTATTAAAAACAAACAATAAAGCTTTAAATAACAAGTTACATCCAATAATATAGCGAAATTATATTTTTAAACTTTCAGCGACTGTTATCGCCTTCGTCAGAAATTTATTTATTCAATATTTTACGTTGTTATTTTAAGTTTTATTGTTTATTTTCTCACAAATTTAGATTTATATATTTATATTAAAACATGTAATTTCCTTTCCACCTCTTAAACAAAATACTTTGGATGCTTACTTTGACGTTAAATAATTAAATACTAAATTTCCGACGGCAAAATATGTATCTCATATCTCTCAGAATATGTTTCACATTGGTTCCATAAATTCTATCTCTCAAAAAATATTAAGTAGGCACTTTATTTTAATATTTTCCGTGCAATTGGTGAAAATGTGCAAATTCTACAGTTTTTAGGTCTTTGAACGAACAGAAGCCCCAGATCTTCCACCTTAGTCTCAAATATACAAAAACACATTATAATCACATGATTATTAGAGGAAATCAAAGCCGTCGAATGACGGTGTGCGGCCTTTGGCAGCACTTAGACGATTAATTTCCAAATTTTTTGCTTCATTTCCAATTTGTATGCCCACAGAGGATCTCTCGGTAGTTAGCAAACAGTTTTGACGCGTGGATAAAGTACAACTACCCCGCCCACCGTTTATATTACTTAATTTAGCTAAGTTTTGTTTAAAATTGTCTATCGTATTAGTTTGCAATGTACAGAGTGGTGTAAAATTATAATTATTTATGCCAGTCCACCCGTTGACAAGCCCAATAAACAACGGGCGACAAATTTGTTTATGCTATATTTAAGTTAAAATCAATTATAAACTGGCAATTAAAAGATAACGAATTGGTTTACGCGCTGAAGGTGATCGAAATAAGCAAACGATTGTGCGTCGGACAGAGAGCGAGTTGGAGAAATCACTGAAAAAGCGAATCGAAGTAAATTTCCGCGGTCTTTAAAAACGAATCATCCCATATGTAATTGATTACCTACGTCATTGCACACGAATGAGTTAAATAAACCAAATTTGCACCAAAAAAGTGATGCTGAATTTTTTGAAAAATTTGCGTGCAAATTCTCAGGCAGTTGGCATGGATTGTGTGGTCTACAAGTTTGACTTTACCTATGACCTGGAACGCCAAAATTAGTTGTTCACAACAGGCGGCACTTGAAAAGAAATACCACCCATTTTTTAAATTGAAAAATTTTCATTTTGAAAAAAGACGGTAGATTTGGTTGCTTCTACAATTAGCATAGACTAACAATAAAAACCTTCTGTTGTTTAGAAATTAATAAACTAACTGTTGGTTTACGTGTGAAACTTATTTTTTCATAAAATCTCGGTACGTGCATATCGTCCAATTGTTGTAGGTTCACACCAAGATTACATATTTATTTTTTAATAACATCTTGGGAAATAATAATTAATCGATCCAAATTATTTTTCTATGATACAGCGGCGGCTGTTTGGTATTTAGTAACAATTTGTAATGAGGTATACTTAAAATCTTAAATAATATAAAATAGAGAACATCAGATGTGGCATATAATGTACAAAATGAAGTAATTTCTTACGGTTCAATTTAAAAGTGCTACTGGGTACGAGAGTAACCAAAAAACTATCAAATTAAAATATAGCAGTATCATGTTCATTGTATAATTTTCCCCTATCACTACGAAGCGGTGTCTAGGATTTGCCAAATTTTCCCCAAAAAATATTTTTCTTAAACTCGTCCAGTCGCAATTCCAAATAAGACGTTTAATTTCGATATACTTTTCACCTTGAAATCGTGGAAACGAGGTAAAATTCGGGACGTTGCCGCTTCGAAAAATAGCAAACCGGACTTTTTCTAAAAAATAAATTGGATTTTTTCCGACATATTTTATAATATTAATACATCCTTATTGTGTACATCACAAGAACTGTTTCTCGATTCAAAGTTATGCGCTACTTCATTTTTCATTGAGTCAACTTTTAGATTGAAAGAAGACCCAAAATAAAGAACTTTACAAGGTTTTACAGATGCCGCCTTTTAATTCTTCTTGTCATGTAACTATTCTGATGTGGTAGAATAGAAAGTGCAATTTTAAGTTGTCGGAAATTTTTTATTTGACTGTGTTTTGTGCTTTTAGTTTCAAAAATCAATTACTTTTTAAAAATTCTGATTTTTTTCCAAGCGCTCCAACAGCATGGGAGCTTATGATTAAATTATTTATCCTAATTGTGATTTCTCAAGATTTCGGGAAAAGCCTAATTCCCAAGATTTGCGGTACAGCACAAATTTGGAGATTTTTGAAAATATCAAGGGATTGGCTACAGTTTTTCCATAAAAATTACATTTAATTACATTTACATTTAAAATGCTCTAGAAATTCCATTTAATTCCTCGTCAATTTTCCGGAATTTTCCTCGACCCAAAAATTAAATAATTTTTTTTTAGTTTAGCCTTCTTACAAAAATTCGTATGGCATAAATGTATTGTCAAATGCCTTGAAAATCACAAAAATTTCTGATAAATTCATTGAAAATTCTTAATATATTTCTTCAATTTCCTTCCATAAAAACTGCAAATTTTCATCTGGGACAATAAATTTCTCAGGTGGTAGCAGCCTTTCAGAAACAATAATTGAATTTGTAGATTCATAGAAATATTATAAAAATTTATTATTGTTTTTCTTCGCCTGCTCTTGGTTTTATGTTTAGATAGTTTTTCATTTGATTAAAAATTCTGTAATAGTGGATTTGACACAAAAAAAATACTCATCAACTCTTTTTGAACGGCGCTTCAAAGCCAAAACACTTACAAGACATTGAAGTGACAACAGCGATTATCCATATCAAAAGACATAAGCCAATTTCATTAATATATTCAATCAATTCACGAAATCTCATTAATCCAGTTCTGCGCGTCAGCGATAGGCAGATAAAGTGAAGTAGTCCCATATTCAATATTATTTATGAGTGTATTTTAAAAACAATCGAGTTTTGAGGGAGAACCACGTATCTAATTATACTTCTTTACAGTGACTTTGGCAGTGGCAGTAACTAGCAGTATTATGGCGTAAAGCCTTCATCGGCCGACTGGAAAGCGAGTAATCACGGTACAAATCTTGGTCGCGGCGCAGTGGCGTATTCAGCAGTGTTCCCGCAAGGGCCCGGGCGAAGTTTAAAAGATTATCCAAAAATAAAATCGTAAAAAAAATAATATAAGTTATTAAGAGCCCGGCCCGAACCATGCACGGACGAAAAATGAAAAAACTAAATCTGAAAAATGTTGTAAGTTTCGGGAACCACGGCAAATCACGGATTTTTTTTATTCTTTATTATTTTTTATCTACTTATTTATTTAGGTGTTTTTCTCTTTCTTTAGTTATATTATTATGATTAGATTTTATTTAGTTTTCAATATTTTACTTGTCAATTTGAAAGTTTTTATTTTAATAAATAAAATTTTCTGGTAGGGTAGGGGTAGAAGGGAATTCATGAAGACTTTAGAGCAGTTGCCCGGAGCTGGATAAATACGGCACTGTCGCGGCGACTACCCTGCTATGATCTAAAAAGTCCAAGCCAACTGTGGGCTTCCCTCGAAATGCAATGGCAAACCACCGAGAAAGCCTGTAATGGGTTACGACGCTTCTGTCAAGAGGATTAACGATTAGATAGATAGATAGACAGTGACTTTATAGGAACAGGAGCAACAAGTAATGTTCATTTTGTAATTGGCAACATCCTGAGCCAAGTAAAAGTCACTGCAGCTCGAGCACTCTAACTACTAGATTTCCCATTTTCTCCATTCCCCCATTCGTAGGCTCCTAGAATTCCCCTAAAATGATATTCTTAGAATTTTCTTCTTTTCTTCTAAATCAGATTTTTATTTATGAATCTTTCTATGCTTGGTTTTTAAATGCAACGAATTGTTTTCTTTGCGGTTGTAGTTGTGCGGCCTGAAGGCCGCATTGACCCGTCATAATTTTGCAATTTCTTTAGGTTGGTACCATAAAAAGAATAAATCAGAAGTGCATTATAAAGTTATTTGTAAAGAGAAAATACTACTATTTTTTTTAAAATACTTTAGTAAATTATGCGATTTCTCATGTGACTTTATTATACAAAAAATCCTATCTAAAATCGTAAGTAACGCTCATACCACATGACCAACTGTTTTTATATTTAAAACAGATGTAAATATAGATATAGAGATAATAGAAACCGTTTTATTCTAAAAGTTGCGCTTATTATTTAGCTATAACTTCTATAATACCAAAAATCATATAGTGTAAACGTAAAAATATTTCTAATATGAAAAGTTATATGACAACTCCCATGAGAAATCTCTTAGTGTGAACCAGCTTTTAACTTTCAAAAATTAAAATAGGAGAAACTAATACTTTTCTTACAAAAACAACTTTATTTAAAAAGGTTTAGAGCAGCGGTTTTCAAAGTGGGGCGCGCGCCCCCATGGGGGTCGCAGAGACCTGCAAAGGGGCGCGCCGGCCACTTGTGTAGTTGAAAAAAAAATTTTATTTTATCTTTAACACGGTTGGAACTCAATTCTTTCCCTAAACTCCCTTTCCTTGTTTTGAAAAATTGAAAAGTTTCGTTTTGTAGAAAAGTACTTTTTTTAAGGGGGGCGCTGATAATTTTTTCTGAAGAAGAAATAGTCAGAAAACGTTCGCATTTTAAATTGTTACATACTGGGGGTCTAAGAGGTATGAAATGCCACCCAATCAGGGGCGGAACTATAGGTATACCGGGGTGCGGTGGGTGCAAAGCACACGGTCCCCGGCTAAAAGGGCCCCTAGTTCTGCTGTGACCTTACTCAGTTTTCAAATTAAGAAATTTCTTAATTACTTGACTGTTGATCGCGAATTATTCGCAATTATTAATAATATTTACAAATTTGGGTTGGTAAAAATAATTTATTCTACTAAACATAGTTTCTAAGAGGCTTGGGAGTGTTTCATACCTCCCAGACTCCCCGGTCACATTTGTATTTCTTACATACTCGTATTATACTGAATAATTCTAATTATCAAAAATTTTCAAGTTTTACTTTATGAATTACCAAAAATTCTGCATTGTAAATGGATTTTGGGAAAGCTAAAATTTAAAATATCAATTTTCATTTATTTTTCCTTTTTCAAATCAAAATTAAATTTTTTTTTAAATTTGAGTATAAAATGGAAATATTAAATTTAACAGTTAACTATACCCACCTGTCGCTGTATCGATTTAATTTTACAATTGCTTTATGATTCTTCAAATTTAATTTACAAATCTTCCAATATTAACTTTATCTTTTCAATGTCCAATTTCCAAATTAATGTATTAAAATCAAAAAATATCTCATCACTTCATCAAATATCATATTTTATAAAAGGACTGACATATGTTTGGTGTCGGTACGCGACAACTCGGCGACGTCAACTCGGCGACAGTCAACTCGGCGATCGGTCAACTCGACGACGGTCACCTCGGCGACGATCATCTCGGCGATCGATTAACTCGGCGACAGGTTAACTCGGCGACGGCCAACTAGGCGACCGAGTTGGTTAAATCAAATATTATTTAAATATATTTAAATATAGTTGGATATACCTATATTGCGATGTATAAAATGGAAAAATGGAAACATTTACTACGCCTTAAAAATATCTAAATTCACACTTTGCTCTTCAATCTTTCAATCAATTTATAATATTTAAAAACTTAATCATCCAAAAATCCATCAAACATTAAACTAATTTATTTTCAAAAAAAAAATTCAATTTTTTCAATTCAATTTTTTTAATAAAAATCAGACACCAAAATTTATATTCCGCTTCACGCGGCCAATTTGGCGAAAAGCCAAATTAAACCCTATTTTAGGGCCAACATAAAATTTGTCGCGCAAAATTTTAAAAATTCAAATTTAAAAATTTACAAAAATTTACAAAAAATCCCATCTTTTACAAATAATAATTAAAAAAATAAAAATTCCAAATTTTAAATACAAAAATTGATTTTGGAACACGACAATATGTTAAATCGTTATTGTTTTATTTCAAAATTATTTTTGTTTATTTATTTATTTTAATTTATTTTATTTATTAAAATTATTATTTTAAAAAATAAAAAATACTTAATCTAGCCTACTTCTCCAGCCATTGGGCAAACTATTTCTTTTCCTTTTTTTTATTGTTTATGATTTTGATGTATCATTAATTGGAGTATAATTTCTTATACTTCTATGGTTAACTCTTTCTTTAAATTATCGCCTTAATCAATTATTAATAGCGTCGAAATTTTAGCCTATAAGTGGATTTTGTTTAGAAAAAGAATAAAAATGATCTTTTCTTGGAATCATCGCCGAGTTGACCGTCGCCGAGTTGACTATGTCCATGCCTGGGTGTAGCTCTCCCTCTAGTTGGCGCAACGTCACACGTCACCTAGTCAAGAAATTTCAAAATTTATAATAAAACAAGTATATCAAACTCAGGATAGAAAAAAAAGACAAAAGACTTTGGATATCAATTATTATTATTAAACCGAACAATGTCGAAAAATTTATATTATGATAAACGCTGATCTAGAAAGTTTGAAACTGTCGGCCCGTAGTTTTATTAAAATAGAAAATAAATTAAGAAAAATAATAAATAACAATATAAATTAATAGATTAAGTTGGACAAGAAATATAGCGAAAGTTATTATTGCATAGAAAAGTTTATTTATTTGATTTAAAATTACCATTTTGGAAAACCGAAAATTAATGTTGATAAAGAAAAGACCACAGTGGTGGCTTGATGTGATCACTAGTTGAGTTATGAGCGGAAATTCTGGGTTCAAATTCTGGACTCGGCAGAATTTCTTAGCTCAGCCCTCTGGTGAACATCAAACTGTGGATCGAAATACTAATAACTTTCCTTAACATCTTAATGGAAAACGGGGTACAATAAGCCTAGAGCTTCAGTACAAAGTGGGCATTTAACCACTACCCGTGCAGCTTACGAGAACTGCATTATCTGCATTGTCAACTAAGTACTAAAATATTTGGACATAATGTGATCCATTATTGAGTCATATTATTGGTAAACTTTCAACTTAAATTTATACAACTCTGCAGGAACAAAAAATAATTTTGTCAAAAAAGGCAAAAAATTAATTTACACCATACCCCTTCAATTTTACACTCCAGAATTTTTTTTACAAAATTAAAAATTGTGCAAACCCACAAGTAAATTTTTGTATGTTTAATAATAATTTTTTGATATTTTTCAAGAAATTGCAGGACCTCCTACAGCAGCGGATTGAAAATATCATACCTCCGCCCCCCAATAAATATTACATGTCCTAAAATTATATTAATTTTATATTATATTAATTAATATGATAAGACTTTTTCTTTTAAATACAATAAATTGTTGCATGCAATTTTTGGGATATTGGAGAAAATCTTGTAGTTTTTAGACCCCCCGATGCGTACTGCCTAGACTTACAGACGTATTTGACCTGAAAGAGTGAAAGATTTCTACTATTAATAAAATCAATCCTGAAACAAAATCAATAAAAGCTTGAAGGGTATAGAATGGTTCTTAGTAATCCTCTTTTAGAAAGACGAATATTATAATAATCTTCTAAAATGACCATATGAAATGGTTTTTCAGATATTAATTCATTTCAGCATGTAATAATATGATAATATAGGATCAGATTATAAAATAATTGCTAGTTTTTATAGCAAACGAGTATATTTCGGCCTGAAGCATAATCGATTTCTTTTACTTAGTACCAATTCAGCTCTTACAATTGACGCTTTCTGACTTACAGAAATTACTTACTGAAATAAAGTTTTGAGTTCTTGTTGACAAAGCAATGCTGGCAGCAGTTTTAAAAATACTTATTGGCATACATTTACGAGGAGAAAAGTATTTTGAATTTTTTTTTTAATTTCTAAAACTTTCCATCTGTCAAATGTCAAAAATTATAAGCTTTCAAAGTTGAAACTTCAAAAGCGAATAACTCATGAAGTACTGAAGGGATTTCAATCAAATTTTGTATGTAAGAACATTGACTTGACAGTATATGGAACTATTTGATAAAAATCAGGAATTCAACATGAAAAAAAACGATTACTTTTTATTGCGAAATACTGAAAAAAGTCCTTGTCCCTCGATTTTCTTCGGCATTTCTGCGCAAAATAAGATTTTGGCAGAGAAATCTTTGCCAGAGCTACCACAATAAAAAAAATAAAAAAAATAAAAATGTCATCGTATCTCCGGAAATGTTTAACCGATTGTCATCAAATTTTGTGTGCTAATAGAGCTTTTAAAATACAATTATTGGTAAGAAAACAATTGAGCTAAATGTAAACGCAAGAAAATTTTATAAAATATTAACTGAAATCTTAATTTATCTATTTTTTGTGAAAATTTGTTAAATGGCTTGTAAAAATATGACACATTTGAATATTTGAATAATTAATCTGATAGTTATCAGTAATTTAATAATTAGGTATTTATGAAATATTCATATAAATGAATATCATCTCTGGATAAAATTTGGTGTGCGATGATTAGAGCTAAAATTTTAAAAAATTTTAAAATTGAATTTATTTATTTAAAATTTGAATTTTATTTTTGTGTATTTGTATTTGTTTTGTAAATAAGTTTCATGTAAATATTTGAGATTTTTAATTTTGAAGTTGGTACAAAACAACAAATTTTTCTGTTAGCAATTAGATTCGTCAAAGTAGACGAACGTTTTTGCGTAAGTTCCCGTTAAAAGTGTGAATTTTGTTTGAATTAAGTTTTGAGTATATAACTATCATTTTTTAAAAGTTATAGTTCTACATCAGCTCTCCTAGGTCACATCTTTGCTTATGAATTGTCATACGTTACAAAATCTTTTTTTTTTAATTTTGAAAATTTCAAAAATTGAATTTATTTGTTTAAGATTTAAATTTTATTTTTGTGTGTTTGTATTTGGTTTGTAAATATGTTTCATGTAAATATTGAAAAATTTTGAATTTTGAAGTTGGTACGAAACTACAAATTTTTGCTTTTAGCCAGCTTCGTCGAAGTAGACGAACGTCTTTGCGGGAGCTCCCGTAAAAAGTATAAATTTTGTTTGAATTAAGTTTTGAGTTCATGTAATCGATTTTTATTAATTTAAAATAAATTGTGATTTAGTATCACAAGTAACCAGCTTTGCCTTACCATTTCATGCTTCCGACTTTTTCAGCTAGCTAAAGCCTTTTAAGTTTAACGTCGGAATTAAAAATCAAAAATTATTAGATCTGAAACTAATTACATACCGATCGAGTTTCGCATCATTCAAGCTCCAATATGTTATATAGACATGAATTACATTTATCCTTCTGATACAAGTTGCTTATCTACTTGATCATTCGACCTCCTGACTTACTATTCTACCTGCCATTCCTTCTGTAACACATCTTCAATTGATTCATTTTAAGTTATCAATCTAAAAAAACTGGAGTTTCCGGGAGAGTGATGGTTCAGTGCGGCCTTTAGGCCGCACAACCAAAGCCGTTGAGTTTCACAACATTCAAACTCTAGTATTACAAAAACCATGTTTTTTCGTTTGTCATTTGTTTCGTAACACCTAACACAGCTCCGATTGTTTCATTTTAAGTTATTAACTTTAAAATATTGAAAGGTTACAGGAGAGTGTCGGGTCAGCCACAGTTCAGATTGCTTCATTAGGAAATCCTGATAATCAGGTAAATATATAATTACTGGATGGTGGATTAGAATTTTTCTTTAAAACTGGAGATATTCCATTCCAGTTGAATATTAACATGGATGTACACTTGTGGTGTTGTGGTATTTATTTATTTGGATATTGCACTGGAGGGTATTCAATACCCCCCAGACCCCCCGGTTTCAAAAACAAAAGTTTTGTTTGTATGTTCACTATATTTTGGTACAAATAACTATAATATTATTCATATAAGTAGGTACAACGAAAGTACGCATTTGTGTTCCTGTAACATATAACTAATGATTACGTGGAGTTAATGCCAAACCGGCATGGATTGGTCAACAAGTTCGGTTCTCTTGTACCTATACAGCTCAAAATATGATAATAAATTGAAATGTATTTTCCTTGATTCCAAATTTAAAAAAAATTGATCCTGCAGAAAAATATAAAACTGGGCTAACTTCAAAAATTCAATGAGGAATTCTCATGCATCTTTAAAAAAAAATTTCTGAAAATGTATGTTAAACAAATGAGATTAGTATTTTTAATTTTTTTGTGCCATTAATATTAAGCTCAAAATTGAACTTTTAAACAACTAGCTACGTCACTAGAAGGTTTTGCAGAACGTGACAACCTTGTAAACAAAATGAGTAAGATATACGAGTATATATTGTGGTAAAACAAAGACAAAGAAAGATTAGAAACTTGAAATTTTTTAAAATTTGTTGTAGTATATAGCATAGTTTTAAACGTCAGATTATACTTCAATATGGCAGCAAACATATGTTTTGTATACTATTACTATAATTAGAGCTCGGATTTTATGCTTTTGCATGTTCTTTAATATTGTTATGCAACAGATTCGTTATGAAGCATGAACAAATTAAGTAAAAATGCATCCGAAAAACTGCATATTCTGCATATTTTCAATATTTGGTGCATATTTGGGCTACTTTTGGTGATTTTTGAAGAATATTAATAGAGAAAATAAAAAATTATTATTAAATTTTGCTAATTGAAGCAATAATTGCTTTATTCAATTTTAAGCAATTTAATTTTTTGTTTAAAAAATTGTTTATTTTTTATTATTTATTAAAAAATATTTTTTTTATTTATTTAAAAAATTATAAAAATTAAATTGCTTAAAATTAAATAAAATAATTGCTTAAATTGGCAAATTTAATAATAATTTTTTATTTTCTCTATTAAAATTTTTCAAAAAACATCAAAAGTGGCCAAAATATGCACAAATATGCATTATTTACTCAAATATGCACCACAGGATAAAATATGCAAATTTTACGTAATTCGTTCAGATTTATTATTAAATTTTATAAATCTAGGTAGTACCTACTTATTGAAAATTTGAAAAAAAAATTGAAAATTCGATATCTTTTAGTTTACATAACAATGCATATTTTATCTATTTTTATCAATTTTAGTGCATATTTTAAGAAAATTTGGTGCATATAGGTACATATATGCGCATATTTTCAAGTATTTTGGTGCATATAAATCCGAGCTCTAATTATAATAATTTAATTTCTTTATTTTTGTAGACTATAATTATTATTAAATATATAAATCTTAACTTGTGAGAAAATAAACAATAAAACTTTAAATAAGAAGAGGACGACAAACGTCGTCGAAAGCTTAAAAAAATATAATTTGTTTATATTATTGAATTTAACTTGTTATTTAAAGTTATTTATTTAAAGACGTAGCTGGGTTTTTAATAATTCAATTTTGGACTTAAAACAAAAATTAAAATCATATAATGAAATGTGTTAGTAAACTTTATAGATTAATATTATTCAAAAGTAGGGGAGTGTTCCCGGGTATGAGACAGCACCAGGTATGAGACAGTCGACGGTTTTCGTAATGCAACGTCAGTATAATCGGTCTGACTACTACCAAATATTACTTTTAACATGGTCAATTTTTTGTGCTAACACAGAAGTGAATCGACGTATTGATTCTCTCTACAGCAAACATTTAATGTTAAAAACTTGAAATTTAATTGTAAAACTAATTTTAAATTTATTTCAAAGTGATTTGTTTTAGAGTGAATCAATTAAAAAAGGTAAGTTTAATTGATTAGCATTTAATGTTTTTCTTATATTGTTAATATTTGGTTGAAAAAAAAATATCAGGTCATTCTCAAAATAGTGTCAATATCCGGGTATGAGACACTTTATTTTTTTCGAACTCTACTCCTATACAATTGTAAAATTTTGTCATTTGTCTCGGCATAAAGCATTTATATACCACTTAACTGATGTTTTGATCAATTTTTTTTGTATTTTTAGCCATGTCAACCCCAAAAATCTAAAGAAAACACCAAGAAGACAATTATTTTTTTGCAATTAATTGTAATACAATCAATACAATTTTTTTATAATTAGCCACTATATTAGCTTTAAAAATTAATAAAATAAACATTTTCAAATATTTTACAACTTTCAATGGATTTTTTTAAGTGTCTCATACCAGCGTACAAATTTTTTGTTTGTTGAAAAACTTATGTTCAGCAAATTGGTCTTAAATTTTGCATGTTAATGAAATCACCAAACTTTCTTCGGAGAAAGTTGTGTATTTTCATTGGGTTTAAGTAGCAATTATAAAAAACCCGATTTGATTTAACCAATGAACATTTATGGCCAAAAAACCAAACCCGTCTCGTACCCGGGAACACTCCCCTACTAATTCCAACTATAGGGATTTTACATTAACCAAACGCCACCATACGGCAGCATTTGTAACTACTCGATCAAGTATACCTAAGTGTCTTTAAAGTGTTTCAACAGTGTTCGAGTTAGTTTTCCTATGATTTTTTAATTCAGTGCAGTGTTTAATCTAAAAACAACCAGTCTTTCAGCCTTTTTTAAGTCAAAATTCTACCGAGGTATACTTGCTATGGCAGACATATTACGAGAAGCTAAATCACCCACGATTCCACACAAACGGCGCATGCGCTGAATGATTTGTTTATACAGGGTGTCTCCGGATACATTTTACATAACTTAAGTGGTGTTACTTTTCTAATAAAAATATGTAATAAATTCTTTTTTCTAAATTCAAACCCTTGACAGTTAGGCCTTTACAACATTTTTTACATTTCCACCTTCATATGGCCATAGCTCGGAAAATATTTATTTTTCAATAAAAATTAGTCCTTTTTTAAAAAGCGTAAAATAATCTACAAATTAGATTCAAACCTTTTTTGGTTTTTATTGTTTAAAACCAACGGTTTTCAAGTTATTAATTAAATGTTGAAAATTTCAAATTTTTTTTTTTTGAATTTCTTCAAATCGCCGTATCTATTAAACGAAAGATTTTACAAAATATCTGACGCCCCATTCCGGATAGGAAATTTAACGGACTATATCTTTTGTCTAGTCAAAATATTTGAAAAACTAATCTATTTTTTTAAATTAAATTTAATTTTTTTTAAATTAACTTAAATTCGTAAAATTTAAACAATTAAATTTACAAAATTTGTATTGAGAAATTATTTTATTAATTAAGTTTTAACTATTCCTCACGTGTAATTTCAAGAATGTAATTTAAAATTAGCGCATGCGCAGTTCATATGGAATCGTGGGTGATTTAGCGTCTCGTGACATATTGAAGGTGTACAAAATTGCAATGTTTGGAAAGCCAAAATTTAAAATATTAATTTCCATTTTCGAATATAAATGTGAACTTTACATTTTTAAGATAATTCGCCCATATGCCGCCGTATAAAATCAAAATATATTTGCCTTCAAATTTTACGAATATCGCTTTCCAAATTTAATTATTATTTTGAAATCTAAATCTCCAATTATAATAATTAATTATTCAATTTTGTCAAAATATAGAATTTAAGCATATATTCGGCACTGCCAACCATCATTAACTAAAATTTACAGCATATATATTTGAGTGCCTTTGGCACTCGAAACCATCAGGCATTTCGCATTTGCTTTTCTACTCGTCGCGCCGGTCTACTTCAGGCTTAACAATTTCAAGATTTAATATGTATTCGATGCATGCAAATTCAATGAAACTTAAAACTATTGGTTTTAGAAATTTACTGCATTAACTTGATTTGTTCGACTGCAAATAAAAATATCCAATACAAATTTAATTTAATTAAATTACGTCGGTGCAGTTAATTATTAAGCTAAATATTAAATATTATAATAATTTAAATTCAAAAATAACTTTATTTCACATCAATATTTCACAAAACCCCTTTTTTAGAAGTAAAATGTTTTTAAGTTATCACAAATAAAATGCACTGAAAGTATAATAATTATCGCAAACCTTTTCAGGCGATAAACTAGATAATCCATTTTTCAATCATTTATTAAAAAGTAAATTATTCAGCAGTGAAATTATAATTAGAATAAATCTAAAAACTTAACTGAAGAAATAAACAATAAAACTAAAAACAATCAAACTCTGGCTATCATCAAACGCTTTAGTGGGAAGTATTTTTATTTTTTATTGTTTATTTGGCCAGTTACATTTTAAACTTCATTCCAATTATAATTTATAAGTTTCATAGTAGTTACAGTTTTATGTTTATTCAATAGAGAACCAGAAGTCAATTTTTCAAAGTTGAATTTTCCAAAAATTATTCTCCACGTAGCAAGTTCTTGTTGGTTCGGCAGTCGGGCTAAAGGAAGTGAATGAAATTATACAAACAAGAAGAGAAAAAAAACTAGAAATCAAATTGAAAACGCACGGTAAATTAGAATTTAATAATTCGGACGTTTTAAAATTTTTAGCGGTATTTGCGGACTTTTTAATATTTATGATTTGAAGTAATTCATTACGCTTTGCGGTCGTATCAAATTTTTTGATACTTTTCAAGATAATTCTATTAACGTTTTTACTTGTATTTAAATCTTCTCACGCTTTAAAATACCTAAGGTTTTATCCCACGTATTTATTAATCTCGAAAAAAATGTAAAATCGTGTGAAATGCTATTAGTTCGTTAAACACTGCACGGTGCTTTCAGCAATCAATAATTCAATAATGGAATCGTAGTTCAAAAAATGTGAAAAAATCGATTTCGGAATTGTTAAAATTTTGTTGTTCAACTTTAATGACAAAGCTGTAATAATTGTTTGTAAAGCGAAAGTTGTCGTTTTTGTTCAAATAATTTAAATATTTACGCTTGATATGTTTTAGCAAATTATGAAACAGTCGAACATTTTGTAACATCCCGGACATGATCCTATAAAAATCGGGAGGTTGTTGAAAAAAGAGGGCCACGTTGTCGTCACATTTTTACGCGATGATAAATTTCGGAAGATTTGTTACACTAGAAGTGTGTGTGAGGTCAAGAATTTTAATACTAATTATGTTAATTATTCACAAATGTCAACTTTCCTAATTGTTGAGGACGTACTAGAAAATTAAGTGAAAATTTTAGCACGGGCGCGTATCAAAAACCTAATTAGTCGTTACGTTTTTAACATATGCGTCTTATCATGGGGGTTTCGTACGAATATTGTACTTCGGGATCGGGACAAAAAAAAGTTGTTGGCAACGTATTTATTCAAAAATTCATGTTTCTCTTGAAGATGTTGGCAGTCTACTTAATTTGCTATATTTACGATTCATCGTGTCAAAATTGATTTTTTAAAAATAAATCGCAAATGATTTTTTAATTAATTCCAAATTTTACTACCGAAATATGAAATATGTGTTTCCGGCCACCTCTAATTCTCGGCTATTTTCATTCATTTTTCATTTTACCATTCATCAAATTTAAAGCAAAAATTTATTCAAAATCGTTCAGCTTTTTACCGAAATCCATTTAGGTGGTCAATAGCATCACTAAGTTTTGAGGGTTAGCTATATATTTAAGAAAATTATATATTATTAAATTCTAAAGATACTGCGGTTTGGCTTCTGTTGGTAAAATTTCTCTTTCATTAATTTTTTAAATTTGGGTGTAATAATTTAAATTTTCACATTTATTGGTTAACATTTTCAAATTTAAGTTATTTTAATTTAATTGTTAATTTTAATCGCAAAATTCAAAAAGCAGCACGCGACTGCTTTAACTTTACTTGATATTGATAACAATAATCTTGAAAGCAATTACTTAACAACAAAAAAATAATTTAATAAATCTTAATTTTTTCAGTAAACAATATATGTATTATCAAATTTCATTTCAAATGGCAGGTAGAATAGTAAGTCAGAAGCTTGAATGTTGCGAAACTCGATCGGTATATGTAATTAGTTTCAGATCTAATAATTTTTGATTTTTAATTCCGACGTTAAACTTAAAAGGCTTTAGCTAGCTGAAAAAGTCGGAAGCATGAAATGGTAAGGCAAAGCTGGTTACTTGTGATAATAAATCACAATTTATTTTAAATTAATAAAAATCGATTACATGAACTCAAAACTTAATTCAAACAAAATTTATACTTTTTACGGGAGCTCCCGCAAAGACGTTCGTCTACTTCGACGAAGCTGGCTAAAAGCAAAAATTTGTAGTTTCGTACCAACTTCAAAATTCAAAATTTTTCAATATTTACATGAAACATATTTACAAACCAAATACAAACACACAAAAATAAAATTTAAATCTTAAACAAATAAATTCAATTTTTGAAATTTTCAAAATTAAAAAAAAAAGATTTTGTAACGTATGACAATTCATAAGCAAAGATGTAACCTAGGAGAGCTGATGTAGAACTATAACTTTTAAAAAATGATAGTTATATACTCAAAACTTAATTCAAACAAAATTCACACTTTTTAAGGGAACTTCCGCAAAAACGTTCGTCTACTTCGACGAATCTAATTGCTAACAGCAAAAATTTGTTGTTTCGTACCAACTTCAAAATTAAAAATCTCAAATATTTACATGAAACTTATTTACAAAACAAATACAAATACACAAAAATAAAATTCAAATTTTAAATAAATAAATTCAATTTTAAAATTTTTTAAAATTTTAGCTCTAATCATCGCACACCAAATTTTATCCAGAGGTGATATTCATTTATATGAATATTTCATAAATACCTAATTATTAAATTACTGATAACTATCAGATTAATTATTCAAATATTCAAATGTGTCATATTTTTACAAGCCATTTAACAAATTTTCACAAAAAATAGATAAATTAAGATTTCAGTTAATATTTTATAAAATCTTCTTGCTTTTACATTTAGCTCAATTGTTTTCTCACCAATAATTGTATTTTAAAAGCTCTATTAGCACACAAAATTTGAAGACAATCGGTTAAACATTGCCGGAGATGACATTTTTATTTTTTTCATTTTTTTTATTGTGGTAGCTCTGGCAAAGATTTCTCTGCCAAAATCTTATTTTGCGCAGAAATGCCGAAGAAAATCGAGGGACAAGGACTTTTTTCAGGATTTCGCAATAAAAAGTAATCGTTTTTTTTTCATGTTGAATTCCTGATTTTTATCAAATAGTTCCATATGCTGTCAAGTCAATGTTCTTACATACAAAATTTGATTGAAAGCCCTTCAGTACTTCATGAGTTATTCATTTTTGAAGTATCAACTTTGAAAGCTTATAATTTTTGACATTTGACAGATAGAAAGTTTTAGAAATTCAAAAAAAAATTAAAAATACTTTTCTCCTCGTAAATGTATGCCAATAAATATTTTTAAAACTGCTGCCAGCATTGCTTTGTCCACATGAACTTAAAACTTTATTTCAGTAAGTAAAATCTGTAAGTCAGAAAGCGTCAATTGTAAGAGCTGAATTCATACTAAGTAAAAGAAATCGATTATGCTTCAGGCTGAAATATCCTCGTTTGCTATAAAAACTAGCAATTATTTTATAATCTGATCTGAATGAATTAATATCTGAAAAACGATTTCATATAGTCATTTCAGAAGATTATTATAATATTCGTCTTTCTAAAAGAGGATTACTAAGAACCATTCTATACCCTT
The DNA here is from genome assembly GCA_949152465.1 of Cantharis flavilabris. NCBI lineage: Eukaryota > Metazoa > Arthropoda > Insecta > Coleoptera > Cantharidae > Cantharis > Cantharis flavilabris. The sequence continues at coordinate 6,859,351 of OX424438.1, forward strand.
CAAGCTTTTATTGATTTTGTTCCAGGATTGATTTTATTCATAGTAGGAATCTTTCACTCTTTCAGGTCAAATACGTATGTAAGTCTAGGCAGTACGCATCGGGGGGTCTGAAAACTACAAAATTTTCTCTAATATTCCAAAAATTGCATGCAACAATTTATTGTATTGAAAGAAAAAGTCTTATCATAGTAATTAATATAATATAAAATTAATATAATTTTAGGACATATAATATTTATTGGGGGGCGGAGGTATGATATTTTCAATCCGCCGCTGTAAGGAGGTCCTGCAATTTCTTGAAAAATATCAATAAATTATTATTAAACATAAAAGAATTTACTTGTGGGTTTACACAATTTTTAAGTTTGTAAAAAAAATTCTGCGATATATTGAAAAATAATTTTTTGCCTTTTTTGACAAAATTATTTTTTGTCCCTGCAGAGTTGTATAAATTTAAGTTGAAAGTTTACCAATAATATGACTCAATAATGGATCACATTATGTCCAAATATTTTAGCTCTTAGTTGACAATGCAGATAATGCAGTTCTCGTAAGAAACCTAACGGTTTTGGGCTTGGAAAGTAGCAAAACCTACGACCGAACAAAATTTCAAATCGGAAGCATAGAAAATTTCCTTGAAATTACAATGAATAACAATTTTATTACTTTATTGCTTTATGGTCGCCGTATATTTTTACAAAACGTCAAATATTTACGGCGATCGAATTTTGGGATTTTAAGTGAAATTGTAAAAATATCAGTGGGTACTATAAAACCATTACAATTTTTCTTACAATTTCGATTTATTTATTTATTAGATTTAGGGTCGAAATTAAACTGGAACATTTTTACGAACCCTTTTGGGCGTTGCAATTCGAAATTTTTTACTAATAATAATAATAATAATAATTTTACCGTTACAATAGGATAATAATGTAGGTTTCGAGCACGAAAAAAGAATAGAAAAGCGCAAACCAATACAAAACTTAACGGAAGAACTACAACAATTAATTATTATTCGCCGGAAATTGAAAATGAATGGCAAACTGTTGACTAGACGTTTCATTCAACCATAACCAATAAATTTCCAAACGTTCAATCAAATGTTGCAAATTAACTTCAATCCGGGTGTAATAAAAATTTCCTTGCAGGACTATAGGTATAATCGAAGGATGTGAAAGAAATCTCAAATTAAATTTTACGTAATTAATTTTTAAAATAAATTAAAATACACACCGAACACGTTTGCTTATTATTTTTACAATTTCTCACAAAACAATTTATTTAAAATTGATTTCCTAATTTAAAAATTGTGTGAATCATTCCAAAATTCAATTTAAAATTAAACTCATTTTTGTTGCTTTTTCTTCTCCTTGCATAAGAACAGCAAATTGTAGTCGAAAGAAAGATTCACTGATTGAGTAAGTTTCACAGTTTTTAATTAATTACGACTGTAAGTTTTTTCAAGACTTTCGGTTTTGTAACAAATTATTCAAAATGGTGTCTTCAATTCTTAAGACGTATTTAAATTTTATTTTTCACACATGTGATTAATTTACTCGATTAAGTAAATTAGGAAAAATTAAGCGATTTCGTGGCAATTTACATTTCCTGGTAGTGAAATTGTTTATGGTCTTTAAGTGCTTGATTATGAAAAATCTTGAGATCTCATGCAGTTTAGGACAATTTGAAAATGAAGTTGTAGTCCGGACTGATGCACAGCATGAAAAATACAGTAGGAAGGTAAATGTTGACAACTTGCCTGATATATTAGCCCTAATAAACGCGTGCAGTCGTAAAACCATTATTCTCTTTTGAACAATTAGTTATTTTGGTTCAGAAGATACACTTCTGTGACCGATTATCTCCAGTTTAAATAGAAAGTATCCTGCTCGAGACGCTTTATGGCACTGATGAAATTCACAATAAATACTACATTTGTAAAGGACAACGACAGCTAATTTTCTCAAATCACGTTCTCTTCACGTACAATTTTTCGTTATTAATAGTGTGAACACAAGTCAATAAATCAAAAATTACATAGTATATTTTCCTTAATTTAATTAAATTAAATTATGAAGCTATCTGAAAATAAACTGAAAACAAATGTTGAAAGCAATACATTTTAGCAATTTGGTTTTTCTACACTCAGAAAACTGAATTCTGGATCACCGCCAAATCTATGGTTGATATAAAAATGAAAATTTGTTTAATAATAATAATAATAACCTGGAGTTTGAGGTACTAGTCTCAATTGCGTTTTATTTTATGCTGAAGAATACTTCATCCAGGTCTAAAGACCAAGAAATTTTCAAATTTTTAATAATATCTCATTTGTATAAAACTTTGCCGATTAAAAAAAAACAAAATAGGCTGTAGAGTTTTTGAAAATTTCATATTTCGACTTATGCTTTTCCATGTTCTTTAATATTGATATGCCAACAGATTTGTTATGAAATCTGGACAAATTAGGTAAAAACGAATCCGAAAAACTGCTTGTCAAAATGCATATTTTGCATATTTTCAACATTTGGTGCATATTTTAGTAAATAATGAATATTTCTGCATATTTGGGCCACTTTTGGTGATTTTTGAAGAATTTCAATTGAGAAATTAAAAATTATTATTAAATTTTGCTAATTGAAGCAATTGTTTTATTTAATTTTAATTTTTTTTATTTCAAAAATTATAAAAATTGATTTAAAAAATTATAAAAATTAAATTGCTTAAAATTAAATAAAATAATTGCTTAAATTGGCAAATTTAATAATAATTTTTTATTTTCTCTATTAAAATTCTTCAAAAAACACCAAAAGTGGCTCTAATATGCATTATCTACTCAAATATGCACAAATGGTTGAAAATATGCAAAATTTTGTAAATTTTACGTAATTCGTCCAGATTTATTATTAAAATTATTAAATTTTATAAATCTAGGTAGTACTACTTATTGAAAATTTGAAAAAAAAATTGAAAAATTGGAAGATTAAAAAGTTTTTTGTTTGCATATTTTATCTTATTTTATCAATTTTAGTGCATATTTTAAGGAAATTCGGTGCATATAGATGCGCATATTTTCAAGTATTTCTGTGCATATAAATCCGAGCTCTAGTAATAACATAAATATAATAAAATTAAACTATTACAGACAGGGGGGTTGGGGGGGGGGGGAAGATTTATTTGATTAAATTTTGATTTGTTTAAACTGATTTTTAACGAACTTTTAAGGGCAACAACTGGGTAGAAGTATGTTTGTTTTATAATAAAAGAATTTTTTAACCTAAATATTATACCCGAGTTATTCAACTGTCGAGAAAGTACATTAATTAAATCGGCCTGGTTATTCCCCGGTCTGCAACAGTTAATCGAATTAAAAGTTTTACTTTTTAACTGACGTATATAGCCCCTCAGACTCTCCAGTAGGTACTTAACACTATAGCTATGTGCTTCCATAAAAAAAAAGATTTAAATGTTATAACATTGTTAGGAAATAGGTTTAGATTTGAAAATGTACTCTGCCGCTCGTCACCGGCAGTGAAGTAGAACAAATACTTTCCCAAAACAATAAAGTATGAGGTTGGACAATTGACGGACTAACGGAGAGAGTTCAATAATTACAAATTATGTAAGTGCCACAAAAAGTACATTCGCTCCGAATAAAACATGTTTTTTTTTCTGAAAACTTAAAATAAATACTGCAATGCTTTTATTCTAAAAGCTTTTATGTAATATTTCATAGTTAGTTAATAGTTTAGATTCCATGTTAATCTGGTAAAAAAATTTTTTACTCCAATTAGCTTAATGTTTTACTTTAAAAATTAACCCCCCCCCCTTTTTATTATTTACATCTGCAAGCCCGTGCCAATTTTAATTGTTTCTATGCTGGAAGTAAATAAAATATTAGCTGATGGATAAAAAATAAAAAATAGAAAAATTACATAATAAAATATTAAAGTTCTTTGAATTTTTGAATTAAATTTTTACTTCCTTGTAAAACAATTGAAAAAGTCTTTTCAGTCATCGTAAAAATGTAAATTTTTAGGCAATGATTAGGCGAAGTAATCGTTAAAATACTGAAATTTTCTAAGATTTCTTACGATTTCCCAATAATTCTTGGAATTTCTTAAGATTTTCTTGAATTTCTTCAGGTTTTTCTTCACTTATACACTAGAAATCAGAAATCCCCCCCCCCCCCCACGGTATTGCTGCACCTATCAAAAGGTGCACAGTAGCGTAGCTGTAGTTGTTGACTACGTGGTATAATCTTTTCTAGCTCTCTGACATTAACAAATCCTAATTTTTTTAGTAATTCTAGGAGCCAAAAAAATTATGCCGACTCGGGGATCTCGGCGTTTTGAGTAGAGCTGGGACTTTTTATCGATTAATCAATAAATATCGATAGTTATCGATTAATCGAAGAACGATATTTTATTTTTGAAATATCGATTAATCGATATTTCGATAATTATCGATTTCGATAGTTATCGATATTCTGATAGTTATCGACATTCCGATAGTTATCGATATTTCGATAGTTATCGATATTACGATAGTTTCGATATTTCAAATTTAGGTTATTGTCTTATGCTTTCTGGACTTACCATTGGTCAATTTTGTGTTTGATCGGTTTCTTTATTCGAGAAAAAAGTTGGGATTTATTATTTCGTTAATTCGGAAACTATCTGAGTATCGATTATATCGGTATATCAATACTTCGATAATTATCAATATTTCAATACTCCGCTAATTATCGACAAATATCGATTAATCGAAGTTATCGATAGTTTTTGAATTATCGATATTTGATTTCGATTTTTGAATATCGCCCAGAACCCTAGTTTTGAGTTATCAATTTTTGAAAATAATAAGACAGCGGTTTATTTTTTTTGAATTATTAATTTTTTGGATGAAATATAATAATCAATGAAAATGTAATAAATTAATGATTATACTACTACCTACTTTTGAAAATGGTAACTATAGTATTTAAAATAACTTCCATTTTTGAGAAATCAATTGTTTTTACTTTGCTGCCGGCGACGGGCAGCACAATATCGTTTTTAGCTATAATAAGTTGAGCTCTTCACGTCCTCTGTATTTGCTTTAAATGGGATAATGGGACGAAATTAAAACAAATAGGATAGGTGCAGCGCTGGATAGGTGGTTAGTCCAGATCTAATTGATTCAAGAAGTTATATCCCCAAGTAAAAATTTCTAAATCACTCAACAGTTAATCTTAATTTTAAATAATTTGTGACGGACACTGGAATAATTTGCGTGTAATATTCGATCCACCTAAAAGTTCCCTTAATTATAGAATTTCCTAATTTGTAATTTATCTTAAAAACTCATGAAGAATTTTGTTCAAATCCAATCGAGCTTGGGAATATTACAACCTCCAGGTCTCCCGGTCAGCAACAGTTTGAACTCTGTGTTATCTCTCAATCTTGTTCTTATTCTTATAGATTCTTCTGCAGCGTTCCATGACTAGACTGCATTGGTTTAGTGGTAGATTTTTTACATTTTTAAACCAAAAAAGAGAAATATGTGTTACTAATCGACACAATTGTACAAAAAAAGTACACAATTGTGTAATTTTTCTGCATAATTGCTTGGATTATAGTAACACATAATATTGTAATGAAAAGAGGATCTCTTTATATTTATATTTAGATTCTTTAAATTTTAAAACAAATAAAGTAAGTTAATATTAAATAAATAATATTATAATAAATTATACTGAATAAATTTCTAACAGGAGTTTCGGCGAAATAAAATCTTATGTAATTGTTGCATTCTGCATGCAAGATTGCAGTTTTGCACTGTAAAAAGTGCAATTTTATCATTGAAAGTAATTTAAAACAAATATAAATTATCTGAATAAATTTTTTATAATTAAAATGAAATTTTTTGAATTATGTAAAAGCAGATTAGTTACTCCAAATTAAAAGTTTATAAATTTTCATGTTGTATTTATTATTTACATATACCTACCTGCAATTTTTTGCTCTCTTTAATATTTTTAGACCGTGAACTACTCGATTACGATTTTTTATCGTCAAAATTCTGCACGTGTTGCAAACTCATTACTTCTCATCAGATTTTAATGAAATCGCTTCCAAACTCATTAAATTATTAACAAAAATAGAAGTGGTTTGAAAACAGAAAATATTTTTTAGCTTAAATTAACTGCAATAGTTGCATACGATGGTGCTACATGGTACCAAAATTTCCGACGATTAAATAAAGAGAAGAGATAATAAAACGATTACAATTTTCGTCCACTATTGGGGGAAGCGTCGGCCAATGACTACGGATCATCTTCTCGTAGGCGGAGTAGGTATACTCAAAAATTTAAAGTTTCTATCTGATGAGTAAAAATTTTCGCGATATTTTTTAATTATAAAAAATAAATTAATATCTAGCTCGTAAATTAACTCGATTTAATTTCAATCGGTTCGAAACGTTTATCTATTGCTCCCGAGATCAACTATTACCCCGAGATTAAAATTTAAAAAATAGTAAAATACTAGAAACTATAGGTAGTGTTATAGTGTAAAATTTGCGCTGAAGACTTAATCAGCTTCACGCTTCTTAGACAATAGAGCCAGACTTAAAACAACAGACTTAACCACCTGAAGACTCAAAAAAAACAAAAGCTCGCTTCTTAAATGGTATACTACAAAAGAACAGTAGTCGAGAAACGGTATAGAAAAATAGTAGGCGTAACGAATAGGAGGAGCCGAACATCGAAACACGATTTCAAGTCAAAATATTTTGAGTTAGTCTTAGAGATTCTGTGGTTCAGATCGGATCGAATGTTGTTTTGGATTCGATTTTACGATTCGCCGATTGCCGATTTGCCTACTTGAATTTCGGGCGCCGAACCTCGCACTAATCAAATTTTACGTGTTGAAAAGTGTCGCAGGAATTAATTTGTTGTGTTGTATCATGAAAATCAAGTTTAAGTGCGATTGAAATTTGTTCAGTGCTTCAGTTTTCATTTTGATCCGCAATGACTGTTACAGGAAATTTGGGAATTATGCATAGACCGTGTTTTTCAGGATATCCATTTCAAGGTATGTTAATTTTTATTTTTTCCCAAAAACATTTTGGGAACTCGAAAACTGAATTATTCAACTTCTGATTGAAATCGTCGAATTAAAACCGACTAAGCTTGAAATGAGAAATTAATCTTCCAATTTGTTTTGCAATTTACAACAAGAATTCTTGGATAATTGTAACGAAAACTTAATCAAAATTAGATTAGACTTTTGGAGCCGATCCGTTTATTTCTCACTGCAATTAAATCTTGATAATTCAATCTGGGCGAAATTTGAGAAACTCAAAAACTCTATTCAATTTTGGAATAAATCACAGTTTTTTGTGGCAAGCTACAATTTCTACCCCATAAAATGAAAAGTGAAAAGAAATTATCAAAAAAACTCAGCAATAGAATAAAATATTGCCCGTCGTAAATTTTTCAAAAATAAGTGCAGCGTCGTAAATAACAGTAAACCCAAGATGGTTTGAAATGTAAAGACGACGATCATAAATGCACCCCAAATTGTGTGCACGAAAGTAAAGACAGAATTTTTTTTGGTTTCAGGTCAAGGTCGTGTTAATCAGTTAGGTGGTGTCTTTATTAACGGTAGACCCTTACCAAATCACACAAGACTCAAAATAGTCGAAATGGCAGCAGCAGGAGTTCGACCCTGTGTGATATCCAGGCAGTTGAGGGTTTCTCATGGCTGTGTTAGCAAAATATTGAACAGATACCAGGTTAGTTCAAAAACTAGTTATCGATTAGTAATTTAATTAAATCCGATGATGTGAACAATTTTATGGTTTAATTGAAAAATTCTGTTAATAACTTGAGATTTTTATTACACCGATTGAGTAGTTAGATTTCTTTTTATTGTATATTAGTATCAATCTATCAATACAACTGTGATGAATCATCTCGAAGTTATGGTTCTGTGGATAACTTACTTTCCAATCCAATGATTTTCTCTTTATTTGTTATATTTAGTAAAAACGGTTTTTCATTGTTTTGCATCATGAGACAAAAAAGAGTCAATAATGGAGAAATTGTGAAATAAAAGAAACGTACACTTTTTACCGTTCACTTCTTCTCTTTGTTTATTGTTATGTCAGCGAATTTTATGTCGAAGAAAATTCTAAATGGGTTTGAAACGGGAAAAGAGAAAGAATAAACTCCGGTTATCAAGTTCTTGGGAAGTTTTTCGTTTGTTCCCATTCTGATTCGGCAAGAAAATAATTCAAAAATTTTTTTTAAACAAACAGTTTAACGTGGAATCTAAACCACGTCACACGTAATTTTTATGAAGCCTACGGATCAAAATTTCTATAAGAGTAAAACCATTACATTTCATAATCAAAATTAGAAACATATTCAAGTGTGAATATATTTCCATATCAAGGTATGATCGAATCGGAACGAATCAATTAGAAGAAATAAATATAGTAATCATACGGTTCTGATCCGATATCATATGCAGATGTATTTTTTTCAATTGTTCCGACGCAAATGTAATCTCTTATTTGAACTCTCTTATTCGGTTTGATTGAAATATTAAGAAATGTTTCTTCTGGAGAGGTTAAAAACGAACGCAATAAACGATTATATTTTATTCCATACCCCCCAGACCCCCCAGTCTATGACAGTTTTTAATATGTATTTTAATGCAGACCTCTTTAATTGAACTTCAGAGCACAAAACTCTCAAAGTTTCATCTTTTTTTAAATTTGATAGCTCTTGCAATAGTGTATAAAATAGCATAAACATTTACTATTCAAATTTTAAAATTAAAATAAAAATAAAATCATAAAAATGAGACTGTTGATTCAATTTTTAAATAAATCCAAATCCAAAATTTAAATGTGAAAAACAAAATTTCCGATTTCTGCAAACTTCTAAAATTCAAAATAAAATCGCAATAGAAAAACTTATACGGGATCTGGACCTCAAAAGACCTGGTTGTCCCACCTAGCTAGTCTAACGTCAACTATTTGGCGGAAAAATCAGAAAATTAAAAATTTTTTAAAATCACAAAATCAATCAATATCAAAAAGAAACCACATAAATTAAGATTTTATTGTTTATTTAACCTGTTAAATTTTAATTTATTAATATAGTTTTATTATACGTAGATAAGAGCATTTTATTTAAATAATATATTATTATACTACCTTTCAAGTGGGTGAAAGTAATATAGTATGTTTTTTTCTATTGTAAACTTTGTAACAATTAGGGAGAAGGGGGTCGAGTGATTTTTCTATTGATACTTAGCTACTTTAATCTACACCACTCTCACTTTGTTTAGAGCCACAAGATTGAAATTAAATAATACCAGTAATAGGCTCATTAGTTTCGTTTTAATTAATTTAATGTTTAATTACTTACTTTTATAAGCTTTATGATATATGATCAATAAACTCACTCAACTGCATGATATGAAATGCAAACCCACGACATTTGTAAACCATAACAGTAGACATCCTCTGAGAATATGAAAATCTCGTTAATCCATTCATGCCCATATTACATTTTATAATTGTCAACTGTCGATTTTATATGGCAGGTACACGTAAACTTTAACTCCTTCACATCCAAATTCATTTAAAAGTAGATTATGTATTCAAACTGCAAGTTGCTATTCAAAATCATACTATTTAAACGTTAATTTAACGTCATAATGACGACTAATTAACGTCCCTTTTCTCATTTTAGCAAACTGGTACATGACATGAGCAAATATACTGATTAAATGCAGTCTGATCATATTTTATCATATTTTAATACGATACAGATACAATAAGTCTGGTGTCTGGATGAATCATATTTATCTGAAATGAGTCAAGATTAGAAGTTTCCAGTATACCCTATAAATACATCACACGAATCCATAAAATGTTAAGTAACCATATCCACTGGTGATATATTATTCTTGCTTACATAACATGGTGATTAAACGTAACTTCAAGAAAAATCTCCCATGGCAGTGGCGGCTCGTAGTTTGCTATACGATGATTGAAGCAGTAGCGGAACTTTAATTTTTTACCCCCCCTTCCCCCCAACCACACAATAATGGGTTTCGAAAATGTTTAACTTTTTTCGTGATGAATTTGGGCTCTCTATAGCTCTGGGCCCCCCCAAAAATTGTAGTTCCGCCACTGGAATAAAGTATAATTCCACCCACATTTCAAATGGTATTAAGAGTTAGCAATAATAATAATAATGATTGGATAGGAGGGTCCTTCACTGTTGAAAATTCGAATGGAATAGCAGAATTTCTGGGTTTAATTTTTTCAAAAAAGTCGTCTCCGGAAAAATTCAGTCTTAAAAAAATTCGCCGGGCGAGTTATAGAAAAATCCAAACTTTTAACTTTTTAAATCAACTCTCCAATATAAAAATTATAAAGTTTTAAAATCAAAAATACTTTTTCAAAATTCCTCGTATAATCCAAAACAATTTTTAATTTACTAAACTTTTCAATATGAAATGGAAAAATTAATCAAACAGATAACCTGACAATACGCTATCTAATTCCATTCACGACGCCTTCAACTTTCAATTTTAATTTGACGAAATTTTAACATTCAATTATGATTTTCAAAATATCGAAATCAACACTCTAATCTTCAATGCTCCATCCAATCAAATTAATCTTAATTATCCAAAAACATCCACTTCGCAAAAAGTCTAAACTTGCCCAAAGTAGGACAATTTAAACTCAAAATTAACTTATTTTCAAATACGAAATTTCAAAGTGAAAAACAGCCAGTAATTACAAAATTTAAAGAAATAAAATTTATCTATCTCTATAGTATTATAATTAAAGCTCGAATTTATATGCATCAAAATACTTGAAAATATGTGCATAAATATGCACCGAATTTCCTTAAAATATGCACTAAAATTGATAAAAATAGATAAAATATGCATTAATATGCCAACTGAAAAACATCTAATCTTTGAGTTTTTATATATTTTTTTTAATTTTTAAGAACTACTACCTAGATTTATAAAATTTAAAAATTTAATAATAAATCTGGGCGAATTACATATTGCATATTTTCAATAGTTGGTGCATATTTGAGTAAATAATGCATATTTATGTATATTTAGGACACTTTTGGTGTTTTTTGAAGAATTTTAATAAAAAAAATAAAAAATTACTATTAAATTTTACTAATTTAAGCAATTATTTTATTTAATTACAAGCAATTTAATTTTTTATTTGAAAAATTATTTATTTTTTATTGATTTAAAAAATTATAAATAAAATAATTTATTGCTCAAATTGGAAAATTTAATAATAATTTTTTATTTTCTCTATTAAAATTCTTCAAAAACACACCAAAAGTAGCCCAAATATGCACAAATATGCATTATTTGCTCAAATATGCACCAAATGTTGAAAATATGCAAAATATGCATTTTGACAAGCAGTTTTTCGGATTCCTAATTGTCCAGATTTCAAAACAAATCTGTTGGCATATCATATATCAATATTAAAGAACATGCAAAGGCATAAAATCCGAGCTCTAATTATAATATACAATCATTGACCCCTTAGGTCTCTGAAACCGAGGAGTCTGGGGGTATGGAGTATCCCCCCAATACCCCATAAAAGCTGTTATAATAAATATTCAGTGTGACTAATAGTGATTCAACTGGTGAGCCTGCTGGGAAAGCATCTTTTGATTTATTGCTTCACTTAGGATTCAAGTCGCTTTTCTTAAACAAATGCAAGTAAAGGAGGGGGGGAGAAATATGGTTGTTTTAATAAACCCGATTGCATAACACAATCGTCGCTATTTATTAAGGTCAATTGTTAAATTACACTTGTTATAATAATTTATACTTTTTTTTACGATCTCGTTAACAGCTTTAATATTTTAATTTAATTTAAATTTAATTACGAAATTGAATGATATAAACATTTTCAAGAAATGATCCCAGCGCAGCGTCAAAACTGATTCCCGACGCAAATGATTCCCGAAATGAATACTGATACTTTTCTTTTTAGAAGCTTCTATTATTATTTAGTTGTTTTTAAAGGGACGTTCGTGCAAAGACAAATCTGTTATGTTAGATTAGGTTTAAGTTATTTTTTTTTTAAGAAAACCGTCGCCAATAATAGACAATAAATACGCCAACAACTAATTACGCCGACAAGTAACTATGCCGACGGTACATATGCCGACAGTACATTTACCGATAGATAATTACACCGACAGGTAAGACTCGAACGTCGACAGCATTCATTCCGATAAATCATTAAGCTGACAATATTAATAATTATTTAATTTTATAATAAATTTTAAGAAACGGTAGGACTTGGTTGATTGGTGAAATCTGAGTATAGTTAGCTTAGTATAAAAATTTAACATAAAAAACAATAATCCCATCTTTCTAGATCAGTATACATTTCAAGGATGTTTTTAATAATATCTGTAATTTTCGAATTAAAACCACTTCAGGGATAATTTTGTTCACCGACCCAAAAATTGTGAATTTTTCATATACCTACCTTTTTTTCCAGTGTAGCCAAGAGACTTGCAGTTTAAGCTACGCCACTGACCCGATTTTATTGAAATTGAAAATGTAAATACAAAAAGTATAGCAAAATAACAATATAATGAACGCCGAGCAAAAATTCGATCACCGTTTACCCATATAATTTTCTTATCGGCACCGTAGGTGGATGTATAGTGGGATTTTATTATGTTTTGTAATAACAAACTTCACATGAATAGAATTCATTATAGCAACTTAAAAACATAACTTAATTAGACGTTAATATACCATCAATCGATTAAATTTTACGCAGGTGAATTCTCATAGAAGTGCAATTGTGAATCACAAAGATCAAAATGAAATTCTCATATTTTTGATTTTGTTTCAGGAAACCGGATCTATACGACCAGGTGTGATTGGAGGTTCCAAACCAAGAGTGGCGACACCTGAGGTCGAAAATAGGATAGAACAATACAAACGCGAAAATCCATCCATTTTTAGTTGGGAAATTCGTGATCGCTTGGTGAAAGAAGGCATCTGTGATAGAAGCACTGCACCCAGTGTTTCGGCAATTTCTAGGCTGTTGAGAGGAAAAGGAGGAGATTGCGATGGTTAGTAATAAATTATCTTGGCAAATTGTAGTTTAACAGTAAAAAGTTGCTCGAACAACCTGCACATGAAATTTTAATCCTATATTGCACACAAAAACGTTAAGTCATGCAGCATTTGATGAAAGTCGCTATTGTTTGGTGTGTAAAACATTGCTGACCGACTATGAATAATTGTGCTTCACGGTGTCGACTTCATAGTATGACAGATATTTAAAATGGCCGCAATTGACAAAATGGCGTTTATAATATCAAGTTTACTTAAGCGTTAAAGCAGGTAATGCTACGTTTTATGACCGTAATTCGTTTCATCAAAACGTTGCCGTTATTTCGAAAGGAATGTTCGGGTTATCGGGTTAATTTTTTGAAAATTCAATTCGGATTATAGAAAAAAGTGTTTGGGTGACTTCGTGAGACCTTGGTCATTAAAAAATTTGCCGGTTTTCTCGCTTTTTATCAGACTAGAAATTCCTTCTTGCGAAGTTACGATTACGACCGACCTTGAACAGTTATGGTGATTTGTCACAGAGTAAACTGAAAAACATTAGGTTTAATTTTGCATATCTACACCTGTATCCTTTACTTTCACAAGAAAAACATTTTACATAATCTTATATTTAAAGTTATATTATGTAAAAGTCAAAAAATAGTCCAATTTAAGTTGATTTCAATTTATGGATTCATATTTTGCAACGGGATGAAACTTGCTAGACCATAACGTAAAGAACACGTGGAATCCAAACCACGGCACAAATAATTTGGTCTATAATCGAATGTATGACTTGGCGTTGCGACGCCCAATCTACGTTTTAGTTATACAAAAACCTTTAATTATTTTTTCAATTATTTCTTCAATTCGGTGATACAGTTTTGAATTTTTGGGCCCCACCGAATGAATGAAGCTCCGGATTAGGAATCTCATAATCTAGTACTATTCTGTATTGAGCCCGTTAGAGGGCAGGTCCAAAGAAAAAAAGGTTTCTTAGACTAAACCAAATTCATTGGATTAATGATAAATATTTTCTGCGAAGAAATGAACTATTTTTCTTCAAATAATGAAGAATTTTGATTTTATCAACTTTAATTTATATTCCAATTTAGGACTGTGCCCTTTTGATTTGGGCTTAGAATTGAAACCTTTGCTGAAATACTCCTAGCACTTCTCAGATGGTTCAATGGATCAATAATGAGCCATTGAATCTGTAATCTGTTACCAATACTCCAAGTCATGAAATTGGATAAGATTACAAAATTAAATCTGCAATTTGGGATAAAAAGTGAAATAATTAAATTCATAAGAAGAAGAATAGAAAAATGACAATTATCCTTACCCGTACTCGAGCACCTGATGCGGGGTCTTTACCCCGGAGCTGCTACAATAATATTAGTATTTTTGATTGTAAATACCACAAATTGATTTGGTTTTAAGTTTTAAATTCCAAAAGATGAGTTCCAAAGATTTTAGATTTTTGTGCAGAGGCGGCTTGTAGTTTGCTGTAATAGGGACAGCGTCGTAACTGCCGGAGGACAGAAGGGGCAATTTTCTTATTCTTACCTGCAAGGTTTAAGGGGCCTCTACGGGTCTCGAGAGGCTTTATAATGGTTTCTATTTGAATGAATATATATGCAGGGCCCTGAAAACTGTCTCAATCTACTAACTGCCTAAAGAAAAAGTTGATCTACTACTTTAAGCTACCTACATTTTATTTGCCGACCACAAAGGGCTTAGTAAAAATTCTTGCCCCACTGAATAGGGAGGGTACAATTAAAAATATAGGATCGCAGTGTAAAATCTATGACTTTATTCCTGTAATTTCTTTCGAAACACACCTATAATTAGTTCGCTTTAAGTTACCAACCTAAAAAAATGTTAAGTTTATGTTAGATCAATGCGGTCTTTAGACCGCACAACCTAGCCAAACGACTTGCACACCAATTAAATTTCACACACTTGAAAAAATTGTGAGTTTATGATAGGCTAGTGGGTCTTCATACCCAGTGGCGTAGCGTGGATTTTTGGTACCCGGGGCAAACCCTAAATTTGCCGCCCCCTTATTTTTGCAATTAAACAAAAAAGAGTATTTTTTATATCAATTTATTAGTAGATCTCTTTTAAGCCATATATATTTAAACATTTAATTTTGTTTCCCGACACTGGGGGATTCCCCGTTTTTCCTGGAAAAATTTGAAAAATTTTAAATTCTTTATCTTCTCCAAATATTCTAAAAGAGTGGAAACCCTGCGACATGTACTGGAGGGTGTTCCACACCCCCCAGACCCCCCGGTTTACAATTTTGACTTTATATTTTTATAATTAACTTTCAAAGTAACAGAAAGTTGCTGCTAAATTCCATGCGTAGTAAGGTAATTTAATAATTAATATGCTTTCTAAGTTTTAATTTTTTTCTAGCCGGAGGTAAATTTCCCCCATTTTTACTTAAAAATTGAAATTTCCCGGTTAGTCTTAATCTTAGTTAGTTTAATATATTTTTCGGTTGGTAAAATTGTAAACCGGGGGGTCTGGGGGGTGTGGAACACCCTCCAGTACATGTCGCAAGATTTCCACTCTTATAGAATACTTGGAGAAAAGAGGGAATTTATAATTTTTTTAATTTCGCCAGGAAAAATCGGGAAATTTGAATTTTTTGAAAAAAAAAATTTGAAAAAAAAAAACATCGGGAAAATTTTTGAAAAGTGAGGGAAATCAAGAGTGTTTTTTTTTCACCAAAAAATGACACGCTGTAGCAAGAGCCGCAGCATCGTGCTGGGATTTTATATAGCAGGATTAAAATAAAAAAATTATAATTTTATTCCTCGGCCGTTCCCTGCAGCCCTCCACAGAAGTGCCGCCCGGGGCATTTGCCTCCCCTGACCTCCCCTTGCTACGCTACTGTTTAGACCGCACAACATGGGCAAACGAGTTGCACACCAATTAAATTTTACACATTTGAAGAAATTGTGAGTTTATGATAAGCCAGTGCGGTCTTCAGACCGCACAACCTGGGTCAACGAGTTGCACACTAATTAACTTTCACACCACAAGATTAGGTTATAATATGAAATGCCATATCTTTCCGTACGTAACGCTCCTTCGACTGTTTCATTTTTTCCTCTAACAAAATTGATCTGCAGTATGACGTGAAACTTACATTAGTTTATGGGAAACGGGTACAAATGCAGGTCGCGTCGAATAAATGCTGTGATCCAAAGTCCAAGATAGATCAGTAAGCTATGGAAAAGACACTATAAGAAACTACTTCATTAATTAAATTTTCTAGCACATCATCTTGGTTTCAGCCAAGTGATCGCCTACGCACTGCATAATGTATAGCAGAGGTGGCCAACAGATCGATCGTGATGCAATTTTTAGGCGATCACTAGTCGTGATTCATAAAAAGCCGAGGAGGAAACCGCTGGGGAAATTTTATGCATAAGCTAAGGGAAATCTGAGAAAATCTTAGGCAATCTTAGGAAATCTAAAAAAATCCAAGAATATCTTAAAAATTACAGATACTCTTGCTTTTTTAACTTTTTCAAAAGGAAATCTAGAGAAATGCAAGAAAATGTCCTAAAAGAAATCTACTGTGCAAAAATTGGGTCTGTGGTTTCGTCCTCGTCAGAGGAGTATTACGCAAGTTTGACGCCACAAGCCTTTAATAGTTTGCGCGCTTATCCTCGGTTTTCCAGTTGACTTTCGTTTTTAAATTTGAAAAATTAATAAAGAAAATGAAACTTATATTTAATAATAATTAATAGAGATGAGATTTCTAGGATTTTACCTTTTTCTTATTTGGGCTGCTATTTACATTTTATTAGAACTAAAATTTGTATAACGGAAAAATATATTAACTAAACCCAAGTTATTTTTACCTTTTTTACCTTTTTTTAAATAATAATTTGGTAAAAAGTAGCAGGTACCTATTTTTGATTTTTTACAATCTATTTTAGAATTTTTAAATCCTTTTTCTGATTTTGAGGTTTGAGGACGTTTTTATAACGCTTCTAATTAAAAATAATTTTTTGAAACCAAAAACTAAATACTAAATATTTAAATAATTAATTACACATTTATTTTTTGAATTGACGTTTTTAACTGTAAATTTACATTTTATTATTTAATTGTTGCGATAATTGATATTTGTCGATGTAGTCCACTGTCCATTATGAATTTTATTATTTTTTGTCTTCCCTCTCCTTTATCTGCCAATACGTCATTAATTATGTTTCCAACGCCAACCCGACTTCGGCTTTCTTCATATTGTCTCACTATAATAAAATAAATTTGTAAAATAATTATTGCCCTACAGTCTTTTTCTACTTTGTGCATTTTTAGGCAAGGGGTAAATATCTCAAAATATTTTTGTACACAGGACTCGGAATTCCAATGATTTCCATAGAATTTCATTTTCAACAAGGGCGAGGTAACGGGGCAGCTCCATGATCCATCAAAACCAATAAAATTACTAAATTTTGTTAAAATTTGAACCTAAATTCTTATCAAAAAATATCTAATTATTTATCCTCTCCTAGCCAGCGTCACCTTTACTTCCATGAATTTTTCCTGAATCTGCTCATGTGTACAAATGAAAAGAAATTTGAGAAAATCTCAGGAAGTTTTAAGAAATAGGAAATCCAAGAAAATCTTATGATTTTTTTTATTTTTTCAATTTTCCGAGATTTCCTTGGCTTTATTAAGTTATTCCGAGATTTCTTAAGATATCTTAGAATTTTCTATATTTTTTCGGAATTCTCATTTCTTAGAATTTTTTAATATCCCGAAATTTTTTTTGTTGGAGTTCTGCACCCTTGTGTTACAGTGTCGGTTATATTTAGTGTCGGATATCGGGATTTTCTTCTTTTTTCACTAATATGTTGTTGACTGGTTTATCATTATTTTATTTTGTACTTCCTGCATTATTTTAGTATTCTTAGGCATCAGGATGTTGTTTGTTTATGTTCATGTTTATTTTCATTAACGTATTGAATTTCTGTTGTTTGGTCATCTTTAAATTGCGGGAAATTTAAAAAAATTTCTTATCAAATGAGTTGGCCATACTTTGAAGTTGATCGACACATGAAATGTTTTGTTATCTTTTATAACTTGACATAATTATTATTTTGTCGTATTATTTATTCTAATTTTTATTATTTATTATTCTCATTTTTTGGCGAAAAAAAAACACTGATTTCCCTCAATTTTGCTTAAAAATTCAAATTTCCCGATTTTTTTTTTTGGCGAAATTTGAAAGATTATAAATTCCTTACCTTCTCCAAGTATTCTAAAACTGTGGAAATCCTGCGATATGTACTGGAGGGTGTTCCACACCCCCAGACCCCCCGGTTTAAAATTTCCCCGACCGAAAAGTATATTAAACTAACTGAGATTATAGGACTAATCGGAAAATTTGAAATTTTAAGTAAAAATAGGGAAAATTTAACCTCTTCGGTTAGAAAAAATTAAAACTTGGAAAGAATATTTATTTAATTACCTTATTACTCATGAAGTTTAGCAGCAACTTTCAGTGTTACTTTTAAAGTTAATTATAAAAATAATATACAAATATAAAGTCAAAATTTTAAACCGGGGGGTCTGGGGGGTGTGGAACACCCTCCAGTACATATCGCAGGGCAAAAGTGCAGCAACTTTTTGCGTTACTTTGAAAATATGGAAAAACGGGGAATCTCCCAGTAGCGAGAAACGAAATTAAATGTTTAAATATTTTATCGCTAAAGAAGAGATCCATCGTCTAGCTGCCCGTCCACGGATAGGCTTTCCAGCTAGTTATTATTATATTATGTTATGATTTTAATAGGAAGATCGCGAAAAAATGTAAGAAACATAGTCGATCGTATATAAATGGAGAGACTACTGGAAAGTTCACCCTGCATAATGTCCGAGAGTCGTTTAATTTCAAAGTTTCACGATCCTAGATCCCCGCTCAATTTTTATAAGTTAGTCTCTCATCGATTTTGAACATGTTCGTTTGGGTAGAAATCAAA
Source organism: Cantharis flavilabris (assembly GCA_949152465.1). Lineage (NCBI taxonomy): Eukaryota > Metazoa > Arthropoda > Insecta > Coleoptera > Cantharidae > Cantharis > Cantharis flavilabris. Next base: position 6,878,507 of record OX424438.1, read on the forward strand.
TCAAGTGAAGTTTAACTGCTTTATAACGTTTTACCATGGAACTGCCATTAAAAGTTGTATCCAAATCTGAACTTCGTGATGTAGTTCGTTTTTTGGCTGGAAAAAATAAAACGCCGATGGAAATTCATTAAGAACTATGTAGTGTATACGGTTAACAGCGTATGAAACTTGAAATGGTAGCGCGATGTAATTCGTAAATGGTTCAGATCAGTTGCGCAATGAAGAGCGACCTGCGCATGCAAGCACCGACGAAAACGTTGGACTCGTCAAAGAGCTGATTTATGAAGTTTCGTGGTATACAAACGACGAATTAACCCTACGATTACCAAGTAGAGAGGAATGTAATCGTTTACCATTCGAACAATTCAATTCAACAGAGGAAATCGAAGGCGCCGTAACTGATTATTTTGGCATTGATAAGTTGATTTTTTGCTACTACAAATGACCCGAAGGATTTGGCGATTATGTGGAAAAGTAGTAAAATTGTCTGTAGATTTAAAATATCACTTTGTTTTTGTGTTTTAACCTCTTTTTGGTAGTGTAATACGAATGTTAAACTTTGAAATTAAACGAGCCTCGTACTTTAAATTCTGACTGTTAGAATTGTGTAGATTCTGGTTTGTTTCTGGTAGATAGACAATAATAGCTATGCTATACATTACTCATTACAGGGAGGTATTTCATACTCCGAAGCTCCCCAGAGTCTGAAAATTTTCAATTTAATAAAATAAGGTAATCACAGAACATGCAAACAAATCTTTGATCTATGTAATCACGGAGCTTGGGAGTTAAATACTCATACAGAGATAACCGTCTACTTTACACCAGGAACTGAAATAGTAAAGTAGTATCTTATACCATCAGGAGCACATAAAAAATATTATTCAGAATTGGCATTAATATTAATTCGCTTATCAATTCAAGGTGGCTCCGCGACAGATATAGAAATTACTTTTGTAAGAAAAATTTTTAATTTGAAGGGGGGGGGGGATTTTTATAACTTCAAGCTTCAAATGGTTAGAACGAAAACCATTGATCTTTAGCTGGAAGTGTTTTAGTGTTTATTTAAATGACGTGAAATGATCTACGAAGTATAATAATTTAACCCTCTATTATCTAAAATCAACAGCTTTCAAGATATAAAGTAAATTAAGTATAATAATTATATAAAAGCATTGGAAGATTGAAAATTAAAAATTCTAATTAATTTTCCAAATTTATATTGTTTTTCACAATTCCGGGAGTAAAGTCCTCACTTTACTCCCGCTTTTGCGGGACTAAAGTAATAATTTTTTTCCCCCGCCATTAGTGCGCGCTATTGATCTGAAATTTTGCATATGGCTTCTTACGACAAATCTCTGGAAAATTCTTGTAACGGGGGTAAATTTTTTGCTCAGTTTTTCGATATCTAGCGCCGTTTTCGAGTTATTGCAATTTCAAAATCTCAAATTTAGTTATTAACCAATGTAATTCAGCATTTTCAGCGAAATTGTGAAAAATAGTATATACATCTTGGGACTAAGGTTCTTTTCATCCCGTGTGCGATTTGCGATGAAAAACATCACCTTAGTCCCATGATGTATAATATACTATTGTATCTATGTTGTTTATTATTTAGATTCTTGTATGAATTAGATTGATTTTTCCAAAAGTTTATTACGTTAAAGTTGTTGCCTGTTAAATTTTCTATCCAGAAATAGCCATACATAGTTACAAATAACGTTTCGTTTAGAACAGCGGTTTCCAATTAGTTTTGGCCGCGGAACCCTTGGGCGAAGTAAAAAATTTTGCAAAATTTATTTTTCGCCATTTTGAAATTCTTTTTGGCGGAATCCTTAGATTTTTTTGCGGATCCCTAAGGGTTCCGCGGAACCTCATTTGGGAACCGCTGCCTTATAGAGTCCCCTGCAAAAATCCTCTTAGGAATCACTCCCATGAGAAAACATAGAGAGCAGTCACTGCGACTTCAGTCGCAGAGTCCCAGCCGCAGCTAAGGAATCACATCTTTAGCTGGTCATCTTAAGGTTTCTTAGCTGCGACTGCAGTTGCAATGACTGCTCTCTACGCTTTATTATGATTATGATACAATCGCATTCTAAGGAAACACTCCCATAAGAAAGCATAGTTGATATAAAAGTATGAAAGATATGAATTTTTAGCTGCGGCCGGGACTCTGCGACTGAAGTCGCAGTAGATTCTCTCCATGCTTTTTTATGAGACTGTTACCTTAGAGTCCCCTGCAAAGATCGCATTCTTAGGAATCATTCCTATAAGAAAGCATGGAGAGCAGTCACTGCGACTTCAGTCGCAGAGCCCCAGCCGCAGCTGAGGAATCACACCTTTAGCTGGGCGAAATTTTCTGCACCAACTCTAAGGGCTAGTTACAGTGGCGGTGCAAGAGTAGCTAAGGCCCGTAAGCAAATATACAAAACAGGCCCCTAAAAAACAATGTATTCATTTTGAATTGCGTATATTATTTAAAAATCTCCGTATTTAGATTTGCTTGCCTTTATGGTTCCGGGCCCCTAAGCATTCGCTTATTGATATTGCTGCCACTGCAATGGGCCCGATTTAGTGGCCTAAGTGCACGTAGGGATATCTCTCTGCTCTCCTACCTAAAATCCCGAATCTGGAAGAGTGCACTGGGGGGTAATCTCCCCAGACCCCCCGGATTACACCAATTGTTTTATGACTTAAAAAATATGTTTAGATATTTACAATCGGAAGAAACTGGTTTCGCTGCTAAGTCTAAAAGTAATTTTCATCGCCTGATGATGCCATAGTATGGTGAAAACGTTTGCGAATACTTGCAGTGTATTTTACGTGTGCTAACTTTTAAACATTTTAGTTCTGAAAAGTGTTTATTGCATTTTTTGCATTTTTCTAAAATATTGATATGGTTAATATCGAGTTACACTACCAAAACCACGTATCAATTGATTATTCAAAATATTTGCTAACGATAACTTAGAAAGCAAAATCGCATAACGTAAACTGCACTTTAGTTACAAAATAATTGGTGTAATCCGGGGGATCTGTGCACTCTTCTTGATTCTGTATTTTAGGTAGGAGGACAGGGACATATTCCTAAGCGCACTTTAGGCCACTAAATGAGGCCCAATGTACTACCTCGGATGCAGCGGCTGTCACTCCTCAAGCCATCCTGTCTCCAGAATGAATTAGTACAACGGGCTCTGTGGCGGTGGCAGTGCAAGAGTAACTATGGCCCGTAAGCAAATACACAAAACGGGCCCCAAAAATCAATGTATTAATTTTGAATGGAGTATATTATTTAAAAATCTCTTTTTTGGGATTTACTACTCTTTATGGTCCCGGGCCCCTAAGCATTGCTTACATTCGATAGTTAAATGTTATGTAAAAGCCGCAGTTAAGAAATCACTCCTTAAGCTGGTCATCTTAAGGTTCTTTAGCTACGGCTGGAGCTCTGCGACTGCAATCGGAGTGACTGCTCTCCACGTTTCTTATATGTTACAATCATATTTTAAGGAAACACTCCCATACAAAAGCATGATTGATATAAAAGTATGAAAGATATGAATCTTTAGCTGCGGCTGGAGCTCTGCGACTAAAGTCGCAGTGGATGCTCTCAAGGCTTTTTTATAAGACTGTTACCTTAGAGCAGCGGTTCCCAATTAGTTTTGGCCGCGGAACCTTTGGGCGAAGTAAAAAGTTTGGTAAAATTTGTTTTTCGCCATTTTGAAATTCTTTTTGGCGGAACCCTTGGATTTTAAATAAAAAAATAATAAAAATTAAAATTGACAATTTTTTAAACATTTTGAATATTATTAATTTAATACATAATATGTAACTCAAAAGCCGCTTATTTTAAAGAATAAAAGATTAAAACTAAATTTTAGATAATTACTTGCTTTTTACCCCCCCCCCCCCTCTTTGTAAGACTCACAGTTTGTGTGTATATTATACTATTGAATTTTTAAAAAGAAATACTCATTTCATTTTTTCTGAACTCATATTATATCTGTATGTTCTGGTGGTATCCGTCGGGGGTTTGGTGGAGAGGGGGGGGATGTAATGTCCTCTAGACAGTGACGTATTTTAAAATTTGGCGCCCTGGGCCCAAAAGGTTTGCCACTCTATAAATTAATTATAAAAAACAAAAATTAATTTTTATTTGTTCTCTCAGTGTATGTCACGATTATAAAATGCGCCCCAAGCTGACCGCGAGGGACGCCTTGCGCCGCCCCTCGAAGCCTTCCGCCCCGGGCCATGGCCCTCTTGGCCCTTGAGTAAATACGCCACTGCCTCTAGAATTTCAGAAACTGTATAAAATACCCCTTAAAGTAAAAACTCCTTAAATTAATAGTATATTACAATTGGATCAGGATAAACTTTTTTGATAGGATAACAAATTAAATTTTGATGGACAAATTTGCCTTTTCCTCTCATTTCTACCTCACATAGATAAACAATATCTCTGAAATTTGGCATGGGTGTGTATTGCTAATAATATAATAAATAATCAGTAATTTTTCGATCATTTGTCTTTTATAGAAATTTTTGGAAACATAAAACAGTTCAATTAAAATAGCCGTCAATCCAAATCGATCGCACATTTTTAAACAATTATTGAATTTAGTTAATTATAAATTTTTTTGTACAAAAATTAAGCAATTTGTTGGTATTATGAATTATTATGTGAGGAAACAACATTAATAAACGTCATTAATATAGTGAAAATGATAGGGCAGACTAATTTTAGGTTTTGAGTAATTTGGTGTATCGAATTTATAAAAAGCCATATGGTTTTTGTGTTATATCAATTAATTTAAAACTTCAGCCTTCCAAATTCATAAAAAATCGATATATTAAAATAAAATAAAATGAAAATGTATACTTAATTGTAGTTTCCAGTTTAACCGAAATTTGGAATCTTTCTTCAGCTGGTGTTTGCTAAAGGTGTGGGTCAGCACTTTTTAAAAGAAAGTAGCAAAAACTCAATTTGTTACGTCACTTCAAATCTATTAACCAAGACTTTGTTCTTGCCGCAAGAAATTCGATACTTTTGATCTCACCGAATGTTTGAGATTTTGCAATATTGCAGCTCATTGTATGTATGCATCCAAGGTATTAAACTTGTCAGATAATTAATTAATTTTCTAATTGCCTTATTGATACAAGAATGCTAATCAATATTTTAAAACGATGTGGAATATTTATCGGAGCGTAATTTCAACAAAAGCCAAAGGAAATCATACAAAATTGATCTTCTGGATTAATTACTGAGAGTCATTTACGGTGTCGGTATGATTTATACTTTTTTCTCTCGACTCCTGTTTAACACTGTTGTGGCGTGATTTAGCATGGCAGGTGGTCTTTGTCGGTCAAAAACTGCCACGCCAATCTAACCTGGGTAGTCAGAAAAGGTTCGCTCTAATTAAAATCAACAATAATTATTGTAATTTTATCTACAAATAATTAATTAAATTACACACTCAATAATTTTTTAATGAATCTTTCAGACAAATCTTCCGACAATGAAAATGCTTCCGATTGCGATAGCGAACCAGGGATTCCGCTCAAACGCAAACAGAGGCGTTCGAGAACCACGTTTACAGCCCACCAATTGGACGAATTGGAGAAGGCTTTCGAACGAACTCAATATCCCGACATTTATACCAGAGAGGAGCTGGCCCAAAGAACAAAACTGACTGAAGCCAGAATTCAGGTAAGAAAACCAAACCAAATGCAACACAATCCCTCAACATTGTTTTTTAACTTTTAGGTTTGGTTCAGTAATCGACGAGCAAGACTTCGAAAACAACTTGCGTCAACTTCTGCAACTGGCTACTCATCTCTAGGGGTGAGCAACCCCTATTCTTCGACATCGGGACCGTACGGTTCGGTTTCTGAAGGAAATTTCGCAGCGGCCACCGGTTCGGCCCCACCTGGAAATCAAAGTAAGCAATCAGTCTTTGAAAAGTTTAAATTTTCTAAATCACGTGAATTTTTAGTGTCGGATTTGTATCCTCTCCACGGACACGGACATTCATCTCCCAGTCTTCCACTAACGTCTCAAACCCACAACCCTTACTCATCTCATTCGTTGTATCACTCACCGAACATAATGTCGATTTCCCAGCCAACCACAAGTCTAGCACCTAACATCCAACCAAGCGTAACGTCATCCAATAATCTATCCAGTGGCTTGAGCGGATTGGAGACCTTGAGGCAAGCGGAATTCAAGGAAGAAGTCATTCCTAACATAAATGCAAGCCCTACAAGACACACAAGTGGAACTATTTACCCCAACAATAACGTAATGGGACCCAATGGTAAAAATTAATGTTTTTTTAGTAGATCATATTTTTATAACGAATGCTTTTAGATGGTCACAACTCTCCCTGCTCTTCCGAAGTTACAAACTTGAACAACAACCTTCACCACATTTCAAATCAATGGATTGCGGCGAATCAGATGAACAGAATTCCCAGTCCTTCAGAAAATGGTCAAATTATTCCGAGCACTTTCCAGCCCTTGGGTGTTCATCCACAAAGTTTGTCAGGTTTCGGCCACAACATTCACTCCTCGGGGATTCACAGTTATTCGTCCCATAACAGTTCCAAAAGTTTTGGGCACCAACCGTTCTACAGTTGGTATTCTTAAAATTAGCTAGCATTTTGTGTTGTAAAAATGTAAATATCAGAACTTAGAAAGTTAAAATTAAATTTGAAATTTTCAAAAATTACCAACTCATCTCATTTATGACTGAAAATTTTTGTAAAATTATATTTTTATAAATTAAGTTTAAATAAATTCTGTAAATATTTAAGTTTATATTGTTAGATTTAAAATAAAATTTAGTAATTTGTTATAAATAATTTAAAATCTTTAGTTTATGTTAGAGACCACGTACAGCTAAAATGGCTTGAATGTTTAAAATTGTACATTGAATGTTATAATTTGTACAAAGAATTTTGAAATAATAAATTGTAAATTTTTAAATATTTTTCAAAACCTCCAGCAAGTTAAATGTACATTTGGTTGCCTAACCAGCAGGCGCATGTTCACTCCCTGTCGTGAATATTAAGTTTCTATAACGCAATCGCTCCAAAAATTCTGTTTTCTTTATTTTTTTGTTACTTAAATTTTACCTTATCGTAAGATCTTTGCTAGAATTTTGTATTTTTGTAGTAATATTTAGCAATTGATAATGGGTATCCCTGGAACTTCTAGAAAGATCTTAGAATCCTTTTCTTATCAGGTTGGCAAATAAATGATCAATTACGGGTGGGTTACAAAGCTCTCAATTTTGTGTGTAATTCTTATTATTTAAATTTACAGTTTACTGTGTTTGTTTAGTAAAAAATTTACCAAGAGATGAAGAAACAGAAAAATTATTTAAATTCTAGATTTGAAAATAGCCACATGCTCATGAAGATTTTACAACTTATGAAAAAAGGCAAAACTATCAATCAAATTGGAGAATCTTATAATCTTTCCACCATAAGAAACGTAGGAAAACCATTAACTATTGCATTGAAAAGTATGCAATATATTTGTTTCAAATTTTAATTGTTTCAAAATTTTAATTTGTCTTAATTTTTTAATTGTCCCTTTTCTAAGTCTTTCTTTTAATTTCCCCACAACCAGGGGCGGATCCAGAATTTTTTTCTGGGGGGGAGGGCACAAATAATAATAATAATAATAAAGGCTTTATTGTCACGGAAAATTACAAAAAAAATTCATGGACAAAGGATGACAAACCGTGACAAACTATTTACAATAAAAAAACAAATTTGAAAATTTTGTCAAACCTTTCGCGAGTACAGGATCCCCAAAACGGAAGGGCATATCTTAGGTGCGATTCAAAGAGAGCAAAGTAAACTGTCCTAGTAGTGCATGCATCCAGTACATCAGCTACCGATCTTAAAACAAAGCATGCCGAGGATAGCTTCTTGGCAAGTGCATCAATATGATGGGACCATTTAAGAGTATTATCCATGATTAGTCCAAGAAACCTGGTTGATTCGACATTTTGAATGATAGCATTTCCGAGATTAATAGGTTGGATGTTACCTTTGTATGTGATTACTTTGGTTTTATCTGTGTTAGAACAAAGACCATTTGCGTGACACCAAAATAAGATTAAGGTAAGATCAGATGATATTTTGTTTTGCAGAGAGTTTGAATCTAGCATAGACCATGTTATGCTGGTATCATCAGCAAAGAGTGTTATTTTCCCTTCGATGTTCAGAATGGCAATGTCGTTGATAAAAAGAAGAAATAGGAACCGCCGCAATCCATCTCATTTAAGCAGTATGAATGAAGGGTTGAGAAGGGCAAAAAGTGTTCTCACATTTGGGTTTGTCTCCATGTTTCCTTGTTAATTTTAAGCGTCTGGGGGGGGGGGGGGTAAACAAAGGGCACGTGCCCTTCCGCCTATGCCCATAACTGCCACTGCGTTATCCGCTATTATCTGTTTTCTATATTGAAGTTCTGTAAGTACTTTGAGGTTTTTCTTCTCTATTTTCCCTTTCAGAAGCAGTTTCAGCAGATTTTCCTTTCTTAGATCGATATGTGGCCAAAACTAGTTAATAATTTTTTTATTGTGTGTTTTCATAGTTTATTCCCCTTTCCTGCTCTTCATCTCAATACGTCATCTATAACAGCAAATTTTCAGAGAGGTTAAACTCTTTTCCTTCTGTACTCTCCACCATCCACTGTCCAACTACATCCAATTAAAAAATACTCGAGATTGCTATTTGATTGGAAGTCAAAACCCCAGGTTTCAAGAAAATTTTACAGAAAATCATGTACTGTAGTAGTGAAACGCAAAATCAAATTTTTCTCATTTTTCTATGTACTACAGCAGAAACGACCATTAGCTTAGTAGGTTAGCCGAATGCCGAACAACTGCTGACTCCAAGGTACTCGGTTCGAATCCGGGGAGAACTTAAAACTTTCAAATGACCGTTTTCGTGCTTCGGAGAGCACGCAAAACCGGCGGTCCCTCTGAGTTGATGATTGCCGTCATAAACTATTAGAAAACAGCGTTACAGGCATTCTCCAATCCGGATTCAGCAACCGTGGGGTCTAAATGCTAATAACTTTTCCCCCAGAGAAAGAGGCTTTGTTCAGGAGTGGACAGAAACGCCTGGAGAAGAAGCTATCAGAATTTAATTCTAATTCCCTACTTTGTGTACAATCTAACTCATCCGACAATATACTTAATTCCCAAGTTGTAATGATCTTCATACAAAACTGTCATATTATTAGAATCATCAAATAGTAACAACTAAGGATCGAACCTCATACTTCGCTTTTACATAAATATTAACCTCCGACTTAAAATAATCGAGTCTGCAACACAAACAATTTTTGCTTCAACAATCGTTGACTTGCCAGAAAAGAGCTCTGCTCTTGCTTGTGATAATTTAATTTGAGTAATAACGAGAATTCATACCTTTAGTTGTAAATATCATTACAACTATGTACGGACTGGCTAGGGATGCTGGGTGCTAGAGTATCCCCGGCCCCTTGGAGTAAGCTAGGCCGGACCCCACTCGCTCTGTAAAATATACTTTTTCTCAATATTACAATTTAAATTTAGTAAATCTTACTCATTTTCTTTTATTAATCATAAATTTGCAAATCCGCCACTGCCCCAGCGTATGCTATGGTAACAGAAACTTTTAAAAACGCAAATGGTAGGAATAATCCGGCCAGTGCACTATTTGCTCTTTCTTCACGAGTTATTCAGTTATCAACGTTTCGAGATATTTACCATAGAGATAATTAACAAAGAATGCACTGGAGGGCGTTCCACGCCCCCCAGACCCCCCGGATTGACACCTTTATTCTATAGTATTAAGGGGCAACCGGCAACCAGTTCCAGTTCTTGGAACTCTTAGAAAATAAGATATTCGGAAATAATCTTAGAAAATCTTAAATTGCTCTGGAGGGCATTCCATGCCTCATATTTTAAAAGAACTCAGTTTTTTACTTTAAATGTTAAAATCTTTTATTACAGGCAGAGCAGGCTGAAGCCTAGGGCGGCAGATTTTAGGAGGCGACAAATATTTACAATTTAAATTTACTCATTTTTTTTTTTATTAATCATTGCTATAATTTGAAAAACTAGGGTATCGAATTTCTGAAGTCAGTAGGGGCGGCAAAAATTGAATAGCCCACTGGCGGCAAATTTGCAAATCCGCCACTGCCGGACCCCCTCAATTCCAACAAATTAAAAGTAATCAAAATAGAAAAACGAATAGGATTTAACACCTTCGGTCGACGTCATAATAGATCAATTAAGCAAAAGTTCAAAACAGCTCGAAAAAAAGCTGTTTATCTAGGGGTAAGTGTTTAATTGGTGTAGAGAGCCCCTACAAAAAAATAATAGCTTCCCTGAAAAAATACAGCCAGTCCACGCCTGACAAATATAATTTACTCGCTACTTCACTCACGTGCAAACAGTAATGTCTCCTGTATTTCAAGAGCTTATTTCTTCATCTACTTTGTCGTCCTCATATTCCTGTTCCATTCCGACGCGGAATTTCAAACTATCCCTTAGGCTGGGAGTCTCTAAACTATGGAATGCACTCCAGCGCCTCCTGAAACAAAAGTTTGCGCTTTTCACCTAATTCAAAACTATAGTTTGTTGGCAGGGTCGATAAACCATGGGTGCAATGGAACCTTTGCACTTAGCGCCAAAATTTAGAAACCTCCCGAATCCAAATATAACCTCCGTTTTCCCCATCATCCACCGCTTTCCGCGGACGCCCCCCCCCCCCCTATCTATTTAATTATTTTTTTTACAATTATTTTAGCCTCTACATTTCTTCTGGTAAACTAGAGAGGTGAAAAGTTAATATTTGTAGCAAGAAAGTTGATTTGGGAGAAGATTTGTCCCCTGAAATTGCAACAAAAATCATTAAAGATGATCGAATTTTCCGTTTTTCTGCTTAATTTTTTCACTTATTTTTGCTGATTATTTCGGCAAAAAATAACAGCAATCACACAGAACATGTACATATTATGCAATTTTTCAGTTTTTACAACCGGGGGGTCTGGGGGGTGTGGAACACCCTCCAGTATACCTGTAAGTGTGTTAAAAAACACTAATAGGTGGACATTCTACCGAACATTATTATTCCAAATAGCAAACAGATTTCGATTCCAGTTTTAAAATTGTGGTTCCACTGGGCATTACTGGATCTAGGTTACGAAAGACATTTGGAAAAATCTAAAACAAGCTCAAAAACTCAAAACTCAAAACTTGTGTACATATTGCGATGAAACACGTTGGGCGTTGAAGTACGCAGACGTGAGGGATTTCTACGGTCCTGCAAATTTGTGCAGAGGCTCCTGGAAGTCTAGAACAAGTTTTTCTAGTTTTCACTATGTAAAAACTAAAGAAATGCAAGCAATCGGACTCGGGCTGTTGTAAAAGTTTATTAATCAAAAGTTTAAATTAAAAGGGGATTTGAGCCAGGATCATTTGGTATGAATTTAACCGCACCCGCACACGCACCCGGCGCTGAAATAGCTTGATCCAGCACTGTATGTTGGTGTAATATGTCTTGGCCTTTGGAACTTAGTGAAGGAGTCAGTGTGGCCTTTAAGCTAAAAAGTTCGGAGATCCCTGCCATAGGAGGTAATTTTAAATTAAATGCATATATCACCAAAGTACATAATTACAAACTAATATACAAAATTATTTCTCTCCGAACTTTAAAATGACCTGATTTGATGTCCTTCAAACCTCCAAAAATCCCCGACGTATTGTAGGTATTTCAAAATTTTTGATTAACCCATGGCATGTGAATAAACGCCATTTTTCATCGATGCCGGTAGTGAATGGATAAACAAGATTCCATTAAATGTTCAAAGAGATTAACGTTACGAGGAGAATTGCCCAAGTGAAACTCTAGGATCTGGACAAGCTATGGTAGATTGGAAGATCACTACTTAATATGAAGCAAATATCTGTTTTTTTTAAGTGCTATAGACTATGAGCAATAGTTTCTAAGAAAATAGCATTTAAAGGTTTTTAATTGCAGTGTTTCAGCTAGTTTATGCAACAATAATCTACAGGTCTTCTAATTGACAAGATATGGTAATGCGACCAAAAGTGAATTAGAAGATTCCGAGTTTAAATTCCTGCGGGAATAATTGTTTTTTTAGATATTTTTTTACACAGAACATACTATATTCTGCTATCCTTATAACAGGACATACTGAAAGAAAAAAACTATTACTGCGGGGAAGTGAATTGAACTTATCAATCCTTTTGCGGACGCGTTACCAGCTCAGCTAGAAAACCTTTGAATTTGTATTACATAAATTAGCTGAAGTATTGCAGTCAAATTTCCAAAGACTTTTTTTCTTAGAAACGATTGCTCATAGCACTTTACAAAAACAAGTGTTTGCTTAATTTTAATACTGCTTCAATCTACGAAAGCTCGTTCCGATCCGATAATTACACTTGAGCAGTTCTCTTCTTGCCTCCCTTAACTCTTAGTTGGGTAAAATGGCACAAATGTAATTAGGGCAATGAAAGGACTGATGAGCTGGCGAGCCAAAGTTCGAGTAACCCACCTTGCCGTCCCTAACGTTTTATTACGCCACTTGTTAGAGGTTAAAAAAACCTTAGAAAGGAAGAAGTATATGTTTGGATGCCAACAAGTAAAGGCGAAAATGCATTTGCGCTCTGAAAAATATACAAAGTACTAATCCCAGCTTGTCCCCGGGCAACCTGAATTGCAAGCTAAATAAACACATAACAGCATGGGACTAGTTGACAGTAAAAAAAAGATGAAGCATAAGATTAGCAATTACTCACCACTAGCACCAAGAAAAGGATCCCTGAGAAACTGCTGGTCTGACATGGCCGGTATTAGTGACACACTGTCTACTAAAATACTTGAGTTTGTCTTAAGTTGGCTGCTTCCAAAATCTAAGTGCACGCAAACTTTAGTTTGTCTTCTACATCCAATCGAGAATCCAGAATTAACTCCAGTCAATAGATTTTATAGCATCCTAAACGCTGAGAAGATCATGCAGTTTTATGATGGATCTAGAGAATACTTCCTCGTTCCGCTTGTTGTCATCACGAAGAAGCTGCAATCTTAAATGAACAATAGTCACAAGCTGGATTGCTAAAAGTTTATTATGTTGTTACGGCTAATGACGCTAAGCTACCTGGTTTGGATCCATAGTGGAACCAACTTCAATGACCGTCTTCGTGCTTCGGATATCACGTAAAGTCGGCAGACCACCATGAAAATGATTGCCACCATTAACAATAAAGCCTGATTCTCCAATCCAGTTAAGCAGACGAGCCGTTGGGTTTAAATGCAAAAAAATTTATCTACGAAAAAGAACCAGAAATTAAATTTTTTTTTGCGATGTTGGTAGTTGTACAGAATTTTTTGTATTTAAAACAATATTCGCGTAAACTATTCAAATTTCTTAAATTTTAAATAAAAATAAATATTTTTTATTAGGTGAACAAATGTGTCAGTTCAAACGAAAAACAAAAAACCGATTGTATTTAAAGTTGCAACGCCGAATGAGTCAGTTTTTTAATGGCGTGGTTAGTGACGAATCGGCTCATACAAAAATCAAAAATTTGTCGGGTTTAGTGCTGTGATTTACGAAGATTGTTTGAATAAGTGTTGATCACAGAACATTGGAGACATTAATTGTTGATGTTAGAACGCAAGAAAAAGCAAACAATTCGCGAAAATTTAGTATCAAACGATTTTTTACAAAACAAAAACGCATCGGGCTTTGCAACAGCGTCATTGTGAATTAACTAACTACTTATTAGTTTATTGCATTCGTTAATTTTTGAAAATTAAGTGGAGTGCGGTCGTGGTTCGGGGATAGGAACCATCGTTCCCTATGGAACATATTGTGTCGTAATTTCAAAACGGAATCAAAACTTGGTGTAATTGCGTAATAACTAAAAAGTGTAGCGTAGTGCGGTATTCAAGTATTCAAGGTAAAAATTTCAAATTGAAAGTTTATACTTATCAAATTGTAATTTAGATTTTATAATATTTCAGGACGAAGCAAGGAAGTTTGGACGTTGGACTGGATGCTGATGTGCTTGAAAACAACACAATGGTAAATTTGTTTATTACAATTTTTAGTTTTGCAGTTGTTTAAACTTTAACACATTAGGCAATTTATTTCTTCGCTTAAGACATAAACCATGACGTCACAGATGAATAATTTAAGTTTTAGGGAAAGCGGAGTACACTCGTACTGCTAATAATAATTGTACTTATTTATTATTTAGCTTAAATTATTTAGCAAAAAATTAGTATGTTTTGTTGGTTTTTGTTGGTTACCTCCCTTCTTCCAGCCACCCTTGCCAGACAAACTTAGAAAATGGGAAATTCAAGGTAATTTAGAATATTCAGAATATTTTAGAAAATCCAGGAAATCTTAGGAAAGCCAAGTATATCTCAGAAAACATAAAAAGCTAAAAAATTAAGTTCGTTGAGACTCGAGAGCATTCTTAAAATTTCTTAACATTTTCTTTCACTTTTGTATATCACGATTACCCCTCGGCTTTCCCGCAATAAACTAGGGAGAAATCGTTAGAAAACTTCAGTGCACAAGTCAAGAGAAATCTGACGATATTCGATAAAACTCCAGAAGATTTTTAAAAAATTTCTCTAAATCCATGGAAATTTATAGAAATTCAAGAAAATCTTGAAAAAAAGGAAAATTTAGGAAAACGTACAAAATTCTAGGATATCTTAAGAAAAACAAGGAAATCTTAAAAAATTGAAAAAATAAAAAAAGCTCATATGTAGTATTCTTAAGATTTCCTCAAATATCCCCTCACTTGTACACAAAAGCAGATTCTGGAAAAATTTATGGAGATAAATGAGGCTTGGAGAGGGTAAATTTGTGAATAAGAATTTAGGTATATTTTTCAAAGTTTAACAAAAAATATTGTAATTTTATTGGTTTTCATGGATCACGGGCAGTTACCTCTCCCTTATTGGAATTCTTTGAGAATCTTTGGTATTCCGAGTCCTGTGTACAAAATTATTTTGAGATAGTTACCCCTGAATGAAAATGTTTAACTCTTGTGTACAAGTGAAGAGAGATCGAAGGAAATCGAGAGCATAAACATCGAGTAATGCCAGTGGTGCATACAACGTTTTATATTACACAGCATTTGAATTTGAGAAAATTTTAAAAATTTTATAAATTTTGAATTTGATTTTGCTAAATTTTCTAGTTTGCGGTGACTTGTATGTATAATTGCGATTGAGAGGGTATAATGAACGGGTATTATGATAAAAAACAAATAATGATTCAGTGTAATATGAAAAAACAATATTGTATATCGTAAATTATTATAAAATATAAATACAGTAGAATCCGCTTAATGTGATCACTTTGGGCCAACAACATTTTGATAACATTAACCGACTGATAACAATAAGCAAATTTTAAAAGAAAACGAATTTCAGAAGAATTAGGTAAATTTAGCAAGAATAAACTAAACTTAAATTAAAATGCATAAAGCAAAGTGCACATTTAGCAAAATAAAAATAGAAATACGCCATGAAACGGGAAACTTCATTAGTTTTTGTATAGAAATTAATTCGAGTGACCTGTTTTGTAAAGATATATAAAATTTCAATGACAAATCAGAAAAAGATCCTTAAAAAAAGAGATGAATGTGTAGGAAATTCCTTGAAAGTGATAATAATAAGCGGTTTTTTGATCACATTATCCGGTAGTTTTTGTATGTAAACTAATTAAAGCGGCCGGTTCCCAGTCAAAATGTTCACAATAACCGACTGATAACATTATCCGTGATCACATTAAGCGGATTCTACTGTAATAACATATAAAATATAAAATATAAAAATCTTTCACATAAAATAAAGTTGATTTAACAATTTAATTTGTAATAATACAAAAGTAAAATTTAAAAATGTATCTACTTAATTATGTTGATTTCATTTTACAAAAAAAAATGTAAAATAATTTTGGTTAAAATTGAGAAATTGTAACATATATTTCGGTCCCTTTCTATTGCATTTAAATATTATATTCTCTTTTTGTTGATGAGATCCTGCGACCTTGGCAGTGACGGCGCCAATGGGGGGACAAGGTGAGCACGTTGACTAAAGTGCCCAACCAAGTGCCCGCCCGAGTTATTTCATTTTTTAGATACTTACTTCAAAAATTAAGTTTTTTGAGTTTATTTATAAATTTTGTGTGCTCCTGCCCACCCCAAATATATTAGGCCTAATTTGTGCCCACCCATTTCAAAAATGCTGGCTCCGTCACTAGACCTTGAGCCTTGGACTCTTGTATACCAATTCCTCACTTTGTTTCTAATTTTTGCAATTCCTTAGTAATTTGCTTGCCATTTCTGCATGAATTCATTACATTAAATTTTCTCTGAGGTTTCCTCCTCGGAACATATGCCCGTAATTGCATTGTTACGTTACCGTCTGGGAGATATAGGAAATCCTCCAGTTATAGACAAAGAAGATACATCAGTATCAGTAATATGATGCAGTTAAAATGATAACTTTGAATAATGCATAGCTAGAATACACAAAAAACTTTTAAAAAAAGTTAGAATTTTTATAGTAATTATTACCTTTGGATGAGGGGGTTGAGAATTACATATCTCTAGTATTGATTGTTTCAGTTGATGTTATAGATTGATCTGCGACTTGAACAGGTTTAGTCCTGTAATTTTGGCAACGGATATTTTCAGAGCCTAAAAATTAAGAGATTAATATTTAACTGTTATGGGCAAAGTGCTTTAACTGCTAAGCCAAAATACCTGATTTACTTCCGGATGGAGGCGGTGTAAAATAATTATTTTAAATGTATTTCGTCAAAAAATAATGGCAAACCTCCGAGGAAATTTGTTAAGTGAGTCCTTTTGAAATGCTCTCTCTGATTCCTAGTCCAAGTTAAACAGTAGGTTTTGAATCCACATTTGAAATCGAAAATAAATGATTTTTTTTATATTAATTTTGATATCTCGTCTCCAGTTTTATTAATTTTAATAAATATGAAGTTGATAAATTTGAAACAAACATTGAAGCACAATGTCGCTGGATTTTTGAAGAAAAAAAAGGAAATTAATAAAATATCAGTCAGCCAATAGTATTTTTATTCGGAGCAGGTATCTGACAAAACAGAAAATTATATTGCAAAACTTATTTCGGTTTGAAGTTTTAGATTTTGATTCAAAAGATTTTGTTTTGAATCAAATATGTATACTTTTAAAATAATACAGTACAGCCTCGCTTATCCGGACACATCTTATTCTGGACACTCCAGTAATCCGGACATTCCAGCTCTTCGGACATTTTATATTTTTTATCTCTACAATCCGGACGAATTTCTAGTTGTAATTTCAAAGTAATGCAATTCATCAGTACTCTTTTATAAGACTAAACTATGACATCACTCAGGGCCACACCCAGCGCCAAAATTCAGAAGGCTCTAAAATTGAGCGTTTTTAATTTAATTTTCTATAAAATATTAAATTTTGAATAAAAAGAAGAAAACGCTAAACGAAAAGTCACGAATTGTGATTTAATTCATATTTTCTTTGATTTAATTGGTAAAGTTAAATAAGTAGGGGGCGGCCATTAATTACGTGAGGCGATTTTTCGACCCCCTCTCCTCCTAGTGAGATATCGTAAAATTTGTTTTTTTTAATTAAATGATATTTACCGAGACTCCATGATCTCCTCCTCCCTTAAACGCCCGCGTAATTAACGAACGTCCCCTAATGATAACACAGGGCTGCAAATAAAATTTTTTTTTAGTGTTCTGATACCACTTCTCCTGATTCTTATGTAAATTAACCACCTGAATTTGAATATGACCTTCGTTTTCCTCCATCATCTACCGCTATCGGGGGATGCTTCCCCCCTATCTATTTTTTTTTAACAAGTATTTTAGCCTTCACATTTTTTCTGATAAACTAGAAAGGTGAAAAGTTAATATTTATAGCAGGAAAGTTGATTTGGGAGTAGATCTGTCCCTCGAAATTGTAAAAAAAATCATTAAAGATGATCGAATTTTCCGTTTTTCTGCTTAATTTTTTCACTTATTTTTGCTGTTTATTTCAGCAAAAATAAAGCAATCACACAGAACATGTACATATATATGCAAGTTGTCGGTTTTTACAACCGGGGGGTTTGGGGGGTGTGGAACACCCTCCAGTATACCTGTAAGTGTGTTAAAAAACACAAATAGCAAACAGATTTCGATTCCAGTTTTAAAGTTGTGATTCCACTGGGCATTACTGAATCTAGGTTACAAAAAACATTTGGAAAAATCTATATAAAGCTAGATTCTGGGACCAAATTTGTTTAGGTGTACTGGAGGGTGTTCCACACCCCCCAGACCCCCCGGTTTCAAAAACTGAAAACTTGTGTATGTTTTCTGTCAAACTTTCAAAAACAAAATCCCTAACTTTTCCTAAACGAGAAGTCACGAATTGTGATTTAATTCAAATTTTCTTTGATTTAATAGGTAAAGTTAAATAAATAGGGGGCGGCCATTAATTACGTGAGACGATTTTTCGACCCTCTCTACCCCTAGTGAGATATCGTAAAATTTGTTTTTTTTAATTACATGATATTTACCTAGACTCCTTGATCTCCTCCTCCCTTAAACGACCACGTAATTAACGAACGTTCCCTAATGATAACACAGGTCTGCAAATAAAATTATTTTTTTCGAGTCCTGATACCATTCCTAGTGATTCTTATGTAAATTAACCTCCCGAATTCGAATATGACCTTCGTTCTCCTCCATCATCCACCGCTATCTGGGGATGCTTCCCCCCTATCTATTTTATTATTTTTTTTAACAATTATTTTAGCCTTTACATTTTTTCTGATAAACTAGAAAGGTGAAAAGTTAATATTTATAGCAGGAAAGTTGATTTGGGAGTAGATCTGTCCCTCGAAATTGTAAAAAAAATCATTAAAGATTATCGAATTTTCCGTTTTTCTGCTTAATTTTTTCACTTATTTTTGCTGTTTATTTCAGCAAAAATAAAGCAATCACACAGAACATGTACATATATGCAAGTTTTCAGTTTTTACAACCGGGGGGTCTGGGGGTTGTGGAACACCCTCCAGTATACATGTAAGTGTGTTAAAAAACAGAAATTCCACTGGGCATTACTGAATCTAGGTTACGAAAAACATTTGGAAAAATCTATATAAAGCTAGATTCTGGGACCAATTTTGTTTAGGTGTACTGAAAGGTGTTCCACACCCCCCAGACCCCCCGGTTTCAAAAACTGAAAACTTGTGTATGTTTTCTGTCAAACTTTCAAAAACGAAATCCCTAACTTTTCCAAGTCTTCCCCTAGATCAGGCGTCGGCAACCTGTAGCTCTTTTGATGTCGAGATGCAGCTCTCCAGGTCCACGCACAAATATTACCTAATAATTTTATTATTTTATTTTCAAAACTCATAAAAAGTATTATTCTGCAAAAAAAAATTTTATTTGTCGAATTTTCCAAGAATTTTTCCTAATTAATTTCACGACTTTTCTTTAAAAATAAAAAATTCCTCGACTTTTTCTGACCAAATTTGTGTAATTCTCCTAATTTTTAATTTCCCCCCCCCCCTGGCTCCTTAATATGACAAACTACAAGGCGCTGCTTAATCCATATTGCGATCAGTGGCGGTTCCAGAATGTTTTCTGGAAGGAGCAAAAAGATCAGACGGGCAAAAAGTGTTTTCAGATTTGGGATTGTTCCCTTGTCTATTTTTAAACGTCTGTGGGAGGGGTGCCCCCTCCCCCTATAAATCCGCCTAAGCTCGCGATTGATATCTGGCAGTTAATTTAATATCTTTCATATTCTTATCTTGTACTTCGAAACCATGCAATAATTGTGATAAATTTGTTTTTCAATTATCAGTAACAATAAATAAAATTGGCAATTCATGCTTACGATACATTGTCAATATGCCTAGTTGACACTGAAAATATTGTCAATTTGTTTACAATCGGAGGTTAAGCCAGTTCTTCAATTATTATAAAATGATACTAAATATTTTCTATCGGAAACTTAATTTATTCAACATTAATAGGAATTACGTTAAACCTTTCATGATTTCGGAATGAAGTTGGATACTTCCGAAGACCTTAATTTGATTCGATACCCAGGTCAAATAGGAATTTTATGAAATAAATTAAACAAAAAAAACCATAATAATAAGTATCGGCGTTTTTCCACTGGCCTGTTTAGAATTGGTTAATTTTAAGTTACCAGCCTAAAAATATTAAGTGATTACGGTGGAGTGATGGATTAGTGCGGCCTTCAGGCCGCACAACCTAGGCAATCAGACATCGTTAACTTTAATATAGATTTGTCAACTGATATATTTAGAAATTGTCAACTGCAATTCAGATTTGTAAACTGCTATTCAAAGATCGACAACTATAAATTCAGCTTTGTTCAGAACACCCCCCAGACCCTCCCGGTTTCAAAAACTGAAAACTTTTTGAGAGTAAGTGTGCATTTGTAGGTTTAGGCTATACGCACGGAGTAGTACCGAGTACCCCAGTATCCAACTGATAGTATTAAATTATTGCCACAACATATAAATGTAGGTACCTATTGTTTATTTTTTAAGTTTTATTTTGACATTTTTATTATTTGTTAATTTTGTTTAGTTTAGTTTTATTAATGTAAACTATATAAAATAAAATAATTGAATAATACATACGTATCAACGGTTTTTAATCAATATAATAAGTAAAAAAAAATCTCGTTAATCCGGAAAACTCGGTTATCCGAACAAACTCAAAACTATATCTGTGCGGAATAACGAGGCTGTACTGTAATTATAGTTTAGTATCAAAACTTAATTTTACTTGAAAAAATGTAAAATTTCTTATTTGAAATGAAATTTTCTAAATTTATATTATTAAAAGATTCGTAATTTTCTTTGAAAATGTTGTTGGTTTTCATGATAATTTAAAAACTATAATTATGTAGTTTTAAATTAATTATTTCATTTCAATGCAACGAAGATTGCCATTGAGGAAACAAAGGCTTCTTATATTAAAGTAGCTTGATGTTTTAAAGAAATAATTATTACTTCAAATTGTGTAACTCTTGAAGTTTAAAATATTAATATTTTTGAAATTAAACTAAACCTGCAAATATAAATTTTTAATTTTTATTTTTATTATTTTAAATTTAACTTTTAATATCAGTGGCGGGCGGTACTAAAGTGGTACTTTATTGCCGGCCACTGTCATACAATAAAACAATTACTTGTTTATCTCCAAATCTGTTTTAACCCATTAAGTACCAAGCACATTTTACGAATGTAGACATAAATCTTTGTTAAAAGTATAAATCTTATATATTTTATTAAGGTCTACAATAAGTTACTGTCCTCAAATGAGGACGTTGGTACTTAATGGGTTAAAATATCTTGATGTTTTTGAGTTTACTCTCTATTAGGTGGAATAAATATAATACTTCCAGTGGGCAGGGGGGGACTCTCAGACCGACGAAATTTTGGTATAAAAATGAAAGAAAAGAAATTATTTTTAAATTTATTCTCCAGTAAGTAGAGTACATAACCACACATGCATGGCATACATCAATTTGAATTCCAATAAAACATTTCAACGTATTTTTTGCTAAAACATAATTTTTCAAAATTTATCTTTATGTTACAATAATATTTTCTCGTATTAATGCCTCGATTTTCACAGCTATATTCCTTAGCTTTTATGATCATAATAATTACAAAATGTATAATTACACATTTTTTCTTCGTTTCTACAAAATTTTGTGGTTTCGTGTTTATATTACATTAATTTAATTTAATTAATAGACGGAACGAGTACTTTTAAAATCCCCTATGGTACAAAAAATATGTAATATATACATTCTGGTAATTTTACACAAAACACATTTTTTAAACCGATAATTACAATCTTTTTATAAATTTTAAAAAAATAACACAAAAATAACAATATTTTCAACATACAAATTAATAATAACAGTCGCTCGATAACATTCACACTAAAATCTATAGTAATGCAACTACAGCTCTCAATAAAAAGACATCATAGGAACTTAACATATAGAAACTAAAGCTCAAGGAAATAAAATAGGTAAATAAATGGCAGTCGAAATAAAAATAAAAAACACGTATTGGCGGCGACATTTATTATTATCTTAAAATATTAATTTATCAATAATTTAACGTAAAATCCTGCAAGTTCGTTACAAAAATGCAGTTAATAAAATAATATCAGCGCGTTTTGGTTCGTCTACGTATATTTTACAAACTACGTATACGATAACAAATAGTATTCAATAAATTAATTAATTAATTAATATTATAATTAAAGTACAAGAACTGTTAAGTATAAAAATTACAAACTGTAGTGCAAAACTTATAAAATATTTGAGCCATTTTTTAATTTCTCTTTTGTTTATCCAAAAATTAGATTATCTCAAAAAGTCTTTGCAAGTAAAATATTTTTGTCGATCAAAATTTTGGTTTCGAAAAACTCACAAAGAATTTCGCTTTCAAAAAATGGACATCATGGTTAAAGAAAACTTAATTTACGTATTATATTATTATGGTAATTAGTAATATTGTTAAGCAAAAACAGAAAAATTACGTCATTTTAAAACATCAACGTTGCTTTCGAAACAATTTCGAAATCGTCGGTTTGATTTTTTTTAAATTAATTAACATACAACTCATCGATAATCTCGTAAATGTGGGGTCACATTTATGAAATTATCAGTAACTTTAAAAGATTTTCGCAATTGAAATCACTTGGAATGTTAAAAAACTATTTAATAAATATTGAGTAAACTGTTAACTATTGTACTAGAGTATGTAACAACAAACATTTAACTATTTATCCTGTCTAAGTGCAGTATTATGGCATACATACATTTTTAGTGATTTAAATTGCCTCTTTGGACACGCAATCTTATTTGGTTTATTTTTAGGCGGTTTTACCTTCGTAACATTGCTTTTTCACGATAAAACCTCTCTCTCTCTCTCTTGTTAACTTGAAGAAGTCAAAATTGTTCAGAAATTTTGGAATCTTTTAAAATTACTTTCGAGTTGTTTGAAAGCTACAACTTAATAGAATACGACGTATACATTAAAACATAAACACAGTTAATAACGACATAACGTAACACACGTAACATTAACTATTATTAAATATATTATGTGGTTTTATTGATACCAATAAATTTTTGAAAATTTTAATTTGATGAATATATTCCAAAAGTTTTGAGGTTTCCCAAAAGTGACACTTTTTAAGTTTCTCGTGTGTATGTGTTTATTTGTACCTTTTTTTTATTATTGCCAAAGAAAGTCTTAGTACCAAATTTTTGCAGGTCGCAATTATTTTATCGTCGTTTTTTTTGAAATCGAAAAAGGACCTGCAAAATTACGTGTAATGTGTGTGTGTGTGTGTGAGTGTAATGTGTGAAAACTGTATTATTTTTACTTTATTGTAAAACACAAAAGTTAAGCTTGACGTTGGAGAAAACGACCATCCAGACGTTGGTGGTCTCTCCAAGGAAAAGTTTCAAAAAAATTTAACAGAAGTATGGTGACTTGAAATTTGTGTGGCATAACCGTTGATTATGCGTTTAGGCTATTGCAGTTTAAATAAAACTTTTAAGGAAGCTACAGTGCACTCAATAATGGAATCCAAATTTTTTGATGTTTTTTCGAACTACAAGCATTTGATTCTAATATCTCAACGTAAAAACTAAATCTTTCCTATTGAAAACTACAAAAAAGCAAAAAAAACACGCTGCGAACTACCTACTACATGTTTTTGTATTGGTTTGCAATATTGAAGTGCACCGCAGACTTTTGACAATCAAACGTAATATTTTTAACAAAAACCAGTGTAATTGCATAAATTGTGCAAAATTTGCACATGTAGTATGAACTATTGCAAAAAAATTTTGTTGAAGTAATTTTACAATAAATATTTGTCCATTCGGGCTGTAGACTTCATATTTATGTAAATTACACTTTTATGAGGGCGATCTAAAAGTTTGAGTTCATCCGAAGACTCGGAACATTTCTTTTTTTTTAATAAAATAAATTGTTCGAAGCCAACGCATGATTGGGCTATTGTAGTATTTTATAAACTATGTTATTATTATTATTGTGGGCAAAATGTTTGTAGCACTCTGTGCAACCGGGCTATTGCATTGATTTTCTTTAAATTGTCATAATCGAGTAATTTAATTATTGTTGAGTAGTTTTTAAAACTACGAAGTCATGTTCAGTTATCGTATTTAATATTTCTTAGGCAATATCAATTTGTTTGTTTGCTGGGTTCCAATATCGTCATTCTTTTGGGAAAATGTAGCGGCATAACATCGTATGCCGCTATTATACTATTGATTTTTTTTACTATTGTTGTGCTATGGCTATTATATTGAGATGTAAGATTTGCGATTGTGCAAATTTAAAATACAAAAAAAAATTGAAATAATTTTGTTGCTTTCTAAAGTTGCATAAAAATCGTTAATACTAAATAATCGAATGCGTTATGTACAGGCGAAACTACGTTATCCGGTGGTTCCCATTGATATTTTAAAGTATTTACGAAAAATTTGTTGTATTTTTTTAAATAATGTAGATCAAATTCGAAAATTTAGACTGGTGGCCGAAAGAACGGCTTGGTACTTGAAAATGGCATAGGGAAGCACCGAATCGAAAAAACCACATTAATAAGCGACAAAATGAAATTATTACAAAAATTTTTGTCGTATTTAAAGTTTCAAAAATATTTTACATCTGAAATCATAAGAATTGTACAGTACAGGATAAAATCTTCTGTTTTATTGTTATTATTATTTCTTATCAAACACACTCTCATTTGTACACCAATAAAAAATATAAGAAAATAAAAACAATAATATAAAATGCTTTTTGTTAAATGCCGATTCTGGCAAAAATTAAACTACTTTGAACTCGCTCTCACAATAAAAAATAAAAAAAATTGTTTAAATGTCTACTACGTCAAATCACAGATTATAATTGCAACTAATTTCACATTGTTGACGGAAAACTAACCGAATTTACGTTTTTTTATTGCTACGTATTTTACATTCGAACCGGCCATTTGCGATGCAAAATCAAAAAAGAAACTCATAAATCACAGACCAACAAAATTTAACATTTTCCCCATAATTTTTCAAACCAGCAATCGAATCTGCTTTTAAACTAGAAAACTTACAATTAATCTAATCATTCATACACAAGACAAATCTAAAACCGTTCTATTTCAATTTTTTAATTATATATTATATGTACACCTACCCTAAAAATTACGTAATTAACACGTAAAATACCTAACATTTAATTTAGGCTTTTATATAACACTTATATAGTAACTATACATTATTTTGTAATTAATAGTTTGTAGTTTGCACTTTTAAAGCGCATTAATTTAAATTATCATGGCTTAGCCATTGCTCTTTACTGGGCGCATCAAACAATTTCTGTTTTTTGGCACATCTCTTTTTTTGGTATAATTTTCCCTTTTTTATTTTATTAATCAAGTCGAAAATCAAAGTTACCTAGGTCGAAAGGCTGATTCAATAAATTTACATCGATAGGATTCGGCGAGAAAAATTCAGAAAACAAAGGTTTCCTATTAGCTGGGAAAACCTCAGTTTCGCGCAACTTTTCGCGCCCTTTTAACGCCTAAGTATAAAAAATAGTTGTTTTTGCTATACTCTGCCGAGTAATTTTGTACTATCGTGGTTTACAAACTTTAAATCGAAAAACAACGCTAGCGCCTTCAATTATGTAATTTTTTGACCATTTTTCTTATAAAATTTTTAAAAACGTAATTTTTGGGACGACAGCCCTTACCTTAGTAACGTTGAAAATTTTAAGTTACGAAAAAGAAAACGTAAAAATATAAAATTAGTTTGTTTTATGCGCTCAGTAGTAACTGAAATTTCATGGTTGCTGATTTTGTTGTTGAGACGATAAGGAAAATCCTAGCGACCTGGGATCGCTTCCATGTAAACGTAGCGCCTGTTCTAATCTTTGTTCTTGTAAACGTAACGCTTCCGTTAGATCTGGACTAAGTTGTTGAGCTGATTGATTTTGATGCGCTTGATAATTTCCATTGTGCCTTAAAGGATTATTGGACTCCTGTTGGTTTAGTTGAGGAAGAGCCTGCAAAACGACAACAGTTACCAACGATTCTCACGAATCATCCACGTCGAGCGACTTACTTGACTCATCGCTAATCTTAAGGCGGCTTCCGCTTGAGATCTCAACAAAGCCTCGGCGTGCTGTTGCATCCTCAAAGCGTCTTGCTGTTGGGACTGTTGCGAAGACGACATGTCCATTACGGACGATCGAACTGCGTCCATATTACGTATACTATCCATGGAAGCCCTCATCGCGTTCATCGCATTCACCGAAGCCGATAATGTTTCGTTCGATATTGGCGGAGTTGATGGATTACTACCGTTATTAACTTGACTTGCCTATAGACGAGATAACATTAATTTGTCGTATTTTGAGAAATTGCAAGCGACATACCTGAGTGACACCGAGTCGCATCGCCAAATTAGCAATATTGGCGGCGGCGATGTTAGCTGCAGCCGAAGAATCGGAACCGAGTCCCGGAGGAATCGCGATCGAATTAGCGATTGCCGCCATCCTATTTGCGTTATGCAGTTGTTCTTCCATGTTGTACTGCTGATGGATACCGTTGTTATCTGGAAAATCAAATTTGTTAGATTCCAAAACCTTTTTCCTCCCGCTCGTCTGGCTTACTTCTTAAGAGGTCCCCAATTTTCGAGTTACAATTATTGTTATTGTTGTTCATTCCACCGGTTTCCGATCCGGCGGAAGATAATCTACCGTTTCCTGAAGAACTGTCGCTGTGAGCGCTAGGTGACGCACACATCGGACTTCCACTTGCTGCAAAATTTAAAAATTACGTGACCGTTAGCCGAGAAGGCGTGAAAGCAATAATCATAAAATTAGAATTCGAAATAAATCTTGTTTTATGACAAAATTATAATGAGATGATTATACCTTGTCCCATTCCTGTAAGACTCAACAATCCGCTGCTGGATGCGGCCGAAGCTGCCGAGACAGCTGCAAGAAGATTTTCGCGTTCCCTTCTTTCGGCGGCCGCACGCGAAAGAACGTATTGAGCTGCAAACTGATGTTTCGGATCCATCCTCATGTGCTCCATGTGCGTCAACAATCCTGAAAACATAAGCTCGCTTAGCAAGATTGTTCCTGAAAATTTTCGAACGTGGAATTAATTTTGAAAAATCGAAAAACATAAAATGCTTTTCTCTCATGGAAAAATAAAAAAAACATTTTACAGTTTTTGCACCCATCCATCTAAAAATTAAACGCCTTTAAATAAGTCTGAGCTTTTATTGCTTTATCTACCTACTATTTATTTTTGGAAAATAAATTTATAATGAAATTTTAATTGCAAAACTACCTGATTCATGGGTGAAAACTGCCTGACAAACTGAGCATGGCCACATTCTCAAAGAACTGGAAAATTGTGAAGTCTCCGGATGGCACGCGAGATGTTTTCTTAAAGATCCTTCGTTGACGTAATGCTTTCCACACACGGGACAAGGATGATTCGCAGTCCTCCTCTTCGCTAAATAAGGATCGATGACGTCAACAGAGAGAGAAAAACAAGATAAAGCAAAGCACCCCAGGATCTTTATTAAAAGCGTTCAATTTATCAATATCAGTTGTGATCGTTCTCGTGTATCTGATTTCCAAGATATATTTCAACATTTAAAAGAATAACTTTAAAATATTACAAATCAAATACATAAAAATATCACAACATTAGGAGTAACAAAACAAATTTAATGAGTCAAAATTTTAAAATAATTTTATGTATTTGTTTTGTTACTTTAGAAAAAATATTAGTAAGCAAAAACCAACACCACGCAGCAGCGCTAAGGGTCAGGAAACCGCAAAAGCAACAAAATTTTCAAATAATATAAACAAAAATTATATTTTAATTTAGTAGCTTTAATGAAAAAGCAAAAACTTAAAAGTTATGTTAAAGCGTAGGTTAGCTTATTCAAACATTAATTTTTGTTAGTCGCAATACCAAAAAAAAGAAAATAAAACCGAGCTTTATTTTTCAATTTTATCCTCATATTATATCCAACTTACTTTACGATACATTTTTTTCGTTTTGATTTTTTTACTTTGAGAAACTCGCCGAGGAAATTGATTATGAATCCTTACAAAATAAAGAAAACATGAAGAATAAAAGAATGCAGTAGCTTTTTTAAACCCTTCTGTTCTTTGGAAACATTGGTATTTCTGATTCTTTAATAATATTAGACACAAAGTACTTGAATCTCTTTGAAAAAGAAAGTTATTAAAGCGTTTTCATATTGAAAAGTTTTGCCCTGTCTGTTAATAATCGAAAGAAATTAAAAGTTTTGGAGAAAATTCATAAAATATACTACGACGACTTTCGCGACGACCGACGATGTGTGTGTAGGCGTGAAAATTTAAAATGTAAGAAAAAGTATAAGGATAATGAGGATACAATTAAAAAATAAATAGGGAAGAACAAAAATGCTTTTAAGCTCTTTTAGCTTTTGCTAATCGATGCAGTGATGTACAACACGACTGTTGAAAAAAGCTCTTTTGAATTTTTAAGTGCATTCAGACAGTGATTAATTATTTTTTCTGTTAAGTAGAAGTAAAAATATTTTTTCTCGTTACAAATGAACGCAACATGCGTTTTGATTTTGTTAGAAAGAGACATGCAGGACTTACGTTTCACATACTATTTCCGATCGAGTTAGTCAAAATACTACTAGCAAATTTTATATACTTACTGGCAACACCTGA
The DNA here is from genome assembly GCA_949152465.1 of Cantharis flavilabris. NCBI lineage: Eukaryota > Metazoa > Arthropoda > Insecta > Coleoptera > Cantharidae > Cantharis > Cantharis flavilabris. The sequence continues at coordinate 6,907,429 of OX424438.1, forward strand.
AGCATTCGGATCCTTGTGGGTGTGTTTCATGTGCTCCATCAAGGCCTCTCCACCCAGGAACATCTTGTGGCACAGTGGACACGATGTAGCGTTAGGTCCTCCGATCAAAGCAGCGTGCTGCTATAAATTAGGTATAAAAAATTTTTGTGAATTTCTGAATTACCTACTTGAGAGTTAAATTTTGTCCCACCAAATTTAACTGCCAAGTCGTGACTAATAAAAAATTAACCTAATTAATGCGCAACGATTCCGCAAAACAAACAATTTTCAATTTTTAAAACCAAACTTTTACGTGTCGAGAGAGAGACGCTGGCTGACGCAAATTCTTGGGTTAAAATAAAAAGGGTTAAGTTCATTCACTCGGTATTTATTGTAACCTTACTAACCTATCCTAACTACTTAATAAGACGGAGAATAAACCGAACAGGAAACACCATGCCAAATTCTTAACCCTCTCGCGCATTATTTTTTCGGCAAACGATGTGAAAGTGAACCAGTTTTCGTTTTCTTTCTTTGAAAGATTGGAAAAATTGCTTTCTCGATAACTATGTACAAAAAATTTACCTACTATATACAACATCACAATAATAAGCTAATGCACTCCTGTATGCCATGTAAGTTTTAAAATACCGGTTTATAAGTCAACTTTTATGCCGATCTTGTTTCTTTTATTTGAAACTGAGATTTATTTTTGTAACCTGTGATTCTTTTGTTACATTGAAATATAAATAAAATTTACTTGCATAAATAAGAGCGAAGACTAAAAAATTAACTTAAAATCTCATATAATCGTCTAATTTAAAGCTGTCGTGTTTCGTTGTACTTTTTCAATTTGTCGTTTCGTGTTTTTCATTTTTAAAATAAAATGGCAATCGTTCGACTCGAGCGCAAGTTGTTGTGAAGTATGAATATTAAAAAATAAAGTAAAAAATAGAGCAAATGAACTCAAAATATGATAAAGAATGCATGATAATTACGAGGAGTTAAAAAGTCAGTCAGGACAGACATTTTAACGTTTTCTCTTCGTCGGATGCGTTGTAATAAGAAAAATAATTGCAAAAGTCCGTAGTACTTAACTTCTTACAACGATTACGTATTAAAAACAAGGTAAATTGCCTTTTAGCTAAAGAAGATTTGTTAATTTTTAGAAAGTAATCAGCACGTAAACGAGCACTTTTATATTTTTACTTTATCGAGTTCTTCAAAGTCCAAAATTAATTATTTTAAAGGATTCATTTTCAGTTTTTCATTCTAATCACACACAAACATGTAAGTCTAACTAAGTAAAAAGTTTCCTGAAAGAAAGTGTGCAAGCTATAGTTGCATATTTTCAAAACATGTAAAAGTTTTGAATATGGAAAATTAACGTTTAATTAACGTTAAAATTTTCAATTTCAATAAATCCCTGTTTATTTTACGGCAGCAGTGAATAACAATAAAAATATCAAATCTACATAATAAGTTATACAATTTTCACAAATAATTATTTATTTATAAAATAAAAAATAAACAGGAGAGCAGAAAATTACGTATTAAATCCTCATAAATTAACAGGTTAATGTTAATTTGAAAATTTTGATTTAATATTTATTTCATGACTTAATAATTTATATATGTTAATTAAATCCCTATGTGATATTTAACAATTCAACATTCAGTATACAGCTGGCTCTGTGCTAATAATTTTAAAAAATTCGGAAATTTTACTTATAAAAAATTATTTGTTGAATTAACTAATTTGGTGTTAAAATCAAAATATATTTTGTGTTAGGATCATTTTACAACAGCTTTATCATAAAATCTAGTTTAGAAATAGAGAATTTTGTAACAATTGATATGGAAAGTGGAATTGAATTAATTTTTTTTAGACCGACCTCTTTCTGAAGGTAATTTGTGCTGTGGTGTTTTAAAATTATATACCTAGTAAAATGTCTATGCAGTACATTGTCTATTTTATGCAACAAAAATTGATTTTGAAAACGAATCGTATATTATTTAATCGACAAAATTAGAAATTATTGTAAAAGATTGTAGACACCCGTGGAAATACATCTACCTTGAAGATTGCCGAGAAAATTACCGTTCGCAGTTTTATTTAATTTTTATAATTTTATGACAGCAAAATTTGGCTTATAGTCCGAAATAATGTGAAAATAGCGAGGTATTGTACTTGTACTTGCACTGGGGGGTATTCCATACCCCCCAGACCCCCCGGTCTCCACAAGTATTGTTCTTGAAAATTTTTTTTATCACTAGTTTAAAATTTATACCAATAATAATTAACAATTGATATAAATATGTACTCTTATGTTAACTCATCGCATAGATATAATATTTGAATAATAATAATAAATTATCGTTCACAATTATTCAATTTTTACAATTTTATAACAGAAAAATCCTTAAAGTGGCTTACAGTCCGAAATAATGGGAAAATAGTGAGGTATTGTACTTGTAATTGCACTGGGGGGTATTCCATACCCCCCAGACCCCCCGGTCTCTGTAACTATTGTTTTTGAAAATTCCTTTTATCACCAATTTTAAATCAAAAGTTTTACAATTTATACCAATAATAATTAACAATTAATAAAAGTAAATATAAACTCATAACATTGACGTTGCTCTTATTTTAGCTCTTATTTTAAATCCTAGCACGCTGCTGGTGTTCCTGCTACAGCGTGTCATTTTTTTGAAAAAAAAAACACTCTGATTTCTTTCTTGAAAAATCAAATTTCCCAATTTTTCCCGGCGAAATTTGAAAAATTATAAATTCGCTATCTTCTCCAAGTATTCTAAAAGAGTGGAAATCCTGCGATATGTACTGGAGGGTGTTCCACACCCCCCAGACCCCCCGGTTTACAAATTTACTAACCCAAAAAATATATTAAACTAACTAAGATTATAGGACTAATCGGAAAATTTGAATTTTTAAGTAAAAATTGGGGAAATTTAACCTCTTCGGATAGAAAATATTAAAACTTGGAAAGAATATTTATTTAATTACCTTACAACTCGTGGAGTTTAGCAGCAACTTTCAGTGTAACTTTAAAAGTTAATTATAAAAATAATATACAAATATAAAGTCAAAATGTTAAACCGGGGGGTCTGGGGGGTGTGGAACATATCACAGAATTTCCACTCTTTTGCAATACTTGGAGAAGGAAAATCGGGAAATTTGAATTTTTAAGCAAAAGTGCGGCAACTTTTTGCGTTACTTTGAAAATAGAGAAAAACGGGGAATCCCCCAGTAGCGGGAAACGAAATTAAATGTTTAAATATTATTCCGCTAAAAAAGAGATCCATCGTCTAGCTACCCGTCCACGGACGGGCTTTCCAGCTAGTAATCAACATTTTCAAGTAGGTTTGGCCTAAGTTAAATATTGTGATTTTTCTTTTTCTGAAATTGGGAGTCTGGTTTTACATTGTCTATTCTATACAACAAAAATTGATTTTAAAACCGAATCGTATATTATTTAATCAGCTTGCAAAATTAGAAATTATTGAAAATGGAAAATGGAAAACCATGGAAATGTATCTATCTACCTTGGAGATTGCCGTGAAAATTACCGTTCACATTTTTATTCAATTTTTACAATTTTATTACAGAAAAATTCGGCATATAGTCTAAAATAATGTGAAAATAACGAGGTATTGTACTTATAATTGCACTGACCCCCCGGTCTCCACAACTATTGTTTTTGAAAATTCCTTTTATTTATACCAATAATTAACAATTGATATAAATATGAACTCGTATCATTTGCGTTGCTCTTATTTTAACTCATCACATGGATATAATTTTTGAATAATAAATAATAATAAGTAATTACACTTCAATTTTACTCTGTACATGTAAGATTCAATATACATTTTCAATTATCTACTAATGAAATGAAAAAAATTACATTTTATTTTCCATTAAATTATCTAGTCGGTTAACGCTTTGGGGGGGGGGGGGGTTCCCCCCAGTCTTGCAAAGCATTTAAAAAGTTTAGACTAGGCTAAAATTATATAGCTTATAATTTAATGTAGGAAAAAATAATTTGAAAAAATAATTATGTAGATTATTTTTGGAACTGCTAATCACTTATGTTCACTATACGTTTTCGCGCTGCGCACTGGTTATTTTTCAATTAAATTCAGTGCAATAGTATCTATTATTAAAAGTAAATTTTATATTCATCTAAAAATTATGTATAAATTTAAAAATGTTATTGTAATTGTAATTTTTAAAACTTTCTATATCAACCATTTATTGACAAAAAGTAGAAATCAGCTTACCATAGAATACAACTACTTAGGTTTATTTTACCAATTTAAGCTCCCCCATCCCCTAGTGATGAATTTATTTTTGAAATTAAATTTAGTGTCAGTTATTTGCGATTTTCGACGATTTAAAAAGCTTCAAGTTCTTTTTTAAAAGTTGAACGCGTTTTCAACCCAGTTAAATAACAATTTTTCCATTTTCGCATTTAGCATTCAATGTTGTTGGATATCTCTTGAAATATTTATCAACTATTTCATTAAACATTTAATTTGATTTTTCAAATTAGCCTGGAAGTTGCCGGGACTTTCCATAACATTCTGGGTAATAAAATTTTTAATTTGTTCATTTTTGTGTCAGAGCGAAAAACAACATTTTAGGGTGGTTTATTGCTACAAAGTTATTTTGGTGAAGCAACCCACAGGACATAATTAATCTGCGAGTTATTGCCGATGCTCAATGATAATTAACAACAATAATTATTATCGAAGATGCAGCTATGAAGTAACTGTTGATTACATTTACTTCTTGTTCTTGTCCAAGTTCATTTGGTAATAAATGGCTATCCGATTATCACTAGTTAATTAACTTTTTAGGCATTCATTTTACGATGAGCATTTTATTGTGAAAGATAGAAAATACGGAAATATGTCTTGATTGCTTTCCTAGTGCAAGGCAAAGTGGTAATTAATGAAAGACGGCAGCTTAAAAGACGATGGAAGGCAAGGGAAAAATGTCGAAAAAAATGCACGTACGATACACCACACGGTGGTTAAAGAGGGTGTTGCCATTTTTTTTGCTGTCTCCCCTATGGCAGTTTTTTTATGAAGGAAATGGGCGTGATGCGAATCGCGTGAGTGAAAAAATTACAAATAAAAAATGTATTTCATTTGTCGGATATTTCAAGGGAGGAGTTGGTAATAATACAGAACAAATAAGCTGAAAGATTTCAAGATAAATTTTATTATATACCGCAAATTACCTGTGAATTGCATTCGCTCCTGTAGTAGTAACTACCATTGTGCAATTACGCGATTATTATTACAATGAAAGAAAATGCGTGTACTCTTATTTTTTAATATTTATGTGGGACGACAATATGTATACTTTTGATGATGCTTATCTGATTATAATTTATTAGCTCTAAAATTGTAGGTTTACATTACAAGGATGTTTTTATCATATCTGCCAGACCGTTGCGGAAATTCTTGCCGCTTCTTTCTGAAAATGCAAATTACGAAGCTAACATGTAGTATCTTAAAAAATAGCGCCGTATTAGGTTACCTAATCAAAAAGAAAATGATCATGAATGATGACAGAATTGTGAAGGGGTAAATTTGACCTATATATGATGAGTCATAATCGAAGAAAAGGGTGAATAAAAAATTAGAAACAATTCGGTAACGAACCCAACATTTTTTCCTTGTTCCCTTGATTGCAGTTCCATATCTCCTACCTTTGTTAACGCCGCTACGTGCAGGACTCGTGAAAATAAAAACTAGGACTAATAACGAAGGGGGATAAATTAAAAATTATTGTTCTGTACATTGGGGTATTTTAAGTGTACCACTGGCGTGTACAAAATATATGTTACAAAAATTATGGTAGGTTTCTCTTCCTCCACTATTTAATGTTATTTAATATTACAGTAGCAGCAACTTTTTAAAACTAAAGAGAGCTTTTTGCGTGTTTGGTAGCATTTTGTATATTTTTGTGTGCGCTAACGTAAAAGTAGGTAATCGTAAATTTTATAAAACTTTATGATTTATACTGCAATCTAGCATTTGACAGTCAAATTTATAAGAAGAATAAGATAATTTCTACTTCAAGTATTTTTAATCTTATTCTTTCTATAGGTACCCGCAGGTGTTCAATTCTCACTCTTTTATTATAACTCCGTTTCTAAAAAATAATCGAGTGCCACCTTGCACCTTCATTATTAAAATTACCCATTTACTTAATATTATTACTTCTAATGAGGTTTCAAAGTTTCAAATTTCCACACATATACGCTCACCAATAACATAATACATTTTTTCTCATATGTAAGTGCTTCTGAAATTGAAAAATGAAAACGAAATAAAAACCTGCAAATAAATGGAAATTACAAACGTTATATAATAATTTAATGATCTCGGCCAATTGAAGTGCACTTTGTGTGATGATAATTACGTCGGTCAGACCACACGGAAATACTAGATGAAAAAATCCTGAAGAAAATACAAGGAAATAACCTACGGACAAGATTCAAATTTTTGGTGGGATGGAGGTAATTTGAATTAATAAGAAAATTTTCTTAAGTAGCTATAGTTTAAAAACATTAATTTTCTCGTTTGAATTTTGATGTAAAACTTGGAAAACCAAAGATAATACATTTTTTTAAAGATTTTAAATTTATAAAAATAAATTGTAAACTGTTGCAGTGGAGATAGTTCCAGAAATCAAAAACTTTCATTTCGATTAAATTTTTTTAAAGCTAATAAATTTTGTTTAATTAAAATAAAATATATTTAGACAAACAGAAATTTGTTAAAATTGTTGTTGCGGTTAACTAAAAATTCTATAGTCGAAGCTAATTTTTGCTTGGCTAAAAATATTTTATTTAAAAATATTGTTTGCTTTAAATAAACTTATTCAAACAAAATAGTTTATTTTATTCAAATAAAAACGTTTTTACTAGTTTTTAGTTTTTATACATCTAATACTTCCCTTGTTATGCAATGAACCTTTTTAAATAAAAAAGATATTATTTTACTAAAACAAAATAATTTGGAATTATTTGGATGTGGTAATTTTCGTCCACTGTCTGGGGGATAGTCTGGATTACATGGTTAATTTTCAAACTTCCTTTAGTTCATTTTATAAAAATCTGATGCCAATCTCATGAATTTCTCTATTTGGGATATTTCGAAGGCCAGGATGCCCTCTAAAATGCACCAAAGTTTCCCAAAGTCATCCTACTGGCTCACATTCGTGCGGTTTTTAAGCAGACTCAATGTCATCATCAAGTCCAAAGGTAAGGTTCTCACTTAACAATAAATTTTTTTTCTTTAAATACATTAGTTTTCAAATACTTATTTACAAAAAAAATTAAATTGCGTGTTTACATTGTATCAGTCGACCTCTAACACCCTGTATAATGTATACTTTTATAAACTACCACACCCAAGCACTTGAAACAATGAAAAAACAATTGCATATATAAGGTAATTTGATAGTATAATATCTGTATAATATCAAAGACAACTATTTTTTACAAACCGGGGGGTCTGGGGGGTATGGAATACCCTCCAGTGCACTTTATAAAGCAGCATTAAAATTTTGAAAATTAAAATCTTATGAATCACAAGTTTAATTTTCTAACTTATAATGTTTCTTTTATTTGATGTACTGGAGGGTATTCCATACCCCCCAGACCCCCCGGTTTGAAAACCAGCTCTATGTATGTTATGAATCACAGGTTAAATTTTATAAGTTATAATGTTTCTCTTGTATAATATATAATATCAGAAACAACAAATTTTTACAAACCGGGGGGTCTGGGGGGTATGGAATACCCTCCAGTACATTTTATAAAGCAGCATTAAAATTTAGAAAATTAAAATCTTATGAATCACTGGTTTAATTTTCCAAATTATTTTTCTGTTATATAATGTATAATATTATAAACAAAAAATTTTTACAAACCGGGGGGTCTGGGGGGTATGGAATACCCTCCAGTGCACTTTATAAAGCAGCATTAAAATTTTGAAAATTAAAATCTTATGAATCACAGGTTTAATTTTCTAACTTATAATGTTTCTTTTATTTGATGTACTGGAGGGTATTCCATACCCCCCAGACCCCCCGGTTTGAAAACCAGCTATATGTATGTTAGGTATCTTAAAATATCAGATTAAATTACCATTTTTAATTTGAAAATGCAGAAATTCTGAACAATTGCTTGTTTTTTGCTTATTTTGCCAATTTCATTTTTATTCTATATAAAATTTTTAAAAAACTAATATACCCTGTTATTTAATTTTATTTATATACTTATTTATTTGTTTATTTATTTATTTATTTATTTATTTAAAATATTCCAGTACATTTTATAAGGCAGCATTAAAATTTTATGAATCACAGGTTTAATTTTATAAGTTATAACTTATAATGTTTCTCTTTATATAATGTATGTATAATATCAGAAACAACAAATTTTTACAAACCGGGGGGGTGGGGGGTTTATGGAATACCCTCCAGTACATTTTATAAAGCAGCTTTAAAAGTTTGAAAATTAAAATCTTATGAATCACAGGTTTAATTTTCTAACTTATAATGTTTCTCTTATTTGATGTACTGGCGGGGGGGGGGGGTATTGACCCCCGGTTTGAAAACCAGCTGTATGTGTGTTATTTATCTTAAACTATCAGATCAAAATTACCATTTTTAATTTGAAAATGCATAAATTCTAAACCATTGCTTGTTTTTTGCTTATTTTGCCAATTTCATTTTTATTCTATACAAAATTTTTAAAAAACTAATTGACCCTGATATTTATTTTATTTATTTAAAATATTCCAGTTTATTTTACAAACCGGGAGGTCTGTAAGGCAATCCAACAGATTTAATAAGATAAGATTGATTTACATAATTATTGTTCGGATGTAAGGCTTACCACCCGGTTATATTATAATATAATGTAAATATAAGAATTTAAGAATTGGATCAATATGTGCATAAATCTGACCAATTGACAAAATATCCAAATCGAAAACAAAAAATGATCATCTTCTACTTAGGCGCAAGGAAATATACTCTTAAGCCCAGTCCTCTGTGAGAAGTACCGGTTTGTAGAAGGCTGCGATATACTTGTTATATGTTGATTAAAAAATTTATTAATTAATAAGCAATATTTGCGAATATTTTTATAATTGTTTATACAATCTTCCCCCCCCCCCCCGCCCACTTTAGACGCTAAATTAATAAAAGTGTTTAATTTAAATTTTTAATACTAAAAACCCGGAAAAAACACAAGACATCTGAGGCCAGTAGGCCTCACATCCATTTAGTGAGTGAAACCCTTATGATAGGTGATAATCTCTTCATAATTGTTTATTGAATAACATTTTTAGCAAAATCCCCTCCCCTCAATAAATAATTTGTTTCTTGGATCTTTTCAATAAAAATATTATAGAACTTCGTTGCATATTCTTCCCACTTGACCAGAACCAGGGCTTTAAATAGCCCCGTTTAATATCAAAATTGAAAAAAAAATACAAAAACAAAATAAATTTTTGGAATTAATATTTTTTGTTTTTTTATTTTTTTCTAAACTTCTGTAATTACTCAAAAATAATTGTTTTGTGAAGTAATATTAAGAATAAATAATTATAGTAAACGAAAGATATTTAATCCATTATTTTTGAAAATTTGAATGTGAAAAAATAAAAATGTCGTCAGTTCGTAATCATATCGACCGATCTAATTTATAAATTGTGAAGTTTAGTAAGAATATTTTTAAAGAAATAAGCCTGCAGTGGTCTCGAAAAAAGGGCGTTAGAAGGAAGATGAATATTTTATGGAAACATTTAAGCGATAATTGGAGATTAGGAAGGATTTTTAACCACCTGATACTTTTTAAGCTATTGCAAATTCACCCCTATTTCGGTGTGCGAGAAAATAATTTGGAGTAAACATTCGTGTTAGTTTGGCAAGAAAACAAGTAAAATTATTATCTATTAATAATTGCTAATGGGTTTAAAATGTTACAAGTTTGTGTAGAAAAAATATAAATTGACCATTTGAACAACCATAACATAAATATTCCATACTTTGATTAGTAAAATCATGCGTGTATAAAACACATTAAAAATCATTGCATGCTTAGATACATTCAGTTTTAACCCTTTGTAGTAGTACAACCCCCGATTTTGAATATGCGTGTACAATAACTTTGAATTTTTTCTTATAAAAAGTTTGACAATCCGCTCGCTTGTAAACTGGCACTTGGTTAATATTTTATTTTAAGACAATGGTAATATAGTTTTCTTTAATTTATTTCAAAAATAAAATATGTACCTACGAATAAATTCTCTCTCTTACGAGCGAGCATAAAAGACGTAAAAGTTATGTTGAAAATTATTTGCGATTCACATAAGGTCACATTTCCACCGCAGTGTACGGATATAATAATAATAATAATAATATAATAAAAGAAAATATCGAAATAATAACAAAAAGAAACTACAACGTTAATTAAAGTGTTGTTTAACTTAAAGTAAAGTAAATTAAAAATTAAGTAAACGTTTTGGATGGTGCATCGTGAAAAACTTTGAAAATTTTTCCAGCCACAATTTTGCAGCATTCATTCTTCGTTTCTGTTGATGAAAACATGCAAGGTTACACAACACACCAAACAAAAGAAAATAAATGTGAGAAAAAAATGTGTGCTGGAAACAATAATCAAATTTTTTTGTAAAATAATTAAAAAATTGTATAAATTGCAGGGACGTATTTACGTCGTTTGTTTATTTAGATAAATGCTTGTACACCACCCAAATAAACATAATACAACATTAACTTAAAAGTAGTAAAAAAATAATAAAAAATTGTGTTTTACATACATGGCTTACTTTGGAGGTGTGCGTTCTTAGGCTCGACTCGGTCGCAAATCCTTTTCCACAAATATTACAATGAAACGGACGATTTTTCGATCTCTCAACTTGTGCATCGTGATTTCTTAAATGTTGTTGTAAATTTGATAGCTGAATGAAAGCTCTACCACAATCTGGCAAATGGCATTTGTAAGGACGTTCGCCTGAAAGAAAAAGAATATTAAAATTGGAAAAATTATTAATGACCCGATGCTTGACACAAGATTTTTAATTTTCTCATTTTCATTGTGTGTGAGTGATGCTTTAGTTATTTATCATTTCATCCAAGTATATTTTTACCATTTCTTCTATTTTTTTTACAATTATCAAAACACATCGAGAACCGTTACGAAATTTCCATAAAAATAAGAATCAAAATTTAAATTTATTGTTCGGTAGGAAAGATTGATTCGCTTCCTATTTTAATTATAAGGCAGGGTAAGCGATTGGTTTTCGAAAAAAAGACAAGTTGTGCACCTGTTTTGCAAAATTCTACGCTAATTACAGAGGAGTTCAAATCTACCGCATTAATGGGGGTAATATAACAAATTTGTATAAATCACACCCTGTTTATAGTTGTTTCAACTTTTTTTGTCTAATATCCGGTCAGCCCATCACAGATTATCCGATAAACACAGTAAATTGTTAACATTTTTTGTATAAATAATTACCTACTATCTTCTAGTTATCTTTAAGTTATTTCCAGCGGAGGGGGGAGGGGTCAAAACGGCTTTAAAGGCAATTTTAAAAATTCATTCGTTTTAGAAATAAAAGAAAATAAAATTAGAGCTAGGTTCAATTATTGAAACATGGAGTTCTCAAGTCCAAGTTTAGATTATAAAAGTGCTTGTATACCGGAGGGGGGGAAGGTACTCCATATCCCCAGATTTTAATTTTAATTATTATCAACTGTTGAGAATTATTCCACATCCCTCAATCAGGCGTACTTTCATTAAAGAGAATTACTTTTTAATTACTAGTTAATTCGATACTTAATTAGAAAATCTGTAGTTCGAATCTGGGGGGGGGGGGGAATACCACCAGTACATAAGCACTTCTTAAGCGAAACAAATTGTTGCTGAAGGGTTTTTAAACCTCAGACTTTCCATATTTAGATTACAGAAGTGCGTATGCACTGTGGAGTGATCAAAGCTCCCCAACTCCCGAAATCCATAAGTACAGTCTACTATAGATAGAAGTCGGAATATCGGTGTGAGGAAGTATGGAATAACCCCCAGTATACAGTCGCTTTTATAATCTGATCAAATGTTGCACTTCTAAATTACTTCTGCTGAGTAGCTGAATAAATAAAATTTTTCTCTATTACTGAAGTGCACATGCACTGGAGGGGGGGGGTATTATTTTTTAAACTAATATTTCGATCTATATTTATTAGTTGACTGACAGTAACCTTGAGAGGTAATAACTATAAAATTAGACTATGTGATTATTATTGGTTGTAATAGTTATGGCCGTCACACCGGGGGGTCTGGGGGGTACCCCTTAGAATATTTACAACAATTTAAAACACAAAAATGAGGCAATTTTTGAGTAACTATTGATTTTCCGAAAGAATGAGGGAAATTGGCCTAAAAAACTTAGCTTAAGTTAACTTTTACAGTCAAAAATTCGGCTATTTTTGGTTTTTATGGACAGAGCAAAAATTTGGAAGAGATTTTAAAGAGAGTGATCAAGTATATTTTAATTATAAAAAATTAATTATATTTTTTTACAAGTAAATACTTCCTTTTGTACAGACATGCATTGAGTTTTTGAAGAAATTTCGTAGATTAGAGCATTTAAAACACAATCATTTTGACAACAAAAAATAATTTTGCCAATTCAGAAAATGTATCCTCGGCCGGTTTTCTTCCCCCAGCAATAACTTTTTTTTAAATTGAACAAATTGAACAAATTCTTATTTCTTACCATAGCTAAAAAATTCATACATACCATAAGGTTTATTCGATTTATTTGAGATTCCGAGATTCTTCGTTTGATTGACTAAATGGGGAAAAATACTTCAGTGATTTTGATTTGATAAATAACTAAACATTCCATCTCCACTCGAATACTCTTATAAAATGTTTAAATATAAAAATGCGGTACAATTGAAATTTTTTCGTTAGTTTACGACCCCCGAAAATTACACGTTACCTCGTATATTAAAATTCATAGTTAATTACATGAATGATATTACAATAAAAAGTAATTTTCACATTCGATATGCAGCAATTTAATTTACTTTTTTTTCGATTTTTTCGTTTCATTGACCCTTATTATAAGCAGATGCTACATTTTAATAATTTAAGGGTTACGCTTCTTGACCATATGCGTATATGTTGTAACAAAAAATCATTGAATCAATTTATCTTATTCCACTTAAGGTATTAGAAAAAAAGCGAATTAATTTTCCGCTGCAGTCTGATTTAAAAGCAGAAAAATGTGCGCTTTTCTTCCCCTTCGGTGCGGTATTTGCTCATCAATATTCTTTCCGATAAAAGTAATAACTCTTTTATTAAAAATATGTCACAGATTTAAAGAATGTATATTTGGATTAAAAGTTTTCTCTGTAATTGTTCGCAAAATTTTGAAATATTAAAAATTACTTAGTTTCGAGTGATAAAAGTTGCAATCGCGTGCTTTTAACTTAATAGTCATTTCTAATCAAATAATAATAATGACGATAATAATAATGCATGACTGTTTGCTTATTCTAAATACATAAATTATTGCTAGTTGTATAACATTGTTAACAAATCGTTGTACAAAGCGTTTAATTTTTTTAAGACAAAACAGAGCATCTGTTTGATGGGCCTTTTCCAACGGGCATACGTACGCACGTCTGATTTTTTATTACACAACCCTTTATTTAAAGACGTTTAAATTTATATTGTTGGTATGTTAAAACACATTGTGGTAATTTGCATACAACACGCTTTGATCGACTTTAAATTTATTTATTTCCTTTTACGTATATCACCTAAGACACAAAAATTTAGAACAAAATAGATAAGGCTCATTATTTCATGTATGCATGTCTGAAGAAAATCCGAGACTCGGAGGAGCTTCTCGATGTGACATAAAAAAATTGAGTTGTTATATGAAAAAAAAAATCAGATCAACGGGACCCAAAATTATAGGCATTTAAATCAGGGGGTTGTAAAACCATGTGTTACCTTAATCACATGTTGTAAAGACAAAAAAGCCAATTCGTTTAAAAAAGTATTTAGTGCATTTTTAAACAATGAGATAAGGTACAATTTTCTTGGGTTACTATAGCAGGTGCGTATCGTTTCTTGAAACAATGTTAGGGTTAAATACACTCGTAGTGGGTGTTGTACGTTACAACGAAGGGCAAGGTGCACTCTTGAAAGTAAAAATAGAGTAAAATAAAAGGCAATTATTTGTGGCTGTATATACCACATGTTGCATTTAAAAATTTATGTACTACACTATTGATATCTGCTATACAAAAAATGATTGCAGGATAATTATCCCATATTAAAGTAATTAATTGTTGATTTCTGTTCTGTTAAGAACGGAAAAATGTATCTACATTTTTTTGATTGTTGTCTTTCCTACACAAAATATACCTACCCAAAAAATATATCTTAAAACAGTTGTCCGGATGCTCAATCAGCTCTAGAATACCTATGAAAATTTCTCCAAGGTATAAAAGAAAATTTCACATCGATTGAAAAAAAAATTATAGATGGGTATACCTATTTGTCTTTGGTTTGTCAATATTGGTAATTTATTTATATGTCAACACCAATCGATAGGGAAATTTTCCCTTATGAAAAACTTCCGTTTCATAAAAATTAAATATTTACATTTTATAGTTTTTCAATTTTTGTTCATTTTATTACTTTAATTTTGATTCTATTACGAATTTTTTGGTTAGTTAAATAGACAAATATTGTGTCTGCCGGCTTTAGTTTGGATTGATGATTCATCCCAAATTATTAAAATTGAAAAATCGTAATGAGTTAGCCAAGCAGGGGCGATTGAAAAATTCTATATAGCGGGAAGCTGAGCTGATTTCGTTGCAAGCTTTTTGACTGCATTTCGCATTTTTATTACTGCCGTTTGTTTGTTCAAAAAAAATATTGAGCTAGCCTAAGCTGAAAAATTGGATAAATATTTCAACCTATTTCAAAATAACCAGTTTCAATAGGAATAAAAAAGATAAGATGAGTGATAATAATATCTGTTAATTGGCATAGATTTGATAAGGTTTACATAATTATTATAAAACAATAATGTAGCTATTCAAATAAAATTAAAAGTAAAATAACCCCATTGCTAATACATTCTCCACACACTGAATTTAAAATTTTTTAATTTTGATTTTCATTGGTTTTTATAACAAATTTTCCCTTTCAGGCTAAAATTATAAAATTGGATGTAACAACGTAATGAATGCTATTCACAATGAGCTTGTTAGTTACCAATATTGATGCTAATTTGATGTACAAATGACACTAAACAGTTCTATCCGTCATTACGGATTGCTATTCTGTATGGATTGATAATTTACCAAGATTGAGAAATTATTGAAGAAATCCCAAAAATAGTTCATCTTGACAAATTTTGCTATTCAGAACAGCGTTTGATAGGAAAAATTTATTAGTTTGAAATTGACGACAGTCTGAAAGTTCAATATAGCAGTATACATCTTGCTTATTGCTTTCGACAATAATTATCAACAAATTTATTATTTACTTTTTACAGTTAATATTGTCAAAGCCAGCTCGTAGTTTATTACAATAAGTCGACGACGTTATTATCATTGAATTAACGTCAACATTATGTACTAGTATAAGAGTGTTTTTAAAATTGCAATTTTAAGTTCATATAATTAATGACGTACTGAGGGGTATTCCATACCCCCCAGACCCCCCGGTTTGAAACACAAAATGTTTATGTATATTTCCTGTAAGTGATTTTATTAAAAAAGAACTTATCACTGTTTTTCATTAAATAACATTTATGGGTTGCGATAATGCAAACCGGGGGGTCTGGGGGGTATGGAATACCCTCCAGTGCACCAGTAATTTTACTGGGTAAAAAAGTGATTATGGATTAAAGTTGTATATTTTAAATGCACATACACAAAAGTCAAAAAGTTTAAATTAAGACTGAAATACTGGTTCTGAGATTTTTCCTTTCGAACATAATTACTGGTGTACTGGAGGGTATTCAATACCCCCAAGACTACCCGGTTTGAGAGAAAAAAGTTTATGTATATGTTCTGTAAGTGATTTTATTAAATAAGAACTTATCGCTGTTTTCAAATAAAATACATTCATGGGTTGCGATAATGCAAATACCCTCTGGAATAATGGAATACCCTCCAGTACACCAGTAATTTTACCGGGTAAATAAGTGATATTGGATTATAATTGTTTGTTTTAAATGCACATTTCAAAGTCAAAAAGTTCAAATTAAGACTGATATACTAGCTCCAAGATTTTTCTTTCTGAACAAAATTACTGGTGTACTGGAGGGTATTCCATACCCCCCAGACCCCCCGGTTTGAAAGATAAAAAGTTCATGTAGTACATGTTCGGTAAGTGATTTTATTCAAAAAGAACTTATCACTGTTTTTAAATAGAATACATTCATGGTCTGCGATAATGCAAACCGGTGGATTTTGGAGGTATGGAATACCCTCCAGTACACCAGTAATTTTGCCAGGTAAAATACAATTATTATATGTTTTAAATGCACATTTCGTACAATACACCGAAGTCAAAAAGTTCAAATTAAGACTGAAATACTGGCTATAAGATATTTCTTTTTGAACAAAATTACTGGTGCACTGGAGGGTATCCCATACCCCCCAGACCCCCCGGTTTAAAAGACAAAAAGTTTATGTAATTATATGTTCTGTGAGTTATTTCAATAAATAAAAACTTATCACTGTTTTTAAATAAAATACATTATAGATTTCGGCAATGCAAACCGGGGGGTCTGGGGGGTATGGAATACCCTCCAGTACACCAGTAATTTTACCGGGTAAAAAAGTGATTATGGATTACAATTGCATGTTTTAAATGCACATCTCGCACAAATACACAAAAGTCAAAAAGTTTAAATTAAGACTGAAATATTGGCTCCAGTGACGGCGCCAGTGGTGGGCCAGAGTGTGCACTTGCCCACCCTGTTGATTGGAGTGCCCACCCAAATCTTTTAGGTGCTTATTTCAATAATAAGAACTTATCACTGTTTTTAAATAAAATACATCCATGGGTTACGGTAATGCAAAACGGGGGATCTGGGGGGTATGGAATACCCTCCAGTACACTAGTAACTTTACCGGGTAAAAAAGTGATTATATAGTAAAATTGTATGTTTCAAATGTACATATCCAAAGCTTAAATCATCAACCTAGTGGGACTGCGCGGGCTTTACGTGTCCTCCGAAGCACAGTGACAATCATAAGAAAATTTAGACTTTAATGTAAGCATATGCGGTGTTAATTAAAAGACTAGCAAACGGAATATCTGAAGAAATGTAAAATTTAAATAGTTTACAGTAGAATTAAGTATTTGCTTGTTTAACTCTCCATCTTATATTGTAAAATTCCTATTTTATCTGTATGTTCCACATCTGGGCAGGTGATTGTAATGCAAAAAGTTCATCGTGGATTTAGAAAGTATTATAGCCATTTCGACATTTTGAATTACCCCGACCAACCCCATTGGCGACGTTCGTGAATGGATTAACGAGATTGAAATTTGTAATATGAATGAATTAATATGATTTTCATACTAAATTCTCTATTTCTCTATTTCAAGTCGGTTAAAAATTACTATGTAACAACTAACTCTTTAAAGAAATCCTAATTTTTAAATTTATCTCCAGATTTCCATATTCAGCAGTTTACACAGTACCGCGAGATGATTTAATTTTGGCTGTTTGCAAAAACGCCACCACATCATTATTTGTCATCAATTAAACAGTCAGAGCTCTGATTGGTTGAATTTAAATTGCCAACCTACAAAAATTGGGAGGTTACTGGAGAGCATTAAATTAGTGCGGCCTTCAGGCCGCACAATTGAGTTAAGCTAGCAATGCAATATTTAAAAGATATATTATTAGAAGCAGTTTCGAGTTTGATATAATTATTTAGTTCGTTTTACAATGTAGTTAGCCAATTATTGTAAAAATAGTAAGTCATTTGGATATTACTTGTTAAACAAAGTTTTAATTTTAAAAATCGATGCTGATTATTCTTTGCAATCTTAAAGATTCGAATAGTTCTCACTGACCAATGAAAGTCGGCAGTGTAATTTGAGCCCCGCCTTACAAATAAAACTTTAGATTTTTAATTAAAATTAATGTTTAATGACGTTTAAGCTCTAAGGTGGTAACCAGAATCGACACGTTAATCCAAATAGTATCATTCTTGTTAATCCCGATTGTAAAACAGTTTATCATATTGTTTTGATTATCCTCCTAAGGAACTTTTCAGGTTTCTTTGACTGAACAAACACGAACATGAATTTTGAAATTTTAGTTTTCGTATAGATAAGATAAATAGTATCTATTAGGTATATAATCAATATTCTGTAATCAAATATTTTTTTTGACAAATTGGAAGTGCGTGATGAATTAAATTTCCTCTATTTCATTTTTTGCTTTCGTCAGAAAATAATTACTTATTTTTCTCAATCGCTTTGTTCTGCGTGGTATCCCCCTAGACCCCCCCGTCTAAAGTGTCACGGTTTTTATAAAAAAAAAGTCTAGGATTTGTTTTTGAAAATTTTGAATATAAATAAAGTATTCTCACGGTTAAATTGAATCTTCAAACGTTGTTTGAAAGCTGATAGGCGGAAAGAAATTACCTACAATTAGGATTCGTTTTTGTAACGTCAAATTATAATTATAAAATTTGGTCGTAAAGAAAATGAAATAAGAACGAGTAGAAAATGCATGGTTATTAAAAAAGTAATAAAAATTATTTAAGCTTCTTAAATTTAATATTTCTTTAAGTAAGTAAAATCATATATTAGTTTTATTGTCCTTACAAAATATAATAAAAGTTATAATTTGAAAGGGTTGTTGAAAAATTAACTATAATTACGTTGCTTTCTGAGGTAGCTATTAAAACAAAAAATTATATAAATGAATAGTAGGTATACACAGTGAAAAAAATTATATTGGATGTATACCTGTGTATGCTACGTAATTTAGTAGTTTTTCTCTTTAACAACGAAGAAAAAAGTGCTTTCGCAGATGTTTAACGATAAAATTGTCTTTCTTCAAGCTATAGTATTCGCATGTTAGAAGCAATGAAAAAAGGAAAATAAATCTTTGAAAAATTAAAAATTACATACAACGTTGTTATTTGCTCGTACTCGGTACTCGTATTAGTATCGCTATTCGAGTGTAGTGCAAATTAAGCACTTCCTTAAACTAACTTTAATTATAATCCATTTCGTTCTTTGGTCATAACGCAATCCTTTCAATTTTCGAAAATAATTACACACCTCTTTAAAAATCAACCGTTACGATAACGAAACGGGGAGGGCGAGTGGCGTTCCTTAATTTTACAACCTCCGGTGGATCTTTTCTTTCACTCAATTCGACGTTCTGATGAGAAAGTGGATAATGCGCTTTTTATACTTCCCGAGATAATATCAACTACTGCAATATTAAAAATTATGCTACATAAACTCTCATCACAAATACGAGACTTCTAAAAATGCAAATCACAAAAGGACCAAAGCAGTTTTTCAAATCGCAATAAATTTCACGCCAGTGCGCAATTTTCAGAGTATCTCTTGCGTCATTATCTTCAAAAATAATAATTTACGGTTTTCCCCCCCAACGGATCTTTACACAAAAAAAGAAAGTTACGAACTCGTAATATATTTCAATTTTTATGTTGATAGAAAAGATGTCGAGTTTGCGTGTTATTAAAGTTTATAGTTATTGATTTATTAACTTTAACATATTTAAAACTATTATGGTTGGGAAAACATTTTACAGGCAATTCAATTTTTATTTTATGTCCAAGTATCATAATAACTTCCATGTACAAGTAGTATTTGTTGTTGCAATTATAAATTGCAGTTTATGTTCAATTAATTTCGATCGTTGAAGTTCAATTTAAATTATTTTCTTTTCATTATAATTTTGCGTTTTATTCCACCCGAGCTCCGAGCAACATACGTGACATATTATCCTAGAAAAATAAATTAAACGGAAAATGTATTTATAAATTATTTACTAATTTTAAGTAAAATATTGATACAATGTTTATGATTATACGATGCGCTGTTTTGCATTTTATTTCCGGTAATTAAAAAAATCATAAAGTGCATAATTTTTTCTAATTATAATTGGAACAAATATTAGTTACATCATATTTTTTTATCGACAACATTATCGACAATGTAAATATTCATAAAATCTAATTTATTTAATAACTGGAAAAATTGTTCAACCTTGTAGATCGATTTTTCAGTAATAACAAAAAAAATTGTCTTTCGAAAACACCTCGTTAACTAAATGAATTAATTAAGCAACAATTTTAATGTGTTAACAAACACTTTAAGCTAAACACCCTGTATAATTAATTATTAAAATTCGGAATAGTTGAAGAACTTGGTTGTTACTTTAATAACTTAAATTGTAGATCCATAAATTATAATTTTCTATTAATTAATTAATCGATGAAAAGCACTTTTATGGAAATTTTAATAAATTAAACGACGTTTCATTATAAAAATGGTAGCCAACAAAATTCACCCCAATTTTGTGCTTATTACCGAAAAAACGGAAAATTTATTTTTCAAATTCGATCAAGCGGGAAAGAGACGTTTAGTATTTTTTTCACGTTCTTCTTCGTGTGAGCTTTGTTTGATTGCGTATTGCCTCGTTTCCTTTGTGCATAACTGTCGTAGTAATTTTTTTGATAAGGTAATCTGCCATAATACCTCAAAGATAAAAAATTATATAAGAGCATTTAAATTTAATGTGCTATTGTGGTTTCGATAAAACCAAACTTGACATTTAGCACTCGGTCGAATAAATTTATTTTAAAAATCGGAATTAAACGTTTTTTACTTCGAAATTGGATTTCATTAATTAAAATTCAATTATTAATGCAATGTTTACAATTAATAGATGATAGTGCATTTCGGAAAACACACATTTTCACATAAACTAATTAACTGAAAATGTAGGCATCCAATAAATTCACGTCTCCCACACACAACAAACAGATATAGTTATAAAATTTTTCCCTACATACCACACTACGAGTATTTTCGATCTATTCGAGCGCGTCACTATTTTTTATCCTGATATAAAAATGATTTTAGTTTAATTTTAAAATTAAAACATCAGGACGACCTTTGCTTTCACTTCATATTAAGGAACAAGACTGACGAGAGCGATATTATCGGGCCTGTGGTCAGGTACCAACACCTAATTAAACGTGAAGAAGAACCCATGGTGGCAGGTGTCTGTGTGGTGTCACGGTAAGACGTTTTCTCATACAATGTCATAAATTACAGCGTAAACACCCATCCCGCAATGATGGTTTAACCTTCCAATTTTTTTTACCATTCTCTTCGGAATATTTAAATTTCCACCCACTCGCACAAAGTATATAATAATACTTCGACCCAAAATTACAGGGTCGGTTGCAAAATTACATACGAATCTTTAAATCTTAAAAATCGAGATTACCTTGAAAAACGAAAATAAAACCGCGAGCTTACGCGACGTGTTTACAAATCCTTCATTGTAGTTTTTATACAATAAAGCCCGAATCGTAATAACAATAATTTTCTTTTTTATTTTAACGAGGGTTAAAAAGAATTTCACACATCAAACTCCACACCTGTTTAAAAATTTCTGCCATCACATACTAAAAAGTTAAAAAGTATGAAGAAATAAAATAAAAATTTTAATCGACCATCGCATAATAAAATATGGCAGTTAAATGTTTTAACAACAAATTATTTAAATTTGATGCAATTAAATAAACATAAGTAAGTGTAATCTACTGTTTTTCCCTCGGGGGTAGCAGGGATGTTTATGACACCGACATCGGTGGTGACTTTTAGATTTTTACTTCGCGTCTGCATAACTGCAATTTTAATTCGCTTAATTACCGTAATTTCGACCACAAAGATCGATGAAATTTTGTGTTTGAAAAATTTTGTTCGTGCGGGGTTGATTGTAGAATATTTAGAATAGTCGATACATTTTTAGCCAATTTCGCAATTCAACATGGCCTCCTATGATTGCAGTTGCATTTGAGCTCGTATATGTGGGGGTGCATCACCATGTGCATGATGTGGGGTGGGGGCGTAATCTAGGGGTGAGATACATGCATGTGATATATTGGAGGGGGCGGGGTTCGTTGCCTATGTATGTACAACAATGTAGGAATTCAGTATTGTGCAGCTTTTTGTTGTTTGTTCCACAAAATGAACTTTCCAAAAAACGATGTTTATGTTACATAACTCATCGGGTTTTAGTTTGTCACTAAAATTTGGAAAATTAATCCCATTAATGAAACTAAATTTAAAAGCGTTCAAAAAATTACACATAACTCAAAATTGATATTGCGTTCACAAAATCGAATTCTGTTCGTTTGGTTGTGGTACAATGAATACACACAAAATCGTTCGCTCGATTGCAGACTAGTTAACATTATTTGCAGATTTGATGTATGCCAGTGCTATTATTATTTTCGCCAATTTAAAATAAAACTGTTTCGGTTACCTATATAACATGTATATTTCAAGTGGAAAAGCGGCAGAAAAATGAAAATGTAAAAATACCTTCAAACATGCTTGAAGAGTAAATTTTCTTTTTCTTCCCATTACATCAAAATGATTGACCAATTATACCACACAAGTATGATTGCATTTGAAGAAGACGCTAAACGCTTTCATTATTCCTCGCCAGTTCGCTCAAACCGTCGATAATTACATTTACTTGATGGAAACATGCTCAATCAGATTTTAGGAACAATCAAGCATGATTGACTGCATAAGTGATAATTCACCATTGAAAGGTGAAAGATTTTTAATTTTTCACTTCCAAAACTAAAATAAAAGGCTGTGTCTGATATTAATTGATAATATTTCAACCCTTGTAAGGTTGAATAATTACAATTTATGATTTCATTGTTTATAAAATTGTTTCCAATTTATTGTAAATTATAAATTCATTTCATGTAAAATAAGTGTTACATATTTCATATGTATACCTATGTATTCAGAAATAAACTTTTAATTTCAATTTATAATTTTATGCAAATCAAATATTTCATATTTATTCAGAAATAAATTTTGTTTAAAATTATTTACTAATTCTAATTTTTTTCAACAAAAGTTCAATATTGCAAATTTTTGTAAGACGTCAAGAGTTGCCTGTGTTGTGCATAAACCCACATTAACACCTTTCAAGCATGCTTGACCGTCAACGAGATTGTTTTAAACTTGAACCAATCGAAATTTGTAGAACTGATTGAAGAAAGTTTCAAACATGATTCACTGCCTTTAAGATGCTTGACGATTTCTTTTGCTCTTTCTCATTTTCAGCTTTTGAATCAATTCAAAACGTACTATTAATCAACTGTCTTATGAAATGCCTGATAATTTTATTTTCGATGATCAATCCATGTTTTGAATCATCTTGGTCAATAAAAATTGCTTCTTTTATTTTTTTATTTGATAGCAGCAGCTATCAAACATGATTGACATGATTGATGGTATTTTTAAACGTTCAATTATCAAAGCAATTATCAAAATTTGTCCATAAAATCTGCTTCTTTTCTCAATTTCAACCCCCGAATCAAAAAAAATGTGTTAAAGTATATTCTAATAATTGTGAAGCACGATTGACTGTTTGTCGGATGGATTGATGGGCTTTTTAGAACCTCCAATCATCTAACCAGCTTCTTCTAAAAATAGAAGTTTAACAGATTTTTATAAAGAGACAGTTTCTCATCTATAATCGTATAATCCATTTATACCCCCACCCCATTATTTACATAATTTTGATAGGATTTCAGTTAGGTTAGGTTAATTTTACTAATTCAGTAGGTACAAATAATAAATAAATCATCTCTATTGATCCACCTAAACTAAGGTGTCAATCCGGGGGGTCTGGGGGGCATGGAATGCCGTCCAGTGTATCTCAATAGACATTCAGTTGCAAAAGCTGAAGCAGACCCTAGACTCCCCTGTATTTAGTGCAATGTTGCTATCAAATAGTATCTAATATATATTTTTTAAATTATTTAGAGTAATTGTGTCATAAATGCTCTCTCCCCTCCAGAAATAAAGATATGACTTCAAAGCAAAAAATATAGGTGTAAATCCGGGTGGTCGGAGCGATCAAAACTGAAAAGTCATTTATTTCCCATACTTTACAGTCTACTCGATCACTAGTTCTCGCAAAGTGCGAGTGAGTGTGAGTGCTACTACCGAGTGCTGAATGAGTTAGGAAATTAGCATGTAAAAACTTATTTCCCGCTTCCCTAATTATTTTAGAGAAAAAATGAAAGACACAAAAATAATGCAGAAATATAAACTACAAATGATAAGAGCATTAAATTTCATCAAGCTTTTACTTAAAAAGTCCAAAAATGATTTTAAAATTGCTAAAAGTTTCATTTATCAGACTGGCCATGCAAGTTTCCCAGCTAACTATTAATTATTTTTGAAAATGGAAATTAAATTGAATTTATTACATGGCCGGTCTGATAAATAAAACTTTTAACAATTTCAAAAGCATTTTTTGACTGAGATTTTCAAAAAACGAATTTTTAATTGCAATACCTACTATATTAAAAGGTAATGGGTTATTGGACAAAATATCTCAGGATTTACTTAACCGATATTCTTCATAATATTATCTAAGGTGTAGCATAGGATTTTTTTAATTGGATGCCGCCGCGTGCATTAGTTATAAAGAAAAACTCAAAATTTCGATAAAAATCAAAATTTTTTTTTAAACAGCTGTCATTTCTACCAAAAAATTCTTCAAAGCAAATTTTCCCTAATTTTTAGACGATGCCTGACAAAGAAAATCATTCCACCATCAGCAAGAATTTTCAAACGAGGGTCAACTTGATGGCTCATATCTCCATCAAATTTTTAATTCGTTTTTATGTCAAATTATTCATAAAACTACTATGTAAATGTGTAAAATATAAATTATTTTATATATTTACTTAATAGCTGCGTTAGAAAAAAATTTTACTTTTTATACCAATTTTTCCGAACGCCAAGGTGGTGAAACCCGTCAAGTAAAAGCTCGATGAAATCTAATGCTCTTATCATTCGTAGTTTATATTTCTGCATTATTTTTGTGTCTTTCATTTTTTCTCTTGTTCGTTTATTACAAAAAATCTACACTATGAGTCAGTAAGTTTTGTGTGCAGAGTATAGACCCAATTTTAAAGACCTTGAGCTTTTAAGTAATTTTTAAGTCTCTGTTAAATCAAAAGCTTGAAGCATTTGTTTAATCAGGTTCAATTCAAAATTTCAAACAAAATTTCAATTCAGGTTTTCCTATGGTGTTTGGTGTAGGTTGATTTCACATCTTCAACTTCTGAATCTATCGATTACAGAAATTGTCAAGCATGGACGACTGACTATCTGATATCTATGATGTCTATTCTTCAACTTCATTTGTGCAAACGATTGCATTGAATGGAAAATCATCTTATATTATTATTATTACTTATGAAATTTAAAAAACTAGCTGTGTACTATCATCTTCCCTGCCACCTGTGTAGTCGTGTGTTACAGTCCTCCACCCTTTAATATAAATAATTTTAATATTATCGTGGCAAGGTTGACTAAACACAATTATTGATTTTTCAACATTTCGAGTCCCCAAGCGTATTATTTTAACATTTATTGTTATTCTATTAAAATCCGCATGATAAAATTGTTATCAATACATACAATACACAATTTACTTGATAAGTTATAGAGCAGAAACTCGGAGCGGCAGTCTGCAGTAACGAAAAATCCTTTACGATTGTATACCATTGCCTTGCCGCCAAATGGGCGTTTGCGTTTTTCTGGTTTTCTGGTTTTCTCCCATAATAAGTTAGAATTAAATTTTTGAACTTATCATATTTTGATTTAGCCTGTCTGTCACCCTTAAATACACCCCTCGATGATGGTTAAAGTTCGATATGTCGGTACAATCACACGCACTAATAGTTGTAGTTGGAAACGGTAGTTAACAGTTTAAAATTGCATTGTTCCACTTTGGTGAACAATAGTGACGCCGGGCGTCGGTTTGAAAATCGGCTGTTTGAAATTTAACATACGTTGATTCCCGTGATGTTTACCTTATAAGCGACGTACGCATTTTAACCAAAATTAAATTTTAATTAGCTCGCACGTAATTATTGCCTCGCTGCAATATTTCAAATTTTAACTATTAAATTATGTCACAAAATCGAATCGAATTTGGCGCCAACATCAAACAAATTTCGAAACATGTAAACCGTTTTGCACTGTGGAAATATTTTTTCTTCTATAACGGGAAAAGTAGATATTCATAACGGCCAATAAAAGTAGTCAATTAGGTGCCCACTTGATGATGATAAAAATTTTGCATAAAATTCTACCCAATATTACGTGACAAGAAAAAATTATTGTTAGTGAGGATCACGATTACGACGCTGCGGCCATTCCAAAAGGCGTTTAGAACGAAACATTCAATAAATTGTGCTTTGCTTTTCAAAAATTCAGGCTGCGGATGTTTCCTGTCCGGAAAATGTGCCGCTAGCGTGGCTTTTCAAAAAATAAGACCGTCGCGGTGTAATTTGAAATATTGAAGACTTAACTTTTTACACCTTTTTCATTCATCTTTATTTTTGATAATAGCCGCGTGTGTCGGTGAATTTTAATTAGTAATTTAAATGAAGAAAAAAGTAGGGTATGTAAAAGTTTAACCCTTCCGAAATTTTAGTATGCGCAACACTAAAATTTTCAGTTGTGTCAAAAAGAAAAACTTAAATTAATTACTTAGTCGTCCAATTATGTCGAATTAATAAGTCAAATCGAAATACTGGAAGTATTTTTTCGGTCTGCTGCAATGGTCAGTCTTTAGATTTGATTAAAAAGAAAATATTCAATTTCGTTCTTATTAAACGATTAGGGTTCGTATTTTGATGGCAATCAATTTATGCGTGGGGTGGTTTTTTTGGTGCATTTTTGCTTTATCTATCAGTTCGTATTGATTTGAGTGCTAGTTTTTGCAATAATTGTGACTTTTAGTTATTTTTGCTTAAAATTAAGAGAAAACTCACCAGTGTGTAGTCTTGTGTGTTGTTGAACGTGGCTTAGTTGTTTAAAGCGCCTATCACAATAGGAACATTTATAAGGCTTTTCTCCAGTATGCACTCGTATGTGTTGCACCAACTGATGATTGCTGCTGAAAGATTTTAGGCATTGTTGGCATTGATGAGGTTTTACGTCCGATCGTCCAGTCAACTCTCGTGCATGCATTTGCATTGCCGATTTGTGCATGAAGATCTGAAATTTCATGTTAACGATTAATCACCAAATAGCAAAATGGAAAAGTGTAATGTGGTGTTGAGTTTTGTGTTATTTTCCTTAAATTAAGGACTCGAAGTAATTGGTGGAAAAGTGGTCAAATATTGGCGAGAAATTATTGATGAGAAAAGTTAAAAATCGATGCGAGATGGAAGTAATACATTTCATTATTTTAATCTTAAAAACGTAATGGGCCATCATCGCCTCTTTAATTTCTTTCTAACTTTTTCCTCTTAACCCGTCATTTCCGTTTTTCGTTTTGCGCTCTCGTTTTTAATCATAGCCTTGCAGATTTCGACGCTTACCTGCCGTTTTAATTCGTCATTATTAAAATAATACTTCAGTTTTAATATTACATTACGAATCTCAAGACTGCAGTTTTTCAACGTGCAATTTCAAAGTTGTAAGATTACGGTTCGTTCGAATTTTTTCCCCTCGACGTCCCAAGGAATACTTTATTATAATGGGAAGGTATCGAACCAAACATTACAATTAAACCTCTCATCATTATAATACATACAACATACGGCAAACAGTTTAATCGCTGTTGATTTTATACAACGTTGCTTGCTTGCTTGCTTGCTCGCTTGCTGCTTTACATTTTTTAACATCTGCTCACTTTTTTATAAAGATTGAACAATTAAAGTGAAAACGCATATTGGTCAATACATTTACTCCTACACGTACCCGAGAAACCCAATTATTATACTTCCTGCCTGTACACTCGACTTCAAAAACGGTACAACATCTTATCTACTAGTTGTTAACCGTTAGTGTTACCGTGATAATATTTTAACAATTTTCATTTAAATTTATTTTACGACAATATACCAGCTTCTACGAAACTAAAAATTAAAGAAGAAAAACATTAAACCGCATACTACCTCTCGATTCAAATTATTAACAACCATCATATAAAATAAATATGCAATAATTAACATACATCAATTATTTATGTAATTAAACTTTTAACAACCAATTTATTAGTAACCGCCAAATGATTAAAAATTATTATATTATTATTACTTTATAAAGTCGTAAGCAATCAACATTTTATCTAAAAGTAATTTAAAAAATGCACGTCGGTGTCACCAACTACTCCATAACTACATATCATCGTTTAACGTAAAATTAACCTGTTATGATTACTCAAAATATAAAAACTGATTCATTTTAACGTAGAGTTAAACATATTACTAAGTGGACTCAGACCAAAATATAAGCAAGAAGCATATAAAATAATTAACGTGATTTTAACGTTTTAATTTTAAAGCAAAAAACGTTAACGTTATTTTTTATTTTTAAGAATCAATAGTAACCTAAACAACTAACGTGCGATTAACGCCTTAATTCCGTTATTCCAAACAGTATAAATCAAGATAACATATTTAAACGTAAACGTAAAACGTAAAAGTTTTCTTTTAATTTTTAAGATTGTGAAACTATGATTTTGTCCACTCCTAGACTATTATTTAAGTTTTTCTTACGATTTCATATGCTTAAGATTTTAAACTACCGTAGTTGTAAACAACAGCTTAGTGTGAGAAGCCGTAAGCGCATCAAAATCGATAACAGGAATTTTTATCGTAAACGTAAACAACAATTAGTTTTCAAAATTTTCCATAAATATTGCTGATTTCGTCGCAATACTTTTGAAAAATCATTACATTGATATCCTATTTTTTTAAATATTTTTTTATTAAATTGAACATAACTGAAGAATAACTAATCAGACAGATAAAAATACTGATGTCAATTCCAGTACATCTCCATAAATCTCAGGCAAATTCGCCAAGTGTAAGAATACTTTTGTGACATTAAAGTGACGAATAATTTTAATTTGTATGCAAATTATATTAACAAAATGTGTTTTGGTCAACCACAAGAACTGCTTCTGTAAATGTGTTCCAACACTTATTCTGTGACTAACTGTATAATAAGAATAGTTTCTATTTTTGAAATGCATAGTACCTTATTAGCACACAAAAGATAATCCAGCAAAAAAAAATACAAAAGAGTTCAATAATTAAATAAATCATCAACCTCAAAACTAAATAATCAACATTGGACACTCATTTGGAAATTTAATCTTAATTGGGT
The DNA here is from genome assembly GCA_949152465.1 of Cantharis flavilabris. NCBI lineage: Eukaryota > Metazoa > Arthropoda > Insecta > Coleoptera > Cantharidae > Cantharis > Cantharis flavilabris. The sequence goes on from OX424438.1 coordinate 6,936,990, forward strand.
ATTCCCCTAAGTTTCCTCTCGGGATTCTCCCCAAACCCCCCAGGGCGAATTTATTTTAAAATGGTAAAGATTTTTAATCAAAAAAGCTGATAGTAATTGCATTAAAAATAGTTGACCCTCACATTTTTCTTTTTGAATTACTGGTGTACTGGAGGGTATTCCATACCCCCCAGACCCCCCGGTTTGAAAGACAAAAAGTTCATGTATATGTGCTGTGAGTTATTTTATTAAGTAAAAACGTATCGCCGTTTTTAAACAAAATACGTTCATGGATTACAAATGCAAACCGGGGGGGTATGGAATACCGTCCAGTGCACCAGTAATTTTACCGGGTAAAAAAGTGATTATGGATACATATGGAGGGTATTGTGTGTTTTAAATGGACATCTCAAAGTCAAAAAGTTTAAATTAGGACTGAAATGCTGCCTCTGAGATTTTTCTTTTTAACAAAATTACTGGTGTACTGGAGGGTATTCCATACCCCCCAGACCCCCAGGTTTGAAAAACAATAAGTTGATGTGTATAGCCTGTGAGTAATTTTATTAAGTAAGAACATAACTGTTTTAAAATAAAATATATTCATGGGCTGAGTTAATGCAAACCGGGGGGTCTGGGGGGTATGGAATACCCTCCAGTGCACCAGTAATTTTACCGGGTAAAAAAGTGATTACGGATTAAAGTTGTATGTTTTAAATGCACATACACAAAAGTCAAAAAGTTTAAACTAAGACTGATATACTAGCTCCAAGATTTTTCTTTCTGAACAAAATTACTGGTGTACTGGAGGGTATTCCATACCCCCCAGACCCCCCGGTTTGAAAAACAATAAGTTGATGTGTATAGTCTGTGAGTGATTTTATTAAGTAAGACCCTTAATAATGCCATAATTCATTGCCATAATGCAAACCGGGGGGTCTGGAGGGTATGGGATACCCTCCAGTACACCAGTAATGTTACCGGGTAAAAAAGTGATTACGGATTACAATTGTGTGTTTTAAATGCACATGTCAAAGTCAACAAGTTTAAATTAAGACTGAAATGCTGGTTCTGAGATTTTTCTTTTCGAACAAAATTACTGGTGTACTGGAGGGTATACCATACCCCCCAGACTCACCGGTTTGCAAAACAAAAAATTTATGTATACATAATATTATAATCTGTGGGTGATTTTATTAAATAAAAGCTTATCGTTTTTAAAAAAAGATACATTCATGGGTCGCGATATTGCAAACCGGGGGGTCTGGGGGGTATGGAATACCCTCCAGTACACCAGTAATGTTACCGGGTAAAAAAGTGATTACGGATTACAATTGTGTGTTTTAAATGCACATGTCAAAGTCAACAAGTTTAAATTAAGACTGAAATACTGGTTCTGAGATTTTTCTTTTTGAACAAAATTATTGGTGTACTGGAGGGTATTCCATGCCTCCCAAACCCCCCGGTTTTAAAGACAAAAAGTTCATGTATATGTTCGGTGAGTGATTTTATTAATTAGGAACTTATCACTGTTTTTGAATAAAATACATTCATGGGTTGCAATAATGCAAACCGGGGAGTCTTGGGGGGGGGGGGGGGTATGAAATACCCTCCAGTACAGCAGTAATTTTACCGGCTAAAAAAGTGGAAGAGGATTAAAATTGTATGTTTTAAACGCACATCTCGCACAATTCCTTTCCATTCAACGAATACCCCCAAAAAAATGTGAATATGGATTAAATTCGTAAGTTTTTACAATACATATCCAAAGCTTAACGAGAAGTTACTGCAGAAGTAGCGTTTTCATCATATGACTTACATTAAAAAGATGGACCACTGGGTAAGGATTACCGAAAAATATTTCCACCCTCAAACGATTTAGACCTTTGCCTTCTGGCATAATTTTTGTTTTAAATTTTTGAGTAACTCATTATGAAGTGACTAATTAATTAAGTTAGAGATTATAGATTGTGTTGGGAATTTCTTCGATAAATCGATATTTTGAAAAATGGGATTACAAGTAGTTCAGTAGACGGAGAAATCGGCGGATAATTACAAAATTACATAACACTACGAACTAGTCGAGCATAACGTTATTCATCTTAAAGTTTATTAATATTAAAAATTTTCTAGTCATTAAATAAAACTATAAATTTGTGTCTTGGTTTTCTTTCTTCTTTCTTCCTACTTTTGTTCTTTTATAAGTAACACGCAATCAGCTAAAAGTGTTATCACACGTAGTATACAAAATTTATTGGTATGAAATTTTTCCTTCTCCAAGGCAAGCAAGCAAGCAAGCAAGCTAGCGCGCAAACATAAATGTTTTTCAGTAATTAATAGAAACTCTTTTCCTTTTATGAAGATTAGAGAAAACGTTTCATTTCCTTGACCAAAAAACCGAATTAACAAAAAAATTTATTGTACTTTTGCAAAAAGCATCCCAACAAAAATTTAAATTTATTTTAAAACGCTAAAGACATCTGCAGCATTAACGGTATGATGTATGACTGCTGTGGTTTAAATTGCTTTTTTCATTTACTAGAAACAGAAGCGTAATGTCTTTTTTATCCCTTGGGAATGATGAAAGAAATATGTGCACAAATTGTAATACTTCCACTTTTTTAAATTTATGTATCTACAATGGAAAACATTTTAAGTGAATCGGAAAGACTTTTTGCACGTCGGTCGTTTCATTACATAATGAAATAAGACATTTATCTTTTTCGATATTTGAGGGATTCCCCCTTCTCTCGTTCGTCGGCACCCAAACTGTAATGCATGAACGGGCACACTTTCAAAACTCGACTTTTGCTTTCCACATGTTTCGTTTAAATTTTAATTGCAATTCAACGTGTAATTAATTAAATTGTATTATATTTGAAAGGTTCAACCTCCGGGCACCCGAATTCTTAACCATCGTTCCGATATCCGGTCTTCAGGTCGATTCCTCTCGCATTAACGTTACCACAAACTAACTTTTTGAGTTACGACTGTGGTTACGCTAAAATCTAAATCACTCGCGAGCAATAAAGAAAACATTTATTTAAATCTAAACGCCCATTATTTAATCGTATAATAATAATTATTATAATAAGTTGCATTAATTAAACATGTGCATTTTCTTATAATACGATAAACGAAATGTAGGTCGAATTTATTCGTGATAATAAAAGAAAAAAGTTTGTTTTTTATTACTATATTATTTATCTGAGAGCGCAGCGCATTGGTTAACGTGGTTGGGTAATAATAAAAAATTTGATCCAAAAAAACAAACCGATGGGTGCTTTGCCAAACTTCCGCGTTTATTTTATCTTGTTTGGCCAAAATATTCGGGGTGATGGAAGTGCAAGTAAATTATTCAAGGATCGCCCGCCGGCCGTCTTAATAAAAGCAAATATCAATGAATGTTGGCGATCTTGAAAAATCCAGACATATAAAAATAAAATGATTATTAAGGATAAAAAGTCAACAAACTGGGCATGATCTTTGTAGTCACGTCCTTGCATAAATGGGTATGCATCTTGCATTCTTCGACTAATTTCAATAATCGTCATGGCGAAATTTGAGAGAAATGAAGTTGTAAAAAGTGGGAAGAAATACTTATTGAAAATAAAGTCATAAACAAACAGAGAACATAAGAAATCAACTATCTGCTAATTGAATGAGTTTAATTCGTAGTTAAGAATAGAAATCGTCGTATTAAAAGAGTTAATATAATAAATTTTAAACTACCAGTTTTCTTTTCTTGTTCTTCGTTTAAGAGTGGTTTTATATTGAAAGGAGAAAAGATATTACGACAAATCGTGCATCATACAGCGTTTACAGCATCCCATAAATTTCTCTACTCGGCTGAAAAAACTGGATAGGTATTTTAATGACAGTGTAAAATTTTTAATTATCCTTCGCTATTACTACCTGTAAACGGTGACATAAATTAGTATCGTAAATTGGGAAATAACCATCGAGAATTTTCGAGAGCAACTTTTTTTACGTTGACGTGGACATGGTTTTCTTGAATTGCAAAGTGAGATTCGTAGTATGCATGGTGATCTCCATAACAAAACTGTCGTAAGCAAGTTTGACCCCCACGTACGATGTTGGCAGCAGCGGTTATCTTTATTCTTTATTTATTTTTTTTATTTGCTTTTTAAACGAGTCTCTTTTTCAGAGTATGTTAACCTACAACAAATCAATCAGTTATTCAAGGATTCGCGTTCAAAATGCGCACGTAAATCGTTTCGTCCACTGTAGGACCATAACCTATGCTAACTTTTAAAATATTACTCCTTGATTTAAAAATAGCATTTATCTGATGCAAAATAAGCAGAAAAAAGCGCCTACTTGAGAGTTTAATGATCTTACAGTATACAATTCAATGACATATTTTCGTTTTACTTGCGTACCGTTCACTATGTGTGGTACCAGGTTCTCATTTACCCACATTATACGTTCACATTTTCTTTCCTTTTAAAATTAATCAATTCCATTAGCAATTAAAACTTAAAAAACAAAAACCCTATTTTGCCCTTTCAGCTTTCACTACTCCAAAATGAAGGATGAAGGGTGGGTGTTCCATAAACCACTTTCCAATATCTACGATGTGCCTGCACGACAAACAATTGAAAACCAACAGCAGTTGGTTTGCTCTTTGATATTTGGGTTGAGAAATTTTTCTATCTTCATTGAAGGTAGGCGGGCGAATAATAAAAATTGCTAATTTTACTCTAAATCAAAATTTACACTGGCTTCGGAGCAATCAAGACAAAATTTTTTCTTTCATTTTCTACTTTTACCCTCAAAATTTTCGTCATATAAATAACTCAAGATTAATCGGCTCGGACAGGAAGCAGCAATCTGAGAGGGAACACATTCGACCGAGATTCCTACAACGTTTAATTGTAATTTTTATAAAAAACGTCACGGGTGAATTTTTTATGGCACTGGGGGGTATTCCATACCCCCCAGACCCCCCGGTTTGCGACAATCTAAAAGTTGTAATTGTACTTTGGGTAATTCTGATTTCGAAAATATTAAATAAAAACAACAAAAATTTGATAATCTATATCATTTCAATTTAACCCTTAAATCTCAAGGCTTGTGGCATGGAACCAGCTCCTTTTATGAATTAAAAATTACGTATGTCCAGTTTACCCCCTAAAATCAAGATATTGAAATAAGAAATTAATTTTTTTAGAGCACGGTGGCACTATGCCATGAACCGCACCTGCATCAGACTATAAATATTTTTATATTAGAAGATAGATATTTTAATAGTTTCAATTGAAAAATACTTTCCGATGTGCAAGTTTGGCTGACATTAATTTTACGGCTTTATAACTTAATTTAAAAATAAAATCCGAACCAAAACAAACCTTCGTAGATTTAATTTTATTTACTAGAACCGAAAACCGATCCAATTTCAGCATTAATATTGCAGCTCTGACCTTTTACTAAAATAGCCCTGGCCTTTTATTAATGTTGAACTGAAGTATTTGCACAAAAACCTTTTTTTGCCATTTGACAGTTTTATTAAATTTTTAACACAACTCAAACATAAGTGTCATTTTTTCGAAGAAGTATTTTCCACAAGATTATTTTTCGGTGCTTCATTATTGGCGATTTACATTAAACAAACGCCACCACGCCGAAAAATATTGAGTTAATCTAATACGTATGGTTATAGTTGGTATAGAAAGTTTTTCGATAAAATAATTCGAAATCATACTCAAAACAACATCAAATATACGTAATAGAGCCGCCATGTTGTTTACATTACCTAACGGTAAGGTAAATCGCGAATAGTTTGAGCTTTGAGCAAAATATCGCAAAAATTTTAAATCATACGGAGATTTATGTTATGGTTTTAAGAAAAATGTTAGAATCCGTAAGGAGGAACAAAAGTTTATTATAAAAATTTTTTTATGGCAGCATTGAAGTAACCAAAGCTGAAATAAGATCAAGGATCTACCCTGATGCTCCAAACCTTGGATACAAAAAGAATCAAACTTCCTCATTGATCACAAACTTAAATACACCCTATATTAAAGGAAAACAAGTCGAGGGTTTAGAGTCAGAAGGGTGTAAGTACAAAATTAGCTGTTTTGAGTTACCTTATTTCTATAGCAAATTTAATAAACATTTATCAAGTTCAAGAGAAACCCTTAATTAACAGTATACTTGCTTGAAAACGTCGGTTTTTCTTCAATATCTCAAATGTGGTAATTTGCAGTTACATCCTTCTGACTCTAAACCGTCGAAGTGCCGAAGCACAATTAATGGTGGAAACACGGAAACGGAAGAAGTCGGCTCGCGAACTAGCCAAAAACGAGAACGAGAATCAGTGCCGGATAAGAAAAATAAAACTGTATAGAATCTCGTTAACCCTTTAAGCGCGTCACTAATTAATATGTTTGTTATCGAACTGCTATATTTCTGAGCTGCTGCAGTCTTCACCAAATTTATTTCAAGAAAGTTATTATGAAATATAAATAAAATAATTTATAATTCTCAAAAGTACGAAAAGTAAAAAATTATAATCCTATAGCAATTTAATTAATTTTTGTCTATCTCCCGGTTGACTGGCTAACTTCTAATTGCAACTGGGTTATCTCTGATTAGAGTAGAATTAATCTAACCAAAGATAACCCAATTAAGTTATTGTAAATCTACTACTTTGGTGGAGTGAACACCAAATGTATAGGAACATTAGCCAAACCGGGGGGTCTGGGGGGTATGGAATACCCTCCAGTGCAACAGAAGTTAATTTTACATGTTGCAAAAATTATTTCCCCTGTCGGACCTAAATATTAAAAGCAAATGAATATTTTATTTGAAAAGAACAATTTTGAAAAAATTATTTTTGAAATTTCAAAGGGTCGTTGCCTGATTGGAAGTATCCCATCCGATGCGATAACTGCAGTTCACGGCTAACGATTTACGTTAACCTCGTAGTAATTTTTTATAAAGATCATTGTCTGATTAGGTGTGCCCTATAGCGGGTGGTTATCAACTGCAAGGTCATTTTCTGAATGTTATAAAAAAAAATCGTGTAGATACAAATTGGCCAAGTGGGAAAGCTACTGAAAAATTTAAGTCGGCGTGTAATTTGTGTACAATGCACCATTAAAATTAATATTGATCAGACGTTAAGTGCATTTAGCACAGTACACCTGAATTTTTCACATATTTCTGTTATTAGATCCTCATAAGATAGGATTATTAATAAATGATGAAGGTACGCCACGTGACATTGAACTTATTGTGGATTCAAAATTGGTACACCGCAGAACCTGGGCGGCGTGGGGGGGGGGGGCTGAAGCGTTTCTGATCTTCCCCTCGAAATTTTTCTAAATGAAAAACGCAAAATATAAATAAATAGGAAGTAGGAAATCCTCTTTAATTTAAAACTCACATAAAAAGAGATCAATCAACTTATATTTTTAAAACGAATATTAAGTTACTATATTTTTTTTATCTCTGTTGATACAATTTACAATTCAGCTTTGTAGGGTAGGTCAGTAAACTTTTATCATTGTTGGCTTTTTTTATCACACGTGAATGCATTTATTTTTATGTGCGGTTCTAAAACTTTTTCGATTCGGAAAACGTAGCTTCTTCGTAAGTTTACAGAACAAAAGACGGTCAGTTTAAATTAATTTATAAATCTGTAATTAACTTTCATCTAAAAAATATCTTCTTTCACATCGCTAATCGTAAATAAGACAAAAAGATACCAAACTAGTTACCAGCGCTTAAAGCTTTCTGCACGGCGTTCATTTTGCATCTTTAACGTTTGTAATAGATGCATGCAACGTTGGTCTTTTTCTATTGTGAGGAAGAAAAAATAAATAATTAAAAGGGAACGGTAAGAGCAATATTTTATAAAAGACTACCAGTACCGCAAATGCCGAAGAAAAAATTATAATTACCGAGCATGAAATTGTTCCCGCTACCTATTATCCCGGATCATTTTCTAATAGAGTTTAATTTTGAAAATTAATGAGAACTCCATAACATGGAATCATGGGCAAGCAACAAAGGGATAAATATGGCCAGGACAAGTTACACCGAGAAAAATTTGTTCACCCCGAGGTTGGTTTTTCAATTTGTTGTTGATATTCATAACCTGCTAAAGTAAAAGTAGTTTGAATAAAATCCAAGTTTTCTGACAATCACTCGGTCGCTTGTGGGGATTCGATAAAATCAAGAACTTGTCCCAGCAAAACTGATTAATGATTGAAGGTAAATTTATTCCAAGTAAACAAAACGCAACGCCAAGTATCATTTATTAATCGATTTGGATAATTTGACCCCAAAATTGTAGGTACTAGGTAAATCATACGCACCGCATTATTTTGACTTTCCATCATCATTTTGAAAGCGGTGTATTGAATGACATGCGGGGTGAGAAAAAATCCAAAATTTTAAACTAAACCACAAAACTTCCAGTTTTTTCAGTACAAACGCACATCACACGTCTTTGCACATTAAACGCACTTCACTCGGGGATGTTTTTTTTGAAAAATTTCGCTCGTCGATAGATTTATCTGTGTGCGTTTTTCTAATACACATGTGATAGGACTTGAAGTATGAAATGTGATAAGAGTACTGGAAGTTGTTTAATGCAACGCACTGCAAGTGAGTGCATACAGGCGGCCTTGTGTTGAATTGAAACCCTGGCTATAAAGGCGTTTTTTAAGAGGGGGAATCACTTCAAGGGTAATATTAAGAGATTGACTAAGAAAATGTAATTTTAAAAATCTTAAATTTTACTTAAATTCAAATCATCCGAATTTTCGTATGAACCGCATAGCGGCGACCAAGTGCAATCTATTGCTAACAGTAGATTATATTATGAGGAAAATTGAATTTATTTGTAACGATTACTGCATACAACAACGTGCATTATTACCGCATTATTTTTATTTATTCAAAACCCCCCTTGTGTGTGTTCCTATACTTGCATACGATAATTTTGAAAAGGAACTACTTTATATGCAAAAATTCCGGATGTGTTTAGCTAACGTTGTATGCACTATCCACTACTTTGTTTTTGTATGACTTTTTAACAATTTAAGTGTATCATTATAATAACGGTAAAATAAGAGTTTAACATGCAGGTATCCCCGTGGCCAAAAACTGGAATTTAAAATTTCCTATCTTCCACTTCACCTGAAAATACTTCCAGCGAAATTCTTTCATTAAATTGTAACTTTCGAAAGTGAATAGGACAGATAAACAAATTTTAAGCGAACAAAGTTGGAAAAATAATTGAAAACAACGGAAAATAAAGTTTTTTGAAGAATATAATAAAGAAGTTGTTTTACAATTTATTTGTTACTTTTATTTCGGTTTTCAGTGGTTTACAAACAAAAACAAAGAAAAGTCTTTAAGTGGTTACTTCAAAGAATATAAAACGAGGAGCACTTAAGGAAATTCAATTAGAAAACATTTGCTGTACTGGGTACCTAGTACTTTCTGTTTTAAAAGCCACAAAAGGTGCTGAAGAAAAAAGTGGTATTTTTATCGACAGTTTTAAAAATTTCATTTTAACAAAGTTCTCACTAATTAATGTTATTATCAAGTGTGCAAATGTGACTCCGTAGTAATCACGAAGCCCCGATAATTTATAAACGAAAAAATTGGTTGCATTTTACTTCCTGTCAATTTTTGTCTTTTCAAGAGGCTTCGCTTAATTATCGGTTCTTCACTCACAGAAAACTAACTACCAATTATTATTACCACACATCATTTCAAATTATCTACGGACGGAGTCCCACTTGCATTCAAAAATAATTAAGAAAATTATTGTAGTCGACGAAAAACCTAATTATTTCTTTAATAAACAGATAATTCTGTAAAATCTTTTCTTTATGAAAACTGGCTTAAAAGTAACCTTTCAACGGTTTCTCAAGACTGAATCACAATGCTCATATCATATCACATTTATGTCAAACTGAGATGAAATATGTCAGTGATTTTCATTCAGCTTCCTTAAAACGAAACCCAACTATCCAGTTTGTTGGCAGAACCGTGGTGGAAAATTGACACTGGACGTAGATTTGTATATCAAATTATAACAATTGTACTGGTATGTCATATGTCAAAAAGACATGACATGGCCATTGTGACCCAGCCTTTAAAGTTCATTTAATCAATCAATCAATCTTATATTTATTTATTTAAATAGATGTAAGTACTTAACTTTTTACAATGTCTTTACATCCTGTTTTCTCTCTTTTACTTTACAACTGGATCGCAACAGCATTAGCTGCAGTATATATTGTCATGTTTTTTGTTAAACTTGGGGTGCGAAAAGTGAGATTTTCTGGACTTTTCGGCGCACTCAATTTGTCGTAGCCAATTCGGCGTTGCCAGTTCGGCGCACACCCGATCTGACGCCGCCTTTTCGGCGCAGTAACGATTTGGTGCAGGGAAGATTCGGCGAATCCCTGCGCCGAATCGTTGCTGCACCGAATCGTTGCTGCACCGAACTGGCAACACCGAATCGGATATGCCAAATCCTAAATAAAAAAAATTTAGAGATGCTGACGCCCGAATTCTCACAATACTTCGAGATTTTCAAAATAGAGATCTTATTGATTATTTGCGTGGACTAGCACATAACTTTGAAATGCAAGGGTAAAATATTGAAGTTAATAATTGGCTGGGCCCATTCCCAACTTATTTTGATAGTTCCAATGTAATTTCAATGCTTATCCCGCAGTCAGCAGTAAAAAATTAAAATTTTTTCGCACCTTTAGTTGTAAACAAAAAAATACCATGACAACAATACAACAATTATTGTAAATCATTCATTCAATCATCACGTAATCTCGTATTGGTTCATTCATTTGTTACCAAAATATCCACTAACAAAGATAAAGAAGAAAACTAAAACTTACTAGCTGCAAACTCTGAGCTTCCAAGCTTTAATATTTTTTAGCCAAAGGTTTAAATTTCCCTCACTTTTGGTTAAAAATTCAAATTTCCCGGATTTTCCTGGCGAAATTTGAAAAATTATGAATTCCCTATCTTCTCCAAGTATTCTAAAACAGCTGAAATCCTGCGATATGTACTGGAGGGTGTTCCACACCCCCCAGACCCCCCGGTTTACAAATTTACCAACCGAAAAATATATTAAACTAACTGAGATTATAGGACTAATCGGAAAATTTGAATTTTTAAGTAAAAATTGGGGAAATTTAATCTCTTCGGCTAGAAAAAATTAAAACTTGGAAAAAATATTTATTTTCTTTGGGGGTCCGCTGCTCTAGCCAAAGGTTTAAATTTCCCTCATTTTTGCTTAAAAATTTAAATTTTCAGGATTTTTCTGGCAAAATTTGAAAAATTATGAATTCCCTATCTTCTCCAAGTATTCTAAAACAGCGGAAATCCTGCGATATGTACTGGAGGGTGTTCCACACCCCCCAGACCCCCCGGTTTACAATTTTGACTATATTTTTATATAATTTTTTAATTAACTTTCAAAGTAACACAGAAAGTTTTAATTTTTTCTAGCCGAAGGAAGGTTAAATTTCCTTCATTTTTGCTTAAAAATTCAAATTTCCCGGTTTGGATTAGTCCTAATCTTAGTTTAATATATTTTCGGTTGGTAATAAAATTACACCAATCAGAGTTTCTTTTTCCACAAAAAAATGACACGCTGTAGCAGGAGCAGCGTGCTGGGATACATACAAGTAAAAATGTAATGTAAGCTTTAAAAATGGTTTTGTTGTATCTGCCGAAAGGTGAAATTCAAATGAACAGAATGTGATTATGGTTAACCGGGGGGTCTGGGGGGTGTGGAACACCCTCCAGTACACGAAAACCTCAAGAATCAGATGATTCAGTATGATTCCAACTTCACGTTTGATTTTTTACCCCTTCAGACCCCCCCCCCCCTCTCCCGAGTGAATGCAATAGTTAATTTTTTTAAACGCCAATGCTGTAAGTTTTGAACATCTGAATAAGAATATTTGTGCGTGGCACACTTTCCTTGGAAAAGTGAAAAATCAGGGCCTACTATTTGATAAAAGTTATTTGATTTTTTTTTTAATTCAACAACGAGGAGGACAGTGATTTTGATATTACCTAGTTTGAAAATCTGGTTTTGTGAAAAAATTTTCATGAAAATACAGGGGAAGTCCCATTCAATTTTGTTTTAACCGAAATCAGTATTTTTTGCGGTTTGTCGGTTTCGTGTTGAATTTTTTAGTTTATTTTGTTTTATTTATGAATTTCGGAAGTCTCTAATTTATCTAATAAATACAAAATTAATTCAAATCACAAAAAGATATTCTCGAAGGTGGTTAGGATGTAGACTTCAGGAGATGTGTAAATTGAGCGATAGGATCCGAGCGTTTCGTCTTGCAGTTAGTTATAAGTAAAAATTTAATTATAAATTGAGGAATATATTTTATGTAATAATTACATGTTTGATGTTAAAAATAACTTGAAGATAAAAGTTATAAAATAGCGGGAGCGGTAGTAGGAGATTTTTAATAAAAGTATAGCCAAACCAATTTTGTTTGCTTATTGAAATATTCGTATTTTATTAAAATTAATTTTAAAAATACAAAAAGGTTTCTTTTCATTATGTCAATATTAATAATAACGTCTTTGGAGTAATTTTAAGAATTTTCATTAATTTGTGAAAAAAATGTCCAGTCAGAAGCTACTGCGAGCAGAATAGAGTGCGCGAAATGAAAAAAGTAAAATGGGTGTTTGGAATCTACAGATTGAGAATTGAATGCGTTGGCGCTGCACATTCTAAAGAATTTTGTTTCTCCTTTTTTTCGCCTTAGGTCATTTGATTTTTTTAGCTAGTTGTAACCGGTTTTTTACTGCTGGTTTTCAGTGCAGACGTTGACTTGAGTCCAGCGCACTACGATTTAATATTGTGCGGGTCAGTTATGTTTTTATTATTTTTATCACACTATACTAGCCTAAACGAAAAAGTCAGTTGGTGCTTATTGTTTAACGAATTCCTTTGACTAAGCACTTTTTTATAAATATGCATGCGTAATTACCTACATCGCATGCATTTCCAATTTATGCAAAATTTCGATCAATTATTTGTATTGTGCTGGGGCCTTCTTAACGCTCGCGCTCGCTCCCTGTTAAATAATTTATTGACACTCGAACTTGGTTCATCATAAAATGTATCGTGTTAACAGTTAGGCACTTTAGCGTAATTGAAAAAAAAAATAATAAAGGCTCAGCTACCTACTATTACAGATGAAAATTGCCCATAAAAGAAAATTTGAACTTGTAAACTTATAATTTCTCACTATGAGAAATTGTAATTCCGATCCAAAACGGGCAATTTACGGGATTATTAGTTTACATGATTGCAAAATTTTAATAATATTCGTGTTTTGATATAATTTCCAACAGATTCAATCCCTCAATTGGGTAACACCAAACCTAATCGAAATTACCAGCGCGCATTTTCTTTATTCCGCAACTCAAAAAAATAACTTTCGTACGTTAAAAACGACAAAGTAAACAAAGTACATGTCATCGTCCAACTATTTGTCTAATTTTTTTCTTCAAAATTAAACTTTCATTGTGTACAAATGAATATTTAAATTAGAACTAAAGTGTTTAGTAATCCTTAAAAAAAACTACCCCTGTTTAATTTTAAAACTAGGGTTTGGATGCGCTTATACGCAATGCACTTATGCACGATATGGATTTCAAAGTTTAAAATTCATTAAAGCAAATCGATATCACAACTAAATGAGTATTTTTAGTTCTAAACATTATTATACTTCGGATTTTTAGAAAAAAACTTCTGAAAATTAATTAATTTTTACAATAATAATAATTTGCGAGATTTAATTAGCAAAAAAAATGAGCACTCAGTTGGAAATGCCCCCCCCCCCCCCCCATTTATAGGTGTATATTACCTTTTATGTTTAATAAATTATTTATAAAAAAAATCGGTCGGTCGGAAATACAGGCTTAAGGACTGACAGAAATTTGATATTACTTTTGTGAAAAAACTAAATGTACAAAAAAGAGGATCCAATCCAAAGTCCCCCCCTCTCCCAGACCCCCGGTCTGAGCAATTGGTCTGTGTGTTCACTTTTCACTTTTTGAGTATTTTCATAAATTGCACACTACATTCACATTGATTACATCGCAGATTACATTCGCGCACAACGGTAAGGTCAGGGGTCACGCCTGTAACTCCAAGTCTCACAATAAAATGATTGATCAAAATTTTAAAGTTATAACAATTTAATCACCTAAATGCTAAATAGAATGTTGAAGAAGAACCCAAAAGATAAAATATAAAATGAAAAAGCTGCAAGATGCAATGTATAAATAGCGCCATAGGTGATTTTTTCAAAATTTTGTCTGAAACAAAACCGAAAAAACTGGGCAGTTTTTTGTCAGAAATTCTGAAATTGAAATAAAACTTTTCTTAATCTTTTTTGTTCAGTGAGATGCAAATGATCAAAATGTGCTTCAGTGGACTGAGGGTATGGAAGACTCCCCAATATCCCCGGGGTATCTGATTATTTTATTAAATGTTTGATTTCAACATTCAATTTATTTTCAATAATGTAGAATTTTTACTTTTTGATGTAATTACCTGATAAGTGAAAAGTTTTAATAATTAACCCCCCCCCCCTGGTCTTCAAGCTACTACACTACCTTGAATAATATTTACAAATAATTTTGTTTTAATATCGAAATAGCTGTTTAGGATGCGATGGTTTCAAGTGCCATTTTATTCTCCATTTAGATGAATTTATCTTTTTCAAAATTATTTTCATATTTCAATTTAATTTAAAAAGTTTTTATAGCATAAAAACGAAAAGAGAAAAATATAAATTCGGATTTAATACAGTAGAATCCGCTTAATGTGATCACTTCGGGCCAAGGTCATTTTAATAATATTAACTGATAACTGATAACTAATAACAATTAGCGAAATTTAGGAAAAGGCGAATTTTACAAGACTTGGATTAGAACAAGATAGAAGAAAAAAAAGAAAGAAAAAGTGACCGGTTTCCAAAAAAAATGATCACAATAACCGACTGATAACATTATCCGAGATCACATTAAGCGGATTCTACTGTATTAAAAAACAAAGATGATTTTCATTATTTCGCGACTAAACAAACGTCAACTTTTATAAAAACAAAGTAAATATTTTTGATAAATTTTTTTAAAATTATACAGGGTGCTGACTGAGTTAGCCGAACATAGGAAATTAACATGTAAAAACTTATTTATGTAAATTCCTGCTTCCCTAATTATTTTAGGGAAAAAATGAAAGACACAAAAATAATGCAGAAATATAAACTACTAATGATAAGAGCATTAGATTTCATCTAGTTTCTACTAAAAAAGTCAAAAAATGTTTTTTAAAATTGTAAAAAGTTTCATTTATCAGACTGGCCATGTAAGTTTCCAAGTTTTTTTTTCAAAATTTCAGAAGCATTTTTTGACTTTTTAGTAAAACTAGATGAAATTATTATTATTATTATTAAAAATTTGAGTTTTCGAAAAGTTTTTTAAAAATATGGTTTGCTTGGAATATTATAAATTAAATTTGGTGATTCTGAGCTGCCAAAATAATTTATTGGAGGTTATTTCCCTCAAATGCTTGTGGCAAATCATATTTTGTGAAATTTCAAATGTCAATCATTGATGCCAGTTGAACACCCAATATACCAGAGCTATTAATTAGCTTTTGCTGCAATTTAACGCTGTGATTATAGAATACAATATAGGTATAAGTTATACAAAATTATTATGGAAATTAGTAGTTTTTTAGTAAAAAATTGCAAAAACAGCAATTATCCGTATCGTTTTCCCGGCAAAATTCCTAACTCTCGGGAAATAACCTACGACTAAGCAAAACCAAGCAAGCTTCTTTTAGAAAATTGTAGGCTGCACTTTCCACACCATCCAAGGCAAATCATATTTTTTAAACCTTAAGCGGAAGGAACCAATGCAATTTTTTTATCATCTACAGTTAATTCGGTCCACTGTTATATCCAAAGAGACAATTATTGTAATATTTAAACAATATGAAACAAAAACTATGTGTACTTAACCCTATTTTTTTCGTGAGAAGCACACAAATGTAAGTTCCTCATGAGACGAAAAAGGCGTCCTCACTATCTGGTTATCTTTTGTACCAGCAGCAATTCATAGTTAATACTTGAGAAAAGGTGTTATTCTTTTACCTGTGCGACTCATTTGCATATTAAAATAATTTGGGGTTAATTTTTTGCTTGAAACAATTGCGCGTCAGCGTGGTACTTGCGCCCCTGCAGATCCAAAAAGGGTTGCAAAATGATATGCATTTTATTAAGATTTTTTTTTGTTTCTATTCAAATTCGTGTGAATCTTTTTTTTTAATTTAATTAAAACTGTTGGGCCGTTATCGTTTCGGAAACTTGTTTTGGAAAAACAATAAAAAGAATTGAATTTGCTGTTATCTGTTGGGCAAAAAAATGGATCACGCATATTGCGAGTATATTACGATTTAAACAAAAATCGTTTTGTAAGTTAAGTTTCATATACGCACGCTGTACCATCGTGTACCTACCACCTAATAAATGTTGTGCGCTCGATATACACCTAATTTTATATTGGGGTGTATTTTTAGATATCATGAGGTTGCTTAGATAAAGCACTCGATTTTTTTTCGACAAAAAGCAAAGTAATTGAATAAAATCCGGATCATCCTGTATAGGTGGCGAAAAATATTCGTTAACCTTTATTATCTCGGGTTTATTTTTAGCGCATTAACCGGGTGGTTTTGGAGAAATTTGAAATAGAAAAAAGGAAGAAGCTCAGTAATACATTTTCCGCAAAATAAATAAGAGTAAGAAAAGTGAGTGTGGTTTTTGGGGATTCCTCACCCTATCGACTTCCGGTTCCGGCCATATTTCACCCCTTTAGATTTACAAATCAACACGTGAAATCTTAAGAACGTTGGAAATATATAACTCTTTCTATGTTTTTGGCAATAAAACAGAAACTTGTCGCCTTAGCGCGCAGGAATAAAAGGCAAAGTACGAAATAAAAATTTGATTTGCACGCTCCGATACGTTTTAATTCGCGGCTTGTTCAAATAAAGGGTGAGAATGATTTTTTAAATCGCCATTATTTACTTAAAAGGCTAATTTTGTTTTTAAAAATTCAATTTTATGGTATTAATTATGGTAAAATATTCATTAGTTCACGTAACAGTTACTTATGGTTAACAACGCCAGTTCAATTTTTACAGAACGCTATCGCTCAAACTGTTAGTTAAATTAATTAGTTATAGTAATAAAGGTTCTTTAGTTCCAGTTTGTACAGTTTTAAAGACGACATTTCTTACTTGTGCATATAATTTCATTAAGAAGAATTTTTATGATAGTTTATTTACAATTTTGTCGTAAGCTGCGCTGCGCTGTATAAATAAACCGATTCATAAATTGTAAAATCAATTTGGATTATTTTAAAATTGCATTCATCACCATAATAAAAAAAAACGAATAATGAATACAATATGAGCCATTGTCGGCCATGATTTTACAAAAAAAAATTCACTAGTTTAAATAATATCCATCTTACATAAAGCGCCTTTTTTACCATTTCATAAAGCATACTTTCCTTTGAATTGGGGTGTCAAATAAGGGTGTCAATAAGTATTGGTTTTGAAGCAAGGGTGAAAAATTGCGAGCACGCAGACGACCATGTATTTATTGTTTTAATTATGAATTTTTAGATTCGGTTATGACTTTTATGTTTAAATGTGAGTTTATTTTGTAATAATAAAAATACTTACCATTTTTTTGACATATAATTTTCCAATACCCCAAATATGTCTCATTTTTAATTTTTTTACCAAAATACATTTACACGACACAAAAAAAGGTGCAAAAAGAAAATCTCATGCGAAAGTTGTACAAAAATCAAAACGGGTTTGTTTTGCAAAATTTTGGCTTTTTTTCCTCAAATCTTAGATACTACAACATTTGCTGAGCGTAAACCGTGCAATTTGTCAAAAGTTATTTTTGTTTTGCGTAAAAATAATTTAGTTGCACACAAATCAAAAACATTAAAGTGCATTTATTTTTACTATTTCCTGTACGACCGAACGAAGAATTTTATAGCATTCTTAACCAAAATTTTGCAATTTTTGTGGAAAGTAAGGGTTGAGGAGTGGATGTGCCTTTTGGAAGAATACGCTACACGGTTGAATAGATGCCAACTCACTCGCTGCAGCGTTGTCCAACATTCCTCAAGAGTGCGTTCCGAAATCGCAGAACTGGAGTTCCTCTGCAGCTGATTGAAATCCGGCAGCGTTATTTGGGAAAGCAGTAGTTTAGTACAAAAGTTAATTTCATATTCACATGTTATCAGAAAATCGGTTATTCATGCACCTAAACTTAAGCTCTTCAGGTTTACCAAAGATTTAGAACAGAACCGTAGCAATCCCCACCCCCAATTAAAGAATTAAAAATTTGAACTGCATAATTTGAAGTATTCTAAAATTCAATATTTTTATTCAAAAAATTGATTTTTGTTTTCGAAAAACCTCTTTCAAAAAAAAATTTTAAAGTGTTTTCATGCAAAAGAATTTTGAATAAAGAGTTTCATTTGTTTATTATAGGTATAAAAACCAAAATTAAAAAAATCTCCCCCTCTTCATCCCACCTTCTGTTTTTAAAAATGTTAAATTCAAAATTAAATTAAATTGTGGGTTTCATAATGTTTCCAAGTGAAATCAATCAAATTAATGTCATAAATTAAATTTTATTTATAGACCCCCTCCTGCTTTGAGGGGTAAAGTCCTAAGAGGCAATGAAGCACCGCCTTCTCAAAACTAAAATATAAAAATTTAATTTTTTTTATAAGATTCTGACGGCTAAGCTACTACTTTACTCTTTCTTCTATAAACTAAAGTACTAAGGTACTGGAGGGTATTCCATACCCCCCAGACCCCCCGGTTTGAAAAACCAAAACATCACTACATGGTCTGGGATTGATACAGTTAAATAGAAACTTTTTAATCTGTCAGGATAACTAAGTAATTGTTGGAATTGCAACAGAAATTATGTAGAATCACCGCTGAACTAAACTAATTCAAATTCAGGATTGAATTTGCCCATTAGAAAAATGTTTATCAATAAATTTTGATTTGCAGTTTTTATTTTCAAAAAATTTGAGCTGACAGTTTCAGATGTTGATTAGAAAAGTAAAAACAAAATTAATTCTTGTATTTTTTATGTAGTTTTTGCAAATTTAAAATTCAAAATTAGTTGTTTTCCCACTTTCCCTCTATTTTTGTAAAGTTCAAATTTGTCAAAAAAGTATACTTTGTCTAGTTTATAGTTATTTTTGATTTATTATTAAAATTTGGCTTCTCACAGCAGCGAAGTAATTTAAAGTTCAAGTAAATATTAAGTGCTGTTTAGTTTCATGAAAGAAATAAAGACTGAATTTGAAAAAATTGTGAATTCTGCCCTGAAAGCAAAAATTGTGCAATTGAATTTAATCTTTAAAACAAGAAATAAAAACTAAATTTGATCTCTCATATTTAAAAGTTGAAATTTTGTTTTTAATTCTGCATTATGAACTGGGAAATCAGCATCTGTTAACTGTTATTAGAAAATTAAAAATGAACTTTCGAGGCGTCGTCTGCTCATTACAGAAAAAAACAAATAGACGATTATTAAGAATAAGTTAATTCCTTGTTAAGGATAACGAATTAAAAATTTAAGACTAATCCGATTTTTTTGAAAAATAACAAAATCGGTAAATCGGTTTTTCATGATCTTTGCTTCCAAACTGCAAATGAAAAATAATGATTAGTTGCAAAATACAAATCATTACAAATTTAATTTGGTTATTCTGATTTTGATTTTGAACAGCTGATTTGAATTTCAACTCGGAAAATGCCCACATTTCCATCCCTGACCTTTACACACTGGATTGTTGTTAAACAATTGCATGTTAAGATTTAGCCCTGCAGCCGTAATTACCTTACTACGGATCTGTTCGAAAAAATTGTGTAAATATAAATTAACCTGCGTTTTAAAGAGCTTACTGGAACGCAATAAGTAATTAAAACATGCACACGAGATAATTAATGAGAAAAAAAATAAAACGTTTTGTGGTGTTAAAATAAAGGAAAAAATTTTATCTGAGACTCAAACTCTTGAAAACTTAAAATAACGACCGAGTTAGAGGCGTCGCCACGTAGAGGGCGCGACTAATTAAAACTGTGAATTTTTCAAACCTTGATAATTAAACAAGGTAAACACGATGTTTTAGATAAACAATTTAAAATATGTAGCAGATTAAAATGAGTTTGTTTACAAGTTTCGATTTTCAGAATTAAAATAATAAAAATAACATTGTGGTGTATTTAAGTGTTTATAAGCTTTAAATTCGACGTTTGCTACTTGAAAATTTTTCGTTTTTTCAGTAGCAAACTAAGAAATTGGAGCTGTTAGGAATAAATTACATGAACTTAACATACCTGCAAGTCGTTAACGAATTTTTCGGTCATTTTATCGGAAGGATGGACAACTTGTAATTGTTGTTGCTGTTGTTGTGATATTTGTTGTGCCAATTGTTGTTGTTGTTGGGCCTGCACTTGCGCAATTGCTTGAGCTTGTGCTTGTTGACTTTGGGAATTTGGACTTCCCAATAATTGTTGTTGTTGTTGTTGGTTGATAGTTTGAGGTGGTTGCGTTGGATTTTGCGATTGTCCAAGTTGGTTCGAACCACCTTGATTTGTTTGATTGTGCGCTTGTTGTGTATTTTGTTGCATTTGCGTGTGTTGCGCTTGTTGTTGCTGCTGCTGCTGCTGCTGTTGTTGTTGTTGTTGCTGCTGAGCTTGTTGAACATGTTGCTGCGTGTGCTGAGATTGTTGCTGTTGTAACGATAGTGCACCTTGCGTTATAATATGATTTTGATTGTTTTGGTTGGTTTGTGACGGAGAATGGGCCGGTATCGAGTTTGTCGATCCCAGCACTGGCGAATTTTGATTTGAATTGGAAAGATTTTGTGCCATGCTTTGGGGCGGCCCGCGAGCTTGGTTCCAAAAATCGTTCGTCATATTAAAAACGTGCCTATTTTTTACGTCCGTCATAGATGGAATTTGCAAACTCAACGGAGTCGCTCGTAAATCTAAAGCCGCGTTTTCTTGAATTTTGAATGAATTTTGTAGCCACTTTGCTACGAGATTTTCATGTTCAACTTTTATGTTGCTTAGCAAAGTTTGGTCCTCCGTGGTGAAAATTTTTACGGTTTATTTTACGGATTTTGAAAATCTAGCCGTGGTGTACGGCTACCGTGTTAGTCTTGTAAAATCGCGAACAAAGTCTCGCTCTTTACGTATAATTCGTATGTTACACTCGGATGTACTTCGTACGTAACTTTTATCAAGATATTGCACTTTTCGAATCAATTAGGCCAGTCAGTCACCGAAGTATTGTTTCGGCAGACGACTAGAATAATACTAAGAAGGAACCACGTTTCGGTAGCGTAAAAAAGGGGTGATATTCTCTCTCACTTTGTAGTTTTTTATACGACAGCTGTTTTCTTAATTTGATTCGCCCTTTTTCAAGTTTACTATTGTATTATCGTTTCAGTTTAGATCTGAAAAAATAAAATTGTTTAGAAATTTTCGTCGGAAAAATTAAAATTTTAAAATTTAAAAATTTCTACTTGCAAGGGCGACGAAAAATCGAGTCCGTTCGAGGTAAAAATTGAAAAATGATTTGCGCTCGTTGCGGGTTCCGTCGTTAACTCGACACGCAAAAATTCGAAAAATTTCGGTTTTCTCGATAACGACGGAATGGTCGTGAGAATTTCTTAAAAATATTCGCAAAATTCTTATCGAAATTGGGAAAGAACACTTGGCGGGGAGGAATAAAAAATTTAAATCATGCATAATACTCACTATCGGTTAATATTGCACAAAACTTGTTGAAAAACTATAAAAGCTCAAGTTAGCGCGCCAAGTTGAATGACCACACACAAACTTCTAAGTCCGCGTAGAAGTAAAAAATGTTTTTTTTTCGAAACACCACTTTTAACCCCGTCGGAAGAAAGACGTATCGAATAGTAAATATTAAGAAAAAGTTTTCCAAAATTTATACTTGTAAGATTTGGACTTGAAACTTGCACGATTTCCTTAAGATCCTAGAGTCACGTTACGTCTAAACGATAAGAAAGTCGGTTGATAACTAAGAAAATCGTCGGCGTCGCGAAAAGACGACCAGCGTCTGAAAACGACGCCTTTAAACTCTTCAAAATAAGGGTAGAAACATGCAGACAAGATTTAACATATACAAGACCAATGCGAGTGAAGGAGATGCCTGCTAAACATCGACAAGGAACGAGAAAGATGTTGATATGCAAGAACGATGCGTGGAAAAGAGATGTTATGGGTAAGCAAGGGTTGTAAGTGCGATAGTTTTATACAAGACTAATGTGAAAAGCAAGGAAAGCGCAACCTTAGAATTGTATCTTAGGCTAGCGCATGCGCTACCTAGGGGAAGTTTAAGGAGTGATCTCACGGAGTTCTCCCCTCTACATTTTTAGAAAAAATACTCCTTGTTATTTTTTCAATATCCCTTCCAGTTTAAGGGGAAGTTATCGCGAATGCTTACATTAAGGGATACTTACGTTTCTTTCAACTTTTCCACTTTTTAAGATACATTTTTTTTTTAATTAAAAAAAAAAGATTCCGTACGTATTAAAGCCAAGTGTTGTTATTTCAAAGTGCGACTAAAAATATGTTACGTTTCGAGTCGCGTGCCAAGTTGCATCTTGTGGAAAAAAATAGTAACGAAAACGAGTTTTCCATTCAACCCTCAATCAATACAATTTTTTCGATCGGCTTTATGAGTCACCCCATTTTTTATATCGTCCTATTTTTTCCCCTATCCTGCCCCTACCCACGCAGCCCACCCCATCTTAGCTACAATAAAAATTTCCGTCTCTTTAAAACTTAAATCCCACCCTAATTTTTTAAATGACCTTCCTACTTTTTTATTCACGCTTGTAAGTTCTTAGCTCGGCCCTTTTCAGTCTAATCAAGTGTTCGGTAAGGGTAGTTGGAATTATTCGAGCGTTGAGAACGAAAAATTTATTTTAAGAGTGCATGTAACACTTTTACAAAAATCTGAAATTTAAATTGTTTTGTGGGGGTGATTTTATCGGCCTGTACAGTATAAATTGCGCGTATCAACTTTTAGTCTTTTAAAACATCCAAATTAGATATTCCGACTGATAAAGCTATAATGGCATGCTCTGCTAAACTGTATTAATTTTACCTAATAAGGCATTTCCGAGTCCTTTTTTGGTTCTTTTCTTTTACTCGCATACTTAATCCATATTTAACAGGTTTTTTCGCCAAATATATCTCAATCTTTTCTTCTTAATTATATTCCAACAGCAGGTGCCCGCCCGCTTAGGAAAACTTAAAATTATTTTAATTAATTTAGAAAGTTAAAAGTTTGATTGATAAGAAAAAAGTTTCGTTTCGATTTTTTGTCTCGAAGGGTCTCCGCTTGCGACTTTCTAACGCTAGATGTCTGCACCGGTGCGCAAACGACCGAAAATAAGGGTTGGTTTGATCGACGTCGCGACGTCGAGTTTCAAACCGACGAATTTTGTAGATTTTCTTTTTAAAAAGAAAAGTTAAACTTGACCCAAAAACATTATCAGTCGAAACGGTTAGATAAAGAAAAAGAAAAATCCCGATTATTTATAAATAAACTACAACACGAAAAGCGAAACAATGCAAAAGCTCACCTCAGATTTTCAAACACTTTTTTTTGGATTTTTTCGCCATCGTAACTGGTTCGATTTGGTGTCTCAGCGCACTGATAAAAAATTTATTTTTCCATTGCATTTTAGTAAAAACGCAAAAATTTGCAGTTGAACTTGAAACCTTTTATCTCTACGATAAGGTTTTTAAAAATTACCCTATTTACGAGATTAGGTTGAAATGGTTTTATAGAATAAATGGCTGCTCGATGTATTATTTTGCAATTGAGATTTTTTTTTCTAAATAAAAAAAGAGCGGAAAGTTTTTATCATCTCAAATGGCTCGTGATTGATTTGCGCTTCGGACAAAAATAGGAAAAAATCAAATTTTCAACGATACTTTTATATCGAGAAATAAAGAGAAAGCTGCAAGGGTCACGCCATATGTAAATTTATAAAAAGCTACAATATGTGCACAAAAGTTACATGCAAATTGTTAATTTTCCCATTTTATATAAAACAAAAATGTTTGTGTTATTCCAAAGTAGGTAAAAAGTTTCCTTCAAGGATCACGTTTTTGCTGTCGCAGTCACGACGATTAACAAAAGGTTTCTAAAAATACGAAAATAACGCAAATTCGAGAGCGATTTTGCAAAAGCAACCCTTGCGGATTTGTGAAGCATGCAAAGCGAAAAAACCAAAACTCACCTCGTCGTATTGAAAATTACCAAAAAATTATAAGCAATTTTTTTGCGAAAAAATCAAGATGGCTGAACAAATAATCTATTTTTATCAACACCGCACGAATTGCTTAATCTAATATTTGTAGAAGCCATTTTTATATTATTTTTACGTACTATACCTATAGGAAAAAATTTTTTTAGGAAAAAAATGCGGATGGTTTTTGGGAGAGCTTCGAAGGAGACAGGGGGGGTCTTTTCGGCAAGCAATTGTTTTGTTTTGATTTTGAATTTTTTGTTTTGGGCGAAATTGTTTTTGCGAGTCGAGTTTTCTGGAGTGAGAGGCAAGGACGGGCGGGCGACATATTTATCGATATCTTATCACAATATTGAAATGTACTAACCAATTAAAAACGATGTTCAAGTTCATTCCCGCACATTTTCACGCACTCGTATAACCTCAACATTAAAGCACACAGTTAATTATTTCAGCGTGTCGAACACAAGTTTAGGCACCGAATTTTCAGCTAGTGGCTGCAGTTTGAAAATTTTCACTTGTATTTCGTTGGTAAATTGCAAAGTTAACGGGCATTTTATCATAAATATCTATGATTTAAGTTTACGAAACATTTGAGCATCTTAATAGTAAGAAAGCTGCACTTAGAATCGAAGGCGGTTTGCAAAAAGTGGGGGCAGAGAATTGCATAAGGCAAAGCGAGATGATTGCATCCAAGTGCATTCTACTCTGATGCACTAAACAGAGACGAGTGTGTACTGAATAAGTATGTATAATGCTTGTATATAAAATAGACTTATGCATTTCTATAGTATGAATCTCAATTTTTTTGAGCGGTTATATTAGAATTGTTAAATTACTTCCCGTACGGCCGTAAACATTCAATCCTCCAACTATCTCTCATTACAAGACACCATAATTTAATGATCCAACTTTTATAAATTAAACTTTTTTTATAACTACTCTGGTTAAATGGTTTGTATATAAATTAAAAGTTAATTGGAAAAATGCTCGCAGATGCACTAAGCAATTTTAATAATTTAATTACTTCGTTTTCAACTTCACTTTAATTTTACTCTATTGCGGAACATCGCCCAAAAAATTTCTTTGCTTGATGCAAAATTTTGGGAATTAATTATACCTAATCGTTAAGGAAAACCCACGACAAATTTCCTCGAACGCACAACTTGACATTCGTCAAAAGTGGAAACACATGAGATAACCATGTGGAATTATTGTGCAAAAATGACCCCGGTAATTACGATTAAACTTTTGATTCAGAAAATATGAAAAATAATAGTTCAAGTATCTTTGAACATGGAAAAGTTCAAGATTTTGCAGATATTAACAGAAGTGTGGCTTAGACCATTGTAGCTTTTAAAACTTCATAATTTTCATTTGGTAATTCGGATTTGCGAATTTGTGCCTCCCTGCCTCTCCGGAACCAAAGTTTAAATCGGCGCCAAATAAGTGAAAAGATAAACTTGGTCTTTTGGACTAGCAGCCATTTTTCCAGCAAATTTTCTTCTGATGTCAATCCTAAATTACTGCTCGAAATTCTGATCTGATGACTAAAAAATTTATATTCCTCAACATAGGGAATTTACAGGGATTATATTTCAAAATGTTTTTTGTAGGTAGATTACATCTGAGGGCTCTTACTTAACCTAAGATGGAATGGGGTAGTTTAACTTTATCACACTCATAATGCAATTAACATCCAATAGCTCTTTTTTACCAAAGAAAATCAAATGTGATTGATTTCAAAGTTAGCTGGATCTATTAAAATAAAGTAAAAGATGACAAATATCTCAGTTGCAAGTGATTTGAACTGTTAATTTTGCAAATGCGGAAAAATATAGGTATACACACTATCTCACACTAAAAATTTGTGGTTTTCTTGAAATTATTTGTGAATTTGTAAATTGTTAGGGCGGGGGGGGGGGGGTCTTCTATACACTCCAGAACATTTTTAAATAAATATAGCAGATACATAATTATTGTTGTCAACTATAGTAACAGCAATAATTTTACGTTAAAAGTTAGAAAAACTAGATAGTTACTAAAGAAAATGTGAAAGGCTTCGACGATTCTGGCTCTGTAATCCCAAAATAAGAAAAGAAACGCCGACAAAATGTATCTACTCCTTAAAGTGGCGTATTTAGAAAATGCTTTTGGAGGGGGGGGCAGATTAAAGATTTTTAGAATCTCGTTAATCCATTCATGCGCGTCAGTTGTAACCCTATTACATCGAATCTCAGCACGCTTCTGTTTGATGTTTGAAAAAACACTCTGTTTGGTCGCTTTTTTTCACCAATCAAAAAATACATTAAACTAAGATTAGGACTGAAAATATTTGTCCAATATTAATCCAAACCGGGAAATTAAAATTTTTAATCAAAAATGAGCTTCGGCTAGAAAAAATTAAAACTTGGAAAGCATATTTATTTAATTACCTTATTTACTTTGAAAGTTAATTATAAAAATAATATAAAGTCAAAATTGTAAACCGGGGGGTCTGGGGGGTGTGGAACACCCTCCAGTACATATCGCGGGATTTCCACTCTTTTAGAATACTTGGAGAAGATAGGGGGGATTTATAATTTTACTAATTTTTAAGCAAAAATAAGGGAAATTTAAACCTTTGGCTAGAGAATATTAAAGCTTTGTAAAAACATTTATTTAAGTGCCTTACTACTCAGAGTTTAAGTGGCAACTTTTGCGTTACTCTGAAAGTTAACTGTCAAAATTATAGTGAACACCCTCTAGTACATATAATAAAATTCCCACTCTTCTACGATAGAATACCTATAGAAGACAGAATAATTATACAAATTTTGTCGGGAAAAACTGGGAAATTTTTTGTTTTTGAGCAAAAGTGAAGAAAATTAAAACGTTCGGCTAAAGAAAATTAGAATTTGAGAAACTTATTTATTTTTATTTAAAAAAAAAATTTTAATTGCCTCAAGGCACACCAAGTTTAGCAGCAACTTTGAAAATATAGAAAAACGGGAATCACCCAGTAGCGGGAAACGAAATTAAATGTTTAAATATTATACTGCTAAAAAGGAGATCCACCGTTTAGCTGCCCGTCCGTGGACGGGCTTTCCAGCAACAAATAAATAAAAATAATTTAAATTTTAATACTTCGTGGTAAGCATCATTTTTATCAGGGGGGACTTTAGGGATACCATGCGAGTCATCCTTGGGGAGGGGGGGGGCAATTGCCCCCTTTCCCCCCTTTTAAATACGCCAGTAATTCCTTACACAAAAATAAAGTATACATATTTCGTTTTCGTTCTTTTAATTATATCTTTTTGTAATTAAAGGATGATTTTTCCACCTAATATTGGTGAATATCGGTCATAATACGATTTTTACTGTTTATTATTTCTTTACTTATTTTTTTTAATTAAAAAATTACTAGTATAGAACCCCCGGTTTGTAAAACCTAGTTCTTTAAGAGAAATGTTAATTAAGTCAAAAAGTTTTCTCAATCAAAACATGCTGATTTAAAAAATATTTTGCCATATTTTTGCCGGTGAAGGCTAAATAATTGGTCAATTTCTTGCCAAATTGCACTAGGTAGGATTCGGATGACCGCAGTTTCTGGGCTTCTCGACGGTTTAGCGAATATAACGAGATTCCTGTTTTGCAAAATTTGGGGTTTAAATTGGGTTTAAATGCGGTTTTAGTGCTTAGTTGTTGGGTTACTAAACACTAATTTTTAGTGGAGTGAAGAGGAAGGGATGAAGATTTCTTAAAGTTCAATAAATTAATACAAAGCTAAACAAATATTTAAAAATTTTCGCAAATATGGATCTTCCTTTGATATTGATTAAATTCTAAGCTAGATTATGAATTTAAGAAAAACCGTAAATGACTATAATTTTTTTATAACAGCTTTTTCTGTATCTATCATCTATCAAAAAAATTTTTTTTTTACGTTACGTCACTTTTTTCACATCTATCAATACTAGGGCTGGGACCTTTCATCGATTAATCGATAACTATCGATAGTTATCGATTAATCGAAGAACGATATTTTATTTTTGAAATTTCGATTAATCGATATATCGATTTTAGGATATTTATCGATATTTTGATAGTTATCGATATGTCGATAGTTATCAATACACTGAAAAAAATAGTTTATCATATTGATGAAGAAATTAATAAATACAATGATTTTGTTCATAAATACTATGAATTTTTGTCGATAGTAAATTTGTCGATGTCGATAGTTATCGATATTTTGATAGTTGTTGATATTTTGATAGTTTCGATATTTTTAATTTAAGTTTGTCTTATGTTTTCTGGACTCCCTATTGGTCAATTTTAGGTTCGACCGGTTTCTTTATTCGAGAAAAGTTGGGGTTTATTAATTTGATAATTCGATTTGATAATATCGATTAATGGAAGTTATCGATTAATCGAAATTATCAATAGTTTTTGAATTATCGATATTCGATATCGATTTTTGAATATCGCCCAGCCCTAAGATTATTAAGCTTCCAAGATGGGTTTTATTTTGGGTTTGCGTACCATAGTAAATTGTAAAATCTTTTTTTGAAGACTAAGGAATCAAAATTAAAATAAAAGTTCTTGATTTTTAAATTTTTTAATCTTCAGTAAAAAATGTTATTTTATTTTGATTATTTTGACTAATTTGAAACCTCAGCCGACCAATCGACTACAAAGCAATAATATTGATTCAATTTTAGCAATAAATAATTTGACCTAAATCAGCAATTCATTTCTTCTTTACCAGTCTTTGTATTAACTACCAAGAAGTGTGCCGCAACGTTGAAAATAATCGAAAGCTAAAAAATGGCTCGGCTATACCAATGTCAATAAGTTTCTAGACGCCCACGCAAAATAATGGTACTTTAATTCCATTAAGGGTACCGAAGTTATGTACAACAACTGTTTGGATAATTAATGCTCTAATAATTGTTTAATTAATTGCAATGTTGATGTTTTTAACTTTTTTTGCTGAAATTTACATGAAGCTTCGTTATACGAAGCTGCCTGAAAAAGTGCACAACCTGAACCTATTCGAATTAATTTCTTTATAAATTGCATTTTGTGGTTTCTTTTAAGTCTGCCTACCTGCAGTTACTGCATAATTTAAAAAAAGAATTAAGTAACTTAAATCAATTGGATCGTTCTGAAAACTTGCTCGAGGTTTTTTCACATTTCTGTGGCTCAGGATTTCTTTTCTTGTTGGATCATTAGGTACACGTATTTTAACTTAAATTTAACTATTGAAATTTCTCAAAAATTACCAAGAAATGTTTTTGATTAATTACCTCAGCCGGATTGGTTTGGGGAAGTTTTAACCCTCCAGTGACCTTTTCTAATTTTTAAACAATTTTATACTGATATTCAAATGTTAAGGCGACAAGCGAATTTTTAAATCCAGCTTTTACTACAAATTGTAGGCACTTGTACGCTTCCTGTCGTGATTACGATATTTATGCAAAAGTGTTCTTTTTTCTTATCACCGTCACATTTTCACTATCAACACGAAAATTAGATATGCATTGTATTATGTAACACCTTTTCTTTTTAAATAATAGTAGTTATTATTATAATATAAAACTATTGTTTCATAATCTCATCAGCTATACCGCGAGATATTAGTCCCACATAATATCTATTTTCCTTATTTTTAAATATTTATTTAATTTTATATTTTCTACTGCTTTTGTAATTTTCTTGTTTACCAGATCAATTTTACCCTTGAAAGTTTTTCTAAAAATACGATTTATCTCGTCTAACAACGTGGTTGTCTTAAAATTAAATTTTCTCTAAACTTGTGCAATATACGGCTTA
Organism: Cantharis flavilabris; assembly: GCA_949152465.1. Classification (NCBI taxonomy): domain Eukaryota; kingdom Metazoa; phylum Arthropoda; class Insecta; order Coleoptera; family Cantharidae; genus Cantharis; species Cantharis flavilabris. Next base: position 6,967,248 of record OX424438.1, read on the forward strand.
TATTTGCTTATATTTGATTGTTTATTACATCTAACGACTTATCAGATTTTTTTAAAGGGGTATCAGTTTTTATCGTTGAGAAAATAAACCATGTCTTTATTGCACTTTTATGTAGCACAATTTCGTTCTCCTTTTCATGCAATTTATTGGCAATTTGTGAGAAAAAGACGAAAAATGATTTTAAAAAGTAACTTCGCGTAATTATAAGAATTCTTGGGGATTTATTTATAGCAAATAAGTATTTTATATAATTAGCGTTAATTATTTTCTAAATATGCCACTAATTATAACAAACCAAAGTGCAACTTTTCACTTGTTGATTTAAATTTTTGCTTTGACTTTAAGTCATAATAACGTAAAGGAAAGATTTTATTCTACTCTATTCGATGATTGGAATTTTTTTGGCTAAAATGATCTGTGTATATTTACCTAAGTCTGGCCAATTCATTTAATAATAAAAACAGAAAAATTTCGGAATAGACTTTAAAACTTTAATATTATAAAACGAAAAAATTAAAAGAAAGCAAAGAAAATAATAATATATTTAAAAATTCTCGAGTTTTTATCCCTGTTCCCACTAAAATCTGGTGAACTTTCGTCCTAAAATTCGGTTGGCGTCGAAATATTGTCCACATAATGTGCTATATTGAACAACTGAAAGATGTCTAAGATTACAGGACGCTACATACAGTGTCTCACAAAAGTAAGCGTACAGTTATTGGACATTGCTTGTTGAAAATTTAATTCTTTTCATTTCTGTTTATATACATTTTTCTATTTTGCCGGACGGTTTTCGAGATACAGTAACTTAAAAAAATCTCTGTCAAAATTTTAATGAATATCCATAAGAGGATGCACTGTTATTTGGCCCAAAATTATTTGGCGGACCAGTTTTTGGCCGACAGGAATTTGGCCGACATTTATTTTTTGGAAAATAAATAAATGTATTAAATATTACATTATTTTATTTGAATCATACGAAAACTACAGTGACTTTATAAAGACAGTGGCGACAAGCGATTTTTGACCAAAATATTTTTGGTAATATATAGCTTACGACGGAATAATTTATTTAACCTTATTAAAAATAGGAAAAAATGTCTTACGTAATTTATGAACGGCCCCTAATTACATCAGATATTGGTATACATGATTGCTGTGAAATAACTGCTGTCCGTCAAATGACTGTCGGTCAAAAATTGGTCGGCCAAATAATCTGTCGGCCAAATGATTGTCAGCCAAAAAAATTCCGCCAAATGACTGGATACCCCATAAGAGTAATTTTAGTAATTTTGCTGTAGAAGAAATTTTTATATAAGAAAATCTGTCTTTAAAAGGTACATTTTACATTGTGAGCATAAGACTGGACGCTTATTTTTGTAAGTTACTGTCCTTTCTCAAGGATGAAATACTGTATTTTACATTCTTTAAATTTTCACAATTTCTATGAATTTTTCTTCACTTTCCTGTGTCAATATGGATCTGAGAAAATGAATTTTACGACAAAAGTTGCGAACACTGAACAATGTTATCTAAATTTTAATATTAAATGGGTTTAAAGCAGTGGTTCCCAAACTTTCTTAGCCCCCACGGACCCCTTTTTATTGTCAAAACTTGCACATGAACCCCAAGTGAAAAACTTGCAAAACAAAGGTACTCATTTTGGACCAACTAATAATAAACTTACAAAACGAAAGAGGGTTATTTGGGTAACAATACACAGAGGCGGATTAATCAGAAAACAAAAGAAGCTAGCGCTGTAGGTGCCAAAATTTTAAAGGTATTTCGTGTTTGTTATTTCTGTTTAATTGTTTTGTTTTTGCATTTCATATTCATGTTAAAAAAAGATAAAATACGGTCTTGGAAGGGGGGGGGGGAGAAATTTTGGTTCAGTACCTTGTGCGGACCTCTTGACGATGTTCAGGGATCTCCAAAATTAATTTTTATTTTTTAGGACCCTCTGAATGATCCCGGGGACTGCTGAGGGTCTATGGAGACCACTTTGGAAACCACTGGTTTAAAGTAAGAAGTTTAAAAAAAGTACGTAGATCAAACCATTGCAGATAAAGAAGCCAATGTAAGCATTGAAGAAACAAAATAATTTCTTATAATTAGGATTTAAATGAAAAGGTTTTTAGTGAATTTTAATAAATTGCAGTAAATTAAGTAAGAAGTTTCTGTGTTCTACGATTAATTGAATATTTTAATTAGAATATCGCAGCTCAGGTTCGGTTTTAAATTAAAACACGTCAATATATACCGTCGTATTACAAAATACCCATTTGATTTTTTACATTTCTGATTTTTAATTTATTTTGTAAATTTATATTTCTTGAGGTTTGTAAATATTAAAAAAAATTTTATTTTGACCTTAATTTTGTGAGACCTACACCGAGTGGCGGAATAATCGAGGCTTTTTGCCAAGATGGCCGATCGAAGTGGTTAGGAGGAAAGTTTTCTCCAATATTATTTTTGTGATTTATTGAAAGATTTTTGTAATTTTGAAAATAAAACTGATTTTGAGTGAGTAAATTAAAAATTTTTATTTTTGAGTTTTTTGTCCTAAAATTGGATTAAGTTTGGACATGGTTTGGATTATGGAAGTTTAGATGTTGATAATTGAGTTGGAATAATAAATTGAAGATTGAGAACTTAGAATTGAATTTAGAAATATTAATGAACTGGATGAAAATTTATAATATTTTAAGTTGAAATCAAGCCTGACAGGATTGTCAGGCCTGCGTCGATCATATATGTTGATTTTGATTTCCCAGTTCTGCTTCTAAAACATTTCGCTACTACTTCTACTTTCTTACTAAACTTACATAATTTACATAACTAACTTATATAATTCATTCGTTTTACGATGGATCAGTGATTTCCCGTGTTTGCACCCGCCAAAACGGCCAGGAGCGCCCGGAGCTGAGTGCAGGGTAGCGTAGGGTAGCTTAACTCATGACAAACATGCCTGAAGCTAATCCACCTTGACTGTGAGGCTTCACCTCGACTGGGAGGCCTCACCTCGACTGGGTGGCCCGCAAAATTCCATAAAATAACTATTTAAATTTAGTTACAGCGCAGGAATGATAACTACAGCGCGGAATTATATGCACAGGGACCCCGATATCGAGTATGCAGTATGCAATTTATGCATAAACACAAGATATTATGCAATTATAAATTATATTCCACATACAAGATATCGGGTTCCCTATGCATATAATTCCGCACTCTAATGATAACAAAATATTCAGGAGCAAAATGTCCCGTAGCGAAATATCCGGCCAACCCCAGTTATATTCAAAATTGTTAAAATTTAAATTACAATTTGGATTCACATTGTTTCATTAAAATTTTTAAATTAAAAAGAGTCTCATGCTCAAACAGTGTTGAAAAATTACACCGCAATACACATAGAAAAGCGCTACAGGCTTTCTAGACTCAAGGCTTAGTAGTATTTGTAAGTACATTTATGACCTCAAAAATTAAAGACAGGTGTTCTTGATAAGCAATAGAATTCACCAATCGCGATTTACCTTACTATTGGTGGCGCTCGGCAAAGTTATTTGCTGCTATAACAAAATTTTTGCTGCTACAACAAATGTTCAGTTGCCATAACAAAGTTTTTTTCTACCCAGAAAAAAAGATTAGTTGATTTAACAAATTTTCTTATGAATAGAAAAAACTTTGTTATGGCAGCATAAAATTTGTTGTAGCAGCGAAAAAACTCTGTTAGGGCTATATGGAGCTATAAAAAATTATGTTAAGCTAATGCTTAGTAAGTTATCCGAAGAACCACACTGACTGTCGGTCACCGGTTTAACTGCGCGGAAAGTCTAAAAATTTTATATGACTGTTTCCGTGCTTCGGATGGTACGTACTAACAGTCAATGGTCTTTCTGGGTTGATAATTGCCCCCATCAACTATTAAAAATAGAGTTACAGGCATTTCTCAATCCTACCAAATGTCACTACCAAATGTCAACAACATGCCGGCTCTACTACGTACATTTTTGATGTTATTTTGAGTTTATAAACAAAACTTTCTATATCAACTATACACATTAGATCAACTTAATATTTTCCGTGTGGTGGCGTTTACATAATGTAAATCGCAAATTGTGAACTCTACAATCGGATTCTTCTCTACTATGGTAAAGAACAGTGCGGCCTTTAGGCCGCACAACTTTGGCAATCTAATCATTATAACATATCAAAAATATTATTTTTATGATTTGTCATTCTAATTATTGTAACTTAGAACAGAATTAATCCGCTAATATTTTCGGCAATTTTACAAATTATATAATGCAAGTACATAATATGGATGTACAAACAGAGTGGCGGCTGGTACGGCCAGGGCGATGAGTCCCTTGCACACCCTAAATAGAATATTATGTCTAAGTAAGACTAAATAATTATTATACATTTTCAATGTATATTTGTATATTTTTCCGGTAAAAATTTAAAAAAATTTAATCTTAAAAATGGGTTTGTAAATTTTATAGATAAGAGCATGCATGTGCACCGGTATCAACTATGATTTTAAGGATCTTTAATTATTTTTTAATTTTAATATTTTATGAAAACCTCCACTTCATCTAAATAATTTTAATTTTTCAGCCAATTCCAATATAAACTTTTAACATCCATGACTGTTAGTAGTAGTCAAGTAGAAGTACATTATTTCCCGTATTGCATGCCGGGTTAAAATAAGAAAAAAAAGTTTCCTAGTGAAAATAACTCTTTCCCGGGTTTTTCTGCTCATTAGAAAATGTACTTACACTCTGCACACTAATAAATTAATTTAAAAAAAACAAAAACTATTATTTTTAATCTTCAAGGTATAGCTGACTTGGGCACATAACCTGTTATAATTTCAATTTTCAGCGATAAAATTTTCTGATTCATTCCGATTTTTTAAGTAGACCTCAGTTCTTAAAGAATTATTTATTTTATTAGCTTAAAATTAAAAGCAAAGTCAACAAGGACCCTTAAATGGTAGCTCATCCGCCCGCCTCCTGTTATATTTTCAATTAAATGGTAGTAAATATTCGTTTACGACTTACGACCTGTACCTATAAATTTTTTGTACATATTTGATGTTTTGCTTTAATGAATCGTAAATCCAAAAAAATTATGTGATGTAGGTTGAATTTTTTAAAGCAAAAAAAAGCTACTTATTTGGAAAATTTTTGATTTTCTTAAAATATAACAAAATTTGAATGAATGAAGTTCAAAATTTGGGTAAACCGGGGTGGACGTGACCGACACACGAAGTGATCTTCAGAAGTTCGAATGTTGGAACATTATATTTGAGTGACTCTCTTGGAGCTATAATTTTGAAAATCCTCGCCGTTCTATCATTTGCTAAACCAGTTTCAAAACTGTAACATTTGTGTAATGGTGTAGCATGGTGGTAAAAATAAAAATTATATAACATTATCTACGATTAATAACCCATTACCTTCTATTAATCTTAAATCATGCAAAACCCGGAACAAAACAAAATAGTAAGCAACGAAGTGAGTTTTTACATATACGAATTTGAACTTCCGACCTTTTAACTTCAAGTTCCAACTTTGTAACGTTTGTTATTTTAAGAAAAAAGTTAAAACTCTTTGTTTCGAACCTACAGGATAATGATGTCTTTTTTTTATAGAAGATAAATGCATTTTTTGCACTGAGCGCATCTCAAGCTAAGTTTAATGGTGCGGGATTTACTGATGGTGAAAAGTTCAAGTAGAAAACGAGTTAAAAAATTATTAGAAAAAATCAAAAAAAAAAACAAAATTTTATAGAACTATAACCTATCCCAAGCTGAGTTATTTCTGTTATAAGTAGGCTGTAAAAGAACGCAATAAGAAAGAAAAAAACACATGCAAATAAAGTACTGTAGAAAGAAACGGTGGGTCAACGAACCAAGATGTTTGTCTATCTCTCTCCCACACACTAGGCCCCTTTTTGATTTTACAGTGGCGTAACTATAAATAAACAATAATAATTTCAATTTTGCTAAATAAAATCTATGGCCATTACGAAGTTATCTCTTTTGGTTATTATAAAATTTCCTTTCGTCCATTGTGGAATCGCACTCAATTTTCTCCAAGTCAGATCGTGGATTTTGTGTAAAAATATTATGGTTTATGGTTTGGTAAACAATGAATTTGTGCAGATTAATTATCATCTTTTATACTGCAAGCTGGTAATTGGTTTTGGTGGAGGAAGAACGACATTATTGGCATTAGCATGCAGTTTTGGTACGAAGATAAATTTTTCTTCGAAATAACTCATTTGGATGGTCGATTAAATTTTAATTAAAACGAAATTTATAATGTGTAATTTGTTAAGTAATAATCGACGCCATTGACTTGTATGTATACATGAACAGCCTCCTATGCTTAACAGAATCTGTGTAGGGTAGGTCAATGCATTTTATACTCGTTTTATTTTCTAGCTGGAACACTCTTTCGTTTCTTTTGTACACTTTTCAGTTTAGTTTACACTGTAAAATAAATACAATTTATCTCAATTCTCGCGTGCGTAACGTAAAATTAAACCAACAAACTTGTGGAAAAGCCTCCGATTTTTTGTTCGTTTTGAGACAAAAAAAATAGGTTAGCTAAAAATAATGCAATTCAAATGCAAACGTGTCTAGTGAGTGCATCTTTTCTATAAGACACCGAAATTTGTATTATAATGGCAAAGTAGACCGAAATTACAATATTTACAATACTTTTTGAAAAATTTACTTGAACTCTTCGATGGCATCGGCGAGACGAATTTTTGTTGTTTAGAATTTCAAAGTAGAAATTTGAATTTTTTTCAAGGATGTCTTAGAGACTGAAATTAAACATTTTGTTGTATTGATTTATAACAATATTACATAATTTTATTACTAAACCTTTTACTCTTACATAATGCAAATCGAATTATTTATCCACTTTAGGTTAATTAATTATTCAAACTGCTACACCGTTAAATTTTACAGAAAGAAAAAGTAAAGCGACTTACTGAAATGTAAACAATTTTGGTGTCACAAACAACTTAAGAATGCAACAATTTTATCATCTCGAATGCATTATCAATAAACTTTATGATTTCACATTACTCTTAACAATAATTTAACTTGGTGTCGTGCCATTCTGACACACGATTGACGAGGAGCAAATAAAACAACTATCAATCATTTTCATGTGTAGGTGCATTGGAAAATACAAAGTAAACATTCTTTGCTCTGAAATCATTTATTATAGCTTTATAGCCAATACATTTTTTTTTAAAACCAAATTATCATAAGTAGAAACTTATTCAGGAAAAAAGAAAAAACTCCTGATGATTTTTTGTTGTGCCATTGCCAGTTGCTGTAAAAAGTGTAATAGTTGGATTGGGTATTTTGCCAAAAATAATTTGAACAGCCAAAAATTTGGAAAATGTGATTTTATATGTTCAAGTCCTATTACTGAGAGTCACAGTTGCCATCCTGTAGTGGTAGACGGCTGGGAACCTCGTGAGGACATTTAGCAAAGTTCAACTAAAGTAGGATTAAAACTTAACTTTAGTGGACTCTGCTCAAGTGTCCTTATTGCTTCTACTATATTTTTAAATTTTTTAAATTTTGTAACTGTAAAACCGAAAAACGAGATTTCAGGTTTTGAACAAATATTTGTCACTTGCGGATACTTGCCACAGCTTGAGAAAGAGCGTACTTGGACAAATGTTGACTATTAGACTTTTGAGTTAAAAGTTGAGAAATAACTTTGGAATATCAGAAGTTACTAAAATTTACTACAAAAAAATCAAAAATTCCGTTAATTTTTTCTCTGTGTAATTTCACTATTGAGGTAATAGCAACCACGAAGTTCATATGTCTAAGTTCTCTTTTTTTCCTTTCCTGGAAAATCGACAAATTCAGTTTTTTAAAGTTCAAAAGTTTCGATTTTGTTAATTATAACCGGGTATGGATTAAGCTGCATTCAGATAGAGATTCTTGTCTTGCCTTGCTTTAGGTAAAAACTGGCAAGAGCCAATATCAGATAGAAGTATTTTCTTTAATCTTAAAGAATTCAAAAAAATACTTCAATCTGATTGGTTCTTGCCAGTTTCTACCTTAACAAGGCAAGACAAGAATCTCTATCTGATTCCTCTTTATTCACCAGTATTGGAAACTGAATAACTTTACAGTCTTGCCAACTTGAGATCTCTCGGATTATTTCTACAATTACCATAAAGGTACGCTTCTGGGCTTTGGAATTTCGGAAAAATGTCACTTAATCCTTTAGAGTGGTAAAGTAAAATACAGTAGCAATGTAGAATTAGTCAATTACTATTAATAATATTTTGTTTTGGCTAAATTGGCTGTGATAAATACTTACAAAACGTATGTATAATCCAGAGAGTCTGGGAAGTCTGAAATATGCTCCAGTGCACTCTATGATTCTTATTTTCGAAAAAAACTGAGAAGTGATTTGGTTGCTGATGTTGATACCCTCATAGACCTGAATCCCAATATCATAATTGATATTACCAATACTTCAGGATTGGTGACCGTACAACTTCTAAGATTTCGTACGTGAACAAATAGAAAATGGTGCACTGGGGGGTATTCCATACCCCCCAGACCCCCCGGTCTCAATAGCATATTTAATATTATCCAATTACATTTGAAAAGCATTAAAACTTTCAAGAAAAATATCAGATACCTAAGATAAAATCTTAGAAAATATAATATGTAGAATGTGGGATGACCTCTTTAATCACAGCCAATTATTCTAGTAATTATATATAGCTGAACGCCCTTGGGCTTCTTTCTTTACAAGTCTGTTATATTTAAGTTTATTTCTTTATCTATTTCTAAATGTTCTTATAAATACTAGATTGCGCAAATTGTGCGGCCTGAAGACCGCACTGACCCATCATTTCCCCCATATCCTCCCAGTGTTATTAAGTTGTTAACTTGAAATGAATCAATCAGATATAACATTGATACATTTTGCAAGCTTTACAACTTTGGTTTGGTATTATGCAAAACAAATCAAACTTTCTAAAATTTATAAAACTGCAATAACTACTGTTTGAATTTTCTAATAAGTAACTAAAATCAAAAGCATTTTGTTGAATATTTCAAGGTAGAGTGAAAATATAGCCCACTACAGTGGCGTATTTAGAAAATGCTTTTGGGGAGGGGAGAAATTAAAGGGTTTTAGAATCTCGTTAACCCATTCATGCGCGTCAGTTGTAACTAATCTTATTAGATAAAATCCCAGCACGAACGTGTCATTTTTTGGTGAAAAGAAAACACTCTGGTTGGTTGATTTGTTTTTACTAATCAAAAAATACATTAAACTAAGATTAGAACTAGAAATATTTGACCAATATTAATCCAAACCGGGAAATTTGAATTTTTAATCAAAAATTAGAGAAGTTTAACCTTCGCTTCGGCTAGAAAAAAATAAAACTTGAAAAGCATATTTAGTTAATTACCTTACTGCTTTACGGAATTTGACAGCAACTTTCTGTGGTACTTTGAAAGTTAATTATAAAAATAATATTAAGTCAAAATTGTAAACCGGGGGGTCTGGGGGGTGTGGAACACCCTCCAGTACATATCGCAGGATTTCCACTCGTTTAGAATATATGGAAAAGATAGGGAATTTATAATTTTACAAGTTTTGCCAGGAAAAATCGAGAAATTTGAATTTTTAAGCAAAAATGAGGGAAATTTAAACCTTTGGCTTACTCTTGAAAGTTAACTGTCAACATTATAGTCAAAAGTGTAAACCGGGTGGTCTGGGGGTAAACACCCTCCAGTGCATATAATAAAATTTTTCCACTCTTTTAGAATACCTACATAAGACAAAATAATTATACAAATTTCGTCGGAAAAAGCTGGGAAATTTTTGTTTTTGAGCAAAAGTGAGAGAAATTAAAACGTTCGGCTATAGAAAATTAGAATTTGAGAAACTTATTTATTTTTATATTATAAAAAAATGTTTAATTGCCCCACGGCACATCAAGTTTAGCAGCAACTCTTTGGGTTGCTTTGAAAATATAGAAAAATGGGAATCACCCAGTAGCGGAAAACGAAATATATCCACCGTTTAGCTGCCCGTCCGTGGACAGGCTTTCCAGCTAGTAAATAAATAAATCAACAAATAAATAAACATAATTTAAAATTTAAAACCTCGTGGTAAACATCATTTTTATCAGGGGGGGGCTTTAGGGGTACAATCCGAGCTCCCCCCTCTAAATACGACACAGGCCCACTATAGAAGAATTTATTAGCCTCTTTCTCTGAGAGAAAGGTTTCATCTTTTAGACCTCACCAGTCTTTAATATAGTTAATGATTTCAATCATAGACCCAGGGGGACAGGCAACCGCACGAAAACAGTCATAAAAAAGTTTAAATTCTTTCCGGATTCGAACCGGGTATCTTAGCGTCCGCAGTTGGTCCGCTAACTTACTAAGATATTGTCCGTCCAAAAATTCCAATTTGCGCCAAAAAATTAATTTGAATTGACTCAGTGCGGAGTAGTGGGTAGGTTTGCGAAGAAATCTTTGAAAAAGAAAAGGAGAGGAGTAAAAATAAATTCGAAAATTAATTTGACGAAAGTAATTACTGTAAATGAGGAGGGAATGCCATATTTCCACTAATATAGGAAGAAAACAAACTTGTAGAATCAAAAATAATCAAACTGCAGAAGCCTCAGCTAATTATTTAGATGAAAACAAGGAAAAAAAACTTATTTAATTCTGTTTTTTGGTTTTTGGTTCTGGTTTTGGTTTTAATGAAGATTTCCTTTGTATTTAAATCAGTTTTAGGTTCTGTAGAATTCTCAAAGTAAATTGAATGACATAATAAACTGGAAAAGTTGGAAAACCAATTGTTTTTTTGGTTATGGTTATTGTTTTATACTTTTGAATTCCATTTACGATCACATCAGTGGTAGTGGCTTGGCGTTACCACTGGTATAGGAGCAGAAATTCTGGGTTCAAATAGTGAATTTCACGGAGTTTCTTAGCTCAGCTTCTCAATTAAAGCTAGATCATCGATAACAATGATGTTTTGTTAATTTTGGTTTTTTATTTGCTAGAAATTCATAAAATTTTGTATAGCCGGACGAACACATTGTATAAACGTAATATTTCGAAATAATTTGGACTTAATGATGCAAACTTGAAGTAATTTTCGAAATTGATGTAAATAGAAAATATCGAACAATTTTTATCAAATCACGAGAATTTGATTTACTTTTATTTATTTTAAAAGTAGAAAAATCAGCTATCATAGAGAGCATGTGGAAAAATCAAGGTTAAAGATAAGATTTTTATTATCAAAGCTGCAATGCGTGGTTGGTTTGACCGAGCCGAAGCTTGACTTGATAAAAATGAATTGCAGTAATAAATTATTTATAAAAAAGAAATTGCTTTTTTTCTTTGGGGGATTCCCACGGTTTCCAATTTTTAAAACAGTTATCCTTCCGAGAAAATTTGTCAAAATATTTTGGCCTGATTTATATCGCAACTAAAAATATTAAAAAAATAATAATAATAATGGAAAGAAAAATCGGAGTGAAAAAGGGGAAAGAGAAACTAAAACGTTTTGTTTGTACCTGTCGATGAAATCAAAAATGTAGATGGAATTGTTTTCAAAAACGAGATAATCAAAGCCATAAATAAATTGTTAAATAACGTGGGGTGGAGCTAGAGGGTTAAATTTTCAATTATTTAATAAAAAAGTATCTGCAAAATACTGGCATTCGATTGGATAGAATCGCAGGGTGGAAACCAACGTCACATATATGTATAATCCGCCATGTTGAATGGGTAAATGAAAAAAATTGTTTGTTTTGAAAATAGATTATGCTATTGAATAGAACTAAATTGGATTTTATTGTTATGTATTGATGATATAGGATAAAATAAAAAGAAGATACGGAATGTTTGCGCAGGCGCATGCATTAAGAAGGATATAAGTAGGAAAACTTACCTTTAGTAATTCTTGAGCTCCGAAGCTTGGTAGTAGTCAAATTTGATATGTTGAAAATGTCACAGTCGGTAATTTTTGGTTTTATATTCCAAATTAACTTTTTCCAAATATAAGCCACAAATTTTTATATAATTTTTAAAAGTTTTTCAATAAATTTTCATAATATACAAATATTCTTACTAAGATTTTTAGTTAAGGCCGACTTTAAGGCACTTGAGTCTCGTCTTGGAAAAATATTGGTTGCATTAATTTTTAGTATTAGATTTTTTAAAACGTAACACAAATTTTTTATTTGGTTAAAATCACAGATTTTGATTTATATAAATAATCGGATATCAAAATGCGAAATAGAAGAAATGATGATTCTTGATTGCAGTCGCTTAGAAATTATTTCGAAAATAAACGTTGTTGTCCACTTATATTAGCCCGTTAATAGCCCGTTAATTACTTGGTTTAGCTATTAAATTTTTTTGCCCTGTTAAATAAAAAATTTTCTTCACTGACGAAGAAGTATCGACGATTGAAACTGCCGTGATGTTGATGCCCGATGCTAGTTTTCAATGAGGAGACTTCTTTTACTTAAAAAAGTGGTGAATGAACTTAAGATGAAAAATTGTAAGGAATCACTGTTTGTTTTCGCGGTTTTGCTTAGCGTCCTGCGTTTGGTGCGTTGTGAAAGTTTGGCCAGAAGTTTTTCTATCACGATGAGTAATTTTGTACTATGGTTCTAATTGGTAATTTTCTGAAAGACAAAAGATAACTTAGCTCTTTGCGAAACACAATCTTAAAGCGGTATAACTTACAATTTTTGTTTTTGACTGTATTTTTATAAAACTGTAGGTATCGACAGGTTAGGGAATTGTGTGAGGGTATTTCAAACGCAGTTGGCTATGCACTGAAATTTTCGTGTGCTAGAAATAGTAGAAGTACATAAGTGGTATATGGATTGCACCTATCAAATACATAGGTGGTATATACTTTGATGGGTGGTGGTGAAAACAGAGTAGCATTTAGGGGTGGTGGCATAGGCATTTGGACGCTAGTGATTGCTGAAACGACAGCAATAATTAACCACGACTAATGGCAGATTTCTGGACTCACTGCACTTTTTTGTCATTCTAATCTCATAGCCGCTGTTGCGCTCATAAATTTTAACAGAAAAATTAACTCGCAACTTTTAAAACTCAATACACAAGCCTCGCAGAGATAGACGATCATGTTTACGTTTCATGCTTGAATTGCGCTAATTTTTCTATTTAGTTATAATATACAAGTAAACTAATCACTTATTAAATAACAGGATCTGAGAGTCAAGCCATACGAACGTGTCACGCTCTTTTTTTTTATTCCCTCCATTTTTCATCGCAATTTTCCAATTAACAGAACCAACTATTGATCGGCCTAATACGTTTGTTGCATTTAAATCGAGTTTGTTATTTTCAACCCTTTAATCGGCTGCAGTTGCAACATTGTAGACGACTTGGTTGCATAACTTTATTAAAGGTCCCCGACACATTACCTGAACCCTTCACGCTTACATCCAGGTGCACGTGTATTTATTTGGCCTAAATTGCCAAAGGTAATCAAGTCCAAAAATTATGGACGACCAGACGAGCTGTCGGCAGCACGTGCGAACGAAGGAGAGAACGCACCGCCAAATTTTTTTGTAAACAATTGTTAGTGACTACAAAACTAAATTCCACCTTTGATAATCGATATAATTCGTCAATGCAGTTACGCAGGATCCAAAGTGCAATTTGGCTGCAACGAGAAAGACGAGAATAAAGCTGAAAAAGGATGACCAGCATGTGTAATGTTTGAACTTTATGTACCCAATTTGAAAATCAACATCACATCAAATCGCATGTTTCGTCTCAATCCTGCAAACCAAATTAGTCCTATCCTCTCTCCGTCGAACGAAACGGACGGTTAAAATATTCCATCAGTAAAATGCGTACGACTGCACATAACACAGTTTGTGTATGTACAGTATATACCTAATATAGTAGAAAATCCATGTATATGATTCAAATGCATCGAAATACATATTTTATCTCATTCCACGAGGTACAGCATTTACAAAATTTTATTTTGCAATTTTCATTAACACAAACTTCACAATTTTGTCTCAAATGGACGTTTCAAGCGTTTATTGCTTAATTTATCATGTCGCATTTATATTGATACACTTTAATGGCATTGATTTTTATCGAAAATTGTGTGATTGACATATTGGGAAAATGTAATTCAGATTCAATAACTAAAAATGAACCTGTGTCTTGCCAATCAACTGCTTGATTTTCAAGACGAAAAAATCGTAGATGGTACGAAAATGAATTTTTAATTATAACACTAAAAACATTCATTTGCCCGATTTTCTCAGATGGACATGCAGTTAAGACTATCAGGAGAAAATGTAAACTTTTTCATCCTGATATACAGAAAAATGTTATGCAACCAAGCCTACATCATTTAGCGAATGCTTTTTATTTTCACTTTTATGCGGTTAGCAATTTTTCACTTTTTTGTCATTTTTTATTTTACAGTACATAATTTTGAAAATATTTCAATTTCCGAAGAAGAGAGATTAACATCGAGAGTAAGAGTTGGAAACGAAAGCATTCGTCAAAACACGAAGAATTGCTCTTCAAGGATGTATAGCATTTTTCATAATCAACCGTTAAAAGTTACAATATTCAATGCGAATTAACGTTTTTGTGGCAGCTGCAAAGATTTTTCAGTCGAGCGATGGCGAAGACTCCGCTTTGTACGGGTCTTATTTAACTCTTTGGTAACTAATTTTAATGAAACTTGGCTTAAGCATTCTTATGAACCTCGAAATTTACTGGTTTTTTAATTGGCTAAAATCGGTTGAGTACTTTTGGAGTAATTTAATAACATAAATAACTTAGTGAACCGTGTGAGGCTACTATAGCCTCAGTGCCGGATCAAGCTATTTCAACACCGGGTGCAGATTAGGCTTTAATACTAAATATTATATTGTATAGAATATTCGCGATTTACCTGACCGTTGGTGATGCTCATGACGCTACCAAATATCAAGAACATGGCGGCTCTATTACGCACCAAGTACAAATCATGTTGTTTGAGTTTAATTCTGAATTATTTTATCGTAAAGCCGCGGTGAACTGATAATTCAGTTACTATCAATCAGATACTAAAAGAAGGCAAACGTTTTGTTTTAAAGAAAACTTTCTATACCAACTCGTTGATAACTGAATAGCCCGTGAAGAAAGAGCAAATAGTGCGCTGGAGTGCATTCCATGCCTCCCAGACCCTTCGGATTACTACTACGTTTTGCGTTTTTAAAAGTTTCTGTTACCATAGCATACGCTGGGGTACTAAAAACATTTTAGCATTTAAAATAAACAACTGAGGTATTTTAAAAATGTGGGACATGAGATGCCCTTCAGTGCAATCTAAGATTATTCCCGAATTTCTTATTTTCTAAGAGTTCCTAGAATTGGAACATTTTGTGCGTTTTTGTAGGATGCCCGTTAATATTATACACTGAAGGTGTAAATCCGGGGGGTCTGGGGGGCATGGAACGCCCTCCAGTGCATTCTTTGTTAATTATCTCGATGGTAAATATCTCGAAATGTTGATAACTGAATAACCCGAATATATTCTTATTAAGAATAAAAACACTATAACCTATACATAGCCGATGCATATCTTCGCGCGGTTATCTCTTTTTTATGGACAATATAACTATCACCAAATTACAAACATATAGAGGATCAATTTTGTAAAATAATGTAGTTTAATAAATTATTTTAAATATATTTTTTAAGTATTTTAAGTAATTCGTTACAAAAATGCAGTGAAATAATATACCTAAATAAATCGGGGATGAAATTATTCCCGACACTTTTGAGGGGGGGAACAATCTGGAAATTAGCTTTTCTTTACCTTTTTTGGCTTTTTTTTCAAGGGAATGGTAAAATTATTTGTGACAACTAGTAGTTTTTTCAACTGTCTAGTAAGTTACCAACTTTTTAATAAACTTCATAGCTTTTGAGGGGGGAACCTCCTTCCATCCCCCCCTTTGGGCACGTCACTGAGGAAATAGTAAAGTGGTCTTAAATTAAACGAGCGGTTTGAAAAAGAGTTAAAACAACAATAAAAGAGAGAAAGAGAGAGTACACAATCTAAACTGTTGGAAACCGGGAGGTATGGAGGGTATGCAATTACACAATTTTTAAATTTAAACAAAATTCTTAGGCTATTTTTATTAATCTTTTGTTTTATGAATAATGCCGGTTTTCTTCACCTTGAGATATTTATCGAATACAAATTCGTTTAATAAATTAGTCGAGTAACCCAGTGCCGGACAACACATAAGGCAGGTTCAAGCGGCTGCCTAGTGCGCCGCTTATTTTAGAAGCCCCGTAAAAACAGAATTATACATTTCATTTCTTTGTTTTTATCTTTTTATACTGATTCTGCGTCTTTACTAAAAAAAGCACATTTTCTTATTTTTTAGAGGGCTCCGAAAGCTTATCTGCATAGAGACCCACAAATGTTTAATCCGGCACTGGAGTAAGCAATCAAATTTCTGATTTGTTACTTTGAATTTGAACTGCTGTTTTCTGGTTGGTTACTTGATTATATTTGTAAGAAAATATTGTTGTGTGGCTTAGGAAGGGCCGAATAAACCATGGGTGCAATAGTGCCGCCGCACCCAGCGCCAAAGTTCAGAAGGCGTCAAAATTATGCGTTTTTAATTTAATTTTCTATAAAAAATTAAATTTTGAATAAAAGAATTATTTGAACGGCTTCACAAAATTGCTGATTCTTATATAAACTGACCTCCTGAATCCGAACATGATCTCCGTTTTTTTCCCATTACTCACCGTTTTCGATGAATACCCCCCCTTCCTATCTATTTTTGTCACTTTTCGATAATTTCGAGAGATGAAAACGATTATTTTAGCCTTTACATTTCTTCTGGTAAGCTAGAGAGGTGAAAAGTTAACATTTGTAGCAAGAAAGTTGATTTGGGAGAGAATTTAATTAAATTGTAAATTTTTTTGTTTTTTAGCTCAATTTTTTCACTTATATTCCAGCTTCTAGTCTACCCCATTCTGTTCCAAACACCCTCAAATAATAAAAATTTTGTTATTTTTATTATTCGCAATTTACATTAAACGAACGCCACCATGCTGAAAAATATTAAATTAATGTACTACATATAGTTGGTATAGAAAGTTTTGATTAAAACCAAACGCTTGCATTCTTTTGATATTTTATTTTGTGAATTATCGTTTTACTGCAGTTTTACGATCAAATAATTCAGAATTAAACTCAAAACAGCGTCAATCAGAGCCGGATTAAAGGAGGGGTAAGGGTTAAGGGGACTGCAAATTTCTAGGGGACTCAAAAAAATTGAACCAACAAATTTTAAATTACCAAAGTAGCTCAGATTAAAATAAATTTTCAAATTAAAATTAATTAATTTTAGTTTTGTTTGTAAGTTTAGCTGTAAAGGTATTTTTTATATGTCAAAAGAACGGTGTCAAAATGTGCAATTTACATTGTTAGCATTGGAGAGTTCGAATATTTTCGTTAAATACTTCGACAAACAAATTTTGATGATTTAATTACTGAATTTGTGCAACTTACAGCAAGCAAAACTGTTTTATTAAAATAATGTTATTGCATTGCGCAAACTAAAATTTTACATTTTATCTAAACGCGGTTGACCTTGAAAAATCAAATTTTTTTTCTGCGGTGCATTATGCAGGGCCGATTTATCCATTAGGCAAACAAGGCAGTTGCCTAGGGCGGCAATTCTAATTAATTCTAATGAAACATGTAACATAAATAAATATTCAAGTAAGTTCTTAACTCTCAGAGTTAACATTTTTTTTTGCTAATAAATATTATGCTGTAACAACAATTTCAATTTTTTATTATAAGGGGTGGCAAAAAAATATGCCTAGAGTACTCACATACTTTAACGCGGCCCTGCCATTATATTGAAACATCCGAAGCCAAGGGGTTTCCAAGGAAAGT
Organism: Cantharis flavilabris; assembly: GCA_949152465.1. NCBI lineage: Eukaryota > Metazoa > Arthropoda > Insecta > Coleoptera > Cantharidae > Cantharis > Cantharis flavilabris. The sequence goes on from OX424438.1 coordinate 6,985,277, forward strand.
TAGCCCGGGGCCTCACATGTCCTTAATCCGGCTCTGCATCAATTGTACGTAATAGAGCGGCCATGTTCTTGATATTCGGTAACGGCATGAGCGCCACCAACAGTAAGATAAATCGCGAATATTCTATACCGGGGCTAACGTCATTATTAGAGCTCGGATTTTATGCTTTTGCATGTTCTTTAATATTGATATGCCAACAGAGTCGTTTTAAAATCTGGAAAATTAGGTAAAAACGAATCCGAAAAACTACTTGTCAAAATGCATATTTTGCAAATTTTCAACATTTGGTGTATAAATTGAGCAAATTATGAATATTTGTGCATATTTGAGCCACTTTTGGTGCTTTTTGAAGATTTTTAATAGAAAAAATAAAAAATTATTATTAAATTTTCCAATTTAAGCAATTATTTTATTTTATTTTAAGCAATTTAATCTTTATAATTTTATAAAAAAATAAAAAATAAAAAAATTTTTAAATAAAAAATTAAATTGCTTTAAATTAATTAAAACAATTGCTGAAATTGGCAAATTTAATAATATATTTTTATTTTTGTCATTAAAATTCTTCAAAAAACAACAAAAGTGGCCCAACTATGCATTATTTACTTAAATATGCACCAAATGTTTTAGGTAATTTACGTAATAAATTTTACATAATTCGCTCAGATTTATTATTAAAATTATTAAATTTTATAAATCTAGGTAGCCCTTATTGAAAATTTGAAAAACAAAATGGAAAAATTCTAGGATTAGATATTTTTTAGTTTGCATATCAATGCATATTTTATCTGTTTTTATCAATTTTAATGCATATTTTCAAGTATTTTGATGCATATAGATCCGAGCTCTATTCATTAGATATATATACGATCGACTATGTTTCTTAAAATTTTTTCGCCTCTACCTATTAAAATTTTAACATAATAATATAATATTAAAATTATATTGACATATCAGGGTACCCACTAAATTTTCCGAATTAAATGCGCTGACTTTTGTAGGTTTTCCCTGACATTTCGATAAATCGGAAATTAAAAATTTAAAAAAATCTTAATTTTAATAAAATTTAATTAAAATTCTTAATTTAATTTTAATTTTAAAATTAAAAAAAATTAATTTTTAAATTTAAAAACAAATGTAATTAAAATTAAAAAAAACATTTTAAATTAAATTGTTTTTCCTGACTGATAATTTAATTTCCCTGCAGTAAACATGAGAAATTCCTGACTTTTCCCTGACAAACTTAGGAAAATCTTAAATTTCCTAACATTTTCAGATTTTCCAAGATATCTAACCAGATATCTTTTTATGACATTTTCTTGGATTTCTCTATATTTCCCTGGATTTCCTAAAATTTCTCCAGATTTCCTTTCGAAAAAGTTAAAAAAGCCAGATTACCTATCTGCAATTTCTAAGATTTCCTTAAATTTTCTTAGGTTTCCCTTTTCTTACAATCTGTTTTAGTACCGCTCATCGATGGCAGAAAAGAAAAACAATTGCTTTAACAAAAAAGTTAACTTTTAAGTTTAACAAACATAAAAAGTTAAAGCATCTAAATTTGAAGTTTCTGTCAAGTTTGCTACTTAAACCAGGATTGCCAGATCTGTAGCTCAACCTACGAGCACACCATGCCACACTGCGATCAAACTTAGTACCTCAAATAAAATAACTTAATTGTCTCAAAGTTAGCTGACAGCGCACAGTGGGAAGCAAACTCAAGTTTAGTAGTTTGCTAGAGCGGTTTACAAACTTCTTTAAATCTGGTTTTAGTTCTTGTTTCTTCTCCAATTTTCTGTATAACTAGTTGATGCCCCCCCCCCTTTAAAAAAAGCCATTAAATTTTATAATTATTTTGTCATTTTTAGTAGCAACAATTGATTCATCAAAAAGTACTTTCAGGATCTTAAGGGCAATCCAAGACAATTTATGGGTATACATAACTATTGAGTTTTCTCAAAGCAGTCAAAGTTATTTCAGTGCTGCTATTGTCTTTATATTTTCTTATGAAGAATATTATTTACAGTAATAAAATGTTCTTATTACCTGGCTTTGAAAAGAAATAATAAGGAACAGTTTGCGATTGGTTTTCCTAATGAGTTTTTATTTTTTTTTAAATTTTGAACAAGTTTTTGCGACATTGAAAAAACAATAACTGCATGAAACTGTAAAAAGCGTAACTTATCGATTGGTGATCTATAATAAGTGCATATAAATTTATTTTCTCTATTTACATAGCAATTGCATTCAAATTTACAGTTTTTACGTTCGAATGTGCACAGTAATTGCATGATGCAAAATCATTAACAACCGTTCATTGCAACTGACTGAAATAAATTATTTATAAACAATCCAGTTTTTGAAACGCAAATTATTTTTATAATAAATAGACACACACATTTTATATTTAATGTTTCAAGTTTTAATTTAATGAAGGAACCTAATTTTATATTTATTTTTGATTAAGCTCTTCAAATAAAATTAAAATGCTTTTAAACATTTTTCAATTTTAAACATAAAATTTTCAATTACTACGCGGTATCGTTTTTCTGAAAGATAATTTTTTGTGCAAACAATTTAAATTAATAAATTCATTATTAAGTGACATTATTTTCAATTTTCTTAATTACTTACATCAAAAGTTTAGACGATATTGATTTAAAATTAGCTATTATACCCAAAATGTAAAAATGACAATGGTCTATTGAAACCATTTTAAGTGGGTGACATTATCATAATTTCAATTCTGTGTAAAGGTTTTTCTCCAATAATATAATCGGAAAAATTTTCCACCTTAAACATTTTTACTTCATTTACTCCTTTATTCGCTCTCGGATCTTTATTCCCGACGCGTTTTTCCAACTAAAATTATATTTAAATAACATCTAGCGCGTAAATTTTAAAAGAGGGCTCGAAAAAGAAGAGGTCTAATTATTTTTTCCCACTTTCTGATAAACTGTCTGTCAGAAGACACTCCGAGTTTCCATAGCTAGAAGCACGGGCTAAATAAGCGGCAAATATTATTTTTTATTGTAATTAATGAGTGTAATTTCGTTCTCATTTTTTCGCATTTAATCAGCATCGCCTGCCTTTTATCCGCAAAGCGTGCATAATATTTGCATGCAAATAACTATCAAGTTATGATTTTACTTTTAATTTGTCTCATTATGGTACGTGTTTGCGTACCTATTAAGGAAGTTAAATAGCAGTGTCAATTTATACACCTGAATCGATTAATTAGTTATACATAGCTCACTTTTAACCTACATTAACCGCGTCGCGTCGCTTCGGTCATTTTGTAAGAAATTTTAAATTTAACCAATTTTACTTGCTCAAAAATGTTTAAATGTCGTCGATGCAAACAAGTTCCTGTATTTTTTTTATAAATTAAAACATACATCAGGGTGCATCCGGATCCTGCCATAATATCTTGGCTGCCCTAGTGTTGGATTTACTGCTACAGGAGTGTAGAGAAAAGTTAAGCCTTTTTTTTATATTAGAGTTAGTCGCAAATCAGTATAAATGCCGATATTTACCGCTCTGGTAAGGTTTTGTTTAACTTAAATTTTCTGTTATATAGGTTTCACAAGTAGATAATATTTTCTTTTTGTTTCAGATAAGGTAAGTTCTAATCTTCAAAAAGTGGATCATGAATAATGCCAGATCAAAATTTGTGATAACATTCTAATTGAAAATTTAGTTGCACCTATAAATTTATGGCGAGATCATAGCAATATATATCGTTTTTGACAAAAGCATCTTTTATATTTTGTATTTACTTCTCTATCAGACCAGGAATCGTATCAAAAGCTGTCATATATACATACAATAAAAATGCATTAAAGTAACGAAGTGTTCATTAAATTTATGAATTTGTTCATTGTATTTCTAAGAGATTTACAAATAAGTTCATTGGTCGGAACATTATTTTTCAGGGTTGATAAAAATTGATTTCATCGTAATATATCGAATTAAAATTGTGCAGAAATGTTGCTTTCCTAAAAACGTCTTAGTATCTTCGGCAGGCTTGCAAACCTGTATTCTCAAAAATGCAGAACGTAAACATGTCAAGATCTAATAAAATGAAGCCAATTAATAATTCAAATACTAATCAATATTGTTTAATGATGATAAAAAATAATAAATAAGTTTTTAGCTAATGAATATATTAATTGAGATAAAGTTTTGTAATATTCCGCATTGATTATTTTTACTTAAAATGTCAATCAATAGTTTGTTATTAGTTTAAGAGTTAAACGACAAATTTCAATTTTTGTGATGACAATAATTATTAATTATTGTACATTTGCCTCTTAATTTTTTTTAAGCTGATAAAAATAAAAATCAACAAATTGGAAGACATAGCTTTCTATATTATACAACTTGATTCCCTGCTTGTGCGGCCTGAAAGCCGCACTGATCAGTCGTGATCTCTCTTTTTTTAAAGGTTGGCAACTGGAACCGTATCAATCTTAGATGCATTATGTAAAAAAGTGGCAGACAAAATGGCTTTTTCATATTATCAGCTCTTCAGCCCATTCCTGGATCATCGCGTCTCTCTCTCTTTCAAGAAAGGTTTCGGAATTAAGACTGCACGGTTGTTTAAACCGGATTGGGGAATTCCTGGAATCCTGATTTTAATAGCAGCTGGCTACTATAATTAATCAACCCAAAGAGATCGTAGGCTTTGCAAGCTCTCCGAAGCATCACGGAGACGGTCATACAAAAGTTTTTGACTCTCCCCGGATTCGAACCGAGTACCTTCGAGTCGTAGCACTCTAGCTAGCCTGTTGTAGCACTGAAAGTAGATTGAGCGCCGTTGTTGTTGGTGGAACTATTGACTTTACATTGTCTATTTGCCATTGTTGCGATTAATAATCATGGAACGCTACACAAACGATCGACCCGAATTTATTCAAAAATTAAACCAGAAATACAGTTGACATGAATGCTGCACGATATGAGCTTTTGTGACCAGTGGCGGTGCAAGAGTAGCTATAGGGATCGTAAGCAAATATCCAAAACGGGCCCCTAGAAAAACAATGATTTAATTTTGAATTACGTTTATTATTTAAAAATCTCTTCTTTGGGATTTACTACCCTTTATGGTCCCGGGCCCCTAAGCATTGCTTACATTCGCTTATTGATATCACCGCCACCGCAATGGGCCCGATTTAGTAGCCTAAGTGCCAGTGGTGGATTTACCAACAGGCTGAGTAGGCTGAAGTCTAGGGCGGCAAATCTTACGTCTGTATGTGAAAAATTAATCATGGGGGCATGGAATGCCCTCCAGTGCACTATTTGATCTTTCTTCACGGGTTATTCAGTTATCAACGTTTCGAGATATTTACCATAGAGATAATTAACAAAGAATGCACTGGAGGGCGTTCCACGCCCCCCAGACCCCCCGGATTGACACCTTTATTTTATGGTATTAAGGGGCAACCCAGGGCCGATTTATCCATTAGGCAAGCAATTCAGCTGTCTAGGGCGGCAGTCTTTTAGAGGCGGCAGTCTTTTAGAGGCGGCAAAAATTTTAATTAATTCTAATAAAAAATGTAACATATGTAAATAAAAATTCAAGTAAGTTCTTAACTCTCAGAGATAACATTGTTATGGTAATAAATATATGCTGTAACAATAATTTCAATTTTTTATTATAAGGGGTGGCACAAAAGAATATGCCTAAGGTACTCACATGTCTTTGAACGCAAAACGTTCCAGTTCTTGGAACCTTAGAAAATAAAATTGCTCTGGAGGGCATTCCATGCCCCATATTTTTAAAAAACTTTAAATGCTAAAATCTTTTATTACGGGCAGAGTAGCCTGAAGCCTAGAGGGGCAGATTTACGGAGCGATAAATATTACAATTTAAATTTAATAAATTTTATTTTTTTTTATTAATCATTGCTATAATTTGAAAAACTAGGGTATCGAATTTCAGAGGTCAGTACTGGCGGCAAATTTGCAAATCCGCCACTGCTAAGTGCGCGTAGGGATATCTCCCTGCCTTCCTACCTAAAATCCAGAATCTAGAAGAGTGCACTGTGCACGTGCCTGATGCGTGAAAAAGGTAAAATAACAGGCGCTGTTGAGAGGTAGACTAGATGATGTAGTCTAGTTTGTTGTGTTGGGCGTAGCGATTTGGGAATAAAATAAAAGCGTGCACTGGGGGGTATTCCATACCCCCCCAGACCCCCCGGATTACACCAATTGTTTTGTGATTTAAATAATATGTTTAAAACTAAAAGTAATTTTATTTTTGCATATCAGGGAGTAAAAGTCGAAACATAATATTTAAGTCACAAAATAATTGATGTAATCCGGGGGGTCTGGGGGGTATGGAATACCCCCCAGTGCACTCTTCTGGTATCTCTGGATAGGAAGGCAGAAAGATATCCCCTAAATGGGGCCCATTGTACTACCACCGATGCAGTCTCCGTCCTGTCACTCCTCAAGCTATCCTGTCTCCAGGATGTATTAATTTAGAATTGCGTATATTATTTAAAAATCTTTGGGACTTACTACCCTTTATGGTCCCGGTCATTAGACGGTCATTAGCTTAGTAGGTTAGCCGAACAACTGCTGACTCAGTTAGGTAGGTACTCGGCTCGAATCCGGGGAAAGTCTAAAATTTTCATATGACCGTCTTCGTGCTTCGGAGGGCATGTAAAGCCGGCGGGTCCTCCTGAGTTGATGGTTGCCGCTGTCAACTATTAAAAACAGGGTTACAGGCATTTCCCAATCCGGAATAAGCAATCGTGGGGTCTAAATGCTTAAAACCTTTCTCTCAGAAAAAGAGGCTGATTATCCCGCAAAGAGCGGAAAAGGGTAAAGAGATAGAAAGATAGTCCGGGGCCCCTAAGCATTGCTTAGATTTGCTTATTGATATCACCGCCTCTGTTTGTGACTTTAAAAAATGAATATTTGAAAAAAAAGAACTGAATAAATTTTATTACACCAAATTTTCTTTTATGAGGTTTCTTCGGATTTTTTAAATTTCCTCGGATTTCCTAAAATTTCTTGAATTTCCCTTAATTTCTCTTAGTTTCGTAAAACTTCATTGGATTAGATTAAATTTGAACCTTGGAGAAAAACTCAAATAAGATTTGTTACACTAAATTCCTTTTTATGAGGTTTCATTGAATTTTTAAATTTCCTCGGATTTCCTAAAATTTCCGGAATTTTCCTTAATTTCCTAAGACCACATTGGATTGCCTCAAGATATTTTTTCGAAAAAATAAGAAAAAACCCAAAAACAAAGATTGTTTGTAATATACCCAAGATTTCCTGATTTTCTAAAATTTTATTGGATTTATTGGAGATTGGGGGAGTCTAGGGATATAGCCCAACGAAAACGATGAAGTAGAATTAATTATACAAATTAAAATTATAAACAAACTCCTGGTTTTCTTTATGTAACTACGCTGTGTTTAGTTAAATTTTGTTTACCAACCTAAAGAAAATCTTTGATTTGTTGCCATTTTTACCAATCAAAAAAAAAGTTTCATCCCAATAATGCAATCGAAGTGCATACTAATGGCGTTGCATACTAATCTAGTTAATCTATTATTCACTTGCAGGTTGCAGAAATCAAAGGTTTCTACTACCAAAGACCACAAACCTGTGCATATAAAGGATCTAAATTTCGGAAAAAATAATTATTGTGCATCGCTGGCAATAAAGGGTGATTATTTAAATGGGCTGCTGCCTTTGTAAATTGCACTTTACTGATTTGTTACAGGAATAACTAATGATGAAAGAAAATTAAAAATCTGAGAATTACAGTTTACGATAACAAACAATGTAAATAAGTTTTAATTGTGATTTTAATTAGTTATTTTCCGTACATGTCATGACGACACTTTATAATTTTCTATTGGGTAGGAAAATTTTACTTAATATTTTAATTTATTTCTGGTTTATAATTTGTCAATAACCAAATTGTCCTTTAAAAATGCTGCGCGTGTAAAGGAGGAGGAGGTGTAAATATTGACATCTAGATAGTTTTCATTTGAGAAAATTCGGTTCGATTCCCAGCTCACCAAACCAATTTTTGCCGCTCTTTAAAAATTAGGGAATGTCTGACGTATTTTAAAATGCTGGCTATTTCTTTAAAAAGCTTTTTTCCCCTATCTAATTTTTCCTTCCCCACCATTTATACAACACGTTTTTAAAATCGTCTTTCAATTTCTTGAATTCATTTTATATTTTACAATTTGCATATTTCTGATTAGTTATTGATTTATTTACATTATTACGAAAATTTCCTCAAAATTTGCTTGCTTACAGGAAAACGAAGTGTTGTAGCTGTAAGATTGTATTTTTTATGCGCTATGTTTACTTAGACAAATTAATATTTTAAGCGTAACTTATATAATTTATTAGTCGTTTAAATTGTTTTAAAATTTACAGTTAGTTACTTCGGTAACAGGAAGTAACAAAAAAAAAGAGTTTGGTACATAAAACGTTGAGATTAATTTACGTTAGCACTTAAAGCCTGCACCCGATTGTTTTAAAATAAAAATGCTACCCTAATGCCAACCGCATCTTAAAATTAAAAATCTTGAAGATCTCCCGAGTCGTAGGTTCACACGATTTTAGTTGCTGTCCAAATTATGTGCAGGCATAAAGTCCAATTTTGTGTGATGCTGATGGCTGTGGCATCCCTTACCTAGATTTTTTGTCGCCATTTTATTCGATACCTGCATATGAAAGTACTTTTTTGTTAAGTAAGAGAATAATACGGTAACTTAACACTGTATTTATTTAAGTTAGGGTCACTTTTGATTAAAATTAAAAATCTGACCCCTTTGTTCTTTCATATTTGTCCATTTAATTTAAACTTTTGTGCGAGGTTCGTACGTAAGTAACCCTTTCGGAAAATTGTAACGGTAAAATTTAAATTTTAATATTGTAAATAAAACTATTAAAACACAATAATTAATTTTGAATTGTATTCTATAGCAATTATTAAGGGCTCGCTGTGAATGAGAATTTAAAAGAGTTTTTAAATTTAATATTTTTCCGAGATTTATACAATTGAAAATTAATTGGAGTCATTTCTTAATTTCGCGTTTCTGTTTAAATTTATCTTTCTCTAATTCACAATCACTACGAGATAATCTTAATCCCCATCTTTTTCTAATACTTGTTCGCCATTTCGACGTCTATAATTAAAAGGCTGAAAATTAATTTAATTTTATAATTGGATTTTTCTCAACTAATTTTTGATTCGTTTTTCTTCCACCAAAGCTCCCAGTGACATTTTCCTCCTTTCATTAAAAAAAAAAATTCTAAATAGTTTATTAAATAATAAGCAAAAAAGAATATCTTGTCTGTGATATTTAAAACAAGACTAAAACAACATTTCACTTTAAAAGCAAAGGGTAATTAAAAATGATCTAAAAATAACAAACGGGCAAACTTAATTGGCAAAGAAAAACAGTCGCGCGCTTTTACTCCATTAATTTTTATTTTAGAAGAATCCCTTTTGTTACTTTTCTTGTTATATAATTAATTTTTAATTTAAAAAAATTCTAACACCCCACACGCTTGCCCGAATCTTTCGTCCACGCGACCAAATCTAGTTTTCTAAGAAAACTAGTTCAACACCAAAACCTAAATTTGTAACCTTTGGCTTGCACTTGAAGGCACACGCGAACAAACCCTTCATGCAAAATAGACACGAAATAATCCCTAAAATTAGACGGGCTCATTCTAATAATCGTAGTGCACGCGTTTTGAAAAAAAAAACAACGCTGAAATAGTTTGGAACATCTGCTTGGCCAGTGTCCCTTCCCTACTTTTGACCCCTTTGTTGTGACCCCAGGTTCTTGTCCATTTTTATATTATTTAAATTTTACGTTTACCTGGTAGGTTTTATATTGTTTATAATGCGCAACCAACCCTCCTCGAACGAATCGGGTTTAAATTTTTAAAACGACACAAAGTGGAAAAATCTAAGTTAGTTTTAATTTAATTCCGGCGTCTCTCAATATTTTTTGACGCAACTACCCCTACTTAATAAATGGCGTTTTCTCCCTATTTTCTTTTTTACACCCTCTAATGATTTGCTCTTAGCATTCTTGCGAGTCTGCAAAACCATGTGGGAATTCTTTCGAAGCTTAAGCCCCGCCATTTTTGACACAAAATATTCTTCTTCGGGAAAATGTGGTTAATCTTAGCGTAATTATTTGTAATTGTAAATTTTTGCACCGCTGCTGTTTTATGTTTCTAGTGCAATTAAGAAAATTGCTTCGTTTCTGCAACGGCACAAGTCCTGTTTTATATCGCGAAAATGAAAGCGGTAAATTAAGGACACTTTTTTTTTCTAATTTCATAACAAAAAGTAAAGTTGGGCGCAAGTTTTTTGTTAGATTATACCTTAAAACTTAAAAAGAAATTAGATAGACAAGACAAAAAGCTTTAAAATATTCTTCGCACAAAGTGGAGGACAATAAATTACCAACTTTTAAAAAGTTTTGTCCCTAGATTAAAAACAGGCCGCTGGCTTGTAGAAAACAAATGAATGTCAGAAAGAAGAATAAGAATAATAAGGGTAGGTAGATAAATCTTTTGCTTAAAAACGGTTAAAAAGTGAATGTATTTTGTAAGAACGTAGCGGAGCGATTCTTGCGCTCAGATAAAATGGGAGATACGCTCTTGTGGACCTTAAACGTTTTTCTAAACGCAGCCGTGTTTGATATTTTTCACTTTGCGTTAAATGTCATCGTTGTCCAAGCTTATAACACGTGAAAGGCCGAACTGAGGTTTTTCCTATGTTTAATCTATCACAATGTAGTGTCGAGAGTATTTCCATGTGTACATGTGTTTGCACCGAGGTGTCCAAGTTACGACCCCATTAGGGACAATTTAATGAAAATCTATCAAAAACTAAAATACGTATACGGATTAATTTACGGCTGTTAACTGCGTACAACGATAATTACGATAATCACTTTAATTTTAGAAAAAGATATCGAAATTCGAAATTTAAAAATTCAGGATATCTCTCACCGGATTCGAGTTATGATGCAAAAACTGCACTGGCAATAATGAAATTTGCCTCACTCGCATTTAGTAATATTTCAAAATAGAAAATTACGTTTTTGTAAAAAAATCGCTAGGATTTCATTTCAAAACGGGAAAATTAGGTATCCAGAATGCAAACAACGAAATTAATACACAAACTTCAATTTCGTTTAGAAATTAAATCCGTTTTTTCAAAATCTCGCACTGATAATTTTAATTTTGCTTTCAAATTTCAACATGTTTGCTCGTTACTACTTTAAAAAAGTTTTAGATATTTTTAGTCGCAAAAATAAATAAATGATAAACTAACTAATTTACTGTAAATTCATTCAAACATTAGATAATCTAAAATTGAACAAAACGAAGTTTGTTTGGTCGAGACAAAAACATTTTTTGAATTTGATTTAAAAAGTTTAATTATTTTTTTAAATATCAGTGCTTTAATAACTTAATAATTAATAAATTTTGGAAATTGCATTAATGTAAATGAGAAAACGTTTATGAAGGAAATAGGATTTACTAAATTTTGGTAGTATTTGCATTTACATTTTTTCTTCTTTAACATAATTAAGATAGAGCGTAGCGCAATTTCTTCATTACTAAACTGTGCGGTAAAGTAAAAAGTCTAATTTTTGATTAAATTAATTCTCGTTTTGACTTTTTAAAAATATAAGTAAGTCAACTGCCTTCTGCCTAGTACAAATTTTGTAAAAACTAAATTTTTCTATTATATAAATAATAATTATACACCTAGGGACGTAATTGGATTTAATAATAATGCTAATACTAGTAAAATTAAATAAATCAAACTATTACATGGAGATAGACAGACAGAGTTTTGTACATAATGTAATTTAAACATTTTTTTTGCTTGGTAAAAAAGGACTATTAATTCAAAAAAAATGAGGAAATAACACCCCCCCGATCAGATTTATTTAAATTATTTAATCTTTGGTGTTGCCGGGTTCAATTATAGAAATAATTAAAATAGAATGCATTTTTCTCGCATTTAATACTTCTAGGGTGACGCGTTTCGACCTCAAACGGTCATCTTCAGACCCAATGCCAAAATGTAAAAAATAAATTAATCAATAGCAGCTAGCTCAAATGTAGAAAGTTACAAGATGTAAATAAAATAAAAAATAAATTATTAAAGGAAGCTACAATTAACACCAAAATTATTTTTTGATTAAGGATAATATTAATTCAACAGAAATTTCAACTTGTATTTAACAATTTTTTAGTAGAATTCTTAACTTTTAAGCAAATTGTGAATGCCTAAGTTGATTATTGAAGAATTATCAAATAAAAACCCCGAAATAAATAAATTACATTTTAATTTTAACTATCCAGTTAGCAAAAAAGTAATCAAATCGTGGGCTTAGAGCTAAAACAACATAACTCCAAAATGATAGTTTTGAGAAAACACGATTTTAATGTTGAGTGATAATGTAAAATTCGAATTTTTATTCACTAAATTCCGATGCAATGACATTAAAATTTGAAAATAAATATTTTTTTAGTATTTCAAATTTCAATTCAAATTTCTTAGTAATTTAAAAAACAGACTTATCTTGATTTGCCATGTAAAATTAACAAACATGGTGCAGTTAACTCCCTTATAATTTTGATTGTGAAAATAATAGATTAATGTTTTTATCTATGCCCATTCTCCAAAAACTTTTGTTCGACAGTTTACTTATAAACAAAATAAGCTAAGTAGCACTTATCTGGTTTTTGAATTCAACTACTGCATGAACTACTACTCGAACATGTAATTGTTTTAGTCTAAAACAAACTAACTGCACTTAACTTATTTTTGCAATATTAAAAATGGACTTAGTCAAAACTTAATATCTCTATAAAAAGTTTGTTTACAGTTATCTGGTTTTGCCAGAGCCTAGTTGGGTATGATACTTATCCAATAGAGTAGATAACTCATTTTGTGAAAAAATGGAGTTATCTTGTTTTTGCTCTAAGCCCACGAAATATTGTTTTGAAACAAATTTTGTTGTCTAAATATTTGATAAAACTATTTTTTATCGTCTGAGTGGCCATAAACCAGATATTATGATGAATTTTAACGGCTCTTTTTCAAAATGGCGTCTAACGCTTAACTCATTTTAGTCAAGGAAAGAAAATCAACCAAAAATAGATAGTTTTCAAATTGACCACCACAGATTTTTTTGAAACTTTGGTAAATTATACTCTTCAACGTCCTGAATTAAAATATGATTTTTAAAAAATTCTAACTTTTATAGTTTTTGAGTTATTTAATTCTAAAAATCGCAAAAACAATACTTTTTAAGCTCACGCTCAATCATACAAAATGTTATAACTTCAGTTCTGTAAGTCGTACAGAGCTGTGCTAAAGCTCATTTTAAAGAGGATTTAAAGGGCTTTAATTTGATACTAATCTTGATTATTTTCTAATAAAAATAAATTTTTAATAAAACGTATGAATCTTTTTTGTAGATTATTTCACGATCTTTATAAAAATACTAAACCATTTTTACTGAAAAATTAATATTTTCGGAGCTATGGCCATGTGAAGGTGAAAATAAAAAATTGCTTTAAAGAAGCGTTGAATCTCGACGGTTTGAATTTATCAAAAAAAATTATTAAATATTTTTCTTAGCAAAGTGTCCTTTAACACCACCGAAATTGTGTAAAGTCTATCTGTGGACACCCTGTAGTATTGTAATTAAAATATTTGAGCTAAAACATTGAGTTGAATTGTTTATCATAACTGCTGATCCCATCATGGTCCCACTCTGAAATTTTTATGAAGTGTTCACCAAGTCACCATTATAAATATAAATTATTTTTATAATTTTCAAAAAACACTAACTCAAACATTTTTTCATAAACACTTTTTGAGGTTTCCAAAAAATTTATTTTTCTTAGAAATTAATCAAGATTAGTATCAAATTAAAGCCCTTTAAATCCTCTTTAAAATGAGCTACAGCACAGCTCTGTACGACTTATAGAACTGAAGTTATAAAATTTTGTATGATTAAGCATGAGCCTAAAAAGTATCGTTTTTGCGATTTTTAGAATTAAATAACTCAAAAACTATAAGAGTTAGAATTTTTTAAAAATTATATTTGAATTCGGGATGTTAAAGAGTATAATTAACCAAAGTTTCAAAGAAATCTGTGATGGTCAATTTGAGTGAGTGTCAATTGGGGACGGCATCAGCTCGCCACTTCTTTTTTTAGCGGAATTTAGAGCATCTTACAGAAGGTGGGCCTTGAAAATGTCATAGCCTAAGGTCCAAGTAAGACCTAATCCGGCCCTGGGGCCAACCACAGCCTGATCTACATAATATAAAAATATAAATTGAATTTGATATTTGTCTCCGAGATAGGATGTTTTATATTTAATAAAATCAATTATAGAATTTGCAGATTCGTAAATCTTCGGTTTCTGAAACCGAGAAGTCTGGGAGGTATGGAAGTGTAAGTATACCATCAATTGATTTCAATAGAAAAACTTTTAAAGGAAGCAATCTTAAGCACCATTGAAGCTTAGGCAATTAACTTGTTAGTCACACCTTACATATCCTGACAGGTATTCTACACAAAAACCGGAGTACTCGGTTTCAGAGTCCCTCGGTTTCAGAGTCCGAAGGTTTGTGTTTATATCCTGTAAATAATTTTGAATGAACACTTTTACCTTTTTGAACAAAAAGTAGTACCCCGGATACTGGGGATATTGTGTATTATCCAGATCCCCGGTAAGTATTACCGCGACATTTAGATATATTTTTCTGAACAAGCTAAAGCTTTCCATTTTTTTATCAACTGCATTGTGGAACATAAACACAAACGTTGCGTTTTTTCTCCCCTGGGGGTCTTGCGCTTGTATAATTTAAGTACTTATTTAAAATTTAATGATTTATGTTTTGTTTTGGGCGAACGGAGTCTTACTGCCCACTGAATATACTATCGGCAAAAAATCAAACAAGAAACGCTAATTAACGATTATAATAATGACAAAATAATAACAACCTTAAAATAACACTAAACTCGATAGTTTAAAAATACCTATAGATTCTTTTCGCGTTTCCGTGGCAACCAAACAAATAAATTGAAAAAGGTATTTTACGCATCGTAGAGCGTGCGATTTTGAGTAAATTTTTGGATGGATGTAAGAAAATTACATTACAATTACATACAAATATTACTCTAATACTACTGCATTTTCCGTTTATTAATTTATTTCAAGGCAATAATTATTAAATTTCTATAAAAATTATATTTGTGTAATTTTTAATTACCTAAAAATATACTTTATTTAAATTAATATTTTTTTAAAGTGCCCGATATGCTTCTAATGATTGTTATCTACCAAAATATAGTCTTGAAATTAGAAAGCTAATTTATTTTACCTTGGAATAATTAACCTAATCAAAAATTTATGTTTAAATTACTATAATAATCATATTCGTGGAATTTCAATAGAACTTTTTGGAAATCTATAATTTCGGCCACCTAGAACATTTTTTTCCAAAATACTAAGATTCCTTTCCGTAAAGATTTCTTAACGATTATCGAGATTTGTTCATTTATGATCTTTAAAAATATTTTCAAGTGGAATAATAATTAAAAATCTAATAAATTTTAGTTGTGTGTCCAGTTTTCGTGGTGTGCAAACCAAGAGTACCAAAATAGACTTTTAAATCTTTGGGGGGGGGGGGGGGCTCTACAATAGACGGTTGTATGTGTATGTTGTATGTGACGGTTCAATATGCAAAATCCCTGTTTATCCGTTGAAGATCAAATTTAATTTTAAAATTCAACAAGAAAGCTCTGCTTTAAATAACATTTTAAATGCATAATAATCCTAATATATAAAATATCAGCACGCTGCTCCTGCTACAGCGTGTCATTTTTTGGTTGAAAAAACTTAATCTTCGGCTAAAAAAAATTAGAACTTGGAAAGCTTATTTATTTAATTACCTTACTGCTTACGGAGTTTGATAGCAACTTTCTGTGTTGCTTTGAAAGTTAATAAAAATTATATAAAAATATAGTCAAAATTGTAAACCGGGGGGTGTGGAACACCCTCCAGTACATATCGCAGAATTTCCACTGTTTTAGAATACTTGGAGAAGATACGAAATCTATAATTTTTCAAATTTCGTCAGGAAAATCCGGGAAATTTGAATTTTTAACCAAAAGTGAAATAAATTTAAACCTTTGTTTGGCTAGAAAATATTAAAGCTATATAGAGAAACGAGGAATCTCCAATAGCGGGAAACGAAATTAAATGTTTAACTATTATACCGTTAAAAAAGAGATCCGATCCACCGTCTAGCTAGCTGCCCGTCCGCATATATTTAGTTAAAAAATTCAAAGGAAATTATAATAAACAAAAATATACCAGGCGGTTTTCCGGTCTTGAATTTTTTCCATTCCGAGATAAGACAAGATTCTAATTCATGGGTCAGAAGTAAATTATCTTGAAATATTTCTAAGAATAATATTTAATTACCAGTCTTTAACGTGGAAGCAGAACCACGATAAGGAGCTTTGACTGTAAAGCAAAACGCAACAAATTAAATATTTATTTTTGTTTTAAAATATTTTTAGAAAAACTAATTTAATTTATTTATATTTATTTCAAAATATTATATAAATGTTCAAGGGAAATAGTGAGGCGAGTACCGAGTAGTGTTAAATAATTATAAATGAATAGTATTTATTTCATTATCTTTGACTATTTGACGGTCAAAATTCATTTCATTAGTTTAATTAGAAAAAATACTTTTATCTTTCAGTTAAACTAAGTTTACGCGGTTGGTGCAATTGTTTCAATACTCAATTAAGCTTAGCCGGTGGTTATTAGCTAACTAAAATCTTCGTTGGTTTGCATGGTAGGTTTTCTCTTTAAATCTCACGATTTTTCGAATTTTTCCCAAAATTATTTTTTTAGATTCAATTCGTATCATTCGAAAATCGTCAAGGATAAAATAACATAATAATTACAAATATTCAAAATTTATCATTCTTATTGATTAATTATTGTTGCATAAAAAGTGAAATAATTCCCTACGATTGATTAAAGATGGTTGGGCTACAAACAAAAAATTTTATTTTTAAATTTTGAATTAAAAAAAAAAACAATAAAATATCAAAAATTACCCAATAATCTACGACTCGATTCTTAGTTTTGTGTTCTGTGGTTAAGCTAAGAAATTTAGGAAAATCTCAAATTCGAACCTGAGTTTTCCAGTCCGTAACTCAATCAGCGCCATATATCAAACCACTAACCGTGGTGATTGACTTAAGTTTTAAGATTTAAACAATTATGCGACTGAAAATTTTTGCTGATGAAAATACGGAAATGCAGCTTTTTATCATTTTCCACATATGCAAAGGCTGTAAAATCACGCAACTTTAGTAATATCAAAAATTATAAGATTTTTAATTTTCATTAAATTAATCTACAGATAATATTATAATTTTTCAAAAACTAAGACTTAAGTGGACTTACCTTGCGTTGATTAATTAAGTGTTGCATAAAAAACTAAAACAATTATAATTGTTTATAAAAATAACTACATCTACGTTCTAAGCCCGGTTTGCACTACAACTGCCCTGAGGTTGTTTCATATTAAGATTAATTATTAACTTTTGCCCATTTGTTAATTTTTTGGTTTAATAAAATAAATGCCCGCGTAATTTTGTCTTGAACTGTTTTTTTCTTAACGAACGACGTCTTAACATCGAGATGCATTTTTCATCGAAGTAACAAAATTTACCCGAATTGCTACATTGACGAAATTGTAAAAAATTTTGAAAATCAAAAATTAATTTTTGAATGTTCTTAAATAATGTCGTCCGGATCACACATGTTCAACATCTCAACTAAAGGATTTCGTTACCCAAAAGGGGTCAGTACGTCTGTAAAATGTAAAGAATTAAAAAATTACTCTCCGCTATTGAATTGGAACAGGTAACGTAAAGAGCACCCTTTCATTTACTGCTTTCAGGCCATTGCTCTGACTTCCTTTTCGTGCCTAAATGAACCCACAGGATCTCTCGAGACAAAATTGCAACACTTATTTTATTATTTAAATTTATAAACAACCCCCAAGTTAGTTTTTCTACTAAATTAATTTTAAGAGAAATTTTTAGTACGGACATCCCTTTTTAGGACTTCGCTCAATAAACTTGAATTTTTATTTATTCAAGTTAAATTTATTTTATAAAAAATTTTCTTTCCAAACTCCAAGCGCGTTTCTGAAAACTTAAACGTTTCATTTCTAAATTTTAATAACAATTTGCATACATTTTTGTAACTTTGCTTAAAGCGCCGGCGTTTCGTTAAAGAAAACAACAAAGTTTTCTATTAAAAATTTTCAAGAAAAAAGTTTCAATGAAAAAGTCGGAAAATTTCATCCCTTACGAAAATTCTTTTCTTATAGCCATCTCGCGGGATTGCATCGAAGCAGATCCGCATGCGTTCTCTAGTGGCGGATAGACGAACTGCGTTATATTTTTATCGACATATTTTTTGCGGTGCTTCGAACGGGGCAGTAGTTTAGAAAAAAGCGGAAAGGGTTGATTTATAAAAACCACAAAAACACCCCTAATTGTTTTTTAATAGAGTGAACCGGTTTTTTTTATAATTGCAGGTATACAACGGACATTTAATCTGTCAACACAGGGTTTTTTCATTTCTTTTCGGGTTATTCTTTTCATTCAACAAATGTTTTTTCTAACAATTACCCTTATGTCTTTTTTATTGCTACACATTTTTTGCTTTTATTAACACGCGCTCAAATTTACCCTGCAATAAAAACCGCTGTTTTGTGTTTTATTGTGGGGTTGTTTTTTTAAATATTTTTTAGGTGCGATAATAAATATAATTAGAATTAAACATATTTTTGATACAGCTAGGCAGCTAGGGGTTGAGTATTTTTTTTTTTTTTTTTTTTGAATAGGTATCATGTGGATTTTTTGTGTTGCCCAATAAAAAACCGGTACCCGCTTATCGTATTAACTACAAAATATAAAATAAATAATGTTGGAGTGGAAGCCAGGGTGCGGATAGCGTAAAAAACACCCCTGGTGGCAAAATGAAGAGTAAATGCAACGCTTGGCAATCATAAATAAAAAATTGTGTTACAACAGCCAAATTGTTCTAAAATAATTATGCGGTTAATAAACCTTGTAATCTTTGGGTGTCAAAGTGGTTGTAATGACGTTAAATTTACGTTTATTTTCATAAATTTCCAATGTTTTTTGTTATATTTGACGATCTTCGCTGCTGGAGGATGGTATTGTGAACATGTGGTTATATAAAGAATAACTATTAATATTTTAATATTTATGATTAATAGAACACGGGGGGGGGGGGGGGGGACAGACGTTCTAAAGTCAATCTTTTTTTTATTTTTATGAACCTAATCTTACTAAACTTCGTATTACGAATTTATTTTACATAAATTATTTTGCTAAACAGCTTCGGATTTATTATGAAGAAAAAGCTACTATATAGTAGTGATAATCAGGAGGGGGGAGGTTAAAGAATGCTCTTAAGTAGCATCAAAATCAACAAAAATATTATGATAAGTATTTTATTTGGAGGATCCAGAAGGTTAGAATGGCAATCCGAATACTTTAAACCATTATATGTATATACTTTGGGTAAACTCTTTCGAACTGAACCCCGGTTATGTTCAACTGACGAGTTTAAATTTAAGCAAAAAATAGCGACTAACTTGTAGTAGCCTATCGTTTTATAACTAGGACATTTTCAGCTATTTATACTTTGGTTTAACACCTTTTAGCGACATTGTCCGATGCCTAATTGATTTCAGAGCTCAGAGGATATATTAGAGATTTTAGTAAGTTCGTTTCTAATGAGTGATCAAGATGCATTTTTTTATGTAAAAATTCTTTGAGATTATTTTATTTTGATTTTTTTTTACAAATAACATAAATGCCCTTCCAATTATTCGTTGAACTAAACTGCTTTAAAACCGCAAGAAATTTTAATTACTGATACTTATAACAATAATCATCTCACTAGATTAGCATAGTTTGCTAGTTCAGTTACCACAACCAAACAGTCTTAAGTTAGGTTCAAATCTTACATGCACCTATAATTTGGTAAAACGATAACCTGATTGACTTGAATTTTTTTAGTTTTATAATAAATTATCCAAATATATAAAATCCCAGTGCGCTGCTGCTTCTGCTACAGCGTGTCATTTTTTGGTCGAAAAAAATACCCTGATTGGTCGATAAATTAATCCAAACCGGGAAATTTGAATTTTTAAGCAAAAATGAGTTTTTAAGAAAAAATTAAAACTTGGAAAGCATATTTATTTCTGTGTTACTGTGAAAGTTAAGTATAAAAATATAAAGTTAAAATTGTAAACCGGGGGGTCTGGGGTGTGTGGAACACCCTCCAGTACATATCGCAGAATTTCTACTCTTTTAGAATATTTGGAGAAGGGAGAATTTCGCTTGGAAAAACATTTATTAAAGTGCCTTACTGTTCAGAGTTTAGCAGCAACTTTCGAAATTATAGTCAAAAGTGTAAACCGGTGGGGGGGGGGCACCCTCCAGTACCTATAATAAAATTCCCACTCTTCTAGAAAAATAAGACAGAATAATAACTATTATACAAATTTCGTCAGAAAAACCTGGTAACTTTTTTGTTTTTGAGCAAAAGTGAGAGCAAAGAAAATTAGAATTTGAGAAATTTATTTATTATTATTATTGCTCGACGGCACATCAAGTTCAGCAGCAACTTTTTGCGTTAGTTCGAAAACATAGAAAATCGGGGAATCCCCCAGTAGCAGGAAACGAAATTAAATGCTTTTCAATATTATACCGCTAAAAAAGAGATCCACCGTCTAGCTGCCCGTCCGCGGCCGGGCTTTGCAGTTAGTAGTTTTATAATGATGAATGGTCATTAGCATTGTCTTTAGTACTTAAATTCAATGAAATCCCACTTTTTAAATTCATTATTAATTTATTAATAATTTAAATTGTGCTCCATTAACGTTCTATTAAGATATTACCTTTCAGTCCAAGCCAACATAATCTGTGTAGTAGAATAAAAATTATAGATTGGATTTGACCACATTCAACTAGAATAATTTTATAAAGCAACTACAAATAAACTGAAAGAGGTTCTTTTGTGTTGATTTTGAATTCAGCTAAAATCCCCCCCCCCCTCACGCCTATTTAACAGTGTAGCTTGGTATAAATTATTTTAGGAAAACGCTAAAACTAAAAGTTACAAAGTTAGATAGAGCTTATAGTTTCAATTATTACGCACTGGGGGGTCTGGGGGGTACGGAATACCTCCAACCCGACTAAATCGATGTAGCCTCTGATTTCTAACAGTTTGAACATGATGAGTTTAACAGAAAACGGTGTTTAGAAATATTATCTGTCTAAATTGATGGGAAAATTAAAATTGACAATTGGCAAAAAATAGCATATTACTATGTATATGCTTTTTGGAGCGAGTTTGTCGGATTGAAGAACGAGCAGAGCGCGAAAAGTCCCAAAAATTATAGATTAGCTAAAAAAACTAACGCTAAAGTAGACTAATTGTTTTCATAGTATGTGAAAGTTAAGTTTTTCTAAAGAAAAATACAGTAGCGTAACAAGCAGTAGAGCTAGTAGAGCTAAACATAAATTTAAGATAAACAAATAATAAAACTTAGTATAAAGTTATTCCCGGTATAACAATTACAGGGTTTCCACGGTTTGGAAAACCTGGAAAATCTGAAAAAGTCATGGAATTTAAGATTTCCTTAATTTTGTCAGAGGAAGGTCAACGAATTTCTCATTTTTAGTGCCAAGCCAGGGAAATTAAATTTTCAGTCGAGGTAAGCAATTTAATTAAAATTTTTTTTTAATTTTAAAATTAATTTGTTTTTAAATTTTAAAATTAAATTTATTTTATTAAAAATTAATAAAAAAAAAATTGATTTTAATTTAATTTTAAAATTAAGTTTTTTTACTTTTTCATTTTCTGATTTATCGAAATTTTATAGAAAATTTTTATTCATTGTCAGGGAAAACCTGGAAAGGTCAGGAATTGATTTTGAAAATTTAGTGGGAACACTGAAGTATTGATGATAAATGATGCCCACTTTGCTTACCTCAATAAGAGACGACAACCAAAATTGTGAAACATTGCATTATATTTTTAATGGTTTTAAATTTTTTTTGAAATATTAAAAAAGGTTACAGTAGAACTGGGGACTCTTTTAGCGGGGGGCCCGCGTGCGTCCACCCACCGCACCCCGGTAGTTCCGCCCCTGGAAAAATATCAAATCATCAAACTAAATAAGAAAGTCAATTCAGGGCGTCCCGATTCCCGGTGCTGTTATCAAGAAAACTTTCAAAAAGTTTGAAACCGGGATTTATGGAACCTCTCCCCCCCCCACTCACAGGTAAACAGCATCTATATACTAAAGTAATCAACAAATTTGTGGTTTAAGTTGTTGAATAGACACAAATTAAATAAACCGTAAACAACTATAAATTTCAAAACTGATGTTATTTTGTTTTGAAAATTGAATAATTGAATTAACAGTTGGGGAATACCCCCAGCTCCCTTCCCCCACAGTTTTGCATCAGTATAACTTGGTATAAAATTTAAAAAAAAATACTGAAAATTAAAGTTACAGAGTTAGAGAGAGTAGGCAGTTTAAACTGTTGCAGTCCGGGGGGAGGGGGGTTTGGGGAAAGAGGGGTATTTTGGAATATTCCCAGATCAATGTAAGCAATGTAATAAAATTACAATATTTTTGAATTTTAATAACATTTTTTAAGACTTTTAAGGACTTCTTTAAGGAATTCTAGTAGTCTTACCCCCCCCATTCAAAGTTAAGGGTATTTTTTATTCTTCAGCGTACAGAGCGTCCTGCAGTTGTATACGAATACATTTTTTTGTAACTTTTCGATATGATTATTAACTTATTTAAATTAAAGGTAATCACATTTACTACACATTATTTATGCGAATACCATCAAAGTAATGACTAATACCGTAGTAAGCCTCAAGCTTTCAACATTTTAGATTGTCATATTAATATCCCTAGACAACTCACCGGCTGTTTTACTGTGGATCTTAAAAAGACAAAGAAGCAGTGGCGTAACAAGGCAGCTACGGGCCTGTGTTTCTGACTCAAGCGGGGCCCCAATTGGAATATTAAATTAACATGGAACTTTTTTATAAATTAATTTTTATGATAAAAATATAATAAATATTAAACACGTTTGCATAATTAAGGAAGAGCAGTAGACGCATGTGTTTCTGGCAACTTGGACGTCGTCAGTATTACGCACTTGACAACAACTTACCCGCTGCTACCAAAACGATGAACACGCTTAATTATGCAAAATTATACTACGGATTCGTCTTCGTTGCTAATAATAATAAATATTGTTATTAAGTTTTATTAAAATTATTTTAGGGATTTACTACTAAGTAAAAACAAGAAAATCATAGGTACCTGACGGTAACTAGCAGTGTAGTGTTAAAAATCAAAATATACCCTACTCTTATTTTTTTCGGTATTTTGTTACTGTAATCTTTACCAGATGGAAAGTTTTGCTTTGGCGGGTGCGTTTAATCTTTCTCGATGCCGCTTCAACTTCAGTTACTTTGAAAAAGTTCCGCATATTTTTTGGTTTTATTGGTGCTTTTAATATTTAGTGCTACAAATCACAAAAATTTTATTTTTTTGGTCGTGATGGCGACCGGGCCCTGTTAATGTCCGGGCCCTTGTTCGATCGAACACATCGAACACTGGTAGTTACGCCACTGCAAAGAAGTCTTATGTTCCAGATACGCTTACAATGCCGACTGAAATATTCCAGAAATTTGATCTGATAACACCCAATGTTTTTTCCTACATAAGTATCATGAAAAAAAGAGAAAAAAATTAAAAATTATATAAATGTGTACATTAACATAATAAAAGATGGCTACCAATGGTCATTCATTACACGTGTTCAGTTTTTACCGTTTAATAGAGGATCTGCAGATTTAAGCCACAAGAATTGTAAAATTACAATTTCTGTGGAGTAAGTACCTTTTCTGACCTCCGAGATGCTACGCCACTGATAATAATTTTTTATTAAATACAGACACTTTAGTGGGTATAATATCAAATATTGAAAATGCAATTGCTTTTCTTGAGAGAAATATTTTATAATTCTATACTTTTACATTTGTAGAAAAAAAATTGAAACTGAATTTTCAAATCAAGTTACATAAATTACTATTGCAACAGAGGAATTTTTATATTCGTAGTTCTGCAAGCAACTTCGTGCATTCCAAATAGACTAGTAATTAACTTAGGCAGGAAACTGTCGAACAGTAACTAGGCAAGTGATTTAAAGCTCACTATACAATACATTAACAATCTACATACCCGGAGGGTATTTCATACCCTCCAGACCTCCCAGTCTAGAAAAAAACTTATAAGATGATTTAAAGCATACAGTTAGCATTTGCAAAGAACTTTATTCAGTAAACACTTCAACATTATTAACACCACAGGTTTTATGATTTTTGCAAAATTTGCAAAAAATATTATTTGAAAAACTTCAAATGCAAATTTCATCAAACACAACTTTCTAGATCGTACACGCACCAAAGGTATTGAATGTACATTCAAGTACTAAACAGATTAGCTATTTTGTAATTTTTCTTTAATTTCTTTTTCGTAGGAGTAGAATATTTTTCTAAAATCTGATGAAAATGTAAATATGTTGTTTTTTTGGGCGCAGTCGGTACTAACTGTAGAATCAGAGAAAATCTTTTATTTCTTTTCAGCTTTTCACGTTCGAGTGGAACGAAAGTGCCATATTTCGTGAGCTTTGCTGTGCGGTTTAACTTTTTCACCGTACAGGGTGGCTCAATTTCGATCCTTCTTATGGGGAAATCGGTAACTATAGGAGATATCGAAAAATGGATGGCGCATCCTCGATCTCTTTTTTTGAGAAAAGTTTAATGGTTTAAACTCGAATTCGATATCTTTTTTCGTTTTCGAGTTATGGCTAAAAGTTGACTTTTTCGACTTTTCGTTAAATGTCGATATCTCGGTTATTTGTAAAGTTATAGAAAAAATATTTACACCTTCTTCAGACACTTTTTTAAGGACAATAAAATGGGATAAAGAGATTTTAAATATCTAACTTAGTTTGCGAGTTATAATATAAAGTTATGTTTTTTTAAATAGAAACCATAGTTGGCTATGAAATATTTAAATCGAGTTTTTTATCCTATTTTCAATTATATATAATATGTGGGGTCTATTATTTCAGTTTCGTCCCATTATATTACAAAATGTTAAATAAAAACAAACTAAGATCGGAAAATTAAATGTTGGATTTATGAAAACAATCCATTATACATTTATATTATAATATTTCATAGTTTTGATAAGCCATTTGACACGCTTGTGAAATAATATGTAATAGGTACTAAATAAAAATAAAAATAGGTATCGAAGTATTAGGTACTAAAAACACTCTTTAAAAACAACTGGAGACAATTGTTTTAGATGTCAATAATGATTTTGTATAGTGTTTTGTTTTGAAAAAGTCAACCTTTAATTTTCCGATCTTCTTTTGTTTTGATTTAACATTTTGTAATATAACGGGATGAAAGTGAAATAATAGACCCCACATGTTACATATAATTGAAAAGAGGATAAAAAACTCTATTTAAATATTTCATAGCCAACTGTGGTTTCTATTTAAAAAAACCAAACTTTATATTATAACTCGAAAACTAGGTAAGATATTAAAAATCTCTTTAGCCCATTTTATTGCCCTTAAAAAAGTGTCTGGAGAAAGTGTAAATATTTTTTCTATAACTTTACAAACAACCGAGATATCGACATTTAACGAAAAGTCAAAAAAGTGAACTTTTGGCCATAACTCGAAAACGAAAAAAGATATCGAATTCAGGTTTACACCATTAAACTTTTCTCAAAAAAAGAGATCGAGGATACGCCATCCATTTTTCGATATCTCCTATAGTTACCGATTTCCCCATAAGAAGGATCGAAATTGAGCCACCCTGTACATCGTGCGGGTGTCATAAAGCCAACTTGAAATAAAACTGTGAAATTTTTCAACAGAATTTTTCTCAAAACTCATAATTTGATACTTTTTTAGCCGGAAAATCGAATTAAGTGTGACTTGATGGCGTTAGAATTTCTGAAACAAAATAAAATATTTTATTAATTTATTTGTAGGTAATTAAAAATTAGAAATTCAACGCTTAAAGGGAAAATTTAAGTATTTTTGAGTAGCATAAGTTGAAATTTAATTAGCCCATAATTTTCAACTTTTCCTCGTTAACTTTTATAACTTCTTGCTAGGTTTTTTTAAAGTGTAGGATGTATAATGAAGGTAATTAAGAAATGTAAGCAATTTAAAATTATTTTCCAATTTTCTTGCAAGTGTAATGTGAAATTGAATAATTTATAATAAATAATGGGTTACCTAATTAAAATTTATTATGCCTATTAAAAGCTTTTTCGCATCTTAAAAATAAGTTTTGCAAAAAAAGCTTAATGGCAAAAACGCTGTCGTGAAATTGACAAGAGGGGTTCATTTAAAGTCGGGCTCGATCAACACCTGTCCTTATTTATCCTTAGTCCTGCTTTCGCTCTTACGTCTTACGTTTGTCTGTCTTGCGCTATAAAAATGTTCTATTCCGCTTCAGTCCGGAGAAAAGGAACTGCGGCGTTCTTTTTTAAAAAGAGACGCATTCCTTTTTCACTCCAGCTTATGCAACGTGGATACAACCTCCTCTTTTCAACGTCTGAAGAGAGTCCTAGCGTCTAAAATACCGATCAATAAAACATCTGAACATTGCAGAGTTTTCATTGGTCGACCAAGGAGTTTTTCCCCCACTTTTCCACGGAAATGTCCGTCAGAAGCCTTTTCTTTTGTTTCAGGTTTTATATTAGATTTTGCTTGGCGAGATACTAAAATGAGCTTGACTAGCAGCAGCCAACTTAGAGAATTGAAACGAGGTCAATAAGAGGGGTGCACACACAAAGTCTCGGGATGGAAATTTGCTCGCTAGGAGCACCGAATTTTTCAGAAAAATTTCTGCAAGTTTACAAAAACGACGCGAGCACTTAAATTGTAAATAATTGCGATTAAGATTAGCAAAATCGTACTGTAGCCGGCATTCATATAAACAAAGATGGCTGCCTTAAAACTAACCTTAATTTATCAATGTCTTCAAGATAACAAAACAATGGAGTGTGTAAAACATCCATTGTTTCTGTTTATACTGCAAAACAACGTAATGTCGTCGAAACAAAACACCACACAATGACCAAGGCCTTCTATTAAATTTACTCGAGAATTCGCGCCACTTTGCTACATAACCTTACATTTTATGGCTTATACTTTAACAATTTAACAATCTAAAAGTTAATAATAACACAATCTGTCTTGACTGTCTCGGCTTTTATTTGGCAAGCTTCAGCGGGAAAAATATTAAATTTACTTGACAATTTATTAGATTTCGTGATAAAAATCTAGTCTGGAATTGAGAAGATAAATTGTTTTTCCTACAGGATGAGATAAAGCTTGAAGATACTTTAAGACGAGCAGTTACCTAAGCTACTTGTTCTTTTCCTTAACAGTGGTTATCTATCAAGTTGCGCCGCCTTCACTTAGCTATTTGTCTTGTCAGTTCTCCGACCCATTTCACGATTAGTG
This sequence comes from Cantharis flavilabris, assembly GCA_949152465.1. Classification (NCBI taxonomy): domain Eukaryota; kingdom Metazoa; phylum Arthropoda; class Insecta; order Coleoptera; family Cantharidae; genus Cantharis; species Cantharis flavilabris. The sequence continues at coordinate 7,013,050 of OX424438.1, forward strand.
TTCTCCTTTCTCCGTTTTACATTTCTTACCAATTCCAAAGCTAAAAACGATTGTGCCTAATATTTCAATTTAAACGAACGTTTACCTACCCCTTCATTAACATGAATGAATTATTATTATTAACTGACGCATGTAGCTATGTACGTGTTGTGATTTTTTTAAATTTCGATTATTTTTTTTCGCGTCAAAATGCATTAAAATAATTAATTACCATTTCAATCGGCACCGATTCAAATGTATCTCGTGCAATAATTGTTTCTTGTTTACACATTATAAATTGATGTTTTAAGTCACTAAACTCAAGAAACTAGTACCATAAAGTTTCCTCATACTATATAAAGTCAAAGAACCTTATCTACCAAAGTTTAAGTGTTGCATTTCACAATTAATTTACCACTTATCCACGATCTTTGCAATTACTAATCGGGTTCTTGTTCGATTGGCATAATGCATCGTAAATTAATAACTACAACTTATAGGAAAGCATTTTTTCTAATTAAAGTTTATTACTACATCGGCAGTTTATGGAAGCTACAATGTTGAGTTCCGCAAGCAAAACTTAATTTAATTTAAAAAAAATATTTTTTTAACTAATAAAATTGTGGAAGTATGGATTGCTTAAATTTTCTCTTGGTAGTGTGAACGTAACACTTGCATGTGAGACATGAGGTGTAAGAATTCAAAATATTTTAAATTTTAGAGGGAAACTTGGTGAAAATAGCGCTCGAGCGTATTCATACAACACATAATTACATGCTAGAACTTGCCTCGTTTTATCGAAACATGACTTTCCATGATACTCAAACTTGAAATTATTTTGCACAATAAAAATAAAATATCTTGCTGTGCTCTGTGCTTACAGGCAATTAATTTACTTTAGAGTCACTAGATTAATTTTTTTGATGGCTCTTCGTAAGCATTAGGTAATTACGAAGTTACGAAGTAATTCCAAAAAATTTTTATTGAACAATCAATTTAATTGCCTACGAACGAACTCGGAAAATATCTCATAAGCTTCAGTTTCGGAAAAATTACTGCTTAACGTGGAATTCCAACCACGGCACTGAACAATATAACTCGTGTTGTTCTTACGTTAAAGCGATCTTGACAATCCACATAAAAAATTATTTTATGTTTACTAGTACATAGGTACTTGTTTTTGCATCGAATGATTTTGTGTCGAGACTGCTTGAAAGCATAGAACTTAAATGTATACCGTAATGATTTAATTTGATATAAAATGAACACAAATAGTTTCTGGTTACTTAGTGAAAATGTTGTTATTCAGAGGTTAGTAAATTGTTAATTATTTACTAATTATCGTTCACTATCTAATTATGAATAAAATGGTATGCATACCTTGGAGTCAAGCTCCCTGTAGCTTACGCATGCAAACTTAATACATTTTCAAACTCGTTATGTAATATACTATTGCCACATTATATTTTTAAATTAATTATTTAATAACAAGTTCAGTAAAATGTAGAAAAAAAAAATCGTATTTTTGCGAAGTTTGCCTAAAAGCTTAGGTGATGTCGTTCAATTTTGGTGATTTCATGTTTCAAGTATTTGCTCACCAATCAACCTTAAATTCTCAATTGAGTTAAGAATGATTTCACTTTGATCCAATATATCAGAGGTGGCCAACTTCATTATATTTACGCTCGACTATGTTTCTTAAATTTTTTTTGCGATCTACCTATTAAACTCTTAATATAATATAATTTAATATTAATATTAATATTATAGAATTTATTAAGGTAAAAGTAAACAAAAAAAGAAAAAACCCATATTTTCTTAGCTTATTACGAAAAACGAAAAGGAAACCACAGACTCAATTTTTGTACAATTCTAAGATATCCTTGGATTTCCTTAGATTTCCTAAACTGCCTAAGATTTTCTTAGATTTTCTCAAATTTCCCTTTACTTGTACATCAAATTTCCTAAAATTTCCTTGGTTTATCTTTCGGATTGTCTTATGATTTCCTTTTGAAAAAGTTGAAAAAGCAAGATTATCTGTAATTTCTAAGATATCCTTGGATTTCCTTAGATTTCCTAAATTGCCTAAGATTTCCTTAGATTTTCTCAAATTTTCCTTTATTTGTACATCAAATTTTCTTGGCTTTTCTTTTGGATTGTCTCAAGATTTCCTTTTGAAACAGTTGAAAAAGCAAGATTATCTGCAATTTCTAAGATATCCTTGGATTTCCTTAGATTTTATAATTGCCTAAGATTTCCTTAGATTTTCTCAAATTTCCCTTTACTTGTACATCAAATTTCCTAAAATTTCCTTGGGTTATCTTTCGGATTGTCTTATGATTTCCTTTTGAAAAAGTTGAAAAAGCAAGATTATCTGTACTTTCTTAGATATCCTTGGATTTCCTGGATTGCCTAAAATTTCCTTAAATTTTCTCAAATTTTCCTTTACTTGTATATCAAATTTCCTTGGGTTTTCTTTTAGATTGCCTCATGATTTCTTTTTCAAAAAGTTGTAAAAGCAAGATTATTTGTAATTTCTAAGATATCCTTGGATTTCTTTAAATTTCCTGGATTGCCTAAGATTTTCTTAGATTTTCTCAAATTTTCCTTTACTTGTACATCAAATTTCCTTGGTTTTTGTTTGGATTGTCTCATGATTTCTTTTCGAAAAAGTTGAAAAAGCAAGATTATCTGTGATTTCTAAGATATCCTTAGATTTCTTTAGATTTCCTAAATTGCCTAAGATTTCCTTAGATTTTCTCGAATTTTCCTTTATTTGTACATCAAATTTCCTTAGGTTTTCTTTTGGATTGTCTCAAGATTTCCTTTTGAAACAGTTGAAAAAGCAAGATTATCTGCAATTTCTAAGATATCCTTGGATTACCTTAGATTTTCTAAATTGCCTAAGATTTCCTTAGATTTTCTCAAATTTCCCTTTACTTGTATATCAAATTTCCTAAAATTTCCATGGGTTATCTTTCGGATTGTCTTATGATTTCCTTTTGAAAAAGTTGAAAAAGCAAGATTATCTGTAATTTCTTAGATATCCTTGGATTTCCTTAGATTTCCTAGATTGCCTAAGATTTCTTTAGATTTTCTCAAATTTTGCTTTACTTGTACATTAAATTTCCTTGGTTTTTCTTTTGGATTGTCTCATGATTTCCTTTTGAAAAAGTGGAAAACGCAAGATTATCTGTAATTTCCAAGATATCCTTGGATTTCCTTAGATTTCCTAAATTGCCTAAGATTTCCTTAGATTTTCTCAAATTTTCCAATTTTCCATGAACTGTGAGATTTTAGGTCTACAGCTAATAAATAATAATAATAATAATTATTAATGTGCAAAAGAGATATAATAAATACAAATAATTAAGAATTATTGACTTAACCCTTTAAGGCTACCTGACCAGAGCCTATTTTACCATTAGACGGATTAGGCACGTGCTTAGGGCTCAATGGCCGGAGGTGCCCGAAAAGAGAGAACATATAGTCGTAAAATAAAAATCAAATTCTGATAAAATAACCCAAAAATTGGGCCTTCGATGCTATTATAGTTACACTAGAATATCAGGGGTTCCAAAATTTACTATAGCCTACGGCCCAACCCGATTAAAAATAGGCCCTGCGATTACGGCGCTCACAATCAAGGATCCCAGTATTGGTTACTAAGTAACTCTTCAATACTGAACAAGTGATACTATTGGTCCATGAATAAAGAGTAAACCGTGCACTGAAGGATATTCCATACCCCCCAGACCCCCCGGTTTGCCGATGGCTACATTGAAGCTCAATCAATATTTGAAGTTGTAATAATAAATAAATACGTTTAACTTCTGGCCCGTTTTATTATGGTTTCTGCCATCGATCGACGATATTCAACTCTCGGATATGCTAAACAGTAGATCTAACTTTTTGATGCCCATAACTTGAACCATATTGTGGGACCTCTACAACTGATTAAAATTTGAATTTAAGTTTAAGAAGCACAAAACAATGAAGATAAACCGGGAGGTCTGGGGGGTATGGAATTTATTTTATTTTATTCCCAAATTGCTACGTTCAACACGACAAACTAGACTACATCATCTACTCAATCTCTCATACCTGACTTAGCAATCATATAGGAAAAAAGTCAATCTGTTGTTTCTTTCCTTGTCTCTAGTTGTAACAAATTTTTGCAATTTGTTTTGTTGCTGAGTACGCCCCTGTTTAGAGTCTGATTGGGGGGATGGGAGTTTGCGTTTTATAAACCCGAGAGCGTAATTTTCGAAACTTTGGTGTGAACTTTGGTAAGTGTGAGAATGTTTTTCGTGTGCTTGTAGAATTTTGGAGTAAGTTTTTACATTTTGTAATGAACTTCGTAGGGACACCTAATTTCGACGATATTGTTTTGTGCTGACTAGGAATCTCGTATTTGCTTCCGAATTGCCGTATATTATTTTAAAAAATTTGCAACGGTAAATTATTTGATATGGAACCAACCTCATGCGAGTTTATCGACCGATAGCTTTTATCTTCGCTCGCAAATTTTTCCAAATTTAAATTTATTTTTAATAAGTTTAAGTGAAATATTTAATTTTAATAATTAAATGTATTTACTTATTTTGGTTCCACAATTAATTATGTTACTCCGAAGGAAAATAGTTGAGGTAAGTAGTTACGACTTTTGTGTTTTTAGTTGCAACTGCCGTTGGCAGCACACTTCTTGCAGAGATTATTTTTTCATTTGATTGTTACCTTTTTTCGGAACTCATGACCCTCGCTTTCCGCACTATCCACAGCTAGATTTACATCTACAGGGCATCTACAGGCAATTATATTTGACATTTTAAATATTTTGGAACCTCACTAATCCGTTTGTATTTATAATACCCATAAAAATACAAACAAAATTTTTAAAAATGTAAAAACAAACCAACCAGTTGTGTGTTGTAAAGTTAGCTCGGTCGTAAGTTAGTGTAAACTTGGTATATTTATGGTAATAACTGGACGAAGCGGGGAAAAAATCAAAAGGCAAATTTTTATACTTAAGATTTTCTTTTATGAGCTTCATGAAAGTAGAAAAGCAAATAATGAAAGCTAATCTATAAGATTCTTAAGTTTTTTTGATATTTTCTTAGATTTTATGAAATTTCTTAGGTTTACTCTGATTTCCTTGCATTTCGTTAGATTTCCATGGATTTCTTGACATTTACAAGAGTTTCTTCAGGTTCCCTCTAAGGACGAAGTCTTAAATTAAGAGAAAGAGAAAAACAGAATTGAATTTTGCGAAAAATTAATATTTTAAATAAGAAATAAAAAAAAATAAGAAAATGCAAACCATTCAGATCAGACAAAGTCTACGATTTAACCTGACTTAGATGTAAACAATAAACAATACTTAATTTAATTATAACTTTGAAACCATAATTCTTAGTTAACTTCAAAATTATTCATTATTATTTATTACCTACCTTAAGAAGCAACCTTTTTTGCAGTGTAAAAGTGCTTTGTAATAGTGATATTAGCGAAGTATTAGTGAAATTAATGTGAAACGCCAGTTATAACGTTAACCGTTTTTCCTCATTTCAATTTTGTTATACATTTTTCAGCTTTACATTTCAACGGGCGTGCAATTATTAGACCTACCATACATGGAAAGCCGCCAGTGTGAAGAGTGATACTAATCATGGTTTAAACCGGGAGGTTTGGGATGTAGGAAATAATCTCCAGTGCACTTTTGGCTTCTTATTCCTCCATCAAAATTAAAGAATTATTTATTTGCTGATATTACGGAGTATTACCTTACCTCCAAGACCCCCAGTCTCGATAGCATAATATATTTTTATAATTATTGTATTTTTATTTATAACCAGATTTTTGTATTCGATGCAAACCTATTGATCGCTTTCCCCCTTCCCCTCGTTTTTAAATCATTGTAACTGGTAAGTTGTGATATTTTATAACTTTTAAGTTGAAAATTTTTTTTTTTAAATATTTTAGTACCACTGGAAACACGAAAAAAAATTAATAAAGTTAAAATAATTTCAGATGACTACGTGGGATCTTCAGGATCTTAATTTAATATAGATATTTTTGCAAATAACTTTTAATTAAATAGAGATTTTACTCCGAGCATTTGAAATATCTCTTGCAAATATTTATAGAATATAAATTAATGTTTAAGCAGTATTGAGAAGAATCCGGAGAAAATTATTTCTCTTACTTTGAGATATTTTTTTTAGAAATTTTATATTTTATTGTTTGTAATAATTATTAAAAATACACAAGATTATATTTTTTTAAACCTATAATTTACCTGCAAAATTCTGAGATTTAAAAAATCCCGCAGGTTTTTTTGATGTAACCTTTGTCACTGAGAGCAGTTTAAATTTTTCTGCATTTAACAATTGGTTCCAGTCCGCCCCTGCAAGTTGATGTTTCCTGGCAATCAGTGCACCAAATTCACCGAAGTTGACTAATTTTACTCCCGTAAACGTTATTAAGACATCAGAAAGCCGTACATGGGAAATGAAAAACCCCTTTCTTTTCCACTGAGGAGTGAAAATTGCATTTGACGATATTTTCTTATTGTGATATTTCAAATAATTTTTATTCGAGTTTTCCAAAGAAAAGATGTGTTTCGTATCTATTAGAGCTGATGAGAGTTTGGTAAATTCGTAAAGTGGAAATGTGAAAATCTAGGAAGGTTCCTTAGTGCGACGAATGCCTGCACGTTAAATCAGAGCGGCATTAACGTTCGGGAATGAGTAGATATAAGAGAAAATTTATGAAGAAAGAACGGAATGATTTTTATGAAAGTTAAAGAAACCGCCCACCAACAATCGACGTGTTCGCAAGGAAGTGACGTCAGGTTCGGCCATTTTGCTTGAGTCATTAATATGAAAATGTCATTATACAAAAACACTCGTTCTTTGTCTGACCGTTCCTTACTACCATTTACTGTCACACTTGCTCATCATTTTGTCTTAACACCCTTCTTCGTTAAAGCTTTTTCTCAACTTGATGCTGTGTTCCGATTAGTTTTTCTGACATCTGTCGCAACTAACGACTTCTTCTCGATTACGTAAATGTAGCACGATACAAATTTGACTTAATAAAGGCAAGACGAGCGTCAGGAATAATTTAAATAATTTAAAAAGTGTCCTGGAAAAAGGACGTCTTATTAAAAGTTTTGCACAAGGCAAAAGAGACATGGTAATTCTCCAGGAATATGAATATTTATACTTTAAAAACCACACTAAATTTATATTTCACTTAACTTGATACTTTTACAAGCTTTTTCACTCTCCAACCTTTTTCAATTTACTTGCCACATTTTATATGTACACAAGCCGAGAGAGCGGCGACGTAAAAAATCTGTCTGGAATTTAATTTTAGAATAAAGAAAGAATTTCGGCTGTACAAAGAGAAAATAGCTTAACTTAATTTAGGTTTAGCGAGCTTTTTATAAAATAATGATACACTATAATAAACAAAGGCAGCGGGGCACCAACAAACAAATGAAGAGGAAGGAGAAGAGTGGTAAATGAGTCGGAACAAAAGCAAAGCGGACGGAGTGACTAGCGCACACTTGATAAACACCACCATCACATTTGCATTTGAATCACGCAATACATGTGTTTTTAAAACTTCCTACTAAATCTCCTTTTCATTTTCTTTTCCAAAAAAGACACCAACCACGCTTTCACGTCTAACCAACTCTTAAATTTATTTCACGTATGCAATCGATTCTTTAATTGATGCTGTCGACCAAAGTTTCATTCGGGGGCGGACAGGTAGAAAATGATAATAATTATAATACGGAAGGCCTTTTTAGTTACAAGTTTTCAAACCATCCATCCCTAAGCCAATTTTAACCCGGTTGAAAAGATGTTAATCCGATAAAGGTTACTCTAAGCATCCTTATGTGGGTTGCGCTTATCAGAGGTCAAATTCATACTTATATTATGTATAAAAGTACAACTACATGCATTCAGGGCTACGCTCGGTAATAATTTAGCTGCCTTTGAGAGGCTTAGAGATTTCAAAAATATTTTACAAAATTAGCTAGTTACGAAATTAAAGAAAATACTTTCTGTTCAAAGAGTTTCTTGGTAACCTGTACAGCTGTACACGGCGAAATGAACTTAGATTACGAAATAATCTATATTAAAGTTGCAATATTTCGCATAAGAATCTGTGTTTGTCCCATTCTGTTGACGGTACGTTTGCTCGACATAAATAGTTGCAGTACTGCGTTTTAATGGGCGAAGCCGGTCGCAGTTGCCTTTTTGGAGTGCAAAAGTTAACATCATAATATTATGTTAAATTTATTTTAAATTGAATTTCGTTAATTATATCGGAATTTAACTTAAATACAAAGATTTCATTTTTATATCTCCGCAATTTTGAGATCTGAGTTGTTGGACCCAGAGGTTCACTGACTGACTAGATCCGTAATTTTCAAATGCAATTTATGCTTCAACAATACCATAAAAACTTGCCATGGGCGGGGGTAACCTTATAAATAATAAATTTGAAAGTTTATATTTGGCTTTTACGTCGTAAATATTACCATAATTTTATTAGAAAATTTTTAAATTTCATGTATTTACGATTTTCTTAAATGGCGGCTCCATTACGTACACTTGACGTTGTTGAAACCGCAGTGAAACTATAATTCCCAAAATAGAACATCAAAAGAATGCCAACATTTGGTTTTATAAACAAAACTTTCTATATCAACTTATAGGTTTAACAAAGTATTTAACAAAGTCTTCAAAAGGTATAATTTACATTGGTAACATAAAAGTTCCAGAGTTCTTTTAAGAGTAACTGTATATAAAATACAACATAAATAATTCTAATACATTGATTAGACAAGGAAGAGGATGAGGTATTCCATTCTTGTGAATAAATTCTACTAAACAAAATTTTCACAAATTTGAAAATATTTTTAAACAATAAAACTTTAAATAACAAGTTAAAGAAAAAGTTAACCCTAAGATCTTAGGTCGTATCAAATGACAGTTTGTTTTTCCCGGTTTCCACATAATTTATTTTGTTTATAATAAATAAATTTTCTGACGAAGGCGATAACAGTCGCTGAAAGCTTAAAAATATAATTTTTCATTATATTATTGAATTTAACTTGTTATTTAAAGTTTTATTGATTATTTTCTCACAAGTTAAGATTTATTATATGAAAATCAGAAATTTTACAATGACTAAGCTGGTTCGTGATTATCCAAAAGGACATAGTTGTAATTTTATTAATGCAAAGGTTACAGATAATAATCTTTAGATTTTCTCCTCGATAGCCTCAAAATTTTCTTTCGAAAAAGTTGTAAATTTCTTTATATTTTCTAAGAATTTCTTGAATTTCCAAAGATTTCCTTGAATTTTCTACATTTATTTGGATTATCTAGGATTTTTTATATTTCTTCAAATTTATACTAAATTCCTTAGGTATTGCTTTATAGCAATTCTCTTCTCGGTTTCAAGTGAAAGGAAACCTGGGAAAACTTCACAGGAGATAATGAAAATTTGGTGTCATTCAAGTGAAAGGTTCCTACTACTTAATAACTTTGACCACAAATTATGAACAAAAATTCTTTATTCTTAGAAACCGGGGGGTCTGGGGGGTATGGAATACCCCCCAGTGCCTTTTAATCTCTTGATGTATACTCGTCTATGGTTTAATCATTTGAATGTAGGTCCTAGGATTATAAATTTTAATAGTTTAAAATTAATGGTTTAGAATTTCAGGAGAGGCTAAGCCTTGCTTGCCTCCTCTGACGAGCCGCCGCTGGATATTAATTGAATATTAAATATTACAGTACATTACAGTGACACAAAAGCTATTCGAATAATCTTAAAAATACGTCGGTTTAAATGTTATATTATAACTTATAAATTATAAGTTCATATTTGTGCAGGGCCGTCGAGAGAAAATCGGGGCCCGGGGGTAGTAACCCATGCCTCTCTTTGTTTGATAAAAGTGATTACTTGGTGTTAGATAAAAAAAATTTGTCTTCAAAAATCAAATTTTTCGTCAGATGCATGCTGGTTATAAGTATTTTTTTCCAGATTTCAGGATTTCGGTTGAAATCTGATGGCTCCCTTAGAAACACCGGATCAAAGCGAATCACTTCCGACTCACCCTTCTCGTCGGCGTCTATATTCCTTTAAGTAAATCATTTTCGGCAACCATGACTGACCACGACCTCATAGTCTTTAAATGGTCTCACTTTCGATTGCCAACGTTGTGCGGCCTGAAGGCCGCATTAACTTCTCATATCTTTCAATTTTTGGTTAGATATTCCTTGCATTCTTTTACTTATAGTTATTATTTTAGTACAATCACACAGCAAAAAAAAACAATAATAATAATTATTCACAATAATTTTGAAGTAAATATTACGTCAATTAGAGTAAATTTTATATCAAATTTAGTAAAATTCACTGCAAATTTAGTAAAATTTACTTCAAAATTGGTGTGAGGCTGATTTTAACTTCAATTGAAGTAAAAATTACTTCAAATTCTCACTTAAAATTTTCCTTATCTCCTAATTAACCTCTGCCCATGTCTTCCGTTTTATTTCTTTTTTTTTTCTAAAAATTACTTAACTATTTTCAAATCCTATTAACACACTTTTTATTTGAATTAATAATCTCTACATTTAATAATCACAATCCGGATGTTGAAGAGGTAATTTTATATCCCAAATGGAACGACTTCCATTTCTAAAGACTTACAACAATAGTAACTTAAGTATTTACTTTTTCTTTGATTTAATTGCTGAATAAAGAGCTAAGGGTGCGCTGCAGGCAGCAGCGGCTCGTCAGAGAGACAAGGGCTTAGCTTCCTTTGAAATTTTGGACTATACCATTAAAATTTTCAAAAAAGTAAAAATCAGATTTTTAATGGTTAATTAGTTATTCGATAGATAGATACTTCTTTCGAAATACAAATCCAAAATGTAATGTACGGTTACGGGAGATAACATGAGATTTCAGATTTAATTAAAACAATAGATTTTCATCATCAGGCACAGATTAACCCACAATGATTATGCATGAATTGAAACCTCCGCATAAATATATGCCACTATAAGTAAATATATGCCACTACAAGTAAAAGATTATCTACGTAAATCTCAGAAAATCAAAAATCCAAGAAGATATAGAAATATATGAGTTTCTCATTTTTGCTTTTTCAACTGTTTCGAAACGATATCTTAAGGTAATCCAGGGGAAATTCGGCAGTGGTGTGGGGAGGGAAAAATTTATTAAATATGAAAAAAGAGAACTAGTAGCAATAACAAAAATAAATTTATTTTTTTGTTTTTTATGAATTAAAATTTCTTGATGTAAGAATTGATGTGTTGGTTTGGGTTCTACGGGGGTGGGAGAGACAATATTCTCCTATGGATCGGCTTTTTCGACTTTGGCAACAAAGTCGCTTACACATAAATATAACATAAAATAACTTTCCATGTAATCTTTAGGTTTTTATACTAATTACACTAAAAAATGCACATAAAAATTATGTTTCCAATGATACCAAGATCTCAATTTTCGTATTTTGGCGTCGTTATGATCTTCATCCGACCTAAAGTTTCCCACACAAGCCATAATAAAATGGAGCTAGCACTTTATTAATACAAGTATTTTTGTTATCAGAAATGAGCTCCTAAAACTTTTTGCGTCCCCAAAACTTTATCATTAGTCCGTCCCTGTTCTCATCTGGTGATTATTTAATTATTCCCGATGTAGAGAACAATTTTTCATTTTTGAAGTACAAAATTTTTTAATAAACCGCAGAAGCGGTTATAAACACACGCACCCTCGTGCATAAGATTTGTGTGTAATTTTGTACGTAGACGGTGCTTAAAATGAGATTTAACCCACTTTTCGCTAAACTTCCCATTTTACTTCGCCATAAAGCATAACACTGCTTTACTATTTTCGTGGGGTAACCGCAAAGTGGTTTCAAGAAAATTTCCTTTTTAAATTTTTATCGAGAAAATTTGCGTGTCAAATTGAAATTTGTCAAGTTTAGGTTAACTTATTTTACCAACATCTAATTTCGAACTTTGTGTCTTGACGTTTAAAGTCATCGAGTACATAACGCAATTATTGAAGTAGCCGCAAATTGATATCAGTATCAACTAATTGATACCGGAAGCTGCTAGACCGACTCTCCCTTGTACGCTTCCGATGATTGCTTTTAGTGTCTGTCGTCAAGACATTTTTTAAGGCTTTAACCTTTTCAATCAATCTATTATTTCAGAAAATTTGATAAAAGTCAAATAATTTAAAAAATTTAAACCAATTTAATTAGTTGCGAAGAATTTCGTAAAAAAATGTTTGGATAAGTAATTAAATTAGCTTTTGTGATACAAAATATCCAGAAAATAAATATTATTCTTCGACAAACAATGTTCAAACCTTTTAATAATTTTTGTAAATATGTACGTAGCTACCTACCAACAGTAAAATTGCTATAAAATTGCATTATGTTTTATGGAATATATGATATTGATGATGGTTTTTTCCCTTAAAAAAAAGAAGATTTCCACAATGGGGAAAAGCTTTAAAAGTTGCCAGCATTACTTTTCAAAAAAGCTCTCCCAAACCATTATTTTTATCCAATTCTTATCGATGACTGCAGAATGATTCACTTTTGAAACTAACATAATTTATTTTAAAAAAGTTGAAATTTTTGACTTTGCGATTTAAATGGTTTTTTGATTTTAGAAATTACCTGTCATTGAATCTCATAGCAAATGGAAGTTTTTAAAAATTCATTTACTTATTTAAATTTTAGCTTCAGTATAGTAGAAGTGATTGTAGGCAGATAGAAATGTTTTGCATTCAACAATTTTCGAAATTTTTGGGCTCAGATTTCAATTAGACCATAGAAAATTCCGGTAACGGCCGACATTTTGTCCTTTGTATCCTTAAAATAATATTCAAAATCGCATTTTAAAGTGGAAAGTTGTCACTTTTTACATCAATTTTGAGTAATTCTTTCGTGATATTCCCTGTAAATTTGACGTAGGTTCAAAAATTAGTAAATAGAAATACTTATAAAAAAACAATTTTTAATCAATAATTTGTAAAATCCTATGACAAATAGACGGATTCCGGATTGCAAATGTACTTAAAGGGTCTTTGAGAAGACCCTTTTCCTTTTATGAATTTGAGATCTATGAACAATTACAATTTCCGTTCACTAGGGCTGCTTCTTCGTCAGTCTCAACGTTACAAAGCTGAGCAACAATTTTAGTCACCGATTAATCAACAAAATATTCAATAACAATTCAAAATAATAAATATTTACATATTCAGAAAATTTAGTTTTATCTAAATCCATAAAGAAAAATTAGGGTTGCCATTTAAAAAAATGTACTATGACGTTACAGCTTAAAAACAAAACACATTTACACTTAAAAAAAATTTAAAAAAGAAATCTGAAGATTTTCTGAAAAATGTTCTGTAAATTTTTTTTATTATCAAATTTGTTATAAATCTTACAAACTCACTGTCACTGTATATTCAATAGCGAATCCAGAAGAGGTCGATAGGAGCTATCACTCCCCTTAGAGCTCCAAAAAACAAAAATCCTTACACTAAACATTTTAATCTATTAAAAAACAAATAATTAATTTTTGATATTACTAGTTACCGCTACTTTTTATTTTTCATGTTTAATAAATTTTTATCCCCCCCCCCCAAGCTAATTGTCTGAATCCGCTATTGTGAATATTGTGACTTGCAAAATTTCATAATTGCATTTTCAGCTTTCACTTCAATGTGATTAGTTTTTTGTATTTAGGCAACATTTTTCATTTTTATTTGCGCATGGCTACGCAGGCGGCTATTGAAGTATGTGTGCATTTTAAAATAAGAAAATTTTAGGATTTACTATATCGAATAAATAATGTTTATAATTTCAAAAAATCAGGTTTATTGATGACAATGCATTCATTTATCATTTTATAGAACTTACGCGAATTCAATCAATATATTCATTGATCCAATGAAAATTTTCATGGTATAGAATACGGCAGACATTAAAAAATTAAGAATTGAAAATATTCAATTTTCTGTTTTATACTGAAACTAATAACATTCTCTTTGTTTCAGATGAGGTAAGTTCTAATCATAAAAAAATGGTTACTGGTGAAGGTTAGATCAATTTTTTTTATATAAACAATTATTTGTGTAATTTTCGAAAATTTAGGTGGTTTACTGTAAAGTGATACAACATTGCCATTATCATTAACATTACGTTTTTTGTTAAAATAAATCCACCGGTCCGCGAGAAATTTTCACAATTTTTACCGGTCCGTGGGCCAAAACAGGTTGAGAGAAACACTTGAAAACAGGTGTACACAGCAGTTTTTGATCTATAATTTTCATTTGTTATTCGTCTGAAAATTTTCCTAAGCATAACATTTTTTATGCTACCATTAGATAATTAAAGGATCTATTACAATAAATAAAAAAACAGAGGATATGATGGCTATTTAAAAAATAGTCGACGACGTCTTGGCTAGGAAAAACAAAAGCAAAACAAAAACAATGAAAACAAATGAAAACAAAAAATGATGATGAAAAATTAAATTTTGTTGTAAAACAAAACTTTGAGTTCTGTTTATTTGGTTTGTTCTCGACGAATTACCTAAAAACAAATCCGAAAAACTCCCCTAAAAATGCATATTTTGCATATTTCCAATATTTGGTGCATGTTTGAGCAAACGATGCATATTTTAGAATATTTGGGCCACTTTTGGTGTTTTTTAAAGAATTTTAATAGAGAAAATTAAAAATTACTATTAAATTTGCCAATTTAATACACACACTTTATTCTGGACACTCCAGTAATCCGGACATTCCGGCTCTTCGGACATTTTATATTTTTTATCTCTGCAATCCGGACGAATTTCTAGCTGCAAATTCAAATTAATGCAATTCATTAGTACTCTTTTATAAGACTAAACTATGACATCACTCAGTGCCGCACCCAGCGACAAAATTCAGAAGGTTCTAAAATTGAGCATTTTTAATTTAATTTTCTATAAAATATTAAATTTTGAATAAAAAGAAGAAAACGCTAAACGAGAAGTCACGAATTGTGATTTAATTCATATTTTCTTTGATTTAATTGGTCAAGTTAAATAAGTAGGGGGCCGCCATTAATTACGTGAGGCGATTTTTCGACCCCCTCTCCCCCTAGTGAGATATCGTCAAATTTGTTTTTTTTTAATTACATGATATTTACCGAGACTCCTTGATCTCCTCCTCCCTTAAACGCCCACGTAATCAACGAACGTCCCCTAATGATAACACAGGTCTGCAAATAAAATTTTTTTTTTGAGTCCTGATACCATTCCTTCTGATTCTTATGTAAATTAACCTCCTGAATTCGAATATAACCTTTGTTTTTCCTAGATCATCCACCGCTATCGGGGGATACTTCCCCCCTATCTATTTTATTATTTTTTTTAACAATTATTTGAACTTTTACATTTTTTCTGATAAACTAGAAAGGTGAAAAGTTAATATTTATAGCAAGAAAGTTGATTTGAGACTAGATCTGTCCCCCGAAATTGTAAAAAAAATCATTAAAGATGATCGAATTTTCCTTTTTTCTGCTTAATTTTTTCACTTACTTTTTGCTTTTTCACAAGCAATCACACAGAACATGTACATACAGTAGAATCCGCTTAATGTGATCACTTCGGGCCAAGGACATTTTAATAATATTATCTGATAACTGATAATTGATAACAATTAGCGAAATTTAGAAAAAGGTGAATTTTAAAAGACTTGGATTAGAACAAAATAGAAGAAAAAAAAATAAAGAAAAGGTGGCCGGTTTCCAAAAAAAATGATCACAATAACCGACTGATAACATAATCCGAGATCACATTAAGCGGATTCTACTGTATATGCAAGTTTTCGGTTTTTTATTTATTTATTTATTTATTTATTAGGCTTAGACACACTACAAACAGCCGAAACTAATTACATGAAATGTGTATAACAAAAGAAAAAAAAAATTATACTATATACATATGTATATAAAACAAAAAAGCAAAAGAGCAAATTACTATATATAGAAATACATATTATGCAGGGACGAGATATCGCCTGTAACAGATCTCCGCAATATCTTTGAGGCTCGCATGGTTGATGTCGGTATCATCGGCGATGCTGTTGTAGTTGCGGCAACAGATGGAGATTGGAGATGAAGCTCGGTAGTTAGTACGACAGATCTTACAGTAAAAGAGGCTGCGCTGTCTAGAGCAACCTCTGGGTATGAGGAAGTCGATCTCAGCCATTAGAGAGGGACAATCGATTAAGTTTCTCAGAAGTTTACATAGAAACAAAACGGATGAAACAAAACGCCTGCTTTCCAGAGACATCAGATTGAACCGTTCAAGAAGAGCACGATGATCGAATCCCTGTGCAGGGTACACACCGTCCTGAAGAAATGCCAGGAATTTTAGGAATCGGCGCTGGACCGCCTCAAGCCGCTTGACATGGTATGCATGTATTGGGTACCAGATAAGTGCAGCATATTCTAGCCTTGATCTTACAAAGCTAAAAAATAGAAGTTTTAAGCACTGGAGGTTGCAAAGGTCATGTGCATTACGATAGATGAAGCCGTGCATGCGGGAGGCTGAGCCTAAGGCATCACTGATGTGTTCGGCGAATGTTAGACGTGAATCGAAGGTGACGCCGAGGTCGCAGAAAGAGTCACATCTCTTCAGAGAGGTGCCCTCACAAGAGTAAGGAAAATCAATTGTAGTCCTGCGGTTGGTAAAAGAGACTACCTTACACTTCGGGATTTGAAGATACAGACGATTACATCTGCACCAAGAACCTATGGCATCCAGGTCAGCTTGCAGTCGATAGCAGTCTTCCAGTGAGGAAATACGTAGGTAAATTTTAAAGTCGTCAGCATATAGCAATTTGCGAGATGTTACGTACCTAGGTAGATCGTTAATGAATAATATAAAAAGTAGAGTACCAAGATTTGACCCCTGGGGAACACCGGAACTAATAGTGAAGAGTGAGGACTTGTGACCACGATATTCAACAAATTGCATGCGGTCGAATAAATAGGAGCGGAAGAAATTGATTAGCTGATTAGAGAAACCGAACGATGAGAGCTTGCTAACCAATATATGTAAGTCAAGTTGGTCGAATGCCTTCTGGAAGTCTGTGTAGACTGTATCAACCTGCCCCTGGCAGTCTAGGGTTTCAGAAACGAACTGTTTGAAAGTCGCTAGGTTGGTGACGGTTGATCGACCTCTCATAAAACCATGTTGGAAAGGAGACAAGAAACTCCTGACGCGAGCATAAATGTGGTCATACAAGATCCGTTCGAATGCCTTGGACAGGTTAGACAAAATCGAGATAGGACGGTAATTGCTGATTTCCGAGGGACTACCCTTCTTCAGTACTGGACAAAGACGTGCGACCTTCCAGGATTGTGGAAAAGTGGTAGAGGTTAAAATCAGGTTAAAAATGTGCAGTAAGGGATCTGCAAATGTCGATGCACAGTCCTTTAGTATGAAGGCAGGAATCCCGTCTATACCGCTGGTAAGTTTATTACTTGAACGTTTCAGAGCAGCAACAACATCCTCAATCGTGATAGTCGGGATGTGTATTAATAGGGATGGATTGATTTCGTCGCAAAATGAAGAAAAGGTAGCATCTGAATCAATATAAACTGATCGGAAGTAGTTTGCAAATGCGTTGACTATTGAGTCAGGATCAGAGTACTCGATACCATTTAACTGAAGTGAACCCGGTATTCTAGAGCCGCCTCTTCTATCTTTTATAAATGTCCAGAAATGAGAGGGATCAGAAGAGATTGCATTCGCAGAACGAGAGAGGTAATCCCGATAACACTCGGCAGTCTGCAACTTCACTTCAGCTCTGAGTCGCCTAAAAGATTCGTATTTTACAATCGAACCGGTCTTTAAGTAAAGTCTGTGATACTTCGACTTCAACCGGATATTAGCAATCAGTTCCTTGGTGAACCATGGAGGGTATCGTCTGTGTGACCCGTGGGTGCTCAGAGGGACACTCGCCCGAAAAACCCTGTTCATGATTAAGTAAAAAGCTTCGCAGGCCAGATCAACATCGGCGCAGGCAGAGATAGAGGACCAGTCTGCTTCATTAAATAAACGGTACATAAGAACAAAGTCAGCTTTCTTGAAGTCAAAGCATCCTGCCATATTAGGAACAAAACAGGGAGTGCAGGGATTCGACATTTGAACGGATACATCAAGCGATGGATGATACCCATCTTCCAGGAGCAATGCATCAAGACTGTGCGACACGAAGATGTTCATGTTGGATATGACTAAATCCAGGGTGCGGCCGATGGAATTACAGATGCCACTATGTTGAGACACGTCTAGGAACTGCATAAAGTTATGGATAGTAATACTTCTAAAATCGTCGATATCGGTGTTGAAAAGTGGTGCATTAAAATCACCTACAATAAGCAATTCGTCCACGGGAGAGAAGGAGGCCGTGGCAAAAAGTTCAAAAAACATGTCGTACTCTTCTGATGAAAGGCTTGGCGGCAAGTAAACTACAAAAATACGAACTTTATGCTGTTTATCCAAGTTCACCGTTACACCCACAACATCTACGGTCGGTATGCTCTGGCGTACGGCAGCAAGGTCGATTGGAATGGGATTAAGGTTTTTACAACCGGGGGGTCTGGGGGGTGTGGAACACCCTCCAGTATACCCGCAAGTGTGTTAAAAAACACAAATAGCAAACAGATTTCGATTCCAGTTTTAAAGTTGTGATTCCACTGGGCATTACGGAATCTAGGTTACAAAAAACATTTGGAAAAATCTGTATAAAGCTAGATTCTGGGACCAATTTTGTTTAGGTGTACTGGAGGGTGTTCCACACCCCCCAGACCCCCCGGTTTCAAAAACTGAAAACTTGTGTATGTTTTCTGTCAAACTTTCAAAAACAAAATCCCTAACTTTTCAAAGTCTTCCCCTAGATCAGGCGTCGGCAACCTGCGGCTCTTTTGATGTCCAGATGCAGCTCTCCAGGTCCACGCACAAATATTACCTAATAATTTTATTATTTTATTTTCAAAACTCATAAAAAGTATTATTCTGCAAAAAAAAAACTTTAAACAGGGTAAAAACACAGGATAAAAACAGGATAAAATACCATAATATTGAAATAAAAATGTTAGTGGCTCTTTAAAAACTGGGAAATTTTGTAAATTGTAAGTTTTGGCTCTTCCGTTTCAATAGGTTGCCGACCCCTGCCCTAAATGAAAATTAAAAATTTTTTTAAATTTTAACAGTTCTAAATGTTTTATTTGTCGAATTTTCCAAGAATTTTTCCTAATTAATTCCACGACTTTTCCTTAAAAATAAAAAATTCCTCGACTTTTTCTGACCAAATTTGTGTAAGTCTCAATTCCTTCATTTTTGCAAGTGAAAATCCTGCTTAAACATTTGATTTAGGAAAGAAGTTAGATACTTCCGAAGACCTTAATTTGATTCGATACCCAGGTCAAATAGGAATTTTATGAAATAAATTAAACAAAAAAAAATCATAATAATAAGTATCATTAATTAAATTATTAGCTCTTGAAAATAATATAGTTATAATTATCAATATTGAGCTATTGGAAACGAAATAAAACACAAGTTTAAACGAGCTTTCGAAAAATGACTTTTTCTTTTTCAAGTTTAATATTTATATTTAATTATATTATATTTATTATATTATATTATATTTAATTCATATTAAACTTGAAAAAGAAAAAGTCATTTTTCGAAAGCTCGTTTAAACTTGTGTTTTATTTCGTTTCCAATAGCTCAATATTGATAATTATAACTATAATAATAAGTATCGGCGTTTTTCCACTGGCCTGTTTAGAATTGGTTAATTTTAAGTTACCAGCCTAAAAATATTCAGTGATTACGGTGGAGTGATGGATCAGTGCGGCCTTCAGGCCGCACAACCTAGGCAATCAGACATCGTCAAGTTTAATATAGATTTGTCAACTGATATATTTAGAACTTGTCAACTGCAATTCAGATTTGTAAACTGCTATTCAAAGATCGACAACAACTGTAAATTCAGCTTTGTTCAGAACACCCCCAGACCCTCCCGGTTTTAAAAACTGAAAGCTTTTTGAGAGGAAGTGTGCATTTGTAGGTTTAGGCTATACGCTCTGAATAGTACCGAGTACCTCAGTATCGATCTGGTTGTATAAAATTATTATTGATTGTATAAAAATTATTTTTGTAAGTTTTATTTAGACATTTTTATTATTTGTTAATTTTGTTTAGTTTAGTTTTATTAACGTAAACTATATAAAATAAAATAATTGAATAATACATACGTATCAACGGTTTTTAATCAATAAAATAAGTAAAAAAAAAAAATCTTGTTAATCCGGAAAACTCGGTTATCCGAACAAACTCAAAACTATATCTGTCCGTAATAACGAGGCTGTACTGTATTTCGTTTAATATTAAACAATTAAAGTTATTTTTTGTTTAAATTGAAGCAATATAATGTAAAGTGGTAATTATTGTCATTTTCGGAAGACCGTTACGTCGGAAAAGACAGGCAGAAGTGGCTTTTATAAATAGTACTAGATTGCTCATGTTGTGCGGCCTGAAAGCCGCACTGACCCATCAAAACATCTTAGTATTTCTTGGATGTTTATTGTTTACGCTACTATAATATTTGATCATCAATTTTGGAGCAAAGGGCCAACTTTTCGACTATTAAATATTAAGAAAGCCAAATTGTGGAAATTTTTTTATTTCTTTATCTAATACAGTTTTAACAATTTAATGATTACAAAAAGTTAAATCAAAAGCTCACTTTTATTCACAACATTGAAATGAAATTCAAAATTGGTGGGGGGAGGGGGGAGATACACTATACTCGAACAAAAATACTTTACATAAATAAAAAATATTTTAGGACTGTATTAAGCAAACATTTTGTTTTAGATTAGGATTAAACCACTTAATACAACTCAAAAGCTTTGTTGTTTATTCACTTGTTTTGTTCCCCCCCCCCCTGACATTCCAATAATGGATTTCAGCTTGCAAACTTTGAAAACACCCTCCATTTCTGACTGTGAGGTGAGTGTAGAACCCTACCCCTATGTGAGATCCATGTCTCAATTTCTTTGTATTTTAGTCTTGAAGATGGCTTATATATAGCCAAAACGTCAACCAACAGTTAGTTTGTCTTTTTGAGCGTTCCACGATCGCGATATCTTTTTTCAATATGACATTCCAACGATTTAAAATGTTTATCCAACACCTCTGTCTTATGAAGGCATAATAATGCCGATTTTACATATCTTATGGGGTCTATAAAACACTAGTGGACTTATGAATTTATAATTACGCACTAATGACTTATATGTAAATTATGAGTACACCTACTACTTAATAGTTTTCATAATTTCAATTTGATATTTTAAAACGTCAAATGTCAAAACTTTTAATTACATTTTAAACTATTATTACGAGATATTGGATAAAACTTTGTATTACACACGTGTCTTATTGGCATCCAAAACACTCAAGAAATTAAACACTCGACCTGCGGTCTCGTGTTTAAACTTTTCTTTCGTGTTTTAGGGGCCTAATAATACACTTGTATAATAAATAACTATTTTCTTTCGAGTTCCAACTTACCCATGGTTAAAACAAAGCATTTGAAATTATTTTAAAATATAACACAAAGACCGGGGGGTTTGGGGGGTATGAAATACATATTTGATGTCCTTATTACACTAATTTAATCGTCTTCAGAGTAAATCAGTGTAAGTTGAGACATTAACTTGGCAAATTTATTGTCAATCGTCTTACTTTGGTCTCGGAGGTTTACAGTCAAGTGTTTCAGGGAGCTTAGGGGACTCTGTTTAAAGTAATAAAGTAAACTGGAAAAAAAATTATATTAGTTGAGGTAGTTTCGCATGTACTGATGAGAAAATTTTTGTCCGAAAGATGACTTTTTAACTTAAAAAAAAATGTCAATTAGTTGTAAACGAGTGCTTCGCGTTAAATTTTTAATTACATTTTAAACTGCAATGTTTACGGACCATTAAATTTATAATCAAAAATTTTAATTAAGAAAATTATGCGAGCAGCTCATTGAGAGAAGACTGTTTTGCGCGAACGCTTTTCAAAATTGAATAG
This sequence comes from Cantharis flavilabris, assembly GCA_949152465.1. Lineage (NCBI taxonomy): Eukaryota > Metazoa > Arthropoda > Insecta > Coleoptera > Cantharidae > Cantharis > Cantharis flavilabris. The sequence goes on from OX424438.1 coordinate 7,035,255, forward strand.
GTTTTTAAAACAAGCGAGATAAATTAATTCGATTATTGATTAAAAAGATAAGATCGAAGGAGAATATAGCAACAATAGATAGCGCTCATTAAATCAGGCAAGTGAAGCAAAAACAATATGGCCGTGCACAAAGAAAGCGCGAGTGTTTTGTTTTAGTCGTTAGCGATAATGACTTACAGGTCGCAGTTAATAAACTTCTTCTGCACGTTTCTGTACTTTATCTCTATTTTTTACTTCGACGCTAGCGACGCCAACAGAGACGCATGCGTTTCTGTTTTTCCACCTCGACTTTTGCATATTTTTATATTATCTTGGCTGTCACGTGGAATTTAAGTCTCTCGGAAAATGTGACGCTGGGGAAAAATAAAGTTTTTCTTCTTTCGGTCGACTCACGCTATCGATTGAGAAAAAATGACAAAGCCACATGGTTGAGCGTTTAACAAAGACGAAAGATGTTACTGCATACTGTTTCTGGCGAAGATCTCACTAATAAAGTCCCTTGATGAATATATAAGAAACGAGATACAAAGTGACATTAAAGCAAAGTAGAGGGTTAAATTTTAAGAAGGGCTTCTTTGTTTCTTGCATAAATGTCGTATATTTAAGAACAAAACATTCCACCTTAAAACTTTAACTTGCTACGAATAAAATTTTGAATATGCCTGCTCCTACGTCTATCTGCCTGACTATACCTATAGACCTATGGGCACTCAAAATTTTCAAAAGTTTCCTCTCAGACGTCGACGAAATTACCGTTAAACTTTCCCACAATGACCAATGTCGAAAGTGAAGGTATATGGCGAAAAATTTACATAAAATACTAGTTTGACCAGTTACCCTTTCATTTAGATGTCCAGTCGAAAGAAACGCATAAACCCTTGCACCCTAACAGTGTCCCTTAACCTGAGGGAATCAAAGTAGAACGTTATCGTTCTCTAAATCGCTCCACGGTTGCAAACGACACGTACCTTCGTACCTACATCGGAATTTAAAGTTTAAGCATTCATGAAACACAAACAATGCAAATTTAAACAAAAACCATTCAAAAAGTTAATTGCTTTATAATAACGTTAAATCATCAATTTTCAAAACGCACATTTTAATTAACAATTTTTGAGAAAAAGAAAAGCCGAAAAATAAAAACGCTTATCCATATTTATCTATTCAACACGAAACATCCTGCCATAAACATCTGCTCAGATGTCCACTGGTCAATGACAATTTCTAAAATGGGGTCATTGATTTAATATACTAACCCTTTAGTAGTGGCACCCCTTCTTAAAATAATAACTGACCTTATGGTGACCGGCACATGAAAATTTTTTAATTTCTCAAACGAGTTTGACCACTCCATTAAGGACGAACAAATGCGCGCTTGCCATTCATATTTTAAGAAAAATTATTTACAACATATGCCCGCTCCTACGGTACCTACCTAATTAATTTTATAATAAAGGTATTTCTCGCAATAACATTTTAAATAAATTACAATTATACTCCGTTTAGGTCTAACGGAACCACGAGTGAAATTTTAACTGCATCAGTCAACTAAAAAGAAAATTACAGCAATTTGACTTTAGAATAATTGAAATTGAGTCTCAAAAATTAAAATAATTTCGAAAAAAGTTGAACTCAATTTTGTAACTATATAATCTGTTGTAATTGAAAAGTTATCAAAAAACTTAACAAAACAGTAAAACATTCAAATTTTCACCGCAATTTTAAGACAATATTCAATTACCTTTTGCGACAAAAACAAGTAAAGATGAGGGAAGGAGGAGGAGGAATCTTAAAAATTAATTATATTTTATAAACAAAAAATTTTGATTAATTTTTTGTAATTATCTGAACCTGAAGTTTTGAAATGACGCCATATTGCACTGTGATTTATTGTGATTTATTCTCTTTTAAAAAATTCAAATTTTTTTAAAATTCTCCCATTTTATTTTATAGTTTTTTCAATTTTAATCAGTCAGTAGAGGGGGGGGGGCTATTTTATCATATTTTATTTAACCGAAAACTACTGAAAGAATTTTAAATTCTTGTCTCTCCACTATCTCCGCTAATCCTCATAGGATACTGGAATAGCTTTCAGCTGGGTCTGTTAAAGCAGTTTGAATGTAGTCGAATGTCCCAAAATGACGTCTCTAGAGGTCAATTTTCAATTTCGAGAAAAGGAAAAAGTCACATGGACTCAAATCAGGCTAATAAAGAGGCTAACGACCTACAGGAATGTTTTTACTTGCCAAAAACTCGTTTATTGAAATCCGGATTCCATCAACTCTTTTTCATCTGAAAATGCCGTAATCCACCAAAAAAGGAAATTTTACAAAAGTTTCCGTTGCACTGTGCCTAAGTCTGAAGAAAAACCTGATAGCACACAATTTGTAAAATCTATATTTACCACAAATTAGTTGACATTGCGCCAACTTGAGTTGACGGACTAATTTTGTATGTCCGAGATTTAGCTTAAATATCTACAATTTTATGATAATTCTTGAATGTTGAAAAATAATTGGTAGATATTTTTGAAAATATGTAATTGATTTATTTAAAAAAATCCGATAAACTGAAGCCCCAATTGGATGATTTGGAATAGAATAAAAATTTAGATTGGAAAATTAATATCAATATTTTAGAAAACCCAAAAAATGCACTAAACACTTTTCAGATCTAAAATGTTTTTAAGTTAACACATGTAAAATACACTGTAAGTATAAATTCGCAAACGTTTTCACCATACTATGGCATCATCAGGCGATGAATTAGAAAGAAAATTAAGAGAGAATCCTTTAAATATTGTTCGGGGTGGTGGTGGCAAGTACTTTGAAAAAAGAAGGGGATATTTGAAGTGATAACAAAAACGGGGGGAAAATAAGCGCTCGAATAGGTTTAAATAAGGGGGGGGGTGATTATTTTTTAAAAATGTTTAATAATGGTGAATTGTTTAAATCTGATTGACTATTTAATAACAAAGGTGAAAATGCGAATTTATACTTACAGTGTACCTATTTTACATGTGTTAACTTAAAAACATTTTAGTTCTGAAAAGTGTTTAGTGCATATTTTGGATTTTCTAAAATATTGATATGATTAATATCGAGTTACACTATTTGAACCACGTATCAATCGATTAGGAAAATTAGTAATTTAAGGAAACATAAAATTGCATTTGATACATCTGCAGATGGCTATGGTTATCGGTCAATCAAATTTTATATTTTTATAAAAATTTCAAGTTGAATTTTAAAGTAGGTCGGGAATTGTATTTCTTCTTAAAAACTATTTTGTAAATTTTTAGTATTTGAAAAAATTCAGTTCAATGTGTGGTATAATTTCTGATTACTTATATAATCAGTATGCTCAGTAAGCTCAGCAACAAGATCAAGTTTATCCAGGGCCAATTTTACCATTAAACGCATTAGGCACGTGCCTAGGACCTAATGGCCAGAGGGGCCCAAAAAAAGAAAACATAAAATCGTTAAATAAAAATAAAATTCTGATAAAATAACCCAAAAATTGGGCTTTTGATGCTATTACTTAGTTACACTCGAATATCAGGGGCCCGAAAATTTTCTGAAACCTAAGGCCCAACCTAATTAAAAATAGGCCCTGCCTCTCAATTTTTTCCTTGTCACTTCCTTTTCTCTTCTTCTCAAAACTGCGACTTCCAAATACGGTGCTCACAATTAAGGATCAGCATTGGCTTTAAGCAACTCTTCAGCACTGAGGAACTAATACCATTGGTTCATGAATAATGAGTAAACCGTGCACTGGGGGGTATTCCATACCAGGCCCCCCGGTTTGCCAATGGCAACACTTTCTTTGGATTCCTTCGATACCCAAAGCTTTAAAGATGTTATGGGACCTCTAGGACTTATTAAATGTTGAATTTAAGTTTGAGACACACAAAACAATGAGGATAAACCGGGGGGTCTGGGGGGTATGGAATACCCCCCAGTGGACGCTTTTATTTTATTCCCAAATTGCTACGCCCAGCTCAACAAAGGGGTCATCCATAAATTATGTCACACGTTAGGTGGTAGGGAGCAGGTCATCTCTGATTTGTGACAAAAATATGACAGGGGGTCCGGGGGGTTTCAAACGTTGTGATCGCACAAAGTCAAATTTTTAAATATATATTTGTTTTGATCCATGGATCGGTTGTAGCAACATAAGTAGCGCTTACGTACCCAATGTCTTAGAAGCCCGAAAAGAGAGAACATAAAATGGTAAAATAAAAATCAAATTCTAATAAAATAACCCAAAAATTGGGCTTTCGATGCTATTACTTAGTTATACCTACTCGAATATCAGGGGCCCGAAAATTTTCTGAAGCCTAAGGCCCAACCCAATTAAAAACAGGCCCTGCCTCTCAATTTTTTCCTTGCCACTTTCTTTCCTCTTTTTCTCAAAAGTGGAACTAATACCATTGGTTCATGAAGAATGAGTAAACCGTGCACTGGGGGGTATTCCATACCCCCCAGACCCCCCGGTTTGCCAATGGCAACACTTTCTTTCGACTCCTTCGATACCCAAAGCTTTAAAGATATTATGGGACTTATTAAATGTTGAATTTAAGTTTAAGAAACACAAAACAATGAGGATAAACCGGGGGGTCTGGGGGGTATTTTTTGTGGCCGGCATTTTGCTTCATTTTGTACAAAAATATTTTTATAAAAATAAAAAAAAACTATAAAAATTATTTACAAAAATAAATTGTAATTGTTTATAGAGGCGGCAAAAGCTCTAGGTATCCCAGTGCCACTCAGCCTGATGTAGTCAATGTAGTAAAATTATAGATTGTATTTGAACAAATTCATTTTTAAAGACTTCTATAAATACACAAGCAGACAGAGGATTTCTTGTGAAATTCCAATATTGCTAGTAGTTATACTGTTCATCACGAATTATTTGTAATTTAAAATTAAAAGTCTAGTAGTTTATAAATATGCAATTTTGACTGTAGATCATAATTCTACTGCATTGATCTTATTGCGCTGGGGGGTATTCCATACCCCCAGACCCCCCGGATTGTAACAGTTTAAACTATGTGCTTCTTCTAACTTTTATTATTCGTCCTCTAGAAGGAAGAAACTAGATAAAACATATTATGTATATTTAACTATTTTCTAGTTTTTTCCGTTTTTGAGTTAATATAGGAAATAGGAATTGAATCGGAATATGTCCTTTTGCAAATGATGTACATTTGCGCAATGTATATTTTTTTATATCGGATGGGTCTATTATGGAGCCGTGCGGATATACGGTAATCGATTTACTTAAATTATGAATTGAATCAATCTTAATGAATTGTTAAAGACAGCTATAAACGAAATAGAAGTTTCTTTGTTTTATAGCATTGATTACATAGTGCTGGGGGGATATTTCATACCTCCCAGACTCATCGTTTCGCAGCAGTCTAAACAACATAAATTATGTGCTTTCTATTTCTATCTTGCCTTCATAATCATTTGAAGAAAATATTCATTACCGTCCGGAATCATGCAACTATAATGCAAAAAAATAAAAATACTAATTTTGTTTTTGAACTCAAAAACGTTTAAATTGCAACAATTTTTTGTCTATAGGATGCAATGCTTATCATTAGCCTACAGGTAAAAGTTTTCTTAAGCTGTTATTAAACAGCAATTCCTATTAAACAAAACATGTGGGGGGGGGGCGTTTTTAAAATACTTCAGTGCCGCCCGTCGCCGGCAGCAAAGTAACACAATTTATTGTATTCTCAAAAATGTGGATTTTTAATTTTGACAATTATTGCATTATTAATATTGATGTTTGGAGAAAACCAGTATACTGTTTTAATATGGGTTTTGACTTGACTTTTGTATACAAGAAGTACATTAGCTCCGAATAGAACTTTTTTTTTGTTTATTTATGAAATTTGCATTTATAACCCAGCGGATAACTCGAAAAGTATTATGCATTTGTTTATAATCTTTTCCATTTTCATTCATTTTCCATTCCATATGCTAAACCAAATTAGTTTTCATGAGACTAGAACCGTGAAGATCACTTTCCACGTTTCCTGTCTATTCCTGTTTTACTTGTGATTATATCGCAATTGCACTTCATAGCTGAGAAAGCGTATTTTTCAAATAGTTCAGGTAAATAAATTTTTTATGTCATCGATTTCGAAATGAGGTGAACGTTACATTTTAGAAAATTTTAATAAATTCAGGACTCTCAACGGGAATTGTATCGCACTCGAATTTACGTAGTGGATTTCCTTATACCTACCTGTTAAAGCAAAATCAACATAATTTTGTGAAGTTTCCGGTTTTATTTTAATATCAAAATTTACAATTCTTTTCAAAAAATTCGAGGGTAGGCAGGTATTTCCCACATTCTTTTAAAATCTCTTGCGTGTTCGTAATCGTGAGAGTGTAGACAGGGTTAATTTAATATTTAATAAAAAATCAAATTACACAAATGCTCAATTTCTCCTGCTGCTTGCCGACCCCGATTTTTTCCTTTACTTGCATTCATGGTAAGATTTGTTGTCGGTCTTTAGTAGAGCACCGCCGAATCCCGGAAGGTAAATCTATACCGGAAGGGTAATAAATAAAAATGACCAGTACGTTGTTAAAAAAAATAGAAACGTGTTTGACCAGTTAGTGACCGGTTTAGCGCAACCCTTTAAACCAACACATGGGTCACATAATTTCCTTCGTCCCTGTCTACTTTACGTCAAGCCACGTATGCTCCTTCCTTTACCACCCTTAATTATAAAAATAAGGACCTCGGAAAGGTTAGAGTGACCCTTTCTTAAAAGAAGTTAGATTTAAATATATCACAACAGCTGCGACAGGGCGAAAATTTTATTTTAACTTATGGTCAGTGTTTGTCTAAGTTCTGTACTATCAAGATCTTGTGTATATGGAAAAATCGTCGGAAGAAGCTACAAGTGAAAATTTGACTGTTGTTTGTAATGCAGTGTTTTGTGTGCGCAACGAATATGCAACCTTGAATTTTCAACTTATCCAACAAATTTACGAAGCGAAATTTCCCAAAGTCACCGAATTTTAGAGTGGATCATCCGCGGTTTCGAGACTTTACATCTGATACAATTTTACTTTCGCGTATCTAGCAGCCACTGATGTTTTAAATCAGCTTTTTTATAAGTTTCCAAATCATGACATATAAATTTAAAAACAATTTCGAATTTAAAACTTTGAAATGACTGGAAAATGAGTTAATGCGGTTAATTGGAGGAAATGTAACGAGGAAAAGGGAAAATCTGAAAATTAAAATTTTAATAAAGTAGGTTTTTGTAAACCAAATTAATTTGGGAGGACAAAAAATAATATGCCATGTAGCAGCTACCAGTTCGTCAATTTGTTAGATGTGGTTTCTACGTGTTTTTAACGTTCAACTTACGGTCGTGATTTAAATCGGCATATGAAACTCTTTTTGAAATACAAAATAGCAGGACTTGAATTTCAAGTCTTTTTAACCTTTATAATTTTTTGTCTATCAGCTTAAAGTGGAAATTGGGTGAATGCGGTTAATTAGAGATAACGTCAAGCGGAAAATTCAAAAATTAAAATTTGGACCCACAAGTTTTTATTATGTAGAAGGAAATTAAAATATGGGAAGTAGTAATTCGCCTGTGTAGTAAATCTTACGAATTATAGTGCTTACGAAGAAGTTGCATTAGTTTCTTATAATGTAAAATAATTGTTAAAATGACAATAGAAATATTTTTCGTTTTTACTGTTACGTAAAACGCGTTTTTTAGTTATATTAACAATTTCGGTTATTAGCGGTCAGTTTTTGAAAACTTTTTTATTTGTTTATCTGAAAAACAGGTCAAATAAAGTGGAAATGGGAAATTTAAAACATTTAAATTTGAATAACCTGAATTTTTGTAAAGCACATTACGTAATGTAATTGGAATTAAAAAATTTGCAGAAGCAGCAGGTTGTTGTTAGCTCACCTGTGTAGTCGCGCTAGTAACGCAGTAATCGTCAAAATCCACAAATTGAAACTTTAGATTTTAACGCTTTTACAAGTTTTATTTTTGAGCGGTTAGACTGAACAGAAAATTTAGAATTTAAATCAAGTTGCTCTTTTAAAAAAATAATAATTAGAATAAATACTATTTTTTTAAATATTAAAATATAGAGTTATAATCCTGAAAGTCATTTGTGCGATTGTGTAAAATGTTTTTCATCAAATATGTAAAGTTTTTAACATGTATACGTGTTTTTCACGTTAAATTAACGTTAAATTTAAAATTTAAATGTAATCTAAACGAAATCGACTCATTTTGAAGTAGCTACTTGTATATAACGTAGTTTTTACGTTAAACAATTATTATTCGTAATTAAAACGTTAATTTAAATCATTTAAATTTTAAATTGGAAGTATTAGTGTTATTTTTGCCTATTAACGTTATTATATAATTATTAAACACTGAAATATAAAAAAATGTGAAGAAAGTTAAATTAGAATTTTATAAAATCGGTTTTCTAATAAAGTAAAAACTAATGTGGATGATTGGAAGTTGAAGTTTAGTTTATACAAAGTAAAAATATCTTAAGAAGTCAATAAACATAATATTATATTGTTGTAAACTTATGAAATAATTTGAATTTCAATATGTTTTAATGTAGGGAAAAATTAAAAAATGAGGCAAATTAGCGGGCAGGAGTTTAATATTTTAACAGCTCTGCCGATGTTCTAATCTAAATTTTATAATAAATATATTCAAATATATTCACTTCTCGAATATTAATAATCACATTTATTTTTACGTTTTAAAATGTGTTTTAACGTAAAACTAAAATTAATATTTTCTACTAGATCTACTTTAAATTAGCAAGAAAAAAAAAAGATTATTTTTATGATAGTTTTATAAATCATAATCACAATAAACGTCATTTTTTAGTAAAAAATACGTGTTTTAACGTTAAATTAACTCAAGGCAGAAATCGGTATTTTAAACACTTTTTCAAATCAATGTAAAATAAAACTAGCAGAACTCGACCCCCATAGTGCGAATGTATATGATAGTTTTATAATCACAATAAACGTTAATTTTTAGTAAAAAATACGTGTTTTTAACGTTAAATTAAATCATGGGCACAAATCGGTATTAAACACGTCGCACTACCAGTTCAATAGGGTTGCAAGTGCAAAACGAGAAACTTACTGTTGAGAAATCCAGAGAACAGTTTTCATAATTAATAGTATTTTGTATCGTATAATGCAATAGGAACTTTTCTTACCTCAGTTCGTTTCAAAACAAAATTTTGTTGATATGGCACCACTGCACAACAGCTGTGATTGCAAACAACTGAAATACAGCAATAACTAAAAACAGGCAAATTTTGCACTTGCAACCCTATTGAACAGGAAGTGCGACGTTTTCAAATCAATTTAAAATAAAACTAGCAGAACTCTACCCTCTTAGTGAAAATTTATATGATAGTTTTATAATCACAATAAACTTCAATTTTTAGTACAAAATACGTGTTTTTAACGTTAAATTAACTAAAGGGCAAAAATCGGTACCTATTTTAAACACGGTTTTAAATCAGTTTAAAATAAAACTAGCAGAACTCGACCCTTTAGTGCAAATTTATATGATAGTTTTATAATCACAATAAACGTCAATTTTTAGTAAAAAATACGTATTTTTAACGTTAAATTAACCTCAGTGGCAGAAATCGGTATTTTAAAGACTTTTTCAAATTAATTTAAAATAAAACTAGCAGAACTAGATCCCCTTAGTGCAAATTTATAAATATGATAGTTTTATAAATCATAATCACAATAAACGTCATTTTTTAGTAAAAAATTACGTTTTTTTAACGTTAAATTAACCTCAGTGGCAGAAATCGGTATTTTAAACACGTTTTTAAATCAATTTAAAATAAAACTAATAGAACTCGACCCCTTAGCGCCTGATTATTGTGCTGTGGTTCTGATTCCACGTTAAGCCGTAATTAAAGAACCAGTTTTCGTTATCTTCTTTAATTTTTACTTAAAATTAGATGCTATTGCTAAATCAGACCGATTGATACATTCTCTCTGAGAAATTACATATAAACAATTTGTGTTGTTAACCGGGGATTGCTTGGTTGGCCTGTGTAGCCGTTTTATCATATTTTTATTTTGTAATTATTAGCAGTTTTAAAACATAGATTTTTTTTTTAATTTCTTTTTAAATTTTTTGTGTTGAGAGACAAATTAGTATATTAAAATGTCTCCTGTTCTTGGTTATATAAACACAATATAGTAAATTGGCCGCAAAGTAATAAATGTGGGATAACGAGAATAAGATGTATGAGAAAATGTGTTAAGGACCTTGACCTTAATATGTTAGTATGTGGTGTGTGAAAGAGCAAGATGATATTGTGGTGTGAATCGACGTATCTTGCGGCCGAGATTAAATAAGCAACCCCACAAACCTAACCAAGGCGCGTCGCGACGCTCTTCTTAACGTATTCACGTGTTGTGTGTACATTCCTGCCACACTCGGCATATAGGATGTTATTTTCGGGTGTAGTTTTTTGATTTTTATTAATTTTAATTAACTTAAAGTTTGTTAGGCGATTGCCCTAATATTAAGAACTAATTTTAGTTATTCTCGAGTATAAAACATTTCAAACGTAATATTGGCTTAATTTAGATAAGTAAAGTAACGCAAAGTTGAACTGGTAATTTAAAATTCGCCTCAGGCACAAAACTTATCCAATTGGCCCTATCTCTGATAAAACACACAGAAATAGAAATTATTACGGATTTAAGAGAAATATTTGAGGAGGAATATCTCAAATTTTGTTAGTCTCGAGCTTTTTAGAAAATTTTAATTTAGAAATTCAATAAAATATAATTAAGGAAGCCCCTACTGCAGGCGCTTTCGTATTTAAGAACTGTCGTTGAGTAAAGAGTATCTGAAGTTTAAATGGAGGTGGGGTAAAACAAAACACGGCGAGGGTGGAAATAAGAGGGTAAAAAGTAAAGGCGGCCATGGAATTAAAACAGAAATTAAAGACAAAGGGAACGAAATTAATGTCTGAAAAAGAGGGGATCTAAGATGGCCGCGGAACGGCGTTTCTCAAGTGTTTAAAATGTTTTAGGTATAGAAAATTTTCCCTTTTGATAGGGAACAACACGTACTGGGAAGTAGGAATTGTTTTGTTTGATTAAACATTTTTTTTCTCTCGAAATCACGCGAAAATAAAACGTATTTGCAATTTATTTCAAACTCACCTAAAGGCATACAGAAGAAGGAAGCTCGTAAAGTGTGCAATCTTGTGGCGTCTTCGTATTAATATTTTTATCCAGCATTTCTCATCTCTTAAAGCGCCGCAGTAAAACTTAACGACTCTCTTTAAGTCTTAAGACCTTCTTATCTTATCAGCCAGTTACGACGTCATCAAATATGGCGACTCCTCTTCCGGGACTCATTTGCTTTGTTACTATTCCAAAGTCGCGGAAAAAGAATGCCTCTCCCGACTGGAAAGCAATTTGTGACGGCGACGACGACGACGACGACGACGGGCGATGGTTATTTTATATTTTTTTTTTCGGAAAATCGAAAAACAATAAAAGTTTATTAAGAACACGGATGTAATTAAGTTTTCTCAAAGCCTAAAAGCATTTCTCGAACCTCATAAAATGTTCGTGCAGATTTCTAATTTTAACAAATATTCATTTATTTTAATTAAAATTTAATCAACTTCTCCGTGAGATTGCAATTAAACTCTTAAAATTGTAATTAGTTTTTAGTTTTTGTTTCATTGCTGATGCTGCTTTATAACTTGGTTAAATAATATCGAGCAGAAATTTTAAAATAATTAAAATTTTTAATAACGCCCACCCAGGTACGAGCCATAATTTTGATTATCGCGAAATGTATTTTAAATGAAAAGGAAAATTCGTTAGTAATAAAATGCTGGCTACACAATAAACGAGGTTCTTTGAGGTTCTGCTCATCAATTCGAGGGTGGATCTCGTTTTCAGCGTAAATTTCTTTATAACTCATCTTAAGGTCTATTTTTGTTAAATTTCTTACCGGCTCTGGCCAATTTCTACCCTTATGTATCCGTAACAAAGACTGACTGCTATTTATTTAGATCTCTCGAGAGATTTTATGGAAATATTTCTCAGTTTTCTTATTCGTTGAGTGATTTTACCAAACGAAATGTAATTTATTTTCTTAATAAATAAAACTTTTTTCGCTTCGCGTCACGTTTACATTCGAAAAGCTCGGATGAAAGGGCCTGACGATGCACGACGGAGTCGGTGCCCGAAACGCAGACACATTTTATAAGACGCAAATTTTTTTGTAATAACCGCAAAGTTATTAACATGAAAATTGGTTTTATGAAAATTTTAATTAGAAATTCCAAGTTGGAAATTCGTAAATTTTTTACAAAAGAATGAAATTATTAATTAAAGTTATAATTAGTATAGGTATACAAGTTTATAGCGAAATTGAAAATATGATTTGGATACCCAAAGTGGTATAGGTAGGCTCTGTGCGATTGTATTAAGGGCGAAAGTTTTAATTATTGAGAATTTTAAAATTTTAATTCGAATTACTTAAGGGAAGGTTTATACACCACGAACGTCTTTATATTTTGAACGTATAATAAATCATCACAAACACTTTCCTCTAAACACATCTGTAGCAAAAGTAATTTAAAATTAAGATTAATTACGAAGCCGTTTTTCAAGCTTGTGTACTTTAAATTATTTCAAGCGTACCAACTTATTTCGTTAGTTATTTAACTTCCATACTTTTGCAAACTTTCAGAGCAGCATTTCTTATTTAGAACTCGGAAAATATATTGTGAGAAAGTTTTATTTAAACTGAAAACTTTGAAATTTTAGCAGCGCACAGCGAATCACAAATGCACATTTTAAACACCAAAAATTTTAAAATACAAATAACCTAATAAGGGAGTCATTATATATTCAACTTCAAAAAGTCAAGTTGGTGCACTGTATAGTTTAGTTCAGGCAATATTTTAACTAAATTTGCAGAAATTATTACTCCAAGTTGTAGTATAAAGTTTTAGCGATCGTGCAAAAACAAAATTACGTTTTAATTTTCCTACAATATTGGCTTGACGTCATTAAAAACCAACAGTATAAATTTTCTCTCTTAGTATGTACTTCGTATTATACCTACCTCTACCTACTTTTCCCCATTTTATTCGAATCGTCACGATAACGCGAAGGGCGCTTTTTTTGTGCCATCTTAAAAAATCAATAAAACACAAATGGAGTTCTTAAATCTCCCCGCGATATAATTTATAAAATGTATTCACCCCTCGAGAAAACCTCGAGAAAATGTCCGCCTGTGCTAGAAAATCCATCAAGACTAGCAATTAAGTTGAATTCAAATTTTATTCATTATAAATTACCAACGTATAAAACGGGCTTCTTTGAGTTGAACGAAGAAACGCCAATTTAAAGTTTCCTTCATTTTACGAGAAATTGCTTTACGTCGTTGCATTTCTTTTTCTTATGCACTTAAAACTTTAACGTTTATTTTTTACCTCCGAGCTTTTTCAAATTTTACTCAAAACCTGCTTCGTTTGACGGATTTCCTCTTTTTCATTTTTAAATTTTATGCTTTCATCGTTTTTTTTAAATTAATTAACCAATCGAAAAAAAAATCGAATTTTAAACCAATCAACTGCTTTTAAAAAACTAAATTTTTGTATTCATTTTCAAATTGAGTAATGTAACATTAACATTTAAAATTATCGTTAAAAAGGTCGACATTTTGTAACAAAATCAGAAAACATTTATATTTTACCAATTTATTCGCAAATAACAATAAAATGTAATTTTATTATTTATCACAATTTATAATATTAATACTCTAACTGAATTTACATGAAATCGACAGAAAAATTATTGTTTTGAAAGGTTTATTTGTGATTGTTATTGTTTCAATTAATTGCAGTAATTAAAACTAAATAAATTTATTCAGTAATATTATTTTTGTAAAAATCGGGCGATATCTTTCGTCAATTGAAATTGTAAAAAAAATTAATAGTTTGCTGGTATTCTGACTTTTTAAAGTCTTTTAGGCGTAAAATATGACCAATTAGTAACAGACTTTTCTTGAAAATTAATTTTGTTAACAGCGACCATCGTTAATTTGATACAGATATCAAATTATCCTATTTGTTCAGGTAAAAAGTCTTGAAGGGAGAACGATTAATTTAAACGTAAACTTGAAAGAAAAATTACGTAATCGATCTTTTTAAATTTTTAAAATACGAAAGTTTATCCTAAACAATAGTTATTTACATAAAAGTCAGGAAAATGACAAATTATTAACGAAGAGCAATGTTGAAATACGAGGCACACTGTGTCAAGAATTTTAGAGCTCCGAGTAAAGTGAGACATCTTCCTGACATGTTTTGTATTCAATTTTCCAGAAAATCGTAAAAAATCAACATTTTTAAACCCAAATTGAACAACATTTTTAAAATGAGCTATATCTATAAGTTACAAACAATAAAATTACAATTACTAATTATTACCGGACTAGTCAGGGAAATTCAATTTTCTCGCGAGTACAGGGAAATGTTGTTTTGATGACGACTTCCGGAAAAAATCGTTATTGCAAAATAAATAAAGTAGCTAAGCAATGTTTATTGATTTATAAATATAATACAAAAAATGAGCAATCGCGCAGTCTGCGAAAGTATAAATCATTATTAGATTTTCCGAGAAAAATTAAGGGGTAGAGAAATATTTTGAAAATTTGAAATTTGAATTATAAATGATACAAATAAGTGCTGCCAAAGGCCGGACTTTTAAAAGAAAAATGTTGAATCTTTAACCCGGCGTTACATAGGTGGGGTCTAATACACCCCGGTGTTTGAAAATTGATCAAAAAATGTGTCTAAAGTGATCCCATGTAGATGTAAGTCTCAGTTGCTTCCTAAATGTATTGGCACTATCGAAATCAGTGATCAGGCAGTTAAGCTATATGCTTCTAAAGTGCTCGGAGAGGGTGAAAATTGCTTCATATCAGACAGTGAATTTTTTTGCGTTAGGAGTCAAAATTATATTTTTTTGTATTCCTGTATTATTTGTTTATTGTTTCCAATTAAAAATTTTGGAATAGGATGTTCGATTTTGTTTAACCGCTTTCACCAATATTTGTTGTTTGATTTACGGAAAAGGTCATTTCTACTTTATCTTTTAATATTTTCAAGAAAAAACAATTTTAATAATTCCTTTGGTACGGTTCTTAGATAGCTACAAAGTGCATTGATTAATGAAAAATAAAAAAAAACAAGGTCACAAAATAATACATTGTTTTAATGTTTGGGGTTTGTCACACCCCACCTATGTAATGGTGGGATTTTTGTCCACCTATGTAACGCCAGGTTAAATTTTTATTTATTCTTGCGATAAAATTCAGGAGTTGTTTGGTAACTATTGCAAAACATTGGAGGATATGTGGAATTCCTCAATGTAGGTAACTTAATAATTACTCAGTTTTAGAGGGTTCATAAAGAGAAAAGGTACACTGGGGGGGTATTCCATACCCCCCAGACCCCCCGGTTTCAACATTATTATTAGTTTAAGTTCAATTATTGACGAGCATAATCTTTGGTATTGCAAAGAATAAATTGGAAAATAAATAAAACTGTTGAAGTTTTCCTTTGTTCTTCATTTTCGCGGTAAAATTTAAGAATTGTTTAGTTACCATCTGAATTTTATCTTCAGAATTAATAAAAAACATATGAAAATTTAATAGTTTTCTTAATTTCCCAATGTTTTCTTTGTAATACCAAAGATTTCTCTCGTCAGTTTTCTAAAATTCTATTAAGACTAATAATAATGTTCAAACCGGGGGGTCTGGGGGGTATGGAATACCCCCCAGTGCAACTTTTCTTCTTATGCACCAACTGAAATTGAGTAATTGTTATAAATGACCTATTCTAGGAGACTTCATGTGCGTCAGAGTTTCGTATTCTTTGCGAGAAAAATTATAATATTAAATATATTAAATATAAAAATATAAAAAAAATAATTAAAGAGAAAATATGCACAGACCCCCCGGTTTCAACATTATAATTAATCTAAATACAAATATTGACGAACGTAATAACTTGTGAGAGAAATATTTGGTATTACAAAGAATGGTACCCCGTCAAAACAGCCCCATCAAAACAGCCCAATGATAAAATAACCTCGACAAAATAGCCCGATGACAAAAGGGGCCGTCCATTAATTACGTATTGGTTTGGGTGGGGGGGGTTTGAAAATGTTATAAAGTGTTACATGGAAGGAATCAAAAGTATTCTGTCTAATGTAGTATAGCAATAACCAAATTAATTTAATTTAATTTAATTCATTTATTTTACGGTGGGTTCGTGATTTGCCGTGGTTGCGCCATCCAAAACTAACCCTATGCAGCCTTTCGCTACGCTACGGACGCTCCGGGCCGTTTTCAATCCAAACTCTCCAGGGAAGCCCGCACGTGGCGAAGTACGACACGCGTGTAACGGCTATCACTAAGACTATATTAGAGCACACATACCGTCAACAGAAAACCCGTTACTTGTAATTTCTATATGTACTCCCGTGTTAAACATGTGGAAAATTTCGATTTTCAAATACCGTTTTCAAACTTGTAGTATACCTTCTCGTATCGCTATACTACTTTAGACAGAATACGTGGGATTCCCCCCACGTAACGGTCCATGAGATTACCGATACCCTCATCTCCCCAAACCTTTACGTAATTAATGGACGGCCCCTTTTCTTATTGGGCTATTTTGTCGGAGCTACTTTGTCCTTGGCTATTTTTCCAGAGCTATTTTAGCATGGCCTATTATGTTATAGGCCATGAAATGTCGGGGATATTTTGTCGGGGCTATTTTGTCGGGGTTATTTTGATGGGTCACCACAAAGAATACATTGGGAAATCAAATAAACTGTAGAATTTTTCTTTTCGCGGTAGAATTTAGGAGTTGTTTAGTTACCATCTGAATTTTATCTTCAGAATTAATAAAGAACATGAAAATTTAATAGTTTTCTTAATTTCCCAATGTTTTCTTTGTAATACCAAAGAATTCTCTCGTCAGTTTTATAAAATTTTATTGAGACTAATAATAATGTTCAAACCGGGGGGTCTGGGGGGTATATCTGGGGGAATACCCCCCAGTGCAACTTTTCTTTTTATGCACTCACTGAAACATGAAACTGAGTAATTAAGGAAATTTCATGTGTTTCAGAGCTTCGTATTCTTTGCGAGAAAAATTGTGATATAAAATATCTTTCACATGTTTCGGAGTTTTTTAGTTACCATTGAAAAGCATAGGTGAAATATCATATTTTTTCATCATCGTAATTTAAATAAATTTAAATTTAAATTTAAACATGAAATTTCGCTGTGTAAGTAAAAAATAGCAGAGGTGCACTGGGGGGTATTCCATACCCCCCAGACCCCCCGGTTTGAACACAATTATTATTCTAAATATAATAATTATTGAAGACCACGAGAACAAGGAAAGAAACTTATGATATTCTAAAGAAAAAATTGAAAAATAGATGAAATATTCAACGTAAAGAGTAGAATTTAAACCTACAAAAAGTCAGATATTTTTTTACTATTTTCCTTGTCTATAAATAACTTCTATTCGTTGAGCGTCAGTTTAGCTGAACTTAGCTGAGGGGAATCGGGAAGATTTGAAAGATATGAAATACTGTCAGAATTGGTATCTTATTCAATTTTAATGATAGAGAAAAATAAAGCAGAAAAGTAAAGAATATTAAATTAAAATTATTATTTCATATGTTTTAATAAATAAAGGTCATGTTTTATTCACAGTAAATGTACTTTTAGTAGCTCACCTGTAAATATCCTTCAAATTCACTGCGAAAAGTCCAACAGTGGTTTTTAATCGAACAAAATTGAAGTACTATTTTTAGTTTTTAGGGATTATTTCAAAAACAACAACATAATGTATTTTACAAATTATAGTCAATCATTCAGAGATATAAAAATTGTTGGAAACTGGACAAATAACTTTAAACAATAATAATATTCATATTATGATCAATTTGATGTTTACAAAAAGCTTCCTTGCTCTATAACCAATCTATTTCTTTAATTCTTGATACCTTACACTAGAAACGCTGCAAAAACCATCATAACAAAAAAATTTACAAATTCACAACAAAAGGGAATTCAATGTTTTAGAATAATATTTTCAATATACTTAGATCAAGCTAATAGAGTTCTTTTTGTCTGTTATTTTATTGAGTTTGAGAACTTTGGAATAATTTAATTATCACTTTTACGTCATCGAAAATTTTTTAAATTGCAACCCTTATTTTTATTTACGGATTTCAAAATATTTTATGGCAGCATTAATTCAAATATTGACGAGCTAACTGTATACATACATTTCTGTATACAAAATTCTATTATGTACATACATTTGCATTATTTATTTGCTTTTCAAGTTAATAATGTCCGATTATTAAAAAATGACAAAATCTATAATGAAAAAAAAAATTAATGAACTATCAATTATTTGGTATCATTTTTACTGTATTTGCTTAACTTGTTAATTTAAACAAATTAATTTTCATATTTATTATGAAATTGTGAACCAAAATTGGTGCATTTTCAAAATTTCGGTTTTATATATATTTAAGAAAATGCTCATCAATACTTTTTAATTTATTTTTGTTTTTTTTAAAATGCTGCATATTTGATTGAAATTTTAAGTTGTTTTTGTGTTAGAACGTAATTAAGACGTCCCTTATACTTGTTGATTCAAATTTCAATCAAGTTGTTATTTTATATTAATAATTAGACTAATCAATAAGTAATTATTAGGTTCATTAACATGGCCTTTGTAGAAAACACTTCTTTATTTTTCCTTTGCCCGACAAAATTCTGTTTTTAACAGTTTAATAAAATCTTTGGGTTGATCTGATTGTAAATTAAAAAAACAATCAGTCGGGATTGGCTTATCGAAGTGCGACCGCAACATCTCGAGTTCGGGAGTCGGGTTGTAACAAAATTGAAATCCCTTCATCAAAATTTAAAAAATTAAATTTGTTTGGACATTTTGCAACGTGAAAACAGAAAATTACACAGGATATTACTCTACA
This sequence comes from Cantharis flavilabris, assembly GCA_949152465.1. Classification (NCBI taxonomy): domain Eukaryota; kingdom Metazoa; phylum Arthropoda; class Insecta; order Coleoptera; family Cantharidae; genus Cantharis; species Cantharis flavilabris. Next base: position 7,054,398 of record OX424438.1, read on the forward strand.
TAATTGTATTTTATAATCAATAACCTATAATTACTGCTCCGGAGTAAATCAGTGATTTACCATAAATTTTTGATTTCATAATTAGTTTAGTTGAGCGTAATTGTTTAAAACATGCAAATGCATCAAATTTAAATGACGTAAAACAAAAGTAAATTTAATGGCAACTTCTTCGTAATCACTTCGACTCTTTCTAAGCTTTCTTTATGCCAGCTCTGCCGCTTTTTCCCCTTATTCTTTGTTAATTACGTCGTCTCATATACATTATTCATTTCTCTTCCCATTAATTTTCGTTTTGTATTTCTCAACTAAAAACATTTCCAGAACACTCCCATTGTTATTAATTATGCAGTATCCGTTTTCAATTGGCTTTCTTTATAGTGGTCGTGGAAAACTTGGGAAAAAAGCGGACGTGGCATTTGTGCATTTCTCACGTTTATTATTTTTTAAGGAAAAGTCGAAACTTGGGGAAAATTTGTGGCTTATTTATAATTTCTTTACACAATAAAAGGAGATGTAATTCACTACGTGTCTTCTTCCCTTTTCCGGTCTTTTACGCGTATAATTTCGTAAGGTTGGCATAACTGCGGCAATGGAACAATAACCACATATCCGCAACAATAGAGGTAGAGCGAGCTTTGCAAATATTTAATTGCTTATATACACCCCAACTGTACTTTTTTGCTCGGGTTAATTAAATAGAGAAGTTTGCCCATAAAAATCGAGCGTGTCGTCGTCTTAAATTATACAAAAAATTGGATGACATTCTCGGAGAGCTGGAAAGAAGGTGGTTCGTCGTTTTAAAAAGAAGTTGGAAGGGGAATTAAAAAGGGTTGCTTATTATTCTCCAGACAAATAAGAAGAGTTCGTGTTACCCCTCTATAAAATTTTTTACTTCTCTTTCTGTCTATATCTGTTCTTTTCTCGACGTCGCGAAAGTCGCAACTTGAGTTTTCCGAGTTTTATTATTGTTGAAAATTTAAGTTGCCAGGTCGTCGAAAAAAATCAAAACCGACGCGCTTCTTATGCAAATTTAATTAATTTCCTAGTTTCTTAATTTAGGAAAATTATTTAAATTACCTTTATGCGAAATGAAATGCTAAAAGAAGGCAAAACGGGTGACAAATTAAGACACAGACATTTTGAAGCGTCTTAATCTTAATTCTAAGATAAATTAGTTAGTAAAATACTTTCATTAATCTAGATCAACTTATCTAAAACTCAACTAAGACGCCATTTCAATTAACAACTTGCTTGTGCCTGGATTTTTTTCGAAATATGCCTATTAATTTAAAACAGGCGTGTGTTAGTGTTATACCCACTTACCGCGTGCTATTTGTTGGTTAAGTTGAATTAATTAAAGGTATTTTCTCAAATTAAAGAGTAAAAACGAAATTTATTTTGCTCGTTAATCAAAATAATCGCCAAATTAGAGCATTCAAGTCTCAGCCACATGTTAGTAAGATCAATATGTTGTCGACAGATTTCACTTTCACAAAGAATAAGCAAATGTCGGGTGGCTCAAAAAGATTTAGGTCAGATTTTATGATTTAAGGTAATTATATGTTTGTATTAGATAAAACCGTATACTTTGTTAAGCCTGCGAGCTATAATTTTACCTGAAAAATTAATTTTTTTCTCCGAAATTTTATAAAAACCACCACTAATACTTAATAATTAATAAAAATATTTACTTTCTGTGTTTTATTCTACCCCAATCTTCCCTATTCATATTATATACTAAACAGCATTAATAATGCAGCTCAACTAAATTGGATGAGAACTAAAAAAGTGGATCCTGCAAAGTGCACAAGTTTCGTTCGTAATATTTTTAAATTAATTAGTCTCAGTATATTTGACCAGTTTGAAGCATCGCGCTGACTTATGAAATCACATGACTGCGTAAATGAATTTGCTTACAATAATATTTATAATTCAACCCTTGATTTTCACGCCAACGTCTTTGAAATTTCCATCCGGCTGTTCTGATGAGAGTTCCAATTAAAACTGTTCGTCAATTTGTGCAATTAAAATTTATGTTTTTTTTAAAAAAACCTTCTCGTTTTAACATTTTCAGCTTTTATTTCAGTAGAATTTCTGACACTCAGAATAGTAGTGCGATTAAGCACCAGGCTTCCTGAGATGTGGCTTTAATTAAGATAGTAAAATAGAATATAAGTGAAAAAATTCAAATCTTTCATATTGAAAATTCAAAAAACAAAATTTTTGAAATACTAGAAAACAAGAAGAGCCTGCTAGATTAGAAGCACAATTTCTCTAACTTTTAGCAGCCTTTACGGTAGGTACATAATAGGTCGCACAATTGATTTCTTCAAGGTCCAAACTCTAATGAAGGAAAGCTGTTAAGCGTTGTTTTCAGCCAATTAACGTAACACAACATAGCATAGCATAACTTAACGCAACAGTTAAAATACATTGAAACATAGTACCTATGTGTACCTATTCAAAATGACATTTGTCATTTTAATTATGAACACACACATCTATTTCAATGTATTTTAACTGTGGTGTTAAGTTATGCTATGCTATGTTGTGTCACGCTAATTGGCTAAAAACTGTTGTTTCATAATATAAACATAAATTAAAAAAAGTACGCAACTTTTTATTTAAAGTTATGAAAATTTAAGAGTTTTGAAAGTAATTTTAATAAGGCTATTGAGGCTAGTAGTCATTAAACGCTACACGAAGGAATAAATGAGAATTTTTTCAAAAGTTCAGCCAACAATGCAACTTACGATGTTTTGTGACTTTTATTTAAAGGAGTCCACAGAAAAAAAACCGCTTTAAACTAGGGGGGCCTGGAGGAGTATGCAACATACTATCGATGTAGTAGAATAACTAATTCTATTAATTCTGTTTTAAATAAAATTCTTAATGGATTTTTAAATACAACTTCAAATTTTAAAGTAGGTTCTTCTTTGCTTGTGATGAAGGGCTCTTTTAACCTTTATTTTTCTATTTTAATTAATTAAAAAATGTTTTATTTTTCATTAACTTGAATAAATATTAATTTATTACTATTATTTATTTTATTAATATTAAAATATTAACGTTCTAGTTGTTTAGAAATTCAGATTGGGAGATATAAATATAATCCTACTAAATATGCTAGGGGTGTTCCATAACCCCCCTACCCCCCAGACCCCCTGATTTATAGCAGTCTAGCCGGTCGCCATCGCCAGCGCTAAAGTAAAATAATTGCTACTGGTTTTGTTTTTTTAGAATTCATTGTTATTTTCAGTAAACATCCTAGGTAAATTCAAGATAAAAATTTTTTGAAGTTGTATCAGTGGCCTTTTTTTTTATTTAGAACTTTTTGTATTTTTTTATTAAAATTGAAATTTTCAAACAGGATTTTTTGTGGTGCAGGCCCATAGGCTGCAGCCTAGGTAGCTTACGTGTAAATACGGCCCTGTCTGGCTATTGCAACCGTGTTTCTCTCATAAGCTCTGGGCTTACAAGGCCTTCAGCGCTATATATACCTTGTTTTATACTTTTGCTGATAAATTTAAATGGTTTATATTTAAAACTAAATTTGAAGGGGGGGCGAGATCAAATAAATAACGGAAAATATTTTTCAAATTAGTCACAATTTAATGTATTTAATAGATTTTTGTTGGATTTTGTAGAACTAATCGGATGGTGATTACTTCCTCCTTGTATTCACTCTTGAAGTCATTTTAAAAGCCAAGTGCTTCCAGCCAGTGCCGGATCAAGCTATTTCAGCATCGGGTGCAGATTAGGTAAACGGCGCCGTCAATACTAAATATATTATATAGAATATTTGCGATTTACCTTACCGTTGGTGGCGCTTATAACGCTACCAAATATCAACAACATGTGCGGCTCTATTACGTACAATTGGGTCATTCCATGTCAAATCAACAAGTCACTCAACTTGACTATCACAGATTTTCTTGAAATTTTGGCTAATTATACTCTTTAACATTCTGAATTTAAATATAATTAAAAATAAATTCTAACCCTTATAGTTTTTTAGTTATTTAATTTTAAAAATCGCAAAAACGACACTTTTTTGGCTTGCGCTCAACGATACAATTGCATTTTATATCATAACTGCTGATCCCATCATAGTCCCACTCTAAAATTTTTACGACATATTTATCAAGTTACGAATATAAATATACCTTATTTCTATAATTTTCAAAAAACACTAACTCAAAAAAATTTTCATAAACATTTTTTGAAATTTTCAAATTTTTTTTTTTAGAAAATGGTCAAGATTAGTATTAAATTAAAGCCTTTTAAATACTCTTTAAAATGAGCTATCACACAACTCCGTAGGACTTATTGAACTGATGTTAGAATATTTTGTATCGTTGAGTGCGAGCCAAAATAGTGTCCTTTTTGCGATTTTTAATATTAAATAACTCAAAAACTATAAGGGCCAATCCCACCAGACAAAAAAAATCGAGTTTTAGACAAAGCTTATTTAATTAACTTGGTATCACATGCTAATTTTGTTATTTTAATCTAAGTTTTGTGTGGTCAATTTGAGAACTATTTATTTTTGGTTGATTTTGTTTGGAATGACCTAATTGATGTCATTTTGAGTTTAATTCTGAATTATTTTATATCGTAAAACCGCAGTGAAATGATAATTCACAAAATAAAATAATATAAATTAGAAAAACGATGAATTGTTTGGTTTTAAACAAAACTTTCTATACCAACTATACGTAAAAGATCATGCTTTTTATTATTCCTTTCGAAAATAAATATATAAAGCCTCCCAATATTCATGAGCTGTATTGCTAAATTTTTGGAAAGCATTAGAGGACTGGAGAGAAGACGTCGTAAATATAAAATACCCAATGCTCTATGGCTGAACCTTATAACATTTTATTTCGCGGGGTGCACAGCGCTCTTGTTACATACACACTCTTCTCTGTGTACTGGAGGGTATTCCATACCCCCCAGACCCCCCGGTCTCACGAACCGATAGTTTAAAATAAATATATTTTTATAAATTCCAGCAATACGAGAAAAGAACTACTTATGTCCAGTCCAATTTTAAATTAATTAAAAACACACAATTTTGGCGCCATTGAACGCATGGTCTAACCGGCCCTGTTACAGCCGATTTCTACTCAATTGCTATACGTAAATATTTACCCCTGCTATTGCTATAGGCTCTTGGTTTGTAATCTAAATAAAAAATTATCAAAAAATATAAATAAAAAAAAAAGATAAATGAAAACACCAAACTCAAAGATAATTCGCCCATATGCATTTGTATCAAGCTTTACTTGGCGATACTCTTAACTTTCAATTTTAAATTTTAGGAATATTACCATTTAAATGTAATAATAATTATTGCGATCCTAAATTTTAAATTTAAATTTAAACTTTAAAAAATTAAAAAAAAAAAACAGTCCGCCCTTAAAAGGTTAATAAATATATTAATATTTTAGGAAACCCAAAAACTAAAATGTTTTTAAGTTATCACATATAAAATACACTGTTTCAACCATACTATGGCATCATCAGGCGATGAACTAGGAACAGGGTTTTCTAAAATATTGATATGGTTAACATCGACTTAGACTACGTAAACCACGCATCAATCGACTATTTTAAGGAATTTTAAAAGTCTTAATGTATACTTGTATTCGAAATAAATTTTTAAATAAATATTAGTAAATTAAATTCATTCTTTACGTACTTTACGTAATATAATTATTATTTTTCTGGAAAATGTTATAAAATCCTCACTTTGTTATTCAATTGTCAAACTTAAAGGTTTACTTTTTGTGAAAGCAATTTATTATATTTCAGTGCCAGTGACGGCAGTAAAAGTAATCTCAATTAAATGTAATAATAAATTGTACTTTTACATTTTATAAAATATTGTGTTTCATTTGGAACAAAAGAAGTATTTGTCTTTTATTTGTCAACTCTACAAACTCGTCACAAAAAAGTCTGCTTTTCTTCTAATAATATGTTATACACTGAGAAAACTGGCTGTCACTGGGTTTCGTTGTAAAACCAACTCGCGAGTTTCTGTATTTTTTTCCACATTCTCGTTTAGTAATTAGTACCTAGACCAGTGGTCGGAAACCTGCGGTGGTTTTGCCCCTTTAGTGAGGCTCACGTCCAGAGGCGGATCCAAGGGAAGGGCAATGGGGCGATCGCCCTCACCCAGTAGATAGTGACCCAGATTTCATCAGTTACCGTCAAAGTGTGTCTTCGAATTAGTATTTAAAATATTTTATAAATTTTTATAGAACCAGAAAGAACCAGGGGTGGTGGCTAAGCTGCCTGACCCATTCGACTTGAATACAAATGCAAAAATTTAATAACCTTGTACATGGGACAACAAAAGTATATTGTTTTGTAAATATAATAAAATTCATTTTATTGACAGCCCAACCCTGGACAGCGTCGCTGGTTGTATAATATAACTACAAAACTTAAATAGATGATGAATTAAAAGTTTAGGTTGTAAATAAAAGATTAAAAAATTATAAATAAGTACGCATTGAAATATACAGCCACTTATTGTAATTTTACTGCCACTCAATGCCAAAAACTGTTTGCTTTGCAACTTCTGGCGTAGGGTGCCAGCTATTGGTACATAAAGTGCTTTAACCGCTCATAGTCAAACTGTTTTAAAAATTGCAATTTTCCGTTTGTAAAATAAAATTACTAATTTTTGAAATTATTGTGTTCGCATTTAGGTCACGTAGCTTCGGCAAAAACAATATGTATTAAAGGAGATCTTTGAATTCAGAAGCAAAAAAAAATGCTTTGATATTATTATGGTAAGTGGCGTTAAGAACGTTGTTTGTATGGAGCTGATTAAGCAAATAATTTGGCATCTTAGCTTCGTGTGAAGGCGTTTTTAGAAAAGTTCCTTTCTTTGAGCTACTAAACCTGTAAATAAATTAAGAGAAAAAATAAACTAATAAAAAATGAAATAAACCGGTTTCGGTTCAATCAACCATCTTCAGGAAACAGCATCAAAATTTAAACTTTTTAATCAAAAGAATTTTAGTCCAAGTCAAACTAACTGCAGGTTTGAGAAGTGGAATCCAAACCAAAGTGTAAAAAATCTATAATGGAAGACTGCACAAAACTGCGATTTTTGACCTTTGTTTTATGTTTTTCAGCCTATCACCCTCTTTAAAGGAACGTAAACAAGGAATGAATGTCACCCCGCATGCAAGTTGAATATGCATAATTTTATTAACCAAGAAAAGTCCCTTGATTCTGCCGTAAAGCCTCCTTTATATTTAAATTGAACAAGCAAATATCATCATCGTTTACACATTCTGTTTACCGCGCGATTCATCCAGGTATCCGTGCGTGGTATGAATACAACCATGCAAATATGTGCAGTGTGCATTGGGTAAATTTAAAATTATCGTAAACGAAATGGTCCAACATTAAGTTTTGAAAAAAGTTTGGAAACTCGATCGTCCTCGGGGTCAAGTCCTTGTAATTTTAAGGTAACTCAGAGTTAAACGATTTATTAAAAGCGATATCGGGCAATCTCCATCATAAATGGAAGCTTTCAAATGCATTAACATTGGTAGCGAAAGATAAACTGAAAGTGGCGTGATAAACCTTCCCAAAAACAGAAGTCAATTGCGATGGAATGGTCAAACAAATCAATAAATTATAATTTTTTTAAATAAAATGTAATTTGTTTAAAAAAGTCGACGTCTAGACGTAAGTCGTAACTATGACATGGCAGGCATCTGAAAGGCTAGTCCGTTCAATACTTCTTCTTTACCTTATTTCCTCACCCTCACCGCATCTTTCAACTCCATCCCCACTTAAAAATTTCTTGATCTGTTCTTACACTGTAGCTTTTTGGCGTTGAAAATTTTTTAAAATCAATATCGAAGTAAAAAAAGTGGTGAAAATTTATCGTACGGGTGGGGGTCGAAATCAGAAGCAAGAATAAGACAAAGTATGGGAGACGTTTTCATTTTGCATCCCAACAGAAATAAATGAAAATAAATAGTACAACATTTAATACAAAATTATTAATGATGCCATATTTCTAAGTACAATTTCTATCCTGACATATCTCAATTATCAAGTACGTCTACGTATACCGAGAGCGTCCTTTTAATATTAGGAGGATCTCTTTCAGAAAAGGGGTCCAAAACAATAACGTAGGATGTCTAACTAGAAAACGAAATTAGATGATAAATTTTAGTCCATATTTTGAATGTATTTCGTAAAACAGAAGGTGGAGTAACAATAGACTTCTATCTATTTGATAAATTGTTATGTTTCGCTTATTACTTGTGCGTAAATTTATTAATTCTTAATTTTTGTAATTAATTGTAACGAAATACAACTAAAAATTGTTATATTTTAAACTATGGTTTGAACCTCCGTGCATGCCCTCTATTATTTATTTTTTCTTTTTGCCCTCGCATCACCATATAAGGAGAACTAACAACAATTACGAAAGTTTTCGGTTAGAGACCTCTAAAAAGTTTCAAGTTTGCAGTCTCTCAAAATAAACTACCTTTTTTAAACTTTGATATTTCTGAGTGTAGCGTCCGTATAGCTCTGCTGGTAGCGGCGATTCGGTGAAATCGTCGATCGCACGTAACCTGCGACTTGAAAACATTAACATTTTTTCCATAAATTCGTAATTGCCGGAGTTGTTAAATTATTCATTAAATATATTTCATGGAAACACTACTTGGATTAGAGGTTTTAAAATCTTGAGTTTGCGGAATTAAGCAAAGTTTTAACCTAATCCAAGGAACACTCCATATAAGAATGGATTAACATATACAAACATGAAGCTTTAAAACGAGATTTTCTTTACAACTAATGTATGTAAATTTTGTAATATGCTTAATTTGGAAATAATAAAATTATTAAGCTAAAACAAAAAATTATAGGTCCTCCGAGCAAGTTACGCGGAAAAACTCCCCCCGTGCTTCGATTCGGAAAACATGGAGGCATTTTGGTAAATAAAATAAAATTTAACAACCGAGAAATTGGCCATTATTAGGGAAGTACGATTAACTTTGTTTGAATGACACAAATCACATTAGAGAAGGATATCAATAGGATAATAAATAGCACATAGTAAATATATTCTTGAGCACCTGTTGAATTAAAATCAACTTCGACGTGAGCTTTATTCATATTAAACATCACATGACGGAGTTGATTTAATCCAATCAGAGAGGAAATCTTACATATGTAAACCCTTTTTTTTTTAATTTCGCATCGGACTGGTGAAAATGAATTAGAAAAATATTTTAATTTTCCAGAGCTACCGACTGCGTCAATTGAATTAAATTCAAGTTTTAATTTTATTTCCTAGCTTTTATTTATCCATAGCCATATAGCTTCGACTAGAAAAACGAGTTAAATTATTTAGATAAGTGTCGACTATCAGGAAAACTGCACGAGTTCGTTAAAACTTTCCTTATTACGAGTCCCACAACACAATTTGTAAAATAGAAAGTTTCTAAATTAAAACTCATGTTAAATTCGTTGTTTTATTTGGTGTGTGCTTTATTCTCTCGAGCTTATTTACTCGCTACCAATTAAAAATGTACCAAGAGGTAAAATTGAATCGCTGATTTTTTGTATTCCCCAAACCACTAATAATCACATTAAAAATTTTTTTGGTTTTTTACCTTTTTTTTGAACGCAAATGTGAAATTTTGAGGAAATATTTTCTGGCGACATCTAGGACTGGCGTCGCGAATCCTAACCGAAAGGGTTAAAAGCTCTACCTATACGGTGATAGCTGCACTGTTTGGGGTGCAGCCGATAACTAAAGAGGAAAAAAAAAGGATCGATGTAAGATTTTATTTTCTTAAAATTGTTAAGAAAGGTTCTCTTAATCGCTAAACGGGAATCTTCCCATTTTTATCGTGAAAAATTTGAAAATTGCACGAAAAAAAGCTTTCTGAAATTTTTTTTTCTTGAACTGCAGTTTTATTTATTTAAGTTTAAATTTTATTTAAATCTTTTTTAAATTTCATCAATAATAATAAAAGGTAAAATTTCACCACCTTTGTGTTTAGGCCCTTAAATCACGCAAACCTCATCCGGTATTCCTTATGACCAGTCAGCTTCACACTTTGAGAGACACTGCCATACATAATCCAACTTGAAACTTTGGTTGACCTTTCCGTACTTTGCGACTTCGATCAAACTGGATTGATGTTTTCAACTTATAATACTGAAAATTGAAAATTGAAAAATCAAAATCATTAAGAGGAGAATATTATAAAAATTATAAAATTATAAAAAAAAGACAAAAAAATAGATTCAGTGCCGCCCGTCGCCGTCAATAAAGTAGAACAATAGGTTTGAAGAAAACTAGGTTTTATTTTTCAACTAAAATTACATTTACTGTGAGTAAAACATATTTATTTTATTTAAAACGCAAAAATTGATTATTAAACTTAATTAGTAACTATTACCTTTGCTGCTGGCGACGAGCGTCACTAAAGTAAAATATTAAGGTCAATATAGACGTCATGCGTTATACCAAACTGACGCTAGGTGGATCAGCAAGGTTCGACTACTTTTTATATTTCCAAGCCTCGAAAGTACGAACAGCGAAAATTATGTTTTCTTAAATATAAATTCCAAATTTATTTTTTTTTGTTTTCTCTTTTTTATGCTATAAAATAAAAAATAAAAATTTAGATTTAATATTAAAAAAACAAACAGAAGACTCTACTGCATTTGAAAGATTTTTCTAGATTTCCTCCTAAGTTACCTTAAGATTTGCTTTCAAAAATATTAAAAAAGTAAGAAAAAGCCCTGTGTACTATTCCTAAGATTTCTTAATTTTTTAAAAAATTTTTGGATTTTTAAAATTTTTTGAATTTTCTACAATTTTTTGGGAAATTTTTTATGCGTGAAAGGAGAGAAAATCTTCGACTGGACACCACGAGTCCATAAGGGGTCATCCATAAACCACGTGGTTTCATTTTGGCTCTTTTAGAACCCCTCGAAGCCAAGGGGTTGGTCGTTCCGCATTGGGTGAAAAAGAATTGAGATTTCTTAAGATTTCTTCAGATTTTCTTAAATTGTTTTAGATTTCCCTTTACTTGTACATCAGATTTCCCAGCGATTCTCCCTTACCTTATTATATACGTCACTTAATTAATAAATTTATAAGATCACAGGACAGTAGCTGAACAGTAATTATTGTAATCGACAATAATATAAAAATTACACCTGTAATATAATCCTGCTTTCTCTTGAGAAATCTTAACTTTAAGTGTCGATATAGGTAAAAATTTAGTAAAACATAAAACATAATCTCAAGATATGACTTGATGATTCATTACATGATTTACCAGTCTTATGAGGCCTGAAAGTCGCACTGCCTTATTGCCATAATTATTATTACCTAACTAACCAATATAACCCAATGGAAAGTTAAGATATATGAAGAAATTGTTGATTAGTCATAACAAAACAAAAAGAAGTGGTCACTATAAATACTCTTACGTAGAGCAAAGGAATCTGAGAGAGAGAGTCATAACAGAACACTAACCGGCCATTAAAATCAGTGGCGGCGGCTCGTAGCTTTTTCATTCCAGAAGGCTAATCATTAAGTACTTTTTGATTTCTCAAAGTTCCGCATCTATCATCTCCAGGTATTCTAAAAGAATGAATATCCTGCCATATGTACTGGATTTTTTTAAAAAATATCCTGATATATAAAATCCCAGCACGCTGCTGCTGCTCCTGATACAGCGTATCATTTTTTGGTGAAAAAAAAACACTCTGATTATCCTCACTTTTGCTTAACAATTCAAATATCTGAATTTTTCCTGGCGAAATTTGAAAAATTATAAATTCGTTATTTTCTCCAAGTATTCTGACAGAATGGAAATCCTATTATGTACTGGAGGGTGTTCCACACCCCCCAGACTCCCCGGTTAACAATTTTACCAATCGAAATATATATTAAACTAACTAAAACTAGGACTAACCGGGAAATTAGAATTTTTAAGTAAAAATGGGGGAAATTTAACCATTCTGTGTTACTTTGAAAGTTAATTATAAAAATATAAAGCCAAAATTTTAAACCGGGGGGTCTGGGGGGTGTGGAACACCCTTCAGTACATTTCGCAGAATTTCCACTATTTTAGAATCTTTGGAGAAAATCAGAAAATTTAAATTTTTAAGCAACAGTGTAGCAAGTTTTGCGTTATTTTGAAACTAAACTGTCAAAATTTTAGTCGAGAGTGTAAGCCAGGGGTCTGGGGGTGAACACCCTCCCGTACATGTAATAAAACTCCCACTGTTCAAGAAGACTAGAATAATTATGCAAATTTTGCCAGAAAAAGCTGGGAAATTTTTTCTTTTTCAGCTAAAGCAAGGGAAATTAAAAACGTAGGCTAAGGAAAATTAGAATTTGAGAAAAGTTTTAATTGTCTGACGGTACATCAAGTTTAGCAGCAACTTTTTGCGTTACTTTGAAAATATAGAAAAACGGGGAATCCCCCAGTAGTAGGAAACGAAATTAAATGTTTAAATATTATACCTCTAAAAAAGAGATCTACCGTCTAGCTGCCCGTCCACGAACGGGCTTTTCAGCTAGTTTATTTTATAATAATATAAAAATAAATAAGTCTCTCAAATTCTAATTTTCTTTACCCTCACTTATGCTCCAAAACAAAAAATTTTCCAGTTTTTTCTGTAGGTATTCTAAAAGAGTAAGAATTTTATTATATGTACTGGGGGTGTTCTCCGAGTATTCTAAAGAATGGAAATCCTGCGATATGTACTGGAGGGTGTTCCACACCCCCCAGACCCCCCGGTTTACAATTTTAACTTTATATTTTTATAATTAACTTTCAAAGTAACACAGAAAGTTGCTGCTAAACTCAGTGAGCAGAACGGTAATTAAATAAATATGCTTTCCAAGTTTTAATTTTTTCAGAAAATTTCTCATTTTTGCTTAAAAATTCAAATTTCCCGGTTTGGATTAAAAATCGTCCAATCAGAGTGTTTTTTTCCACCATAAAATGACACGCTGTAGCAGGAGCAGCAGCTTGCTGGAATTTTATATATTTGGATTATTGTTGTGTTCCAAAATAGACTCTATTTTCTTCTAAATTTGATATTTATTAATATTAAATTTTGATTAATTTTTTTAAAATTTTTTAAATTTTCTGGTTTCCACGCTAAATAGTTGAAGTTGCACCAACTAGGGCGAGAAATCAGGTTTTTGCCATTAAAATTACATATAGCAATTAATTTTTTACATTCGCGATTTACATTAAACGAACGCCACCACGCGGAAAAATATTAAGTTAACCAAATACGTATAGTTAGTATAGAAAGTTTAGTTCTTAAAACTTTTGTTGTTTCATTTTGTGAATTATCATTTCTCCGTGATTTTACGATAAAATAATTCAGATTTAAATTCAAAATAACATCAAGTATACGTAATAGAGTCACCATGTTGTTGACATTTGGTAGCGTCACAAGCGAATAGAATTGGAATTATTTTCTTACTAATAATTAAATATTTTTAAATTCCTTCCATATCCCACATTGAATTGGTTCATTTTAAATTATTAACCTAAACAAAATAAAAATAATTATTTATTGTTTTAATTAATAATAATTTGATTAGTAATATTTATGAAACCTAGGTTTTACATCTCCTAGTTACGCTACTGGTGGTTGTTTATACTAAACGGCGGCGTTTAGTTTAGACAACCACCGAATCACCGGTGTATATACGGCGCTAGTAAATTAAACCTATCATAGCACACATATTTTGGAGAACTAATTTTTACAAATTAGAAATGTAATTGCCCACAACTAACATTTTTCATCGGTTTCAACTTCCTCGCTAAAGAACAGAACCCCGAAAGGAGTAGAGGAGTAGATTTAATTTTGTTGCTATTAGGAGTCACAGCAACCGCAGTTGGTTTCCCATGGTCCGCGTGATTTATAGCCAAGTTAACTTTACATCGTTGCAACTTGGTGAGCTTCACATAATATTAGGAAGTACATTATTTATTTTCGTCACTTTTATTTATGTTAAATTATAAATAAATAAGTAATGAAAGTTGAAATTATAAAAAAACTGCAACTCCATGAAGTGGTCCGTTGTGGTCCTGATCCTCGAAGCAATTTGATTCGAACAATTTTTTTTAGATTTTTAACAAAATTAACATTCATAATATGCATAATTACAACTATATTTTAAAAAAACGACATATATTAATTAATAACTTCAAACTAACTACTGCAGATGTTAAAATTCTTTACTTTAAGATTAGATATATAATTTAATTACCGGTAGTATTTTTTATGTTTCAGGACAATAATATGTTAAGAAAAAAAGTTTGGTTTAGGAGCTGTTCGGTAGTGTGCGAGTCGCCTAAGTTTTGAAGTTCATTTCTTATTGCTCGCATGTAACTAAATAAGCTCTTACTTCGTTCCATATAGTTTAATTAGTAAAACTCAAACTTTTATAATATTGTCAGTGCTTTGATAATTTACTCTTTATACTTCGCTGCTTTACCTTATTACGTAACTTAATTAATAACTTTACATTATCGGTAAGTAACATAAGAAGCTTGCGTCTTCGAAACGACAAAATGTAGCACGCGCTCATCACATATCATGACATTAATAAAGCAAACGTTTGAAATTTATTGTTGTTTAAAAGGGGGGGGGGGCATCAGTGTAGACTAGACACGATTCTATTATTTGTGGAGCTGGATGCAAATTTCAGTAACCTTTCCATTTCTATTTTTTTATAAATCTCCCGTGGTGAATTTAGAACTTAGATGTCAACCAGTAATTCAGAAATCGTCATCTGTAATTCAGATTTATCAAGTAACATTCAGAAAGAGTACAATGAAACTGCCAATTATGTCGAAATTATCCTCTTTCACTTCAGTCAGTTGACAAATCAGAATTACAATTGACGATTTCTGAATGTCAGTTGATAAATTTGGATTGCAGTTAACGATTTCTGAATTATAACGCCATCGAGTTTTCGTTGGTAAGTTATCCTTAAGTATACGCAAAGTATTCGATTCCCAATTTACATATAATTTATTATTCCCAAGGAATGAATCACACGCCAAATTTTTGTACATTAGATTTCCATTTTCGAGATTTTTGAAAAAGTTCTTCCAATTTTATCTAGGATTTCTTTGAAGTATCTTTTCGAAAAATTTAAAAAACCAAAGGAACAAGATTATTTATTTTTCATTATACGAGTGGGAGTTTTTTCACAGGGAAAAAAAACAATCTTCGCAATAATTTTGAAGTAAATATTACATCAATTAGAGTAAATTTTATATCAAATTTAGTAAAATTTACTTCAAAATCGGTGTGAGGCAGTGAGGCTAAGATTTCCTATTTTCCCAAGATGTGCTAGAATTTTCTGAGATTCCCCCCTTCACATGTACACCAGATTTCTCCAGCGATTCACATAACTTGCCAGCAAAAAACACAAAAGTTAAAAATTTTTTTTGAAAATAATATTTCAAAAAATATTGATTTTATGTTTTTGTATTTAACTTACTTTCTTGTAAAAAAATGTTTTGGAACAGGAAGCCACTCAAAGAACTTACCCAGTAACAAATTTATATCAGTCCGGGTCTGGTTCATTTGAAAGTCATGATATCTGATGACATTGATGTAGCAGGTCGACACAAGTATCACCAAAGGCTCTGACAAGTACGGATAGTACTATTTATTATTAATTTATTAATTTATTATTTATTATTATTATTATTATTATTAATTTATTATTAAAAAATTATTAATTTTTTTCAATTTAATTTTTAATTTCTGAATTTGAATTGTTATTGACTTCAAATTATTATAAAATAATTAAGTTTTTGAGAAAAACAATTTTTAATTTTTGAGAAAAACTGCAATACCCGAGGACTTTTTGGAAAGTTTTTTAATTGTTTATATTTTTAAAAATCAAGTACAATGTTTCATGTGGGTGAAGAACATTAATCCAAAAACTACAAAATTACCGAATAGACAGAAAACTGTCTAATGCTCATTAGTAGGGATCGGATTTTTAGGCATTTGCATGTTTTTTTTTGCGTACAGGCACGTGGAAATTTTTAAAAGGGGAACCTGTTTTACACCTTTCTGAGTCGTTTTATGTAGTTTTTATTTTGCCTATAAATGCATATTTTGAGTTTAAGTGCATATTTGGCGGTTTATTGACTATAAATGCATATTTGCCTATATTGGCATATATTTTGCATATTTAGCAAATTAAATAACGAAATAATTTTTTTTGCAAGGGTTTGAAACGATTTAAGTGTTTTTTTATTTTGAAATGCCTGTTAAAAATTGCAGCATTCAATTAACCTGGGCATACGTCTGACACCTATTTGCTACGTCCTATATTAACTATACCGGTTTCTGTAAGTTTTCAAGGTAATTATTTTTGAAAATAGAAATTAAACTGAATTTATTACATGGCCAGCCCGATAAATAAAAATTTTAACAATTTCAAAAGTACTTTTTGCCTTTTTGCGTAAAAATTAGATGAAATCTAATGATCTTATCATTCGTAGTTTATATTTCTGCATTATTTTTGTCTTTCATTTTTTCTGAAAAAAAAATAATAACGAAAGCAGGAATTTGCATAAATACGTTTTTACATGTTAATCTTTTATGTTTGGCAAACTCATTTAGCATATTATTGAAGTTTTTAAATTATGTTAGAACGCAGGGGGTGGTTTTGGGGGTAAAATTAATTTCGAAAAACAAAGCTGCAGCAAAATTTTATTTCGCGATTTTCGCGGTTATCATTTGATTAAAAAAATTTTTTTTACAAAACAATTGACAACAAATCAAAAACAATCGAAAACAAAAAAAAAATTTTCAATTTCGAAAAAAGGGGAGCTGGTGCAAAATCTTATTTCGCGATTTTCGCGGTTATCATCTTAATCTTAAACAAAGTAATTGATGATTATTTATTATTACTGACATTGCATTGTTGGGGTCGCTGAAAATAAGCATGCAAATTTAAGTTTTTTAGTTTTTCGCACTTACATTACAATAGACTATTTTAACATTTTTTTATAATATAATCTAATTGCTATTTATTTATTAATTTTGTGTGTGTAATATATTGTATCTAACTAGCTGGAAAGCCCGTCCGAGGACGGGCAGCTAGACGGTAGATCTCTTTTTTAGCGGTATAATATTTACATTTTAATTTCACTTAAATACACTTTTGGCTATAATTTCGACAGTTAACTTTCAAAGTAACGCAAAAGTTGCTGCTAAAATATGAGCAGTTAGGCATTTAAATAAATGTTTTTCCAAGCTTTAATATATTCTCTAGCCAAATGTTTGAATTTCCCTCACTTTTGCTTAAAAACTCAAATTTCCCGGTTTTTCCTGGCGAAATTTGTAAAATTATAAATTCTCTATCTACTCCGAGTATTCTAAAGAATGGAAATCCTGATGTATGTACTGGAGGGTGTTCCACACCCCCCAGACCCCCCGGTTTACTATTTTAACTTTATATTTTTATAATTAACTTTCAAAGCAACACAGAAAGTTGCTGCTAAACTCGGTGAGCAGGTAATTAAAAAAATGTGCTTTCCAAGTTTTAATTTTTTCTTAAATTTCTAATCTGTGCTTAAAAATTCAAATTTCCCGGTTTGGATTAAAAATCTACCAATCAAAGTGTTTCTTCCACCAAAAAATGACACGATGTAGCACGAGCAGCTCTGTGCTGGGATTATATATATTTGGATGATAGAAATAATTTTATATTTGAGCTTTCATAAATAAATATCT
This sequence comes from Cantharis flavilabris, assembly GCA_949152465.1. Lineage (NCBI taxonomy): Eukaryota > Metazoa > Arthropoda > Insecta > Coleoptera > Cantharidae > Cantharis > Cantharis flavilabris. The sequence goes on from OX424438.1 coordinate 7,072,206, forward strand.
GACGAAAGTGATAACCGTCGCTGAAAGCTCAAATATAATTTTTATTATATCATTTGATTTAACTTCTTATAATGTGTCAATCCGGGGGGTCTGGGGGGTGTGGAACACCCTCCAGTGCACATTTTTCTTTATCCCTACTCAAAAACTGAGAAGTTATTTAATTACAAAAATACTTTTGAGTAATCGGCTCCTCACTCAAAAATAGAGTTTTTCAGTCGGGGAGCTGCAAGTGCGCAATATTCAAATAAGATCTGAAACTTCTCGAATTAAAAATTTGAAAATTGATCAAGAGAGATAATTGCTTTAGTATTTCCTTTTAGCAATATTTTCTTTTCAAGTATTTATTATTTATTAAATTATATAATTTAATTAAAAATTAATAACAAGCCAAGGGGCGATTGCACCTACGTTATTTAAAAATTTTCTTAAAAATTCACTTTAGGTGAAAAACAAAATATTTCCCAGCTTTTACTGACGAAATTTGTACAATTATGTTTTCGGTAAGTATTTTAGAAGAGTGGGAATTTTATTATATGTACTGGAGAGTGTTCACCCCCAGACCCCCCCTCCCACCCCCCAGTTTACACTTTTGACTATAATTTCGACAGTTAACTTTAATCTTAACAGTAAGGCACTTAAATAAATGTTTTTCCAAGCTTTTAATATATTCTCTAGCCAAAGGTTTTAATTTCTCTCACTTTTGCTTAAAAATTCAAATTTTCCCTGTTTTCCTGGCGAAATTTGAAAAATTATACATTCAATATCTTCTCCAAGTATTCAAAAGGAGTAGAAATCCTGCGATATGTACTGGAAGATGTTCCACACCCCCCAGACCCCCCCGGTTTCCAATTTTGACTTTATATTTTTATATTATTTTTATAATTAACTTTTTTTAATTTTTTCTAACCGAAGGTTAAATTTCCCTCATTTTTTCTTATAAAAATTCAAGTTTCTCGGTTTGGTTTAATATTGGACATTAATTAATAATTCCATTAAAAAATGACACGCTGTAGCATCAGGAGCAGCAGTGTGCTGAGATTTTATATATTAGGATAAGATCACAACAACTGTGTTATCATGCTATCCAGGGATGAATCGAACCCTTTTTAATAAAGGGGAACAGTCCTGAATTTGCCAACTTTTTTGCTTTTGACTTCATACAAATAAGCTTTTCTTTTTAGCTTTTTTACTTCTTTTAAAAAAAAGTGTTATTGATTTGAAACAACTAATTGTTACGATAGCTGTTCGGTGAATTTGCTCATTTTTCGGTGGATTTACCAACCTTTGCCAACTGCCAAAGATATTGAAAGGAGAAGCTCTCCCTTCTTTCCCCCATGGAAGTTATCATCTTTTGAATTTTCATAAATTTCAAGAAAAACCATTTTCGCATTTTCATTGACATCTTCCGTTGTTTCAATAATTTGAACTTGTATTTCTTGAATGTCTCTGATAGTTATTATATTTGATTATAATTTGTATGCATTTGAACTTGCAGTTTCATCAGACCACTAATAATTGGTTAAATTAAAATTTAATTACTTTAGCTACTTTATAAGCTGGCACAAAATGCACCATTTAATGTTTAATCGAACGCAGCACCGTCCTTACAACCAATAATAATAATCGTTATGTTGCGTTCCGCCAACTTACAAATTTTCCGATTTACTGACCACTTGGTGAAAATTGAGTTAACTGTTAGTTTATATTAATTATAATTGAAAAGGAAATGGAAGGCGTTTGTTATAATAGCTTTAGCATTAAAATGTTACCGAGACCACGAAGGTGACTTGACGTGACTTTTCTTGAAGCTACAGACCAGACCTTTTAAAAATATTTCTGTTTTAAAAATGCTCCAATAAAGGATGCTTGCGGAATATTGCTCCACATATTAATTATAATTTATGTCGAAGAGGCATCAGCAATTATGCGGTTGGGAGAAACCTAGAACAACTGTCGGTTACTTGACCCTCATTAACAAGATGCACTTGAGACATTGCAAATCTAATCAAGCAGAAATAGCGAGAAATTTGCTAAATCCGTAATAAAAGAAAGGCAAAGCCATTAAAAAAATGATTAATCTCAGAGCTTTTGTGGTAATTGTCTCAGTTAAAATAAATACGACATGTTTAATCCTAAACTTTAGTGTACATAATTTAATGTCTCACATCTCACCTAGGCTAGGAACTGGAATGCTTTATAATATCGTACTCGGCTGTTAGAGGAGTTCGGGTTGCTTTCCTGAAAAAGGACGGAACATAAGCAAAAAAAGAAGAACGAGGCGAATTACTTTGCCCACAATATCCCCTCTTAGCCTCGTCATCTGTGGTGAAAATAAGAAACGCCTGGAAAATATAAGGGAAATAAAGTGGGAGATTTTCTCGAGAAAATCATTTATTTTTGACTTGCGCACTCTTGATTCCGTTTTCGTTTCTACCTCTTCTACTTTATCTTACAGACACTGGAGATTTTGCTCGTATAGATAATACTTAAAATGTGCCATAATGGATGATTATTGTCGAAAGAACAATAACGCGACACTTGATAATCCATTTATTATAATTATCATGCCTGCTGCTCACAATGCTATCGCTTTTTCGCCACTCCTCGAAGTTTTTTTTACTTGGCTGCCTCGTCTAAGAGAATAATTTGATTTTCAACTTTCCAAGTTGACTGACGAGCGACGACGTCGACGCTCATTATATCGCAGGAAGCACAAGTTGAAACTTGAATATTTAGCAACTTTTTCAACTTATCAAACAAAAATGTTATTCGTGTTAAGGTGCTTTGGCAGTTCGTAAATAGCAAGTTTGCAGAAAACGAATCAAACTTGTACGTGTGTATTTTACGTAAACTTTAGTCGTTAGGAATATACAATTAGCAGTAGAGGTGAAAGAGGCATTTGCGGCATATTACACTCTTATATTTGAGAAAGACAAAGACAGATTGTTATAATTAAAATCTGAAACCTCTAATTACGAAGTTTGAGAATGGCGCCATCTTGAAGTTTTCTCCGGATATGAATCATTAGTATTAAAATCAATTACAGTCACATTATAACTATTTAATACAACAAACGTGAATTATTCCGTAATTATTACATCTTAAAACTAATTCCATTTGAAATTGCCGAAAATGAGAAAACATTTTTAAACGTTCGCAAGTATACGGCTTTACTATCCTTACAATGCATCCTTGGTAGACTTTTCGTGTTGGGTGAACTGATTTAAAACTATTACATTATTTTTGAATATTTTTTGCTGCGTGGGAATAACTAATCAGCTTATAAGTTAAGAATCAAAAGTTAAAGGAACATCTAACTTTGGTTTAATTTTGTATTACCTTCTATATCATACTTATCGGGCTAACTTGATTTCACCCTTCCAAGGGAAAGACGACAAAAAATTGTATCCTTTTCTAATAAAATCAAATCAAAATTAAAATAAAAAATCAAAAATTGAAACAAAACAAAAATATTATTTAAAAAGTGGAAATTATAAAATAAAAAGAAAAGGGGAAATTAAAAAACAATAAAAAGTAAAGAACTGAAAATTCAAATTAAAAATAATTAAAAATATTATTAAATAACTAATTTTTCTTTTCTTTTTCAATTTTCCAAATTCGACTTTTTGATTGTTTCGTTTTCTTGCAAATTATTGTAGAAAAATATTAGGGTTATTCGTTTAGTTAACGGGCTGCCGTCATAGGAGGCTACTTCAATTGTATCTGCTTACAAGGGGTTAAGTGTTCTCTATGTGCTAATATATGAAAAAGGAATACTCCTCCGTATCAGTGTCAATATCTTCAGCTTCTTGAAAAAACAAAAAATTAGAATATAATAGAATTAAATAAAAAAAAATTGTTAATGCAGAGTATCAATTTTTATGCGCATTTTCATTAATTGAGAGTCTCAAATTAAAATTTATTGTAATGAAATTAAACAAAAAAGCATGATTCACAAAAGACAACGTAAAGCAAACTGAAATAGCTATTTAAAACGTTTGTGATGGTTTTACCAAAAATAAAACATTACAATATATATGAAATACAATATTTATTGCTAATTCGGAATATAATCTACTTCTTTTACCTTGCAACGTAAATCTTTCGACTATAGATCCAAGAATTCAAAAACGTGAAACCTCATGCCCATCCATGGCTATGCTTCTGCGGTATACAAGGGCCGAGCTAAGCCTCAGAAAAAATCTTTTAAATATACCCAATAGCTAAATATTCCAACAAAATAATGCTAGTCCACAACTCAACATTGTTTATACTTATTCACCAAAAAAAGGTAGTATCTCAAATTGAAGACTCGAACTCTAGGCGTTAATATAAAAACAATACCATAAGGAATCGCTGAAAGGGAAACCCAGAGAAGCTCTGAATGGAGGCTGTAGAGGATACTTCAACGCTGGACCAACTGACAGCTAGACAAAAATAATTATAAAAGTAGTTTGATTTAATCAAAAATATAATGTCCCTCAATGATATTAAAATGAAATTACCCTTTACACCTTTCAATTACAAGATTCAATGGTCCACTTCATACGAATCGAATGTCGCTTTCCTATCCTCCTGTTTAATGACAAGGTTCGAATAATAATTGTAACGAAATATAATAAAACAAAGTTCATTACCCAATAATTGTGTCATCAATCTGTAACATTGCATAATAAATTCAAATCACATTACATTTGGTTACAAATATATCTGCCGAAACGAAAGATGTCCCGATTAAACTTTCTTCAATCCAGTCCGTCATTGCATGGAATTAGATATGCCGACAATAACTCGTGCACATCCACATGTGCGATGTCGGAAAACCAAATACAGAAACCATATTATATTTAATCTTTCAGCAGGCGCGTCGTATTTTGTACGGTACGGTGTTTTTTTTTTACAAATATTTTGTTATAAATAGTAATAATAAAAGGTATAGATCATAATCTTGAAGCCCCTTACATTTCTTTTTTATTAATTTAGACTTTTCTATTATTTTTAAAAATATTTTTAACAAAAATATATTTGTTGTTCGACAAAACCAGCACGCACAAAAACCAAATGCGTCATATTCATATCGTAGCTGAAAACTTCAAACTGTGATAATCAAAAATCATAACACGTCACCCAAGGTCGTTCAATGACCTCACTCGAAACACGACACCAACCAAAAGAACTAACATAATGAATCTTTATAAAATTACAAGCAGAAAAGAAGATCAAAAATCTTACCTGCGTATTAGGAAAAATAAATATTGTACTACACCGACAAAACTTTAAATTTACTTATAGCCGCTTCAAAATCACAAATGTACTATATTCAGCTTACAGGAAACGAAAACAAAATGTGACCTAGTTTTCTGTGTTAGTTCTGTTCGGAATTGCTAATGTTGCTTTGGACGCAATGGGCGCTGTGTATAGTGTGCTACATATACCGGGTGCTGAATGAGCATAGGAAATTAACATGTAATAGTATATTGTTTGGCTAGGGATGAAACAAAACGATTTCAGACCAGGGTGAGGATTGCCTGCCCGAGCAATAGCGTGGGTTGGCAACACCCTGGTCTGAAATCGTGATTCATCCCGTGCCATACACACTATTTTACATATTACCTGCAATGAATCTGAAAGTTTCATTAACTAACCTAACCTTCATAAAATATAAAAACTGTCACTGTCGGATAAGTTGACGGTTAAAACGATAGATTTATAACTGAGGAAGCGGGAAGAAACTTGACGGTTTCTGTCCAACTGTCGTGTTTCGATTGTCTCAACATGAAATGAAACTCACAGTTTCATAGTAGGTAATATGTAAAAACTTATTTTTACAAATTCCTGCTTCTAACAATGACTTATTAGACTTTATCTAGCTTCTACCTAAAATGTCAAAAAATGCTTTTGAAATATTGTAAAAATTTTCATTCATCGAATTGGCCGTGAAATAAGCAGGTACAATTTAATTTCTATTTTCAAAAATAATTACTTTGGAAACTTACATGGTCAGTTTGATAATTGAAACTTTTAACAACTTTAAAATCTTTTTTTGACTTTTTAAGTAAGAGCTAGATGAAATCTAATGTTCTTATTATTCGTAGTTTATATTTATTCATTATTTTTGTATCTTTTATTTTTTCTCTAAAATAATTAGAGAAGCAGGAATTTGCATAAATAAGTTTTCACCTGCTAATTTCTTATGTTGTTCGCCATAATAAATTTTTTCCTTTAAACACAATTTACTGCGGATGTACTGGAGGGTATTCCTTACCCCCCAGACTCCCCGGTTTCATTGCGTGCAGGATAGAGTGCATCCTCTGTTTTGCAAAAAATACTTGTAATATCGTGATAGTGCGTACCAAGAGATTTGGTGGTAATGAAATCCTTTCCAATATACGACTAATTATGTGGAATACTAAATTATAATGATTATAATATAATAATTAATTATAATGTAATTAATTAACCCAATAAGTGAATACAATGGAACTCGATTGGACTGGACTCGAGCAATATGCAACTCGTTACTGAGAGATAGACACAATAAATTGTTCGGTTGGTAAAAATTATAGACAATTGTAAAGAATTGTAGTTCCATTAGGTTGGCAGAAATAAAAATTTTACATCTGTCATTGGACGTTATTGCGTTAAAAGTCATGGAACGCTACACAAAGGAATAACTCTTACTTTTTTTTTCATAATTAAGTTGCCAAAAATTGAGACGGTGATTAGGCAAGTATGTTAGACACATTTCTGCTCACACGGTATCCGGTTCAAATCCGCAGAAAATCTCAACTTTCTTATGATTGTCTCCGTGTTTCGGAAGTAAAAACACAGGTTGCAGGCCTAACGGAAGAAGAAGTCGGAAAATCAGCTTCTTTCAAGTTTGACGTTTAAAAATAAACAAGGAGACAAGGAGGCAATCCCAAATCTAAGAACACCTATTGCCCGTTTGATCCTTGTGCCCCTACCAAAACAAATTCTGGATCCGCCCCTGGACTGAAAGGTCTCCAAGGATATGAAATGTCACTCAATATTATTGATATAGTAGAGTTAAAGTTTATATTTTAACAAAATTAATGTTGAATAATATATAAGAACAATGATTGCCGAAAAGGTAGATGGGGTATGGGAGAGTATAATTCCATATCCCCCAGACCTCCCAGTCCATAAGAATATAATTTCTATACTTCTTTTTACTTTAAACTGTGCTTCATAATCATTTAAAAAATATGCTAAAGAATGTAACCCCCAACCTGACGACCTTTAAAGTTACGACCTATTATAAATCAGTACTTAAGTTGAACTTGCAGTAAGCCAGTGCCGTAGTTAGGTTCAATTTTCAGAGAGGAACTTTTATTTTTTACTTTCTACAGGCTGTGAAGGTAGACCCAATATTTTACATTTTAAAGTGCTGTCACGCTGTCAGAGATGCACTCAAATTACGAGTTACAAACTCTATCGTAGAGAAAAAGATGGATGACGTGCCAATGTACTTCAGTGCCGTGCATTACTGACAATAAAGTAAGACAATGGTAATCTACATGTAATCAAAATGCATTTTGGAAATAAAAGATCTTATTTTATTATTAAAACAATAATAGGTTTGGAGAAAAATAAATTAGATTAAAATCAACTGAAATTTACAAAAGAGCTACAAAAAGTGCATTTGCTCCGAATAAAATATATTTATTTTTCTTTAAACGAAAAAGTGATTTTACACTTAATTAGTAATTTGCGATGATCTACTGACATTACGGTATTCGAAAAATCCGAGTATGCCAAGTTAAAATATGACAAATTACTGGACAGTTACAGAACAGATACTCAAAATTAATTGGAATTAACAAGCTGACCATAATCACAAACTACCACAATTGTTTCAACTGCGACGTGTGGCGAAAATATTTAAGTTTAAGTTTCGGAATATTGTACCGATTCTGCATGAGTAGGGCCAGTAGTGTCACAAAACAATTTGAAAATTTTCTAGACTAGATTTGAATCTTCCAAATTTCCTAATACCTACCTATCTGCATCTATCCAAAAAAATGTTGTTTAAATAACTTTTAGTTTACTAAACCTAAAATTAATAATATTGAAAGTAAGTTTATACTTCTATTATTTCTTTTATTTTGGATAACCGGTTTCGCTTATTTCGTCATCGTCAGATTTAACATTTACAATTTATACAATATTTTTAAAAGTTTACATACTTTAATCAATCTAATAGAAATTTGGGTGATATATCGGCCGTAAATTTTTTGTTTACCTTGAAGGTAATATTCACTTTTTTCAGTTATTTTTTACAAAAGACGCCTTAGGTGATTTTTAGGAAGATCCGAAAGTGACAGTTAAGTACGTGTATGAACTGCATAACATTACAAAATTGTTTGAGAATCCAATTTAATAAACTGGTTAATGCACTTATGTAAGACATTAAGCAGATTATATCGACTTTTTGACAGTCGATGTTCATCTAAAATCAAGTTTTCAAAACGCTCTAGGAAATTTTGTGACGTTATAGTGTATTTCAGGATAAATTGCTTGTTAATATGTTGATTCTAGTTAAGTTTCAAGATTCCAGATGAAAAATTTTTTCTTTCAATTTTAACAGTCCCCTTTTATAAATAACAAAATAAATTGTTAGTTTGTGAACACAAAATTGTAATTTTATTTTAAGCCATCCGTAAGGATTAAGTAGCATCGCAGTTTTTGATAATTATACTGATGTTTACGATTGGAACAGCTTTAAAGCTTCATCTTCTCATTTTTTTTTCCAAATGTTTTCAGGCACCGTCTAATCCGTACTATACCTGTAAGACCATTTCTTTTGTTTTTGACTGATTGTGTGGTTAAGCTGTAGACTTTAGAATTGTTATCTCATTAGATAGTATCATAGTGCATATTTTTTTTACAGTCTGGTCAAGCAACCTTTCGACAAGTAGCAAATGTATTCCGTTAGATCTTGGTATAGTTAATATACAGAATATATTAAAAGTTTAATGATAATAATAATAATAATAATAATCCTTCGGTAGTGTAAGACGTGTGATAGAAAAAGTTTGTTACGCTTGTTACTATGTGAATTTGCTTGTCTCCAAATAGAATGGAAGCCGCCCAGAATTGTATTAAAGGAGAATATAGTGAATATATCAAAGAGACGTGCTTTGCTTGGCAAAGTAAGTATAAACGACATTAAGAAGTTGCCAATTAGTTGACTCTGTTGCCGCTAGGAGCGTTGGGGTGCTTCATTTGCATATCTAATATCGCACAGTAATATAATATAAATGAAACAACGTTCCTTATTCCACAAAACTATTTTATGTCTAAGTAGCTGCTAGAGAAGCATTTGTTACCACGGCGTCGGAATAAATAAAAGTGGCCCTTAACCCCCTTTGCAATTAATTAACCCTCCCGCGCTCCGTTGTTAATTTTTTGAGCGAAAACATTTTAACACACTTTAGGAAATCAAATAGAGTTCGTTACGAGAAATCGATACGCTTATGTTACGTTACTGGTTTTACCCTCAAACTTAACTAGGTCTGGACATGAGGCAGCAAAAGCCAGTTTTATAAACCCTTATGTCCCGTAACTGACCATCAAACTTGATTGTGTTCCCACGGACGCGCGGACACTCGCTATCTTCCAGTGACACCCTTATTGTACTCGTATAAATACATGCATACTTATTCCTCGTCGAAACCTTTGACCATCGCAATTTAATTCAACACAGGTAAATTGTCTAACTCGTCCTTTCCTTAATTTTTAACGACACAATGCCGTCTAAATTAAAATTTTAATATTTATTATGCACAAAAAATTATACAAACAAGTTATTTAATTAAAATATGAAGCGAATATAATTAATTATAGCAACTAAGTAACATCAGACAATTATTTATTTATACTCCTTCTCTCTCTTTCTCTCTCTCGTTCTCTCCAATATAAATTTTATATTCATAAAGTTTTACGGCTTCGAAAAGCTCAAGCTTTGCGCTCCTTGCACAAAATAAATAAAAAGATTGGATTTAACTCGGGTATTTACTTATTTTACAACGCTTTATTTCAGCTTAGTTTTAAATGCTGGAAACATATCGGCTTCTGTGAGAGCGTGTCCGAATATAGCGTAATAACTCCAAAATTGTGCGCTTCCAATTAAAAAAAAAATTATTAATATATTTTTAACTCTCCACTAATCCTATCGTTATGTGGTGAAAAGAGGGACTGCGTGAAAATAACTCGGAAATGAAACTTTTTTAGAAACTGTTTATTTAAAACACAAAATCTTAAATGGATCATCTTGTTTACATTCTATACCTAAAATAGGTCATATCAACATATCAAAATTAAAGTAGATGAAATTCTGCGTAAAAGTATAAAAAAATTGTTATTCTAGTTTCTCTAGTTTCTGAGTTATAGTCCTTCATATAACACTGAAGATTTTTCAGTTTTCGATGTCGAGTTCTTTTCTGTTCATCTGACATAAAAGTGATCTACAGATAAGTGAAAATAGACTCAATTATACTATATATAAAATAAAATAAAAAAAATTATTTTGTTTTAAAGAATATTTTTTTGAAAAACCGAAAAAAATTTATTTTTGAGTTTATTTTGCTTTTTTCATCCATTTCTAAGCAAGAGTGCCTGACTGGACTATTCGCAATTTACATTAAATGAACGCCACCACGCGGAAAAATATTAAGTTAATTTGATACATTATATGGTTGGTATAGAAAGTTTTGTTTATAAACCAAACGTTTGCATTCTTTTAGTGGTCTATTTTGTGAATAATTCAGAAACAAACTCAAAACAACTTCAAGTGTACGTCATAGAGCCGCCATGTTGTTGACATTGGGTAGCGTCACGAGCGCGACCAAAGGTGGTATAAATCGCGAATACCTGCTACTTCTCTAGATAATTTAAGTTTTGAATGTACAATTAAAATTTTCAGGAAATTGTGAAAATTATGAAGCAGACCGATTTAGAAAATGTAGTTGTGGAAAAACGTTTTTTTTAGTTTAAGATTGGGATTTATAACTAGGCACAGAGCCGGATCAATCTATTTCAGCGCCGGGTGCAGATTAAATAATGGCGCTTAATGGTCGGTTAAATTCATATCAAATGATCCCCAACCAAATAAAAAAAATTTATTTTAAAAATAATTTAAAAAAAATCATTATTCACTTTGGGGATTATTTGTTAGGATCAGTGGCGTATTTACCCAAGGCCAAGAGGGCGGAAGGCTTCGAGGGGCGGCGCAAGGCGTCCCTCGTGCTCAGCTTGTCCTTATTCTCAAAAAGTGATAGTCTTTTATTCAACAGGTAAGAATATAATATACACAAGTTTAACCGGGGGGTCTGGGGGGTGTGGAACACCCTCCAGTACACTTAAACAAAATTGAACCCACAATTTAGCTTGCTATAGATTTTTGCAAATTTATTTTGTAACCTAAATTCAGCCCAGTGGAATCACAACTATAAAACTGGGATTGAAATCTGTTTACTGTTTGGAATATGTTCGGTAGAATGTACATCTACTTGTGCTTTTTAACCCACACCCCCAGACCCCCCGGTTATAAAAACTGAAAACTTGCATATATACTGCATGTTCTGTGTGATTGCTGTTATTTTTTGCTGAAATAAACAGCAAAAATAAGTAAAAAAATTAAGTAATAAAAACACGGAAAATTCGATCATCTTTAATGATTTTTTTTTCAAATTCGGGGGACAGATCTTTTCCCAAATCAACTTTCTTGCTACAAGTATTAATTTTTCACCTCTCTGGTTTACCAAAATACATGTAAAGGCTAAAATGATTGTTAAAAAAATAATAAAATAGATAGGGGGGGGCATCCCCCAAAAGCTGTGGTTGTTGGGGGAACACGGAGGTCATATTCGGATTCAGGAAGTTAATTTACATAAGATCAGGGCTCGAAAAAAAAATTGATTTGCTGACCTGTGTTATCATTACGAGGAGTTTATTAATTACGTGGGCGTTTAGTGGTGGAGGGGGTCGAGCAGAATCTCAAGTATCAAGAATCTCTTTTTTGCATGAAACTGTAAAATTACGAGAGAACTGGGTAAAATTAAGTAAAATAATCAATTTCACGAAAGATTAGAAGTGGGAGAGAGGGTTAAACCAAATCTTACGACATCTCACCAGGGGGATAGGGGGTCGAAACATCGTTTCACCTAATTAATGGTCGCCCCCTACTTATTTCACTTTACCAATTAAATAAAAAAAAATATGAATTAAATTAATTAAATTAAAATAAAATTTAATATTTTATAGAAAATTAAATTAAAAACGCACAATTATGGAGCCTTTTTTGCATCCATGGTTTATCCAAATCATTCAATTCAATTCAATTATACACCAATATATGGTATAATATATTTATATTTCATCATATTTTTGATTTTTGAAAAATGCAGCTCAAAAATTTGTTTCAAATTTGTAAAATTTTGGAATTGTGAAATTTATTAATTTGAGGGATCTGCAGGCAGAAAAAACCTTGGAGAGTATGCAGTTTAAACTGTTTCGAACCAGGGCCAGGGGTGTGGGGAAAGCAATTCTTAATGGATTTTCAAGAATTACTACAAAAAAGTAGATGTTTTTGTTTTGTATATTTCACTCAACTGAAGAATTGATCATTTTTGCGCCGATGAACAAAATTCTACATATTGATTAACAAAATTCATCAATACAATGATTGCTTCATGAATACTATGAATTTTGTTCATCGGCGTAAAAATAATGAATTTTCGATTTATCTTTTTTTTTTCAGTGATATTATTCCAAACTAAGATTAACAATCTAGTAGTTGAGAAATTCGACATAGGGGTACAAATTCTAGCTGGGAGGTAAGCCATGCTCCCTCCCCGACCCTCTCATTTATAATAGTCGAACTGATGTCTTTTTTGTTAATCTTCTATTTACTTTGTAATTAATTGAAGCACATACCGAGAATAAAATTTCACAGACCGGGGGGTCTGGGGGTATGGAATACCTTGCAGTCCAACAGAATGGATGTAGTAAAACTACAAACTTTGATATACTATAAAATATTACTTTAAAAATATTCTATCCAACCAATTGTGTTAGCCTATATCTACTTCACAATCAAAGTTAGTTTATTAAACTATTTAATACTATTCCGTGTGTCATCCTCTCAGATGTTAAATTGTTCACCATTGCACTACTATCTTGTCAGATGTCAATTCGACATCTATTCCTTATTTAGATTATAACTAGATTCTGATTGATTTAATAATAAATTACCAAACCAATAATCGGACAATGCTGCACTGTTCATTTTATACAAAATCGATTTACTAACATTTTTAATTCTACCTTCATAAGTAATATCAGAAGGACAGTGGCGACTGACACGGAAAGTGCAATGAAGCGGTGCTCCTTCACCTGAATATATTATATAGTTATTAGTAAGGAACGGATTTATATGTAAATACATATTTTTTCCTGAGCTAGATAATACCATTTATTAACCAGTATTAGACTTTCTGAGACATTTTGAATTGATTTAAGCCAATTTTATTTTACATATTTTTACATATTTCTGTAAAATTACATATATTTACATATTTACATGTTTTCACATATTTTGTTACATATTTCGTAAAAATAGGAAAAAAATACACTGAAAAATTGGTTTATCGTATTGATGCCAAGACCGATGACCGATTACATCGAAGAACAAAATTCATCATATTGATGTAAAATTCATAGTATTCACGAACAAAATCAATGTATTTATGAATTTCTTCATCAATATTTTGTTCATCGGTGTAAAAATGATGAATTTTTTATCAATATGATAAACCATTTTTTTCAGTGTATTCTTACTATTTTTACATTATTATTTATTATTATCAATTATTGGAAAGTTGTGTTTCCATTCATCTTCGAGACCATTCCTTTTGAATGGTTTTTTAATTTTTTAATGACTCGATGAGTGTATAGATGTTACGGTCAATGACGTAAATTGGGCATTGACGTTAATGGCCGGACAATGACGTCAATACTCATTTATGCTGGCCATTAACGTCATTGACCGGCCATTGACGTCAACGCCTATTAACGGTGGACAATGATGTAAATATTTTCATATGATTGAAATATTTCTGTCTTTGGCCGGTCAATGACGTTAATGGCCAAAATGGATTGGACAATGATGATATTAGAGAATAATTACTATAAGGAACAGCAATATGGCGATGCACCTCAACTAGGGACAATTATTTGTCGTGTACGCATTTTTCCTTGTAAATGACAGTAACTCGGCCCTTTTCAAGGCTTCATAAGTGTACAGAGATTTCTATTTAATTTAGACAAACGTTCATTTTAGGGTGGATTCATAATTTGTCGTGTTTCCGTCAGCCAAAGCGGCCAAGAGGAAAAATTAATTAAATTTAATTAATTCATTTTACGGTGGATCCGTGATTTGTTGTATTTGCGCCAGGCGAAACCGAAAGAATGATAGAATACAGAATCTGTAGAATTGCAATTTCATCATTGTCCACCTTGTATTGAACATTAACGTCATTGCCAGGGCAATGATGTAAAAACCACATATACAATTTTAAATGTCAACATTGCCCAAAATGCATGGTCATTGACGTCATTGGCCGGTCAATGACGTTACTGCCCAACTAAGCTGGGCATTGACGTTATTGTCCGGCCATTGACGTTAATAGCCGAATTGTCAACATTGACCGTAACATAAACATACACAATGGGAAAAAAGTTTCCGAAAATTTGGAAATCGAATTAAACTAAAAAAAAAATCACGGCATTCAAAAATGCTCCAGTCACATCGGTTGATGTGGAACGTTCTTTCAGCCGATACAAATCGATTTTAAGGCCAAATCGGCGTTATTTTTTATTTGAGAATTTAAAAATGCATGTTGTTGCAAACAATTTCAAAGATTAAACAAATAATGTTTTTTTTTATTTTACATACTCTACAATTTTGAATAAATATTTGTCTAAAATAAATACATATATATGTACATATTTTGTTTTAATAATTATATTTTAAGAGCGAATTACACTTTCACCCCCCCCCCCCCATTGGGAATAAATATTAAAGTTTTAAATTTTAAATTAACTTTTAATTTTTATGTTAATTGCTGTAATCCTGGTACTTTCTAAACCTTTTTTTTATTTTATCTGATTTTGTGATTACCAGACCCCGGATTACGATTACCTTACCAAGAAATGCTCTTGAAAATATCTATAATTTATGGTGAAAATAAAATTAATTTTTTAAAATAGATATCTGCTTAAAAAAAGAATAAAAATTGTTTTTTGAAAAAGTATTTTCGTACCTGAAACTTGGTATAAGATTAAGTAAAAAATACCTGAAACTTGAAACTTACGAAGATTCCCAATGCAAGCTAGAAAAAATTAATATTTATTTAATCTTTATTTGGCAATTTATTTTTAAATTAAATAAAATTTATTAATTTTTGATTTTATTATTATAAGTAAAAAAAAACTGCAAAATACTTAAAAAGAACTTTAAAAATCAAGTGACTTTTATTTGAATCAACATTTTGAGACCGAAATTTATCTACAGATCTGTATTGCAGAAAAAATACCCTGGGTGTTTAACAATATTAAAAAAATCTATTTCAGTAAAAATCAGTCATAAAATCTTATTTTCAGTTCAGAAGCTTCTGTTTCTGAAGAAATATTACAAATTAAATTTAGTTATTTGATTTTATACATACGCAAGGCAAAATGTTAAGAATATTATTTGACGTCTATGCTAAAATAATCTTCTTTCTTTTGCGATAACAATGACGGCAATTTTGGAACAGCGCACAAACGCAAGGAAACCGGTTATAATGAACTCATTATGCGAAAGAAGAATCCTTTATGATAATTAGAGGTCACATTTGGCATGAACGCAATCTCGCTTTTCTCATGTCATTTTTCAAATTGACAAAACCTTAAACTTTGAACTTTCCAAGACATGCGAACAAACACTCGAAATCTTTATGTATAAGAGTTTCAGTTTAATAAATCTAGCGGAAGTAACCACCCCATGGAATCCTTTTGCATGTTTGTTGTTTGTTCAATAGAAATCCTGACGCGCTATGTTATAACGCTTATTATTTTCAAGCAGAGAAAAACACAATTATTATTGGGGTAGCTTACGCTGTATTGAATATATCGATTTCAATTCCTCTGTACCAATATGCTTGCTTTACTCTTGAATATTAATTTAATAACATTTTTTTTATTAACTGAAAATGTAGGCCGTTCGAGAAAAGCACAACAAATTAATATAATTTGTTATGAGGAATAGTTAAATTTTTTTATGATCCTTGGCAAGGAAAATTAAAGTTTGTCAAACTTGAAGCAATGCTCTTTCGCTTTAAATTGTTTTATTGCAGTTAAAAATTGTTGAGTTATGAGATAATAAAAGATATAACTCAAAATTTTATTGATGCATTTGATATTTTTTACGGAATTATATGTATATGTTAAGTTAGTGCTGTAATTTTTGTAGGAGTAAAAACTATGGCTTAAATTACAATTGTTTCGAACTTATGGTGAATCTCATCGGAAATCTCAACTAGTAGCAGCAGAAATACATAAAGGGAAAAAGGGTTATAGAGTAACTCTATAGAGTAACAGGCAGTGGCCGATCCCGGGGAGATAAATCTTTAAAGATATTTTAATTTATTAAAAAAATAATATGTCTGGATCCGTACTAATAGTAACAAGAATCCAATTATTCTAAATAACTAGTCAGAGTATATACTCGGTTTTGCCCAGGTACGATTTAACGTTTTCCAGTGAATAAATTTGTATATCTCACACTGAAAAAAAAGGTACATCAAAAAGGAATTTTGTTCATCGGTGCAGAATTAATCAATTTTTCATCAATATGGTGAACCATTTTATTCAGTGTGCATCCTACATTTACAACATCTTAATAAACAGGTCTACATCGTTTTCTCAAAATTTCTGATAGCTGTGACTTAGGATGTGAAGGACACCGTACTATTCTTGGGAAAATGTCTTTCTGTATATTTCACTGATTTTTGGGGTCCGTTGCTTTGCCCCCCCCCATTTAAAATTTTTGGCGAAAAAGCTAGCACCCAAATATTAAAGCTAGCACCATTATAGTTTTTCCACAAATCCACGTTGAAAGTGGGGAGGAGGGCTAAAGTAACGCTAGATCTCCCCCCCCCCCGTTAATATTTTGGCTCCAAAAGCTAACTCCGTAATCTATATAGCTAGCACCAGCTAGCACCCAATTATTAGAGCTAACACCGTTACAGTTGCAAAATGCAACTTAGGGGCTTAGTCCTCCCATCTCAGGTCGCCGTACAGTGGACAGTGCAACAGGACGTGTTCCCACGTCTCACTCGCACCGCACCCACACGAAGCCAAGTCGGCGAGGTTTCGATCAAAGAGATGTTGGTTAAGGCTACCGTGTCCGGTAAGAAGGAAGCCGAGAGATAATCCCGGTTCGAACCATTCCTTCTCGATTGCGAAACGAACATCCTTGATGTTTTCCAAGTAACTCTTCTCTTTTCGCATGTCGTCCAACGCTCGTTCCATTTAAGTGTTAACCTTTCAAGTTGGAGACGTTGGAAGCATCCTTTCGGGAGCCTGCGCTCACGCGCATCAGTGACCTCTCCTTGCCGGGGGGCGAGATCTTATCGCCGTCCGTACGACTCCATCCGCTGTCTGACAAGAAGGTCCCACGGAAGTGCTCCCGCAAGAACCTGCATTGCCTCAGTTGAGACGGTCTTACAGACTCTCAAGGAAGCGTACAACGCTATCCTTTGGTACTGGTTGATGCTTTTTCTGTATGTCAACATCTGCATCGTGTGTCCCCACACGCTTGCTCCGTACGCCATACAGGCAACTATCAACCCGTTATACAAGACCTTAAAAGCTTGTTGTTCGAGACCCCAGTCTTTTCTCAGCACCCTTCGTAGAACCCCAATAACTGAGGTAACCTTTCCCCGGAGATACTGTATGTGGGGTCCAAAGTTCAGACGTTCGCCGACAACAATACCCAAGTACTTAGTTTGTTTCACTATGCTGATACTAACACCGTTCGCCTTGACTGTGGGATTCCTATTTGCCGAAAAGTGTCCCTTAAGCACGAGTGCTACGGTCTTCTTTTCGGAGAGAAACACACCGACTCTCTGCCCCCATTCCATCACTATTTCCAAGAAAAGCTTACTAAGAGTTTCTAGTGAATCGCGGCTGTTGCCTTTCACCAAAATGAAAAGGTCATCCGCGTATGCGACGACTATAGCTCCGTGCGCCCTCAATGTCTCTAGCAATTCGTTCATCAGCAGTATCCACACAAACGGACCACAGATAGAACCCTGGGGGCAGCCCCGCTTCACCTCACGCCGGATCATCGTTCCGGCGCCGTCAGCAATGACTACTCCGCGGTCTTTGAAGTAGTCGGCAGGGAAAAGGGGGCAGTAGTAAATCTTCAGTCTTGCTTGTAGCGCCAGCCCTGGCTATTATAGAGACCGAAATTTTCTTATCTATGGCCAGTGCTAGCGCCAGTCAAAAACGGGGCGACAAACTTGAAAAATGTATAGGTACAAAATTAAAAGTAATGAAAATTTTTAACAAAAAATGTCTAAAAAGATTTGCTTGGTTTCAAAATGTGCAATTTACATTGTTAACATAGACGGATTCGAATATGTTCGTTAGCCTCTGCAGGTCTCCAGTGATTTTTTAATTCAAAATGTAGGTGTCAAACCGGGGGGTCTGGGGGGCATGGAATGCCCTCCAGTACATTCTTTACCAAATACCTCGAATTGACGTAGATTCAGATGAGAAATATTTACCAATGGAGTATTTGGCATCGGGTGCACTGGAGGGCATTCCATGCCCCCCAGACCCCCCGGATTGACACCCACGTTTTGGTGCCTGCACGTCATGCAGGCAATCATGTTTCTTCAATTGTAATTTGGTGAGAGTAAGATGTTGAGACCAATGGGGGGGGGGCAAGGAATCTGGAAAAATAGAATCTTAACAATTATCATCAAAAGCATAAAAAAATATAGTATTTAACTTTAAAATTAAGAAGGTGGCTTTTGCTAGACATGGACAGATTGTAAAACCTGAACATATCAATAGCTACAAGAAAAGTTCAGACAGATTGAGAAATCTTGTACATATTCATACTATTCCACTACTAGTCGGAGGCAACTTTAATGCCAAAACTGCCTTGGCTTGGAATTGAAAATTATCTACATCAATGGTTATCTGTGCAACTTCAGAATGCAAGAAATATTCATATTATATTTTTGCATCTTTTATTTAACAAGATGAACAGAAGCAGAACAAAAACTTGGAGAAAATCTTATTTGTAAAGTTTCAAAACGAGATGAACATACAAGATTACGAGAGAAGCGAAAGATTTTAGTATAACTCCCAATTAATTAAAACATAGTTTTTTAAGGAAGAAGGCAACAACATGGCAGCTCCATTACGTAACTTTAATGTTCTTTTGATTTTATTCTGAATTATTTTAATTCACCTAGAACACCAAAAGAATGCAAACGTTTGGTTTATAAAGAAAACTTTCTATACCAACTATACGTATTAAATTAACTTTCTACTTTTCGGTGTAGTGTAGTAAATCGCGAATAGTAAAAATGGTAGGAATGGCAGTAATCATGTGAGCTTTAATGATGATCACAATGACTTCTTTTAAGAATTTTTCTTCAGACCATAATAATTGTTAATGTATTGGGGGGTATTCCATACCCCCCAAACCCCCCGGTTTTAAAGCCGAAAAGATTAAAAAATAAAATTACAATTAAAAAAACTTTTTACCAATAATATTAGGGTCTACAATAAAAATTATTATAGAATTTGAATGATGACATTAAAATGAAGCGATTAAGTCGAGGAAAAACCATAATTTTTTCTTTAATTTCCGAAATAATGGATTTTAAAGTTTTGATTTTTCTCATAAAATCGGTAAATTCTGTTAGCAGTGCGTGTGCTCGACGTAAATAATGCAGTAGTGTGTTTTAATGGGTGGAGCTACTCGCAGTTCACTTCTAGCCGTGCTGCTGTTAACAGCACAGTATACATTTATTTAATTTGTTATTGAAAGCTGAATTTAACTTAAAAGCAAAGATCCCATTCTTCTAGATCCGGAATTTTTGAGTTCAGTCGCGCCCAGTGATGTTTTTAATTTTTTTGAGCTTCTCAGAAATCCCAGTTTTCTGGATCCGTCAATTTTGAGTACAATTTATGCCCAAAAATACTTGTTTAAAAAACAAATACAACACGCCAGAAGCTGGGCAACCCATACGAAAACAGCATACGGTTTCTCGCCATTTTCACCCGAAAATTTGGATGGTCCACCAAATTTTATTTTTATTTTTGTAATTTATGCCATAATCTACCATAATTATATTAGGGAATTTTTAAACTTTGCGTTCTACACCTTTTTTACCAGTAACTCAGAAATCGCCAACTGTAATACAGATTTGACAGTTGATATTCAGAGATCATCAATTATAATAATTCAGATTTGTCAACTGATATTCAGAAATCGTGAATTGCAACATCATTTGGCAAATCTGAAATACAATTCACGATTTCAGAATATCAGTTGACAAATCTGAATTACAACTGACGATTTCTGAATATCAACTGATAAGTCTGAATTACAGTTGACGATTTCTGAATATCAGTTGACAAATCTGAATTACAATTGACGTTTTCTGAATAGCAGTTGATCTTTTCCGAATTACTTGTGGAAAAAGTGTAAACACTATTATATAATAGCAGGCCCTACGGCGCAGGGAAGAAGGAAAGGGAAGCGAAAGACAAAGATGTATATGGCTATACGCTACGCTACGCCACGCTGATAAATTATATTACCATAATTACATTAGGAAATATTTAGTTTCGGGGTTCACTTTTCGTCCTAGACCCTGATATTTAATGAAGGGAAGCAAAAGACAAGAATGTATATGGCTGCGCTACGCTACGCTATGCTATTTAGCAGTAAAAGTATGCAAGTACCCCAGCGAAAGAGCGTTATACGAAAATATGAAAATACCAGGATCGAATCTTAAGTATTCTCGAACATATATTCGATGTTTGACTCCAGCAGTACTTGGGGGGGGATAATTTTGGTGTGATTTTTTATCTTTCAAAAAATTCGTTATTAGATTTTAAAATTTCGAAATTAGTCAAAATAAAGCGTTTTGGTCGATTGCCCCCATTGCCCCCCCTCCCCGTAGCGCGCCTACTTAAACAACATTTAAGTACAAAATTGATTATTTTAATTGGTCCACTTCGTGCTTGAGTTGTTCCGAAGACCTAGATCTTGAAAAGTATCGACTATAGGTTTGCCCGGTACAAAAATGCGTCGACTGCTGAGCCAAGATGCTCGGTTCGATTACGAGCGGAATAAGAACTGTTTTACTTTATTCTGCATTAATAAACATTTAAATAGTTGTGAGGTGAGCAAGTTGACATGTTCAGCATTGGTCATTATACAGCTGAAGATGATGACTCACAAAAATAAGTGAACATTTCTATGCTAGAAATGTAAATTGTACCTCTTGAAGACATGTTTTCTCATATAAAAATCGCTTTTACAGCAAAACTTATTAAACATTTTTTGTTGAAAATTTCATTCTCTTTATTTTTGTTTATATACATTTCTCTACTTCGAATCACCATTTTTGAGATACAATGACTTAAAAGAAACTCTGTAAAAATTTTAATAAATACCCAAAAGGGTAATGTTAATTTTATTAAAATTAACTGTATCTCGAAAACGGTGATTCAAAATAGAAAAATGTATATAAACAAAAATGAAGAGAATGGAATTTTCAACAAAAAATGTTTAATCAGTTTTACTGTAAAAGCAATTTTTATATGAAAAAACATGTCTTCAAAAGGTACAATTCACATTGCTAGCATAGCAGTGTACGCTTATTTTTGTGAGCCACTGTAGAGGAAAGGATAGAGCATCATTTCTCAGATACCGGGAGGTTTGAGGGTAGAAAATTAAGTGCTTCATAAGTTTTGTCTATAAAAGTAAAACTTGCATTGGGTCCAGCAAAGATTAACTTTCGCAGGACTGTCTTCGCGATTCGAGGGACAAGTAAACTTATTCAATTGCTTCACCTTAGAAAACAGCCTTATACAAATTAAATTTTGTTATTTTAATCGGTTAAAATAATTTGTTAGCGACTGTTTTTGTTAGGCAGGCAATATTTATTAATTTACTTAATGTTGATTGAGTTTGAAATTAATTGTACTTGAGGATAAAAATTTAGTCAAAATTGATTGGCCTATAAAGGAAAATTTTAAGAGAAGAGGAAGCTGCTCGGTGAGTTATCGATTAGTTGTAATTAATTAGACAAAAAGTACGAGTTGTATTTTGGAAGCGAAACTAAATTCTGTCTTTCTTGTCGAAACATAACAATGAATAAAATTTAAATGCGAACCTTCCCTTATCGTGCGATCCAAAATTGAAAAGGAGCCAAGTTTGCGTTTGAAAAAAAAATAGAGTGGTCAGTTGGAAACCTGTTCTTAGAGCACATTTGAATTACACCGATGTGTGTATGTAAGAAAGGGTCAGTTTTAGCCCTCGAGCGAACAACACCCTTATGCTAACCTTGTTTACCGACGTCAAAAAGCGTCAAGAAACACACTAACCCTTTGAAAACAATTGCAATGTCCAGCTAACTTGATTTTCAAGTTTTACTACATGTAAATTTCGGTTAGATCTGAATTCGTTTAAAATATTTTATTCAGTCCGATTCTAAATTTTGCAGTGATAACATCATCAACAAATCCACAATGTAGACCTTGTAAGTATCATGACAATTTTATTAATACAATCAATCAATCAGTGCGGGACGATTACACCAAATTTAACTAAGTATTTAATATAATTCTGCAACTGAATAATAAATCGATAACCGCAATTTTCCAATTTCCTCTTGTAGTTATTAATAATTCTAATACAATTTCCGTTAATTATCTGTGCTCTTCGATGTAATCGTATTAGTTGTTAATTTTAATATGATTTTATGAAAATCTTAATATGTAGGGAGAACCACACGCTTGGAAACATTTGCTTTGATTTAGGTTAAAAGACGGAACGCGTCCTTTTGTCCTGCGGGCCGCCGAACGTGAGCGAAAATTTAATCGTCGAAAAAAAAAAGGGGAAAATTTTTTTCTCCGGAAAAACGTAGCAGAAGGTAATATTCGTGTAGATTATCTAATGCGGCGTAACAAACTTTGGTAGAATAAACAGCAATTTCCTTACCAAATTACCAGACTTATTTGCAGAAAGCTAAATTTTCGTTGGATACATAAAATTACTATGTATTTTGCTTAAAGTTCTCTGTTTGTATAATACGAAGTATTCACATTCTCATCGAAAAATTTCTCTGAGACATTTGCTTTCTCTCTTAAACGGTGAAACGATTGTATTATTCCTGCTTCTTCTAACTTATGACGTACAGAATTAAAACTCAAGATTACTTTATAAATGGGAAACATTAAGCAAAATGTGAGGAGGCAGTTAGAAAGGTTCTGCAGAAAACGGACGCTTATTTGAGCGGACTTAAGGACGAAAGTCGGTCCAAATGAAAGAGCCAATAGAAATCTCAGGATTTTAATTGCATCTTAGGTTGCTTTTGTTTCTACCCTTAAATTATTGTACTCCATTCAAAATAACTTTCTCTACCTGAGATTGGAATGTTGTTCCAAAATGCAATCAACCGAAAGACGTAATAATTAAATTTCACCCCCCGGAAAAAAAAAAGTTTGACTTATAATTTTAACGAAACGTTCCCTCTATTTAACACGTAATTGAAGTCGTTAATTATAAGGTTTCTGCTCTAGCAATAATTGTATTGCGTAGACAGCGAGTTCCGCCCGCTTCCAGTCTTAAGCATTGAGAAAGTTACTCTTTGCCGAAAATAGTAGTTAAAGTTTGAACATATTTTATGCGCAGATGTATTTGACAGAACTAAAATTTAATACGACGTTTGCTTTAAGAAGTTTTAGCCAAAGCGTTTTCCCTAGAATTTTGTACTGACAAAGCCGATGGTTACGGAGTTAACGTGAATAGAATGTAATATGAGGTGTAATTTTGATGTCGAATCCAATTTCGCCGAAACTGTTTTTCCTTTTTAAACTCGGAGAGCTTAAATAAACTTGCCTGCCATAAATTATGTACTACAATCTGTTGTACTTACAATTCACTTAAGCTAAAACTGTCCACCTATTTTTCACCCGAAGAAAAACTCCAAAAGAGAATAGTAATGCGGCCGGTCTCGCGCCTTCTCTTTCGTCGTCGCTCGAAATATTACTCGCTCTCTGTTTTTTAACGTGAAAAATTATTTTTCATTTGTTGTGTGAAACCGCTAGAAAATTGCCACTTAGGTTCACTTTTATCAAATTTTCCTGCGAGCGGATTTCGAGACACGCGAAAACATGCCGTAACGCTCTCGCGGCATAGAGGTAAAAGTTGTTTACAAGTATTTGACTCAAGGCATAATTTATTTGGAAGTTGTTAAAAGGGTAGGAAAATATGTTTTAATGTTTCGTTTGGCGCGTAAACGAGGGATTTTTTTTGGGTGTAAAATTAACTTCTCGGAGCAAATGTATTTAGCGTCATTATGACTCCCCATGCAAACGCCTTCTAAGTTGGGACACGCAGAATAAGCGGAGACAAGTCTAAAATTCAATTTGAAGACACTGTTCTGCAAAGTCAGAAGACAGTGAAGCTCTTCTCGATTTAATTAAACAATTTGTAAAAGCGTGCCTTGAATATATTGACAATTGAAGTCGTAGTAAATAGACGGAAGGAAAACTAGTCACATATTTACTAGATGCGGCGGCGGCGGGTATGGGTAGGTTAGGTGAGGAGGAAGGGTGTGAGGGAGTAATTAGGAACGAAGTACTTTTGGGAGATGAAAAAGAAAAAAGTTGGAAACTCATGATAATACAAAACATCAGCCGCAATTCGCGTATAGCACATCGCTTCATAATTTTCGTAGTTTTGCGAAACTTGAAGGAGCGTAATTTTACTTTGAGAAACACTTTAAGAACTCGCCCAGCTGTAGAGTGTCGGGAAATTAAATTTCCAATAAACACTCGACGAAGAAAGTTTCGATGTACGACTACTTTTACAATGAAATGCATGGCAGCAAAATATAGAGCTAAAATGGCGTCCCATCTATCTTATTTTAACAGTGTTCTTCAAGTTGATCTTTTACATCAAGTTGGTGCTCTCGTTCTTGCTCTTAAATTGAACGTGCTCCATTCCTTCTCTATTATCAACTCACGTGAGATCGTCTCTGGTTAATTTATTTTCCATGCTCTGGATAATTTATATTAGCGAACACCTTTGGTGATGAGAAAGGAGTTCGTATTATGGCTTAGTGTCAAAGGAAAGTTTCATTTTGTTGCTAACAAGAAGAATGTGTGTAGGTGGGTTAGGTGCCAGAGCCATCTTATTATTAGATTAACTTATTACTTTTAGCGAGACGAAATTTATTTCACTCTAATAAACTAGCACAAACAAATTTGCTTTGGGTGGAAATTTGTCTCAAATTAAATTGTAATTTTCTTTGCGCGTTGTCGAAATTAAATATAGACGGAATTAAAATCCCTAGGAGAATAATAGTAGGTAGCGATTTGACGTTATCAGGTTGGTAGAATTGCTAGCGCACGTCTTCCAATTTAAATACCTTGGGGAACACTGCTTCTGATAAGGTGGTACAACCGCGCACGAATATGAGCAAATAAAATATATTATTACGCCTGAGTAGTTTCCCAAATAGGAATTTGTACTTTAGATAGTTTGAACTAAGAATTTATCGTTGGCTGGAATATTTTCCCTGACGCTCGCAAGTATTTTAAATAATTGGACTTTCTTGTTTAACTTAGACACAAAGACGAATACCTTGAAACCAATCACCCTTTCGTTAAGTCATTGACGACGTGGTAGACTCCAAGTTAAAACAAAGACGAATGAGTACATTACCAAATTAATCTTTGAAACAAAGCTTTCTCCTTAAGCTTTATTCATCAAACACAATTCATTTATTTAGTTACTTCCCTTTTAGCAAATTTCTAGTCGTTAGCTAACGCCTTTCTACTTGCCTGTTATAATTTATAAAGGAGTAGGTTCAAACCATAATGATGGAATTGCAAATTTTGCGACTTATTGTTTCGTTTGTTTGAATTAAGAGAATAGCGAGAGAAATTACAAAGTTGTCTGTTGTTACTAAATTATTAATTTATATTTAAATTTATTATTACATGCAACTAATTCTATTTGCTCATATTTTTATATCAATTTATTATACACAAACATCCTCCACTCAATGCTTTTACAAAAAACATCTCTTCCTTTGCATTAATTACATATTAAACGTAAACCAGGTTTAAAATGCATTTTTATCCTCATAAGCCTGGTTTAAATTTTTACGTAATCCCATCCGCGATTATCTTTATCATATTTACCTAAAGATAAGATATTTTTGAAATTTCAATCTGAAAAAATTTTAATTCTAAATTCAAGAATCTTTCGGTTCCAAATGTATCATTTCCATCGAAAACCTCCAATTTAACTTGAGTGGAAAAACTAAACTAAAGAAAAACATAATTGCAAATCAAAACAAAAAATTCACTAAATTTTCAACATTTTTTTTGCCTTTCATTTCAACTTGTTGTATTTTTACTTTTTCTTTTCGTTTTCTTTACTCTTTCTTTTATAAGTTTTTCAAAAAAAAGTTGTTAAACTGAAACTGTATTTCGTTAAATTTTATATTTAGACAAAAATCGTTAATTTTTAGTGAAATGATTAAATTATTAAAGAAATACAGGATTTTCAAAAAAAGTAAAAATAAATTTTGAATATTTCTACATTTTTGTACTTAATTTAATCCATAACTCGATAATCGTTGATTTTAGACAATAAAGCATGAGTACTTAGTTTGTAGATAATTTCATGCTCTTTAGAAAAATATTTAACTACTTATACTCTAAAATCAATACTTTCGCTGGAATGACCATTTGAAGGTATAAATTAAAAATATTGTTTTTATTGATTCCAATCAGGAATTACATTTAAAATAAAATATTTTATTATTTAATAATGTAATAGTATTAGATTGCCAACATTGTGCGGCCTGAAGGCCGCATTGTCTCATTGCATTGCTAAATTATCCTGTCATCTTGTCAGATGTTAATTTAACGTCCATTACTTTTTTGATTTAAAAAAAAATCAAATTAAATAAAATTTTAAATATTTCTACATTTTTGTACTTAATTTAATCCATAACTCGATAGTCGTTGATTTTAGACAATAAAGCACGAGTACTTAGTTTGTAGATAATTTCACGCTCTTTAAAAATATATTTAACTACTTATACTCAAAAACGAATACTTTCGGCGCTACGACCCTTTCAAGGTAGAAATTAAAAATATTGTGTTAAACAGACAATCTCTTCTTTTATCATTTTGT
Organism: Cantharis flavilabris; assembly: GCA_949152465.1. Classification (NCBI taxonomy): domain Eukaryota; kingdom Metazoa; phylum Arthropoda; class Insecta; order Coleoptera; family Cantharidae; genus Cantharis; species Cantharis flavilabris. The sequence goes on from OX424438.1 coordinate 7,099,741, forward strand.
TACCAACCCAATATCGCAAAAAATTTGCTAAAACTTGATTCCATTAAATAATATATAGTTTATTTCCATTTTCAACATACATACAGTAATTAGTAATTAAAATAGTCCCTTTTTTCGGAAATAAACATCCAATTATTCGAATTTTTGATTATCCGAATGGGGTCCGGTCCCAATTCGTTCAGATAATTGGAGTTCTACTGTATAGGTAAAATTATTAAAATAAATATGTGCAGATTGAGTTGAATACTCTGCTGTGATCTAAGATAAAACGAGAAACCACTCCATTAAAAAATTAACAATTAATTAAGTTCCTTAGTACGTCATCTTGGCTTAAACAGGACGATAGCCGCCATTCGCAACGGATTACCACCTGAAAAGGAATATGGTGATAAATGATAACCGGGGGGAAATTTTGGGAAAAATTAGGTGTATAAGAGACGAGAAATCTGGGGAAATCTCAGGCAATCTCAGGCAATCTTAGGAAATTCTAGGCTATCTTAGACAATCCAAAGAAATTCGATATAAATATCTTAGGCAATTCAAGAAAATCTTAAGAAATAAATTTTAGGAAATCTTAGGCAATCCAAGGAAATTCAAAGAAATCTTAAGCAATCCAAAAAAAAAATTCCGAGAAAATCTTAGAAAATCTCAAGCAATCTTAGGAAATTCTAGGCTGTCTTAGGCAATCCAAAGAAATTCGATATAAATATCTTAGGCAATTCAAGAAAATCTTAAGAAATTTTAGGAAATCTTAGGAAATCCGAGAAAATCTTAGGAAATCTCAAGAAATCTTAGAAAATCCTAGACAATCTTAGGCAATCCAAAGAAATTGGATATAAATATCTTAGGCAATTCAAAAAAATCTTAAGAAAAATAAATTTTAGGAAATCTTAGGCAAACTAAGGAAATCTTAGGCAATTCAAGAAAAACTTAAGAAATTTTAAGAAATATTAGGCAATCCAAAGAAATTTTAGGAAATCCAAGGAAATTTCATAAAGGGAAATCTGGTGTACAAAAATTTGGGTTTGCGGTTTCCTCCTCGGTGAAAACTGTAAGAAAAATTAAGAAAATATAAAATAAACTTTAAAATAATTTATTCAAGTGTTTGACCTTTTGACGATTTTTGTACTTGTGTTCGTGTTTTTTTCGTTAATTTACTTATGCGCGTCAGTAATTAAACAACTGGTTAAACTTATAACGTACAAGACTTGATGAATGCACATACTATATTAGACATAATTCTTTAAATTCAACAGATTTATTTGCTTGTCTTCACGAACCGAAACCTTATTCTTATTGGAATGGGGTTACGGTGGCTTCTTTTGTTTTGAAATATGGATTTACTATTATTATAACAATTTACAATCATAATTTTGTTTTTCTTATATAGGCAACCGCCTACTGAAAAATATAGAGGTCAAGATGAGTTCCATTAGATATTTGTCTTAACATCTTCACACATGAGATGAATGACTTTATTACCTTGATATGTAATATACTATTATTACATAATTTTGTTACCTTATGTAATAAGCAAAAGTCAGCTTTAAAAAATTAATTATAATTAAATATAAATAAGAATCTAAGTTATTGGAGAATTTGAAGCATTACCGAAAGTAGGTTGGGTACCCGGGTCCGCTCGGTTCTCTGTTTCTTCTTTTTATTTCGTTGCTAACATTTTTTTAATAGTATATTATATAAAAATTTAAGTCTGTCGTTCGTTCCTTTCATGACGCAACTCAGATTGATCGTTTTTATTGCAAATTTAAAATTAAAACGAACTCCGTTAGTGTATTATTCAACCAATTTGCGTCAAATAGACTTCTACGTACTTATTATAAGCTTGTCACTGTTCAAAATTAATTAAATCGATTAAGTTATTGCCTTGTCATTTTGATAGATATTAATTAATTTTAATTAATTACAATTACAAAATTATTTAATGCTGTTCCGCCACCGTCCGGTCATTTTGACATCTATTACTTTTTAGATTGATGCAGGCCTTTATTTTGTTTATTATTTGGTATTACTTGTTAATAATTTGACATTCTATTTTGGGGGGGGGGGGGGCAGAACCTCTACTCACCTCCACCACTTGTCACGAAATTGTGAATCATCCCTAATTAAACAATTTTGCATTTCTATTAATAAACTATTTTTTTTTATTAGATAATTTTCAAAAAATTGAAGAGGACCATATAGGAAATTGAAACTAAAACTGCATGAAGCAGAAATAAATTTCATGTGTTTTAGTTTTTCTTCAACTTAAACCATAAACTTTAGCTTTCAAATTATTGTTTGTAAGTTGCACTGAACCGCGGGCGATTTTCCGAACACTTGAGATCAAATACGTTAGTTTATAAACTTTATTATAATTATATTAAGTTAGATTAGTTGGTTAGGTCAGTTAATGTAAAACGAAGAGTTCATTACAAAGAAGAGAGCACACCAAATTTAGTTTGCAAGTTTGATGCTTCCGTAAATCTCACAAACGCCATAATATGTTATTAATTACATTTTTTTGGGTTATTGCTTTACCAAGCAAACCAAATATCAAAAAAAAAAAATTGTAATAGCGTCGGGTATGTATTTTCTAAACAATCGACTTTATCTTAAGGTGCGGTTTTGTCTGCTATGTGCAAATTTTGTAGAAAATGGAAAATTCGGCGTAGCAACTCGTAATATTGATGTCAGGTTGAAATACCAAATTTATTAAAATTGTTTCAAAATATTATTAATCCGAAGGTTAAAATTATAACCAAAATTTCTTGTTTCAATAAGGAACTTTTTAGTTTTAAGCAAATTAGCAAATTATTTTTCTCAGTGTAAAAGCGAAAATTCGATCCTTACAATTTAGTGTATTTCTTATGTTTTACTCCCGATATTAATTAAAATGCAATCGGGAAATGCACTCAAGCTGTGCATCCTCTAAAGATGCAGTCGCTGCATCGTCACAGTGCAATTTCCCTTTAACTAATGAAAGCTTTTCGATACGTCGACAAGAAAATGTAATAGCGAGGATTCGTTTGGAAATTTTAATATTTGGTAATAATTATTGTGTCCATGTCAGATGGAAATTCCAAGTTTTGTTATCGTGGCATCGTAAATTACAGATTTATTGGAATATTCCGGCGTTGGCACGGCGCGCACTGAGATTTTCCGATTCGAGAAAGAATTTCTCCAGCAATAAATATTTCTTTAATTCTATTGTTTTGAGTTTCCATAAAAAAGTTTGTTTGAATTTGTCGGCTTTCCGGAACTGTCGCCCACTTTGTTTGATTAACAGTTTGAGTCTCGATACCCAATGCTGATGTGCAAATTGCTAGTTAACACCATTTTGTCGTCGATCAAGGGTTCTCAAAAGATTACTTGCAACATCTTAAAGTCATCTCTTGAATAAATAGATCATAAAGGGGTTTGAAAAAATAATTAAAAAAAAATATGCTGGAATAAAAAAGATGGAGAATAATTTCTTTGAATAAAATTAATTAAATTCGAAACGAGCAAAATATTATTAGTTGGCATTATTTTCGAATAGAAGCAAAGGGGGTGATGATAAATGTTTCAACTTTCAACTTGGGGCAATTACGAAAACATAAAATCCTCCTTAAACTTAAACAGAGAGCCGAAATCTGAAATCTACGTTGAGGAACTAAAATTAGAATTACTTTCCCTACATTAAATAGAGCGCCATTTTGATGCAAAAATCGCACAAAAATAAACCTTATACAGCGTCAAATAAGGGTGAATATCTTAAATAAAATCTAAGGCATATACTTACATGAGGGTTGAATTTTCTAGAGGGATGTTTGTGTTAAGCTTTAGAAATAATACAGGCTAATACAAGCCTTATGCAAAAACGTAGAGAAGGCGCTTTTCATATTCGGTTTCAGAAAATATAAGAGGGTTTATTTTAAAGTAGGGTTGGTTACGTTAGAAATGAGGGTTCAGATGTTATAAGGAATGTTATGTTGATTCTTAAAACTGAAAAAGTTAGGAAAAAAACTTTTTTCTTTGAGGAAAATTAACGTACAGCTGAAATAAATTGCTTCGATCGATGACTTTGGTTGCGTCAAAAACTTTATTGAGAGCCTTCACTGCATGGTTTCCGACGTAGCAGCTCGTTATTTTCTTATCTTTTAATTTCCGTTTTAATATTAGCAAAGTTTGTTCTACATTAACTTAAACTAAACTCAAAACTAATTAAAATTTGAGTACACCAGCAAAGTTCACAAGTTTTATACGAATTTTACTTATTCATATCATTAGCGTTAGATGCAATCCCAAACTTATTTATTAAGTCTTCCTTAAAATCCAAGTAAACTGGTTTATTATTTAAAATATTTAAACAATCCCTTTTTCAGTTATTCCGGTTTTAAAAACTGGATTTTTAACCCTCTTTGCGTAAAGAACATTAAAGGTGCGTGTATTTCGGGGTTTAACCGGATCCGAAATAATTAAAAGAGATTTAAAATGCTGTTTTAGCTTTTGCTGGATTTTTAAATTTTAAATATTGAATTGTGGTTTAACGTTTGCCGAGTTGAATTATTACCCTCACTTGATCGTTTAATTTCCATCACGCTCACCATTGTAATTTTAAGTGGCCAAGTTTCTTCCTTATCTCTGCTTTCGTGATTATCTTAGTCCTTACTAAACTATTTCTAGCTACCAATGCCCCTGGATATTTAAACACTTTACTTGTTTATTTTCAACTTAAGTTGCTCTTAAATTAACGCCACGCTAATACCCATTGCAGCGGAACCGGCTAAAATTTAGATATTATTTAAAAAATCTCCTGCGTCTTTTTTTTCAGAAAATCTTTATAGAAACGCAGGAACTACAGTTTTTAAACAGGATTTTTACCATTGCAATTTTTGGATTTTTAAGTGCTTTGTTTATTTTTCTATTTTTAACAAGAAAAATTGTCATATTAAAATGCTTTTTTTGAAAATTCGAAGCAGCTCAAAAATTTGTATGCTTTGTTTTCTTTTTTTTTGTTTTTTTTTTAATTTTGATGCTTTTTGTTCTTTCTTTTTTAATAATTATTGTATTTTTTGTGCATTTTTTCAAAGTTCATTCGTTGCTTTATTTAAAAATATTTGGAAACTTGAATTTTTAATTAATGCTTCATTTGCAAATGTTTAATTTTTTTAATGATTTTAACAAGATAGGGGACGTGGCTGAATATTGCTATGTATTATGTGTTAAAAAATCCAGAGTTGAAAGCAAATTTGGCTTTCAATAAGTTTCATTTAAGATTTGTAAGCGATATTATGCCTTTAACTGAATCGGTTTGCTTTAAATATAGAAAAATGTAAAAACACCATGCCTAAAGACGTGGTTAAATTAAGAAAAAAATTGAATGAGGTGGATTGAATGGAAAATCTGGAGAATCAATTCTAAATTTGGAAATTGATCTCACGGTTGTAGCAAAATTCAAATTTGCACCAAATCACTATAGTGTCGACGTTGAAGGAAGCTTTTCAGCTTTCAAAATCTTTTAAGCGATACAAGGGTGAAATTTACACCAGAACATTTGGAAATTGGAACAATTTTTAATAATCAAGTGCTTTAGAAATCAAATTAATGCTTTTGATAATAATTAGAGATGAGATTTTTAGGTTTTTAACTTTTTCTTTATTTATGCTGCTATTTACATTTTATTAGAACTAAAATTTGTTTAACGGAAAAATATGTTAGCTGAGCCTTATTTGTTTTTACCTTTTTTGCCTGTTTTTAAACAATTTGCTAAAAAATACCATTTTTGAATTTTTACGATCTATTTTAGAATTTTTAAAACGTTTTTTATTAACTACGAATGTTAAGAGCATTCACTGAAAAAAATGATTTATCATATTGACGAAAAGTTTATCATTTTTCAGCCGATGAACAGAATTCATCATACTGATGAACAAATTTCATCAATATAATGACTTTTCATCAATACTATGAATATTTCATCAATATGATGAATTTTGTTCATCGGCTGAAAAATGATGAAATTTTGATGTACCTACCTTTTTCTTCAGTGTAGATTTCATCTAGCTGTTACTTAAAAAGTTCAAAAATGGTTTTGAAATTGTTAAAAGTTTCATTTATTAGAACTGGCCATGTAAGTTTCCACTGTAATTATTTTTGAAAATGGAAATTAAATTGAATTTGTTACATGGCCAGGCGGATAAATGAAAATCCTAACAATTTCAAAAGTAATTTTTACTTTTTAAGTAAACTAAGTAAAACAAATATAGTAAAATATCTTATGCTCTTATCATTCGTAGTTTATAATTCTGCATTTTTTTTATCAGCACCCGAAGGTAATTAAAATTTTGATAGGTACCTAATTAGTGTTTTATTTACCTAAAACTACTAAATACTGACTTAAAATAGCTTTTGTTAGAATCTTTTTAGTTATTTTTTTCTGAATTTATACAACCTAAAAATCTCATCTTTAATAATAATAATAAATGAAATTTGTGATTACAAAATTTACATTAGCTACAGCTCTGATTTTATAGTGAAAGATTGTCTGAATTGTAGTCAGTTAGTCTGCAGTTCCACTACAGGTACCGTCAACCATCAACCAATGAAAGTCCTAAATTTATTATTTGCAGCAATTGAATTTTAGTAATTGTAGGTGTGTGGCTCTATTGCGACTGCAGTTTAACATTATTAATTTTGTGATCTCAGGAAATTTAAATAATTGCTCTTCTTGTCCTGGGGGATATTCCATACCCCCCAGACCCCTCGGTTTCTATTTTATTACTTTTACATAAACTTATCTATTAATTCATTTCAAAGGTTTAAATGTTATTTTAACTACGGATTACCTAAAAATTAGAAAATAATACGGAGGGGGGGGGGGGCGAATAGAAATTCTAAAGCTTCTGCAGCCTACAGTTTTATTTTTATTCTTTTATTATTAATTTAATTTTTTATTATTATTTTTATAATTTCAGTATATTTAAATAATTGACCTCCTTGTTCTGTGGGGTATTCCATACCCCCCAGACCCCCCGGTTACCATATTATTACTATAGTTTTTTTATAACAAAGGCTTAAATGTTATTTTAACTATACGGATTACCTAAAAATTAGAAGAGAAAATCATAAAATAATTTAGATTAATAAACAAACATACGCGGGGGGGGGGGCAGAAATTGAAAAACTTCTTTAGCCAGCAGTTTTTGACGGCTTTATGCTTTTTTATTATTATTTATTATTTATTTCGTGATTTCAGTAAATTTAAATAATTGATCTTTTTGTACTGGGTGGTATTCCCCCCAGACCCCCCGGTTTCTAAATTATTACTTTTACGTAAACCTATCTATAAATTCGCAACAAAGATTTAAATGTTGTTTTAACTACGGATTACCTATAAAAATTAGAAGAGAAAATCATAAAATAATTGTTATTCATTCTGGCTCAATTTTTAGTTCAGAAAATAGACATTCTTCGCACCTGTTACAGAATATTCTGCACTTCTGGACCGTCAACCTCGCCTATCGGCTCGGATGACAAACTTTCTCCTCGTGCAAAATGTGCCAATTCCTAACTCGTTACACAATATACTATTTTGATTTAGACGGAATCGACTCTAGAAGATCGGAGGTCGATCGTTAGACTCTGATCGAAAATAAGCTGTAGTGAAGTTAGCGGCATGTAATTGTGATTTTTATTGTGATTTAAAAAAATCCATCTTCTTGTTCTGGACGGAATTCTGTACCCTCAGATCACCCGTCCCCATCTCAATACTTTTACATCTATCTAGCTATGTTTACAATAATTGGCGTGTCAGCTCAAATTCAGCAGGGGAGGGATAACATTCAAACAATTAACAACAAATACCTAGCCGGATGCATTTGAATTGTAATTGTTGACAAAATAAGAATGGTGACAATCACATGATGGTATTGGTGATCGGGGGGGGGGGGGGTGACTTCGGGGCATGGAACATTTCCCAACAATTAATGGAGACTTGTGAGATTGCACCACATTTTTTTAAGTTGAAAGAGTCCTGTCAGAGATCAGTTCAGTCAGCTGAATGTTAATACTAATTTTTTAATATTATTGATTTAATGAACTTGTGTGAATTCAAATAATTTACTTTTTTGTTCTTATTATTTCATATCTCCAGACTCCACAGTGTCTATGTTATTACTTTTGCACGAACTTATCAGTGTATTTCAAATAAAGTTAGGAGTTTTATTATATTTTAACTGTGATGATAAAATTCAAAAGAGCAAAGCTGTAAAATAATAATCGGTCGATATGCTATCTCAAATTTACGGTGGCGTAGACTGTAGACATAGGCAGATGATGACAGCCCGCGAAGAGCTTTAATCCTGCCCGCCAACAAAAGTTAAATTATTTTCTTTTTAAGTATATTTTCAGAACAAAATTAATTTTTTTTTAAATTCTGACTTTCCCCGTGAAATGTCTTACGCTTTTCTGGCCCCTAATGAAAAAAGTTTGCCCAATTCTGGTGTAGACTATTGAATTATTGAAATTTTCTGTATTATACCTTAATTTAAACAACCCTTCTGATATTTGTTTGCGGTAAAATGCGATGAATAAAAGTTGGGGGGGAGGAAGCTAAATTGGATTTGTAAATAAAGTGGGAATAATAATAATAATAATAATGGTGCTAACCAATGGAGATTTTTAAATTTTTAAAATCCCAATTTCTTTTAATCTGTATGATTGGCGGTTACTACGTGACTACTGGTATTAGAGACAGATTGATCTGGGAGTATGGTATACCTTCCAGTGATGGCGAATATGGTGCAATTGCACAGGCAAAATATTTTTTATAGTTCAAGAACAATTTTTGAGTTTGATCGCAGATAATTTTTCAGCCAAAGGCAAAATTTCGTTTTTATTCCATTTTTGGATCAAATCCAAAGGAAGAATATGAAATAACAACTGCAGTACATATTCTGTCAAAAATGTCTGTGTCGCTTTTAAACTGGTCGGTCGCTTAGTTAACGATAAAATGAAATTTGGCTTTAAAATAAAGCAAATATATGAAAAACTAAGGTGAATTTTTAATGTACCGCCCCATGACATTGTCTTATTATTAAGATAAACTTAGTCATTGACGTAATATTTTCATTAATATAAAATGAAAATTTTCATTTCAGTCTTAAAAAAGAAGTGGAAAATTTGATTTTATTGAAATTTAATGTATTATTTAGTTTAAATATCAATTTCCATACTTTCCTCAGTACTGAGAATTTGTAATAATTTTATTCACTTACACAAACATTAAATACATAAAAAAATTAAATATTCCGCCTAACTTAACGCTTAGCTTATAGCTTCGGTTAGCAGCTAATCCTAGCTAAGTTGCGTTGCTAGGATCTGACTGCCTTTTATTTTTTCGGGCTTGGACAGACATTTTTAGATGTAATTTATTCAAAAATTTAAATTATACCAAGTTTTGTTATTCCACATAAGGACCATAATTTCTTATAGTAAATCAAATTTCTGATAATCCTCTCTATAAAAAAAACAGTTATGAAACTAACTTGGTGAACCCATTTCAATACTTATTAGATAACGAGCACTCGAAAGCACAGATAATAATAGAATTTAGTAAAAATTTAAAAAACATTATTATAATAAATTTTTTTTCAGAAGGGAACACAACGCTGCACTGCGATGCTTGGCGTCGCCTGCTAGCCCACCTTTACACAATCGGACTCATTCATCATCAATAAATCAATAAACCAAAAGGTGCAGCGTTGTCACCAAAAACTAAGAAAACAATGAGAAGCACATTTAAATTGTAGCAAAGGACCAAAACGGGGAAAAAAGCAACAACCGATGTCTCATTTGAATAAAATACAACCAACACAATACAAGATAAACCGCAGTGGTGTCTGGAACGACTTCAACTTGACGCAATTCTGGACAGCTTCGACAAAATGTAAATTAACAATTTAAAATATTCAAATAACCACACCTGCATTTCAACAAGAAAGAATGTAATCTGGACGTTTTTGGTTATCACGAACAGACAGAAAAAGTTAAATTTCCTTCAGTACTGAAAATAAAAATTTGTGGCGTTTTTGCAGGGGTAAATGGAGACGTTGGGGGCGAAAGAGAAATGTGAAAACACCGGCTATAAAAGAGATCGAATATAAGCGTCCCTGGAATTCTGAAATATGCCTAAGAGTAAGATCAGGTAGAGGGGTACGCGCCCTTACAACGAAACCCAAATAAGGGGAATCCTAATGAAAACCTTATAGCAAAGTAAAATAGGGGTAAGGGGATTTTAAGGAGGGATTTCTAACTAGAAAACTGAGGGAGTGGCTTGATGTAAGAAATCAATGATTTCAGCCATCCCTTCAAGAGTTTCGCTGTGTTCGAGTACGTTTACCTTATTGCTTAGAAAAAAAAAATTTAATTAATTTTTTTTTCAAAATTTACACAAAAAATCCTTACCATTTTTAAGTTTTACTTCTGCCAGTTTCAGTTCTTACTTAGGCTTGTAAGAAAATTTGTTTGCAATAGCGAAAAAACTGAAATTTTATTTAAAAAAAAATGGCAGGCGTGCTTCCCATTTCCCAAGGAACTCATCCTCGTAGCGACCGATTTTTAACAAATTGAGGTCGCAGGAATTAACAGTTTTCGTTATGAAATATTAAAAATCTGGGTGTACCTTTCCAATCCCTCAGGTTGGATGTTTAATTAAAAAGTAATGAGCTTGGTTTGCGTTGTCAGCGCGAAATGACGACGTTTAATTCTTGCGGATGTCAGAAAAAAATTTGGTTCGCCCGGAAAATGGCGAAAAAATGTTATTATTATTATTATTAGCAAACATAAGAAAAGCAGCTCCCTATAGCATAATTCATAACTTAAATTGCTAGAACACCCCATTAATTAAAGCCGTGATTTCTAACACGAACATTAAGAATATATTTCATGCCTTTGTAGGTATACTGCAGCAAGTCAAAAGTTATAACTCCTAAGTTTATGTAATTGCCCTGGAATGAAGGAACTTCTCAGTCATAAATTTTAGTTTAAAATTATCATATGCTACGGTTTCATAAATGATGACTTTTATAAACATTCATCTTCCACTTTTTGTTCATTTTGCAATAAAGTGACGTATGCGAAATATATTTCCATTACAACGTTTTGCGTCTTCCATCTTAATTCTGAATCCATCCCGGTATTCCATTCTGGAACACCAAACCGTTTCATTCGAAAAAATGGAACGTCTGGTTCAGGTCAATTGAATAGAAAATTTGAACTTAACTCGATTAGCTTCATATCAAAAACTAGTATTCGAATAAAATTAAATTTGCATTAAATGGGAAGTTTTTGTTATACCAAAAGTTGTACTCCAGTCAATATTCATTATTTGACAAACTTCAATATTCTGCTTCAAAATTTAAAATTTTAAATATTTAAGCCGAAAGCAATAAAATTGATAAAAATCTGGGTTTAATTTTAGTTTCAAAGTCCCAAAAAAATTTAAAAACATTATGCCACAGACAAATGAATCACAGCAAGAGCAAACAAGATTCGAACTCGGAACTACTAATTTGTGAAACCGTGCGTTCGTTACTTTGCTCCTTGCTGGATACTTATTTTACGTTAAATTGAAATTATATCGTCAAACAGTTTGATAAGGATAAAACTTTGATCAAATGCCTAAAGAATAGGAGGGGGGGAAAAATTATTCAATTATTGTAGAGAAAAATCCGCAATGGGAAAGAACGCAGGGGGAAGAAATTAAACTCGGTTAATATATTTAATTTTAACAAAAAATTGTAGGTTGAAAACTATTTGTCCTTTTAGCATAGATAAATCTGCGGGAAACAGGGTAAAAAAAGTCCAATTTACACTGAATGACACATTTCTTGCTACCAAAAGTATAAATCATGTCAATCATTTACTATTTGATTGACAAATTTCAATTTTATGCATGTTGATGCTCAGAAAAATTAAATTTTAAAAATTTCAGTTTAAAAGTCATTTTTTGTCAAAATAATAGAAACATAAAATTGGACAATTTTGAAAACGAAAAGAACAATTCAATCTCAGTTAAATTTTGATTTGAAATAATAGAAACAAGAGTGAAGATAATACAACTGCATTATTTTGATCCTGAATTTTTTTGCATTCCACAAGTTCCTTACTATGCAACCCTGCTGGACACTCATTTTACCTCTACTTACTAGCTACTTCAATTTGGGGGGGGGGAGACAATGTATTGTTCCATGTTTGAAAAATAATTTTTTTATATGCAACTAGATTTTTCAAAACATTATAATTCGACTGTAAAATTTGCAAACGTAAATTAAATAAAAACAGGGTAGACGGGGAACAAACACAGATAATATTTTTAAAAACAATTTTTTTTTTTCAATTAAACCCAAAAACGTATAATATCTTATATCTGTTAAATTGTCTAATTTTAGATTGAAAACTACTTAATTATTTTAATTAAATAAGAGGGGGGGGGAAATCACAACTAGCTATTATAATAAATTTAAATACTTATTTCCATTAAAAATAAAATTTTTTTAATACTGCCAACTGATCCACTGATCAAGACTGATAAAGGTCAAATTTAGATTATTTGGCCTAAATTACAGAAGTGGAGGCAAAATAGACATTGTAATGTAATTTTGAAAATATTACAATTAGGACAAACTGGTAAACAGGACAGGAAAATATAAACATTGAACAATAATGTGATTTTTCCTACCAAATTCATAAATTAGAAACTTATTTTATTATTAGGGGGGGGGGGGCATATAAAAATAGTAACATAATTAATTCAGACTAAATTCTAGAAAATCACAAAGCGATTAATTATTTTAATTTTACAATGATTTAGAATGATACCTGAAGGGGGGGGGGCAATCAAAATAAAATAATTTTTTTTTTATTCATAAAAATATAAAACTTGATAGCAAGCGTCACTTAATTATACGTTAAGAAGATTTTTTAAACTCTCTCCTTTCTTTTAAGGCATAAGGACGAATGACATTTGGCGTTTGTAAACGACAAGTGTCGCACAATCTATAAGATTCAGTATTTATGGTGACGACATCGACAGTAAAAATTAAAAATTTTCACTTAATTAAAAGTCTTTTCAGCACCGAAACTGATTTCAATGAATAAAAAACGCTTTAAACCCAAAAGCGGATCCAGTCAAACTTTATAGGAAAACGGGGTGGGGGGGTAATTAAACATTTAACTATAAACAACAAAAGTATTTTTTTCGAATTTACCGTAAATTAATTTCAATGAATAAGAAACGCTTTAAACCCAAAAACGGATTCAGTCAAAATTTATAGGAAAACGGGGGGGGGGGGGTAGTTAAACATTTAACTATAAAGAACAAAAGTATTTTTTTCGAATTAACCGTAAATTAATTTCAATGAATAAGAAACGCTTTAAACCCAAAAGCGGATTCAGTCAAAGTTTAAAGGAAAACAGGGGGGGGGGGGGAATTAAACATTTAACTATAAAGTACAAAAGTTTTTTTTGAATTTACCGTAAATTTGGGCATTTAACCGATTTAAAAGATTTTTTTTGAAAAATTCACTTAATAGGGGGCAATTTTTATTAGTCCTTGTTTAAACCCTACTCCATAAGTAGACGTTATCCTACTTGAGTATGATAAATTTTGAAAAAATATTAAATGATCCAATTGGCGAGAAAGAAAATAAAACTGTTAAATAATTTATGTACTTTTTCCTTAGAATTAAATTAAATAACTACGATAAAATAAAAAAATTACAATTTTAAAATTTGAAAACGGGTTAATCGCTCAGGAAGTCTAAAGCTTAACAGTGCGATTATACCGAGTAGTTGTTTAGAACTAAACAACACTGCTTACTTTGGTTAAGAAATTGAAACCCTTACATTTTTCGTAAAATTCAAATGACAGTTTTAATTTAAATAACTTTTTATTAGGACAGATAATATCGGAAAGGGGGGGTTCAAGATTAACAATTTTTTTTTCATTTATAGAAAACAAATACTCAATTTGAATAATATTATTTTTATTTTTATAAAAACAGATTTCACTTCAGGGATCAATTTTTCTTTAATAAACAGGAGACAATGGGCCAGTAAAAGGTGGGGAGAAAGGGCACACAACATTGAAATAAAAAAAAATTGAAAATTATTTGTGTTTTATTCAAAATATAATTCAAAAACAGTTACAATCTAAAGTAATATTCTGTAGAACCAAAGCGAAACCAAAAATTATATTATCTTTTACTTTTTTATTTTATAATAAGATCAATACTGAAATCAAAACTTAAAATAATTTGTTATGGAGACTTGGGAAAAACAAAAAACAAAAAACAAATTCTTAATTTATTGTTTAATTAATTTTTTATTGTTAAAGAAACTGGATTTAAAAATTTGAATCATTTCAGCTTTAAAACAATACAATTCAGGGTACAAATTTTTATTTATAGATTTAAGGAATTATATTAATTCCATTTTATTGTTTTCGTTTAAAATAAAATAGGAAAATTTTGTTTGGTTGAGAAAAAAGGGGAATTTCAATTTCAGGAATTTCAATTATTTTGGTTTTTTCCTTTAATTTTTTAATTTATCATTTAGAACAAGATAGAAAATGTATTCCAGTTTCTTTAGCAGATCATTTGGTAATAAAATTTTGTAGAAGAGCTGCATTTCCGTTTTTACTTTTTTGAAAATTGTTTTGATTGCAAATTTACAACTGGCAATTCTCCCTCCATACAAATAGAATCTGCTTCTTCTGGCTGAAATTTTTGTTCAAAAAATGACTTCCAGGTTGGCTTAACAGGAAGGCTTTGGGTTCTTAAATAAAAAGTTAATCAAAAATAGGATTCTTAGAAAGTTAAATTTAGGCATTCAAAAAGTCCTTTGTTTAGGTAGAGTTGCTGCCACATTTATCCAAGGTTTTCCAAAGTACTCTTATTGAATAATTCATTTCCTCATCTTTAATTCCATTAATCCTATATTATGAAGCACGCTTGCTGTTATGAGAAAGTCAGGGAAACTTGAAGTACACTTAAACAATTTGGAAGTTTAAAATTGATTATTTAATAATGAAAAATATTAATAAGGTAAAAAGTTGGAAAGCAAAAATTAAAAAAAGTTGGGTGTTAATTTGAGTTTAATCGGCAATTTCTATAAAAACATTCTACCACAAAAACCCAAAATATGTTTACATTTCCAACACTCAGTGTAACACATAAGCTAAAAACAAACACAATAAAAATGTCTCTGTTTACACCCTCTAACCCTAAAAACACTGTTAATTGACTAAAACCACAGAATTTTAATTAAAAAACCTCAACTAATTGCATACAGTGAAAATAACACTCGACATCATCTCGCGCCCGTCCCAATGCAGCCGTAGCGAACCGGCTATCAAAATCACTTTCCGGCTTAATTTTTCGAAGCTTTTTTACAAGGAATGGAGTAATTTCAACCCCTACGAGACGATATTTAAAGCTTGTTGGATTTTTCCGGCAACAAGTGATTTTCCCCTTTGGCTGCTTTTGCAAGATTAATTTGCGCTTCCACCTAAAAAAATTTTTGTATAATTTGTTTGAAGAGATTTCGGGGATTAATCTTTCGTAATGTTTTTTTAACAATTTGTTATAATCCCCTAAAAAATTATATAAGGGCTCACGGCAAATTTTAAAAATCGCTAATTTCATAATTACACACTTACTTATCTGCTCTCCATAAGCTAAGTCTGAATTATGCACTTACGCCTTGTGTAATTTTACGACTTAAAGTTAAGATTTTCTTTGTTAGTTAAATTTGTAGAAATAATGTTTGATGATTTATTTTTTAAGTTTTGTTCCATTTAGGTTTTAGAAAAATAATTTAAGTAATGCACATACAACTGTTTTAATTTTAAGAATTTTTTAGACTTAAGTTTTGTTATTGTAAACTAAATTAAGTGCCCTTATTGCCTAATTATGCTTATAACTTTGGTTTTTTGTAAATTGTTATAATTGTTTGGTGTTTTTTGAACTAATAAATGCATGAAATTTTCCCTCTTTTTTTTTTCATTTTTTTATTTTTATTTTCTGAAAAGAAAATTTATCGGCCATAACTTATTTCGCATAATAAACGAATTAGGAACGAAATGAGTTTGTACCGAAAAACAGATTAGACTTTGTGTTTGCATTATTAATAATCTGCCCAGTTCTACTCAATGCAACCCAATGTTATATTTACTAACGGAGTACACAACTTACACACCACAACTCATTCACAACTAATATTCCACTACATTCCATTATTGCGAACAGGAAAATCGTTTTAATGCTTAAACCTGGAATTTAAAATAAAGATTATTAAATCATATCCAGACAACGTGCGATACTGAAAAGAAATTATGACCGCCTCATCGACCCCCTATTTTCAATTGCTTCTTGGGGCGCTTCTCCCATTCGATCTTGGTTAAGCTTAATGTGATAATTAAGGAAGTGACGTTTAAGTGATGAGTGACATTAGAACTCAGTAGCTATTATATTTAATCTTTAGTTAAAGTTTCTGCCGCTTAATGATTCGTTAACTCAAATTACTCAGGAATTTGCAACGTCTAAAACGTTTTCTTACACTTCATTTGACAACGAAAATTGATCGAATTTACTAATCCAAATATTTTTCTAAACAAAAATTAATTTCCAACTTGCTAATAAATGGTACTCGTAAGTTCTCAACTTCTCACTTGAGTAGTTTCCAAATTGCTATACTTTACACCCTTCGTTCTTGAAAAATTTGCCCCAGGAGTTTCCAAATTATCGAAAATTACTCTGCAGTGTTTGTTTAATTTTTGTACCTACCATCTCAAAATTTCTAACAATACCGATTTTTTATTTATTTATTTAATTAATTTAATTTATCTGAAGATTTTGATTTTTCAGTTCAAATAAGTACCTATATGAAAGTTTTCGAAAAATAATCAAAATGTTATTTTTCTAATTTTTTTGTTACTTAATTATAATACAAACTGATTTTGTTGTTATAAAAATTATACCTCTTGTGTTAACTCTAGGGAGGTAGAACGTAGTTCCCTCTTTGGTGTAATCGCGGAATTTAGCGGATAAGGAAAACTCGATTTTACCCTACAGGAATTTTCAATACGGAAGGGTAGGTTCCTATCCAAGCTTAATGCATTCGTTCATTCGATATTTGGTTCCAGAAAAGTATGAATTTTAAAATTTTACAAAAATCATTAGGGTGAAGTTTTTCAAAATAACAAAAATTGAAAAGCGTTTTTTTCTTAAAAAATCTTCAAAATTAAAATGTTGAATTTAAATTATTTTTTTCATTAAAGAAAACCAAACTGCTGCATTGAACTCGCAGTTTCTGCTCTGCAGCCTAAACTTATAATTAATATAGAATTATTACAAAAATGAAGTAGAGGTTTTTTCATTTATGATTAAGAGTATTTTAACTCTAATATTATTTATTGAGAATTATTTGTAAATTTAGACTGAAAGGTACAATTTTACTATTTTGATTACATCGGTCTGGGAGGTATTCCGTACCCCTCAGACCCACCATCTATAACAGTTTGGTTTAAGTAGGTACTGTTTTATCTTTATGTTTACTTGATCTACACTTGATCAACTACACTTAAATATTAAGCTTCTTTTAGATATTACTACACTAACAATTTAAGAAATACTTAAATTTCAACTTTAGTATTCGTTTTCACCACCTACACTTAAAAGTGTTCACAGTTCCTTAAACCGTTAAACTCCACTTATTTCCATTCTACTACTAAATTAAGTGTTCCTTAAATTTTTAGGGAACATTTAAATTTAAGTCTAAGTCTACATAATCATATGTACTTTGACTGATGTGCAACTCGTTACAGAGAGATAGAGAGTTTTACTGATAGTTTGATTTATTTTGTGATTGGTAAAGAGAATGTTTTTTTGAGTTGGCTAAAGGTTACTGAATCCCATTTGCACCACCCACACTTAAAATTTGAGCTTTCCTCAGATATTATTCCAACCAATAGGAAAACGGAATACGTGACACTATCAATTTAAGAAGCACTTAAATTTTAACTGTAGTGCTTGTTTGCACCAACTGCACTTAAACATGTTAAGCGTTCCCTTAAGTCATTAAGCGCCACTTATTTCTATTGCATCACTGACTTAAGTTATTGTAAATATGATCAAAATTATTAACAAATGGTAAATTTTCTAAATTTATGAAAAGTTTAATTAAACTTCCACTTAAAAATAGTTAAGGGCCGCTTAAGTAAGAGTCACATTTAAGCAGTAGTGGTGCAAGCGGGCATGAGTGACTGAGTGAGTTTTGTACGTATAATTTACGATATTTTTAATTTTACCAAACAAATGCAATATTACAAAAATTACGGAAAGTTCAACTTAACGATAATTAAGAATCGCTTAGACAATGGTAACATTTAAGCAGAAGTGGTGCAAACGGGCAACAGCACTATGGAGTACAAAAATCTAGCTTCTGAATGACTGTTTCATCCTGCAATAATGACATTGAAGGCTTTTAGGGGTTTACCCCTTGGTGTACTGCGCATGACGTTCCAAAGCGACTCTTTTGAGGAGGGAACAGTCTTGTAATTGCCAACTATTTTGCTAACCAAATTATACCAATGATTTTTTTTTTTTGTTTCTTTGAAGAGAATGTTGGGATTTATACTATTAGTACCAAACTTTTCTACTACTAGTAAACTTACTAGTTTTGCCAACTACTCAGTTGAAATTATCAACTTTTCACAATTTTCACAACTTTTGCTAACCGGCAACGAATGTTGGGGGGATACTAAACGTTATATTCCCGTTTGCACCACCGACACTTAAAATTTAAGTTTTTGTTAAATCTTATTCCAGCTACTAAGCATATAGGATAAACGACGATTTAAGAAACACTTAAATTTTAAGCGTAGCTGGTACAAACGGGAAATAATATATTTAAGTTTCCATATGGGGCCGATGCCTACAGGGGGGGGGGCATTTATGAACGAATTTTTTCATCTTACTGAATAGTTTGTTATTATTATAACTTGTTCTTTCTGTTATTGTGATTAATTTATAAATTAAGTCACCAAGGTCCTTCAGTGGTACCCGTCGCGTCGCCGGCAGTAAAGTAAAACAATTGCTTTCACAAAAATTTAAATTAAATTGAATGAAGTCCAGTTCTGGACTAAACCAACTTTTACAGTTAACCTAATAAATTCTCAAACCCAGCAAGTAATTATTTAATTACAGTAGAATCCGCTTAATGTGATCACGGATAATGTTATCAGTCGGTTATTGTGATAATTTTTTTTGGAAACCGGTTACTTTTTCTTTTTTCTATTTTGTTCTAATCCAAGTCTTCTAAATTTTGCTTATTGTTATCAGTTATCAGGTATCAGTTACTATTATTAAATTGTTCTTGGCCCAAAGTGACTACTGTATTTTATTCTTTCATTTGATAAATGTTGTTTAGCTGTATCGAGAGCTGTAGTGTAGCTTTTCTCGGATGAACTCCATATTATAGAATTTAATATTGAATAGTGGAATCCCATTAGTAGATAGTCATTAGCATGTAGATTATCCAAACAGCTGCTGACTCTAAAGTACTCAGTTCGAATCCGACGTCTAAAATAGAGTCTATAATTTTGATGTGACCGTCTCCATGCTTCGGAGGGCACGTAAAGCCGGTGGTCCCCCTGGGTTGATGATTGCCGCTATCAACTATTAAAAACGAGACGGTCATTAGCCTGGTATGTTAGCTGAATAACTGCTGACACTAAGGTACCGGGTTTGAATCGGGCAGGAGTCTAAAATTTCTGATGATCGACTCCGTGCTTCGGAGGGCACGTAAAGCCGGCGGTCCCCCTGGGTTGATGATTTGTCCTCATCAACAAAAAAACCAGAGTTACGGGCACATCTGAGACAAGCCCACCAAGCTACCTCAGACGTAAAACAAATAATATTATCACAGTAATAGTAACTTCGGCTGCTCTTCGTCAAGGCAAACAGGAGCTATCCTAGCCTAAAGTGGAACTATTAAAAGCAGGGTTACAGGTATTCCCCAATCCGGATTAAGGAACCATGGGGTCAAAATGCTTAAACTTTTCTCTTAGAGAAAGAGTGGACAGAAAAGGCTAAAGAGGAGAGAGAAAGAGTAATCCCTGACCAGAGTTACACAGCAAAACAATCTAAAATAAGAATGACAAAATAAAAATAAGCCTGCAATTTAGATAAAGAAGGTCAAGAAGGTTCAATTTTTTGATTAAATTAGGAAAAAACTAAATTATTATTATAAATAATAATTGCAGCAAAGTGTTTTAATGGGCGGAGCCGGTCGCAGTTATATTCAAGATGTGCAACTGTTAACATTATACCAGAGAAGCAGCACAGACGACTAGCTTAGTTTGGGTACTGGGTATGTGGATGATTCAGAGCACAATCTCAAAACTCGAAAAAAAAAAGAAATTCAATTCGATATTATACCATAAATTTAAATTGGATTTCGCAAATTATAGCAGAATTTTACTTAAATATAGATTACTATCATTCCAGACCGGTGATGCGGTGTCATCTGCGAATCTTTTATCAAGCTGATGGGTCCAGAGAGTTTTGTTATTAAAAAACGAATTATTTTATTAATACTTGTACATCGTACAGTCACGCCCGTGGTTAACCTATGGAAACAGCCAATCGAATAATCGCATTATGTTTTTAGCTATATTTTATCCGAATTTTGTTGTTTATATTTGTTTATATTTATAATTTACGCCCTAATACAGTACTAATTATAATTTGATTAAAAAATATTTTAATTTGTACCTATGTACTCGTAGATGTGATTACACGGCACAGCTAACTTTGTCTATTTATATACAGTTTTCAAAACAGTTTGTAAGACTTAGGAGCCCCCGCAGGCTGCAGACTTTCAATCGGCCGATAGTTTGGTCGGTTTCTTCTCGACCAATCATATAGCCCATAAAACTTTTTACCTGCCGATATCGAATCGTTATAATGTGCGCATTTGCAAACATCTTCATACTGATAAAGAAACCGACGAAACTATCGGCCGATAGAAAGTCTGCAGTGTGCGAGGGGTCTTAAAGTGACTTAACGCCTCTTAACATAATAAAAATAAAGAAGAATGAAAGAGTCACTATAATGAGAAGTTCATTAGCTTAGTAGGTTAGCCGAACAATTGCCGACTTTAAGGTACTCGTGGTTCGAATCCGTGAAAAGTCTAAAACTTTCACATGACCGTCTCCGTGCTTCGGGGGGCACATAAAGCCGGCGGTCCCCCTGGATTGATGATTGAGGCCATCAACTATTAAAAACAAAATTATAGGCATTGCTTAATTTTGTTTGAGCAGCCGTTGGGTTTAATGGCGTAACCTTTCTTGAAAAATAAAGAAGCCAATGGTCCAGGAATGGACTAAAAGGCTGATGATGATGATGATTATAAACATAATATATTAACGAAACCGTTGTACATTGCATTTATTACAGATAAACTGAAGGCTTCAACATCGGTAATCCGCAATTACACTTCTTTCGTCAGGTCCTTTTCAAAATCAGTAGCAATATATATCTTCAGTTCAACAGTTACTTATAAAATATTCAGTTTTCTTGGTAACTTATTGTTGATGAGAACATCAATATTTTCTAACTGATGTAGAAAGGGAAAAACTGCACGAAGGTTTTATTCTGAACAAACTGGAGTTTATCTTATTAGCGTCTTTGTAGATGCTTATAATAATAATCTGTAGTCTTCTACTATACCAGCAGTATGGGGTAAAGCCACACCGGTCGATTGGGAAGCGGGCAACAGAGGTTCAAATCCTAGTCGCATGATCTAAAGCCCAAGATAAATCTGTGGGCTATCAAGAATGCAAGGGGAAGCTACCCTATTATTTTATTTCTCTAGTACGTCATCTTGGCTTCATCCAAGTGATCGCCTGCATAGTGTGTATATGGCACTTGAAGAAGAAGTCTTCTACTAAAATAATTATCTCACAACTAACGCAACCTCCAAGTACGATGGTCAAGGGGGTTGTATATCTGACTGTTGTTCAATCTTTTTGATTTATATTCTCGATTTACCTTACCGTTAGTGGCGCTCGTGATGCTACCAAGTGCCATCAACATGGCGGCTTTATTACGTACACTTGATGTTGTTTTGAGTGTAAAATGACAATTCACAAAACAGCACACCAACAGAATGCAAACGTTTCTATACCAACTATACGTATTAGATTAACTCAATACTTTTCCGCGGGGTGGTGTTAGCTTAATATAAATCGTGAATTCGTAGAGCTCCAATAAATTTGACCTGATGCTGTTACCCATAGTTTCAGCGAAGGTTAGGAGTGCTTTAGTACTTGCTGGTATCATCATTAGTTTATTAAAGCTGATCCAAGTGTCAATTTGGTAAATCTTCCGTGTGCGACGCAAAGTTAGTCAGTTTCCAATACTGGGAAGTATTATTGCTATCATCCAATTACAATAATTGAAAGACCCAAGTACTTGCAAAGTATAATTATAAACACAGGCCAAAAATTAATTGAATTGTTAATTGTGCCAAATTTCACATAACTCAGACTGCATCCACAGTTTTTATTTTTACTTTCTCCGTGCTTCAGAGGGCACGTAAAGCCGGCGGTCCCCCTAGGTAGATCATTTGTCCTCATCAACAAAAATCCAGGATTACGGGCACATCTAAGATGAAGCCAGCAAGCTGCCTCAGATGTAAAGCGATGAATATGCTCACAGACTTGGGACTTTGGCTCTGTCTTCGATAGAAGACGGCCCGAGGTCAAAGCAAACAGGATTTATCCTAGCCTAAAAGTAGGAGAAGAAGAACTTAAGGACTGAGAGATCACAAACTGTAGATTCCCCTTAAATTCAACAGTCCTTAGTGGACTGTGGTTAATTGATCTGCAGACCTCAATCGCCGTTAAACCCGGAATCAAAAAATTTCCAAAATTTTTTTGGGATTAAATTGCACCCGAGCGAAACCAGGTATTTGGATCAGTTATTTATTATAATGGAATTTCTGTCACATTCTACTGTTGTTGTTTTTATGAATACAAAAATATGTTACATTATGATTTTGACTGAGTGACAGAAAAATTTCCAATGTTTGCAAGGAGAGTATTTAACATGTCGACAAAATGAAAATCTGAATATTGATAAACTTTTTGTAACAATTTTCACCTTTGAAAAGTTGTCAAAAGCAGATAACAAGCACAAATCACCATTTTCAAATGTGTCAATCTACTGCAACTCATCGTTGATAATTATTAAAAATATTTAAACATTGATGTAATATTTTCATACTCACAGGGTGAGTCAATCTAAAGCGTCACTCTCGCAGTTTGTAAGAGTTACGTGTAAGCTTTACATTTCAATCTTCTAGTTCTCATAATATGTAAGTCACTTATTTTTTAATCCTAGATTAAAATTATGCAATAATTAAAATTAAAATTTTATAACAGTAGCTGTTGATGCGGTGTAGGGGTCACCAATTTTTTATGATTGTTTAAGCAAACTTGTATTGTTGAATGTTGATATTAGCAACCTCAAACTTAAATTTGATGCTATCTCTACAAACTGTAGAAAATCAAAGCTTTACAATTAATTCAGTCAGGGCCGGCATCGACATCGAGATTAACCTGCTTACAGCAATCTAAATATTGATCAACTTTTTTTGTGATAGCTTTCACATTTAAATGAGAAATGTTGTCAAAACCAGACAACGAGCACAAAGCAGCATTTTCAAATGTGTCACATTTACGAACAGTTCATCGTCAATTTATTATTATTAAAAATATTTAAACGAAGATCGTAGCAAATTGATAACATTTTTTGGCCGGTAATCTGTAGGAGTGAAGAGGGCACCGTACTTCGCTGGGTGGTTGGTTATTAACAATTTTTTCTCTGATGGCATTGAATTTTCTGCCATTCGATTTTGGTTTTATCCAAGCAAAAGTTTGTTAATTAAGAAGTTCGAAGAAGTTTTTTTGCTGAAACATTTAGGAAATTAATGTAGAAACTTGGTTTAGCCCTAAAAGTTGTTGTTACTTTCAACCCCAACATTTTCGTGCAAGTTTGAAACTAACCAAGTAGACAATTTCAATATTACAGTGAAAATTCCATTCTTAAGCTTAAGCTGGCACGTAATTAAGTGACACCCTGATGCATTGAAAACATTGGGCGCTGTTTTAGATATAGGAAGCTGAGCGAGCGCGGTTAAGACGACGACGACGAAGGAAGTAAAACAAAGGAATCCGTTAAATAGAATAGCAAGTACTACCATTGGTTCATGCTAATAAGTCTAAGACACGAGAAGACGGCTGAATTAATGAGGAACGCACACTCCGTCTAGCAGAAACTTACATTTCTGTCAAATGTGACAGTTTGCTTCTGTATGTACTTAGAATATTATTAATATAACGAACGTCTTCAAATTAAAGCGAACAGAGCATGAGACGACACCATCTTGAAATACACACCTCTGGCAATGTTTGTTCTTAAATAAACTACAAATCTTTAATTATACATCCAGCCAATTATAATTTTGTGTTTGTATAACTAAATATTTTCCCAACAGGTTTCCATCATTTTGATAACCAACGTTTAATGTTTACTAAATTTTCCGACACGTCAAATGGATAATGCAAGTTTAATTAATACGAAACCAATAAAATATATGTACTTTCCAAATTCCAATTAATTACTTTTACCATTACGCAATTTCAACAATTTCTATACCATCATAATTTGTTCTTTGTTTTATTAACTCTTATGTGGGCGCCAGACGCCATTTTGCAAAAAGTAACAATCACCTGATCGTTAGCTATTCCACACGAAAATAAAAGCGCTCTCGAGAGCTTAAACTAGCTGCTTGTGCTGCCAAATAATAACTTACCCAAGTAGTTCTCACGCCATTATCGTAATAGCCTCCCTAATTACAATTGTTTCCAACTTGGAAACTTTCTTATTTACAGTCTTGCAAAAAACTTGGAATACTTAACTAATTAATTATTTTTTAAGCTCAATTAGACACCTCAAGATGTTTCTTTTTTCCCAATACCCGAGCACGAAGTCCTATAACTTCTACAACAGTTTTAAAGTTAAACTATATTATTTTTTGCAAAATATTTAACTCAGCTTCATGTTCAAACGGCTGAAAAGCTGATTTCTTAATATTATTGAGTAGAAAAATCCGGAAAATTTAGTGTAATTATTCGATTGGCTATTTCTATAAGATTAACCCAACTCGTGACGTGTCTTTAAGTTATGCAAGTGTTTTTTGGCATAATTCTGCAATGTCTCCGCTATTACCAAAGCTGTTACGATCAAAAACATATAAAAACTTCATTTTTTATCATTTTTATAGTAAAAACATTGCACTAAAAACAGCAAAAAAATCTCTTTGCCCAAGCACTTGGTAAAAACATTCTTCTGGGCCGTCTGCACTCGAAAGTTATGGATCTAGAAGACGAGGAATTTTTTGGCCGCCATAACTTGAAAATTCTGAGCTAGAAACACGCCGCTTTCTAAACAAATGCACTTTTTTAAAATATTTCACAATAATGTCAAACAACGCAGGTTCTGAGTAGTATAGGAATCTGTTTTGAAGGCAAATTTGGCTATAAATTAATGAAATCCAATTTAGTGAAAAGTTGCACCACTGGAAGACAACTGCGACCGTCAACAAATTGTAGTTTGCTGTTAAACAACTGGGTGTTTCTTAAGTGCAAAATTAAAATTTTAAAATCAATTATTTCCTAAATTAAAGAAGAATTAAGGTTTCTCCTTAGTTTAATCGTTTTAATTTCATGTAAAAAAAATCGCGAGCCAGGATGTCATACTAAACCCTCGACTATCAATTACGAATTATTCGGCCTCAATATTCAAAAGTGAATGTTTATGATAATCATTGCCTATTATTGTATAGTAAAATGATTAAATTGTATTAGAGGTAAGGTGTTTATAGCAGCTGCTGGAAGGAGGGGGGGAATTATATAGTATCGACAATAGTATAACTTATATGCTTTTTCATTTTTAATCATGTGAAGAAATTAAATTTATAGTTAACCAAAGTAGAATTTAGTTAAGTATACCTAAATAGAAAATCATAAAAGATCTGTAGTCTACTCCCAGAGGCAACATATCGTATTATGCTTTATTATATATCAAGATATACTTCCGTCTATGGAAGTGGATATTTATCAGCTAACTTCGCTATTAAACACAGATGAAGGGACTGCAAAAGTACTTTAGTGCCGTCCGTCACCGGCAGTAAAGTAAACCAATTGCGTTTGAGTAGCGTCCTGATTTGTAGGCACTAAAAAACTTGAAAATATGTAGGCAAATATGCTTTAAAAACTTCAAAATAAGCACTTAAATATTCCTTAAAATAAAATTCAATAGATATTTAGAAATAATAAGAAGTATTAGTTTTAAAAAGAAACTTTTTGAGGATGAGGCTCACTTAGTAAACATTCATTTGTTTATATAATCTATGGGTTACCAATTTGAAGATGTTAATCCACTCTACCGGCCCTACATAATTTAAAAATTTCAATAATAATAATAATAGCATAATACAGAGCGTTACAAATTTTAGCGTAACGCAGAATTTTCACTCCTCATCTGGAAAATCGGGGAATTTCTAATTTTTAGTGCCAAGTCAGGGAATTTTGAGTCGGAGAAAACAATTTAATTAATTTTGAAATAAATTTGTTTTTTTATTAATTTGGTTAAGAATTAATTTTTTTAATTTTAAAATTAAGACTTTTTTTTACATTTTTGTCTTTTTGTCAAAAGTCAGGAAATTTAATTTTGATAATTCAGTGAGAACCTTCTATAATGATAAAAAATTTAAAAAATACTTAAATCATTTCAAACCGTTGCAAAAACCCAAAAATTTATTATTCAATTTGCTAAATATGCAAAATATATGCCAACTTAAGGGGGTATTCTAGTCTAGAGGCATAAATTTTAGGGCGGTTTTTGAAGCTCTGTACAAACGAAACAAACATTATTTTTACCATTAATTTTTGATCATTTGTTTATTGATATTTTAAGGCTACATAAAAAATTAACCGAAAATAATACCTCAAAATTCACCAACTTATGAGCTGGCAAAGTGGGAGGTCCAAAAAAACTGGGGTGCACAATATCTCAAGGTTTTAATGTACCGATTTATTTGAAATTTGGTGTGAATGTTCTTTTTACATTCCTCTATTGATGAACCTCACTCAGATCAAAATTTTTAATTTTACTATTTTTGAAGCATACCAAAATCAAAATTTTTTTTCAAACGGCCGCCATTTTGTGAAAAATTTTTTTTATATTTTTCCAAGGTTCATGCTATAGCGGCATCTATAAAGAACATTCACACCAAATTTTAAATAAATCTGTTCATTAGAACATAAGATATCGTGCACGCCATTTTTTTTGGACCTCCCACTTTGCCATTTTTTGTTTCGTTTGTACAGAGCTTCAAAAACTGCCCGAAAATTCATGCCTCTAGACTAGAATACCCCCTTAAGCAAATAAGCATTTATAGGCAATACACGGCCAAATATGCATTTAAACTCAAAATATGCATTTATAGGCAAAATAAAAATTACATAATAAAACAGATCATTGCTTACACAGGGGTCTCCAAACTTTTTTGCTTAAGGGCCAAACTGATTGCTCCCCAAAGCCCCGAGGGCCAAGATCTAGCTTGCTTATAAGATTAAGATTACTTTTTGCCAACTTTTTGTTGTGTATAGACAACTATTTTTAGCCGATAAATAAAATATGTGGTTATTATTAAATTGAGGGCCGTATTGGTGGTGCTCGCGGGCCGGATTTGGCCCGCGGGTTGTAGTTTGGAGACCCTTGGCTTACAGCAATGTGTCTAAGATAAGATGTCCAGGAATAGATAACTGTTAACTGGTAACTAGTCAGCTAGTATTGCTGTATTGCTTCACACTGCAGGCCATTCTGCCACTAATATAGTAGAATGATGATACAAAAACATCAGCCGCTGAACTAAGAATGTGCTTTCGGTTCAACAAATAGAAAAGTAATGCAGCGGTCTTACCATAATTATACTATCACATTAGTTGGATCCTTGATGCTTGATGACAAGTTAATAGATGGCGCCACATCTTCTGTATAATACACAACAGGTGGCGTTTTAACATCTTTATAACAAATTTACTTTGTAAGAGATCACAACAATTCAGTAATAATTGTGGAAATCCGAATTGTTAACTTTCTTAGCAGTGAAAAAATCCTCTTGTATTGCAATCTGACCTACACCAAACATGGTTGATTAGTTTATACACACACAGTAGCGCTACAACCCACGACGCGACGGTGGGCTTTGACTAACCACTTCATTTTATGAAGGGTTTCCAAGGCAGATTAGCAGATTACCTCGATGGTGTGCCATTGCTTTCCGAGGAAGGACGGTTAACATAGAGTTCTTGCTCCACTCGGGATCGAACCAGGGTTCTTTGTTTAGCAGTTGATGCACATTAACATCAGACCGTAATAAATATCCATATAAATGATTGTTCCTTGTCTAATCCCCAGTCTGCTTTTACGAGGATGTTCTATCGAATTGTTATCCGATATTTATATTTCTCTTAGTCTTCATTCTTTGTATATCAAAATCTATTGGTTAGAATCGATATCTCTCTGACCTCACTAAGCCAATTTTGCGAAAGTGGTAGTCATTTAATTAAAAGTCATTGCATTTTAAAATAAAAAATTATAATTGTCACATTGTGATTGTTTTTGGGCATCTATTTGACGTCACAAATAGTATATTACATCACAAGGTGGTAGGGGAAGTTATTAATTTCGTGATGCGTCACTAAATGTTAACAAAGAAAAGTAATTATTGAAGCTGGTCTGTGATTCATCCACACAGACTGCCACTAAAAGTACTACTTTTGCTCCTAATAAAGCAATATACTATTTTAAGATCCAAAATAAATAAAATACGTAATATATCTTTGATAAACATTTAATTCAATAATATAAACATGCATTATCGGTTATCGTTGACTAATAAAAGTTCGTACAGAAAACTTCATTTCTTTGAACTTCTTGGATTGCTCCTGGTTGTTTCGAACAAGAACCGATTGTTATATAATACAATAGAAATACAACTTCCTTGTTCTGCTGCAATAAATTAATTGCTACTTTGTTTTTATATATTGTAAGGCAATAATTTTAATTCACTTCTTCTTGGGTTATTTACGTTTATCTTCTTTTTTTATATACGAGTAATAGTCCTTACTGTCCTTACTACGGTAGGGCGCCTACAATTGGTTTATTTCAAGTTATCTACCTAAAAAAATTTGGGGGTTATGGGAGAGTAAAGGATTAGCGCAGCCTAAGGCCGCACCACTTGAGCAATCTAATAATTATAATTATTATTATTGTTGCAAGACCTGACAGAAAATAAATTAGTGAGCACCACCACCGGCCAGACAAAAGCTTGTTTTTTTTTAATTATCGTTATGTTTATTCTAACTAATTTTCACGTTTGCGTCTTCGTGAATATTTTCAAAAGATTCTAAAAGTACGTGGGAGGAAGTCTTGCTTTGTAATTCAAACAGTGGCTAAAACAAGCCACTGATGTGCTTACAAGTTTCTGTAATAGTAATTTACCCCACGGTTTTGCAGGATTACCACAGATCTCTTAATTAAAATATTTATTATATAAATAAATATAAATATTTATTTAAGAGATCCGTGATGATTACTGAACGAGTAAACAGGTTTGCCAATGCCCCTATAGATAAATTATTATCCAGATACATTATCCTCCAGATTATCCTCCAGATATATTATTTACTAGAAAAATTTAAATTATTTAAATACTTTTAATTTAATTTAAATAAAGAATACTTAAAATACAGTGGTGTAAACAGGAAGCGGTGGAGGGGCGGGAACTCTTTATGGAGGGGTCTCCAAAACCTCTTTTTTATATTTTTTATGTAATACATATAATGCTAACTTTAGAATTTAAACTTGAAAAATTACTTTCGTCTATCTCTTGTAATAAATATGTTCACTTTTCGGAATCTTGGACCAGGATAAATAAAACAATGTATATTTAAATTTTTGACGTTTCGCCCAGCTGTATTGTGGGTTTCTTCAGGACTAAAATGGTTTTATTAGCAATCAATACAACTAAAGCAATAAATCATGAAAAATTCTTACCTATCTAAACTAAATTAGGTGTTAAATC
This sequence comes from Cantharis flavilabris, assembly GCA_949152465.1. Lineage (NCBI taxonomy): Eukaryota > Metazoa > Arthropoda > Insecta > Coleoptera > Cantharidae > Cantharis > Cantharis flavilabris. The sequence goes on from OX424438.1 coordinate 7,130,002, forward strand.
AATTGTAAAAATTTCCATCCTAAAGCGGAACATGGGTATTAGGGTGGTCCTTAGTGTTATGAATAAATTTTATTTTTAAATTTGATGCTTCCACCCACTAAAATTATTGAAATAATGACTCATTTGCTTTGAGTCTTGAAAGTTACCTTTAGTTAGTTTTTCATCAATTCCTTGAAACTGTCCGAAGTGGAGATTGCCGTCTTTGATACTTAGACGTTTCAAGTTTCAACTGAATAAATTAAGTCATTTTGCATTTAAATTTAAATTTAGGTCTGTTGAACTTAAATTTTTAATAAACATTTTCAATATTTTTAGATTTATTGAAATATACAAACTATATAGGTAATCAAAACTTTTATCTAAAACAAAACTCTCACCTCGGGGGTAGCAGCCAATATTGACGCAATTTTAGCTTTGCTCCATTACAATGGTTGTAGCACCTGAACTACTGACATTTTGGTGTTAATTATTCAGATACTTTTTATCGAGCATACAATTATCTACAAAATATATTCTAATCATATTTGACTAGAATAAACGGTTTTCGAGTAATAAATTAAATTATGCAAAGAGAAACTCAAGATTTTAATTTTTTAATTTTTTTGGCAAAAGTTTATTTTTACAGAGAATTACTTTATGTTTCTATTAAGGAAACAACCATATTTTAGTAAGCTTATTTGTAAAATCAATTCATACATTATTTATTACTTTTTTAACATTTTTCTATTTGACTTTCAATTGTCGTTCTCATCCAATTAACGCTACGTAAAATAATTAATCATTTTCATTGATGTATTTGACTTTTAGTGAATTTTTATTTATTTTATTAACAAATTTACGTCAAATACATCGACAAAATCGAAGATTTAAAAAAGAAATATTATTTTTTATTAAATGACATATGAATTACGTTGCGTTAATTGGTTGAGAACGACACTTTAATATTTAAAAATTAGAGTAAGAAATTAACTTCCACGCATATCGCGATTGAACTCCGTCCTGAGTCTGCTCATTGCTCAAGTCTCAGACGAATTTGAATTGTGAATTTGTAACTTCAAATAAAGCAACTAATATTATATTTTTGTGCAAGGCCCCTTTTTTCCAGTGAGTTAAAATTTCCATAATTCATTCAATTTTTTGTTTTCCGTGTTAAATTTTTATAAATTTATTTGAATTAATATGGGGGGCTATTAATATGGGGGGATATTAATCTCTTTCGACAGCAAACTTGATAACCAAATTTGTTTTTAATTAAATAATTAATTTTTCGGTATGTAATTATTACAGATGGAAGATCTTTAAAAGTCCATACTTACTTTCTTTGTACAATGAATGTACCGCTTGTAGAACCTCTCAGCTTCCAACTTTTAGTGGATCGAATTTATGTAATAATACAATCTTTTATTTTCAAAAAATCTTAAGAAATTTGCGAATGAATGTTCCGTTTTATTTTCAAATTAAATAAACAATTGAATTACAAAATTAAATTGAATTTTCATTTTTGCCAATTGCGCTCTATTTTTAAATATCCGTTTTATTCGCGGCGAGAAACACGTTTAACACTTAAGGTGGTAATTATGCAAAGCTGTCTTTATCTTCTTCTTCTCTTCGACCCAACAGGTCCACTTTATATTGGTTGTGAATTTTCTACTTCTTCTAGTTACATGGAACTGCTTCCAGCAAATTCAAAATTAATTCCCTTTCACTATTTCCAAATATTTTGTCCAAAAATCACCTTCTTCTCTTTCCAAATCCTCTCTTTCTTGAGGACCACCCACAACGACCTTTCTCTCTTGGATTCTGTCGTCAACTGATTTTATATGTTGTTATCATTCTTCATCAGCCCGTTGTCTAGCAATTTCATTTTTCTTTTCATATTTAATTTTTAAAATCAATGCTTGTTAATGATAATGCGATTTGTTATCATTTATTTCATTCGTCTGTACGCGCACTTCTTACAATTAGATTGCATTACCTGCAGCCCTTTAACTTTCAATTGTTTATTTAAACCAATTATTTCTTTAATCTTTATATGACTGGATGGGTACCTGGGTACCTTTTGCAGTTTGAAGCATTCATCTTTTTTGTGTTTAAAGTCGTTGAGTTTGGAACACAAGCTCAAAAATGTTAAGAAATTTTCAAACTCAACGACTTTAAACACAAAAAAAATGAATGCTTCAAACCGCAAAAGGTACCCGGGTACCCTTCCAGGCACATAAAGGTTAAAAATTAATTTTGTTTTATAAATTTAAATGTTAAATTTCTTTGAATTTGTATTTTTTTTTTTATTTAATGAAATTAACAATTGCCTTGGCTCGATTGCTTACATTCTAAACACTGCAATATATCATAAATTTTGCATAATATTACAGAATATACGAAAAGATCAACTTTGAGACATCCTCTCACCGCGACAGTCACAAAGAAGTTGCTTCGAAAAATCACCTCGTTTAATGTGTTTTCCACTATTGTGTACTGGAAAGCATTTCATAATAACCCCAGACATTCCGATTTGTGGGCACTTTTCTGAATATATACTACAATTTTGACTTGGTACCATGAGTATTAGTTTAACTGGGAATCATGGGGCTCCGGTGCAAGGTTTTTAGTTGAACAGTTTGATCCGAGGGGTAAATCACGGTCAAAAATTGTGTACACTAGACTTCCTGTCACTTCGGACTTCCCAAACTTCCCCGGACTTCCCCAGACTTCCCCGGACTTCCCCAGACTTCCTCGGACTTCCCCGGACTTCCTAAGACTTCCCCGGACTTCCTCAAACTTCCCGGGTCTTCCTACAAGCTGTACACCAGACTTCCCGGGAGATTTACCCCTCAGTTTGATCATTTTACTAAAATTTATACTGAATTAGTGAAATCGGTGAAGACTCAAAGTTGCAAACTGCACTTAGCGTTTTTAGATCTTTTGTTATTTTCCGGATTTCTAGACCCTGGAAGCTCAAAAGTTAACAAAAAACGTAATTCTGCAAACTACCTCTTATACATAGAGAAAAATGTTTGCCAATTTGAAGTAGTAAGTTTTATTTCGATTCAAGTGAAAATTCAGTTCGCATGTACTATTTCGAAGAAGTAAATTTAACTAAATTTGCTGTAAAATTTAGTTCAAAATTAATGTAAAATGTTTTTTTGATGCTGGGGTCTGTTAATTTTTAGCTTTACAGTTACTAGGATTTGGGGACGAATTTTATTATCTAATATTGAAGTTCTGTATCAGGAGCATCAAAAATTATGACTTTGTTTTTATCATATGGCTTAATTTAATAATTTTTGGAAATGCTTAAAATATAAAAAAAAATCAAGGCTAGCTCCTGTGGAGCTATTCCGTTTGAAGTATTTAAATGTTGATGATATTGTGTTGGAAATGCAAAGAATGCTTGTCAAATAGAGTTTTATTTTTAATTCAAATTACTCTTCACACAAAGTTAACATTTGTTCCGAATAAAGCAATATACTATAGTAGTAATTATAAAAATTGCAAGTAGAATTCTAACAATTTTCTGTGTTTTCCGTATATTATATTATTTATAAATAAATAGTTCGAAATTGTCATTATAACTTTGCAAGTTTTGCACGTCAATTAATACAAAAGTATCTACTTTGTCATAGCATCAGAAGTAGACTCTTCGGTTTTTATACAAGTGTTTGAATCTGTGTTAAAAAAATTATTAGAGTTATTATGTAGATTTTCATTCACTCAAAATTGCATTAGCCCATTTATGATAAAAAATCAAATTTATAATGGCGTAATAATTTTAAAAAGTAGCCACACTTACTGTGATGGCCGAAATCGGGGGGTCTGGGGGGTATGGAATACCCTCCAGTGCACAACAGTGAACATTGCATCAAAACAAGGAATTTTTCGAAACAACAAGCTGAGTATTTAAAAATATCTTTAAAACTGTCACGGCAACCGGATGTCTTCCAAAAAAGTCAAGAGTTTCGGTGTTAAAAATTATTCAAAAACCAATTTTGAAAAGTATTACTTGACATTTTTTCTTACAAAAGTGAACACTCTGTGTTTGAACATTCAACATTTATTATTCTAAATTTTCGTATAAATTGAGTTTAGTGTTGGTATTTTCGTGTTTGCAAACTGGAAAAGCTTTTTCAGCTTTTTAATGCCTTTTAAAGTTCGTAAACGGAAAACACTTAACTTATATAAAATACTTATAAGAGTTTAGTCCGATTAGAGAGAGTAAAGTGGAAATTTTCTCATCATAAGCCATTCCGACTATTCCCAACTATTTTTTATTTTTTTTAGTGCTGATATAAATTTTTTTCTAAAATAAAACAAAGTTGTTTCACTTTTCAAGTAAAAGTTGGTGTAAAACATCATTGTCCATTTTTGGTAGGTGTATGAAAGAGACGCCATTATCCGACGGCTTCCACCCCCTAACGTCGAATAGGACGCGTTGCCATATTCCCAGCGAATCTACCACTTAATTGCATGACTTCATAAAAACATGGATTCCAATCACATCAAACCGAAAACGAAACATAAAATTTGTAAACCGAAGCTAATTAGTAAATTGATTCACTTCACTTTTTACACAATTTTTTTTAAATAACTCAAAAATTTAAATTATTTAGCATTTAGGTTGCTATAATAAAGTTTGTAAATTTTCTCGGTGGAGCAACATTTTGTGTGTTGTTTAACTTTAAAACACTTAAATTTTAATTATCATTTTATTCACTTTATTAACCAAGTGTTTTCACTTTACGCTCATAATCACCCTAACTACCTAAACATTGCTCTTACAACTAACCAAAAATTTTCGTTTCAAAAGTACAAAAACTGGTTCCGAATTAAATTGATTTGCATGTGAACTTAAAATTGTTACATTTCTCAAATCGAACCAGTTTTTATTTGCCGAGTCGAACTTGGAACCAGTCGAAATTCGATCGAAAATTACTTATTTTGGATTCGCACCTATGACACACTATGGGGCACTTGGTAATTAAATTTGCAAATATCTTGAACAGAACAAATCGATACACAGTTGAAATGTTGCTCACCCAAGCGATTCTCGCACTCCATTATCGTAATAGTCGCTATAATTAGAATTACTTGAAACTTGGGCCAAGTTTGTGACCGAAGCGAAAAAATTTCGATCAAAGAAATCAGGTCTGATTTCTCGGCCTGAGAAATAAAGCAGGTTTACCCGATACATTTTTGAAGTATTTTTAAGTTTTCATAGGAAAAGGGTTAAAGGACAAGTTTAAGAACTGGTGGCTCGAGTTTAACTTCTCACAGTATATTTTAAAGTGACCAGTGTCCAGTGTGCGGTGCCACCCTTGCGATTGTAGATTGACCCCGATAGTCCGCGATACCTGAAGACTGGATAATAATAGTAATAATGTGTTTTCGGAGGGAAACAATTTGAAAAAATTTAAATAATTTAATTAAAGTTTTCTAAACAAATTTAGGTTATTAAATTTGGACAAAGTTACTGTCTGTTAGAGAGTATATCGGTTTAGTTACCACAAATTTTGTAATAATAAGCCTAGACATCTTAGAGAATGTGGTATAAATATCTTTGAAATTTATACGATAAAGAGCCTTAGCGGTACGTGCTGTAAGAATGGGTTTTCCTCACTGTCTAAAATATGTTCATAGTCTTGGAAGTGTTGTCTTAACGAAAATGCATGGGTAACTTTATATAAGATATTTGCATTTATATTGAGTTATAGCATAGTGTGTTCTATGTAGGAAGCATTAAGGCAAATATTAGTGTGTCTATAGTTAGTTTACTTAACCACGTATATCTGCAAAGTTGGTAGCGAACGCTGTTTGTTTATAGTACGTTAGTTGCAGAGCATATACATAAATAATAACTCATTTCGAAAGGTAAAACTAAGAAAGACCTATTCGTTCTTATTCCCATTCCTATTCCTAACTACGTTTTATAGCTCTAGTTTAGTCATGTAAATTACACTCAACACAATTTCCCACCTCTATTTTAGTGTAAAGCCAAAAAGGACATGTCAACTCTTAATCCTCAAAACTTGCAAACATAAAATGAATTTGCATCCCATTACCTTCGCCAAGACTTACTTAATGAATATTCAATCATTATTATATTTGTATTTCAAAATTGATCAAGTTACTCAAGTTTCAAACACTTTGTAGTGTTTAAACTGATAAAGTTTCTCAAACTAAATTCGTATGTTATAAGCATTTCACGTACAAATCCTCAATTTTGTTCAATATTAATTAAATTATTACATTTATAATGAATAAAACAAACTTGCAGTGCTAACTAAACTTATTTTGCAGTTTCATTTGTTAGTATATGGTATTACCGAATAATATTACACTTTTTATATCATCCGAATTCATAATCGTCATCCCACACTACTCATTTAAAAAAATACCCATACTGTTCGATAATTTTACGAATTTTAATATTTACCCAGCCTGGACTGCAAACATTGCAGTTGCAGGTTCGATTATATGCAGAATACAACTAATTTATTAATACGAAGAGATCTATCAAATGATAATCATCTTTTGAATTGAATACCGAAGGTAGCTTGGGATATTTCGCAGAGAATCTCCCTTGTACGAATTAACTGTCCTGTATAAATACCAAATTTACCAACCTCAGATGATGACCTAATCGGCAAATTTTTTATTTCTTACGAATTTTTAAATTATAAAAACATATTATTTTCGGGATTTTTTGTATGCTTTTTGTCAATATTTTGAAATAGAATAAAAAATAATGTTTACTTGTTGATAGAGCATGCAATTCTCTGCAATGTTGGTTTCAACAAAAAAACAGTAGAGCTAATAATTAAGTTTGGACCTGTCGCCAAAGTCTCAAATATAGATTTCCCAAGCGCTTTTCCCTCTAGTAGTTTGATAGTATTGCACAGTAAAAAGTATTTTGTTAAATTAACAAAAAAATTTTGTCCCAACAGATCCACTACAAGTTTTTGTTATATTAACAAACTTATTACACAGAATAACAACAAACTTCTATAATAATATCAATAATATAAACTTATTATATTTTGTAAATATTAATTTTACTAATTAAATGTGTTAATAGTACTAAAAATTATTTAACAACTATATGTTTTGTTAATTCAACAAAATACTTTTTACCGTGTATTAGAATTATTTTTTGTTATCAATGACGCCTGGTCCGAAGAGGGCAATCGATGGATAGATAATTATTATTATTGACATTCCGGAATAATATTTTTATAAATACCTCAAACCCGGGGGGGGGGGGGGACTTAATATTTCTGTAATTGTGTACATAAGAAAATCTAATATTTTTGTAGGTAACTCTCTTATAAAGTGGATAACCCATAAACTGGATGGTATCAACTATATTTTTACAACAATTTAATCTTGGGGTCTCGGAGTATGGAGGTATTCCACATTCCACCCCTCTTGTGTGTACTGCGGCAATATATAAATGTATTTCTTTCAAAAAAGCAAATAATTTCTAATTAATTATTATTTCTAAGAACTTCAGTTGTCTGAAATTGATGACATCAGCGAGAAAGAAGTTAGGGGGGAGGGGTGTTTAACATCTCTCCTGAATAACTAAAATAAATTTTTTCAAAACAAAAGGTTGTTCATTATAAAAACTGAATTTAGTCAAAAATCTTGGAATATTTTCTGTCATAATAACTACTGAATTCGGTTGTTATAATTAACAAATTTCCTTAGAAAGTAGCATCGATTATCTTGGTAGATAACTTAATTAAGTTTTTTTTAAAGATTTTGGCTTTTGGCAAAACTACGATTTATTGTCTACGTTTTGCTCAACTTTATTGTGAGCCTCTTCATTTTATTTTCACAATTTTACCTAATTACTATTACCTATTTTCTAACAAATTCATGCAATTTCTACAATTTCTAAATTTTGTTATACATTTTCAGGTCTTTAAAATTAAATAGTAATTGGTTTTAATATTTTTGAAATAAATTTGAATGTATATTAAATAAAATAAATAAATTCAATTTGAAATAAAAAAATTTTTAAGTTAAGTTCAACTTACTTACAAGTTTATGCTTAAAAATAAAATATAGATATTTAATATTTGGTAGAAACACGTCTGATAAAATGGATAAGTGTCAAATTAATGATTTTAGTGGTACTAAGGGGTATTCCATACCCCCCAGACCCCCCGGTGTGGACTGCGTCAATATATGGACTTAAATTATTTTGAAAAGCAAAACGCAAATTTTTTTTATTTTATTAAATAATTTTAAGCAAACAAACTCAAATCTTGAATGTTTAAAACCGTAAGGGACAGTATTCCCCCCCCCCTTGGTATCTTTTCAATTGTGAACCAAAGAAAATCTTTTATCTTCGTCTTGGTAGATAACCATCCAAAAAAGTATAGGTATAAGTGATAAACTGGAAAGCTATTACTAAAGCTCGGAATTATATGCACCAAAATATTACTTGAAAATATGCGCATTTAGTATATGTACAAAATTTCTCTAAAATATGCACTAAAATTGATATAAAAAAGATAAAATATGCATTGATTTGCAGATTAGTTTGCAGATTTGCAAACTAAAAAATATTTTTTATTCGAATAATAATCCGGGAAGAGTCTAAAACTTTCATATGACCATCTCCGTGTTTCGGAGGGCACGTAAAGCCGGCGGTCCCCCTGGGTTTATTACTATTAAACTATTAAAAACAGGGTTACAGGCATTCCCCAATTCGGATTAAGCCACCGTAGCGTCTAAATGCTTTAAAACCTTTGTCCCAGGGAAAGAGGCTGATTGTCCGGCACTACATTGAAGAGGTTGCAGAGAAGGAGAGAATATTTTTAATAATGAATTTTAATTACAAATTAGTACAGTACAGTCTCGTTATTTCGGACAGATATAGTTTTGAGTTTGTTCGGATAACCGAGTTTTCCGGATTAACAAGATTTTTTTTTTACTTATTTTATTGATTAAAAACCGTTGATACGTATGTATTATTCAATTATTTTATTTTTATTATGTAAGCATGAATTGCCAATTTTATTTATTGTTACTGATAATTGAAAAACAAATTTATCACAATTATTGCATGGATTCGAAGTACAAGATAAGAATATGAAAGATATGAAATAAACTGCCAGATATCAATCGCGAGCTTAGGCGGATTTATTGGGGGGGCACCCCTCCCTCAGACGTTTAAAAATAGACAAGGGAACAATCCCAAATCTGAAAACACTTTTTGCCCTTCTGATCTTTTTGCTCCTTCCAGAAAAAATTTTGGAACCGCCCCTGATCGCAATATGGATTAAGCAGCGACTTGTAGTTTGTCATATTAAGGGGCCATGGGGGGGGGCACAAAATTAAAAATTAGGGCAAATGTTTAAGCAGGATTTTCACTTGCAAAAGTAAACGAATTGAGAATTATACAAATTTGGTGAGGAAAAGTTGAAGAATTTTTTATTTTTAAGGAAAAGTCGTCGAATTAATTAGGAAAAATTCTTGGAAAATTCGACAAATAAAAAATTTACTATTTTTAAAATTTGAAAAATTTTTAATTTTAATCTAGGGCAGGGGTCGGCAACCTATTGAAACGGAAGAGCCAAAACTTACAATTTACAAAATTTCTCAGTTTTTAAAGAGCCACTAACATTTTTATTTCAATATTATGGTATTTTATCCTGTTTTTATCATGTGCTTTTACCCTGTTTAAAGTTTTTTTTGCAGAATAATACTTTTTATTAATTTTGAAAATAAAATAATAAAATTATTAGGTAATATTTGTGCGTGGACCTGGAGAGCTGCATCTCGACATCAAAAGAGCCGCAGGTTGCCGACGCCTGATCTAGGGGAAGACTTGTAAAAGTTAGGGATTTTGTTTTTGAAAGTTTGACAGAAAACATACACAAGTTTTCAGTTTTTGAAACCGGGGGGTCTGGGGGGTGTGGAACACCCTCCAGTGCACCTAAACAAAATTTGTCTCAGAATCCAGCTTTATATAGAATTTTCCAAATGGTTTTTGTAACCTAGATCCAGTAATGCCCAGTGGTATCACTACTTTAAAACTGGAATCGAAATCTGTTTGCTATTTGTGTTTTTTAACACACTTACAGGTATACTGGAGGGTGTTCCACACCCCCCAGACCCCCCGGTTGTAAAAACTGAAAACTTGCATGTATGTACATGTTCTGTGTGATTGCTTTATTTTTGCTGAAATAAACAGCAAAATTAAGTGAAAAAATTAAGCAGAAAAACGGAAAATTCGATCATCTTTAATGAATTTTTTTTCCGGAATGTTCGGATTACTGGAGTGTCTAGATTAAAGTGTGTCCGGATAAGCGAGGCTGTACTGTACTTGAAACAATATACAAAGATACCTATTCATTTTTGTTTTTAATAATATGGTGGTGAATATTTATATTATCTTAAATTGCTTTAATTTAAATTAAAAAAAAATTAAATTGCTTAAAATTAAATAAAACAATTGCTTAAATTGACAAATTTAATAATGATTGTTTATATTCTGTATTAAAATTCTATAAAATAGACTAAAAGTGGCCCAAATATGCACAAATACTCGTATGCATCATTTACTCAAATATACATCAAATGTTAGAAATATGCAAAGTATGCATTTTGACAATCGGTTTTTCGGATTTGTTTTTAACTAATTAAAACAATAAATCTGTTGGCATATCATCAATAGAATATTTCCCCTCTCCTCAACCCCCAAAGTATCTTTTCATATCTTTGTCTTGGTGGCTAACTATCTAAATATATAAATCTTAACTTGTGAGAAAATAAACAATAAAACTTGAAATAACAAGTTAAATTCAATAATATAATCAAATTAAGTTTAAAGTCGAAAGCTTAAAAAAATATAATTTGATTATATTATTGAATTGAACTTGTTATTTAAAGTTTTATTGTGGCTAACTATCTGATCAAGTATATAAAACTGATCAAGGGTTAAATATCCAATAAAATTTGTGTACACAACACTCGGAATTTCTGAGATTTTCAAGAATTCCAACGCTTTCCCAGAAATTCCAAAGAATTCCAATGATTTATAAAGAATTCCAAGGATTTCCAAGAAATTCCAAGGATTTCCAATTTCCAAGGATTTCCAAGAAATTAAAATGATTTCCAAACAAGTTTCAATCTAAGCAATTCCAAAGAATTCCAGCGATTTCTAAAAATTCCAAGAAATTCCAACGATTTCCATGGGAAGTCCGAACAAGTGTACACAAAATTTTCGAGATATCTACTATCTACCCTTGTAACTAATAAACTGGAAGGCTATTTTTGCCATATATGGCAAGAGATTTTTGTCACAATCTCAGCATGCTGGAAAATCTTGGATTTTTAAAACTGTTACTAATTATGTTCAGAAATAAATGTCGTGAAAATGGTGTGTTTTACTCAAAAATAAATTTTTTTGTGCATCTTCTATCATGGTACACAACCATCCACTTTCGACCTTGAACCAAAAAAGTAAAGTAGTATAATTAATAATAATGTATGCAATTAGGAATTCATAAAAAAATTAATCAGATTGAGTTGATAATAGTTTGGATTAATATTCTGTATCGGAAACTTCATTACCGATTGCCCTTCCCATATCAGCCGCCACCAGTTCTGTAGGGGTTAGTTAGTACCCTATTCCTTTTTTGACTTGTAATATTTTGGAATAAAAATCACAAAATCTGATTTTTGCTTTTATTTAGTGTATAGTACTGGGAGTATTCCATACTCCTCAGAATCCCGGATTTAGAGACTGAAGGTTTATAATGCGAGTATGTACCGTTTTCTCATAACAGATAACTATTCCTATTAAATTTTAGTTGGCAATTAATGAAATTCTGGCACTCCCAAAGAAAAATATAATTTTTTACATAGGTTTTTTGGGAAAATCGGAAAATACTGTAATTTTTGAGTTTGGTATTGGATTTTCGGTTTTAAGTACAAAAATTGTAGTTAGTAAATTAAATCTCAAATTCAAAATGTTTACTTTGAGAAAGAAAAAAGTTAACTGAAAAACGGGATTTTGAAAATTCGCTGTAAAATTTTGCTTTTCCAACTAGGTATCTGGTTTATATTACTGAAAATTGCAATATGAATTACAATAATTAATCAGCTATTACAAGACTGTGTTTTCATTTTTCACCTAATATATTTGGAAGAAGTAGCATCGTTAAATATATTTAAAAAAACTATTAAGTGTTTCATAGAGGCATTAAATAACAACCTGGGTATTAATTTATATTTTAATTTATCATTTCAAAATTTTGAAAAATTCACTCGCTATCCTTGGACTGGAAACTTGCGACAAAAAATGTATTCATGTGATGTTTCTTGATCAAAGTTGATTTGCTTTATTATTTTAACAACATCTGACTTTATATAAAACCGAAGCCACATTAAATATTAAAAAATTTCTTGTGTTTGTTGATTTTTTTTTCACAGTTTAGACTTTGTGGCAGCCGCTACAAGGCTAACTATCAACTGCAAGGTTTTTCTTTATTGTTTCATTTTTGTAGAGAATTTTATGCTCCATATAAAATTACTTATCAAGATATATACGAAATATTATAAAATGTGCTTTTGCTTTATTGTTGACTTTTCAACACAAGAAAAATAATTCCCTATGATTAGGATTAGCTAATTTACTTGGATTAAACATTGATTTTTCAATTTGTCCATAATCTTACCAGTTAAAACCAGTTCGATCTCAGCATCCGTAGGGTTTAATGCCTAAAATAACAGCTCCCAAGAAATAATATATACGGAGAAGAGAACCTAAGTTATATTTCTTCGCTTTCGATCTAAAATTTTCCTTTCATAAAATTTACTCTTTAAGATGAATTTTTTTTATTTATCTTCTATACCTATCACAAATAAAATACAAATAATACTATAATTCACATAATCACATATTTAATTTAGTATTTTATATTTTAGTGTCTATTGTAATTTTTATTGTAAAAATCGGAAAAAAACCATCAATATTATTAAGCAGATTATAATATTTTGAATCAGAAAAGTTAAAGAAAATTAAAATATTGAAGAACAAAAATTATAAATTCAAATAAATCAGCAATTTTTCATGAAATAAATTAATAGAAAGAACATTTTTGCAGATTTAAACTAAATAATTGATTTGGTTTACTATAATCGACATATTTTTTTCTTGACATCATATTGTGGAAATCGATAATATTCATCAAAATTTTGTAAGAAAACATCCCTTCGTAATCAAAGGGATGTTTAAGTTTAATGAATCGGAAGGTTTCCTATTCATTCGGGCGGTTTTCTTGCTTCGATACTGGAAAACCATAAGTACATGTTTTTTATTAGGAATAACACACAGATAACAACAACCAAATTCAAAATTCATTTACCAATTTAAAAGTACAAACTGTTGTTTCGCATTTTGTAATCTTCATCATTAGAATAAATTACACTAATCTCTCCTGCTTCTTTTCAAACTTAATTAGAAAAACAATTTTTGACTTAAAAATAACCTAGCCACCAGGCTACTGATTTTGAGGTAAAGACGTAGACTTGTTCACATTACTATTTTAATTTTCGAATAAATTTAACAAAAAAGATGCAAAATCAAGTTTTTAACCTGAACAATTATGGTTCTATAGTGCTCAAAACATTCCAATTGCTTTAGTTGTACAGAAGTTGTAATTTAAACGATTCAGGTTGCATTCAAATAACAATTTGAATTGTTTGCGCTGCTGTAGCAACTTTAGATTTAAGAATACTTAACAAAATTTATACAAATTATGCTAATTGGAAAGGTTTTTTTAATTTTGACTTTGAAGGTTTGAGATAAAATAAAGAACAAGCTTCCTAACTGTCGAATCTTGATTGTAGAATTTGATGGAAACAATTTTGAATTAAATTTTTCTTTGTGGTTGATTTAAAAAGAAGACGTGGGCGTCTCTGTAAAATGGCGGTACTTCCTCCTTAAATCCAACATTTGCTTGTCTCATGAATATTTAACAGGTGCCATTTATCTTTTTCTTGCATGCATTATATTAATTTTACCATCTCCCTCGATCTTAAAGTAGTAAATTGAGTTCCTCTTCTAACTTTAAGGAAACTCATCTGATATCCTTTACTACAAAATTTTGAGAATGCGACTATCCTCGTCAAACAAGAGCAAAATAGTATCTACTTTGTGCATCTCCTTTTCTATTCTCATTCCTTGATTTTGTACATCTTCGTCTGGTAGCTTCTAAAGCCGTCTACACTTCTCTTACTCTCTTAAAGGTGCGGGAGTTTTCTTTGTCTGCCGAGCTGAGATTCGCCCATTTTATATTATATTGATTTAAGATGGCGGTATGGCAATTTCGCGTTTGTTTTTCTCGTCATTCCGCTAGAGTTTCTCTCTCTTGTTTGAAGAAAACTTTAAGTTGAAGTAAGACAGAGGCATTACGTGAACACGCAAAAGCTCTAAAAGTGTGCCTAGTAGATTATTCAACCGCGCTAAAGTTTTAGAATATATTAAAGCTCTAATCTCGAGTCGCAGGAGTTGAATTTCCACGCTAAGTTAGATTAATACCTCAGAGAATTTACAATTTACGTGCCTCTGTCATTATTTATGCCTGAAAGCTTCTTGAGATGTAATTTCAGCTTACGCTACGAAGTAAGATTAACATCTATCTTGAACTAGAGGGTTCATATTACCTTGCCTTCGTTAATGAATTCCTTTGAAAAGTGAAATATATATAAATTTCAATTTGCCTTTACTTAACATACTCTCTTATATGCATACACATTTGCTATAGGTACATATACATAAACCGTCTTTAATTTGGGCATCACACACGCAGCACGGCACACAATTTCCTTATAAAGCAGGTACCACACCGACTGGATTATTATTTTTTTTTTTTTCCAAGTACACAGAGCGTCGAAGATGTCTGGTCTCGTCACAACGATAAAACTTGAAATATAAGAAAGAATAACTCGCACGCCGTATACATGGGCGCATGTGTAAAATAAAAAGGGTTGTCGTTCTTGATTTTTAATTTCTACTACCTCATTGGAAAGGGCGACTATTGCCCGAGTGCGCGTGTTTTTCTAAAGTTGCACGTTGAAAAGTGGATAATTTAATTAAAATTTCTATATCGCAATACATTAAGAATGTTTAAATTTATACGTGGTGAGGGCACGCTTTGTAACACCCTTATCTCTTCTCTTTTGCCCGGATTCACCGAAAACTTTGGCAATTCAAATGATAAAATGATACTATTAACTTAGAACTAACGTAAAGGGGAGCTATTCAATAAATTATATAAGATTTTACCTAAGGTTGTTCATGGCAACACAACGATATATTTTGTGTGGGGCTTTGTTAGCGAAAATTTGTTATCGACTCGAAAGGATATAGCAAGTCAGAGAATGTTTTTTGAATAACTTAAACAGCAAGTTAAACTAAAGCATCCCCAATTTGTTACAGAATTCAATATTTCATCCTGAAACTGAAACCGTCAGAGTTACTTACTTAAAGTTTATGTAATTTCCTTCGCGAACCTGAGCTGCTCTGCCTCATCCCATTAGCAGGCTCCCGCAAAACTCCCCCTGCAGACTTCCTGTTAGCTTTCAAAATGGCCTCCATGCAAATTACGTAGAAAACTTAAGACAGCGCGGATATTGAGTTAACACTTTGCAGTAAGCTTTCAAGGAAGATGAGCTTTTACTAGAAAAGCGTTAGAGATCAGTTTTGCTTTCCCTTTGAAATTGTATTATTTAATGGTACATAAAGGTGTAAACTTATACGGCTTCTAAAACACAATCCTCTTCCAACTATTTTCATTTACATTCAAAACTTTCTCCAGTTTTTAACCACAAATTATCATACCCACACACTAATTTGTAGTTAAAAGCAAAAAATACTCCCAAATTTACACACTTCCATTCTTGTAGTTTTATAAATTTTTCTTCTTCCAACCTATAAGTTTTCAAAAGAAAATTATTGTTTTAAAAATATGTAAGTTACAATAAACCCGTAGAGGAATTTGGGAGGGGTGAGATAATGAGACATCGTTGACGTCAGATTGCTTATCGATTTTTTATTTGTTTCTTTAAAATTTCCCTTTGAGTTTTCATGGGTTTAATCTTAATTTACAAAGAAAATCTATTCAATATTTTATTGTAGATTCAAACACCGAAGTGAAAAAAGATCTGTTTGGAAACGACGCCGACGTGATCGGAGAAACAACACTAAAAGAGACAAAATTGAAAATATTTAACTTAAATTACCATTCGACCACACGGAATTCTATTTAAGTGAATTTGTATTCAATAAATGACATATTGATGTAGAAAGGATTTTTAAAGAGAAAACATAAGAACTTAGGTATTATAGGTAATTTATAAAATTAAAGTTAGTTAAGAATAATACAATACGTAGAAAATCAATAATTCAAAATTCAAAATAAAAGACATAATTATTATCACTTAACAGGTCAGGTTTACAAATATTTAAAACTATAAATAATTGAAAAAATTAAAAAGTCTTTTTTTGATTTTTGAATTATTGATTTCCTACGTATTATTTTTATTGTATTATTCTTAACTTTAATTTTTTTAATTATTTATAAATACATACTATCTACGTAATATCACAAATCTACTTAAAATTTTATTTTGGTTTTATTTTCTACAAGAACTAGTAGGAGTTCCGTAAGAATTAAGTCGTAGCGATTTAGTTATTATGTCCATTTTTCCTATTTGTATAGTTCTAATTTTGATTTTATTATAAATTGGTATTATAATTATTCGAAAATAAATCCAAAATAAAATTTTAAGTAAATTTATATTTATTTCGTTTAAAATTAATAATAAGGTGATATTTAATTTTAGATTAAAAAATTTTTATTAAAAAAATTAAATTTATTATTATTATGTTAGAATTACATACAAAACACTTTCAGTTACTTATTCATTCACTTCCCCACTGAGTAACCCTTCTTCAATCGAAAAAAAAAGCTTTCATTAGTTGACTTTTTATACCAACTGAAAGTTTTGTCCTGGTCCAGTTCCGGGCCTATTTTACCATTAGGCGCATTAGGCACGTGCCTAGAGCCCAATAGTCAGAGGGGCCCGAAAAGTGAGAACATAAAATCGTAAAATAAATATCAAATACTGATAAAAATAAACCAAAAATTGGTCCTTCGATGCTATTAGTTACATTTGATCAGTGGCGGATTTGCAAATTTGCTGCCAGTAGGCTATTCAATTTTTGCCGCTCCTACTGACCTTTGAAATTCGATAGCCTAGTTTTCTAAATTATAGCAATAATGAATTAAAAAAAATGAGTAAAATTATATAATAAAATTATATTATTGAATTTAACTTGTTATTTAAAGTTTTATTGTAAATTTAAATTGTAATATTTGTCACCCCCTAAATCTGCCGCCCTAAGCTTCAGCCTGCTCTGACTGTAATAAAACATTTTAACATTTAAAGTAAAAAACTGGGTTTTTCAAAAATATAGGGCATAATGCCCTCCAGAGCAATGTAAGATTTTCTAAGATTATTCCCGAATATCTTATTTTCTAATAGTTCAAAAAAAAATAAAGGTGTCAATCCGGGGGGTCTGGGGGGCGTGGAACGCCCTCCAGTGCATTCATTGTTAATTATCTCGATGGTTAATATCTCGAAATGTTGATTAACTGAATAACCCGTGAAGAAAGAGCAAATAGTGCACTGGAGGGCATTCCATGCCCCCCAGACCACCCAAATTATTCCTACCCTTTGCGTTTTTAAAAGTTTCTGTTACTAGGGCATACGCTGGGGCAGTGGCGGATTTGCAAATTTGCATTTGAATATAAAGGGACCGAAAATTTGCTAGAGCCAAGGCCCTAACTCAGTTAAAAATGGGCCCTGATTGCAAGTTTTCCTAATAAGTTTATTGAATAGATTCACTAAAAGATGGGAAGGTAGGGAAACGTTTTTGGCCAATGAAATTTTAATGAAATTTTGTAAATCATAAAACTTTCGGCTTTGAAACCGGGGGGTCTGGGGGGCATGGAATGCCCTCCAGTACATCATAAATTGTGATAAGTTGTATACCATAATCAAATTACTGCGCCAACAAATTCTGAGTGCACTAGAGGTTATGCTATACTCTCCAGACCCTCCGGTGTAAGTGTATTCGGTTCTGAAAAAGTAAAAGCTTCTTTTTTTAATAAAATTAATCCAAAAATATGCGAACAAACTTTCCGTTTCTGAAACTCGGGGGCAGTACGTCAGTAATTGAGTTAAAATTATATTCCATTATCAAGTTATTGAGTCAATAAGTAACTGATGTACTGGAGGGCATTCCATGCCCCCCAGACCCCCCGGTTTCAGTAACACAAAGTTTATGTCCATATTCTTTTATTAATTTAATTAAATTAAAAACTCTCATTCTTTCAGAACCAAATTAGGCGCATGCCTAGTGCCCAATGGCCAGAGGGGCAAGAAAAAAGTTAGAGCCTAGGGTCCAACTCAGTTAAAAATAGACTCTGGTCCAGTTGCACATTAGTCAAGTTTCACTGTATCCACACATTAAGTGATCAGTGCGGCCGATAGTAAATTAAATTATTAAATTAAATGCTCTCCGGTTTGTCAACGTTTTTTTCCCAATTTAAAGAAAGCTCTAAACTCTGATTGCTGATCTTTTTTTTTATCATATTAATAAAATATGGTAATCAATCAAGCTCCACACCAATCGAGTTGTATGTTAATCCAGTTCCAATCGAGTTCCACTGAATTACATAATATGTATTACAAACAGAATATCTAATGAATTTTAGAATTTACATATTAGATTGTAATAACTATGTTGTAACAATAATCATACAAACAGAATTTTTTATATAACATAACACACATACTATGTAGTACAATTTTACTTCTATATAACAAATATTATTCTGTATAACAACAATCGTTTTAATTTTTTCATATATTATAGAATAGAGAAAGCGGCCACAAGCCACCTGATGATAATAATAATAATTATAATCGGTGCAGTGGCGTATTTAGATGGGGGTGAAGGGGCAGTTCCCCCCCCCCCCAAGGATTACTCGGATTGTATTCCTGAAGCCCTTTCTGATAAAAATAATGTTTACCTCGGGGTTTTAAAATTTAAATAACTTTCTATTATTTTTATTAATTCGTTTATTATTAATTTATTTCTTTTGTTACCAATGACGCACGCTCATGAATGGAATAACGAGATTCTTCTGAAAATTATTTTTAGCAAAATAGCAGAAAAAATAAAATAGCAGAAATAATAGAATTATTAGGAGAAATTATTTTTATATTTTATATTTTAAATTTCCATTAGAGTGCATGACCTTGAAAATTCAAAAAAAAAGTTGCCTGCGGCGTTGTATGCCAGATGACTCGCTTCGCACGAATTTTAAATGTTGTTATTTAACTTTTCGATCCGAGGCCTTCCCTACACGTAAGTGCTAAATACGCCACTGGGTTTGCCTCCTTCAAAAGCATATTCTAAATACGCCACTGAATCTGTGGTAATAGGCGCAATTTCAGATTTAGAAAAAATCTTAATTATTTAGTATTAGTATTACCAACTCCGTATATTATTGTTAAACGCTCCTGACGGAATAAGTTGCTTCTTGACTTTTTCATTTCAAGGTATAAAGTAAGTGGTTATCTACAACAATAATTGATTTTTTCAATAAATTTACTAAAATACTGTGGAGTATTCCATACTCTCCCAGACTCCTCGGTTTTAACAATCAATGGTTTGTGTGGATTTTCTGTAATTGATTTTATTAAATAGGAATAGTTTACTCTTTCACAACAAATACATCTACCTACACTGAAAAAATATTTGCAACAGATGAACTTAGGTAAATAAAATTTTAATAGGATTTTCATGTGCGTGAAGTTAGCCCCCCTTTTGCCAAAAACTAAACATTTTTTTTTTGTATTGTGTTGTTTTCAATTTGTATTGTTGGTATTGCTAAAATTAAAAGTCTTAAATTTAACATTAGTCGTGTAAATCGCGCAACAAAATTTCGCGCTGGCCCCCCATTTTCGAAAATTTTGAATTTTTTTTTGTATTGTGTTGTATTCAATTTGTATTGTTTGTATTGTTAAAAATTATAGTCTTAAGTTTAATATTAACCGCGTAAATCGCAAAACAAAATTTTACTCTGACCCGCTGCTCAGCTGACTCAAAATTTTAAAATTATTTTTGTATTTGTATGCAATTTGTATTGTGGTGCAATGTAACTTGTATCGTTACATACACAATGAAGCTACGTCAACGGTTACCAAATGGGGTTCCGCGAAAAAATCCAAGGGTTCCGCCAAGAAGAATTTCAAAATGCCAAAAAATAAATTTTGCAAAAGTTTTTACTCTGCCCAAGGGTTCCGCGCCCAAAACTAATTGGAAACCGCTGCTCTAAGGTAACAGTCTTATAAAAAAGCATGGAGAGCATCCACTGCGACTTTAGTCGCAGAGCCCCAGCCGCAGCTAAAGATTCATAACTTTCATACTTTTATATCAAACATGCTTTCGTATAAGAGTGTTACCTTAGAATATGATTGTGTCATTATAAGAAAGCGTGGAGAGCAGTCCCTGTGACTGCAGTCGCAGAGCTCCAGCCGTAGCTAAGGAACCTTAAGATGACCAGCTTAAGGTGTGATTTCTTAACTGCGGCTTTTACATAACATTTAACTAGCCCTTAAACCACCTAACCAGCTAAAGATATGATTCTGCAACTGCGACTGGGGCTCTGCAACTGAAGTCGCAGTAACTGCTCTCCATACTTTCCTATAGGAATGTTTTCTAAGAATGCCATCTTTTGCAGAGTACTCTAAGGTAACAGTCTCATGAAAAGGCATGGAGAGCATCCTTTGCCACTTCAGTTGCAGAGTCCCGGCCGCATCTAAAGATTCATATCGTTTATACTTTTATATCAACCACGCTTTCTTATGGGAGTGTTTCCTTAGAATGCGATTGCATCATAAGAAAACGTAGACAGCAGCTCCAGCCGCAGCTAAGAAACCTTAAGATGACCAGCTAAAGGTGTGATTCCTTAGCTGCGGCTGGGGCTCTGCGACTGAAGTCGCAGTGACTGCTCTCCATGTTTTCTTATGGGAGTGTTTCCTTAGAATGCCATTTTTGCATAAGGCAGCGATTCCCAAATGGGAGTCCGCGAAAAAATCCAAGGGTTCCACGAAAAAGAATTTCAAAATGGCGCAAAATAAATTTTGGCAAATTTTTTACTTCGCTCAAGGGTTCCGCTGCCAAAACTAATTGGGAACCACTGGTCTACGCACTGCATTGTGTATGGCACTTGAAGAAGAAGAAATGTTGCTGTATTGTCCCACTAATTTGATATTCTTGGGTATAGGGTCTTCTGGGGACGGGTCCGTTACTTTGGCCCCCCCCAGTTAAAATTTTTGGCCAAAAAGCTAGCTCCCGAATCGATATAGCTAGCACCGGCTAGCACCCTAATATTAAAGCTAGCACCATTACAGTTTTTTCACAAATCCACATTGAAACTGGGGGGGGCTAAAGTAACGCTAGCCCCCCCCAGTTAATATTTTGGCTCCAAAAGCTAGCTCCCTAATCTATATAGCTAGCACCAGCTAGCACCCAAATATTAGAGCTAGCACCATTACAGTTTTTTCACAAATCCACATTGAAACCGGGGGGGGCTAAAGTAACGCTAGCCCCCCCCGTTAATATTTTGGCTCCAAAAGCTAGCTCCTTAATCTACATAGCTAGCACCAGCTAGCACCAAAATATTAGAGCTAGCACCATTACAATTTCTTTACAAATTAGTATTTGATAAAAATGATAAAAATGTTTAAATGTTTCATTCCACTGCGCATGATCCGATATATTTCACACGCTCCGCCCATTCTAAACTTGACTAACAATTTTTTAACAGCTATGGCTTATTGTTAATCTATATTATGTCATTTATTTAAGAACAAAACGATAAAGTTAATAAATACAACCTTAATTATCATAATATATCGCTTTGTATATAGTAGACAAAGTAAAATAAATTTATTTAAAAAAATATCAACAAGACAACTTTATGTGAAAATAAATCACAATTTTCCGATATCTCTTATAAGGTATAGATAAGATAATGACACCTGACTGTTTGACTTGGCGAAACATCTTCTTTATTTTTTAATAGGTCATTATAAATTTCCCATTTTCCGTTGTGTCGTCTCCCATAAGTCAAAAAATGTCCGATACAATTTGGAGTACTTTGAGAAGTTCCTTGAAATGCAACTATACCACGTAGAACATATTTATCGCCATTTATAGAAAAATGTGGAGGTATATCTTCCAAATTTGTTGTGAGTTCTAAAATCATATTACTAGTTGCAATTGGTTCTATCGCAATATATATTCGGTCTAAAATTTTCTTTCGCAAGAACCCATTGTTTCCACATTCATTGCAAGTTTTTCTGATGACATGTTCGGATATATGTGCCTCTAATTTCGTCGGCAGTTCTTGAATAGTATTAAGTTCTACCGATAACCATTTTAGATCACTTTGTTGAATATTTTTGCAATTGTTGCATTCATCCGTTTGCATTCCTATCTTAAAACTTTCTAAAGTTGTATTAGCTATATTGGTTATACTATCTTCACAGTTAATTTCTGTAATGTTTTCTGGCAATGAATGTTTCGGAAAATGTTCGTACAATAGTTCTGCTCGAGTTCTATATGTATGAATGTTCACACCTTTATTCACAACTTGTACTACTAATTTTGCGAACCTATTGCTGTCTTTAATTGATTCTATGTATTCTTTGATAACTAACGAATCACAATATCCAATACAAAATATTTGAATTAGTGCATCTAGTCCGCAAGTGTTTCTTAACGTTATCAATTGCTTGAAGATTTTTAGTGGTTTTTGATGAACTATATTACCATTTCGCAGGAGTCCAATTGTCGTTATATTTATTTTTCTCGTCCAATCGACAACAGCCATTTCTGACTGTGGCTCTAAATATGACTTTCGGGGTCTCTTCTTGGGAGGAACGTTCATTCTCATCCATGATTCTTCAGCGACTCTTTCGGATAATGTTTTATCTTGTGTACCTCTAATATAACATTCTTTACAAAATATATCATCTTCGTATGAGACAGTGCAGTTGTCATTGTTATGCAACAGCAAATTGCATAATTTACATACCACATTGGCACTTCCAATTCCTAACTGACAAGAAGCACACAGATTATCAGGCAACAGAAGATTACGTTTTGGTTGTGAATTATCTGTTTCAGATTGGAAATTGTTAACTACGGATGATTTTTCTACTTGGCTTGTAGTAATTCTATCAACTTGAATATTATCGTTCATATCATACTCTACAGCTAGCTTCATAGCACCTTCGTAGTGCCTGATGTATTCGCTAACAAACTCATCCACACGTAGGGGAAGTTTTTCGTGAGCAAAAATTCTGTTCTTGACTTGATTAAAATTACTTTCAGCCGATGCTGAGCTGGCAATTCTAGGCGAAAATGGAAAATTTTTACACATAATACTGCTCCATAAAGGCAAAAAGTTCGAAATCTTTAAAAAATCGTCGACGAAATGTGGTAGAACCTGTTGATTTCCTCGGTCACCTGTTTCTTCTGGTGTGTTGACTCTATTTTTTGCGAATTCAGATATGTTCTTGCACCAACTTGTAAAATTATTATCGGTTTTAATTTCTTCCTTTTCTTTATCATGTAGCTTTCCCATAACGTCTTCTTCTGCAAAATTTTCCTCATCCATCATCTTGTTGAGCTCAACTGTCCCTGTAGATATACGTCCAATAAGCCACTTTTTATTAATTTCGCAAATTGTCGGGTTGCCATTGTAGTGCCCTTCTGTATCGGAATAAGCAACAATAAACATAGCATCTAATAATAACTGCAAATCTTCTATTCCTTGACATTGTACAACTTGTCCCATACATCGAAGATAAAATGTTCTTGTTAGTTTATGCTGATTTCTAAGACTAGGCCATCTAGTAACGAGCTTTATAAAATGGGCCACGTCAAAACGAAGAAAACATTTAAAAATTTTATCATCATTTCTAAATAGTACCTTGTAACATTGTTCAATGTATTGGTTGAGGTTCTTATACTGAGTAAATGTGTTTGCGCACGAATGCATTAAAGCAAGAGACATATCAGTTACTACTTCTGACGGAGTACATCCTGCGCTTCTAAACCAAACGGATAGCCAATGCGTTATTTCTTCTGTGTTTTGCGAATCACTAAGCATTGATCCAACGGAATATTGTTTTTGATTTGGATACAATATTACAATATCATATAAAAAGATATGCCTTGATTTGCTTCCATCGGTGTAGATAATACGTTTTACAACTGATCCTGTGGCATCGATAGCTATTCTACTATAATTGTTTTCACAATATCGACGATACACAAGAAACTGAGAATTTGACCACCAAAATACAAAAAAAGGGGAATAGCCAATATTGCGAATAACATTAGAAAATTCTTGAACGTTTTTCATTTCGTAAAGAGAATCAATAGGTTTTTCATTAAGGTAATTCTTTTTCTTTTCTTTACATTTTGCAGCTCTAAGTGTACTGAGTTCAGGCATCATTTTTCCTGTTTCTAATTCGTTATTAATAATCATACTTTGAATTCTACTAGATGAAAACTTCTCATTCACCATTTTATTTACATAGTGAGATCGCAGGTCACCCCGAAGTGGACGTCTGAAATTTAATGTGTGCTTCTTGCTAAAATTTCCTTGAACAGTACAATTCAGTTCCGAAATTTCATTTTGTTGTGGTTCGTTAATCAAAACGCATGTAATTCTTGATTTGCATTCTTTGCAAACTGCCCAAATCTTTAAAAACAGTGGACCAAACGGAAACAATCTGTGCCTGTCAAATGTTAACGTACATGTAAGTGACGAATTTTCTATTAATTTCTTGTGTATTATATTTGTCCAATTTGAATTTGCGAAAACATATGTATTTCTAATTTCACCAGTGTGCTTTGATTTTCTCACAGACTTATCCTTTCTTTTGTATGTAACAAGTTTTTTATCAAAACTTACATATTCAGTCCATGTCAAAGCAATATTAAACCGATAAGTAGTTTCCAGTTCGTCAACACAGTCTTCTTCAATATCAGTGCTAGTATCACTGTTACTGTTAGTATTACTGCATGATATATTACCGATAGAAACTTCTTCGTATATTGCTTGTACATCTTTAACATCATCCGGATAAATTTGTAGAACATTCCATAAATCATAATAATTTTTTGAAACTGCCGTGTAAATTCCAAGTTTTGATATGTTCAGATTATAAAGTATCATAAAATCTTCCGATATTTTCTGCCAAATTGCATTGTGTTTTGAAACAAAACATTTTTTCTCTCTATCGTACAGTGATTCTAATGGAAACTTCAGCAATCCTTCTACAATTGTGTGAATATCAGATTCAGAACGTTTTTTTCCCATTTTAAGTTATATTTGGTATAATTTTTGTTACTTTTCCTTCCCAAATCTCCTATATAGACTAATCCCATTATCTGTTAAGTAGATAATTCCCTAAGCGTATTATCCTTTTTAATCATAACTCGGGGGGGGGGGGGGTGATAAGAAGTAAATCTTCAATCTTGCTTGTAGCGCCAGTCCTGGCTATTATCGAGACCGAAATTATCTTATTTATGACGTAGTCTTATAATTATAAATAATAAATAAATGATGTCACCCAAGTACGGACCTGATAAGTGAATATTTGAACCTTTCCATACAGGGCGGTTAAATTAAATAAAATTTATTTTACTTTGTCCACTATTATAGTATATCTACGTATTTACTATTTATTTCATATTATACGATATTAGTGTATTACAATTTGATATAGAGAAACCGTGTCGATGTACAAAGCGATATATTATGATAATTAAGGTTGTATTTATTAACTTTATCGTTTTGTTCTTAAATAAATGACATAATATAGATTAACAATAAGCCATAGCTGTTAAAAAATTGTTAGTCAAGTTTAGAATGGGCGGAGCGTGTGAAATATATCGGATCATGCGCAGTGGAATGAAACATTTAAACATTTTTATCATTTTTATCAAATACTAATTTGTAAAGAAATTGTAATGGTGCTAGCTCTAATATTTTGGTGCTAGCTGGTGCTAGCTATGTAGATTAAGGAGCTAGCTTTTGGAGCCAAAATATTAACGGGGGGGGCTAGCGTTACTTTAGCCCCCCCCGGTTTCAATGTGGATTTGTGAAAAAACTGTAATGGTGCTAGCTCTAATATTTGGGTGCTAGCTGGTGCTAGCTATATAGATTAGGGAGCTAGCTTTTGGAGCCAAAATATTAACTGGGGGGGGCTAGCGTTACTTTAGCCCCCCCCAGTTTCAATGTGGATTTGTGAAAAAACTGTAATGGTGCTAGCTTTAATATTAGGGTGCTAGCCGGTGCTAGCTATATCGATTCGGGAGCTAGCTTTTTGGCCAAAAATTTTAACTGGGGGGGGCTAAAGTAACGGACCCTCTGGGGGTGGCCGTTTCGATGCGGATGTTTCGACGCGGACGTTTCGGCGCAAGCTGGTATGGTACAACCACGGTTCGGAGCAAAGACGGTTCGACCGCAAGCCGTTTTGGCACGGAAATATAATTTTCGATAAATATAAGTAGTGTAGCTACATAATTTTATTACTGTACAAATAAAATTTGTTTTGAAATGTATATAATTTAACAAAATAATGATTGTAGGGCCAGAGAGGAGGATTTAATATTCACGATAGAAATTGCATTGCAACACAAAACAAATTGCATACAAATACAAAAATAATTTTGAAATTTTGAGTCAGCTTAGGCAGTGGGCCAGAGCAAAATTTGGTTTTGTGATTTACGCGGTTAATATTAAACTTAAAACTTTAATTTTTAACAATACAAACAGTAAAAATTGAATACAACACAATACAATAACAAAATTTCAAAATTTTCGAAAATGGGAGGCCCGATGCTAAATTTTGTTTCGCGATTTACGCGACTAATGTTAAATTTAGAACTTTAAATTTTAGCAATACAAACAAAAAATTTCAAAATTTTTGAAAAAGGGGGGCCAGCGCATAAAATGGTTTTTCGCAATTTATAACTTTATGCTTCGCGAAATGAAAAAAACATTTACAATACAAACAATGCAAACTGAATACAACACAATACAAAGAAAAACATTTTGGTTTTCGACAAAAGGGGGGCTAACTTCACGCACATAAGATTTTCAGGGTTTATTTCACATTTAGGTTTAGTCGTTTAGTGTAGTATATGTGGTGAAATACGTACGGGGGCGGGGGTCTGAAGAATATTGTATATCTCCAGAATAAATAGATAAACCGTTCCCTTCGGTGCGCACTGCCACGACATATGAAATCAAAATATGTATAAACCATAAAAATACATTGAATTAATGAACAAAAATGAATTATGTTTTTTCAGTGTAGATGTATTTGTTAGTAAATAAGTAAAAGTAAAAGATTCTGATTTAATAAAATCAACTACAAAACATGCGCCTACAAACCTGCGGTTTTTGAAACCGGGAGTCTGGGGGGGGGGTATGGTGTTCAAAAGTAAAACTTTTATCAATTCGACATTATAGACCGTTTACCTTTAAACCATGAACTGAAAGAGTAAAGTTGTTATAGCAGATTCTGAATAAAACTAAGTAATTCAAGTAGAATTCGAAGTTGAATTATACACTTGGACCTCCAGTTCTAGTCGTCGGTCACATTCTGATTATAGGAAACTACAAGCCGAATCTGAGTATACATTTATATTGCTGTGTATTTTAATGCGAAACCGGACTTTAATTTAATATTTATTTAATTTGAGCAGTGTCGAGAAAGATAGAAAGGTTCAGCCAAGGAAATAATGCTTGTTGCCCATGATTTTGTAAGGTCCGACATTAATTATTATTATTAATAATTAATAATTTTTAATTTTGGATTTAATTATTGGATTTTAAGAATATAGAAAATTTTGGAAAAGGTCAAGTGATCACTAGCAATTTATTGAAAATAAATTCATTTCCAAATTTATTGCTACTTCTGTAATGTAAAATTTATTTTTCTAATTTTTTCTTTCAAGTTTTTGCGTTTTTTGATAAATTGTAATTGAGTGAAACTAATTATAATGCTGACACCGGGGGGTTTGAGGGTATAATATTATCCACTCATCTTTAGTAACTTAATACAGCTTAGTTTTGACTAGTAAATAAATTAACAATTTAAGCTTACATGGTTAAACCGACTTGTGAGTTGTAAATTTTGCAAAAAAATTGCAACACACAAACTCCTTTATATTATGTTTGGTAGAGGGTCAATTGGTCTCCAGCGATTTAGCGGAGACCAATTAATTTCCAAATTTTATATTATTTTTCTAATTGTAATTTATTTTCCTAAATTTTTCGCAAAAGTCCATGTATCTTTTGATAAATTGTAATTAATTAACATCAATCGTGTTGTTGAAACCGGAGGGCCTGGGGGTATGACCCAACCCAATACTGCTCAGTTTAAGATAAAAGATAAACCTCAGAATAAATAAAAACCGTAAGCTTTCATTGTAAAACCGGCTCGCAAGTTCTAAATGTTAAAATTAAAACAATTAAGCTGATAATATTTTTTATAATACAGGATTTTGACTGAAGAAGCGCTCGATGCTACTTCTGAACCAGTTAACGAGAGAAATACGTAAAAGCATCGCAATAATTCCCTCGCGGCAGGGGCTACAAAAAATGTAGACAGCAATTAAACTACGAATAAACTTACATTTATCCTGCCAATTCCGAAGGTTAATTTCGGAAATAATAGATTTTAAAGAATCAATATTATCTCACATAAAGTCGGTGATTTGCCCATTCTGTTGACTGTATCTGTGCTCTACGTAGACAGATGCAGCAGTATGTTTTAGTGGGAGGTGCCGACCGCAGTTGCCTTCTAGGAGGGCAACGGTAAACATCATATTATAAATTTCTTTTAAGCTGATTTTTGTTAATTATAGCTAAATTTAAATTAAAAACAAATTTCTAGTGCCGTTATTTTCGACTTGCAACCGCTTCAGGGATGTTTCTAATGAATAGTGGCTGACTGAAACATCCCATCTTACTAGATACGTAATTTTCGAGTTGGAGAAGATTCAGAAATGTTTTTAATGACTATCAAAAATATCAAAGGTGATGCTCTGATGCTGGTGAACAGTCTTTGAGTATTATTTTATATTGATTTTCATCATTAGATGAAATTAGACTATTTTTCTAAAATCTTTCTTTCTTAATTTCTAAAATCTGATCCTTTCAAAAAGGATATAGGACCTATCATGATTCTTCATTATTATCAAGATAATCACATCCAAACTTTCCCATTTCTATTTAGTTATCTTAAAGGGGGGGGGGGAAGAGCATACGCTTTTAGTATAAGTAATGGTAATTTTAAAAGAAATCCAAAAATAAACTAAATTACCTATACCTACCTACTAAATTACTGAAAATGTAAATTTTGTAAATAAAAATGTTTTCTGGCATTTTCTCTACGCTAACTGTAGGTCCCCATAATGCTCTTAGGCTTACCGGTGTATGACGTAAAAAGAGGCCTAACCGAGAGCAACAAATATCGGAGAAAATATAATTTAGTAATACTTTTGCCTTCTTCCGGATGCATTTGAATAAGTTTAGTTTCAGATATTAAACAATTTGCTACTTCTAAAACTAATTATAATACTGGGAAATTATTAGAATATGTTAAAATGTGGTTTAGATTCCTCATACCATCTTGAAATTAAATTGACTTGAGCTTGTAACTTTTCCAACATTGTCTTATCTTATGTTCAAATTAATGAGCAGAACGGAGCCTTTGTGCTAGTCAAAAGCTGGGCAAAATAAGAAATTTGGAACTACAAAGAGATCTGCTTTGTGCTGCTCATGCTTCGAATCATTAAGCGAATCGTAAATAATTTGAAATTCTTCACCGAAATTTCCAAATAATAATTAATCAGAGAAATTCGAAATTTTTTTTTCTATTTTATTATATTATAATTTATTATACATACAAAAGGTATGGCAAGGTGTTGAAACCGTAAGTGGTATTTCTCACGATATCGAGTTATAAGATTACGATTGACCAGTGTCCAGTAAGTGACATAACCATCCACCCCTTGCTTGACCACCGGATAGTACTTTACCTCGAGCAAACCCTACAAAATAACTTGTTCATTCAACCTGTTTGATTCAAATTATTTTATTTTGTTAACCTTACTACAAATACTACACGATCCAGATTTTTAAACTAGTTATTTTTGAAATCAAAGCGGTTTTTCACATCGGTCGACTCGTAAGAAATCAGGTTTCACAAATTTTATTACAATTGAATTTTTGTGAACTCTAAACTGTTACTTACCTTTATTTTGTGTGCTTTTTCGATCAGTTTTCTCACGGATTTGGTATAAATTCAAGTTTTAACCTGTTTTACAAGGTTTGTTGCTGGAACCCATAATTCGAGGGCTTTGATTACGTGAGTGAAAGGTTAAAGTGGTTAAGTTAAAAATTTTATTTATTTATTTGATCAAATTGCGAAAAAAATTATAAAAATTAAATTCCTGATGAGAATGTTTAAAATTCACTTTGAATACCAAAAAAATTGCTGAAAATAAAGAAACCAAGTAATATTTAAAATTAGTTAATTGGTTCTGAATATTCTAATGTAGGACATCGATTCTCCGTCGCAACTATAAAAAAATTGGCTTGTAAATTTTGATGATTTTTTTGTAAGATTTTTGTTAAAAGGGAAAAATGGTCTGAGATACAAAAAAAAGCATATTTTTGTTATTTTTTTCAGAGTACCTTAATTATTAATATTGTTAACATTTTTTTACATTATTAAGCATTATTCTAAGAATATTCTGCTAAATTTTCATTAAAAAATATTGAAAAATAAGCCAGGGGTTTTGAGAAAAATGCGATTAAAGTTTAATTTATTATTAAATTAATAAATTATAATTTATTAATAAATTAAACGAGACTCAATTGTCTGTAACACAAAAAGTTCGGTCTAAGACGTTTCGGCGCAGCCGATTCTGCGCGACCGATTCGGCGCGAAGACGGTTCGGTGCGAAGATGGTTCGGCGCGAAGACAGTTCGGCGCAAAAACGGTTCGGAAAATAAAACATTTGAAGAAAAAAAAGAAAAAGAAAAATTATTTGGAAAAAATGCCGAGATTAAAGCCAATTCAAAATTATATGATATCAACGGTGAAAAGGCAAAAAGTCTTAAGTCCACGGCATTCGCATGGCGCTTAAGACTTTTTGCCTTTCTACCGTCGATATCATTTGATTTTGATCATATGATTTTTATCAAATGATAAAAAATATCAACGGTGGAAAGGCAAAAAATCATGATTTTTATCAAATGATAAAAAATATCGACGGTGGAAAGGCAAAAAGTCTTAAGTCCACGGCATTCGCATGGCGCTTAAGACTTTTTGCCTTTCCACAGTCGATATATGTGCTGGATTCAAATTTGGTTCCAAATTTTTTAGCATGTCTATCCGCCACAAGTTTTCAAAAGTTTTTTCCAGACAAAAGTTGTAGTCCGTTAAATTTCCTACTCGGAATGGGGAGTCAGATTTTTTGTAAAATGTGTCGGTTAAATGATACTGGGAATATTTAAATCTAGGACACGGATACTGATGGGTTTTCAAAAAAATCAAAAGAAAAATCTGGATTTTTTCAACATTTTTTTACTTACTTTAATTCATAACTGGAAAGCCATTTATTTAGCCAATAAAATTAAATGAATCCCTAACACAGCAGTTACATTAACCTATTTTTTTATACATGTGTATTAGTTTTAATAAATTTATTATTTATATTACTTATGTATTAATGTTTAAATTTTTACAAATTATTTTTCTTTCTTTTTTTTGAATATTATATTCTCGCGCCGAACCGTCTTTGCACCGAAACGGCTGCGCCGAATCGGTCGCGCCGAAACGACCCATCCAGCAAAAAGTTCAATTCCTAATGACTTCAAATTTTCTGACAATATTTCTTATAAGTTGTAGTATCAGGAAAAACAACAAACAAAATAGATTTTTCGACTCTCTTCAGTTAAGCCCAGTTTTAATGATTGATTGAAGTTCTGAGTGCAATTGCATCTTGGCACTCCAGTCCAATCCGCTACTACATAGGAAAGAACAAAGGTAGAAGAAAAAGGAAAGTTATGGACTATTAATTGTAAACTGGAGGTCCGGGGATTTTCTATACCCCTATCACCAGTAATATTATTGATGTAGAAGTAATCTAGAAATTCAGCCTTTATTTAATTAGAATTTTATAGTTTGGATTTGAATAAAATTTTTAAAATTAACGACTAGTTGTCTAGAAATTTGGAAAATATTCTATGGGGCTATTTCATACCTCCCAGACCTCCAGGTTTAAAACAGTGTTTTTTGATGTATTTATAATTTTATTATGTTAAAAATATTTAAACTAACGGACACAAATCTTGAACCATCGTGAAAAATTGATTCAAGACTTGAGGGTTTGCAGTTTTTACCCACTGAAAAACCTAGCAATTTTTTACAAAATTTGTATAATTATTCTGTTTCCTGTAGGTAATCTAAAAGAGTGAGAATTTTATTATATGTACTAAAGGGTGTTCACCCCCAGACCCCCCCCCCCGGTTTACATTTTTGACTATAATTTGACAGTTAACTCTCAAAGTAACGCAAAAGTTGCTGCTAAATTCTGTGGGCAGTAAAGTACTTAAGTAAATGTTTTTCCAAGTTTCAATATTCTCTAGCCCAAGGTTTAAACTTCCCTCACATTTGATTAAAAATTCACATTTCCCTGTTTTTTCCTGGCGAAATTTGAAAAATATAAATTCCCTATCTTCTCCAAGTATTCTAAAAGAGTGGAAATCCTGCGATATGTACTGGAGGGTGTTCCACACCCCCCAGACCCCCCGGTTTACAATTTTGACTTTATATTTTTATATTATTTTTATAATTAACTTTTAAAGTAACACAAACAGTTGCTGCTAAACTCTTTCAAGTTTTAATTTTTTCTAACCGAAGGTTAAATTTTCCTTATTTTTGCTTAAAAATTCAAATTTCGCCGTTGTGATTCTTTTTTTTACTAAAAATGACACGCTTGGCCAGCCAATAGAATGTTTCAGCTCACCATTCATTCAAAATTCTTATAAAATTTATATTTTTCAGGTTTTTCTGCTGTATATTTGACTGTTTCCAATGAGTTGGCGTGGTCTGAAAGGCAATGGGGATCAGCATGTTTTTCTTTAAGGCATTTTTGTAAAAGTTAATAATAATAAAGTTCTTCAAAATTTCAGCTTTCATAATAATTGCGCTTGTCTAACTTTTAAATTCAAATTTAAATATAATATTTGCTTGGCTAAAATTTCAAACTTTAATTCCAAAAATAATCTTCAATCTATAAAAATAATGGCATGCGAAAATGCCAAAATTTTAATATTTGTATTTCCAACTATCGAAATTTTACTTTAAATAATTCCAATTGAAAATAGGAAAGTAATATTTAAAAGATAACTTCGTCCACATGCAACGATATCAATTATTCTACTTTATTATATCTTCAAATTTTAATATTATGAATTTTCAAAAATTAATATTTCCAAATCTGAACTTGATCTTTTCAATCTTCAATTTAATTATTCAAAAATAGTTAATCTCATCTAAAATAATCAAATTTTTGTTTAAAATTTCAAAATCAAAATTAAATTTATTCACACAAAAATGAAATTTGCATTTATTTGCAAAAATACAAAACTCAAAATAAATCGTCTAATTTTGAAAAATAAATCGAAAATTTTTGCCTTAACCGCTTATTAGCGCTTGTTGCACCGTCAATAATTAAGCGGAAAAACTAGAAAATTAAATTTTTATAAATATTTACAAAATTCACAATAAATAATTATTTACAATCGATTACTTATAAAATTTACAAAATAAAACTCAAAATTATTAATAGATTTTGGAACACGACAATATTAACAATGCCGGCTACTATTCAGCTGTTGCTTAGTAGTTGTCATGGAACGCTACATGAAGAACAGAGAAACAAAATTCTTCAAAAATTAACACAAAAATGCAGTTTTTGTTGAAAAAATGATTTAAAATGGGAAGTAATACTTAAAAGATAACTTTGTTCATATGCAACGATATCAATTCTACTTTATGATATCTTCAAATTTTAATATTAAAAATTTTCAAAAATCAATTCATTTCAAACTCGCATTTCTTCGCAAAAATACAAAACTCACAATAAATCGTCGAATTTCGAAAATAAATCGAAAATTTTCGTCTAAACCGCTTAGGGCTTATTGTTGCAGCGTCAATAATTTAGCGGAAAATCTAGAAAATTCAAAAATTTAAATATTTGCAAAATTCACAATAAATAAATCTTTACAATAAAAATATAAAAGTTTACAAAATTCGCAATATTGGATTTTGGAACACAACAATACGAAGTCAAAATTGGCAACAATGCCAAGTAGTCATGGAACGCTACACGTAGAAACAAAGCGTACTTTTTCAAAAATTAAGACCATATAATGCAGTTGCAATGTTTTGTTGAGTTTATTTGAAAATATTCTAGAGAAATAAAAAAAGTAAGAAAGAGCATTAAATTGGCACAGATTGGGAGGTCTGGTGGGTATGCAATATTCTCAAACCAGAAAATATCAGCTATAATCAGCTAATCAAGCAACTACTTTTAAGTTTTGAATAAAATTAAGTCAACAAATATTTTCAAAAAATTGACACTTGTTTTTAAATTGAAAGTTTATCTTTTAATTTTTTCGTAGAAAAACCGATTGTAATAAAAGTTTTTTTTAAATTATTTATGTTGTAGTTTTATCTACCTTTTTCATTTCTTTCAGATTTTCTCCGAAATGAACAATATTTCTAAAAAAGTTTATTAGGCTTTAATGTAAATTTATTATTACAAAAAGAGCATTAAGGTTTTCTTCAAACATTTTCTGATTTTTTCAACTAATTTAATTCATAACTCGAAAGTCGTCGGCTTTGGTAAAAAAAGCTTAAGAACTAATTTGTAGATAATTTCACACTCTTTAAGAAATCTCTAATGTACTTTTGCTGAAATCTCAATAATTTTAGAGCTACGCCCATTTGAACGTTGAAATTAAAAAACTTAAGTTACAATCTTCGGAAAGAAAATTCGATTCCCAGCAGTTTTTGATACGCTGACGAGTTGATATCTTGTTGAAAGTTTGACCGCTTGCGGGTCAATCAGGATTGAAAAAAATCCGCAAATGTTTTTTTTCTATCTTTTCCGGTTGAATTTTTGCATTTTTAAAGCATAATGATTTTAATTTCTATGCATTTTAATGTAAGGTAAACGAGGGTGCATTTTTCTGTGTTCTTGTGGTGTTTTAACTAAACAGTTTTCCTCCACACAAATTCGGAAAATTTATTTAACTTGGCATTAGATATTAGAAGGTTTCCTTTTCTACAGAAATTTCTATTGTTGTACGGTAATTAATTATTAATGGGACATCAAAAACAAGGCGAAACAACAAGAATAAATTGAAGTTTCAATTGATAAATTATTCAATTATGGAAAAATTAATCAAATTTAGCAAAATAACCTGCAAATTAGGTTAACGAAATTTAAAAAACTCTTCTGGCAGAACAAAGTAAGTAAAACAGAATTTTCCTTATGGTTTCATTTAAATTTAGTTGTTTTTTTTTAATAAAACATTAGGCTAATTTATAAAATAATGTAAAAGTATCTAATAAATTTTAAGAGAACTAACTTGACAGAAAACTATAGTGGGTTATAGTGGATAGGTATAAAATTTAATCAAAAACAGAACACACATTA
This sequence comes from Cantharis flavilabris, assembly GCA_949152465.1. Taxonomy (NCBI): domain Eukaryota; kingdom Metazoa; phylum Arthropoda; class Insecta; order Coleoptera; family Cantharidae; genus Cantharis; species Cantharis flavilabris. The sequence goes on from OX424438.1 coordinate 7,165,925, forward strand.
GAAATTCAATCTCGGCTAGAAATAACCCTAAAAGATAAAAGCCTACCCTTAAAACAAACCATTTTGCCTTATCCCACCTCACCCCACGAGCATAGAGCTACAGGCTTTCAGACCTAACATTCTAAAACCACTCCTTACCTCCTCTTTGCCCCTGAAAATGAGAAGGCGCTTCACGAAAAAATACATCCTATCTCAGGCAAAATTCGCCCTTAACTGCGAGCAGCAACCCCTAACTTATATGAAAAAGTATTCGTTAGACGTAAGACAGTGCAATACTTATATCTCATTGGTTGATGGTGTTACCTTGGATACGCAAGGCGGGCCTTATTTAACATGAATAGATTTTCTCTTCAGCCCTTAAACTTATCTTACAATCCTCTAAAAACATACAATTTGCATCTTTAAAATAAACGAGCTTAAGGAAAACTTACTGTCCTTCTCCCTCTTAAACTTTCGCGTTATATCTGTTTCTACCAGTCACCCATCACTGACACACTTTTTGATTAAGTTTTCTTATATCTTAAAATTAATTAAATTTTTATTTTCGATTAAAATTAACTTTCTACAGATTCTAACGCTGCCGAATGGATGAAAACGGTTCTATGCAAAATTTTCACGTTACAAGAAAATCTTAAGAGCAAACAATCGATAATAATTTTCCAATAAGGATTCGTTTACTCTGCAAAGTGATTTTCAGGTCACGTTCTTAACATCCATATTATGTGGTATAATAAACTGAATTAAGCAATTTATAATTTTAATATTGGAATATAACAGCACAAAAAAACTCATTTCATTGTTTTTACTAAATTTCTTATTTTAAATCAACATTTGTGGTTTTATCACCTAGAGAAATTTGGCTATTGATTTTAATAGAAAACCCATCAGGCGTAATTTTTTATAGGCCAACTAAAAAGCGATCGACATTGTTTCCAATTTAATATTAGGAGAACTTGAGAGAAAAATGTTTAATATTACTATTGATAGATTTTAATTCAAATTTATGCATATTTGTTTTAATTTTGGATTGGATTACTGGTCATCAACAGTTTGTAAGCGCTGATTGAAACTAAAACGAATTCTTCATCGGCAAATGTAAAATAATTTCTGATATTTGTTTACAATTTTGTGAATAATAAAAATAACAGCAAATAGAAGTTGGCAATGTGGAAAAGAGGAATTTGGGATCTAAAATACTTTAGATTTTAAGCAGGACGGATGATGGTGGAAGTCTTAGAGTTGTTTGTATATATTTAAGTAATAAGAATGAGTCTATGAGTTTCTGGGTTAAATAAAATCATAAAGTCACGAAAAATGATTTTCCAAACAAATAAATCATGAAAATCCAATAAATTCTACAATTTATTTTAATTTATCACGGAAATCTTATTAGGAGGTTTACTTTATGTCTTTTCGTCTTGGATTGTTCTTTAAGGTAGTCAACGGAATTAATTTACCAAATTTAATAAGAAAATCTTAAAATGTCAGGTGATACCTACTTTCTGCTGGACTTTAGATTACTTAGAGAGCCGAGATTCAAGTCTCTCGGGTGTATCGCCCGTCTCTCATCAAGATCGTCTGCTGCTCTCAGGTAAATAATAATAATAATAGGTAAATAATAGCGATACTTTTAAATATTAAACTGTTTTCAGTTTAAAACAATTTTTGGGAAAACTTCTTGCTCCTACCCTTTAGGCCTTATTCGTATTCATTAAATAGACACACACAGAGAAATATGTGTTAATAATCTACACAATTGTGTAGAAAAAGTACGCAAATTGTGTAATTTTTTTGGACAATTGTGTGGAATAGTAACACATACATATTTCTCTTTACAAATGTATAAAACTTAGTTTTATACCCACAGGCCGCCCACAAAATACAAAGCTTCAAAATTGTGTTTCTCTTATGGTGGTATAGAAACCGGGAAGTCTGAGATCGCACTTTAAGTGTGATACTCTAAATACTCCAGTACAGAAGACTATTCCGTAACTTTTTCTGTAAAAGCGAAAGTTTTTCATTTAATGAAATTAAACACAGGACACGAATAACAAACCTTCAGGTTTATAGCACCGGGGATTTGGGGGTTGTAGAATATCTGCCAGTAGATGTTAGCATTAATGTTTGTTTAAGAGTGTAACTCTTAAAACGCGATACACCCCAAACCCCCGATATGTACCATTTAATCAAATTAATCATAAAATTTGAACACTAACCTATGATATTTTGGGTGGGGGGGGGCTCACGTTCTAAAGAAAATTCCATACAAGTACTACACTACTGCAAACCTCTCAAGCAAGGGCGGCCATACTTCTAATTTCTAGAGCGGGGGGGGGGGCATATCTGAAAAAATAACCACACACAGAGAGAAATACGTGACAGTAATTCACACAATTGTGCAGAAAAAGTACGCAATAGTGTAATTGTGTGGATTAGTAACACAAAATTATATAGGAATTTAGTATGGAAATTGCTTTCTTCTTCGTCTTCTTCGTTCTTTTTCATCAGTTTGTAGTCGTCCACTCCTGAATATCTCCCATCTCCCATTTGTTTCCAAACCTTTCTATTTTGCGCCTTCCACCTTCTTCATATCATCGAGCCTTTTTTTGGGTCTACCTTTATTTATTTTGGTCGTTCTCGGCTTACAGTTTACTATTCTTGATGTCCATCTGTTGCACTATTGTCTCTCCGCGTGTTCGGTCCAACTCTACTTCATCCGAGCCACACGTTCCATCACATCTGTCACCCTCGTCCTCTTTCCTATTTCTTCATTTTGGATGTGATCTCGCAGACTCACTCCGAGCATCGACCCCTCCATCGCTCTCTGTACCACTCTTAGTCTTTCAGTGCTTTTGTTGATTATAGTCATCGTTTTCAGTCCATATGTTATTACTAGTAGAATACAGGAGTATACCGTGTCGTAGTTTTCCGTAGGCTGTCCAAGCAAGCCTCTCCCTGCTTATGATCTCAGCCCCTTGGTTTTCTTTCTCAAAGTTAATTTTATGATCTAAGTAGTAGTCGTCGACTCTGTCTAACGTGATGATTCTATACATTGATTTAAAACACTATAATATGTTTTCTTGGAGGAGACCGTGCCTCCCCCCCTTTAAGGCCGTTCTTACTGCCAAGGCATAACTTAAAAAAAACGAAATTTTCCATTCTTGTATCAAATGAATCACAGGACATGAACAATATTATGGTATTTTAATCTGGGGGGTTTACCCCATCCTCGGATCTACTGAGGGAATACCACCCCAATACCGTAATTATTGTTTACGAAAAACAATTCTAAAATTAGTATTGGCCTCTAGAATAATAATGTAACGCGCAATTTAAATTCCCATTTTTGTCTTGGATTGATTATTTATCGATTAAAGAACACTGCATAGCACTGTACATTGCTTCCCCCCCCTTCAAATCTGCTTTTGGCTAATATGTTACATTATGACTTAACTAGCACTAGCTGGAAAGCCCGTCCATGGACGGGCTGCTAAACGGTGGATCTCTTTTTAGCGGTATAATATTTAAACATTTAATTTCATTTTCCGCTACTGGGGGATTTCCCGTTTTCCCCGATTTTTCTGAAAAATTTGAAAAATTATAAATTTCCTATCTCTTCCAAGTATTCTAAAAGAGTGGAAAACCTGCGATATGTACTGGAGGGTGCTCCACACCCCCCAGACCCCCCGGTTTAAAATTTTAGCTTTATATTTTTATATTATTTTTATAATTAACTTTCGAAGTAACACAGAAAGTTGATGTTGAACTTCGTAAGCAGTAAGGTAATTAAATAAACAAGCTTTCCAAGTTTTAAATTTTTCTAGTCGTAGGTTAAATTTCCCTAATTTTTTCTTAAAAATTTAAATTTCACAGTTAGTACTAATCTTAGTTAGTTTAATATATTATTCGGTTGGTAAAATTGTAAACCGGGGGGTCTGGGGGGTGTGGAACACCCTCCAGTGCATATCGCAGGAGTTCCACTCTTTTAAAATACTTGGAGAAGATAGGGAATTTATAATTGTTCAATTTTTGCGAGAAAAACTCGGTAAATTTGAATTTTTAAGCAAAAGTGAGAGAAATCAGAGTGTTTTTTTTTCAACAAAATGCAGCAGCAGCAGCGTGCTGGGATTTTATATATCAGGATTAACTTTTATTTGAAACAGACGTTAAATTGTAAGCTCTCGCATAGTCAACTTTAGCGATGAGGAAATGTATGTAACAGTGAGTGGCGGATTTAGAGGGGAGGGGAAGATTGTCCCAAATTAGATTAGATAATTAGATGAGGAATAAGGAATAACCAAAATTATAGAGAGAAAGAGAGAGATATAAAAAATTGTAAGAAGAGAAGCAATCGCTTGGTGATCATTGTTTAAACCGCTTAGACCTCCAAGTTTCTGCAATCCTCAATTACATTCAAATCTCATTTGCATCATTGCTTTTGATCAGAATTATTCCTGTCATAATATATGGAAGTTTTCCTATAAAAAAAGTCCATGACGGAATACAATACCATTGAATATTTTTAAATATTTATCATTTTAAAGATCACATTTACTTGTATAGTAAGTAGAAACTACAAACTAGAAAGTATTAAATACAAAAATATAAATGGAAAAAAACGTAAAAGAGGACCTATAGATTAACGTGAAATTTAAAATTTTTGAAAAACTGCGATTGTCCTACTGTTCAAAGCCAGAATCAACCAAAATAGCTCTATGAAAACATCAACTTGACGAAGAGCATGTGGCTATTAATTTCACACAGAAGCAGCCTAGTGATGAAATTTCAACTAAATTTTCTGAATCGTGAGTATTTGAAAATTATTGGAAATCATAAAAAGTTCTTCTCTGAAAAGTAGGTTTTGCTAGAAGAGAAGAAATAAAAATAAAAATGTTTAAGTAACACTAATCGAATTTAAAATAAATATAACGTCATTTTAACGTTATTTTTGGGTTAATTTTATTTTTTGGGATTAGTGAATTTATGAATTTAGAATATTTTTTATAAATAAAATAATTTAAACTTTCAGAAAAATTATTTGGTTTTAAAAACGTAAAATAAACAATGGTTAATTCAACGTCTTTTTGACGTTATTTTTAACTTTTTTACCATTTAACAGTTTGGGTAATTTATGTACTATTAATTCAATATGCTTTATAATTAGGTAATTTAAAATCAAAGAAGAAATTAATATAATAACAGTTGACAGAATAAATAAAAATGACGTCTTTATAACGTAAATTTTCACCATTGGCTAATTTAATTTTGACTACGATTTAAATTGGTTTCATATTTTTATTTATTATCGTACTTCTCAACAGATATCTACCTGAAATTGGTTCAACGCTTAACGTTTCCCACTCTGTAATAACCCCTAAATATTGCTCGCTGTAAGGGTTGAAGATATATCTACTCGACGGTAGATGGCTCGCTTACGTGAGCGTTTTATGAACCATTGATTAGGCGTGACTTATTTTAAATTAACAAAAAATCAGCTTTTAATTTTTTTCCAAGCGATGACTTTTTGTAAACATAAATTTTGTAAACATAAATTTTGTAAACAAAAATTTCCTTGATAATTATTTTTAACGAATTTTTATTTTATTTCCCATTAATTTGAAAAATTGTCTCGTATTTGCAGTTAAATTATTTGGAATGGTTAGTTTAAAAAGTTTTCAATTTATAATTAAAATGTTAGTTTTCCAAAGTTTCCAAAGAAAGTGTTTTATAAACACATTAAGACAATATCGGGTGAAACGCTGGAACGATTGCTAAAAATGACAAAGAAAGAAATGTGCAGAGAAAAAGAAAAAAACATTAATAGGGAAGTAAAGGCGATTTTATAAAATGCTGGCACAAGAAGATAAAACGAGACAAAAATTATTCTTCCCCTTTTTATTTCTTACGGCGCACTCCCCTTAAACGAAACGTTCCTCCACTATCCCGTCAAGACAAGAAAATCATTTATCAAGTCTAATTGTCTCTTTCTAAGTCCAGTTCAGATCTCACTTGAAGCAATTTAAACAATTGTTGTATTTTTTATAACTCCAGCATCGCATAAATTTTCGTGATTATCATTTTTTATCGATTACAAGCGCCATTAAATATTTTTAAATTGCAAGGAAAACTAATTAAAATTGCAATTTTTCATTTTAATTCATTTTGGCTCGCTCGTAGTCTAAACATTAAATAAAGCAAAAAGAGTTGAGTTCGGTTTTAAAGAAATCGAAATTTAACTTGGCAGAAAATGAGGATAGCTTATGAACGAACATTTTAGTTACTAAATTGAATGAAAGTTTTCTTGTTACGAAACTAAAGAAACTTATTTATTTTTCAGATTTTCCTTCCGCCGAAATTGGTGACCCACACGTTCATCGAGTAAGTTTTCTTAATTTGCCGCATTGGCGCCGTTTGGATATCAAAACAAAAACATAAAGTCATTTGAAATGGTGAAAAATTTAAACTTTACGTCGGTCAATAAATGAAATTAATGGAAATTCAAAATTAGTTTCCAAGTTGAAAGAGTTTTCCTAGCTGTTTAAAAATTTATAAATCTATAAAAAAATTGTGTCTTCGATTTCGATTCAAATTACACTCCATTTAAAGTTAAAAAGTGTAAAAGGGAATTGTTGAATTGTTTATAACTTTAAAATAAAGTAGCGAATTTCAGTTGATCTTGAATTTATACTCAAGCAACTTAAAATCCAACTTTAAACGTTACAATGCGTTAAAGTTGGTGAACTTTTGCAAAGCACACACTAAATAGTGGAAAGTTGTTTTTCTTAACTGGAACTTTATTTTTCTTCCTAGTTACCATTTTCTCACGGGCTGGAAAAATATATATGGGGAATTGTTACTAATCGTGGGATTTTTTCTCAATTTAAGTTTTTAATGAACGCTTGTATATTTCTTCGGGGCAGAAATTCTGTTAAAAAGTTTTAATAGAAGCGCGTCTCGTTTTGTACGCTTTCTCAATGAGATGAATTTTAATTTTGTGTATAATTGAGATTTCTTTGAACAGACAGAGAAAAAATGAAATGCATAAATAAAGATAGATTATTTCGATCGGTTTAGCGTGTTGGAAAATTTAGAAAAAACTTCTAGGAAAAAAATTACAAACTAATGGCGTCGTATACTTTTAATTGATTTTAAACCAATTAGTCTGCTTTTATTCACTTCACTTAACTGTACCTACATTGAACGATAAATGTTGCCTCACACCAATCAGATATTTTTCTTCGGGTTTTCTAAACTTTTAATTAGGAAAACTCAATCTAAAATACTTTAGTGGAAGGGCTAAATTTTTGAAGCCATTAGAACCAAGTACAAAAACCTTTATTTATTAATTAAAGTACCAGAACTGTTTTTATGTCAGAAAATTAATTATTTAAAATTTTCATAAATTAATATTTAAAAAATAAGCTTTTGACGGGAAATTCTTTCACACCACTTCGTCGGATTTTTAGGTCTATGCCAAATATTACACACAAAAAGTGCAGTCCCATAAACAATTTTTCTCTAATAACTCAAATTGAAATATTAAGATTTTGCAAATTTTTTGTAGATTCTTCCTATCTTACAATAATTTTTGCAATTTTATTTATGTTTGATTCTTGAAGTTTTGTCAATAGAAAACTTAAATGAATATTAAATATATAAAATAATTATATTACCTTAATTTTACAAAAAAATAGATCGATAATTGAACAGATACTTATAAAACTAAGTATTTATACCCTCAGACTGCTGTTTTTCTTAAAGTAAAAGATTTCCATTTACTTAAAATAAATTCTGTTCAGATTCCAGTAGTTCTCTACAACAGAAACAGTGTTATCGTTTACTCTAAAAAAAAAAAAATCCCATGCAATTTCAGAGGTACTGGGGGTTATTCCATACCCCCCAGTATCTCTAGACCCCCCGGTACGTAATATAATTATATTTAACCTGAAAGAATATCAGACCTATATTAAAAAAAATTAATCGTAAAATATGCGCACAAATCTTTGGTTTCTAAAACCGGGGGTCTGTTATCCCCAGAAAGACACCAGTATTTGTATTTATAAGCAGTGGAAGTGGGGGTATTTTATTTAAAGTTAGAAATTAAAATTGACGTTTAATAATTAAACGTCGAAAATTAAATTAATTTAATTCAAATCGAATCGCAATAAAATTTTAGTTATTGTCATGTCTTTAGTGGCACTCGCAGGTTTAAGACAAATCGATTGAAAAAAATATCATCAAAATCGGTCCACGCGTGTCGGCTCTAGAGTGCCACAAAGGAACAAACATACATGGATATACAGTGTGTTCACGATAAGAGGTAACAGTGAATAATTCTTATATCTTACTAGATACAAAAAAAAGTTTAAATAGTTTTTTATTCAACTCGAAATTTACCATCGGAAACAGCGGAAGTAAATTTTTTTGACTTCAAACTCAACCCGAAGTAAACATGAATAACCCTAAAATAACCCTTCTTTGCGTCGCGCAATCGGGTAAAAAGGCGGAATCCCTGAGTAGCTCTACTCATTAAAAATATCTTTGTAATAACCAGAACTAAAAAATTTAAGATCCAAAAAGATGAGATTATTATTTTTAAGTTAAATTTGCCTTAATTAATAAATTATATTGATTACATTCCGCTTTTTATACTGAACTAACAACTCAGATCTCTTCAATTTCCTACAGTTTCTTAATTTATTATAAACTTAAATAATTATTAATATTGTCGTAAACATTAGCACAAGAGCTTTGATTTATCCGGATAATTTTTAATTTCAACGAATACGTGATTTTAGCAATTTAGCGAAAGAAAACTTGGGCGACTAAAATCACGAGAGTGATCGAGCGCTAGCGAGATCGCTCGAGTGATTTTGTCTGACCAACAGTTCCAAATCTTCGGCATAATTACTTGTTAGTTGGCATATGAACCGTCGGCATATGTACTGTCGTCATATATACCGTCGGCATATGTACCGTCGGCATAGTTACTGAAGGATGTAATTGCCTGGCGGCGTAATTAGTTGTCGACACCAACCTCTCTTATGGCGAGGGTTTTGCTAAAAATTAACTTAAACCTAATCGAACCTACAAAACAGACCTATGTTTTTGCACAATAATGAAAGCTAATAGCTTTTAAAAAGAAAAGTATTATTCATTTGGGCAGTGGCGCAGCCAAGGGGGGACTACGGGGTTATAGCCCCCCCCCCCCCCGACACAATAATTATACTCGAAAATAAGATGACCACGCCCCTTTTTCCGAAAAATGTTTGCCTGCGGCCCTCGATTTCTACGCAGTTCTCTTTGCTCCTATTGCTCCTATTATTTGAGATTATTTGACACTGGAATCATTTGTTAGTTGATCGCGACACCGTTTTAAAAGGGCTGCCACTACTGATAAGTGTGTAGCAGTCCGCACTACATCTACGTTTTTGGCGTCCGGTGTGAAAGGAAAATTTGTTTGCCCCCCGACCTAAGGGGGCGGCCATTAATTACGTGAAGCGTTTAGGTGGGGAGGTGGTCGAGATAAATCTCACTAAATCTCGCGTGGGAGAGAGGGGGGGGGGGTCTCGGCAAATATTACGTAATTTTTTTGTGTTAACTATTCTTAAGTAAAAATAATTAAGCAAATTGTGGTTTTTCAATAAATCCAATGCAATCAAGCACAGATTAACGTATTTATTTATACTAAAAATATGCATTTTAAAAAATTTCACGTGAGATTATTAGAAGTCAAGCCAAATCTCACGACATCTCATCAAGGGGGGCGGGGGGTCTAAAAATCACCAAAATCACCTCACGTAATTAATAAGTACCGCTTAGCAATAACCTTCTTTTTTTTTGGATTTTTTGTCTTTCAAAGTAAACTGCCTTCAGTTCTTTGCGCCCTCTTTTAACTCATTTGAAGACACGTTCCTACTGTTCAAATGAGTTCTGTGTTAACAACAATTTTTTTAATCAAAGACTTTATTATGGAAACTTTAGGAAACAAATTCATAAAAGCAAGTAATACTATAAAATTTTCATCAATATTGTAAATATTTGCTTAGTGTAGTGGTTTCTAAAGTTTCTGGTGCCACGGTGCCATTTTGAACTAAGATTTTTCTACTCTAAGTAAGAAATAAAAAGTAAATAATTGAACAGCTGCGTGAGAAAACCTCTTTGCATCAATATATTACAACGTTAATATAGGAAAATGCAGGTTAAACAGAATAAAATGGATTCCAGCCATTTAAACCGCGAATTTTGAGTTGAGGCGGCGTCAGGAATGTTTTTAATAATTGCGTAGACTTAGAGAGACGCGTCTTTTAACTCCGTAATTCTTAAGTTTCAATCGCCCCTAGTAGTTGTTTTTAGTTGTTTTGTTACAATAAGGTAGTTGTACACCAGCTCTCCTAGCTGTTACATCTCAAGTCAAATCACTGATTTAGTGATTTAATGCAGACGCGGATACATAATTTTGCTTCGGGGAGGGGTCAATTCTTTTAACAAAAAAAATTAGTGAAGTACCTACTTTGGGGTTTGCTTGACTCAGAGAAGGGCAATTATGGCAGTCATTGCCTCCCCCCTAACAGCACCTGATTCAATGAATGTTTGTTGATGAAAGTTAATCTACACTCATTAATATCGACTAATACTTCCTTTAGGCTCTAACGTACAACATATACAAAAATTTCTCAAGTTTTGTTAAAATTTGAAAAATATACCTAAATTTATATTAAAACATATTTATATATTTTATTTCCCGCTTCATTTACTTTCCCCCGCCATAAAATTTTGATTGGATCCGCCCCTTTTTTTTCCTCTCCCTGACACTTATATTGTAGGCATTTGTACAGAATTTGGAATTTTTTGCAAGAATTAGATTACAATAAATTCTTACTTTCAATATGTAGGGGAGAGGCTTGCAGGTTGCCACTGCTTGCAGGTTGCCACCCCTGCCGGATTTTGACATTCTAACATTGTCATCCCCTAAATTTCGACGGACATCGAATACAAACGAGTAGTTGTCGCTTTTAATGTAATTGTGATGCACTCTAACGCAATAACAGGGTGTTTGGTAAACAAAATGTGAAATTTTATTTGTAAAAAAATGAAAAATTAAAATTGTGTTTTTCTTTTGTGCCCATAAATTGAACATTTTCAACTAAAATTTAAAGGAAATATTTTTGCTGTGTTGCTTCTTCATTCAATTTTTATTATTCTTAAATAATTCTAAACATATCATGAGTTGGAAGTTTTTTTTCCTGTATATTCTAAAGTGGTGTAAAAATGCAGGTTGCCACCTTTTTTGGCTTGCAGGTTGCCACCCCTCTTATATTACATTGTGACGTATACTACAGTGACTGTTTAGGGACAGTGGCAACATAAGCCCTAAATCGGCCCAGGACAGGTTCCCGCGTAAAGGGGGGGGAGGTTTAACCCCCCCCCCCCATTGCATATTTTATATACCTATCGACGTAAACGCTTCTTAAATATTTCAAAAATTAATATAAATAATTATTTACTAATAATTGATGCATTTTTTAATTATTTTTAGATTTAAATGAAAAAAAAATTAAATTTTTTTTTCAATTTTAACTTTTTTTTTTCTTGTCAATTTACTCTAATTTTTTTTTTGTTCACATCCACTAAGTGTAATTAATATAAATCATATGTTTTTACTTGAGTTTTTCTACATTTTCAACAATTTTTCAAGGGGTGGCAACCTGCAATCCGAAATTTCAAGGTGTCGATTTTAGATACTTTTGAAAATTTGCTGTAAATTTTTAGTTTTTGAGAATTAAAATGATTTTTTCCGCAGGATCGTGGCTTTATACTTCCCCTTTCCTGTATATGTTATTATATCAACAATACGTTGATTGTATGACGAGTTATGACCAAAAAAGCTATGGGGTGGCAACTTGCAAGCCTCTCCCCTATTTATTAAACTGAAGTTTTTCTTTCCTCAAAAATTTTTTACGTTGCCTTCATGAATGCGTTCGTTGTATTTATGAAAGTTTCGTAAATAAGTTCATCGATTAAAAAATAAATTTTTTTTAGTGTATTGGTCATAAATTAGTAGAAATATAAAGTGCAGTTTACGCTATGCGATTTTGCTTACGATTTTACGTACGACTTCTCTTGTATGATTGGTTTTGTGGTTTTCTGTTCACGACTTCGTTTGCGAGTTCATCTTCGGCTCGAATCGTATAACGTAAATTTCAAAATATTTGCTTACGACAACTTGGAAGCAAAATCGTAAGCAAAAGCGAATAACGTTTTGCCCAAAAACAAAAAAATTCCCGGTTTTTCCTTTTCCAAGTATTCTATAAGAGTGGAAATCTTGAGATATGTACTGGAGGGTGTTCCACACCCCCCAGACCCCCCGGTTTACAATTTTGACTTTATATTTTTAAAATTCATTTTCAAAGTATAACAGAAAATTGCTGATGAACTCCGTGAGCAGTAAGGTAAAAATAAATATGTTTTCCAAGTTTTAATTTTTGCTAGCCGAAAGTTAAATTTCTCTCATTTTGTTCAAAAAATTCAAATTTCCCGGTTTGGATTAATATTGAATAAATATTTTAAGCCTAATCTTAGGTTAATATATTTTTTGGTTGGTGAAAAAATCGACCAATCAGAGTGTTTCTTTTTTCACCAAAAAATGACACGCTGGAGCAGGAGCAGCGTGCTGGGATTTTATGTATTAGGGTATAAATACTGAATTGAAATTTAAATAAAATTTAAAAAACCATCTCAACCTGAAAGCTTATTTCAGTTTATTGTTGTTACTACCGCCCCTCCTCCACACACCAACCCAGGGAAGTTGGAATGTTAAAGCAGTTGATTATGTGTATTCTAAGTTCAAATATTTTCAAGTTGACATCTTGCAGCTTCAGTAGAAGGGCTATGGTGAACGTTACTCACTTTTTAAAACTATTGCGAATCAAATCAAAAACTCTACTAATCAAATTCAAAGGTCAGTTACAATTGAAACAAACACCGCTATGGTCTGCGCAGGTTGTGCTGCTTGAAGGCCGCACTGATTGAAATTTTATTTTTGATTGCTAATTAAAAATTATAGAATAAAGGACATATTATGTCCTTCCCCTCTTATATAATATTATTGCTTTAGATGTTATTTTTTTTAACACTTTGCAAGGCTAAAGTGAATTTAATAACTTCCAGATTGAGATAGGACATCAGCTTTATTTTTAAAATATTTTCAGACAGTAGGCATTTTCCATTAAATTAAATTTTCAAAATAATCAAAAATAATCAAAAAAATTTATAACATAGGGGACCGCTTAACCGTAGAGGAGTACACTGTATTTTCGACCTTATTGAAGTACAAGTTTCAAAAATTGCTAGCGCCTCCTGTATTGCAGTTACAAAAAATTTACTTTAACATTTTTTATCCGTTATTGTGTGTAGAAAAAGAAAAAAAATAATTTTGAAAAAAATTAATAGGTTTTGGTTACTTAACATAAGTAAATGTGAATAAGAAGCGCGGTTGTCTGGGGTTCGCTAATACCCCCTGTACTCTTCTAGGGTTAAAATTTGTTTTCGCATTTTGACCTGAAAGTTTACTTCCTCAAATTAACTAACTGCCAGTTTTATATGGGTGGAAGCTTAACTACTTCAATGTTATCTTAAAAATCAACTGCGGCGCTTATCTTTTGATTGTTTTAGTTGTAAAACCAAAAGTGGTCGACGTTGTTGTTTTTGTTATTTATTTCATTTAGCAAGTAAAATTCTGAAACACTAGGGGGTATTTCCTACCCTCCCCAAGACCATCGGTTTTAAACGTTTGTGTTAATTATTGGTCTTTTTGGATAGGAAAAGTCCCCCCCCCCCCTCACTCACCGACATGCATTATCGCACCATATTCGTTCTGAAAGAAATAAAGTGGTGACTTTTACTATCCGAAGTGTATAAAAATCATTCTGTCTAATTGTGCAAATCAAAAAGTGTTGTATTGGGTAGGCGTCGGCCCATCTCACTCCTCATACCAGTCGCAACTGCGCGTAACCCATTTCATATCCAGGATTAAATAAACATAGTTGATCTTACGCTTCCAGCAATAATAATAATAATTATTTTTTTATGTGTACGATTTTTAAACTACATCTACCTCTTGCAAATATTCAGTCTAAAGTTTGGTGCCAGTCCGCCCTTGTAAATTAGAAATAAAATTATTGGACGTTAAGATCCGTCGTGTCGTTTGAGAAAAATCAATAATAAAATTTAAATAATTATTAATAAACTGTAATCTTTATGTATATTTGATTCGAATAGCAAATATTTAAACGTGTAGCTTCTTAACTAAATTTTCAGTTTATAAACACTGAGATTTACGAGTTCTGAATGAATGAAACTTCACGTACCTACACCTCCATTCAAGTTATCGAAGTGAGAATTGCAAATACGGCTTCAAAGAGGAATAGTACCTTACGTGTATTATAGAAATTGTGAAATTGAATTTGGAAAAAACAAATTAAAAATTCTTTTATTATTTGATTTATCAAACAAAGCAGTTGGGGTTCGGCGTCGTGACGTTTTTCTGCAAGATTTTACAAGAGGTCATTAAATTTCCAGTTCGAAAAACAGAAATAATGAACAAAGCATTTCTTTAAATTAAAATTTGTTGATGCTCTGTATATTTTAGCGTTGTTTTTGGAAGACTATCCCAACTCTATTAATTAACAAAAGTGCACTTTAAAAAAAAGTAATTCTTGTAACGAACTAATGGTGAAGTTTGAATTACATAGCTAATTAAAAAATTTAATAAACAAAATGAAGTTAAAAATTTTCTTATCGGGCTCCACACCATATTTCTTGATCGAATTTGTCGTTTTTTGCTCAAATTTCTGGAATATTAATAACCTGAAATTTAGGACATTCTTTTGTTATAATAAGGGTGGGTGGAGTAAAAATGTCGCCTAAGTGTTTAAAAATTAAGAAAGCCTGCGTATTTTTTGAATGCAAAAGTATCAATAATATATTCCACCCCAAGACTTCATTTCGAAGACAAAAGAGGGAATGTAAATAGTGTTTTTGTAATATCTTTTTAACATCCTCCTTATCCAGGCATTCATTTATTTCTTTGCTAGCGTCCGTCTTTTGTTTCAACCCATACAAAACAGAGCCTTAACTACCTTTTGTCCAAGTGTCACTTTCTTTTGTTTCCTTTTGCACTCATAAAAGCTTAATGTTAAAGAGAGCGTTTTTATCTTGCCCCATCTCTTTCGTCTTCCAGGTTTAATTTCATTTTTTATATCGAGCTACAAAATTTACGTCGAAATTATGTTCTTAAAAATTAGAAAATTAGCTATTCCTACTAAACTTTCTTTTTTCTTACCTACTACTTTTACATTTCTGTTTTAAACTTATCGTGGAGACAACAGACTGTCATTTCGGATCGTCTTTTTTTCAAAAATTTACGAAGCTATAGGTAAGCTTCTTTCCAGCATCGAAAATTCTTGTAAAAGGTTTTAGTAATTTATAATATTCTGTGAGAAATACAGAAGTAACTTTATGCTGCTGACTCTGATGCTGACGTAGATGTTCAAATTTTATATATAAAATCGCAATCGAGGATTAACATTGTCGCTGTGTTTTCTTGCCTTTACATGGGGCGGGAGAAGAATCGGAAAGCATTTTTCCATCTGAAGGTTATTTACCATTTACTGCCAGAACTTCTAAGAAACCTAATAAAAAACTGTATACAGCTGGTAATTATTATTATTACCAAACCTAAATAATATTTTTAGTCGGCTTTCGTTGAAACACAATTACTATAGTGTTCCTGGGAGGTATTCCCCCCAGACCCCCCGGTTTGACAGCCCGAAGGTTTTTGTGCATGTTGTGTAAAAAACATTCTTAAAAGCGACAGAAGTTGAAAATCACGGATCTAATATGGCAAAAATCTGCATTTAAGTTAAATGGAGTATCCTACTCAACAAGACTGAGTTGGCTCATCCTTGAGAGTATTTTGTATTTGTTTATTGGGGGGAAGCCTAACATCCAAAATAGGGAGCTCTAAATTCCCTAAGCATATCTGGATTGTATTTGTTGATGATGTCGATACAAACTTAATAAGGGAATACCCGTAGCAGTAGCAGCTCGTAGAATTGTACGGTGATAGTACCAAAATTAAAAATTTTTCTTTTTCTTGTTTTTTTTCAATAATTATAACCATTTTCTAAATCAAACTACCATCGTTCATCTCCTCAATCATTTTATTTCTTTCCATTTTTACATAATAAAAAAAAACAGAGAAAGAGAACTTAAAACAATTCGCAACCTGAAATTGGCTCATATAAAAAAACACGTCAATAATGTAAGAATCAGTTGATTACAAATCAATTCACTAATTAATTCAATATTTGGTAGTACATAAATTAGTGTAATATATAAGAAATATATTGTTAAGTTACGAAATCTTTTTTATGGATTTTGAAAATTTTGAATTTGATTTGTTATGAAAACTGTTTTTTTTTATTGAATTTTGATTTTGTGCTACTGAATTGTTTTGTAGATATGGGTTTTGATTGTTTGTGTGTCGTTAAATTTGCTTTGTAAATAATTTTATGTAAATATTGCAACATTTTGAATTTTAGGTTGGCACGAAATGGAGCGATAGTTCCTCCCTTCTAATTTGGTCCGTCAAGGTGGTCGGACGCTTTTGCGGGAAGGTCCCGTGAAAGTTTTAATTAGCGTCTCAGATTTGATTTTTGTGAAATAAAGATTCAATTGAGTGAGTAATTTTATTGTTGATTTTTTATTTCGAAGTTGAAAGTGGAAGGCACTGTAAAATTTGTGTGCACTTTGAGCACATGGTCAGATAGCGACGCACATTTACAATTATCAAAATTTATTTTGGTAGAAATTTATTTGTTGAAAAGTTAACTTAATAACTTAAATTTTAATTTGAATTGGATTTAAAAATTAAAAATTGAAAGTTTAATGCTAATGATCACTACTAGAGCTCGGATTTTATGCTTTTGCATGTTCGTTAATATTGATATGCCAACAGATTTGTTTTGAAATCTGGATAAATTAGGTAAAAACAAATCCGAAAAACTACTTGTCAAAATGCATATTTGGCATATTTTCAGCATTTGGTGCATATTTGAGCAAATAATGCATATTTGCGCATATTTTGGCCACTTTTGGTGTTTTTTGAAGAATTTTAATACAGAAAATAAAAAATTATTATTACATTTGAAAATTTAAGCAATTATTTTATTTAAT
This sequence comes from Cantharis flavilabris, assembly GCA_949152465.1. Lineage (NCBI taxonomy): Eukaryota > Metazoa > Arthropoda > Insecta > Coleoptera > Cantharidae > Cantharis > Cantharis flavilabris. Next base: position 7,183,163 of record OX424438.1, read on the forward strand.
TTTAAGCAATTATTTTATTTAATTTAAGGCAATTATTTAATTTAATTTTAAGCAATTTAATTTTTATAACTTTATAAATCAATAAGTAAAAATATAAATAATTTTTTAATTAAAAATTAAATTACTTAAAATTAAATAAAACAATTGCTTAAATTGGCAAAATTTAACAATCATTTTTTATTTTTTTTATTAAAATTCTTCAAAAAACACCAAATGTGGCCCAAAAATATGCTCAAATATGCAATACTTGCTCAAGTTAGGCACCAAATGTTGACAATATGCAAAATATTGCAAATTTCACCTAATTCCTCCAGATTTATAATTAAAATTATTAAATTTAATAAATCTAGGTAGTATTTATGGAAAATTTTAACAAAAAAAAATTGAAAAATTCGAAAATAAGATATTTTTAGTTTGCATATTTTATCAATTTTTATCAATTTTAGTGCATATTTTAAGAAAATTCTGTAATTTTCAAGTATTTTGGTGCATATAAATCCGTGCTCTAATCACTACAATATTACGAGTGACTGCAGCTAACATTCAGTTAAGCCATTATTGAATTTTAAATACAGTTTCTATTACAAAAAAATATGAATAATATGTTTTACTTGCTTCTGGAAGGCATAAGTTACTACTTTATCCTTTCAGTTCATGGTGTAAAGTGAGCAAAGTTGATAAAGTAAACAAAGTGGTTTGTATGTATTTTCTGTGATTTATTTTATTAGTTTAATAAAAATTAATTTACTTGTTGTTAATTTATACTTACTTACTATACTTTTTAGTGTTTCAGAGCAAATATATTGCTAATACTCTCCATGCTTACCGTACTGTGCTTACTTAGCATATCTTAGGACCAGGCCGATGAGACCTTTTTTTAATTTTAAATTTAAGAAATGTAAAATTTGGGATTCTAATTTATTTTACTTTTTTTCAAAATTCCTCACTACTCTGACTTAAAAATATTTTAACAATGTCGCTGATAAAGACAAATTATTATAAACGGAAAAATTTGGTAAACTTGGATTTATTTAAATTTCTTAAAAATCTACCTTAAACAGTAAATGTGGCATAGTGCTATGAGCGTAGCCAAATAAAATGTCATTTAAAAATAAATTTAAAATATAAAATTAAAAGTAAAATTTCAAAAATATTTGGTATCATCGTTGCTGCTGGATGCTGCCACAAGCTATAATGCACTTGCCAACTCAACTTCTTCCTCTTTACTCTTTTTGACTGTAGAAGTTTGTTACTGTCTTCAAATTAATATTGATGACGGAAAGGGGGGTGGAGCAATCAAATATTTATGAAACTTGAAATAAATGAAAAATAAAATGTAGATTTTCAGAATGAGCCGTATACTTTTTGAGTAATTGTTTTTACTATTTACCATCTTTATTGTCCGATTTTAATGAAACTTTATACTAAATTAAAAAGTCAGATGTAGATTTTCAATATTTAAACAGAAGAAATCGGTCTTATACTTTTTGAGAAATTAAATTTAAAAAATTTGCTTCTGACAAAGTTAATATAATTAAATAATAAGTAAAATTGATTTCATTTGTTTTAATTTTAATTTTACTATTCCAGAATAAATAATTTTATATTATGTTTTCTGTAACCATTTTTGACGAAAACTTCATCTTGAAACACGACAGCAATGCCCGAAAACTCCGAAAAGAAATTTAATGGCTTTTGATTTCCACTGAATACACAGGAAACTCTAATGACTTAATTTTTATTTTTTTGTTTAATTTAAGACATAAAAAATTTTATACCTACCGAAGTAATCTTTGATTCGGCTTTGCATCCATAAAATTACTTCAACTTTGATGGCTTCGTCATTGATGTTGAATGACGTCAATTAATTAAAAATGTAAAAATGAAAAGTTAGGTGCTGATGAAGTTCCGGTACGACGAAATATACATTTAAACGTAAATAAAACTCGAAAATAATTAAAAAAATTTATTTTAAGAGAAAAATATTCTATTTAATAAAACAAAGAAAATTTTGCAGGATTTTTAGTGGCGCATTGGTAATATTAAAGTAAAGTACACTTGAAGTTAGCTTTGTCCAGAGATAAAAAGCTGGAAATAAAAATAGAATACGTAAAATAAGAAACAACCCTCGCTTGTTCTTATCTTTATTTCTTGCAGTATTCAAAGAGTTAGTCCTATTCACAACCTCAACCAAACGGACACTGATATCTGAAACAAGAAAAAAAGTTTAGGAAATTTAAAATGAAGTTTAGTTTGTACTTGTTGCTTAACCGTAGACTTTAGACTATTTTTACATAAAGTTAATTTTAGTGAAACTTAAGTTGGTATAATTATCTTAATGAAAAATACTTAACCGAATTATAAATTACCTTAAAAAAGACTATAAAAGAGAAGAATAAAAATCAATACAGAAAAAGAATCCTTAGTGAAAATATGGTCCATATTCCAATAGCACGTATTTTATTCACCCTTCTTTTAACTTAATTTTTACCCCTCGATAACTTTTTTCCCCTCCACTCTTTTTTCTCTCTCTTATACCCCGCCACTTATTTTTCTTATTACGGGGTCTGTCAGATTCAGAAGATGAAAAATGAGATATATTTAAGAATACAAGGGTTAGAAATTAGCACTGATTTTTTTTTAATAAAAAGTTGACGTCCTTATTAAGGACGAGGTGGTCTAACTTTTGCGGCCAAATTCGTTATGACGCCTGTGAGTGTTATTTAAATTATAATTAGGATATCGGTGGGTGGTCCATTAATTGCCCCTCGATTTCAATAACCGGCACAGTTTCTTTGTGACCGCACGAAATTTGTCGAACTGGTTTTGTAAAATATACAACTACGGCCCCTAAAAAACAAACAAATTTTTTTATACTGTATTATAGCCGGAGAGCTTTCTCGCATTAGTATGCAAAATTTGAAAATAAAAAGTAGCTCCGTTTCGAGTTAATAAATTATAAAATAAATTAAAATGAAAGTAAACAATAGGAGCCTATTAGAATAACAAATTTTGTAAATTAAAAAATCCAGTATTTACAAAGTAAGGAAAATACAAATTGCACTTAGTGTTGCATTATTCCTTGTGAATAGAGGTCCATTAGTCTTTCAGCAAGATGGAAGAAAGAAGAAGTATAAAAAAGTCAGTTAAAACGAGGGCGAATAAATGAAAATGGCTAATTTAAATTCCCCTGTCCTTTCTTAAGTCTATCAGTAAAAGTTTCTCCACAGTTTGTTCGGAGAAAGAAACAGAAATTACAATCGGCAATGCCAGAGGAGACGCAAGCATCCAACGCAATCCAAATAATACACAATTTGCAATAAGGGTATCTCTAAGACGTTACTTTTAATCATTTTGTGATGGCATGAGGCTTCCCTTATGTCTTCCTTTTTCTAATTTATTCTGCTAAGCATTAAAAGAGATAAGGTTAGTGTTAACGAATAGGAAAAGATAAGATTAAACGATTTTTTTAAATCACAGATTGAACGAGAAGGGTGCAACCCTTTGCAATATTTTTAGCTTCTTATATTTTAAATTTAAACGTTAAGCTTGTTTTACTTTTTTGAATTTGTTAAATAATGGTAACATCCAGATTTAAATTGCTAACGTAACGCGATCTCAATTAATTTGCTTGCTAACTGTTCGGGTCGACTATAAACAAAACATTCTCTCTCATATAAGGGTTGCAATTTCAGAGATACGGATTTAAATTGACGTTTTAACACTTGTCGATTGGACAATAAATTTTATATAAACGACGTCACTAACATGAAAATTATAAATTCTTACTTCATTATTAACCTCTTCTGCTTTCTCTCGCAATTTTCAATCTAAAGGTCATCCATTTCAAATTTCACCATTTTTTTTAAGCAGAAAAGCAGCAATTTATTTTAAGCAGAGCAATCGAGAAATTGCATTCAAATCCTGTTTACTTAAAATCCGCTTACGTTTATAAAAAATCACCCGCGGCGTTACTGAAAACTCTGAAAACTGTTAGTCCCTGCCTTGATGCCGCCATTTAAAATACAAAAATGTTTTTTTAATAATATGCAATAGAAAAAATTTAATTAAACCAAATTAATTAGAAACAATACTATTTTATTATTTTACTAGCTCGAAAGCCCGTCCGCGGACCGGAAGCTAGACGGTGGATCTTTTAACATTTAATTTCGCTACTGGGGGATTCCCCGTTCTCCTATATTTTTAAAGTAAAGTAAGTAAAGTTTTTCAAATTCCAATTTTTTTTTTCGAACGTTTTAATTTCCCTCGCTTTTGCTCAAAAACAAAAAATTTACCAGCTTTTTCTGACGAAATTTGTATAATTATTATTCTGTCTTCAGTAGGTATACAGAGTGGAAATTCTGTGATATGTACTGGAGGGTGTTCCACAACCCCCAGACCCCCCGGTTTACATTTTTGACTTTATATTTTTATAATTAACTTGAAAAGTAACACAGAAAGTTGCTGCTAAACTCGGTCAGCAGTAAGGTAATTAAATAAATATGTTTTCTGTAAAATAAGTTTTAATTTTCTGAAGTTGAAGATTTAAAACTCCCTCACTTTTGCTTAAAAATTCAAATTTCCCGATTATTCCTGACGAAATTTGTAAAATTATAAATTCCCTGTCTTCTTCTAATCTAAAGCCCAAGATAAATCTGTGAGCTCTGGTAAATGCAACGGGAAACCACCCCACGAATTAAATTTCCTAGTACGTCATTTTGGCTTCAACAAGAGTGGAAACCCTGTGATATGTTCACATTTCAAGTTTGTCCTTTAAGCCTAAAAAAACAAAATGTCAAAGAGCCTATCACCAAGTCATTAAATTTAAATTTCACATTTTGTAAAAACTATTATTTAGTCGCCCATCACTAGCCGGCAGAAAAGTAAAGTTAATTGAGTACTCTCGTTGCTCCGCTATAGTCCATAAAACCTACAAACTTGTCACGAAAAATAATAGAACATTTAATTTGCTCATAATATAACAATATACTTCAATCGCCACTTTTTGTAAAAGCAATTGTTTTACTTTACTGCCGGTGACGGTCGGCGTTGAAGTACTTTAGCGGTTTAAACTATTAGTCGAATGATTCGAGAGCAAGATCGGAATTAATATTAAAATTAATAATTTATTATTAATTATTGTCTCGAGTATATATGGAGGTATGGAACACCCCCAGACCCCCCGGTCTGTAACAGTTTCAACTGCATACAACTCTGTAACTTTCGTTCTTCCTTAAATTAAAAATTTAACCGATGGAAGTGATTTATTTATTATTTGCAACAATTTGGTTAGTAGATGTCAGTATCTAGCTGTGTTGAGTTTGCGGCCTTAGGCCTTTAGATAAACTTAATAGAATAAAACTTTTACAAATTTGAAAATATTTTTTAAATTGTTTATGTTTACAAAAACCAATAATTGAATATTACGTTTCAGTCTTGTTCACGATGTTTGCCATGAAATTTATTTGTTCAGTATATCAGGTCTAATATTGTGAGAGGGAAAAGGTTGCAGAATTTATCACGAGCGAAGTGAGCATAAATAGAGCTGCAGGCAAAACTTGTTTTTATTAATTTTGATACATCGATGTAGAAAAATAAATAGAGTAAAGTCGCAGAAATTGTCTTAGTACACTGAAAAACAATCAAAAATGTATTTGCCGAAATTTCATTGATGTAATGGATGCATATTCCCTCAAAAATTACAAATTTTTACATTTTTATCAGGCTAGATATACTCAAATATAGAAATCGTCGTGTTCCAAAATCTTTAATTGGTATTTTGAATTTTTTTGATTTTTAGATGATTAATAATTTATTTAAATTTGAATTTGCAAGATTAATATACATAATTAATTTGAATATTAAAATTTGTAAATTTCTAGCATTTTAAGGCTAGTATAAAATAAATCTGATACGGCGACAGATGGTCGAATTATCTTCGAATTTTGCGTTCCCATTTAAATTGAAAAATTTTAATTTTGATGTTTAAAAGAAGAATACCTGGAAATACGAACATTTTAAAATTTGGCTTTTCTAAACTTCATTTATAGCGAAAGTTTATTTATGAATAGAATTACTTAAGATTGGCCGGGCAAACATATAAAATTTATATATTTTCAAAATATAATAGAAAAATACATTTCAATACATTTTAGTGGAACGCCCCAAAAAATTTAATTTTCCGACTTTCCTTTCTACCTTTGCTTTTGCAGGCCAGCTTATCCAATCGGAAGCAGGAGACTACTAAGAGGTGGGTTCTATTTTTTTGCTACACCAATTTAATTTTCCAATAATATCCAATTATTTAAACTATCCAGTTTTACTTTAAATAATTTTTCACTGTCAATTGGAAATTCAAAAGGGAATACAAATGCCGCTTTAATTGATTTCGATTCGGCTTCAAGTTTTTCAAATTTTTAAATATTCAAATGCCAATTTTACCACAATTTAATCATTCAAATCTTACCCAATAATTATCAAATAAAAATCCAAACTCAAATCCAATCTTCCAAAACTACAACTTCAAATGGCGTCCAAATCTTGGACCAAATTAACCAAATGAAACCAAAGTTATAACTCACGCAATTTTATTTTCAAATTATAGAGAAATAAATCTCAAACTTGAGACTCAAATTCAAAATATCCCAGGATTCGCAAAAATACGTCCGTGTGCGTCCACGGACACGGCTGGAAGCCCTTATCATTCGTCTTTTGGTGCCAACATTAATTATTTTTTAATTTAATTAATTAAAATTGTTAACACCAAAAGACCTACCAAATTAACTTAAATTAACTTAAAAATTAACAATAAATCAAATTTTCTACATCAAATTTATCAAAATCCAAATTTTACACAAATCCAAAAATATTAAGTAAAAATTTGAATATTCGAATAATTTGAATATTCGAATAATTTGAATATTCGAATAATCTGAATATTCGAGTAACCTGAATATTCGAATAATCTGAATATTCGAACATTTTATTATCATAAAGTACTTGCATATTCGAATGTTAGAATATTCGAATAGGAATTTGAATATTTGAATATTTGAATATTCGAATAGGAATATGAATATTTGAATATTCGAATAATATTCGAATAATTTGAATAACCGGCGGAGAATTATTTGAATATTCGAATTATTTGATCAATGAATATTCGAATACTAAACCGATAACGATTCCCAGCCTTAGTAAAAACTAAAATTAAAAACGAAATACTCCACTGCACAGCAACTCAAAAATTCAAGTTTTTCAAAAATCTTCAAAAAAACGATTTTTTAATGAAATATATCTACCTACATAGTTGTTTGGTTCAGAAGTGATAAATATGTTGAAATAGGGCAATAAATAGTAAAAATAACTTCAAGGAAAGCAAGAAATAGCACCGAGCCTAAAATGGAACCTTGCGGCACCTCCACGCTAACTGGCATAAATAAGCCATATTTAAAGCCGATACCGGCCGACTAGGAAGAGGGTAACTGCGGTTCAAATCCTGATCGCGTCGAATATATTGCTGTAAACTAAAAATTTTGCTAGTAAGTCATCTTGGCTTCGGCCAAGTGATCGACTAGCCACTGCATAGTGAAGAAGAATTCGGTTATAATTTCTTTGATAACAAATTCGTTAATTAATTGCTAGCATCATTTAAAGTACATATAACCGTATTTAATTTACGCTGTTTAAGTATATTTATTTAAATATTCATTAAATATTTACTATATTTAACATATTATTATATTTTACATCTTCTAATATGTTTATTAATTTTCTATTTGAGTTAAGTATTCTAATTTTCTATATAGCATTTATCATTTTTCTATAATAGAGCAAACACAAATGGGAGGTATGGAATACCTCCACAGGCATATTTGATGAAAATCAATGGTTTTTGAAGCAATGAAACACAATAAATTATTTACATTTATTTTTATTTAATTAACTACGTATAATCAAATATAGATGGGGGGGGAGGTACTGCTTATCCACAGTAAAATTTCAATACAACGATACTCCACATTTGTTATTTTTATTGTTTTTTTGCTTTTATCTTAATTTTTAATGAAACAATGGCGCCGATTACTAATCTGCCATTACAATGCGTTTATAGAGAAAAGCCATTAGAAAGACTTGGTGATGTTGTCGTTGGAGTAAATAATGGATTTTGATTGATGCGATTTTAAAGAAATGTTGTAGTAGTAGCATGGGACCATTAATTTTAAAGAAGTTGTCAACAGTTGTTGGTCAAATTGAATGGAGCTGTCGAAGCTAAACGCTGATATTTGGTGAATGGAAAGTGGCTGGAGATAATGGAAGAAGAGGAAAAACCGAAGACGCTACTTTGCGAGCCGAGACATCATTTAATAAAATTAATTAAAGTTGGAGAAGTGAAAAAAAAAATTGAAATCGATGGAACGTTATCTATAAAAATGTACACGTAATTTAGAAGTGCAAAGAAAATATAATTTATCTAACTTTGTAAATTAAGGGCGCTATCACTCTTGTATTCAAACGACAATTTATGCTAACTTTCCGCATGGCAGAAACAGGGATGCATTTAAAATGTTTCAGTCGAGTGAGACAAAGATGAGCTATCGGAAAATGCAGCGAGTTAAACAACGAATCCAGAGTGTATTCAAGAAGAAACAATTTTGAAAAACGACTTTCTTTGTGCTTAAACCATTAAGGACTAATTGCAACGTTTTAATTTTAAGGTTTGAGATAACTTTTGACAATCTTTTGAATACTTGCTGAATGTGCATAATTTATTATGGCTAAGTTTTCTTTTAAAATGGATACCGATAATAATGGACGTAAAGAAAAGCAAAGAAAATGCCGTTGGTTGGTTTAGGCATCACGAAAATTATCTACGTGATATTGCTTAAACGCTTAAACAAACAAAACGAAATTAAATTTACGTTTAAGAAATTACAAAAATCTTATGGCAAATTAATTTGTTATTCTATTTGCGTAGGTACCTAATAATATTATATTTTATAATTTTCTTTTAATTAATTTCAAAGAAAGTGTATTTATCGGACAAATTAATTTTAATAACAAAATGAAATGCTTCAGAAAAGTTAATAGTATTGGTAGGTAAATGAAAAACAGCGTTTGAAAAATGTAGCTGTTAAATAAATTTTCTTGGAAATTACCTTAAAAATCGAGATCTAAAAACTTCTAATAAGAGTTAAAATTAATACGGAGAGCCAGGAACTTTAATTTAAAACTTTTTAAAGGTGCTGTAGAGAGAAAATAAGAAAAGCTTTTTAATATTCCCTCTCGATTTGCCAAGAAAATCAATAAAAACAAGGATCTCATTACTTTTTTGCCCTGTCTGAATTTTTATTCAAGACGCTTTTCGATTAGCGTTTTAATTTTAACTTGGCTCGTCCTGATGTTTTTTGATGACTTTTCTCTTTCTCCCTCCTCCTTTATCTCGCCTTTATCAATCACTCGGCACAGAAATATCGCAAAATTTTAATTTACAAAATTTTACATGAATTTCGTCCATTTTTTCCTTACAAACATTTTCTTCGGCTTCCAGCTAAAACAATCTAAAACTTTGATAGTTTTAATTTTCCACTTCTTCAAAACAACATTTATTTTGTAATTTAAGTTACGAATTAACATTGCTAAACTACTGCTACTCTAGTTTTTTTTTCCTTTTTTAATTAAAATTACTTTTTCACTTATTTTTAATTGGTTGTTCAATAAAATTAACATTTTTATCTTAATTAACCAAGAGCGGAAAGCACCAAGCGTGTATCCATGTTCCTTATTGCGATCTTTTCAAAATTTCAATTTCACTTTTTCGACCTCAAATTATTAGATATTATTTTCCCCGTTCACCAAAACTAAAATTTATAAAGTTTTCATATTATAACTTTTTCTGAAAACCGTATAAAAATCAATTGTTCTAGTTAAAGTGTAACTTTTCAAAGCAAAAAATACTTTAGTGCCATTCATCGCCAGCAGTAAAATAATTTAGTACTTAGGCACTAAAGTATAAGTAATGTCAATTAAACTTAATAATTAATTTTTCTTGTATGAAATGATTGTCGAATTTCCTTCGCTATAAAAAGTCAAACATCAGCTCTTAATAAAATAATATACCAATTTTAATTTAAAAATTTTGGTTTCCAATCAGCAGCGTAGCGTGAGGGGGCAGGGGGGGGGGCAAATGCCCCGGGCCGCACTTCTGTGGAGGGCGGCAGAATAAAACACCCAGAATAAAATTATAATTATTTTATTTTAATTTCATTTTAATAATTATTTTTAATAATATTTAATAAATTGGTATATTAAGAAATACTTTTTTTTGATAAATTGCGAAAATAGGGGCGCGGCAAATTTAGGGTTTGCCCCGGATACCAGAAATCCACGATCCAAGAATTTTAAATCCCGAGATCCTGATAGAAGATGCAAAGAAGGAATTTAGAAAATTTCAATCAGTTCTGTTTTTTTAAATTTTTAAAATTAAAATGAAAACATAAATAAATAAACAAAATGAACATCAGAATCTACACCGTAGATTCTATGAATTAGTTCATTGTACTTATGAAAATTATATAAATAAAAGAGCGGTGTGAATCTCTGTATATCCTCAATACTATTGTGTTTCTCTTGAGTATGATCAATCCGGGGGGTTTGGGGGGTATGGAATACCCCCCAGTACACAATGAAATATTAAAAACATTTCAACCTACTTTAAAAAAAGAGATGAAGATTACAGAGTAATCATTGTGTGTACATATAATTTTTGAACCCTAAAATATATCTCATCCTGGTGGAATCTCCCCCCCCCCCCCCCGATATGTGCTACTGCAATATGTATATTAATAAAATATATCTATTCAATATAATCATTCACACAATATGCAAAGAAACCTTGGATCTTAGAAATCGAGGGGTTGATGAGTATGAAATAATCGTCAGACCCACACCCGTCGAAGTAAAAATTCTCCAAAAAACTCGGAGACAAAAATTCTTCTTATTTGTGAAGCAATAATGGAGATAATATGAAAAGAAACATGTAATTCAGCCACCTCAATCTCCAACGCTGACCAGAGTATGTGGCAGAGAAAAATATTATACTTAGAAGCGATTGTTATTTGCAAATTGCGATTTACATTAAGCGAACGCCACCACACGGAAAAATATTGAATTAATCTAATACGTATAGTTTTGTTTATAATCCACACGTTTGCATTCCTTTGATGTTTTATGTTGTGAATTATTATTTCACCGCAGTTTTACGATAAAATAATTTAGAATCAAACTCAAAACAACATCAAGTGTACGTAATAAAGCCACCATATTGTTGGGGGGGGGGTATGGAATGATACAGAACACAATAGATAAAGCAAATAATTTTCTGCACATTTTATTCGTAATTGCAAAATTTACAAATAAAATAAAATTTTAAAATAAACTAAAATAGAATAAATTATAGTAAATGTGTTTCTAATGGGAGTTAAATTAGTGTTTACAAAATTAAACCAATTTAAATAGGTAAAATTTAAAATTTATATTGCATATTCTTTTTAAATGCAGAATCTTGTATACCGAAAATAAATTTTCTAAATTAGTAATTTTATAACAAAGATTTAATTTTATATATTTTATATTTCTGCTTCAATTATTCTTGAATAAATCCTGATATATAAAATCCCAGCACGCTGCTGCTGCTCCTGCTACACCGTGTCATTTTTTGGTGGAAAAAAACATTCTTGATATCCGTCACTTTTGCTAAAAAATTTAAATTTCCCGATTGAATTTCCCGATTTCCCCACTAAAAGAGTGGAAATCCTGCGATGTGTGCTGGAGGGTGTTCTACACCCCCCAGACCCCCCGGTTTACAATTTTACCAACCCTAAAAATATATTAAACTAACTAAGATTAGGACTAACCGGGAAATTATTATATTTATTATATTATTATATGTTACGGTCAAGGTCATTTGAGCTGGCCATTAATGTCATTGACCGGCCATTGACGTCAACGCCCGTTGACGGTGGGCAATGATGTAAATATTTTCAAATGATTGTAATATTTACGTCTTTGGCCGGTCAATGACGTTAATGGCCAAAATGGATTGGGCAATGATGATATTATGGAATAACTACTATAAAGAACAGCAAAATGCCGATTTAAATTTAAGAGCCAACTGGCAAGTGATATTTACGTGCATATGTTGTATTCATTGTATTGTAATATAATATACTTAATTCTTTATTAACAAAAATAATATAAGTTAAAAAATAATTAAATAAATTTTTTTAAATTAATTATTTTTCAATTTCAAATTTGTTTGCTTTCACGACACCCACATTTATTATTTTTACATCTGCTGCTTGTGTAAGAGTAATCTCATTTTTTTTTGGTCGTATCACTAATATTTTCTAACAAAATTAACCTTTCAGTATCCCTTATTAACTAGTGTTAATTGCAAGGGCACATTTAATATATTACTTTCAGATGGAATCTATAGAATACTAGTTTCATCATTGCCCACCCCGTATTGGGCATTCACGTCATTGCCCGGACAATGATGTAAAAACCACACATGAAATTTTAAATGACAACATCGCCCAAAATGCATGGTCATTGACGTCAATGTCCGGTCTATGACGTCAATGCCCAACTAAGCAAGTCATTGACGTTATTCTCCGGCCATTGACGTTAATGACCGAATTGTCAACATTGACCGTAACAAATAAATTATTATTTTTATGAATATTACATATTTATTTAATTTCCTTACTGCTCACGGAGTTTAGCTGCAACCTTCTGTGTTACTTTGAAAGTTAGTTATAAAAATATAAAGCCAAACTTTTAAACCGGGGGGTCTGGGGGGTGTGGAACACCCTCCAGTACATATTGCAAGATTTCCATTCTTTTAGAATACATGGAGAAGATAGGGAATTTATAATTTTTCAAATTACGCCAAAAAAATCGGGAAAAACGGGGAATCCCCCAGTAGCGGGAAACGAAATTAAATTTTTTAAATATTATACCGCTAAAAACGAATTCCACTGTCTAGCTACCCGTCCAGGGACGGGCTTTTCAGCTAGTTATTAATAGACTACTAGTCTGTAAACCATTTTTCATTTTCTTTCTTTTATCTTAGAAAAAAAAGTTTATTTTCTTGATTTTGCTTACATATTATTTATATATTCCAAGATCTCAATCTCAAAAAGTCACATTTTAGTGTCCTGCAGCTTTTAATTGAGTCTACATTAAAAAAATTAATAAATTTACTTCCCCCTCCTACTTCCCTCCGTTTGATCCGTCTAGTAAACGCAAAACAAAAATGCGTACTTTTATATTCATTTTTATATTAAATTCTAAAGAAAAATGGTATATTGTTTTATTATAACTGAAAATCAAACTTTTCTCGGTGAGGAAATTTTCTATCTGCTCAGCTTCGCATTGCATATTTACAGAGTTTCGATCCGAAGAAAACATGTGATTTTATCTTCAAACAACAATAAAAATTGAAAAAAAAATTGCAAAAATTAAATGAGGGATTTCTACAGACCACAAATTATTATTCATTTGATTTAAATTTATTTTTATACAATTGCATTGATTATCGTCAAAAAAAACTAAGATTTCGAGTTTTCATAATATTTAAACTTGAGAACTTATCGGATTATCTACTTCTAATTATCTCTGGTGGAAACCTAAAGTTCAGCTTAACAGACTGTTTTTGACTTAACTCTCTTATAGCGGCTAACTAAAATTGGTAAATTCGGCTGTTAGCTTTCTTAAGGGGGGGGGGAGGCTGGTATTACCAAATTTTTGCTCAATTAAAAACTAAATTGTAAGTATTTCGAGTTCGAATCTCGATAGGATTGAAATTGAAATATTGAAATAATTTCGGTGAGGATATTTGGGTGATTTTCAAGAACATTTGAATTAATTTATCGCCGGCGATACTTTTGATAAAATCCCTTAAGACTGTAGAAAATTTTAAGAAGATATTAAAAAGATAGCAAAGTAAATATTTAATTTAAAATACAATGTTGAGGTAAAATGCTTTTTCCACATTTCTAATTCTGTTCTTTTCGTAATAAAGAATGATTTCAAAGAGAAGCATTTTAAAAGATTTTCTTTGATGCTCAGATATTTATGCTACAATATTTCCCTGGCGCTGCAATACGGTCGGTCGGCGGAGGGCAGCATTAAAAAATTTCAACTTCTTTAATGACTAAAGCATTAAGGGGATCAGAATGAAAAAGTGCGTTTGTTTTTAAAAACTCTCATAAAGAAATCAATAAAACCGGAAGAAAACTAAAATTTCTCGGGCTGTACAATCGGACAGTTTGTGCTGCATCTCTTTCGCTCGATAAAAATTTTAGCAATGTCGTCTCTTTTCCACTTATTATAAGTGCGACCCCTTGTAAAGTGTAAAAGTAGGGTGAAAGAATAAAAGAGGGGTATAAATGGGGGTGTTTGGGGGTGGTAGGGGTTTAAAAGAGGCGAATTTACATCGGAAAGAGTTGATTGCTTTGCCTTGAGCGGCGGCCATCTTACTTCTTTATTATTGGCCATGGTTTTCATAAACTTTAGGCGTAAAAATTTTAGATTGATGCACTTTTTATTTTAATTGCTTTTGTTTTAATTTTTGTACTAAAATTTCATTACGACCAACTGAGCCTCTTTCACCGAACGCTTTTCACTTTATTAACGAAAAATTGTTGAAAAATATCACATTATTTGCTACAAGCAAAATTTTGTTTATTCTACTCTTAGATAACTTTCCAAACTTTTCAGACGCGTCTCACCTTTCTTATCCGATCCTCTTTTTTTCTCGCTCGAAAAATTGCCACTTATCGTGATTTTATAATTTCCTTTCCTGTACTCCACTTACATAATTTGATTTTCACTTTTTGTACAATCGGAAAAATTTAAAGATGCATGCTGGATACCGAGGTCTATGTAATTAAAATGATAGCGTGCGCTCACGTTGTGTAAGTTACGATTTCGTTAGTGTAACGAAAAGTTTTAACGCTCAAAACAAACCACAAACTGGAAACATCATTATTTGTACTTTACGTCTTGTTTATGCTTTTCCTTAAAAGACACGTTTTTCAATTATAAAAAAAAATAAAATTATTGTTTCGTCAACCGTTTTCAGAACCTACAGGAATTTTCTAACCGATCGGCTGCAATAATTTTTTTTCAAAAATTTATTAATTTTTTTTTTTTTTTTAATTTAAATATTATTATAATTTGTTTTGCAATTAACTACGTTTCAAGACGGTAAATGCCTGGTTAGAAAGTTCGTTGGCCGTTGATTGATAAGCCGAGATCCTAGCTTCAGTTCCGGGTGAAATAAAAAATGTTATTTTCAGCAAATCACGAAAAAAGTAATTTTACTTTTTCATAGAATTTTTAATTTTTAACCGCGACACGTAAAATCAAAGCTTTAAAATATGTTTTCCGTCCCCATCGTTCACTTAATTTTGTTCTGGGAAATTCCCAAAAAACTGCAAAATAAATGTTGAAGTTCTCAAAGTTTCGCGTAACTCACAAATTAGCAAGATTTGCGGTTTTTGTTAAAATGTAAATGCATTCAACAGATTAGTTGGATTCTGATTAGTTATCGTGAGTAAGTCCAAGCTTTATTGACAAACATATCTATAAAATCAATACCTATACGAGGTTTTCAAATAAAATAATGTAAGAATTTGTAATCTTTAAATGGATATACCTATTTTATTTAGAATGAGAGTGACTCTTTCATTTTTAGGTTGGTAAACAAAGGTTGACCAATCAGAACTTTCTTTCAAATGCGGTTACATTTCGTGTGTATCCTCCAGAACCACAAAAGTTTTACTTTATCGTGTGATTAATTCGATTGAATGACAACTTATTCTTTATCAAAAAAAAAATTTTTTCATGGAAATTCACGCCGGGTAGTCTGGGATAAGGAATGCCCCCCCCCCTCGCCCATAATACCAGTATTTATAAATGTATACGACATACCGATTTAATTGTTATAAAATAGTAAACAGTTTCCATTCAACTAAATTATTCACAGAACATAAATTTACTCTTTGGCTTCCAAAACCGGGGGGTCTGGGGGGTATGGAATACCCCCCAGTACACTTATCAGAGCAGATTTGTTCATGTCATTATAATTCATTTTCAATTACATGAAAATCTTTGCTGTTTCAAAAGAAATTTTTTTTATAGAGCCGCAGCAGCAGGAGGGGGATCCGAGAAGATGCTAAAATCAAAAATCTACACCATTTAAAAATAACCTATATGTGCATTGTCGACTGTTGTGGTGAGACTGAAATACTATGTCTGCTGAGTGCATATTGCATAATTAAGAGTTAATAACGTTTGTGCGGTACTGAGGTTGGCAGTGTCTATAACTAATTCTTTAATTCAAAAGTATTGAAATAAATGCATTAATTTAATTAATTAATGCATTTGATAAATCAAAAAATTCAAAAATTCAAAAATTCAAAAGAAGTGTAACGAGAAGCTACTGCAGAAGCAGCTTGGAAACATCCACACATGCAGATGGCAAGCCAATCGCATGCAATTAAAGATTTTACTATTCTACCAGTTTTAAGATTACTCCAAAGAGATTTTCTATCATCAATCATGCCTGATCTATTATTTCTCTGAATAATATTTGTTATTTTAGATTGGATGGGTAGCTTACATACTTCTCTTTAATGATGCTGCCATTTTATTTTATGAGTATCTAAATTTCGAGATCCACTTCTGTAAATAAGTGACGCGCAGAACAGGATTAACGAGATTGTCATTCAATTTTTTTTTTTTTTTAAATTTGCCTAAAAGCGATTTCAAGTTTAGTCTGACTATCGCGCATCTCGGCTTCGGCCTACTTACTTCATATTATGTAGTATATCAAAAATACTTTATTTAAACATTTAATTTCCATTCCCGCTACTGGGGGATTCCCCGTTTTTCTATATTTTAAAATAACGCAAGAAGTTGCTGCACTTTTGCTTAAAAAGTCCAATTTCCCGATTTTCCTTCTCCAAGTATTCTAAAAGAGTGGAAATCCTGCGATAGGTACTGGAGGGTGTTCCACACCCCCCAGACCCCCCGGTTTAAAATGTTGACTTTATATTTGTATATTATTTTTATAAATAACTTTCGAAGTAACACAGAAAGTTGCCGATAAACTTCATGAGTAGTAAGGTAATTAAATAGATATTCTTCCCAGTTTAAATTTATTCTAATAGTCGAAGAGATTAAATTTGCCCCATTTTTACTTAAAAATTCAAATTTTCCGATTGGTCCTATAATCTTAGTTAGTTTAATATATTTTTCGGTTGAGAAAATTGTAAACCGGGGGGTCTGGGGGGTGTGGAACACCCTCCAGTACATATTTTAGGATTTTATAAGAAATTTATAATTTTTCAAATTTTGCCAGAAAAAATCGGGAAATTTGAATTTTCAAGCAAAAGTTTTTTTCAACAAATGACACGATGTAGCAGGAGCAGCAGCAGCGTGATGAGATTTTATAGATCAGGATTATATTGATAATATCGAATAATTCGCTTTAACAAGAAAGACGAAAACGCACAGGGTTGTTGATTATGAATATTAATTTGTTTGGTTTACCTAACGTTTTGTTTAATGTCAAGTCTAATAATTAAGTAAATACAATTATTATTGATTTTAAATATATTGAATTGAATAAATGTTTTTAATACACAAATAACAAAATGAACAATTTGAAAGATTTTATTTGAATTCGTTACTGTTCCGCTTGCTGTCTGCAAGAAGTAATATTTTTAAAAAATAATTCAAACATAATAATTCATAAATAATTCAAAAAAACAAATTTTTGATTAGAATTTCAAAAATAGCAATGTAATAATCTAACATCGACGCATTTTTAAAATCCCATTTCAATTTTCAACCTCAACGCAAAAGAACAAAATTTGAAAATGTGTCTCTTGAGGTTTAGTCAAGTTTCCACAACTTTTGATATTTGTTCACATAACAAGCTAGCTATATATTATTTATTGAATAATAATAATAATTTATGTTTATTAATTTCGACTTTGAATTTTAAAAAAGTTTACCTTATAATTGAAAATGCGAAATAAAGCTTAGAATTTATTTTTTTTTTAATTCAGTTTAATTTTTTAGAAATTTGTTTTTATTAATTTGCAGAAAATAATTTTTTTGTGTATTTCGAACTAATCATCTCACAATCAGAAGTAGAGTTCAATTTTCAATTTTGATAAATTTCAACCCCGCACACTTAAAAATCCAAAACTAAAGAAAAATTTTAATTTTCAAAGTTTAGCGCAAATCGGGAAATTAATTAAAATTTCGGGTTCAAGATTCGCGACCCCGAGAGGTTTAAAATAATTCATAACATATTTGGGTAATTACAAAAATTTGGATTAAAGTGATTAATAGTAGATAACAGACTTAATTATTGTCTTGACAAATTATTAATACACAATTAAATAAATTAAGGCATAAACACAGTCGTCGTATCTTATAATTAACTTATAAATTGGAATATCTTTTAAAATTATTGTATTGCTTCAACTTACTCTAAATTTACCACTTAATTTTAATCGTTGGGTTTCTTTAATTACTTTATTTGTAATTAACTTTAAAATAATAAATTAAATCTTGAAATTATTGTAACACGGAACACTAAAAACTTTTACTGCTCACAACTACGCTTAAAGTACGCATATAGGCCGTTTATTGATATTAAACTCTTTAGGAAGGGTCATCATGAGACCAAAGGTATCCAGGTCAGTATCACCACCCTTAACGAACAAAAGCTCACCAAGACTGGTCAGGCAAGTATGCAAATGTGTTAACTAAAAGGTCACTTAATAAAGACCAAAAAGCTATGCCAGCTGTTCCATTCTTGACATTTTTTTGTAATTTGACCAAAGGGTTGCAAATCCACAGGAAGTAAAACTATTTTTGTCAATTTATTATTTGATTGTTGAAAATTTTTAATTTTATCTGACTGCGCCAATTGTTAAAAAAATATTTCTTTTTATTTAAAAAATATTTACCTACTTCCTTCTCGCCCTACAAAGATGGGTAACCAATTTGACATCCCTTAATTGATTTTAGCGTAACATTGATTTTTGATTGAATTTGAAGTATATTTCGCTTGCTATTATGGAATCTTCGGTTTCCATATTTCATTGTCAGGCAATTTGGAGGTTTTTGATTTTTCAATAAAAATTTTCAATCATAACTTTACGCCCGTTAGGTTTGCACATAACGTAGGTACCTCGACATAAAATTAACAAATACTTCACCATCTGGCACCCCTAGCATAAGATGCAAAGATGACCCTTTAATATAAAAATCGCCCCTTAACCGGTTTGACCAAACTTAAAGATAGGGTTGAAAATTAAAAATGCTGACCCTTAATTTGCATACCTGTATGACCACTATGAGAAAATTTTTCAAAGCCAAATGAATAAGCGCGATAAAGCTTATTTTGACTATGACCTGACATTCAATAGATATTTTTATAATGGTCATCGTTAACGGTCTTTTCCAAATGAAGCTGCATGTCGAAATCTGTCAGGTTTGATTCCAATGTTCTAGTCAAAACGTCGGTTTCCTTTTGATAATTTTATTTTTGGTTATCCAAATTGTAATTTTTACATAAAATACTAAGTAGGTACTTATTGGCGTTTTAAGAACAAATTTTCTTACCCTATGGAAATCAAGAGATGAAAATTCAGGTTTTTCCAATATCGTCGAATTACAAATTTCACGATTTCGTTTTTTGCGAATGTTTTTTGCAACAATTTTTTGGCAAAACGTTTAGGTTATCTGAAGCAAAAAAACAGAATTTAAAATTTTCTGTTCAATTCCAAACAGAAATCTTCCTCCCTACTAAATGGCATTATTGATTGGGGGATAAAATGGTTGCCTGTACGTATGCTATCGTAGTTCATCTACCCGGTACCATTATGCCTTTTGGCGCTACTTACAAGAACTCAAAAATGAAATGTTCTGAATTTAAATCTAATGAAAAAATTAAAATAATTTTTTTGTGATATTTCAGGTCAGTGTTAGTAAGTAGTATTTCATGAATAAAAGTAGATAATTTAGAAGAAAAATTATTTTTTTTTAGAAAAGCGGCTTTCAATTTTTACAGAAAAATTGTAACATTTTGATTTATTTCAACATTTTTTGTTGCCGAATACACTAAATATTTAAAAATTCAAAATACAATCTTAAGAATGATTACAAATAACATAAATATTTCTTTCGGTGAATCCCCTTTATGAACATAATTTGTTTTAATTAATTTTTTTCATTTTTTTTAAATTAATTCGATATATTTTAAAGCGTCGACATACATCCATTTTCCTGCAGGAAACGCTTTACACTGGAAAACAATTAAGACTAAGAATAGGTAAACTGGCTTGCAGATTTGTGCGCTTCAAAGTCAAATAGAATGGTAAGCAGTAGCGCAGCCAAGAGGGGGCTAGTGAGTCTACAGCCGCTCCCCCCCGACGCAATAATTTTACCGAAAATAAGATGACCACGCCCCTTTTTCCGAAAAAATTTTGCCTGCGGCGCGCGCTTTCTACGTAGCTTTAGCCCCCCCCCCCCACATAACTAAATCTTTGCTGCGCTACTGATGGTAAGTATCTTAGTATCCAACTCTCAATTTTTGCAAAGTTTCGAAATATAATCTATAGATAGACAAGATTTCATTTCTTCATTTTAACGCCAAATTCAAAGTAAACTGTCATCCTCGGTGGCGTATTAATCCAGCTCCGGGTCTGTGTTCTAAAATCTCAATGGGCCCCCTACCCAGGGCCGTGCGGTAGATTTTCTCAGTATGATGCAAGTCTCCAAAATGCCGCCTCGTAAATTTTCTTTAAAATATTTTTCGATTTTATGATCTTAGGATCCTTATGAGGATATTTAAGTTAAAGATCATCAAAATGGTAAAAATACATATAGTTTGGATAATTACGAAGAAACAGTTCAAGTTGGTAGTTTTTGAGAGTAAAAAGCGTCAATGAGCATTCAGATTTACTCTCAAAAAGCACCAACTTCAACAGCTTCTATGTAATCATCAAAATAAATTTATTAGTGCATTAAATTCAATTAAAAATCGTCCATCGTTGACCCTTAACTGAAAACGGGACAATTCTGTGTCCCAAAACTTTCCTCGGGGACACCGGTACGAAGTACCAAAAACCGAGACAGTCCTGTTCAAAACGGGACGTATGGTCACGTTATTCATAACTCGATACCGGATCATCTGAAACAAAAAAGTCAAAATGCGTTTAAAAGGTGATATGTTTCCCTAGGTAGTCAGAAAGAGTTTTTTGTTTTTTTCGATTTTTTTACTTTTGGCATCATATTGAAGTGAAAAACTCGATTTTCTCTAAAGCATTTCGGTGAATTTGTTATTATAAAATGGAAAAAAATGGTAAAAAAATTTAAAAAATCCCTCTGACGACCTGAAGAAGCATATCACCTTCAGGGCCGTAGTTAGAGGGGGGCATTGTGGGGCAATGCCCTACCTTAACATTCCAATGCCCTAGCACCCCACGTGCCTGAACTTGCAAGTTATGGCATTTTTCCCTTGAAAAAAAACGGCAAAAAGCTAAAAAAAGAAAAAAGCTCATTCGTTGTCGTTGTCAAACATTCATGAGCGATTATTTTAGTTGTGCCATACTTGTGACCACCGCTGCCCTACCTAAAATTCAACTCTAGCTACGGCCCTGATCACCTTTCAAACGCATATCGACTTTTTTGTTTCAGATGATCCGGTATCGAGTTATGAAATTCGCTGTCACGGACTTATTTATTGATATTTTTAATTGAAAAGATACTTCAAATGTTATACTATAACGTGTATGTATATGAAATAAATAAACCAAAATTATTCATATATCCAAAAATAGATCATGAAAATATGCCTTTTCTCGGTGTGAGGCTAATTTGAACTTCAACTGAAGTAAAAATTACTTCAATTTTTTCTCTGTGTACACATTCTCGCAAAAATTTTGAAGTAAATATTACATCAGTTATAGTAAATTTTATATCAAATTTTATAAAATTTACATCAAATTTAGTAAAATTTACTTCAAAATTGATGTGAGGCTGATTTTTTTTTTTTTTTTTTTATTTCAATTAATATTTACAATCTGTTTATTAAACAATAAGTAAATTATTTGGCTTAAATTAGTGACACGTTGAGAACATTCCAGTGAATGTACTCATTTTAAGTTATCAAAATTTGTGAACATAAAATGCAAATACACTAGTTGTTAGTCAAATCGAGAAGCCAGGTCCGAGGGCTTAAAGCGTTTCAGTCTTCGAATCTCATATGAATCATCAAGCAGGTCCACTGCCAATTCGTTTGGATGCGTTTTCAATCGATCTTTATATTTAACGGAGTAGTTCTTAATTTCGCTGTGTATTGAAGGAATTTTCAGGTCTCGATGGATTGTATCATTTGGCACATACCACGGAGCTTGTACAATTGTTCGAAGTGTCTTATTTTGGAATCTTTGAAGTATTTCGACGTTTGATGTGCTCGCAGTTCCCCAGAGCTGGATTCCGTATGTCCAAATCGGTTTCAGTATTGTTTTATAAATTAATAGTTTGCTCTCTAAACTTACTTGTGAATTTTTACCTATTAACCAATACATTTGTCTAAATTTGATACCAAGCTGCTTCCTTTTATTAAAAATATGTTTGCGCCATGTAAGTCTTCTATCTATGTGTAAACCCAGATATTTTGCATCTTCAGCCTTGGGTAGAACGCAGCCATTCAAAGTTACAGGTGGGCAATCATCTCTTCTCATGGTGAATGTAACTTGTGAAGATTTTGTTTCATTGGCTTTTATCCTCCACACTTTGAGCCACTTTTGGATTCTATCTAGGTTTTTCTGCAAGTTTGTTGAAGCGACCGTCGGATTAGTATGTGATGCAAGCACAGCGGTGTCGTCAGCAAAAGTTGCTACCATTGTTGCTTCAGTCGTTGGTAGATCAGCAGTGTACAACAAGTACAAAACCGGACCCAGGACACTACCCTGCGGCACACCCGACTGGATTGGATACATTTCGGAATATTCTTCACCATATTTAACTAAAAAATGTCTGTTAGTCAAGTAAGATTTTAATACCTGATAGTAATTGTGTGGTAAGCTCTTCTTCAATTTGTAGAATAAACCCTCGTGCCACACCTTGTCGAATGCTTGGCTTATATCTAGGAATGCCGCAGAGCAGTATCTCTTATGTTCCAGATCGTTACCGATTTGTTTTATAATTCTATGAACCTGTTCTACCGTGCCATGATGACTTCTAAATCCAAATTGGTGGCTAGGAATGAGTGAATCTTTCTCCAATATTGGTTTTAGGCGTTTGTAGAAAAGTTTTTCGAAAATCTTTCCTAGCACTGGTAGCAGACTTATTGGTCTGTAAGACGTTATTTCTTCAGGTTTCTTTCCTGGTTTCTGTATAAGAATAATTTGTGCAACTTTCCATAAGTGCGGGAAGTGGTTTAATCTTAATATTGCATTGTAGATGTACGTAAGTAGTGTTAGGCACTTAGGAGTTAATTCTTGTAAAACCCTACCTGTAATCAAGTCAAAGCCGGGTGCTTTTTTGGGATTGATTTCGCGTAGGATTGTTTGTTTAACTTCTTGAAGTTTAAAACTCTTTATTGGCAAATCCATCTGAAAGGGTGCATCGAGATATTTATAGATGTCATTATCTTTTAGTGTAGATGTTGATGGGAATGGTTTGAAAACATTAGAAAGGTGCTTGGCAAATGCATCAGCCTTTTCCTTATCGCTTCTAGCCCACTTACCCCTATCATCTCTGACTGGTGGTATTGTTTCTTGTGGGTGCTTGAGTCTTCTTGTGGCTTTCCAGAGCGAGTAGTCGGTTGCTCTAGTAGCTGTTAGATTGCTAAGATAGTCCTGAACAGACTGGTTTTTGAGTTGTGATAAGAGGATTTTAAGTTGTTTAGCAGCTTTGTTGAATTTTGCTTTGCTCTCAGGTGTTCTTAAGGTTTGCCATTGTTTTCGAAGTTTTCGTTTTTCGGAAATTTTTTGTTTAACTGAAGCGGGGCACGATTCTTCAATATGAGTTGTATTTCGATCAGGTGTACTTTGCCATGCTGCATTTTGAATTGCTGCAGTTAAGTTTTCTACTGCAATGTCAAGCTCTTCTTCTGTTTTCAGAGGGACATTTAGATTAATTTGCTCGTCCAATTTTCTTTTAAATAATTCCCAATCAGTTTTTTTACTAAATAATGATGGTTGTTTTTGCTTGTAAATGATTTGGGAGTGAATTGTTAGTATAACGGGTGTATGATCGGAACTGAGATCCAATGTTGGTTCCACTTTGAGCTGTTTGATATTTATACCTTTTATCACGTAGAAGTCGATTATGTCAGGTATTTTAGTTTGATCGCTTGGCCAGTATGTGGGTTGTCCCGATGATAGACTTGCCATACCATTAGACGTTATTGTTGCCAGCAGCTCTCTTCCTTTGGTCGTTATTCGTCTTGAGCCCCAGTGCGTATGCTTGGCATTGAAGTCACCACCAGCAATGAATCTGTTTCCAAGTGTACTAAAGAAGTGTTCATAGTGTTTTTTTTTATTGTTATGTTTAGGTGGGCAGTAAATCGCTGAGACCACCAAGTTGCCCTTTCCATTCTCAACTGCTACACCAGTAGCTTGAAGATAATCGTGTTGATATTTCTCGAGTTCATAATGTTTGATGCTTTTTCTGATAATTACTGCCGTGCCACCGTGTGCTTTGCCATCTGGGTGTTGGGTATTGTATATTACAAATTTGGGAATTTTTAAATAGCTTTTTGTTGTAAAATGTGATTCTGAGATTAGCATTATGTCTATTTTGTGTGACTCCAGGAATAGTTGAAGTTCTTGTGCATGTTGGCACAAGCCGTTGGCGTTCCATATTGCAATTTTAAGTAGTTCGACCATTACATCATTTTATTGACCAGTGTTGTTAGTAGATTAAGCATTGTGGTCATTTGCTCCGTGAGTTTTTTCATCATGATCTTGAGCTCTTCAAAATCATCGCTTGACTGTTTCATTGGTATGGTTTGATTGAATTGACTGGAATAATTATTAGGTAATTGATTGAATGTAGGTTGACTTACTTGCTGTGCGTATGAAGTGCCTGGCTGTACCATTTGTGATTGTGTTATTGGGTGTTGAGTATTGTTTTGATTTACTTTCTGATCGTTTCTTTCCCTCAGTTTTGGATACAGTCGTTGTTGGAGTTGTTTGTGTATAATGCATCCTCTATAGTTAGCGGGATGACCCTCTCCACAATTGACACATCTCACCTCATCGTTTTTGTCTTTTCTGGGACAATTCTTTGTCAAATGATGTTCTATACATTTTACACATCTTGGGGGTTTGCTGCAAAAATTTTTCGTATGTCCAAACCGCTGACAATTCATACATTGGGGAATTTCCCTCTTAGCTCGTGGTGGTTCGAATTGTACTACAGCGTTCATAATACGATCGATTCCAAGCACTTCCTTGTTGTTTTCTTTTTGTTTAAGTTCGACATAAAACATGTGTAACGCATTCTTATTGATTCGATGTTTTATGTTGCTAACATTAGCAACCGTGTGACCCAATTTTTCCATTTCCAATTTGAACTGTTCAATATCTGTTGATGAATGCAGGTTTTTTAATACTACTCGATAGTTTCGATCTTGCTTAGGTTTGTAGGTATGGAAATCAGTTTTCTTCTCTTTCAGTCCCTCAACTATTTGGGTATAATTTACTCCAGTTTGTGGTTGTACCCTAACTTGCTCGTTACCCATGATTTTAATAGTATAACTATCTTTGGCTGTGGAATTCAGCAGTTCGACCAGTGGTCGTATATTTTTCACTCCATCGACAAAGATTGGTGGTGGTTTGGGTGCAGCCGGCTCTATAGGTTGATCTTCCTCTAGGTTTTCGTTAACTTCTTCTAATGATTTAAATCTATTATTTGTTTGTATGGGAGAATTTAGCCAGTAGTCGCTCATTTTTTTTTTGTTTATAGCTGATGGTGCTTTGTTCAGGACTTCTATTTCGCTTTCTATGATTTTTGACGGTTACCCAGTCCATGCTTTTAGGTAGCGGTGGGAAGTCAGAGTTTCCCATGGACGTATGGTGTTGGGCTGGACCAGTATACTGCTGATTTGCCATTTGCACGGGGTTAACGTGTGATGGACCCGGTATTGACAGCACTTGTTGTCCAGGATATTGCAAAATTGATGGATAGTTTTGATTGTAATAAATTAATGGATGGGCTGGGTGTTGTAACTGGGGCAAGTACAGCCCTGGCCCTTGATGTTGGATTGTTGGATTCATATGGTTTTGTTGCGCGTTTGACTCCATAATAGGATGGTCGTTAATCGTGTTGGGCTGACCTGACCACGATTCATCGCCTTGTGGTTCACTTACTTGTGGTGTTTTCTTTGGAGGCGGCGTACGTTGCATGTTCGTGCTGTTTACATCCTAACCTTACTTTTATTCGACCGACAATAATTTTTAAACTATCGATTTTTAAAGAGAGATAATATTTGCTCGATCGGTTTATCAAACTATCAGATTGATTATCACTATATCACTATTATTTACAGCCTGATATAACAATATTTTAACAAATTTCAAATTATCACAATACGGAAGTGGTTATTGCACCGAGTATTTTTGTATTTGAACTTCAATTATAGTAAAAATTACTTCAAAACACCAAACATTTTTCTCTGTGTAGCCTGGGGCGCTAGACTAGCTAAATCCGGCCCTGTAGGTATTACCTCTACTGTTTTGTTCTTAACAACTAATTAAATGTTTTCTTAAAAATGTATTGAAAAGTATGGAAAATAACAAAGATTTTTATTTATTTATTTATTTATATTGTAATGTATGTCTGAAGTTGTATGCGCATGACACATTAACGAGCAAACTTAAAATTGTGTATCAATTTAGTTATGTGCAAAGGATATTTAAAGTTTATATGAAATTATGCAGACTTCTTGTGAACCGAATTATATTTGTGATCTATATAGGTAAATATACACAAGTTTGTAAAACAATTTAGAACATATTATAAAAGTGTGTCACATTATTAAAAGCGTGTAGTTTTTTCTAGGTTATACAATGACATTTGTGTGGTAGAGACAGATCTGTATTATATTTGGCCAAATAAAAAGAAATTTACCTTGCAAAGGGTTTGGTACAAACCGGCGATATAAGCTTTCGGATGCTGCGATGCACTAGAACTCCTCCATTAATTATTCCAGGACCGTCGTAAGTAACAGTTTATTTAATCTTCTTATAAAAAAATTTAATTTTTATTAACCTCAACGTTCAATTTCACCTTCACTATTTAATTCTTACAGGAGTCACTTTGATTTAAAATTTGTTCAAAAAGTTTTAATATTTTAATTTTAGGTTAACTAACATTCCGAGAGTGTTTCGGAAACACTTTCAGGACCGGTTTTGGTTAAAAACAAAAGTTAGGTTAAGACTGGCACGTCTTTCTTGGTCAACTACTAAAACAATACTGATTAACATTATATAGATAAGATAAGATAAGATAAAAAACTCTTTATTAATTTAATTCTTTACATTTTTTCAGAACTAACTATCACATAGATCTAAAAAATAATTACATGAGTATTCGACTTGCGCCTATTTAAATTTATCAAGTCAATTTGATTTAGTGTTAGTATGTCTCTATCACTTTAAGATTTGTGCTTTTCTGGGTAAAAACGAGTGCAAAAACCCAGGCTGATCAACATTGAAATTGACACCTCCTTTTATACATTTTTGAATTGTTTTCCAAAAACAAGATAGCCATGTAATCACCATCCTCAAAAACTGCACCGATCTTGATGAAATTTTACAATTCTCTCCATCGCTATCCCAAATATATGTGGAAAAATTTTGAATCCTCTAACTTGTTCCGTTTTTCCACAATTAATAAAAATCTAAGCCGAAATTTTCATATTTTTAGATATTTTGGAAATTTTTCTTAATTTTTGAATTTTCAAATACTTTTTGACTTCGAAAATTCGAGCTCTTCATTCTCTTTCTTTTGCCGTTTAGTATGACTCTGTATCTTAAATATTAACGGAATAATCTTGATTTTACCAAATTTTCCATCTGACAGCTGCTTGTCTTTTACCATAATTTGAAATATTTTATTTGAATTTGCCTTTGAGATGGCCACCTTGCCTCAATCTCTCTACGACCTATTCCTCATCCATTTTATGTATTTTCCATAGTCAGCTCGTCATATTAACCACCATGGCGTTTATCTGCCTCCACGTCAAATTTTGTATCGTCGAAGCACTAAATCTTCCCGAAAACAAGAATTCTCTACACACAATGTTTACCCAACGTAAGTTTAACATAATGTCTTCACACATTTCTTAAAATTATGCATTTATAAAAACAAATTATTTATTTTAGATCTCAAATCGTATGGTTCCCTCAAACCGTCATAATTATGTCACGCAGGACATTGTAAGCAATAAAATACCAGAAGAAAATTGAATTATCCATTGTACATCACCATTTTTACAAGATCGTGTGTTGCATTTTAAGTTACATGGTAAAATTTAAACCAGCATATCAATGATTTAGTTCAAACGTAGCCTCATGCGCATTTACTTAAGTTAGAATTTTGATACTTGTGTCCCTCGTCTTAATCCTTACTTGTACCCTAGCATAATAACATTACAATATATATATATATTATTTTATTTATAATTCAAATTGTATTTTGATCTGCTTAAGCCGCCCCTCTTACCTATAATGCCGCCTGATGCGGCCGCATCTCTGCCTCATGCCACCGCACGGCCCTGTCCCTACCCTACCCGAAAATTATTTAATCAAATACAAACTACCAAATTTTGAATTTACCTAATATTATTAATAAAAATATGAACCCGTGAAAGCAAGTTTTTCAATATAAATCTTTTATATACGATACTTGATTTAACAAAATTTTAAAAATCTAATTATTGACAATGAACCATAAAAATTTAATTTTTTCACTTTTTTCTCGGAAAATGTGAAATTTGAAAAAAAAAATTTTCCAAAGTGAATCGTCATCAGGGACGAATCCATGTGCAAAATTTCAGCTCAATTGGATAGCGCAAACTGGGTCAAATTTGAGTTTCTAAGTTTTGACGTATTCAATCAAGCAAGCAAGCACAAAGGTGGAACTAATAAAAGGATTTAAAAAGCT
Organism: Cantharis flavilabris; assembly: GCA_949152465.1. NCBI lineage: Eukaryota > Metazoa > Arthropoda > Insecta > Coleoptera > Cantharidae > Cantharis > Cantharis flavilabris. The sequence goes on from OX424438.1 coordinate 7,212,434, forward strand.
AAGATTAAAGTTATATACATAATATGCACTTAAAAAAATAAAATACCAAATTACCAAAAAGTAAAACATTAAAAATTAAATAAAATCCAATCATAATAATATAACAAAGGAAAAAGAAAAACACCTAAAAAAATAATAAGTAAGTATATAAAAAATAAACTAGAACAGAAACAACCAAACAACAACTAGAACAGAAACAAACAGCAAACTATAAGAAAAAGCCAATACAGTTGCGATATTAGACTTTTAATTTTTGGAATCATCAACAAGCAGCAAAGAGGTTAATTGATATAAATGGTAAAATATTTAGATAACCATTTTATGACTTAAACCGACTTGTTTTCATGCCAACAGTTCGAATAACAAAGTTTCGTTTGGAAAAAACGCTTGGAAGCGGCTTTTAAAATGAGAATCCATTTTTTGAATTTTAAAGACACATAAATCCTTAATCATATTATATTTATATCAAATCTGCCGGTGTAGCCGGGAATTTTAACCCCCTTTTATTTTACAATTTTAAAAATTCCCTAGTGAAATTTTACCCCCGGTAAAAATTCCCTAGAGAAATTTTACCCCCGGTAAATATTCCCTAGAGAAATTTTACCCCCCGTAAAAAATGATTAGGGGGTAAAATTTCACTAGGGAATTTTTACCGGGGGGGGGTAAAAAAGCTCAAAATATTCTTAGTGAATTTTTACCCCCTTAAAAAATTTTATAGGTAAATAAGAATTATTACATTTGTTTATGTATCAAATTTCATAACATCTTACTGCGAAATGCTAAAATATCTTACTCAGATATTGGAAGAATTAAATAGGATAATTTAAAAGTTTAACACAAAATTTATTTAAAAGATTTTCTTATACACTTTTTTTTACCGAAACTACTACTTCAAAATGGTTTGAATTTTTGTGGTTCAAATATATTGCCAGATTTTTGTAATTAGGTTCATCGGAAAGGTGCATTGAACTTGGAAACCTTAACCATGCAGAATTTTTTGACATTTGAGTAAACGAATATATATCGGCTCCCATGAGTGCTGCAGTGAAAAGCATCTCAACATCTGTTGCCCAAATTGCATTTTCGTGCATTTTCGTTATATTTATATAATTCTTAACACCAGAAAACAGATCAACTTTTTGTTTTCGAGTTTTCATAAATTCGGTAATTATCTTTCGTACTTCCTTGTGCTGATCTTCACTTCCGGTAATGCATAAAGATATGCACCTAAAAAAACAGTTACCGTCTGCTTTTACGTCTATAACTGTGTGAGGCGAATGGAGCAACGAATTTTTTGATTTCGCAAAGTCGGAATTATTCTCAAATGAAAGTCCAAGCTTCTCACAAAGTCGTTTTTGCCAATTGTTATTTATGGGACAGAAACGAAATTTTGAATTTTCCGTTATGCAATTAATTTCTTCAACAGATCCATTCAGTTCTTCATTTTCGCCATTTTTTTCTTGAGATCCGTTGTCGTGGTAATGTTTCAAATTACTGATAGGATAGCCCTTTTTCACAGATTTTCCCACTTTTGACCGTAAAATGCAGTTGCCATTGCTAAGAATTTTCTCTATGGTGTACGGTCCTGTATAGGGTGCTTTTGTCCAACCACCTTTGCGATCATCTCGTCTGCAATTTCGTACCAGTACCGATTCTCCAACTTTAAATTTCACTGCATTTGCACGACGCTTATCATAAGAAGTCTTTTGCTTTTCTTGACTTTCCTTTATATTTTCAGCGGTCTTCTGAAATACACACTTTTGAATTTCTAACATTCTTGCAAGATTTTTTTCAAAATCATTTTGATTGAATAAATTATCTTCCATTTCATATTCTGTTTCTTTTGTAACTTCTACGTCGTCAATGTCCATTCCAAATAACTCATTGTCCATTCGATTAATTTCGTTCATTTCGTCTATTTCGTTCATTTCGTCCATCTTGATCATTTCCTCCATCTTCCTTCCATCCATTTCAATATCAACAGGAAGTTTCGGCTCTCTGTTATATAGCAGGAAAAAAGGTGAAAATTTTGTGGATTCATGACGTGCAGTACGATGCGCAAAAAGAACTCCGTCAATTACATCTGGCCATTTGCGTACGTTTTCTTCTTTATATAGTGTTTTAAGAAGTTTATTTTTTATTGTTCTATTTTGTCTTTCAACAAGTCCATTGCTTTGCGGGTGATATGCAGACGTTACCCGTTGCTGCGTTCCCGTTAACATATGGAGCTGATTTGAAACTTGGTTAACAAATTCCCTACCTTGGTCGTTTATTTGTATCGACATACACGAATGTCTGCAAACAAGTTCAAATAAAAATCGAGCAACAACTTCGGCAGTTTTATTTTTTATTGCCTTGATTTCGGACCACTTACTAAAGTAATCAATTGCTACAATGATATATTTAAATCCATCTACTTCGGGAAGTGTAGCTAAATCTATTCCAATTTGTTTCATAACTTCTGTTGGTATTGGCACTGGTCGGAGTTCAGGAACAGCTTTTAAAACGGCTGGATTTATTTTTTGACAAATATCGCAATGCTTAATAAAGTTTACCGTGTCCGTGTATATAGTTTGCCAATAATATCTACGTTCGATAATTGATATTGAAGCATCTCTCCCACGATGAGATGAGAGCGATATCGATTCAACACTTGAGTCTGTGCCTTGGTGAACCATTGATATTATTTTCTTTCTTTCTTCCCAATCTACTATTACTGGCAACCACCGATGTTCTGCATCACCGCTCGTGGTTCTTTCACTATTTTTAATTTTCTTTTTGTATAATAAAGTTTCGTTCTCCATTGTATAAGGTTTACATTGTTTTCGAAAATTAGACTTTTCATTTTTTCCTTTGATATGTTGAGGATACGTTTTGTTAGTTAAAAATTGCGTAACCATATTTAAATCCAATGCGATGTACTTTGATGATTTGGCGATTACAGGTTTATCTTCGTTGCTGCATTCATCACTTTCTCGTGGATTATTCATTTTGTTTTGATTTTCGGGAATTATTTTGACAATGCTATGAAATATGCTGGCTTTATTATTATTCTTCTGGTTTGATCTCTCGATTTCTTGTGTCTCACTTACCTTATATAATATATATATACAAACTATAATTCTGTACCAACCGTCGGTTTTATTTTTTGTTAAATTTTTAAAGATTTAGAGATTAATAAAGATTTTAAAGATTTTTTAAAGATTCCAAAATCTAAGAAAGATATTTTAGCATCTCAGAATAAAATATAATCGAATTTGATACATAAACACTAATAAAAATTCTGATTTACCTATAAAAATTCTTAAGGGGGTAAAAATTCACTGAGGTTATTTTGAACTTTTTTACCCCCCGGTAAAAATTCTCTAGGGAAATTTTACCACCAGTAAAAAATTATTAGGGGGTAAAATTTCACTAGGGAATTTTTACCGGGAGGTAAAATTTCACTAGGAAATTTTTACCGGAGGGTAAAATTTCACTGGGGTAAATATTCCCGGTTACACCGGCACCAATCGATTTTTCTCGGCAAACTACATCAGAATACGTCAAAATAGTCTTCTTTATCACTAAAGCTAAGAGCTAAGAGGTTAAATTTATCAAAATAGAAAAAAATTTAAAAAAATTGAGATGACAATTTAATGACTTAAACAGACCTATTTTATAGATATTTTTCTGTTTTACTGATTTATTGAATTAACATTGATTAATTTTCATTTTACAAAATTAATTTTTTTTTTTAATTCATATTTAAATAGGAATTTTAAATAGTAAAATAATTGTAAAAGTAGTTGGTTCTTTTATTACCTAAATCGACAAATTTTGAATGATGCCTAGTGCTCGAAACAACCGCTCGGGCTTCGCTAAAGCACCAAAACTGTGTAAAATTGCGAAATAATATTAGGGCAAATTCACCTCAAATCTGTTACGTTACAAGCCCCATAAAATATCACACTTACGAGAAATCTGACTACGGCATTCAAATTTTCTGCTCAAACTACGTGAGAAACAGTGAAAAAACCTTCCGATTTTCATTTATTGCGGTAAAAACATGTAAAAATGGATTAACTTTCATTAATTTTTAATATTTTATAAAAAAATTTAGTTGGTCTTTATATTACCTAAATCGAAGTATTTCGAATACTATAGTGTTCGAAACACCCACCTGGGCTTCGCCAAAGCACTCAAAACCAAAGTGTAAATATCTCACAAATTTTGTATATGTTACGGTCAATGATGACAATTCGGCCATTAACGTTAATGGCCGGACAATAAGGTCAATGCCCAGCTTAGTTGGGCTTAGTTGGGATGTCAAATGTTAATTGCCATTTTGCTGTTCTTTATATTAGTTATTCCATAATATCATTATTGCCCAATCCATTTTGGCCATTAACGTCATTGACCGGCCAAAGTCGTAAATATTATAGTCAAATGAAAATATTTACATCATTGCCCACCGTTAACGGGCGTTGACGTCAATGTCCGGTCAATGACGTTAATGGCCAGCGTAAATGGGCATTGACGTCATTGCCCGGACATTGACGTCAATGCCCAATTTACGTCATTGACCGTAACACATACACTTATTTGGTAGGTATTCCCTTGGAAATCATAGAAATTCTTTAGATTGGAACTATTAGAAAACAAAGGAGGATCCAGGCAAAGTTCATATAGAGAAGGTAAACGAGGAGTAGTGAGGAGGGGGTAAACAAATATATTTTCATAACAATTTAGGTATATTTTTGAAATTACAAAGAAAAGTTAGTAGATTTCGTTGGTTTTTGAAGAGTCATAAGAAGAGAGTTGGATAGCCCCGTTACAACCCCCCCCCTCCTCCAAACAATCTCGGAGGGGAAACTTAGAATATGGGAAATTCTAGATAATTCTATTATTTTAGGAAATCGAAAAAATCTTAGGAAAACCAAGGAAATCTCAGAAAATTGAAAAAGCTGAAAAAGTAATAGGTAGTTAGTATCTCGATCATTCTTAAGATTTCCTAATATCATAAGATTTTCCTTCACTTTTGTATTTCACGATTTCTCCTCGGTTTTCCAGCAACAAACTACTGTGAAATCATCAAAAAATTCTGGTGTACTAGTCAAGAGAAATCTGAAATATTCAAGGAAATTCCAAAAAAATCGCAAAAAGGTTTAGAATCTTAGAAAATTTCAAAAACTTCGTGGAAATTTTAAGAATTTCAAGATAATCTCAGAAAATTCTAGAACATTTTAGTAAATGGGAAATCCAAAGAAATGTAAAGAATCCTAGGAAATTTTAAGAATTTCAAGATATTCTTGAGAAAAAGGAATATCAAATTTTTCATTAGTTTTGTATAATACGAGTACGACGATTTCTAGAAAATCCTAGGATATCTTAGGAACTCGAGAAAATCCAAAAAAAATCTCAGAAAAATATAGAATGTTTCAGGATCTTAGGACATCTTGTGAAATGAAAAATCCCAGAAAATGTAGAAAATTCTAGGATATTTTAAGAAATCTAAAATATAGAAAAGCCTAGAAAATCCCAGAAAATTGAAAAAATAAAAAACTCAGCTAGAGTATTTTTAAGATTTTCTAACTTTCTTGTATTTTTAATTTCTTAAGACTTCTTCAAATTTCCCTTCAGTTGTACACAAGAGCATATCAGGAGAAATTCATGGGTGAGGTAAATGAGGCTGGGGAGGGTAAATACATATTTTTTTGATAAGAATTTAAATATAATTTTTAAGTTTTAACAAAATTTAGTAATTTTATTGGTTTTGATGGGTCATGATGGGAGGTTACCTCAGCCTTGTTGGAAATCATTGGAATTCTTTGAAAATCTTTAGAATTCCATAGAAACCATTGGAATTCAGAGTCCCGAGTACAAAATTATTTACAGATATTTACCCCTTCCTCAAAACTGTGTAAAATTGCGAAGTAATATGAGGGCAAATTCATTCCGAATCTGTTACGTTTAAAGCCACATAAAATGAAAAATATCATACTTACGAGAAATCTGACTGCGGCATTCGAATTTTCTGCTCTAACTACGTAAGAAACAGCGAAAAAAGCTTCGGATTTCAAATTTTCATTTTTTGGGGTAAAAAATTTAATCAATTTTTAATCATTTTAATCAATTCATGAATCACAATGGGTAAATATTGAATTCCAACTAACTAAATAAACAATAAAACACTTTTTTTTTTAAAATGACAAGACCGACCCTGAAGAAGTGTACAGCAGTGCACGAAACTTAAGTCGGTTAATATAATAAAAAATACCTGTAGAAGAGTGTTTTATTGTTTATTTAGTTAATTAGGAAACCTACAGTTAATAATGAACAGATTGAATTCCAACGATTTCCATATAATTCCAAAAATTCTCAAAGAATTCCAACAAGAGGGTGGTAAAAGAGTAACTGTCCCCCCATGACTCAACAAAATCTATTGAGTTTTGCTAAAATTTGAAAAATGTACCTAAATTCTTATCAAAAAATTTGTGTATACTCTCCTCCAGTCTGGTTTATCCCCTTCATGAATTTTTCCTGAATCTGCTCTCTTGTGTACAAGTGAAAGAAAGTTTGGGGAAATCACAGGAGAAATATTACATTAAGAAATAGGAGATATACAAGTAAATTAGAAATTCTTAAGAATACCTACTACAGACGAGTTGTTTTTGTTTTTTATAGATTCTAGATCCTTGAAGATTTTCTAGATTTCTTAAAATATCCTAATATTTTCTACATTTTCCATTTCAAATACTTCCTAGGATCCTGAAATGTTCTAGATTCTTCTGAGATTTCTTTGGATTTCGTAAGATTTTTTTGATATTTCTACTTGGTATAAAATCTGGGATTCTCTAAATTTTCTATTTTTTAAGATTTCCTGGGATTTCCGAACATTTTTCCGGTTTTCTTTACATTTCCTTTCACTTGTACACCAGATTTTACCTCGATTTTTACTAAGTGGAAAACCAACGAAAAATCGTCATATACAAAACTGAAGGGAAATTTGAAGAAATCTCTTTCAAATTTCTGAAATTTCCTTGGTTTAAAATTTTTCGAGATTTTTTAAGACTACATTTTTTCGGATTTCCCATTTCTTAAGATTTTCTGTAATTTTTTTGATTTCTTTCAGATATCCTGGAATTTTCTACGTTTTTTTAGATTTTCCTCTTTTTCAAAATTTTCTTAAATTCTTTTAAATTTTCATGGAATTCTTGAGATTTTCTAAGATTAACTCATTATTTTATTTCTCGGATCTTTTTTTAAGATTTCTCAGACGAATTTTTCTTAGCTTGCTAGAAAACCGATAGGGAAATCGACGTATTTCGATGCCTAGTGTTCGAAACACCCGCCCGGGATTCGCCGAAGCACGCAAAACTCAATTGCGAAATAAGATGAGAAATTCACCCCTAATTTGTTCACATAAAATAAAAAATATCATACTTACGAGAAATCTCACTACGGAATTCGAATTTTCTGCTCAAACTACGTAAGAAAAAGAAAATCATACTTACGTGAATTCTGTTACAAGAAGGCTAGATTCGGGGTTCCCACTGAATTTTCTAAATGAAATTTGGAAATTTGGACTTTTCCAGGATTTTCCTGACAAAGAATAAAAATTTTCTCCGACATTTCGATAAATCGGAAGATAAAAATGTAACTAAATTTTGCTTTTATTTAACAACTTTTTAGAAAATTAAAAGTTTGATTTTTAATTAAAACAATTTAATTTTTAATAAAAAAAAATTAGTTTTTAATGAAAATCAATAATTAATTTTTAAATAAAAAAAATAATTAATTTTTAATTAACAAAAAAAATAAACAAAAATTTTTAAATTAATTTGTTTTCCCTGACTTGGCACTAAAAATGAAAAATTCCGGACTTTTCCAGACGAGTGGGAACCCTGTCACAGGCTAATAATCTTACAGATTAATGATATCGGAACGATCACGGGTAACGAATTTGATTTAAATGATATATTTTCAATTGCTTTTTAGTGATATTACTGAAGCTGATGAAAAAATAAGAGTTTTGAATTTTATTTTGCTTATTTTGGTTTTTAATGTTCGGTGTTAGTATTGTCTCATATTCATGTATTTAAATGTACATGTGAAATCCCTTTCACTTCTGTAAAAGAATCAAGTACTTACAATATTGCTATTTTGTTTTTGTAAGACATCCTGACAAACCTCACACATCGTAACGTAGTTCATTAATTCAACAACCAACTATTGTCAGTTAAAATTGAAACAAATAAAATAAAACTAATAAAGAGGTCTACAGTTGTTAATAAACTTTTAAAGTTGCTGTTGCAGATTCAACTAATGTTGGTAAGTTTAGTACGTATTACATCAGCCAACGAAAATTTTTGTCCAACTCAACAAAATGAATTTGAATCATAACATTGTACATTTTATTAATAATTTAATTTTAACAAAAATAAATGTTAAAATTGGTGTAAATCAGCAAAAATAAATTAAATCTATTTTAAAAACATAGAATAAATTTTAAAGCTCTAAATAAATAAGAATCCTACATTTGTTGCAAACTCTCTAACCGTTTACAGTCTAAATCTTTCACAAATTCGTTTATTCTAACACTCTGTTCTTCACTACGACAAACACGTAACGTTGCAGTACTAGGCTTGGCTCGCTTTAAATAAAACTGATATTTAAAAACCATACAGCATAAATGCCAAAAGCAAAAGTCGGGCCATAGAACGTCGGTAAAATAAATGTTAGTGTTCTCAATTTGCCATAACAAAAAATCACTCAGGCGTAATTCCCCAGAAGTCCTGATAAGTATATCGGGAGGCGAGCACTTACTTGTGTATAAGCAATTAGAAAAAAGTTGTCGATCTATGTCTTCGACATTTAACGATCCGGATCTAACACCATCCACCAATGTGACTACGGTGCTAGTAATCTCGTCTCTCGCAGTATAAGAAAAAGCCACATTCAGAAACACTTTATTATTATCCTTAGTCAAAAGTGTCGCTTCGGCAATCATTTTTTTAATATCAGCCGGCACGTAATCCAGATTTCCAATAACTCGTATACACACCCCGATAGACATGAGTTTATCTTTTTCTTCTAATAATTTTTGGTACTTTTCTCGAGCAAGCTGCAATAAGTTATCCACCTCCTCCTTGCTCCTTCTAAAATTTTCAATACTAAATGCATAAACTGTAACTTCGGTTATACCCATTTCCAAACACCAACGCAGGGTTTCCGACAATTTCTCAAAACCTTTAACGTGTCCATTTATGGTTTGTAATTCATTTTGTCTGGCAAATCTTCTATTACCATCCATAATAAATGCGATGTGGCGAGGTATGGGTCCACATTTCAACACATTCACACACAACTTTTCGTACCACGTCAGCTCTGTCTCAGAAATCCACGACATGGTTGTACTTTATTCAAAAATTAACAATGACACCCAAGAAGATAAAACATTGTTTGAACTTTTTGAGGTTAATCATGTGACGTGACATTCGCGAGATAAGGACGTCAAAATAAACGTTACAGGCCCGCATTAATTTAATTTGCTCACAGTCATCTGGGAGTCTTGGACAGAATAAAAATTGATTATAAAATTAATTTTTTATGTTTAGCTGCTTTATTTTAGCTTCCATAACCCGATCAGGCTCCGATCTTTTTTTCCAATATTTTTATTCTTGTTCGAAATTTTTAAGGTACAGTTCGCCCCTGACATTTGATATTATTATTCTGTCATTTTTCTAACCTAACATTTTATCAACAGAAATTTTCCAATATTTGAACTTGATGGACAAAACAGGCGTAGCCCGAGTAGTTTATTGTAAAAGAAGACGTGATTTTATCTTAGTTGTTATGCCACCACTGCACAGTGATCTTTCAGCTTCACCTTTTTTTTACTATGCTTTGACTGGGGTTCCAAAACATTGCATGGTTTGTAAGTAGAAATTTAATAATTTCTGTTAAATTTATAAGTTTTGCAGACGACTACATACTATTTTTAAAGCATTTCAGTTGAAGTCTTATAGCTTATATTTTGACCGCATTTTAGAAACTCCCAAGTTCATGCAAATAAAAGATCAAAATACGGAGTCAACAGTTAAATCTCAAACTCAAGGCAAAGCAGTTGATACAATATCGACTACAAAAACCAACTAGTAATGTCAGCATAAATCAGAAGATAGCCAATAGAATTAACAAAATACCACAACGAAGTATGTAACGGCAACTAACATGCAGGAAAACTGTGAAGTCAATATGCTAGAAAAGGAAGTAAATGAATAGGGTCGGATATTCAGAATGTGATGACCAGAGAATCAAAACACCGAGAATAATTGCAGAAAACACTGCAGTTTTGGGAAGCATAATAATTCAGGTTTATAAATTCAAATTATAAACACAGGGTGTTCTACGGAGCACTTTCTGTGAATTCTTTGAATTATTCAGGTTTATGTTTTTATCACAAAAGATTTAGAGAAAATACTAGGAAGTACGTTTGTTTGCACGTCGGGAAAACTACCGAAAGACTGCCACACATATTTTTGTACATCAGATTTCCATTTATGAGATCTTTGAGAGATTGCTTTAAGTTATTATTATTATTTAAAAAAAATAATAGAAATAATCTTATTCCTTATTTCTAAAATTTACCAGATTTCCCCTCGCAGAAATCCAATATCTAATAGATACTAAAATGTATAAAAATGATTAATCAATACAGGAACTACAGTTATACGAGGGTCGTTTAATTACAAAGTTTAACGCTCGTATTACACTACCAAAAAGAGATCAAAACACAAAAACAAGGTGATATTTGAAATCTACAGACAATTTTCAAATTGCCAAATTTTTCGAGACATTTGTCATAGCAAAAAATCAACTTATCAATGCCGAGTCGGTAGTGCGATGCTTCCAATTTTTTGAATAATCAGTTACGGCGCCTTCGATTTCCTCTGTCGAATTGAATTGTTCCTTGAATTGAATGAATTCCTCTCAACGTGGTAATCATAGGGTTAATTCGTCGTTTGTGTACCACAGAACTTCATAAGTCAGCTCTTTGACGAGTGCAACGTTTTAGTCGGTTCGCAGGTCTATCTTCAGTTTGCAACTGATCTGGTGCACTTACAAATTACATCGCGATACAGTTTCAAGGATCATACACTGTGAACCGTATACACTACACAGTTCTTGATGAATTTTTTTATTACTTTTATTTTTTCCAGCCAAAAAACGAACTACATCACGAAGTTCAGATTTTGACGCAATTTTCAATGGCAGTTCCATGGTAAAACGTTTTAAAACAATCAAACTTCAATCGATTTAATTTCTACCCAAACGAACATGTTCACAGTCGATGGGAGACTAACCTATAAAAATGTCATCTCTTTCCCGTTTCACTGAGCGGTGAGCTAGGATCGTTAAACATTGTAAATAAAATAAAAATTCAACAATTAATAATTCTGATGTACAAAAACAATTAATTTGTTAATTTTTATTGCTGATGTCAAAAAAGCAATAATCAAATCAGATTTTATCAAACGTTTCCAGCTATTAGTGGATATCGGACAAGTAAACTCGAGCGATTACATGTAAACTACCCAAAACACATTTCTTTTTTAATTCAACATATTTTTTTCGAGCTAATGCAGCTTAGAAAATGTAAAAAAGTCATTGTTTTCTGACTTAATTTTTGGGGTCAAAAAGTACTCATGGGGTTCATAGAAATTTTCATAATTTTAGTTAATATTTAGTTAATCAGTAAAATATTTATCTTAACACTTATGAGTCTGAACTAGAACTCGAACTGGCCTTACAACGAATCACACCAGTATTGATACCCAATGGATCTTTTTAGAAAGTTCCAGAAAGATCTACTTAGAAACATCGATCTATTGTGATATGTAGAATTGGGTAAAATTCTGAAATGAAAAAGAAGAAAATGTTAATCGAGTTTGTTCACTTTAAAGTCAAATGAGATGGTAAATACATGAGGTGGTTAAAAAAATCTTCTCCATGTTGTGTTTCCTCTCATTTTCTTCCATCTAATAGACTTCCATAATACAATCCTCGGTGAAGCCGGATGCTTCCTTCCATAATCCATGACTCTAATAATTTTTTAAATTTTCATTTCCTCCTGTTTTTTTTTTTGGCATTGGTGCTGTCCGTCCATCCTTGACTTTGGAAATCATCATCCTCATCTCCTCGGACTCCTCCAATCTTTTCATCTCCAATTCATCTTCACTTTCCATACCAATTACATATCTTTTTCCAGAATTCTTCCAAAATTTTAATTTTGCAATCCAAATTTTTATTTCTATTGTCCAAAATTTCATTTTCTGATTCAATAATTCCATGTAAGTTTTAATTTTTATCCAAGTTTTTATTTTTGAAATCTAAAATTTTATTTTCTGAGTCACCAATTTCGTGTAAATTTTTATTTTTTATAATCAATTTTTCCAGTTCAAATCTGTCCAAATCTTCCTTCTCCAAGTGAATTAATTTTTTATTATTTAAATTTTCAAAATTTCCATTTTCCAAATTCATCTGATCTTTATTTTCTAAATAAATTAAATTATCATTTCTTGAACAAACCAATATTTATCATTTTCCAACTTTTCATCTTCTTTTTCAGCTAAATTTACATTTTCCATATTCAGATTTTCATTTTTCAAGTCCAGATTTTTATCCTCCAAACCATCGTTTTCCAATTCAGTTTCAAAAGATTTATGACTGTTGTCTATTGATTTTTTTAAAGATTTAAACATGTTGTCCATTAAGTGGGTTCGTTTTTTGAAAAATGTTGCCATATCTATTGATTCATTCAAAGTTCCATCTTTCGAATCTAAATTTTTATTTTCCATAAAACCAGAATTATTCAAATCTTCCTTACTTCCTAGACTTCCAAACTTTTGTTTTCCAAAATAACCAAATTATTTAAATTTTCATCTTTAGAGACCATATTTTTAATTTTGATTTTCAAATCTAAATTTTCCATATCAATTAAATTTTTAGTCTTCAAATTATCTATAATTATATCCTGGATTTCCAAATTTTTATTTTCCATTACGTTTTCTAAATTTAAATTTGAATTATCGACAATATCGTCCAAAATGTCTTGTGAGATTCACAATATTTCATTTCGCATAATATCGTCCAAAATGTCTTGTGAGATTCACAATATTTCATTTCGCATTTCAAGTTGTGCAGATCATTTCTAGCTTCTTTTTTTCCAGAATTTTGAATCTATTTTTAAAATTTTTGATAATATTCTTTTTCTTGTCTTGTTTCGTGCAATTTTCTCCACATTTTTTTATCGTCCAATTCCAAAGTTTTTTAGCTTTCCAGATTTTAATTTTTATCTTCAGAATCCAAATTTTTATTTTCCAAAACAAAAACTTTTCTCCAAATTTTTATTTATTAGAATTAATTTTTCAGTTTCCAAAATTAGAGTTCTTTTTTCCAATTTTTCTGTTATTTGTCCGATCTTATTCTTCTCGCAAATCTAGCCAGAATTGTCGGAATTGGCAATCCACTTTCATTTCCATTTTGTAATTTTTGAAACTTCCACAAAGCACATGTGAGACAGTCTCACAGTCAAAGGCGAGTTCCTAAATATGTGCCCCACACTGATTGGGATGCCAATAAAAGATGTAGTGGAACTCCGGAAATAATTAATTCTCCGACTTTTTTTGCTACCTTTATGTTGCCAGTCAGCTTTCAAGTCGGAAGCTCAGATTTCTCGGTAGCGGGTTGTGGTGTCGACAAAATTTAAGTTTTCCAAAAGCAAATCAAAAATCAATCCATAAAAACAATTTCCAATCAAAAATTCAATTTGAATTTAACTTTTCAATAAATCTTTGTATTTAAAAATGGAAACGATAATCCTAATATACCATTAATCACGGCATGTGCTCGCCGTCAACGTAAATTTACTTTACCTTTCTTCATAATTAAATAAAAAAAATTCAAAATTATGATGTTTGAAACACGACAATATATAGCGGTTTAATTTGGTTGGTAGAAAGCCCCAAACCTAAATTACCGCACCATTGATCACAAGACTATTCTAATCCAATTTAAAGAAATCCAAATTAATTTAAAATCTATGTTATATAATTTACAATTTAAAAAATGTCAAAGTCCTGACTCAATGCAATCATAAGTTTGGCAGAATTTGGTATCATAGTTGCCAACGATCCAACTGAGGAGACTAATTTCATTCAAGTAATGCGGAAACTTGAGTCTTGGTCTAGATCAATGTGATTCGTGTTTTTGTCCAACCTGCTTTTGTATCTTAAATGGAAAGCTGGTGCTACTCGTTTGGTTACTCAACATAACGACACCTCCCACGTAAACTATCGTAACCCACAAAATCCCAATTTTTACTTTTTTGCAGAAATTGACTGTACTATATCTAATCTTAATATTACCAAAGCGAAAGTTCCAAAAATTATACCGATTCTTTTTTAAATTGCAACAAAATATATTGACATTCCACTTAAGAGCATACACATTACAAACTTTAAAATGCTCTCCTGTAAAATTACGATTTTGAAGATACGATAGTTTACGTAGGATGTATCGATAAGCTTTGGATGGGAAAGTAAAGGTTGTATCTATCAAATTTTTTGATTTATTGAAGATACTGTCGCTTTTGATATATTAATATTTGAATATTAAGTTTCATAATTATTTGGTAGAAATAAATTTTGTAATCTGAGAAATAATCAGCCTTTCTGTGGTCTCTACGAAGACTTATTTATTGTAATTGCCTATTCTTGCTTGCAAATTTGCTATTATCATTTTAAACTTTTACCTTAGTCAAAGTACCTTTCTTATTCTTATCCCCCCCTTCAGCATTTTATTTGCCACCACGTAAGGAACAAAAACCGATCAACTCCTGTACAGCCGGGATCCGCCTTTGGCCAGACTGAGAAAATACAACATAGGATTAGGATTTTCCATGTTTCTTACAATAAAAGTTGGGTTTTGGGTGACAGTTTTAATTAACATAGTTAGTTTTAGTTAACGTGTGATCAAAAGACATTTAAATTTTCGACTAAATGTAAAATAATCCAAACATCACAGTCTGATTTTTGTCCGATAGTGTAATCTACACTTTTAGGTGGTAAAAATTTATAAAACTTTGATAATTAGTAATTCAGGGTAATATAAAGTTAAATTCAATACGGCGACAGATGGGCAAGTTATCACCTATATTTAAAAAATTTTTTATTTATTACGGAAGAATCCTATACCAGCTTAATAATTAAAAACAAAATTTCAGAGTACATTTTATTACTATAATTTTTATAAATACGTGTTAGACTTTGAAAATAAAGATAATGGAAATTTTAACTAAAATGTTTTTATTGTATAAATAGAAAACAAAAAATTGTAATCTATTACAAAAATTGGCAGTATAATAATATATTCTAAATAATTAAAATAATGCAAATTTTATTGATCTAAAATTAATTAATAAATCTAAACACTTAATTAAATTAAAGAGTTTATATACCAGGGGTGTCCGTAATGTTAAAATTTAAAAATAACGAAAAACACAACACGATAGCAAGATGATGTCTCGGAAGTTAGAGGAAACTCCTGATATATAAAGTACACAGTGTTATAATTAAAAGAATAATATCACAGGTTTATAATTTTTTTGTAAATTCAATTATTCAAAAATGTGTTACTGTAATAGACAAGCTTTTATAAATATAAAGTTTATTTTTTAAAATAGAAAACTTATCACATCTTTCAAGTGATTAGGTTGTAAAATAATTAATTTATTAAATAGAAAAACGCTCTCGTTAATATTATTATTATTAATGATATTTAAAAGCGACAAGAGTAAGAAAATTATTTACTTCAGTCTTAATTTTTAATTAAAACTTGGTTCTTATTGCATGCATATTCATTATCATTTCATCCGAAATTTAAACAAAAAATCTCATCTAATTGAGCCAAAAACAAAATTTGAGACTTGCAACGTCGAAAGAAAATTACAGATGAAATAATTTTAAATTAAAAATCACAGATACCTAAAACTACTTGGTCACAATTTCACAAAAAGCGCATTTAAATATCAAATTTTGAGAATTAATAAAATATTTAAAAAGAGCACACAAAGCTTTGTTACGGTATTATTTATACATTCACGATTGATAAGAGTTGAGTTTAATATAAAAAAACTTCTTAGAAGTTATTACTTGACTCATAAAAATGTATGAGTATTTATTTTGATAATGGTGATTTCACCTCTCTTACAGCTTCCAATTTAAAACCGAATGCAAATTTTTTTAAATATTTTCATCCCAAAAACAAGTCTTCAAGTGGATTTTTTAAATCCCAAATAACAAGATAAACAAATCTCCAATAACTTATAAATTAATTACGTAACACCACTTGCAGTGGCGTATTTAGAGGGAGGCAATTGTCCCCCCCCCCCCAAGGATGACTTGGATTGTATCCCCGAAACCCTCCCCGATAAAAATAATATTTACCACGAGGTATTTAAATTTAAATAACTTAAATTTTTTTAAATTTATTTAAATAGATTGAAATGACGCCCATGAATGGATTAACGAGATTCCGAAAATATTTGGTCTGCCCCCCAAAAGCATTTTCTAAATACGCCACTGACCACTCGTAAAATACGGGTGCACACTTCAGAGGAGTAAATTTTCTTTTCTATGTGTTCAATTTATAGAATTGCAAAATTGTGCTAAAAAGAATTATAAAAAGGGTATAACTCAGGTTGGTACCACTGCTCTCTACAGGTAGTGCAACCGTGTAAGGTTCCTTTCTACCGGGCAGCGAACCCTCCAGGTTTCTTGAGCAGCCCATCCAAAACGGAGCGGATAGTATTTTACCTTGATTTTCCACCCGCATCCGCAGGTCGTTAAATTTCCAAAAACCTTTTCCTTTGAAAAAGTAGGTTTTTCCTAAAAGACAAAATTCAGTTCCAATTTTTGGTTTAAGTTAAATCTCTTACCATCTTTCCATTGGAAAGCCGCATCGATGTTGGTCCCTATCCCTTTCCACATGGACATGTCTCGTGGGTAATCGTACTCGACTTTCATCAAATCTTCGTCAAACCTAAAAAAAAAATTTTTAATTTTGTCTTTAATTTGTGAAAACGATAACTCACTTCCAGTACATATTGTCGCTGAAAAAGTAAGTTTTTCCGTTATGGCCCCACACCATCGCCGCGTCAATCTTTTCCAAAGAAGGTGGCAGGCCCAGATCTTCCAGCGGTCGCGGATAGCCACGGTCCAACATGTTGCCGGTGTAGACGAAGTATTCTTTTCCAATGAAGAAGACGAGTTTGTTGTTTGGTCGTTCGTACGCTGCGTCGATGTGGGTAAAATTGCTCGGTAGATTACTAAACATTCGTGTTAGTTCGGCCGGGTAACCGGCTATGAGACCGTTGTCGCCAATTCTCCAAAAGTACTGTAAAAAAAATTGTAAAATGCGTATTGAAGGAAGTTGATAAAACCTTACCCGGTCTTTGAAGATGAAGACTTCCTGCCGCATGATGGAGATTGCATCGTAGCTCGTGTCGCAGGTGTCGGGAGGAGCGTTTTCTTTCGGGGAACTGTATGGGGGATTGTTTCCGGGTGGTCTTTTATCTGGGTTGTTGTTCGGGCGTTTTCCGCTTGGATACAAATAGGTGGTGGTTTCGGGATATTGGGGGTGATTGTTGGGGTATCGTCGGTCGTGATATTTTGGTGTGTGGGGTTTTTCAGGGTAGTACGGGTTATATTTTGGATTTTTTCTGTCGGGATGCATCGGTTTACGATTTGGCTTGTCCGGATTTGTTTCTGGGTACTTCTTGGGTGGACGAGGGTTTTGCGGATAATTGGGGTAATAAGGATAGCGTGGATCGTATCCTGGAGTTCTCTGGGTGGGTCGCGGAGGATGTGTAGGTCTAGGAGGAGGCGGTGTTCGGCGCGGTGTTACAGGTGGATAGTACTGTGGTATGTTACCCCAACCTTTTTGATAAGTACCTAGAAGAAATTAAAGATTAATATCATGAGAAGATTTACCAAAATTTTGCAGTACCTACCATAAAGTGCTTGTATACCAAGGCGATCGTCTTCTGGGAGTTCGTAATTAAATCCATTTTGCATACCCTGGTACCATGGATACATGAGAGCTCCTTCGACTGATGAATGGGACAATCCTAGGGAGTGCCCGAACTCGTGAGCAGCTACGTGAAACAAACTGGTTCCTGAAATTCAAAAATGGCGATTGAAAAATATGTTAGGTAATTAAATTATTTGCTCTTTCTCACAACCCCTAATTTGTAGAATTTTTCTAATTTTTCATGCCGGTCTGTCATTTATAACATCAAATTACAACCCTTATATTGGTTTATGATTAAAAATATTTTTACGGTTGCATGTTTCAATTATAGTAAAGGGGATGAGAAATTTAAAAATTTACCGAATTGTAAATATTGATTAAGCGAAGTATTTTTAGATTTTAGTGATATTTGGTGTGGGGTAGAGGTTAAAATAAAAATGCAACCCTTGACTGTATTTCGTAATATTTTAGAATTTATTTTAAAATTAATTTTTATTGCTAAGTAGAAATATCAAATTGGGTGTGAGGATTTTGCTCGCAGGTTTTTGTGTTGAAGAATTTGAAAGAAAACGATTCAACTATGGATCAACCTAAATTTTTCTTTTGATTCCTTTGGAAAGAATTAATTTTAAAATTTCAGTCTCTCACATAAAAGTCGGTGTTTAGCTCATTCTGTTGACAGTACGTAAGTGTTTCAGTGGGCGGAGCCGGCCGCAGTTGTCTTCTAGGAGTGCAACTGTTTTTCACAAATTAATTCAAAAATTGCAAATTTAAATTTAGAATTCCAGCCATTTTAGACTAGTGATTTTCAAGTTCGGAAGAAGAAAAACAAGTTATGGAATCTATAAGTGTGGTGTAATTGTTTTGGGGGGGAGTAAGCTTTAAATTTTCATTCGGCTCGAAGGACCAAAAGTTGTGTTAGTTTCAATTGTTGTATTGTGATCGGAAACCAAGAAGTTAGTTAATTACCACTACAAAGTTAGAACTTAGAAATACAAACATTGTTAGATTTGTAGCGAAACAAAAGACGTTTATTCGTTGATAAGACAATGTAAATGTCAAAAACAGTTACCGATCCATTCAGTTTGTGATGTTTTACCTATCCATTGTAATTTAATAGAACTAGTTGGAACTTCAACTGTTGTTAGCAATCAATGTCAGCAGAAAGCTTACAATTAATCAGATTTTGTAAATTGATACGTGAAATGTATTGCTAATGGCGTCAGTTTGTACTTGGACATAAGTCCATTATACAATTACCAGAACGGCCAAATTATTTGATTTATCTCTAGCATTTGAATTTTCTGGTCCAGACAGGATCGCTAATAAAATTTGACTGAGCGCTCGAGAGTTATTATCAGAGAGGATAGACTGCCGACTCGGCGGTCGTTTGAGTTTATTTTGGATTTTGTAAACGAAATAAGCGATAAATATACAAAATTAAAAATAGACGACGCACAATTTGACGTTAACGTTCCGTCTGAGCCGGATGTAGTTGGAACGTATCAGCAGCAGAAAGAGGAAAGCATCTCGGCATCTGGTATACATCAGTGCCAGAGCTGATAACTTATCATTATGATAGGTTCGTCAACAAAATTTGACATTAAATTTCACTCGAAACGTAAAATATAATATCTATAGCTGCATAGTCGAGATTGACGGGTATTTTCCGAACCTATTTAAAAAAGAAGCTGCGTCTTCAATTAGCAAACATTTATCCAAACGTGAATTTGTCTTTTGATCTACATTGTGTTTTCGTCGTTTTTTCCAAAGAAAAATTCTATTGCGTAACAAAATTAAGTAATCCCCTCTTTCAACACCGAACATCGCACACATAAATTTTCCGAGCTTTTCAACTCGTGCATCGTTAGTATCACAAATACGCGAATACGTACTTCAAATGGATACAGTTAACAAGCCCACCTAATAACATTTTTCATGCGGAAATTTAAACTTACCGTCAGCTTCATCATCTTCACGTGTCAGCCAATTTTCGTCCAAGTCGAAATGAGCGTCTCCGCCTCGCCCGCTGCCCGGGAAGAATGCATGGGCCAGTATTTGGCCCTGACCGTCAAATGCAAAGTTATCTCCATGTTCTCCTCTGAAAATAAATTTATTATTAAAGCAATTAATTAATTGCAGTTGATAATTTAAGCGAATTTTGTTAGAAACGAGGGCATAAACCTTTGGGGTTAATTACTAATTAACAAATTTAAATTAAATGCTCCACTATGCATACTTGAACTACGTTGCGATGATAATTATGTATTTTCAGCGCAGACTTTTATTTTAAAAATCCAAACCAAATTATCATCAATTTATGAGGGTGAAATCCAAGAGCGGCTGAAATAATATTTAATATAGTATTGCAGCCGTAATCAGTATTTTAAATCACAAACAACTTAATTCTTTCAGCAGGCTTGCAAAGAGAAATTATTATAATTTATACAGCAGTTGCTGTTTAAACATTAATCTGTTAGGAGTAATTGCTATGTATAAATTGCAGTGTTTTCCTTCTAAACTAGGGGTAAATTTATTTTTTCAAATGCTTTTCTTTTATTTAAGGATTGTAATAATCTCATTGCTATAAATTTGAATTTTTGAAAAGTTCACAGAAAAAAATTGTTGACGAAAAATTCATCATTTTTGCGCCGATGAACAAAATTAATGGAAATTCAATTTGATTAAAAATGATTGAGGATTAGGTCTATTTAAACCGATTTAAACCCATTCGGGTTGTTTCATGTTGTTTATTAATAATCGTCGAATTCATCTTTGCTTTCTTTCATTCAACTACCATTCAACAACCATAATTTTATTTTAATTTGAATTCCGTAAATTATAACCAAAATTTACTTAAAAACAGATTCTTGATATTTTTATACCTGATTTTTGACTTCGGTCGCCGAATGTTTTTAACAATTGCATGGAAAACTCATGTCTTTCTAAATTCGCGATTTTCGACTTCGAGCGGCCTACAGGAATGTTTTTGACAAGTTCATGGACCCAAAGGTTCTGTGCTTCTAGATCAAAGCCTTTTAATATCAATCGTAGAATGGAAATGTTTTTCTATATTATGTAGAATATTGTCCCTTATATTTTCCTATTTTTAATAAATAAAAAATACATTCGAAAGGAAAAAAGGGTTCACACTGAATTTTCTAAATCACTTCTCTAGGTTTTCCATGACAAAAAATAAAAGTTTTTTCTGACATTTGCATAAATCTGAAGACACAAAGGTGAAAACAATCTTAATTTTAAAATTAAATTAAAATCAATAATTTTTAATTTAATTTTTAAATTAAAAAAATTTTATTTTTCATTTAAAAAAATTTCATTTTAAAATGTAATTAAATTGTTTTCCCTGACTGAAAATTTAATTTCCTTAACTTGGCACTAAAAATGAGAAATTCCCTGACAAATTAGGGAAATCTTAAATTCCCCGACTTTTCCAGATTTTCCGGACGAATGGGAATCCTGGAAAATCACTGAAGAAATCGAATGTACAAGAAAATTCGAGGAAATATGAAGAAATCTGATGAAATTCGACGAAATTTGAAAAACTCTCAGATGATCTTAAGAGATCTAAATGAATCTTAAGACAATCAAGGAAAAAATCCGAGAAATCTTTAAAAACAAATTTCTGTGTTTCAAATTTCCCTCAACATTGGCAACTAAATAACACCACAGTTGTTTTGTGTAGTGCAAAAAGTAAAGAATGCACTGGGAGAGTATTTCATACCCCCCAGACCCCACGGATTCCTTTGGGTGCAGATGTGCCGACACCTTTTCTTGCCGGAAATGGCGTGTTTGAGCACATTAATTTTCGACTGCTACGAGGCTCGAACCAGTGTTTCCCAAACACTACGGCACTAGGCGAACCAAGCAGCTACTCATCTGTACTGTCTATCCTAAAGCGAGGCTAAGCACAGCCAATACACAAAACCCATTTCATTTTTAAGGTTTTTGCTTTTTTTTACCCAAATTCTAGAGTAATTCTCAAAATGTTATCTTTATAATTGTAATTTACGCCCTCAAATACCATAATTTTATTTAAAAAATTTTAAAATCCGGGTAAAGGATATCGTGCTCCTCTCAAACTGGCCATAAACGAAAAAACGTAGATGTAATCCGGGGGGTCTGGGGGGTATGGAATACCCCCCAGTGCACTGTTTGTTTTTTGCACCGCACAAAACAACTGTGGTGTTATCTGTGGTGTTGCCAGTCTTGAGGTAAATTTGGAACAGAGATATAAATTTACAGGGTTCCCACTGAATGTTCCAAATCAAATTCCCTGACTTTTCCAGGTTTTCCCTGACAAAGAATAAACATTTTCCCTGACATTCCGATAAATCGGAGGATTATTTTTTAAATTAAAAAATTTAATTTTTAATTTCAAAAAATTAATTTTTGAATAAAAAAAAAAAAAAATTTTATTTCAAAGTTTAAAAGCAAATTTATTTTAAAACTAAAAAAAAAATTTAAATAAAATTGTTTTCCCTGACTGAAAATTTAATTTTCCTAACTTGGCACTAAAAATGAGAAATTCTCTGACTTTTCAAGATTTTCCAGACAGTGGGAATCCCCATTTAATAGGCTGCCGATGACCGAACAACCACCTCAATCGCAAAGTTAAAGTTAAAAGCGGCTGGATGTCACCTAACCTTCCATTCAATATATAAAGCAGATGTTTTTGTTTGGTTTTGGATCTGAAATTTTCAAAAACCCGGGGAAAACTGCAGTGAAATCGGAAATTACAATGAATTTTTTATTGCATTTTTCTTATACTTCATTCATCAAAACTTCATTGTAGTGATAAAATAAGTTCATTGTATTTATGAATTTATTCATTGTATTTATAAATTTATTCATTGTATTTATGAAAACTTCATAAATAAGTTCATTGGTCGAAAAAATTCTTTCGATGCATATTGAAAAATATGCAATAGCATACGACTGATCTGGGCCCATAACCCGTTATTATTTGGGTTTCTATCAGTTTCACTGTGCAATGTGAAAAATTATATCGTTGCGTAAAATTTCAGGTCACAGAAGGAAGTCTCATCGTTGCTAGAATGCAAACAGTGCAAGACCAAGTAGTTCGAGAAGCTTTCGAGTTCAACATAATTAATCAAAAGTAAAAAATCAAGATATGCATTTTCAAACCCCACAAAAGGTTCAATTCTTAATCGAAAAAGTTTGGTGATGCTTTTGTGTTTTTTTTTAAATTCCATCGATCGATAAAGAAAAATCTTTATGTAAAATAATTAATTATCCAAAAAAGCGCCAGGGGTGTGGAGCTTCGGCAGTAAAATAAGTTGTTTAATAAAAGCTTAAAAACAAAGAAAACGTGACCTGAAAGCTACTTCTACTCAACATTGAAAGATAAATTCAGGACTGTCAAAGAAAGTGGAGAAAAACTGATGTGAGATACCTTTTAGTGGTGCCAACTGACTAAAAAATGAAGCAAAAAATCGTTCGCAGAACACAATTACCTCTCAGGTTCTTCAAACGCCAAGTTTATCTCGTTCTTATAGAAAACTGTTTTTCAGCTTTTTTATTAACAATTGAACGTAGTAAGCTGTAAAGTACAACGGCACGGGGCGGCTGCATCCACAAATTGTTCCCGATAACCAAAGGCATGAGATTGCAAAATTCGAGTTACAAAGTAGATACAATTTTGCATTATTTTCCGACTTATCGATTCATCATTAATACGACAAACCTCTGACAGTTTGCCATTGTAAAACATAACGATGGCTATCAAATTTTGATCGTCCATCAAACTCGGAATATTTAACCTAGATTTATTTGATATCTCAATAAAAAGGGTAATCGTTGTTCGGCAATACAATTTGAGGTAGATAAAACCAAAGTAAAAAATAAAAATTTGATTGCGATTGTTGTTATAAAATGCGATTGTTTTAAAAATAATTACAATTTAATTGAAACGGCGAAAAATTAAATTCGACAGTTTATAACTCTTGGGAAGTCGAGGAAATGGAAACTAAACAAATAAAAGCCAAATCGAACAACCAAACCTGAAATTGGACGACAAACTGACAGCAGTGAGAAAGCACAAAAAATGCTATTTGGTAATTCATCGGAGAATTATGTTAACTAATACATTTTGTTGATTAACTATAGCAACAAAAACAACATATTTTTACTTAAAACAAAACAGAACATTTTTTTTTCCAAAAAAATCAGCATTTTGCTGCTAAATTTTAGAATTACAAAATTATTCCCAAAAATTACAAGAAATTTTTTTTCAAAAAAAAGAAAAATTTTAGAGTAAATTTTATTTAAATTTCGAAAATTTGTTAAAACAGTCCTATTAGACCTTAATATATTGATAATATGTATTTCTCCAGCTCCAATTCAAAATACAAATACAAGCTAACTTTAAAAAATCCAAATCCACAAGTTATAAACTTCAAATATAAATGGGAACACTAAAAATTCAAATTATAACTATTTTTCTTTCCAAGCTTCAAATCAAAATAAATTAATTTCAAACATAAATTTAATAGAAAATGGGAAAGCAAATGCAATTGATAAATAGGGATCGGATTTTTAAGCATTTGCATGTTCTTTTTGCATACAGCACGTAAAAAATTTTAAAAGAGATTCATGGTTTACGCCTTTCTGAGTCATTTCACGTAGTTTTTATTTTGCCTATAAATGCATATTTGCTTATGTTGGCATATATTTAGCAAATTAAATTAAAAAAATTTGGGTTTTTGCAACGATTTAAAACGATTTAAGGGCTTTTCTTTAATTTTTGACATTTCAATAAATAAAAGGTAAAAAAAATTTAATTTTAAAATAAAATAAAAACAATTTTTTTTTTTTATTTAAAATCAAATTTTTTTTTAAATAAAAAAAAAATTTTAATTAAATTTATTGTTTTCCTTGACTGAAAATTTAATTTCTCGGACTTGGCTCTAAAAATAAGAAATTTCCTGACGTTTCCCTGACAAAATTAGGGAAATCTTAAATTCACCGACTTTTCCCGATTTTCCAGACGAGTGGTAATCCTGCGTCACGTTAATATTTGTAACACTCGTGTCTGATTTCGTAAAAATTTTAACGGGCCGTTAAATTTAACAACATTAACAAACCAATAGAAATCATCCGTTCACTTTAACAGCTTGTTAAAAGTTTTATGAAATCAGGCATCGGTAAAATATTGTTAAATTTTTTTGACTTTTAAAAATTTCGCTCTAAAATTCAATAAATATTTAGAAGTATGAAGTCTCAAGGAATATTTTTGAAATGAAACTTTTTGAGGATGAAGCTCACTTTTGGTTTTTGAATATTTTATTTATTTATTTAATTAGTTTCAAATAATTTATTGCAATCCAGCATTTGAGGTACAAAATAAAAATTGTTAGCACATAATTATTTAAGTGCTTATTTTGAAGTTTTTAGAGCATATTTTCAAGTTTTTTAGTGCCTATAAATCCGGACCCTATTGATAAATCATGTATCTGTCACCGATATCAACTTAACTTGACGACGCCGACGGACGCGCGACGTCTTGAATTTAATTTTATAATTTATAAATTTTACTAAATAATTAATCTTAATCTTCCAATATTCAAAATATCCAAATCCAAAATTATTTTTAAATCTCCAATCTCCTTTGATCCAAATTTTCCTGCCGCTTCATGCGACCATCTTGGCAAAAAGCCAGATATTGTCGCTCAGCTTAACAAATTTGCGGTAAAATCAAATTTACAAATGATTAGACCAAAATAAGAAACTTTTTCTAAAAAAATAAAATATTACATTTTTAAGAACCCCCCCCCCCCCCCCCCTCTCCTAATACGGAGAGTATATTATGTCAATGTATATAGATAATTATAATTAGAGCTCGGATTTTATGCTTTTGCATGTTCTTTAATATTGATATGCCAACAGATTCGTTTTGAAATGTGGACAAATTAAGTAAAAATGAATCCGAAAAACTGCTTGTCAAAATGCATATTTTGCATATTTTCAACATTTGGTGCATATTTGAGCAAATAATGCATATTTTCGCATATTTGGACCACTTTTGGTGGTTTTTGAAGAATTGTAATAAAGAAAATTAAAAAATTATTATTAAATTTAACAATTTAAGAAATTATTTTATATAATTTTAAGCAATTTAATTTTTATAATTTTTTAAATAAATAATAAAAAAAATTATATTGCTTCAAATTAAATAAAACAAATACTTAAATTGGCAAAATTTAATAATAATTTTTTATTTTATCTATTAAAATTCTTCAAAAAACACCAAATGTGGCTCAAATATGCATTACTTGCTCAAATATGCACCAGGTGTTGAAAATATGCAGAATTTTGGAAATTTTACCTAATTCCTCCAGATTTACTGTTAAAATTATTAAATTTAATAAATCTAGGTAGTACTTATTGAAAATTTGAAAAAAAAAATTGAAAAAATTCGAAAATTTGATATTTTTTAGTTTACATATTATATCAATTTTTATGAATTTTAGTGCATATTTTAAGAAAATTTTGTGCATATATATGCGCATATTTTCAAGCGCATATAAATCTGAACTTTAATTATAATATTTAAATGTTACATTATTTATTTGATTTAATAAAATTATTCAAACATAATTTTTTTGATTTTTCTTTTTTTTATTTTCTAATTAAAATATTTTTTTTAGAATTTAATAAAAATGAAACAATTACTATAACAGAAAAATTATTAAGTTAAGTTTCTTTTTCATTTGAAGAAGAAATGACTTACTTATGTAAGAGATTCCAATAGTATTATTATTTTTCAGTTAATTATATTTCAA
Source organism: Cantharis flavilabris (assembly GCA_949152465.1). NCBI lineage: Eukaryota > Metazoa > Arthropoda > Insecta > Coleoptera > Cantharidae > Cantharis > Cantharis flavilabris. The sequence goes on from OX424438.1 coordinate 7,239,331, forward strand.
AACCAGCCGTAATAGTTAGGTAGTAGCATAATTCCTGATAACTTCTTTACTTTCAATCAAATATAAATAAATTATTTTATATTCAAATATAAGCCTTCAAAATAGGGCTAGTACATTAATTCTTTTTTTATTTAAATTAACCCGTAATATACAATGATTACATTGATACAATAATTACACCTATCGATATCGTTAACTGACGGCATTTTCAAAATCTACTGGGAGCTCTCACACCCTACCTCGCTACTTACGGGTTAAACAACTAAGTTACCTTTCATTTTAATTTTTAAATTATTTATAATAATATATAATTCACGATCTTTTACTTTTGTATCCTAGTATTTAATTAATATAACGCAAATTGACCTTTGATAAGCGCTTCCCACACAAGAATGTGTAGTGTCACCCGTGTCGGTGTCACCATTAGAGGCTAATGGCTAATAAAAGGTTATTTTTTTAGCTCTAATTTAATTGTTCCAACACTACTGCCATTTAGGTCGTTCAAAAAAATTCTGCCTTAATGGTCCTACTTAAGAAAATCGTTATTTATAGCAAAGGTTTATTATTACTACTATCGAACATTTATATACAATAAATTTGATAGAAGCAATTATTATAATCGACGACGGTTAAATTAATTCTCTTTCGAAGATAACTGAACTAACTTCAAATACAACATGTATATCAAATGGTAATTGATTCAATTGTATGAAATAAAGATTTATTTATTACCATTTTTCAAATTTCGGTAGTTTCATTTTTTTCATTTCGACGATAAATAAGAAATAATGGCAATGAAGTTATTATTTTATTTTTTCGTTTTTTTTTCTCTATATATTTAAAAAAACCTTTCATTAGAAACACTGCAATAACTATAAACAACGCAAATGTATGTCGACACGGACTTTTTTGCAGAAATCCGATATGCATAGCAATAAATAATATTAAATTACAGAAATTTGGAACACAGCAAATCTTGGCAATGTTAATATTGCCGAACAAAAATTAATAATGACAAAGTAAACTGAATAATTGTAGCATTGTAAAATCAAATTTTTTTTTTAATTTCTTGACTGATCCTCTTATTCCTTACTCTTTGTTATTTTAATTTTATTGGTTTTTCCTAATTACACGGTACTTACATCCTACTCAATCATTCGGATTTTAATAACGAAGGAAAAACCATAAAATTTATATTTTACTGGAACGAAATCCCTTACCACAAAATTTCAATTCGGCAAAATGTTTGTCACTCACGGTTTGCATTTACGAATTTTACGGTGTCAGTCGCACAGAAGTAAAAAGGACATGGTGACAGGTTTTAGGGATTTAAAACTACAACATACCTGTGAAAATAAATGAGAATATCGGCTCTGTCACTGTCGATTTCCGTAAATGTGAGTTTGGAATGTTTTGCCCACACGTCTAATGCTTTTGCAAAAACGTATCGAACTTCGTATACTTTCAGCTCCTTCAAACTTGTGCTCCTTAAACTGAAAAAAAATTTATATTAAAATTTTATTAAAAAAAACTTGGGCCGGTGAGTTTGAACAATTTAAAACTAAAAAGATAAAAGTAAGAAAAATGTGATTACTCCAAGAAAATAGTTAAATGAGTTTTGTTGATAAATAAGAAAACTTGGAAAAGTAAACTAAAAATCGATAAATTCCGAGTTGAAGGAAGCTTTTTAATTTACTTACACCCGGATTAAAATATCAGAGGAGAACTTGAAAAATTTCTGTTCGATGTAATTTCCACTATCGAATACAAAAATTCTCGAATTACTCGGGACTGAAATTTTCCTAATTACGGAAGCGCTATTTTTTTCGTTGCAGTTATGCTGATTCCTGTATCAGTTTTCAACAAATTCTCAACACCGACAGATCGAAAGGTTTCGTTTCTTAAATATTAAAAAAAATTGATTTTTAAATGATCGCGACAGCTTGGGATCAAGTGAAAACAGGTGCGTCCTTTTCAAATATGAAGAGCCAGAGTCCTTGCCCATATATGAATTTTATTCATTTCAGCCAGACAAATCAGAATTTTAAATTGCACCAAGTAATTCTATAGTCCAAACCTAATTATTTCATAGAAAAAAACATCTCTGACTTTCTAGTTTTTTTTTACCTTACATAAAGTGGAATTTTCTTTTTGATATATTAAAATTCGGTTTTATCAAAAAATACAAGAAATTTTTTAATAAAGCAGGATTTTGTTTTTGTGATGGTTTTTCCTGCAACTTCTAAGGTAATTTCAAAAGGCATTTTCTATTGAGTGGCTCAGCACCATCCGAGCAACATCTGTGGGATTAAGGTGTCCGGCCACACATGATTGCAAATATCAAATATACAGTCGACATGAATCCATTCAATTGACTGTGGCATCTTGGATACCTTGGGGGATATTCCATACCCCCCAGACCTCCCGGTTTCGACGACTAATTTTTAAGTATGTTCTATGTTCAATTTTGTTAACTAAAAACCTTTCTGGAATACACCCCAGTACCGCAGTAAATGTATAGAATATCCTTCAGGTGTCAAGAATAAAACTGAAATTTTTAAATACATACCTAGTAAAAACGTTAATTCAACGTTAAAATAACCAAGTTTGTTTTATGTTATTGATACAAGGCATTTCAACGTTCATTTAGAGGACATGTACTCAGCAACGTAATTAAATCCCGCCGGTGCTGGTGGGTGAGAGAGTTATGTAAAATTCTAAAACCAGCGCTTATTTTTAACTGGGTTGGGTCCTAGGCTCTAGACTAATTTTCGGGCCCCTGATATTTGAGTGTAACTAATAGAATCGAAGGCCCAATTTTTGTGTTATTTTTATCAGAATTTGATTTTTATTTTACGATTTTATGTTCTCTGTTTTCCTCGCTGAGAGGTTGAGTAGATGATGTAGTCTAGTTCGTTTGTGCGCTGGGGGGGTATTCCATACCCCCCCAAACCCCCCCGTTTATTCTCATTGTTTTGTGTCTCTTAAACTTAAATTCAAAATTTAATAAATTGTAGATATCCCACAATGTGTTTAAAGCTTTGGGCATCGTATTTATTTATTATTATAACTTCAAATATTGATTGAGATTCAGTGTAGCGGGGGGGGGGGGTTGATATACCCCCCAGTGCACGCTTTTATTTTATTCCCAAATCTCTACACCCAACACTAATGCGTCTAATGGCAAAATAGGCCCTGTTGAGAATTTGAGTAGATGATGTAGTCAAATTTATTGCGTTGGGCGTAGCGATTTGGGAATAAAATAAAAGCGTGTACTGGGGGGTATGGAATAGACCCGCCCCGGTTTATCCTCATTGTTTTGTGTCAAGTATTTGGTATATCAAGGTTCCGGTATTTATTTACTATTATAACTTCAAATTATTATTGAGCTTTCTGTGTAGCCATCGGCAAACCGGGGGGTCTGGGGGGTATGGAATACCCCCCAGTGCACGGTTTACTCTTTATTCGTAGTTTTGAGAAGAAGAGGAAAGGAAGTGGAAAGGAAAATATTGAGAGGTTGAGAAGATGATGTAGTTTAGTTTGTTGTGTTGAGTTTAGTGATTTGGTAATAAAATAAAAGCGTGCCTGGGGGGTAAATCCATACCCCCCAGACCCCCCGGTTTATCCTCATTGTTTTGTGTCTTTTAAACCTAAATTCAAAATTTAATAAATTGTAGAGATCCCACAATATGTTTAAAGCTTTGGGCATCGTATTTACTTATTATTATAACTTCAAATATTGATTGAGCTTCAACGCAGCCAATGGCAAACCGGGGGGTCTGGGGGGTATGGAATACCCCCCAGTGCAAGGTTTACTCTTTATTCGTAGTTTTGAGAAGAAGAGGGAAGGAAGTGGAAAGGAAAATTTTGAGAGGTTGAGAATATGATCTAGTTTAGTTTGTTGTGTTGAGTTTAGTGATTTGGTAATATTATAAAAGCGTGCCTGGGGGGTATTCCATACCCCCCACACCCCCCGGTTTATCCTCATTGTTTTGTGTCGTTTAAACTTAAATTCAAAATTTAATAAGTTGTAGAGATCCCACAATATGCTTAAAAAAGCTTTGGACATCGAAAGAGATTTTCTCCTAATTTTTTTTGGACTGGGTTGGGCCCTAGGTTCTAGCAAATTTTCGGGCCCATGATATTTGAATGTAACTAATAGAATCGAATGACAAATTTTTGGTTTATTTTATCGGAATGGTTTTTGGTAAGTTTGGTACAATAGGCCCTGTCTAAAACTAAGAATGGTAAAGTAAAATCAGAATTTACACCTTTCGCATCCAGATAATTAGAATCCCCTCTTACAATACCTCATGATGACGATAATCATGTATACCGGGTGACAGACTTTTTTTTAAATTTCTGCTTCAAGATAATTACATTAAACCAGGTAAAATTATTACCCGTCATAATGTGAAACAAGAATTTAAAAAAATTAAATTTTCCATGTTAGTTCTCTATAATCGGGTGTGAGGTCGGCCACCCGGTATATCGGCGGTTACTACGGTGAGAGTGGTAGAATTATACTTTGATCTCACATTTTTAGTTACCCATCCCCCATCCCCCGATATATATAAAACTACGAGCAGCTGCTGTTGCCGATGCACATACAGTGGTTCACAAAATTATTTATCCAGTCCTATATTAACAATGTAAATTGTACGTCTTGAAGACATTTTTGTTATATAAAAATCGGTTTTACAGCAATACTTATTAGACTTTTTTTTTGCTAATTTTATTACCTACATTTTTGTTTATGTACATTTTTCTAATTCGTCGCACCGTTTCCGAGTTACGGGGACTTCAAAAAAGACTGTGAAATACAAAAACTATTGTTTTGACAATATCCTGTTTGAATTTTACTGAGCATATTTTAAACCGCTGTATCTCGGAAACGGTGCGACAAAATCAAAAAATGGATAAAACCAAAAATGAATTAAATGAAATTTGCAGTAAAAATTGTCTAATAAGTATTGCCGTGAAAGCGATTTTTATATGACAAAAAACGTACAATTTACATTTATAACATAAGACTGGATAAATAATTTTGTGCGCAACTGTACGATGTTTTTAAATTTTATGTAGCGGTCTGAACCACCAATGCCTACATTTTTTAATGCACTCTGTACATCGCCGTTTATAAAATTTATATTAGAGGCAAATATTTCCAAAAAATTGTGTGCACATAGATTGGATTCATGGAAATCCCTTGAATTATTACCCCTATTGTTTTGGATCTTTAATTTTTCTTGAAAAAAATAAATATCTTCAAACTTTTGGATAGAAAAATCAAATTTTTCCGTTTGGGTGACATTTGAAATTCTTTGAAAATTCTTTGCTATATTATTTCAAATTTCTAGCCTTCCGAACACAAAAGCATAATAACACAGAAAAAAAAACAATCCTCGCAATAATTTTGAAGTAATAATTACATCAAATGTAGTAAATTTTATATCAAATATAATAAAAATGACTTCAAAACACCAAAAAATTTTCTCGGTGTACGTGCAGCGTTTAAGGGGGGGAGGGGCTCGAGCAGAATCTCACGTGGGGGAGAGGGGAGGTTTCGGAAAATATCACTTAATTGTTTTTATCAGCAAAAAACTAAAAAACTATAACTGGGTAAATTAAGTAAAACAAACAATCTCGCATGAGATTTGGGGGGGGGGGGATCGAGCCTAATCTCACGACGTTTCACCAGGAGGGCGGGAGGAGTCGAAAAATCTAAGGGATTGTAAAGCAATAATTCTCTAAACATCAAAATACAAATTTTCGCTTTTTTGCTTTCTCGTAGAATTTTTATTAAAATTCCAATTTTAAGTATTCAAAAAAATTGCTTTGTTTAATTGACCAACTGTTTTGAGAGCAGATTGCTTTGATCCTCTTCATCTACATTATACACTACGTTTTTGTTAATATTTACTGTCTATACAATGAAAACCCAATCAAAAAAGATGTCATGATGACAATTAATTATTATTATAAACGTAATCAACATCATCAATCATAATAATTATTTAAAAAACTAAGCTGAGCACAAATTCTGCATCTGACCGTCTCAGATATAGAAAACATAATGTAAGAAAGGTTGAGATTGGAAATTATTATAATTTTTTCAATTTTTCCTCAATTAACTGTAGGTTAATCGCTTTGCCTGGGGATATTCTATCCCCCCCCCCCCGACTTAAATCATTTGTAATTTACATGAGGATTTACATCATTTTCTTTCATAAAAATCTTTAATTTGAACTTTGAATCCAAACCACAGTGTAAATCTTCCGTTGGAATATAAAAAAAGTTTATCGAATTGATAAAAAAATCAATTCTTTTCATTTCAAGAATTGCATTAAAGCGACGAATAGATTCATAAGGGATTATAAAACCAAGAGGTGTAATCCGGGGGGTCTGGAATACCCCCCCAGGCAAATCTATTCAATGATATTAAAAGCTTTCCCCGGTAAATTATTGAGCATATGACAAATAATTTTGTCGAATTCCTTGATCAATTGATCAATTTTGATCATTCAAAAGACGAATAAGACAAAACTGTAAAATTTTCCGTAAGTTTAATAATTGTGTCTGGCGCCCAAATAGAAGGATCAGCTTTACCTTGACTACAACTGCAAACTATTTAAATACCAAAAAACCACATTATTGCAAATTAAAATCACCACGATCCTGTTTTAAAATGTTAAGATAGTTTTCAACGCCAGTAAACGTGCCCGGTTTTAATAATAAAACTCACAAAAAGATTTAAAAAATAAGGGTAGAATATTTAATAAGCCAGCAATGGCACGTCCTGCTGCCAAGAGCGATGTTTTACAAGTAAAAACAAATTTACAAGAATGCGGTGGTTATGATTCGCAAAAAGGGCTTACGTGCAGTTAAAAAAAAATTGATAAAAACATCATCACTCACTTGTTGGTTAGGCAAATAAATGATATAATATTATTGTTTTGGTTAAAAAAATATTTTTTATAAAGTGATACCTACTACGTAGCAATCTACTACCTTCTAATTTGCAACCCCTTAGCGTTAATTAATAATTTCGCTATCGTCACGCCTGCAACTTAATTATAATTCTAGTAATTAATTTGTGGTTGGTTAAAATTAGGATGAAGATTTAAGAGAGACGCATGTTTATTCTGGTAGTTGGGTTAACTTGTTTAAAAATATCCATCATAAAATATAATTAAGAAGCTTAAGAGAGAAACTCTCCATTGATCCATTTGTAGAAGAAACATTGGACTGTCTTGAGTAAGCAATCCATTAAAGTCAATCCGATATAGAACAGAACAAAGTTTGTGAAAGTCGGTTGGTTTATTCAATATAATCAAGTTTAACACTAAAAGAGAACATGTGTGTGCATTTAACTATTTAAAGTCCAATAAAAAGCTAATAACCAACAATTAACCATTCGAGACGACGGCGACAGGATTCTGAATATTTTTCATCCTAGTCTGGAAATAACAAAACACAATAGGAAAAAGTGGCATTTGTCTTTAAAGCACCCAAACCCATCTTCTGCTGTATAGTTGATAAACGAGAAGTTTGAAATGAGAAATTGTTAGTCAACAAAAGCCGTTGTTATTAACCACCCTCTCTATTCCAGAATAATAATGATTGTGCAGATTTCTCTCTCAAATGTTTCATTTCGGAGTTGATGATGGTGTCCACCCGGTCGCTCACTCAAGGAGGTTGTGACGACATTAAAATCACATCACACCCAGGTTGAGTGAGTCACCGGGGGTGGACATCTAATAAAACCCCTTTTTGCACTAAAACCTCCATTCATTCATTCATTCATTCTCTGCCTGCCTTCAAAACACTTGGATCAATATTCAGCTATTTTAAATCAAATTTATCAAATCCTGAATGCTTCTTAATTCATATTTATTGAATCCGTCAACTCGGGGTCAAATTCATTTAAAAAATATTATCTGCCAGTAAATAAAACAATTAAGAAAATGAACAAATAAAATGATAATTACAACGAAAAGCCACAACGTAATCAACCTTCTGAAGTGTGTCGAACCAAATCAAATTATTTTTCGGCCACATAAATCACATTCGTGTATTATTATTATTATTATTATTTTTATCGAAGAAAACTTGCTTGTCTTTTCGAATTATCGCCGCCGACTTGAAAGTCAGTCGACTTGTGGCTTCCTAAATTATCCTTCATTGTTTAAACTGGTAAACATTTACCGTCGACATTGCAAGTGCATTGCCAGCCATGCATAATTATTGTTCACAACTTGTAATCGTAATATATGTAAACTAAATGAGCGTGCATGTACAGAATGGATTCCAAATGCGGGCAGCTGAATTGCCCTGGTCAATTGGTAATCATTGAGGTTACTCAATAATGAAGACCTATTGTCATCAGTTTATTTGATGCGAGTCATAGCCTGCTTGTTTGTCATGGTATATTACCAGATAATTGTTTACAAGAGGCGTCTGTCGTTTTCTCACACAGATCCGGACTAGCCAAGCCCAAATTTATGGAATAAAAAAATATACGACGAAAATTTCTACGACTGCAAAAGCGATAATACAAACCATCTTCAACCATCGAAGCAAAGAATAGCTTACAATTTAAAATTAAAAAAGTAGGCCCCCCCCCCTGTTTATATCTGTGGAGTGGGGTTAACTGTAATCTTCTTTTGGTAAAATTTAATTTACATCCAATACCATCCAATGCCTCTTATAAATATTAATATAAATACCTCTTGTAAATATTGTATGCTGGCAGCTCCCCGACTTAAAGAGTATCGTAATCACTTTGAATTTAATTTAAAATATTTAATCCCTTCAGAGAGACATTTATCTTAAACTTTCCTACTTTGTCTTTGAATTTTCAAAAAATCGCTCAAGGTGATACTATCCCCCCCCTCCCGCCTCACTACAATTAAAATTGATTTAGTAAATATCTCAATTCCGGACAGAATACACTGACAATATAGCAAATTGTACTGGCAACTGGGGTGTATTGTATTCCATACACTTCAGACACCCTCGGTGAGTAGTCACTTTAAAATATTTACTTTCCGTTTTATTAAAATGTTATTCAATTCATATGAAAGAAAGAAAGAAAAAAGAAAGAATTAAACAGAAGATGTTAACTATAATATACCCCTCCAATGCAAAGGGAAGAATTTTTATTCATAGAGCTCGAAAAATGCTATTTATATGAGTAGAATAACAAAAAATTACATTTATAAATAATTGTGAAGCCTACCCCTTCCCCCCCCCTCCCGGAGTAAACAGTACATTCACATATCGGATGCCTAGTTAATAATAATTCTTACTCTTGATTTAATCATTTTAGTCAAGTTTGAATTAGAAAGAAAACAAAGAGATATAATGCACTAAAATAACAATATTCGCACCCAAGAGGTCGGGGGGGGGGTGCAAAAAAAAACAGTTCAAAGCAAAAAAATTGACCCCCCAGACCCCTCGGTCACCAGCACATTTGTTTAAATTCAAATGTCACATCTTCAATTGCCAGTTTATATTATTTACTCCGAGCCAACCTATAATAAATAGTTAGAAAATACTGACTACAATATCGGAAACTGGGGGGGTACGGGTACCCTTCAGTGCAAAAAAAAAAATATTAAAATTAAAACATTACAAACAGTTCTGATACTTCGCGAAGTTGAATAATTCCTTTAAAATGTCAGATTCAGATAATTCCAATTCAGAGTAAAGTTAGTGTTGGTTCAAAATAGAAGTTATGTTCGCGGTTCGCGACAAAACTAAGAATGTAAGAATAATCGAGAGGGACGAACCTATAAGGGGATAGAGGGCAGAAGCTTCCTTCTCCAATATCTTCGACAGTTGGCAAATCCATCAGAAAGTTGGCAAAAGTTATATTGTTAGAAATCAATACCTAACATTACTTTAGAGTTTAGAAAATAAGTAGAAAAGCAAAAAAAAGGTCATTTGTATACCAACTTAAGGAAGGTTCTTCAAAGGAAAAGGTGAACCCCAGAGAAATAACCTGGACAGTTGGCAGATTGAGGACTATTCGTACCCGAAAGTTTCGCTTCGGTTCGTCCCTAATAACCGGAGAGCGAATAACTAACGGTAATCTGGAACCCTGATGGACAAATTAAAAGAAAAACTGGGAACAGCTTTAACGTTTACCCGGAATTTAAAAATATTCAAATTAAATTAAGGTAGCTTATAATATAAACATTGTAATTTAAGGATCACACAAGAATTCGGCTAAAAAAGACCCAAAAAAAATTTCCGAGTGGCTCCACTCGTTAAAAACATCCCTAGAACGGCCACAATTCAAAAATTACTTAACTATGAAAACAAAATCTTTATTTTAAGTTTAACGAACTTTATTTAAAATAAATAAATAAATAAATGATATGATCTAAACTGTTGCACTCCTAGAAGGCAACTGCGGACACCTACCCACACCTCTCCCACAGCTCCACACCCTTTAAAAACCGCTTTACCTTTCAAAAGGTAAGATTTAAATTTTGGTAGTATTTGGTGTAAAATATAAACATTAAAATTTATGAATAATTCAAAAATTTGGTTAAGAAGGTTCAAAAACGAAAAAAAATTCTCCGAGTCTCTCCACTCATTAAAAACGTCCCTAGAACGAAATCTTGACGTTTAAAATAAATAAATAAATGATATGATCTAAACTGTTGCACTCCTAGAAGACAACTGTGGCCACCTACCCGCACCTCTCCCACAGCCCCAAACCTTTTAAAAACCCCTTTACCTTTTAAAACGTAAATATTAAATTACGGTAATATATAGCGTAAAATATAAATATAAACTTTAAAATCTATGGATCACATAAAAAGTCGGCTAAAATAGGCCCAAAAACCGAAACAAAATTTTCGGAGTCGTTCTACTCATTAAAAACATCCCTAGAACGGCCACAACTCAAAAATTATTTTTTATTTTTAAGTTTAACCAAATCCAACTTAAAATAAATAAATTATATTATCTAAACTGTTACACTTTTAGAAGGCAACTTGTCAACAAAGTAAAAATTAAAAATCGATGTTCTTAAAGAGTTTTAGGTAACAACCCGGGACTGTTTACTCGAATACGGCACGAAAAGGCTCAGAGATGGCAAAAAAGGGTAAGCCGGAAGGAAAAAAATTATTCGATGGAATCTCGTTAATCCATTCATGCGTGTCTACGTCGGGGCAATATTCGCAAAAACTCCCGACTAGCCCCCACATTTGAGTGCAACACTCATCCAAACACAAGTTGAGTTTGAAAAAATGAAAAAACTAAAAAATTAAGAGTTTTGGCGTGGGTTTCGTTCGAATCAAAAACTGTTAGATGAAAATCTTTGATCTTATTTTTAGGAGGGCGATTACACCCCCTAAAACAATTTACAACAAAAGATAAGGGTCTCTTATTTTTTGATGATCTACAACATATCCAAATCGCTGAGGGACACCAGAGATCCCTTCCTTGTTAAGACTATTAGCAGAAAGAGAAGGGGAGAACTTAAATTTTCGCCCGTATTTAAGTGCAAATTTAAAGATATCAATAAAATAAGTATGATAATTTAAATAATAAAAGGTAATAATAATTGATCGAATGTTTTATTAATTATGTAATTTAATTAAATAATAATTGTTTTAATCAATGGCCTTTATTCTGATAGGCGAAAATAGAGGTGGAGGTGAGGAAAGGAGAAGCCCCCCAAATGCAAGTTATATTTTATTGTATTCGTCAATTAAAATAGCAATCTAAAAATTATCGACTCCAATTTATATTTTCAATTTATTCCAAAATGACATTATAGTTAATTTTAACTTGAGAAAATTAAATTCAAGTTGAAGTTTGGAGAAAGTGCGAGGAAGTATACAAGTTAGTGACAAAACGAACCCTAAACAGGAGGAATTTCAAATATGCAATTTTCTTGCAATTTCCTATTTTAAGGTGGTAAATATATTAGAAAATATAGTAAGGGCTGTCTTATTTGTGTTTAATTTCCACTTTCCAGGTAAAATTTGGAAAGTTAAAAATGAGATGTGAAGTAAATAAATTTAAATAAACGCCAGAGCCGTAAAAAATGAGGATGAAAATTAAAGTGCATAATAAATCCTCCCTTAATTCATTACACATTAAAAGATCCCCAGAAAAACGTATTGATCCTTTGTGAACTTTAACCCTTATCAAAGTTAATAAATTATTCCAATCTAATACACGGTTGCTTTAATTACTCGAGTAAAGAGAAGAGTTTGATTTTCCAAAAGTGGGCATCAAAGGAACCGAATTTTCTCAAACAACGCACACAAATTAAATTCGTAGCAAAATATGGAAAAAAATTTATTGATACCTTCGTCGTCGTCGGAAAAGTGTAAAGAAAAATTTAATTATTCAGCTTAACAAGCAATGAAGGCAAAAATTACATTATAGTAAAATTTGCAATTAAAAAAAATGTCAAAAGACTTTCAAACACTTGGGGTTTTCTAATTGAATTTGTCGCCAGTACTTTGGCTGCAATTAAGATCAAAATTGAAAAAAAATCTCAATCTTGCCCTAGCGCCTTGCCGAGATAAAATACGACGTCGATTTCATTTAAATGTAATTTTTTATTAATAAAAATTGTCAAAATCCTAAAAGTGAAAAATTAAAATATGTTTAACTTTTCTTGCTGAAGCCATCAAAAAATGTAACTGAATTGACGCCTCGCTTACTCAACGGAAAATGATGGAAAACTAAGATGAAAATTTATAATAAATAACGCAACGCATGCAGAAAACTCTTCTTCCACCAAATTGCTTAATTTAAGCGGCGAAATTTAACAATTTTCCAGACGATATTTTCTGATTGTTTTAATTTCGCAATTAAATTTTTAAAATGTGAATTATCGCACTTGGAAACTCTAAATGCTCACGCGTATAGGAATCACCCGAAAGTTTTCCCTATTAAAATTTTAAACCACCCCTCTTAGCACCTGCTTTCGTATTGCATGTTTTGTAAACGAACACAAGTTTTGAATAAAAAATTTTTTAAACAAAATTCGACTGTTTTTTATTCATCACTTCCTGTCGAACCGGAATTTTTAACTCGCGTGTTATCATTAAATATTCAAAATACATTTTAAATATAATTTTCAAAATTTATTTTTTAAATAAAAAATTATTCTTATATTACAAAATTAAGGGGGAGGGTGAATTATGTTTAGAAAATTAAGGATTTATTGTGTTATTGCTTTCCAATTTTCTCCGCCTCCCCCTTTTGTTTTTGATTAACATTTGTAGGTATTTCAATTTGCAGTTGTAATTAAATTTACTTTAACATTTCGGTTCAGTTATTTGTGTATTTCGCATAGGTACTACTATTTTTTTTTAACTAAAATTTAATAACCGAAATTTCAATTTGAAAAGAAAATTGGGCGTCAATTATGCACTTCCACTTGGGGTTTCCTTATGAAAAAGTTATCTTGGGTGTTGCGGGGGTTGTGGAGTTATCTCCCAATAAAAAACCGGATGTTTTACGATAATTTAAACATTCAGTTAATTAGAAACAAAATAACAGATTCAAAAAAATTAAAATAGATCGACAATATAAACATAATCATTTGATGTTGTAGTTCATCAACAAGAGCGTCGGACTGCTATTAAAAAAAATTTGCCTCGGAAGGCATAGGTAATTTAAAAAAATTGTTGATAATAAACACCACGACGCTAATGAGTTATCTAAATGACTAATACAAAAATTTAATTATTTTCAGTTCAATGACAGTAAAATTCAATATGCAAACATATGATAACATAACTATTTCCCAGTAGAAAAAATTTAGCCTTGGACCGCAAAAAAAATATTCTAAAGAAAAAAATCCAAAATCACATACCATCGTTACAAAAACTTTGGAAACCAAAAGATTTCGCGAAAGCGCGCACGAAAATTTAGCTATCGGTTAGCTCCTTCTCAAAACGCACCACTGGTTATTTTGAAGCTACGGAGGCGACGACGTCGTTATATAAGTAGTGAAAAACCTTGGTGCGTGCGCAAGTTATACACCCAACTACAGACTTGTCAAATTGTAGACTACTGATGCGTGAAACGACAGGAAGTATGTACTCGACAAATACATCAAAATTGGGTTTATATGTTTCGATGATAGACTCATCTTGGAGCAACGTAATTCTTCGGCTATGTTTGCGTGTTACAACAAATTAAGGGGTAATACAATGCATAAGGTTTAATGAACTCCCATAAAAACAACCCCAAAATATTGGAACCACTTGAAGGCATAGCACAGGATAATTTGGCCCGACATACGGGGGAGAAGGTAGAAAGTTTTGCCAACATCCAGACTGCTTTTTTTCTCTCACTGAGCAACATAATAACAGGTTAATTTGAACCACAGCGGAAGTTTTCCAAAAGTTAATTATTAATTCAAAAATTAGATATTATCAATAGACGCCCGAGCGTTATACTTGATGGTTTTCCTATCTAAAAATAATAATCTGGTCGATTTTAGTAAATATCGCATGTTTTCAAAATTGCATTCATTGTACGCGAAATTAAAAAATGCGAAATTGTTTTTAAAAAATTATTGCGATAATTTTCAATTGTTCCTTTCATATCAGCAGTAGAAAAGTCTGTTTGTACCACTTTGGAAGTATAAACTTACACTTTTACGCCCATTTGTTTGCAAGTGCTAGAAAATAAATTTCATTTATCAAATCTCAAATGTAATGCAGAGAAATTAAATATCGAGTAGGTGAATACGCCTCCTGGAAACCCGGAGGGAATAATTCAAAACAGGGATCTTGTTTCTCATGAATTAAAAATTCGAGCACATCAGTTATCTCCAGATAGCGCAAACCAATTTTTTAAGAAGAGAATAAGAAAATCGAAATGTCCCACGTCGATGCGCGGCTACTCGACCAGGAGCGGACTGGCACCAACATTTTAACTTAAAACTTTTCGATATTCGATCAATCAATTTAACTGCATATTAAAAGCGATTGCAGTTTATCTTGCATCTTACTAAAATGAACTGTTTTGAACTTTCAGTGGTTCAAACTGTAGCTTTCAACAAATCATTTTTCTGAGTGTAGTATTTATTATAATTTAATCAATCAAAATCTAGAATAATCAAATTGAAAGTTGTAAAATTTCGACAAAAGTGAGCCCGAACCGGCATTGTTCGTATACTAGCTTTCAGTAGCGGATCCAGACAATTACCATAGCGGGGGCGACAAAATAAAAATTTATTATATTTGAAAGATAAAAAGTAGTAGTAATATCAAAAATAAATTTATTGTTTGTTTTTTAATGAACGAACATTTTTTTAGTGTAAAAATTGATGGATATTAATTAGGATGTAAGGAGGGCGATCGCCTCTATAGCCACAAGAATTTTTGGATCCAATCCGGCCCTAGCTCCAACACAAGAGGTACTGCGAGACGGATATGTTTATACTGAAAATAAGTTTTGTCGTCCTAACAAAACTTTGGATAACTATAGATTCAACAGAGTTTTTTCGTTGCTGCAACAATTTTCTGCTGTCAAATTTTCAGCATAAGAAAATTTGTTAAAATAACTAATCTTTTTTTCTGGCTAGAAAAAAATGTGTTATGGCAGCATAAAATTTTTTTCTGCGTGTAGTGTAGGACAAACAATCATAGGAGGCATAGTATATTGATTTATAATATTATATTGATACAATATATTGATATTGTAAATTTAGTAAAATTTACTTCAAATTTAGTAAAATCTACTACAAATTTAGTAAAATTTACATCAAATTTAGTAAAATTTACTACCGGAAAATTGGTGTGAGGCTGATTTGAACTTCAATTGAAGTAAAAATACTTCAAAACACCAAAAAGTTTTCTCTGTGTATATTCCCAGTGTCACAAGCCTGAAAATTCCAAAGAATACTAAATGATTCCCAGGGAATTCCAAAGACCTGCAGATAGTGAAATTTGATTTCACTATCCGAAAGTTTGACAATCTTTTGTTATTCTCTTAAAATCTTTTTCAAGTTTTTTACGGTCCTGCAGCAGAACAACCATTTGTTTTATACCAAGAGATATTACCTCCCCTAATGGCGAATACAATGGGATACTGATAGTAACTACCCTTCTCCCCCTCACTTTTCAAAAACATACAAAAATCACTAAATTGTTAAAATTTGGAAAAGTATGTCTTCATTTTGGGAAAATAAAATTACAATTTATGCTTTTTGTGTTGTTCTGGGAAGTGGAGTACCTAGATCGCCCGGTTGCATTGGAATACCCTCCAGTAATCATTACAGTTATTTGTTAATTTTAAGTTTCTCTTTTTAGTTTTGTCATTATTTATGAATTTTAACTTATTATAGTAGTAGTGGAGGATGGAGGATAAATACAATTCATAATATTCACTTTGAACTAACAGAACTTTACACCGCCCAAACCCCCCGGTTACTGGTGATTGTTTCTTCTGGTTTTTCATTTTTTTCATTTAAATTTTTTAATATCTGATAAATTACAATTCATTCTTTTGACTTTGCACTGGGAGGTACTCCATACCATCAGATCCCCTTCATTCGATTACTCCTTTGGAAAAAGGAAAAAATATTCCAAACTTCAGATTTTATATATTTGGATAATAGAAATAATATTATATTTGAGCGTTCATAAATAAATGTCCGACGCAAACGATAACCGTCGCTAAAAGCTCAAATATAATTTCTATTATATTATTTGATTTTTGATTTGATTGTTGTATTGTGTCAATCCGGGAGGTCTGGGGGGTGTGGAACACCCTCCAGTGCACATTTTCCTTTATCCCCATTCAAAAATGGAGAAGTTATTTAATACTGGAAGTATTTCTGTCCCCCCCCTTTAACCCGGCGTTACCTAGGTGGAAGAAAATCCCGTCATAACCTAAGACCAAGCGAAATTCTCTATATTCTCCAAGTAATCTAAAAGAGTGGAAATCCTGAGATATGTACTGGAGGGTGTTCCACACCCCCCAGACCCCCCGGTTTACAATTTTAACTTTATATTTTTATAATTAACTTTCAAAGTAACACAGAAATTCGCTGCTAAACTCCGTGAGCAGTACGGTAATTAAATTAAGCCCGCCTCACACGACGCTTGTTTTGCTGATGGATTGCTTGCTTGCTTCGCTGCTGGCTTCGGTGCTGGCTGCCCTGCTGGAAAATGACGTCACTGCTGGCTTGCTTGTTTGTTTTCGTGCTGGATTTCTGTGATAGAACTCGTGCTATTTTTGCTGCTGGTTTTCGTGATGGATTTCAGCGCTAACCAATGAAAAAGTCGCGTCATATTCGTAAACACGAGTGGTATCGAGATATGTCGAGTTTCGCCATACCTACTCTACCACCTGTCACCAAATACTATAGATAAGTTATAATCCTTTCTATAGTATTTGCAGTCTCTACCTGCGTGTGGATTGAAACCACGAAGTGCGTGTGAAGCCAATCAAGCACAGAAACCATCACACCACCCAGCTGCTAGAAACCCAGCAGCCGAACAAGCAAGCAATCCATCAGCAAAACAAGCGTCGTCTGAGGTGGGCTTTAATATGCTTTGCAAGTTTTAATTTTTTATTTTTGGATTAAAAATCGACCAATCAGACTGTTTTTTTCCACCAAAAAATGACACGCTGTAGCACAAGCAGCAGCGCACTGGGAATAATTGAATAATTGAAATTATATTATATTTGAGCTTTCATAAATAAATGTCCGACGAAAGCGACAACCGTCGCTGAAGGTTCAAATATAATTTCTATTATATAATTATTTGATTTAACTTGCTATATTGTGTCAATCCGGGGGTCTGGGGGGTGTGGAACACCCTCCAGTGCACATCTTCCTTGATCCCCTCTCAAAAACTGAGAAGTTATTTAATAGTATTCTAGTCCCCCCCCCCTTTGATGTTAAAATTATTTTCTGTAACTACAAAAAATATTTAATTAGTTTAAGTTTAATTACAAAAATACTTTTGATTAATCGGCTCCTCACTCAAAAATAAAGTTTTTCAGTCGGGGAGAGACAAGTGCGCATTTTTTGAATAAGCTCTGAAACTTCTTCAGTTAAAAATTTGAAGATTGATCAAGAACAATAGAAATAAATAAAATATTTAAAAAATTTTATTTCATAATTGAACGATAAAAATTCTCGATATTTTATTTATTTTATTTACATAAAACTTTAAAATTTATTTTTCAATCATCCAAGAGTATTGTATTTACTTTTAGCAATGTTTTCTTTTCAAGTATTTATTAGGTATATTTATTTCGTTAATACAAACAATTAAATTAAAAATTAATAAGAAGCTAAGGGGCGATTGCAGCTAAGTTTTTTAAGAATTTGATATAATATTCTCAGATTGAATTAAATATTTGTTAAAATCTTTGGATCGGATTATTATAAATTGAGATGTGGCCAGTACGACTCTGTAGTGAAGTGCGAGTGAATAAATGAAAGCCGACGCTAATGATTCGTGATTTTGGAATAGGACGTTTGGCAGCATCAAGAAACATTAACCGTTTAGTACAAAAGACATTTTCATATTAATAAAATAAGCTTTGATCATATTGGGAGTATGGAAACCGATACGAACACTCCCCCAGCATAAAGGCTCAATTTACTTGCGAAACGATACATCGTAAAGCTTAATAGCATTTAATTTTCTTCGTATTAATATTTTCATGCTATCACGCTTAATAAGGCCGAGTATGCTGGTATGACATCACCAAAACCTTAAGTGGTCCAATATTCCAGATTCTGATGATGAAACAGTGCTGGAACGGAAAGCTTTGGTTACCAAAAAACTTGAGGTTAATGAATCGATTAAACTGATAGCAACAAAATTAAACGTTTAATTAATTCAATTTGTTTGTTTGCCGAGCGGAATTAATTTTTAAAATTATAAAATTTAGTGAGGCGGCGCGGCGGCGGCCCTACGGGGGCGGTTTACAAAAAATATAAACAATCTGATAAGTGACGAAGTGCAAAGTGCAAGCCTTTATGTAGCGTTCTTTTCATATTAAACGAAGCATCCAATTTGCAAGTTAAATTTTATTTTTCTTTGTATGGTGCATTCGAAAATATCCTCACGTTTCGAAAAATAAAATTTTCGAGGTCATTTTCCAGACAGTTCGTTCTTTAAGCGTAAATCTTCCGCTTCGTTATAATTTTTCTATAAACAAATTTCCAATTTACATTTCAATTCGTTTTAAATTATTTAGACAATTTTTTATCTTCGATATTTTCTCGATGAGGCGAAATTTGTCTTCATACTTGTAAATTTTTCATGCATTTTATAACTTCGTTTGAGTTTATGTCAAACATGTAGTGTTATCGATTTGTATGTTTTGTTCATACATTTGTATTTCACCTTTCGAAGATAAATAAACAGTCTAAAGGTTTAAATAAAATAAAATTTTATCGATGGATACCTTAAAATTTTCATTTTCAATAAACTGTCACATGCACACCATTATTTTTTGTATAATAATAATTGGAAAGATAGATTTTTGCTTTGTATACGGAATAGATTTCAGTATACCGAATTATTATAGAGATTACCGATAAATTATTAAACAGCCGATTTGAACTTTTTCGAAATGGATATCTCGGGACACGCATATAGTCAGGGGTCGTAATTTCGTTATTATTGTATTTTTTTCTACGTCAGTTATTTTTCATGTTCATCTTACAAATTTATTAATCAAAATGGATTTGATTGAAACAATCCGCGAGCGAATCGAGTGCGTGCACGGATCAATCTCTCCTGCAGGATAAGAGATATAAAATTTTATTTAATAATCCTTAAATCCCCTTAAACCAACAATTAATTATCTGTTATTGACAACTATGGACCATCGACAAATTATAAATCGAATCAATTTAATTAAAATTAATTGTTCGGTTAACTGTAGTGGTTTTGTAAAAGCGTTTAAAAATCCACAATGGAATTACATAACCAATTCCCTTACAATTTAACAATTTTGTGTTATTGACTACTAAAACGTGATCAATTTAATTCGAAATAACCACACGGAACAAACCGACAACACGTGGATGGTCTTGGACTAATTCGATCAAATTGGTTGTCTTATCCTCAAGGAACATTGAGGGCAAGTCTGAGAGAATAAATTAAATTTTTCATGTATTTTTCCATCTTTTATGAGGTGGTTAATTCTAAAGTACCCTTAAAATGTCTGGTTTTGTGTAGGCGCCACCTCACTTCCGGCAATGCTGCGGCTGACGTCACGAGTTAAGGACTCTTCTGTCCCTCAACATGCCACGAGTGCAGTCCTGACCAATTCTAGGCCCTTGTCAACTCCATGTATATGGAATTATAGGGTTAGCTTGATAGGGTTTTGTTTCATCGTACATACGCGTACGACGATCTCGTTGTTTGCCCGTAATTTGCTCCTACACCCCAACTAGACACCCTCATGTCATTTTTAAGGGTTTCTTGCATCAGGCTGATTTTTACAATAATTTTTTAAGCCAGCATTTTCCTAGTTTTCTTTTTAGTTTTATATAACGCTTTGTACGACTAGTCACGTTTTACGTAACAAGCCTCTTTTCTAAACCATCTCAAGAGATCCTCTCTGTAAACAAGGATTTATTTACTTTACATTGCCCTTCACTTTTTAATACTCATTTGTTTTATATTTTTTTCGCTATGTTTTATTTTCTCGGGGTAATAAACGGCTTTACTTTAATAAATCCTCCAAATTTTATGTAAACTTCACCAAAATTTCACCTTCTAATTCACCCGAAATACACCGTCAGACTTTTAAGTAAATAACCCTGTTATTATCCTTTTTATCCAAAAATATCAAGGGAGCACTTTTGTACAGGATAAAATTCCAAATAACATACGCATTTGTTTTCTAAAATCAGGCAAAAATAAAAAAGTACTCTCTCCTGAATTGGCACCCAACGTGGGGCTCCATAATTTTTTTAATTCAAAAACAAAAAAATATTTTCAACTAAATTAATGCAATGTGAAATTTACATTTAGCACCCTAATAAAAAGCGCCATAACTTCCTTATTTGTTAAGATATTTCAAAAACAGAAAAAGATTTTTATTTAAAATTTCACGGTCTATAAAGTCGACCTCTTAACATTTCTAGATAAAGCGAATAATAATGGAGAAAACTATGTATGTCTCTTTAAATTTGTACAATGTCGACTTTTATTTTCACGTTTATTATACGAAAAACTTCATAACTTTTCTATTTTGCAAGTTATTTAAAAAAACAAAAAAATTACTTTGTTTAAAATTTCAAGCTCTACACCATTGTTCTTGTAATGTTTTTTGATGAATAATAACGGAGTAAATATGTATCGTTTGAATTGGTACAACGCAACATCAAAGTCTATTTTCAGTCGTAACTTGCTTATTGTTTAAAATATTCCAAAAATAGAATTAACAGGTTATTTAAAATTTTCTGCTCTACAAAATCACTTTCGCGAATATTTTTAGCTAATATAACTCAGTGGCGGCTCGCGAGACTGCACAGTGGCGGCGCCAGAATTTTTGTAAGACTTGCAGTCATCTGATGTTTTGATGAATTTTCAGTTCTACAAAATCGACCTCTATACGTTTTATGACTATTTCTGCCGTGGTTTGCATTCCACGTTGCACTATTGCAATATTTAGCCATAACTGGATATTTGAAAATTAACCAAAACATTCTGATGCTTAGAAATTTAAACTCGACGAGAGGCTCTTTGGATATATTTTGATAAAGAAAATACCAACAAAGAAAATTTCTTCTTTTTAAAGTCGATTCAATGTACTTACCGAAGTATATTTTCGCCGTTGTTTAATTATATAAAGTTTGGTAACTTTTTTGCTTTCGAAAAGTTTTATTTAAAAACTATACAAAATCGTTCTCTTGAAAATTTTGAAAACACAGTCTGGGTAATTTAAGATACCTCACAAAATTCATTGTAGGAGATTAGCGTATAACGAGAAATGTATTATCGGAAATACATTAATAAAGTTTCGAGCTGTGACATGAAAGTTGAATCAACAAACGACTTTATTGCCATTCATGATAAAACTTTTCGAGTTGTCTTCGATTAGAGAATTGAAACATGTTCGTGGCAATATAACAGTTGTAAGTGGGATTATCCAAAGAGAACATTAATATTATAGGTACTGATAATCACTGTCGGTATATGATTTCCATCTTAATTAAGTGACAATCACGTAATCAAGTTAGAAACTTCATAACTTTTTTATTTCTGAAGATATAATAAAATGTAATTAATGATAATTTCTGTAAATTTCAACCTCTACCAAATCGTCCTTCTGACATTTTTTGATCAAATGAATAATAACAGAGAAAACATCGCTCGTTTAAATGTATCGTCAAGACCATTTTATTGCATTATGTTAGAAAGCTTTCTAACTTTATTATTTTTCGGTGAAATCAAAAGCAAAAAAGTATCAGGCTTAAAAAAATAGCAGCAAAAACGGCGCCTGTTTAATTTAATGATTGTCAAAACGTCATTTTATTCTATTATCATACTTGTAACAGAGGAGCTAATGTATGTTACCGGAGATGCATTAATAAAGTCTGAAGTTCTAAGGCTAATACATTTGAAATTCTCAAATTTCTTACATAATAGCTAAAACATTTATTAAGTCCGGACAAAATATTATGAGTTAAGTTCAGAAATTCAAGCTATATAAAATCTAATTCTTGACTTTTTTCGAAAAAAACAATAACAGAGAAAATCCCTCCGTTAAAAAATTTACGTGAAACTTACGTTTATTCAGTCATAATGAAAATATTTCATAACTTGCTTATTTGTCAACTAATTTTCAAAATCCAAAGAGATATTTTGTTTAGAAAGCTCATACCTACAAAACTGTTCTCTTGATAATTTTTAATAAAATTCACCACAACTCGGATATTACCTTGTAAAGTAGTCTCAACTCATTTTTACAAAACCACACAAAATTGTAGGTATACAAAAATCTATCATTGAGCACTTTTCTCATTAAGTGAACAAATAATAAAACTTTTGTTATAAAATGCTATTGCAAGGTGAGATAAAATAGAAAATAAGATTTGAAAAGTATTTTGAATCTCGATAATTGATCCCATTTTTCACTTCACTTAGCTCGAATTTTAGCACGCGTCTGCGAGCGCATTGTTAGCAAAACTTTAGTAAAATATTTTATAGCCCCAAGTTCTTTTCAACTTTATTTTCAATTTTTGATTTTAAGTTGGCGTTTTTAAATTACATTAAAGAGTAAAATTTATTTTGATCTCCCGGGACCTAAATGCTCTTTAAAATGATATTTCCAAAATGTCAATCGCTTTATTAAGGTTAGAACTAATTTTAATCAATATTCTCACAAAAATTCGGAAAGGAACCACCAGGTCTTGAAGGAATTTCGATTCCCATATGGTTTTACGGTTGATAATTTTAATTTTATTTTATTCCTTCTGAACTCGCGACGTAAAAATAAAAATTATAGAGAGTGATTAAACTGCTGCCTGCGGTGTTTTTTATTGTTAATAAATATTTATAATGTGGAAAAGGTAAACATTGTGTTTTCAGTAAACGTCACGTTTTTAAGTTATGTTTACGCCAATGATCGTTAAATTTAATATGTTACACGGAGCTTATTATCTCTAAAGCACAAGTGATGAGCACTGTCGAGTTGATTATAAAAATTAATCGTTATTTTCTCGTTTTCCTTTTTGGAGACTTTTTTATTTGGAAGGATAAATAAAGATACATCAACGGTGAGTGATTGATCAATCGAAGCAGCTTGTTCGAAAGTCCAACTTTATTCATTTGCTCACATAAACTACATGCGAGTTCTTTACCGATGAAGTAGCTACAATACCAAATAAAAAAAACAGCAAATACTTCGTTTAGCTTTGTTGCTTGTGGTTTGCACTTGCATGGGTGACCGCTTGGTGATCGATTTAATAATCATCTCGTTCGGTTGTTCCCTATGAACTCGGAACAACAGCGATTCTGAATAATTAATTAATTTTTAAATTTACTGTTAATGTTAATTGGGAGAGAGAAGAGGGGTTTAAAGAAAATAAGATCATTAAAGTGAAATTGAATGATATCCTAGATACTAAATTAATTAATGCTGTTCTGGAACTGTCCCGTCACTCTGTTAGACGCTAATTTGTCACTTCCAATCTTTTAAAAGTAGTAGTGATGTATAAATAGAAAATTTATGGCAATCCCTCCTCAAACTTATGTGTTCTTGTTTCAAAAAAGTGAAAAACCATTTAAGTATTTGCTAATTTTAATTTTTTTCAAGTATTACGAATGCATAAATAAAAAGATTATGATAATATCTTCTGAAAATTTCATAATATGAATGAAAAAAATTCGTTGTATTTATGAAATGTTCATTGAACTTACGAATTTTGTTCATTATATTTGTGAAAATTGAAGAATCAGAATAATAGAATTCTTAAATTTGGCCAAAAACATTTTTAGCAAAGCAATGTAATGCACTACAACAGTGACAGATCCAAGGGGGCGATCCCCCCCCCTTAGAGCTCAAAAAACATCAATTTTTACACCAAAATTTTTTTTATTTATTAAATACAATAAATAAATTTATTTGATATTACTTCTACATTTTATTTTTCAGATTACTAAAATTTTTATTTTATGCCACCCCCCGCTATGTCAAAATTTTCGTCAATTTTTGTTTCAATTCATATTTGACAGAAATTTTTGAAGTTTTACCTTTTAATGGCCGTAGCTCCGAAACTACCGATATTTTAGAATAAATGGATTAGTACTTTTTTAAAGAGAGTGAAATTATCTACAAACTAGATTCTAACCCTTTTTTGTCTAAAGTCAAGGAATTTCGAGTTATGGAATAAACTAAGTAAATAAATGATGAAAGATCTCAAGTTTTATTTTGATTGATTTTCTTTTGAAAACCCCGCATGCTTTAAAGTCAACGTTTTAGAAAAAATTAACGCATCTCTCTGAATAGCAAATTTAACGGGCTACAACTTTGGTATAATAAATTTTTATGAAAATCTAATTAATTTTACAGAAAATACGTAAATAAGGAAGAAGGTAAGTTCAAAACCACAATAAACACGTTTTCTTTGAATAAAAAAAACTATTTTGTTTGAATTATTTTTTTGAATCAAATAAATTTTGTTTAATTTAAATAAAATATTTTTGGTCCAACAAAAATTTATTTAAATCAAAAAAAAAAAATTTTATCGGAGGAAACGAAAAAAAAAATATTTATGCTTTTGATTTAAATAAATTTTTGTTAGAATAAATATATTTTTTTTTTCAAAAAAAATTTGTATTTACGCAACTAAAATTTTTCGTTTCCCCCAATAAATTTTTTTTTGTTTTAAATAAATTTTTACTGGGCCAAAAATATTTTATTTAAATTAAACAAAATTTATTTGCTTCAAAAAAATAATTCAAACAAAATAGGTTTTTAAAATTTTTTTTTAGTACATAATTTTCAACTTGTTCTGAGGCCCCATTTTGAAAATTAACTAAAATATTTTTTTAATATTAATTTTTTTCAAAAATTTTTTTCATTTTGTTTTTTATTTTCAACCTACCTTGTTTATTATTTTTGACGACTTTTCTGAAATGGGGCGAGCTCAGAAAAACATCAATGTTTACATCAAAATTTTTTTAATTTATTAGAAAACCAAAAATAAACTTATATTTGATATTACCACTACTTTTTAAATTTTGATTTGAAAATTCATACCTACATAGGAATATCTAAGATAACTTCAGTAAAACCTCTTAAAAATGTAAAAAAGCTTCCAATATCCAATATTTTGATTTTCAACTAAAACTAGAAGGAAAAAATTAGAGATTTGTGAGCGAAAAGGGTGCGTGTATATTTAGATAGGTGTAAATGATGCGAAGAGGGTAATCGAACAGACTTAATGAGATCTTGAAATCATTTAGTCTGGTTCATCTATTGTAGTGAGCGGTAATTAATTTCGAGTAAGCGGTTCTCTCATTATACCATAATAATTATATACGATTGACGATTTCATCATTAATTTTTCAAATCACAATTAATCCACACGCTCTTCAGTTACACACGCAACAACTAATCCGCTGATTCTCCCAAAAATAAAAAAGAAATGAAATTTTAACACTTCGCTTTTACATAATTTCATTAAAGACGACTATAATAACTTGAATTATAATTTATGAAAGATACGAATGATCTATTTAAAAGCACTTAGTTTTAATTGAGAGTATTAAAAATTGAATTTATATTCTCGATTTTATTCAATTATTGATTTTATAATAAGGAACACGGCGGCGTCAAGAATATAATAAAATTTAGAAAATAAAAAAAAAACCGCCCGAGCAGGGACTTGAACCCTGGACCCTTGGATTAAAAGTCCAATGCTCTACCGACTGAGCTACCCGGGCTGCTTACCAAGAGAAGCCTCGGTAAACGTTTTAAGAATCCAATGCTTTTTTGAAAATTAATTCAAAATTTAAATCTAAAAATAGGACAGGTACGACGAAAATTTTGATTCGATTTTAATAAATCAGCTCGAAGCGATTATGACGCAAAATTTTAATTAACATTTAAATTAATTACAGGTTACAGGTAAAGTGCTAATAGCTTATTAATGTTATTATAATTAAAGGTGCGAGTGATAAATTCAAATCAGGCAACTTGATTATGCATTTCGTACACCCGTGCTAAATGGGTTGCCTAACAATTTTTATTTTTATTTTCAAAATTCAAACTATTGATTTCTGTAATTTAATTATTTAAGGTGTGATAACTAAAACGTGGTGTATTCAAAGAGGTCCCGTGGTTTTTGCTAAGTGCTGGTTATAATCAAATTTTCGCTTGATTTCACACTACTCAAAGTTGTTCCATAAAAGCAAATTATTAGCATAATTTAATTTCAAATTGTCAGAACTACACAAGCGCCATCTGGTTCATTTCTAAATCCAACAAAAAATATTATCACTAATTTATTAGTTTCAATAAAAAAATAAAGGTTATTAGTCAGGTTCGCTACTGCCAGGTAGAGGGCGCCACTATTTATCTAACACAAAAAAATTGATTTGAATGCAGTCGAGTAATTATTTTTCTTCAAAAATTTATTGAGTAAAACATAACAAATATGATCAAAGAGTTATTTGGAAAAAAAGCTCCAAAAATTCCTTTAACCCTTCAGTAAACCGGTGAAGCCTGTCAGGCTTCAAGCTGCGAGGGCTAACCAAATCGAGATAAATTTTTGGTACTACCACCGTATACAAATTAATATGCCGCACTTGTTATCAAGTGGCGGAAGAACAAAACTTCATCTACTCCGAACACTTTCCAGTGTATAAAAATAGCGCACATTATGCATAACTTCGACCAGATTGGCTTCCAAAGCGAAAGGTATGCAATAGTTTTACAATAAACAGCTGGCGATTTTCCGTTAAAATAATATTGAAATACCGGAAGTTCTGCACGTTATTTGGTAATTATAGAGGAAGCAGAACATGGCGTGTGCGAACTACCCTTTTCTAGGCGAGTAAAACTATATATTACGCCAAATCCACACCCTCGAAAAAGAGTAATACTTTCCTAGTCAGAGTAAGTCAACAAAATTTTAATACTTGAGATCAAAAGCGTCAAGTTTGTGGATAACGATTCCCAAAACTTAATATTTAACCAAATCCTACCTCCAACTACCAAAGTCAAACTTTAGTAAATGTTTTGTAGTTTAGCGAACCCTAAACAATTGACCTCACAAATCGAACACAAGTTTTCGATTTCCATCCTCTCAAGCATCGTATTTGAATCTCACACGCAGAGATGGGCAAAGTTGCTTCGAAGAGAAGTAAGATTTGTAATTAAAAAAACTTCAAAGACTTTTATGTCAAATATAAATATAATTTCTTAAATAAAAATTATTAGGTTCGGTTAGCTGCTATGTTATCAACACAATTACAAAATTTGAATTCAATCAGTTAAGCCGTTTTTAAATGAGCAAGAAAAACGTTAATTTGACTAATAAGTTTTAACGTTAAATTCACGTTTATCTTATGCTCATTAAAGAGTGTATTCAGCCCAAGCAATTACTGAAAAACTAATTTAGAACTTGATTTTGGGGGGCAGATCAAATTTTTCAGAATCTCGTTAATTCCTTCATGCGCGTCATAAAATCCCAACACGCTGCTCCTGCTACGTGTAATTTTTTGGTGAAAAAAACACTTATTAAATTAAGATTAGGACTGACCACAGTGGTGGCTTGATGTGATCGCTAGTTGAATTATGAGCGGAAATTCTGGGTTCAAATCCCGGACTCGGCAGAATTTCTTAGTTCAGCCCTCTGGTGAACATCAAACTGTGGATCGAAATACTAGTAACTTTCCTTGGTGGTATAAAGCCTAGCGCTTCAGTACAAAGTGGGCATTGAACCACTACCCGTGTGCAGCTAATACGAAAATTAGGACTAAATATATTTGTCCAATATTAATCCAAACCGGGAAATTTGAATTTTTAAGCAAGCTAGAAAATATTAAAACTTGGGAAACATATTTATTTAATTATCTTACTGCTCACGGAGTTTAGCAGCAACTTTCTGTTTTACTTTGAAAGTTAATTATAAAAATATAAATAAATTTAAATAAAATATTCTAAAAGAGTGGAAATCTGCGATATGTACTGGAGGGTGTTCCACACCCCCCAGACCCCCCGGTTTACAATTTTGACTTTAAATTTTTAGAAAATGAACTCAAAATAAAAATTTTAAATAAATTTGTGCTATTTATAGATAAATTTAAATAAAGTTAAGAATAAAAAAATCAAAAAATCAAAAAATACTTAATTATCACATAACAGGTCTGGATTAAAAATATTTGAAAATATGAAAAAATTCATAATACGATATTAAAAGCCCTTATTGCGTGGAAATAAGCCCTTATTTATATTATAAATTTTTTTTTAAAATATTGTTAATTGTTATGTGATCTGTTATGTTATAATTATGCCTTTTTTGATTTTTTGAATTTTTGATTTTCTACGTATTGATGGATTATTCTTAACTTTATTTAAATTTATCTCTAAATACATACTACATCCCAAGTAGCATTTTGATGCTAAAAAACAGCTGCCAATTTCAACAGCTGTTTTTTTGCTTGCTGGCAGAAAGCAAATTTAAAGCTAATTGGCCAATGGTGATCAATTTAGAAAAATAGCTGCAAATTAGCTGTTTATTAGCTCTTCAAAATAGGTTCTTGGCAGCAAGCTGTAATGATGGGCTAATAAGCCGATAAATAGCTGTTCAAAATTGCTTGCTGGCAGCAAGCTGCAACGATGCGCTAATAAGACGCTAAATAGCTATTAAAAATTGCTTGCTGGCAGCAAGCTGCAATGATGGGCTAATAAGCCGTTAAATAGCTGTTCAAAATTGCTTGCTGGCAGCAAGCTGCAATGATGGGCTAATAAGCCGTTAAATAGCTGTTCAAAATTGCTTGCTACACCAAGACGCTAAATAGCTATTGAAAATTGCTTGCTGGCAGCAAGCTGCAACGATTTTAGATTTTAGCTATCTAGCTAAAAATCGTGTTTTTAGCTAACAAATATCGCGGATTTAGCTAGATTTTAGCTACCCAAGTAGCATTTGGATGATAACAAGTAGCTAAATAGCAGCTAATTAGTAATATTTGGCAGCACCACCGCTGTGGCAGCCAGCAAAATAGCGCTTAAATTGCATCCATATTGCAGCAATATTGCTAAAATGGCGCACTATTTTTAAGCAAGTTGCTAGCTATTTAAAAGCAATTTGCTTGCTGCCAGACAGCTATTAGTGCGATTTTAGGTAGCTAAATAGGGTGTTTTTAGCTAGCTGAAAGCGCGATATTAGCTAGCTAATAGCTGTCTGGCAGCAAGCAAATTGCTTTTAAATAGCTAGCAATTTGCTTAAAAATAGTTTAGCAGCGGTGGTGCTGCCAAATATAGCTAATTAGCTGCTATTTAGCTATTTTTTTGCATCCAAATGCTACTTGGGATACCACAAACGGTTCATTTTCTAAAAATATAAAGTCAAAATTGTAAACCGGGGGGTCTGGGGGGTGTGGAACACCCTCCAGTACATATAATAAAATTTCCACTCTTCTAGAATACCTACAGAAGACAGAAATTAAAACGTTCGGTTAAAGAAAATTAGAATTTGAGAAATTAATTTTTTTATACTTGAAAAAAAATTTTTAATTGCCCCACGGCACATCAAGTTTAGCAGTAACTTTTTGAGTTACTTTGAAAATATAAAAAAACGGGAAATCACCCAGTACAAAATTAAATGTTTAAATATTATACCGCTAAAAAAGAGATCCACCGTCTAGCTGCCCGTCCGCGAGACGGGCTTTCCAGCTAGTGAATAAATAAATAAATAAATAAAAATAATTTAAAGTTATTTAAATTCTAAAACTTCGTGGTAAACTTTATTTTTATCGGGTGGGAGGGGGCTTTAAGGGTACAATCTGAGTTATCCTATTGCCCCTTGCCCCCCCCCCTAAATACGCCACTGCCCCCCGGTTTCAATCACCGACAATATTTGTGCTGATTTAGTTTATACTTGGAAGTCTATAAGAGTATTTCATGGTTTCTGAATTTTATTTGATGACTTCTGAATATGAACTGACGGCTTCTGAATATCAACTGACAATTTCTGAATTATAATTGACGATTTCTGAATATCATTCCAAAATTTTAAATTGCAATTAACGATTTCTAAATATGAGTTGACAAATCTGAATTACAATTGATGATTTCTTAATACCAACTGGCAAATGTGGATTACAGTTGACGATTTCTGAATTACTGGTGGGAACCGTGTAATACAGTAGTGGCAAATAGGGCTGGGCGATATTCAAAAATCGATATCGAATATCGATAATTCAAAAACTATCGATAACTGCGATTAATCGATAACCTCGATTAATCGATATTTGTCGATAATTGGAGTATCGAAATTTCGATAATAATCGAAGTATCGATACGTATCGATTTCAATACAACCCCAACTTTTTTTTCTCGAATAAAGAAACCGGTCGAACCTAAAATTGACCAATGGAAATTCCAGAAAACATAAGAAAATAACAGGTATCTATCTTCGTCCATTTCAATTAATCTACAAATATCGAAACTGTCGAAATATCAATAACTATTAAAATTCAAAAACATTCTTCGATTAATAACTATCGATATATATCGATTAATCAATAAAAAGTCCCAGCCCTAGAGGCAAACCTATGACTCGCGAGTCAAATTTTTAAATTTTTTAAATGACCCACGAATTAATTTTTTGAAAATAAAGAAAATTTGACTTATTTCTCAAAATGGTTTGCCATCACTGCTCTAGTATCCATGGAATATTTGTTTGAGTGTGACCCCAGACGATTTTTGTAGTCAAGTTAACGGTTATCTACCACGAAGATAATTTCTGTTGCACTGGGGGGTATTCCATACCCCCCAGACCCCCCGGTCTCACAAACCGATAATTTGTATTCATGTTCTGAGATTAATTTGATTAAATGTGAACTTCTTGCTTCTTCAAAGGAAATACATTCACATGTCGCAACGGATGGTATCAGAGAGTTTGAGAGCCTTTTCAATAGTAAAGTAGACTGTTATCTACCACGACGATAAGAGATATTTCTTTAAACACAATTGCTGAGGTACTGAGATTTCGAAAACCAAGAATTTTAGACTCAGTTTTTGTAAAGTGGCTGTTCCGCCACGGTATTCCTTATCTTCAAATCCCCCGGGTTTCAAATACTTATGGTTTGTGTTCATGGCTTCTGATTAATTTGATGAAATAAGAACTTTTCGCTTTTTCAATAGGAATATCTGTTCTATATGTCGCGACAGTTCAGTGCAACTGGGAGGTCTGCAGGTTATGGAATACCCTCCAATATACCCGAATAATATTGCATAGATTATAAAATACTCTTTCGAGTGTGACCATAGATCTCCTCATTTATCTCTTCCCGAAACAAAAATTTTAGCGCCAATATTTTTTATATTTCCGACTTAATTTATTTGACTGGCAGTTCCGCCACTGTCCTGATCCGTCATAATGTCCGCTTTTAAATTGGAATTTAATTTTTGTTTGGTTGAGTATTAATAGAACGAGGATTTTTATTTTAATCAAAATTTTCATTAATTTTAGTGGCTGTTCCGTTCCTGTACAGTCACACAGTTAAATTTTAGTTTAACATAATACTATTTGTTAGTAGTACGCAAACAGCTCCACGAATTTAAAAAATATCTAATCTAGGGATTAAATTACAAATATAAACATTAAAATTTTGTGGATTATCCTAATCTTCGGGTAAAAAACCCTAAAAACATAATGCAATGATTCAATTGGCTGTTTCTATAAAGTTAGCCCCACTCATTGCGTTACAGAAGCGTTTTTGGCATAATTTGGCCGTTTACGGACAAAAACATTTTAAAATTCAGTATTTACTGATTTAAGAATATAATGAAAGTTGAGGCAAGTAATTGGTCTCTAAAAACATCCCTAAAGCCGCCCGAACTCGAAAATTACGGATCTAGAAAGCCGGGATTTTTGTTTTTAAAATAAGTTCGGTTGTACCTAACTAACTAATCTAATTTAAAATAAATTTATTAAATGTTGTCAGGAGTTGCACGGCTGATAGTTTTAAACATGAGACTATCGTCAAATTGTTTTGTTTAAATCCGTTAACAATTTCAAATTAAAACTCTGACACATTAAATCAACTAGCATAATGCACTAATACCAAAACAAAATAATTTAAAAACCATTTTCCTCCTTCTTTTTCCTCTGGTGAAGGTCAAAAACCTTTAAGCGCTGCACGTTATTACTAATAATTTAAATAATACAATCAATTATTTGAGAATTTCTTTGGAGTTTTTTCAAAAAGGAAAAATTGAAAAAATATTTGAGAGAGATTATCATAGGGCATAGGGCACATTTGGACTTACCTCCACGTTAAATTTGTATAACCCCATTTTTGACCATGCAGCATAAAACGTTTTCTCCTATTCCGATGGGGTTCTATGTCGGGTAATCCGCACCTCGGCGTTTGCATAAGTTTTCTCGTCCTTTCGTCAATTTGTCCTGTAATTGGAAGACCACTAAATTCTTGTAGTTCGCGTATTGAATTTCGCAACGACTCTTCCGTTCTTAAAGCTCCAGCTTCGTGAGAAGATGGGCTCAAGTAACCGAAACTTGTTAGGTAATGTTGCTGTAACAAAAAGAAACAGTCAGATAAATTAGTTTAAAACAAAAGGATGAGTTTGTCTTGTCGGTGAGGTAACGCGGCGCCCATCGCCCTCTCGTATAAGCAGCCACTGATCTCCGCTGTCGGCAGTAACAAAAGTTACCAAGAATTTAACCAACTAAAATGCCGGAGGCATGGAATACCCCAAGATAAATCTGTATAATTATTATTGTTCAGAATCGAAACAGAGCCGACTTAGGGATATTTTACACAAGAACGTTAAGGTTTTATTAACCCATACAACTTTATTTCAGTGATCTAACTCGGCAAATTTTAAAAAGTTTGAGAGATATCGCACTTAACGCAATTATTCAATAAAAAAATTACATACAATAAAAATCACTAATCAGAAAAGATTCGAACCACTTATTAGGTACTCGTGGGTGAGTCACAACAATTATAATCAAGAGACAATTACGTTATAATAAATTAAGATCGTCCAGCTTTTATGTCCGGCAGGCTACTGCATCAAGATTTTTTAAGTTTTTTTAAGGTTAACCGAGACGTTAACTTGCATAATTTAATTCGTTAAATTTGTTTACTTCCTTTGTGCTTTGTTAACCACTGATGCATTTTCTCCAGGCGATGGCGGTGGGTGGAATGCAATGAACAAATTGTCTTTATTGTCCTACTGAATTTGAGTGCACAAAAAATTGTTACATGATTCATAAATGGACTTAATTAACCGTCAGTTATAATTGATTAGCTCTCGTTTTAATCTGAGATTATGTAAAATAGCCGTCACATTTTTTAGCTTTCTGTACAACCTTGTACGTTAACTTGATGGTCACTTTCGCCGATAAAAAGCATACCGAATCCGAGTTTAAAGCTGAACTCGCACGTTCAGTTGGAATATAAAAAGATGGCGCATTTAGGAAAAGGTTAGTTAGGTGTTTCGCCGCCAGGCGCTATTAGAAACGCTTCGACTGGTTTTTGCGTGATATTTCATTTAAATTTAGAGAAAAAATATATAAAAAGAAATTGACGAGGTAGTTTAATGTGCATTTTACTTGATTCAATTGTGAAAGCAATTTTATGTGCCGTCGTAAAAAAGAAACACGAGCTAAAATAGGCAATTAAGATTAAAGCTATTATTACTTATTCCACCAAGTTCTATAATGTTTTCCATAAGTGCCTGCCATTAAACTTGTTTACAAAAAATTTTTAAACTTGCTGATGAAGAAGCAGCACAACGAAAGAAAGAAAGACATGAAGTGTTATTACAGCAGTCGTAAATCGCACAGGACTGCAAAAGTAAACGTGCTAAAAACACAAAGTAGCGGAGGAGCTAACGGAAAATTTGATTTTCTTAACTTTATTTTCCAGAAACTTAATTAGAAAAGCGTCCAAAGTATATGAAGCAACTTTAATTTAAGGATTTCTTTCTATTTAAATAGCCTCAAGTTTTTGATGTAAATAATAAATTAATTCAAAGTTTATAATTGAAAAAGGGATTATCTCCTTACAATTTACTAAAGCTTCTAAAATCATTCACAACTTTTAGTATTTTAAGTCGTCGATATGATAAAAAAATATTAAATTATCCGCTTTAAAATGTCACATTAAAATCATAAATCACGATTAATATTTTTAAACTTCCTTGCTACTACTTGAACCTCCCTCGTAGAGTGATTATCTAGAATTTTTTTAAATCATAATAATTATTATTATAACCAAGGATGCTTTTTTCCTTTATTTTTTTTTGGAAACTAATCGAAACGATTAAAAATTCTGTTATTCTTTTAAGTAACAGTAATTAATTAAAGAATTTACATAAGTTAACATTGCTTAATTGCTGTAAGATAATTAAAAACATTTATCTTTTCAAAATTAACCACACCACAAACTTTTTTATTAGGATTAGCGTAATTAAAAAAAAGTGTCCGTTTATTAAATTTTGAGACGGCGCACGGACCTGCAGTAATTAAATTATTAATTATAAAATTAATTAGCATGGTAAGTTTCAAATTGTAAACCAAAATTTTTTAAGCAGTTGAAAAAATTAAATTTCTAAATGCAAGTCAGCAAAATCCAAGGTCGACGTAATAAATTGGCGCCCGCGTTCAAAAATAAATTGTCCTTCCTACATACAAAAATTTGGTGAATGAAACATTTTTGTTTCGCGCAAATATAAAATTTCGAAAAGGTTCGTTTAATTTGGAGTAATTAACAATCTCTCTATACCCGATTCAGCAATTAATGAGGAAGAATCATCCGATGACTAATTTAATTTGAAAAACGTGGACCTTCCGATCTTATCAAAATCTTGTCAACTTGACATAAAATATCGCATTTTTTACTATAAGTATCTAGCAGTAAAAATAAATTATAATTAAGTACATTTACATCTTAAAACCATAAAAATAACATAAAATTACGTCGACCTTCCAGTCGCATACTAAAATAATATTTTATGGTCTGAAAATGATTAAGAAGACGAAACAATTTGTGTCATTCTAGTAAAAAATGAAGATTTGTCGCTGTAACAAATATTTTGTTGTGGCAACAAATAATGTATTATTAGCTGTAAGTTCTACAAACTATTTTTGCTGCTACAACAAAGTTTTTTTTGTTGCAAAAATCATTTGATTGGCTATTTTCAATTAGAATCACTATTTTATATTTGCGAAACTTTGATAATATAATAAAAATAATGAAAGTAAGTACATAAACAAGTATTATTGATTTTGAACGACCGAAGTGAAGAGGGAGTTTGAGAGAATTCACTTTGCAATGCACCAATACTCATTCAGGTTAAACGTTAGCTGCAATAATAATTCTTAAGTATGACAAAATACCTGAGCTCTTTTCATCCCCCCTTTTCCTATTCCCTATTAAACAAATACAGAGGATTTAACCATTCATTTGTAAAATAATTAATTTAAAATCAATAAGTTTTGTTAGGCTTCGGTAACCAATACCCAAACAATTTTAATCGGAATACTCTTCTCTCCTCCTCAGCTTACCGAAATTCGCTTCGAGCCTACGCAATAGTTATTAAATTTTTAATTTACATTACTTTTCCAGCCGGCGTGGCGACAGAAGGCATAAAAAAATGTTTAGTAGCTGGAACATCCAGCTTACAAAAAGAAAAAATTGCTGTTAAAATTCCTACTGGCCAGACCAGAGGAGTCGATCTGATTTTAATAATGCAAGAGAATAAATGTCTCATATGCGCTAGGATGTGTGTTATTTAATGACGCGCATGAAAGAGTTAACGAAATTCTTTTTAAAAAAATTTCTATTTCAATTTCAAGCCAGGTTATCTTTAATCGCGTTATCTTTCTGTGCCGGTGTTCATCGACAAAGCTAAGAAATTTCGTCAAGTCCGCTTGAGAGAACTAATTTATTACTGTGTTTAATGACAAACTCCAAAAAAATTTAAAAATGAAAATAGGTTTCAAATTGTCTGTTTCAAAAATATAATAATTATTAAAAAATTAAGAAAGTTAATATTATGTCAATAAGAAAAAAAAGTTGACAAGAAATCAATATATCCTGTATCAATCATAATAGCACGTAAATGAAGCGTGAATTTACGATCGTGGTAAACAAGTGTAAATTTCACTGAATGAAGTTGAACTATAGAATTTATATAAATTCTACAAAATAAAACAAAAATTATTTGCTACTGATTTTTAAAAAAGGAAAAAAAAACAGCAAAAAAGGTTTAATTTTCATTAAAAATCGTAAAATTTTTGTTTTCTTTAAGTTTCCATGTCTGATTTAATGAAAGTATAAGCAGTGGTAAATTGTTACAAGAAAGTGACAGAGAATGCGGCCTTCGGACCGCCACATGTGGCAATCGAGTTCTGCACTATTCAAATACTAGGAGGCCAATCTGGTATTATACTTTCCACCACGATTGCATATAAGCAATCTGATGTATATTAAGCAATGTTAGTGGAAGATTGCCCAAGTTGTGCGGCCTGAAGGCCGCACGGTCAGTCACTCTTATGTAACTTCCCATATTTAAATAGAAAATAACAAAAACTTGAACTGCCAAGTAGTTTTGGTGCCTGCACTTACGACCTAATCATCGATTGTTTGGCACCGGCATTATATTCAGGACCGGACTGGATCGGCGCGGCAGGCAAACGAGCAATTTTTCAAACCGGGGAATCTCGGGGGTATTCCATACCCACCAACACGAGCTAATAATTTTAATCATATAAAGCTTGGATTTATATGCACCAAAATACTTGAGAATATCCTGATATATAAAATCCCAGCACGCTGCTGCTCCTGCTACAGCGTGTCATTTTTTGGTGAAAA
The DNA here is from genome assembly GCA_949152465.1 of Cantharis flavilabris. Taxonomy (NCBI): domain Eukaryota; kingdom Metazoa; phylum Arthropoda; class Insecta; order Coleoptera; family Cantharidae; genus Cantharis; species Cantharis flavilabris. The sequence goes on from OX424438.1 coordinate 7,276,887, forward strand.
AACACCGATATCCCTCAATTTTGCTTAAAAATTTAAATATTCTAAAAGAGTGGAAATCCTGCGATATGTACTGGGGGGTGTTCCACACCCCCCAGACCCCCCGGTTTACAATTTTAACTTATGTTTTTATAATTAACTTTCAAAATAACACATAAAATTGCTGCTAAACTCCGTGAGCAGTAAGGTAAGCAGCAGCGTGCTGGGATTTTATATATTTGGATAATAGAAATAATATTATATTTGAGCTTTCATAAATAAATGTCCGACGAAAGCGACAACCGTCGCTGAAAGCTCAAATATAATTTCTACTCTATAATTATTTGATTTAACTTGTATTATTGTGGCAATCCGGAGGGTCTGGGGGTGTGGAACACTCTCCAGTGCACATCTTCCTTAATCCCCTCTCAAAAACTGAGAAGTTATTTAATACTAGAGGTATTCCAGTCCCCCCTTTTAATGTTAAAATTATTTTCTGTAACTACAAAATATATTGCAAGGTTTTATTTACTTTAATTTTACTTACAAAAATACTATTGACTAATCGGTTCCTTACTCAAAAATAGAGTTTTTAAGTCGGGGAGCTGCAATAAGTGCGTAATATTTGAATAAGTTCTGAAACTTCTTGAGTTAAATATTTGACAATTGATTTATGAGAGATAAAAATTAATATTCAAAAATAGAAATTGTTAAAAACATAAATAAACAATTATTGAACGAAAAGAAATTCTTGGTATTTGCATATATAATTAAGTTAAAATTAATAAGAAGCTAAGGGCCGATTGCACCTACGTTATTTAACACCCCCCAGACCCCCCGGTTTACAATTTTACCAACCGAAAAATATATTAAATTAACTAAGATTAGGACTAATGGAAAAATTTGAATTTTTAAGTAAAAATGGGGGGAATTTAATCTTCCTTCGGCTAGAAAGAATTAAAACTTGGAAAGCAAATTTATTTAATTACCTTACTACTAATGGAGTTTAGCAGCAACTTTCTGTAACTTTGCAAGTTTGAAAGTTAATTATAAAAATAATATATAAATATAAAACCAAACTTTTAAACCGGGGGGTCTGGGGGGTGTGGAACACCCTCCAGTACATATCACAGGATTTCCACTCTTTTAGAGTACTTGGAGAAGGAAAATCGGGAAATTTGAATATTTAAGCAAAAGTGCAGCAGCTTTTTGCGTTACTTTGAAAATATAGAAAAACGGGGATTCCCCCAGTTGCGGGAAACAAAATTAAATGTTTAAATATTATACCGATAAAAAAGAGATACATCGGATTTCCAGCAAGTGAACATAAATATTGATAAAAAATAGATAAAATATGCATTGTATGCAAATTAAAAAATATCTAATTTTCGAATTTTTGCAATTTTTTTTCAAATTTTCAATAAGTACAAAGTGCAAAATTTTGCATATTTTCAACATTTGGTCCATATTTGAGTAAATAATGCATATTTGTACATATTTGGTGTTTTTTAAAGAATTTTAATAGAGAAAATCAAAAATTTTTACTAAATTTTGCTAATTTAAGCAATTGTTTTATTTAATTTTAAGTAATTTAATTTTTTATTTAAAAATTTATTTATTTTTTCACTTAAAAAGTCCAGATTTCATAACGAATCTGTTGGGATATTAATATTAAAGAACAGGCAAAAGCATAAACATCGAGCTCTAATAAGATCAATATAGTAGGATTATAGTTTGAGTTTGAACAAAATTCTTAATAAATAAAGCAGATCTTTTGTTTTATACTTAAGAGAATTTTTAATTCGAATATTACACGCAAATTATGTCCACATCAATTGATTATTATTCGCAATTAAAATTAACGTTCTAGTGGTCTCGAAATATGAAACTTGGGCTAAAGAATAGAATTCTATTACATCAATTATATCGAACTAGAACGGGGGGGGGGGGGGGGGAGATTCTCCCCGACAGCCTTCTGTAAGTTGAAATATAGTCTAAACAGTTTGAAAATGTAACCTTTTAACTGTTTAAATAGATATAATGTTTTATAGCATACTGAATTTGGAACTATTTCATCAATTTAACAATAATTCATTTTTAATTTATAGTGGGTGGTCGGCCGCACACTCAAACATAGAGAATTATCATACGAAATTGTTTCTGTTTAATTCCTGCTTCCGATTATAACGGATTGCAATACAAAATATATCTTCAAAATATTACTAATTCATCAGCATTGAAATGACATTCATATTTTTCAAACAAATTTGTTTCCAAAGCACTCTTACCTTGGAAAAAAAACGTTACAAGCTACAAATTTATGTATCAACCTAATATCTAAAAAATATTGCTTTGTCTTCTCAAAAACAATGGCCATCTAATTATTTTGCAAATTAAATTAGTAAAACGGTTGAAATAGCGAAGATTTATTTAAATCTGAAGTAACTAGATGGCAATTGTTTTGGTAAAGATAAAGCAATATTTTTGATTTTGATTTTCTGGGACGCAAAAAAATCGGAATATCTTTTGATTCATATATTTTTTTTTCATATAAGTATTAGGTATAATCTGTGATAATATACAGCAGAAATTTAAAAACAATCCTATATTAATTCCCTATGTTCGGGTGTGCGGCCGGTCATCCAGTATAAGATAACTAGAAGATCACCTCCTAATGGTTGAATACTGTAGAAATCGGAGGAAGTCCTGAGAAATTTGAGGAAATTTTAGGAAATTCAAAGAAATCTTAGAAATCACTTATAAGATACCAAGCTTATTTTTTGTTTTCTCTAACTTTCTGAAATTTGCCTTGGGACTCCGCCCTTCGAGTTGTGAAACTTGAATGTTGTGCTACTCGATTGCCTAGATTGTGCGCCGACTTGACTCTCTCTCATAATCTTCCAATTTTTAAGTTGGCAGAAGTGGTTCTATATATAGTACAGTATATTTAAGGTTTATATTACATTCTTTTGCGTTGAACTCTTCGAGTTATTATAAAAAAAAACAATGAATTGTTTAAGCTGCAATAGTACCCCCAGGAGACAATTAAGTTTATTTATTTCGGAATTTCGCGCAAATTGACACTCACTTACTTCTTGGGTGATATTATATGGACCATTCCGCGGTGACGGGTGTTGTTACATTTATACGCATTCAAACCATTAAAATTACGAAATTAGAACAAAATGTCTACGTTTTGTATAATTTATTAAAACATTATAAATTTCTATTTAATTTTAAACAAAAACATATTAGAAATTATAAATGGATTTAAGCTCTGTGACGGGTGTGTTACGGGTACTTTTGCAGAATATGCTATCTTGACAAATTTTTGTCACAAAATGAATTGCTAAGTGGACAGTTAAAGGAATCCTTATACCTGATAAATACCTCGGTATTTTGTGGATATATTATTTTTTATATTATTGTTTTTACAAGAAAAGTTTGTGGCGGGTGTTACAAGATTTGTGACGGGTGTTACGAGTGCAAATAAATTCTATTCAATACAAATAAAATTCCTAGGTTCAACAAAAAACCAAAAATTTGAGTTGCTTGTATTCTCGAAACTAACATTCTTGGTTAACTGGTTAACTGGTTCTTGCTTAACTAATTAAACAAATCTCTGTTTGAAAAAAATACATTAGCTAAATTTACCAAAATTTATTTGCTTCAAAAAAATTATTCAAACAAAATAGTTTTTTTGATTCAAAAAATTTTTTTTTACGATTAATCGGTATCGATTACCGCGGAATGACCCATTTGCTTTCAAGTTTTCTACAAAAAATTGACAAAAAAATGTCGCAAAGTTTACTGTATAAAGTTTGGTGATCTAAATGTTTGTTTTATTTTAAAATTGTCTATAAGAGTAAGGCTGATTTGTTATAGTGCAGTCAACTTATTGTAAACAATAATATTATCTGCTTCTGGGCTTTGAATTAAAGCAAATATTTGGTTGGATTTTTTGAATAGGAAGTGCTGATGGAAATCAGCATTCAAATTGCGACTAATTATTATTCTCTGTCCCCCCCTCTCCCGTCTCGCGAAGGATACTTAAAAACAGAATAAAAATGATGTTAACACTTTGACCTAATTTATAATTTCATGTTATAATTAGCAGAAGCACTTGATTACAAAAATATGACTGCTGTGCTGGAATAAACTTGAAGGTATGGAAGGAACATCATCTGTTCTTCGTTGGAGCGAAATAATTACATATTAATGAAGCCAATTTTATGTAACACAGACTTTTTCCTTTTTGTTCTACATAAAAAATCAATAACTTGAAATACAAGCTTAATTATCTAAGAAGTCATACATAAGAAACTGGTATATGTTTATATAAATATCAAACATTGCTCGATGGCAAGGTAGCTTATTTCTTGCATAATAATAAATCATTTTGAGATTATAACTCAAACAGATTCATTCCTATTATTGTGTATGCACTATCGATGACAGACAATAACCAAAACTTTTTTTAATTTAAACACAAAATACATCGGTGTGTTTATAGGAGAGGTTAATGCTCCATAGCTATCTCCTCTTTCATTTATGAGCCATCTTTCATTAAATTTACCTATAGTACATTTTTAATGTGCACTATCCTTTTATCTCCATTATCATAATTGAATATTAAATAGCACAGGATCGACTCGAGAAGTTCGATAAAGTTTTATTGGCGAACAAATCTCCGGTGTGGCATTGTGAAGTCTTGTAAGGTTTCTTATTACGAAAATAAAACCCGGAGTTTATTGAATTTCGCATTGGCACACCTACAGAAGAAAACTAGCCTTTGTATTCTTCCGATGCTGGTTTAGTACGGACCTGATGCAGGCGAGTTAAAAATAAACATTTAAATCTAAAAATAAAAATACGATTTTAATTATGCAAATCTGAAATAATCTCGTCATTGTGACATGATGCTTTTGGGCGATCCGTATCTCCCAGATGCTGAGTCTCAAAAAATGGGTTCGACATTCACAGATTTAGCCGATTAGAAGCTCTTTAAATTACAAATTTGTGCTTAAGTAACTCGTTCGACATGCAAATCGATTTATCGCCGGACTCTTCCGTTTATGGAAAATCGAAATTCGAAATCTTTGTTTTGTAATCACCGAAACAAATATAGACGCACACATAAATGAATACAAAAGTGGCGCTCAGACTGCATGGTATTTCCGGTGACTGACCTAAAGTTTTCTCACAGGTCTTTGGCAAGTTACGTTGTGTGCTATTTGCATTGCAAAATGTAAATACGACTCGTGCTATACATACACGAGTCTTGAATTTGTAATAACCCTTTTTTATCGTTCAAAAATATATAATTTATAAATTATAAGTGTTAAACAATGAGCATGAAAAATCAGTGGGTTGGGCTTTATTTGCAACCAGATACCATGTTATTGTTTCCTAAGAAATTTTTCCCATCACAATGATACCTTTCATGACTTCTTGCTCCATCCTTTCGAGGACGACTGAACCGAAGGTGCAGAAAAAATATAATTCCACCATAGCATAGGGTCGGACTGGTCACCTCGGAAATCTCGACAACCCCACGTAGACAACTGTTGGGTTGTTATAAAATTGAATTTTTACGTTTATGTAATTTCACCCAATTTATTACCAGAGACCCTCCTCCTGATATAAATTGATATAATTCTTTTTAACAAACCAGAAAGACAGTAGTAAGACAGAGTTCTCCAACAGGATACCTTAACGTTAGCAGTTAGCAGTCATGCTAACTTCTATGCCAATAATTGTCTCAATTCGACAAAACAAATCTGATAGTGTCTTCGTCTACGTCAGTTATTTGTATAGTTGTGAATAAACAAAACTTTAGTTTGAGGTCTAACTCGGGAGGATATTATCAAAACAGTAAAAAAGTAGATACTTGGCCATTTGCACTAAAAATAGATACTGCTCCCACGATACATATCCAAAGCGTATATAGACATACATGCAGATTGTAAGCCAAAAACATGAACCATGTTAACATAGCATAGGAAACATAGCTTTAAATTTCATACCCGCAAATATTTTTTGAAATTACGAAATTTTGAAATTACGTAGATTCTGATTTTAGTATTAAATTTTTGAGCTCGCGGAGCTTCCATACAGAGGAGAATAGAAAACCTATCTATCTATCCCACACATGTAAAAAATGAAGAATGCCCCCCTGCAAAGGAAAATTGATATTTTCACAGTTGCATAAAATAAAAAAAACAAATTGTAGTGGAACGTTGGAAAAAAAACGCCAATTAATTTTTCTTCAACAATTAGAAAACATAATAATTCATAAAACAATTCCAATTAAATTTCAAATTAAACTTTCAATAAATTTCCGATTTAATGATGATTGCAGGCAGTGGCGTATTTAGACAATGCTTTTGGGGGAATCAAAGATTTTTGGAATCTCGTTAATCCATTCACGCGCGTCAATTGTAACTAATCCCAATACATAAAATCCCAGCAAGCTTGTGCTGCTCCTGCTACAACGTGTCATGTTTTGATTAAAAAAAACTCTGGTTGGTCGATTTTTTTTACCGACCCAAAAATATATTAAACTAAGTTTAGGACTAAAAATATTTGTCCAATATATAAGCAACTTTCTGTGTTACTTTGAAAGTTAATTTTAAAAATAATATAAAGATATAAAGTAAAATTTGTAAACCGGGGGGTCTGGGGGGTGTTCCAGTACATATCGCAAGATTTCCACTCTTTTAGAATAAATATACCACTGATTGCAGGTATCTCTTATCGATGCAGGTGCTCGCCGCAAACACAAATTTTACTTTGCCTTTCAATATGTTAATCATTACATTATTCGAAAACCAATTAATTTTTATAAAAGTCGAATTTCCAATTATCTCTAATATCCATTATTTAACGGATCATAATTTTCCAATAACTCCAAATTCAAACATTCAAAAATATTTTTAATGTTTTCCAAATTTCGGAAAATTTCCAAAATAAAATAAAATTAGAAAATTACTCACTTAAATCGCAATTAATTTCAAACTTGAGACGCAGAAAAAAATATCAGGACCTTCCCACAAAAATAGTCCGTTCGCCTCGGTGGACACTCTTAGAAGAGGCAAGTATCTCGTCTTTTCGTACTAACAGAACTTGTCAGCACAAAAAGACCCACAACATTCAAAAGTTTACAAAATTTACAAAATTTACAAAATTTGTAGTTACAAAGTTTTAGACGGTATTTAATATCCCCAGACCCCCGGTGACCTCGATCTAAAATATCAGGTTTTTGGATTTCCGACATATGACATTAATTTTGAGTAGATAATCCATTTAGAATTTAAAACTCAAGAATGTATCATCAATAGGATAAACATAGATAAACAGTAAAAAATCAAAAGTAGTTATCTTGAAGGTAAAAAATTCAAGTTGTTAAATTGTATGAGTTCTTTAAGTAAAAAACTTTAAAATCAAAAGAAGTTACTTTGAAGTTATAAATTTAAAGCTATTTATAATTAATTTTTATTTTAAAAGTAAAAGTTCATTATTCATTTGTTCAATTATTCTGAGCTTAAATAAAATTTTAGAAAAATTTTATGTGAACGGGGGGGGGGACATATTGTGTATGTCAAATAACTAATAAACGTGTTTGTAAAATTTCTTCAACAAAGTTCGTGTAATGGTAGTAACAAACTGTCGTATTAATTATTCATTTCAACCTTTAAATGAGGCATAATAACTAAAACAACAAAACCAAGCACCGGCGAAGGCTAGCAGTTAGAGTGTTGGATTTATATACCATAGGAGAAAATCCTGTGTAAATCCTAAAAAAATGCTATCAATTTATTATAGATATCTATGAGCTTGTTTTGCTCTTTCAGGTTTCCACAACAGAAGTTCGCTGTATAAGTAAAAGAAAAATCAAGGAAATTTAAGGAAATCTTAAAATATCCGAAGAAATTCCTTAAATGAAAATCTAGAATACAAAAATTTATGTCGGTTCCCCATCAGCTATGCCACAGTCGTGAGTTCATGCCCGGTCAAAAATAGCGAGTTTTGAGATCAAGTCTCCCTCATACAAATGGTGCTGGCAATATCTACGGGGTATTAATTACCTAAAATATTAGATACTTAAATTGATACATTTAAAATAAATTTTGTTCAAGTTCATAGGCTGCAGCCAAGATGACGTGCTAGGGAATTTATTTCCCGTTTTCAATACCCCATAGCCAACAAATCCATGTTGGATCTTTAGATCGCACACCGACGATTCTCGTTGGGCTCCTTGTCACTAAACTAACAGTCACAAGCGTCTATAGCAAAATAAATTTAAAAAAAGAAACTTTAAACATATGTTGTCTGCGGTTTGGGAGTAGAAAAAATAGGTGCAACAATGTGCTTTAGAAGGCAGACCCGGCTGCAGTTGACTTCTAGCTGTGCCACTGCTAAAGGCATTTAATAATTTAAATTTAAATTAAAGTTCGTTAATTATATTGAAAAAAGTAAACATTCGAAAGCAATCACAATAAATTATTAAATAATTTTTTCTTGCGCGTGGAAACAATTAGCCGTTAAACTCCCTGTAACAGCACTCTTGTCTTAGGTCCCTGGCAGGCGCTTACGGCAGATACCTGGTAGGTGCCCATACAGGTACCTGACAGACATCTCTTATAAGGCCTAATTCCCTGTTTAAGGCCTGTCACAAGCTTGTAAGACACCTGTTACAGGTACACGTACCTGTGAAATTTTGCCTGACAGGTGGTTTCCAGGCTTTTGCTAGCTTACAATGTTACTTGAGAAAGATCTCGTCTTCTAGATCTGCAATTTTTGAGTTGGAGCGGCTTCAAGAATGTTTTTAATGAGTGGAAGCTGCTCAAAGATTCGCTGTCTAACTAGAATCGACATTTTCGAGTGCAATTTATCTCCAAATATTCTTGTACAACATATAACACTCTATGGGCAAAGCTAATCTCATGGAAAAAGACAACAGAATAATCATATGACGTTTTTGGGCATTTTTACTTGAATTTGGTTACATAATTCATAATTTTGTTCAGAAAAATTTTTATTATTTTTAAAGAAAGCTGGGTTTATTTGCTTTTAAAAAATTTAAAATTTGAAAACACCCCCCATTGAAAGCGGGGAGGGGAGTAGTAGGTATACCGCTCCGGCGAAATATCCCCTGTGGTGATTAAATATTTTCAAATTATTTTTAACTTTTTTTTTCAGAGCAGTCAGCCCCTGTTCTAGCAAAACCGTTAAAACCATAGTAGTTAAGCTAACGAGATTTCAAAAATTAGCATTTTTGACCGACGACCTTTCCTGAAGGCACTAAGTAATTTTTTTTCCGTCTTCTGACAAAATCATTAGCGAAACGCATAAATAATACAAGATTAATTGACCGCGAGCTGTGAAAGACAAGGAAGCTGTGGGCTTCGAAATATTCGGCAAAAAAATGCATGACCCTCATTACCCTTCTCTAATGACAATTTACTCCAGTGCTAGGTTAACAAAATTTTCGTCGTTTTTAAGCTGGAATTGGAAGTGTCCGTTAAAATTTTGCAGCCAGTTTAATTTTGTTAATTACAGGGCATGTAGATGATTTTAGTAAAATTGGCGGGCCGGAAAAGTACTAAACCGAATTATTTACGTAATGGAGTCCAATAAAACGTTTGGATGACTGGAGAGTCCCGAGACAGCCGTTCCATATGCCACTTTCTGGCTTGTATTAGGCGAATGACACACAAAATGTATAAAAAATGTAATAAAAACTTATTAATGAATCAGGTCTGCCATTTACATGCATCAAACAACCACCAGCTTGTTTGCTATCTCAATTTTCGCACCATAATTAAATAATTCAGCTAATTATTACTTAAATTGTCTAGACTAATAGATCGAAACTCCATTAATAGATACACATAATATACTATGTACATGCATAATCGATCCTATTTATTTAAATCGGCAATCTCCAATCCAGTTCCTCTTCGCCTTCCAATCCAAACTTAAAAGGAAAAATACTGGAATGACAATATCTCTCCATAAAAGTCAAACTGGTTAACTTGCAGCATGCGTATATATGGAAAATCAAGTTCAATTTTTGCAAAAAATAATCTTGCAATTGCAATAATTTCTTTCTAAACAAAAATCGGTCAAAAAGGAGCAAAAATTTCAGTCGGCTGGGTGGTCATCCAATTAACGACAATTAGACGTACAAATTTTTAACAAAAACGAAAATTTTCGGACTCTTAAAGAAACATTAACAGGTCGTTATCCTGTCCGTTAAGAGCAACTTATTTATAGGTGACCCACCTACTTGCAAGTCCCTACAGAAAGCGTTTTGCACTCAATTTTCACGAGAGATGATTGGTTTGTAAAGCTGTGTAACTTGAATGATCCGAACTCTTTTTTTTGTTTATTAATAGCTAGGTTATTTTTAGTTCGCGTAGGTGTCCATTCTTTTCCCGTTCCAAATTTTACACACATCCAGTTATTTTTTGCGATAGCAATTAATCCTCATTTGTTTGTTTATAACATTTAATTAATCACAATAAATGTTAAATGCAACTATAAACAAAATGTTTATTCGATCTACAGTCGAGAACGTTTTAATTAGTTATTGCTAGACGTCCACAAAGTTATCAATTGACTTTTTATTAAATGTAATTGATCTGTGAAGATAAATAATTATAGTAATTTGTTTCTATTTTTGCACGATCGTAATTTTTGTTGAATACGGTAATTTCATGTTGTCACGTTTGTCAGTCATCGTCACGGTTAGTTAGAAGTTCATTGTAGTTAATAATTAAACAATTTTTATTAATTATTTATAATTGTTTTATTGCCTAGTCGGCTTTATTTCGACCTTCACAAGAATTTCTGTTCGAAAAAAAAAATTACCCTCGTCGAGAGTCGAACCTGTCACTTCTTCTGCTGAAATATGACACTAAAGGCTAAACCGTCTGTCTGCTCCGGATGCAAATAAGTTCCTCTCCCGTGAAGACGAAAATTTTTATCAAATCCGATTGCAAGGCTAAGTGAAAACAAAACCACTGTGAACTTTAAAGTAATTTTTATAAAAATTAAAAATAACTAACCTCCAACTGTCTTAAACAGGTCTACGTTTTTTTACGGTTTCACTTACGTTCTTAGTAAACCAAAAATAACAGCGTCAAAATTTTACATTTCGTTCACCAAGTGTAACGAAATGCAGTCCTTGAGAAGTGCCGATTTTTTATAGCAGCAATTAGAGATGAAGTCGACTTAAGAAACCGCTTAGAAAATTATACCAAATTTCCTGTCCGAAACAGGAAGCTTAATTTAATAAAGATGCCGACTTGATATAGAAATTGGATTCGAATCAACAGAATTGTGGTTTTTCTTGAAACCATTTTCCGCAAAGGAACACACAGATTTACGTAATATTCTTAAAATCAAAGTTCTGCATAAAACTTTTGTTTTCTTTTTCTAGCAAAACCTGGTTTGTTGTGGATGTTTTTGTCTTAGTTGCTTCAACAAATATCTTTTATAACAGCAAAAACTTAGATGAGATTCATTTCTTTTAACTTTTTAGTCACCCCCCCCCCCCAACCGGGTAAAGATCAATAGCTGAAGTTTACACCACGATCTGAGGAAATCCGGGTAAATTTTAGAAAATCTCAGGCAAATTAAAAAATTTAGAAAATTCAAAGAACTCTTAGAAAATCCAAAAAATTCGAGAAAACCTAAAAAATCCAATTGGGAAATTCAAAAACATAAGTAGTAGGATATCTCAAGATTTCTAAAAATTTTTCTTCGAATTAAACCTTTTCTTTTTTTTTTTTCCTTTTTCAATCTAATGAATAAATAAACTTCTTGTTTCAATAAATTCAGTAGTAAAAAATCTCTAAGCTGTAGAGATTGCCAAAAGATACAATTGAATGCCCAGTGATTCATCTAAGTTTCTCGAGGATCCTCGATTGATTAATTCTTACATGTGGTTAATTAAAAAAAAACCGAATAACAAACTTGAACATCAGGGAAGCTGGAATGGAAGAGATTTGCTTTTCTGGAACCAGGCCAAGCAGTTGTACTTGAGGAATTTTCTTTTGGCTTTAAGTCAAAATTGTTAAAAAAGAGGCAAATTTTCAAAATATCGCTTCTGACGGCTTTAATTTCTAAAAATATCCCTATAAAAAATAAATGCAGTAATTATTGGTTTACCGATAGCTTCACTGGGGAGGGGTCAGTTTTCACCATCAGAAGAGATTACTGATAATCTAAAACATCAGACGGCATATGTTAGATAACAAGAAGTTTAGCGATTAAACTATGGAGGAACTTCAAATATTGATTAATTTATAAAATAATCCACATTAAAGATTCGATTTTCCATAATAAGAAACACCCATTTGAGTAAGAAACGGTTTACTTCTGTTGAATCTGGCCGTAGTTGTCTTCTAGCAGTGCAACTGTTAACACGAAGTCAATCTTGACATCATTTCAGCTATCACTGGTAATCTGAAATAGCAGATTGCCATAAATTAAATCTGACCAAAATCTCCGCTAAATCACTTCGGCATTTTTTTGCCAACTATCAGATCAAAATTTGAGTATAACTGTAAGCACCGACGAATAACGAATCAATCAACTTTAAAGTTATTAATTTTTACTTGCTCCCACACAACATCATCCCTTGTCTTAACCAGTCTAAAATTCAATTCATGGTCAAGTTCAATACCTATTTCGGGTAAGCAATCCCACATTTCATCAAATTTCATTTTCATCAAGTAGTAAACTAAGTTGAGGCAGTTAGCTGCCATATTGCTGTATTTTAGCCAAAATATCGAGATCAATGTTTGGCCACCCCAGAAACCGAAAAATAGGCTATTTTAAGATTTTTTTTCAGAAGAACTACAAAATAAACTGTGATTACAAAACCGGTGTTTATCATACATATCAGTGACTGTACAATAATTATTTTGAAGCGATTAATTCCAAAATGGCGGAGATATCAGCCGACAAGGAGAGACCTGTTTTGAAAATCTTTGCTCGTGGTGTACTTGATTTCTCTTGAACACAAAAACAATTTTTTTTCTTGATTAGAAGTTTAATAGTTATCTTCTGACGTAGAAAATGATTTTTTTAATTTTTTTTGTAGAATTTACACCTGTTTTGTTTTAAGTGTTTGTTTTGGACAGCCTTGCAATTTTGAGTTTAAAAATTTATAACTTTTGAACATAAGACCCAATCAAAAGAAATCTACGTCACAAGTTAGATAATATTATGAAAAATAGCTGTTGTAAATTTCAACCCAATCGGTTGAGTAGATCGGGAGATATCGTGAAAAAAAAGTATGACGTCAGCGACTTAAAATCAAATATTTACTTCTAATTACATTCAATCTGCGATTCCTGGAAGAATTTAATTAGTCGAAAAAGAAAGAATCAATGCTTTAAAAATTTCAAAGTGGCGTAACCCCTTAATTATAGCCAATTTAACTTAAAAAACAGATTCCTGCCATTCTAAGCTCGCGATTTTCGGGTTCTGGCAGTTTCAGAAATGTTTTTAAAAACTAAGTGGAGACAAGAAATCTAGAATTTCTAAGTACGCAATTTTTGAGTTCGGGCGAATGTTTTTTGAAAAATAATTAAAAATAAATTTCTAGATCCCTAATTTTATAATTCGGGCTGTTTTTACCAAGAAAGTAGGTTTAGAGACAGGGCCTATTTTACCATTAGACGCATTAAGCACGTGCCTTTATTCTCATGAATAAAGAGTAAACCGTACATAGGTATTCCATACCCCCCAGACCCCCCGGTTTGCCAATAGCTACACTGAAGCTCAATCATTATTTGAAGTTATAATAATAAATAAATACGTTTACCATCGGTCCCGTTTTATTATGGTTTCTGCCATCGATCAACGATATTCGACTCTCTTTCGATGCCCAAAGCTTTAAACCAGCGGTCGGCAACCTTTCGGTAGGCAAGGGCCACATAGTGGCAAACTGAAATAAAGGTGGGCCGCACTCATGGACAATTGACCTCTTTTTTTAGCTTTTTCGCGCTTTTTTCAAGGAAACGCCATAATTTGAAACAATTAGTAGCTTTGCCAACTGTTCAGTGAAAATTAAACCGCTTGATTTTCTTTTACGTCGATTTATAAAATAGGCCGCGGGCCGCAAAGTGGAGGGTTGCGGGCCGCGGGTTGCCGACCGCTGCTTGAATATCTGAGGTCCGAAATACATTGTATCCAAAACGAAGCGAGAATCGCTGGGGAAAGTCTGGTGCACAAATGAAAGGAAATCCCAGAAAAAATTAGGAAATCTAAGAAAATGTCAGAAAATTCTAGAAAATTTTCAGAATTCTTGTTAAATAGGAAATCCGAGGAAATGTGGAAAATCCTTAGAAAATCTTAGAATTTTAAAGAAATCTTCGGTAATTTTAAGAAGTCCAAGCAAATCTCAGCAAATCTTAGAAAATAGTAATTCCCAGGATGTGTAGAGTATCGTAGGAAATCTTAGCAAACCTTAAGAAATCTAGAAAAACATAAGCAGTCGTAGATAATCTTAGAAAGAAAAAAGAAAATCATAGGAAATCTGAGAATTTTCAGAGATCTCTGGTAATTATTAGAAGATCTGAGAAAATTCAAAGAAATATTAAGAAATAGGAAATGCGAGGAAATATAGGAAATCTCAAGAAATCTAAGAAGTCTTAGAAAATCCCATCCTAGAAAACCGTAGAATTTCAAAAAATCTTAAGTAATCTTAGGAAATCTAAGCAAATCTCAGGAAATCTTAGAAAATGGTAAATCCAAGAAAATGTAGAATATCATAGGAAACCTTAATAAATCTTGGAAATCTTAAGCAATCCTAGCAAATATTAAAAAGTAGGAAATCCGAGGAAATGCAGAAATCCTAGAAATCTCAATAATTCTAATTTAAGTCAGAATAAATTAACTCGAGTGGGAAATTGCTGGCAAAACAACAAGTGAAGGAAAATCTGAGCAACTCCGGAGAAATTTTATAAAATCTTAGGTAATTCTGGAAAACCTTAAGAAAAGAAAATCTCGGGAAATTCTAAGAAATCTTGGTAAATGGAAAATCTAAGGAAATCTTATATAATACAAAGAAATCGTACGAATTCTATAAATTGGCGTTTTTATTTTCTGCTTTTTCAATTTTTTCGAACAAAAATCTTAAGCAATCCAAAAGAAAATTCGGGAAAACTTTTCAAAATTCTCGTAAAAGAAAATGTAGTATAAAAAAATTGCGACGTAGTTTTCTACGCGTAATTATGTAGGACCTCAGATTGACCAAATACGATACAAGGGTGTTCACGAAACGGTCACCCATCCAAGTACCAGCTGCTGGCAGTCTTTCTTTATCAACAAATACTAGAAATCTCACTAGGAAAATATAAATAAATCCTAAAACTGATCTTTCTGATCGGCCCAAATGTCGATATAAATATTTCATAATTTCTTACAATTTTTTCTAGTCTTTCAGCGGTTTAAAGCTCTTGAAAAGCATTTTGTTATTGCAGATGATTTTTGAACGCTTTCAACAGTTTCGTTGATCAAAGAATCTCGAGATAGGAATTTCGTCACGTGTCGTCTGTCAGCTGATCACTCAACCTCTCAAATTGAAAAGACACTTTATCCTTCAGCAGGCTTCTTTCTTAATGGATTTCATAACGTTTTCAAAACCGTTTCATGACCAAAAAAGACTTTTCCGGTCACATTTCCATTTTTTTACAATTTTTGCATTCTATCAATACGATGACTCAGAGTTGACCCAATTGTCGACATTAAAATGTAAAACAAAGTTATTTTTGTTCAACCAAGTGCAATTGTTGAATAATTATGATGCACTGTTTTATTTTACTTCATTCATGTTTTCAAATTTCTTTCCTGTGTAAATGTTGCTCGTCCGTGACCCGATCCTTCGTTCTTCTAATCAATTTTTACTCCCATTTGTCTGTTTTCCAGCTTTTATATATTTTTCTAAATAACCACTATTATTACTTTTTGTTCGGTTACATAACGGCGGAAATCATCTGTACAATCATCTGCTGTGCGATTATCACAACAAATTGCACTTTGGTATTTATGTGCTATATTTAGAAATTATTGCAATTATACCTCCTTAAAAATCCTTATCCTAAACGACTACGTGTACGTATAATCTAAAGATTCTTTTGAATTTTTAAAATTTTGATTCAACATCTTTATCTCAACATAATCGCACCACAACCACTTCCCTATTAAATGGAAAATTGAAAGTGTCGCTATGAAAAGTGGGATTTTTTACGTTAATCAGGAAATAGAAAAAGTAGTTTGGGAAAATTAAATCCCAAAGAAATTAAAATACGTATCCACCTGTTTGAATTATCACTTGAAGCGGTGTTCTCATTTCTGAAAATAAGTTAAGGTCGCTGGGTACTAAATTGGGTAGAGAGGGTGGGTGAAACCGTAGTAATTTCTATGCAAATTAAGTAAAACGTCGTCCGTACTTCCTAAATATTTTGCTTATGCAATTGATGCAACCTGGTAACTTTTTTCCTCGATTTTTGGCCTGGTACGTCTACGGATGATTTTTCAACTGTTCCAATTCAATATGTTTTATCTCATAAGATACGTATTAGAATTTGTCATCCATAATCTGATGACCCCAAGACCTGTAGTTGACGTAATCTCCAGTAGCTGTATGGATTATTCAGGATGTTTGGAACGTGGCCATTCAACAACTCTAGTCTATTAATCAAGTGAAAGGGTGTTTTAAAAATGTCAGTCAGTTGTAATAACAACCCTTAAACGAGTCAAGTTGAGTCTCATATTTTCTCTTAAGTGAGAGAAAACCCACGACTAAATGATTACACTCCACTCGACACAAAAGTGGGAAGCTTTTATAAATAAAAATAACGTTAGGACTTGGGGAGAGCGAGAATGCTACAAGATAACGAGAGGGTGTGAAGCTATCTCAGACACGAATCGTTACTTAAAAGTTACAAGGCGTGTAAAAACGAAAATATATTTTTAAAATACTGCAAATACATCAATATACCAATTTCGGGGTCACTTTTCAACCGACCTCCTTAAATCGAGCATACTTAAATATATCTCAATAGTATTTGTAAATATAAATAAACACTCTGTGTTGTGTAACTGCTTATCTTATCTATGTTAATTATTTGTTTTGGAATTATTATTATTATCATCATCTTATTCTATGGGTTTGTAAGAGAGCAATGAAATTGAGTTCAACTTGCAGTTTTTCCAAATCAATTTAGCTCCGCCGCTAATGTATTCGGTAAATGTGTAAATAATCGCAAACGGATGAACACCCTTGGCGGTTTGGTAAACATTTCGTACCCCTCAAATATTTGTCTACTCATCAAAAATGTGGTTAGCTCAAAATGCGTGATTTTCCTTCAGGAGCGGACTGGGACTGAAATATTGATGACGGGAAGAAAATTTAAAGCGATGTCGAGAGCCTTCCAATAGCAATTTTCTAAACCTAACGTAATTTTTACTTGAATACAAAGTTACTTTTATAATAAAATTGTTGGTACGAAAAGTATTTTTCACTAAAAGCAACTGAACGAAAAGTTAAATTTTTAAATTGGATAGGTGACCCTGTGACGTGTGTTTATTTATCTTAAATAATTTTGTTTTCCATTAGAATAGATGGGCATATAACAATATTTCATTAATTTGCGATAAAATTAAATTATGACGCGCATGATAAAATTGGATTAACGAGATTCCTTTTTTGAAAATTTGCTAGATTATAAGTTTATGCTAAATTTGACCTTATATAAACAGGTTAGCGCTGCTAAAATGGAACAAATAGAATATTACTTTCGAACCAATAGTAACTAAGAATTAATATTAGTTTTTTTGTTTCTATTCGTCGCATCTACACAGTAAAAACGTTTTCTTTTAATAAAAAAAGCTATTTTGTTTGAATATTGTATTTTTTTACAAACAAAAATTTAGTCAAATAAAATAGTTTTTTATTTTTTTTTTAATTCTTATACGCTAGATGTCCTTTTACAAGATTTTTTTAAAATTTCTACGGATTTCCCCTTGGATTGCCTTAACATTTCCTCTCGAAAATTTAGAAAATTCAAACAAAAATCTATAGTATTTCTAAAATTTCCTGGATTTACTAATTTTTATTTAAATTTTTTTAATTTTAAATTTAAAAAAATTTTATTTAAAACAAATATTTTTAAATTAAACTGTTTTCCCTGGCTGAAAATTTAATTTCCCTGACTTTGCACGAAAAACGAGAAATTCCCTGACTTTTCCTGACAAAATTAGAGAAATCTAAGATTCTCTGACTTTTCCAGATTTTTCAGACGAGTGAGAAACCCTGTTAAAACCTAAATAGGAAGCTCTAGCCTTCTCCTCCAAAAGTTATCGCTTAACTCTGCACGCATTCAATTTAATAAATCCAATTCACTTCTTCAAATTCTTAATTATTAATTTAAGAAGGTTTAACTTAGAAAAATCTAAATCCCCCCCACCCGCCCGCTTTCGGTTCATTTTCATTGATATTAATAGTATAGCTCTAATCTTTCATTTCTTCCAAAACCTTAAACCGAACGTAACAATAAAATAGAACTGCTGCATTTACAAACCGGGGGGTCTGGGGGTATGGAATACCTCTTAGAGCATGTTATCCTATATGTTAGCGAAGACTAGCGCCATCTATCGCATATAATAAAGAAGATGTGGAATCTTCCATTGATTTGTTTGGAGTTATAGTAAGGATATTAAATAATTACAAACGAGCACATTAAGAAGTACCTATTCAAAATTTACAACTAACAAGGGGAACCTATAGCTGACCTCTCTTGACGTTTGATCTCAACGTAAAAATTAAGAATTCCGATTTTCAAATTAATTCCAATTCTATGACATATCCCCCGGTTTGCAAAAGTTAATAAAAATAAAAATACTTTAGGAACAAATATTTTGGAATTTTTTCAGTGTTGTGATTTAGATGATGTCAAAATGTTGTCGACGAAATTGAATAATCTGAGTTATTTAAATTTCTAAATATTGTAATTTTAAAAAACTAAAACCTAATACACCGGCAAATTGAAAAACGGGAGACCCCGGTTCAAATCCTAGTTGCATCAGATATACTGCTGTGATCTAGTCTCGATATAACTTAGTAAGTCATCTTGGCTACTACTAAGCTAAAGTGATCGTATATTCATTCTTTCTCTCTCTATTAACTTTTTCTGTCACTCTAGAGAAAGGTTTAAGCATTTAGATCGTATATTCACTGCATACTAATACGGCACTGGAAAAAGAAGATGATATAAAAGGGACAGTGCGGATTCAGCCGCACAATCTAGGTAATCGAGTAATAATGATATTTTACTATACTAACACGGCACTGGTCACTGGAAGAAGAAGATGATATAAAAGGGACAGTGCGGCTTCAGCCGCACAACCTAGGCAATCGAGTAATATTGATATTTTACTATACTAACACGGCACTGGTCACTGGAAGAAGAAGATGATATAAAAGGGATAGTGCGGCTTCAGCCGCACAACCTAGGCAATCGAGTAATATTGATATTTTACTATACTAACACGGCACTGGTCACTGGAAGAAGAAGATGGCATAAAAGGGACAGTGCGGCTTCAGCCGCACAACCTAGGCAATCGAGTAATATTGATATTTTACTATACTAACATGGCACTGAAAGAAGAAGATGATATGAAAAAGAAGAAGATGATATGAAAAGGACAGTGCAGCTTCAGCCGCACAGCCTAGGCAATCGAGTATTATTGATATTTTACTATACTAACACGGCACTGGCCACTGGAAGAAGAAGATGATATAAAAGGGACAGTGCGGCTTCAGCCGCACAATCTATAGGTAATCGAGTAATAATGATATTTTACTATACTAACACGGCACTGGTCACTGGAAGAAGAAGATGGCATAAAAGGGACAGTGCGGCTTCAGCCGCACAACCTAGGCAATCGAGTAATATTGATATTTTACTATACTAACATGGCACGGAAAGAAGACGATGATATGAAAAAGAAGAAGATGATATGAAAAAGACAGTGCAGCTTCAGCCGCACAACCTAGGCAATCAAGTAATATTGATATTTTACTATAACTAACATGGTACTGGAAGAAGATGATGATATACTAAAAGGGACAGTGCGGCTGTCATCTGTCAACATAAATAAATATCATTATTTTTAAAATATCATTATTACTCGATTGTCCAGATTGTGCGGCTGAAGCCCCAGTGCCATGTTAGTATGGCACAAAAATAATCATATTTTAAAAATATCAAATATTATAAATGATATTTATGATAAAATTTTGTGATAAAATGATATTATCACTCGATTGCCTAGGTTGTGCGGCTGAAGCCGCACTGTCGCTCTTATATCATCTTTTTCTTTCAATGCCATGTGAGTATGCAGTGAAACAAGAAAATCATTGTAATATTTTCTTTATTTCGTCTTCAACTTAATTATTCCGGTTAGTCTGCACTGTACAATATTATAAGCGCAAGGAGGGGCAAAAGGTAAATCCTCTAAAATTAGTTGATTCTTCGTGCGTCGTTCTCAGCGAATTAACGTGACACAACATAGCATAGCATAGCTTAACACAAAAGTTAAAATACATTGAAACTTATGTGTGTGTTCAAATTGACAAATGACGAATTTGACATAACATAACATGGCTTAACGATTTTAGGTCTATTATGAATTTACCTATTATACCAAGGAATTAATAGGAACGCGCTGGTAAAAAAAAAGTTAATTTAATTATGTCTAATAAATCGATACCATTTTGTGCTATGTTAACTTATGCTATGCTATGTATGAGTGGGATTTTTTTCAGGAGATCTATTCAATAAAGAAAATTTCGGAATAAACCTGAAAATTATAAGCTATCTAACCTCGAGGAGGACACTAACCAAGAGTAACCAACATTAAACAAAATTCCAATTAACCAATTTTAATTTTACTTTAAATCATAAAGGTTTTTAGTCATTTATTGCTTACAAGTTTAACAATAATTAAGTTGAGCGTAGCGAGACTTCCTCTCTTACGGGTTTATTTAAATACTTTGGTCATAATACATCTAACTCGCTTTTTTTTATTCAATCCTACTGAAACATTCCTACGAACCACAAAATGCACGAGTATATCAGGTTAGTTTGAAATATTAATTATTTAATACAAATCAATTGCAGTTGTTTGCAAACATATTAGCGTCTTATTCCAAGTGTAATGCACTCCGGTCGAAATTTTTATCTTTATTACGAACGCAAATAAAGATAGGTAAAGAACTCTTTATTTGCCGCTATTAAACATACATATTTAATTAATTTAAATGGTTTTTTTAATACAAATATGCGCTTCTTTTACATTATGATCAGTCATTGTCTTATGCTGCGACTTAATTCGTACGGCCGGCTTTCGTGGGTCTGACCTACTCCTATTTATACTAAGAAGTTTATGACTTTTTCTACCTATTAAAATATTTATTTCAATAGACCGGATCTCGAGATTAAATGGTACATTAAAGAAATCGCCTGCGGCACTATGTCAAGAAATAAGAATCCAAGCTTTTAAGTGTTAATGTCTATCGAAATGATCGAGGCGTCGTTGCGCGTGGGCGTCATCGCATTAGAGAGCAGTTTAAAATATTTCCACATCAAAATGTGGGTGTAAGTCCACCCCTGGAGTGAATCGAGCAGCAATCGCTTCATATTGCACTTTATTTTTCTCCAATTTCCAATTAATTGAATTTTTATGCTGCTCCTCGTTCAATCTCAACCGTGGACGCCTCCAGCGACCGAATAACCATTAATTACGAACCAACTTGTTAAAAGCAAGGTTGTAAAGGTGATAACCCAATAAAAAACTGTTTATTTTGCACACTTATCAATAAATCGGCGTAACAATTACGCAACAAGTTTAAATGTTTCTTAATTGCTTAATTCGCTTTTGTGTTGGAAAAAATATTCAAATGTGGAATATAATTCTCGTAATTATTATAAAATCTATCGACGTTATCGTCGTGAATAAAATAAAGGCAAATGACCCAATATTTTTATCTTACAACCGACGCTACACTTCAGTTCCTTAACCTTTAGTTAAGTCCTTAATGACACAATAATAATTTTCTGTATCACTGTTTTTCGATTCACAATATTTTATTGCAGTCGTGTGTGGTCAGCGCGTAACCTTTTCGGCCGAAACTTATGTTATGGCTAAAAAGGTTCTCAGCATCGTTGGTTCGAACAATAAGTCGTTAGCTGTTGTACACTAGACGTGTGATGTCACATAATAATACCCCAACTAAACATCCTTCGCTCGATTTAAAAATAATCGGAGGTCCTTTTATTTCGGTGTCAAGTTAAAATTTCGTGCGATCCGCATTATAAATAATTTTGAAAAGTTACTTGACCACTTATTTTAGTTGGAAACACAATGCGTTATATTTTTAAAATGTGGTCAACACTTGAAGTTTTTAGAATGAAGTGGTTTTATGGACTTGACAAGCGGCACAATAGCCAAACCATTGATTCCATCTTGGCTTTCTTCGATGTATCATGTCTGGATTATGTCTGGCGAGAGTTACCCGACCCCCTGCTCCAACTCCCTAGGTGCTCTAATAAATTCTCTTAACAGATTGTATAAGATAATAGATGAATAATTTATGAAACGAGAAACAACAATGTGAAACACAGTAGCGGGCAAATTTAAAAAATTTGTTCCACTAAATTTTGGCACGCGTTAATTTTCATTGCACGTCAATCTGAATAATTTAGCAAAAATCCGACTTGGAATTTTAACAAGTCTTAAAATAAGTTTCCCATTTGGAAGAATTATTATAGGTTGGGTGAGATGACTACTGTTTTGGACCTGTCAAGACTAACGATTAACGAACCCGAAAGGAAGACTCATGATCATACGCTTATTTGAATAAGTCGACTGGGTAATTGATATGTGCATGAAATTTTAATGCACAATTTTAAAGAATGCATGTCTGGATGTATTTTTAATCTAAAACGCTCGCACTCTCGAGATAACAAAATCGAAAAAAAGGTTTTCTTCGAGTTTGTAACCGTCTCGCTTATCTCAATAGCGCGTCACACGAACGTATCTCAACTACCTGAGGGAAAAATTGGATTTTATCACGATTTTCTTGTTAGAATGCTGGACTGGTTTTGTATCTTCATCAATATTTACGACTTCGTTGACCATAAGGTCATTTTCATTACATTATTATAATTAAAATTGACACGACAGGCAACAAATAAGGAAGTTCGCAGTGAAAAGATATGCAACAATCGCGTGGTATCCACTCAAGCAAATTGACGTTCTGAAATGAACATTATTGACAATCCAATCGAATATTGTCTAATTCATTCAAATCCAAAACGCACGTTCCGAGGTGTGATATAACAAAACCACAAATAATTTTCCGGATAATCACGTAACAGAATGCATCAGACGCCACTTGCGCTGCATATTTAATGTGTCACCATATTTAACCAATGTCGATGATTAAACAGTTAATTAACAGTTTTTTTTTCTCAATTCCAGCAACTATACAAAAATGACAAGTCGAATCAAGTTATCGGAAGAAACCGGACCAGACAACACCAGTGGGTGATGACTTCGATAAGAGCTTATCTCGGCGTTCATGCCAAATATTTCCATGGCTGTTGCATAGCAATTCGATAAAATAAAAAAAATTACATAACAAAGCAAAATTCCTAAAATGACCTCAAAAATGTACACACAAACTGAAGTTTAGTCATTTGTTCAACATCGCGAGGATCAAAGATCAAATGAGTTGCTTCTCCCAAACGACGACATTTAAAAATAGAATTTCCATCACGATTCATTTTAAAATTGTGGTCACTCACATTGGATTCTGCAGATCCTCTATTTATAAATTTTGGACAACTTGCACACACACATTTTCACTTTTTGTTGGAACTTTTTATAGTAAAATGACTTACACTGTAAACAGGAAACAAAACTTCATGTGCCAAAATTTTACGACTGCCAATTTGCAAATTTTAATTGCTAACTTCTACTGTCGCTATTCATGTGAAAAATATGAATAATTTTCCGCATAGGCCGCTTTTCGCGTTTTTGTAAATTTCTTCAGCTTCGCCAGATCGAGAAATTTATATTCCGGTAATATAAAATATTCAAATAATTTAACCTCCATAGGCTCGGACAAACTGATATTATTTATATCATGCGATAAAGGTAAATGCAGTAAGGCCTCAAGAAACAAAGAATGCACTTTAACCCTCCAGCAACGGGTAGACTGAAGGTTTAAGGAATAATGCAAGTAAGAAAATGCAGAAATACATTTTGAATTTTAGAAAGGGATTTTCAATCTCCACTTTCTAACAAATTTTCGATTTTCAATCTGTTGTTGCATTGAACACGTACGATTTTAAACATGTTGCCAACCTGTTATATCTAATAACAGGTTATGGACCCAAGTCAGCCAACGTTAACGTTCATGACGCTACCAAATGCCAACATGACGATACTATTACGTACACTTGATGTTGTTTTGAGTTTGATTCTGAATTATTTCATAGTAAAACAACGAAAAAATAATAATTTACAAAATAGAACACCAAAAGAATGCAAATGTTTGTAGTGACGACGGGAGCATTTTTTAAATGAGTGGGCACAAATTGGGCCCAATATATTTGGGCAAACAAACTTTATAAATAAACTCAAAAATGTACATTATTGAAATCAGCACTTAAAATATTAAATGTATTTTCTAAAAAATATGAGTACGCACTTGATTGGTCATTCCAATCAACAGGGTGGCCCATCCTGGCCCTCCCCTGACGTCGTCACTGAACATTTGGCTTATAAACAAAACTCTCTATACCAACCGTCATAATTGCGCATAGTTTGAATACTTCTCCATGCATACCAACGCTACAAAGAATGACTCATCATATTGATGAATAAATTCATAAATCCAATGATTTTCTTTCTGAATAATACATAATATTATACATGATACTGAATCAGTTAGCCAAACATAGAAAATTAACATGTAAAAACTTATTTATGCAAATTCCTGCTTCCCTAATTATTTTAGAAAAAAATATGAAAGACAACAATAATGCAGAAATATAAACTACGAACGATAAGAACATTAAATTTCATCTAGCTCTTACATAAAAAGTCAAAATATGCTTTTGAAATTGTTAAAAGTTTTATTTATCAGACTGGCCATGTAAGTTTTCAAGGTAATTATTTTTGAAAATAGAAATTAAATTGAATTTATTGAAATGAAATTTCGATAAACGAAAATTTTTACAATTTCAAATGCATTTTTTTGACTTTTTAAGTTTTTTTTAAAGACTTTTTAAGCTAGATGAAATCTAATGCTCTTATCATTCGTAGTTTATATTTCTACATTTTTTTTTCTTTCATATTTTCTTTAAAATAATTAGGGAAGCATAAATTTGCATAAATAAGTTTTTACATGTTAATTTCCTATGTTCGGCTAACTCATTCAGTACCCGGTTTAATAAATACTAATAATAATATAATAAAATATAATATATAGGAACATAATAAATTGTGATATGTTCTTAAAAACTAGCTAAACTTAGATTAAACTTACAATTAGTTGTAAAACCCACGATCTGGAAGGTAAGGAATACTTTCAGAGCAGCTTTCACTCTTCATTCGAGCATTAAAACTGACGAGTCATTTAATTGCCGATGCTGGGGGACCCCCCCAGACCCCCCGGTCTCGGTACAACGACTTGAAATATTTTATTACAGATCATTCTTTTATTACAATGTATTTTGTTTGTTAAAGTTTCCTCCAATGAACAAACATGCGTTGTATTTGTGAAAATACAATTTTTTTTAGTTATTAATTTATTTATTAAGTTATTAATTTTACTAAACAAAACAGATTGTAATAAAGGAACGATCCGTAGTTAAATATTTCGAGTCGCTATGCCGTGACCGGGCGGTCTGGGGGGTATGGAATACCCCCCAGCATTGGCAATCAAGTGATTCTTCAGTTTTAGTGCGCAAATCGGTACGCGACCTTTAGACGCTGGACGTTTGGGTATCCGGACGTTTGGACGCCGAAATATTCTGCCCCGAAAAAAGTTATTGAATTTATTCAGATTTTACAAATGTACGAAATGATAACACGTAAGGTGAGTCACAATACAAATTTTGATACACTACATTTCCTTTCGTGGGATTTTTAAAAGATTTTCTCGAATTTCCTCCTGGATTACCTTAAGATTTCGTTCCAAATAAATAGAACAAGCAAAAATAAGAAAAAAATTATTTATAGAATTCCTAAGATGTTCTAAGATATCCTAAAATTTTTCCGAATTCTTTCAGATTTCCCTTCAGTTGTAGATCAGATTTCCCCAGAGAATTTTCTCTCGTGATAATATGATATCAAGGAAGTGCCAGGCGCAGTGGCACAATGCCACGAGCCACGCTTATCTCAAGTTCCAACTGAAAATCCGTTTCAATTTTATTAACAATTTAACAGTTGGGCTCAATTCATCAGGTCCGTAGTAATAAAGAATATGTGGACAATTTAACCAAATCAATAAACACGAAAATATAAAATACAAGAAATCAAATTGAAAATATACTCGAAATTTGGTTTAAAAACCTTTAAAAATAAACCCATTTGGCGGCCGGCACTATTTTCCTCAGTTCCACGGCAATCAAACTAATAACTTCAAACAGCCCCGTGGGTAACGCATGAATGGATTAACGAGATTCTACCCCGAGAACGGCCTCGATGACGCACATGAATGGCTGAAAAGTGGAATAAACGGTAAAAATGTTGAAAATTTGAAAAATTTTCAGAAAAACAATCTATTCTTTGGAAAAAAAAACAGTTTTTCATCGTCCCTTATCCTTCTCGTGCCGTACTCATTAATATAGTAGTTAGAGTGATCAACTGCTGACGGCATTATGCTCGGTTCGAGTCAGGTAGAAGTCTAATTTCAAGACGAAAATTCCAGAATATATTTGGCTTTAATTAACGAAATCTAATTTAAAATAAATTTATGATTTGATGTTAACAGTAGCACTCTTGAAAGACCACTGCAGCTGGCTCCGCCCACTAAAATATCTACTTTTATTTAAAAAATCAAAACTTTAAAATCGATTTTTTCCGAAAAAAAAACCTAAGTTGATTCATAGTGTTGCAAATTTTGAACGCTACAACCTGCTTATGATGAGGTTCCAGTCGTTTAACAACTGCGGAATTACTATCGGGGTGCAGGACCTCGTGAGGTCCTGAGATGGTTTTTTTATTTCTACAACTTTTGTTGTTTTCAATCACCAGATGATTAATAGCTTGTGAAAAGAGAATTAAATTTTTAGTTTATAAGCTTTCAACTGCGATTATCATGGGCGTCCACAAAATCTTTATCAGGGAGAAAGGCAAAATTAAAAAATATTAAACAAAAATATTTAAAAAAATGGGGTGTGTTAATTAACCGGAAGAGTCAGTCTCATTGTGATTATCTTTTTTGAGTTCAATTTCCACTGTAATTTTTCAGTTTTCATTAGTTTTTTAACTGCAAGAAGCACGCAATCGAAATTAATTATGCTGAACAATAAATTTGTTGAAAAACTGATTTTTATCATTTCAAATAGCTGCGCGGCTGTGTGGTTTTCCACAATGAAAAACAACTCACCGCAAAAATTTCAATTTCAAAAAATGATAAATTTGTTGCATGTTCGCGTATGAAAGAAAGGAGGCAAGTCCGGAGGAAGCAGAAAGCTTCCACTCAGAATCTGAAATTGAAAAACCGAATTTTTAAGAAAGAACGTATAAAAATTGTAGCAATTGAAAGATGGGGTTTCCTTGCGATTTTCAACACGAAAAATTTAATTTCTCTTCCTAAATCAATAAAAAATATTTTCCACGATTTAAAATTTAGCTTTCCAGGAAATAAGCCAACTTAATCGAAAATTTCTTATGCGAATTTACCACAATTCCGTTTGTATTTGCTGTTTTGGCGGAAAACCGCATCGTAATTTTATTAATTAAAACAAATTACACACACATCAATTTTAATTAAATTGGGGGCGTAAAACTAAAATTTCACGCATTCTTGGAAACAAGACTATTAAAGTTTTATCTCGGCTATAAACTTTAATTGATGAATTTGCGTACCGACCTAAAGATGGCGTTCAATCAAATTTTTATTTTTTTACAATTTAAAGTTACAAAATTGCTATTCTTGACCACGAACCGTCATCCTGTGACCGAGTAACAACTTTCTTTAAATGTTTACTTGTTTTATCTGATCGAAGTGGTTAAAAGAAGTGCGGTGGGACTTCCTCTCCAGCCGAATTAGGAAGCAACGTGATTTTTATCAAATTTGATTGTTTACCTAAATTTTTAGTGAATGGAAGTGTGGCAAAGGTGTTCGTTCAACCCTACGACGAGACACACGAATAAGAAATAAAAAATGTGTCCATAACAGGAAACGTAGCGTTAAGTTCTTCAGATGACGTTTTGAATTATAAACAAGATGCTTCTGTTTCCGTTCTTTGTTTGTCTGCAAAATTAGAAGTTTACTACGAATAACGCAGTATGAACTATGTTTCTGCCTGTGTGGTCATTTAAATTAATTAATATGCATCAAAGGACTCATTCTTGATAAGCTATGCTGCTGGATTGAGATATCAACAAGAAAATCGAGAAGCCAAATGAATAAGAATACGGCATAAATGTGAGCCATTATATTTAATTTAATCGGCTAATGAGGAATTTAATTTAATTAGGAATTTTATTGAAGATGAAGCCTTGCTTGATAGATTTTCAAAAACCCACTTGGGATGTCTATTCGTAAATAGGTGGAAGATACTAAAATGGCTGATAAAAATAGAACTGAGTGAATCAGGCAGTTATGTAAAATTATCTTAAGTGGTTGACGAGGAAATGCATCGACAAAAATTTATGAAATGCACAGAATTTGAAAATCTTAATTTTCTAAATTTACCTAATTTTTTTTTATTTGCAATAATACTGAACTGGAAGCAATTTATAGCTCAATCTAACACGGAAAACTGTTCGGAGAGAAATTGTAGCTTAAACCTTAATGCACTTAAATTATTATCCATCAAGTGCGAAATTATATGCAATTACAAATACACTGACCTCTAAAACAGTGTTATTTACAGAAAATTGCTCCTTAAATTGAATCTAGCAGCTGAACGCAGAAATTTACGATCGGAGATCATAAAGCTAATAGAACGAAATTTACGATGCTCAATCGGTTTTGACAGAAAATAAAAAGAACAATTTGTGCAAATAGAGCATCCAAACAGGACTGCAACTGCCCAAAGCTCCAAATTTGATTGAACGGAAAATCAAAGTCTGAAAAGGAATTGTATGCTGCCAAAAAGTTGAAGTTTAATCTAACCAATTTAATCAGACTGAGCTTAAAGTTTTGAAATCAAACTAAAAGTTTGACCATCTTCCATTTGTTACTCATCATCCGCTAACGAAGTTGCCAGAGAAGCAGTCAAGTTATCAAATCTAGTTAAAACTATCAAGAGAATTGATGCAATTATCTGTCAAGCTTTTAAGTTAGTTCTTTGAAAATTAATTTAACATTCAATGCAATTGATCAATTAAGTAATTTTCTAATGAAGGATCAATAAAATGGCTCATCCAATCAAAATTTTTGGATTCATTTAAATGTCTCGTTCACGTGCAACCTTTCCTTCAGACGATAATTAATGACGAAATGCGAGACATTAATTATTTAAGATAAAATTAAACATTGATTGATATGTTCGATATCTTAACGGCCTTAACGCTCTTAACGATTTAATTGTAATTTTTTGCAATAAATAAGTATTTTCTTTTGCATATTCAAGGTTTGCAATATAAACAGGATGACGCACAAAGAAAGCATAACAAAGTAATCGTGGCAGTGAACTATAAGACATAAACATAAAGGCTCATGATAACACGGTCAGTTACAGTTAATTACACAAGTCAATTTGGATTAATTGTCTCAATGCACAGTAAATTTCCTGACCTCGGATTATCTTCTGTTTGAAATATTTCGCTGCAATAAATTAACGATATCGGGTTTGCAGCCTTTTTCCTTATTAGCATACAGGATTCGTGAGCTTTTCAACAGTGAATCACGAACCACGGGGGGTCGTGAACGCTCCCTCTCCAAACGAAACTTTCAAGTTTTACTTGAAAAACTTTTGAAATCCGATTATTCTTGACAAAAACTAAAGAAAACAAATTTTTATTTCTTTTAAATAAATTTTTAAAATTTTTGTATATTAAAATTAAAAAAAAAAATTCTAGGCTTATTACTGGTTTCATAAAACTTTTAACCGGCCGTTAAATTAACTTTAAGTACTCACCGGCCAATAGAAATCATCTGCTAACTTTAACGGCCTGTTAAAAGTTTTATGAAACCGGAAGTCAGCAAACGTCTGTTAGAACTAAATGACCAGTAACTCGAAAGAAAAAAATTTAATCTGAGAATTTTTTATAAAAAAAAATTAGATTGGGAGTTAACTTAATTTGTAACATTTAATAATTTTTTATAAATTCGAATTTAATCTACAGTAACTTTTTATAAAAGGTCATACTTAAGTTCAAATTACAGATTGACAACTTAAGTTCTGACATTTAGTAATTTCTAATAGGTTATTTTAATATTTTGTATTGATTCATTTTTAAATTAGTGCCTACAAAATATTTAAAGTAGCAGTTAAATATTTAGAAAATTAATAGGCATCAAAATCAGATTCTATTACAGATCAGGTCTGCTTTTCCGGTCTAGGGTGGAAAAGTAGAACTTTTCGTATTTCATCACTGCTCAGTGTTGCCTCAGCAATGTCGTTTCTTTAAATTTACTGAAATTTTATAAATAAAATAAAATTTTTATTTCGGTAGTCCGATGCGCAAGAAAATACCTTTCCTTTATTTTTATTTTCGAAATTAGTAGTAAAAACCCAATAGAAATTATCTATTAATTTTAACGGCCCGTTAAAAGTTTTATGAAACCAAACTTTACTATTTTGAACACAATTGTATTTTAGAGGTTTTTTGAAAAAAATAGTTTATTTTGACAGGTAGAGTTTACCCCCCCCCCCTCCTCACAGTACCTAGTACCGAGTATTTGTGCTTAGAAAAGAAACTCTTGAAGTAAGATCATAAGCTTAATCGAAAATAATGATAGACTTACGACCACTTTCTTATGAAAGAAAATGAAATAAAATTCAAATTTTAATTTTTCCAGCCCAAAAGTCTTCTATGTATATGTTACGGTCAATGTTGATAATTCGACCATTAACGTGAATGGCCATGCATTTTGGGCAATGTTGACATTTAAAATTGTATATATGTGGTTTTTACATCATTGCCCGGGCAATGACGTTAATGTCCAATACAAGGTGGACAATGATGAAATTACTATTCTACAGATTCTATATTCTATCACTCTTTCAGTTTTGGTTGGTGCAACTACCGCAAATCACGGATCCACCGTAAAATGAATTAATTAAATTTTTAATTAATCTTTAAAAAAAAAAAACACAAACACAACAAATCATGGATCCACCCTAAAATGATCGTTTGTCTAAATTAAATAAAAATCCTTGTACACTTATGTTATGAGGCTTTGAAAAGGTCCTAGTTGCTGTCTTTTACACGAAAAAATGCGTTCACGACAAATAATCGTCTCTAGTTGAAGAGCATCGCCATTTTGCTGTTCCTTATAGTAATTATTCTATAATATCATCATTGTCCAATCCATTTCGGCCATTAACGTCATTGACCGGCCAAAGACGTAAATATTACAATCATATGAAAATATTTACATCATTGCCTAATGTTAACGGGCGTTGGCGTCAATGGCCGGTCAATGACGTTAATGGCCAGCGTAAATGGGCATTGACGTCATTGTCCGGCCATTGACGTCAATGCCCAATTTACGTCATTGACCGTAACATATACAATAAATTATAATAACTAGGGTTGGGCGATATTAAAAAATCTATATCGAATTTCGATAATTCAAAAACTATCGATAAATTCGATTAATCGATATTTGTCAATAATTATCGGAGTGTCGAAGTATCGATAATTATTGCACGTGCATATGACGTGCATTACAGGGTTAATATCACTTCTCTTCATCATCACTACCATCAGTATTTGAAAAATTCCAAAATTAATTAAAAATTACAGTAAAAACAAAAAGTAAGTTAAAAAATTATCAAAACTGTTCTCCCCCCATATCTCGTAATCTATAGAATTTACCAAAAAAATTTATAGAACAATTTTTGTAGAAAATTTCACGGCCTTTAATTTTGTATACAATGGTATTTTCGGTATCTTCTGTCATTTTCGAGATATTTGACAAAAACTGTAGTAAGGTATGGTTTTGACTCCTTCCCCCCCCCTCCCCGCCCCACTCAAACCCGTCGCTCTAGAACGGAAGACTTTACTAGACTAGAACAACCTAAATTTTAAATATCGAAATATCTATAACTATCGGAATATCAAAAACTATTGAAATTTCGATATATCGATTAATCGATATTTCAAAAATAAAATACTCTTCTTCGATTAATCGATAACTAATCTATATTTATCGATTAATCGATAACTAATCTATATTTATCGATTAATCGATAAAAATTCCCAACCCTAATTATAACACCGGTAAATCCCCCCCCTCCGGATCTGTCGGTGATATACAAATAGATTTGTTTTAAGAGAGTGAAAGTTCCTGTATTAGTAGCAGAACATACACACAAACTATTGATGTTTAAAACCGGGGGGTCTGGGGGGTATAGAATATCCCCCAGAGCAATATAGTAATTGTGTTTAAAAAAATATATATATTTAAAATTTCGTAGATGATATAGTAAAAACAGATTTGATTTAAAAGAGTGAGAGTTCCTGTATAATAATATTAGTAGCAAACCATGCACACAAACCATCGACATTTAAAACCGGGGGGTCTGGAATACCCCTCAGAGCACTATAGTAATTGTGCATAAAAGAAAATATATTTTTTAAATTTCATCGGTGATATAAAAATAAATTTGCATTAAAAGAGAGAAAGTTCCTGTATAATAATAGCAGTATCAGAACATAAACACAAACTACTGATGTTTAAAACCGGGGGGTCTGGGGGGTATGGAATACCCCCCAGAGCACTTTAGTAATTGTTTTCAAAAGAATCTTGAATAAAACGTTTCAGTATACATAAGTAGAATTTCACTTTATCCCACAGTTTTAGTCTTATATCATTTACTTCATTTTGGACTATCGGTTTCGCTTTCAGCATCATCAGATCAAACAATTATTTTTTACTCTCGCTTTTAGACGGTAAGATTATTTTTGGATTTTAACCAATTACTGGTTTTAATATTTTTAAACGCTTCCAAAAGTAATAAAGTTGATAATATGATCTATCACAATCTATTACTAGGTTACTGGGGGACCCCCCGGATTGAAATAATAAAGGTTTGGATCCCCTATCATCTTTTTAGAAATAATTTGTGCCATTTATCCGCACAATTCCAAGCCACGAGTCTAGAGCCCAAAGGCCAGGGGCACGAAAAGAAGAAACATAAAATCGTAAAATAAAATACTGATAAATTAACCCAAAAATAGGGCCTATTAGTTACACACAAAAATAGGCTCCGACTACGAGCCACTGTTAAAAACATTCAAAAGTGTTTTTTCTTAAAAAAATGTTTATATTTTTTAGAACTAAAGTGATTTTAAGTTTTCACAAATGAAATACACTGTAAGTATATCACAAATGTTTCACCACACTATTACATCAGCAGGCCATATAATACTTAATAACTTAGATTAAGTTTTTCTGTTTGGTTGTGATTGTGCCCACTTACCCATCCTAGCTTTTATTTTTTTTTTAAATTGAACAATAACTCAGTCGAGAGGCGGAATCACAAGGCAAATATTTGTCCACCAAACAGGGTTCCCACTAAATTTTTCAAAACAAATTCCCTGACTTTTCCAGGTTTTCCCTGACAAAAATTTTAATTTTTCCCGACCGACATTTTAGTATCATATACCGAACAATGGCAATACAGTAATCAGAAAACAATTTGCATCGAAATAAATACATAATTTAATAAAAACAAATATTATAACTAAAAAATCATTTTTTGAAAAAAAAAAACAAAAAAAAAGTTTAAATTTTTGATTTGTGGTACCTAAACAAATTTTAAAGTTTAAATTTAATTTTGTAAATTTTGAATTTGTTGTAAATCAGAAATTTTGATTGTTTTATGCGGTTTTATGTAATTTTTGAAAATAATTGAAAATTTGTATGCGAAAAAAATTTCAAAATGAAAAAAACATGTCAAATTTAAAAATATTTAATTTGAAAATATTTGCTTGATAAAATTTTTGTTTTCCCTGACATTGGCCTTAAAAAAATTTAAATTCCTGACTTTCCCTGACAAGTTTTAAATTCCTCGACTTTTCCAGGTTTTCCAGGTATTCCATAAAAGTGGGAACCCTGTCAAATTTCTTTTTACAGGATATTTGAAAGATTGTCTTAAGATTTCCTTCCAAAAAGGTAAAAAAAGAAAAAAAAAGAAAATTTTATAAGATTTGAAGATTTTCTGAAATTTCCTAAGATTTTTTTGGATATCCCTGGATTTTCTAAGATTTTCTAAATGATGGAAGCTCGGTAACACATCGTATAATAGAACTATAATTCAGTCGAGAGGGCGAGTCACAAGGCAAATAATATTTGTCAATCAAATTTTCTTTTACAGGATTTTTAAAAGAGTTTCCCGGATTCCCTTAAGATTTCTTTTCGAAAAAGGTAAAAAAGCAAAAAAAAATTTTTTTCTTAGATTTGAAGATATCCTGAAATGTCCTAAAATTTCCTGGAATTTTCTATGATATCCTGGAATTTTCTAAGCTTTCTTGAAAACTCTCCTGATTTTCTTTCACTTGTTTGCCCGATTTCCCAGCGATTTCCCTCTCTAGTTTAGAATTAAATTATAAACTACCTACTCAAATTAAGCCGCCACTAACATCTACTAAAATTTAGCTAATTCAGTGAGAGGTACAATTAATAAATAAACCACTTCGATTGGTTGAATATTTGGTTAATGATTGGGTGCTTCTTTCGTGGAACTGCAACCTTACACTATCAATTGTTTAAAAATATAATTTGATTGGAAAACTAGTACATTCTAGCAAAAATTATTAGATGGGCTGGTTGCGGTGCCGAAGACTCAGAATTGATCTCCGAATTAATTGACCTGAGCCAGATCAAAACTCTAATTTCTGATTCCATTTTTCCAATCGAAAAACACAAGCCGCTTTCTATTCCCTGTAGAAATTGCTAGATTAAATTTTTAAAACACGAAACTGTCGGCATTGTTAACATTGGGAGTTCAGCCCTGAATTCCACTGCGATGACATTAAAATTTCAAATAGAATTCTATTTTTGTGAATAGTAGGAGGTGTAAACCATAACCAAAAAACTGAACTTTTAAAATTAGCGTTTAATCATCGCGACCTACAAGGTGTGTCGTAATTAAATGTCATTTGTGATGTAAATGATGAGCGAAATTTTGTTGGTCTGCGGTTTTTAAAGCTAATTTTTTAGTGGGAAAGTTGAGAACTTGTAATCGTCAGTTTCAGGAAGATAATCAAATTTGGTCGAAATGATTCATACTGCGCTTGCAAGACCGGGTCCTAAAGGACAAAACAAATGCAGCGCAGTTCAAGCAAAACAAAGCTCTCGCGGGTAATCTTTACGTCACACTCGGTACATGCATTTTGGTAATAATAATAATAAGAGGCCGCTCATTTGATGTTCTAAATCGTAAAATATTAACTTTGCCTTGGTTTAATAACCTTGTGGCCAGTGCTTTGTTCGAACAAAAACGATGTGGAAATGTATGTGTGTGGATATAAAAATAAGACAAATAGTGAATTACTGAACTATGTACAATGACCTTAGAAAATATGGTACGCTACATTTTTTCAACCCAAAAAAAATTTAACTCGCGCCACTTTAATTATTAGATTATTAGCGCCATTATTTAAAAAATTCAAATTTAAATGATTCATGTTCCTCATTTGGCGCGTTCCCATGCGGGACACACGAAAACTTTCAATTTTCCCGTGACTAATGACTTTTCTACAAATTCGAATATAATGGAAAAATTTAAGTTTGTGGAAATTATTCACCCCTACGTGGAAAACCACACCCTGCTCGTGACAATCCTTTGTTACCGTTTTTTGTTATAGAAAATTTGAAATTCTGTAAATAAATTAAACGAATATGAGCAGGTTGGGAAGTTCATCAAAATTGCATTACCATCCGACTCGATTAGGGTGGGTTTATTCACGGTCTGTCAGCTATTTAATCGATTATTTTGCATTTTAATAACCACGGCGGACAAGACAAGTTTGATGATCGGCAGTAATCCTCGAAAGACTCGCACGAACCAAATTAACTTTTTTTTTTCAAGAAAATCCAGCGACAAATCGAAAAAAATTCGTCGCTGCTAACTCGCACAAACAGCCCGATTATTAAATTTGTCGAGCATTTATTATGAACCCTAGGGTAAATCGATCCGGCTCTACGCACACTTCGGGGTTTTTCTAGCTTGGCGCCACAGGAAACGAGAAACCCTCAGGATGATGGTTGCCTGAGTAACATATGGGGTCAAATGTAGGGCGACGGCTGCAATTCCTTCCACTAGGAAGTTTTGCATTACAAGGAAAGTAAATTCCTGCGAAATTAAAAGTCCGAGACAGACAAGAAGGATAATAAAAAATTAAATGGCATAATTGATCGTATTTAGTTTCAAGGATTTTAATATCGATTAGATTGAAGGTTAAAAATTAAATTGTGATTCACGGGAATGAGAAATGTTCTTTATTTTGACGAGGGTTACTTCGAAAATCGCCTGCGGCGCTATATCTGTATCTACAATTTGGGGTTAAGTGGGTTTGGTATTTTTGAACAAATTTGTCAGTTATAATTTCGTCCACTTGAGAAGAAACATTTTTTCGTTCCAAAATATATAACCCCATTAAATTTAAGTCCCTAACCGACATATGCTTTAAATTATGTCGATTAACCCTTAGAAACTTCAACAAGCAATAATTCAAAGTTTTTTGGGAAAAAATTTTGTCGATAGATTTATGTAATGTGACCTCATAATTTAAGGAAAATTTAAAATTTAAATTTAATTTTTATTCCGCCTTGATGCTTCATTCCTTTAATAAAAAATTATGTAAATTGTATGCACAAAACATTTAAAAATGATTTTTGTATTTTTGAAATTATGTAAAAAAATGCGCATTTTTGCCTCTCAAAAAGGCTTCCAGTTTTGCAATGTTGATCGAAGTTTGATGATTATCTCAATTGATGTGGCAAACCCTTGTTTAATTTAGATTGGATTTCGAATGGCAACCCCCAATGTATACATACACAAAGTAATTTACTAAAACAGTACAAAACAAAATGAAAACTTTCTTAATTTAAATGGATATTGGTTGCTCTCCAGAAGCTCTGTTGGATTTTAATTTTCGACATCAAAACTGTGTGTATTTGCCAGGAATGCTATTTTAGAAAGCATCCCCCGAAATAATTGTTTGCTCAAAGTTTATCTGCAGTAGTTCAATTGTTATCGTTTGGCTCTCACCCCAATTTTTTTTGGGTGATAAGAACCATAAGCCGGAACGATGGCAAAATTGCAGCAGCAAAATAAAATAAACGTGGGTTTGTTATGATTATAAAAGAGGCTAATATACCACGCCTACGCCTGCTCTCGTCTGTCAAGTTAAAAAAAAGTGAGCGAAATTTTTGAAAAATGTCAACTTACCACGCTATCGTCAATGAGCTCCCGTTTCAGCCGAACGGGTAAAGGAAATCCTTGTTGCAGAATGCAAGATATAATTAATAATACACTAATTGATTTATAAGAATGTTCAAAAAACTTAACACATAAGGCACACGCGTTATTGACGAAAAATGCGCACTCACACATTTTGATGCTATTTTTTCAAAATTCAAATTTCAAAAAATTTCGCTAGGACGATACCTAGACGACTTATCCTGTTTCTTGGTTTCGATGCACTGAAAACGTAAGAAGGTACTTTTTCGTCGGCATTAAAATTATCTAAATCTCCAAATCACAGAAAAACCCAACCTCGTCGATTTCGAACCGGCTATCTAATTTAGGGCCAGTCATCCAATTAGATAACGAAATTAAACAATTGAAAGCTGTACAGCACAATTTTGTGGCAAAAATTATTTTAAAAAAAGCACGTGAAAAAGTTCAATAAAACGCGTTACAACTCGCGCAGCCTTCCACGGCCTTCCACCGCGCAACGCGGTCTGAAAACGAATGGTCTGTTTTATTTATCCAACCAACAGTAAACTCCTCGTGTTGAATTCTTTAGTACTCGTTGTGCGCTTTCAGTGTACACAAACTCACAAATTTAGTTACACAAAGTTCGAAGC
This sequence comes from Cantharis flavilabris, assembly GCA_949152465.1. Taxonomy (NCBI): domain Eukaryota; kingdom Metazoa; phylum Arthropoda; class Insecta; order Coleoptera; family Cantharidae; genus Cantharis; species Cantharis flavilabris. The sequence continues at coordinate 7,315,402 of OX424438.1, forward strand.
CCGAAAAGCACATCATGCAATTATCCTGCAAATCGGGGGAAGAACAGCAGCGCGGCGGAAATGCATATGACTGGAACCTGCATTCGTTTTTTAAAGCTCGAAAAATTGCACTCGATTTGCATTTTCGTCACAAAATCTTTGTTGTAATTTGATATGTTTACAAGTTTGAAATGTGAACCTTTTTCTTAAACCGGTTGTCAGGGCCGGCGCCAGGAGCAAGCCAAATTAAGTGACAGCTTCAATCACCGTTTCCCTCGGGCAACATTTAACATTTAAAACTACAAAACAATTCTATTAGGATTTTCTTTGTATACTACGTATACCATACTTTGTATACTCATATTACAAGATTTATTTTTGGCACACAAAAATTATTAAAATGGAAATAAATTAAAAATATATATGAAAATAAATTTTAATGTCGGAATGAAATTTTAGAACAACGTAGATAAATCTAAAAAATGACGAAATTTATTATTTTTAATTAAAATATACTCGAGATAATTTTAAATTAGAGATAAAAATGAAGTGGGGAATAGCCGGTGATTTATAGTTCCAGAAATGCATTCAAAATTTCCAGTTTTGATGCAGTTAATAGTATATTGTTGTATCAGGAATAAAAGTGGATCGCGCAAAATTAAACTACGCTTCGCTTGGCAAATGCAAAAAATGTTTATTGTTTAAAAATTCTAAACAATTTCCCATTATTTTGCTTTCAATTTTCATGTAAATGAAAAAAGTAGCTAGAGTTTTATTTTTTGGAAATGTCAAAAAGGTGGAATTTTGTCATTCAAAATCACTTTTTTGTGAAACCAATTGTTTTAAGAGCCGAGAGCGAATTATATAAAAACAAACCTATTGAATTATTAATTTATTCAGATATGTATGAATTAAATATTCGCAATAGTTTCCATAATAAGATGCATATTAAATATTATAACTTATTAGTTATTATTTTATTATACACCAAGTTTGAAAGTGAAGATTGAAGAAGAAAATTGATTTTTTTAGATTAAAACTAAGTTAAATTGCTGAAATAACTGCCAAGCTATATTATTTTGAAGATTCCCCCCCCCCCATCGGATTTTTTATTAAACTTGGTATCAAACACTTTAGCCTCAATGAGCTTTCATTTCCGTCCTTTGAGCTTTAACTCAGTGACGGCGCCAGCATTTTTAAAATGGGTGGACACAAATTAGACCCAATATATTTTGGGTGGGCAGGGGCACACAAAATTAATAAATAAACTCAAACCAATACTATAAAACGAACCTGTGATAATTAATCGGCTGAAACTCACGCTATATTATACTTATATTTATTAAAAATAAATGAATAAACATAAATTGATACAATTGTTTCGAAGGGATAAACCACTTCTTCTTCAAGTCCCCATTCAACATCAACGTTTGAGCTTCGTTTAAACCTCAGGAACGGAAGGTTCCCGTGTTCCCGTCGTTTAGGCTTCAATGGTTGCGGAGATATTTGAGAAAGCTTTTCTGTTGGGGCTGTGGACATTATAGCCCCCCTAAGTGGAAATTTGGGGTAAAATTGATGTAAAACGTTTGAGCTTCAATGAGCTTCCATTACAGTAGTGGTGATATCAATAAGCAAATGTAAGCAATGCTTAGGGTCCCGGGACCATAAGGAGCCCGGGACTCTAAAGGGTAGTAAATCCCAAAAAAAGATTTTTAAATACATAATATACGCAATTCAAAAATAATACATTGTTTTTTTACGGGACCGTTATGCAGCTGTCTCGATTGAATTCATCCTGGAAACAGGATAGCTGAAGGAGTGACAGGACGGAGAGCAACTGCATCAGAGGTAGTACAATGGGCCCTATTTAGTGGCCTAAGTGCGATTAGGAATATCTCTCTGCCCTCCTACCTAAAATCCAGAAACTAAAAGAGTGCACTGGGGGGTATTCCATACCCCCCAGACCCCCCGGATTACACCAATTATTTTGTGGCTTAAATAATTGGTTTAGACTTTTACTCCCTGATGTGCAAAAATAAAATTACTTTTAGACTTAGCGACGAAACCACTTTGTTTGGTTTTAAAGCATCAAAACATATTATTTAAGTCACAAAACAAGTGGTGTAATCCCGGGAGTCTGGGGGGTATTCCACTCTTCTAGATTTTAAATTTTAGGTAGCAGGGCAGGGAGATATCCCTACGCGCACTTAGGCCCGGTTCCACCAACTCTGATTAAATCGTTGGTTAACTAATCACGGTTAATGCTTAACCTTGATTAGTTGAACGAAAACGTTCCACCAAGCATTTTGTATTTATGATTAGTTAATCATGGTCAAATGCTTGGACTTCGGGTATACTCGAATTTTCCTTGCAAAAGCTCTTCTGATTGGTTGATAAATAGTCACGTGAAACTTTAGTTTGGTAAGGGTTTAGCTTGGGGTTTAGTGAAAAAAACAGAAATATACATGGAATTTTATAAACTAAACTTGGAAATTATTATTTCAATTATTTATTAAAAAAAATTTATTAAACAATAATTATTTTAATAAATATAAATTTTCTTATAGATTTACTAGTTAAAATAATTATAAAAAAAAAATTTTTTTTTTTTCGAAAAACGTCTACTGCTGTATTTCCAAAAGTAGATCATTTTAGTTGGGCTATGTATATTCAAAATGTCAACAGTACCTATCTTTTACTATAAATTGAAAGAAATGCGCATGCACCGACCATTAACCATGATTAAACTCATCTGATCGCCCAAAATCGGTCGGTTAGTTTAACAATGATTAAACTGCTTTAACCATGATTAAATAGATGGTGGAACACTCTTTTACATTTAACCGTGATTAATTCCAACTAATCATGATTAAAGTATTTAACCAGAGTTGGTGGAACCGCCCCTTAGGCTACTAAATCGGTCTCATTGCAGTGGCGGTGATATCAATAAGCGAAGTACTTAGGGTCCCGGAACCATAAAGGGTAGTAAATCCCAAAAAAGAGATTTTTAAATAATATACGCAATTCCAAATTAACAATTTGTCTTTTTAGGGGCCCGTCTTGTATATTTGCTTACAGGCCCTAGCTACTTTTGCACCGCCACTGTTCCTATTAATTAAATAAAAAAACTAGTAATTAAATTATTAAAATTTTCAAAAAAGTAAAAACATAGATTTTTGATTGTGAGAACTATCAAAAGATAGATACTTCTTCCACAACACTTATCCAAAAAATATCATGCGGTTACCGCAAAAGCAGAAGTTTCAGCCTAGCATTCCGATTACAATTCCGATTACACAAATTAAAACATAGGTGAGTATCAAGAATTGAGTGGAACTGGGGGGTATTCCATACCCCCCAGACCCACCGGTTTCAAATACATACAATTTTTGTTCATGATCTTGTACACTTCCTTTTCATTCTCTCTTCTACTGATACTGATGATTTCCGGATAATTCCAATTCCACAAATTAAAGCATAGGTGAGTATCGATAGATTGAAAGGCACTGGGGGGTATTCCATACCCCCCAGAACCCCCGGTTTCAAAAACATACAATTTTTGTTCATGATATTTCGCTTAACGACAATATCAATTTTTGTTCACTTCACTTTCATTATCTCTTGTGTTGAAACTGAGAAGAAAATCGTTGGGGAAATCTAGTGCACAAATGAAGAAAAACCTGAGAAAATCCAATGAAATAGAAAATTCGAGAAAATGTAGAAAATCGTAGGAAATCCGAAAGAAGGTAAAAAATCATAGGAAATATTCAGGAAATTCAATAAGTGCAAGGAAGTCTTAGAAAATTAGGTAATCTTATGAAAACTATAATAAACAACCTTTTTCTTTTGCTTTTTCAATTTTTTTCGAAAGAAAATCTTGAGGAAATCCAGGAGGAAATATGAAGTAATCTTTAAAAATTTCGTAAAAAAAATCTAGTGTACACAAATTTGCTTTGTGACTCTTCCCTCTAGTGGCGTATTTAGAAAATGCTTTTGGGGGGCAGACTAAATATTTTCAGAATCTCGTTAATCCATTTATGAGCGTCAGTAACAAAACTACTGACAAGTTCCAGAAATCTCGATGAACCTTCTGCTAGGGAACTTCTGGTTTAATATCCCCCTGCCAAGATACTGCAATTCATCCCTTACACAGGATCGCTTGAGGAGTGACAAGTAGGAGAGCCGCTGCATCGGAGGTAGTACAATGGGACCCTGATTAATGGCCTAAGTAAGCGTGGGGATACTTCCCTACCCTCTTACCTAAAATCCAGAATCCAGAAGGTTTATCGATTGATAATACCAGAATTATGAAAAAATTTTGAAAAGGACTTTTTGTCGTTTGTTGTAATTTCATCTTTTTCAAAACTAAAGATGTTTTAAATTTTGTGCACCTCCGAGCAAGTTGCGCGTAAAATCCTTAATTTTAATTTCGTAAACAATTTTTTATTGAATTTGTAAACAAATGAAGAAATTTACGATTTTTCTGAACCGGGACAAGAACATGACATTGGCGCCCTTTTCCTCCAGCATTTCAGTTTAATGATATCAAAAGATTTAATACACTATGAATTTGGCGCCTCCTTGAACTGCCCCTTGGTGCAAGCACGATGGTTTACCCCCTCCTAGATCTCAAGCTGCCAGGACCGTATATAAAAGGGTGGTTTTGGGGGTTCACCCCCCCCCCCTCATGGGTAAGTTATTCTAAATAATATCTACATTACAAGAATTAATTTAAAGTACGAGCATATGCCAACCTTTTTTAAATTCCATAACCCCCCCCCCCCTCATGGACAATGTCTAATTACGGCCCTGGTTCCTGGAATCCATTAAAACGGCACCAACTGTTTATAAAAAAATTTAGGAAAAAATTCTTTCATTTTTAGGTCAAATATTTTAAAAGTTTTAATAGTTCCTGGCAGGACCGCAGGAGGTGGCTTTGGGGGTTAGTAATTTTAAATAATTAATACATTACAAGAATTAATTTAAAATACGAGCATATGCCACACTTCTTCTTATATTTTCAAATACAAACCAATGTCTAACTACTGCCCTGGAGGCTGCCCTCTGTGCGAGAGCAATCTCATTGATTTCTTCATTTTTACTGCACGAAGAAGCAGGATATGGCTATTCGGTCTGCATGTCTTTTTGTTGTCGTTTAACTGTTCAATATTAAATTCACTGTTATATATAGCAGAATATAGCTGAATTGACATTGATTTTATTTATATGTTTTTCATATTTATATCAATGATAATAAAATGAAAAATTGATAACAATTAGCATAGGCTTGCAGTTCGTTCTAATAGAGGGCATCGACTAAAAATGTGGGGTCAACGTGCATTTCTGCCGATTCCACCTAATTTATAATAGAAAAATCAAATCACAATTTCAAGCTTCAGATTCTAAAGAATATTTAGGGTATTCCAGACTAAATCGACCACTTTTGACTCCGACCCTTTACACAATACATTACAGTTGTAGGTTGAGACTATATTTATTTTTTTGAAAAAAATAATTTTAATTTTAAAATTTTTTTTTCAATCGAATAAAAAAAATCGAAAAAAAGATCGGCTCACTCTGGGATTAGCGGGAATAATCGCAGAGTTAATTAAAATTTTTTTTGAGAAAATAAAAAATGGCAAACTTCGAAAAAAAGCGCTTTTTGTCAAAAATGGCAAAAATTTCATGTAGTTTATCATCTTAAATTTTTTTTATATTTTTTTCTGAAAAGTACATTTAAAAACAAAAATTTTCAATATAATGCGGTCCCGAAGGGTCAATTTTTGAAAAATTTATAGCTATTTGAAAATAAAAAAGCCATTTTTTGGAAAAATTTATAACTTGTTTTGGGTTGGGTAAAAAAATTTAAAAAAATTCTGAGAACCGTTTTTCATAGGAAAAAAAATAAATATCCGAACATGCTCACAAATCTTTGATTTATAAAACTGGGGGTTATGAGTATGTTATTTATTATTTAAATATCATTTGTAGAAATTAGGATTTAAGAGAATATTACAAAATTACTATAATTATAGCAAAATAAAATATTTGCACTCTACTCGTGTGTTTTATTTTTTTATATTTTTAGTGTTATTTTTCATAATATTAAGATTTTTTTAATTTCGATTTTAAAAAATTAATATTTTATGTTTGAAGAGCATTATTGCAATTTAAAAGGTCATCAAAATCCGGACCTTGGTTATGATAATTCTATAAAAATTAATAAGAGCACATCAGTAATGAATAAATTGAAAACGTTTACAAAAATTTATCTTTGATTTTTAATTATTATTGATGATAATTATGTTTGTTATCAGAACACATGTTTACCCCAAAAAAGCTGTGTATGGTAATATATTTTCTGATTTTGAGTATAAATAATTGTCCAACGAGATCGAACAGCAGTCAAAATTGAAAATCAGTTTTGTAAACTTGATACATAAAATATCAAATATGAAAGCTTTCATTGTTTTTGCAGTGGCATTCCTGGCCATAGCAGTAGAAGGCGGTCACCATGGTAAACCTGGTAAGTGAAAAATTTTCTTAAAATTTTTTTTATTTAAATGTTAAAATAAAAAAAAACTTTAGATTACCACTGGAGAGATTTTAACGGAACAATTCCGAGCGATGCTTTGCGGGTAGTCCCAAAAGGAAGCAATTCGCCAGTTTACGTTGGCCAAGGATATTTGGAAGGCGTCGGTATTTTGCCAGGAATGCTCGTAGATGGAAAACAAGAAATGACCGTTGTTGCTAATGGCCAAACTTATCAAATCGTGGATAATTTAAAAGTAAGTCACTTTTGTTTTATTCGAACTGCTTAAACTAACAACCAACTTGTTATAGATTATGTCTACCGATAGTGCAAATCCATCAGTTGACTTCCAGTGGATTTCGACCACTTACGACCACTTGGAGAGTTTCAAAGCATTGTCATTCTTAAATGTCCCAGCTGGAGGAACTGAATCCGATACCGCGGTTTACATTGGACTTCACACCGAATCAGACTACCACCAAATTGGAAAAATTTACACCGTTAAACCCTACGAAGGATTAAATATCCCAGATTCTGAAGGAAAACCCACTGTTTACAAAAACTTCCAATTTCTAGCCCTGCTCAATTTTAATTGCGACGAACCTGATTATTATGGAAGCAGAATGGCATCAGCCAGTGCTCGTCGTACTAAACCACACCGTCCTTCCCAGAGACATTAAATAAAACCGCAAGTTTTGAAGATTTTAATTAATCCTTCAATTTCAAATATTTCTGTGCAAATTATAAAATATTAAAAAAAAATAAAGAAATAGAAGTACATAATATTGTAGTTGTTTCTTTTCACTTGAACGAAAATCACCAAGGGGCTTCAAAATCATTAAGTCTATTGAGGCTGCTATACGACAGCAAATTTTAAAATTGAAAACTTAAAATTTTTCTTCTTTCAATTTTTGGGGTCGAAAAACTAGAACAGCTAAAATTTGCTTTTATTTTATTACTTAAACCGACGTATTTTGATGCGAAGAACTAGAAAATGTGCACTTGTATACCTGATTTCGACAGCGAATTCCTCGTAGAAAATCAAAAATTGTAAAAAATCATTTCATTATTTAACCAGATGTAGTTTGAAGCGTGAGCTTTGAAAATGTGGAAAAGGTTCCAGATTTCAAATTTTCCATTTTTGGGGACAAAAACTAGCAAATTTTTGGTTTATTTCAAAAATTGTACAAAATTTTGAATTTCATTAAGTGCTTAAACGGACGTATTTTGAACTTGTTTGGAATTACTTTGGAAATCCTTTGAATTAAATTCTTTGGAATTCCATGGATTTCCAAAGAATTCTTAAGCTTAATCTTAATCCTTGGAATTCTTTGGAAATCTCTGGAATTCCGAGTCTTGTGTATAAAAAGTTTAATGGATATTTACCCCTCGTAGTTTGATGCGTGCAACCAAAAATGTTGAAAACATTTCCGATGTTAAATTTTCGATGTTTTGTTTTCTTTTTCTTCTAGATTTCATTTTACGGGATTATTAAATGATTTTGAAAATTTTTGATTTCCTGTAATTTACCTAAATTTTTTTGAATTTTCCTTCACTTGTATACCACATTTCCCCAGCAATTCTTCCCTTTGTAGTGAACCTTAGGTTTTTTCAAAATTTGTAAAAAATTTAGATAGTCATTTTAGTAGGTAGTACTTTATTTAACGTAGTTTGATGCGTGGAGTTAAAAAGTGTAGAAAAGGTTCTCTTTTACAAATGTTCTCTTGAACATAATTAGTGTTCCTGTTTCGGAGTTTTTTTTTAAATATTGCATATTTTAAGATTGGATTTATAAAATAAAATAACATACAGATAGTATTATCGTCTTATTGCAGTAATTCACATCGGGGAGTCTGGGAGGTATGGAATACCCCCTAGTACCTCAACAATGATTATGAATTTAATTTTTAGAATACAATTCGACGGCTTAGAGTCAGAAGGGTGTAACTACAAAAATAGCTCTTTTGAGTTACCTAATAGTAAATTTAATAAGCACTTATCAAGTTACTTTGCTATTTTACTATCTAAACAACTCGTAAGATATTATATTACCTAAGAAAAATTGATAAATCCTTAATTAACAGTGTACTTGCTTGAAAATACAAAATTAAAATATCTCTGTTTGAACACAATTAGTGTTGTACTAGTCGGTTTTCCATACTCCCCAGACCTCCCGGTTTCAAAGATTTTTATTAAATATTGCATATTTTGTGATTGATTGTATTAAACAACGATCATGAATTTCATTTATGGAATACAATTGTAAGTTTTAAATACAGACGCAATAAGCACATATTATAAACGTTAATTAAACGTACATTTAGGTTTTGTTTTTAAGATAAGATTTTCATATTCGCAAAGAATTGTTTCCGGTTGCAGTTTTGTTTTGTTCGATTTTATATGCTCAGTAGATCGCTTTCCATTGAAAGTCAAGTCTTGATCAACGATGATTCTATATTAAAATTTCGACCTTCGACTTCAAATGTTTTCCAGACCCATATTTCTTAACCAGTGGGCTTATAGCCTTTATATGCTAGTTGGACAGCTATGGTGCAGCCACCTAGGCGGTGATTTTGTGCTTAAATTAGGTGAGAATCTGGCCATAATTCACCAGAAGATGGCGCGGCGTACGCTTTTTTTGGGATATCCAACCAATAATGCTAGTCGGACAGCTATGGTGCCGCCGCCTAGGCGGTGATTTTGTGCATAAATTATGAGAAATATGTGTGATTGAATTCATTGGGATATAGATGATGTGTATTACAAATAGAAATTTTCTTTAAATGTTTCAAGAGATTGCATTGAGACATGGCATTTCATTAGAGTTGACCTCTTTCTTATACACTAATGAATTCATTTATGAAACTTTTATAAATACAATGAATATGTTCATTGTATTAATGAACCTATTCATTAAATACTATGAATTTTTTACATAAATATTTTCAAATTTTTGAAAAATACAGTAGTCTTGAACAGTGTAGCCTTAAAATTACATTTTAGTGGCCCCTGGCGAGATATTATGAGGGGGGGGGTCGGTTGTTTAAGGATGAAGACAAGTATAAAAATAATATGTAATAGCTAGAGCTTTGATTTTATGCTTTGCATGTTATTTAATATTAATATGCCAACAGATTCGTTATGAGATCTGGACAAATTAGGTAAACACGATTCCAAAAAAGTGCTTGTCAAAATGCATATTTTGCATATTTTCAATATTTGGTGCATATTTGAGCAAATAATGCACATTTGTGCATATTTGGGTGCATGCAATTAGGTAAAAACAAATCCAAAAAACTGCTTGTCAAAATGCATATTTATTTGCATATTTTCAACATTTGGTGCATATTTGAGGAAATAATGCATATTTGTGCATGTTTGGGTGCATATTGTGCATATTGGTGTTTTTTGAAGAATTTTAATAGAGAAAATGATAAATTATTATTAAATTTGCCGATTTAAGCAATCTAATTTTTAAAATTTTTTAAATATATATTGTAGTGTTTCAAACATCAATTTTGATTTTTTTGAATTGTTTTTGTTGGATTGCGATGAATTTGTTAATTTTTGTAGATTTTTGTAAACTGATTTGAAGTTGTAAATAATTTTTTTAATTTTCGCAATAATGCCGGAATTAATGTAGCGTAGGTAACAATTTTTGGAAGATAAGCACTCCCAGCCGTGTCCGTGTGACGGAGCGGACGTGATTTTGCGAGTCCTAATATTATTTTTTGAATTTGTGATTTGAGTTTGAGATTTTTGGAATTTTTGAAAATAAATTGCGATTTAACGTGAGTAGCATTTTGTTTCATTTAATGTTGGATAAGTCGTCCAAAGTTTGGATGAAGTTAAGTTTTTGGATATTTTGAATTTGGAAGATTGGATGGAGTTTGGACCCGTTAATTGTTGATTACTGGAGTTGGATAATTGGAAGTTGCTAGAAATTATAATTGGTTCTATAAAAATTGAAATTGGAATAATTGAAATCGAAGGCGTAGAAAATTTCTATGTGCTATTCGCACCTGGGACGATAACGCGTTTACAATCGACGTTACCTTTTGGTTGTAATATAAAAATTTATTTGAAAGTTAGTTTGAATTTTGAGTTTGGTTGAGAATAATTTTTATGGAATGGTTTCGTGATTTTTGGACATTTTGGAAAATTGAAAATTGGATTTGCGCTACAAACGAACTCAACCCTGAGGAGTCTGGTTCTCCGGCTTGGAAGCCGTTAGAGATAGTTTTTGATTTTTTGATAAAAAATATCATTACAATATGTTACGGTCAATGTTGACAATTCGGCCATTAACGTCAATGCCCAGCTTAGTTGGGCATTAACGTCATTGACCGGCCAATGACGTCAATGACCATGCATTTTGGGCAACGTTGACATTTAAAATTGTATATGTGGTTTTTACATCATTTCCCGGTCAATGACGTTAATGTCCAATACAAGGTGGACAATGATGAAATTACTATTCTACAGATTCTATCTTTTATCACTTTTTCATTTTTGGCTGGCGCAACTACAGCAAATCACGGATCCACCGATGGAATTAATGAATTAATTAAATTTAATTAATTTTTCCTCCGGGCCGCTTTGGCTAACACAAATACGATAAATCATGGACCCACCCTAAAATGATCGTTTGTCTAAATTAAATAAGAAAAATCTCTGTATACTTATCAGGCCTTGAAAAGGGGCGAGTTGCTGTCATTTATACGGAAAAGTGCGTTCACTACATATAATTGTCCCTAATTATGTTGAAGTGCATCGCCGCCATTTTGCTGTTCCTTATAGTATTTATTAAGGCTGGGAATCGTTGTCATTTTTGTATTCGAATATTCGTTGATCAAATTATTCGAATATTCGAATAATTCGAATATTCAAAAAATTTGAATTCGAATTTGAATATTCAAAAAATTTGAATATTCGAATATTCAAATGATGTATTCGAATATTCGCATATTCAAATTATGCATTCAAATATTCGAATTTTCATATATTTGAAAATATAAATTAAGGCTGCGAATTTTAAATATTCGTATATTTAAACTCCCAGGTTTAGTTGTGGCTGGTGAGATATTTTCTTCTGACCAATAGGAATTAGTAAAATGCATTCAAACATTCAAAGGTACACCGAAACTTGCAGCCAGTACTGAAAGTTTGAATATTCGAATATTCACAATTCAAGCAACTCAACTGTTGCCGGCCCTATTCAAATATTTAAATTTATTAAATAATCGAATAATTTAAAATTCGAATAATATCTCAATATTCGAATAATCTGAATATTCGAATATTTTGAATGTTTTCCACCACCAATTGCACCACCTATCCTTAAAACTTAAGTTTTACTTAAATATTATTCCGACCAATGGGCAATCGTGTGCAATGAAATGGGGTGGGACTTAGCGATTTAAGGGAAGTTTATCGTTGAATAATTTGAATATTCAAATAATTCGAATACTGAAATTATTCGAATATTCAAATTATTCGAATATTGAAATTATTCGAATATTCAAATTATTCGAATATTCAAATTATTCGAATATTCAAATTATTCGAATATTCAAATTATTCGAATATTGAAATTATTCGAATATTGAAATTAATAATAATATTCAAATTATTCGAATATTCAAATTATTCGAATATTCAAATATTCGAATATTCGAATAATTATTCCAATAATTCGATTATTCAAATTATACGTTGCGATATTATTCGTGTTCAAATATTCAAATATTCGAGTATTCGAATTATTCTAATTTGATTCCCAGCCTTAGTATTTATTCTATAATATCATCATTGTCCAATCCATTTTAGTCATTAACGTCATTGACCGGCCAAAGACGTAAATATTACAATCATATAAAAATATTTACATCATTGCGAACAGTTAATGGGCGTTGACGTCAATGGCCGGTCAATGACGTTAATGGCCAGCGTAAATGGGCATTGACGTCATTGTCCGGCCATTGACGTCAATGCCCAATTTACGTCATTGACCGTAACATATATAAAAAAAAAATTTTAATAAGAAATTAAATTGTTTAAAATAAAAAAAAAAAAGAATTGCTTAAATTAGCAAAATTTAATAATAATTTAAAATTTTCTCTATTAAAATTTTTGCACAAATATGCATTATTAACTCAAATATGTACATGTTGAAAATATGAAAAATTTTGCAAATTTTTTAAATTCGACTAGATTTATTATTAAAATTATTAAATTTTATAAAACTAAGTTATTGAAAATTTGAAAATAAAAATTGAAGAATTTGAAGATTAGATATTTTTTAGTTGGCATATGAATAAATATTTTATCTATTTTTTCAATTTTAGTGCATATTTTAAGAAAGTTCGGTGCACATAATATATGCGTATATATTCAAATACTTTGGTGCATATAAATCCGAGCTCTAGCAATAGGTAATACACAAGTAAAATAAAAAAATGTATTCTTGTTAACCAACATATATTGTTCCGAAAAATGTCCGACATTTTGACTAAATCGGGGGTTTATGAACTCACTTGCGAATGCTCTCAAAAATACATCGGTCATACAGGTAGATCTTTTCAAACACGATTTAACGAACATCCGCGATCCCACAGGCTTGCAGGCAGAAAATTAATTAGACACTAATTAGACCTACTTGACACAAACAGAGGGGGGGGGGTACGAAATTTTACATGTAGAGTCGGTACGAAATTTTACATTAGAGCCAAAAAGTAAAAAAACTATCATTTTTAGAAACTATGAAAATCAATAAATTGAAGCAATCGTTCTTGTTATTAAACAATCAATCTGATAATATCTTGAAAAAATAATTTCCCCCCCCCCAAAATAATAATTATAATAAGTACTACCTAGATTTATAAAATTTAAAAATTTTAATAATAAATCTAGATGAATTACATAAAATTGGCAAAATTTTGCATATTTTGAATATTTGGTACATATTTGAGTAAATAATGCATATTTGTGCATATTTGGGACACTTTTGGTGCTTTTGAAGAATTTTAATAGAGAAATAAAAAATTATTATTACATTTTACTAATTTAAGCAATTATTTTAATTAATTACAAGCAATTTAATTTTTTATTTAAAAAATTATTTTTCTTTTCTTTATTTAAAAAATTATTTTTTTTTATTTATTTAAAAAATTATAAGTAAAATAATTGATAAAATTGGCAAATTTAATAATAATTTTTTATTTTCTCTATTAAAATTTTTCAAAAAAACACGAAAAGTGGCTCAAATATGCACAAATATGCATTATTTGTTCAAATATGCACCAAATTATTGATTTTTTTATTTATTTAAAAAATTATAAAAATTAAATTGCTTAAAATTAAATAAAATAATTACTAAAGTAGGCAAATTTAATAATAATTTTTTATTTTCTTTATTAAAATTCTTCAAAAAACCGCTAAAAGTGGCCCAAATATGCATTATTCTGTCAAATTTAATATGCACAAATAAATGTTGAAAATATCAAAATATGCATTTTAACAAAATTTCTTCTTTTTTGTTTGTCTTGTTAATTTCATCTGGTGCCCAGCAATAACATTAACATTTTTTTTTACATTTAAATTGAATTAAAAAAAATTAGTTATTTAAAATATCTGAATAAATAACAATATTCATAGATTTTCGCTGTAGTTTTTTGTGATAAATGAGAAATAAAAATTTTAAACTAGAAGTTAGGAAATCCAAATAAATTTCTTGCTTGAATCTTGGAAAAAGCAATCCAGAAATTTTCGAATCAGTAAAATGCAATATTAAAAATTAAGATTATTTCTTATAAATGCATACATTTCGATGACGTATTGGAAACTTTTTCATTTCGTTTGAATTAATACCAAGATCCTTTAATTGATCAGATCATCGTTTTAACAGTCAGTTATTAATAATTATTTGTTAGCAATTTTCAAAAGTTCGATATTTCCAATTTAACTAATTGATGACCGAGATGGGAATTATCACCAGAAAATTTGAAAATCCAAGAAATCACAATTAATAAAAATTTGCCCCTCCTCAACTTCACTCAAGCCATCCTATTATTCTCTTTAAGTATATGATTTATACTTAATTTGTTTTTTTGTAAATCTAGGTGTGGGGTCCACTTTGCTTAAACTCGCAGCAGAAATCGACAATGTAATGGAGATAAACCCAAAACAAAGCTTTCGTAAAAAGTAGGTTAATCTAGTCTTGAACCCGATAGTCCTGACTCCCGATGAGACTAAACAAAACCATAAAAAAATGAATAAACAAAATAGAAATAGACAACTTCATCAAGTCGAATTCCCTTGGAAGTTTTTTTATTAATGGTTCGAATTGAATTGAAAGGCAAATCCTGCTTAATTTTATTTGGTAACACAACACAGATAATCACTTTCATTTTTAATCTCGATAAATGAATAGACACAGCTGAGTCTACAGCTACTAAATTGCTTTCGGTATTATAAAATTAGAAGTAACTTCTATGAAATATTTTATGAATGAACTATGTGTTATTATGATTACGCTATGATTGCCACCCGCGTGCTCCATGTTTATCCTAGAGTCATTAACTTAAGTATTTATTTTTCAAATAAATTTAGTAAATAAGCCTGCACTTAAATCCAAAGCTTCCCGGCGGGTCTTCTCATTTTGCAGGATACGGCCCTGCTCGTAAAAATAACACCGCAAGCTTATGCATGCAGGTGGGCGAGTGCTGAAAGTTTCGAATTGTTGAGCTTTAAGTTTAGTGCGGAAAGCGTGGATAATCGAATAGTTGACCTTAGAGAAAATTTGTAGGAAATTCCTGGTATTCCTTTTCAGATAAAATTTTTTTTCCTAAAATAAGAAGCCGATCTCTTGGCTGTTTCAATTTATTTCCCCTAATCCCTGACGTATGGAGTCTCAAAAGCTCGCCTGTACTTTAATTTTGAAAAGTTTTATGCTCTGATAGAATAAAAAAAGGTAGGAGCTTGATCTCCGTAAGCGCTGGCGCTGGATGCATTCGGTGCATCACTTCGGCAGGATTTTCAAGCTCAATTTTAGTTTCGATTAAATTTAAACGAAATTGTTGGAAGCTTTGTCGTTCTTGCTTTTTACAAGCAAATCAAATATCGCTTGTCATGTACGATTGATTCATCAAGGATTTACTCTTCCATTTTTGGAAAATTGCGATTAAGAGGAAAGTTCCGTTAGGAATTTTGCAATCGGAGTGACAAATATTAAATAATTAATAAGTACATTCCAATAATCTGATTGTTGATTTTTTAACGTGACTAATCCACGGTTCTTCATGAATCACCTGCCAAATTAATCGCACCTACTCATGAATTCTCAATTGAATCAATGTTTATTTTGTGTGTATTATTGATCGGTGACATTGCACTTTGTAGATAAAACCGGCCCCGTGCGACCCATTACGAGATACTCGGACATGGTTAAGGTGAGAAGAGGGAACCCCAGGTTTCCATCTTCATTTGTGTTAATACAACCGGACGTGACCGTAAGTGTTACTAATGAAGGAAGGAAATGTTGCCGGAAGAACTTGAAAAACCAATTTTTGTTAAAATTTAGTGTGTGGACACGTAAACCCCAAACCACTCATTTTTTTACGCAATATACTTCTAATAATCTGTGATTTACTTTTACTATAATATTACTACACTGATAAAACTAGAGTGGTTATCAACCAACGCAAATAATCTATTAGCACCATTTTACTATCAGCAGTACAATAAATTTAAATTATGAATGAATTCACGTCATCAATAAAATCTCTGATGTAATACCGGAAAATATCTGCATTTTTAAGCAGCTCTTAGCGGTTATAAGCATTTGGCGAGGGTTTCTTGGGTGTAACGCCACTGGTATCCTTATAATATAGGCAACGACAGAGTACAACACAAATACCTGTTGTTAAAGATCACGGTTGACACGTACTTAGATGGGTGACCGTTTCGAGAATACTACTTAACGCTGTCGTTCATCTGTCGTTCATATACTAGTTCACGGCACGAGTGAGCTGGTTGAAAATGCAAGAAAAGTTACTTTGTAATTTTGTTGTTCTTTGAAGAGAACACCTCTGTTATTTACGTATAAAGAGCTTACCGCATTAATCTCGTTAATCCATTCTTGCGCGTCAGTTGTCACTAATCCTAATACATGAAATCGAGAAATTGACGTCATTGGCATGACGTTAATGTCCAACTAAGCTGGGTATTGACGTTATTGTCCGGCCATTGACGTTAATGGCCGAATTGTCAACATTGACCATAATACATATATATAATAAAATTCCCACTCTTCTAGAATACCTCAATATACAAATTTCGTCGGAAAAAGCTGGAAAATTTTTTGTTTTTGAGCAAAAGCGAGGGAAATTAAAACGTTCGGCTAAAGAAAATTAGAATTTGAGAAACTTATTTATTTTTATATTATAAAAAAATTTTTTAAATGCCTCGTGGCACAACAAGTTTAGCAGCAACTTTTTGCGTTACTTTGAAAATATAGAAAAACGGGAATCACTCAGTAGCGGGAAACGAAAATGTTTAAATATTATACCGCTAAAATAGAGATCCACCGTCTAGCTGCCCGTCCGCGGACGGGCTTTCTAGTTAATAAATAAATAAACAAATAAATGACAATAATTTAGTTATTTAAATTTTAAAACTTCGTGCTAAACATTATTTTTATCAGGGGGGGCTTTAGGGGTACAATTCAAGTCATTCTTGGGGAATAAATACCCAAAATACCCTTTAAATACCCCACTTATTTAACACATGCAGTTTGAACATGATTTATGGGGAAGAGCTTGACAGAGAGGGACTTATCTAGGTGTTCTTGTCTTTTTACAAATTTTTACAAAAATTATATGGACCTACTACAATGAAAAACTGAAATACGGACGATATATGGAGTTATCTTGACATTTCGAGCTTCCAATTGCAATTGCAGGTGCAATCAACATAATGCAATCACGTGCTGGACATGCACTGATTACTGTTTACATCAGGCCCGTAGCCAGAATTTCATTTCGGGAAGGGCACTCGTAAAAAAAAGAAAAAATTCGGGGGTTCCCCTTCCGAGAATTTTTCCGAACAAACATTTTTTTTCCCGTTTCAAAATATATCTATTTATCTATTTTATTTTTGAAATTCAAATTTACTTCAAAAAATTTTTTTTTAACATTTGGTGAGGAGCACGTGGCCCCAGGTGCGCTAGTTTACATCAGCTGCATGTGTTAAATAAATAGAGTATACACAGAAAATTTTTTGGTGTTTTAAAGTAATTTTTACTATTATTGAAGTTCAAATAAGCCTCATCAATTTTGAAGTAAATTTTACTAAATTTGATGTCAATTTTACTAAATTTGATATAAAATTTACTATAATTGATGTAATAGTTACTTCAAAATTATTGAAAAGATCTCTGTGTAGGTTGTGCTTGCTTATAATCTATATTATCAATAATCTATAATACTTTTATGCTTATATCGGTTACTTCATTTTGGACTACCGGTTTCGCTTACAGCATCGTCAGATCAAACAATTATTTGTTACTCTCACTTTTAGACGGCAAAATTATTTTGGGGTTTTAACCAATTATTGGTTTTAATTTTTTTAAACGCTTCCAACAGTAATAAAGTGGATATGATCTAACACAATCTATTACTGGGTAACTGGGGGTATTCCATACCCCCCAGACCCCCCGGATTGAGATAATAAAGGTTTGGATACATATTCTGCGATTAGCTTTATGAAATAAATTTCCAGAAGGAATGAAGAGCTGCGAGGAAAAACTATCTTGCCCTGTAATGAAATGCATGGGTACATTAAGACAGTAACAACTATCTTAGCAAAAAGTCCTTCTAATACGGGCCCAGAATTTATTCCTTAATCAGACTCTCTATCATCTTTTTTGAAATCACTTGTGCCATCTATCCTCACAATTTCAGCTCCTAATTATTAGTAACTCCTTAATAACTTTTCACATCATCTGTCACACTCATAACTTCTGAAAAATCATCTGCAAACCCATCTACATCTAGCCCATTCTCCACATATTTTATATCCACTCCTGCGCAACAAGCCAGCCGCAAATATACAATCCGTTCTATCAGTGTCACTCAGGGGGGGGGCAGATTAAAGATTTTTTTTAGAATCTCGTAAATCCATTCATGCGCGTCAGGTGTAGTTAATCCTAATACATAAAATTCCAGCACGCTTTTACTGCTCAATCTGCAACGTGTCATTTCTTGGTGGAATAAACACTCTGGTTGGCCAATTTTTTTTACCAACCAAAAAATATATTAAACTACCATTAGGACTAAAAATGTTTATCCAATATTAATCCAAACCGAGAAATTTGAATTTTTAAGCAAAAATGAGGGAAGTTTAACCTTCGGCTAGAAAAAATTTAAACTTGGAGAGCATATTTATTTAATTACCTTACTGATCACGGAGTTTAGCAGCAACTTTCTGTGTTACTTTGAAAGTTAATTATAAAAATAATATAAAAATTTAAAGTCAAAATTTAAACCGGGGGGTCTGGGGGGTGTGGAACACCCTCCAGTACATATGGCACGATTTCCACTCTTTTAGAATTCTCGGAGAAGATAGGAGATTTATAATTTTACAAATTTCGTCAGGAAAAACCTGGAAATTAGAATTTTTATGCAAAAATTAGGGAAATATAAACTTTAGCTAGAGAATATTATAGCTTGGAAAAACATTTATTTAAGTGACTTATTGCTCAGAGCTTAGTAGCAACTTTTACGATTCGGGCTTTCCAGCTAGTAAATAAATAAAAACAAATAAATAAAAATAATTTAAAGTTATTTAAATTATAAAACTTCGTGGTAATCATTATTTTTATCAAGGGGGGCTTTAGGAGTACAATCTGAGTCATCCTTGGGGGGTCATCTGCCCCTTTGCCCCCCTCTAAATACGCCACTGCATTCTGTAATCGCTGTAATGCTGTGATCTCAGCATTGTCTACTAAGTAACTCTTCAGTACTGAAGAACTAATACAATTGGTGCATAAATAATGAGTAAACCGTACACTGGGGGGTATTCCATACCGCCCAGACCCCTCGGTTTGGCAATGGTTACACTGAGGTGCAATCAATATTTGAAGTTATAATAATAAATAAATACGTTTAACCTCGGACCCGTATTATTATGCTTTCTGCATCAATCAACGATATTCAACTCCCGGGTATACAAAAATAAAACTACTAGCAGCGGAACTGTCTCTTTCGATGACCGAATCCAATAAGGAATCCAAAAAACTGCTTGCCAAAATGCATATTTTGCATATTTTCAACATTTGGTGTATATTTGAGGAGGTTATATGACGTTTCGCCCCCGCCGTTTAGCCCCCACCGTTTTTAATTAATTTATACGTAAAATGAGGGGGGGGGCAAAACATTACGTACCTACACAGGGGAGGGGGAGCTAAAAAATTAAAAGAATCGTCGGTGTTTACGTAAATAATGGAGTCCATTATGGACTTCGTGGTAATCATTATTTTTATTAAGGGGGCTTTAGAGGTGCAATCTGAGTCATCCTTGGGGGGGGGGCATCTGCCCCTTTGCCCCTCCCTAAATACGCCACTGCGTTCTGTAATCGCTGTAATGCTGTGATCTCAACATTGTCTACTAAGTAACTCTTCAGTACTGAAGAACTAATACAATTGGTGCATAAATAATGAGTAAACCGTACACTGGGGGGTATTCCATACCTCCCAGACCCCCCGGTTTGCCAATGGTTACACTGAGGTTCCATCAATATTTGAAATTATAATAATCAATAAATACGTTTAACCTCAGACCCGTTTTATTATGCATTCTGCATCAAACAACGATATTCAACTCCCGGGTATACAAATATAAAATTACTAGCAGCGGATCTGTCTCTGTCGATGACCAAAGCTTTAAACATATTGTGGGACCTTTCTAACTTCTTAAATTTCGAAAGTAAGTTTAAGAGACACAAAACAATGAGGCTAATAGGATAAACCGGGGGGTCTGGGGGGTATGAAAAACCCCCCAAGTGCAGGCTTTCTTTTTATTTCCAAATCGCTACGTCAAACACAACAAACTAGACTACATCATCTTCTTAACCTCTCAACAGGCAGGGTTATAAATGTTTAGAACATTTTGTTTACTAAGTATAACTAATGAATAAAAAGTAAACGGTGTACTTTGGTTGTTTTTGTTTAAAACATGTTTTAAATGCGTTTAAAACGAGTGTTTAATTCTGTGCAAGTTTAAAACTTGTTTTTTGTACATTTTTCAATTTTTTTTGATAATTTATTCAAAATTTATTAAAAAAAAAATTTGTGTTTTTTTCAATCTTCAAAAATTGAGGAATTATTATTTAAGGATCTCGTAATGGACACAAGCTTTGATGCTTTTTCTGTTCCTAATCTAAGTATTACGGAGTCCAAATGATAAAAACAATCTCTTAATTCCAGCAGAAGAAACTACTGCAGAATGCAGCTGAATTGCTCAATTATACATTTCTGGATTTACACCAATTACACCAATTACAATTTATCCGAGTATCCTCAGCTAAAGATAGATTTTTTTTAGTTTTAAACATTGTTTTAAACATATTTTTCTGTTTAAAACATGTTGTTTTTTCTAAGGTAATAGAAAAACATGTTTTTTACAACCCTGTCAACAGGGCCTATTTTAACATTAGACGCATTAGGCACCTAATGGTTCTTGTTGTTGGCCAGCTACTCAAATATATTTGTTGCGGAAGTGCACACTGGGAGGCTTGGGAGGTATGAAATATCCTTAAGTATAACAGTAATAAATTGTGTTTATTAAAGAAAGAAAAACCCTATCATTGTATGAAATACCCAATCTGCTTACAGATTACAATCTGCTTAAAGCTTTACATTATGTAATATCATAGGGAATCAACATGACCATAGCCAAAATAACTGACTAGAAAATAAAATTAAAGAGATACTAATGATACTAAAGTACCAGACCTTCTATGCATAAAAAACCTACAATTATAAATAATACGTATCCAGTCTGTAAGTCTGCAGACAGAACACACATAATCTTTAAAATCATCTATGGGCATTTCACATGGTCCTTCGAGCCGGATTGTATATCCAGTTATTTAATTTTAAGAAAATTTTTGATCTGGTGTTTAAATTTAAAAATTTTGGAAATCATTGACACTTAGCAATAGCAAAGCAAATAATTAATCAATAAAACTGAACCCAGTTGTCGTATTTTTTATAAAATGCTCCGCACCAAAAGTGTCAAGATGAATTTTAACCAATTAATCTAATTTCACTTCTTGTAAATTTTTCTCCAATATTTTTATTGATTGGCCAAATTATTCAGAAAACAAGACAATGCTTTCTGCCATTTTTTACCATAGGCAGCGAATCAAAGAGGATTTAAAGAACTGCACAGTGCAAAGTTAAATGTTTTAAACTAGCAGTTCGTTCTTCCCTTTATTTTTATCTTATTTATTATTTAAATTGCAGATAAATTACCTCGGAAATAACTTATTTTATTTTAAACCATTTTATGGATAAAAAGCAAATTTTACAAAAATAAATTAATAGTCTGTAGAGGTGTGTGGGTCGCCTTAAATAGAAACACGCCCAATGGTAATCTGTGTAAATTGAGAATGCATTAACTTTACAACTAAGGTATTTTGCAAGTTAATTGTATGATTAGCAAACAAGAAAGTGCAAGCATTGCATAATAAATATTGAATTTACTTGGTTAAAATAACCAAGTTAAAATTGTAACGGTAGTTTTAATACCCAAGTGTTTACAAGACGTGCACGCACCTGGCGTCGAACATTATTTTTTTTAGAAAAAAGCAAGAAAGATTTAAATGTTTGTTTTGAAATTAAAGGGTTAATATACGAGCTACTGTTCTTGGTATATCAACAACTGATTAGTTATTGAAAACTGTGTCAATAAATAAAATTTATCGATTGGCGCTCGAGAAATGCCAAATTTAAATAGTGTTAAAAATAATTATTGTAATAATAATTATTCTTATTCATAAATATTAACTACGCATAAAGTAGCGGAAGCTTGGTTTTGATTTCCTAAAAATTGCGGTTCTTTTTACTAATCACTAAAGACAAAATGTGGTCACACGACGATAATCTTTAATTGGAATAAAATTAAGGTACCAAAGAGTAAAAAATTCCATTATGCAATAAGAGAGAAATAAAAGATAAATTTTTACTATTCATCGCCGAAATTTACCCGAGCTACGCTACGACTTAATCCTTACGGCTGTCTTTCGTTCGTTAGTGCCAGTCCGTTCCTGCAGAAGAGTAACTTCAATAATTACGATAATTAGAATAATTATTATTATTGTTTTGCTTAATTTTTTATGAAAAAAAGTGAAAGATCAAATTGTGTTTCGAGAATTCCTGTGTTTTCTGTTGCAAATTTATTATAATTCTGTTTAATTTAATAGAGTAATGTTGATATGCTCTAACTTTATATGCTAATTTTTATCGCACAGAACAAAAACAAACTCATTATGTTTTAAGCCTGCCGTTATAATTGAATTTTGATGATGAAAAAAGAATTTTCTTTCGGAGTCTAGCCAACATTTTATTTTTAATAATAAAAATATAAATTGATAGGGCACCCGGATTATTTCTCATGCGCTGTGAGTCACCCAAGTGCGAATAATTTTATTTTTCTTGGTTTCTGCAGAAAAATAATTATTGTAGGTATTGAAAATGTGGTTATTGTTTTTTCGATATTATGCGTAGCAGTGGCGTAACAAGCAGGTGAGGGACCCGTGTGAGAAGTTGTTGAATAGAGGCGAATAACTACCCCCCCCCCCCACCTGTTTAATTTAATTAAATATTTAAAAAATATATAGATGGGTTTTTTATTTTTCAATTATCTGAGATTGTCTAAATTTCCTAAAATATCCTAGAATTTTCTGCATTCCCCGCTTTACAAGATTTTTTGGATATTTTTTTAGGATTTTCTATAATTTTCTGTTTCCTCTAATTTTCTACATTTTCTAATTGTAAAATTAGTGACATTTTTATGGATTTTTAAAAATTTTCTGGGATTTCTTAAAATTTCCCGTTGTTTGTTTACTAATAATAAGTGGAAAAATGATGGAGAAATTCTCATAAGGAAAACTAAAGGGAAATTTGAGGAAATCTAGAATATTATAAACTCTCTTTTTTGCTTTTTCCATTTTCTGAGATTTCATTGGTTTTAAGATTTTCTCGAGTTTTCTGCATTTCTCTCTATTTCCTATTCACCAAAATTTTCTAGAGTTACCCAAGAGTTTCTTGAAATTTCTATAGATTCCTTGAAATTTTCTATATTTCTTCAGATTTCCATTCACTAGTACACACAATTTTTCCGCCGATTTCCCCTTAGTTTTGTACTAACTGGAAAACCGAAGGGAAAATCGTGATATACAAAAGTGAAAAGAAATCCAAGCAAATGTTAGGGAAATTATATGAAATTTTAGTAAAACTTAAGAATGCTATTTTCTTCCCTAGAAAATCTTAAGAAATTTAGGAAATCTTTAGAATACCACAGATTAATTCTTTTATTTTCTTTTTTAATTTTCTGAGATTTTCTAGAATATTCTAAATTTCGAGAAATTCTAAGATTTCTCGGCAAAGGCAGATACAACAGCATATCAACCCCCGCCCAGGGCCTATTTTACCACTAGGCGTATTAGGCACGTGCCTAGGGCCCAATGGCCAGAGGGGCCCGAAAAGAGAGAACATAAAATCGTAAAATAAAAATCAAACTCCGATAAAATAACCCAAAAATTGGGCCTTCGATGCTATTACTTAGTTACACTCGAATATAAGGGGCCCGAAAATTTTCTAGAGCCTAGGGGCCAACTAGAGTTATGTACAATGCCTGGTATTTTTGATGGTGGAGTGTCCTGAGCGAAAACCATACTATTCGTTATCATCAGGGCCAGAGCTAGGTTTTCATGGTCTTTAAAATAACCTATCACAAGACAAAATCGTTTTTAAAAATCTTATATTATTTTCTTGTGGTGGACTCCTGATTGACAGATCGCAACGAAAACCTTACTTTCACCTTTCTACGATAACTCTACTACCATACCAAATTTGGTTGTGATTGCTTTTTGAACACGGTGATCTCAAAAATGTAAAAGAAAATTTGAAATTTTTTCGATTACCTTACCTCCATAAAAGTTTTTAGTTTTTGATTGGAAGTAAAAATGAAAATGTTGTATTTCCTGATATGCTTAACCGATTGAGATAAAAGTTTGTGTGCTGATAGAGCTTTTAAAATACAAGTATTGGTGAGGAAACTACGCAACTGCCTAGGGCGCAAACAATCAAGGGGAGCAAACCAGATCAAGGTGCAAAAATTAAAAAAAAATTATAGCAACTTTTGCCACAAAAAAGGCCAGAAAAGTAAAAATTTAATTAGATATTTTTTTAATTTTTATTTTTGTTCTTTAAATAAAAGTAACCAAATGTAAGTATTTTTTTTAAATATCGCGGATTATCACCCCCCGCCCCCTCAGTACAGCTATATAAATTGAGAGGGGGCGCACGGAGAGATTTTTGCCTAAGACGTCACATATCACATAGGATTGTCCTTCGGGGCAGATTGAGTTTGAATTTAATATGTATTATGAATTTTTCTGCGCGCTTGCAGAGAGCTGGTAACAGGCTAATAGGACAGTTTCTAGTTCCTTTTGAATTTTTTCCGATATATGGGAATCATAGAATACCCCCAACATTGATTTTGCTGCTCGAACAAACAGCTAAGGGTGCACTGGGGGGTATTCCATACCCCCCAGACCCCCCGGATTGCCACAAAACAGTTTTATAAGTAGTGATACAATGAGAGTTCTGGACCAATGTGACCTACTTAGAGAGGTTTTTTGACAGGTCGATGATTGATGGTTATGATAATGAGGGGTCACAAGGTTATCTGAAAGTAGGTTACGCTAATTAGGGGTCAATGAAACAGATAGTAGGTTAACGATTAAGATAATGTAACAATGGGTGATCTGTTAAGTGGGGAGGGTTAATGAAACCGATGACAGGTCGATGATATGGGTGATCTGTTAAGTGGGGAGGGTTAATGAACGCTAATTAGGGGTCAATGAAACAACCTACTATCTGTTTCATTGACCCCTAATTAGCGTTCATTAACCCTCCCCACTTAACAGATCACCCATTGTTACATTATTAGTTACATTTGAATCTCAGGGGCCCGAAAATTTGCTAAAGCCTAGAGCCCAACTCAGTTAAAAATAGGCCCTGCCCCCGCCCATGAGCCTTAAAGAAAACAACAAAATTTACTTGTTTTGTTGAAATCTTAAAAATATTAAAATATTAAAAATATAAATATTAAAATAAAATAAAATATTCTTATTAAAATACATAATATATTTATTCCCTCATCCATAAACTTTGCCTAGATCCGCCCTTGGTTTTAGATTTCAAAGCTGTATTGGACTGCAATGATTTCATAATTTTGAGATTTTTCCACAAAATAGGGTGTGAAATTGTCTATTCCTGGTGCGCATAAAGGGATTAACGAGATTATCATCCCAAAGAACTTTGGGGAAGAAAAGTAAAATAACAAACATAACATAAGCCTAACATTTAAAATGGAAATGTAAAATAAGAAATACAAAAATAATTTTTCCCAAAAATAGTTTTCGTTCTTTTTTTATTAATTTAATTAATAATTAAATTTTTGACCTAAATTATAATTTATTAAATAAATCAGGATTTAAAAATCGCTCAAGCCTTTTAAATATTTAAATAACAAATACTTAATAATTGACAATGACGTCAATGCCCATTTACGCTGGCCATTAACGTCATTGACCGGCCATTAACGTCAACGCCCGTTAACGGTGGGCAATGATGTAAATATTTTCATATGATTGTAATATTTACGTCTTTGGCCGGTCAATGAAGGTTAATGGCCAAAATGGATTGGACATATTATAGCACAATTACTATAAACAACAGCAAAATGGCGGATGCACTTCAACTAGGGACAATTATTTGTCGTGCACGCATTTTTCAGTGTAAATGACAGCAACTAGGCCCTTTTCAAGACCTCATAAATGTACAGAGATTTTTATTTAATTTAGACAAACGATCATTTTAGCGTGGATCTATGATTTGTCGTGTTTGAGTCAACCAAAGCGGCCGGCCCGGAGGAAAAATTAATTAAGTTTAATTAATTCATTTTACGGTGGATCCGTGATTTGATATAGTTACGCCAGGCAAAACTGAAAGAGTAATAGAATATAGAATCTGTAGAATCGCAATTTCATCATTGTTCACCTTGTATTGGACATTAACGTCATTGCCCGGGCAATGATGTAAAAACCACATATACAATTTTAAATGTCAACATTGCCCACAATGCATGGTCATTGACGTCATTGGTCGGTCAATCACGTTAATGCCCAACAAAGCTGGGCATTGACGTTATTGTCCGGCCATTGACGTTAATGGCCGAATTGTCATCATTGACCGTAACATATGTTAATATTGATTAGTTACAGAGGGGACCCGAGCCTCCTAGCCCCCCCTCCAAGTACTAATTACAGGTCATTTTCAGTCGAGGTAAACAATTTAATTTAAAAGTGTTTTTAAATTTTAATATAAATTTATTTTGTTTAAATATTAATTTTTTTTAATAAATTTTTTTTAATTCTTTGTAAAAGGGATCTAAGCTTGGTATCGAAAAGTAAAATAAAAAATTTGATTTTGACAAAAAAAAACAAAAAACTGGGAGGTTTTAACTTTAATTTGGTTTTTCAACAAACATAATTGCTGGTGCACTGGGAGGTATTCCATACCCCCCAGACCCCCCAGTTTGAAAGCCTAAAAGTGTGTGTATGCGTTTGGTGATTTATTTTTATAATAAAAAATTTTCACTCCGTCAGAACAAATACATTTATATGTCATTTGTATACAATTCATACTCCCAGTTTTATAAACAAATAGTCTTAGTGCATATTGTACCGTAAAAATTTGCACCGGGGGGTCTGGGGGGTGTGGAACACCCCTCAGAACATAGTAATTGTAAGACCTTTTAGAAAGTTAAATTACTGGAACGGAAAATCATTTAACTATAATTGCTAGTGCACTGGAGGGTATTCCATACCTCCCAGACCCTCCGGTTTTAAAACCCAAAGGTGTGTGTGTGTGTACGTTGTATGATTTACCTTCATATGAAAACTTTTTATTCTCTTAGAACAAATACTACATCTGAATATCGTTTGTATACAAACAAAAAGTTTTAGTGCATATTTATACAGCATATACATATATATGTTACGGTCAATGACGTAAATTTGACATTGACGTTAATGGCCGGACAATGACGTCAATCCCCATTTAAGCAGGCCATTAATGCCATTGACCGGCCCATTGACGTCAACGCCCATTAACGGTGGGCAAGGATGTAAATATTTTCATATGATTGAAATATTTACGTCTTTGGCCGGTCAATGACATTAATGGCCAAAATGGATTGGACAATGATGATATTATAGAATAATTACTATAAAAAACAGCAATATGGCAATGCACTTCGTGTGCATTCGTGCATCGCACCCTGTAGTTCCGCCACTGAGGCGTAGTTTTCAAGTTATCGCGTATAAAAGTCAAAGAAATTTTATCAGAAATTAATTTTCTTAGAAAATTTAAATCCAAATTATGTAAACTTATTGTTACAACTTCTATTTCCCTTGTCGACTTGTAGAAAAAATGATGCAAATTCGTCTGGCAATAACTCGGAAACTGTGCATTATGTAAAATAATTACCTCATCTTTTTCGAGTTAGTCAGAATTATTGGAATGAAAATTATTATTAGAATAATAATTGGTTAGTCAGAATTACATATCTAGTACCTGACAGCGATGACATATCTATGAAGAGGATCTCTAGTAGTTAAACTAAGGTGATTCTAGACCACTTGGTTGGACTTGCGGCTACGAAGCTGTATTACTCCATTGCTAGAATTCGGTTATAAATTTCAAGCTTTGAAGCCACCTGTTGTGATGAAACTACACATTACCTTCAGTGTGAGTTGAAGGATCTTATTAATAAAACCCGAAATGGCTCTCATTACGACACTGAAAAAAAAATAAATTCATCTTAAATTTTATTCCGCCCTTTACTGGATTGATATTAAATTTATAACTTTTGATTTTGCCATACATTGCACAATAATGCAAATAAAGCGTTTTTCCGCATTTTTCAAAAATGGAAGCTGACGTTAAATTTTATTTATTAAACGGCCTGAAAGAATTTGATTGGGAGAAATAAAAATCAAAGCATGAAATTTTAACTACCTATGCTTTTTCGGACATTCTTTATCTTCAATTTTTCTGTGATAAGAGAAAACGAATCCGTGATTATGGCATGTGAGTATTATTAGAGAGAGCGTTATTCATTGTTGGAATTTAAACAAGAAGCACAAAAAACGGAAATTAAAGGACAGTAACACACGTTTTGATTAAAATTCTGAATGAGTCAATTGCTTGGTGTCACTTTATATTATCACAGAAAGCAGATGAAGGTTACGAGTTACATAAATAAAATTTTTTTATCCATATTAAGTAAATTGTTTATGTATTACAAATAATAATCTGGGTGTTCTATGCATTTGGAGACCTTTCCATTGTGAGAGCGACGCTTTAATATTATTACTTGAGTAATAAAATTCCTATTCTGAAATTTCTTTACGTTGCACTTTAAAATTTCAATAAGTTTACGAGGTAAGATAGGTTTTTATTGAACAGAACCTCGTCTTGTACGTTAACTTTACGACACTCTTATCTCAACAACAATGAGCTTTTTTAAAAGTCAGTGGCTTATTTTTACTATAAACATCCTGTATGGACGCAAGTGTTACGTACTTTTATGGGTCCAAAACGAATTTTTTTTTCGACACAAAAAGTACAACTGCATACCAAATATTTCCTATAGCGATTAGAAAGTTACCAAATAAGGTTTTGTAATTACTCAAGATCATTCTAAAGTTTTACGTTGATTAAAAGGAAGACATTCACATTACATATTTTATATTAAAACTATGCTTGTTGCTTGATTTAAATTACTTTTTACGTATAGGTATCCTTCACGAAAAGGTATTTTTGGCAAATATTATTTTTGGAAGGGAAATTCTATGACAGCAGGAAAAATTAAGTCATCAACACTTAAAATATTGTAAACGTCAAGAAGTCGAAATGGTAAACCGGTGCAAATGCGAAACACCTTTAAAAAAATTAAAGAAAATGAACAAAAAATTTCAATTTTAGTTTCATTTGCAGCAGTTATTTTTAATTATGTCAGTAATTACTTATTATAACTGACCAGACAGTTAAGCAAAGATTTTGTAAAATAATACAAAAATAACTGCAAAAATATCAAACTGTTGGCAAAAATAAAAATTGCATTTTTCTAAGTAGTAAATAAGCTTTTTTTTTCAATACTCAATAAATAGTATATCACTTTCTTTCCTTGTTTGTTTTATTAATTGAACTTGGCGCCCACACATTAGGAGCCTTGGAAACCTTCAAATCTGGTTTCCTGCTATAATTACCTTGAGTTAATACAACCCAGAATCATCGCTCATTACCTATAAGGTCATTTTTAGCTTTCTCAATAAATCCAGTTACAATAAATTTATATACTTAAATAAAAAAATTTAAATATATAAATCTTAACTTGTGAGTTTAATTGTCTAAAAAAAAAAATTAAAAAAATGTTGGTAAATGAATCTTAATTCACCCCGTGTAAGGGAATACGTTAATAAATTTATTTCTTGGGTTCTGCACTGCAAAATGGCCAAAATTTTATTTCATCGAGTAGACTCCAGCACTGTAGGTATTTGAAGTAACCGTTCGTTTTCAGCTCGATATTCTTAATCAGTCTACATAATATGTTGAACCTTTATGAGTGATGGTCAAATCTTCCGCTGTAGACTAAAGAAGCTAAATTTGCATGAGGGTTTCTGATACGATAGTTTCTTTAGCCCCTCTCCAGTATAGAAATAATGTAAGTCATATAATTTTGTTTTTAAAATAAAAATTAATTCATTTATTTATCCGGCAGAAATTGATTACCAAAGTTGTGCGGCCTGAAGGTCATAATCTCCTAATTTAATTAGCAGGGGCAGAACTACCAGGATGCGGTGGGTGCGATGCATGCGGGCCTCTTGTTAAAAGGGCCCCCAATTGTACTGTGACCTTTTCAATCTTAATAAAAATCTCAAAAATAGGAGAAGTCTGGGGAGGTATAGAATACCCCCAGGTCACCAGCAATTATGTTCAAATGATTGCCACGCTATTAAATTCGTGACTTCCGTACCATGAATTTCACTATATTCTGTGGGGTGTTCCGCACCCGCCAGACCCTACGGTGAGAATTTTCACGACGCATAGTAATATGCTGTATAAATATGCACTAAAAATTTTTGTTTGTATTTTCATATGAAGCCTTTGGGTTTTCAAACCGGGGGGTCTGGGGGGTATGGAATACCCTCCAGTGCACTAGCAATTGTAGTTAAATGATTTTCCGTTCCAGTAATTTAACTTTCTAAAAGGTCTTACAATTACTATGTTCTGAGGGGTGTTCCACACCCCCCAGACCCCCCGGTGCGAAATTGTACAGTACATGATGTGTGAAAATTTTTTTAAATATTTTTTATGAATGAAGAGTATAAATATAAACATTAGATATATATTTTTTATTACTTTAAAAAAAATCATGTATTAAAGGGTTAAATTGTTTACCTCGACTGAAAATTTAATTTCCTTGACTTGGCACTAAAAATGAGAAATTATATCCCTGACAAGATTAGGGATATCTTAAATTTTCCATGACTTTTCCAGATTTTCCTAAAAAGTGGGAACCCTTAATTACTATATTATATATAATATAGAAAATCTCAAGAAATCCATAGAAATTTCAAGAAAATCTTAGGAGAAAATAGAAAAAGTATTATATTCTAGATTTCCTCAAATTTTCCTTTAGTTTTCCATATGATAATTTCTCCATCATTTTTCCGCTTATAGAACGGTGAATTTTAAAAAATTCCAGAAAATTTTAGAAAATCTTAGAAAAATATACAAAAAATCTTGTGAAGTGGGGAATCAAAGAAAATTCTAGGATATTTTAGGAAATTTAGACAATCTCAGAAAAATGAAAAATTATAAAACTCATGTATTATATATTTTTTTAAATATTTAATAAAATTAAATAGAGCGAGGGGGTAGTTACTGGTTTCTATATCCGCTCTTGTTTGGAAGCAATTCTTTGGAAATCACTGGAATTGCATGGAAATCATCGGAATTTCGAGTCCTGTATACAATTTTTTTTGTCTTTTATAAAAGCAGGGCCCCCGTTAACAACTCACCTGCTTGTAACGCCACTGTTCATTAGATTAATATCTACGGACAGACATAAAATGTCCTCTATCCTCCCTCAATATCAAGAATTTTTTATTTTAAAATTTAAATTTTACAAATTTGTAGGTACTGTACCCCCCCCCTCCTTGCTATTGACAGAACTGTCATTAAAATAGATTATATAATCGCACCGAGAGGGAAATTACAAACTAAATTTTTGTGCACCAGATTTCCTTTCGTGGTTTTTTGGATTTCTCTAGATTTCCACGGATTTCTTAAAAATTCCCCAGATCTCTTACAATTTCTGGGATTTCTTTGGATTGCCTCAAGATCTTCTTTCGAAAATGTTATAAAAGTAAAAAAGAACCAAATAACTAAAGGTTATCCTGATTTCCTAAAATTTCATTGGATTTCCTAAAATTTCTTAAGATTTCCTTTCACTTGTATACCAATTTTCCCTAGCGGTGGTTTCCCCATCGAAGTTCGCTTAACTACCCCATCAGTAATTTTTCTGTAGGCTACTGTCCCGATCAGCGTTGCTATATTGGTTTAGTTGAAAATACCTAGATCTTGGGCAATTTATCTCTAGAATTCTCTAGATATATTTTAATATGCAAAACAGCGGCGTAGCAACAAATTTTACACTGGGAGGTGTAATTTTGGACATATCATGATCAACGCGCTGTAAAGAAAATTAAAAAATTCTGGGATGGCATGTGCGCAAGAATCGTGCGCATCACGGACGCCTTCAATCTCTCATCGACTTGTTTTGCATGGAAAACCACCCACAGGTACGATGACATAAAACAGAATACAGAAGCTATTTACTCCAAAGACATAATTATCAATCCACAGGTGTATCCAAAAACCAACTACTGCTAGTTAATTTAGACCAAGAATTTAACTTTTTCCTATATACCATTGGAAAGGGGACACATTTTTAAGCATTTCATAAAGAAACGATGTTGCAGATTATCCATTAGTTTTAGAGAAAACGGTATTTTAAAATCGAAATTTTTCATATTATGTTTAACATGGGAGTACATAGAAATGCAAGTACACGAGAGTTCTGTTGACGGTACGTGTGCCCAAATATAGTCTTAGTGATAGCCGTCATTAGCGGAGTTAAACTACGAATTTTTCAATTTATTCTCCCAAGCCCTCTCATTTTTTCCCTACAAAGCATGCCAAGAGCAGCCGTCCCAGCGCAAATCCAAGAAGCTGAGTACGCGACACTCTGACTCAAACTAGAGTGCTTCCCAAATAGAAACAGAACCGTCAATCATTATAAGTGGTAACATCATTTTTAAAGACATACTATTGAATTTTCTATGAGTGCATACATATAAGCGAGAGAGTTGCATTTGCGCTTAATATGCGGAGTATCGCAGTGGCGTATTTGTAAAATGCTTTAGGGAGGGGCAGATCAAAGATTTTGCAGAATTTTGTTAATCCATTCGTGCTCGTCAGTTTTAACTAATTCTTAATACATAAAATCCCAGCACGCACCTGCTTCTGCGTATCAATTTTTGGTGAAAAAAGAAACACTTTGATTGGTCGATTTTTTTACCAACCAAAAAATATATTAAACTAAGATTAGGACTAAAAACATTTGTCTAATCCAAGTCATCCTTGAGGGGGGGGGGGCAATTGCCCCTTTGTCCCCCTCTAAATACGCCACTGGAGTATCGTAGTATTTATAGAACCTCCCATATAGTCAACCAGTTTAGTAGTCGCGAATATGAGGTGAAAAGGTGTTTAAAATTCATCATGTCAATTGTTTTTAAAAACATAACACATGTCAAGTATTTATATGAACACTGGCTAACCAAACTAAAACAATTCGTAACATTTTGCAAGAAATTCACGGCGCGTTACTGAGTGACTTTATTTTTTATGTACGATTATATATGTAAAATTTTCGATTTTCAAATGCCGTTTTCTCTAAAACTAGTGGATAATCCGCAAAAAAAATTTAATAGAAACGGTTACATGCGGAATTGCCAATGTCGCTAGATAAAAAAAATATACAGAGTGTTACGTGCAAACTGTATCTAACAAAATTTAACAAAAATTTGTTACAGTGAAACTTTCTAATCTTTTGCTGTGCTAATTATCTTTTCTGAACACCTGGGTTAATTTCCGTAGATTTACAGGAAAATTAAAAAAATCCTTTTCCCTCTTTTCCACTTCCAAAATCGCTAGACCTGGCAACGCAGGTACTGAAAGTTGGTTAGGTGGGTCCCGCAGTAATCGAGATGGGGGTATCCCCCAGATAATTTCTTTGATTGGTGTTCAGAGAAAGCGTAAGAATGCCATTGATTATGAGCATCTAATGCAAAGCACTTCTGAATCCGAATCACCTTGCAGGTGTGTTTCTGATGCCTGAATCGATAACATTTATTCGAGCCAGAATGGTTAAGAAATTCTTGAATTGAGATCGCAATTACCCTTAAATGGCATGTTGGAAGATTTCTCCAGGCAGTTCAGCCTACCTACATAGTAGGTACTTAGTTGCACCGATCGCAACCAAAATAGAATCAACTGATGAAATCGAAACTCCGATCTCCGATGAGGAATCATTTCACAACTTCATTTTAATTGGTGACATTTTGGTTTTAATTTAGGTTATTATGTCATTAATGTTCGTTATTTAAGAAGTACTACTAAAGGTTATCGTATCAAAATAAATCTAATTGCTCAGAAAATTATTACTTCCCATGCTGTTAATGATAAATAATGCAAAATTGCACTTACAAATTAGGATAAAAGGAATTGCATAATTTAAACAGTACCGTCGGTGCACCTGGAAGAATGCCGTAATGGAGAATGTAATTCTCCCTTATAAGGTCGCTTAAAAGGTCACTTTTATTATTATTATTACTATATGCATGTACATATTCTCCAGTCGTGTCTTATTAAATCACTCTTAAAAATTAATTAACTTTCTAACAACATAAATTATTACAAAATAATTAACAGTTTTTTTTTTTAATTTTATTATAATTTTGTATAATATGGTTAGATTTCAGTTTTAAAACCATATCAGTTTGACCTACATACACTTTTAGTCATGTCGTACTAAAGACCACTTTAATGCCTTTTATTTAATTTAAATTTGATTAAAATTATAGCCTCTAGGGTTATAGACTTCATAGATATATTTTATGATTTTGTAATCCTTGCAAAACAAGCGTCCTCAGTTGCAAAATATCCTTGTTTAAGTAAAAGTCATTACCTTTTGTGTTAGTTAATAATAAAGAAATTAAATTGTATTTCACAGTAATTGATTTAATTATCTTAATTGTATATTTTTACAGTGCTATCTCATTTGCATATGATTCATGCACCAACGAATCGAATTTTCAAACGAAGGGAACCTTGCAGTGTCGGTTTGGTCCGACGTGGACCAAACGTATGAAATAGCAAAATATAAATTTTGATAAAAATTACGTGTGTGATTCAAAGGCCGCTCCTAGTAAGGAGCCGCCCTTAATATATTATTGTGCTATTGTCATAAAATAAGGTACGACCTTAAAATCCCGACTTTCTCAGTAAAGGTGTTAACGAACCACGACTTGATTGGTAGTCATAATAAATTTAAATTAATATAACATCCTGTATACAAAATCTTAATAAGAATAAATCATTATCCAATTTAACATTAACCCTTTCCTGCAATTTATAAAATTGATTAAGCGAAATAAGAGCTTTCGGAAAATTGCTAATTTAGTGCAAAGTAAGTTATTTTTGTTTGCCGAACTCTTAAAACGGAAGTGCGGGTGTGTCGGCTAAACCGGGGGAAGAAGGGGTAGTGTTAAGTACATCCGTTCGGTCAATGTACGATTTTACAATTACTATATCACCCACGTTCGGTCGTTCATCTATATTCGATGTCTAAACCCCCTTGCAAAATGCAGTTGCAAAACAAAACTGATAGATAATTGCTGCAATGATTGTGGTGAGCCTTGAAAAGCACAAACTGGTAGACAAATTGTGCAGAGGACGGACGGACGTGAAGCAGAGTTTATAGAGACAAAGTGATGCACTGATGTACATATAATGGGAGAGTCAATCAAATCAAATGCAACTATAAGCTATAATATGTTCCAATTTATAACACAATTCTTCTTCTTCCATTTCGATCTCATGGCGCCATAAAATTGACAGTGAGAAATTATCATTTTCTCACAAGCGAATACAAGCACTTAATTTAAACGTTTTCCACTTAAAATTCACAACTAATCGCCTTTTCAATTTAGTGCAATCATGGAAGAGAAAAAACTAAATCAACTCAAGAAGTTATGGTAAGAGAGTTGTAAGAATTATTGGATTTCTTATTGGAATTATGGTTGAATGAATAGAATTTGTTCAATAATGACAGAAACCATGAACATCTGAAGGTCTACACAATTTTTTTGACGTGGAAAAATCTTACACCAATAAATCAACAGCATCATTTTCAGAATGTAAATTTTTGAGAGGAATCCAAAAGGATATTGCCCCCTCTTTTCCAAATTTTCCCAATCCTTCCCAATCCTTTCTCTAACATTTTGTTATTTTCAATTTGATCATTTTTTGGAAGAAATTCTATCAATTCGTTTGTTTTAAAACTTCAAAACAATTGAGTCACTTATTTTCTTTATACAAACAATCGAGTATCGCTAGAATTGCAGCAGCAGCATCTAGCGGCTTTTTAGTCAACTATAGTCTTTAAGCATAAGAAGTTTTCGTTGTTTATCGATTTTTATGGAAGTTTTAGTTCTAGAACGACAATCAAAGATGGACAGATGCGTCTGTTTAAAAATTCAAATAATAAAGAAATATTAATTATTGTCGTATTATTATTGCTCCCCCCCCCCTCAAACAAGACGAATTTGATTATCCTTTAAACACTTGCGGTTTCAAAATAATCATAATAGCTTTCAGTAAAACTTTTCAAAAAATGTTTGTATTCAAATATAATAATTGTAAAATTAGTGATTTCTTGACAGAGTAAATTGAATAAAAATTATACCTAACTAGTCAAGAATTAGATTTAGAGTATTTGCAATTTTCAAGTTTTTTTAATCTATCTCAAAATTTGTGTGCTTTTTTCAGAAAGTGCATTTCTCCAGCCGGGGGTCTCTCTATTTCAAATTTTGGATCCCAAATAGTCTAAACTTTAAATAGCTTTTGTACGTCGTTTGTATCTGTGGGTACCATTTTTATATTTGTCTGTATGGATTTGGTTTTCGAGATATTTCAAAATTTCTGATAATAGCATTTCACCGGCCCCCCATTCCAAATTTTAAATAGGATATAATCAAAATCGTTCGTACCTTGTTAGTACCTTTTTTATTTTCGTTTGTAACAAATTTGTTTTCAAAATATTTCAAAATCTAAATAATACCAATTTCAAAGACCCCCCCCCCACTTCGATTTTGTATTTTTTTTTATATATTTCAATTATTTCAAAATCAATATTATTACCTTAGAATAAAAAAACAAAATTTTCATGGGGGCTTTCTATAATTTTGATATTTTCAATTTTCAAAATTCAATTTTCAGTAAATTTTAAAATTTCAGAAATATTTAGGATTTTACGACAAATAAGGGTTCTATCCATTTTATTTTTGAAATAATCGGTTTTGTAAAATATCTAATAATTATTTTTTGTTACTACCCCCTCCCCCCTTTGGTAACAACAAACTGCAAACAATTTAGATATTATTTTGAATTTAAAATTCGAAATTTTGTAATATCTCGGAAATGAAATTATATTAAAACGATTAATTTAGATTTAAATCCAAAATTCAAAATGGGAGTGGGCTGGAAAAATGTTATTACGAAACATTTTGAAATATCTCGAAATGGAAATGGGTACAAACAAAAAAAACAGGTACAAACGAGGTGCAAACGATTTGGACTATTTTGGATCCAAAATTTGAAATGGAGTGGGGCTGGCAAGATGCACTTTCTTCCAGATATCAAAAACTTGTCTTTAATCAAAACTTTTGGTTTTTTAATACGTAGGGGAAAATGTACGATTGATTTTTAACGAATTTTAAATTTGTGATAATTTTTATTTATTTCATAGATCGCAAAAAAAGATGTTTTTTGCATAAAGCATAAGTTACGTCACACGTTAGGGGGTAGAGAGGGTCATCTCAGATTTGCGATAAAAATGGACAGGGGGTCCGGGGGGTTTCAAATGTTGTGAAATTTTTAAAAATATAATATTTTGATCCATGAATCGGTTGTAGCAACATAAGTAGTGCTTATGTGCGATTTTTCATGCGGTTGAAAAAAAAATTAAATATTAATAAAAATGAATTGTTATTTAAAACCTGCAAAATTGATTTAATTTAAGTTAGTTGTTAAAAAAAATTTCTACAAATTATTAAATTTTATAGGGTAGAAGGGGGGGGGGTCAATAAAAATGTGACTAAATGAGACATAGGGGGAGGGAGGGGTCTAAAAACCTTAAAAATCGTGTGGCGTAATTTATGGACGACCCCTTAGTATTTTTGAAGATAATATTGATTCATGAACTGATTGTGTGAATTTATAGGTTTTATATAAATTCGGATCAATTGTTAAAAAGTAGTGGCAGTTTAAATTCTATAGTTCGAAATCTGCCCCCATATTTTGCGTTGGTTATATATAAAACATATGTTATGGCCAATGACGTAACTTGGGCATTGACATCAATGCCTATTAACGCTGGCCATTAATATCATTGACCGGCCATTGACATCAACGGCCGTTAACGGTTGGAAATGATGTAAAGATTAAACGATTCAACCCGGGACAATAAATGACAGTAACTCGGCCCTTTTCAAGGCTTCATAAGTGTACAGGGATTTTTATTTAATTTAGATAAACGTAAACTCATTTTAGTTTTAGAAATCTATCTTCCTCGACTGGGAAGCCCGACCTTTCCAGGGAAGCCTGAATTCGACGGAGTACGAAACGTGTGTGATGCCTAAATGTGATAGAATATGGAATCTGTAGAATAGTAGTTTCATCATTGCCCACCCTATATTGGCCATTAACGTCATTGCCCGGACAATGATATAAAAACCACATATAAAATTTTAAACGACCAAAATGCATAGTCATTGATGTTATTGTCCGGCCATTGACCTTAATGGCCGAATTGTCATCAAAGTCATCGTTGACCCTATTATTATTATTAAAACGGGTTGTGGTTCTGACACCCACTGCACTGAAGCTTGAGCTTATTGTGACTCTCATTCCACGTTTTACTCCAGCAACTGCGTCTCCTCGACAAAGTCGAGTAAGCAGTTGTAGTGTGCTTTAGCTATCTCCTCGGCTCTCGGATATGGAAAGCCAATGTGGCGTAGCCTGCTTCCAGGTAAAGCTGGGCATTCACATAATATGTGGTGAGGGGTTTCATCCTCTTCACCACACAACCTACAAGTAGAATCTTCAGTCAGCCCCATCATTTTGAGGTGTCTCTTAAGGCAGCAGTGTCCTGTGAAAAGTCCTACTATCCTCTTCAACTGTTTTCTACTCAGTTGGATTATATTTTTTGCCTTGGATTCCTTAGAGGGGCCCCCAATGAACATCCGCGACTGCCTCAGTCCAGGAAGACCCTCCCAGTAAGCAAGGTGTTGTTTCCATAACATGTCCCTGATCCCCTCCCTCGCGGTCGTGTATGCGATCCCGCAGGTGGGCTCAGGACCTATCATGGTTGTGTTGGCAGCCAATCTGGCCAGGCTATCTGCCTCTTCGTTCCCCTTGATGCCCTGGTGCCCCGGAATCCACATGAGCGAAACGCTGTTGCAGACTGCCACTTTCACCA
Source organism: Cantharis flavilabris (assembly GCA_949152465.1). Classification (NCBI taxonomy): domain Eukaryota; kingdom Metazoa; phylum Arthropoda; class Insecta; order Coleoptera; family Cantharidae; genus Cantharis; species Cantharis flavilabris. The sequence continues at coordinate 7,355,152 of OX424438.1, forward strand.
GTGCATCAAGGCGTTGTTTAACGACTATGGAATGTATTTCTACTCCTTCCAAGGTCTTTAGAGCTGCCTGGCTGTCTGTCATGATGCAGATTCGTCTACCATCGTAGTTTCTCCGCACCAGTTCAGATGCACAGGCCGATCATTGACCCTAACATATTGTTTATAATCTATATATTATATTTTTATATAATCCTACAAGTTTTTTTTATACCTATATTTATCTACTTACTATATTACATCTAACAACTTTTTGTGATTTTAGGCTTCCATACAAAGAAGAAGCCTTATGTTATGCTTCCGTATCCGTCCGTCCGTATCTTTCAAAGTCTTATTCGTTAAGTTATAATAATTTTTAAAATTATATTAATACCCGACAAAATATGAATTAATCTCTTAATATTTTTTACTCCAATATTCTTAATATAATCTAGGCTTTATATCTAATTTTTCTGTATTCTAATCTATATTCCAGCTATTGAGTTAATTTGGTAGCCGGTTTTTCCAGCTCCACCATGAAAATATCGGTTGTTATAAGAGATACGGGATCGCTTAAATCGGGAAAATTTTGGTTTTTCTTATGGGCGCCACACAGTGATCTAGATTTGAAAAAAGTGGGACATTATCAATTTATTGAAACTTCGAATATTGCAATATGAATATTGCAGAAGCAGAAAAGAAGGTTTCGAGTAACAGAAATTTACATTTTTACTCCTTTTTATAACAAATGAAGGCAGGTTGTGACTATATGAACCAAGCTTACTTTGATTGTCACTTAATAAGGAAAGCAATACAACAAAAATGCACTTTTAGATATCAGCAATGAAGTCTTCTTTTTCCTTAAAACGGCACAGTTTTAATTTAATCGCTTTCTATTAATGTATTTTAAAAAATTTATAAAAAATTGTGAAGACATGCTGAAATACAATAAATATACCCATGCTTGTTGTAAAATTAGATCTACAAATCGATTCGCATTACTTCGAGTCTTTAAATTTTATTCACCAGTTTTGTTTGTTTGTACAGTAGGCATATCAAGTGCAATCAGGTGCAACAAAGTGCAAACATTTATTTTATCGCGATTTTTGACGATAAGTGGATTATCGGAGAAATTGATTATTTCGTGTAGAAATATCCCTAAATTTTTCTAGGTTTTTCCTAGTAATTATACTAGGAACTATAATTATTAACTATAACTATAATACTATTAATAATAAACAATTAAACTATAAATAACAAGTTAAATTCAATAATATAATCAAATATATCTTAAGCTTTCGAATATAAATGGACACAAAAAACAACGTGGTCAGGAAGATACCTTAACTATAGCTCACACCACCACAAAAGTCAAGCAATTGGCACAGCTATAGTACTTGTTGATAGAGCCTTAAAACTAACCCATGGCGACTACAGGAAAGAAACTTTAAAAATTGCCCAAGAAACTTTATTCAAGAATGGTTACCCTGGACCTCTGGTGAAGAGAATTATCAAGGATCGTGTTAACAAACTATATAATGGTAACACAATGAAGAAAGAAGTTTCCAACTTTGCAGTTATGCCATATGTAAAAGGTTTAAGCAAAAAAATCAAGAGAATATTAAAACCTTACAAGACCAATGTAACTTTCAAGTCCACTAATAACATTGGTCAACTTTATACTAAATTGAAAGACACCGTACCTCCTGAAAAGAGGTCAGATTTAATATACAAGGTCCAATGCAATAACTGCAATTTGGTATATATTGGACAAACCAACCAATGGCTTCAAAAAAGAATGAGTGGACACATTTCAAGTATACGCTGTAATAATCCCGAATCCACAGCTATTGCCAAACACATTCTAGTCGATGGACATGATGCAGATTTTATGAACGCCAAGATAATCAAATCTGTTACCAACTACAAAGATCGACTTCTTCATGAAATGATATGTATCACAAGAGAGAAGAACGCCATGAATAGGAAGACAGATATAGACGGATTAAGCAACATCTACAGCCATTTACTCGTCTAGTTCGCCCTTACACACATTGGAGTTAAGTTTTTCCTATTTGACGGAAACTCATCATAGGTTGTTCCTTAACTCACGATCTTTTTGGATCTTAGGTCGTATCAAATGACAATGTGTTTTGTTCCCGGTTTCCATGTATTTTATTTTGTTTATATTAAATAAAATTCTGAAGAAGACGACAAAAATCGTCGAAAGCTTAAGATATATTTGATTATATTATTGAATTTAACTTGTTATTTATAGTTTAATTGTTTATTTTCTCACAAGTTAAGATTTATATATTTACTATTAATAATAGTAATATTAAAAAAAAAAATTTCAACAATATCGAAAATAATCAAAAAAGTTTTATTGTGTATAGTTGTAACTTGTAAAGTTGTTTCAGATTACAATATTTTTATACTAACAACACCAAAACCCCGCGTGAATACAAAAATTAATAACAAAACTCGAAAAAAGGATTAATGTCCCACTTTTTTCAAATCTAGATCAAATTCGATTTCTGCATTTTTAAAAGTTTTTTTTTTACAATGACAAATTTAGATTCCTTGTAAAAAAGTGCCTCAGGAGTGCCTTCTTATGGTTTATGCTTGAAAAAAAATAAACCCAAAAATTACAAATTTCCGTTTTTTCCATAATTCAAAAACTAAAAATGACATCAAATTTTCTTTCAAATAATTGTTTAACATGAAAATGTAAAACTTTGCCCTAATGTAACTATCTAATTTTATATCTCGTATTCGCAGTTGGTGGCGCTCGTAACGTCGTAACGCTACCAGATGTCATACGTTTGATGTTGTTTTCAGTTTGATTCTGAATTGTTTTATCGTAAAACCACGGTGAAATGATAATTCACTAAATAGAACACCAAAAGAATGCAAACGTTTGGTTTAATCAAAACTTTCTAAACCAACTATACGTATTAGATTAACTTAATAGTTTTCCGCGTGGTGGCGTTCGTTTAATATAATTGCGAATCTTTTATAATAACTGAGATCTAGACCTTGTACAACAAGGAAGTATTGTAATCCCAATTTTTTTTGGTTTCCAGATTTTGACGGAAATATCCGTTTTGACCTTCCCTGAATTAATTTTGACTATTTTCGTTGTGACGTCTGTACGTACGTATGTCGCATAACTCAAATACGGTAGGTCGTAGAAAGTTGGAATTTTGGATTTGAGACACTTATAGCATCTAGTTGTGCTTCATGACGCGCATAAATAGATTAACAAGATTCTTGTAATAATAATAATAATAATCTTTATTGACGGATTTGTATATTTACTTATTTCATTTAATATTTGACTAAAATATTGATCAAAAATGCTTTACAAAGTAAAACAAAGACTTAAAAACATATTATCAATCATTTTTAATGTGTTTTGTAAAATTAAAAATTAAAAAAAAAAACTTGGATAAAATAAAATTTTAATTTGAGTTATTTTTAAACAATTAAAAATTATTTTATTAATAAAATGTAAACATAATTTGCAATTTAATGAATTACACTTCATATAAGGTATAATAAATCTAAATAATAATGTTGTAGATATAGCAGCTATACAAAAACAAGTCTATGTGTAATGCGTCAGATGTAATTAGTATTTATTATATTATTTAATAATTATATAATATACTTAATAAATAAGGCTTCTTACTATGCTTCGTACAGAAACCTAAAAAAAGGGTATGATCAAATATTTAATTTAATTTATTTATCTTGTTCTTTAAGGGCGACTTTAATTTCTTCCGCAAAACACTGGTCTATAAGTACAGCTCTCTCACATGGGTCTTTTTCATTTATTTTGTTCACACAATCATTCATGAACTTTTCTAAATAAGTTATGTGGATAGCTTTACTAAGTTCTTTTACGTTTTCCAAGAGTAATTCTCCATTCTCGTTTATACATTTAGATTTAATAAGCAAGCAGCGAATAAAACATCTAAAGTTTCTGTCTTCGGGATATACTCCACTTTTGAGGACCTTTTCTACTACATTTTCAGATAAATTGTGTTCTTTGAGACACATTTCTTCGTGCTCATGTTCCACTTTCATAAAACTTTCGTATACACCTTCGAGAGTCATCTGAAAATATTATATTATGTAAAAACAAGAAATTTAATATTTTTGAATCAACAGTGATTTCCGAGTTAATCAAAAAAGTCGTGTAATTTATGAAAAGTTAGATACTTCTTCACAATACATATCCAAAGCGTAACGTATGATTGCAGCAAAAGCAACACGTTCAGCTTAGAATGTATCCAAATGGCAAGATTTTTTTTCAGAGCCTGACGAAATATAGATTTATGAATCTATACAATATCTATTATATTTATAAAAAAAACTAAAAATTACCTTGCATTCTGTAGATATTAACGTTAAAAGCAAAATAAAGTTACAAATGAAAATAGTATTCATTATGAAATTTACACAAAATATATTTTGGACATACGAACTGCACAGACAGGATTGAAGATACCAAAAATGAAGATTCGTTGTATCTTATATATGCCTTTTATTTAATTTTTTATTATTTTAATCATTATTGTGTTTATTTATAAAACTAAATTTAATTATGCCTGTCCCACGATCAAAATTTCCATCATTATCTTCATCAAAATTTTGTTCAACGTGTTGACGTAACGTTATGATCATGACAATAACAACATAACAAAAATACTTTTGAAAATTATTATTAAAATAATATTCCTCTATAAAAAAGATGATTTATTAAATTAGTTTGCTTTTCTGTGGAGGTATAGCAACTACTGATGGTTCACATGTAAGAGGTCAACCGTAATTTTTTTAAATAATTATCATATAATGAAAGGAATTAATATAATAATAAAATGCTGTTTTGTAGTCTAATAATGCAATAAACATTAAAATTTCGGTTTAATATGATTAAAGTTGTTATTAAACAAATAATTTAATTATTTATGATAGATAGAATATTTTAATGCAATGGAAAGAGACCGAAATATGTTACAATTTCTCGATACTATAAAAGATAATTTTGTAGGGAAAACGCTATAGTTATGGGACAGAATAAAACATAATTATCGGACATTAGTGTTTCCAAAGTGAAAAATAATAGTTCTCATATTTTTGTTGGGGGATTTCCCGGATAAATTTAAAAAAATGCGTAATGTGGGTTACCGATTTTTATTTTTTGTATATTTTTTCTTCTTCATTCCTCTATATCTGCAGTGTCGTATTTAAATGGGGGCAAAGGGGCAATTGCCCCCAAGTATGATTCGGATTGTACCCCTAAAGCCCCCTCCCCCCTGATAAAAATGATGTTCACCACGAAGTTTTAAAATTTAAATTACTTTAAATTATTTTTATGTATTTGTTTATTTATTCATTTACTAGCTGGAGAGCCCGTCCTCAGACGGGCAGCTAGACGGTGGATTTTTTTTTAGCGGTTTTATTGGACAAATAATTACAAACATGAAGAGGAACAATTTTATTAAATAATGTATTTTTACCCCTTACTGCTTTTCGAAAACACAGGGTATACTATGTACAATCTTTGTTTATTATATCTCTATCCCCACCCCTCCCCGTTCTGTATATTATTTGTTAGATTATTTAGGGTCAAATTCATATCATTGGCTAACTATTCGCGCTACCACATCGGCTGACTGGATCATGAAGCGGTTTAAAACATATATTCGGTTCCTCTATACATATGTTGGCAAAATGTACTCCACAAACAGTGAAATAAAACAAAAAATTTAAAGTTTTAAAAACCCCTGACGGTAAAAGCACCTAACTTTAAAAATTACTGTTCCCTTTAAAAAGAAAGAAATAATTTTTTCTTCTTCACTCAACAACATATACTCTCGGACACTTAACTCGAAAAATTAACTTATCATCCTTTGCCCCCTCCCCCCACTACAAAATTTAAACATTAATTTTGAAGTCAGGGGAAATGGAGATTTGTTCCACTTACGAAACCTGTTTATACATTCCGTATTAAAAATTCGCCGTTTCCCCTAATATTTTATTATTTGTATTTTGTATTTTATTGTATGAATTTTAAGTAATTCGTTACAAAAATGCAGTAGAATAATATAAATCGTAATTGGGGACGAAATTACCAGGGACAAAATTACCAGGGGATCAAATTACCGGGGATCAATTTACTGCGGGTCAAATTACCGGCACCGATCGGACACTGGTGTTTTCAAAGTGAAACATAAGAGTTCTCATATTTTTCTAGGGGGTTACCCGGATAAATTGAAAAAAATACGTAATGTGGGTTACCGAGTTTTATTTTTTGTATATTTTTTCTTCTTCATTCCATTATATCTGCAGTGGCATATTTAAAAGGGGGCAAAGGGGCAATTTCCCCCCAAGGATGATTCGGATTGTACCCTTAAAGCTACCCCCTGATAAAATGATGTTTACCACGAAGTTTTAAAATTTAAATTACTTTATAAATTAATTTTTATTTATTTGTTTGTTTGTTTATTTACTAACTGGAAAGCCCGTCCGCGGACGGGCAGCTAGACGGTGGATCTCTATTTTAGCGGTATAATATTTAAATATTTAATTTCGTTTCCCGCTACTGGGTGATTCCCGTTTTTCTATATTTTCAAAGTATCGCAAAAAGTTGCTAATAAACTTGATGTGCCGTGAGAGCAATTAAAATTTTTTTTTATAATATAAAAATAAATAAGTTTCTCAAATTCTAATTTTCTTTAGCCGAACGTTTTAATTTCCCTCACTTATGCACAAGAACAAAAAATTTCCCAGCTTTTTCCTACGAAATTTGTATAATTATTCTGTCTTCTGTAGGTATTCTAGATGAGTGGGAATTTTATTATATGTACTGGAGGGTGTTCACCCCCAGACCATCCGGTTTACACTTTTCACTATAATTTTGACAGTTAACTTTCGAAGTAACGTAAAAGTTGCTACTAAGCTCTGAGCAGTAAGGCACTTAAAAATATGTATTTCCAAGCTTTAATATTGTCTAGCCAAAGGTTTAAATTTCCCGAAATTTTGCTTAAAAATTCAAATTTCCCGGTTTTTCCTGGCGAAATTTGTAAAATTATAAATCCCCTATCTTCTTCAAGTATTCTAAAAGAGTGAATATCCTGCGATATGTACTGGAGGGTGTTCCACACCCCCCAGACCCCCCAGTTTACAATTTTTACTTTATATTATTTTTATAATTAAGTATAACTTTTATAATCAAAGTAACACAGGAAGTTGCTGCTAAACTCCGTGAGCAATAAGGTAATTAAATAAATATGCTTTCCAAGTTTTAATTTTTACTAGCCGAAGAAGGTTGAACTTCCCTAATTTTTGTTTAAAAATTCAAATTTCCCGGTTTGGATTAATATTAGACAAATATTTTTAGTCCTAATCTTAGTTAATGTATTTCTTGGATGGTACAAAAATGTACTTCAGATGTTCTGAAGTCACTATTAGTGCTGTGAGTGTATTAATTGTTTTACATCTGAGGTAGCTTGCTGAGCTCGTCTCAGATGTGTCCGTAACCCTGAATTTCTATTATCGATAAAGCCAAATCATCAACTCAGGAAAATTGCTGGTTTAAGGTACCCTCCGAAGCACGGAGACTATCATAAGAAAGTTTAGACTGTCACGGAATTTAAACTGAGTAAATAGGCTGACAAATTTTTTTTTTGATTTAAACCGTTATTGGGCGGGTGAATAATAATTGTAATTAAGATGTCCTATAACTGCATTCTACTTTCTAGTTTTCTAAAAATTATCGAAATGATGCCTAAGAATCACTTTTATGAACAAATTCAAGTGGAAGTTTCGAGGGGTAAATCTCCCGGGAAGTCTGGTGTACAGCTTGTAGGAAGTCCCGTGAAGTCCGGGGAAGTCCGGGAAGTCCGGGGAAGTCCGAGGAAATCCGGGGAAGTCTGAGGAAGTCCGGGGAAGTCTGGGAAGTCCGGGGAAGTCTGAGGAAGTCTGGGGAAGTCTGAGGTAGTCCGGGGAAGTCTGGGAAGTCTGAGGAAGTCTGAGGAAGTCTGAGGTAGTCCGGAGAGGTCAGGGAAGTCTGATATATAAAATGATATTTTGTCATAAATTAATAAATATCATAATTATATATAATAAATAAATAAATAATTACAATAAATAAATAAATGTCATAATTACAATGAATAATTTACTTCTTAAAGCAACACAATAATATTTGTCACAATGTCTGAGGAGGTCCGGGGTAGTCTGAGAAAGTTTGGGGAAGTCTGAGGTAGTCCGGGAAGTCTGGGGAAGTCTGGGGAAGTCTGAGGTAGTCCGGGGAAGTCTGAGGAAGTCTGGGAAGTCTGAGGAAGGCTGGGAAGTCTGGGGAAGTCTGAGGTAGTCCGGGGAAGTCTGGGAAGTCTGATATATAAAATGATATTAATTCTTGCCGCGCCATTCTTGCGCGCTATTGATCTGAAATTTTGTATATAGCTTCCTATGACCAAGTACTAGAATTCTAAGGCACTAATTTTTACTCGGTTTTTCGATATCTAGCGCCGTTTTCGAGTTATTTAAATTCAAAATCTCAAATTTATCTCAAATTTCATAATTACAATAAATAATTTCTTCTTGAAGCAACACAATAATATTTGTCACAATGTCTGAGGAAGTCGGGGGAAGTCTGAGGTAGTCCGGGAAGTCTGGGGAAGTCCGGGGAAGTCTGGGGAAGTCCGAGGAAGTCCGGGGAAGTCCGAGGAAGTCCGGGAAGTCTGGGGAAGTCCGGGGAAGTTTGGGAAGTCCGAAGTGGGAGGAAGTCTGGTGTACACAATTTTTAAGCGTGGTTTACCCCTCGGGAAGTTTCCATTCGTGATATTCAAAATGATGTTGAATTTTGCTACCGTACCTTACCCAAGTAGGACCTGTAGCGGGAAAGTTGTAGAGTAGTTTTAATTTTTTCCATTTTATAGGGGTTTTGCAGTGTTAAATCCGAATTTAGGTTTGTTAACAACATAAAAAAAGTAAAAAATCTCATTTTCTTGTGGTTTTTTGCTTATAACTCGAAAACGATCAACTTTTTGAATATAACTTCCCTATTAAAAATGAAAGTACATAAAATTTACAACAAATTTTATTACTTATGTTTTTATCTACAACAAACCGTTTGAGTTCAAGGGCTAATTGAAAATTAGCGTATTTTGTCTCTTCAAAAACCCACTTTTTCCATTCCAAAACTCTAATTTATTGTTAAAAGTTGTCATTTAGTGAATTCTTTGTAGAATAAAAAAGTTGAATACAATGTAAACTTAATTTTAAATTTAAACAATGCATTTCGGGCATTGGAGTAATTTACTAAACGACAGCATTTAATAATAAATTTGAGTTTTGGAGTGGGAAAACACTCCAATTTTCAACCAGCGCCTGAGTCCAAACAGTTTGCCGGAGGAAAAAACCTAATCAATAAAATTTGTAGGAAATTTTATGTACTTTCGTTTTGATTAGAAAGATTATTTACGAAAAGGTGATAGTTTTTCGCTAATCACTAATAAGTAATAAATAAAAACATAACACTATCTTATTAAGTCAAGAAAAATTAAAACCAATTTATTGGCTTTCAAACATTTTTCAAACACTATTTTATTTGGGAAATCAAAGAAAATATTAAATAAGTAACGATTAATTGGTAAATTTTAATATTTAATATTTACCCCCCCCCCTCCCGGACTAGTTAATAATAATTTAAAAAGATTCAAATTGAATTTTTGAAATAACAAATAATTATTCCCCCCCCCCCTCCACACACACACTCCTATTTTCTTCATTTTAAGTAACAGAGCAAACAGTTTTTCCGGAAAAATTTTATATTCCTACCTTTGCTATCTCCATTTTCCACTTACACAAGACACTTATATCACTAAGGTCCGATTTATCAAAATCCAGCTATCTTAACTAAAGGATAATTTCTTTAGTTAGAAAATAAATTTTACTTTGGTTTAGGGAAAACTGGAGTTTGATAAATTGAACCTAAAACTTGGATTTTTCAAATGGTTTTTGCGCGAAACGCAACACTAACTTTTCCGTTGGCGAATGGAAGTTTTCCCGTAACCACCGTTAATTACGATAAAGAAAACTTTGAATTGAAAACCAACAAAACCGAGTCCTAAACTTGGTAAGAGTCAATAATTTTTAAGGAACAAATATCAAAACCACCTCACGCCTGTAACAACAAATGCCGAATGTACCTGTGCGTCATGTTGGAACTTTTGTTCTTTTGTTTTTATCTAGGTAATAACGCGCATTGCCGATTAGTCACTACCTACGATGTATTTTGTACACATAATTTTGTAAATATGACCAATTTTTAAATAATTACACCAGTAATGTTTACGATTGAATTACTTCGTTAAAATTTTACATTTTATAAATTAAAAATAAAATTAGAACTGGGAGGGAGGGGGTGATTTTGAAAAAATAAAGATCTTGTGAAATGCAGTTGCATTGATTAAACTACTATAATTTTAATCTTGGTTGGAAGTAAAGAAATATTTATTTATCGAAATAATCGAAAATCACTTGTCTAATAAGTTTAAAAACCAATAAGTAAATTTTGAAAATTTTGATATCTTTTAGGAAATATCAAATTGATTCTGCTTATGCGATAAAAAATGGCTAAGTATTAGGTAGGTACAATAATAATTATTATTGCGGAAAAACAAACATAACTATTGACTTTATTTCCTAAAAACTAAAATAATTACCGATAAGCTTATTTGCTTATCATTTAAGTAGTTTATCTTCAATATAAAAACAGATATAGTTTCCTTAGTTAATTAGAGTAATTCACAATTTGTAATCAAGTGCAGTGGTGACCTCCGATCCAAAATGATTCGCCTTTTATTGCCGGTTTTCCTGTTGGCTGTAAGTAGAATAACCATGTTGCCTGTGGACTATACCTAACAATTTTCTTTCATAGTATTTCTTGCACGTAAATACTGTGAACTCGGCAAGTAATGTCAACATCTACGAGTTTAACAAGAATTCTAGCAATAATGGAACAAATAACTGCTCCCAAGTGTGGGAGTGTCTCGATTGTTCCACATCGCGACTTTGTCTTTGGAACTCAACGACTGGTGGTTATGATGAACATTTTAAGGATTGTAATAGTGGAACGACATGTGCTTATGGAAACTGTACCATATATCATAAACCTGAATGTACCACTAATACGACCATCCCAGGGTTTGAATGTCGAACACCTGGAATGTATCCAGATCCGTTTGACTGCAAGAAGTACCATTATTGCGTTCTCGAAACTCAAGGAAACAACTCCACAAATAATTCTACGAGTAATTCCACTTTAATTAACTACTCTGCAGAGTGTGATTGCCATTTTGCGTATAATGCATACACAAAATCTTGCGACATAAAGCTACAGAATGATACTTGTGGTTATTATAATCCTGTACCAAACTGTTACGAGAAGGGACAAAGTGAACGTTTGTGGCCAAACCCTAGTATTTATTACATATGTTTACCCAATTACAATACAGGAAGATTATATCCCTATCTGTATGGCTGCGATCATGGTAAGGTATACAATGAGCGCACGTATCTTTGCGAATAAAACCTATTGTACTTTTTTTTAATCAATAAAATTAAAAATTTTATTACGGAATTTTATTTTATTCGTTCACAATAAACCCTTACGTTACGCTTATGGAAAGCTTAGCAGGCTAACGTTTGACTGATAGTAGAAGCATACCCTAGGGCTGCACTCCAGTAGATGGGCAAAAAATAAATGTAGACAAGTAAGGGCAGCTATAAAAACCCACTCTGGTAAACAAACAGAGAATTATTTTCGACTTATGACACTATTTCCCTGAAGATGCAAATTTTAAATGATTAACTTTTGAATGCTAATATATTCATTACACTACAAGCAAGCTACGACTACATTGAATATATTAATAATTATGATTAGAGCATTATAAGCATGAATATTTTGCCGGATTATACTGTTTACCATTGTCGCAAATTTCCAGGAAAGGATATAATATGGCTTCCTCCTCTTTGAAGAAACCCGTAGTGGTCGTTGGATCGGGGGTTGGTTTTACGTCTTCGTATGCCCTGCATGTGTAATAAATGCTTGGATTATCTTTCAAGGCACCAGTTTGTAAGGGCTCAGTGCAAAGCGGTACGGCGTATCCTTGACAAGTAGTGTTACTCATTTTCTTATCGCAATAACCAGTGCGGACATTGTAACTGTATCCATTTTTGCATGTCCTTTCGGCATGCGATGCGATGTCTCTATTGTCGGAATCGCTTTTGGCAACGCAAAGGTGGTATTTGAAGCAATTGCCAGGATCTGGGAAAAGCCCTTCCGTTTGGCATGGAAATTCTTTCAAGCCTTGTGGAGAGCATTCAAAGCTTGGAGTGTATGTACATTTTCCTGTACTGCAAAATTGGGTTGAGTTGCAGGTCCAAACTTTTGAAGGCCGGAGTTTATCATCGCAGGTATACAAGTTTTTGCATTTGTGACACATTGGACCAGGAGCGGTACAGACGGGGTCATCCGAAGCATAACTCTCCCATTCCTGATTTTCTAAGCGATAATCCGTCCAAACGGTGGATGTAACAGCCACTATTAGCACTACCTGTAAAAAATATTATAAAAGATAATATCAAAAAATTAATAAAGCAAAAATACTTACAAAGGCTAACAAAGTGGAAAGCTTCTCTAAGTTATTCATTTTCTTTCAGTTTACACTCACGATCACTGATCTAACAATTCGGCTGACATGTTTTCTTATATAGTAGAATGTACATCAGAAATTGTGCAATAGTTTACATTTTATTGATAACTTTTAATAAAATTAATTGAAAATCCATGTTTAATTTAATCGATTTTAAGATAAATTGCATTTATCGAAAATTGAATTTATGAAATTGAATTTTTTGTAGAAGAGAACTTATTTCTATATTTGCTATATGCAGTATCCAGTCAGGAAATATGACTGATTAACTGGGAAAATGCAATTAATGTATTTTTGGCTTTGGCCGCTCAGTTTGGCCTGATGGTGATATGTAGACTTTGATTTATATTCACGAAAGTACTTGAGAATATGAGCATATACATATATGCACCGAATTTTCTTAAAATATGCACTAAAATTAAAAAAATAGATAAAATATGCATTGATACGCAAACTACAAAATATCTAACCTTCGAATTTTTCAATTTTTTTTTCAAATTTTCAATAACCTAGATTTATAAAATTTGATAATTTTAATAATAAATTTGCAAAATTTGCAATTTTTCAACATTTGGTGCATATTTAAGTAAATAATGCATATTTGTGCATATTTTGGCCACTTTTGGTGATTTTTGTAGAATTTTAATAGAAAAAATAAAAAATTATTATTAAATTTTGCCAATTTAAGCAATTATTTTCTTTAATTTATGCAATTTAATTTTTTTTTATTTAAAAAATAATTTTTTTTATTTATTTAAAAAATTATAAATATTAAATTGTTAAAATTAAATAAAATAATTGCTTAAATTGGCAAATTTTATAATAATTTTTAATTTTCTTTATTAAAATTCTTTAAAAATACACCAATATGCACCCAAATATGTACAAATATGCATTATTTGCTTAAATATGCACCAAATGTTGAAAATATGCAAAATATGCATTTTGACTAGCAGTTTTTCGGATTTGTTTTTACCTAATTTGTCCAGAACTCATAACGAATCTGTTGGCATATTAATATTAAATAATATGCAGAAGCATAAAATCCGAACTCTAGTGATATGTCTATGAAAGACGAGCAACAAGGGTTAGATTAGGTTTCATTTTATTCTTCTCCTGTTAATAAAATCATAAAAAATAAGTTTCTAATGGAAGAGTGCTTATACCTACTTGAAGCAAAATAAAATTTCTGTTGGTTTAATGTTTCTTTTTGATGTTGCAATAAAATGTAAAAATATGTTATTATTTTCCTTGTTTCCCACTTAAAGCTAAAAACCAATTACTAATTTAATCTTATCTAAATATTGCATAATATTTGTATTAATGTTTTTCACTTTACACTGTTATATACTTCGACTAGGAGTTAGTTTATGAGTTTACAATATGCCCATTTGCCTGTTTTTCTTTAATTTGTCAGCTCAACAATGCAGAATCATCAAATCTTCTAAACTTTTGAATCAGGAGATAAACAAAAACTGATGATATTGCAATCAGTGCCGGATCAAGCTATTTCAGCGCCGGGTGCAGATTAGGTAAATGGCGCCTTTAACAGCGGCGGTTTCTCAAAGGACGCATGAGCAAATTCTGCAGTATTAAACTAGTAAAATTTTCCAAAAAGTAAAATTGTAAAATTTTGATTGTGAGAATTATCAAAAGATAGATAATCCATCTACAACACTTACCCAAGATGGAACGCGAGATACAATCGCAAATGCAGAATCCTCAGCCTAGCATCTACATGGAAATGATGCAGTCATCACAAGGACCACAAGGATTTACTGTATTAATAATAATTTCGAGATGACTCCGATTATACAGTATACATCCAGAGATTAAAAAGCACTGGGAGGAGCCAAATTAATTTAATTTAATTAATTTTACGGTGGATCCCTGATACGCAACACTCGAACCGTGTTTACGAAGAAGTGCATACAATGTAAAATGTAGGTATCACACTGGAGGGTCTGGGTGGTATGGAATACCCTCCATACACTATTCGTTCTTTAAATTTAAATTCACTTAGTGATTAAGTGAATTTAAATTAAACCTTTCGAACAAATAAAAATAAATTCAATTTTTGGACGAGAACCTTTTGGAAGAATAATTTGGAAGGAGTAGTGGAGTAGAAATTCATTTGGAATTAGAGAGGACAGTTCCCGTGGAAGAGAAGAAGAAGTACCCACAACCCATTTAAGTGTACCTAATTGGGTTAAGAATTATCGCAGCAGATAGGAATACAGAATTAAGCGGAACAGGTTTGCATAAAACTTAACATTATAAGTGCTGGCGCGATTTATGCGGAAATTTATTCGGATCGGAACAAACAGTGCGTCAACTGGCAATAATAGTAAATTAAAATTTAAATTCTAATTCAATTGTTTTGCTTAACAAAAATAAAATATCAAAATTCCTGCAATACTCGGTAGGATTTTTTTTGAATTAAAAGATTGAAGATTTCACATTCATTCGACAATAAGGCAGAAGGCTGAGGTTCGATATTTAGCTGGCATTATTCCAGAAAGTTTAATAAAGTAAGTATGCACAATATAAGGTTCTTGACCGAGTCGTAGCAATATATAAGTACATCCCAGCGGGTCTGTGGATTATAAAATACCTTCCAGTATCCCACTAATTGTAAGAAGCGATTCAGGAACTTTGTGTTTTTCAAACCGGGGGGTCTGGGGGGCATGGAATGCCCTCCAGTACATCATTAATTGTGTTAAGTTTTATTCCATAATCAAGTTACCCTGATGTATTTAGCTATGAAAGAGTAAAAGTTTTTTTTTGATAAAATTAATCCAAAAATATGTGAGCAAACTTTCCGTTTCTGAGGGGCATGGAAGGCCCCCCAGTAACAAACAGTTTATGGCCATATTTTTTTATGAATTTGATTAAATTAAGAACTCTAATGCCCGGTTTCACCAACCTTCGTCAAGGTTTTCAAGGCATTTTGATCAACGTCAAATCTGTTTTAACCAATTATGAAACAGATTTTCATGAGTTAACCAACGTCAAATCATTTGACGTTGATCAAGTGCCTTGAGGAAGGTTGGTGAAACTGGGCATCACTCTTTCAGAACCAAATAGTTCAAGGATAATGAAACGCCCTTTAGAAGGAGTGAAAGATGTTTAGATACTTCTTCAATGAAATTAAACCCTCAGGTTTTCAGAAATGTAATTGGTTCTGATAGAGTAAAAGTTCCTTGTTTATTGAAGTTAATTAAAAATTATAAGCACAAACTGTTTGATTTTCAAACCGGGGGGTCTGGGGGGCATGGAATGCCCTCCAGTGCACTAGTAATTTGTTGACCCAGTAACTTGATTATGGAATGCAGTAGTGTGAGGTAAAGCACACCGGTGCAGTGACGGCGCCAGGGGTGGGCCAGGGTGGGCACTTGCCGACCCTGTTGATTGGAGTTCCTACCCAAGTGCCCACCCATCCTGGGCCCAATTTAGGCCTACCCATTTCAAAAATGTTGGCGCCGCGCCGTTGCTGCTTTACCAATTAAATTAAAGAAAATATGAATGAAATCATAATAATTCGTGACTTCTCGCTTAGCGTTTTGTGAGTTATTGATTTGATATGGAACTTTTTATTAGAAATTTAATATTTTATAGAAAATTAAATTAAAAACGCACAATTTTGAAGCCTTCTGAATTTTGGCGCTGGGTGCGGCCGGCGGCTCCATTGTACCCATGGTTTATCCACTCTGACTGCAATATATGTGTTACGGTCAATGATGACAATTCGGTCATTAACGTCAATGGCCGGCCAATAACGTCAATGCCCAGCTTAGTTGGGCATTGACGTCATTGACCGGCCATTGACGTTAATGACCATGCATTTTGGGCGATGTTGACATTTAAAATTTCATGTGTGGTTTTTACATCATTGTCCGGGCAATGACGTTAATTCCCAATACGGGGTGGGCAATGATGAAACTATTATTCTATAGATTCCATCTGAAAGTAATATATTAAATGTACCCTTGCAATTAATATTAGTTATTAAGGGATACTTAAGTTAATTTTGTTAGAAAATATTAGTGATACGACCAAAGAAAATGAGATTACTCTTAGACAAGCAGCAGCTTAAAGCGTGTTTTAGGAGGCCAGGGTTACAAGCGTTGTCTTTGCGAGGGTGAATGTAAAAATAATAAATATGCGTGTCGCGCAACAACAAATTCGCAATTTACTCTCGTACCAGAATAAAAATGATTAATTGAAAAAATTGTATTTTATTATTTTTTAATTTATATTATTTTTGTTAATAAATAATGAGTAAGTATATTATAATACAATGAATACAACATATGTACGTAAATATCACTTGGGGGCCGTCCATTAATTACGTAAGGGTTTAGGGGGAGGGGGGGAAGTATCGGAAATCTTACGGACCCTTACGTGGGGGGAGGGGAGGGTCCGATGTATTCCTTACGTAAGTATCGTAAAATACCGTTTTTAAATTAAATTTTTAAAATACCCCGTTGATCTTTTTTTTCGCTCTTCGCTGTTTTTCAGGACCTTTCTTTTTCCGGTTTTCACTGTTCTTTAGGTACGCCATCGACCTTTCTTTTTTTGTGTGCACTTTTATGTCATGAAAATAACTTTAATAATCCTTACGTAAGATGTAACGGAGGGGTGGGGGAAGAGGGGTTGCCAAAATTTTACGTGCCCTTATATGAGGGGGAGAGGGTGTCAAAAATTACAAAAATCGTCCTTACGTAATTAATGGACAGTCCCTTGACAGTTAGCTGTCAAGTTTAAATCTCCATTTTGGCGTTCTTTATAGTGGTTATTCCATAATATCATCATTGCCCAATCTATTTTGGCCATTAACGTTATTGACCGGCCAAAGACGTAAATATTACAATCAGATGAAAATATTTACATCATTGCCCACGTTAACGGGCGTTAACGTCAATGGCCGGTCAATGACGTTAATGGCCAGCTTAAATGGGCATTGACGTCATTGCCCGGCCATTAACGTTAATGCCCAATTTACGTCATTGACCGTAACATATGCATACTTGTTAGCCAACAAAATTTAAACAAACTAATTTAATTAAAATAAAACTTTATTAATTAAAATGCTACTTGAATATTAACAATTAGATCATCATTGGCATGTAAAATTTTCAGCGTCATACACTAGACCATTGTCGCAAATTTCTAGGAATGGATATAAAACCGCTTCTTGTTCGACCAATTCCCCATTTTGATCTGTTACTGGTAATAATTCTTCATATTCCCTGCACGTATAATAAATGCTTGGATTTTCGCTTAAGGCACCGGTTTGTCCTGGCTCCTTACACATCGGTACAGCGTATCCGGGACAAGTATTATTGTACATTTTTTTATCACAATAACCAGTGCGGGGATTGTAAGCGTATCGTAATAATCCATAGTTAGCATATTTGACTTTGCATGTTCTTTCTTCATGCGATTTAATTATAGTATTATCAAAATCATTTATGGCAACGCAAATGTGGTATTTGAAGCAACTTCCGGGATCTGGAAATATTCCTTCCATTTGGCATGGAAATCTTTTCAAGCCTGGTGGAGAGCATTCAAAGTTTGGAGTGGTTGTACATCTTCCAT
Organism: Cantharis flavilabris; assembly: GCA_949152465.1. Classification (NCBI taxonomy): domain Eukaryota; kingdom Metazoa; phylum Arthropoda; class Insecta; order Coleoptera; family Cantharidae; genus Cantharis; species Cantharis flavilabris. Next base: position 7,373,466 of record OX424438.1, read on the forward strand.
TATCGCAAGTTTCATTGGTACCGCAGGTCCAGACTTTTGTAGCTCGATTTTTACTATCACAAAGGTACACGTCTTTGCAACCTACACAAAGTCGACCAGGAGTAGTACAGGCAGGCATCCAGGTTGAAAGAGATCTAAAAGGACTCCTCGCTGGTGATGGTAATACTGGTTTTTTAACTTCAAGGCGATAATCTATCCAGGTAGTGGATTTAACAGCCACTATTAGCATTACCTGCAAAAAATATAAAATAAGACATTTATGAAAAAAAAGAAAAGAAAAATAATATAATTAAATTATTAAAATTATACAAAAAAAGAATTAAAAAATAGCGAAACTTACGAATGCTAACAAGGTGGAAAACATTTTTAAATTTTTCATTTTCAAACAGTTTAACACTCAGTCCACCAACTGAATTGTTCAACTAAATCTCTTCTTATATAGTTTAACAAAAATCCAAGATTGTTTAATAACTTAAGCTTTTACTGGAAATTTTTATTTTTAACTTAATTATCAAAAATAAATAAATTAAAGTTTTCACTTTATACACAAGGTATTGTTATGCACACGTAGTATTTGCACATGTCAAGTTATCAAAACGTTTAAATATTGCATCTGAATACATAAACAACTAATAAGTATACTGTTGAATTAAACTTAAATTAATCAGTTTACGTAAAATACGAAGTACACATCATAAGTACTTTCAAATTATTTCCCGAAATTTCTTGGAAAATTACCAAACTAATGAAAAACATATATTACATAGGTATTTAACAACAATATTGGTTTGATCAAAATAACTTTGAAAAGTAAATTTTAATTAACCGGCAGTAAAAGTAATGTTAATTAAATTTAACAGTTATTTTTTTTCTAATGTGGTTATGGTAGCGGAAAGCATAAATTACAAATGATACACAAATAAAGCTTTGCAAATAATTCAAAAATAAGGTAAAAAAAAACCAAAACCGTAAAAATGTAATGCTGTTATCCTATTGGCTGTTTTCGTACGGTTAGCCCCGCCCATTTTCTACAGCAGTTATAATGTTTAAAAATATTTTTAAATTACTGTTTTTAATAAACAACAGATACTATAAGAAAATAACAAAAATTGAGGTAAATAAGTAAAGAAATGATTCTACTAGCTGTCTAAAGACAGTGGCGTAACAAGCAGGTGAGAGACCGGTGTGCGAATTTGTTAGCAGAGGCCCTGCTTTTATAAGAGATAAAAATTAAAGAAAATAATAAATAACTTATATAACCAATTTTCTGTGATTCCCCACTTCACAAGATTTTAAATTTTTTTAGATTTTGGATATTTTTCTAGAATGTTCTATTTCCTAAGATTTTCTTTAATTTTCTACATTTCCTAAGATTGTAAAATTAATGAGATTGTTTTGGATTTCCTAACATTTTTCCCGATATCTTCAAATTTCCCGCTCGTTTTTTACTAATAAGTGAAAAATGATGGAGAAATTGTCATATGCCAAACTAAAGGGATATCAGGGGAAATTTGAGGAAATCTATATTATTACAGACTATCTTTTTTGGCTTTTTCCATTTTTTGAGATTTCAATGGCTTTAAAATTTTCTGTATTTTTCGAGATATCTTCTATATCCATTTTCTAGAGTTCTCTCTCGATTTCCTATTTACTAAAATTTTCTCGAGTTTCCTGAGATTTTATTGAAATTTCTATGGATTTCTTGAGATTTTCTATATTTTTACAAATTTTATAAGAACCGGTTTGTTGAGTTGTCTTGGAATTTTCCAGAATTTCTTCAAATTCCGCTTCACTAGTACACACAATTTTTTCCGGCGACTTCTTTAGTTTTGTACTAACTGGAAAATCGAAGGGAAAATCGTGATATACAAAAGTGAAAAAAAATCCAAGCAATTTTAGTGTATCTGAGGAAACTCTATAAAATCTTAGTGAAACTTAAAAATGCTATTTTCTTCCCAAGGAATTCTTAGGAAATTTAGGATATCTTTCATAATCCATAGATTAATTCTTTTATTCCCATTTTCAATTTTCTGAGATTTCCTTGGCTATTCTAAGATTTTCTAGAATATTCAAAATTTCCCCTTTTCTAGGATTGCCTAGTTATGGCCCCCCGCCATAAGCCATAAAAAAAATTGACTACATTTTGTTGAAATTTTAAAAATATCATATCAATTAACCTAATATATTATTTATTCCCCCATCTATGAACTTTACCTAGATCCGCCCTTGGATTTCATGATTTTGAGATTTCTGCACAAAATTTTTATCACTGGTGCACATGAAGGGATTAACGGAATTATCATCCCAAAAAACTTTAAACTTTGAAGCCTGGGATCGAAATGTAAAATAAAAACATTTAAAGCTCGAGTGGAGTCAAGGTCACGCGCACTAATGGAATAGAAAATAAGTTTTACTAAAAATAGTTTTCGTTCTTATTTTTATTAATTCAATTATAATTAATATTATGACCTTAATTAAGTTATTAATTAAATCAGGATTTAAAAATCGCTCAAGACTTTTAAATATTTAAATAACAAATATAATAATATATTGATTAGTTACATAAGGGGTCCGAACCCCGTAGCCCCCCCCCCGTAAACACGCCCCTGGTTATTCGCGATATAACAATTACAGGGTTCCCATTTCTTTGGAAACTTGGAAAAGTCATGGAAAATTCAAGATTTTCCTAATTTTGTCAAGATATAATTTCTCTTTTTTAGTGCCAAATTTTCAGAAAACAATTGAATTGAATTTTCTTTAAATTTTAAAATAAATTTGTTTTTAAATTTTTAAATTTAATTTATTTTAATAATAAATTGTAATTTAATTAAATTTTTTAATTAATTTAATTTTAACTAAAATTACTGATTTTTATTTAATTTTAAAATTAAGATACTAGATTATCTCATTATAATGATGTTTTAAATTTTTCTTTGAAGATTGAAAAAGCCACAGTACAGCTGAGGGCCCTTTTAGCCGGGGACCCGTGTGCGTCGCACCCACTGCAACCCGGTAGTTCCGCCCCTGTATAAAGACATAAATCTAGAAAGACGCAAGAATATCTGTTTTTATGTAAAGCTTGAATTTACCTCCAATTAAAAAAAATCAATATATTCCAATCTAGAAGAACCGGGGTCTCTGTTTTTAAGTAAAAATTTAGGAAATGGAACATTTCACTGTCGCTATTTTGTCGTAAGAAATTTAGAATTTAATTTTTTAATGTCAAAATGAGAATCCTGAATATTTTTTATGCCCAAAACTAATTTGCGGCAGTCAGCACACAAACTCCTGAGATCGTTCGCCAGACAAAATTATCCAGGGCGGTCGGTGCCCGGAAAAATTAGCTTAGCCAACGATCCAGGAGTTTGAGACAGAGGTTCACTTCAAGACAGCCAATAAGGCCCATCAGAGTACGACCCTTTTCAAAAACGTCCACATAGTTCCCCTTTCTAAATATGAAGTAAACGGCTAAAAGCCTGTAACAAATTTTTGCAATTTGTTTAATTGCTGAGTGCGCTCCTGCCTGGAGTCTGATTGGGGGGAGGGGGGTTGAAGTTTGCGTTTTCAAAACGTGTAAGCGCGATTTTAGGGACTTTGATGTGAACTTTCGTAAGTGTGAGAGTATTTTTCGTGTGTTCTTCGAATTTGAGTAAGTTCTTTTGCATTTTTGTATTGAAGCTTCGTGGGGAGACACCTAATTTGACGATGTCCGATCTGTGGTTTTGAGCTGACTGGAAATCCCGTAATTGCTTCCGAATTGCCGAATATTATTTTTAAATAATTTACAATAGTATACTTTAATTTATAGGAACCATACTATCAAGCATACTTACCGATAGCAATATCATAGCTGGCAAATTTTCAACGTTCGATAATTTTAACGATGTTAAAATGTTTTTACTGTGTTAAGAATTTAATTTTTATAATTAATTTATTTAATTATTTTGGTTCAACAATTAGTTGACAAGGATAATAATTGAGATGGGCAGCTGCGACTTTTTGACGTTTGGTTGCAATTGCCGCTTGGCAGCACACTTCTTGCAGAGATTTTTTTTTTCGTTTTATTGATATCTATTTCCGGAACTTATGACTCTCGCTTTCTGCAATAATTACAGCTAGATTAACATCTTGGGCATCTACAGTAAATAAAAGTTGGTTGATCGTTTCCCAGCGCGTAGAGAAAAATTTTGGAAGCCCCACGAGAGGAAGAGGAATTGTTTGTTTTCCGGCCTGGATTTATGGTTGGTGCTATCAGTTATCAGCTATCACCTTGGGTAGATTTATGAGCTGCACTGACGCGCACAATTCGTTTGCGGGTCAAAGATTGGGTATTCGATTGGTCCCCGAAGGGGTAAAGAAATTTTTTATTACAAGCCGTGGTATCCAGATAAGTTCACGATTCGATTCAATTAATGGGGAATATTCAGCGTTGAACCTACGGCATGATTAATTTTCCGAATCCCTGGTTATAGCATATTATTTTTCTTTGTATTCTCATAAGTATTCCTATTTTAGTTACTAACCAAAATTTTTTAAATCATAGAAGATATGCCGGAAAATATTTGTATAACAAAATATAAACAGGATTTTAATGCAACAGAAAAAAATTAAACTTTTACATTATTGCTTTTTATAGAAACCACTTTTGTCGTCTTTAGAGAAGTCCAGCTTCTATCAATTTTTTTGATTGTATTTTGGTCTCATGTGTTTCATGTTTAACCCACAGAAACAAAACGAAGCAAAAAATTCTTTGAATTACACTTAAACATTATCTAAACTTTGCTTTGAAGTGGTTCCAAGAGCACATTTTTAATAGATTCTGTGCAAATGCGGCACCCATCGCGCGAATAGCTTTTTTATAATTACATATGTAGATGTTCGTATCAAATATTGTTCATACGTTTTTTTGAGATGTCAACAGCCCTAGCTATCTTAGGCAATTTTACTCTGCGGTCTGAAAATACGATATCATGAATTGTTTCAACAATTTTTTCCGTAATTTACTTATTTGGACGATCTGGACGTTGTTTGTTTGGAACACTCTTTAAACCACATTTAAATTCATTAATCCAAAATTGAATTGAAAAAAAATTGAATCGAATTGAAAGGCCACAATTATTGGCCTAGCCTAGCCTAGTCGTCATGGCTTACGGAGTACCGGGTCTGCGATCCACATCCCCTACGTTGGTTGGGTTGATAAGACCCTTGGAATTACGTTTGGAGGGGATATACCCCTATTGGTTAACCGTAATTTGGTTCGGTTCGCGACGACCCTTGTTACCTAAATACATAAAAAGCAAAAGAACAATACAAATGTGTTACAACATAAAATAAAATAAAATAGAACTTCATATATGCAGGGTTTCTACGTCTTCTGCATCTTCATTTCTTGTCGGGTCTTGAGAAGAAACGTCTGTTTGTCTTGATGTTTTCTATGTTGTCGAGATTATGGGGCTTGGATCTGCAGGATCAACTTGAGCCTATAAAAAAAAACTATTAGACATATCGCAATGAAATTTTGATATAAATTGTTTGAAAGATGTCATTCAAGGATTGTTTAATAACTTAAACTTGAACTGTAAATTTTTATTTATAACTTAATTATGAAAAATAAACAAATAAAAATTTTCATTTTATATACGAAGTTTGTTATGCAAGTAATATTTGCACATGTCGAGTTATCAAATCGTTTAAAAGTTGCATCTGAATTTACGTAAACAACTAATGATAATTAAACTGTTGAATTAAACTTAAATTTTCTGATAAGTAATCAGTTTACCTAAAATACGAAGTACCTACATATAAGCACTTTCAAATTAATTCCCAAAAAAAAGGAAATTTTAATTTAATTTCACAATCGTCAATTTAATGACGTCCGTCACCGACAGCAAAAGTATAATATAAATTAAATTTAAGAGTTTTTTTTTCTGTAGTTGAAGGCATAAATTACAAATAATATAAATACAAAATTTTGCGGATAATTTAAAAATTTGGTAAAAAAACCCAAAACTGTAAAAATGTAACGCCGTTATCTTATTGGCTGTTTCTGTAAGGTTAACCCCGCCCATTGAGATATTTTATGTTATAGAAGTTTATTACAATAGTTGTAATTTAAAAAAAAAGTTTTAAATTGGAGTTTTTAACCTTTTATAGTAGGGGCCGTCCATTCATTACGTAAAGGTTTGAGGGGAGGGGGGGGAGGTATCGAAAATCTTACGGACCCTTACGTGGGGGAGGGGAGGGTTCGACGTATTCTTTACGTAAGTTTCGTAAAATAATTTTTTTAAATTAAATCAGTTTTTTTACCTGGATATTAAGGGATTACCAATTTTTTGTATTAACTTTTTCATGCAATTAAATAATGTTTATTAACATTTTTTATATAAACATAAAATTTAATTTAAATTTTTGTATTTTTTTATTCATATTTTTTGAAAGAAGTGGAGAAAAGAGGGGCTCAATATTATTTTTGTTTAATAATCCTTAGGTAAGATGTGACGGGGGTGGAGGTGGGTTGCCAAAATCTTACGTACCCTTATATGAGGGGGGAGGGTGTCCAAATTGCAAAAATCGTCCTTACACAATTAATGGACAGCACCAGAGCAGATTACCGAAAATAAAATAAAATAAATATACAACAGATACTATATGAAAATAACAAAAATTTAGCTATACGTAAAAAAATGATTCAACTTCCACACTTGATAAAAATATCGGAAAAGTACGGGTCTGGAAAGGCAAGAATCTCTGTTTTTAAGTAAAACTTGAATTTCCTTCCAATTTAAAAAAAAACAATATATTCGACAGATATCTCAAAAACACGAATCTAGAAAGACAGGGACTTTTGTTTATTTTAAGTAAAAATTTAGGTTATGGAATATTTCGCTGTCGCTATTTTTTCGTCGGAAATTTAGAATTTAATTTTTAATGTCAAAATGAGTATCCCGAATATTTTTTTCAAAAGATGGGAAGCAAATTCTATATTTGATATTCATATTTATTTTATTTTTTTTAATATATCCAGTTTCTAGCAAATGCTTGGTTTAAGCTTTGGTGTACAACGAATGATCAATGCTGGGCTAACTAATTTTGGGCAAAGAGTATGTATATATAGAGAGACAGCCATTAACAAATATTTGTCACAAGTTTTTGTTAATGGCTCTGCTACGCCATCTAGTAGACGGTGTGATCTCTACGTTTGAATTTTTAATTTATGGCTGATACAGGGAGGTAGTTTTGCAAAAATAAGTTTTTACATGTTAATTTCCTATGTTCAGTTAACTCATTCAGCACCCTGTATATAGAGGACCAAAAATTAAGACGTAGAGATAACCCCCTCCACTAGATGGCGTAGCAGAGCCATCAAGAAATAATTGTGACAAGTATTCCCATAAAAGCTGTCCCTCTATATATACATACTCTTTGCTTTGGGCCAATGCTGTTTGCCGTTACTTTGCTTGTGATTAGTTTAAACATCGACATACAATGAATGGCCAATGCTGGCCAAAATCGTTTTTGTACCAGCAACCCATCATTGGCGCCCGATGTTTGAACCAGTGGCGTAACTACTTTGGTTGGCGCCGAGGTGCATGAAAATTTGTGGCGCCTACGCGAAGACCAAAGGGGGGGGGCGGAAGGCACAGCGCCGCAGGCGAAAATTATCACGGATAATAATAATAATGTTGATAATAATAAGTCTTTTTTTCATCAATAGTCGACACAAACCAGATTTCCTAAAAACAGACGAATTGATGCCTTCTAAAGGCATGATATGCCTTTAGACTTTATTGGAATAATAATAGACTTTACTACTTATGCTTGAGTCTGCGGACGGTTGTCAATCGCACGTGTTCCACTCGTAGGTACCTATTTCATACTTTTTGATTTTTTTTTGAATTCCTGAAAAAAGCACCGGCGCCGACACCATGACGCCTATTCGGTGCCTGGTTTCTGGTCGGAGCCGGTTACTGGTCGGCGCCGGGGTGCCATGCACCTCCTGCACCCCCCATAGTTACGCCACTGGTTTGAACCGACCTTGTGCCAATGCTATTTACAGTTGTTATGCCTGCAATCAGTTTAAGTATTGGCATGCAATGAATAGCCAAGGTTGAACCATTGCCGTTCGGTATATTGAGCCGATGCTGTTTGCCGTTGCTTTGCCTGTGATAAGTTTTAGCTTTGGAACACAATTAAAGGCCAATGCTGGGCTAGTATTGGTATTACTTCAGCGTTGATCCAACAGCATGCCTGTGGTACTGCCAAATACGGCCGGGCCAACGCTGGGTCAAGTACTGGACAATTACTGGTAGCCGATCCTGGCCCAGCTTTGATATCAGCACTGGATCAGTACCGGGAGCCAACCTTAGTCTTCAACCGTAGGACCGAGATTATCATGACAGCGTTGGGTCAATGTTCCGATTATACCCAGAGTGTAAACAATAAATTGTCTGGTTAACGTTTTCGGCCAAAAAAAGACAGTGGAGAACCTTTCTGTTACCGGAACGTGTACGCAAAAGTGTGCAGGATAATCTAGAAACATCGACAACGAGACGTTCTTTTTTATTTTCCTTTTTAAACCAACTGTGTAGCCACAGAGGGACACAATCTACACAACTGTAGATGAACCTACATTTTTCTTATAATTTCGGAAGTTTCGATTTCTCACTTAAAAGTCGGTGTTTTGCTCATTCTGTTGACGGTGCGTGTGCTTGATGTAAATAAGTGCAGCAGAATGTTTTAGTAGAGAAAATCGGCCACAGATGTCTTCTAGCCGGGCAACTGCAAATATCATTAAATATATTTATTTTAAATTTGATTTTGTTAATTTTACCAATTTAACCAATTTTAACTTAAAATCAAATTTCAGCGATACTAAACCCGTTATTTCTAAATCGGGCTTCTTCGAGATGATTTCACCAAAAGAATATATTTATTTTAAATCTAGAGTTATTATGTTATGTCATTTATGGAAAATGGTCATATTCTAGTTGTATTATACAGTAGCGTTACAACCCAGGGTGGGTTTTGGCTAACCACTTCATTTTATGAAGAATTTTTATTGCAGATTACGTCAGTGGTTGAGGGTTTCCGGCCTTAAGAAATTTCTAGTCGGGTTTTTTAGGCGCCCGATGAAAGTAATACAACATTGAACACAAAGAAAGCTGTTTTCATAACACCAAGGTAACAAAATTAGAGTAATTGGCTGGAATTCCTCAAGTTTTGTATTATGTTTTGCAAGTTTGCAGGGCGGCAGGTAGGCTGTCCTGATCTGCTACTTAATAAATAAATTTATTTAAAAAGACAAATAAACAGTATCTAACAGAAAAAACTTTTATATTATTGCTCTATATTTAATTATAAATTAATAATTCTTGAAATACGAGTAAGTATTACATAATATTGTTTTCGATATTATATTATGAACTTGTGGTTTATTATTCACTGCCACCACTCCCACCGCTTCCACCGCTCTCACCGGTCCCACCGCTCCCACTGCTCCCACCGCTTCCTCCGCTCTCACCGGTCCCTCCACTTCCACCGGTCCCTCCGCTTCCACCGGTTCCAGGGCCTCCAGGACTCACACATTGATATTTACCTTTATCATAATTTTTTCCATTTTCGCAGATATACAGATATGGGTACAAAACTATTTTAGAATTGGGTGCTGTAGATAAATACATTTTACAAATATAATATATACTTGGATTCTCTTTTAATGCATCTGCCTGTCCTGGTTTGTCGCATTCGGGTACCGGATACACTTCGCCGCAGACTTCAGTTTTAACTGCTTTATCACAATATGAGGATTTTGCGTTGTAGCTGTAGTAGCTGTCAGTATCATTTATGCAATTTCTGGGATAGTCGACTAATTTGGTTCCCCGAGTTCCCTGAGGTGTTTGGATACAATAATGATACTTGAAACAATCTACGGGATCGGGAAAGACTCCTTCACTGTTACAAATAAATGTTGAGATAGAATTAGAGCACCTGGGGTTTGGAGTGGTAACGCAACTTGTTTTGTCACAAGTTTCGCTTTCAGAGCAAGTCCATAAGAGAGATGGAACGTTTTGGCTGTCGCAAAAGTAAATATTTTTGCAATCCCCGCACATTGGTCCAGGTTTAGTGCATTTGGGGATTGCAGCTCGGGCGACCCTTCTACCATGAGTTGGAATTGTTTCAGGTACTCGACGATAATCGATGTACTCTTCAGATAGTGCTTCTGAAAGCAGCTGAAAAAATTTAATTTACACTTAGTAAAATTACTCGGATTTAAAAAAATAGTTATACTTACAATGAAGAATATTGGAAGAAACCCTAATGATATGAACTTCATTTTTTGATGATAAGTATAACTCCCACAAAAGGAAATGCCTTTTATAGGAGGCTGATTACTTGCATTTTATGATTTACAAATAGCATCATAAAGTAATTTTATACCTCAAATTTAAAGCTGAAGGTAAATATAAAATAACAAAATTATAACTTAATAAATTACCAAAGGTTTTAACTTTATTTGATTACACAGAATATTTACTTCTGTCAAGTTATCAAAAAGTTTAAACCTTGCATTAAGGATTAAGGGGTTTCCCTACTATGAATAATTTTCCTACAATAATTCATCATTTATCCTATACGGATAATAGCATAGAAAGTGGTAACATACAATTTATTTATTGCTGGAAAGCAACCCAATTAAAATTTAAAAAATCTAAAATTAATAATTGTATCACTCTGAAGAGTGAAAATTGACTATTAAATAAATAACGACAGAAAATGTTCCATTCCATTGCGCTTACCCGAGGGGGAAATCTCTGGGGAAATTTGGTGTACAAGTGACGGGAAATCTAGGGAAATCTCAGGCAATCTTAGGAAATTCTAGGCAATCTTATTAAATCCGAGGAAATCTTAGGAAATTTTAGGAAATCCGAGGAAATCTTAGGAAATCTCAGGCAATCTTAGGAAATCTCAGGTAATCTTAAGAAATCCCAGGTAATCTTAGAAAATCTGAAGCAATCTCGGGAAATCCAAGGAAATCTAGATGAATCCGATTACTTAATGTTATACAAGTTTCGTTATAATGCATTTTTGTAAATTTTGCCACTTATCGTGCTGGAAGGTCAGCCCTCGAATAACAATTTTCCAAAGTTGTAGAGAAATATGGCCAGAAGTTTTCGAGAAAATCGACTTTTAAAATATTAACACCGAGGTAATATAAAGACTGGAAGTAAAGCAGTTGACAATAGCTAGAGTGGCTTAAGCAGTATAAGTCTAGAGAACGGTGGTTAAGTGGTTCGGCTCCCGAAGGGGTCTGACTTTTTTTTTACTAACAAACTATGTTTATGATAAATTAAATTTTGGTACAAAAAGAACGTCGGGTATACGTACACAGTAAAAAACGTTAATATTTTAACTAAAGGAACTAAAATTCTTGGTTAACTACAATAAAACATAAAATTTTATTTTGATTTGATTTATTTGATTTTAAAAGTCGATTTCCTCGATTAGTTTGAAAGTAGTTATTGTTTAATATAATAGGGGTATTTTTATTAATTTGCTTTATTGTTAGATGTATTAATGTCCCAAATATTCCAATTATTCTTTTAAGGCCTTATATACGTCTAGCAGCGTCAAAAATACACTAAAATAAATATTGTTTTGGTAGAGATAACAATAGAAATTAATAAAAATAAATAGTACACATTGTTTATTGGCATTTAAACTTTATAAAAAAATTTAATTCACTTTATTGTTACAAAAAATATTATGGAAAAATTCACGTGATCCACAACACTAAGTTGTTCCACGGTTGGCATCATATCTCCAGTAAATGTTGATCGATCTTCAAAATTAAAAAAAGATCTTGTAAAATAAAGTTGTAGTTATAGTCTGTCGAGCCGGAATTTTGATATTTTGATTTAAACATTTTATAAAAATAATTAAAGTGTAAAATTTATGACGTAAACCGCATACTGTTTTTTTTTTAAAATTCAAAATTCCGGATCGACGAACTATAACTACAACTTTATTTTACAAGAATTTTTTTTTAATTTTGCAGATCGATCAACATTTACTGGAGATATTATGCCGACCGTGGAGCAACTATTTTTTTCTCAGTGTTGTGGATCACGTGAATTTTTATATGGTAATTTTTGTACAAATAAAGTGAAATAAATTTTTTTACTAAGTTGAAATGCCAATAAACAATATCGTCGGCTTATTGGTAAAACTGACCAAGTCCAATTTACACATTAGTGGTATTTTAGTGTTATCAAGTAACTGATGGCACTGGCCCTAAGTAGTAAAAATATAATGAATAGAAAACTGAAAAACAATTCAAAAGAAAATCCCAGCAAATTTTAGGAAATCAGGAAAAAATTTAGGAAATCGGGATAAATCTACGGAAATCCAAGAAAATGTCAAAAAAATAAATCTGGTGTATTATGGGTCTGGGTACTTTCCTCCTCGTAATAAGCTAAGAAAAAATGTTTCTTTGTCTACTTTTACCTTAATAAATACAATTCAAGTATGATTTATATGAAGAGTTCCCACTCGCCTTGAAAACCTGGAAAACTGGAAAAGTTTTTTTTTTTAACGGCAATTTAAGATTTTCCTAATTTTAACAGGGAAAAGTCTGCGAATTTCTAATTTTTAGTGCCAAGTCAGGGAAATTAAATTATCAGTCAGGAATAGTATATTATTTTATTAGGATGGAAAGATTAACTTTTCCTGCGTAGCGAGGTTTTTTCATTTGCGAGGTGAGTGGAACGAGCCGAGCGAATGAAAAACTTGCGTGGCAGGAAAAGTTACCTTTCCATCCGAATAAAACATGTTATTTTTTCTCCAAAAAAACAAATTCAAAAATAAATTTCAAAATTAGCAATAACTCGGGAACGGCGCTAGATATAAAAAAACTGAGCAAAAAATTCTTCCCCTCGCTTGAAAACATTCCCATAAATTATCGGTAGGAAGGCATATGCAAAAATTCAGATCAATCGCGCGCAAAAAATTCGAAAGGTAGATAATTTTAATCGGTCAACCAGTTTTAATTTGATCAAATTGGAATAAAAATAAACAAAAGTAAGAGGTGACATGTTGATTTAATCTGTCTACTATTTTCAATTTATGTTGGTAATTTTTAAATTGAATTCGCAACTGTCAACTTCAATTGTGACATTTATTAAAACTTTGAGGTTAAAAGATCAAAATTTTTATTTATTTGGTTAAAAATAAAATTTTAAGTTGGTATATTTAAGGATTTACATGTCAAAGTAAAAGTTTACATCTATTTATTTTTAAATTACGCTCTAAAATTTTATATTTGAAATGGTAAATAAACTAAAATAATTTTTAGAAAAGGTAGATACCAAAATTACTTAATTTTATTAAAATAATGTCACATTGCTAGTTATCTTTTTTACCTGCCTAGGCAGTTTTACTTTCGAAAAAACTCTACGCCACGTGGTTTTATGGATTTCATTAAAGAAAAGTTTGACTTTCGTGTTTAAAATCGATAATGGAACAGCTGACTTTCGTGTCGTTTTGAGAAAAAAACAATTTCATTAAACATTTTTTTTACATTTTCTTCTAAAATTTAATATTAAATTTTTTTATTAAAAAATTAAAAATTAAATTTTTTTAATTTTGAAATATAAAATTTTATTAAAATTAAGATTTTTTGACATTTTTATCTTCCGATTTATTGAAATGTCAGGGAAATGTTTTATTCTTTGTTAGGGAAAACCTGGAAAAGTCAGGGAATTTGATTTGGAAAATTTAGTGGGAACCCTGATATGTTCATATAATATTAATATTAAATTATTATATTAAGATTTTATTAGGTAGATCGCGAAAAAATGTTAAGAAACATAGTCGATCGTATATACAATGAAGTCGGCCACCCCTGCTCTACACCACGTTCACCACGTAGAGTGGCGTGGCGTGGGGTAAATGAGTTCCCAGCTTTACCGTTCGGAAAACGTTACGTTGTTGAATTTTGCACTAATTTATTAAGTTTGTTTAGAATGTTATGCACACATGCATCATCGTTTATGAGTTAACTTAAATTAGTAAATACAAACTTTGTAATACAAAAGTAAGTATTATTTTTCAAATTCGGTTCACAATATTATGTTTATATTAAAAAAAACGCATTTATATTGCATAATTTTATTTTTCTTTATTATCCACAATTTATGGAGTAAACTTGATTAAAATGGTTAAACTGATTCCAACTCAAATCATACAGCTAATATTTCCGAATTTGGTTTTACTGAAATTTGTTATTGGTTGCAAAACGAGAAAATCCTAATTTTTTCCTATCTTTTTTAAGATAAATACTTTCTTCATCAACCAAGGCAAAGCTTTATGAAGAAAGTATCTAGGTATCTTAAAAAAGATAGATCGTTCGACCGAAGCCACAAACATTTTTTTTTATTTAAAAAATACAGCCGACTTTTCTTTATTTTTTTTTATTTGAAAGTAGAGATCAAACGGAGCCATCAGTTTTTTTTCAGATTTTTATGAGTGCGTTAAGTATCAGAAAAAAATTAATGAAATTTGAAATTGTTAGGGTTATGACCTCATAACCCTTCTTTGAGTGGGAATGGATAAACCTATAGGATTTTAGACAACTGTACTATGTTGCCGTACTTTCTTCTATTAAAATGTTAAAATGTGGATGCCTACCTGATGACAAGTAATGGCTGCCGTGTATTTTTATTTAATTTTTTTATTTTTTTATTTTTATTTTTATTTAATGAAAACAAATACTTTAGTTTTACAAAGATCTCGACAACTTACAAGAGCTTTGCATCCACAGTTTAAGATATTTTAAATGCCACACGTAAACGGCTTTTCGCCTTCTGGCGATTTTCATCAAATTTTTTCAAAAATAGAACAGATTTTGTTAGTGAATTGGTTTAACATGCATTCTTAATGTAATATTTGAAGTTCGTTACATTTGGTTATTCTATTGGGTTATAATTTGTTGATCGGTTGTGCTTCGGTAAGATTCACATGTCGACAATGTTTCATTACTTATTTCGCTACCATCTAGCTTATAAAGTTCTTAAAAAGAGTGCACCAATTTTGTCAGTTAAAGCATTGATGTGACGAAATAATCAATAGCATTAAATAAAAAAATAAAGAATTTTAATTAACATATGATAGCTGTCAATAATTACCGAATTAAGAACTGACAACATCGGACGGCCATGTTTAAATCATTTTTTTTTAATTGTACCCTGAGTTTTAAGACCAACCAATTACATCAATATGCGGCATTTTTATTACAGTTTCATGTTTATATATTATTTCAAAAAATTATTTCTAAGGAAACTCCCCCATTAATATTCAAAAACTTCAAAAATTAAAAAAAAATATTTTAAATTTTTCTGAAAAACATTGATTTTCAAAAATCCACTTTGTTTTCTGAAAATTAAATGTTTTTGAGGAAGGGTGGGAGCCTATCCAAATGCAAATCCAAAAATTGTTTTAAAAAACCGAAATTATTACAATTTTTCTAAAAAAATTGAAAGTGGCTTTTCTTAAAAGCGATTAAAAAAATTTATTATAATTTTGAAGAATACTTACTTCTCTACTATAAGCTCCCCAAATGTCAATATCAATTTGTTATTTACTTTCGGAGATAGTAATTTTTGAAATTTTATAATAAATAGTTTACCAAATTTATCAAAATTCAAAAAAAAACTCATTTCAATTTGGGTAAGCTCCACTACTTATTCATCATTCTTCTCTTCTTATAACACTTTAGAATTCAGATCCAAACTAGGTTAGTCAAATAGTCAAATTTTGCCTTTTTTAAAGGTAAAATATGTTTCGGATCGTCATCTTGCTGAAACATACAGTCGCGTAAGTTTTCAACTTTTGATCGTCCAATTTTTTTTGGTGGAATATTATGGAATTTCAGTATAGGGTGTTATAAAAATGAATAAATCAGTAACATTTTATTATTAGTTACATATGCACAACATTTCAGTAAAAATTATCGACAAACATAATTACCGAAGTATCTCGTATTTGCAGGACATTTGTATATCAAAGGATACAATTCTTGATCGTCATCGCTGTAAGGCATACAAAGGTAGTAAAATTTGAAATTACTTCTTAGGGCAGCATTTTGTCCTGTCGTTAAGCACGGTGGTACTAGTCTATTTATAGCTGGACAGTTATTATTTATTAACCTTATATCGCAAGATGAGGTGACAGAATTGTAACCCCAGCCGTCGGGGCAATTTGATTCAGTAAGAGTAAGAGTACTCGTTGTAGACGGGGCGATTGGTGCAGTAGGAACGCAATAGTTGAATTTCTTACAGGAAGAGGGTTCCGGATACACTCCTTCAGTATTACATTTAAATTTTTTATTTGCGTATTCACATAAAGGCGATTTAACGTTAGAACATTTGCCTTCATTACAAGTTTGACCGGCTCCACATGTTCCTTTGATTGGATTTGGCATAGTTGGAATACAAATAAATATGCTGTCGCAGTCCTCAGGTTTAATGCCGCAAATATTTCCACTCACACCTGTGCAATTTACAGCATCAGTAGACCCGGCGTAAAGTTGCAGTTTGCCTAATTGACCTTCTGCTCCGGTGATTCCCTGCGATATAAATAAATAAATTTTTTTATTTCATTATAAAAACGCTTACTTGAAAGAATGCAAGAGTAATCCATAAATTCACTATCACGAGATTCATTTTACTTCACAATTCTGGAGGATTGTTCTTGGGAAAAAAGTTGAAGCGGAATAACGCAGGTAACCGCAAAATGTAATTTATATATAACTGCATTATGTTTGCATTTACTAGGACAATGGTAGATAACAATTTGATATAATTTAAAATCTAAAGCTTCAGTGCAAATAATTTTATTATATGGTAAATATTTGAAAAGTAGCAACCAAATGAAAGAAAAACAATTGGGCGAGATCTCTTCTGAAAAATTTTGAAACTATCAGATAAAAATTAGAATTGAAAATTGGTATCAGAGTTATATTAATTTGGATGGTAAAATTATTGAAAATTACAATTCAAAGAAATATAAAGTAAAATTTGATACGGAGACAGATGGATATGGTTATCTGTTTATTTAAGGTTTCCATATTATATTGGAAATTTCATTTTAAATTAATTTAAATTTGGATTTGGGGAAGAATAGAAGAAATGGAAATATTTATTCGGAAAATTCACTCAAATAGATGAATTTTGGTTTTCTACATGTATAGTACGTTTCGGATTGTTATCTTGCTGAAATATACAACCGCATGGTGTTTTACTCCTATCATGTGTATGCTAGTGATGTACGTACACGTACACTTAATGATAATGATAGTAATAAATTACTTAAAGCTTTAATGTTAATAATTGCATAAGATACATATTATTTGAAAAGTTTTAATTTAATAAATAGCAAGACAATTGCAGTTATTTATGGTATCGAATAAAGAGATACTATATGGTAGTGTTATTTCCAAATTATAAAAAATATTTTCAACTGATTTTCCAGAAAAATGCAGTACCTACTCAAATATTTTTGGTTTCGGCTGATTAACTTTTTAAAATTTCAATTCCAATGAATAAATTTTCAAAACGGTAATTGGGAAAGCCAATTTTTATTTCAAATAATTTTCAAATAAATGGGAACGTTAAATTGTACGATAAATCCAACATATAAAGCGGTATCAAATTGATTTATTCTTTACTTTAAAACTTGAATATTAAATATTAAAAAATTTGACCATAAAAATTAATTATAACAACTACTGTGGTTCCAATTTCCCTACGACGGGCTTATTAGGCGACCCCAACTAGGCGACCGGTCAAATAGACGACGGTAAATTAGGCGACGACACAAATTAAGCGACAGAAAATTTCATACATTGTTTTAAATAAAAAATTAATAAAATAATATTTAATTACGAATTCTTCTAGTATCCTAATATATAAAATCCTAGCACGCTGCTCCTGCTGCTACTACATCGTGTCATTTTAGTGGAAAAAAAAACACTCTGATTGGTCGTTTTATTAAAACTAAAAATATTTGTCCAATATTAATCCAAACCGGGAAATTTGAATTTTTAAGTAAAAATTATACTCTTTAACATCATGAACTCAAATATAATTTTTTTTTAATTCTAACTCTTCTAGTTTTTCAGTTATTTAATTTTAAAAATCGCAAAAACGACACTTTTTTGGGTTGCACTCAACGATACAGTTGCATTTTTTTATCATAACTGCTGATCCCATCATGGTCTCACTCTGAAATTTTTATGACATATTTATCAAGTCACCAATATAAATATACCATTTTTGTATAATTTTCAAAAAAGAACTAAAAAATTATTTTAAAAACATTTTTTTAAATTTTCAAAAAAACTCATTTTTATTAGAAAGTGGTCAAGATTAGTATCAAATTAAAGCCTTTTAAATACTCTTTAAAATGACCTATCGTACAACTCTGTAGGACTTATAGAACTGAAGTTAGAACATTTTGTATCGTTGAGTGCTAGCCCAAAAAACGTCGTTTTTGCGATTTTTAAAATTAAATAACTCAAAAACTAGAAAAGTTAAAATTTTTAAAAAATTATATTTAAACTCAGTATGTTGAGGAGTATAATTAACCAATGATTCAAAGAAATTTGTGATAGTCAATATGAAAACTATTTATTTTGAGTTTAATTCTGAATTATTTTATATTGTATAACCGCAGTGAAATGATAATTCACAAAATAAAATAAAATAAGATAGATAAATAGATAAAAAAAATAAAAATAAAAGTATAAAATAAAATAAAGTACCAAAAGAATGCAAACGTTGGGTTTTAAACAAAACTTTCTATACCAACTGTGGGTATTAGATTAACTTAATATGTTTAAAATAGAGATCATGCTTTTTACTTCCTTGTAAAACAAGGAAGTATTGTGATACCGATTTTTTTCGATTTCCAGATTTTGACGGAAATATCCGTTTTGACCTTCCCTGAATCCATTTTGACTATTTTCGTTGTGACGTCTGTACGTACGTATGTACGGACGTCTGTATGTTGCATAACTCAAATACGGTAGGTCGTAGAAAGTTGAAATTTGGATTTTGGACACTTATAGCATCTAGTTGTGCACCTCCTATTTTTGGTTGCGATTGTCCGTGCCAAAAGTTGTAATTAATAACGCGCATGAATAGATTAACGAGATTCCTGTCCAATTATTATAAAAATTACAAGGAAGTTATGTGGTGTCCACATCAGATTTTTATTATTCCTTTCGAAAATAAATATATAAAGCCACCCAATATTCAAGAGCTGTATTGCAAAATTTTTGGAAAGCATTAGAGGACTGGGGGGAAGACGTAAATATAAAACACCCAATGTTCTATGGCTGAAGCTCATAACATTTTATTTCGTGGAATGCACAGCGCTCTTGCTTCATACAAACTCCTCTCTGTGTGCTGGAGGGTATTCCATACCCCCCAGACCCCCCGGTCTCACGAACCGATAGTTTTTACGCATTTACTGCGTGATTAATCTTGTTTAAGATGAATTTCTCCCTTTCAAAATATATATATTTTTATATTTCAGCAATATGAGAAAAGAACTATGTCCACTCCAATTTTAAATTAATTAAACGCTGGGTGCGGCAGCTTCATTGCACCCATGGTTTATCCGGCTTTGCGGTCGCTTATTTGACGTCGCCCAGTTGTCGTCGTTTAATTGACCGTCGAGTAATTGTCGTGTACCGGTACCAATGGCCGGACGCTGCAATGATAACCTTGGTCGTACGGTTGGTGACCAGCGTTGGTGTAATGTTGGTGCCCAGTACTGCTCAAGTGCTGATATTTAAAACTGGCCTAGCATTGGCTGTACCATGCTTAACTCCTAGGTTACTATTGGCAGTACTGCTGGGACAACATTGACCCAACGCTGTAATGATAACCACGGTCCTCCAGTTGTCGATCAGCGTTCGTGCAATGTTGGCAACACGTAGTTTCGCTCCTTCATGTTGGTTATTTATTGTATACCAAAGTTTATACTGATCACAGGCAAAGCAACGGCAAACAGCATCGGCTCAAGGTCGGTTTGAATAATTGGCTGCCGGTACAAAACTGATACTGGGCCAGTACTGGTCATACATTGTATGCCCAAGATTAAACTGATCATCAGCAAAGCAACGGCAAAGAACATTGTCCCAAGGTCGATTTGAACATCGAAAGTCAATCATTGGTTGCCAATACAAAACCGATACTGGTCTAGTGTAGGCCATTCATTGTGTGCCAAAGCTTAAAGTGATTCCCTAACAAGCAATGGCAAACTGTATTGACTCAAGATCGATTTGAACACCAGACACCAATGATTGGCTGTCAAAACTGTACAAAACTGATCCTATGCCGAAGCTTACACTGGACATGTGCTCGGTATTGGCAAATGGCATTGGGCCAAGGTTATTTTTATATTTTCAAGGGCTACTTACCCCTGCTTAGAAAATACTATATCCACTACCTACATAGTACAAGTAGAAACACTTCCTAATTGAAGGTTTAGGCCACGATGGAGAAAATTTCAACAAAAAAAAAAGAAATCGAAAAATTAAAGTCTGATACGTGATAAAGTCTCACAGTATAATTGTAATACAACTCACTTCACAGAAAAACAAACAATTTGGGGATTAAAATTTGTTTACTTAACTTTGAAATTTTCACGCAATATTTTACCTACCTCAGTCGAGAACCTTCATTTGTTGTCATTTGAAATACAGCACTGACTGCGCAATAATTTCATTTTGAATCCTTGGAGTCCAAGGATCTTCCCGAATCATCAGTACATTGAAAATAATTAAAAAGAAATTACTCTTGCTTTCCAAAGCTATTATTACTAAAGTTAATTGTAAATGTTGTACAATCTATGAAATAAACTGCCTGTACTACAGATTCACTTTTAATGATAATTTTACAAAAAAAAACATCAAAAACTATTTAAAATAACAATGTGCGGATACTATATCAAGATTATTTGCAAGCATAATTTCCTACATATTTTGCATTTCCGTCACATTTGAATATATTGGGATACACTGCTGTATCGGTAGTGCTGTATGACATGCAAATGTAGTACATACTAGGATTACCTTTTAAGGCTCCATTTTGACCTACAGTTAAGCAAGATGGAACTGGTCTATCTGTAGCCGCACAGTTATTATTTATTAATTTTTTATCGCACGATGCAGTGGCAGGATTGAAACCCCATCCGTCGGGGCAATTTGATTCAGTAAGAGTAAGAGTACTCCCTGTAGCAGGGGGGATTGCTGCAGTAGGAACGCAATAGTTGAATTTCTTACAGGAAGAGGGTTCCGGGTACATTCCTTGACTGTTGCATTTAAATTTTCTAGTACCATATTCGCAAGCAGGAGATTTAACGGCAGAGCAAACGCCTTCATTACAATTTAGCCCGGATCCACAAGCTGCTTTAATTGGATCTGGCATACTTGGAATACACAAAAATATACTATCACAGTCTTCGGGTTTAATACCGCAGATATTTCCAGTCACACCTGTGCAATTTGCAGCATCACTAGAACCGGCGTAAAGTTGCAGCGGGCTAGCCAATCCAAGTTGCTTATTCAATTGTCCCACAGCTCCAGTGATTCCCTGCAATATAAACTAATTGAATTTTATTTAATTTTAAAATGAAACTGCTTACTTGCAAGAATGCAACGGCAACCAACACATTCACAATCACAAAGTTCATTTTGCAAAATTCTTCTTGGGATAAAAAATTTAATCAGATTAACGTAGTTAACTTCAAAGTTTAATTTATATAGGTAACTGCTTCATGTTTGCATTTATAAATGACATTGATAGATAACAATCTGTTACATTTTAAAATTTAAAGCTTTAATGCAAATAGCGACATAATAAGTATGGTAAATATTTGAAAAAAAATAATATAGATACCTAATAATTAATTTAACGAAAAACAGGAAAATTTAAAAATAAAAGCAATAAAAACAATCATAAAAAGATACAGTAATGTTATTTTTTTTATATTCAATGATGGTCACTATCCACTAGAGGTTGAATTTTTCGCTTAGGAAAAGCGTTAAGTCAGAGATGAAAAATGCATAATTTTGAAATAAATTATATTATTAATAAAATAAAATAATACCTGCTGGGGGGGGGGCAATAGCTGTTATAATATTTTATATTTTTTATCAGATGGCATAGGTAGAGCGCCTTGAGGATATGCAGAGCCTATAGAACCGTATCCACAGAGGCGGTTCTTGTCTTGGCGTCCCTTCTGCCAATGCACCTCAAGGCTGAGATGCGAGACGCCAAATACAGATCTGAAAACAAGATCCTCTTTAAAAGCAGGTGTATGGATATCCAAAAGCAGTGGCAGACGTCATGGACGGCCTCGGAAAACGGTCGGTGGAATCACCGCCTAATTCCCGAATTAGAGCCTTGGATAAATAGGAAGCACGGTGAGCTCACCTATGAGACCACACAGGTCCTTAGCGGGCATGGATGCTTCAGGAGCTACCTGCATCGCTTCAAGAGGTCCGATACCCCCAACTGTCGCTTCTGTGGAGAGATCGATGATGCAGAACATACCATCTTTTTCTGCAATAAATGGACGGACCGCAGAGTAGCCGCCCAAACCCAGCTGGAGCAGAACCTGACCCCCGCAAACATCGTGAAGCTGATGCTGGCTAGTGAAGAGCTATGGATAGTTATAGAGAAGATGCTACAAGGCCAAACTACAAGACGAGTCACCAACTTGAAGAGCAAAGTCCCGAAAGGGCGAACAGCCAGAGGCAAGAGAGTGTACGGAAGAAATGCCAAGCGATTCCCGGCACCTCTAAGGAGTGGGGTTTTAGTCGGTAAAAATCCGACACTACCACCCTAATCATCAGGGTGGTGTCTTTTGAAGATTTCCCCACTCCCAACGCTCACAAAAAAAAAGAATATGGCATAGGTACCTTAATCCGCCCCTGCGTTAAGTGACAACCGGATTTCTCCGAATTAATTATTGTCAAATAATTATTCGCTGGTTTTAATCTTAAGCTTAATTATTATGAAGAATATTGCGTACATGGAGTTATCAAAAACTGTAATCATGAATAAATAGTAAATAAAAAGATTTGCTACATCAAATACTGTTTATTACGCCAAATAAATAAAGCAAAATATTTTGCATTGATTGGCCCTGATGTATTATTAATTTTTCCATTTCAAATGTTCTTCCAAGATTACCCAGCAGTTTTCGCTTTCGTCAAAATGGCTACTTGACACGAAATTACTAAGTGACTTGGAACCAGGATATCCACGGAACTGAGATAATCCCATCTGTGAAAGTCTGCGATGACCGAACCAATCTATACTTATACTCAGCATATACAACTATGTTCATGGCACAAACTGACTCCGATTCTAAAAATTTGTTTTAATTTCTAAAGAAAACATTTTTAATTATATAGCTTCACATTTTATTGTAGGATATTATACATTTTATTATATTATATTAATGGAAAAAAATCTATTGACAAACAAAATTGCCTACGTATAATTTGCCGTTGGGACATTTGTATAAAAATGGATACAATGTTTCATCTCCATTTCCGTAGGGTAAACAGATGTAATACAAAACGGGGTTAGATATTAAAGCTCCATTTTGGCCTACATTTAAGCATGGCGGAACAATTCTTGGTTGAGAACTGCAGTCGTTATTATCTAATGGTATATCACAAAACGTGGTAAACATATTGTAACCATATCCATTGTCACACGATAATTTTGTGGAAGTAGTCGACGAATCACAACAGATGTTGTATTCTTTGCAAGTAGATGGTTCTGGAAACATTCCAGTCGATTGGCATTGAAAATACTTATTGTAATATTCACAAAAAGGTGATGGAATTTTGGAACATTCGCCATTGTTGCAAGATTCTCCGTCCCGACATCTGGACCTTATCGGATTTTGTGCTCCTGGCAGGCACAAGAATATGGAATCACAATCCGCAGGGTCATCGTTGCAGTAACTTCCTGGTACGGCACAGCTTACCGAATCATCCAGAAATGGTAAAAGAGAAAACGAGGTGTTTGATCCCGAATTGGTCTCGATTATAAGCCGATTGCCATTACTTTTCTGCAATAAAAAATTGTAAATCAAAAAATATTTGGAAATATATAAAATCACTTACCTTAAGTAATGCAATACAAATCAAAAGGCACAGAATGATTAGCTTCATTTTTGTTACTAGTGTTAACTATGCTTAAAATATACAATTTATATCAGTAAGCCTATATCTAATCAATCTTATTAACATGGGTTTTCACTATCGTAATAATTTTTTATATAAAAATGTAATTAATTAATAATTAATTGCCTAAATGATTAAAGCAATCACTCTACATGCCGCCTTAGATTTTCTTTGAATTGGCATTTAATAAACTGTAATAAATATAATAAATTGTTAGCAGTAAGAATTAAGTTGTAGCGAAAATGTTATTTCAGATCAGAATCCACCCATTAGTCCATTTCATATTAATCATAAGCCAATAAGCATTTGAGTATGCAAAATCCTTTTGGGTAAACACTTTTTTATACTTAAAATTTAATCTCCAAAAAAATTCTAGAAATTTAGAATAAAATACTTATTAATTAGTATAAATATTTAATCAAAATCAAAATCATATTTACATTGATTGATTTCGATAAGACGAAAAATCAAGTGCTTTTATAATTACCAGATTAATTTTTAAAATTTGATGCTATCCTATTATTAATTTATTAATTGCCGCAAAAATAATTTACAAAATTATAATGTGGAATAATGCGGAAAATGCTTCGCATACTTCGCATATATAAATATGTTTATGGCACAAACTGGCTCCAATTCTATTTATTTTTTTTTATTTAAAAAAAATGTTTTTAATTATAGTTTCATATTTTATGTAGGATATTAAAATAATAAGATAATAAAAATTTGTTTGAGATGCATAAAACCGAGAAACAACATTATAATTAGATCCCGGATTTATAAAAACTTATAATTCAACATATTTCAACATATAAATAACCAAATGATCCAGAAAAATTTATTTAAAAATAATCATTATTCACTTTGGGGATTATTTGCTGTAAGGATTATTTGTTAGGGGATTATTCGTCGCGGCACCAATATGTGATTTCTAGGGGGCTGGGCTCCCCTATACAATATTCCCCGATTTTATAAATCCAAGATTTGTTTTTTTTATTACATAGCTGCCTTTCTCTCTTTCAGAACCAATACATTTATATGTTGTGGCAATAATTTTATACAATCAGTTGGTACTCGGTACTACTCGGTACTACTTGGTACTACTCAGTGCGTATGAAAACCAGCGGTCGCTGACCTCCACCTTTTTGGTTACTTGTGGGACTTAGCAATTCATGTAGTTTTGTGTTTGTAATTATTTAACCAAATAAAGATTTTTATTTGTTTTATTATTGCCTAAACCAGCGATTCCCAAACTGGGTTCCACGGAACCTAGGAGTTCCGTATTATTTATTATTAGTAGAGCACGGATTCTAGGCAATTTGCCTAGCCGAATTTCGGATTTAGTCGAAATTCTGAATGGTGAAGCTATCGATTCGGACAAACTTAACCCTTACTTGCCACACTTCTATGGAGTAACGTACTTGACACACTGGGGTGCATCGTACCCCAGCGATAAAACGTGTTATTTCAAATGATCTATTGAATATTTTAAGTTGCCAATTTATTTATTACTTCTCAAGAGCTCATTTTTTGTACTGATATGGGTTATATGGCAAAAAAATAAAATTAAATACTATTAAAAAATTAAAATATTGAAAAAGTGATAAAGTGACAAACATAACTAACAGATTATGCCATAAACCCGCTTTTTTCAGGTGTACATACTTAAAATTAACGAAAAGTGGGCTTGGAGTATTCTACATCCCAGTGTGGCAAGTAAGGGTTAATCCAGAAATTTTGAGTTTTTCGTTTAAAATTTGTCCTATACCTTCTTGTGACTTAGAACGATCATTTTCGGCTTATAAATCCGTACTAACGGAAAAACGAACATTATTAACTTTACAAAATTTAGATCAATATTTAGTTTGCTACGCTAATTCAGAATTTGATGTTTGAGAATTTTTGGTAGTTTTTTAAATAATAAATATAAGTTTTTATATAATAAAAAATATATTGACTGAAATGCCTAAATTCTTAATTATTGCGCCTATTTCGATGATTTTTATAGCCTAAAATTGTGCTTTTTTTAACGTTTTTTACATCCTAAAATCCGTGCTCTAATTAGTAGCTGTTAAAATCAAATAATACCACGGTTACAAATATTATCCCGTTCCTCCAGTCGTCACCTTCAATTGTTTCGCAAAGTTTAGAAACCCCTGGCCTAAACTTACAAATGTATACTTATTCTCAAAAAGCGATATTCTCGTCTTTGGGTTTGAAAAAATTGATTTTTTTTGATATATTGAGATTATACTGAAAAAATTTCAAACCGAAATTCAAAAATTCCCGAAAAAACCTTAAAAATTCGGTCGGAACACGAGAATACATATTTAATTATTAGATAAGATCGATCACAGAACATATACAAAAGTTTTCAGTTTTCAAACCGGGGGGTCTGGGGGGTGTGGAACACCCTCCAGTACACCTAAACAAAATTGGTCCCAGAATCTGGGAAAAAATAAATTTTTCCAAATGTCTTTTGTAACCTAGATCCAGTAATGCCCAATGGAATCACAACTTTAAAACTGGAATCGAAATCTGTTTGCTATTTGGAATACTATATGTTCGGTAGAATGTACACCTATTTGTGTTTTTTAACACACTTACAGGTGTACTGGAGAGTGTTCCACACCCCCCAGACCCCCCGGTTTCTTAACTTTACTAACTTTCGGAGGAGTGAATTTAGCGAAAAATCATGAGAGATCTTTTCTGTAGAACGTTCAATTCTCTATAAAAATATATATTGGTCATTGCTGTAACCTTATTTGTTTCAGAGAAAAAAATTAAATACAAAAAGTTCAAAAATCCCATGTTATTCGGCACGGTTTAATTAGAAAATTAAAAGTTTTTTTTGGGTTGGATATTTTTTTGTGGCAAAAACTAAAAATTCATGGAGCGGCAGTAAAAAAAACAACGCGGGAAATAACGGACACCCTAATGTACATGTTCTGCGTGATTGCTGTTATTTTTACTGAAATAAACAGAAAAAATAAGTGAAAAATTAAGCAAAAAAACCCAATATTCGATCATTTTTAATGATTTTTTTTACAAATTCAGGGGATAAATGTTCTCCCAAATCAACTTTCTTCTTACAAATATTAACATTTCATCTCTCTAGTTGACCAGAAGAAATGTAAAAGCTAAAATAATTGTTTAAAAAAATAATAAAATAGATAGGGGGGCATCCCCCAAAATCGGTGGATTATGGGAGAAAACTAGGTCATATTCGGATTCAGGAAGTTAATTTACATAAGAATCAGAAGAATCAAGAGGAATGGTATCAGGGCTCGATAAAAAAATTTGATTTACAGACTTGAGTTATCATTAGGGGACGTCCCCTTTACGTGGCCCTTTAGGGGTAGAAGGGTTTGAGCCGAATCTCACGCATGAAACTATAAAATTGCGAGAGAACTGGGTTAAATTTTAAATTAAGTAAAATAAACAATTTCAAGTGAGACCAGAAGGGGGGGGGGAGATAAGGTTAAACCAAATCTTACGACATCTCACCAGGGGGAGAGAGGGTCGAAGAATCTCTTCACTTATACCAATTACATCAAAGAAAATATGAATTAAGTCACAATTCGTGACGTCTCGCTTAGCGTTTTGTAAGTTATTGATTTGATTATGGAGCCCGCCGTTCAGATATTCTTTTTATTATAATTTAATATTTTATAGAAAATCAAATTAAAAACGTACAATTTTGGCGTTGGGTGCTGAGGCTCTCTTCATTGCACCCATGGTTTATCCGGCCCTGGGTATAATCCCTAAATCGGTCATGCATTGAGCCTTTTTTATACTTAAAATTTAATCTCCAAAAAATTCTAGAAATACTAATTAATTAGTATAAATATTTAATCAAAAGATTTTCGATAAGACGAAAAATCAAGTGCTGTAATAATTAGCTGATTAATTTTCAAAGTTTGATGCTATCTTATTATGTATTTATTAATTGCCGCAAAAATAATTTTCAAAATATCAAAGTCGAATAAGTTACTCGTATATAATCTAATCTGCAAATTTGATAAATTCAGTTTATTGTTATTACCAAATTAATTAAATAGAAATAAAATCAGAACAGTTATATTGCCTTCAAACGCAACCCATATCCTTTTTGTACTTTTTACCATTCGGGCACATGTGAACATAAGGGTACATCCTGAGATCCGAATCGCTGTAATGCAGACACACGTAAAAAAATACGGCATTCCCCTCTAATGGTCCATTTTGCCCCAAGGTATAACAGGTCGGGACAACTTGGTTTTGACTCGAACACTCATTGTTTTTCAATGGTTTATCGCAAAATGTACTGAGGTAGTTGTAACCATACCCATCGTTACACTTTGCGCTGATTTTTGATGGCACAGTTTCATTTTCTTTCGGAACGCAAAAGTTAAATTTCTTGCAATCAGTAGGCTCTGGATAGGTTCCGACTTTTGAAACGCACTCAAACTCCTTATCGGCGTACAAACAAAAATTGTTCAATTCTGTAGAGCACTCTCCATCGTAGCAATTCTGACCATCAGGGCAGGTGTATTCCACCTGGAAGAACGAATTGTTTTCGCCTTGAAGACAAATGTAGACTTTGTCGCAAGTTTCGGCATCATTGGTGCACACTGATCCAGAATTGGTGCAATTCACAACGTAGTTTTCGGATTCAAGGACTCGGAACTGTCGACCGGTTACCTAAAATGTAATTTTTCAATACCAGAAAAGGGTTATTTTCAAAAACTTACCAGCAGTAAAATGTTTGCAACCAGCAGCAACTTGGTAAAAAACGCCATTTTCAGTTTATTGAAATATAATATTAATTCTATAACGGACGCGATTTATCTCGAGATCAAATTCCGAAAAAGTATAGATTAGAATTTATTATCGATACAGATTAATTGAAAATTTTCGCAATCAAGGTCTACCTGTAAATTTACCAAACTGTTTGATTTTAGTATAGAATCTTTTGTTTCTTCAGCACCCCAAACCGTCTTGCAACTGTGAGATGCCTGCGGAAATGCCATTTTTCTTTAGTAATTTCAATCTGCACTTGCGCAGGACAATTTGAAAACGGTTCGTAGTGCCGCAGAAACAAAGCTACCTATATTAATAACAAAGTTATTGTGCATTTATATTTCTAATTTTCTTGCATTGTTTGTAAAGATTATACAACGGATTTTATAGCTTGATATTCTAGCGTTTGTAATATTTCTATGCTGATCAAAATCAAGTTTAGCTGATTAATTTCAGGTTTTCCTAAACACTGAACGTTATCTTATTACTTATCAATAATTGCTAAAAATATAAAACAAAATTTAAATTTTCAACGCTCAAATATATTATTAGATGACTCAAATATTTAGTTGAAATTTTGCTCAAACTTGAAAAAAAAAGAAAGTACGCAAGTTGGTTTAAATAATTTTCAAGCATTACTAAACGATATACTAAAATTCCCAAGACCGCAACCACTGACTTCATTGCTATTTAATTCGATCTTATTAGTTCTACGATACATTAGTCGTCCCTGGTGGTCACAGCACAGACCCTATTCCTAGGGTCAGGAATTCGATTCTCCTAGCGGGCGATTTTATAATTATATAAAAGTTCACAAACAGTTAACATCAACTATCAATAGATAGTGACTACTGACTATCTAGTGACTGTATGTTACAACTTCTTGGGAGTTGTTGTTCAGTAAGTAGTCCAGTCAATACGAACCCAAAAATGATGTTTGCTTGCAATAAATCATAAAGTTTTGAAACCTGTTTCAAGTCCCTGTTTAACCACAAAAAAGTCGCCATTCCTCCGAGGTTTCGAAGTGTCCTCCTTTTTCGATTTTAAGTAACACTTTATGGTTTTTCAATAATATTTTCAAAAATATTAACTTTACTAAAAAATAGCTGGTATAAAAATTGAAGCTCGTTAAATTCTAAATAAGAAAGTTTATATTTAATATTAGCGTCAATGTAATATTTAATCGACAAAATCCATCCGCCTGTCGTGAAACGAGGTGGCGCGTTTCATTATGACTATAGTAGAGCAGATGATCGTCAAAAGCGTTCACTAACCCAATCACGACGTTGAACTAAACGAATTATATATCAAAATGTTCGTATTGGACCTATTGGACCAAAATACAAAGTTTAGGACATCGGCAATTGTGAGGAACAAAAGTTATAAGCCGAAAACGAAAAAAAAATTTTATTTAACCAATTGAAGAAACTTTTGAAATCGTTCGTACTTGAAAATTGCTATAGGTATACCAGGATGATTTTAACACTATTATTTAGCTTGAAACGTCTACTTTCCAACGATATATAAAAATATGTATTAATTAAGTTCTAATTAATTCTAATTTAATATTATACCAGCAGTGAGAAATTTGAATTGCCGCAATATTTGCAATCAAAGAAAGCCTGATGGAAGTAGTAACAAAGGAGATGCCACGTTTTAATTTTTATTTTTCATTACTTATTATGTTGTTATTTATTCGTATTATTTATTTTAAATCATCTTTGAAAAATCGTAGAAAAAAATTTTAATTCAAAAATTCAAAAAAAATTTTGAAATCTTTTGTTTAATTGGATGAAACTTTATAAAACATTATTACAAGGATGATATGAAGGGGGTACTCATGCGGACTATGCTATCGGTCTTTATGTTTTATTGTTCTCCTGTATTATTCTCCATAAAATTCCGCTTTTTGTCATGCGCACGAATTTTCAAATTTCAGTGTGACAAAAATGCTATTAAAGAAAAACTTTCCATTTTGAATGAAAATATTTCACACAAATTTTTCACTGTTTGTATAATATTAAATTACAGTTAATTAGAACTTAATTAGTACATGTTTTTATATGTTGTTGGAAAGCAGACATTTCAACC
The DNA here is from genome assembly GCA_949152465.1 of Cantharis flavilabris. Taxonomy (NCBI): domain Eukaryota; kingdom Metazoa; phylum Arthropoda; class Insecta; order Coleoptera; family Cantharidae; genus Cantharis; species Cantharis flavilabris. Next base: position 7,404,607 of record OX424438.1, read on the forward strand.
TAAATAATAGTGTTAAAATCATCTTGGTATACCTATAGCAATTTTCAAGTACGAACGATTTCAAAAGTTCTTTAAATTGGTTAAATAAAATTTATTTTTTTTCGTATTTTGACTTATAACTTTTGTTCCTCACAATTGCCGATGTCCTAAACTTCGTATTTAGGTCCAATTGGTCAATACGAACATTTTGATATATAATTCGTTTGGTTCAACGTCGTGATTGGGTTAGTGAACGCTTTTGACGATCATCCGCTTTAGTACTATAGTCATATTGAAACGCGGCACCACATTTCACGACAGGCGAATTTATGTCGATTAAATATTGCATTGACGCTAATATATATATATATATATATATATATATATAAATTAGCACTACAGGCCTTGAAGGCCCATGGCTTGTTTTAAAACCTTACTCCATTCTCTTCTATCTTTCGCTTTATATTCCCAGTTTCTCACGTTCATGCCAACTAAGTCTTCCTTTACATCATTCTTCCACCGGTTCATTGGTCTGCCACTTCTTCTTACTCCCCCAAATTCTGAATCCCATACTTTCTTGGGAGTTCTTGTGTCATCCAATCTCATCAAATGTCCCGCCCATTTTAATCTGTGTATTTTGACAATACTCACGATGCTCTTTTCACCATATAATTCCTCTATTTCCTTGTTGGTTCTTCTTATGTACATATCGTCGACCTGTTTACCTTTGAAAATCATTCTCAGGATTTTTCTCTCCCACACCTCCAGCATCATCTGGTCTTGCTTTCTCAGTGTCCAGACTTCACATCTATACGTAACTGTTGGTCTAACTATTGTCTTATACAGTCTTAACTTTACTGCCCGAGAAAAGATCCTACTGGATAGCATAGATTTAATTGAGAAAGCGCTCCTTGTACCAGCCGCTATTCTTGATTTTATTTCATTTTCACATCCTGGCTTTTTTGCTATTACTGTGCCCAGATAAGTAAAGAGCTCAACTTCCTCGAACTTTAATACAGTCACGTCATCCAAGTTAAGTTTCAGATGTCCACCTGGTTGGAAAGGTCTGTCTTCCCATACCATGTATTTTGTTTTTGCTACATTTACTTCTAGGCCCATCTTCCTTGCTGCTATCACTAATCTTCTCGTAGCTTCCTGTAGTTCACTTTTTGATCTTGTCAGGATGGCGAAGTCGTCTGCGAAGGCCAAGCATTGGTGTTTTTGCCTATATATTGTTCCAGTTCTATTTAACTTTGCCTTTCTTATTACTCCTTCCAGGGCTATATTGAACAGAACCGACGACAGTGGGTCTCCTTGTCTTAACCCTATTGCCACACTAAAACCCTTAGACATCGTTCCATGTATTTTTACTTTATTTTGTGAGTCTTTTAGTGTCATCTTCACTAAGGATATCAGTTTAGCTGGAATTCCTAGCTTGTCCATAGATTCATACAGTTTTTCTCTTATGATACTATCATAAGCCTGTTTAAAATCCAGAAAGAGAGCATGTGTATCGAGTCCATATTCATGGCTTCCGATCTATTTTTTCTGAAGCCGCTTTGGTATTCACCTAGAATTTCTTCTGTATATGTCTTCAATTTATTCTTTATGCACGTCGCTAGGATCTTATATAATATAGCGCAATTCCTCGATAATTCGTACATTCTGTTTTATCTCCTTTCTTATAAATTGGACATATCAGTGCCATATTCCATGCTTGCGGCATTATCTCACTTCTCCACACTTCCTGTATTAAGTCTACTACTAATTCATGCATCTTCTTTCCACCGTACTTCAACATATCGGCATGTATTGCGTCCTCTCCAGCACTTCTATTGTTTTTTAGGTTAGTTATTACTTCTAGGATCTCTTGTTCACTTGGTATGCTCACACTACCATTCGTTCGCTTTACGGATGTTTGTTGGATGTTTTCTTTTTCTTTTTCAATCGGCTGTTTGCTCAACAACTCCTGGAAGTATTCAGCCCATCTCTCTGTTACATTCTCCTTGTCACCCAGCAAGTTTCCCTCTTTGTCTTTACAAAAGGTTGTTTTTGCCTGAAAACCACGTTTAACTTTCTTTGCTCCTTGGTAGAAATTTCTTATTTCCTTATTATTATATCTTTCTTCTATTTCTTCTATCCTTCGAAGATTGTAACTTCTTTTCTTTTCCCTAATTATAGTTTTACATTTTTTTCTTTGTGCCTCATACTTATGTTTATCTTCGTCGGTCTTTCTTCTTATCATTTTTTCTCTTAAGGTTTCGCGCATCTTAATTTCTTCCTTACATTGTTCGTCATACCATTCTTTCTTCTTTTTTTGTTTCTTTCCAACCTGTTTTTCTATTACTTTATATATACCTTCCTGTATTGCTGTTAATATTTCGTTAGCACCGTGTTTTATATCTGTGTCTTTTAGTACTTCTTCTAAATCTTCCTCGTATTTCTTTTTTACTTGCTCGGTACCAAGTTGTATCTTCTTATGTTGTGTTACCTTTGCGGATTTTACTTCATCTTTCTTTTCTGGGATTACTTGTTTAATTTTAGTCACCATCATGAAATGATCAGAGTCCACGTCTGCTTCTCTGTACGATCTTATTTCTATTATACTTTTTTCATTTCGTTTTTCAACCAGTACATGCTCTATTTGGTTTATGCTTCTACCATCCGGACTCATCCAGGTACCTTTGTGTATACTTTTGTGCTGATAGTGCGTGCTTTTTACTTGCATGTCTCTTCCCATAGCAAAGTCAATCGTAAACCTACCGTTTTCATTTGTTTCTTCATGTAGACTAAAACTTCCTATTGTTGGTTGAAATATCTTTTCCTGTCCTACTTTAGCATTCCAATCGCCCATTACCAACTTCAGATCGTATTTAGGGATCTCGTCACACACTCTTTCCAACATATCATAATATTGCTCTTTAACTTCTCTATCTTTTTCTTCAGTTGGGGCATGTACATTTACTATAGTCATCTTCCTATATTTTCCCTTTAATCTTAGCAGACACATTCGTTCTGATATTGCTTTAAAACCCATTACCACTTTCCTCATTCTCTCTCCGACAATAAATCCAGTTCCCAGTCTTCGGTCCTTGCCACTACTTTTGAAATAAGTGAAACCCTCCAAGTCGACTATTGACGCTAATATATTGAATATAAACTTTCTTTTATAAAATTAAAATCAAGAACATTTATTTGCAAGGATTAAATATCTCGAAAATTTTGTGTACACTTATTTGGAATTCCCTTGGAAATCTCTGGAATTCCTTGGAAATCATAGAAATTCTTTAGATTGAAACTAGTTTGAAAATCAAAGGCGGATCCACGCAAAGTTCTTGAAGGGGGTAAATGGGGCTGGTGAGGAGGTATATTTTTAAAATTGAAATTTTTGTTGTAGATTTTTGTCATGACAGACAGGGTTCCCACTCGCCTGGAAAATTTGGAAAAGTCAGAGAACTGTTCCCTCCTTCCTGCCGCTCTTGCCAGGCAAACTTAGAAAATGGGAAATTTAAAATATTCAGAATATTTTAGAAAGGTCAAGAAAATTTCAAAAAATTTAAAAAACCCATTTTTAGTATTCTTAAAATTCCTTCTACTAGGAAAGACTACTTCTACTAGGAAACTAGGGAAAAATCATTTGAAAACTCCGGTGTACTAGTGAAGCGAAATCTGTAGATATTCGAGGAAATTCCAGATAATAATCTCAAGGAGTTTCAGAATCTTAGAAAATTTCAAGAAATCTATGAAAATTTTACAAAATTCAAGAAAATCTTGAGGAAGAGGAAAGTTTAAGGAAACGTAGAAAATTCTAGGATATTTTAAGAAATCTAGAAAAAAGAAAAATACAAGAAAATCCAATAAAATATCAAAAAATTCTAGGAAATCTTTAAAAATCCAAAATATTTCAGAAAATTTCGGGATATTAATAAATTCTAAAACATTAGGAAATCTACACAAAACGAAGGAAATCTCAAAAAATTTAAAAAATTAAAAAATGCCCATCTATAGTATTCTTAAGATTTTTTTCTATTTCCTGGGATTTCCTGGGATTTCCTCAAATTTCCCTCCACTTGTACACAAGACCAGATTCAGAAAAATTCATGGGGGTAAGTGAGTCTAAATGGGAGAGGGTAATACATATTTTTTTTAATAAGAATTTAGATATACTTTTCAAATTTTAACAAAACCTAGTAATTTTATTGGTTTTTATGGGTTATGGGGGGGGGGGGTAAACAGCGTTACCTCCCCATTGTTGAAAATCTTTGGAATTCCGAGTCCTGTGTAAAAATTTATTTTGAGATGTTTACCCCTTGTTTATTTAGCTTTATTTGGTATCTTTCGAGTCTTATGATTTTTCCAAATAGAATATTATAAATAATAAATTGCCTGTATTACTTTTTTTTTTAAATTAACATAAAAATAAAAAAAAATAAAAAATTTCAAAATAAAATATTTTATATTAATTACACTTTTCACATTATTTTTACAAACAAAACAAACAATATTTAAAATAACAATGTGCGAATACTATATAAGAACTACTTACAAACATAATTTCCTACATATTTTGTATTACCAGGACATTTGAATATATAGGGATACGGCGTTTTATCGGTAAGAGCGTCGTATGGTGTGCAAATGTAGTACATACTAGGATTCCCTTTCAGTGCACCATTTTGACCTGTTTTTAAGCAAGATGGAACTGGTCTATCCGCAGCTGCACACTTATTATTTACTAACTTTTTATCGCAAGATGCGGTGGCAGGATTGAAACCCCATTCATCGGGGCATTTTGATTTAGTAAGAGCAAGAACAACCTCTGGTGGAGGTGCGCTATTTTTACTAGGAACGCAATAGTTGAATTCTTTACAGGAAGAAGGTTCCGGATACATTCCTTCATTATTACATTTAAATTCTCTAACACCATATTCACAGAAAGGAGATTTAACGGTAGAGCACTCGCCTTCATTACAAAAATGGCCTGCTTCACATTCTGCCTTAATTGGATCTGGCATACCGGGAATACACATAAATATACCGTCACAGTCCTTAGCATTTTTGCCACAAACATTTCCTACCACATCTGTGCAATTTGCATCTGCTGTCTCACCAGCGTAAAGTTGCAGTGGACTAGCTAATCTCAATCGTTTCTCAAATTGTCCCACGGCTCCGGTGATTCCCTGTAATACACATTAATTGAATTTACTTAATTTAAAAATAAAACTGCTTACTTGTAAGAATACAACGGTAACCAAGACATTCATAATCACGAAGTTCATTTTACAACCCAATTTTGCAAAATTGTTCTTGGGCTAAAAGATTTAGGAGGAATTACGCAGGTACTAATTGCAAAATGTAATTTATAGGTAATTGCATCGTCATTACATTTAACGATAACAGTTATCTACCAATTATTATCTATTATCTTCCAATCTCATCTTCCACTAATGTAGATATCAATTTATTATGTTTTAAAATTTAAAGCGCAGATAATTATGTAATATGGTACATATTTTAAATGGTACTACCTAAGTAGGTATAATTAATTTAATTATTATCATAAGCTTTTCCTCGGTCCGGCTTTTCCTTGCTCCACCTTGTCGCCACCATCACCCTTCTCCTTTCTTTTCTTCATATTCTTGTTTGTTATTTTTACGCTTGAAGGTTTGGAATAAAAAAAGTAAGTATTCTGTTTCCTTTTATATGTAGTTTATTAATAATAATAATTTATGGATAGCCAAGCGACTAAAAAATTGTTGAAATACAATAATTATATTTATAATAAGTAATAACTATTAAGCTACAGTGCAGCTCAAAAATAAGTATCTATGTATATTATTTACCAAATTTGAAACTTATCGCATTTTTAATATGGTAACACTACTGGCACCGACCTGAGAAATAACTTTCATTACCGGGACATATTGAAATAAAAGGATACAGTGATGAATCCTCTTTGCTGTATGGAGAACAAACGTAATAGTAAGCTGGATATGATTTTATATGGTCAGTTTGACCGTTTTCCTTGCAATCTGGAACTTCTCTATTGGACTCCTCACAATTGTGGTTTATTAATTTTTTGCTGCACCGTGTATAGTAGAGATTATAACCTCAACCAATTGGGCATGTTCCATCAAAAGGGGTAGGATGAACTAGAGTTCCTGGCGAAACAGACGGAAGACAATAGTTATATTTTTTACAAGAAGAAAGGTCCGGATACGTTTCTTCCGTAGTACATTTAAAGGTTAATTATTTATATTCGCAGAGAGGAGTGTTGTTTATAGAGCATTGTCCGGCATTGCAAGTTTGCCCTTCCGGACAGTCAATCACAATGATACTTGTACCGGGGACACACACGAATACGCTACCACAATCTTCAGATTTATCGCTACAAATAGATCCTACTATTCCCGTGCAATTTAAATTTGTATTTTGATTATCTATAATTGTTAGCAAACCACCCACTCCATATTTCTCTTCTAATGCAATTCGGCTTCCGTAGCTTTCCTATAATTTTTAATTTTATATTTTATCTAAAATTAAAATTATATTACTTACATGAAAAAATGTTACTGCAATCAACAAGTATATAATCACTAGTTTCATCTTGACGATTGTTATAGAAACTCTTGACGAGAAGAAATTGCATTTTTGCAATGAGAACGTGATTTATATTGAAAATCCTATCTAATCAAAAAATTTTTCAAGTAATTAAAGTCAATAGATTAACCATTTACAACAAACCTTTTATAATTACCAAAAATTTTGTTTAATGGAACTTATGACTTACTATCTGGATACCCGGCTTCGCACGGGACCTCACTAAAAATAAAATACTTTGTCTGAAGTACAGTACAGCCTCGTTATTCCGGACAGATATAGTTTTGAGTTTGTTCGGATAACCGAGTTTTCCGGATTAACGATTTTTTTTTTACTTATTTTATTGATTAAAAACCGTTGATACGTATGTATTATTCAATTATGTTGTTTTATATAGTTTACATTAATAAAACTAAACTAAACAAAATTAACAAATAATAAAAATCTCAAAATAAAACTTACAAAAATAATTTTTATACAATCAATAATAATTTTATACAATCAATTCGATACTGGGGTACTCGGTACTACTCAGTGCGTATAGCCTAAACCTACAAATGCACACTTACTCTCAAAAAGTTTTCAGTTTTTGAAACCGGGGGGGTCTGGGGGGTCTTCTGAACAAAGCTGTCGATCTTTGAATAGCAGTTTACAAATCTGAATTGCAGTTGACAATTTCTAAATATATCAGTTGACAAATCTATATTAAAGTTGACGATGTCTGATTGCCTAGGTTGTGCGGCCTGAAGGCCGCACAGATCCAACACTCCACCGTAATCATTTAATATTTTTAGGCTGGTAACTTAAAATTAACCAATTCTAAACAGGCCAGTGGAAAAACGCCGATACTTATTATTATGATTTTTTTTGTTTAATTTATTTCATAAAATTCCTATTTGACCTGGGAATAGAATCAAATCAAGGTCTTCGGAAGTATCTAACTTCCTTCCTAAATCATGAAAGGTTTAACGTAATTCCTATTAATGTTGAATAAATTAAGTTTCCGATAGAAAATTTTTAGTATCATTTTATAATAATTGAAGAACTGGCTTAACCTCGGATTGTAAACAAATTGACAATATTGTTAGTGTCAACTAGGCAAATTGACAATGTATCGTAAGCATGAATTGCCAATTTTATTTATTGTTACTGATAATTGAAAAACAAATTTATCACAATTATTGCATGGTTTCGAAGTACAAGATAAGAATATGAAAGATATTAAATAAACTACCAGATATCAATCGCGAGCTTAGGCGGATTTATGGGGGGGGGACCCCTCCCTCAGACGTTTAAAAATACACAAGGGAACAATCCCAAATCTGAAAACACTTTTTGCCCGTCTGATTTTTTTGCTACTTGTTTTCAGTCGGCAACCTATTGAAACGGAAGAGCCAAAACTTACAATTTACAAAATTTCCCAGGTTTTAAAGAGCCACTAACATTTTTATTTCAATATTATGGTATTTTATCCTGTTTTTATTCTGTGTCTTTACCCTGTTTAAAGTTTTTTTTTGCAGAATAATACTTTTTATGAGTTTTGAAAATAAAATAATAAAATTATTAGGTAATATTTGTGCGTGGACCTGGAGAGCTGCATCTCGACATCAAAAAAGCCGCAGGTTGCCGACGCCTGATCTAGGGGAAGACTTGGAAAAGTTAGGGATTTTGTTTTAGAAAGTTTGACAGAAAACATACACAAGTTTTCAGTTTTTGAAACCGGGGGGTCTGGGGAGTGTGGAACACCCTCCAGTACACCTAAACAGAATTGGTCCCAGAATCCAGCTTTATATAGATTTTACCAAATGTTTTTTGTAACCTAGATTCAGTAATGCCCAATGGATTCACAACTTTAAAACTGGAATCGAAATCTGTTTGCTATTTGTGTTTTTTAACACACTTACAGGTATACTGGAGGGTGTTCCATACTCCCCAGACCCCCCGGTTGTAAAAACTGAAAACTTGCATATATGTACATGTTCTGTGTGATTGCTTTATTTTTGCTAAAATAAACAGCAAAAATAAGTGAAAAAATTAAGCAGAAAAACGGAAAATTCGATCATTTTTAATGATTTTTTTTACAATTTCGGGGGACAGATCTACTCCCAAATCAACTTTCTTGCTATAAATATTAACTTTTCACATTTCTAGTTTATCAGAAAAAATGTAAAGGCTAAAATAATTGTTAAAAAAAATAATAAAATAGATAGGGGGGGAAGCATCCCCCGATAGCTGTGGATCATGGAGGAAAACGAAGGTCATATTCGAATTCAGGAGGTTAATTTACATAAGAATCTGGAGGAATGGTATCAGGACTCGAAAAAAAAAATTTATTTGCAGACCTGTGTCATCATTAGGGGACGTTCGTTAATTACGTGGGCGTTTAAGGGAGGAGGAGATCAATTAGTCCCGGTAAATATCATGTAATTAAAAAAAACAAATTTTACGATATCTCACTAGGATGAGAGGGGGTCGAAAAATCGCCTCACGTAATTAATGGCGGCCCTCTACTTATTTAACTTTATCAATTAAATCAAAGAAAATATGAATTAAATCACAATTCGTTACTTTCCCGTTTAGCGTTTTTTTCTTTTTATTCAATTGAATAAAAAACGCTAAATTTTAGAGCTTTCTGAATTTTGGCGCTGGGTGCGGCCCTGAGTGATGTCATAGTTTAGTCTTATAAAAGAGTACTGATGAATTGCATTAATTTGAAATTGCAACTAGAAATTCGTCCGGATTGCAGAGATAAAAAATATAAAATGTCCGAAGAGCCGGAATGTCCGGATTACTGGAGGGTCCAGAATAAAGTGTGTCCGGATAAGCGAGGCTGTACTGAACTTCGATGTAAGCCCTTGAACTTCGTTTTTTATTTATTTATTTATTTGGCTTAGACACACTGCAAACAGTAAAATTTAATTACAAGAAGTGTGTATAAAAAAAAACAATACACACTAAACTTACATAATACCTGTATACAAATGAAAACGGCACCACATACAATACATATATAAATACACAAAAAATATACATGTTGCCATTTGAAAAAAAAATTCATGTTTAATTCCGGTTGAGTTTAAGGTCCAAAAAGATATACCTCTGCGGTTTCCGATGGCAAATTTCGAGTTGAATAAAAAACTATTTAAACTTTTTTTTATATGCAGTAAGATAAAAGAATCATTCACTGTTACCTCTTATCGTGAACACACTGTATATTATAAAAAAATACTGCTACGACTCGGTGAAGAACCTAAATTCGTGTCTACTTTCTTTATTTTAAACTCTTTGAGGTAAGGTAGTAAAATATCTGATGGATGTGACTCTTTAAATCTCTTTAATTAAAAAAATATCCCACTTATTTAATGAATGGAAATTTTATTTATATTAAACAAAACAATTGAATTACAAAAATTTATCTTGTATTTACAAATATTGGCAGTGACGCATCGTTATTCCGAACCGAATAAGATTCCGCTTAAATCGCGAGCACTTTAAAAGTTATTTTTATGCAAACCTGAACTTCTGTCCTTGTGGTGATTTTAAATGGGTTTTGGGTACCTCTTCTGTCTCCCACATTAAAGAAGAAATGTCCTTTTCATTTCCAGATTATGGGCCGCTGGTTCTCGTCCAAAAATTAAATTTATTTTTCTCGGATCGAAATATTTGAATTTTGATTTATTGGTGTATGCTATGGTTGTTCCAAAACACACACATGCACACAATCCTTTTCAAGAGCTATGATTAACTTCGCACTATTTTACCTTTTTGGGGTTCAATCACGAACTCAAAAAGAACGACCTTCCTCGTTGGGATTCCGTTGAAAACTAAATTATTTATCTTGTTATCTTTTATCATCTGTTGCCCAGACAATTCAATTTTTTCTTTTTCAATGTTTCAAATTTATGTGTGTTATTTGATAACGCGATTTTTTATCAAAAATTCGTCCTCACGCGCGCACTGTTGGCCATATTTTTGTTTTATACACATTTTTTGGTTTCTAATTTTCGCTTGTTTGTTTAACTATAAAATTTGGTTTGTTATATTTTTATATATTTCGGATTGTAAAGTTTTTCTTGAATTAAAGTTTTACAAATTTTACTTTGATTTATTTATTTTTATTTAACAACTCAAATTCGATTTTAGGACCGTGGAAGTTTCCCACGTCTGCTGGCTTTATACGCCCTACGTGTTTCATCGCAATACATATAATTGAAGTGCAAAATATATAATATCTTTAAGGCTCGTATGGTTGAGGTCGGTATCATCGGCGATGCGATTATACGAGTAGTTGCGGCAACAGATGTAGACAGGAGATGCAGCTAAGTAGTTCGTATTGCTGATCTTACAGTAGAGATCTTACAGTACAAGGAAGTTGGTCTCAGCTAATAGAGAAGAACAATCGATCAAGTTTCTCAAAATTTTACATAGAAACATAACGGATGACACAAAACGCCTGCTTTCAAGAGACACTAGATCGAACCTATCAATGCACGATTATCGAATCTCTGTGTCGGGTACACATCATCCTGAAGGAATGCCACGAATTTCAAAAATCGGAGCTGAACTGATTCAAGCCGCTTGATGTGGTATGCCTGCATTGGGTACCAGATAAGTGCGGCATATTCTAGGCTTGATCGAACAAAGCTAAAAAAAGAATTTTTAAACATAGGAGGCTGCGAATGAGCATTTCGATAAATAAAACCATACATGCAGGAGCAGAACCGGACACCGTCATTTCGGCGATTCCAGTTCGTCACCGGCATTTCGGTGATTCTCATTCGGTGAGAGAAAATTCAACTACGTCGATTCGGCAACGGGCGGTATACTTTTAGTTTATTCAATTTATTCTTCTAAATCTTAATGTACAAAAAATACCTTAGTACGGACGCTTATGGCTTTTTTCGAACTTAAAACTCGTCTTTAAATGTTGGTTATTTCCCTACCTCCCTTAAGTAAATCCCTTCTTTTGTTATTTGCTCCTTTCAAAAAACTTTCGACACAGAACACGAACGTATTCTGGCCGGGCATGCACCTCCTAAGAAAAGACTGTGATACGAAGCGGCTGATTCTCGAATTTTGGCGAAGGTAACCAATTATAATTCTAATAATGTTAAAGAATATCTTCGCGGTATAGTTTATAATTATTATAACATGAATTAAAATTTCTTTAATTGCTTAAAAAGTATGTGTATTGTGTATGATATCTGTGATATATGTAAATAAATATTTTATTTAAAAATAGAAAATAATTTTTTTAAATATTTTTAATAAATTTTAACACTTAAATAAATTATCTGTCGCCGAATCGACGTAGTCGTATTTTCTGTCGCCGAATGAAAATTGCCGAAATGCCGGTGCCGAATTAGAATCCGGCTAAAATAGCATAGCCGAATTTCGGGTCGCCGAATATACGTTGCCGAATTGTTTGAAAAAACTCTGAAAAAGCCTGCGATTGCTGCTCAGCAATGAATGCATGAGTTACCAGTCTAGCAAGTTTCATGCACAGCTATTCCAAAAACTCCTGTACAGGTGCTTGTATAATCTCCAAATTTGTTCGATCAACTAATACCCACCGTCTGTACCTTACGGTGTTTCGAAATTCATTCTCGAATAAATCTTGAAACTTCTCTTCTAAATTTGTTGTACCAGGTCAGTTAATACAGTTTTTTAAATTGCAGTCAACTGTTGGTGGATTGCATAACATTCGAGCCAAGCAGTATTTAAGTTCTGCATTGGCTGTAGTGTGTTGGATGTAAGATAAGCTATTCTTGCACCATCAGTAATCAATTTCATATTTTCCTGAATGCGGATGGCACAAACGCAAATACACTGAGTTCCACTCGCTCCAGAAAGTACACACTGTTTCGGTCTGAGTTCAGCAAACTTCGAACAACCGATTTTGACTTTCGGGCATTTTTCTGAGAAAATCCGGTATGTTTCCTTCAGATTGGTAAGTCATAATCTTTTCTGCTTCTGAATTTTCTGTCCATCCTCATTTATGATCACGTAATTTTTTTCACCTGCAGTGAAAAGCTTTTGACCAGCAGTGTGGCGTAATACCTACACCGCCCGATTGGGAAGCGGGCATCCCAGTTCAAATCCTGGTCGCGTCGAATACACTGCTGTGATCTAAAGCCCAAAATATATATATGTGGGCTATGGGAAAGGCAACGGGAATCCACCCCATTAATTAAATTCCCTATTACGTTATCATGGTTTCAGCCAAGTGTATGGCACTTAAAAGAAGAAGAATTTTTTTCAACAGCCTCCTGTTTTCAATTCCTCCTGCTCACCGATCAAAGGTAAACAAGGGATACAGATTAGGAATCAAATATTCTTTAATATTTCAAAATAATTAATATAAAAATCTGAACAAAATTCAGTAGGGTTTTTTACTAGTATGGAAACATGTAAAAAGAATCGGGCGTTTTTGAAGATATGAGGCTTCGTAGCTGTCCCGGTTGACGTGGAATTACTCATATAGCAAATTGCGAGATATTACGTACCCAGGCAGATCGTTGAAAAATAATAAAAAAAAGTAGAGGACCAAGATTGAACCCTTAAAGAACACCGGAACTAACAGAGAAGAGAAATAGGAGCGGAAGAAATCGATTAGCTGATTAGAGAAACCAAACGATGACAGCTTCCCAATTAATCTATGTATAAGTGAAGTCGGTCAAATGCCTTCTGAAAGTCTGTGTACATTGTATCAACCTGCCCTCAGCTGTCGAGAGTTTCAGAAACAAACTGTTTAAAAGTCATCAGGTTAGTGAAGATTGAGCGTCCGCTCATAAAGCCATGTTAGAAAGGAGACAAAGAACTCCTGACATAAGCATAAAAAATATGGTCTTACAAGATCCTCTCGAATGCCTTGGACAAGTTAGACAAAATTGAGATCGGACGGTAATTCATTTATTTTCCAATAAATAAAATTTTTTGGTTTCAAAATAAATCGGTAAATAAACCAATTTTTGTTTACCAGAGGAAGTCAGAAGAATAAATCAAGCCATTATTGCTAAATTGGATTTTTGAATTATCCAAGTAATAATTAAAGATTTCGGGCAATTAAGGGGGTATTCTAGTCTAGAGGCATGAATTTTCGGGCGGTTTTTGAAGCTCTGTACAAACGAAACAAAACATATTTTTACTATCCACTTTTTTACTATTTGTTTATTGATATTTTAAAATTAAATAAGAAATTAACCGAAAAAAAAACTCAAAACTCAGAAAGTTAGGAATATGTAGTATAAGAGTATAATATGTTCAATTTTGTGTATGGGTGTATATCTTTCGGAGAAAATATTTGTGTATAGCGATTTTCTATTTTTTAACTATTTATTAGAGCGCTTGACGTTGAAAAATTGAAAAAAATTTGCCTGCTGCGCTATAAGCTGGGGGTGCCCCCCATACCCCCATTGGACTTGAGTTAAGCCCCCCCCATAAATACATCCTAGATCCGCGCCTGACTACTGTAGTTAAATCTCCAAAAAAATTTTAGAAATTTAGTGGTAAATACTATAATTAGTATAAATATGAAATAAAAATAATAATTATATTAATTGATTTTCGACAACACTAAAAATCAAGTGCTGATCATAATAAGCTGATTAATTTTAAAAATTAATGCTATCTTATTATTATTAATTTATTAATTGCAGCAAAAATAATTTACAAAATATCAAGTCGAATAAGTTATATAATCTAATCTTATTTTCAGTTTATTGAAATATAATATTAATTTTATAATTGCCGCGATTTATCTCGAGATTAAAATTTATTATCGATATAGATTAATAATTGATTGAATTTATATTCCAAAACGAAACCTATCAGAGAGAGTACAAACGATGACGTCAGTGGTTGTATAATTAACAAACAAAAATAAAAGAACTGGGATATTTTTTTAATATTTAATTTAATATTAATTTTACAAAAATATAATTAATTCTTAATGTTTTCAACACTATCTGCACTCGAAATTTCCTATGTATATTTGATCATTGGGACATTTCAAAATAAGAGGATACAATATAAAATCATCGTCAGGATGTGGTACACAAACGTAGAACAAAACTGGATTTTCCCATATAGCTTGATTTTGACCTGCATGCTTACACTGTGGAACTACTCTATCGATATCTGCACAATTGTTGTTTGTTAACTCTTTGTCGCAAAATGTATTGGCGGGATTATAACCCCAACCAGTTGGACATGTTCCTCGAATAGGGATAGGATTAACTAATCCCGGCGTAGTCGAGTTCGGAACACAATAGTTATATTTCTTACACGAAGAAGGTTCCGGATACATTCCTTCCGTATTACATTTAAACTCTAATCCTCGATATTCGCAGAGGGGAGACATGATTAGAGAGCACTTGCTTTCATTGCAAGTTTCCCATTGGTCACACTAAATTTTAATAGGAGACATACCGGGAGCAATACACAGAAACACATGTGCACAATCTGCAAAGTCATCGCTACAAAATGTTCCTGTTATTCCCGTGCATTGTAATATTCTACTTTCATTACCCAAAAATGTCAGCGGACTACTCACTTCATATAATTCTTCTAGCGTAATCTGGTTTCCGTAGCTTTTCTATCATAAATAATAATTTATCTGTTATAATTTCTAAAATAATTTTAAATATCTATCATAATAATATGATTTATCCAAAGTTAAAATATACATATACCTATATAATACTTACATGAATAAATAATACTGTAATCAACAAATACACACTTATGTGCTTCATTTTAGCCATTGTTATACAAATTTTTGATTTGCACATTTGCAATTACAACGTAGTTTATATTGAAAATCCTATCTAATCGAAATTTTTTTAAGTAATTCATAAGTTAAGAGATTAACAATTGGATATTTTCACACAGTTTTTATTTGAATAATATGTGCGTTATTGTATAAATAAAGTAACCAGAAAAAGCATATTTTACTAAATAATTAAAAAACGATATATTTACTAATTATAATGCAAAATCATTTTTAAATTTCATTAAACGATCAATTTTAAACTAGAAGCAAAACGCAATTTGATTGGTCGAGCTAGGTGTGACGTACTTTCTAGCTACTGTTTGAAATTGATAATGGTTTATAATATATGTATGTTGTGTTTAGTGCTTATTGTTAGATGTTATAACAAATCGTAAGCGAATACAAACAACGCAAAATACTATCAGAAAGCGGCTACAAATAATTTACCTTCAGTTAACATGTATTTATTTATTTTTTATTTTATTTAATATACGGATAAACCAATTGAATTTATACAAAGTGGCAAAAAATATTTGAGCAAAAAGCAGTTAACTGTGATCGATTGCATTTAATCTCCACATAATGCACTCCTTGAACCTGTGATACGAGCTGTTGACGATGTCGAAGCTCGAGGACTTATTCAGTCTATTAGCTGATTGACACATTGGAGTGATGGGGCTGTTTAGACCATAATTGGTACGGTGATGGTAGATTGCGAACACATCAACAAGCTTTGTATTACGGCATGCAACACGAAATTTGAAGCGATCGTGAAGAAAACTGCAGTTGATTTCCTCATGTAAGAGGCGATGAACAAAACAGAGATCTGTTACGGTTCTTCTGTACTTCAAAGATTTGGTCCTACATTGAATTAGGCTCGCTTCGTAAGAGAACTCATCCGCTGCTTTGCCTAATTTGAAGTGATGATATTTTAAGAACTTTCGTTCGACGCTGTTTATCCTATTGATGTTAAGTTGATAGAATGGGAACCATACGCTTGACGCATATTCCAGTTGCGACCTAACTAGCGAAAAATATTATAGAAGTTTCACTGTGTTAGCAGAGAAAAATCTACTTTGACGACGTATGAAGCCTAAAGTGCGACTGGCCTTGTTGCAAATTATTGCGATGTGACTCTTGAATGTTAAACCTGAATCTAGTGTAACACCTAGATCATCTATTTCGTATACACGATTTAGTTGAACACCATTTATGCTGTAATTCAATTGATCGCAATTATGTTTTTTGTAAGTGATGACTGAACATTTATCGAGGTTGAGCAATAAATTGTTGTCGGTACACCACTGATGCAGATTGTCCAGGTCCAGTTGTAATAACATACAGTCCTCAGCGGACGTGATGGTTTTGAAGATTTTTAGATCATCGGCAAATAATAAGTACGAGCAATGCTTAATATAACGACCAATGTCGTTGATGAATAGCAAAAACAAAATAGGTGCGCAGTGGGAACCTTGTGGGACACCCGAGTGTACCATAATATCAGACGAGAGAAAATTCTGAATTCGCACATTTTGGATTCTATTTATTAGGTAGCTTTCTAACCATTTCTATATCCCAATCCTAGGGAAGTTAATTTAGCCAGAAGGGCAAAAATGGAGGCACGATCAAAAGCTTTAGCGAAATCGGTATACACGGTATACACACGTCGTCTACATGTTGTATGGTCCTCGAAAGCTTCAAAAATCTGAGTGACGAATGTCAATAAGTTAGTGGTTGTCGAACGACCAGGAAAGAACCTGTGTTGATTTTCTATTATATATTTACTACTAGCTTGTAGTAGTTGCTTTGACACCAGTTTATCGAGCAACTTAGGAATCGTAGACTGTATCGAAATTCCTCTATAGTTACTAATGTCGCTACGATTACCTTTCTTGAAGATAGGAGTTATGAAACTCTTTCTCTAGGTATTTGGGAAACAACCACTCACAAATGATAGTTCAAATAATTTGAAGATTGGGTTAGCCAACGAGTATTGACATCTCTTTAAAAAATACTCTGGGATTCCATCAGGTCCACTGGACAAACTGTTGGGTAGTTCAGAGATGACATTGAAAACTTCTTCAAGAGTGATTCTAAACGCATCGCAGTTAACCTCATGACGTTGTTCATAGCTGTGGTTGACAATTTTATTATTTGAGTAAACTTTGGAAAATTGTTTCGCAAATAGGTCGACACATTCTTGACCAGAAAAGCTAACAACTTCGTCTAAATACATGCATGCTGGATAACCCTTAACTTTATTGCAATCATCAATATAGCGCCAAAACGATTTAAGATTATCAATTATTGAATCTTCTATCTTGCTAATATATTTTTGATGAAGCAGATGGTGAGTTTTCTTGGCTTGGTCACGAAGTACGCAAAATTGGTGATAATGATCTAAACTACGGGATTCCTTAAATTTCTTGTGCAAGACTTTTTTTTGAATAATTAGGTTGATCAAATCGTTGGAGAACCATTCCGGATATTTTGAAACCATTATTTTTTTAAGTGGAACATGGGCAGTGATGATGAGCCCTAGTATCTTATAGAAGTTGTTTACAACTTCATCAATATTATTGCAGTCAAAAATCTCAGTCCAGTTATGTTCTAGCAAACACTGATTGATGATATCAAAATTGGCAGATTTGTAATCAAAAATAAAATTAACAAATTCCATATTAGATTGAGATGAGCTAATGCTAGGAACATTAATCGAGTAAGCAGTGTGGTGGTTAGATGTATTAGATAAATTGTCCTCTGATGTGATTATAAAAATATCGTTTACGTTGGAAAAGACCAAATCAAGAATTACGCCACGACTGTTAGGTATTTGGTTACATTGAGCCAGGTTGTGAAATGACATACAATCACCAATTGCATCGGTTTTACTACAAGCAATATCGGAACTTACCGAACATGAACCATCGATAGACCATTTAGCTTTGGGAAGGTTGAAGTCACCACCAATAATATTTTAATTTTTTTAAATTTTCAATCAACTGTTCTACGGCCATCTTGGAATGGGGAATGGAACTACTCTATTCGCTTGCTGTTACCGCCTTAAACGAGTACGAGTATGCAACCTGTAACAAATTTTTTGAATTTGTTTTGTTACTGAGTTCGCCCCTGCCTAGAGTCTGATTGGGTGGGATTGGAGTTTGCGTTTTGTAAACTTCCAATAAGAAAATTTGGCCGAAATTTTGAAATCACACTAGGAAACTGCGACTTTTGATAACGAAAGTTTGAGAATGCGTAGATTGATAAAAAAAAATTGTAGATTGAAGTCACCTTATCACTTGAGGTCGGATAAGACCACCGTTACTTTTTAACAATTGAACATAATTTATAAAAAAATCACCATATAACCATTTTTACCCATGTTACTTTCAAGAATCATGATAATTTATATACGAGAATTCACACCCTTAGTTTCAAATATCATTACAAACAAATGTTTCTTTATTTAAATTAGCTGACACACAACATAATAAAGTAATACTAAAATAAATTTTTTGTGAAGAAAATTTGACTCGCTATTTCACACAAGTGCAAACAGTGTTTTTTAACACCACCATCATCAT
Source organism: Cantharis flavilabris (assembly GCA_949152465.1). NCBI lineage: Eukaryota > Metazoa > Arthropoda > Insecta > Coleoptera > Cantharidae > Cantharis > Cantharis flavilabris. The sequence goes on from OX424438.1 coordinate 7,423,543, forward strand.
CCTACGCCTTCTTTTCTTCATATTCTTGTTCGTTATTTTTACGCTTGAAAATTTGGTATAAAAAAAACTACTCTGCTTCTTTTTACATGTAGTTTATTAATAATAATATTTTATTTAAAGCCGAGCGACTAAAGAATTGTTGAAATATAACACAGTAGAATCTCTATAGTTCGAATCCCTCTAATTGGACAATTCTGAGAATTTCTCGTGTTAAAGCGCGGGTCACATTAGGCTGCTTACCAGCCGCGAATTGAAGAAGCTGCTACTGCCAGCCGTCGATCAGCTCAATGTGACCACGTAATTCGCCGCTGGAGCGCTGGCGAAGTTGAAGTTGTTCCACGCTTTGTTTGACCGAGTTGCACCGCCGCTGCGGGTCACATTAGGCTACTTACCAGCGCTGGTGACCAGCGGCGGTGCAACTCGGTCAAACAAAGCGTGGGTCACATTAGGCTGCTTACCAGCCGCGAATTGAAGAAGCTGCTACTGCCAGCCGTCGATCAGCTCAATGTCACCACATAATTCGTCGCTGACAAATACTCGCTGGCAGTAGCAGCTTCTTCAATTCGCGGCTGGTAAGCAGCCTAATGTGACCCGCGCTTAATAGACAGATGCTTATGAGATTATGACTGTCAAGTTACATGTTATGATATTTATTTAAATCTTTTAATATTGGGTCATTTATTATATAAATGGGTCCCGTTTTGTCGAACTATAGCGATTTTACTTAATTTTATTTATAATAAGAAATAACTATTAAGCAACAGTGCAGCTTTATAAGTACATCTATGTACTTATTTCACCAAATTTATTATTTTTAATATGGTTTCCAGATTACCACTACCAGCAGCGATCTCCTGAATAATGTTTATCATTGGGGCATTTTGAAATAAAAGGATACAATGTTGAATCCTCCTTGCTGTATGGAGAACAAACGTAGTAGAAAGCTTGATATGATTTTAGATACTCAGTTTGACCTATTTCCTTGCACTCTGGAACTACTCTATCGGCCTCCTCGCAACTGTTATTTATTAACTTTTTGTCGCACCGTGCATTGTAGGAACTATAACCCCAACCAGTTGGGCATGTTCCATTGAAAGGAGTTGGATGAACTGGAGTTTCTGGCGAAGTTGACGGAACACAATAGTTATATTTCTTACAAGAAGAAGGGTCCGGATACATGCCTTCCGTAGTACATTTAAAGGTTAATTTTTTGTATTCGCAGAGTGGAGTCTTGTTTATAGAGCATTTTCCAGCATTACAAGTTTGCCCTTCCGGACAGTCAACCACAATTCGACTCGTACCGGGGAAGCACATGAATACGCTACCGCAATCTTCAGATTTATCGCTACAAATGGATCCTACTATACCCGTACAATTCACACCTCTATTTACATTATCTGCAATTATTGATTGCAAACCACTCATTCCATATTTTTCATCTGCAGAAATCAGGCTTCCGTGGCTTTTCTATAATATTTATTTTTAATGATTTATCCAAAATTAAAATTATATTACTCACATGAAAAAATGTCACCGTAACCAACAAATATATAATCACCGTATTCATCTTGGCCGTTGTTATAGAAGTTTTTGTCGAAAAATAACTGCATTTTTGCAATTTGAACGTAGTTTATATTGAAAATCCTATCTAATCGAAAATTATATTTGAAGCCATTAATAAATTAATAGATTAACTGTTGTAAAATTTTATATTACTTGCGAAAGTTTTGTTCAATAAAACTTTTGACTTATTTCTCCGCTTTTAGTAATTTAAACGCCTCACCCTAAATTTTAACAGATAAGCAGAATTAGTAAATACAAGTTCGTCCTCGGTGGCTAATTGGTTTGTGTATACAGAGCACCATTACGTAGTCTAGGAAACGTGAGTTCGAAACCCATAGATATATTTCTTATAAGAAAAAGGTTCTGGATATATTCTGTTGCTTCCGATACAGCTTCAACTAGTTTATAGAAAGATCAAGGTCTACACACACAAGCAAAACGACAGTAATAGCTATTTTAAGTATATATTCTTTGCATTTAGAAATTTTTCTTTCAACTTATTTAAAAAAGTCAAAAGTAGCTACGAGAATTTAACGCAGTCAGTGACTAAACTTGTATCGATCTTATTAGGGCTCATCAGTAGGCTATAATACAAAATTGAAATTGTATTATATTAAATACTTACCTATGAATTTTTGTGGGAGAACATTTTTTTCACCAAATACCACCATATCTATATTTCTCAAAAATATCCAAAGTAATCATCCATAAAAGTTACTCAGATATCCAATCCAATCATTAAATCCAAACAAATCCAATTATTAAATTTTAAATCAAATGTTTAAATAAATTTTCCATACCAAAATGGAACGATAAACTCGAGTCTATCGCTATCGGGCCAGCTGCCTCGTGCACACACAAATTTTACTGTTCCTTTCAAATTAACAAATGAAATTTTTCGTAAAACCAATTACAATTCTTCAACATCGAAATTATGCAAATCTTCCGTCATAAAAAAAATTAACTTAAGCATCCAATTCCAATTAATGATCCAAATCCAAAAAAAAACTTCGGACGGTACTGCCCACAATGATTTTATCCAATACGCCGTTCTCTTGCTTTTCATCTTCTTCTTCTTCCGGCTCCCCATTTACGTTTACTTCCGTTTTATTCTCATTATCACTATCCATAAGTTTCTTCACATTATTTTCAAAATTTTTACATTCAATTTCGGCTTTACTTACTTCAAAATTTTCTTCCTTAACGAATTTTCCTTTTTCCAAAAGTAGTAATTTTTCTGACTCCATAAAATATTTCTTTTATGACGAAATTTTGTTTTTCCATATTTTCATCTTTAATTTCAGCTTTTTTTACTCCAAAATCCTCTTTTACTACCAAATCTTTAATTTCAAAACTTTCACTATCAACCAAAATTTCTTACCCCAAATCTTTCATTTCAAAATTTTTATCATTTATAATTTCAGCCATATTTTCTTGATTTTCTTCAAAAGATTTTCTGCACAAATTTCCCATTTCCAAATTGTTATTATTTTTAATTTCGGTATCACCAAATTTGTCTCCCTTTTCTTCCTGCTCCCTATTTCTGAAATTGTTTTCCGCTCAGTGTTCTCCTTTAGTTTTCTTGTTTCTTCTATCAATTCTGCTTACTGATCTATCTTTGTTCTTCATCTTTTATCCTTCGCTCTTGGAAATATTTTATATGATTTTATTATTTCCAAATCCAAAAATAACCACCGAAATTCCAAATCCATGCAAATCCTCCAATATTCGCGTTGGTACTGGGTTTGACAATTCAGTCTTAATCTTCTTTTCCATAATTATTTCGTCCATTATGTTATTTATTTGCTTCTCATCTTCTTCTCTTGCCCGCGCCTCATTTATCTCTCCTTCCGGTCCATTTTCATAATTTTCCATAATTTTCTCCACATCATTTTGCAAATTTTCATCTTTAATTTCGGCCATACTTACTTCAAAATTTTCTCTCCTAGCAAAATTTACTTTTTCCAAAATTAGTATTTCTTCCTAGGCTCCATAAAACTTTTCTTTTACAACGAAATTTTGCTTTTCCAAATTTTCATCTTTAATTTCGCTATAATTTTCAATTATTGTTTCTTCCTGTTGAACCAAATCTTCCAGTTCCAAATTTTCATGTACAATTTCGGAACTATTTTTATCAAAATCTTCATTTACAACCGAATCTTCATTTAAATCCTCCAATTCCAAATTTTTATTTATAACTTCGGCCATATTTTCTTTATTTTCCTCTATATAATTCTTGTTGTAAGTGAGATTGTGTTACTGCATGTTTATTTAGCAAGTGAACATCCCACATAATTTTTTCTACTTCTTCATTTGTTTGACTTATTTCTTTTTTCAATTCTTCGCACTTGGTCCAAACCTTATTATTTAAACCCCTCATTTCCTATATCAAGTCTTTCTTGTCTATTTCTTTCTGTGCTTGGTCCTTTAATCTTTCTATTTGATCTTTTAACCTTCGCTCTTCTGAATATTTTATAATTATTTCCGCTATTTTCAGAATAGTTTGATTTTTAACAAAAATTATTTTGACCTTGTATTTTGAAATGATATTCCATAATCTGTTGTATAATATGGTGGTATTTTGTGAAAAATATTTTCCCACGAAACCTTTTCCACACTTTAATTAACCTCGACTAGCTCGTATTGTCGGTTTGCCGAGATTCCTCAGTAGTCGGTTCTATTATGCTGGGTTGCGGCGGCAATTCAATTTTCCAAAAATATCCAAAAATTCTCCTCAAAAATAATTTTCAATAATTCAAATTATTAGATTTAACTTTAAATAAATTTTGCTTTTAAAACAGAATGACGATTGCGAGTGCGGGTTATCATGCAAATGCTCGCCGCTAACACAAATTTTAAGTTTTCCTTTTAAATATCAAAAATGTTCAAAAAACATCCAATCACTATTTAACGGATTCAATTTTAACGATCCAAAACATCCAAATATCCAATCTCGTTCAAGTTCTGAACAGTTTCCAAATAAACTAAACCATAAAGATCACTAACGCAAATTATAACTTTATTTTGCAAACTAATCTAAACAATGTCCAAAATATTCCCAAAATAGAGACTCAAATTAAAAATTCTGGTGACTTACAAAATTACGTCCGTCCCCTCCCACGGACGAAAATGGAAGCCTTTATCACTCGTCTTTCGGTGCCAACATTAAAATTGCTAACACCAAAAAACCCATCAAATTCAAAAATTTACAATAAATTATTTACAAACATAAAATCAAATGAAAAAACAATTAAACAAAAATATTCAAAATTCAAAACAAATTAACAAATTTTAAAAAAATTTTAAAAATTCCAAATCAACAAAAATCTACCACAAACGATTTGGTAACACGACAGTTTGAAGAAGCAAAGATAAAATATTTCTAATTTTCTTGCACCTGTTTTGGAAAGAGATTTTTTTAGCTTGAGTGGATATTTAAAATTTAATTATACCTTCTGATTGATATTGGCATGAAAATTAATTGCTGATTATAATCAACCAATTTATTCTGGTTTTTCATAATACTTCATAATATATTATTTTTTATCAATCATTGCACAATGATAAAAAACAAAATTTAAATTATCAAATCCTAATGAGTTTTAGATTTATTTTCGAGTTTCTAAATTTTTTTTTTTTTTCGTAATTTTATATAATTATATTATTTTTTATAAAAAAAATATATATGCCGATTTACTTATTTTCTCGTGAGATACAAAAAATTGTTGATAGAATGCAATTTAAATATTTAAAATTTCCATTTTGTCTTAAATAATCTCAGTACAACTTTCAAGGGTGTTTAGGATCATTATCTTCTTGAAAAGTAAAATCTTTTCCAATTCGTTGTTATAAAAATAAGTTCTATTTTTTTTTTAGTTTATTGGCAATAACATTTTATTTAATATACAGAGTGTTACAAAAACTTTTAAAAATGCAATAGTTTTTATTTATAATCATTAAACAACATCTACATATTTATTTTGCAAAACTTGTAAAAGGATCAAGTTTTAAGGTTTTTAAGACTATCTGCATTGCAGATTTCCTATAAATTTTTGATTATCGGGACATTTCAAAATTAAGGGATACAGTGTTTCTTCTGCGTCGCTGTATGGCAGACAAACGTAGAACAAAACGGGATTTGTTCTTAGAGCTTCATTTTTACCCGCCACCTTACACTGTGGAACTGCTCTATCGATCTCTGCACAATTATTGTTTATTAATTTTTTGTCGCAAAATGTATTGGCAGGATTATAGCCCCAACCAGTTGGACATGTGCCTGGAATGGGGGTAGGATTAACTGATCCTGGTGTACTGTCCGGAACACAATAGTTATATTTCTTACACGAAGAAGGTTCCGGATACATTCCTTCCGTACTACATTTAAACTCTAATCCTTTATACTCGCAAAGAGGAGATGGATTTAGAGAGCACTTGCCTCCATTGCAACTTTCCTTATCGCCACACGGAATCCTAATAGGGTTCGCACCTGGAGCAAGACACATGTATGAATTTTCACATTCTGTGTGATCATCGCTACAAACTGTTCCTGTTATCCCCGTACAATCGGCAGCTCTATTTTCGATATCTAAAAATGTCAACGGATCACCCACTTCATATTCTTCTAGTATGGTACGGTTTCCGTAGCTTTCCTACAATAATTAATTTTATAATTTATAATTTATAAAAATATAATACTTACATGAATAAATGCCACTGCGATCAATAAATACACATTTACGAGTCTCATCTTAGCCGTTGCAATTCAAAATTTCACCTTGCAATTGTGGTTTTATAATTGGAACGCAGTTTATATTGAAAATCCTATCTAATCGGAAAATTTAGATTAATTGTTGCGAAACTTTTACTTAGTACTTACCAAGGTAGTGCAATTCACATGTTTCAATTTGGACTTAACAAAAAAGTACCTACTGTCTAAGACCGATGATAATACTTTTTGTGACTTGATCTTCAGCTGTGAATAAGATTTACTATCAATTCTATAATGAGATTTACAATAATTTTTGTGTATGTGGCGATAATTACTTAAATATATTGCTTTATTTAATTAAATCTATTACGTCGAAAACTGATTCACTCTATAGCTACCACTAGTGTATCAATTAGCTTATACGAAGATTAGGGTCTACCCACATTCCCACATATAAACCCAAAGTGTTAGGTGAAATTTAAATATCGAATAATTTAGGAAATTGAAATAGGAACTAGGAAATAACTTGAAAAAAAATATTACATTTAATAATCAAGATAATTTAATTCAAATATATAGCTGAATTCATACTTTTAGTTACAAATATCATTACAAATATAATTTTTCTTAATTTAGATGAGCTGATACAACAAAATTTGATAACCTTTCTATTTTTTTATAATAACTACTCTATAAAGCAACAATGCAGTTTGAATATAAATATGTAATTATTTTATTAAAATTAACACTACGAGCAGCGACCTGAGTAATAATATTGATTATCGGGACATTTTGCAATGAAAGGATATAATGTTGAATCCTCCTTGCTGTATGGAGAACAAACGTAGTAGAAAGCTGAATTTGATCTTAGATAGTCAGTTTGACCGTCTGCCTTGCACTCTGGAACTACTCTAATGGCCTCCTCGCAATTGTTATTTATTACCTTTGTCTCGCAATTGTTATTTATTAACTTTGTCTCGCACCGTGCATTGTAGATACTATAACCCCAACCAGTTGGACATGTTCCATTAAGAGGGACAGGATTAACTGGAATTCCTGGTGTAGTTGACGGAATACAGTAGTTATATTTCTTGCAAGAAGAAGGGTCCGGATACATTCCTTCCGTAGTACATTTAAAGGACAATTTTTTATATTCGCAGAGAGGAGTCTTGTTTGTGGAGCATTTTCCGGCATTGCAAGTTTGCCCTTCCGGACAGTCAACAACAATGCGACTCGTACCGGGGAAGCACATGAATACGCTACCACAATCTTCAGATTTGTCGCTGCAAATAGATCCTACTATTCCCGTGCAATTTACACCTGTATTTTTATTATCCATAATTGTTAGCGAACCACCAACTCCATATTTCTCTTCTAATGCAATTCGGCTTCCGTAGCTTTTCTAAAATATTTAATTTTATTTTTTATCCAAAATTAAAATTTTATTACTTACATGAAAAAATGTTACTGCAATCAACAAGTATATAATCACTAGCTTCATCTTGACGATTGTTATAGAAACTCTTGACGAGAAGAAATTGCATTTTTGCAATGCGAACGTGATTTATATTGAAAATCCTATCTAATCAAAAATTATTGTAAGTAATTAAAGTTATTAGATTAATTGTTGCAAAACTTTTATACTTACGAAAGCTTTGTTTATTCATACTTATTCCTTAGCTATTAGTAATGTAGCGACTTTATCTCATGTTAAAATAGTGCAACAGATAAGACGAAATAGTAGATACATTCTAAGTTCGTTTTCCGTAGCTCATACTGGCGTGCTGTTAATAAAATCCACCACTATTATACATTATGCGTCGGTATATTACATCGTAAATGAGTAAATTAAAGATTGTAACAACTAGGTTATTTTTACTAACTAAATAAATTTAAAACTGAATTACAATGTTCTTATCTTACTATTTTAAAATAACAGTAATTTAAAATGTTTGTAATCAAATTCCACTTGCTTAGACATTTGAAGAGTCTGCCGGCAAATAAATAAGAAAACATTGAACCTGAACCTGTAAATGTGAAATTTCAAACCATTTAATTTTAGTATAAATTAAGTTTTGCTTCTGCAGTACTCCAACAAGTTCTTGTGCATTCCAAGTCATTTGAACTGTTTTGAAAAATTATACAACTGCTTTCATTAAGTTTAGTGGATTTGCATATCTTCTGATAATTAAAATTTAATTATAGTAATGAATATTTGACCTGAAAAATTAAGTGCTGATCCTAATCAAATATAATTAAATTGCAGGTTTTTCCTAATAGTTTTGTTATCTTGTTTCCTTTATTGTTATTGCAAAACACTGAGAAACGAAATTTAAATTATTAAAGCTCAGGTATTTTAAGTGAAAGTTTAAAATAAACATTGCAAATCTGCAAATTGTCTTAAATAATGCTTAAGCAGAACTAAACAATATACTAAACTTCCAGGACCCACAAATCACGTCAAGAATTAAAGGTAAACTTACATAATCAACATGATGGCAATATTAGCATACTAAGTAACTATGGAGCATTGCTTAGAAAATTTGAATTATAGTCTCATTCTGCTGTTAGAAAACCACCTTGGAATAAAATAATAAACTGTAATCGTTTAAAATCCCACACTAACCGTATACTGAGTTGTAGATTTTTGTATTTGTGTTCTGAACTAAAATAAAATGAGTTGAAGTAGATAGTGTAAACCATCCTGATGTGTTTGGATGTGTCAAAGAACCACTGTTAGTGATTTATAAAGAGAGCTTATCTTTGATAAAATTTAGGCTTCATGATTAGGATTAGGATAACCCATAGGCACCGCATTAAGTCAAAGTCAAAACTTGTACCGAAGTACCAAGAAAAAAAGTCTGAAATAAAACCTCTTCCATGACTGTTATTTCTGCCTAGTAAATATTCTGATTTAGTCTCTGGAAGATGCCCGGTCCCCTCACTCAGAAGAAGTGCCGATTCCAACGATTCAGCAGCTAGCAGAGCTCTGTGAGGACGAGTATTCTTCATCTGATCACACTTCTGATATTAATTAAGAAGACCAGTGGCGTAGTTAGAGGGGGGCAAAAGGGCATCTGCCCCCCTAAGTATGACTCGGATTGTACCACTAAAGCCCACCCCCCTGATAAAAATAACGTTTACTACAAAGTTTTTAAATTTAAATAACTTTAAATTATTTATATTTATTCGTTTATTTATTTATTTACTAGCTGGAAACTCTGAGTAGTAAGGCACTTAAATAAATGTTTTTCCAAACTTTAATATTCTCTAGCCAAAGGTTTAAATTTCCTTCATTTTTGCTTAAAATTCAAAATTTCCGGTTTTTCCTGACAAAATTTGTAAAATTATAAATCCCCTATCTTCTCCAAGTATTCTAAAAGAGTGGAAATCCTGCGATATGTACTGGAGGGTGTTCCACACCCCCCAGACCCCCCGGTTTAAAATGTTGACTTTATATTTGTATATTATTTTTATAAATAACCTTCAAAGTAACACAGGAAGTTGCTGCTAAACTCCGTGAACAGTAAGATAATTAAATAAATATGCTTTCCAAGTTTTAATTTTTTTCTCCAAACGTCACGAAAGTCAGTTGTTTCATTATCAATTTTAAACACGAAAGTCAAACTTTTCCTTAGCGACATACATAAAACCACGTGGCGTAAAGATTTTTTCGAAAGTAAACCTTCGGCGGCAGGAAAAAAAATAACTAGAAATGTAACATTATTTTAAAAAAATTGAGTAATTTTGGTATCTACCTTTTCTAAAAATTATTTTAAGTTTATTTACCATTTCAAATATAAAATTTTAGAGCGTAATTTAAAAATAAATAGATATAAACTTTGACTTTGACATTTAAATCCTTAAATATACCAACTTAAAATTTTATTTTTAACCAAATAAATAAACATTTTGATCTTTTAACCTAAAAATTTTAATAAATGTCACAATTGAAATTGACAGTTGCGAATTCAATTTAAAAATTACCAACATAAATTGAAAATAGTTGACAGATTAAACCAAGTAAGGTGACATACCTTACTTTTGTTTATTTTTATTACAATTGGATTAAATTAAAACTGGTTGACCGATTAAAATTATCTACCTTTCGAATTTTTTGCTCGCGATCGTTCTGAATTTTTGCATATGCCTTCCTACTAATAATTTATGGGGGTGTGTAATGGGCGAGGGGGGAGAAGTTTTTGCTCAGTTTTTTTATATCTAGCGCCGTTCTCGAGTTATTGCTAATTCAAAAAATTTCATAGTAGTGTAAGATGCGACTTTCTAATTTGAAATTAGCGCCAACATCTTCCCATCGATGACACGGAAATAGCCATTGATCACCCCACGTTGTATAAAATACCTACAGCACGCCACCTAGTAACCAGTTCTTTCTTCCGATGTACAAAACAAAGTTGTGAACTTAGCTGAAACACAAAAGATGACCGCTCCAAAAACAAGAGACGATCGTAAAAAACGCAACACAAATAAAACTACAGATATTGGGGTTATGTCAAATCTTTTTATTTCACCTTAATATCAGGGAAAAGTTTAAAGTCTGAAGCAATGGTTTTGTAACTAAATGATCCCTAATTCCCATGTATTTAACTATTCGGTCTTATAATTTAATTCGTTCGGAACTGTAAAATTTTAGTAATTTATGCCATTTTGGCGACCCAATAATTGTTATGGAAGTTCTTTGATTTTAGTTGTCTCAAGATTATTTATATCTTGTTTATTATTATATTAATTTTTATGTTGCTGATGCAAATATTACCAAACCAACCTTTATAAAAGAAACCAACAAATACCTTCAAATGTGACTTAATTAAATCAATACGTAGATCATAATTTAGATTTGAAATTCAAGGAGGGCAACGATGAGTTCGGAATAAAAGCTTTTTTCTGCTCTTGACCTCACGGCTGGGCAGTTTCTTCTAGGTTAGGATAATTTAAATCAAGTGTGCACGGACCCGATGTAGTTCTTCTAGTCTGAATGCAATATTTCAAATAGAAACCATGATTACGATCAATTTAAATAATATACGTTCATTTATATGCACTGTAGATGGCATGGGCTTTTAAAATTACCTCAACTTGTGATCATTGAAAATAACGAGAAAATCCAATTTACCCAAGTACATAAAAATAAAATATTGTCGTCTATAAAGTAACCTACCCTGTATATAACAAAAACGCGTGTAATAAATTAACTGTAAGAAAGCTTCGTATGCAAACTAAACCACCCTGTATATAACAACAAAAACGTACAAATACGAGACCACGTGTTGCTAGCAAAAGAATAACCTAACTTGAAAGTACACTAAACTTTAAAATACGCAAACTTATGAACACGTGTTTATGTGATTATTTAACCAATTCCCAAATTTAAACTTATATAAACAAAAGTATTTAACACGGTAACCATTAACTAGACAATAAAATTTTAGACACGTGTGTCCTGATTTTAAACACATTTTACATTTATACGTAACCAAAAATTCATACAAAAATAGTTGAATAAGATTTAACCAAAACCACAATATTATAAACCATTCAAATTTAAATATAATTAAAATTTACGTTACCTATCTAGAATAAACAGCAAGAGACGTAATACCACTTTTTAAAAACTAAACTGCTCGGTTTCACTTCACTGCTGTTAATCTGTCGATCTGTAAATTTGTCACCGACCTGCCGTATCCCCCTTCTAGGTGTCGCCACAAACTTAAACTATCCAGACAGTATATACCGGACGTTTCGAAATATAATGACTCTCTTTAGGCAACCCAACCATCATTTAAATTAAAATTGAAATGCCATATTACAGTAGGTATCGGCAGGAAGATTGAATTTTTTTGTGCGCGATCGATCTGAATTTTTGCATATGCCTTCCTACCGTTAATTTACGGGGGTGTGTACTAAGCGATGGGGGAGAATTTTTGTTCAGTTTTTTGATATCTAGCGCCGTTCCCGAGTTATTGCTAATTTTGAAATTTATTTTTGAATTTTGTTCGTTTGGAGAAAAAGTAACATGTTTTATTCGGATGGAAAGGTAACTTTTCCTGCCACGCAAGTTTTCCATTCTCTCGGCTTGTTCCACTCACCTCGCGAATGAAAAAACTCGCTGGGCAGGAAAAGTTAATCTTTCCATCCTAATAAAACAATATACTATTTCTAGCCAAAGGTTGAACTTCCCTCATTTTTGCTTACAAATTCAAATTTCCCGGATTGGATTAATATTTGACAAATATTTTTAGTCCTAATCTTAGTTTAATACATTTTTTGGTTGGTAAAAAAAATCGACCAACCAGAGTATTTTTTACCCAAAAAATTACACGTTGTAGCAGGAGCAGCAAAAGCGTGCTGTACTGTATTGTTTTTTCAACTGACGCGCATGAGTGGATTAATGAGATTCTGAAATATCTTTAATCTGCCCCTCCCCCCTCCCCCCCAAAAGCATTTTCTAAATACGCCACTGAAGAAGACACTAATTGTGAGGGGAGGTCATTAATTCTCAAAGTTTCAACCAAGATTCAACTTGTCAAAAGAAGCTTCTGAATGACTGGCTCTCAGGTCTTCTTCTCTCAAGAAGACAATCTTGTATTTCATCACGAAATTAGAAGACTGAAAATGGGTTTTCCTGAATATTTTTCATATGATTGACAGCTCAAAGCGAAGTTTGATGTGTCCTTCAACGCTATGGGATGAAATGTGATTCAATAGCAAATGCTCACAACAAAAATGAAAAAAGAATATAAAACCATAGCTTTGGTAATTGGTATTCACTATTCACTGAAAAAAATGGTTCATCATATTGATGAAAAGTTCATCATTTTTCAGCCGATGAAGAGAATTCATCATATCGATGAACAAATTTCATCAATGTAATGATTTTTGTATCAATACTATGAATAGTTCATCAATATGATGAATTTTGTTCATCGGCTGAAAAATGATGAATTTTTAATGTACCTTTTTTTTCAGTGTTGGAGATGATAAGATATCACGAACATCAATGGGTGATCTGAGTGGACTTAAAAACGATAAACTTATGGAAAAGTACGAAAAAAATTAAAGCGGAAATAATTGATTTATTAAAGATCCTGCCTTCGTATATTTGATGTATGGGAGCCTGAAAAATGAGGAATGACAAAAAGCCTGGACTTCATTTGTTGCAGTTCTCGAAAATTTATGAAACCCATAAACTTAGAATGTTTTAATAAAAATACAATTTAATAAAACCTTAATCATTCATTTGGCAAAAGTACTATAAAAAAGTGGAAGTCGAAGCGCAAAGATTATTGGATCCAGGCCGAAACCTCTCGTCTTGCAGAACTAAATATATAATGTCTAATAGTTTTTGTATAAGAGCAGGTTTTCAGTCTTCATTTTCGAAGAAAATGTCTGTTAGGTACTGTTAGGTATATATTGTCGTGATCCAAAATCAAGTTTTTTTACAAATTAGAAATCCTTTAATTTTTTTGTGTGAACCATTTAATTTTTTTGAGTTTATTTTATTTTGTAATTTGGAATTATTGTTTTATTGATTTTAACTTTAATTTATTTTACTTATATATTTTAAAATTGAATTTTGTAAATAGTTTTTAATAATTTTTAAAATAAATTTTAATTCAAAAAAGAAATTTTAATTAAAAAAAAATTTAATTAAAAAAATTCTTTTTTTAATTTTTCAATTTTTTTTTAAATTTTTTAAAAAATTGTTCAAATTGTTTAGCATCTAATTTGATCAAAAAAAGAAAAAAAATATAATTAATATTTTACTAATCAAAATTTAAAGACTAAAAAGTTGTAAATAAAAAATAAATTAAGAAAACTTTTTAAACTAAGCTTTTAAAACTAAGCTAGAAACTAATTGATAAAAAGTGCAAAAAATGCACAAAAAAGTAAAAAATCATTTTTCAAATAAGAACAAAATAAAGCTCCTCAAAAACACCTCTTTAATTTTTCAAATAAGAACAAACAAAGCTCCCTGAAAGTATCAATATAAAATCGTGGGGCTCTGAATTTCACAATTTAATATCTGTTAGAGCCCCACGCCTTTTATATTGATGTTTTCAGGGAGCTTTGTTTGTTCTGATTTGAAACATTATTTTTTACTTTTTAGTGCATTTTTTGCACTTTTTATTATTTACCTTCTAGAAAAAGCTTAGTTTAAACAGTGTTTTTAAATTTTTTTTATCAATCATTGCACAATGATCAAAAAACAAAATTTAAATTATCAAATCTTAATGAGTTTTAGATTTATTTAAAAGTTTATTAATTACTTTTTTTCGTAATTTTTCATAATTATATTATTTTTTAATTTTAATTTAATTGTTGATAGAATGCAATTAGATTATTTAAGATTTCCAATTTGTCATAAATAATCTCAGCACAACTTTCAAGGGTGTTTAGGATCATTATCTTCTTGAAAAGTAAAATCTTTTCCAATTCGTTGTTATAAAAATAAGTTCTATTTTTTTTAGTATACATTTATTATTTAGTATAACATTTTATTTAATATACAGCGTGTTACAAAAGCTTATAAAAATGTAATAGTTTTCATTTATAATCATTAAACAACATCTACATATTTATTTTACAAAACTTGTAAAAGGATCAAGTTTTAAGGTTTTTAAGACTATTTGCATTGCAGATTTCCTATGAATCTTTGATTATCGGGACATTTCATAATAAGGGGATACAGTGTTGGTACTGTGTCGCTGTATGGCAAACAAACGTAGAACAAAACGGGATTTGTTCTTATAGCTTCATTTTGACCCGCTACCTTACACTGTGGAACTGGTCTATCGGTTTCTGCACAATTATTGTTTATTAACTTTTTGTCGCAAAATGTATTGGCGGGATTATAACCCCAACCAGTTGGACATGTTCCTGCAATGGGGGTAGGATTAACTGTTCCTGGCGTAGTAGAGTCCGGAACACAATAGTTATATTTCTTACACGAAGAAGGTTCCAGATACATTCCTTCCGTACTACATTTAAACTCTAATCCTTTATACTCGCAAAGAGGAGATGAATTTAGAGAGCACTTGCCTCCACTGCAAGTTTCATTTGTTCCACACGGAATCTTAATGGGGATCGCACCTGGAGCAAGACACATGTACGAATTGCTACAATCATTGGGATCATCGTTACAAATTGTTCCTGTTATTCCCGTGCAATCGACAGATCTATTTTCGTTATCTAAAAATGTCAGCGGATCACTCACTTCATATTCTTCTAGTAAGGTACGGTCTCCGTAGCTTTTCTACAATAATTAATTTTATAATTAATAATTTATAAAAATATAATACTTACATGAATAAATGCTACTACAATCGACAGATACACAATTACGAGTTTCATCTTAGCCGTTGCAATTCAATTTTTCACTTTGCAATTGTGGTTTTATAATTGGAACGCTGTTTATATTGAAAATCCTATCTAATCAAAATATTTTAAGTAATTAATAAATTAACAGATTAATTGTTGCGAAACTTTTACTTAGTATCTGGGTTGGTGTTTATGCTTTATGCTCAACAAAAAAGTACTTCCTGTTTCTGGTGACTTGATCTTCAGCTATGAGTAAGATTTACTATCAATTCTATAATGGGATTTACAATAATTCTTGTGTACGTGGCGATAATTACTTAAATATATTGCTTTATTTAATTAAATCTATTACGTCGAAAACTGATTCACTCTATAGCTTCCATAGTGTATCAATTAGCTTATACGAAGATTAGGGTCTACCCACATTCCCACATATAAACCCAAAGTGTTAGGTGAAATTTAAATATCGATTAATTTAGGAAATTGACATAGGAACTAGGAAATAACTTAAACAAATATATTACATTTAATAATCATGATAATTTAATTCGAGTATACCTGAATTCATACTTTTAGTTACAAATATCATTACAAATATAATTTTTCTTAATTTAGATGAACTGATACAACAAAATTTGATAACCTTTCTATTTTTTTAGAATAACTACTCTATAAAGCAACAATGCAGTTTGAATATAAGTATGTAATTATTTTATTAAACTTAACGCTACGAGCAGCGACCTGAGTAATAATATTTATTATCGGGACATTTTGCAATGAAAGGATATAATGTTGAATCCTCCTTGCTGTATGGAGAACAAACGTAGTAGAAAGCTGAATTTGATCTTAGATAGTCAGTTTGACCGTCTGCCTTGCACTCTGGAACTACTCTAATGGCCTCCTCGCAATTGTTATTTAATACCTTTGTCTCGCAGCGTGCATTGTAGATACTATAACCCCAACCAGTTGGACAGGTTCCATTAAGAGGAACAGGATTAACTGGAATTCCTGGTGTAGTTGACGGAATACAGTAGTTATATTTCTTGCAAGAAGAAGGGTCCGGATACATTCCTTCCGTAGTACATTTAAAGGACAATTTTTTATATTTGCAGAGAGGAGTCTTGTTTGTGGAGTATTTTCCTGCATTGCAAGTTTTCCCTTCGGGACAGTCAACAACAATGCGACTCGTACCGGGGAAGCACATGAATACGCTACCACAATCTTCAGGTTTGTCGCTACAATTAGATCCTACTATTCCCGTTCAATTTACACCTGTATTTTTATTATTCATAATTGTTAGCGAATTACCAGCTCCATATTTCTCTTCTAATGCAATTCGGCTTCCGTAGCTTTTCTAAAATATTAAATTTTATTTTTTATCCAAAATACATTCACTATTATACATTATGCGTGGATATATTACATCGTAAAAGAGGAAATTAAGGATTGTAGCAGCTATTAGGTATAATTTTAATATTACGTGTGCAAGAGCAGATAAATATTTATTGGCATATTAGAAAGTTTAATAGAAAGAAAACCAGCAGTAGGTATGGAGTAAATAAGCCTACACCTTAGAGTGTGTCAAATTCGTAATCTAGCTGGACAAAACCTAAATGACATAAAAAATTATAAATTTTTTCGCTAACCCATGTGCTTTGGTTCACTGATCCTAAATCTGACGGAAAAAATGCAGAAATTAAAGCGGTTCACTTCAAAATGACCACCTACCTGCAATAACCAACCTAAAAATATTATTGGGATTTTCCAGCGAGAAAATTTTTCAAACAGAAAGTAGAAAAAGGCATGGGTTTCATTACAGAATATGAAATATAAACAAAATAAACTTACGAGCATTTAATCATTACCTACTGGTAGAAGCAGCACTTGAGTCTAAATTAGGTTTCCTTTGCTACCTCTTCGGCATCAGATCCGAGAAAATCTGCGTTTGGTCCAACCAGTAATTGAATCACTTTTGATGGGAAACTCTCATTACCCACACTTTTGTGTCGAAATTACTGGTCGGACGAATCCAAAAGAATATGCAAGAGATCTTGCAAAATCAAAATTTTTCTTATAGAAGACGCAAATTTCAGATAGTAAAATCAGGTATTGTTAGCGCATCCGATATTGCCCGATTATAATACTTTTTGAATAAAAATCTCTTTAAATTGATATCATTTTCATTCTTATCCGTTGTGATGGGAAGCAGGAATTAAAGAAAAATCAATTTCCTATGTTCAGATGGTCAACCGGTCACCCTATATAATACTATGGTACTGATTATTGATTTAGAAAGTCCTAATAATAAAAATTAAATAATATACTTAGATCCATAACGGCCCAGCTTAAAAATTTAAGATATTATTACAATTATGTACACTACTTAAAGTTACACATACACGATTAACACTATTGGAAAACCATGATACAGCTCTAACTAACACATGGATTGTGTGAAAATGCACCGATGATAAATATTCTAAGAAATAAAAATCATAGCAAAGAAAACTAAGGAAGCTTTTCTAATTTTAGTTTTGTTTGTTTAATTTAATTAAATTCCCTAAATCGTCATCTGGCAATAGCCAATATGATCGCTAACATCGGGTAATGAATAAGCACGGGAAGAAGAACAGGAAGTAGAATAAAACAGTGACTGCGCCAGGGTGTGGGCACTTGCCCACCGATTTCAAGTTCCACCGATCGATCGGTCATATCTTTTTTAATCCGACATGTAAGTTCCACCTGTCCCTTTTGGGTCACTATTTTTCAACATTTAAGTTCCACCGATCGGTCAATTAAGTCGAGGTGGTCAAGGTTATTGTTAATCTTTTAAGTCTTTTTAAGCTTTCGTTGTGTTGTGGGAGTTGAGTTTTATTCAAGTTATATAAAAATCTTGAGATTTATGACGCAATTTGACTTGGTTTTGATAAACTACGTAAAGGAATAAAAAGTATTGTGATTTTACAAAATAAAACGGTGCGCAAGCCCATCACATTTTTATTTAATTTTATATAGAGACAGGGGGTGTCTTGAAGTTCAGGATAACAGTTTATATTTTATTTTAGATTAATATGTTATCTCTTTACTTTTATTTAAAAAAAATTAATAAAGAAATCAGAGTTTGAATTTGTAAAAAAAATTATGCTTTTAAAATTTTTCAAAAAACTCATTTCTTGCAGTTTGAATTATCGTCGCAGCATTGCGATAAGTATTATAAGAGGCTTACGGGTCTTAAACCAGTAATACTTTATGTTGCCATCGGTGGAACTTACATGTTTTGCCCGGGTACCTTTTTGGCCATCGGTGGAACTTACTTAATCTTTACCTTCGACAGATTATCAAAAAAAAAGGCTTAAAACCTGACCATCGGTGGAGGTTACCACTGTCCCATCAGCTTTAGTGGATTTGAATATTTTGTGATATTTAAGATTTAATTACACTGATTGCTTTTCGACTTGAAAAATGAAGTGCTGATCTTAATCAAATATTTAATTGCAAGTTTTCCTAAATAGTTTTGTTATCTTATTAATTATCAATTGTTATTGCAAAAAATCTAACGAACGAAATTAAAATTGTCAGAGCTCAGGCATTTAAAATGAAATTTGGAATAAATATTGCAAATCTGTAAAATGTCTTAAATTATCCTTAAGGGGTTAGGTTACTTTAACGGGCTGAAAAATGAGCCTTTTTTACAAAAGTGTAATCGTATCTCCGGAAATGTTTAACCGATTGTCTTAAAAATTTGTATGATAATAGAGCTTTTAAAAAACAACTATTAGTGAAAAAACAATTGAGCTAAATGTAAAAGCAAGAAAAATACATAAAATATTAACCGAAATCTTAATTATACATTGAATCCCCCTATGTACTTATGACCTTTTAAGTGCCGACCACAGAATTGTAATAATAATTGTAATAATAAAATTGTAATAATGAATCTGACAGTTATCAGTAATTTAATAATTATTTATTAAATATTCATATAAATGAATATGTCATCGTATCTCAGGATAAAATTTGTTGTGCTGATGATTGGAGGTATTGCGGCAGAAGTAGCGATATTTTTTTATTTTGATTTAATATACACATAGACGGCATGGCAATAGATAAGACGAGATTGCCTTTTATTTTGGGAGGTCCGCGGCAAGCAGTAGAACTCAAGCAATTTTCATCCGATTGACTGAAATTGTAACTGTAGCTTCTCAGATAGATTTCTCTAGAGAAATACATATGATTTTGGAAATATATGAATTTTTTGCAAAATGGCATCAGTTTTACCAAAACTTTTCAATTTTTGTTCAACAATCAGGTCACATAGACCTGAGATTTCACAAAACCCCAACGAAAGAACTCGCAAAGGCGTGGTAACCAGTTGACATCGGAATTTCGGGATAAATTCGGTTTGGAAATCGTTGTTCCAATAAATCGATTGTTTCATGCGCGCTATGGCAGCAGATGACACTGTTCTGTTAAAACCACATGTCATTCAGATCTATTCCATCCAATTGATGCCACAAGAACTCCGTTATCACGTTTCGTTAATGAATGTTATTCCCAGTTAAACCCAGTTAAGCACACTTAAGCTCATTTTAAGTAAAATTTTCCTTAAGCAGAAAATTAGCATATATATTATTTATGTTACTGTTAATGACGTAAATTGCGCATTGACGTTAATGGCCGGACAATAACGTCAATGCCCATTTACGCTGGACATAAACGTCATTGCCCGGCCATTGACGTCAACGCCCGTTAACGGTGGGCAATGATGTAAATATTTTCAAATGATTGTAATATTTACGTTTTTGGCCGGTCAATGTCGTTAATGGCCAAAATGGATTGGACAATGATGATATTATAGAATAAATACTATAAAGAACAGCAAAATGACGATGCACTTCAACCAGGGACAATTATTTGTCATGCACGCGTTTCTCCATATAAATGACAACAACTCGGCTTTTTTCACGACTTCATAAGTGTACAGGGATTTTTATTTAATTCAGACAAACGATTCGTCGTGGTTGCATCAGTCAAAGCCGCCCGGAGGAAAAATTAATTAAAATTAATTAATTAATTTTACGGTGGATCAGTGATTTGCCGTGATTGCGCCAGCCAAAACGGCACGGAGCGCCAGGAGTTTTCTAAAAAGCTCTATTACTCGCTAAAAACATACCCGAATTCAATCCGTGTGACGGCTATCACTGAGAGTGATAGAATATGGAATCTATAGAATAGTAGTTTCATTGGGCATTAACGTCATTGCCCGGACAATGATGTAAAAACCACATATGAAATTTTAAATGTCAACATCGCCCAAAATACATGGTCATTGAAGTCAATGACCGGTCAATGACGTTAATGCCCAACTAAGCTGGGCATTGACGTTATTGTTCGGCCATTACCGTTAATGGCCGAATTGTCATCATTGACCGTAACATATATACTAGTTTTACTTGACAAATTTCTGTGGCAAAGGATTGAAAACTGATTCTTATGTATTTTTGGTCGTAGAATCCGAATTTGAGGTTTTCGAACAAAATTTCCTTGAACCAAAGCCGCCATATTGAAAAAATATTGTCAAAGCACGTTTTTTTGCAAAAAAATCAAAATTTTGGGCAAACTTTTGAATTTTCGAAAAAATGAAATGTATCATCAAAATCAAAATCAAATCAAAATCAAAAAACATAGTTAGTTAGTTACAAGTGAAGCTAATAAAAGCGTGGTAAAAAAGTAGATAAAATTTCATAATTTCTCAAGTGAAGTAAAGGTTTCCATGCCGACGGCAACGGATAAAAATATAGCTTCTGGTCGGCATGAAATTTGAATTTTTCAAATTTTATCAAAAAAAATTTGAATTTTTCGAAAAACCGGCAAAAACGGGAATGGCGTTTACGGCATTAATTTTCGTCATAGGAAATGAACCAAAAAGTCATTTTTTGGGAAATTCTATCTCCTTTTTTTGATGATACATTTTATTTTTTCGAAAAATCAAAAAATCAAAAACAAATTTGCCTGAATCAGTTTTCAATCCTTTGCCACAAAAATGGTTACTGGACTACATTGCTCAGAAGAATTTGAATTATTTTAATTAATTAAATAGGTTGGGGTTTAGGTTTAGGTTTAGATTTAGGTTAAACCTAGAAATGTTGAAACAAAATTCCAGATCTATACAAGAAAAAAGAAGAAGGGAAAACCTGGGAACTGCATCAAGTCAAGGTCACAACTTGTATTGAACATTTACTACTGTCGACTACCAAGAAAAAGAAGAGAGAAACCAAAAACCACTTCGATGATTGTTATTTCTGCCTAGTAAATATTATGGAATCCGTCGAAACAAACGTAGGAAGTGAGCTTATCCTGATTTCTTCTCTGCGCAAGCTAGCATAACTCTGTGAAGACGAGTAGTACAATAATTATAAGGGGATGAAATTAATGACATCATCAAAGATGTCAACCTGTCAAATGAATCATTTGAATAACTTGCTGTCAGGTTGAACAACAAAAATTTACTGCAATAAGAAACCAAAATTACCTATTATCATACAAAAGAAAAGGGTCTGCTATCCTTCTTCTCTCAAGAAGACAATTTTGTATTCTAAAAACCTCTAGAAGAAATGGGTTTTCTGAATATTTTCCAGATGATTGGCTGTTCAAAGCGAAGTTCTACGCTATGGAATTTAAATTACTAAAATGTTATATCTCAGAAATTTGAGCCCCTGGACAAAAACTAATGCCATATTGCACCCGTCAGTTCCAGAATTTCTTTCTAGGAGGGGCACAAGGATCAGACAGGCAAAAAGTGTTCTCAGATTTTGAATTGTCTCCTTTTCTATTTTTAAGCGTCTGGGAACACACGTGCCCCCCCCCCTTTAAATCCGCCTATGCCATATTGGAATTCCTGGCATCAAATTCGTATGAAACTAGCTCAAAATATCCCTGCATCAAAACAATTGTTGATCTGTTATAGACCAATCAACAAAACTTGGGGGATTTCAGAACTGTAAAACAAATAAAAATAAAAGAACTTATTTAGTACAGGATGATACAAAATCTTGAAAGTATATAAAAGTTTTTTATTAAAATTATTAAACAACTGTAACGTTTTTAACATTATCTGCACTCCAAATTTCCTGCGTATCTTTGATTGTTGGGGCATTTCATAATCATAGGATACAATGCATCTTCATCGTCAACGTGTGGGGCACAAACGTAGTACATAACTGGATTCGTTCGTAGAGCTGCATTTTGACCCTGAATCATGCACTGTGGAACTGGCCTATCAGTCGGTGGACAAATATTGTTTATTAATTTTTTGTCGCAAAATGTGTTGGCGGGATTATAACCCCAACCTTCTGGGCAACTTCCTGAGATGGGTTCAGGTTCAACTTTATTAGGATCACTATCATCCGGAACACAATAATTATATTTCGTACATGTAGAGGGTTCCGGATACATTCCCTCAGTAAAACATTTAAACTGTAATTCTTTATACTCGCAGATAGGAGATTTATTTTTATCGCATTTGCCATTATTGCAAGATTCATCTTTTCCACAATTAATTTTAACGGGTGACGCACCTGGGAAAGCACACAAAAATACATTATTACAGTCATCAATATCATCGCTACAAAAATTTCCTGATGTCTCGCAATCAACAGCTCTTGTTTCATTATCTAAAAATGTTAGCGAACTACTCACTCCATATTCTTCAAGTGTAATTTGTTTTCCGAAGCTTTGCTATAATAATAATTAATACTATGATTTATCCCAAGTTAAAATGATACCACTTACATGAAAAAATGCCACTGCAATCAACGTATACACAACCTCAAGCTTCATCCTAATAGTTGTTATATCGAAACTCTTGACGAATATAATTTGCTTTTTTATAATTAAAACGTAATTTATATAAAAATTTTATCTAATCAAAAAGTATTTGAAATAATTAGAGTTACATTAAGTACCGTTGGTGGGGGGAACAATATTAAATTTAAAAATTTCGCTATAATTATGATAAAGACATATCCAAGGATACAAGGATTCAACGCCATTAAATTTAAATAAAATATATGATTAGAATTAAAAATTATCCTGTATTTGAATAATTTCAACTTTTACTAGGTGAACTTTATATAAACATTTTAAAAGTAAACTGAATTTGTAAAGTCGCATGCGTATTCCAATTTTAAATAAATGACCCACTCACAAATCATACGCGTGCCACCCATCAGCACTAATCTGTAAATAAAAAGCTGGTGTTTGATGAATAAAAATATAGTTTAAAACTGAACTTCGACTTGAATTTTATTCTACCTCCAGGTGGATTTCTCAGATCCAAGCCTAAACATTGTTAGTGAAGCTGCTAACGCTCAGAAGATCACCACACAAGAGAAGCCAAAGTCGCTATTTGTCTGTAAGTATATTAATTAATTGTTTTACATCTGAGGTAGCTTGCTGGGTTCATCTCAGATGTGCTCGTAGCCCTGGATGTTTTGTTTTTGATTTTAAGCGATTTTAATTAATTTAATTAATAATAATTTGATTTTAATTTTGATTGATCAAAATTTTGATTTTGATTTCTGAATGATTAAAATCAGATAATTTAATCAAAGGAAAAGTCAGTGACTGTGAAGACTGGATCACCTCAAAGACCTAAAATATGTCAACTACATATTTTAAAGAGTTCTTCATCTTAAGCACTTCAGGCACCAAGGTCAAATGTTTAAAATAACCTGCCCCATGAAACTTATCGGCCACAGTCCACCCAGCACTTACTTCTTTGCAGGAATGGTTCAATTCAAGCATGATGTGTCTTTTAGATCACTGTGATTTGCTGTACAGATTTGCAATACAAGCAAACAAGAAACCACTCAGACTTTCTTAAGGTTGATACGCAACTCCAGGGCCCAGGTTGTGTGGCCCTATGGCCGCACTAATCCATCACTATCCCGTAACTTTCCAATTTTTTTTAGATTGGTAATTTAAAATAAACAAATCAAAGATGCGTTACGTAAAGAAAAGCAGACTGAAATACACTCAGACATACACTCAGAGTACTAACAGTGTGTGTTTTTGTAGGTTGGCCGTTAATAACATAAAATGAAGGTGTAAAACCGGGGGGTCTGGGAGGCGTGGAACGCCCTCCAGTACATCCTTCGTTAATTATCTTGATGGTATGTTACGTTATATTAATATGCTTGAAAATCCAAATGAAAAAAATTTAAAAAAACCGGAAAGCATGTCAGGAGTGGTGCGTTCGTAATGCAAGACAATAAAAACACAGAATAATTTAAATTGTTTAATACGAGCATCAAACAACTCAATTCAAAATATACAAAATTTGGTAAAAGGCTTGGATCCAGCTTACCTAAAGTTCATAATACAACATTTTTATCGAAACAACAATCTTACTTAATCTTTCTAAATTTTCTTCCAATTTTGCAACTACCAAAAGCCAAAGTGCCGAACTAACCTTAGCACTTAATTTGGCTTATGCCAATACGGACAATTTACCGCTACACACAAACACAAATCCTTTTCCATCGATCCAAGTCAATTTCGGATGTTGTTCCATAATAAAACGTAATTTATATAAAAACGCCACGGTGTCAATAGAGTAGTAAATTAGGTGTTTAACACTGAATTAACACCGTAGTGTTGGCCCAGTGTTAACACGGTGTTTCTCTGGTGTTTTTTAGTGTTTTAACACTCAGCAAACACCATACTGCCACGTGTATGACACGTTTCAGGTTGGTGTTTAACACGTGGCTCAATATAGCTTTCCCGAGTATTTTAACACCACAAAGCTCAGTGTTACCACCGGGATAGCACTACGGTGTTAATTGTTAGTAGTGTTTACCACCTATTTGACACGTGTTATACACGTGGCTCTAGGGTGTTTGCCAAGTGATAAAACACCACAGTAACACCAGTGATACACCAGTGTCTATTCAGTATTACCACGGTGTCCCTCTGTTTTTTTTTGTGTTTTAATACTCAGTAAACACCATACTGCCACGTGTATAACACGTGCCAGCTTGGTGTTTCACACGTGGCTCAATGTAGTTTGTCGAGTTGTTTTAACACCACAATAACATACTAAAAACACCAGTAATACACCAGTGTCAGCTCGGTGTTACCACCGTGTTTTCTCCGGTGTTGCTGTGGTGTTTCAACACTCGGCAAACTACACTGAGCCACGTGTATAACACCTAGATAACTAGGTGTTTAACACGGAATTAACACCTTTATGAAATTAACACTGTAGTGTTAGCTCGGTGTTAACACGGTGTTAACTCTTCAAAATGTTACTTGGGTTATTGAGCAAAATAATTTATAATTAGCTTTTATTATTGATGCTGATATGTTTGTTACGAAATTTTTCTAATAAATAACAAATTCATGTTACGGTAAATTATAGGCGTAACAGGTGAATATCTCGAAACGTTGGTAACTGAATAACCCGTGAAGAAAGAGTGAATAGTACACAGGAGGACATTCCATGCCCCCCAGACCCACCGGATTACTCTGTTACCATAGCATACGCTGGGATAATAAAACGTTTTAGCATTTAAAGTAAAAAACTGGATTTTTTTTAAAATATGGAGCCTAGAATACCCTCCAATGCAATCTAAGATTTTCTAAGATTATTACCGAATTTCTTATTTTCTAAGAGTTCCAAGAACTGGAAGGTATTGTGCATTTACGTAGGTTGCCCCTTAATATCATAAAATGACGGTGGAACGCCCTCCAGTGCATCCTTTGTTAATTATCTCGATGCTAAATATCTCGAAACGTTAATAACTGAATAACCCGAATTAATTCTTATAAAAAATGAAAGCGATTTTGCTAAAGAAAAATCATGAACTAACACTAACCTACATAACCGATGCATATCTGCGCGATGAAATTGTCGGGGTCAAAATTACCGGAGACCAAATTACCTGAAGATCAAGTCACCTTGTGACCAAATTACTGGATGTGAAGTTACTAGGAATCAAATTACCTGGGGCATAAAATCACCGGAGATGAAATTACCGGGGACAAAATTACCCGGGGTTCAAATTATACCAGGATTAAATTACCGGGGACCAAATTGCTGGGAGTCAAATACCCTCCAAAATTGACAACTGAATAACTTGTTAATCAATCTCTTAGCACCAGCATTTTGGAAATGGGTGTGCACAAATTGGGCCCAATATATTTGGGGTGGACAGGAGCACACAAAATTTATAAATTAAGTCAAAAAAATACATTATTGAAGTAAACACCTAAAAAATTTGGGTGGGCACTCCAATTAACAAAGTGGGCAAATGCCCACCCTGGCCCACCCCTGGCGCCGTCACTGTACGTTTGGTGTCTTTATCATAGCAGCTAATATTAAATAAAATCCTTCTCTGCATTTTATATAAAAATTTTAAACTCGATCAATATTTAAACAAAAACAAAAATACACTAAACACTTTTCAGAACTAAAATGTTTTTAAGTTAACATAAATTCGCGAATTTATACTTACAGTGTATTTTACATGTGTTAACTTAAAAACAATTTAGTTCTGAAAAGTGTTTAGTGCATTTTTTGGATTTCTAAAATATTGATATGATTAATATCGAGTTACACTACTTGAACCACGTATCAATCGATTATTAGTGTCAGAAGTTATCTAGCTAACATACTAGGCTAAATGACCTATTTTAATTTTCAATCACTTTTTTCTCCTATTGCGTGAAAGTGGTTTATTATATAACTCATATCTGTGCAGAAAGTAAACTGTTACGTAACGGTAGTAGCTACACTTATATAAGATTTTAAAAATATTCATTGGCTAATAAATAAATATGTATGTATACGAGGCCACATTCATTGAGATTATTGAAATCAAGTGGGTACTCAAACAACTTATGATAAAGAAAATCGTAAGCAAAAACACAAGCTTTATGCGTTTTTAAAATTACTAATTTTTTAGGATTTCACAATAAGATGAAACAAGGAAGACAAAATTTTGGTAATCAGCAGCGCCTTGGGTTTATTGCACGCAGTCGTTTGAGTCACCGAAATCCATTCATTCTAAATCGGATTTGGTTAAATCGGAAATCTTGTATCCTTATTATAGTTTTGTATAAGATCAAATTTGTGCTGGATTCATTTTTTATGTATTTAGATGTTAGTCAAGTTTTCCTATGTATGTATTTGTGTCAATATAAAATCATTGTTCCACTCTCTAGCTTCCGCTACAGCATCAACTAGCTTATACGAAGATTAAAGGCTGCACACAAACATATTAAACCAAACTACGTATTAGCTTCTTTCGTTGTAACTTGTACAGTGGGATTTTTCTCACCCTCACATTAGGGATGATTGTGATTTTAACGGAGACTTGTACTTGTTTCGATCTTATTCAATCTCATCAGTGAAATAGAAAGGTAATAAGATTAAAGGTTTATTATTAGATTGGAAAGCAAAAACAAACTAGCAATCATTTGAAAAGTACATGTTCCTTCTTGGTTCACGACGAATCATTCAATCGAGATTTGGAAAAAGTCGCAATAATCAGGATTTCTCTCTCTTTTAAAAGATTACTCAAATAAATTAAATTACCTTTAATCAAATCATAATATTATTAAGTATCTAATCAATTTTATTGTGATTGCTTTTTACTATCTCGATAATTAATTACTAGTTACATAAAGATATAAACATTGTACAAATAAATCACTCTAAATATTCCGATTCACATGTTTTCCAGCGTTCAACTCATCAAGAGGGTTTAATTCCACATTAAAAAATTCATCTTAACTGGCAGTCAACGTGGGACTCTAGTGTGCGTTTTTCCCAAAGTGTTTTTTTTAGAAAATAATTGCTTTGAAAAATACAGTTCAATTGGCATTTCAACAACGTTAAGCTTGCTAGATTAAGAAAATAATTGAAAATAATTGATTTATAAGAAAAATTTGAGATAAACCTACAAAATATGAAAGGAGAATTAAAAATAGACAATCAGGAAGTCTTCTTCTTGCACTTTTAGGCTAGAGTAAGCTCCTGTTTGCCTTGACCTCGGGGCTGTCTTCTATTGAAGAGGAGCCGAAGTCACTATTAGTATGTGAGCATATTAATTGTTTTACATCTGAAGTAGTTTCCCATCTTTGATATGCTTGTGACCCTGCATGTTCTGTTGATGAGAGCAACTCAGTAAAGTAAAATCACAACACTTAAAACTCGAGGAATTGAATTGCTTGGCATAAATTTTTTTTTAATCTTCAAGGTCACGCGCTCTAATGGAAATTAACTAAAAAATATGATTTTAATAATTAATTTTTTGACCTAAATCAATTTATTAAATAAATCAGGATTTAAAAATCACTCCGGACTTTTAAATATTTAAGTAACAAATAATAATTGTATGTTAAGCTAGGATTTGCTAGAAGCAGTAGCAACAGAGCAGTTACGGCTGGCGTCAATTGCAAGTGCAATACCTAATGGGAGGTGCTGCGCTTCAATTGTATTGTCTAGCAAGACACGTAACAGATATTGCATAAAAGCAGTTATAGCAGGTCACCCAACTCTCTTTTATGGCTCCAAGCGCCACTCCTGCAGTGGCCTGCAGGCTAAACTAAGTGAGGGTAGCCAGATATGGTGATGCAGTAACGTCTGTCCCAGAGTGGACGGCTGAATCAAGGATGCACAAGGGAGGAGTATTCCCACTGCATCTATTTTTTGTCCCAAGAGAGCATCATGAAATGAAAGCAAAAGGAATTTCAGTTGTGCTATGCAAGCCGCGTAGCGAGCGGCGCTCTCTGGATTCAGGGTCTGAGAGTGTGAAATGTGCGACCGGCCATGTACATGTGGATGGACAGGCATTGCATGGAAACTATGCGACTGGCCAGCAACAACAAAAGAATCTGAAAAAGACAATGAGAATAGGAACGTGCAATACTGCAGGAAAGCTCCAGATTCTAGAAAGAAAAGTGGAAAGATTTAACATAGTGGGGATATCTGAAACACACTAGATAGACAAGACTAGATACTTCAAGACTAGTAACGGTAACACGATGTACTTCTCAAGATATGAATCTATCAAAAGGGAGGGGACAGCCTTCCTTGTAAACAAGAAGATCGCCAGATACGTTTGGGATACCAGGCCATCAGCGTTCAAATAATTGTCATTAAACTGGACTCAACATCATTCCCACTCAATGTGATACAAATATATGCTGAAGATGAAGAAGTAGAAAAATTCTACTCTGTACTTGAGGATACAATGAGAACAATGCCAGAACGAGAGATAACCATAATAATTGGGGACTTCAACGCCAAGGTGGGTTCAGAGGCTCAAAGGGGGGCATCACAGAAAGTATGGAGAAGAATACGGTCTGGGAAACCGTAACGACAGAAGAGAGAGATTGATTAACTTCTGTACAGACAATAGACTGATGATTGCAAATACAATGTTCCAACATCACCCCCGACACCTGCACACATGAAGATAGAGATGGAGTAGCTCCTTAAAGGACATGAAAACAAATGTGGAACCGACCACCAGCTGCTGGTTGCAGAGTTTCGCCTAAAGTTGAAATGTTTACCTAAGAAAAGCGTACAGAGAAATCGCTGGCACCTGTACAACAGCGAGAGATTCAGAAACGAGGTGAAATTTCGGTGCGACGTTAATTGAATTTTGCTGACTATATTACTATCTACGATTCTACATCCTATTAAATTGGCAGTTAACTGAATATTTCTATTTATATCTAATCTAATCAAATTAAATTGATTTTTCAAGATTCTAAAAAAATCCGCTGTCTTATTAATTAATTACTTATTATTTAAAGAAATTAGTCATGAACAAACAAACCATTCAAGAGCGGCCTCAAAGTCCATCATCGATCTGACAAAGACCACTGCAAGTGCATTGGGCAAAGTGACCAACTGGAGGGTGCTGGATGGCATCGAGAGTCTCAGCGATCACAGATATATCCAGTTCACGATAGAAGACAATCAAAAATAAAATCGGAGGCTAGAGCAAAAATAGGGTGGGCTACTGGAAAATTAAACCTCGAACAACTACTGAAGGGGATAAATGGAGCTGCCCAGCCCAAAAATGCAAACCAATCGACGGTGATACTCGAAGATATCGAAGATATACCTATAAAAGTATGCCGAAAAAAACACCAAAAGAAAAACAAAAATACCCTGGTGGAACGAGGATGTGGCCGGATGCAGGAAGAAAAGCATCGCGGAAAAAAAACACTGCAAAGGGCCCACAGAAGAGACGAGCAACCATCCAGCGCCAATCTGAATCAAGCCAGGAATGAACTTCGTCTTACGATCGAGAAGAGCAAGAGAAAATGCTGGCTGGAAATACTTCAACAAGTTGACAAAGATGTGTGGGACATGGGGTATCGATTAGTTACTAAAAGACTGGTAGTTCTCCAGTTCACCCTGAACAGTGCATGTTCGGAGCACTGTGCCACACCAGCCTGGATGAAATACAAACGGCGACGGCATGTTTATCCACGAGACATACTAGACCAGATTAGTGCTCTTGCGAAAGGGGATAAAGCCGCTGGAAGAACTATTAAACAGCGCTGGTAAACTGTTCGAGCAAAAATGCTTCTCTAAAGATTGAACAAGGAAATGGAGAAAACGGTCTAACTCGCAGCGGAGCAGTACGGATTCAGAAAGGGAAACTGGCTTAACCTCGGATTGTAAACAAATTGACAATATTGTCAGTGTCAACTACGCAAATTGACAATGTATCGTAAGCATGAATTGCCAATTTTATTTATTGTTACTGATAATTGAAAAACAAATTTATCACAATTATTGCATGGTTTCTAAGTACAAGATAAGAATATGAAAGATATTAAATAAACTGCCAGATATAAATCGCGAGCTTAGGCGGATTTATCCCCCTGACGTTTAAAAATAGACAAGGGAACAATCCCAAATCTGAAAACACTTTTTGCCCGTCTGATCTTTTTGCTCCTTCCAGAAAAAATTCTGGAACCGCCCCTGATCGCAATATGGATTAAGCAGCGACTTGTAGTTTGTCATATTAAGGGGCCAGGGGGAGGGCGAAAAATAAAAAATTAGGAGAATTACACAAATTTGGTCAGGAAAAGTCGGGGAATTTTTTATTTTTAAGGAAAAGTCGTGGAATTAATTAGGAAAAAATTTTGGAAAATTCGACAAATAAAAATTTTACAATTTTTAAAATTTGAAAAATTTTTAATTTTGATTTAGGGCAGGGGTCGGCAACGTATTGAAACGGAAGAGCCAAAACTTACAATTTACAAAATTTCCCAGTTTTTAAAGAGCTACTAACATTTTTATTTCAATATTATTGTATTTTATCCTGTTTTTATCCTGTGTTTTTACCCTGCTTAAAGTTTTTTTTTTACAGAATAATACTTTTTATGAGTTTTGAAAATAAAGTAATAAAATTATTCGGTAATATTTGTGCGTGGACCTGGAGAGCTGCATCTCGACATCAAAAGAGCCGCAGGTTGCCGACGCCTGATCTAGGGGAAGACTTGGAAAAGTTAGGGATTTTGTTTTTGAAAGTTTGACAGGAAACTTACACAAGTTTTCAGTTTTTCAAACCGGGGGGTCTGGGGGGTGTGGAACACCCTCCAGTACATCTAAACAAAATTGGTCCCAGAATCTAGCTCTATATAGATTTTTCCAAATGTTGTTTGTAACCTAGATCCAGTAATGCCCAGTGGAATCACAACTTTAAAACTGGAATCGAAATCTGTTTGCTATTTGTGTTTTTTAACACACTTACATGTATACTGGAGGGTGTTCCACACCCCTCAGACCCCCCGGTTGTAAAAACTGAAAACTTGCATATATGTACATGTTCTGTGTGATTGCTTTATTTTTGCTGAAATAAACAGCAAAAATAAGTGAAAAAATTAAGCAGAAAAACGGAAAATTCGATCATCTTTAATGATTTTTTTTACAATTTCGGGGGACAGGTTTAATCCCAAATCAACTTTCTTGCTATAAACATTAACTTTTCACCTTTCTAATTTATGAGAAAAAATGTCAAAGCTAAAATAATTGTTAAAAAAAAAAAAAAAATAGATAGGGGGGAAGCATCCCCCGATAGCGGTGGATGATGGAGGAAAACGAAGGTTATATTCGAATTCAGCAGGTTAATTTACATAAGAATCAGGAGGAATGGTATCAGGATTCGAAAAAAAAATGTTATTTGCAGACCTGTGTTATCATTAGAGGACGTTCGTTAATTACGTGAGCGTTTAAGGGAGGAGGAGATCAAGGAGACTCCGTCCATAAAATGTGCGAAGAGCCGGAATGTCCGTATTACTGGAGTGTCCAGAATAAAGTGTGTCCGGATAAGCGAGGCTGTACTGTATTAAGTATCTAAGCAATTTTATTTTGATTGTTTTTTGCTATCTAGCTAAAAAATTAAAAATTTTACGGTGACAGATGGGAATGATTATCTGTAAAATTTAGCATTCCCATTTATATTGAAAAATTATGTAAAATTTAAATTTAAATTTTGATTTAAAAAATTGAAAATAAATAAAAATTTTATTTTTTAAATTGACTTTTCCAGTTAGGTACCATTTACATTAAAGTTTATTAATTGGAATTAAAATCTGAAAATTAGTCGGGAAATATTGTATTTTTTTCTTCTTCCACTTTTAGGCTAGAATAACCTCCTCTTTGCCTTAACCTCGGGCTGTCTTCTATTGAAGAGTAGCAGCAGTTACTAATAGTCTGTGAGCATATTAATTATTTTACATCTGAAGTACCTAGTTCCCGATCTTAGATGTAAGTTTTTGATAATGAAATCCAAGACGCTAAATGTCGTATAACAAAATCTTTTATTAAATAATTAATATTTTTATTTATATTTATGCGCGTCCCACTCTAGTCGTTACTTTTACCTACTTAAAGATAGACGGATTATAAAGCTCTACATCTGAATATCCCAGCAGTGTCGAGGGGTTGGAAGTAATTGTCAAAACGTTTCTTTTCGTTATTATTTATTTCGAAACAATCGAAATAACTAATTTTTGACGAACTTGAGACCAAAAAACGTAGCAACCGAACAATGCTCTGTGAGCTGGTTTGCGATACCGAAATCAAGCTGACATTTAGTGTTTAAATCAATTTATTTTTTATTATACAAAATATCTATTCACAAACATAATTTCCTACGTATTTGGAATTTCTAGGACATTTGTACACAAAGGGATAATACACTGTAGGATGTTTATTGTCGTATGGCAGGCAAACGAAGTAGAAAGCCGGATTACCTTTAAGAGCTCCATTTTGACCTAAAGTGAGACACTTTGGAATTGGTCTATCAGAATCGGAACACATATATTTATCGTTTAACCAAATGTCGCATGATGCAGTGGCAGCATTGTATCCCCAACCATGTTCGCA
Organism: Cantharis flavilabris; assembly: GCA_949152465.1. NCBI lineage: Eukaryota > Metazoa > Arthropoda > Insecta > Coleoptera > Cantharidae > Cantharis > Cantharis flavilabris. Next base: position 7,457,574 of record OX424438.1, read on the forward strand.
TCTTGATTGAATAGCAACTGTGTTGTTAGGAAGACAATGATTGTATCGCATACAAGAAGAAGGTTCCGGGTACAGCCCATCTGTAGATACGCATGTAAACTTTTGGTGCATAAATTCGCAAACATCCGATATAGAGGTGTCTGAGCATTCGCCTTTGTAGCAAGTGGTTCTGTATGGACATATTCTTCTACGGGCTTCTAGATCACCAGGTTCGCATCTAAATGTATATTCGCAATCTGCAGTACTATCGCCGCAGAAAGTAGATCCCTCCAATCCGGTGCAATTATAGCTATTTTGTTCATTATAAATGTTATCGGAAACGCCAGAAAGCAGAGTAATTATTTCATTGGCTTTATCCAGTGTTAATAAGCTTCCGTTACTTGTCTATAACATTAATATTTTTTTTATTTACAAATTATACATAAAATAATAATTATACATACACAAACTAATGTTACCGCTATCAGCATACACACAATCAAAAACTTCATCTTGGTGGTGATTTTTAATATTGACTAAAATATTTCATTACTGTGTATTGCAATGCACCTAACTTATATAGGAATTCTTAATCTAATCAAAAATGTAAATACACCAAGACTTAAGTTAAATAAACGATTATAGATTATTGTAGGTACATACAAAGTTAAATTTCGCAATAGAATTAAAAATTTACCGTTAAGATTATGTTAATTTTCTTTTAACGCAAGTTTGATCCATATTATGAGAGGCTGTAGAACTTGGATGCGAGTAATTTTGAAATGCTACTCTACTAATTAATTAATTAATTAATTCAATTAATTGATTGCAGATCATTGCAGATATCCAAAAAATAGGCGTTTTTGAATAATAGCAAAATGCAGCCCAAATCATCACTGTTCCACCACCACAGAATCTACTCATTTTTATTTTTTATTTTCCTTTAAGATCAAGGCAATAGTATTTAAAACCATCAGGTTCATCAAGATTCCCACGAAACATGAATTTGTTGAATTTGTCGATTAGTGATGTTGAGGTTTAGTTCCCTTTTAATTTTTGACGCAGATGGTCTATCTGCAGCAGCCATCCTAATAATTGATGAACGCTCTCTCTCTTATTTATCTTGGAATTTGATCATTTTGAACAATTTTTGCCATAGTCATCTCCTAGTTTTACATAATTATTAATTACTCTCAGAGATCTATTAATCTTTCTTCCAATTTCCTTATTGGAAAACCCAAGATCTTTGTACACTGTAATTTTAGTGATTTCTTCTTATGTTGAGGACACTGCTTTACCCATTTTGAATTATATGATTAAAAATGGTAATAATGAACGATAAATTTATGTAGGTAATATTAAAAATTTTCTTGAAAAAAATTCGATTTTAGCTCAATAATCTCGAAAACTCGGGTTCTTCGTTCCCCTTCTTTTGGTATATTTCATCGCGTTGTAACCTTCTTATTACTTAAGAAATCTTTAAAAATTACACCCAAATCATTTCTTCTCTAGCAGCCTCTCAGCATCTTTTCCACGTATTTTCAAATCTCCAAACGTTACTATAAACTCCAAGAAAATTACCTGTATCTTTGCCATAAAAATCGACTAACGTAGCACTGCTATTTTCTATCAAAAAAAATTTGTACACAGGACTCGAAATTCCTACGATTTCCATGCAATTCCAGTGATTTCCAAAGAATTCCTGCCAAACTAGAGCTGATATAGAGTCGAGTTACTATAAAGACGAGTAATTACCCCCCCCCCTATTTGGTTTATTAAATATTTTTAAAAATATATAGATGAGTTTTTTAATTTTTCAATTTTCTGAGATTGTCTAAATTTCATAAAATATCCTAGAATTTTGTAATTCCCCACTTCACAAGATTTTTTTGGATATTTTTCAAAGATTTTCTAGAATTTTCTATTTCCTCTAATTTTCTACATTTCTTAATTGTAAAATTAGTGACATTTTTATGGTTTTTCTAAAATTTTCTGGGATTTAAATTTTTAATTTTTAATTTCCCGTTCTTTGTTTACTAATAAGTGGAAAAATGATGGAGAAATTGTCATATGGAAAACAAAAGGGAAATATTAGGAAATCTAGAATATTATAGACTATCTTTTTTTTGCTTTTTCCATTTTCTGAGATTTCATTGGCTTTAAAAATTTCTAGAGTTTTCTGCATTTCTCTCGATTTCCTATTTACCAAAATTTTCTCGAGTTTCCTAAGATTTTCTTGAAATTTCTATGGATTTCTTGAGATTTTCTATATTTCTACAAATTTTCTAAGAATCTGTTTCTTGAGATTACCATTCCCTAGTACACACAATTTTTCCGGCGATTTCCTCTTAGTTTTGTACTAACTAGAAAACCGAAGGGAAAATTGTGAAATACAAAAGTGAAAAGAAATCCAAGCAAATTTTAGGAAAATTCTATGAAATCTTAGTAAAACTTAAGAAAGCTATTTTCATCCTAAGGAAATCTTGGTTTCCACTTCTTTGGAAAATCTGGAAAAGTCATGGAAAATTTAAGATTTCCCTAATTTTGTCAAGGAATTTCTCAGTTTTAGTGCCAAGTCAAGGAAATTAATCTTTCAGTCGATGTAAATAATTTAATTTAATAGTTTTTCTGAATTTTAAAATAAATTTGTTTTTAAATTTTAATATTAAATTTATTTTATTTAAATACTAGCAAGTCAGGCTGCCTACCGGCCACCATGACCTCCTAATATTTGAATGACCTAGAAACTCCTTGTTCAGTAGATCAGTAGATACGATTATCCGTTGATCTGTCCATTGGTTTGATGGGACAGATACATACAAACTTTGAGTTTTATATATTAAAATTAATTTTTTTAATTAAATTTTTTTAATTCCTTGTAAAAAGGTTCTAAGCGTGGGATCGAAAAGTAAAATAAAAAATTTGATTTTGACAAAAAAAAAATTTGCACCGGGGGGTCTGGGGGGTGTGGAACACCCCTCAGAATATAGTAATTTTCGAAAATTAAATTCCTGAAACGGAAAATCCTTTAACTATAATTGCTGGTACACTGGAGGGTATTCCATACCCCTCAGACCCCCCGGTTTGAAAACCCAAAAGTGTGTACGTTGTATGATTTAGCTTCATATGAAAACTTTTTATTCTACATATTAATTGTTTTCCACTTGAGGTAACTTGCTGGGCTCGTCTCAGATGTGCTTGTAACCCTGGATGTTTTGTTGATGAGAGCTAATCATCAACCCAGGGGGACCGCCGCCGGTTTTACGTGCCTTTCGAAGCACGGAGACGATCGTAAGAAATTTTAAACTTTTTCCGGATTCGAACCGGGTATTACTTTAGTGTCAGCAGTTATGCTTACTACTAATGATACTAGGCTAATCATTTATTTTTCTTTCAGTAGTAGTGCTAAAATTAAATTACTTTTTGCACTAGTGCGTGAAAGTAGCTCATTACATAACTCAAATCAGTGCAGAAAGTAAGAATTACTATTAAACTATAAAAATATTTATTGACTTTTCATTTCTGATGTACACTTTATAATGTACATTTTTTTACAAAAATAAACTTATCATTATTATTAATAGAGCTCGGATTTATATGCACCAAAGTACTTGAAAATATGCGCATATATGCCCCGAATTTCATTAAAATATGCACTAAAATTGATAAAAATAAATAAAATATGCATTTATATGCAAACAAAAAAATATCTAATCTTTGAATTTTTCAATTTTTTTTCACATTTTCAATAACCTAAGATTTATAAAATTTAATAATTTTATTAATAAATCTAAACGAATTACCAAAAATTTGCTAAATTTTGCATATTTTGAACATTTGTTGCATATTTAAGTAAATAATGCATATTTGGGCAACTTTTGATGATTTTTGAAGAATTTTAATACAGAAAATAAAAAATTATTATTAAATTTTGCTAATTTAAGCAATTTAATTTTTTATTTAAAAAATTATTTGTTTTTTTTATGTAAAAAATTATAAAAATTAAATTGCGTAAAATTAAATTAAATAATTGCTTAAATTGACAAATTTAATAATAATTTATCATAATTTTCTCTATTAAAATTCTTGAAAAAAACACCAATATGCACCCAAATATTCAAAAATATGCATTATTTGCCAATATGCCTTTTGACAAGCAGTTTTTCGGATGCGAATTTACCTAATTTGTCCAGATCTCATAACGAATCTGTGGGCAATCCGAACTCGAATTATTAATAATAATAAATATATCAGGCCATATTAATTAAAAATATTGAAATCAAGTGGGTACTCAAACAACTTTGATAATGAAAATCATAAGAAAATCACAAGTTTTATTCATTATTAAAATTACAGAATTTTTTTAGGATTTCACAATAAGATGAAATATCATAAATTAGCAAGTCGATGGTTTTGTCTCACTTATTGTAATTATTATTAATTTTTATTTTCAAATAAATGCTCACAATCATAATTATTTATAAAGGTAATGAAATTTACCTTTTTAACAAAATTTTGTTTAAAATTAATCGTTTTAATAAGGTTAACTCTAAGTTAACTCGTGATATCGGGTCGATTTTACTTCTAATAGAAACTGATTATTTTATTCAAGTAGGTTATCCAGATCAGAGATTTCAGAAGAGAATATCAGCTTCGATTTTCAAGAATTTTTTTAAACTGTTGAAAACAAAATTTTAATAATCTTCTGTTTCAGGACCCTCTTAGTTTGAATGCACGCAGTCGTTTGAGTCACTGGACTGACATTCTGGATTGGATTTGGTTAAATTGTCGTTCAAACTTGACCTGGATTCATTAGCTGCAAGTCAGATTAACGTTTTTCAAGTATTTAGATGTTAATCAAGTTTTCCTACGTATTTGTATCAATATAAAATCATTGTTCCACTCTCTAGCTTCCGTTACAGCATCAACTAGCTTCTACGACGATTAAAGGCTACACACAAATAATTATAACCAAAATATTGGCTACTTTGGTTGAAAGGTAGGATTTTTCTTACCCTCATATTAACAATGATTAATATTTTAACAAAAACTTGCACTTGTTTCGATCTTACTCAATCTCATCAGTGAAATAAAAAGGTAAGATTCAAGTTTTATTATCAGATTGAAAAACAAAAAATAACTAGAAATCTTTTTTCTTGATTGACGTCGGGTCAATGCAGGAAACGAGAGACAATTACAAAGTCGGGATAATCCAAACCACAACAAAAACTACAAAATTTAAACTCAATAATAATTTTTACAATGAAATCCAGGAAAGTAAATGTCGAATTCCAAAATCTTCTATTACATAATTAATATTTTGATTTTAATTTTAAGTAACATATTTCAAAAAATTCCTGACGTTACTTTTACCTACTTAAGAGGAGAGGGGTTATCAAGCTCTTCTTCTGAATATCCCAACAGTGTCCAGGGGTTGGACGTAATTGCCAAAAGGTTTCTTTTCACTACGACGGACGAATCTATCCAAATAACTCATTTTTAACGAACTTCAGACCAAGTATCCTAACAACCGAATCATGCTCTATGAGCTGGTTTTCAACACCGAAATCAAGCTGACATTTCGTGGTGTTTAAATCAATTTATTTTAAATTGTACAAAATATCTATTCACAAACATAATTTCCTACGTATTTTGAATTTCTAGGACATTTGTACAAAAAGGGATAGTACACTGTAGGATGTTTATTGTCGTATGGCAAGCAAACGTAGTAAATAGCAGGATTACCTTTGAGAGCTCCATTTTGACCTAAAGTGAGGCACTTCGGAATTGGTCTATCGTAATCGGAACACATATATTTATTGTTTAACCAAATGTCACATGATGCAGTGGCAGCGTTGTATCCCCAACCATGTTCGCATCTTGATTGAATAGCAACTGTGTTGTTAGGAAGACAATGATTGTATCGCATACACGAAGAAGGTTCCGGGTACAGCCCATCTGAAGATAAGCATTTAAACTTTTGGTTCATATATTCGCACACATCCGATATAGTTGTGTTGGAGCATTGGCCTTTGTGGCAAGTGGTTCCGTACGGACATATTGATCTAACAGGGTCTGGTCGACCCCGTTGGCAATAAAGTACATAGCCGCAATCTGCAGTATCATCGCTGCAGAAACTATATCCCTCCAATCCGGTGCAATTATCGCTATTTCTTACATTATAATTGTTATCGGAAACGCCAGAAAGCAGATTAATTAGCTCATTGGCTTTTTCCAGTGTTAATTTGCTTCCGTTATTTGTCTGTAACATTAATTTTTTTTCAAATTTACATATTATACATAAAATAATAATTATACATACATAAACTAATGTAACCGCTATCAGCAGATACACAATTAAGAACTTCATTTTGGTGGTGATTTCTAGTACTTTGGACTAAAATGTTTCACTAAAACTGTGTATTGTAATGCACCTAACTTATATATTCAAAATTATAATCTTAATCTAATCAAAAATGTTAATACACGATACTTAAGTTAAATGATTATTGATTATTGTATTGAGATTCAAAGTTAAATTTCGTAATAAAATTATAAATTTTCAGTTAAGATTATGTTAATTTTCTTTTACGAAAGTTTGATCTCTTTAATGAGAGGCTGTAGAACTTGGATGCGAGTAATTTTGAAATAATTTTGTTAATTCGTAAATTTTCCGGTTCTGATGTTCTTCAGTTAAAGTAATAAATTAGTTTAGTAAAAATAAAGAAAGTAATTTAAAAAAATAATCCCACTTCCTAATATTTCTATTTATATCCAATCTAATCAAATTAAATTGATTTTCACGTTTCTGAAAAATTCCGCTATCTTAATAATTAATTACTTATTACTTAAAGAAATTAATCATGAACAAACAAACCACTTAAGATTCAAATAAATAGCAGAATAAAAGATAAGTTTTGCTTATTATTTTATATTTTTACAAAAATATGTTACAAAACTATTGGCACACATAATTTCCTTTGTATCTTTTATCCTCGGGGCATTTGAAGATAAAAGGATACAATGCAGGATCCTCCTCACTGTATGGCAAACAAATGTAATACAAAACTGGATTTGAGTTTAGAGCTGCATTTTGACCTAAACTTAGGCAATTTGGAATTACCCTATAGGAAGCTGCACAAGTGTTATTTTTTGGTAAAGGTCTGTCGCAAAACGTATTGGCAGGATTGTAAGCCCAACCTTCATTGCATTTCCCTTGAATGGGAGCTTCATTGCCCGGAGGAAGACAATAGTTGTATTTTTTACAATCAGAAGGTTCAGGATACATTCCTTCCGTATGACATTTAAAGTTTTTGTTCCTAAATTCGCATAATTGCGATTGAGCTAAGGTACAATTTCCCGCGTTACAAGTCCGCCCGGTTGGACATATTGCTTTGATAGGGGAAAACCCGGGAAGGCATAGGAATATGCTGTCACAGTCTTCAGGATCATTGCTGCAAACATTGCCTGTTATTCCTGTGCAATTGACAGATCCATTTTCTTCTGCTTCTAGATTAAGCCAGCTTCCACTGCTTATCTGCAATAAAGGTAGTTTGATGTAATTTTTTTTTATTAAAAAATTTAAATACTTACATGACAGAATGCCACTGCAATCAAGAAAAAGGGAATCGTGTGCTTCATCTTAGACGTGGTTATCTACATATACTCTAGGTCTAGGAGTAAATAATTTACTTTTTTTGTATAATTACAACGTAGTTTATATTGAAAATCCTATATCTAATCAAAAATTATTAAAGGTAATTAATATAATATTATATTGATAGCTGCTTATGAAATATACACTTGAACAATAAATTACAGTTAACTGTTTCAGTAAATAATCAGCAGTCTCCAATACCAATAGGTTTTTTTGAAACTTCATCGAGTGCTGGTGATCAGCTTATACTAAAAGAACTTCAATTTTTCACATCCAACATTAGAAGGTCAGGACGACTGATAGGCCGCCTAACCTGCTAGAAGATATTATATTGAATAAATTTACAGTTATGGATATCCGATGGTACTGAGAGTGTCCGTGACTTAATCGACTTCATGACGTCCAGCGAAATAAAATTAGAAATTTTGGAATGCGCAGACAGTTCCGTACTACTTTTAATTTTGACAAGGTCCCCCTGGGTATTTATGAAAATTTCTTTGTAAATGTTAGATTTGGTGGAATTTCTTAAGATCAAATTTGGTTACTTGAAGATGTGCAAGCTTAACAAATTTATTTTTTTATTTTTAATTTATTTAATTTATTTTTAATTATATTATAGAGCTACAATAAACAAAATTTTAAATAATAATCTCTAAATTTTTGTAAAACTATTGACATTTCTTGTTTTTTCCATTGTATTTTTTATTCCCGGGGCATTTATAAATATAAGGATACAATTGTGTACTTGAAGTAGGGTACGGCAAGCAGATATAATACAAAGCAGCATTTCCTTTTAGAGCTGCAGTTTGACCTACGCCGAGACACCTCGGAACTGCTCTAAAGGAATCTGTACAAACGTTATTTGTCACACAACGTAGTGTAAGGATTGTAAGCAAAACCGGGTTCGCATGTTCCTGTCGTAGGACTTGTTTCGCCGGGAAGGCAAAAGTTATATTTCTTGCACGAAGAAGGTTCCGGGTACATTCCTACCGTATTGCATTTAAACTGTAAGCTTCCATACTCGCAGAGTGGAGAAAGAATTTTAGAACATTTACCCTGGTTACATGTTAGTCCAGTTGGACATTCTCCATCTACAAGTTCCATACCGGCAATGCATACAAATATTTTTGTGCAATCGTTATAATCGTCACCACAAACTTGTTCTGATATTCCCGTGCAATTAACAGCTTTATTTTCAGAGGCCAAAAATATTTGTCGACCTTGAACTCTATATTCTTCTTCTAGAGTAGGCTGGCTTCCACTGTTTTCCTGTAATATTAATTTTAAGCCTTTTCCTAAATTTAAAACCTAAATACTTAAATGTAAGAGTCCCACTGCTACCAAAAAAAGCATAAGCTTCATCTTAACCGATATTATCAATACTTTTCACGGAACTAAATGGCGCTTTTGCAAACAAAACGCAATTTATATTGAATATTTTATCTAATAAAAAATTATTTAAAAAATGCAATGTTTATTATTATTATTATTATTTATTAGCAGCATATTTACCATTACATTCATTCAATCAAAAAAAACAAAAATATATATCGTTTCACAAATAAATTATAGTACATAATATTAGTAACATTATATGTATGAACAAGTAGAGCTACTAGGTTTTTTTTTTAATAAAAACCTGTGGTAGCCATTAATTACAGGCAATAAAAAAACAAGAAAATAAAATGAGCATACAAAGATAATATCGCAAGTACAGCAGACTATTTAAAACTATAACAATTCTGAAATGCAATGATATTTATCCAACACAACAAGGAGAAAAACAAAACCGAAAAGGGAAAAAAAATACACACAATCGCTGGTCATTTCGAAACACTACCGAAGTTACGTCACGGGGCAATTCCAATACAAATCTCTTCACTCTTGAAAAAAATGTATGGTAACCACGATGTGCCAAATCCGTGAAGTCCATTGAGCAACACAAGAAGTTATATACTCCTGGGGCATGAAAAACAAAGCTTCGTTGGCCAATTGACCGGCGCGTCTCTATGCCATAAGACAAACCACGCAGAGCCATTCTGGTATCATAACCATGCGTAGGAAATCGAAATATCAAACCACCCATATGGTTTTTATAAATGTACTTAGCAATGCTCAGAAAATACAGCTGTTTTATATCCAAATCCTTTGCTTCCATAAACAACCTGTCAGATGGGTACAGAAAAGGCCTGCTGTACATAACTCTAATTATAGCCTTCTGAGCCACTTCCAGCTGTCTAAGATGCTTATCCAGTGCACCTCCCCACACCAATATTCCATACTGCAGTGTAGACTGTACAAAAGCATAATAAATTGTAACAATTTTTTGTTAATTGTTGCGCGATCCCTTGATGACAATTTTTAGTACGCCTATGCTTAGTAAGGCATGCGCAAGGGATCGTAAAGGGCGCGTGCTTGAGCTGGGTTAAGGATTCTAAAAGTGCACGGCGAGGAAGTAAGACGTGTTTTAGTTTCGTTGGTGGCTGAAGATTATTTCAGATAGGGCCGAATATTTATAAAGAGTAAACCTGAGGAAGAAATCGTTCAGCGAAGTTTGGATTTACGAAACCATAAAGCATAGTAATTCAGTTAACATCGGAAACCTTATTTGGGATTTGTACCGTGGCGCCGATAACTCAAACTGCCTACATTTGCAAGCAACATTGAATGTTCGATTTTGGAAACGGTTGGTGGCCGTATGTTGCATCTTTCTGATTTTTTACTTACCTTCGACGACTACTGGAAGGAGTCAGTTCTGTGCTACGATAAAGTGTTTGGTAGTGAAATTCTTGTTTGTACGCCTCAAAGAATTCTTCAAGCAGCTTCGCAATCGAGCCGAGTTTTTTTCATCTGCAACAGCCAGGGGAAGTCATCAAGTCAAGAGCTTGTGTGGGTTGCAGTTGCAGTACATTACTGGTAAACAAGTATCTGTCGAATTACCACTTTGTAAACGAACCAGGCCTTGGTAAGTGTTTTTTTGATTTACTGAGTTTTTTACTGCAATTGCGGAAACGTGTAGTTTTGCATCGGCTGGCGACGTGGATGTTCCCCTATTTGTGGCTAACGATTCAAATTGTTGTATGCGATTTAAACTTCATTATACGGATAATTGTTAAAAGAGTTTTATTTTGTTCAGAGGAAGCAAATTCTTATTTTTTCAGAACCTTCGCTCTCGCCTCCGCAATTAAGAGTTGGTTATCCATCTGGGCTTCACCACAATTATATAATACTGGGGAATACCTATCCCAGGTGTGGTGAGCAAGGTATTTTTTTCATAAAAAAATACTGAAATTGCTACAAAATCATTTTCATGGAATTAACATTAAAAACATTGCTCAACTGAACAAATATGTATAAAAACCTTCTAATTTTGCTAGCCGTAACCTGGATATGTAGGTCCCACCTTAAATGACAATCCAAATTAACACCCAAATAACAAACAGTCTTGCTTCTATGTATCAAATATTGGCAACCACCACAAGAACCAGCATCACAACCATGCTCATGTACCATTAAAACTTGGCAATCGGGTAATGAATTTGAGTAACAAGAAAAGGCATGAAGAAGGTTTTACTATAATTAATACACAGCATGTTGTTATCAAACCAATGCTTCAATTTAGACATCTCTTGTGAAGCCATATGCAGTACCTCTTCCCAGGCACCGCCAGACACAAAAATTATTAAAACCTAGGTTTAGCATATCGTTTATGTATATAATAAAAAACAATGGACCCAGGACGGTACCCTGGGGTACCCCACATCTAACCACCAGAGAGTCACTCCGCACTCCATCGATCGATACAAATTGCTCTCTGCCAGACAAGTAACTTTCAAACAAAGCCGCGGGCAGCCCTCTAATACCATACTTATCCAACTTTTTTAGAAGTATATGGTGACTAACAGTATCAAAGGCTTTCGCGAGATCCAAAAATATACCTAGGCAAGGCCTAGGTATGCATTAACATGCAATGTATGCATTAACAGAGAGGTAAGAGTTAAGATAAGTAAAACAAATTTATAGGAATTATTTTATTTAAATTATAATATTGTTACAACTTAATCTAATACTCGTGTACGTATTAGTTGGTATAGAAAGTTTTGTTTATAAACCAAATATTTGCATTCGGTGTTCTATTTTGTGAATTATCAAAATATTTCATATCAGTATCAAATTCAAAACAACATCAAGTTTACGTATTAGAGCCAGGGCTCCCGCTACCATATGTGCAAAGTGTGCAATGCACACGGGCGCCATCCTTTAGGGGCGCCAAAACCCAGGGTCCAAAAAAAAAGTTAAAAATTATTTAAAATCGACAATGCTTCAAGAAAGATTGTCTGGGCTAGCAATATTAGCAATTGAACAAGAAATTTTTGATGGTATAAATTTTAGCGATGTAATTAATGAATTTGCAACAGCAAAGTCTCGGAAAATATCGCTACTACAATACCTATAGTTTATTTTTCTATTGTACCTAGCTATCATTTTTGATTTTATAACGAAGTTACCTAGGTATTTGTTATCAGATCTGCATATTTTTTAAAATAAAGTTGTTTTTTTTTTCTCTAGTATTTATAAACAACGTGTCTGTACCCCATTAGCTAAGTAAATGCATTAAAATGGGGGTGAACAAGAATTTATTTTAATTTATTTTGTTATGATTTTATTCTGTTTGTTTTATTTTGATATTTTAGTCTACAAATAAATATGACTTCTAAAGTTCAGTTTTTTACTTTATTTCAAGCACCTACCTACCTTACAAAGCCGGATTAAGGGGAGGGGGCTAAAGAGGCTGCAGCCCCTGGCTTCCAATTTTCTAGAGGCCTCAAAACAATTAAAGCAACAAAATTTAAATCACTAAAGTTTACATTTACACAACATTTTACATTTGATCTAAGCACGGTTGACCTTTAAAAATCAAAAATTTTCGCCTGCGGCGCATTTTATTAAAACGTGCAAGACCAAGGGTCTTACCAAAAGAGTTAGCACCGGGCCTCGCATATCCTAAATCCGGTTCTGCCTACCTACCAACCTTCAAAAAAATAAATAAAAACCTTAATTCAAAATGCCTTAAGGGGTGCCAAAATCCTTGTTTGCACACAGGCGCCAGTAGCCCTTACGGGGGCTCTGATTAGAGCCACCATGTTGTTGACATTTGGTAGCGTCACGAGCGTTACCAAACATAAGTGGTATCTCACAAATATGCCCAATAATCTAAACATACGAGTTCCGATATTAGCGTTTGCAGAAAAAAATTCTGAAAGTATTTTTGGTCGCCGAATCCGATTTTCATATTTGCCGAAAAATTTTTACACTTGTGTTAGTTTTTCGCTTATAACTCATGAACGATGCATTTTTCAATAATTACTACTATATACAAAATTAAAGTAGACAAAATTTCCTACAATTTGCCTACAAAATTGACTTAATTCCTGCGATGTTCCAACCCGCCCTATAAGTATGTGGTAAAACTCGGTAGAAGTATTTTAATTGCCATCCATGCCATTTCTTAATATTGACAAAAATCAACCAAACTTTTTATTCTGAAAGATTCCTCAAAATTAGAATCACTTATGGTCTAAAAAAAAACTAAAATTATCTCGCGAAGCCCTGGTCCAGAAAGAAAATACATCGCTACAACAGTTAGTTAGTTTCGACAGTTACTCTGATACAGAAATAAGGACCAAAAATGAAGCGAATGAAGCTCTTGAAATACAAATCAACCAGATCATGTCAGTCAGCCAACTCCAAAAACAAACGAAGACTGATTGATATACTAAGAGCAAGACTCACTGCAACCCAAATTTAAAACAAACAGGCAACAAAAGATACAGACACCATAATTTGTCAAATTCCTGTCTTCGGATCAAGCAGCAGTAATACTGATTGACGAGTATATTGGTTGGGGCCCAAACACCAGCAAACGTTTATTTCCTGAAACCAGGGAGAGGCAAAGTGATTCCACTTGATTACCATCCATATACTCTTCATCCATGCCATTAGTGGTTATGCTTCAACGTCCTCAATTTTCCAACAAAGCAAAGTCAAGTCACTGAAGACTGCTGTTGTAAGACACTACGACATCTCACCCTACATTCGCCGGTTTTCCAATCCCAGAGCAGAACCACCCCAGAGGAAGTCACCAGAGGATGCAGGGGAGCAGTGGCGTAGCTAGAGTCATTTGCGCCCGGTGACATGACACAAACTGCGCCCCTGTTCGGACCGATAAATTCTGGGGGCAGTATATCAATGAGTTTTTTTTTTTAAAGCTTCTTTGCTTTTTTTCTCAAGGGAATGCCATAATTTATGCGATTTGTGAATATAATAGTGTTATAATAAAATATACTCATTAAATTACTCATTTTGGCGACCCCTTGCGTGGCGCCCGGGGACACATGTCTCTCCCCCCCTGCCCCCCCCCCTCTAGCTACGCCACTGCAGGGGAGAGATTCTTCGTAGTCTTTGAGTGGAGCTGGAGAAAGACCACCAACTCATTGGTTCCTATTATTATCCTCAAGAGCAGCGTCTATTTTTAACTAAGTTGGGCCCTAGGCTCTATCAAATTTTCGGGCCCCTGATATTTGAGTGTAACTAATAGCATCGAAGGCCCAATTTTTGGGTTATTTTATCAGAATTTGATTTTTATTTTATGATTTTATGTTCTCTCTGTTGAGAGGTTGAGTAGATGATGAAGCGTGCACTGGGGGGTATTCCATACCCCCCAGACCCCCCGGTTTATCGTCATTGTTTTATGTTGAATATCGTCGCTCGATGGCAGAAACCATAATAAACGGGGACGAGGTTAAACGTATTTATTTATTATTATAACTTCAAATATTGATTGAGCTTCAGGGTAGCCATTGGCAAACCGGGGGGTCTGGGGGGTATGGAATACCCCCCAGTGTACGGTTTACTCTTTATTTATAAACTAATAGTGTTAGTTCTTCAGTGCCGAAGAGTTACTTAGTAGCCAATCCTGGGATCCTTGATTGTGAGCGCCTTATTTTAAAGTTGCAGTTTTGAAAATAGGGAAAGATGTGAAAAGGAAAAAATTGAGATAATTATTTGATATTTAAAACTTGAATAATCAAATTTTAATATATCAAATGCAACAGTACTTTTATAAACCAAAAGTGAAAAAATTGGCCTCAGTTGCGTGATCCATCTTTTTAAGATAGATACTTTTCTCCTTCATATACCCAGCCAAAGCTTTTTTGGGCACCAAACTGTAGTAATTGCCACCCCTGTATGAGATGCAAAAATGCAGATTTTTTTTGCAGAAAAACAAGGATCGTGTTGCCTTAGAGCAAGACTCAAGTTTCGACATTAAGGGACTTGCCTCATCGGTTGCACATTGCCAACAACGATTCCGAGCATTTGCCAAGACACCAACTTACACTAGCATTGCTCATAACTAGAAGAGGAGCATACACGCCTGGAGCCCTGCAGTGGAGAGAGTATGAAGGCCGGGCCAGATCCGTAGTTAGATATTGGTCATGGAGGGGGGGTTATGCAATTAAAAAGAAGGTTGGCATATTCCCATAATTTAAATTAATTCTTGTAATGAAGTAATTATTTAGAATATCTTAACCGATAAGGGCGGTGGCTAATGGTAAAATATGCCCTACTCAAGAGCCCAGCTCCTGATATACCCTGTTGAAACTGATAGTATACTCATGCAAGAAGGGCTGCAAGGGTAACTGCGGTTGAGGACGAGTCAGTTAAATCAGGTTGTTCCACTTGCTTAAACCAATTTCTGCTGCTTTTCTATAAAATTGCAAATTTAAAAAGCTAAAAACTCACTTGAAAGAATCCTAGAAGAACCAATAAATGCGAAATCATGAGTATCTAGTAGTTGGGGTTTCGATGTTCTGAACGAAAATAGTTATTATTATAATTATTTATTTTATGAGTAATAACAATTTTTAAATGCAATTGATTAAATCTATAGATACTCAAACCTTACGAAACGTACGTAGTTTCTAGTTACTTTTTTACCTGCCTAGGCAGTTTTACTTTCGAAAAAAACTTTACGCCACGTGGTTTTATATATGTCGCTAAGAAAAAGTTTGAGGAAACAGTTGACTTTAGTGTTGTTTGGAGAAAAAATTATTTTTGCAAAATTTTTGATCGCTTCAATGCTATGAAAAATAATTTAAATAAAAATTTTCAAATAAAAAAATTGAATTCTTTGAATTTAAAATTAATTAGTCCACTAGAGAAGTTTTAATTTAAGAAAATCAGAGATGCTGATAGGAAATATTCTGCTACTTAAAAAATATCCCCACTTAAAATTAATGGAAATCTGCTCAATATTAGATATTAACAAATAAAGCAACCTCCATAAATGAATGATCATGTGGTTGCATAACTGCCTGGAAAAATTTGTTGAGCTTCAGTTCAGGTGCTGATGCCGTTAAATAAGTTAAAGTTAAACATTTTGAAAAATTTCAGGTACCTATTTAAATATAAAACAATTTTAAATAAGATAATAAATATTATTTAAATTCTATATAATGAAAATGCTATGTATTTGTTCAATTAAATGTTTTGGATAAATCAAAGCTAAAATTTCAGATAAAAATATAGTCATGATAATTTTGTAATAACGGAGGGGGTAAAAACAAACTTTTTTGATTAATTTGAATAATTTAGGTAAAACTTTTTTCGATGATTTTGCTTAGGTTTTTTGATTTATATTCCAACTCACACCCTGATTTCTAATCTGCAAGTAATAAATATGTATTGATATATTGGTGTGTTGTTTGCCTTGGAACAAAGATCACGATCATGGCTGTAGAAAAAACACAGAGCCCAGCAGGGCAATATCATCAATTTCGAGTTCAAAACTCTTGTTACCTTCACACTATCTTCTTTATGTTTCCCAACATAAAAAATTACTTCGTTTCAGCAAAGCAGTTAATTACAACAAAAAAATGACGATGCTTTTAAAAAAATAATCTTATTGCATTAAATTTATAAACATCGGAATAGAATGGCGTTTTCCTTGAAGTTGCACCTAAATGACAAAAATTTTGTTTTATTATATGTATTTCCTTTGTTTAACCAACAATCCAGTGCTTCCAAGGAAGGCAAAGCTAAGGACGAAACTTACCCCAATTGCCAGCCTTATTACGTAAAATAAAATCAAAAAATATTTTTGTATTTTAGTTTTTCAAAGGATGTGCAACAACAATTGACTAGTTTGTATTAAAAAAAAAAAAAAAAAATCCAAATTAGTTTTTTTTTATTTAATTATTTTCCCACGAGTAAATCGAAGGACATAAAATTGAATGTCAAGCACCTATAGGTAATATATTGTAAATTTTTTGATTACGTTAATTTTTTAATTCTAAGAAAATACTGGTTTCTGAATTTTTTTCGAAAACCACCTCGATGGGCAAATAAAAAGGAATCGTGTACCTGTTCGTCTCGTTCTTATCCTGTTCTAAAAGAGTCAACGCTAATAGCTAATGATAGTAGAAGAAGCAAGCTAAAATTTAAATCTGACCATAACTCTGTGGTCGTTGTACGTGCATGGGTATTGATAGCACAATCATATGATTAGGTACTTCGTTTCCAGTTTGTTGTTTACTCTCTCGTGTGTGGGTCAAGTTAGTTAATCACTGACGAACAGTTTGACGAGAGCTTTCAGTGCCAGTGTTAGAAAATTAAGATGTTCTCAAAATAAGAAACAAGAAAAAGTTTATTAATTCTAATAAGGATATAACCCAGTCGAAATATTGTAAGTGCATAATTATCAATTACTTCTTACATTAAATTACATCCTTTTCATTGCATTGTTATTTAGAAAACTAAAATTTTTTTAAAACTCAATTTTTTAATAAATTATAAATAATTCCGAGTTCAATTATTGTCCGATTGAAATTCAAAATCATCGTTCAGTACTTACGGATGTGAATCGATAAATTTTAAATTAACTAAAATAAAACAAACAAAAACTTTGTTCGGTTAAATTTCTAGATTATTTTACCAAAATAAATAAAATTATCCAATATTTTGTTTGGTTTTAATTTTTGTACAAATTGTGGTTATCAACTTCCTCTTAAAAGAATTTGTTTTTAAAAAAAAAAACCTTTGCAAAATATTTTCAAAATTATTACGATTTTGACTTACAAATCAAATATTTTTGAATAATTAACTACAGCATCCAAACTATTGATTTTTTAGAAAAAACTGTTCGGAGCTTTTTTAAAGAGCTTGAAATTATCTACCAAAAAGCTTAGGATCTTTTTTATCTATAATTAATGAGTTTTGAGTTATGGATTAAACAAAGTCGAAAAATGTTGAAAAATTAAAATTTTATTTTTGAAAATTCTGTATTTTTTAAACAAAATGATTTTAGAAAAATATTTTGAATAGCTAATTTAACATTAAAGAAACCTACAAATACGTACAAAACAAAATAAAAAAAATGAAAAAAAAAATTCCCTGAAATTTTCAAAATCAATTTTAATTAAATAAAATCAAGATAATAGTTTTAAATTTATTTAGGCCAAATTAATCAATTTTTTGTTATCTCTAAACAAAGGATAATTACTACTGTTGTAAAAAAACCGTAATAAATTTTAATTTTAATCATAATTTTTATTTTAATAAAAATAAATAATAATAATTGGTTTACTCATTTTTTTGTTATGCATCTACTCGATCCGTTACTTCAAGTTTTCTGTGCACGCAATCAACGCAATTGTGCAGAAAAAGTACGCAATTGTGTAATCTTTCTGCACAATTGTGTGGATTAGTAACACATATTTTGGGTGCTCGGGCTTGCGTCCTGTTTATAGGATAATTACCAGGATTGGTTGGTCTCCTTTCCTACTTTTTCTGAAGTATCTAATGTGTGAGCTGTGGCCGGTGTCCCAAATATCCATTTGGGCTCCTACCTGGCTATGGAAGTATTATTCAAAGTTATTCCTTCTTTCTAAAGTTCAACTAGGTTTTGGGGTGGATCTTCACTGAAAACGTTTTCCACTGCCTTAATTGATTAATCAATATTCTTCATTTTTTATTCAGTACTAACATTGTAGGAGCTATTATTAAATATATATTATTGTTGTCACTGTATATTTAGTAAACAATATAAAGAGTTAATATCTAAAATCAAGATTAGAAATTTCAGTATAAAAAATATGTATCTATACAATTTCTTCATACAATAAATCGTTTACTGCGTAAAACTGTAATTATTTAGCTATACAAAGTGAATATCAATAGTGTGGAGTTCTCGCACCAGTAAAATTATGAAAAAATTGACTTGTTTGCATACAAAATACAAAAAATACAAAATAATATTCATAAAAACGTTTTTTTAACAACAAATAGCCAAAACTTGGCCAATTTTTGCCATAGGATGATGAAGAAAAAGCAAAATTACAGAAAATTAAATTACCTTTCAACTTAATTTTTTTTTTCAACTATTTAGCGTTTTTGAAGTTGAACTGTTGAGTTTATAAAATAAGTACTTAAAACTTTTTTGTAGAAAATTTTCCCCTCTACATATTTGATTAAATCACTCATTATGGTAAAACTGATCGTAAGTGAGATATCAGATTATTATTGCAATTGAATATATTATTTATTGTTTTTTTTAATTGATCCTTCCTCGTATCCTCTTCATGATAACAAAGTTACGACTATACGTGATTCACGTATTTTAGTGGGTTTTTCAAGCGATATGAGATAATGCAACACCAGCATCTTCTTTTGTCATTATAATTTTATTATTCAACAATCAATCAGCTATTCAAATGTAATTTACCGCAGAGATGAACTTGGTGAACCTTTCAAAATTTATATGCCAGTTGTCCTTCGATGCTAAATATATCAATTAGAAGTAATTACCTCTATGCAAAAAAACAGGAAAAACTCAAACTAAAATTTCTTAAACTGCACTATCCCAGGTAGAATTATGCACAACGTGCAATTTGTTAACCCAGATTCATTTCAATTAGAAAACCTAACAGGAAGTGCACTTTCCTTGGTAAATTTATTCAAAAAAAAAAATCAAAACAAAATCATCTCTGTATTCACATTTTTTAAGCTCGACAGGTTCGTTGAACTTTTGCCATAGTATTACGCATTTTCAGCTTGGGTGTTGATGCATTGTTGTGCATTTTATTATTCTGCTTTCTGTGATAAAATCATATCGCAGAGAGTTTCGTCAAGCATGATGATACGCATACTAATCGGCTCCTACGCTAAGAACAATAAATCCAGATTTCAACTTTGTAGTATAAAAAAATATTTAAAAAAATTATCCGGGGGAGGGGGGCACTAACGATAATCCACCGACATATTCTTCGTCTCTTTTTGTCGAATTTAAATTATATTTTATTTTTTGAAAAACCTTCAGACTCAAAATTTTGAGTCTCGGCGTTTACACCGAGAAAATGGGCTTTTAACCACCGAAATGTGAAATTTAATTAACAAATTAATTTTATCGAAGAGTTCCACATTTTCGATTGACTTTGTATGCACCTACTCGTATTTCACTTTCGCCCAATATTCAAATGCGACTTCAATTGGGATCATCAAATTTTCTATTGCGAGAAAAAAATTGATTAAAACTGGAACAAACACAAAATAAATTTCTATTTCAAACATTTTAGTTTCTTCAGTAGTAAAACAAGTTCCAATAAAACGTGTGTATTTCACCAAAATATTACTTAATTTACATATTAAGTATATCAACTCCGTTGAAGTAAGGAATTATAATCATTTCAGGTAAATAATTCAATTTGACACTATCAACTTGTCATCAATTTTTAAAAACCCACGCTCTCTTTAAATTTTCAAAAAGAAAGTAAACGTAGATCGATGTCGTTTACTTTGCACGCATGAACCGGCCTTTAAATCGACAATAAATTTTCTGGCTGCTTTTAAATTTCCCAAAGAGCATCAACTTCAAGGTCGTTAATATTTATAAAAGTTGTTAGTGTAAAAAATCGAAACAAGGACAACAAAAATGTTTTTGCAAAGGAGGTCCCAACCGATCATGACGAAAAAGGGAGCAAACAATGGATGACATCATTCGAAACCATCCTATTGCATTTCACTATATTTATGTTATAATTATTTAACAACACAAACGGATAATCATTTAATTGTTAATGCCCATGACCTTTTGCCGAAGAAATTAATTTTCATGCACATTTATTAAAATTGCCACTGTAAAGCGCGTTTTTGTAATTTACAACAGGACATTGATTCGGCTGTGATTAGATTACCTATTGCATACGACCGTGAAGCATCACTTAAAGAATGAATCAAATTATTGGTCATTAAAATTGAAAAAAGTGTTTGAGGTAACTTCCTAGTTCATAAAAATGTTAATTTTCCAAAGAGAAAAACGAACAAAAGAATTCTCTTGGTGCTTGCCTAAATTTTCCCATTCATTTTTGGGTGTTTTTTCTGTCCTTCATGATATTCAATCCATGAGTGGGTCAAATTTTATTTATTGTTTTTTTTTATACCAGCCCTTAGGTCACTAAATTTCACCTACGGTAATTTCACCTCTCAGTAATTAGATCCCCTGGTAAATTGGTTCCCGGTAATTCCATCCCCAGCAATGTCTCTTTTAAAGGCAATTTTGCTAAAGAAAAATCAAAAATTAACACTAACCTACATAACCGATGCATATCTTCGCGCGGAAATTTCTCAGGGTTGCCACTAAATTTTTCAAAATAAATTCCCTGACTTTTCCATGTTTACCCTGACTTTTCCAGGTTTTCCCTGACAAAAATTTTAATTTTCGCTTTGCTTTTATCTAACAATTTCAATTTATCAATTTAATTTTCTTCTTATCCAATTAAGTATCCATAGTTTTAATTATTATTTTTATCAATAATCCAAACTCGTTTCAATTTTATCCAAATATCCATTCAATAATCGAAAAACTTGCCAAATTTCCAAATAATTCATTTAAAAAATCATTTACTTCAAACTTTAATAAATTTTATTTTCAATCAAAATTATATTTATTAGCACAAATATAATAAAAATTTTAACGGAGACCAACTCCAGCACGTCCGTAATTACCAACTTGGGCGCCGGCGGGAAAAATCAGCAAATTTAAATATTTACAAAATTTACAAAATTATTTATAAAATCAAATTTTACTGTCAAACTAAAATTACAAACAAATTCAAATATAAAAAAAAACAAATTCAAAACAATAAGTGGTCCATACTCCAAATTAAACATACAAATTTCAAATTTTTAAAAAAAAAATTGATTTTGGGTTCACGACAATATTATCGTGTTACCAAATCATTTTTTGAAAATTTTCTGAAAGTTTAAATTTTTGATTTGTGGAAAATAATTTTTTGAGTTTAAATTTAATTTTGTAAATTTTGAATTTGTTGTAAATAAGAGATTTCGATTGTTTTAAGTTTATTTTTGGCGTTGTAAATATAATTTATTGTAATTTTTGTAAATACATATTTGAAAATTTGTTTTTGAAAAAAATTTGAAAATGAAAAAAATTATGTCAAATTTAAAAATATTTTATTTGAAAATTTTCCCTGAAATTGGCAAAAAAAACTTTAATTCTCTGATTTTTCCAGGTTTCCCAGGTGGGAACCATGTCTCTTTTTTACGGACAATTTCTTTAAAGAAAATTCATAAACTGACACTAACCTACATAACCGATGCATATCTGCGCGCGGAGATCTTTTTTTTGCGGATAATTTCGTTAAGGAAAAATCATAAACTAACGCTAGCCTTTTCCTGACATGTATTGTATTAAATTTTTCCGAAAATCTTAAAAAAATTGAAATTTTAATACACTAATTGAACAACATTTTTAAAATGAGCAAAAATGAAGTTTGTTAATTTACTGGCTCCATAGTTACAAACAATACTATTAAAATTAATTACTAATTATTATTTCCGGACTAATCAGGGAAATTCAATTTCCCAGCAAATACATAAGCAATGAAATGTCGCTTCGATGACGATTTCCGAAAAAATAATGTATTTTAATTAATTATTTTAAATATAAATGAATTTTAAGTAAATTGTTACAAAATTGCATTCAATTAATATAATTTATTCGTAATTAGGAATTAAATTGTCGAGGAAAATTACTGGGGGTCAAATTACCGGCTACACATTGGTTCACCACCACTGGCCTATATTGTTGATAGTTCTCAAATTTTTGAGAAAAAATCAAGATGCCTTGATTTTTATTGGCATTAAATTTTTAATTATGAAATAATTAAATGGATGATGTAAAGAGTAAATTCCAGACGATCCTAACGTGGAGCTAGTTAGAACCTAGATTAAATGGTTTCCAATTTGATGAAAACCTGCTGATGTTGTCCATTGATCTATAGGAGATAGTTTTGTTCCATAATTGGTGATCAAATACCCTCAGGTGCAGTGGACGATCCTAGCTTTTTCATTTGAAGAGGCTAATTAGTACCTATAGTTTTAAACTATTTTTAATTATAAAAATTAAAAGTAATTTAAAAAATTAAACCAGAATGATGTTATTTACGGATTTAGGCTGACGGTTAACGGTTAATCCCGTGTTAAATCCGCTGCATATATTTATGCGGAGGGTTCAATCGATACATCTTCACTGTGGGTTAATCTGTGCTTGATGATGAGAAATCTCTTCGGAATAATCTCAAAATCACCATTAGTACAGTAGAACCTTGTGGCTCATGTCATCGCTTAATCACCTTCATGTATATGCTGTAAGCTGAAAATGCTAGACGCGGCACGTTTAGACACAAACTTTTCGACGCCGTCCGGCACAATTCGACATTTTTGAAACTTGAAAAAGTCAGCATATCCTCGCGCAGATATGCATCGGTTATGCAGTTTAGTGTTAGTTTATGATTTTTCTTTAGCAAAATCGCCTGTAAAGGAGATATCCGCGCGAAGATATGCATCGGTTATGTATTAGGTTAGGTTAGTGTTTATGATTTTTCTTTAGCAAAATCTCACGTACAAGAGATATACGCGCGAAGATATGCGTTTGTTATTTAGGTTAGTGTTAGTTTATGATTTTTCTTCTAAACTTCGTTGTCGTCCAAAAATTAAGATTTTATCTGACACTGGTCCACTGTCGTAAAGTGAAAATATTTCTTTAATGTCTTTAAGTGAGTGAGAAGTTTAATCGACAATTTAAATCCACCTCCTAGCCTAGCTTCCGGAGCTACCCAGTAGCTACCAAATATTAACCCTTCATTTAGAAGGTGGTTCTACACGTCGTCAAAATGTTTGGCGTCGAAACGTGACGGCGTCGAAACGCTTGCTTCGAAACGAATTAGACCCCTCCTCGATAGAAATAATGTTTACCGCGAGGTTTTAAAATTTAAATAACTTTCAATTGTTTTTATTATTTATTTATTATTTAGTTACCACTGACGCGCATGAATGGATTAACGAGATTCTACTAAAAATTATTTTTGTCCAGTGGCGTGCTTACAGGGAGAGCTCAAGTCGCCAAATTTCAATTAGAGTGCGTGACCTTGAAAATGTAAACAAAATCCTGCGGCGCTGTATGCCAGATGACTCGCTTCATACTAGTTTTAAATGTTGTTATTTGACTTTTCGTTCTGTACACGTAATGGACAATTTGCATGATTTTTAATTTTAGCATATAACTATTCTACATAACAACATATGTAATGTGTCTTAATTTTTTAAAATTTGATTCACAAATAAAGCCAGAAAAAAATATTGAAATTTAAATGTACCTAGTCGGGACATAAATTCTGTTACCTGTAAAGAACCGTTAGATTTTACAGCTTAAGATTACAGAGGGTGGAAAACAATTACATATTTAGAAAGCCCTTTCTTTTGGCAACTTGTACAGACTATAGTTAAAATTTGAGTTCAACCAGCAACATGGATTGGGGTGTGAAAGAAAATCGGATAGCAGTTATTGCGTTACATAAATGTGGTGTATCAAATAGTGAAATTTTAAAATTGCTAAAGCCGTTAAAAATTTCAAAAATGTTTCTAAGTCGTGCTATAAAACGATTTACCGATACAAATGCAATAGCTGACAGAAAAAGAAGTGGACGTCCTCGTACCATAAGAACTCCACGAGTGATTAAAGCAGTGCGTGAAAGAATACGACGAAATCCTTTGCGAAAACAAAAAATTATTGCTATGGAGATGCAAATTTCAAAAAAAAGCGTGTCTCGCGTATTGAGGCAGGACCTAAAACTTGGGGCTTTTCGTAGAGCAACAGGACAAAGGTTAACAACAGCTTTAAAAAAAATTAGGCACGAGAGATCGAAAACCCTATTAAGGAGGCACGGTAATAATAATTTTAAAAATATTTTGTTTACCGATGAAAAAATTTTTACCGTCGAAGAAAAATTTAATAAGCAAAACGATCGTGTTTATGCTCACAGCTCTAAAGAAGCGGCAAAAAAAATTCCGAGGGTTCAAAGAGGCCATTATCCAGCATCTGTGATGGTTTGGTGGGGTGTATCCTACGAAGGGGTTACTTAACTTCACTTTTGTGAAAAAGGCGTTAAAACATCGGCACCAATTTACCAAGAAATGTTAGAAGACGTGGTAAAGCCTCTTAACGACTCTCTCTTTCAAGGAAACCATTGGGTTTTCCAACAGGACTCTGCACCAGCACACAAAGCTAAGACAACCCAAAGGTGGCTAGCAGAAAATTTACCTGCGTTTATTGCAGCAGAACAATGGCCTTCTGGAAGTCCTGATCTGAATCCTTTGGATTATAAATTGTGGTCAGTTCTTGAAAACATGGCTTGTAGTAAGCCTCATAAAAATATCGAGCTTCTGAAGCGGGATTTGGTGAAAGCAGCAGCATCGATACCGTTATAAGTCGTCCGTGCCGCAATTGATGATTGGCCACGGCGTTTAAAGGCTTGTGTAAAGGCTAAAGGAGGACATTTTGAGTAAATATATTAAAAATGTATTCTTTATATATTAAGTAATAAAGCAGTATATATCATAATTGAATTTATTATTTTGAAACATTAAAAATTTAATTAATACTGTGTAACAGAACTTATGTCCCGACTAGGTATATTTGTCGTGCGAAATCGTATTAATAAATATGGGCGGGCCTAATGTAACTTTTGAGGATTTTGACGTCACTAAAATGGCGATTTAACTAAAATTTGGTTACTTTATTATTTGATTATGTTATTTTACCTACACTAGATACTTTAGTGGAAATTATACTGGTGTATTAGCACACATGTGTATCACTTGTTGAGGGTCGTGTCGTCATGTCCTGATTTCAATCACGTGAATTTTTCAAATAAATTAGAACATTTCATTAATTTTTTGCGGGCTGACGATACAGAATTTTGAATAGTTACTCAAATATTCTGATTATAAGTACTTTGAACTATTAATAAATTCGCCACTGGGTCTGCCCCCTTCAAAAGCATATTCTAAATACACCACTGTACACAGTTGAACGTGTACTTATTTGAATACACTTTTTTGAACTACTTGATAACTTGGTTGATCCATATTTTGAATTGGAAATTAACAGCAGTTCAAAAACTTCCAATCTTAATTTTTCAAATTAATTTGCCGAACCCTGATAACTTCTACTAAATCGATAATTAAATTTCATATTTCACGTAATAAATACCCAACTGTACGAAGTAATCGATGCTCCATTCTGTTGACGGTGTGTGTACCCGACGTAAACAGTTGCCGCAACGATGTTTAAAGAGCGGAAACAGCCAGTGCCGGATAACCCATGGGTGGAATGGAGCCTCTGCACCCAGCGCCGAAATTTAAAAGGCTCCAAAATTGTGCGATTTGAATTTATTTAATTTTCTATAAAAAATTAAATTTTGAATAAAAAAAAAATTTGAACTTCTGCTCAATTTTTTCACTTACTTTCTACATATTTCAGCTTCTAACCTCCCTCCCAAACACCCCCAAATAATTGGTTTTCTTTGATTATTCGGGATTTACATTAAACGAACGCCACACGCAGAAAAATATTAAGTAAATCTAATACGTATAGTTGGTATAGAAAGTTTTGTTTAAAACCAAATGTTTTTCCCAAAAGTTCCTTAAATTTCCTTGAAAATTTACTTGAAAACAGATTCCTGCCATTCTAGATCCACACTTTTCACAGATGTTTTACCAAATGCGTGGACTTAGAGACGTTTTCTAGTTTCATGATTTTCAAGTTTATAACAATTAAAAAATTATAAAAACTCTAATTTACAAAGTTTGTGGAGGGAGTAAATGCGGCTAATGGGGTAATTAGGTACCTATTTTTTTGTAAAAATTTTCTGCCTTGTCAAATTTTATATTGATTTTTGATTGGTCAAAAATGAGTAGTTATCCCGGTACTCCCCCTTGCATTTACCATTGAAGCAGACTTTTGGAAAAACACTTGTAAACCATAAAGTATTTCAATGGAGCTTTCGTTATAGAAATACCCAATGTTGTTTTGATCAGTGCCAAAGTTTAAGTAGCCTTTGGTCTCACGTTCCGAAAAGTTTCGAAACTCAAAAATTTAAAACTAAAACTAAAAAAAGTTCTTGACCTTACGGTCTCGAGTTTTTAATGTGAATTAATAAATATCGAACATTTTCAAAACCAAAAAAATGCATCCTTTGAACTTCGGTGTATTTGATATTTTATAGGCATGTCATACCAGGCATGAGTTGTTTTGGATAACTGCTGTATATTTATTTATTTTATAATCTTGCGATAAATTTATTTTATATTTTTATTTTAGAACATGCACGCGTTTTCTGCCTTACTTTCGGCGCTACTTATCGCAATTGTGGACGTCCATGGCACAGTGTACTTCGGCGGAATGTTATATCCAAGAGCATCCGAAACGAGAGAACTGATTTCACTCGACGGAATTTGGAACTTCGTTGCATCTCCCATGACGGATCCTTTGGTTGGATTCAAGAAGCATTGGTACAAAACCGATTTAGCCAAGGCAAGTTTCCTATAAATAAAAAATATCGGAAGCTTTTACACACAAATTTTACCTTCAGATACCTGACGTCGAAGTTCTCTTAATGCCAGTTCCATCCAGTTACAACGACATCACCCAGAACATAAATATACGAGATCACGTGGGTGTCGTCTGGTACGAAAGGACCTTCTTTGTTCCAAACTCTTGGATAAACAACAGTTTGGTATGGTTGCGATTTTCTGCCGTTTCATACGCTGCCCAAGTGGTAAGTCAAAATTTCCATTCTAAAAGGGATAGCTGAGTTAACGTCTTTTTCAGTGGGTTAATGGACAACGCGTGATGGAACACGAAATGGGACACCTCCCATTCCAAAAAGAAGTCAGCAGTTACTTACATTTTGGCAAAAATAACAAGGTTACTGTTGCCTGCGACAATACGCTTCTTCAAGATACGGTTCCACAAGGTACAGTTTACGAAGCATTCGGGTAAGTTATTTGTTACGTGGTTTCATCTGCTGTTAATCGAAATACTTTAGGGAAACCGGTAAAAAGTTAATCCAAAGTTACACTTTCGACTTCTTTAACTATGCAGGCATTCACCGACCCGTGACCCTTTCTACCACACCAAAAAATTTTATCGATGACGTTACTATTAACACAGCTATTGTTGGAACTTCAGGCATAGTATACTATAACATTTCAATCGTCAACATAATCGACGTGACTTGCACCGTGGTTCTGTTGGACAAAAATGGAAATAAGGTGGTTTCTGAAAAAACTCTAGGGGAAGGAGCTCTAAAGGTCCCATCTGCTCGATTTTGGTGGCCTTACCTCATGGATGAAAATCCTGGATACATGTACACCCTGCAGGTAAACTTTCAACGAAATTGAATTTACGTTTCTAATTCTGGCTTTAGGTGGAATTGAACACGCTCCAAGGGGAAGTTGTGGACATTTACAGGCAACCTTTCGGAATCAGGACAATTTCTTGGAACAACACGTCGGTGATGATTAACGGGCGTCCAATATACTTTCATGGATTTGGACGTCACGAAGACGCAGACATTAGGGGAAAAGGTTTAGATTTTCCCACGATAGTCCGAGACCACAACTTAATTAAATGGGTTGGTGGGAATTCGTATAGAACGTCGCATTATCCCTACGCAGACGAAATTATGGATTTGGCTGATCAACTTGGAATTATGATCATCGACGAGTGTGCTAGCGTAGACACCGAGTAAGTTGTCTTCAGAAGAATGGTTAATTTTGGGTTAACACATATTTTTAGTGGATTCTCAGATAGCTTACTGGAGAAGCACAAGGATTCCCTGACGGAACTATATCGAAGAGATAAAAATCGCCCCAGTGTTGTTATGTGGTCAATCGCTAACGAACCAAGGACGCAGACTGAACTGTCTGAAAGATATTTTGGGTAAATAAAATTAAAACCTTTTATATTTATTTAATTAATTTTTTTTGTGCAGTGAAGTGGCTAAACACATCAAATATCTGGACAAAACCCGTCCTATAACGTTGGCAGTTGCCCGAGGTGTGGTGGAAGACAAATCGGTAAGTTCTGCTGTTGAAGCAGTAAGAAGCAACTGAAATTTTTGCTTGTAGGGAGTTCATCTCGATGTAATCAGTTTTAATCGTTACAATGCTTGGTACAGTAACACTGGCCATTTGGATATGATCACAAACCAAGTGATATCAGAAGCAACTGCTTGGCATGAAAAATATAACAAACCTGTCCTGATGTCAGAGTATGGTGCTGACACCATGGCAGGACTGCACATTGTAAGAAAATTAAACTGTTAATCCTCCAGAACTAAGTCAATATTTTTCAGTATCCCCCATACGTGTGGTCGGAAGAATTTCAAGTCCAATTGATGTCGAAACACTTTCGAGCCTTTGACAAACTGCGCAATAACGGTTGGTTCATAGGAGAATTCATTTGGAATTTCGCTGACTTTAAAACTGCACAAAGTGAGTCTTTTAGTCTTGACTCCAATTTTCATTATGATCTAATGTATTTTGTTTTAGCTTACACCCGAGTGGGAGGGAATAAAAAAGGAATATTTACGCGCGAACGACAGCCGAAAGCCGGTGCTCATCACATACGAAAACGATATTTTCTTTTATCGCGTGAACTTTACAATGCCACCATTCCAGATGATCTCTACGACTACGTTGCACCAAATAGTATCCACGACGAACTGTGATATTCGTAAATAATTTTTAATGTTTTCGTGTAATTTTAATTGGGCTATGCTAACTTTAATTAAATACTTCATAAGATTCCATAATTTTATCATTTCTTGGTTTCTTTTCGATTTCCTTAAAAATTTCTTCGCAAACTTTTTACAGCATTAATGCCCGTATTCACCAACTACAAATAGGACTATTTGTCGAATAAAAACAAAATTTTGCATTGTTTTGCATTGTAATGATGTCATTTTATTCGACAAATAGTGCTATTTGTAGTTGGTGAAAATGGGCATAAATATAATATAAAAAGTTCCAATGAACTGCAATTCCTAGGCAAGCCCAGCCAGAAGGGGGGGGGTCCTGGGGACTAAAATACTTGAGCTAAAACATAGAGTTGAATTTTTTATCATAACTGCTGATCCCATCATGGTCCCACTCCGAAATTTTTATGAAGTATTCACCAAGTCACCATTATAAATATAAATTATTTTTATAATTTTCAAAAAACACTAACTCAAACATTTTAAAAAACATTTTTTGAGGTTTACAAAAAAATTCATTTTTATTAGAAAATAATCAAGATTAGTATCAAATTAAAGCCCTTTAAATCCTCTTTAAAATGAGCTATCGCACAGCTTGGTACGATTTATAGAACTGAATAAGTTATAACATTTTGTATGATTGAGCGTGAGCCTAAAGGTTGGTTTATGCAAAACGTCGACGCACGCAACGCACGCACCGCACGCGTCCAAATAAAGCTGAAGCATAGAATTTCAGTAGGAGGGTTTATGGTGCACACGCCGCCACAAATCAAGAGTGTAAACTAACTGCATAAACGCTCCTACTGAAATTCAATGCTTCAACTTTATTTGGACGCGTGCGGTGCGTGCGTCGACGTTTTGCATAAACCAACCTTAACAAGTATCGTTTTTGCGATTTTTGGAATTAAATAACTCAATAACTATAAGAGTTAGAATTTTTTAAAAACCATATTTGAATTCAGGATATTAAAGAGTATAATTTACCAAAGTTTCAAAGAAATCTGTGATGGTCAATTTGAGTGACTAGTTGGTTTGACATGGAATGACCCGCGTCTCATTTTTTTGGTTGAAAAAACACTCGGATTTCCTTTTAACTTTTGTTTGAAAATTCAAATTTCCCGATTTTTCCTGGCGTAATTTGAAAAATTATAAATTCCCTATCTCATCCAAGTATTCGAAAAGAGTGGAAATCCTGCTATATGTACTGGAGGGTGTTCCACACCCCCCAGACCCCCCGGTTTACAATTTTACCAACCGAAAAATATATTAAACTAACTAAGATTAAGACGAACCGGGAAATTTGAATTTTTAAGTAAACCTGTGGTAAAAATTAAAAAAAATTGAAGTAAAAATTTAATTTTTTGTGTTACTTTGAAAGTTAATTATAAAAATAATATAAAAGTATAAATCCAAAAATTTTAAACCGGGAGGTCTGGGGGGTGTGGAACACCCTCCAGTACATATCGTAGGATTTCCACTCTTTTAGAATATTTGGAGAAGGAAAATCGGAAAACTTTTGTGTTACTTTGAAAATTAACTGTAAAAATTATAGTCAAAAGTGTAAACCGGGGGGTCTGGGGGTGAACACCCACCCGTACATATAATAAAATTCCCACTCTTCTAGAAGACAGAATGATTATGCAAATTTTGTCAGAAAATCTAAACATCAAGTTTAGCAGCAACTTTTTGCGTTACTTTGGAAATATTGAAAAATGGGGAATCCCCCAGTAGCAGGAAACGAAATTAAATGTTTAAATATTATACCTCTAAAAAAGAGATCACCGTCTAACTGCCCGTCTACGGACAGGCTTTCCGGCTAGTGTTAATATATAATATTTAAATGGTATTAAAAGGGCATGGGCCCGGGCCCTGGTGCGCGGCACCACTAGCACCACCTGTTGCTACGTCCTTGCATTTACTTAAATAATGCATAGATGTTAATATAGAAGGCCTTCTATTAACATCTATGAAATAATATAATGGTTTAACCTTAATTAATAAAATAATTTTTCAATAAAAATAAAATTTTTGTGAATTTAATTTTTTGCTTTGTAGCGTCTTTTTTATATTATTTTCTGATTTTCTGTAAAACGGATTGGTTTTTCAAAAATTTTTACTTGACAAAAGTTGTAGTCCGTTAAATTTCCTATACGGAATGGGGCATCAGATTTTTTGTAAAATGTTTCGTTAAAAAGATATAGGGATTTAAAAAAAAACAAGAAAAAAAAAGTTCGAAATTTTTAACATTTTTTTTCTTACTTTAATTCATAACTCGAAAGCCGTTGATTTTAAACAATAAAAGGTTTGAATCTAGTTTGTAGATTATTTCACGTTCTTTAAAAAAGCACTTAACCATTTTTACTGAAAAATCAATATTTTCCGAACTATGGCCATGTGAAGGTGGAAATTTAAAAAAATGTTAAAAAGAGGTCTAACTCTTGAGGATTTGAATTTAGAAAAAAAATGTTGTTAAATAGTTTCCTTAGAAAAGTGTCCTCTATCACCACTTAAATTATGTAAAGTATATCCGGGGGTATCACTGACAGTTTATTTTTGAAAAATAATAAATATGTATAGGTCCTTCGCGTGGATTATCCGTGATCTGTCTACAGGTGATGATACGCTGAAATGGTGCACTGGAGGGTATTCCATACCCCCCAGACCCCCTGGTTTGCCAATAGCTGCAGCTCAATCAATATTTTGAAGTTGCAATTATAAATAAATACGTTTAACCTCAGGCTCAAGAAAAGAATAAAGTCTGAGAAGCTGGAAGCTGAAACATCATGACTTAACCGAAATAAACCAAAAACATCTTAACTTCAACTTCCGGGAAGGAAAAATTTAAATTATTTGTGCGCTTAGCAGCAAAACAATGTTTTCTGGAGCCCCAAGCTTTAAAGTATTATAAGACCCCTAAAACTACTTAGATTTTAAGTTTAAGTTTTAAATGCCCCAAACAATGAGTGTATACCCGGGGGTCTGGGGGGTATGGAATACCCTCCAGTGCACTCATTATTTTTATTCGCGAATGATTTTTCTTTTTTTTTTCAAAGTTTTGAACTTCTTGTCTGTTCCGACTTTCGTGGCATAGTTGGCCCTCGAAGACTCCTCTCTTTAAGTCTTGTGAGGCTTTTAGGTTACATATTACTTATGCCCGATTTCTTCACCTTGAGATATCTACCGGATAACGAATCCACCCGACAAATCAATCGAGTGACCAGCCAAACAATCAAAAATTTGATTGGTTACTTGATTAATTTGTCGGACGGATTCATTATCCGATAGATTTCTAAAGGTGAAGAAATCGGGCATTAGTAATTGTTTCATTAAAATATCTCTCGTTAATCCATTTATGAGCATCAGTGATGGACAAATAATAACAGATAAGTTTCGTATTTACTATCGACATTATAATATCGACAAAAAAATTGATTTTTAGCCACCTAGCCACCGAGGATGAACTGATATGTATGTTCTAATTCGTCTCATCAATTGGACTAACTTTTAAATTTAAATTTCCTTTTCCTTTTCCTTGTAGAACGGGCGTTTGTCCCGGAAAAATTACCCAAATAAAAAAAAACATTTCTCTAGGTTTCTTCGTAGAATTTCCAATTAGTTTTACCTACAGCGGACTTCTGTAAAACTACTCGAACATTATTATGCACATTTATTAAAATTTCCATTGTCAAGTGCGTTTTAGTACCTACTTATACTAGAATAGATTACCTATTTGATAAGACCGTGAAGTATTACTTAAATCAAAAATCAGATTATGATTGATCAAACCAAAATTTAGATGTTGTGCAGCTTTTAAATCATCAGCATCAAAGAAAATCTTCGTAAGTAGAAACTCTTTTTTTTTAAATTATCGTCAAATCACCTGCATTTGTATTTTATACAGAAGACATTTACATCTGCCAATGCTTTGTGTCAAATCTTTTGTGAAAGAAGTATCTAACTTTGATAAATCGTACGACCAAAGCCATTTACTAATAAAATAAATAAAACCAAGGAAAGACTCATTTTCCTATAACCGTATCCGTGCTTCGGAGGGCACGTAAAATCATGAGGCCCTTGTCCCATGCCCTGATTGGGCAAAATTTACAATAAATTAAAAAGAACATAATAACAAAATTTTTATAATTTTTGAATAGTACCTATTTCTTATTGTCAGTGTAATTTAATCTATAACTTGAAAGCTTTTGATTAATAACAATAAATAATTGTAATCAAATTTGTAGATATAACTCCGCGGCCTATAAAAAGGTATTGACCGATTAACAACAAAATGTCAATAATTTCGTTGCCATGGCCAAATTAAGAGAGTAATTCAAAAAATTGGTTCCTAAAAAATCAGCAGGTTAAATACAACGTAGCCGGTAATTTGACCCCCAGGAATTAACGAAAATGATTCAAATAATTCATTGGAATTATTGTACGTTTTGTTTTAGTTATTTTGGAATAAAAGTACTAGTATAACGGTTTTTGGATGCGGTTGCTTTCTACATAAAACGTCGCTAGTCATAATGAGACGCGGCACCACATTTCACGATAGGTGGATGGATTTTCTTGATTAAATATTACACTGACGCTAATATTGAATATGAACTTTCTTATTGAAAATTTAATGAGCTTCAATTTTTATATAAACTATTTGTGCAATTTGCGGGTGTATAGTGTCACTTTTTTGCCCTAGGGCAATAAAGATTTTTTTCGTCTTAGGCAAATAAAGAAGTCACCACGTGACTGATAAAAAGAGTGACTTTTGACGTTCGGGTAATTTTTTCCCTCTGCTGAAGTCTCGTGCAAACAATCCTTTATTCCCTTGGTACATAATGTACTATTTTTGTAAAGTTCATAATTTTGGAGATATTATTAAAAAACCATAAATTATCACTTAATTATCACTCGGAGGGATGGCAACTTTTTGTTGGTTCAACTTTCTGCCTAGTTTCAAAATTTTATTATTTATTGCAAAGCAAAATCTCCTATTGATTAGACTACAGATCATCCTACAACACTTATATTTTATTTATATTTCTTATTTAATTTTATTTTTTTTATTGTTTTTCAAGATTAAAGTTTAATATAAAATTTAAAATATTTATTAATAATTTAAACCCTTGGCCTAGGGCACCTCAAATGCTTGGACCGGCCCTGTATCCACGCGAAGATATAGATCGGTTATGTAGGTTAGCGTTAGTTTATGAATTTTTCCATAGCGAAATTATCCGTAAAAAAGAGATATCCGCGCGGAGATATGCATTGGTTATGTAGGCTGTAGTGTTTTTTATTCTTCATAGGAATATATTCGGGTTATTCAGTTATCAACGTTTTGAGATATTTACCATCGAAATAATTAACTAAAGATGTACTGGAGGGCGTTCCACGCCCCCCAGACCCCCCGGATTGACATCTTCATTTTATGATATTAAGGGGCAACCTACAAAAACGCACACTGTTAGTATTCTGAGTATATTACTCTGCTTTACACATCAGGATATGGCTGTAACTCTGATTTTTATTGTTGATGACGTGGGAGAAATCGCTTGGAATATAAGAAATATCCTCGCACAGATATGCGTCGCTTATGTATTAGTTTATGATTTTTCTTTAGGAAAATCTCCCCTAAAAGAAACTTTGCCGAGGGTGAAATTACCGGGGTCCAAATCACCTAGTGCCTAAAAACAATCATAGTTTACGAAATACAGAGTTGGCTGGTAAGGAAGAACGATGGGAAGCCATCCTTCTCAAACCTTGCACACTTTTAGAACCAATGGTTTTTCGGGACTTTCGTGATAAACATTCTTCTTCTTCACATGTCTATCCGTCACCGGATGTTAGCAATCATCTTGGCTGACAATGAGCCCGCAGATATCGTTTGGGCTTTAGTACACAGCAGTGTATTCGACGCGACACGGATTTGAACCGCGGTTGGCCGCTTCCCAGTCGGCCGGTGTAGGCTTTACGCCATATTGCTGGTTTTAGTAGAACTTTTGGTTTATCTAATATTCTGGTGGGAATCTTCTCTACTACAAAAATTTGAGACATCAAGAACCAGAACTTTTAATTATTATTCCAATAAGTTCAAAACTAGATATCCTATTATCTATTTGTAATTTTAGAAGATGCGCGGGCTTTTTGCAATACTTCCCGCACTACTTATCACAATTACCGTCCATGGTACAGAGTACTCCGGCGGGATATTATATCCAAAAGCATCCGAAACGAGAGAACTCGTTTCTCTCGACGGAATTTGGAACTTTGTCACGTCTCCCGAAGAAGATCCATTGCTTGGATATAGAAAACATTGGTACAATTTCGACTTAGACAAGGTAACTTTTTTTTTAATTATCGAAAGCCCTCGTAAGCGTAATTTTTGCTCTTAGGTACCTGATGTCGAAGTTCACTTAATGCCGGTTCCATCCAGTTACAACGACGTCACCCAAAACATAGCCATACGAGACCACATAGGAGTGGTCTGGTACGACAGGAATTTTTTTGTTCCTAACTCTTGGGCAAACAACAGATTGGTTTGGTTGCGATTTTCTTCAGTTTCATACTTTGCCCAAGTCGTAAGTCAATTTGCCATTCAACGTGTAACGAGTTAACACTTTCTTTTAGTGGGTTAATGGAGAAAATGTGATGAACCACGAATTGGGACACCTTCCATTCCAAAAAGAAATCAGTAGTTTTCTAAAATTTGGAGAAAATAACAAGATTACGGTTGCTTGCGACAACATGCTTCTTCAAGATACGGTTCCACAAGGAACAATTAGCGAAGTACAAGTGTAAGTTATTGTTACAAAGGTTGGATCATTTGTTTACTTGAAATTTTTTAGAGAAAACGGTACAAAGTTAGTCCAAAGTTATACTTTTGACTTCTTTAACTACGCTGGAATTCAAAGACCGGTTACACTTTACACCACACCAGAAAGTTTTATAGATGATGTTACTATTAATACAGCAATTGATGGAACTACAGGTAACCTCTTCCTTCTTTACATAAGAAACCCTTTAAAATTTGAAATTTTCCAGGTATCGTAACCTACAATGTTGAAGTTGTAAACATAAGCGATGTGACGTGCAGTGTCGTTTTGTTGGACAAAAATGGAAATAAGGTGGCTTCCGAAAAAGCTTCGGAAGGAGTTTTGAAAGTTCCCTACGCCAAACTTTGGTGGCCTTACCTCATGGATGACGATCCAGGATATATGTATACCCTTCAGGTAAAGCTCGGAGAAAATTTTAGTTAGCCTAGTTAATTCTATGTTTAGGTAAAATTGCAAAATCTCGAAGGAGAGCTTGTAGACATTTACAGACAGCCTTTGGGTATCAGAACAATTTCTTGGAATAACACTTCGGTATTGATTAACGAACGTCCAATATACTTTTACGGATTTGGCCGTCACGAAGACGCAGACATTAGAGGAAAGGGTTTGGATATTGCAACTACTATCAAAGACTACAATCTAATTAAGTGGGTCGGTGGAAATTCATACAGAACGTCCCACTATCCCTACGCAGAAGAAATTATGGATTTGGCCGATCAACTTGGAATTATGATCATCGACGAGTGTGCCAGCGTAGATACCGTGTAAGTTAACCTGTAAACTGGAAATTCTTGGATAACACTAAAAAATACTTTTAGTGGTTTTTCAGACAAGTTACTGGGGAAGCACAAGGATTCCCTGACGGAACTGTACAGAAGAGATAAAAATCGCCCGAGTGTTGTTATGTGGTCTATCGCCAACGAACCTAGAACCCAAACTGAACTATCTGGAAAATATTTTGGGTAAAACAAATTCAAACCTTTCTTTTTTTTTGAATAAACATGATTTTTGTGCAGTGAAGTGGCCCAACACATCAAATCGCTAGACAGCACCCGTCCCATCACGTTAGCCGTTGCCCGAAGTGTAGAGGAAGACAAATCGGTAAGTTCTGGAATTGGAACAGTGTAGGCAATAAAAATGTTTTTAACAGGGAGTTCATCTGGACGTAATCAGTTTTAACCGTTACAATTCTTGGTATAGCAACACAGGCCATTTGGATATGATAATAAAGCAGGTGATTGACGAAGCGACTAAGTGGAATAAAAAATATGATAAGCCTGTTCTAATGGCGGAATATGGGGCTGACACCATGGAAGGACTCCACATTGTAAGAAAATTAATTTATTCCGTTTCCCCATAACTCACTCACTGTTTTTCAGTCTCCCCCATACGTTTGGTCGGAAGAATTTCAAATTCAAATGATGTCAAAACACTTTCAAGCATTTGACAAGCTACGCAGTAGCGGTTGGTTTATAGGAGAATTCCTTTGGAATTTTGCTGATTTTAAAACAGCACAAAGTGAGTAGTTATATCTCTATTCCAAATTGGACATCATGTGGTATCGTTGTTTTAGCTTACACTCGCGTGGGAGGGAATAAAAAAGGAATATTCACGCGAGTACGTCAACCGAAGTCCGGTGCTCATCACCTAAGAAGGCGATATTTCTCTTTGTCCCAGGAACTTTACAACGCCACCGTTCCGGAAGATCTCTACGACTATGTTGCACCTAATTATATGCGTGACGAACTATAGTTTTTTTAGACCTTTCAGTTCGACTGTACTAATCTTAATTAAATATATTTGGTAAAATGTACTTTGACGTTTAAAATAAATAAATAAATCGATTTCACTGACGGTCTTGTCTGGAACAGATATCTATCAGCGGAAGTGACCTGGCGAAGACCAAGATCTACGTAGTTTCCATGTAAAAAAGTTTCTATTTTCGATCTGGTTAATAACACCAATCCTCTTCTAAATACAATTATTAGTTATGCAGTGCTCTATAGATTAGATTACTTTAGATAATAGTACAATAACCGGCTCCACGAATTTAAATTATTTTTAATGAAAAATTCCCAGTCGCTTTACGCCATACTGCTGGGTTTTACATTTGCCTTAAACGACAAATTTAAGAAAATAATAAAAATTTGGGCAAGAGGTCCCATACTGAAGCCAGGTCAGGTCGGAAAGTTTGTGTGTGCGGATACGTTATCAATCCCCCAACCACTAAAAACACCGAAGTTCCCGCACAGCGTAGTTCCACTACCCACCACCAAAGAGTGCTAGGAGGAATAACCCAGGCATCACTGTAGTTCAGATTTCATGTAAAGCAATAAGCCTTGTCCTTACGCTATGCGATTCGTTACAGTGACTTTGTAGAGACTCTATCAAGTCACTGTGTGTTTCGTTGGCAGACTAGCACTCAAAGAAGGAGGTAGAAGGTTTAACCGTTGTACTCCAAGTCAAAATCCAGATTTATTAAAAAATCTTGCTGTAACTATTTACGTCGAGTTCACGTACCGTCAACAGAATGGAGTCGTTCATCGACCACGTCTTACAACTAGATGTATCTTATGTGAAAAATCAAAACTTTATTCGCGATTTACATTAAGCGAACGCCACCATGCGGAAAAATATTAAGTTTAATCTTAATACGTATAGTTGGTATAGAAAGTTTTGTTTAAAAACCATCAAATGTTTGCATTCTTTTATGAATGTTTTATTTTATGAATTATCATTTCACTGCGGTTTTACGATAAAATAATTCAGAATTAAACTCGAAACAACATCAAGTGTACGTAATAAAGCCGCCATGTTGTTGACATTTGGTAGATAAATCAGTAATTATTTAGGTAAATCTCGAACTATGGATTATTTCCTAAATTAAACGAGAAATCAAAGTTCGTCTACAGTTTAATCAGTTTAATGTGTGGGCATAAATTGCACTCAAAATGTCAAACAGTGAATATCTGAACCGCAGCACTAATTAAAAACTTCCCTGAAGCGGCCCCGACTCAAAAATTACAGATCTTGAAAACATCCCTAAAGTAGCAATAAGTCGAAAATTACAGATCTATGCAGACGGAATCGTTGTTTTTAAGTTAAATTTGGCTATAATTAACAACAAAAAACATTTTTATATATGTTGTTAGCAGTAGCAGAGATAGAAGTGAACTGTGGATGGCCTTACCCACTAAAACAAGTGTTGCAAGTATTTACGTTGAGTACACATACTGTCAACAGAATGAACAATTCATCAATTCTATGTGAAAAATTACTAAATTTTGTTAAAATTAAAAAAATATATCTAAATTCTTTTCAAAAAAATATATGTTTACCCTCCCCAGCTTCATTAACCTCACCCATGATCTGTTCATCATGCAGATCATAAATCTGCTCTTGTGTACAATTGAAATTTAAGGAAATCTTAATAGAAATATAGAAAATCTTAAGAATAGATGAACCTTTTCTATTTTTTTAATTTTCTGAGATTTTCTTGGGTTTTCTAAGATTCTCTAGATTTCTTACAATATCCTAGGGTTTTCTACATTTCCTTGGATTTTCAAAGATTTTCTTGATATTTCTATTTCTTGGATTTCTTAACATTTTTCCGGTTTTCTGTAGATTTCCTTTCAATTATACCCCAGATTCCCCATTGAGTGGAAGTGGAAAACCAACTGGAAATCATCACATGCGAAACTAAAGAAAAATTAAACTCTGACATTTTCCGGAATTTCCTCGAATATCTTCAGATTTCTCTTCACTAGTGCACCAGAGTTTTTTAATTTCTCCGTAGTTTGTTGCTGGACAACCGAGAGAAAATTTTATTTTTTAGATTTTTCAATTTTCTGAGATTTCCTTTGCCTTCTCGATTTCTTAAAATAATGGAATTTTCTCGAATTTCCCATATTCTAAGTTTGCCCGCCAATGATGTTTCGAAGGGGGAGGGTAACGGGGCTATCTAACCCCCTCGTGATGACTCATCAAAAACCAATAAAATCTACAAAAAAACTTTTAAACTTCAACAATATACCTAAATTCTTATCAAAATATATTTATTTACTCCTCACTAGCCTCGTTTACCTTCTCCATGAACTTTGTCTGGATCTTTCTTTGATTTCCAAACTAGTTCCAATCTAAAGAATTTCTATGATTTCCAAGGAATTCCAGAGATTTCCAAAGGAATTCCAAATAAGTGTAGGAACACAAAAATTTCAAGATATTTACCCCTTGGCCAAAACCCACCCTTGGTTGTAGCGCTACTGTGTATAGGTATGTATTATGTAGTATTCTAGTAGTAGAGATACTATATTCCTTTAAGTAAATTCAGCATTATTAAAAAATACAAAAAATTGAAATACTCCTAATACACATAACTGCGTAATACTACCAGTTAATACTTAAGCAGTGGCGTATTTAGAAAGTGATTTTAGGGAAGCCAGTGCAAAGAATTTTCAAAATCTCGTTAATCCATTCATGGGGGTCAAATTTGTTTGTGATAAGTACGCTATTTATAGACGTGCAATTAACGTGATTGTTTATTTTAGTATATTTAAAATATTATTATTTCAAAAATTCTTCAAAAAAAATATATTTCTTAAAAATATTCTTCAAAAAAAATTTATAAATCCACTTTCAAATTATAATTTTATAGTGGATAAGTAGTTTTTGGCAAAACCAAAATTTATTAATTCTATTATTGCTAGTATTTATTCAAACAATAAAATCAAAAATTTTAATTTTATTTTAAATAATTCTCCAACATAAAATGGAAAAGTAAAATCGAAAGATAGACGTACCCATATGCACTCGTATCAACTTTAACTTTATGCTGCCTCGATATTAATTTTGATTTTATAATTTCCACCAACCAAATTAATTATAACTTTAAATCTCCTAATTTGACTTTATATTTTAATCTCCATACTCCCAATTCAATCGTTAATAAAAATTCAAAATCCAATCTTATTAAAATATCCAATTCGATCCTATATATGGGACAATTTTAATTCCAAATAATTTACTTAAACATAAATCACACAATAAATCTCAACCAAAAATCAAAATATTTTGAATTTTTATAAATATAAATTTTAAATCAAGAATAATAAAATAAATTATATAAAAAAGAATTAATAAATGTTCACCTGATAATTTAAAGCGCTAGAAAAAATGTAAAAATAATAATAATCCAGAATACTCCCAGTTTGATATGCCATGACACCAAATCCAGATCAGGTAGGATTGAAAATATAAATACAAAATTAAAAACAGTAAAAAAAATCTAAATTTTATGCAAATCTCTGGTATTTTAGCTATTTTTCAAAATAATTTGTATAGGTCCTTAAACAATTTTCATCATTAAAAATCAAAATCAATAAAATCCTGAAATTTTTGCCTATGATATTATTTAGTACAATTAATTTATGTTATTTCTTATAAAAATTATTCTTTATTTTATATTTAAATTAAATCTCAAAAAGTCGTTTTTAATACTCCAAAATTACATTGTTTTATATTCAAATTTATAATTTGTTTATGCACATTTATAATTACAAATAAATTAATAATTGTTCGGAAATTTTCGAATAAATAAAATTGTGTCCCCATAGAGCAGTGGTCTCCAATCCGTCGATTGCGACCTCAAAAATTTTTATTTTTAATATTTAATTTATTTTGAAGGATAAAATCGAGGCAAACGGTAGGTTTGCGCAGAAAGCGCACTATCATATGGACGAAATACAATTAGCGCTGTTGGTAGTGTAAAGCAAACAGCTCTCTTCGAACGTGACACCTTTATTTCTTTTTATATTTCAGAGTGCAATTTGATTATAGACTAGGTATGTTAATTATATTATCTCTCAAATAAAATAATAAAATCAAAATAAATTTATTAATTTTAATAAATAATAAATTATTAATTTTCCAACACAAATATTTTAATATATTTTTCCATTGAATTTACATAAAGTAAATCTTAAAGTTATCGTCAAACACTAGGTTGACCTAGACCTAGAGTAATAAAAAATATTGTCGCACTATATTTTGATTTTTCTTTTTTTTAAATTAGGGTCAAATGAGTATCACGGCCGAATTTCAAATAAATTTTTTTAAATGTAGCTCATCAGCATTATTTATTAATACCTACATATATTATTACACTTATTGATTTCTTAATAATATAGGTATTTATTTAATATTAAATTAAATTGTTAAACTTTCTAATGTTTCACTTTATTTACATTTTTGAAAAATATTTATAAAAAATTGTTGACATTTTAATAAAAGAATTTTATATGAATTTATAAACTTTTAAAATAAATTTGTGACCATATTGAATAAAGAAGCGGTTTGATTATCTAATATTTATTTAAACGTATGTTTTAAAAAACTAATTAATTTTATTTCCATAGATTATTTTAATTGCAATTTTAATCTATTTTGAATACTATCTCTATGGTTTAATAGCTATTTATGTTAATAGTTGAGCAGTAGTAACTTTTATGGAATCTCTCCTTGCAGAATATTTTTTAAAATGCGTGCACTTCACGCATTACTTTTTGCGCTCCTTATTGCAATTATGAGCATCCGTAGCACAGATTGCTCTGGCGGAATGTTATATCCAAGAGCATCCGAAACCAGAGAACTTATTTCGCTCGATGGAATTTGGAACTTCGTCGTGTCTCCCATGACCGATCCTTTGATTGGATTTAAAGAGGATTGGTACAAAACCGACTTGACAAAGGTAACTTTT
Source organism: Cantharis flavilabris (assembly GCA_949152465.1). Taxonomy (NCBI): domain Eukaryota; kingdom Metazoa; phylum Arthropoda; class Insecta; order Coleoptera; family Cantharidae; genus Cantharis; species Cantharis flavilabris. The sequence goes on from OX424438.1 coordinate 7,500,972, forward strand.
CTTTAAAAAAAAAAACAATAAGTCAAAAACTCACACATTTTACCTTCAGGTACCGGACGTCGAAGTTCTCTTAATGCCAGTTCCATCCAGTTACAACGATATCACCCAGAACCAAAACATAAGAGACCACGTGGGAGTCGTCTGGTACGAAAGGACCTTCTTCATTCCAAAATCTTGGGATAATAACAGTTTGGTTTGGTTGCGATTTTCTTCCGTTTCATACGCTGCCCAAGTCGTAAGTCAAAACTACCATTCGGATGGTAACAGCTGCGTTAACGCTTTGTTTTAGTGGATTAACGGACAGCGTGTGATGGAACACGAAATGGGACACCTCCCATTCCAAAAGAAAATCCACGGTTACTTAAAATTTGGAAAACAGAACAAGGTTACGGTTGCCTGCGATAACACCCTTCTTCTAGGTACGGTTCCGCAAGGAATGGTGTACGAAGAAGTCGGGTAAGTTATTTCTTACAAAATTTTGATCCGGTATTCACTGGAAAATTATAGGAAAAATGGTAAAAAGATGGTCCAAAATTACACATTCGACTTCTTTAACTATGCTGGAATTCATAGACCGGTGACACTTTACACCACGCCAAAAAATTTCATTGATGACATTGCTATTAACACAGAAATTATCGAAACCTTAGGTAATTCCTATTTCTAAAAAAAACCTTTCAATGTTTGAGATTTTTTCTAGGCATCGTACATTATAACATTTCCATTGTTAACGTAAGCGATGTAACTTGCTCGGTCGCTTTGTTGGACAAAAATGGAGATACGGTGGTTTCTGAAAAAACTTCAGGAGAAGGCGCTTTGAAAGTCCCGTCAGCTAAACTTTGGTGGCCTTATCTTATGGATAAAGATCCAGGATATATGTACACCCTGCAGGTAAACTTTTTACCAAATCTGAGTTTGCAGTCTTAACTCTGAGTTTAGGTAGAATTAAACAATCTCCAAGGAGAAGTTGTCGACATTTACAGACAACCTTTGGGGATTAGAACAATCTCTTGGAACAGCACATCGGTGTTGATTAATGAACGTCCAATATACTTTCACGGATTTGGTCGCCACGAAGACGCAGATATTAGGGGAAAAGGTTTAGATTTTCCCACGATAGTCCGAGACCACAACTTAATAAAATGGATTGGTGCAAATGCGTACAGAACGTCGCACTATCCCTACGCAGACGAAATTATGGATTTGGCCGATCAACTAGGAATTATGATCATCGATGAGTGTGCTAGCGTAGATACCGTGTAAGTTATCCTCATTGTAGAACCGGACGCTAAAAAATACTCTTAGTGATTTTTCAGACACTTTACTGGAGAAGCATAAAGATTTCCTAACAGAACTACACAGAAGAGATAAAAATAGGCCTAGTGTAACTATGTGGTCTATTGCTAATGAGCCTAGGACCCAGACCGAATTGGCCGGACAATATTTTGGGTAAAATAATTTAAATTCCCTTTATTTTTCAATGAATTTATTTTTGGAACAGTGAAGTGGCCCAACACATCAAATCGCTAGACAGCACCCGTCCTATCACGTTATCAGTTGACCGTAGTGTAGAGGAAGACAAATCGGTAAGTTCTGGTATTCAAATACGACGAGACAATTAAAATATCTGTCAACAGGGAATTCATCTCGATGTGATCAGTTTTAATCGTTACAATGCTTGGTACTTTAACACGGGCCAGTTAGACATGATAACGGACCAACTAGTTGCAGAAGCGACCGAGTGGCATGAAAAATATAACAAGCCTGTTTTGATGTCGGAATATGGGGCCGATACCATGCCAGGACTACACATAGTAAAAAAATCAAATCGTTCCATTCCCCAAAACTCAATCATAATTTTTTATTTCTCAGTCTCCCCCATATGTATGGTCGGAAGAATTTCAAGTTCAACTGATGTCCAGACATTTTCAAGCGTTTGATAAACTGCGCAATAGCGGTTGGTTCATAGGAGAATTTATTTGGAACTTTGCAGACTTTAAAACAGCACAAAGTGAGTGTAGTATTTGTTCTGATTCGAATGTTGATATCATGAGGTATATTCGTTTCAGCTTTTACCCGCGTGGGAGGTAATAAGAAAGGAATATTTACGCGGGATCGCCAACCGAAAGCCAGTGCTCATCATCTGAGAAAACGATATTACTCTTTGGCCCGAGAACTTTACAATGCTACCATTCCAGATGATCTCTACGACTATGTCGCATCAAATGCTATACACGATGAACTGTGATATTCCTGTCCAAGTTCTAGTTCTTTCATGTAATTGAATTAAATGTTTGGTAAACAAAAACATCCGAACCTGTTTCGATTGGACCTAGAATCCTTCCATCTGACTCTGCCTAGATTTCTCTAATAATTAAAAACAAGTGGCGTAACAGCTTTGATCGTGAATAGTGTTCATACTCAACACGCGGGCCTGTAAATTAAAATATAACAAAATTTAAGAAAATAAAAATTAAGGTTTTAACTGAAAAATAACCAACCTTGTGTGCCCTCTACAAACAATAATATTATTGTAATTGTAATACTTTCTTTGTAAATAATTAATTGGTAAATTAGGAGACAAACGAAACGGTTATAAATACAGGCCCCTTCCAAACCCAGAACAATAAAAAATGCAAAATTATTTAACCCCCCACCCGGTCTGAATAGGACATTTCAAACTGATAGTCTGCTAAATGGCACAGCATGCGGCCGTCTTTGACCATATTGTGCGTGGTCAGTCTTACCAACTTCGAGAATGGACCTTCATAAAAGTTTGAGTACAAGGCTCATGTGATCAGTGTTGCCAATGCTTTAGTAGAATATTCAGCCTCAGAATGTTGTAACTCTGAATTACTCACACATTGGCAACCCTGAGTGCAACACCAGAGTGGCACAGGTAAATTTAATTTGCAGCCGCAACGTTGCACACTGAAATGTTAATTTAGAAAAGCAGAGTAGGTGAAGGTAAGCGTTTGGTAGGTTTAGGCAAAAAAATAACACCAGATTAATTTTTGAAAAGTTCAAATTGCATTTTAAATTAAGACTTAATTATTTATAATTAATTTATACATGGTACTTTGAGAACATAATGCATGCATAATAAAAAAAAGTTTTTAAGTATTTACAATTTTAGTTCTTCTGTTGAATTGGATCCCAACATTTGGAAGAAAAAGGTTGCCTCGACAAAGTAATAAAGTACTGTGGACAAATACATTTTATTTTACCAACACAAAAGAAAGACGTACAATACAAAAGAATTTAAAACAAACATACAGTAAACTTATGCAACAATAAAAAACACTTATTTATCTTATCTGTAACCAACTGCGAGACCTGAGGTCTCAAATTCATCGAGTGCAACTTGGAGTCTGCGCCCTCTTCTCTCTCTCTCACTTTCTCTCTGACTAACTAATCACGTTGTCTGTACACACTCTGGAGAAATACTTGTGCAAAACAAATTAAAAAAAGAAAGTATAACTCGAGAGTATGCATGCACAAAGCAAAGTCGTATAATTAAATAAATCTATCTATTTATATATAATATTTTTATATATACTATACAAACACTAACTAATAAATACACGTCCAAGTTCCACCCAATGATTTGCAATTATTTAAATCTTATGGCCTAACCTACATCTACAGTTTCACTTAATTAAAATAACCTACCTACAAATCTTAGCGCTAAATCTACAACTAAACAATCTAAATTTACTCCATAAGCTAAACTAATCTAGGTGCGGTCGCGTTAGACCGCATTCAATTTTATATTACATGGCGCGGGTGTGCGTGCACGCACGCACGCGCACCCGGCCCCAACTTCTAGGTAGTCGGTTTTTTTTTTTAGATTTTTTCGACAACGTGGTCTAAAAAATAAGTTTTTTTTGTATACCATCAAATTGTATGGTCAATACCAAAATAAACTGAATTTATCATCAGTTAACAGTGTAAAATTCATCATAGTTTTGCACGTCCTCATCGCCACTAAGTTGGTAGGTATAGAAGTTTGAATTTCCCCCCCTAATGGGAGCACCGTCACGTGCACTACGTTAATATTAAAAGTGTCGAGTCAGTTGAGGATCAATTTCGACCATCAAGGCAAAATCAGAAATTGTCCCATTTGTATTTTTTTTTTTTAATTATAACATTAATTTATTCGATAGCTATTTTAACACACACAACAGACATAAGAGGCAGAAGAATGGGGCGGCGAGGATTTATTTGCATTCTGCAATAGCAGCAATTTATAAGCGCGAAACCTCCCCCCTGCCCATCTTCGTGTACCTGCTGACAACTCTAAATAAGTAATGAAAAGTAATGCCTACAACATACAGAAACAACTAGAAGTTAAAAATTTGGTTTGTCGGTTACGAAAACACCGAGTTAAAAAAATATATTCAAAATATTTTTCAGTAAATCCCTGTCAATGGACTATCTGAAAAAGGCACGATTTCTAAAACGCCAAGTGCTTTCAGTTTAATACACACCTAATTTTATTATTTTCACATTTCTCTCCTTTTACGTGTTCTGTCAAATATTCGCCGCACAACCTCGACTTTCGATAGTAAAAAAAAACGTCGAGGTTCAACGAGAACAATTTGATTAGGTGTACATTTTTTTTTTACAAACCAGGTCAGCCTAATTTATTCTGATCGTCAAGGCTTTTTTTGTGTCGATATTTTAATGAATAACCAATAGAAAAAATAAAATCCGATAACATTTTTTTATTATTTTAAAAAATCTTCTACTTTTAGCACAGCCACTGCAACATCGCAAAAAATTATTTATTAATATCTTACATTATACTGTACAAAATAGGACACCTTAAATTGTCGCAAAAATTTTTTGGATGTTGCAGAAGCTACCTTAAAAATGTTCTTTTATTAGTTGCCAAAAATCAACATTATCTATAGTCAGTCCCATTTTATAGATTCCCATTAAGAAAACAATCGTTTTTAAAAGAGGATATTTACGTTAGTGTGTATATATGATATACAAAAAAAAATTAAATTGATCTCCATGTGCACAAGGTGCAGGGCGATTTTAAACCCAGGGGAATTACACAACTTCGTCTTTTAATCTTCAAAATGAAAGGGGGGGAGGGAAAATTTATTAATCACCAAATTGTATAGTGAGAACAACTGCAAAAGGTGGAAAATTGCTATGATAAGGGGAGGGAAGCTTATCAAAAGAAACAAATAAAAATTTTGTTTTATTTAAACAAAGTTTATTACAGAAATTTTTTTTAGAAAACAATTTTTTGAATTTCCATTTTATTCTAAAAAATCAGTGATCTCATTTTAGAAGACAATCTAAAAGGGGTAGCTATGGGTTAATTGGTTATAAATTAAATGGTGGGGAGGGGTAAGTAAAACACGAAATTCAAAATACTACATCAATAAACTGATGTTGATTATTTTCTTTTGTAATAAAAAAATAACTTCAAGTTTGAGAATTTTTTTGAAAATTGTAAACAATTGAAAGAATCAATAACAAATTTGCAATTATAAAAATATATACTTTTTATTGTTACACCTCTCCCTGTACTCGACGCTAGAAAGTGAAATTTAAAATGGGTAAAAAGTGTAATCTCGGGACGGGGAGATGATAAAACGCCGCTCAGTTTGTAAGTTTTTCAATCACCCTGTACGTTGTAAACTAGAGGCAATAAAACGTGATGGAGCAACGAAAACGCAAAAACGTGGAATGTTTCGACAATTTAAAAAAATTTGCGTTATTATAAGAAAAAAAATTGTCAATAAACCGAGTGGTCACTTACTAATTGCAAGTAGGTAAAAATGTGATAGCTTGGATGGGGTATTGAAAAGAAGAAAAAATTTGAATAAAAAAATAAATTAGTTAACATTTTTGTTTGTTAATTTACTATAAGCAGAAAAAAGATAAAAGGTAAAAAGAAAAATAAATAAATAAATGGTGGGCAATACGAGAGATGTGTAGAATAGAATATAATATAATAAACGACATGATTGGAAGTCAGTTCGTATTGAATTTAATTATGGCTTATATATTAGGAAGATGCGTTTGATTTTAGTTTTTAATGAGCAGAGTTTTTTATACCTGCATTTGCAAACATAACTACCTATGTATGTATGTATGTAGACTATCATCAAAAATAAAATCGCTAATTTTACCTAAACCTATGCCTTTTGGCTTGGGAAGATCGTTTCGTCTAAATATTTTTTTACACGTTTACTGCTGCTGCCTTTTTAGTCTGCACAGTTAGTTTAAAAATCTCATAAGAATCATTTTTCAACTTGACAATTAATATTTTATATAAAAAAGAAACAACAACAATCACATAAACATTGTGAAAAAAAATAAATTCGAAACAATTCACTCAGTAGTTGAACGGTGCACTTTCATCACTAACTAAATAGTAGTGAACGTATTTTGCGTTTGTTCGTCTTCTGCAAACAAAAAAGAAACCAATAAGCCAACTGCATTAACAACTAGAATACGAAATTAACAATCTAATCGTCATCTATTCAGTCTTAAAAATGTTCAGAAATCGCACACAACAAACGATTCCGTTCATATAACAAGCAACAAAAATTTATTTTTTAATGAATGAATAAGAAAAAAACAAAAACTTGCATCTTCCCAAGCGTAAAACGTCTAATAATTCATTTTTTACACAATTGCATCGCTTTCAGTCTATCGTTTAACAAATATAACTGTAGCAAACGCAAAAAGCAGCAGAAGAGCTCAAAAAATTTATCATGCAGTTTTTTTTTTAATTTGCGCACTTAAACTTACAAGATAATTTTCTAAAAGAACTTAACGAGTTCCAAATATATAGCTTCGTACGAGGCAACGTACGAACAATTAAAATCAACTTGCTTAAACAAACCGCCCGATGTTTTACTATTTTATATTATTATTTCAAAACTAAAATTATATTTTTGGAAGTCAACAAGTTCTCCAAGATTCTACTTATCGTAACTCTCTACTTATTAGGTTGGTATGCCTGATAAGGCTCATCTGGGCTGGCAGCGTTTGAGGTATGTTCTGATTCTGCAACTGGTACAGCTTGTATTATAGGTGGGTAGTACGGATAAGAAGGTGATATATAAGATCCAGTCGGTAGGTGCATGGTTCCCATTTGTGCAGTTAACTGAAACAAAACATTTTATTATTTATAAATCCACACTCACTTGGCAAAATTTATTACTGATCTCAAATTATCTTCAATATCAACATTAGTAATTTCAAATAATATTTAATAATAATCATGTGATAATCAAGCGTTGAAACCATAGTCGAATGGAATAATAGACCACTGACGGTAGACAAACAAAAGGCAAACATCGGAAAAAATCATATGTTTCTGATTTTGTGGCATGTTGTTAGGGTAGGTACCTACCAGTAATGTAAAACCAAGTTTGCAGCTTCGAAAGACCTGTGCTAACTTCGTGGTGATCAAAAAATCCCGAAATTTTTCGACGGATTTTAGTTTTTGGCCCGAAACTCTTAAAAGGACGCTTCCTATGGAAAACGTCATGCCATCCTTCTTTGAAGCTGTGAATATTTCTTACAATTTGAGCTCAACCCCAATTTTTTAGGTCCAATAGATCTTAACATACAAGACCTGAAATATTGCATTTTTTGTTGTCTGTCGGGCTAAATATTGGCTGTAATACACATTCTATGAAAAAATTTATTGAATATAAAGTTTTAGAGCAGTTATTTAGCTTTAATTTAAGCCCTGAACGAAGTTTGTAGGCCTAACAGGTACCTCGCTATCTTAGAAAAACAAAAATTGGGCACATTTAACCACCATGGGAGGAATGTGGCAGTTGCTTTTCACGGGTATCCAGAGAATGTGGTTGCACATACCATCAAAGCTGCTGAAACACTGCGTCGTTATGCGTTGTTTTACTCTACTGGTAGGTACCATAACATACCATAAAATCAGAAACATGTGATTTTTTCCAATGTCGGATGTCTAAAGTCAGTCTTCCAACTTGACCTTGTAAGTCGGACCAGACTTACTTAGCAGTGTGCAATTGACGTAATACTGATACTACTAAGAAAAATTTATAAATGGCGATTACTCGAACAATTGGAATTAATTATGGATCTCGAGATTGAGAAACCAGGTTCAAAAAGCTCATATCAATTTTTTCGTTTTCACCATGCGAAAAGCAAAAAGTGCATGATCTACAAAGGTAGAATAAATAAGATGATAGAAAACGTGTACAACAGATCAGGTACTGATCGACTCACGAATATACACTAGTTTTCAAGCCAGTAAGCAAAACCTTGCAAGACACCAGATGCAATAATAGGGTTACGCTGGCTGGAAAGTTCCGAGAGACTAAAGGTGACAAAGTCAAAGAGTCGCATCTAGGAGTCCTCATAATAAACGTAATAAACAATTTTCCAACCTCTTTTCTAAAATAGAAAACGGAAAGTAACCCAAATCAAATTGAAAGGTGACTAACTCGGTAAACCTGGGCTCAGTAGTGATGACCCTAGCAAACCTCACAGTCAAGATATAGGCTATATTAAGAGAGGATTTTGTTCGTTTCAACTCGGAGCCCATGTACTCATTAAAAACATTCCTAAAGCAGCTAGAAGGCGAAAAGCGTAAGTCTAGAATGGCAGGAATCTGTTTTTAACTTAAATTTAGCTATAAACAACTAAAAACGAAATGATGTTATCTGTTGCACAGTTGGGCTCCTAGAAAACAACTGCAACCGGCTCCGCCCATTAAAACACTAAAGGTACGGTTTACTAGCAACTGCACACGCAGCACTGCATAACCTTGGCTAACTGCTCTTATGCAATATCTGTTATGTGTGTTGCTAGACGATACAATTCTCACAAATTTACATACAAAACAAATCTCACATAAACGGAGGGAAAAATACTACATATTTTCCATATCAAAACATACCAGCGGCGTCCAATCGAGCCGTACCGAAACATTCGCGTTGAAGATACAGCCTCCATTTGATTTGAATATGGCGGCCATTTCAGATTAGGTCAGTGTTAATCAAGTATAGTACATTATTTCCTTCTAAAATAGTGCTGATGGAATTCAAAATGACGATCATATTTAATCAAGAATACGGAGATGGTACTCTGTACTACCTCTTCATGAATTCCACCTATTTTTTTATTTTGAGAAATGCTCTAGACCCCATGGACGTCTCTAGGCCCCCACCAGATTAACATGCTCTAGTACATTTTCTCTTCTTGTGTCTTTTTAATTATGACTACATCTCCATAGCCTGCAGGGCCCTTGACAATTTCCTAGTTTTCCCTTGTTTTAAGTATAAGTTAGTACTGGTTTGAAGGTAGCCAACTGTGGTGTTCTAACTTATTCCAACCGAGACCGAGGTTTATGAATAACTTCAGAAGTAAGAAGTCAGGGTGGACTTATGTTGTTTATATTTTCCAGATTCCAAAATCCTATGCCCCTTTTTCTAAAATTTAATTTAAAGCCCTTTTTGCCAGATACCCCGCTTGCCCCCTCCATTACTAGCATGAAACTCATGGTTTCCTAAAATTTTTGAAAATCAAAGAATATCGCAAAAAAAAACAGAAAAAACCGGAGATAATCAGTTTGATGCATAAATAAAATTCAATTTTGTGCCGAGTAATATCTTAGTTCATCACAGATATGGATCTTGTTGATGATGAAAAATTTATAAATTTAATGATAGTTGATTGAAATTACTTTGTAAGTATGTTGATTTGTAAAAGTTACTGCAAAATTCTAGCCGCTCTTAGCTGCTATGTTATGAAGATACTTTCAAAATTTGAAGTCAGTCTGTTCAGCAATTTTTTAAACATAAGACAAATCGCACCCTTAAAACTTGAATGGTTACCTAAAGGGTAATTTTGAATAATAATTTATTTTATGTGGTATATTTAAAGAATATCTCACCTTGGTTGATGCAAATATGAAAACAATTGAAAACTCAATCTCAATGATGGCTACCATTACTTGAATAGAACAAAATAGCCGTTTTGAAAAGATACCTGTAAGTTATTCCAACCCATTGCCTCAGGTTTTACAACCACAATATTTTTAGTTTTTCTAAGTCACCGTCCTTCCCCTGCAGGATGAGATGTAGTGTATTCTTTTCAAGTGATAATGTCTCCATCTTTCTCACTTGAACAGCTCTTATAATTTTATTTACTAGTCTTTCCGTTACCTGTACAAACTCAATATTTTTTTATGTACATGGTAACGTTTCAACGTTAACGATTGACTTAGATAGCAAATAGAGAAGCTCCCATTCCCAAACTGCTACAAAAACCAAAGTAGATCTCACTCATGCCCTTCTCGATTCTCTAACCTCCCACTTAGATAGATTAATAACCAAACGGAGACAATCCCTGGGAGTTGGAAACGACCAAATTTAATAGAGGCTATGAGAGTTCTGGCTCACTTTTAAAATTTGAAGTCCAATTTAATTTAATAAGAAAAAACTGCGATTTTCAAATTTCGACTTGGGATTTAAGAAGTGTACTAGAACTCTCATAGCCTCTTTACTAATTTAAAACATTTTAAAAGTGGTCCTTATGACAGTTTTTCAGTAAAATCTCCCTGAGGCCTTCGGCTATATAATTCAATACACAAAGATTGTTCTTGTGACATCTTTCAATATTATAATATCCCAAGACTTCAACAACTCCACGTTTCTTCACGTTTTCTTTCCGAATTCTTCCATTTCCAATCAGTTTTTGTTTCTCTGTACATTTACGTTAATCCCAATTAATATAAATGAGGCTTAAAAGTGTAACAGAGAATTTGATGGCAGGAATCCAGTGACCACTAATATTTAGTAAACCTAAAAATGCAGTTACACTGTTTTGAATAACATTAAATCAAGTCGATGTGATGAATTTTTGTATTAAACGCAAAAATTAAGAGAGGATTTAATTTAAACGTTGTTGGGGAGTCAGCCTAAGCCTAGGCATTGAAGAATTTAAAATTTTTATTATGTAAACATGCCAGGCAAAATCAACCTACATGTTAGTAGCCAGAATATGTAAAATTACAAAAACTCACTTTAATAATTAAAACTTAAAACATGGAAGGTTCCAAATTAATTAAAACCCGTCTGAACCTATGACTTGCTATGTAATGTATTATAACAAAAGATCCTTACCTGTGGAATCATGTTGTATGCAGCGGTGGGATCGGGAGAAGGTAACATGAGAGAAACACCACGCGGTCCTTGACCTTCGCTCTTGTAAGTAGCGCCAATGTGACTGGCAGCTAAATTATACCCATCGTCCACTTGTTGCATTGGTGCAGCTGGCATGACATACGAAGGCAGCCATTGTGCACCCTGGACAGCATAAGCTGGCATCTATAAAAAATAATAAAAATAGCTTTCAAGCAAACTTAGCCTCCGAGCAAAACCAACCTGACTGTAATGCCTTCCGTAGTTGGAAATAGTCGCCGGCATCATATGCTGAGCGGCAATTCCATTCTGAGCAAGTGCATTTGGATCGTAAGCCACGGGAGCAATTGTTTCGGAACCATCTCGCCACATCCTCGAATTATCACTATTCTTGTACTGATTTTTCTTTTTGTTACCTCCGTCGGCGAATTTGACCAACAACGGCTCCTTGCATCCGGGCAGAGCCGTACCGTTGAACAACTGGATAATTTGCTCGCACTTCTCCTTCGATTCCATCCTTGCAAACCCGACTCCTTTAGATATCCCCAAAGAATCCCGCAATATCCTAGTGGAAATCACTTGACCATATTTAACCAACATATTATCCACGTCGGTCTCCTTAAAGTTCACCGGCAAATTTGCTATGTACAGATTAGTTGGGTCTTGCTCTTGTTGCTGGACAAATAAAACCTTCATTAATTATTTTCAAAATAATTCCAAGAACATTTAAAAGATGGGTTCCACTACCAGAAACTAATCAAGTTTGAAATAGTGGAACCTCACAAAAACACGGTATACGGGGCGCACTTTATAAGCGCCCCGCATTATTAGTAACATCAAAATGTACAATTTTGTTTGTCGTTTTTTTAACTCCAGTTAGTTATTATTAAGCAACACACTGTATATGTAAACTAAAAATTGATAAAAAAAATTCGAACAATGCAACAATCTGAGTCAAACTCGCATGCAAATGATTTTTTATGTGAAGGACACAAACAAAAGCATCTGCAATGTGTGAATGAGTGAATAAATAAACAGTGAATTCGTTTTAGCATTCCACAATGCTTCTACTAATCGCATCATGCACAAACAAAAATCGCATTTACAATCAATATTACTAAATAAATTGGAATTTAAACAAAACAGATGACAAAAATTTTGCCCTAATCATTCTTCGGTGCAGAGTTTACAAATTACAAAGTTCAAGTCCAGTCAAATTACTTAGAAAAATAATAAAAGTTGTTAACAAAAGCCCCTGTGTTTTCCACTTTTGGTTTTAGATAAATGGAGAGAACTCAGCCATTTAATGGCCTGTGGCCATTTAAAAGTAGAAATTTAAAAAAAGTGATTATCATAAAACATTTTTTCTTCAGAAATAGAATGGCTTAGGTGTGAAAAAAAGGTGTATGAATGTTATTGTTAAAAATTTAATTTCCTGTACCTTTTCTTCATATGAATTTTTCTATTTCAATACACAATTTATGAGAAAATGTAGAAAAAGAAATGCAGTCACCTTTTTAACGCCAACTGGACAGATACATTTTTGTTAGAAATTTAATTTCCTTCATTACCTATTCACTTTTCGAGTTTACGATAAAAATAGAAAAAACTCTCCTAAAGAAAATCTGATTTCCTTTTATGTTTATATAAATTTCCCTATTTGAATGCACAATTTCGGCTTTAAGCAGCATATCATATTCAAAAAACTTAAAAATTTACAATCAACTGAAAAAAAATTAGTAGAACATAATTTGTAATTATTGTTGCCCATGTGTACTAATTTCAATGCAGCTCAAGAGATAGCAGCATGCTTTAATTAAAATTTAAATTACTTTGAAAACAGCAATTAGAAATTATACTGCATTACGTTTTCTTTTACATTAAATGGAAAAGATAATTCTAGCCTTAAATTTCAAAGTTGAAAATTCGATTTTAGTTACAAAGGCTTATAAATTAAATTTGTTTTATTAAAAATCCAAAATCACGACATATCCCCCTTTATTTCGCCGTAATTTGACTGAACCAAACTTTCCGACAAAAAAAAATTAATTATTTGTATATTTACAATTAAATCAACCCTTACGGTCGAATAACTTTTGTATCAGATGCACTTATTAGTTCTCGATATTAAATTATCAAAGGGGAATCCCTTGTTTAACAAAATATTTGTCATCTTGCTAGTTGCTGTTGCAAAGTAACCATTAGTATTTGCAAAATGTGAACTTCAACATGCAAAAATGTGCATTGCTACTGTCTAATCAAATATGCAAATTCTAAATTTGTGGCGTGAAATTCCCAAAATATGTTATGTTCATCAAATAATAGCAATTCCAAAAAAAATTTATACATTTTACATGCGCTACAAACAAACAACCAACTAATTCAAGAAGTAAAGAGACTAAAAAAAATTGATTTAATGAAATATCTGTGACTTTTTCCTATCTTTCTCTCTCTACACTTGAATGCCATGCTTCTGCCAATACTCAAAGTGATCTTAATGCATTAGTAACAGAAAACTTGCAGACCACTACGCATCTTAGGGTAAAATTATCGGGTTGGTATATTTAGTGTTGCAAGGTGTCGGTTACATAACTCTTTTTTATTATACATACCAATTGCACTATTCCAAAAGCTGATCACAAATAATTATTACGTATCAAAAATAAAATGACACAAAGTAAAACTGTTTTGTTTTGAGTAGTGACAGAGAAAAGAGTTAAATAAAGCTAGGTATTACTTGCATGCAAACGTACAATGTGCTGTCTACGGGTAAACCAGATACCCACTTTCGCCATCTGCGCCTGGATGTTTTTAGCCACAAGAGCTTTCACCGCGCCTTCCGCTGCAGCTGGGGATTCAAAGTCGACAAAACCATATCCTAAAATGAATTTCAGTCAAAAATCTGCAATAGGTCCTGACACCAACTCCAGTCGAATTTAAAAAAAGCAACTCACCTTTACATTTATTTGTGTTTTTATCTAAAATGGCCTTGGTCGATATTATGTTACCAAATCTGAAAAGAATATACACATGAAATGATGTCAAAATTGTAAAATTTAAACCCGACTTACTGTTGACAAAGACTAACAAGATCCCTATCTGTTGTCATTGGGTTGAGGCCCCTAATGTACAAATTGGTCTTTGATAGTTGTTCTCCACTCGATGACTGTGAACTCGAATGCGAGTTCGAATGTGAGTGAGAATTGGACTGTGGTTGTGTATTTTGGGTTTGAGACGGCATTGTATTATTTATGGAGGTAGGAACAGATCCACTCTGACTGCCTGCGTGACTACTAGAGCTACTCGTGTTGCTCGGGGATGCTGCCGTTGGCACTCTATGGTTTCCGTACTAAAACAAAAAAAAAACGTCAGTCAGACACTGCAGAAATCCCCTGGTTAAATTTTTACAACCACCAATCACCGATGCTAAAAGGCTATTAGTTTTCATTTCGAAAAAAATTAATGAAAGTTAGATAATGCGGGTTATCGTTGCAATAAACCCTCAAGAAAAATCAATTCCACGAAACGGTTAAGGAAAATAAAAAATAAAATCTAACTTGAAATTATCAGAAATTTTTATTTTTTCCTATATTTTCTATGAGCGATTCCGAGTAACCACTTAAATTTTGAGTCACACAAAACAAATTATTTAATTGTACACGATTCCACCAACCACCGCAATAATTAATTACCTTTGTTGTAGAACACGTCGACTGGAATAACAATAACCCAGGTTAAGTAACCTTAAGCCAAAACACAACAGAAATTCCTTATAGCGAAAAAATAGTTCCACGGAATCGAATTTTCTTGCGATGAGTCAAAACTTGATTTAGTATCAATATAAATAAACATAATAAACAAATGATTATGCCAATGAAATGATAATAAATTGTTGATAAAGATAACACCAGCAGGCAATTTATGCACTTGGATAAATAACATCCAAGTTTTGTCATAAAAATTAAAAAATTAAAGTATTTCGGTCGATTCGCAGATGGACGAATCAAATGATATGGGGATAAGCTTTTTTCTTTTTGAAAAATCGTAGTCCGCCAACCTGTGGATCCGCAATAAAGGTAAGTAATAGAAAACCTTGATACCATAAATTGACTTGACTCCTATGGTGAACCAAGGCAAATTGTTATGTTTCAATGCCAGTTTTACAACTGTCCTCAAGTATAAAGTATAATGGTCATCGGTAATGCGAACTGAACCTTGTAGCTGCAGAAGGGCGGAGGCAGAGGGAAAACTGTAAAAAAGAAAACAGAAAAAACTACTTGCATAAAACGACTTTGCTCCTAGTTTACTCAAAGTAAATTTTTATGTTGCAAGCCTGTTTTAGACATTCAAGTCCCAATTTAAAACATTTCTGAGTAACATCAAAAAATTAAAAATGCCAGCCGATCTTAGGCTTCCCAGGGTGTGGTCGTTCCGGAAAAAAGAAAATTTAACCATAAAACGATTTGAATCATTTAATTCGAAGATATATGATTAAAAAAAATTCCAGGGATACCCCAAAGTATTATTGCTGGTTTTTATATTTTCAGTCGTACAAATGTTGCACGATTTAATCCACCAAGACTAAAATGTTCGGTTTCACAAAGACAAATTATA
The DNA here is from genome assembly GCA_949152465.1 of Cantharis flavilabris. Classification (NCBI taxonomy): domain Eukaryota; kingdom Metazoa; phylum Arthropoda; class Insecta; order Coleoptera; family Cantharidae; genus Cantharis; species Cantharis flavilabris. Next base: position 7,516,754 of record OX424438.1, read on the forward strand.
ATTTGTCAACAATTCTCACTGTTGTGAAACCTCCTGTCCAAGAAGGGGAAGCACCGCCTTTGAAAGAAAACAAAACGACACTACCAAAGAAAAAGGTAGTTTTGTCGCTGTAGTCCGACGAAAAATTGTATTGATCTGAATAGAATAAGTGAAATATTCCAAGTTGGAAAAAAAAGCTTTTAGTCGAATATGAGCTTGTGGTCGGATACCTAATTACAATGCTATTACAGATGCCACTTACTTTCAAAATAATTACCGCTAATTTATTTCTATAAGGATATTAGTTTATTTTTAAAGAACTTGAGCTATATTTATAATTTAAATCAATATTCTTTCACGTTATATTACCTAGATCTTTATTCATTAATAAGATATAAGCGACAAGCGGCGATGCCATGTCTATCGTCGAAGTCGATGATCTCATTTTCTAATCGGCCAACATTCTTTTTTTAAATTTTGAATATGAGCAGTAAAATTTTAAATTATTAAAATCAGAAATACCAAAAATCTCTCCTCGGTAGTTGTGGCAAATTAAAATCTGTTCAGAAACCAGAAAGCTCTATTTCGAGGTTGCACAACTGTCAAAACTGTCACTTTCCCAGAACACATGTATTCGATAAATTGGCGATAAGAAAGGCAAGGTTATTCCTGTTTCTATAATATTTTAGTTCACCTTGATAGATTAGATTACTGCATTAATGCACTGTTAATTTATTTACATTTTTTCTAATAATCAATCACCTACACAAAAAATAATAAAAAATACTTACTGAATTACTAGGAGTATAAGTGGCAGAGGTGGTGTTAGAATTGGGGGTATAGCAATTTACTTGTTGGGTAGGATATCGCTGGTAGTAGGTAGTACCACCGCCTCCGGGGTGGCCACCCCACTGACCGCGAAAGCCGGTCTGGTGTTGCGTGGCCATGGGAGGCTTCACGCCGCCCGGGAACGGCGCCCTAGTGCCTCCTCCGTTACTGCCCTGAAATAAAAAAAAAAGTTTAAACCACTCGAGATAACAAAAACATATTATTTATGTACTATCAATTTCCCTATCAAACAAAGAAAAATATTAGGTACATCTGAACGTCAGGCCTCCTTAGGTATATTCAAAATTACATTATTACATTTTTTATTTGCACCGAAAATTACCAACTTTTAAAATACTAATTATCGAATGATCTTTGAACCAGTTATCGCTTAACAAGGGAGATACCAACTTCGACATGAAAGTTGGGCGCATCAATCAAAATCGCGTAATTTATTGTAAACAATTTTTTGTGACGACAATCATAAAATAATCCGAAATTAACATTTTTATGTAAAATTACATTAAAATCTGTAACACTGTAATATATCCAATTAGCGTAAATGTTTTTTTGGAAAAACTTGAAATGTCGAAAGAAGAAGAAAACTCCCACGAGTACTAGCACTAGCGATTATCCTGTTAGCATAGTTAAATTTTTGGATATACAATTACGTCAGAATAATATGGGATTAGAAGTAACCTTCTACCGTTCTTATTAAACAGTCTCAAAAACCTACTTATTAGATTAAGAAGCGTTACGTGTGGCTTCCTTCGAGAAAATAACACTCGAGACTTATGGTGTGATTGATATGTTCGAAATAAATCTGTAATATAAATAAAAGGAAAATTTAAATTTATTACAGTACTACCAAGACGAGAGCCCCAAACGGGCAATTTTATCGTGAAATATGTGGCATTTCTATCATTATTTTGATAATTTCTGCTGTAATCAATCATTGTGTAAGCCACCCCCACATAAACTGTGTCGATGGAAAATTGTAAAATATCAACCACGCCATTGCATCATAATATCGATCACTTGAACGAGCATTCTCAGAATCGATTGCATTCAGGTGGAGTGTGATTCCCCTAACAGCAGCAATTGGTCTCGTTAGCTCCCATCACGTTCGCAAGGAATAATGCTATCCTCAAAGTTTATAATTACCCCATTACCCTAGTTCGACAGCTTTAACAATGACAGTCGTTTGAATTTGCCGCATTTTTATTAATAAAACAAAAGAAAATAAAATGTCAAAAGTTACCTGATGACGTAAAGGCCAAGTTCGAAGTTGTATACTGTACTAAATAAGACCCCTGCGATCCTAAAATGGAAGAGAATCCAAAACGTAGAAATAGATAACGGTATCTTTTGTAAATTTGTGACCTTTGACATTTAACATATCGGAGAGAGATCAAAGAACACAAGTTTAAAAATTGAACCACTTTCTGATGAACGATATTCTATAGAAGAACATAACCTACCTTTGGTTGAAAATTCCTTTTCATGATGCACGTGAAAAATTGATAAAACCCACGAATTCGACAAAATCAATATAAGCTGGGACACATTAGCACCACTACATAACCAATAAATTATTAAAATATAAGTTCGTTATTGTAAAACAAAAGATGCATCGATGTTCGACCCACGCTAAACAATGAAACGTAACGAGTGGGGAGGGGAATTTGACAATATTGTGATTCAGAAAAATGTAAAAATAGATAAAGAATGATAACAACTTTCAAGCTATGGTAAAGGCGATAAGCTTTTATTATTCATTAGCATTTCGATATTTTAATAAATGTATCTACATACCTACACAAAAGTAATGAAATTAGATAATGCAGGTACAATTAGAAATTGATAAAAAAAGGAGCCCCCCCCCCCTAATAGACATAATTAAAATCAAATTTTAAAATTAGAAGAACAATTACCATGCTGATTAAATCAGGTCAGTCACGTCTGTCAAATCTATCGGAGAGATAGGTGAATTTCTAACCACCCCCTTCGCCATAATGAAGAATGACTTAACTACACAACACTCAGGTTCAATCACTACTGAGCGTTTCACGGGGAAGTTCAATGACCGTGGTCAAAAATACTATTAGAAAAGCACAGCATTGAGGGGGGCGGGGGGCGATCTATTGGTGATAAATTAGCTCAATCAATTGAGCCCCCCCCCCCATAAAAGTATTATTTTAAAAGTAAAAGTGTAATCACACTTTTGTGCTTTTGCTCAATAGGAGAAAACGCTGCCTGTTTCAATTTAGTTGGAAAATTGCTAAAATTTCCCTGGGGGGTTTACCGGTATGGAAAAACCAATTCAACAGCTTCCCGAATATCAAATAATGGGAACGTCCCAACGAAAGCAATCGAATTATTTATTAGATTATCCTCATCCAATACCCCAAAATTTGGTGAATTTCGGTAGTATAAACAGAAAATATGAAAGGAAGCGGTTCTTTCTGTTCTTCCATTTTAAACCAACAGTTTTGAGCGATTCTCACGCATGTATTGGAAGTCTTGACATTGCACGAAATCCATGGGACTAGGATGGGAAAAAGTTAAAAGAATTTTAAAAAGCTAATAAGTTGTCATCAACAAAACAAACTGTTAAAGATGTTGGAATGTAGGTCATTATTACGTGGTGCAGGTGAAATAATGCGAAAGAACAATGAGAGGAAAAAGAAGGCGGTACCGCAAGGTGAAGTGCATGATGTTAATGTGTCAATGGTAATCATGTTGAGCGAGTCACATGATGTTAATAGAAAGGTACCGGCAGTTGTTGGCCCCGTTCACTGTACATCAGAGTTCCGGGTACACAAGACTTTTCCTGCATCGGCTCGCATCTCCCTTTCTATCTCCTCGATAAGTTCTTTTTCCATTTCACTGGATTACAGTTGGCCTAGCAACAAGAAGAAGAAATTGTCCAAGACGAAATGTTGGATTTTGAAAATCTCGCAAATAGGTAACGGAAGATCGCGGCTTATTGCCGTCACCAAAACCATCTGGAAATAGCGGACCGATCATATGCCGGCCGTCAAGAAGAGGCGATCTCGATTGCCGGTGTTGTGGATGCCGGAGTAGTGACCTCGATTAACCTAGATCCAAGTGCGATCCGCGGACATGGACGGCATTGAGCGCATTCCTGCACGACGGTCACGACAGTGTCGCTGTTTTCTGCGCTACGGTAGTCTCATCCACCAACGTCCGCAATTACATTGAGCATTCCTCAAGGAGTCATTGTACCCACAAAATTGATATGTCAAAATTCGAAACCGTTAACGGCTCGAGCATATTGTAGTGGAGGCCTCGTTAAGGTTGACGAAGCCAAGAAAAAGAATAGCCAACTAATCAAGTTCTTTTTCTCGATACATCGTTAAGCCGAGATTAGGATGTTCCAAATTACTTTCCTTCATTAAAAAAATAATACCCACCGATCGACTTTCTATTTCTCACCAAATTTTGATCAATGAATTCTTGCAAAATATGAGGGCACCAATTTGCCTGATGTTAGCACAATAGTAAAAAATATGGCGGCGGCAGACTCAAACCACTAAAAATATTTACTTTGAATCACCTAAGGTCTGCGAGGAGTCGCAACACCTACTTGCAGATCAATGACCTTTCAAGGCCACAGAAAGTCTGACGAGATTGAATAGAAATTAGCGACAGTTTGCGTTCCTCTTTCTGAACTTGATCCACATTCGTAGTCACTTCTACATCCGGATTCTTAATAATTTTTTCATGTATCGACGATAATTAAAAATATCTATTCGATTCTTTCAATAATTTTAATGGTAATTGCGTTTTTATACGATTTAATGTAAACCTGTTTCTGAATTGAAAGTTAAACGGGATTCTAAATCGATTAGTTTTTGCAATAATGACAAGAATTTGACCAACGCACCAAGTTTTGGTGCTGCCCGAAAATTATTTGATTGGCCAATAAAATTGGTTCTTCGACCTCGGGGAAAAAGCTCCAGGTCAAAAAGAAGCGTTTTTCACTGTTAGCGTGTGACGTCAAAAATAAGGTGCGGTTTTCCTTTTCACAAATTCATCTGAAAACGGAAATACAAAAAACAATTCAACATGGAACTGTTAACGCGGAAAGTTTAAAGCGCCCGTTACAATGCAATTATCGCATAAGCTGGATACAAACATGCGTAAAAATTAATTAAATCACAGCTAATTAATTCGCCATTCAACAAATAGATTTACCGAAGCCAACTGCGCAATTTAGAACAGTTAAGTGAGAAAGCGTTAACCCCGAAGATATCAGATTTTGATTAAATCGCCAACAAGTGCATCTATAATTTTATGGACCATAAATAATCAAATTTTAAGAATGTTCAATTAAAATTGTTAATTACGAGTGCTTTAAAAATTTTAAATTAACGGTTCCCAAAACGAAATTCCTCCGTGGCAGCGAAATTTCGCTGCACTCCGAAAAGATCCGTTCAAAATTTTCAACAGCTCGCATTAATAATTAAAGTAGATTACGTTGCAAAATTTCGAAGTTCCATCATTCATTATAAAGTTATGATTTATTCAACTCATTACTGTACATCGAAAATATACAGAGCCCTCGAAAAATTGCGGACCAAAATTTATTTTATCTCTTTTCAAATTCCAACTGATAATTCGCATTTAATTAAAAATTATGTTATCAAGTTCAACAACCTTAACAATCAATTAGTATATCTTCGTTGCTGCGGAAGTTCAAGCTTCAAATTTTAGAAAATTCGTCAGATTTCTTAAAAATCGACTCCAATCAAAGTCTCGATCGATTTAACATTATTTCGTACTATTTTAATTCCCATGATGTCACAATGATAATAATTATAATGAGTCAAATTTCGTTTCCATCGAATCCATTTTCGCGAGGAAACGAAGTGGAGAATCAATCTAATAACCCGAGTTTTCAATTTTACTTAACACTTCGACCTACTTCCCCACCCTTTTCGTTTCCATCCCTTAGAAATTTCATCTCACGATGAAATATTTGGGTCGATTGGTGTAAAAAAATGGCCACTAACCTCGATTTGACGAGAATCCAAGTAATCTCAACATTTTGTGCACCGAAAAAAAAAACCAAAAATATTTAAAGAACTCCCAAGTAGCAGTTAATTACAAAAAAAAATAATTCACTGGCACATAACTGGTCGTACACACGCAAAAATCACATGATTAACACAGGAGGTTACGAAGCAACTGACCGCAAGACAGATACTGACTACAAAATCATAATCATTGAGCTGCACTAGCGTCAGGTTTTGGTCGAGGTCAGTTGTACGATGATCACCATGGTATAATAACCATACCACGCCATTAATCCTCTATCATAATAATTACAACAATCATACAATATTATCGAGCAATTAATAAATCATAATGTTACAACTAATCAAATTTGTTTCTCATTTACATTCCATTTTGATAAGAAATATTGTCGTCGTGTTGACATACAAGCGCAAACAATAAAAAAATATAAATAAAAAAAGAAAGCTAGTCGCGATTCGTCCAAGAGCGAAATCAAACTACCTTCTTCTCCTTCAGTCTTTCATATCCATTGATGGACAGAATGGTCCAATTTTGAACTTGATCCTCCTTTGGCCCTAGGGGGGCCCTCCGAAGTACAGTAATAAACAAAAAAAAGAAGAAGGTCCAAAAGAAGGAAACAAATATTACAAGGAAAGGTTCAACCAGCTAACCAATTTATGAGCTTCGAAATGGTAGCGCCATGTAATTCGTAAATGGTCCAGATCAGATTTAGCGATTATGTGGAAAAGTAGTCATTTCAAATATCAACTTGTTTTTGTGTTTTGACCTCTTTTTGGTAGTGTAATACAAGCGTTAAACTTTGTAATTATACGACCCTCGTACATGCAACACTTTTCCGGTCCATCTATATCTTTTATCACATGTCAATATTCCCTGGGGAGTTTACTTATGGGTAAGATGTACCATGGATACTGAAAAACGTGAAAAATCATGAAAATAGTTTGATTCTATCACCAAGCATTTGTTTATGATAAAAAAGACTAATCCATAATGGCCATGAGATTCGCGGTCTATTTGGCTGTACGATGAGAAAAAAAACCTAACAAGAGAACTATCGGATTGTAGACTGACCTGTCCTGTATACGACGGTAACTGAATTTTAAATAACTTCTGGTTTCCGAGAAAATCGCAAAAAAGGAGTTCTAAGTACGTAGTAGTCACGAGTATAGGTGTAGCATTAAGATGTTCGCTTCATACTCAGATGGTCCTGGATTCCAATCCAATGCTTGTATTTTCTTTGTACACTGAGAAAAATAAGGTTGCCGAATTCGTAAATTTCACATACTCATTTGACACCTCGTGCTACTCATTCGGTAATCTACCCTTTACTATTTTTTGATAAATTTTACTGCCATAGAAAAACAATCATGTTTTATTCAGAGCAAAAGTACTTTTTCTCCTGATAAGACAGGAGAATAAAAGAATCCAAGTGCGGGATTCCAACTCTGGACTACCAACATGTGAAGAAAACACTTTAGCCAGTGGCGGTGATATCAATAAGCGAATGTAAGCAATGCTTAGGGGCCCGGGACCATCAAGGGTAGTAAATTAAAAAAAAAATATTTTTAAATAATATAAGCAATTCAAAATTAATACATTGTTTTCTTAAGAGCCAATTTTGCAAATTTGCTTACGGGCCCTAGCTACTTCTATTGTACTACCTCCGATGCAGCTGTCTCGATCAAATTCATCCTGGAGACAGGATGGCTTGAGGAGTGACAGGACGGAGCTGCTGCATCGGAGCTAGTACAATGGGCCCTTTAGTGTTATCTCCCTGCCCTCCTACCTAAAATCCAAAAGAGTGCACTGGGGGGTATACACCAATTATTTTGTGACTTAAATAATATGTTTAGACTTTTACTCCCTGATGTGCAAAAATAAAATTACTTTTAGACTTAGCAGCGAAATCAGTTTTTAAACATATTATTATTTAAGTCACAAAACAATTGGTGGATTTTAGGTAGGAGGGCAGGGAGATATCCCTAACGCTCACTTAGGCCACTAAATCGAGCCCGTTGCAGTGGCGGTGATATCAATAAGCGAATGCTCAGGGGCCCAGGACCATCAAGGGTAGTAAATCCAAAAAAAAGAGATTTTTAAATAATATACGCAATTCAAAATTAATACATTGTTTTTTAAGGGATCTTAGCTACTCTTGCACCGCCACTGACTGTACTCGTGACGAGTATATTATGGTAACTAGTTACTGTCGTGCATAGGGTAGGTCCACTCTACCGTATAACTAAGAACCATTAATTTCATAATCTCTTTGTAAGAGATGAAAATCCCAACTCACTCGATGTATATAATAACCACATGAGGCAACTGCTCACATACGAGATAATAGAAAATATCTAAGACATTCAAAAATACTCTTCGCTCCTTCGCTGAGAGTTGTTTTGTAAGGCATGAAGAAGTTGTACCCAGATGAAAGATACTGGGAACACACGGAAACGATGTAATTAATTAGAACAGTCTAAGCTCTTACGAAGAGACACCGGGAAATTCCAACCAATTTTTGGGATGAGAGTTTTAAGTAGCTCTATTGGAGATGTAAGAACGCAATTTGTACTTCATTTCGTCCTACAATCATGTGAAGTTTTGGTTCAAAACTCAGTCAGTCAATGTATTCTCGTTCTTCCCAAAGAAGACGAAGAGAAACGAATCACATAAGAGAAATGTCGATGAGAGCAATTGGTTTGTCGATCAGATCCGAGTTCTTCAGCCATTCAAACCTCTTTGTTTATCTTATCATCTTCCAAATTCTAAAAGATGTCAAATTCCTTATATTTCAGATCTAATACGGTCGAACTTCTCTCCATTGCCTTACCTTTTCAAAATAATTTTCTGGAATCTGGAATCGAACTTGTTTTGTTCGTCTCGAGAGGTGAGTTGCATTACAATTTTTGTCTACATTGTCGACTTTGGGGTGTTATTTATGATAGCTCTTGCTGTTCAGATGAAAGATTGGCTTATTTCTAATTTCAACTTCCTTTGTTGATGATGGGATTAAACCTTCAGTTTGGTTATCTTTTTATATTTCACTTCCCACTATCCTTATTTCTTTCACTGTTAAATATAGCAGCTCTCTTCATTTACACTTGTGTTTTTACAAATCCATTTTGCGTCTTTTATTTTTTTGCAGTAGATAATTTTCAAGTTTGAATCCAGATCTTCCAGCAATCCTATGCAAGAATACCAATGGACTACAGTTAGAGACTTGTGGTCTCCCGAGTTCACAAACCATGATGATTGGAAAAAATGTGGGTTTTCACTTCTTTAAGATAGGCAATTATTTAAATTATTTTCGAAAAATTGCATAGAATTAATCTAGGGCGATAATGATCGGCGTTATCATAATCAGTATGATTATTACTTTCTTCCGAGCATAAAATAATCATATAATTTTGAATAAGGGCGTACTTCGTCTTGTCCAACTTAGTAATTTAAAGCTTAATTTGGTTTTTCTAATTAGGAAGGTGGAATACTCATAAGTACATATCAACTTGCTTGATTTATTAATGCTATTCAAAATTATTCTATTTTTTCCCGTTTTTGGAAAGTTTCTCAATTACTCAACCTCAACCCCCTCCCCACAGAAAAAACTTATTTTCTTCATCCTCCTCCTTTAAATCCACGTTTATTTCGACGTGATTCTTAAATATCTGTAGCGGATATCTGATGGAATAAAATCATAACGGATTTCCTTTAGCTTCAGGACCCTATGAAGGATTTTCGCGATTTCTCGACACAACAGCAACTTTGTACTAGTTCTGATTGGCTATAAAGTATAAAAATATTTCTCTCGGGTGCCCAATGAAAATTTAATGCATTATAATAGTAACGAAAATGTGTAAAAATTCTGAAGCAAAGTTAACGAGTTTTAGTCGCATCCTCTCTTTATGTAGGTTATAAATTATTACGTGCTCGAGCAAAAGAATGTTAAGAATGTCAGGTACAGTAGAGCGACACAGATACCAAGGTTTGAACAGACACTAACAGCAAGACAAGAGATCATTCAGTAACGATAGTTTTGCCATTTTAAGATTTGCAAAGTGGTATTCCTTTGTCACATCGTCGAATCCAACACAACGGTGCCATTACTATTACAATTTGCCGTGTGGACTTGGAAAAAATCATAAATTATGTACTACTTTTTCGATCCTTACTAGGGCAATGACGTACAAAAACGTGAGAATTACTGCCGATAACCATAAAACACTAATTAGAGAAATATGCAAGAACAATCTTTTGTTGCAGTAACCCTTCGGTCTTCGACAAGAATTTTGACAAGAGAAAAATGTTCCTTGCGGCGAGTTCACGAACCAAGGATGACTTTTCCATTATTTGCTATTAGGTTCAACTACCTAAGGACCTTTTCAGACCAAATCAGTGCAACTATAAATTTAGCGACTGTTTTTCCCAAGGCAACCCATATTCTTTTAGTATGAAGTGAAAATTGAGGATTTTACGCGTATTTCCGCGATCGTGGACGAAACGACCGGACGTACGACGCATACCTACCGTACATCCGCAACTGATTCCAAAAATGGTCTGGAACGACTCAAATATTTTCGATCCAAAGTTAAACGGAGTCAAAATTATTGAATTAGTTTTTTCGATAAGTTTAATCAGCAGACAGATATACACAAATTATGTCGTCGCCGATTGACGGTTAGGGGGGGGGGGATGAGGATTAATGCGATAAGGAAATTAAAAACAAAATATATTAACAGTAACATTTAAACTTTAAACAGTCAAAGTTAACTGTTAAAACTCATTTTCCGGAATGATAACTTCGTTGGTACTATCTCGTTAATTAACTCATCTTTGATTGGAGAGAAGTTTAAATTAACAAGCACCTTGTTGGATGAGTTTCCGTGACGCGTTCCGGAAAAATTGTGACAATTTTGAAAGGAAAAGAGAAATTTGTCGAGCAAACAATCCGCGCTACAAGAGTCTTGATTCGAGTGCCAATTTCTATTTTTTCTAATTTGGAAATAAACGATTCGAAATGTCCACGTCCAAGTTTCTAGTCATTAACATGAATTAAAATTTTTTTATTGGTCCGGTAGTAGGTATAATCGAAAATAAAAAATTGTTACGTACCAAGAAATCATGACAATCCTTATCACAGATATCTGAAAATGAATAAACTATGGAAGCACAAAAATGAAGTAACCGAGAGGAATCGAAACCGCGACTCCGGCAGAGCGATACTGGCGCTTACCAAGAGATACTACGACTGAGTGTGCTACGTCACGAACTTCCGGCTTTAAGGGGCGGATCTGTCTGCCCTCTTCGATTTCCGATATACTACACCCACACTAAACCATATGGCTTATCAAATGGGCCTTCGAATTTGTCAAATATCAAAAACTTTAGCTATTTTAACAGCCGTTACATCCGTTCGTGGCGATTCGGATAAAATGCATGGCGAAAAAAAGAAATAAGAATTCTAAACGAGAACGACAACGGCCTTGGGTGACAGCATGCAATTATAAAAATCAAGGCCTAGGATGAGAACAAAGTGTGTGACTAAAAGTCAAATTAAATTTTTGGTTGTCGAATCAAAATTGTGGAACTTTAAAAGTTAAAGGTCCGTATTTTGAAGGTTATAGGGCCGGTCAAATTACGCAATCACCTGTTAATCGGCGACGAGTCCTTTTAATGAAAAATAAAGGGTCAAGTTTGCTGGAAAGGCTGTCATTTCGTTTTACAAAAGTCACCTACCATAATTTTGCAGTTTATTTTTCTATTAGGTGCTGTATTTTCCATACGAACGGCCATAATAAAATTATCACAGATAGTTGCACGATAGGGGTGTGTCTAATCTAATGTCATGGCACTGATGTGAATGTCATTTCACGGCACTGCGGTATTTTAGTGGGGCTCCTCTACGTAGAAGCCCTAAGTTGTGAGGGCACCGGGACGACGTGATACACCTAGCCTGCCACTTTCAAAGCGCCACTCCCCGCACTAAGCGGACACCATCTTGCTCGTAACGAGCTTCCGTAAATTGCCACGAGAGCCACATACCATTTCGATCAAAACTAACGCCGATTCCAAAAGGCGCATGTCGTAGTACGAAAAAATCGCAAAAATTTCGTTTTATCCACCGCAAAGCCTTCAAAATTTCAAATTGTAGCCTCAAAACGCACTAATTAATGATAATTTGGTAGGCGGATCCGCTCGCAACAATGAAGAAGGTCGGTCGATCACCACAAAAATAAATGCGTCCAAATTTCAAAAACTCAAATCAAAAAGCGACTGAAACCATTGATATATTTTTAGCAACTCTCGGGGCCAGGACCGAATTTAGCGATTTCTTTTTTTACTTGGACTTCAAAATTTTTCAATTTTAAAATACCAACTTGCCCGCCCAACGAAGCAGTACTAGTGCATTCATGGAAGAAAATCAATCTATTCTCTTCGCTTTTAAGAACACTTACATTGAGAAACAATAAAGGCAAGAAAACGTAATTGATTCTTCTGTGAGATGAAAATTATGCGTTTAGTTTTAATAAAGCTGCGCGCACACGCGAGCGCTAATTTAATTTTGACCCTTCAAAATCCATAAAATTTAAATCGACAACTTCACAACCATTACCAGAAAATCATATAAAAAACGATAAATTTTTACAAGAAACTTGAAACGAGACCCAAGGGTGAGCCACCCCTAAGCTGCACGGGGTTTAGGTTGATGACAGCAATCAAGTTTCAAAATAAAACTCCAACAGACGCAGCTTAAAAGTTAAAAAATCTCAAGTGCCTTCACATAAAATATTTTAAACTTACCCCAAACACGCCCGATTAAGATGGAGAAAATGTAATTTACCTGAAAAAAAAAAAAAAAATTAATTTTATTAAAACGATTGTGGTTGTTAGGATTAACTCGGTCCGCAATTGAAACAAGGCAAATGTTCAATTCGGCAGAGCTAAACCGAGCAATTCTTCAAAATTAATTAAAAATTAAGTATTAATAAGATCCTAAGACTCGAATTAATTTTATAATTCAATTTGATAGGATTATATTTTATAGAGGAATATTTCGCAGAATCTACATTTTAAATATTCCATATTTTGAAAACTGGCGGCTAGTACGGGTAGGAGATGGGCGGTGAGGCACCGCCCTTCCAAAATAGAACATTCATTCAAGCTTCCTTTAAATCAACCAACATGCAAACCGGAGTAAGCGGCAATTAATGATTTCAGGAAAGCTCAACATTAGAACGTAAGTGGCGGATTGCCAACCCTCAACAATATTTTTCATACACTTCTGACGGCATAAGTGTCGACTAAATGGACGCACCGAGGAGGTGTCATCCATTGCTGGACAGAATCGTTCAACGTTGAATGCGGGCCTCTTTCTCATAGAGAAAATTAGTCTCTTCCTGAATTTGAAACGAGTAGTAATTTTATGATGAACAAATTTATAAATTCAATGAATTTTGTTCATTGGCGCAAAAATGATGAATTTTTCATTAACCCTTCAGAACGCGAAGATTAAAATTGCAACAGTGAAAAAACATTGTTTGGGCAATTACTGGAAATGAAAGGCTACTCTGTAATAATTGAAGTGTCATACACTTCTCATCGAACGGTAAATCGCTGGGGAAATCTGGTGTACAAGTGAAGGGAAATCTAAGAAAATCCCAAAAAATGTTAAAAAGTAGAAAATTCGAGGCAGTGTAGTAAATCTTAGAAATACCATAGACAACCCTTTTTTTTACTTTTTGTACTTTTCATTAATAAAATGTAAAAAAGTTTAACTGTTTGCCTCTTCTCTTTCAACCTCTTTCTCTTAAAGAAAGTCCGGATTACATCTTTAGATCTATACAATAATATTTAAATAATAAAATATTTTTTTACTTTTATGAATTTTGAAAATTGCGCCCAAACTTTCTTTTCCTTTGGGCAATTTTAATACACAAATTTAAAATCAAACTCAACAGATATTTAAAATATTTAATATTTATCAATAATAATAATAATAATAAAATATCAATATTTAAAAATGTAAGGAATATTTTTGACGATGAGGCTCACTTCGATTTTTTAATATTTTATTTATTTTTTATTAGTCCCGTCATTATGTCCAAATAATCCCTCTGAATATACAATAATTCCGTTGTCGCTTTTTCTATTTTTAGCCGTTTGGGGGGGGGGGGGTTACTGATGGTAGTCTTCATTCAAAAAGTCGACCAAATTCAGCATTTGCTAAGTCCGGCATTTTGAATTTTATAAAAAAATCGTTTTTCTTGAATAACTCGGCCATTTTCAATTTTAACGAAAAATCGTCAAGATAAAAGTTGTAGGAAATTCAATTTCCTACAATTTTGATTTCTAAATTATTTTATGAAATCGATATTTTTCAAATTAAACCTGAAAAAAGCGGCCAAGTACACTTCAGGGTATAAATAAATATAAACAAACTTGTAGAGAATTAAATTTTCAACAATTTTGGTCCTTACCATTTTTTCCTACAGTCAATATTTAAGGACCTACGCCAATGGCAAAAAAAAGAGAACCGTCAAAATTTTGTTTGTGTTTTTTATGTGTGTTTTGTTTTGCTTTTGAGTTTTGTGTCAAACGTCAAATTTTGTCATCAAATCAAAAAGGTAAAAATGTTTTTTGTGTGCAATTTTGAGAGCTACAAATTTCATCTCTTGTACTTTTTCCTACAAATTTGGTGAAATATTTCCCACAAAATTGTTAGAAAATTTCCCACAAATTTCTAGGAAATTTTTTAACAAATTTGTGGGAAATTTTCAAACAAATTTGTGAAAAATTTCCTAACAAATTTAAAAAAAATCGATTTCAGAAAATAATGCGGGAATCAAAGTTATAGGAAATTGAATTTCCTATAACTGTTGTCTCGACGATTTTTCGATAAAATTGAAAATAAAGGAATTTTTTAAGAAAAACTATTTTTCATAAAATTCAAAATGGCGGACATAAGCAAATGCAGAATTTGGTCGACTTTTTGAATGAAGACTACCAGTGAACCCCCCAAACGGCTAAAAAAAAGAAAAAGCCACAATGGAATTATTGTATATTCAAAATTACATTCTGACTACTATCTTGACCGGTCAAGTTCCTTATACCAATTACCTAAACACAAAATTTTTTTATTTAATTTGCTCAATATGTAAAATATATGCAACATAAGGAAATAAGCATTTATAGGCAATAAACTGCCAAATATGCACTTAACTCAAAATATGCGTATGGAATATGCGCAAAACATGTTTTCCTTTTAAACATTTTCACGGGCCTGTATGCAAAAGCCTAAAAATCCGATCCCTAATAATAATAAAGGAATCTTTGTAGCTTCACTGTAACTTAAATTTTGTACTGATGTGGAGTCGGAAAATGTAAATGCAGCCCTCGACTTCTTCTCAGTTAAATTTAATAATAAATTACAGTGATCTCGCTTGTCTGGAGACAGACGCAGAGATCTAGAGAAAATCTCAAAAGGCTTCATTAACCCAGAGTAGGTGTTGCGCTAAGAATCAGGGGCAGTAGAGAATATAACCAGGCAAACAGCGTTTGTGATGTGATCAATATTCAAGGGTTGCAGTTAAAAAATCTGAGATCTTCCAAATGTGGTAAGACTGCCCCCGGGCAACATATTTCCCTAGGACTGTTACTAATAATAACTGCATTATTTTGATCGAACATCTATCAAGATGTTTGAGACACCAACAATCTCGAGCGAAACAACTCAGCTGTTAAACAGCAACCGAAATGCTAAGCTAGTACCCCTTATTTCTTGGCACATAAGAATACTCTAATCTCGTAATTCCATTAAATGTAAACTAATCCAAGTTACAATTTAAAGTAAGAAAAAATTACATGAAACTCAAATAACTCGACAGTTCAGAACGTTGCTCTTAAGTGGCACGACTTAATTCTTACGACTGGCTTCCTGTTGTCCTAATGTATTTTTTTACACTTATGTCCGTTGTGACTGCTAACTAAACGTAAACAAAACCCTAAATAATGCAAGTGGCTTCAGTCGATTTATGTATCATTTAGATAGATACTTCCTTCATAAACATATCCAAACATAATATGTCTTGAAACCAAACTACGCCAACTATATCTGTACAAATAAATAATTTGTGGAAACTAAAGTCTTATTATGTGCTAGAAACACGCTCGTTTAGCAGCATACATTTGCAGTAATCGACTCGACAGCGAACATTTTCGAGTAAAACTGGAAACGTCAAAGCATCACACGCGATTATTATCATTCCTGATGGGATATTACGCCCTGTCGCCTGTTATTGCAGAAAAAAGTTTCACGAAAATTTGTGGTAAAAGTGAAAACGTTCAGTCCACACGTTAATTTCTCAAATGTAAACCGACATATAACAAAACGAGCTTTTTCGATGTAGTAACAGCTTGCGGAGAGCGAGCAAAGTTTTTCTGAGGTCATTTGATTTAAAAAATTTTCTTTATCAATAAAATTCGCACGTGTTCGTGAAGGTTTGCATTGATTCATAGTTTAGTCATCTCGGCATGACGGTTTTTGTCTGATAATCTTCACATTTGGTGAGTAATTTCCCAACGCACGATGACGGGTAAAGCTTCGCCGTCAGCCCTGGTTAACAGGAAATATTGAGCCCAAGTTTCTGCAATTGGCCTAAATAATTTTGCAACCATGTGCGATATTTTGATTAACACAACGAAAATGGGGTTAAGCTACGTAACGTGACCTAGCATATTTCATTGAGCTTTCACTCACTGACAAGATCAGGGTAGACCGAGGTCGACGACCGCAAGCTAAGCAGACATTAGCCAAAGAGGGTATTCGGAATTCTCACACAATCCAATTTAAAGATAGAAATTCAAAAGTCATGTAGCAGGATCAAAGCGACAGGTAAGTCGGGTAAAATCCATTATGGCTCAAAAGAGTTCTGGCAGAAAAAAATGCAAAACAGTAGTTGTAACTGCATCCAAATCCGGCCGATACTAAAAATCGACTCCTTTTTTAATTTCCCAGGAGTCGTCTCAACTTGCAAAAAATCTAAATTGAGAAAACGCGAAAATTGACGTTCTACATAAAAACTCGATTTTGAGATGACCAACCGCATGGTTATCAAGTGGAACTGCAAAGATTCGAAATTTTAATGAAACCATAAATAAAGCAGAAAAATGTGAATTTTTAAAGAAGAAACCGAACAGACGTGAAAATTTAAAATTGCTATCGTTAAGCAAAGTTTTGTAGCGGCAAAAGCAATTTTCGTTTGGACGCAATTTTCTTTTGGATTAATTATGGAAATTAAATTACAAAAAATTGTTTCATTTCGTTTGATAAAATTTCCGTCGCAAGAGAAAAATAAATAATAAAATTTTTTGTAATCAAATTAAATTTTCTTCGCAACTTTTAATCGGAAAAAAAGAAAAAGACTGCCGCACACGAGCGACCAAACCCTGATGCATGCGGTTTTTTCGGTAAATCTCACCTCGGAGAGCAAACTTGAATGAGTAAACACACCGCTTTTCTTGCATTTTTCCAAGTTTAAATTGAGTAAATCAGTCTGCGAGAGCTTTCAAGCTCAAACAATTTCAGCTAACGACTCCATATATATCACTTACAACTTCTCAAAAAATTAATGATGTATCTGTCGTTCTTGTCTTCTATCAATCGATCGCTATCTCGAAAAAAATGCACATATTTTTTTCTATGAAAAAAATTCGCCGAGCCTTGAGTCGCTCATTGTGAGATAAAAGAGCCTGCTTGTAACTTCCTCGTTGATTGACAAGGCTATTAATTTATGAATACGAAATAACAAACTTTTGACGTCCAAAAAGAAAAAAGAATGATGAGCTTTGCGAGAAGGCTTAATTATTTAAAAAATTGACAATTCGGAATCTATCCAAATTAGTTTGAACCTTAAAGACAAAGGGGCGATGCACCAAACGTAAAGCTTCCTAGTTTATGAGAGGGCAAAACACCACAAGAAATGGCATCGAATTTTCGATCGGGTCGCGAGTCTAGACAGCCAGGAAAGCGTACCCGACTCTCGAAGGATGATCCCGTAACTTGTTCGGTCTGTACAATAGAGAAACAAGAATACAGACTCCAGTAAGTTTGCACCCTCAAATTAACTTCTCACAACTTTGATTTGATATAGGAGATATTTCACTTCAAAAAAGAAAATTTGAATGAACCCCCACGAAAAAGTCGAACGTTTCGCTCTGGTTCTTTCGGCACTTGAATGTTAATAAAATGTACCCACATGAGCATTATAATGATCCCTAATTAAAACAGAATAAGTCGCCCTCTCGTATAAAAAGAGCCCTTAGGCATAACGGGATTCAATCAACAAAAAAAAGTAATCGAACTCAACTTTGTTATTCGACCGCCCTTGCGTTATACAATTTAGAAATTCAAAAACTTTTCGAACATCGATTTAAAAGTTAAAAATAATTTTTCACCCTTAAGGGAACGTTAAGAAATCATTGGGGGGTCGCCCTCCCGTATTGAGCAAACCTATTAACTTTCCGAGCACACTTTTGCAATTAAAACTGTCAGCGCACCTTGAAAAGCTCGAAAAGCCATTAGTGAAATATTCTAAAAATTAGAAAAATAAAGATAAAATGAAATGGTGACGCCAACAATGATGAGTCTAAACGGATATTGTTATCATTATCAATACGAGTTAACACGGAGAGCTGGGAGATAAACCAAAAGAGACTTCCGCACAGGACGGAATTCATTAAATAACACTCAAACTGTAAGAGGAAAATAAAAAAACTTGAATTAAGTTTTTAATATTACAATTATTACGAAGGGGGTAGTGCCAACTTTTAAGAAAAATAATTGCTAAATTGTTACGAGAGTTTCACTTTTCCCCTCCTGTATCAACCCCTAATTAGATTACTATCATACACGGTGCCCGTGTTTAGATTTCCTCCCCTAACAGTGGGTTTACCACTATTATTTCGTTACACCCCGTATGGAAAATTCACTCTTGACCAATATCACCTGGTATTCGGGAAGTTTGATAAAAACGATTGCCGAAAAAATAAATTACGATAGATTCCGGTCGTTTCCAGAAAATTGTTCTAGAAAATCCTAATAAACCAACTTCCCAATTGGATTGAATTTTGATAAACGTTTTACGATTTCTTCCATTTAAGGGTCAATTTATAGAACCAATAAACTGTAAACGGGAAATCAAAATAGCCGACTACATCTTAAATAAAAAATAAAACTAAATCAAACTAATTGAGTTTTCTCAAGCCATTTTATACGACTTTGTCATACACAGAGGTTTAAATAACTATGATGTCAAGGAAAAACACCAAATATTTTTTTATTATAAATCAAAAACTAAATGATTTTGGTCCAACTGATGTTTTCAGTTGGGCATTTCTGACTCTTTCATTTGAATCATAACCAGTTATGGTTTACGCTAAGGTTTGCAGATGAAAAAAATTGAATTGACCGTATAGTTTTTGAGTAGGTAATTAATTTTTAAACATTGCTATGTTATTCAAAAAATCAAGTCGAATTTGTTTATTGTTTCAAGTTTTATAAGCTTTCACCCTACGACTAATAAAATAAAATAAATGTGTCGGTTAGTTTTCGAGTCAATCCGAAACCATAGTGGAACTTCGATCAAAGATTATTATAATTAATACTATTAGCATGACTGAATAAACAAGAGTTCAATTTGTTCAACTTAAATGTAATCTCCCCTTTTCTCCAGCGAATATACGGTATTGTGCTGTGCTTGTAACTCCAGTAAGTTCCATCAAATATAATTTTCCTAGGTTGTGCGGCCTGAAGGCCGCACTGATCCGCCACTCAGAGGTGCGTTACATACAGAATGACATCGCTCTTTATTATGTTTTTTGAATTATTTCAAGCTCATTAGATGCAACTCGAGTTGTCTACCCAATCTCCAAGACATTACCGAAAAAAATGCGGTGTATTTGGTCAAGGTTCGAACCCGCGCCTCGACTGGAACACAAACCAACCCTAACTCTGTTGTCATAAAACCGCGCTATTAATAATTATGTTTAAAATAGCTTTTTCGGTTTCTTCTGTCCACTGCAAGGCATTTCACCTCGAAAAAATTTACAATAATAGCAGTTGATGATGGCTATCACCAACCTAAGAAGACGGACGGCTTTACATAAAAGTTAGTTACTTTCGGGATTCTCACCAAGTACCTCGGAATTAACAATTGATCGCACTAACTACTAGGTCAATAACCGCCCCTTATGCTAAGGTAAACACATGATTGATTGATTGCCAACCTTTTGAAAGGAGAGCATGATCAGTGGCGTATTTAGAAAATGCTTTGGAGGGGCAGATTTAAATATTTCTCAGAATCTCGTTAATCCATTCATGCGCGTCAGTTGTAACTAATCCTGATACATAAAATCCCAGGACGCTTCTGCAGCTGCTCCTGCTACAACGTGTCATTTTTTGGTAGAAAAACACTCTGGTTGGTCGATTCTTTTTACCAACTAAAAAATATATTAAACTAAGAAAAATGAGGGAAGTTTAACTTTCGGCTAGAAAAAAATTAAAACTTGGAAAGCGTATTTTTTTCATTATCTTACCGCTCACGGAGTTTAGCAGCAAGTTTCTGTATTACTTTGAAAGTTAATTACAAAAAAAAAAAATAGTGTATCATATTGATGAAAAATTCATAGTATTCGTGAACAAAATCAATGTATTTATGAATTTCTTCATCAATATGATGAATTTTGATCATCGGTGTAAAAATGATGAATTTTTTTTGATGAACTATTTTTTTCAGCGTATAAAAATATAAAGTAAAAATTGTAAACCGGGGGGTCTGGGGGGTGTGGAACACCCTCCAGTACATATCCCAGGGTTTCCATTCTTTTAGAATACTTGAAGATAGGGGATTTATAATTCGTGATTTACTTTACCGTTGGTGGCGCTCGTGACGCTACCAAATGTCAATAACATGGCGGCTCTATTACGTACACTTAGTGTTGTTTTGAGTTTTAATTCTAAATTATTTTATCGTAAAACAGTGGTGAAATAATAATAATTCACAAAATAGAATACCGAAAGAATGCAAAAATGGTTTATAAACAAAACTTTCTATACCAATTATAAATATTAGATTAACATTCGCTTGAAGTAAATCGCTAATTTAAACACAAATATTGCAGCCAATCAAAGAGCGGTTACAAAGAGATAGATCGAAGTTTGCAATTGAGTAATTCTTATATTTATTAGTTCATTGATAGAGCTCTCGATTGCTAAGATAAAGGTACCAGGTTCAATTTTCGAGAACTAATCCTGCAAATTACGGTGCAAAATTCCTCAACCCGATGCAGGCAGCGGTGGGGTTCAAATACCTCAGAGTACCTAACAAATGAAGATGTCGTATTCCACAGTATAATCAAATATGACATCAGCGCACGAGGTAGCCATTTTATAAACTTTCTATGTACATTTTCCGTTATTTCATTGATCAGTCCTGAACGTGCAGACATCGGACCAACGACCAGAAAAGTCTCTTAGTCTCATATCAAGAAATCAATACTTAAAGGCGTCCACGGCAACCCATGAATAGGTTCCATCCCTAAAGCTGCTACTAACGATTATACCCTTGAGTGCGTTAGAACCAATCGGAGAAGCGGATTTCGGTTATCTCTATGAGAGAGTACAACCTGTACTTCAAACAAACTTCATAGAAAACTTCTCGTCCGAACCATCCTTGTTTCAGTGCTTTGTAATTCGTCCAGCTGTAAGCAAGTAAACAACACTGCCGAGATTGCCTTCAGGCTCCCCAAAGCATTGGAAACGATCGAACTGTGTATTCTCTGAACGACATCTACAAAACAACCCTTGCGATGTGTTCTGTTCATCACCACCTGAGCGGTTCAATGATATTATACCAGCGGATCTGCTCGGAGGCTTGTCGTGGTTCAGAATTGACGTTAAGCAATATGAATATGGATTCGGAAGGTTTATCAAATGACAAATAATACAGCTTTAGTAAAAATAACCTGGAATCGTTCATTTGTTGGATTTTCCCGACAATCCCGTTAATCAAGCGTATACGCCTACAAGAAATCAAAGAAATCTAAAAAAAGACTGGCTGTTGCACGAGGAGCAAAGTTATTGGATGATCTCTTTCACAGACGCTTTATTGGATTAACGCCTTACAAAATAAAAATCCTTGGAAAAAAATTAAGATGAATGAACCTACTGGAACAACGAAGTGAAGATGGAACGATATTTTCACTTCCTCATTAACGATTATTAAAAACTAAGAAGAGAAGCATGATGAATGATTCAATCGAGTCGGAAGTGCCTGTTTAAAAGTCCATTGTAGTGGGTAACGAGCCTTAAACCTGAATGGAAGATATTGATTAACAACGACGCCGCCGTCTCTCGACGTCTCAAAGATAAGAAAACAGATTTTTCATCTTAAAATATAATATCTCAGGAATACCCAATCGAATATCCTCAATTTGCGGTTCCATTTTAGAAAAAGCATACTAGGTTTCAGTTTTTAGTAAATCATGCAAGTTTTGCATTGATTGTTGTGGTTTAAGAATCAGACAACTCAAGACGACAATGTCCTCTGCCTCACGCATGCGGTTGCTTTTTCAAAATCAATACGTCAAACTCCCAGAATTTATCTATTGCGTCTAGCCGATTCGAATCGTAAAAAAACAAAAACTCAATCCACGTCACTGTTAAAATGTTCCAATAATTTCTAGATAATAAAAATTATGGAACAGGTCGGATATCTCCCTTATCGCACAATAGAAATTCAACACTGCCTGCCGTTCGGTTGGTCGGCGATTTTATTACAAATTTTTCAGGCGATAAAACAACGCAAAGGCGTTTTTCAATAAAACATAATGACGCACCTTGTACATACTAAAAAAATAATTGCAATTCAAAATTAAGAAAATCGAAATATTTTGACATTTACTCGTCAGCAAAAAAATTGAATTTTAACGAGGGCGGCACCCGAGGGGAATAATTTGGTAGCTTTACGTGGTGCGTTTTATAATTTTGAAGGATAGAAAAGTAAATAATAATGCCGTTCTTAAAATATCAATAAAATTGAAAAACTCCACCCTTGGGCGATTTCTGTACTAAAGTTGCTCGCAGCTACGTACGTAGAAAAAATTAAAAAATGTAAGAGAAAAGCATAAAATCGATAAACTACGCCTAAAAATGGAACAAACAAAAACGCACGTTGGCCGTAAAACAATTAACAATCGTCAAATTGCCACAGCAACAAGAAAAATATCCTTAGGCGAAAGTTGCACCCATTACGTGCAATTTTGAAATGCCAAAGCGATAAAAGACCTACCTTAAATATTAGAAAAAATTGGTGTCCGTCGATAAATTTGTGCACATTGGTTTTAAGGCACTTTTCGTATTAAAATTTAAAAAACACCGAAGTTCGTGTCTGTTCAATAAACTAGAAAATTATGAATACCACGAAAACGTCACCGCCCTCTACTTTGACAGACGTCAAAATCACGCCCAAAACACTAGCAAAATCTAAATTTAACAATTAATGTATATTCACAATAATTTGTACTTGATATTTCTTATTGTAAAATCTTATAAAAAATCCAAATTTTATACAATTTTGTATTACACAAGTACCGCAAAATATTGCGGCGACATAAACTGACCCCAACACTGTCACTAATAAAATCTAGTTAAATGTCATGAAACTTTGTGACGTCACGCAATCTCAAACTCTCCACCGCTACGATAAAATCGTGGTCTTTCAAAATTATCAAAAAATTAAACCACAAATATCCCAATTCAGAAAAACTACAATTTTTATTTCTAATCATCATTTCCAAAATGACTCATTTCCTACATTCTTTTGCCGGTAAATTTACTTAAACTCAAATTTAAATTTCATCGACCACAACTTTTGGTGTTGATCGAACTAGTATGCAAAACTGCACTACTGACGGAATCAACGTCAACTAAAACAGATATGATAATGTAAACAATTGCATTTCCGGCGTAAAATGGAATCTGAAGATTTAAATTCGAAACGTCCGCAATTTGGAAATCGTTTTTTGGTGAATGAAGAAGACGTTTTCGCACATAACGCGTGGTGAGTCCACTTTTAATTTAAAAAACGTCGGTGCAATTTTCAGGTTAGGTTGGCATGTTTAATTTTTAAGGGACGACGTGCAATGGGACGAAGAACAGGAAGAGGAGGCCAAAAAGAAGGTGCAGGGTAATAGCACTATCAGGTTGAGTGCCGATGAGGTCGAAAAGTACGAGGACAATGCCAACGGCTTCTGGAATAAATTCTACGGGGTACATTCAAATAGGTTTTTTAAAGACAGGCATTGGTTATTTACGGAATTTCCAGAGTTAAATTTTGTGGAAGCTGGTGCTCAGAAGGTTTTCGAAATTGGTTGTGGTGTTGGAAATACGATTTTTCCGATTCTGAAATATTCCAAGAATCGGGATGTTTTTGTGTACGGCTGTGATTTTTCCGAAGAGGCCGTCACCATTTTGACACACAACGAAGAGTACGATGAGGAAAGATGTAAGGTCTTCGTGTTGGATGCTACCAAACCTGAGTGGGAGGTTCCGTTTCAAGAAAATTCTTTAGACGTTGTGGTGCTCATTTTTGTTTTGTCAGCTATAAAACCAGAAAAGTAGGTCCAATTGTCGTTCTTTGAATGATAAACTAAAATTTGTGTTTTTAGATTCCAACATGTAATTCAACAGGTTTTTAAATATCTAAAACCCGGAGGATTAATTTTATTTCGAGATTATGGCAGGTACGATTTAGCTCAGTTGAGGTTTAAGCCAGGACAGTGCCTTGCAGACAATTTTTACGTGAGGGGTGACGGTACGAGGGTTTATTTCTTTACTCAAGGTAAATAAATACAATGTTGTTTTGTTTTATAAATCTTGCAAATTTAGATGAGATTCAGAGTCTGTTTGAAGATGTTGGCTTTACTAAGGAAGATCTTCATATTGACAGAAGATTGCAAGTGAATAGGGGAAGAATGCTGAAAATGTATCGAGTTTGGATTCAAGCCAAGTATCGTAAACCTTTAAGTTAATGTTTTTTAATTTTACAAATAAAAATCTAAAAATCCAATTAAATTTGAATCTGTAATTCCCATTCCATGTTAGTCACATTGAACCTTTTCTTTTACTATAAAATTGGTTGTAACCTTGTTGCATCCCATTCAAAGCTAACATTTTTCTTTGGTGCTAATTTATAAGGGATTTAAGGATTGGGATGTGTCTTCTACATTCAAAAGTCCAATTTAACTCATTAAACAATTTACATCCACAATGTGTTAAATAAATAATCATTTGAATTACATAATTTTAATACATTTACGATCGTTTTAAAATAAAAACTAAGTAAATAACACACAATTAGAGAAGGTACTTACAGTAACAAGACACACAATAATTTTGTACTCAATTATAATACACTTTGAAAAATAAACAAATTACAAAAATAATATTTCTAATAATAATAATAACTGGGCACATCTTTTAAAAAAATGAGCAATAAGCAGAAAAAATACATATTTTATGGAAGTCAATTTAAAACTTTTTTTTATAAAGCTAAACTCGATAATACTAGATTTTTTTTCAAAAAAAAAATTAAAAGTTTTGGAAACGAGCCTTTATTTCCACCAAACATGATCCTATAAGCTTTTACAAAAGGAATGATAGGAATAGATAATCTTCTCGACGGTGGGGATAAATAATATGCAAATGGACGAAAGTGCCATGCCAAGTTAAATAAAAGCTCGGAACCAACAAAGGTAAAACGTTAGTTACGAAATTTTAAAACAATCCCAACAATTTTCTTAATTAATTTTTTGGAAGGATAAAATTGTATGTGATTTTTCTACAAGAACTGAAGGTCACTTTCAATTTTTTGGACACACGCGAAAATTTTTTCGTTATTGTCTTTACCTAGCAGCTACATATTTTATGAAAAACTGGCACGAATTTTCGAAAATTTGGATGATTATGAGCTAAGGCTGTGTTGGCGTGACCGTATAAGGCGCAAAATCACAATATCATCGTTAATATGACGAATGCGTGAACCTATCTCTTTATTTGAATATGATAAAATTGTGTCGTTTCATAAAATCACTACATTTACCTCTACACTCACATCAATAACAATTTTGAATTAATGAATCGCTTATGGCGACTTGAGCACTTTCTTTTTGATTTTTACAACAAAGTATTTTTAATTCTCTTCCGAAGCTGCTCAAAAATGCATTTAAAATTAAAATAAATAAAAAAATTTTGATAAAAGCGAATTAAATACTAAAATTATCACAAATACTTTGTTAAAAATCAAATTTGTTTAAAAAATTGTGCTAAGCACGTAAATTAATTTTTTTTGTTCATAAATTTTGACCCTGTTGAGAGTGGACCATCATTTTTAAAATAACAGTTTTATTAAATTAGGCTGGACAGATTATCTTTTGGCTGGATTACCTTTTGGATGTAGGCAGCATGCACACTTTCACATACAAATCGATATTGACTCTGTAAAAAAAAGTATTGGTTTACTACTACCCAGCTTTACCCTAGCAACTACATAATATATTTTATTTTTTGCAATAAAAATACAAATGTCACTAAATGACCGAAGGACAGAATCCCAGGTAAACTAATTGTCACCACCACTTGCCAATTACAGGTGTAGTATCTATGTATATCAAAATTAATATAAATGATTGGGTAAATCCTAAAACTGGTGATGAAGTGAAGCTGTGGTCCATGTTTTTTGACTGAACACATTTTTTTGCGAAATTTTAACAGTCGCGAATGACACCCTAGTGCTAAGTGTTGGATATGTATTGTAAAAGAAGTATCTATCTTTGATATATCACAAAATCAAATCTATTATACTTTTTGTATTCTTGAACCAGAAATTTTCTTTAATTCCTGTGCATCAGAGCTACTTGTCTTTTTATTAAAAATCTATACTTGAAAATTTAAAAAAATTTTTCCTGCTGATTAGCAATCAATCTTATCAATTTGAATAACAAAGAATTTTTTTCTATAACTAATAATTATTTTAGGAGTTCATTTTGCAATGAAAGAAATTAACTAATTAAATTAATTAGCAAATTCGTAAATTTCTTTCATTAATTGAAAAAATTAAAAAAACAACTTACAGCATTTTGGATCATCATTGCACGTTGCTCTCGCATAGTTTGAACAATATCAAGCGGATAAACGGGCTCATTGGCTTCGATTAGGCAGAGAGCTGTTTCCATGAGTACTAATACACCGGTACGTCCTATCCCTGCACTGCAGTGAACAATTATCGGCCCAGAACTGTTACTTCTGGACTCTCTCACGTGTTCAGTGAACGCCAAAAAGAGTCCAGGTGAGTCCGGAACGCCGTGATCGGGCCAAGCAACATACTGCATATGTTTGATATCCCTATGGATGTCGTTCTGAAAGAATTCGGTGAAGTGAATTGCTTATAAGATCAAAAAAACTACCTTAATATCAGAAAGCACAATATCCCTAAACACAAAGCTACCAGAATCGTCCGTCTCCTCACATATGCATTTTATCGTCATATATTGGAACGCGAACGTCTCATTCAGGCCTGGCCAATATTTATGGCACTTTGCACGACCCCTTTCCACCACCGTAGTTAACATAACAATATGAGTACACTCCTCTTCCAAAACCATCTGCCAAAAATCTTCTGTTGTGGTTTGTAAAGGTCCCTGAGTGGCAATGTATCGATTTACAATCTCCGTATCAGCAATCTTCATATTTACATAATTGGCGTTAATGTAATCACCGCTACTTGCATTTTTCAAAACTACACGGGTCGAATCGTCTACAAAAAACCAAAATTATCAAGTTAAAAAAAAAGAAGAAATTTCACTTACATGGCGAAATGTCCCGGTACCGATTCTTATTAATGTTTTTAGCCTTGAGCGCTTCGTCGCAGGTTAAATCTGGATGTTTTCGATATAACAATTCGTATTGCGATATCAAAGCACCGCTAGCGAGACCATCGGCTAACAACAACATGCTTTGGTCTAAGGCATTGCTTGGTGAAGGTGTTCGTAAAACTTCTCCAACAGGAACGTAATGATATGGCGGTTCTTCGTACTCTTCTTCAACATACACCACATTTTGTTTAACCAGCAACACCAGTTTACCTAAAAACTCTAATCTTAATGGAAACCAAAAGTTTGGCTTAAATACGCACCTCCATTCGAACTCCTAGCTTCCTGAATCAACTGTACCACTGTTTGATGCAAACAATGCGTTACATCGTGTCCGTTAATCTGCACAATTTGATCACCTTCAGATAATCTTGGATTGCACCTATCTGCTGGAGTGTTTGGGGCCACCCTAGACACTAAAATCGGTAGATCTTTCGTTTCGGGTATGTCTTTAGTCGTCCCCCCTTTAACGTTAAAACCATACTTTCCGTCGTCGTCGGGATGTAAAACAATGGTCACTACTCCTTCTTCCACCATCTGCGACGTAGGCGAGTGGCTTGCACTGTAGGGTGGCGTATCGTATAACTCATTTGTCGTCGGCGAGGGCGCTTCTTCGTCCGCATAACTTAAAACCCTACCAGCAAGTCCGGGAGAAAACGGTCCTTCCAACGTTCGTTCGAGAAAACCTCCATCGCTAGAAAAAATCTTAGATTGAAGATGGAAAAATGTCGGATACAGTTATTTTGTTTACCTCACCACCATTATAGAGCGTGAAATCAATACTAAAATCAATTTATTGAAAGTGAGTGATTTTTTAACCAGGATAATTGAATCAAGGTTCTCGTAAAAATGATAAGCAAAATTTACAATAACGTAGATAACAGATTAAAATAATCGCGCGTACCTACGTAATCATTGTTATCAAATAAGCTCTTCGTTATCACAATGTTTAAAGAGACAGATGTGCGTGGTTATAAAATGCAATTTTACAAATTTAGGTCACAGCTATAATATCTTTGATAATTTTGCTTTGAGCAATGTCTAAAGTGCTACAAGTCTATTGGGTAATTCGTATTTTACCTCATAAGTATGAGAAAAAATTGGTTTGCATACTTGCATTGTATTACTCCTATATTAGAATATGGGAATCCCCAAATGAAGGGGTAAATATCTTCAAAAAAGTTTGTTTTGTACACAGGTCTGGGAATTCCAACGATTTTCAGGGAATACCAGATCTTTCCAAACAAGTCTAAAACTTCTTAGATATTTACCCTTTGCCCCCAATAAATTCAATATAGCACCAGACATTTTTATATTAATCTGTTTACTTTGTATTTGTAAAATTTACACTAGATAAATGACGGAATGTCTACCTTGTTAGACAGCTGGATGGGTTTTGGCTAACCACTTTATTTTATGAAGGCTTTTCAATGATTTGCCATTGCCTGCCGAGGGAGGGCGGTTAGAATGTAGTTCTTGCTGCACTCCGACCATTGATCTCTGCTTAGTAGTCGAAGAACTTAAGCATTAGACCGTAACCATTCAAGTATTACGTAAAGAAATTTTCAGTGATTTTATAACCCCATCCCTGTATGAGAGAAAATAAGAAAATCGTGAACGCCCCTCCCCCAAATCATAAGATATAAAATTTTTTATGTAAGCTAAAAAAATAAAACAATCAGCCACTACTATAGCAGATGACAATGAACGTTATATTTACTTGTTTA
This sequence comes from Cantharis flavilabris, assembly GCA_949152465.1. Lineage (NCBI taxonomy): Eukaryota > Metazoa > Arthropoda > Insecta > Coleoptera > Cantharidae > Cantharis > Cantharis flavilabris. The sequence continues at coordinate 7,546,333 of OX424438.1, forward strand.
AGACCGCTTAATGTCGTAGTATGTCTGGGGTTCCCCAAATTGAACATCTGTAGATTTGAAAAGGCTACTAGACTTAATAGTGTTGAGTTACGTCGGATTCTCGGAACACTTATTTATTTTAATAAGAAACATGTAAAGAAATTCGGTATAACCATAATTAAGTCAGCAAAAGTAAGAAAAAATTGAACCCCCTTGACCCCTAAGTCTGTTTACGTAATACTTGAACGGCCTCACTCACAAAATCCTCCCTCTCTATCAGTCAATTCAAAAGATTATCAGCAAATACTGCTAGTATCTTAACAGATGCAGGGTCAGTAAATGTACAAGGTACTGCTATATACAGTGGAATTCGCTTAATGTAATCACATCGGGACTTGGAGTTTTTGATAACAATAACCGATTGATAACAAAAAAGGAAAATAATTTTATTGGTTATTTATTAATACAATAATTATTATTAATTAATAAGAAAAAAACTAAATTAAAAAAACTCATCTAGAGTTGTTTGTCTCTGCTGTAAAGCGATGTCCATTCCTCGCAAAAGTGATAACAATACCCGAATGATAACATTAACCGTGATTCCAATAAGCGGGCTCCACTGTATTGCATACTGAGCAAATAATGGTCGTCAAAAAAACATAGACCTTCTGAATTCTGAATTACATGTTCTACGAGTTCAGCTGAACTAAAGTGGAATTAATTTTAGAATAACAAATTAGGTTTACCCCCCCCCCCTGGATCCAAAACTTTTTGAACTAAATTAAGTGTTTTTAAATCTCCAGTAAGGTTTACCTATCATGTAACTGATTTTATAATCAGTTTTAAAATTTACTTGCTTAATATCTAATAATTTAAAATTAAGAAAACATCGAGAAGTAGAATAAAACTGAAGACAACACTAAATAAGGGATTGTGCTTAATCGCAGACTTACATGGAATGTAATTTATATGGACTGACAATGAGGGGGAAAGGAGGGGTATGAACCAACATGAAGCATTAAATTGAAAGTTACTTAAAAATTAAAATAATTCATTACTGCTTATGTTATATCTAATATTTCTGTCAGAAGCACAAAGAGTTTTGAACCCTCCCTGCCTATACTAATTATTACAACGATAATGGTTTTTAAAAATTATCAGATGCCTAATTCAAATGGTATGTTTATTTAAGTTGTTTAAAAATTATAAAATAGATTATATTCAACTGTAAAATAATAACTGAATACAAAAAAGTCGTTTAATTATCTTGTCTGACTGGTCAGCTACGTAAAAGATCATAAATTGGAACTTTGCATCATTAAAGAGGTGAAAATTCAAGTTTTACTGTTTTTTTTTTACAGTTGTTTATTTTGCATGTTACTTTTTAATTTAATTATATCTAAGGTACAAAACGTTACCTAACGTATGCCAATAAAGTAGCTGCTCAACTTTCAAACACAAATATTCAAAACAATAACAAATAATTACAACAATTTAAATTTTATTTCTTCAATATACATCTTAAACTTTAAAATTCAGTTATTTGTATAGGACTAATGGACCATTATCTTCAATAGATCTTAATTTTCTTGGAACGTCTTCCATCATCCGTTGGACAGCATCCATTGGGACTTTTCGTACACAAAGTCGAATTCGCCGATTCAACTGTTTGTAGGTCTGAGCTTCCCAGCCTCCCTTGTATACCTCTTTACTGAGTAGAGCCCAAAAATCTTCAATTGGGCTTGCCTTTGGTACGTTTGGAGGATTAGCTGATTTAGGTTCAAAATTGATGTTATTCGTGACTAACCAATCGATGGTCTTTTTGGCATAGTGACTCGATGCTAGGTCGGGCCAGAATAAAATTTCGTCGTCTTTATGTTGTGTTTCAACTAAACGTTTCATTCTTGTTAAACATTTTTGAATATATATATCTGCATTAATTGCAGGACCTTTCGAGGGTTGAATATACAGCTGAGAAATTCCTCTTTTTGATATAGCGCACCACACCAAAATTTTTTGTTCAAACTTTGCTTTTGAAATGTATCTGACATTACCAGGACTATTCTGAATAACATCAGTATAAAAACCTTGATTTTCAATACGATTGCTGCACGTAAAACTAAAATATTTTTCATCGTCCATAACCAGCACAACGTTTGGTTTTAAATGATTTCGTCGAAGCAAACGACACTTTTTAGGAATTTCTAACAATTGTTTTTCAGTATACCATGGTACATATCCTCTCTTATGATACTTTACACCCATTTTTAATAAATTTTGTCTAATAGTTTCTTTTGAAATTTTAAATTTACTTGCCAATTTGCGATTTGAAGTTCCAATTTGGTTCACAGCAACGTCTTTCAGTTGTTGGCGTTTCCTATGTGTCAGTATTGGTTTACGGCCCGTTTTTTTTTTTATTCATGGCAGGTAAACCATTATCAAACCATTTGAAAATACTGTTGATGGTCCTACGACTAAATTTCTCACTTAGAAAATGGTTTAAAACAAACTTTCTTTCGTGCTGTCCAAGCATTGCATACACCCGTTCACGTAAATAATTTTGTTCAGCAACCTTCATCGTGAATATTATGAATTAAACTAAATGTAATCAAAGTGCATTATGTAAAGATAATGAGAAAAATTTTCTGAACAAATAGAAACATGTTTTATGCTGAATTTTTAGTCTTGAAATGTGGGCAGCTACTTTATTGGCATACGTTATGACAAATTGTAAAAATTGATTCCCTATTGGTTGAAACCCCCTTATGGCCAATTCCACCAGGCAAAAATAAAAAAAATTTAAACTACATTTAGATTAATTATAGGTAAATAATGAAGTTTCGCATAAATTCAATTTGTTTTTGTCTGGCGAAACTAGCCCTTAATCCAAGCACAAGACTTTCGCTTTGTTACAAAATAAAAACTTGCGACTACTTTCAATCCGATAATCTCACCCATAATAAAAATCGACAATCCAATATGGCATTAATTTTTCGTTCAACTTCCTAAACAGCAGAATTTTTGCTAAACACATAACACATTTTCATTTAGAAGACCAGAAATTTGCACCAATTCGCGAATATTTCACAATCACAACTGATAAAACCTGTGAGAAAAATCTCTCTAGAGCACCTGGTCCAATGATTAATTATTTACACGGTAAACGCAAAAATTTTGTTTAGTCATCTTGTGTACAAATTCATAAAATTACTTACTCGTCTGATAAATGAGAATCGTCTTCCCACGCTTTTCTAGGTTCCTTTGAGCCAAGCGATGTAACTTTATTGTCGTAGGGACGAGGCGGTCTACTTGGCGCCGTCGGCGTCTTACCCTTTTCTTCAATCGCAGGCGGTGATATCGATTGACGAACCTGCCACGTGTTCGCATTAAACGACATAATAACAAAAACAAAGAGACTTACTAGATATTTACTAGGCGACCTAAGGAACTTTCTCTCTAGCCTTCCCTTTTGTTTAACTTCCGAAACAGTTTGAAACTCTGTTCGACCAGAATAATAAAACTTGGAACCCAATGACAGTGGGAAACGCCGGCGAATTTTAGGAGAGTGCAATCTGAAGAAAGTATGATGTTCGACACATGCTTTCCAAAGTGTTTTCGAAGATCGATATGTTTCCATATTAAAACCTAATGAGGTGTCGTATGATTCGGACTAAAATTAGAAAAATTTAGTTATAATTATAACAAGAATCGTTTTGAGATTTACCAATTCTCTTCGAAGTGTGATAAAGAATTGTCTTCGTTTAAATGATATTTTTAAGATTTTGGACCATGAAAATGTGTTAATTCGAAGTTTATTTTGAAAGACAACTAATCCGACTGATGTTACACCAAGTTGAATGTCTTTGTTTGTGCTATCCTGGAAATAACAAACCAAATTTGAATTGTTGTCAAGTTTGACGTCAAAAGAAGTTACCTTGGCTTTGTGCAGTTCCACACCATACATCTCTATTCGTTTTGCATGATCTAAGAAATTAAATTCGGCATCGGCAGGTAATTGACCCCTAAAAAGAGAAACTCAAATAAATCATTTGAAATCATAAATTTGGTTACTTACTTGTGTAATTTATGTAATTCTGCAATTTTCTTTTCCATATCTTCAGATTGACCAGGAACTAGTTGAAGATTGGAAAGATAATCTGGTCCATGCTCATCAGGTTGATAATCACCAAGTTCGGCTAGAACAGATAAATTTATAAATATAAGCTAAATATAAAATTAAATATTGGGCTTAGTGGACTAAAATCAAACTCAATTTTGTTTTTATTATTTTATTTATTGTAATGTTGCTTCTCTTCTAGTCTTGAAGATGAAGACATAAAGTCTTCGAAACGTCGACTTCGTAAAAATTGAGTTTGATTTTAGTCCACCAAGCCCAATATTTAATTTTATATTTTCAAAGTTTGGACGAGAATTTTATTATTATAAGCTAAATGGCCCAAAATCAGGTGATTTCCCCAGAAATTTCAAGAGAGATGTAAGGAAAATGAGTTATTATGATGTGCGGATTTTTGCCACGGGATTTACCTTTCACATACTACATTTCTAACTATGATTACTATTATCGTCATTTTTCCTTTATTACTAATATTTAAATTTATTTCGCAATTTTTTACTAAAAAAATCAATATTAACGAATTAGATAACAAAAAATGATAATCAAAATTTGTTTACACAGCCTACACACTTTTTTTTTACAAAATTTAAATTCCAACTTCCAGAAAGGTGTGGCTCTTGTTTCAAGATAAAAAGTAAATTTCGTCAACTTACATTGAACCGTGTAACTGGCCAACAGGCAGGCAGTGCTGGGCGGTAAATGCAGTCTTTCCTCTAAAATATCTCTTCTTACTTGTAAATAAAACTGATAACGTGTATATTCTTCTTGTAATTTACTGGGATCCGACACATAAAACTTGACACGGAAATATAAAGGATATTGGCAGTTTCCTAGTTGCTTTTTGATGGATTTGGACGGATCTAACCACCTCTTCAAGAATAAAATTAGTTTGACGATAAGAAAACGTGAGAAGGTACTAACCATACATTCCGGCTTGTTACTATTAGGCGAACAACCGTTTTCCGAATACTGAACTCCAAAGTAATCCTTCTCGACTAGCTCCAAGTGTTGGTATACTTGATCCAATAGCGCGACGCCCTTAGCTCGTTTTTCCACATTGAAAGTGTGTTCGGTATCGTCTAAAAACAACACCGTTACACTGAAACCTTTCAACTTGCGTTCACGTGCAGCAGCCAGCTCTATCGCGTGTACGTGGTATGTCCCACTAGAACCACTCAACGCTCTTCTAGATAGACTTTCGATCATCGTTCAACATTACGCTAATCTAAAAAGAACCAAAATGTTAACCTAACCTAACTTTCTTCGTATCTATGACATAAAGAAGTTATCTTGTGGTGTGAAAATTACCTCAAATAAAAATAAAGACGGTAATCCCTAGATAGGCAAGAATTCACATTGCTGTGGTTTATTAGTCACTCATTAGCGAATCGAGAATGTTTTTCCAATCGTTATTTTAAGCCAACCGAACATCGTGCTACTATGATGAAGCAACCAGTTTGTGGAAACTCAAATTCACTGAACTTTCAAAATAAAAGGTTACATAAATGTGTTTACTTAAAATAATAAATTTATAACAATAGATTACGGTCGAAGTTTTCGTAAAAAAAATTTATTATAATTGTTGATTCGCGACATCTATGGTTATCTCGCGTACGTCGCGATCTTCGGTGTATAGGGTGACCGAAAAGTTATTTTTCATTTTTTGCATCAACCCTTCAAGATTGATAATAATAATTAACAGTGGTGGTTTTTACAGTGCAAATTTTTTATTTTATTAAAAAAAAATATTTTTACAGTGAGTGTACAAAGTATTCGTCACCTCCTATTTTGAAACCGTTTTTTGACATATAAAAATCGCTTTTACAGCAAAACTTTTCCGACATTTTTTGTTAAAAATTTCATTGTCTTCAATTTTGTATCTATACATTTTTCTATTTTGTCTCCCCGTTTCTGAGATATAGATGATAATATCTTTTGTATTTTACAGAGCCTGGTTTCAAAAAGAGTCAAAAACAAAACAAAAATAGAAAAATGTATAGATACAAAATTGAAGACAATGAAATTTTTAACAAAAAATGTCTGAAAAGTTTTGATGTAGAAGCGATTTTTACATGTAAAAAAACTGTTTCAAAATGTGCGATTTACATTGGTAACATAGAAGGTGTAGTTAAATTAAAAAAAAAATTATTTTCTTCTGAAAATTCTGGTACCACCACTGTACGAATTGCCAAAGGAAATCTGAGAAAATCTAAGGAAATACTTTTTCAACTTTTTTGAAAGGAAATCTTAAGGCAGTCCAGGATAAAATGTGCGAGCTAGCATCGTAGCATAGTACAGCGGATAGCTACTCGTACCGTGTGACCGTATGATACGAGTTACTGCCATGTGCGAATCGGTCAGTAACTCGTATCCGAGTTACTACAACATTTTTGATTTTAATCGCCTCTCGCCTTCCCCCACCACACCACAAGCAGCAGCTCGTATGCGACTCGGATGTGAACTTCCACGGTATTGCGAAATGACTGTATATTGTATGCGTTGTCCCTTTCTTTTGCTCCTAACCCAAATCCTTCTCTTTTTCTTATGTTTTTGTACATTATTTTCAGCTCGAAGTATGTCAGCTCAAAGTATTTTTGTAACCGCCTTTATTACGGTATGAACTGTGATCTGATCAGTCGTGTATTTTACGAAAACATTGCACGACAAGCTACTTTCATGCGAGTACACACGTGCAGTAACTGTCTACTTTTACGCCAGCAGCTCGCACTTGCTGACCTGAGAGTGAACAGCTACTGCACTTGTGTACTCGCATGACAGTAGTTCGACTCGCCTCAAATCAAAAAATCTTGTAGTAACTCGGATGCGAGGTACTGACCGACTTGCACATGACAATAACTCGTATGATGCGGTCACACGGTACGAATAGCTGTACTGCAGTAACTGACTAGGTCAGCTCACCACGCCAAGAGAGGCGAGTCGAGCTACTGTCATGCGAGTACATAGGTAGGTGCAGTCGAGATCGGACAAAATCCCGCCCGGCTAAAATCTAACCTAACACTAACCTACTAACTTAGCCATAATAAATTTTAAGCCTGCGATAGATATTAAGGTAAGTCCGGCGGGATTATGGACCGGCTCGAATTTGGCAGCGGGATTGTGGCAGCGGGATTTTGTCCTAGACCGCATTTCGCTGCCGGACATTTCGCTACCGGACTTTTTGTTATCATTCCTACGCTGTAACTAAATAGCGGTCACACGCGTGTTGTACCTCGCCGAGTACGGGTTATCCAGTCGAGGTGGAGCCTCCCAGTCGAGGTAGATTGACTTAGGCATGTTTTTAGCGAATTAAGTGCCAGCCAAAATGGGCCCGGCCGGAATGACAAAATCCCGCGGGGCACCCGGAGCGGAGTGGAGGGTAGCGTAGGGTCAGTTTTGGCTGGCGCAACCACGGCAAATCACGGATCCACCGTAAAATGAATTAATTAAAAAAAGAAAAATTTCCTGTAAAAGAGAGATCCGTGCGAAGACGTGAGTAAATTATGTAAGTTTAGTAAAAAAGTAGAAGTGGTAGCGAAATGCCACAGGAGCAAAATGTTCTAGTAGCGAAATGTCCTAGAATGTTGGGTTTTAATTGATACACTTGTTGGGTTTTATTTGGGTAATATTTGTTTGTAATACATATAAACATAAATGTTATCGCGTAGCGAACGTTATCTTACATGTGCATGAACTCGAATGAATTGCATCACAATTGCATTAAGCTTGCTGCTCTTATCTTGGACGCCTGCGCACCTATACGGACACAGATACAACAATTTTATTTATCTATCTTAACATAGAACCCTCAATAACCCCTCAATAAACTTTGTTTGGATCCACCTTTGATCTATATTCTAGATTCGCGTGCTTTTGGATGCAACTGTTCCTCGATTATAGTTAGACCGAAAAGCGATTGGTTCAAATGTACAGTCTATTTTTTTATTTTTTAAATTCTAATTCGGCAAAAAATGACCTCCTAATAAGTGGATTCAATGGAACTGGATCGATGAGGAAACTGATTGTTTTACAAATCCGTTGATATGGAACTCAACTGATGTGCAACTCGATTGGTTGGGATCACGATTGACAAATCAATTGATGTAGAACTCGATTGATGTGCAATTTGATTAGTTGGAAACTCGACTGATATGGAGCTCAACTCGATTGGTTGAGAACTCGATTAACGTACAACTTGATTAATATGGAACTTGATTGACTCAATTAGTTGGGAACTTGATTATGGTACCTACAACTCGACTGATATGGAACTCGACTGATCTGCAACTCGATACTTGATTGATGTACAACTCGATTGATATAGAACTCGACTGATGTGCAGCTTGATTGGTTGGAAACTTGATTGATGTGCAGGTCGGTACAGAGAGATAAAGATAGATGATATATTTTTCAGTTGCTAAAAAATATCGAAAAATCAGTGTTCCCATTTTGCCCATCATGAAAGAAATGAAACATTCCCTAAACTAATATCAAAAAGAGGTTAGGTCAAAGGCAAATTTCACTCCAACTTTAGAAATGGTAAACTGGGTTAAAGACAAAAGGAATTTTTTGAGAATTTTCGAGTTCTGGCTATCACAGGGATTCCGTTTTTCTATATCTGTAATTTTCGAGTTGGAGCCGCTTCAAGGATGCTTGTTATGAGTGGAGCGACTCGAAGGTCCCATCTTTTTTAATAAATTAATATATAAATTTTATGTTTTGTTGTCAACCCAAAGATATTTAATTTTACCACAAAAATTTTTCTAATGGAAATTAAGCTAAGGTTTTTTTATTTTTTCGAAAAAAAATCTTAAGGCAAAATTTGCTGTGTGATGGGCAATAGTTTATTTATTTATTAAATGTGGGTAAGACATTTTTATTATTGTTATGATTGAATGGTAATAGTTTTCGTAAATTAAAAATCCAGTTTGTTAGAAAAACAATTTTCTTTAAATAAATATATTTGTAACACATAAATAAAGTGTATCACTTTTGACATAGACAATATCATATTATACAATAACCATATATTATTTATTATTTTCTAACTTCAATATTATTTATTGTTTGTTTGTTTGAGAAAATTAAAACGAAAAAAAGTTTTAAAACTGTAGATCTATAAACCTTAAAATTAAATTTATTAAAGGACACTGAATACGTAAAGAGTTAAAATAACATTGGATAATATACAAAGTGCGTTACCCGTTTGTTGCTGATATAGCAAGATATACAAGGTGCTTGAAAATTTGTAAAGTATTTTGTAAACTGAAAGAAAGTATTGTATGTAAACTATTTTACTTACAGGCAGGCACAATTGCCCCCGTCTTTTTGTCTATCATCCATAAGATCCCACCGCTGCCACCATTTGTAACACCACTACGTCAGTTTGGTTTATTATAAATATTATTTAATGCAGTTTTAAAGATATATTTGTTATATTCAAAAGATGTTTAGTTATTGTATGTCATGGGATCACCAAAGCTTCTTGTATAAATTGCTTGGATATGTGCTAATCGTAGCCACCAGACACAAAATGAACAAATAAGAACAAACAACTTCCATTAAGTTTAACAATTTAACATTAAATCTTTTTTTTTACTTAAACACAATATAACACATGCAATAAGCAAGGCTGAAAATTAAGCACTTCAACCTGCGACAAAATGGAATTTAGAAAACTAAAAACGAAACGATGTGATGTTTTGTGATGTAACTGTTACGTTACAGCGATATAACAAAACATCACTATCGTTCGTCTGTTTTTACCACAAATTGTTGCTAATACAAATGCCACTTTCACAACAAAAAACGCTTAAACAAAAACGATTTACGTTTATAAAAGACAGAGTAACTTAATATGGCCATTAATATATTTGGCATTTTAATGCCGTTTATTGCGTTTGCAAGATGTCTTGGACCCCAACTCACAAAATCCAGCTGCTTCATAAATTTTAATTAATTTAATAAACTATATCGACTTTTTCATGCAAGCGCAAATAAATTTCCACAAAACTTTGTTGTGGGGATGAATTGGCCCGGCGCTCCTGATCGCATCATACTGGGTCAATACGTCCCTGGCTTATTACACTAAATACACAAAATTAAACAAATTTTAAGCAGCTGTTTGAATTACATCGCAATTTCTTTAACCATCGATTATAATGCACAGTAAATGCTTGGTTTTCAAAAATCGTACAATGAACGTTCCACCTCGAGAGTGCCGAAACGTTCATTTTATTTTTTGAAAATCTCATACCAAAAAATAATATTTAACTAACTTACGCCACTGTTGCGCGCTGCAACTTGGATTATGGGTTATAGGCAACCAAAGGTATTTGTTTGGTGTTAAATTGTTTAATTGTAAGGAATGATAACAAGGAAAGAGTTATCTCACTTTCCAAAAAAGCGACAAAATTTCGTAACAATAACAGTCGTAAAAATAACAATCATAATCATGCAGCTAAAGATTGCTCCTATTTAAAAAATACAAGACCGTATTTAACAAAGATTTAAATTTTAACGAATCGTTGTCAACAATGATAACAGCCGTGCGATACAACGAATTGTTATAAAAATGTTAGAGTGCCACTGGAACAATTGTGATTGATTGTATTATAATTATTATCTCAGAAAATATTTTCCCTTTCATTTCGCTAATTTTCCACAACCATTTTGCAATGAAAATTATAATTCGGCAATTTTCTTCGCCCCTACTAACTGATGCTAACTACAAATTTATAAATTGTGCTTTCAAAATTATTTTTCTGCTAACAATTATTTTCAACTTATTTCTTAACTATGCTTACAAATAATCTGTTGAGCATTCTATTCAAAAGTAGGAAGACACTAACTTTTTATTATTAAATTTTTTAATTATTTCCTTCGTGCGTGTTCTCCTTTACCACACTTAAAGTTAACAACACTGCATGAAAATATTGCTTAACCATATCGATATAAACGAATCCGTTTCAACTTGTATGTATTTTCGATTCAAATGCTGTTGGTTACTACTGCGCCTTTCGGTTACTACTGCGCCGTTTGGTTACTACTGCGCCTTTTAGTTACTACCGCGCATTTTGGTTACTACAAGTTGTAACGGATCGTTTAGGTTAAAATGTAGTAATAAGGCAGGCATGGGACAGGAACATGTAGTTAATGAGGAAGAGTAACCTTTTTGAGAATGATAGTGAAAGTAAAGGTGTGAGCAGGCGAATGATGTGTAGTGGAAGGAGTGGAAGGCAGCGCGCCAGTGGCCATTTGTTAGTTGGAAGAATGCTTCCCATCGGAAGAGACTAGCTCGCTAGAACCGCTGCTGCTTAAAGTAGTGTTGGAACCATACGGATCTAGAGAGCTCTGCACTGACATCGAACGACCTTGAGCTTGCCTCCTTACTCTATTAGGAGACAGTTTTCCGGGGTCGACACTTGCTGGGTCTGCCTACAACAAGGGTTTCTTATTCATCAATGCAAAAGTAAACTGGACATCAAATTTTTAGAAATTTAATTAAATAAAATAAATGTACAGGATGATAGAAAAATACTTTCTTAATAAAATAGTTGGAGGCCCTTCTTCTAACGAGCAACTAAATGTACAATTCATCCGTTAATTGAACATCGTCTCGTAACTAAAAAATACTTTATAAGATAAATGGGTTTTCTTAGATTGGAGAATCATGTAATAAAATCTATAAAAAAAAGTAAAAAAAAAAAAAATTCATAACGAAACGAAAGTACTGAAAAACACACACCTGATAAGCTAGGGCATTCATTATGATGCTGTACGGTACGATGCCCAACGGATGAACTTCCCTCATGAGGACGTTGGCTGGTATCTTATGAAATTGGATGTATTCCAAAAAATTTCCGATCACATCTTTTAAAGGCGTATTGGAATTGTTGTCGCAGTACTTTTTGCCTAAAAATTTCGTTCAGTTACTTGATTGTTTCTCGAGCAAAGTTGCACTTACTCCACATCAAAGCGGCCTGAAATTTGGTAAACTCATCTGCATGAAGTTCGTCCCTTACCAATATCAATCGAACCACATGTTGGGGTAACAGAGTAAACGATCCAAGATTCAGAACTTCATTACCATGTTCGTCGACAAACTCCAAAACCTAAATTTTTTCAATTTTATTGCCAACCAAGACTTAATCGTAATTTTACCTTCTGGACGAGCGATTTTGTGCATTTGTATTGAATGTAACGTTCGGCAGAGGCCAAAAGAGCACAAACGGTGTCGACGTTAATACAACACTGAACAAATCCGGCGCAAGCACGACGCAACTCATCCAAACCGTAGTAGTCGGCCGCATTCATTACACCTAAACAAAAAATAATAAAAACTGCTTTGGAGAACGGCGAGGAATTACCTAACAACGTTCTAGGTTGGAGCGTGACACATCCGGTGTGGATGTACTCGATCAGTTGCCTGAAGACGTCTGGCTCGAATTCCTCGATTATAAGCGTTTGATGCTGATGAGAAGTAGGCTGAGAAATGCAGCCAAAATTTTAGCGCAAGAATTTAACAGAAGCAAACACAAAGTGCAATCATGCTAACTGTGATTTCTTAAACTGTCACAGGCCAAGTAGCTCAAACATTCGCACCCATCTTTACAAGAGAACAACTACGAAACGTCGATACCCCGGAAAAGTACTCCTTTCATATATTGCTATGTACTCTCTTTGTTGGCAACTTTGATTTTGTGGTTGTTCTTTGTACGAAACGAGATATCCAAATTTTTTTGGCGTTTCAAGTTTAGGTGGACCAAAAGTGGTTTTTGGGCTAAATGCATCACCTCGTAATATTTGCTCAACTATTCCACAATTTCAAGTTACGGAATTGTTTGTGCAATTTTTTCTTTCCATGCTGCATACTTTAACTTCTTGTGCGTCAACATATTTTATAAAAGAAATTTGAAAAAATATTGTTATTTATATTGGCAAACCGCCGAGATCAAATGAAAATATGGAGACGCCCAAGCAAACCAGAATGTGATGAAAAGCGAAGAAATGAGAAAGAAGTTAACCGTAGCTCTAACTATCAGATACGCTAACTACCAAAATAAATCGAGTTTCAGAAGCTTAACCTAGGCTAGATCAAGAGAAACTACTCAAAAAAGCAAATGAAACTAAACTAACAATGAGACGGAAGAAGGATAACAAGGAGCTTTCGGATTACCTCTTGGATAGGAGCCAACTGCTGGGTGAAGCCTCTCTAAGTATTGCACATAATTAGTAAAGTCTATTTTATTAACCAAAAAATTGCTTGGTGTTCAATTTTGAGTTTAATTCTCTATTTAGGAAACTCTATTTTTGACTTTTGACATATTTTATCATAAATAAACCAAATCATACCTGTTGTGATGCGTTTTGTAAATTAAGAAGGGGTTCAGAAGATCGTTTCAAGAATAATCTCAGTTTGTTTTCTCGTGGTGCTGGTTCTTTCTTTCTTTGGGGACTGGGAGCCTAAAGAAACATTTTTGGTTACTTGGTTTTGACTGGGGAAGTGGTAAAAGTTCTCACCTGATACAGCATTTTGTGGAAAACCCGCGAACGAGCTGCTAAAACGGCTTTGACTGCACAAACTGGTTCTCTGGTATCGCCAACCAAGAAGGTGACGTCACAAAGTTCGGGCATCGAAGCCAAAAACTTCATGTCTTCTGCTAGGCCCGATTTATTTTCGAAAGTGCTTAGGTCCGGTTCGGACTCAGCCATGACGCTATAACCTGACAGAATTAGGTTTTCCGGCATCTGAAACCAAAAGTAAAATACGTAAAAATGGCGGAGGAGCCGGCACTGAACAACATTGCTCTTCAGAGTAGTTTTTCTAATGAATGATGTAACGAAATAACCCAAGTTTTGGAATATAGTATGTAAATTATAAATCAGTGTCATTCAAATTCTCTCATAAAGAAAGCGATTGTGGTTTACCACAACTGTATAATCTATGTATGTCGTAGTTTACGCCGCATGATGATGAATAAATTCACCTTTATTTTCTTCAATTTTTTATCATCAAAATATTTTGTAAATCAAACATTTATATTATTTTTTTGTGAGGCGAGTTGCGATATGTTACAGTTTATTATTGTTTACGCGTACATTATTGTACTTCTAATTTTTTTCAATTTTATCTAAATTAGGATTTGTAAGATAGTAAATATTTTTACAATAGAATTCTAGAGGAATTAAGGCATTAAGGCATTATTTAATTTTAATAAATTTCTTGGCTCTCAACTGATTAGCGTAAGTCTTAGAATTGGAGCCAGTTTATACCATAAACATACTTATATATGCGGAGCATTCCGCAATTTACATTAAGCGAATGCCACCATATCTGGTCTTCAACGGTACTTTTCTGCCTACGTTCCTAATATTTTGCTTGTTTCTAATTTTTTATTCAGACACCTGGTAACTGATCTTGACTATACTCCCATCATTGGAAACTAAATAATATATTTTCAGTTTTGCAATGTAAATAAACAATAAAGAGCTCGCTGCGAGGTATTCCATACCTCCATACCTCCCAGACCTTCCGGATTTACGCCTACGTTTTATATTTTTGAGGGCAAGTTTCACATAAAACAGCTTAAGATATCAGCTAAACTGAAGTTCAAAGATTTTTTCTCTTAAGTTTTTGCGTTCTATAAGTGTAATTGAGTGATACCAATCGTGACATTACGGCAGGAAGGTCCCAGAGCCGAGAGGGAAATTGTGAAATACTCCCAGCATTGCCAACTGAATAACTTCTCAGTTTTTGCAGTGGACAAAAAAAAGTAGCGTGGAAGGATAGTTCCCTCCATCCTGATTTACACCTACGTGTACGTATAATACCAGCTTAAGCTAAATTCAGCTTTTCTTAATAGGTAACGCCATCTTAAAATTTTGAAAACACTCATTCTTTTTTTTTAGCTAATTAAATCGCCTATACTTTTTCCGGAAATCGCAGATTAAAGGTAATTAAAAGTAAATATTTGACCTTTTTTTTCTTTTGCAATTTTCTCGAAACTGCTTTTTCTAAACGGCATACACGATATCTCCCGATCTACTCAACCGATTTGGTTGAAATTATTCAGCAGCTATTTTTCATAATATTATTTAACTTGTGACGTAGGATTTTTTTGATTGGGTGTCATGTTCTAAAGTTAAAAATTTTTTAAACTAAAAATTTCAAGGCAAAATTGAGTCATTTTTTCAAACAGCTGTCATTTCTGCAAGAAAAATTTTAAAAATTATTCCCGACGTCACAAGATAACTATTACCTTTCTTAACAAGAAAAAAATTTTGATTTTTTAAAACAGGTCTCTACTTGTCAACTCATATCTCCGCCATTTTGGAATTAATCGCTTGTCAAAATGCATATTTTGCATATTTTCAATATTCGGTACATATTTGAGCAAATATTGCACATTTCAGCATATTTGAGCCACTTTTGGTGTTTTTGAAGAATTTTAATAGAGGAAATAAAAAATTAAAATATTAAATTTGCCAATTTAAAGAATTATTTTATTTAATTTTAAGCAATTTAATTTTTATAATTTTTTAAATAAATAAAAAAAATTGATAATTTATATCTATAAATTATAAAAACTATAAAATCTATAAGATACAATAAAAAATTGAATTGCTTCTAATTAACAATTAACAAACAATTGCTTAATTTAGTAAAATTTAATTTTTTATATTCTCTATTAAAATTCTTCAAAAAACAGCCTAAATATGCATTTTTTTCTTAAATATGCATTATTTACTCAAATATGCACCAAATGTTAAAAATATGCAAAATTTTTTTTTTTAGATTTTTTTAGATTAGATATTTTTTAGTTTGCATATCAATGCATATTTTATCTATTTTGGTATCAATTTTAGTGCATATTTTAAGGAAATTCGGTGCATATATATGCGCATATTTTCAAGTATTTTGGGTTCATATAAATCCGAGCTCTACTGATATGTATGATAAACAGCCTTTATTTTTAATCTCAATTTATTTTATAGCTTTTCTGGAAAAAAATTTCTAAAAAGCCTATTTTTTCGGTTTTTAGGATGGCAAACCTCTTAATCTCTTAACCAAATCTCAACGAAATAAAACTTTAATCTTCAGGATCTGTAAAAGCTAGATCCGCTACTGTACAGATGCGCTGATTATCTTCTTCTTTCCTCATATAATTATTAAAAGCCATATATTTGTCATTACTTTCGTAATGCACCTCCGATTGGTCATTTTAAGTTACCAATCTAAACAAATTAGTTGTACACCAATCGAGTTGCACGCCAATTTACCAATCGAGTGCTACGTCATTCAAACACTAGGAGATCATGACTACTTCACTGACTGTATAGACAGTGGTGGATTTACCAACAGGCTGAGTAGGCTGAAGCCTAAGGCAGCAGATTTTAGAAGGCGGCAAATCTTACGTCCGTGTATTAAAAATTACTCGTTCTGTAAAATATATTTTTGTGATTACGAATCTTTAAAATATTCTAATAGTTTTTCAATATTACAATTTAAATTTAGTAAATTTTATTCATTTTTTTTATTAATCATAAATTTGCAAATCCGTCACTGCCCCAGCGTATGCTATGGTAACAGAAACTTTTAAAAACGTAAAGGGTAGGAATAATCCGGGGGGTCTGGGGGGCATGAAATGCTATCCAGTGCACTATTTGCTCTTTCTTCACGGGTTATTCAGTTATCAACGTTTCGAGATATTTACCATTGAGATAATTAACAATGAATGCACTGGAGGGCGTTCCACGCCCCCCAGACCCCCCGGATTGATACCTTTATTTTATCATTAGGAAGGTACTCCTTGAGGCTATTACTTAATAATACACAAGTACACTTTACCTCAAGATTTTATTAATTTTATTTATTTATTTTATGATATTAAGGAGCAACCTACATAAACGCGCAAAACGTTCCAGTTCTTGGAAAATAGGATATTCGGGAATAATCTTAGAAAATCTTAAATTGCTCTGGAGGGCATTCCATGTTCTATTTTTTTAAAAAAACCTAGTTTTTTACTTTAAATGCTAAAATGTTTTATTACAGGTGGAGCAGGCTAAAGCCTAGGGCGGCAGATTTTAGGGGGCGACAAATATTGCAATTTAAAATTATGAATTTTTAATCATTTTTTACTTCTTTGTAAAACAAGGAAGTATTGTGATACCGATTTTTTTCGATTTCCAGATTTTGACGGAAATATCCGTTTTGACTTTCCCTGAATCCATTTTGACTATTTTCGTTGTGACGTCTGTACATACGTACGTACGTATGTACGGACGTCTGTATGTCGCATAAGTCACATACGGTAGGTCGTAGAAAGTTGAAATTTTGGATTTGAAACACTTATAGCATCTAGTTGTGCACCTCCTATTTTTGCTTGCGATTGTCCGTGCCAAAAGTTGTAATTAATGACGCGCATGAATAGATTAACGAGATTCCTGTCCAATTATTATAAAAATTACAAGAAAGTTATGTGGTGTCCACACCAGATTTTTTTATTAATCATTGCTGTAATTTAAAAAAATTGGGGTATCGAATTTCAGAGGTTAGTAGGGGCGGCAAAAATTGAATATCCTACTAGCGGCAAATTTGCAAATCCGCCACTGTGTATAGAGACTGTGGCTGCAAGATTTTTGATTGGCTATGATGTTTTTGTTTATATCTAAGTTAAAACATTCTGGGTCGATTTAGGTGATTTTGAAACATCCTGGGCCGATTTACGGGCTCTTGTCGTCACTGTACCTATAAAGTCATTGTAATGGCGGCCAACAACCCACCTCCTCTCATATATTGTTATGTTCCAAAATCCGTAATTGGAATTTTGGTATTAATAATTTGTTTTGTTTATTTTAAAATTTGTAAATATTATGAGTTTCTTTGGTTTTCCTGTGAACTAGGTGGGGAAACCAGGTCTTTGTTGTCAAGATAGCCGGGTGAGGCCAAGTTTTGCCTCTGAGATTATTTTGAGAGTTCGATTCGAGTTTTATTATATTGTGAAAATAAACTGGATTTTATTATTTTTGAATTTAAAATTGTCCCAATTTTGGAAAAATTTTGATTATTACTTTTAGAGAATGATTTGTTTTGTAATTGAAAGTTGAATTACTTGGAGATAGAAGAGATAATTAGGATATTTGGAACTTTAATTTGGACGTTTAGAATAATTTATAAAATTAAAACTTAAGAAACATAAATAAAATCCGATACGGCGACAGGTGGTCGATTTATCTTTCCGAATTTGCTTTACCATTTACTATATTGAACACTTGGAGAAGAAAAGAATGGAATTTAATACTTTAAATCTCAGATTTGGATTTATTTAAAAATTAGAACAGAGTCTCTTCGCTTTTTTGGTTTCTGGAGTTTGGAATAATTTGTTATTTATTTTATTAATAAATATTTGCTAAAATTAAGCATTTAATTTTCAGTTTAGGAAACCAACATAAAAATTTGAAAGACTATTTTGAGTCAATGCGGCCTTCAGGCCGCACAACCTAGCCAATCTAGTAGTAAAATTTTCAGGTGGTCAATCTCGTTCTCTCGGAATTAGAAATTTGAAAATTTCAAGCTCTCAAAATTTCTCTAAATAACAAGTCAGGGATTTAAATTACTGTTGATTTCATTATTTGGAAATGTTTGATTTTAGATATGCTGTTGTTGCGGCAGTTGGGGAGGGGGGGGGCTGACAGAATAAGCCCGGAAAAGCAACAACAAATTTAAGAAAAATGTCAAAAAGTTAAGTCAAATTAAGAATTTAGATGCAGTTTGATAGCAAGGGGGATATATTTAGTGACCGGGCAGAGGGTGCGGAGGGTCAGTTTTAACAAACGCAACCACGGTAAATCTCGGATCCACTCTACTATCTAGATTTGTAATTTTTGAATTGGAGCCGCTTCGGGGATGTTTTTAAAGAGTGTACCGACTCCAAGATCCTGTTTTTCTAGATTTGTAATTTTTTGTCTTAAATTTTTACCATTGGCTCAGTTAACCGTCACCCTGTCTAATATATTGTAAAGTCTTTCAAAAACTGCTGAAAAATAATTTTTGAGCTTCTTAATTTATTTTTAAATAAATAATTTTGACAAACTATTTTATTATTTTGTTAAAATTTTAGCAGATCCGACTTGGTTAAAAAAATATTGTAATTTTAGATTTATATAAAAATATTAGGGTTTATATGGATTATCCCTTCCATAATTCCTGCACCCAATAATTTAAAAAATTCGCTTGTTTATTAGGTAAACAAAACCAACCCCGTGAGTACGTGAGTTAAAAAATTTTAATTAAAATTGTCTTACCCGATAATTACACAGGAATAATTAGAAAATCACAAACTCAAAAATAGAAACACCTAAATGCTACAAATACAATGCACGTATGTATTAAACAGGAAGTGAATTACACATCCGATTCTGATTCATAGTTTCTTAAATATATTGTTACTATTTACACAGCATAGATATTACAGTAATATTAATAAAATATAATTTTGAAAATCACTGCCAAAAATAATAATTTTGAAACAAAATCAGCACCTGAACTAATAAAATCCTAAAATAAAATCATCAATCGACCGAATGCAATATTTCAAAAATTTATTTTCAAAATTAAAACAAATTCAATTTGTTATAAATTTCAGTCAGCTGAATGATTATAATATACAGAGCCTTACATACCTGTTGAATTGAGTTTAAACAGAACACCACAAATAAATAAAAAGAGAAAAATTATCAAAAATCATTCAATTTTCAAAAATATATTAGTTTTAAAATTATCAAATTCATTTCTTTACAAATTTGATACAAATAACAAAAAAATAATGAAAAAAGCTTCCGCACTCCACAAACTTAATACTTTATTTAGTTAAAGCAAACCTTTTGCGCATGATTCGAAATAATGATTTACTTACGCTTGCGATTTTATCGAAAAAAATTTTAATTTGTAAAAATTACATTATGTAATACAGTATAAATAAGATTAGCTTAAAATGTTGCAAGCGATGCAACCATTGCTGCTCATTATTTGTTGCACCTACCATTTTTAATTTGAATGTATTGCCAATCTACAATGCAACCTCGTCGTAACGATTTTACCAAATATAGGTACAAAGTACAAGAAGCCAACAGCAAGAAAAATATACCTACAGACAGATTTCTGATAAAGTACTGAAGATATCTTAAAGGTAAATAAAACAGCGTTTTACCATAGACTAAACAACCACGTAACTGTAAAATATCGGTTTCGGACGGTTATTTAGTTGACGGATTTTTTTTCAATTTGATTATTTAATTAAAAATTTCGTTCGCGGTTACAATTAAATTATTTTCTTATGATACCTACAGTTTTATTTTATTTCATTATTTGTAAATAATATTATAAATTACATCTAAAATTAATTATTAATTTAAATTATAAATAAATTCTTATCTTGGCAAAGTCTTGGTTGCGTTAATCTATCTCAGAAACGTTAGAGTTTTATATTATTATCTATATTGACTATTTCGTATTTCTTGTTTTGCCATTTTAGTGTTTTGAAAAATTTGGCTGAGTGGAATACTAACAGTACAACTCCCATTATCATAAACGTGCACCCCACAACTGGAAAAATGGTTTTTGGTAAATGTAACGCCAGCCTTAATTTCCACGCCACGAAATCTGGAATAGTCGCATTTTGTTCAAACCAAAATATAGGAAAAAACACCGTAGGAACTTTTGAAAATAACCTTAAAATAAAATAAAATAAACAAACTTTTCTTTAGAATTTGTTTTAATCAGACATACCCAACGTCCTCCATGGGAAACAATCGGAAATTGAGTTGCAACCTTATGAATCCATCTAAAGGCAAACCTGTTTTCTGTAAAAACCAAATGAGCTATTTTGATTTTAGATCATAAATTGTATAGGTACTTACAGGTTCAATGGCTACAAACATTTCGTGTTTTGATTTTTCCGGAGCTAAACCATCGACCAGATCGAGGTAGGAAGGGTCAGCGTTGTAAAAGTGAGGGAGTGATACAAACGACGGTGTACCATATCGACATGATGAAACGTTCACCATCCCCGAAGGTACGCAATCTCCATTGCAGAAGCATTCGTTTTCGGGAACTTGCGTACCTTCAAATTAAAAGTGAAAAATCCATTGGATCCAAAATGGAAGCCTTACCGTTATCCAGCATCGATTCTCTGGCACTGAATTTATATCCCAAAATATCTTTGACCTCGACATCTTCGTCATAATCCAATTTGATGGGACGGCAAGCATCAGTTAGGAAAATTTTAATGTTATTTCTTTCCGAATTTCTAGGAAAAATATCACCCACCGAACTCTCCAAGCTGGAACAGGAGTCTTCGTAATACTTGGAGGTGTTTTCATAATTCCAGTTTAAGACTTTTCCAAAATCACCGTGAAGGTTGTCGTTGTTCATGTTGTAGATTCCCTCATACGTCAAGGAGTTGTTTCTCTAAGAACAGATCTTTAACTTTGCAATAGGATTATTGAACTTGACTTACGCCATACATGTAACCAAACAATTCTTCAGGTGGAAGGGTGTCCACGAGGTATGGAAAGGTAAGAGCTATGTCGATGAACGGATCTCGATATCCTTCAAAAAGTAGCTCT
Organism: Cantharis flavilabris; assembly: GCA_949152465.1. Classification (NCBI taxonomy): domain Eukaryota; kingdom Metazoa; phylum Arthropoda; class Insecta; order Coleoptera; family Cantharidae; genus Cantharis; species Cantharis flavilabris. The sequence continues at coordinate 7,568,072 of OX424438.1, forward strand.
CTAATTGTTTTTGTGACGTGAAGATCCGGTGCTAGTGCTAACATGGAGTAGGAAAACAATCCCTTCATGAAAGAACTCCAATGTTTCAACTGATTTGCTGAAGACTATACAATGAAAAATACTAAGAGAATACTTGGGATGGAGAAAAAATTATTGCAAAATTACCAGAGTGACGGTATTTAAAGTTGTGATCACGTCGGACAGGTTTCTGGGCGACGTCTCTTCATCGAACTTCCAATACCGTAGGACACGAAAGGTTATGGTCTGATTGTCGTGCCATGTGATGTTAACCCTTTCTCTGTGTTCTGTAAAGGTATATGGACCAACCTCTTTTAAAATGGGCTTGGTGGTCAAATTAAAAATATCTTCTGGGTTTGTCCAATTGAAGAAGTAAACGTACAATCGTAGCGGCATGGGAGGCGTTTCAAAAAATTGCAAAGCAAACGAATCCGGCTGAATCACTGACGCAAAATCCAAGATAAGATTAAATATTAGGTTCCTGTATATCAAAGTGGGAATTCCAATCAAAAACAGTACAATTCCTAACGACGCAACGTATAAGGACTTAAAATACATTTCTTGAAATCTGTAAACATACAAAAACAAAAATTATTTTTTTTTGCCCATGGGAAATTTGCACAAAAAACCCACCACAAAGTAGTTTTAACTGCAAGGAAGACCAAGCAATGACTAAAATTAAAATGATATTTTTAAACAAATAAATTTCGAATTTAAATTAATTCGATGGTGCATCATAGATAAACAGCTATGTAGATTTTATGAGGAAAACAAACTTTTTATGCATAGTTAAAAAATTGAGGTAAACTAGTTTATTATTTTATAAAAATATATTTAAATTGAATTTTCAAATCGGAAGCAACTCGCAGAATATTTTAATTCACTAAAAAAAAAAAATTAAAATAATTATTTTTCAATTTAATATAAAAAATAAAAATATTCAATCAGATTTCCCCGATTCTCAATAGATAATATATTAGTAAAGATAGTAAATGAAGTTAATCGTAAAAAGTGAAGAAATAAAAAATATTAAAGAAGGAATATTATTTAAAGTTAAGAAGAAATATAAGCACTCACCATAAAAATTTGATAAAAAATCACATATAAAACAAATAGTAAACAACTTCATTAATTAACCTAATAAATATCTTTTAAAAATTAATTTTTATACTGAGTATATTTTTATAAAATTAAGTATTATAAAGATTTCTATGACTTGCTGAAGTGTGGTAATGAAAAATATTCCCACAACCTTGTTAGGTAGGTATTTAATTAAATAAAAAATTCATCACATTTTAATAACCGAATACAGTGGCGTATTTAGAAAATGATTTTGGGAGGGACAGATTAAAGATTTTTTAGAATCTCGTTAATCCATTCATGCGAGTCACTTGTAATTAATCCTAATACATAAAATCCCAGCACGCTTCTAATGCTCCTGCGCAACGTGTCATTTTTTGGTGGAAAAACAATCTGGTTAGTCGATTTTTTTTACCAACCAAAAAATATATTAAACTAAGATTAGGACTAAAAATATTTGTCCAATTTTAATCTAAACCGGGAAATTTGAATTTTTAAGCAAAAATGAGGGAAGTTAAACCTTCGCTTCGGCTAGAAAAAATTAAAACTTGGAAAACATATTTATTTCATTACCTTAGTGCTCACAGAGTTTAGCAGTAATTTTCTGTGTTACTTTAAAAGTAAATTATAAACATAATATAAAAATATACAGTCAAAATTGTAAACCGGGGGGTCTGGGGGGTGTGGAACACCCTCCAGTACATATCGCAAGATTTCCACTCTTTTAGAATACTCGGAGAAGAAAGGGGATTTATAATTTTACAAATTTCGGCAGGAAAAAACCGGGAAGTTTTTTGTTTTTGAGCAAAAGTGAGGGAAATTAAAACGTTCGGCTAAAGAAAATTAGAATTGAGAAACTTATTTATTTTTATAATATAAAAAAGAAATTTAATTGCCCCACGGCACATCAAGTTTAGCAGCAACTTTTTGAGTTACTTTCAAAATATAGAAAAACGGGAATCACCCAGTAACCACCGTCTAGCTACCCGTCCGCGAACGGGGGGGGGGGGAACTTGAAAGTTGGATACAGACCAGTGTTGAATTCAGGAGGGTGCCCGGTGCGTGGGGGGGGGATTTTTTTGTAGAAACAAGTAAAAATTTAAAATAATACTTTTAAATATAAAAAGGAACATTACATTTTGAAACAAAATCAAAATTTAACATAAACATGTACTTATTTTTAGTTCTTTATAATTAAAAAAAAAGTTTACCTTTGGGGAAAACGTCTGAATTTAACACTGATATAGACATACTTCAACTTGGAAGGCTTAACATCCATTTCCTGATTCATAAGTTTTAAACTTTAGTTATATACCTAATAGCTCGCTTCGTCCTCAGTACGTACAAATTTCGTTCATTTTATGTACATTCGCCCATGTACAAAACTCGGACGAATATATAACGTATTTCAAAGTACGTACCTATACGTAAAAGTAAGTACGTACATATTTCATACATTTATCGTCCATCTTATCCGTTTACGTACCTCGCGTAGACGTACGTATGCTGTATTTTAAAGCACGTACGTCGTATGTACACTTATGAACCTTAAGTGGACGTACATATCCGGTACTTTCAAGTACGTACCACGTATGTACGAATATTTACCTCACATGGACTTTGAATTCTCCCAGATAGCACAGTAACATATTTTGGACATATGGACGTACCACGTACGTACCGGTATGCAAGTCGTACGTACTGTTTACGTACCCAGTACGTACATTATGCACAGTGTTCGTACAAATGTGTACGTACTTTGTGCAAATATTGCACGTAGGTAGTACGAACCAGGACGTACCACTTGAATACTAGATTCGTGCATTATTTGCACGAGGTAGTACCTAAAAATTTGTACATCTTCTTTCGTAGGAGGTACATACAAATTTGTACAAATAATGAAGGTACTGCATTCGTACAACCTTGTACATAATGTACGTCTCAATCAACATTTTGATGCAGAAAAAAAAGCAAATTGCCAGCAAATTGATTTGTTTTAAATTTTATGAATAAACAAAGTATTTTTTAAACAATTTAAAAAATATATTTTATAACGACATTTTTAAATATAATATGTGAATTTAAATTTTTTACACATCAAATTCCAGATAGTAGTTTTTATTTATAAAATAATTAATTAAATTTTGTGAATTAATTTTTTTGTGTGCAAATTTGTACGTTTCTCTAGCAAACATTGTATGCACCTCGTGCAAACAGAGTACGTATCTAGGACAAATGTTATCTGACAAAAAGACTTACCATTTACGTACCGGTATATATGTAGTTCATTGCACGTACCCAGCACCCCTGTAAAAAACATATGGAACATAAAGGAGGGGAAATTTTTTAAATAATAAGAGGAAGATGAGAGCGTTACATAGAGTAAATTGGTTTGTTTTAATGTAATACGTTCAGTGGCGAATTTAAGGGGGGGTGATAACAACCCCCTCCCCTAGAGCTAAAGAAATATAAATTTCTACATCGAAACAATTTTAATTAATTAAAAAACAAAATATATATTTATTTTTGAATTACTACTCCTTTTTATTTTTCATATTTAATAAATTTTTATTTTGTGACTCTCCCCCTTATGGTAATTGTCTGGATCCGCTACTGAATAAGTGACGAAAATTCAAAATGAAAAAATGTAAGAAAATTACTATTAAACAGATTGATATATTGCTGGTAATTAGGTAGAACAATTTTATAGTTCAGATACGATCAGGTAAAGAGAGATTAAAATAAACCGAAAATTTGCCACGTATTCTGTCATAATTGTTTATAATCGATTACAACATTTCATACACACGAGACTAAAAAACAGAAAATAATTTTTTTTAAATCGACTGACACGTGGTTTAAGTAGTGTAACATAACCATATTAATATTTTAGAAAACCCAAAAAACACACCAGAACTAAAATGTTGTTAATTCATCTTAAATTATGATATTTTGTTACATGTGATAACTTAAAAACATTTTAATTCTAAAAAGTGTGTGCATGTTTTGGGTTTTTAAAATATATAAAAGAAAATTTTTATTTTCTTGCGCATGCAAGCGCATGCAATAGATAATAGTAAAAGTCTCCCACGATTTTCGTTTAAAATCTTAAAGTATTTTTATAGCTATTAAAAATTGAGGTTATAAATCTGTATGGGGCTAGTGATTATTAGTAATGAAAAACGTGATATATTAAAAATTATTTTTTATTTAAATAATTTTATTTATCAGTTATCATAATGTGTGCGCCCAGGTTGTTCATTCTCATAATTTTAACGTGTATCAGAGATGGCCAAGCAGATAAAGAGGAAGCTTCGCAACACGAGGGTAAGTAGTTCGAATCCCAGTCCAGAAAGTAAGTAAAAGAAAATTAATTTACTAAATTGAATTTAATATTACAGATTATTACAAATAAAATATTAAAATTTATAAGAAAAGATGACATTTCTTGTGGTGCATCTACACACACAGCACCGCATAACCTTGGCTAACTGCTCTTATGCAATATCTGTTACGTGTGTTGCTAGACGAAAACGTCGAAAAGCAATAACGTCGAAAAACAAAAACGTCTAAATCAAAAAGGCCGAAAACAAAAAAGGCCGAAAATAAAAACTTCCAAGTTTTATTCGAAGATGATGCTAGGCCTATTGAAGATGAAAATTCGGTCGGATACATTAAAATAAAAAAATTCAACACTACAAAATATTGCATGTTCAGTTTTTATCATGATTTAGCAATAACGGTTCTAAGGGGGGTTCTAAAGGTTCTAATCATAACCTTATGACACTGTATAATTGTGAAATACTATTAGCCTAATATTTCGTGTATTTTTTTAATTAACAAAAATGCTATATTAGCTCTCCTATTGATGTTTTAGCCCCCCTTTGATTAGGTCATAGATCGGATTAATCGCATAAGAAGAATATCGCGACGTTGTGGTCAGAATTAAATCAATAATACTGTCGTATGGTGAACGTAACCTGGATGACTATCTGACTGATGGTATCGCCTATAATTTTGAATTCCAAGACAGTTGATGACATCCTGTTTAAAAATCCTTTTGACTTTTTTGTGACATAATTTATAACAAAATGTAATAAAATTAAAATTAAAAGTAAAAAAAAACCTTTTTTATTTTCAACGCTTTGACTTCGACGTTTTGACTTGGACGTTTTTGCTTTTCGATGTTATTGCTTTTCGACGTTATTGTTTTCGTCATTTTTGACTTTCGACATTTTTGTTTTCGACGTTTTGACGTGCTACCCCCATTAGGTATTGCACTTGCAGTTGACGTCAGCCGTAACTACTCTGCTGCTACGGTTTTTAGCAAGACTGAGGTACAATTGAAGCGCAGTACCTTCCATTATATAGGTATTGCAATCGCAGTTGACGTGGCCGTAACTGCTCTGCTGCTACAGTTTCTAGCGAAACGTACCTTTATGGCTACAGCTAACGGTTTTCGAGACATTAGTAATTAATCAAATTCCGGGACCTCCTGTGTACTCCCATATGCATAACATTTAGGCAATGTTGCGCTAGATGGAAACAAAAAATCCCCCCTCCCCCGATGCTTTTTTTCCCGAAAAAAAAACAAGGAAGCCATGTTGAGGGGAGGGTTGCTCAATGTTGGTTATAAATATTGGCCCAATATTGCACTAAGGTCTAGCCCATATTGGTCCAATATTGATTTCTTATATTGGCATAATATTTAAAAACAACAATTGCAGTAATTGTTATCAATATTGGCCCAATATTGCACTAAGCTATAGCCAATATTAGTCCAATATTGATCTACTCTATCTTCAGATATCTTCAAATTATCAAATGAATAAAAAAAGTTTTTAAAACAAAAATTATTGAAATAAATATTTTGTTAGTCATTTATAGAATACGAAAGCCGTACCCCGCACCTGCCACGATTGTAATTCTCATTATTTCTTAGAAACGAAATACCTAGTTAGAATTGGAGACCGCATCGGCAGACTGTCACACGCCCGCCATCTTTTTTTTACCTAAATTTAGACCACTTTACAGAAGCAGGGCTGCCAACTCTCAAAAATTTATCTCCTTAAAGCTCAAATCAAGAACCCCTAAAACCCCCACAATTACTTGGAAAAAAAATATTATTATTAAAAATATAAATAAACAATTATTATTAAATAAATAATAATTAAATGAATAAAATAAATAAATATTACAGTAATAATACTTAATAAATAATAAATAATGCTGGAATACTTTTTAATATTTTTTTTATACCAATATTTTTATACCTTTATTTTTTTTAATAAACAAAAATCTAAAAATTCCCCTAAAAATATAACCCCCCTAACAAATCCCATCTCACTTTTTTATCCCCTAAATTTAGGGGGAAATTCCATAAGTTGGCAACCCTGTACAGAAGGTGGGCCCTTAAAATGTTATACCCTAAGGCCTTACTAAGACTTAATCAGGCTCTGATTAGAGCCGTAATTAAGCAATGTTGCGTTCGGTACAACTTAAAAAAAAACAACAAAGAAGCCATTTGGGGGGGGGGGGGTGCTCAGAAAACAACGTTTGACTGTTTAAATCCCGTTTGCTGCCTTTTTCGGTCTTATTTTATGGAATAGCTCAGTTTTGACTTAAAGTCAAATATTTTGCTGTTTGTTTGAACTTAAGGCGGGATTTTAGCAGTCGAAAGAAATTTGAAATCAATGTTATAATGATACCAAATTTCAAAGTTCTTGCTAAAATTATCATTATCATTTGTTTATTGGACATCAAAAAGATGTTATAAATAACGCATAAAATAACGCGAGTAATTTTTAAAACAAGACATTTTCCAACATAAAATACGCAGTCATTAACGCACGGATAACATTGAAAATTTTTTTCCCGACAGTTAAAAGTTGTCTTTAGAGCACTACGAAGTCATTTTTTTACTTATGCTTGCGCAGTAACATTTTAAATAATGCTTATTTTCATGAACTTCGTGAATTTTTTTACTGTTTTCTAACAAAAAAAATGCAAATATCTCTTCGTAGTGTGTTACAATAGCATCTTTTCAATGTCTAGTAAAAAAATGAAACTGATAATTTCAGCAATAACTTTAAAATTTGGTTTAATAACAGCATCGAATTCAACATATTTTCAACTGCTAAAATCTCGCCTTAAAAGAAAGTCGCGTTTATAAGTTATTCGAATAATTGAATAATTTAATAAAATTTGTATATCGAAAACAATTAATAGAGTGATGTAAATAAGAATATTATGTTAATTGAATTTAAGAATGCATAAAAAAATTGGAATTCAAAGAAACCTAATTAGAAGGAAAGTGTAAGTTAAAAAATCAAAAAAAAATCAATTATAATTGCAAAATAAAACAAGACAATAATCAGTAAATTTGAATAAATTAGTTTTATTTTTTCGAATTAATTAGATTGCAATGTAGAAAATTAAAAATTGGAATTGAAATATTGAATATTAATATTATACAATTAAACTTTTTAGCATTTTTACAAAAATATTGCTCCGAGCGTGGAGCAAACAAATAATTTATGGTGTTTTTTGTATTAGTTTAATAAATAAATTAAAAATATTTTAAATACAGTAGAATCCGCTTAATGTGATCTCGGATACTGTTATCAGTCGGTTATTGTGATCATTTTTTTTGGAAACCGGCCACTTTTTCTTTCTTTTTTTCTTCTATCTTGTTCTAATCCAAGTCTTGTAAAATTCGCTTTTTTCTAAATTTCGCTAATTGTTATTAGTTATCAGTTATCAGTTAATATTACTAAAATGACCTTGGCCCGAAGTGATCACATTAAGCGGATTCTACTGTATTATAACACATCATTTTTTGTGTAATTTTGCAAATTTTTTAAAACGAGTTTATTTATATGACCGCTACTGTATGTTTTGATAACAAATATACACTGTAAAAAATTAAAAAAAAATTTTTTTTTAATAAAATTTTCATTGTAAAAAAATTAAAAATCATTAAAATGATGATTTTTTTAACGTAATTGTTACGGTTTTAAAAGATATTCTATACCCCCGCAGATCCCAGGCTTCAAAATCCGATAAAATATTTTTATTTTGAATTGAAAAATTACGTTTTTTGTTTTTTCCCCCAATGCTGCCTTTTTACCCACTTCGCTATTTTATAAAAATCGTTAAACTTAAGGATAATAATTGGAAATTATTGTCGAAGCCGAAACTGGTTTCTATTAAAATATAATCCTCCCATCTTCAGGTAAAGGACTCATAAAATTTTCCATACCGCCATTTACGTCAATTTATATTAGTATTTAAGTCAAAAATTAAAAAAAAATTAGTTAATTCCAGTTTAAAAGTACAAAAAAAATTTTTTTTTGAAAATATAATAAAATAAAAATAAAACGCAACTAATGCATAGTCTACAGCTAATCTAGCTATCTAGCTGCAGCTGAGCGTTGCAGCTAAATTTGGAATTACAACCAATTTCCAGCTAAAAATCTAACTTGGAACCTTTTTTAGTCAAAACTAAATTAATGATTTGGAACAAACCTTAGGTCCGTGGTGGCTGGCACAAACACTTGGATGAACAGACAAAATATGAACAATTTATTTTGCTACTGAATAACTGGTTTAAAAAGTTTGTAGCAATAGAGAAAAATCAAACCAGATTTCTGTAGTACATATCTAGCTACCTTATTATTATAGTTTTTTTTATTGTTTTTATTTTGCCAAAATATTGTTTAAAAATATTTAAATGTTCTAAAACATTATAATAATAAAGATTAGCATAGACAGAATATTATCATAAATTTTTTTCTAAAAATAATAATAATCAGACTTTAAAGTTTATAAAATTCAAAGAGCAATACCCGAAGCTATGCTAATTTTTTTTTTTTTTAATAATATTATACCTATGTATAGATTATTTTGTTATATAAATAAATCAACAACAACTATTTTTTTGAACTGTCGTCATAATTAAATTTTTGCTTACCAAAATAATTATCGATGACTATGCGCTTACACTTTTCGCAACTTCGTTGTTAAATATTTTTCACAAATTAATGGGGAAAACTCCAGAAGGTATCGAAAATAAAATTAGTGAACTTGTTTGTGTTTGCACCAGGTCGGGAAAAACCAAACGTCATTTTTATATTTGTCAATATAGGCATACAAAAAAATAAAATATTTTTAACTTAAAATGTTCACGAGGAATTGGGAGTAAAATTGGTTAACTACTTATGTTATCAGAAAATTCTTAAAAATTTAATATTTACCTTGTAAAATTAATATGCCGATGTCGGCAGGCTTAAATCCAAAATCACAGTCCGATTGAAATGTAAATCACAGCCTCGCAACTTGGGAAATTTTTTAAAACTGTACAATAGATTTGTGTGAATTAAATTTCAAATCACACATCGGATATAATTACATATTATTTAAAAAACATAAAAATTACCGAAGTATTATCGTTTAGTTCGGGTAACGTAATGCTCATCGCAATCGTTCAAAGTAACTTTCATTATTTTCCCTGTAGTCCTTGAGCAACCGATACAAATATTTTTCGAATACCATAAAAAAAAAACATTTTGTTTTTACCGCAAATGAATACAAACAGGCTTAGTTTTATGCAGTTGACTGGAAAAACTATAAATCAATGAATATGTAAATCTTCTATCATCGCAAGGTTAAAAAAATTAAATTTAAATAATTTTGAAATTTAAATTTACTATGTAAACCACCAGAGTAAAAACCAGGGTTCTTCATTTTTTATAGGAACAATCTAATAATTATAATCAATAAATATTTTATTTCTATTAATAGGGAAATCAGAAAAACTACATTTTGAACTGCCCCCCCCTGGCTATCTGATCTATCCCATCCATCCAGAACAAAATTAGTGGTGGCGGTAGGTTAGTTTAAATTTTTTATTAAGTACTTACCCCATTTGTTCAATGATCACCTTCGATTTTTAAAAGATTACATCTTCCAAACTAATCTGTGTCATTTATAAGACAGACTTTGCCTTTGTTTCCATTCTAATTGGTATTTTTTACTTCGAATGGTTCAGGTTGATTTAACTTTATTGTTATTATAATTAATATTTATTTTTATACCGCATTAATTAGTAACAGAAACATTTACTTTTATTTTAATTTTTATTATAATTATTGTTTTGTTTGTATTATGAAGTAATTACTACTAAAAGAAATAATATTTTCAATAGCTGACACTTATAATAAACAGAATAAATTGTTGAATTTTTTACTTATTTTTATAACTTTTAAATAGCATCCGTTTGAAAATATAATAGTTGTAACCATAGTCCATTCAACAAATAGCAAAAAAAAACATTTTAAATTTTACAGTATTAAATTATATAGTATTATATTTTACAGTATAAACAGTATTAAGCAATTACAGGCTTCAAAGGATGAGTTTTCCATGCATCATTGGTTTTTAAAACCAGGAATAGCTAGATGAGAACCTATACAAGTGCCTTTTTTGGACCAAAAGAAATTAATCTAAATAACTGCAAATTATCAGGACTAATAATAAAACAAAATTTTTGGGAATTTCAATTATTACAAATAAAGATTATCAAATTGTTAATGCAAGTCGACCGAATTAAGGAATGCATTTCACTTTTCAACATGGAAAGCGAATCTTTAATTATTTAATTATTGGTTTAATATATCCAGTTTTTGTGTTTACTTCATTTTATATACATAAATAAATATTCAATTAGATTTTATTCTGTTTTGTCCATTCTCGATCTAAAAACACTGCATACTTTTAAAAATAATATAGTATTGTCTGCAAATGAGAGTTCTCTCAAAAAGGCACGTGGGTCCTTTTGGATGCTTATTGCGTCAAGACCTTCGAGAGTAGGTATAATTTAATTATATTCTTGGTGTCCAACTTCTGTGCACTTAACCTTCGAACAAATCGAGATCCTTGAACCTGGTAATACCAATACCACTTCATTCATTGATGATCTAGAATACTACCTGTGATGTTTGCGTAGTGCGAAATCGACAAGTTCTTTCTGAAGGAAAATCCAATATCTGCAAAATGTACAGAAGCCCAAATTTTTTGAAGATTGATTTTATTTTTAATTTTTATCAGTAGGTACTATTTAACTTTTGGTCTTAAAGATAAATTTTATTATATTTTTCATTATATTATGAAATTATGTTTTTCATTATATTACTGAATTTAACTTGCTATTTAAAATTTTATTGTGCATATACATACATTTAATATAGTATTTTGTTTCATTTGAATGATTTATTTATCTTATTTTGTATTATTTGCTAACATATTATAGTACGTTCACTTTAAACATTAAAATCTTAGGGCTGCACCCCAGTGGCGTATTTAGAGGGGGACAAAGAGGAAATTGCCTCCCCCCCAATCATGACTCGGATTGTACCACTAAAGCCCCCCCTGATAAAAATAATGTTTACCACAAAGTTTAAAATTTAAATACTAACTTTAAATTATTGGAACTTGGAAATTTACCAGGTTTTTCCTACGAAATTTGTATAATTATTCTGGCTCCTGTAGGTATTATAGAAGAGTGGGAATTTTATTATATGTACTAGACCACCCGGTTTACACTTTTGACTATAATTTTGACCGTTAACTTTCAAAGTAACGTAAAAGGTGCTACTAAACTCTGAGCAGTAAGGCACTTAAATAAATGCTTTTCCAAGCTTTAATATTCTCTAGCCAAAGGTTTAAATTTTCCTCATTTTCGCTTAAATATTCAAATTTCCTGTTTTTTTCTGCCGAAATTTGTAAAATTATAAATCCCCTATCTTTTTCAAGTATTCTAAAAGAGTGGAAATTTTGCGATATGTACTGGAGGGTGTTCCACACCCCCCAGACCCCCCGGTTTACAATTTTGACTACTTCATATTTTTATAATTAACTTTCAAAGTAACACAGAAAGTTGCTGCTAAACTCCGTGATCAGAAAAATGGGACTTTATTGGGAATAAATCGAACGAAAGGTTTTGAATATTTTTTTGTTATGTTTTAAGGTCTGGATCATTCTCCCAAAAGTCCCCGACGAGAACTCATGTGTTTAACTTTTAAGGGATGAAAATTGGTGTAAAATCGATGTTTCACAAACATCTCCTAAAATATCAATTGCACGACTAAAATACCTATATACCAAATTAAAGCTATTTAAATTATCTATAAAAAAGTATCCCACACCGTTAAGCCTACGATCAATAGTTTCAAAGAAAAATTAATGTAAAAAGTAGTATTTATAAAAAAAAATTTTTTCTTCAGACATTTACGAAAAACGTTGTAGTACTGTACAAACGTAATCTTTATGTTTTTTGTACTCTATTCTACATCACCCACTGAGGTTGAGTACTAGAGCAGGCACGTTTTTTTTCGTGATATTCCTAGTAGGAATTTTGCAAATGAATTTTAAGTTAGGTTTTTATTAGTAAATTAAAATATGCAATGACATTTTAAAACCCCGACAGCTGCTGCTGTGCTCGTGTCATTTTTAGCGAAAAAAACACTCTGATTTCCCTCACTTTTGCTTAAAAATTAAAATTTCCCGATTTTCCCTGGCGAAACTTGAAAAATTATAAATTCCCTATCTTCTCCAAGTATTCCAATTTAATGGAAATTCTGCGATATGTACTGGAGGGTGTTCCACACCCCCCAGACCCCCCGGTTTACAATTTTATCAACCGAAAAATATATTAAACTAACTAAGATTAGGACTAACCGGGAAATTTGAATTTCCTTTCAGCTAGAAAAAATTGAAACTTGGAAAACATATCTATTTAATTACCTTATTACTCGTGGAGTTTAGCAGCAATTTTCTGTGTTACTTTTAAAGTTAATAATAAAAATAGTATAAAAATATAAAGCCAAAATTTTAAACCGGGGGGTCTGGGAGGTGTGGAACACCCTCCAGTACATAACGCAGTATTTCCACTCTTTTAGAATACTTGGAGAAGATAGAGAATTTATAATTTTTCAAGTTTTGCCAGGAAAATCGAAATAAACGGGGAATCCCGCAGTAGCGGGTAACGAAATTAAATATTTAAATAATATAAAAAGGGAATTTTTGATGTAAAAATGCAATTTTTAATTTAGTTTCCCTCACTTTTGCTTAAAAATTCAAATTTCCCGATTTTTCCTGGCGAAACTTGAAAGATTATAAACTCCCTATCTTCTCCAAGTATTCCAAAAGATTGGAAATTCTGCTATATGTACTGGAGGGTGTTCCACACCCCCCAGACCTCCCGGTTTACAATTTTACCAACAGGAAAAAATATTAAACTAACTAAGATTAGGACTAACCGGGAAATTTTAATTTCCTTTCAGCTAGAAAAAATTGAAACTTGGAAAGCATATTTATTTAATTACCTTACTACTCGTCGAGTTTAGCAGCAATTTTCTGTGTTACTTTGAAAGTTAATAATAAAAATAATATAAAAATATAAAGCCAAAATTTTAAACCGGGGGGTCTGGGGGGTGTGGAACACCCTCCAGTACATAACGCACGATTTCCACTATTTTAGAATACTTGGAGAAGATAGGGAATTAATAACTTTTCAAGTTTTACCAGGGAAGTCGAAATAAACGGGGAATACCCCAGTAGCGGGTACGAAATTAAATATTTAAATATTAATATTTAAATAATATAAAAAGGAAATTTTTGGTGTAAAAATGGAATTTTTAGTTTGGAACTAGGGAAATTTGGTATCAATATGTTGGCAACACTGAATACTATTTTGGCAAATAGAAAATAGCGCGCTTCCAGCTAGCTAAAAACACGCTATTTAGCTAGCTAAAAAAATTCAAATTTCCCGATTTTTCCTGGCGAAACTTGAAAAATTATAAACTCCCTATCTTCTCCAAGTATTCAAAAAAAATGGAAATTCTGCGATATGTACTGGAGGGTGTTCCACACCTCCCAGACCCCCCGGTTTACAATTTTACCAACCGAAAAATATATTAAACTAACTAAGATTAGAACTAACCGGGAAATTTGAATTTCCTTTCATCTAGAAAAAATTGAAACTTGAAAAGCATATTAATTTAATTACCTTACTACTCGTTGAGTTTAGCAGCAATTTTCTGTGTTACTTTGAAAGTTAATAATAAAATTAATATAAAAATATAAAGTCAAAACTTTAAACCGGGGGGTCTGGGGGGTGTGGAACACCCTCCAGTACATAACGCAGGATTTCCAATCGTTTAGAATACTTGTAGAAGATAGGGAATTTATAATTTTCAAGTTTTACCAGGAAAGTCGAAATAAACGGGGAATACCCCAGTAGCGGGTACGAAATTAAATATTTAAATATTAATATTTAAATAATATAAAAAGGGAATTTTTGGTGTAAAAATGAAATTTTTAGTTTAGAACCAGGGAAATTTGGTTTCAATAAGTTGGCAACACTGAATACTATTGTGGCAAATAGCAAATAGCGCGCTTCCAGATAGCTAAAAACACGCTATTTAGCTGGCTAAAATCGCACTAATAGCTGTTTGGCAGCAAACAAATTGCTTTTGAATAGCTAAATAGTGAGCCATTTTAGCAATATTGCTGCAATAAGGATGCAATTTAAACGTTTTTTTGCTGGCTGCCGCAGCGGTGGTGCTACCAAATATAGCTAATTAGCTATCTTTTAGCATCCAAATGCTACTTGGGACGCCACTGCTTACCGACTTTGCTGGGCTTCAAAATTTTCAGAGAAAGCTGAAGGTATTTAAGTCGGTGCGGTGTTTAGATCACCGACGAAGATGGCAGTCAGATTCTATTTCAGAAATTGTATCTTTAGATTGCTGTAGATAGAAGATAACTGTCTGTAACCAACTAGTTTTCATCTACTGAAGGTCCAAAATAAGCGAAAGTTGCGCGGTTATTTTTAAATTAAACTTTTTGGGTAGAATTTTCTCTACTACAATAATCTCTCATTTAAAGAGAGAAAACCTCTTACGTAATTTCTGCAGCTTTATCTCGAAATAAATAATAACAATGTATCAAAAACAGGAACAATGAATTCATAAGGAAATTTAATTTCCTACAAAATATATTTTTATGATAAAAAAAAATAATAATTTATTTATGGGGCATTTTTTTTATCTGAAAATAAAATTAAAGTTTATTTTGTGTAAATTAATTGTCAATGTAATAATGCCACTTTCTCTGAATGAAATTGTTTTTAAAACAAAAAGGTAGCGAGCGTGCGAGCGACAATAAAGTACTTTAGTGCCGTTCGTCGCCGGCAGTTAAGTACTTTAGTGCCGTCCGCCATCCGCCATTTGAGTTCACTAAAGTAAAAGTAATTTTAATTTAAATTTAATTAAATTATTATTATTTATTTTAGTCAAAATTGTGAATATTTTAAATTTATAGAAGCTGGTAAAAACTTATAATTAACATTTTATCGATAATTTTAAAGGTTTTATTAAAGAATAGGTCATTGTAATCCACTAAATCTATTTATTATCTCTCAATGCAATTTGAATTTATGCATTTAAATATTCATCAAGAATCAGGGCCGCCTTTACAATAATTAGTACCAAATATATATACTACATCCAGAAGGAAAATAATAATATTAAAAAAAAATCATTAATACTGATTAGATATTATATTCTCTTTTGAACTGCTCCCAATTGGAGTGCGAAAAACTTTTTTCAAATTTACAATCTTTGCGTTGGAACTTATTTATCGGTAGGATTTCTGACTGTTAACAATCAATTGAAGATAATTTACTTAACACTTATTGACCCAGATAAATTAGCCATTTAATTGTGATGACCTGCGTAGGTAACCTCCAGGATTGAATAGTTTAAGACTGAATGAGAAAGAAACTGTACGATTTTTTATGTAGATATTAAATTTTGAAAAAAAAACTAATGGAAAAACTTGGATTTTCGTTTTTATTAATTTTTACAATTTTCACGGTCGAATTAAAATTTTCCGAAGGTGCTGTGGTGTGTCACGACGTAGATGTGCGGAACGGGATTAAAAATTTTGAAAATCTGAGGAACTGCACCACTATCAGTGGGTATTTGAAAATTTTGCTAATGGAGAATACAAAATCATCCGATTTCGATAATGTATCGTTTCCTGAATTAACTGATATACGAGGATATTTGTTGTTTTATAAGATAGCCGGTTTACCAAGTCTGGAAAAACTTTTTCCAAATTTATCCGCCATTCGAGGACTTACGTTATTTCTCGATTACTACTCATTTATAATTTACGATTGCAATGATATGAAAAACGTAAGTTTTGAAATTCTGCTAATAATGTAAAAAACTTATTAATATATGCAATTATTAAAATCAATAAAAATTAATTTGTTGTTGTAATTTTTTCCAAAAAAAATCTAAATTTTTACTGAGCGTCATTGCTTCATTAATTATACTATTATAATAATTGCACATACAGGAACTTCAAATTCATTGTTTGCTTCTTATTCAACAAATTACAATAATAATTGCGCGGTATAAATTATTAGTTTTTTTTTTTTATATTTATCAAATTATAAATTATAATTGATCGGAACGTGTGAGCGATTATTATTATCATTTTAATTACGATTTTTTTGCTATAAAAATTATACAATTTATTGTAGGTAGCAATAAATAGAAGATTTATTTAAATTTTAATGCAAAAATATTTTGTAGATTGGACTCCACAATTTAAAGTATATAGAGCGAGGTGCAACAAGGATTGGAAAGTGTCCGAAATTATGCTACGTACATACGCTGGATTGGTCGAAAATTGGACACCCCTCCCATCATTTGTATTTTGACAATGAAAAAGAAAATTGTACGCAAAAATGCCCGGAAAAATGCAAAGGTCAGGTGATCTTTATTAAATTTTTGAAAACAAGAAATAACATGCAGTAGTTGTCCTCAATCAATTATTATCAGTTAAATTAACGAGGTTCTTAATAAGTTCCTTATGCATTCAAATAAACTTGATTTAATAAACTGGTATAGCCATTAACAAAATTATTATATCAATTTAAATGCTCCAATATGCTAAAAAAAATTATTTGTTAGAAATCAAATCAAATTCGTATGATTTTTTTAGAATTTTTATTTAGGGTCGGCCAGAGGTGAGGTGCAGCGGATGCTTAGAATCTGTGCGCTTCGCAATAATTGAAAAATATAATAAAATATTATTTAACGCAAAAAAACAGATTCAATAGTTAGAAGTCTTTTGTTCTGGTACCGTGTTCGTCCGTCCGTCCACATCTTTCGTATTAAAGGCGAAAAAGGTAAACAAAAATGCTCATCCGCATGATGGAAAGAGCAAAATTGGCAATTTCTGGACTGTTCTTCACGTTCTTGATATAAAAGCTTAAAAACTGTGGTCATCCGAGTTCCACCTTGTTTACATCTAGATTAGAATATCAAATGTATTAATTATACGTAATCATAATAGGCGACTGATACGGAGAAGACAATAATTACGCGGCCTGAAACTCCCAATAACCTGTTGGTTATTTAAGTTTATATTTTTTTAAGTTGGTAACGTAAAATAAACTACGCGGAAACAGATAACGAGACTTTGATTAAATTGATAACTCTAAATAATATTATTGATACTCTCGTGAACACAAAAGTTATCTACCACTTTACGTTTTCAGTTCATGATGTAAAGTGAACAGCTATTTATCATGAGTCATGACTAATTAATGTGATCTGAATAGTGTCTGAATAGTGGACGAAGCAGCCTTATAATTGAAATTCATAAGGTGGAATTTAGATGACCGCAGACTTCTATACTGCTATATTTTTGGTTCAACTTGAAAAATATAGATTAGAATATAGATACAGAAAAATTCCAAATAAAGTCCGCATTAAATTATCAGATATCTAACTATATTTTGAGGTTGGTAATACAATTTTACTAATCTACAGACATCTGTCCGCCCGCATGTTTCAAATTCTACACTTTTTCAATTCAGAAATCGTCAACTGTAATTCAGATTTGCCAGTTGATATTCAGAAATCGTCAATTGTAATTCAGATTTGTCAACTGATATTCAAAAATCGTGAATTGTAATTCAGATTTGTCAACCGATATTCATAAATCATCAATTGTAATTCAGATTTGTCAAATGACATGCAAAAGCCGTCAAATGTAATTCAGACGGTGGATCTCATTTTTAGCGGTATAATATTTCGTTTCGTTTCCCACTACTGGGGTATTCCCCATTTTTCTGTATTTTCAAAGTAACGCAAAAAGTTGCTGCTAACCTCGAAATGCTGTCGGACAATTAAAATCTTTTTATAATAATATAAAAATATATAAGCTTCTCAAATTCTAATTTTCTTTATCCAAACGTTTTAATTTCCCTCACTTTAGCTCAGCTTTTTCTGACGAAATTTGTATAATTATTCTGGCTTCTGTAGGTATTCTACACCTTTTCCACCAGTAATTCATAAAAGATCAGCTGCTATTCAGAAAACGTTCAGATTTGTCAACTGATATTCAGAAATAAGAAATTGTGAATTGTAATATCATTTGACAAATTATAAAAAATTATAAAAAAAATATAAAAATATAAAGTCAAAATTGTAAACCGGGAGGTCTGGGGGGTGTGGAACACCCTCCAGTACATATCGCAGAATTTCCACTCTTTTAGAATATACTTGGAGAAGATAGGGAATTTATAATTTTACAAATTTCGCCAGGAAAAACCGGAAAGTTTGAATTTTTAAGCAAATGTGAGAAATCGTCAGTTGCAATTCAGATTTGTCAACTGATATTCAAAAATGAGAAATCGTGAATTGTTATATCATTTGACAAATGTGAATTATAATTGACGATTTCTGAGTATCAACTGGCAAATCTGAATTACTGTTGACGATTTGGAAATTTTATTATATGTACTGGAGGGTGTTCCACACCCCCCAGACCCCCCGGTTTACAATTTTGACTTTACATTTTTTTATTATTTTTTATAATTAACTTTCAAAGTTGCACAGAAAGTTGCTGCTAAACTCAGTGAGCAGTAAAGTAATTAAATAAATATGCTGCCCAAGTTTTAATTTTTTTTAGCCGAAGGTTAAATTTCTCTCATTTTTAGCCAAAAAAATGACACGCTGTAGCAGAAGTAGCAGCAGCGTGCTGGGATTTTATATATTAAGATGTTCAGTTAATTCATTCAGTTTTGATTACTATGATTACTATAATATGATACTAAATTTTAATTGTTTTTTCTTATACCGGATTTATTCATTATTATATTTTTCAAATATTTTTAGTCTTAATGTGTTTCGTTTTTCACCAAAAAATGACACGCTGGAGCAGCAGGAGCAGGAGCAGCAGCGTGCTGGGATTTTATGTATTAAGGATATCTCTTATGAAGGGATTAAGAAATATAAAACATAAGCCACGGAATTGCTGCTTTATGAATATTACATTTGACGTTTTCTGATTATCGTTTGACGATTTCTGAATATCATTTGACAGCTTCTGAATATCATTTTGACAAATCTTAATTACAATTAACGATTTCTGAATATCAGTTGACAAATCTGAATTACAATTGACGATTTCTGAATATCAGTTGACAAATCTGAATTATAGTTGACGATTTCTGAATATCAGTTGACAAATCTGAATTACAGTTGACGATTTCTGAATATCAGTTGACAAATCTGAATTACAATTGAAGTTTTCTGAATGGCAGTTGATCTTTTCTGAATTACAGCTGCAAAAGGTGCAGTCGAGCGGATAATGGTTCTTAAATTTGAAACATGCGGACGGACTAACGGACGGACGGACAAGAGACCAGAAACATCCGGAAAAAAGCCTGGTTTCTCCCCCCAGCTGGGCCAACCTAGTTGGTGGGAAATTTTCAAAATTATCAAAATAAAATTCAAATTACTTATCGTAAAGTTGTTTTTACGATTTTTAATTTCATCATCAAAACATTGGAACTACTGTCTCTATAAAAAAAAGTGTCTATAACAAGAAAGAGAGTATTGGGGGGTATTCCATACCCCCCAAACCCCCCGGTTTCGAAAACCGGAAGATTGTGTGTATGATCTGTAATCGACTTTATTATTAAATAAAAACGTTTCCATTTTTCAGAACAAAAGCATTTTGTAGGTAGTGGTAGAATACACTGGGAGGTTTGGGAGGTCTGGGAGGATGACATTTGGTCTGGTAATGTGGCAATAATAACAATAATAAATGGCAATTATATTCGATGGAATTAATTGCCTGAATGTAAATAATGTAGAGTTGATTTTAGTTTAAAATACTTGGTAATTAAAACTTCCACTCTTCTGTTCTCGCCAGGACCCGGAAGCGGGGGGGGGGGTGTAAAGTTATAATTTCTTGTTAATACTTGAGTACCACTACTTTATTTACTTACTACTCCCTAAATTATGCAAATACTACACCATTCCCACCAGTAATTCAGAAGAAATTAACTGCTATTCAGAAAACGTCAATTGTAATTCAGATTTGTCAACCGATATTTAGAAATCGTCAACTGTAATTTAGATTTGCCAGTTGATATTCAGAAATCGTCAGTTGTAATTCAGATTTGTCAACTGATATTCAGAAACCGCCAAATGATATTCAGAAAACCTCAAATAAAAATCAGAAAACGTCAAATGTAATTCATAAAGCATCAAATCTGTTGTTTATTTTTAAATTTTATTAATCTCTTCATAAGAGTATAATAATATAATCGTTTATAAGCAAACAAATGCAACAACTTGATAAGTAATCAGTAAAATGTCGGCCCCTAAGTTATTTGTTGAAATTTGAATTTTATTTGACTATTTCTGAATATCAACTGACGATTTCTGAATATCGGTTGACAAATCTAAATTACAACTAACGATTTCCGAATATCAGTTGACAAATCTGAATTACAGTTGACGGTTTCTGAATATCATTTGACAAATCTGAATTGCAAATAACGATTTCTGAATAACAATTGACAAAACTGAATTATAATTGATGATTTCTGAATTTCAACTGGCAAACCTGAATTATAGTTGACGATTTCTGAATTACTGGTGGAAAAGGTGTAGAATGGTGAGTTTGAATGGAGAACCACAACATACAAATAATTTTTACGATTTTTTTTCCCATCCGAAAGTTCATATTTAATAATAAACCCACTCACAAAATATGAACATAAACCTTCTGTCCCTGAGACCGGGGGGTCTGGGGGGTATGGAATACCCTCCAGTACACCAGTAATTGTGTTTATAAAAAAAACAGAAATAGCGGCGCTTGTTATGAAATTGAACTAATTTTTCAATCTAACATGTAAAAGTTAAGATTATTATGAATTGAAAATATTCAAAAATAATTGTAGATTGGGGTTAAAAAATGAAAAAAAATTAAATTGAAAACGGGGTAGGCTTAAAGAGTAACCTAACTTAAGAGTAACCGAAAAACTAAAAAAAAACGAAACATTGACGGTAGGCGATTTGATTTAAGTCACTGCAGCAAGCAGACGAAAACTGTTCAGCAAGTTTCAACAAATTTAAACTAATATTTTCCTCGTAATAAAATAACCGTAACACAACAAAATTGCTCCAAGTAAAAAAAATAAAATAATAATCAATGTTTTATTTTAGGCTGCTGGAATGAGAAACATTGCCAAATAAGCGATGACAAACACTGCCATCCTGAGTGCATTAGATGTACCGGACCTGGACCCAATGAATGTAAAACTTGCAAATTGTACATCAACAACCAAACCTGTGTTTCAAGCTGCCCAAGCAATAAGTAAGAGTCTTCAGTTTAATGAAATTACATTTATTTTCTTCTTTTTCTAGAATTCTGCATACAAAACTAGGAAGATGCTTAGACAGAGATCAGTGCAATTCAACTCACATACCAGGTTCCTGGAAACTCGTCGACAACAAATGCATTTACAATTCGACACGAAAAGTATGCAACTCCACGTTAATCGATAGTATGAATGCTGTGAGACAGTTTAGGCAATGCACCCATATTAACGGTTCGTTATCAATTCGCGTAACTGCGCTAAACAGCGAATTGGAACTAAGCAAGAGTTTATCTTCTATCGAAGAAATCTCGGGCTACTTAAAAATTTTTCGTTCCACATTGGTAAATCTCGATTTTTTCAGAAATTTAAGAACTATCCACGGCAAAGAATTATATAACGAACAGTACTCTGTGATCGTGTACGAAAACCCAAACTTACAGAAACTGTGGAACTGGAACGAATTTGGAATAAACATCAAGAGAGGCAACATATCGTTTCACTACAATTCTCAACTATGTCCAAAGGAGATACAAAATTTTGGCAAAGCAGCAAATATAACTTTCGACGAGTTTGATGTGTCGCCTTACTCTAACGGCCATAAGCAGGCCTGCGAGTACATCGATCTGAACGTAAGCGTTGAAGCAAACGCAACAAATGCAACATTATTATGGAACAACTACACTATCCAATCCCAAAACGTTTCTCTAATTGGTTATCTTCTTTATTACATCCAAGATCCTTTCAGCAACATGACAATCTACAACGAACGAGATGAATGTGAAGATAACAGTTGGGAGAGCGCATTCGTTACGAGTAACAATCATACACTTCTTAATTTAAATCCATACACCACATATGCGTTCTACGTCAAAATTTACACTTCGTCTTCTTTAGAAGGAGGACGGACGACAATAAACCGTTTTAAAACGAAAACCAGCGACCCAGAGCTGGTGGACGAAATGGAAGCTAATTCTTACAGTTTTGACACTGTTCTTCTGAATTGGAAACCTCCAGTCTTCAAAAATGGTAAAATTACGCATCACAGCTTGGTAATTTATGTGCAAGACGACGATCAGGAATTTATAGCCGAAAGGAACTACTGTAAGTTTCCCCACGTTTTTACCCAAGAGGATATTCCAGTTTCCACAACAGAAAGCACACCAAAATTGGAACCACAGGAAGACTGCTGCGAAGCCACTAAAGGGGATGCAATTGATTGGATTAGTAATTTTTGCAGCAAAATGGATATGATTAGCCCTAAATTGAAATCTTGCAAAGATTATATGTATTCCGTGGAAAACGTAAAAAAACCCGAACAGCAGGATAAGTTTGTGACACAAAACTCTAGAAGTATGGTGAAACCAAGTTATTTCGTCTTGGAGAAAGTAATACCGGAAGGTTCCATTACGACGTACAATGTTACTAATTTGACCTATTTCACAGTTTATATTTTTCTCGTGCAAGCCTGTATCGGCACCTCGCACTGTAGTGCCGTAATGTATGCATCCGAAAGAACAATGAGCAAACCCGAAGCGGATGACATTCCTCCCGGGTGTACAGTTACTGTAGTGGGGAAAAATTGGACTTTGAGTTGGTCAGAACCAAAACATCCAAATTCGGTGATAGTGTCGTACTACATCGAGTACCAAAGAGTTGGTTATAAAAATTCTTCAACTGACTGTATAACCAAGCAAAAATGCACATTGCTTGGTTTTAAATACACCAAGAGTAATTTTTCGCCCGGAAACTATTCCGTGAGGATCAGAGCTGTTTCGCTTGCGGGGCCTGGGAAGTTCAGCGAGTTTGTAAACTTCGAAATTGGCCCCGAAGCACACGAAATGTCCATCGAGCTCGTGATAGTTTTGACCGTCGTCTTCATTCTGCTGATTGTTGCCGGTTTGTTTTATTATCGCTATAACAATAACGTACAGCGTAAACCAGCGTTGGACGAATTGAATTTAATATCGGGCTCTACATTTGACGTTTCTGGCCCAACGTACGTGGAGGACGAATGGGAAATCGATCGTGACGATGTTGAAATTTCATTTGAAATCGGACGAGGGTCTTTTGGTGGAGTTTACAATGGGATTATTAAATCGAAACAGCTTTCGTGTGCTGTAAAGGTTGCTAGTAGTTTCAGGAATAATGTGTACGAGAAATTGTCGTTTTTGAACGAAGCGTCGTTCATGAAGTCGTTTTGTACGTCCAATCACGTGGTGAAACTGTTAGGGATTGTTTCTCGCGGACAAGTCCCTATGGTGATAGTGGAATTAATGGCAAGGGGAGATTTGAAAACTTACTTGAGACAGAAAAAACGTTCGTTAAACGGATTGACCTCTAGTGAGATGTACCGAATTGCAGCCCAAATTGCCGACGGTATGATGTATCTAAAATCCAGAAAGTACATTCATCGGGATTTAGCAGCTAGGAACTGCATGGTTTCGTCGGATCACACTGTAAAAATTGGCGATATTGGAATATCTAAAGATATGTTATATGAAGCGGATTATTACAAAATAGAATCGGGAAGTTTAATGCCGGTGAGGTGGATGGCTCCTGAAAGCTTAACTGATGGAGTCTACACAAGCGATTCGGATATGTGGAGCTATGGAATCGTTTTATGGGAAATTGTGACTTTTGGGGAACAGCCGTATCAAGAACTGTCCAACCAACAAGTTATTCAATTCGTTATTTCTGAAGGGACACTGGAACGTCCCCGAAAGTGTCCCGACTTGTTATACGAAATTATGTCCGTTTGTTGGAAATGGAAACCTTCTCTTAGGCCAACCTTCACAGATGTGGTGGAAAAATTAGAAATGCACGTTGGTCAACACTTTCGACTTGTGTCGTTTTATCACAGTTCGGAAGGGGACGAGTGGAAGCTTAACAACAAAAATCGGACGTACAGTCCGGCAGCGTTTCCGGAACCCTTTGACATCAACAGGGCCGTACATTGGGACACTTCTTTTGACGATATTAGCATTTAAAGTTTTAGTAGCTTAAGTTCCTAAATGTAATTTATTAAAATTTATAAAATAAATTTTTAAAAAGTAAATCCTGCTCTGCGGGTGCTAATTCGCTGATGACCTCTGTCTTATATTTTGCTTATATAATAGAGAAATCATAATTACTCATAATAAGATTTAATTGTAAGTAAACTACACGAAAGTAATAATTGAATTACATAAAATTATGGAGATTGCCCATTAAAAGCCTGTACAATATATTTACCAATAATTAATACGTTACTGGAAAACTATTTGCGTAGGCTATTGAATTTAATTGTTATAATTTATTTAATTTTATGATACTAGTATATTCAGTACAAAATTAACATATTCGGAACTGCTATTCTAACTAAGAAAAAAACTAAGAAAAATAAAAAAAATTGTTAAATTTAACTATCGGCTTATCTATCGCAAGCAGCACGTTTAACACTTATAATGGTGATTATGCAAACCTGTCTTTATCTTCTTTTTTATTCGACCTCAGAGGGTCCACATTAAATTAGATGCGAATCTTCTACACTCCTTCTTGCGATAAACGGAACCGCTACCAGGTAATTCCAGGATAATTTTCTTCCACTTCTTCAAAATACATTTCTCAAAAAAAATTTCTTAAAAAAAAATTGAATTTATTCTTTTCGTGTCTAAATATTTTGTTTTTATTATTACTTTGTGGTTTTCCTAATTTTTCTAAGGACCACACGTAACAACTTCCTCTTTGAGGTTCTGTCGTCAACTGATTTTATTTTTGTTATTATTCTTCATCAGCCCGTTGTCTAGCAATTTCTTCTTTTTTTATATTCAATTTTTCAAATCAATGCTTGTTAATGATAATGCGATTCTTTATCTTTATTTCATTCGCATGCACACGCACTTTTCCCAATTACATTACAACACCTAAAGTTCTTTTACTTTCAATTGTTTATTTTAACCGATTTTAACCAATTATTTAAATTATAAATTTAAATGTTAGGTAAGTTTCTTCGAATTCGTATTTTTTTTATTTTTGACATAATTCTTTGAATTAATAAAATTCCAATGATTTTCTTGGAATTCCAAAGATTCTCAGAAAATTTCAATGATACCAAACAAAGGGAAGGTAACGGGGTGCTTGTCCCCCCTCATGATCTATCAAAACCAATAAAATTACTAAGTTTTGTTAAAATTTGAAAAATAAAAATAATAAAAAAAAATAATAAAAAAAATATAAATAAAAAAACCTACATAATTTCTCATCAAAAAATATGTATTTACTCTCTCCCAGCCAGCCTCACTAACCTCCATAAATTTTTCCTGAATCTGCTCTTGTGTACAAGTGAAAGCAAATTTGAGGAAATCCCAGGAAGTCTTAAGGGGCTGTCCATTAAATACGTAAGGGCGATTTTTGAAATTTTTGACCCTTTCCCCCCCACATAAGAGCACGTAAGATTTTGCCCCCCCCACATCTTACGTAAGGATTATAAAACAAAAATATAGTTGAGTCCCCCCCCTCTCTTCCGTTTATATTTATAAAATATTAATAACAATAATATTGGTTATTATTCAAAAAATACAAAAATGGTATAAATAATTTAAAAATTTAAAAATCAAATATAATTTTCTTTATAAATTATAAATTATAATTATTTGAATTTAATTTAATTTTTTAATTTAAATTTAAAAATTTTAATTTAATTTAAAAAAGGGAAATTACGAAACTTACGTAAGAAATACGTTGGACCCTCCCCCCCCCTACGTAAGGGTCCGTAAGATTTGCCATCCCCCCCTCAAAACCCTTACGTAATTAATGGACGGCCCCTAAGAAATAGAAAATGGTCGGAAATCTTAAAAATACAATTGATAAGCTTTTTCTCATTTTTTCCAAGATTTCTTAAGATATTTTAGAATTTTCTAGATTTTTTCGGATTTATCACTTCTCAGAATTTCTTAATGTCCCGAAATTTTCTAGAATTTTCTGAAATTTCTTTGGATTTTCTTAAATTTTTCTTTTTTCTAACTTTTTTAAGATATCCTAGAATTTTTTAATTTTCCTTCATTTTCCTCTTCCTGAAAATTTTCTTGAACTTAGTAAAATTTCCACGGATTTCTTGAAATTTTCTAAGATTCTAAAACTCTTTGAGATTTTCTGGAATTTCACCGAATATCTTCAGATTTCTCTTCACTAGTACACCGGAGTTTTCTTACAGTTTTTCCCTAGTTAGTTGCTGGGAAACCGAGGAGAAATCGTGATATACAAAAGTGAAGGAAAATCTTAAGAATACTCCAGATGAGCTTTAGTTTTTAGCTTTTTAAATTTTCTGAGATTTCTTTTACCTTTTTAAAATATTCTAAATTTCCTCGAATTTCTCATTTTCTAAGTTTGCCTGACAAGGGCGGCTATAAGGAGGGACGATAACGGCGACAAAAACGAACTAAATTTACTAAATTTTTCTTAACTTTCAAAAATATACCTTAATCCTCGCCAGCCCCATTTACCCCATCTTTATCAACTTCTTTTACCCCCTGCACGAATTTTCTCTGTATGGCAGACGTCATACAATAATGTCTCTTACATGAAAACCTTCGTTGTTGAAACCGGGGGGCTTGGAAGGTATGGTATATCCCCCAGTGTTTTAGTAAATAGGTTCACATTTTACTCAATCGTTTCTTTTGAAATATGAAAATTTTGCTCAATTTTTTCATCGCTTATCACTGAAAAAAAGCTAAATTATCCAATAAAAATTAAGTTAGAAAATTTAGAAAACAGTCTCCGGAATTTTATTATTAAAAAATATCTCACAATCCAAATGATCATATTTACCAATTATGCTGAAAGGCCTAACCCCGCACTGTTATATCATCTGATATAATATGTAAATTGTTAATCTTGACATAAAAATTAAAAAAAGATTAATTGTATCAAATCACGAAATAAACCGATTACAAATGGAAGAAATTAAAAATAAATAAATATAAAGCAAACATAATTTGTAAATTAATTGAAGTGACCGATATGAAGTTTTATTTGAACAAAATCCAATTAGCTCCAAGTTTTCTGTATTTTAAAAAGTTTTTTGTTTGCCAAACCACAACTTTTTCAATAAAGAGATGAGTTTCCGATAGTTCCATTAAAAGGTCTGTGTTGTTTCTACAGAAAACTTCAAATGGAGAAGAAGCCATTGATCAAAGAATCTACATGGATATTAAATGTTTTGGGCGTCAGTCCATTAAATAACAGCAGATCCTCAATAATTAGAGGTTTCTTTCCGTTGATAGGCTGTGGGATATTCACAATGGAAGTATGTTTGGGCCTTTTCAAAAATTTGAATATGAAAAATTTGGTTTTCAGTACAGCATGTTTCATCGGATGCTGGCAGGTAATCAACCCTAAATGTTCTTTCGTTCGTTTAATTTCAAAACTTGCAGAGCTTCGTTAAAATTTCTGTCCTAATTATTCAACGCAAGAATATTGCAAGTTTGCTGAAAACCATGCATTTAAAATACTGGAAGTTCGAAACTCTAGATCCACATTTGCAAGCTCATTGCAATAAAGTCTACAAACTCTCCAATCGGCTCATCATAGGTGCAATTTTTCTCTTTTGGGCCACAATCGCAATGTATATGGTCGACCCGGCTGCCATCAACCAGAGATCCTTACCAGTTCCTCTTTATCATTTCATTATTGACGGTATCTCGCTTCCTGTTTATATTACCGGTTTCGTGTACGAAGTGGTAATATTGATATTAATTGGAACATCATGCTTCATGGGATTTGATTTTCTTTTGGGAGCTATTATAATCTATCACGTCAACGAGTTGTATCTGATCAAAGAAAAGTTTTTGTTGGTTGCCAAAAATGATTTTGAAAAAAATAATTTGGAAATGTTGAGAAAATTAACCATCCATCAAAATTTAGTGCTATCGTAAGTTACCATTATTGCCAAGGGCAAGGCCAAGGGCTAATCTGAAAAGTTTTTCCAAAGGACTAGATTTTTTGATAATAATAGTCATTTTTAAGGTGCATCCAGAAAACCAATAAAATATTTGCTAGATTTTTCTTCAACACATTTTTTACCAACATTTTTTCCACTTGTTTGTGCTTGATCAACATCGTAAGTGAGGGGTGAGTATAAGTAGATTTACAGCTTCGCTTTGGACACTGCAATATTTATTCCAGATTTCCACCTGATTATAAAAATATAGCGCAGGCATTCGCGACTCTATTACTTTTTCTATCAACTTTATTCCTTTATTGCTTTTTGGGAACTCTCCTAACCACCGAGGTAAATACAGCCCCATAAAGCAGTTCGACTTACAGATAAAGTATTTTTAGGCTGAAAATATAGGAGATTCCGTTTATAATTCCGATTGGTTAAAAGTAAACAAAATCGATCTGAGAAGAAATTTAACCTTAATTATTCAGCGGTCCCAAAACACCACTAAACTGAGTGCCGGTCCACTCATGGATCTGAATTTGGAAAGCTTTGGAAGAGTAAAATAATTTTTTTTTACAAATTTCGGATTCCGGATAAAGATTTTTGCTTTTAGATAATTGGAACAGCTTTCAACTTCTTCACTTTGGCCGAAGCACTGTTTAATAAATAGAATTAGAAATATATTAAGAATTCTCTGTAATCTTAATATTTGGGTTTGCACAACGCACAATATAAACACCAAACAGTTTATGAATTCAAACTTCCAAAGGGGAACCACATAATTCTAAAACATCTGATATCTCGAAAAAACTTCGTGTTTTTGTAATAATTATACAAAAGTAATTAAATGCAAATATTTATTATCTTTCATTCTATTCAAATTAGTTTAAAATTAGCATCTGCTATTTTCATATTGCAAGTTTATAGATAAATAGATTAATATACCATTAGTTGACCTTTGATAAACGCTTTCCATAGGAGATTATCTAGGTAACCAAAACTATGTCACCTGTGCTAGAAGATAATAGTAAGTTTTTGCATATACCCACTATAACAATAATATTTCAAGCGCCACCATGCGGAATAATATTAAGTTAGCCTAATACGTACAGTTGGTATAGAAAGTTTTCTTTATAAACCAAACATTTGCGTTCTTAAAAATAATTTTATTGGTTTTATTTGCTTACTAGATTTTGAGTTGAAAATTTGCTTATTGGATTTTGGGAACTCTCGAGCATTGATGGAAAAATAGTATAATGCAAGGTCAAGTTTGCTTGGTTAGTTAATCATTATTTACTATAGGTGTGAAAAAATGGCCTCTAGTTTATAAAAAAGATAATATAAATCAAGTTCTTGGTTAATCCAATTCGTTAAGAATAAATTTATATAAGTGCTAATTATTATTGCGTAAGCAAAACACAAATACTAGAAAAATGATGTTATATTGCTTTCTGGGAAGTAAAAATAAATATTTTCCTAAATTTACATACTTTTAGAAACATTTCGAGTGATTTTATAGTGTAAACATAATTTTATGAATAAAGTACATAATAATGGCGATCCGCAGTGTTGATTCGGTCAATATTGAAGTGGTCATGGATTTTTGAGATGTCGTTTACTTCGTACACGTGTGTCATGTAATGGTTTTAATTTTCTCACTCTTTGGTCAACAAAAATTGTATAACAGCCTAATATAAATAGTTTGCTTATAAATCAATAGACAACTGTTTAAAACTCTGAATGAGCAGAATATAATTTGGAAACAACCAAACATCAAACTTGGGGTGATAACTCATCTTAAAAGGATTGTTTTAGAAATGTGGAGGATGATATTGAAGATCTACAGGTTTGAACCGGGCGAAACCGGGTGCATGCGCAAGTTACTAAATCAATTTTTTTCATTTTGTCATAAAGAGATAAAAAAATGTCTGAAAGCCTTCGGAACTCGAAAATCATGAATTTAGAAAAACATTCCTGAAGGCAACCAAAATCGAAAGTCGTGAGTTTAGAGGCATGAATCTATTTTTAAGATAATTTCTA
Organism: Cantharis flavilabris; assembly: GCA_949152465.1. NCBI lineage: Eukaryota > Metazoa > Arthropoda > Insecta > Coleoptera > Cantharidae > Cantharis > Cantharis flavilabris. The sequence continues at coordinate 7,598,887 of OX424438.1, forward strand.
CTATTATTAATCAAATACAATTTAAAGTAAATTTATGGTATGATGTTAACGGTTGCACATCTTGCCGGCAACTGTTTACGTCGGGTACACACCCCGTCAACAGAATGGAGTTAAGCGCCGACCACTTCGTACAACTGAGTGTTTCTTATGTAAAACATCGCAATACTAATATCGATTATTTTCTCAATTAATCGATATTGAAAGTTCTGACGATTTCCATGCAATTCCAGTGATTATCAAAGAATTTCTTCTAAACAAGGGCGGATATAAAGACGAATAACTACCCCCACCCCCTATTTAATTTTATTAAAATGTATAGATCAGTTTTTTATTTTTCATTTTTCTGAGATTGTCTAGATTTTTCTAAGATTGTCTAGATTTCCTAAAATATCCTAGAATTTTCTGTGACAAGATTTCCTAAGATCTTGAAATTTTTTAGATATTTCTAAGATTTTCTAGAATTTTCTATTTCCTCTAATTTTATATATTTCCTAAGATTGTAAAATTAATGAGATTTTCTTGGATTTCCTAAAATTTTCTGGGATTTCTTCAAATAAAACTATGGAGAAATTGTCATAAGCAAAGCTAAAGGGAAATCAGGGGAAATTTGAGGAAATCTAGAATATTATAGACGATCTTCTTTTTGCCTTTTCCATTTTCTGATATTTCATTGGCTTTAAAATTTTCTGGATTTTTCGAGATATCTGAAGTTATCTTAGAATTTTCTATTTCCTAGATTTTCTCGACTTTTCTGCATTTCTCTCGATTTACTATTTACTGAAAGTTTCTAGTTTCCTTAAATTTTCTTAAAATTTCTATGGAATTTTAGAGAATTTCTATATATTATGTGACCTGGACTACGAAAAGGGACCTTAACTCGGAAAAATTAATTTTCATTTTTTTGGTGATTTTTATAGAAAAAAGGAAGCTCTTTCGAATGGCGCAAACCACAAGTTTCTATCTCCTTTTTTAACTTCACAAATCAATCTCAAAGTTGAATGTAAAATCATAAAAAATCAATAATTTTTTTTTAAATTACCGATTCAAGGGAAATTTTAGCTTGTTTTTACCTACGAAAATATTCCCTGTAAAGCCAACACTGGGTAATGAACATCGCAAAAAGTGCCGAAGAGCTAAAATGGACCGCGGGGAATGCAGAAGTGCAATTATAGCCTAGCAACGCATCGGATGCAGTGATAATTTAGCCGCGCAACAGATGGACTAGACCCGTCCAATTTGAAGTGGGCGGACAGATCATTAATACAAACAACCAAGTTAGAGTGCTGAGCGTGAACGTAGACAAAGGCCTGACCCCACATCAAGAGGGTCGCGGCAAGAGCGACGGCAACTATGGAGGCCGGCCGTAAGTAAAATCATGCCTAACATGAAGGACTCTCTAGAAGGCAAGAGAAGGTTCCTGTGTTCCGTAGCGGGGTCAACAATGCTATGCGCCGCCCCGATATGGGTTTTGTCAACAAAAAAGGTGACTTACCGATACATGCTGGAGAAAGTCTAGAGGAGATGTGCCCTCAGAATCAGCAGCGGATATAGGACAACGTCCACAGACGTATTCGCGTTCCTCATGCCAGTCCATCTCAAGGCGGAGATGCGCGATGCCAAGTACAGATCCGCGAACAAGACTACCTACAAGGCACGTTGTGCTGAAATCCAAGAAAGATGGCAGAACTCGTGGAGAGAATCGAGCAAAAGCAGATGGACCCACCAACTCATTCCGGACATCGCGCCGTGGGTGAACAGAGACCACGGCGAACTAAACTACAAGACTACCCAGGCTTTACCGAAGCTATCTGCATCGATTCAAAAGATCGGCAACCCCAAACTGCGACTTCTGTGACGTCTCGACTGGAGAAACGCCGCCCAAATCCAACATGGTGGGATTGATGCTAGTTAGCCGGGAGAAATGGGAAGCGATAGAGAAGATGTTGGTGGGAATAATGGCAAACAAAGCCAAAGCCCAAGACGAGATCGACAGGAGGAGAAACGAAGAAGGAAGTGACTAACGCGATTGATGAAGGAGAATGCCGGAAGAAATGCGAGTGCGATTCCCGGCACCTCCAAGGAGTGGGGTTTTAGTCAGTAAAAATCTGACACTACCACCCTAACCACAGGGTGGTGTCTTTTGAAGATTTCCCCACTCCCGCGGCAAATCTCAAAAAGGCTATTGTAGGGCAGTTAGCCTTGAGACAGTTGACCACCGACAACTGGCCTTGGTGACAATTGGCCTTCGGGACTATTGATTTTCGGGATTATTGACCTTCAAGACTATTAACCTTGGGGCAATTAGCCTTCTGGAATATTAACTTCATGGTAATTGGCTTTCGGGACTATTGGTCTCGCGTGTAATATTTTTAAAATTCATAAAAAGTGAAAATACAGAATTAATCGTAACAGCAAGAGCATGGGCATTCCAATTTCAAACAACTGTCCCAAAGGCTAATTGCCGAGAGGCCAATAGTCCTGAAGACCAATAGCAATAGTCCCGAAAGTCAATAGTCCCGAAAGCCAATTGTCGCCAAGGCCAGTTGTTGGAGGCGAACTGTCGTAGAGCCAACTGTCTCAGGCCCAACTGTCTGTGAGCATATTAATTGATTTAAATCTGACAATGAGGTAGCTTGCTAACTTTTGATTTCTTGTTGATGAGGGCAAATCATCAACTCAGAGCTTTACGTACCCTCCGAAGCACGGAGACAATCATAAGAAATTTTAATCTCTTTCCGGTTTCGAACCCGGTACTTTAGTGTCAGTAGTTATTCAGCTAACATACTAGGTTAATTACCGTCTCTTTGGGTTGTAAAAATTGGGAAAGCCAATTTTTTAAATTATAACACTGACAAAACAACAAAACAAAAAAATTTGATCAAAACTACTTTCTATTTTAACTAAAGATTGTTTGAATAATTTCCAATTTTAATGAATAAATTATTCCCTTCAAGAATAAACACTTCTACTCTCAAAATACTCGTAAATTACGGATACAAATTTTGCCCAACCGCTTAGGCGGCCATCTTGTTGGTGAAATCCCGGTTCTCCCCCTAGTTGGCAAAAATGCCATAAATTTAAAAATTACAACAAAAATGAAATCCCCTCCTCCTTCCCGGCACTAGGAAATTTAGTTAATGAAAAAAATTAATCCAGGGACCAGGATTTGAACCGAGGTTGTCCGCTTCCCAGTTGGTCGGAGTAGGCTTCACGCCATACTGCTGGTTTCAGAGACCAAAGAGGTGAATTTGTTTTCATTATTTTTTTAAAGATTTTGAAAATAAAATTCGTAATTCGGGAATTACTATCATATGGAAGGACCGTAATTGGTAATTGGACAGTAAAAAGTCTAACTATTAACTCACTTTAATACAATATAATTTTTTTAAACTTTTTATTCTCTTAACAAAGTGAATCTACATCTGTTATGGATATGTTGATCTAGATTCATAATAGAAAAAAGCAACACAAACTTTACAAAAAATTTACAAGTAGTAATTCTTTTGCCAAAGCAACGGGACTGTGTAGATCCAAGCCTTCTTCCTTCTACAGTCGTCTTTCCAACTATTATCCCATTACTTGGAGAAAAATACATTTTTGCCTAACTTTCACATTTTTCTTGAGGTTGTAAATGTTATTGCAATAATCAAAAATATATCAATATAATTTCTATATTAGCAAAATATAAGCTTTAGCTGTGCATTGCAAGTGGAACGTGTTTTTTGCCAGACACCTTCCATCTCAAATATCAACCCAATGCAAAGGGCTAAATTCTAAATTTTAAATACTACCTAAAACGTTTCGTCATAGAAGGTAATATTCGGGTACTTGTTGGTAACTTCAACAAATTGTTTCGTTGGGATTGTATTCCCATACAATTTTACAATACTTAACGGAGGTAGTTGTTCAAAAAAATCTTCGCTAAACTCCTTGATCCCATTATACGTCACATCCAACAGCGTCAAAAACTTCAAACCATCGGTTGCCAAAATTGGATTCTTCTTCAATCCGCAGTTAATCAAATACAAGCACCTTAGTTCTTCCAATCCATCGAAGTGACCGTTTATATCGAACTCCAAATTATTAAAACTTAGTTCCAGCAACCTCAACATTTTCAAACTTCCAAAAGCAGATTGTTCAATTTTTTTCACATTACAATACTTCAGCGACAGCCATTCCAGCAATGGTAGGCTTTCAAATATATTTGAAGTCAAAACCGTAAGAACGTTACTTTCTAAATTCAATAATCTCAAATTTTCCAAACCATTAAATGTTCCTTCATCCAAACTTCCAATTCTATTGTTCGACAGATCCAGTTTCCTCAATTCACTTAAATTCGAAAACGTATCGGCACGTAAGCACCGAATAAAATTGTTCCCTAAACTCAGATCGGTAAGTGCTCCTAGTTCATTGAAAGCGCCAACCTCAATCTCCCCAATTTTGCATTTCTCCAAACTCAAGTGCTTCAAATTTGTAAGTCCATTAAAACAATTTTCCTGTAGTTTTGTAATCGAGTTCCTTCCTAGGCACAATTCCTGTAAATTTTCCAAACTCGAAAACAAGTTAGGCGGCAGTTCTTCCACCTTATTGTCGGTTAAAAACAGCATATCCAGTTTAACATTTTGACGGAAAGTATTTTCATCCAAATTTGTCAAACTATTTTTCGTTAAAATGATTCGGTTTAATTCGACCAAATCTTCGAACGCATCGGGTTCGATTTGGTGGATTTTGTTGTTTTCAAAATTGAGGAATGTCACATTGAGGAGACCTTTGAAGAGGGAACCGTCAATCTCCTCGATTTTATTTTTATCCAAAATAATTTTTTCCACATTGGTTAAGCAACTAAACAGCTGAGAAGGAATACTGGAGATTGTGTTGGAGTGCAACGACAGTTTTTTGAGATTTTCCAAACCTTGAAACGCATTTTCGTGAAGATCGACTATGAAATTTTCCGAAACGTTCAGTTCTTCCAGATTTTTTTGATTTTGGAAACAATTTTCTTCCAGACTCTTGAAAGAATTGTCGGCCAAGTTCAAAATTTTTAGGTTTTCCAGTTTCGCGAAATTTTCATCGGTTAACGAATCGAGTTTGTTGTTGCTGAGATCCAAGGTTTCCAACGATTCCAGATCGTCGAAAACATTTGGACTGATTGACTTTAAGGCGTTGTGACTCAAGTTTAAGTTTTTTAAAACTGTTAGGCCGGGTAAATTCGGGGTTTCTGTTAACCTGAGATAGCTGAGGTTTAAATCTTCCAGAGTGGGATGGTTTTGCCAAACGTCTTCGCTGATCAGCAGTTCTTCGTTTTTCATCAAATTTAAATTTTTTAAATTGCTTAGCGGAGACAGAATTTCTGCCGTTAGAAATTCCAATTTATTGTCACTGAGATTTAAACTTTCGATAGCGGTTAAATTATTGAAAGCTCCATCCGGTATCCGTCTTAAGTTGCAACTTTTTAATTCCAATTCCTTAAGGTTTTCGAAGAGGGCGAAATTATCTTCGGTGAAATCCAAAATTTTGCAATTTGAAATTGCCAAGCAGGTCAGGTTGGTGAGATTGGAAAAAATTTTCACATGGGAAAGATCGATGCTGCTCGATTCGATTACAAATTTTTCGATTTCTTCTTCGCTCGTTTCGCTTACTTCGATGTGGCTTACCAGGCAATTATTTAAGGTTTCAATCGAATTTGCATGCTTTATTACGACTTCCTTTTCGATTTGCTCGCAACTTAAGTTGGCCTACAAAGCGTAAATTTAATAATAATTAAAAAATTAATTTGTGTGACTCACCATTTTTTAACGAAGTATTAAGCTGTTTTATTATCAAAATATAAATATTTTTGTATAAGATAACGTTTTGACAGTAGAAACTGAATTTTCTAGTTCGATAGTGGAAAATTTAAGGCGTCGGCGCTTGTTAGAGGTCACATGTAATTCAATAAATTATTGAACGCCCTAGTGACATCATCGTAGAAAATAATTGATTCGGTTTGTTAAACATAGTTTTACAACAGCATTGTTTTTTGCCTATTTAACCAAATAATTATTTTCTTTTATACGGGGGCTTACATCTGAAAATGATCCATCGTGAACTACCTAGTATAAAAAATAATATTTAAAAAAATTGAAACAAATTGGGTGGGAAAACGAAGACTAAACTGAGTAATCGTGCTGAGATTTACTCTCTTACCAGCCCCACAAGGAAAACTCGAATGGCTCTATGCCAATTGAATTTAAAATGCTATATTTTCACGCAAAGAAATTTAATTTCATAAATTTGCTTTTAAAAAATTGTACAAAAAATAGAATAATTTTTTTATAAAAATCTCTTTGCGTGAGACTACCTTTAATTTAAGTTTTCAACAGGATTATTCCATTCAAAATTCAAAAATTGCAAAATTGAAATCTTTGGGTTTAAAACTAAATTTAATTAAAATAATTCATTGATTATAATCTTAAATAATAAAAATAATTACGATTAAGATTAAATTACTTTTAAATTAATTAAAATTAAAATTCCAGCGTAGTTTCTTATCTTTAATTCAACAACAGGAAAATTGAAATAAATGTAATGAAGAGTTTCAAGATAAGCCTAATACGATTGCATTTTAGTATTTTGTTTCAATGTACAAAAAAAAGCAATATTTATACAGAGTGTTTCAGCGATCACGGAAATTCTCTGAGATGGTGATTTTGTAAGAACAATTTTTATATGAAATTTAAAAAAATTATATTGACTGTGCAACAGTTGTTAAATTCACTATGTTAGTCTAAACCAGTGGTTCCCAAAGTGGACCTTAGAGGTCTCCGGGATCACCAATTGACTTGGCGGTTCCTGAACAACGTCAGGGGTTCACAAGGTTTTTCACTTGGGATCCGTACGCAAATTTTGACTATGAAAAAGGAGTTAGTGGGACATTACTTTTCAGAATTAAAAAAAAATTAGAATACAAAAAAATACCAAATTTCAGCTCTATAAGTTGGTACAAAAAATTTGTACCTTCATCATTTGCCGTATAATTTGGAAGGGGGAGAGCAAAGAAAATAAAAATTACTTGTGCTACCTGCCTTGAACGATTTTCTACAACAACTTGTTTTGAGTGCAATTGATAAATGAAACGATGCCTGAGTAAAGTTATTTACAAGCAACTTATTGATTTGAAAATAATGAGGTGCTGTGACCATTTGAAGGCAGAAATTCAAAAAATTGCTTTTTTTTAATTTCTCATAGAAAACTGTCTTCTAATCGTCTACCTCCGAGCTTCTCCACTGTCATGGAGACACCCTGTATTGAATTGCATTTATCTTAAATTCGATTAAATTTTAGATATAAAATTTAATTAATTTTTTATTACATAATTTTCGGTGTTCATTAAACTATATAAGCGAAAATATTCATGGTATTGCAGTTGTTATCAGCATAATGAACAGCATGGAAAATTTTTCGACTTTTTTTATCTTTGTAAGTTTTTTTACAATTTTTTGTTACCTGATCTAAACTTCATTTCTTCCAGGTAATGCTAACAGTGGCGGTTACATCTGCTATTTGGACGGATTATCGCTTAATAAACCAGGAAGAGGGTTATGCCACGGATCCACCCATCTGTACTGCTCCTGGTCTAATGTGCCACGATTGTAAGGATGTGTATTTTTGCGATGGTAACAATCGGCCTTCGAAAATTCAGACCTGCAATTCAACGCAATATTGCGAGAATGGAAAATGTACAAACACTCCAACCTTTCCGTGCTCTCCAGCAAACTCGATAGATTTTCAATGCAAAATGGAAGGACTTTTTCCAGATCCTGGTGATTGCTTCAAATACCATATTTGCGTTGCTGAAACCAACCAGCCCGAAGTAATAAAATCGAATGACGAAAGGACTTGCACAAATCAATTTAGTTACAATCCCCGCACTGGTTATTGTGATAGAAAAATGACCAGCTCTAAGTGTCCGTCATACCCTGTGCCTATCTGCACTGCACCCTTACAAACTGGTGCCTTAAAAGATAATCCAAGCATTTATTACCTGTGTCAAGTATATGAAGAAGAAGAAATATCGGGGACCCCCCCGAAATTAACGACTAGTAGCTCTCCTAAAGAGGTCATATTTTATCCATATCTGAGAATTTGTGAAAATGGTAAACAATATGATCCTTTGAAATTTTCGTGCAAATAATGTACTAATTATAAACCGTAGCTAGTACTTCTTGCAATAAATAAATTATTATTCTGAAGTAACCTCAAGTTTTTGAAATATTTAATATTTTTTTGTGATGGTGTATTCCTTCCTGTTAGAAGCAATAAAATCAAACCGAGACCGGTCCTGTCCAAAAGTATGAGACATCACCCCTATCAATAAATAGACCAAAAGAAATATATATGTCATTCCTCATGCGACCCCGATGAGTGAAACAGTGTTACTTGCTATGTAAATCCCCTTAAATTGGTTAAAGTTGGTAATTGATAAATGGTTATAATAAAAATAAATTAATTGCTCTTTAATTTTTGCCTCCAATCAAAAATCAATCAGAAGTGCCACTACAAGAAAATATCACAAGATTTTGTTTTAGAAACAAGAAATGTTTAACAGATTGAAATAAAATTTTATGTGCTGATAGAGCTCTTTGTGAAAAGTTGTTAGATGGCAATTTAATAATTATTTATTAAATATTCCTATAAATGAATATGTCATTTGGATAAAATTTGGTGTACTGATGATTGGAGGTATTGCGGCAGAAGTAACAATAATTTTTTTGATACATAACAAATTTTAGGTAGATTATTTTGAAATATACACCCTTGCATAATATTTTTCCAAAAGTTTTAAATGGAAATGTTTAGGTTTAATATTAAATTAAATTACAATAATTCATTAATTATAATCTTAAATGATAAAAATTGTTAAGATTGAGATTAAATTACTTTTAAATTGATTGAAATTAAAATTCCTGCTAAGTTTCTTATCTTTAGTTAATAATAGAAAAATAATTAGAAGTTGAAGAGTCTCAAGATAAAGCCAAATACGAATAGATTTTTGTATTTTGTTTCAATATACAAAACAACAAAATTTATACGGAGTGTTTCCACGATCGCGAAAATTCTCTGTAATGATGATTGCGAGTCACTTTTGCAAAAAAAATTTTATCCCAAATTTTTGTCCTAGTTTAAACTATATTGATAGTGCAACAATTAAATTCACTGTATTAGCCTAAACCAGCGGATTTGGGGGTTTTTGAACAACGTAAGGGAGAAAACGACTACCTTTATTTCAGCAAGTTTTTTCACTTGGGGATCCGTGAGCAAGTTTTGACTACGAAAAATGGGTCCGTGAGACTAGCAGAGTTTGGGAACCATTGGTCTAATTCAGCCACTTTGCGGCCCGCGGCCTATTTTATAAATCGACGTAAAAAAATCAAGCTGTTTAATTTACATTGAACAGTTAGCAAAAGCTACTAGTTGTTACAAATCGCACAAATTACGGCAAAACGCGACGAAAAACCTAAAAAAAAACTCATTCGTCCCTGAGAGCGGCCCGGCCCGACTTCCTTTCAATTTGCCCTTGCCTACCGAAAGGTTGCCGACCGCTGGTCTACTCTTTAAAAGCAATTTTTTGAATATCTGCCTTTAATCAGCTAGAACTATTAATTATTTTTATTAATGAATTTGTAGAAGAAATGTTAAAAAATATCAAATTTCTAGTGTTTTTTTGCAAATCATCTCTTAAACCAAACGTCTTTCAAAAAGATAATCATCCAATCCAAGCAAATGTAATAGTCTAAAACTTTAGTCTAGTAAAGCTTTTTGAAAAACTCGAAAATAATGAAAAAAGGTAAATTAAAAAAAAATACAAAATTTCTTATAGAAATCCGCGACAACTAGATATGGGGTATTCCATACCAAATCGACCACTTTTGAGCACGACCCTTTTCGATGTAGCTGAAAGTTTTTCATCTTTTTGTATCCTATGAAAAACGGTTCTCAAAATTTTTTCAAACTTCTTCACCAAACCCAAAAAAAGTTATGAATTTTTCAAAAAAATGGATTTTTTATTTTCAAATAGCTATAACTTTTTCAAAAATTGACCTTTCGGGACTACACTATATTGAACATTTTTGTTTTTAAATGTACTTTTAAGAAAAAAATACAAAAAAATTGGAAGATGATAAACTCAATGAAATTTTCGTATTTTTTGAGGAAAACCGTTATTTTCTCGAAGTTCGCCATTTTTTATTTTATTTTTTATTTTCTAAAAAAAAACTTTAATTAATTTTGCGATTATTCACGTTAATGCCAGATTTGATCGATCTATTTTTCTATTTTTTTTATTCGATTGAAAAAAAAATTTTCAAATTTTCAAAATTAAAAATTTTTTTTTTTTTAAACTTTGTTTATACAATAAAATAAATGCAATAGGGCACTTCCACTCCCCCACTCCAACATGGCTGCCGAACAGCAGCTTGGTGGTATGGTTGGTGGTATTCGCCATAAGATTTGTTAAGGATTCAAGTGTTTTCGTTATAAAAATGTATTTTTTATAGAATTCTAACCAGTTCTTTTAGCATTTTTAGCTTTTATGATACGGTGGTGATTGTTTTATAATAAATTGGGCTACTAAAATCCACAATACTTACAAATAATTGAATAATTTGTGTTATTAAATTTTTGAAAATTATTAGTCTTAAATATTAAAAGTTAGGTACAATAATTTGAAATAAATTGCTTTAAATAAAAATAAACAACATTTCAGCTGTTTATTAATAATTAGTTTCCAGCATTTTTGTGTTTTTGAGTAATTTACATAAATACATTCAGATTTAGTGAAAGATATAATCGTAACTAGCACAGTTCAGGAGTTTACTAAAAAATTTAAAAATTATGTCTTAAAAATCAGCAAATCTTCTAGTCGAGAATGCATTAAGCCCGGCAGATACAAATTTCGCCCAAGTTTGAAAATTCCCTACCTATAACTCAAACTGACGAAAAACCATTTAAAATAGATATTTTCTAGTTTGATTTGGTTAAGTTTAATCATTCATTTAATTTTACTGTACTTTTTATTCTGTAAATATTTGACTTTGTTTAAAGGCAAACCGGCAGAAGTTGGAAAATAACAAATTCTGGTTGTATAGCCCTGCTATTTCAACATGAACCGGAAAGTCAAACAAATTACTGAAACAAAAAAATGCTGGCAAATAATTACAAAACATAACAGCTGAAATGTTGTTTATTTATTTATTGTATTGTATTTCATTTAAATAACTGTTAAAATTATTAAATTATTGTAACTTTTAATAATTTTGGTTAATAATTTTGAAAAATTTAATAACACACAATTTATTCAATTATTTGCAAGTATAGTGGATTTTAGTAGCCCAATTTATTATAAAACAATCACCACCGTGTCATAAAAGCTAAAAATGCTAAAAGAACTGGTTAGAATTCTATGAAAAATACATTTTTATAACGAAAACACTTGAATCCTTAACAAATCTTATGGCGAATACCACCAACCATACCACCAAGCTGCTGTTCGGCAGCCATGTTGGAGTGGGAGAGTGGAAGTGCCCTATTAAACGATTTTACAGTATTATACATTTAATTTAAAGTTTCAACCTACAACTATCTAAATCGTTTATACCTGTTTGTACCTTCATTATTTTATAGTAGATGAAAATTCTAAATAAACAGTATCGTAGTAAAACACCGGGAGACAGGGCCGTCTCAGGAATCAATGACGAATAAAATAATAGCAAGAAAAATTCAATTAAATTCAAAAAAAGCATTAACGAATTACATGTTTAGATCTTATTCGCGGTGTTATCCGCGACACTGATCGCATCACTACTATATGTAGATTTCTAAAGCCAATATCTCAACTATTAATTCTTGTTTAAATTGTAGTTTCTAATGGTCAACTAAAAAGGTTTTTAAAAATTTTTGAATTTCTTGAAATTCAAATATTCTTTTTACCGTTATTTATTCATTATTTTCATTTGTATCAATTTTGTTTTAGATATTTTAGAATATCTGCTCTTTGTACTAAGTCCTCCCTGAGAAAACCAAGGAAAAAACTGGTTTCCCCACCAAATTGCTGCCATCGTAACTATTTAACTTAACTGTATACATAATACCTACTCACTATTATCAGATATACATGAAATCTTAAAAAAATTAACCAAAAGGAATTTGAAACGCGACATACTATGTGTAACTTTGAATTAAATCCAAAAATTGGGGGGACTGGAAAAATGCCTTAATGTGATATTTTAAAATATCTAAAAAAAAATAGGTATAATAATAATAAAAATAATAATAATTTGTCTTTATTCACATGAGTTGACAGTTGACAATTTACAATTTAATTTGCAAATTAATAATAAAAAAAAAACATGAAATATTAAATTGTCCAAAATACAAGCAACCCATGTGGAAGGGCGATGTTCAGAAAGGTCTTCTTACAGAGAACTGGAGCTGGAAATTTTGCATATTCGAATATTCAAAGTTCGAATCCAAATTGAAAATTGCAAGTTTCAGTGTATTTGGACACTTAAGGGAGAATACAGGGGTGGTAACGGGGTAACTACCTCCCCCATGACCCATTAAACCAACAAAATCTCCTAAATTTCGTTAAAATTTGAAAAATAAACCTAAATTCTTATCCAATACAAAACCGATTAAGAGTATTTCTCATCGAAGAGCATTTAAAATTCTCTTAAAAAATTTGCTAATTAATTAGCACCATGAAATCAATAGTTTTGGTGCTGTCGCCCATTGAAGGCAGAAATTCAAATAACTGCTTTAAAGAAAGCTATACCTCGCAAGGTTTGAACTTTAACACAAAATATTTTTTAAAATTTCTCTTTAAAGTATCTTCTATTCGTCTACCTCCCAGATTCCTCACCGTCCGTCGTTGAGACACCCTGTATTAAATTGGATTTATCTTAACTTCGATTAAGTTTTAGATATAAAATTTAATTAATTATTTATTACATAATTTTTGGTGTTTATTAAACTATATAAGCGAAACTATTGATAGTATTACAGTTGTTATCAACCTAAAGTGTAAACTAATCAAAAATGAACAGCATGGAAAAGTTTTCCACTTTTTTTATCTTTGTAAGTTTTTTTTGTAATTTTTTGTATTACTTCATCTAACATTTTTACTTAATTTCTTCCAGGTAATGCTAGTAGTGGCGGTTACATCTGCGAATTTGACGGATTATCGCTTAATAAACCAGGAAGAGGGTTATGCCACGTATACTCCCATCTGTACTGCTCCTGGTCTAATGTGCGACGGTTGTAAGGATGTGTATTTTTGCGATGGTAACAATCGGCCTTCGAAAATTCAGACCTGCAATTCAACGCAAAATTGCGAGAATGGAAAATGTACAAATACTATATGCGCTCCAGTAGGCTCGATCGATTTTCAATGCACAATGGAAGGACTTTTTCCAGATCCTTTTGATTGCTTCAAATACCATATTTGCGTTGCGAAAACCGACAAGCCCGAAGAAATAAAATCGAATGACGAAAGGACTTGCACAAATCAATTCAGTTATAATCCCCGCACTGGTTATTGTGATAAAAAAATGACCAGCCTTACGTGTCCGTCATACCCTGTGCCTCTCTGTACTGCACCCCAACAAACTGGTGCCTTAAAAGATAATCCAAGCATTTATTACCTGTGTCAAATATATGAAGAAGAAGAATCGGGTACCCCTCCGAGCTTAACGACTACTAGCTCTCCTAAAGAGGACGTATTATATCCATATCTAAGAATTTGTGAAAATGGTAAAAAGTATGATCCTTTGAAATTTGAGTGCAAGTAATGTTCTAATTATAAACCGTAGCTAGTATCGCCAGGGTCGTAGTTAGACATTGGTCATGAAGGAGGGTTATTCAATTAAAAAAAGGTTGGCATATGCCCGTATCTTAAATTAATTCTTGTAATATAGCAATTATTTAGAATTACTTAACCCATTAGGCGGGGGGGGGGTTGAACCCCCAAAACCATCCTCTTATATACGGCCCTGAGTATTGCAATAAATAAATTATTATTCTGAAGTAACCTCTAGTTTTTGAAATATTTAATATTGTTTCGATGGTGTCTTCCTTCCTCTTAGAAGTAATAAAATGAAACCGAGACCGGTCCTGTCCAAAAGTATGAGACACCACTCCTATTTATAAATTGACCAATTGAAATAGACATCATTTCTCATGCGACCCCGATAAGTAAACCAGTGTTAAGGTTGGTTTATGCAAAACGTCGACGCACGCAACGCACGCACCCCACGCGTCCAAATAAAGTTGAAGCATAGAATTTCAGTAGGAGCGTTTATGCAGTTAGTTTACACTCTTGATTTTTGGCGGCGTGTGCACCATAAACCCTATGATTTCTATGATTCAACTTTATTTGGACGCGTGCGGTGCGTGCGTTGCGTGCGTCGACGTTTTGCATAAACCAACCTTTACTTGCTGTGTAAATCCCCCTTAAATGTGGTTTGATTAAGTTGTAACAACCGATCCCACCGATTGTCACCATAATATGTAAAACCCTGACTTCGATTGGAACACCGCAGCCAGCGTTGACCAACGTTACTGCTGCAAACGTCCGAAGTTGACTGGTTTGATCAATGTATCTTCCTTCTAAATTCCTCTTTAAGTATGATGCCACCAACAAATTTTTTAAAACAAAATTTGTAAAACTTACGGTATAAACTTAGCGAGCTTGGATGACGTAGGAGTCAATTCGAATAGCATCTTTATAGTCCAAATTGCCCGTTACTATGTTTATTAGGGAACCCAAACCATCTATAAGTCATCGTCTTTGTCTTTTTGAGTCCGTCAAAGGGTTGATTTGCAAAATTTGTTTGTTAATTTGATTCGACAATTGATCTATTAGTTGGTAAGAGTTATAAAAATCTTTCCGGTGTTCCTCGTTAATATGAACGTTATTGAATGTTAAATTTAAAATTATGTATTGATTTTGTAATTTATCAAATTCAGTTACGATTTGTGTAATGTCAAAGATTTGCACAAAGGTCCATTGTGAAATTTTGTTCTGAGCGGTACCTAATTTGATTGATAAAACGCCACGATTGTCCGTCAGTCTTGTGTAAGTTGGTTTATCTGCGGCAACAAGCCAGAAGCATCTGAAATGAGATTAGGTTTCTTTAATTCTTTTAAATGGATAATTTCGATTTTTTGGGTTTTGTGACTAACTATTTCCGCTTTATTATTAGGTAATAAAAGGGTGATTGTGTATGGGCCAATGAATTTGTTTTCTCTTTTGTTCCGCGTTCTACTGTTAATTTTGAATACTTCTTGTCCGATTTTGAAAATGTCTTGTTCGTTACCTTGGGTATTGCGTCGGTTTATTGTTTCAATTTTTGTTTCTGAAATTTTTTCTTTAACTTTGTCATATACAATGTTAGTCTTTTCCTTGTGGTCGTTTACGTATTTTTGGTAAAAATCTTTTTGTAAGAACAATTTGAATTTGAAGTGCTTGGAATTGATTGAACAGGTTTCGAATTAATTTCTTTTAACATTTCTAAAACGTTTTCATCGATGTCCCCGGGGTTATTAATGATAGATTCGGCGTCGATGGTTTCTAAAGCGTTAATTTTTATCATAGAAAGAGCATCCGCGTTTGAATTCAAATTTCCTTTTTTATATACGATATCGTAGTCGAACTCTTCTAGTCTCAGTCGCCACCTTACTAATTTCGAATTTGGTTCCTTTAGGTTAAAAAGCCATGTGAGCGGTCTATGGTCCGCTACGATGGTAAATTTCCGGCCACAAAGATAAGGTCTATAATACTTAGTTGCCCAAATAATTGCCAATAATTCTTTTTCAATTGTTGAATATTTTTGCTCGGTTTCTGTTAAGGTACGTGAAGCGTATCCTATTGGACAATCTGATCCGATTGGTCTTTGTGACAAAATTGCTCTTAAGGCCATGTTTGAAGCATCGGTAGTCAAAATGAAGGGTTTAGAAAAATCCGGGTATTGTAAGATAGGGTCATTGGTTAGAATTTTTTGACAATTTTTAAATGCATTAATAAATTCGGGTGTGTGTTTAATTTCCTTTTCCTTTTTTAAATAAATTGTTAAAGGTTTTGCCAACTTAGCAAAATCTTTGATAAATTTACGATAGCATCCGAGAAGACCTAAAAATTACTTGATTTCTTTAGTCGTTTTTGACAATGGGTAATTTAACACGGCTTGAATTTTATCGGGTTTAAGTTTTACTCCATTGGGGGTTATAACGTGCCCTAAATATGCGACTTCTTTTCTTAAAAATTCGGATTTATCTAATTGGATTTTGAAATTTGCGTTTCTTAATCTTTGGAATACTTCTCTAAGTCGTTCTAAATGTTCTTGCAAGGAAACTGAAAATATTATGATGTCATCTAAATACACTAAACATGTTTCGTTTTGGATTCCCTTCAAAATGTTATCCATAATTCTTTGAAATGTAGCCGGCGCGTTTTTTAAGCCAAAAGCCATTCGGAGGAATTCGTAGTGATCGTTTTCGACCGAGAATGCTGTTTTAGGAATATCATCAGGATCCATTTCAATTTGATGAAATCCTGAAGTTAAATCCAATGTAGTGAAATATTGGCATTTACCTAGCTTATCTAAAATGTCATTGATATTGGGGATGGGATATTTGTCGTCGACCGTTTGTTCATTTAATTTCCTATAGTCAATAACAACCCTCCATTTTCTTTTTCCACTAGCATCTATTTTTTTTGGTACGATCCAAACTGGTGAAGAAAATTGGTGTTGCCAATTAACATTAATGCTCGGCCAGTGAGTTTACCTAAAATTGCTCTCAACAAAAATTGGTTTATGGGATCATTTAAAGTTTCAGTATTGAAAAAGTTAATTAAAAATTGTGTATACGAATTTAGAAAAATGTTAAGCGTATACGGATTTCGGTATACGGTATCCAAATATAATTTAATAAATTGATAGTTAATTGATCGAGCTGTTGTATCTTGAGGTGGAGGAGTCATGTTTGTTTCAATTAAATTTAGATTTTTTAATTGTTTTTCAAGTTCGTGAATCATATAGTATAATATAATTAATGTTTTGAAATTAAATCGTTTTAAAATACTAATATTACGTTTAACGTTATCCTTTCAAGATAATATTCTATTTATATTAATTTATAAACTTCGCGTATTTTAATTAAATTTAAAAGTTATAACTATTTATTAGGATTATGTTAGTAAAATTTGATTTATGAATTAATTTCTAGCACTTACGATATAATAATTATTTTCTGTATCGAATTCATTTGTTGATTTTCTTAAGCTAAGGTTTTCGAACGAGTTGTACTTCGTTGGTAGCGATTCCTATCTACCACGTTGCATTCGTCGATCGGTCGGCTCCCAGGATTTCGACTGTTGCACCGAATTTTCTTAAATTATGGTTCCTCGATTTCGAGAGGCGATGTTGAAATGATGTGAAGTTTTTCACTTTTCACTTCGGGACCGTGTTTTGTGGCGATATTTATCCACGTTTTGCAGAAGTGACTTCCCAAAACAGACGATTTTTATTCTGAATTCGGGAAATTCGATCTGTACGACTGCGCCAATTATGTTTATTGAATAGAAATTTAAATTTTTAAAAAAACTCAAAATTTTTATTTATTGAAATTACAAATTTTACTGTTAACTACAAGACTATTTCTAAATGAAATGAATATTTTTAACGAGTCGAACTAAATTGTAATTTATAATTAATTTTACTGAATTTACCTGATTGCGGTTTGTTACAAAGTTGGTAATTGAGAAATTGTTATAATAAAAATGATTTAATTGCTCTTTAAGTTTTTTAATTATCTATGATCTGGTAAATATTTACCCCCAATAGTAATCAACTGGTTCATCACAAACCGCCAAGTAAGGATATTTTTTAAATATTTCCAAAATTGATCCATTTTCAAACTTATTTGCGCCAATTTTTATTATTTCCAAACTTGGAAAATTACAATCCATATTTAAATCCAAGCGTTCCAATTGGTTATCACTTAAATTCAAACACATGAGTTGTTTCATAGGTCGAAATTGCTTCGAAACGATTTCGGTTAAGCCACATCCCACTAAATTTAAAAACAATAATTCCGTCAAGCCTTGGAACACTTCTTCAGTTTGCAAGTTAATTGCGTTACAAGATAAATCCAATATTTGTAACTTCTTCATTGTCGATAAAGCATTTGCTTCTATTGTGGTCAGAGCGTTGTACTTCAAAGAGAGCCATTGGAGAGCACTCAATCCTTGGAAGGAGAAACTCGAAACAACTTTCAGACAGTTACATTCCAACTTCAATATTTGCAAGGAAGTCAAACCCATAAAAGCGTTTTCTTCAATTTTGGATATGTTATTTGAACTTAAATTCAATTCGTTAAGTTGGGCTAGACCCACAAAAGTGTTGGCTTCCAAAACCTTAAGGCAGTTATTCCCCAGGCTTAATCTTTGAAGAGAAGACAAATTTTTGAAGGTTCCTGGTATTATCTTGTCAATATGACAACCCTCAAATTTCAAGATTGATAAATTACCAAACTGGCTTAACGAATCCTCTGGAATAGTTCCAAATATGCTCTCTTTGACGTACAGTAATTTTAGTTGACCTTCCATTCCACAAAGATTTTTCATCAACATTTCTGAATGTAGTTTTTCCCGTAAACCCCCCACACGGAGTTTCTTCAAATTCTTCAAATCCACACACATCTTTTCGTTTAACGCTGTGAACTTCTCATTGCCGATGTTTAAATCTTCCAAACAATTAAGACCAGAAAAATGGTTTTGATCCAAACATTCTATTGGGTTGTCATTTAACCACAAAACTTTCAAGTTTGGATTGTTTCGGAAAATTTTGAACGGTAAGGTTTTAATTTCATTATATCGCAGCAATATGCTCGTAATGTTTTTGAGTCCATCAAAAACAGTGTCGTGTAATTCCTTTAATCTATTGCTGTTCAAATGTAAATATTCCAAATTTTCAGCCGCACGAAAAAAATGTTTGGGAATACTCTCTAATTCGTTGTAATCTAAATTTACGCATTTCAATTTGGTGCAATGCTTGAGTAAGTTTTCCGGAAGCGTTTTTATTCCGCAGGATTCGGCAACGACTTCTTCCAAATTTACCAAATCGTCGAATAAGTTTTCCGCCAAATGTAGCAATTCTGTATTTGCTGATATATCAAGTACTTCAAGTGACTTTAGACCTCGGAATGCGTTTGATGGAATTTTCGTTATGCAGTTTACAGCTAAGTTAAGCTTCTTCAATGCAGTTAAATTAGCAAAAGTATCAGAATTGACTGTCCTAAGGTTATTATACCCCAGGTCAATAACTTCAATTGAGGAGAGATTTTGAAATACTTTGTCTGGCAGAACAGTAATTTTAGTTCTGTGTAAGACCAACTCAGTGAGGTTTTTCAGATTATGGAAAGCATCAATCTGAATGGTTTGTATGAAGGATCTCATGACGGTCAATTTTTTGAGATTGAATAAAGAGGACGGTAGCATTTTAAGAGATTTGACATTATGGAATACCGCAGTACGGACGTTCTCCAAATCGATTCTTAAATTTTTTAAATCTGTTTCCAAATCTTCCATAGAAATGACTTGCAAAATTCCATTTTGATCTTCAAGTGTCTGTGGCACCTACAAAGTAACAAAAATCAGTGTCGTATATCGTATTTGGGCGTAATTTTTTCGAAATATTTATTTTCTTTTTCTCGAGACCAGAAAATTTGGGGGGGGGATTGAAAATAATAAGTATAATAAAATAAGCAACTAAGACAACTTTTATTTGTATTCCCCTTGAAGTCATGAAGTAATGAATACTAGTAATTTTTTATAGTTAATTAATTTAAAGAATTCCCTCCCCTACAAAATAAATTTTTAAATTTTCAACTTTCAAATATCAAAATATAACAATTTATTCTACACAAAAACAAAAAATTTTCAATAAATGCTCAGTTCAGAGCCGATTTTCTGTAAATATTGTGAACATGTGAACATTATGCCGCACTCTATACAGCACGAAAGCTATTTGCCTATCGCAATCGTGCAGGAAGTGCCAATATATTTATGAGATAAGTAATAAATGAATCATTAGCGATAATTTTACGTTTGTTTTTTTAATTTCAATTTTAATAAATACTAATATTACCTACTTACTTTCATTTTAAATTTTCAGGATTTATTTTTATTATTTACACAGAAAAAAATTTAAGAATTAAAACATTTGCACTTCTACTCTACGCGTGCGATTTTTTTCTGAATCACATAAAACAGATTGTATATTTATTTAATAAAATATGATTTAATATTACACAATTTTAGGCCAAATTATGAAATATCGATTCAAGTGTAAAACTATAATAAAATTGATTAGTGGCGGAATTTATTTATATAAAATGTAAATAATAATCTTTAAAATAATAGTTATTAGAGTTATTACGATACTTATCAGATCTTTAAAACAAATTTTTGATTTTGCTTGCTCAGTGGCGTAACCATGGGTGGGCATAAATTGGTCCCAATATATTTGGGGTTGGCAGAAACACACAAAATTTATAAATAAACTCAAAAAATTCATTATTGAAATTAGCACTTAAAAAATTTGGGTGGGCACTGGGGTGGGCAAGCGCCCACCCTGGCCCAATCCTGGCGCTGTCACTGCGGAAAAGGAGGAGCTGCAGAGAATAGTCTCTTAAGACTAGAAGAAACTAAATTTGTAAGGGTTACTTTGAGGTAGAAATCTGTTTTCTTCCACAAGTATGAAAATAAATGTAAGCCATGTAATTCAACTACCCCTACAATGGCCCCCTCTATTATTCAGAAATAAGAAACACGACGGCTTGTGCGTTGAAAAATAATGAAGATATTCAATAATATTATATTAATTCAAATATCCAAGTTGTGCGGCCTGAAGGCCGCATTGATACATTACTTTTTCTCTCTCGCGAAAAGATAATTTTAGTACATTACACTTTCCTTATACTACACTTTTGAAAAATTTCTTCAATGTTCTTTGGGATTGTCTAAACTCTAAAGATTTCTTTTTCAAAAGATTGGGAAAGCAAAAAAAAAATGTATTATGTACTATAGACTATACCATGATGGAGAATGGCAAACCAAATATTTGTACACCAGATTTCCTTTCATAAGGTTTCTTTGGATTTCCCTAGATTGCCCCCAGATTTTCTAAAATTTTCAATATTTTTTTTCGAAAACGTTAGAAACATAAAAAAGACAAAAAAGAAAGGTTGTCTGTAGTATTTCGAGGATTTCCTGATTTTCTAAAATTTTCTCGGATTTCCTAAGATGTCCTTGGACTGCCTCAGGTTTCCTTTCACTTGTACACCAAACTGATTAAAGAAAATAGTTTTTTTTATTAAAAGGCAAAAGTTTTTACTGTGTAGGGTTCCGTATTTCGTTAGATTTTTTCAGATTATTTTAGATTTTCTCAGGTTTCCCTTCAATTAAATATCAGATTCCGGCGATTTTTTTCATTGCTCGCTTGTAATCTCCCAATATTTCTGTATTTTACAGCGGCAGCAGCAGCGGCAGGGGAGGTGGCAATGACCTCCCATGAAAACTAGGCTTTAAAAAAAAATAATATCCTTTTTAAATATATTTATATGAAACGGCCGGGTGGAATCGGCAACAGTTGACTGTTAACTGTTGTACAGCTGCTAACAATTTTTAATAAATTTATTTTAAATTTAAAATAAAAAATCCACGTCTTTCTAGATCGGTAATATTAATTGAAGCAATTTTAGGGATTTTTCTTGAGCTATTCAGAGGCTCCCGTCTTTGTAGATCCGTAATTTTCGAATTTTAGCTCTTTTAGGGATATATTTAATGAGTGAAGACACTTAATTATTTGCTGTTTAAGTAGATCCGCCATTTTCAAATCAATTTATCCCCAAAAACATACAAAAAAATGTAAATAAATGATATGGGAATGAAATTTACAAGAGAAATTGTTCGATACAGTATTGCTGTAAATGCTACATAATTCTAATACATAAAATCCCAGCATGCTGCTGCTCCTGTCCCAGCGTGTCATTTTTTGGTTAAAAAAAGTCATATTTTTGCTTAGAAAAACCCGAAGACGCAAACATGATTAATGAGAAGAAAAACAAAGAGAAGAAATGAAAAAACAAAGAGAAAGAGGAAGTAACAGCAATTAGTGAAGCTACATCTCCAGCCTAAAATATAAGATGAACACTGAAGTGATAAGAAGAGAAACGACGAAAGAAATATAAAAAAAGAAAAAGAACGGCAATTAGTGAAGAAGATATAATAATATAAGAATAAGATAATCAAAGATATAAGATGAAGATGAACATGATTAATTAGAAGAAAAACGAAGAAAAGAATTGAAAAAAGAAAAAGAAAAAAGAACAAAACAAAGAACTTTAATAAGATAATAGAAATAGGGAGAACTTCTTCTATGAACTACAGTTTTGTAGGTAAATAAATCCATTAACTATATAAATTTTATAACTACCAATACCACGGTGCTGCACATCAATCGAGATCGCAACCAATCAAGTTAGACATCAATGGAGTTCCGTAGTAATAATTTTTTAATTGAGACCGTTAAAAGAGAGATCCACCGGTAAAGCTACAAAAATTTAAAAAAAGCCGGGAAGCTGCTTCTCCTACAGCTTGTCATTTGCTTTTGTTAAAAGAAGCCGAAAACAGAGAAAATGTATAACATCTTAATAGATAACAGGTTTATCGGATAAGTGTATAAGCGGATAATCGGATATTTTATGTTGTATCATATTTTCTATTTCTATTTAACATACATTTAGCTTCAACAAGTACAGACTTGCCTTTTGTTTTAAGACGGCGACAGTTTCCAATTAAACTTGCCATTTCCATGACGATCAACAAGGCTCAGGGACAGATAAATATTAGAAAAAGTAGGAATATATCTGCCTGAACCTGTGTTTAACCACGGTCCACTCTACAATGTGAAGAGTACGGAGATCTGAATATAAAAATAGTTGATAAAAAAGACAGAAGTTTTTCAAACCAACAAGGGCTGGTAGAGCTGTCTTTGGAATACAATAACATTTCAAAATTGTTATCCTCAAGCGTATTCTAAGGACTAAAATCGCTGGAGGTGTTAAATTTAGGCACAACAAATTCAAAGCTTTATTGCACGAGAGCAAAATTGAAACCATCGGAATTAACGCTTTCCAAAATTTAGCCAACCTGGAAGAACTGAATTTAGAAGAAAATCGTCTTCAGAGTTTGGGAACCAGTTTCTATCAAAAGAATCTTCAGATCCTTAATTTAAGTAATAACAAATTTGAGGTAATCGAAGAAGATACTTTTAAAAATTTCAGCAGTTTAAAGCAGCTGATCCTAAACTCCAATGCTACAACTCAAGTGCATCCGGATGCATTTGGTAATTTAAAATCTCTAATCAAACTGAGCTTAAAGAATAATAATATGCAAAAAACAGGTTGATGGAAGTATTGGATTTGGAAAGTGTTGAAATCAAAGAGTGTCCGGACTTCTCCAACTTGATCAGTTTGGAAAATCTTTCTTTAAATGGTAACAAATTATGTGTAATTGAGTCTGATGAAATGGCAAATATTCCAATTATTTTTCTGATGAAAGAAAAAATCTTTTCGAATTTTTTCCATTTGATTGAAATCAAAATTTGAAATTCTCAGTTTGGTGCAATGCTTAAGTAGGTTTTCCGGAAGCGTTTCTTGCCCACAAGATGTAGCACTGAGTTCTTCCAAATTTACCAAATCCTCGAAGAAGTTTTCTGGAAAAGGTTGCAACTGGTTGTGAGATATATCTAGTACCTCGAGAGATCCCATTCCTTGAAATGCGTTTGGTGGCAATTTAGGGTGGGCAGGAGCACACAAAATTTATAAATAAATTTAAAAAAATACATTATTGAAATAAGCACCTAAAAAATTTGGGTGGGAACTCCAATCAACAGGGTGAGGAAGTACCCACCCTGACGCACCCCTGGCGCCGTCACTGCACCGCACTTGTATGCTTTACGCCACACTGTTGCTTATTTGTGTTCCATAATCAAGTTACTGGGTCAACAAATTTCGAGTGCACTGGAGGGCATTCCATGCCCCCCAAACCCCCCGGTTTGAAAATCAAACAGTTTGTACGTATAATTTTTGATTAATTTCATTAAACAAGGAACTTTTACTCTTTCAGAACCAAATACATTTTTGAGAATCTGAGGGTTTAATTTCATCGAATAAATATCTAAACATCTTTGACTCTTTCTAAAGGGTGTTTCATAGTCCTTGAACTATTTGGTTCTAACAGAGTGAGAGTTCTTAATTTAATCAAATTCATAAAAAAATATGACCATAAACTATTTGTTACTGAAACCGGGGGGGGGGGGGGGCTGAGTACATCAGTTATTTATTGACTCAATAACTTGATACTGGAATACAATTGAACACAATTACTGACGACCCTGAACCGCCACGTTTCAGAAACGGAAAGTTTGCTCACTTATTTTTGGAATTAATTTTATCAAAAAATTTTTTTTACTTTTTCAGAGCCAAATACATTTACAGCCGAGAGTCTGGCGCAGTAACTAGATTATGGAATACAACTTAACACAATTAATAATGTACTGGATGGCATTCCATGCCCTAGACCCCCCAGTTTGAAAAACACAAATTTTCTCAGTCGCTTCTTACAATTAGGGGGATACTGGAAGGTATTTTAGAATCCACAGACCCGCTGGTACGTACTGGCGCGACATGAAAATGTATTTGATTCTGAAAGAATGAAAGATCTATATTTTTAAAAAGATCTTGTTTTTCATATCGGAGGATTTGGGGGCATAGAATGCTCTCTAGCGTACTCGTAATTTGTTGATTCAGTAATTGATTATGGAATATAACAGAACACAATTAATTCCATACCCCCAAGTTTTACAAAAACAGAAAGATTCTAAATTACTTCGTACAATTACAAGAAGTCATTTTATACTTCACAGACCCTCCGGTGGGTTCTGACGCGACCTGAAAGTGTATGTTTGTTATAGCGAAAGATTTTTATAAATTGTCATGTTCCCAAATTCACCATTGAAATTTTTGTTTGTAATTTGGAAATTTTGTATTACTTTTGTAAAAATTTTATTTTTGTATTTGCTGGTTTTCCCGCCAAAGAATTATAGTGGCAGCAATGGGCGATGAAAACCAGGCTTTCTGCCAAAGATGGCAAATAAATTGGCAAAAAAAATTGGATATAAATTTGAAATTTTGGATGATAAATTGGAATTTGGTCAAATGATTTGAATTGGAGTTTTTGCAATAGAAGTGGATTTGCATGAAGATCTGAATATCAATAATAATTGATGAAATTACATGACAATATGCTCAGATGTTCACCAACTTTTTATTTTTCTATAAGTTGTATTCCATAATCAAGTTACTGTGGGAGGGTACCTTGGATGGTATTTCATACCTTCAGATCCTCCGGTGTAAATGTTCTGAAAGAGTAAAAGTTCCTTGTTTAATAAAACTAATCAAAAACTATGCACACCAACTTTTTGTTGTTCAAACCGGGGGGTCTGGGGGGCATGGAATGCCCTCCAGTGCACTTTAAATTTATTGACCTAGTAACTTCATTATGGAATACAACTTAACAGATGTACTGGAGGGAATTTCATGTCCTCTATTTTACTGTTTTATGTCTCTCAGAACAGTTTCAGAAACGGCAGTGGCAACAGCAGTGAAACGTACATGTTAATCCCAGCAACGGCGGCAGCATTTTTTAAATGGGTGGACACAAATTGCGCCCAATATATTTGGGATGAGCAGAAGCACACTCAAAAAAAGACATTATTGAATTTTTTTTATTTGTGAAAAAGTCTTCTTCGTCCAAGACCTTGGAAAGTATAGCATTATATGTAGTTTTCACTTATGGAAAATGATACGTTGAGGTCGAAGCAGTTTTGTGTTATACGAGGGTGGTCTGAAAAGTTTCCGACCTAACATAAAAGCAACTAATTTTTTTTTCAAATTTATTTTTATTTTTCTACCTAGTCTCCTTTTAAGTCTATATACTTATCCCAGCGAAGCTGCCACTTTTTTTAACCCGTCTAATTAGGACTCGGCGTGTTTCTCTGCAAAATAGTTGTTTACAAAGGTGATAACTCCTCATTCGACTAAAATCTCTGTCTTCCGAGCGAAACTTTTAGCTTACAGAACAAAATACAGTTGCTTGATGGGGCTAGATTTGGTGAGTAAGATGGGTGGTCAAACAGTTCAAATGGTAATTCGTCGATTTTCGCCATTGCAAACTATAAGGTGTGAGATTGGTGAAACAACTTTTTTTTTCTGATAAAGTTTCTGCCTTCAGCTTGTCAAGTAATGATGCGCAGTGTATGCTTCTGTAATGGTTGTTCTTTTTTGAAAATAATCGTTTAAGATAAGTCCATAGCTATCCCAAATAACAGTCGCCATCACTTCCCAGCCGAAGGAACAGTGTTTGCCTTTTTTGGAGCTGATTCCCTCTTTGCAGTCCATTGCTTTATGGGAATTTTTGTTTCTGGAGTATAAGGATATATCCAAGTTTCATCTACAATAATGGAACGGCGCCAAAACTCTAAACTGCGTTAACAGAGGATTGAAATTGTTCATTTGAACACGATTTTGTTCAAAGTGAGCAAACGCGGCACCCAACGCGCGGGCAGCTTTCTCATGCCTAAATGTTGATTCATTATATGACAAATACATTTTTTGGACATACTCATAGTCTCTGCTATCTCCCTAATTTTAATTCGAAAGTTGTCTAGCATTATTTGGTGAATTTGAGCAATGTTATCGTCAGTGGTTGCGATTTATGGATATCTCGAACGTTCATCGTCTCTCAAGCTAGTACACCCACATTTAAATTTAGCTGCTCAATATTTCACGGTGGTAAATGATGGTACAGAGTCCCCGTACACAGTGTCCAATTCGTCTTAGATTTTTGTAGACGTATTGCCTTTCAAAGCCAAATGTTTATTGATGCTCGATACACGATTTTTTCCATTTTCACAAATACACTCGCATTGACTCACTGAAGCGGTTGTCAAACAACAACAGCGCGTCCTAAATGGCTGAAATTTTGGTGAGTACCTGTCAAAGCTAGACCAAACATATTCCCAATTTTTTTTGACAAGTGCTGCCATGTTCATGTTGAGGTCGGAAACTTTTCAGGCCAGCCTCGTATTACCATGATATCACCAGTCATAACGACGGTACCTAACGAAAATATTACGTAGGTACGTCCTATATTTCATTACGTACGTTCTCTATTTCATTACCGTTGTTATGACTAGTGCGGTATATTTCTTATATTTTTATTTTGGAAAGGACTCGTCTTGGATGAAAAGCCGCATACCTGACTCGCTACAAAAGTGATCTATTCCGGCTTCGTTTTTTGCTTACTTTTCCGGAATGGATAACTTTCGCTCGCTCGTACGTAAATAGCTATAAAAGGTGCAATTTACATTACTAATACAAGACTGTATGGAGATTTTCTTGAATAGTATGTCATAGCTCCTAAAAAAAATGCAATCTTACTATGTGGAATATAAGCACCTGTGGATAATATGAATATGAAACACAGCAATTGGTGTCATTTGATTATTTGTTAAAATATTTATATATTCCTATTGTACTCGTATCTCAGGCTCTATAGAGTGAGCAAAATGTAAATTGGTTTAACCGTTAAATTAATAAATAAATAAATAAATTACATAATTTTCGGTGTTCATTAAATTGCAGAAGCGAAAATATTGATAGTAATATTATAGTTGTTATCAGTGTAAAGTGTAAACTAAACGAAAATGAACAGCTGGGAAAAGTTTTCCTCATTTTTTATTTTTGTAAGTTTTTTTTGCAATTTTTTGTGATACCTCATCTAACATATTTAATTTATTTCGTCCAGGTAACGCTAATAGTGGCGGTTACATCAACTATTTGGACGGATTATCGCCTAATGCTCCAAGAAGAGAGTTATGGCACTGGTGCTCCCAAATGCATTGCTCCTGGTCTAATGTGCCACGGTTGTAAGGAAGTGTATTTTTGTGATGATAACAATCGGCCCGCGAAAACCCAGAACTGCAATTCAACGCAAAATTGCGAGAATGGAAAGTGTACAAATACTGTAACATTTCAATGCTCTCCGGCAGGCTCGATAGATTTTCAATGCGAAATGGAAGGACTTTTTCCAGATCCTGGTGATTGCTTCAAATATCATATTTGCGTTGCCGATACCGACAGGATCGAAGAAATAATATCGAATCACGAACGAACTTGCAAAAATCAATACAGTTTTAATCCCCGCACTGGTTTTTGTGATAGAAAAATGACTAACCATACGTGTCCGTCATACCCTGTGCCTCTCTGCAGTGCACCCGCACAAACTGGTGCTCTAAAAGATAATCCAAGCATTTACTACATGTGCCAAGTATATGAAGATGAAGAAGAAGAAGAACTAATAGAAGAAGAAGAAGAAGAAGAGGAAGAAGTAGCAGTAAAAGAAAAAGAAGATATATTATATCCATACCTGAGAATTTGTGAAAATGGTAAACAGTATGATCCTTTGAAATATTCGTGCAAATAATGTTCTAATTATAAACCATAGCTAGTATTTCAACAAATAAATTATTATTCTGAAGTAACCTCAAGTTTTTGAAATGTTTTTGAAGGTCATTTAAAAATCTTCTTTATGATGGTCCCTTAGATCAGAGTTAACCCATAGAATTTCCAATGTTATTTCTAGCTTTGGCCACTCTGCTTGGAACGACATCAATAATTGACCCTGGATTAACTATTACATCAAGTTTAATTTGTCCTAAGTGTTGATACAGATAATTTCGCACAGCTAAAGATGAAATTCCTTAGCTGCGGCTGAGCCTCTGCGACTAAAGTCGCAGTAACTCTCCCTATGCTTTCTTATGGGAGTGTTTCATGAGAATGTAATTTCCAGGCAACTCTAAAGCTACGTCTTGCAAGGAACTGCACTAGCAGCACTCCATAACCTTGGTTAACTGCTCTTATGTAATATCTGTTCCTTGTCTTGCTAAACGATACAATTGAAGCGCAGAACCTTCCAATAGGTATTGCCCTCGCAGTTGCCGCGGCCGTAACTGATCTGTTGCTATAGCTTTTAGCAAACCGCAGCTTAAGGTAACAGTTTCATAAGAAAGCATGGAGAGCAGTCACTGCGACTGGCAGAGTCCCAACTGCAACTAAGGAATCATATCTTTATTGCTTTCTTATGGAAGTGTTCCCTTACTACTACTCATACATTACTACTAGTAATACTCTCATAAGAGGGTATGGAGAGCATTTACTGCGACTTCAGTCGCAGAGCTCAAGCCACAGCTAAGAAATCATACCTTTAGCTGGGCGAAATTGTATACTCCAACACTAACAGCTAGTTAAACGTTAGGTAAAAGTCAATCTAGGGTCAATTGATCTTGATCCTATCAGTCTATAGTTCTATAGTCTATAGCTTTCAAAAATACTTACAAAGAAAAGACTAAAGAAAAAACATGGCGGCTCTATTAGGTACACTTGATACTCGTATCGTTTTGAATTTGATTCTGAATTACTTTATTGGAAAACCTCTGTGAACGATCACTATAAAAACGCCTACTAAGTAGTCAAGATAGGAGGTTATACGACTACCCGTGGATCTTCAATTCAAAGTCTCAATTCGATTCTGGGTTGCAGAAAAACGACGTAAATAACTGGTATAAGCCGTGATTCTTTAGCTGCGGCTGTGTCGCAGTGACTGCCCTCCATGCTTTCTTATGGGAGTATTTCCTAAGAAGAGGCTCTGCGACTGCAGTCCTTTGTATTTACTATACATAATTTTGTGCTATTCTCCAATGAGATGTTTGCGGAGTATTTGTTTGTTGTGTACTAATGTTGTGTACTAAAGCGCGACGCTCATTTTATCGGAGTTGTCAACTTTGTAAGACGATAACTATGTGGGAATGACAAATAGCGGTATAATTTATTTTTGTCAATATTTTTTTGTAGACATGACATTTGAGAGTATTAATAGTATCAGATTAATTCGACATCTTTTATACGATTGACATTCGCAATGTTATTTATCTGAGCTCCGCGCTCACATGTGTACCAACGACGCTTCGGGTTAATTAATTTCAAGAATTCCCTCCAATAGAAAATAAATGTTCAAATTTTCAACTTTTTTCAACATTAAAAATGAAACATTTAATTATTTCCCCAAAGACAAAAAATTATAAACAAATGCACAGTCCAGAACCCGCCGGAATTCGGTAATTGAGATTTGCTGTAAATGTTGTGAACATTATGCCACACTCTATACAGCACATACGCTATTTGCTATCGCAATTGTGTAGGAAATGTCAATATTTACGAGTATATGAGATGAATCATTAGCGATAATTTTATGTTTGTTTTTTAAATTTGAATTTTGATAGATACTACTATTACTTATACTTTCATTTTAAAATTTCAGGATTTATTTTTATTATTTACACCTAAAAAAAATTAAAAATCAAAACATTTTCACTTCTACTTTTCGCGTTCGATTTTTTTCTGAATCACAGTAATAGGGGATGTCCATTAATTATGGCGTGAGGCGTTTAGATGGAGGAAGGGGTCGAGCAGAATTTCACCCAACCTCATGTGGGGGGGGGGAGGCTCAGCAAATATCACGTCATTTTTTTTCCGCAAGAAACTGAAAAATTGCGAGAGAATTGGGTTAAATTAAGAAGGTAAAACAAACAATCTCACGTGAGATTAGGGGAGGAAGGATCAAGCCAAATCTCACGATATCTCACCAAGGGGGGGTCGAAAAATCGCTAAAATCGTCTCAATTAGTTAAGGGACGTCCCCTAAAACATATTTAATTTAATAAAATATACATAGAGGAAAATGTTTTTATGTTTTGAAGTAATTTTGACTATAATTGATGTAAAATTAACTTCAAAATTATTGAGAGGATTGTATTCCCCGGTTCGAGCCCCAGTGGTGCAAGAACTGTATTCTAACCGTCCTCTCTTTCTACCTAAATTGCCTTAAGATTTTCTTTCGAAGAAGTTGAAAAAGCAGAAAAAGCTCATCAATAGTATTCTTAAGATTTCTTACTTTCTAAAGATTTCATGGGATTTCCATATTTCCAAACACTTCCTAGATTTTGTAGGATTTCCTTGGATTTCCTCAAATTTCACTTCACTTTTACATCAGATTTCTTCAACGACTCCTCTCTCGCATAAGTCTTAATCTTGAAATTTTCGAAGTGTATTTTTGAAACAAATGATTAAACGAATGAATGAACGAATGAACAAACAAACAATCGAACCGACGAATGAAGGAATGAATAACGGAACCAACAAATAAATAAAGTTACGAATAATAAAACTGGCACATATAGAAAAGATCAAACTAGCAAACAAACGAATAAACAAATATACGTAAGAATAAATAAATAAATAAGTGAAAGATGTAACTATAAATAAACAAAAGTGCAAAGAAATCAACGATTCAACGAACAATCGAGCGAAAGAACGTATACATAAACAAACAAACAGACGAGCGTACAAATAAGCAAAGAAAGGAACAAATTAATAAGCAAACAAGCAAACAATCAAACGAACAAACGGACTGACGAACAACCAAATTATTGGCATTATGGGGGGCATTATGGATGAATGCCCTACCTTAAAATACCAATGCTCTACCTGATGTTTGTCTTATTAGTTATTAATTTACACTTTTTCCCTACCTGTAACCGCCACTGCCCTACCATAAATTTAACTCTAGCTACGGCCCTGCAAACAAACCAACAAGCATCATAGAAAAGACTGAATCAACAAACAAACAAACGTGTTTAATTCAAAATTAAATATTTGATTTCCAATATTAATCCTACAAATTCCCCCCCCCCCACAGGAACAAACGTACAAACGAATGAAAGAACAATCAAGCAAACCAACACAAAAACAAACGAACAAATAAACTAACAAACATGTATATCTGTATACCCAAAAAGCGTTAACCAAACACTAGGCAATCTGGGAATCTACTCGCCTGTGCCACCTCCTCCAAAATCATCAATTATTAAATTTCGATTTTTTAAGCAAAAACACATTTACCTGTTCGAAGTGGACGGAATTTATACTCATTTTTTTAAACCCTTTTTTTTAAATTTAAATAGGATGTTGTTAATTATAGACGAATTTTACTTAAAAACAGAGATCTTACCTATTTAGATCCGTACCATTGTCTATTCTACTGTTCCGTAAAGAAATAAACAAATCAACAAGCGAATAAACAGGCGGACAAGTTATTAAACCAACTAATGCAGAAAAGTACCAACTACAAAACCAAGAAACATGGTGATGATCGGACGAACAAGCGAACAAACAAACTGATGAATGAAAGAACAAATAATCGAGTAGACGGATAAATAAACGAATAAACGAACAAACAAACAAAGAAAAGAATAAATTAATAAATAAACAAGCTGTCGAACGAACAAATAAACGAGCGACCGAACAAACAAACAAGCGAATAAACGAACGAACAAATCTTGTAATGATTTCATATTTCGTCAACTTATTCTTCAGAATTAGGAACAGCCAATTGAAAAATAATAAAACTATTAACCTCTATGTTATAAATAATAACACCTGGTTTCACTAAAACATATTTAAAATTCATCTTGAAATGACGTCACATTATTATTAATTTATAAACTAATACAATCATTATCATTGGGTCGATTACCGAGTCGAGTAGCTAACCCAAGTAACCGCATGGAAATCCGGAATTTTCTAATCATAGTATAATAATAATTATACTATCTGTGAATTTCGTTATATTACGCAATATTTTTCAATGTCTACACTGCTACCAAGTTGAGTTAATGACTCATAAATAACAAAGCAGTTAAATTATGTGCACGTAAACTCTTAAATTGTTGGAATCTCGAAACTGTAAGTGTCTAAATTTATTCAAATAATTTTAATCAATTTGATAAAATATGTAGTATAATATAATTCAATATATTATTTTTCGTTGTACGTACGATAGCGAAAAAGTACCTGTATATCCTAATATTTAATTAATTTAATGACGTCACGGATTTGTATGCATTTAAAATTATCTAAAAAATTTATTTCTGTTACAGTTAATACGATGAAAAATAACGAAGAAATCATCTGCAGGTGCGTTTCTTGCTTGAACGATTTCCAAAAATATTTAGACAGTTTTTTAAATCATGACAAT
Organism: Cantharis flavilabris; assembly: GCA_949152465.1. Classification (NCBI taxonomy): domain Eukaryota; kingdom Metazoa; phylum Arthropoda; class Insecta; order Coleoptera; family Cantharidae; genus Cantharis; species Cantharis flavilabris. The sequence continues at coordinate 7,632,199 of OX424438.1, forward strand.
TTTGAAAATATAAAAAAATTGAAAATTAGCGATAGCTCCATCAAATCCATCAATTTTAAGTGGCTATGCAGACTACCAAAATTAACTTACCTTTCCATAACCTTCGCTAACTTAAGCTGCATCGAAGAGAACACTTTTGCAAACCAAGGATTGGTAGAACTGTCTTTGGAATTCAACAACATTTCAAAATTATCTCCAAATGTATTCGATGGGTTGAAATCACTCCAAGTCTTAAATTTGGGACACAACAAATTCGAAACTATCGACTGCATATTTTCACCTCTAAAGAAATTGAAACGACTTTTATTGCACGACAACAAAATTAAAACAATCGAAACTAACGCGTTTGAAGGTTTGGAAAACCTGGAAGAACTAAATCTGGAAGAAAATAATCTTCAGAGTTTAGGAACCAGTTTTCGTACGTTGAGCAAACTTAAAATCCTTAATTTGCACGAAAACAAATTCGAAGTAATCCAAGAAGATACTTTTGAAGGGATGAGTTGTTTGAGGGAGCTGTTTCTCCAGAATAATGCTATCATGGAATTTCATCCGAATGCTTTAGCAAACTTGAAATCCTTAACCAAGCTGAATTTAAGTAAGAATAAACTTGAAACTTTGGACAAAAATGTGTTTGAACACAACACATCCATTGAAGTGTTGGATTTAACAGATATCGAAATCCAAGACTGCCCAGACTTCTCCAATTTGATCAGCTTGAAGAATCTTTGTTTGACCGATAACAACTTAAGTGTTATTAGGAGTGATAGCTTCAAAGGACTTCTCAATCTTGAATTATTAAAGTTACGTGGTAACAAAATAACAAAAATCGCTTGTGATGCCTTTGAAGACCTGAAAGCGTTGTATTCGCTGGACATCGAAGGAAACGAGCTCAAAACTGTTGAAGATGAAGTATTTGAAAAGTTATCGTCTCTGCACATTCTCGACTTGTCTTATAACGCAATGGAGGAGGTGGATGGCAAGATTTTTAAAAGTTTGGTGAACTTAAAGACCCTCAAGCTTGATGGAAACGAAATCGAATATGTTGATACAACTTACTTTCCGGAGTCTCTCTATATTTTGGACTTGGGCTACAATAAGTTGAAAACTTTGAAATTCTGCGACTTTTCGAAACTAAAAAATTTAAAAATTTTAGTATTGGGCGGAAATCCTTTAGATTTTGACGATAACAGTTCGTGTGGGTGGTTCGATGGTTTAAACAAGCTGCAAATTTTGGAAATCGACGTCTTTGAACTTAATCATCTTTCTAGGTTCTCTCAACATCCTCTTCCTTCGTTGAAAAGACTGGATATTACTGTAAGTGAGAAAACCACAATTGCACCAGATTTTTTCGATATTTATCCTTCGATTAAAATCGTTAAATACTATACGGAGAATACCACTGATCTGGTGATGAGCTGGAAGAAAAAATACAAAAATATTATTTTTGCCGATGCTGTTGATTATCAAGCGTAAATGGCTGTGAACTAAATTGTAAATTTTTTTATATTATAAGATAAAATAAATAATAAATTATATGATTAGGCTTTTATTCCATTAATATATACTATCAAATTGTATCAACTTGTAATATCGAAAATAATATTCGGATAATCCTTCATCCATTGCAAAATTACTTCGGTTTTTGTGAATATTCTTGTGACCTTCATGTAAATCAATGATGGACAAAAATCAAAAAAGTCCTTCGAAATGCTCTTCAATTCGTTATACGTAACATCCAAATATTTTAACGATTTTAACGGTTGGTTTGAAAATTTGATGAGTTTATTCAGTTCACAGCTATTCATCACCAAAATTTCAAGTTTTTCTAAGCCGTCAAACCATTCCACTGATTCTTGGTTATCAATTAGTGTAAAGTCGTTCCAGGCCAAATTCAATCGTTTCAAATTTTTTAAATTAGAAAAGGTTTGCGGATCTAAGCTTTTCAGATCAGCGCCAGCAACTGAAAGGACGTGAAGAGACGGTAAATGCTTAAACATATTTGGAGTTAAAGAATGTAGAGGGTTTGCGGTAAGACAAAGCGATTGGAGATTTTTCGTGTTTTTAAATTCGTCTCCGCTTAGAGCTTGAATTTTGTTGTATGCTAAATTCAAAATTCTCAAAGAAGTCAATCCGTCCAAAAGGGAACGAGGAAGCTTTACGATTGAATTAGTGTACAAACTAAGTGAGTAGAGCAATGTTAAATCTTTAAATGCGTCTTCTTCTATTTCTTCAATTTCGCAATAATCTAACACCAAGCAGCGAAGATTACGAAGTGAAGCAAATGTCTGGTTTTTTATGATGCGCAAATTGTTAGACTTCAAAATCAGGGTTTCCAAATTTGTAAGGTTTGATAGCTTGGGAACAGCTTCCAAGCCCAGACTATACAAGGACAAATTCTTAAGGCAAGTATTGTTAGTAAATATTTCTTCGTCCAATACCTCAGTTCTGCAATTGCTTAAATCCAAATTTGTTAAAGCTTTTAGATCTTTAAATGTTTGGGGAGCTATTGTCGTTAATCCATTATTAGCCAAATTCACTTCTGACACGTTAGCAAGATCCTTAAAAGAAGTTTCGTCCAAAATTTTTATAGAGTTGTTTTGCAATTTAAGGATTTTGATATTCGTTAACAGTTGCAAAGCGTCTCCAAAGCTTTCAATTGTATTTTCTTCCAAATTTAATTCTTCCAATAAACTCAAACCCTGAAAAGCTGCAGAGTCAATCTTTACAATTTTGTTATAGTGCAAATCCAAGCGCTTCAGTTGCTTCAAAGGTGTAAACATTCCGCCACTTAATGCTTCAAATTTGTTGTTTCCCAAATTAAGTATTTCCAATAATGGTAATTTGGATAGAATATCTAGAGGAAGTTCGGAAATTCCATTATATTCCAGTGAAAGTTCCACTAATGCATTTTGAGTTCCGAAGAAATTTTCAGGAATGGATTTCACGTTGCAAATGGTTACCTCAAGATTGGTCAACTGAGCGAGTTCGGGAAAATTTTGTAAAATTAACTGCGAAATCGAACTCTGAGCTATTATCAATCTTTTTAATTCTGTGACTTCGTTCTTGTTAGCCAGATAGTTTTCCAAAATCTTCCTTAGTTGCTCTTCGGAGTTGATGTTCTTACAAACAGCAGTTTCGGATTTTTCCAAAAGTTTTCCCTGGAATCAAAATTGAATATTACATCAAATGTTTGTCAAATCTTCTTAATTTTATTTTTTATTAATTTTCAAGTTAAAAAATGGATTCGGTAACTTCCATAACTCATCTTCATGGATGTTAATTTCCCTCAAGAAAGAAGCACTTAAAATTTTCTTTTGTATATTTTTTTATATTCATATTATTATTTTTACATAAACATTTTTAATATATAGATAAATGATTATAATATTAACAAACTATTAATTTACATATCAACAGTTAAGTTTTTCCATCCCTAGAACTCATCCATTGCTTCATTAATAACTGTCAAATTAGGATACTTTTCAAAAATGTCTGCACTTTCCAACTCATTTCCCCCAATTTTAATTATTTCCAACTTTGGAAAATAGTTCGCTAGGTCTAAATCCAATTGTTCCAATTTGTTGTAGGCCAAATCCAAACACATCAGATTTTTCATCGACTCAAACTGCTTAGATTTAATGTGTGTCAGACCGCATCCTTCTATGTGCAAAAAGAATAATCCTTCTAAACCCTGGAACATATTTTCAACCAGCATGTCAATGTCATTAGAAGACAGATCCAATATTTGTAACTTCTTTAGTTCTGAAAAAGCGTTTGGTTCAATTGTCGTCACAGCGTTAAATTTCAAAGATAACCATTGGAGTTTGGGCAATTCTTTGAAAACTGAACCCGAAGCAACTTTCAGGCAGTTACATTCCAGGTTCAACATTTGTAAAGATCCCAAACCCACAAAAGCGTTTTCTTGAATCTTGGAAATTTTATTTGAACTTAAATCCAGTTGAACGAGTTGGGATAGTCCCACAAAAGTCTCAGCTTCCAAAACCGTCAGTGAGTTCCCTTCGAAGCTTAAAATCTGAAGAGAAGCTAAATTTTTGAAAGTTTCCGGTATTATTTGGGTAATATTGCAGCCAACAAATTTCAGAATTGCCAAACCGCTAAGTTGGTCTAAAGAGTTTTCTGGAATAGTTCCGAGAATGCTCCTATGAACATACAGTTCTTTCAAGTTTTCCAAACTGGAAAAATTTTCGGCCAATATTTCAAAAGGTACTTTTGCATGTAACCCCCCAATATACAGCTTTTCCAAATTTTTCAGACCTGCAAATGCTTTCTCGCTCATGGAAGTCAGCTTCTTACCAATCAAGTTCAAATCTTTCAAGCAATCAAGTCCCGAAAAGTGGATTTCATCTAAATTTTCAATTGGGTTTTTCTGAAAAAGAAGAAGTTCCAAAGTGGGATTATTTTGGAAAATTTTGGAAGGTAAATTTGTAATTTTGTTGTTTTCTAAGTACATCCCTTTAATTTTTTTGAGTCCATCGAAACAATTCTCATCCAATTCGTTTATATTATTATGGTCAAATTGAAAATATTCCAGATTTTCTAAAGCAGCAAAGAAATCTTTTGGGATTTTTTCTATTTGGTTGTATTTAAAATTAGCGATCTTCAATTTGGTGCAATTTTTGAGTAGGTTTTCAGGAAGTGTCTGGATGGAACAATTTAAAACCACAAGTTCTTCCAAACTCACCAAATCGGAAAACATGTTTTTTTGCAAAACTTGAAAATCATTGGATGCCACGTCAAGCAGCTGCAGGGATGTTAATCCTCGAAAGGCATTTGCAGGAATTTCAGTTATACCGTTTCCAGATATTACGAGCTTTTTCAAGGTGGTCAAGTTTGCGAAGGTATCTGGATTGATTTTACTTAAATTGTTCCGTTTCACGTTTATTATTTCAATTGAATTTAGATGCTTAAATGCCTCATTTGGAATATCAGAAATGCCGATGTTCTGTAAGTCCAACTCGGTCAGATTTTTGAGTAGGTTTTCAGGAAGTGTCTGGATGGAACAATTTAAAACCACAAGTTCTTCCAAACTCACCAAATCGGAAAACATGTTTTTTTGCAAAACTTGAAAATCATTGGATGCCACGTCAAGCAGCTGCAGGGATGTTAATCCTCGAAAGGCATTTGCAGGAATTTCAGTTATACCGTTTCCAGATATTACGAGCTTTTTCAAGGTGGTCAAGTTTGCGAAGGTATCTGGATTGATTTTACTTAAATTGTTCCGTTTCACGTTTATTATTTCAATTGAATTTAGATGCTTAAATGCCTCATTTGGAATATCAGAAATGCCGATGTTCTGTAAGTCCAACTCGGTCAGATTTTTCAGATTATGGAAAGCGTCCACTTGAAAAATTTCTATGGTCGATTGTATAACTGTCAATGTTTCCAGACCAAATAATGAAGAGGGTAACGGTTTGAAAGCGCTGAAATCATGAAATACTGCGGAACGAACATTGTCAAAGTCGATTTTCAATTTTTTCAAGTACTCTTCCAGTTCTTCTATGGAGATCAAATGCAAAATTCCATTTTTGTCTTCAAATGCTTGTTGCATCTACAAATATACATCAATTGTGTGGGTGTTTAAGTTTCAAATTTTGATAATTGTAAAAGGTTTTTGGAGAGGATCGTAAATTTTAATTAATCAATTTTGTAGTAAAATATCAAAATCTACTGTAATTTTATAAATCAAAAAATATAAGCGGCATCAGTTGCGTTATCTATCATTTATATAGATCCTTCTTGCATTAACTCATTCAAAACTTTTTGACACAAACACTGTCGGTAACAGCCAACGATCCAAGTAGTATTGATAAAAAAATCATTATATTGATGAATTTTGTACAGAGCTTATACTAAAGATTGGTAAAAAATAATAAGGCAGATTGAGTAAAAATTATCGATGCCTTAATTGTCTACATTCTAGAAAATTATACTTACAGTGTACCTTATTTGTGAAACAAATTTTCTGTTTTCTAAAATACTGATATGGTTAATATCGAACTTCTCTGCCAAAACGTATGAAACAGCTTTCAGTGTATCTTTAATTGTTCAGCTCCCGAAGCAAAGGTCGACATTAAACCAGGTACTTCGACAATATTTTCTTCTTAGAACTCTGAATTTGCTCAGCAACCGATGACTATCGAAGTAATAGATCAAAATCCAGTACAATTATACGTAGTAGGAAAATATTCCCTTTGGGTTTTCCATTACACCTCAGAATTTAATAATTGAGAAGGCTTCTCTCTACTTTGAATCAAATTTTTGCTTGGGTACTGCAAATATCGCTTTTTAGTATTAACTCCTCTCCATCTCCTCATTTCAGTCAAGTTGACCTTTGCCATTGGTTGTAGTAAGACAGTTTTTAGGGTTGACTTGTTATTGTCTTCAATTAAGGTCACTTTTTATAATTAATTATTTATCGACACATAAATTTATCGTAATCTTGGTCGAAGAGTTGGGGAAAACCTAATAGTAACTGACCTTGAGGGAAATAGTGGAGTGAAGCTTGTGGTCTCAAGTGAGGTACTTTCCGTAATTTATTTTTTTAATTGTATGGATACATTGAGCTAAGCATAATAATAAAAAAGAAAAAAGATAACACAACAACAGTACTCCAACACCAGGTATTCGATTGTTTAGGAGGCGGCGCCATAGTAGAAGCACTCGAGGGAAACTGCCATCCCCCATCTGTATAGCGATTTATTTATTTATTTTATTTATTTCAAATATACGGGCATTCGCCCATTAACAAAAATATACATAAAAATTGCATGAGTGCATTACTCAACTACAAAATACAATATTAATACAAAACAAAGCATGCTAGTATAAAAACACTTATAAAAAACATCTGCAGCAAATATCAGTTTAGAAATTTTACATCTTCAATCATACACATGCAAGAGAAGCATTAATAAAAATATAACATACAATTTACAGCAACGATAAAGCAAAAATAAAAATTCACTAATGACGTCCTAAATTTTTGCGCATCTCACAAATTTAATGTAGGCTTCAATGCTAGAATTAAATACGTCCACCCCGTTCAAAAACCGATTCTCCAATCTCTGCATTCTATTAACCGGAGAATTGTAACAATAATTGGTAGAAGCTAAATCCACCAAAAATAAAGAACACTGTCTTAATCCACCACGCGTAACCCGAAAATTAATTTTTGCCAAGAGCTCTGGACAATCATAATTGCCATTGATAATTTTAAACAAAAATATTAAGTCGGTCATGACTCTTCTATCGTACAAGACAGGCAGGCAAAGGAGATCACGTATCACATCATAATTTTGTTCTTCGACATCCAATTGAAGTCTACGTCCCATCAACCGCAGAAACTTGTTTTGAATTCTCTCAATTAAAAGTGAATCGCCCATGTAGTAGGGTGACCAAATAGAAGAACCATACTCCACTAATGATCTAACTAGGGACACATATAAAATCTTTAACGTGTAGCTGTTTTTAAACTCCAGCGTATTCCTATATATAAATCCCAACATTCTCGTCGATTTCTTCCAAACGTAGTCCAAATGATCTTTAAAGGACAAGGTCCGATCAAAAACGATGCCAAAATCTTTTACTGTCTCTACGGCTTTCAGTACGTCACCATTCAATGTGTACAATGAGAAAACAGGCGTGTTTACTCGATAAAACCTCATTACACAACACTTCTCGGCATTAAGAAAAAGTTGGTTATAAGTGCACCACCTACTAAGTCCATCTAAAGCTCTTTGAATCCTGGCCGAATCACTTATTGACTTGATTGCAGAATAAATTTTAAAATCATCGGCAAAAATCAAATATAGCACATTCTCGCAAATAGCCTCTCCAATATCATTAATAAATAGCAAAAATAGCAAGGGACCCAAATGAGACCCTTGGGGTACTCCAGAGGTCACCTCTATTGGCTGAGAGATCTTCATCTTAAATTTAACAAACTGAACTCTTCCAGAGACGTAGCCTACAAGCCAGTTCAATAAAGAACCACGGATACCCAGGGCTTCCAATTTAGAAAATAAAATCGAATGGTTCACTCTATCGAATGCCTTCGAGAAATCGGTATAAATCGAGTCAACTTGCAGACGGCTTTCCATACTCTTCAGGATATAGTCCTCATACAACATAAGATTAGTCACCGAAGATTTGCCCTGTAAGAATCCATGTTGCTCAGGAACAATCAGACTTGATAGCTCAGAAGAGATAATGTCCCGCACAAGACCTTCAAATATTTTTGGTATAACCGATTGAATCGAAATAGGACGATAATTAGTTACATCAGACCTGTTACCTTGCTTGAAGATGGGTACCAAAAAGGACTGCTTCCAAATCGATGGAAATACGCCCTCCGATAAGGACTTATTAAATAATATTAAGAGCGGAAGACAAAGTGAATCTCTACATAACCTCACCAGCATAGGATGAACACCATCGGGACCTGGACTCTTTCCGGTTTTGATAGCTTCCAGTTTCCTTAAAATAGCATCGACAGAAATCCGGCAGTGATATAAACTAGTTGTCTTTTTGTAATTAAATTCTTTATAAGATGCTGTTCCATCTCCATAAACACTTGAAAAAAATTTAGAGAACAGCTGCAATATCTGCTCCACTGAATCGGCATGCTCGTCAGCCAGGAACATAGTATTTGGAAATCCGCCACTAAACTTGTTTGCATTTATGTAGTTCCAAAAATGCTTTACATCGACTGGTATGGAACCCTCAACTGACGAGATGTATGACTCATGACACTTGCGAGACAATGTCTTACCTTGAGACCTCAACTCAGAAAACTTCAGATAGTCACTGAACAAATTTGTCTTCTTAAATAATTTATGCGCTTTTCTCTTCTCCCGAATAAGTTTTTTCAAATCACCACTGAAGTACCTAGGAAATGAAACCCTTCTCGAAAATACAGTGACAGGTATAAATAAATGCATAGCGCAATACAAAACCTTATAAAAATACTCAACAGCGCTATCAACATCCATATTTTGCAGCACATACCAATCCAATGAACCCAAATACTCGGACATCGCAACATAATCGCCACCTTTGAAATTGAAGGACAGGGTTTCGATGGAAATGGTGTCCTCTCCAGACTGCAAATGCAACGTTATTTCCAAAACAGGATGATGATCATCTACTGGCAAAACACTTTCTTCGACCACCACACTAATATCATCTAACTTCAAAAGAACAAATTGCTGCTCAACTTCACATGAAGACTCGATCGCGACAGATGAATATTTAGAGTCAATACCAATAAGTACACCACCACCCGAAAGTTTTGCACTGCTCTTAATAGAACGATCAGCACGGTAAGTATTATAACCACACATACCAAGTTCACCATCGTAAAATTCATCAGTCAATGAAGTTTCACTAAAACAAACAACATCAAAGTCAACCAGAGACATTTCAGTTTTTAATATATTTAATTTACTTCTCAGTCTATTTACATTTTGATAGTACATAGCAATTTCATTCAGTTTCTTACACCGTTTTTTGACCAACCCGATTTCATTATTTTTGGGCGCCCAAACCTGTATCTTATGGTCAGATCCTCTTCACCTCCCTTTACTCTTGACTTCAACTGTTCTCGCAACTGCGTCAAGTATCTTCTTTCAGCAACAGTTCGATCCGATCCGATAGATACCCCGTTCCCCTTCGGAAGTCGATGTGAGGATGCCATAATACGTGTCGCATCAGTTGCACTGCTCATAATCACTTTTAACGGACGTGGACCACCTCTAGAGACCTTTCCCAAACGGTAAACTTTAATATTGTCCGTTGATATCTCACTTGTTATTCCGGAAATTATTTCAGATGCCCCAGCTTTATCATGCTTAATTCTATCAGGAACTGATTCAGAATCCAATTCATTAACTCCATAAATAATAATGTTAGACGATCTTATAGTTCTTTCTCTTATCTCTTCTATGACATCTTCCACAGCAGTAAGATTTGCACTACCATTTGATTTTAGTGTATTTTTCAATTCCGTGATTTCTTTTTTAAGTTCATCGAACTGCACTTTAAAGGAACTCAAAATTTCAGCTATAGAACTCACATAACCATCTCCGGACATACAAGATTTACACACAAAACGCAGTTGAGAGTTTTTTTCTAATATTGCCACAAGAACCGATCTAGATAACCCTGTACAAACTCCATGTGAATGTTTTCTACATTTATCACACACTATGTCCTCACCTTGAGCAATTGACTTATCACACTTCAAACAGCTGCCAACATCTACTACAGACATGCTGACTTAAAAAATAATTAATACGTAAGAATCACAAAACAATTTTAAAAAATCGAATAGCACTCAGCAATACCAACTGTATTGCTGTAACCAAATTGCGAACATATGCCATGGCTAGTTCGGATTCTGTTCAAGGTACACCACAGTCTTCTTGGCAATTCCAAACCCGCTACCAGGGTAGTCGGATCCACTATGTGTTGGGAATCCATTCCTCTGACTATCCAGTCGCAATGCTGCAACCGGAATCAGTCAGCTCTCTCGCAGTGTGTTGTTGCGGGTGACGGAACCTTAACCTTCTCTCCTCGGGAAGTGTCATGTCCGCGTGTGCGGGGTGCCACTGTCAGTCACAATTTTATTGTACTCCCTCTGTAGGGCATGCTGGCGTCTAAGATGCGGAGGGGCGATGTGGCTCAAGACGGGCAGCTATTTTACTGGGGAGCATCTAATGAATCCAGTAATTACCCTCATTTCAGCGTTTACTTAGGTGTCTATCTTATGCAAGTTAATTCTGCTATAAAGCTTTGCATATGTCTTCGTCAGGTGCTGTCTAAATGTGAGTGCTCTGTCGAGAGTAACGTCCAGATATCTTGGGTTGGGGTTGTGGTTCAATCCTCTTCCCCCCATTCTGACCTCAATCTCCACACCTGCCAATCTATTGGTTACTGGAAGCAGCAGACCTCCGTCTTGGTCCAGCTGGGCCGCAGTCTCCATCTGTTGCAGTAATCGTTGAGTAGGTCGAGGGCGCCACCCAAAGTGGTCTTCGTGGTATTAATCTGCTGGTTTTGCGTGGCCAATGGCCAAAGCGAAGTGGCAGGGCGGTCACTGATGTACAAGTTAAACAGTTGTGGCACCAAGACAGTGCCCTGAGAAAGCTCATTGTTCAGTACTCTCCTCCTACTCGATCTATCGCCAATATGAACCTCAAAAAATCTGTTGCTGAGCATGTTGTTGATTAACCTCAACATCTTCAGGCATGGATGATCTTCAATAGTTTATATATGATGCCGTGTCTCCAGACCGTGTCATATGTCGCTGCTAGGTCTTCGAAGGCGACAGAAGTCTTTAGCTTGCGCTGAAAACCGCGTTCTATAAACGGGGTGAGTGAGAGAATCTGGTCTGGAGGGACTATGGAATCTATCTTAGGGCCGATTCTGTTGTACAGAAGCCTTTCCATCAGTTTGTAGTTGACGCTTAGAAGTGCGATCGGTCGGTAACTTTCTGCCTGGTTATGTACTTGGTGCAAATTAACGGAGTTATCTATAAAAAGTTTTTCCGCGATTTACATTAAGCGGACGCCACCACGCGGAAGAATATTAAGTTAATCTAATACGTATAGTTGGTATAGAAAGTTTTGTTTACAATCCAAACCTTTTGGATTCTTTTGCTGTTCTATTTTGTGAATTATCATTTCAACGCGGGTTTACGATCAAAAAATTCAGAATCAAACTTAAAACAACATTAAGTGTACATAATAGAGCCGCCATCTTGTTGCCGTAAACAACAGGTTCTTTAATAATAAATAAAATAAATAAATATATAAAATTCGCTGAATTTGCCAGGTTTTCGTTGATAAAGAATAAAAATTTTCCCAGCAATTTCAATAAATCAGGTGATTTTTAAAACTAATAATTTTTTAAAGTTTTAAAATTAAGAAAATTTATTAGAAAATTAATTAAGAAAAAAAAAATAAAATTTTTTTTTTATTAATTTGTTTTTCCTGACTGAAAATTTAATTTCCCCGGCTTAGGGAAAAATAAGAAATTCGTTGCCAAAATTAGAGAAATCTTAAATTCTCCGACTTTTACAAATTTTCCAAACAAGTGGGAACCATGTTAAGGTAGACTTTGCGGTGCTCGCACGCCGAAACTATTAATTTTACAAAAAACTATAAAAGAAGTAAATTATAGAAAATTTCCTCTAGTTTAATTTGTTACATAACTATTTTTATCGTAAAATGTACCGGAAAGAAAATATTGCCAAAGAACCGTTTTTGAGCGCCATTTTTTTAATATGGCGGCACAGGTGGCAAAGAGAAAATTCGAAAAGAACAGCTTTAACAACCTTTTTACTAATCAACAATATCTTTTCTGACGATTTCATATCTTGATCAATTTTTTTCCCAAAAATTTTGTTAGTCAAAAACTACAAGAAGATAATAATTATGTGCCCAACCCTGTATAGTAGAGAAGTTATTTTTCGTTCAAAACCAGACTTAAAAATGTCATTAATAATGTTTTGTTTTTCCTGCTAACTATAAAAATAACTTACTTTCATTTTTAATTGCACAAAATTTATTTTTCCACAAAAAATGTAGTATTTCAAACCGTTTAACTAGAATGAAAATTTTGCACACGAAACTGCAACAAACTATACAAAATATTTATATATTTTTTTGTTTCTGACTCATCCATCGAAATGGTCAACTTTATATATAGAAAAAAAAAAGCATTTAATGTTGCATAATTTCAAGCAGCATTATTAAGTTCATTGAACCAGGGACGTCGCAACAAGTGGTGCCGCGCATTAGGGCCCAGTCCCGAAAGGGGCCAAGTGGCGCTTTCACCACAATTTCAAATTTATTCAATCATCACAGTCCGGCCTGCTTGCACCAGCGCCCGGCTTTCCAGGATTGAACTATTCAACATAATGGAATACTTGAACTATTCGGTCTTAATATATAGGGTAGGGCCAAATTATTCTTTAAATAATACCTATCAACTTCGAGTCAGAGTCGGTAAAACCATTATTTTTAGAATAATTAGAAAAATCTAAATTTTTCAAGTTTAATCAGAAAGTTAGCTGTATAGATGCCTAAAAACTTCGGTCATCCAAGTTCCACCTTCTTTTTTGTGATGAGTTGGATAAAAAAATTCAAAAATATTATTTTTGCCGATTCAATTTATTATTATTTTTTTTACAGCTGCTTTACAGCAGCTTTTAATTATTTTCTTTAATATCAAAAACAACATTCGGATAATCTTTCATCCATTGCAAAATTTCTTCTGTTTTCATAAATAATCTCGTGACCTTCATAAAAATCAATGAAGGACAAAAATCAAAAAAATCCTTGGAAATGCTTTTCACTTCGTTATTCGAAACATCTAAATATTTTAACGATTTTAACGGTTGTTGCGAGAACTTTATGAGCTTATTGAGTTCACCGCTATTCATCGACAAAATTTCTAGCTTTTCTAAGCCGTCAAACCATTCCACTGACTCCTGATTATCAAGTAATGTTAATTCGTTCCAGGACAAATTCAATCGTTTCAGATTTTTTAAATTAGAAAAGGTTTGAGGCTCCAAGTTTATGAGTTTTGCGCTTTCAAGTGAAAGGACGTGAAGAGATTGTAAATGCTTGAACATATCTGGAGTTACAGAATGCAGAGGGTTGTCGTTAAGGCAAAGCGACTGAAGAGTTTTCGTATTTTTAAATTCATCTCCACTTATAGCTTGAATTTTGTTGAATCCTAAATTCAAAATTCTTAAAGAAGTCAATTCGTCCAAAAGGGAAGGAGGAAGCTTTACGATTGAATTTGTATACAGACTAAGCGAGTAAAGCAATTTTAAATCTTTAAAAGCTTCTTCTTCAATTTCTTTAATTTTGCAGTAATCCAACACCAGGTAACGAAGATTGTAAAGAGAAGCAAAGGTCTGGTTTTTTATGATGGGAAAATTGTTAGAATTCAAAATCAGGGTTTCTAAATTTGTAAGATTTGATAGCTTGGGCACAGTTTCCAAGCCCATACTATACAAGGACAGCTTCTTAAGGCAGATATTGTCACAAAATATTTCTTCGTCTAATACTTTAATTGCATTATAGCTTAAATCCAAATTTGTTAAAGCTTTCAGATCTTTAAAAGTTTGGGTAGCTATTGTGGATAATCCAATGTTAGACAAATTCATTTCTGACAAGTTAGCAAGATCCTTAAACAAAGTTTCGTCCAAAATTTTAATAAAATTGTTTTGCAATTTAAGGATTTTGATATTCGTTAACAGTTGCAAAGCGTCTCCAAGGCTTTCAATTGCATTTTCTTCCAAATTTAATTCTTCCAATAAACTCAAACCTTGAAATGCTGCAGAGTCAACTTTTACAATTTTGTTACAATGCAAATCCAAGCGCTTCAGTTGCTTCAAAGGTGTAAACATTCCGCTACTTAAGGTTTCCAATTTGTTGTATCCCAAATGAAGTATTTCCAATAACGGCAATTTGGATAGAATATCTAGAGGAAGTTCGGAAATTCCGTTATATTCCAGTGAAAGTTGCACCAACGCATGTTGGGTTCCGAAGAAATTTTCAGGAATGGATTTCACGTTGCAGAAGGTTACCTCTAGATTGATCAATTGAGCGAGTTCGGGAAAATTTTGTAAAATTAACTGCGAAATCGAACTCTCGGTGATTATCAATTTTTTTAATTCTGTAACTTCGTTCTTGTTAGCCAGATAGTTTTCCAGAATTTTCTTTAGATCATCTTCGGAGTTGATGTTTTTACAAAGGGCAGTTTCAGATTTCTCCAAAAGTTTTCCCTGGAATCAAAATGGAATATTATATCAGATGTTTGTCGGATCTTCTTAATTTAATTTTATTAATTTTAAAGTTTAAAAAAGTTCAGATTTAACCGATGTTGGATTCTGTAACTTCCACATTTTATTTCCATAGAAGATAATTTCGCACAAGAAAGAAGCAATTAAAATATGCAATTTAATATATTATATTTGTATTCAGATTATTAGTTTTTACATAAACATTTTCAATAAATAGTAGGTACATAATATGAGATAAATAATTTTAAATATTAACAAACTATTAATTTATTATATCAACAGATACCAAGGTTTTCCTTCTTTAGAAGTCATCCATTGCTTCATTGAAGACCGTCAAATAAGGATACTTTTCAAAAATTTCTGCACTGTTTAACTCATTTCCACCAATTTTAATTATTTCCAACTTTGGAAAATCGTTCGCTATGTCTAAATCCAATTGTTCCAATTTGTTATAGGCCAAATCCAAACACATCAGATTTTTCATCGACTCAAATTGCTTAGATTCAATTTGTGTCAGACCGCATCCTTCTATGTGCAAAAAGAATAATCCTTCTAATCCTTGGAAAATATTTTCAGCCAACATGTCAATGTCATTAGAAGACAGATCCAATATTTGTAACTTCTTTAGTTCTGAAAAAGCGTTTGGTTCAATTGTCGTCACAGCGTTAAATTTCAAAGATAACCATTGGAGTCTGGGCAATTCTTTGAAAACTGAACCCGAAGCAACTTTCAGGCAGTTACATTCCAGGTTCAGCATTTGTAAAGATTCCAAACCCATAAAAGCGTTTTCTTGAATCTTGGAAATTTTATTTGAACTTAAATCCAGTTGAACGAGTTGGGATAGTCCCACAAAAGTCTCAGCTTCCAAAACCGTCAGTGAGTTCCCTTCGAAGCTTAAAATCTGAAGATAAGCTAAATTTTTGAAAGTTCCCGGTATTATTTGGGTAATATTGCAGCCAACAAATTTCAGAATCGCCAAACCGCTAAGTTGGTCTAAAGAGTTTTCTGGAATCGTTCCAAGAATGCTCTTTTGAACATACAGTTCTTTCAAGTTTTCTAAACTGGAAAAATTTTCGGCCAATATTTCAAAAGGTACTTTTGCATGTAGCCCACCAATATACAGCTTTTCCAAATTTTTCAGACCTGCAAATGCTTTCTCGCTCATGGAAGTCAGCTTCTTACCGATCAAGTTTAAATCTTTCAAGCAATCAAGTCCAGAAAAGTGGTTTTCATGTAAACTCTCGATTGGGTTTTTCTCAAACGTAAGAAGTTCTAAAGTGGGATTATTTTGGAAAATTTTTAATGGTAATTTTTTTATTTTGTTGCCTGGGAAGTACATTCCTTTAATTTTTTTGAGTCCATCAAAACAACTCTCATCCAATTCGTTTATATTGTTCTTTTCAAATTGAAAATATTCCAAATTTTCTAAAGTAAGGAAGAAATCTTTTGGAATTTTTTCTATGTGGTTGTATGTGAAATCGACGGTCTTCAATTTCGTGCAATGTTTTAGTAAGTTCTCCGGCAGCGTTTGGATGGAACAAGATAAAGCAGTAAGTTTTTCCAAACTTACTAAATCGGAAAACAAATTTTCTGGCATAGCTGACAAATCATTGACTGCTATGTCAAGCAGCTCAAGAGATTTTAAACCTCTGAAAGCCGTTGGGGCAATTTCTGTTATACTGTTTTCAGATATAAATAGCTGCTTCAAAGTGGTCAAATTTGCAAAAGTATCAGGATTGACTTTGCTAAAATTATTCCGTTTCACGTTTAGTATTTCAATTGAAGTTAGATCCTTAAATGCTTCGTTGGGAATATCAGAAATGCCGATGCTTTGTAGGTGCAACTCCGTCAGATTTTTCAGATTATGAAAGGCGTCCACTTGGAAGGTTTCTATGGTAGATTGTACAACTGTTAATTTTTTTAGACCAAATAATAAGAAGGGCAACACTTTAAGAGTGCTGACATCGTGGATTACTACGGAACGAACATTTTCAAAGTTGATTTCCAAATTTTTTAAGTATTCTTCCAGTTCTTCTATAGATATTAAATGCAAAATTCCATTTTTTTCGTCAAATGTGTGTTGCACCTACAAATATACATCAATTAAAATAAATTTTGAAAAAAGCTCAGAGCTGTTTCAAGTCCAAGATAAAAGGTAGTTAGAACAGCTCTTAGTTTTTAATTAATGAATATTGTCTAGACTATGCCGAGAACTTGTCAACGTTGTTGTGGATTCTCAAAATCCACATCTGTGTTAACCGAGAAAAAAAGTTGATCAATGTCTTTTGGTGATGTACAACCGCTTCAACAACATTGAGCTTAAGACTTTAGTAGACCTGATGGAAACTAAACTGTCTTGGTTATGAAAGAAATACACTAAAAAGAATTGTTCATCATATTGATGAACAAAATTCGTTAATATAATCATTTCTTTCATTAATACTATGAATTTTTCATCAAAATGATGAATTTTGTTGATTGGCGCAAAAGTGATGAATTTTTGATTTACGATTGTTTCAGGGTAAGTTCAGTCTCATATAAAAAATCTGATAGAAACAAAGGTTACGTGTATGAAGAGTAGAATACTGCTGAACAACATCTTACCCAAAAGTCTAATTCATTGAAGAAACGCACAAACTTTCCGCTTTATGTGATTATTAAAGCAAGCGAACTTAAGAATTATCAATGCCGTAATTGTTTACTTTTGAGAAAATTATACTTACAGTGTATCTTATTTGTGATACAAATTTCCGTATTACTTTTTAAAAAATGCCGATATGGTTAATATTAAGGGGGTATTCTAGTCTAGACGCATGAATTTCGGGTGGTTTTTGAAAAAGAATATTTTTACTATCCATTTTTTTATCATTTGTTTATTTATATTTTAAGATTACATAAAAAATTAATCGAAAAAAAAACTCAAAATTCACAAAGACAAAGGGTATGTCCTGGCGTGCACGATATCTCAAGTTCTAATGAACCGATTAATTTGAAATTTGGTGTGAATGTTCTTTATAGATACCGCTATAGCACGAACCTTGAAAAAGTAAAACAAAAATTTTTTCACGAAATGGCGGCATCGGCAGTTTGAAACAAAATTTTGTTTTTGGCATTCGAGTGCCAAATTCCGAGTTTTTTAAAAATAGTAAAATTAAAAATTTTGATCTGAACGTGGTTCATGCGATAGAGGAATGTATAAAGAACGTTCATACCAAATTTCAAATAAATCGGTTCATTAGAACTTGAGATATCGTGCAAGCCAGTTTTTTTGGACCTCTCCCACTTATAACTTTGTGAAGTTTGAGTTTTTTTTCGGTTAATTTTTTATGTAATCTTAAAATATGAATAAACAAATGATAAAAAAATCAATAGTAAAAATATTTTTTGTTTCGTTTGTACAGAGCTACGGCATAATTCATA
The DNA here is from genome assembly GCA_949152465.1 of Cantharis flavilabris. Taxonomy (NCBI): domain Eukaryota; kingdom Metazoa; phylum Arthropoda; class Insecta; order Coleoptera; family Cantharidae; genus Cantharis; species Cantharis flavilabris. The sequence continues at coordinate 7,650,452 of OX424438.1, forward strand.
CGGCTAAACTGGAATACCCCCTTAAGATATATTACCAAACCGTTGATGGTAATCCATCAAGTCTGAGGGGTATGGAATATCCTCCAGTGCACCCTTTGCTTTCTATTCCCGTATTGAATTTGTGTGGTTATTCAGTTGGTAATGCTAGGGGGGGGACCCTAAAGTTTCAGATGTTCGCTAATTGTTTTTGAACCGAATAATAAATTATTATTATTGTTTTGAAAACAATACCTCGATAAATTTTTATAGTTAAAAATTACGAAAAGGTAATAATTGTGTGCCTAGTCCTGTATATTTAAAAAAAATATGTTATTATAAAAATCCCACTTGAAACGTCAATGAAAAATCAAAGTTTCATTATATATTAATATTGATTCTTTTTTGTGTTACAAAAATAACTTACTTTCATTTTTAATTGCACAAAATTTATTTTTGCCCAAAAATAAGTACTTCAAACCGTTTAACTGTAATGATAATTTTGCACACGCAACTACAACTGCATAAAATTTCATGTAATTTTTTTTATTTCTGACTCATCCATCTACATGGTCGAATTTATATATAGAAAAAAAGCATTCAATGTTGCATAAATTCAAGCAGCATTATTAAACTGATTAAACTGATCAAGATAATGGAATATTTAGCTTCTCACTCTAAATATATAGGGTTGAGCCAAATTAATCTTCAAATAATACCTATCAACTTTATAAATCAATTTTTTAACTTATGGCAACCATAATGTCTTCAAAAGAAAATTTGCCACAACAAATTATGTAGGAATTCTTTTATTTTATATTTGAGAGATTTTCGTTTTAAATTTTTTTAATTTAAAATTTTTAAATTTAAATAGAATCTTCTAATCTCTCAAGACAAAAGAGCTATGCTTACGTCCAGCGCCCGCCCACACTCCCGGAGCCCGGAGCTACCCAGTAGCTAAACTGAAACTTTCCGTTTGGAGAGTTCCAGTTGGGTTTTTCTGCAAGGTCAACTATTCTATATTATTTAATTAAGGGGGTATTCTAGTCTACAGACATGAATTATCGGCCGGTTTTTGAAGCTCTGTACAAACGCAACAAAAAATATTTTTACTATCCATTTTTTATCATTTGTTTATTAATATTTTAAGATTACATAAAAAATTAACCGAAAAAAAGAAACTCAAAATTGACAAAGTGATGAGTTGGCAAAATGGGAGGACCAAAAATAACTGGCGTGCACGATATCTCAAGTTCTAATGAACCCATTTATTTGAAATTTGGTATGAATGTTCTTTATACATTCCTCTATCGCATGAACCACGCTCATATCAAAATTTTTAATTTTACTATTTTTAAAAAATTCAGAATTGTTAATTAAAGCATATCAAAAAGAAAAATTTTTTTCAAACGGCCGTTATTTTGTGAAAAAAATTTATTTTACTTTTCGAAGGGTCATGCTATAGCGGCATCTATAAAAAACATTCACATCAAATTTTAAACAAATCGGTTCGCTAGAACTTGAGATATCGTGCACGCCAGGACACCCTCTTATTTTTTGGACCTCCCACTTTGCCAGCCCATAACTTTCTGAATTTTGAGTTTTTTTTTCGGTTAATTTTTTATGTAATCTTAAAATATCAATAAACAAAAAAATGATAAAAAAATGGATAGTAAAAATATTTTTTGTTTCGTTTGTACAGAGCTGATACTGAACTCATCAGATTCGTACTGGTAATTGAAAATATAACATTAATTTTAACATTGTTTCCAACGATCATGAGACCGTCCATGTGCACCTAACTTAAAATAGTGAAGCCTTACGTTTAAGTATTTTTGGAATTTCTACTAAAAATAATGTTGATTACATTTTTCAATTTTCCGAAGAGATGAAAACAGAAAATCGGTGCGTTGACTACATAGAGAGAGGAAGTAGATGACAAGAATATTTTGAAAATGTTGATACAAATAATTACTTTTTGGAGTTTCTAAATTTTGGAGGTAAAAACCTTTAAAAATTTTTTGAAAATTTTGGTATTTTAGATTTTAGATTTTCATTGATTGATGTTTTCGATATTATATTATACGGAAAATATAAGCATAAAAAGATCAGCATGTCGTCTACGAAATGTCAATCCGACTGTAATGGTTTAGCGTTAAGTTCACACAGTATGCCATTTAACTTTTTAAACCAGCTTCTACCTGCTTGCCGTAATCCATACAACGATTTCTTGAGTAAACATACTTTTTCGCCTTTTCGTCGTTCTCTAACATACTTTTAGCCTTCGCGGCTAATTCGGATGTGTCTTCTTCGGATAGTGATTCCAGAATCTGTGGCAATTGTTTTGGAGGTTCCATATAGATGGTTTCTTCTAGCTTGGTATTCCATAATCTGCAGAAACCTAGAGCACCCAGGAGCATACAACTATAGCTACAGCTTACTCTGTAGATCGTATGATCAAACGTAGAGCCTTACATTATGTTCAGCTTCCAAATAGATCCGTCACTGCAAAGAAAAGTAATAAAAGGCAAAAACAGCCTTAAGAATATGGAATCTGATGTCTTGCACGCAAGAAAGAACAATTACTCAGCTTACTAAAAAAATATAAAAGGTTGAATTAGAAAATTGGGATCGATTGGGATACAGATTGGTCTAGGCTAGAGGTAGACAAAAATTAGGTAATACGGTAAAAATAATAAAAAAGAAACTCGTCGAAGAAGTAAAAGAGGATGTCTGGGGAAAGGTTTACCAAATAGTAACAAAGAAGCTGGGTATACCATTTTTTCCAGGCCTGATTAAAGCTCGCATCAGGGAAATTAACCAGACGCTTTTCCCAGTTCATCCAAAAGTGGCATTTACCACCAAGCCAGTGGATGGAGACGTCCCTCCCTTCAACGAGGCTGAATTGAGGGCACCCGCGAAGAAGATTCCAAAAAACAAGGCAACGGTCACCAGAGAGCTGGAAAAGGCTCGACCAGAGGTTCTGATAGAAGTATACAACGGGAGCCTACCCGGAAAACTGGAAGCAAGCAAAACTCCAGCTGTTAAGAAGATGAGACAAGCCTCTAGAGCTCCCGAACTCATATGGACCGATTTCTTTACTGGACCACGCTGGAAAGCTATTCGAAAAACTCATCTTGCACAGGCTACAACAATAGATCGATAAGACCCTGGGGGGTCTCGGATAGGCAAAACGGTTTCCAAAGAGGTAGATCAACCACCGATGTGATCGACAGTGTGGTCCGGAGGATAAGAGCGGCGAAAGAAGGTACAAAGAAGGCAAGGCATTTAGCGGTCCTCATAACTCTCGACATTAAAAACATCTTCAACTCCGCGAGATGATAGGTGATAATGGACGAACTCGAAAGGAGGGACCTCCTCAACATCATGGCGAGTCATTTCTACGGAAAAACACTTGTGGTGAAACTCTGGCGGCAGACCCTACTGGTGTTCAGAGGAGTTCCACAAGGCTCAGTACTCGGCCCGATATTATGGAATGTGATGTACCACAGCGTCCTCAGGCTCTTCACTCCACCGGGGGTGAGCATCACTCAGGAAGAACTGGAGCAAATAGTTAACTCCACGGTGGCCGACATATTTGTAAAAATTGAGGCTTGGGGTCTGCAGATAGTCCCGGAGAAGGGACTAGAGGTGGATAAGGCTAGTCCGGTTCTCGTTTAGCGGTCACACCATCTTAACGTGTGACCATCAGGTCAGAGTGTTGGGCGTGGACATCTACCGGTGCCTATCGTTCAAACTCCACATCGCAAGAGTTGCAACCAGAGCAGCGGCAACGATAGAAGCATTAATCTTTCTTAAGAAGGATTATGTCAAATTTGAGCGGACCTGGTCATGTGAAGAAAAGACTCCTGAGTGCCGTAGCGGAATCCATAATGCTGTACGCCTCCTCGATATGGATCTCGGCCCTTGAAAATGTAACGTACAGACGTCTTCTTGAGTCACTCCAGAGGAGGAGCGCCTTGAAGATATGCAGAGCCTATAGAATGGTATCCACAGAGGCAGTACTTGTGTTGGCGTCTCTTCTGCCAATCCACCTCAAAGAGGAGATGTGAGACACCAAATATAGAACTGAAAACAAGACCCTCTTCAATAATAAATGGGTGTATGGATATCCAAGAGCGGTGGCAGGCCCACCTACCCAAGGGTAGATAGACACATGGCTTGATTCCAGACATAGCGCCATGGCTCAACAAGAAGCACGGTGAGCTCGCATATAAAACCACCTAAACCCTGGGGTGCAGCCCATATGTAGTTGGGGCTGAACTTGCCTCCCTCGAACATCGTGAAGCTGATTCTGATTATAGGGGAATACCCTCCAGTGCGCTTTTTACATTTTAGTTTAGAATTTGTGAAGTTATTCAGTTGACAATACTAAGGGGGGGGACAATTGAAAACAATACCTCGAGAAATTTTGATAATTTAAAATTACGAAAAGATTATAAATTATAATTGTCTGCCCAACCCTGTATATTTAAAAAAAATACTTTGCTATGAAAATCACGCTTGAAACGGCAATGGAAAATCAAAGCTTGATTATTTATTAATATTGATTCCTTTTTGTGTTACAAAAATAACTTACTTTCATTTTTAATTACACAAAATTTATTTTTACACCAAAAATAAGTATTTCAAACCGTTTAACTGTAATGAAAATTTTGCACACGAAACTACAACTGCATAAAATTTCATGTGATTTTTTATTTCTGACTCATCCATCTACATGGTCGAATTTATATATAGAAAAAAAGCATTCACTGTTGCATAAATTCAAGCAGCATTATTAAGTTGATTGAACTAATCAAGAATAATGGAATACTTAGCTTCTCACTCTTAATATATAGGGTGGGGCCAAATTAAACTTCAATGGGTAGGAGTTCTTCCGGCACAACTATGCTTACGTCCAGCCCCTGCCCACACTCCCGGAGTTACCCAGCAGCTAAACTTAAACTTTCCATTTAGAGAGGTCAAGTTGTTTTTTTTTTGAAGGTCAACCACTAATAAAAATCAATTTAAGGGCTCTCCAAGATGAAATAAACTAAACTCAAAAATGGTAATCTTCAAATTTTATTAATACTGAATAAATAGGTAGGTACATTAATTTTTGCTCAAGCAATAAAATATTCAAAAATAGACAATTTATGTTTAAGCTCTCCTTTAAAGGCCTACTTAAAATTAAGTCATCAGAAAATATTAATAATCCATATTACTCCCAAACAAAGGCTACGCTACCATTAGACAATTTTAACTCGTAAAGCATTTTGGTGATAATGGTGAAGCTGCACGTTTAAATATTTTTTTTGCAATTTCTACTAAAAATCCAGGAAAACTGTTGTGGAAAGGTAAGGGTGGAAACTTAAGAACAGGAGTTGCACTTAGTGTTCACTACATCTTTAAATTTTCCCAAGAGGTGAAAACACAAAATCTACGAGTAGGTGTTACCTGCTCAAATCGTAATTTATTTCATAAATAAAATCTGTGGAAATTCTTTCATCCATTGTATCATCAAATCTGTCGACATTTCCCACGAATTCAGGTTGACAATTTTAATCGAAGAATAAAAATCGAAAAAGTCGGGAACAATGTCGGTCAAATTCATATAAGAGACGTCCAACATTTTCAAGCAAGGGAGAGGTTCTTGAGAAAATTTCACCAGTTTCTTAAAGGAACAGAACTCAAAAACCAAAATCTCTAAATTATCCAAACCGTCCAGCCATCCAACCTGATCTTCGGGAAACTCGAAACAGTTTGCGCCCAAATTCAAACGCCTTAGGTTTTTCATATTCGAAAATATTCCAGGTTCCAACTTTACGAGCTTGAGGCTAGCAAGCGAAAGCAACTGGAGACCTTCCAAATGGCGTAACAAGTTAGGAGTTATGGTGGTGAAGTCGTTGCTACCAAGTTTTAGAGAAACTAAATTGTTTAAATTCTGAAACTCGCCACCATCTAGTTCTTTAATGTTATTGTAGGATAAATCCAAAATTCGTAGGTTGGTTAAATTTTGGAATAAGTCAGGATGAATTTTAGAAATTTGGTTTGACGAAAAACTGAGAAGATAAAGCGACTCCAAGTCGTTAAACGAGTCTTCCTCGATCTCCTCCATTTTATTGGAGTCAAATTTTAAAGTGAGTAGCTTGGTGAGCGAAGCAAAATTGTCTTTCTTGATTGCATGGATGCTGTTGTTCGAGAGAAGCAAATTTTCCAAATCGGCAAGATGGAATAATTTTGGAATGACTTCCATTCCGACGCAATCCAAGTCTAATTTTACGAGAGCGGTGTTATTTGCAAAAATATTTTCGTCTATTTGGTTAATCTCGCTGTAACACATGTCCAGTTCCTTTAGGGATACCAGGTCTTCGAAGGTTTGAGGATGGACTCTAGATAATTTGTTGAAAGATAAACCGAGTTCTGTTAAGGAAGAGAGTCCTTTAAAGATGTTTTCGTCTAGTTCTTCTATTTCGTTGCTCTTTAAATTCAAAATTTCGAGATTTGTCAGTTGGTGCAAGCAGTCGCCCAAACTTGCAATTTTGTTATTTTCCAAATTTAATTCTTTCAGGGATTCCAATCCTTCAAAAGCTGACGGCTCTATGGTGACGATTTGATTGGACTCCAAGTATAAGTGTGTCAATGATGTTAAGGGGGCAAATACGCCATCCGGTATTGTTTCGAATTTGTTGTTGCCAAGATTAAGCTCTTTTAGAGCAGTCAAATTGCAAAAAATGTCAGGCGATACTTGGCTGATTCCATTGTAGATCAAAAAGAGATCGACCAAAGCGGTTTGATTTACGAAGCAATCATCTGCAATGGATTTGATGTTGGCGTAAGTTACATCTAAGTGAGTTAGGCCGGCCAGCTCAGGAAGGTTTGCGAACGATAGTGTCTGCATGGAGCTTTCCGTGATTTCGAGTTTCGTCAAGTTAATGATTTCGGTACCAGAATTCGATGCGTAATCGCCCAAAAAGCTTTGTAAATCATCTTCTGAGTTAATATTTTTGCAGGTTACGGCTTCATGATTATCCACACAGTCGTCCTAAAATCAAGAGTCGTGTTAAAATGTGAATTCACTAGTGCCAAAGGAAAGGGAAAATTAGTGACAGGAAAAGTGTTTTTGCATAAATCTACAATTTTAAATGTCTAAAGGTGCACTTCATAAGGAATGACAAGTCTAATCCATTATTTCATCACAAATGACCAAATCGGGATATTTATCAAACATCTCCAGCATTTTTGAATTTTTTAATTTGTTACCCGAAGCTTTAACAATCCTTAAGCTCGGAACGTCATCCGTATCAAAATTCAGTTCTTCCAGCTTGTTATCGCATACATCCAAACACATCAATTTTGTCATGGGTCTTAAGATTTTGGAATCAATTTTGACCAGACTGCAGTCGTCGAAAATCAAAAACAAAAGTTCTTCCAATCCTGCAAACACGTCATCGAAATCGAGTTTGACTTCGTTGGAAGAAAAATCCAATATTCTCAAAGCAGTCAATTCTGATAAAGCATTGGGTTCTATAGTCTTCAGGACGTTATACTTAAAAGAAACCCACAAAAGAGAAGACAATCCTCTGAAGACTCCATCTGGGAGAATCTTCAAACAGTTACTTTCCAAATTCAACATCTGCAAAGTTTCCAAACCGGCAAAAGCATTTTCTTCCATGATGGTAATCTTGTTTGAAGACAAATTAAGCTCCATAAGCGCAGAGAGCCCAACGAAAGTTTCGGATTCCAAAGTCTTAATGGCATTTCCCTCGAAGCTTAAAATCTGAAGAGAAGAGAGGTTCTTGAAGGACCCAGAACTTATATTGTTGATGTGGCAGCTTTCGAATTTTAAAATTGACAATCTACTTAATCCGTCTAAATAGTCTTCTTCGATACTCTCCAAAATGCTTTTCTGGACGTATAATTCCTGAAGATTTTCCAAAAATGCAAGATTTCTTCCAAACGATTCCGAAAATATATCTTGAGTTAAGCCTCCCACGTAAAGCTTCGTCAAACTTTTCAAATCAGCAAACGATTCTTCGCTCAACGAAATCAACTTCTTGGTAATCATTTGTAACTTCTTCAAGTTAGTAAGTCCAGCAAAATGATTTTCATCAAAAGCTTCTATGGAATTACCATCCAAATCAATAAGTTCCAAAGCATAATTATTTAGGAAAATTGTAGAAGGCAAATTCTTGATTTTGTTTTCACTTAGGTGAATTTCTTTCAAGATCTGCAGTTCCTTAAAAGTATCTTCTTGCAATTCGCTCAACTTATTTCTCGTCAATATTACAGTTTCCAAGCTTTCTAGGCCGAGGAAGAAATTCTCTGGAATTTTTTCCACTTTGTTATATCCAAAGTTAAGGGTTTTCAATTTAAGGCAATTTTTCAGTAGGTTTTCGGAAAGTGATTCGAGGTTACACATTTTGCATGTCAAAATTTCCAGGTTTACCAGATCTTCCAATAAATTTTCATCTAAAGTTGTCATGCTATTGCCGGATAAGTCAAGTTCGACCAAGGAACTTAGACCTTTAAAGGCATTTGGTGTTATCTCCGCTATTTCGTTCTCCATTAGGAGAAGTTGTTTCAATGTGGACAAATTTGCAAAGGTCTCCGAGTTGATTGTGGAGATCGTGTTTCCTTGCACCTTGATTTTTTCAATCGATTCGAGATCTTTGAATAAATTGTTTGGCAAATCGGTAAGGTTGCTACTCGTCAACTCCAACTGTGTCAGACTTTTGAAATTAGAGAAAACGTCTGGTTCGAAAGATTCTATCGAGGATTTTATAATCACCAGCTTTTTAATTTTATCGAAATGAGGAGGCAAGGCTTTTAATACTTTTACATCGTACATAATTACAAAATGGATTGTACTAAGCTCGATGTCTACATCTTTGAAATTTTCCTCTAGGTCTTCAAAGTTGACTGTTGTAATTCCATTAGCATCTTCGTATATAAGGTGCACCTACAAATACACCAATTAAAATACATTTTTGCTATTTGCACTATTTAAAGCTATTATTACACGACAGTGAATCAATACCACCGGATCACCTGTTCGTTTCGTGCGGTTAGCCCAATGGAATGCTCACAGCTTAGGTTTGATTCCTGCTACAACCGTAACCAATGCTATATTCTCAACCTGGTGCAGGCAGCCATGAAGTGTTAATGCCGAAAATATGATATAATTTTTTTTTCAGACAGATAAGGATGCGTAACAACAACTACGTGCGATAAATTCTCTTCAAAAGACCTAACTAATCTAGCAAATCATAAAACTAACAAACTAAGAAATTTTAATCTAAGGAACCAGCGGATCATCTAACAGAATCACATTAGGATAATTGCTATTGCTACTTTCGATAAGATTTTCAGGCAGGGAATATCGAAACATTTTCAGAAAAGTCAAAGACGGAATGTGGTTGAAAAATTCGGCCCCCAAATTCGCTTGGAAGTTAACGGATAAATCAAGAAACAACAAATTGGGCAATGGATCCCTGGACAACCGATTGATTTGCTTTGTTCCGCTAAATCTCAAATAGAGAAACTGGAGATCGTCGAGTCCGTCGAAGTGCCCATCGATATCCATATACAGTCCATTGAAACTCAAGTTCAAAACCTTTAGTTTCTTCAAATCGCTGAAGGTATTTTGCTCAAAGTCGTCGATTCCGTTGGCTTGCATGGAGAGTACGTGGAGAGACGTTAAATTTGCAAAAACTTCCGAATTGATACTCGATAAATGATTACTGTCCAAATTAAGTGACGTCAAGTTGTCTAATCCTGCAAAGCAGGCAGACGCCAAACGAATGATTTTGTTATCTGATAGATTCAGAGTTCGTAGCTGTGAGAGTCCATCAAAAATTCCAGAATCGATTACTTTCAAAAGGTTGTGGTGCAAATATAAAACTAAAAGCGAACCTAGCTGGTTGAACACCCCCTCGGGCAGTTTTTCGATTTTGTTTCCTTCCAAACTCAGCGAGACCAAATTACCAAGACCTTCAAAGTTGCTTCCTGCCACCGCCGATATAGAATTATCGTTTAGAAAGAGATCTTCCAGGTTGGCTAAAGCCGAAAGGTTTGGAATCTCGTTTAGCATATTGCTTTGCAAATCGATTATTTCGAGACCGACGCTGTTCGAGAATAAGTCTGATTCTAATAAGGTCAATTTGTTATTGCTCAAATGTAACTTCTTCAAAGATACCAAATCGGCAAAAGATTCCGAATGGATCGAACTTAATTTATTTCCATCGATATACAGTTCTTCCAATAGGCCCAGCTCACGAAATACCTGATCGTCAATAAATTCTAGCTGATTCAATCTTAAATCAATAACTTCCAAGTTTTTGGAATTACTGAAAACGTCAGACGGTAAATTTGTTAGTTTGTTTAAGTGCAGATTAAGTTTTTTAAGATTGGCGACTTCCTGAAACGCGTTGGAATCGATACTCTCGACTTCGTTTTCCTGAAGGATTAACTCTTCCAAAGCTTCCAAGCCTTTGAAAGAATTTTCGTTTAAACTCTGGATTTTGTTATCAGCCAGGAGCAACTGCTTCAAATTTGTCAAGCCCACGAAAATGTCGTCGGGTAAAGTTTCGATTTTATTGCTGCCCAAATTGAGTACTTCCAGTGATGCCAAACTGCTAAAAGCTCCTTCTGGTAAATCGGAAATTCCGTTGTACTCTAAGCTCAACTCCTTTAGTGCGGCCTGTGCACAGAACAAATCGCAGGGGAACTGCTGTATATTGCAAAATGTGACGCAGAGTTTGTCGAGCTGCTCAAATTCGGATAACAAATCTGATGATATGGAAACTAGGTTACTGTCTGTAATTTTTAGATTGGTGATGTCGCTTAAGGTTAGCTCACGTTCCGAAACGTGATTGCCTGCGACTTCCTTAAACTCTTCGATGGATTGAACGTTTTTGCACAAGGTGGTTCCGTCTTCTTCCGAAACGTGGGCCTAAAATTAAATTTTTCAAGTTATTTATTTTAGGAACCAGAATATCGGATTGAATCAAATCAGGTAAAAATAGTAGGAACTGCAGAGTAAACTCCTTTGAGAGCGAGAAGAACCTAACGTTTTCAAATTGCCAATAAAAATCACAGTGCGCAAGTCAACATCGCAGCATCGTTTACCCCAAGGTTTACTTTACCTACTTTCCCTTACATAATTTATTGACAAATGTTTAAATATTCTGAGACGAATATAAAAGTGACACGATTGTCATGAATTAATGCATAATTGATGTACGTACACACCCACCGTCGAATGAAATTACGTAAATTTATTCACTTTCGAAATGAAAAAATCAATTTAAATAAAAATTTACAATTTTTTTACAAATTTAAAATTCAAAAACAAGAAGCTGGCATTTCAAAGTGCATTGCGCAATAAATAAATTTTTATGGAAGCTATGTAAAAATTAACTTACCATGGTTTTATGTTTTTAAATCAGTTTTTGGATAAAAATAGGATCCAAATTTTTTAAATACTCTGTAAATAATTTCTCTTTGTAATATAGGCCGCTATGTTAAATAAGGCTTGTTCAGCAAATTTAGATCAATTTGGGCGTCTGCTTGTATTATTGCGCACTTTCAATTTCTACAGTAGCTTATGATCTCACGACTTCATCAACAAAATTTTGACTGACGTGGGTTAGTGATGAAGGTTTACCAGAGCAGAGGAATTATAACTATGAAAAGAAATAGGAAGTGGCGCCAACGCGTCGACGGCGTAGTCGAAATTCAGTGACCAAGTAGAACCTTATCGATTTTCTCAAATAAACATGCGTTTTTTAATATTCTCCTCGATCAATATACACAGAGCGACCAAATAATAGAAAATTATAGATTCTAAAAAAATCACTTTAGGAGGCATTCCTGCTGCTTGGGAGGCTGATCTAAAAGTTATTAACTTAATTTTGATCAAACTATCAAATAATAATAAAAGAAGGATCCAACAGTAAAGTTAGAAATTTGTATTAGTTGGGATAACTTCTTAATACTGCCACTTACTCCTGATACCACGTAATACTGCCACTTACTGCTTATAACACTGCTATGTACTGTCGTTACTACCTGATACTACCAGTACAGTCAGCCACTATAAAGTGGCATTTACTGCCGTTACTACCCAGGGACGTTTTACCCTATAGGCTAAAAAGGCAAAAGTCTTAGTCGCCGAATTCTAAGAAGCGCCAGAAAATTAAAGCATTCCAGGAATTTTAGACACCGCCGCGATCTGCTATTCCAAAAAGCCCGAAAAGTGTAAAAATAGTGTTCAAAAATTAATTGAAAATCAAAAAAATGCTGGGAGTATTCTATACCCCCAAACGCAAAATTATTTTATGTTTTTAAATAAATTTAAAACTAAGATGTATTAGAAGTCACACCATTTGGGGTTCAGACAGTTTTTCAGACTTTATTTTCAGAGCCCGAAGTTAAACATATTTATTTATTATTACAATTCCAAATATTGGTTACGATTCAGTGCAGCTATTGACAAACCGGGGGGTCTGGGGGGTATGGAATACCCTCCAGTACATCGTTTCTTCTACGGTAAAAGCTGCGGAGTTACCCAGTAGCCAATTCTGGGAGTATTTTATATCCCCAGACGCAACAATAAATCCGCGAGAAAATTTGGAAATAAAATGAAAGCGTGAACTAGGGGGGTCTTCCCCCCCCCCCTCAGACCCCCCGGTTTATCATCATTGTTTTGTGTCTTTTCAACTTAAATTCAAAATTTAATAAGTTGTGAAGGTTTAAGTTTTGGGCATCGAAAGAGTAAGATCCAGTGCTGAGCGCATATGTACACACAGTACATATTTTAAGGCAGATTACCACGGTGGTTTGCCATTGCCCGAGGACGGTTAAAATAAAGTTCTTGTTCCACTCGGGCTCGAATCAGGTTTCTCTGCTTAGTAGTCGACGCACTTAAGCAACAGACTGTAACCGTCCTCGGCGCAAATGTAAGTAATTTTATTTTTGCATACCCGCGATTTGAATATTGTCGATCGATGGCAGAAACCATAATAAAATGGGCCCGAGATTAAACGTATTTATTTATTATTATAACTTCAAATATTGATTGAGCTTTAGCCTAGCTATTGGCAAACCGGGGGGTCTGGGGGGTATGGAATACCCCCCAGTGCACGGTTTACCCTTTATTCATGGACCACTAGTATTAGTTTTTCAGTACATCCCCAACCACCCTAAAGCATTCATTGATTATAAATTAAAAATTTTTATTAGAATTTTTGCTATCAAGAATGGTTAAGAGTACACAAGCTTTGCCTTTAAGTCATTTTCATGTTCTGGCAGCTACTTTTAATATCAATCTTAAAGGCTTTTAAAAGGCTATTAAAATAGTTTTACTTTTAATTGATTGTATTGTGAATAGGGATTGGAGGAACGGATGTGAATTTCAAAGTATTTAAACTTCCCGGTCTGTCTATGTGCTCTCTTTTCGGGCCCCTCTGGCTATTGGGTAAAATGGTAATGGTAAAATAAGCCCTGTTGAGAGGTTGAGTAGATGATATAGTTTAGTTTGTTGTGTTGGCAGGGACGTTTTACCCTATAGGCTAAAAGGCTGAAGCCTAAGGCGTCAAATCCTAAGCGCCAGAAAATTAAAGAAATCCAGGAATTTTAGAAATACCGTAATTTATAATGCCACATGTTCAAAAATTAATTAAAGATGTCTCTTTTAGTAAAATAAACATAGGTACTCGATACATACACTCGGGGGGGGGGGAGGTTCTTGAGCATTCGGGAAATGTTGTGGTTCACCGATCCAAAAAATTTCGATTCTGCCATTACAATATTCTTTTTGCAACCCACCAGTTGGGAAACGCTGACTTAAGTACAGCGAACGTTTTTTTCATTTCAGAACATACACACCAAACCTTTGATTTTTGGAGCCATGAGTCTGGGAGTCAAGAGATTGGATGGAGTTGATTGATTTGAACAGGAAGAAATTAGAGAAAAACTTGAAGTATTTTTTTCCAATGTATGCTATTTTAGTATAAAAGGCGCCCATACACCTAATTTACATCTGTTGCTGAAATACCTAGCTACGGCTCTGAAGCAGTACACTATCGTGATTAGCAAGGTAGCTCTAATGCCTTTAGGCATATTTAAGCTTCATGTTGGGTAATTGGAAGGTGATGCACTTTAATGTTTGCTCAAAAATGGCCCAGCTTCAGTACAGTCTCTCTACTATACTATTAAAATTCACATTCAAGAAAAGACGAAAGACGAATTGCTGGGGAAGTCTGGAGTACAAGTGAAAAGAAATCTGATGAAATTCAAAGAATTCTTAGGAAATCTAATAAAATCTTAGAAAATAGGAAACTCGAGGAAATGTAGAAAATTGTAGGAAATCTTAGGAATAATATAAAGCTTTTTTTTGCTTCTTCAACTTATTCTAACGGAAATCGTATACCCTAGTTGGATAGCTATGGTGCCGCCGCCTAGGCGGTGATTTTTTGCATAAATTAGGTGACAATATGGCCATAATTGACCAGAAAATTGCGCGGCGTACACTTTTTTTGGGATATCCAACTAGCGTATATTGGTTAAACAGCTATGGTGCCGCCGTCTAGGCGGTGATTTTGTGCATAAATTAGGTGAAAATCTGGCCATAATTGACCAGAAGGTGGCGCGGCGTACGCTTTTTTGGGATATCCAATTAGCGTATTGCAGTCCGTGTGGATATCCAGGGAAATCTTTCAAATCTTACAACTTCTTGATTTATATATTTTCTTTTTTGTATTTGGCTCAATGTAGTAAATTACCTTTATGCTATATGCCAAGGGGTAAATATCTCGAAAATTTTGTGTACACTTGTTTGGAATTCTCTGGAATTCTTTGGAATTTCTTGGAAATTTCTGGAATTCCTTGGAAATTCCTGGAATTCCTTGGAAATTCCTTGGAAATTCCGGGAATTCTTTGGAATTCCTTAGATTGGAACTTGTTTGGAAATCATTGGAATTTCTTGGAATTCCCTGGAATTTTTTGGAAATCCCTGGAATTTTTTTAAAAAATTTGGAATTCTTTGAAATCATTGGAAGTCTTTGGAAATCCTTGAAAATCATTGTAATTCTTTGGAAATCCTTGGAAATCATTGAAATTCCTGGAAATCGTTGGAATTCTTTGGGATTCCTGGGAAATCGTTGGAAAATTCGTGGATATTTACCCCTTGATATGCCATAAGCTTGATGTCTTCTCTTTATAATGATCCAGAGTAACATTAGTATAGAAAAGGAAAGGAAGGGCATGGAATGCATTCCAATACCTAAGTTATTAGATGAAAGCTGTTCGGGTGGGAAGGGTGTAAAGATTAAAATTGTAAATTTTTATTTAAACGCAACACTAAGGGGCCCCAAAAACTGTTTGCATCCGGGCCCCCATACATAGTTGGTCAGCTCTGCATGTGATCACCTGTTTGAATTCCAATACCGTTAATATCTGCATCATTTTGCTTAGAAAGTAGTTTTCAAATCATTAATTGACGATAAATTAATATAAATCAAAAATTTACAAACGGTTAAGGCGCGGCGGCCGTACACCACCCGAATTGCTGAGTTATAATAATAAATATATTTAATGATTTTTTAATTATTTAGCATAATAATGATTTTATTAATTATTACCTATGAGAAGGTACACCGCATATATTTATTTTATAAAATATTCGAAAAATTGAATCTCACCACTAGCAATTGATTTTTTGTGAGCATGAGACTCTTTCAGTTCAAATTTTTTATCTAAATTCAAATTAAAATATTGGAAATTAATTTACCAATGTAAAATGGAATGCAAATGTGTGCGACACCAAACCAGGTACTTCGATGTCGTTTAAATTTTCGAGTTTTTAATATTTCAATTTAACGAATTATAATTTTCAAAATACAAAATAAAATAAACATTATATTATTACTAATTATTACATATTATTACATTAATCTTTTGAATTCTCATTATTTGGCAAAATTCAATATTTTGAAGTTTAATGTTCCATAAATGTTGTGGATGCTTCAAATAAATTCTGATAACCTATGGCTTAACGTGGAATCCAAACCGCAACAGAGCTGGCTAACAATAGCTTCTTCAAATTTATGATTTCCAATCCAAAAAGGTTTCGAATTAATATTTTTACAAATCACAGTTTCCTGATTTTCCACGCTGCCATCCTAAAATCAAAATTTTGTTAATTGCAATTACAGGGGTTCCAACGAAAAGGGAGGATAGGGAAAGCATTTTTCTCATGAAGAAAAATTAAAAATCTACAATTTTAATTTTTGAAAAGCCAAATATATTATATATAAAGAAATTACAATGTATTTAATCCATCATTTCATCACAGATTACTAAATTAGGATATTTTGAAAATATTTCTAGCATTGTTGAATTTTTTAAATTGTTACCAGAAGCCTTAATAATTTTTAAGCTTGGAACGTCATCCATATCAAAATCTAATCTTTCCAACTTGTTATCACATACATCTAAACACAATAATTTTTTCATAGGCCTAAATATTTTAGAATCAATTGTGACAATTTCACATTCGTTACATATCAAAAACAAAACTTCTTGTAATCCTTCAAATATGTTTTCGGAATTGAATTTAACTTCGTTGGAAGAGAGATCCAACATTCGTAAAGCCGTCACCTCTGCAAAGGAATTGGGTTCTATGGTCTTCAA
This sequence comes from Cantharis flavilabris, assembly GCA_949152465.1. Taxonomy (NCBI): domain Eukaryota; kingdom Metazoa; phylum Arthropoda; class Insecta; order Coleoptera; family Cantharidae; genus Cantharis; species Cantharis flavilabris. The sequence continues at coordinate 7,667,126 of OX424438.1, forward strand.
CAAGTTATATTTGAACGACAGCCACAACAGTGAAGATATTCCTTTGAAAATTTCGCCCGATACAGTCTTCAAACAGTTACTTTCCAAATTCAAAATTTGCAAAGAATCCAAACCCGCAAAAGCGTTTTCTTCGATGGTCGCAATTTTATTTGACGATAAACTGAGTTCCATGAGCTGAGACAGTCCAGTGAACGTCTCGGGTTCCAAAGTTTTAATAAAATTGTCTTCCAAACTTAGAATTTGAAGAGAAGAGAGGTTCTTGAAGCTCCCCGGAATAATCTTCTCGATACGACAGCTTTCAAACTTTAAAACCGACAAACTGCCAAGTCCATCTAAAAAGTCTTCTTGGATCACCTCTATCATGCTTCTTTGAATGGACAACTGCTTGAGGTTCTCCAAAAATACAAGATTTTTTCCAAAAGATTCCAAAAAGACTTCTTTACCTAAACCCCCCACGTTGAGCTTCGTCAAATTTTGCAAATCAGCAAACGTTGTTTCGCTTAAGAACATCAACTTCTTGGTCGCCATTTGTAACTCCTTTAAGTTAGTAAGTCCAACGAAATGATTTTCATCGAAACTCTCAATGCTGTTATCTTCCAAATGAATAATTTCCAAAGCGGTGTTGTCTAGAAAAAGTGCAGCGGGAAAATTATGTATTTGGTTATCACTAAGATTAATTTCTTTCAGGTTTTTCAGTTCGTTAAAGGTGCCTTCCTCAAATTCGCTCAACTTATTTCTCTCCAATTTTAAATACTCCAGATTTTCTAAGCCTTGCAAGAATTGCTGAGAAATTTTTTCTAGTTTGTTGTATCCAAAGTTAAGAGTTTTCAATTTGGTGCAATTATGAAGTAGGTTTTCCGGGAGGAATTCGATGTTACACATTTTGCATTGAAAATCTTCCAGGTTTTCCAAATCCACTAATAAATGTTCGTCTAAGTATATAATGTTATTGTCGGATATGTCAAGTTCGACCAAGGAACTCAGTCCCCTAAAAGCGCCTGGTGATATTTGCTCCACTTCGTTTTCTGTAAGATGAAGCTGCTTCAGTGTGGTTAAATTTGCAAAGGTATCAGGGTTGATTGTCGAAATTGTGTTGCCTTGCACCTTAATCTTTTCAATCGATTCAAGATCCTTGAATAAGTCGTTCGGCAAATCGGAGATGTTGATGTTCATCAACTCTAACTGGGTCAAACTTTTAAAGTTACTGAAAACTTCGGGTTCGAAAGCTTCGATTGTGGATTTTACGATCAATAGCTTTTTGAGTTTATCAAAATGAGGAGGCAGCGCCTTTAATACCTTCACATCGTACATAATTACAAAATGGACCGTACTAAGTTCGACGTCCTCATCTTTGATATTTTCTTCTAAGTCTTCCAAGTTGACTGTCACAAGCCCAGTGTCATCTTCGTACATAAGGTGAACCTACAAATACACCAACGAATTAATATAAATATCAATTATTTTTCTGATTAAAAGCTATTTTTACAGGAAATATAAATGAGAACACCTGATCCGGTCCTGTAAGGCGTCCAGAGGAAAAGTCTTTTTTACATCTAGATCAAGATGAGATTGAAAAAGAGGGCTTAGCTGTATAATCGTATCTCGGAGAAGCTAAGTTTACTGTTTTCACAGATCATTCACCCTTAAATGGCTAACTACATTAACGATCCCATTGCACGAATTGCTAGATGGACTGTTTCACTGTTGATGTAATTCTACACTTTTTAAACTGGTTAGAAAGAAGTTTGACAAAGTTTACCTCTAAGTTTACTTCACCCACTTTTCCATATGTAATTTATTGAATTTTAAAATTATTTGAACGAAAAAATATAAAAATCAATTGATTAAAAATTGATGTTCATACACACACCCACCATCGGATAAAAAAAACTCTGTCAATACTTTTCCGTTCTAAATGAAAAATCAATTATTACTAAGAAAATATACAATTTTTGTTTAATTAAAAAAAAATTATTCCCCATATTCCAAAATATATTTATATAAACAAAGTAAAAGTTAACTTACCATAATTTAATTTTCTGAGTCAATTACTGGATAAATATGGATTCCAAAAATATTTTATAGGTAAATAATTTTTTCTTGTTGTATTTTGAGCGTTTGCCTCTTGGATACTGGATTCCAAAAATATTATTTATATTATATAAAAAATTTTTCTTTGTAAGATCTGATCGATGTTTATTAATGCGCTCTCGACAAATTTAAATCAATCTGGAAATCTGCTAATATTTTGAGCACTTGAAACCTTTACAGTTGCTTATGATCTCACTACTGCATCAACAAAATGCATTTGAAATTAGGTTAGTGTTGAAGATTTGCCGGCGCAGAAGAAACAAACCTGGAAAGAACTAGACCAAAGTGACGCCAGCGCGTCGCGTCGGCAGCGTCGCCGTATAATGCCGGCCACAAATTCGCTCGTTATCGATTTGCTCTATTAAACCAGACTTAAGCGATCACAAAATAAAAAAATTTAAAATTGAAAATATCAAAAAAACTCTGCTCATTTATTTTAATTAGAGCTTTTGAAAAATCCGCTATTGACTAGGTCAAATCCGAAAAATTTTTGGTAATAAAAGTAAATATAATATTGATTATTTTTATTGTTAGACTACAATTTACAAAACTTAATTTAAAAATAACCCAAACAATTTTAATTTTCATAAAAACAACAAATAGCCAAACCATATCTAATTTTTACAATTATTAAGAAATAAAAAAAAGCAAAATTATGAAATCTGCGTTGTTGGAATCTGATTTTTTCAAAATTGTATTATCAATTGTTTTATTTTCATTTTCCGAAATTTTTGACCAAATTGAACCAAACTAATTGTTCAGAAACCCTTAAAAACATTTGTTTCTATGTGTTTGCAAAATTTCATCTGCTGTAGCTGACCCTTCACATCATTGTGCAGAAAAAGTAAACAATTGTGTAATTTTTCTGTACAATTGATATATGATATTAAAAAATTAAAATAAAACTTACCCTTTGCACCTTTTCATTACAATATTCAATGGTCCACTTCACACTAATCGAATGTCGCTTTCCTATCCTCCTGTATAATGACAAATTTTTAATTAAAATTGGTATCAAACGTTTGAGCTTTGTTTGAGCCTCAATGAGCTTCTGTTTCCGTCGTTTGAGCTTCAACGGTCGCGGATCTATTTGTGAAAACTTTGGGGAGGGAGGGGCTGTGATCATGATAGCCCCTCCAAGTCGAATTTTGGAGTAAAGTTGGTGTCAAACGTTTAAGCTTCAAGAGCTTCCCTTCCCTTTGTTGTTTTAACCTCAACCGTCGCAGAGTTATCCGCAAAATTCTTAGAGGGGAGGGGGTTTTGTAGACATGCTTTTCTATTTTTATAGAAATAGTTTCGAAAATAAATTACAATGATGAATATAGCAGCTCATTGAAACTCAAACGACGCTCTATAGATTGACACTAAAATTAGACAAAAAATTTTGAAAGGTCAAAAAAATAGAAAAATGTGTCAACAACCCCCCCCCCTTCTCCCAATCCAAAGATTTTGCCGATAATTCCGAGATAACAACCGGAATGGAAGCTCATTGAAACTGAAATATTGTTCAAAGAAACGACACCAATTTTAATAAAAGCAATTTTGGGGAGAGACAGCAACATGTAGAGTTCGTTCAGAAGCTTAAGTCTCATACAATGCGCGAAACGGGCAAAATACATAAGAATAAATGTTAAATGAAAACATCAGCTTGGCGCGAAAATTTAAAAAATCTGACTTGAACATTATTTTCATTATAATTATAGAAAAGAAAAACTAATTATAGAAAAATTAAATGATTACTATAGTAATGTAATTTATTGTAAAACTTTATTATTATAGTACAAGCAAATACTATTGTACAAGTAAAACAAATTATTTTTATTATAATAAAATAATAACGAACAAGAAAGTGAGTAATCGCACATTGAAGTAAATTTTATTAGCCGAGTAATTGATTTTTTTTATTTTTATCTTTACAAGATGGGCTCACATTCTAAATTGAACTCTTCATCATCTTCTTCATCTTCCGAAGACAGATAATCTGAACTGTCACTTTCATCTTCGTAATTTACTCTAATAATGAGTTCATCTACATCATCCATAATATATTCCTTTTCTATATATTCTTTTTCTGTGGCTTCTACATGGCGACAAATATTTTGCCAATCTTCTATTGTGACTTTATTAAATTCTTCTTCAGTCAATCTTCGGACATCGTCCATTTTAAATGTGGTATTTCGTGCGGCAACACGATTCTTTTACCAACGCCCAAATTTTCTCAATAGGGTTCAATTCTGGGTGATATGGTGGTAACCGTAATACAACGTGGCCATGTTCGGCTAAAAGTTTATCGGCTACATAATTTTTATTACGTGGCTTGTGTAATTTAATTATATTATACAGATCCATTTTTGTATCTCTGATTTGCCATATTATACTTCTTTCTGATAACCATTGCTGCATAGCACCTTTTCTCCATGAAGACGTAGGGCATTTTAAAATACTAACGTTATGATACGAAGCGTTGTCAATAACCAAAACGCTATTTTTTTCTAGATTTGGAATTAATTTTTCATTTAACCATTTCAAATAATTTTTGTGATTCATGTCATCGTGATAATCTCCAGTTTTAAGGCCAGATTTAAATATTAATAAGGCCCTCGTAACAAAACCTCTTGCACCGCCAGCGTGAACAATAATTAATCGTTGTCCTTTAGACACTGGGGTCTTTAAACCGTTAGTACTTCCATCGTCCCAACATTTAGGAACGGTATGTGAACTATGGATGTAAGTTTCATCCGTATAAACAATATTTCTTCCTTCTTCTTTATATTTTATAAGGTTTCTTAAGAACATAACTCGTTTACCTCGAATATCACTTTTTTCAACAAGTATTTGCTTATTACATGGGGATTTTCTCCACCTAAAACCAATCCTATGTACTACAATTCGAAATGATGAAAGCGATCCAGAAAAGCCATGATCTTTTTTCATCGCTTCATACACAGTTTTCATTGTAGGTCGCCTTTTATGTATAGTCGCATAAGAATGAATTATACGCCTAATAACATCTTCTTCAAATTGGCTTGTTGTAGTTTTTGGGGATGGCATTTTAATAGTTTTCCTGGGAGTAGAAAACTTGGCTTGTTGAGGATTTTCAGCTCCTTCCTTCATTATTCTTATAACAGTTTTATAAGAAACTCCAGTTGCAGATGACACTTTTGCATACAAAATATTTCCATATTTCCTTTGCATTTTTCTTTATTCATAATATATTGAATGACATTATAAATTATTTGTCGTCCTTGACTATGAACTACTTTACGGTTATTCATATTAGTAATGAATTTTAACTGTAAAAAATATTGTTTGTTTAAAAAACGATGTTAAATTAATTTGTTTATGCATTACCTACCACAATAAAATAATAAACGTTTTCGTCAAATAGATGTAAAAAAAGATTTAGTGATGCACACAGTAGTTTAACCTAAAAATAAAATTTTCGTTTAAAAACGATTTTAAATTAAAATGTTGTTTGTACTAACCTCAGTATAATAAAAATACTCAAATTGCGTTAAAAAAGGCTGATTGTTATTTAAATTATCAAATAATGTTAATATCATTTAATAATCAAAAGCACGAAAATAGCGAATCTGTCAAAGCAAAACGTCAACAAAGAACGATATTTTCAGGACTGTATTTATTTTGTTAAAACGAATTTTATCATTTCTGCGCACTATTGTATGGGACATGACCTCCTGAATGATCTCTACCTGGACAACTATCTACATGTGCAATATCGGAAGTCATTTATCCAAACACAAATCAACCATCAGGTGCTCAACAAAATCCAGCACACGTTAATCCAAACCTGAATACCTGAAACTTATAATGAAAAGACGTCACCAAGATTGCTTCATGACCTCGCACGAAACATGATGTCGGACGAAAATGCTAAAATAACAAAACTTTGTAAAATTGAAAGTAGCAACGCAAATATAGATCTTACTAGGGCATGGATAATAATTTATCGAAATAAATATCTACCATACTACACCGACAAAACTTTAAATTTACTTATTGCCGCTTCAAAATCACAAATGTAATGTACTTTAGAACGAAGAAGAAAAATGTTATCTACCTAGTTTTAAGAGTCAGTTCTGTTCGAAATTGCCAAAAAATCAAATCTAGTACTTTGATGGATACCATCAAATGGATTAGCCAATGACCATTTACTCCAAATCTTGTTGGGGGCTTTTAGTGGGTCGTTTTTAAGGGGAAAATGACCTCTGGGTCGAACTCCTGGATCGTTACGCTGGGCCAATTTTTCCGGACGTTGCGTCGCCCTGGATAATTTTTGCCCGGAGCTCAAGCTCATGAATTTGGCTGTCGACAGCCGCGAATTATTTTTGAGCGTTCAGGACAAGGCTCTATCGTCCTCTCTCAACCTTCCAATATTTTATAACCAATCGGAGAAGCGTTACAAAAAAAGAGCACACTGACTCATTCCAATCTTTAATTTTTTAGGTTAGTAATTTAAAATAAAGCACTCTTGACTCTTAAAAAAATACTCTAAATGTTTATTTTGACATTAAAAATTAAATACTAAATTTCTGACAGGGAAATGGGTTTACACGGCGACGGTGAAGTGGCGACGCCAAAGTGGCGACGGCAAAGTGGCCACGGCAAAGTGGCGACGGCGAAAATTATTAAATAAGTTTGTCTTGGTTCTTATTTTCATCAAAATAAAAGGCTTTTGCTCAAAGTCCTTTGATAAATTCTGACCTTTTTTTGTTTCATGTAAAGAGGAAAAATCTTATAGGATGTAGAAGACACAACCATACTATTTCGTCTGGGAGGTAGCCTAAGATTTTTACCCACTAAAACCCCGTTTTTTGATAGTTCTGGAAATCATGTCATCAATATTCATTTAGATTTTCCTCTAGATCAGTGTTTCCCAAATAGAGGTCCGCGAACCCCTGGAGGTCCGCAAACCCACGACATAAAAAAAGGCGAATAGACAAAAATAAGTTAACAATGAAATTTTTCTGAAATTTTAAGAATTAATGTTTGATCTGGCAACGGTGCTAACACATAGCCTTTATTTTTAATTTTTGTCACGAAACTATTTCTTGGGGTCCCTTGATACTATTGTTTAATTTTGGGGGTGCGCGATTTCGAGATATTTGGGAACCACTGCTCTAGAGTACCTTGAAGTTAGCAGTTGTTCGGCTAATGATCTTATATTTTATTTTACAACCTTGAATGCAGAGACTTCAAATATAGACACATGTAGCATCTGTTAATATTATGGGAGTATTGTGCTTGAACCGGCAGACCCCAGCTACTTCGTCAAATATTAGTTTTGCTATAAGATTAACGATAATACTTTATTTTATTTTATTACATGACAACTAGATTTTTAACTTCATTTACATTTAAAAAAACAAATAAAACGTCAAATTTACGTGTCTGTTGTGTTATAAAATGATAACAAATACTACGTTTCGGCAACGTCACTTATAAGTTACCCAGTTACCGACGTCTACGTCTTTTAGACCACCAAAAATCGACGTCATAAAGTCGGTACTAAGGCTGGGAATCCTTACCAATTATTGTTTTATTATTCGAATATTGATTCATCAATTAATTCGAATATTCAAATAATTCAAATATTCAAATTATTCAAATATTCAAATTATTCGAATATTCCAATTATTCGAATATTCTAATATTCATATTGCTATTTGTATATTCAAATATTTATATTCCTATTCGAATAGTCAAATATTCATATTCAAATTCGAATATTCACATATTCATATTTAATTTCGAATATTCAAATATCCATATTCCTATTTTAATATTGAAATATTCATATTCCAATTCGAATAGTCAAATATTCCTATTCCTATTCGAATATTCAAATTATTCGAATATTCAAATTATTCGAATATTCAAATTATTCATATTCCTATTTGAATATTTATATTCCTATTCGAATATTCATATTCCTATTCGAATATTCTGATTCCTATTCGAATATTCTAATATTCATATTTCTATTCGAATATTCAAGTTATTCTAATATTCCAATTATTCAAATATTCAAATTATTCGAATATTCCAATTATTCGAATATTCCAATATTCCTATTTTTCCCTAATATTGCTATTTGAATATTCAAATATTTATATTCCTATTCGAACAGTCAAATATTCATATTCACATTCGAATATTCAAATATCCATATTCCTATTTTAATATTGAAATATTCATATTTCTATTCGAATATTCAAATATTCATATTCCTATTCGAATATTCAAATTATTCGAATACCTATCTATATTATTCGAATATACCAATTATTCGAATATTCCAATATTCATATTCCTATTCGAATATTTTAATATTCATATTTCTATTCGAATATTCAAATTATTCTAATATTCCAATTATTCAAATATTCAAATTATTCGAATATTCAAATTATTCGAATATTCCAATTATTCGAATATTCGAATATTCATATTGCTATTTGAATATTCAAATATTTATATTCCTATTCGAATAGTCAAATATTCATATTCCTATTCGAATATTTTAATATTCATATTTCTATTCGAAAATTCCAATTATTCTAATATTCCAATTATTCAAATATTCAAATTATTCGAATATTCAAATTATTCGAATATTCAAATTATTCGAATATTCCAATTATTCGAATATTCGAATATTCATATTGCTATTTGAATATTCAAATATTTATATTCCTATTCGAATAGTCAAATAATCATATTCAAATTCGAATATTCAAATATCCATATTCCTATTTCAATATTGAAATATTCATATTCCTATTCAAATATTCTAATATTCATATTTCTATTGGAAAATTCAAATATTCATATTCCTTTTCGAATATTCAAATTATTCGAATACCTATCTAAATTATTCGAATATTCCAATTATTCGAATATTACAATATTCATATTCCTATTCGAATATTCATATTCCTATTCGAATATTCATATTCCTATTCGAATATTCATATTTCTATTCGAATATTCATATTTCTATTCGAATATTCAAATTATTCTAATATTCCAATTATTCAAATATTCAAATTATTCGAATATTCCAATTATTGGAATATTCCAATATTCATATTGCTATTTGAATATTCAGATGTATATATTCCTATTCGAATAGTCAAATATTCATATTCAAATTCGAAAATTCAAATTTCGATATTCCTATTTTAATATTGAAATATTCATATTCCAATTCGAATATTCAAATATTCATATTCCTATTCGAATATTTAAATTTTTCTAATACCTATCTAAATTATTCGAATATTCCAATTATTCGAATATTCCAATATTCATATTGCTATTTGAATATTCAAATATTTACATTTCTATCAAATAGTCAAATATTCATATTCCAATTCGAATATTCAAATATTCATATTTCTATTCGAATATTAAAATTATTCGAATAATCTAATTATTTGAATATTCAAATTATTCGAATATTCCAATTATTCGAATATTCAAATTATTCGAATATTCAAATTATATGTTGCGATATTATTCGTATTTGAATATTCGAATTATTCGAGAGAAGTGGAGAGCAAAATAAGTAAGTAAAAGTTCCTTTAACTTTTTTAAGATCTTCCATTTAATAAATACCTACATTTCTTCGGTGCTTTCTCCATTTTGAACTCTTCCGAATTAAAACAATACTTTAAACTTTGGATTACAAATTTGTAGTTTATTATTTGAAAGTTATAATTTTGCAAGCACAAATTTGAAAATCTTAGAAAAGAGAAAAAAGCACTTCCTGGTCAACAATTTTAGTATTACATCCCCCGAACGTTCATTTAGCAAAAATATAGAAAATTTAACATTTTTAAAGACAGTCACAGCTTATAGACTAAATTCATTCATTATAACATTATCGTATTTATGATATAATTCAAAGAGTTCATCAAAATTTGGATTATTACCCAAAGTTTGCATGAAAGACACATTTGGTGCGTTTTGCAATAAAGTCGGTGAAAAATGCTTGATTTCGTTACAAGATAAATCCAAATATACCAAATTATTCAATTTACTGGAAGACAACAACCGAATTCCTTTAATATGGCATCCGGTCATATAGAGAAATTCTAACTTTTCCAATCCGGTAAAATGTCCATCAACAACAAAATCAAATTCGTTGCCATTCAGCGAAAGCAACTTCAAATTAGTTAACTCCTTAAATGCTCCAATTTCGATCATTTTCATCCCATTGTAATCCAAGGAGAGCCAGGTCAAGGAAGAAAGATCGCAAAACGATTGGCATTTGATGATCTTCAACGCATTGCTGTTCAAATTCAACAGGTGCAAATTTTTCAAACCCCGAAAGATTCCAAAAGTGTTAGAAATACGGTTATTGGACAAAATCAGTTCCCGAAGAGTGGCAAGTTCGTCGAAAGCTCCAGGCTGGATCTCAGTAATACAATTGTGACTTAGAGTTAATTTGTATAAATTAGTAAGCCCGTTGAAAGCTCCATTTTTGATAATCGAGATTCCACACTTGTTCAGATCCAAAACCTGAAGACTTCTCAAACCATTAAACGCATTTTTCTTAATTGTTTTAATCTTATTTTGTTCCAATTGCAAAGTGGTTACCTTAACCAGTTCCAAAAACACGTTTTCTTCCAAACTCGTAATTTTATTGCCTTTCAAGTCCAAGCTTTCCAAAAGTTGCATTCCCATGAAGGTATTTTCATTTAAACTGGCTAAACGATTTCCATCAAGTTTCAAACACTTCAACGACGTCAAATCTTTAAACGGTTTATCTTCTATCAAAGAGATACAATTTTCTGTTAAATTCAAATAGAGGAGTTGGTGAAGGCCCTCAAACTGGCCTTTCTTGACGGTTTCCATTTTATTTAAATCCAAACTGATGCACTCGAGCGTAGTCAAGTTTTTAAACACTCCAACTGGCAAAGTAACAATCTTGTTACCATCCAAACAGATCGATTTGATGCATTGCAGTTTCTGGAACGACTTTGGATTAATCTCCACCAACTCCGCATCTTTTATTTCTAAATTCTCTAAATTTTGGAAAAATTTCGAAAATTCCTCGTTTAAATTTTTTATTTTGTTTTTGTTCAGCGATAAAGTTTTCAGGTTTCTCGATTTCCTGAAAAGGTTCGGATTGACCTCGTGGATGTTGACGTTGTCCAAATGCAGTTCCTCCAAATCGATTATGTTTTGAAAAATTCCCTCTGGAATGAATTTGATAGTTTCGTTGTCGCCCAAATTTAAATGTTTTAAATTTGTAAGATGCAGAAATAAATTTGGTTCTAAAACCTCGATTTTGTTTTCGGACAAATTGAGGATCTCCAAAGCACCTAAATCACGAAACGATTCCACCGTAACACTTCTGATCTGGTTGGTAACCAAGCTTAATTCCTTCAGTTTGATCAGCCCTTCAAATATATGGGGATTTAATGTTTCTATTTTATTATCATTCACAGTTAACTGTTCGAGGAAGTGCAGTCCGTTAAACACTCCATTATGTAAAACTTTAATGTTGTTAAAACTCAAATTCAACTCTTTCAGAGAACCTAATCCATTAAAAACTCCAACCGTTAGTTCGGAAACTTCCACAGATCGAATTGATAAAGAATTCAATTTGGAAAATACTATGAATGGGTTTGAAGGCAGCACTTCAATTTTACTACTTGAAATATCTAAAGATTGAATTTGATTTACTGAAACTTCTTTTTCTGATTCAGAATTTTCAAATTTCTCTTGCAAATCGTCGATTGATGAAATGTTTCGGCAGGTAGCAGCATCTTCTTCCACTTTATATGTGGGTTCCCCATCATCCTAAAAATATATTTACAATAAAAAATTTAATTTTTGGAAAAATAAGTAAGTTACTTACTTCTTCTGTTTCAAAAAAGTTTAAGAACTTCATAATTTATGTTTTATTATTTAAATTCCAAATTAAATAATTTATTTTTCACTGTCACTAATTTACTTGGGTGAAGCTGTAAGTGATTCTAAAACCATGACCAAAATCAACCCTTAATATATTATGTAATATATGATTCTATTTGAAGCGCAGACTCGAAAACACGCACGATCGATTTGAAAAATTCGGCCTTGAAATTTGTTTACAAATTAGTATATGGAAAAAAATTAATCATTAACTAAATTGAATTAAAAGTGGAATTAATTATGTATAAAAATCATTTGAAAACAAATTTTGTTTTAAACAGTAAGCTGTTTCAAAACATTTTTTATAATCGACTCTTGTAGATCATTTTATACTTTTAGTTTTGAAAGAGCTCCAGAGGGGTATTTCATACCTCCCAGACCTCCCGAATTCAAAAACCAAAAATTAGCGTGAATATATTCTGAAACTGATTTCATTACATAAGAAACTTTCACTATTTCAAATCAAATTCCATTCATAGGTTGTGGAAGTAAGCACTTTGAAGTTTGGGAGGTATAAAATACCCTCCAGTACACCAGTAATTGTATCGACTACCTATGGATTAAAATTGAAATTTTAAATTTAAAATTCATCTTCGATTTTAAAAATATTACTTTTCCCAATTATTTGTAAATCCCACAGGGTTTGACTCATATAAAAAAACACCTCAATATATACCTCCCCAACAAAATTCTTACCTATAATTTGTCTGGTTTCCTTAACTGCATAAGGAATGGAATAAATCTTCAGAAATAAATCTTCAGAAACTTAAAATGTTTCTACCGATACAACTGCATCTACGCTTTACACTGACGGAAGTGTATCCCCCCAAACACACACAAAATTTAGCATGTTGGATGACTTTATACCATTTGACGTGTAAAACTTTTAGTTTCAAACGGAAAAACGACTTCAAACGGATTACTTAAGCTAAAATTTCAAAAAAACCTGGAGAAATTTCAATGTCAGATTCGTTTTTAGCGTTAAAAATCTACAAGAATCGCATCCGCCCATTTTTGAAACTTAAAAAAGTGAAATTTTGCAGGTCTGTGTAATTAATAGTGCGACATTTACTGCATACTGGAGGGTATTCCATACCCTCCAAACCCCCCGGTTTTGGAAACGAGAGATTTGCGTATTTGAAGTATGCAGTAATTATGTGGATTATATTTAAACTGAAATTTTAATACGTAAACTGAAATTTCCGATGATTGCTTTGGATTTTATAAGATTTCCTTTTCTCTTTTGAAGCACAAAAAGTTAAAACTAATGGCGAGGGGGAAACCGCAAACCAAATTTTTGTACACCAAATTTCCTTTTATGGAATTTTCTCGGATTGCCTAAAATTTCTTTGGATTTCCTAAGATTTCCTTGGATTTCCTAAGATTTCCTTGGGTTGGAAAAAATTTCCTCGAATTTCCTAAGATTGCTTGAAATTTCCTAAAATTTCCTAGGATTGACTAAGATTTCGTGTGTCATGCCTGCCTTCGAACATTGACACGGCGATAGATGTTTTAAATCGCAATCTCGAATCGATACGGGTTTGGTCGTTATCGAATGGTCTGACTCTGAATCTTGCGAAATCGGAACTGCTTTTCTTGGGTAATCCTGGGCTGGTGCGTAGGGCTCTAAGTGTTGCAACGTTGTCTGTTGCGATTGGTAATGAAGTCGTCAGGGTCGTGGATTGTGCTCGGAGTCTGGGGCTTGTCTTGGATAGTGAGCTTAATTTTCGTCAACATGTGGACCGTAAGCTCAAGGTTTGTTATTACAAACTTAGATCGCTTTACCAATTCAAGACTCTTTTACCTTCTCATGTGAAGTGGTCAATCGTTAGTACTACGATCCTATCTAACATTGAGTATTGTGCAACGGTATACTACGGTTTCCTCTCGCAGGAATATAGGCGCAAGCTCCAGCTCTTGCAAAATTCCTGTTTGCGATTTTCTTTCGACCTGCGTAGGTACGAGCACGTTACTCCTCTGTATCGGGATCTTGGATTGCTTAAGATTGACGGGCGTTTCTCTTTGCTCTTTGGAGTTATGCTCTTCAGGCCTCGTTCGGCCTGCCATGCTCGTGTTTTGCGGGATCTGGGAAACTTCGATGTACCCTCCCATTCCACGGCAAGTTTCGAACGGTGTTTTGCGTGTCTGGCGCCCAGATTTATGGAGAGGCATCGTAGACTTTACGACGATTCCACAAGTGTGAGGTCCTTCCGCCGAGATCTGGATGCTGTCCTGCGTGCCCATATGTAAATTTCAGACGACGAATTCTTGTATTTATGCCATAATTGTTATTTTCGTTTGTTTTTTGTGTGTCAATTACGGGGGGCTTGAAAATCTAACTTTGTTAGAAGCCTTCCAATTAAGAACTTGTATTTATATTATATTGTATAGTTTCTTAATAAATTTCTTTATTATTATTATTATTATTATTATTATTTCCTTGGATTGTAAAGGATTTCCTCGGATTTTCTAAAATTTCCTGAGATTTATAAGCTTGCCCGGGATTTCCTAAGATTGCCTAAGATTTCCTTGAATTTCCTAAGTTTCCTTGGGTTGTAAAAGATTTCCTCGGATTTCCTAAAATTTTCTAGAATTGCCTAAGATTTCTTTGGATTACCTAAGATTTCCTTAGATTTCATAAGATTTCCTTGGATTGTAAAAGATTTCCTCGGATTGATTGCCCGGGATTTCCTAAGATTGTTTGAAATTTCCTAAGATTGCCTGAGATTTCCTCGGATTTCCTAAAATTTTCTTGAATTGCCTAAGATTTCTTTGGATTACCTAAGATTTCTTTGGATTTCATAAGATTTCCTTGGATTGTAAAAGATTTCCTTGGATTGTAAAAGATTTCCTCGGATTTTCTAAAATTTCCTGAGATTTCCTAAGATTGCCTGGGATTTCCTAAGATTGCTTGGAATTTCTTAAGATTTTCTGAGATTTCCTAAGATTTGCTCGGATTTCCTCAGATTGCTTGAAATTTCCTAAAATTTCCTAGGATTGCCTAAGATTTCCTTGGATTGTAAAGGATTTCCTCGGATTTTCTAAAATTTCCTGAGATTTATAAGCTTGCCCGGGATTTCCTAAGATTTCTCGAAATTTTCTAAGATTGCCTGAGATTTCCTAAGATTGCCTAAGATTTCCTTGGATTTCCTAAGATCCCTTGGGTTGTAAATAATTTACTCGGATTTCCTAAAATTTTCTTGAATTGCCTAAGATTTCTTTGGATTACCTAAGATTTCCTTGGATTTCATAAGATTTCCTTGGATTGTAAAAGATTTCCTCGGATTTTCTAAAATTTCTTGAGATTTCCTAAGATTGCCTGAGATTTCCTAAGATTGCCTAAGATTTCCTTGGATTTCCTAAGATTCCTTGGGTTGTAAAAGATTTCCTCGGATTTCCTAAAATTTTCTTGGATTGCCTAAGATTTCCTTGGATTGTAAAGGATTTCCTCGGATTTTCTAAAATTTCCTGAGATTTATAAGCTTGCCCGGGATTTCCTAAGATTGACTAAGATTTCCTTAGATTTCCTAAGATTCCTTGGGTTGTAAAAGATTTCCTCGGATTTCCTAAAATTTTCTTGAATTGTGTAAGATTTCTTTGGATTACCTAAGATTTCCTTAGATTTCATAAGATTTCCTTGGATTGTAAAAGATTTCCTCGGATTGATTGCCCGGGATTTCCTAAGATTGCTTGAAATTTTCTAAGATTGCCTGAGATTTCCTAAGATTGCCTAAGATTTACTTGGATTTCCTAAGATTCCTTGGGTTGTAAAAGATTTCCTCGGATTTCCTAAAATTTTCTTGAATTGCCTAAGATTTCTTTGGATTACCTAAGATTTCCTTGGATTTCATAAAATTTCCTTGGATTGTAAAAGATTTCCTCGGATTTTCTAAAATTTCTTGAGATTTCCTAAGATTGCCTGGGATTTCCTAAGATTGCTTGGAATTTCTTAAGATTTCCTGAGATTTCCAAAGATTTGCTCGGATTTCCTCAGATTGCTTGAAATTTCCTAAAATTTCCTAGGATTGCCTAAGATTTCTTTGGATTGTAAAGGATTTCCTCGGATTTTCTAAAATTTCCTGAGATTTATAAGCTTGCCCGGGATTTCCTAAGATTGCTTGAAATTTCCTAAGATTGCCTGAGATTTCCTAAGATTGCCTAAGATTTCCTTGGATTTCCTAAGATTCCTTGGGTTGTAAAAGATTTCCTCGGATTTCCTAAAATTTTCTTGGATTGCCTAAGATTTCCTTGGATTGTAAAGGATTTCCTCGGATTTTCTAAAATTTCCTGAGATTTATAAGCTTGCCCGGGATTTCCTAAGATTGACTAAGATTTCCTTAGATTTCCTAAGATTCCTTGGGTTGTAAAAGATTTCCTCGGATTTCCTAAAATTTTCTTGAATTGTGTAAGATTTCTTTGGATTACCTAAGATTTCCTTAGATTTCATAAGATTTCCTTGGATTGTAAAAGATTTCCTCGGATTGATTGCCCGGGATTTCCTAAGATTGCTTGAAATTTCCTAAGATTGCCTGAGATTTCCTAAGAGTGCCTAAGATTTCCTTGGATTTCCTAAGATTCCTTGGGTTGTAAAAGATTTCCTCGGATTTCCTAAAATATTTCTTGGATTGCCTAAGGTTTCTTTGGATTATCTAAGATTTCCTTGGATTTCATAAGATTTCTTGGATTGTAAAAGATTTCCTCGGATTTTCTAAAATTTCCTGAGATTTCCTAAGATTGCTTGAAATTTCTTAAGATTTCCTGAGATTTCCTAAGATTTCTTCGAAATTCCTAAGATTTCTTCGAATTTCCTCGGATTTCTTAAGATTCCCTAGAATTTCCTAAGATTGCCTGAGAATTCCTAAAATTTCCCTAGATGATTTAATTTCCTAAGACTGCCTTGGATTGTAAAAGATTTCCTTGGATTGCCTAAGATTTCTTTGGATTTCCTAAGATTTCCTCGGATTTTCTAAGATTTCCTCGGATTTTCTAAGATTTCCCCGGATTTCCTACAGTTTCCTTGGATTGCCTAAGATTTCTTTAGATTGCCTAAGATTTCCTTGGATTTCCTAAGATTTCCTTGAATTGTAAAAGATTTCCTTGGATTTCCTAAGATTTCTTTGGAATTCCTAAGATTTCCTTGGATTTCCTAAAATTTCCCCGGATTTCCTAAAATTTTCTTGGATTGCCTAAGATTTCTTTGGATTACCTAAGATTTCCTTGGTTTTCATAAGATTTCCTTGGATTGTAAAAGATTTCTTCGGATTTTCTAAAATTTCCTGAGATTTCCTAAGAATGCGTGGGATTTCCTAAGATTGCTTGAAATTTCTTAAGATTTCCTGAGATTTCCTCGGATTTCCTCGGATTTCTTAAGATTGCCTAGAATTTCCTAAGATTGCCTGAGAATTCCTAAGATTTCCGCAGATGTTCTAAAATTTCTTAAGATTTTCTAGGATTGCCAAAGATTTCCTTAGATTTCCTAAGATTTTCTTGGATTATATAAGATTTCCTCGGATTTCCTAAAATTTCCTGAGATTTTTTAAGATTTCATCGGATTTCCTTGGATTTCCTGTGATTGCATAGAATTTCCTAAGGTATCCTAGAATTTCCTAAGATGACCTGAGATTTCCTAAGGTTTCTTTAGATTTCCTAAGATTTCCTCGGATTTTCTAAGATTTCCCCGGATTTCCTAAAGTTTCCTTGGATTGCCTAAGATTTCTTTGGATTGCCTAAGATTTCCTTGGATTTCCTAAAATTTCCTTGGATTGTAAAAGATTTCCTCGGATTTTCTAAAATTTCCTGAGATTTCCTAAGATTGCGTGGGATTTCCTAAGATTGCTTGAAATTTCTTAAATTTCCTGAGATTTCCTAAGATTTCCGCAGATGTTCTAAAATTTCTTAAGATTTTCTAGGATTGCCAAAGATTTCCTTAGATTTCCTAAGATTTCCTTGGATTATAAAAGATTTCCTCGAATTTCCTAAAATTTTCTGAGATTTTTTAAGAGTTTATCGGATTTCCTTGGATTTGCTGTGATTGCATAGAATTTCCTAAGATATCCTAGAATTTCCTAAGATGACCTGAGATTTCCTAAGATTTCTTTAGATTTCCTGAGATTTCCCACCGAGTAATATGCATTAAAAAATATGCATTATTTGAGAAGGAGATGAGTCATGATGAGTTAGGTATTCGATACCTCCAGCTCCCCAGTTTCAAAGACTGAAGGTATTTTCTGAATTCTTCAATTGATTTTATAAAAAAATGCACAGAAAATACTGAAAGATAAAGAAAGAAGATTCATTAATACTGTTCCGCCGCTGTTCTGTTATCATGTTGCCAAATTAACATTTTTTAATTTTGGTTATACTTAATTTCGTTAGATTCATAAAATGGCAAGTAACAGATTTTTGCCAATATCTATAACCATGTTACTGGATTGTAAGTGCACAGAACCAAAAATTGTACTAAACAATTGAACCAAAAACCATAAATTGTTATAGTACTAGATTGTCAAAGTTGTGCGGCCTGAAAGCCGCACTGACACCTTGCATTCCCGTTATCTCTCAACATTAGTTGGTTTAGTTAGTTCATCAAACAATTAACCATTCAGAAGTGCGCTATCAACAGAACCGATGTTTCATTACATGACTAAAATGTAAATATTGTGCGGCCTGGCAGCCGCATGAAACCGCTATAGTAGTTATTTTGTTGTTTTTTTTTGCTTCAAATTAAACTGCTTCTCACATTGCCGAGTTTATACAGCGCTTCTCAGGCTGCCTTTTGATTAACTGTAAAAAATAGAACTTACCACGGTTTACTGCAACCTCCCAATTGGTTTGCAAGTTGGAATTTCTGCCATACCCCCAATCCTCCCGGTGTGTACTGATGAAACCTATAAATGTATCGCATTTTGTTTTGAGAGAATAATAGATTCTTATCTTATAAAACCAATCGCAAAACATTTTTCGTCTCTAAGACTGGGAGGTCTGGGAGATATAGAATTTTAGTAATTATGTTCAAAAGGTTCAAACTCTACGTTCCAGTATTTCAGTTATAATTTAAATTCGAAATTTACTAAAAAAAATTGATATTGTTAACCTCAACAGCAAGTAATTGACTTACCAGTGTCTGATGCCAGAAAGAAATCTTGGAAAATCCCAGGAAATCTAGAAAAGCTTAGGAAATGCAACGAAATCTTGGGAATACTATACATTAGATATTCTTTTGCTTTTTCAATTTTTTCGAAAAAAAGTCTGGGGAAATTTTTCAAAATTCTGTCAAAATTTGTCCTGTGGCTTTTCACTCAGCGCCTACATTACCTTAAAAATATGTTTTGGGATAGCTGCTACCTTTTACCGTCCTCTTACGAGCCGCCACTGATTTCTAGGCAGTAGGCAGTGGCGGATCGAAGTGGGGCAATAGGGGCCAGCATCCTTATAGCTCAAAAAACATTAATTTTTACATCCAAAAATTTTAATTTATTAAAAAATAAGAAAATCAATTTATATTTGTTATTACTACTATTTTTTATTTTTATATTTAATAAATTTTTATTTTGTCGCTCCCCCCCCCCCCCTATAGTAAGTGTAACTGTAGGTACTCTTTTCTTATTAACTTATATTACCTTCATCGCCCTAGACATCCACTATAATCTTCAACCGTTGTGCTTATCCCAGTGGCGGATCCAGAGGGACAATAGGGGCAATTGCTTCCCCCCCCCCCTTAGAACTCAAAAAATCATCAATTTTTACATAAAAAAGAACAAAAAATCAATTTATTTTTAATATTATAACTAATTTTTATTTTTCATATTTAATAAATTTTTATTTTGTAGCCCTCCCTATCTGCTATTAGCTTATCCAGCACTTTTAAATTTCAATGGAGCATTAATTTTGTGCTTTCCGAACCAGGACCTACCTGTTGAATCACATTTGGGGATCCAGAAAGGACCAGCATTCACAAAGCTTTATCCGGGCTGATGTGTATAAAATAAGAAATTCCTTTGAGATAACCTCGAAAGCAGTCATGCCAGGTCCGTAGCCAGGGGGGGTCACCTTTAAGTACGTGCCCCTTCCCCCCCTCCAAAATGTTCTAAAGAAAAAAAAATTTTCCCGGAAAAATTCTCGGAAAGGAACTCTTGAAAAAAAATTTTCTTTTTACGAGTGCCCCCCCCCCTTCCCCCCCTTATGTATTTATGTCTTTCTATTTTTCTTGGCTGAAATTTAAAAGAGGAAACTAATACACCAAAAATATCATCACAAATTGCTCGATTTTATTTTTAAAATATATTTACACTATTATTTATAGAAAATATATCTTACCAATAGAGAAAGTCAAATCTTAAAGTGAAGCTAGAAGCTAATAAATTTCGAAATGTCAAACGAATTTTGATTAAATTTGTTATCACCATTGAAAGCATTAAAGGCACAAGGACATCTTTGTTTACATGGGAATATTATTTGTATACAGGTGTGAAAAATAAATATTTGTTTATTCCCCCCTTAAGTTTCACTCACAACCTCAACATTGTTGTCAGACATTTAAGGTTGTGAATGCACCTTAACACCATAATAAAAAACCTTTTAAACAATTCAAACCATTTTTGTTTTTATATTTTTGATATGGAAGGTTTCTTATGCGAAAAAAATTAAACCAAAACAAAATCGTTAATTTTCTAACAGTCCAGTGTCGACTGACTAAGCTGTGGTCCAGCAAAACTTTGAGATACTTTTTGTGCGCGTTAGCTTAAAAAAGATTTTTGTCCTCGGACAGACACAGGTCTCACTAACTCTTTTTCTCTTGCCTTTCATCATAAAGAAGTGTAGCACGAGAGCAAATCACAGAGAGCAAAATTTGTTAATTCAGTAAAACATCTAGAGAAAACTAAAAGATCGCACCCTGAAGATGTATCAGTGGACTTGATCCCTCGGTAAGAAAAAATGTATTGTCATAATATCAGAAACAATTAAAATAATCTAAGAAGGCTGTTGAGTTTCTTCCAAAAAGGTAACCCGCTCGTTTTTATGAAGTACTTCCACCACGTCGTGGGGTAAACAATTGCTTTTCATTTTGCAGAACGATAAGGATGGAAGATGGTCGAGGAAATTCAGAGGCATGTACTCCAATCCACTGTAGGAAACGTCCAAATACACCAACTTTTTCAGATCATGGGAAGCTAACCTCTTCACCGACTTCAAATTGTTACTTTGTTTCAGTGTCAAAAATTGAAGTTCGTAAAGCCCATCGAAAGAGCGATCCACGTCGTTGAAGCAATTATGGGCTAAGTTCAGAATTTTCAATTTTTTCAACCTGGAGAACGTGTAAGGTTCCAATTCATTCAAACTGTTGTTGTTCATGATCAAAATTCGTAGATCAGGTATATCGTCGAATATGATTGGCCTCAGCTTGGTTATATCGTTGTTACCCAGGTTTAGCTTCATTAAACTTGATAACCCTCTGAAGCAGCCCACGTCCAAATCCGAAACCTTGTTTCCTGCCAAATTAAGCGTGGAAAGCTGATGTAATTCCACAAAAGTTTCCGATTCGATTTCGGTTATTTTGTTATCTTCTAAATCGAGCCCAAACAATTTTGGAAGAGTTGAAAACGTTCTTGGTTTGAGTTCCTTGATAACATTACCACTGAGCATCAATAATTTCAAATTTTTAAGGTCTGTAAAATTTTTGCTATCTACACTAGCTATTTTATTTCCGCTTAAAAATAAATAACACAGACTTTTTAGGTGTCCGATATTTGGAACCTTTCCTACCTGGTTACCATGCAACCCCAAGGTTCTCAGAGGGGTATTTTGGAACAGCTTCTTCGGTAAACTTTCCAATGAGTTATTGTTACACATGAGAGTTTGTAAACTTGTTAAGTCTCTGAAGCAACTTTCCGGAAGTTCCTTAATATTATTGCTGTCCAAATGCAGTTCCTTGAGCTTGACGAGCCCGGCGAACTGATTCCCACTGATTGAGTCAATTTCGTTCCCATCCAATTTAATATTTTCTAAAGCGGGCAAATCTTGAAAAAGGTTTTCGGGTAACCTCACGATCTTGTTGTTGTTCAAATTAATTTTTCTGAGGTTAAATAAACCTTCAAATGCGTGACTTTCCAGGTTATCGATTCCATTTTCGTTCAGCACCAGCTCTTCCAATTTGTCCAGACCTCTAAACGCAAATCTTCCTATTTTTTTAATGTTATTTTCACTTAGAATTAAACGTTTTAAACTAACGAGAGGTTTGAACATCAATTCCTTGACAAATTCCAACTTGTTATTAGCCAAGTTGAGTTCTTCCAAATGAATCAGGTTTTCGAAAGTTCCCATAACTATGTTAGAGATTGCGTTCCATTTCATGTTCAATTCGATCAAAGCGGAGTCCTTCAAGAAAACTTCTTTGGATACCTCTTGGACGTTGGACCGGATGAGCGCGAGGTGAGTAATGTGAGATAATTTGGAAAAAGCTCCGGTTGATAGCTTCCTGAAGGAGCTATCTTCAATTCTCAAGAGTTTGATATCTTCTAAATCGAAATCTTGAGCAGCTACATAGTTTCTCAGAACGCCGTTTAATTCTTCTATCGAATGGATGTCTTTACAGATGAGGCTTTTGCCCACCTAAAAAAAGTGAGTTTGAAAAAGAGAAAAGCAAATTTTTGAGGTTAAAGGTAGGTACATAAAATATTTTTGAATAAATCAAGCAAAATCATAAACAAAATTAGAAACAAAATCGAAAAGAAAGGAAAAAATAAATTTAATTGCAATTTAATCGTGCTTAACGTAAATATTTAAAATTGTACCTACCATGATTTCGGATAAATGTATACTACTCGGTTCGGATGTAAAAATCTAACAATATGAAGTAAATCAATTTTTATACTGTTTGCATTGTAAAAGTAGGGCATGGAATAAGTCAAGCGGCGACGCAATGGAATTGGGTTGGGTCAAGAATTTATCGAACGCTGAAATGTGCCATTGAAACCAAAACATCAATTTTCATTAATAAATTTTCAAATCTCAGTTAAGATTTGGGTCACCGACACCGCTGGACAAGGAATCGCAAAAATCACGAAAAATATGCAAATTTTTTTGAAATTCAAACCAATTGTTCAAATCTACTTACTCTTTTCAGAGAGAAATTATCTTCTGGAAAATTTTAAATTTTAAAAAATTTGAATAATTTTAAATTTTAAATTATGTTTATACAAACATATCACCCCAAGTCAATATGGTTACGTCAGAACACGTCAAAATCACGTTTATTTCTAGTCATGTTTTGTAGCGGACGGCAAATGACCAAATATTCACGTTAGTATAACGTTGTTTTGTGACCTATATTTAACGTCAGAAAAGTAACGTCATTCTAATGTCATTTTGACGTCGTTTTTTTTTCTAATTTTCAACATTATGAAATAAAAAAATTAATAATAATACGTCACAAGTATAATAATTCGTCTGTGAGACGTATAAATTACGTCTGCAGGACGTATGAAATTTCTTATTTATGACGTTCTTAACTGTGTTATAAGACAAACAGGAGACGTCTTTGGTGACGTTGCATAAATTGACATCTTTGAGCTGTGTCCCAGTGGCGATGATATCAATAAGCGAATGTAAGCAATGCTTAGAGGCCCATGGCCATAAGGGACCCGATACCGTAAAAAGTAGTAAATCACAAAAAAGAGACAGGACGGAGAACCTCTGCATTTCCCTGCCCTCCTACCTAAAATCCAGAATCCAGAAGATTGCACTGGGAGGTATTCCATACCCCTTTTTTACTCTTTTTTTTACTCCCTGATTTATTCCCTGATGAGCAAAATTAAAATTACTTTTTGACTTACCAGCGAAACCAGTTTTTTCCGACTCCAAAGATCTAAACATATTATTTAAGTCACAAAAGTATTGATGTAATCCGGGGGGTCTGGGGGGTATGGAATACCCCCCAGTGCACTCTTCTGAATTCTGGATTTTAGGTAGGAAAGCAGGAAGATATCATGTTTTAAATAATATGCACAATTCAAAATTAATACATTGTTTTTTTAGGAGCCCGTTTTGTTATTTGCTTACGGGCCCTAGCTACTCTTGCACCGCCACTGCTGTGTCCTTAACCTTTCACGCAACTTCTTTGATCATATCAAATGTCAAAATATCACTAATACAACTGACCAATTATCGACATCAATATGACGTAACCATGTTAAGTAGGCATTTTGATCCAAACTTCTTTGCATTGATAATAAAAAGATATATGAAATTGTATGTTTTTAATAAAATATGGAGGTTAAATGAACAGTAAGACAAATATTTTTATAACATAATAAGTAGGTAACGGATTTTTAAACATTTGCATGATTTTTTTTTGCGTACAGGCACGTGAAACATTTTAGATGGAGAACCTGTTTTAAGCTTTTCTAAGTCATTTTGTGTAGTTTTTATTTTGCCTATAAATGCATATTTTCAATTTAAGTGCATATATTTGACGTTTTATTGCATATAAATGCATATTTGCTTATTTTGGCATATATTTTGCATATTTAGCAAATTAAATAATACATTTTTTTGTTTTTGCAAGGGTTTGAAACGATTTTAGGACTTGTTTTTATTTTGAAATTATTGTTTGCCCTGTATTATACCAAATATTGCCTATAAATGCCTATTTGCATATATTTTGCATATTTGGCAAATTAAATAATATATTTTTTGTTTTTGCAAGGGTTTCAAACGATTTAAGTCTTTTTTTTAATTTGAAATTATTGTTTGCCCTGTATTATACCAAATATTGCCTATAAATGCCTATTTACTTATATTAGCATATAGTTTGCATATTTGGCAAATTAAATAATACATTTTTTTGTTTTTGCAAGGGTTTCAAAGGATTTTAGGCCTTTTTTTATTTTGAAATTATTGTTTGCCCTGTATTATACCAAATATTGCCTATGAATGCCTATTTGCTTATATTGGCATATATTTTGCATATTTAGGAAATCTAGTAATACATTTTTTTGTTTTTGCAAGGGTTTCAAACGATTTAAGTCTTTTTTTATTTTGAAATTATTGTTTGCCCTGTATTATACCAAATATTGCCTATAAATGCCTATTTGCATATATTTTGCATATTTGGCAAATTAAATAATATATTTTTTGTTTTTGCAAGGGTTTCAAACGATTTAAGTCTTTTTTTTATTTTGAAATTATTGTTTGTCCTGTATTATACCAAATATTGCCTATAAATGCCTATTTACTTATATTAGCATATAGTTTGCATATTTGGCAAATTAAATAATACATTTTTTTGTTTTTGCAAGGGTTTCAAAGGATTTAGGCCTTTTTTATTTTGAAATTATTGTTTGCCCTGTATTATACCAAATATTGCCTATAAATGCCTATTTGCATATATTTTGCATATTTGGCAAATTAAATAATATATTTTTTGTTTTTGCAAGGGTTTCAAACGATTTAAGTCTTTTTTTTATTTTGAAATTATTGTTTGCCCTGTATTATACCAAATATTGCCTATAAATGCCTATTTACTTATATTAGCATATAGTTTGCATATTTGGCAAATTAAATAATACATTTTTTTGTTTTTGCAAGGGTTTCAAAGGATTTTAGGCCTTTTTTTATTTTGAAATTATTGTTTGCCCTGTATTATACCAAATATTGCCTATGAATGCCTATTTGCTTATATTGGCATATATTTTGCATATTTAGGAAATCTAGTAATACATTTTTTTGTTTTTGCAAGGGTTTCAAACGATTTAAGTCTTTTTTTATTTTGAAATTATTGTTTGCCCTGTATTATACCAAATATTGCCTATAAATGCCTATTTGCATATATTTTGCATATTTGGCAAATTAAATAATATATTTTTTGTTTTTGCAAGGGTTTCAAACGATTTAAGTCTTTTTTTTATTTTGAAATTATTGTTTGTCCTGTATTATACCAAATATTGCCTATAAATGCCTATTTACTTATATTAGCATATAGTTTGCATATTTGGCAAATTAAATAATACATTTTTTTGTTTTTGCAAGGGTTTCAAAGGATTTAGGCCTTTTTTATTTTGAAATTATTGTTTGCCCTGTATTATACCAAATATTGCCTATAAATGCCTATTTGCATATATTTTGCATATTTGGCAAATTAAATAATATATTTTTTGTTTTTGCAAGGGTTTCAAACGATTTAAGTCTTTTTTTTATTTTGAAATTATTGTTTGCCCTGTATTATACCAAATATTGCCTATAAATGCCTATTTACTTATATTAGCATATAGTTTGCATATTTGGCAAATTAAATAATACATTTTTTTGTTTTTGCAAGGGTTTCAAAGGATTTTAGGCCTTTTTTTATTTTGAAATTATTGTTTGCCCTGTATTATACCAAATATTGCCTATGAATGCCTATTTGCTTATATTGGCATATATTTTGCATATTTAGGAAATCTAGTAATACATTTTTTTGTTTTTGCAAGGGTTTCAAACGATTTAAGTCTTTTTTTATTTTGAAATTATTGTTTGCCCTGTATTATACCAAATATTGCCTATAAATGCATATTTGCTTATATTTGCATATATTTTGCATATTTAGGAAATATAGTAATACTTTTTTTTGTTTTTGCAAAGGTTTCAAACGATTTTAGGCCTTTTTTTATTTTGAAATTATTGTTTGCACTGTATTACTAAATATTTCGTATAAATGCATATTTGCTTTATATTTAAATTTTATTATTATTTAAAATTTTAAATTATGTATAGGAAGGTAGACTTTACCGGTCAAGAATAATAGAAAATAAATAAATAAAATATTCAAAAACCGAAGTGAGTCTCATCGTCAAAAAGTTCCACTTCCAAAATATTCCTTGAGACGTCATATTTCTAAATATCTATTGAATTTTAGTTTATATTTGTGTATTAAAATTGCACAAAGCTAAAAAAAGTTCGGATGCAATTTTCAAAAATCAAAAGAATAAAAATAAAACAATATTTTATTATTATGTTATTTCTAAGGATGTACTCTCGCTGTAACCACAATTCAACACCAATTAAACTTCTGACAAAAGTAGCTAATTAATTATTTGCACCAATAGCAATCCGGCATTTTGAGGTATAATAAAAATTTTTACCGCATATTTAAGTGCTTATTTTAAAGTTTCTAGGGCATATTTTCAAGTTTTTTAATGCCTATAAATCCGGACCATAATAATGAGTTTTCAGCAATGGTATTTTACTATTATCTGATTTTTGAAATCTGCATATTTTTAAAAAATCTATAATTAATTATTATTGCAAACTATGGATATTTTCTCGACATTTAAATTACGTCAATAGAGGACGTTATAATGTCATCCCATTTATGACGTTTATACGACGTCGATTCTTAGTCTAGAAATCACCAAAAATTGACGTCACGCATTTACCTGGATTAGTGGGCATTTTTCACTTTACTTAGAATAGTTTATGCTAAAAAGAAACAATTGGCAACCCTTAGGCTAATAAGACTAAACCTCAGTGTAGTGCTGGGTAGTAGTATGGGATTTTACCCACTAAAACCTCCTCGCTGTTGTAAGCTGGTTCCGCAGTTGCATTGTCCAAATCTACACATTATTTTTCATACATTCGGGTGTGGACCTATCGAGGAATTGTCTTTTGGGCTCCTCCATTTCTTTGCTAGAACCATGGTGGTTCTGAGCATTACCTCCACCATGTCCCAGTTTTCTGGGCCCTGGAGCTTAGTTTCTACAATATTTTCAGGAGTCAAAAGATAGTTAAATTTGTCTTTTGTTTTGGCCCTCGCTTCAGATCCACCCTCTCATCGTCGTCCTTTTGTATTTGCCTTTGACTTCCAAGGGTCCATCTTCTGGTTCCTACTAGCCAATGGCGTAACAAGCAGATGGGGGACCCGTGTGCGAAGTTGTTACCGGGCGCCCTGCTTATATAAAAGACAAAAAAAAACAATTTTTTATACAGGACTCGGAATTTTTAGATGTTTTTCTAGAATTTTCTATTTCTTCTGATTTTCTACATTTCCTAATTGTAAAACTAATGAGATTTTCTTGGATTTCCTCAAATTTTATAAGTTTTTTTCAAATTTTTCCCTCGTTTTGTCAAAAATTGTCATATGCAAAACTAAAAGGAAATCGGGGGAAACTTGGGGAAATCTAGAATATTTTGGACTATCTTTTTTTTGTTTTTCCATTTTCTGAGATTTCATTGGCTTTAAATTTTTTTGGATTTTTCGAGATATCTTAAGATACCTTAGAATTTTTCATTTCCTAAAATTTCCTAAGCTTTTTTTTGAGTTTTCTGAAATTTGTTCATTATTTTGCTACATTTCTACAAATTTTCTAAGAATCTATTTATTGAGATGTCTTAGAATTTTCTAGAGTTTCTTCAGATTTCCCTTCAGTAGTACACACAATTTTTTCGGCGATTTCTCCTTAGTTTTGTACTAACTGGAAAACCAAAAGGAAAATCGTGGTAAATCAAAAAAAAATTCCCCATGAACTTTGCCTAGATCCGCCCTTGGTTTTAGATTTCAAAGCTGTATTAGACTACAACGACTTCATTTTTGAGATTTCTGTACAAAATTGTCTATCACTGATGCGCATGAAGGGATTAACGAGATTATCATCCCAAAGAACTTTTAAAATGGAAATGTAAAATAAGAAATACAAAAATAAGTTTTCCTAAAAATAGATTTGTTCTTTTCTTTATTGATTTAATTATTAATTAATTTTCTGATCTACATTATAATTTATTTTAGATATTTTAGACTTTTAAATATTTAATTAACTAATAATTGTATGCTATTTAATATATCGATTAATTGAATAGTTATAGAGGGGGCCCGGATTTCCTAGCCCCCCTCCCCCGTAAATACGCCACTGGTTATTCCCGATATAACAATTACAGAGTTCCCACTTCTTTGGAAAATCTAGAAAAATCATGGAAAATTTAAGATTTCCTTAGTTTTGTCAGGGAATTTCCCATTTTTAGTGCCAAATCAAAAATATTAAATTTTCAGTCGAGGTAAACAATTTAATTTAAAATTGCTTTTTAATTTGAAAATAAATTTGTTTTTAAATTTTAAAATTAAATTTATTCTATTTAAAAATTAATTTTTTTTAATTAAAATTAGGTACCTACTGATTTTAATTTATATTTCATATTTTCCGATTTAATGAAATGTTATGGAAAATTTTTATTATAATAAAAATGAAGTGGAAAAAAAAAGAAAATAAAGTGGGGGAATAATGAAATCAACGCCACATAATGGTGGCCTTCCTCTTCATCCCCTCGCTCATGTTGTAATTAAGGTAAGAACTAGAATTAAGCTTGAACAATAATAAATTAGTTGTATTGAAATTTTGAGCATCTAACGCGACATGGTGGAGGCACTACCTGGCCATATTACAATTAAAAGGTTCTTTTTTCGAGTGATCTCTCTCTCATGTAAGAGTAAGCTTTGTCTAACTCCCACCCATCTTGCAGAAGAATTATTTACAAAAATTTAGCTCTTTCTCCACAGTAGCGTAACCAAAACCTTATTGGGGGGGGGGGGTAATTACATGATTTACAATATTATATTCTTTTGCCTAGTATCCTGAAAAAGAAGAACAGCTCCGAAGTTTTCTCTGCCTTTCAAATAAAGAATACTGATTAAAAAAATAAAAACATATTTTTTAAGTTTTAAAAAGAAATAACAATTTACATAATATTTATTATATAAATGGCAACAATAAGTATATTATTATAAAATATTATATTAGCTAAGTGCTAAGCAACAAAGCAATCTCTGCAATTAAGGGCTGAAAAGGCACAACAATAATCTTCAGTTCTTGAAGAGTTAGTAGGAGTACATGGAGGTAAATAGTTATTAACTATCACAAAATAGCATAAATCCAACCTTATTCCATTTCTTAAACAACAAAATATCCAAACTAAAAACAACATATTCGAGATTTTAACGGTAATTTAAAAATAATAAAATAGTATATTATACACCAAGGTACTAAAGTGCCACTTTTTATCCCGGCAGTTAAGATTCTCGGTAGAAAGACCTGCATAAAAGAAAAAAAGGACACCTTAGTCACATGGTAGATATACTATTTTGTGCGAAAAAATATTAACTTTGTAATTTTATAATAATTGTAAAAAAAGTTAATAATTTTAAAGACCAAACTGGTCAACATTTAATCATTTTCCTAGCAATTTTCTTCATCAGTCTGTTAAACTCTTGAAAGGCAATAAAAATCACCTTTGGCTACTTCTTCTTTTCAAAAAATCACAGCCAAAATTTCCTCTCCGTTCCATCAAATTAAACTTAGTGCAAATTAACTTAAGCAGTGCATGTAATCTGAACTTTAAATATTTAATTTGGAATTTCGCTATCAGATAAAATTGTAAACTTTACGTTAAGAAACAGTTCATCTGCTATCTCCTCTGGTAAGCAAGAACAGGCCATTTTACAAAACGACAGAGAGGGAAGATGATCGAAAAAGTCCAATGGCATAGAAGTGACTCCTGTGTAACCCATGTCCAGGAATATCAACTTTTCTAAATCATGCGAAGCCAATCTCTTAATGGACGGCAAAAAATTGTACTTAAAAGTCAAAAACTGAAGTTCGTAAAGTCCATCAAAATCGCAATCTATAGTATCCAAACCATTGAAAGCCAAGTTAAGTATTTTAAGTTTGCCCAGTTTGGAGAAAGTCTTGGGTTCCAATTCGGAAATATCATTGTTATGCATTAACAAAATCTGTAATTCTGGTACGTGGTTAAAAATTTTGGAATTCAATTTAGTGATCTTATTGCGGCTTAAATTTAATTTCTGCAACTTTGATAAACCCCGAAGGGATTCTTCATTTAAATCACCAATTCCGCTTCCAGCCAAATGCAATACCGCTAGGTTTGCCAAACCTTCAAATGCTCCAGGAATGATTTCCAAAATATTGTTATTGTCCAAATCGAGCTGATAGAGTTTTGAAAGAGGAGAAAAAGTACCTGGTTTAATTACTTCTATCGAATTACCACTGAAAACAAACATACTCAAATTTTGGAGATTCTCCAAGTGTTTGGCTTCTATAGTGGTGATTTTGTTTTCGCCTAAAAGTAAATAGCGAAGGTTTTTCAAGTGTGCAATATTGGGCATCTCTTCCAACTGGTTACAAATTAATCCCAATGTTGCAAGAACGGAAGTTTTTTGGAACAAATTTTCTGGCAACTTCTCCAAAGAGTTGCTGTTGCACATAAAGGTTTCCAAAGTTTCCAAGCCTTGGAATGCATACTCGTGGATTTCCTTGATTTCGTTGTTGTCTACGTTCAGCTCCTTCAGATTAATTAATCCACCAAAGTGGTTCTCGCCAATTGATTCCATTTTATTATTGGTTAACTTAATAATTTCTAATGAGTGTAAACCTTTAAAAATACTTTCAGGTAATTTTGCAATTTCGTTGCTGCTCAAATCAATTTGCTTGATATTAGTCAACCCATGAAAAGCTTTGCTATCAAGATCGACAATATTGTTTTCACTAAGAATCAGTTCTTCCAGTTTTCCAAGTTCTTCAAACGCTTTCTCTCCAATTTTCTTGATGGAATTTTCGTTTAGAACCAATCGTTTCAAGTTATGCAGAGGTTTAAACATTAACTCTTTTATGAACTCCAATCTATTATTTGCTATGTTAAGTTCTTCCAAACCACTTAGGTTATTAAAGGTTCCTTCCACTATGTCTGAAATCGCATTGTATCTCAAATTGAGATCGACTAAAGCACAATCCTTCTCAAAAATATCTTCTGATAATTCTCGAATGTTTGAAAACTGGATGCTTAGATTCTTTACGTGAGCCAATTCAGAAAAGGACCCAGTGGGGAAGTGTTTTATATTGCTGTCCTCTACTTTCAAAATTTTTACTTCCTCCAAATCAAAGTTGTGAACCGAAACGTATTGTTTTAGTACACTGTTTAATTCATCTACGGATTGGATGTCTTTGCATGCGAGAGCTCTGATTCCAACCTAAAATAAAAAATTAGAAAGCTTTCTCAAATTTTTACAATATTGAACAGCAATAATAATTTCCAAACACTCTTTTATCAAGGTTAAAATGCAAAATTTTAATTAAATGCCATAATAAATTATCATACCATAATAGCATCAAATTTAGCTAAACCGGCACCAAATAATTATTGCTGATCAGTTCTTGTCATTTGAAAACAGAAATAGTAATTATTGATTCTCAAAGCCGCGACGACGCAGTACAGCAGGGTGCGTACGTGGACCGTAGCAATCAAATTTTTGTGGAAAAATGTTGGACAAAGATCAGAAATAATTTCGGTAGTTCGTCCATGCGCGTCATTAATAATTATTGGCCACTAATTTACATGCTTCTCAAAGAATTTTTAAATCAGTCCCCCCCCCCGTCAAAGCTTTTTGTAACTGCACGGGTATACCTTTTCTACTGAAGTAAATACTAGGTATTACTCAAGTGAAAGGCTAAAAGAAGCTAAAAACCAAACAAAAACTATATGGTAGGAATACCAAAATTCTCCGTGAGAAACCATGAGAGGAATCGCTGAGAAGATCTGGTGCAGTGGCGTATTTAGAAAATGCTTCTGGGGGAGGCAGATTGAAAAAATAGATTCAGAATCTCGTTAATCCATTCGTGCGCGTCAGTGGTAACCGAATGAATAAATAAATAAGTAAAAATGATTTAAAGTTATTTCAATTTTAAAACCTCGTGGTAAATATTATTTTCATTGAGGAGGGCTTCAGAGATACAATCCAAGTTATCCTTTAAATACGGCACTGATCTGGTATCTGCTCTACAAGTGAATGAATACCTGGGAAAATCCCAAGAAATTTGAAGAAATGTTGAAAATTCTAAGAAATCCAAAATCTTAAAAATTAAGAAATCAAAAAAATTCTTAGAAAATCTTAAGAAATATACTTATATTTAAAATCCGAAGAAATGTAGAAAATCCTAAGAAATCCCGGAAAATCTTAAAAATCTGACGAAACAGGAAATCCAGAGAAATGTAGAAAATCAGAAATCCAAAGAAATTCTTAGGAAATTTAAGGAAATCTCAGAAAATTCTAGAATTATTGCTAAATCCGAGAAAATGTAGAACATTTTAGGATCTAGAAAGAAATTATAATAAATCTCAAAAAGCTCAAGAAATTCTTAAGACAACCGAGAAAATCTTAGGAAATAAGAAATCCGAGAAAATCTTAGGATCACCAACGACTTCTTAGGATATCTAAAAAAAATCTGGGAAATCTTAAAAAATCCGAGAAAATGTAGGAAACTTAAGAAACTCCAAGAAAATTATAGGAAATCTTATGAAAGGCTAGAAAATTTAAAGAAATACGACATAATGTAAAATAACTTAGAAAATCCGAAAAAATCTCAGAAAATTATATTATGCTAGTGTACGCAACTGAAAGGGAATTTGAGTATATTGGGGAAAACTTGAAGAAATCTTGAAAACCCAAAGAAATTTTAAGAAAACTAAAGAAAACAAAAAAAATGTTAGAAAATAGGAAATTTGAGAAAATGTAGAAAATCCAAGGAAATTCTTAAGAAATCCAAAGAAATTCGAGAAAATATAGAAAATCTCAGTAAATTCTAGGAGATCCTATTATTCTAGTGTACAAGTGAAGGGAAATCTGAGGACTCTTAGGATATCTCAGAAAATTTTAAAAATAGGAAATGTAGAAAATCTTAGAAATTGCAAGTTAATCTCATAAACTTTTAGAAAATCTCAGAAAATTATATTATTCTGGTATACAAGTGAAGGGAAATCTGATAAAATTCGGAGAAATTCAATGAAATCTTAAGAAATCCAAAAAAATATTAGAAAATAGGAAGTCTGAGAAAATGCAAAAAATTCTAGAAAATCTTATTATTCTGGTGTACGAGTGAAGGGAAATCTGTGAAAATTTTGAGGAAATTTAAGGAAATCTCAGAAAATTCTAAGAAAGAAAATCCGAGAAAATAACCGAGAAAATGTAGAAAAAATCTTAGGATCACCAAAGCCTGCTTAGGAAATCTCAAATAATTTAAGGAAATCTTAAAAAATCCGAGAAAATATAGAATCTTGAGAAAGAAAATGTATGTAATCTTAGTAATTCCAAAATCAAGAAAATCTTAAAAAGTACGAAAAAATCATAGGACATACAAGATAATCTTAAGAAATAGGAAATCCGAGAAAATGTAGAAAACTTAAAGAACTCCAATGTAATCTTTGAAATTTATAGAAATTCGACGTAATGTAAACTAGCTTAGAAAATCTCAGAAAATTCTATTATTCTAGTGCAGGTATGCAAATAAACGGGAATTTGAGTATATTCGGGAAAATTTCAGGAAATCTTAGAAAACCCAAAGGAATTTTAAGAAAAATATTAGAAAATAGGAAATCTGAGGAAATGTAGACGATCCAAGAAAATTCTTAAGAAATCCAAAAAATTTGAGAAATATAGAAAATCTCAGTAAATTCTAGAAAATCCTATTATTCTGGTGTAGTGGTGAACGGAAATCTGAAGAAATCTTAGGATATCCCAGAAAATCTTAAGTAATAAAAAATTTCAGGAAATGTAGAAAATCTTAGAAAATGCAAGGTATCTCCGAAAATTCTAGAAAATCTCAGAAATTATATCATTCTGGTATACAAGTGAAGGGAAATCTGAGAAAATGAAGAGAATTCAATTAAATCTTAAGAAATCCGACAACTTCTCATAAAATCTTAAAAAAGACAAGTAAATTTCAGGAAATCCGAAACAATATTCCGAGAAAATGAGAAAATTATAAATCCGAGAAAATGAAAAAAATCGTAAAATATTTCAGTAAATCCAATTATGTTGGTGCACAAGTGAAGGGAAATCTGAAGAAATCTTAGGATATTTCAGAAAATCTTAAGCAATCCAAAGAAATTAAAGGAAATGTAGAAAATCTCAGTACATTCTAGGAAATATGATTAGGAAAAAGTGAAGAGAAATCTGAGAAAATTTTGAGGAAATTTAAGGAAATCTCAGAAAATTCTAAAATAATCATCTTATTGTTATTATTACCGGGTTCCCACTGAATTTTCCAAATCAAATTCCCTAACTTTTCCAAGTTTTCCCAGACAAAGAACAAAAATTTTCCATGACATTTCAATAAATCGAAAGATGGAAAGGTAAAAGAAATTTTAATTTCAAAATTAAATTGAAATAATAATTTTTTTAAATTTTAAAATTAAAAAAATTAATTTTAAAATTAAATGAAATTGTTTTCCGACTGAAAATTTAATTTCCCCGGCTTGCAACTAAAAATGAAAAGTTCCCTGACTTCCAGACGAATGGGCACCCCTGTATCAAACCCAAGAAGATTTCAGGAATCCGAGAAAATCTTAAGAATACTATGAACTTGTTTTTCTTGCCTTTACAACATTTTTAAAAGAAATCCAAAGACAATCCAGGAAAATCTTTCATAAATCTAGTGTACAAAAATTTGACTACAGAGAAAAATAAAAAAAATTACGAAATGCGTAATTGTATATTTATAAAATAATTTTTCAATTTACCTCTCTTTTAATACAAAATCTTAGATATTCTTATGTATAACTTAAGCTATCACTAATTGTATTAAAATACAACTTGTATAAGTAGACTGATTTTTAAAAGAGTGACACAACTAAAGTTTCTGGCACTTCAAATAAAATTTATGATTTACAAAAACAGTATCGGTAATATAAAAAAAATACTAAAACAAGTATTCCAATGGTAGTTTATCACATAGCCCATCAAAAAATTGTAAATAATTAATGTTGGAACAAATTCAAAATTCATTCGCGATGACAAAAGAAATAATTTTAATATGAAAAACCACGATAATTTAAACAAAAATGAAATAAAGATGAGTTGCCTATTGTTGTATTAGCTCCCAGCTACTTCCCTGTGAGCTGGTAACGGATCCGTAACGCTAAGCGTGTTGTGTACACACTTCCATAAACCGTAAGTTTTTCCAACTGTATTTTGCCATAACCTCAGTGTGCCATCTTCAGAACCAGATGCATAAACCTCTCCGTCGGGAGAATACCGCACACAGTGAACCGGTCCAAAGTGACCTTTGAAGCATTCTAGAAGACTAGATGTGAGGAACAATTCAAAAACAAAGAAAATAATCTTACCAATTTCATCTCCTGTATTGTAATCAAATTTATACATTTTAAAATCATCTCCACCCGCAACAAACACACTCTTGTCGGGATGAAGACTAGCGGAATTTACTAATAGTGATGGTAGTTGATACTCTTTGATGGGGTTTAAGGAAGTCGAATCTAAAAATGTAACGTTGTTCCCATGGGCTACGGTAATAACGGTGCCATCTCTAGATACTTCCAAACTGCTGGGTACCAATGGAAAATCTATTTTTTGGATTTCCTGAAAAACATTTATTATTTAATAATTTCAACCTTCGGTGTGACAGTTCTAATAATACTGGAGTAAGGTTGGGTTGACAATGACCCTGAGACAGTTTTAAAGGTTTCCACATTCAAATTACTTTGAACTCAATGTTGGATAACATTTTTTAGATATGAAGTTTTCAAGAAATTCTTAACCTCATTTATCATTAGAGTGAACGACATTTAACATAAAATGAAAATACTTACAGCTCCGGTATTTCTATCCCACACACGTACAGACTTGTCATCGGAAGCAGAGAGAATGTGCGTATCGTTTCTAAAGAACACCACGTATCTTATACCGCCTGTGTGACCAGAAAAAACCGTGGGACCTAATAAAAAGCACATTCGTTACAATCGAACCACTTAAAAGTCAAAACAACTTACTAGCTTCCGGCCTATTCAAATCGAATATTTTAACAAGCTTTTCGTTGCTTCCAGTAACTAAATGCGAGGTATTTTTCGTAAAGCCCACACTCTTAACTATATGATTATGTTGAAAGGATTCCAGTTCCTCTCCGGTGACGGCGTCCCATATTTTTGCTGTAAAATCAGCAGCTCCACTTGCAGCTTTCGTTGCTTGTGCATTCAAAGCGACTCCCCACACTGCACCTTTGTGGCCCTCAAAGGTTCCGATCCAGTCACCGGTGTCACCCAACCGTAACATGGGTTTCCCATCTAAAAAATAAATAAATATACATGCAGATCAGGAAACAAAGCGGCGAGGTAAATCAAAGTAAGGTCGGTAAATTGAAGGTTTTCTTAAGAAAAAGAATTAGGCCAAGGGAACGAATGTGTGACTTGTGACAATGAGGTTACGGTACGGTTATTCGGAAAAACTCACCTTTGCAAGCCGAGATTAAATAAAAACCATGGGGTGTGATGGAGCTGAAATCTAGATGAACCACCGGCCTGGTGTGTCCACTACAAGATAACGGTATCTGCTTTAAAGTTGACATGTTGAAAATATTAATGGAGGTAAACACACGAGGAACCACTCTTGAGCTCAGAACACGAACTGTTTTTCTTAGAGCGAATGTAAAAGATTGACCCCACACATCTGCAAGAAATTTACGCATGCGTTTGTATCCAACATTTCGAAAGGACGAAAATTTCAAGTTGCTTCTCTCGGTTGTTATTCGATTATTTGTTAGAAAAAAATTGTTAATTGTTTCCAAAACTGACCAAAAATTTCGAAAAATGTGAACTGCTTACGAAATAGAATTTGAAAGTGACGTTGTCATTTTGACTTGTCAATGCGCACTATGATATTTAAATTTAATCCTTCCCGCTTTTTATTTCAAAATATTTGCGTCCTCAATTTTTCAATCATCAGAAGTCTGCTATTTGGTTTAATTCAAAGCAATTCTTTTTAATAATATAACCTCTTACCGACAATAATTTAAATCCGGTTTCGTCGAATGACCCTGTATAACTAAATGATCGAGTTGGATTTTTATCGCGAGATGTCGCTAAAAATTGTGACGGCGTCATTTGTGGTTTGGTGAAAAGTGGAGTTTTGCAGTGCGAGAGTCTGCTAACTTTTTTGTTTGAATTTAATGTAAAATATGCCAGTAAAAGTGGACCATACACCACCGCCCCCGGCAAATTCCTCACAACCGGGTGTAACAAAATCGTTGCTATATAATGGGTCGAGATTTCAAGGATACCAAAAATCCAAAGGAAATTCCTACGAAGTGGAAGTCGTTTTGCAGGTTAGAATCGAATTTAATTAAAAATTTTGGTTTATTTTTGGACGTTTGTGTGCGTTAATTGTGTCGAAACGATGAGGTTTTTAGGTCGTCATAATTTTAGTCCAGATTTAGCGAATTTTCGCACACATATGTGACATATCAGATTACATTTGTGTCAGGTGCGCCCTTATTAGCACAAACTAATTAGTGTTATCTTTTTATCAGCATGTGGACGAAGAGAATTCGTACTTGTGCGGTTACTTAAAGATAAACGGACTCACCGACGAGTATCCAACCCTCACCACATTTTTTGATGGAGAAATTATCAGTCAAAAGTATCCCTTCTTGACGAGAAAGTGGGACGCAGACGAGGATGTAGATAAGAAACACTGGGTATGATTGTTAATAAGGTTGTTAGTAATAAAGTTCACTTACGTTTTTATTTTTATAAAAAATTGCAGAGTAAGTTTTCGTCGTTTCATCAGTATGCAAAAATATTCAATTCCGACACCTTCGATTATAAAGCGCTTGCCGAAACCGATTTCGTTTTTATGAGGTGGAAGGAACACTTTCTCGTGCCAGACCACACGATCAAGGATATCAGCGGGGCGTCGTTTGCCGGCTTCTATTATATTTGCTTCCAAAAAACTAACGCACTCATCGAGGGATATTATTACCACCGGAGTTCTGAATGGTATGTAGTCTCTTCAGTATATCTGGGTAAAGTAAAACATTTATAAAATGTCAAATTCCAAAAAAATCAAAATGAGGTCAAAAATCATGTAGAGTTGAAAAATGCAGTAGTTGGTGCAATAGACCCAATACCCATCTTACAACTTATTACGTCTTTTGCAAACAGATAATAACACGTTTTTTACTTCTGCACATGTCCATGCAACATTCATTGGGCTTTAACCGTGATTAAACTCTTTTAACTAGCCAAAATTGATCGATTAGTTTGCGGACTGATTAACCATGGTTAACTTGCTTTAACCATGATTAAACATCAAACAAACACTTCATTTAATTTAACTGTGATTAATTCCAACTACTCGAAACTGTAGGTTCATGTCCTGACGCATTTTCTTATTATGAGACGCACTAGATGCTTGAGGTTTTTGGGAGACGTTATTACAGTCTTTCACTGCTTTTGCAGTCTTCAAATCAAAAATTCCAAATCAATCAGATGAAGGAGATTAGTCGGCACGGTATTTCGTTTGTGATGATTAGATTCAAGACATCTCCAATATTTTAAATAGAGTTCCGACAAAAACTAGTTTCATTTTTCTGGTCAAATTCTAAGTTATAAAGTTTCCGACCTGCTGACTAAAAAAGTTGGGAAATATGGGCGAGATGTGGTGGAATATAAGCAATATATGAAGAAATATCTCAAAATATGGTTAATTATTTTTAATCAAGCAAATATAATTTTGTGGCTCATCTGTGATTGTCAATCCTGGGGAGGGGGGAGATAATTAAATTATAAATAAAATATTTTGCATTTTTTTAATAATGCAAAATATAACGTAACATTTGACATACCTACCTCAAAAAAGGAAAAAATTATACAATAAGCTACTCGATGAGTGGCGTGATAATCTCCCCTCTAACTTAAGTGGGGGATTACCTCCCTCTAGATACGCGCTTCCAATATTCTATTCTTTCTGTTGTAAAAAAAATAATATTTTTCAAGTTACTTCATCTACTTTTTATAACATTTTTGTTCCGAGCCCTGTGATTATTTAAAAATGTTAGATATTTATTGTATAAATTTTGTTCTATATAATGTACCAGTTGATTTTGAAGATTCTAAAAGGTAAACCGAGACAAAAACTTGTTTACACCAACACCAATCCATTATATTGTGCAGTCCATTTATTATTGCAATTAACAGGTTTTTAATTATTTTAATAATAATGATATAATTTATTCATTGCAATAAGGATTAAATGAAACATCAATTATTCAATACAATATTATGAAATTACGAAATATGAAATTTACAATATTTGACAATCATTAAAAACAAATAAATATATGAATGGTGTTACGCAATAGGGATCCAACCCTCAAAACTGAAAAATTGAGGTAACCCTAGTTTTGGAGGTTTGGGTTAACGGATAGTAGCTCTATCTGTTAGACTTAAAATTTTTTCACTTTTAAATAATTTTACCCTTTTTTATGAGGATTAAAAAATACACCATACAGTAGAACCCCGATTACCGTGCGCCGATTATCCGTACGGCGGTTTTAGTAC
Organism: Cantharis flavilabris; assembly: GCA_949152465.1. Taxonomy (NCBI): domain Eukaryota; kingdom Metazoa; phylum Arthropoda; class Insecta; order Coleoptera; family Cantharidae; genus Cantharis; species Cantharis flavilabris. Next base: position 7,707,548 of record OX424438.1, read on the forward strand.
ATCTTTTTGTGTTATACCAAAGTTATACATAATATGAAATTTCGCCGAATTTATTGTTTTGTACAAATGTACTTAAAATGTCCATTCGTCTAAATTTTCTGCTTACCTATTTTATTTTATTTAAATAAAAGTCAAAAAACTAGCAAAATTATCTGATTTTTTCAAATAGAACTTTTTAATTAATATGTTCCTTGTTTGTAATCTACTAGATAACAAGTATATTTTGTAGGATTAACAAAAAAAGTCAATTATTATTATCCGTGTTTTTCAATTATCCGTGCTGAGCACGGTCCCAGTCGACACGAATAATCGAGGTTCTACTGTATTTTTAATTGCCATTTAAATACCAATAAAGAAATTTTCTCATTTTCAATTTGGTATGGGTTGAATCTCTATTGCGTAACATCATTAATATTACAAATCACGACCAGCAACACAATCACTAACAACACACAAGTCAAGATGACGCAAAAAATTCGTTCAATGAGTATATAGTTTTCTCCAATAAAACTTGTTTTACCCGTCCGGTAAACAACTGATCAGACAGTTCATGCAGCTCCCGTGGCAGGGCAGGAAGAGCTATCTCTTCCACCAGCACCTTGCAAAGCTCTAAATGCTCTCTTCTGCAGAACAAAGACTCATCTGCATCCGAAGCGATCCCCCAAAACATAATTCCAAACTGAAGAATGGAGTATATTTTCGCATAATAAAATGATGAAATCTGCAAGGATTATTTTCTGCACTTGTCACCAATATGAACTCCCCATTTCAAGGAGCTTTCGATCCTCAATCCCAGAAATTTAACCTGACTAGATTCCGCGCACGCACCAAAATGCATCATTTGGGTCTTATTTCTGTTAAGTGCCAACTTATTCGCATCCATCCATAATTCCGCTCCTCTCAATACTCCCATCACAACGACCACTTCAGAGGCTGAATTACCCCTGACAAGAAAGCTTGTAAGATGAAAGACTCCTAGTGCAAGGTTGATAATATTATCGATAAAAAAGGTATATCCTTGCAATAAACCTACTCTTTTTACCAACTGGTTTCGATCTTTTATTTGATCATCTTCAGGGTAAAATGTTAGCAATAAGTTTGTAATAAATTCTTTCAAATTCATTTTCAACACAATAGTCGCTCTATAAAACTTTTCAAAAACTCCACAAAAACCATCCATATAAATAAGCGAAATAAAACAAAACAATGAAATAATGTTTGCTTGTTTTGTTTTATTTCGCTTATTTATATGGAGGGTTTTTGTGGAGTTTTTTGAAAAGCTTTTAGAAAGGTTTTATAGAGCGACTATTGTGTTGAAAATGAATTTGAAAGAATTCTTTACCTTGAAGATGATCGAATAAAAGATCGAAACCGGTTGGTAAAAAGAGTTCTTTTATTGCAAGGATATACCTTTTGTATCGTTAAGAAAGCTTGTGTCATCAGCAAACTGGTATGATAGCGCTTCAAAAATGTTTACTGGAAGGTCGTTCATGTAAATCAAGAAGAGAATAGGCCCCAACACACTTCCCTGAGGCACTCCGTGTTTTACTTTTCCTATCTTGGACCACTGTCCTTTCCATTTAACTATTTGGGTTCGATTAGCCAGGTATGATGCTATTAAACTACTTGATTAGCAAAACGATAATAAAACATTTATAAACTAGTAACAACAACAATTTTAACTGTAATTACATCTGCACGTCACTACAAGCAATAAATGATCACATAGATTTGGCAATCGGGATTTAGGAAACTAGAAGATTACTTCTTCTTCAAGTGCCATACACTATGCAATGCGTAGGCGATCACTTGGCCGAAGCCAAGATATAGGAAACAGATCCATAATGGTGAAAAGCATAACCTTTCTTCGACAGTCGGGTAAAACGACATCTGTCGTCTACTGCGACCTCAGCAAAGCTTTTGATACTGTGAAGGTGAACCATGGAATATTGCTAGACGAATATTTCTCAACAATGTTATCAAAAAAGTCAACTCTTGTTTCTCCCTTGCATATTGCTGATAGATTCAAATAGCTGACAAATTATAAAAGACGGTCTGGACAGGATATCCTAAAGTAATGCCCATAAGTCTTTTGCCAACCAGTTTTTTTGCAATAATTTTTTCACATTTCAACATTTCTAGTTAATGTTTTCATAATTAAGATATTAATGACAGCTTTAAATCGTGATGGCATCAAGTGTGTTTTGGATCATTACTGTTGGGAGTCGAAGTATTTGTGGTGCTGCAACTTGACACCCTGCAATGCAAGTGTGACCCCCTAGTGTCGAACCCTAAAACTTTTTTTTACGGAAATTATTTGAGATTGGAGTTTTTTTTAAGCTTTTGAAGTAATTTAATTGATTATGTTCGTTTGTTAAAAAGAAAGACTAATGGCCGGTTTCACCAACCTTCGTCAAGACATTTGATCAACGTCAAATGGTTTGACGTTTGTTAACTCATGAAAATCTGTTTCATAATTGGTTAAAACAAATTTGACGTTGATCAAATGCCTTGACGAAAGTTGGTGAACCGGGCATAAAAGTAAGTCATTTTGTATTTATTGTAAAATAATTTTTGGAAATAAAACGATCCTTCTAGATTGGAGCGACTGCTACCGATAATTCTTTACAAACGAGTTTCGATTTCAACAATTACCTTGCTGAAATATCCAGCCACGTGGCATTTTTCCCTTACCGTGGGGCAGCATTAAAATCTCTCAAAATGTCGGCATACATAAATCGATCCGTAATACTATATATTTTGTGTATGGGTCCAACACCATCATGGAAAAAAAACGACTTCAAAAAAAAAGTTAACTAAAACGCAAAAAACAAATATAGAAAAAGAACCCAAAATTGGAAATTTTAAGTAAATTTGTGGTTTTTAGTATGTATTTATGGTTAAATTTAAATTTAAATTTAAAAATAAATATGTTTTATTCACAATTTAATACTTACTAATATTTGTTGTTCCGTTTAAGGTAATTAAGAAATTATGTTTATTATATAATTTATTAATTGCTTTATAATTATGAAGTCGGTGCCAAGTAAAAGCATCAGTAGCAAGTACTTATGAATCCTATGTACTTGGTGACATTTACCTTTAAACCAACGATTTGTGTTATAGTTACTGCCACTGCCGAATTATGTTTTACTTGGCACCGACTTCATAATTATAAAGCAATTAATAAATTATATAATAAACAATAATTTCTTAATTACCTTAAACGGAACAACAAATATTGGTAGGTAAATATTAAATTGTGAATAAAACATTTATTTTTTGAAGTCGGTTTTTTTTTATTTTATAATTTTAAGTGATAGGTAGACCTAGGAAGGATGTTTCTCTAATGAGGAAACAATGGCTAGTTTTAACGGAAGATGAAAGACGGAAACACTAGTTACCTATGTACCTTATTCCCTGCTGTATCTTGGAAGTTCAAGGTCGCATACCAACGAAATTTGAACGGGACCACCTTAGCCCTGTTTCATAATGAAAATTTACTAATATTACAAGTTACAAGTAACTTTAAATACTCTTCAAATCGTTAATTTGAACACCTAGCTGCGTGGTGTTTGGTACTTATTCATGAAATAACCTTTTCTACAAACCTAGCCAAAAATCATTCTCTATTATTTTTCAATAGTAATAATATTCAACTTGTACTTTCCAACTAATAGTATTAGTACTATTATGAAACGCGGCCCTGGGAGCTATGCTGAATCCAACGCAACAAGAATCATTAAAATCGGTTCATAAACAAAAAAGTTATGCGTGAACATACAAAGAAGTCGTGAAAAATTGAGGAGTTTCATGCTATATCTTCGAAGTTCAAGGTCAAATACCAACGAAATTAAAATGGAACCACCTTGGAACTATGCTGAATCCAATGCAACAAGAATCATTAAAATCGGTTTATAAACAAAAAAGTTATACATGAACATACATGATAAAAAAAATACACACAGAAGAACACAGAACCTCCTCCTTTTTTTTGAAGTCGGTTAAACTTTATACCATGACGTTTTCACCTCCATACTTTATAGTGGGAATCTGATATTTGACATCGTGTCTTTTGTTTACTGGACGTGGAACATACTTAATTTCATCAGAAGAAAACATATTGTACTTACATTCATCGCTCCAAAGAATTTTAGCCCACTCTTTGTTTGATTTTAGTCGGGTTATGTGATTCTTCTTTGATATCAAAGGCTTCTTAGAAGGACGTCTGCTAAATAGTCCAACTGACTTCAGTCGACGTTTCACTGTCGAAACTCTGATCTTATCTTCAGTAGCCGTTAGACGAGGATCTTTTACTGCTTTACAAACGATGATTTTATCATATTTTTCAGTTGTTGTTTATGGTCGCCCTGTTCTTGATCGTGTATCTGCTGATCTATATTTCTTTAGACTCACTCGTTTACGATACACTAAATTACGTTTCTTAATGTTTTGGCGAATAATTTCAGTTGTGGTAATTGACTGGTTGGCAAAAGACTTATGAGCTCTACTGTATATTTCTCTTCCGTTAATTAAAGTAAGGTATATGTATAAATTAATTTTAGTATGAAAAACAAACATTTTAATTATCAATAGTTTGTATAATTTAATACTATAATTGTGTGAAAAATAAAAAAAACTTAGAAAAAGTAATATTATTCAAATCGGTCACTTGTAGGTCATGAAAAACCCTATTCTAAAGATACGTAGTTGTGTTGTAAGATAAAAGTTTCCACGAACTAATTAAAAATACTTGAATTTGATTTGTTTTTGCAAGACCCACAATACAAGTAATTTTGTATGAAGAGCAGTTAAAACCCTTTTATAATAAAAAATTTGTTACAGGTACCAGTCATTAAATTTAACTCACGTTCCCGATCATAGCATCCAAATTTACGAGTTCAGGTGAAGAGTTTAGAGAGAGAAGGCAACACTTATTTATCATCATTTAACACGTACATTGCTAAAGTCAGTTCACAGCACCCATAGTCTCAAAGTTAACCAGTTGCTCTTACGTTTTTACTAATCCTTTTTTGTTGTTTAAATAGAAATTATGCTGTTTGCTATATGTGATATATAATTATAAAAAAAAATAGAACTAATTTAGCATTCTACAATACGACCAAATAAAACGGAAACCTGTGGAATCGTGGTAATTTTGCGCCAAAATTTTATAAGCAAATATTACTATTGTGGTGTTTGTTCTTTCAAATTTTTCGATAAAATATTAAGTTACATAATGTGGGGATAAATACGGGAAGGGGCATTAATGTGCGAAATTTCTTCGTGGATGTACTTTTGTAAGGACTGATGTCTGGTATTATTTTTAAAAAATTCGTTAACACAATTGGCCACAATATTACTGGTGAGCAATTGTCAAGTGTGCGGGAAAAATTATCGGAAGACAACTCAAAATTTTTACGAAAAACGAAGCAATTCGGATAATTTGATTTTTCCCGCTTATTTAGCTATAATTTTTGAGTATGAAATTTATTTAAACTGTTGTTACTTGATATGTTTTGTATATTGTGTATAAATGTATTAAATATATTTTTTTGAATTGTTTGTAACTCTTTGTTCTTTTATTCGATTCATTTTAACTTCGTAAACAAAAATCAACATTTCCGTTAAAAATAATTTATTACTAATTAAATAAACAAGTTTACCATTCTCTGTATTTACGCTGAGTAGCGTGAGTTAATGTCCACGTGTTTTTTTCTCTTTTCTTGAAAGTCGCTTGCTTATGCCGTCCGTGAGTGTGACACATTACGAAGAGCTGATCTCCTCGGCTCACAAAATAGCAATCCTTGCATCGACGCTTGACGATGCCTTTATATTTTAAACCACAGTTAGGCACAAGAGAAACGCTGTTGGGACTTAAAAGAGTCAACCCTTGTGGTCTGTTTAACGTGTGAAATAATTTAAAATTATTTTTGACACTGTACACTAGAGGTTGTCTCAGTTGGCGGAAAACGGTCCCAAAGATTGGAAACATCTAAAAATGTAAGAATGCAATCGATTTTCATTAAAAATTATACAAAATTTACCTTCCTTCTTAAAAATTCGCTTCTGATATTTTAGGTTAAGTAAATTAATTCATTACGTAACGCTAGATGTCGCTATTTTTATAAAAATTTAACAGCGCTTCTCAAACTTTTCGTAAATATACGAAGGGATAAATAATAATTCTACGAATTTTACAAGAATTTATTTATATTATATACAAGTGTTACAAAAAGAACTACATATATCACATTTACATTAATTAAATTAGCACAAACTTCTACTAACGTTTGAAAATCTAAAGTCGACTGTTATCGATTGATAAAGGTCGATCAATGTGTAAATGTAGTGGTCTACCATTTGTTTTTCCTGGTAAATTTGAAAAATTCATCTCATCGGCTGTTGTAAATACTTTATTATCCTGTCCCAATTCTTTATTTGCTTGATTTGGTGCTGCTTTCACAGGTCCATCCATTAGGAACATCGTCAATAGGAACATTATGGAACTTATACCATAAAAACCGGCGTAGAAAATGTAAATGCTTTCTCTGTAGCCGATAGCTTTCGAAACTGGGTCTACCAAAATCGGCAAATTTCCTCCAATGTTGTTCATCACGAAAAGGAACAAACCGACGGTTGTTGATCTGACTTGCAACGGAACAATTTCGACCAAGATTGCAAAAAGAATGCCAAACCACATTTCGGCTGAAAACAGAAAGATAAGTAAACGTAAGCTTTATTGTATTGGAGGATGGTTTACCGAAAAAGTAGGAAATTCCCAGAGTTATCATGGCCCATACTGGCGAAAAGTAAACGCTTCCGAAAGAGAACGGAGTTGCTATAAGTTGGCTGATTGCTAGAACTGCAACTCTGGAACGAACACCCATTTTGGCTACAAATTTGTCCGACACGATTCCTCCAACCACGACGCCAATGCTTCCAATTACGATGGTAACGGCGAATAACCACCAGCCCAGATCGTAATCGGGAAAGTAGGTTTGATAATAAAGATCGCAATTGTAAGCAAAACACATTCCACCTTAAAGAGAAATAAATTAGACAATGAAGAAAAGAGAAACTGGAAATTCTTACCGCAATGCCTGACTGATGCCGCCAAGACCAGCATGATCACTCGGGGATCTTTAACAACTCCCCACAGTTTGGTCCTATTTTTGGTTACATTTTCGGGATTTTCTTCACCAATACTTTGACGTTCCGGTTCCGTGAGTGTGAGCCCTGTTAGTATGGCAACGATTATAGCTAGAATTCCTGCTCCATAGTAAGTTGCTCTCCATCCCTAGAATTGATTAAGTTTTTAGCATCTCGTTAATCCATTAATGCGCTTCACAGATAACAGATCAAGTCTAGTGATATATTCCAACTTACCGAATCTGCAATGTTTAGAGGTGGGATGTACCTTCCAACTGGGAAAGCTATTCCGTAACCTCCGTAAATGCCCCAATTAAAGATGGACATCACAAGGGCGCGTTTTTCTTCTGGAAATATGTCAGTGAGGATTCCGGTTGCTAGAGGATTACATCCGGATTCACTGAAAAAATTTCGAAATAAACATTTTTCTCAGGTTGGTGGTTTTTATTGTTACCCAGCAGCCATGATCATGCGGAGTAATACAAGTTGCCAAAACTCTTGAACCGTTCCGCACAAGATGATTGCAATTCCAAAAACCACGGTACAGACCGTCAGCATCCGGACTCTGTGGTACTTATCGGCTGCAAATCCGAAAATAACCCCCACGATGGTAAACACGGCCATAAAACTAGGCCCAGCTAGGATTTGGTAGTCAATGCCCAATCCGTTGTACGTGTACTCACAGTAAGGTGTTCCGTTTACATTGTAGGAATAGCAACTGGAAAAAACTTAAAAGTAAAAAAATATTTTTGGTCAGATTGTCCAATACTCACGTTTCCGAATTGTTGGCAGTGTCGCACAAAGCAGGCAATTCTGAGAGAAAAAACTCTGAGGAATTTAATTGGCAAGCTATATCTCCGAAGTGAAGGTCCTGGGCTATGGCTTTTGACGTAACACCAATAAGGTAGTGGCCCAATTCTCCCAAAACATATCCAATCGAAACAACCCCAAGTACGTAGGGCTGATACAAAAATCCCAATTTTTCCGCGCAGGAAAACATGGTTGACCTACCTAAAACAAATCAGAATAGAGCATTTACAGTAAATCCTAGACTCGAGGTAAGGGCGTTTTCTGGATTTTCAAACCTTTCTTAATTAATATAATTTTTTTAATATTTTAAATATAAAATGTGAATTATTTATAATACTCTCAATTCAAAGTAAGTTGATTCATTAAATTAAATAGCAAAGACAAGTTTTTTCCTTAATTTACAAGGGCATTTGCTAAGTGGCTAATTAATCCGTTACCATCAAATCATAATAATTTATTGTTAATTTTATTAACAATTTAAATAATAATTTGATCTTTTAAAAATAAATTAAAATAGTTAACGTAAAATTTGGGTAAATTGCATCACTCAAAATGTAATTTCAAAATTATTAAAGTATTTAAATATTAAAGAATGGGGGGTTTACGTAATTTTTATATGAAATAATTAAATTAAAAATTTTAAAAAAATTTTAATTACGTAGTAAATGTACTTTTCGACCCGATTGACCCATATATGCAAATTTACACTAGTAAATTAATGTACACAACATCTTTTTCTTCTAATCCCGCGTTTTGATCGCAAATAATAAGCAATTAAATTTAATGGTAATAATTAATTCCGTTCACATAGCATTAATTACCTTGAATAATATTTTTGCTCTGGATATTATTTATTGTTAATAATAATTAGCTAATTGAATGTCATTGTGGGTTAACATATCCTTTAAGCTGTTTATTAATTAAAACAGCGACAATAATGGAACTTTAATTGAAATTCTTACTGTGACGTACAAAAAAGAAAATTTAAACAATTTTAATTAGAGCACAGAGCTGTAATTAGAAGAGCAAAAAATTAGAGCCACCCGGAAGTCGTTCATTCGTCTCCTTCACCTTTTACCACTTGTCAACTTAACATCAAGCGAAAGGACAAACGAATTAATTAGAAAAACAAAACAATGCAAAAATCGTTGCCCCCAGCAGTTAGCAGGTGCACAGCCCAAGTGAAGAATGCGGAAAATTCCCCAATGGACCCTTTTTTAGCAGTAATTATTGCGTAGAAAAGTTTTCTTAATAATTAACCATATTATAATAGAACTATAGGTTAAGCAACCAATATTGGTAATCAATGTTCACTCTATATTGTATTTTGCAGCAATATTCATACTATATTGCACCAATATTTTATCAATATTGTAACAATATTGCATCAAAATTCACACTATATTGTACCAAAATTGTTGCGTTATACTTCAATACTGATTTAGGGATTAAAAACTGTGATTTCATATTTTTCAAGGCTTTAAATGCTTGCACTGGTAAATATTTGTTTCTAAAATTTAAAAACTTCATTTAATTAAAAGAGATTTCAAAACTAGTGACGCAGCTTCAAATAAAAAAATTAATATTTTAAGCGGGTCATAAGTCATTCATCTCATCTCTAAAGGTAGGTCCTGTCGGTTGTTTTCAGAATCAACTGTAAGAATATAAGTAAAGAAAAATCAGAGGAAAATTCCAACAATTCCGAGAAAAAAACATAGGAAATCTTTAGAATACCACAGATAATAAGCTCCTTTTTTTGCTTTTCCAACTTTTCAAAATCAGTGTTTTGTTCATTCTGTTGACGGTGCGTATGCTCAACGTAAATAGAAGCAGCAATGTGTCTTAGTAGACGGATCCGGCCGCAGTTGTCTACTACCGTGCTACTGTTATACTATCAGAAAAAGTTGGTAGCGAAAAAATTGTGAATTTCATCTTCGAATTTAGGTGGCTTCAGAGATGTTTTTAAAAAGTTGCATGGACTCAAAGATTCCGTCTTTCTAGATCCGTAAATATAACCTTCGGGCGGGACGGTTTCGGAGATGATTTTAAAAGTTGTATGGGTTCTGAAATTCCGTCTTTCTAGGATTTAAAGGATGTTGTTACCAAATGCGTGGCCCCTAGCGATCTGTATTTTTTAAATTCGGATGCCATTCAGGGATTTAATCCCAAAAATTATAAAAAAAGGAGGTCGTGGTCATATAAATCTATTTGTTTTGAAATAGTGAATAGCTTCTCTTTAATCAGTCCTATTTCAGAATATGTAGGCAAAAAATCGATTTTTCAAACCGGAGGGTCTGGGGGGTATGGAATACCCTCCAGTACCTCATCAAAAGTTTAAAAAACTTCAATTATGATTGATAAGACTTGAGTCAACGCTAATTCATAATTAATTTAAGATTGAGTTAACTCCAGGTTAACTTTGACCTAAGCGTTATACAACTGAGTTTAAAGGTTTTCTTGGATTTAATCTTATTTATTTTGAAATAGCGAATTATGAGTCTTATCTACTGAAAAATGAGTAAAAATGACTGAAAAATTAGCCTTATCTATCAAAATTAGAGTATTTTGTACAATTAGTGGAATCCTGGGGGGTATTCCATACCCCCCAGACCCCCCGGATTAAAAAATTGACTTAAAGATAGTTCAATCTTAAATAATTCAACGCTAATTAAAGAGTAATTTATTTTTTATCCACTCAGAGTTGTTGAAGACTGATGAAGTTAACTCCAGGTTAACTTTTATTCGACGGAGCCTAGAAGTTTCTTTGGGTTTAATCTCTAATGAACAATTTTTGTTTTATAAAGATTGTCTAAACCTAATTAGGTGATGGTGAAATTCTCAAGAAATCCAAAGGAATCTAGATCAGTGGCGTATTTAGAGGGGTGCAATGAGGCAAGTGTTCCCCCCAAGGATGATTGTATCCCTGAAATTTTTTATTATTTTAACTTTTCTTTTAAATTTAAATAGCTTAAATTTTTTTGTTTTTCTTCGTTTCTTAGTTTTTGGATTTCGTTTGTAAAGGTTCATCGAGATTTCTGAAACTTGTCAGTCGGTTTATTACTGACGCGAATGAACGGATTAACTAGATTCTGAAAATATTTAGTCTGCCTCCCCCCCAAAAAGCATTTTCTAAATACGCCACTGAGCTAGATAACTTTCTGGAAACTTTAGGAAATTCCAGAAAATTTCGCAGGTAAGCTTAATTTGGGGATGCTGACATTTAAAAAAATGGGAGTTTGAGGCATTCCTCCGAAAGTTTTTTCGAAAAATAAATTTCAGGTGCTCTATTTTAATAAAGTTAGCTTCATCAAATTCAGGCCACAAGCTGCCCCTGAATGCAGCTTAGGAATTCGCGATTTACCTTATCGTTGGTGGCGCTCGTGATGCTACCAAATGTCAACAACATGGCGGCTCTATTACGTACACTTAATGTTGTTCTGAGTTTAATTCTGAATTATTTTATTGTAAAACCGCTTTGAAATAATAACCAACGGAATGCAAACGTTTCGTTTATAAACAAAACTTTCTATACCAACTATACGTATTAGATTAACTTAATATTTTTCCGCGTGGTGGCGTTTGCTTAATGTAAATCGCGAATAGCTATCCTAATGGTATTACAGAATAAATTAATCTGCAGAATCTCTGACCGGTGGTCTGGGGAGTATAAATACCTCCCAGGCAACGCAATTCTAAAAAAAAAATTTCTATTTTTTTTCAATTTATTTATATTCTGACGAAAGATTATGTATAGCGTGGTTCAAATTTAAAGGTATTTTTCAAATGGAACGGACGGAATTTTTGCTTTTTTAAATTAATTTTTTTGAATTCTATTTTCAAATGGAAATAACTCGGTAATTATTGATTTTTTCGTGTAAATTACTAAGTCACTTTTTAAAGATCGTAAAACTGTCTACAAACTAGATTCTAACTTTTATTGTCTAAAATGAACGGCTCTCGAGATATGGTTTAAATTCGAGAGCGAGAGTTTTCAGACTACAAGATAACTCGATTAATAGCACGTGATGGCTATAAGCAACCAAAAATTATTTCCCTGCTCTAGCAACTGTGGGCTAAATTCAAAAGGTTAGCTGATTCTTGTAATAATATCTTTGCGCTCGGGGCAAGGGAATTTAATCTTGGATATGCAATTTGTTGATGTAATTAACATTTATTTTATATTCTGTGAAAATTATTTATAAAAACAATTGCAAATAATTATAATCTTCGTCGATTACTAAGCTAATGCTTGAACGAATGTTAATTAAATAATTAATAGTAAATTGATAGGTTTATGATATTCTACTGCATAAATTCACATCTAATTATTATTATTATCCACAGTAGCGAATGTATCAACAACGTAATTTACATTTTTATGCAAATGCGTAATAAAATACAATTTTTGCAGCCCACTAATTTTCAAAATGAGGGTCTTATGTTTGCTTACCTACCTGCTGCTTTGCAATATTTTTAACAAAAAAATTACCACAAGAATAGCAAATCGATTTATGTAAGCAGAAAACGTCTTCATTTTTAACGTAAAACGGAAATTAAAAAAAAATCTGACAAGGGTAAATAGGAATTTAGTTTAATGGTGCAGAATCGGTTTATTAGGTCAAATATTTATTTTGATTTTCATAAAATTATAATTAAGCCTTGACATATGAGATGGACGAGACTTTATTAGATTAATAAAAAAAATTATCATATTAATGATGTTCTTTGCACCTTGAAAATATTTTTAGATAGACAGATTTCATCAACTTACAATTGATTATTCTATTCATATATTTACATTTTACTATACCTACTATTTATGCTATAAAAATATTTTCTAGTTTTTATTCTATGTCCATTTGAAAAACATAAAAATTAATATAATATTTTGAAATTTAATGATTCATATAACAAATATTAATTCTATATAACAATAATTATTATTTTATTTATTTATATTATCGATATACTTTTGCCTTGGGAGTGACCTCTTCAAAATAAATTTTTTTGTCTGCCTTCAAATGGCCATAGCACCGTAACTATGGATTTTTTAGTATAATTGGTTCAGTGCTTTTTTAAAGACCGTGAAATTGTGTACAAACTAGATTCTAACCGTTTATCGTCTAAAATTAACGGTTTAGGAGTTATAGATTTAATTAAGTTTAAGTTCAAAAAATTTTGAAAATTTACAAATTTTTGTTTTGGAAACCTTCTATCTTATAGGCAAAACGTTTGATAATAATTTATATGGCCCTTTTCGGACAGAAAATTTAATGGACTACAATTTTGGTTTAGTAAACTTTTTTGAAAATCCTCTCCATTTTACAGAAAAATCAAAAAAATGCCGAAATTTGTTTACAAAATGATCAAAACTTAGATTTTTTAAGATTTAATCATCTATTTTAAGCAAAAGCATTTTGATTCTATTTGAATGCACTGCTTGTGCATGAAATGAAGAAAACTGATAAAAAAATGTTGAATATAAATTTTTCCAATAATTTTATTTTCTAATAACGATAACACTTATACCACAGGCTTCATCGGAAAATATTTTAGATAAAATTTATGTAAAATTTTGTATTCTACAGTATTACCTTTATTTATTTATATTCATCGTAGATTGCAAGATTGCAACCCGGTTTTGCATAAACTTCGCAAAATAGTGGAATTTCAATTTTTCGAATGATCTCATTTTTTAATAACGATAAGTCTCAAAGATCAAATTGATCGGAAAATATTCTAGATAAAAGTTGTGTAAAATTTTACGCTCTACAATTTTATTTCTATTCGAATTAGTAGTAGAATACACCGGTTTGCGGCCAATTGCAAAAAACAAAAAATTTTGAATTTAATTTTTGTAATTATCTTATTTTGAAATGGCAACAACATTTGAACCACTGATTTTATCAGAAAATACTTTATATGAAAATTGTGTAGAATTTTACGCTGTTGAAAATGTTGTTATTAATTTCTCGACGATTAATTAATCCTATTATATTTTATTATAAAATGCACAATTTTTGCATTTTCGAAAAAATTATGAATATTCATAATTCTGACTAACTGATTTTAAAATAACAATAGCAGGTGAACGGTTGAATTTATCAAAAAATGTTGTAGACTAAAGTTGCTTAAAATTTCATGCTTGACAATTTTGTTGCAGTTTATATTTATCGTAGGATGCACCGTTTTCCGATAAACAAGAAATAATGTCGAACGTCAATTTTTCCAATAATTTCATTTTCCAATAACGATAACACTTAAACCGTGGGCTTGATCGGAGAATGTTTTAGATAAAAGTTGTATAAAACTTCACGTTCTATAAAATTGTTCTTAACCTTTTAATTCAAAAATGCACCGTTTGCAAGTTAATCGAATTATGCATAAATGAAAATCATAAAAAATTCAAAGTCGCGTTAACTTCATTAAGCAATAATCAAACCATGGGATTTTGCATTCGAGACGCCGAAACATGGAGAAGCCAAGTTACTGGCGTATTGGAAAACCACAAGTTTTTTTTCTATTTTGACCGCAAACCGCCAAGACTTTGTAACTGATTTGTTTAGCAGATACTAAAAGTTAAATCAATAGACAAAAGGAAAGCTTCTGGAAAAGATTTTATAATTCCGAGAAGGCTCAAGGAAATTAATTTTCCGAGAACATGAAAATCGATACAAAAATTTGTAGAACAGAAGTTTAAATTTCCCCGATTGTTAATTTATTGTAACACGCCCTGTGGATATTAAGAATGCTTTGGTGAAAGCCCTTGAAATAATAAAAAATAATTAAAAAGTTTTAATTTTCAATAATTAATAATAATTAAATTTTTAATGAATTGTTTTGCGACGTTTAATCTAGGAAGTGGTGTATTATTATAATCTTCTGCTTAATTAAATTTGGTAAATTAATATAATTTTCAGTCAATTACAAAATTATGCAAGAGGCAAAAGTTAACGTCCCTGAAGATAAGATAGGTAAATTAATTGTTGGATGAAAATTCACTTACGGAAATAAAATTGAAAAAATCAAAAATTGCACTTTCACCACAAAACTTTTTTACTTTTCACCTAAACAAACAAACAGAATGGTAGAGGGCCCTCGGCGTCTTCGTCTCCGGAGACTCAGAATTTTCCCCAACTGTGACACTGCGACCGACTACACTCAACTTGTAAAGGCCAAGAAACAATTCTACTTCCACCTTCTTTATTTAAAATTTGTTTAAATGAGTGTAAGCCTATTTCCAAACCTGTTATTCCCTCTTCTCTGCAAGATACAAGAACGAGGGTCATAATTATTACAAAATTCCTTTCTTGCAAGTAGGAAATTCCCTCACCAAAATTAATCGGTTCACATTTTGCCGAACAAAAATAATGTAAAATGCAGACAAAGTTCAAAGTTTGCCGGTACTTAATTTAAATCTATTTTTAAATGTAAATTACTGGGTTTGTCCTCCATAAATCTGTAATTTTATTTTTTATCATGCACACACTATGGCAGGCATGAAAGTATAATCATCGTCGGGAAAATCAAGTTCAAAATAAAATGCTATTCCTCTAAGGGTTGAAGGATGCCGATAACACGGAAAGATACGCAATTTACATAATTTTAGTGAACACAATTTTATAGAATATGGTTTTCCTTTACGATATGAATTTTATATTATAGAAAATAAAATTTATGAATAGAAAACAAATTTTTTTTTATCAGAAATCAAAACATACCTACTCGTAATGAAGTAAAAATGTAAAACAGAAGTTAAAAATAAACTAAATAAATTTCTATTTTACACTCAATTTACTGTTTTCGCCTTTTTGACTGGAAAATTGTATTCGCTGTTAGGTGTAATTACTTTTTTATGCGTAAATTAAGTCTAAACTGTTAGAATAAAATCAATACTAAAAGCTTTACAAATAATAAATTAACAACCAAGTAATTCAATTTCGAAAATTAATTATTGAATGTTAATATTTGCTATTTCACATCTCAGTTATTGACAAGCATACTTAAGGGATTTCGTATATAGAATCAAACGGAATCTTTGTTGGAAAATTATAACCGATTTTAATTTAATAAAATATCGTAATCATAAAAAAATTAAATAATTTCCTTCGATTTAGACTCGGACCTACGGTCTCGGCCTTTTATTTTAAAATATTTTTTACCCTTTTGCATTAATGAAACATGTCAACACGGATTATATATTACGATTATATTATAATATCGATTGCTAATTATATATAATCTATTACTGTTAATTGACTATAAATATGTATTTGTTTTATTTTTTGCTGACACCAGTTGATGTGGTGGAATCTAGTTCCGAACAACTTTCCAATTGTTTCCATAAAATATACATTATTCAATGTTGTATTTGCAATAATACATAGAATTCAGTCAATATTGAGAAATTTGACATAATATAATATCAACTTATATGAAGCCGAGACGGCTATATCAAGCGTATATTCTCTCTGTCTTTCTTACCCCAATTTGATTGGCTATTGCAAATTTTTTGCAATGCAAAATTACAATACAGCACTAATTCCTATGAGAATGTTGCTGTACGCTTGACATCTTTTTAAGGTTGATTTGAACTTGAGGTTTGCAAATGTCCTCGAAAACAGTCAAGGTTGACTTGCAGTGCTATTTCTCTCTCAGCTGATTATATATCCTTCGAATATGGATAATTATATCCATCGATAGATATGAACCTCCTAAGAAAGAATCCTCATAATGCAAAACACATCCATGTTGGGAGTAAGCTTACTGACAACTATTTTTTCAGTACTTATTGGATCAAAACTATTCTTATTCAAAAACACTTCTAATTAATTTCATATAAATCTAAAAAAATTGTAAGATGATCATAGATCAGTGCGGCCTTCGGGCCGCGTATCTTGGGTTATCGAGTTTCTCACCATTTAATTTCAAAACTATTAAAATACTACATCTTTTTTAGCAGAAATTCAGAAAACGTCAACTACTGTCGAGAAAAAGTTAACGGCAACTGATATTTAAAAACTGGGAAAAATAATTCAGATTTTTCAACTGATATTTAGAAATCGGCAGCTATAATTAAGATTTATCAACTGATATTTAAAATTTGGTAAGAATAATTCAGATTTGTCAACTGATATTGAGAAATCGGCAACTATAATTTAGACTTGTCAACTGATATTCAGAAATCGGCAACTATAACTTATATTTCGCAATTGATATTGAAAAATCGGCAACTATAATTTAGTGTCAAGTGATATTTAGAGAACAATCTATAATTAAGATTTGTCAGCTGATATTTAGAAAAAGGCAACCAAAATTTAGATTTTTCAACTGATATGTAGAAATCGACAAATATAATTCAGATTTGTTAACTGATATTTAGAAATCGGCAACTATAATTTAGATTTGTCAACTGATATTGCGAAATCGGCAACTATAATTTAGATTTGTCAACAGATATTTAGAAATCGGCAACTATAACTTAGATTTGGCAACTGATATTGCGAAATCGGCAACTATAATTTAGATTTGTCAACTGATATTTAGAAATCGGCAACTATAATCTATATTTGTCAACTGATACTTAAAAATCGGCAACTATAATTTAGATTTGTCAACTGATATTTAGAAATCGGCAGCTATAAATCAGATTTGTCAACTGATATTTAAAAATTTGGTAAGAATAATTCAGATTTGTCAACTAATATTTACAAATCGGCAACTATAATTTAGATTTGTCAACTGATATTTGGAAATCGGCAACTATAACTTAGATTTGGCAACTGATATTGAGAAATCGGCAACTATAATTTAGATTTGTCAATTAATATTTAAAAATCGGCAACTGTAATCTGGATTGGTCAACTGATATTTAAAAATCGGCAACTATAATTTAGATTTGTCAACTGATATTTATAAATCGGCAACCAATAATCAGATTTGTCAACTGATATTTAAAAATTGGCAAGAATAAATTTCATTTGTCAACTGATATTTAAAAATCGGCAGCTATAATTCAGATTTGTCAACTAATTGTCAACTTATCAATAAAACTGATATTTAAAATTTTGTAAGAATAATTAAGATTTGTCAACTGATATTTAGAAATCGGCAACTATAATTTAGATTTGTCAACTAATATTTAGAAATCGGCAACTATAATTTAGATTTGTCAACAGATATTTAGAAATCGGCAACTATAACTTAGATTTGTCAACTGATATTGCGAAATCGGCAACTATAATTTAGATTTGTCAACTGATATTTATAAATCGGCAGCCAATAATCAAATTTGTCAAGTGATCTTCAGACAACATTCTATAATTCAGATTTGTCAACTGATATTTAAAAATTGGCAAGAATAAATTTCATTTGTCAACTGATATTTTAAAATCGGCAGCTATAATTCAGATTTGTCAACTAATTGTCAACTTATCAATAAAACTGATATTTAAAATTTTGTAAGAATAATTAAGATTTGTCAACTGATATTTAGAAATCGGCAACTATAATTTAGATTTGTCAACTAATATTTAGAAATCGGCAACTATAATTTAGATTTGTCAACAGATATTTAGAAATCGGCAACTATAACTAAGATTTGTCAACTGATATTGCGAAATCGGCAACTATAATTTAGATTTGTCAACTGATATTTATAAATCGGCAGCCAATAATCAAATTTGTCAAGTGATCTTCAGACAACATTCTATAATTCAGATTTGTCAACTGATATTTAAAAATTGGCAAGAATAAATTTCATTTGTCAACTGATATTTTAAAATCGGCAGCTATAATTCAGATTTGTCAACTAATTGTCAACTTATCAATAAAACTGATATTAAAAATTTTGTAAGAATAATTAAGATTTGTCAACTGATATTTAGAAATCGGCAACTATAATTTAGATTTGTCAACTAATATTTAGAAATCGACAACTATAATTTAGATTTGTCAACAGATATTTAGAAATCGGCAACTATAACTTAGATTTGTCAACTGATATTGCGAAATCGACAACTATAATTTAGATTTTTCAACTGATATTTATAAATCGGCAGCCAATAATCAAATTTGTCAAGTGATCTTCAGACAACATTCTATAATTCAGATTTGTCAACTGATATTTAAAAATTGGCAAGAATAAATTTCATTTGTCAACTGATATTTAAAAATCGGCAGCTATAATTCAGATTTGTCAACTAATTGTCAACTTATCAATAAAACTGATATTTAAAATTTTGTAAGAATAATTAAGATTTGTCAACTGATATTTAGAAATCGGCAACTATAATTTAGATTTGTCAACTAATATTTAGAAATCGGCAACTATAATTTAGATTTGTCAACAGATATTTAGAAATCGGCAACTATAACTTAGATTTGTCAACTGATATTGCGAAATCGGCAACTATAATTTAGATTTGTCAACTGATATTTATAAATCGGCAGCCAATAATCAAATTTGTCAAGTGATCTTCAGACAACATTCTATAATTCAGATTTGTCAACTGATATTTAAAAATTGGCAAGAATAAATTTCATTTGTCAACTGATATTTAAAAATCGGCAGCTATAATTCAGATTTGTCAACTAATTGTCAACTTATCAATAAAACTGATATTAAAAATTTTGTAAGAATAATTAAGATTTGTCAACTGATATTTAGAAATCGGCAACTATAATTTAGATTTGTCAACTAATATTTAGAAATCGACAACTATAATTTAGATTTGTCAACAGATATTTAGAAATCGGCAACTATAACTTAGATTTGTCAACTGATATTGCGAAATCGACAACTATAATTTAGATTTGTCAACTGATATTTATAAATCGGCAGCCAATAATCAAATTTGTCAAGTGATCTTCAGACAACATTCTATAATTCAGATTTGTCAACTGATATTTAAAAATTGGCAAGAATAAATTTCATTTGTCAAATGATATTTTAAAATCGGCAGCTATAATTCAGATTTGTCAACTAATTGTCAACTTATCAATAAAACTGATATTAAAAATTTTGTAAGAATAATTAAGATTTGTCAACTGATATTTAGAAATCGGCAACTATAATTTAGATTTGTCAACTAATATTTAGAAATCGACAACTATAATTTAGATTTGTCAACAGATATTTAGAAATCGGCAACTATAACTTAGATTTGTCAACTGATATTGCGAAATCGACAACTATAATTTAGATTTTTCAACTGATATTTATAAATCGGCAGCCAATAATCAAATTTGTCAAGTGATCTTCAGACAACATTCTATAATTCAGATTTGTCAACTGATATTTAAAAATTGGCAAGAATAAATTTCATTTGTCAACTGATATTTAAAAATCGGCAGCTATAATTCAGATTTGTCAACTAATTGTCAACTTATCAATTAAACTGATATTTAAAATTTTGTAAGAATAATTAAGATTTGTCAACTGATATTTAGAAATCGGCAACTATAATTTAGATTTGTCAACTAATATTTAGAAATCGACAACTATAATTTAGATTTGTCAACTAATATTTGGAAATCGGCAACTATAACTTAGATTTGTCAACTGATATTGCGAAATCGGCAACTATAATTTAGATTTGTCAACTGATATTTATAAATCGACAGCCAATAATCAAATCAGTCAAGTGATCTTCAGACAACATTCTATAATTCAGATTTGTTAACTGATATTTAAAAAAAAATTATTTTTTTATTCAAAACTTCAAAAATATTTTTTTTTAAATCGGCAGCTATAATTCAGATTTGTCAACTAATTGTCAACTAATCAATAAAACTGATATTTAAATTTTGGTAGGAATAATTCAGATTTGTCAACTGATGTTTAGAAATCGGGAACTATAACTTAGATTTGGCAACTGATATTGAGAAATCGGCAACTATAATTTAGATTTGTCAATTGATATTTAAAAATCGGCAACTGTAATATAGATTTGTCAACTAATATTTAAAAATCGGCAACTATAATTTAGATTTGTCCACTGATATTTAGAAATCGGCAACGAATAATCAGATTTATCAAGTGATCTTCAGACAACATTCTATAATGCAGATTTGTCAACTGATATTTAATAATTGGCAAGAATTAATTTAATTTGTCAACTGATATTTAAAAATCAGCAGCTATAATTCAAATTTGTCAACTAATCAATAAAACTGATATTTAAAATTTTGTAAGAATAATTCAGATTTGTCAACTGATATTTAGAAATCGGCAACTATAATTTAGGTTTGTACTCTAATATTTAGAAATCGGCAACACTAACTTAGATTAGGCAACTGATATTGAGAAATCGGCAACTATAATTTAGATTTGTCAATTGATATTTAAAAATCGGCAACTGTAATATAGATTTGTCAACTAATATTTAAAAATCGGCAACTATAATTTAGATTTGTCCACTGATATTTAGAAATCGGCAACGAATAATCAGATTTATCAAGTGATCTTCAGACAACATTCTATAATGCAGATTTGTCAACTGATATTTAATAATTGGCAAGAATTAATTTAATTTGTCAACTGATATTTAAAAATCAGCAGCTATAATTCAAATTTGTCAACTAATCAATAAAACTGATATTTAAAATTTTGTAAGAATAATTCAGATTTGTCAACTGATATTTAGAAATCGGCAACTATAATTTAGGTTTGTCCTCTAATATTTAGAAATCGGCAACACTAACTTAGATTAGGCAACTGATATTGAGAAATCGGCAACTATAATTTAGATTTGTCAATTGATATTTAAAAATCGGCAACTGTAATCTAGATTTGTCAACTGATATTTAAAAATCGGCAACTATAATTTAGATTTGTCAACTGATATTTATAAATCGGCAACCAATAATCAGATTTGTCAAGTGATCTTCAGACAACATTCTATAATTCAGATTTGTCAACTGATATTTAAAAATTGGCAAGAATAAATTTAATTTGTCAACTGATATTTAAAAATCGGCAGCTATAATTCAGATTTGTCAACTAATCAATAAAACTGATATTTAAAATTTCGTAAGAATAATTCAGATTTGTCAACTGATATTAAGAAAACGGCAACTATAATTTTGATTTGTCAATTGATATTTAAAAATCGACAACTGTAATCTAGATTTGTCAGCTGATATTTAAAAATCGGCAACTATAATTTATATTTGTTAAATGACATTTAAAAATCTGCAACTATAATTTAAATTTGTCCATTGATATTAAGAAATTGTAAACTGTAATCTTAATTACAGTTTAAATATTTTTGATATTTCTGAAAATTGTCAATTGAAATCGTCAACTTCAATTTAAATTTGTATATTGAAATTCAGAAATCATCTATAATGTAAGTTTTTCATTTTAATTTAGAAATTATTAACTGCAATTCAGAAATCTTCAAGTTTAATTTATATTGCCAACTGATAAACAGAAATCGTCAACTGTAAGTCAGATTTTTCATCTGAAACTCAGAAACATCAAATTAAAATCAGTAGTCGTCAAATGACTAAACAAAATTGTTAAATTTGACGCTACTGTTAGATTTAATTGACAAATATTAATATATTTTTATTAACGGTGTATTCAATACTTAAAATGTTAATTCATAATCAAGTCCATACAATTACTGAAGTGCTGGGAGGTAATCCATACCCCCAGACCTCCTGGGGGATACTGCCACAGCTCATAAATGTATTTTATTTTGAAGGAATAAAATGTTTTTATTCGATAAATGAAATTAAAGAACATAGAGCTTCCATAAGTAAGACTGGGGGGTCTGAGGTGTTTTTTATAACCCCCAGATCTCCAGTAGTTGAGTTCAAAAGAAAAATTCTTAGAGCCAATATTTTAGTCGCAGTTCATGTATTTTTTCGGAATTTTTTTAATCTTTTTTATCTTTCTTGATTACACCTTTTCCAATGCGGGGTAAGGATTTTTGCAGTCCATGTAGAATGCTTCTCTTGTACAGGAATAGGCAAAATGCTCACCTTCACCGTATTTCCAGAGCTTGAATCACATGGTCCTGAGCTCAGCATCTAAAGCATCTGACTAACTTTAGGACTTTGCATCTACGGATCAGTCTCACTCTGATTTATGATTATTCTTGAATATTTTTGGGAGTATAATCATTGCATTTGATGTTTCCTACGCCAGTCTAAAGGACCGAAGACTAATGTGATGATGATTTGCTCCTTTTGACTCTATGCTCTTTTCCATCTCGGCGAGAATGCGTACTTCTTGTTTGAGAAAAACTATGAGAAAAACTTCATAGTATTCATGAAAAATTTCATTGAATTTATGGATTTGTTCATCAATATGATGAAACATTTTTTTCAGTGTAATTTAAGACCCAAAAATAAGATTGCTTACACTGTCGGCCACTTTCATTTCTATGTTATTTTAAATTAGAATTTTACCACGGGTAAATGCGGCCTTCAGGCTGCACAACTTGGGCAATCGAGTTCCATGCCTTTAAGAGGTCTTATCAACATCTTTCATATTTTGCGAGAGATCTAGAGGAGTATGGAGAATTTAATTATAATAAGAAAATAAATTTATAAATCAAACCACATCTTAGGGGTGTATGACACTATGCAATTTATTGTCTGTTAAATTGCCAATTGCGTCAAATGCTATAAAAGGCTCTTTTAAAAATGCTTAAGATTAAGATTATAATAAAAAATAGGAGTAATAAATTTCAAAAGCTGTGTGCGTAATTTAAAGTACTTAGGTATTAATTAACCAAAAATGTCTCCAGTTGCTTTTTGAACTTATTCTAGCTTCGTTACAAAGAATCCGGCTTAATTTTTTACTTAGGTTTTTTCTTGAGCTTAACGATTGAACTTCATAGTTGGTCCCTTTTCGATAGCGGATCAAAATCGCTAAATTGTAAATATTTGACTACAGACTAATATTAAAAACTTTAATATCTAAGCAAAAATGAAAATATAGTGGTTTGATGAACTCATCTTTATTGTTAAAATAAAAACAACAAAAAACGGTATAAACATAACATTTGAGATGTTCAAGGTTGATCACCTTTTTAATTATTTTTAGAACTACAAAACGTAATTTTATTACAACTTGTAATTGTTGAAATTTAAATAACAATAAATTCAAAACTGTTTTTTTTTTTAATTTAACTGAAACGGGAGTTCAAAAAACTTGAAATTGCCAAATAGCACAATATGTATATTGTATATTACGACTGCGTCTTGAGAAAAAATTTTGGTAAGTATTTTCTTGAAAATATAGAAAATTTCTGTTCGGAAAGCAATAACCGTCTCTTTCAAATGAAGTTTCAATTTCATTGCATCTTTAGTGCTCTGAGGCGGAACCGCGTTAAATTTTTAGTGTGGAAAATTTTGGGGTGACTCTTAAACAATTTGATTATACAATTACAATGAGAAATAAAAAACACAACAAATTGAAAAAAAAACAATAAAACTAAACATATCTGATTCATAAACGTTTTCTACTTTGCTGGGAAAAAATTTATTTAAAATATTAAAAAAGTTCAAGTTATTTTTGAAATCGAGTGGTTTGCAACTGGAATATAATATTAAAAATCTGTATAAAAAATTCCTCGTCAGTTTAAGAATAATTGCACCATCTTAAAAGAATCTCGTTAATCCATATGTGCGCGTCATGAATGAATGCTCTTTTGGCACAGACGATCGCAACCAAACATAGGAGATGCACAACTAGATAGATGCTATCTCAAAATGGATTCATGGAAGGTCAAAACGGATATTTCTATCAATATCTGAAAACCGAAAAAAAATCGGGAATACAATACAGTACAGCCTCGCTTATCCGGACACACTTTATTCTGGACACTCCAGTAATCCGGACATTTCGGCTCTTCGGACATTTTATATTTTTTATCTCTGCAATCCGGACGACTTTCTAGCTGCAATTTCAAATTAATGCAATTCATCAGTACTTTTTTATAAGACTAAACTATGACATCACTCAGGGCCGCACCCAGCGCCAAAATTCAGAAGGCTCTAAACTTGAGCGTTTTTTATTTAATTTTCTATAAAATATTAAATTTTGAATAAAAAGAAGAAAACGCTAAACGAGAAGTCACGAATTGTGATTTAATTCATATTTTCTTTGATTTAATTGATAAAGTTAAATAAGTAGGGGGCGGCCAACTCCCCCTAGTGAGATATCGTAAATTTTTTTTTTATATTACATGATATTTACCGAGACTCCTTGATCTCCTCCTCCCTTAAACGCCCACGTAATTAACGAACGTCCCCTAATGATAACACAGGTCTGCAAATAAAATTGTTTTCGAGTCCTGATACCATTCTTCCTGATTTTTATGTAAATTAACCTCCTGAATTCGAATATGACCTTCGTTTTCCTCCATCATCCACCGCTATTTGGGGATGCTTCCCCCCTATCTATTTTATTATTTTTTTTAACAATTATTTTAGCCTTTAAATTTTTTCTGATAAACTAAAAAGGTGAAAAGAATATTTATAGCAAGAAAGTTGATTTGGGGGTAGATCTGTCGCCCGAAATTGTAAAAAAATCATTAAAGATGATCGAATTTTCCGTTTTTCTGCTTAATTTTTTCACTTATTTTTGCTGTTTATTTCAGGAAAAATAAAGCAGTCACACAGAACATGTACATATATGCAAGTTTTCAGTTTTTACAACCGGGGGGTCTGGGGGTGTGGAACACCCTCCAGTATACCTGTAAGTGTGTTAAAAAACACAAATATCAAACAGATTTCGATTCCAGTTTTAAAGTTGTGATTCCACTGGGCTTTACTGGATCTAGGTTACAAAAAACATTTGGAAAAATCTATATAAAGCTAGATTCTGGGACCAATTTTGTTTAGGTGTTCTGGAGGGTGTTCCACACCCCCCAGACCCCCCGGTTTCAGAAACTGAAAACTTGTGTATGTTTTCTGTCAAACTTTCAAAAACAAAATTCCTAACTTTTCCAAGTCTTCCCCTAGATCAGGCGTCGGCAACCTGCGGCTCTTTTGATGTCGAGATGTAGCTCTCCAGGTCCACGCACAAATATTACCTAATAATTTTATTATTTTATTTTCAAAACTCATAAAAAGTATTATTCTGCAAAAAATAACTTTAAACAGGGTAAAAACATAGGATAAAATACCATAATATTGAAATAAAAATGTTAGTGGCTCTTTAAAAACTGGGAAATTTTGTAAATTGTAAGTTTTGGCTCTTCCGTTTCAATAGGTTGCCGACCCCTGCCCTAGATTAAAATTAAAAATTTTTCAAATTTTAAAAATTGTAAATTTTTTATTTGTCGAATTTTCCAAAAAATTTTCCTAATTAATTCCACGACTTTTCCTTAAAAATAAAATATTCCTCGACTTTTCCTGATCAAATTTGTGTAATTCTCAATTCCTTTACTTTTGCAAGTGAAAATCCTGCTTAAACATTTGCCCTAATTTTTAATTTTTTGCCCCCCCCCCCTGGCCCCTTAATATGACAAACTACAAATCGCTGCTTAATCCATATTGCGATCAGGGGCGGTTCCAGAATTTTTTCTGGAAGGAGCAAAAAGATCAGACGGGCAAAAAGTGTTTTCAGATTTGGGATTGTTCCCTTGTCTATTTTTAAACGTCTGAGGGAGGGGTGCCTCTCCCCTTTCACGATTTAGGAAGGAAGTTGGATACTTCCGAAGACCTTAATTTGATTCGACACCCAGGTCAAATAAGAATTTTATGAAATAAATTAAACAAAAAAAATCATAATAATAAGTATCGGCCTTTTTCCACTGGCCTGTTTAGAATTGGTTAATTTTAAGTTACCAGCCTAAAAATATTAAGTGATTACGGTGGAGTGATGGATCAGTGCGGCCTTCGGGCCGCACAACCTAGGCAATCAGACATCGTCAACTTTAATATAGATTTGTCAACTGATATATTTAGAAATTGTCAACTGCAATTCAGATTTGTAAACTGCTATTCAAAGATCGACAACTGTAAATTCAGCTTTGTTCAGAACACCCCCCAGACCCCCCCGGTTTCAAAAACTGAAAACTTTTTGAGAGTAAGTGTGCATTTGTAGGTTTAGGCTATACGCACTGAGTAGTACCGAGTACCCCAGTATCCAACTGATTGTATAAAATTATTGCCACAACATATAAATGTACCTATTGGTTTTTTTTTAAGTTTTATTTTGACTTTTTTATTATTTGTTAATTTTGTTTAGTTTAGTTTTATTAATGTAAACTATATAAAATAAAGTAATTGAATAATACATACGTATCAACGGTTTTTAATCAATAAAATAAGTAAAAAAAAAATCTCGTTAATCCGGAAAACTCGGTTATCCGAACAAACTCAAAACTATATCTGTCCGGAATAACGAGGCTGTACTGTACTTCCTTTTTTACAAGGAAGCACATACCTGTTTATTACTAATCGTCAGTTGCATGAAAAACAAACAAATCAAAATTGAGATATTGATTGAGAAAATCCTATTTGAATAGAAAGAACAACAATATTTGAAAAAGTTAGTAATAGACGAACAAATATGTCGATCATTATTTTGAAAATATATTTTTTAAAACAAAGAAAAGAAAATAAGATAAACTTACAGAATAAAACCACAAACATGTGGATTAGAAATAATTAAAGGTATATGACAAGTGAGAAAAAATTCTTTCTATGTATTTATTTATTTTCTTTTTTTTTACTAAATATATGTTTATAAACATAAATACGTATTTTATATTTTTATATAAATATGATTTTATCAGTTGTATAAATATATCAGTGATTGATATAAATAACATTGGTTACGAGAGTTTTTCTGAAAATTTAAAGAGCTTTTATAAAAAATACTATATTAAAGCTTGATTAATTCATCAGGCTGCACTGTCATTGGTTCGATTGAACCTAACTTTATATTATGTAATTATTGTTTAATACAAAATTGATAGGATAGCTTGTGCGGCCTGAAGGCCGCACTGACGCCTCATGTCCTTTTCATTTAAAGGCCGTTGAGGCTTTAAAAGATCGGAATTAACCTGTAGTGTGGGTAAACACTCAAAAAAATTTTTTTAAAAATTTGACAGTTTGAGCTTAATATTAAGACAAAACCCCCTAAAGCTATCGAAAAAAATCTTAAATGACAAAATGTTGTTAAATCCAACAAATAAATTAGTTGACGTAAAGAAAAACTTGGTTGTAGCAACAAGCAAAACTTTGTTGATGTTCAACAAACAGTGAACTTAGAGAGCGTCCATTAATTACGTAGAGACAATTTTTGTAATTTTTAACCCCTTCCCCCTCCCACGTAAGAGTACGTAAGATTGTGCCAACCTCCCTCCCACATCTTAAGTAAAGATTATTTAAAAAAAATTAATTTTGACCCCCCTCTCCACGCCTTATATTTATAAAATATGAATAATAATATATTATAGGTAAATATAAAAATTTTAATTAAATTTTATTTATATAAAAAATGAAAGTTATAAAATATACGAGTAATTAATTGCATGAAAAAGTTAATACAAAAATTTGAAATTAAATTGAAGGTCAGTTGTAGTCTATGTGGGAACTAGCCATTCCGATATGGATTGTATATTATGTTGTAAATTGAAAAAAAATTATATTTTATTTTTAAATTTAATTTAAAAAAATATTTTAAGAAACTTACGTAATAAATAGGTTCGATCCCACTCCCTAAGTAAGGGTCCGTAAGATTTCCGATACCCCCTTCCCCCCCAAATTCTTACGTAATAAATGGACGGCCCCTTAGTTGTTGCAATATAATTCCGCCAATTCAAAAGTAATCCAGAAAATTCCAAAAACTGATAATTCGAAGTCAATTCCAATAATGCCACATTAATTCAGATAATTTTTATTATTATTTTTTTATTGTTTATTATTTAATACTAAAAGAGTTGAGGTTATATCTTACCAAATTATCCAGGTAATTCCGAAGAGGAGAGTGAAAATTTTAAATTATAAAGGTAATCCCGGGGGTCGCCATAACTGAACAATATAATAATAATTATAATAATTCAGATAATTTCAGAATAATTCCAAATTAGTTTTGAAAATTTCAAATTACAGAGGTACATAATTCCGAAGAATCGCTACAGTTAAACAAAAAATTTATACAATTAATTTTAGTTTAATTTCAAAAAATTTCAGTGGGTAATCCAATATAATCTCGCAATTTCTAAATTATTCCAGATAATTTCGGAATAATTCTAAATTAATTTTAAAAATTTTAAATTATAGAGGTAATTGCAAGGGGTCGTCATAGCTGAACAAAGAATTTTTACAATTAATTTTAATTTTAGTTTAATTCCAAAAAATTCCAGTACTCCAATATAATCTCGCCAGTTCTAAATTATTATTCTAGATAATTTCAAAATAATTCCAAATTAATTTTGATAATTTAAAATTATAAAGGTATTCCGGGGGTTGCAACAACTGAACAAAAAATTTTTACAATTAATTTTACTTGTAGTTTAATTCCAAAAAATTCCAGTAATCCAATATAATCTCGGCATTTCTAAATCATTCCAGATAATTTCAAAATAATTCCAAATTAATTTTGATAACTTAAAATTATAAAGGTAATTCCGGGGGTCACGATAGCTGAACAAAAAATTTGTACAAATAATTTTAATTTTAGTTTAATTCCAAAACATTCCAATAATCCATTTTAATTTCTAAATTATTCCAGATAATTTCAAAATAATTCTAAATTAATTTCAATAACTTAAAATTTAAAAGTAATTCCGGGGGTCACGATAGCTGAACAAAAAATGTGTACAATTAATTTTAATTTTAGTTTAATTTAAAAAAATTCCAATAATCCATTTTAATTTCTAAATTATTCCAGATAATTTCAAAATAATTCTAAATTAATTTCAATAACTTAAAATTTAAAAGTAATTCCGGGGGTCACGATAGCTGAACAAAAAATGTGTACAATTAATTTTAATTTTAGTTTAATTTAAAAAAATTCTAGTAATCCAATATAATCTCGCCATTTATAAATTATTCCAGACAATTTCAGAATAATTCCAATTTAATTTTGATAATTTCAAATTATAGAGGTATTTCCAATGGGTCGCTTGCCACAGCTGAGCAGAAAAATTTATACAATTAATTTTAGTTTAATTTCACAAAATTCTAGTAATCCATTATAATCTCTACATTTCTAAATTATTCCAGATAATTTCAAAATAATTCCAAATTAATTTTGAAAATTTAAAATTATAGGGGTAATTCTGGAGGATAGCTACTGCTGAACAAAAAATTTGTACAATTAATTTTATATTAATTTCATAAAATTCCAGTAATCCAATTTAAATTCGCCATTTCTAAATTATTCCAGATAATTTCAAAATAATTCCAAATTAATTTTGAAAATTTAAAATTATAGGGATAATTCTGGAGGATAGCTACTGCTGAACAAAAAATGTGTACAATTAATTTTATTTTAATTTCATAAAATTCCAGTAATCCAATATAAACTCGCCATTTCTAAATTATTCCAGATAATTTCAAAATAATTCCAAATTAATTTTGAAAATTTTAAATTATAAAGGTTATTTCAGGGTCGTCACAGGTGAACAAAAAATGTATACAATTAATTTTAGTTTAATTTCAAAATATTCCAGTACCTATTCCAATAATCACGCCATTTCTAAATTATTCCAGATAATTTCAGAATAATTCCAAATTATTTTTGAAAATTTAAAAGAATAGATGTAATCCCGGGGATCATCACAGCTAAACAAAAAATTTGTATAATTAATTTTAGTGTAATTTCAGAAAATTCCAATCATTCAATATAATCTCGCCATTTCTAAATTATTCCGGATAATTTCAAAATAATTCCAAATTAATTTTGAAAATTTGAAATTATAAAGAGGTCGCCGCGACAGCTGAACAAAAAATTTGTACAATTAAATTTTAGTTTAATTTCAAAAAATTCCTGTAACCCAATATAATCTCGTCAGTTCTAAATTATTCCAGATAATTTAAAAATAATTCCAAATTCAGTTTTATTAATTAAAAATTATAAAGGTAATTCCGATGCGTCGCATCGCGTCGACCGCCACAGCTGAACAAAACATTGTTACAATTAATTTTTATTGTAGTTTAATTTCAAAAAATTCCAGTAATCCAATATAATTTCGCTATGTCTAAATTATTCCAGATAATTTCAAAATAATTCCAAATTAATTTTGATAATTTGTACAATTAATTTTAATTTTAGTTTAAATTCAAAGAATTCCAGCAATATAATCTCGCCATTTTTAAATTATTCCAGATAATTTCAAAATAATTTCAAATTAATTTTGAAATTTTAAATTATGAGGGTAATTCTAAGCTGAACAAAAAAATTGTAAAATTAATTGTAATTGTGGTTTAATTCAAAAAAATTCAATAAAAATTATTCCAGATAATTTCAAAATAATTCCAAGTTATTCCAGATAAAGTCAAAATAATTCAGAATTAATTTTGATATTTTCAAATTAAAAAGGTAATTTCGAGGGGTTGCGAGCTTGAACATTAATTTAATTAATTAATTTGAATTTAATGTTAATTCCAAACATCTGTACAGCTAACTCCAAAACTGGCAGCTCCTCGGCGAGTACCTACCCCCATGACTCCTGAAAAACAAGAAAAAACACAATCAAATCAATTTGATTTGAAAAGTATCAATTTGAAAAACTAACGTTTTTTTTTCATAAAATCTTTACCTCCCCCCCTCCTCTTTTGAACTGATTTGTCTAAATCTAACATAGCGTGAAAGGAATTATTTTGCTATAGTGCCGGCAAATGATTATTATAAGTTCCTATTATTATAAATTATATTATCGTTTTAGACTGGGGGGTATGAGGGGTATATAATCGATGTGTTTTATAATTAGAAAAATATTGTAGTTATAAAATTCCTTAATCTTAACCTCGGGCCAAGATTTTTTGAAATAACTTTTTTAGTTATAACAAAACTACAATATCTAAAAAAAATTGTGAAGCTCATTCAAAGGTTAATTTTCATCAAATATAAATATCTCCTGGGACTGTAATTGTTTTACAGACAGTAACAGCTTGAAAAATTACCGAAAAATATATAGAATATGGCGACAGATCCAGTTCCAGGAAATAAAAAATATTTAAATTAAATTTTGTACAATGCTCTGTCTCTCACGCTCTTGGATTTATCAACTTTTATTGCCAACCTAAGAAAAGCTCTGATTGGTTATCTTTCTTGTCCACACCAATCGAATTGCACATCAATCGAGTTCCACCTTATTCATATTAATCAAGAATCAATTCTGACATTTCTTCCGCAAAGCTTTTGCGATTGGCAAATTTCTATTGCCAACCTACAAAAATGGAGAGGTTACAGATCAGTGCGGCCTTCAGGCCGCATAACCTGGACAGTTTAGTTTAACATTAATCTAACTTCTTTTCCGTTTTCTTTCATTGGCAGCCTATATCAAAGATTATTAGAGAAAAACAAAAACTTGAGCAGAAGTGAACAGGGTACTTTAGCATTAGCAGTTGATCTCTCTAACTACTAGGTCAATGACTACTTGAGATATAAAATAAAAATAATTTAAAAAATTGAAATCTGCAATAAAACTTCACTACAATTCATTCAATATTATGTCGTCGGTGATTGCTTTTGTGCTTAAACTTACTTAAGAAGGCTTAAGAAAGAATTAAGTTGTAGAAAGTTTCATTCTGTACATTTTAAACTTTTGTTTGTTTATAATTAAGTATTCTTGAGGTTTAATTTTTTGAAATAACAAAGTACCTACTGTCTTAAATTATATTACCAGCGCAGACAGCGGATGTTTCTCTTTCTCCCTTCTTCACTTTTAATTCTCTAGTGTCTAGACAAAAAAACCTCTGCTCTATTTTGATGTTGATGTTCTGCACAGCCTAGTTGTTACTGTAGTTTTATAAAAATATATATTCTAATCTTAAGGGTTACGCTGCGCTACGCTATAATTGGAATAGAATTTTAAGGAAAAATTTAATTCAAAATATTTGAATTAGTTAGTAGAGTAATTTTCTACCAAATAAACGCAAAGGAACAAATCAGTTGATCCTCTTGGAAGTTAATATAAACAGCGCCACAGGCGATCTTTTGAAAACTTGAGGTCTAATCCAAACCCCCAAGCAAATATTTTGTTTTCATTCAAAAAGCTTTTTTTAAAATTATTATTAACCAAAAATATTACAAAACCCTGTATATCTGTCTATCAACAGTAAAGATAAAATCCTATCAGCTCAAGAGCAGACTTTTATTATTACTTTTTCCAAAAAGGAAATAAGAATCAGATGTACTCACTGTGTCGACGAGAAAAGCGTTACCCGAAAAATATAATTGATAAAAAAATTAAACTAGGAAAATTTAATTCAAACAATTTTTCGCCTTTGGCGATAGCTTTCAATAATTGGCTTCGCTCGATGATTTTCATTTTTCATTTTCATAATTGATATTATCGCTCTGAACTTTTACTGGCAGTAATTACCATTTCCAGGCGAAGTCAAAAAGTTTAATAATTTTTTTTTATCTGATTTGTTTTACCTTTTTCATCCGGAACTCCGCTTACACCACTAACGAAAGCTTTGGGCTCTTTCGGGGTAATGAGATCCTTTATCTTAAAACGGGAAACTCCGACAAACTTTCTTTGTGTAACCAAATCTATTAAAAGTTTGCCCGAAGTTTATGTTGATGAATTTTCCGGGATATTCCAATCAATGCAGTTTTCCGACGCCTACACATTCGCAGCTACTACCGCGAATCCGATGCATAAATTATTACGCAAGGAACTTTTTGATAATTCTAAATGCGGGGGCGTAAAATTATTAGACTGGAAAATCTTATTCGGTGGAAAAGTAAAAGGCTAATCGATATTTTCTGAAAATTTTAACTCGATTAAGGAGAGACTGGGTCCTTAAATAAGCAAATTTGTATATTTTACCTGCAAATACAGGTAACAAGTAATTGTGGTTTCAACGCATCCTTAAAGGAGCAAAACACAGCAAGCTCCTCCCAAAATATCGACCTCATCTTATCATCTGGTCATCCCTGCGCTGTAGGGGTGACCATGAACTATTTGAGCGTCAGCATTACATTCTCCCCAGAAATTCGCAAACCGAACTTGGGGTTTTCACGGTCTCCACAAAGCTCTTGGTGAAATTTTAAGACTGACGTGAATTTTCTGCAAGTGCATTGTAAGTTGATTTTTATATTCCCGTAGAATTATGTGTAGCCAAAAATTTAGAATTTATCCAAATTGGAGAAAAATGTTTCATAAACAATTTTCCTCCTCGTGCTCGGTGAGTCTTCGGTCGGCTAAACCAGCAATGATTTTTGTGTTCTTGAAAACTTGCGTTTTTAATTATTGTACACTTGATTAAGGAGAATGGATGATCATGAACTGACTACAAGGTTAAACGATGTCAGTTTACAACAATTCAAATAAATTACTTTTGAAACTATTATGCATGTTAATTTTTTTGGAGCTTACTCATTACATTTAAATAAAAATAAAATATTCGTCTTTGTTTGCACAACCGACGACCGGAGTTATTTCAACTCTTCTCTAAATTTGTTGACAACGGAACGTGGGCTTTCTTTTGGAGAAGGTCGGTAATTTTAATTCAAAATTTTCCTATCCTGCCAAGATAAAATCGTGCAACAGTTACCCAATCAAAATTTAAAACAAACTTGGGAAAAAATAAACATAAAAGTGTTTGGAGAAGCGAGTGATGCATACAAATGATCAAAACATTATTCTCCCTCAGACGAAGCCGAGATAATCTGCGATTTTCCATTTATTTATATCGTCGAATTGTTTTAGATAAATTTGCAAACTGTTAATCCCGTTTTTTGGCCAAATTATTTCAAATAAAAGCTTAATCCAAAATTAATTGGAAAGAGGAATTATAAAAGGTTGACATTTGGGACATTTGGGCCGTCCGTCGGCTTATACGCACTGACCTGTTCAGTTTGATAAGTCTTAAGGGCGGTTAAGCCATTTTAAAATTAAATACAAATTAGTGATTGTTAATTCAGCTTCCACATCGCAATATGTGAAAACTGGGAAAAGCAATCAATTTTATCCAGAAAATTAATTAAAAGATTAAATATACTAAAAACTACGATAAGTCGATTTAGACTCAACCCAGCCTTCTGTAATAATTCTAAAATGTTTGTCTTTCTATCCTGAATATTTTTGTTCTCTCGAATATTTTTGATATCTTTCACCGTTTTTGAGTAATTTGAAAAATACTCAGAGCTACCCATAAATTTATTAGGTCAGGTTAAGTTAAGTTAGGTCGGGTTCGGGTTAAGTTGTGGATTAAATCCAACTTCAAATGACCAACCTAATTAAATATTATCTGGTCTTCAATTCTTTAAAATATCCTATTCAGTAACATATGACTAAACTCGACTCGACTA
Organism: Cantharis flavilabris; assembly: GCA_949152465.1. Lineage (NCBI taxonomy): Eukaryota > Metazoa > Arthropoda > Insecta > Coleoptera > Cantharidae > Cantharis > Cantharis flavilabris. Next base: position 7,742,973 of record OX424438.1, read on the forward strand.
AACGTCTCGTGACTGCGATTATCCTCACTTGCAATTAATAACTTATTTTACGCCATTGTTATCTAATATACTATTAGATTTTGAAATTATTAGTTAAATTACATTCTATTGTCGTTAAAGCAATATAGTTATTCCTTATTCCTACTCAATTGACCTTCTCTACAAAAAGGATTGACGTAGGCACTATAAGTTAACGATTCGATAGCTCACAATCAAACTTGGAAATAACTACAAAACTATGTATCTACCTAAAATCAATTTCTATTTTTTTTTCACTTGAATTTTTTTTAAATTCATTTCGGTCGGAGCTGTTCTTGGATTTTTTAAAAATGTCCTTAGAGAAGCAGGTTTACTAAAACTATTGTGATATCAAGGTGTCCATCAAGGTAGCTTTAACAGTTAGTACAAGAATACTATTCTAGAGGTACCACGTCAATCTAGATACTTTCGCGTATGTCAGGCCCCTCACAGGATTTCTTCATAGGGGAGGGGGGCAGTTAAAACAAAAATTTATAAAATAAATACAAAGTATTTAAGTTTATATCAATTTTTCAAATATATAAAAGGTATCTACGTCAATAGGTAACAACATATGCAATGGGGGGACCCAAAACGCCCCCTTGCGACACGGGCAACAGAGAACAGGTTTGATCCCATAGTACTCTCTTTTTTAATGGTAGATCAAGCTTTTATATAGCCTAAGGTGGTTATTCTGTAACTCATAAAGGAGCAGCTTTACAAAAAGGATTCCTTTCTGAAAAGATAAACTTATTCCGTAAAGAATCCTTTAATGACAGACTGTCCTTTAAAGATCGATCTTTAATCATCGACAAAACACAACATAAAGGCACTGTAAAAAAATTGTTTGATTTACAGAATAAGCATATTCTTTACATAAATGTGGCCTTTACCAATTTTTTTAACATAAAGGCATTCCTTTGTAAAATCAAGTCTATAAAGATCAACCTTTAAAGTACAGTCTGTCATTAAAGGATTCTTTATGGTTACAGAAAGATTTTATCTTTTCAGAATGGAATCCCTTTTGTAAAGCTGCTCCTTTATGAGTTACAGAGTAACCACCTGAAGCTAAAACATTCTGGTCCATTTGACAAGGATTCCCATTAATTATAACACTAAACGTAGATGTAAATCCGAAGGGGAAAAATTAAATATGCTCTAGTGAACGCTTTCCTCTTTATTCGCGTATCAAAACAAATGAGTTATTGGTTTTTAGTCCTGAGTAGTATTCCATACCTCCCAGACCCCCCGATCTCAATGTCACCTTACGAGGAAATAAATGTAATTTGTTTTTAAAGCTTTAAAATTTGTTGACCTTCCGTTAAATTGCAAAATTTAGTTTAAACTGGCACTGGTACAGACGCGAAAGGTTGATTTAAATCCGGGGAGCCTGGGGGGTATGGAACTTTGGAACACTATTTCTCTTTTATCGTGTATCAAAACTGAGAGACTGCAGTTTCGCATTTCTTGATTACATTTGCATCATCCTGAGGTAAACATGAAGCGGTTTGCCTCAACTTAGACCGATTAGAAGTTATTGTCTTCATTAACTCTACAAATCCACCAAATGTCTCTTGCACAAACCTCTTGAATCTCGATCACTCACACAACAGTTCAAATCAAAGCCAGAGATGAAGCTCAACCCTCGCAATTCTCTCAGGAACATCGAATTTGGACTACTCTCCTTAACTGAAGATACCCTCCAGACCCCCCGAACTTTACTTTATCTTAGGAGAAAAACCTAATTTGTGGTTCAATCTTCTCAATTTAGTCTGCAATTTAGCTGAACTTAACTTAAATTGCTATTATAAAACTGATTTTTAAGGCCACGAAAAATTGGTGTAGATCTGGGGGGGGGGGGGTAACTATGGGGGTATAGAACACATTTTGTTCTTTATTTATGTGTCAAAACTAAGAAGTCATACAATTTCATATTTCTTGATTGAATTTGTCCCATTCTAAGCGGAATTTGGGAGGCTTTTGTGCCCATTGCCTTTAAAACATCTTTAAAAATCATGAAACTCTTCTTCTTGATTATCCCCCATACATTTCTTATTCAAGTTCAGATACTTCATCTTAGCCGTCGCTATTGATGAGAAATATCAAACTCGCGTAGTTTCCTAATTCTTTCTTTGTTCTTATGCAAAATTTAGTTATCTAAGCTGAGAGGTATTTCATAAATCTTCAAGAACCCCCTCTCCTTCCCCGAATGTAAGATCTAATTAGGAACTTGAATGAAAAATTGAAAAGAGAGAAATTTGAAAGGCCCGAAAATGTCCTTAATCGACTATATCACACAATATCTATGTACGGACGTAATCCGGGGGGCCTGGGGGGTATGGAATACCCCCCAGAACATTATTTTCTTTTTATTTACATGTTAAAACTAACAAACAAAAAAACAAATTGTTTTTTCCCGGTCGTGAGAAAAAATTATGAACATAGGCAAAAAATTGCCAAAGTAGGTAAGAATTTGAACAGCTGAACAACGTCAGTTGCCGATTCCAGTATGCATCGGATCAACGGATCATATATTCTCTATGAAGGTAACAACATACCAAGGAACAACAAAGTTTGACTTCTTGTTTTTATAGGATTTTTAATGTTGGTTGTCAGATTATCTGACTATAATGAAATAGCGTTGCATGAAAACGTTGCATTTTAGCGCTGTGTTGGGAATACTTGTTAGATATCATATTTTGATTGAGTCATGAAAAGGTTAATTTTATTAAAATAATATTTCATATAAGTAGTAAAATTTCTTAGTTGGTAATTGGCCTCAACCAATTAAATAATTAAGAGGTTAATAATCTTAATCTGGATAAAAAGTCTTATCTTTTTATATTAGAGGGGTTTTCGTCAAACTTTTAGTCCTTTAAACTTTTATTTTGAGTTGGCAAATAAGCAGAATTTGAATAAAAAACTTTATCAATTTGTATTATAGGGTAGATTAATATTGGTTACAATGGGGTATTATGAACCTTCGCTGTAAATAAGCCACTGGACAGACCAAAAATAATACAATCCGAGTCATCCTTGGGGGGGGGGGGCAATTGCTTTTTTGCCCCACGGCACTGAGCGTTGCATAAAAAGCCTTATCTTTTTATAGATTTTTATAGATTATGTTCACACGGGAACTGTCAGTGAATTGATTCCATGAATTATTTAACGTTTTCCTATATACTACACAGAGAAAAAATTGAAGTAATTTTTACTATAATTGAATTGCAAATCAGCCTCACATCAATTTTGAAGTAAATTTTACTAAATTTGAAGTAAATTTTACTAAATTTTATGTAAAATTTACTATAATTGATGTAATATTTACTTCAAAATTATTACAACGATTGTTTTTTTCTCTGTGTACCATTGTAAAGAGGACAATTTCTTAAGCATATTAAACTTCTTTGGATTATTTATTACTTGTCAAGAAAACGGCATTTAAAAATCGAAAATTTTACATACTATAAATCGCATATTATGCATAGCATAGTGGGAGGAGCCTATGTACAACTGCACTTGAACTCGGAATAATTATTTGTCGTTTCCTTTTCAGGGCTCCATAAGTGTACAGGGTTTTTTATTTAAATTTAAATTAAATTAATTTAATTTATTCATTTTAGGGTGGATCCGTGATTTGTCGTGGTTGTGTCAGCCAAAACTGACCCTACGCATCCTTTGCTTCGCTGCGCGTGCTCCGGATCGTTTGCTCGCTGAAAATATCGCTAAAGTAACTCCACCTTGCCACGGAGGCCTCAACTCGGCGAATGACGGCTATTACTAATACTGTCGTCTTAGACTAGATATATTGTCGTATTCCAAAATCCCCATTTAAATTTTTGAATTTCACATTTTTTCTTTATTTTGTAAATTTGATATTTTTGGAATTGGTAATATTTTGAAATTTTATTTTATTGTAATTTTGTAAGATCTGGCGCCAACTGGCGGAATAAACTAGACTTTTTGCCAAGATGGCCGCCTGAAGCGGTTGTAGAGAAATTATTTTTGAGATTTTCGTTTATATTTTGAAATATTGAATTTCGGCGAATAAAATTGATTTGATTTATGAATTTGGAGATTGTAAAGATGATTAAAATTTGGAATTATTTCGTTTAATTGGAAAAGTTTAAATTGATATTTGGAGGTATTAAGGATGAATTTGATAGCGGCTACGGCGTATGTTTGGGTTTGTTTGTTTAGGGTTTGTTTTAAAATTTACTATTTAAAACTTAAAATTTGGATTTGGAAAAATTGGGAGTGGAAAACATTTGGTAACCGGAAAATAGCACTTCAATATACATCTGGACACACATACCGTCAACGGAACAATTCCTATGTATTCCCATGTTAAACTTATGGAAAATTTCGATTTTCAAAAACTAATGGAATACTAATCCAAAAATATGTATTTTTTTTATAAAATGCTTAAAAAATTGTCATCTTTCGAATGGTACATGGGAAAAAGTTAAATTCGTGGAGTCAATTCCCTGAGAGTAGCCGTTTTCACAATTCTAATCTAAGCACAGAGGGAAAATCAACAAACTCGTAGTTTCCTATAGTTTTCTCCTTAACTTAATGAACAACTATTCATTATTATTAATGCTGAGGGTATTCCATAGACTCCAGATTTCTTAATCTCAACATTATCTGACGGAAAGAAAACTAATTCGTTGAATAAATCTCTAGACTTCGGTGTAAAAAATTTTTAAGCTTTAGTTTAGCTAAACTTAGATAAACACACAAAATCGGTATCAATCCGGGGGGTTTGGGAGGTATGGAATAGCGTTTAGCTCAGATTTAGGTTCGTTTCCTTCTCTAAAAAAGAAGAAGACAGAATATGTAGCAGAAAAAAAAGCTGATATCCAACGATGAGTAACTAATTAATTGTTATATCCAAAGGTGTAATATGATCAGTTGATAGAGAGAGTGTATAGGACTACTTCTCTGCAGTTGGAAAATCCAAAGTCGGGGGTAAACGGGCAGAACCGAGTACTTCAACGTTTTTGGTTCATTAGTTTCAATGTAGTTTGAGGGGGAAAACTTTTTTTTTCCTCTTCTATCTTCAGTTTTACTTTTTTAACTCTGTTATGGGCTTTCACCTTTCCTTTCCACTCTTCGTCTCTCGTGCAACTTGTCTTGATTTATTTTTCTAACAAGCAGATTTTCACAAAAACTAAAAAAGATATTACATTTTTTGTCCGTCGTAAAAAGCTCTACAAAATATGAGATTTTCAGAAAATCATCTAAAGAAAATAAATTTTTATTGCGTTAATATACGATACATAATACAGATTTTCTTTCCAAAATCTCACATTTCGTAAAGCACTTGAAATATAAATTTTTCAAGGCTGCTAAATATAAATTTTCCATAATCTTTTGTTGAATAAATTTTCTTAGAGTAAATCTCTTATATGTAATTTTTTTACAATTTCAATATTATTCTGTTCAATTACAGGACTATGAATCGAATTTTAGACAACAAAATTTTATAGACCAAAACAGAGTCAAGGGCAGGTCTACCTTGACGATTAATACAAAAAATTTGGCTTCCCAGTTTTAGGAAGCTTTTTTTTCAACTTCGGCTTTGAAGTACAAATTAATTTGTGCAGGTACAGACACAGAAAAAGTTTGAAATTGAGCTGAAAAGCTCGAAGAAAACCCTAAAACAATAAAGATTATTTTTATTAGTTTTCCGAGTTATACGACTGGAAAACCTTCCGTAAGACCATACCGAGAAAGTCGCACAACGTAAAATTTATTGTTAATCTCCGAGAGAATCAAAAGAAAAACTTTAATTTTCTTTCAGTTTTGATAAACTTGATATCCGAGATAAAGTAAGTCAAGGTGAATGTTAACGCAATCTTGAACGCCACGAATGAAATAATAATGAGTTGGCCGCTTTAAATAAGAAACGTCGATGGCGAAAAGTTTTCTCGTTAGGTTGGAAGTTTCGATTTTATTAAAAGTAACAGAAACAGGATCGTCATTTTCACAAATTGAAAAATTATGGTCGATAGGTATCGATTTGTCCACTTTGACCTAATTTTGAAACTGAATTTCAATATTTTCTCCCCCAAGCCGAAGGTGGTAACTCGATCAGGTGGATTATTTGAAACCTTTCAGGAAAAAGTTGAAAGTTTTCGCATATTTGCAGAGAAACAACTGCGTACCCATACCTGCTAAATTTTTCATGATGGAGTGCGGATACCCATAAATATTCAATTACCTGTTTTAAATTTTGAACTTTTTTTAATGTAGTTTAATGAGAAATTCACTCAAAAGTTCAGCAATGAGCTTAGATTCTGGAATCTGGAAGCACAATTATATTAATAGGTTTATTCTGAATGTATCAAATATACTAATAATAATTTAAAAATTTATTTTTATAATGGAATTTTCGCGAGTACTTCCCACATTTCCCTTGTGAAATTTATAATGCGTATATTCCTAAGTAAATATCTATGTCGTGTTAAAATTTCCATCACGAAACTTTGGGATATTACCATTTAAAATTTCATTTTCGTAATACGTGTTATATAGGGTGTATCAAAAATAAGTATCAACCTTATAAAACGTCGGGAAAATCAAAGATTTGAAAGTCCCTCGTATTTTCGCGTAAAGTCAACCACCTTGTGCGTTTATTTCCCAGGTTACCTGAAGGTTTAAAAATTCAAATTCTCATTTCCGTGAAAATGGAAAAACGATAATTAACGAGTTACTGGTAAATCCAGCTTTTCCGTATCGCAATTTAGCCGTTTCCCTTCCGCGTTTCCTTGAGGACTTTCGTCGTTTCTTCGATTTCAAAGCTTCGCAACATCCAAATTAAATTTTCTTGTTTGTATTTCCTTGGATTTTTAATTTCATTTATTGTTTACTTATTTTTTCAATTTTTCAGCCCACCGCGTTTGATAGAATAATTGCGGAAGTTGTTTTGACCTTATCGTGCCTTAACCCAAAATAATTAACGAGTCTTATGTCTTTTTTTATGAATTTTACATTAAAAATTGATTTTTAACAACTGTTTTCTATTTTTGTAATGCTTTAATAATCGCTGTAGGATTTGAGTCTGGTCAAGGCTGAAAAATTTAATTATTGTGGTGTACACGCGGAAGTGTAATGACAATTTTTTCCAATTTTAAGCTTGACTGCAGTTCACCTTTGGGTTTCTTTTTTATTTACTTAAATCTGCACAATTTGATTAAAATGTTCTGGTTGTGGGCACAAGGGCTGATCGGATTAAAATCAAAAGAAACGGATGAACGTAGACGAAAACAAAAGCTTTGGTGCCCTACACGGAAAAAAATAAAAAAGTTTTTTATTTTCGCTTTGATATTTATGATCATAATAAAGTTATCTTCGATCCTTTTGTTTTACTTTGGATCTTATCAATCTGGTTGATATTCATTGTATTCGGCAAACAAGTAAAACTTGAACATCACAAAACCAGGGAAGACAATAACATTCTGTGGTTTATTTGATGATAACATTTTGTATCAAATTTAATAGGTCAGTTATAAATATTTGCATCCTTGAACAAAGCTTTTGTACTTTAATGACATTAACGGATTAAATTCTAAAGCTTTAGGTACATAATTACACATAGGTAGTATACAGAACTTCAATCGCAAGCCACCATACGAATTTTAGTCGATAAATTTACAAAGCTGCTACCGTGGCACACGTATTTTGCGGCTCGCTCATCCAAAAACAATTGAATTATCAAAGTTTCGTTGGTGTAAATCGTGCTTTCAGACAAAAAGTTGTAAAAGTCCCTGCGCAATCAAACTGTTGTATTAATTAATGGTAATTAGCGACACCTGGCGTGATCGGTACTAAAATTTTAATAGCTTGAAGATTAATTAAGAACCGAAATTGCGTCGTAAAATTTTATTGTTCGAAATTATGCATAATGAAGTTTCTAGAGGTGGAAAGTTCGTTAGCAAGCAGCTAACCTCATAATTATAATGATAAATAAACAAAATCATAGCAATATATATATTACAAAATATAACAGTGATAACAGTATAAAACTATGTCAGGGTGAAGACGGTAATATTCATGAATAGCTAAGCTTACCTCTCCAGAGGATTTCCCGATTATGGGTCGACAAGCTTGAATTTAAATAAATCAAAAAGTAACATTTTTATTTAGAATCTATAATTAAATTCATACATCAAAGAATACTCAACTCTCTTTTATTTTGCAAATAATAATAAAATGTATGCATCTGACTATAAAATATTTATTTACCTTTGCCAGAGAAACTACAATCGTAAAATCCTGTCGAATCACACTTGAGAATTTTTCAAAGGAAAATAAGTTTATTTCAAAGTCAAAGCTAGTTGGTTAATCAATTCAAATCCTCGATATGATTCTATCGACTCGTTAAATTGCTTAGCAACAAACTTTTCATTTAAATAAAATTTATTCAATAAAAGGAAACCTTTGTGTAATTACGAAATAAATATCTACCTATGAAAATTGCGTTCGTACTATTTTACCTCACAACAAAAATACTGAGGGCGGAGCCGGGTGATTAAAATTTTTAGTCGATGATTCAACATCCCTTATAAAAAGGTTGAGCAACCAGGATTTGAAAGATATTCCGTATCACCCAGACCCCCCGGATTTCCACAGAAATTTCCACTCTAAATTAATTAGAGTTTTTGCACATCAAATTTTCAGTTGTAAAACCGGGGGGTCTGGAGAGTATGAAATACAATAGCTGAGGATATTCCATTTCAAAACAACAATTTAACGAGTAAAGTAGAAAGTTTGATCAACTGAGAAAGAAATTCTGAAGAATTAAATTATTAAAATTCTCAAAAAAGGAAAAACATAAATTTTCGATTGTGAGAACTATCAAAAGATAAATACTTCTTCAACAACACAAGAGATTAAGAAGCGCTGGGGGTATTTCATACCCCCTAGACCCCCCGGTTTAAAATCTAACTATTTTTGTTTATGATGAAAATATCAACTTTATTAAGTAGCAACGTTTCACTTGAATGACAACATAAATTTTTGTACATCGAAGATTATCGATCTAGATATAACTTTTTTTTTTTTAAAACATACATGAAGATAGTTTAACTATCACATGAGTCGCAAAGTTTTAGTGGACTAATGATGATTTCGAGATTACTCCGAAAATATTTCTCATCATCAAGCACAGATTTAACCCACAGTGACTGAAATCTCCGCATAAGTAAATGTCGTGGATTCAACGCTGGATTGTAATATATCTAACAATTTATTATTGTATATCCAACATAGCCCGTAGTTAAGCGTCAGCATCAACCGTCAGCATTAACCCGTGAATAGCATCATTCTAGTTATTTTTTTTCAATTCAAAAAAATCACGTGGGGTTAAACTATACTGATTAGCTTCCTCAAATGAAAAACCTAGGAGCCGCTACTGGTAAAAATATGCATTAAGAGGTTTTGAACCTCAATGATGATGGGGACTGTGAAGAAATTTATACCACGCATTTCACTTTTTTTTGTTGGATTAACCATCAGTTTTAGAAAAAACGACGTTTAAAAATCGAAATATTACATATAAAATCGCATTCGTAAATTAGTGGGAGGAGCCAAATTAATTTAATTTAATTAAGGATGTATTCTCGTGTTCCGACCGAATTTTTAAGATTTTTTCAGGAATTCTTTTTTATAAGTAAATAACATCCAATCATTTTAAAATTTTTATATGGGATTACTAGAGCTCGGATTTTATGCTTTAGCATGTTGTTTAATATTGATATGCCAACAGATTCGTTATGAAATCTGAACAAATTAGGTAAAAGCCAATCCGAAAAAGTGGTTGTCAAAATGCATATTTTCAACATTTGGTGCATATTTGAGTAAATAATGCATATTTGGGCCACTTTTGGTGATTTTTGAAGAATTTTAATAGAGAAACTAAAAAATTATTTTTAAATTTTGCTAATGGAAGCAATTTAATTTTTTATTTAAAAAATTAAATTGTTTAAAATTAATCATCAATATTTTAGAAAACCCAAAATATGCACTAACCACTTTTCAGAACTAAAATGTCTAATTCATCGCCTGATGATGCCATAGTATGGTGAAAACGTTTGCGAATTTATACTTACAGTGTATTTTACAAGTATTAACTTAAAAACATTTTAGTTCTGAAAAGTGTTTAGTGCATTTTTTGGGTTTTCTAAAATATTGATATGATTAATATCGAGTTACACTACTTGAACCACGTATCAAACGATTATGTTTAAAATTAAATAAAATAATTGCTTAAATTGGCAAATTTAATAAAATTAAATAATAATTTTATAAATCTAGGTAGTACTTATTGAAAATTTGAAAAAAAATTGAAAAATTCGAAGATTAGATATTTTTTAGTTTGCATATCAATGCATATTTTATCTATTTTTATCAATTTTAGTGCATATTTTAATAAAATTTTCAAGTATTTTGGTGCATATAAATCCGAACTCTATTAATCATGCTTTCTTATGGGAGTGTTTCCTATAGACTGATAGGATCAACATCAATTGACTCTGGATTAACTTTTACCTAACGTTTAACTAGCCCTTAATGTTAGTGCAGATAATTTCGCCCAGATAAAGATATGTTTACTAAGCTGCGGCTAAGGCTCTGCGACTGAAGTCGCAGTGACTGCTTTCCATGTTTTCTTACGGGAATGCCATCTTAGAGTCGCCTGCAAAGATCGCATTCTAAGGAAGCACTCCCATAAGAACCCCAGCCGCAGCTTAGTAAACATATTTTTAGCTGGGCGAAATTATCTGCACAAACACTAATGTCCGATTTCTTCACTTAGGGCAGTGGTTCTCAAATTCATTTGTCTGGCGGTACCCTACAATCATTAAAAAAAATTCACGGCACCCCTATCATTCCCTTTTTTTTTAGTAAGTAAAATGGGTAACAAATATGCAATATCCCCCCCTTGCGCAACGTGCGTGAACGTGGCTCCCATTTCTTCAAAATATTATTTTTTTTTGTTGTTTTAAATTGTTGTTTTGATATATTTTTTTTTTTGATTTTGCAAAAAAAATGAAGAAAATCTCAAAAAACTTTTTTTTTCTGCCAGCTCCCCTTTCTTCGAAATTAAATTTTGTTGTTGCTTTTGATTGCTTTTGATTTGTTGTCAATTCTTTTGTAAAAATAAAATTTTTAAATCATGTGCATATAAATCCGAACTCTATTAATCATGCCTTCTTATGGGAGTGTTTCCTATAGACTGATAGGTCAACATCAATTGACTCTGGATTAACTTTTACCTAATATTTAACTAGCTCTTAATGTTAGTGCAGATAATTTCGCCCAGATAAAGATATGTTTACTAAGCTGCGGCTAAGGCTCTGCGACTGAAGTCGCAGTGACTGCTTTCCATGTTTTCTTACGGGAATACCACCTTAGAGTCGCCTGCAAAGATCGGATTCTAAGGAAGCACTCCCATAAGAAAGCATTCACTGCGACTTCAGTCGCAGAGCCCCAGCCGCAGCTTAGTAAAAATTTTTAGCTGGGCGAAATTATCTGCAAAAACACTAATGTCCGATTTCTTCACTTAGAGCAGTGGTTCTCAAATTCATTTGTCTGGCGGTACCCTACAGTCATTAAAAAAAATTCACGGCACCCCTATCATTCCCTTTTTTTTAGTAAGTAAAATGGGTAACAAAATATGCAATATCCCCCCCTTGCGCAACGTGCGTGAACGTGGCTCCCATTTCTTCAAAATATTATTTTTTTTTTTGTTTTAGATTGTTGTTTTGATATTTTTTTTTTGATTTTGCAAAAAAAATGAAGAAAATCTCAAAAAACTTTTTTTTTCTGCCAGCTCCCATTTCTTCGAAATTAAATTTTGTTGTTGCTTTTGATTGTTTTTGATTTTTTGTCAATTCTTTTGTAAAAATAAAATTTTTCAATCAAGTGCATGTAAATCCGAACTCTATTAATCATGCCTTCTTATGGGAGGGTTTCCTATAGACTGATAGGATCAACATCAATTGACTCTGGATTAACTTTTACCTAACGTTTAACTAGCCCTTAGTGTTAGTGCAGATAATTTCGCCCAGATAAAGATATGCTTACTAAGCTGCGGCTAAGGCTCTGCGACTGAAGTCGCAGTGACTGCTTTCCATGTTTTCTTACGGGAATGCCACCTTAGAGTCGCCTGCAAAGATCGCATTCTAAGAAAGCACTCCCATAAGAAAGCATTCACTGCGACTTCAGTCACAGAGCCCCAGCCGCAGCTTAGTAAACATATTTTTAGCTGGGCGAAATTATCTGCACAAACACTAATGTCCGATTTCTTCACTTAGAGCAGTGGTTCTCAAATTCATTTGTCTGGCGGTACCCTACAGTCATTAAAAAAATTCACGGCACCCCTATCATTCCCTTTTTTTTAGTAAGTAAAATGGGTAACAAAATTTGCAATATCCCCCCCTTGCGCAACGTGCGTGAACGTAGCTCCCATTTCTTCAAAATATTATTTTTTTTGTTGTTTTAGATTGTTTTCCATTTGTTTTCAATTGTTTTAATATTTTTTTTTTTTGATTTTGCAAAAAAAATGAAGAAAATCTCAAAAAAACTTTTTTTTTCTGCAGGCTTCCCGTTTCTTCGAAATTAAATTTTGTTGTTGCTTTTGATGGTTTTTGATTTGTTGTCAATTCTTTTGTAAAAATAAAATTTTTAAATCAAATCAAAACCGCGAAAATCGACAACTAAGATTTTGCGTCATCGCCGCTTTTTTTGGAAATTAAATTTTTTTTTTTGTTTTCGAATGTTATTAATTTGTTATCAATTAATCAGACATAAGTGTAGATACATTAGGTAAAAGTTAATCCAGAGTCAATTAAAAAACTTGTAAAGAAAAATTTTCAAAAATCGTGTTTTTTTGTCGAAAATCGGGAAAATTCCCGTGATTTCCTGTGGTTGTGCCAGCCGAAACTGACCCTACGCAGCCCTTCCCTACGCTACAGGCGTATATTTTTTTTTTAAATTTAATTTAAAAAAATATATTAATTTTAATGTAATTTTAAAATTAAGACTTCCTTTTACCTTTTTATCTTACGATTTATCGAAATGCCAGGAAAAATTTTTATTCTTTGTCAGGGAAAACCTGGAAAAGTCAGTGGATTTGATTTGGAAAATTCAGTCGGAACCCTGGTGAAGGTTCTGCTTAGTTTCACAAGCTTCCTTAGGCATCATGGTGAAGTAAGAGCTTCAATGGAATGATCTACCAAAGATACACATATTCAATGCTTTTAACTTCGAACATTGGCAGAAGTTGCCCACCTTCGATCAGAGCCGGTCGCAGTTGACTTCTAAATTGGATTTCGTTAATTATAGAAGAAGTTAATTTAAAAACAAAAATCCCGTCTTTCTACCTCCGGATTTTTTGAGTTTTGGCGGCTTGGGGGATGAGCGGATTGAAGATTATTATATCTTTATAATTCCTTAATTTTCGACTGCTGGCCACTACAGGGATGTTTTTAATCTGTGCGTGGACCTAGAGATCATCTAACTAAATTCATAACTTTTGGATACAATTTATGTCGAAAGCCCTTGTATAACATTATCGACACGCCATGAGCTGAGCTAATGTTATAGAAATAGCAAATCCAAATTTTTTGGTATAATCCTTAAGTTTAACAGTTGTATTTGTAATTTACAACCTAAACTACCATAATTTCATCAGAAAACATTTTATTTCGTGGGATTACCTCGACAACTTACTATTCCAGAGAATTTTGTGTTGAGAAATTTCACAAAGCAGTTTCTGCAGGTTATATGATGTCAGTGATGCCAGAAGATGCAACAGCCAAGGCAAAGCCACAATCACTCCTTACCTTTGCCAAGAGCAAGTTTATGGAAGAAACTCTTCCCAGTGATTTTTTTCAATTCAGAGCTGCTTTGCCAAAGCATTCGCTTAGTTTCTGACTTCCTCAGATAATCCCTGTCCCCAAAACTTGAGATTCTTTGTATTTTTCCCAAAGACTTAGAGGATCTGAAAGGTCTGGTTCAGTGCTATCAATGTAAGCTGGAGTACCAAAGAATCATGAATTTAATTTTTCAGATTTGAAGTTAAATCCCAGTCTATTTACAGATTTTCAAGCTTCTAGACCGTCTGAAGTTGATCACAGCCTGACGCTTATCAACTGTTAAGCAGAAATCCCCGCTTCGAGCCCGGGCAGAGTAAAAAAACTTTATTCTGACCGTCTTCTCTCAGCAGGCAATGGCAAACCATTGAGGTATTTGCCAAAAGAAAATAGTGATTGTGAAAAGCAAAGCTTTAAAAGCCGAATGCGGATGAAGCGTCGTTCACCCGTTCGGTATGCGAAGAAGTTAGAGACCCTAAGCGCTATGTAGGTGAAGGTAGCCCACTTCCAGCAGGACAGTGGCCTCAAAAAGAAACAAAATAAATTCGAGAGGATTCCGGTGATTCTTAAGTTCGGTGCGCTAGGCCAACGTCAATCACCAAGAAAAAAACAATGATTGCTTGTCAGTTGCGTCACCGAAACATGTTTCGGGGGGGGGGACAATTGAACCTTGTTTAATTTATCGTGGAAAAATCTGAATTTTTGTAAACTGTAGCCATATTGGCAGTTTTTCTTCCATGAAAACTCAAAAAGCAGATGACTCTCGGCGTCTCAGCTTTTGCTTGTAGTTAAGTAGTGGACTTCGGTCATCGTTAGTTTCGGATTGTTAACATTGGAATTAATTCAAATAATCTGCAACAGAAAAATTATTATTGTAAAACCGGTCCTAAGTTATCGTGACGATAATCACGATGCTGTGACCTTAAACCACGCACTCTTTAGCATTCTTTAGGTAATTACCTGTAGTTTCTTAAAAAACATTTGCGTATTTAGATCCGAAGCAGTTCAAACCAATTTGCACCAGCCTTTGATTCGATCTTCTTTAATTTAATTATTTTTCCGATTTCTAGAGGAGCCTGATTTAACAAGTTTGTCATTTAGAAAGGTCATGGTTTTAGGTCGAACAATCTAAATATACAGATTTTCGAAAATTGTTTTTTTACGAAAAAAACATCACTGGGTGCAGTAATTAGGTACTTAAAAAACGGGATTTTTGTTTACATTTGTATAATCTCATGGCAAAATTGCGGTATGTGGCTTTAATCAGGCCGATTTGTAATATCATCAACAAGTTTTGTTCTAAAATTTATAACTAGAGCCTTGAATTTAATATAGTGGCAGATTGGATGAAAATTATTAACGAAAGGAATTAGAGCAAAGCTGTAATTTTAAGGTCAAAAAGGAAGTGATAGGGATAGTTTTTGACGTAGTTAGCTTGGTTACAAGGCGTTCCGGCTGTTTTGTGATATCTTGGCATTTGCGCTGCAAAAGGAGTTGTAAGGACCACACCTACTACTATAATAGTAATTTTTTTTCCTCGAGGAACAGGTTCCTTAGTTTGATGAATCGGAAACTAATCAAAATTGAAGCCTACCACAACTCAGCGTTTTAACATAAAGAGGTACGAGATCGATACCATCTAGGATGTGGACGCCTCGCCTGTCCGATCAAGAATAACTTATTGCATTCATTCATCAAACGTCCTTCAAATATTTTTCATAATAATAATGCAATAAATAACACATAGGAAGTAAATTGTGGAGAATGTGAAAATGTAAAGTTAGCTCCCACAAATATGTTTGGCATCTGCATGTAAATCCGTCGTCTTAAATTTGAGCCAAGAGAGCAAATTAGCGGAAAATGGAGGAATTTCTTATTATTTTGTGGATGTCAAGAACTTGCGTACAGTTAATTAAAATGGATTAAACAAAAATTGTTTTGCCGAAGAAGCGGAGTTTGTTATTAAAAAGAAAGCGGATTATTTCGTCACATTATTGACCTAATTTTAAAAATGTCGTAATTAAGTCTGGAAGGATAAAAGATTTGAGCTGAGCCATTAACGCTCAGCTTATCTGTTTACTTTCCATTTTATATTGGCAGTAAATTAAGTTTCATTATTACTATACTTCACCCTCGAGATATTGACGGAGATTGTTAAACAACTAATTTGTTCTTAACAATGAAAACTTTTATTACAAAATAAAATTTCAAGTCCAAATATAGTCTCCCAATGAAACGATTCAGTTTCGAATAACATACGGAAAATTCTGTATAAATTATTTCTATCTTAGATTTTCCATTTTTTTGTTATTTCTTTGTTTTTATATTTATATATTTTTTAAGTTTATAATTAATTAAAATAATACAAAAAACAAAGGTATACCGAAATGGATCTGAATCAGATAAGATAGGTATTTTTCAAATGAGAAACGAGGAAAACCTACCAAGAAAATACCTATACTTTTTTGGGTAAATTAGACAAAATTCCCATATATTTTTTTTTTTAATTTAAACTGTTTGTTATTCAATCAATAAAAACAAGAATAACTAATAATAAATAATTCTACAAAACTACAAAATTAAATACAAAATTTCCGACGGCGACGGCAAAGTGGCGACGGCGAAATGTCCCATTCTCTTTAGAGGGGCAATCTAAAATATACAAAAATCGTCAATAGGCGACCGACGGTACGAAATTTTCGTGAGATACAGCCGTCTCGTCGTCAATAAACGATTCGATGAATTTAAATGAACAGACTCCTTTGTGAATACAATACACCAGTAGCTGAAGGGTTAATGGACGCTCTCTTATTTAATAATATTTTGAGAAAATTCCCCCCGGAGAAGAGAGAGATCTTGAGCAGGTTTCTCACTGAATGTTCCAAATCAAATTTTTTGACTTTTTCAGGTTTTTTCTGATAAAGAATAAAAAATTTCCCTGATTTTCGGAAAATCAAAAAATAAAAAGGTAAAAAAATTTATTATATATATAGATATATTTAGCGAATTGTTTGCAATTTGCTTAATCGTATTTCGCACCCTTCACGAATTTTAAATTTTTATTTTATTATTTTATTTTATTGAATTTTAAAATAAAAAAAAATATTTTTGTATTTATCTATTATTTATTTTTTTAATTAAAAAATATTTAATTTTAAAATTTAAAAGCAAATTTATTTTAAATTTGACGCTCTTTTATTTAATAATTTAATAGTATTTTGAGAAAATTACACCCGAATAGGTGGGATATCTTGAACAGCGTTCCCACGGAATTTTTCAAATCGAATTCCATTAGTTAATGGAAATAAACATTTTCCCTGATTTTTCGTTAATCAGAAAATAAAATGGTAAAAAAATTTAATTTTAAAATTAAAATAAAAATATTTTTGTATTTATTATTTATTTTTAAATATTTAATTTTAAAATTTAAAAACAAGATTATTTTCAATTTGACGCTCTTATTTAATAATTTAATAGTATTTTGAGAAAATTACACCCGAATAGGTGGGGAGATCTTGAACATTCCGGGTGTAATTTTCAAAAAAATAATAAAGTAAAAAAATTTAATTTTAAAATTAAAATAAAAATATTTTGGTATTTATTATTAATTTTTTTATTTAAAAAATATTTAATTTTAAAATTTAAAAGCAAATTTAAAAATTAAATTTGACGCTCTTATTTAATAATTTAATAATATTTTGAGAAAATTTCACCCAGATAGGTGGGAGATCTTGAAGGGTTTCCACTTAATTTTCCCTGATTTTTCGTTAAATCGAAAAATAAAAACATTTCATTTTAAAATTAAAACAAAATATTTTTTTATTTATTATTTATTTTTTAATTAAAAAATAATTAATTTTAAAATTAAAAAAAAAATTATTTAAATTTTACGCTTTCTTATTTAATAATTTAATAATATTTTGAAAAAATAAAATTACAACGGGATAGGTGGGAGATCTTGAACAGGGTTCCCACTAAATTTTTCAAATAAAATTCCCCGAGTTTTCCAGATTTTCCCTGACAAAGAATAAAAATTTTCCCTGATTTTTCGTTAAATCGGAAAATAAAAAGGTAAAAAAATTTAATTTTAAAATTAAAATAAAATATATTATTTTGTATTAATTTAATATTAATTTTCTAAATTAAAAAATATTTAATTTTAAAATTTAAAAACAAATTTATTTTAAATTTAAAAGAACATTTTTTTGAATTAAATTGTTATTCCTGTTACTATATTAGAATAGACTAGGGGAAACCGCTAGCGAAATTTAGTGTACAAGTGAAAGGAAATCTGAGAAAATGCAGGAAAATCTTTTTCAAATTATAACAAAATTTAGTAATTTTAACGGTTTTGTTGGGTCATAGAGGGGGTTAACCCCCAAAAAGCGAAAGATGACCGATAAAGTGACCTGCAAATCCTAGATAGTTGGGTAGAAAAAAATTATAAAATTATTTTTATTTGCCTAGATTTCGAATATATTTTTTAATTTAAAATGCGTAGATAACAGATATTGGACCGAGGCGATAAGAGTCGATCAGCCGTGATTTTGTTGACATGTTAAGAATTGTGATTTAAATTTCTTCTACAGTGCTGCTCGAAAAACAACCTCGAAAAAATTTTAATTTAAATTAAATAATTGAAAAAATTAATATTTGGTTTTGAAATTAAAATTTTACACGGGCGAAATACAGAGATAACTACGCTAGGTGATAACAAGGTAATAAGTTAATTAAAAATTTTGAATTAAATTTTATTGAAATATTCGGAAAATTTCTTGTGGTTTAAAATTCACTTAGAGAAGGGCTCTGGAAACAAAATCTGGAAATTGTGGCAGTTCAATTTAATTTTGAGTCTCGGCGTTTACATTCCGCTTAATTTTACCGAATATATGCAAATTTCAAGTAAAAAACAGCTGGATATGCTAGAAATGTATTATAAGTAAAAATATAAAAAACCTGCACGTGGTTCCAACAGCTTTACAAAAATAAGATTATGGGAATCCCCGAATCTTAGTTTTCATTTTTCACAATTTTCAAGTGGATAAATAAATCACTTCTCTTTTCGAATTGGCATAATATAAAGAAAAAATGTTTCAATGTAGCACTAGGCATTGCTTTTAAAAAGTAACAATAAAATTGCTTATATAAAACCTACTCGTGCAGAGTATTGAAATTGGGATTTCCATAGGCCAAGCTACTAACGTCATCCACTAATCTTTTTTTTTGTTATATTATAACAAAAGCGATCTATATTTTGAATCAAGTTTCAAATTTCCTTTAAAGAATGAACACTTCGAGAAGCCGTCATTCACTTGATTGATAACAATTTCTCTACAAAAAAAAATTTGATGGTTAGATTTTAGACATACAAATTTTCCCACATATTGGCAGCATGGTTCGTAATGCTTATAGAATTCCTAGAACGCCTCATTAAATATTAGCTAATTTTTAATACAATCGAGATCAATAGAATATTTGAGCTGCGCCAAAGTTCTCAGACAAAAATTATCGACTTGTTAATGTTTTGTTCAATGAACTTCGCAAGAATCGAGTCAAGGAGAACTACCTAATTAGTGATGAATTTATAATATCGGATTCGGGTCCTCTTTCTTGTCGTTTTATTAATAAATAATTACAAACGATGCCGTTACTTGCCGCTCTCTGTTCTCGAGCGCCAGTAATATTTCTATTTTTTTGCAGATCATTTCAAATTGGATCCGTTTTTCTAAAATTCGCCTTACAACTTCAAGCAAACTAATCAAAATTATTAAAAATGTGACTCCAAACAGTTGGAACCCCAAATGGGAAGTTTGCCAAATTTAAGCGAAATTTGCAAAGAAGAAGACATTCCCATTTATTTCAAGCCTGGTCTAGCGTTAGGAAGAGTTCAACCTCAGTCGTTTAGGAATGAGCGTACTAAAATTAGATATAGACAATCAGAGAGAGGCGAAATGCCCAAGACAAAACGCAAAATGTACCCCCCAACAACCACCACCACCACAAAATGGATGCCCTTCGACGATCTCATTTTGCAGGTAAGTGAAATTTTGAGTTTCTGAATATTTTTATAATTTTTTTAAATTTTAACAGAATTCCACCTGTTCGCCATTATCATCGCGTAGCGCCCACTTAGCCCACAATATAAAAAGAAAGGATTCACTTACTAGTTCGATCGGAGCAACTTCAGTTAGGCGTCTCATCAGCGTCGTTCGTAACTCACACAACCGTCCCAGTCGTCACTACAGCAAACGAGTCATCATCCGGTACCTAATTATCTTCTGTTTGTGTCACCTCTTCATAAACGCCACGTTCCTACCGTTCCTGGTCCTGCAAGGAAGTGTTTCAATTTGGACCACCTCCATCTCCACATCTCTTCCGGTCAGCATCAACGTGGGGTCTTACTTACTGGCGCTTATGTACTTCCTGGCAGCACTTTCGACGTTATTTTCGCCTTACATCGTTCATAGACTGGAAGCCAAATTCGTGTTAATGTTATCCTATGGCACTTTCTCTCTGTTCTACGCTGCCCACCTCTACCCCAACCCGTACCTCTTGATCCCAGTCTACGCACTCCTAGGTCTGGTCATCGGTCAATTTTCTCTAAGTTACGTATCGTTTTTAATGGAAATGTCAACAAAAATGAGTTGTGCGATGTCGGAAGATGAGGAACTCAAGTTGGCACGACGAACGGTAATAATTCGCCGCTTCGCAAGATCGATTCAAGCCTCGCAAGATTTAGGACTGATTTTTGGTTCGCTGGTCGTAGCCATACTAATCGCCTTTTTACAGGAACCCATCGTAGATCCGTTATTACAAACAGCGTGCAATTGGAGCCAAGAAAACTTAAATTGCACTAATTGTGCTCAAATTGATACCTGCACTGCCTGCTCTTTTAGTAATTTATCAAATGGTGCTCTTACAAAAAATTGTACCCATTTAGAAATTTTACAACTGAGTGCGACTGATTATAATGCATTTGCAAACAGCATTTTTGATGCAGATGAACACGGTCATAGAATATGTGGTGCACCTGCATGTGCAAGTGCCTTTAAGCTCATTTCAAATAATTCAAACGCGGAGAATTTTACCATACTGCCCAAAAAGACCTCAGTATTAATGATTATAATATTCATCACCTTGTCGTTACTTGCGACGATCATTTCTTCCGTCGGACTGAAAAAACTAAAAACCTGCACTTATCAGGACGCGTTGGAAAATTTGAAATTTTTTACTTCCATGAAAACGGTGCAAAATTCCTTCAGGAACGTTAAACTGCAACTGGTTGCTCCGCTGGCGTTTTTTATTGGAATGGAACAAGCGTTTATCTATTCCGACTTTAGTAAAGTGAGCCTGTTTCACACTCACATTTTCTCTTTATTTATTCTTTTCATTTTTAGTCTTACGTCGTATGCACTCTTGGAATTCAACACCTAAATTTGGTATTTTTAAGTATGGGAGTTCTTCAATCGATCGCGGCTTGTACTCTCAGTATGTTGTTGAAATCCATCCAACGCTATTACGTCGTTGGTAAGTAACTTTTCCCACATCCAACTTGGTGAGTTTTCCCCTTTGCTCCAACTGAATTGTTTCAGGAGTTGGATTCACCTTTCAATGTTGTGTATTAATGGTACAAATTTTGTGGAAACCTATAAATGATGATCCAGCCCTATTTTATGTGATACCCGCTGTTTGGGGAGTGTGCAATGCAATATGGGAAATTCTGACCTTCTGTGAGTACCAAACAATCCACTTTGTGGAAAATAATTAACAATTTTTGTTCTAGCGTTACTGACGACCCAGTTTACGGAAAATTGGAGCGCTCCATTTTGCAATTTTACATTTTTTAGATTTTTGGGCCTATCGATATCATTTTTATTTCACGGTTTTCTTTGCAATTGGATTAAATTGTACATTTTAGCCATTTTGTTATTGTTAGCTGTTATTCCCACTTTATGGCTCGAAATTAGTTTGGCAAAATCGCAGAAGAAAATCACAACCAACCGATTATGATTAGGCTTTTGAAATTTTAAGTTATTTGTATCAACTTTGTAAAGTTTAATAAAAAAAATCTTGCTAATTTGTGATGTTGATTTTGCGGGAGCTCCAATGAAATCATTACGTTTATGTAATAATTATATTCTTTAAAATAATAATACAAAGTTTTAAGTACATAAACAGGACGGACTGGACAAAACATTTTATTAGACTATTAGAAAGTTCAATCTAATTGGCACCAATGGTAAGCATTTCAGTATAACATTTTTTGTACCTCATAAAATTTACTCCAGCAAAATAATACTTATGCTATGTTTGTTGTTATAAAAATAATAAAAACTCTACAATTAACTTAAATTCAAACATAGATAACTTAGCTTTAATACATGGAGTATAAAATATTTGAATGGTTAGATAATTAAATTTGAACGGTATTGGTCCCCTTTACCTTGCACTAATAAAAAAGCAGCTACACAAAAATATTAAAATATTTACAAACAATTAATAATTAAAAATAATAATAAAAAAAAAGTTGGTTTAGTTTTTACAATGAAATTTACGCTATGGCATCTAAAACCTGCTCGGGTGCCTAAAGACTTTCATCCAAAAGTTTGTAAAAGAACTCTTGGGTTGGAAAGTTTTAGGCACTCAATTTTTCTGGAATGTAAAAACTGTATAAAATGGAATGTTGAATTCGTGTTTTTCTTTAAGTCTCAATTTTTCACTTTTGCAAGTGAAATACGTATAATTTTATGTAGATTTTCAAACAAGTTTCTTTTGTACAAAAATTCAATTTAGTCTTAAAATATTACACTTTTATCACATATTTAAATATTCATGAAAAATATTTTTGATTATCGCAGGTAAAATCCAACATTTTTGTGGCAAAATTAGGCCCTGCTGCAGTCAAAATATTGAAAATTCAAATCCCTGAGGAAATCTGATGTACAAGTGAAGGGAAATCCCAGGAATTCTTAAAACATTCTGCTTTTGCAACTTTAAAAAAAAAAAACAATCCAAAAAGATTCTTCCAACTGAGATTTTAAAAATTTTAATTTAGTTAATTTATTGTTTTACTGAAAATACTGTCATTTTAAAATAATATAGACGTAAGTAGTGAATGTCAATTTAAAATCTGACAAGTTAACAGAACAGTAGTGGAACTGTGTCAATATATTATTTGTTTATTTCTTCTACTGAATATAACCCCTCGGGTGAATAACTAATCCCATCCCCCACATATTTTTAAAAGTCAATTATTCCTCTAGCGGGGGACACTTACTAATTGACCATTTTGACTAACAAAAATGTTGGATTACCTAAAATTTTCTCAGCAATAAATAATAACACTCAATTTCTTTCCGTAATTAATCTATATAACTTACTAAGGCACATCAAGTTAAAATTTCTCCTCAACCTTGCTACAATTGCGTTGTTATAACGGATTTCCTTATTATCAATGTTTCATTTGGATTCGATTTTATGACAGGCGACGCGACCACTTCTTGAGAAACTAACCAAGGCGATAGTTTACTGAGAGATGGCGAAACTGGATTTGCATTCACAATTGTCGTTGTAACCGGACTCAATGTAACCACTTGCGTCGTTTCCGACGTCACATTCTAGTAATCACAAAATAAAAAAATTAAATCATCTTCCAGCAAGTCATGAAAATGACAACAAAAACAATGAGCGTGACTTAAGCGACAAAAAAAACCTTACCTGGTCATCGACAGAATCTACATCAACCGCACCATAACCTTCGTCACCTTTCTTGCCGTCCACCTCTTCATCCCTAAACGGATTTTTGGAAAGAATGGAGGAGGAATCGTGAAAAGGATTGGTGTTGATTTGATTTTTATCCATTTCAAAATTGAAAAAAGGATTAGAATTCGATTTGTCTTTTGTAAATAGTAAATTCGAGACTTTGTTAGTGGGAGATTTCGTTTCTTTCGACAGATCGTTAATTTTGTTTTCTAACGATAGGGAACTATAATCTGAATCTTCGATTTCGCGATCTAAATCGCCGTTAAACAAACTTAAGGAATTTTTTCGATTGGTCTCCAAATTCGGTAAGATTCGTTTTTCCAATTTTCCTTTATCAGAATTTCCAAAGTACGTAACAGTGACGGGTGTCACACAACGACTTTGACTTTTGACGTCAGAAGCTGAGTTGTTAGTTGTGATGGCGGCGTTGGTGGTGTTTGTCGGCCCAGTCACTGACAAAGTTAACTTGTCGCCTCCCTGGTTAAGTGCGTAGATTGGGTAGGAATAAAAGGAAAAAACAAAAAATTTTGAATTATTAAAAAAGCAGACGAAATAACCAATGTAATGCGTGAAAATTGTCAAATATACAGGTTGCAAGACATGAGCAAATTTCGTTGTTTTTGCGGGCTCAGTTGGAAAAAAATAATGGTGATTTATTCATCAAACCTCCTGCAATATAGTTACCAAGTGTTATCTAATTATTAGCGTGGATTGAGGGAGAAACAGCTAAGAAATCTTAAGAAATCCAAAAAATGGTTCATCATATTGATGAACAAATTCATTAATACTATGAATTTTTAATCAATATGATGAATTTTGTTCATCGACGCAAAAATTATAAATTTTTTTATCTTTTTTTTTCAGTAAAGGAAATCTTGGAAAATCTCAGGAAATTTTAGGAAATCAGGCATACCATAGAATAGACCTTTCTTTTCGAAAAAAAATCTTGAGGTAATCCAGAAGAAAATTCGGAAAAATCTTTCAAAAATCTTTTAAAAGAAAATCTAGTGTACAAAACTGCGCCTTGCGACTTCCCCCTCAGCGCTCATGAATGAATTAACAAGATTCTATTAAAATACCATTCCGATTCATGAAAATTTCCATTTCGATCCCTTCCAGAGACTGTTAAAACAACAAAATTTGTTCACCATGTATAATGACAATAAGCTCAAGCACGGCACAAAATGACTAAAAATACAAAGCTACGTACCACTGAAACA
Organism: Cantharis flavilabris; assembly: GCA_949152465.1. Lineage (NCBI taxonomy): Eukaryota > Metazoa > Arthropoda > Insecta > Coleoptera > Cantharidae > Cantharis > Cantharis flavilabris. The sequence goes on from OX424438.1 coordinate 7,767,853, forward strand.
AAAGTAGCAGCGTTAAGCGAGTTAAGATTTGATTCCTCGTTACTAGCAGCGGCAGCAGCAACAAACATTTGGTTGGTTAGCTTGGTGGTGGCACATAACTCTTCTTCGGCTTTAGCTACACCAAAAAAAGCATTTTTGATAGTTCTTTTCATTTTAATTCTGTCTCACCTTTTAAAATGTTACACTTGAGCTGATTTGGTGGGATCGGCTTAGCAGAGCTACTGCTAAATTTACTGATATTGTTTGGAATTTCGGAAGGCAATGATTTGGCATGCATCTCGCCATCTAAATCTAACAAGAACGATACAACATTAGTTTCTTCAAACTTAAGTTGTAAAAATGTAAACTCACCGTCGTTCCTAGGAGTTTCATTTCTCGATTCGTCTTTATGCAAACCACTTAAAGTTTCTTTGGCCAAACTTTTGAGAAGGACATCTAGCTGGCTGTCACATGTAGAAGGTGTTGGACTGGTAGGAGGCGGGAGCATTAAATTTGTAGGTGAAGGCGATACCGGAGATCTATTCCGATTCAGGGTTCCATTTTTGCTGCTCGATGATAGTACCGGACTAAAATACGAAACTTACACCAGTTCGGTTCAAAAACGCTACAAAGCTTACCTGTAAGCGGATCCACATCCTACCGATGCTTTGCCAAATGAACTCTGACAAGTAGAATTCTTCCCAAAGCTGTTTCGTCCTGATTGACTCAATGAATCAGGAGCTGTAAAACCAATAATTTTAAATACATAAATAATAAATAATTAACTTTAAAATGGTAGAAAGTAAAACTGACCTGTTGGTGTTAACGGTTTCGTGACATCATCGATGATTTTACTGTAAATAGGATCATCCGATCGAACTGTAGTGTTAGATTTCGTTGAACCACGAATTGATGAGGTTGATGGAACAATTTCCACCTTTTGAACAACTTTAGCTGCCTCCTTTTGCTGCCGTTCGCGTAGGACGTGACTTTGACGTCTTCCATACCTCTGACTAGGTCTCCTTTCAAGCTGCACGGTTCTCCTAGCTCTCGCCTGGTGGGTGCTTTGATATTCGGTTCGTCCCGAGTATCGAAAACGTGAACCCATCCGGAACAAATTTTTCTTGTTGGATTTAGAATTTAAGGGTTCCTTCATACGGAAGAAGGTGTGGTGCTCCACTGAACACTTCCACAAGTGTTTGCAGGCTTTTTCGTTGTGCAACCTAAATACAAAAGTATGCTCCTGCTCACGCCCGTGATTATCGTCCTCAATCACCACCAAAACGAGCTTCTTCTTTTTAAAATCCACTCGCTTTATTTTAGGCCAATAAAATAATCCAATTTTTGCGTTTCCTTCAAAAACTAAAATCCCAGTTGGCGTGATTCCCAACTTATAATCCAATCCATCTCGTCCCTAAAACAATGTATTAGCAAGGTTGGATGAAACTTTAAGTTGATTTCTTACCAAAACGGAGTGCATGTCGAAACCGTACATTTCTAAGAATTTAACTTTGTTCAAGAAACTTGATTCGGCTTGAGCTGGCGTCAAACCTCTACATTTTTTAAATTCTTCCAAAATTTCCAATTCCATTTCTTCTGTTTGTTCGGGAATAAAACGAAACTCAGACACGGTGGCAGCTGTATGCTGTGTTTCGTCATAATCTCCCAGTTCGGCTAAAATTCAAGACTTGAAATGTGGGACAGAAATTTAAATATAGTACTTACATTGCAGAGCCAAAGCAAACAACTCCACAGCGACATTTTGAGGACACTCAAGTCGGCCTTCCAAAATATCTTGCTTTAATTGCAAGAAAAATTGGTATCTGGTGAGTTCTTCCCGCAGGTTGTTCGGTTCCGACGAATAAAATTTAACTTTTAGTCTTAACGTGTAAGGTGGACCAACTGAAAATTAAATCTTGTTAAATCTTCTAATTTATGGTGGAAGACTGAATGGTTTGAAGACTTCTTTGTCATATAAAAATTATAAATGAGAAATAATGTGAAGCTTATAATTCTCATTAGCAATGAATGGGTTTTTCCACACTTTCATAAATCATATTATATAACAATACCTAAACTTAATAAAATATAAAAACAAGTTGAGCTCACTTTTGATTTGTTTTGTTACGAGTTTGGTTGGATCGAGCCAATGTTTGACGTGGTTGACATCGGTATACTGCAACCCAAAATAATCCTTCTCAATTAGGTCCAAGGAATAAAAGACCTGTTCGTATAAATCACTAGCTTTGGCTTTTTTCTAAAAAAAATAAACCAATTAAAAAAAAATATTACGACATCCACCAATGTGAACATTCACACACATTGTGTTAACAATTGAGAAAGTGAGCATTGTTCAATCGATTAATATTTTTCCAAAATCATATTTAGGTCAAATTAAGCAAAAAAACATAAACTCAAAAATATCCACCCACTCATGACTTACGGTAAGTTCCACAGAGAGGTCGGTTCCATCCAGCAAGATAACCCTACATTGTATCAAATTCTTGTTGTAGGCATTTTTCGAAGACTTGGTTTTGTCGCCCTTACCATTTTGGGCAACGCTTCTTCCTTTTCTGCCACTTAAAAATCGAAACATTTCAAATAAGGCACTCGCAAAACACTGTCGTCAGTTATCGCACATTCTTCGTGCTAAATTAAACCATAACCATAAACTTAATCACTTAACGCACTGCTTAATTGTAAAACATGTAAATTAATATTAATTAATAATAAATAATAACCGTAATTAAGGTTTAACGTAAAAATATGCAGCCATAAGAATTTCATCACAAGTCCATAATGACTGTCGTGTCATCTGTCGGAACTTTTATTTACCGATATCCACCTCCGCATTTATACGAAGTGTTGTCATAAAAATATGTACAATTTCACAAGTTTTCAAATTTAATTATATTTGTAATTTGAAGTATTGTTGAATAATTTTAATTATTATTACAAGTGACTCAATAAAATTATCCAATCGCATTGGATATACATACATTCTGATAAAATGTAAATCCAGAACGTCACTGTCTTTATCTCTGGAATATTGTTCTTCCCTCGTAGAAATTTAAAATTCAAAGCACAAAGTTCCGATATCCCAGTTTTCAAAAACTACAGACAGTAATTTTTCCAAAAGAATTATAAGTTGGTAAAATTTTTAGGTTAAAAATTTGAAATTATTGTTATGTTGGGTGTAAACAATGGAAAAAGCGTCGCAAATAAAAAAGTTAGAAGAATCCGTAATAAATCGGATTGCTGCCGGAGAAGTGATCCAACGTCCTGCAAATGCCTTGAAAGAAATGATCGAAAATAGGTAACTTTGTGTGTATCCCGATCCTTTCGAGACCTATAGCATTTTTGTTCAACAGTATAGATGCGAAGTCCAACAACATACAGATAACCGTGAAGCATGGAGGGTTAAAATATATCCAGGTAGATAGTGTTAATGTTCCGATGTAACATTTTTGCAACAAAATTTTCTTAGATTCAAGATAACGGGAGTGGAATACGAAAAGATGATTTCGAAATCGTCTGTGAACGTTTCACCACGTCAAAATTGCGACAGTTTGAGGATCTCAGCTCAATTTCAACGTACGGTTTTCGAGGCGAAGCTTTGGCAAGTATCAGTCACGTTGCTCATCTCACGATTCAATCTAAAACGGTGGATCAGCAGTGTGCTTACAAGTAGGTCGATGTAATAATGTATTAGGTGGTTTTACTAGCACTCCCTTTTTAGAGCATATTTTATTGACGGAAAATTAAAAGGCAGTCCCAAAGCTGTGGCAGGTAATCAGGGAACGCAAATTACGGTGGAAGATTTATTTTACAATATGGATATTCGAAAACGGGCTCTCAAGAGTGCTTCGGAAGAGTATCAGAAGATATCGGATGTGGTTGGCAAGTATGCAATTCACAACGCCAGCATAGGTAAAACAGCTTTTTTTTCCAAATTTATTTGTTTTACTTTAGATTTTTTTTTAAGGTTTTGGATTGAAGAAGTTTGGTGAAAACAACAACATTCGCACACCGCCCGATTCGAACCATATTGACAACATTAGGACGATTTATGGTAATTTGATAGCCAGGTATAGCATGTAGAGCAGGATTAGGTGTGTATAAGTAAACTTATCGTACATTTTTGCAGAGAGTTAATCGAGTTTAAGCATGAAAACGGCCCCTTCCAGTTCCAAACGCATGGGTACATGACCAACGTGAATTATTCAACAAAAAATTTCACCTTTTTGTTGTTTATCAACGACCGTCTAGTCTCCTGCCAAAGTAAGTAATCTGTTTTAATTATTAATTTTGCCATTAATTAGATTTTGAAATTTTCATTTTTCTACTTTGCCGATTTCGGGGCAAACTTCTGTTTGGGGTACTGTAACTAGGATTGATTTTGCACCAAAAAATTAAACAAAAATAGTAAGTTCTAAACAAAAATCACAACATTTTAAGATTTTTCTCATATATCTCAAAAACTAAGCAAGATAAGTTTTTTTGTCAAGCATAAAATTACAAGGAGTAAATATCTCGAAAGAAATTTGTAGACAGGACTCGTAAAGATTTTCAAAAAATAACAATGATTTCTAAGCCATAGTTTTAAGAATGTAAATAATTATCACTTAATTTAATATTGAAATTTAATAAATAGTTTATTATTATTACACCTGTCTTACTATTGATTTAGTACCAATAAACCCCTCTCGTCAAATAATAAAGTTAGCTCTAAACCATCTGACTACACAACCCCAGCAATAAGATCTAATCTTAGATGCGACATGGTGGAGGTGCCGGTCATTTATTTTTATATTTACCCTGTTATTGGGTTTACCTTTTTAAAAACTTGAAAAATTATCTGTTTTAATGAAATTTATTAATTTACACATTAATGCAAGCCAAGTTATTTTAACTGTAGGAAATTCTTTTTTATAAAAAATTTAAATTTTCGAAATTACTATTAGCAAAAATTTCTAGAAGAACCACGGCAAACTCCACCATGTCGCATCTAAGATTAGATCTTATTGCTGGGGTTGTGCAGTCAGATAGTTTAGAGCTTAGTTTATTTTTTATTGAATTAGCATATGAAATTAAGTGATAATTATTTACTTAATAATAATTATTATTATTACTTAAAACTATTCCCTTAAGAGGATGGAACCATCAAGAGGTGTGGTCACATCTTGATCCCTTGAGGTGCACACTGGAACTCTCATTACTTCGCTAATTATTCTGTTGCACAGCTTGATGCTTCCCCTTCCAGATTATTAATATTTATTCTGACAATACTTCATCAACCTATTATACGAAGAAGCTTCAAGTGGAAATCTATTTTATTACATTAATATTATACTTTAATTTATAGTTTATATAATATACATTTCCACTTGTGACAATAACGTAAAATTTAACTCTACAGGTCTGAAAAAATGCATCGATCAAATTTACACTACGTATTTGCCAAAAAACATGCATCCCTTCGTTTATTTAAGTTTAAAATTGAATCCATCCAACGTGGACGTGAATGTTCACCCAACTAAGCACGAAGTAAATTTCTTAAATGAAGAGCAAATTGTAGACATTATTGCGTCGGCCATGGAAACAAAATTATTAGGATCAAATAATTCACGCATGTTTTACATGCAAGCCAAGTTACCAGTTTTAACCACAGAACCTTCGCCAAACAAGGATCCTAACACCACGATACACGACAAAAACTTGGTGAGAACCGACGCGGCGGAGCAAAAATTGGACAAATTTTTCGGGCCTAAAGAGTCGCTCGAAACGCCCAAACCAACAGAAAGTACTTGGAAATTATCTACTCCCAAAGAAAACGAAAGTAGCAGCAGTACCATGACTAAAATAAAACAGCGCGAAAAATTTGTTCAAATTTTTGGCTCGCCTAAGCTTAGGAAAAGTTCCGAACGGTTGGTTCAAATTTTCGACCCTCCCGAACCGGTGGCGGGGAATTCAAAAAGGGTTGAAGTAACAAACGCGAAAAAAAAATCTCCCGGCCCTAAACCACACAAAAATCCTTTCACCAAGAGTTTGTTTTCAAAAAGCGATAGGTGAGATTTTTACAGTTTAGTTCGTTCAAACTTGAACTTTTTTTTTGTCCTGCTAGGGCCGAATGTAAGCTGACTAGCATTTTGGAGTTACGTAAAGAGATCGAACAAAATTGTCACTCTTCCCTACGAGAACTTTTCGCCCAGCATGTGTATGTGGGAGCTATAAATTCGCGTCAGGCGCTCGTGCAGCACAACACCAAGCTATACTTGTGTAACACAGAACTTGTTGTAAAAGAACTCTTCTACCAGTTTGTTTTGTACAATTTTAACCAATTTGGTGCTATTGAACTGTCAGACTCCTTGTCGTTACATGAACTGGCTCTTATAGCGCTCGATTTACCTGAAACTGGATGGACTGAGGAAGACGGCGAAAAGGAAGAATTAGCTCAAAAGGTTACTGAAATTTTAACCGAAAAAGGGGAAATGTTACGACATTATTTTTCTATGGAGATAGACGAACTTGGCCGCCTGAAGAGCCTTCCTGTACTCCATGGTAAGTCACGTGTTCCCTCAAGTTTGACTTTTTCTGAATTTTAGTTTCAGAAAACCACACCCCGGAAATGGTAGGTCTACCGATGTATATTCTCCGTCTGGCAACAGAAGTTAACTGGGAAGACGAAAAGGAATGTTTTAAAAGTTTCGCACAAGAAACGGCAACTTATTACGCCCAGTTACGTGAAGAAAACGTACTAGAAAGTCAGAATTGGAAGTGGACCACCGAGCATGTTTTTTACCCCGCCATTAAGGAATATTTTATTCCACCCAAAACTTTTACAGAAAATTCTGCAATTTTACAAATTGCTGATTTGCCCAATTTGTACAAAGTTTTTGAAAGATGTTGATTTTTTTTACGTTTGCTTACAGTTGAAGTTAGTTACCTGCTTGGAAGAAAATTACTTTTTAATTTTCTGTCTTAATTATGTTGATCTTTTAATTTTTTTGAATTCGTTTATTGAATTACGATTTTATTTTTAATTTGAATAAAAATGTTTTACACACAATGACTTTTACATCGCAACAGGTCAAAACTTAGAATGTTTGAGATGTTTACACCTACGTGCCACGGCCACATTAATTAATTGTGAGCGAACTTTAGGATACTAGGAGATCAATAGGTAAACTTTGAGGAATTTAACTAAAAAATTGCTGTATGACAAAAATTTATTTATTATAAAAGATTGACTAGTTGTTATAACAAAATTTTTTTACATTCGAATTTTGTAAACCTTCACCCTAGATAAAATTTAAAAAATAGATATACAAGCTTATCTAAATAGATGTCAGGTTAAAACGTTATTTGAGTATTTGTTTGAAAATAAATTAGTTTATTGGTAATCAAAGGACCAATTGATCGATTATATTTTGCTAAATTCTTATTTACTGTCGGTCGGGTGGCGCCCGAAAATAAAATAAATTTAAATGCCCTTCAAATTCGTAATAGGGAACTTCATCCATTTTCTTTCAATCACGCTGACGCTCCGTTTTGTCAAGTTCATCGCCCGGGGGCTTCATTTTGGCACGATATTCTTTTTATTTTACCTTAGAGTGGGGATTTCGTTATAAACGAAAGTGGAAGACTATTTCAAAACATCGTCACGTAATTTTGAAAAATTCCTAGATCACCTAAAAATAAAGGGAGGGGGAATTTTTTTGAATATATCAAATTTAATTATTAATTTATTCTGTAAAACTGGAACGATTTATTGCTATGCAGGAAGCTCAAGAAAATTAGAAAAATCATTGGAAGAATGAAAGAAGTCTTCCTGGATGATAGGGCTTGAGTGCCCGCTCGGAGTCCGAAAATCAAATTTTTGGGCACCACCAGTAAAATTCAGATCAATTGGTCTTAGGTACTCAATTCACTATTACGCATTATTTTTGCTTATTCGATATTTTCATGATTATAAAAATAACTAAAAATTGCTGTAGTAAATCCTACCCTACTATTACATTTTATGTGATGAAAAAGTGTAAAAATTTGTTATGAGATCAGAATCAAAGGTAGAAATAGTTAATAAAAAAAGTAGTTTTTTAGATATGGTATGAGATCAGTGCATCCTAGTATTTTTAAAAAGGCGGTGAATAGGCATTGCACACCGAGGCCCCAAACGTTCTTCAAGCGTTTCCAGTTATGATAACCTTTCGGGCATAAAAAATGAAAAGAACGTTTACGAGCGTCGCAAGATCGCTAAATAAAAGTTTATTACATTGCAATAAAATATCACTGGATTAATTTGCTATCATTAATAAAAGCATTGTACAAGGCGTTTAAGTACAAATAAAATATAAAATACAATTTTTTATAAAAGTCGTCTTTTAAGGCCCACAAAATTTTATTGCAGAACAAACCAACAAATCAAAATTTTTATTGTGGTTTTTTTAATCAACTAACGCAAAAATGCACACTTTAAAGGCAGCAAAGTGAAACATGCTGTATAAAAAATTTTGATTTTGTTAAAAAAAATTAAAAACTTCCTATGTACAAGAGGATTAATTTTAACTAAAATTCGTGGCACTTTTTAATAAAATTCTATAACAAAACGTAAAAATTGTTAAAAAATTCTTAGCTAGAAGTTGGTGTTAGTAGAATTCGTTATCACTGCTGTGGCAGCTAAATTTGTCGTTATCGCTGCCGTTGGTCTCCTTTGATGGGTTGATGGATGAATTGTGCGAATTGTTCACAAGACTATTGGAATTGTTTCCATATGGAGGTAGAAACGGTTTGATTGACTCAAAATAAATTTCTGCAACAGTTTCTGGTGATATACATAAACATAAAATACAGGGTTTTTACAGGTTTAGGTAAGGAAAGAGGTTCGTCAAATAATTCTTTAGAACAACAAGGTCACAACATCCAATAATTGAATATTTTATTTAAACGATACAAAAATTTCAACTAGGATACACAACAGCCGCTCTCTTTTGAATTAAATTTTTTCGTTAAATTTGCAATCTTTTTCCTTTCCTTCTGATCTTGTTTTATTTCTTCTTTAACAACCTCGCTTTCGATACTAACCAATTTATTATCATTTTGTGCTAAATTAACATCTAAAATTTTATCACCTTCATTTAGCGAGTTTTCCGATTCATTTTCTTTCACCTCGCTATTTGATGCAATATCTTCTATCGGACTCAACGAATTATCGATCGAGTTCAAGGTTAACTCCATTTCTTTTTGCACTGATAAGTACGAAACCAACGAAATTGTTCCGCTGATAACTTCGTCTGCTTTTGCGGCAGGTTCATCTTCCTTTGTTTCGCAGAAATGTTTGTGCAAGTCGGAATTCGAATCATAGGTTTCTAAATTTTGTAATGTTAGTTTGCTCGCAGAAGTTTTTTCTACAACAGGGACAGACGAACAGCTTCCCACAAATTTGGACGTCGTAGTTTCAGAAGTACTCAAACTGATAACTTTTTGTTGACCTTCCAAAACTTTTCTTTCGTGAACGTAAACGGGAGTTTTGCTATGACTGGGAATCTTGGTTAGTTTTTCTTTCGCTTTTTCTGGTTCGGGTTTTTTTGCTTTCTCTGGCTCGGATTTTTTTACTTTATCTGGTTGCACGATGGTTTTTGGAATAGGAATTTTCATCGTGGAATTGATGGGCCTTTTGTACTTGACGCCTGTACTTACGATGTCTTTTTTCTTAATATTCGTGCTAGGCTTTTTCACAATTTCACTTGGTTTCACAATTTCGCTTGGTTTTACAATGTTCTCCTTTTCGCTTGCAGTTTTTTCATTTTTAATCGCCTTCTCTTCGATTGCTTTTTTTACGCTGAAATCCTCTTTTTTCCAGGTTTCAATTTTTAAATTTTGTAACCAATCGGTTTCATTGAGCATGGTTATAATGTGTTTCATGATTTCCACCGCCGTGGGTAGCGATTCCGGCCATTTTTCTAGCGTTTTATCGAATAAGCGCATATGATCGACAATGCATTGAAGACTTTTGGTGGATTTGATTAACTCCAAGCCGTGTATAATAATGTTGACGTGCGATTCATATTCGTTATCTTTCCATAACGCAAGTTTATCATTAGTGAAAGCTTTTTGGCAGTTATGTAATTTTTCGTGTCCTTCCTTAACGAATTCTTCTTGTAGCATTTCTATATACTTTTCGACATTTTGGTGATCGGAGGTTGGGTACACGTTTTCTTTGGAGCATACAGGGTTAATATACAATTCTTCCACAACGTTCCTCTCTACGGTACTCTTATTACAATCTACATCAATAAAATTATTGTAAAAAAATGGAAAATAAGGATAATCAAACCTTTACATAACGAAGGCACCAAGTACAATTTTTAAGCTTTAAAAATGTTGTACAAAAATGGCAAGTTAATGAAAACTTATCAAAAATTGCATTTTATAAAAAAACTTTCGCTCTATAATCCTCCAAAATACTAGGTGCATTCGATTGTTCTAAAAGAGAGATCTGCGAAAAGACATGGATCTGTTATGTGAATTAGAGTAAGTCTGGTCTTTTGTTTTTGCTTATTCAGGGTGTTCTGGTAAGATAAATTGAGTTTAAGTTCTAATGAACCCTAATGGACTGGCGCACTAGGAAGATGATTGCATTGATCACCTTGGATGTCAGAAACGCGTTCGACTCCGCCGGGTGGAGGCATTTACTCGATGAGCTCATGTCCTCCGAGGAAAACTGGAGAAATATCCAGAGAATGATAACAAAAATCCTAACGAAGAAGGAAATGGACGAAGGGACGAGGCAAAGTGGGCCAATCCTATAAGGCAACATTTGAAAAGAAGAGTCCCGAAAGGATGAAGCTTTTCTCAACCACAAAAAAGAATGGCGACAAGCTGTCGCAACCTGGCATCGGCTCAAGCTAGTAGAAGAGTCGATACCAAGAAGAAACACAGTTGGCAAGGAGAAGAAATGCGAAAGCGGGAACACTTGCCAACTGAAAAAAAAAACACTATTTTAGAACACCCTGTATAGCGCAAAACCTCACTTTAGAAAACTTAATAAAAATAATCAATTACCATTAAAACTTTTATTTCCAATTGTGGCAAGTGTACTTGGAGTGGTTCCGGCAATTTCCACCAACGTTTTTAAGTTCGTTAAGCTTTGCTTTTGTTTCAACTTCATCGTATTCTTCGCCTTTTTGGCAACAAACTGTTTTGACGGCTGCCTTCCCATTTTCTGTATCCTCGACTCGCGAAAATAAGTGTTGCTCAAAAACTTGTGACAGTCTTGGTTCAAATTCTGCTCGACATTATCGACCGCTCCTTTGTTAGTTTTCATATATTTCTCGCGTGCTTTCATCAAGGTATGGGTCAGCAATTCCTTCAGCTTCATATTCTGTACGAAATTTGGATCGGTTTTTGCCTGATCCGAAATGCCGTAAGTTGCGAGAGAAATTGCGAGATCTTGCAGATTTTTAGAGAAAGCATCAACATTGGGCACGAAATTCGATTCTTGACCGGGCGTGGCTTTAAGCAAAGCGCCTTGGTTTATAATTTCCTGTGATACTCTTTGCACAGTTTTTTCTAATTTGCTATTTAGTTGCTTCAAGTTCGAACTGTACAGCCCAACAATATTTTTCTTGTCGTCAAATTTGTCCTCCCAAAAACTACAAGTTTGCAATTGCGGATCGTTCAACTTTTTTTGCAACTTTGTGTCAAAGATGATGTTTTTGTAGGTGTCTGCGTCAATCGCAGGTGTGTTGGAATCAGATTTTCGATTTCCGGTTTCCGTTTCTGTGTTGTAACAACCACTGTTTTGCCCTTGGGAATAATGTTTCCTAATTTGTTCGATACTGTATAACGGCTTGTAGCGCACACCGCTCTTGGGGGAGAGTTTTTGAGATTTTTCTTTTACATCTTGGTTTATTTTTTTGACGTGAGGTAAGTTGAACATTTTTTGGCATTCAAAAAAGTCGGGATTGTACAATAAAGAAATATAAGTTTGGGAGTCTTGGGCGACAAAGGTTTTCAATTTCTTGTGCTTGCATTGGCGTTTGAGGAAGGAAATGGACAAGGTAGTGGCTTAAAAAATAAAAAAATAAACGGAATTTTTTTTCCGAGTTTGCAATTCGCTTACCTTTATTGCTGTTTTCTTTCGAACAAACAGAATAATTTGCCAAAATGAGGGCCAAACATTGGGCGACGCTGCTATTGGGTGCGCAACAAAGAGCGGGGCTCATTCCGTTTGCGTCCAATGATAACACAGACGAACCTTTCCCAATTAATTCTCTAGTTACGTTAACCAAACCATTTCTTGCAGACAAATGCAAAGGTCTGGGAAAAAGAAGAAAATTTAAAGAAAAGATATACTTTTTGTAAGTTAACTTACGTTTTTCTATCATTGTTGATCATGTTGACTATGTCGGTATCTTCAATGTTTTCTAAAAGCAATAAGGCAGAGTGGTTGTGACGCTTAAGGCAGGCCAAATGTAATGCAGTGTTTCCGTTGATATCATACATGGTCATGTCAGCTTTATGACTTATTAAAAAATCTATAAACAAATATGTGTGAAAACAGTTTTAGATAATGTAAAGGAACGAACCTATAATTTGAGATTGTCCGTTTGAAGCAGCACAAATTAAAGGCGTTCTGCCATCCGCATCTTGGCAGTTCAATTCGGCTCCTTGTTCTAAAAGATATTTGGCACAATCGACGTGCCCGTGTATGGCAGCAATATGCAGAGGCGTTCTATTTCGCGTGTCTTTCAATTTAACGCTACTACTACCGAAATACTGGCACAAAAGCTCCACGCAACGTTCCGCACCTACAATTCTATACCAAAGGTTAGTTTTCAAATTTTTCAAAAAAGCGAATAAGCTCATGCTCAACTCTCTGTACACATAAAAGCTTTAAAAACTTACGTTGCACAATGAATAGGCGAAAAAACGTTCCCAATTAATTCTTTAAAAATATCTTTCTCTAACAAAAAAGTAACACAATTTGGATTACCTAAAAAAAAAAAGAAAAAAAAATGAAACTGTTCGGTAAGAAAACGCAGAAACCAACCGTTATAGGAAGCCCAATGTAAAGCAGTAAAACCCTGATTATCCAATCTTTTCGATTCTTCAGGCTGCATACACTTTAAAACCATTTCCAAACTAGAAAAGCGACCGCATGCGGCCGCTAGATGAAGCACAGACTTGCCATGTACATCGACAATTCCAACTTCAGCACCATTTGATATTAAAATCTCAACAGCAGAATGTTGGCCATTCACAATCTTAAATTTTACCATTTACAAGTTTTAGAGAGAACAAAATTGAATACTTACAGCCCTAAATAAAGAAGAATGCTTTTCGGCGTCCACGACATTAGGATCGGCACCACACTTCAATAGAGTCAACGCACAATTCGTGTGACCACCCGACACGCTCAGCATAAGTGAAGTTCTCTGCAAACTATTCACCAAAATTTTTGAACAATTCAAGTTACACAAATTTTACCTGTCACGCAAATCGATGACATTTTTATCTTCCGTATTATCTAAGAGCAGCGCCAAACAATGCATGTGTCCATTTTTAGCACTGTAGTGAACCGGACTCATGTGATAAATGTGGTCAGTTAGAGCCACTTTCGCGCCAAACCGTAACAACATTTGAACGCAATGGGTGTGCCCACCACGTGCAGCTAGCAACAAAGCGGTGCTCCCGTTTTCAGTCCTAATGTTTATGTCGATAAAATAAGGCATCAAAAGTTGAAGGATATCTTGATTTCCATGTTTTGCCTGTTTAAAAAAGAACATGAAAATGAAAAAGAATCAAGTTTGATTCAAAATACTTACAGCCAAGTGCAAAGGCGTTGTGAGGGGCATGTCAGGACCGCTCATTACGTAGTTGTTTCCAACAATTGATAACAAGAATCCTAGACCCATGAAATTTTGACCAGCAACAGCATAGTGAATTGGTGTGAAACCCTTTTTGTCTTTGAGTTTTGGATCTCCTTTGTGTCTTAACAGATACTCGACGCATCTAAAAAGTTTTCGTCAGAGAAAGATTTTGGAGAAAACCTGAATTATACTTACTCTCCTTTGAGGTCATAGGCGGCAGCCAAATGTAGTGCCGAGCAACCTTCCAAGTCGCACAAATTTACCGAGCTACCCAAACCGACCAAAGTAAAAACGCAAGGATAGTGACCTTGAGAGGCGGCATAATGTAAAGGAATTCTTCCTATAGCATCCATGAGATTAAAATTAGCACCATTACTCACCAACAGGTCAAGACAATCGACCGACCTAAACAATCATTTAAATAACAAAACTTATAGCAAAAATCCAACAACTTACCCTTTGTAAGCGGCACAGTGAATTGGAGTTTTCCCTGAGTCATCTTGAGCATTTAAGTCAACATTGGCTTGTAAAAATTTACGACAGCATTCTACATATCCGGATAAACTACTCATATGGAGCGGAGTTCGACCCAAGTAGCCTTTTTTAGATGGGTCTGCACCATGAGACAGTAAAGTGTTTGATAATAAATCATGCCCGTACAGAGCAGCAATGTGGAGCGACGTGCAATCGTTTTTATCCACACAATCCACAACGGCACCTTTAGAAACAAACATTTTAACATAAAAACATTGATCTCTGGAATCCCGAGTCCTGTGTACAAATATTTTTGGAGATATTTACCCCTTGAAAAACTAAAATCTAACTGTTCAACCAAAAATTTTTTACCCCACCAATTCACAAAAATAAAAACCAAATAATTCATACCGCAATCAATCAAGGTTTTGCTTCGTGTAAATCTTCCATGAATTGCAGTCATATGCAGCGGCGTTCGTCCTTCCAAACTTTGCTTGTTAATATTGACCTTCTGATTGACCAAGTAATTCAAACAATCGTTTCCGTGTGTACTGGCAGCGGCGATATGTAGAGGGGTTTGTCCTCTGTAGTTGGTTGCTTCGACATCAGCACCGAAAGAAATCAAAACTTGGCACACCGATAGATGACCATTCAGGCAAGCTATGTGTAGAGCCGTATTACCGTAAGCATTTTGCATGTCGACTTGTGCACCAGAACTTAACAGCTCCTTACAAACGTCCACCATTCCTGCACAACAAAAAGAACTTGTAACATTTTTTAAGAAATAAATTTAAATAGGATTAAATTACCACTGGTGGCTGCGACATGTAAAGGAGTGTACTGGTTGCGATCCTTTCCGTTTATGTCAGCTCTGTGACGCAAAAGTATATCGATTGTGTCGACGTGCCCCATGTGTGCGGCACAGTGAAGAGGCCTGCAGTCCTTTTTATCACAAGCATTGACAATGCAGCCTTTGGAAAGTAAAAGTTCCACGACATCTGTATGGCCGTTGATGGCGGCATGATGTAAAGCGGTACGTCCCATTCGGTCGGTGACGTTGGGATTTGGAACGCAACTCAGGAGTTGCTGTACGCATTCGTATGCGTTATTAGCAGCGGCCACATGCAGAGGCGTTTGCCATTGCCGATCTCTTGCAGTAGTGTCGGCCTGATATTCCAAAAGTAACGTAACTAAGTCGGATGATCCGCAACAGCAAGCTCTATGCAAAGGCGTAATCCACCTGCTATCTTTCGTGTTAACTCTGGCCCCATTGGTAATCAGAAGTGAGGCAATGTCTGCACAGCCCTTAAACGAAGCAGCATGTAAGGGGCTGCGTTTCTCAGAATCCAAATAATTCACGTCCGAATTAAAGCGCAACACGGACTGAACATCTTCCAATTTTCCAGTAAAAATTGCCTGAATTAATAAAGGCTGAAATGGAAAATCATTTTAAGAAAAATGTAAACATAACCTAAAAATTGAAAGGGATGAATTTTTCACAAACCTGCTGCTCCAATTGCAATATGACCATTTCGTCGACAACAAATTAAAAATACAAATTAAAAATTTTACAAATTATGAAATTTAATTACTCAGTACATTGTCTAAATAAATAAAAACATTGTTCGAAATTATGCAAAACAAAAGTTAAAATAACTTGAATTTTTATTCGACATTCTAAATCTAATTTCCCTAAATAAATTCGAAATTTTACATCCACTTATTTTTCAAGCGCAAAAATTTGGGAATTGTTGGAAATGTTTACAAATTGACATTCCCGTAGCCAGATTGTGAGAAACCATTCCTTCAAATAATTGCCGCGTATGAATAGATTAACGAGATTCTGACATTAAGATCGCCGATAAATTATGAATTTTGCAAAAATGTCACTAATGAATACGTCAAGGAACATCTGCGGGGTAAAAAAATTGCTGAGGACATTTCTAGTGTACATGGGAAGGGAAATCTGAAGAAATTCAAGAAAACTTTGGAAAATCCTAAGAAATCTTAAGAATCCAAAATTGCAAGAAATCTTAGAAAATTCGAAGATATTTTAGAATATCTGAGAAGATTTGATAAAATCATAGAGAAAATCCTAGAAACCCGAGGAAATCTAAGAATATCTTAGGAAATCCATGAAAATTTAAGAATATTATGGAAAATCTTCAGAAATCCGAGAAAATTTGAATATATTTAATAAATAAAAATTCTAGGTAATCTGGAGAAATTTGAAGAAATCAGGGAAAATCCAAGGAATTTTAGAAAACTCGAGGAAATCTTACAAAATTGAAATTGCGAAAAAATGGTGGAAATCTTGAGAAATAGGAAATCCGAGGAAATTAAAAAAATTCTAGAAAAACAGTTTTTTCGTGAAAAACAGTATTGACTAATATAGGGTGTACATTTCAAATCAATCCACGTTAAATTTTTCGTGAATTACACAAAATATCAAAAAACTGTAAGAGGTTTTTCTAAATAGGCAAAGAAAAACTAGACTGCGTACTCTGCATTGCGCTAGGACTCACATCCTTACTTAGAGCTATTCATCCCAACTTCAAAAATTTATAATAGCACATATCCTTTGTGACACCTCAAACTAGAAATCTTTTAAAATGCTATCTTTTTACGTAAAAAGATTTTAATTTACCTACTTGATTTTTCTCAAATTTAAATTTTTTTTAAAACCGAGTAATTTTAATAAAAAAAAATTTATGGCTAATTTTCTTTTAATATCAAAATTTTATTATTCTTTTTTCTCTATTCAATTCATTTTGATATTGGAGGGCAAAGCCCCTTAGGGTTTGTCCATAAAAGATTGTCCGCAATTTTTTCCAGATTTTAAATTCTCTATCTACTCGTATGAGTACCGGAAAATTAAATTAAATTTTTTGTATGTTGGTAAATAAATTTAAATTTTATAAAAGGTAATTATAAGAGAGTATTTAAAAATTACAGAGCAATTAAGAAAATTTATGATTTGAATCGTTGCTGTACAGGGTGGCTCAATTTCGATGCCTCTTATGGGGAAATCGGTAACAATAGGAGATATCGAAAAATGGATGGGGCATCCTCGATCTCTTTTTTTGAGAAAAGTTTAATGGTTTAAACTCGAATTCGATATCTTTTTTCGTTTTCGAGTTATGGCTAAAAGTTCACTTTTTCGACATTTCGTTAAACATCGATATCTCGGTTATTTGTAAAGTTATAGAAAAAATATTTACACTTTCTTCAGACACTTTTTTAAGGGCAATAAAATGGTCTAAAGAGATTTTAAATATCTAACTTAGTTTGCGAGTTATAATATAAAGTTATGTTTTTTTAAATAGAAACCATAGTTGGCTATGAAATATTTAAATAGAGTTTATCCTCTTTTCAATTATATATAATATGTGGGGTCTATTATTTCAGTTTCGTAACATTATATTAAAAAATGTTAAATAAAAACAAACTAAGATCGGAAAATTAAATGTTGGATTTATCAAAACAATCCATTATACATTTATATTATAATATTCATAGTTTTCATAAGCCATTTGACACTCTTGTGAAATAATAGGTAATAGGTACCAAATAAAAATAAAAATAGGTATCGAAGTATTAGGTACTAAAAACACTCTTTAAAAACAACTGGAGACAATTGTTTTATAGATGTCAATAATGATTTTGTATAGTGTTTTGTTTTGAAAAAGTCAACCTTTAATTTTCCGATCTTCTTTTGTTTTTATTTAACATTTTGTAATATAACGGAATGAAAGTGAAATAATAGACCCCACATGTTACATATAATTGAAAAGAGGATAAAAAACTCTATTTAAATATTTCATAGCCAACTATGGTTTCTATTTAAAAAAACAAAACTTTATATTATAACTCGAAAACTAGCTAAGATATTTAAAATCTCTTTAGCCCATTTTATTGGCCTTCAAAAAGTGTCTGGAGAAAGTGTAAATATTTTTTCTATAACTTTACAAACAACCGAGATATCGACATTTAACGAAAAGTCGAAAAAGTGAACTTTTGGCCATAACTCGAAAACGAAAAAAGATATCGAATTCGGGTTTACACCATTAAACTTTTCTCAAAAAATGAGATCGAGGATGCGCCATCCATTTTTCGATATCTCCTATAGTTACCGATTTCCCCATAAGAAGGATCGAAATTGAGCCACCCTGTACAAATAAATACAAAAAATGAATAGTGTCAAATTTACCCGTGGAACTCTGCCATGAATTTTTGTTATATTTAAGTAGCAATGGAAAATATTTCATTTACCCAAAAATATTAGCGAAAACCATTACTTTTGGGACCTGAAATTTGAAGTTGATCAAATTCCACCGTTAAAACAACACCAAAAAAGTGAAAATTATACAAAATTTTGTGAAAAATTCCAATGCAAACCACAAATAAGTAGGTACTAAATAGGTAAATCTATTTTTGAAACTAAATGAAATTTTTGTAATAAAAACTTAAATTCTAATGAAAATTATTCATATAATTATATAAAATTCATAATATAATCAAAAATCATGAATTTAGTAAATTAGAAAAATAATAATTAAAATAATTAAAATAAAAAAAAGTGAATAAAAAAAGAACCCGAAACGTCAAAACTTGAAAAGTACTCCAATATGATAATGATAATATAATTGTGTTTATCAATTGAAATTAGATTTTTATGTGCCCCTTTTATATTAGTATTATATTAAAAATATATTCGTGTTGTTAAAATTGATAATCAAGTTTTCAAATTTTAACAAAAAATATAATTACATCAAATAATACAATTTTATTAAATAAAAGATAAAAATACACTTAATGAACAATCACTGTCTTAAAAATTAACTTGTATCCATGGTTGCTCCAGTTTCAACTGTAAAAACAAAAAAAATTAATAATGATTCTTTTTAGCCAGTTTAATAATTATGCTGATGAGAGCTTCCTGGCTAACTGTCTCAACGTCATTCCTGATTGGCTATAACTGACTATTATACTATACTTAAATTTAAACCTACATCCAGAGCTGTCAAACACTTGGCGAAAAAAAACAGCAACAAAGTATTTGTAAAACGGTCACCCATCCAACTTAGTTCCCCAAAAATATGTACTTGCTTACCAAAGTAAATATTTTAAAAGTTACATTCAAAAGTATTTAAATACTTCTTGCCAGCCATTTATTTGAAACACTGACAGCTCTGCCTCTATCAAGAATTTTACCCTCCACCCCCATCTATTGCTTGACTATAAAATTTTCATACCCTATTGGCCAGGAAAGCTGCTGAAAATATTTAAAAAAAGAAACTTACCAGCCTGATCAAACATGAACTGATTCTGATAATCTGTCAAGTACTGAACGGAACGAGATTCATCATAAAAGAGTAAATAAGCCTTCTTAACATCTTCAATTGCAACTTCTGGTGCTTTACGTTTACGTGCAATCAAACCTGCAGTGGTGATCAGTTGTATCGCATAACGCAGAGAAGTTTCTGTACAAATTTTGGTTAAAATTTCTAAAGCTTTATCGTCCATTTGAACATCTTCCTCTTCTGCACGAATGTTTAAAATTTGTTTGAGTTCCTTTTCTTCATAGGGAACTGTGGGCACAATGATCATGCGATCGAGAAGGTCAAGAGGAATTCCATGGGGTGATAGGTAATTGGTTCCACGAATTTTAGTGATTCCCCTGTTGGTCGCCATAATTACAATAGGACTCATTTCGTTTTCTAGCGCTCGGTTTAAGAACGAAAAGCACTCAATATCGAGCATATGAACCTCGTCGATGAATAAAACTCCCGGTATGATTTCAGCTTTACCTTCTTCACGCCATTCCGCAACCTTTCCATTTATTTGCTCCCTAACTTCAGGTTTGATCTCACCGGTGTCACCTAAATGTTAGAAAATTAAAAAATGCACGAAAATTGAAGTTACAATTACGCACCAGAAAATAGCGCAAGAAATCCGTGGGTTCGACTGTTGATAACGTCAATTTCGTGTAACGTGACTGTGTGAACCACTTCCTTTCGTTTTTGTAGTTCTCCTTCGGGACACTGAACGAACCTCGTCTGTTGACCGGTAGCATCATAATCACGTGCGCGGGTAAACGACCGCCCCAACCGGCTTATTTTACCTGCAAGAAATGAACAAAAATTTTTATATTTAAATTTTCAAGTGTACCAACTATTAAAAATTAATTTATTTTTTTCTATATAAGAAACCAAGCAGCTTTATAAATATTTGGATCAAGCAATCAAACTATTTTTTTACAGAAAAATCATCAAAATGGAGAATATGAGCGAAGCTGCTGATTTAAGTGAAAGCGCAAGAGTCCCCCAAGATTTTCTTAGTGAACCGGTAATTGAAACAAAATTAGAAGAAGCTATAGATACAAATGAAGAACCTGAAAATGGAACAAATTTGAAAGATCAAAAAATTTCGAAAGATTTAGTTGTTGACCCAGTAAATGAAACAAAATTTGAAGAAGTTATGGAAACAAATGAAAAACCTGATAATGGAACAAAATTAGAAGAAATACTAGAACAAAAAATTTCTAAAGATTTAGTTCTTGAACCAGTAAATGAAACAAAATTTGAAGAAGTTACGGAAAAAAATGAAGAAGTTGTTCGAGAACTCTTGGAAGATTTAGTTGCTGAGCCTGATAATGGAGCAAAATTGGAAGAAATACTAGATCAAAAAATTTCGAAAGATATAGTTGTTGAACCAGTAAATGAAAGAAAGTTTGAAGAAGTTATAGAAACAAATAAAGATCTGAAAGCAGAAATAGAAGAAGCTCCAAGTACAAATGAAGATGTAAAACAAGAAGCTCCAAGTACAAATAATAAAAGTGTTGATAAACCCGAAGTTGAAAACGACCTTGTTGGCGCAGTTCTACAGAAATCTAAATTAGAAACAAAACCCGAAGATGGAAAAACAGAAACTCGAGGGCTTAAACGTAAGGCGATAGAAATGAAAAATGAAGACGACTCAAAATCAAAGAAATCAAAACCTGAAAATGAGTTGACTCCAGCGACAAAAAAGCAAAAATTGGAAGTTGACTTGACCAGCCCAAAGATTTTGAAACCATTTGATCTTGGTTGGAAAAGAGAGTTGGTATATCGTAGCGCTACTGAAGGGAAGAAGATAAACTGTGATATATACTATTTCACTCCTGCCGGCAAAAAACTTCGTTCGATGCGAGAAGTAGCGGAAAATTTAAGTGACGATGTGACTATTGAAAATTTTACGTTTGCCAAAAAACCATTAGGTTTGGACGATCCAGAGAAAGAAATAGTAAGAAATGCCAACAGCAAATCCGCCGTTCCAAAGAAAAACACACCCAAACCGATAAAAAAAACAAGTCCCAAACCGATAAAAAAAGCGAGTCCCAAAAAGAAAAGTCCCGTTGCAACCCCTGAAGTGATCATGACGACCACCCCTTTGCAAAAGCACAAAATATCGACTCGAAAAGAATCAAAACAGAAGACTGAAGAAAAAATCGTCAAAACTTCGATACCTTCCACCCCAAAACTGCCCAAATTAGAAACTACTTCGAAAAAGCGAAAACGTGGGGTTACTTTTGCCAATACTAAAATAAAAAAAAACAAACTTATTGAAACAGATAATTTCTTCGAGGGCTTAGCAGCCGGATATAAAATTTTTTTGGAAGTCTTCAAATACCTTGAAGTGGAATATTTATTAAACGCCGGTCGGGTTTCCAAAATGTGGAATTTTATGGCTAACAATCGGTCTTTATGGGAAACTGTACGTTTGAAAAATTCTCACCTGCGCAATTGGAGAGGCATGATCAATACGTTAAAAAAAAACGGAACAATTCACTTAGATCTGCGTAAAGTTTTGTTGCCCAGCAACGCAAATGATGAATTTTGGAACGAATTCACCGCCAGAATAAAGAAGGTGAAAACTCTGAAAAAAATCTATTTGTGTCATTGTCCTGCACAAGTCGTGGAGCAACTTTGCGAGTCCAATCCGAAACTGGAAGTAATAAGTGCGACTATGATTAACTCGGAAAGTATCGAAATGAAAAGATTTGAAATTTTGCAAAACTTACAAGAGTTGCATTTAAAAGCTATTTCTAGCTTTACCCTAACATCAGATTTGAACGCTTTGACCAAACTAACACAGTTAAAGCACCTGTCGCTCACCGCAATCAACAATTTAAATCAATTGAATGTAAGCGTGATTGGAAATTTAATCAATTTAAAATCTCTGAGTCTAGGCGAATGCGTTGATTTGCCTCCAAGTTTTGCCAAGGAAGTTTTGAGTAAACTGGAAGGTTTGGAACAATTGCGTTTAGAAAAGGGCCAAGGAAATTATAATACTACTGAAATTTTAGCAGAACTTAAGAACTTGAAACACTTGGAACAACTTGAATTAATTAATTTCGACCTCAAAACTGGGTTCGATCACGCTTTA
Organism: Cantharis flavilabris; assembly: GCA_949152465.1. NCBI lineage: Eukaryota > Metazoa > Arthropoda > Insecta > Coleoptera > Cantharidae > Cantharis > Cantharis flavilabris. The sequence continues at coordinate 7,790,607 of OX424438.1, forward strand.
GGAGAGTGCACAAATATCAAAAAACTGTTCCTAATTCCAAACTATATCGTGCAAAGTTCTTTGACCTGCCACTTGGTTTTGAGCGGCGTGACGCGTCTCCAGTCAACTTTAACGCATTTTGTGTGGGGAATAACCAGCGAATTGATCAAAATAACCGAGTTTCTGGCAGCAGAATATACTAATAATGAAAATGAGGAAGAAAACAAGCTAAATACCGGAGATCATATTCCAATTCTTAAACCCATCCCAAATTTAGAAAATATTCTGGCAAATTTGCCTCTTCAGGATGAAGTACAAGTTGTGTCCCTTTCTGAACTGCGAATGATCCTATTGGGGAATATACCAAAAACCCGTGCAAAAATTATGAAAATACCTTTTCGTTTAACATGGAAGCAAAGTCTGCAAACTTAGAGACACAATTTATTGTTTGTTTTTCATTTTATATTTGATTGTTTTACTGAATAAACAATTTTACGTCAAAAAATTTTGTTGCTATCTTTCTAATTTCCCAATTAAACCGGAGAGAGTCTATAACTTTCATATGACAATCGTAGTGCTTTGTGCATCAACTATTAAAAACAGGATTACAAGCATTCCCAATCCGGTTTGAGCAGCGTAGGGTCTTAGCGCAAAAAACTTTTTTGCAAGACAAAGAGGACAATGGTCCAGGAATGGACTGAAGGGTTGATATTGATAGTAAAATGTATTGATTGAACTCTTACAAAATCTCAGAAATACTTTAGATAGATTATTTTAAATTTTCAACTTTTTTCAAGAGGAAATCTTTCAAAAATCTGATATAGTCGTAATCATTTTAACTCGAGCATGACTAATCGTTTTATGCAATGAGAACCAACGCATAAAATTTGGTTATCTTTGTCATGCGCATACAAAAAGTAACTATTATAAAAGTGACAGAAAAAAAAATAAAAATAAAATTTTGCGCTTTCTTACGTACGTTGAGTCATGCGCGACTTAAAATGGTTACGACTATAAAAGAAAATCTAGTGTACAAAAACCGCCCCCCTGCCCCCGGGGTTAAGCAAACTAAAAATTATTCCACCTACCTGTAGCTTTATCGATGGTAATTACATCGCCAGATTGAATTTTCTCTTTTAAGATGCTGTCAATCATCTTGCTACCCAAATCGTAAACTGTTTCCATATCCGTAGACTTCAGAACCAATTTACCCACTTTTGTACCAACTCCAGTTGCCGGACGTTCAATTTGTACTTCCACAACTTCGCCTTCAATAATTTCACTTTCTTCCCTATCAAAATAAACTCATAAATACAAAAAAATTGTAAATAACAAACAGCATACTTAATTCTAACTCCAATACTTTTCCTTATCGCTTGAGTCAAAGCTTCAGTTTTGCTCATTTCGAGAGAATAAATTTCTGAACCAGCCATACTCGTGAAAGGAGTGTCAAGTCCTAAAGCAAGCGCTAATCCAGTAGCAATTGCAGTTTTACCAGTTCCTAAAACAAACCACTTTAGTCCCAGAGAATAAATCAATTTTTGTTTATTGTTTACCTGGTTGTCCTGCCAACAAAACAGCTCTACCAGCAATTCTTCCATCACGAACCATCTGTAAGACGATACCGGCAGCTCGCCGAGCGGAAACTTGCCCCACCATACCTTGTGAAATCTACAACACAACATTATATGCCATTCCGAGGTAAAATTGAGTAGGTACTCACATGTCGCGCTTCCAAGCTGTCGTCCAGGCCAAGTCCCCTGATATGGGAGTGCGCCCCTATCCTTTCCATACGAGTTATTTCTCGTACTTCTTGTACTTTAGCAGCAGCCACGGTCTGAAACATTTAAAAATGTGACTTTTAGCATAAAAAACCGGCATGATTTTTAAGGTTAGTTTCATGTTTCGGAAAATTTAAAAAACATTTTAACGAAATCTTTACTAACAGCTCTTGGAAAATGTTTGAATTACTACTTAAAATGAAATTATTACTTACACTACTTATAGCCATCGTTATTGATGAATTTACGATGCAACTCACAAAACTGGCAAAACAAATTAAAATCGTAAACGAAATGGTGCCACCACTGACATTGCTCTAACGAAATGTTACTAAGAAAATGGCGGGCGGAATTCTAAATTTAAATTTAGATAAATAAATAAGGATCGAAATAAGGATCTTTAAAGTTTTTAATGGTTTGGATTCTTACGAAGTCCCATTCGGAAAAATTTGTATTCTTTTTCAGTACATCAATTCCTCCCCCCCCCCATTGGTGCCCTTGAAAGGAGTTTATTTTTAACAGCTTTGTAGTGACCCCCTTAAGCTCGAACTGTCAAATCACAAAATGTAAGGTTAGGTTATTTGTTTACAATTTATTATTATTAATTTTTTAAATAAATTTTTGTTGCTAAACAATAAATCGAATGTCTTTCGGTGATAGTTTAAGTACTTGTTCGACGCGGTACGAAGGTAGAAGTGATCGTGGCAATGGTAATGTTATATACAACGCAAATCACCTGATCGATGTATTATTCAACGGAACGAACTTCCAAAAAAATGTACTTTTTACGATTACAAGTCTAGACAACGCTCTGGCAAGTGGTTTATTTATAACTTAAACTTGACCTTGATGATGTAAATTTCTTTGTAGAAAGTGAAGGCACGAGATACATCCGATTATGCTTTTAATTATTCATTACTTGTTGATTGGTCCAAGTTTGAGGAGATGCGAAGGGAACAGTCGTTGGATATAGCTTTTGATGAGTTTCAACCCCAGATTGTCGAGTTACTTAAGCAAGCCGGCATGAAAAAGATGTAAATATATCATAGACTTTGATTTTTTGTTTACAAGTTTCTTTTGCAGGTTGATGCGTATGGAAGTAGCAGATGCCGCATGCAAAGTTATATTTTACGAAAAGTCACGCATTAAGGCACTAATCTTTCTAACGGTGGACTTACAGTTAACCAACCAGAGGGAACTGATAGAAGAAATGTCCAACAGTATAGCTCAACTTAAGGTTGTTAAAGTTTTTTATTTTTGTTGTTGTTTATTTTTATATTATAGGACACCAATGGTACCCTGAGTGTACAATTGAATCTGTCGCAAAGTAAATTACACGATACTGAGCTGCTGTTGAGAACGTCTTTGTCTAAAAATTGCCAAATCGAAAAGCAATTTCGGAAGGTAAGAAGTTTGATGATTTTATAAAAGTAATGGAAACTAAAAATAAACAAATGATTCTGTTTTCAAGGATTTGGACTTAATTCTGCAAACTCTATTAACGAATCTCAGCAAAACGGAATCCAAAATTTTAATAGAAATTACAAAACTAACCAAACGGCATCAAAAATTATTAAAAGACGTAGAAAAGATAAAAGTAGACAACGCAAAGAAATGGGAATCCAGTGCACGGCTGGTTCAATCGATGCAAAATTTGCGTTGTGAATCGGATCTTAATCACAGGTAATGCACTTGTACTCTCTCATCTAATTGTTTATATTCGTTGTACTGTTATAGAGCAATCACGGAACTTAGAACGGAAATTGATGCTTTACAAACAGCCAAATTGAAAATTGAACAAAATTGTTCGGAATTACGGCATTGTTTGAATTCAAAAGACAAGGAAATTGAACATCTGATCAGGCAAATAGTAAGAAGTTTTACTTTGTGTTTAAGCTTTGTGTAACTACTGTAAACTTTAGGGTGATTTGAAACGTGACTTGCAAGATGCTACCATGCTGATCGAACAAAAGACGAAAACGAGCGACGAAATTGGAAAAGACTTGGTTCAAGCCAATCAAATGCTGGTCAATTTTAATAACCACTACGATATGCTAATGAAAGAGACAAATGAAGTTAAAGAAAGGCTGAATTGTGCTGAAAGGGTAATAGAAGATCAATCGAGCGAACTGATTGAATTGAAGCGGGAGTTCGAACATTATCGTATAAGTTACAATGCTAAAGACATGGAAGACTTACATCATGAGCTGTTTCAGTGTAAACAACGAATGGAAGAGTTGGAAAAACAAAACAAAGAAGTCCTCACCTGTAAGTTACTCGAATGTATACAATGAATTTGTCTTACGGGTTTATTTTTAGTGAACAATTTGTTAACTAAGAAATTGTCAAGTGGGGATATCTTAGATAGTAGGAACACAAATTGGCCTCCATCGAGAAGTTCATAATTTTTATAAAAAATTATTTATTAGTTGGATTGTTTTAATTGTGTATAAAGTAATCAAAGTAAAAAGTTACGTTTGAAATTGAAAATTTTTGTGTTATGTTTAAAAAATTTAACATAAATCTAAGCAAATAATTATTTAACAGGATTTTTTAACTTGAATAAAAGCAAACAAATAATTTTGTTGTTTTTCACCTAGTTCGTTTGGACTGTATTTTTCAGTGTTTCCGGGACTAAACATAAATCACCGAAATTTCCAAACCAAACGAGAGGTTTGGACAATAGTTATGCGACGTAACGCGAGCGTGGACAATGTGCGCATTTATAACAAAAATTGGTAATTTCGCTAAATTTTGCATATTCATTGCCCATCACCCGAGTTTGTCGATTACGCGGAAATAAGTAATTATAATAAAATTTACACACAATGAACTGGCGCCTAAAGATAGAAAATGCGGCGAGTTCATAATTATTTGTAGTACAACGTGCATTGTAGGTCTTCAAATATGGATTTTAAATTTTTCTTGATTTTCGTGCTGGTCATTAGTGCAATCAAGGTAAATCGAGAAGATTTCTTTTCCGTTCAAAAAGATTTTAATTTTAGGGGGCAATTATTCGCGACGAGGATGATATTATCGATAACGAAATTGAAACTGATGAGGAAGAAGAGGAATTGGAAATGAAATTTTTTGAACAATACCTGGATCATTTCAATGTCGCCGATAACAGAACTTTTTATCAGGTGAGTTACTAAAAATCTTTTCGGTTGCCTGGATTTTGGTCCGGCGAGGTTGTGGCCGCGGGATTTCGTCCGATTCCGAGCAGCTTTGACCATGAATTATATATAATTTTTAGAGATACATCGAAGAAAACGCATTTTTTCGACCTGGTGGTCCTCTCCTATTGGAAATTGGAGGCGAAGGTGGAATCAGTCCATACAGTCTAAGAAATTCGCCCAGTTTGATGCTGGCAGAAAGTTTAAACGGAAAAGTAATGTTGCTGGAACACCGGTTCTACGGGAACAGCACCCCTTTCGAGTAAGGATGTCATTCTTACCAGTATCATAACATAAAAAACAGACGTCTCGGATTTCGGTTTTTTGCTTATATCTCGAAAACGGTTACTTACCCATAAAGGTGTTTTATATAAAATTGAAGCTGATAAAATTTACTACAAGAATTATTTTTTTCTACTTATTTTTGATTTTTTGAAAATCCAAAATCCGAGAGAAAAACAAAGCTCCCAAGCCAAAGATTGGGATCTCTACGATTTCCTCTTGAAACCCTTCATTACCTGCACTCTATGTATTATTTTGCAGAAACTTCACATCGGAAGAATTAATTTTCCTGTCGGTTGAGCAAGCTCTGGAAGACTTGGCTTATTTTGTCCAAACTATCAAGAAGACCACGCCGGGACTTGAAAACAGCAAGGTTGGAGTCTTCGGTTGTTCATACTCGGCTTCCTTGGCCACTTGGTTTCGTTACAAATTTCCTCATCTCGTGGATGCCGCTTGGGCGAGTAGCGCTCCCCTACGCGCAGCTATCGACTTCCACGGTAAATTCCAACTTCCTATTTCTAAAAATTAAACTGATATTTACATTATTTAAAGGTCAATTTATTGTAATTTCAGAATACTTTGAAGTTGCTACTCAAGTTTATGCAAATGTCAGCTCTAAATGTTACAATACAATTCGTGACGGATACGCAGAAGCCCAGGAGCTTCTATCAACACCAGAAGGAACTGAAAAGGTCAAATTGATGCTTGCGTAAGTCACATTTGGACTTTCAACATTTTTTAAAGTATTATTTTTAGTAACTGGGGTTGTGGCAGTCTAAATGACATGGAAAGTTCAAGCATCCTCGCTCAAGTGCGCTACGTCTTAGCCGACCATAACATTCCTGCGGATCACGGCATTGAAAGTTGCAAAATTTTGGAATCTGATCGTGAAAATGCAACAGCGTTTGAAAATTTAGCCAAATTTTTGATTTTTAAATCGCCGGAAATTTGTACTCTCGACGAAGCGGCAGAGTTTCCGAATGATGGTGATTATTTTTTCTTTTGTTTTGCCTTACCTTGAATTTTAAAGTACTTTACCGTCCAGGTTTGTTGTGGAATTATCAAACTTGTACCGAATTTGGCTATACGTTAACGGAATCGAGCAAGCAGCCGTTTAACGATTCAAATCAAGACCTTTTCCAAGAAGACGTGGATATCTGCATTGAGAGTTTTGGATCGGAGTAAGTTTTTGAATTTCTGTTTGTAAAATTTTGACTGAACCGAATGAATGTTTAGATTTACAAAAGAAGTCATGCAAAGAGGAGTCGATAGATTAAACCGCGTATACGGATCGGTTCATTTAAAGGTCACCAAAGTTCTTAGCATTCATGGTAGCCAGGATCCTTGGCATAAATTGGGATTGTATCAAGAAGTTGACGAAGAAGCTCCTGTTATTTTTATCGAAGGAGCATCTCATTGTGCCGATCAATTTTTGAGATACTTGAATGTGCCGATACAGTTGAGAAGGGCCCAGATTAAAGCTAGAAAAATAATGACAAAGTGGCTGAGATAAAAAAATGTTGAAATTACAATAAAATTTAATTATAAATGTAATTTTATTTTTTTATTTATTAAATTCAAGTTGCCTACACTAGAGACACTCCTGGTGATATTTAGTTTTGGCGGGAATTACATCGGCATTGTTGTTAGTCGAATGATGACAGAGGCGTAACTTGATTCGCGTTCACCGTAGTTCACGTTCTCTTAAATGTTTAAAAATATTTGTGTCTTTAAATTTGTAATTAATCGATTAACAAACGGCATAGTTTTTAATCAAAAACTAAACGGAAATGTAGTTCCACGAATTCGCACACATGTTTTTGTTTCAGCCGACGACGCGTAGTTTCTTTTGTTTTGTGCAAGAGTTAACATGTGCAGTGATTTTTGTCGTTTTACGGTGAACTTATGAAAGTTTTAATTAAATGTGGGTGATTAGTGTATTGGCGAGGTATTAACGAGACCCCAGGAACGAACTTAGAGGGGTCAATTTTCTTGTGTAAGTATTACTGCATAATTTTTTTTTAAATCTGGAAGAACCAAATTTATACTTAAACGATCAAACTTTTTGTGTGATGGCTTTTCCGTTAAAATATTTAAAAAATTTCGTTTCGTTTTCACACAATTCCTTAATTGGTACATTGGTCTGATTGGTATTAAAAGTGAAACTTAAAAAAAAAAAGTTGGAACTTTGGCATTTTTTATGGTCGCGCCATCTTGGGGGCAGACGCCAGCGAGAAACAGCATTTTATTTTTGTGATTTGCTTGAAAATCTTAAAATATTTTGTGTTTCAACATTCAACCTGTCTGTTAGTGGGTACCCGGTGATTCACCGAAATATGAGTCACCGTATTTATAAAGATCTGTATTTTTAATATTTTTACAATTTTGATAGGTAATGTCTTTTGTCATTCAACTTTATGCTAATTTATCTTTAATAAAATACTACTTAAAAAATTGCTATCTTTTAATTTTGGTCCGATTTTGGAATAATAAAGCACTTCCACTCCAACATGGCTGCCGAACAGCAGCTTGGTGGTATGGTTGGTGGTATTCGCCATAAAATTTGTTAAGGATTCAAGTGTTTTAGTTATAAAAATGTATTTTTTATAGAATTCTAACCAGTTCTTTTAGCATTTTTAGCTTTTATGACACGGTGGTGATTGTTTTATAATAAATTGGGCTACTAAAATCCACTATACTTGCAAATAATTGAATAAATTGTGTGTTATTAAATTTTTCAAAATTATTAACCTGAAATATTAAAAGTTACAATAATTTAATAATTTTAACAGTTATTTAAATGAAATACCATACAATAAATAAATAAACAACATTTCAGCTGTTATGTTTTGTAATTATTTGCCAGCATTTTTGTGTTTCAGTAATTTGTTTGACTTTCCGGTTCATGTTCAAATAGCAGGGCTATACAACCAGAATTTGTTATTTTCCAACTTCTGCCGGTTTGCCTTTAACCAAAGTCAAATATTTACAGAATAAAAAGTACAGTAAAATTAAATGAATGATTAAACTTAACCAAATCAAACTAGAAAATATCTAATTTAAATGGTTTTTCGTCAGTTTGAGTTATAGGTAGGGAATTTTCAAACTTGGGCGAAATTTGTATCGGCCGGGCTTAATGCATTCTCGACTAGAAGATTTGCTAATTTTTAAGACATAATTTTTATATTTTTTAGTAAACTCCTGAACTGTGCTAGTTACGATTATATCTTTCACTAAATCTGAATGTATTTATGTAAATTACTCAAAAACACAAAAATGCTGGAAACTAATTATTAATAAACAGCTGAAATGTTGTTTATTTTTATTTAAAGCAATTTATTTCAAATTATTGTACCTAACTTTTAATATTTAAGGCTAATAATTTTCAAAAATTTAATAACACAAATTATTCAATTATTTGTAAGTATAGTGGATTTTAGTAGCCCAATTTATTATAAAACAATCACCACCGTATCATAAAAGCTAAAAATGCTAAAAGAACTGGTTAGAATTCTATAAAAAAATACATTTTTATATAGAAAACACTTAAATCTTTAACAAATCTTATGGCGAATACCACCAACCATACCACCAAGCTGCTGTTCGGCAGCCATGTTGGAGTGGGGGAGTGGAAGTGCCCTATTTGTATAATCTTGTGCTCAATCCGCAGGCGCACTTGGTTAAATTACAGTTTACTGTTTCGTGGATAAGTGGCGTAACAACTTTGATTGTGACCAGTGTTTAGTCGGCACATAGCCCTTTTAAAATAATTTTCTGAAAATAAAAATTGAATTTTATAACTAACCGTTTGAGAAGACAAATTAGAGCTTGTCAATTTAATAAATATTTTAAATAATTGTAATTATCAAGGACTAAAACATATTTACAGATAAAGCTATAATACAGGGGACCCATCACTCGTCGGAAAAGTCAGGAAATTTAAGATCTTCCTAATTTTATCAGAGAAAGAAAAGTCAGAGAATTTTTCATTTTTAGTGCCAAGTCAGTTTAATTTTGTTTTTAAATTTTTATTAATTAAAATTAAAAATTATATTTTCATTTTTATAATTTTTACTTCCTTGTAAAATAAGGAAGTATTGTGATACCGATTGTTTTCGATTTCCAGATTTTGACGGAAATATCCGTTTTGACCTTCCCTGAATCCATTTTGACTATTTCCGTTGTGACGTCTGTACGTACGTACGTATGTACGGACGTCTGTATGTCGCATAACTCAAATACGGTAGGTCGTAGAAAGTTGAAATTTTGGATTTGAGACACTTATAGCATCTAGTTGTGCACCTCCTATTTTTGGTTGCGATTGTCCGTGCCAAAAGTTGTAATTAATGACGCGCATGAATAAATTAACGAGATTCCTGTCCAATTATTATAAAAATTACAAGGAAGTTATGTGGTGTCTACATCAGATTTTTATTTATTATTCCCTACACTGGAAAAAAAATTATCATTTTTGCGCCGATGAACAAAATTCGTAGAAACAGAAACATTTTCTACAACAGAGTTTGCGAGAGCATACATTTACAGTAGAACCCCGATTATCCGTGCGCGCATTATCCGTGAAGCGGTTTATCCGTGGGCGCGTTATACTTCGATTACCGTGCGCGGATTATCCGTGCGGCGGTTTTAAGGCATCTTTTTGTGTTATATACATAATATGAAATTTCGCTGAATTTATTGTTTTGTACAAATGACTTGTACAAATGTACTTCAAGTGTCAATTCGTCTAAATTTTCTGCTTATCTACTTTATTTAATTTAAGTAAAAGTCAAAAAACAAACAAAATTATCTGATTTTTTCAAATAGAACTTTTAAATTAATATGTTCCTTGTTTGTAATCTACTATATAATAAGAATATTTTGTAATATTAACAAAAAACGTCAATTATTATTATCCGTGTTTTTCAATTATCCGTGCTGAGCCCGGTCCCGGTCGACCCGGATAATCGAGGTTCTACTATATCTTGATTAATTTAGACGCAGGAGGCAATCAAAGTTTCTGATTATGATTCTTTAGTAGTAAGTTAGGGGGCGTCCTTTAATTACGTGAGGCGTTTAGGGGGGGGTGTCAAGCCAAATCTCACGGGGGGAGAGGGGGTCTCGGCAAATATCACGTAATTTTTTTGAGTTAACTATTCTTAAATAAAAAAATTAAGCAAATTATGCTTTTTTAATAAATCCAACGCAATCAAGCACAGATTAAAGTATTTACACTAAAGATACGCATTTTAAAAAACTCACGTGAGATTTGAAGGGGGGAGGGGGTCGAGCCAAATTTCACATCTCATCAAAGGAGGCGGGGGGGTCTAAAAATCGCCAAAATCACCTCACGTAATTAATAGACGCCTCCTTATTACTAATTTAAAAATTTGTTAACCTTTGACCTTAACACAGAAACAGGTTCGTAGCTAGAGTTGAATTTGAGGTAGGGCAACGGTGGTTGCGAGTAGGACGGAGGCAAAAGTTTTACTTGATCTGTATCTGGTTCAGTGGCGTATTTACCCAAGGGCCAAGAGGGCCATGGCCCGGGGCGGAAGGCTTCGAGGGGCGGCGCAAGGCGTCCCTCGCGCTCAGCTTGGGGCGCATTTTATAATCGTTACATACACTGAGAGAACAAATAAAAATTAATTTTTGTTTTTTATAATTAATTTATAGAGTGGCAAACTTTTTGGGCCCAGGGCGCCAAATTTTAAAATACGTCACTGATCTGGTTAATCGATTTTTGATGTACTTGACTTGTGAATGTGATTCAGTGAGGTACTTAATTGTCGGGGGGGGGGGGGGAATAAATAGATAAGATAGTCTTTATGCAGTATACTTTACGTATTTGCTATTACAACTTCTAGGTATTTGTGCTTTATTGTATTTTATTAATTTTATTTAACAGAAGTGTAAATTAAAAACTCACAGACCAACACCAATTCAGGATTCATTAGAATAAAAATATTTCAGTGACGGCTCGTCAGGGGTCACCTACCCCACATTCTCCCCAAATTACTTACTCATGGACCGCAACTGCTTAGTTGATGGTATTTTTTAATGTAAGGCATTGCTCCACAATACCCTACCAATTAACAATAATAAAAATGAGCTCTTTAAGAAAGAAATAATTCCACTAACCCACAATTCCGTTTTCACTTTATGACATACAAATACTACTACTTAGTCGGGGAGCTACAATAGAATCTTATACCGGGTGCTGAATGAGTTTAGCCGAACATAGCAAATTAGGGTCTAGGACTTTTCGTTGCGAGCGTTTCGTCGCAAGGATTATTAGACGCAAGACCCATTAACCGCGATCTTTTTCGACGCAAGACCCATTAGCCGCGGCTCTTTTCGTCGCAGAACTTATTAGCCGCGGCTCTTTTCGTCACAGAACCTATTCACAGCGACATTTTTCGACACAAGACTTATTAGCCGCAAGAACTAATTTTAATCTAGATAGGTGAATTGAATAAGTCCGATAAGTTGGCATAATATCGACGGTGCTAGGACATTTTGCTCCCAGACATTTTACTACTAGGACATTTTGCTCCTAGGACGTTTCGCTACCACTTTTACTTTCTTACTAAACTTACATAATTCATTCATTTTACGGCGGATCCGTGATTTGCCGTAGTTGCGCCAGCCAAAACTGACCCTACGCTACCCTGCGCTCCGCTCCGCTTAGCTCCTGGCGCTCCGGGCCATTATGGCTGGCGCTTAACTCATTAAAAACATGCCTGAAGCCAATCCACCTCGACTGGGAGGCTCCACTTCGACTGGGAAGCCCCACCTCGACTGGGTAGCCCGAAATATTCTATAAATTATTTATTTAAATTTAGTTACAGCGTAGGAATGATCCGGTATCGAAATGTCCTAGTAGCTAAATTTCCGGGAGCGAAATGTCCGGTCATCCACGCAGAAGCCGCTAATAAAAGAATACAGTATGAACTGGGTATGCTTCATCCAGCAATTTGGAAATTTATAGATGGGTTAAGAAAAGTCCAAAAAAGTCGTGATATTTATTATTAAAGTCTTATTGCTAGAAATTCTCTACTTCATAAATTAAAAAAGTACAGAGATGCTGATGAGAGAATCCAAAAAATTGTGCAAGATTTTCATAATAGAAATATTATTGATTATTTACAAGGACTTGTACATAACTTTGAAATGCACAATTAAAACCTTAATTTTTTAAAGGTTTTGTTTTTAGTTTGAAGTTTCTTAAGTTTTTATTTTTAAGTTTTTAAATAATAAATTTATTATTAACAAATCTAATATTAATTAATTGTGTCAAGTTGTTTTTAAAGTTCTAAATAATAAATTCCTTTTTTTGCAATTTTGCGGCCAATAGTCCTGCGGGCCTGCGGCGAAGTGATTTTGAGGCCAACAGTCCTGCAGCGAAGTGATTTTGCGGCCATCAGTCCTGCGGCAAATTGTCCATGCGACCAATAAATTTTGCGTCAAAATAGTTTTGCGACGAACCGGCTGCGGCGAAACGGCTGCGGCAAAACGGCCGCTACGAAACGCTTGCGACGAACTATCCCATTCCCTTAATTTATATTTTCAAAAATAATTACCATGGAAACTTACATGGCCAGTGCGATAAATGAAAATTTTAACAATTTCGAAAGCATTTTTTGACCTTTTAAGTAAAATCTAGATGAAATCTAATGGTCTTATCGTTCATAATTTATATTTAAATGCATTATTTTTGTGTCTTTTATTTTTGCTCTAAAAAAAATAGGGAAGCAAGAATTTGCATAAATAAGTTTTTACAAGTTAATTTCCTATGTTCGGCTAGTCATTCAGTCCTGGATACTAATTCTGCCGAACACTTGAAACAGGCTCGCGGAACATCGGTTGAGAACCACTGATTTAGACCGACGACTTCTTGATCCGGATTGGAGAATGTCTTTGTAACCCTGTTTTAAAAGTTGATTGTGGCAATCATCACTGCAAGGGGAGCGACGGACGACTTGAATGAAAATTCCACAAGCCGGCTGCTAACTTCAATTATTGAAAACTAAATCTAATAAGTAGAGTACGGACTTTTAAGCATAAAGAATCGTGAAAATAGCACAAAAAGTAACACAAAAAAAAAATAATAAAATTAAAAAAAATAGTAATAAAATGTAAAATAATTTCTCTACATCATTTTTTTTTCTAAAAAATGAAATTTTTAATTTTTTTTCTAAATTTTTCATTAAAAATTAATTGTTAATTGAGGCGTTCTTAAATTTCACAAAGACGCTAGCTATTTGCTTTAACGTATAATTAAATTCAATATTTTATGCCAATACTCAGTGACGTATTTTAAAATTTGGCGCCCTGGGCCCAAAAGTTTTGCCGCCCCATAAATGAATTGAAAAAAACAAAAATTAAGTTTTATTTGTTCTCTCGGTGTAGGTATAAAGTTTATAAAATGCGCCCCAAGCTAAGCGCAAGGGACGGCTTGCGCCGCCCCTCGAAGCCTTCCGCCCCGGGCCACGGCCCTCTTGGCCCTTGGATAAATACGCCACTGCCAATACTTGACCTTTTTTTGCCAAAATACTAGAACTTTTGAAATGGTATTTAACACATCTATAGCTTCTGTTAAAGGAAGATCTATTGTCTCCAGCTACCTAATAGATGAGCTAATTTAGCTATAATGTGCTTTTATAACAGTGAATTTTAGTTAAAGCTCCTTTTATTTAATCATTTGATTTAGTTGACGAATGCCTACTGTGATTTAAATTTCAAACCTATTTATTGCTCTTATCCTTAGGGATAAACCGGTAAACGTCTGCCAATTTCAATTCCCTAGTCAAGCAACATCCTATATTTACCTCACAAAATTTTGTGACTTATAAAATGGGTTAGGTCAAATCGTCATTAGCTCCCGGTCTAAAATAAATATAGATAAATTTATGTATCTACCGCAATTTTTTTTTAATTTATCGAAAATGTGCTAAAATTTTCGAGTTTTTCGAATTATTGCAATTTCAAAATCTAAGAAAATACCCTGATTGAATTTCGTTAATCCATTCATGCGCGTCAATGTGGTGAAAATATTTGCAAAAACTCCCGACTATATAGTCCCCATTCTTGAATGCAATACTCAGAACAACATACATGTATTTTAATTACAGGTCGCAATTTATTCAAAGGCGTTGCTTCCAAAAATTGGAGGGGGGCAAATTTAAACGCTATTAAAATTTATTTATGTTAAAAAACGATTAAGTATAAAATAAAAAATATATTTTATCAAAGAGAAAAGCGGTTCACATTAACAAAATAATTTTTCCTATTTCTTTGGATTTTTATGTTGCCATTCTTAAATATTATAAGTTTTGACAAAAGCCAGGGGGGGACAAAAGCCATTGCCGCCTTCCCATGAATTTATTTATTATGTTATTGTTATTACAACTTACTATTATTTTTTTTATTAATAATAACTCAAGCGAAGAAGTGCATAATTTATAATATATTCAAAATTTATTTATAATCGCTTTTGAAGGTTTTCCATATTTCGTTTCATTCTAATTACTAATTTTTATTGGTTGTGTTGGCAGTCAATTTTCATTCATTCAAATTATGTTTACCTATATTTTTGCAAAAGAAATTTAAAAAAACTTGCTGGATAGTCGCATAGTTCATTTAAATTGTAGAGCAAATTACGTTATAGCTACTGAGAGAATTTATACTTTAAAATCATCAATTTTTATAGCGCAATAATTAGTAGCAGTAACATTTACTTTTATTGCATTTATTATCAATTATTATTGTACATCGAAGTAATTGGTACCAAACGTTTATTTCTAATTAACTTGATTTTATTTTTATAGTAGAAACATTTATTTTTAATGCACAGATTATGTTTTTATGGCATTATACCAGCTTATAATCTAGCAAACCGATTTATTCAATTAGGTTTTATAATTCTTTAAGTGGCAGTTATGAATAAACATCTTAGCATTTTTCATTTATTTTTATAGCTTTTAAATAGCATCTTTACTATTATTATCACTCGGTCACCTAGGTTGTGCGGCCCAAAGCTCGCACTGACACCTAGGTCTCCCACCACCTCTCAATTTTTTTAGATAAGTAACGTGTACGAAAAAACATGATTTATTATAAATTATAAAAATTTTTAAAAATTGAGTCAATGGGGAAACTACTTCTCCCTTGACTTCAAAAACTGAAAACAACCGTAAACATCGTCGTCGCCAATGGGGGGGCAGAGGGGGGCTACAGCACCCCTGGCTTTTGGCAAAACATATAAATTTGCAATTGCAATATAAAAATATAAAAATTTTTAACATAAATAATTAATTTTAATAGCGTTTAAAAAAATTCGCCTCCCCCCTGCAATTTTTGGAAGCGACGCCCTTGATCGTAAAATATCATAAATTATTTCAAATTCAAAAATATTCCTTGTTTTTTTATGGTAAACTATTTAATTAATTCTCCCCCTATGAACTTTGACTGGTTCCGCCCTTGATTTTAAATGACCGCAATCAACCTTAATTTTATGACCTACTGATTCACTTCAAGTTCTTGTTTTCGGGAGGAATAAATAAAAAATGCTAATTTAGTAATTTATTATTTTAATTATGTATTTAAAGAAAGGAATTCTACAAATTAAATTATAATGTTGTCGTCGCACTTTTTGCGGTATATATTTAACCACAAATGTCTAGACGCAGGATGCATTAGTAGGTAAACTATACCGGATGTGGAACACTTGAGTCTGTGAGCTTTCACCAGCAGTCACCGCGGTGATGACCCGAACCTAAAATAATTAGTTCTTTGAGCATAGTTGTTTTACATCTGAAATAGTTAACTAAACTGAGCTCAGATGTGCTTGTGACCCTATTTTATTAATCATTCATCAGCCCAAGGGCTTTCTGTTTTTGCTTACTCAACTTGAATTGATTAAACGAAAAACTGAATATTTACAAAACCCCAAGGAGTAAGTAAGTGTCAATTTGCACGAAATATTTAAATCGGCCTATCTGATCTGGTTCTCAAATGTTTTATAATTTTTATTGCTTTAAAATTAACATTTGTTTTCTTTCTTTTTTCAGATGAGGTAGGTTCCATCACGAGAAAATTGGCATCGTTGGACGTAAAAAGGTCAGATTTTAAAAGCTTTCTTTGTGTTAACAAGAAGTGTAGTTAGTGATTAGAAAAAAGTGTTCAGTGATAATATTTCCTACCGGCAAGTAAAATGAATAAATAATTTATAGTTGTTTGTATATTGATTCCGAATTAATTTGAACACCCAGTTAAAACTATAATTTGATGGCGGGCTATCATTTTTCAATCTGTAAGGTTTGAATGACAAAAGGAAATGACGTGTATCGTAATTTTCCAAACACGGAATGAAAATTTTTCGTCTGGGAACAGAACGCTGGTTTCAATGAGATCCTTGAAACAATTATACAACCGCCGTCCTCGCTTATTGACAGAAAAAAAATCCGGCTCTGTGATTGGTTCAGACTCCAAACGACATTTAATTTTCATTTCATTTATTATTTTAATGCGGTGTTTATTATTAATATCTAAATTGATAAACAATTTACGGTAAGTAAAATTACCGCACTTACTTTCTAACTGTTTTCTTGATTTATAAGGTTCTAATTGCTGGTATTTGTTTTAGGTTATTCCCCCTAAGAATCAGGAGATTTAAATGCTTCTGAATTGTTTCAAGTGCTCTTGGTCCTATTTTTTAAAGGTAAGTATGCATAATACTCAACTTGAACTCTTACCAAATGAGCATTCTGTTAATAATGAAATGTTTATGCTTTTACTAGTGAGGGGATAGTGTAGCGGTTTCTACCTTCTCATAGCTAGTGATTATCTCGGAATAAACAATTTCATTCACGTCAACAATGTTGACAACTTAACATAATCATTTCCTTGAACCTGACGTTGGGTGTTTTCTTGTTAATCGGTATTGTAATCGATTAGATTATTGTAACATCACACTTACGTGATGTAAATCGTAAGTGTTCATCAGTGGCGTAGAATATTATCTTAAACTTTCTCCTGTTTCTTTTTTGTCCTAATATTATAATTTTGTTGCTTCATAATAACTTCAAAACTAATTCTCCAATTTTATTAGATATTTCTTTGGGGCGCGGGGTCTTAAATACTGATTATCGTAGTGTGCCACCAGGGAGCGCTGCAGTGAAGCTGTTTTATTTAATGCTTTTTATAATCTCATAAAAGCCTTTCGTTAAATGATTTACGCTAATTAGTAAGCATTGTAGAGTAAATTTCCCGATAAACTCTGATTATAAAAACATATTATGTGAAAAAAGAAGATATTATATTATTGTAGTTTTTTATCATAGAGTAATTAGCGGTTGGGTATAAATTAGAAAACCTTGTGATATATACATAATATAGAATCGACAAACAAAATTTACCATTTGTGTTGTTATTGTATTGTACAATAAGGTTCTTTTTATAATGCAAAATACAATGTCAAGGGTACAAACTTACGTAACATAATTTAATGTGAAAAATCTTTATATGCGGAAACACGGTACAATTATTGTTAGTTAATCCTTCGTCATGTGTAGTAGGTGAAACATGCTAAACAGTTTTGACAAAATTATGAAAAATTTTGTCATTTCTCGCGGAGTGATTTTATTTTTGAGTTTTTTGGTGAGCATTTCCAAATGCAAAGAGTCGAACAGTGTGGAATTTGAAGATAAATGGTTCGAGCAATATTTGAATAATTTTGATCTGTGGGACAACCGTACCTTCGATGTGGTAATTTTTTTAATTAAAAAAAATTCATTTTTTCAAAAGCTGCTGCAAAAAAATAATCAAATAAATCACATTTTTATTCAAGGCTGACAAAATAATGTCAATGCTAACGGTTTTCCTCCAAACCAAGGCAATTTGATAATTTTTCGAGGCGGCGCTTCTTTATAATATACAAGGTGCAACATTTTCAATTTTTTTTTATTTTTAAACCAGAGGTATTTAGAAAATGGGGAGTTCTTCCGGCCAAACGGTCCTTTGTTGTTGCAAATTGGAGCAGAAGAGACTATCAGTCCTGATGCCCTGAAGGAAGGTCCAAGTTACGCTTTGGCGAAAAGAATGAAAGGAATGATCGTCATAATGGAGCATCGCTACTATGGAAAGAGTTTTCCGTTTGAAGATAAAGAGTTCAGTACCTAACCACTTTTTTTTTCATGGGTTAATTCAAAATGTTTTACAGAAATGCTACCGATGAAGACTACACTTATCTCTCTGTCGATCAGGCTTTGGAAGACTTGGCCAATTTCATAGTGTCCTACAAAAATATGACTCCCGGTTTACAAAACAGCAAAGTGAGATTACAAAAATTATTTGATATTCACGAGTGTATTACAAAAAAATAGGTTGTAGTGTTTGGTTGTTCCTATTCCGCTTCATTGGCCACCTGGTTACGGTACAAGTTTCCCCACATCGTAGATGCAGCTTGGGCTAGCAGTGGACCCTTGAAAGCCACCCTGGATTTTCACGGTTACCTCTCGTTATAATTTTTTTCTTTAATTAACCATTATATCGCATTTTAGAATACTACGAGGTGGCTAACGAATTTTACTCCAACATCAGTTCGGAATGCATCGCAATAATTCGGCAAGGCTACAGGGAGGCCAAAAGAATTATGTCGACGCCGGAAGGGGAAGAATCTGTAAAATCGATTTTTGAGTAAGATTACAGTAATTTTAATTGCGCTCTGCTGTAATCACATTCGGATTTATAGAAAATGGGAATGCGGAAACGTGACCGAAATGAATTCAGACTCAATTTTAGGAGTTATTCGAAACGTTGTGTCAAATCAGTACACCGCTCCGGAAGATGATATTAAAAGTTGTGCATTTTTACAAAGCAAGAACTCGACGACTACTCCGTTCCAACAGCTGGCTGCTTTTGTGAACTCAAAAGCCAAAGAAGTGTGTTTTGATGATACCGAAGCAGATGGTAAGGTTATCCCTTTGGGTTAGATCTCGAGTGAACTTGTTTCGTTGCAGATTTAGGATGGAGGTACCAAACTTGCACAGAATTTGGTTTTATGTGCACCACCGACTCTTCCAAGCAACCTTTTAAGGAAACCATATCTGTGATTGATGAAGAAATCGCGGAATGTACCGAAACCTTTGGAGAGAGGTATATTACAGGAATTTGTATAAAAATCAATTTTACTTTTGTTTACGTACAGTTACAACATCGGCCTGCTTCAAAGAGGTATCGATAGGATAAATCGTGTTTACGGATCTACAAATATCAAAGCAACCAAGGTCCTTACGATACATGGAACCCATGATCCTTGGCACAAGTTAGGACTGTATCATCAAAATAATGATGAGTCTCCAGTGCTTTTAGTCAAGGGCACTTCGCATTGTGCGGATGTCACCGGCGACGATAGTAAAATTCCACAACTTCTTGAAGCTAAAAATAAGGCTTACAAACTAATTGAGAAATGGATAATGCATTCATAGCGCTGGAAAATTAAAATTTGAATTCTAAACGAGCCGTCATTAAAAATTATATTAAATTGGATTAGTTTTTATTGCGACCAAACTTAAATGTCTTATTTACTTTCGGACAAAGTTGTATACAGGGTGGTGTCGATGTTTCATTATAGAAAAGCAAATCACTCCCATTATCTTACAAATAACCCACTTTAGTAATGGTGAATAATAATTCCTCTAACGAGCTTAAGTAGATAACGACGTTATCAATTTAGGTTCGGGAAATAAGAAGAAAATAAAACACTCACGCGACGCATTTATGTTAGCACGCAATGGCGATTTCAAAAAGTGCGATTATTTTAGTGTGGTGTGCGTTGTGCAGTGTTTTTGTGGAAAATGCAGTGTAAGTGAACATAATTGGCGTAAAACCCAATTTCAATTTTTTTTTCTTAGCGGGAAAAATATCAACAATATAAAGAGGGTAATTTTGGAAGAAATAATTTCTCACGATGAAATCGATGTTCTGTTACCTCCGAACAACATCACAGGAAAGTATTCCAAATTTGGCGTTTTAGTCTTTCGTAAATTAGGTAATTTCAGGTGGTCCAATAACGGTGGAAGTCTTCGTTCACATCATAAACATGGAAGAAATTAACGAAGAGAAACAGGCACGTAACAATGAATTTTTCTGGTGCGAGTTTTTCAAATTTGACTTCTTTCTGTAGGAATCGAAATTTACCCTTCTTCTTCGACAAAAATGGGTGGACCCCAGATTGAAGTACGAAAACCAAAACTTATTCGATTTCATTTTAGTCCCCAACAGCGCTCACTTGTTTTGGTCGCCCGATTTTTATCTTCTTGGAGCTAAGAAGAGCTGGGGTTACGATGTACCCAATTCGAATAGCTTCGCTAGGATTTATCCCAACGGAACCGTCATCAGCAGTAAACGGATAACTTTCACCAGACACTGTCCGTTAGATTTAAAAAACTTCCCGTTCGATTTTCAAATCGTTCAACTGTCATTTTCAACTTGTAAGAGTCGATAAATTTTTTAGATTAACTTCCGCTGGGTTTGACGTATTCTATGTAACCTATGTAATATGTAATTTTTCAATTTTAAGATGGGTCGACCTCGAATGAAATCATTATGAAGTGGACCGATGATAAACCTCTCACCATAAGCAAGAAAATAAATTTGCATTTGTTAACTATACAGCAATTCGTTTTAACTTCGAAAATACACAAGGCGACAACAGGTAGGTGATTAGGTAAAATTGTCAAGTAATTATTGTCATTTATTTTTTAACAGGAAATTATAGTGCGTTAGAAGTCGATTTTGTTCTCAAGAGGAATTTATCGTATTATTTGATCCAAGCTTACATTCCAACGGCCATGCTGGTGACTGTATCGTGGTTTTCGTTTTGGCTCAACAGAAAATTATTACTTCAACGGTTATTGATAAGTAATCGACAGAAAAATGGAAAATTATCGGTTTTATGATTTTTAAATCCGTAGATCTCTTAGCTTTGATGACCCTAGCCATGACAGTTTCCGAATTCAACAGGAATATTCCAAAAGTGACCTATACTAAGGCTCTGGATTATTTTACTGGAATTTCTTTAACTTTCATTATGCTGTCGTTTGTTGAAACGGTGGTTGTTCACGTTTTGAACAACGAAACTGAAAATGGCGAAGATAAACACACATCGAACGGGGATATACCGGTGCAAACAAACATAGTCTCAAAAAATTAATTTTGTAATTTTTTTTTTTTTTAGAAAAAAAAGGTTGAAAGATCTAAACTGCAATGTCTGATAGCGAAGTTATCCGAAAAAGTGAACCACATTGATGTTGGAGGACGAATTTTGTATCCAGTTTCTTATTTGCTCTTCTGCGTCATTTATTTCGCTGTTAATATACAATCAAATTAGGGAAAGGAGAAGTTCTGTGCTGGAGAAAATCCAATTAAGTTCATTATATAATATGTAAAAATTTTATTTTATTTTAAATATACAGGCTCTCGGCCTACAGAAAATTACAGTAGTGTTAACCCTTCTCTAACGTACGCCTGCGGTATTTTTTAATATTTCTAAATATT
Organism: Cantharis flavilabris; assembly: GCA_949152465.1. Lineage (NCBI taxonomy): Eukaryota > Metazoa > Arthropoda > Insecta > Coleoptera > Cantharidae > Cantharis > Cantharis flavilabris. The sequence continues at coordinate 7,812,382 of OX424438.1, forward strand.
AAAAAGGGGATGACTTCAATTTACAGGATAATTCGTTTAGCGATTAATTTTTGAATATCATTAGTTAACCCTATGTGTATTTTCTCTAAGGGTGTTGAATATATTACACGTCAACCGAGTTTGTTTACCCAAATTTATGTAAACCAATATCTTTATTCGTATAATGAATTAATAATAAGCTTGAATTTATTAATATTTTACAAAATTAAAGCTAGTTAATTTTATTGTTGCTACTAAACTTGAGATGGCGCTGCCATTCAAACTTCCAATAATTATATTGTACCTGCATATTATTAAATTAAATAATTTAATCAAATAATAAATTGTATATTCCATTTTTTTTTTAAATTTGTTTAAGGATTGAGATTAAGCTGTTCAGAACCTCTCGTGATACATCGAAGCAAACAGAGCACGTCATGTTTCCTAAACGTCCGCAATATCGATTTTACTTGACCCTAATACGAAAGCGACAAGGCTCGCCCCCACATTATTAAAATAATACTCTTCCTCCAATTCGATCACACCCTAATCCCCTATCTTTGCATTTCGCTTTCCGTAACGCATAAATAAATAATTAGTAGTGAAAAATACATAGCCGGCTTACAGTTTAATAATATTGAAAGATATTTATGTTTGATGGTTAAATTTCCACTGCAATTGTTCCAGAAGGAGTGAAAAAAAAGGGGTGGCTCTCCCGCCCCCCAATTTTTTAAAACTACATTAGAAGACAGAATCTGCCTCCTTCACTTTTTATACTACCCCAACGCCACTGTAGGATGGAATATTTACAAATTTTAATTCGATTTTTAACGAAAACCGCATGAAATGACCATGTTTTTGTTTTTAATCGCGTTAATCATACTGATTTATAGATGGCAGCACCATTGACTAATAAGCGAGCTTTACTTTTTTTTTTAAACAAAAGCTGACGTTCCGATCAGCTTTAGTTCTTTTGAAAACAAATTGATGATTCTCAAAACCAAATAAATATAAAATTCTTTAATAATCCGTTTGAAATATTTCAAATGCGGTCCTGCTAAGGTGTAACTTATAATCAGATACTCGCAAAAATGACCTTGATTACAAATTACGGTACAGTTGGTTCAGTTTATTACCGACAGATGTCGCGACCTTACGACTAACTATTATAATATCATTATATTTTCATCTCTTTTTTTAAATGTTCAATTAATTCTCAATTTTAACCACCCCCTCCACCCATCTTTTGTAATTTTTTTTATTTTATCTTTTTAACATCTATGTTTTTTTTTAATTTTATTCCTGCTTTAAAATATAAAAATTAACAACTGTTTTAACTGCGATTTGAAAAAAAATCACTTGGGATCGGAAATTTGGTTCGACAATGTTACCGCAACGAAATTGATGTTAATGGGCAAAAAAGAACAAAAACAAAAAGAATTATGATGCAGAGGCAGGAAACAAGATCAAAGACCAACCAAGGCCAAGTAATTTCAGCAGCTGCCCGTATTTTGAACCCAACACAAAGCTCGGGCAGTACCTCGGTTTCAACGAGTACGCCCCTGAAAGCGCAGTGGCTAACTTAGATTTGGCAACGCCTCCTGGTAACTCCCATATCAATTTTCTCCGCGTTCCTCATTCTCTCATTTTAATAATTTTACAACCAAAATCTCGAATTTTTTTCTCGGAAAGTATGATACTTACGAAAGTGAATTATACGGCAAATGAAAGATCATAAAAAGGACAATAAGATATATTTTTTTAAAAACCCCAAGTGAAACGGTTTTCGAGATATTTCGATAATTAAAAAGTGCTTTGTTCTATATAGCCCTGATCTGATTCAACTTTTTCGTCGATGTTCATTCGTTCATTTTAATTCATTTGTTTAATTTTGCGGGAATTGTTTTGATGTTTTGAACTAACAAATGACGATCTATTTATGAATGGTAAGCCCTAACTGAAAAATTGAAAAGATGGAAGCAATCTAAAAATAAATGTAAATTTCGCAAATTTCTGAAACTGAAGCGTCAAAAAAAATTTTTTTTTTTTTTTGGCCGGGATATACCTACCGCGCGCCGTACGATGGCGTTAAATGAGCTGAATTACTTGTGATATATGGAATGTAATTTTAAGTGATTTGAACCGAGGTCGTCGAACCCATATCAGTTAACACCGAAGGGCAAGAAGTGCGGCCCGAAATTAATGAATATTTTTTGTATATCTTTATGTTTATTATCTGAACGTAAACATACGAACAGTTATACAGAATTCTATTGGACTCCGAGCGTTAAACCGAACACTGCATAATTTTTATATTATCTTCGGATAATTTGAATATTTTGAAATTATTTAACCCAGATTCGAAGGTGTCATCTGTTTGTATGTTCGATGATATCTGGGAGAAAATAAATAGTAAAGCTTTAAGTAGGCACTACGGGGTTCATCGATCTTGTCACTGTATCGGATTTACAATGACGGATTAAGTAACCTATACTCGTCATTTTATTATGTATTGAGTCGCTTTACGATTGCCGTTAAATTAAAATTTTAATTGAATTCGGTCCTGCTTTCCCAAAGCTATATAATTCTATTTTTTTAGTTTCAACTGTTGGTAGTGGCTTACAACGTCAAAAATTACTATTGTCTGAAAATCTTGTTTTTTTTATTATTTATATCATTTTAACCGTTATCGTTGTTACATCTGAAAGGCCATAATCATTTCCGTAGTAGTTAGATAAATTACGCAACCCACTCGAAAATATTTACATTGCTTAGCGCTGGCGAGATATTTTATTTGTATTTTTAGCGGTGTAAACTTGGCTTTTAAGTACGAGGGTTCTGATTACTCAAGGGTATACGGTAAAGTTGCCAAGCTAAGGCTTGTGCAGCAGGAGAAAAAGGTAAACACGTTATGACGTAATGAAAAAATAAAATGTGTAGAATATTGTGAACTTCCAACTGAGCGTTGCTGCTTGCTATATACGTTGTGTGGCCTTTATTCTGATGGCACATTTCGTAAACGATCGTGTCTTTTCGTAAAAGTAGGTATGTAATTGAAATGAATCATGCTGTAAAGGACGAAGAAATCTATAAATAGGTAGCCTACGTCGAACTTATACTGTCTCTTTATATAAACTTTATTTCGCTATTTTTTCCGCTCTCACGATAACATTGTTTGGCTGAAATCAACAAACACTACTCGTTAACGATAATCAGTCCTTATCGGTTTGTTTATAATAATTAAGTTGATTCATGTAGATTTTATGAGAGAATCTTATCGCTCTTGTGCTCTATCAGCACGATGAACTTGAGACGTAACCCGTTTCTAAAGAATACTTAAATTTTGTCAAGATATCTCATAAACGCGAGTATTAGAGAGATAGCATCAGTAAGGCTTAGCACCTTCTATCTCGTCCTAATGTACATGCGAGGGTGTAGGAATCGTTTACGACTGCGTAAAAATTTTGCTATCTTTTAGCAATTATTACGTACGGAATCTTCGTGTAAACACGGCTACGCTTCATGTAAATATCGAATACGCGGAAACTTCTACCAATAGCACGGTAGGTATCGTATAGTTCAATCGAACAAACGAGGTTCACTCTCATTCACAAGCGTAAAAGAAATTGTAATTTACCCTTCTGTTTTTCACCCCTGCACACGTTTTTGACATTATTATGTTTGTTAGGTTTTTGAATATTTCATATCGATTCTGTTCTTCGAATCCGTTTATTCCTAAAAAAAATTTATTACGCCGTAGGTGCATAGATTACCGGAAACTTAATGACTTACCTATATGCGATAACTATCCTGCAGGGTTATTTTCGGTGTAATGCTGTTGTAATTGGTTAATTTCGCACACCTGACTATAGAAATGGGCGGATTTAATTTATACTAAAAATGTTCGAAGATATTATAAAATTAATTTTATAAATTGAATAAACGTTTAACTCAAATGACCCTCTCCCAGATCAGAAAAAATAGTGAGGTCACTTGTTTATCAATTTATTGTTTAACTTTTAATGTTTTCCAATTTCCTTTTCGAATAAATATCCCGTTGTTAAAAATCCAATTAATGATCCTTATGTTTTTGCGAATTTCATAAATTATGTTGCATGCTTGCGATTTTTTTTCTGAAATTTACGTGAATTAATCGAGTTAGCTGAAGAATTTAAGCCAGTAGCACTAAGAGATACTCGCATATAAAATGCAAATCCGACTTTGTAAAAGCGGTTTACTTGTTAAAAACTTAACCAAGTCTCAAATTTATTGAACTCGAACGCAATAGAAAAATTTAATTTTAGAAATTCTTCGACGTTCAGATTACAATTTAGATAAAATTAAATAGGAGATGCTTCTCTATTATCTATTTTTACCCAGAAATTAGCATTGAGTTGTTTTAAACTTAAAAATAGGTCTAATTTTACGTGTACGTATAAAAACGCAAGTTTGATTCCGATTTTTAAAATTTAGTTGAAACGTCCGCATTACTCTGGATACGAAGCACTCACCGGAAAAGTACGCAGAGGGATGAGAGCATGTGCTGTTACTTTATTATTGTAAACTTTATCAGCTGATTTCATCTTTGTTATTCATCAAAACAAGGTTGTTACTATATAGCTAGCCAACGGTTGTTATAATCCCAGCAAGGCCGATCTAGTTTTTTCTCGCTTTGAGCAAAAATAAGTTTTGGCGCCTCGTCAGTGGCGTAACTACCGGGGTTCAAAGGAACCTAATGCAAAAATGATGAACCATGTTTTTCAGTGTAAGTTGTAGCCATTTGAAGATGTCACATATGCCTGAAGCTGTGAGTTTTTCTTCGGATGGAAGCACCAAGAACGACAGGTTATGAGCCCAATGGATGAACGTACTATGTTAAGCAAAAGAGTTTCCACATCATTCACTCTCTAGGAGTTCTCTATACAATTACGTGAAAATCTGAAGTATGCGGGATTTCATTGGGTTTTTATCTGTAAAATTACTTTCTATACCAATTATAAATTCAAACATGCATTATACCAACTGTTTTATTGGTTTTTCAAAAAAATTTACTTTTTCTTTCTATATCAATTTTGCATTTAACCTGCTTGCACCCCTCAAAGATCTGTGAATAAACTAGATATTACTAATATATAATATTGATGTGGTCTAAAATAGGTTAAACAACCCTTGAAATGAATTGTAGGAAACCTCTCGCACCTTTGACCGTTATGATTTATTTTTTAATTTTACCTTTTTCACACTTCAAAGTCAAATTCTATTAAATTTGATGATTATTAAAAGATAATGCAGTAACTAATGTTGGCAACACAGTTTAGGTCAGATTATACTTGTGGTTTTTGCACCGCTATTTCCTCAAATTAGTTAGCATTAATTTTAAATGAGTAGCAATCGGAGACTACACCCAACTTCTCCAGGATTGCGGGATTCAAGCTGTCGATGTTGAATGAGTAAAATAAATAGTAAACAATTTAATTGTAATTAAATTACAATTAAAATTTACTGGCTTAAACACAGCGTTAAATAGTATATTATGCACACAGCGACTAAAGTGTATCTTTTCTAAACTACACTAAAGTGTAAATATGGAAAACGCTAAATAAAGAGATAAGTACACCCATCTGCTTCGGTATCAATATATTTCGTCGCTTTATGAATATTTGAATTATTCCATAAAGTTTCACCATTAGCCAATCAAATTTTATATTTCATCAACCACATCATATCACTACATATACAAAGCACTTGCAATACGCATCGCACTATACTAAAGTATTTTAAATTATATTTCTCCTGCTGCTCATATTATCGACATATTTCTTGCTAGCGAATTTTTCGAGGGTTAATTCAAAGCCTCCCGTTCGGTATTAGGGCTTTTCTCTTTTTATTTACTCGAGCTACGACATGTTACTGCAAGTAAGAACCCGAGACTTTTAACTTCAATTGAATTACTGTTTGGATAGGAAATTTCCCAATTTTGCTTTTCTTATGTTTGTACACAACAAATTCAAAAGATTCGGCGGAAATCAATATTACTTGATTGTAAAAAGAATAAAGAGAAAAAATATATAGTAGGTAGGCATATTGACAATCTATATTTTTTTCTTATCAATGTTCCTAAAAATTTTAAATTGACCAGTGCCGTGACGTCAGATAGGCTAGGGCTTTCGCCCCTATAGACGTGAACACTTGACTCTACTTTCTGCCCAATTATTACAAAATCTATAATATAGAGTTTATATTGCCCTTCAGACCATTCTACGCCACTGACGTTGATATTAGAAATTACAAATTAAATTATAATTTGACAGTTTCTACTTTAGAATAAATCTAACATACTTTGCAATATCGATAGTTATTTCAGTGAAAATAAAGTCGTTTATTCACCCTGACTGTTAAAATTCGTCTTTATCTACTCTCGCAGTTCAAGTGTCACTTGTTCCAGTGGCGTATTTAGAGGGGGACAAAGGGGCAATTGTCCCTCAAAGGATGACTCAGAACCCCCCTGATAAAAATAAAGTTTACCACGAAGCTTTAAAATTTAAACACTAACTTTAAATTATTGCAACTTGGAAATTTCCCGGTTTTTCCTGCCGAAATTTGTAAAATTATAAATCCCTTACCTTCACCGAGTATTCTAAAAAAGTGGAAATCCTGCGATGTGTACTGGAGGGTGTTCCACACCCCCCAGGCCCCCCGGTTTACAATTTTGACTTTATATTTTGAAATTATTTTTATAATTAACTTTCAAAGTAACACAAAAAGTTGGTGCTAAACTTCGTAATAGTAAGGTAATTAAATAAATATGCTTTCCAAGTATTAATTTTTTCTAGGCGAAGGTTAAACTTCCCTCATTTTTGCTTAAAAATTGAAATTTCCCGGTTTGGATTTTTGGAATCGACGGTTTGGAATCGACCAACCAGAACGTTTTTTCACCAAAAACTGACACGTTGTAGCAGGAGCGTCCGTGGAATTTAATATTAGGAATAGTTACAACTGACGCGCATGAACGGATTAACGAGATTCTGAAAAATCTAAATACTCCACTGACTTGTTCTATTATTTTTTGGTCGAACAAACCTCACTTTAACATCTGCTTCTGGTCCGGAAGCACCCGGTCCCCCAGATCACCCGGTTTCAGAGCGCAAACATTTGTGTTATCTTCTGTGAGATTGATTTTATTTAAAAAAAAGCTCGATTTTGATTTCCTCCCAGTTCATACTACCGTGAAACCCGGTGGCTTATTATTTTAAAAAATAAACCTTTTTTTGGAGACAATTTGAGTAAATATGTAAATCTATCTCTTAAATAATGAATCTATTTGGCATTACTGTTCTATGAACAAATTCATAAATGCAATCAACTTCTTCATTGATACTGTGAAATTTTGATAAATCGGATACATTTTTATCCATTGGTTAAAATTCATTAATTAAATGATTATTTTCATCGTTTTATGTGACAGTTTTTGGTAGTGTCATGAATAGAGCTCGGATTTTATACTTTTGCATGTTCTTAATATTGATATGCCAACAGATTCAGATATGAAATCTCGACAAATTAGTTAAAAACGAATCCGAAAAACTGCTTGTCAAAATGCATATTTTCAACATTTGGTGCATATTTGAGTAAATAATGCTTATTTGGGCCACTTTTGGTGATTTTTGAAAAATTTTAATAGAGGAAATAAAAAATTATTAAAATATATAAATCGTAACTTGTGAGAAAATAAACAATAAAACTTTAAAAAACAAGTTAAATTCAATAATATAATGAAAATTATATTTTTAAGCTTTCGGCGACTGTTATTGCCTTCGTCAGAAATTTATTTTGATAACAGTCGCCGAAAGCTTAAAAACATAATTTTCATTATATTATTGAATTTAACTTGTTGTTTAAAGTTTTATTGTTTAAAAATTTATTATTAAATTTAGCTAATTGAAGCAATTGTTTTATTAAATTTTAAGCAATTTAATTTTTTATTTAAAAAATTAAATAAAATAATTACTTAAATTTTTTTTTTTAAATTATTTATTTTTTATTTGCTTGAAAAATTATAAAAATTAAATTGCTTAATAATTGTTTAAATTGGAAAATTTAATAATAATTTTTTATTTTCTCTATTAAAATTCTTCAAAAATCACCAAGTGGCTCAAATATGCAAAATCTTGCAAATTTTACGTAATTCGTCCAGATTATTATTAAAATTATTAATATTAAATTATTATTAAATCTAGGTAGTACTTATTGAAAATTTGAAAAAAAAATTGAAAAATTCGAAGATTAGATATTTTTTAGTTTGCATATCAATGCATATTTTATCTATTTTTATCAATTTTAGTGCATATTTTAAGGAAATTCGGTGCATATACAGGGTGTTAACTACCAACTAGTAGAAACGAATGAAGTGATTCTACGACTTATTTTAAGAAAAAAAGATCCTATTAACATGGGTCTTTTACTTTTGAAAAAAAAATGTTTGTTCTTGTACATTTCTGAACATAAAATGCCGTTTTTTTGAAAAACGGTGGCTCCTACAGTTTTTGACCAAGAGTACCTTTTTTATGTAAAAACCTCTGACGCTTTGAAATTTGCTGTCAAAACGCCAATTTTTCGAGTGACGTAAAAGTTACGGGGGTGAAACCCTTACGCATCCCTACAATCTCCACCACTGGCATATCTGAGAACATTGTTTTAGAGCCTTAAAAGTAGCTATTATTGATGTAAAAATCTGTACAAAACCTTGAGCCTGTAGCCTTAACGGTTCTTGAGATATCGCAAAAAAAATATAAGAGAATTATAACATTTTCGCTTGCATGGACAAACAACTGGTGAACAGTGGCGTCCGCATAATGAACCACGAGTGCTACTCCAAAATCATCCATTAAATTTTGATAAATTTTCTGTAGGTACTTTTTTATTTTAAAATTTGTAAATATTTTCTATTTTCTTGTTTTCCCGACAACTAATTAAAGTGGCAACAGCTAGGTGGTGAAACCAGGTTTTTGATGGAAGATGGGTCCGTGACAGCACTGCAGCGTGAGCTATGAGTTTTGATATTTTTCCAATAAAAGTGATTTATTTTATGCGTAATTAATATTTACTATTTTAGATTTTAAAATGTCCCAAATTTTGAACTAAGATTGGAAATTTTTGGAGAGTAATTGAGCTTTGGATGGATTTTGATTGGAGAGGAATTTGGAATCATAATCATAGTTAATTTAAATGGTAAATTTTTGTAAATTAAAATTTTAAGATAAACGTAAGATAAATGCGATACCGCGACAGATGGTCGATTTATCGGTTGATATTATTTTCGCGTTTAAATTGGAAATTTATTTAAACAAAAATTTATAGTTGGAAATAAATTAATTTACTTAAATTTTGAAAATAACAAGAATTCCATTGCTCATCTTGCGGTAATTTAGTTCAGGAGTTAGGAATAGTTTGTTTTTTTTATCCTAGTAAATTACACAGCAAAACATTATAATTCAGAATTTCTCCGCAATTCCCTATATGTTTAGTGTAAATATTCTTACCTTGTCAAGATTCTCTTTTCCTCAGCAAGTTTTTGCCAAATTCCTATTGTGTGTGAATGTGAAGTTCAGCTTACTTTTATATTGCTCCTAATAAAATTTATAAAAACTCAAAAATATAGCCATAGGGGGGAGCATAGTTCCCTTCAAACCAACGTATTTTACTAAATACCTTTATACTTTTCAGTATTTTGACTATTTTTTAGAAATGGCTTTCATCAGAAATATGACCGCAATCTGCACTGAAAAAACGGTTGATAAAAAAGTCATAATTTTTTACACTGACGAACAAAATTCATTGAAATTGATAAAGAATTCATGAAAAAAAATCACTGAATTTATAGATTTGTTAATCGACGCAAATGATGAATTTTTCTTCATTTTTTGGGCGTATGAATTCAATAAGTATACTTCGGTATCTTTGACATTTAATCGCTCTAAAACAGTGTTTCCCAAATGTCTCGAAATTGCGGACCCCCAAAATTAGACCCTAGTATCAAGAGACCCCTAGGAACATTTTTGTTACAAAACTAAAAAATAAAGTCATGGCATATGTGTCTATTGTGTTAGCACCGTTGCCAGATCAAACATTAATTCTTAAAATTTCAGAAAAATTTTATTGTTAACGTATTTTTGTCTATTCTATTTTTTTTCTTTTTATGTCATGGGTTCGCAGACCCCTCCCAGATAACATGAAAGCTTACGACAAGGTTGTCGTTTGCTTGTCACGACAAGCTTTACGTAATTAGCTTGTGGAAAGTTTGCAGCAAGGCTTTCGGCAACAAGCTTAACATGAAATCCTTGTCGCAAGCTTGCTGCAAGGCTGTCGCCGACAAGGTTAATATAAAGCCTTGTCGCAAGCTTTACGTAAGGTTTTCATCGACAAGCTTGTCACGTAAAGCAAAAAAAGCTTGTCAAGTGTCAACTAGACAAGCATTTTGTAAGCTTGCAGGACTTCAATGACATGCTTGCTGCAAGTTTATAAAAACCTTAAATTGCTATCTAGGCTAGGGGTCCACGGACCTCTATTTGGGAAACACTGGTCTAGAATATTTCGCCATCGCGTCGCCACTCCCGTCAATGGAATGTGTAAATGTGTAAAAACAACAATAAATAAAGCGGGTAAAGGGCCTTTAAAGGGTTTGAATTCTTGATTGAACAACTTAAATGAACTGATTAGATAAAAAAAGACAAAACTGTTTTTGAAATTTTGAAAATCAATTTTTACTTTTCAGTGCATTGTTTTTTTCCCAAGTTTTAACATCCCAGCAAATAATGTACCTACCTGTTGTGTAGGTTCTCATTCATCAGAATCAACGTTTGAACCTTGGAACTTACTTTCGTACTTACCCGATGATGTAAATTGTAAACTTTTGAATAAAATGAAACACGTGAATTATAAAAACTTAATTTTAATTATTTTATTAAAAATGAAAAATATATTACATTAGTAAGCTTATCTAGATATCTTTGTGACAACTATATTCAATAAAAACAAAAAATAAATAAGAGAAAGTAACAATACAACAAAATATAGTTACGCCAATCCGTCCAACATAATTTCAATTCGTTTACCACATAGCAATACAATAACGGTCAATTAAAAAAAAAATTAATTATGATTCCATAACAATAACGATTTCATAATAATATAATAACGTAAATAGAAAATTCTTCCTACTAAACGCTCAATTCAATAGTGTGCTATGATTTCGAAAGGCTTTGCAGATATTTCTCGTACTGCATCAACGGACCTGGGTTCATATTCAACCAGTTTTGATGATTTTGCATTTCGAAGTGTCGCAATATGAGGGCTTGATGCATGGCGGCTAATTGATTCTGTGTGGGATTCACGCACATATTAGCGGGGAAGTTGAAATTAGCCGTTAACTGTGCTAAGTTTTGTATGTTGTATTTTTCTAGGAGCTGATTGGAAGTAAGGAGTTGATTATCGCTGTGGGGTGTTACGCTTTTCGAATTAATTTTTGACACGCTAGGCGACGAGGTGGCGATCGATGTCGGAGATTTGCGTGACGACGACGTTTTGCACGTGGATTCCTTGTTCGGAGATTTTGTTTTTGGAGAAATACTCGATTTATTCGAGTGTTGAGGTGAGGGTATTTTAGGAGACGTACTGTAAGCTCGAGGGATGTTCAGGAGGGTACCCATTTCTTGCCGAACGGGCGAATGTATCGGATGCCGAGGCGACGTCGAAGTGTTTGGAAGTTTCGGCGACATCGAAAGTCGAGTTTCGATTTCTAAATTTGGTTTGGTGGGAAACGCAGTTCTTCCCAAATTATTCGCATTTTGTGTAACCGAAACCGTGTAATTTAATCCCAGACTTGGAGAATGCAAACTGGTGACCGTTTGGGGCGAAATCTTCGATGATATGTAGGTGTTGAAGTCTTTCAACGGGGGATTGCCGACCTTTTCGCTTAATTTCGATTTTCTCTTGTTGGTTATGCGAGGAACGTTCAAAGGCGACTTTGCGATGGGCAAAGTTTCGTTCGAAATCTCGCTTTTGCTTTCGGATAAGCTCGCTTCCTCGTTCTTCTCTTGATCCATTTTTGTCTTTTTTATTAACTTGGACGCAATTTCCGATATCCTCCTTTTCGGCGTCTGTTTATTATTTGCCGTATCTGTTTTAGCAGAAACAGTTTGGAATTTGCTGTTGAACTCCGGCTTTTTGATCGCCTCTTCGAACATTTTCTGAAAGGTTTGAGGTGTTCGAGGATTTAGTTTTGCCAAATTTTCTTTCGGTGGAACTTTGGAGGAAACAACAGAAGTAGATGGGGAACTCTTACTTTTCATGGCCGCTGTAGACTGGTAACTACCCTTCGACGTTTGTTCTTCTTCCTTCATCTCTTCTTTTATTTCGTTTTGGCAAAAATCGTAGGGATCGATTTTCTCGATTTTGTTAACACCTTCTCCGTCTTCCACTTTTATTTCGACTTTATTCACCTCCACGCTCGTGTTTAACCTCTCCAAAATGCTCAGCTTGGGTCGTTCGCTGAAATCGCTGTTCTTCAACGACAGATTGGATGGCGTAGAAGGCCTGTCGGGGATTTTAAGAATTTCGATGTAATTTTGCACTGGTTTTTGAATACTGGAGGGTGTGTTATTGTCCTTCTCGCTTTTAACTGTCACAGAGAGGGATGCGGGTATGTTTATCTTGTAACTATCGAACAATAGCGCCTGTAGATTATTGCCAGTAATGGCCTTGTCGGCTTCCATTAGTTTCGAAACGTTTTCGTTGACGTTGTTGACAACTTTAAGAGTTTCTGAGTTTTTTGAATTTTTGGAACTTTCGGGACTTTTCTTTGGTTTTTTAGAAGTTTGTTTTTCGAACGAATATTTTCGTTTTAACGTTTCGTTCGGTAAAGTAGCTTTCGGAGGTGAGGTTGGAAGTGCATTTTTCGCAGTCAATTCGAACGATTTCAAGAAATTGGATTTCTCTTCGTCCACTTCTGGAAGCGGTTCCGAAACGAGAGGTTCTTCCTTCTTGATTGCATCTTTGAAATTCTTATCCGATTTTGGCGTTGCCGATTTTTTAACCATTTGTTTGGTGATTTTGATACCAATCGGAAGGCCATTTTTATTGGAAACTTTTTGAATTTTCGTGATTATTTCCATATTGTTACTTCTGTCCAAGGTCAAATTTGTGTACTCCTCTTTTTGTTTGTTTGTTTTGTTATCTTTTGCGTCGGATTCCTCTTTCTTATCGTTATCACATAGTTTTTCGTTTACAATTGCTGGTTTTTCGGTTACAATTGTTGGTTTTTCGCTTACAATTGCAGGTTTCTCGCTTTTACTATCAGTTTTGAGATTGCAGGTACTTTTAACATTTTTGTGCGTTTTCTTTTCGCTAGCTTTCGCGCTAGAAATTTGGTCGTGCTTAATCAATTGCGGTTGTATTAAATAATCGAAGTTATCGTTCACTAAACTTTTGTCTGTAATTTTGAAAAAGAACTTCATCGGTTCGTTCTGTAATTGAAAATAAATTTCGTTGTAAAATTGGATTATGGGTTCGTAAATAATATAAATCTTACCCTTTTATATGAGTAAATGTAGGCAATGTCGATTAGGGTGTAGTGATCAGGTAAAGGCACCCTCTTATATAGCATATCGATCTGAAAGAGACAAAGTGCTGTAGTTAATTGGGACAGAATTTTTAAGTCCGATTTAATGGTATTGATTCTGATTTAAATCAATTAACCGAATTTTAAAAGCTAAAAGTTTACACTTTTGTATTGATAATTGACAGATTAATTGTGTACGTGTACATCGCGAAGTTAATAAATCATTTAACACATTCGCAGCCAAATACCTAAACCATTACTGTTGTCTGATGTCGCGCCACCAAGAAACCGTCGGCGTCTTAGTTTATTCAACATTTGATTATTTTTGTCTACGGAATCGTCAAGAAACGTACAATTTTATGATTTAGTACGGCCGTAAATGTGTTAAATTAGACGTACAAACATGTTACGGTAATCACAGTTAGTTACATTGCTCGAAGCCGCAGTTACGCAGCTCGGAATAGCAAGTTTTATCTTAGTTTCTAAAAATTGACCGACCGAGATTAGAAACCAAAATGATCGTTCGAGAAGCCTGTTCATACAAGAGATTAATTCTCGAATCATGCTTGTGACCTCATCATCGCGTGTGTACAGTATGTCAAATTATATAAGAATGCACTGATGGCGTGATGTTAGCCTAAACAGTACAGAGGTAGAAATTTGGTTAAACGGGAAAAATAATTATTATTCACAAATTTAAACACCTAAATACCACAAAGATCACCTTTAAGCAATTTGAAATTTAACTACTTTGTTATAAATAAATATTAATGAAGTATTTACTGTTCCGCCACTGTCCCGTCACCATGTCAGATATTATTTTGACACCCATAACTTTTATAGGATATCATTTTGAGATCCGTTAGTATAATATAACTCCGTGAAAAAGGATTACGTTAGGCTATAGTATCAACAGAGTGTTTTTTGCCGCTACAACAAATTTTAAGCTGAAATAACCAAGTTTTTCTGTTCAGAACAAATTATCTTCGTTGTAGCAGCAAAAAGAGTTTGTTGAGGCTACAGCTACTAACAGCTTTGTTAGGATGACAAATCATTTTTCATAGTAAATACATAACGAAAACTCTCAAAGGAATTTTTGTATATATTATACCCCCCCCCCTGACAAGTTTATGCGGTTACGCACCTGACAATCTGACAAAGTTGCCTGATTCTACGGTAATTAGTAGGGAAATTTTGGATTTAATTAATTTTTAAATAAAAATCAGCGGCGGCTCGTAGTTTGCTACATACATACAATAGCAATGATGGTAATTATCAATTTAAAATTTAATAATGATTTTGTATTTGGTTTCCGGAGAGCGACGTCCCTAAAACTAGCTGCACTGAATATAATTTAACCATGGATGGCTTGAATTTAAAGGGATATGATAGATTTTCCAATATGGAAATTTTGTATGTAACTAAGGTGATGGTGGGGTTTATTGCTACTCCGGCAGTTGTTTTTGTGGCAGCACTTTGTTTATTTTTATTTTATGCCCTAGGGATTTAAAGTTAATCACTTTATCTCCGAATAAAACACTTAAAAAAGTGCAAAAGACGATATCTATTGCATTGAATTAAACACGTAGGTTAAATTGCTGTTATAAAATTGACCCTTCAATACACAATGTGGTTGTCAATCCGGGGGGTCTGGGGGGTATGGAATACCCCCCAGTGCACTCTTTACCATTTATTCGCGCGTCAAAACTGAATAATTATTTGGTTGCAACTACTGTAGGATATTCTGTACTACTCCTAACGCGAGAACTGTTGAGAAAACATCAGGAATGAAAATGAAAAAATGTAGAAGAAGAAATGGATTTGAAAATCAATTCGCCAAGTGCTGCCTGTTTTTGCTTTTACAAAAAGTGAATTCTATCGAATGTCATAAACTGAAGTTTTTCTGACATTTTGAAAAAAAATCGTCGGCTGAGAGGCGGCTGTTTTAATTTTATTGGTGTCGACGGGTGGCAGTAAAAGTAAAAATGCTTCTGCTCGCGGTCTTTTTTTTAATTGTTTATTATATTTGAAGATATCATTCCTAATACATTATTCTATCATATTTTACTCAGGGTAAGTGACTTTTTGTGGTCTAACATTCAAAGGTTAACATAGGCATTGATGTTGAAAGTAATGTATTGGTATTGAAAGTGATTTACTTTCAACCCAGTAAATTGCCCACACCTCATTTATCCGTAAGTTTGTTATTGAATCAATCAGACGTTCAATATTACTTAAAATTTAAGATAAGATTACTGGCCAGTGGTGGAACAGCCACTCAAATAATATAATTATTATGGTTACCATTTGTTTTGTGGCTATATACATAATAAAATCACAGAAGAACAGTGTTTATAGTGCGTTTTTCAGTGACATGCATGACTTGGTAGGCCAGCCGTAAATATAATTTATAAGTATGTAACTGCTAATTATTACTAAAAGAAACCGATGTTTTATAAATTAAAACACGGTCGGCAGCTGTTCGATATTTTTGGTCATTTTGGAACCCTTCAAAAATTTCATAGCCCCTCCCAACCCAACTCTTTACGATGTAAATTTATAATTTGCGTTCAACATTCACCTGAAAACTGGACGCAGCATATTTTACCATATTACTTCTAAACGATTAATGTTACGAAAAAAAATTAAGATTTTTTTGTCTGTCTTGAACAAAACCTTAGCGTAATACCTGAAGCGTATAGGTAATTATTTACATATAGTACTACTATAATAAATAGTAGTATACTACAATACTATAATTATACACTGTAAGACAAATTTATACGTCTTATTTTCTAGAACCTAGTGTTTTTTTGTTTTTCATAGTTGAATAATAATTATCATGTGAATTTCCCTCGCTTTTTACTTCCTTTGATGCTTTTGATTCTGTCTTATGTGACTTGCAAGTTTTAATAACCGATAATACCATAGATCCAGCGTCAGGGCCGTACTTAGGCAAAGTTCATTGATTAAAATATTTAAGCGGCATTGCAAATGACCAAGTCGTATATCACTGAAAAGAGAAGGAAACACTCTTCTGAAGTTTGATATTATGAAGGCCAATATAAAATTGTCAATATCGGGAACCTATTTAACCAAATCTCTATTTCTTTACCCCATATTGCTTGGACCTTATTAATTCTAGAAATGGTCTACACTTACGTGATATTGATTAGTGTCGACGTTATATTTATTACGAATAAATTTCTTGAGCACCGCAACCCGACACATTCCAGGGCACTGTAGAAATCTCTTAATTGCCGAATTTTCTTCGTTCTCTCCGAATTGAGTCTTGTTTTTATTATTAACATCCTCCCTCTTGCCAATTAGTTCCGGCATTAAGATCGCCCCGGGAGTGGAATCATCGCTGAAACAATAGAGAAAACTTTGTAGAGAAGCTGTAAGAGTATTTCTAAATATTATGCAAGGTGAAATATACAGAGTGCTATTA
The DNA here is from genome assembly GCA_949152465.1 of Cantharis flavilabris. Classification (NCBI taxonomy): domain Eukaryota; kingdom Metazoa; phylum Arthropoda; class Insecta; order Coleoptera; family Cantharidae; genus Cantharis; species Cantharis flavilabris. The sequence continues at coordinate 7,829,427 of OX424438.1, forward strand.
AAAAAAAAGAGGATCAGGACAACCGTCCTGAAGTGTGACATCTTCGTGATCCAAAGTAAAATTAATCTTTTAATAAGTAATTACAGTCAATTACACGGTCGTAAATAAGAAGCTGGGTTTGAAATGGCCACGCTACATAAAATGTGAACAATTCAAATTTTAATTGGTGATTGTTGTAAATACAATATCCTATTATCGCTTCGGCCCACGAGAAGAGTGCTTTATCAGTGCAACATTTTTTTAATTTAACATTTCTGCAATCAAAACTATTAGGTAGTTTCGTCCCACGCAAATTTCTTCCTTATCAAGATTTTGTAATTTTTATAACGAGGTGACAAGTCCACGGCCACCGGCAACTAAAAACCAAATAACGATGTTATCATCCGACTGAGCCAGTTACATACATACATATTTTGTTACCAATCTGAAAGGATCGATAATTTCTCTATTTAATAAATAATTGGATGACTATAATAGTGGGCAAGCATCGGATGTAGGTAGGTGCATTTGACTATATCATAATCAAAATATCGGAAATGGCTCCCCCACTTGACGTCCTCAAGGTCTTCCGTGTTGACCACGAAACGGTAGTCGCTTTTTTTAGCTAAAGTCGCGATGGAAAGCAGCAACAGAGCAAGAATTACAATCATAAAACACGACCGACTTTCTTCGCATTGAAATGTAAAACCGGTCGCCTTCAGAAACAAAGACGAACGATGACGAACAATAGACAGAAAGAGGACGAAGAATAGACCGTCTGCTGCGAGCACACAAACACTCGTCATCGAGACGTCTCTTGGCTCTAGGAGAACTCGCGACAAAGAACACAAACGTGCGAGAGAGAACGCTGGGCGTAGGACACAGCTGTTTTGAGTTTCACGGTTGGCGTCACGTCCCACCTTCACATCATGTTTAGTTTACGTAACTTCCCGCAAGGATACACGCTCGATCTGATCGGCGATCAGTTGTCGTTTCCAGTTAAGTTTACACCAAATGTTTCGCCGAAGTCTTCACCTCCCAGCCACTAACCATCGAAACTAGAAAGTTGCAGTTCGGGAAGACGTAAAGTGTACTTTACGTAAATTCTCCTAGGGTGAACGTCGCAACACGCAATAATCGCGATCGTTCTCTGGACTTGGCGCTTTCTCTCTCTTCCTCTATGTTTGTTTCTCTTATCATTATTTGACGATAGGATAGGTGGAGGGGAGATTACTAACTACAGCAACAGAGTTAGCCGTGGTTGAACGCAGGCACAATATAAAACGAAAGTTCACTTTTGTGCTGTAACGACCACGTAATATTATAACAAAAAAAAACTTGGAACGCTAACGAGGTACTGGACCACTGAATGTTGTGTCTTTGACAGATTTTATGTTGAAAATTGACACGCCAAGTGTAAAAGGAGTGACGAAAGGCTCAGTTTTTGTTCGAGGTCCGTGATAAAATTAATACGTAATGGGCGTGTAATTTTCACAGAGAGAAAATCCGGTGGACATTTTTGGAAAGAAATCCGAGACCGTAGTATTTGGACGGCGTTTAAGATCTCTGATCGAAGAAATGATACTAGCACGAGCCGAATTGTTATTTCCAGTTCGTCTCTGCATGTATCCACCGAATTTACATATTTCTGATAGATCAACGAAGCTTGAAGTACTGCACAAAAGATCCAAATATCCATCAATATTTATTTTGAATTTAACTGCCAGTTCTATGGTAATTTTTCATTTATTTTTTACGAACTTGTTATGAAAATTTGCAATTCCCTTTACCTTTGGATGTCGTCGGTGTATTTTTGTTTCTTCGAAAACTAACCAAATATTTTCAGAACGCAATTGCTATTAAATTGTAATAAATGGCGGCGACTGGATCGTTTAACTGTGGCGCTTGTTTGCACACCTGTCCCTCATTTATCCAGAGAATTTCAGACCTCTTGCTTATTCGAAAATTCTCGTCGTTGCAAAACTACGAAATTATGTAATTTTTCGACCCGACCGAAAAAGACTTTTATCTAATCGAACATGGGAAATTGCAACGTTGCGAAAACAAAGTTAAAGTAAACTCGAATGCGGCATGAAATCAAATTCGGAAGACTTAAAGCAGCACACCGTAACAATAAATCTCATTTCAAGTTTTGATGATATTCCCGAAACATTGCAGGGATTTAGCTAAAGGTAAAATTTTATTTGCAAAACATCAGAGCGACTTTGAATTTGAAAAGTAACTTTCATTTAACAAGCAAACCCGGTAATAATGTCTAATAAGAAATTCTCAAACGGAAACTTTCGTCTCTAAAATAATTTGAGAAAATTTCACACTAAATCGTGACAATTAGCACCTGCCCTCCTAATTGGCAAATTAATGAGATACCTTTCAAATTTCCCATTATGTTTTAAAATTCCGATGCAATAATTCAATTAAGGCAATTTATTCTTGCGTAACTTTTCGGTTATGGAGGAGAGAGCGGGGTAATGGTACTACCGTAACGACATCAACACAGTAAAAAATTAATGAAAACGATTTGAAAACGCGAAGTTAATGAATAAACGATAAAATATGATGAGTTTTATTTGAAAAACAGAACGACGGTAGTTAACCAGTTTAAAATTTAAATTTTAAAGCCCTCCAGCAGATTGTATTTAATTCTCCCCTAATTAAGTAGTTCGAGTTCGAATCTCGGGATGAATTGGAGACGGGGGTCGAACAGGTAAAGAAGTGCAACAGTGGTGTACATAATCTACATTATATACAAAAGAAATAGACCGAGCATATGATGCATTATTTATAGGTATATTGATTTTGAAATGAGTTGAAGATGCGGGTTGTAGTAGTTCAGAGAGCGGAGAGCGTAGTAAATTTTATATCTTGCGGTTTCGTCCCTTATTTTAACTTCGACAAAAAAACGCGATGAGTTGTGGTAAAAATAAGGTCTCTTTAAATGTCAGCAAGGCGTAAACGCGACCAGTTTCGATATTCACTTTCTAAACGTGTTGTTACGTGAACGCGAGGACTTGTACGAATTTTAAAAAGGCGCTTAATTAAAAAAAATTAGTGGCCATTCTTAACCCTTAATTAAATAGATTTTACAGCAAGAAAAATGTTTTGTGAACGTTCCGCTCGTAAATCTTTTGAAATAATGAATAATGCGCGCGTACAAATTTAACCAACAAGTGGAGGAATTTTCATTTTTAAAGGTATTTAGGAGACTCGGGTCATGAATTATATTTCGCATCAAAATAACGCGCGAAAATCATCAATCTTGATGCTAATAATACTCACTAACAGTAACATTTTGAAGAAAATAGACGGCGATATTTATTTTCCAACTCACCTGATGTATTCAATAGAGAGACTTATCGTGTCCCTAGGATTAAATATCGTTCTTTCCGTGTCTTCGCCTCTCTCTTCTGGGGTTACCTTGGTAGCTAGATCGGGGTGATTCTGATAAAACCGTTGCCGTCTCTTCATTTCATTCAAAAATAATTCAGGTACTAATTTATATACAATATCTTGCAGCGTCTTGTCCAACCTGAAATTTAAAACAGTCGTCAGAACTATAATAGTTATATAATATTATATTATAATAAACTAATGAGCAAAAAGGACACAGCAAACTGCTTTTATCGCTCTAATGTTGGTTTATCACGAATTTATTGCTTCATTTCCGGAATAAACGCTGATTTCAACGAGATATATTTTTAAAACAAATTTATTTTGTTATAAACCAGTCACGACAATATGCAAATCGCCTACCTACTTAAAATTCTGCAAGATTTTTCAGTTTAAACTCCAACGATTGACCGCTCGCAAGCGCTCACCATAAGTATTGATAAGAAATTATGGAAAAATGAGGTCAATGAGATAAAAAAAAAAAACGGTGTAAAGGAAAAAACAGTCTGCAACGGCTTAAGACTCCACTACAGAATCCAATTCCAGAAATAAATCCTTCTCATAAATGTCATATAATACCTAAGGGTTCAATTCGCAACTTTTATTAAGGGAGTATTACATCTATGAAGTGATAAGGGCTGCGCACAGGAGGATGTACCTATGCTCGTGTTGCCGTAACAGCATTTCACAGTACAAGGAGGAATTACGACTTCTCCTCATCCTGTGATTCCTGCTAAAGGTAATCAACTTTTAAGGCGAGAAATTTAAAAGAAAATGATATTATTGTGGCTGGAAATTATATAGAAATTGAAAACTGAACTTGCAACTGGAAAATTGTGAAAAAAGCTAGGAACCGACACCCGTAAAATTTCAGAATCTGGTAAAATCAAAATCCACAAGTAATCACCCCCCCCCCCGGCAGGTTTGTATGACACGATTGTCGTCGTTCGGATGCTTCCAAAGAGATTCATAGAGTATAAGACTAGTTTTTATTTTTTTTTAAAGAAATGCTACCCATAAATTGCAGGGAAAAAAAGAACCTAGAGTTGAAAATATTTAAATCCATAAGAAAAGGATAGACAACTTAGAAATTGTGAATACAGTAGAGTCTCGATTTAGTGAACTAATTAATTCACGAGTCTTATACTACCAGTATCGAGGTTTGATTTGTTGTTTTATTTGGTGTATTTGAACTAATTTAGTTCTTGAAGATGTATTATTTTTCTGATTTCCACTTCCCCTTCAGTTTACGCAGCCCCTCGCTACGCTACGGGCGATCCGGGCCTTTTTGACTAGTTCAACTATGACAAATCACAGATCCAACGTAAAATAAATTAATTAAATTGAATTAATTTGGCTCCTCTCACTAATTATTTATGCAATTTTATATGTAAAATTTTCGAATTTTAAATACCGTTTTTTCGAAGTTGAGAGTTTCTGAAACCAGAAGCGATAGAGCAGCGACGTAGCATGGACAAAACAACACAAGAAATCAACAAAAAGTTAGAAAGAAAATAGAAAAAAGTCGGCAGATACCGACCGGGCTTCGCGAGATTGTAGTAGAAAAAGTACGTGGTCGCTTCAGAGAAATTGAGGGTGGAAGTGTTTTAAAGTCGAACGTCAGTATTTGAAACTCCCGCCAACGCATCCCATTCGTCCAATATGCAACGCTCGTTTTTGTCGATGTTTTCTTTTGATTGAAAGATTTTTATTTTGTAAATTAAATAATAATTGAACTTTTGATTAATTACATGTGAATTTTGAATTTTCTAGTTTCCCCACTTTAAGTTACGTAAACTAGCGGGGGGGGGGGGGGGGGGAACCAGGTTTTTATTAGAAAATTGTTATAAATAGATAGAATTTCGTGTATTTTCGATCAATACTTGATCTACTAATAAAACCTGAACAACGCAATTTAATAACGATACTGATGGCTTACTTTAATATGCACTGAAATATCAAAAACTGACGATTCAAAATTAGATCGACTCGGTGTCTTTCAACGTCAAAATCAAAAGCCCTGCGCTATTCTTAGGAAACCCCAAATATCGAAATTTTTAAGATTAAATTGATTAAATTAATTAAATCATTAAATTGGTAGTTATCTCTTTACTATTTTATTACTTTTCCACGTAATCACCAAATCTTTCGAGACATTTGTCGTAGCAAAAATCAACTTATCAATGCCGAGTCGGTCGGTAGTGCGATGCGTTCAATTTTTTGAATAATCAGTTAAGCCGCCTTCGATTTCCTCTGTTGAATTGAATTGTTCGAATAATTGAAAACTGACTACATTTCTCTCTAACTTGGTAATCGTAGGATTAATTCGTTGATTGTGTACCACGGATTTTTTGTCGGTGCTTGCATGCGCAGATCGCTCTTCATCGTGCAACTGATTTGGACCGTTGACGAATTACATCGCGCTACCATTTCAAAACTCACACACTGTTAACCGTATACACTACACAATTCTTGATGAATTTCCGTCGCCGTTTTATTTTTTCCAGCTAAAAAGCGAATCACATCAAGAAGTTCATATTTGGACTTAACTTTCCATGGAAATTCCATGGTAAAACGTTATAAAATAGTTAAACTTTAATTGATTTGATTTTTACCCAAACGAACATGACTAACCTATAAAAATTTCATCGCTCTACGCTGTCACCGATCGTTAAACTTAGAAATTAAACGACCCGCGTAGATAGATTTGTTTTGAAAGACTGAAAGTTTTGTATTTAATAAAATCAACCATAAAACTTGCACCCAAACTGGCGAGGGGGGGGGGTTCTGGGGATTATATAGTACCACAGAAACCCATTAGTAATTGTGTTAAAAGAAAAAACTATTATTACGGTAGATAGTCGTCGATTTTACAACAAATAACATAAAGAATAAAATTAAGTACCTAGCTTCCTATTAATTTAACATTTAATAAGAGCGGCGCGGCGCCCTCCTCATACCAGTCGCCATTGAATGCAACAGTCGCTCGTTCACTGTTATTAAATTTTCAATTAAAATTTATTTTCCGTATTTCAGTTTCCTTTATATTTTCACCTCTCCTTTTACCATTTTACCTTTTGGTTTTAAGCTTGATTAAATAAATTTGGTAAAAAAGAATTACTTTTTGACAAAAACAATAACAGGAACTGAAATTTTAGCTCTAGGGAGTGGCTTTAGCTGACCAAAAATAGACATAATTTTTTACCGGATTGGAGTCCGGAGGACTACGCGGGAGGCATTCTAAGGAGCATATTTTGACTTTTTGATTGTTTTTCTGCTCAATGTGCATAAGCACAAATTTCCAAAAGAAAACTTTTAAACACAAATTGTACTAATACAAAAATGATTAACTTGCAATGACGGAAGAAGTTCATCAAACTTGGACTATTATGTCGACATCCAGATATTAAAAAACGTCGAGGAAATATGGGAATATTACCTATACGTCAGAACTACTTATTGGGGTGCGCTTGGGATATCAACAAGTTTTGGACGAAAAACTTGAAGTATATCAAAAATAAGGGTCGGGAATTTTCCAACTTTTAAAACTTGAACATGTTTCATGAAAAAAATGTTCGTTCCTTTCAGGAATTGCAATACAAACTTAGAAAAAGATATAAAGGAAATCGAAGAAAGAACATTGATTCCTCCACCCATCCAACTAAATCTGAACAAGCATTCGCGAACCCTTATTTTGAACAAAAGAAGAAACTTGAAAAGTGACGACCGATGGCTCGTACTGTTCTGCGAAAACTGAAGTAGAAAAATAACAGTTGAAGTTAGAGTTGAGCCGATGAGGATTAAAGACGAGATTATTATGTGCGTGCACGCTGAGATTGGATACCAAAATCTGATGTAGACAAGGAAATTTTCAAACAGTCACATAAAATTAATCGTACTGCACTTCGGGAAGGCGAGATTTCCCCATTGTGATGGTGGCATTCGATCCTCCCTTTATACAAGGGATGTACAACACAGTAACACGAACAAAACCAATATAAAAATTTGTTCACAGTATAAAAAATTCGGCGCTCTAAATTTAATATTATGACTTAGCGGTGTAGGGCATTCACGAAACTGTGTCTGCAATTTCGTTTTTAATAAAAAAAAAATTAAAACGTAAAATGTGGGAGAAAAAAACAATAAAATCTCATTAGTGTGGCGAAATCCTGAGGTTAGATTTATGAAAAAGATCGGTGTAAACATCAATCTCATTCGAGTTGTAAAAGCGCGATATCAAAGATAAATCTGCACCACGCTTTTCTCTATGAACCGCCGAAGCGTGACAGGATACGTTAAAAGCATGCGCAAAGGAAACTCGTCAATAATGTTTTACTCCCTTTAGATCCCGATTACTCCGGGCCATCACATACGCTGGAGATGATGATAGACGCAAATTCTTTTTATTTCCAAATTGAAATTTAACCAAAATTAAATTAAAATCTCGTTACCCAAAGCCGATCGAATACCACATCGGTCGGGTAACCAGACAATTCTGGTGGTTCCGAACTGGTTGGCAGCAAAAAATAAATGTAGTCGAGAGAAGAGCGTGGTTTTAAGAAGCTCATGTCGATTAAAACTTAAGATGTAACAAAGGGAGTGGTTACGTAATGTTTCTTTTGTGTCCGCAACAGGTGGGATTGCTTGCGTAAAAACTCGCGACTGCTTTATCAGCTTCGAACAAATGTAGGGAGTTGGTCGTATTTTTATAGTGTGTCTTGGCGATAAAGCCAAATTGTTTGAGCAAATCTCGTGAAGAAAAATCACGAACTTAAGGGGTGGTTTATAGCTGACGTCTCTAAAAATCAACGCCCGACAAACCCCGGTCTTGTAGCTTATTAAACAGTTTGAAATGTGCAATTTTGTAAGGGAAGGAATGTGCGATAATGTGAGGGCCAAAACGTTTTACGCCTCATCTGTTGCTCCAAATGACAATAATAAATTCCTGCAGAGGATGTCACTATTTTCTAGTTTTCATCCATCTGCGGATGATAATTCTTGCGGATTATGGAATTTTAATACTCACTTTAGGTTGGGCTTCGCCTTGTTTATGATTACTTCGCATATGGGACAGTAACTGTGCTCGTGTAGGAACTTAATTATACAGCTTCGGCAGACTGAAAAAAGAGATGAAATCATCATTACAGTACAGAGAGACAGCAAAATAAAGGTTATATAGTGCGCGATACTTACAAGAATGAAGGCATTCGGAAATGGTGGTGGCGTCTATGTAATAGCCCTTACATAAGAAGCATGTGAGATGAGGATTAATGTCGACTAGTTTGCTTTTTTCGTGAGACCCCTTTGTTAGATCCATCATTTTCGTCTGAAAAGAAAAATTATAATTGTTTAAATTTTAACGACGTATTATGTTGACTGATAATTTTGATTAGATTAAACTTGTTATATGTTTGACTCTCACAATTAGATTGGCAGTTCTGAGCACAAAACCTGTTCCATTTTTTTTTCAATTCTTATAATAGAGAAACGTGTTTGATGATTTGCATATACAGTCCGCTGTTTATACATTAAAATTAAATAATAGGTTTTTCACATTTACTACTTCAAATTTAACTGTTAGGCAAAAAAAATACGAGTTTCTCGAAATAACGGAATACACAAAATTTATCTTGGAAGGTCTTACTGATAAGGCGCAAGTCTGTTTCGTATCGGGTTAGTTGGCCGATGGGGAAATCGTTCCGGAAGAGGCATAATATTCCAATACCGACGTGAAAGAAACAATAAACTTCCGTTTTAATTTGATTCCCATGGTATTGACCCATTCCGCACTCCAGTCAAGAATTTTAAAAAATCTCACGAATTTGATCAAATCTGATAACGCAAGACAATTTCCATCATCGGTGAAATTGCAGTCGTTTTGTTAAAATTTGTATCATGAGAATCTGCAAATATAATAACGTGACCTCTGAATCGCGAGAACACAATTCGTCCAGATTCAAAACCGGTAATGGCGTTTTATAAACATTTCGGTTCATTAAATGTTCAAGCCATTGTTAATGAGACTGCAAGTCAAAAACTGGAAACGCATAATTCGCATCAACTTCCACTTGTTGGTCCTAAATCAACTTTACTTTATTGAATTACCACAAAATTCGTGCAGAAAATTGCCCGATTATGCTCTTAAAAGTCATTTGGTGACCTTTTGCAACTCAAAAGGGTAAAGCGAAAGCGTCTTTCGCCATTTTCCTAAAAAAATATTTACATTTACCTGATTATTGCCAAACCTAAGAGATGCATAAGTGATTCGTGAAGACTTTTTATCTGTTAATCTCACGAGGTATTGTAAATGTTGATTGTTAATTAAACGCGAATTTTGATATACACTGAAACATCTCGAGACTAATGCAAAAGAGTGGTCCTAATTACCTGAGAAAATATAGCTTTATATTAATCAACAGTGTCAAGACAGTATAACGCTAGCTATTTGTCTACATCCAAGTTGAATAGTTCAAATTAAACTTTTCAATGCAGACTCAATCGCTTGTTTATCTTAAACCTCCAGTTAAATAAAAGGGACCCCGCATTAGATAATTGTAAACTCTTGTGGCCACTCAGTAGTTCATACAAATCCTAAAGTTATCTCGTCGATTCAACGTAATGTTTTTGTCAAAAAATCTGAATTTGTATCTTAAATAGAAGCTACTGTTTAATGAAGGAAGTATCTATCTAAACGATAGATCACGCAACTTATGCCATTCAAATTGTTTAATTTTAATAATTACCACCCTTAAATTTAAGGTGGAAGTTTTAATTTTATCATATTTGATCAGTAGACAATTGCTAGCCTTGATTAATATCAATTTATCTCAATCAAAGTTTTTTAACATTTTTCAATAAGCCAAGATTTATTATTGCGTAATTTTTGGTGTTCACCCTCCGATCTACACGGGTGGGCCTTCGATATTCAGATCGGCCTACGGCATCCATTCTGCACTATAGTTGCTTCCGGCTCCAATTCTACACGAGTCGGCTTTAGACCTTCAATTTACACGCAAAATTACATAAATTGACGAATTTCAGTTGTAAAAACATTACATTTTCAAATTTATACATTCCAACTGCTAGAAATTGATAGCTTTAACGGAAAAAAAAAAGAGAAATGGCAAATTTATTGACCAGCAGTTTGACGTACTTGGTAATCAACGGTAATAACAGGACGAAGGCGGTGTAAATCTTTCTTCAATGGGACGAACAACCTTCAATCAACTACCAACAGTATTAAACACTGACTACACCTGAAAGATTTGACTGAAAGCTAAATCGAAGACGATGAGAAAATTTGTTCATCCCAAACAGATTTCCATTTTTATACACCCCCTCCTCAAAGTTTTATTGAAATCGGAGCAAATTTCCGGAAGGAATATATTTATAGGGAAACAACGAAAACATAGATCCGATTCAACTATTGATAAACGTACAATTTTGCTGTTTAACTCTCAAAACCCTATCCGCTCTTCAAAGTTATCTTCTTACTTGAGGCTGAAGACAAATTTTTAAGAAAAAAAAAACTTTGAGAGCAACTAAAACTTTATCCTCAATTTCTCGAAAACGACTCTCGAAAACTAATCGATAATTTCTAATGGCTTGCAAGTCCTCTACAGACATTCTCTATTGGTTTGCTAAAGGACCTCACACCATTCTCGTGATAAAATGTCTTTCTGTAGATTTAGCTGATTTTTGGATATATTGTAATTCTCTCATTCTGAACAAATGTCTCAATGCGTACAACTTGATGTAATGGACAGTTTCCGAGTTACAAGCACTAAAAGGTTCATATTCAACAATGTAAATTGTACATTTTGAAACCGTTTTTTGACAATAAAAATTGCTTTTACAGCAAATATTTTTAGACATTTTTAGTTAAAAATTTCATTGTCTTCAATTTTGTACCTATACATTTTTCAATTTTGTCCGTCCCGTTTTTAACTGGCACCGACCTTCAAGCAAAATATCGTCATCTATATCTCGGTAACAGAGCGACAAAATTGAAAAATGTATAGATACAAAATTGAAGGCAATAAAATTTTTAACAAAAAATGTCTAAAATGATTTGCTGTAAAAACGATTTTTATATGTAAGAAAACAGTTTAAAAATGTGCAATTTACATTGTTAACATAGGAGGGTTCGAATATTTTCGTTAGGCTTTGTATATCGCCAGAGCTTTTTAAATTCAAAATGTAGGTGTCAATCCGGGGGGTCTGGGGGGCATGGAATGCCCTCCAGCACATTCTTTACCAAATACTTCGAATTGACGTAGATTCAGATGAGAAATATTTACCAATGAGGTATTTAGCGTAGGGTGCGGTGCACTGGAGGGCATTCCATGTCTCCCAGTCCCCCCGGATTGACACCTACGTTTTGTAAATTTAAGGGGCAATTAAGTATGTATGGGCTTAGGTATGACGATATTAAGCTGTCAAAGCTAGTATTGGCTTGGAAACTTCTTAGATGATTTTAATCTTTTAATTAATTTATTACAATAATAATTTTGTTTATTGTTGTTTGCGAAAGGTTGTTACATGAAATAATAACTGAATACAAAGTGATGAAATCATATAAATAGAGAGTCAACGAAAATACGTGTGGTCTCGGTGAATGGTTGTGGGAACTCTTGTTTATTCCTGAAATAATAAGTCTCTTAGCAACTTGTGTTGTCAAGGTGTCATTCCTGCGTGTGTGCACTCTCGTCGTTATCTAGATTTAGATCACTAAATGTATGCGTGCACAAAGCTGGCGCAACCGCTACAAGTACATAGTAATTGTACATACCTAGTACCTACATAGTTTTATTTGGTTGCACCGATTTTGAGATACAGGTATAATATTTTTTGTACTTTACAGTCTTCTTTAAGTCCCTGCCAGTCAAAAAGATTGTATAGAAAAAAATGAAAATTTTAACAGAAAATGTCTAAAAAGATTTTCGTTAACCTCTGTATGTCCCCAATGCTTTTTAAATTAAAAATGTAGGTGTCAATCCGGGGGGTCTGGGGGTATGGAATGCCCTCCAGTACATTCTTTACCAAATACCTCGAATTGACTCGAATTGTAAATTAATGAGGTGTTTAGTATAGGTGCACTGGAGGGCATTCCATGCCCCCCAGACCCCCCGGATTGACACCTACGTTTTGTAAATTTAAGGCTTAAGTTAGAAAACGGAGTTAGCTAGCACAATGACGGTCGCTATGATTGCTTCTAGACGCTGTTGTTGTACGGACGGCCGATTGAACTGCAAACAGAGACGAAGCGAAACAACACTTTTCAGGAGAGATCAATCCTAAATTTTCCAACTATTACCAATTGCTGAAGATATTGAGGGAGAAGCTGCTCCCTAATTCTACCATGGCTTCGTCTCTGACTCCCAACAGAAATATGCACTCTTATTGTCTAAATACCAAGACAGGTGTATTATTAGACCCCAAAGCTGCTTATACCGATTAGTAGATGTTAAGTGGCGGTGATTTTATTTTAGTGCGGTGGTGATAGAATAATTTTCTTTCAAGTTGGTGCTGGTAACTGGAATACATAACTTTAGATACCAGTGGACTGGATTGTATTCAGCTGCAAGACAATTCGAAATTCTTTTTCGTTAATAAATTTTTTTGTTCTGGGGGGTCCCCCGCCCGGTATCTTGAAAATAACTTTTAAGTCAACCTATCTGTATATCTCAAATAAAATTGTAAGTAAATTCAGAAGAGAAAAATCGTAAGCAATCGATTTTCGCTCAATAACATTCACGTTTTCTAGGCCACTGAAATGTTGAAATATTCTCACACGCATCCTAAACTGAAGAATTATCGACGACATATCAACGTAATTCCACTTCAGACAAGACTTCCTCTTAGACTGGTAAATGTAATCTCGGAAAACACCCAAGAAATCCTCTTTTTCGCAAAAATAAAAGCACTGGAAATTATTGTGGTGACCGGAGGGTTTGGGGGGTATTCCATACCGATTAGTAGATGTTAAGTTTAACATCGGCTGGGAACGACTTCGTGTAAGACTGTTTCGGAATTGAAAACCTAGGACTGCAGATAGACCTACGGTATGCAATTCGATATTTCTCCATTTCTGTTTCGTGACGTAGGAGTCCATCGGGTAATTCATAATAAACAATGCAAATTTGGTAAAGTTTCCGACAAATAAATACCTCGTTAGCTTTGGCTCGTTCGACTGTTGTGCACACAAACGAAGGGATTTCTGATTATGACAACAAAGCATAATTAAAATAAACACGTTGCACGTTTGAGTGCTTTACGTAAACGCGATCAAGACTGAGCAAATCGAAAAACAATAATAATTTTGCCACGACAGCGTTCAAGTTTAATAACAAATTAACGAATGAAAAATGTGTGCCGACTAACGATTTTTACACTAGGATAAACAGGAAGAACAAAGCTTGTTCGCGACCAAAAGCTCTCGCTTCCTGTTAATTTCAACTAAAAGAGGTCTCTTGATGTGAAGTCATTTATTTGTGTGAATGTAAATGAAGGGAACCACTAAAGAGTACCTAAGGTGAAGGCAATCAATTATTCTTTCGTGGTTTATGGTTTCGTGTATACTAATTTAAATTTTCGTCTACAATTTGTATTTAATTTCCCCTTTGAAGGTAAATATTTAAAGAGATATTTTTTTAGAAACATAAAAATGTGGGTCATTGTTTCTTGGAACTAAAAAGCATCAGCAACAGCTTCTAAAGTTCGGTTCAACCCTCGAGTACAATAATATCCTAGATTGTTACCATCCCAAAATTATTTAAATACAAAACCTACCGATAAATTTCTAGGTAGTCGAGCAAAAGCTGCGAACATGCGGCGCTTCCTCTCCAAAAGAACCGACGTTTTTAGACCGAATCGTACAATTTCAACCCCTATAGATATATAATATCCGGTATGAAAGAGGACAAACGCAAAGGCAACAAAGCGAAATAAAAAAGGAACGAAGACTTTGTAGAATATACGCCACGACCAAGTATTTGTTGAGGGTAAAATGTGCCCAAGAGAGAAAGAAGCACACAAAAATGAAAGAAAACTACGATGAATTTCAGAAGGCTTAACGGCATCTAAGAAATGGATCTTGCAGTACATCGTCAAAATCGGCGATAAGGTGCATTTTGCGATTCCAACCATCCAACCTGATGGTTCTCAGTCATATAACCCCTTTTGTTTCTCAAATTCAAAAAGATTTTCCGAGATGAAAGTTGTCGTTAATTAAAATTAAAATCTGAATTAGTGTAGTTTATCTCAATTGGTGTTCTCGCGGAATGACTTAATTTGATTAAGTTGAATTTTATGTCTTAAAAAAACCGAAAATAAATGAATTTAAAAGGGTATAAGTAATTAAACAAAAGTTAGACCCTCTTAAGGGATAATTTACACGAATTTAATTGACGCTTTCCCACGGATCGCCAATCAAACCAACCACAAATTCATCCCGACCATATTTTATTGGTTAATTTTGATTGACCCTGATCTTAAATATTGCCATGCCGTAATACCTAATTGCACGTGAATCGCTCGAGTGCACCCAAATTAAAATATTCAATCGCGAAATAAATTAAAAACGCGAGAAAAATTAATTTTGTTTTGATGAAATTTGAATAAAATCGACTTCCGTCTAAAATGAGCTGCAATCGATAAATAATTCGCCAAGAAAATTTGATTTACTAAAAATGCAAAAATTAAAATTTACGCGTACAAATTTGATATTAAAACTCGGAATCAACATTCGCCCTTTTCGATCACAACCGGTTGATCGAGTCTTCTTCTTCTTCCATGTGCTTGTAAATTTTTATGTTAAATAATCCTCATGTTTGGACACATTTTTGTTAATGGAAAAAGTAAACGAAAAACTACCTTCGTCTTTCGTGTCCAAGTTGAAAAACATCCGAAACTTTCTTTAAAAATTCCATCAAATTCATATTTACACGAAAAGATGTTGATACAAATTTTATGAATATTTACCAATGTAAGGCATGGCGCATTCGTTAACGAAATATGAAAATCCGCCATTCTTCAAGGGAGAATAAGTTTCAGAACATAAATAAATTTATGGCGCATTAAGTCCGAAAGACAAAGTTCACTTGTTTGCATTATCTTGAAGGGTTTTCTAGGGGAAAGAGTAAGTACACAACGAGTAAACGATAAGCAGTGGCGTACGGGTGATTATTGAAAATTTTTTAATAATCATTTTATAGTCGCGATAAACACGCTGATCGAAGCCAGTAGTAGTTGAAAACATGACATAGTTTAACGTGGAATCAGAACCATAGCACAATTTATAATAAAGTGGACACTGTTATTGTTGTTGTCTATTAAGCAAAAGAACTTGTACACTGTGACGAAGTATTTGTTGTCCTGACAAAAAAATCTGCTAGAGCTCGTGCCAAGTAGAAATAGACCCGACAATCATCGTTTTTCAGCAATAACTTGCTTGATTTTAGAGATACAAATTTAAAGAACTAATAAAATTCTTTCAAGTTCGTATATTACAAGTGTTGCTGTATCTCAAAAATCAAGAAAGTTAATGCTGAAAAACGATGATTGTCGGGTCCATTTCTACTTGGCACGAGCTCTAGTTAGCATAGCACCAACGAGGTTTTTTTGCTGAAACAATAAAGTTTTTCTGTTTAGACAGCCACTTTTTAGAACAAACGTTTACCAGATTTTCACAAACGGCATACATTATAAGTTTCAATTTCGCATAAGTTTTCGTTGGGGAGGAATCGCTTAGGAAATCTGGTGTACAAGTGAAGGAAAATCCGGTGAAATCTTATAAAATTCTAGGAAATCTAGGAAAAAAGGAAAATAAAACTTTTATACAAGGTGTAAAGCAGGGCCGGATAAACCATGGGTGCAATGGAGCCGCCGCACCCAGCGCCAAAATTCAGAAGGCTCCAAAATTGTGCGTTTTTAATTTAATTTTCTATAAAATATTAAATTTTGAATAAAAAGAATATCTGAAAAGCGGCCATTATTACGTGAGGAGATTTTTCGACCCCCTCTCCCCTTGGTGAGATGTCGTAGGATTTGGTTTAACCCTCTCTCCCCCCTTCTAATCTCACGTGAAATTGTTTATTTTACTTAATTTAACCCAATTCTCTCGCAATTTAAAGTATCAGGCGAAAAAAAAATTACGTGATATTTACCGAGACTCCCCCACGTGAGATTCGGCTCGACCCCCTCCACCCCAACGAATTTAATGGACGTCCCCTAATGTTAACACAGGCCTGAAAATCAAATTTTTTTTTCGAACCCTGATACTATTCCTCCTGATTCTGATATAAATTAACCTCCTGAATCCGAATATAACCTCCGTTTTCCCCCATCATTCACCGCTATCGGGAGATGCTCCCCCCCCCCCCCATCTATTTTGTTCTTTTTTTAACAATTATTTTAGCATTTATATTTCTTCTCGTAAACTAGAGAGGTGAAAAGTTAATATTTGTAACAAGAAAGTTGATTTGGGAGAAAATTTGCCTATGAATTTGTAATAAAAAAATCATTAAAGATGATCGAAATTTCTGCTGTTTATTTCAGCAAAAAATAACAGCAATCACACAGAACATGTACATATGCAAGTTTTCAGTTTTTACAACCGGGGGGTCTGGAACATCCTCCAGTATACCTGTGAGTGTGTTAAACACACAAATAGTAAACAAATTTCGATTCCAGTTTTAAAGTTGTGATTGGCATTATTGGATCTAGGTTACAAAAGACATTTGGAAAAATCTATAGGAAGCTTAGATTCTGAGACCAATTCTGTTTAGGTGTACTGGAGGGTGTTCCACACCCCCCAGACCCCCCGGTTTCAAACTGAAAACTTGTGTATATGTTCTGCGATTGATCTTACCTACTTAAGGGGGTATTCTAGTCTAGAGGCATGAATTTTCGGGCGGTTTTTGAAGCTCTGTACAAATCCAATTTTTTGTCATTTGTTTATTGATATTTTAAGATTACACAAAAACCCCCAGACTTTTGTAGGTTTAGACAATACGCACTTAGTAGTACCGAGTACCGCAGTATCCAACTAATTGTAAAAAATTATTGCCACGATATATAAATATATTGGTTCTGAAAAGGAAAAAGGTTGCTATGTAATAAAATTAATGACAAACCATGCACAAAAATCTGGGATTTATAAAATCGGGGGAGGGGGGAGAAATCACATATTGGTGTCGCGACGAATAATCCCCTAACAAATAATCCTTACAGCAAATAATCCCCAAAGTGAATAATGATTATTTTTAAATTAATTTTGAAATAATGTTTTTTTTTTTAATTTCAGGATTTTTCATTTGGTATGAATTTAACCGACCATTAGGCGCCATTTACCCAAAAGTAACTCTGCTCTGGTTTAAACCATGCAGCATAGCAGAATCGGTGCAATTAAAATGACAATGTTCAGTGATATTCAAATCCATCAAGTAACATTTATTAATTAAGTACGAGGCACGAGGATACCTTACAGTTCCCGAATTACATATGGTTATAGATAATAGGGCTGGGTAGCCCTCGCTTCTATATTTAATTTAGGTATGTGGAAATTTACTGAAATATAAAATTGAGTCGAGTGCAGGATAAATGTTTCAAAAACAAAAAACAAATTTAATAATGTGCTGTGGTCTTTCAGCGGCTGCCTTGTATAAACCAGAGCTTAATATTACATTAAGTCACTTGGGATGTAATTTCGTTCACGCATATGAATTGTTTGCTATCTATACGTCACCGATTGCTTATCTTTAAAAGCACGAAATTTTATTCAACTAGGGAGTTTCTGATACATTAATGAATTATGATTGTTGATTATTATCGTTTAGCTTTTCTTCTATGCCTCCCGGTGGACAAGGCGATCTCTACCACCAGTGGCGGATCTATTCGAGATTTTGGACCGATGAAGTGTAACCCCCCCCCCTGTTTTCTTCGCCACAACGCCAATTACGATTGAAAATCCCACCAATCAACTTGCACGGGCATGCCTTTCGATCGTTTTCCTTATTTCTTCATAACCGGGAGACCGAAAAGTCAATTTTAATAGCTTTCCCGTCTTCCAAGGTACAATTTTGTATTTCACTTCCCTCATTTCCCCTTAAAAGCGTTTAGGAGTGCAAATGTGTGAATGCACGCACGCACCATTAGGTATGCATGAATAATTTTGCACGTTCATTCATCATCATAGAAATCGACGATACTTTCTTATATTTTTATAGGTAAGTAAGTTTCACTCTTGTAAGGAGACCACGAAGCAAGCACAACATGTGAGAGACTCGTAACAATTTCAATCTGTTTCTAAAATTAAAATTACACTTTTGAATTGCCACGTATAAGTAGTAAAATATTTATTATCTCTACGGAAAAAGCGACAACTAAACTAAACCATCAAAATTTCCAAGTTAGTTTGGAGTTTCGTATAGCAAGCACATTTATCGATCAACGTAGTCACCGAATCTTGTTAATTCTATATCCAACAAACTAAAATTAATATTAGTCAACGTTTGCTATAGAAACCACAGAATGAAAGGCTTCCTGTCCTCATATGCCTACTTACGTACTCTATGTGTACATAGCTCATTATTGCATAATTCTATCAAACCTTCCCTTTACTTGTACATGCAATTAAATTACCTGTGCACGAGTTTATTCAAAGTAAGCTGACGAAATTTTAATGAAATTAAAATTTTAGTAATGTTTCAAATCTGCTGGGTCACGTAAACGGGAATCCACCGTAGTTGTTCTTTTAATTTCTTATCTATGAATAATAATTGTTGTTTTATTGTAACAAAGGCATTGACGAAAATACTTCTCGGAAAGCAACCCCCACACCAATTAAAACGAGTTTTTGTGAGATAGTAAAACATAAACTCGACTTAAAGTTAATCTAACGAGCTAATATTTAAAATTCACGTTGTATATTCGTGTATTCGCATTTAAAATTACAACTTGAAAATCCTGCGATTAAATTTACGATAAAGTTTGGTATACTTGGATCACGAACGGTCTCGAGAATCTCATTTTTAATTATCTCATTAAACTAACCGTTTCGGTTCTTTTGTTACCGGGATAACTTATATAACAAATATTGTTATCGCTTCGCATACGAGGTCTATCCAAAAAGTTAAAAATGTCACATGCATAAATAGATCGTCTATTAAAACAGAACAATGAAATTCCTTATTTCAAGATCTCGAAAAATAATGTTACAGTGTAATTGTGGTTGTAGATAATCTTGTAAAACACGTGTTAATCTGTGACTTACTTGTTTACATTTACATACCAAACTGCTTTGGTGGTCATCGCTTTACACACATCCCACCATCCCGACTTTTAAAATTTCAGAACTGGTCATTCCGATCCGTGTTGAAAACCGAGGGTTCGTAAACGGAATACACCAATTATTTTGTTTCTCACGCGTCATAACAAATTCTTTCGATTCTGCATAATGTCGATAAACAGCAATGTGTAATCGGTTAAAATTCCAACCAATGAATATCGTTGTAATGTTTCATAACAGGAATTCCAGACAAACAAAAAATTCCAGATTTTAAACTCCCACTTTTCACAACAAGAAATAAATAATTCTTGTACGTACATACGGCAACACTGTGGCAACTCCATTAACGCACCCCACCCCGGTAGTGTAATACGAAATATGAACTATAACAAAGAGAAATTCGATAGGTTTCGAACACGAATACCGATTTGATAAACCAACACACACCCGAGACCCAATTAGTGAGATTTTTATACAACCAAGAAGTTCAAACGCAGGTTTAGTGGTCTTGAAATTTACACGATCAGTACAGTACAGTACAGTATCAGTACAGTACGTGCAGTCAGTTCTAACATTCGGCAACCGAAATGTAGAACTTAAATTAGTAATTGTAGATTAGTTTGATATTTCCCAGGGGACACCGATTTAACTTTCTTGTGTTCACCCTTCACCATAGGACATCTAAGCAGATAATGGTCGAAAACATGGATCGCATAGCGTTAGTGCGTAACTGGTTTCGGGATTACCCATGCTCAGAATCACACCGACTTACAATACTTTAAGCGCAACTTTCATTTCTTACCAAGTGGGGCCTATTTCTGTAAGAAAATTGCGACATAGTTACAAATCTTTCATACGAAAACCCCATTCCAACTTAGATTTCGACATAGACTTGAAAGAGTAGAACAAGTTTTCGAATCGCAAAGAACGACAATACAGTAGAACCTGTATAGCTCGACCCTGCAGAGCTGCACAATTCTGATATTGTTTCTTGTTGCTGGACAGATGCTTACGAGCTGATGACGCACAAGTTGTGAATCTTATCTCGCCACGACTCGTGAGATGAACACGTAGGCAGACAGATTGATTTTTTTTTTCTTAAAGATAGTTAATAAAGTTTCTTTATATCTAATAAAATGTTTGCAAAATAATTCTTTTTACAAAATTTGTATATTTAAATTAAATCATCAAGTTTGCTGGGAAGTACATAGTACAGACTTCAGTTACATGTTTTGATATTTATTTCAACCTTTTAGTGGACACATTCAGTAGTCGACAGGAAATGGGTCCCATTTATGTCGAACTATACAGGTTTTCCTGTATATCGAATAGATATTACCTTACTTACCATAAATTACAAATATAAATATAAAATTTTATGTTCATTTAAATCATTAAAATTTTTGATAACAAAATAAAAAGACCAAAAACTAAAAGCGGTTATTCGATTGGCTGTTTTCATAAAGTTAATGTCCACTGTTTTGGCATCAACATCTTTAACTCGTAAAACACGGATGCTTAAGCCCACTGACTCATCAAAAACTTCCCTGATGCCGTCAGAACTCCAAAAGTACAAATCTAGCAAGAATGGATCTTTGGAGCATCCCTAAGCCATCTTAACTAAAAAATTACGGATCTAGAATGGCAGGATTCTTTTTATAATTTAAATTCTGCTAATCCAATTTAAAATAAATTTATAATAATTTGATTGTTGCACTGCTAGAAGGCAACTGCGACCGGCTCCGCCCACTAAAACACACCAATATCAGTGGCTCCTCAGAGGAGCGCGGTAGACAGCCTCCTATGAAATTCTGGATTATTATACTATTCAAATTTTCAGAAACATAAAATTGAATTTTCGAAAAAGTAATGCGAGGTTAACCGCAGATGCGGTAGATATATATTCTCCGCATAAATATATGCAACCGTCAATTTAACGCGGTTTGGTAATAAATCTAGCCAACGTAGCCCTTTGATGACGCAGTTGAGCATTAGCTAGCCTGTTTTGTAAATTATGCGCCTTTGTATACCTATATACAGTGGCTCCATGAATTATTCGAACACTCCTATGTTAGCAATGTAAATAGTTCCTTTTGAAGATATTTAATCATATAAAAATCGATTTTATAACAAAATGTTTCAGACATATTTTGTTGCAAATTTCATTCCCTTTAAGTTATGTATCTATACATTTTTCTATTTTGTCGCACCGTTTCTGAATAACAGCGACTTCAAAAACACTCGGTAGAAAATTTAAATGAAGAATCCACCCACCCAAATGAAGAACCCACGAGTTGCCCCTGAGCATACGTACCGTCAACACAATGGACAAAACACCGACTTCACGCCTTTTATGTGAAAAATCGGTTATTTTAGATTATTCCATAATTTAAAAGCTTCATTTTAATGTCATCTTTCAAATTCCACAAGAATTCTGATGATGACCTCCACTGCAAGTCAGTGCATAATAAAGAAGTAGGCGGACTATAAGCTGTACCTGTCTATATATAGTAATATGGATTTGGACTATCACAAATTGATAAACCAATGCCAATACAATATTGGAATACACTAAATATCCCAAATAATCCGACACCAGCAACACCATCAGGATAATATCCCTGGGAAGGGTGACTTCATCTCACCTCGCGCCCGAGACGCATTATTCTGTGAGTGCATGTCTATTTTGCGGGAATAACCGGTTATGTGTCCAAGACGATCTGGGCCCATAACCTGTTTTATGTGCTTAAAACCATGTGAAAGGGGTCTGGGGCATGGAATACCATCAATTGCATCTTTCTTAGCCTTTTTACGCGTCAAATCTGAAGATTTATTCAGTAACCAATGTTGTGCAGCAGAAATCTTAAGCTTTTGCTTAAGCTCACTCGTCACTCCTTCCAAACATGTGCCCAGTTCTTTCAGTTTTCTCGTACAATCTGCGAAAAATGTCGCATTATGTCTAGTGCGATTAATACTCTTAGTATATGCCTGATATAAGAGATTAATCATTTTGAATTGGAAAACTTCACAAAAACTTGATGCTTGATTCATTCCACGCACTTCATTTGGTGATTCCCCGCTTGCCCTAATGTCAGAAATAGCTGTAGCTGTCAGTCAGCCGCTGTACTACGCCATCAACAACAAATACGAACAAAGACAAAAATTACAAACACAGAACTTCCGTTCGGTAACTCTACCAGTGATGGCAGATCACACACAGCGTGACTAAGAAGCCTCGTGATTCGCATCCCACCAATGACAATGTACGACCTTAGAGATTAGACGGCCCACCGCCGTCACATGACCTGAAGGCTCAAAAAGCTAGGAATTTTTATTTTAATCCGTTTGACGTAATAAACCAGGAGACTGCCACCCCGAAGGACTACTTTGGCTAACGAGGAAAATCCCCCAAGTCCCCCCAAGTGTCAACTCTATATAGGATCGGGACAAAAGCTTTGGAAGGTTAGCGTTTCAAAATTCGAATGCAATACTTCAGCTAGTTTATGAAATAAAAATCAAAACACATCTGTAAGCGGATTGGAAGGTCATCAGTAGTAGTTTTTACTACTCTTGCAGGGAATTAAACCTGCTGGGATCTTACAATTCACATGGTGAAGTGTTACCATCTCAGTGCCCAGATAACATGCCAGCTTACGACAAGGTTGTCGTTGACTTGTCACGAAAGCTTGCAGAAGGCTTTCGGCAACAAGCTTAAAGGTGATATCACACACAGCTCCTTTTGCTGCGCTGCCAATTAAAAAACTACGCAACTTTAGCTGCTTGTCATGTGAACACTGCTGCAACCTAAAAAGCAGCGCGTGCAGTAGTGCTACCTGCAACATTTTTAACGCGCAAATCGTTTCAAAGTAGCTTAATGTGAATCGGCACATTTGTGAGTTGTGAGCGCAGTAAAAAATATTAACTTGGGTGAATTTTTGAAGCGGCTACAGATGAAAACTTGATTACTGTCAACCTGACATTCAGCTTATGCAGCCACAGTACAAAAACTGCGCAGCAAAAGTAACTGTGTGTGTTCTCAGCTTAACATGTAATCCTTGTAAAAAGCTTGCTGCAAGGTTTTCGCCGACAAGCGTAACATAAGAAACCCTTCTCGCAAGCTTTACGTAAGGTTTTCATCGACAAGCTTGTCACGTAAAGCAAAAAAAAGCTTGTCAAGTGTCAACTAGACAAGCTTTTTGTAAGCTTGCAGGCCTTCAATGACAAGCTTGCTGTAAGCTTGTAAAAACCTTAAATTGCTATCTTGGTGGCGGTGCAAGAGTAGCTAGGGCCCGTAAGCAAATATACAAAACGGGCCCCTAAAAAAACAATGTATATTAATTTTGAATTGCGTATATTATTTTTTTATTACCCTTTATGGTCCCGGGCCCTTCTACCTAAAATTCAGAATCCAGAAGAGTGCACTGGGAGGTATTCCAAACCCCCCACATTACAGCAATTGTTTTGTGACTTAAATAATATGTTTAGAGCTTTGGAAGCGGAAAAACTGGTTTTGCCGCTAAGTCTAAAGGTAATTTTATTTTAGCACATCATCAGGGAGTAGAAGTCTAAACATATTATTTAAGCTACAAAATAATTGATGTAATCCGCCCCCCCCAGTGCACTCTTCTGGATTCTGAATTTTATCGAGACAGCTGCATCAGAGGTAGTACAATGGGGACCATCTCATCAGCTATCAGAAGATCTGTGGATTATTGTTGCATAAACTATCTGAAGTATTGCAGTTAAAAACTTGTAATAAACAGGTATTCGAGTAATTTTAGTGCCTTTTCAATCTACCAAGGCTTGTTTCGATCCTTGATGGGTTCTCTTCGTCAGTGTATTTGTGGCAAACACTCCATTTGGAGCTCTTTCCTTTTCCTGAACATCTCTCCAGGTCTTGAGACATCTCACCTACGTTTCCCTTATGGATCGCAACTCACATCGATCGATGTTATTGTATTATAACAATATCGACAGCACTTCCATTGTTTGAGTTGCCATGGAATCGTGTTTTCTTTCAAAAAATATGGACGACGTGTGTAGAAATTGAGCGTCAATCTTGAATTATTTATATTTAGATTATTTTTGTTAGAATTTCCGTGGGATAATTAGTTCCCATCTTTTTGAATGTTAGTTGACTTGTTTCAGCCGCTTTCGCCGTCATCAGCAGTTAATCTGTTAAGTTTGGATTACAATCGTCTCGACAGTCTTTCTTGCAAGAACCTCCTTCCGCGTCTGTTGTTTTATTAATTTCATCCGGTCGATGAAGATTATTCATCTATTTTCAATAAAAATTTGTCTCGTATAAGGCGACTACACAGGCGAGTATGCTAACTCGATTTCTTTGAAAAGAAATTATTCCTCTGGCGTTTCACTCGGAGTTGACAATTCTCGAAACTTCTGCAAACTTCGAGTTTGTTTACGCTAAGCTGAGGTTTCATAATCCTATCTACTAATGACATCACAGCTACGTGTGCTTCCTCTCACACCAAAAATATATACTTCCATTAGCAATATTTCGTTTATGTAACTTTCCATTGCTGGAAGATGGAATAATAAGCATCACCTGGAGTCTCGATTATTCGGGACGGTCGAAAAAGGGTCTATGAAACACCTGAAGAAGTGTAGCTTATTAACTTGGCAGTTAAAAACAATTGAGTTTTTGTTAAAAATCTAAACAAACGGAGGTATACGTAGAATTTTATGGCGACGTGGTTTAGGAAATATGTAAAGAATAAACCGTTTATCTACCTTATCGTCCTTAAAAAAGTTGGTCGAGTTAGTGATAATAAAATTGAAGTTAAAGTTAATAATGCGCGACAGTTGTTGTTGACGAAGAAGGAAGAAAAGGAAGCAAGCACACATTTGGAACCCTTACGTTATATGCAAGTGATCGATTGGCTTCGAATGTGATTTGGGGATATTTTCGATTATTTAGCAAGGAGTTTATTGATCGTAATCGTATTTTATTGTAAACTCGAGTGTCTAAATAAATAATTGACTTGTAGAGTTGTAGTCAGTTTCATGGCGCTTTTAGGAGCGATCGTGTTGCGAGTACCACGTTCGTGTTTACGTCATTACAATCTACCACCGCAAGAAACGACAATAAAGAATTACGGCGAGTAAATTAATTTTCTAAATAAAAACAGTTGTTTAAAATGAAAACGTTAGCAACATTAAAGACAATTGATTGCAACAACAATGCAGAAAAGCGGCATAAAGAGAATAAAAAGGAATATAACAACGAATTGCCAGCTTACCTTGCGATATTGGCGGTTAGTATCCTTTAAAACACACAACTAAACAACATTTTCACACAAAAGTCACAAAATTGGATACTTCAGTTGTTTTTACATGCAACCTCGCCACTTGTTCGAATTTAAATTTATTCCGATATTAACACACCTACGCACATTTCATCAACACTGCGACGATTCCGACCTTATTTTATTTAATAATTTGAAAAGTGGCCCGATAACGATTTATCTAATTTAATTTCTTCGTTAGAAAAATGCAGTATTTTAAAAGTAGGAAATAAGTGCAACCGAAACACGACTCGCGGCACACGATTATTAACCTTATCGGCACATAACCCAACTTTAAGTTCGTTCCCGCACGATATTTTCAAAAATTACCACAATTTTTATATCACAATTGCGCGAATATTCGAAAAATTAATTTAATTTCTTACTAAATTTGCTGCCATTTTTTAAATTATTTCTCAAACGAAAACAAAACACCAGCGGTGTGTAGATTCGAGCGTAGCTACTACTTCCATTGCACACCACGATTTCACTCGACAGACTGTGGGTTCCCATCCGAGAGTCGTTGCGAGAGCACTGTACATACATAAAAGAGAGAGGCTACGTTATGTATTTATTCCCCTTATATATTCCAGTATATAGACGTTCTACCGGCGGCTGTTACTTTACTAAGGTTTTGCTCAAATCAAGCTACACTGTTAAAATACACAACCGGTTTCTCCGATCGCGTTTTATTCCAACCTTTATTTTTATTTACTCTACTTATCTACAGGGTGTACGCGCGATTTTGTTTCTATTCAAAAGTTTTTCAAAATATTTTCGCGATAAGCTACAAATATTAACCCTGCTCTTTCGTAAATTGTACTCGCAAACGGTGTAATCTGTAATGCAGAGAAAAAAAGCTGTGAGTTATTTTATTTTATGTTCACATAATTTGAACTTGGCTCGGAAACGGCAATAGGGAAGAAAACAAATTTCTAGTTAATCTTGCAATTCGTCATAGCTCATAGGCGTTTAGATCTGCGGACAAGACTTTTGAAATTTCAATTTTGGTTCCAATCCATCTAATTGGTAATCCAAAGGAACATAAGGCACCAGATACAAAGTTGGCAATACGGCAGATGTTTAATGAGTCGAAATATTTTTTTTTTTTATATTACATACAAAAGCGTTGTCTAAAAAAAGATTTTTTAGAATTTTTCCTCAGATTTTCTTTACCAAATTTCATTGGTTGCTGTCATCACTCATCAGTATGATTGGATCTCCGAGTTGTTTGGATTTCGTTTTACGTCACTGTTAACACTGAGTATACCTATTGTCTACAGGATGCCGATGTTCACCTGGACTAACTAAAATTATCAAAACATAGACAGTTTTTTCTTGGACTAAAATTGCAGAATTGGCAAATTTTCAAATAATACTTAGGATGTGTAAACAGATAAGGTGTCAAGGTGTCCCCGGAGGAAGCATTTTAAATAGCCAATAATTAGCTACTTCTTAAAAGTAAAAGTTAATTAATACCTATGTACCTATATATAGTAGTACTTATGTATACTATATATAAACAAATAATAAATCTTCAGAACAATACCTAACACCTATTCAGTGAAGGAGCGTCCATTTCTTGACCGCCCCCCCCCCCCAAATATTCAATGTTCAGAATGTTTCACTCTTTTCATGGTGGTGCATTTGGACCCTCTATAGCTCTGGCCCCCCTTGCGTTGCGGGGTCGCCACTGAACCTTTTGGAGATATTAGATTATAGATGTGCATTTAACCAAATGAAATAATTGTTTCTGTAATATAGAAATAAACTTTCGGTTAGGAATAACTGGAGAATGAAAATCCGGAATTTAATCGAGAGTCCGAGTCCGATTTATTGGTTCTTTAGCCCGATTCAGATGAATTAGATACTGCGTAACCTGTAGGGCTCGGGATATGAAAAACATTTTAATAAAATAGTAGTAAATAAATTATTTTATCATAATCTGTCATTATTTGTTCATGTGGGAGAGTCTGGTTTTTAATATTATAAAACCCAGGATTAATCTCTTCCAGTTCCACTGCCACTGCGGTTTTTATATTTAACTTAGCTAGAGAGCCCGTCCGTGGACGGGCAGCTAGACGGTGGATCTCTTTATAGCGGTATAATATTTAAGTGAAAGCATTTCATTTCGTGTTGGGGAGATTCCCCGTTTTTCCCGATTTTTCTAGCGAAATTTGTAAAATTATAAATTCCCTATCTTCTCCAAGTATTCTAAAAGAGTGGAAATCCTGCAATATGTATACTGGAGGGTGTTCCACACCCCCCAGACCCCCCGGTTTGCAATTTTGACTTTATATTTTTATATTATTTTTATAATTAACTGCCAAAGAACAGAAAGTTGCTGCTAAACTCAATGAACAGTAAGTAGGGTTTCTGGACTCGACTCGGACTCGCCGAGGACTCGGGACTCGGCTCTAATACTCGCCAAGTCCGAGTCTTTAAAATTAAGCAATTTAATCAGGGGCGGATCCAGAATTTTTTTCTGGGGGCGGCACAAAGGGTCGAGACGGGCAAAAAGTGTTCTCAGATTTGGGATTGTCTCTCTTGTTTCCTTGTTAATTTTAAGCGTCCGCCTATGTATCTGAACGTAATCTATTTATTAAATTGACAATGAAGGATGAACTTGATTTAATTTTGAAAAACGCTGCTGAACCTCCAAAAGAATCCTAGGCGCAAAATAAACTCAAACAAGAATTTTTACTATTCAGAAATACTGGAAAACGAACAAGTAATCTTGATGACCTGTACAACGCACTTTCCTCCGTAAAACCAACTTCAACTTCTGATGAACAAACGTTTTCGAGGCGGCTTCTGTACTACAATCAGATCGAGATTTCTACCTGAGGAGTGAAGACAAAAAAAAACGGAATGAAATTAAATTAAAGTTTAATTTTTGAAAATAAATAAATTTTTCTCTCGGACTCGACCTCGGCGAGTTTTCAAAATTTCGGACTCGCCGAGTCCTGAAAACCCGAGTTTTCAGAAACCCTAACAGTAAGGTACTTAAATAAATACGCTTTTCAAGTTTTAATTTTTTCTAGCCGAAGGCGAAGGTTAAATTTCTCTCATTTTTTACTTAAAAATTCAAATTTCCCGGTTAGTCCTAATCTTAGTTAGTTTAATATATTTTTCGATTGCTAAAGTTGTAAACCGGGGGGTCTGGGGGGTGTGGAACACCCTCCAGTACATATCGCAGGATTTCTACTCCTTTAGAATACTTGGAGAAGAGAGGGAATTTTTAATTTTTCAAATTTCGCCAGAGAAAATCGGGAAATTTGAATTTTTAAGCAAAAGTGAGGGAAATCAGGGTGTGTTTTTTCACCAAAAAATGACACGCTGTAGCAGGAGCAGCAGAGTGCTGGGAAGTAGATGAACAAAGCGGGTTCTAGACAGGAAGTGGCGTTCTAGACAGGAAGTAAGTTCAAACTCGATGGCTATGTTTTGTAAAGCTCGATGACCAAGGGTGTCTTGGCTTGAAGTGTATTAGGGGTTGTTATCGAAGTGTTATTCTTGAAGACGTGAAGTTCGATGGTCAGGGTGTTCTCTTGAAGGATATTAGGGGATGTTAAGCGGTGTTAGACTTGATGACTTGAAGCTCGATGGTTAGGGTGTTCTCTTGAAGGATATTAGGGGTATGTTAAGAGGATGACATTAAGTTCGATGACCAAGGTCATGGCTTGGCGGGTATAAGCTGCGAGGGTCTTGGCTTGAAGGGTGGTGTTAAGAGGAGTGAAGCTCGATGACCGAGGTCTTTGCTTGGCTGGTATAAGCTGCCAGGGTCTTTGCTTGAGGGTTTTCGCTTGGAGGGTACGTTCTTCGCGTGTCGGCGCTTGGAGGATATTATGGACCGGAAGTGCCTCGTTGACGCGGGTCTTTGCTTGAGGGTTTTCGCTTGGAGGGTACGTTCTTCGCGTGTCGGCGCTATGCCTTTTTGTGTCGGCGCTATGCCTTTTTGAAAATGTTAATAATAATACATTGTATTAAAATAATCTCCTATTGAGATATTGCGACCGGAATTAGTGATATGAAAATCACCTTGTGTTTTATTATAGAACAGATAGTGGTAATTTGTATGAGATAGAACGGATATAATACATTGTGTTAATAACCCTACCCTATGATAGCGGTTATTGGAAAAGGAAAAAACACCTTGTTTTAGGTCATATAGAACAGATAGTGGTAATTTATATCATATTGAACGGATATAATGCATTTAACAAGATCATCAGTTCCTGTTTTATGATAAATAAGACTGGAATTAGCAATAGGAAAAAACACCTTGTTTTTTAGGTCATACAGAACAGATAGTTGCAATTTGCTTCCTGTAAATAAAACTTATATAAGTAGGAAAATCAAGTAGAGTGTTATTGTATCTAAGTGAAGTGACTATAAACCATCAACTATACTATCAACTATAAAAAATATTTCAGAGTAAGTTGATTAATTTGAATTATCTACTATACTTCAATTATAATTAATTACATTAAATTTTTTTAATATTATTAATAAATTTACATCTTTTAGATGAATAATATAAAATCAGTCAAGTACATCATAGATTACGATGGTTTTTCATTCGATGGGGAATTTCGTTTGAAAGAACTCGGAATCTATGATGTAGACGCTGGATATGCATCATCAAAGATGTTTAAGGTAAAAATAAAATTATACATTTTGTAAGTTACTAAAAATCGATATTTTAATTTTTAAGGTTGGAAGTACCAGGGATGTGCGAGACATGAGAACTATACGCTTTGTAACTAATAATATCCATGGATTGCTGTGTCGGGATTACCCCAACGAGCTGGATAGAACACAAGTCGATGATATTATACAGCGATTGTGTATGGAAACACAATTGGAGAATCGACTTGTGTGCTATAAAGGCGGTAATTATGAGAAGAATCATATTACCAGGTTGGGGTATTCCAACATAGTTTTCAACTTAGAGGATTTAGGGTGTCCAAAATTTGACACCCTACTACAACAATATTCTCTAAACGTTGAAGACTGTGGCAATCATGGATATTTGAAGAACAAAATCAAAAAAGCGCATTGCCCCAAAGTGGAGGTGAGCTATTTTGCTCAATTTTTAAAAGATTATTTTAAAAATTAAGCAAAATAGTCATCTTCACGGATGTATAAGGTAAAAATATATTATAAGATTTGAAAAACTATAAATAACCTAATTACTCTTTATTTGCCATCAGTTCTCATGTTAACATTCAAACATCAAGGTAGTGGTGTATTAAATTCGTTAATTAATAATCTACCTTTCGAATTACATCTACCCGGATATCAATTCTGTGGACCAGGTACTCGCCTAGAAGAACGTTTAAAAAGAGGTGATTCAGGGGTGAATCCGCTCGATAGTGCTTGCAAAATACATGATATTAGCTATTCGAAAAATAAATCTTTAGAAGATAGACATAAAGCTGATTATATTTTGGAAAATAAAGCGTGGGAAAGAGTAAAGTCGAAAGACGTAAAGTTTGGTGAAAAAGCTGCAGCCTGGTTCGTTACATCAGCTATGAAAACGAAACGTAAACTTGGAATGGGGATGAAAGCTAGGAAGAAGATTCCATTTAAACGTGGTATTCTAGATCATGTTAGGAGAAGTTTAAAGAAAAAACATGTTGAAGATTTAGATTTAAATAATACAACTGCATTAAAAAAAGCTTCAATGATAGCACTTAATGCGGCACGTGTAGCTGTTAAAAAAGCAGGAGGTCGTAGAAATATACGTACTCCTAGAATTATACCATTCGAATCTAAAAAGGGGGGAGTTTTACCCGCTTTATTAATGCCAATACTAGCAGCTTTAGGAGCAATAGGATCATTATCAGGTAAATAAGATTCCTAAAAAATTTATTTTTGTTTTACGTTTAATTCTTGTAGGTGGTGCAAGTGCTGTAGCAAAAACAGTGATCGATTCGAGAAATGCTAAAAAGAAACTCGAAGAAGATAAACGACATAATAAGACGATGGAGGAAATTGGTAGAATAGGATCAGGATTATATCTTAGAAAAAATGTTAAAGGAGGATATGGTTTATTTTTAAAGAAGCAGTCAAAAAACTACCAATAACGCTACCCAATAGAGTACTATATGATAAAGATTTAGTTAAATATATAAAAAAATTAAGGATACCACATTTTAGAGGAATTTTTATGCGTGATACGTTACCAAAAAACTATCCACCACACCCTAACGAATGTGGTATACTTAATTTAGATTCTTATAAAAATCCTGGAACTCATTGGGTAGCGTATGTTAAAAGAAACAATACAGTATCATTTTTCGACAGTTTTGGGGGGCTTAAGCCCCCCAGGGAACTTGTAAAATATTTAGGAAATAAGGTTAAAATCTTATATAATAATGATAGTTATCAAAATTATAATGAAATTAACTGTGGTCATTTATGTTTAAAATTCTTGTATCGAACATGTAAAAACAATAAACTATGAAATTATTGTCTATAGGAAGTTATATATAAACATGTAAAATCTTGAAAATCCTTAGTAGTACATAAAACACCTAGCATGTCATATATTTTTACATTAAAAAGTAATAATCACGTATTATCTATCGATTTTACAAATCCACTACCCATCGATCCTGAAGCTGAATACGGATTAGCTCTGATAGGCTTTCATTCATATAATAGCATTCCGAATATTTACGAAGGTGGTGAAAATAAATTTTATTACACTGATTATAATACTGATAAGAAAACGAAAAAACAGGAAACGATTACATTACCGACTGGATCCTATGAAATTTTGGATATAGAAAATTATTTACGACAACAATTAATTCCAAAAACTGTAAAAAAGGAAGACTATGATAAATACTTTTCTCTAAAACCTAATCATAATACGTTAAAGTGTGAAATTTATAGTGAGAAGTACTTAATTAATTTTGCCTACGATCGACATACCATTGGATCAATTTTGGGGTTTTCTAATCGTATATTAGAACCGGATACCATTCACTTATCTGATCTTCCAGTCGATATCATAAAAGTTAGAACAATTCAAATAAATTGTAATAT
This sequence comes from Cantharis flavilabris, assembly GCA_949152465.1. Taxonomy (NCBI): domain Eukaryota; kingdom Metazoa; phylum Arthropoda; class Insecta; order Coleoptera; family Cantharidae; genus Cantharis; species Cantharis flavilabris. Next base: position 7,862,463 of record OX424438.1, read on the forward strand.
AACCACAGGAGCATTTTATGATAATAAACCGTCTCATACGATCTACGAATTTGCAATTGGAGTGGATCCGGGCTTTGCCATAGACGAAGTACCTCAAAATTTAATATATTTACCTATAATCAATAAGCGTGAAATAACGAATATTACACTAACCATCTTAGATCAGAACTTTAAACCTATAAATTTTCGAGGAGAAACCGTTATAATTCGTTTGGAATTAAAAAAATTAAAATGGGATTAGTGTTTAATAATAATAATAATAATCAAAAAAACTATAAAAACTCATATAAAAAAGTTTGGTCTTCAGTCTCAACTAACCATCCATTGGAGATAAGTTACAAGGCTAGAGGTATAGACCTATCAAAAAGACTAAATACTGAAAATCGTATGTTTCTCGAAGCAATAGGATTACGATGTCGTTAAGTCAAATATTTAACATTTTCCAAAAACCTCAATATGATGAGACAATTCAAAAAGTTGAAACAAGAACATATCAACCTTATGTGAAATCATTCAACAATAATGATGTAATAGAAATATCGATAAATCAATCTGATCAGTGGATTCTAATGAGCGATGCCGCCTTAATTATCGAAGGAAAAATAAAAACCGTAGGAACTGGTGAGGTATCTCTAGTAAATAATGCAGGAGCCTTTCTCTTTGATTCAATAACTTATGATTTAAATGGACAAGAAGTTGAAAGTGTACGTGATCCGGGAATTTTAAGCACGATAAAAGGATACATGTGTTATAATACTACCGATTCTAAGCATTTGGATATAGCAGGATGGAATTTTCCATCTAATCCTATAATAAATAAGAATGATAATTCATTTGTTTTACGTATTCCTTTAAAACATTTATTAGGAATTTTTAATGATTATCAATATGTTTTTTTCGGAAAACAAACGATTCGTCTCGTAAGAGCAAGACATGACGTGGATGCTCTTTTAGTAGAAAAAGCTGACGATACATTCAAGGTTGAAATAAAAATTGAAAATATTATTCTAAGAGTAGACATTATGATACCGAACGATGTATTAAAGTTAAATTTATTGGAATCTATCAAAAAAGATACACCCATCATAATTCCATTTCGAAAATGGGAATATCACGAATTACCTCAATTAACTATAGGTGCAACTAAAGAAATTTGGTCGGTGAAAACCTGTACAGCTCTCGAGAGTCCTCGCTATGTTATTATATCCTTTCAAGAAGCTAGAAGAGGAGATTTAAAGAAAAATGCATCAAATTTTGATAATATCGATATATCTGATATACGTGTTACTTTAAACGGCGATTATTATCCAATAGAACGTATGAGGCTTGATTTTAATAAAAATAATTATGTTGAAGCACATTGTAATTACACAAAATTTTATCAGAGTTTTAAAAATGATTATACATTACCAAAACAACCGTTGTTGGATTATGTAACTTTTAAAACTCATGCTCTATTTGTTATCGATTGTTCTAGAAGAATTGATGCTTTAAAATCGAGTACGATTGATGTCAAAATTGATATTGAAGCTCGAACAAGCTTTCCTACCAATACTAAAGCCTATTGTGTTATTATTCATGATGCAATAATCGAACATCTTCCACTTAGTGAAATAGTACGCAAGTTATCTTAAAGGATTTGAAGAGAGGAATCTAAATAAGTAGAATAATCTAACCACTAAGATTAGTTATACTTTTATCAATAAGGAGTGTTTCCGAACGATGATGATGATGAATTGTAATATTTATATAAAATAAAAATTATTGATAAGAATGTTTTCCTATTATTCATTAAAATAAAAGAACAATCCTTTCATTAAAGTTTATTAGTATCATAAAAGATCATGATGGGGAAGGTGGTATTGTTATTAGTAGTGCTAGAAATTTTATATTTTGTGAAATGTTATGAAGATCGACGTCTCGCTATCGAGTATTTACAGCAAGCAGGTTTTTTAAATTCTGCAGCTAATTCATATTCAGGGGTGGATAATGCCTTATTAGCGTTTCAAAAGTTTTATAATCTTGAAACAAACAATATATTTACACCTGAACTTATAAATTTTATGAAAAAACGACGTTGCAATGTTCCCGATAAAGGTGCTTTAAAAAATACTTTCTATAAATGGAACAAAAGAAGATTGAATTGGTACGTTTTTCCATCAAACGATACAGATTACTCTAAACATTCTGATATTTTAATAAAAACAGCGATGGTTGTTAAAAAGGCATTCGGGTTATGGCAGGCTGCTTCAACCATATCATTTCATCATTCATCGTTTAATACTGATATTGCTATTTCATATAGAAAAGGTGTTCATGAAAATAATCCTCATTGTTCGAGAACTAAAATGTGTTCAAATAACCTTGATGGGATTGGAGGAGTTCTAGCTCATGCAGACTTTCCTACTAACATAGGACAATGTGTTGAAATACATTTAGATGTCGAGGAAAATTATTATATTGAGAATACTGATATTCCGTTAGATAATAATAAAATAAGTTTATTTCATGTTTTAGTTCATGAAATAGGTCATAACTTAGGACTAGAGCATACTAGAAATGAAGAAGATATGATGTATGCGTATACTGTCGATAATCATATAGTGAAACTATCAGAAACAGATAAAAAGAATCTTCAAGATTTATATGGGGAACCGTCTTCACATACAATACCGACAGCTATTATTCCTACGTCTACGCAGTATACAGATTTATGTAAAATTATTAAACCTGATAACATATTAATTACTCGAGATCATTATTTATATATATATTATAATGAATTAATGTGGAAGCTTCCTATACATAAGAATTATATCCAAAACGATTTAGTTACATCGTATCAGCATCAATATACATCGTCTTCACATTTCTTTCAAAGTAAATATGATAAAATATGGGTATTTGATAAAAAAAATATTGCTATTATTTCATCTTTAACTAATACACAAATAACTAATTCGAGTTTATTAAAGATGGGGTGGCCTAATACAAATAAAATTAATGCAGCTTTCGAATCATATTCAGGACGAATATTTGTTTTTCACGATGATGAATTATACTTCGAAATTAGCGAGTCCACTCTTAATGTTATAAATCAAGGTTACATTACTAATCTTTTTCCGGGGCTACCACTACCAGTCACGAAAGCCTTTAGATATATAAACGGAAATTTATTTTTTAGTATAAACGAAACGGTTTATGAATATAATGAATTTACAAATAAACTAATTAGTGTATCACCCTTTAGTTGGAGTTTGTTTGAAATTATATGTCCTAGTACTAAAATCATGAGTAAAATCTACTCTTTATTGAAATCATTATCATCTTATCTAGATGGTTAAGTAGTGGTAGAGTATAAAAGACGGTGTATTCTTATTTCTTAGTTAGTTGTTATTCGTAAATTAATATATACGGTATAGTAAAATGGATGATATTTATAATAATAAACCAATTATCTCATCTAATAATGATACCGGAAGCGATATCAACAATACCTCTATAAAATGGTATAATAACAAGGGTGATATTTATAATAGAGCAGATTCTGTAAATCAAGTTCGAAACTCTAAGACTCATTATCCTAATTGTCCTTGGTCGGATCCAAATGCAACAGAAGGTCCTGATACTTGTGGTTGTGTGATGCATCACACAACCACATCTACAACTTATAACAAATACAACCGCATACATAGGATGGAACCAATTACCTCAACTAATAATGATACCGGAAGCGATAGTAGCAATACCTCTGTAAAATGTGTAAATTGTGGTTGTAATGTTATGAATATGGAAAAAATTCTTATATCTGTTTTACGCTTATGCGATATTATGATGTTGTTAATAGATAAATGTAAATAATGTTAAAATAAATTATATCTAAATATTATATCTTTTCATTTTATATTTAGGGTAATACACCTTATAACTTCTTAGTTTGTCATAAGATGCATTGTACTAAACAGCAGGAGCCGCTTCCTATACTAAATTTAGATATTTTTAATGACACGATTGTTAAGTGTAGTAAACATGGTAATCTATTACCAAATTCGTTTAGAGCTATTTTTTGCGGTCCGAGTGGATCGGGCAAGACGAATGCTTTATTAAGTCTACTATTTCATCCCAATGGAGCAAGATTTGAAAATATTTATGTATACTCAAAGTCTCTATATCAAGACAAGTATGAGTTATTAAAATCGGTTTTAAACGGCGTAAAAGATGTGGGATATTTTCCATTCAAAAATAATGATGAAATAATTGCACAAAGCGAAGCTCTTGATAATTCTATTTTTATATTCGATGATATAGCGTGCGATAAGCAGAATAAAATACGTGAATATTATTCTATGGGTAGACATAAAGGTATCGATGTTGCTTATTTATGTCAAACGTACTCGAAAATTCCAAAACAATTAATTCGTGATAACAGTAATTTAATAGTGCTTTTTAAACAGGACGAAACAAATTTAAAACATGTATATAACGAACATGTTTCTCCCGATATATCATACGATGTATTTAAAAATCTATGTGCAGAATGTTGGAAAGAAAATTATGAACCGATAGTGATTGTTAAAGATTTTCCTCTAAATCAAGGTCGTTATCGTAGAGGTTTCGATAGCTATATCAATACAGATATACCGCTAACACCGATAGCAAACACTAATACCGATAGCGGTCGCTAATACCGATCGCTCGCTTACGATCGCTATAGCGGTCGCTAATAGCGGTCACGGTCGCTAATACCGGTCGCTCGCTCGCTTAAGGTCGCTAATACCGGTCGGTCGCTCGCTTATGGTCGCTATAGCGATCGCCAGCATATTGGAATACTTGTATATAAATAGTGTCTTCCTATACATAAACTCATAGCAAAATGATATCACATCATGATGGAACTGTTAAAAAACAAATTCATGAGCTTTCTAAAAGTATTCGAAAAAAATACCTAGCTCTTAAATTAGGTAAATCTGAAGAAGATAGTGCGTTAAATAAATTATTTAAACCTATAGTGGAACCTCTAAATAGTATTAGTGATGTTGTTGCTAGAAACAAACCTAATATTTTTGAAAAAGACATCTCATCGATAACTACACCGAAGCGAGCTGTTGTCAAACGAAAGCTAGTTTTCGATACATTGGAAAAAGTAAAGCCTTCTTCTTCCCCACAAAAACAAGTAGAATTTCTAAAAAAAGAAACAGCTAATACAAATCTCAATGCTACTACCGACGACGACGATGACGATGATGTTTATGAAGATATAGCCTCTGATGATTACGATGATGATGTTCATGAATCCACTCGAAAAGATTTTCAGCAACTTACAAAATCGCAAGCCTATAGAGACTATCTATCAAACAATTTTACGATACCATTACCTAGAAAGTATCTAGAAGAACAGCTTCATGATACTGAAAATACGTTTGATATGAATTTTGGTGTAAATCAAAATTTGGAAACAAGAAAATTTTCTATTGGAGACTCCGTATTAGATTTTAATGGATCTAATATTATTGTATACGTGTATGATGATATATCTAATACAAAAATACCTCAAACATATACAGGAACATCGGGATTGTATGAACTTTTGTTTAAAAAACAACCCCACGGTTATACGAAACAGGATATAGATCGATATATGGATATCGGGTATAGAACAAATTTATTCAGAAGAAATTATTCTGCTCTCGAACAAATTAATGGTAATAATACTTTAAAGTATAGAAATATAATTAAACCAAATTTGAGTTCATCTAAAAAGAAGAGTAGGAAGACGAAGAATTTGGATTCATCTAAAAAGAAGAAGAAAGGTGGTGGCGGTGGTTTTCGTGTAGAAAATAGCTTACAACTACAACATAACTCTAAACCCATCGAATATGTTTATTTTGATGATGTAAATGAGCTCGTAGACCGATTACGTTTACTCATAGCATCTAAAGATGCTGGAAATACATCGCATGATAATGAAATAATATCAATCATTAATGAATTAAGAGAAGCATCGGTTATATATTAGCTCTTTTCTATATTTTTATATTAGTTATAAGATGCCGCTCGATAAATTCGGTCAATCATTGTCTTCTACTTCACTTCTCTCATCGAGAAGATTACGCTATGATGCTCATAGTGCTAATATTAGACATACTGCCGATGGTGATATTGATGCAGAAAATTTAAGAATTTGTAACGTTAAAGAACCTAAAGTTGCTGGGGATGTCTCGAATAAGCATTATGTGGATGTTGAAATTAATAAGATTAAAAATAGTTATCTACTTCATACATACATTTACTCTACCTCTACCGATAAAGCTGGACGTTTCATAATATTCAATGTTCCTGATAAATTCGAATTTCGAGTAATTAGAGAAGGAACAGTTGTTAATGTTAGTTGTTCAGCTGCGAAAATTCTATTAAATAATAAGGAGTGTAATAGTGCTGGTAAAGAATTAATTGGACGCACTTTAAAAATAGGAGATATTTTCACTTTTACTGCGATAGACGAAAATTATAATAGTCTGATATTTGAGATAATTACTAAAGTATACATCGAGTAATCATCATCATCATCATCATGAATCATCATCTCTTTAGTAAAGAAAAACTTCAGATCGTTAAAGAACTTCACAAACCTATACGCAAAAATTTTCAAAGACGTAGAACCATAATTAAAGGATTGGATGATTTATGGCAGATAGATCTGATGGAGATGAGTCGATTCTCATCATCAAATAAAAAATTTAGATTCATATTGGTTGTTATCGATTGCTTCTCAAAATATGTGTGGTGTAGAGCGCTTAAAACAAAAAGTGCTCTAGATGTTGCAAGAGCATTCGAATCAATATTGGTAGAGGGAGTACGTTGTCCTCGAAACGTGCAAAGCGATCAAGGAAAAGAATTCTTAAATACAACCTTTAATCAACTAATGAAAAAATATGATATAAATCATTATAATACGTTTAGCTCGATGAAGGCATCTATGGCCGAACGAGTTATTCGAACTTTAAAAGAAAAATTATTTAAACATTTTACTCTCAATGGCTCTCATAAATGGATCGATGTATTATCTAAAATTACATCTATATATAATAATACTACACATTCTACAATAAAAATGAAACCTATCGATGTTACTAAGAAAAACGAGGATCAAGTTTTAAAATCATCTTATAATTTTATAAAATTAGCCACTACACCTAGAACATTTAAAATTGGTGATTATGTTAGAATAAGTATAGCCAAACATGTTTTTGAAAAAGGATATATTCCAAATTGGACAACTGAAATATTTAAAATCGTTAGAATACAAATTACACATCCTGTAACATATCTCCTAGAAGATTTAAGAGGAACATCTATAAGCGGCGCTTTTTACAAAGAAGAATTACAAATAGCTAAATATCCGGATGTTTATCTGGTTGAAAAAGTTTTAAAAAGACGTGGTAATAAAAATTATGTAAAGTGGTTAGGATTCGATGATTCACATAATAGCTGGATTGATCGATCAAATGTTCTATAATATATAAAATCAACATTATCTAAAATTCTCTTTAGTCTTCTTAAAATAATGTTAGTGGGTAGTGTTGATGAGGAGGAGGAGGAGGAGGAGGATACGTCGAATTATAATATACATTTTAATAGGATGGTGGAAAATTATAAAGAGAAGATTCAATGTGAAACCTTATTGATACATAATCATAAATATGAATTACAGTTTACCGATTTTTCTATAAATTGTGGTTTGAGTTCAGCTCGAAATTTTCAACCATCAATTCACCTAGTTAATGATGATCATCTAATATTATCTTTTGATGTAGAAGAATGGTTGGAATTAATAGAAACACTTCGTTGTATGTTTGAAGAGAACTTTGGAGAAGTGAACGAATCCTATATCTACACTACTATTTGGGGTACCAAAATTTCTTGTGCTCCTATTTTGGAATACTTTAGAAGCATAACAATATCCAGAAATAACATTGCTTTTGAACTCGAGGATTATGAGACATCAGAAATTCTTCTTTTAAATTCTCGTATTTTAAATGTAATAAAATATCTTTCAAGTTTAAATTTTCATGAATATTATGTTAATGTATTAAAATGTGTAAATGATAAACTAAAATCAGATATTGATATAATAGATATAATCAAAGATCTTTGTAATACTAATTCAATCCAAGATCAATGTATGCTTGAATATATTTCTAATTATAAAAACAATGTTGTAGAAGATTTTAATAATAATTATAAATCGTTAGATGTAAACATTCCTTGAGTAAAATAAAATGTCAAGGTCAATCGTAATCATTTTTCCTGTGCTACTATCCAACAGCCCTCGCATGATATCATTGTTTATTAGCTTATAACGTTATCAAATTTCATTCACTTCAGTTAGCTTATCTCATTTTGAAGGATGTTGAAGGTTTATAGTATTTTTATTTCATATGATAATAATTAATAGTATTTTAATCTTTATTTTATTTTTACATTATAAGTATGTTGAATTAATAATAAGAAAACAGTTTGTAATGAGTTATACATTTTATGTTTGTAAAATTAATGTAAATAATATCACTGAACATTATTATAAAATATATATTGTTTGGTAAAAGAAGTTTTTTTTTTTTTTATTCTTCTTTAATTGATTTTGAAGGAGGACTATCTTTTAACGTTTCCTTACATAGTAATAGATCATCATAATCGATAACTGTATGCGTTTCTATAGATGATTTACAGAAACAAAACATCATCCTACATGAACGGCAATATTGTGTCCCCATTATTGGGATCGTTGTAATTCTTTTGCGAACTTCTGATGATGATGGGTGGAAACGATTAGTATTATTGAAAATCAACCTCCTTATCCATTTGCCCTATAAGTAAAAAATAAAAATTAATTAAAGAACTCTAATAAGAAATTGTATAAACATACCAGATTTTTCGATTCTCTTTCATAAAAATATTTTAAAAGTAAATTGGTATTTTTTACGATTCTTTCAATAGATAATGTCCATGAGGTAGTGTATCGGTTGAATTTTTAATTAAATATCTTTTATCATCAAAACCGTTTAAAGCTATTTTATTTTGCTCTATACTATAGACTGTATGTGAAAACGAGCGAATTGTTCTTTGTGATATCATTTTTTCAACATTATTTCGTAAGCATTCTAGATAATCATTAAAATCAATTTTAGTTTTCATAACATTCTTTTTAACCCCCTTAGATTTTTTAACACACCCCTCCTCTCCACTATATTTATATGTATACATCTTTGATCTGAGTCCTATAAAATGTGACATTATTTTACCGTTTAACTCATCCTTCATTAGACCTGGAATCTTTTTATTAACTAGAGGTATATTATAAGAATTATCCTGAGCATAATCGCTTGTATCAAACATATGAATATCTTTTTTTATAATATCTTGATAGGGATCTATATTCTTAAGCTGATAAATCAAACTATCTGTATCGGTATATAGAAGCTTCACATGATTATTTTCAGCACATTTCTTAAGCATATATGAATAGTGAAAATTGTATAAACATACCTTTGAAATATCTAAGATTACCATCCCCACGTATATAGGTTTATTGAAAACATGTTCGCTCTTTGTTAATTCTATAGCCACAAGGTTTTCATTGAAAATAGTACGGTTGTGAAAATTTGGACTTGCAATTAAATTTTTCGCTCCGTATCTTCCCTCCCATCGAGTTACTAACTTTACTACTCTATGTTTTCGTATATTTTCCATTGTTTTACCAAATACAGCGTTAATCATCAGTTTAAATAAATTCTTTTCGAATGTTGTAGTAGCTGCAGATCGTAATTTAGTGTTAAGCTCGACGTATGATTTTAACCATGGAGATTGTTCGAATGATAGCACACGATGAAGTTTTATTAATTTCAAACCATGTTCTAAACACTGTTTCAAATTACGATAATGAATTATATACTTTGATTTATTATATAATGTTGTCATTAATTTAGATATTTTTGATTTTGGGAGTTGTAAAGCTTTATGTTGATATACTGATTGTATATCGGAAGGTTTTAAATGTTCCGCACAAAAAGGTAAATCTTTATGTGTATCATGAAGGTGATTAGGATACTCCAAATCTACCTCTAAAATATATCCGATAGATGCATCATCAGCTATTGTAGTGACATCAAAATTTTCAATATTATCCATCCACTTAAAATTTTTATATGGTAAATTTTGAGACATTGACCATCCGTAAAGGTTGTTTACGTCAAAGTATATGTTATATATAGACTCTCTGGAAGAATCATATTCATCCATATATTTATTATTAGCTTCCGAATATCGATTAGAGCATTGACTTATTCCACCCCTAATCCCTCCTTCAATAAACATAAGCATATCTACATCCTTAATAATATCTAGTTTACATCTCGTATATTTCAACATACAATCCCACGTATATCCAGGTAAAGTATAATACCAAGCCAAATCGAGCTCATAATTTAGGTACATTGTCTCCCGAAATTGTTCAAAGATATCACATAATAAAAAAATATCTATTTTCATATAAAAATCAGAAAAATCTCCTAAATTTTTACATTTAAAAGTATGCCATATATTTTTTGCATGTTCGTAATCTTCTATCGAAATATCTGAACTCTTTAATTTATTATAAAAACATTCGATGGGGGGTAGCGTAGTCTCATTTAATTTATCTAAAGAATCGATATAATCATAGGGAAATATTCCTTTACGGATTAGTAATTTAAATGCTTGACTATCTTCATCTCTAAATTCCGATTTTAAATTTTTAAACATATCCAACTCCATGGAAGAAGCTAATTCATCTAAAGATGTACTCATAAATCTAAAAGAATCTATAAATCGGAATTTAATCTTGCTTCCCCCATCATCAGTTAATGTAAAAGAAATATATTTTTCCATGTTTATTGGTAATAAACTAATTTTTCCTAATTTTGAGATATCTTCAATGAGGAAGTGACTATCATAGCCTGTTAGATTATGAAACACTACAGGTACCATAAATTTCTTTTTAAAGTTTAAATTACAAATAGAATGAGCAAACCCCCGGAAGTCCCCCTCGAAATGTGAATGATCTCTTACGATTTTATTATCATTATAATCATTGAAAGTAAATTTTTTATTACATATGTGACACTTAATTGCTGTTTTAAAATCGGAAGGATGATTTTGCATGGGTATAATGTTAATAATTTTACTTGAAATAAATTGAGCTATACTTTTAAGTTGTTCTGCATACCATGTGATAGCATCTATACCTCTATAAGATGTATAAAAAGATAGGTTATTATCATAGGAACATTTTAAAAAGATACCTGCACTATATGCTTGATGTTTTTGATATTTTACTGTTTTAATGATATCATTATCATCATCAGTTATAGGTTCTAGGATTGATTCTAAATCGCTGTATAAGATAAATGGTACTTTTTGTTGATTTGAAAAATTTTTAAATTCTACAGTATCATAGGGAGGGAACGAAATTTTACAATTATTTAATTTTCTACAATTCTCAGAGTGCATATCTAATTTATCTTTAGTATAAAAATAATTTAAACAACAGTCACATATATGTATAGCTATTTTAGATTTAGTGAGTTGACTCGATAAAAGACGTGATAAATTTTTAAGTAAACAAAAATGATAACGAATTTGAGTATCATCACCATCATCATCATCATCATCATCATCATCATCATTTCCTACTGTTATATAATCATTTAATTTAGGGTAATACACATTCTGAATTAATAATAAATTAATATGTTTATCTTTTTTATCTTTTGTTATGTATGCAGGAACAACAGTATACTTTTCTAATCTATTTAACTCTAAAGCATATACGTTAATAGAAATATTATTTAATTTTTCTACTTTAGGTATTTGTGCTAATTTTATTGGAAATTTAATGTTTTCCAGATTTAAAACAGATGAATAATGAGGGTAAGAGGTAATTATATCACAATGTTTATCAACTGGATATAATGCTGCTACCAACGACCATGCAAAACATGCATCATCATCATAATTTTTGATATTAATACACGCTTTTTTAGCAGCAATTGATTCTGGAAGTCTAATAAAGGATGATCCATTACCAATATCACATTTATTAATATTAATTTCCAATGAAATTAATTCCCTAATAGCCCAACCACTTTGAGAAAGTTGAAAAGACTCTAATTTATTTATAATAGGATTACAAATATGTTCTTGAAACCATTTTTTAATATTAACACTCGTATCAATTATTTCATTTTTAGTATTAAAATGTTTATATTCAATAATTTCATTATCGTTTAACCCTCGTTTGATAAATTCTCCACAAAAACAGCTATTAACTTTTATCATAATAAAATTATTTTTAAGAACATTCTTTATTCTAACATTGAAGAGGAAAAATGCATCATTAAAAAATTCTAATATATCGATATGTTTCAAATTGATAATCATGCCTGAACGAATTCTCGAATCGAAAGCGTTTTTTAAATCCACCCATTTTACCCAATCACTACGTTTCTTTTTACCCCCTACTATTCCTAAACCAACAATATTTTTCTTCTTGTTTACACATACACATCTACTAATGAGTAATTGATAACGTTTTAAATTAGAGATATCAGATAATATTTTTTTTTTTTCACCGACATTTAAATTTTTAATTTTTAATATTTTATAACAATATCTTAAACTTTTAGAACAATATTTATACCAAATATCAATTTCTCGTTGTTGAGAATTATTTTTATTTAAAATTTTGTATGATCGCTCAATAATATTAACTGAATTTCTACTTACCTCAAAGACATTATCTAAATTAGTATAACTCATTGCTAATATTTGTTTTCTTATACTATCTCAAACAATTGCGATGGTGAGTACTTTGGGTTGCTCGAAGTCCTCGACCCTCTGTATAACAATTTATATTTTTTTGGCTGGAAGTTGTTCAAATTTTCTTTTATGACTGTAACACATCGGCCTGGTAAAAATACCACACAGTCTTCTAAAGTTAACTTCGGAACTTCTCCAAAAACACTATTAACAATTTCTAAATTGTTAATTATATATGGTCGATCTGGTGTTAGATCCTGCAGCTTTTTTGTCTCTAATGCTGCAAATTTGTTAATAGCACTTAGATCCACTAAAAATTTATTATAACTAATTATTATTAAATATTTAAAATTATACAACTTACTTTTGAAATATTTTCTGGAATAACTCACTCACTTAGATACAATATACTACTACTTGGATATATAGAAGTAACCTATATCTTTAGGATAGATTATTCTACTTTTATATTAGATTTTCTTCTACACCCCACCCCGTTCTTCAAATCGCACAGTATAATGCTTTTATTTACAGGAAACACTTATTTTTCTATCACCACAAATTCCGTTCCATTTTTTATATACTCTAAGTTCAAAGATAAACAACATCAACTATCTCATTCGTGATGACGGAGGTTTGATAAAATGGGATTTATAAACATGTCTAAACCTGCAAGATGAAGCGTTTTTCTTATCATTAATACAGGTCTATTTTACAAAACGTTATCGTAATAGGAACTGATTTATATGACATAAAAACAAGGTGTTTTTTCCTATTGCTAATTCCAGTCTTATTTATCATAAAACAGGAACTGATGATCTTGTTAAATGCATTATATCCGTTCAATATGATATAAATTACCACTATCTGTTCTATATGACCTAAAACAAGGTGTTTTTTCCTTTTCCAATAACCGCTATCATAGGGTAGGGTTATTAACACAATGTATTATATCCGTTCTATCTCATACAAATTACCACTATCTGTTCTATAATAAAACACAAGGTGATTTTCATATCACTAATTCCGGTCGCAATATCTCAATAGGAGATTATTTTAATACAATGTATTATTATTAACATTTTCAAAAAGGCATAGCGCCGACACAAAAAGGCATAGCGCCGACACGCGAAGAACGTACCCTCCAAGCGAAAACCCTCAAGCAAAGACCCGCGTCAACGAGGCACTTCCGGTCCATAATATCCTCCAAGCGCCGACACGCGAAGAACGTACCCTCCAAGCGAAAACCCTCAAGCAAAGACCCTGGCAGCTTATACCAGCCAAGCAAAGACCTCGGTCATCGAGCTTCACTCCTCTTAACACCACCCTTCAAGCCAAGACCCTCGCAGCTTATACCCGCCAAGCCATGACCTTGGTCATCGAACTTAATGTCATCCTCTTAACATACCCCTAATATCCTTCAAGAGAACACCCTAACCATCGAGCTTCAAGTCATCAAGTCTAACACCGCTTAACATCCCCTAATATCCTTCAAGAGAACACCCTGACCATCGAACTTCACGTCTTCAAGAATAACACTTCGATAACAACCCCTAATACACTTCAAGCCAAGACACCCTTGGTCATCGAGCTTTACAAAACATAGCCATCGAGTTTGAACTTACTTCCTGTCTAGAACGCCACTTCCTGTCTAGAACCCGCTTTGTTCATCTACTCTGGGATTTTATATATCAGGATATGTCAGGAGCCATGACCTAGCGCTTGAATGATATGGAATTCGATTGCACAAGTTGTGCGGCCTTAAGGCCGCACTGACCCCTAACCAGGGGCGGATCCAGATTTTTTTCTGGGAGAGGCACAAAGGTCAGAGAAGCAATAAGTTTTCTCAAATCAGCCTATGCCCGTAGCTTCTCAATATTTTTAGAACATTGCTGTGTTGCTACAATGATAATAGGATAATTTCAAATTAAATTTTTTTTTTATATTTGATGTTGTATCGCTGATGATCGATTGTAACAAATTGCAACAAATTTGATGATTTTTGTGAATAAATCGCGCAATTATCAAGAAAATATCATACATAAGTAATATAGCAACTTACCAATGTATTTTTATAGTAATGACATTATTCACTTTTCATAATTTGCCGTTAGGCGACAGTTTAAGCGCTCAATTTCTTAAGTTTAAATTTAGGTGTTTCGGAAGAGGTTACGAAATCGACGTAATTCCAAGGGCTAAATATCTAGTAAAATCTATGTACACAGGACTCGGAATTCCAAAGTTTTTCAAAGAATTTCAATGATTTCCAAAAATACCAGTGATTTCCACGGATTTCCACGGTCTCGGCCCTTTCGGCGCAGCTGATTCGGTGGGACCGATTTAGTGCAGCCGGTTCGGCGGGAGAATTAAATTTTATAGTAATATATTTTTTAATATTTAAGTTCATAATAGTAAAATACTTTTTATAAGCAGAAATTGCTATATAAGTAGCTAGACGCTATTAGGCCGTCTATAGAAAATGTTTATTATTTGACTTTTATCTGCAATGATTGTTTTCTTATGAATTCATTTCGAAATTATACGACAATCCTCGCGGTTATATTATATCTGTAATACCACTGTATAACAGTGGTTCAACACCATTTAAAGTTTATGTTATTTATAGAGTAGAAATTTAAAAAAAAATAAAAGCAAAGGAAAAAATTTATGTTTGGGAGAAAAAATGAAAGACACAAAAATAATGCGGAAATATAAACTACAAATGATAAGAGCATTGGATTTCATCTAGCTTTTACCATTATTTATCTATATCGATATAGCTAAACAATGCTTTTACTTAAAAGGTCAAAAAATGCTTTTGAAATTGATAAAATTTTTATTTATCAGACTGGCCAGGTAAGTTTCCAATGAAATTATTATTGAATTTATAACATGGTCAGTCTGATAAATGAAAATTTTAACGAATTTCAAAAGTAACAAATCTAGATGAAATCTAATGCTCTTATCATTTTTGTAGCTATTTTAAATTTTAAAATTATCATTTTAAAACAATGAAAGGGGCCCGCTGTGACCCACTTGCACCAGGGCCCGGCTTTGACTTGCTACGTCCCTGTTTAAGACGCTGGAATGCTCTGATTTGGAGGAGGCTATGTCTTCCATGCCCCTCCCTTTTTTGACTGCCCTTATGTGTTCTGTAAATAAATTTATTTTTGAAATTATTGTATACCGAAATTAAATTGCGTGCAATTGTCGATCCCTAAGATTGAAGGAACTGAAAATTTTACAGCTGTCATACGCCATTTTTGCGAATATCTAAATAGTAGTCATGGAACGCTACACGAAGGAACAACGCGAAAATACAGTAACGACTAATGGTTAACGTTATCTAAGGTGACCCGTCAAAATAACCCCGACAAAATAGCCTGAGACATAATAGCCCGTGCTAAAATAGCTCTGGCAAAATAGCCCAAAGACAAAGTTGCCACAAAGGATTTGTGGAGATGAAGTTATCGGAAATCTCATGGACCGTTACTTGGGAGGAGTCCGACGTATTTCGTCTAATGCAGTATCTAGCGATACGCGAAGGTATATTACAGATTGCTGCAAATAGCATATTATACCATGGTTACTGTCAGTTAATTTATACCAAAAATTGAACTTTTTATTATATACCATTGGAAAGAGGACAATTATTTAAGAATTGTATAAGGAATACGATTTTTTCTGGTTAGCCAAAACGGCCCGGAGCGCCCGTTGCGTAGCGAAGGTCTGCGTAGGATCAGTTTTGGCAGGCGTAACCACGGCAAATCACAGATCCACTGTAAAATAAATGAATTAAATTAAATTAATTTGGCTATCGCCATACTACATTAGACAGAATTCGTTGGACTTACCCCCACGTAACGCTCTAGAACATTTCTGATATAGATTTTTATCCCCCCCCCCCCACAAACTCTTACGTAATTATTAATGGACGGCCCCGTTTGTCATCGGGCTATTTTGTCGGAGCTGTTTTGTCATTGGGCTTTTTTGCCGAAGCTATTTTGTCATTGAGCTATTTCGCCGAAGCTATTTTGTCATCGGGCTATTTTGTCGAGGCTATCTTGTCATTGGGCTATTTTGCCTGAGCTGTTTTGACGGGGCTGTTGTGTCCACATCTCAAATTTCAAAGAGCTGCTTTTAAAATTGACAATAAGCAAAAATGTTTAAAATCCTGTCTCTAATTATGAGAATTGTTGTGAGCTTTATAGATTCTAGATTAAATTTATTTTTAGATTATTGTCACAGTTTCTGAGGAGATAAAGTATTTATTTGATGGTGAAAATCGGGAACAGCATCGGCTAATGTTTTACATCTTTACATCAATATAATTTAATTTGTAATCGTACAATCTAAAAATTATTTTCAAATTTGTGAAAATTTTGTTCTGTAAAGTTGATTTAATTGGGTTTAAAGGAAAATGAAGAAAAGAACTTAGCGGGAAATTTTTAAAAATTCGAAAATCGAACTCAAAAATTACTGAATAGCATAAAAAAATTCAGATTTAAATGAACTTAATTTAATGATCGAATAAAAGAATTTAATGAATGGATTAACGAGATCCGTTTATGTCTAAAAATACTTTCACAATACGAAACACTTTCAGTTCCTATTACGATATCGTCAGTACATCAGGAAAGATTTAACAACATTGCCTTCCAGCTGCTTTCGAACACAATTATTGGCGAACACGAGATTTTATCTCACCCCCCTCCCTACTGCCCCGTGAATTTACAAACCAATGGTTTGTGTATAATATGATCTGTGATTTATTTTATTAAATAAGAGTCTTTCACTAGTTCAAGACAAGAGCACCTACACTTATGTCGCCGAAGCACCCACCGGGGGGTCTGGGGGGTATGGAATACCCTCCAGTAACACACTAATGTATGGACGTTAAGTTAATCAATACATTCCTGGTTTATCGTTTATGTGGTGAAAGCTCTGTACAGAACTCAACAACGTAGTTTTGCAAGAAGAAATTCGCTGCTCCTGCTACTCCAGCGCGAGAGTGAGTGTTTTAGTGAAAAAAGAAGGACTCTGATTGGTCGATTATTTTTACCAACCAAAAAATATATTAAAGTAAAGTTAAGACTATAAATATTTGTCCAATATTAATCCAAGCAAAAATAAGGAAAATTTAACCTTCGGTTAGAAAAAATTAAAACTTGGAAATCATGTTTATTTAATTACCTTATAGAGCAGCAACTTTCTGTGTTACTTTAAAAGTTAATTATAAAAATAACATAAAAATATAAAGTAAAAATTGTAAACCGGGGGGTCTGGGGGGTGTGGAACACCCTCCAGTACATATCGCAGGATTTCCACTCCTTTTGAATACTTGAAGAAGATAGAGAATTTATAATTTTTCAAATTTCGCCAAGAAAAACCGGGAAATTTGAATTTTTAAGCAAAAGTGAGGAAAATTTAATCCTTTGGCTATAGAGAATACTGAAACTGAAAATGTAGAAAAACCGGACATTCATAATATGGGTAAGGTAATGTCTTGATGGCAATGAAAGTGGTGAAAACCATAAATAATAAATTTTATTAAATTAAAACCATTTGTAAAATGAAAATTTATTTACACTACACTACTTTTATGCATTTAATTAATATAAAATTTTAAATAATAACAAATTAAAAGAAATTAAAAAATAAAAACTTAAAAAAAATTAAGGATGTGGAGATACAATCGGAGACAAAAGTAGGGTTAATTTAAATTTTACGAATATTGCTCTTATGTGTGTAGTAAAATACTTTTTAAATATCATAAACGATAAACAAAGTTATAAAAATGCACGTAGAAAGGTTTTTTTCGTTTAAATCGGTTCATTTTCTGAAATTACAAATATTAAATTTAACGTAACAAAATTTTTATTGGTGACTATCCCTGCAATCCAACCTACTAACAATATAAAAAATGTAATAATTTTTATGAGTAAAAATCGATATTTGTTGGTAAAACTAATAAAAACCGAGATATACAAAATATTTATAATACCAACAAGTTTTAAATATGTTTAGGGTTCTTTTAACGTCGAAATCTATATTATTTATCGGTTGTTCAATTACTAATTTATTAATTTCTCGAGAACGGGGTAGTAAACCGTGATAAAATTTTGCTAATACCTTGTTCTATTTACAATCTATAACTCCAGAAAATTTGAAAAAATTCTTATATTTTGGTAATATATTTTAAGCTAATATATTCTAATATATAAACTGTTTGAAACTGCTGTAGAAACATGACTATTAAATAACCAGAAATAAATTAAATAGCCAATAATAATAGGCAATTTTTAAAAATTCCATCTTTGAAAAGTTTTTGTATTACTACATCTTTTGGTCTGTTCCAGTCGGGATCGGCAAGCCGACTTTTATATTATAAATAAAGAACACATAAACTTTATGGCTCTTGTATTGCAACGTTTTTATTTTGTATGAACGGAAAAAGTAAAAATAAGGTGGTAGGTAGTGGGTACAACAGTAGGTAGAAAAGTTGAAGCAGAAAGACTTTGGAAAGTATAATACCAGAGTACTGAACTTAACAAAATTTTGCAACCGAGTCCATCATTAAAAGCAATCCGTTTCGCGCCAAACTTATAATTTTCATTTTTAAAAGCAAAAGTTTCATTGTATTTTTATGTTGGTACGCTTTATTACGTTAGCGGTTGTATGACGAATCCCGACGGACAATTTAATATTTTAAGGCATTTTAATGACACATAAAAGTTTGACTAATTTTATCATAGTTTCAAAGTACGGACCTGCCGTAACATTTTTATTACGAACCGCTTCAATTTAAACGCGAACTTCATTTACTCATCGAGTTTCCTTATTAGCAAAGACGGGGTGCGGAGTGTGGGAAGGTTTTCCTTAGTGATAAATTACCTATCGCGTTTTTTGAATAGCACGAATCCAGAAAAGGTTGAAAAGTCAAGTTTGGCTTTTAATAAAAATAAGTTTGCCGTTTTAATTTTACCGCAAATTAGCATAAGTGCGATGTTATCGCTTGTTTTCGGTTTCGTGTTCCAATGACAACGGCAATCAATCGTCCACCGTTTCGATTATGAATTATAAAGTTTTGTGTTGGAATAAAAATAATAAAAAGGTTTTTCTTAACGACTTTATTGTCGCTAGAATGGGTAACTCGTGTGGAAGGTGAAAATAAAAGGGTATAAAAACTAATGACTTTTCTTTTTGATAAATTATTGTTTTCGTTCTGTGGGGGAACATCGTTACCGTTAGTTCTACAAAGACGTAAAGTTAGTGGTTATCAACATCCAAATGAATAATGAACTGAAAACCAACCAACAGCTATGGATTTTTTAGTAATTATCTGTTGAGAGAAGCCTCTGGTGATTCAATAATTGAAGACATCATTTCCAACAATTGATAAGATAATAATAATCTACAAAACTGCGAAAAACAACGCTAAATTTCTACGTATGCAGGGTAAGGTAAGGTAATTCCGTGACATAGCAATTGTAAAAATACCATTTTTTATTGCCCAACCAGATGTGCGATTTTTAAGGGTAAGTTCGAACTTCAAACGGCCAGTAAAGTACCTGTGCGTAATAAGGCCTGTAGGCTAATAAGGCCTAAGTGACAAAAATAGTACTTGAAATAACCGCTCTCGCTCAATACCACACTAACAAACACCTATTGCATGTAGAAGTTACTAAAATTTTGCGGGAACTAAATATATCCCGTTTAGACCGCGAAAATACTCATGGTATCATTGCTTGATAAATAAAAAGCTTTCCATCGGTCAGAACAAATACAAATATATCCTCTGGTTACCAATGATTGACTGAGGAGCAGTGGCGTATTTACCCAAGGGCCAAGAGGGCCATGGCCCGGGGCGGAAGGCTTCGAGGGGCGGCGCTAGCCGTCCCTCGCGCTTAGCTTGGGGCGCATTTTATAAACGTTATATCTACACTGAGAGAACAAATAAAACTTAATTTTTGTTTTTTTAATTCATTTATGGGGCGGCAAAACTTTTGGGCCCAGGGCACCAAATTTTAAAATAGGTCACTGCTGAGGAGACACATCTGATTTCAGAGTAATGCCAAAACTCGAGTTTTAATCTAGGTAACGCAATTCTTGTTTTTGTCAAATTATCTGCTTTTGCATGTTAAGCAGGAGATTGGTGCTACTTGTTTGGTGTTACTTGTTTGGTGTCGATAAAAACTTGATCTTAACAATAAATTATGTTTCACGATAGGGCGCGTCGGGGGATCTGAGGTACAGAATAAATCCCCAGATCGCACTCCCGGATTCAGAGAGCGGAAGTATATGTTTAATTTAATTTAATTTAAAATTAAAATAAATTAAATTTTAATTTAATTTTAATTAAATAAGAAACTTTTAACCTATCAGAATAAATACAACTGCATGTCGGAGTACTAGGATAACTTAGCGGTATACCATATCCCATATCTTTGGATTCAAAAACCGAAAGTACACTGAAAAAAATGGTTCATCATATTGATGAAAAGTTCATCGTTTTTCAGCCGATGAACAGAATTCGTCATATTGATGAACAAATTTCATCAATATAATGATTTTTTCATCAAAACTATGAATATTTCATCAATATGATGAATTTTGTTCATCGGCTGAAAAATGATGAATTTTTGATGTACCTTTTTTTTCAGTGTAGTATGTGCCTTTGATTTTATTAGATAGAAATCTTTCACTATTTGGCACAAATTTAACTATTATACTACAGCAGCACGCACAAGCGAACTGTGACGTAAGCAGAATGAGGCTATTCACCAAGACTAGAAACAAACTTTGTGGGTCATTTTTGTAGCGTAACTTTTCTTAGTTCCAAAGGTATGAAAATAAAATGTATATCAGGTAATTATTGCCCCCCCCCTCAATACAAAAATAAGATCCCGAATTTAGGAATTGACTATATACTATATAGATTTATGGTCTGGTTATGCTTGTTTTTATTAAATAAGATTTTATTTAATCTGACAGAACTAATATAACGACTTTCATAGCACGGTAGAATACATTGATGGGCGAGGGGTGGGGGGAGATTATAAAGTCCCTGGGATGTGCAATATCCAAGAAAGATTGATTTTATTATATAGCAAGCTTTTAATTTAACGAAACAAATTCAATTATATGTTATGGCGGAACGCACCGGGGGGTCTGGGGGGTATGGAATAACCCCCCAGTGAACGTATATAAAGGATATGCCATTTCGAATTTCCGAATCCGTGTTAATATCATAAGAGTTTTTATTTTCTCTGACATATTATGTAATGCGAACGGAAATTCAAGTTTTTCATTTTTCGTTTAAATGAAATTAGGTCCTGGTTTTTCGTTCATATACCACTAGAGACTAGACTGAAAGCTATTTACAGGCGTAAGTGTAGTGCTTACTAAGGCCAGCTGATTACTTTATAGGAATTGACGGTTATCCAGTTATTTCGCCGACAGTTTGTGACCGATAAATCATTTGGCCGACCAGTTTGTGGGCGACAGTCATTTCGCCGACAGCCATTTGATCGACAGTTATTTTACGGCAATCATGTATAGCAATATCTGATGTACTAAAGAGTGGTTCATAAAGGGTGTTTCAATAAGTGTGCACAATTTAATTGTTGCGCCATTTTTTTATTTTTAAAGTTTCAGCTCTGAAATTTGACGATCTGTCTTCTATGTTTGTTCCGATTATTAAAAATGGAGCGTTACACCAAGGAAAATCGCGTTATCATTGTAAAAATCCATTACGTTGAAACTATTCCAAACTTCACTGAATTTTTGATCATAAAACTGCAATAATGAGTCAACGATTCGAAGAGTGATCTGGGTCTGGGTCGATTGTAGTCAGTAAGTATTCTGTGGGTCGGTATACCGCTCGGTCTCTCGAAAACATTGTTGTTATAGATGAGAGTTGAAAATGAGCTTAAGTGTGCTTGACTGGGTTTAACTGTGGATGGAAACATGATAACAGAGTTCTTGTGGTCTCAACTGAATGGTATGGATCTGAACGACATGTGGTTTCAACAGAACGGTGCCACCTGCCACTCTGCGCAACTGGCCACCAAGATCGGCGATTTAACGCCGTGCGAATTTTTCTTAGGGGTTTGTGAAATCTCAGGTCTATGTGAATAGACCACAAACAATTTCTGAGCTCAAGATCGAGATCCAACGCGTCATCGATGAGATAAAACCATATCTTTGCCAAAATGTCATCGAAAACTTCATGAAAAGAGGAAGGGCCGGTGTTCAGAAATGCGGGGGCCATTTACCAGATATTTTATTCCATGCATAATCGGAACATGTCTACTTTAGAACGCAATAAAAATTTCACCACTCTCTCAAAAAAAATGCGTTATTTTCTTGAAATTACATTGTGCACACTTATTGAAACACCAATAAATAATGTCGGCCAAATGACTGTCGGCCAAATAATCTGTCGCCCAGATGATGTGTCGGCGAAATGATTTATTGGCCAAATGACAGTGAATCGAATGGTCTTGGTTATGTTTGTTTTTATTAAATAAGATTTTATTTAATCTGACATAGTTTTTGGATATTTTTTTAGCGGTAGGTATAATATCTAAACATTTAATTTCGTTTCCCGCTACTGGGGGATTTCCCGTTCTCCTATATTTTCAAAGGAACGCAAAAATTAATTTCAAAAGGAATATCGAGATATTGGAGCTCTCGATAAAACAACTAAAACTGGGAATGTTGATTCTCCGTAGTTGTGCTGAGCTGTTGATTGGATGCTCTTTTCGATTGTTGGGATATTTTTGCCCCCCCCCTCCACTTTCTAACTTGTTTTATATCTCCCTTAATGTTCTTGTTGTTAGATTTGAGATTGTATTGTGTTTTTTGCACTCCTGATTGCTGTTTTTATTACATTTTTTTATTGAGCTTTGTAGGTTTAGTTCTCACACTTTACGGTCAACCTAATCTTCTTTAGCCGAACGTTTTAATTTCGCTCACTTTTGCTCAAAAACAAAAAAAATTTCAGTATTTTCTGACGAAATTTGAATTATTATTCTGTCTTCTGTATTATATGATGTATTTTGTATTATTTTATTATATGTACTGGAGGGTGTTCCACACTCCCCAGACCCCCCGGTTTACATTTCTGACTTTATATTTTTATAATAAACTTTGAAAGTAACACAGAAAGTTGCTGCTAAATTCCGTGAGCAGTAAGGTAATTAAACAAATATGTTTTTCAAGTTTTAATTTTCTCTTGCCGAAGGTTTAAATTTCCCTCGTATTTGCTTAAAAATTCAAATTTCCCCGTTATTACTGACGAAATCTGTAAGATTTAAGTTTCCTGTGCCGAAGCAATTGCTTTTAAGTTAACTTAAATGGGGGGGGGGGGAGCAATTGTGAAATTACCAACGATTTTGTTCGCGTTTCTTTCAAGGGAATGCCATAATTTATGCGATTTGTACCAACCAGTAGTTTTGCCAACTTTGGAGGGGAGGCTCCCCCCACCCCCTACCTTAGGTACGTCCCTGACAAGAGTGGAAACCCTGCGATATATTCTCCATTTCTCCATTATATTTTTCTTCTCATTAATTTTGTCTGGGGCTGGACTATATTTAAAAATCGATATCGAATATCGATAATTCAAAAACTATCAATAACTACGATTAATCGATAACCTCGATTAATCAATATTTAATCGAGTATCGATAATAATTACCAAGTATCGATATATCGATAATAATCGAAGTATGGATACGTATCGATTTTAATACTGGGGTAATAAATTATTATCGTAATAATAAAACCCAACTTTTTTTTCTCGAATAAAGAAACCTTTCGAAAAAAAAATTGACCACAACTGGAAGTCCATAAAACATAAGAAAATAACCTAAATTAGAAATATCGATAAATATCGATATATCGATTCAATTAATCGATAACTATCGATATTTATCGATAAAAAGTATCAGCCTTAATCATGTCTGCGTCTTCGGATTTTTTTAACCATCAAAAATATGACACTCTATATAGCAGCATCAGCGTTCTGGCTTTTTATATATTAGGATTACTAAATTTCAATTGTTTTTTTATAACGTAATTATTCATTATTTTCTTTTTCAAATATTTTTCGTTCTAACTTTAGTTTTATATAATTTTCGGTTTGTAAAAAATATCGCCCAATCACAGTGTTTATTTGACCAAAAAATGTCACATTGTAGCAGGAGCAGCAGCAGCGTGCTGGGATTTTATATATTAAGGATGGCGGAACGCACCGGGGGGTCTGGGGGGTATGGAATACCCCCCAGTGAACGTATATCAAAGATGTCAATTCGAACTTCCGAATCGATGTTAAAATCGTAAGAGTGTTGTATTTTCTCTGACATACTTATAATTCAATGCGAACGGAAATTGAAGTTTTTAGTTTTTCGTTCAAATCAAATCAGGCCCTGGTTTTTCGTTCATACAGAACTAGAGACTAGACTAAAGGCTATTTACGAGTACAGGCGTAGGTGTAGTACTTGCTAAAGGCCAACCAGGCCCGCGCCGTACATAAGGGCAAAGTCGTGCGGTGCACGACGGCGCTGAGGCGCCGAAGGCGCCCAAGCCTCAAAAAAAAAAATAATAAAGCAACAAACAACATTGTCAAAACAAAATTTATAATGATAAAAAAACCAGTAAGGAACTGCTAGCTATTATATTGTTTTTTATTTATTTTTTTATTCTTTGAGACGAGGGAACCGAATTACTTCTCGAAAATAATATATTTTCCAAATGAACATAATATAAATTTGGGGCGTTATTTTAAATTTGCACAAGGGCGCCAAAAGTGCTAGGCGCGGGCCTGAGGCCAACTGATTTCTTTAAACAGACCTCCGAGCAAGATTCGAGTGCTAATTAAGAGGAAACATCAGATAAAGTAAATCATGAATAAATCTAATTAAAGATAAAAGCATTATTCCTTAAAATTGAAACCGTCCGAGTTCGTCGATAAATTATCAAGTGGAAAAATTCGCCGTTATATGAATGAAATTTTTAAAAACTTAGCGGACTAGCGCAATTAATTATACAATAAATCATAAATTTTCAAGATTCTTGTTTTAGCCACTCGTAAGACGTCGTAAATTTTGTAATTTGCGTACTAAATGTCTTTTTGATTTTTATGTTTGGTGCCACGTGCCGCATATTTTTATCAAGTTTAACTCTTCGGTTTTGAAATATTATTATTTTTTAAATTTGCCTTTCGTGAACGCTTCGTGAGGTCCCAATAGAATTAGCGTCGATCAACACACTCGACAAAATCGATTTTGTCGTAGTTGATCGATTAACCTTGATTTTTTAATTTTCGAGTTTTCAATTTTTTACCAAACAAATTTCCGAGTTTGGCGTATCGAAAATCGAAAAGGTACACGAGAATTGTTTGTATACACATAGCTAACATTAATTACGCGCTGTATAACGAACGAGTTTTTTCGACTGGAATTTTTTTGTTCCCCAGTGTGCAGAACTCAAAATAACTGTTTCGGCAACAGGATTATTATTATTACCATCATATTTGATGAACATAGCAAAAAAATGTTAATTAACTTCGACTTGTCTGATAGGATACGCTTAGTCAAAACGGCGAGGGGAGGAGGGTGAGAAACAACCCAATTATTAAGTTCAGAATCGTAGATAAATAATTAACAATATACAGAGTGTCGAGTTTACCCGAACATTGTATAACTTTTTATGAGATGGCTAATGTCAACGACTCTTTAGTCTTTACCTGACCAAGTTTATTTAGTTTTAATAAAAAAATTTAATCTCGCATTTTTCGTTTTGCAGAGGGTTAAAATCTGTTCGTAGCGTACTGACATAGCCAAGGGTGGAATTACTCCGCCCTTACTATCGATCTTATCTTTTATTAATGTGTCCCATATAATTTATAACCACACAATATGATATTTCGAGATTAGTCTTTAAAATAGAAATTTGGGGTTCGCAGTTTACACAAACAAATTATTTTTTAAATCCTCCTAACTGCGAGGTGCGAAAATTAAATTTTTTATTATTTCGAATTTGCATGGTGGTTGATTGTTACGGCAGTTTCGAATGGATCCAACCACGAATGCAAACATAAAAATAAATTGCCTTTTCTCAACAAACCGACTCGCAAAAGTTTCGGAAAGTTTTAGTCATAACAGTTGTAAAGGATCCAATAAAGCTACACTTAAAATCGCTCTTCAACATCTTGACTTGGTCTTTCGTCACATTCGGATATATTTTTATGATTGTCTTTTATCGACTGCCGGTTAAATGTTCGTTAAATGGCATTTCGGCACTTATCAAAATAGGCGTGTTTCTCTTTTCTTTGTATTCTTCTTGATATATCGTGGTGTTTGGTTTACGAGGGAGAGTGGAAACATCCTCCGGATATTGCTCGGAGTTCTGCTCAGACTTTGATTTATTTTCGCGTTCTCTTCTAATTAGCTTGATCTACCACAAAATTTATTTTATCTAAAAGGAACGAATATCAACTTCTATCTCTTATATATTTACTATATGTAAAGGTCACGTTCATAAATTGTGCCCCATGATATTCTAACCGCAATACACGCCATATGTCAATAATGACGGTAATTCTAAAAAAACATATTGTGTGTTGGCGCTGAAAATATCGAAATTGAAGTTTAAATAAAAATTGGAATGCAAAACAAAAGATCAAATAGAATTTTAAATTCCAGATAAATATCTCGTCTTGTCGTAATAACAACCTGCGCGAAGAAGGCATTCCACCGCATGCCTTCGACAATACCCACATGTATAGCTACGTGAAGTTTTCAAAACAGACGTAATATGGGAAAGTAAACATTTTCGATGTACCTATTAAGGGGCAAACAATAGGAAGTAAGTAATTTAAAAAAAACTCCGTTGTAGAATATTGTAGGTATTGATTTTGTGTCCAGTGCAGGACTCAGGAGAGTGATCCGAACCGGAAGAGTATAACTGGAAACCACGGAGGGTTAAATTAGATATCTACAAGATAAAGGCGACAATAATCTAATACAAGGATTACTTAGTCAAGGAGCTGTCAGCATGCAGCAAATGTATAAGTTGGTTGACTAAGGTTGCTAATTATGGCAAACTACTTTTTACAGGATTAACATTGGAAGGATGATGAAAAAAAGAAGATAAAAGTAGATATGAAATGAGATATAATCATTATCCAGCTCTGGGGAGTACCCCAGACCCCCAGTCTATAAACCTGTGGTATAAATAATGTATATCCTTGAATTCCAATTTAAAAAATGGATTATGGAATAGTGAAAAGCATATTATCTAAAGAAGTAATTTTTCTAAGCTAGAAGGTCTTGTCACGGCGGACGGATGTTTCTAAATTTGATTGAATTACAATTTTTTGAAAATAAGTAATCTTTTATATCATTTTAAATTATTTATTTATATTTTAAAATGCTGATGGAACAAAATAAAAATAATTTTCTTTTATTAAAAGGGGGAATTCCAAGATTTGAACCACTGACCTCTGCTTATGAGGCTCATAGGGTCTCGTAATTGAATTATTGCGTATCAAACTCTTGACATTTATTTTTGGAGGAATGCCTGCGTGAAATCTCAAGAAATGTATGTATATAATAAGGAAGGACGAAGGAGGCTTATGACTAAAGCCATCTAAGAGTAAACCGTAATCGATTTAACTGAATCCCAGACACTCCCTGTAGACTTTTAAAACTAATGGTAGGCCGGTGAGAAATTGTTTATCTAAAGATTTTAAAAAGAAAATTAAAAACAATATAAACAATAATATTGTTGTTATTTTCAAATCCCCCCCCCCGTCTTTTTCTGAATATTTTAAAAGAAAGCTTAATATTTGCGTGGAAGTTGCAACGAATGATCTAAGTATAATAATAAATTCTTCAAGAAAAGAAGCAATCTGTAATCTATTTTAATATATTGCTATGTTATTTATCTCTGAATTGGGTTTGATATCAATTTTTTTAAATAAAAATTGTAACTTCTTATTTTCAATACATTTATTTATTGAGTAAATTAAATCGTTGAAAGTTTTTAATTAGGTATCAAATTTGTATCTTCATTTTATGTTCAAACAAAATCAATTTCATCTATAATTTCTTTTTTCTTTATAGTTTTACTCAGGTTTTCTTAATTTCTCATTAATCAAACTTTATTTACGTTTAATTGTGTAATTATTACAAATTTTTCATTTTGGTTTATTAATTTAATCGACTTTAAGATGCTATTTTCTAGATAGATCACTTCAAGTGATCCTCCGTCCATAACAACTTTACCTTGGAAGCAAGCGTCAAACCAAATCTTATTACGTTTTCAACGAAACAGCTCTCGAGGCGTACGAAATATGACAATATTCAAGAACTTAAGAATTAATTTAACAGAAAAAGTAAAAATAACTTTTTATAATACATAAATTATAACAGGTTATGAGCCCAGGTCAACCATACGTACTCCTAAAAGAAACAAGGTCATCTATTGTTTATGTTATTATAAATTTCTATATAGAAATTATCACCAGGCAGTGGCGGTGATATCAATAAGCGAATGTAAGCAATGCTTAGGGGCCTGGAACCATAAAGGGTAGTAAATCCTAAAAAAGAAATTTTTAAATAATATACGCAATTCAAAATTAACAGTGGCGTATATAGAAAGTGCGATTAGAGGAGACAGACCAAATATTTTTAGAATCTCGTTAATCCATTCATGCGCGTCAGTGGTACCCCGCCTGCTGACAAGTTGCAGAAATCTCGATGAACCTTCACAAACGAAATCCGAAAACTAAGAAACAAAGAAAAATAAAAAATTTTTTTTAAGTTATTTAAATTTTAAAACCTCGTGGTAAACATTAGCAGTCGTAAAATTTCCAACGATTTTGTTCCTCGCAGTATAAGAATGAGCTTTTTTTTTTAGCTTTTTCGCGTTTTATTCAAGGGAATGCCATGTTTTATGCCATTTGTACCAACTGGTAGTTTTGCCAACTTTCAATGAAAATTACCAACTTTGCCAACTTTCTTCCAATGTAGCTGTCTCGATCGAATTCATCCTGGAGACAGGATGGCATCGGAGGTAGTACAATGGGCCCCATTTAGTGGCCTAAGTGCGCGTAAGGAATCCTAGGGATCTCTCTTTGCCCTCCTACCTTAAAACCCAAGAGAGTGCACAAAACAATTGGTGTAATCCGGGGGGTCTGGGGGGTATTTCCCCCAGTGCACTCTTCTTGATTCTGGATTTTAGGTAGGAAGCCAGGGAGATATACGCGCACCTAGCGCCACTAAATCGGGCCCATTGCAGTGGCGTATTTAGAAGGGAGCAAAGGGGCAATTGCCCCCCCCCTAAGGATAACTCCCTGAAGCGCTCCTTGATAAAGAGATTTTAAAATGTTATTAACTTTTAATTATTTTTATTTATTTAGTTATTTATTTATTCGGTTACCACTGACGCGCACGAATGGATTAACGAGATTCTGAAAAATCTTTTGATCTGCCCCCTCCTCCCAAAAGCATTTTCTAAATATGCCACTGGTGGCGGTGATATCAATTACGAATGTTTAGGGGCCCAGGACCATAAAGGGTAGTACTTCTCAAAAAGGAGATTTTTAAATATATACGCAATTCAAAATTAATACATTTTATTTTTAAGGAGCCCGCTTTGTATATTTGCTTAGGGGCCCTGGGTACTCTTGCATCGCCACTGTCACCAGGAGGACTTAAAGTCGAACTGGTCCTTAAAGACACAAGATATAATTCAGTTGCTTATGCCGGAGAGTATTTTCTACTCTCCGGTCGTAAATAAAAAATTAGGGACGTAAACGTAAAGAAATTCGGGATTTGTGTGCTGAAAAACTTTTCAATGTTCAATCACAGAAAACAAGCAGCCCCTGATTGGGCGAGGGGGGGCGATGAGTTGCTGAGTAAAACTTGGTGAGCTCTGCTCCAAGTTCGGCCAGATCCGCCAAATAATATTTTTAATTAACTTGAAAATATTAATTAATTGGATGGACACCGAGTTGTATAATCAATCAATTTTTTTGTTTTATTTAAACAAACAATAGTTTTCCGGCTCTAAAGTTCTATTTTAACGCCGTCCGTTGCCGGTAATTTAAGTAATGTTAATTAAATTCAATAACAATTATTATTTTAATGAAAAAATTAAATGTAAAGGTATTTCCGGGTAATTCCTTGCCAAATAAAATGCAAGTTAGCTGTTGACCAGTTTCGGTTTATTAATCCATCATCAGAACACAGTTTGCAATAATTATAAAATTAGAAAAAGAACTCAAAATAAAAAATTTTAAGTAAATTTGTGGTTTTTAGTATGTATTTATGGTTAAATTCAAAAAAAAATATAAGAATAATACAATACGTAGAAAATCAAAATTCAAAAAATTTAAAAAGGAGACAATTAACACATAACAGGTCTGGATTAAGAAAATTTGAAAAAAATGAAAATTTCGTAATACGAAGTACAATATAACGTTATTTCATGGTTATTGCCATTCTTCAGTTGCACGCATCGATTACGATTACATTGTGAACTAAGAAGAAAAAATTTTTTCAAACTAAACAAAATTATCGACTAAATTGTACAAAATTGACTTACCATAACCTCCAAACATTATCAAAACTGAACTTGTTACATGAAGTATGAATAATTTAAAAATGATTTGAACTAAGAAATTCGTTTACCTAGCACTGCTAGTTTCAATAAGCAAATCATTTTGATTCAAATCAAATTTGAACTAAGAAATTCGTTTACCTAGCACTGCTAGTTTCAATAAGCAAATCATTTTTAAATTATTCATACTTCATGTAACAAGTTCAGTTTTGATAATGTTTGGAGGTTATGGTAAGTCAATTTTGTACAATTTAGTCGATAATTTTGTTTAGTTTGAAAAAATTTTTTCTTCTTATTTCACAATGTAATCGTAATCGATGCGTGCAACTGAAGAATGGCAATAACCATGAAATAACGTTATATTGTACTTCGTATTACGAAATTTTCATTTTTTTCAAATTTTTGTTAATCCAGACCTGTTATGTGTTAATTGTCTCCTTTTTAAATTTTTTGAATTTTGATTTTCTACGTATTGTATTATTCTTATATTTTTTTTGAATTTAATTATAAAATTGTCACTTTTTAAAAATAGTCTAATAAACCAAAACCGGTGTGAAGAAAAATTGTTTACACTCGCCTCAGAAAACTTGAGATTTTCTCATAATAAAACAATATATCTTCTAGTTTTTGAAATCTCAAAAATCAAAAACTTCAAGCGAAGGCGAAACCGAAAACCAAATTTTTGTACATTAGATTCCCTTTATAAATATATAAATCTTAACTTGTGAGAAAATAAACAATAAAACTTCAAATAACAAGTTAAATTCAATAATATAATGAAATTATATTTTTAAGCTTTCAGCGACTGTTATCGACTTTGTCAGAAATTTATTTGAAGGCTTAGAAATATAATTTCATTACATTACTGAATTTAACTTGTTATTGAAGTGTTATTGTTCAGATTTCCTTGATAAGGTTTCTTTGGATTTCCTAAATTTTTTTCGAATTTCTTAAAATTTTCAGGATTTTCTTGGATTTTCTTGAGATTTCCTTGCATTGCCTAAAGATTTTATTTCGAAAAATTTAAAAAAAACAAAAATCGAAGGTTTTCTGTAGTTTTCCTACGATTTCCTGATTTCGTAAAAATTCTTAAGATTTTCTCGATTTCCTAAGATTTTCTAGGATTTCTTTGAATTTCCTAAGATTTCCTTTCTCATTTAGTTGCACTTTGATGCACACTTAATTTTTCCAGCGGTTTGCAAATATATATACTGAACATATTTTTAAAAAATCAAAAAAGTTCCGTATAGCTTCATAGCTTAGACAGTTAGGCGCTCAAGTTCCAAAGGAGGTACCACAGGTTCGAATCCCACTCGGGACCGCGACGGTAACAAAAATTTAAGTATTATACCAAAATAATTTAAAAATTACTATAATATTTCAGATTCAACTCTGCGAAATCGTAACGATATAATATTGCGAGAGATTATAATTAATGATGTAATTAAGGTATACTAAAAGAATATTTAATGTAATAATTGATGATTGTATAGAAAAAATTAAAAACCAATAAAATGGGTAATAATTTCAATAAGCTTAAAATTTTGTGATTTAGTTTTTTTATTTATAAATCTAATATCAATTTAAAATAATTAAACTTTTTTTTAATTTTATTACTCCATAAAGTGAAAGCTGAATCTAAAGCTGAATATCAGCTGAATCTAAAGCTGAATATTAGCTGATTCAGAAGCTGAATTGCTACTGATTTGCTAATTTGGCGGCTGAAAACCAGCTGAAACTGCGCTGCGTCAGCTGTTCAAAATGCTGACTCAGCTGATATTCAGCGCTGAAAATTAGCTAGCTCAGCGCTGAACACCAGCTGATTCAGCGCTGAATATCAGCTGAGTCAGCATTTTGAACAGCTGACGCAGCGCAGTTTCAGCTGGTTTTCAGACGCCAAATTAGCAAATCAGTAGCAATTCAGCTTCTGACGTTACTAAATATCAGCAGCTGACTCAGCTCAATAGCTCAATTTCGTGCTGACACAGCGTGCTCGCAGTTGATATTCAGCACAAAATGTTACTTGGGTGGCCATCTACTTCAACATTCAATGTTTGAACTTAATTATATATTTGAATAATATTACATGAATGTGGTTTTTTTTATTTTAATTTTTCAGTAAATCAAGTGGCATAACAAGCAGTTGAGAGACTCGTGTGTGAAGTTGTTAACGGGGGGGGGGGGGCTGTTTTTATAAAAGGTAGAAATAAAAGATAATAATAAATAACTTATATAACCATCATTTTAAGATAAACAAATTACAAAACCACATTAAGGGCCGATTTTACAATAATCGGATAAACTTAGTATAACGTTATTCCCGGTATAACAATTGCAAGGTTCCCACTTGTTTCGAAAATCTGGAAAAGTCAGAGGGAATTTCTCATTTTTAGTGTCAAGTCAAGGAAATCAAATTTTCAGTCGAGATAAACACTTTAATTAAAATTTTTATTTTAATTTTAAAATGAATTTGTTTTCCAATTTTAAAATTAAATTTATTTTATTTAAAAATTAATTTTTTTTAATTTAATAAATTTTTAAAATATTGATTTTAATTTAATTTATTTTAAATTTAGTTATTTTTTTACCTTTTTATTTTCTGATTTATCGAAATGTCATGGAAAATTTTTATTCTTTGTCAGGGGAAACCTGGAAATGTCAGGATTTGATTTTGAAAATTTAGTGGGAACACTGATTTATTGATGATAAATGATGCCCACTTTGTTTACCTCAATAAGAGATGACTGCCAAAATATTATATTTCATTGTGTTTCATTTGTGTTATTTCATTCAATTCAGGGGGGGAGTCGTATTTCTGATTTCTGAAAACTTGAGCATTCCTGCAAAATAACCACAATATTGAAAAGTATTTAGTAAGAACATTGGTTTAAAAAACAATTAATTCGTTAATCTGGAGGGGACCGTGGCTCCCCCTCCCCCGCCCTATGACCGCTCTTGTCCCAATTCAATGTTAACTTCAATAATTCTTTGTTAATTCCAAGTATTCGGATTAAATTCCACATATCTGTACAATCAATTTCAAAGCTGAGGGAATCTTGTCTCCCAGGGTCGAAGTAAGGAAACCTGGATTTACTATATTATTGTTGACCGAAAGGAAACATTTCAGAATAAAATCTCATCGAGATTTGTTAATTTTTAATTTTTAATCAGACAGCAATATTGCGCATATCTTTGGGTCAAACACTTTCTTCTTTTTTTTGTGTTAACAATTTTATTCCTGAAACTCAAATTTTCTTAAGCCGAACGTTTTAATTTCTCTCACTGTTGCTCAAAAACAAACATTTTTTTAGGGGTTTTCACTCCCAGAACCCCGGTTTACACTTTTGACCATAATTTTGACAGTTAACTTTCAAAGTAATGCAAAAGTTGCTGCTAAACTCTGCGAGCAGTAAGGCACTTAAATAAAAGTTTTTCCAAGTTTCAATATTCTCTAGCCAAAGGAGGTTTACATTTCCCTCACTTTTGCTTAAAAATTAATTAATAAAAAAATTATAAATTCTCTATCTCCTCCAAGTATTTTAAAAGGGTGGAAATCCTGCGATATGTACTGGAGGGTGTTCCACACCCCCCAGACCCCCCGGTTAACAATTTTGACTCTATTTTTATATTATTTTTATAATTAACTTTCAAAGTAACACAGAAAGTTGCTGCTAAACTCTGTGAGCAGTAACGTAATTAAAAAAATATGCTTTCCAAGTTTTAATGTTTTCTAACCGAAGGTTAAATTTACCTTATTTTTGCTTAAAAATTCGAATTTCGATGTTTGAATTAATATTGGACAAATATTTTTAGTCCTAACTTATTTTAATATATTTTTTTTTTTGTAGAAAAAATCGACCAATCAGAGTGATTCTTTTTTCACTAAAAAATGACACGCAAATTGTTACTTCATTAGTTTCAATGTTGATGCGCCGCTGCGTAAATTTCACATTGAATGTGTGTCCCTCCTCTCCGAGGAGAAAATCACTGTAGAAATCTGGTGTACAAATGTAGGGAAATCTGAGGAAATCAAAGAAAATCTAAAAAATCCCAGGAAGGGAAAGGAAATAAATAGTAATACGCTAGTTGGATATCCCAAAAAAGCGTACTTAAAAAGCGCCATCTTCTGGTTTTCCAGATTCTCACCTAATTTATGCACAAAATCACCGCCTAGGCGGCGGCACCATAGCTGTCCAACTAACGTATAACCGGTTATACGCTAGTTAGATATCCCAAAAAAGCGTACGCCGCGCCATCTTCTGGTCAATTATGGTCAGATTTTCACCTAATTTATGCAAAAAGCTGTCCATAGCTGTCCAACTAGCGTATACTGAAAAAAATAGTACATTAAAAATTCATCATTTTTTGCCGATGAACAAAATTCATTATAATGATGAAAAGTTCACTGTATTGATGAATTTTGTTCATCAATGTGATGAACACTGTTCATCGGTGCAAAAATTATAAATTTTTCATGAATGATAGAAGAAATCTGGAAAACTCCCTTCGCCTTTCTCTTTTTTATTTCAAGCTTGCATCAGTTTTCCAGGAATGTCTTTACTATAAATTAATGTGAATTGTGTGATTCTGAGGTGAAAACCGATATGCTCTGAGGTTTTAAAGAAAATTGTATACCGGGTGCTGAATGAGTTAGCCAAACATAGGAAATTAACATGTAAAAACTTATTTATGCAAATTCCTGCTTCCCTAATTATTTTAGAGAGAAAATGAAAGATACAAAAATAATGCAGAAATATAAACTACAAATGATAAGACCATTGGATTCTATCTAACTTTTACTTAAAAGGTTAAAAAATGCTTTCGAAATTGTTAAAATTTTCATTTATCGACTTGCCATGACTGTAATAAATTCAATTTAATTTATATTTTCTAAAATAATTACCATGGAAACTTTCATGGTCACTCTGATAATTAAAACTTTTAACAATTTCAAAAGCATTTTTTGACTTTTTAAGTAAAAGTATTACGCATATAAATTGGCGCAACATGAATTTAATAAATTATTAGAAAAATTCCGTAATAAATTTTCGACTCGGTATTCATCAGTGGAGTAACAAGTAGTTGAGGGACCCGTGTGCAAAGTTATTAACGGGGCCCTGTTTTTAAAAACGACAAAAATGAAAGAAAATAATAAATAACTCATATACAATATAACCATAATTTTAAGATAAACAAATAACAAAACTAGATTAAGGGCCAAATTTAGAATAAGCGGATAAACTTAGTATAACGTTATTCCTGGTATAACAATTACAAGGTTGCAAGGTACCACTTATTTGGAAAATTTGGAAAAGTCAGGGAATTTAAGATTTAAGATAAACAAGTTAATTAAAATTATTTTATTTAAACATTAATTTTGTTTAATTAAAAATTTAAAAAAATTATTGGTTTTAATTTAATTTTAAAATTAAGATTTTTTTACCTATTTATTTTCTGATTTATCGAAATGTCATGGAAAATATTTATTCTTTGTCGGGGAAAATCTGGAAATATCAGGATTTGATTTGGAACATTTAGTGAGAACACTGAATTATTATTAGTAATAATGGTAATACTAAGTCTAACTTTATACCAGGTTTATCCGACTATTGTAAAACCGGCCTTCTTTATATTATTTTATATTATTTAAAATTTTTTTTTTAAATATTCCTGGGGGCTTTTTAACCGGGGGCCCGCGTGCGTCGCACCCACCGCACCCCGGTAGTTCCGCCACTGGTATTCATGATTATAGTACTGGCAATGGTTGAGCTATTATAATCCGGACCCATTCTTCGTAGTCCGAAACAATTGTAACCAGTGGCGTATTTAGAGGGGGGCAAAGGGGCATATGCAATGCCTGTTTTTCCAAACCTTAATATTCTCTAGCCAAAGGTTTAAATTTCCCTTCTTCTCTAATTTTCTCTAAGTATTTTAAAAGAGTGAAAATTCTGCGACATGTACTGGAGGGTGTTCCACACCCCCCAGACCCCCCGGTTTACAATTTTCAATTATATTTTTATAATTAACTTTCAAAGTAACACAGGAGGTTGCTGCTAAACTCCGTAAATAGTAAGGTAATTAAATAAATATGCTTTCCAAGTTTTTATGTTTTCTAGCCGAACATTAAACTTCCCTCATTTTTGCTTAAAAATTTAAATTTCCCGGATTGGATTAATATTGGACAAATATTTTTGGTCCTAATCTTAGTTTAATACATTTTTGGTGGGTAAAAAAAATCGACCAACCAGAATGGTTTTTTACCAAAAAATTACACGTTGTAGCAGGAGCAGCAGAAGCGCGCTGGGATTTTATGTATTAAGATTAGTTACAACTGACGCGCATGAATGGATTAACGAGATTCTAAAAAATCTTTAAATCTGCCCTTCCCCCCAAAAGCATTTTTTAAATACGCCACTGATTGTAACCCCATGAATCCGATAAGTAATTAGTTCGAGAAAATGTTAATGTTTGGAACATACAAAATAATCTGTGATATTAGTGGATATTGAATGTATTGGTCGCGCGGACCGGTTTATAATTAAAAGATGGGTGAAGTCAACTCACTTGTTCGTGGAGTCCATAAAGGATCATACGCATGAATTTAAGATGATCTATAATAGACTTCAACATCCTAATTTGGGAAAGGCGCGCCATGGTATCGCAGATTAGTTGAAGAATTGATTTTGTAATATTTAGTTAAGTTCGGAACAACAGCTGGAGATTTGGATGACAGCAAATTAATTAAATTATGGAAAAGTGTCGCGGTAATTCCGTTTGGCATGGGCCAAGTTAGTGAAATTTGGTTATTTTCGAAATTTACGTGGATTGTAGTTATTTGGAAATTGTGGAAATTTTCAAAAACAACAAAAACAATCGCAGTTGCAAGATTGTTATAATTTACAGCAAAACTATAGGTCATAACAATTTTGTTTTACAACAAAGGTGAAATCAGAATCATTCATATTGTTATTTGTAATCATAATCAATGAGTGTACAAATTTAATTACTTCATTGTGTTTAAACCAAAAAATGCTCGCATTGGCAATCATCCGATGTTTATAACAAAATTCTCTATTAAAAAAGAAATAGGTATAATTGAAACATCCTGACATTAAAGTACCTACTTTTGCTCCGGTACTTGAACGCCGACAGTATAAGCATTTATTAATTCAAAATATTTAATATTTTTTTATTTTTTTTTACCTCTGCACGTCTGATAATTTTTATGTTTATTATTATTCATTTTTATTTTAGTAAAAATAATGTTAATTTTTCTTCTTCTGGGACTTCTCACTTCTTTCTTTTTTTTCTCCATACTTCTCTCGTCCAGCAAATAACTTAGCTTTCATTTTGGAAAGTACCGTCGAAATACCTAATGTTTTCTCAGGAAAAGATTTAGAACACCGCCATATATTTTTAAGTATAAATATTTTATGCTGGGATTAGATTGATTTTTCTAGACAAAGACAGTTTGAGGTTTTCTTTTAGCCATACGACGTTTCTGTTCTTACGTAGTATTTGTGTCATATTTTACACCGATACAATCCTATATAAATTATTCTGCGCCGAACTTCCGTCTCACATGGCAATTTCCTTACAAGGTGAAATCCTGAAAAATTGATGTCGTCGACGAGTAAACTTCTTTAAGAATATTTTAAAGGGTCCGGCCGGTTTCTTGTAAGTTTAAAGTTGAAATCTAAATTTGAGATAATTTAGCGTAAGTCGTGTTTTTGTAGGTCTTTGTTTAGACAGGAAATTGAAAAAAGATTGAAAACTGCCCTTGATATTGTGATGGGAAGTTCGGCAGAGTAGCGATTTAGATTTTAGATTGGCCGTTGGATTATAAAATAATAATTTATGTTGAAGGACATTAAATTTTAAACAAACTCGGTTGATATTTTTTATTTTTTCAATTTGTGTGGGTATCGGTGAGGCGAAACATTGCGATGCAGGCAACGTTCCACCTGAGCTCACGTGTTCGACATTCCTTTAATTTTTTCCAGTTATCCTTCTTTTGGTCGCTTTAAATTTATCCGTTTTAAAATAAATCGAGAGTTAACAGTGTAGGCTGCTTCGTGTCTAACAATCATTGGTTTAACCCTATACACTCAAAACGGAAACGAAGCTAATAAAGCGAGCGTCCGAGGTAATTTGAAATATAAAACTGGCTTGGGTTTTTAACAGTGTACAATTTACATTAATTCATTGGTGTAAGAACCCTCGCACCAGGCCGTAAGTTCTAATGAAAGGTTCGAGTTAGCCCCCAGCTATAGCAGATAAAAATATCGAATACACCGTGCTGAACAAAGAGAAAGAGAACAGCTGTAAAAGCGACTACTCACTCACTATACTTATACATAAGCTTACATCTTCATGGTTTTGGGTTACATTCTACTTGTAAGGGTTCCTTCTCGCAAAACAACGCGATCATTGTAGGTGGTTTCGTCACTAAATTTACACCCCATTTAATTATTTTAACAGCCTTTAATTTTACTACTTAAAAAGTTCCCTATTAAACCGAAATATCAATTTCCTTTCAGGTTCGCTCGTTACATCTCTTCAAATATGGCTTAATTCCATCATCAGAGCACTACTCCAAGTTTTCGTTCTTGGCGGGTGGTCGTGATCGCACGAAAACGCGCACATAACAACCAAAGAGGGTCAAAGCATTCCCCGAAGATCATAAAAGTATGAAGCTTGAAAAGCTTTAATATCGAAAATAATTGATACGTTTCCATTTTCATTTTATGTTTACTAAGCACGACATTGTTCAACTTAAGTTAGGATCATTTTTTAATTATTTTCTTTTGTTTTACAGAACTCATACGTTGACCTTTTGCCAACCGCTGGGAAATTAAAAAAAAAAAGTTAAACAATTTTAACGTTTAGTGGGAAAATACCTATATTCTTGCGAAAAAAAGCACGACAACAAGGTTTAAGGTTCAAGATTCGAACTGAATACGGCTGCACCGTAAGTTAATTGCTTCCCACGCACCTACATGCGGGTTGTATACTTAAAACTTAAAAGGTATAGAACGCACGAAACAGGAATTAGAAGTAAACTTTAATTAAAAGGAAGACATAAATTAAAGGAAGAAAAAGTTGCAGAATTCTGAAATTTCTTTTGTGAATGTAAATAGGGAAATTATGGAAATAATTCGACACAAACAAAAGAAAAATTAAAGGAAAATATTCACGAGGAAGGAACGGGATGTAGCAGGATGGAACGAAAAATTGCTAAATAAAGGTGAAATGAACTAGAACGGCAAAATCAAAGCTTTACTTGGTGAAAAAAATGGAAAGTCGCTTGAAAACTTCCAGTATATAAAGGAAATTATGTAAGGAACATGGGTGAACTGAGAAGCAATAAAGAACAATTTTGACTAGTGGAAGTTAGGATCTATTTACATCGAGGAAGGAGGAGTAAATAAATTTTGAATGGTGAATTAGGGATAAACTTCTAAAAGGACGAAGAGGATTTTATCCTAAAACTAGTGGCAAGTTATGAATAAGAAATGCTTAAAAAAACTTTATGGAATGCATATTTTTGTTTGACTCCTGTTTTCCTAAATTCTAGAAAAGTCAATCGTGCGGGCTTTAACCATACTCACGACTTAATTTTAAGAATTATGTACTGGAGGGTAGTCCATACTCCCCAGACCTCCCGGATTAAAAGACGGAAGATTTGTGTGAATGCCCATGATGGGTTTTATTAAAAGAACCTTTTACTCTTTCAGAATAAATACATTTATAAGTCACACCAGTACATCTCTTCTTCTCCCATATGGACTACAATGGACCTCATTGTACTACCTCCGATGCAGCGGCTCTCCGTCCTGTCAGCAGAGCCGGATAAACCAGCGCCAAAGTTCAGAAGGCGCCAAACTTGTGCGTTTTTAATTTAATTTTCTATAAAAAATTAAATTTTGAATAAAACAAATATCTGAACGGCGGACGCGAATTCACAAAACGCTAAGCGAGAAGTCACGAATTGTGATTTAATTAATATTTTCTTTTTTCTGCTGATTCTCATGTAGACTGACCTCCTGAATCTGAATACAATCCCAGTTTTCTCCCATCGCCCCCCGTTTTCAAGGAATGCCCTGCTCCCCATCTATTTTTGTCACTTTTTGCATCAATTTGAAGATATGAAAACGATTATTTTAGCCATTACATTTATCCTGGTAAACTGGAGAGGTGAAAAGTTAATATTTGTATAGCAAGAAAGTTGATTTGGAAGAGGATTTAATTAATTGTAAAAAAACATTTATAAATTATCGATCTTTTCGTTTGTTTGCTCAATTTTTTCACATATTTTCTAGATATTCCAGTTTCCGGCTTCCCCCATTCTCCTCCAAATACCCCAAAATAAATAAATCACCAAAGCACCTCAGATTAAAATAAAGTTTTTAATTAAAATCAGTTAATGTTAATAAAAAATAAATTTATTAATTAATTAAATAATTAAAATAAATTAAAAAATGTCTATAAAGTTTTGCTGTAAAGGCAAATGTCAAAAACGGTTTCAAAATGTGCAATTGACATTGGTAACATAGGAGAGTTTCAAGATTTTCGTTAAATTTCTGTACTTCGTCAAACAAATTTTGATAATTTAATTACTGAATTTTTGGAAAAGTAAGAAAAAAGGTTTTTTAAATGTTATTAAATGTATAGCTGTGTTTTATAAAACAAACGAAAATTTTTGTCTGCGCAGTTTTTTGAAACATCCAAAGCCAATGGGCCTCCAAAGAAAGTTAGCACCGGGCCTCACATATTCCTTAATCCGGTTCTGCATCAATTGCACGTGATAAGGCGGCCATGCTCTTGATATTTGGTAGCGGCATGAGCGCTTAAGCCATGGCCAATGGCCTTAATCCATCCTGTTTCGATCGAATTCATTCTGGAGACAGGATGGCTTGAGGAGTAACAGGACGGAGAGCCGCTTCATCGGGGATAATACAATAGTAGGGATATCTCTCTGCCCTCCTACCTAAAATCCAGAATTTGTAATTTTAACATAGAAGAAGCAAAATCCAGAAGAGTGCACTGGGGGGTATTCCATACCCCACAGACCCCCCGGATTACACCAATTGTTTTGTGACTGAAAGAATATGTTTAAAGCTTTGGAATCGGAAAAAACTGGTTTCGCTGCTAGGGAGTTAAAGTCACAAAACAATTGGTGTAATCCGGGGGGTCTGGGGGGGATATGGAATACCCCTCAGTGGACTCTTATGGATTCTGGATTTTAGGTAGGAGGGCCGGGAGATATCCCTACGCGCACTTAGCCCCCTAAATCGGGCTCATTATCAATAAGCGAATGTAAGCAATGCTTAGGGGCTCGGGACCATAAAGGTCCCGTAGTAAAACCAAAAAAAGAGATTTTTAAATAATATACGCAAATCAAAATTAATATATTGTTTTTTGTTCTTAGGATGCAGTTGGCTCTGTGATATCGTGTGCCGATTATAGCAGATAACGTATTAATGCCGGCGTGGGACCTCATATTATTTTCCTCAACTGACGCAAGGACAGTGGCGTAACGTCACGGGGACTATCTGGAAAATCTCACAACTATAGACTTCGATCACTTTTAGCGTCTTTTAATATTTAATTGTTACAAAATTTATATTTTGGAAAAAACCTAATGTTTGCAGGAGTCCCGGGCCGGAAGTAATCTGAGAGGCTCCTTTTACCTAAAAAAAAACCTGTTAACTTTTTTATTAATATCATTTAAATTCTTAAGTTTGTATTATATATAAAAATTATATTTTTTGATGCAATTCGGTAGGACGGGGTGTCCTCCCTGGGCCCTTCTCTAGTTACGCCAATGCGTGTTTCCCTCTTTTTTCTCTTCAGACTATACGCTACGCCACTGTATGTTGGATGACAGCTATCTGATTTCCAAAGAAGCACCAAATGGAAAAATATCAAGGTGATCTAATACTTTAATAAATTAATAGATGTAGAAAGTTTTGTTTATAAAACCAAATGTTTAATGTTTGCATTTTGGTATTCTATTAGTGAATTATTATTTCACCGCGGTTTTACGATTAAATAATTCAGAATTAAACTCAAAACAACATCAAGTCTGTGGTCGGCACTTAAAAGGATAAAAGGTCCTACGTTTATAGGGAAACAATGTATACTTATGACCTTTTAAGTGCCGACCACAGAAGTGTACGTAATAGAGCCGCCATGTTTTGACATTTGGTAGCGTCACCAACGGTCATCGTGAATAATACTTACAGAAAACTAAAATAATAAAAGAAATTTAAGAAAATAGTTACGGATAATGGGAAAAAAAGAGTCATAGAACTAGGTCTAATATATGCGGGGGGGGGGGACTTCAAATAACGACTCTTGTTAGCTTCTTACGTATTGTTTTTAAACGTTTTTCACGGTTCAATCCAGTACCAAGCGCCACCGACACTAGCTTCAATCAATTATTTTTGAGGGTTAATTATGGTTTTCAATGGCTAAGCTCTCTCCAGTGGCGGTGCAAGAGTAGCTAGGGCCCCCCAGACCCCCCGGATTACACCAATTCTTTTATGATTTAAATAATATGTTTGGGGCTTTGGAATCAGAAAAAACTGGTTTCGCTGCAAAGTCCAAAAGTAATTTTATTTTTGTCACAAAAGAATTGGTGTAATCCGGGGGGTATTTAATACTGGATTCTTAGATTTTAGGAATCGGGCCCATTGTACTACCTCCGATGCAGTACCTCTCCGTCCTGTCACTCCTCTGTCTCCAGGATGTATTCGATCGGGACAGCTGCATCGGAGGTAGTACAATGTGCCAGTGGCGGTGCAAAAGTAGCTAGGGCCCGTAAGCAAATATACAAAACGGGCTCCTAAAAAAACAATGTATTAATTTTGAATTGCGTATATCATTTTAAAATTTCTTTTTTGGGATTTACTACTCTTTATAATCCCGG
The DNA here is from genome assembly GCA_949152465.1 of Cantharis flavilabris. Classification (NCBI taxonomy): domain Eukaryota; kingdom Metazoa; phylum Arthropoda; class Insecta; order Coleoptera; family Cantharidae; genus Cantharis; species Cantharis flavilabris. The sequence goes on from OX424438.1 coordinate 7,906,882, forward strand.
GCCCCCTAGGCATTGCTTACATTCGCTTATTGATATCACCGCCCAGCGCCGGTTTAACCATAAAGCAGAACAAGCGGCCGCTTGGAGACCCCCCGGGTCCCAGAGGGGCCCCGTCTTCCAAACTCAAAAATAACAAAATTCGAAGTCAAAAAAAATATAAGTTGAAATAAAATTAAAATTGAAAATGTAAAAAATGTAAAATCCATTAGAATATCGTGCCCCACCATTACAATACATGTTGGAGGGTCCGAAAAAAAAAAATCTTGGGGCCTCATGACCACTAAAACCGGCACTGTCACCGCCACTGGCTCTCTCCCTAGTTGTGCCTATGCTTCGATGATGCTTCTCAGTGCCTTCGAAAGCGACATGAGGTCACGTGGCAAGACTTATCGGGCCCCTGCTCTTCATACCAATTTCATAAATAAAAAAAAAAAATAAATAAAAGTAAAATATGAAACTTCGTATGAAACTTCAATAGTTGTGAGTGACTATACTGCGGTTTAGATTACTTCAGTGAGTGAGTGAGTACTTCTATGTTAAAATTACAAATTGCAATAATTGTAGCGGTTTTATGAATGGCTACGTTTCAAGCATTATTGTTATCGAGTTGACGTGTACCCGCCTAAAAGGAAATGAGAATGGCAACAGTAAATAAGCAGTGATGTGACTTCCAGCTCTTAATATTCGTGTAAATATTTGATAAATATTATAGAATTTGTTGACATTTTCACTGTAATTGTAATCAAATCTTTAAAAATGTCTCAATAAAGTATAATACATTTTTTCTCTATCCAGATACATACTTTCGAACCTCAAGACACTGCTCAAAAATAGCATTTCAACATGATTAGTTTTAGATCAGTTGATAACAATATTAACAGAAATCTGCATTGGCCTAGTAGTTGGCGTGATCAACTGCTAACGCTAAATTATCGGTTATCCGGTTCTCTATTCTTATTAGGGTACATCATCGTGGGGTACATGTACCTGTATGGGGTTGTCCATTAGTTACGTAAGGACAATTTTTGTAATTTTTGACCCCCCTCTCCCTCACATAAGGGCACGTAAGATATCGGCAACCTTCCTCCCCCCCCCCGTCACATCTTACGTATGTAAGATCTCTCTCCTCCGCTTATATTTATAAAATATGAATAACAACAATATTGTTATTATACAAAAAATACAAAAATTATTTACTTTTTTCTTTTGTTTTAACCTTGACGTAATGTAAATTGGCCATTTTCTAAATCCCCAAACCTCCCCGGTTTCAAGAACTGATAGTGCGTACGTATTTCTGTAATTTCCAATTTGTTTGTATTAAATAGGAAGTTGTTACTATTTCAGAAGAAATACAATTATACGTCGTAGCAGTATGCACCGGGGGGTCTGGGGCGTATGGAATACCCCCAGTGCCTACATAAGATACCCAATACATATTGAGATGTATTCAGCAGTCAGATATAAGAACTTTTAAAACTCAAGAAATTAAAACTGTATCATCGACATTCAGACAATTAGAACTGCAATTCAACATACCTTATCAACCTATCCATGCTTGATAATTTAATTATTATTATAATTTGACTAGTAACTTTATCTTTGTACTTGGAAACACCTGGTAACAATAAATCACTGCGCATAATTGGAATTATTTTACATATACAATGTTAATTAATTTACCTCCGATTAAGCAATATTTGCAGAATTTGCACATCGCAATGTAAAAGGAGAACGTCGAGTGGTGCATTCTCTGTTTCTATGCACAATTTATATCAATTAGTGAATTAAACTGTTCAATCGCCCCTGCACATCCAATAACTGCAGGGTATGTACCCTATTTTGTTATTCCGAATCTGTGACGCTTCATTGCTATCGGTTTATTTTCTGTATTTTAGTGTTAACTAGAATTAAACTCAGAAAAAACAGGAATAGGAATGCAATAGCATACTATCGACCAAGAGCGGAAAGTAACGTTTTACTGTACTGCCGAGTATATGAATTGCATATTGTGCTGCAATAAAATGCTGTGGTCTTCCTGGCACTGCATTGTATAAATTCAGACTATCAGACTATTCAAATCCGATAAAATTACGAATTTTAGTGACTCAATGTGAGAAAAGTCTTATGGAAAATTCAAACTTGTGAAAACTAAATATTCAAATAATTTCGTGTTATCGTCGTAATGGTATTCATGCAATTTCACAACTCTTCATTTAATTGATATAGGAATGTGTTTGTGAACCTTGCCCAACAATTCCAACGTGATATGAATGATGACGTCATAATGTTATGTGCATATAATACCATTTATTAATAAAGCTTCCCTGCTTATGAAATTTGTAATTTAAATAATGTAAAATATACATCATACATTAACTGTTGAGTGTTAAAGTGGGGTTTGGATGTTCTTGTTTAGCTCGGGGCTTGTTTCTGCGAGGGTTGCAGATAAATTCACATTTCGAGCATCCGAGGGTTGAAAAATCACCGAAAAGATTGTTTGGAATATCTAATACGAAAGGTATTAAATTTGGAAAAAAAACGAAATTCTTACGCCGGACCTGATATTTTGAAGTAAAACGCACAACCGATGCTCATATATTAATCATTCCGGCTCCTCCTTAAACCAATTAATAATGAAGTGCGGTTAGGCAGCGGACTTTCTGGTTACACATCGTAAAAAACAGAATCCTATTAAATTGTGTTATCGAACGACACAAAAATTTTAAACGGCATTTTTATTTAATTAGTGAAACGGACCTTAAATTCAATATCGAACCCTCTCGTTCAAATTGTGCCCCTCTAGCGTTTGTTGTAGGTATACATAAATGCCGTTCTTCAAGAGGTTTCTCTCTTTCTACAAGCCTCTCCTCTATAAAATTTGTCAAATAAAGACAACTGTTATTTCACTTCAGTTAGAAAAGGATGCCAAGCCATACTAGACTCCTAAACCCCTAAGGCACGCACAGAACACAATAAAGAAAATCGAAGGTTGCTCGTCGAAGGCTGTGTGTTAAATTTCAAAAATTAACTTTCAAAATCGAGTTTTGTTTTTCCCGCTGGAAAAAATCTGCAACCAACGCAACGCAGCAACCACATCACCCAATCAATTTTTTTTTAATTTTAAAGAAAATTCCATTTGACTCTCCAATCCGACGGGTTAATATTTCTAAAATTCTCAATTTTTGCTTTGGAGTAAATTAGTATTTTTATGCGGTTATAAAATGCCATAATTTTGTTTTTAGGAGAAATACGTAAAATTTGAGGTTTGGCACACAGCCGAACGTGAAATATAGAGAGGAACAGAGCAGTAGCTATCTTACCCCAGCATTCCTGTCATCTGCAGAACGTTGCTTTTTGTTTTAGATATTTTAATTTTATATTGTTGGTTTTACTGTTTATTTTAACAATTAAAAGAAACGAGTAGCAATAAAATCAATTACATTGACCATAAAAGCAAAGTTCTTTTACCGCAGAATGCGACTCATTAGTGGAACGAAAGTTAATCTAAATTAAGAAAAAAGATGGCGTAATTTAATATGCGTAGTTATGGAACGGAAAAGGATGTCAAAAGCAAGGGGCGCATTTTTCGAGCGTTTTAATTTAGAAAATTTGGATTCAGGTGTCAAAATCTTGATGGAATGAATACGCGATTGTAAATCAAAATGAAATTAAATACGCAAATTAAACACAAAACATTTGATGTAATTTGAATATAATTGCGCCCAACCGTGAACGATTTAATGCCACGTAATGGCCGAAAGACAGGGTGGGTTTCAGGAAAATACAAGCCTCCCCCCCCCCCTTGGATTCGTAAATAATAAAGATAATAAGAGCTTTTAGCATTTATTACGTCGAGTTCGTATTCTCTTGTCTGGAGTAGTGTTGAATATTTAAGGAATTCTAATTATAATTTTTATGTGTGGTGATAGATAACTTTGTATTCAAACTTTTATAATACTAATGACAGTAGTTAAAGATTTGAAGGTTAACACCAAAACGGTATGTAAATATGGTAATTCGTATGCATAATGCATTGTTTATACCTGTTTGTTTATCATTTGAACTTGAAAAGAGTTCACAAATTATCATACATTACGTGCTGCTTATTTTGACACTCGGTTCATACCGATGTCGCCAAATCGGAAAGTTAAATTTTATTTCCAAAATTAAAAAGAATATTTTGACATAAAACCAATTTATGCGTTTGCGCCCTCTGTAGGTCGGTAACTGAGCTAATTTCATAAATGGGGTTTTCTGTGAACAATCGATTATGCAATCTACGCAATTTCACAATGCATAATTCAAAAGGTATATATGCGTCGCGTGTAACATTTTAAATTTAAATATTTCACAATCAGTAATCACAATAGAATTAATAAATCGTACAGAATTTTAAGTGGTTCTTAGATCAGTCGAAGTCCTTAATTAAATTAATTGTGTTCTTAAATCAGACGCTTTAATAATTGAGGATACAGTAATTGAAATCGTGTGATCGCTTACAATGTAAATCCAGCTAATTTTAGGTATATAGGCCGCTTAAGCTTGAAAAATTTAAAACAGGCGTGGTTAGACTGCAATTGTTTAACTTACCATATTGAACGAGAATTACTTAAGAGATTTTAAATTACCACATCAAGAGGTTTCTTCGAAACTTTGTACTTTGTACTTTGTACTTTTTTAAGCAGAACTTTGTCTTTTTGGCCAATTTTGAGCGCACGAATGGATTAACCAAATTTTCACTAAATTTTCTAAATTCTTTTTTTTCAAGCTAATAAAATATTGGGTTAACAGCTCTAGGACGTACTAAAGACGATTCAAAATAAAAATACCAGGATAAGCGATCCTACAAGAGGATTTAACGAAGATGTGACCACTTCCGCTGTGCTCTCCTCAACAAGGACAAGAAATTGAATTAATGTCCGACTAATGCGCTTCCCGATTTTTTCCGGATTTGAACAGGATATCTTGGCATTAGTCAGGGCCGGAGTAATTGTAAGGCTGATTAGGCTATACACTAGGGCCCGAAACTCATTGGGGGCATTTAAATATGGTACCTGGTTTTTTTTCAAAATTATCAAATGAATCCTCAATTAAGTAGGTACCACCTACTTTTGTAATTAACTATAGAAAAAAATTTTTAGAACAGAAAATTTCGCACCACGCATCTGCCTCGATTACAATTCTCAGAAACTAGTTAGTTGGAATTGGAGTCGGCATCGGCAAACTGGAACTCACGCACACGATTTCCGATAGCTTGATCTTATATTCTTTTTTTTATAAAAAATTGGGTAATAAAGTAGCAATGTTATTGAAAATATGTAGTTAAGTCGCCGTTCACCAGGGCCTATTTTATCATTAGACGCATTAGGCACGTGCTTAAAATAAAAATCAAATTCTGATAAAATAACCCAAAAAGTGGGCCTTCGATGCTATTAGTTAAACTCGAATATCCTTGAGCCTAGGGCCCAAACCCAGTTAAAAATAGGCCCAGCCTCGTAATTTTCTCCTTCCCACTTCCTTTCCTCTTTTTCTCAAAACTGCGTCTTCCAAATATGGCGCTCACAATCAAGGATCCCAGCATTGGCTACTAAATAACTATTTGGTACTGAAGAACTAATAAATAAAGATTAAGCCGTACACTGGGGGGTATTCCATACCCCCCAGACCCCCCGGTGTGACAATGGCTACAATAAAGCTCAATCAATATCTGAAGTTATAATAATAAATAAATATGTTTAACCTCGGGGCCGTTTTGTTATGATTTAAAACAATGAGGATAAACCGGGGGGTCTGGGGGGTATGGAATAGCCCCCAGTATGGAATACCCCCCAGTGCACTCTTTTATTTTATTCCCAAACCGCTACTTTCAACACAAAAAACTAGACTACATCATCTACTTAACCTCTCAACAGGGCCTATTTTATCATTTACCACAAAACATAAAATCGTAAAATAGAAGTCAAATTCTGATAAAATAACCCAAAAATTGGGCTTTCGATGCTATTAGTTACACTCGAATATCAGGGGCCCGAAAATTTGCTAGAGCCTAGGGCCTAACCCAGTTAAAAATAGGCCTTGCCGATCACTGTTCAGTGTAGGTACTTAATGCCTCTATTCTCTAGAAATTAATGTTATTGGGGTTTTATAAAGGTTTTTAAAGGCGAGCCATCAAAATGTCATAGCCTAAGGCCCAAATGAAACATAATTCGGCCCTGGTATTATTAGTCAATCATTCAAGGGGTAAATATTCAGTAAAATTTCTGTACGCATAACTCGGAATTCCAGCGATTTCCAAGAATTTCAAAGACTTCCAAGAATTTTCAAGAATTCTACCGATTTCCAAGAAATTCTGTCGATTTCCAAGAATTTTACCGATTTCCAAGAAATTCTGTTGATTTCCAAGAAGTCCACCGATTTTCAAGCATTCTACCGATTTCCAAAAATTCCACCTATTTCCTAGGAATTCCAAAAAATTCTAATGACTTCCAAGAATTCCAATGATTTCCAAGAATTCTAATGATTTCCAGCAATTCCAACGATTTCCAATAACTCCAATGATTTACAAGGAATTTCAACTATTTTCAAAGAATTTCAATGGTTTCCTAAGATTTCTAAAGAATTCTAATGATTTCTTAGAATCCAATGCTTTCCAAGGTATTCCACTGATTTTCTATGAATTCCAAACAATTTTAACGATTTCCAGGAATTCCAACGATTTTCCTAGTATTCCAATGGTTTCCTAAGATTTCCAAAGAATTCTAATGATTTCTTATAATTCCAATGATTTCCAAGAATTCCAATGGTTTCCAAGGGATTCCACTGATTTCCTATTATGAATTCCAAAGAATTCTAACGATTTCCAGGAATTGAAACGATTTCCATTAATTCCAATGATTTACAAGGATTTTCAATGATTTCCAAGAATCCCAATGATTTCCAAGAATTCCAATGATTTCCAAGAATTCTAATGATTTACAAGAATTCCAATGATTTACAAGAATTCCAATGATTTACAAGAATTCCACCGATTTCCAATAATTCCACCGATTTCCAAGAATTCTACCGATTTCCAAGAATTCTACCGATTTCCGAGAATTCTACCGATTTCCAAGAATTCTACCGATTTCAATGAATTCTACCGATTTCAAAGAATTCCACGGATTTTTTTATAAATTCCAAAGAATTCTAACGATTTCCAGGAATTCCAATGATTTTGTAGGAATTTTAACCATTTTCGAATTTTCTAATTATTTTCAAGAAATTCCAAAGAATTCTAATGATTTCCAGGAATTCCAACGATTTCAAATAATTCCAATGATTTACAAGGAATTCCAACAATTTTCCAAGAATTCCAATGGTTTCCTAAGATTTCCAAAGAATTCTAATGATTTTTAAGAATTCCAATGATTTCCAAGAATTCCACCGATTTCCAATAATTCCACTGATTTCCTATGAATTCCAAAGAATTCTAACGATTTCCAGGAATTCTAACGATTTCCAGGAATTCTAACGATTTCCAGGAATTCTAACGATTTCCAGGAATTCTAACGATTTCCAGGAATTCTAACGATTTCCAGGAATTCTAACGATTTCCAGGAATTCTAACGATTTCCAGGAATTCTAACGATTTCCAGGAATTCTAACGATTTCCAGGAATTCTAACGATTTCCATTAATTCCAATGATTTACAAGGAATTCCAACGATTTCCAGGAATTCCGATGATTTCCCAGAAATTCCGATGATTTCCCAGAAATTCCAAGAATTTCCAATAATTCCAATGATTTCCAAGAAATTCCAACAATTTTCAAAGAATTTCGTCGGAATTAAAAAAAATTAAAGATTTCCTTCGATATTCTAAACTTTCCTGGGATTTCCGTGAATTTTGTTCGGTTTCCTCATATTTTCTTACGTTTTTAGGATTTCCTTTCCTTAGAATTTCTCAAATTTTTTTTTACTTGTACACCGAATTTCCCCAGTCCCCTCCTCGTTTTTGCAATACACAATACAGCCCCTAATAGTAACTTTTGAATTTAATTAAATTAATTAATTAATTAATAAATTTGAATTTAATGTTTCAAGAATTGAATGGTAATAATTACTTATTAGCGCAAAATCGGCCTCGCGCTGAACCGGTTACGCCGAAACGTCATTTTCCGTAATCCGGTTATATCTATGTAGTGCGATTCAAAAATATTAATCGCAGCGTGGCTTCAATGAAATGCTGTCATCTGCCATTATTTTGTTTATGGTTGTCATGGATATTGGAAAAAAGAACACGCTGTTCAAACTGTTGCAGACCGAGTGGACTGGGAGGTCTGGGAGGAATCTCGCTCTCCAGTCTGAGCTGATGTAGTAGAAATATAAACCACCAGGTGACTTCTAGAGATCGTTGTCGGTTTGTAGCTCATTCAAGGATATGAATATTATTTTTAATGCTGACATAATTAACTAGAAATATTTACAATAAGAAAATAATTAACTTGCCTTACAATCAATACTGTAAGGGAGATGGCGCCTTTTTATTTAATTTTTCAATCTTAACACTCTCCTCTTGCATTTGCGTCTTCTGGGTGCACCTATACCTCATGAATAGTTTCAAAAATGATGTTAATGATTTAGCTGATTATTTCATACCCCCAGACCTCCCGGTCTATAACTATAACTTATGTTTTTTTAGATTAACATTTTTTTATAGTCGTTTAAAGGAAATACTGACAATGCAACCCAACCGGATGGTACTAAAAGTTACAGCGCTTTTAGCTGTGGTAAGTTAAGTTTACATTTGACTAATAGAAATTAGTCAAGTGTAGTCAAGTATCCATTTAGTACCCACTGAGTGTTGACGGAACTCGCCAGTTAAAATGCCATTAAACAATTGCGTTCTCAAAAAAGTGAACTTTTAGGTTTGTCGTAGTCAGATCTTCCTTTGAGGGAGGAGGAGGGCACTGTTTACGCAGACATCTGAAGACATAAATTACTTTTATTTATAAATTACTACTTTACTGTTAGCTATCATAATAATAGGTACGAAGATTTTCGTTCATTCAGTGTAAACGAATAGATCCCATACAGGCAAGATTTATATTCAACAATAGTACCATGCGTTTCATTTTGAAATCAATACAATCTACGCGAGCGCACTGGCTTGGCGGTTCTGAGCAACATTTCGTTTACTCGCTATGAAGATCATTTGTCCTGTTTCTCATCCATGAAGACATTGCAGACCTTACAGTCGTCAGATTGGTTCTCTGGTTCTCTGCCACTTATTTTCTTTATCGGCCTTTCAATACGAGAAAGATTACAATATTTAGACCCTACGGCTGCTTCAGCTGGATTGGGACACACCTATAACTCTGTTCTTAATAGTTGGTGGTGGAAATCATCAACCCAGGAGGACCACCGGCTTTACTACCTTCTAGAAATACGGAGGAGGTCATAAGGAAGTTTAGATTCTCCCAAAATTTAAACTGTGGACTTAAACGTCAGCAGTTGTGCGGTTAACTTAGTGTAGTCCCAAGAGCAACCCATCACCGCCATTTACTTTGATTGAAATTTAGATTGTGGTTTTTCTTTCCATAAATTGAGTAGATAGAAGATTCTATTGTCGCAGTGTGATTGCGGAGCGGAGGTCAGACTAATCATTTACACGGGAAATTTCGAAGTTCCAGATTTAGCAAATTGGAAAATTCAAATAATTCTTACGTATTTGCGGTGCAAACTGCCATAAGAACCTACCACGGAAACCCTCTTGACGCGTAACAGGTGACCCCGCATCATTATAATAATTAAAACAGTTTAAACATCAACGAAAAGGAAAAAACTCAATGTGTAACGTAAAAAAATTGAAAACTGAATCGGATTGACTTGAAAATCGCAAAATGAAATTTTAAATTGGGTTCGTGTCTATCCACACGGCTAAAAAACGGCTTCGATAGTTTTCGAACAATATAAATCCTTTATTGGTTTGCCTAAGCCGATACGCGTTTATTAGGGAAATTTAAGCTTTTGAGCGGATTTAATACCACGCTTAACAAATATTTGCCATATTGCGCACTAAATAAATGCCGACACCTACATTTTTTCTTTGAAACTGTCAAATTGCCCTTATAATAAATTGACGGATACGGGTCAATTGCCGATAAACGTTAATGCGGGACGTCTATTTTTTCTTAATATGTTTAAAATGTTAATTTTTACGTTTTCGTGTCAATCATAAATTTGTAGACGGTGAGAAATGAACTTTCTGTTTTTCTGCGGTAGGTAAATTTTAATAGTACCGCCAGGGTAAAATTGGGCGTTTTTACAATAAGAGAAAAGACTGAATTTCTTCATCGACGCGAAATTCCAAAATTCTTAAAATATTCTTTCGGTAAGACGAGGTTTAGGCGTTTAGGGGTAAGAGGAGACGAAAAACGTGAAAAGACTGTCAAATTAATCGGGGAAGAACAAAACCTGTTTGTCACCACAAGTTTTATTTTATTTTGCCCAATCGATCATCGTCACTACAACTAATCCTTCCCCCTTGCTCCGCAAATCGGTTAATTCACGTATTCATGTTACAAGCCGGAGTCTTAAAACTTTAAATTTGTATTAATAAAAATGACTTCATCTAAAAATCTAATTTTTAAGTGCATCATGTGAGCGCGATCATCATCATCAATTCAACAAAATGACTTTTCATAGTAAAGAGATCGCGAACATTCGTGTTATATACTGAGATAACTACATGCCGCACACATAAATAATTATAGGCCTCACTTAGTCGGTCTATATATAGAACAAAAAACATTAGTCGACGTACCACGTTTACACTTGCTCCAGTTTACCTTAAAACAATTGCATGTAATCGTTTGTTTTTAGCCCTATTTCATTGTTTTTGATTTGATTAACCCGGTCGATCGGGCCCCCCTCGATGATAATTGTGAATATTTACAAAATTTTACTCGAGATTAGCTAATATAAGTCGAATAAAAAAAAATATAGCTTCAAAATGTTAAGGTTGCGAATTAGACGACCGAAGTAACCCTCACGCGTTGGAGTCACCCCAATCGAATTTTCGCGATTTTTGGTTGAAAATTAAAAAGGTCGTTTTAGAAACGCAGTGTAAACGTTGCTATCTCCCAGACCGTGTAACCCCTGAAGTTCCTTCTCGTTCTGGTTAACGATGTCACTCGATCTCGCTTTTAGTTGCCTTCACGTCAACCTCCACCAATATTGATCGAAAGTTGTGCAAGTTGAAAAAGATAACTGAGAGAACGTGGAATAGCGTAACGCTTAAGCTGTAGAAAATAAATTGTCATTATCGAGGACAGGTCCGTGTTTTTTTGCTTTTTATGTAAGTTAGCAACACTCCACGTTACGTAGTTTTATGTAAATTTGGACAAGCGAGTTCTTTAAGTTGAAATTGTTATCTCTCGAATTAATTGGTGAGAAAATTGTTATGAGGACGTGCATTATGGTAAAATCGTGCAAATTCTCGACCGAGGAATTTTCCTAACCGTATTAGGACTACCACGACGGACGTGTTGAAAAAATTATTTGATTGCATGAATTACATTATACGTGCGTTATACCTATACCTATATATGCGGGACCGCACAAGAAATAACTAATAAATAATAGAAACTTTAGATACTACTTCTTTATGTGTTGTTTGACAGGTTATTTTCAATGACGTCATTGTTTTATTGTTGCTACATGTACTTCTTTGTTAGATCTTTGGATTTGTTTCTAGATCAGTAAGCTTTGTAAACTGATTACGCTACGCTACGCTATCCTAATTTTAGGATAATACAGTAGCTGGGTAGCCATTACCGAGGAGAAATGAAACAGAGCCATTCCTGTAGCTGACGTTATATTTTTGGGAAATTAGATTCTTACAACAAAAATGGTTTGATGTTTTATCGGGGTCACCAATACAGCCTGATAATGTTGATAACAGAAGATTTGAATTATTTTCGTCACCGGTACGATCCCGACGAGACAAATTTAAGATTGGCCTTGCATTTACACAGATTTGCTCAGCTATCTGTTGTTATATCCCTTGGGAGTTGGATTTGCTACATTACGAATTTTCAATTTCACGAAACAAATAGTAAAATGATAAATCGCTAAGAATTTCCAACGGAGAAATCCTTTGCCGACGATGTGTCTAACGAAATCGGCGTCATATTTATTATTATTAAGGAACACAAGAAAGTTTTACGCCATTTTTCAACATTTCTGAAATATCCATGTAGATGACGCTGGAATAAATTGTAATTTTTAAACAATTGAAGAGCAAATTCGACGTTGCAGCCTCGACGTTGGCTCGTCTAAATAATTCCGCAGCGGCAATAAAACCACAACTTTATTGCTCTTAAAGGCTTTAAAAGACAATCAAGCATTTTGCTCAGTTTACGCGTTAATACCACAACATACTATTGTGTATGTCGAGGACATTTGCCGTTGCCGTTTTGTAAATATTGTGTGTTTTAATATTAATATTAAATATGAAAAGGGCAAAGTTTAGATTTGCTGTTTAGAGCCGCTTGCTCTTCCACTCAATCCAATATAAATTACCCGATTATCCCAATTATAAATTTTTGATTTAAGATAAAAAAATGTTAATTTTGGTTTGGCGGTAAAGCAAATATAAGGTTTTAAAGGAGATTTGAATTCTTGATTGCATAAGATAAATGAAAAAATAATTAGAATTGTATATTCTAATTTTTGAGTTTGTTTTCCATCTTTTGAAAAAAATACTCTGGATGTTAATTGTGACATTAAAACATAAAGTGCTAAATTTACGACGGTGAAACTATGTCTTGTCGTCATGCTTGTCATGCTTGTTTCCAAGCATTATTGGGGAGAATAAATCGCTCTTCTGGTGCTTTAGATTATAATAGGCATTCATTTTTCATTCTTCTTTACAATTCTTTATACAAAAATTGTCCCGTTTATTTCTAACCACAATCGCTAATTTCTGAATTCTGATAATAATATCAAAATGATCTTAACTTTCTAGTCACCTGCCTTTTTGATAAGGGTTCTAACTCTCGCCAATAAATAGCATGTGAGCGAAGAGGCAATTTATAAATTTATATTTTAAGATTACGCAACGATTAACTTGCACTGCCACTGCCAAATGCCTCGAATTGACGCAGATTCGGGTGGGAAATATTTACCAATGAGGTGTTGGGCTTAGAGTCCACTGGAGGGCATTCCATGCCCCCCAGACCCCCCGGATTGACACCTACATTTTGTGAGTTGAAGCGGCAATTAATGTTAAAAGAAGATCACTTTTTTTTTCTTTAGAAGGTTCTCTAGACAGATACCTCGGTGGTTTGCCATTGCCTGCCGAGGGAAGACGGGCAGAATAAAATTTTTACTCCGCCCGGGATCGAACCGGTGATTTCGGCTTAGCAGTCGACGCACACAAGCGCCAGGCCGTCTTCCTCTTCCAATTCCATTCCAATTTCAAATAATTCCAATGATTTCCAACAAGGGGAAGTAACGGGGTCACCCCCATCAAAACCAGTTACTAAATTTTGTTAAAATTTGAAAAATATACCTAAATTCTTATCAAAAAATATGTATTTATCCTCTCCCAGTCAGCTCACTTACCTCCATGAATTTTTCCTGAATCTGCTATTGTATACAAGTGAAGGGAAATTTGAGAAAATCCCAGGAAGTCCTAAAAACATAGAAAATACAGTAAACCCTCGCAAGCTCGACATAAACGGGACCCATTTCCTGTCGACGAAGCGAACGTAATAAGCTAATAATTATCTGTCCAGCAACAAGAAAATTCTCAGAATTGTCGAGCTAGAGAGGTTCTACTGTACAAGGAAATCTAAGGAAGACTATAGATGTGTTTTATTTTTTGAGCTTTCTTCGTCTTTATTAAGATTTTCCAAAATTTCTTAAGATATCTTAGAATTTTCTATATTTTTTCGGATTCCTCATTTCTTAGAATTTCTTAATATCCCGAAATTTTCCGAAATTTCTTTGGATTTTCAAAGATTTCTTAGTTTTCTGATATTTCATTGGATTTTCTTGAATTTTTCTAATATTCTAAAACTCCGCCTTGAGATTGATGACACAAATCATCAACAAAATCTACAAAAAAAAATTTTTAATTTTATAAATATACCTAAATTCTTATCAAAATAAATGTATTTACCCTCTTTTCGCAATCCTCAATTACCCTCTACGTGAGCTTTGTATGGATCCGCCTTTGATTTTCAAACTAGTTTCAATCTAAAGAATTTCTATGATTTCCAAGAAATTCCAGAGATTTCCAAGGGACTTCCAAATAAGTGTACACAAGATTTTCGAGATATTTACCCTTTGACTAAGACTATATGACTATATCAGAGTCAGAGCACACATACCGTCAACAGAAAATCCATTACTTGCAATTTCTATGGAAAATTTCGATTTTAAAATCTCGTTTTCTCGAGAACCATTGGATAATCCGCAAAATCGTATACTTTAAAAGCAACCGAAAGTTTTTTTCACATATTTTCTACGTATTCCAACTTCTAGCCTCCCTTCAGGGACGTTCTTAAAGGAGGGTGGGGGGAAGCTGCCCCCTCCCCAAACATTGGAAGAAAGTTGGCAATTTTGTGGTTTTTATGGCAAAGTTGGTAATTTTCAATGAAAGTTGGCAAAACTACTAGTTGGTACAAATCGCATAAATTATGACATTCCCTTGAAAAAAACGCAAAAAATCTATAAAAAAAAACTCATTGATATACTGCGAGGAACAAAATCGTTGACAATTTCACAACTGCTGCCCCCTCATAAAAGTTGGTTCGGCACGTCCCTGCCTCTCTTATTCTCCTCCAAACACTCCCAAATAATAAAAATTTTTGTTTTCTTTGATTATTAATCATTAAGCGAACGCTACCACGCGGACAAATATTAAGTTAATCTAATACGTATAGTTGGTATAGAAAGTATTTTATTTGGTGAATTATCATTTCACTGCGGGTTTACGATAAAATAATTTAGAATTAAACTCAAAACAACATCAATTATTGTACGTAATAGAAACTCCATGTTCATGATATTTGGTAGCATCATAAGCCCTACCAATGGTAAGGTAAATCGCTAATATTCTATACTGATTCTATATACAATATATATTTAGTATTAAAGGCTCCATTTACGTGACCTGCGCGCGGCTCTGAAATAGCTTGATCTGTACACCTAAACAATGCCTCGCCAAAGCAAAAAGTCAACTTTCCAAAAAACGTAATTTAATAATTTTTGAAAACCTCAAACCCCTCGGTTTTACAAGCCGCCACTGCTTTCCGTATCTGAAACCGAGAGTGGACAGTAATAATTGTATCCAAACTTCCAAGCAGAAAACTCTCACTGCGGCCTTTAAATTTTAATTTAAATCGATAATAGTTAACTAATCTTAGTTTAAACTCCCAGTTTGAAAGTTCTGATTTCACTTGGGCGATTGCTTAAAAGCCTACTTCATTGTTTTTTATAATTTATTGCCCTCCCAGTACCAGCCGCCACTGTGCTTAGATATAAATTTTATTTGAGTCCTGCTTTGTTAATTACATTCTTATAAGAATATGTGAGCTGAAAATTACAAGTTTGAAGCCGTGAAGGAGGCCGAAGGCCGACTCTTTTACGAATTCTAATCATTATTGTACACTCTATGATGTGTAGAGGATCAATAACTGAATAGCTGCTGACTCTAAGGTACTCGGTTCGAATCTGGGAAAGTATGATCGTTTCTGTGTTGATGATTGCCGTCATCAACTATTAAAACCGGGGTTACAGGCATTTCCAAATTGGGATTAAGCAGCCGTGGGTACTACAGGGCCGGCCCAAGCATTTAAGGCTCCCTAGGCCAAGGGTCTAAATCGCGCCCCATCTAAATTTTTTAGTTAACCTGAAATATGAATTATTAATAAATATTTTAATTTTTATATTAAACTTTCATATTTATTGAAAATTAATAATAATTAACAAAACTTTAAGACAAATAAAAAAATTAAATAAGAAATATAAATAAAATATACGTAAGTGCTGTCGGATGGTATGTAGTTCAGTCAATAGAGTTTTGGAACTTAGCAGAAAGTTTTGTCTTAGATCATTGTCGTCATCCCTCCGGGGTCCGGAAGTGTCCGCCATCTTGAATTTTATGTGACAATTTATGGTTTTTCAACAATATCTCTAAAATTATGAACTTGACGAAAAAATTGTTTGCATAAAATTTAAAGCTCGTTAAATTTTTAATAAGAACGTTTATATTCAATATTAGCGTCGGTGTAATAATTAATCGAGTCGTGAATCTGTCGTGAAATGTGGTGCCACGTGTCATTATGACTAGCGACGTTTTATATAGACAGCAACTGCACCAAAACCCGTTGTACCACTATTTTTATTCATTTGCGTAACAAAACAAAATAACTAAAACAAAACATATAATTTCAATGAATTTATTATTAAATGAGTTTAGCGCTTACGCTTAGATTGCGCTAGATTGTTTTGTATATTCCATTCATAGCAAGTTTTGACTAATTATAAGTAATTGCTAATAAAATCGTAACAATTATGCTGGGAACAATAATTATCATGTTTAAATACTGGATTGATTGAGTTCATAATTTATTGTACCAGGTACAATTATCGCGTTTTCTATTGGTGGAAATGAGGATCAAAAGCGCACTAACTTAATTAACGGCCAATGAAATAATTAAATAACGCTCGCTAAACTATGATTTAGTTTTCCTGAGAACAATAATTTTGAACCGCTCTAGTTATAATGATTAAATAATAAAGATAAACAATTATTTACACCGAAAATTGTGCTGCTTAGTCATTCCTGTTAATTGACAGGCTCCTTTGTTTACATAGTTTTTGCAAATTATTCAGTTACAACGCAAATTGGAGTATTAAGTAGGCGTGCAGTTCAAGGGGGCTTAGGGGATGTTTTTCTTATTTTGGCTGAAAAAAGAGAAATCTTACGTAAGATGAAAAAATTGCAAAATAAGGAAAATATTTTCAAAATAATGTTTTTTATTTCAATCAATAATACCTAATACTATTTTTATTATTTATTTCTTATTAGAAATAAATTCGGGGAACCCCAGACATACTATACGACATTAAGTTGCTTGAAACAAGTAAATAGAACATCCATTGCCATCTGTTATCAGGGCCGGATAAACCATGGGTGCAATGCTTCGCACCCAGCGCCAAAATTCAGAAAGCTCCAAAATTGTGCGTTTTTAACTTAATTAAAATTTTTTTTTTTAATTATTTTAGCCTTTACATTTCTTCTGGTAAACTAGAGAGGTGAAAAGTTAATATTTTTAGCAACAAAGTTGATTTGGGAGAAGATTTGTCCCCTAAAATTGTAAAAAAAAATCATTAAAGATGATCGAATTTTCCGTTTTTCTGCTTAATTTTTTCACTTATTTTTGCTGTTTATTTCAGCAAAAAATAACAACAATCACACAGAACATGTACATATGCAAGTTTTCAGTTTTTACAACTGGGAGGTCTGGGAGTGTGTTAAAAAACACAAATATTAAGTGTAGGTACACATGTGTAAAGTTGTGATCCCACTGAGCATTCGGCGACAGTCAATTCGGTGACCCGATATTCGGCAACACTGGCTTACCTAGAGCATTTACCGCCCGAGGCGGTTTTAAAATTAATTTTTTTTTAATCGCTTTCGCCGAACTGCGGTCGCCGAAACGACGTGTACCGCTTATTAAGGGGGTATTCTAGTCTATAGAGGCATGAATTTTGGCCGGTTTCTGAAGCTCTGTACAAACGAAATGAAAAATATTTTTACTATCCATTTTTTCATCATTTGTTTATTGATATTTTAAGATTACATAAAAAATTGACCGAAAAAAATATCTCCAAATTTACAAAGTTATGAGCTGGCAAAGTGGGAGTCCCAACAAAAAAAGGGTGTCCTGTCATGCACGATATCTCAAGTGCCAATGAACCGATCTATTTGAAATTTGGTGTTAATGTTCTTTATAGATGCCGCTATAGCATGAACCTTGCAAAAGTAAAAATATAAAGTTTTCACAAAACGGCGGCCATTTAAACAAAAATTTTCTTCAATTTCAATTAACAATTCCGAATTTTTAAAAAATAGTAAAGTTAAAAATTTTGATCTGAGCGTGGTTCATGCTATAGCGGCATCTATGAAGAACATTCACACCAAATTTCAAATAAATCGGTTCATTAGAACTTGAGATATCGTGCACCCCAGTTTTTTTTGGACCTAATTTAATTTGCCAGCTCATAACTTTGTGAATTTTGAGTTGTTTTTTTCGGTTAATTTTTTGTGTAATCTTAAAATATCAATAAACAAATGATAAAAGAATGGATTTGTACAAAGTTTCAAAAACCACCCGAAAATTCATGCCTCTAGACTAGAATACCCCCTTAAGTAGGTAAGATCAATCGCAGAACATATACACAAGTTTTCAATTTGAAACCGGGGGGTCTGGGGGGTGTGGAACACCCTCCAGTACACCTAAACAAAATTGGTCCCAGAATCTACACTGTTTGAAAAAAAGTGTTAATTTAACACAACTATGTCTTAAAAAGTAGTCCATATAGTCCACTATTTTTGTGTGTTATTTTGTCCATATTTTATAATGTAATTTATATTTCTAAATGTTATGTTAAAATTTTTACTATTTCCAGTAGAGATTTTATTACAATTAATATGAAACAGTATAACATAATTAATAAAACATTTTATCTAAATGTTAAGTTGTTGTTGATTAAATATTAAGTAAATTTGAAACTGTAATAAAAGTAATTTTTCTGTTTTCGAGCAGGTAATAACTCTTTTCTTTGGTGTCATTTTGTCTCAGTTATAATGTTGTTTTCTTTACTTTAGTGAGATAAATTTTTCTACTGATTAAAGACGTTTTATTAATTCTATAAAATAAATTTGTCTAAATTATTGAGTAAAAATATATCAAATTTAAAAATATAAATATGTTAACTTTTCAGGATTTTTTGACCAGGATAATGAAAACGTCGACAATTTAATTACATTGTTTTAATTATCCTGGTCCAAAAATCCTGAAAAGTTACATATTTATGATAAAAGATGGGCGAAAATAATTTTTTCACCTAAAAATATAAATTTAATTAGGAAAAAAGTAATTCTCAAATAAAAACATGTTCATAATGATGTCAAAATTTTTATTATTTACTATAAAACTAAGTATACTTAGATAAGTAAGTAAAAAGTTGTAAAAGTATACATCAGTTAAAACAGAAAGAACATTTCATTGAAACAGTCAGACTTAATTATTTGTACCCTCTCAGATCGTCGTGGTTCTCCCACCCCAAGCGTAATTTCTAAAATTTCAATGTCAAAACTTCAAATCACCAGACGAAGAAGATTAAAGTGCCTCTGGCACTACACGCTTCGCAAATCACTCCGCTACGCTACGCTACGCTACTTAATTATTTGTAAGTGTCAAACATTCTGACATTAATATCTTCGATTCTGAACAATGATTTAGAAAATTAATAGAATTTTTGGTTAAAACCTCTTGTTCATTACCTAGAATTTCGGAAGTTTCAGTCGCGATATCTGAGGTTTTGGTTATTTTTTTTTCTTAGACGAAGAAGGCATTGAACGACGTACGTGTAGTAATCGGTTTGAAAAAATCCGCTTGGAGTATCCGGATCATAAAAAGCAAGCCTGCAATTGCGTTTAGAATTTTACAATTTAAAAAAAAATAGAGTGAGGATTTTTAACTTACATAATATTTATTTAAATTTACTTTTCAAGTCGGCGAATACTTATTAGAACTAAATTTAAAAACTGCTGATTTTTTGGATACACTAGCAAAACTATAAAATAAAACTGTAACTAACAAGCCGAAACATAAAATGAAAATGAATCAAGTTGAACAACGAAGATATCTAACTCGTAAGTATGACTTAAAACGAAGACAATTTCCATTTTTATTTGGACATTTTCTTTTTAAATGCTGTCAGTTTACTGATATGAGCATGCAAATTTGCTAATTGCATGTAATGACTAAGATATGATGACTGTGATTCCCCAGAACGTGCCTATTTTATAAACATAACTGGTCGAATAAATTCCTGAAAGCTTACATATTACTGTGTTTTACTTAATAGAAAGTCATCTTAACTTTTCAAAATGTTAATGCTTCTGCTTTTGTAGACAAACTTTTGCTCTGTCTAATAATTTAGACAAAAGAACTAAAATTGTCTATCTTCTAATTTAGCATAATTGAGATTATGAGATATAAGGTAATTCATCTTTTTTTTCTGTGTTAAATTAACACCGTTTCGTTTATCTATTCGCAATTTGACATTTTAGCATAATTATTTTATACAGTGTAGCTTCCTATAGATTTTTCCAAATGTCCTTTTGTAACCTAGATCCAGTATCCAGTAACGGTACACGTCGTTTCGGCGATTCAGCAACGTATATTCGGCGACAGTCATTTGAGATCAATTTTGCTTAGGTGTACTGGAGGGTGTTCCACACCCCCCAGACCCCCCGGTTTGAAAACCGTTTTGTTTTGTGTTTGATCTTACCTACTTCTTCAAACACCGCCCGAAAATTCATGCCTCTAGACTAGAATACCCCCTTAAGTAGGTAAGATCAATCCAAGAACATATGCACAAGTTTTCAGTTTCAAACCGGGGGGTCTGGGGGGTGTGGAACACCCTCCAGTACACCTAAACAAAATTGGTCCAAGAATCTAGCTTCCTATAGATTTTTCCAAATGTCCTTTGTAACCTAGATCCAGTATCCAGTAACGGTACACGTCGTTTCAGCGATTCAGCAACGTATATTCGGCGACAGTCATTTGGGATCAATTTTGCTTAGGTGCACTGGAGGGTGTTCCACACCCCCCAGACCCCCCGGTTTGAAACTTGTGTATTATATGTTCTGTGATTGATCTTACCTACTTATACGCCACTGAGTAGTACTGAGGACCCCAGTATCCAACTTATTGTATAAAATTAATGCCACAACATAATTATAAATGTATTGGTTCTGAAAGAGAGAAAGGCTGCTATGTAGTAAAATTAATCACAAGTAATTGTTAATGGATATTGTATAGAGGAACAAAGCCACTTGTCTGGGAGGGTTGTCTTTTAGCTGAAATAAAAATTCTTACGTTATATCATTGGAAGGGGGGGGGTCACAATTTTTTTATTTTCTCTTAAACAGTGAAGATGGAGATTTAAAATCACTGAAAGATTATGCTTTGAATTTGATTGTGAAATTTGAATTTACTATTGAAAATTTGTCATAAAATATATTTATGTATTTATTGAATAAAATGCTTTACACATTAAAATGTTGGTTATACCGGTGGTCGCTTTAAATCCTCTCGGCATTATGAATGTGTTTGTCAATTACATAACAATAACGACAATAATCTTGTCAAATATATAAATTGATTGTTTTTTGCAAACTACAAATTAAAAGTATTGCAAAAAGGTTATATTGCTATTCTGTATTATGTACCGCGTGTACGTCATTTAACTTTTTAATAACTAAATTTCGATCTAATACCTAATTATATAATTAGCGACGCGCATGATTCGATTAACGAGATTAAAAAATATCTTCATTTTGCGAGCACTGACATTTATACAAGTTATTTTTCTTACAAAATTGATTAACTTAAAGGAATTTATGTCTGACTGCTAACGTTGAGCTCTCGGTTGACATCACTGATGGCTTTCCATGTGTGGTAGGTGAGATAATTGCATACCTTCTACAGCAATATTTCTCGTTTTTCGCGAAAAGTGGTATTTTGATTGTTTTGTGGCTATAATTTTATTTGAATTAGTAGAAAGAGACAACACAAACATTCTACATTTCTACATTTAATTTACTTACAGCCTGTATTGCAATTAAATACTAAATTTCTGTCCGTTTTTTTCGGAAGTCAATGGCTGCTTAAAAATCAAACAATATATTCTTTTCCGCCGTTTTTAAACAATTCAATGAGGAAACCGAAAATGAAACGTTTTCAAATTCAAACAAAAATCTGTTGAAGACTCCGGATTTATCGAATTAATACAACTGATTTCTTTTTGTTTTATTGAAGTTTTTCTTGAAGTTAATTTTTTCTTCTGTTTCAGCTGAAAATATAACATCAAAATTATTTTGTAAAGAAATTGACAAAATGAAGTAATGTACATATGTTACTGTTTTTTGTTGCGTTACTGCTCACCTCCCTCCTCCCCGATGTGATCTTTTATAATTTAATTATATAATTAATTCAATAATTACTTTCTAGAAGTAATGAGAAGCGAAATGTTGTTTTAATGTGATTAAAAGAGTCCTTTGTACGAAATTAAATTAATTGGTCGGCGCTTGGGCGCCTATGAATCACCCCAACAAGGAAAATGTTGCGTTGTGAGTCGTTCTTTATAAATGATCGGGGGTGAGAAAGCTGCAATGATAAGGGCGCATGA
Source organism: Cantharis flavilabris (assembly GCA_949152465.1). Classification (NCBI taxonomy): domain Eukaryota; kingdom Metazoa; phylum Arthropoda; class Insecta; order Coleoptera; family Cantharidae; genus Cantharis; species Cantharis flavilabris. Next base: position 7,929,359 of record OX424438.1, read on the forward strand.
TTATCATTCACGTGTTCGGATTTTCTTTTACTTGATTTGTAAACCGTACAGTTTTACCTCCGTGCTAATTGAAAGATAAAGTGGAAATAGCGGAACTTTTGAAAATTACCCGAAGGTTTTATTATACTAATTTTTCATAGTTAATGCACACATACAATGTACTCCGTAATTATTTGACAGACCACGATGTATCTCCGTCCAGTAATCGTGAGAAACTTCAACTGTTTTATATTGTGGAAATAATGCTTTAATTAACTTAAGTTGTAGATGTTGGCAGTATTGATCTGAAAATGTAATAACGCGCTTATTTTATTAATGTTCAAGTCTAACGACATTTTAATATTGTGACTAATTTTAATGGACCTTTATTTCTTATATAATACCACCGCCGCTTTTTAAATTGCAAAACTTGCAATTAGAAATGCCCGTAATTAAAAATTTATAAAAATGAAGGTTAGGGGCTTCCCCTTTAACCACTGATCGGTTTATAGGTGAAGGTCTCAAGGTTGAAGGCTCTACAACAATTTATTATCGTTAAACTAATGCACATATCAGAAGGGCAGGGTTTGCGTCAGGCAAAATTTGATGAAATTCTTAAAAAGAAGGAATATAACCAAATTTGCATAATTAAATCATTAATCTCGGCGTCATTAAACAAAATGGAGTTTCACTTAAAAATTATTTTCGTTCTCTCGTGCGGCTAATATTGTTGAAAGCTTTCAAATTACCTGCATTGCTCCCTTATCTATAAAAATTTAAAAGGCATTAGTGTAGGTAATTTCCGAAAGTTCTACGTGTGGTGCTTTGGAAGCAAATAAGTGTTTGTTTCTGGGTTAACAATCGTATAGTTTGTTGCCAAATGCGGCTCTGTCCTGCTTGATCGAACAGAGTTTACCAAGTTTCCTGCGTTCCCTTCAATTTTGACCTTTTAACTCAACCTTTCTCTTAATTATAGATAATCGGGCTTTTCATTGGCTGAAAAGTTAGCCCGGTTATTTCCATCTTTCTTTATTCGCTTTGCTAATTCCTACTTCGTTCAGCTTAAATTTTGTGTCGGTCTTTCATTGTTTCGAAAATAAAATCGAGAATCCACTGAGTGACATCTACCGAAAGCGTAAGAAAGTTTAGTAAATAATGACGCATACCCCCGATTCTCCCTAGAGCTTCGTCTTTCCCCTACATTATTATAATTGCAACCGTGAATGGTCAAATTCTGTTTGAAAATTTTTTTGACCATCTTCAGACCACCTACACGCGACATTTTATTCTCCTACGCGATAACGCGGTTAGCGTAACTAAATTATAACCGGAAATCGATAACTTTAATTAATTACTCTCGGTGCTGCTTCAAAAATATCTCGAATGTCAATTATGCAGGGACATAAACAACTTTTAATTGGCAATTCAAGAGTTGGTATTTACCATAAAAAAACTTGAGGATTCGATGTAAACTGCACCACTAGTGACAGTTATGTCATAGTTGGCGATAATAAATATTGTTAAAAAATAATGCGTGAGTTAAAGAAATGAGCGAAGCAAAACCTACACTTACAAAATGACGCACACAGAATTTATAAACATAGCATTAGTGATAATGCACCAGGGTACCACTACAACCGCCCAGTGGTATTATCGTGGTGCACGCAAGTGGCCACTACTTGATTAATTTTAGTGTTAAAGTGGACTTAAATGAAAACTTAAAGCGATTTTATGTCTTACTGCTTGAAATTGCGATCTGAAAAAAAAAACGAAAACAAATGAAGTTATAATTGCGGTTACTCGCCGTGCACAACGTGGAGTATTCGTCAGGTCCACTACGGAAACAACCGACGATCGATACGATAAGAGGCTACGCATGCGTGATGCGAGGTCAAAGAAGGCCATGGAACGAGGCTCCCTGGCTGCGACCGGAATACTTACGCGGTTCTACGATAGCTTTTTCTTGTTTTGTTGTTAAAAAAGATAGTAGCTTGTTGATAATTTTTAGTACTTGAGTATTTTTCTGTAGTCCATTCGTCGAAATGATCTCTCCACACGACCGCTCTAATTACTCTAACAAACTCTCACGCATTTTAATTGGATCGTTTGTTACGCTTCGTAATTAGACGAATAAAAATTCAAAAGAAATTCACTTTTACGACTTCGTTATTTTTTAATGAATCGGGAAACGTGAAATTTTGTTGTCGTTTTGTCTGAAAATGCTCGTCATTTTATTATCGATTTGTACACCTACAATGTAATTTTAGAAGGAGATAACAAAAGACGAGCGACTTGAATTGTATCGAGGGTTTTCAATTTTCATCGAAAGTTTCAATACAACAAATTAAGGAATATGCAGGTTTTTTCCAAAAAGTTTCGTCTTTGTATTAGCCGATTCGCTTATCGATTTCTTCTTTTCTTTCTTTTTTTTTTGGTAGATAAATAGTTGATAATATAGCATTCATAATAAATTCAATCGATTTGTTTTCAAGTTTTATGTACAAAGTCTCTTTGCAATATTGTTCCGTCACATTTTCCAAGTCTCGACGATTTTCTTTTGCATATTTCATCATTATTCCGCAATTTTCCCAAGCGCTTCATGTCATATTTACGCATTTCCTCTGCTTTTTTCAAACGATGATTTTTATTTGAGTTGACATTTTCGGAGGAAATTAAAATGGTGAGCTTACTCGCAAAGACTAGCGCCGCGGAGAATGTAATTTTTTCATTTTAGAAAAATTAAACAAAATTAGAAAACATTACAACTCATTTTGAAGCGTGCCGGTCTTGAAAACCAGATTGTTTTCTCGTTATGAAGGGAATCTGCACCATCATCTCCATTAGGGCACTTAGTTTTTTAGGATACCCAACATTCCAGTAAAAATAGAGTGCGAAATTATCTGCAGTATGCGCATAAATTAATTTTAAGAGTCTGATTCACAACAGCACTAGCTGCTCTTAAAAAGAATCCAGACAAAAAATTTTCAAGTTCAGGTGTCACTTTTCGTGAACGCAATTGTTTTTAAAACAAAAAGATGGCGGCGGAACCAAAATATTTAGTTGCTTTGGCGGTAAAATTAAGATAATATTAGTTTTCAGAAAAAATAAATTTTATTCGGAGCTAATGAACTTTTTGTGGATTTCTACCGTCACGCTCCGTACGCTCGTCAATCCTGCAAACTCACCGCCACAAAAACATTTATTTCCAATAAATAAGTAAGCAATATTATGCTGTTTACTTACTTCATCATATTCAAACTTCTATATATAAGTTTAACATTTCATGAAAGCAATTGTTTTACTTTATTTACTTTATTTTTTTGTTTAATAAGAAAATTCAAATTTTCTGTTCCCTAATATAGTTATTACTTTCAGACGAACTGAGTTATACTTGGTTCAGACGAATCAGAATTAGAAAATTGGATTAATAGCAATAAACCAACGGAGATCATTCCTCTAATTTCTAGAAAAGTGGGAGATAGTAAGCTCAGCCGTTTAATGGAATTGCCCACTAATCTTCATAGGTAAACTCAGCCGACAGAAATTGTCTGTAAAAAATAGATATCCGCGCGAAGATATGGATCGGTTTATTTATATCCCCATAACCCACAGATATAATTTGGGCTTTGGATCACAGCAGTGATTTAGACTACCAATCTGAGTTTATCCATACAGCTTAAGACTATAACCTTAATCGACAAGGATTAAAATATCTAAATCGGCTGAGTTTACCTCTGCCCAATTTTGGAAATGGTAAACTGGTCAAAGGCAAAGGGAATTGTATATATTGAGAATTTTTGAGTTTTGCTTGCTTTTATTGGGTAGAGCGACTTGAAGATCCCGTCATTTTAGATCTGCAATTTTCGAGTTGGAGCCGCTTCAAGGATGTTTTTAATAGGTGGGACTCAAAATTCCCATCTTCTTAAAATAAATTAATTTACAAATTTTATGATTTGTTGGCCTGTATTACGTAAGAGTCAACCCGAAGATATTATTTTTTACTAACCGCAAATTATTTTCGAAAATTTCTATAAACATAAATCAGACACTAAATCTATAGGAAATTGCTCTAAATAAACTTAAAGCATAAGTAAATATGCTTAATATGTACATTAGTCGGTAATTCACACACTTCTTGCTCTACCTGAAATTTGCCTTTAGCCCAGTTTACCGTCACTCAGGTAGTCTATCGACCGCCATGATTTGTAGCGTCTGAATCGTGTAGTACTCAATCACCCAGATTGTGCGGCCTGAAGGCCGCACTGACTCACTTTCTCATAACCTCTCACTTTTATTAGGTAGGTAACTTCACATCAATCAGAGGTAAGAGATTCCCCTCCTTTTCTCATAACTTACCAAATTTTTAAGTTAGTAACTTAAAACGAACCAATCGGATGCCATCCTGCGCTACTGAAAGAAAGACGGACAGACATAGGTTTTTATCTGTTAGTTTCAAGTTAGATTGCCCACCATTCCCTCAAGTAGCGGCTACTCATCAGAGGACGACAAGGGGGTTTAGTCTTTTCTCAAATTTTGGGCTAATAATAAACTTAAAAAAAAGGTTTTTTTTACTTCTTCCACAAAACATATCCAAAAAGTGACGTGAGCCTACCCCAGAAACAGCCATCTTATGTGCGGATGGTTTAGCCTTCACCTGAATTGCAGTGGTTTTGAGATTACTCTGAAGATATTTCTCATTATCAAGCACAGATTAACAGCATCAACAGAAACCTCCGCTTAGATATATGCCCCCATAGACTGAATATCCATATATGCGCATTTACCTGTATCTTAAAAAATTTTTTTGTAGGTTGGTAACTTAAAATGATGGTAACTTAAAAGAAAATCAAATAGATGTGTTTTTTAGCTGTAGTAGTTACAGATTGCTTAGGTTGTGCGGACTAAAAGCCGCACTGATCCGACACTTTCTCATAACTTAAGCTCAGATTTTAAACTTTTCCATGTTTTTTAATATTGGTACCTATGCTAATAGATTCTGTTTAAATCTGGAGAAATTAGGTAAAAACGAATCCGAAAAACTGCTTGTCAAAATGCATATTTTGCATATTTTCAACATTTGGTGCATATTTGAGTAAATAATGCATATTTGTGCATATTTGGGCCACTTTTGGTGTTTTTTGAAAAATTTTAATAGTAAAATAGAATTAGCAAAATTTAATAATAATTTTTTATTTTCTCTATTAAAATTCTTCAAAAAACAACAAAAGTGGCCTAAATATGCACAAATATGCACCAAATGTTAAAAATATGCAAAATTTTTGCAAATTATACGTAATTCGTCCAGATTTATTATTAAAATTATTAAATTTTATAAATCTAGGTAGTACCTACTTATTGAAAATTAAAAAAAAAACACTTGAGAAATTCTAAGATTAGATATTTTTTAGTTTGCATATCAATGCATATTTTATCTATTTTTGTCAATTTTAGTGCATATTTTATCTATTTTTATCAATTTTAGTGCATATTTTAAGGAAATTCGATGCATATATATGTTACGATCAATGACGTAAATTGGGCATTAACGTCAATGGCCGGACAATGACGTCAATGCCCATTTACGCTGGCCATTAACGTCATTGACCGGCCATTGACGTAAACGCCCGCTAACGGTGGGCAATGATGTAAATATTTTCACATTATTGTAATATTTACAACTTTGGCCGGTCAATGACGTTAATGGCCAAAATGGATTGGACAATGATGATATTATAGAATAAATATTACTACAAAGAAGAGCAAAATGGCGATGTACTTCAAACCGGGACAATTATTTGTCGTGCACGCGTTTTTCCGTATAAATGACAGCAACTCGGCTCTTTTCACGGCTTCATAAGTGTGCAGGGATTTTTACTTAATTTAGACAAACGTAAACTATTTATAGGGTGGATTCGTGATTCGTCGTGGTTGCATCAGTCAAAACGGTCCGGAGGTATAATTAATTTAATTTAATTAATTAATTTTACGGTGGATCCGTGATTTGCTTTGGTTGCGGCAGCCAAAATGGTCCGGGGCTTTGCAAAAAGCTTTAAAAAAAAGCTCTCTTACTCGCTAAACACATCCCCGAAATCAAACCACCTCGACTGGGAGGACCGACCCTCACCATAGAGAAACCCGAACTCGGCGAAATACGAAGTGTGTGTGACGATTATCACTAAGAGTGATAAAATATGGAATCTATAGAATAGTAATTTCATCATTGCCCATCCTGCTGGGCATTAACGTTTTTGCCCGGACAATGATGTAAAAATCACATATGAAATTTTAAATGTCAACATCGCCCAAAATGCATGGTCATTCTCGTCAATGACCGGTCAATGACGTTAATGCCCAACTAAGCTGGGCATTGACGTTATTGTCCGGCCATTGACGTTAATGGTCGAATTGTCATCATTGACCGTAACATATTGTCGTGTTTTTATTTCTTTTGTCACTCCAAACCAAATAAATTCCCTAAAGTCCTTGGTGCGTTGGTCACCAATCTAAAATAATCTATTTGACCACGGCTAGCTAGGGTTAATTGGTATGCAAACATGAGTTGACGTCTGTAACTTTTATTTAATATTAAACACATAAACGATTATACATAAACTTAAATTAAATAAATGTTTTTAAATTATAAGATTGTTTAATTTCGTATCCCCCGGTATATAATCAAAAGTTTAATGACATGCGCAATATTTCACAGTATGTTTACTAATCAAACCATACGCGAACTAACTTGTTGAAATTTACCTTTAAATTTTATTCTCCTGTGATCTTCAATATTAAATCTAGCAACCTCAGGTACGTAAAATTTACTTTATAATTTCTTATAAAATGGTGTCCATGTGGTGAAAATCGATATCGATTTTCTTCCGTCGACATCGGCTTTAGATGCAACTTTTCTCAGGATATTTAATTTAACAATCATAGATTACATCCAATTCTCGGCAATAACATTTAGATTTTCCACTTTTAAATTTATTTATTTATTTATCTCATCGATTTTTAGGTTGAGACAAATTTCTCCAATAATATTCACTATATTCCAAATTCGCAGTTATTCGAAGACACACAACACTTGAGATTAATACTCAATTCCACAAACTATTAAATTATCTAGTTTAACCAATAAATCGATAAATTCGAAAAGGTCGATCACCTTTTCGAGAGGTCAAGCACCTACTAAATTTGCTTTTTTGCCCATCTCGCCTGCTGCTCAAACTGGACGTAATCGAAAATGTTCTTTTCCATTTGATTGGCGGATTCTATTGTTTTTAGCTTAATCCGTGTGAACTGGACGTAAACGAAATTGATCTCGCATTTCATTGGTTGCACTTTTTTCACAGGTATTTTGATCGATTTTCTTTTTTATAATACCGGCGCACTATTTAAATGTTTTATGTTTTAAGTCACTGTTATCAAAATGAAACTTAAAATTACAAACTATGGACTAAATTTTACAAAATTAACAAATGGAACCTACATCGGATTTACAATTTTCCAGGTTCGAGGCTACATTGGTCAACTCATGTTCATCTCACTATTTTAGATTTAGGTAAGTTGGAAAAGAAATATTTATTTTGAAATTTAGAATATTATTAATTGATTAAATTTTTAGTTCCAAGGAATTTACCTGGTTTGGATTCGAAAATACATTTCAATATATATATATATATGCTCATATTTCCGAGCTCTACTCATACATAACCTTTCAAAATTTTTTATTTTTCTTAGGTTAGCTACAAAATTTTATTATTGGGAGGTAGTACCTACTTCACTGAAGCAATGACAGATTTGGATTTGGCTCTTTTTATTGATAAAAATGCTGTATAATTGTATATTACATCATAAAAAAAGTATTTGCATCAGAAAAAATTATGTACAAAATTTGCAAACCTACAATTCCTATGACGTCATTGGTCATCTAAATCTTTTAGTTAAATTATATAAATAAGTTAATTAATTATTGTAATTCTAATTATTATAAAATATACTCCTACTACTATTACGTCGGTTATATCAGTCTAGGCCGTGGAGTATTCCATACCTCCCAAACCCACCGATCTCTAATAGTTTTAACTGTATGCGCTTTTATTATATTTTCTCTATTTCTGTCAGTTTTTCGTCATTTTTACTCAGTTTGACTTAGCTTTAGAGCTGAGCTTATTTCATTCATTCAACGTTGAAATAATCTGAATTTTTTGAAGTACACAGGAGTATAATGTGGTTGTTTAGTTTAACAAAAAACACGTTAATTCGATTGTCAATATGACGTTAAATTCACGTTTATATTTTTACCTAACAATTAATGTGTAGAAATTTAAAAATTAAATTAAATAAGTTGAATAACTATAAAACATGCAAACAAACTTTTGGTTTTTCAATCCGGGGGGCCTGGGGGGTATGGAATACCCCCCAGTAACCAGTCATAATATAAAATATCCTTAGTGTTTACCTCTAGTTATTGTGTGAAAAATGAAACTCTTAAACCCCCAATTAGCAATAATTAATTATTATTTGTATTAAAAATTTAATGATTTAATGTTCTGGTTTAGCTGCTACTATGCTGAAACTATTATGCCATCTTCTGTCAGCATAAAGAAGTAAGTTGACAACAACAAACTTAAATCAACTTAATGTATTTCTCAAAAGTTAACAAAAAATTACATTCTAGTCAAACATTTTTTCTGTGTAATCAAATTACAAATCGTCTACCACGGGTGGTTCGTAGCCATCTGGACGGTTTACTACAACACCAAAATCGTCATCAGTATTCTTATTAGAAAGTTTGGATGGATGGTCAACATCCTCACTGGTGGCTTCGTGCATATCGAGCAAATTGGACAAAATAAATTTTGGTTTCTTCAAAACTTTGACCTATAATAAACCATACAATACAGCACCAACAACATTTTAATTTTCTTATTTTTATTTGCATACCTTATGCACGTAAACATCGGTGAGAGGGAAAATTCTTCGACAATCTTTTTCGATATCGCTTGCGATCGTGTCCGGAATCAACTTGTGGATCACTTGTCTCAGAGTGCTGCCGACGACTGATTTTCTCATATTTTCAACCATTTTGGCACGAACGGCTTTGACCTACAACAAAATTTTGAAAACCAGAAAGAGAGCTAGTGGACGAAATTTACCAGCGTCTTTTTCGCGTAGCACGTTTTCTTGACAGACTGAACCTCTCTCTTGGTGAAACCAATGCAGAAAAGCCTCAGAAGATATCCATCTTTTGTTTTAGCTTCCGTACAACCTTCGATAACGGCTTGCCATTTCCTCACCATGTAACCTAACTTATCGGTCGCAAATTTCATGCCGTGAAAATTGGTCAAAACATCTGTTCCTGCAAAATGAGAATTAAATCACAATGATGAAAAGGGAAGAACACTGATGGGTACCTTGAACGCCTTCGGCGATGAGTTTGAATTTTCGGTAGGAGCGTTCCGGATCTGGGTCGTTCTGGAGATCAGACAGCGAAACTTCCACTACTCTTCCTTTTAGAAAATCGGAAGCGATTTTGCTACCCGAAGTTCTGTTCACACACGTAAATCCAATGTTGCGGTTCGTGAACATGGCCGGCGCTTTGATATGGTACCAGTCCTTTCGAGTGAACGGATCCACACTAAGTGAAATAAAATATAACAAAGTAAATTTAATAATGCATTTTTCTTACATTTTCTTTTTGCTTCCTTTCTTTCCACCTTTGCTTAACCGTTTGTTTTTGCCTACAGCCATGTTGATGGAACGAAGTTAAAATAAATGTTATAAGTGCAATGTTGAATACTTTTCCCACCACAACTTTGGTTTATCTGCATATACGTTAACACTTGCATGTTCACAAAGTATGCGGAGTTTAATTTTGATTAAATTTAAAAATACATTTGCAAATTTAAAATATTTAAAACTAAATTTGAGTTTTCAAAAATTTAATAGAAAGAGAGAGATGCGGTACAAATTTAATGTTTATTAAACTTTTCCAAGAAACACGCGTTTAGAAGTGGATCTCTGCTGGTTACCATCTTAAGTAAATATTAACTGACAACTGCAAATAAAGGGAGGACTATACAATGTTTACTTTAAGTAACCTACGCGATGTTTTTGCTCGTTTCATAACACAAATTTTTACTCGAAATTTAGTCTCATCAAAAAATTATTTCTTCTCATTTTCAGCATAAAATTGTATGTAGTAGAAAAAAAATAATTAAAGAGTAATTGCAACTTAACACTAATTAGGGTTCAAAAGAATTTCGTTTTCTTGGAAAATTGTATTGGCCTTTGATAAGCGCAACCCACACAATCTAGAACTTTTAATAGATATTTAGATTTACTTCGTAGATGGGTAAATGTCTGATTTTGCTTGGGTGTGATTGACTTGACAGTTGACCAAGAAACACACAATCTTCATGCTTTTTATGATTACCAAAAAGGAGGGAGGTTTCTGACCTTTTTGCAATATTTAGCTTATATTTCTAATTTTTTCGGAATTAATTTCCTGTTTTTAATCCGGTCATTATATTATTATTAAATCAAACCGCTGATAAATTTTCTTTCCGTTTATTTTAATTAGATCAAATTTAAAAAAAAATTTATTTTTAACCAATTAAAATTAACCAATTAAATATTTAATAATAATAAATTGTTAATCAAGTTTGTTCTTATTTTCTGCCAACATTACCTTCGGAATATTTTGTAATTGTATTAAAAATATTCTAAATAATCGACTCGGTGGAGTTTTTAAGGGAGGGAGGCAGTGGCGTATTTGGAGCGAGGTAAAGGGGCAATTGCCCCCCCCCCCTTCCCAAGGATGACTTCCTAATAAAAATAAAGTTTACCACAAAGTTTTTAAATTTAAATAACTTTAAATTTTATATGTTTATTAATTTTATTAGTTTATTATTTATTTATTTATTTATTTACTAACTGGAAAGCCCGTCCGCGGACGGGCAGCTAGACGGTGGATCGTGTATCTCTTTTTTAGCGGTATAATATTTAAACATTTAATTTCGTTTCCCGCTTACTGGGTGATTCCCGTTTTTCTATATTTTCAAAGTAAAGCAAAAAGTTGCTGCCAAACTTGATTCTCAAATTCCAATTTTCTTTAGCCGAACGTTTTAATTTAAGTAAAATAAACAGAAAATTTCCCAGCAATTTCCGACGAAATTTGTCTATTTAGAGTAGGAGGGTGTTCACCCCCACACCACCCGGTTTATACTTTTGACTGTAATTTTGACAGTTAACCTTTAAAGTAACGTAAAAGTTGCTACTAAGCTCTGAGCAGTAAGGCTCAGTCAAAGGTTTAAATTTTCCTAATTTTTGCTTCAAAATTCAAAATTCCCGGTTTGGATTAATATTGAACAAATATTTTTAGTCCTAATCTTAGTTTAATATATTTTTTGGTTGATAAAAAAAATCGACCAACCAGAGTGTTTTTTCCACCAAAAAATGACACGTTGTAGCAGGAGCAGCAGAAGCGTGCTGGGATTTTATGTTTAGGATAAGTTACAACTGACGCGCATGAATGGATTAACGAGATTCGAAAAAATCTTTACTCTGCCCCCCCCAAAGCATTTGATAAGCACGCCACTGGGGGGAGGTAATTACCCCGTTACCTCTGCTTAACTCTTATTACCACGTACCAATGAGGCTTAGTCACAAATTTTTTCCCTTTCTCTCTCCTCGCTTCTTTCCTTTCCTGCAAAGAAATCTTCAAAACAGAGTGGACTCAGAGTAGTGGCGGCTGGTACGGTGAGGACAAAGAGGCAGCGCGCCAGTGCTGTTCTCTCACGAAACAAATTAAAGAATATCCATTTTTATAAATTCAAATATTTATTTATAACTTATTTATAATAAGTTGTTAGCATTTGTACCACTAGAAAATACTCCATATACCGACAACAGAATGGGTAAAACACCTACTTTAATATGAATAACCGGTACTTTAAAAGTGGCATGATTCGGAGCCCAAATTAAGTTATTGAGTCGAAATTTATTTAATAGAATCTAAAAGAGAAGTCAGTGTAAACTATATCTAACCGGGGGGTCTGGGGGGTATGGAATACCCCCCAGTATACAATACCCCCCAGTCCTAAGTAACTAAGATGCAGGTTCTTTTTTTTGCGATTAAGGGATTTTTACTCGCGATTTATTCGCTTCCCTTCCGGAATTATTCGCAACTAAGATTAACAGTGTAGTCTACAGTGGTTCAGAATATTTAAATTAATAAGTTTGTAAAACTTAACTTTTCAACACTCTGTTGAAACATGACGTGTTTTATAGAAAGGCAAATTGAAAAATATTTGAGCATTTAACATTTTTAACAGTGTTTCTCATACTTTTTGGTTCGCGATCCTCTTTTGCACTTAGAAATTTATACATTTTGGCACTGGCATAACAAGCAGGTGAGGGACCCGTGTGCGAAGTTGTTAACGGAGGCTTCGCTTTTATAAAATACAAAAAAAAAAACAATTTTGTATACAGAACTCGGAATTCCGAAGATTTCCATGCAATTCCAGTGATTTCTAAGGAATTCCTTCCAAATAAAAGCAGATATAAAGACGAGTAACTAACCCCCTACCCCCCCTATTTAATTTTATTAAAATTTGAAAATGATACCTTAATTTTTATATAAAATATATAGATGATTTTTTCTATTTTTCAATTTTCTGAGATTTCCTTGATTTTTCTAACATTGTCTAGATTTCCTAAAATATCCTAGCATTCTCTGTGATTCCCCTTGTAGCAAGATTTCCAAAAATTCTGAAAATCTTAAGATTTTTAAGAAATTTTTTGGATATTTTTCAAAGATTTTGTATAATTTTCCATTTCCTCTAATTTTTTACATTTTCTAAGATTGTCAAATTAATGAGATTTTTTGGATTTCTTAAAATTTCGCTAGTTTTTTTACTAAATAGAAAAATGATGAAGAAATTGTCATATGCACAACTAAAAGGAAATCAGCAGAAATTTAAGGAAATCTAGAATATTATAGACTATTTCTTATTGATTTTTCCATTTTCTGAGATTTCATTGGCTATAAAATTTTCTGGATTTTTCGAAATGTCTTAAGATACCTTAGAATTTTTCTCGAGTTTTCTGCATTTCTCTCGATTTTCTATTTACTAAAATTTTCTGGAGTTTCCTGAGATTTTCTTGAAATTTCCATGGATTTCTTGAGAGTTTCAATATTTCTACAAATTTTCTAAGAATCTGTTTCTTGAGATGTCTTGGAATTTTCCAGATTTTCTTCAAATTACCCTTCACTAGTACACACAATTTTTCCGTCGATTTACCCTTAGTTTTGTACTAACTGAAAAACCGAAGGAAAAATCGTGATATACGAAAGTGAAAAGAAATCCAAGCAAATTTTAGGGTATCTTAACTGGGAGCCCTTTTAGTCGGGGGCCCGCGTGCGTCGCACCCACCGCACCCCGGTAGTTCCGCCACTGCATTTTGGGATCTCTGGGGGGGGGGGGGGGAGTTAAATATAACCTTTACAAAAAAGCACTTATTTAAGTTTAGTCGATTAGACTGAATTCAGAGGCGTATTAACCAAGTGTGATGCTACAAGCTTTTAATATTTTGCGCCCCTATCCTCATAGATATCAGCCACGGGCGGGAGGGAAAAATATTGGAGTTTTACCGAGTACAACCCGGGGCTGTTTATCCGAGTACGACTCGAGACGGACATGGTACGCGGAAAAACTAGTTTTTTTGCCAAACATTTGATTCTTTTTCTGAAAATTTTTCAATTTTTCAATATTTTTACCGTTTATTCCACTTTTTCAGTCATCGAAGCTGTTCTCGGGGTCGAATCTCGTTAATCCATTCATACGCAATCAACCGAGTCCTGTACCTACTCGATTTTCCAGTTAACCTTTTTTTAAATTAGAAAAATTTATTAAGAAAGTGAAACTTATTTTAATATTAATTTCGGCGATTAATGAATATTAGAGGCATGAATTTTCGGGCGGTTTTTGAAGAAGTAGGTAAGATCAATCACAGAACATACTATACATAAGTTTTCAAACCGGGGGGTCTGGGGGGTGTGGAACACCCTCCAGTACACCTAAGCAAAATAGATCCCAAAACACAGGTTACAAAACACAATGTGTTACAAAACACATTTGAAAATATCCATAGGAAGCTTGATTCTGGGACCAATTTTGTTTAGGTGTACTGGAGGGTGTTCCACACCCCCCAGACCCCCCGGTTTGAAACTGAAAACTTGTGTATATGTTCTGCGATTGATCTTACCTAGTAACGTTTCAAAGTAACGCAAAAAGTTATTGCTAAACTCTGAGCAATGTAAAAAGTTTAAATTTCCCTCATTTTTGCTTAAAAATTCAAATTTCCCGGTTTTTCCTGGCAAAATTTGTAAAATTATAAATTCTGTATCTTCTTGAAGTATTCTAAAAGAGTGGAAATCCTGCGATATAAACTGGAGGGTGTTCCACACCCCCCAGACCCCCCGGTTTACAATTTTGACTTTATATTTTTATATTATTTTTATAATTAACTTTCAAAGTAACACAGAAAGTTGCTGCTAAACTCCGTGAGCAGAAAAGTAATTAAATAAATATGCTTTCCAAATTTTAATTTTTTCTAGCCGAGGGTTTCACAGTAAAAAGTATTTTGTTCAATTAACAAATAAATAGACCTCTAGCAGGTCCACTACAATTTTTTCTTGTATTAGCAAATTTATTACGCAGAATACCAATTATTAACTTATATTATTTTGTAAATATTAATTTTACCAATAAAATGTGTTAATATTACAAAAAATTATTTAACAACTATATATTTTGTTAAATTAACAAAATACTTTTTACTGTGTAGATTTTCCGAGTTTTTGCTTAAAAATTCAAATTTCCCAAATGACACGTTGTAGCAGAAGCAGCAGCGTGCTGGGATTTTATATATTGAGATAATAGGGATATACCACTTTCACTCACGATAACTGATCAAATATAAATTGCGCCGTAGGTGATTTTATAATCTGATTTCAAAATTTACTACATATCTTTTTGTAGTAAACTTATCAGCCAATTATGCAGTAATAAACATTCTACTAATCTATAAAATACCTATATATAAAAATATTAGTAATAAATAAGTAATTCTAATAAAGTTTTGATTATTTTTCAATTTTAACTTCGGTCATCCTTCATTTTGTATGTTTACTACGCCGTTGTAATCCCTGAACCATCCGAGCTTGCAGGTAACTCATTAGCTTACAGCACGATCGGTCTCAGTTCGAATCTTTCTTTCATTCTTCTTCTTTCTTTCTTTTTGTTTTTTTAGCTTATTTAATTTTTCGAGGCGTTTCGTTGCCGATAAACAATGCTTTGCCGGCTGCGTTTCTCCCTGTCGAACACCTGCATTGATCTTACAACATCTGTTACCCCTTCTATGGTGTGTTAATATGGCTGTCGTATTTTCCATTTTCTTTTATACTCAATTATCGGCTTAACAGTCTCCATTTTTAAAAAAATCCCGTCAGTTAGGAACCACTGCTTTAGATAATTTGAGTATGACGTGTGTTAAAATAATTTACTTTTTCGATGTTTCGGTGAAAGGAAAAACATCTGTACTGACTCTGAAACTAGACTTTCTTTCGAATTCTTTTACAAATCCAAAAATGACAAAGGAAAGGGTGTTAAGTAAATTTAGCTTGCCATTAACCTTATCTTTTGTTAACATTCAAACAAGCTAAGATTTATGATAATGGATTGTCACACTACATAAGAGACTACATAAGTACCAAAATATTTTCAAATTATTATTGTTTATTAATTAAAAGAAAAGTTTGCGAAGTTCCACAAGTAATTGCTTCTTAAAATTACACCTTTGTCGTAAATTTTGCTTTTGTGAGGGGAAAACGACAGATTCAAGGGTTGCAAATTTGCGCCTTGTCCTAAAACAAAATTATTATGTCCTTTTACTTTAAGTTATATAGCTACTTAATTACTGATGTTATAGTTTAGGGTTCCCTTAATAACACCGTACTTCCCGGTATACGTTCTATTTTGAGCTGGGATTATTGAAAAACATTTTTTTTTTCAATTTATACGAAATTATTGTAATTAAGTTAACCAATTATTTGGAAACATAAGTTACAATTTAAAAAAAATATTGCGGCTGATATTGAGTAATAACAATATTCTTTCGAGTAAAAACACGAATATAAATGGTTTGATTAAATAAATTACGTACTACCTTTTTCTGATCTCAACTGTGAAGAATTTTGTGTAATAAATTACGAAAATTAGAAAATAATATCAAGAATTTCGTAATTCGTGCATTTATTTTGTAATTTCTTTGAGAAGTTTTCAAAAACTCGCTCGCTTTGTTAATTCCTTGTTTTATAATTTCAAAGTTTTGTAACCGTGACCTCTCAATTTATCCACTTTGTAAAGTTTTGTAAGTTTTCGAAATATGTTTAATGATGGTTTTTTTAAATGTTTTAAACTCAGATTTATGAATAGGTTTACGTTGTTCTGATGGCGGCTATAAAATTACGAGGATTACTATAAAATGAAATAATAAATTATACTTTTCAATTTTAACATTTATTTGAATGGCTGTTCCGTCACCGTCCAGGGTCAGAATATAGATACTTTTAATTGGTTCAATAGTTGAGCGAAACGGCAAAGTCTGACTATTACAGACGAATCACAAAAAATATGTTTATTCCGGATAAAACATAAAATGAAAAATAAAAGTTTTTGACGTTTTTTGGCGGAAGTCAACGGAACCTGGCTTTTGTAGCCACTATTTGTTTAAAGTAAATGAAATGCAAAAATTCACAAACAAGATCAATTTATTTTTGGATTAGATTAGATTAAATTCTGTTCAGATTCAAAGTAGATTACCTCGGTGGTTTGCCATCCACACAATCTTTCTACACAATTTTTGGTAGTTAATTTTTTGATTAAAATATTGAGATAGACATAAGTAAAATTTGGATCAAGAATTAAAATATTGAAAACTAATAACTAATTTAGAAAGAAAATAATTAAATTATAAAATTACTCGCTCAAGGCAATACAGAATAAAGTTTGATACCAGTGCAGATGGGCCAATTTATATTGGAATAAAAACAGGAAATATAAATGGAAATTAAAGTTACATTAAAATTCGTTTTTGAGAAATTTTAAAATGTCGGGTAGAGAAAAATTTAAATACCTAGTGTACTTTTTTAGAAAATTTCTTACAATTTGAAAATATCAGTTTCTAACAACAGTAGAAAAAGCAAAGGGTTGTTACTCATTATTTCCAAATTTTCCAATAATTTTAATTTTCTCTAACGAGAAAATGTAACTTTGTCTGTTACACCGCTTTTGTGTGACTTTCCTTATACTTTTTCTATCGCTGTTACTTTTCACGGAAAATACTTAAAGTAGTTTTACTTTAACGTTACTGTTACTAATGGGAAAAATGTGGCATTCAATCACTTAAATGCAATCAATCAATCACAAACTTCTGAACATAGTAGAAACGTGAAATTCGGAGAATATATTCTTATCCCAACGTAAAACTATAGGTTAAGATTTATTTTTCTAAATTTCAACCTTGAAAAGGCGAAAATCTTTTTTTCTTTTTTTTACATCTTTTAGATCCCTGGACAAATATTAAATTCCTGTTATCTTTTTGAAGGGGGGGGGGGCAGGATAGGTTCTTGTCTTGAAACAACCTTAAAAAATTAAATACTAATCCCCGGATTCACAAACGTCGGTAAAATATTTAACGAGCCGTTTAATTTTGCAAACCAATGAAAATGATTTCGTAGTACAAGCAAATAAATTCTATTGGTTTGTTTAAATAAACGGTTCGTTAAAATTTTTACGGACGTTTGTGAATATGGGTATAAGTATATTTATTTCTATGAAATAATAAATAATATAAAACCAGAGGTGGATCAATGGTGGTCCATTGCGCTCCAAGCTGAACCCCAAAATTTCCCCCTCCCCTTGTTCTTATTTTTCTTTTTGAAAAAACATGAATATGAAATGAAAAAACCAAACAATTAAACGGTGAAACGGTAGAGCGATGAAATTTTTTTTGGTTAGTCTCTCATCGATTATGAACATCTACTTTGAGTAGAAATCAAATCGATTGAAGTTTAACTATTTTATAACGTTTTACCATGGAACTGCCATTGAAAGTTGCGTCCAAATCTGAACTTCGTGATGTAGTTCGTATTTTGGCTGGAAAATATAAAAATAAAAAATAAATTCATCAAGAACTGCGTAGTGTATACGGTTAACGGTGTTGAGCCTTGAAATGGTAGCGCTATGTAATTTGGAAATGGTCCAGATCAGTTGCACAATGAAAAGCGGCATGCGCATGCAAGCACCCACGAAAACGTTGCACTCGTCAAAGAGCTGATTTTTGAAGTTCAGTGGTACACAAACGACGAATTAAGCCTACGATTACCAAGTGGAGAGGAATGTAGTCGTTTACAATTCGAACAATTCAATTCAACAGAGGAAATCGAAGGCGCCGTAAATAATTATTTAACAAATTGGAAGCAGCGCACTACCGACTCAGAATTGATAAGTTGATTTTTGCTACGACAAATGTCTCGAAAAATTTGGCGATTAGGTGGAAAAGAATTAAAATTGTCTGTAGATTTCAAATTAGCTTGTTTTTGTATTTTGACCTCTTTTTGTTAGTGTAATAAGAGCGTGAAACTTTGTAATTAAACGACCCTCGTATACCTATATAATTTCTTATCAAAATATATTTATTTGCCCCTCAATTCAACCTTATTAACCCTGCGGCAATCGCGCCATTTATTTTCCTTCGAGCGGTCGCGCTGCGGTCCTTAAGTCCGCATAATGAGATATCAGTTGTTTTGTGAGATTATGTTGGTTGTCACACAAAAATTATTAAAAGAAAACAAATTTTGTTTTCAACGCAACACTTGTTTTTACGTGCATTAAAAGAACTTTTTTCGTGCTAGACCTAAAAGTGACCTAAATAAAAAAAAAAACTTAATATAAAAACACAAAAATTCAAGTTACTGGATTTTCACTACACGAATATTTAAACAAAATGTTTGATGTAATTTAAATTTTTGATTGGAGAAAAAGTATTATGTCTCATTTGGATTAAAAGTGTCTTTGTTTGACGTGCAATTATTGCATTCACTCGGCTCCGCTAGCGCTCCGCCTCGCAAATACAAAAATTGCTTGTCAAACAAAGTTTCACTTTTAATCCGAATAAGACAATGTACTATTTATATAAGATGGGTCATTCCATAAGAAATCAACCAAAAATAAATAGTTTTCAAATTGACCATCACAGATTTCTTTGAAACTTTGAAAATCAAATATAATTTTTTTTTTAATTATAACTTTTATAGTTTTTGAGTTATTTAATTCTAAAAATCGCAAAAACGACACTTTTTTGGTTCACGCCCAATTATACTCAGTGCGTATAGCCTAAACCTAGAAATGCACACTTCCTTTCAAAAAGTTTTCAGTTTTTGAAACCGGGGGGGTCTGGGGGGTGTTCTGAACAAAGCTGAATTTACAGTTGTCGATCTTTGAATAGCAGTTTACAAATCTGAATTGCAGTTGACAATTTCTAAATATATCAGTTGACAAATCTATATTAAAGTTGACGATGTCGGATTGCCTAGGTTGTGCTGCGTGAAGGCCGCACTGATCCATCACTCCACCGTAATCACTTAATATTTTTAGGCTGGTAACTTAAAATTAACCAATTCTAAACAGGCCAGTGGAAAAACTCCGATACTTATTATTATGATTTTTTTTTGTTTAATTTATTTCATAAAATTCCTATTTGACCTGGGTATCGAATCAAATTAAGGTCTTCGGAAGTATCTAACTTCCTTCCTAAATCATGAAAGGTTTAACGTAATTCCTATTAATGTTGAATAAATTAAGTTTCCGATAGAAAGTTTTTAGTATCATTTTATAATAATTGAAGAACTGACTTACCATCCGATTGTAAACAAATTGACAATATTGTCAGTGTCAACTAGGCAAATTGACAATGTATCGTAAGCATGAATTGCCAATTTTATTTATTGTTACTGATAATTGAAAAACAAATTTATCACAATTATTGCATGGTTTCGATGTACAAGATAAGAATATGAAAGATATTAAATAAACTGCCAGATATCAATCGCGAGCTTAGGCGGAGTTATGCGGGGGGACAACCCTCCCTCAGACGTTTAAAAATCAACAAGGGAGCAATCTCAAATCTGAAAACATTTTTTGCCAGTCTGTTCTTTTTGTTCCTTCCAGAAAAAATTCTGGAACCGCCCCTGATCGCAATAAGGATTAAACAGCGACTTGTAGTTTGTCATATTAAGTGGCCAGGGGGGGGCGGCAAAAAATTAAAAATTAGGAGAATTATACAAATTTGGTCAGGAAAAGTCGAAGAATTTTTTTATTTTTAAGGAAAACTCGTGGAATTAATTAGGAAAAATTCTTGGAAAATTAGACAAATAAAAAATTTACAATTGTTAAAATTTGAAAAATTTTTAATTTTGATCTAGGGCAGGGGTCGGCAACCTATTGCAACGGAAGAGCCAAAACTTACAATTTACAAAATTTCCCAGTTTTTAAAGAGCCACTAATATTTTTATTTCAATATTATGGTATTTTATCCCGTTTTTATCCTGTGTATTTACCCTGTTTAAAGATTTTTTTGCAGAATAATACTTTTTATGAGTTTTGAAAATAAAATAATAAAATTATTAGGTAATATTTGTGCGTGGACCTGGAGAGCTATATCTCGACATCAAAAGAGCCGCAAGTTGCCGACGCCTGATCTAGGGGAAGACTTGGAAAAGTTAGGGATTTTGTTTTTGAAAGTTTGACAGAAAACATGCACAAGTTTTCAGTACACCTAAACAAAATTGGTCCCAGAATCTAGCTTTATATAGATTTTTCCAAATGTTGTTTGTAATCTAGATCCAGTAATGCCCAGTGGAATCACAACTTTAAAACTGGAATCCAAATTTGTTTGCTATTTGTGTTCTTTAACACACTTACAGGTATACTGAAGGGTGTTCCACACCCCCCAGACCCCCTGGTGGTAAAAACTTAAAACTTGCATATATGTACATGTTCTGTGTGATTGCTTTATTTTTGCTGAAATAAACAGCAAAAATGAGGAAAAAATTAAGCAGAAAAACGGAAAATTCGATCATCTTTAATGATTTTTTTACAATTTCGGGGGACAGATCTACTCCCAAATCAACTTTCTTGCTATAAATATTAACTTTTCACCTTTCTAGTTTATCAGAAAAAATGTAAAGGCTAAAATAATTGTTAAAAAAAAATAAAATAATTAAGGGGGAAGCATCCCCCGATAGCGGTGGATGATGGAGGAAAACGAAGGTCATATTCGAATTCAGGAGGTTAATTTACATAAGAATCAGGAGGAATGGTATCAGGACTCGAAAAAAAAATTTTATTTGCAGACCTGTGTTATATCATTAGGGGACGTTCGTTAATTACGTGAGCGTTTAAGGGAGGAGGAGATCAAGGAGTCTCGGTAAATATCATGTAATTAAAAATAACAAATTTTACGATATCTCACTAGGGGCAGAGGGCAGTCGAAAAATCGCCTCACGTAATTAATGGCCACCCCCTACTTATTTAACTTTACCAATTAAATCAAAGAAAATATGAATTAACTCACAATTCGTGATTTCTCGTTCTTTTTATTAACAATTTAATATTTTATAGAAAATTAAATTAAAAACGCTCAATTTTAGAGCCTTCTGAATTTTGGCGCTGGGTGCGGCCCTGAGTGATGTCATAGTTAAGTCTTATAAAAGAGTACTGATGAATTGCATTAATTTGAAATTGCAACTACACACAGAAAAACATATACTTGAATTCAAGTATATATTTTACTCAGCATTATTTACTAGTGTGAACTCTTTATTTAGTTTCATTGATAAAACGAATTACTTGCTGGGAGTAATAAGATTTCTTAGAATATAGTGTTGATTCAATCTACAAAAAGGTTGAACTAAGAATTGAAATATATTTAACTTAATGTGAACACTTTTATTTGCTTTAAACATTTTGAAAATTTAAAATTAAGTGAAATGGTGTTGTTCTAAACATTTTATGTATTTCGATTAAGCATTACAAACGGTTAATTCTTGAGTACCGTCATTATTTTCAAGTCAACTCTACGTAGAGTTAAATGGAATAATAATATGGTTGCATTGTGCTATTTTTAACTTCTATATGGGCTCATATTTGTGGCGGCGCTATTGCCATAATATAGACAAACATCAACCATTACGCCATTACACTTTATAATTTGCAAAGAGAAGTTTTCTTCAATTTTGGTGTGTTAATAATTTGTGAATTCTTTGTGCACTTGTCATACTAGAGTTATTATAAACTTGGAATGTACATCCTTTTGGTGGAATCGTCAAAGGTAGTAGGTACCTATACATACTTACAGTTTCGGCGCGGCTTAACTTATTTATTAAGTATATAGTTAAAATTAATGTAAATTAATCAGTTTAAAAATCCTAATTTTGCTTTCTTGTGGTCTATTATAGTTATCTTTACAATAATAATTATTACAAGAAGTACAAATAACTTTTTAAAATGGGCTCCCTTGACCTTGATTACAAACGAATGTTTAGCTTGTTTAGTTTAGTGTACTTTTCTAGTTGCATAAAACTTTGCATTTTCAATGTTGCTCGAAGTCGAAGTAGAATTTTTTACGTTGATAATGCCGCATTAACTATAATTTTTAAATTTGGAACTTTTAATTATTTAAAAAAACATCTAACCTGCAATTTCATAATCTGACAATGTATTGTATTATAATTATTTACCGATTCTAAAACTGCAATTTATTTAAGAGAGGCTGACATTATTAAATAAACACCATTGGAAACAAGATGCTTATTGATGGAATAATAATTATTTATGGTAAGGTTAATCGAAATAATATTGTTTGATTATTTTTGTATTATTATATGTAAATGATTTCAGGATTCTGGAGAAACAATCAACCTGTTCAACGTTATATTATGATGGCGAGAACATCCGTTAAAAATATTAAAATAGAAATTTTCAAATATAGATATTTATAATTAAATGAGTTTCAATTGTTTTTAAATAATACCTTCCTCAAATTAATCCCAAATTATATTAAATTCTACACTTTCATCGATTATTATTTTATTTTAGGAACTAGGTTCGATTGTTCGTCTTTTTCAACATGTTCCGTCAATTAATATATTTTAATACATCAATGTATTAATTGACGGAACATGTTGAAAAAGACGAACAGTCGAAACCAGTTCATATAAAATAAAATAATATATGAAGAAAGTGTAGAATTTAATTTAATCCCAAATTAAGTTAATTCAAGTATTAGAAAAATTTACTTTAAGTAATTTCTTATTTAATTTCACTCTCAAATTATGTTAATCGAAATATTATTTACTTGAATCGATTAATTTCAAATGTTGATTTAAGAACGGATATTTTTCAAAAAAGTAATTCTTATATTGGGTTGAATTCGTAAATATTCGTAAGAATTCGATTCATTTCTAGATGTAACTCTGAAATATACTTGAATGTGAACTACGTTATGTGTTGTTTCTACTCTATCTATACTTAACTGAAGTAACTCTATGCTTGAATTTACAAGTATTTTATTTACTTACTAGGACCGTACGATATGATCACGTATATATAACCGTTTCATAGAGTTAACTGAAGTATATTACACTTCTCTGAACCATTTTTTTTTCTCTGTATAGAAATTCGTCCTGATTGCAGAGATAAAAAATATAAAATGTCCGAAGAGCCGGAATGTCCGGATTACTGGAGTGTCCAGAATAAAGTGTGTCCGGATAAGCGAGGCAGTACTGTATTTTGAATACAGTATTATTAAAAAAAATTATATTTGATTTCAGGATGTTAAAGAGTAATTAATCAAAGTAATTAATCAAAGTTTTAATTAATCAAAGTAATTAATCAAAGAAATCTGTTTCAAATTCAAATTCAAAGAAAAGAACAAATTGGAAAATTTAATTTACATTATTATAAAAAAAAGAATTTAAAAAAATATTATATTATTAAAAATTTAAAAATATATATTTTTATTATTAAAAAATATTATAAAAATAATACATTATTATAAAAGTAGGAAATATGCAACATCAAGCTCGTGCACAAAGGGGATATTGCATATTTTTAACCTATACTTTCAGTACCTAAAAAAAGGGAATCATAGGGGTGCCGTGAATTTTTTTTAATGAATTTGAGAACCACTGCTGTAGACAAACAAATTTCTCACAGGAACCGCAAATAATATTCGTTTTTCTGCTCTTGTGAGAACCACATCTACACACATCCATTCGATAAAATGATGAATATGTAAACAATAATGTCATATTTGCGGTGTGTTTGCCGCAACGCGCTTCATAAGTTTTTTTTTTTTTTTTAGTTTTATGTGCGTTTCTGTTTTTAGTTTAGTTTTCTTGTTATATCATTCTAATTTTCTGTAAATTTGTTATTATGTCGTTTGTAAGTGAAATCCTAAATGATCAACTGAATAAATAAATAATACTGTTTTATTGCAGTAAAATATCTTTCAAGACTTGTTTACTTTTTATTTTAATATTATATATAACTAAATTTCTAATCTCTATAGTATACAAATTTAAATATGATATAGTGTAGGCAATATTTTAAGTGCCGTGCAAATGCCCCAACGCGCCCACTCGCGCAACTTTAAAAGGCGCGTCTTCCGGAGGGTTAATTTATCTTCTCCTTAAACTTTTATTGTTTTATTGATTTTTATTGTTCTTCTTGTTAAGGTGATTGTATCTCAAGTGTGGCTCTACCCTTAGTTTCTACAAATTTTTATAAAAGAAATCAAAATAGATTTCGATCCTTGAACGACAATGGTTTTCGCACAAAATACCTACCGAACTCGGCTTCGCCTCGCTCGGCAATTTTCAGTGTTCATTAATACAGTCATATTTTTCACACAATCTTACTATATAAAAATGTTATATCTATTGTAATTCTGGTACGAAATGACAAATTTTGTACTAGCAAATGAAAAATGAGATGAAACAAAAAAGAAACCATAACTAGATTCGAACAAGGGACACACTAAACCACAGTTTACGCTTGCATTTTCTTCATAAATTTTAAGACATTATGTGCCAATGTTGCCAGACGTGTTCGGCGTAATTTGGGTAGATGGCTAAAAAACTCGGTTGATTTCGGTAGATCATGCGAACTAAAAATTCGGTAGCTATCACTATATTTTTGGTAGTTTGTACAAAATTACAATTAAAAATACCATGTATTCATTTGGTTTTGGGAAGGGGGGGACCCATTTTTGTTATTTATTTATTTATTTATTTATTTATTTCAAATATACGGGCATTCGCCCATTAACAAAAATATACATAAAAATTGCATGAGTGCATTACTCAAATACAAAATACAATAATACAAAACAAAGCATGCTAGTATAAAAACACTTATAAAAATTCCTTACCTTATGTTTTCACACACGGGATATTGGATAACCGAAAGGATACTTACTCTTAAAAATATAATGAATATAATAAAAGCAAAGCAAAGCAAAGCAAAGCAAAATCGGTATAGATCTACTTTAAATAAATCTTGGGAAATGGCATCTGCCAGTATAGGTTAAATCTTTGTCACATGAAAAAATCGCATTCGGGCTGATAATAATTTAATTACCGGGTAACTGTTGACTCTTATGAGCATTTTTTTTTTTTTAACAATTGCTTTACTTTATTGCAAGCGACGGCCGGCAGTAAAGTACTTCAGTGCCGCTCTATACATTTTTTGGGTCCACAGTGTATACTGTAACATCATAGATACCTGCCTTACTAATTCCTTTTGAACAACTGAGACTTAGTTTGCACTGAGTGTCTAATACTCAAAATTGAAATTACTAGCTAAAAACGCAATAACTATTAATTGAAACAAAGTTAAAATCAGTGGCGTAACAAGCAGTTGAGAGAGCCGTATGCGAAAATGTTAACGCGGAGGCCCTGTTTTTGTAATAAGACAGAAACAAAAGAAAATAATAAAATAACTTATATTTTAAGACAAATAAATAACAAAATTACATTAAAAGCCGATTTTACAATAGTCGGATAAGCTTACTATACTAACGTTATTCCCGGTATAACAATTTTTATTAGTAATAATAGTAATACTAGATCTACTACTAGGCCCGTGTGTGTTACACCACCGCACCTCGGTAGTTCCGCCACTGATTAAAATCAAAAAGAAACACCGCTGTGAGGGTTGTTTTAATTGATTGAACAAATATTATTTTGGAACAACAAAACTTTGTTTTAGGGACAAAAACACTTTGTTCGGTATTAGAAAATATTTGTAGATTCAACAAAATTTTAATGCAGTCTCAATAGTTTGTTTATTTGTTGAATCATCAGCTTCATCACTGCATATTTTTTTGGTTTGGTCGTTGCGTTGTTCGCATTATCAGACGCTTACTGTAACTTTAATTTCAATTTCTTCACGTTTGAATGTTCTCGACGAGTCATTTTACGATGCCAATATAGACTGAACGTGCCAGTCTGACACGAACCCATAAAAATGGCGACGCCGTCCCTGATGATGTTGATATTTGTATAATATAAGATTTTTGGTTAATTTTCTATTAAATTCTCGACGTAAATAATTATTATAAAGTTTTCAAATTATCGTTTAATTTTAATCAATAATTATGAATTGGTAATAACTAATAACCGTAACGCACATCGTGTGCACAATAGCTCGGGAACGATTTAAATATTTAAATCGTAGATAAATCATATAAATTGACCGGTTTCACTTTTTAGCTTTCTTTATTGACCTGGCTTTCTGTTTTTAATAAGGCTTGGTTAAATAAGTGCATAATTGCAAACAAAACTTATCGATTAAAAAATATGGCGCTAGAGTTGATATTAATTAGGTTTTAATTTTAAATTTTAATTGATACTCTTTCGAGAGAAATTTTTAAGTGAAATTAACTTTTTTGCTTTCCTGTTTAACGAAGTACCTAATTAAGTACCGAGCGATTAAATAAATTTCCCCAGCGCGATGATAAAACACGTTTGGAAGTGGAAGTTAGAAACAAAATTATCAAATAATAACTTGCGCCCCGAATGCGAGGGTTGCTGCTCTCGATCAATATTCGTGCACTAAAGTTGCTCTGTAATACCCCTGCAAAGTTGAGCTGGGTTTGATGGTCCTCGGCTCGACAGATTTGTCACGGATTCCCGTCTGACGTCCATTACAGATTCTTTATGGCCTCCCCCCATCGTAACACTTTACAACTCGAGAGAATCAGGGTAATGAATGGTCAATTCATGTTACACCGGCTATAAAAATCATGGATGCGATTTCAAACCCTACGAAAATTAAACAATAAGATGGTCGAAACTCATTTTACGATTGCAATTTATTAAATTTGAATTGCTAATTTCGAAAAGCTACGATAATTTGATCTAAAGCTGTATCGGCATCTCCACGTCCAGTCAAATTAAAATTTTTAAATTGCCGCTCGTTGTTTGGTTACAAAAACTTGACAAAAATAAAACAAACAACAACAAAAATGGCCAATTTTTGTGGTTATTGTTTCGCCATTTTTAACATGTCAAATTACCAACTGTCATAATTTGGGTAAAAAAATGGTGGTAACTTCTTTTGTTAAAACAATCGGCGATCGCTTTTTGTTTTGGCGATAAAATTTCCGAGATCGTAAAATTTTACTTAAGTTTACGATATGTTTATTCATCTGGCGATAACATTTATTATCAGAAAATACTGATTTCATCTGATGCTTATAAGTTTTCTATTTTCCAGTTAAAAATCCTATATAATTATGATTAAATAAATAAACAAATTGATAATATGGTATATGGTGTATGGTATACTGTCTGGAATAGCATTTCCTGTTTGGTCGCTTTATTTATTTAAAATCGAAGCAAGATAAGTGAAACGTGACGAAAATTCGAAAATATGAAACACTGGACTTAATTCTTGTTAAAACCAAAATAAATTAATCATCGTTATGAATTTATTTCTAATTATTCATAGATCTTACTCAATGCATTCATTAGATCACTGACTGATACGGGTATCTCGGAATGTATTGCAATTTTAATAATTACTTTTCTTTGCAAGCTAAATTCGTTCGAGCTCCGCAGGCGATTTAAGAAAAAATGATTACGAGATGTAACGACTTACAATAAAGTTATTCATAAATTATATAAAATTCCCGACTCATGCATGCATCAGAATAAATTTTAGCAGTTGACAAATATAATTATAATGTATTATTTGAGAAAAATAAGGTCACTCTTATCTTTAATGACGTCAACTTTTATATACGAGGCTAATAACCAATTGTAAAATTACAAGTTGGCATTGAGTTTTAATACAATGTAAATCAACAACAATAATCACGAAGGTTGAATTTTTTAAAATAATTGTATTGAAATTTAAATTGGCAATAAATTAACAACCTTAATGTTCAATAAACTCAGAGATTGTGTTGCGACAATATTAGCATCTACTCCGACTTTTAGTTTTTTAAAAAGGAATTTTCAATTTTGCATAAATTTATTTCGGTTCAAATAACCAACCAAAAACGTTGTATTGCTTCAATACTTAACTTAAATTAGCAATTAGTTAAGTTTTCAGCTTTTCGAATTCAGTTACTTCCAAATTATTTATATACCTTGGTTTTGATCTCACGTTAGGCTATCGGCCTTATCCTCATGCACGTGATCGCTATTGAAAGACTGAAATATGAATATTTTTTTTTATTATTTTGGAAATATTTAAAATTTTTGAATTTTTTGGTTTTCCCGCCAACAAATTTAGGTTGTAACAACTGGGCGGGGAAACCAGTTCTTTGGCCGCCAAACCGATTTTGTTTTTGAAATTTTGAGTTTTGATATTATTTGGGGAATAACGTGGAATTTAATTTTAAGTAAATGATTTTGGTTTTTCTGAATTTTGAATTTTCTAACATATTTTGGACGAAACTGGATTATATTTTTCCCAATAAATTTTTGGATTGATTAATTAATTGTAAAATTTATAAAATTAAAATTGAAATTTGAGGCATCGTGGAATTGGATTTGATACAGCTACTTACAGCTGGTCGATTTATCATTAAAATTTAGGAAACTTTCCGAAGTGCAAATAAAAGTAGAATTTGGATTTGAAGTTATTAGAAGGGAAAACAAATTGAAATAATTTCTGAAAGATTAACATTCCCAATAAATTTGAAAGTTAGTTTTTGTTTTTTGAAATTTAAAAGTTTACTAAAATTCTTCTCAATATGAAATACGTCAATCAATCGACTGCACTGCTCAGTGGCGTATTTAGAGGGGGGCAAAGGGGCATATGCCTCGGATTGTACCTCTAAAGCCCCCCCCTTCCTGATAAAAATAATGTTTACTACAAAGTTTTAAAATTTAAATTATTTTTATTTATTTGTTTATTTATTTATTTATTTACTAGCTGGAGAGCCCGTCCGCGGACGGGCAGCTAGACGGTGGATCTCTTTTTTAGCGGTATAATATTTAAACATTTAATTTCAGTTTCCTGCAACTGGATGATTTCCGTTGTTCAATATTTTCAAAGTAACGCAAAAAGTTGCTGCTAAACTTGATGTGCCGTGGGGCAATTAAATTTTTTTCATAATATAAAATAAATAAGTTCCTCAAATTCTAATTTTCTTTAGCCAAACGTTTTAATTTCCCTCACTTTTACTCAAAAACAAAAAATTTCCTAGCTTTTTTCGATGAAATTTGTATAATGTCTTCCTGTGGTATTCTAGAAGAGTGGGAATTTTATTATAATATGTACTGGAGGGTGTTCACCCCCAGACCACCCGGTTTACACTTTTGACTATAATTTTAACAGTGAAAGTAACGTAAAAATTGCTACTAAACTCTGAGCAGTAAGGCACTTAAATAAATGTTTTTCCACAAGCTTTAATATTCTCTACCCAAAGGTTTGAATTTCCCTAATTTTTGCTTAAAAATTCAAATTTCCCGGTTTGGATTAATATCGGACAAATATTTTTAGGCCTAATCTTAGTTTACTACATTTTTTGGTTGCTAAAAAAATCGACCAACCGGAGTGGTTTTTTACCAAAAAATGACACGTCGTAGCAGGAGCAGCAGAAGTGTGCTGGGATTTTATGTATTAGGGGGCGTCCATTAATTACGTGAGGTGATTTTTAGACCCCCCCGCCCCCCTTAGTGAGATATCGTGAGATTTAGCTTGACCCCCTCCCACGCCTTCTAACCTTACGTGAGATTTTTTAAAATGCGTATTTTTAGTGAAATCTGTGCTTCATTGCGTTGGATTTATTAAAAAAGCATAATTTGCTTAATAATTTTTATTTAAGAATAGTTAACACAAAATAATTACGTGATATTTGCCGAGACCCCCCTCTCCCCCACGTGAGATTTGGTGAGATTCGGCTCGACCCCCTCCCCCCCCTAAACGCCTCACATAATTAATGGACGCCCCCTTAAGATTAGTTACAACTGACGCGCATGAATGGATTAACGAGATTCTGAAAAATCTTTAATCTGTCCCCGCAAAAGTTTCTTCTAAATACGCCACTGGCACTGCTCTTACACTCAAAAAGAATCTGAAATAACAAAATGTTTCTAAATCTAAAAGAAAGAAACTTTGTTGGGGCTTAACAAACTCAACAAACAATTAACTTTGTTACTACAACAAAGATTTTTTTACATCAACTTAATTTTTTTGTTAGATTTACTAAAATTTTTTTATTGGAGTTTTTTTTAGTGTATAGTCTGCGATTAAGAACATTATCCAGACTTTTTTATAATTTTCTCTCTACACCAGAAAGGTCGAGGAATATAGATTTATCTCCAGCAGTAGGCAATTGGAATGATTCCTTAGTTTGTCACAGAATAAAGTGGAAAGAATGTATGTCTCCAGTTGGGAATGCCCTCCAGTACATTCTTTACCAAATACCCCGATTTGTCGTAGATTCAGATGAGAAAACCAATGAGGTATTTAGCATGGGGTGCACTGGAGGGCATTCCATGCCCCCCAGACCCCCCGGATTGACACCTACGGTTTGTATCTTCTTGTTTTTTTATGCCATCAGTTTCATAATAGCAGCTTAAGCTAAATGAGCTAAAGTGACGCATATCAAATTTTTACTAGCAGCAATAATGGCGAACCTTAAGTAAATCATAACTCGTGGGTCATTTAAAAAACCTTCGCGGGTCAGTGTCTGACTCGCGGGTCAGAGGTTCGCCACCACTGTCTTATAAATTCCCGTTTATTGATTGTGTTTTGTTAAAGATCTTTCACTTGGACAAAATATGATAATATAATTATTATGGAAAACTACCCTTACAGACTTATTACAATCATTTTATGTTTTTAAGCCCTTTTTACTCCGAGCGGTGGACAGCGTTATCTCAAACCCAGCATATAGCATTAAATTAGAGATAAGCATGCAAACTATTTGTTTTAATTTATAGTGCTTAGCTGACCTGGGCCAATAACCTGTTATTATTAATTTTATTTGGCAATATTTCTTGAAAATATTTTCTTACGTCGCTTCGTCCACCTTCGTACGAATGAGTCTGTAATTGGCTTCAATCCTAGATTCCAACAACGACGTAGTAATGAAATATATGTTTCAGTATAACAGAGATGAAATTCTAGGCCCAATTCCCGAAACTCCATGAATTCCAAAAATTAATGTCATTGCTAAAACCGTTCTTCTAACTATTTTTTCAAATTATGAATTTCTTAGCAAATTTAACCCTGTATATTGGGCTTTAATGGGTTTAATCCTTAAAAGATTTTTACTTGAGATAAAAAACTGGGGGGTCTGAGGGGGTATACACTTCCCAGTACACCGGTAATAAATTTTGTAACTCTTTTCGTAGCCTACCGGCGTTTTCATTTCTCTGCGAATCTGCGTTATATTAATAAAAATGGTAGAATACTTTACACCACAAACTGAAAGAGTAAAGTAGATACTTATGTCGTCGGAAGCGAATATAACACATCATTTACCTTTAAAATACAATAATAAATTCACTCCAAAAACTGGGAAAATGAGTTTTAATACAATAATATTAAGTATTTATAGAATTTTATTATAAATTAATAATTTTATTTCAAAAAAAGGAATCAAAATCCAGAAATATAATTATGAAATTTTTAAAAATATTTAAACTTGCAGCAGTGGCGGATCCAAAGAAGGGCGATGGGGGCGAATGCCCTCCCTTGGGGCTCAAAAATCATCAATTCTTGCACTAAAAAATTTAATTTATTAAAAACAAAATATAAATTAATTTATTTTGTTATTAGTACAATTTATTTTTCATATTTAATATATTTTTATTAAAAATGTCGCTTCTCTATGGTAATTGTCTGGATCCGCTACTGACTTATAGAAAGTATTTTAATGAGTTCAATATTTCTAATATTTAATTACTATAAATTATATTTATATGTGCGAATAGAACGCGGAATATTTTTTTCGCTTATTTGCAACCAGCGGTCACAGCAAGCCATATTGGCTCGGCTACACAATCGATTTCATTTTCCATCAATAAAATGTAGAAATATTGTTTTTGGCTATTTTTCATATCATTTTGATTGATGAATTTTAACAAAGCGGTTGAAATACATCGACATCGCATTTATTGTAAAAATCGATAACTCGACAAGGTAAAATCACGAGTGTTTGGTGTGGGTAGATAAAATAATGCAGGGGTTGTTAAATTCGAATCAGTGAATTGACAGCTAATCTTTTGTTGAAAGGAAAATGGAGGAAGTGAAGAAGAATGCTTTTGTGTTGTTTATGATGTCGTGCAACTTGTAATAATATATCTATTTACAGTGGGATTTAATTAAAAGTCAAAATGGGATTCTCAAAAATGTACCATTGCTGATGACAAGCTGTTTTAAAAATAATTATGTTGAAACTTGAAAGAACTTTTAATAACCCTGTTCATTCCGATTCTCTTTTAAACTCGCCCGCGGTCAATTGAAGCTTTGTGTAAATATCTCGTAAACGGTTTGAGAGAAATAAAAATTCTTGAATTAAAGTCGGGAGAAATTTAATTTCCTACGAAGTCATTTCGATTCGATCTTTTGCAGCGCTTTTAGTTTTGCCGGAAAAGTTATTTTCCGATTATTTTTTTAATTATAAAATGTTGGTCGTCCATAGGTAGTATAATCATATTAAAGGTATAGTAGGTAAAAATGGCAGCCGATTAAGCATGGATGTATAATTTATGTACCGTCAAACGGGGTGAATAGAAGCAGGTGGGTGAATAGGGACAGTTCACAATTTTGTTCGGTTTGGGTTTAACAACTCGTTTTGGTTTGCACCTACAAATGTTTTCTTTTTTTGAAAATGCACGACCTCTATAACATCGGTGTGATCGGTGTCTTTGGTGTAAACCACTGTGAGATCCACTTAATGTCAAAACCTGTATTCATTATTAAGCCATTATTCATTATTATTACCATCTTTTTTGTCACTATGGTCCCGCATTTTCTCATGAAAAGAGCAAAATTAGAACCATATTTAGAGGTTTCATTAATATTTTCTGGAAAAAAATAAATGTTCGGAAGATGAAGTGCGAATGAGGACACCGCACTGATTGGCTTCATTTAAGATTTTTTCTCTTCTAACGGCTTTTTTGGGCCCATATTTATAATTTTTTTCCAAATTTAAAGTCCCTGAGCATTTCAACGGCTTAATTGATGATGAAATGTGAAATTCACAGTGAATGTAAACGCCGATTGGTAAATTTTGCTATCGAAATGTAAATGATGGTCATGGTCCATTCACCGTCCAGCTGATTGTATGGGGACACTGCCGGTAAAAGCATTAAAAATCGCTTAATTTCAAGCAAAAATTTTTTTTTAATACTAAAATTTTTTGGATCGTCAAAATTTTTGGGGAAAGTATAGGTCTCATAGGGCCACAACTTATTTAAAACAAAGTAGCAATTTTTGACCAAATCTGTGAGCCCCAGATACGTATTTACACTATTTAGTGTCCCTATTCACCCCGTTTGACGGAAAGGCGAAAATATGAATAAACTTTTATGCTGAGTTTTTGAGAAAAATGGTTTGATGAATTGAAACAAAAAATTAAGGTTGAGGTAGACAAGATGGTTTCTGAAGAATCGAATGGAGATATGTCATTATGTCATTTCCCGTAAAAGCCGGCATCCTGAATAGTTGCATTAATACTTATCATTGGAAAGCTCAAAGCTCAGCAAATTTTGTAAAAAAAAATAAAAACAAGTTGATAACGGCTACTCATATTGAGTAATATTTGATAAAAGTAATTAAATTTAATAATATGACGAACTTATTTTAAAAGTCGGCATTAAATATTATGTAGCTTCTGCATGTTATTATAATTATAATATGCAATTATGCCACAAATAATCACTGCAATACTGTTTTATCCTTTTATCGTAAAATCCCAATTGTTCAAATTGATATTTGTTTATTATTGATAAGCGTTTGTGCACATATTGATAATAATAGTTTTAAAATAACTCCGCCATATATAAAATTTAAATTTAATAACTTCAATCGAATTTAATCGAATTCACTCGAAAAGAAAAAAAAATTAACTCTCATTTTACCTATTTGAAATTCTGGAGTTTTCGACATTCTGGAGCAAAATTTTCTGCCGACTTTCACCATTCATAATAAATTAAAATTGAATCAATTGAATAATTGATTAATTATTTTATAATTTTAATAAATTAAATACGTAGGGGAAAGGCTTGCTTTAGATCATAACTCGTCATAAATCAACGTATTAAATAAAATAAAATCATAAAATCAACGTATTGTTGATATAATAACATACACAGGAAAGGGGAAGTATAAAGCCACAATCCTGCGCTAGAAATCATTTTAATTCTCAAAAACCAAAAGTTGACAGCACATTTTCAAAAGTATCTAAAATCGACACCTTGAAATTTCGGCTTGCAAGTTGCCACCCCTTGAAAAATTGTTGAAAATGTAGAGAAACTCAAGTAAAAACATATGATTTATATTAATTACACTTAGTGGCTGTAAACAAAAAAAAATTTAGAGCAAATTGACAAGAAAAATAGTTAAAATTGAAAAAAACATTAAATTTTTTTTTTTAATTTAAATCTAAAAATATATAAAAAAATGCATCAATTATTATTGCGCGGGAACATGTCCTGGGCCGATTTAGGAGCTCATGTTGCCACTGTCCCTATACAATCACTGTAGTGTACGTCACAAAGTAAAATGAGAGGGGTGGCAACCTGCAAGCCAAAAAAGGTGGCAACCTGCATTTTTACATCACCTTAGAATATAGTATACATGAAAAAAAACTGCCAACTCATGATATGTTTAGAATTTTTTAAGAATAATGAAAATTGAATGAAAAAGCAATACAGCAAAAATATTTACCCTACATTTTCGTTGAAAATGTTCAATTTATGGGCACAGAAGAAAAACACAATTTTAAATTTTCATATTTTTTACAAATAAAATTTCACACTTTATATAGCCAACACCCCGATATTGTGATCGAGTTCACCACAATTACATTAAAAGCGACAACTACTCGTTTGACATCGAGATCCGTCGAAATTTAGGGATGACACTGCTAGTATGTCGAAATCCGGCAAGGGTGGCAACCTGCAAGCCTTTACCCTATTAAATAAAAATTTATGAAATAATGAAAGAATTTTTAATAACAAACTTCAGCAGTTCCTCAAACAAAACTTTAAATCGGTATAGGTAATAAATTTTTATTATTAAATTAATAATCACTGCAAACTTGGAATAATATATTTTATACTCTGCTGACGGCATAAGTTAGTACTTTTCTCTTTCGGGTCGTGGTATCAAGTAGACTGTTATCTACCACGATAAAAGTTGTTCTTTTAAACTCTTTAATTCTTGAGGGACTGGAGGGGTCTTCCATACTTCCCAGACTTCTGGTCTTGATAAAATAGGGGGGGGCCGCAAATTTAAATAGGAGGCGGCAAATTTAAGGTTTGACCCGGGTACCAGCAATCCACGCTACGCCACTGACTACACAGAGGTAATAAATTGACCTTTTGTAAAACTTTGAATTAATCTTTATATTGTAATTTGTAATATGTTTATTGAGTTTTTACCACTTTTTTTCTTATTTCCAGAAATAAATCCAGAAGTTGCTAAATTTTAACACTTGACAATACACAATAAAAGCTTACCAAAATTTTTTTTGCAATTTATATTGTATGGCGATGTGATGTAATGTCTTTAGAACACCATATAATATCTTGCAAAATTCGAATAGTTACTAAGAAAACAATTTGATTTTATAAAAGGTAAAATATGCATTGATATGCAAACTAAAAAATATTTTTTCTTCGAATTTTAATGAGAAGTTGCTTTTAAGGATGTATAGGAGACAAAAAATAAAACTCAAAAATATAAGATATCGATGAAAATTGGTACACATGTCATTATTGACTTTGCGACGCAATAAAAATAATTTCAAATCGATTCACTACCCCCAGGGCCGGATTATCCAATAGGCAAACTAGGCAACTGCCAAGGGGCGCCGAGTAGCAAAGGGGCGCTCAAATTATTTTACCTCATAATGAAACTAAAAAGACTACTTAAAGACTTAAGGAAATGGATTACTAATTTTTTTTGGATTATTCGATTATTGGAAATTGGAATTTTAACTGCATTTTGATCCCACATTTTGAATAAATGTGACAAAGCTAGCAAATTTCTTCATACAATCGAAACAAACAATGAATCTACAATTCATTAATAGGATACTTTCGTTCTCTAGATGACGTTTATGAAGAACGTGGAAAGGAATTGTCGAATATTTATGAATATATAAAACAATTTAAAGCAAACGAAGACTCGTAAAAGACAGTTTGGCAAAAGTAAGCATGGTGAAGTAGAGTAGAGTTTGATGGGAAAGCTGAAATGAGAATTAATACTTATCTGCAATTATAGACAGACTACTATCTATTGCAAAATTGAAAATAATTTTGGATTTTTAAATAATTTGAAAAACCTTAATGATGGCAATTTACGCAATCATTCAAAAAATCTTCAAACGTTATACTGTAAAAACACAGTAAAAACGTTTTCTTTAAATCAAAAAAACTATTTTGTTTAATTTAAATAAAATATATTCGGTCCAACAAAAATTTATTTAAATCAAAAAAAATTTTAATTGAAGAAACTAAAAATTTAACTAAAATTCTTGGTTAACTACAATAAAATATATAAAATGTTATTTTGATTTAAAGAAATTGTTGTTTGAACAAAAATATTTTCTTTAAATTAGGTAAACAAAATTTATTCGCTTCAAAAACAATTATTCAAATAAAATAATTTTTTGATTGAAAGAAATCGTTTTTACTGTGAAAACTCCAACTTAGAATTTTCTGAACAGTGCATTCAATGCAAATACTTAATTGAAAATATTGAAGATGTTCACAATTAGAAGAAAATTTTAACTTTTATTCAAGAGTAAAAATGAAATTCAATTTCTCTATTAGAAGGACTTGACGAATTTATCTGTTTTATCTATATAAACTACCTGAAAAGCCCGTCCGTGGATGGGCAGCTAGACGATGGATCTCTTTTTTAGTGGTTTAATATTTAAACATTTAATTTCGTTTCTCGCTACTGGTGGATTCCCCGTTTTTCTATATTTTCAAAGTAACGGAAAAAGTTGCTGCACTTTTGCTTAAAAATTCAAATTTCCCGATTTTCCTTCTCCAAGTATTCTAAAATAGTGGAAATCCTGCTATATGTACTGGAGGGTGTTCAACACCCCCCAGACCCCCCGGTTTAAAATTTTGACTTTATATTTGTATATTATTTTTAGTTGCTGCTTCATTAGTAGTAAGGTTAATTAAATACACATGCTTTCCAAGTTTTAATTGTTTCTAGCCGAAGGAAGGTTAAATAGTTTTTTTTTACTTAAATTTTTACTTAAAAATTTTAATTTTTTTTAATTTAAATTTTAATTAAAAATTAAAAAAAAATGTTAGTTTAATATATTTTTCGGTTGGGAAAATTGTAAACCGGGGGGTCTGGGGGGGTGTGGAACACCCTCCAGTACATATAGCAGGATTTCCACTCTTTTACAATACTTGGAGAAGTTAAGAAATTTATAAGTTTTCAAATTTCGCCAGAAAAAATCGAGAAATTTGAATTTTTAAGCAAAATTGAAGGAAATCAGCGTTTTTTTACCAAAAAATGACACGCTGTAGCAGGAGCAGCAGCAGCAGCGTGCTGGGATTTTATATTATATCAGGATAGTGAGCTAACCAACACTGCTGATTTTGAAAATTTTAGTATTTGCAAACACGAAATCCTAAAAAACAATTTAATTTTTGCAATACCTATGTATTTTGTCATAATAATAATTATTCGACAATTATTGTCGAATGCAATGTTCTTCTATGTTATGATGAGTAGCAGATATCCTAAAAATCTAACTAAAGTGAAATCAATCGACTCAGGAGTACACCTAAGTATGTAAAACTATCACAAAACAGGTAAATAATTTTACAAAAAATTGGTGCCTCCGATTTTATTTTATTATAAATTTTAATATACACTGTAAGAAATCCGAAGTTGTTAAAGTCATACCTAGTTATTCTAACTATCGAATTGAGCAAGTTGTTCATATAATGTAATTAATATAACCATACGCCTACATTCGCTATTTTGTTAAAAATTTTCTTGTTTTTTTAACAATTAAATTAGATAATGTGACAAAAGTACCTGTTGTAATACAATATTTTATTTAGATTTGAATAGCGTCAACATGTTCATGATGATGTGTGCATTTAATTTAACAACAGTTATAGTAAAGTTTATTTATAATTTGTTAAACGCGGTTATGCAGTTGTTAAATTGAGTAAAATTTGCTGAAGTTTCAATTCTGATGTTTATACGTCGCGTCGCATTTAATATTACACTGTTAGAAATTTCTAAAATAATTTTACAAAAAACGTTGGAAGTTTTTACGCAAAACAGTTTTGTAAATTTACTACCCCAGTTTTGTAAATTTACTACACGATATTCCAACTCAATTTAAAAAAATTACTAAACATTTCTTGAAATACTATAATGAGTTGTAATTTCCGATAGATCTTTAGTAAATTTCAAGAAACGTTTTGTAATTTTTCTAAATTGAGTTGGAATATTGTGTAGTATATTTACAAAACTGGGCTAGTAAATTTACAAATCTGTTTTGCGTAAAAACTTCCAACGTTTTTTTGTAAAATTACTATTGAAATTTTTAACAGTGTATGTTTAGTTCTTCAACAGCGTTTATTATAAGATCATCATGGGCTTATATATAGTAATAAATTGAAATCAGTTATCGGTTAATTCAGTACACGGAGATTCACAACCATCAAAATTATATTTTCGGATTCAATGTGATTCGGAGCTAGAACTCTGCTGGAATATAATTACCTCTATTGTGTTCGCATCTTTTTCATATGAAACTATTATAGAAGTAGGTAAGTTTTTTGTTTAGTAGAATCCGCTTAATGTGATCACTTTGGGCAAGAACATTTTGATGACATTAACCGACTGATAACAATAAGCAAATTTTAGAAAAAACGAATTTAAGAAGAATTAGGTAAATTTAGCAAGAATAAAACTAAACTTAAATTAAAATCCATAAAGTAAAGTGCACATTTAGCAAAATAAAAATAGAAACACGCCATGAAGCGGGAATCTTCATTAGTTTTTGTATAGAAATTAAAACGAGTCACGTGTTTTGTAAAGATTTATAAAATTCAATGAGAAATTAGAAAAAGATACTTAGAAAAAGAGATTATTGTGTAGGAAATTCCTTGAAAGTGATAATAATAAGCGGCATTTTGATCACAGTATCCGGTGGTTTTTGTATGTAAACTAATTAAAGCGGCCGGTTCCAAGTCAAAATGATCTCAATAACCGACTGATAACATTATCCGTGATCACATTAAGCGGATTCTACTGTATTATAAAATAACATTTACTTTAAAAATATTTAATTAGCTGCATTAAATAAACGTGAGTTTATTAATTATTACTTTACGGGCGGGGATTAACAAACAATTTTCGGAATGGAAGCAGCGTTATTTTGACAATCGAAATTGGTGTACAAGAAGCTAAAGGCACCAACACAGCGGTGACGCCGACTTTTAAAATTTACAAATAAAAAATTTTGGGATTGTGTTTTTAACTTGTTAGTTTTCCGTTTACCTAAAAAAAGGGGTAAATATCTCGAAAATTTTGTGTACACTTATTTGGAATTCCCTTGGTAATCTCTGGAATTTCTTTAGAACTAGTTTGAAAATCAAGGGCAGATCCAGGCAAAGTTCATGTAAGGGGCAAATGAAGCTAGTAAATGAGGGTAAATGAATATATTTTGATAAGAATTTAGGTATATAATATTTTGGAAATAAAAAAAATTCTAGATTTTGTGGTTTTTGTCATGAGGAAGAGGTTAGATACACCGTTATCGTCCTTCGTTGCGGCCGCCCTTGCCAGGCAAACTTAGAAAATGGGAAATTTAAAATATTTAGAATATTTTAGGAAGGCCAAGGAAATCGCAGAAAGTTAAAAAACATTTCTTAAGATTTTCCTTCACTTTTGTATATCACGATTTCTTATCGGTTTCCAAGCAACAAACTATATGGAGAAATAATAAGTTTTAGAATCTTAGAAAATTTCAAGAAATCTATGGAAATTTTACGAAATTTTGATGAAGAGGAAAATATAAGAAAACGTATAAAATTCTAGGATATCTTAAGAAATCTAGAAAAACGAAAAATTCAAGAAAATCCAACGAAATATCAGAAAATTCTAAAAAATTTCGGGATATTAAAAAATTCTAAGAAATGAGAATTCCGAAAAAATATAGAAAATTCTAAAAATCTTAAGAAATCTCGGAATAACTTAATAAAGCCAAGGAAATCTCGGAAAATTGAAAAAATAAAAAAAATCATAAGATTTTCTTGGATTTCCTATTTCTTAAGACTTCCTGAGATTAAAGAGAACAAAAACATGTTTAAGAAATTCAATTTCTCTAGAAGGACTTGACGAATTTAGCTGTTTTATCTATAAACTAGCTGGAAAGCCCTTCCGTGGACGGGCAGCTTAGACGATGGATCTCTTTTTAGCGGTATAATATTTAAACATTTAATTTCGTTTCTCACTACTGGTGGATTCCCCGTTTTTCTATATTTTCAAAGTAACGGAAAAAGTTGCTGTACTTTTGCTTAAAAATTCAAATTTCTCGATTTTCCTTCTCCAAGTATTCTAAAATAGTGGAAATCCTGCTACATGTACTGGAGGGTGTTCCACACCCCCCAGACCCCCCGGTTTATAATTTTGACTTTATATTTGTATATTATTTTTAGTTGCTGCTTCATTAGTAGTAAGTAATTAAATAAACATGCTTTCCAAGTTTTAATTTTTTCTAGCCGAAGGAAGGTTAAATTCCCCCCCATTTTTATCAATCTTAGTATATATATAATCTTAGTTAGTTTAATATATTTTTCGGTTGGGAAAATTGTAAACCGGGGGGTCTGGGGGGTGTGGAACACCCTCCAGTACATATAGCATCAGGATTTCCTGCTATAATTTATAAGTTTTCAAATTTCGCCAGGAAAAATCGGGAAATTTGAATTTTTAAGCAAAATTGAAGGAAATCAGCGTTTTTTTTACCAAAAAATGACACGCTGTAGCAGGAGCAGCAGCAGCAGCGTGCTGGGATTTTATATTATATCAGGATAGTGAGCTAACCAACACTGCTGATTTTGAAAATGTTAGTATTTGCAAACACGAAATCATCTTTTTTTTACCAGAATTCTTCTAAAAACACCAAATGTGGCCCAAATATGCACAATGATGCATCATTTTCTTAAATATGCACTAAACATTGAAAATATGCAAAATATTCATTTTAAAAACCGGATTTTTGGATTTATTTTTGCCTAATTCGTCCAGATTTCAAAACGAATCTGTTGGCATATCAATATTAAAGAACATGCAAATGCATACAATTCGAGCTCTAATAAGGGGCTGTTCACAAATTACGTAACGCAATTTTTGACGTTTTTTAACTCCCCCCCCCCTTTGTAACAGATCGTAACAAATTGCAAGACCCCCCCCCCCCAGAAGAATAACGTAACAAAAGTTAAAACAATTTTTAAAATAAATTTTTTATTTATAACTTTAACTTGAAAATAAAAAAAAATATTTATCAAATTAATGAAAATTTAATAGGTATCTAGAAAAAATATCCAATTTTTTGATAAAAAAGAAATTTTTTTGTTACGTAACAATTTGAAAAACCTCTCTCGGCTTCCATCCGAAGAAAAAGTGTAAAAAATAAGTCAAAGTTGTAAGTAGAAATGTAAAATACTAATTGTAATTCAAATAATAGTATTTTATATATTATAGTGCACGGCAATGTAAATTAAATGAAGTGAAGAAAAATCTTAATAATATCTGGTAAGCGCAAAATATTTAGATCAGTAGAACCTGTATAGCTCGACCCTGTTCAGCTGAACAATTCTGAGAATTTCTCTTGTTCGTGGACAGATATGCTTTGTGAGTCTTATCTCACAACGACTCGGAGTTGAACACGTAGGCAGACAGATTGATTTTCTACTTTATAATGCTTACCGTATAATAGTAAAATCACAGCATTCTCAATGCTAAAATAAAGCGTAATTTAACTTTGAAAGAGAGATTTATTCCGAAATTAATAAAAATAAAATTTTTACATTCTACTCGTATAGTTTTGTAATTTTTTCATTTAATTTATAAAACTTATTCGTAAAATATCTAATAAAAATCTCGTTAATCTATTCATGCGCGTCACTTTGAAACATTTTCCTCATTTTTCGCTCACCTAAAGGTAGAATTTTGAAAATAAAAATTTATTCTTTGCTTACAACAATTACTTTGTCATTTATTTCTTTGGCTAAATTTATATTTGGCTAAATGGCAAAGTAATTTATTTTTAATTTTCTCATGTTAACAACAATATTAGCTTTCGGGCCGGATTAAAAATAAACTTGCGGGGCCGTAGTTTGCCAACTCTGCACTATGAGATGGGTATATAGGTACTCCTCGAATTTCATGTTCTCCGGTCTATTGGTTTACAAGCAATTCCTTGCTTTGTGCGTTTTTCTTTTCAACACAATTTATTGTTGATGTACTGGAGGGTATTCCATACCCCCCAGACCCCCCGGTTTCAAAGACTATAGTTTGTGTGTATATTCTCTGATGACATTTTACTAAATAAAAGTCTTTCGCTCTTTCAGTACAATTACAATTTATATGTTGCAGAAATACGCACCGGGGGGTTTGGAGGGTAGAGGGTATG
Source organism: Cantharis flavilabris (assembly GCA_949152465.1). Classification (NCBI taxonomy): domain Eukaryota; kingdom Metazoa; phylum Arthropoda; class Insecta; order Coleoptera; family Cantharidae; genus Cantharis; species Cantharis flavilabris. The sequence goes on from OX424438.1 coordinate 7,972,847, forward strand.
AAATATAATTGATTTTTCACTATTTAAGAAAAATTACAATATTCTTGTGAACTCTAAATAATATTAATTTTTTTATTTGAATAGGATTACACTTTGACACTACATTTCTAATCGTTGCTCCTCCTCTCCCCCCTCAAAGATAACAAACTACGAGCTACTTTTGATTTTTGGCTTTACTGCACGAATAGAAGAAATTTTCCCTCATAATTTTTCATTGCTTTCGTTCAATATCATCGATATTAGTGAATCATTCAAATTCACAATTAGAATCGTATTTAAGGGTAGGCGAAGGAGTTTTTTATTTATAACATTAAAGGCATCGGAAAAAAAGTAAATTTTTAAAAATTTACAATTTTGTCGATTAAAATATAATAAGCAGTGCGATTTTGCATGGTGTATTTGTAACGTGTGACCTTGAAAACCAAAGTACCCACTATTTCTATTTTTAAGTTAGCAACGAAGCGATAAGACTGTCGTTATTATTACGAGGCGGTAAAATTGCATTTTTATGAAAAAAGTCGACATATTTTATTACGTCGAGCGACAAGACGAGCGAACTACTTTTTATTTGCAATTTTGCAGATTAAAAAATAACTGGTTTAACCGGGTATTAGTATTATTATTACTACTACCTTTTTGTTTTGTACGTTTGTTGGGAATACAATAAACGCCTCGTATGTGCACAACTAATTATTTACTATAAAAGTCGCTTTACAATGAGCAATAAAATTGCAAAAATATTACAACGTAGGCTTAGAATAAATTATGCTCGATTGTATATTATATACTATTGTTGCTGTATGTTGCATTTTTAATGGACTTTCACACTAAAACTTTTGAATTAATTAGTAACAAGTCGTAAACTTTCATGCCAAATTAAACAAGAAAGGTAATCGACTTAAGTGTTATTGCTAATACGTGTTTTAGAATTTCTGGTTATCTTCAGAATCTTAAGTGTCATGAATTTTAATTACTAAAGTCTGTTAGCTTAACCTCATTTGTCGATTAAAAACAAAATAGTTACGCCAGTCGAAGCACCGTAAAACACTACTGCACAATATTAACGTGAAATTAACGTTTAAATCACGTATAAGCGACTCGAAATTGCCCGGCGTGATCTTTGCGAGGTGATATGTTGTTTCACGTAAAATAAACGTAAATAACACGTTAATACATCATCAGCTTGCATCCCATATAGCTTGGCTCGAAGCAAAGGTTTTCTAATAATAATAATGATTAGTTTTGATAAATGAAAAATGAAAAATGTAAATTTGTAGTTTGAAATCTGCAATTTAATTATTAACCAAACGGTTATGCATTAATTTTTGCCAAAGGCTCTTTTACATGAATGACTTTTAACTGCTGTTTGTTCTACTTGACGTTGACCTTTTACCAAAACCGGTCCTGATTAGTTTTGTTTAAAAATTAGAAATACACAAATTTAAATTGCCTTTATTTACCTTAATGCCATGTAAATCTGCATAATTAAATAAAAAATTTCTGATTTGTTATTAGGTTTTAATTTGCGGTTGCTCGTTTATTTAATTAAGACCGGTTTCGCTGAAAAAAAAATAAGATGATGTTTAAACTTCGAATATTGCGATTATACAACACACCATCTTGTTGAATAAAATTGCTGGATGTGACCCTGAAGAATCAAAAAATAATTATTATTCAAAAACGTGTGTTGAAATTAAAAGGGAAAACAGTTTTTTCTCGTTTCTACGTAAAAATTTATAATATTTTAGAAAAATGTTAATTTTTATCGATCTCGGAATTTTTGGACGTCTATCCAACAAAGTGGTCTTATCTAAAGTGTTGATGGGCTCCAAAGACGGACGAATAAGCGTTTTTGGTACTTCTGAAACATTCTTTTTTCTTCAAATTTGAAGTCGAGACGTAATGGTAATTTAAAATTGCTGAGTTAAATTCAATTTTTGCAGCAGAACGTTCTGAAAAATGTCGCATGCAGGAGTCTCCATTTGCAAATTTCTAGAGGGAACAATTCAAAAGATGTTAAATCTTCCGCGAAGAAGATTTCATAACTATTTTAGTATTTTAACCAAAAGGACTTTTCAAGGACTGAACTGCCATTAAGTTTTTTATTGTAAGATCGGGAATCATAATTGCATGATTGATCTTTATATTTAACATATTATTCTATATAAAATTGGAGCAGGTGCTATCCTTAAACATAAAGGCAAGTCTGAACCAATGCAGCAATAATATTTTATTGCTTGAAAAATAATGTAATATTTATTAAATGTGTTGGAATATCAATTAAAATGAGTTCCGAAACTAAATCACTGTAAAAAATACCACCCCCAAGGGCAGCCCAAGGGATCAGTTTTAATGATCTGCGAAAACACGTGAAATACCGTGAAAAAAACGTGAAAATTTTGTTTTAATCTTAAGTTTAACTTTCGTGAAGAGAGGTTCTAACTTTTATTAATCGAATTTGGAGGTTTTTCTTATAAAAAAGATAAACACGCGAGAAATCTCATGATAATTACAAATTATTATTATCATTAAAAAAATTTTTGTTTTAAAAAACTTCGCCTTAAATCGAAAAATGTTAGTTTTCCTACCTTGTATCGAAAATATCTATTTATAGTTGGGTAGCATCATTTATCAATACTGTGGTATTGTCTTGCCAGGGGGGTATTCAATACCCTCCAGACCCCCCGGTCAACAATATTATGGTTTACTCTATTTTGGCTTGTGTTGTTGTGTTTGTTTTTAAATTCAAATTAAAGGTTCACAGTATTACTTTCCTACGTTTAATGAATAGGTTAGAGGTAAATAATAGAAAATTGATATAAATAGTATTATAGGTGTTTGGTGAATAATTTCACGCCGTGTAAACAAGCATTTGTTTTAAAGCGGTCTTTAAAAGGCTTAAAAAAATGTTACAATATTATTGATAAAATTTTTTAATTAAACTGCGATGACCTGATTACCGCAAGGTGAGCAATGAGATTCCACCTATAAATCTAAAAATGGGAACAGAAATTGAGAGAACGACCATATTAATTTATATTTCGTAATATCGCAAAAGTCGCTCTCTACCGTTTCTGAACTTATTTAGGCTACAAAAACTCTGTTTCCCCCCCTAATTGTTCTAACCGTCACTAATTGGCGGGAAAACCAGAAATATAAATAAAATTTTTACAATAAAAATATAATATTTACAAATTCATTCTTAAAAATATTAACGGGGGGGGGGAGGGTTAAGGGGGATTGCAGCCCCTAGCCTTCAAATTTCTAAAGGCCTGAACAAAATAGAAGCAACAAAATTTAAATCACCAAAGTTGTAGTTCAAATTAAAATAAATTAAGAATTAGTATTACACAAACACTAACATTCATGACGCGCACAAATAGATTAACGAGATTCCTGTACAATCCTACTAAAAATGACAAGCAAGTCATGTGGTGTCCACATCAGATTTTTTAAAAAAGTAAATCACCTCTAAGAAATTCGATTCCGGGTTCAGAAACAAATATTATTGCTGGTGCGCACTGGAGGGTATTCCATACCCCCCAGACCCCCCGGTTTGAAAACCCCAAGGTGTGTGTGGGTGTGTACGTTGTGTGATTTATCTTCATTATGAAAACTTTTTATTCTCTCAGAACGAATACATCTACCCATCGTTTGTATACGATTCATAACTCTCTCAGTTTTATAAACAAAAAATTTTAGTGTTTTGCATATTTATACAGCATATTATATTTATGTGTCGTGAAAACTCTTACCGGGGGGTCTGGGGGGTATAGTAAAATTATAGTAAAATTCCTGGTTTTTGTATAGCAAAAAACGGCTTTAAAATGCTCAATTTACATTGGTAACATTATATAGGGGTGTCTGAGTTCCTTTGCGAGTATACATATTGTTGTGCTCTTGCTCTCTTATTAAAATGGGTCGTTGATTCTCGAAAAATGGTTACATGTAAGACAATAAAAAACTGACGATTTAAAGAACAATTTATTTGCAACTTGAACACAAGAAACAAAATTTAGAAAAGCAGACTCAGACAAAATTCGCTGGGCAGCACGGTTCGGATTCTTCCTTCTACACTCTATCCACAAAATTCCTCGGCTAAAATTCCACCTCCACACCAACTCTTGGGCTCTCAATTTACAACTCTTTAACACCAGCTTGCCACTCGGACTCTCAAATTCTGACTGCTACTATTACTAGCCTCTCGGGCTTTTAAATCACGACTTGCCTCTCGGGCTCTCAAAATACGACTGCCTGTTCTTCTTTTTATTTATATTTCCATTTCCTAGGATTTTTTATTATTTTCTTTTTTTTTTTTTTAATCAAGATTAGTATTTTGTTTCCTGCTGCTTGTGCTATTTGTTTGTGTACTGCTCAGCTGCATTCGTGTGAGTCGCTAAACAACGAAAATTAAAAATACAAACATTAAAATTTAGATAAAACAAACGAAATTACTGCAACAACTTAAATTAAACAATGTAACTTAAACTAACGGCCAAAATTAAACACGGAACAGAAAAACAATTTTGAAAACGAACAATAGTCCTGCCTTTATTGTTCCTCAGGTTGCAAAGTCAGTTCTTTATTTCTAAATTACGCAACTCACTTTTCATTTCTTTATCAGAACATAACAATATGTTTTATAAAAAAACTATGATAAACTATGTATAATAATTATGATCCTTTAAAAAATTGTACATTTTTGAAAAATCAAAAATTTCAACATGCGGCGCATTTTGTTGAAACGTGCAAAGCCAAAGGGCTTCCAAAATTAGTTAGCCCCGAGCCTCACATATATCATTAATCCGGCTCTGATTATAAATAAGATTTACAATTTTGTTTGAAGCACCAGTTTCTATCCGGATTTCGCAATGTGAACTTTTAATTCGAGCTTGGAATGTAAATATTCTGAAAATTGTTGTTTTAGAAAGATAAAAGACGAAAAATTAATGAAGTTACGTTTTCAAACCGGGGGGTCTGAAGGGTATGGAATACCCCCCAGGCAAAGCGAATCGATGATATTAAACAATTTAAAGGGTAAATATTTTTATGTTTGATAATGTTTGTTTAATAAGTATAACATTATGACAGAAAATTTGAAGCTCTGCCGCTTTTGACGATTGTTTTCGAAAGTTTCAGTGCGTAGCATATTTTCTTATTTTCAAAAAATCAGCTTCGATTACGAATAATCTAAGAGGATGAACTGGAATGCACATTTCCTGACCTCTGGCGATGGAAGCCGCAAATTAAGGAAAGCATATAATCATAATATAAATAACTTATCTTTGATTTTGATCAGAACAATAAATGTGTAGAGGATTTAGAAATCCCTTTTAAGAAATGTTATAGGTATATAGTTATTTGAAAAATATTTTAAATAATAATGGCGCCACAGACGATTTTTTAGAAAAACAATTAAACAAATGAACGAAAGTATAATAAACAAAGTAGTTTAAATTTAAATTTTATCAAGGGGGAAGAAAAAACCGGGTTATTTTTATGATGTAAATTAGAATGTTGTGACTTCCGAAAAGACGCCTCATGCGGAATTTATTTCATTTTCTTAGTTTAGTTTGTTTTTAGACTGTTGCAGCAATACGGCTAGGTTAGGGTTGCCATCCGTCCCGGTACACCGGGACATGTCCCCTTTTGGGACGTCCTGTCCCGGTCGTCCCGGTTGATCTACAAAATGTCCCGGTATCGAAGTATTTTTCAGTTTTAAAAATGTTTTTTTGCATTCTTAAATTTATTTTTGTTTTTGCATTTTAAATTTATAATTGCGATAGAGGCAAAAAAATTGCAAATTTTTTTCAAGTTTGAAATGAAGTAAATTTAGGATTGTAGGAGCTTTTCTTTTTCTTTTTTTTTAGCTTTTCATTTTTTTTCAGCAAACTGTCCCGGTCAGCACTCCCTTAATTATGGCAATCCTAGGTTAGGTGCCACTAATTTTATGTTAATTTGGTTCAGATTCATTAATAAATAATTACAAAATTACATTGGAAATTTCAAGAGACATCCGTTCGTCGCAACAGTATTCGATCTATTCGAAGTTAGGTTTAGTTCTCAAATTTTTTTTTGTAGCTTAGACCATGAAGCAAATTTTTCTGAGATTTTTATTATAAACTTGACCATTGTTCGACATCATAAAGACAATATTTTGAATTATCAAACTCTTATATATTATCTACGGAACAACAACAACAGCAACTGTTAAAGGCATCAGCGGTTTCAATCTTTCAAACCTGCAATCCTCAACTGAAACATATAAATATAATTTTTTTCAATTTTTATTATAAGTTTTTGTCGTCGATGAACCTTAAAAACAAGTAAAAACAGTTGAATTATAAAAAAAAACAAAAGTTGAAAACAAAACTTGAGATTTATCAATTTTGCTTTAATTATTCTATAAACTTTATTTAATTTAATAAAACTGTAAATTTTTTAGGTTTATCGACAGTAGAATTTAATTGTTTACCCAAATCCGCAAAGTTCACTTTGATTGCTTTTCTAGTTTTTGAGTAATCGCGTCACCCAACTTCCAAATTGTAGTTTAAAGTAAATTGAAGTTCAAATTTTAAATAATAATTTTTAAAATTCAGGATTTTAACTTCGAATTTTGAAACATAGTTTTTTATTAATTAAATTAATTAAACAACTTATATTGTGTCGGATCAGCAAAATGTTTTTTTGCCGAGTACACTTTTTGTTACAATAACAAAAACATTTTTAATAATCTAGTGTGCACTTTGTTTTTCTCACAACTCAGCTGCAAAGTTAAAAATGCAATAACTTCCGGAGCCAAATTCTCGGGAATTTTTTCAAATGATTATCAGACAAAGTTACAATTCAACAGTTATAATAATGTTATATAATATGCTCTGGGAGGTATGGGATACTTCTTGGGTCTGGGGAGAGTTCCCAGACCAATGCTCACGCTAACTTTTCTATTTTCTTTTAGATACTTTTCATATCGACGGAACAAATTTTACAATATTTGAACATAAGTACACAGAAAGAAATAAATTCGAATTTTCATCTAATCTGAATTAAATGAGTTGAAATTATATAATTTATTTAAAGTTTGCTTTAATTCGATTATAGTATTTCTCTGTTTCAAATAATCAGTATAGTAAATATATCTAATTTAAAATAGATGATTTCTATTTAGTTGAATCGTTTAAACTTTTGTTAAACCGTTTACAAAAAGTAACTATTTCATTAAATCATAATCTTTGATTCATTTAAAAAAAATGTCTGAATATGAAAGATTTAATTTCAATAAATTAATAATAGAACTAAATGTTTCATCAATTTCTTTATTATAATATTAATTCTTTTTATATAAATCAAACAATCTAATTTAGTGAAACATCTAATCATATTTACTATAAAATGCTGATGCCATATACAATACAGAAAATGCTGTACATCCATGGCGTCGTCGAGTTAGAGTGTCGTTTTAGTGCCAGTTTTATTTAAACATTGAAAATATTTCGTATTTTGCATTAATATAATATATAGTGGCAATTACCAATATAGTGATAAATGTTCTGTGATATGGTCATCTGTACAACTGCTGTTAAATCTATGGTGCTCGGAAAAAGAAATTCCAATGTTTAGTTGCTATTATTTTTAAAAATATCAAGTGTTTAAAGTGCAGTGATTTAAATAAGTAATATGTATTAATTGTACAATGTGTAATGATATATCTACTCATTTGTATCTAATATAATGTTATGTACCTGCATTTATACTTATGTACTTTGTACTGTAATTAATAAAAATTCTTGACAAAATGTAAATTTAAAGTTAAATGTTAAATTGTTTGCATTTCTCTTTATTCATTTTTTAGGTATCGTCGCATCAACTGGGAAAGGTCCATTTACTTAAATTGGAAATTGGTTTATTTCAAGTAAGTATCAACAATAACTACAAACTAGCAGCTGATCAACAAAATTATCTATGAAAGTGATTTCATCGTCTAAAGTGATAATTATACAAAATATTTAATAAGCATAAAATAACAATGAACAAATCAGTAAATAAAAGTAAATAAGTCAATAAATTACAGTAAATATATCGTTCAATTATAGTAAATGTATCATTTAATCTAATTAATTAAAATATCTAATTTTATTAAACAATTCAAAGAATTTTGTATGTAAATTGTCTATTCAGATTAAATGAAATATATATATTAATTCATCAAACCATTGAAACAAATTCGAAAATTCATCTAATTGTTTCTATGATTCGTTTATTCTGTAAATCTTAAAATCAGCTAATTTAAATTAAATGTATTACTTAATCTAATTGGAAGGCTAAAATTCAATAAATTTCTTTAGATGATTTCAACTAATGTTTAGCTGAAAACGCTAATCTTTTCTTTCTGTGTACTATTTACGATAAATAGCCAACATTAACTACAGATCACGACATATTTGAACCACCCTGTACATAAATGAATAATTAAGACAGATGAGAGCGAGGCACTAAGCGAGATAGCGTGAAGTTTGCAATTCTACGAAAACAAAGTCTACGAAATCTACGAAATAATTTTTTTTTACAAAAAATTTTTTATTTGATCTAAGGATATTGTGAGTATTTATTTTATCTGTGTGTTTGCTTCATATATCGTAGGTATATCCGTCCTACCTGAAAATGCCAGATTGCATTATCTCCGTAATTTACGCATTCTGTTATATAGAACTTTGCTGATATACGGATATGGTAAGGTATCAAGTTTGTTGTTTCATTGATATGTAAGCAAATTGAAAAATACAGGAAGTATGCACTCCAATCGTCAACACTCAGCGTTCTATCTCTAAATCCAGTTTCGATCAAATCATGCGATCATTCTTAATTATAAAATTTTGCAAATTTCGATGATTTACTCTACTTATTTTATAGATTAACAGTTTAACCCTTGGGTAAACCCAAAAGCAGCAAATCTCTCACCATCGGTTCATCTTTTCAATTCTCAATCGAGTATTTAATCCGACTCCATTTTTCAAATTTTAACGATCGCCACAGCGCAACACAACGTTGGGGTTGCTAATCAGCACTTAATCAGCGATAACAAAGCAACCGCCGAACAAAAGCGGTTAATTTGGTCAAAAAACGAATTTAAATGGAACCTTCCATCTCTAATTTTAATCAAAACTTTCAAAGAAGCGGATATTTTCGCTGAGGTTGCGTGCCAAGCAAGAGTTCTCTCATGTATTTCGAGTGCATCGAAGCGTTTTCTTTAGGAATTTCCTCGTTCTAATGCTTTATTTTGCAAACAAACCTGACGAGTAAACCGTCAAACAATCTCTTCTCTTTCGCTCTTGGATTCGACTATATTTTTGGAATTGTTACTGTTGCTATAACGAAATTTGGGCTAAAATCGGGCGCAATTGTGTTTATGGCGTAGAAGTAAAACAAATAAAAAATAAAGTTCCGCACACGTCATTGTTGATGGAGATGGTGGCGAAAGGTTAAAATTTTCGGGTACCAAAATCTGTAGTCGTAAAATTAATCAAAAGGGTCACACGTGGAATATAACAAAATGGAATGCGTTCGAAAGCGCTTTTTATGTTTCGGGCACGTTCGGCTGCGTTCGAGTGACGTCAATAGGAATACAACGTCATGATTGGTATCGGGGCGTGTCTATCATCAGGCGGGTCGAAGCTGCCTGTGAAACAAGCGAGCATCGGGTAGTATACCTTCATTTGTTACTAAGACAACACTTTGCTCAAAATATCGAAATATTATTGTTTAAAAATTAAAATTTTATAATTTTAAAAACGGTAATCGGAAGAGGACGAATTCAGCTAGCATCTCTGCGAGTTTGAACCGAATCGGGACTTTCCTAGTGGTGAAAAAAGGTTGTTAAATTGAGAATATTTTAACATGGAATATACTATCTCTGGATGTAGGCGATGCGGCGTTGTCAGTTCGTGGACTGTTTCGTACCGCGTTGCCGGTTTGTTGTAAGCACTAGACGCAATGTGCTTGAAATTGTTGTGCCTCTGACAGTTGACTGCGCACTATAAGGTAACGTGATTTTTGTGTCAATGCTCTCTTTCCCGCTAGATTTGCATGTCCTTTCTATTACTTTTAATTGATGCACAGTTTCAACTTTACGAGTTTTATGTTGTTTTGTCACGTAACAATTTTAAAAATGCATGTATATGTAATTTATTGTATTTTCTTTTTCTATTGCGGTTTCGAGGTGGTCGCATTTGATTAAAAATCGATCCGTCACGTGTGGTATATTACCCATTAATCAAAGTAGGCTTGGCGTAGAGAAAATAAACAGAAGAGAGTGCCAAACAACCAGCGAGTTGTCAATTGTTATTTACAACATTTGTGTGATCCCGCTCGTGTACCCCCGTACGAACGTCTTTGTCCATATATCACGGGCCCGATAAGGCCGTCTCGTTTTAATCGCGTGTCTAAACTACTTTTTGCTCGTTTTCTCTATTGCCGTCTCTTTCAAATTACTATATTCTTCCCTTTTTAACCTATTTGTTGCAGATCCCTTTGTATGTCTTTCTTCTTTCACCAGAGCGGCATTTCAGTTGCCGTTCGGGGAGGGTTGATCGGACGTCTTTGTTGGTCGCGCGACGGGCCGTTATCTCCGCTCTCGCTCTGCACTAAGGGTCGCCAGTTAAAAAATATTGTTAGGGGTGCAGAGTAGCGTGGATATACGGAAATTGATGTTCTGCAGGCACATTTTGCGTAACATTCCTTTGAGATTCAATTTTTATATTCACTCATTCGTAACGACAGCATCAAACAAATAACGGGGGCATCTGGTTTTCGTTATTACTTTTGCCGAATTCATTATTTAACTTTAGGGTTTTTGCACTTTGTTATTATTCCAAACAGGGCCGTATTCAAAAATTTCAATGTTATTGCAAAATGATTTTTTCCCGAATTTCCAAGTTATTTTTGCAGCTGTTACGCTTCCCATCAAGCGACTAACTAATCCCCAATGAAAAGCAGGGGCGATTGACGCGCAAGAGTTTGTTTGGTCTTTAATAATTAAAGAATTATTGTAGGTATTCAAATGAAGGGGATGAAGTGGCGATCGATGCGGGGGTGTGCTGACTCGTAGCTCATCGCGCTTCTTCACTTGCACATGGTGCGAAACTTCATTCACCTAATATTTGATTCGTATAAATGCCGGCAATTTTTTAGGGTGGTTTAATTTTAAATTAAACATCTGCTTTTACCTATTGTCAAAAATAGGGTCACGTCAGTTTTGACACCTCGAAAATTTTGTTTTCACGGCGCACTTACGATGCGATCGATTGTGATTTTTAAACCGTCTTGTCCTTGAATCTAATTAAAATGATACGAATCGACTGGCACCCTCATTACTAATGCATACCCCAATCGATAAACATTAACAAGATGGAATAAATTGGGTCCTTTCGTTGTAACGAAATCGTCGAATCGGGGCTCGACTGTGGATTTGTAATATATCCAATCAATTGTCATCATCGAACCGATGAATTTAGGTTAAAATGCTAGCTTGACGATGTTTGAAATATCCATAATGAATTTTTTAAATGCTAATTTGTATGTAGTATAAGTAATTTATCGTTACATTACGTGTCGCATATAAATTTCGCCTTTAAAACGAGTTAGACTTGAGAGCGAGAGACAAGAAAATAATATAATATAAGTAAACACTGGCGTGCCGACCTGGGGTAATTTAATAGTGCGGAGCTTTTACGTTAATAGAAACGTCAAGTGGACCATCAGTCGGTTTGGATAATCGAATTTGCGTTCTGGCAGTCAAAGTTCGCATAATATTATGATTTAACGGGCGGATTAACGATAATGGGGGGGTTCCGTGATTTTTAAATCGAGTTAATTTAAACGTAACGGTTCGTGAAATTCATTTTAATTAGTGTCTGCTTTGTTTCGGAATCCTAATTTGCACTCAAACGGGAATTCTTCGATGTTGACGAATCAAATTAACCTTTAATTAATGTTTTCGTTATGAGGCTGCCTATCGCACCAATTCGGTCCGTTTGCGAATCATAAATGTGTTTATCTTGGATCCTAATCCCTCTCGTTTCCTTGGGGAATCTTTAGGGGATGCTAAATTACACCAAATAAAGCCAAACACGTAAAAGCGCAAGTTTATCAAGATTAGCACCGCCGATCGCCGCTTTCTGCGGTTTACCGGTGCCAATAAAATATCAATTTTTCGGAATTACACCGCACAAATTCACGTCAATTTACAAATTAAACTTCGTGCATGCGTAGCTTTACTTCACAACAACTCGATTTTTTTATGGTTTTTTTAATAACTAATATACTCATGGTTTTATTACCATGGGAACTTCCTCGCTTCTTTTTTACAAAACCGCATCAGATTCGCCATTTCGGCGTCCGAGGACACGAAGAAGAATCGATCTTATCGCTAAAATAATAAACGGAATTTTAAATATCCAGCTTTTTATATTTTTTTGTACTTTCAAATTTTATTACCCGTGCAATCTCTTGGGACGTAAAACCTGCGTTTACGAGATTTGTCAGAAAAAGTTCACAGTAAAAATGAAATATGAAGCAATAAAGTTGTCAATATCAAAGGAGTTTATGGTATTGGTAATTTTAAAATCTGAAAGCTCGATTGTTCCAACTTCGCACGTGTGTTGGACACGTACGATTAAAACCCAACCACGTGTGACATGTTCAGTTTGTCCCCGATAAAATTTTTGAATTTTAGTGTGCCTCGAAACTTTCCCATTTTTTAAATTTTGTTTTTGTCATAGGCCTGTTTGTTCTAATTTATCAACGCCCGGGCCGAACCCTGTACTTAGGTTGTTAGCCGTTGACAACTATGTGAGATTGCGGCAGGCTGTAATTGTAATTTTCAAATTTTAGTGACTTCCCACTGCCCCCGGGTTTCAACATTTTGTTGGAAAGTTAAGAACGATTAAATAATATGAAAGTTTCCAAAGCATTTACGCGCACGTAACTTCTGCAAATGTGATCTGATTTTAATGTTTTCGAACTTATTGGAAAGAAAATTGTTTAAGCTAAAAACGTTCTCTTCTCAATTTTTCGTATAAAACGCATAGATTTTGTGTTATTGCTTATCTAAACCAAAAATTTGATTATTGAAATTATCAGCAGTTTTGCTCGGAATTTAAAATTTTTTTAGTGAATTTTTGATTCTAATGCTTATAGCTTCCACAATAATTAGCTTACTAAAGGATCGAAAAAAGTCAAATAGCCAAAATTTTGTAGAAATTTGATATTTTTTAGGAAAAAAGAGCAAATTCCTGAAATTTTGACTTTTTCGACTTGGACAATCGATGTATCGAAAACATAATGGAAATGTCCTTTTAGTTCTGACGATTAGCTTCTAGAAATTCAAGAAAAATTTAAATTAGTCATTTTTAGAATTTTGGCGCCAAAATTAATAATTTTAGAAATTTTGAATTATTTATTTTGACATATTAGGGAAAAAATACTAACTTGTTTTTATAGCTCTGATTATCAGCTTTTCAAAAGTTTCGAGAAAATCAAAATCAGTTAACGTTTACAGAAGTTGACGGCAAAATCGATAAAACTTTTACGATTAATTTTCGAGTTCTGAACTTTTTTTGATATTATCTCTCAAACTATGTGTTTTAAAGAAAAATATATGAAAATGCATTTTATAGGTTTGTGCATTAGCTAGCTAGAAAACTGTAAAAAATCAAGATAGCTTATCGCTTGTTGAAATTATGATTAATTTTTTTAAGAAAATGAAAATTTCCGAAATTTGAATTTGCTCGACTTTGGCTAGTGAAATCTCGAAAACTGTGCTTTTTGGAAAAAATACTCAGATGCAGGCCCGTAGCCAGAAAGGGGCACCTGGGGGCACGTGCCACCCCCGAAATGTTCATCAAAAGATAAAAAATAGATGTACAGTAAAACTTCCCTAACTCGAATTGCTCTAACTCGAATTATTCTATAAATCGAATTTTTTTTGAAAAAATATATAGCTTTTGAGATATTTACATGTAATTTAATCTCCATAACTCGAAGTTTCTCTAATTCGAACTGTTTTGGGGGTCCCTTGAGATTCGAGTTAGGGAAGTTTGACTGTAATTCTAAAACTTAATTTCAAATTTTATTTTAGCTTATTGGAAATAATGCAGATTTTATAGATTTTAGCGTTAGCTTTCTAAAAAGCTTGCAAAAATGACGATAGCTAATCTTTTGTAGAAGTTACGATTAATTTTTTGAAAGAAAATGCTGAATTTCTGAAATTTGAACTTTCGCAATTTTTATACTTACAAGCTGTTTCTCAGAAACTCTGCTTTCTGAAGGAAAAACTATGAAGACAAATTTTATAGCCCGAGCTATTAGCTTTCTAAAGGGATTGAGAAAATCAAAATTGCTCATATTTTGTAAAAGTTACGATTACTTTTTGGAAAAAATGGTTAATTTCTGAAAGTTGAGTTTTCGTGACTTTGGACAAGAGTTCTCTCGAAAACTGTGCTTTAGAAAAATACACAGGTTACTTTTAAAAAAAGTTAAGAATAATACAATACATAGAAAATCAAAAATGCAAAAAATCAAAAAGACATAAATTATCACATAACAGCTCTGGACTTTTTAAAAATCTCAAGAAAATTGAAATCAGCATATTTTTGTAGAAGTTTACAACAAAATGTTCGAAAAGCTAAAGGAAAAATTACGAAGGCTTATTTTACAGCTTTCACCTTTGGCTTTCTAAAAAATTTAAAAAATCAGAAATAGCTCAAAATTTGTAGAAGTAAAAATGAAATTTTCGAAAAAAATATGGTAAAAAAAAATTTCTCCACTTTGGTTAGCCATATCTCAAAAACAACGCTTTTTGAAGAGAAGAATAAGCTGGAATTTTTTTAAATCCTGATCGTTAGCTTTCTAAAAGTCACAGAAAAGTTTAAATCGGTTGGAGGTTTACGTCAGTTCAACAACAAATTTTCTAGAAAACCATTTCGATTAATTTTGGAAATTTCTAGTTTTTCCAACAAATATTAGCTTCTTAAAGAGCTTGCAGAAATCAGAATATTTATCTGGATCTCTTTTTAAGCGGAATAATATTTAATCATTTAATTTCGTTTCCCGCTACTAGGTGATTCCCCCTTTTTTTCTATATTTTCAAAGTAACGCCAAAAGTTGCTGCTTAAACTTGATGTGCCGTCGGCGTCGGGCAATTAAATTTTTTTCTATAGATAATAATGTAAAAATAAATAAGTTTCTCAAATTCTAATTATCTTTAGCCGAATGTTTTATTTTCATTCACTTTTGCTCAAAAACAAAAAATTTCCCAGCTCTTTCTGACGAAATTTTAGTGGAAATCCTGCTATATGGACTGGAGGGTGTTCCAGACCCCCCGGTTTACAATTTTGACTTTATATTTTTATAAATAACTTTTAAAGTAACAGAAAGTTGCTGCTGAACTCCGTGAACATGATTGGAACAATCAGAGTGTTTCTTTTTTTACCAAAAAATGACACTCAGGGGCAGGAGGACAGCGTGCTGAGATTTTATGTATTAGGATATTTGGAGAAAATGGTGAATTTTTTTAATTTAAACTCACTGGAATTTGGCAACCGTTATCTCGACAGCTTTTCGAGAAAAAAAATATTTTGCCGTATTTTGACGTATTTGAGCAAAAATTTTCTAAAAAAACAATTTCGATCAGAACTTTTTTATTTTGGCGAGCGATATCTTCAAACGTAAGCATTTTGGCCGAATAAAGTGGAAGACATGTTTTATAGTTTTAACTATTAGCTTTCGAAAAAGCTTTGAAAAATTAATATAGCTCAAAGTTTGTAGAAGTTATGGTAAAATCTTGCAGGAAAACGGTGAATTTCTGAAATAAATTTGAGATTTTTCGACTTTGACAAGGGAAATCTCGAAAACTGCTTTCTAACTACAAAAATTCTGCTTTCAACCCTACATTGAATTTCTAAAAGTTTGCTTAAGTTGGCAAAAAAATTCCCAAAAAACGAATTTGATTAATTTTTCAAAACCAAATTCTTTGAAAAAAATGGTGAAATTCTAAAATTTTAATTTACCTATAGAAAGCGAAACTTTTTTTTATTTTGGCAAGCGATATAATAACCTACTCAAAATTGTGCTTTTTATTGAAAAAACTATGAAAATTTGTTTTTCTGTAAAGCTTTAAAAAATGTAAGCTGGTTAACTTTTGCACACTTTAGGTACTAAATTCCTCACCCAGTTTGGAATGTTCACCATCAGGGCTTTTTATGATGTATAAATATCTACAATTTATTCATGATTTGGTTAGAGAGACGGCATTCGTCGTGGAAGGCGAGAGAAGGTCAACTTTTGCGAATTTTAAAAGTAATCGGCGCCGATGACTAAATCTTCTGCTTCACCATAATCACATAATCTTGATGATCTTTGGTCACTGCAATATTTATAATTCATATTTCCTTCTTGCTTCAGTAATGAGTCAGTTTAGGTTTGCAGAAACTATCTCCTTTTTCTAATTCAACTTTCTGCAAACATGGAAGGAAACCTGGAAGAGAAGAAGAAAAATGTTGATATTTAGATAACAAAATGGCGGTTCGATAATGCGAATTTGGAAATGTTTGTTGTGGGTTTTTGAGTATGTTTATGATCTATTCCTGATCTTGTAACTTGGCAACGAATTTTTTGAAACAATCAACATGCCCGCATTTTGAGCAATGAGGGCCGAATCTAATCTAAAAGGCTAAAGCACAAACAAAACAATTCAATAACCTCTATTTATTCCATTCGAAAAACTTTTCTGCAATTTTTCATTGCTTCCCAAAGAAATGCTCTCCTTTCAGATTATCTTCATCTTTCTTCAAAATCATCAATTTAAATTTACGAAGTGTTGGCCGAATCTACATAGCACGTCCGCCTGTTTATTTCCAAGCTTATCAGTTTATGATAATTTATTACAAAATTGTTTTGATCCTGGCCTAATTTATTTCAGAATTTTAATATTAATATCTACGCATTTACGAAACGTGCGAGACATAAAATCTCCATCACGGTCGTAATTTCAACACTTCGTTAGTATAAATTAAGGGTTGGTATTATGTCAACCCTCACTTCTAAATTTAAGTTTGTAAACAAAAATATGTGTTGAAAATGAATTCTTTCAAGGCCGAGAAGGAAAATAGTTCGACCTTCATTTTTCGTGGTCTTTTTAGAAATTAAAAAAGCGTTTACTCGTGGGTTAAATAGCGGATATAAAGTCTATTTGCGGACCGGATGTCCCACTTATTAGCCATTATAAAAATATTAAGTAGGTAAAAATTTCTTCAAATTTGTGTCCATCTGAACTTTCGACTTTTTTTCGGTGCACAAGGTCGCCGGGGGCCAAGAAATCGTTTTAAAAATGGCCGCAACTTCGTTATTTGTATTTTCCGCTCGAATTTCAAAACCTTGAATTCTTTTTCTTTCTGAAAGTCTAGAATGTTGAGTTTACTTAGACAAAAGTGAAATATTAAATT
Source organism: Cantharis flavilabris (assembly GCA_949152465.1). Lineage (NCBI taxonomy): Eukaryota > Metazoa > Arthropoda > Insecta > Coleoptera > Cantharidae > Cantharis > Cantharis flavilabris. The sequence goes on from OX424438.1 coordinate 7,990,345, forward strand.
ACTCAAGTTGGAATTTTAATAACCAACCTAGCGTCAAGTTGTTTACATTTTATCAATGTCTTTATTTATATAAACGGCAGTTAAAATGTCGAAACACTTTAAATTAGTTGCTAATAATAGGAATGAAGTCGGTTAACGTTTTTTGATGTGCAAATTCAAATTATTTATTTTAAATCCCGCTTGCAGTGTTGCATTCTTCTTCCGCGCGTCCCACGTTGTATCGATCGATTTTTCTCCTAAATATGGCAATGCTGCATTTTCCTAATAATTATTTATTGCAGTTAGACGAAAAAATCGATGATGCAACAATTGATTTAAAAAGTTCCACCCACAGAAATTGATAACGGAAAAAACAACGTGCGGTAAACAAAATGTTCTAATTATGAAAGGAAAAAAAATTTCTCATTGTTGCTCTGGATAAATAAACAAATATACGAAGAGAAACCTCGTGGTCTAAAAGGGTCGCGTATTAGGCGAGCAGAATGGCACAGGAGGTGGGACGTCCCTTGGCAAGCCACCCTAATCCGAGCTCACATCACCCCTATTCATCGATGCTTTTGTCAAGGGCTTTGTTGCATTCACCCTCTTTCATCAATTAAGCGTGAGGGTAAATATCGACCAATAAGGTGGAGCTTTAAGTTCCCTTAAACCTATGACCCTTGTTTCCTTTTGTTGTTATCGCAATATTTTACTAAATTAAATGTTGAATTATTACGGGGGTGAGTTCGCCGAGTGGAAACGAAATGGTTTTTATCCCGGAGAACAGTTTCGATACTTCGAGTGACATCTAGTTTTTATTTCTAGTATTTTGAGTTTGTTTTATTGGATCAAAATAAAAATTAATAAAAAATTGATGGTTGTTTAAATTTTGCGCCAATTCACAAGCGCGCGCGTTTTAAATTTTATTCCTCCTAATTTACCATTCCAATTTATTGTGTTAAGTGAACAATTACACCCAAGGGTCAGTTGCTTAAAGAAGATGTGGGCGTTTTGTAGGGAGGGGCGACCAACAGGCATGACCACGGCCAACTTACACCTGTAAATCTACTCGATGACCGTCATCAAATTTGCTCCAGGACAACCAACAAATTACCTGTCTTACCTTGGTTTTGACGGGGCACCCGCTGACCCCGGTTTTCAAAGGCAGTTTCATACTCTTCTCGAAGGATCGAGCATTGTTATTGTTTATTTATATGTTTTTCTCTTTGTTACAGCCTTCTAAACATGACCGCGATACACAAAAATATGGGATCCACAAAAATTCTCGTCAAGGATTTGAATCCGTGCATAACGTGCTCGTTATGCAGAGGCTACTACGTAGATGCCACGGCGCTAGTCGATTGTCTGCATGTCTGTAAGTATCTGTTATTTTTATTAACAATGGCAAAATTTATTATAATTGGCGATCGCTGCTATTTTTAATCCAAACTCAAGATTGACATGTAGTTTTTTTTGCGCCATTCAGAAAATCATTTTTATTATGAACCACGTGAACGTTTCGAGCTTAATTGCTCACCTTTAAACACACAAATTTGTAGATATTATTTGCACAAATTTGGGTTGAAAATTAACCAATTTCTGAATTACCGCGATTTAAATGCATCCTGCGTCTAAACTATAGAAGTAATAAGCTCCCGCAGACTTATTCGTAGAATATTTAATTTTAAATAATTATTATTAAAATTATACAGTTCCTTTCATAAGAAGTGGGAACTTCTATGTTAGCAATGTAAATTTTACATTTCGAAGCCTTTTTTTGTCACATAAAAATCGGTATTACAGCATAACTTTTTAGACATTTTTCGTTAACAATTTCATTGCCTTTAATTTTGTTTCTATACATTTTCCTATTTTGTCGCACCGTTTCTGACTGACGAGACTCTGTAAAATACAAAATTTTGTCATCTATCTCGGAAACGGTGCGACAAAATGGAAAAATGTATAAAAACAGAAGGCAATGCAATTTGCAACAAAAAATGTCGAAAAAGTTTTGCTGCGAAGTCGATTTTTATTTGACAAACGAAAGGCTTCTAAATGTACAATTTAAATTGTATGCTCTCCCGGACTTTTTAACACCCAAAGGTTACGTCAAGCAAAGTTGTGTTGATTTTTTCGGGAATTTGTACTTGAAAGAATAGCTACAAATTATGTTCATTCCAACTTAAATGTACTAGTTTTTCTAGATTACTTTACATCCTGGAAGAATTTTTATAATTCCGCTTTCATCAAATATTGTTTTTTAGCACTGTATGTATTCATAAAAAATGATTAGGTAATTGTCTACGAGGAAATTAATAGCTTCTCTCAATGAAGGACATGATGAGATTAATACAAGCACACGGAAACAATAGGTAGTTTACATAATTTTTGGTAGGATTGGAAGTTTTCGACGATCTTTATCAGCCTCAGCTCTAATAGTTTTATTTAGTTTGTAGTTCACATCACCAGGGTGTCGGGAAGTACAAAGGTTATATTGTATAATTATCATACACAATTTTTAAGCGTTGAAAGGAAATAAAAAATTCTGCTTAGATATCTCAAACCAAACAACATCCACGCAACATTTACCGTTGAGTTCATTTCAACAAACAAAAATTTATTGTTAAGAAGTTAGACGTTTTCGCCACAAAGTGAAAACCGTAGCTTGTAATGTAGAGTAAAACTGTATTTTTTGTAAGAATTCCTTAAGCAGCGGTAGATGGGTAAAAGAAAAGAGGCCGAAACCTATACATTTTATTTACATAAAATAATAATTATGGGGGGTAAATCTAAATATTTTACTAGTTTAATTAAGGAATATTGTTAAATTCTGTGATACTTACTGCATTTGTTGGTGTTTTTTTTGGTTTTTGGAGACAGTCGGAGGTAGTTGCCAATACGCTCTCTACCTTTTCTATCTAAAATCTCATGGTATTTCAGAAAAAGTTCATATTATACATTTGTTTATGGTATAATTGTAATAAACTAGCTGGAGAGCCCGTCCGCGGACGTTTCCCGCAACTGGGGGATTCCCCGTCCTGCTATATTTTCGAAGTAACGCAAAAAGTTGCTGCTAAACTTGATAACAATTTTTCAATAATATAAAAATGAATAAGTTATTCAAATTCTAATTTTCTTTATCCGGACGTTTTCTTTTCTTCACTTTTGTTCAAAAACAAAAAATTTCCCAGCTTTTTCTGACGAAATTAGTAATAAAATTATTCCTCAGTCTTCAGTAGGCATTCTAGAAGAGATATGTACTGGAGGGTGTTCCAGACCCCCCGGTTTACATTTTTGACTTTATATTTTTGTAATTAACTTTCAAAGTAACACAGACAGTTACTGCTAAACTCCGTGAGCAGTATATAAGGTAATTAAATAAATTTGTTTTCTATAAAATAAGTTTTAATTTTCCCTAATACTCGGAGGTTTAAATTTCTCTTACTTTTGCTTAAAAATTCAAATTTCCCGGTTGTTCCTGACCAAATTTGTGAGATTATGATTCTCTGTCTTATTCAACAATTCCACAAGGGTGGAAACTAGAGAAGAATGCCGGACCGAATGTACAGTCCCGCGCGGGACGGAATGCTAATTTAATCCCGCGCGGGATTAGGTACCTAATCTTAGGTACCTACATCTTCGTTTGTAAAACGCTCTGCAATTTCATTGCCTGTTGGTTGATAGAAAAGAACCAATCACTAACTCAAAAGTGTTGCGGGCGGGATTTGCGGGACGTGCGGGACCCGCGGGACGGGACCTACTGGACGAGCCGGCACTGCGGGACTGGACGGGACAAGAAAAGTAGTCCCGCGTTCTTCTCTAGTGGAAACTCTGTGATATGTTCTCCATTTCTTCTTTTTGGTTTTCTTCTCATTAATTATGTCTGCGTCTTCGGGTTTATCTAATTTTTAGTCCTAACCTTAGTTTAATATATTTTTCGGTTGGTAAAAAAAATCGACCAATCAGAGTGTTTTTTTACATCAAAAAATTACGCGCTGTAGCAGGAGCAACAGCGTGCTGGGATTTATTAAGGATATAATATGAAAGGGCGGGTACTAGGAGGGGGCTTAAAGGGTACTACTATATAGTTGCCCCGTTACTCCCCCCTTTGTAGAGCTAGTTACAATAGCCTCTCTCTGAATTATCAAAAAGCAAAATTTACTAAACTTGGTTAAAATTTGAAAAATATACCTAAATTCTTATAAAAAAATATCTATTTACCTCCCAGTTTCATTTACTACTCCCTTCTTGAACTTCTCTTGGATCCTCTCTGATTAGATAATCCCGGATTTATTTATATTAGGAACATTATTATTTCCAGTGCACGCTTGATGCAGTCAAGTTAGTGCAAATTCCATTAAGTGAAATTGAAAAATAATTTTAAAACTTAATTCGTTCAATTCGCGATTTACATTAAAGCAAACGCCACCACGCGGAAATTTATTCTATATTATTCTATATTTATTCTTATTATTCTAAACGTATAGTTGATATAGAAAGTTTTGTTTATAAACCAAATGTTTCGCGGTTTTACGATAAAATAATTCAGAATCAAATTCAGAACAACATCAAGTGTACGTAATAGAGCTGCCATGTTGTTGACATTTGGTAGCGTCACGAGCGCCACCAACGGTAAGGTAAATCGCGAATGATCGGGTATCCAAAGAGGACAAAATTATATACCTAATCAAACTGTGAACTTGCAAGCCGTTCTTAAATATGATGACTAATTAATTTGGATGTTTTATTATCTTTCAATTTTATTCTCTAGCCTTTCTAAAAACCGTTTGTTTTGATTTTTAATAAAAAAATATCAGGTTATGGGCCTAGGCAGCTTTTACATTAAATATTGAAACAAATAAGTACTTTTCGTACCATTCATGTTTAAACATGTTTAACCATATCAATATTTTAGAAAACCCAAAAAATGCACTAAACACTTTTCAGAACTAAAATGTTTAAAAGTTAGCACATGTAAAATACACTGTAAGTATTCGCAAACGTTTTCACCATACTATGGCATCATCAGGCGATGAATTAGGATTCAATTAGGAATAATTCATCGCCTGATGATGCCATAGTATGGTGAAAACGTTTGCGAATACTTACAGTGTATTTTACATGTGCTAACTTTTAAACATTTTAGTTCTGAAAAGTGTTTAGTGCATTTTTTGGGTTTTCTAAAATATTGATATGGTTAATATCGAGTTACACTACCTAAACCACGTATCAATTGATTAAACATGTTTATCTCTAAATACAATCAATAATAATCGGGAGCTCTAAATAAAAATTCGAATATTAATTTTATTTTCAAAAATTTAGTGAAATATAATACGAAATATTTTTCTCAAAATTCTTGAACCGGTTTTATAATAAAACGTCAAGCTGAGCTTATCTGAACGTAAGTTCTACGAATTTTAGAAGATATAACAACACAACAAAGACACAAAATGTGGGTGTCAATCCGGGGGGTCTCGGGGGTATGGAATACCCTCCAGTGCACTTTTTTGCTGGGGGTACTCGATTCACCCTGGTAAGACTATACACGGAAAAAAAAATTACTTGGTTCAAATGGTTTTCAATAGCCGCACGAAAATATTTTCTTTTTGTAAGAAAAAAATATTTCAACTAAAAAAATATACTTTCTGGAAGAAATCCGATATTTTTAATAGAAGCATATTTTATTGCGCGAAGAAATTATATTTTTAAATGAAATAAATAAATAAATAATTAAAGCAGTATGGCTTTTTCAGAAAAGTTGGCGTTAAAGTGTCGTTCTCAGCCAATTAACGCTACGTAATTTAGAGGTTAATTACTAAAAATGTATTTGACATAAATAGGCAAATATATCAATGAAAATGAGGTTTTAAAGAAGAAATTTCATATTTTTTATTATTTTTTATAAATTTACGTTAGCGTTAATTGGATGAGAACGGCATGTAAAATTAATTTCTGTTCTGTAAATTTACAAAAATTTTGTGAAATCACAATGATATAACCAGTATTTTTACAGTTCCCATATGAGTACATATTACTTGGGTATGTAAAATTACATCCTTATGTATTATCATAGGTCACAAAGTTGCCAATGATTTTCTATGTAAATTTACTTGAAAACTTTTTTTACAGTGTACAACAGTAATTGTGTTCAAACGAGATAAATCGGTAGTTCAATCTCAATTTGAACCCGAGATTAACTACACGAAGTTTAAACTACTATTCTCCTTGCTACATTTTTTTTCAAAAAATTTTACAGGTTTTTTTTGGTTTTTTTAAAATTTCAAAATTATCTAAAATAGCGATAGTCTGGAAACTGAAACTCAAAATAGACAAATCTGTAGATATTAATTTACATAAAACATAATAAAATTGTGTAATTATCAATAGCGATAATTAGCTTGTGTTGACTTTCAGTTAAAGCGGTAATAACATTCATTAAAAAAAACAAAAGAATAATTAAAATTAAATTAATTAAAATGTTAAGCATTTGTTTAATTTTAGTTTCAGTTCTGCTCTTATGGCTGGTAATTGATTTATGCTTAAGGTTTTCTGTTTGAAATAATGAGGCAAGCAGGAATCTGAGGAATTCAGTTGATCCTGAAGATAATCAATAGATGACCGAAACCGGTCATTTTGCATCGATAAACCGTCCTTTATGATATGTTGCATTCTGCGTTTGTTACTAACAAATTTGTTTTTTTCTTTTGATAAATTGTTACTCATCTTAATTACACGTCCGAATTTACAGATTCTTTTGTAAAACTGTCGGTTATTTGCTTTGAAGCGTCGCCTTTATAAATTCTGCCTCGTCATCCTCATTTTTAAATGACTTCTCAATTTAAACCGCTTACATTTTCAGTCTGTCGGGCCTGCATTTTACGATATTTCGATAATTTCAAATTGGCGTGTCCGACCTGCAACATGGTTTACAAGAAGAAAAATAATCCGTGCTTTAGGTGAGCTTTTGTTCTCTTTTCTTATTTTTCACACTAATCTTTTTCTTTCTGTTTTTTTGGTAGATCGGATCCCGCAATTCAATCTTTAGTTTACAAAGTCGTTCCGGGACTTTACAGTAAAGAAGTACAAAGAAGAGAAGATTTTTACCGTAGTACGGGCGTTAGGGCGGGTAGTTCGTGCAGCGAAGACAGCGTTTTAGGCGATTTGAGCGATGAGCACGAAGAATGGGTAAGTTTTAACTTTCTGACAGCATTTCTTTTCTCATACTTCATTTTTATGTTCAGGTTTCATCGACCAGTGATCAAAATCAGTATTTTAGTCCAGACGAGGTTATATCGCTTTCCTTAGAATACTACAAACCATATTTAGATACAACAAATTCAACTGAAACCAAAAGTACAAATTTTTGCGATTTACAAACTCTTGATAAATTGAGTGATAGTGTAGCTGATAAAACACAAAATTGTGATGTTAATAGTGTAGTAGGTGATGAAAAAATTGTTGATAGTGCAAATAAAGAGAGAGTTGAAAGTGGGGACGATTTTTGTGATAACAGAAGGGACGCCGATAGAAGGTACCTCCGGTGTCCAGCTGCCGTCACGATGTCTCATCTTCAGAAATTTTTACGGATGAAATATGCCCTGAGCATTGAACACCGAGTAAGTATCCAATTTTTCTTCTTTTGTGTTGTAATTGTACGACCTCGGTGGTAAAGGGGCTGCCACAATCCCTGAGTGATTGCAAATAGTTTTAACCACCCCCCGCAGATAAGAAAGTGCTTACTTCTAATTTATGCTATATTTTTGTTTATCTATACTTTTTTCCATAATTTTAACAACAATTAGTTCCGCTGTTCTAACTTCTGTTTTGAAAGAGGAAGCATTTTCTATTGTGTGCTCAATAAAATATTACCTAATTTGAAGGAAAAAATTACATGTTGGTAGTCTTTCCATGGAACAATAGAAAATATTTTTTTAATTTCAGGTCGACATAATTTATTTGGGGGAAGTTTTGGCTTCGCACTTCAGTCTCATGGATGTCGCTTACACATTCAAGTGGAAAAGGGTGAGTGTTTTTAATTAACATTGTTGCGGTCGAATTGGTCCTTCGATTGCTCCGATTAACAAGTCTACCGCATAAATATGGAATTGCATTCAAGGCTATTTTTTTTATTCTAAAAATGGCAATAACAGTCATCCATTCCATATCGAGTCAAGTCGATTACACATAAATGACTTATTTATGTTTACTATTACTGAATCCTATATCACTTGGCCGGTTTATCTAAATTACTTTAAGTGCATGTTTTGCCCATAATTAGTTCCTTTTACGGATAACGAACCGGAATTGATTATTATTACATAGAGAAAATCGCAATTTTTTGTCTAACCTCTAACCGAATATTTCGTCCTCCATTGTTGTTTCCGTTTCATAGGTTGATGAACTTGTAAATCTAACTCGTGTTCGGTTATGCAACAAGAATATAACAGTTTCGAGACGCTAAACTTGAAATCCCCTCTCTTGTTTTGCTAATTTTTTAAAACTTTTCTTCATTGTTTTAAGATAAAACCAATGCGCTTCTTCTTCCGCATCTTCACGCCCGCAAAAATTCAGCCCATTAAAATAATCAACACGTCTTCGATGGGTGGCAAACAACTGCAGGTTGTTTTGTCCAAAAACAATGCATTTCCACAACACATCCCAATTGTCGAGACAAAACTAGACACCGTCGAAGGCGATTTCGTCGTCTCCGAAATCACCGACGACCAAAATTACCGCAACAAAGAAAGACTTATGGCCAATTTACAGCTTCAAAGCAAGGAGAAAGCGGCCGAACAGAATGGTAAAAGCTATAAAATCGAACGTTTAAAATCTGCCAAGGTAGATGGTAAGGAAGAAAACACCACCTGCATCTACGAGTACGAGGAGCCAGATAAAGACGAGATTAGAGCTTTCGCAGAGAAACGAGATCGCGAGTGGGCTTTACAAAAGCAACTCGACGAGGAGAAGGAAAAACATCGCAACGGCAAAAAGCGCAAGAAAAGCAAACACTCGAAAAGCAATCTTCTGTACAAGAAAAGAAAACTTCATGCCGAAATTACCTCAAACGAATCGTTGGAAAAGGAAGAGAGTCTTAAACTGAAAGTCAAGATTACGCCTCACAACGGCTACAAACACAAGCACCACAAGAGTTCCCAAAACCACTCGTTCGAAGCGTCGCCCAAAACGGAAATGAGCTCAAAAGAAAAATTGCTGCAAATGCGACAAGTCAGACACAAACACATTTCAAGCGAAGACAAAACGAAAGGTTCATCTCACAACAACAACTCGAATCACAGCGACGATAAAAGTGACGACGACAAATCAGAAAGTATTACTCAAGTGCCAAAACCGACAGAATCGGTCGAACCTCTAAAAGTTACTTTAAAAAATACCGTAGATCCCATAATAGTCAATCCTGTTCCTAAAGAGTCGACTCCTCCAGTAAAAATTCTAAACAAAGATTCCATCGTCAACAAGTGTCCGACCGTTCAACTGGAACGTCACGAGCAAGTCGAGCGACAAGCACAAAAGACTTTTCTCAAGACCTTTCAGTCCTACACCGAAAATTATCCGCAACCTCGCGAAAATAGCGTTTCCAATCCTAATAAAACCCGCCTCACCTACCCGGCTCGGAATCTCACTACGACTCGAGCTTTAGAACAAAAAATACAAAGCTTGCAGCAACACTGCACGACCGTCGAATCGAAACCGGTTTCGAAACTCAGTCTGAAAATTAACAAAAAGCTCGCAACAGTCGAGAAACCAACTCTCTACTCTTCTTCTGGTTTTACCGTCAGTAAAGTAGAAGTTGGAGTCAAGAGAAAGTTGGAAGACAACCAAAATCTTCAGGAAAAATTTCCTAGTCTAGAAATAACTCTTATTAATCCGCCTTCGACGGAGAAGGCGAACGTTCCTGCCAACGTTGCCAAAGTAACCCCCGCAACGATTTCTAAGACAATTCCTACGGTCGCTCCAAAACCGGTCGCGGCTCCGACTGTTGGCAGAACGACGCCTTCTCCGATTATCCGAACGATCCCTTCTCCGACCGTTCGAACAACAACATCTTCTCCCAATGTTATCAGGCCCGCTTCTTCACCTACCATTCGGACGACTGCTTCTCCGACCATTCCAAAATCAAATCCTCCCCCGGTAATCGGAAAGCCTATTCTGACCACCGATGTGAAACACGTGGCAAAGCGACCGCCACCCGCAACAATTCCGCTGGAAAAGATTAAAAAGTCGATGAATCGAATAACGTCGGGCGTCAGCATAACTCCCAAAACCAACAACGATAAATGCGACAATTCGGGAGCGTTAGACTTGACGAAGCCTAACAAAAATACGGAAACGGTAAAACCGCCGGTAAATCAGGTTCCAAACGGTGGAACCTTTGCGTCGACGAAATTATCGGAGAAGCCAATGACAACGGCCGAAAGGAACGTTCATCTCTCGAACCTACAAATGCTATCGAAAGTGGCCACAGAACATCCGAATATTAACAAAACCTCGCCGCCTGTTAACGGTAACAAAAAACCGCAAATGCCGAGTTTGCAGACCCTGAAAGTTCCATCCCTTCAGACCCTAAACCAAAAATCCAATCTCGCCAAACTGCCAAAACTGACCGAAATCAGCAAAACGCAATTTCGGTTGCCCAATCCGCAACTGAAAAATATGAGGCCTAATCAGAATCAAAGTATTCGGAACATTCCGAACCCTAGCCTACTATTAATGAGGCAACAAAATCAAAATCGGCTCAATTCGACTCCTTCGAACTCGAACGAGAGCAACGAAATACCAAAGGTTCCAACTTCTGACGCATCCGGTTTGGATAAAAACGAAAGTATTGTCGAGAAGAAACAGTAGGCGCGCAGAAGTTTATTCCATTTTGTCGTTTTAGACAGAATTTGTCTTAGGAGATGCACCAGAATATAATAGACTTAGATAAACCAAGGTTAGTTGGCTTATATAGTAAGAAACACCATCTTTGCTCCGGAAAGTTTTATCCCTTTGTATATATTTTCAAAAAAAAAATATTAAAAATATGTAATTACTGTTCATAAATTTATTTTAGATCTGATTGTGTATATAAATTTTAATATTATATGTGGTTATAGTTTGCGTATATACAGGATGTCCGCAAATGTGCTGGCACTCGTGTACTATTAATTTGTATTATATAAAAGTTTCTTTTAAGTTCCTCTCAACAAGACTTGGTTTTATAACATTAATATATTTTATTGTTAGTTTTATATTGATTTGGTTTTACTGTTACCTGTTAAATTATTATTATTACGTTTTATTCTGTATACAGGATGTTTCGCAATGGTTTGTCGATTAAAACGACCCTAGTTTACGCTCGAATGCGTGTACACAGTGATGGGATGACGCACAATATTATTCATTAGACGCACTCGTGAGTGACACTATAATAATTACAGTCATTACGAAGCACCCTGTATGAACAATGTACCTTTCTCGTGAGGTTATAAGTGTATGTATAGAGTTATCAGAAAATTTTAAGTGTCCGTTGTATTTTATGTTTAAATTATTGTGTAATTCACGTACTACGTAATTAAAAAGTTGTTTAGTGCAAATAGAAAGTAAAAGGGACGGTTTCGGTGAGAGAGGGAGCAGGAGCCCCGGGCAATCGGGGCAATCCACTGCTTTTGTATGTATATTTTGGGTGTATAGTACAAGTAATTATGTAGATGGTTTTTAAAAATGATTAATTTTTATTTGTTACGATTTTTAAATTGCGCACTTATAAGTTCTGTACATTTTTTGAAAACTTGTACTTACCGTAATTTTTAACTTGAAACGAAAGGGAAGTACATTTTAAACCTGTAGATCTAAAAAAAATCTCAGAAAAATTTTAATTGTGTATTTTATTTGTGTAGTTCCTTGACCACACCGAAAAAAATAATTGATGAAAAATTCAGAGTATTAATTTGTTCATCAATATCATCGGCGTAAAAATGATGAATTTTTCATCTATTATTTTTTTCGGTGCAGTTCTTGAAAAAATTTACACATACCTATACCTAATTGGTGTAAAATGATTATAAAATGTCATTAAAAAATTTTAAATCTAAATTTTCTTAAATTTTAATTCCTCAGCCGCTAATCCTTATATATCGGTCCCTTAATTTAAACATCAGGTTAGCTGACTGCGAGTTTGGGTAAGTGAACACTGGTTTTCTGTTCCTTATTACCCCAATTCCTTTTTTGACCCAGCTCAAGATTTTTACCTGCAGTTAATCAACCGGAATCGGAAGAATTTAAGGTAAGAATTATTACAAATTTGTTTCTGGATTATTTATATAAATTTGGATTCCATAATAACAATAGCTTATTGATTCAAGCATTCAAAGTAAACAGTTACTGTCAATTTTTTGAAAGTAATGACAACTAATATTTTAAAACATGAAAATTATATCGAATCATTTTGCATGGATGAAATAGGGGAGCAGAAATTCACAAACTAAATTACTGTGCGAGTTTCTGGAGTTACGGACACCCGGTACATAAACAACTTGAATCACTGTTATTATCATTAAATTAACACTACAAAATCAATAAAATGTTAATATTGAAACTTGCGATTTTAATATAATTGCACAAGAAAATTAATTTGTAAATTGTTTGTTTTTTATCCGAATCAGGCGAATAATTGGTTCAGTAGCGGCGCGAGAAGAGTTTTTTCTAGAATTATTTTACATTAATAAGAACTACCAATTATCTCTAATCCAATTAAACAAGATTTTGAAAGAAAATTTTCATATTTTTCTTCAGAAAAAAAAATTTTCATATTTTTCTTCAGAAAAAAAAAATTTTCAAGAAGAAAATAAAAAAATCACTTGTATTTCGAAAATAATCAAAATTTCGCAGACTAGCACAGTTGGAAATAGTCCGTCAGCCCTATTTTGGCAAACAGTCCCGTCTTCTCCACTAATTGGCGCAATATCAACCAATTCTGGCAACTTACAAAATTCAAAAGTATAAAATTTTACAAAATTAACTATTTAATTTTTTCAAAACACAAAATGTAGGTCATCCGGGGCGATGGAATACTTTCCAGCAGTCTTTGGTTTTCATTATCACGCCAAATTTGTTTGCGAGAGATAGATTTTGAAATCAATTCTTTAAGTGCTGTCGAAGGCCGGAAAACGCCGAGTGTAAAGGTCAGGGAAACCGGACGTCGCGCATTGGCGCAACTAGGTATAATATTTTAGGGGGCGCTACAACGAGGACTTACGTCGATTACGCTTTCTATATTAATATAGAATTAATAAAATATTAATTTTTTTACCGTAATCAATTAATTTTGGGGGGCAAATACCCCCCCCCCCTTGTTGCGTTTATGACGCCGCGTAGTGCACTATATTGCGATGAAACACGTGGGGCGGATGAAGCCAGCAGACGTGGGAGACTTCCATGGTCCTACAAAATTAGTTTAAAGGATCCTGGAAGTCGAAAAATAAGAAAGCAAGCAATCGAAAAATTATTAATCCAAGTAAAATTTGTAAAAGGGAAACTTTAATTCAAGAAAACCTTACAGTCCGATAATGTATAAAAAAATAAAAAATCAAATTTTATAATTTAAGTAAACAAGCGAAAATTGAAAAACTCAAAGTGTGTATAAAGCAAAATATTGCCAACAGTGCGCGCGTGCGGACGAACTTATGATTAAAATATCGCGTTATCAGATAACACGCATTGATTTGAAAAATTGAACGAAGAAAAAATTGAATTGTCTGGGTAACAGATTGATAAAGATAACAAGTATAAATAAATTAGTCCGCGATTGAATCCCAAAGGGGAAGGTCGTGTCGAGTTTGACCATAGCTCTCGAAAGAGACTTTGTGCATGTGTGTGTTTTTGAAAACCAAAGCATACACTAAGTGAATATAAATTAAACCTTTCGAACAAATAAAAATGAATTCAATTTTTGGACGAGAACCAGCGGTTCACCTTTTGGAAGAATAATTTAGAAAGAGTAGTGGAATAGAAATTCATTCGAAATTGGAGAGGACAGTTCCTTTTTTTAACGTGGGAGAGAAGAAAAAGTTCCCACAACCCATTTAAGTGTACCCAATTGGGTTAAGAATTATCGCAGCAGATAGGAATACAGAATTAAGCGGAACAGGTTTGCGTAAAACTTAACATTATAAGTTCTCGCGCGATTTATGCGGAAAGTTATTCGGATCGGAACAAGGGTGCGTCAACTGGCAATAATTGTAAATTATTTTAAATTGTAATTCAAATGTTTTGCTTACCAAAAATAAAATTTCAAAATTCATTCAATACTCAGCGGGATTTTTTTTTTTGAATTAAAAGATTGAAGATTTTACATTCAATCGACGATAAGGCGGACGGCTGAGGTTCGATATTTAGCTGGCATTATTCCAGAAAGTTTAATCAAGTAAGTATGCACGATTTTAGGTTCTAGACCGAGTCGTAGCAATATATAGAAAGCCATAGCTTTCTGAATGTTATTTCTTCCGTAACACAGCTCAGTATTGCAGTATTGCGAAGTGGTAATAATTGACAATAATATTATGTAGTAATTGGAAGAAAGGATATATTTGTTTAAGTCAAGTCAGAAGTATGTGCTGGTTCTAATAACTTCCTGATGCTGCCACTTGCTATACTGACGATGCCAAATATTTCTTTAGCTGCCTTAAGACCTGGTTACACAATACGAGTTACTGACCTGACAGTGGGCAGCTACTGCATCTGTGTACTCGCATGACAGTAGCTCGACTCGCCTCGCTCGGTCACACAAGTGCGAGCTACTGGCGTGAAAGTAGACAGCTACTATGTTGTGGCATGGTGGAGGATGGAGGAAGGTGAGAGGCGTTTAAAATTAAAAAGTTTTGTAGTAACTCGGATGCGAGGTACTACTGATCACATGACAGTAACTCGTATGATGCGGTCACACTGTGCGAGTAGCTGTACTACAGTAACTGACTAGGTGCTGACGGATGCTATAGCTCGCGCTGTGTATAGCCAGGTACCAGGCCATTAAACTTCTATACTGCCGTTAGTGCCTGATATGTACGTGGAACTGTAATATTTATACTCTTGTATAAATATACTTTCAGCTTTTTCTATCCACTACAAAACTATCAGCATCTTTTAGGCTTATTACATTATTGGGAAACATCAGCTTCAAGCGGAAGTACCTTATACTAGCAGTATGTTTTTAAATAGACACTGCCGAATAGCAGTACAGCGTTATTGAAACCCAGTGATTTGCATCCAGATTTCAGTCATTTACAACAAATTCATCTATATAGTGTATCTAATACCCCCCCCTGTACTTCAGTAATGGTTTATCATCTTAGAAAATCGTTCAGTTTACACCATGAACTGAGTTAATCATTTTTCAGATCCCCCTGTTTCAGGAATAGAAAATTTTTGTACATGTTCTGGGATTAATTTTATTAAATATGATAGACCATCAGTAAGATGGCGGGCGTACTAGAACGCTCAATATCGATCTGTGAGCTGCATGGAAGGCAACGACCCCCCCCCCTCCATTGATTAGATTTTCTCGTATGTTATCAATGATTTCAAAATTTGTGAACTCTTTCTTTAACCACAACGGTTTAACAATAAACAACTGCGTTGCAACCAATTTAAGGTGTAATTTTCCCAAAAGAAGCTGACTATTCAATTTTAAACCTATATAATTTGTAAATTATCACAGGTAAATTTTCTTCCAAGGAGAAATGAATTACATAAATCTAAGATTTAGAAATAATTGCATCATCGAGTAACGTAAAGTTTTCGGTTCATTTTGCTCAACAAACTGTACACTGTAAAAATTGAGTATAAGTTTACCCATGAAAATTACCCACTTATAAGAGTAAACTTACATAGGTTTAATATACATCTGCATTTATTCAGTTTATAAACAGTAAATTTATCCTAAAAATAATGTAATTTCATGCTTTATTCTAAAAAAGTGTAAAATTATCCCAAAAATTGTTAATTACACTATAAAAAAAAATTTACACAAAATAACACATTCCCGTGTTTTGTTACTTCAATTTTTCAGCGTGTAAAATCTTAACAAACAAAAATGTAAAATACTTACACCAATTTTTGTGCTTTTGTACATTTTAATAATAATTTAAACATAATATTTTTTGTATTTTACAGAGTCTTATTTAAGTCGCTGTCAGTCAAAAACGGGGCGACAAAATAGAAAAATGTATAGATACAAAATTGAAGACAATAAAAATTTTAACAAAAAATGTCTAAAAAGTTATGCTGTAAAAGCAATTTTTATACGTCAAAAAACGGTTTCAAAATATGCAAATTTATATTAGTAACATAGGAGTGTAGGTACGAATCCTTGAAGCTGACGTCATGCGCGTCATGACCATACTATATTCACACCACGTTATTTTGTAACTATAAAGCAATATATTATAATACTTACGTATTCGTAACATACACAAATTACTTTATATTTAAAACAATTTATAAGTAGTTGTTAACCTACTGGAGATGCTGGTGGTACTAAACGCGTGCTCGATCCATCAGGTTATAATCATGCGGGGTAACGTCTGTTCTGTCGCGTTTGTTCCACCTACAACCTACATTTTCGTCGGGGAATCACACATTTACACAACAACGTGTTAAAATAATTATTTTTCAACCGTACGCAAAATATTGTATAAATTTTTACACAGTAAATTAACACAAAGTTACTAAGCTAAATTTACACATCGAATATAGCGGTTTACACATCGAAATTTCTAGGCGTGTAATAATAAAAATAAACAACTGCGTTATTGCAACCAATTTAAGGTATAATTTTCCACAAGGAGCTGACCATTCAATTTTAAACCTAATTTGTAAATTATTAGTAGAACATTTTCTGCCGATGAGAAATTAATTACACAAATCTCAGATTTAGAAACAATAGCATCATGGAGTAATGTTTTTCGGTTAATTAAAAATAATTCTTAACTATTTTTCTTATTTATTTATTTTTCAAAATCTGAGGGTCCTTTTGCCGTTTGTTTGTGTACAAATTAAGAAATAATATTCCTGCAGTATAAAAATTCGGCAAATCAACGCCATCTTGATGTTTTCCTGATGAAAAATAATAAATTATTACCAAAAGATGAAACCATCAAATTTTATTTTACTTTTATTTGTTTATTAAAATGTGTTGCGTGTAGAATAATAATTTACTACAAAACGGATTTGCCATAATTTAATTTAATTTTAAAAATTTATATTACTTTACTCTGCACTTTTAATTCGTTTATCTATTTCTTAGAATTCGGCTGTAGCCAGATGTTTTATTTTATTTTTCGGTAACCAATCAGATATCAGATTAGCGTATTTGGGTAACGCGCATTGCATTATCTGCAATTGTTTTTACCTTTTAGTTTCTATCCGGTCGTTTTGACGTTTACAGTGCTAATCGTTCGCGGTTATTAATATATCATTGCTGTTAAATTAGTTATTCGTGTTTAAATCATTATTAATTTGACAATTTTACTAAATTAACATTTATAAATAATCTCGTGTGCTGTGGATATCGCGTGTGGTGTTTGTGTGTTTGTGCAAATATGAGTGCCTTTATTGCATGCAGGATCGAAGAACCTGCTAGCTGTTTCTCGGAAATCCTTTGTAAGTGTACAAATTTATTTAAATTAAATTGATTTATGTTTGATCATTTTCTAATTTAAATGGCCAAAAACGCTCCGATCGAGATTTGAAAAACTAAAAATTAAAAAAAAAATTTGAAGGTGTTGCTGTTCGCCATTTTGATTTTTAGGGAAGCATCATTTGAAGATTTATGATGTGCACTTTAAATGATTTTACGTAAATATTTTAAAACGAATTATTATTATTAGTATTCGCTACATGATTAATTTATTATGCCTTCATCTCTCGTCTGTCATTATTTAAAATTATAACGAGTTTAAATATAATATTATTTATTGATGAAAAATTAGTAGACATTTTTGTATAAATAAATTTAAAATTCATGTATGTATTACACAGGGAGAGTTGAAGTAAGAAATAAATTGAATAAAATGAAAAAAATTGATTTTACACCGTCATTTGTTTATGACATTGTCAATAAATGACAATCTCCTATTTTGTTCTTCATTTTGACAGATCCTTTAATTGTCCAAATAACAGCATAAAAATTTTGATAATTTATACCTACCAACGTAATAAAATCAAAAGGACCTCTTCTTAAAAGGAAAAAAAAGTAATTTTTTATTTTCTCCTTTTTGTACTGCCCAAAGCTTCCAAATTATTGATTTTTAAGTTTAAAGACCTTAAATTTTTTTTATACTTGATTCTAATACTTTATTTCCTAAAATTTACGGTTTTCGAGTTATGAATTAATAAACTAGCCCGTAACCGGTACAGTCCTACCAGTGCCAGTGGCGGAACTACAATGCTCCGGGGGAGGGGGGCAACACTATTAGGAGCTCAAATGTATCTTGATAAGAGTGAAACATTATATCGAAACCGATACCGAAAATACTTGAATTTATTTTGCGGAGGAGTCTTACTTTAAGGATGTATGTGAGATACAATCGGAGACAAAAGTAGGATTAATTTAAATTTCACAAATATTGGTCTTACGTGTGTAGTAATAGTATATTCTGTAACGAGTTAGGATTTGGCATATTCTCCACGAGGGGAAAGTTTGTCACTCGAGCCGTCAGGCGAGGGTTACGATCCCCGAGTGCAAAATAGCCATTCCAAACGAGTTCCAGACTATACTTCCTATACAACTGATGCACAGCGCTAATATATTTCTTGTAATACGCGAACACAAATTTGACAGTTGGCGTTATAAAACCGGTAAAACAACTTGTTAATAGATGTCACTACCAAGTTTTTATATTTCTAGATGTGAGAATTTAGTCATTCTGTAACAGGTGGGAAGAATGTGTATTTTCTAAACTAAAAATTGAGCCAGAATGTTCGTATTCTGTAATAGTTGTATAGAAAGGTTTTTTTCGTTTAAATCGGTTCATTTTCTGAAATTACAAATATTAAATTTGACAAAAAAAAATTTTTATTAGTGACTATTCCTGCAATCCAACCTACTAACAACATAAAAAAAGTAATAATTTTTATGAGTAAAAATTGATATTTGTTGTTAAAACTGATAAAAACCGAGATAGACATAATATATTTACTATAATACCAACAAATTTTAAATATGTTTAGGGTTTAGGGCCTCAAAATTTGAGGCGAGAGCCAGGGGGCGGCACCTGCCCCCTTTGCCACCCCCCCCCCAATGGACGCCCATGAACAGATGTAACAGAGATGACGAAATAAAGGAAAAGTTACAAATGGGAAATAGAGCCTTTTATACAAACAAGAAAATATTGAAAAATAGAAATGTAAGTCGAAAGACAAAAATAAGAATTTATAAGGAACTGATACGACCTACTGTAACGTACGTTGCTGAAGTACTCTGTATGACAAGCGTAGAAGAAGAACAACTAAGGATCTCTGAGAGGAAGGTGATTAGAGGAATCGTGGGACCAAAAAAGATTAATAACTCAGATCTAAGAATAAGAAAGAACGAAGAGATAGAGAAATTACTAAAAAATGAAAATATAGTCAGGTTTATCGAGTCACTGCGAATTAAATGGTTAGGACATATAATACCAAGAGAAAAAGATGAAGCAATAAGATTGGTGACTGAATGGAAGCAAGATAAGGAAAGATGCAGAGGAAAGCCAAAAATGAGATGGTGGGATAGTGCAACGAAAGACTTAAATGAGATGCAAGTCAAGAACTAGAGAGAAAAGTGTGCGAATAGAAAAACTTGGAGACTGATTGCAAAAAGAGCAAAATCACACGAAAAGTTATAGTACAGAGTAACAACAGAGGAGTAATCCACCTCATAAAATGGATTGTGAGGACTTCTAAGAAGTGGTTATATTCCAACAGGAACGGAAGCCTTTGATTGATTGATTGATTTTTTGTCTCCTAATACATCCTTAGAACTAGACTTTGTTATTATAATTATTTGTTATCCGAAGTTTGGAGGAATTAGAGGAGATTTTAAAGTTTAGTATACTATACAATATATACGCAACGATAGTTGATTTAATTTTTAATAATTAAAAAAAAAAATTTAACTGAACTAAATAAAATTTACAATTAACAAAAAAAATTATTATTCTAATTTTACAACGAATTTTTAAATTTAATAAGTAAGTTTAAATGCAAAAATAGAAAGAGTGTAACAAAGTTTAACGCATTCAATTGTGTGTCTCAGAACAATGCTGAAAAATTCAAGTTTTTGAAAACTGTAACTTATACTAAACAAAATATTTTACAATTTTACGCCGCTGTCTATAGATAGTAGAATTAAACTATTTTGAAAAACCATCGCATTTGGTTTGAAAATCTCAAATATTAGTTAAAGAAATTGAATAAAAATGTACCAAGTAAAAAAATAAATTCAAAAAATGATGCAAATTCATTTTTAATAAGGTTAAACTTTTAATTTTCATTTAAAATTTTGTAAATTTACTAACTTATATTAAAGCATTTGGTTTAAATGTTACTGCGCATTTTCAAACCAAAAAACGAAATACAGTACAGCCTTGCTTATCCGGACACACTTTATTCTGGACACTCCAGTAATCCGGACATTCCGGCTCTTCGGACATTTTATATTTTTTATCTCTGCAATCCGGACGAATTTCTAGCTGCAATTTCAAATTAATGCAATTCATCAGTACTCTTTTATAAGACTAAACTATGGCATCACTCAAGGCCGCACCCAGCTCCAAAATTCAGAAGGCTCTAAAATTGAGCGTTTTTAATTTAATTTTCTATAAAATATTAAATTTTGAATAAAAAGAAGAAAACGCTAAAGGAGAAGTCACGAATTGTGATTTAATTAATGTTTTCTTTGATTTAATTGGTAAAGTTAAATAAGTAGGAGGTGGCCATTAATTACGTGAGGCGATTTTTCGACCCCCTCTGCCCCTAGTGAGATATCGTAAAATTTGTTTCTTTTAATTACATGATATTTACCGAGACTCCTTGATCTCCTCTTCCCTAAACGCTCACGTAATTAACGAACGTCCCCTAATGATAACACAGCTCTGCAAATAAAACTTTTTTTTCGAGTCCTGATAATACCATTCCTCCTGATTCTTATGTAAATTAACCTCCTGAATTCGAATATGACCTTCGTTTTCCTCCATCATCCACCGCTATCGGGGAATGCTTCACCCCTATCTATTTTATTTTTTTTAACAATTATTTTAGCCTTTACATTTTTTCTGATAAACTAGAAAAGTGAAAAGTTAATATTTATAGCAAGAAAGTTGTTTTGGGAGTAGATCTGTCCCCCGAAATTGTAAAAAAATCGTTAAAGATGATCGAATTTTCCGTTTTTCTGCTTAATTTTTTCACTCATTTTTGCTGTTTATTTCAGCAAAAATAAAGCAATCACACAGAACATGTACATATATGCAAGTTTTCAATTTTTACAATCGGGGGGTCTGGGGGGTGTGGAACACCCTCCAGTATACCTGTAAGTGTGTTAAAAAATACAAATAGCAAACAGATTTCGATTCCAGTTTTAAAGTTGTGATTCCACTGGGCATTACTGGATCTAGGTTACAAACAACATTTGGAAAAATCTGTATAAAGCTAGATTCTGGGACCAATTTTGTTTAGGTGTACTGGAGGGTGTTCCACACACCCCAGACCCCCCCGGTTTCAAAAACTGAAAACTTGTGTATGTTTTCTGTCAAACTTTCAAAACCAAAATCCCTAACTTTTCCAAGTCTTTCCCTAGATCAGGCGTCGGCAACCTGTGGCTCTTTTGATGTCGAGATGCAGGTCTACGCACAAATATTACCTAATAATTTTATTATTTTATTTTCGAAACTCATAAAAACTATTATTCTGCAAGAAAAACACTTTAAACAGGGTAAAAACACAGGATAAAAACAGGATAAAATACCATAATATTGAAATAAAAATGTTAGTGGCTCTTTAAAAACTGGGAAATTTTGTAAATTGTAAGTTTTGGCTCTTCCGTTTCAATAGGTTGCCGACCCCTGCTCTAGATCAAAATTAAAAATTTTTCAAATTTTAAAAATTGTAAATTTTTTATTTGTCGAATAAAGGGCCCCCCTGGCCCCTTAATATGACAAACTACAAGTCGCTGCTTAATCCATATTGCGATCAGGGGCAGTTCCAGAATTTTTTCTGGAAGGAGCAAAAAGATCAGACGGGCAAAAAGTGTTTTCAGATTTGGGATTGTTCCCTTACCTATTTTTAAACGTCTGAGGGAAGGGTGTTCCCCCCCCCCCCATAAATCCGCCTAAGCTCGCGATTGATATCTGGCAGTTTATTTAATATCTTTCATATTCTTATCTTGTACTTCGAAACCATGCAATAATTGTGATAAATTTGTTTTTCAATTATCAGTGACAATAAATAAAATTGGCAATTCATGCTTACGATACATTGTCAATTTGCCTAGTTGACACTGACAATATTGTCAATTTGTTTACAATCGGAGGTTAAGCCAGTTCTTCAATTATACAATTTTATATTCTTCAATATAAAATTATACTAAAAATTTTCTATCGGAAACTTAATTTATTCAACATTAATAGGAATTACGTTAAACCTTTTATGAATTAGGAAGGAAGTTAGATACTTCCGAAGACCTTAATTTGATTCGATACCCTGGTCAAATAGAAATTTTATGAAATAAATTAAACAAAAAAAAATCATAATAATAAGTATCGGCGTTTTTCCACTGGCCTGTTTAGAATTGGTTAATTTTAAGTTACCACAGCGTAAAAATATTAAGTGATTACGGTGGAGTGATGGACCACAACATAGGCAATCGGACGTCGTCAACTTTAATATAGATTTATCAACTGTGTAAAGAAACAATTAAGTTTATACAATCGAAAATTTGAGAAATTCATTTAATTACAAATTTTCATACTTAATTGATAAAATGCTGAAGTTTGGTGTGTTGCATATATAATTTAATAAATTAAATTTCACTTATCACACAAGCAGATTAAAGGAAACTGCTATTCTTTACAATTTATTATATTTTGAATATTTGAAAGATGACTTTAGTAGAAGTTGTCTTCTGTCGAGTTTTCTGCCAAGGTAAACTTAGGTGGATGGATTTTGCTTTAACGGGAAGTAAGCGTTTTCGGTGTACAAGACTGCTTATTTCAAATACCTTTTTCCGCTCTCGTTTACGTTACCTAGACGTGAGCTTCCGTTTCCCTTTCGTTTACGTTACCTAGACGAAAGACTCCGTTCCGAAATCTCGATAAAGTTTTCGTTATCAAGGCTTTACGAGAATCCTGAAAATAACCAAAATTTAGTTCCCGATATAATTACTTAACTTTATTTCAGAAGCCATTACGTAATCAGGTTTACTACTGTTTGGTCAGGTTATCCGAGATGGAACACGCAGCTTAAAGTTGCACACCTGCATTGTATCAGAGTGAACGAGCTGAGATCAAGAGCTTCTAATTTCTGATAAAACCATTTTCCTGAGATACCGATAAAAGACCTTCCATATCCAGTAGTCCCGTCGAAATAGTAGCTTAATATAAAACCAGGAAACTAAAATAGATTAGCTGAAATTAGAATACCAACTTAAGTAATATTTACCTTTCTAAGAAACCGACAGCAAGACGAGCCATCAGTAATATTAGTAGTTGCAGTAGAGTTAAATAATATCTTTGATCTAACCTAAAAAGTAGAATATTTACTTAAACATTGATTTTTATCATTTTGTTTACTTAGTAAAAACTTACTGTTAGAAACTAGAAGCAGCATCACACTGAACTTTAGTAAAGTAACCGCCGATTATTTTTAGTAAAAAACCGAATTTATGTTTAAGTTACCTTATTAGTTTTGAGTAGATCACCATTACGATTACTCTGAGACCAGTGGCGTATCCACCCGTAGTAATTATTTTGTATTTTAAGAATAATTTTATTTTAACATTTTTTTGAATTAATTTAATTTTCTGTGGCACATATTTTGATTTGTAAATAGTTAGTATAACTAAAAACCGCATATATAAATCCGTCTTATTTTTAAAGTTTTTAAAAAAAGCTTTTGGCGCCTGCAAAGACATAGTGAAAGAAAGAATATCGACAATTAAGTCCACCCCTGGACCCGGCTTCCGAAGCTACCTAATTGTAACTAACCTTCCATTTAGGAAGGTCAAATTTGGTAAAGCAAATTGCCCGTTACAACTGATATGTTTAGAAATTGTCAACTGCAATTCAAAGATCGACAACTGTAAATTCAGCTTTATTTAGAACACCCCCCAGAGCCCCCCGGTTTCAAAAACTGAAAACTTTTTGAGAGTAAGTGTGCATTTGTAGGTTTAGGCTATACGCACTGAGTAGTACCGAGTACCCCAGTATCCAACTGATTGTATAAAATTATTGCCACAACATATAAATGTACCTATTGCTTTTTTTTAAGTTTTATTTTGACTTTTTTATTATTTGTTAATTTTGTTTAGTTTAGTTTTATTAATGTAAACTATATAAAATAAAATAATTGAATAATACATACGTATCAACGGTTTTTAATCAATAAAATAAGTAAAAAAAAATCTCGTTAATCCGGAAAACTCGGTTATCCGAACAAACTCAAAACTATATCTGTCCGGAATAACGAGGCTGTACTGTACCTGAATAAAAATTTGCATTTGCAACATATTTTTACTTAGTATTTAATTCATAACTTGAAAGCCGTTGATTTTGGACAATAAAAGGATAAAAATTACAAATTAGGTTTTAGAATATTAATTGTTTTTCGCGAGTCGCACTTAACCATTTATATATATTACTAAAAAATTAATAGACTTCGAACTATGACTAATTTGAAATCGAAATTGAAAATTTATTATTTTAGATCAATGATATTTTGCATATCCCTGGACGAGAGTATATCAAAACTGTATTGATAAAACCCTGCGTAAATTGAAAACTAATATGTAAAAGCTTTCAGACCATAACTAATTTATGTTAAAATTTTCAAGTCAATTCGTTGATGGCATAGTTTGCAGATTCGTTTACATGCTTTTACCAGATTTTTAAATAAAATAATTACGGTTTAATGTCGTATGCCGTTAATCTGCGATACTTAAGCTAAGCGTGTCGTTCTCAACCAATTAACGCTACGTAATTTAGACGTCAATTAATTAAAAAAAATGACCATTCTTATTTCTTTTTTAAAATTTCGGATTTATCAATGTTTTTGACGTATTAAATTAGCTTATAAAATAAATAAAAATTCACTTAAAGTCAAAACAACGTCAATGAAAATTTGGTTTTAAATAAGAAAGAAAAATTTTTTTTTTGTTATTTTACGGAGCGGAGCGTTAATTGGATGAGAACGACGACGATTTCCTCCATACGGTGGACCTTTTTTCGTATATGTAAAACTACCTAAAATTATTTTAAATTTCACTCTGGTTTAATTCCTTTTACTTTTCGATTGGTGAATATAAGTCAATTTTTATGATTTTTTTAAAGCAAGTGCGATTTGTTTAATAATTTTACCTAAAAATTGTGTCATTTCGTGTTTAATCTTAAAAAAAGTAGAATTATCCCGATAAAGCGAGTGTTTTTTTTATTTTTTTCGAAAATTTACCCTAAAATTGGTGAAAGGAAAGTGACTAATGAAGTTGTTTTACTCTCTATCTTAATCTTTTGGAAAGTTTGCACTAGAATCTGTGTTATTTATCTACTAATCGAATCTGCGGTTACATTACTTATACTTGTTATGACTGTTATACAGTTTATGAATCTCTCGTTATTCTAAATCACAAAATTTCCTTCCATGTAGACAATTCTCCTAGCGATTATTTCAATAGAATTCTATTGAAATTATGCTTACCCAAAAGTTTATTTAAATAAACTTTATTTTTGCTTTAACTTTAAAAATAAAGTTTATTGAAATAAACTTTTGGGTAAGGATAACTGAAAATTGAAACCTGGGCTTAAATCGTGAAAGTAACATTTAACAGGTTGGTTTTCGGTATAATAATTTTCCAATATAAAATTAAAGCGGTTCAGAGGTTAATTATTAAATATAAACAGGTAAAGGAAGAAATCCCAATTTACGTAATTAACCTTCTGTTAATAATAATTTATCGTAGATATACATGAGTTCAAAGCAGTATCAAATTTATTAAAAAAAACATTTTTTACTCCATTTTAAAATATTTGTATAAATTTAATATAAACTCTTGAACTTGGAAGCTTCAGATTTTTATATTTTACCTGAAGTAGTATATTTTGTAATAATAATTGAATTTTTTTGAACTGGAATTCAAAAGTCCATCTTTTTCTACTATATATTAATGGTTAATTCTGATGAGCATTTTTAATGTCTACGTTTACTAAACAATCGAAAATCAAAAATTAATGAAGTTATATTGGATTGCCAATAACTTCAAATCCTTTTGACGTAAAACTGATCTTTCATGATTTCAATTTATTGTATTCACTTGCCAATTTAAAAATAATTGTTATCGGTGTTGGAATTCGCAAACAATTTTTGAAAAAATCAGTTTGGACTGGCCGCTCTCTTGGCAAACATTTACACAAACAACGACACAAAAGATACGAAACTTTTCTCTTTTTACCAATTTTTTCCTTTGTTTTTCCTGCAATTAATTATGTCAGAATTTTTATGATTAAGTCGCATGTCCTGAAATTTGCGTAACAAAATTAAAATAAATTTTCATTTTTTTTTAAGTTGGCGCCTTAAATTTTGAAAAATTTGGGAACGGTGAAAATAATTTAGCTATAATTTTCAGCTTTTAACTTGAAACGAATAATGCAATTTATGCAAAAAGAGCCGGTTGAATTTTAGTCTCAGGACCTCAGGACCGGACAATAACGTTAATGCCCAGTTTAGTTGGACATTAACGTCATTGACCGGTCATTGACGTCAATGACCCTGCATTTTGGGCAATGTTGACATTTAAAATTTCATATGTCGTTTTTACATCATTGTCCGGGCAATGACGTTAATGCCCAATATAGGGTGGGCAATGATGAAACTACTATTTTATAGATTCCATATTCTATCACTTTTAATCCTCTTAGTGATAGCCGTCACACACGTTTTGTTTTTCGCCGAGGTCGTGCCTCCCAGTCGAGGTGAATTGATTTCGGGGATGTTTTAGCGAGTAAGAAAGATTTTTTTAAGAGAGCTTTTTAGAGAGCTCCGGGCGCTCTGGGCCGTTTCGACTGATGTAACCACGACGAATCACAGATCCACCCTAAAATAAGTTTAAATTAAATAAAAATCCCTGTACACTTATGAAGACGTGAAAAGGGTTAAGTTGCTGTCATTTATACGGAAAAACGCGTGCACGACAAATAATTGTCAATGTCATCATTGTCCAATCCATTTTGGCCATTAACGTCATTGACCGGCCAAAGACGTAAATATTACAATCATATAAAAATATTTACATCATTGTTCACCGTTAACGGGCGTTGACGTCAATGGCGTTAATAGCCAGCGTAAATGGGCAATGACGTCATTGTCCGGCCATTGACGTCAATGCCCAATTTACGTCATTGACCGTAACATATATATGTTTAGGATTCGGATTCACCTAACGCTCTTTTCAAAGTTTCAAACTTCAATTTACGTAAAATTTCACATGTCCCGAGAGTCCAATAATGTAGATACTGTTTGAAACAATGCTTTGGTAATTCATCTCAATTATGGCTCGTGGTCTCTGGAAAATATGAGTATTTTTTTCGAAAATTGGTGGCAGGAAAGTGGCCATCGTTGGAAGGGTGAAATTTACTCGGGAATTTTTTTTAAACTTTCAGTTTTGTTTATTGGTAGTACTATTAGATCATTTAGCCGAAGCCAAGATGACGATCTAGGGAATTTAATTAATGGCGTAGTTTCCCGCTGTCTTATCTACATTAGCCCGCAAATATATTTCGAGTTTGGAAAATTGGAAAAACTTCTATAGCATCGTATAATTATTATTATATTTTGAGATCAATCACTTTGATTCTTAAACTAGATAACTTCATTAGTGTATTTTTGAGTATTTAAACAAATAAAACAAATAATAAAATAAAATGTATACAAGAAAATTTATGTGTAATTGCCCAAGACAATTCTTAGGCTTCACAGACCAATATTAATAATCCTGAAGGGTCGAATTTGTATATCAAAGTCGAATAGTCAATACTTAGGGGGACGGGAATACATTGCCAAAGTGGTTAGCTGTGGCAAATATTTACCTAAAACTTATTTTTCTTCAATTGTTGTCTTCTGCTAAAAACAGTAGCGGACTAGACTTTCAAATCTCTGGGGTCCTCTTTTGAATAATCATTCCAATGTAAAAAAAATGCAATTATTTTTATTTTGCCTTGCAGTAAAAAAATAATACAGCTTGCTAATTTATTTATTATTTCAGCTACAAAACTGATTAATTTTATTTTATTGAACAGTTTTTGGAAGGACCCCTAAGTTTTACCAACGCAAGGGGGCGAAAAACACAAAACCTTAAAAAATCATCTCAGTAAATTTTATATTAAATTAGGATGTCGTAAGTTTCGAGTTGCAGGTGTAAAGTTTTCAAAAGAACAAGGGTTAATTTCATGATTGTAGGAATTTTGTTTGACAACATTTATTCGACTGACAATTATTCGACATACATTTGTTCGACTAAACCTTTTAATCTGAAATTAATGGTTTACTGTTAATAGCTCACAAAGCATCACTCGTGCGTTCAAAATTGTTCTGTACAAAAATAAAGTTTACAAAATTTTCTACAAAAAAGTGCTGTTTATGTTTTGTCGTAGAAGCAATCCCACGGCGTAAAGTCTGAGCTCAGCTGGTGTTGTGTGACAAGCGGATAAAGAAGTTGCGTTTCAAGAAATACCTAATTAAAAAGTTGTTTTTGAACTTTAAGAAGCATTCCGAAAATTACTCCTGTAATAAATTCAATTAATCGATTATTCTCCGTTTAGTGGCGCCATCCATTGGTGCTATTTCAAAACATGCCAGATTTTTGCAAAATCTCTCATAAGGTTAATGTATCTTAAAAAATATATCTACTATTGTAATCAAAGATTATAAATTATCTAAACAGGATTAATCTTTGACAATGGAATATTTTTAAACATAAACGCGGCCTTCGCCCCTGCCTAAAGAAATTTTAATGTGCAGGTTGCATACACAACTTCAAAATGAAGAACTTAATTTTTTTTTATTTTTATAATTTGTTTAAACAATATCCACAATAACTCTTTTTCTATGTTTTTAAAATATCAATAATATTCGGAAGTAAACTTGGCTAAAAGTAATACCTACATTGTAAATTTAATTTTGCAGATTCCTGCTGTGATTTGGCCAACTCGGTTTATATTCAACTTGCGGACGAATGAGAAGCGGAGATGAAGGTAGGAAATGAAACTTATTGATTTTGTTGCATGTGCTCGAGTTCGATACGTCTGCCACAACCCTTGTAGTAGTTAATGTTCTTACTTTACGAAAACCTCGAAGTCGACCCGTGTTAATCTATCTCTGTCAAAGGAAAAACACTCGAAATGTTTAATATTAGATACAGAACCGTACTTACACTTTTAGTGATTAGAATTGCGAAAAAATTAATTTGCATTATTTTGCAAAATAATAATCATTTAGACATGTTTGCACGGTCCCATCGAAATGCATTGTCATATCGAGAAAAAATGTTTCTCATCCTAGGTGGTCTGAATATGCAAAATTGAAATTGCATGGCCGTAAATACATAAGGTAAAACGTTGATGTGCAGGAATTTTACCTTTGGCTTACCATACAAAAACATAAACATCGAGAACCCCATACTAAAATACATGCGGACAAGCCGAATGGATTGTGATTGAATTTTCTCTACAGCGGTCATAAACAGGTTCCTTTGTAAAAATCCGCGTCCGACAAACGGGGGGCGCAGGGTTAAGGCTTGTTCACACAGCTTGACTGTTTAAAAATTATAAATTATTCAATGAGCGTTTTTTATACCAACTTGATTTTTATCTTGTTTTATGTATTGCCTGTCGATGTATCAGGTAAGACTACATCAACAATTTATTTTTTTAACTTTAATTTAACATATTTTCTAAATTGTAAAATGTGGAAAAATTATAAACAATTTTTGTGTATCTATCTATATAATTATACGGACTGGAATTCGAAATATTTATACTCAACGAAACTATAGCATTCCACATAAATTACGATTTGATGGGAAAGGTGAAATAAAAACCTGATTAGAGACAAATTTGAGGCATCAGCCCACTGATAGTCACAACAATGATACAATTACCTGGAATTTAAGCAAGAATACCCACACGCAGTGCCATGTCCTGAAGTGCCATTACAAAATGTCAAGTTTGTAAATCAAGGATGGCAGCAAATTTTATGGCACTTACGGTAGAAATGACCATTCCTGATGATTTTTATGTTCAATTCATAAATGGTCAACTTCATATTTTAAGCCAAAATAAACATAATAATAAAAAAAAATCCTCTGATCGGCGTACGAAGCGCCATCTCTACTGTTTTGTTAAATCACGATTTACGTTCGCGCATCACAATTACGTTTAATTTGACTTGATTTTTATTTTATCGGAACTCGCAGACTATAGTAACAGGCCAACTTCGCCTGTTGGCGTATACCAAAGGATAAAAATTAAATAATAGTAAAATAGAGAAACAAAAGTTGACAAAGAATAAAGTAATAAGTTGCGATTCAATGTGTTGCTTTGCAGATTTAAAGCTTTGGTCCATTTGATATAAAAATTGTAATTGCAATCGGAACTTTTACAAAGTAAGATTTGTTATTAAATTTTTTGTAATACACAATAGTATAGACATTCCAATTTAATGTAGACATTCCGGTTAAAAAGGGTTAATAGAGTGCTTTTAGAATGTTTTCGCTGAAACATTAAAATAGCAGAACATTTAAAAAAAATAAAGTTGAGGTGCATACATTCTGACGTAGGTATAATCCGGTGGTACAGTGGCGTAACAAGTAGTTGAGGGACGCGTGTGCGAAGTTGTTAACGGAGGTCCGTTTTCATTCAAGACAAAAATAATAAATAACTTAGGTATATTATAATCATAATTTTAAGATGAGCAAACAAAACGACATTAAGGGTCAATTTTACAATAACGGGATAAACTTAGTATACGGTTATTCCGGTATAACAATTACAGGGTTCCCACTTGTTTGAAAAACCTGAAAAGTCAGGGAATTTAAGATTTCCCTAATTTTGTCAGGGAATTTCTCAATTTAATGCCAAGTCAGGGAACTTTAATTTTCAGTCGAGGCATGAGTCGAGGTAAACAATTTAAATTAAAGATTTAAAAATTAAAAAAAAATTCTGAATTTAAATTTAATTTTAAAATTAAGATTCTTTTTTACCTTTTTATCTTCTGATTTATCGAAATATCATCGAAAATTAATTGTTACCTAATTCTTTGTCATGAAGAACCTGAAAAAATCAGGTAATAATGTTAATACTAAGTCTAACGTTATACCAGGTTTATCCGACTTGTAAAACTGGCTTTTTTGGAAAACAAAAAATTCAGTAGTAGGTAATTTCCATTTTAGAAAATTTATGAGTTAAAGTCCCTTTTTTTTATCGGCAAATGATTAATGATTCAGTGGCTTATGATTAATTTAAAAAATGATCTTTTTAGCAAAGCTGAAATCACAAATCACTAATATAAACAAAACATTGTACTTTTTGGTGCTGCTAAAATGGGAAATCATTGCATAATATATTAATTCATATTTTGTATGATGTATACTGTCGGTAATTTAAAATCAGGATGAACGATGCCCACTTTTTTGTTTACCTCTATAAGAGAAGACTGCGAAATTATAATATTTTACTGTGAATATTAAAAATTAAATACTAACTAGATTATTTCATTATATTTTTAATGGTTTTAATTTTTTTTAAAAAAGATTGAAGAAGATCACAGTAGAACTGGGAGCCCTCTTTTACCGCACACCAGTAGTTCCGCCCCATATCCGGTATATAAATTTTACAATATTAAACTTGAATTTTTTTCTAATTTGTAATTTAGTATATTTTGGTTGCAACGAATTGAACTTCAATAATTTTTCATGATGTTAATATTAATTATTGTGAATAAATTTGTTACTACAATGTAAATGCTGAAAATTATTATGTAATTTTACAGACCAATTTTAGGTATCCGGACAATTGTTCGCCGGAAGTTGGACGCCGGACGATTGTTCGCCGGACAATTATTCGCCGGACAATTGTTCGCATAGGACAATTGTTCGCCGGATAATTATTCGCTTAATTGTTCGCATAGGACAATTGTTCGCCGAAAACTTATTCGCCTGATTTTTCGTTTATAGATAATTTACCTTATGAAATGTACCATATACAAAGAACTGTTTGAAAAACATACTACCATAGACACAATTTAAAACTTTGTGAAGATTAAATTTTTATTTAAAAAATAATTATAATAACAAAAAATAATAACTCATCAAAAATTATAGTTGTGAGCTAAGCCACGCAGGTAATCAATCAAATCGCCATACTGATTGACAATACGAGCAGTGCGTTCAGCGACATCACGGTATTTCTTTTTTCTCAACGGGGGCTGCTGACCGACAATGTATTGCTCAATCAGAGCTTCATTTCTACTTTGCTCCAGTTGGAGACTTTTCATGAATTTCAAAATCGTCGGATGATTTGCACCAATGAGTTCCACTGTAACTTAAATTTTGTAGGGGGGGGGGGGTTATTTTTATTGTTTTATTGTTAATTTTTATTTTTGGCATTTTTTTACAGTTAAAGGTTTTCAAAATTTTCAATTTTATTTTTAAACGAAACAGTTACCAACTTGTGCTAATTTCTAATAAAAAGCTAATAAAAAAAATATAGATTTATATAATATAGAATATTGAATTTGTATTTGACCGGGAACAGGAACATTCTCCTGATCTTCTCCTTACACACATCCTGTCAAATAAGTACTTCGCTATTTATAAACGTTCGGGAGATATGGTGACACAAACATATATATAGACGAACTAATAGCGAACAATTGCCCGGCGAACAAATAGCGAACAATTTCCCGGCGAACAAAAGTCCTAGGCGAATAATAGTCCTATGCGAACAATTGTCCGGCGAATAATTGTCCGGCGAACAATTGTCCTAGAATCGTAAATATGTAGGTATATACAAAATACTCCAAAATTTTATACATATAGATATACTTTCAGAGGTTCACGTAGGTCGATGCAATCGTTTGGAAAAGATATTTGGACCAGAAACTTTTCAAGGAATTTTTGAGGTAGAGGTATCTATACTAATAAAAAAATTACAAAATAAACTTAAGTTAAAAGTTAAACTTAGTTGAAACATATAAAAGTGAAAAAATTAAATATGATTCATTAAAACTTAATACAATGGGTAATTAATAATTAATAAGTAGGTAACTCTGCCAAACTGGCAATTCCAAAATTTTTGATTCCTAAAATTATAATCCCAATGACACAATTAGATAAGTTATACAATATTCAACCCGTGTACCTTTTACAACTCCGCCAGGACATTCATAAGGTTGATGACTTTTTTTTTGAAAGTAGAAAATTGCGCACTTTTGGTTCCAACATCAGAATGCTGTTTCATAAAATATCGTTAGATAAATTCGAGGGCAGTGGAAGTTTTCTTCTGATAACTCATGTTAAAAACATGATAAGTTGCATATAATTGTTTAATTGCATTAAAGAAGTCCTGGATGTCGCATCATCAAGTTTGCTTTTTGCAACCACCACATAGTATCTTTCTAAAAATTAATTAAACATTATATTATAATGCAACTACTCATGTAACTTACTATTTAAAATCACCATGCAAGGGTTTACCGGTTCAATAGATTTTAACTCGGCTTCCTCCTAAAACAGTATTATTCTGCAACGTTTTAAAAAATATTTAAAAACAAATTGTAACTTTAATTATAGTGAATTCAAATGCAAACTTATCAACAAAATCCAGATAGACAAAAAACAATAAGTAAACATTGAGAACAGTTCGTGGAAGTATTTTGGGATTGGGAATGAAATTTAGATTCAACAACACAATTTACAACAGAACGAAAAATTATTTAAAAGCAATCTACTTCTAAAATAATCAAAATTCAATTAAAAATTACCCTCTAAGAAGTAGTAAAGGTATTGGATCTTCTTCACAAATATTAACAGGACACATAAACATAACGCAACCAACTTCTTTCTCGTTTAAACATGAATGAAAACGTGCAGTGATGCATTTGCTATATCAGCAACAGTTTACGAGAACTTGCGATTTCAGCAAAATTCAAGGTGAAGTAGGTAAAATTACATCAGACGTAGTGTAAAAAATCCCTGATTTTGTCATTATCATTTATCACCATCTAATGAAGAAAATTACTATGTATTTCTGTAATATTCAAAGTAATAAGTGTGAATTTACCAAATAAGTAAGATAATTTCGATTTTACCAGGTATATTTTATTTGATTTGTAATATTTCCATAATTATGACAGAAATTTTACCAATTTTTGAGAAAAGTGCTGGGTAAATTTCCTACAATTTTTTTCAGTGTACTTAATAGATGAGCTAATTTAGCTATAGTTATTAGAGCTCGGATTCTAAGCTTTTTGCTTATTGCTCTAAATTATAAGCATCAGAAGATACATATTCCTTTTGGATCTTGACGTTTCTTAAAAATTGCAGTGTTTTGAGCTAATGTTGACAGTGCTTTTTTTGCTTTTTTTTTCAAAATTTTGCTTAAAACGCACGTTAGTGCTTATTTGAGCTTTTTTTAAATGTTTTTTTGGGACTTGGAATAACTTCTTGTAAGAAATTTAGAAATTTGAAAATTTCAGAAAGCTTTTAAAGAAAATTTTCCAGATACACCTATTCCTTCCGAACCAGTGCCAGTGTGAGGAACATGGCTCAATGCTAATCTAAAGTTACTCCAGAACTACCAGAAATTATTAATAAATACACTTTTTTTTTCTCATATAAAAATCGATTTTACAGCAAAATGTTTCATACATTTTTTATTAAAAATTGAATTTCCTTTATTTTAATAAAACTTCCATAAGAGCAATGTTAATTTTATTTAATTTCTTTACAGAGTGTTTTGAAAGTAGCTGTTACTCAGAAAACGTTCAACAAAATTGAAATATGTATAGAAACAAAAATGAAGGGAATGAAATTTTCAAAAAAAATGTTTTGCTATAAAATCGATTTTTATATGAGAAGAAAGTCTTGCAAAGGTACGATTTACATTGTATTATTGTATTAATAATAATTTCTGGAGTCACTGTATATTTTGAAACAAATTTTAAAAATTAAATTATATCAAAGCTAACTTTTTTGAATAATTTGAAAAAAAATTTGCTTTTAGAGGAATTAGTAAAAATTATTTAATAAAATTTTTTTTTTTATTTATAAGCATGTATTAACGACAGACCACAACTGAAAAATTTGGAAAAACATAATATGAAAATAATTTTTTATAATTATTATGAAGCGAATCTATATATAATTAATATTTAATAAAAATTGCATTTTGATGTTTGATTTTTAGTGCGTTTTTTCAATTTTATATGACTTTTTTTTCTGTTTTTTGAAACTTTTTAAAGCACTTATTTGGGAATTATAAGTGCTTATAAATCCGAGCTCTAATAGTTATATATAATGTGATGCTTTTATAAAAGTGAGTTTTAGTTAAAGCTTTCCTTTTATTTAATAATTTAGTTTAGTTTACGAATGCCTGCTGTGATTTCAATTTCAAACCTATTTATTGCTCTTATTCTTAGGGGTAAACCGGTAAAACGTCTGCCAATTTCAATTCCCTAGTCAAGAAGCACCCTATATATTTACTTCACAAAAATTTGTGACTTCTAAAATGGGTCAGGTCAAACCGTCATTAGCTCCCGGTCTAAAACAAATGTAGATATTTATGTATCCACTGCAATTTTTTTTTAATTTATCGAAAATGTGTTAAAATAAGCACTAAAAATGCTTAAAAATAAATTTAAGCATATAAGGGGGCGTACATTAATTACGTGAGGTGATTTTGACGATTTTTAAACCCCCCCGCCCCCCTTGGTGAGATGTCGTGAGATTTGACTTGACCCCCTCCCCCCCCTTGCTAATCTCACGTGAGATTTTTTTAAATGCGTATTTTTAGTGTAAATAACGTTAATCTGTGCTTGATTGTGTTGAATTTATTAAAAAAGCATAATTTGCTTAATTATTTTTATTTAAGAATAGTTAACACAAAAAAATTACGTGATATTTGCTGAGACCCCCCCTCACCCCTACGTGAGATTTGGTGAGATTCGGCTTAACCCCCTCCCCCCCCTAAATGCCTCACGTAATTAATGGACGCCCCCTAAGCATAAAAAACTTAGCGCCAAATGCCCTCTTTTTATCCAATTCATAGCCATTTATAACAATTACACTTCTGTTATCAATATTTCGATACCTCCTACGTAAACTATCGTATCTTCAAAATCTTAATTTTACAGGAGAGCATTTTAAAGTTTGTAATGTGTATGCTCTTAAGTGGAATGTCAATGTATTTTGTTGCAATTTAAAAAAGAATCGGTATAATATTTGCAACTTTCGCTTTGGTAACATTAAGATTAGATATAGTACAGTCAATTTCTGCAAAAAAGTAAAAATTGGGATTTTGTGGGTTACGATAGTTTACGTAGGAGGTGTCGATTTATGTAGAGCAAATTTTGTAGAAATCCGTACTCTAGATATAATATACAAAAATCGGAAATATTCCGGTTATAGAGCAGTCAGTATAGTAAATCTCCATTAATTTTGAATTTTTTATTAAACCATTTATAATGGGGTGTTGACGAAATGTCGGCAAGAAGCTGAATAAACTATTTAACTATTGCTGGGGGGTATTCCATACCCCCCAGACCCCCCGGTCTATGACGATATAACTTTTGTGCTATTTTATATTTTTAATTTTGCTTCATATTATCATTTGAAGAAAATGTTCTGGAATTTTAGCTGGCATAAGTTGATTTTTGTGCAGTCGAATTAATTCGTCAGCTAAAACTGACGTTAAACAAATTTCAGAGCCACCTGTCGTCGTGCGGCAGGAAAGTAAAATAATTGCATTTACAAAAAGTTATATCTATTATTTTATTGAATGACATCAATAGTAGGAGGCTAACGTTTGACTTTTTGTGCTAAGTTTGTAGCATTGACGGACGAGCATAGCGTGGGGGGGGGGGGGGGTCCGACAATCACCAAAAGTAAATTACCTCCGAATAAAACATGCAATCTGTTATCTCCGATTTCGTCTAGTTCCATCATGGAACAAGATTTTTCAGAAGAAGAAGACCACAGCAGTAAGTGGGAAACGACCATAGGCGCAACTAGGGGGAGTTAGCCCCCTCAAAATTAAAATTAGCCCCCCCCCCCAAATAAATTGACTATACGGTAGAAAAATTGATATTTCTATTGATTGATATAGAAGCCGTAATCGACAAATGCGAAAAAGGAAAGGAGAATTCCGTTACGTTTTTATAAGTAGTATATTTTATGTGTCAATAAATTTATATTAAAAA
Source organism: Cantharis flavilabris (assembly GCA_949152465.1). NCBI lineage: Eukaryota > Metazoa > Arthropoda > Insecta > Coleoptera > Cantharidae > Cantharis > Cantharis flavilabris. The sequence continues at coordinate 8,028,031 of OX424438.1, forward strand.
ATAAATTTACTATCTATCGGCGGACTTTTGCTTTTGTTAAGCAAAGAAAAAAGTCTTTGTTTTAGCCCCCCAAAATATTATACCTAGTTGCGCCAATGGAAACGACCGAACTGAACGTTGTAATCAAACCATTTGTTTTATTGAAAATTGAAATACAAAGACTGTCCCTGGGCAACTTTTGAGCATCATCACATTTCTAGAGCTGCTACTTACGAAGACAATGCTGGCTTTGCTTGTTGGCAGTTCTGTGATTGGCTTTTACGAAATTGATTGAAGTAATCTACTCAATTATAATATAGTCAACATTCTAGGTGGCTCGGATATACCACATTAGGAAGTAGGTCTCACATCATAGGTATAGACCGGAATAAGATAAAAGATAACTTAAATGTAATGAGAAACGTAACAACAGGGGGGGGGGTGCTGTCTGACACTAGACATATCTACGTTTGCAATTGTTTATTGTCATTACAGCAGTTTGATATTTCATGGTTTATCGCTGACTCTTAAATTTTATAGTTGACTGACCTACAGTTTCGGATCAATGTGAAGGGGAGGGGGGGAACTATTTAGTTTAGATATTCAAAAAAAATTACATTAATTGAAGGGACTTCGTTATTGCTATATAAATAGTGATTGGTTCTGTAAAAGCAGTTGCTCCCTATTTTCACTCAAAAGTAAGTTGTTTTTTTTTAAAGAAATAATTTTTTTTTTAATTGAAAATAAGAATTTTTACTCCAATATTTTTGCCGGATTCAAAAGTAAGTATTTTATTTTGATCCGAATAGTACAATTTTAAATGAATAAGGAAAATCAGTTTTAACTTTTTTTACTCTTTATGAGTTCCTGCTACCTGTACGTTTATGTTTTGAATCGAACGTAGATTTTAAATCCACACCAAACTGTAACATAGAAATTACCACAAAAAGGTTAATAATGTCATAATCGACTTTAAAGAAATATGATTATGCTGGGCCATTTAAACCTACAGTTAAAAACAAATTTTTTATTTTATTTTGTGCTCCTGTTCAACCGATCGGAGCATACTTACAGGCGGGGCTTACAGTATCACGTAATTTAATTGGTGGCTCGATCCACCAATCACACAACACTATTTTCTTTCGGTGTGTTTTGATTGGTTCTCCTCAATTAAGTTACAAAATCCCAAACTTAAAACTTTTCCAAAAAATTTGATAATGCAAAACGGCATAAATAAAAATTCCGGCTATTTAATTAAATTTTTTAGTCAAAAACCCATGATTTTGAAAATTTAATCCTTACTTTAACAACTGTCGGCCTCTACCGACAATATTGAAAATTACTAGTCGGGTTCCACACTTTTTGTTATTGATCGACCACTCTTTCGTTTAGTTTAGCTTCCGATTAATAGGTGGCTACCAAAGTCACAAAATAATTTTAATATTTCATAGCCGCTTTTTCGAGGAGATAATTTTTCTATTTACTTTTTATTACTTTTTTTATTGGTGGTAAAATTATGAGTGAGTGTTAAGAAATCCTGTAGCTAGTGGTAAACCGCAGTCTTAGCGAACGAGCCACACACTTCCCGCCTTTAATGAGGTTCGTGCGTTCAGGTTATTATCATAAAAAATTTTAAATTTGTTTCGCTTGAACAAACATATTGGAATCGTTCGGGTAACTTAGGTGTCTTTAACTTTGCAAGAATGCAACACCAGTAATTTGATTTTTCAAAACTTAAATTCACCGCAAAGAAAATACTTGGGATAATTTGATCGACTTTTGTAATTAAAAGGGGAGCGGCGCGGTGTTTTAATTTAAACAAAGTTTCGATTGTTGACATTTTCAGGGAGGAACTTTTTCTCAAATGTTAAACCGAGATAATTAAAAAAGTTTTTATCGAAATAATTTTCGTGCAAATTTTTAACTATGGTAGACTCTTGTTTAAATGAATAAATTTGACAATTTAGTTTTATCTTATTAAGGAATTTGTCAATAACATTAATTTTTTTATTATTTCTCTCTGTCTTTATCCTCCGCGTGTTAGAAAGAAAAAGAAAATGTAGGTGGATTTTTTTAAATTAAAAAAAAAAGAAATGCTGGGGAGATGGGGAATTTTTGAAAAAGAATTTTTAGGGTTCTTTTATGAAAAATTTACCAAGGGTCAAGGTAGAGAAAGGAAACTGATCTCCATAATAGGTACAAAATCAGAGTTGTAAATTATAAACGGGTGGTATTTTATTATTAATTTATTAAAAATAAATCTAGCTCAGTCGGTTGAATAATCAGCATGAGACTCATTTTTAAATAAATTAATATGGGGACGTATATTAATTACGTGAAGCAATTTTGCCGATTTTTCGAGCCCCCCCACCCCCCCGGTGAGATGTTGTGAGATTAGCTCGACCTCCCTCTCTAATCTCACGTGAGATTGTTTTAGTTAATTATTTAAATAACTTAATTTAACCCAGTTCTATCGCAATTTTACAGTTTATTACGGATAAAAAAATTACGTGATATTTGCGGAGACCCCCCTTCCCCCCACGTGAGATTGGGTGAGATTTTGATCGACCCCCTTCCCCCCTAATCACCTCACGTAATAAATGGACGTCCCTATCCAGAGAGATCAAAATTTGTGTTTAGGAAATTACTCTTCTATTAATTACATTTCCAAAATTTAACTTTTTATATCTTTTTATATGCAGCTTATTGTACAAGATTTTGTCAACTTTATTCTGCACAAAACTTATACAATTTCTTGTAGTCTTGTAGTAGTCCTGTTAAAAGCATTGGATTAGTTAAGAATAGTTAAAAGTTACTGGTGAGTGGGGGGGGGGGGGTAATTTAATAGTTTTCTATTTTGGTTTTTAATAGTAATTTTGAAAATAGATCGTGATTTAAATTAATTTTCCTGCCTGTTGGTAGTTGTAGATCTCTATTTTGCAGCCAATGGTAAGTCACGAATGAGGATGACGTCACATGGCAGATATCCCTTTCAGTGCCGGATTTAGCTAGTCTAGCGCCCCAGGCTACACAGAGAAAAAATTGAAGTAAATTTTACTATAATTGAAGTGCAAATCAGCCTCACATCAATTTTGAAGTAAATTTTACTAAATTTTATGTAAATTTTACTAAATTTTATGTAAATTTTACTAAATTTTATGTAAAATTTACTAAATTTGATATAAACTTTACTCTAATTGATGTAATAAATACTTCAAAATTATTACGAGGATTGTTTTTTTTTGTGTAATAACTTCAGGCGCCTATCGTATTTACTTAGATTAACTACAATTTAGGTAGGTAGGTGACTACACTTCAAAAATTAAAGTAAACGACAAATAAATAAATAACTTAATGTTAATATATTTTATGATTGTTGAACATAAACGCGGAAATGCCTGGCGGATTGCGCCTTTTATATTTTGACGCCGCAGGCGATCGCCTGTTGTGCCTACTGGTAAATCCGGCCCTGATCCCTTTAGTGACTCTACGATATTTCACTATTTGCTGCGAAAAAATTTAACAATTTACTTACCAAATACTACCAGTTTTAGCTTTCTTTAAAATTAATTTATTTTTAGTTTGTCTTTTGTGCATTTAACGTGAATTTTGTAAAAATGATTAACAGTGATATCGACAACAAAATTGTAATAACCTGATTTCTTGGTAGGGGGAAGTCAGCTCTTTTTAAAAATTATTTTAAATTATTATTTAAAATTACCGTAGTAGAGATGCAATTGAGTTTTTAAGTAAAATTAAATTTAAAAAAATTCTGAAAAATTCGAAATATTATTTTTTTTTTAATTATAAAAACGTCTTTTATTAATGTTTTCATGATTTTGCAAAATCATGCTTGTAATTTTTGAAATTTTTTTTTCTTACGATAAATTTAACCACTCCCAATAAGGGGGCATCCATTAATTACGTGAGGCGTTTAGGGGGGGGAGGGGGTCGAGCTGAATCTCACTAAATCTCACGAGGGGGAGAGGGGAGTCTCGGCAAATATCACGTAATTTTTTTGTGTTTTTCTTCTTAAATAAAAATAAATTAAGCAAATTATGCTTTTTTAATAAATCCAACGCAATCAAGCACAGATTAACGCATTTACACTAAAAATACGCATTTTAAAAATCTCACGTGAGATTAGAAGGGGAGGGAGGGGGTCGAGCCAAATCTCACGACATCTTACTAAGGGGGGCGGGGGGGGGGTCTAAAAATCGCCAAAATCACCTCACGTAATTAATGGACGCCCCTAAGATATTTTATTAGCTTTTGTTTCTTCAACACTCTACACCATTTTAAAACTGGCGTACGTGCAAATTCCATTTTAGTTTGTGAATTTTAATCTAATCTGACAGTTTCAAGACGGTTTGAAGTGCTGCAGAAACAAAGCTATTGCGGTACACCGCTATTGCTTTCTGGCAAGTTTTATTAAATATTAAATATTTATATACAGTGGCGTATCTTTAAATTTTTCACCATTGCCGTAGCTACGGTTTTGCGGCGAGAGGGGGGACCTGCTTAACAATATTTCATGATCATCTGTTTCTGAGTATCAGAAAATTTGTAAGAAAGGTTAGCATTGGTAATCGCAATAATTGTTTTACTTGTTTTCGTCAATTTACTTTTTTTAATATTAACAGATTGTATAGCCTGGGGGTATTCCATACCCCTAGATCGCAGGTCAGAAACCCCATGGTTCACATTAAATAGTGATAATATAATTATTACATTTTATATAACAAAACTCCAAACTACAATTTTTCTACAACTACAAATATCCAATTTTTACAATAAAAAAGGTTTCGGAATTTAATTTTCAAATAATTTAGACCTCATAACGAAATGAGTTTGATATGCTAGATCTACAGTATGAAATCGGACAGTGGCGTCAGTGGCGTATTTAGAGGGGGACAAAGAAAAGCAATTGCCCTTCCCCCCCAAGGATGACTCTCAGATTGTACCCATAAAGCTCCCCCCTGATAAAAATAATGTTTACCACGAAGTTTTAAAATTTAAATACTAACTTTAAATTATTAGAACTTGGGAATTTTTCAGCTTTTTCTGTCGAAATTTGTATAATTTTTCTATCTACTGTAGGTATTCTAGAAGAGAGGGAATTTTATTATATGTTCTAGACCAGCCGGTTTACATTTTTGACTGTTACATAATTTCCCAGTTTTTCCTGGCGAAATTTGCAAAATTATAAATCCCCTATGTTCTCCGAGTATTCTAAAGGAGTGGAAATCCTGTGATATGTACTGGAGGGTGTTCCACACCCCCCAGACCCCCCGGTTTACAATTTTCATTTATATTTTTTATAATTAACTTTCAAAGTAACACAGAAAGTTGCTGCTTAACTCCGTGAGCAGTAAGATAATTAAATAAATATGCTTTTCAAGTTTTCATTTTTTCTAGCCGAAGTTTAAATTTCCCTAATTTTTCTACCAAAAAATGACACATTGTAGCAGGAGCAGCAGAAACGTGCTGCTGACGCGCATGAATAGATTAACGAGATTCTAAAAAATTCTGTAATCTGTCCCCCCCCCCAAAAGCATTTACTAAATACGCCATTGAAATCGGAATACAATTAGGGTTGAGAATAAAATTGAGAATCTTATATGCAAGGTGTCTCTCCTTCACTAACAATAGCAGAAACTACTATTTTAACTTTTTTGCATCGGTTGCGGGGGGGGGGGCTTAATTTTTTTTTTAAATTCCTATTCAAAAAGACTAAGTGGTCAGCACCCCCACAGCATTGATTTTTTAGTTTAGCTAAGTGATTCTTTACTTTTTTGAAATATACAAACTAGATTCTAACTCTTTATTTCCTAAAATCAACAGCTTTCGAGTTATGGATTCTACTGCATCATAAACTTGGGAATGAATTAAGCAAATATAACATAATCATCAGAAGCGAATGATTGTTTTGTTTCCGAGATTGGTTATTTACAGTTTATATATAACCCAGACCTGGGGGTCTGGGTGGTATGGAATACCAGCCAGGCAGAACAATTTTAATAATATTAAAAATTAAAGCTGCAATAAATTGATGAAAAAATTAAGAGATGGTTCCCCAACCCCTTCGCAACGCGTGGTTTTATGTATATTAGGAAGTATTGCACCGGAGAGAATTGCTTTTTGCGGTAAATCTGTTAGTTTACTTACAACCAGAAAACTTGAACAAATAAGATTACTCAGCAAATATCGATTACCGTGAGCAATTTTATGTAAATTGTTTTACATTTTGAAGTGTAAGGAGGACTGGAGGAGCAATTTTCTATATAAATTAGTCTTGCAGGCGATAAGCTCGAATGAGCATTAAAATAAGCAGACCACGAGAAGGGCGCGACTTGCATGTCGAACCACCAAACACGAGATAACTGGGCTACCTCATTGCTTCTTCTGCTACTTTAGCTTATTTATTTAATATTATTATTATTATTAACATTCGATGTAGTTTTCTTATTATTGTAAATTAAGCTTAACAATAGAAAATGTTGAAGACGACGAGTTTCTCCGCAACCGTGATAAGGCTACTTAAAACTCATTAGGGCTGATATAATTACAAACAAAAGCCTGCGAATGACTTCTATACTTGAGGAGCTTTGGGTATCATTAATAATGGCGATACGTTGTTATAATAAACTATTGTTGGGAAGTCATTGTTTGCATGTCTCTAAGGATGTGTTGATTCTCTGAATAATTAATAATGTCACCGCTTCGTTATTATGATAGTTTTGACACAAATGCATATTATCTTACATTTTAATTTTATAAATGCATTTTCCGTCGGAACAAAAAATTCTTTTATGAGATTCAGCGAGGACCACCCGTTTGCCGCTTCCTAGCAAAAAGTTAAGTTTTCTTGATTCGTAATTCTTTTGCTCGACTCGTGGATGCCGCCTTCGAGTTATCGTGAATCCAAGTAAAGTCCAGGTTTTTTGTGTTAATTAAGGCCGAGTCTAATATGAGTTTTTGCCGCTACACATGACTGAAGAGCGGACTACCCTCGCTTTCCTGATAACCGTGTCATTAGCTAGATGCTACCACTGTTACACCAGAACTACTTAACAATTGTTTGGATGCTTCTGTTAGTAACAGAATATCTCCTCGTTCGTTCGTCAAGAAAAATTGATTATAGTTGGTCGTCGTTCTCTATTATTCTAATGACTTTTTGTTTTCGACACAATTTATTATGATAGATGCGCCGCATCGCAGCTCCTTTTTTTCTCTTTTTTAATGAAAACATGACTTTGTGTTGTTACGTGTTACGGTTACGTGAAGCGAAAAAAGAGTGTGAGATATCAAGAACCGCAAGCTTGTCTAGAAGGTAAAAGTCGAATCCTGGAAATTAAACGATTTGTCATATAAGTACACTTTGTCACTATGTTGCCGTAAGATATGGGGTGTGTGATTTATAGAAACAAATCACAGAATCCGCGTCTAGAGAATTTAGGGACGGTGGTCAGCGTTCGGCTATAATTCATATAACCAACATATCTACACCCACTGTTGCAAATCTTCTTATATTCTGCCAAATGTCACCACTTAAGACCCTGTTTTACATCTACCCAAAATTCTAAGGAAATCGTTTTATTGTGAACATCCGATGATTTATTAATGCCAATTTTATATTCAATTTTTAAAAATGCCCAACTAATATTTGTCAAACACATTAACGCTATTCGTTCGATCATATATTTCCTTTCCAAATTTGTAGTAATCGCACAGATCGAGACGAGACAATCCTGGTTCCCCGTACCCAGCGATAATGACAGTCGAGAGATTTTCTGTTACGTCTCAAAATAAAACACCCAACATCTGATATTTAAGGTGCCGGATCAAGCTACTTCAGCGCTGGGAGGCAAAGGCATATTTTGAAGTATTAATTAAACTAATAAAATTTTCAAAAAAGTAAAAATGTAAATTTTCGATTGCGAGAACTATCAAAAGATAGATACTCCATCTACATGCAACACTTATCCAAGATGTAACGCGAGACTACCGCTAAAGCAGAATCCTCAGCTTAGCACCTACATGGAAATTATGTACACTGTAAAAATTTTTTTATGTAAATTTACATAGAAATCATTGGCAACTTTGTGACCGATGATAATCTATGTAAATATACATAAGGATGTAATTTTACATACCCAAGTAATATGTACTCATATGGAAACTGTAAAAATACTACACTGAAAAATTTTTTTATGTAAATTTACATTAAAAATCATTGACAACTTTGTGACCTATGATAATCTATGTAAATATAATTAGTATGTAATTTTACATACCCAAGTAATCTGTACTCATATGAGAATTGTAAAAATACTAGTTATATCATTGTGATTTCGCAAAATTTTTGTAAATTTACAGAACAAAAATTAATTTTACATTATCTAAATCAGTAAATTTACATTGTGTTATTATTTTTACACACATTTTACATGAACGTTACCGAAATTATTTATTTACATAGACTTTCAAAGTAAGTTTTACCACAAAAATCATTGTAATTTTCCATAAATTTTTAACAGTGTATTGCCTAAACCTACAAATGTACTTATTCTCAAAAAGTGATAGTCTCTTATTATGTTATTATGTAGGTAAGATCAATTACAGAACATATACACAAGTTTTCAGTTTTTGAAACCGGGGGGTCTGGGGGGTGTGGAACACCCTCCAGTACACCTAAACAAAATTAGTCCCAGAATCTAGCTTCCTATAGAACTTAGATCCAGTAATGCCCAGTGGAATCACAACTTTAAATCTGTTTGCTATTTGGAATATGTTCGGTAGAACATATCGGTATTTGTGTTTTTAACACACTTACAGGTATACTGGAGGGTGTTCCACACCCCCCAGACCCCCGGTTGTAAAACTGAAAACTTGCATAGGTACAAGTCATATTCTGTGTGATTGCTGTTATATGTTGCTGAATTAAACGGCAAAAATAAGTGATAAAATTAAGCAAAAAAAAGGAAAATTCGATCATTTTCAATGATTTTTTTTTACAATTTCCGGAGACAAATCTCCTGAGGTAAAGGCTAAAATAATTGTTAAAAATAATATTAAATAGATAGGGGGGTCACCCCGATAGCGGTGGGTGATGGGGGAAACAGAGGTCATATTCGGTTTCAGGAGATTAATTTATATAAGAATCAGGAGGAATGGTATCAGGGCTTGAAAAAAAATTTGATTTGCAGACCTGGGGTTAATATTAGGGGACGTCCATTAAAATTACGTGGGAATTTAGAGGTGAAGGGGGTCAAGCCGAATCTCATCCAATCTCACGTGGGGGAGTTTTGGTAAATATCACGTATATTTAAAAAAAAACAAATCTTACGACATCTCACCAGGGGTAGAGGGGGTCGAAAAATCGCCTCACGTAATTAATAGCCGCGCCCTATTTATTTTACCTTGCCAATTAAATCAAAGAAAATATGAATTAAATCACAATTCGTGACTTAGCATTTTGTGAGTTGGGGGTCGTCCATAAATTACGTCAAACGAATTTTTAGGTTTTTAGACCCCTCCCTTCTCTTATGTCATATTTAGTCACATTTTCATTGAATTCTTTCCCGCCGAGTGACGTCACAATTCTACCCTATAAAATTTTGTGACATAACAACATTTAACATCCCCCCGGACTCCCTGTCACATTTTTGTCACAAATCTGAGATGACCCCTCTACCCCTAACGTGTTAGGTAGTTTATAGATGACCCCTTATTGATTCGATATGGAGCCCGCCGTTCAGATATTCTTTTAATTGAAAATTTAATATTTTATAGAAAATTAAATTAAAAATACACAATTTTGGAGCCTTTTGAATTTTGGCGCTGGGTGCGGCGGTTCTATTGCACCCATGGTTTATCCGGCGATTAAAAAAGGTAAAAAAATTTGTAGAAAGAAAGTTGATTTGGGAAAAGATTTGTCCCTTGAAATTGTAGAAAAAATCATTAAAGATGATCGATGTTTCCGTGTTTTAGCTTAATTTTTTCATTTATTTTTGCTGTTTAATTTAGCAAAAAATAACAGCAATCATACAGAACATGTACATATGCAAGTTTTCAGTTTTTACAACCGGGGGGTCTGGGGGGTGTGGAACACCCTCCAGTATACCTGTGTGTTGAAAAACACAAATACTCGTAGGTGTACATCCTACCGAACATATTCCAAATAGTAAACAGATTTAAAGTTGTGATTCTACTGGACATTACTGGATCTAGATTACAAAAGATATTGGAAAAATCTGTAGGAAGCTAGATTTTGGGCCCAATTTTGTTTAGGTGTACTGGAGGGTGTTCCACACCCCCCAGACCCCCCGGTTTGAAACTGAAAACTTGTGTATATGTTCTGCGATTGATCTTACCTACTTAAGGGGGTATTCTAGTCTAGAGGCATGAATTTTCGGGCGGTTTTTGAAGCTCTGTACAAATCCATTTTTTTATCATTTGTTTATTGATATTTTAAGATTACACAAAAAATTAACCGAAAAAAACAACTCAAAATTCACAAAGTCATGAGCTGGCAAAGTGAAGGAGGTCCAAAAAAAACTGGGGTGCACGATATCTCAAGTTCTAATGAACCGATTTATTTGAAATTTGGTGTGAATGTTCTTTATAGATGCCGCTATAGCATGAACCACGCTCAGATCCAAATTTTTAGTTTTACTATTTTTTAAAATTCGGAATTACTTAAATTTTACGTTTTAATCACATTGGACCTGGCAATATTTAAATAATAATTTTTAGTTCAAAAAATTTGTGTAGTAAGTACCTGATTTTAATAGAACAAATTTACTCAGATTTTCTGAATTTTTTTGTTGCAGAAAAGCTAATGAAACAAAAACTACTCTTGAGTTCGTATACGACAATAGTATGTAGGGGAGAGTGGGGGAATATCGACTACTTAAGCGCCATTAAAGATTTCTAGTAGTAATCTTCGGAATTAGATGCTCAAAATGGTAAAATTGCTTGGTTGCTTTATCTAGTACGAGATTCTTATATTGATTTAAAAAAAAAGAAATGACTTTATTTATATGGTATATTTTTTTATGGCGCCAAGTTTATGAGATTTGAAGCTGGTCGATATTCCCCACTCTTCCCTACATAGTACATCAACAATATTTCTCCCGTTTTTTTCAAATTTCAGGGGAATTCTTCCTCGATTGATTTTTAAGAGCCTCTGGGCTATAACTCAATACACAACGGATAAAGAGGAACCGACGGGGGGGGGGGCATTAAACAGAACCAAAGACCTGCTGGTTTCAGAAACCGAAAATTTATTCGCATTTGATTTCAGAACAAATACATTTATTGTGATGGTTTGAATTTCAATTAGGGACGTCCATTAATTACGTGAAGCCATTTTGGCGATTTTTTGCCCCCCTCCCCCACTGGTGAATTTGGCTCGATCCCTCTCCCTTCTAATCTCACGTGAGATTGTTTGTTTTACTTAATTTAACCCAGTTTCTGGCAGAGAAAAAAAATTACGTGATATTTGCCGAGGCTTTCCCTTTTCTCCGCGTAAGATTGGGCGAGATTCTGCTTGTCCCCCCCCCCCTCACAAATGTCTCACGTAATTAATGGACGTTCCCATACCTATACATAGGTATAACTACATTTTGACTTTACCTTCCCAGTCGTCACAGCTGATTCCAAATAATTTGGCCGATAACTTGACTCTAAGGGCTGATCCACAGGAAAAGTTTATTGAGGGGGGAAATGAGGCTGGGTGAGGGGTAAATAAATATATTTTGATAGGAATTTAGGTTAGTATCTTTACCAAATTTTAACAAAATTTAGTAGATCTTGTTGATATTTGAAGAAGAAGGAGGTAATTATTCTGTTATCCTTGTGTCCGTTCTGGCTTGATTCACTTATAATTTCGGCTCTTGGCATTTATATTCCCGGTAATCTTAAAATGTGAGCTTCTTGACTCTCACCTGGCAATTTAGTAACTACATAATATTACAAATTAATCTCCATCCTTTAACCCTAAAATCTAACCTAAAGGGTTATCCTTTATTCCCTTGAGGTTCTAACAGGGGGGGAGGGGGTTAGAATAACATCACGATTAATCACGATGCTGTGACAATCACGTGTATTTTTTCTTGCAACCACGTGAAATCCCGAGCGAGTAAATTGATGCCTAAAAAGCAACATAACAACAATATTTAGCTCTCATCTAGCTTCCGGCACTGGAAGTGCCTGTTTCGCCGTTTCTACTTGAAGAAATTTTTCAAAAAAAATGCACGTGCTATTGGGTAGGGAGGGTAGGAGTAGCCTAAAACCTCACGATGTATCACCTAAGGGGAAGGGGGGTGTAAAAAAATGGCATAAAAAACCTCACGTGATTAAAGGACGGCCCCTAACCTAATCTAAAATCTAATCGTAATCTAACCTAACCCAACTCGTGACTCAAAGACTATCTTGACAAAGTACTTCGGTTGTTTGCCATTGCCTTGCAAGGGAAGACGATAAGAATAAAATATTTACTCCGCCCGAGATCAAAGTATCTTAGCTATAACCGCTTTTATAGTCTTATCGATCTTGAACCTAATCTAATTCAACTTAAAGAAAGGTAACTGAACTGTAGCCTAACTTATATGCAATAGCGGGAAAATGCCGAGCGAGGCGAAGCCGAGTTCGGCACTCGCGTAGTATCAAATACCTTTTTGTGCTAGTGTCTGCTTTAATTAATCAATATTTTTCAATAATTATTATTTTATTAAATGAGCGTCCCCGAGCGTTCAATTATGCTTTGGGAACTCTATTTCTATTTCATATTCTATATATTTTTTCTTATTATCGAAGGTGGCTTTTTATAGATACCTAGTACGAATCTCGTCACAAAAGTGGCACTTTTTCTCCTTAGAAGAATAATTTACTATTTAAAAAAATATATAATTTTACTTTTCTTTTTTAAAAATCGTAAAACATTTTTTCCGATCAGATACTTCTGAACTAAGCCTGGTATATTTAGCTTTTTTGTTGGCAACTTAGCTGTATGAAGTTGGAAAAATCTTGCAGGACTTATGAGATTTTGGAAAAATAAGTTCAAACGACCATTCGGAGCCGAAGTTTTACAATACAAAATTTTAAGGGATTAAGACCGTCGAGATATGTAAATACTTGTTAAGGGCAGCGCAAGGAAGATTAGAGTGACATTTTGTTTTAATCGTGTGTCACAAAATTGTTACGGGGGAATTAGGACGTCTGTTCGGGGATTACCGAACTTGACGTGAAAAAATGACCGGAAACGCTGGCATTTTCTTTTTAAGAAGTTCATTTTTAAAAACAAATTAACGAAGTAATTTTTCGAAAAAGCCGATACATAATTTATTTGTGTTTAGAAAAATTTTTATAGTTTATTAGGAAGAGTAAGAAAATGTAGATGAATGCGCTTCTTATGCTCGGTGTTTCCAACTAAAATACAACAAAAAATTGTATTCGACAGAAAAAAACTGGGAAGGCGTACTGATGTTTTTTGGGGAGTGAAAAATGAGCCGGAGCCTGCCCGGATCTTTGAGTCTCCGGACTACTCCGGAAAAATCTAGGCCAGGAGCGTACTTGAAAAAATGCTCCATTTTATTTTTCATTATTATTTTCTTACGTAACTGCCAGTAATTGAACCAATCGGGAAACTGTTAAATACCTTCGAGGGTATCGAAATAAAATTATTTTTTGTTCGAAATTGCCGATTAACTTACAAAGAAAACGGCGATCGAATTTCACCCTTAATTAAATAATCGATTTTTTTACAAATTGAACAATGTCGCAAAGAAGTCCTTCCCTGAGTGATTATGGTACCCTTCTCACAGCGACGTATCTACAATTTATTGCAGACAAAATAAGCCCCAATATTTCCATCCGTTTCTTTCCCTCGCATTGTAAGGCGCGTCAGAAAGGGAAATGAAAAATACAACGCAACTGAAAAATTCTGTAACGTTTTAGTTTCCTTCCGGTGACTATGTCACCAAAAAAAGAAATTTATTTTGTACTAACTACACGTTAAATATATTTCATGTTTGTTTTCTTGCTTGATGCAAAGAATGGGATAAATTTATTTACAGGATTCGGTAAATTCTCACTTGCAGGTTCAATCTATGAATCTTTAATTTTTATGTGCATTGCGTGATTTTCCTATCAGGGGGTTTATTATCAAACCACGCCGATTTCCACTCGGCCATTAACCAAGAAGTTAACACTAAAGTGCCATCGTTAGATGAAAATTTGAAATTTTTTCCGTCACAAATTGAATGAAGAAAGTTGTAACTTTTTTAGCCAAACCAAACTTTTCAAGTTGGAGTATCAATTTTCACTAAATAATGTTTGATCGGATTTAGGGGATGCTCTATCAATGTGTCAAAATGAGCAACAGAGCATAACAAAAGTGTGTACGCCGATAGTTGCTTTCATTAGGAAGTCGAAGCAAACAAAAGTAGTTTCGGGTTTGCAAAAAATTTCTGTCAGATGACGTAACAATGGATGTCGTTGCGCGGTCAATGTTATGCTGTGATGCGATTTTTCCACGTCAGCACAAGGCGACTCTTTGTCTGATAAGGGACGTCTTTTCCAGAGGCGTCGTTTGTAACTCGCAAAATTTTTCATAACTTGGTCTGACGATTCTTGAACGTGCGAAACGTATGCATTACACGTTACACCTGCTTTCGTAAATTTAAAAACCGCGAAACCGACATTTTAAAACTTAAAATGCGGTTCCTTTAGGGTTGACATAATAAATTATGAAAGTTGCCGCGTGATTAATAATTTTATTTACTTAAAAGTATGAAAAGGTTGTGCAGCCACTGACGATATTAGGACTAGTGGGTGTGTGATGATGTGACAAGGGGTGCAGAATGGGAATCTAGGAATGCATAAGGGTTGGGAATGTCGGTGACATCACATTAATCTCTTTGAATTAAGATGCCGGCTCAATCATTGCCTCGCTGGTAGTTTTTTGTTTGTTGTTTGCTTTAGTTTTGGCTTTGTTACTTTTTTCCACAAACAAATTTTGTTCGTGGCTCCTTTATGAGGGTGCATGGTGTAAACGAGTGCGCTAAGTATTAAATTTAAAGTTCATAATATCGAAACGTTATTTAAATGACTATGATAATTAATGCAAATTTAGCCCATTATGAAACAATATGACGGCATCGTTTAACATTATGCGATATTAATTGCGAAAAGCCATTATTATTATGTCATTAGCACTTTGTGAACAACTTCCATGAGATTTGCTCCGGCATAAATTTTACTATATTAATTTATTTTTTAAAAAACAACCGAGTTGCGCCCAAAAATCCAAATTAATTTGTAGTCGAGAACAAACTTTTTACTTCCTTCTTTAAAGATTGTAACGCCCCAATGGCCTCATTTGATTAGTTTTGTAATCAATGCCACCCCTTAAAGTCAAACAGGGAAATGCTCGCACCGGAAAAGGGCGACCGACGTCGTTCAGCCTCATCGAAAATTTCCGAAGGGGTCCCTTTTCTTTAAAAAAAAGTCCAATGCCTTCGATACGTAATTGACTTTAGTTTAGTGTTTAAATTAATAGTCAACTGATTTAAGTTTGTATTGTTAAACGTGTGCACCCTTAAAGTGCCTAGGGATGACTTGCTCTTTCCTCGCATTATTTAGGTCGAATTAATTATGAAAGTTGACCCAATACTTCAATTTCTATTTGAATCATGATTTATCTACAAGTGTCAATTATCTTCTCATGTATTTTATATAACAGAATTTTTTTAAATAAATTAAGTAAGTTGAGTTTAGGAAAGGCAGACACCAAGACGATGTACAAGACCAGTACACCAAGTACTGGTAACATCTTTTAAGAGCTGGGCAGCAAAAAGGTAAAAATGCGATAGTCTATCAATTTTTTATTTAAACTTTACCCCTTAATAAATGCACCCGTCTGCGTCGATCATAAATAATAATATAACGATAACAATCAGACCGAATGTGTCACATGTGTCGGGGACATTTCCCAGCAATTGTTTGCCATGCTAATTGTGAATGCTATATTTGGAATTTCAAATTTTTCAATTTACTGCAAAAATATAATCTGACGTTGAGAGTTCACCTATCGCATTGATTAAAACTGGAATAAATTCAATACATTCAATTTATGAGTGCGAAACAGAATGAAACAGGTGTAATATTGTGCTAGCTCGTAATAATATTTTATTAAAAGGGCATTAACCATAGAAACCGTAGTTCTATAAACATCAACACATTTATTTTAATAAAAAAATAATTTAAAATTACAAAATTAAGGATGAACGGCAGACACTTATTTCTCCTTATAATCCAAAAACTTATTTATTCCTGCTTCCCTAATTATTTTAGAGAAAAAAATGAAAGACAAAAATAATGCAAAAACATAAACTACGAATGATAAGAGCATTAGATTTCATCTAACTTTTACTTAAAAAGTCAAAAAATGCTTTTGAAATTGTTAAAGTTTCAATTATCAGACTGGCCATGTAAGTTTCCAAAGTAATTATTTTTGACAATAAAAATTAAATTGAATTTATTATATGGCCAAAAAATGAAAATTTTAACAATTTCGAAAGCATTTTTTTGACTTTTTCTAATCTAATGCTCTTATCATTCGTAGTTTATATTTGTGTCTTCACAAACTCATTCAGCCTCCGGTATATACGCTTTGTTGTAACGGAGGATTTATATAGTACATAGTTTAGTTTACCAAGTTCAAATTGAAAATCCGCAGAATTTTTTTTACTGAATTTTAAATTCCTAACTCAAAAACAGTTAATTTTAAACCATAAAAGGCTAAACAAAATGTTCATCAAATTGATTAAACATCATTATTTTTACGCCGATGAACAAACTACATTGCATTGATGAACAAACTCATAAATCCAATTATTTTTTCAAGAATTTGGTGAATTATTTTGTTTTTTTTGTTTTTGTTTTGCATCAATACGGGCTCAATGCAGAGTAATATTAATCCTTCACGGAAAGGGGGAGGCAACTCGATTTATAATATAAAATTAAAAAATTGGAAGTAAGTGCCTAAACCAATCAACTTTGTCAAAAAAATCTCTTGAAAACGACAAATCTAAGAAAATCACAGAACTTAAAGCGAATAAATAATATAAACTTTGAATTTTAAGTTTTTTCCGCTAATTAGTTTACGTTGCAGAAACTAGGTGGCGAAACCAGGCTTTTGCCGTGAAAATGGCCTCTGAGCGGTTGAAACAAATTTTGTCTTTTGAGTTTTAATTTAGATTTTTTTAAATTTTATATTTTGGGGAATTACAATAACTACCTACTCACTCAAAAATCAATATTGTATTCCCCAATATTGTGCAATGTATTTTTGGAAGAACTGGCGAGATTTGAAAATAATTCATTTTGGATTGGGACAAAAATACAATTTGAATTCGGAAATATTAAATTAATTAAAATTGCGATTGAGATGGTGAAATTTATAATAATTAAAGTTAAAAATTTAAGATATCTTAGCATGAAATTTAATACAGTTGCATATGGGCAAGTTATCTGTTTGTTTTGCGTTTCTATTTCTATTATATTAGAAAGTAAGTGTGGATTAACGTTTTAATTTGGAGTTAAATTTATATTAAAAGAAAAATAAATAGAAATTATTAAATTTGAAGAATTCACTGGCGTCCTTTACAGCTCAAAAAACGTCAATTTTTGCACCAAAAAATTTTTTTCATTAATTAAAAAACAAAAAATAAATTCTATTTTTTATTTTTCATATTTAATACATTTTTTATATTTTTGTCGGTTACTGTCAGTTAATTTATACCACGAATTTCACTTTTTCCTATATACCATTGGAAAGAGGACAATTTTTTAAGTATATTAAAAAAAATTTTTCTTGGATTAACCATTACTTTTCGAGAAAACGGTATTTGAAAATCAAAATTTTCCATATATTTTACATGGGAGCACATAGAAATTGCAAGTACTGGGTTTCCTGTTGACGGTACGAGTACTCTGAACTAGTCTTACTGATAGCCGTTACCTGCGTGTCCAGCCCACCCAGACCGCCGTGGATATCTACTTCAAGCGTAATTTTAAAGAATTTCAATATCAAACCTTCATACACCAGATAAAGAAGATTAAATGCTTCGCATGTCACTAAGCTACGCGATGTAAACATGCATGTCATACCTCGGCGAGTGCGGGCTACCCAGTCGAGGTGGATTGAGTTCAGAGATGTTTTTAGCGAGTTGAGCGCCAGCCAAAACGGCCCGTAGCGCTCTGAGCGTTGCGAAGGGTCAGTTTTGCCTGGCGCAACTACGGCAAATCACGGATCCATCGTAAAATGAATAAATTAAATTAATTTGGCTCTTCCCACTAATTTTTACATGGGATTTTATACAGGGTGATGAATGACTTAGCCGAACATAGGAAATTAACATGTAAAAACTTATTTACTCAAATTCCTGCTTCCCTAATTATTTTAGAGTAAAAATTAAAGAAACAAAAATAATGCCGAAATATAAATTACGAAGGATAAGATCATTAAATTTTATTAAGTTTTACTTAAAAAGTCAAAAAATGATTCTTAAATTGTTAAAAGTATCATTTATAAGATTGGCCATGTAAGTTTCTATGGTAATTATTTTTGAAAGTGTAAATTAAATTGAATTTATTACATGGCCAGTATAAATGAAAATTTTAACAATTGCGAAAGCATTTTTTGACCTTTTAAGTAAAAGTTAGATGAAATCTAATGGTCTTATCATGCGTAGTTTATATTTCTGCATTATTTTGGTATCTTTCATTTTTTCTCTAAAATAATTAGCAAAGCAGGAATTCGCATAAATAAGTTCGGCCAACTCATTCAGCACTCAATAATTAAAATTTTCGATCTCTAAATGCCGTTTTTTCAAAAACTAATGGATAATCCAAGAAAAAAACCGTTCATAAAATGAAGTGGTTAACCAAAACCCATCCAGAGTTGTAGCGCTATTGTGAATATGTTACGGTCAATGATGACAGTTCGGCCATTAACGTCAATAACCGTGTATTTTGGGTTATGTTGACATTTAAAATTTCATAAGTGGTTTTTACATCCCTCAGTCGAGTCGGCCCCCCGGTCGAGGTGGATTGATTTCAGGGATGTTTTTAGCGATTAACCTCCTTTGTTTTCTTTGGCGAGCCGTAGCTGTCTTTGAGTCAACTTGTTCAAAAAAGTTAAATCTAAAAAAATTAAAGATACAGTCCTCTTTAAGTGATGGCGAAACGACGTTGGCGAAATATTTATTTCATTCTGCATGGGTTGGGTTCAATAAGCAATAAAATAAATAATGGAATCATTGAATAACAGTGGTGGCTCTTAGCTTTTTCATTTGAGGAGGCTAATCAGTATAGTTTAAACCCACTACATCTTTTTTGAATTGAAAAAAAAAATAACTGGAATGATGCTATATACGGGCTGACACTGACGGTTGAGGCTTCTGTCACTCTGGGTTAATCTGCGCTTGATGATGAGAAGTTTCTTTGGAGTAAACTTGAAATTATCATTAGTCCACTAAAACCTTGCGATCCATGTGACGGTTAAACCACCTTCATGTAGTTCTAGGAAAAAAAGTATCTATATCCTATCCTTTGATAGATCTCACGATCGATAATCTGCGATGTACAAAAATTTATGTTGTCATTGAAGTGGAACGCTCCTGACGAAGTTGATCATAGATCATAAAAAAATAAAAATTGCTAGTTTTCAAACCGGGGGGTCTCTTGATTCTTTTGACTCACCTGCGCAGTGGTGGATTTACCAACAGGCTGAGTAGGCTGAAGCCTAGGGCGGCAGATTTTAGGGGGCGGCAAATCTTACGTATGTATATGAAAAATTACTCGCTCTATAAAATACGAGTATACTTTTGTGATCATGAATTTTTAAAATATTCCAATAGTTTTTCAATATTACAATTTAAATTTAGTAAATTTTTCTCATTTTTTTTATGAATCATAAATTTGCAAATTCGTCACTGTCCCAGCGTATGCTATCGTAACAGAAACTTTTAAAAATGCAAAGAGTAGGAATAATCCGGGGGGTCTGTGGGGCATGGAATGCCCTCCAGTGCATTATTTGCTGTTTCTTCACGGGTTATTCAGTTATCAACGTTTCGAGATATTTAACATCGAGATAATTAACCAAAAATTCACTGGATTCACCCCCAGACCCCCCGGATTGACACTTTTATTTTATGGTATTAAGGGGCAACCTACATAAACGCGCATAAACGCGTAGAAAATAAAATAATCGGGAATAATCTTAGAAAATCTTAAATTGCTCTGGAGGGCATTCCATGTCCCATATTTAAAAAAAAACAGTTTTTTACTTTCAATGCTAAAATCTTTTAATACAGGCAGAGCAGGCTGAAGCCTAATGCGGCAGATTTTAGGGGGCGACAAATATTACAATTTAAATTTAGTAAATTTTACTCTTTTTATTTTATTAATCACTGCTACAATTTGAAAAACTAGAGTATCGAATTTCAGAGATCAGTAGGGGCGGCAAAAAGGGAATAGCCCACAGGCGGAAAATTTGCAAATCCGCCACTGCACCTGCAGTTTAATCGGAGATATCTCGAAATCATCAGTATTACAGAAAAACTTGCGATCAATGTAATAACTACATTAGTTGTACTCTAGATACGTGTTGGGGAAGGAGTATTTATCTTGTTTTCCTTCTTTGAAATTTTCAATAATTTAATACTCCAGAATTTCCAGAATGTCCGTTGCCTCATCTGATGAGCAGCCGCTGCTGATTAGGATTTTCTATATTTTCATATGCATTCATTAGATGTTGTTCGCCATAGAACCATAGCATTACGTCATCAGCGAACAGGCAAAAAGTTTGGCATTACATTCTGGATTATGAATTAAACCAGATTTAAAACAGTTTTGAATTGGTTCAAGAGCGCTCACAAGCCAACATTTAGCGCATTAGAAACGAAACTTGCTCGGAGAAGATTTAATTTAAGAAAAGGCGAATTATTTTAGCTTGTATTATAATATTTGAGTTAATTATGCTTAAAAATGGAATGAAATTATGTTGTAGGAGAAAAAAAAGTTGAAAAGTATTGCATAAGATTGATGTAGTTTTCGGTTTGGCTCTAAGATATGGCATACAAGAATTTAAAGGCGAGTTTTTCAAACAAGCAACGACAAAATCCACCCTGCGTCTTGCTAATCCTAATAAATCATCTACCAGATGGCATATTTTAGCATTTGTAATGCGATTGCACTGACGTCGTAAGATATATCGACGATATATGCACTTTAAATCGCTTCTATGTGAAGTAATCTACAAGTAAACGATTCGTTTCTTGTTTTAAATTTAATTATTATTTAAAGGGATTTAAAATAATTAACCGTAAGAGCCTTTATGCTAATAAGAAGTGGAGAAGTAGTTAAAACCCCAAGTTTCGGGATTAAGTTTTACTTTGATATCTCATTAGTGTTGTTTTCCTTGGAATGGCTAAATAATAGAAAACTTAAAATATTATATCGAAAGGGAAATAAATGCGACACACGAAAACGCCAACTAATAACTAGATTAAAACACAAAGGGCACTGCAAGATGTATAATCGGGTTAAATGACTGTAAATGGCGTAATATATCAAATCTTCATATTCTAAGTGGTTGGTCACCCTTTGTCCAAACGTCCACTCTTTCACCCTTTCGATAAGGACCTAACATTTCTTATCGTATTCGTCCCCTAATGTATAACTTTAACATGATTTGCTTAAACGAATTGTTTTCATATTTGATTTGTTGCTCGCATTTATAACATCAACCCAAACAAATTACACATCCAGAGCTTGTTTTTTGATTTTGACTTTTCATCTTATTGCATATATACGCGGAGAGCTCCAAAAGTGCCCAACCCAACCCTTATCTTACCCGGCTGTTTAATGTTTTACATGCCTAATTACGCCAAGAGCTAGCAAGTCTTAAACAAAGTAAATTTTTTGTTATGAAGCTGTTAGCATGATTAACGATAGACGTTAATTATACTTGACCCTTGTCCACCATAACTAAAAGAAGGGGGTGAGTTGAAATAGATTTCCGAAATATGAAGCATTATCATCGTGACTTAACTTATTGCTTTCATTGCTTAAGCACCCTTAAAATATTAGTAACGGAAAATTGGACAACATTTTTGAAGTTTCATTGCGGACGGAAGCGGAATTTGCTGCTCGTATTATGTATTTAACTGTTTACCCCCTACTGATAAGGACTATAGTAAATTTGTCTGCGATTGTCCGGTGTAAATTATGGCATAAACTAGTACAAGGCGGTATGGAAGCAAGAAAATTTAATTAATAAACGTTATCTCGAAATGTAAGAAATTTTGATTTATGTTCTTTATATCTCAGCTTGACCACCGCCGCCACACTTTGCATGCTTACTAATTGACTAATTAGGGGTTGAACGACACTCACATAAGACACTCACATATAAGGTGAGATTTTGGAAATATTTTTTAAATTTCGCCACGATCGCGATAAAGACGTAATGAAGCGGTAAGGGGTTGCAACACACAGTTAAGACGAACAAAGTGATATTTCTTCGCTCGGCGGGGAGTCTATGTTGCTCATTGTGGCGTGGACGCTTTTAAAGGGGACGATCGTGGAATTAATTTTTAGGGATGAACGATAACAAATGTTATCCAAATATTACAAATGGTAACTTAAAGTCTCCTGGCGAAAGAAATCTCGTTAAAGCGCTCGGATGAAATTGATAGTCGCAAAAAATTTAAAATCTAAAACAAATAAGCAAAAAAAATTAATTTTAAATAATTGAAAGTGTGGTTCAATTTGTTTAAATTAGTTATGGTTTGTGATAACCCGTTGTTAGAAGTGAATGACTTACAGATGACGATGATGATGATACAAGAAATGGAGAAGAATGTGAGAAGTGAAGCATGCTATTGTACATGCAGATTTGAAGAGGCGGCAGTGTTTTTTTAGTTTGGAAATTTGCAAATCGGAACTTGGAAATTTGGAAAGAGAGAAATGCATGCATGCAATAACCGAAAGCCGAAAGCAATAAAGAGAACTAAAGCAAAGTGTTAAACAAGATTTCCGTTAAATCGCACCCCGGAGTGCGTTTACGATCATATAAAGCCCCTTAAAGCGATCAAAGTTTGTTATGTTTCCACTTTCTTATTACGAACGCCACTCCACTTGGTGTATACTAGTAAATAAAAGTTGAATTTTATGAAAATGACTTTAAGATGAAGACGGTTAAATGATGCTGGGTCGATTTAGCACTGCACTATTAAATTGTCGGATTTAATATTTAATAACTGTGAATATTGCAGGCAAGCAAGAAAGAAAGAAGGTAAAATATATTCAGTCACGTGCTGCAAGCGTTTAAATTGTGTAGAAAACCGCAAGTTAAAATTTACTTGGTCACTTCTTTGCCATTAATGGTAAACTGAAATTTCTTCATAATATCTTTTTCAATTGCTCGCTTTAATGACTTCAAGGTATGCAACTGTATCCAACAAAAAGTTTACGTTGTATGCACGTATGCCCACAATGATTGGCTATTTGTAATGAGTGTATGATTATTTAGCTACCGGATAGATGATAAAAAAAGTTCATTATAACCTCAAAATGAAATAATTTTTATTTTAGCGGTAATAAGGAAGTTGTGAAGTTTGACAGCCGCAAAAACCACCCCATAAAATATATTATTGCACCCCCATTAAAATAACTGCCGCAAGTCGCTTGCTATATGCACGCAGCCAGCGTCTCCATCAACTAACGCGAAGACACCGCGTACTTGCGGCGCACGTATTGTTTTGATATTTTGATATATTAACTCCAGCACCAAATTTATTACATTTAATTAAATTCTTCGTGTTCGAGTTATTAATTTAATTCGATCTTAATTTGATTTAATTGCTTCGTCTACCATGCGTGATGCATTTTAAGTTCGAAACTTTATTTTATAATTTTCAAAAAACAAACTAACTCAAACATTTTTTCAAAAACACTTTTTGAGGTTTCCAAAAAAATTTATTTTTATTCTAAAATAATCAAGATTAGTATCAAATTAAAGCCCTTTCAATCCTCTTTAAATGAGCTATTGCACAGCTCTGTACGACTTATAGAACTTAAGCTATTACATTTTGTATGATTGAGCGTGAGCCAAAAAAGTATCGTTTTTGTGATTTTTAGAATTAAATAACTCAAAAACTATAAGAGTTAGAATTTAAAAAAAATTATATTTGAATTCGGGATGTTAAACAGTATAATTAACCAAAGTTTCAAAGGAATCTGTGATGGTCAATTTGAGTGACTAGTTGGTATGATATGGAATTACCCAATTTATAACTTCAAATTTTGATGTAGCTGTAACTATTGGCAATCCGGGGGGTCTGGGGGGTGTCACCTATAGATATATAACGGATAATATCGGTAAAGGGGCCGTCCATTAATTTCGTACGGGTTTAGGGGGAGGGGGGAGGTATCAGAAATCTTACGGACCCTTACGTGGGGGAGGGGAGAGTCCGACGGATTCCTTACGTAAGTTACTTACGTAAGTTACTTACGAAGTTACTTACGTAAGTTACTTACGAAGTTACTTACGTAAGTTACTTACGAAGTTACTTACGTAAGGAATACGATATATCGTAAAATACCGTTTTTAAATGAAATTTAATTTAAATGACCTTTTTTTTCGGTTTTCACTGTTTTTCAGGTACCCCGTTGACCTTTTTTTTGTGTGCACTTTTTTTTCATAAAAATAATTTTAATAAATTCTTACGTAAGATGTGACGGGAGGAGGGGGGTTACCAAAATCTTACGTGCCCTTATGTGAGGGGTGGAGGGGGTCAAAAATTATTTTGCTTATTTATTTTTATAATTACAACTAAAAATACCGTTAAGTTGTAACTATTGGCAAATCGGGGGGTCTGGGGGGTATGGAATACCTCCCAGTGTGCCGTATCAGCTCACCAGCTACCTGTAGCAGCCCCGTAGCCAGGATTTAATTTCAGGGGGGGGGCACTCATAAAAAAAAATTTTTTTGGCCCTTCCGAGAATTTTTCCGGGAAAATAAAATTTTTGTTCAAAAATAATGTTTTTGTTGTATTTGAAAATAAATATTTTATTTTTTGCTTTTGAACATTTCGGGAGGGACACGTGCCCCCAGGTGCCCCCCCTGGCTACGGGGTTGACCTGTAGACACATAACGGATAAATATCCGTAAAGGATCTACATATTTTTTATTATTTGGCTACTGAATAATTCTCGAACAGAAAGAAAGAGTGAACTGGGGGGTATTCCATACCCCCCAGACCCCCCGGTATGCACTAATTGTTTACTGCCTTTAAAACTTAAATTTAAAATTTAAGTAGTTTTAGGTGTTCTATAATACATTATTCCATACCCCCTGCTCTGCCCCAGCAGTTTTTATTCCGTAAAAGGATAATAATTAATTTAAAAACTGTGTTTTACTGGCGCTCACTATTCTCTCTTTTGCTCACTTGTTTTTTTTGCACGAAAATTTTGATTTCGAAAAATTAAAAAGTTATATTTATTTCAGAAGACCCCCAAAAGCGAATTTTAAACTGCACTTTTTCATATTCATGATGTTAAAAATTAACATTAATTAATTAACATAAATTAATTTTGAGTTTGAATCTGAATTATTTTATCGTAAAACTGCGGTGAAATAGTAATTCACAAAATAGAACAATAAAAGAATGCACACGTTTGGTTTATAAACAAAACTTTCAGGTTTATTCGTCTGGAAAATTTCTCATTTTTAGTGCCAAATTTTCAAATTTGAAAAACAAATTAATTTAAAACAATTTTTTAAATTTTGAAATAAAATATTTTTAAATCTTCTTCTTCCCTTCATAAATTAGGCTATGTTGCCTTTTCCGGCACCCATCTTTTCCTCGGTCGGTCTATGCATCTCCTTCGAGTCGATTTAAATTTAAATTAAATTTTTTAATTAAAGAAATTATTAATTGTAAATTTTTTTTTTTTTGAAAATTTTAAAATTTAGATTTGGTACCTTAAGTATTTATCTTCCGATTTATCGAAATGTCTGTGAAAAGTTTTATTCTTTTTCAGGAAAAACCTGGAAAAGTCAGGGATTTTTAATTATAAAATTCAGTAACCCTGACAAAACTTTCTATACCAACTATACGTATTAGATGAACTCAATATTTTTCCGTGTGGGGGCGTTCGCTTAATGTAAATCGCTAATTAATTAGGCTTTATTCTCAGAACTTTACAAAAGCTACGAATGCGTCAAAAACAACGTACAAAAATTTATTTGTAAATACTAAATTATAGGTATAGTATCCAAAACAACGTTTTGTGATACCTAATAGGAAAAGAAATTCAGTGATATGAGAATTTTTTTCTTATTATTTTTCGAGTTTAAGTAGCAATGAGTTAGTTGAAATATCTGTAGGCACGGGGGATCTACAGTTAAACTTTTAGTACTGACAATATAAAAGATGTTGTCAGTATCTTTTGAGGGAAACCTATACCCCAATGACATTTACCCCATAACAGTTCAACACTTTTCCTCTTCATATCAATCTTTTCTTCTTCTTCTTCTATTTAGAATTTCGCCTACTATTGCCGTTAATGTACCAAGTTTTACACTTTAGACTGTCTTAGCCTTGCTAGATGCATAGCCCAAGGAAAAAAATATGAAAGAAAGGGGCGTGGCCAACTTTTTTTTTTACTTCTTAATACAAAAGTGTATACTAAATAAAATGGAGATCGGGCCGGGCCTTTCAATGTTTGCAGTTGTAGTAAAATCAAAAAAAAAGAGTAAAAGACATACATTAGCTCGCCGGAAAAAGAGTGCAGACAATAAATTTGTCAAACATCTGGTAGTGCAAGTTCTGGGATTCAGTGCTAACAAAACTTAATACCTAATACATCTTACTTTTAAAATTGTGGAAATTTTGTTAAAAAAAAGTCCCCACTACACCACTGGTTAAATTTGAGCTTTAGATCACAGCGTAATCAGTGGTGGCTAGGCATTGAACCGCGGGTTTCGCTTCGAAATTCGCGAATTTAAGCTTTACAAATTACCAAGATTTAAATGCCATGATGTGTGACATCTGTAACTTCAAAATTTTCAAAAATTAAAATTCAATATGGTACCCATACGACTGAAAGAGAGAAGAAGCCCCAGGTTTAAGTCTGCATACTAGATCTGCATCACCATACACATGTAAAATCTAGATAAATTATTAACCTACAGTCTAATTATTACTATTACATCAATTAAAAAATTTTCTGTAGAATCTCAGAAAAATCTCGAATCAAAATTTCAAATAATCAAATGCGGACTTCTGCTTAAAAGTGGTCTAGGTTCCACTTAGCCTTTCTACTTAATAATATATTTTTTATTCATTATATTTAACGGTCATCTAAAACAAGAGTAGGCAATCTTTGTTTTTGGAAAACTAAACAAAAACTTTGACAAAATAGCAACATAATTTGGTAATTCAAAATCAAAACCTGCTGACCGTAGTATACCGATCCCTGGCCTACAATATTGGGAGGAAGCCCCCCCCCCCCACTATAGAGCCGCCTTATATTCAATTGTCTAATCTAAAATTGCAGAATTTTGCGAAAATAATTATTTTACTTAACCCTCTCTAAAGTACTACTTAAGTGCTTCCCGTCTCCGTCAGAAAAAGTGTAGTTTAATTATAGTAGAATCTGTATAGTTCGACATAAACGGGACACATTTCCTGTCCTATACTGAATGTGTCCAATAAAAGGTTGAACTTGATGATTTAATTTAAATAAATTTTGTAAAAAGAATTATTTCGCAAAAATGTTATTTTGTTGTTATTTTCCTATTATAAAGTTCACAACTTGTGAGTCTAATTATTGTCCAATTAGAGAATGTCGAATTATAGGGATTCTGCTGTAATAAATTAATTATTATCAGTATAATATTTAATCGATTTTAATTCTTCTTAGTTTTTCAAGCAGATAATTTATTAGGAAAATGACGGAAAAATTCTAAATTCTGTTTTCTATAAAACACTTATGTTGCTATTCGAGGGCAATGGGAGGGGGGGAGCGGTATTATATTAATCGAATAATTTGAAAGTGCAATAAAAATGAATTTTTTCAAAACCAATCCATAATACTACACTAAATCTATTAGATTCCTTTCTGTTTATCGATTCCCCCCCCCTCCAGACTCTGCGGTCTGTATCAGTTAAACTGCAGATTTTTTCAAACTTGTTCTTCGGATGACGGACACAACAACGAAAATATGATTTTTTCCCGTTTCGGATTCCAATCTGGTAATTAAAACAATTTTTTGTGTTTCTTGGTTTGTATTGCTGCCAATGTATCTTCCAGTTTAGCAGCGTAAACTTACCAACGTTCGACAACATATTTTATTAAAAAAATCTGTTAGCTTTATTATATTTGAAGTACTAAGAGCGGATCTGCATTGAAAAAAATGAAACGAAAGATTTAAGCCCTAATGCTGACTCCCAGATAAACAATCCGCTGTTAATTTCGTGTAGCCTTGTACAACAAAGAAACAGACTTTGTATTTCGTATGATTTCTAGGTCAAACGGTAACCGGCCGACGATTAGATCCGGCCAAATGGCCGATTTCATAAAGAAATTTAAGGTGGCATTATAACAGCATAAGGTAGCGTTTTTGCCATGAGTCTTCGGTTTTTCTTTTACAAAAGTTTTGAAAGATTTCCCTGGGTTGCCTAATTGCCTTCAGATTATCTATAAACATTTACCTTCACTTGAATACCAGATTTTCCCAGCGATATCCACCTAGGTTAAAATATAAAGATACGAAAGAAACCAGTACCTACACAGAGATAAATATGCACAATATTGTGCAGAAAAATTACACAATTGCGTACTTTTTCTACCCAATTTCTTGGTTGGCAAAAGGTTACCGAGCGAAAGAGTAGTTTTAATGTACATTGATTTCGATGAGCTTAAATAGTAATGTTCTGGTGCGTATTCCAGCACGGGGAGGGGAGGGGGGTTTTGACATTTAATTCAATAATTAAGTGATAATTTGAAATTTTACCTGTGTAAATCTACCTGTCCGTGTTGTGTTGGAGTTTCTGCGGAGTTCCATCAAGATGTTAGCATTATTTAAAAATTAATCTTACCGGATGTATAAAAAATAACAATCAGAAAAATTTACATTTGAATGACTTTTTTTGCGTGTCGATTTAAGGATGCAATCATGAAGAGGGTGTAAATTTAGCAATGGACTAGAATGCTTTTTGATAGGTCATATATTCCAAGTTTGAACGAAGCAGATGTTGCATTGCGGTGGTCACTTGGGGTTACACTTTTATATTAAAAGGTGATACCTCAAATGTTGAGCAGGAACGGAACTCGGATTTCCCTAAATTCGAACGATTAAAAATTAGGTTGGAACAAAAAATCAAAGTATCGAATTAAATTGAATGGAATCGATCGACGGTCGTATAAACCGGTAGCGCGGTAATTCAGAATGCGTTGCGGTTTTGTTTTTCATTTTGGGAACTACTGGTATTTGACCATTGTTGTAAAAAAGTCCCACTTCTCATAATCTACTCTCACGGAATTCATAAGATGCTTTTCAATATTAGATAACTTAGACGCGCACACACTCAACCAGACGAGCGGTTAAAAATTCAGCAGCTGAAAGTCTTCTTTTATTAATATCGAAGAAATTAAAATGTTAAGGCATAAATTTTCTTTTTTAAAATAAAACACACCTTTTTATAATTACTCGTAATTTATAAATGCACGTTTTTGCTAGACGTAATAATAACTCACACGAACAAAATTTCTTAATTATCGCAATGACTCAGGATCTGTGCGGAACGTTAATGATTTTTCTCATTTCTTGTGTCTTCTCTTAGGGATGGAAACACACGCCATTCGAACCGACCACTTTGAGATTAAAATAAGTTACACGAAAGATAGAAGTTGAGAGGCGGGGTGGGGGGGGGGGGTGGTACCGAGGCGCCAGGGTTTACTTCGACAATTAAAGTTATTTTTGCGTTTCTATGAAACTTAGTCAAATATAGAAGGAAAATGAAATAAAGGAACGAGATTATTTTTAGGAAAATACACGCACGGAAAATGCGTTACACCATTATCTATCTACAGTCCACCCCAATTCATCAAGAAAGATTGGCGGCGTTAATTTCGTTCGGATCATTAGGTAAGCCCTGTGTCATCAAGCTCCACGTCTACAAGACGCTAGTTAGGTTCGGCTAAATGAGAACCAAAAGCAACACCACGAGGAAGTAATTTTCATTTTCAGCTGTACGCACAACTGTGGGAAATTGAACGAAATGTAGAAAACAAAAGAATTCACGCGGTTAAGAAGTTTCGTGTAATTTTTTTTAAATTTGTCACAAATTAGGCGGCAATTTAAAAAATAAAAATATTTTATTACTTAATTTTTTGAGCGCTTAAAAAACGTTTAGGTAAATTATTAAGTAAGCGACTTTTAGCCTAAGTGCCTTAACGGCAAATCTAATTACTCTTCACCGGTAGCTAGCTGATGCTCATCAATAAAACTTTTATTAGCCCATTTAAAAACAAGTTTCTTAAATTATACATAAATTTTGTTTAACTTCGGCGTTTTTGTGTACAGCTTCTTTATAACCTCGGCTAATTAAATTGCATCTAAGCTTGCTTGTCTAAAAAAAAGGAAATCTGAAAGTGACTCTTCTTGTACCATCAAATACAAAAATTTAAATTGCTTACGCCTACTGGCCACGTGTCTTCCTAATTTAATTTTAATTTTTATGTTTAGTGATCAAGTGCAACGGAACCCCTTTGGATACCATAAATCCATAAAAACGGAACCTTACTTCTATCTGTTTTTAATAAACTTTGTTGATGAAAAACAAACCGTTTGTCCGTCTGTTTATCTCGCCGTGCTCTAGCGCATACCCTAATTAACTTCGAGGCTTCAAATTGGTTATGAAGGTACTGCAAGTATAAAAATGCTTTCGAGCAAAACTAGAATGGACACCATAGGTGGCGTTGTATGAAAGATTTTTTAATTTTAAATTAATCCATAAAATAAAACTATTGGAACAGCTTCATCTTATTGCATTGCAAAGATGTAGGGATAGCTCATGTGCTCTGGAGCCCGAAAAACACAGGTACGCAACAGATGAGTTGTTAATGAACGTGTTGAAAGCGTTATTATGAGAAAAATTAAAATTAAATAAAAAGCGGAAGTACAAAATGGTCAAATTACAACAAAATTTATTACACGAAGTGTTGAGAATATTGTTCGTACGCATCCACCCGTAGTCTCCATTAATTTTATTAAAAGATTTTTTTCTGTTGTACAATTTTTTTAATCCACCTGGATTTTCTTAAATCCGAAAAGGATTAAAAATTTATTTTTATCTTCCTTTAATTATTCACACACAGGATCTTCTTCTTCTAATAATAAAATATATAAATTAGAATTTTTTACATTCTAAATAGAAAGCTAAATAGAACAGTGCATATTGGAAATAAATGCAAAGACATCCATTTGTCGCTGCTATCGCGAGGATCTGACGCCAAGGGGTCGTCCTTTAATCATGTGAGATTTTTTAGGCCAATTTTAGACCCCCGTTTCCCCTTTTGGTGATACGTCGTGAGGTTTTAGGCTAACCCCCCCCCCCTTCCCAATATCGCCTGTATTTATTTTTTTGAAAAATTCCTTCCAGCAGAGACGACAAAGCAGAAGGCGTCGAGCAGCGGGCGACAAGCGGCCGGCGTCGCAAGTTCGGCGCTATGTACTGGAGGGTGTTCCACACCCCCCAGACCCCCCGGTTTACAATTTTGACTTTATATTTTTATAATTAACTTTCAAAGCAACACAGAAAGTTGCTGCTAAACTCCGTGAGCAGTAAGGTAATTAAATAAATATGTTTTCCAAGTTTTAATTTTTTCTAGCCGAAGGTTAAATTTCCCTCATTTTTGCTCAAAAAAATTAAATTTCCCGGTTTGGATTAATATTGAACAAATATTTTTAGTCCTAATCATAGTTTAATATATTTTTGGGTTGGTAAAAAAAATCGACCAATCAGAGTGTTTTATTTTTCACCAAAAAATGACACGCTGTAGCAGAAGCAGCAGGAGCGTGAGGATAGTGACTGGCTGGTATGATAGAAACATCTGTGTTGGTCTTCCGAAGTTGAAAGATCTGAAAGGGCAGAAAACTCTGTTTTAAAGTAAAATTCGGAAACCAGTTTCTGTTTTTAAGTAAAATTCGGCTATAATAATTATATTTGGTTAATTATTAACCAAATCACGTACAAACTATTGTTCACCCTCGGATTGACTCTGGAATCCCAGTAACGTTTAACTTGGTCGACTGGGCGTCACTTCAGCTACACAATTAGCGTAAAAGACAAGATTTTTGAAAGATTTCTTTGAATTTCTTCTTCAATTGCCTCAAAATTTCATTTAGAAACTTTTTTTAGAAACTTATAGTATCCCAAAGATTCCTGATTTCCTAAAATTTCTTTGGATTTCCTAAGATTTCCCTTTACTGGTACACCAAATTTCCTCAGCAGTTTCCCCTGCGCTTTAACAACATATATGCTGAAAAACCTATATAAGTTATTTCTGATTTAAGTAAATTGTGTAAACCGGGGGGTCTGGGGGGTGTGGAACACCCTCCAGTGCCTTGGATAAAACTGTCTCTGCAAAATTATTACTATTCTTCAAGTATCCCAATGATTTATTAAATTTATGTTCAAAATTCTATTTTGAATAACAAAAAGAAATTTTTTTATTGATATTGTTACCGAATATTTTAAAACAGTGGTGGCTGTTACAGGTAGGGCTATGGGGCAGCGCTCTTCCTCTAATGGAATATTAAGGTTTCAATGACGTACGGTTTTTATGCTTGGGCCTGTGAAATATTTTATTTAATAAGAACTCTTCACTACTATAGTTTCTTCAAAACTATAGAATAGGATTTTAACTGGATTGGGGGGAGGGGGCATCTTTTGTAACTCTGTAATAAATTAAAACTATTCAACTGTTATTTCCGAATTATAAACCTTGGGATTGGGTGACCGACTTAAAATTTGTTCATTTCACATTCACATTGATCAAAACAACTGACAGCCGATTAATTTAAAAGGATAAGGAAATATAAATTATTGATTATGGTATTTAGAATCAGGAGTCTCTAGGAAAGAAATTGCTGGAGAAATTTAGTGTAGATACAACTGACGGGAAATCTGGGGAAATTTGAAAACCTTACGGATAGAGGAGATCAGAGGAATTGCAGGTAATCCAAGAAAATCTTAGAAAATCAGGAAATCTTAGGAATACTAATATGAGCAGTTTTTCTTTGCTTTTTCTACAGTTTATAGAATCCGAGGGGGGAATCACTGAGAAAAAAGAGAAATCTTGGGAAATAATTAGGAAACCCTACACTGAAAAACACGGTTTATGAAAAATTCGTAATTTTTGCGCCAACAATCAAAATTCATAGTATTCGTGAAAAGTATAATTGAATTTATGAAATTGTTCATCAATATGACGAATTTTGTTCATTGGCGCAACAATTACGAATTTTTCAGAACCGTTTTTTTAGAACAGGATATCTTAGAAAATAGAAAATCTTAGGAAATGTTAGAAATCTTAGAAAATCTTAAAAAATTAGAAAATAAATTAGAAAGAGACGAAATTTTTCTGGGAGAAATTTCGCACTTTAAAAACGCCAGGGGGGGATCCAGGACCTATTTTACCATCAGGCGCAAAAGAGAGAACATAAAATCGTAAAATAAAAATCAAATACTGATAAAATAACCCAAAAATTGGGCCTTCGATGCTATTAGTTACATTTGATTTTACTAGAGTCTTAGGCTCTTTAACTCAGTTTATTTTCAGATTTAACTTAGTTAAAAATAGGCCCTGATTGCAAGTTTTCCTAAAAAATTAATTTAGCAGATTCACTGAAAGAGGGGGGAAGGTAGCATACCCCAAAAACAGGTTTTGAAAATGGGAAACGTTTTTGGCTAATAAAATCATAAAACTTTCGGCTTCGAAACCGGGGGGTCTGGGGGGCATGGAATGCCCTCCAGTACATCATAAATTGTGTTAAGTTACTGCGCCAACAAATTACAAGTGCACTAGAGGGTATGCTATGCTACCCGGACTCTCCGGTGTAAAAGAAAGAGTAAAAGCTTCTTTTTTATTAATAAAATTAATCCAAAAATATGCGAACAAACTCTCCGTTTCTGAAACCTGGGGGCATGCGTACTAGCGGCATACTGTCCAGTACGTCAGTAATTGAGTTGAAATTGTGTTCCATTATCAAGTTATTGGGTCAATAAATAACTGATGTACTGGAGGGCATTCCATGCCCCCCAGGCCCCCCGGTTTCAGTAAGAAAAAGTTTATGGCCATATTTTTGTATTAATTTGATTAAATTAATAACTCTGGCCAGAAAATCGTAAAATAAAAATTAAAATACTGATGAAATAACCCAAAAATTGGGCTTTCGATGGTGTTAGTTACACTCGAATATAAGGGGAGCCGAAAATTTGCTAGAGCCTAGGGCCCAACTCAGTTAAAAATAGACTTTTCTACGCTATCGTTCTGTGATCTCGGGTTGGAGAGGGGGGGGTGGTATGGAATACCTCTTTAGATCCCTAGTTTTAGGGGTCCCATGATTTTCTTTATTCAGTGTTGAGTCCATGATATTGTTCTGTCGGAAGATTTACACTGTTGATCAGTTTCCCAATCTAAATTAAGCGTCTACAGTATTTTTTTTTACTTAATTAAATCTAGAACTCAAAAATGTTCTGAAACTGTAATTTATAATTTCAACCTTCCTTAAATTTTCAGCTTAAAATTTTATTAATAAATTTTTTGGTAGGCCTTCAAAAAAGGGAGTAAAATTAGGTATGAAGCGTAGGAAAGAGAAAAGCAGTTGGACGAATTATGCAGCCGAATTTTTGCAGTAAAGTAATTTTTGGAATGCTCATTCCGTAGACTGGAATACATTATTTTTCAAAAAATGACTTACAACGTATCGATCGGTCTAATAAATCTAAATTTTTTCCTATCATAACTCAATAAATTCACGTCATTACACGATTAACAGCTCGAGGAAATTTATAAAAAGTATTTCTTTCCGCTTTATTTTCGCATTTAATCAGTCAAAACATTGCATACTTAAATAATTGAAATATTAATGACTAAATTAAGCCTGATTTACGGTTGTTATTATTTTTTAATTCATGAAAAGAGGAAAGGTATAGAAGAATTTTAATTTATCGTTCGTTTAATGGTTGTATGGAATTAATTTAATTGCCATAAAAAAGTTGTATTGGCATTGGGAACTGGAATTATTTAATAATTAAAAAAAAATTGTCGAGATAAAAATAGGCGAATGCAAGTTCATCCGGGTATAGTTTGTTTCTGTTCTGTTCTAGAAGTTACTTGGTTCGAGCACATGTTGAAATTACTTTGTACAAGTGATAAAACTTGCTACCACATGTTTAAACCATCGTGAGAAATATTTACATTAAGGTTTATACGCCGTCCATTTATATCACAGACCGATTAAGAAACATCAAACATTCAAGTTCCTAATTTTAATTGCAAATATCGCGGGCTACGCTTCGAAGGCAATAAAGGATTCCGACCGAATACAATTCATTGGTCCTTCGAGCCGGATTTTCACTTTTTCTAATCATAATTAATTTGAGCGTACAACGTTAAAAAAGCACTTATCTGTTATTACATGAAAATTATGTGTACCTACGCGAGACATTAAACACACAAATGCTACATTTTAGTCGAAATAAAATTTGTTCTTAATTTGTGTGAAATTCTAGCGTTAAATTTCACAATCGCACCACGTACCTATAATACTCGTACCGCAGCAACAAATCTGCACAGATTTAACAAAAAGCGGATCAATTTTTAAGACGTGAATGGTATTGCACATTTCAATTGAAATTTCTTTGCGTAACGCGCGTTGAACAAAGAGAATTTATTTTAATGTTTGTTAGTTAAAGAAAGAATTAACCACAAAGAAATTTAATGACTTATTGTTTCAAAATTCTTTGTAAACGTTTTACACATTACATATAACACTCGAGAATTACTTTTTAAACAATTAAATTAATTTAACGCTTTTTTATAAAATTAACTTCCAGTTTCGTTAATTTTATCCACCTTATTCGGATCAATTTTAATTTCAAAATTTTTAACCTTTCGTACAGAAACGAACTGGGCACCTGGATGACATGACATCTTCTTATAATTGTGTATTGGTATTTCGTACCCCCAGACCTCCCGAACCACCTTTAGAGTCGACCTGCGAATTAGTTAGTGCATAATTTTATTTAGTAAGTATTTCTTTTTTTATGAGCGAATGTTTCAAAATCACACAAGAATTGTTTTCAAAAACAAACAGTTGGATCGGTTACGACTGCTAGGGGAACGGTGGATTCCATATCATGTCGGTCGAATGAGTAATGATGGATAGAGATGAACATCGTAGGGGAGAACTGTAGACAAAAACGGATAAAAGTTTAAGTGACCATATTATTTTTTCTTAATTCGCAGACAAAGTGGCTTTAAAAAATAATTTTTATTATTGGTATAACGCGGAAGCTTTTGGTAAAAAGTAAGAAATGAGATAAGGCATCTTTTACACACGTCGAGTTAATCCAATATAATCGATGGTAGGTAGATTTGGACGTAAGATAGACAAGATGGTATTAGTACATAGTTAGCAAAGTGTCTGTGTAAATCCTCATGCTGTTTTCGTCTCTTTTCCGAATATTTTATCTTCCTCTACAAGCGACATCGCTAATGCCCTGTTATAAATGATGGGCCCCCTTCTTATATTCCATTACATCGATTACTTTATTTTAATGCATCGCATTAATTCCCATAGTTGGAATAATGAAAGAACTATAGAGTAAAAATTATCAGCTGTTTGTAACAAATATCGATTTTTAGGTAATAAATTTTGACCCACATTCTCCCCTATTTATAAATCTTCTTTAAACTTCCTGATGATGGTGCTTTTTTGTGTACCCACCGTAGTAATACGGTTCAAATTTTGATTATAATTATTTCGATTGCCTAATTGATTTATATTTGAGATTAGAGATAGGAAAGGTAAATGTTATCTCTACAATCCAAATCGACCTTCCTTTTGGGTCCGCAATAGATTAATTCGGTTTAATATTCGAAACGTGATTTGATTTAAAATTAAATTTAGTTTATTACTTTTAATTAATTTTGGGGAACTACATATTTCTCCCAGTGTCTTAGGTTAAACTGCAATATTTTGAAGTGATTGATGACCTGAGAGAATTCACGCAGAATTTGAAACAGAAATGATTAGTCGAACGAACAGAAGTGGATTGAGTGAATCGAACCACAACTTTAAAGGCCAATTTAATATTTGGGGATCTTCAGAATAATTTAGCTGATGAACCCCTAATATTTTGAAACGAGACTAACAGACAAATTATTCAAATTTTTTAATAGTCCACCTCTGTCTGGTTTTCTTAATCGAATTTTCAAGCAGCTCTTTAATATTATTTTTGGTTGTAAATTTAAATATTCAATATTGGTTTAGATGTCAAGCACACTGATAGATGGCGATGGCGCCGATACCACATTGTTAAAGCTGGGATTATGTACTCGCTGCAATGTGACATACGGATTAGAATTAAAAAAGTTATAAGTTATAAAAGGGGTGTCCTAAGTATCAGATGTACCACCCTGCCTGGCATCACTCATAAGAATCTAGCTTCATGAATTCCTTTTTTTTTATAACAATTTAGGGGTGAAGTATGTTAACTGCATCTATAGGTTTCTATAGTTATGACATTAATATGAAGCAATTGAGCTGAGGACCAACGTCAATTTTTCCTTTAAATTTCGAAGTAATCGAATCTGAAATATCAATTTTTCATATAAGAGTCGATGCTGTGCTCATTCTGTTGACGGTATGTGTACTCGACATAATAGTTAGGGCCAACAGAAGATCAACCTCGGATCAGAATTAAACAAGAGTTAACTTTGACTTAGAAGTGCAACAGTTAACATCATACGACATATTTATTTTAAATTGGATTTGTTAACTCAATTTTCGAGTTCGAGTTGCTTCGGGGATGTTTTTAATGAGTGTAGCGGTTTAGAGTTATACTCTCTAACTTAATCCTTCATTTTCGAGTGCAATTTATGCCAAAAAATATTTGTACGCCAAGGGAGGGTACGCCATAAACTACCACAATTTTATTAAAAGATTTTTAAATTTGTGGGGACTTTGTATACTACTTCCGAATTTAGTTATAGTCAAAAGTTGAAGGGTGCGCTTTCCCATCATGAGATGTTTGTTGGATGCGGTTTTATACTATTCTGCATGTGGACGATGCAAATTCCAATTTTAGCATTACATTTTTAGGCTCCAAAAATTTTCGAGTCCTTGTACTGAGGTGTCTAGGAACCAAGGGGGGAATCTTAACAAAAATATTTATACCTACACCAGATTTTCTTGGATTTTTCTGGATTTCTTAGAATTTTTTAAGATTTCCAGGATTTCTTCAGATTTCCCTTCACTGCTGAGGGGTCTTAGCTACACGTCTGAATAATTTGTAAGGCTAACATAAGGTTACCTCGTAAATACTGGTAGTGCTGGCTCGTAGTTTGCTGTAATAAAGGGGCGACAAGTAGAAATATGAGATAAAATGTAATAATTGTAATTTAGGTAGAATTACATAAATTAAATTAAATAAAAGTTTTATTTAATTTATCTAAAGCCCAAAATCTATCTGTGGGCTATGGGGAAAGCAACGGGAAAACACCCCATTAATTAAATTCCCTAGGCTAGGGTAATAAAACATTTTAGCATTTAAAGTAAAAAACTGGGGTTTTCGAAAATATGGGACATAGAATGCCCTTCAGTGCAGTCTAAATTTTCTAAGATTATTCCCGAATTTTTTATTTTCTAAGAGTTTAAGAAACTGGAATGTTTTGGTCCAAATAAAGGTGTCAATCCGGGGGGTCTGGGGGGCGTGGAACGCCCTCCAGTGCATTCTTTGTTAATTATCTCGATGGTAAATATCTCAAAACGTTGATAACTGAATAACCCGTGAAAAAAGAGCAGATAATGCACTGGAGGGCATTCCATGCCCCCCAGACCCCCCGGATTATTCCTACGTTTGGCGTTTTTAAAAGTTTCTGTTACCATAGCATACTTGGCATCTTGACATCATCTTGACATCTTGGCTTCAGCCAAGTGTATGGCACTTGAAGAAGAAGAAGATCTGCCACTGAACTTGGCCATTTATTGTAGAGCCGCATTTAAAGGGTCAAAGATCCGCAGGTGGCTGACCACTGCCCTAAAGAGTATTCCATACAATTACAGTGGCGCAGCTTCTCACCCCTTTCCCTCCGATGCTTATTACCACTATATATAGATGTATTTTGTTCTGGAAGAGCTACAGATTCTTATTGAATAAAATCAATTCTTGAACATGCACACAAACCTTTGGTCTCTTAGACCGGGGGGTCTGGTGTATGGAAAATTATCTTAGAAAGAAGCTGTTTAATTTGTTCGAATTTGAAAAGAAAATTAATTATATTATATTTAAATTTTAATAATAATAATTAATTTAACATTCTGTTTTCGAAGGGCGGCGCCCCATTGCTCTTCCCATATTAGTCGCCACATCTTCACACATTTGGTTTTTCTGATAAGTAGGAGGTTGTTTTCCAAAGTAAGTCATATTATCAAAGAAGAAACAATAATTCTGTGGTCGGCACTTAAAAGATCATAAGTATATAGGGAAACAATGTATACTTATGATCTTTTAAGTGCCGACCACAGAATTAGTTTTCGGTCTCTAAAACCGGTGGGGGGGGGGTCAAAAGAAAAACTATGTAAAAAAAATTTTAGTCATATTTGGCAATAATAATACTGATTTCATACTCTGTTTTGGAAAGGCGGCACTTCATCGCCTTTCCCGTGCAAGCCGTAACTGTTTATTTGTTTTTTTGCTTCTTATTCGACTAATCAGGGGGTGAGTTGCAACTTAAAATAATAAATAATATTAAATTGGCTGTCAATATAATTGACAGCGAAATAATATGAAGAAAAATTGATTATTTCATTATATTTGGATCCGCAACCCCCCCCCCCACCCTTTTAGAGCTCAAAAAATATTAATACTTACACCAAAATTTAAATTTATTAAAAAATAAATTATTTATTTATTTTTGTTATTACTATTTTTCATACTTAACATATTTTTATGTTGCCCCCCCCTCTCTATGGTAATTGTCTGCATCTGCCACTGACGTGTCACAAGGTAAATTTTTGTAAAAAATATTTTCTTTTATGATATTTTTGAAATATTTCCTCAGAAAAAATAAACTTTTCTACATTTTCTAGGATTTCTTATTTTCTACAATTTTGTCAGATTTTCTGGGATTTATTCAGATTTTCTTTTACTTGTACACCAGATTTCCCCAACAATTTTTCTTTTGCACAAAAGAACAATCGTTTTTCTTGTACATTGCAATACCGCGTTAAATCAATAGCATATATTTATGCGGAGGTTCACTTGATACTTAGTCACTGAGGGTAAATCTGTACCCAATGATTAGAAATCTCTCTATAGTCTAGAGTAATCTCGAAATGAACGGTAATAGATTACAGTGATGACTGATGACTAAATCACCTAGGTTAGACTTCCTGAGCGGCCAATTTGAGTTCCAGTAGAGAGTTATTAGGTGTAAACCTTTTGAAAATGAATATTATTATTATATGTATATCGCAGTGGAGTATTTACAGGGTTGGCTCAGGGGGCCTGGGTCCAAGTGACGGTGCAAGAGTAGCTAGGGTAAGCAAATGTACAAAACGGCCTCCTAAAGAAATAATGTATTAATTTTGAATTGCGTATATTATTTAAAAATCTCTTTTTTGAGATTTACTACTCTTTATTGTCCCGGGCCCCTAAGCATTCGCTTATTGATATCACCGCCACTGCAATGGGCCCGATTGCCTATTGCCCTCCTACCTAAAATCCAAAATCTAGAAGAGTTCACTGGGAGGTATTCCATACCCCCCCAGACCCCCCGGATTACACCAATTGTTTTCTGACTTAAATAATATGTTTTGATGCTTTGGTATAGAAAAAAACTGGTTTCGCTGCTAAATCTAAAAGTAATTTTATTTTTTCACATTAGGGAGTAAAAGTCTAAACATACTATTTAAGTCTACGCGCCCTTAGGCCACTAAATGGGGCATTGTACTACCTGTCACTCCTCAAGCCCTCCTGTCTCCAGGATGAATTCGATCGAAACAACTGCATAGGAGGTAGTACAATAGGCCAGTGGCGGTGGCAAATATACAAAACGGTCCCCATAAGCATTGCTTACTTTGCTTATTGATATCACCGCCACTGGCTCCCTCTCTAACTAACAATATATTAAATAATATCGTCAGCGATCTGACAATACCTGCTAACTGCTATGTAATTCCTATGTAGTTAGCAGGTATTGTCAAATCGCTGACGATATGCAATTATTTGTTATTTGAATATTTCAAAGTTCTGAGCGATTCTTAAATCCTTGTTTCTTCTATCATAAAAATAGCAGAAAAAATAGAATTAGGAGAAATTATTTTTGTACTATGTGCGTGAAGTTAGCCCCCCCTTTTGTCGAAAACTAAAAATTTTTTTGTATTGTATTGTATTCAGTTTGTATTGTTTGTATTGTAAATCTTTTTTTCACTTCGCGAAGCATAAAGTTATAAATCGCGAAAAACCATTTTATGCTCTGGCCCCCCTTTTTCGCAAATTTTGAAATTTTTTGTTTGTATTGTGTTGTATTCTATTTGTATTGTTTGTATTGATAAAAATTAAAGTCCTAAATTTAACATTAGTCGCGTAAATCGCGCAACAAAATTTCGCGCTGGCCCCTCAGTTTCAAAAATTAAAAAAAATTTTTTTTGTATTGTGTTATATTGAATTTGTATTGTTTGTATTGTTAAATTACTTTCCTTTACTACGTAAATGGGAAAGTGAAAAGTTTTAAGTTTAGTATTAACCGCGTAAATCGCAAAACAACATTTTGCTCTAACCCGCTGCTTAGCTGACTCAAAATTTCAAAAATAAATTTTGCAAAATTTTTTACTTCGTCCAAGGGTTCCGCGGCCAAAACTAATTGGGAACCGCTGCTCTAAGGTCTTATAAAAAAGCATGGAGAGCATCCACTGCGACTTTAGTCGCAAAGCCCCAGCCGCAGCTAAAGATTCAAATCTTTCATACTTTTATATCAATCATGCTTTCGTATGAGAGTGTTTCCTTAGAATGTGATTGTATCATTATAAGAAAGCGTGGAGAGCAGTCCCTGCGACTGCAGTCGCAGAGCTCCAGCCGTAGCTAAGGAACCTTAAGATGACCAGCTTAAGGGGTGATTTCTTAACTGCGGCTTTTACATAACATTTAACTAGCCCTTAGTGTTGGTGCAGAAAATTTCTCCTAGCTAAAGGTGTGATTCCTTAGCTGCGACTGAAGTCGCAGTGACTGTTCTCCACGCTTTCTTATAGGAATGTTTTCTAAGAATGTGATCTTTGCAGGGGACTCTAAGGTAACAGTCTCATAAATAAGCATGAAGAGCATCCTCTGCGACTTCAGTCGCAGAGTCCCAGCCGCAGCTAAAGATTCATATCTTTCACACTTTTATATCAACCATGCTTTCTTATGGGAGTGTTTCCTTAGAATGCGATTATATCATAAGAAAGCGTAGAGAGCAGTCACTGCGACTGCAGTCGCAGAGCTCCAGCCGCAGCTAAGGAACCTTAAGATGACCAGCTAAAGGTGTGATTCCTTAGCTGGGAGTGTTTTCTTAGAATGCGATTTTTGCAGGGGACTCTAGGGCAGCGGTTCCCACATGGGGAACTCTTAGGGTTCCAAGGGTTCCGCCAAAAAGAATTTCAAAATGACGAAAAATAAATTTTGCCAAATTTTTTTACTTCGCCCAAGGGTTCCGCGGCCAAAACTAATTGGGAACCGCTGGTCTACGAACTGCATAGTGTATGGCACTTGAAAAAGAAGAAATGTTGCTGTATTGTCCTACTAATTTGAAATTCTTGGGTATAGGGACTTCTCGGGACGAACGTTTCGACGCGGGCGTTCCGACGCAGACGTTACGGCGCAGACGTTACGGTGCAAGCCGGTTCGGTGCAAGGAAGGTTCGGAGCAAAGAAGGTTCGGAGCAAAGAAGGTTCGGAGCAAAGACGGTTCGACCGCAAGCCGTTTCGAAACGGAAATATAATTTTTGATAAAGATAAGTAGTGTACCTACATAATTTTATTACTGTAATACAAATAAAATTTGTTTTGAAATATATAATTTAACAAAGTAATGATTGTACGGCCAGAGAGGAGGATTTAATTTTTACGATACAAAGTGCATTGCAACACAAAACAAATTGCATAAAAATACAAAAATAATTTTGAAATTTTGAGTCAGCTTAAGCAGTGGGCCAGAGCTAAATTTTGTTTTGTGATTTACGCGGTTAATGTTAAACTTAAAACTTTAATTTTTAACAATACAAACAGTACAAATTGAATACAACACAATATAAAAAAAATTTCAAAATTTTCGAAAAAGGAGGACCAGCGCATAAAATGGTTTTTTGCGATTTATGACTTTATGCTTCGCGAAATGAAAAAAAGATTTACAATACAAACAATGCAAACTGAATACAACACAATACAAAAAAAACATTTTAGTTTTCCACAAAAGGGGAGCTAACTTCACGCAAATTTTTGTACTTCATATTTTAAATTTGCATTAGAGTGCGTGAAAATTAGATGCGCTTGAAAATTAAAAAAAAATACGGTTCTGTATGCCAGATGACTCTCTTCGAACGAGTTTTAAATGTTGTTATTTGACTTTTCGATCCGAGCCTTCCCCCCCCCCTACACGTAATTACTAAATACGCCACTGGTATATTGAAAGGAGTATCTATCGTTTGATAGATCAACAATTAAACATCCGATTTTTACTTTTTCGAAAATTTTTATAGTTTAGTCCAGAATTTAAGGGAGGCTAAACCTCCATTAAATGGAGGTTTAACCTCAACCAGTGATGTCAGATCCTGGATTTTTTTATATTTTAGTTTTAATATATATTTAGCTTTCTGAAAACCGTATTATTCCTGCAGTTCAACAATGGTTTCAGGATGTAACCATTAATATGGTTCATTTGCTTCTATCTCTGCTGTTGGACGCGCTGAAAACAGTTGCATTTTGTCGTTAGCCAAATTTATGTTTCCAGTAAACAATTGATCGTTACAAAATTTTCTTTTTTGTTTTGTGAAAAGTTTGTCTACCGACGGAAGAGGAAATTTCTTGATCATTCCAATTATTATTTGACGGACAATATTGTAGTGTTTTACAGAGGTCGTAAATTATTAGTATAATTTGAAACAGTTATGCGATGGCATTTATTTATTGAGAGCATAAATAAGCTGATTTGAACATTTAACATGATTATCATGCATGGCTGTGTGGATTAGAGCGTACGCTGGCTGGTTACGACCGAGAAGCTCCGGTTCCAAAAGCGTCATGTGATGCGGTATTGATTGTGGGATAAAAGATAATATAAAAATTTTTAATATCAAAAATAAAACTTTGATTTCTTGGAAACAAAGATAACCTAGTTATTATCAAGTGAAAAATGTATCCAACATTAGTGTGCAGTCAAAGTTATATTTTATTATTAAAAAAGCACCCTCTAAACTAATTCCTTCCTCCCTCATGTCCTATTCAGCGTGCAAAACTCGATTCCACTCGCTCGCTTCTAAGTTTTTGCGCTTCAAGTTTTTGTGGCACAGTTTTTGCCATCGGGTTGTCGGATCCACAGTTAGCTAGTTTGTCATTCGGTTGGCACCACA
This sequence comes from Cantharis flavilabris, assembly GCA_949152465.1. Taxonomy (NCBI): domain Eukaryota; kingdom Metazoa; phylum Arthropoda; class Insecta; order Coleoptera; family Cantharidae; genus Cantharis; species Cantharis flavilabris. The sequence continues at coordinate 8,072,989 of OX424438.1, forward strand.
GTTCTCCCCAGTTCCTTTGTAATACTATTTTCTAAATATCTACACTGTTTATGAATTGTATTTATCTCGAGTCGAGAGTACATTTTGTGAAATATTAATACACCCCACCGACTCGTGCCCCACCTCACCCACCCTCTCACCTATTTATTGCAGGTGTAACGACATCCTTTGGTTTTATGCTTGAGTCTCTCGAATTTATATGAGTTAATTTGGACGGACATTGCATTGGTGTCCGCGTTGAAAATGATGCCCATTTCGCGACAAATGACGCCATTACTGATATAAAAGTTGACAAATGCCACCACTCAAGAGAGGACCATGTCAGAATGAAGGAATATCTTAATTCGATAAGGCAGTGCGAGTCGCACATTTAGCAAATTAAGTTTTGAGTTGAGAAAAGAAATTTTCCTTATTCTATTATTTGTACAAGCACACGAGCGGTAATTTGTGTAAAAAACGGAACCGGGATGTGGATGTAAAAAAAATGAATTTTTCCCATATAATAAATTTATCATTATTTGGTAATTGTAAAATAGGCGTAACTCGAGAGCAATTTTTGACTTCACATGTGTCAAATTACCGAGCCACATAACCCCGAGGTGTGCACAGTTACACAAAACGGCCCAGTTGAAATGACATTACAACATTGTTAGCTATCAAAGAGGTAATTTTAAAGTCATCAAGATATCATTTTCACACTACCAGCTTATTGTAATTTGACATTTCCGTTTTTTATTAAATTGTCATTAAGCGACACTGACACCAAAGGTATACCATTCCACACCAATATTAAATACAGGGCACGACACAAGAGTTACCTTTACCTACGTGAGAATTTGCCTAAAAATCGTTCCGAACACCGATCTTGGATGTCTCATTAAAAAATTAACCTACTGTTTCTCAGCCAACCGATTTTATTGGCACTCGACTTTCTATAATATACACTGATCGTTCGATTCATCAGCTCCTTCAAAAGCATACAAAATCACGAAATAATTGAATTTTCGACCTTCTTTACCTGATGTAAAATTCGACCGATTTGACACGCCTTTTTTTAAGCCATCACCGTGTCGCATCTATTACAATATTATAGATCGTCCAAAACTGCTTCTGTTTCTTTATGAGGAAATTAAACTTTTTGTCACGGTAGTGATGACCTTACGAAAATTTATTACAGACTTTCGATTTCGATTTTTTAATAACAATTTAATTATGCAAAGCTTAAGTGCAATTATTGAAGGTTAATCTGCTATTAAATTAATTCATTTAATGAACCTTTCAATTGCTTCATAAATGCATAAATTAAAGAATTGCTTGTAGAAGAAGATCCTTATAGGAATATTCATGGATTACTTGGATTTATGCATTTTTATTTTGCACGACAGATGGAACAGAATTAAGCCGATGTGCGAGCTATTTCATCTTGCATAGACCATTGAAGAATTGAAATTACATCAAAATTTAAGAGATCCAAACCGTGAAACTATCTAAATTGCGATTGGCTGCCTCATGTAATTAGAATGTTGGTGAAGACAGAGAAACAAAGATATTAGCCCAAGACAGATTAGAATATTTAAAACTTTGTCAATCTTAAATACAAATGTCCTTTCTTGTTCGATTTATCACTAAAATTCACAACAGAGAGCTTAAAATTAAATCAAATTCATTACCCATGCTTGCATACAACAAGAAAATGGCTTCTTCGTCTAGTTTCTTGGGAGTTTTTTATTTTATTTTAGATTTTTCACTTCTTTTTCAGTTTCGATTGACTTGCTACCATTTTTTCCTTACTCATCTTTTTGATAATGAATTTACTTACAATGTTTTGGGGAGAGAGAGAGCCCCCTGGAATACTTTCCTGTATACTAATTGAGATTGTGTTACCTTTATATTAGGTGTCCTGGGATACCGGATACTGGGGGGTATTCCATACCCAGAAACTTTTTTAAAACTTTTTTAAACAGAAACTTTTAAAAACCCAAACGTTGGAATAATCCGGGGGGTCTGGGGGGCATGGAATGCCCTCCAGTGCACTATTTGCTTTTTTTTCACGGGTTATTCAGTTATCGATCAACTGAAGTTATCGAGATAACTAACAAAGGATGTACTGGAGGGCGTTCCACGCCCCCCAGACCCCCCGGATTGACATCTTCATTTCATGCGGTTTAATAAACCATTTTATGGTTTATGATTTAAGCCTTTCGACTCTGGCATTTGCCACTATAACCAAGGAGGGAATCGCTCTGGAGTACAAGTGAAGGGAAATTCTGGGAAATCCAAGAAAATCTTTCGGGAATAGTAATATAGACAACTTTTTTTACAGAAAATATTGAGGCAGTTCAGGAAAGAATTCTTTCAAATGTCTTGTTACTCTCCGCCTCTTGGATGCGAGGTCTCTGCAGGATTATCTATTTTTATTTAAAAAATTTTTATTTTCAATAATAAAGATTCAGTACTGAAAGGGGTAATAATATTCTGCTTTGTTGCTGTACAATGAACAATCATAAATAGCATATCCCAAGTCAAATAATATAATTGAAATAATATGTAATCTGCAATGCAACTCACCCCACTATCAAACTAAATTGTTCTAATCGCGACAGCTATTGTTAAGAGATCTCAAATCGGATTATTTTCGGCAGATCGAGGTTGTAGATATCTTCAAATATCCGGATTTAATATAACTACAATTATTATTTAGCAATCGAAAGCATAGTCAGTTTTGAATTTGTCGTCTCAGACTGTAACCAAAGAAAATCAATTCACTAATGGAAGGATATATTAAAATGAAGAGAAGGATTTTATTTAATATATATCTAAGCTGCTATTAAAAAGACAGAACATAGGGATGAAATCCCAGCAAATTGGTCCCCGATAATTTGATCCCCGAGTAATTTCGTCTCATATAATTTCATCTCCGGTGATTTTATGCTCCAGGTAATTTCGCCTCGGTAATTTGGTCACAAGGTAACTGGATCTTCAGGAATTTGATCCCAGGTAATTTTGACCCCGATAATTTCATCCCCAATATATATCCTCGTGCAGATACGCATGGGTTATATAGATTAGTGTTAGTTTATGATTTTTCTTTAGCAAAATCGCTTGTAAAAAAAATATCCGCACGAAGATATGCATCAGTTATGTAGCTTATATAGTTTTTTTATTTTTTATAAGAATATATTCGGGTCATTAATTAACAAAGGATGCACTGGAGGGCGTTCCACGCCCCCCAGACCCCCCGGATTGACACCTTCATTTTATGATATTAAGGGGCAACTTACATAAACGCACAAGACGTTCCACTTCTAGGAACTCTTAGAAAATAAGAAATTTGGGAAAAGTCTTAGAAAATCTTAGATTGCACTGGAGGGCAAAAACCCAGTATTTTACTTTAAATGCTAAAATGTTTTATCACCCCAGCATATGCAGTGCCGAATTACCCATAAGGGAGAAAAGGCGGTTGCCTAGGGGCCCTGCTTATTTTAGGGGCCCCTTTTATAGTTTATCAAAAATCTGTGTTTTAAAGTAGTAGAAAATATAAAAATATTAATTAATTAATTAATTTTTTGTGTAAATGAATAAAATAATAATTTAATAAACATTGTTTTATTTTTTAAAATTAGTTGAAACTGTTTATTTTAATTATTGAGTAGTAAAATTAAAGACTAATTTCTAGAGGGCCCTAAAAATTTAACTGCCTAGGGGCCCACAAATATTTAATCCGGCACTGTTATATGGTAACAGAAACTTTTAAAAACGCAAAACGTAGGAATAATCCGGGGGGTCTGGGGGGCATGGAATGCCCTCCAGTGCACTTTTTGCTCTTTCTTCCCGAGTTATTCAGTTATCAACGTTTAGAGATATTTACCATCGATATAATTAACAAAGGATGTACTGGAGGGCGTTCCACGCCCCCCAGACCCCCCGGATTTACACCTTAATTTTATGTTATTAAGGGCCAACCTACAAAAACGTACACTGTTAGTACTCTGAGTATATTATTTTGCTTTACATCTGAGGATATGGCTGTAACTCTGATTTTTATTGTTGATGACGTGAGAGGAATCGCTTGGAATATAGAAAAGAGATATTCTCGCGCAGATATGCATCGGTTATGTAGGTTAGTGTTAGTTTATGATTTTTCTTTAGCAAAATCGCCCCTAAAAGGAAAATTGCCGGGGGTAAAATTACCGGGCACCAAATCACCTAGTGCTTTTGATACCATCAGGGACGTGTCTAAGGGGGGGATGGGGGAACCTTTCCCCCAAAATAAAGTTGGCAAAGTTAGTAATTTTCATTGAAAGTTGGCAAAACTACTAATCGTTGGCAATTTCATGACTGCTCCCCGTCGGGCGTTGGTTCGGCACGTCCCTGGATACCATACGCCCAGAGCTACCGGTCATACGAACTCTTCAGAAAATGTTAGGAACATAAGAGAAAATTGGAAAAGTGAAGAAAAGTTTGAAAATTAATTCTCTAATCCAGTGATTCTCAAAGTGTGCGCAGCGGCGCTTTAAATCATGCTTAAACTTGGGGAGGGGGGATTCGAAAAAGTTTGGGAACCACTGTTCTAATTAATTGTACCTGACAATCACTTCAACCTCCGAGATTAGTCTGTCTTTCTTTACGTAGTGTATCTTTCATTTCTTTATTTTAAATTACCAACCTAAAAAAATTAGGAAGTTATGGGATAGTGATAGATCAGTGCGGCCTTTAGGCCGCACAACCTGGTCCTTCGAGTTGGTACCAATCCTAAGAAAATTTGTGTGTCTCTTTGTTTGTTTGTATTATAAATCTATACCGCAAGTCACAGTGATCTAAACGTCACATGCTTGAATTGGGCCAGTCCTGCAAAGAAGTAAGTGCTGGGTGTACTGTGGCTGATTTTTGACAAATTTTTGATTTTCCTCTTAAGGAATGTTATCACTTCTGTGAGTGTTTCGTTTTGTGAAATTTATTTAGTGCTGGTAAAAGAAAAGTTAGAGAGAGTAATCAGCTTAAACTGGAGGTCTGGGAGGTATAATCAATGTAGTAGAATTTATTTCAGTTCAATTTGAAAAAAAATTCTGAATGAATTCTGAACTTTTAAAGACAAAGTTGCTGATGTCCGTAGCACCAACCAGAGCAACTTTTGGAACATTTTTGTTTTTAATAGTTTTCTTTTGCAGTACAGCGGGAGGGGGTAGTGTGGCAGACATATATGATGAAATTTGAGATCAATGAAATCTCTCGGGCATAATTTTTACAGTTAAACCAAATAAATGTCTGATTGCGGCATTGTGTAGTTTGTTAAGTTTGAAAAGAAAAATGAAAAGTTGATAAATTATTTGGCGAATTTTCTTGCAATGTAGAGCAGAAAAAGCGGAAAGTATATTTGAGTATGCGTCCAATATAGTTGAAAGTTGTACTTAACATAAGTTGTTGAAATATTAACTGAAAATCATCATTTATCACCGCTTTGCGGCTGGTTACGACGTGTACTTATGCTATTATGAAGTAGTGTCCAACTTCACTAGGGGTTAGTCTTAAGGGTGACTTCGCGGGGGTTGTAATACTCTTACAACGGTTAGGAGCGGTGGTTCGTTAGCGGCTTTAGACGTTTAATAATTTACTCTTACCAAACTTACGTATTTAGTTAAGCTCTTCCACTAGTTGGAAATTATTTGATGGCATTTAATTAAAACATGGCGTTTTTATTTTTTCCGCTCGACAATTCTTCGTTGTCTTTAATATTATTAGTCAGGATTAAAGTACCGAGGACATTTAAGCAGGTATCCGTTAAATGCTGTACCCTAATGGGGTCATTTATCAATTTTTTCGTTTTCCTCTGTTCAAATATGTTCGCAGATTTACTTTCCTGATTAATGTCTTCGGTGTGACCATATTTACTTCTATTTATCAGATTTAGTACTTGGGTTTGGAAGAATTTTTGTCTTAGAGTTGGACGACAAAAATTTCGATCCCGAATGGTTGGTATAGGAAATAAATTTGGAAATTCTGAGAATGCATCGTGCTACTGGAATTGAGTGTCGTGGTCGTGAACAGATAGTGAACTGCCGCAAATAAAGGAGTAAAAATGCCATTAACGATTGGCAAAGTTAACATTCTGAACTATCTGAATTAGGTAGTTGATGCGCGGCAAGACAAAGAAGTGCGGTTCGACAAAAGATTACCGTTTTTGTCGGAACATTTCGGCGACAGGAGCTGAAAATATGCACATAATGTATGTCCTTTAAACTGAGCGGCTTTTGACGAATAGCAGTCTGATTTAAGGTATCTGATAAAGAAAGATGCGCCAAACGTATAAGAAACACAACGAAGACGACGATATCCGGTCACTCAAATTATATTGACGACAGCTCAGCTACTGCATTTCGTAATGGTCGGTCATTCATGCGTTTGTTTGTTCCAACTCTTTTCTATTCTTATAAAACAAAATAAAAAAAGAGAAAAAACGGACGCTGGATATTTTCTTTCTCTTAATTAATGCAATTAGACGCAACTTCTATAGCTATATCGCTCGACGTACATCACATACGTATAACCCCTCCGGGATGCAATAACCGTAAAACCAGGTATACTTCGTTATTATTAGATTAGGATATCACAAAATCGAAAAAGGATAAAACGAATCAAACAGAAGCTAATTCACTCATTTCATGTGTGAGCTAAAAAAGGACGAAGCAAAAGTTAAAGTTATTTCTTAGTTGTTAATTTTCATTTATTTTATTTCTTAGGATTTCTGAGTTTACGCCTGCACCACCTACTACGAAACCTTGATACGAAACGAGCGGCCATATATTTTGAATTCCCAAAAAAAACATTTTTTTAACTGCACCCGGGCTTGGCAAAATTGCGCATGCAAATTGCAATATGATAATGCGGTATTTATTGTTGGAAGCGCAATAAGCTTTTTGTACTTGGCACTCTATGCCACCTACCTTTTAGAAATTTAAATTTTATTTGCCGCACGGAACGATTACAATCCGAGTTATGTTGTTAATGATCTTGGTAAGATGACTAGGAAAATGACTGGTAGTTTATGTTATATTGCCCCCGTAATTAGTAAGTGGTTGTTCTTAGACGATGCCGCCTTTAGTTACTCTGATTATTATTTTTTTATTGCTTTTTTAAAGTTTTATTCCGCATACCTTTAATTTTGATGTAAAATTGTATTCATTACATTCGACGTTGGCATATTTCTTAATTACTTCATTCATTAAAAGCCTTAATTACAAATATTAATTTATCGATTCCGGGCATAGGTATCAATTTTTAATTGACATTAATTGCGAATTAGGCCAACTTGTAGTTAATTAGAATCATCTTGAAGCTATATTGGAGTTTGTAAATTACGCTGCGCATGTGATGGCGTGCATATCGGTCAAACAGGGAGACACTCGAGTTTAATGACAGATTAATAACAGTCCCGATAACACGAAATACAGACCACCCGTTAGAATCGCGTTTTGCAATGACCTAACCAAACAAGAAATAATGTGTTCGCCACATATGTATGCCGAAAAAGCGATCACGTTTCTCTTATTTTAAAATATTTACGCTACGCAGTTTTATCGGTGAGTTCGGAATCTTCGTACCACCGTAAAAAGTCGCAAAATAAAATGAATTTTGCACCTAATACACAATGAGCAGCCGTTTCCGGGAAATTGAGGATGTATATTTTACAGCTGCTTGCTGCTCCCATCTATAGTTTTACTTTTAAATGGTTTTCACGCCTAAATTATTACTATTTATTAGATTACTTTGTCCGTTATAGCTTTCGAATTTAGATCAAAACAGTTGTAAAAAGTTTTATCCTCAATTTCTCAAAAATGGCTTTTATACTGGCAAATATACTATTTGCGATTTACATTAAGCGAACGCCACCACACGGGAAAATAATAAATTATTCTAATATGTATAAAAGTATAGTTGGTATAGAAAGTTTTATTTATAAACCAAATTTTGCATTCTTTTGGTGTTATATTTTATAAATTACTAGCTGAAAAAGACGGTGGATCTCTTTTTAGCGGTATAATATTTAAACATTTAATTTCGTTTCCCGCTACTGGGGGATTTCCCGTTTTTCCCGATTTTCCTGGCGAAATTTGAAAAATTATAAATTCCCTATCTTCTCCAGGTATTCTAAAAAAGTGGAAATCTTGTGATATGTACTGGAGGGTGTTCCACACCCCCCAGACCCCCCCCCGGTTTACAATTTTGACTTTATATTTTTATATTATTTTTATAATTAACTTTCAAAGTAATAGAAAGTTGCTGCTAAACTCTATGAACAGTAAGGTAATTAAAGAAGTATATTTCAAGTTTTAATTTCCCTCATTTTAATTTAAAAATTCAAATTTCCCGGTTAGTCCTAATCTTAGTTAGTTTAATATATTTTTCGGTTGGTAACATTGTAAACCGGGGGTCTGGGGGGTGTGGAACACCCTCCAGTACATATCACAGGATTTCCACTGTTTTAGAATACTTGGAGAAGATAGGGAATTTATAATTGTTCAAATTTCGCCAGGAAAAATCGGGAAAGTGAGAGAAATCAAAGTGTTTTTTTTCACCAAAAAATGACACTCTGTAACAGGAGCAGCAGCAGTGTGCTAAGATTTTATACATCAGGATTATTTCAACAACAAAACAACATCTAGTGTACGTAATAGAGCCGCCATGTTGTTGATATTTGGAAGCGTCACGAGCGCCACCAACGGTAAAATAAAAACGAATTGTTGTCCATTTTCGATATGGACATCTCCTTTAAGCCATATTTCTTTTGAACGTAAAATATCATATAAAAATTACTCGAAATTTAAACTATAGCTCGGCCTGCAGCCTCGTACTTTATAGCCTCTTGCATAATTTTCTCACTCTAATTACATAGCAATTTAATATAGGTAATAGTGGGAATCGGTGGCTTGTGAGGAATTTACATGGTGCGGCATGAGTGTCAAATGATAAGTTTGGAATTAAAAAAAATATAGATTAACTTTTTGCAAAACTTGGTTTGTTGGCTTGGTGCGGCACTGCTTCTTCTGCCCACCCCGACAAGCCAGCCGCCACTGGTTAGGACAGATACTGAGAAACTGAGAGTTGAAGATTTTACTATTGATATCTCTTGACTTCTTCATTTGAGGAGGCTAATAATAAAGTATAATATGCAGTGGCGCAGCCAATATTTAGTTATGGGGGGATGCGATAAAGATAAAGGATAAAGATAAAGGATGCGAGCGACGCAAGCTGCGTAGAAAGCGCGCAAAAAATTTTCGGAAAAAGGGGCGTGGTCATCTTATTTTCGGTAAAATTATTGCGTCTAGCCCCCTAGCCCCCCCTATCCCGGCCCTTGGCCGCGCCACTGATAATATGTAGTGTAGAAGTGTAATCCCTTCCAACTGACGGCTTTCCATATGTGGTAGATGTAATAATTGCACATCTGTTTAAATACGCGATTCTTTGTGAACATTTTTGGCTTTTACTATTATTAAGCTGGTTCGTGATTATCTAAAGGACATAGTTGTAATTTTACTAATGTCACAAGGAAATTTTTGTACACTAGACTTTCTTTTACGAAATATTTAAAAGATTACTCCAAATTTCCTCCTGGAGGGCTTCAAGATTTTTTTAGTTGAATAATATTCTCAAGATTACTTAATTTCCCAATATTTCCTTGAATTCTCTACATTTACTCGAATTTTCTATTTCCTTAAATTTTTCCAGATTTTCCCACTAGATTTCCCCAGTCATCTCTTCTGGGTTTCAAGTGAAAGGAAATCTGAAAAAATATTCCCAAGATTTCCTAATTTCCAAAGATTTACTTGAATTTTCTACATTTACTCGGATTTCCTATGATTTTCTACAGTTCCTCGAATTTTCTATTTTCTTAGATTTTTCCAGATTTTTCCACTAGATTTTCCCTGCCATTCTCTTCTGGGTTTCAAGTGAAAGAAAATCTGAAAAAATATTCCCAAGATTTCCTAATTTCCAAAGATTTCCTTGAAAATCTACATTTACTCGGATTTTCTATGATTTTTTATAATTCCTCGAATTTTCTCTTTTCGTAGTGTTTTCCAGATTTTCCCACTAGATTTCCCCAGCCATTCTCTTCTGGGTTCCAAGTGAAAGGAAATCTGAAAAAATATTCCTAAGAATATTCCTAATTTCCAAAGATTTCCTTGAATTTTCTACATTTACTCGGATTTCCCATGATTTTCTACAGTTCCTCGAACTTTCTATTTTCTTAGATTTTTCCAGATTTTCCCAATAAATTTCTAAGCCATTCTCTTCTGGGTTTCAATTGAAAGGAAATCTGAAAAAATATTCCCAAGATTTCCTAATTTCCAAAGATTTCCTTGAATTTTCTCCATTTACTCGGATTTCCTATGATTTCCTCGAATTTTCTATTTCCTTAGATATTTTTAGATTTTCCCACTAGATTTCCCCTCTTCTCGGTTGCAAATAAAGAAATCTGAGAAAATGAAAATGCGGTGTACAACAATTTATGTTGTCATTCATGTAAAAGGTTCCTACTTAATAAAGTTGATCACAGATCATGAACAAGAATTGTTAACTTCTGAAACCGGGGGGTCTGGGGGGTATGGAATACCCCCCAGTGCCTTTTAATCTCTTAGTGCCTACTCACTACAGTTTAATCTGTGTAATCAGAGTTATCTCAAAATCATCAGTAGTACAGTAAAACTCTATGCAGTCCATTATTTAATGATTACATTATTTGCATGGATTCTACTTTTGCGATAGCTTCTCGTTACTTTTTGGATAAGTGTTGTGAAAGGAGTATCTATCATTTGATAATTTTGCCATGATAATGTCAATGCATCCAGTTTGTCCCGTGTTCGACAAGATTTTCTTTTTTTATTTTTCACTAGCTGAAAAGCCGCTAGAAGAGTGGAAATACTTCGATTTGTACTGGAGGGTGTACCACACACCCCAGACCCCCCGGTTTACAATTTTGACTTTATATTTTTATATTATTTTTATAATTAACCGTCAAAGTAACAGAAAAGCAGAAAACTAATTAAATAAATATGCTTTCCAAGTTTTAATTTTTTCTAGCCGAAGGTTAAATTTCACGAATTCAAATTTCCCGGTTTGGATTAAAAATCGACCAATCAGAGTGTGTTTTTCAACCAAAAAATGACACGTTGTAGAAAGAGCAGCAGCGTGCTGGGATTTTATATATTAGGATTTCAATCGACTGAATTTAAAATGAACTTCAGCTTCAATGTAGTTAAGTAGACCTTAGAGACAAAGTTAAAATAAAATAAATATATGCTTTCCCGGACTTTTCTCTAAAAAATTTAATTTTCCCAAAATTGTTTTTAAAACTTATTTAAAAAGCTAAGGTTAATTGCGTAACCAGAACCTGTTTTTGGGAAGAGTAAAGTAGTAAAATTGTTTAGGACCTATTTGTTTCCACGTATACTTTGTAGCAGTTGCATTTATTCTACAAAGAATTTTCTCTGCTATTTCATTCACCAACTTACTCCTTTTGGTGAGTGCTATAACCGGGATGGCGTTCTTTTATCCTTCGAAATTCAAACTTCAAATAAGAATTGGTAAAATCAGGGTAAATGGAAAATACAGAATATACCTTTACTGGTTTCACTTGCTTCCTTAGATATTGAAAACAGATATTTCTACCTTCTAGGTAAAAATAATACGGTTATAGGCTGACGGTTAGAGCGTTGGATTTCTATGCCATAGTTGTGAGTTCAAACCCTGATTCCGACATTTTGACGTTGAATGAACGGTTACTTTATGTACTTATTGAGTGAATATCTTAATCTTCACATTCTGAAAAGTCATCCATAGCATTAGTATTTCGGAATTCTTTCTCCTAGTCAGATTTTAATCACTAATAAGTGATTAGGTTACAATAATCTCCGATTGGATGAATAATAATCATACGAATTCGATTTTTAATTGGACGTTTTTGCTGCTACAGCGCTGAAAAGTTGAAAATGTAATGGTCAGCGGTTTAAGTGCCAGACCGGACGCAGCCCAAATCGTACGCTTAATTGGTAGCTCTTCTTTATTTGATTGATTTATTGATCAAATATCTTGGAAATGAATATAATATTATACATCTTCATTCCGCTCTTTTAAATTTGGCTTGTAAAGCATATTAACAAGCTCGTGTGTTTTTTAATTAGATCACCTAATCATCTCTTCTTACCTAATTACTCGTTTTCTGGTGTATAATTATTACCTGCTTAAATTAAAATAACTCAACTCATAATTTGACAATTAAAAGATAATTAAATTAAAACAAACAAAAAACTAATTTGGTTTTTAATTTTGCTGTTTCAGATTACACAGGAAAGAGCAGCTACCTAATTAAGAAAATCAACATGTGAGGGGCCAAAGCTTCGGAAATTGGTAAGTGAATCTTATAATTTTCCGCTTATTAAGCCAATTTGCGTATTTCTCATTAAAACAAACGATTTGGAAACGCCCGGCACTTAACCCATATGCATTTACAGCACAATAATTTAATAAAAACGAATGCTAAAAGTGGAAACGCACATTTTTTAATTTAAATTTTTTTTCTCCTATTACTTAGATTTATTTTGGCTTCGCTATTTAAGGCAATCGCGAAGTCATCTGTTATTAGCAATAATTCGATTTTGATTTAAAGTCACTTTTGCTCGAATGCGCCTTCTTTTAATAAAACTAAGAGCTCCGTTTCCGATTATCAAAATTGAAAATAAAATTTATATCGCCGATTAATTTTTTGTCAATTTAAATTTTGTACAGTTCGACAAATAAACACGCGGGAAAAATAATATTCAACATTGGTGGTTGGCTTTCAAAATTTGTTATTAAAAGCCATGCCATGGTCGACAAAAAAACTTAAAACGATACACACATGTTATGAGGTGACAAAAAATTTAAACCACATGCCTTCGTATGGTATTTATTGTAGCTACATATTAATATTAAAAACACTTGTCCTTTTATGGCCCCCGGTTCCCCCCTCGTGCTTAATCCCCAAGATTAATCTAAACGCGCCAACAACGCTCTTCAAGTCGGATTCATTAGCTTTTATGCAAAATTTTTATCCACTTACCACGAATATTTTTCACTGATAACGAAAATTGGTGCTAGAAACAGCGGCGGGCAGCGGGCGGACTGGCCACGCGAGATCACACGAAATTCTAATTCTAAACAAATCCGGAACTCGAAAAAACTTTTAATAAAAAATTAGACGTATCAGTATATAGGGAACTTTATTTGCAGCCCTCGGGCTTAGCCTTTTGTCTTCAAAATTACATCCCGTGAATAATTCTGCAATAATTGTCTCCACTAATGTTATAATCTACTTTTCTCCTGATACGACAGTGTACCTGCTTATTATATTTAATCAACGTTACTTTTACTTACCCTAACTACCGCCGGCAGTGAAGTAAAACAATTGCTTGCACAAAAAATTAAACATTTAAGTTGGACTATAATTTTTAACCAATAAGAATAAAGGGAATTTCGAATTTTGAAATTTTCTTTTGAAAGAAAGAAAATATTGGAAAAACTTCAAAACTGACATTTGATGTTTTTTCTATATTTTCTTTCTTTCATTTGTTTCATTTGTTATTTCTTTTTGTTTTCTTCTCCTGTTTTCTTTTTTTTTCAATTTGTAAAAATATTTTAATTTATAATTTTAATTGTTTGTTTTTTGTTTCTTCTTTTTGGTAGCCTTGATAATGGGGTAATAAAGATCTCGAAACGTCGGACAATTTTATTTGTTTTAATGACTGCTTTATCAATTTATACAATTTATATTTTTTGAGTTTGTTTCTCATCTCTTGAAAATAATACTGTAAAAGATCGTTTTTACATTAAAAAATTAAACGATAAATTTTGAAGGCAAAATAAATCTACGGCGAAGCGAAACAGCAACAGCAAAATGTTTCATCTGCGTTGGGGAGTATTCCATACCTCCCAGATCTCCGGATTTACAATTAATATTTCTTCCCAGTACCTATTCATTTTTTTAAAGATTATTATAATTAGAGCTCGGATGCACCAAAATACTTGAGAATATGAGCATATTATATGCACCGAATTTCATTAAAATATGCACTAAAATTGCTAAAAATTGATAAAATATGCATTGATATGCAAACTAAAAAATATCTAATAGGTTTTTTTTGCATATTTTCAACATTTGGTACATATTTGAATAAATAATGCATATTTGGACCACTTTGGTATTTTTTAAAGAATTTTAATAAAGAACATAAAAAATTATTATTAAATTAAAGATAGTGGAAAAAAATTATAAAAATTAAATTGCTTAAAATCAAATAAAATTATTGCTTAAATTGGCAAATTTAATAATAATTTTTTATTTTTTCTATTAAAATTCTTCAAAAAACCCCAAAAGTTGCCTAAATATGCATAAATATTCATTATTTGCTCAAATATGCACCAAATGTTGAAAATATGCATTTTGTCAAGCAGTTTTTCGGATTCTCTAATAATTATAATTTAAATGGCATGGGCCCATAACCTACTGTTATATAGGCTTCTATATAAGATAGAAAAATTATACGAGAGCGTTATACGTTACATTCACCTAGAGATTTAATTATTACAATTTTCTTTGCCTCTCTTCTTGCTTTTATTTTTTAATTTTATCTCACTAACTGAGATGTGGGGTTCTGAGGAGTATGAAATACCCCCAGTATCCCAACTTAACAGCTTCTCATAGTGGAAAGGATGCACTGGATGGTATTCCATACCCCCCAGCCCCCCCGGAGAGATACCTATATTTTGTGTCTTAAAGACCAGTTTTCATTCATTATAAAATGCCTGTCTTAAAATACTACTGTAACTCGGTTTTGATTGCATCATTAGCTTTTCCAGAAGATATTTAGTATGTAATGTTGGAGAGTTTTGCTTAATTATTATTAAACCCCGTTAATTATATTTTCTAGTCAGTCATCTTGGCTTTAATCTCGAGTGACCTTGCTTTAATTTTAAGATTTAATATGTGTTTATTTGACTTTTAACAGGTAGAATAAAAAGTTTTACATTTGAATTTTTTGTTTAGATTTACCTTTTCTTTTATTCTTAATAGATTTTTTAAATATAACAATTCAAATTAGATTTATTATTGAAAAAACAAAACTTAAAATTTAGTCGGGATGTTGAATCTTTTATCTATTTCTTAACATGTAACAGTAGTAAATTTTTAAACTTTGAAATTAAAATTATGAATTTTTGATCAAAAAAATAAGTATGCAATGTAAGAAATAAATCGACGGTTTAGAGTCAGAAGGGTGTAACTACAAAAATTGCTGTTTTGAGTTACCTTCTTTCTATAGAAAATTTAATGAACACTTATCAAGTTACTTTGTTAGTTTATTATTTAAACGACTCGTAAGATATTATATTACTTAAAAAAAATTGGGAAATCCGTAATTAACAGTATATTTGCTTGAAAATCTCGGTTTTTCTTCAATACCTCAAATGTGGTAATTTGTAGTTACATCCTTCTGACTCTAAACCCTCGAAATGTTAGTTCAATTTCGGCGATAAATATTATACCAAATAACAGTAAATTAAGGAGGTAAAATGCTTTAAACGAGATTATACAACATAAATGAACTTATTCTGGGTCCAAATATTCATTTGCAATATTATAATGTCATTAATCTGTAATTAAAATTTATCAATTTAGAGTTTGCTTCGCATTTCTCGCAAAATACACATAAATGCTCATTTTTACATTACAAAATTAAACACTAAATTTTTTAAGGCAAAACGGGTCGACGGCCAAACGACGATAGCAAAACATCTTCGCTGGAAGGTATTCCGTACCTCCCAGACCCCCGGATTTACACTAAATATTTCTTCTCACTGTCTGGTTATATTTGAACGTTTTTTCTTTAACATTTTTATCTGGATTATTATTATATAACCGACTTGGGCCCGTAATCTACCGTTACCGCATATATGGTACATCCTAGACTTAGAGATTTAATTATTACAATTTTCTTTGATTCTCTTTTTGCTTCTATTTTTAATTTTATCTCACTAAGCAAGACTAACCGGGGGTTCTGAGGAGTATGCAATTCCCCCAGTATCTCAAATTAAAATCTTCGCATAGAGGAAATAATGTACTGGGGGGTATTCCATACCCCCCAGACCCCCCGGATTGACATCTATATTTTGTGACTTAAAGACCAGTTTTGTAATCTATTATATAGAAACGAAAGTTTGATTGTTCGTCTCTTATGCACTCTTAGACCCTTTGACCGATTTTAATCAAACTTTGCACACTTACTCAGTAGGACTTGGGGAAGGTTTTTGTGCAGGAATATCTTAAAAAATGTGAGAGGAGAGAGGGATCGCATTAAATTCGCAAATTAAAATACAAATCGCAAAATCTCTAAAAATCCATGTGCAACCATAGGTATAATGAATGCTGAGTGCCAATAATGGCACCTATCCAACCTCCAGCGGAGGTTTATAGCTTAAGAATGTTGCTGCACGAAGTTCAAGGGCTAAATCTAAGTACAACAAAGGCAAAGTATTTTATTTTTAGTGAGACCCCGTGCGAAGCCGGGTATCCAGCTGTGTATTATAAAATCCATGTTTTAGAATACTGTAAAATGGCATTGTTTGTATTGGCGTAAACCGGGGGGTCTGGGGGGTATGGAATACCCCCCAGTGCATCATTAGCTCTTTGAGAAGATATTTAGGATGCAGTGTTAGGGAATCTTGGAATATTGAAGCCCAATATGGGGCTATGAGGAAAGCAACGAAAAACAACCCCATTAATTTTATTGTCTAACTCTAGTTATTGAGTTATTGATTGCTGTGTACTAATGTTAGGTGTAGGTTCAGAAATATCACTATCAGACTTACTTTTACGTAATACATAACTGGAGTCAGCATCGGTATCGTCCGAGTGTTCCAAAAAAATAGAAACACGTGTACCTACGGCGGTGATAAAAATATTGCTCGGTTGGCGCGACGCTCACTTTACCGGTGCTGTCAGCTTCGTAAGACGATAACTATGCGGGAATGGCAAATAGCGGTATAATTATTTATGTTTGTCAATATTTGTAGATTGTAGACATGTCATTTGAAGGTATTAATAGTATCAGATTACTTCAACATCATTATTTTTTATACCATTGTTGTTTTAAATGTTATTTATGTGAGAGGCGCGCTCACATGTGTACCAACGATGGGTTAATTTTACCTCACTAACCGAGACTGGTGGTTCTGAGGAGTATGAAATAGCCCCAGTATCTCGACTTAAAAGCTTTTCATAGAAGAAGGGACTACACTAAAAATACTTTTTCAATCAATGAAATTATAGATACTGATTGATTCATAAAACAATCAGTTTTTCTGTTTGCATAGTCGCGATATGGTAAAAAGTGTTTATATTGATACGAAAACAAATGAACGGAAACAAATTCAGGTATGAGATTTTTTAATTTTTGAAATTTGTTTTGTTTTATTTGTTTTATGTAATAAATTTCAATGAACATTTTCATTGCATATACGTATTACGATGATTGATTTTGGTTCAGTGAATATAAAACAAAAACAAACTGATCAAATATGATTGGATTCCGACTTTGATTCGCGGGCCTGTAAATTAATACTTGTAATGAATATCCAGCTATATGTTTTTGAAAATCAGAAATTTTAGGTTTGGAATTTTGCAATGAATTACAGTTGTAGATGATTTAAAAACGTTGGGGCGCCAGGCGCGCGTTGTTTAAAAAATATTTATTATGAATTTATGAAGTTGTAATTACAATTTAATAACTTGATTAAAACCATAAAAATAATAATAATTGCGTTGGTTATTTTCTCTATGGTTGATGTGTTACAAGACACGTCGATGAAAAAGAAAAACTTTACATTACCTGAATTGGTTTGAACGGAATGTTGATTTAAATGCGGTATCGTTATGTTTTAATTAAATTACTATGCTATGTATCGGGCTTTAAAAAAAATTAATTAATTACTGCGGTTATAAATTGAGGCTGTAATTAATGTTCACGAAACGTCAAAATTTTGAAACCAAAAAATGGTATTATTCCCAAGTGTAAGAAAAAGAAACTTGTAGTCTTAAATAAAAGAAAATGTCAACGAGAAAACAAAATGGCGACTTTTTAACTCAATTTAAAAAAGTCACTTAACATATTCTATTTTTGTAGTTCTCTACCTTGTACGTGCACGTTTTCGTTGTTCTTATTGCTTTTGCCACAAGTTTTATAGGTACCAACATATTTTTTGTCGTATGCGCTTTTAAAACGAGTTAGGTGCATTTTTTCTTTCTAACCACTGCGTTTACTCATTCCGTTCGTGTAACTCGTGCGTTAATTCCAGTCCAGTATGTGACATTAATATTTATACAATTAGTGATTTAATTCGTCAGTTCTCAGTCTTTGGATTAACATTAAAGACGCATTACCAATAGAATAGCGTCTCTTAAATAATCGTAGCATTTTGAACATTCCTTCTCCTCGCGTCGCGCAACTCATCAGCACCGCGCGAAACGGTCGCATAACTCATAACCTCACTTTTTTAATTTTTGGATTCTTTTCAATTTCACTCCCACGGTGGCTGTTTGAAGTGCATCCACTGATATGTTATTGTGCGATCGTAAAAAGTTAATGAGTAATTTTAACGACGATGAGTTTTTAACGGCGTCGTTAATGTAAAACTGGCTATATTGCATTTGTTTCATTTATTTGCATACAATACAATCATTGCAGTCTTATAAATCATTTACTGTGCCCAAACGCCTTCTTGTTATAAAACTTATTGAATGTAAATTATTATTATTATTATCATTACGTAAATTACGTTATATGCTGTACTCGTGCTGGACGTAATCGTGCCCATCCATCACGTTGGCAATGCTCGAAACGAAGAGAAAACGAACTAATGATGCAAGTTTGTAATCCGTTAATTAAAGAGTTGGCATCGGTGAAATATAATTAACGACACTTCCGTTATACAAATGTCGCGGTACCTAATATCTCTTGGTGGTTAAGTTTATTTACGTTTTTTTAAATGCACAAAATCGTACGGCTACTTTACCTACCAAGCTCCATTTATTTCATATTCATTGACCGTAAAACCAAAATAGAACAAGGCAATCTCGAGTCACCTTTTAAACGAGCAATTTTAAATGTATCTACCTATGTTACCTATGTTGGATATACACTACATCCACCATAGCATACACGAATTTAATCAACATTCTTCCTGACCATTCAGCTATGCAGAATAAACACACTTTTAATTGATTTTCTATGCTTTAAGAAACAATTTATTTTGCCTCAATAATTTCAATCACCCAGTTATTTGCAAGTAACTAGTATTAAACGAATAATTTTTCGAAATATTAATTTTAAATATTTGAATATTACGTCTTGTTAGGGAATAATTCGGGGGAGGAACAAAATTTATTGGCGATATCCGGCATATAGGGAAATGCAGCATAAAAACTACGGGGGGTTGCAATCGGAATTTTATAGACCTAAACATACTGATGATTCACGAAAAAAAACTTCGCTGTGATATCTCGGAAAAAAAATTCAAATTTTTAATTTTGATTGTTTGAATATTTAATATGGGGTAATTCAAATTACCCCACTTTCCCCAATCAATTTAAAATTAATTATCTGATAAAAATCGCTTATATATTAGTTAATCAACGAAGGCTGAAACACAAATAATTAACAAAATTACCTTCATTAGTAAGTTTCAGAAATTGGTTCAGATTAAATTTAACTTCAAAATTTTATAAAATGGCAACGTTGAATTTATTAAAATAAGCACACCCATCTGTTGTGGTATCAAATGTGATTTCGTCGTTCAACTCTATATTATGCAAATTTTCACCATAAACTATAATCTAATCATTTTACAATCATTTTAATTACCTTTCGCCAAATTTCTTTTAAATTCAAATTAAATACTTTTATATAGAAAATATCTTTGAATTTCTTCAATAAAATAAAATTTTATAATTAAAAATCTAGATACTCAAAATTACACTTGTAGCACCTCCGCTAGTTGTCGCCACATCAACCAACTCGCGGAAAAATTGCTGATGCACTGGAGGGTATTCCATACCCCCCAGACCCCCCGGTTTTAAAGACGACAGTGTTGTATCAATGTTCAGTTCAGTGGTGTACTTAGAGAGGGGCAAAGTGGCAATTGTCCCCCCTAGGATGACTGTTTACCACGAGGCTTTAAAATTTAAATAACTTGAAATTATTTTTTTAAATTTATTTAAATTAATATTTATTCCTTTTTTGTTTGTATATATACTTATAGCTTGAATTTTTTTTGATTTCTAAAACTTGTCAGTTGTTTATCACTGACGCGCATGAATAGATTAACGAGATGCCTGAAAAATATTTGGTATGCCCCCCCAAAAGCATTTTCCAAATACGCCACTAGTTCAGTCCCTTCCCCAGTAATTTATTAACCCAGTAGCTTGATTATGGATTCTAATATCAATCTAATACGTATAGTTGGTATAGAAAGTTTTGTTTATAAACCAAACGTATGCATTCTTTTGGTGTTCTATAATATTGTATATATTATACAATGAAAATCCAATGAAAGTTTTCAATAAATTTTCAACCTGTGAACTAAAATTCACGAATATTAAAATATTTCATAGGATAATTTGTTCATTGTTTTAACGAATTTGTTCATTGTATTGATGAAAGTTTAATAAATAAGTTCATTGGTTGAAATTTTTTTCAGTGTTTGTGAATCATCATTTCACCGCGGTTTTACGATAAAATAATACAGTATCAAAATAAAACTCAAAACAACATCAAGTGTACGTAATAGAGCCGCCATGTTGATAACATTTGGTAGCGCCACGAATAAGGTTAATGGCAAATAAGCATAATAATATGCAGGGTTTTCACTCGTGTGGAAAATCTGGAAAAGTCGAGGAATTTAAGATTTCTCTAATTTTGTCAGGAAGAAGTCAAGGAATTTCTCGCTTTTAGTGCCAAGTTCGAAAAATTAAATTTTTAGTCAGAGAAAACAATTTAATTAATTAAATTAATTAAATTTAAAAATTTTAAATTATTGATTTTAATTTAATTTTAAAATTAAGCTTTTTTTCACCTTTTTATCTTCAGATTTATGGAAATGTCAGGGAAAATTTGATTTGGAAAATTCAGGGAAAATCTTGATATAATAAACGTGAATACAACGTTATAACGTCGTCTAATTAACGTCGCCGCCTATTATCGCCAAGTACGAACCGCCGCCGCTCAAAGTGTCTGACTGAAACAATTTCAGCTTTGCCGTCGAATAACTTTTAATATTTAATCAAATTCTTAGCATAAAATCGCCAATAAATGGTTATTGATAAATTCTAATATACATATTTTGCGAGCGACGACGACGACGTCAGGCCTTCTTCGGAACTCGGCGTCTATTAGCTATAGAGCCGTATTAACCACATGTGACGCCACAAGCATATTTTCAGGGTTGTAATGTTTAAAACATTTTGTTTTAAACAAGGTGTTTTAAACATGTTTAAAACAAAATTCTTTTAAAAGAACATTTTGTTTAAAAGATGTTTTAAATGCGTTTAAAACGAGTGTTTAATTCTGTGTAAGTTTAAAACATGTTTTTTTTACATTTTTAAATTTTTTCCAAGATTATAAATAATAATTTATTCAAAATTTATTAAAAAAAAATTGTTTATTTTTCAATCTTCAAAAATTGAGGAATTATTATTTAGGGCTCTCGTAATGGACACGCTTTGATGCTTTTTCTGTTCCTAATCTATTACGGAGTTTACTGTTTACAAATCCAAATGATAAAAACAATCTCTCAATTCTGGAAAAATTCCAGAATTCTCTCAATTCTCGATAAAGAAGAAGCAAGCTACTGCAGAATGCGGCTGAATTGCTAAATTATAACATTTCTGGATTTACAGTCCTTTGTAAAGAATTCCACCAAGCCAATGGGGTTACATTAACGATTGTATCTTCCATCGGATCATCTAATATTTATCTGATTATCCTCAGTTAAAGATAGATTTTTTTTAGTTTTAAACAATGTTTTAAACATGTTTTTCTGTTTAAAACATGTTTTTTTCTAAGGTAATCAAAAACCGTTTTAAACATAAAAAAAAAAGTTTTAAAAAACATGTTTTTTTACATATTACCTACTATGAAACTGCTAGTTTCATTGCTTGTTGAGACAGTCGAAACACGACAATTGCAGATCAACGCGACTGCTGGTTAGAAACCAATTGGTTTCTTCCCTAGGACAGAAACTGTCAAGTTTCTTCCCACCTACTCAGTTTTAAATCTATCGTTTTAACCGTCAATTTATCTGACAGTAACAGTTTTTATATGTTATCGCTGTCGCTCGGGCAAGCAATCCTCACCCTGGTCTGAAATCATTTTGTTTCGTCCCTAGCCAAACAATATACTATTACATCCCTGAATATTTTGCGCCCCTACCCTCGATTTTCCCGTTGACCTTTTTTAAAATTACAACATCCTGAAATTAAATTTTGCGTCTCCTAAAATTTTGCGCTCTTGAAATTTTGCGCCACAAGCCCGGGCTTCATGCGTTTTTGCGATAATACGCCACTGTCAGGGCCGTATCTCGGTCTTTTGTTGGGAGGGGGGGGGGGGTGGAACGATAATTAAATATAATTTTTTTTGAAATTTAAAAGGTCAAACGCTCTAATGCAAAGTTAGAAAATCGCGATAATAAAATATTTTTTTTAAATATTGTATTGTTTAAAAATTCTTTGTTTTGTCAAAAAAATCGTTTAAAAGTCTTTTATTATATTTTGTATTCTAGGATTTATTTCGCGATTTATTTCGGGGGGGGGGGGGGGATTGAACACCCAAAACCCCCCCTCAGATACGGCCCTGGGCACTGCTATTAGCTCATGAGTTACGATTACGATGGGCCTGCTCACCACGAAAAATACAATTTTGAATGTAGTTAATTATCACGTAACATCGCCATTTTGTTTCATTATTTTGGGATGTTTGGGGGAGTTGGGCTCAAAGTTAGTTACATCATAAATTTTTGCTTAATTCAAAAAACAAAAATTATTTCATTTTAATATTTTTTCGTTTTTGTACATTCCAAGGAAAATTAAAAATTGTCACCAACCAATGCTGTCACCAGCATTTAAAAAAAAATGTTTTCCTGAAAACCTAAGAAAATCTTTAAACGTCAAACTTCCAGTTCCACTTTTTTATTTTTTATTCACTAAACTTAATAATTAGTAGCTTCTTCGTTTCAAGATGAAATAACATATTTTATTAGAAGAAGGTCTTCTTTTCGTGATTCGTCTTCTTCTTCACGTGCCATACACTATGCAGTGCGTAGGCGATCACTTGGCTGATGAAGCCAAGATGACGTCTATAACGACTCCTCTTCTCGAAACATCGCAAAAAGCAATTTTTAAATAAATGTTGTCGTGGTTTTAAGTTTTTAAGCAATTTAAAGTGAATTGTTTGCGAAAGAAAAATTTATTTATTTAAATTTGAATTTGCCGCGCAAATCTGTCTTCTCCACTCGATCTGGACGCAAAAGTTGGCTTCTCCAGTTGAGATGGACGTAAAGGAAAGGAATTGAAGATGGCGGAGTCCGCGTTAGTTTGTTTATAAAGCCGCCGATAAATTTGTTTATTTTGAGTAAATAAAATAAGATTAAGTATTTTGAAATAGTCGTTTCATTTGTGATTTAAAGAGTGATTGGATCGAAGAAAGCAAAGTAAGACCGAAAAAGTTTGGTTTTTAATGGTTGAGCGGGTGTCGCGCATTGAAAAAATGTGAAAGTTAATAAAAGTGCCGTTAGAATTTATAAAATTAAATAAAAAAACATATTAATATTTTACGGTTCGGAACGACTATATCTACTTACACGATATCTGAAAAGGGCTATGGTGACATCCAACTGAGTTCTGACAAGAAATTAGCACAGCAGCGGAAAACAAAAGAGGTGGAACAGCATTCAGTGCGGCCTTCAGGCCGCACAACTTTGGCAATCTAATGTTGTTATACACCAGGTTTTATTTTGAGATTATGATCAATTTAAATCAATCGTCAAATAAAACTTATAATGAAGAAATTCCGGTTAGTAATGCTCTAGATTAATAGCGTTTTGCACGCAGCAGTATAACATAATCGGCCAAGCAATGTAATTTTTCCAAATATTAGAAAAACGAAATGTCATTTTTCGAAAAAATTGAATAATAAAGTAAACGATACTATGTATAAGCATATTCTTGTGCTGAATATAAAATAATTTTTGAAGGTTAAGTGTAAAGCATAAGTGTTCCGTTCCTTGCATTTATAATTTGAATATATAATTTTTTACTAAAAAATTTCAAAGCGATAACTTTAGAAATTTATTAATAGTTGTGTTTTTGAAAAATAACGGGTGTGCTCCTATTTTTCGAAGTCATATAAGAAACTAATTTGTATTTATCAATGTACCTAAATACAATTTTTTGTATTTGAAGTCTCAGATTGTACTCCATTCAGATTAATTTCTAATGCACACAGAAAAATTAGAGTAAAAAATATTACATCAATTAGAGTAAATTTTATACCAAAGTTAGTAAAATTTACTTCACATGTAGTAAAATTTACTTCACATGTAGTAAAATTTACTTCAAATTTAGTAAAATTTACAAATTTACTTCAAATTTGGTGTAAGGCTGATTTAAACTTCAATTGAAGTATAAATTATTTCAAAACACTAACAATTTTTCTCTGTGTGTCCGTGTCCCACTGTCAAAATGTTTACCAGTATTTTGATAAAAACTGTTTAACCGTGGGACAGGTCGTTTTGATAAAAATTTTCGACCCGTTTCATGACGAATTTATATGAATTTTATCAAAATTTTGATATGAATCAATTTGAATGCAAAATTTGATCATCTTAGCTTGAGAGCAAATAACAATATCAAACACAGAAGGTATTGCTATGCCGTATTTATAAAAACTGGAGCCTTAGGCGATTTATTTAAAACAATTTAGGGAAAATATTTTTTGAAACCTACTTTTGAAAAATTAACCCGAATACTTATTTACTATTCTAAACTTAAAAGTGGAAAAGCAATCAAAGAATACAATATTGTGGTGTTTTCATATTTATCCCAGGCTCTTATTTTTATCACTTCAAATTTATATACTGCAAATCAGCTACATTTAAAAAATAATATAAAAAAATACTTTTGCTCCCAATGTCAATAAACTTGACTTTATGGTCATTCAATTGTCAAACTTTAAGATTTGTTATTTTGAGAAAAAAATTGTTTTACTTTACTGCCGGCGCGGCGGCGACGGGAGCACATAGAGAAATATGTGTTATACTAATCCACACAATTGTGCAGAAAAAGTACACAATTGAGTAATTTTTCTGCACAATTGTGCATATTTATCTTTGTGCTGTTTGTTTAATCAAAATTCAATTTACCAGTACAACGATATAGTTTCAGTGTCGCCCAGTCAGGGTCAAATTATCAGTTTTTTCTTTAAATATTTAATTATTAATTAAATCTAAAACTTAATAGAAAGCTCATACAAAAATACAGTTATAGACCGGGAAGGGGCAATGTCAGTTACGAATAATTTGTGATGTTCAATTTTGGAAATGTGAAAATTGGTGCAGAAGATTTTTCGGTTGTTGACTTTGCGCATGCAATGGGGACCTCCAATTTGGAGTAGGCTTTAAACTAACGGGAAGTGCATTACACTTCCACTGTGTGAGAAAACTTTTTTATTATGCAGATTGCGTCTCGATGAACTATGATTGGTTTTCCCGAGGGAAACACCCATCAGAATAACTTCAATTCAAAATTTAGAAAAATTTTATTTGAATTTGGACGATGTTTATCCGACCGAATTTTTTACTACCTATATTTCGAATTTTTGTAACTAAAAAAATTATTGTTGTTGATTATTAAGCGAACGCCACCACGCGGAAAAATATTAAGTTAATCTAATACGTATAGTTGGTATAGAAAGTTTTGTTTATAAACCAAACATTTGCATTCTTTTGGTGTTGTATTGTGTGAAAATTGTGTGAAAGTGTATGTACGTAATAGATCTGCCATGTTGTTGACATTCTTTGTTCTTGTAATCTTTATTATAAACATTTCCAGATGAGAAAAAAATAAATATTTGCATTTAAAATAATATTTAATATAAAAACTTATAAAATTATCGATGTTTTCTGTAAATAATTCTTTTTAATTTTAAAAATTTGCTTAGATTTAAGGGTAAGATTTAAGGAATAATCTGAATGTGAATGAAAGGTGTGGTAGGTTCAGAAGAAGCGACAATTTAAAAAACATTTAAAAAATAATTTTCTCACAAATAATGCATTAATCGGTTTGATCGAACGAAGCTGAACCAAAATGGGAAAAAATTATCGCATTCTCTTTTGAACGTCAAAGCAATAAATTTGTGTACACAGTAAATTTCTTATAACGCACGTCGAGAATATAAGCGCAGGTAAAGGCCAGCATGAAGAAGCGGCCAATGGGAAAGCGTTATATTTCTAGTCATTCCACTATTGGTTCATCTTTGACACTGTATAAGCATCTACCTTGAAAAACAAAACTACGCCCACTTGCAATATTATGTTTAATGCATTTTTCCACCTCGAAAAAAACTTTGCTTTTGTCTGGCTCGTGTATTAAGGTTCTTATTGTACGACACGCAATTCTCCCCCCGCTTAACGCACACACTCACACGCATCAACTTCGCCGATGCAAATAAAAGATTTTCCTTATTTTCTCATAACCGACTTTAATATTATTCTATAAATAATTCAAAAAAGATGCCTCGTTAAGATAATTCAAAAATTTCTCATTCAAATTTTCACCATTTTTTTCATCGCTTGCACGGAACAGCTTTTTTAACAGAGTGGGAATTCATATCAGTTTATCAAGTCGGCCTCATTAGTAAAATTTTCGACTGCTACAGAGGCCTCCGAGAACTCCAGAATAATCTGGTCTGATCGTTTACTGATGAAAAACAACGAAGAATATGATAGTGCTTGTATAATAAAGTAATAGGTTATATTACCCCCCCCCCCCCCATTATTTAATCCCTCTATAAGTATTAGTTTAATTTTGTTGTACTAGTTCTGTTTTTTAAAGTTCCTGCTTCAACTTTTTTTAAAAACAAAAGACAATCACGACCCCCCCCCCCCCCCCAAACCGTCGAAGTAGAATTATTAGTAATTTTTCCAAGTAATACAATATCAATATTGTTTCGTAAGGTATTAGTCAGTACTTACTATGAATTTTTATAGATTTTTACGTGTCATTTACCCCCCCCCCCCCCATTTTGATGTAATTATATCGATGTGTACATTCGGCGTTAGTTCGTGGCGAAAGAGCTACGCGGTTTGTGTGTTTTATCGAGGGATTAAATCATTTTTTGACATTAAAATTAGTGTTAGTGCTTTGGAGGGGACGTACAGCGGCTCTGACTTGCTTCTGAGAGTCAGGACAAAGAGAAGAACTACTCTAGGTAAAAATTTTTAGAACGAAAAATTTGAACAAAGTCTGTGTCGTTTCAAAATGATCAGATTCTAATTTTTGTAATTTCTGTTTCAGGATGATGATGGCGAAACAATTGGCAGGTTTGGACAGGATATAATCTAAGGTAGGATTTTGAGAGAATGTTTTTATCTCTGTACGCACCAAACCACTTCTTTGCGTTAAATTATGCGAGGTTTTGTGTTGAGAGTGACATCGTCAGGTTAAATGGTATGAAAAACGTAGCTTATCCGCCCACTTAGTTAATTAAGCATCGATTAAAGTAATTAAATTGAAGCAGTCGAATAATAAACGATAAAAAATTTGTCGAAATTAGATACTCGAACGGTCGTAATAATATAAGAAAGTGGAGGAAGGTTTTTGCCATTTCAATTCCTAACCTATCCCAAGTTTGGCGCAAAAAGGTACCCCGACTAAAATATGTCCCTTTTTATAAGTGAGGCCGTTTTTCAGTTACTTTTTCAGATTGCTGCAACATAAACCGACGAGACATAAGAAACCAAAATAAAACGTTTTTGTAAGCCACTTCCTTACTGCTATTTACGATCATTTCTTGTACTGTCTTTGGCTTACTTGCTATACCTTAAACTTTGACTAGGTCAAGTTGAATTTAACTTTTTCTTTTTCCTTCTTTTTTCTTAATTGGCCATTTAGGCGTCTCTAGAGTTTTTACTCCCCGAACGAAAGGTTTTTCGACTTTATCCGATCCGGATTTATGCATTCATTTGTTTATTGATGTTTTTTTGTTTATCTGTCGGGGCGAAATTTAAAATTTTCCAATCGAACGATGCGAAAAAATTAATTTTCCTTCAACTTTTTAATTTTTTGCACATTTCCTAACCCAACTTTCTTTAATTACAAGCTTCATTAACACCTTCAATTTTTTCAAAAATTTTATCGAAACAAGTGAAAGAGTTAGCTGCTGCAATTGTCTTTTTCGAAACAATTGTTTTATACGTAAAGGCGGGGCTTTGAACTTCCGATCGGTGCCGAAACGAATCGAGCAAACCTTTGCACTGTGGCATTTCCTTCGAGTTGTAGTATACCTTCGGTTTTCGTAAAGATAGCAGAGGGCGCGTTGAATGCACTTTTCAAAAAAACTTCTCGTGTATGTCAGTGAGGTACAAAAAAGCGAACAAGTTTTTTAACAACACAAACTATTGCCGACTTTTTGCGGCGTTGCTAATTGAACGCAAGTTGAATTTTTTCGACCGACTATCAAAACAAGTTTTTTTAAACTTGGTGAAAAACCGCCAAAAACCTACATTATCCCAGTTTTTACCGAAAAAAATGTAACCCCGCATTTTTTAGACTTTGAATCGAAACCAAAGACTTTGGATTAAATAAGTGTCAAGTCGTTGGAGGAAAACTCGGAAAAGTTGTGCCGAGTGAGTTTGCCGGTAGCTTTGACGTGCGTCATATGGTGGAAGTTATGAGTTTTGTGTTTTGTTGAGAAAGACAAATTTTTCGATTTTAAATTGGCAAAACTGCGCTGTAAGTTGAATATTTTATTTATTTCTGCTTTTTAAGATATGGAAAACACTACAATTTGTTTCTTTGTGCATGTTTTTATAGATAACAAGAAAATTTAATTTAAAAACTAAACTTATCGCGCAAATGTTTTATTATATTTTTGCAAATTTTGCTTTTTTAAAATATTCAATCATAATAAATTGTAAAATGGAACTGACCGAGTCTGATTCTGCATCGGTGCTGCCGAAACTTGGGAAGCGTCATCGCATTTTATTTTGCCAAAAAAGGGATTTTTAACTTTGCGGGGTCACCATTACGGTAATGCGGAGGGAGATTTGCACAATGGAGATTTTGAAGAAACCCAAATGATTTTTTTGATTTTTTTACCGGGGGTTCCCCATTAGGTCAGGCCCTTCGGTGGGTCCCAGTCCCGTTCAGCTTGGAAATAATTTTTCTTTGGGATATTTCAAATATAGAGAGAATTAAACGTTCGGATTTCAGTCAAAATTAAGTTTGCACTTCGGTTGAGCTGCAGACTTCTCGCGGACGACCCGGTTTGGTTTAAAAATGGAATCATATATGTTTTGATTGAAATAATTAGGGAATTTCTGTCTGGGTTTGGTGAATTTTGAGAACACCGCCCCCGGTCAGGTTTGCAAAATTATGATTTTCAAGATCTTTCCTTGATCTTGAAACCTTGGCAGGGTTCAGACTTCCGGCGGCGGGTTTTAAAATAAAATTTGATGTTTTTGTAGGAAATTTCAAAAATTGATCCTGAGGTAAATTTTGAGAGCAAAATGATTTGCTTGGTTAAGCTGCAGAACAGTCGGTTGGCTTTGGAAATAAAATGAAATTAATTTGATATTTTGGAATATCTCAAAAATTATTTGTTGGATTTCCTAAATTCTTAAATCAAAATCAGGTTTGTAAAACTCCAAAATTTTGTGTTAACCCTTCAGGGTCTTCTTCTGGCGCCAAGGCGCCACTTCTTCGGTTAATAATCTTCCAGAGCAATTGCAAAAAAAATTTTATTTTGAATTTTGCAAAATTTCAAGAATTCAAAAATCGAAGACTTCAAAATTTTGCATTTTTGAAAATTGCTGCCCGTTTCCTGTGATTGCGACTTCCTGCAAAAATATTAGCATATTAAACTTGGCGTTTTTTCTTAAAAATTCCTGAAATTAATTTTAACTACATAATAGCAATAATTAATTGGTCTTTTTTGAATATTTGCGGTTTCCCATTAAGAAGCAGAGGTTACCAAACAAAAATGAACAGTTTTTTTTATGACCCCTAATTATTATTTTGGTTGTAAATTTAATTCCATATAATTAAGTACAAAAATGTTTGTTTAACCCACCTATCAAAAATTTTACGTTAATTGGTCGTTAAAAACGTAAGTTTAATCACATAAAATTTATTGCACGTATTCTGGTGGCTTTTTTTAATTTCGCTTGATCGAAAAGTTTATGAGTGAAACTTCAAAATTTCTTTCAAGTTTAAACTTTTGTTACACACGAATTTATTTTTAATTTCAATTTTACACGATTTTTCTCGATTGCTTAATGGTTTTGGTGCGGATAAGGTATAGCTTGAAGTGTTCACATTTCTAATTAGTAATGGCCCCTCTTGCCTCTCGCCCCTGGCTTTAATGAAGTTTTGTCGATATTGCTGATCATCGTAAGGTAATTAGTCAACTGTTCTATTGCATCACACTCTCCGGTGTAAAAATGAACTTGGCCAATAAATATATTATGGACATTTAAAAAAACGTTAGTTTAAGTAAATTCAATCCTTGCTTATAAAATATTTACAATCCTGACGATGATTGCATATAAATGGCTGTTGTTTGCATTGAACTTGTTTCAACTCTCCCCAAGTTCAATGAAAATTGCATTACGTTTTCCATATATGCAAGTTCCAATTTGTTGTTTTTATTTCTCAGTTAGGAATCCAACTCCAAACCCACCTTATTCTTCTTATCAATTTGTATGCCGATTTGGTAAATTTCTTTCACACATTGCAATACAATGGACTAACAGTGTAATCTGTCGATAAGAGAATAGAGCAGCTGCTTCAAACAATCTTGCAACAAATTCTTTATATTATTATAAAGCTATCAGTTATAAATCATTTGAATTCAAATTTTTTGGTTTATCTGACACAAATACTTTAAATATTGAAAAAGTTTAAGAGTTTCCCATTCTACTAGTAACGGTTAGGAAAATATTTCAAATTGTAGAACAAAATTTAGATAGTTAATCCGAAATTTTCAGCTTTCCTAAATTAGAAATATTAATAAGATCAATTATTTATAAACATTAAAAATCCCCCCCCCCCCAAATATTTATAAAATGAAATGTTTGAAATTTTACTTTTGGTTTCTTTGCCATATTTGTTATCTTCACCGTTTTCGAGCTATATCAGAAAAAGTAGGTTCAATCATACGCGAGCTAATGCTGCTTTTTTTACCCAAGAGGTTCGCTACTATTTACAGCAATCTCTCGGCGGTTCTTTTATTTGGCAGCAGTTGTTTTTTTTTCAAAATAATAAAGTAAGAATAATGAAAAACTGTTCAATTCATCTGCCATTTGTAGAAAATTGAGTAATGGAAATGGACAATTTAAGTAATACTTGGTCAACTGATGATTTTTATTAGAAAACAAACATTAAATTTTGATACAAATTCTAATTAATAAAATAATTTGGTTGTTTGAGTGGTCCGTCGAATTCGTTGGGTAAATTATTATTAGAATTATTAAATTTGAATATTCACCAGGGGGGCGGGGGGTAGTTACATCAGTTTTAGAAAAAGTAAAACTCTCAAAAGCAATTTTTTTAATTTCTACCTTTCTTCAATTGGCCGTAACTCCGAAAATATTGTTTTTTAGTGAATGTTGTTCAGAGCTTTTTCGAAGAGCACGAAATTCTCTACAAAAAAAGTTCTTACGTTTAATTGTCTAACGTTAACGGGTTTTGAGATATGAATTAAATAAATAATCAATAGTTGAAAAATTCAAAATTTTGTATTTATTGGGTTTCTTGAAAACCCTGTATATTTTAAACGAAATATTTTAAACAAAATCGTATGACTCTTTTCGGATAGGAAATTTAATGGATTACAACTTTCATCTAATAAGCTTTTTTGAAAAAATTGATCCAGTTTATAACAAAGCGGATCAAACTTAAAATTTATTTTAGTAAATAATTTTTGGTTATTTTCTAATTCTACAGGACTTTAGTTGTAGGTCCTTAAATTTCTTTTCTGAAAGAGTTTGAATTTTTGGAAAAAAAATTTTTATAAGATGCAGGATTTACAGAATCAAAAATATTACAATTTTTGAATTATCAACATTTCTTTACCTAATTTAATCTGTAACTCGGAATCCGTTGATTTTAAACGACAAAGAATTAGAAGTTAATTTGTAGATAATTTCATGCTCTTTAAAAAAGCTCTGTATCGTTTTAACTATAAAATCGCTAGTTTTAGTGCTATGGCCATTTAAAGGTTGAAATTAAAAACTGTGTTTTAATAGAAATAATAATAATGAAAAACTGTTCAATTCATCTGCCATCTGTAGAAAATTTGTAGAAAAGAAAACAAATGAAGTTTTTATTAATAATTTGATTGTTTGAATAGTCCGTCCAATATTAGTTAAGGTAAATTATTATTAGAGTAGTAGCCCACTCATGGATATGTTGGTCGGAAATATACCGCTGGCTATTCGAAAGCATTCGCAATGAAGCTTCAAAAATAATCGACAAATTTGAATATTCGTGGGGGGGGGGGGAGTTGAAGAAGTTTTAGGAAACGGAAACAATCAAAAGCAATGTTTTTTATTTCTACTTTTCTTCAATCGGCCGTAACTCCGAAAATATTGTTTTTTAGTGAATGTTGTTCAGAGTTTTTTCGAAGAGCATGAAATTATCTACAAACAAAATTCTTACGTTTAATTGCTTAAAGTTACCGGTTTTTGAGATATGAATTAAATGAATAGTTAATAATTGAAGAATTCAAAATTTTTTTCTTGAAAAAAAAAATGGTTTTCTTGAAAACCCCGTATATTTTAAACGAAAAGTTTTAAACAAAATCTTATGACTCTTTTCGGATAGGAAATTTAATGGATTACAACTTTCATATAATAAACTTTTTCGAAAAAACTAATCCAGTTTATAGAAAAACTGAACAAAAGTTATTTTTGTGCAATCAAACTTAAAATTTATTTTAGTAAATAACTTTTAGTTATTTTTTAGCTATAGGTCCTTAAATTTCTTATCTGAAAAAGGGTTTGAATTTTTGGTAAATATTTTTTAAAAGATGCAGGATTTAAAAATGCAAAAATAATAAAATTTTTAAATTTATCAACATTTTTTTACCTAATTTAATCCGTAACTCGGAATCCGTTCATTTTAGACAACAAAGGATTAGAAGTTAATTTGTAGATAATTTCATGTTCTTTAAGAAAGCTCTGAATTATTTTAACTATAAAATCGCTAGTTTTAGTGCTATGGCCATTTAAAGGTAAAAATTAAAATCAGTGTGGGCATTCCATAGGCATTCTTACCCATTCTACCCCCCCCCCGTTCTGTAACAGTAAATGGCTTGATTTTATTTTTATGAAGAAATTATTGCTAATGTGGCCCCGATTGGGCGGCACTTGAAATTATTGCGTTTTTGGCTGATAAGGTCCAGTTTTTCATTTGTGAGTTAATCCAAGTTCAATGGCTGACCTACGTTTATGACTACCCTGATTGGTCAGAATTCAAAGTTAACTATTAAATTTGGGATAACTCACGATTGAAAAGCTGGACCTATGTTAATATTTATTCAATGGGGTTTAGTTAATTGCCTTCAAATGCAACATAGTATACGTCAAGAGGCTAAAAAACAGCTACTTTAGTGCCGCCCTCGTCGTCGGCTGCAGAGCCGGATTAAGCTATTACAAAGCCGGGTGCAGATTAGGTAAATGCCGCCTAATGGTTGGTTAAATTCATACCAAATGAAAAATGATCCTGGCACAAATCCTGAAATTTAAAAAAAAATTAATTTAAAAATAATCATTATTCACTTTGGGGATTATTTGCGGTAAGGATTATTTGTCAGGGGATTATTCGTCGCTACACCAATATGTGATTTCTATTGTGTTTTTAATAATTTTATACAATCAGTTGGATACTGGGGTACTCGGTACTACTCGGTACGTATAGTAGTACTCGAAATTTACAAATGTACTTTTTCTCAAAAAGTGTGTCTCTTATTAAGTAGGTAAGATCAATCACAGAACATGTTTACACAAGTTTTCAGTTTTTGAAACCGGGGGGTCTGGGGGGTGTGGAACACCCTCCAGTACACTTAAACAAAATTGCTTTCAGAATCTAGCTTCCTATAGATTTTTCCAAATGTCTTTTGTAGCCTAGATCCAGTTATAAAACTGGAATTGCAATATATTTGCTATTTGTGTCTTTTAACACACTTACAGGTGTACTGGAGGGTGTTCCACACCCCCCAGACCCCCCGGTTGTAAAAACTGAAAACTTGCATAGGTACATGTTCTGTGTGACTGCTGTTATTTTTTGCTGAAATAAACAGCAAAAATAAGTAAAAAAATTAAGCAAAAAAACCGAATATTCGATCATTTTTAATGATTTTTTTTACAAATTAGGGGACACGTCTGCTCCCAAATCGACTTTCTTGTTACAAATATTCACCTTTGAACCTCTCTAGTTTATCAGAAGAAATGTAAAGGATAAAATAATTGTTAAAAAAAAATAATAAAATAGATTAGGGGGGGGGGCATCCCCGAAAGCGGAGGATGATGGGAGAAAACGGAGGTCATGTTCGGATTCAGGAGGAATTGTATCAGGGGACGTCCATTAACTACGTGGCGGTTTAGGGGTGGGGGAGTCTCGGTAAATATCACGTAATTTTTTTTTCACATGAAACTATAAAATTGTGAGATTAGATGAGGGAGAGAGGGTTAAACCCAGTGGCGTAACAAGCAGTTGAGGGACCCATGTGCAAAGTTGTTAACGGGGGCCCTGTTTTTGTAAAATTCAAAAATAAAAGAAAATAATAAATAACTTTTACGATATAGCCACAATTTTAAGATAAACAAATAACAAAACTACATTAAGTGGCGATTTTGCAATAATCGGATAAACTTAGTATAAAGTTATTCCCGGTATAACAATTACAGGGTTGCAGGGTTCCCACTTGTTTGGAAAACTTGGAAAATCTGGAAAAGTCAGGGAATTTAAGATTTTCCAAATCTTGTCAGGGAAGAGTCAGGTAATTTCTCATTTTTAGTGCCAAATCAAGGAAATTAAATTTTCAGCCGAGATAAACAATTTAATTAAAATTTTTTTTTTTAATTATAAAATAAATTTCTAATATTTTTTTATTAAAAGATTTTTGAAGATTTTTTTAGTTTCTTATTTTCTGATTTATTGAAATGTCATGGAAAATTTGTATTCTTTGTCCGAGAAAACCTGGAAATGTCAGGATTTGATTTGAAAATTTAGTGGAAACACTGAATTATTATTATAATGTAGAAATTTTTGTGGCTGGTTTATAAAATTGACGGACGAGCGTAGCTTATGGAGAAAATTACAGATCAGTCACCAAAAGTACATTTGCTCCGAATAAAAGATTCCTTGCGTTTTTCAAACCTACACCGGAAGAAAATTATTGTAAATTTTTTGCAATGGTTTTCTTCAGTGTAAAATCTAAAAAGTAATTTATTAAATTGAATTACCATTATTTTGCCCTGCCGGCGACGTACGGAACTAAAATAATAATTACTTTCACATAACGTGAAATTCGGGGTTGCCATAATATCAGTAGTTTTTTTGTACCCACCTAATTTGTTGTAAAAATTTTGTGGAAGGTTACTTTACAAGCTGCACTGTACGTAACATAAATACAGGGCGAGGGGGGGGGTTTACCTACCCACAATGCGTACTGTCATGACTTATAGATGCATTTGGTTTGGGAGAATCAAAGTACCTATCCAAATGAATAAAATCAATCACAGGGAATGTAAACAAATCTACGGGATTTGAAAGGCAGGGGGCGGGGGGGGGAGGTTCCCAGAACCATGGACCTAGGTAGAGAGCAAAAGAAAAACTCTTATCGTGATAGCTAACCGTCGACTTTGTAGCATAAACTAAAAGAAAAAATTCTAATAAC
Source organism: Cantharis flavilabris (assembly GCA_949152465.1). Classification (NCBI taxonomy): domain Eukaryota; kingdom Metazoa; phylum Arthropoda; class Insecta; order Coleoptera; family Cantharidae; genus Cantharis; species Cantharis flavilabris. Next base: position 8,109,243 of record OX424438.1, read on the forward strand.
ATAAGCTCTAAACTCAGTTTTAAAGGGCGGCGCCCGTCGATCTCCCAGTAACAGCTGCCACTGATGGCAAGCACACATGTTTCTTGGAGGTTGACCCGTTTTAGTAATGACCCGGCTGCTACTGCCGTCGGATAGAAAAGATGAACAATCCGGCCTATCGGACAGTGCCTATAAAAACCAGAAGATATATTTTTTTATTAGAATTTTTGTCTGAAATTGATAAAAGTGATTTTGAGTTAGTTTAAAATATAAATTGGTTTCCGTATTACGCGATAAGGCAACACCATATCCAATTAACCAATTACCTCGTTCTCCATTTTTAACAAAGGAACGAAATAACGAGTCGAATTTCTGATCGATGAATGAAAATTGTACAATTAGATGAATGATTTCGCTTTATTGGTAGGTAACTTATGAGGATGAATGAAGAAATTGCGTTACACCAGTTATTGTTTGAATTGACGGATGATGGTAGGTCATTATTGTGAGCAAAAACTCAGCCTAAAATAATGAGATACGGTGGCGTGCAACCGCAATAATAACCTATAATCATCCCACTTATTACAATTGAATTCCTATTTTAACATTCGAGTTTAAATTGTCGGTCATTGGAATCGATTTCAAGTGTAAATATTTAAAATTTAAATTATTTCAACGAGGCTGCTTCTCATTTTTTCCGCTTTGATTTATTACAGATTCAAAATGTATCCTTGGTATCGTGACTCGGTGGGGACTCAGTTGGGTCAGTTGTGCGGACCCATGGGTACCACCATCAAAACCGAAAATGGATACAACGATTGTATGCTGGCTTTAGATTACGCAACGCAGAGTAAGGTGAGTCTTTTCGCATGCAATTATTACTTATTTGTTTTACCCACATTATAGCAGGCCAGGTTGGCCGGTTGGCGACCCGCACTTTCGGTTATAGGAATCGTAAATTTTGACCTGGGCCCATAACCCGTTAATCAACTTCGTCAGAAAAATACAACGTCATGTGAATGTGCGTAAGCTGTGTGGGTAGCATAACTTAGCGGCTAGTTATAATTAGCACCCTAGGGCGATAATTTTCGGTATCGAAAATCAAGTTTTTCTTGAATATCTCCGGAGATAAAATCACAAATTCGGATGTTATTTGTTTTTCTTGTGCTGATAGGGTTAAATTACATTAGCGATAGGGGATTTAAAAAAGAAGTAAAGTTAGTTTTGCAAATGTTGACCCCAACTATCCATGGAACGCTTCCTTGGTCTAACAATGTAAATATAGGTAAATTGGTTAAAATATTCGTGGCGCGTTTAGATTTGGAAAGTAGCCTCCATAGGTATGTATGTAAACACGACCACCTAGATCTGAAATGCTAATTGAGACATTTGTCCAGCAGAAGGATTGAAAGGATACGAGTGCTCATGTTTTAAATCGGTTGTGTAAACGTTGAACCGACCGCTACCCCATGTTTATTTAATTTAAACGTCAGTAGCAACAAATTGCCCGATATTAAAGATGTAAACATTTTTTTGCTCTGCTCTTTGTTATTATTAATTTTGTCTTAAATCTTGATAAATAAAATTGCACCTGACCTTAATCGATCGGTAAGTCTAATCTAATTTATAAAAGTTATTATTAAGAGCAATTTAGGCGATTTTCTTATTTTTTAAAACTAAATACAATTATTTGTATCTCCGTATGCCTTGAGGAATTGAAATTTGATTCGCACCTGCTTTTATATTACGGAGGAAACTTGTTATGCAAAAATGTATGCATAACTTTTGCGCAGATTTTTATCGTAATTATTCCATCCCTTTCGTTCCTTAACGTCGTTAAATTTTATTAGCAAAATAAGAAAAGTTGAGAAATTCGTCAATATTCGCTAATAACCGTCAGTAATTTTATTATGCAAATTGGGTCTGGATTCGAAAGGATTTTTGAATTTCAATCTTATTTCGATTTTTTATTTTACTTCACTCCAAGAGTCAAACCGCCCACAAACGGGGTTGAAAGAGCATTTAATTTTTTCCGGTATATTCGATCGACCACTTCTTCATTACTTCGTTTCTGCAAGAAACAGTGAAAATTGAAACTTGGACCATCGAAGGGGTTCAAAGACCCGTCGTTTTGCTGTCGGGGTTTTAAGATTTTCTGAGAAAGCTTTGCTAAATTCAAAAACAGTGAAAATAACTGTCTGTTTGTCGTTATTTGTTAAAGAAACGAAATAAAAAATAATAATAATTAGAAATTTTTAAATTAATCGGCGTTTAAAGTCTTTAAAGAATAGAATTTTACCTTCAAACAGCCACAGCACCGAAACTGCTCATTTTTAAGTGTAAATCGTTCAGGACTTTTTTAAAGAGCTTCAAATTATCTACAAACAAACTATTAACTGTTTTTGCCTAAAATCAACGGATTTCGAGTTATGTCGAGAAATGTCGAAAATTTTGAAATTTTATTTTGCTTTTTAATTTCGATTTTTCTGTGAAATCAATTGGTTTTTCGAAAAAAATTTTTAAACGAAAGTTGTAGCTCATTGAATTCTCTACCCGATAAGATTTTTTCAATTTCTTTTAAAATGTTTCGTTTAAGCGATACGGAGTTTTCAAAAATAAATAAAAAAATAATTCAATCTTAAATTTTTCAAAATTTGTTAATTTTAAACAATTAATTTAGGTAACGGAACGGTTAGATAAAGTTAAAAATTTTGAAAAACCCCGACCGGGGGGGGGGGGAGTTCTGGGGAGGGTCCGGAGAAAATATTTGAGAAATAATTTTACTAAAACCTATTTTTACTATAATTTGGAAAAAATATTATCTGAATTCAAGAAAACATTATTGGAACCTTTCTGCATCTAGAAATGTGTAAATAAACAAAAGCTGTACAGGACATGTGGTAGAAAAGTGCCGTAGGTGACTTTTGCATATTTTTAACGGGAAAATGTTTACAAGACAAAATTGAATTGTATTGAAATAATTTTTGGAGCTAAAAATATGTAAAAATATCGCATGAGTTGTTTTTCTGTGGGCGGGAATAAATCCGTACCTAGAAAGTATTCCATACCTCCCAGACCCCCCGGTTTTTAGTATATTTTACTCGTATTTTTTCTTGATGATTCTTATTTTTATAAAAATCTCTTGTTAATTAAATGTTAACTATCAAGAGTTGCTACAAAAATTGTTACGATAAGAAAACACGTGTAAAATTATTAGAGACTGGGGGGTTTGGGAGATATGGAATATTCGTAGAGTAGATATGGAAATCTTACCGACCAATGATTACATACTCACCCGTAGGTACAGAACTCCTATCATTTTAATATTTTGTACAATTTATTCTATCATAAAAGCAAAGAAGCAAAGATAGAATTAATGGGAGGTATATAACGTGTGGATGACTTGGGCTCATAATCTGTTATTATTGAGTTTTATTTTGATTATTAACGGTTTGGTTTTATAGAACCAAATTGACAAACAAACGGAATTCACTAATATATTATACTAGTAGCTTAGTCGATCCAGATTAGACGGGGCAGGCTAAATATTTTTCAGAATATCGTTAATCCATTCATGCGCGTCAGTGGTAAACTACCGAACTGGAACTAAGTTCCAGAAATCTTGATGAACCTTCGCAAACGAAATCAAAAAACTAAGAAACAAAGAAATTTATTTAAATTTTAAAACCTCGTGGTAAACATTATTTTTTATCATGGAGGGCTTCAGGGATACAATCCGAGTCATCGAGGGGGGCAATTGCCTCTTTCCCTCCCCCCTCTAAATACGCCACTGAGTCGATTTACCGTTTGACTTCTTCATTTTTCATTTTAAATTAGACAATGTTTAGAGACAAAAATATTATTGAAATAATACTAAGGTCTAACTTTATCAGTAGAGCTCGGATTTATATGCACCGAATTTCCTTAAAATATGCACTAAAATTGATAAAAATAGATAAAATTAACATTAAGAACCGTCACTTTACTACGGCTATTGTGCTCCGAGCAACATCTACTGATTTTATAATCTAAAATTGAACTTGATATTAATTTTCTCTGAAGTAAGAAAATTGAATAAAAATCACTGTAGGAGTTAGCTTAATTATAATGAAACTTTACTGCCTAGACAGTGCGGCCTTCAAGCCGCACAAACTCGTCGCCTTCCTTAGCCACCCAATTTTACCGGTGGGAGAAGTTTTCAAAATAAAAGACGAATGCAACAGATTACAGACATACAATCGTGTTTGGTTTCGAATCCGGATCGAGAATAGGTATACTTATAATTTTAGTTAAAATGTTTCGACGACGTGGATGTATTTTTTGCAATTTGTTGAAATTCCGTTAAAAAATGGAGTTGGCCTGAAAGAACAACTATGAATGTCAAGTCGTTTTTCCATATTTAGCAAACGTGATGGGTACCTGTCCGAGATGTGCGAAACGTCAACTTGAACTTGGGGATCGAATGAGACGTTTGGATATTCAAAACGACAAATAATATTTTTTGCGAAGGACGTGCATCGCACGGCACGGACAAAAGAGTCATTGTTTGGAAATTTTGCAAGATCCACCTAACCATAAAAGTTGAATTGCACAAGGATTTTAAAGTGCACCACACATGGAGAGACGTTTTACGAGTAATTAACAGTGGGCTCTTGTTCAGACCGAACAATTAATTAACTGCGATACGTGATCAACACGATCTTTATCTTGGACTTTCAGAAATAAACAAACTCATTGAAAATATGTACTCAAATACAATTTTATAGCTACGTATACCAAGTTGCGCTTAATTTATGGCGGATTATTTTGCCATCACTTATAATATCGAATAAATGGGTCAATTTTGATTAGGAAAAAGCAATTACCGAAATTAGAATATCGAGATCTTGGACGAGGAGTGAATAAACCAGGACGGAGCCTCGGCGTAAGATTGCAGCAGTCTTGGGAGAAGATGCTAAAAGATAAGACCATAAATTTGCGGCGACAAGTAGAGCTTGTGTTGCTGATTTTAACCACCAGATATGGGGTCTTCCATAGACATGCTTTATATTATAATCAACCAACTCGACGTCTCCTTTTGAATTTTGCCGTTCCTACATCGCGTATACACAAAACGATTTAAAAATTCCATTATATTACTACTTCCAATAGCAATTTATATCTTCATGACAAATTTTAAATACCAGAAGCCAAACCATGATCATTAAGTGGCTTTTTCTTAAATTAAAACCATATGCACTTGAAACATGTTAACTACCTATTGCGGTTTTTATCTAATTCTTACTTGAGAGAGAATTAATATACGGCATCTTTCTAATAGAGGAATTAACTGCGGAAGTCTAATCTGATTGAATTTCTAATAGAAATGAAAATACATGATAACTCCCCCCCCCCTTTCTAGGCTTAGTAACTATGCCTAGTAGGAACAGAAAAGGGTTTTAGATTTTGAAAAATCCACTGCGGAGTTTATTTTCTTATCAGAAAGTATTCTAAACCCCCAGACCTCCCCGTCTCTCTTCATCGTATCAAGAATATTTTGTAATATTCTAACTGTCAATATTAGTATGGAATACACCCCCAGGTACAGAATTGCTACTTTTCTTTCTTCATCTTCATCGTAAAATTTCCAAAAGTCACCTATTGATTTCTTTTATTAGTTTTCCTAGATAATCTATTAGCTTGCATTAGTTGAGTACAAGTGAAAGAAAATCTGATGAAATGTAATCTTAGAAAATTCCAGGAACTTTCAGGAAAATCCAGAAAATCTTAGGAAATCCAAGACAGAGAAAAAAGATTTTTTCAGCCTTTTCAACTTTTTCAAAAGGAAATCTTAAGGTAACCTAGGGGAAAAAATAGGAAAATTTTTTCAATAATTTTAAAATTAAGCATCATAATTAACAATAAATTTTAACAAGGATTTAATCGAGAAACCGCAAACCAAATTTTTGTAACCCGGATTTTCTTTTTTGGATTCCACAAGATTTCTTCAGATTTTCCTAGATTTTACCGGATTTCCCAAGATTTTCTTGGATTGTTTCAAAGATCTTCAGAAGATGTTAAAATAAATTTGGAAAAACAAAAACAAAGGTTGTCTGTAGTATTCCTAAGATTTCCCGATTTCCTAAAATTTCATTGAATTTCCTAGGATTTCCTAAAATTTCCTTGAATTTTCTCAGATTCCTTTTCACTAGTACACCAAATTTCCTCAACGATTTTCCTCTTGGATTTAACCAAATTAAGAGCAATAAACACTTTTTCAAAGATCTAGTTAGATATCCTCTTACAGCAGTGAAATTATTAAAATTTTTGAAAAAAATCATTGTTTTTAATCTACGATTATTAATTTTTAAGCAATGCGAAAACAATTTATTGTTTAATTGTTCAAAATTATTCAAAAAAATTGCAAAAATATTTAAAATATTTTATTTAAAAAAATGCGTTATTTGTTAATTATAACTGGTAAGATTTATTTGTGCTGGGGGGACCCCCCGATTTACATCACCACATTCTCTTCAAATTCCACATTCTCATGCAAATATAATAAAATATACAAAAATAATTTTACTGTTCTTCATTTATGATCGAAAAGATTTTTTTATGCCTGGGGGTATTCCATACCCCCCAGACCCCCCGGTTTACATCACCACATTGTGTTTTACTAGTAACTGCTAATATTTATATTATTTTACTTACAGAAAATTCTTGTTAAAATAGTCTTCAAGTTAAAATATGTATAATAAAAGAAACCGGGGGGTCTGGGGGGTATGGAATACCTCCCAGGCACACTTATCTAGCCTTTCACAGATAATCAAACAAGACGCTTCTTTATGAGCTAACGCCGATCTTCATAGTATTGATAAAATACTATTATAAATAACAATAAAATAATAGTATTTTGTGCTCAATGAAATCGGCTGTAAGTCATCTTGCAAATATAACAAAATATATCTACAAAGATAATTTTACTGCACTTAATTCTTAAAAATGTATCGCACTGTATCGTACTAAAATTTGTTTACTTATGACTGACAAGATTTATTTATACCTGGGGGGTATTCCATACCCCCCAGACCCCCCGGTTTACATCACCACATTTCCTTCGGTTTTTTCTTGAAGACTGTATTTTACTAGTAACTGCTAATATTTAAATTATTTTACTTACAAAAAATTCTTGTTAAAATAGTCTTCAAGTTAAAATATGTATAATAAAAGAAACCGGGGGGTCTGGGGGGTATGGAATACCATCCAGGCACACTATTCTAGTCCTTCACAGATAATCAAACACGATGCTTTTTTCTGAGGTTACGCCGACCTTGCCAGTTGGTGTACATGTTTCCTCATAAATTGTTTGTGTTAGTTCGACTCTGCGCTTTGCGGAAAATGAATTTGTGAAGATTGGTCGAGGTTCTCTGCAGAGATAGCATTATGACGTCGCAATATTGCAGATGAAATTGGTTACCTGCATTTTACCAATGCAAAAAAAAGTTTTAGATATTGCAAAGATCAAACAAAAATTTCTTATTAAAATAATGGCGTTATTTGTTTATTATGATAGATTTATCCCCCCCCTCCCCCCCATATCCCCCGGTTTGTAATGTCACGATTTACATTGCTTTTTTATGAAGACTATATTTTATAAGAAACTGCTGATATTTAAATTATTTAACTTACTAAAAAATTCTTGTGAACATAATAGTTATCAAGTAAAACTATGCTATTAGAAACCGGGGGGTCTGGGGGGTATGGAATACCTCCCAGGCACAGTATTATATCTGTGCTTTTTTTTCGTGTAGAAAAATATCAAGGGAAAATAAATTTACGTGTAATGTGGAGATTGTTTAAGTTTTTCTGCAGGTAGAACTCCAATTATCCGAATCAATTGGAACCAGATCCCATTAGGATAATTGGATTTTTCCAAAAAAGGGGTTTATTTTAATTACTAACTACTGTATATATGTTGAAAATGGAAGAAATAAACTATTTTACTGTTACATTACTATTTGTTAATTATGGCCCCCCATACCCCCTGGTTTGTAATGTCACGATTTACATTGCTTTTGTTTTTAAAACTATATTTTATAAGAAACTGCTAGTATTGAAATTATTATACTTAGAAAAAATTCTTGTAAAAATAATAGTCGTCAAGTAAAAATATGCTATTAGAAACCGGGGAGTCTGGGGGGTATGGAATACCCCCCAGGCACACTATTCTGACCTGTCACAGTTAATCAAATACGACGACTTTTACTTTTTTATCAGGTTACGCCGTGCCAGTTGATTTACATGTTTCTTCATAAATTGTTTGTGTTAGCCCGACTGCTTTTTTTTTCGTGGAGTTTACTGAGCGAAAAAGTATCATGGAAAAATGAATTTACGCGAAATGTAAATCTCTCTGGAGGTAATAATTATTGTTAAAACATCGAAATATTCTCCCCTGGGAATCCCCTTTGACGCCTCATCAAGTCGATTAATTCGATGGTTTTATGTTATATATTTTTCATTATAAAACTTAAAAAAGACCAAAAGCGAAGGTTTTTTTGTAAATCAATAAGGCAAAGAAAATGTTAAAATGTTCTAGACAGGTCAGTAATTAATTTCTAACTTTAAAATTATATTTGTAGTAAAATTCTAACTTTGACATTTGACAATTGTCATCAATTGACAATTGTCAATTTCAGCGATATATTGTTTTTGGAGTGGAAATTTGTCAAAAGTCGCATGAAACTGGAAGCACTGGATTAGGCAACTATGCAAATAGCGAAGAAAAGTAGCAGTGGAATCAATCAATATAAATTGACTTGATATTTAATCGTACTGGGGCAGCAAGTTCTTAGAAAAATTTAAGATTGGCAAATTAGAGCATCACAAACGAACACGCCTTAATTACAAAAAAAGCATTACTTCATGCTTGCCAATCGCAAAAAAACGTAAACGTTAAGTTGGTATGGTTAACAATGAACCGATTCTTGAGAATTGAAATTTATGTGCGCGCAAAAAACGTAACCGTATTGATATCATCATTATGGACATTCTTTGGCAGAGATGTACTTGAAAGAAAAGAAGCAAAAAGTAATTTAATTAAAAGCAATTGTTGTTTATTTGGCATTGGGCGTGGTTAGAACAAACTCCGCGATTGGTTATGCAATTGACAAGACTTGACAGTTAAGGCATTTCAAGAATCGCCAACATGAATTTCAAATATCTCGGTGGCCATTGCTGCCACTTTTTTCCTCAAACGACTCAAGTTGGAAAAGCAAAAACGATAAATTTACTCTTTTTAAGTTGTTATTCGAAAATCTTTTGTCTATTTTTTACGCAGTTATGCAAGAGGAATTTTTTTAATTGTTTCTCTCCGCGCGCGTACTACGATGCAATAAAATTTCCCCCTGGCCATGAAAGGAAAACGTATTTTATCACATTGTGATAGGAAAATAATTGTGACGTTTATTTTATTGGACAAATAATTAATAAGCGGAACGAGATTTATTTTTTGTTCCGCCTAGGTTATTAATAAAAACACGAAACAAAACACGTTCGTTCGACTTTTGAATATTCATATCGAGAAATAAAAGAAGATAGGAAATGGAGTGAGATTTTAATTTGGAAGTTCGGCTATCGCCTCCTAGATGAAGCCACCTACTTCCTAATCTCATTAACTTGATTGATATAAAAAAAAAGTTTTTCGAAAATGCCCACCAATTTTTTTTTCAAAATTTATTTTTTTGCGCGAATTTCCCTTGCGCAATCTAATGCCAAGCTTAATTAAAATTTTAATTAACGGATTTAATTTAAAATTTAGATAGTTGTTTGTGTTAGTTATTTTGAAAGTGACTTTTACCTACCCAAGAGTCGTTTTTGTTTTGTTTTATGTCATTAGTACTAAATGTGAACATTTCCTGTGCTACCGAGATGATGTAGCAGCAGACAAATTTTCAAGCAGTAATGATGATTATATTTTAAGATTGAGTCGAAGAATTCATCTCTTGATTACCCTTTCGGTTGGTACGGTCATTTTATATGTTTTAAAGTGAAAACGACATAGCATACGAATTTGTCGCGTAGGCGGGGGGACGTGGGGTCGAGGGAGGACTTGGGAAAAAAATGTAAAAATATTTTTTTATTTATTCCAAAACGATAATGTGGACGACCTAATTATAATTCGTTTATATGAAACCAAAGATAATTTGGTAATTTAAAATTAGATAATTGCGTTATAATCTCATTATACAATGATATCTCTTGAAAAGTCATTACTACTGGGACAAAAAATTGATATAAACATTAATAACAAAAATATTATAACTATTGCACTTGGTAATTTGTAAAACATCGAGAAGATTTCTACAAGAAAAAAAAGCTGCGATGATGGCAGGTTAGATTACAGCAACGGCTAGAACCGTTACAAATTCTTTCGTTGACAAGATAAAACGACTTGCAATTTTCTATATTAGAAGAGGCCATTTTTTTTATAAATTTCATTTCATTTTATTTTATAAATTAATTACCTACCTTTGCTACCTTTATTTTATTGTACTAATGATGTTTTTCGTACTTTAAACTTTATTATTTTTTTGATTGATACATCCGGCTCATAGGACCACTTGCCGCATGTCATTTGCATAGGTAATTTTCTAAATTTATTTTACTATTACATTTTTTAATTAACTGCTCGATTTCCTTTTGTTACATTTAAATTATTAAACAATAGCAATATATAGGACGGGGGGGGGGCGACAGGGCAGCAGCCGCTAAATGTTGTTAAATTAAAATGAACTATTGGACTGACCATATTTTGCAGCAGATTTTTATCTAATTCAATCATCATTCAGTCAGCAAACCATTTACATAAATAGCAATTTGCTTGCAAGATCAATAAAATAATTTTCAATTAAGTAGTATTTATAAGCAAAGAATAATAAAAATCTGAGAATAACGGGACAATTATAACTTTTTATCACTCAGGAACTATTATAATTGGACGGAGTTATACAAAAAGGGAATGTGGCACTTTCGCGGCAAAAAGACGTTAAGTCACCAGAAGCTAATTTTTCATGATCTATAATTTTTTCAAATTATTTCCGTTGGGTACAAATTCGCGGCTACGTGATTTTCTAGCAAAACAATGTGACACGAAAGTGCCCCCGGGTCGGCATTTAATTCAATTTGATGAATTGTTTATTTGAATTATCACTGAGTAATTTTCGGTAGCTACGTATTTTTAGCTCCTGCATTTCAAATGTCCTTGATTTTCATTTTGTCAGGTCGGAATAGTAGGATATAGTAATCCGCTATTTTTATCTAAAATTATTATGGACTGGGGGAACTACAGGTAGAGCCTAGAGTAAATAAAATAAATAAGACATACTTCCCTTCTCTTGACTAAAAAGGACCCCGACCAACAAAGCATAAGTATGAAATATGCCATAATAGACAATATAATATAAACCGGGGGGTCTGGGGGGTATGGAATACCCCCCAGGTTACTCAAAATAAGATCTGCCTAGAAGGTAAATTAGATTAGATCAAGAGCCTAACTTGCAGGTTGCACGTGATTTTTTTATAAAATAAAACTATTAGCAAATTTAATTTATTATTTATGCAAACATATTTTTATTTGTTAAAACAATCTGCAAAAATTGTTGTAGGTATTTATGTTAATTTCTTAATTAACTTGAATGATTGATTGATTGATTGATGTCAAATGCTCACCACAAAGTACAATTAACATTTCTTTCAAATTTTAACTCATATACGTCTGAAAATCTATTGTAAATCATTTAATTTACCAGTAAAACAATCATTTTCGTATAATCAATAAATTACTTCAAATTTTTCATACTCAAATATCCTAAACCCCAAACCATACAAATTCAAAACAACAAACCGTTTTCTAAAAATACAATTTTTTACATTTTTATCAGGCTGAAATAGACCTGACAAATGAAACATCGTAAAATTATAGGTTACACGGGTTCTGTCGGTTGCCATGGTAAGCACGAATGTTTTTGTATAATGGTTATTATCTGTGTCACGTTCTATTAAGACTAGAACTGAAGAAATATTGCATATTGGTGTCAATTTTTCATATAAGTACAGTTTAGACCAAATTGACATTTAAAATTCTCTTTTGTTATAGGAATATTAAAACTGTGTCGCACTGTATCGTACTATTTGTTTATTTATGACTGATAAGATTTATGTATGCCTGGGGGGTATTCCATACCCCCCAGACCCCCCGGTTTACAACACCAACTTCTCTTCGATTTTTTCTTAAAGACTGTATTTTAAAAGAAACTGCTTATATTTAAATTATTTTACTTGAAAAAATCCTGGTTGAAATAGTTGACAATAGTTGAAACCGGGGGGTCTGGGGGGTATGGAATACCCCCCAGAGGCATACTATTCTACCTAGCTACATATTATCTAGCTAGATAGCTAGATAATCAAATACGACGATTTCTTTGCTTTATTATCAGTTTACGCCATGCCAGTTGATTGCATGTTGCTGTTAAAATTGTTGCGTCAGTTCGATTCTGATTTTCCAGAATTCTGATTTTTTGATCAATCAAAAAAATATTGTAAAATCATAGTATTTTGCGCTCAATAAAATCACTTGTAAGTCATAATAAAATAATTATATCTACAAAAATATCGTACTATTTTTATTTATTTATGACTGACAAGATTTATGTATGCCTGGGAGGTATTCCATACCCCCCAGACCCCCCGGTTTACAACACCACATTCTTTTCATTTTTTATGCTTATATTTAAATAATTTTATTTGAGAAAATTCTGGTTAAAATAGCCGACAAGTGAAAATATTATACTAGAAACCGGGAGGTCTGGGGGGTATCGAATACCCCCCAGGCATATTATTCTTTCTGTTACAAGTAATCAAATACAACGATTTTTTTACTTTATTATCAGTTTACGCCATTCCAGTTGATTTGCATGTTTCTGTTCAAAATGTTTGGGTTAGTCCGATTCTGATTTTTATCTATATATTTTGTAATTAATTCATCAGCTGTAAGTCATCTTGAAATTATAATATAAAATATTGAAAGGTAATTTTACTGTACTTCATTCCTAAAAATGTGTTTCACTGTATCGCCTTATTTATTTATTTATGACTGAATAGACTTATGTGTGCCTGGGGGGTATTCCATACCCCCCAGATCCCCCGGTTTACAATGCCACATTCTCTTCGCTTTTTTTTTGAAGACTGTATTTTACAAGAAACTGCCGATAACTTAAATTATTTTACTAATTGAAAATTCTGGTTAAAATAGCCGACAAGTAAAAATATTATACTAGAAACCGGGGGGTCTGGGGGGTATGGAATACCCCCCAGGCATATTATTCTTTCTGTTACAAGTAATGAAATACAACAATTTTTTTACTTTATTATCAGTTTACGCCATTCCAGTTGATTTGCATGTTTCTGGTCAAAATGTTTGGGTTAGTCCGATTCTGATTTTTATCTGTATATTTTGTAATTAATTCATCAGCTGTAAGTCATCTTGCAATTATAATATAAATTATTGAAAGGTAATTTTACTGCACTTCATTCTTAAAAATGTGTTTCACTGTATCGCCTTATTTATTTATTTATTTATGACTGAATAGACTTATGTGTGCCTGGGGGGTATTCCATACCCCCCAGACCCCCCGGTTTACAACGCCACATTCTCTTCGCTTTTTTTTGAAGACTGTATTTTACAAGGAACTGCCGATAACTTACATTATTTTACTAATAGAAAATTCTGGTTAAAATAGCCGACAAGTAAAAATATTATACTAGAAACCGGGGGGTCTGGGGGGTATGGAATACCCCCCAGGCATATTATTCTTTCTGTTACAAGTAATCAAATACAACAATTTTTTTACTTTATTATCAGTTTACGCCATTCCAGTTGATTTGCATGTTTCTGTTCAAAATGTTTGGGTTAGTCCGATTCTGATTTTTATCTATATATTTTGTAATTAATTCATCAGCTGTAAGTCATCTTGCAATTATAATATAAATTATTGAAAGGTAATTTTACTGCACTTCATTCTTAAAAATGTGTTTCACTGTATCGCCTTATTTATTTATTTATTTATGACTGAATAGACTTATGTGTGCCTGGGGGGTATTCCATACCCCCCAGACCCCCCGGTTTACAACGCCACATTCTCTTCGCTTTTTTTTGAAGACTGTATTTTACAAGGAACTGCCGATAACTTACATTATTTTACTAATAGAAAATTCTGGTTAAAATAGCCGACAAGTAAAAATATTATACTAGAAACCGGGGGGTCTGGGGGGTATGGAATACCCCCCAGGCATATTATTCTTTCTGTTACAAGTAATCAAATACAACAATTTTTTTACTTTATTATCAGTTTACGCCATTCCAGTTGATTTGCATGTTTCTGTTCAAAATGTTTGGGTTAGTCCGATTCTGATTTTTATCTATATATTTTGTAATTAATTCATCAGCTGTAAGTCATCTTGCAATTATAATATAAATTATTGAAAGGTAATTTTACTGCACTTCATTCTTAAAAATGTGTTTCACTGTATCGCCTTATTTATTTATTTATTTATGACTGAATAGACTTATGTGTGCCTGGGGGGTATTCCATACCCCCCAGACCCCCCGGTTTACAACGCCACATTCTCTTCGCTTTTTTTTGAAGACTGTATTTTACAAGGAACTGCCGATAACTTACATTATTTTACTAATAGAAAATTCTGGTTAAAATAGCCGACAAGTAAAAATATTATACTAGAAACCGGGGGGTCTGGGGGGTATGGAATACCCCCCAGGCATATTATTCTTTCTGTTACAAGTAATCAAATACAACAATTTTTTTACTTTATTATCAGTTTACGCCATTCCAGTTGATTTGCATGTTTCTGTTCAAAATGTTTGGGTTAGTCCGATTCTGATTTTTATCTATATATTTTGTAATTAATTCATCAGCTGTAAGTCATCTTGCAATTATAATATAAATTATTGAAAGGTAATTTTACTGCACTTCATTCTTAAAAATGTGTTTCACTGTATCGCCTTATTTATTTATTTATTTATGACTGAATAGACTTATGTGTGCATGGGGGGTATTCCATACCCCCCAGACCCCCCGGTTTACAACGCCACATTCTCTTCGCTTTTTTTTGAAGACTGTATTTTACAAGGAACTGCCGATAACTTACATTATTTTACTAATAGAAAATTCTGGTTAAAATAGCCGACAAGTAAAAATATTATACTAGAAACCGGGGGGTCTGGGGGGTATGGAATACCCCCCAGGCATATTATTCTTTCTGTTACAAGTAATCAAATACAACAATTTTTTTACTTTATTATCAGTTTACGCCATTCCAGTTGATTTGCATGTTTCTGTTCAAAATGTTTGGGTTAGTCCGATTCTGATTTTTATCTATATATTTTGTAATTAATTCATCAGCTGTAAGTCATCTTGAAATTATAATATAAAATATTGAAAGGTAATTTTACTGTACTTCATTCCTAAAAATGTGTTTCACTGTATCGCCTTATTTATTTATTTATGACTGAATAGACTTATGTGTGCCTGGGGGGTATTCCATACCCCCAGACCCCCCGGTTTACAATGCCACATTCTCTTCGCTTTTTTTTTGAAGACTGTATTTTACAAGGAACTGCCGATAACTTACATTATTTTACTAATAGAAAATTCTGGTTAAAATAGCCGACAAGTAAAAATATTATACTAGAAACTGGGGGGACTGGGGGGTATGGAATACTATTCTTCCCGTCACAAGTAATCAAATACGAAGATTTTTTAGTTTATTATCAGTTTATGCCTTTATTCAAATTGTTGGGTTACTTCGATTCTGATTTTTGTGTGAATATTTTACTAAGCGCAAAATCATATAGTAAAATCGGCTAATTTGACTGCACTTCATTCTTGAAAAGGTATCGCACTGTATACTTATTTGTTTATTTATGACCAACAAGATTTATTTATACCCGAGGGTATTCCATACCCCCCGTTTGCCACATTCTCCTCGCTTTTTTATTGAAGGCTCTGTTTTACAAGAAACTGAAACGGGGGTCTGGGGGGTATGGAATACCTCCCAATACTAGTCATCCTGTCACAAGTAATCAAACACTACGAATTTTTACTTTATTATTAGTTTACGCCATATCAGTCGATTGCATGTTTTGTTCAAATTGTTGGGTTAGTTCGATTCTGATTTTTGTGTGTACATTTTGTAATTAATTCATCAGCTGTAAGTCATCTTGCAATTATAAAAAAAATATTGAAAGATAATTTTACTGCATTTCAATCTTAAAAATGTATTTCCCTGTATCGCATTATTTATTTATGACTGAAAAGATTTATGTGTGCCTGGGGGTATTCCATACCCCCCAGACCCCCCGGTTTACAATGTCACATTCTCTTCGCTTTTTTCTGCTGATATTTAAATTATTTTAATTGCAGAAAATGATTGTAAAAATAGTCTTCCGGTAAAAGGATCATGTTAGGAACCGGGGGGTCTGGGGGGTATGGAATACCCCCCAGGTACACTGTTCTGTCACAGATTTTGCATGGTATTGCAGATTTGCATATTTCTGTTCAATTTGTTTGGATTGGTCCGATTCTGATTGTTTTATATTTTTTACTGAGCAAAAATACTATTGATCTCTCGGGAGATCATATTATGTAAAATATTGCGAATGAGACCGGACACGGGACAAGCCCGAATTCCGGAGTCCGGAGAGGAGGAGGTATTAAGGATAAAACTTCTTTTTTAGGGTTTAGATAATTTTTATCGCGACCCGCTAGGATTCGAACTAGAGAATTTAAATCCAAAGTCTAAAATTTTTGTAATTTCCCAGATCAAACGACTTTATACATGTAGGTTATTTTCAGGGAGCAAAGAAATTTGCGACATTTAATAACTCATATTAAAAGCCCGAGACTGCAGGTTTAATGTCCTAAACTTTATCAATGTCAAAATGCTGACATTGGTCGGCAACTTACTCAATGCTTTTGAGAAATAGAACAAATTTGAAGTGATTAAAAAATGAAAAGAACAAATCGGTTAGGTAAACTGGACAGTTCATCAAATTGGGAATTTTCTAGCGGGGTCGGCTGTTGTAGGTGTCGCCAAGTATTTGCATTTACAATGCCGCAGGCGATTTTTTCGGACAATTCAATGGCATTTTTTTATTTATTAGATAGAAATGCGTTGTATAAAAATAATATCCGCTATTTGTTCATAAATATTTGAGTACATCCTAAGCATTTAAATTTATTACTTCGTATCAGCTTCTCAAAGGTCAAAAAAAATATTCGACGAATTAGAAAATCTAACTCGCCTATCGATTATTTTTTTGTAATTGCTCTAAATATTGGCAGTTCAAGTCTCCGATTTTCTAAAAATAAAGAGATTAGAACCGAAAAAAATTAATTGGTGATTTGTAAAAAAATTAAATAAAATACAAAAATATTATTTCAAATTTATTAATGTAAAGTCTGCGCAATCAATTATTTATTACTTGAATTATATATATTTATTTATTGTAAGTGACCCGGTTCCCGATATAAATGGAATGATTTCCGTAAGTACTATAGTAACATTTCGGAGATTAGTATTATCGTAAAAATTTTGTAATCAGGTTCTAGTTTTACACGTGCGGTATTTATAAACAAACATCATAATTTTTTTACTGTACAACGAACCTTTTAAATTAAAAAAAAATGGTTCCCCCCCTTTCCAGGTCTCCCATTATTAACACTGTTTACTTTAATTTAATAGTTTTTCTTTCTATACAATAATATTTAAACTACCCAAAGTCATAAAAGCAGAATTTTTATTTGTAACAGAAAAGAAGAAGATTGTAGTTATCAAAAATTTTTAAATAATTTTTTTTTAATTATAGGAATAAACAAAAGTTTAAAATGGAACATATTTTAGCTGCTCAGTGCAGCTTATTATATTGTTAAAATTTCTAACTGCGATAATAGAAACCAAGCGAGAAAAAAAAAGAAGAAAAAAAAAAAGAAATGAATTATAGCGCATAAAATAAAATATGTAAATTTTTTACTAAAACCTAAGCATTTACATAATGAAATTGTATTTATTACGCAATTAAAATTTCAATTATAATCTCAATATTAAAAAATATATTATTAATTAGTTAATTAAATATTTATTTTCTAAATTAATTAGGTTGCTACTGTCTTACACATAATTAGTGCATTAATCTTACCGAACATGAAGAATTGACGCATTCTTTATTTATCGATCTAATTTCTCGAAAATCGACTAATAAATTTTTTTCGATTATATCGGCGATAAAAGTGAAATAATAATAATAATAGAAATAAAATTGATGGTAGGTTGTTAGCAATTATTCTTTTTAAGGATAGGCATTAAGAAAAAGTCAAACAAATAGTCTAAACGAGATGCACATTAGCAATAGATGATGTTACAGATAGTTAGTCTCCGGCGACTAGGATAGGGAACGACGCTGTCCCGGAAGTGACAGCGTGACGTCATGACAAATGGACCGGCGCCAACGTCTTTGTATAAATACCAGATAGTTTTGCTTTCTCGGTTCTTCTATTTATCATTTTGCATGCACAAAAGAAAACATTCTAAAAATATTTTATGGTACAGGGTGCGATAATATTTTATTTACCCCTGTTCCATCAACAACAGCAAATTTTCAGCAATAAGTAAAAGTTTTGCAATAATATTGATTGGTCAAGGTCAAAGTATTAATTAATAATCAATTAGTGCTGCATCGTATAATTTCAGTTACGATTAGTTCAGTTCACTATAATTATTATTACGTATTGATTATTGATTGAACTAAGAGTTAAAGTGATCACCATTCGTCAGTTCGCATGAAAGATTACAACGATTTATTGCCATTAAACAGAAAAAAATACATTTATTAACTCATTTATCAAAAGTTCTGAGAGATACAAACCCAATAATTGTCGATCAGCGACCACACATTGCTGTAAGATTAGGCGATTTTTGAATTTTGAAAGTTGAAAAAAAATTTTAATTGCTATGGTAAAAACATCCCTAAGAACGACCGAAGTCGAAACGCAGGAAACTTAGAAACCATTCCAATTAAAAAAAATCGTTGTAATATAGGGACAGAAATGTATGCGACAGATATCGCAAAAGCACTGATCTAGAAGAACAGGGGTCTCTGTTTTTAAGTAAAATTCGGACCTTCCTTGACCGAAACTAGGTGAAATTTGTAGGTATTCCTTTCATGAAAAATCCAAGCTTAAATGTCGATTAATTAAAGAAATAATGTAATCTTAATTTTTGTCAATATCTATAGTATCCTCGGAGTGCAGGTTATCTATCGTACTCTAACCCTAATATGCAATCATTTCTGTTTTTTATTTTCTTATTAAGTTATTAATATTCAAAATTGAAAAATCCAAATATTAGATTAATATAATATTATGACCGATATAATCTAGAACAGGAAATAATATCTTAGATTGCAAACACCTGGAGTAGTTCAATAAAATGCGGATATATATTTCGTTAATAAATTGGAAGATTTAGTAAATTTCCTTATTTTTGTAAACAGACATAGCCAGACGTTGGGTCAAGGTCTACCCTTCCGCTCATGCTGGATTAATATGATTAACTTTGTTTTGTTATAATTTTTTCTGCACAAATATGTTATATTACTTCTGTTGTTTTTCTGAAAACTCCAAAAAAATACTTAATATAATTAGGAAATCATAAATTGATTTATTATAAATTTTTCCATCAAGACGTTCATACACTGAAAAAAATAATTGATGAAAAAAAATTCCATCATTTTTGAGCCTGTGAACAGAACAGAATGAAAAAAATCATTGAATTTATGAATTTGTTCATCAATATTACGAATTTTTTTTCCATCAGCAAAAAATTGATGATGTTTTCATCACTATGTAGAACCATTATTTTTAATGTAATCAGGCGCGTCCACGATATATTCGACAGATATCGCAAAGGCACTGATCTAAAAGAACAGATGTCTCTGTTTTTAAGTAAAATTCGGTTCTTACACCACCCTTAATAGAATTAGACCAGGGGTGCTGGGATCTAGAGTATTCCGGGTCCTTTGGAGTAAGTTCGATAAAAAAAGCTATAATATTTATTTTTTGGCTGAAACAATTATTTTACTTTACTGCCTACGGCGAGCGGCGGCACTAAAGTATTTTACTTTAATGTCTACTGCGTCCATTCCCAGTCCATGGCCGTCCCAAAGTGAGGAATGAATCACGACGCAGATTTTTGTAGACTAAGTATTCGAGATTCTTGAAAAAATTTACCGGATTTTCTCTTCTCCCGAATTTCTTTCGAAATTTCCGTTTGAGAAAGTAGAAAAAGCAAACAAAACGAGATTTTCTTTGATTTCTCATAATTTGTTTGAATTTTCAAAGATTTTTTTAGGATATCTGTGGCCTGGTCATACGGTCCATCTTTTTATCATTTTTTTAATCAAAATATTTATGAAAATATTGACCATGTGACCAGGCCATAATATTTCTAAGATATCCTGGATTTTCAGATTTTCTTAGATTTCCGTGAAATTCATCAGATTTTTTTCACTTGTACATGGGATTGTTTCAGCGCTCTTTCTTTCTACTCCCCCCCCCCTTATCAAATATTAAAACTTGTAAAACTATTAACAAGTCAAGCCAAGGGGGGGGGGGAATCACATGGCTAATTTTCGCGCAATAGATTTCTCTTTACGAGAATTTTGAAGAATTACTCCGGATCTCCTTCTGGTTTGATTTAAGTTTTTCTTTTGAAAAACGGGATATTTGAATTGTTAAGAAAAAGTGAGAGAAATTTAAACCTTGGACTTGAGAAAATTAAAACTTATTTTACAAAAAACAAATTTATTTAACTACCTTACTGCTTAAGGAGTTTAACAGCAACTTTTTGTGTTGCTTTGAAAGTTAATTATATGATAAATATAAAGTCAAAAATGTAAACCGGGGGGTCTGGGGGGTGTGGAACACCCTCCAGTACAAATCACGGGATTTTTACTCTTCTAGAATACCTGGAGAAGGTGGGGAATTTATAATTTTACACATTTCGTCGGGAAATACCGGGAAATTTGAATTTTGAACAAAGCTGAAAGAAATTCTCGCACTGGAGGGTGTTCCACACCCCCCAGACCCTCCGGTTTCATTTTTGACTTTATATTTTTATAACTGCTTTTCAAAGTAATACAGAAAGTTGCAGCTAAACTCTGTGAGCAGAAAGGTAATTAAATAAAAATGTTTTCAAAGCTTTAATTTTCTGTAGCCGAAAATTTTAAATTTCCTTCAGCTCTGCTTAAAAAAATTCAAATTTTCCGGTTTTTCCTCTTGAAATTTAAAAAATTATAAATTCTGTATCTTTTCCAAGTATTCTAAAAAAGTGGAAATCCTGCGATATGTACTGGAGGGTGTTCCACACCCCCCAGACCCCCCGGTTTACAATTTTGACTTTATATTTTTATAATTAACTTTGAAAGTGACACACACAGTGACGCTGCTATGTTCCGTGAGCAGTAAGGTAATTAAGTAAATATAAATTTCCTTCATTTTTGCTTAAAAATTCAAATTTCCCGGTTTGGATTAAAAATCGACCAATGGGAGTGTTTTTTTCAACCAAAAAATGACACGCTGTAGCAGGAGAAGCAGCGTGCTAGGATTTTATATATCAGGATATTGATAAAAATATTGACCATGTGACTAGGCCTTAACATTTCTAAGATATCTAGATTTTCTCGAATTACATCAGATTTTTTTCGATTTCCTTGAAATTTTTTCCCTTCACTTGTACATATGGGATTGCTTCAGCTCTCTTTCATTCTCCTCTTATCAAAAAGTAAAACTAGTAAAACTATTAACAAGTTAAGCCAAGGGGGGGGGGGATTAAAACTTATTTTACAGAAAACATATTTATTTAATTACCTTATTGCTCACGGAGTTTAGCAGCAACTTTCTGTGTTACTTTGAAAGTAATTATTCTTATAAATAATATAAAGTCAAAATTGTAAACCGGGGGGTCTGGGGGGTGTGGAACACCCTCCAGTACACATAATAAAATTCCCACTCTTCTAGAATGTCTAGAAGACATAATAATTATACAAATTTCGTCAGAAGAGGCTGGTAAATTTTTTGTTTTTGAGCAAAAGTGAAGGAAATTAAAAAATTAAAAATTAGAATTTGAAAAACTTATTTATTTTTATATTATATAGAAAAATTGTTAATCAAGTTTAGCAGCAACTTTTTGCGTTATTTTGAAAATATAGCAGAACGGGGAATCCCCCAGTAGTGGGAAACGAAATTAAACGTTTACATATTATACCGCTAAAAAAAGATCTACCGTCTAGCTGCCCGTCCGCGGACGGGCTTTCCAGCTAGTATAAATATAAAATAGTATATTATATACCCAAGGACTAAAGTGAAAATTCATATTCTAATTAATGAGATTTTTCCAAGAGGCACAGCCGAGGACTAAAACCTGCAAACAAAATTTTCTTTTTTTGTTTAATTGGGGATATAAAGTTACTTTATTTTCCATTTCTAGTGTCAGATATTTTATCCCAGACACAAAGGGTTTCTTTCTTACACAAAAGTTTAAGTTTTTGTAATTCGCAGTAGTAGTACAAACAAGAAAATCACTAGGTCAAGTCTATTAGTGAACCAATTTTTTCGAAGTAGTTGATATTTGGAAAATCCAGAAAATTTCCAAGGTTAATTAAAATTATCGAATGCTAATACAGTAGCCAAACGATTTAATTCGACAAGTTATAGTAAAATTATTATGTATAATAAAGTTGGATTTTCTAATGCGTGATTAACGAACGGCCTGAAAAGGTTAATTTCATTTAAAAAAAATTATTTTATGATGCATCGTAAAAAATAGTAGGTAGTTTACGTTTAGATTATAACACACATAAGTGCGTATTGTGCCCATTATATTGTATAATAAATTTAAAATGCTATAAACGGAATATTAAACTACATCTAAATCTCATAATTTGAAGCAATTAAAGGAATATCGTTCGTTATATCGAGGTTTCATTGTACTAGAAAAAAATCACTAAACGGAATTTTTTTACTTAGAACCTTTCAACAACGTCTTCTTAATTCAAACTGTCATATTTATTATGCAAAAATATGTAATTATTAAATTAATAATCAGTTACGCCGAGAATTACGCGGTGCGTGAACGCAAAGGTTAACGCTAAGCCCCAGAAGAACAGCTTACGAAATTCCAACAGGAAATCTTCAATCGGATGCGACTTGGCCAGTTCCCAGTAAATAGATATCAATGGACAACAAATTCGTCACACAAATGAAACTTTTAATATAAAAGTGCGTCTTTCTTCCAATTTTGCGAAGAAAAAAGTAAATTAACGTAAAACTTGCAGATCACGAAATAAAAAAGTTTTCGTTTGAATGCCCCATTAACATCACCTCACACCGACGTAAAAAATTAGTGTCACGTTTGCTGGTACTAATTGAACTTCTTCCTCAAGTAAGCTCGAATTTTTTGCATTTTTTCCTCAAGTGATTGAATACTAATAGCGTTGTGCGTTGATGCATAAAATGTTTGCAATCGAAATTTGATTCGTGATAAAAGGAATTATCGTCCAATATCCTATTGGGTAATTGTTGTGTAGAAAATAACAATGGAGTGACTTTAATTGCTTTAAATCCGATTTTCTTCAGCAATTGTTAATGAAGAAAGAATAGTTGGAAAATTACACGCATGAATTTGTTACGCTCAAATTTGTGAGAAAAATACCTACGTAAAGCAGAGCAGAGTGTGAAAAATCTCAATCGGTTACGTAAAAGTTATTAATTTTTCGGTTGCGCCATCTCTCGGTCGGTCCGATTTCTAATGCACACCAAAAATGCAACACTTAATTATGGATAATGTAACCTTCAGGTAGGTCCATTTTTTTTAAGTAAAACAACAAGTTGTGAAGAAATTATCAGATGTTAATGGATTTAATCAATTTCGAGGCGATCGAAATTAAATAATTGACTGTCAATTTAAATTTCAATTAGTGATTCTTGTAATGACCACATTCCACGTGATAATGGACAACTCTATTAAATTAAGCACTTTTACCCACACGAAGACTTTTTTAATGTTTTTTTACATTAAAACTTCTTATTGATATTATAAGCTGGGGCGTTATATTCTTTTGTAAATAAAACGGTTCTTATCGAAATGTCGTCAAACTTGGGGTCAATTTTTATCTATTTTATACAACAAAATTTGGCGATAACCCAAAAAAATGCGTCTTAAATATTTGATTTTAGCTTTTAATGGAGCAAATATTTTGTAGGTTTTTTTTCCGACGTTCTCCCACGTTTTTATATCTCAGTTAAGTAATTTATGTGGCAAAATATAATTAATTAAATTTTAAACTGGTTGCTTGTTACTTAATATGCACTTTGTTGTATTTTTAAATTATTTAATAAAACCTTTGGTCCATAAAAAATAAACAGCACCCAACAATAAGAATAGTGGAGGAGTTTACATAACTTTAAAGCGCAAATAAATTTATGGTAATCAATTCTAAATTGCATAGTCGGTTTAACATTTCTATAAAGTGTTAATTATAATTCTAACCTACCTGTATATTTTGCAAAAAATTTCAAATTTGCATTAACCTGCCTCATTTAATATACAGTATACACTAATTCTGGTAAAATTACTTATGAACTAATAAATTAGGAAGGTAGTTTCAATGTTAACTTTATTCGATTCATGTCTATCCTATTTGTTGAGGTACAGGTCATTAAAATATCCAACAGTGATTGAGTATTTTAGAATCGTTTATTAATGAATTATACCGAAGGAATACAAAATTTTTGCTGTTATAATATTGATTACATTTAATAAAATCACCTACGGCGCTCTTGAATAAATTAAATAATAAAAATTTATCTCTCAACCTAGTTTTCTTCGAATAACTCAAAAACCGAAAAAGATATAAAAAATATAGATCAGACTAAAAGTGTGCAGAATGAAAAAATGAATATATTTTGTGGGAAATATTTTTTTATATCTGTCGTCGTTTTCGAGTTATTTTTAGTTTTCTAGTACTATACAGTAGCGTAACCGAGCGAGGGCTTCAGAGGCTAGAGCTAGGGCCGGTATTAAGAAAATGTTAAATAATAGTTACAATGAAGCAAATTAGTTTTGAAGTATAACGACGAAAAATTTTAATCCCCCCCCCCGTTCCCCCACAAAAAAGGAGTGTAGAATTAAAATTTAATGTTTAATTTAAATACTGGAATTTTGATTTAAAACAAAATTCAAAAATAAATGAAATTGAAATGTAGATAGAATTAAAAAACACAAATAACTGTTTTTTTGCGTGACCGGTTTTGGAGTAACCAAAAGTTATAAATATAATATTTATAAATATCTTCGCAAAACGAAATAGTTTGGATTGTGGTTAGTGCGAAATTCAAGAAACTGCCAAATTTTTTTTGCTCAGACTCGAGCAATAGTAACTTAGGCGACGAGGGGGGAAAGGGGAAATTGTGGGGAAAATCTAATGTGCAAGTGAAGGGAAATCTAAAGAAGTCTGAAGGAACTTTGAGGAAATCTTAGAAATAATAAATTTTTTTTTTTGGCTTTTTCTACATTTCGACGTGTAATCCAAGAGAAAACGCAAAGAAATTTGAAAAATTTCGAAATTTTGAAAATCAGGATATCTTAAGAAAAGGAATTGTTTGAAAATCTTAAGAAATCCTAGGAATCCTTAGGAAGCCCAAAGCAATTTTAGGAAATTCAAGAAACTCTTAGAAATCTGTAGCTTTTTCTTGTTTTTCGAATAGAAATCTTAAGACAAACCAAAAATTTTATTGTTTGATTTTCAATTTCAAATTAAATCATAACAACATCGGGAGGTCTGGGGGTATGGAAGACCACTGTACACTAATAAAAGAATCCCCACCCCATAAAAGCAGTAACAGGGATAGTCAGGAAAATCTATGAAGTCGACGATTCCCGTGAAAAACAATAAATTGATTAGACGTCTCGAGTAGGGCTGGGACCTTTTATCGATTAATCGATAAATATCGATAGTTATCGATTAATCGAAGTACAATTTTTTTTTTGAAATTTCGATTACTCCATTTTTCGATATTTATCGATATTTCGATAGTTATCAATATGTTGATAGTTATCGATATATCGATAGTTATCGATATTTCTAATCTAGGTTTGTCTTATGTTTTCTGAACTTCCCATTGGTCAATTTTGGGTTCGACCTGTTTCTTTATTCAAAAAAAAAAGTTGGGATTTATTATTTTGATAATTCGATAATTAATTGCTACTTCGACAAATATCGATAAATCGAAGTTATCGATTGATCGAAATTATCAATAGTTTTTGAATTATCGATATTCGATATCGATTTTTGAATATCACCCAGCCCTAGTCTACGGTCTACGGAGGTCGGAGATCTTCTACACAGTTAACCTTCTAGTTTATAGAATAATAACAACATTTTAGTTTCACAACTCTTAGGTTTCGAATTTAATAATCCGGGCGTACCCGGAGTATTTTGCTTTTGTACGTCTTTCGATATCAATGAAACTAAATCATTGGTTCTTAGCTTGCTGGTCATTATTAATTAAAATGGGAGTGAGGAGGGGGGGGGTTACAATTTCTAAAATTTGTAGGTACACATAAAATCGCAGAGTGTTGCCACCGTTGTTGGTCAGCTCAATACACACAAATGAGAGAACCATCACATAGGTATACTCAAAGGAAGATTTAGGGGGGGGGGCACGGGGGCACGTGCCCCTCTCAGACGTTTAAAAATAACAAGGAACAAGGAAACAACGAGACAATCCCAAATCTGAGAACATTTTTTGCCCGTCTCGAGCCTTGTGCCCCCCCCCCAAAAAAAAATTCTGGATCCGCCGGTGGGTATACTCACAGTCACGGATCTACCATTTTTCCCAACCGGGGCAAGAATTTGACTTTGTCATCATTTCAAACATTTCAAATAATTTAAAAAATGAATTTAGAACCCCCTTAAACTGCCACCAGGAGAAGGCACCCGGTTTGCCCCCCCCCCTAGATTCAGGGCTGGGTCTACTGACATAGACCACACACATAATCAAAGAGAAGCTCGAGAAGCAATATTTAAGTTTATGCCGACGTCACATTAAAGAGACGCAATAAAGCCGTTGACTAAAACTGGTAATATTGATTGATGGAATTCTATGATTCAACCCCCCCCCCCTGACCCCTAGACTTCATCCTTTCATTATGTATTCCTATAAGGACGAGCTGAATTAAATCAAAAAGTAATCAAAGATAAAAGTTAGTGAGACCGGGGGTCTGGGGGGTATGGAATACCCCCCAGGTATACTATTTTTCCTGTCACAAGTAATCAGATACAACGATTTTTTGCTTTATTATCAGTTTACGTCATGCCAGTTGATTCTGTTCTGTTCAAACTGTTTGGGTCAGTCCGATTATGATTTTTTGTGTATATTTCACTGAGCGCACAATACTATAAGAAACTACATTTTTGCGATATGTGAAGTGTGTTTAAGTTTCTCTCGGTGATAATATTATATAAAATACTGCAAATGAAACCGGACAACCCGAATTGTGGAGTCCGGAGAGGAGGAGGAGGTATTATGAATAAAACTTTCTTTTTAGAGTTTAGATAATTTTTATCGCCAGCCGCTAGGATTCGAACTAGAGGATTTAAATCCAAAGTCAAAAATTGTCATCATTTTTTAGATCAAACGGAGAGCAAAGAAATTTCTTCTAGCATTAAATCAATAAGCAATCAAAAATAAAAACTAGTGAGACCGGGGGGTCTGGGGGGTATGGAATACCCCCCAGTATATACACATGAGAAAATCACATCGGTCAGTTAATATCAAGTTCAATCGAGCGCTTTTCTCAAGATGGTTAGTGATTAGAAAACTCCAGAAAATTGACAATGTACCTCATTAGTCGTGACGTCATATTGTATCCAAACAACGTTTGTATCTATTCATGTTACTTTAATGATACTACATTAATTCCGCATATTCTCGACAAAAACCGTTGGCAATCCTGATCTACGTAATTCTAATATTTGTGTTTTATCTCGATTTATACTTTTACCATTTTTACCAGGGTCAGATATGCCCACCTGAAAACATCAGTCGAGTGTTTAACAGATTGACTTAACTCTTAAGGGAGTTTTAGTTACACACTTGCCAACCTTTCATTTTCCCGAAGTTCTCTTCCTCCGCAAACAAATTTTGTTGATATTTTATTTTTTATTTGAGGAGCATGTATATCATTCATGCACTGAGTAGAAGGGCTATATCGGATCTAATCCAATTTTCTGTGAAACTATAACTATAAGTTAAGAGTTTTCTTATTAAGTACAATAATTAAATTGAAAAACTGAGAAGTAGTATGAAATGCTTCTCAGCTTATCTACAATTATGTTTAAAAAGTAAACTCTTTAGAACCCTTTCTCCCAGTAGCTTTTTGATTTTTTACGTCTATTTAAACCTTCTGGTTTTCAATCCGGGGGGTCTGGGGGGTATGGAATACCCCCCAATGCATTACCAATTGTGTTCAAAAAGAAAATTTTTAAAGCCAGATTTTTCAGTCTTAGTTAATTTAATTTAAGAGTTTTCTTTTTAAATACAATGATTATTGCTAGTGTACTGGGTGGTATTGGATTATAAACCCCGGATTGAAAAACCGAAGGTTTAAGTAGACATTCTGCGATCGGTATTATTAAGCAAAAACTTTTCAGCCTTTCTGAACCAAATGCATTTATGGATTGCGGTAGTAATTCAGTCTGATCGAAATAGTTTCCGAGCTGAAGACAAAGCTGATCTGGAAACTGCCTTTGACCTCTTCATCAGCCTCTTTTATATTCTGGACGTCATCTTAAGTTCAGTGGCTTCTCTCTCTCTTTTGCTCAGTCACTCAGTTTTATTAAAGTAGAACTTATGAGTCTTTCAGAACAAAATACATTTATGAATTGATGTGGTACGCACCACGTCACCCTTTCAAAATAAAATGTTAAGGTAATACAGATATTGACAAGTCAAAGCAAACAAACCTCTTGTTTTCAATCCGGGGGGTCTGGGGGGTAGCAATTGTATTTAAAAGGGAACCCTTAGAGCTTGTCCCCCCAATATACGTATCGTACCGAATTTAGTTTCAATTTAAAGAATTTCTATGATTTCCAAGGAATTCCAAAAGAATTCCAAATAAGTGTACACAAAATTTTCGAGATATTTACCTCTCGTAAACTTATTTTATGCTTTTGCATGTTTTTTAATATTGATATGCCAACAAATTCGTTTTGAAATCTGGAAAATTGGGTAAAAACGAATCCGAAAAACTACTTGTCAAAATGCATATTTTGCATATTTTCAACATTAATTTGGTGCATATTTGAGGAAATTTGGGCAACTTTTGGTGTTTTTTAAGAATTTTAATAGAGAAAATCAAAAATTATTATTAAATTTGCCAATTTAAGCAATTAATTAATTTAATTTTAAGCAATTTAATTTTATAATTTTTTAAATAAATAAAAAAGTAAATAATTTTTTAAATAAAAAATTAAATTGCTTAAAATGAAATAAAACAATTGCTTAAATTGGGAGATTTAATAATAATTTTTAATTTTTTCTATTAAAATTCTTCAAAAAACACCAAAAGTGTCTAAATATGCATTATTTACTTAAATATGCACCAAATGTTAAAAATATTCAAAATTTTGCAAATTTTACGGATTTCGTCCTGATTTATTATTAAAATTGTTAAATTTTATAAATCTAGGTAATACTATTATTGAAAATGTGAAAAAAAAATTGAAAAATTCAAAGATTAGATATTTTTTAGTTTGCATGTCAATGCATATTTTATCTATTTTTATCAATTTTAGTGCATATTTTAAGGAACTTTGGTGCATATATATGCGTAGATTTTCAAGTATTTTGGTGCATATAAATCCGAGCTCTACTTATGCACTAAAGAAATCTTGTTGGTTTTTTAAATTCAGATGAAGCAATCATGAGTTATCCTGACTACCGTAACGAAGCTTTTTTTGAGGTGACTCGGTTCGCACTACTACCACTGACTTAATTTTCAATATTTTTGTATGAAAATTTAGCAGAATATTCTTAGAATAAAGCTTAATAATGTAAAAGAAATCACAAAAATATGCTTGATTTTTGTATCTCAAACCCTTTACCCCCCCCCTCCGTTAATCTGCGATTCCTGGAAAAAGTATAAACGATTTAATTAGCCAAAAAAAAACAAAATCAATTTTTTCAAAATTTCAAGGTGGCGTAACCTATTAATATGTTTTGCCAGTTATTAGGGGGGGGGGGGGATTATGATTTTTACGATTATTTAATTTTTCTTTTTTTTCGTCTTCTGGTAACTTTAAACTTGAAAAAATCTTAAACTTAAAGTTTGATTCCTCTTTTGATATAAATCCTAATGATGTTAGCGATTGGTGAAGGGAGGGTGATGTGGCGGTCTTCGGCAGCAAAATCGGTAGCGCCAAGCGCCAACTTCAAATCTAGATGAATAGATATTAAAAGCAGTTCCACGGCTGATAAAAATCTATTCTTTTATCTGCAATTTGAACTGGGAAACGTACGTTTTATTTGAGAACTTATTGTTAATTCACCCCTCCCCTTGGTCTTGAATTAAATAAAATAAATTTTATGTGAATATTTCAGCATTAGAATGAAAATGTGGGAAACGGAAATTAGTTTTCATTTGCACTAAAATTACGATTTTAATATTTTTGAATAGTTTTATGCAATGAACAAGTTGAACTTTTTGTAAGTCACCGATTTAGTATTTTAAAATTTTGAATTCGTAACGGTGGTCGTTGTTAGACCATCGCCTTACCTAGTCGAGCATAAAATTTGCGATGTGCATAATTGCTACCAGTAGATTTTCCATTAATTTAATGTTATATTTTTTCGGTTAAACCTTTTTTATCTAATTTTAATTACATGCTTCTTCTTCTCTAACGGTTCGGCCCTCGAGATATAAAAATAATTTCTATTTAATGATGTTCGAAAATTGTAAAAAAGACACGAATGATTGTGAAGTGTAATTTATTCAGTGTAAAGTTCATTAAATAATTAAGTACCTACGCTATTTGCATAGGTAATTTCTCTTGAACATTTTCACAAAATGATGGATATACGCACAATATGTATGTGGACTCGCAATCGCATCCAAATGAAAGAATAGTTAATGAAGAGAATAATAAACAAAGTTGTTATTTACTGTAAAGTTTTCCATCTTTGTCAACATGTGAATTGCATTTTAATTTACATCATGATTTATTAAATAAAACCTGTTGTGAGGGAAATGACAGCTGCCTTTCCGTTTTCATAACAATTTCTGCTTTTAAATTGCATTTTTATTTACGAATGCAAAGGTCGATCGTTACATCAGAGGTTTTTAACGTCAAAAATTTTAAGAAAACTCCCTTGGGGGATCGGTAGTAGATAAGGGATGTCGTCTTCTTCGCCTAGTGCTGATGCACAGACAGAAAAGATTGCTAATGACTGATGACTGTGTGCCTGTCGGTGTACTCCCACTGACCTACCACCCCACGAGCCCGGGGCTAACGATAATGGTGAGACCACCCCCGATCATTTGTACACGTCCGAACAACATATCAGAACCCAGATCCGATATAAATGCATTAGGAGACCGCTATCTTAGGATTATCACCGCCAAACTATTCAACAAAAAAATGTTTGCCAAACTAATCGACAAATTTCAAATCGCAATTCTTCTCTGCCTATTTGCTCCTAGTTTCTTTCTTTTCTATTAAATTAATTCAGTAATAAACACAAACATTACGTGCGGTGGCAGCCTATCTTGATTACCCTTGACAGTTGTACCTAATGATAAATGGGAGCATTGATCTCCCGACTTTTTAATTATTTTGTCGTTTTATTTTTGGTTTATCTTACAGCTTTTGATAAATTCCTTAATTGTGTTAACTGCCCAAAAGTCATCACTTACAACATTTCGATGCTCGTGGGCAGGGGTTCAAAAATGTATAGCAACTGCAATAATTTTTCTTTCCAATTTGACAAATTTGCCTTCCCAAATTAATTTATTTTCCTGCTGACACTTCTAGCATTTAAAAAAATTATTTTCCTAATAATAATAATTATTCGGTGGAGAACATCAAAGCAATTCGTAGTCGAGCGGTTAGCGCTTCGGACTTTTGTCCGAAATGAGGAAATACGTTTAGATGGGGATGAATAAAAATATTGAAGTCCGCCCCTGGACGCGGGTCAGGAATGAGGATAACCCGAGATAAATTGCATCGGTACGCCTTTGGACGGTTACATAAAGACAATTTTTTTACTATCGGCTATAGGTTTTACGTAATAACACTACCCTGACAATGAACGTTAATTACAATCCAATAAAACCTTCAACATTTCATTTTGCTCGTATTTGAAGGCAAGGTTATTATTACTCACATATTAATAGTTTTATGTAAATAATGTGGATACGGCGCATTTGAGCTTATTTTTTATGCAAATTATTTGTGCAAGAATTTGTACTTTTAAAAATGTTAGAATAAATTGCGGTGCCCTAATATGTAATTAATAATTATTTTCATAATTGATTTATCATAAATAATAATAATAATTAAGTCATGTTTGCCATTAACCAAAACGTGTATGCGTGTTTCAATACTTGAAAGTCGTAAGGTTCTCAGAATTTGCAATAAATGTTAAATGAAATGGAATTTTAATGAATGCTCTTGGATCTGCTGAGGTGAAGAGTCGAGTATTTAGTAGCTATTATGGTTAAACGCTTCCCAACTTGGAGTATTTTTGCTTTTTTTCCGAACTCCCGTTTTTCCGTAATTAAGTGACTCAGAAAAACTAAGCTTCGCCGCAGGCAGTGCCGGACTCGCGGCAGGACCAGGATGCTGACATCACCGTATTTAAAATAGTCTTTTCCTCATAAAACTGCTACTCGACATTGAAGTGTCTAAAAAAAGATTACTTGTAGTTGAATCTTTTTTTTTCAACATTACTCCTCAGTAATTTTTTTTGGTTTAGATTACTTTAGTTCCTTGTTTCAAAAAAATTACAGTTTCAATTGTTATGAAATTTGGAGTAAAAACCTAGCTTTAGGTGATTTTTAGGTAATATTTTATACGTACACGTTAATTTAACGTTGAAATTACGTCTTTACTACGTTGAAAACACGTTAATTTGACAGAAATTTACCTTTTAACGTTTAAAAGTTAATTTAATTAATTAATTTTAAACCGTAAATTAGTAAAAACTGAAACGAATGCTTTAAAGATCTTTTTTTTTGAAGCAAAGTATTTTCATTGAATTTTTATAAATTATTTTACATTTCGGACTGCAGGGCCCTGTTATCCAAACCGGTTTAGGTAACTTTTGAAGATAATACTTATTTTAAAATATTAGAGCCAAGTGAGGAAAAAATCCCCCCCCCCCATTGTGGGGGAAAGAAGAAGAACAATCGAAAGAAGCTGAAAGAGATTTATGCGATTTAACCTCTAGTCCTATACCACAGCAGTGGATTGGTGTGATCGCTGGTTGAATCGCAGCACGGAAATTCTGGGTTCGAATCTTTGAATTGACGTTCAGATTTAAGAATTGCACGTCAAGTTCAAGCATGAAAAACCGCTAGGTCACAAACCAAGCTATCCTGTGAGATCTCGTAAGATTGATTTGAAATTTTTGATTTGAAATGATTTGAAATACAAGTTAGTGAACAGCATCTGAAAATTTTTAAAATGTGTTTATATAAAAAATAAATGGCTCTTGGTTCGGGCATATCGGCAGCTGAAAAGTGCTAATGCACTTTTTATATTTTACACACCGGTTTATTTAATCGTAGTTTAATCGTATCTTCTTAGTTTTCAATGATTTGTTTAGTCACTCAGGGGATCTTCTTCTTTAGCCGTTTGTCTTCTAACTTCTTTTGCGAGAAAATAGCTGCGTATCTGCAGCTGAGAAGTACTAGTGCACTGGGGGGCAATACATACCCCCCAGACCCCCCGGTTTATTCAATGGTAGTTTCATCGTATCTTCTCATTTTTTCAGCAAATTATTTAGTAACTCGGGGGATCTTCTTCTTTAGCCGTTTGTCTTCCAACTTAGACTTCTTTCTTTTGAGAGAAAATAGTTGCGTCTCTGCAGCTGAGAGGTACTAGTGCACTGGGGGGTATTCCATACCCCCCAGACCCCCCGGTTTATTCAATTGTAGTTTAAACGTATTTTATCATTTTTTCAACAATTTGTTTAGTTACCTCGGGGGATCTTTTTCTTCTTCTTTTATCGTTTGTCTTCCAACTTAGACTTCTTTCTCTTGCGAGAAAAGAAAAAAGGCATTTAGACGTCGGTCTAAATAAATCCGGTTTTTTTAATAGTTGATGGGGGCAATCATCACCCCCCTCCCAAAGTACGAAGATGGTCAAATGAAAGTTTTAGACTTTTCTCGGATTCGAACCAAGTACTTTAGAGTCAGGCTAATTTACTATTTGTAGTATATTCCAATTTGCACAGATGATGATTAATAAATAAATAAATGTGTATTATTATTATTATTTTGACAATTTTGGAACGATTGGTGTTGAAAAATCACGGATTCTAACGAACCTGGAACTCGAGGAGTATCCCATTCGCCAAAAGCAAATAATAAGCTTTCATTCAACTAAATCAATTGATTATACGAAGAAGGACACGAATGAAACAACTGTGGGACCGGGGGGTCTGGGGGGTATGGAATACCCTCCAGTGCACTTTTGCTAAATTAAAATTAAGATGGATTTTTGTTTACTTAAATCTGGGGAGTTTCCATACCCCCTCAGTTTTTTCTGACCTTAATTGTTTAATCTTTTTTTTTAATATTTTTTGTTGTAGCTCTAAATTGTTCTCTAAATTCTGGTCAAAGAAGAAAACTCTGCGTAAAACGGGTGTGGAACACCCCCCAGTTGTAAGTAAAGAAGAACGATTAATTTATTATTTTTCAAAATTGTATCAGAATTTCTAGTGTTTCTCTGCTTAATATCTAATTTTTGCTTAATTTCGGCTGGATTTCTATCTGCAAGCTTGAGAGTATTCTTAACCCCCCCTCCTTGCCGTCCACTCGAATTTCACTTTCCTGTTTAGAAATAAATATATATCTGAGTACCACAAGGTGTAAAACAAACTATTCGCGATTCTCATTAATTTTCCCGCGAGTTCCCGTATGTAACATCATAATAGTAGTATACAAATTCTTGATTTTTTTACTATTAGATTCAAAAACA
Organism: Cantharis flavilabris; assembly: GCA_949152465.1. Lineage (NCBI taxonomy): Eukaryota > Metazoa > Arthropoda > Insecta > Coleoptera > Cantharidae > Cantharis > Cantharis flavilabris. The sequence goes on from OX424438.1 coordinate 8,144,596, forward strand.
TTTGAATTGTGCATCTTGTAAGAGTTGTAATTTGACTTGTAAATTATCTATATCTATAAGAATTACAATTTGAGCAACCGGGTGGGTCTGGGGGTATGGAATACCCTCCAATATGGACAACCTTACCTGCAGCCGGTTTGTACTCAGCAGTAGAGCTGGGCGATATTCAAAAATTGATATCGAAATTCGATAATTGCAAAAATTATCGGTAACTTCGATTAATCGAATATCCACTCAAGTATAATTCAAGTATCAATTCAAAAATAAAATATCCTTTTTCGATTAATTGATAAATATCGATAGTTATCGATTAATCGAAGAACGATAAAAATTCCCAGCCTTTATTCTCCACCGAATCCTTTTGACTGTTTATATTAGTACGTCGTTAGGGGGCGTCCATTAATCGATACTTCAAAAATAAAATATCGTTCTTCCAATGATCGATAACTATCGATATTTATCGATTAATCGATAAAAATTCCCAGCCCTAGTCAGTAGTCTAGATTCGTCAGATTTGATGATTTTAACATTGTAACAGAGTGGAACCCGCGGTTGGGCTTCACGCCTGTTACTTTTCTACGTCCAATTTTTCCTCGTTTCCATAGTAATTAATTTGTTTATATTCCTGTGGAAAAATTCGAATTTTGTCACATCCGGACACACAAAAAATATGTTCCGTGGAACCGTAATAAACCCGCGGTAAAGTCAATAAATAGAGATTTTTGCATAATCTTATTTTAGAATCTTTTTGTAGGAATTTTGGAATGTTGTTTTCAATAATTATCAAATTTGACTATTTTATACCTGTATTTAATGATGCCAGAAAATTTGATTACCGTCGGGCCGACCTTGCAATAAAACCTATACTAATGAGATCTGTCAATTCAATGCTACTGGGTAAAAGTAACCTTTTGAAAATTAAAATTTCATGCTTTTCTAAAATGTTCCTTTTTGAATATTTTTCCACATAACTATTTAAGGAGCTGGTCCTTGAAAAAATCGTTCGATTTTCAATCGACAAATTTTATCGATCTGATTTTTCTTTTTCAGCGAGAAGATTAACGCTGCGTTTATTATCCTGGTAAAAGTTAAATTTTAAAACATTGATAAAAAGGATTTATCCTAGTTGGTGTAGGCGGCTCTATTGTTTCATTCCACCCACACAGCCAATGAAAGGAAAGCAAATTCTCCGCCTACTTCCTTCGCACGTCCCTTGACGTCATACAGGTGCATTTTTACCTGCATTGCGACTGCCACCAGTTTTTATTAAAACTGATAAAATGTGTGCACTCGATCTCGTTTTCATCGAGTTTATTTCGTCTTCGACAGATGACACTTTTTGCCCCGAGCTTCGGATAATCGATACAGCATCAGCGGCAGCAAAAAATTTTCATAAAATATAATCCTCGAGCTTTTACTCCCCTTAGTCGAATAATAAAAATTCATAAATTAGGTAAAATGACACAAAATATTACATAAAAAAAAATTAATTGAGTTCAAGTAATTATCGATTAATATTTCCTTGTATCTAATAAATCAAAATGATTTACTCGCTTTATTTACTTCTAATTATATCCAGAAGGAATGAATGGGCGCAATTTAGAATTACATGCAGTAATATTTTTCTAATCGGTGCTGGATTATTTTTGAAAAATCTTAATACTGCGTCGTTAAAGTTTTGTTTAAAATTCCCAAAATTAAGTTACAGTAATGAGAGCCGGTCCTGTTTTTTATTTATATCTCAATGCAAGTAAATTCAAAACAGTAAACATTTTTTAGGTTGAAAGTTTAAGTGATTAAAATTATGAATCAGGCAATTATAAGAGAGTATTGCATGTTTTCAAAAAATGTAAATTCAGATATTTGAAGGAAACGTAGGAATATTTTGCGGAAGTTGTTGTTTTGAAAAAAAATTGTTTTATGATTAATGTCGGTCTAGGAAGTAATAATGAAATTAACAGAATTTTTGAATAATAATTTTGTGTATGGCTAACGGTGGGAAGGTTTCGAAATTAAACCCAAAGTATTTTTTGATTTTGCGGTGGACGATAAGGCGTCGGGATGCATCACTAGATGATTTATATAGGAAAAACAGAAGATAATATATTATTAAGTGGCAATAATTATGTATTTATTAAACAAGTTCTATTATGGCATGCAAAAATGAGTAATTAATGTTGGATAATTTAAAAATCAGAAAATAATTACTGATATTTTTAAAACGAATTGTCGTTCGGTTGCAAATTGTTTAAACAAATTCAGATGCGATTGATAAAAGTTGGCGATATTTTGGTTAATTTGATTATAAATTATGGGTCGTTTAATTGACGTTAAAAAGTTAATAGCTCCATTAAATCATAATAAGTGAAAATCGAAATTGAAATTAAAACATTTTTGCCAATTAAACAAAATTTAGTTGGAAAACATTGACACGGTGACATTAATTTGCATAAATAAGACATAACAACATTGTCGAAGCGGTTACACTAGTTCGTAATTGTTCAATTGTTTGATCATATAATTATGTAATTATAATTATGTGATGAAAATTACAGATGCACAATGTCATTAGCTGATTATATATTTTCTATACAACTACATTCACGCATTCATTAATAATGTGCAATCATAAATAGCAGCTTTTTTCATTATTTAACATTATTAAAAGTAAGCATTCAAAGAAAGTCGCTATTAACTTATAATGCGTTTAATTTATTGCTAAATGTTATAATTACACTTCGACTTGTAGGTCGAGAAACTACAAAATAATGCGGATTTACTTCCGCGCACACAACGGGGCAATCCTAACCCCGCGGTTTGGGACGGCGTCAAACAACAGGGTTTGCGTTAATTATTGAGTTTAATTCATTGGTGATTTTGACAACCAGTAGCGAGAAACATTTGAGAAAACTGGTTTTCGAACGAACCACTATCAGGTTACCACCGATGATGATGACCTGATAGTGCGGCTAGGAAATTAGAAAAGTTAATCACTCAGAAGTGGGACTGTGCGACACGAAAGCTCCACATTTTGCTTCTTTCGTCAAAATTACCTCAGCCTGATGTAAACTCTAATTACACGCTTCTTTGTCGTGTACATTTGCACATTTTTGAGTTAATACGCGAAGATCAATCAAAATCTCATCAAAGGCTTGAAAAAGTACAATGCAACGTGTGGTCAAGAAAATAATGAAAGGTGCTTAAAATAAAACTTACGATGACATCTAATAAAGCTACAAAACAAGTAAAAAATAAAATTATAAACCTGAAAGCTGGCACGCAATGCTAAATTTTTAACATTAAATCCCTCCCTAACAAATGAAACGACATTAAAATTGCATGCAAAACAAACCGACATGATTAAAGAGCACGCCACTGCCTTTATAATATAATGTTTTGTTCAAAATTCAAAAAAATATAAGAATACTACAATACGTAGAAAATCAAAATTCAAAAAATTTAAAAAGGAGACAATTAACACATAACAGATCTGGATTAAGATCTTAATCCAGATTAAGATCTTTATTATTTTAATTAATCCTTAATTAAGATCTTAATCCAGATCTGTTATGTGTTAATTGTCTCCTTTTTAAATTTTTTGAATTTTGATTTTCTACGTATTGTATTATTCTTATATTTTTTTGAATTTAACCATAAATACATACTAAAAACCACAAATTTACTTAAAATTTTTTATTTTGAGTTCTTTTTCTTTTTTATAATGTTTTGTATTTTTCATTTTAGTTTCCTTTCAATCACATAAATAATTTTAGACTAACCTATCGAAATTTTAATAAAATATTTGTGCGCTATCTTACCCGAACTTACCCTATTTAAAAAGCACTTGATCATAACAAAAAAAATTGTCAGCTAAAATTTATAATAATTAAATAACATAAAAAAAGTCAAAATTTTGATCTCTCCGGTCGGGAAATGTGGGGTGGGCTATTTCCCCCTCTTCTTCTCAAATCCTTACATTTGGGCGGTAGTGAATTCCACCGTTGGTCAAAAACAACCGTTGCAAACTTCAAGTATTTTTATTAAAATTACCTAAAAACTTGTTTTTAAGTGATTATGGTGGGACCTGAAATCCAATGTTTGTTTATAAAAAAATTATTTATAAAATTGTTTTGTAAAGAGAAAATGTATTTATGTTAAATTATTTAAATTGTATTTGCCGCGAAAACTTGGCTTCGTCAGTCGACCTGGACGAAGTCGGAAGTAAAAGTTTGGGTTCCTCAGTCGACTCCAACTCAGCGTTAGGCCGTTTCTAGTAATTCTAATCTAATATTTTTTATCTTCTAATGTCAAAATGAGCACAAAGAGGATTATTTTCAAGAGATGGTACATGGTAAATAAATCAAGTAATTTTTACAATTTTGAAGTAAATTTTACTAAATTTGATGTAAAATTTACTCTAATTGATGTAATATTTACTTCAAAATTATTGCGAGGATTGTTTTTTTCTCTGTGTGCTCTCATTGTGAATTTTTTAATTTTTTTAAAACAACATAAATAAAGCAGATAAAAGAGGTTTAAAGAAATTTTGATTCTTTATTGTGCAACAGAAGTAGTTATTCTATGTGCAAAAACAAATATTATTAAAATTTTACTGTTTAATTAATTATTATCAAAGGTTTCATTAAGGTTTCATTTTCTTGTCTTTCCCGCCTCATAAAAAAAAACTTAAGGGTGCTCATGTTAACATTAAAAAATTAAATACTAAATTTCTGACGGCGAAACAGCGACGGCGAAATGTCCTAGACCAATATTAAGAAATCTCCAAAACTTGAATTTTTGAATTGAAGTCCACTGCCTTATTAAAGGCTTCTGAAAACCACAGATCTAAACATGAAGGCTACTCAACTCGACTGAATTGACCATCAGTGGAATTTATGTTACATTGCAGATTAAAAATGATTTGATGCTCCTTCATGAGAGGCTTATACTCTTTAACCTCTTTTTTGTAGACATTTCTTATTGCAGTTACGGTGACCGGGGGGGTCTGGGGGGTATGGAATACCCCCCAGCTGTAAATGAATAAAGAACACTAACGAAATGTAGCATGCATCTTATGCATCTCTGCTTCAGTTAAATAAAGATAGACTTCTATTAACCTGCAGCTGAAAGGTTTTCTATATTCCCAGATCCAAGTTACCTACACTGTAAAAAATTTTTATTTTAATTTACGTATAAAATCATTGGCAACTATGTGACCTATGATATTTTTACAAAATTTTTTTAATTTTACACAAACATTACCGTAATTATTTTTTACATAGTTTTGCAACTTAAATTTTACAATAAAAATCATTGTAAATTTCCATATACAGTAGAATCCGCTTAATGTGATCACTTCGGGCCAAGGTCATTTTAATAATATTAACTGATAACTGATAACAATTAGCGAAATTTAGAAAAATGCGAATTTTAGAAGACTTCGATTAGAACAAGATAGAAGAAAAAAAAGAAAGAAAAAATGATCACAATAACCGACTGATAACATTATCCGATATCACATTAAGCGGATTCTATTGTATTTTTAACAGTGTAGTTCTTATTTAGAATTCTCAGCTTCTCAGACTTTCTTTTGAGGTTGGAGGTTAAACGTATTTATATATTTTTACAATTTCAAATATTGGTTGGGTTTCAATGTAGCTATCGTCAAACCGGGGGGTCTGGGGGTATGGAATACCCTCCAGTGCAACGATTTCTCTTTGTTCACGCACCACAACTGTGAAGTTGTGAAAAACTGAGAATGCAGACAAAAATTTTGAAAATACCTCAAGTTAAGCAACACCAAAGACCTATATTAATTTTATTTTGTTTAACACTTTTGCCGGCGATGTCACGGAACCTTAAATTTGAGTGGCAGCAGTAAAAGTGTTGAAACAAATTTTCTGGGAGAAAAATAAAATCGAACAGAAATTGCTTTCCCTCAGAGCGAAAGAAGACAGAATCTCTTTTATTTGGGGGAAATAAAATTGGCTACTGAGGAATTCGCGAGTAAAAAGAAATGGTGCACTGGAGGGTATTCCATACCCCCCAGACCCCCCGGTTTACACGTACCGTTTTATTTATAATTATTTTTATTGTAGTTGGAGGTACACAAATTTTGATGTCATTTGTTTAAGTGCAATAAATACGATGGACTATTTATTTACTTGAAGCGGGGGGGGGGGGGGAGGGCTTCGATGTCGAAAAGTTTTTTCACATTTCAATAAATCAAGGAGGAAAAATAAATTGTACCCGCATTGGTCGCAGTTTTTTGAGTTATTTTTTATTATTATTCGCAACGCCAGATTAATAACATTTTCTCACTAAATATATGATAAAGTATGCCAATGCATAAAAATCATTGTATTGATGAAAATTTTAATAGTATCAATGAAAAAATAGTTCGGTGGCCGATTTAAGCGATTGGTGATTAACTGCTTGTGATTAACATGAAGTGAGAACTTTAAAATTTAATTTCAATTTTACATTGACTTGTAAATCATTACAAAAAGATATACAGGGTGCTGAATGAGTTAGACATAAATATAATGCAGAAATATAAACTGCGAAAGATAAGAGTATTAGAAGTCAAAATTTGCTTTTGAAATTGTTAAAATTTTCAATTTTCGAATGGCTGATGCAAGTAATTGAATTTAATTTCTATTTTCAAAAATAATTACCTTGGAAACTTACATGGCCAGTTTTAATAATTTCAAAAGCATTTTTTAAATCTAATGCTCTTTTCATTCGTAGTTTATATTTCTGCATTATTTTTGTGTCTTTTATTATTTCTCTAAAATAATTAGGAAAGCAGGAATTTGCATAAATAAGTTTTTGCATGTTAATTTCCTATGTTTGGCTAACTCATTCAGCACGCGGTATATATGAGACCACAGTGATTGTAATCGGGAGGTTTGGGGGTTATGGAGTACCCTTAGGCTGCAAGTGAACAGTAACAGTAAGTTTTTCAAAATAAATTTCTGTTTACTTGCAGCTGGGAAGTATTTTCATACTCCCAAACTGCCGGTTTTTAAGACCACAGTCGAATCGTTTTTAGTTTCTTTCAAACATCTGTTTTAAATTTTTATGTTATCTATGTAAAGGACAAGGTATATGCCCCCATTTATTTTTTAGATTGATATTATATCTAAGTAGCAATAATTAAAAAAATAAATAGTAAAAAATAGCAGATGTATTTCCAAATAACTTCAAAAATATTATCTTGAAATTTCGGACTGATATTTTCAAGGATTTTTTATGTGACTTTGAAAAATAATAAGAAGAGTTATCATAAAAAACTTTGAAATTTAATGGTAATGTGCAGTGGTGGCTCGTGGCTTTTTTATTTGAGGAGGCTAATTAATGTACTTATAATATAAAGAGTTTTGGATAAGTGCTGTAGAAGAAGTATCTATCTCTTGATTTTGAAATTGTAAATAGTTAACATTTCTGAATTCAACAGTCCTGAATTGTATTTTGTGCCTCCCTCTTCCCCTGATTTTCATTACTCCAAGCTGCGTTGTACATTTCCCATTTTTATAGTACACAAAACGTAATTTTTAGCTTCCTTGGGCGCGGGGGAGGGGGGGAGGATTATGTTAATATTTGCTTAGCAGAAAAATTGAAATGAACAAAATGGTTTTTTGTAACTTTTTCGTTAATATAAAGGGAACCCTTCCTGCTATTTAATATTACATTGACTGATGATAGCAAATTACAATTGTTTTGTTGGTAGTTTTAACCAATTTGTTTGTTTGGCTCAGAATGCTGGGGGTTTGATATCCTAAAGGAGCACAGGAACAAGGGACTTACGAGTAAATGAATTTGTATAATTTGAATTTTAGGAAAATTGATATGACAGGAGTGTTATTAAGTATAGGTCTAGGTGAAAACAGAGTGGACTTTCGTTTGCGTGCAGGAAAAAAAATTTTAGAAACTCAAAATTGCTTTCCAAAATAAAATTTTTCCCGGAGCTAAACTGGAATTATTAAAACGAGTAATTAACGAGACATTTGTAAAGCACTTTTTAATTTTGAAATAATTAGTCTTTCAGTAATCAATCACCTAACTTCGTTTTCTCATGCTACTAAAATTACCAAGCATCCTGTATGAATGTGTGTGATGGATGTGGCGGTCACATTTTTCTAGAGCAATTTATTAATAGTTAGGATGCATGGTAAGTGTTGGATAATTATTACGTATATGTGTATGTATTTACAGTTAGATTTAAATATTAATCTGGTCGTCTCGTAAAGGGATCTCGGTCACGAGTTTTTTCACCTAATGCATTTTTTGCCGGCTACCGAATAGAAAGGTCATGTTTATATTTTTAAATCTGACGATATGATGCTGCGAAGAACCGAACGCCCTCGTTGAACATTTTCGAGAAGCAACCCTCGCGGTAAACGTAATCGGAGGGTTGAAGCGGGAAGCGTGCGCAGCCGAAAATTCATCCCCAAATTTAGTTCCTCTATCGCTGGTGAGAGGGCGACGCTCGAAACACGAAGGGGTTGTTCGATAATGATAGTCGAGACAAATTAAATTATATTTTATTTACGGTTGTCAAGTGAATAAGGTAAATTAAAATTTTATGGGGTGGCATCGAATACCAAGCAATTCGTAGAATGCTAATGAAAATGGCCTTTAATTAGCAATTTAATAGTCTGAACAGGACGACTTTTGCGTTATTAACTAAAAGTCGCGTAGGTAACGCGTATCACAGTAGGCCGTGGAATTCTAAAACCACTTTTTGCAAAAGTTGACAATCGTCCGTCACTGTCAGAAGTTCGTCAGAAATGCAACAATTCTTTTGTCTTGCCGAAGCCGCCTTTTGTTCATCTCGTTTTGCACGTTTAAATATTTTTGAGCTTATAATTCCACAATTTATATTTGGGATCTGAATTTTAGAAATACTTAGAGATCGCCAGACAACTGTACAGTTATTCCGAACTAGAAATTTTTTGCCCACCGCATTTTTTATCATGAGCAATCTCTAATCAAGTCCTTCAAATTTCGCTACCGTAATTTTTTCGTCCTATATGAAGTTTGCTTAAATCAACAACCCGCCCACCTTAACGATTTTTGGGTTCATATAGGTCGCTCTATTTGAATCGATAAAAAACAGGACCGTTTCATTAAAAATCAATCATCCTCCGTATAGAAAAGTTGGAAAAAATGAAAATTCCGCCTTTAAATTTATGCCGAGTGCGGAACGATTGAGAAATAAGTGACCCTAATAAGGGAGACTTCCCTTAATTGTTTGTTTTTGTTGGCAACACGTTTTACTCTGTTTTTCGCGAGGCCTGCTTTAAAAAAAGTTCCTGAAATATCCTCTTTAAGGCGAGACGATATATATACCTATACCTTGACTAGTAATAATGTAGGAGGACGAAAAACGCGAACCCAAATATTATAACAAATTATATATTATATTTGTGTTTTAACTAATTGCTTATAGTCAATATTGAATATAGTTTTTGTTTAATCGTTTAAATCTAACATTTGTTTGGTGTATGTGATAATTAGACTGTGTACATTACGGAAAATGTTGTTTGCTTAATGATTTCCATAAAATTTTAACTCTGTCTGCACTTTTTTCTCACTGAATTATTGCTAGTCTATATTTTCACTTCGAGTACCCTCATCGACGATCAACTAGATTTTTTTTTGTTCTGATTATACATATATTACAATCACTCAAATTTATCGCCGAATAATGGTGAACTGACTGGTCGGAAATTCCGCCTGAGCCCGACGGAATTGATAATCTTGATTTAATTTTTTCTATAATAATTACGTGCGATTATTTATAATTATTTCTACTGACCCATTGTTTCATTTAGACTTTTCCAATGGAGTCCTTGCACTAGTAAAAATATTCGATGTCCTCGGTTTAAGTTTTTCCAAAAGTTACATGAGCATTACCGGTTTTCTCTTGGATGGGTGACTGATCTAAGAGCTACGTCTTCTCTAACATTAGTTGTTTGAGACGACGCGACGTTAAACAATAGACCTTCTATCGTCAATTGATGCTTGATAAGTATCGGGTGCACTCTTCTGAAGACGTTCACTGGGGGGTATTCCATACCCCCCAGACCCCCCGGTTTGGAATATCCACTATTTCGATAAAACTGAAGAGTTACTTACTGAAGTAAAATTTCGATAGATGTGTTGATTTCTTAAAAATGTTCGCACATTTTTTCTGTTTTATTAATAGAGCTACGTAAGGAGACTATAATTGTGACGGTCTGGGACATGTCCCCCCCCCCCCACCTTTAAATAAAATTATCAACTGAAATATTTCAAAATTGTAACACTATTTTTCGATTTGTTATAAGATTTTGGTATACATACCTCGCTTAAGAAAAATATATATACACTTCTTTTTACTCCCCCCCCCTTTCCTGCAGTTTTTCAAACAGTAATCTAAACATCCCTTATTATATTTCTTTGAATGATCTGTTGAATTATTAGGAAAAAAATCAAACAAATCTTGTGATTTTGTAAAATTTCTATATTAAACTGAGAGAAAATAAGGTGGAACTTGGATGACCGCAGTTTTCATTTTGCCACTTTTGCGTTGTGAATCGGATAATTTTTTATTCTTTTTTTTCTATTTTTATTCTAATGCAAATAATGCAACTGGATGTCTGCCCCCCCCACCCACAGAATATTATTCTTTGTGCTTTGTATGTTCTAAAAAGTAGTGTTCACCAAACTCTCATTAGAGTAAAATGAGCAAGTTTAATCCATTCATGCGCATTAATCAGGTAATAGAAAGAATCCTCCCTCATAAAAAACAAGTTTCAATTCAAGTAAATAAATCATTAGTGTTATTCATAGAAAGGATGTGGATCGCACAGATGTGGGACCGGGGGGTCTGGGGGGTATGGAATACCCCCCAGGACAACAGTATTTCTCAGAGTTCCGTTCCGTTTTTTTAAACCACAGTCGAATTGTATTATTTTAATTCTTTCAAAGATATTCTTTCCGATTATACAATAAATTATTTAAAGAAAAATTCCGATGTTACAACTGTGGGACCGGGGGGTCTGGGGGGTATGGAATAACCCCCAGCTATAGGACAAAAGTATTCCCAGAGTTCCATTCCACTTTTCAAACCACAGTCGAATTGCATTATTTTATTTCTTTCAAAGATATTCTTTCCCATTATACTTACAATAAATTATTGAATAAAAATTCCGATGTTACAACTGTGGGACCGGGGGGTCTGGGGAACCGGGGGAACAAAATCTCTGATTAAATAAAATGAAGATGCTTCCATTTTTGGAAGAATCTGCTTACCAGAAGTGATTTTACCATTTTGGAAAATTTCAGATATTTCCGGTCCACAGCTCCGTGTCCTTTCTGGGAATTATAATATTGATTACCATGGTTAATCTATTCGTGCGCATTAATTAGGTACCTAACAGAAAGATTCCTCCTTTATAAATAACAAGCTTCAATTCAATAAATAAATCAGTAGTGTCATTCACAGAAAAGATGCGGAGTGTACAGATGTGGGACCGGGGGGTCTGGGGGGTATGATATACCCCCCAGGTATGGAATATCTCTCAGAACAACTTCAAAAATTGTAATAACTTCTGGCGCTAGGTACGAAGATAAACATATTTTTCTAGAAATAGGGGCCCATATTTATTTTACATAATCAGAATGTTGTTCTGGAAGGTATTCCATACCCCCCAGACTCCCCGCTCCCACAGTTGTGACATCGGAATTTTTCTTTAAATAATTGATTTATTTGCTTGGAGGGAATATCTTAAAAGGAAATGGAGAGAAGTTTGAGGATGCTGTTCTCCTGTCGCTAGGAGACCCCGTCTCAAAACCTTTCCCTGGTTTCCAGGTTCGTAGTTTAAGCATATATTGAAGTTGAATTAATCACTTTTTTTTTAATACTTTAAAAAATTAAATACTTTTTTTTCTTTTATTTGAAACTTGACTGCAGATGTGCGTTAGAAAAAATTCCGGTTGTCTATACAAGTTGCCCAGAAAGCTGTTAATGAGTGATCTGGCAAACTAAAAATACAGAAAAATGAAAATCCATAACTACTAGTTCGCCCCTGTCAGCGAGACAACCTAAATACAGAATTATCAATGCCGTGTGATCGTAAAAGTCTTTGTTATGACGGCAGCAACATATTCGATTAATTTTTGGTTCCAAATATAGTTCGAATAAATTTAATTTCTAAAGCAAGGTTTTTTGGCAGGGGGGGAAGGGGGGATAATGCGCGATTTTACAATTTCTAAGGACTTAGCCGTTAATTTTAATTTTCCCTATTTCAGTGCTTTGATAATTTGCGAATATTTACCCGCCTATCTCCCCCCACTTCCCAAACATGTTTTTTTTGTGATCCCTGGATGTTGAAAACAAAATCTTGTAAAGTCTGGATACTTTTTATGTTGGAAGGTTCTGAAAGCCTAACAACGCTGTTTCTAACAACATATTTGAGGTTTTTCTAAGGAGGGGGGGGACAAATCGCTAAGGGCCTCTAGCGCCGGTTTATAAATAAAGTTATATGTAATTACGGTATTGATCATATTGCCCTTTAACGTTAATAACACAGAAGCATACCTACTTAAATTAGACAGACATTAACAGGGTTAATGAGATATTCTTGAGCTTTTATAAAAACTGGAGAACATTACGTAGTTTTATTGGAGTCCCCCTTTCCCCCAGAGTTGCTGAAGCAATTTAAATTCATTAGTTTGCTAAATGGAAAATTGTAAATCTAGAAATTTCATTTTTCGCGAATATAATGTCGTAGTCGCATTTTTCGTCCTGATTGAGACTCATCAGCGCGGTTAAGCATAATTTAAATTTAAAAGGGGGGGGGGGATGATTATAGTTGAAAATGTTTTAAAAATTCAATCGGTAAAAAAATATTAGGATTACAGGAAGGGAATCATTGAAAAGATTTAGTTTTCCCCGGTGCCGCCGGGATGTAAACCCTGTAAAGTAATTAGATGTACGATGAGAAGGAAATTCATCTTCCGTTTAAGATCCAATATTTGAGTTGAGTTGATAACTGGAGTTTAATTAGGAACGTCGAGGCGGTTGTGGGGGTTCCCGATGGATGATTTTGAGTTAATAAAGTAATAAAGATTTTTGATTATAATGAGACACGTCAATAAGTTGGTGAAATTAAAATTTTCACGTTCCCTACCTAATAAATCTGAAGCTTCTGCACCGATACAAAATGCGCGCGCCTCCTGTTTGCACGTGAATCGAAATTGAACAAAAACTTCAGTATTTGGCGCGATTCGGGCGTCTTCTCCGTATACTCTATGAAGATGATGCCATACATTTTCCAAATCATAAGCTCAAATCAAAATTAATTTTAGGAAAACCTAACCATCCAGAATAAGATTGAAAGATGTGCTGTGATATTGCATACTTTGATTGTGCTCAATTTTTTACTTGCAATGTAGTCTTGGGGGGGTTTTTGGATTGCAATGCATATTTTTAACAAGGTATTTTTATTGTCGTATTTTTGCACCCTTTTTTATCACGCACACCCAATCAACCTCACTTTGTTCGTTGTTCACTCTCATCACTCCTGGTCATCCGCGGTCACGTGACTGATATTTTTTCAATTTTCTTGCAGGATACTTTTTTGAATGCTCAGAAACCGAAAAGTATATGAAAAAGCAATGCTTATATTTTGTATCTGGCTTCAGGAAACAATTTTCTATTTTTTATAACAAAGAAGATAAGAAGTAGAATAAGGTAAGGAGGCCTAAACATTTCTTTTTTGATTGCAAATCTTGGTCTGGACGGCGGCCGAAAGCCGGAATCTTGGTTTTTCAATTTTTCGGTTATTAGTTTGTTAATTTTGCCTGCGTGGTTAAAAAAACATGTTTGAATAATTCTTTTGACCTTGGGAAAAAAGAATCGCCCTGGAGCAATGCACCTAATTATTTTGAATAATTAACGAAATTATGGGAGTCGAAATTTTAAAATAATTTTTCTATTTCAAATAAAGTGGGTCCACAATTAATTTAATACAATTTCGATGGCGCAAATTTTTATTTACGTGAGAGGAATAAGCAATTTATGCTCGATTTTAATTGCAGTCAGGACCGGGCCGGGGTTTTTGCGCGCTTGGCCAGTGGCGTATCGGCGGGTCGGGAGGAATAACTCGGAAACGATTGATTAATTTCGATTGGGTCCTTGAACGTCAACGAAATAAAATCGTGACTGTAAAAGGATAGAAGTGGAAAACTAACATTACAAAAGAGTAATTACACCAAGCAAAAATATGAACGACCTTCACTCATGTCTCTCTATAATATTTACATCACCTGCTGGTAATTTAAATCATCAATAAACATTAAACCATAATTATTTTACATTAAGACGGTTAATTACGTGCGAATATACAAATGGCAAAAAAAATACCAAGTGTTAGAAGACCAAACTGTAATACGGTATGTAGGTGCCAGTGTTGGCAATTATATTCAAAAATTTTAACTTAAATTATTATTTCGCATTAATATACGTTCTTGATTTATTCCTTCACCTATCAAACAAGTTAGACAGACAACATTAAGCAAACAGGTTTTTAGACATTAGCCAAACACAACTTTGCTAATTTAAATGTTGCTACTCAGATTCGATCGATCTATTTCATATTTTTTAATAAATTTTAAAACCAATTCCCGGGCATTTTCGGATATACGGTGGAGCCGCTCATTTTTGCAATAATTTAGAAAAGGCAAGGTGGCGATGCCATCCTAAATAGCCCGAAAGTGATTTTTTATCAAAATAACGTTTTCGAAAACGCCACACTCCTACCAGGTTGCTGGCCTTGCACGAGAGTAGGCAAATTAGTTCCTGACATAAATTTAAATTCTGATTGCAATACCTTCTATTTTTTGCTAACCCTTCTGGCAACAGGTGTAATCACATTAATACGATTTTAATAGCTAACGTATTCGATATATCTACCGTGCCTGCGAGGCGCGAGGCGCAGAACAGGGGGGGGGGCGTAAAAGTTGCCATTTTCTTTGGTTTCCTTGATTTCCTATCGGGAATCAATTCAAATAGCTTCCTGGGCCCACTTATCCTGAGCATAATGTAATAATTAGTGCGGTGTAGTGCTCCATTCTCCTACAATCTCATGTTCTTGAAGTAATTCGATAAACAGGTTGTCCTCGACGTATTTCCTAGTGCTTTAGGCAACGATTTAATATATCCCTCTTGTATTTTGATCTAAACATGCGTAATTATCGTGCTTTTTTAATTTAAACATATTCAAATACTGATGATGTCATATTTTAAGATTCATTTTATCAACTGTCATATTTAAAATGTTATTGTGATGGTGAATCATCCACTGTCGATCAACAATATTTGGGAGGACCAATAAAAATTGTTTAAATGCAGTGGCGTAACATGCCGGCGCGGTACGGGAACCACCGCCCGATGTTTTTGTAACAACAAGATAGAGACGGATTATCTAGTAGACAACATCAAAACGAATAGTTAATAGTAGATTTTTAATATCGACCTTCAGACGCCGATTATTTTTGAACTTTTCTGTTGTTAGTTAGCTTTACTTTATTGCCGGTTTACTTACAGTCCTTGCTTATTCCAATTATCAAGGATTATGTGTATGCAACGTACATACCTACATTTTATTATACAGTGTAATTATTTTGAGTCACGTTAAATTAACATAAAATGAAAAATTTATTTGTCATTACGAGGTAGGCGCTCAATAGAAAATTTACGAGCTCTTTCTCTTTTTTATTTTCAAGTTCAATTCAAAAAGCTTTCGTTGACCATTAAACCGTCAGGAGATTGACCTTTATTTGAACAACTTAATTAAAAATTTACAGCATAATTCATGTGGGTGCATTATTCACACAAATCATTTCGACTCAAATTTTTTGATTTGATTTAATTAAAAATCGAACCTCTGTTCGCAGACCAATTTTTACCTTAAAATTATCTATAATAAAAATATTTTCATGATAATTGAAATTATTCAAAACGCTTTTATAACGGAAAACTCTATCAGACGAAATAATTGTAGCAGAGCTTCATAAAACATCGACATTCTTCCAAAATGTGAATTAATTTGAATATCAAATGTCAAACGCAGGAAAGTTTAAAAGTTTTCAATGAAACGACTTTTCACTTGACAAACGGTTGCTGAAAATTAGACAAGCGCTACAGAGAAGCGGACACAAGTTCCTGAGATTTTAATCTAAATATGAGATTGAGTAAGCTGCTTGTTTCTTTATGTAGTGTTGACAAAACAAAACTAAGTCAAATTGCCGGATGACAAATTTTAGACATTTTTGGAGAACTTCAGTATGATTGGAATGAGCAAGGAAAAATCAACGAAGGATTAACAGATGTTGATTCAACAGGTTTCGTAGTTAATGATTAAAAGTGAAGAAGAAAATGTTCAAAGGAAAAACAAAACCACACCAGAAACAAAAACAGTCAAAAGAAGAAAGAACATTTGACTCTTCAGTTTAACTCTTCACAGTTAAGGACACTTCACATTTTATGAGTTCTCTTATTCTCTCTCCTCCAGACCCCCGGTTTAAAAACTCTTAAATTTGGCTATCATAAGGTCACAGGGTCACAGAGATTTGTATAATTATTTTGCAAATCATTAGAAGATATCTACAAGGTGAATATCCCCAATTTCAAGTTCTCTTCTGACTATGAGTGAAAACATGTAACATTTTCCAAAATCTTACAGTAATTTCTTTGATTGATGTAAAAAATACTAATAGTAATTTGCATAAGTAGAATACATGTAGATGAATTACTGTTTATCCACAACTGAGGTGCACTGGGGGGTATCATACCCCCCAGACCCCCCGAATTCTCAGTTTACAGTTTAATCGTATCTTTTCACTTCTTCAACAAATTATTTAGTCTCTGGGAAGATGTATAGTGTATTTCAATTACGACAATTCCAGAAAGGATTCTAAAATTTGGTGATGTCCAAATGGACAATTTTGAAAAATTGCTCTATTGGCACTGCCAGGAAAGAGAAGAAGGTGGATTTCGAATACCCACAGCTTTAAGACATCTCTAGTGCTATCAGGGTATTTACTGGATTCATTTGATCGAATCAATATTAATAGAGTATTGCACTCAAATGTGGGGACTAGTCGAGAGTTTTTGCGAATATTGCCCTAACATCGACGCGCATGAATGGATTAACGAGATTCTACCAGAGTAAAATTTTTTTCTTTCTTTCCGGCTCACCCTTTTTTGCTATCTCTGAGCCCTTTTGTGAAAAAAACCTATTTTTTAAGGGCAAAATCTCACCTTTTTTGCCATCTCTAAGCCTTTTCGTGCCATACTCGAGTAAACAGTAAAAAAAGATTGCTTTTGAAATCAATCTCTCTAGCTTGTAAGTAAATATAGAATACAGAGAAAAATACAATAACTTCTGGATACCTGAAACACCAGCTAAGGATATTTTCCCAAAGAAAAGAATTAGTTTTTATTCAAGAATTTATTCAATTTATTCAATAGAATTTTATTTAAGAATAGAATTTTAGTTAGAATTACTAGAATTTTTCCCCAGACCCTCCCAGTTTTGAAACTTGCAATTCTGGCCATCATAAGAACAGATTATCATAGTAATCTGCATAAGTAAAATACATATATAGGTCAATTACTGTTTATCCACAACTGAGGTGCACTGGGGGGTATTCCATACCCCCCAGACCCCCCGGATTCTCAGTCTACAGTTTAATTGTCTCTTTATTACTTCTACAAATTGTTTAGTCGTTGGGAGGATATGTGGTATATCTTTACTTTGACAATTCAAAAAAAATCCTAAAAATCTGGTGCTTTCAAAATGGAAAATTTTGAAAAATTGCTCTATTGGCGCTGCCATGCAAGAAAACAAGGTGGAATTCGGATACCCACAGTTTTTAGACATTTCCACTGCTAACAGGATATTTACTGAAATCAATATTAATGACTTGACTTGGTCTACGAAAAGGGGGCTTGTGTCAAAAAAATCATTTTTTACTTTTTGGGCGATTCAGATTGAATTTATCTCTAAAACTGATTTTCGAGCGTAAGCCCCCTTTTCGTAGACCAGGTCACAGATATCCTATCGATGACTGCAGTGCCACACTGGTATCATATAGAATATTCCTTTTTAAATTAATCTACGTGAGATTTTAGCAATTTTTTGACTTCCCCCCCCCCTGGTGAGATGTTGTGAGATTTGGCTTCCCCCCTTTAATCCCACAATTTTAGTTCACTCGCAATTTTACAGTTTCCTGAGGAAAAAAATTATGAGATATTTGCCGAGACCTCCCCTCTTCCCGACGTGAGATTGGGTGAGATTCGGCTCGACCCCCCCCCCTCTTCACATAATTAATGGACGTCCCTTAAGGATATTCCCCAAATAAAATAATCTATATTCAAGTAAATTGATTATTACGAAACTTCTTAAAGAAAGAACCCGAATTTAATAGTTGTGGGACCGGGGGGTCTGGGGGGTATGGAATACCCCCCAGGTACACATAAACAGCATTTCACAGACTTTTTCTTCGTTTTTTCAGGTCACTGTTGAAACATTTTTTATTAATTTTATTATTTCAAAAAGATATTTAGATATTTTACATTTTACTTGATGCTCATTAGTCTTGCTATTCTTGGTTATATGCAACTGAAGATTGATAATAAACTGAAATGAGTTTATATAACATTAATTTAATTAATTAATTTGTTTTCAATAGAATTTTAGTTAGAATTACTAGAATTTTTTTTAGAATTTCCGTTTCTCTGTACCTGGGGGTTATTCGATACCTCCTAGACTTCCTGGTTTTTCAGTTCGTATTCTCATAGTATCTACTAAGAGGTATCACATAATATTATGAAATTACGATAGTGAAATAAGTTATTTATTTAATTAATAAATAAATAATTAATTAATTATTAATTAAATGTTTAAATGGAGAACGAGTAATAACCGTGGGTCGGTGAGTTTGGGGGGGGGGGGGTATCACAAACCCCTATATTTTCCAAAGTTCTATTATACTAATTCCTTAACCGATGTTGAAGATACACAGAAACAGAGGTGAGCTTCTCCCTCTACCAGTCCTACATTTGTGTCTTTTCTGCAAATTATTTC
Source organism: Cantharis flavilabris (assembly GCA_949152465.1). Taxonomy (NCBI): domain Eukaryota; kingdom Metazoa; phylum Arthropoda; class Insecta; order Coleoptera; family Cantharidae; genus Cantharis; species Cantharis flavilabris. The sequence goes on from OX424438.1 coordinate 8,163,738, forward strand.
ACTTGAATGTGGAATAAAATTAGCTTCCACCTAACTAAATTAGTTAATTATTCAAGGAACTGCGAAACTGGGGGTAAAGATTATCGCCCAGCTTTAAGTAAATGATATCTGGGATAGGGATTTCTCGATGTTGACGATTCAGGATTACGATGTTTTCCTCAAGACAGCACGTTTTTCAAAGTGCTCAATGTTATGAGTAATATTACCCTTTGGACATAATTAAGGGGCGGATACTTTCGTTGGCACAAACAAGGAATAATTAGCGACGCCCATGAAAGGATTAACGAGATAAACACGTTTACGTCTTACACGGCAGCGCAATAGCTGGACATAAGTGGAAAGGGTCTGAATTTTAGAAAAATGTGACGTAATATTATGTATTATTCAAACCGATTGCAGGTAGGAACAATACATTTTTCTTTTGATTTAGTAAAACAAAAGCAGCAAAAACTTTCATTATACAAAACTCGAATGTAATTTATTTGAAAATTGTTCATTATTTGATGTTGAAAACTAAAAACAATTTCTAATTGTTAAATTTCTCGTTCTTTTTGTTGGAATCCCGATGAAAATTATATTTAACCTGAAAATAAATATTGAAATTATTAAAACCATTAGCGTAAAAAAAGTTACCGAAACTTTATTATAAAACAAAAAACTAAGTTAACAAAATTAACAAAAATAGTAGGGCCAATCGAGAGACCACAAAAGTTATTGAAAAGTTACCCGGGCATAGAAAAAAATTAATTTGTTAATTGGATTTTCTATTATTTATTATTCAGTTGCTGTTTGTCGTTTGCCTAACGAAAGTTCAGAAAAATAAAAAAGCGCGGGATTTAAATATTTTATGTAAATAAGCACAGGTGATTTGATTTTGGCGATAAAAAATTCAGGTAGGGCCGGATCGAGGATGTATTAGAAAAACAATTGTGTAACGGAATTTTCAGTGAGGCAGGACGATCCTGGCTAAGTCGGTGTATTTTTTAGGTACTAGCATTTTTATCGATTCGTGGTTTGTTGGTTGGGTCTTTGTCCTTTTATTGTGTAGCCTAAATTTTTATTTTATTATCGGCTTTATTTACATAATTAACGATTAATTATGCATTTCATGGGAATAATTAATTGGCTTAAATATTAAAGCATCTTTTAAAAAGTTATCATCGATTACTAGCAATTATTAAAAATGCTAATCGCGAAAGGTGCAGTAGCTCGACGATAAAGTTTTGTAGGAATTAAGAGAAAAACTGGAATGGTCACTTCATTACTTCTTAGAGTTTAATGAGCTCATTACTCAGTAATTATTGAAAAGCTTACCAATTAACTTGGCCTGCGTAGAGGAAGTTCTGGGTATCTGCATATTTTCTTGCTCATTTTTTTTTATTTTCGATTTTCAATCGATATATTTTCGATTAGTCGACTCACGATTATACAAAACACCTGTCAAGTGTAACTTGGCGCACTCGACGCGACGCCAGTTTTAGTAGATATTAATTTGAGGTCAGGTTCGAGTCTTAATGGGAGCAGCACGCTTTTCATTTCGAGCCGGGTATGAGAGAACTTTTTATTTTTTTGTAATTAACTTAATAGTAAAACAAATTGTTGAATTGAGAAGTTTTTATAAGAATATCGAGTTGGGGACTTGTCGGGGCTTATTGGGGTGTTTTCATCATTCTATCTCTAAAATTAAGCGTCCTTTCGAGCTCTCTAGTACCATCTATTCGTGTTTTCAAAGAAAACATACTAAAAAATGAAAAAATAACAACGCTCCAACGAAGCAATCGACCAATTTTTTAACAAAGGTCCAAACCGGCACAAACCACGGCGAAGACTTCAATTGTACACTTGGTTGGCTGCATTATGAAAAATTCTGTTTTTCTATTTGTTAAAATAACAACTCTTTATTTTTTCTTCGCGAGGCTATTTGAAATAACTGGTATTAACTGTTTTTGCTGGAAAATTTGCTTCTTTTTGACAAACTTTTAAATTCACTGGTGTCGAATGTAATTTGAAAAATCACATAATTAACCGGGGTTATTTTTAGTGGGATCGAGAATACGCGGAGGTAAAGAAGCAGCAGAATAATTTGAAATTGATATTGAAATAACACGATTTGAGCATTAAACCGTTTCCATCTTTTTTCATCACGCCTCGTTCACATATCACCATTTCTTTCTCTCGTACTCGTCTACAGAGTGTCTAGCCAAGATTATCGATTTTACCTCTATCTTTTTCCTTTGCTTTTTCACTCCGCATTACACATTATACCGCAATTTCTTTGTGTATCTAAAATGGGAGCTCCGGTTTAATTTTTCATGAACAATTTCAGGTTTTCCTCTATCGTTATTAATACTTTGTAGTTGCAAGATTTTGTACAGAGCATGTCGAAATTTTAATTTCGCACCACAAACTCTCATTCGCGATACGGCCGATACGGAGGGGATGCAATGTGCCAAATACCCCATCTGGAATAACTTTTGGATCCGCTCATGTCAACTTACTCATTACAACATTAAAATAAAAACCGAATTTTCCAATCTGCTAATGACAGATTGTTATATTAACGTATTGATTTATAAAGGGTTTTAATTTTAACAACTTTATTTTGGTTGTGACACTTACCGTTTGTATTTTTCAAACGAAAATTAGATTTTACATTTTTTAAAAAGTATAACTTCCTTCGGGGCTTGCGTTGCGACAAACGCATATTCAATATGGATACTGGTAACGTCATAAATGCGCAATGCCCGTCACTCACTCTCAGGGCAACCTTTCCAAAACATCGAAAAAAAATTACCGAAATAAAAAAAAGAAGCGGAGAGATCGCGTTGTCAGAATGGGACAGGGAAATTTGAACAAACATGAAAGATACAATGGGAGGTTTCGAAACCCAACAAAATGTATTCAATTTTGTTGAAATTTCAAAATTATACCTAAATTCTTTTCAAAATGAATAAAAAAAATTATTAGTCCCTCCCTGAAATTGAAAGGGAAGAGACTAGAGGCCAAATTATAATTTCCGTGATTGTTGTTATATTCCGATGTACTTCAACTTTGGAAGGATGGACTTTTATTTACCGGTACCTGTGGGGTATTCCATACCCCCCAGACCCCCCGGTTTAAAACTAGGGATTCTGGTAGTCACAAGCTGACTGGCCAAACTATCGCTAGATTCCAATGTACTTTCGCTTTAGTAAAATCAGGATGGACGACTATTCACCGGTACCTGGGGGGTATTCCATACCCCCCAGACCCCCCGGTTTAAAACTAGGGATTCTGGTAGTCACAAGCAGACTGGCCAAACTATCGTTAGATTCCGATGTACTTTCGCTTTAGTAAAATCAGGATGGACGACTATTCACCGGTACCTGGGGGGTATTCCATACCCCCCAGACCCCCCGGTTTAAAACTAGGGATTCTGGTAGTCACAAGCTGACTGGCCAAACTATCGTTAGATTCCGATGTACTTTCGCTTTAGTAAAATCAGGATGGACGACTATTCACCGGTACCTGGGGGTTATTCCATACCCCCCAGATCCCCCGGTTTAAAATTAGGGATTCTGGTAGTCACAAGCTGACTGGCCAAACTATCCGGTGAGAACTGTAAAATTGCCTTGCAGATCAATAAAAAAGTATTTACGAAGATTACAGTTGTAGTGATTTTCTTACTCTCCTTCCGCAATAAGTCGGAAAAATCTGATATTTTTCAAAATTATATTACAAAAATTCCTTTGATCGGTGTTGTTTAGGGCTGGGTGATATTCCAAAATCGATATCGAATATCGATAATTCAAAAACTATCGATAACTAACGATTAATCGATATTTGTCGATACTTATCGCAGTATCGAAGTATCGATAACTATCGAAATATCAATATATCGATTAATCGATATTTCAAAAATAAAACATCGTTTTTCGATTAATCGATAACTATCGATAGTTTTCGATTAATCGATAAAAAGTCTCAGCCCTAGTGTTGTTAAGGGACGTCCATTAATTATGTGAGTCGATTTTGGCAATTTTTCCTTTTCTTGATCCCCGCCCCCCTCTAACCTCACGTGAGATTGTTTTACTTAATTAAGTTCTCTCCCAATTTTACAGTTTTTTGCGAAAAACTAATAACGTGATATTTACCGAGACCCCCTTCTCCCCCCCGCCCCCCACGTTAGATTGGGTGAGATTCTTCTCAACCCCCTTACCCAAAACCCTCACGTAATTAATAGACGTCCTCTAAAAGGGATATTAGATTTCGATGTAGTTTTGCTTAAGTATAATAACAATGGGCTTTTATTTACCAGAATACGAGGGGGGAATTTCAGACCTTTTTTTTAAATTAAATATATAGATATCCACGAAGCCTACAGTAATGGTGACTGAGGAGGTTTGGGTCGGAAGGTCTGAGTTTCAAAAACAGTTTTTAAAATACTTGGGGGGGGGGAGATTAGCCCTTTCTTTGCTTATTTCACTGTATAAATTTTCACTCATTTAGGTGGTTATTTTGTAACTCACAAAGGAGCTTTACCAAAAGGATTCCTTTCTGAAAAGATAAACTTATTTTCTAACTATAAAGAATCCTTTAGTGACAGACTGTCCTTTAAAGGTCGATCTTTAATCAACGACAAAACACAACATAAAAGCGATGTTAAAGAATTTGCTAGATTTACAGAATAAACAAATTCTGTACATAAATATGTCCTTTAGCAATCCTTTAACATAAAGGCATTCCTTTGTAAAAACCAGTCCATATAAAGATCGATCTTTAAAGAACAGTCTGTCATTAAAGGATTCTTTATATTAGTTACAGAATAAGTTTATCTTTTCTGAAAGGAATCCTTTTTGTAAAGCTCCCTTATGAGTTATGAGAATAACCACGTTAGACTGTCACCTGCAGCTGGATATAAATATTCAATTCTTTTTATTATTTATCTTCAGAAGAACTCAAGTGCGATTTTAAAGGCTTGAACATCAGATGATGAAAAAATGTAATTGAAAAAATTTAGTTTATTTTCAGTTTATTTTTACTTTATTGAAAATTTCTCATTCTGAAAACGACAATTGCGAAATAATATGTAGTTTAGTCAGTAGTGGGCAGATAACAACCTCCCTCCCCCAAGAAAAAAGTTATTTTACATAGGTGAATAGGGAACCAAGGAACCACTAAAAAATAAGATTAAAGATTAATTCTTCACGTAAGCTCTCACCTTCCCCCCCCCCCCCCCCCGGCCAAACTAAGGTCTATCAACTTATGAGCTTTGGTGCAAGTTAATTAATCAATTACTAAATAATGGACATGGATGTAACAATTGTGTCGCCGGGAGTAAGGGGATATGAAATCGCCGAAATCGAGAAAGCATCTCTCCAGCCCCCCTTTTCATTTTCAGACTACTGACGAATCATGTGGTCATTTTGTCCAAGATCTTTCCATTAAATAAAACAAATATTTGGTAAAAAAACACCGATAGTACAACTGATGTTAAACCGGGGGGTCTGGGGGGTATGGAATACCCCCCAGGTATAAGTGAATAGCAATTGATAGGTTTTGAAAGTCCGTACAAAGGAAATACGCAGAAATTTAAACAATAACGGTACTGTTTGGATTTGCGACAAGGAGGAGGTTAAAGGCGGTATTGTTTCGTCTTCCAAATTCTATTCTTGGAAATTTAGATTTTTAAGTAGGAGGATATTTTTATCAATTTTAGTGCATATTTTAAGGAAGTTCGGTGCATATAAGCTCATATTTTCAAGTATTTTGATGCATATTAAAAACCGAGCTCTACTTATAAGTAAATTGAGTGTAAATTTATTGAATAGGGCAATTAAGAGGGGGGGGGGTGCTATAGGGGTCGGAAGCTCCAGACATTTGTAAATGTTGTAATAATAATACGTTAATTAGTATGAAACTGAGACAAAGACAATGAAAATATTTTAGTTCCTCCGCTTCAAAAATCAGAAATCATAACACTCCCCTCCCCCTTCAAAATAGAAAATCAAAACATTCCAAAAATCGAGGTTCTTATAACATTTAGGTGTAGTCTCAGCTGATTGAGAAAAATATTGAAGTGAAAAATACGCCAGTTAATACAAATAAAACTATTGATGGATCGAAGAGTAGCTTCATCAATTTCCAGATGGGGTAGATGGGGTAAATAAGCTTTTTTTATTTGCTTTTTCTTTTTTTAAAAAGGAAATGCTATTGATTTCCAACAATACAAGGGATGTGTGACAACTGTGACGGGGTTACTGTCAAAAGACAAGTAAGGTTTTTTCTTATAAGCTAAAGAAGTAACTTTCTGTTGATTCGTCAATTACCTTTCCTCTATTGGGTTCCTTCGGAAATCAGCAGCATTGCGTTCCCATTCAAGATAGAGAAAACACTTAAGTAGTTTTAATCCCTACTGGAATAATTTTTTTTACTTAGCTGATAGCTAATAGATGCGCTACCGGGAAGAGGAGTAACTTACTTATTTGAATATAATTTTTTACCAGTTGTACGTGTGCTGGTGAAACGAGAGTTGACTAAATATGTTTATTGTAAAATTCAATTTGTGCTTACAAGTGCACCGGCAGTTTAAGACTGAAACTGAAATACATTTTGTTACTTGAAAGTCAACTTTAAAGTTAATTTACATTTTTTGTTTTTCACTTCACCTGACACCCTGACTTAATTTTATTAGGTTATACGTCCAATAGCTCGTAGTTTGAATGAAGGAAATAAAGAGAAAACTTGAAATTGCGAACTGTCACGGGAATACTCGCTTGGTTAATTCAGACGTTACTTGTTCTTATGCGCAAGTTGCTCGGAGCATAAATTCCGTCGTCTTACAATAATTTTTGATTTAATTGTCCGTGAACGGTCGATGAAGCAGAAGCTGGTTTAATTTTTTTTTTATAGTCAAAAGAAATCAAAACTTCTTTTAACCCAGTCCAGTGTAAACCTATCTCGCGACAGGAAGTCTAGAAAAATATAAGAAGGTATATTTATTGGTTGGGCGGGGGTGGGAAGTAAATGTTAAAATGCAACGCGCAAGACTATTTCAAAAAAGCACAAAAACTTTATTTCCACAAAAACACATAAAAATATATAACATCCGATGCATTTTATTTGCACTGGATTTTATATTACCACATGAATTCGTCATAAGTTATGCTGCGCGCTCCTCCAGGTCTTCTCCAAATTTAAATTAACCATCTCGTATTCCGTCCCCCTGTATGCAGTATTAAATAACGTTAATTCATAAATATTTATTCGATTCTCACTCACACGGGCCAATCGGATAAAAAATGTACGCCTTAAAAACAAATACGACAATAAATTTATTGCTATTTGTTTAGCTTCGCAATGATAATATAAAATTTCCAAATGGATTTTGTGTTGTGTGTACTTTGTTTGTGGTAGGTTTAACAAAGGGTTGTAAAGGCGCATAATTTAAATATCTTAGACCTACTTATTTCTATTTTCTTCCGATAATGGCACTTGGCTGTGGGACCCGCAAAGACACAATGGCTGTTATGGCTCATATTTCAAAAAAGGGGCCACTTTGCATATTGGCTGAGATATTTCTATATCCCGAAATTTTTCTATTTGACGAGTCAATACTTTGTAAACCTAAGGTCTGTCGTACAGAAGAATATACATAATACGTATTACGGTGCGCGATACGTGGATTGCCAATTTGCATATAAATCCGATCTTTAAAAATAGAATATAAACATTTTAATGTGTTTGCGAGTTAAACTCCTCGTAGCTGGTAGTTATTTCTTATTTCAAAATAAAAGAGTAAGTAAGAATCGAAGGTCGGCGATAATTGAATTGTTAACGCAATTAACAATTCCGGACACAAATCAGTTTAGCTAAAATTTAATAATTAATTGTCAACAATTTCGGTGTGCCGAACAAAACTTTTAATTGGTTTCATCGTAATCGCCAAATTATTACTCGCGTAATTAAATATCTCTTTATTGACCAATAATACAATTCGATTCGTTTTAAATTGACAATGATGAAAATTTTTATTACTTCCACTTTTATCTCCTTTTATGGCCCGCAATTTCTAAACTAAATCAATATAAAATTTTAAATTACCGTTTCGGAAGTCACTCAGCCTGCAACTTTTGTCAAAATGCAACTTTTGGCTTTGGATTATACGGAAGTTATAATTCTTTCATTTACTTGTGATAAGAAATGAAAATACATCGACTTTCAAACAGAAAATTTGAATGAATGATGACTTGGATCGTTTCCAGTTTATATTCCACTTTCAGAATTTTTAAAACGGCTTAGAAGCTTAGACGAGCCCTTGGTTGACTCATATTTATCAATCGGGCTTTCTCTTCCAATTTCCGTATGCACCGAATAGCAAAACTACGAAATCCGATAAAGGATCACTATATCTTTTCACACTATCGTATTGTGTCATCCACTTAATTTTACTTACGAACTGATCCTAACGTCGGTTATCGGTGGAGGTACAAACCAGTGACGGAGAAATGCGACTAATTAAAACTAGCGATTTTGATTTAGATGATATTCTTATTTATGTCTATTGGGGGGTATTCCATACCCCCCAAACCCCCCGGTCTGCTTCCCCTCTTTTAGATCCAGTCTAGATTGATGTTCTTGAATTGTATTTCGTTGGGTTTTACACTGGTTTTTCGAATTTCAGCCTTCAAACGGCCATAGCATCGAAACTATTGACCTTTCAGTGTTAATGAATTAGATCTTTTTTAAAGATAATTTTATTATCTACAAACTAGGTTATAACTTTTTTCGTCTAAAATCAACGAATTTCGAGATATGAATTAAAGAAAAGAAAAAAATGTTAAAAAAATCCCAAATGTCATTTTTTTTTGCAAAACCTGTATTGTTTGAACAAAACGTCTCACCAAAAAAAACATCAAAAGGCTCAGTTCGAATAGCAAATTTTACGGGCTACAATTTTGATGTAATACATATTTTTGGAAAACTAAGCAATTTCACAAAAAATCAAAAAATGTTCAGTATCTTTACCTATGTTTTTCTTTATTTTGGTTATTTTTCAAAAATTCCCCCCCCCCCCAATTAAAAATTTGACCTCACCTGCGTTTAAATAAAACACAATAATAGACTGCAAACAAATGCAGTCTATTTCGCAATCTTGTTTCATTTTTCGCACTTCTTCTTTTCTTTTTTGTTTATTATTTTCGACTATTCAGCATTTCTGCATTTTATTACAAAGATTCTCTGGGTAGCGTAGGTACACAGTTAAAAATGTTTGTTTGTTTAATTTTATTTTGATTTGAAATCAAGTAATTATTTGAAGTAATGAACAATAATAAATAATGCAAACAAATTTTTAAGATAAATATTTTTTTTTAAATAACAAATTCAGTTGGATTGACGGAAATAATTTTATTGACATCCAAACAAAATTTGTTTCCGTTGAATAAATGTATTCGAACAGGATTGTTTATTAAATTTAAACAAAACATTTTTACGGTGTAACCGTGAGGTAGGGTTTAAAATACTTTTTTTTCGTCTTTTGTTTTTCGAAACAACCTGAGCACTGATGAAAAGTATAGGTCAGTAAATGGGACGATCGACAATTAACGATTATCAAAATTTCATTATCTGCTGTTAAAGAAGATAGCCGACACGGCTATCCAGGCTGCGAAATGTCACGACTCGGCCTGCGACCTCGCTTAAAACAGATTAACCTAGGGAGGAACCTCTGTGGAAACCTGGTTACAAGTGAAATTCTTTAAAAATTCAAGAAAGCTTGGAAAATGGATGAGCTTTTTTTTGGCTTTTACAACTTTGGAGTCTGATTTTGGAGGAGGATTTTTCTTATATTTGATAAATTCAATTTTTTTAATTTTGATATCGATAAATTTTACTTTTTTGCAAATTGGCTTTTTTTCGAAAAAGCCGTCCCTTCGCCGTTAAAACTGACCTTTTTTGTTTATTCCAAAAAGGGCAAGGATTTGAAACGAAAATTTTTGCAAGAAATGGTTTTTGAAAAATTTCACGAGGAACAAAAATAAAGCCATTCGCAAGGACCAATCGGCGATCGAAAAACATTTTCAAAAATATGAACCGTTTACGCGATACGGGCGTAACAAAGTCAAAATTTGAATTTTTCTTATTTCGCCCTGGCGGCGTTATTTTTGGACCGATTTTTAATTTTTAAACGGCTTACACTTTCATAATTAAATTTTAAAAAAATCCTATTATATAAAATCCCAGCACGCTGCTCCTTGTTACAGCGTGTCATTTTTTGGTGGAAAAAAAAACTCTGAATGGTGGATTTTTTTTACCAACCGAAACCGGGAAATTTGAATTTTTAAGCAAAAATTAGGGAAATTTAACCTTCGGCTAGAAAAAATGAAACTTGGAAAGCATATTTATTTAATTACCTTACTACTCACGGAGTTTGACAGCAACTTTCTGTGTTAATTTGAAAGTAAATTGAAAAATTATATAAAAATATAATCAAAATTGTAAACCGGGGGGTCTGGGGGGTGTGGAACACCCCCCAGTACATATCGCAGGATTTCCACTGTTTTAGAATACTTGGAGAAAAATACCAGGAAAATTCGGGAAATTTGAATTTTTAACCAAAAGTGAGGGAAGTTTAAACCTTTGCCTAGAAAATATTAAAGCTTGGATGCTCAGAGTTTAGCAGCAACTTGATGCGTTACTTTGAATATATAGAGAAACGGGAAATCCCCCGTAGCGGAAAATGAAATTAAATGTTTAAATATTATACCGTTAAAAAAGAGATCCGATCCACCGTCTACCGGCACCGAGCTACCCGTCCGCGGACGAGCTTTTCAGCTAATTTTTTATATTTCTGTACTTTACTAAATCCCCCCCTCTAATACCCCCCTTCTATAAACCCCCTTAAAAATTAAAGATTTATTTCGTCTATGAACTTCCATGGAAGTAAAGCAGTCAATTATTAAAAAAAATAATAATGAAACAATAGGGGAACCTGGGGGGAAAGGGGGAGTACGGAATATCTACATATTAAATAGATAGAAGTACATCAGAATTGGCATATTAGGTGAGGTTAATTAAATAATCTCGAATATATTATAGTAATAATATATCAATAATTTTGATATTTTGATCATATTACGATCTAGCATGATGCGCATATCTACGAAGACAACCAAAAGTGACTCGGTCTGCGGCCTCTCAATAAGTATTTTTTCTCGATATTTTCTCTGCAGACGAACTTTCGCTTTTCTCAGGTATCTCACTCTTGAAGAATTATGTTTACATTAATAGTCGCCTGCTAGGTGATTTAGGTAGTACTCCCAGAAGTCACACGACTCAGCCTGCGGCTTCGTTTTTCGTGAGCGATCGGTATATGCTTGAATTCATTTTTCTTTTATTTAAAACCGGGATACTACCAATCGTAGTGTCAGTCTTTTTCTTATTCATTTTTTTTTAACTTTAATTGAAATTATATTTAAAAAAATGGGTTTGAGGACCTCTTAACTGAAACTATTTTTTCAAAAAATTACTTTTCAGCCGACAGTTTTGCATGGAGTAGAGTATTTTTTCGAAATATTTTGTCTATAAACGAATTTGGGTTTCTTACTCACTTGGCGGAACTCACACGGCTCGGCCTGCGGCCTCGTACTAATTGAACTATTGACTATAGACTATAGTTGAAATATTTTTAAAATATTGGGGGGGGGGGGTGATGAAATACTTTTCGTTCAGTGCAACATACTTCTGACAGGAAAAGTTATTTTTATAATAATTCTCGCTTAGTACTTTCGAAGACCGGACAACCACCTCAATCGCTGATTACCAGGTCAGGATGGTTAGAATGATAGAAACCTGGCTGTATCATAGAATAATTATGGTATTTTTTCAATTTATTCAAGGAATGAGTGATACTGATGATTATTAGGGAAACAATATCAAAGCTTGGTTCTGAATGCACCGCAAATTGAAAAGTTTTCCATTTAGTAACAGCAATTTTTGTTATTAATGGCAACCACATCTATCAAAACAAGGGAAAATCGATCAAGTCTGTATTTAATAAGCGGGCGATTACTTGAGAGTATGAAATTATGTTTTTCTGCAATCGTAAAGTACACACCATTAATAATGTATTTAAATGTAGAATCAAGCTTTTTAAGTTAGAAGAACCAACAGTAGAGCTTTTCGTCGCGCCGTGGTAGTAATAGCGCATCATAATTTTCCTTTTCACTGTTTTCCCAACTAAAATTGAGAAATATGTTTATGAGTCTTAATTTTAGTTGAGATAATTTAATTTTATCGCGTAAACTTTTCACACTTGAAGGTGGCTGAAAAAGTTCAATTATCGCGACGACTAAATGGGTCGTGTAAATGAAGCCGGCGAAAAGCGTTAAGGTGAAAATTTGAAAAGTTTGCTTATTTTTAGTTTGATTAAGTAAATAATATGTTGTGTACGTGCAGAAGAATATAATTTTTGGCAAATAAACCGAGCCAAGGTAGGATATAGGTTTCTTTCATATTCCTAAATGTTGGAGGACGAGGAGGTTATCGTGCAGTTTTCGTATCGATTGCACTTTTTTCCGATAATATTTTTTAAATTTAAAAAAGGGTAGTGGAAAAAAAGATGAACTGCGTCAGGACGTGGTTGGTTCTTGGTGGGCGTCTTGAGAGCGGAAACTCCGTTGCACTTGCACCATGACGAAATACCCAATCAATATTAAACTTCTTGCGCTCTATACTATCTTCCGCGTGTATGTACATACATTTTTTTAGCATTTTTTCCTCGGTGCACTTCTTTTTCTTATTTCAGTAACCCAGTTCTGGTGGCGCCGTCTTCTCAGTCTGCGGAAAACCCGTGTACTAAGTGCATCTATGCGCTTCTTAGTTCTTCGTCCGTTGAGTCCTCCGGCTGACTTTCCTCAAATGCGCGATTCGCTCGCTCATTCTTGACGAACGCGCTAATTAACCCTCTCATACAATACATACAACTAAATTAAGTGACGTTACGAGGAGTGGGGGAACTTTACTTATCTTAACCGTAATTTCCCGCGATTTTTTCTATTTTTTAAACGATGTGCGGCCGCTTTTCATTTAAACTGCATTTCATTAGCACCGAAACGAAAGTTCCTAAATTTTGATTGTGATAAAAATGACCACCATGAGAGCCATTCAGGATGTTACCGATAGTTCGGACTCCAGCGATTCGTCGTCTTTTGTAAATAACGAAATTAGCAATAATAATAATTCAAACCTAAATGTTTATAAAACCGATCCGTTAAAATGCGGCGGTTTTGCCAATAAACTCGATGCGTATAACAACAACCAATTATTACTGCCCGCACAGTTTTATAAAACTTTGCTCGCCAAAGCGGTTTTCTCCTCCAACACCGAAAATAAAAATAATATCTATAAAAATATGTTATTTCATAAGGATAGGGATTTCGACCAGGTGAGGGGGAGGCTCGAGCAAAATTTGTTATCCTAATTATTAATTTCTTTTTTCCTTCATTTCAGAAAGCGTTCGGCTGGGACGGTACCCAGACGGGTGGAAGTCCCGTGGGACCACAAACTGGAGGTGTAGGTGGACAAGGTGCTCAAGGTTTGGTTCACTGGATGAGTGTTATGGCAGAACACATGGATCCAGCTGTGTCTCACTACATGTCCTGGAATCAAGAGGTAAAAATCATTAATTAGGCTTAAGTTTCCTTTTAATTCGGCTCCAAATTACACACCGTTAGAAATGCTTTTCAATGGCAGGGAATGAAACATACCGTGACTTGCTAAAAGCATTTAGTCGTATGAATCGAATGGATTTGGGCGAATTCTAAGAAATATTCAACAGGGGGTTGTGATAACAATTTGTCACTTGGGGGAAAAATTTAATTAAGTTGTCAGACCGTAATACGCGTTAAATTAACGAAACTGTTTTTTATTGCACAGGGCCGGACGCGTATTTTATTTTTTAAAGTCAGATTGCAACAATTTCATAGTAACACAGTTTTGGAGTTATCACTGTCACTGCTGGTTTACCATAGTTTTCCAAATGCCGGTTCATATAAACATCTGGAATCGCTGGAATAACAATAACTTTTACAACAGTTAACCGATTTAAAGTTTTCCTAGCTGCTCCGAGAGATAATTGCTTAAGCTACAGATTTTTATAGTAACATTTTTTCCTAAGATGCTTGCATTTTGTGCTATTACTAGTCAAACTGCAAAAAGTTTGCAGAACTATAAATGTCCGACCGACTAAAATATTGAAGCGATCGCACAGTTTTGAAGTTAAGTTTAGTTTTTTATTAATTTATCCTGTTCGGCGTAACTATACATGAATTGGATTATTACTATATTTAGTTTTTCCCGAATAACTCTAAAACGGCAAAATATATCCAAAATATTAAGGAATCTAAAAGTGTTTAGAGTAAAAGGATGCAGAAGTTTTGTTCTAAAAATTTTTTGGTATTTCTCACCGTTTCCAAGTTATGCTGATGAACGTGTAGCGGTCTGTACAACGCTTACGTTTTCACCATACATATCCAGCAAGTGCTGGCTTTAAGGTATCCGGTTCGAATCTGAGTAAATTCTAAAACTTTCATATGACCGTCTCCATTATTCGGAGATGCAAATAAAACCAGAGTTAAAACAGCTGTGAGATCTAAATGCTGAAACTTTGCTCGAAGAAGAAATACAGACCTTATGTGTTAGCTGTCAAACACTGACGCTCATGAATGGAATAATGAGAAATAACACCTGATTTAACCTAAAAGCTTAGATTTCTGAACCCATGCAATTGGTAAAAAAATCTCCGAATGCCGCTTTAACTTGTAAATAATAGATCGTGTTAGCGAATAACTCATTAATCCATTCGTGCGCATCAGTGGTAGGCAGATAAGATGAGATCCAGAAATACCTCTACATATTTTTTTCAAATCTTGTTATTTTGAGGAAAGAACCTCCTTTATCTGGGGGAAAGTAAAAAGAAATGTTGCACTGGGGGGTATTCCATACCCCCCAGACCCCCCGGTTTACACGCACTATTTTGTGTCTTTAAGACTTAATTTCAAAGTTTAAGAATGTTTGGGAACTTGTTAAGAGCTTTTTGCCTCGAAAAGACTAATTCAGTTGCTGAATATACAAGTAATTTTATTTTTGCACTCTCCGGAAGTAAAAGTCCGTTAATGGATCGCAGAAATCATAACATAGAAGTAGCTAGTTTTAATTAGGTTAGATCATGTTTAGCTTCAATCTTTTCCGAGTTTCTTTTTTTTTTGATGTCTGAGATTAAACGTACATCTTTATTTATTATTTTAATTTCAAATCTTAGTTAGGTTTCAATGTAGCTATTGTCAAACCGGGGGGTCTGGGGGGTATGGAATACCCCCCAGTGCAACATTTTCTTTTTGTTCATGTACGTCATACTCATGGTTGCTGAGTACACAACTAATTTTATTTTTGGCAACCATGAATATGGGATGCATGAACAAAGAGAAAATGTTGCACTGGGGGGTATTCCATACCCCCCAGACCCCCCGGTTTGCTAATAGTTTTGTCTCCAAAGATTTTTAAATTTTGGAGTTAAAGATTAGTACACAACTAATTTTAGTTTTGCACTCTTTTACTTCCGGTAAATCTTCCGGTGCTCCGGTGCTCCGGAAGTAAAAGTCCGGTACTCCGGCCTTCTCAGACTTCTTTTTTTTTAGGTCTGAGGTTAAACTTAGGTATTTATTTATTATTACAATGTAAAATATTGGTTGGATTTTAATGTAGCTACCGGCAAACCGGGGGGTCTGGGGGGTATGGAATACCCCCCAGTGCAACGTTCTCTCTTGGCTCACGCAGCACAACAGAGAAGTTACTCAGTAGTAGATCCTGGGGGTATTCCATACCCCCTGACGCGACACAAACGCGAAAAAATTAGGACAAAGTGGAAAACTGAGAACGCAGAGAAAATTTTGAAATTAACTTCCCAAGTGAAGCAACACAGAAGTACTTTATTAATTTTTTTTTTAAACACTTTTACTGCCGATGACGCGGATTCGTGACGCAAGCGTTCCTGGATCAGGCCAGTTCCAGGCACTTGAATTAACCACAAATTAACAAAAAATTAAAACAAATTTTCTGGAAGATAAGTAAAATCGAACAGAAATTGCCCTCCCCCAAAGCGAAAGCGGAAAGAGCCTCCTTTATCTGAGGGAAATAAAATTGGCTACTGAGGAATTTGGGAGTAAATAGAAATGGTGCACTGGAGGGTATTCCATACCCCCCAGACCCCCCGGTTTACACGCACTGTTTTTCATCTTAAGACTTAACTCCAAAATTTAAGAAGGTTTGGATCCCTCTCTCTGTTAAGAGGTTTTTGCCTCTAAAAAAACTAATAGTTCGGTTGCTGAATACACAATTAATTTTATTTTTGCACTCTCCGGCAGTAAAAGTCCGTTACTCAATCGCAGAAATCGTAACATAGAAGTAGCTGGCTATATTATGTATGGTTAGTTCATGTTTAGCTTCAAGCTTCTCAGACTTCTGTTTTTTGAGGTCTGAGGTTTTATTTATTATTACAATTTCAAATATTGGTTGGGTTTCAATGAAGCTATCGGCAAACCGGGGGTCTGGGGAGTATGGAATACCCCCCAGTGCAACATTTTCTCTTTGTTCATGCACACAACTAATTTTATTTGTGCACTCTCCGGGAGTAAAAGTATTTAAAAATTTTAATTTAGTTTTCACATCTGAAGGGATAACACCCGGTATATATTTCCGCGACATACAGATGTATTTCTTCTGAGTATTGAAAGTTTTTCATATTTAATAAATATTTAAATCTATAAATCTTAACTTGTGAGAAAATAAACAATAAAACTGTAAATAACAGGTTAAATTCAATAATATAATTAAATTATAGTTATTATGAATAAATAAATTTCTGACGAAGGCTATAACAGTCGCTGAAAGCTTAAAAATATAAATTCATTATATTATTGAATTTAACTTGTCATTTACAGTTTTATTGTTTATTTAATTAATTAATAAAATCAGTCACAGATCACGAACATTGAACCTTCTGTTTTTGTAACCGAGAGGTCTGGGAGGTACCTCCTGTACCATTTTGGTAAGATTTAAAATCACGTGAGGGTGGGGTGCATTTTGTACATACATATTTATTTTGTTCAGAGTTGACAATAAAATCATTATGTGTTGTATAATATATATTAATGATCAATATTTTGTTAGGAAGGACGGCGTTCTATTGCTCTCCCGGTGCCAGCCGCCACTGATACAGATTCTATTGAAATTCCGTTTCGGTTCCTGAAACTTAAAGATAAAGTAAGACGCAGTTTTATCTTCAACGCGAACGCTTTAATTCTAACTGCTAACTTCATTTTCGTTAATTTTCATTCGAATTCTAATATTTTGTATTATATTCATTCATTTCGCGATCACCTGTCATTATTTTAGAATGAACATCCACATCGAAGAAACAAATATGTCTGGTGTTGTCGATAATACTATATTTCGTTTCCTGCATGAGGGGTTGGTTGGCAAATAACTAAAAAACCGAAAAATAACGTAGTATATTATAATAGGTAGGTAATTACTACTTGGTATACTTTACGCTTGAATACGTGGATTTTAAAGGGCTGATGTCCCCCCCCCCCCCTTTATAACCGCTCCTGACTTCTACGGGACATACGTAGGATAGGAGAGAAAATCAAAGCAAAATTTAAGTAAAAAATCTAAAAGGAGCATAAAATGAAATTTTAGTGAAAAATAGTGGAGTTAAGCCGAGACGAAGCCGAGGCATCTTTTCTATGAATTTTCATGCTAGAACAGAACTGATTTGACTTCGTCGTATATTACAAAATCGGAAGGAATTACGGTTTTCAATTTATTATGTTAGAATTCCAAGCAAATTACAATTACATTCAGGATTGGAAGGAATAACTTAAAACTGGACTCAAAAATACAATATTTTTATTTTGGTTTCAATTTCAAATACACAAAAATACACAAAACAAAAAAATTTATTTGTAAAATATTGTTGAGGGTCGCAGTAACCAGTCCGTCACTGAAAGTGCAGAACAATGTCATCAGCGGTGTAAGTGGCCCGGGGTGAAATTTACGAACTTTTCATGAAGATTCCTTCATTCACGAAGGTACCAATAATACAATAAGACAAAAACTCACACTCGAGTGCTTTTGAAAGCTAAAAATGGTTGTAAGAACATTGTTAAAACCAAAACACGTTTCAAATATGATAATAGACCGATTATGTAAATGCAACCCTTTGCTTGCACTTCCTAGTGCCCCCCGCTGCGGGTACCTACCGGAATCCTTGGCCCATGCCCGATTAAGCGCCCCGGGCCCTTCAACTAATCTCACTTAGCATAACTTTTAGCAAATCTAACGATTTCAAAATTGCATAATTTTCAAATTTTTTCTCACGAAAAAATATATTATTTTCTTGATCCAATTAGGTGTTTAATTTAATTAGCAGCTGTGTGTGCAAATGTCAGGTGACGCTGCATTCATAACAAACTCATTGATTCGTTTTTTACGTTCTGTTATGCAACGGTGCTCAACAAAAATTCGTAAACAAAAATGCAAACGAACCCGGTAATTTTTTACATAATCTCGCATAAAAAATAAGCGGAAGGGTTGAAACCGCAGAAAAAAATTTTAACGTACAGGAATTTTTTTCCGTGTACCTACTCGTCTTTTCCGTGGTAATTTTTTCACACACGTCTTTTGCATACGTTAGTGTGCATCCCATATATTTAAAGGCTTAATGAATATACACGTAATCCTTCCTTTATTTCTGTGGAACTTAAAAGGGAAGGGTTGAGAGAGTCCGGTAATTACCTTACCTTAACCCTTCGAACTTAAACATTTTTTTATAATTTTAACGATTTAAAAGTTGGAAACTTCCGAGGAAGGGATGAAGGAGACGAAGGAACAAGTTTAAGCAGTCATACACGCATAAATAAATAAAATTAAAAAAATATATACCCATCATTATAAAAAATGTTAAATAATAAAAGCGTCCCTGAGATAAAAGAAAAAACTAAAGATGCATCTGCATATTAAACTCGGAAGGGGTTGCGAGTGAAGCATCCAGTGGCCTGCATATGCAAATAAACCGACGTGACAAAAATGCCTATTAGGAAATAGACAAATGGAAGATAGATGATTCTGATTCATTTGAATCGTCGTGAGAACCGCTGCGGGTTGAGTTTAAGATAAAAAAAATTAGGGGGTCGCTTTTTGTTTAGGCGCGTAATGTGTTGGATCGCTTGTGAAAAAATTTAACCATCAAGGTGTATATGCAAATTTGAAAAATTATTTTTTGTTTAATTCCAACGCGACGGTTTATTTTAACGTTCATCATTTTTCTCCTATGCAAATTGAAAATTCATTACAATTCGCTTTCAAGTTAATCTGAAAAAAAAATGTTTTTTCCTAACAAAAAAACCATTAAATAGTATTTTAATTAAAATAATTAAGACGTCGATTATTTGCTTGTTATTTTTTATATAATTTCTGCCGTGAAAAAAATTGATGAACAAAATTAATCGATACAATGATTTTTTCATCAATATGACGAATTTTGTTTTTTTATTTTTTTAATTAAAATAAACTGTTTATTGTATTGTCATCGGAAATACACAACTATGCCAATTTCATATAGCTGTTGTCTCTGGAAGTGATTGAAAAATGAATTTATTACAAAACAAACCATGTAGGTGTGAAGCTACTAATTAAATAAAAGCTTTTAACAAGATTAAATTAACAAACTAATTATTATCTGAAATATTTCTTTGAAGATATTATATTTTGAAATAATTTTTAAAAGCTAGAACTACCTCTCTTCGTAAATCAATGCTAAAAATATTGTGTGAAAACACACCGCAAAGCAAATTATGTGGGTACTAATCAGACTGTCGCGTTCGAGTTCGAAACCCATAAAGAAAATTCGAGTAATTAAATAACTAATTGCTTCGGTAGCGTAGTTGATTATGGCGCACATTGATATCGACAAGACTCCGACTACATTAAATTTAGGGTCGATCGCACCAATTTCATTTCAAAATGAATTCAATAAATCTGTTTTTTGATCATTTTAAAATTTTACATGAATTTAAATGTCGGTTAAATCATTAAATTATGATTTTTAGTAAAAATCCCCCCCCCCCCTATCAGTGGTAGGCAGATCTCGGATGATTCTTGTTATTTTGCAGAATAAATCTTCGTTATCTTGGGGAAATGAAATACCCCACATTCGCGAATTAAAAAAAAAAGTTTACTGGGGGGTACTCCATACCCCCCAGACCCCCCGGTTTACAAGCACGTTTAAGTCAGGGTATTCGGGGGATATGATCGCAATTGTTAGGTGTAAACAAGGAGAAATCGTCGAAATTTCAAAGAGAATTCGCGAGTAAAAAGAAATGGTACACTAGGGGGGGGAGTATTCCATACCCCCCAGACCCCCCGGTTTACGTGCACTGTTCTGTGTCTTTAAAACTTAAATTCAAAATTTAAGAAGGTTTAGGGATCTGTCAAGATTTTTTCCCCGAAAAAACTGGTTTGATTGTTGAATACATAAATAATTTTAATTTTGCACTCCTTGGGGGTAAAAGTTTGTTAATAAAGAAATCGTAACATAGGCAGCTAGATTTATTATAGTTAATTCATGTTTAGCTGCAAGCTTCTCAAACTTATTTTTTTATTGAAGTTCAAGGTTAAACGTATTTATTTATTATTACAATTTCAAATATTGGTTGGGTTTCAATGTAGCTAACGACAAACCGGGGGGTCTGGGGGGTATGGAATACCCCCCAGTGCAACGTATTCTTTTTGTTCACACAACACAACTGAGAAGTTACTCAGTAGTCAATACATTTATTTATCATTACAATTTCAATTATTGGTTGGGTTTTAATGTAGCTATCGGCAAACCGGGGGGTCTGGAGGGTATGGAATACCCCCCAGTGCAACACACCACAATTGAAAAGTTACTCAGTAGTCAAAGCTGGTAGTATTCTCCTGAACCCACCGACGCAAACGATAACAAATTAGAACAAAGCTAAAAAATTAAATATTTAGTTTAATTAACTCTTGACTTCACATCTTAAGTTTTTTTGAAAAACTTGATATTACTTTAAAATGGTCGATTGCACCAACTTCAATTAACAGTCCAATCCTTTCATTAAATCTGATTTTTTTTACTAAATACCTGTTGAATCCTTAAATAACATTAGCCCAGTGGGTTAGGTCGCAGGCTTCTTCATATTTAAAACACTTTAGATTACATTATACTTAGAATGTACTGCACCAACTTCATTTAAATGCCAATTTATTTTTTTAATTTTTCTTGTTTTAAATATCAACTAAATTTATAAATAAAGTTGGTGCAAGTGGTCATTGATTTAACCTTTTGGTTCCCAGATCTTATTCACTGTAAAATTGGAAATAACCAATGAACAGTGAATATCGCAAAATAATTTTATATTAAATTGGATTTCCTTAATTATAGCCGAATTTTACTTAAAAACAGAGACCACTGTTCTTCTAGAACCGCGCCCTTGAGATATATAACGCATATAGGAAAGATGTTTTTCAATTGAACTGCTTTCCGAGTTTTACCTAAAATCAGAATTTTCTGTAAACCAAACTATTGGCAGTAAAGATGAGAAATTCCCTGATGTTTTCCTGACAAAATGCAGAAAATTTTAAATTCTCTGACTTTTCCCGATTTTCCAGGCGAAGGAACCCTGCTATAGCTGAAAGGCAAACCTAGTTCTATCGACTAGCTCAACTTACTAGCTAAAAACGAGTTGGGTGTCAGAATTCCCAGAATTTTATTAGCAAAATCCTCTTCTCCCCTCTTTTCATTTTTTCATATTTAAAAAAAATTTGGCTTGATTTTTTTTTGTGTAATATATTTATTAAATAGTAGTATTTATTCATTATTACAATTTCAAATATTGGGGGGATTTCAAACTAGCTATCGGCAAACCGGGGGGTCTGGGGGGTATGGAATACCCTCCAGTGCAACGTTTTCTTTTTGTTCACGCATTTTTGTTTTACTAATTACTTGTTGAATTCTGTTTTTTTCGAATTACCTGTTTTAATAAATTAAATAGTAGGTACATAAAGTATTTAAAAAATTGTTCTAATTGCTAATTTAAATCTTGGAAAATGTTCTCATGTTTAACGGAGTTTAAATTATAGATTGTAGATTGAACCAACGTCAATTAATTATCATTTAAAATAAATTAGCTTTTTTCAATAATTTTTAAATTTTTTAAATTTAGTTTGTTAAATCTTTAATCAAGGGGGGGAATCACTGGGAAAATCTGATATACAAGTAAAGGGAAATTTAAGGAAATCCGGTATATGTTCAGAAATTTTAGTAGGATATCTTAGAAAAAGTATTGATAAGTTTTTTCTTCTGGTTTAGAGGTGAAAGCAAATCTGAAGAAAACCAAGAAAATTTTAAAAAATCTTAGGAAATTCTAAGAAATTCTAGAAAATTCAAGGAAAGCTTGGGAAATAGGAAATCCGCGAAAATTCTAGGAAATGTTAAGAACTCTTAAGAAATCGGGGGAAATTTCAGAAAATCTTAAAAAATCTGCCGAAATTTTAATAATCAGAAAATCCGAGAAAATGTTGAAAATCTTAGGAAATCGAGAAAATCTAAGGAAATTTCAGGAATTCTAAGAAAATGTCGGGAAATTCAAAAAAACCTTAGGAAATCTTATGAAACAGAAAATCCAAATAAATGTAAATTTGCCATTTGAAAGAGTAAATAATGATTCCAAATAGCATAGCAGTATATATGTTACGGTCAATGATGACAATTCGGCCATTAACGTCAATGGCCGGACAATAACGTCAATGCCCATGTATTTTGGGCAATGTTGACATTTAAAATTGTATATGTGGTTTTTACATCATTGCTCGGGCAATGACGTTAATGGCCAATACAAGGTGGACAATGATGAAAATACGATTCTACAGATTCTATATTCTATTACTCTTTCAGTTTTGCCTAGCGTAACTATATCAAATCACGGATCCACCGTAAAATGAATTAATTAAATTTAATTAATTTTTCCTCCGGCCGGCCGCTTTGGCTGACGCAAACACGACAAATCATAGATCCACACTTAAATGATCGTTTGACTAAATTAAATAAAAATCTCTGTACATTTATGAGGCCTTGAAAAGGGCCTAGGTGCTGTCATTTACACGGAAAATGCGTACACGACAAATAATTGTCCCTAGTTGAAGTGCATCCGCCATTTTGCTGTTGCTTATAGTAATTATTCTATAATATGTCCAATCCATTTTGGTCATTAACGTCATTGAGCGGCCAAAGACGTAAATATTACAATCATATGAAAATATTTACATCATTGCCCACCGTTAACGTTAATGGCCGGTCAATGACGTTAATGGCCAACGTAAATGGGCATTGACGTCATTGTCCGGCCATTGACGTGAATGTCCAATTTACGTCATTGACCGTAACATATATATATATGGAAGAAAGTCAAGGAAGCTTTTAAAATGTCTCAAAGAATCAGAAGAACAGAAAAGTGGTTTATGCTTTTTGTATCATTTAATTCCAAGGTATTCCAGTTCCAAAATTTAGGTGGCTTTGAAATGGAACTAATGTCGTTCGGTTAAATGTCTTTTCAAATCGTCAATGTCGGGAGGATGAAAACTGTTGAATTTCACAAATCTCCTCTCCTTTCAATGTCGCATAATAGTAATGTAAATTAATATGTAATTCCCTCTCCGCCTCTTCTCGAAATAATCGCTAATATCAAGAAAAGTTAGACTACCAGGAGTCTATGTGCGCATTAGTGGATTAACGAGATTCTCACTGAATAATTATTGTTTTTCTTGAACTATAATCCGTCAAATACACCGCGGGAAAATATAACATTTTAAAGATTATTTCAGTACGCAAAGACTCATATTATCTGACAATACTTGAATTAGTGGCGGCTGGTACGGGGAGGGTGCTGGGACGCCGCCGCCGTTCTAAAACAATATCACGGAATATTCAGTTCTTGCTGAGCATATTGCAGCTATGAATTTTTTAATAAAAAATTTTTAATTTTGAAATACTGCGGTTTACCTCATGAGTAATAAAATTGTTTTGCATTTCAAGGGGTGGGGGAGATTCTATTCAGCAAAATTTTGATTTTGACGTTTGTCAACCGCTCAAAGTAAATTTTTTTCAGTCGTAATTCTCTGAAAATATTTCATTAGACCAAGATATTAAATTTTCCAGCTCTTTAAAATAAAAGTTTGATTAATTAAATCAGTGGTACTTAATTGGTAACTGTAAACGAATATGGAGTTCGTCAATGGCATCGATATAAAATTATAGCTCTTTTCTCGGTTACCGCCGATAAAGAGATTTTTTCCACATTTCCTCTATGATGTGAAATATCGATTTCGTCGGCATTCGAATAAAAGTTCAATCCTTCAGGCTTGACGCAATCAAAAAAAATTTCCGTCGCTCTTTGTAATTCAATTACACCTAAAAGGCTTAAACGCGTGCAGAGTGCACAAGTGTCAAAAAAATTACAAAAAACCGGAGACAAGTTGCACTTTTTGTGAAAAAAAAACTTTGGGGCGCAACGGTGCCCGCTTTTCAGGCCGGAGTTGGGGGGCGCTGATTTTTTTTTATTTTGATTTACTTCACAGTAAATTTTATTACTTTTTTTGTTCTTCTTTTGTTCTTTGACTTTTCATTTAATTCATTTCAAATTTTATTTTGATTAAATTTGACTTCCAACTTTCACAGAAAGATTTCGGGCAAAAAATATGTTTACAAATTTAAACAACGGTGTCGAATCGATGAACGAATTTCGTCTTATTGTTTAAAAAAAAATGTTGTAATTAATTTATATCTATTAAAATATATCGTCGAAACGTCGCTGGTGAATGTTAAAAATGTCATCGAATAAATACGCGGAAAAAAATGTTGGCAAAAAATTTGTATAATAAAAATAATTTTTTATTTTATAAAAAGCGCTTGCGTGTTAAAAATTTCCCCTGTCCCACTTCACCTCTCTGTCTAACCATATCGATTTTAATATCATTTCTCTCTGTTTTACATGAGTCCTGACCTCCGATACGTCAAATTTTGTTCGGGAGGACTTCGATTTTTCTTCTTACTTCTTTTTTTAGTATTTTCCCATACCATAAGTTTCTCTTTGTTGCGGGCGGTTTTACCCTAATATAATAATTTTCTTTTCTCTATATTGAATTTATCAATACCATTGAGTTATAATTAAGCACCATTCCGTTGCTTCTCCCATTTTTAAAAATTGAAAACCAACCAACTCTTCGCTCCTACACCAACGTGGTCGCAATTTCAATTTTCCGATCATTCTTAAGTGCTCGACAATTTTAATTTATTTCAAACATTTTCCAGTGCTTAAAAGATGGAGTAAGTAAATTTCCTTTTTAGTTTTTCCGAATTTTTTGCTTGTAATTTTTTGCTGTTCTGCAATTGTTTGCTAAACCGGCAACACCTGCAATAAAAAGCACAAAGAAAATTCAATTATATCAGAAGCTTAACAGTTTTTCAATTTTCTTCACGCCGCCTTTCTTTCGCCAGAAGGCAATCATAAGTGAATGACACAAATCTGATTTACATTTCGACTTTTCGCCCTTATCCCAGTTTCGCTTTTAAAATTTCTGCCACGTAGCCAATATTAAAAATCGACACTGTTTAGCTCCCATTACGGCTCAAACCGGCACCCACTTTGCACCTAACAATATCAGTTTTTCTGTTGCTACCCGCCGCCACCTCACCGCACGCATCTTCTTCTTTTAGATTTCTCCTAATTTGGATCCTTGATTATAAAATTTTTCTTTTGCTATAAAAGATGGAAACTCCGAAGGAGGGAGAAGTGTGATCGTGTTCTTACGCATGTGTCAAAATATAAATTTGACGCCCTAATTGTAGCATCACAATCCACACCCTGATCATTTTTTAATTAAATAATTAATTGGCTTCTCAGATTTACAGGATAAAAATATTCTACCTTATAATATTTATTTAGCTTGGATTTTTTCTTCAACTTTGCCCTTTACGCACGAGCTTACCCGGTTGGGTGCTGTTTGACGCAACACCCATTTCGGCGCAAACCGTAGGCGATTCGGCGCGAGAGCTTCCGTAAGAATTCTTCCTACGGTTTTGGTTAATTAGATATCGAAAATGTATCGATATTATTGTATATTGATTACATCCGATGCGGATACGCCCCCAAAGGCTTTTGATGCGCTAAAACTGAGGTCCATAGAGTCAATTTTTTAAATAATTAACCGGTTTATTTCAAACTGTAATTAATCTTAAATTTGTGATTGGCGACATTTATTGATAATTATATAGTAATTAAAAGTTCACAATTAGAATGAAATAAACATGTACGAATTGATTGGTGTACATTGGGACCAATCAACACACTTTAATGATTCGCAATTCAAAAAAAAATTTTAATTGAAAGATAATCCCTCACTCACTCCCGGAGACTTGTCACCAATAAGATATCAGATTCCCAGGTCGTGCGGCCTGAAGGCCGCACTGACTCGATCAACCAATGAGAGGTATGTTAGCGACGGAATAACATCTTTTATATTGAACAAATTATTTTATTAATTAAATTTTCTTCCAATTACCAAAATATACTACATCAAAACCACCTTCCTTTGTTATCAATAAAATCACCTTACAAATTAATTTTCCAATTTTATTTTTCCTTTCCTTTTACATTCAACTTCTGCATCGTCATTCTCATAAACTCGACTAGCCGGCACTTTCGAGTTCGGTCTACTTCTCATCTTTTCACAAAACTCCCTAGACCTAATGCACAATTCTCAAATTTAAATTTCTCGAGTTTGCAAATAGTAGAAGAACTTTTTTCAATACCTACCCTTATTTACACTAAAATACAAAGCAATTTAATATAATATTATGTAATTCCAATATTCAAATTGGGTAACTCGGAATTTGTCTTTGCCTAGGGTTGTTAACCGTGCTACTTTCGATGAGGCATTCCTACTTTAACATTCTGCTTGAACATCAACAACGACACCAACTTATCCTACTTTTATGAAAAGGTTAAATTAAATTTTCTACAAACTTAAATTTTTCAGTATTTTATTTTCATTTTATTATCTTTCCTTCACTGACGCGCATGAACGAATTAACGAGATTCTTAAATATTTATAATGTAAAATACAACCTAACTTAATATATCTCTAGAAATGAAATTAAATCCCAAAATAAATTACTAATTTTAAACGTACTGGAATCTCGTTAGCGTCCGACTCACGAATAGAGGACCGACTCCCGATTGTATGGGGAGAAATATTAAATTATCATTGAGTTCTAAATAGGTTTTTTATTTTAAATTAGTACTTACTTTACTTATTCTACTTTTCAAATGTTGCCTTTTTCAAAAGTAATTTTGACCAAAATTCCTGGTGTACTGTGGAGTATTCCATACTCCCCAGACCCCTCGGTCTCACAGCCCGAAGATTTATCTGCATATTTTATTACTTGTATTGCTTTTATTAAAACTAAAACCTTTAAAACGAAATGAAAAAGAATTTCATAAATGATTCAGATACTGGAGGAGGTTAGTACTGCCCCCCCCCCCGTGTGTACTGCCGTAAATTAAGATATAATTGTTCTGAAAGAGTGGAGGGCGGGGGTGAATCTGTGGGTGCGAGAAAGTATGTACATTGTACCTACTGCTATTTGGCTGTATTTAAGAAAATACTGGAACTTACTGTCTGGTACTGCTAATACTGCTAATCATGTCACTTACTGTTAATACTGTCTGATACTGTTTAATAATACCTTTCACCTACCAAGTAGTAACGGCAGTAAATAGCAGTACTAGGAAATCGGAAGAAATATCGGCAGTACCTGGTACAGCAGTAAATGACAGTATTAGGCAGTACCAAGCAGTATTTGGTAATTATTAGTATTTGAGTGTTTGTTAAATTTTTAATAATTTTGTATTTACTTAAAAGGAATATATCCCTACTGCTAGAGTACTGCACTATATTGCCTGTTGCTACCGCACTTACTGCACAATATACCTAATACTGCCGGTACTGCCTAATAGTCTCATGAACTGGTAATACTGCTGTGTAGCAGTGACAATTCCCTGGTTGAAGAGTATCCATAATAATAACATCAATCCTAGAACATAGAAACAAACGTTCAGATTTTGAAACCGGGGGGTCTGGGGGGTATGGAATACCCCCCAGTGAACAAATAAGAATATCCGCTACAGGAAATCTACGAAATTTTTTTAATAATATCAAGCAGTGGATTTGGTAGATTGTAATCTGGGGAAAACAGTTAGTAGTATAAATTAAATTACCACCGAGGTGCTGGGGGGAGGGGGAGCGGTATAAAATAGCCCCCCCCCCCGATTTCAATAGCCGAAAATTCGTCTGCAACTGCTGCTTGACTGATTGTATTCAATAGAATTAATTTTCTGATTCGAAACAAATACATCCATATGTCGTTGGAATCCGCACCGGGGGGTCTGGGGGGTATGGAATACCCCCCAGTACATCAGTAATTCATATATATTTAAGATATTTTTTTTATAGTTAACCAAGTTCAAACAGATCTATTACAGAATGTAAAGGCCAGTGATTTATGTGGCCCTGACGAAAAATATTGGATAAAGCCAATATATTTCGTAATTCAGTAATTCAGAAGTCGTCAACTGTAATTCAGATTTGCCAGTTGATATTTAGAAATAGTCAATTGTAATTCAGATTTGTCAAAAGATAAGTTGATAAGTTGCTATTCAGAAATCGTAAAATAAAGTTCAGACACCGTTAAATGAAATTTAATTTTTTAAATAAAAGATCTTCATAAAATCAAAAAAAACAATAAGTATTTTAATTTTTTTTAAATTATTTATTCATATTATACACTGAAAAAAATGGTTTATGATGAAAAATTCATCATTTTTACACCGATGAACAAAACTCATCATATTGATGAAGAAATTCATAAATACATTGATTTTGTTCATGAATACTATGAATTTTTCATCAATATGATAAACAATTTTTTTCAGTGTAGAAAAAATAAGAAATGCACTATAAATTATGTCACAACAATATGTTAATTCAAATTTCTTAGCCGCCGTCTAGCATATCGTCCATTGCTAAGGCTGTCGCTTGATGCATTGTGCAGTGTTTGCGTAGACGTTTTCTGAATATCATTTGACAGTTTCTGAATATCATTTGACAAATCTTAATTACAATTAACGATTTCTGAATATCAACTGGCAAATCTGAATTACAGTTGACGATTTCTGAATAACAGTTGACAAATCCGCATTACAATTAACGTTTTCTGAATAGAAGTTGATCTTTTCTTAATTACATCTGGGCCATTCCGCGGTAATTGATACCAAGAAAAATAAAAAAAATATGGGTAATAACATAGCAAAACAATGTGTCTTGAATCAAAAAAACTATAAAAACCAAGAATTTTAGTTTGTTAAATGCATTTTTTTAAATCAAAAATTTTTATTTATATTAAACAGTATTTATTTGCACTCGGTTTCAATTGCACTAGTAACACCCGTCACAAATCTTGTAACACCCGTCACAAACTTTCCTTGTTAAAAAAAATAAGATGAAAAATAATATAGTATCCATAAAATACCGAGGTACCAGGTAGAAAGATAGCTTTAACTGTCTACTTAGCAATTTATTTTGTGAAAAAAATTGTAGTTTAGCTGAGCTTTGATGATCAGTTAACAAGGTAGCATATTCTGCAAGAGTAACGAGTAACACCCGTCACATTAATTTCTAATGTGTTTTTGTTTAAAATTAAATAAAATTTGGAATGATTTTCATAAATTACACAAAATGTGGACGTTTTTGTTCTATTTAGAAATTTTAACAGTTTGAATGCGTACAAATGTAACACCCGTCACCGCGGAATGAGCCATCTGCAATAGGTGTAGAAATTTAGACTCCCGAGGGCCCTAAAACATTCCTAGCTTACCTACGCTATTGGTAGAATGAATTAAATTTGGCTCTCTGGTTTGTCCAAATCATATTACCTGAAATACAAGATGCTTGCAATGCAAGCATCATTCAGTCCGCTACAATCAGCAAGAAAATAATATGATATTATTTTAAAAAGTTAGTATCTAGTTATTTTTTATGAAAATATTTAAAAGCGAATAGAGTTTTTGAAGAAAATTGCGACCACTTCGATGTTGTGATGATTAAAACAAAGCGAGAAAGTGTAAACGATTCGTTTCCTTTACCACTCGCTCAACTTTCCAGTCTTATTTTTAAACTTTTGCTTGTTAGTTTTTCTTTTAATAAATCTTCCTCAATTTATTTTTATCTAACAATGAATGTAAAATTGGAAATGTATTAAAATAATTTGTCGTCTCCAATTTTTGTGTAACTTGTTGGACGAAATTGTTGCATAACAACACAAACAGAAATTGTGGAAATTTATTACTTCAGCGACGTTCCCTAAAAAAAGATCTAAAATTTCTGGTGTAGCGTTACACCCTTCGAGATCATTAAGCACTCGAAATAGATCCCGTTTTTTAGTTTTTTCTCGTCATTAACATATGAGCACATGTGGATTTCATAAGTGTCAACAGACGAGAACGACCAAAGAATCTTTAAACTACTTTTAGTGATTTTAAATTTCGTTCAAACCGATTTGTCTTTTATAGTTTTCAAAAAACAGGAAAGCTGCATTGCAAGATCGTCCAAACCGAGCTTCTAATTTCGGGCAAATTTTTTTTCCACTCCAAGCTTTTTGTCAGGGGGAAAATTTATTTGGACCACTCGTACGCCACATCTGTTTTTTCTTGGGAATCAAGAGTGTTAACAATTTTTATGTGCCCACATTAGATAATTACGATGCTTGAGAACCAACAAACCAACAATTTGCTTTTAACTTTAAACGCTTCTTTTGTCTTGGAAATTAATTGCTGACCACCCTGTAGACCAAAACCGTGGTTTTCTAAATTTTCAAGTGTTTTTCCAAGTCATGAATTTAGCATGTCATTGTGTTTCCTAATGTGACATTGATTGGACGGAAACAAAATGGTCACGTAATGAAAGTATGGGTTTACATTAGCATGGTACTATTTCGCCCCGGGTGTTGGTTCGCCTTCAAATAACAAAAAACCAACAGACGAAATTTTAGAATTTACGAAATCGACGTAATTTCGTTGTTAACTCCTGGATTGAGAAACAAAAGTCCAATTAATTCCGTTGGATTGCAGCAGTTGTTTTAATAGAAAACTCCGTTTAAGAATAAAAGGAGGAAGAGCTGAAGACTTCATTTCGTCGAAATTTCGCACGCCAAATGGAAGCATTTTATAATAAAGGTAGATCAAAGCAGTATGTTGTATTAGCAGTCGTTGCTCATTGAATTATTAAGTTCGTGTTTACACAGGACCGGGTTAAGACTTTTTATTAACTATTCGGCTTGCTTTTACATTTAAATTATATAACGTAGGTACCTAGTGTGTTTTGATAGCATAACCTGAAATGTTTATTGAAACCTAACCGGCGTACAGAGTTCATGTTTATATGGATAATGAGGAGAGCAAAAAAGAGAAAAAAAAAATTAGATCTGATAAGAACTTTTTCTGTTGGAAAAAAATTGAATGGATTTTTCGTTCCTTTTGTGTATTTTCTCGACAAAATATACTTTGTCAAATAAACATCTAGAAGGAATTATTATTACAGCTTCTGACATTACAAACTAAAATTTTATATATTCTAAATAAACTTAGCATGAAATTACGACCTATTTGTTAATTCTATTGTAATTAATTTTGTTTGGTTAAAGTTAATTATGCGTCACTTTATCTTACATAACTGCTTTAAATCTATACAGCCCTTTCTTTCCCCTAAACTACCGCACATGTGGGTTTACGGGTTTAGCTACGCCGAACTTTCAAAATTTAAATTTAAAAACCGATGAACCAATTACATTTTTAAAAATATAGTAGATCCTCTCGATTCCTTTGTTATCGGTTTGGTTCTTTATGTTAGTGCAATTAGTGGGCAATCTTGAAATATCGTCGATGGCGTCGGCCCTATATGTTAAGCTTTAAGCTGCTCTTAGCACACTTTTCTTTTCACTTTGTTAAAATATTTTTATTATAATATGTCGGTGAACCACCTTAACTCCAAACAACTGATTGTGACACATAAATAAAAATTAATTTAAAAAAAAATCAGTTGACCTGTCTAACGAGTTTGAACTATGGATCACTCTTTGAATAGTGTGCGACTGTATTGCCAAAGTTGTGCAACCTGAAGGCCGCACTAATCGTTTTTAGGTTGGCAAATTAAAATCAACCAATCGGACGTGCGGTATTGAAGGAAAGGCTGGCAGGAATGCTGTACTTTTGCTGTAGTAATTAAACTAAAAATTTATTAATAGACTTGATGGCTCAGGTTGTGCTGCCTGATTTATAAAGGTTTGAAAGTAAATAAATTGAATTGCAATAAAGCAATTTAAATAGTGAAGTTCTTCGAGCGATTTTTGATTAAAAGAAATTAGGAGTCTGAGAGGTATGGAATTTTCTGCTATTTTTCCGTTATGCAAGAAAATTTATGGGAATATTATTATGTGTGCGGGGGGGGGGGTCATATTCCACAGACCTTCCAGTCTTAACTTTTTACTTAAATTCTAACTTTAAAGTAACGCAAAAAATAGTCGCTAGATTCAGAGAGAACCTTCTGGGTTCTTCAAATCTTCACAGATCCTCTCCTCTGTAGTAATTGATAATTACGTAGGGAAATTAGTGGGAATTGACAATACTAAGTCTTGAATGAAAATTTATTTAAATACAGGTAATCTAATCCAGCGATTCTCAACCTGGAGGTCGCGACCCCCAAATTGGTCGAGGATCAATTTTACATTTTTGTTTTAATTACTTTTGAATTTCAATTGGAAATTAGTAACCTGTATTTTAAGATTTCCCAATTGAATATAGAACTGATAAACTCTATTTTTTATTACTGACATTGTTGGGGTCGCAGAAAATAAGCGTCTTAAAAAGGTTGAGAACCGCTGATTTAATCAATCAGGTGAAAAAGTCCTTAAAATTTTTTAACAGTTCTACACCTCTTGCAGTTGTAATTCAGAGAAGGTCAACTGCTATTCAGAAAACGTCAATTGTAATTCAGATTTCTCAATTGATATTTAGAAATTGTTAATTGTAATTCAGATTTGTCAATTGTTGTTTGGTCTAATCAACAGCTTACAATTGGTAATTTCCTAGATTTACTGTAGCCTATAGGAGATATTCTTATTCGTGCACTGGGGGGTATTCCATACCCCCCAGACCCCCCGGTTTGGCTTAGTTTTTTTTAAAATCTTAAATTGTTTTAATGATAATAATTTACTGATTCCAAGCAGGATCATCTACTTCAGTTTTTTATAGCTTAATCTAATTTTGATTAAAGAAATGGGGGAATACCCCCAGACCCCCCGGTTTGCCTTGTGTTATTTTTAATTTTTTATTGATTTAATTCAGAAGGGGTTTTGTATGAGAGACAGTGCAAATGTACAAATGTCAAGCTGCAACTTCGTTAATTTCTTAAACAAAAATATTTCTCAGATAAAATACTCTAGTATTTCTCCCCCCTTCCCCCCCAACCCAGTATACAAATAAGAGTTTGTCTAGATTATTGCTTTATTTAATTAGCCAATCATAATTTTCTGCTAGGAGGATTTATTTACTTTTTATTTAATTTTTTTCAAAGATATTCTTTCCAATTAGACGCTAGTTGGATATCCGAAAAAAGCGTACGCCGCGCCATCTTCTGTTCAATTATGGCCAGATTCTCACCTAATTTATGCACAAAATCACCGCCTAGGCGGCGGCACCATAGCTGTCCAACTAGCGTATACAATAAATTATTTTAAGAAAAACTCCGATGTTACAACTGTGGGACCGGGGGGTCTGGGGGGTATGGAATACCCCCCAGCCACAGGACAAAATTATTCCTAGAGTTCCATTCCAATTTTTGAAACCACAGTCGAATTGTATCATTTTATTTCTTTCAGAGATATTCTTTCTAACCCCATGCCCCCCTAGTTGCGCCTATGACTGTTAGATTTAGTACTTGTTTTAGACAGCGCGCCTTTAACGGTTTCTGAATATCAACTGACGATTTCTTAAATATAATTGACGACTTCTGAATATCAATTGACAAATCTGAATTACAGTTGATGACTTCTGAATTACTGGTTGAAAAGGTGTAGTCAGTGCTGACTACAAAACCGGGAGGTCTGGGAGGGAAGTGTTGTTCCGGGAAACAATATTAAATATTTCAATATTGAAACTATAGCATTGATTAAAATGATATGAGACAATTTAACATAAGTGATCACGAAAAAACGCATTTTATGATTACTCCCCCCCTCTCCCCACGTCATCAACTCTCACAAAACGTTTATTTCAAAAAGGCCGGTTAAATGTAGGTAAACTGATTTACATGAACCGAGCTGAAAATGTTTTTCAGGTATAAGGGTTCTATCGATTTCTATTTAAAAGCTACTAACATACAAATCTATTTTTGTAAAAATTACAGCTGTAGGGGACCCCTCCCCTGTACAGTGGCTCCCCCTCGTGTTGGTAAACAACATTACATGTTTAAATATCATGCGAAAACCTTATAAAATCACTTTAGCTTTTTAGAGAATGATGACCTTTACAGACCGGGAGGTTTGGGGGGGGGGGGGTGTGTATGAAATTCTCTCAGTAGTCAGTACTTCTGTAAATTAACTATTCAGAATCGAGCAATGTTGCGAACATAGGCTTTGAGTTAAAAAAAAGTCGGCCCACCAGCATAATTTTTGTTTCCTGTTTTAAGGTAAATATAGTAATTTTACCTTGTTTTCTTAAATAAAAATTGAAGCTATAATAAAAAATAGCTTCAAAGGTGCTATTTATGATAATTAATAGTAGCTTAATCGACTTTTAATTCGAAGCTACTTTTACTTTTGTATGCGTAGGTTAAGGAAAATTGTAGCAAGTAGTTTTTAGCTAAATTAACTGGGATTTGAGCTGGCCAGCTAAGCTAGCTGGAATCTTTAGCTGTAGCTTAATAATCGCAACATTGGTGTTCGTCATACTACTTGTTGCTTAAGTGAAAAATAGCTGTTAGCTGATTTTTAAAATTGCGTAGAATTGCGTAATGTTTTCGGTCGGTTGATTTATTTAGTTATAAATTATTGTGTAACAGCGGGAAGGGGATTCCCAGACGGGTGCTAAATTTCCACTTAGATCAGGATATTATCCCTAGTAAATCCATTATTTCGTGTGCCGACTAATTAATATTAAATAGACATAAAATTTTAGGTTGATTGCTTTTTAGGAATTTTAATAAGTTAACGGTAAATATTTAGTTTTAATCACAAATGCAGCAGTTTCGTTTTTATTGCCGTGCAATAAACGAAGAAAATTAAAAATGTTTGCATAAAATTGGAAGGAAAGATAACATGTAAAAAATCAATTAGGGATCATCTGAGGGGAGCGTGGAGTGGGAAGGGTAATCGATTAGATTACGATAATTTTATTGCTAATAATAAAGAGGTCAATTTAAATGTTTATCGTTAAACATGAAATTTTCAATATAACTAATTGTAAGACAGCTGAGTCCTGATTAGGGGTACGTGCGGGGGTGAGGCCACGACCTTGCCGTTGCCATGAAAACCAGACAACGCTTACCCCCTCTTTCTTTAACCTGGGAAAAATATGTAGAGAATTTTTACTGATATATTGAAATTCCATTATTTACAGAATATGATACTTGGAAAATTATATAAAAGCATGCCTTGGAGCTTTAAATATCCTTTGTTTTTCAGGACAAAATAATAAAATCCTGAAGACAAAAATTCTGTTAAAAAATTACAATAGATATTAACATGGTTGGATTTTTTTTGCAGCAATGTGGTCAACACGGTAAGGACGATTATCCTAACTGGCCTCGAGGTTCGATGGGGATGAACAAGCAAGGATACGAATCCAAGATGAACGAGAGTCAACATCAGATGCAAAAAGGTAATTGAATTAGTCTCTCATTTACCTGACCGTAACTTTCAGCTTAAAAAAATAATGATAACTGAAAGATGTAACTTTGGTAGTTTCATTGGTTTGGTTTTCGGTTCAACGTCCTTTCGCTCCGTTGCGATCTCATTCTAGAAATTCTGAAAGTTCCTGTATTCATAACTTTGACATTTTTTGTTTTTATTGGTTTTATTCATTTGCAGGCCCGAATTACCATCTAGGCAAACTAGGCAGCTCCATTGGGGCTCCAAATAGAATCCAATACGCTAATTATACCAATCAAACGTATCGAAAAGGTAAAAATGTCTTGAAAATCTTAAATTGCCCAAATGTTTTTTTAAAAATTCACTTCCACAGTTTAACAACTATTAAAATATTCAAGCATTAATTATTTATAAACTTGAAACCTGTTATATTATCAAAACTTTAGATATCTACTACATATAAAAATTACAAATTTGTTTTTGCTCGAAAAGGAAGTTAATAAATTTTCCCAACTAAGTACTCGGATAGCTCTCATCTATAATCGATTTTCCTTAGGAATTGCGATATAATGTAATATTATAACAACGTAATTTAATAACAAATTGGAAATTTTGGGTTCTAATCCCAATTATTTTGCTCGACATGCAAAAATCGTTTAAATTAAGAAACAGATCAAAAGTTGTCCTTGATCAAGGAGTGAATAAATTTCAAAATCGCCTTAGGTTAACCCGAAACTTCGTTACTAAAGGCAAAACATATGCAGTGTTTTGGCTTGCAAAAAAATTGTTATAAAAAATTCGCCAGTCGATTTCCTGTTCGACAACTTTAGAACTGGTGCTTAGTATGTTTATTATCGAAACTGTCTTCCTCTAAATTTTTAAATATTACTCTAGGATCAATTAAAAGGTGATTTATTCCTGCCAATATTTCTCATGTGCGGCAAAATGCTTCACGAAAAAATTTTACTTCTCCATTTTTTTTCCTACACGATTTCCGCCTCCCTCATTCTTCTGAATTTACTTTTTTTTGCAATCGACGGTAACTGCAAGTGCGGGAAACCCAATCAAACTCCGCGACGAGGTACCGGGTTGTCCTAACAGTATTTTGATAATAAGAGATAGCACTTCCTAGACCCAGGGGGCCAATTAATTATTGATATCAATCTGACAGCCGTGCGTGCGGTTGGTTAGCAGCGCTGTGCACGTATACTACTGTTCCCGGCGTTCGCTGCGGGAAGGCTACCAATCCACTGGATCGGAACCAACAGTTTCCACGCTCGAACCGAACCAAAAAGTTACAGGATGGACAGCACTTGGATACTGCAAATATAAAACGTTTATCTTACAGATGTGCGCTTCTGCTTGAGAACGCCACCACCCATTAAATATTCCCACCATCCAGGACGACAAGGTTGATGCAAAAAGTAAAATGAATTTTTATTAATAGAATTGTTTGTCCAAAAGTCAGAGAAAACACTTTACAAACCAAGATGGTCTGGGTCATCAAACAACAATAATGGAAAGGTACGAGAACTTTGAGTTTATCAAGTCACTCATAAAAAACATCCCCGAAGTCGCCAGACCTGGAAAATTACAGATCTAGAAAGACTTGATCTTTGTTTATACGTTAAATTTGGTTGCAATTACCGAAATCC
The DNA here is from genome assembly GCA_949152465.1 of Cantharis flavilabris. NCBI lineage: Eukaryota > Metazoa > Arthropoda > Insecta > Coleoptera > Cantharidae > Cantharis > Cantharis flavilabris. The sequence continues at coordinate 8,201,490 of OX424438.1, forward strand.
TATTTGAAAAAAGTTTATAATCTGTTGTTAGCAATAGCACGGCTAGAAGTCAACTGTGGCCAACACCAGAATGAGCAAATCAAATTTATCAAAATTAAAATTAAAAAAAAGAAATAGCTTAATTTAATTTCATCTTTGTAATTCTAAAATTTTTGTAGATATTATAATAATCTGGGGGCCGGGATAACGAGCTTAACCCGAATCTTTCTCTATTTCTACAGCATGTAATAAATGCACAGACTCCTTTGCATCAACAGCATCCCCAAACTTTCCCCCCATTTTTTCAAGTAACAGTTGAATCGTATTTTTTTATGTTTTTCAAAGATATTTCATCCAAGTAAATAAATAAATAATTTAAAAAAGAAATTTGATGTTACACCTGTAGAGGTCGTCCATTAATTACCTAAAGGTTTAGGGGGAGGGGGGGAGGTATCGGAAATGTTACGGACCCTTACGTGGGGGAGGGGAGGGTCCGACGTATTCTTTACGTAAGTATCGTAAAATACCATTTTTAAATTAAATTTTTAAAATAACCCGTTGACCTTTCTTTTTCGGTTTTCACTGTTTTTTAGGTACGCCACCGACCTTTTTTTTGGTATTCACTATTTTTCAGGTACCCCGTTGACCTTTTTTTTCGGTTTTCACTGTGTTTTAGGTACGCCGTCGACCTTTCTTTTTTTGTGTGCCCTTTTATGTCATGAAAATAATTTTAATAATCTTTACGTAAGATGTGACGGGGGGGGGGTGCCAAAATCTTACGTGCCCTTATGTGAGAGGGGAGGGGGTCAAAAATTACAAAAAACGTCCTTACGTAATTAATGGACAGCCCCGTAGGACCGGGAGGTATGGAATACCCCCCCCCCCGTACTCAAAGAAAAGAATCACTTAGTTTAGTATTGTTTTGGTCTAATCAACAGCTTACAATTGGCAATTTCCTAGATTTACTGTAGCTTATAAGAGATATTCTTATTCATGCACTTATTCATTCAGACCCGCCGGTTTGGCTTCATTTTATTTTTTATCTTAAATTCTTTTAATGATGATAATTTACTGATTCAAAGGAGAATCGTCTAAGCCAGCTTTTTATTGCTTAATCTAATTTTTAGCTTATAGGAGACATTCTTATTCGTGCACTGGGGGGTATTCCATACCCCCCAGACCCCCCGGTTTGGCTTCATTTTATTTTTAATCTTAAATTCTGTTAATGATAATAATTTACTGATTATAAGAAGAATCATCTAAGTTAGTTTGTTGTTGCTTAATCTAGTTTTGATTGAAAAATTGGGTAATACCCCCCAGACCCCCCGATTTGGTTTGGTTTTATTTTTCATCTTAAATTCTTTTAATGATGATAATTCACTGATTCAAAGGAGAATCGTCTAAGCCAGCTTTTTATTGCTTAATCTAATTTTTGGCTTATAGGAGATATTCTTATTCATGCACTGGAGGGTATTCCATACCCCCCAGACCCCCCGGTTTGGCTTCATTTTATTTTTTATCTTAAATTCTGTTAATGATAATAATTTACTGATTATAAGGAGAATCATTTAAGTCAGTTTTTTATTGCTTAATCTAATTTTGATTGAAAAAATTGAGGAATACCCCCCAGACCCCCCGGTTTCTCTTGGTGTGTCATTTTCAATTTTTTATTAATTTAATTCAGAAAAGGTTTTGTATGACAGACAGTGCAGGGGCACAAATGCCAGACTGCGACTTTGTTAATTTCTTAAACAAACATATTTCTCAGAGAAAATACTCGAGTATATCCCCCTCCCCTCCATCCCGGTATACAAATAAGAGTTTGTCTAGATTCTTAATTCAATTAATTAGCAAATCATAACATTAGGCTAGGAGGATTTTTTAAATTTTATTTCTTTCAAAGATATTCTTTCCAATTATACAATAAATTATTTAAAGAAAAACTCTGAATTTACAGCTGTGGGACCGGGGGGTCTGGGGGGTATGGAATACCCTCCAGAACAACATCTGATTATGTAAAATAAAGATGGACTTCTATTTCTAGAAGAATCTGCATACCAGAATTGTTTTTATAATTTTGGAAAATTTCAGATATTATTCTATAGGGTTCTCCCCCCACCCACCCCCCGGTCCACAACTGTAACATTCGTGTCCTTTCTTTGAATAATAATATTGATTTATTTAGCTGCATGAAAAATCGATTTTTGAATTTCGTTCAATTTGCGTCAGAATATTCTTAATCAATTTATGGCTGTTTACTCTCGAGAAACAAAAATATATAAAATTACCCAATATTCTATTGGTGAATTTTAAAACAGCCGATTTGGAGAAAGGAAAGCAGCATGACGCATGAGCATTTGTAGATTTTCGAAACAAATATTTGTTTCAGCTTTTTATGGTTTGTGAATTTGTGAATTTAGATCTTGACATAATAATTTTTTTAAATTGAGTTTATCGTCTAAACTTCAGGCTGCTAAAATCATACTATGCTGAGTGGGGGCGGCTAAAAGTCTTTAGTAAAAAAAATAAAAAATTAAGGAAAACAGAGAGGAAAACATTTTTCTAAGAAAAACAATCGTACCAAGTTCATTTTCAGTTGTGAAAAACATTTAGCAACGTTAGCACCGCACTAAAATGTACCATGAAAGTGAATACAGAATTGAGAGTGTAATGACAAGAAGAGTCATAATAAAATGGTTACCATGAGTCCCATTTAATCTTTCATTCAATTTTTCCCCTTACAAGAGGAACCTACAGCTATTAATTTTTTATATTAACGCACGTAATCCGTCGAGAGAAGCAGACCTTTTGTAAGATTAATTCCTGGAAACACTTAGTGAACTTACACTTGAATGTTATAGCTATAAAGTGATTGAATAAATAACCACTTCATTGTTATAACAAGTCGAACATTGACAGCATTTCCCACGCCATTTCGGTGGGTCTGGATCTGTAGTCATGCTCCGAGCAACATCCGACCTTTCTGACGTACTAACAAGTTGGTCAGTTCAAACATCGATGGACCCCCCCCCCCGCCCCCTAATTGTTATATTTAATTTCGTTCTACTTAAATCTTCTTTAAAAGAAAAGTTCTTGTGAAAAATGAAGTTTAGGGTTGAACAGGGTTGAATTAGTGACATAATATTGTGCGTCCTTGCGAAGCTTTTCTAAGTTTTGGAATTTATGTGCGAATTCTTTTCCTTGATAGGTAAAGTTTGTGGTTCTTTCTGTTTTGGAATTAAAAGTTGCCAATGTCAAGCGAGCGATAAATTATGTGCCGCCTAAACAAAATCGTGACCACGATTAACATTATGTAAAAATGACGTCATTTGCCAAAAGTCTGCAGTTTAAAAATTTAAGTGTACACGTATCTGCTAGATCTACAGGTGTCTTAGATGTTGAACGAACCTAACGTTTGTGCATGCATGCTAATTTTTTGAAGGAAGTGCGCCATTTTTGAAAATTTTACTTATCCTGTGTGTAGGTTTGCGAAGAAAGGGGCCAATTAAATATTCGAAATAGTTCGCTCGCGCTTAGGCAAATAATGCAAAAAACGAGTTTGTAATTAAATAAGCAAAATCTACCAAATCACTAATTAAATATCCAGCAAATGCTGACAAGTATTAAATATACGGCAGTCTTCTAACTTCATAAATTAGTGAATTGCATGCTATAAAATATTTTAGATGAGGTTAGACAGGTTTTCAAGTTGGCCGTGAAAACTAGAATTTGAGAGGTGCAAAGTTTAATTTCCAATTATATTTTTGATTATCGTATTTTGATAAAAATATATTATTTTAGGTCCGCATCGCATTGGTCGCTCGCTCGCTCGTCCGTCTTAACACTTAAATTCGTACCACAATTAGTTCTAATTACAACGTTTTAATTAATTCATTTAAAAAAACATTCTAATTCAAGTACACTCTTAAAAGCTACCAAACTCGGAAGAGAACACAAATTTAGAACAAGAACATTTTTTACATGTCTGTACTGACATGACGAAGCGAAAGTTCACATAAAGTGCGTCGAAATTACATCATTTTTAATTACATTTTAATTTTTTTTTATTGACGGACCCCAACTTGCATTTGGTAAAATGTAAACTTAAACGTTTGCTTTTTTTATTTATTATTTCGTTCCAAAATTTCGCTGCCAATATCAGGTACCGAAAAAATGCAAAGTAACTTCCGCGATTTAATTGAATCAAAATTTGACCCCCAATGAATTCTGGTTTATCAATTACCGATTTTTTGTTGCACGGAAGAGGTCATCGATAATGTAGGTTACTTTTTTCGCTGCTTGCCTGTTAAAATTATCAGGACTAAAAGGATTAAAAAATTAAAACCTCAAGGAAAAATTAGAAAATTGCCAAATTGAAAATATAACTGAAGATAAAGTATATTTGGATTATCAGATTTGGAATTGTTGAATCTCGAGGACAACCTGTTTTGAAATTAGGAACCATTTTCTTTATTAAACAACCTTCATTCCATCAACTCCTTGAATTGGCATAATATTACTAGATGCTTTGCATTTTTTTGCTTTTATTTCCTATTTGGTCCGATTTAATTGTTCCAATTTTAGCAAAATAAAAAATCAAAAACTAATATGAAGATTGGATTTCATCAAATACCCAATTTAACTGGGTATTCCATTACATGTTGTTGCCATAGCAACCACGAGTGTCCGTCACGGTTGGAATATCCAATCTTCCATTTGGAAAAATTCATCGTTTAAATATTTAAAAAATGATATTTAAATTAAATGGAGTTTAAGAATTATTTAAATTTAATTAAAATTAATTTGTATGTTTAAATGACGTTGGTGCTTCGACCCTTAAGTAAGAGAAACTGGTCTCAGACCACAGGAATTTTCTTAGGTTCCACTTCCTTGCAAGTAAAACAGTAATTGGGAGATGACGCACAGTTTACTTTTGTGGCAACCGGGGGGGGGGGGGGATGAAATGGCTTACAGCGGTATTTTCGAAAACATTTGGTCTAACAAATTCTCATCATAATTTTTTTACTTATTTTCAAAGATTCGACGTTTTCTTCTGGTTGTATGGTTTTCGGAATATTCTCCTTGAGCTTGTGCTTATAATACCTCTCCCCCTCTGCCCCCCCCCCAATTTTAATGGATATTTATTTGTATTTTTTTTATTTAATAAATTTTTTCGTAAGCTCAGTGAATTTAGGTTAATTAGTATGGCAGTTTTCGGTTCAGTGCAAATACTTCTTCTTCTTCGTCTTCTTCTTCTTTTGCAGAGGAGTCGTGGTGGAACTTGGCTGAAGCCAAGATGACGTTCTTGGAAATTTTAATTAATGGGGAGGTTTCCCGTGGCCTTCCCCACAGCCTACAGATCTATGTTGGGTTTTAGATCACCAGGATTTAAACTGCGGTTACCCGCTTCCCAGTCGACCGGATTTCCTTTCACTTCTACACCAGATTTCCTTTTTCCTTATTGTTTCCCTTATTTCCTTATTTAATTGAAGGCAAACTTTGATTGCCATTAATAATCATGGAACACTACATAACACAAAATATTTTTTTTTAAATTTTTCATAAATTTACTAGTCAGATGTCAGGAGGTAACATATTCGATGTTAGCTGCGGAAATATATAGAAATAATCATTTGTACTTATTCCATATCTCCCCCCCCCCCCAACCCCCGGGTCAACAAAACATTTATATTACTTCCATCGTTGATTATAAGATTGATGTTTCTACTTCTTTTGTACCAGAATTTGTAAAACTGCGTTTAGAAACTTAGGCAATTCACACAAATTTAGTGGCATAGCCCCCCCCCCACCCCCCAGATTATAAATTAATGAATTCGTTGTAACTATTGCGGTGCAGAAGCTCGTTTGGCGTTCCAGGAGTGAGAGCTGGTTTTTGAAAAAAGTCGTAAAAGCTGTTTTATTCTCCACCCCCTCTCCCCTCTTTCCCAAATTTACGAAAGAAAGAGTAGCTTTTGAAAAATAAAAGTAAAAATAATATGTAATTCAGCTGTCTCGCACTGGGCAAACAAGTAACTATCTTTATAATCTGTTTTTCTCGAAAAAATAAAGTAATTTTCTTATGACCATTTCTGTGCTTCGGAGAGAACGAAAAACTGTTAATCTTTTCTGGATTCAACCAAAGCTGTCTCAATTTATAATAATTAATGACGAAAGGTATTAAAATTATACGTCATCTTTAGAGAGAGATGTTGAAAATAAGGATTGGTGACCGGGGGGTCTGGGGGGTATGGAATACCCCCCAGTTATACACAAGCAACTGGTTATCTCCAATTAGCAGTAGCAGTAAGAAGGGAAAAAGCCGAAATTCAGCAGTGGACAAGAGAGCTTGAAGACGGAACGTCAATGCTGGATTTTGGAGATTCAAAGAATCATCTTTGACGATTATGAATTCCACTTCCAAATCTCACTAGGACGAACGATAAGGAAGAGATGTAGTTGCTCGATTCTGTACATCTTCAAAAATAAAGGATGAGGTTGCTTGGTTTGTGTTAGCTTGATTAGCTTATTGGTTGTTTTACAAGTCAACCAAGGAACTTGGTTTTTCCATAAGTCTACCTTTTTTTACCTTTTTAATCGGTGGGGGGGGGGCTACAGAAACTTTCTCTTAGTCACGCATTCAAAACCTTCAAAGCCTTCAAAACTCTTCAAATTTGGTTTTCAATCTCACCCAATCTCACGTGGGAGAGGGGGGGTCTCGGAAAATATCACGTAATTTTTTTTCGGCAATAAACTGTGAAATTGCCAGTTAGTAAGTAAAAAAAACAAGCTCACGTGAGATTGAAGGGGGTCGAGGCAAAAAATCTTAAGACATCTTACCAGGGGAGAGGGGGGGGGTCAAAAAATCCCAAAAATTGTAAGATTGTTTTTGTAGTAGACTCGCTTCATTATGTTATCCATGATAAGAGCAATAATTAGATGAAGTGCAATCACTGTTCTGTTACTGAGGGATCTGGGGAGGTTTGGAATACCCCCCCCCCCCTTTCCCCAAAGAGTTGATTATATGGTACTTATGCGCTAAATAATTATCCGCTAAATAATTAAATTAAAAATTTTAAAGATTATTCGTTAATAGGCATCGGAGGGGGGGGGGAGAAATATTATCAATATTGCCAATAAACGAGACAAGTTTTTTTTAAATATTTTAAATTTTCCACAGGTGAATTGTTTAAGTCTGATTTGATTATTTAAGTTGGTGGGTGAATATGTAAATCAGTTCATTTCCATAACTTCCAAAAATTCTAATTTCCTTTCAGCCTGTTTTTTGCGTCGCCTTATAAAATTATCGAGGGAAATTGAACTTTGACTTACCTATAGTGGGTATCTATTTCTTATTTAAATAATAATTTATTATCGGTTCGATTTTCTGTGCTACTAATATAATTTGTCATATATTTTTTAAATATGAGAACGATCGTGGGGCAGCGAGGATGTGGAAAATTTTCGTAAGTTTCAATTTCAATTAATAATTTAGGTTTCGATCAAACAATTTCAATTGAGTATGTCATTTCAAAATAGATTGTAATTTTATTTTTGAAGAAAAATTTGACGTGCAATACGTACGGGCCGAAATTACAAAATTAAACGAAACACTAAAATAAAAGTTGACATCTGATTATAAATAGACGTACGTGATGGTATCGAATCGATCCATCAATTTTCTGGATAGCTACTTCAAATTGTACTAGGTTATTTCGTTTTCAGTTTTAAAACTTTATGGAGAAGCTTTCGTCGTCTACGACATCCTCGGGTGCGGGATATTTTACTTTGGATAGGAATGTTTTTAATGGTAATGAATTGATTTACGTCAGATTCGATGAATATTTTTGATATTAATAAATTAAGGTTAATTATGTGAATTATTAACAAAAAATATATTGTTGTGGTACTTACATGTTAAACAAAAAACATACAAGGTAATCAAGGTTTTAATATTTAATACACAAAATAACAATTAAGCTTGTGTACGTGGACCAAAAAAAAAAGAAATATATATAGAAATAAACACGAAGATTGTTTGTCTGGAGATAATAAACTGGAAACTATTTTATTTCGAAGGGTAAAAGTGCATAATATATTTGAGTCGATATTGACGTTTTGCATTGGCTAACAAATAATTCAAAATTGCGTTTTATTGCACCACACACCCGGTGCATCCCCAAACTAAAAAAAGTGTTTTTTCCTCGATTGTTATTTCAAAGCCTTATCGATAATTGATTCGCCATTTCTGTTTTGATACAATTTAATTATTCACAAAACCGCGCCGCGTGCATTTGTTTGTTCAAAAGAAATTTTTGTATTTTTACAAAACTGTTTTACAAAATAATTTTTCAAATAGGTTAGTCGCGGTTATCTTAATCAATTTATTTCATAATTTGAGCAATGCGGTTTTTAGTCGAGCGTAAAATAAACTAAAATTTTTATTAAATTAATTTATACGCAACTTTTTCTTGTTTTTTCTTGCCTTGTGCCACGCTTGGTTAGGCTTTAATGTTGAGGAAAAAACTTGTGTAAAACGTGTGGTTAGAGAATGAAAATATGACGCTGTTTAAATTCATTTTCTTTTCACCACTTGGCTTTTGTGTGTTTCGAATTTCTGATAATTACAAAAAGAGAAACTTACTTCGATACTTCCGCATTGCTTTGCACAATGCCAACTCTTAAATCTGCAAATTCCACAACTACATTATTTTTGGATTGTTTCGCACGACTACGCGGGCGGTTGTAGTTAGAAAATGTGTCTCTAGCATGCTAGCAACTACATCTTTTTTTTTAATTTTACTAAATTTTTCCAAAAAATACGAAAACATCTTCCTTTGCGCCCTTGATGTACAATATACTATTTTCGCTCTAAGAACGGCAAGTAAAATTAGACACAAAAATTTTTGAATTTACAATCCAAAATTTCGCTTTTATTTTATAATCTGTGACGTCATTTGCAATGTTTTTAAATTGCAACCCTAATTTTTCTAGAGCACAAATATTTCAAAAGAAATGAAAGGTCTGATCTTCAAAAGAATAAAAGTTTTTGGGATATTAACTTCCAAAGTTACAAAAATATATTATGTTCGTGTTTCTAAGATACATCAATCATCATTAATGGGGCATTGGAAAAATAGTATATTACACAACAAGAGTACAAAGTTTTATTGTCGAATTTTATACTCTAATATTATTTATAATTCCAATTGCAAATTTTTAACTCAAATTAATAAAACTGCAGAAGGGAGGTTTTTTCCCTCTTCCCCTACTACCCCCCCCCCCCCTCCCGACCTCTCGGTCTATAACAATATAATTATATTGTTTAAAATGGCCAGTTGTATGGTTTAAAGGCTACACCGGCTGATTGAGAAGAGGAAAACCACCCCATTAATTATATTCTCTAGTAAGTCATCTTGGCTTCGTGAAGGCAAGCTAGAGATTCTAAGTTCGAATTAATACGGAATATAATACATGGGGTGGTTTCCAATTGCCTTGTCCGACCTTAACCTATAGATTCTCTTAGACAGATTACATAGTTTGGATTTGAACAAAATTCCGAATATATTTTTAAAGAATCTACAAATGAGATGGAGGTTTCTTTGTTTTATTATTAAGTGATTCTTTAACTCAAAATTTATACGCGAATAATTCCTTCATTAATATTTGAAAAATTAATTTTTTTTAAACTGATTGTTACGACCATAACTGGGGGGTATTCCATACCCCCAGACCCCCCGGTCTATATAAGTCAAGTTATATCTTTCTATCATTTGAAGAAAATAATGAGAATTTTTCGTAGTTACTCAACTTAAACTTGAGTACGCAGGGAAAAACCGCCAGGGGGGAAGAATTTGTATGGTGGGAGCCTCCCCCTTAATATTTTAGGCAGTTTGTACACTGTACAAATACCTACCCCTCAGTGCACAAGTAAAAAATCTTCCAAATGTTATGATTTGCGTAGTAAATGAATCAAGAATCTAGACAAATGGGGGATATTTCATACCCCCAAATCTCGAGAATTTTCTCTAAAAAATATTTTTGTTTAAGAAATTAACAAAGTCGCAGCCTGTCACTTGTGCACCTGCATTTTCCCTCATACAAAACCTCTTCTGATTTAAATCAATAAAAGATTAAAAATAACACTAAGGCAAACCGGGGGTCTAATATCCCCCAGTGCACAACCGAATGTTATGATTTGCCAATTAAATGAATTAAGAACCTAGGCGAACTCTTATTTGTATACTGGGCGGTATTCCATCCCCCAAGTTTAAAAAAATTACTCTTCTTTGAGTACTGGTGGTACTTTCTTTTCGGGGGGGGGGGGGATTACAACTCAGCACACACATAAGAGAATCCGCTTGACGCGATTTGATGGTTTATTTTGTAAACGATTTTTCTTCTTTTTTTAATTGCGTTTTTTCTGGTGAAAATTAATTGACTGTACTCGACAATAACTTCACTGCAAGTGGAGAAAATCTGAAGTATTTTCTCTAAGAAAATTTTTTGTTCAAGAAAATTCCGAATCCACAGGTTGACTCTAGTGGACCTGCCCTACCAAATCTCTCCGGAATGAAATTAATAAAAGATAAAAATAAAACTAAGATAAACCGGGGGGTCTGGGGGGTATGGAATACCCCCCAGTGCAAGAATAATAATATCTTCTATAAGCTAAAAATTAGATTAAGCAATAAAAAACTGACTTAGATGATTCTTCTTTGAATCAGTAAATTATTATCATTAAAAGAATTTAAGATTGAAAATAAAATGAAGTCAAACCGGGGGGTCTGGGGGGTATGGAATACCCCCCAGTGCAGGGCTGAGCAGTATTTGAAATACTTGTATTTGAAATACATTTTGTATTTTGTATTTTGTATTTCAACACATATTTTCAATTTATTTGTATTTTCAATTTATTTGTATTTTCAATTTATTTGTATTTTGTATTTCAAATACATATTTTCATGTATTTTGGCCACCCCTGCCCCAGTGCACAAATAAGAATATCTCCTATAAGCTACAGGAAATCTAGGAAATTACCAATTGTAGAAAGCATCTGTTGATTAGACCTAAACAACACTAAACTAGGTGATTCTCTTCTTTGAGTACTGGGGGGTATTCCATAACCCCCAGACCCTCCGGTCTATATAAGTCAAATTATATCTTTCTATCATTTGAAGAAAATTCTGGGAATTCTTCCGAGCTGTACTAAAACTTAAACTCGAGTACGAAGGAACAGCCACCAGAGGGGAAGAAGGGGTATAAAACCGTCAACACCTTGAAATTTTTCAAAAATCACTTACACTGTAGATATTTAATAAATTATTGGAACTTCTTTGAAAAAAATTTGGAAAGGCTAAAACAAAAATTTCAACAGTTGACAAACAGAGGAAGATTTAGAGAAAAAATAAATTTCATTTTTGATTTTTCAAAGAAATTAAACTAAATTATTATCGGTCCGGGTCTGTCTGATTCAAAACGGATGAAAAAGAAGTTTGCAATTTTAAAAAATAAATCAAAAATAAATCTTTTGTAAAAATTTTGTTAATAAATATTTTTTATTTTGTTTTATTTTATTATTTTTTATTTTATTTTATTTTACATATAAAATCGAAATTAAACAAGATATTATCCCCCTCTCCATTTAAATTAACATTTTGAAATAAATTCGTCGTAAAATTTTGGATTTTATTCATATTTTCTAAAATTTTAAGAATTTTTATATTGAAATTACATTTAGCTCAAAAATGGGTTAGAGAGAAGGGGGGGGGAGATTTTTAACTTGATCGACATATCATTTTGTTACATAATAACAAAATTATTTTTAAATAATTCCTTTAATTTTTTAATCACATCAGTAAAATAAGTCGTTAATTGTAAGCTCCCCCCCCTCCCTCCATTGAAGGGTTTCGATATTTTAATGTCATTGTTCTAATTTTAAATAAAAGTGCGGAATGTTTTTTTAACATTTTTTTCATGTGGACTTCAAATAATTGGGTAATACAACATAATATGGCTATAATAATATCAACCCCCCAGCTCACTCGAGTATCATTAATCTTACTTTAAATATAAAAAAAACAAATCAATATAGTATCTACCATACCTATAATAATAAATAGATAAATTGAAGAAACATGTAGTTCATTTTTTATTAATCTTGACTGTTTAATATAATATTATTTTTTACTGGCGACATTATTTACCCTCGTGGCCTTTTTGTATTTTTGTCTAAATAAATAAATTCAATTAAATAGAGTAATATTTTATGTATTTTCAGATGAAACGAATTATTTTGTATTTTTTTGGTTTTAAAAAAATTAATTTAATTTATTTAAATTGAAAATTTCAAATTTTAATTTATTTCCTTTGCAATTATTTAGTTAATTTTTGTAATGGAATTTTAAATTTTGCACGCTTGAAAGGGGGGACGGAGAGTCTTATCTAGCACAAAAGAGTGAAATAATAATTAAAATTTGCATAATATGAATCAAAAACATTTTAACAATTATAATTAATTAAGTGCTTAAATTATTTTTGTTTGATTATCATTAATAACATAAACATTATCGAAAGTTTGTGATTGTGAATAATTCGGTAAAATTAGCATAAGAAAATTGTCAAGGTCTCGTTAATTACATAATTTTGCATTTTAAGCGGAGATAAAAATACTATTTTGGATAATTTATTTAAGGTAACAAATTTTTAATTAATCTGTTTACATTTTTAGGAATGGAGGAACACCACATGGGCACACCTGGACTTTATACGAGCGGTCGTTCGACGTCCAGCAGCTCGAGTCCGGGGGTACCTGGGTCGAGTCCGGCTCTGTTGGTCGTACCGCAGCCGATAAATGCGACCAAGATGGGCGGCATGCAAAACGGGGGACCTCAGCCTAGGAAGTATCAATGCAAAATGTGTCCTCAAGTAAGTTGAAACAAATCTTAAAAATATCACAAAAAATCGCTTGTTCCGATTTCTCGGGAGTTCCTTCGGTTAATCGGCTTCCGCCAAATGCAACGCTTCCTGTTTAAAAAGAGGGTGCAAAATGAGTTTTTTGTGAAACGAGATATTTTTAAAAGCCGCTCATCCACCCCCGTCGAATTGGGAATGCGCAGTTCATGGGAAAATCTGGTAGTAGCACCCCTGGGTTTCAGGTACCACTCATTATTGTTATATATTCGACCCACACCTGTTCAAAATTCACCTTGAACTTTGATAGAAACTAATTTAAAATTTTATTCTTTGTCTACGCGTAACACTAAATTTTTATAATCTTGAGAAATTCATTTTACTGATAATCTAACCTTCATTTGTACCAATGGAAATTATTGCAAATTTAATTAGTTACGTAATTCAATCCGGGCTATGAGAAAATTTGCAACTGAAAATGTCGCAAATACACTAAACTTGATTCAAAAAAACCTTGAATTGTTTAATTTAAATTAATTAAAAATTATTGGGAGATCCTCGTCGATCATAAAGCAATTAGATACGAGGCTTTATCAGAAAATTGTTCGATTAGCATTTTAACGTGCGATGGGAACCAAGGCGGAAAAGGTGGGCTCATTTGAATATTATTTGCGATGGATGCATTTCTCTAATCTCCTAATCGATAATGTCGTCGTCACCTAAAATATTTATATAAAATAAAATTAGGGCAACCCTTTCGTTTCATTCAAAGCAGATTTTGGCAACTCGAAGAATACACATCGGTTGATACATCTCAATATATGTATTTATCCCTGCACCTAAATTCTCTCACCTGACATAAAGACGTTATTTTACAATTTAAGTATCGATAAGTGGTCTGATCCCTTTTTTTCGCATTGAATTGCTAACCTATATTTTGAATTGATTCCGACCTCAATTGGCACACGACTTAGGGTTAATATTTGAAATGGTAATATATTAACCCTATAGATTTACAATCCTTTCGGTGCGCTCTATAAATGTCACATTAGAGACGAAGAGACATCATTAGCAATTTTTTTTTCGCTCTGCTTTTTTCGCTTACGCAATTACCAAATTTAATTATTATTATTTATCGAGTTCCAGTTGCGGAAATATTAAAATTGTTGCTCTATACAGAATAATGATTTAAACAAATAACACATTAATCAATCAATTGATTAAAAACCGACATTAGATCAATCAAAACATCAAGCCGAATTTTTTTTCTAAATTAAAAGAAAATAATAAATGAGACACGCTTTCTAAGACCGAATGCTAATTCGTAGCATTTGTAATTAAAATGAGGAACGAAATTAATCAATAATTGATTGTTTATTGCATCGCCATTTATTGATGGATCATCAGATTTACCTTTAAAGTAAACATAAAAATATATGACGCAGCCTCTACAGAATTTATTTCCCTCATCTTCAATCACCGCAACATATATAAAAGAATCTATGAGTTCCCCTGCACCGACTCACGAAAAGCTCGCCCTCTCTCTCTCGCTTCCGTAACGGGACGACTTAAACAAAGACAAAAAAGCCAATGCAACCTAAACAAGCATTTTATTGAACCAGAAATCTGATTATTAGGTAAGATCAGGTAGGTGTTTTTTAGGACCCAAAAAAGTCGCAGGTAAAAAATCGTAGACGGACTTGACCTCTCTCTACCTTAATAAAAAAATTCGAAGCCATTCAATGAAAGTGAAACAAATATTAGTTTGCCTATCGTTTTTTTCCTTACTGATTTATGTTTCTATTTTTTACAATTTTGTGACCTACATTTCCACTTTTATTGCTTTTTTTGAAGCCGTTCCGACGGGCGTAGTAAAAAGGACCGATTTGCCTTCCGTATGTCCTCCCTAAATCCCTAGTAGCCCCCCATAAAATATATTATGCGGATATAAAATGCTATTTTGAAAAAATCGTAAAAATACGTTTTTTGTCACGTTAGAAAAATGTCTGCCCCCCCCTTTTCACCACAAAGTAAATCTGTTTAACCTGTAATTAATTTAATAATTTTTATTGCAGAAATTACCCTTCCAAGTTAACAATTTGGTAAGAAAAATTGCGTTTTAAGTTTGATTTTGTGAACCCCCCGAAAATTAAATGTTTTCGTTTGTTTGTGAAATAACTTAATTTTTTAAGTGTTGCATTTTGTAAAACAACATCCGGTTTGGTGAGGTAATGCGGTTAATGGCTCAATTTTAAAAATGCGTGTACGCAAAATTTGTTTTGTTAGCTCCCCCTGGTAATTTTATTTAATTTGGCAGCAAAATTACCCGAACAGGTATTTATTTTTCGTTCTTTTAATTTTAGTTTTTCGATAGGAAAAAAATAGTTTACTCTGTTTTTTATTATTTAAAGTGCCAGATTAGGCTTTCGAAGTGCCGTCGTCTAAAAATCGGTAATTATTTTATAATACCAAGTAATACCTAGTATGTACATTGCGCTCGGAAATTATCTTACAGTTTATCCTGGGTTAAAATTCAACTAACCGATTTGAATTTACATAATGAACTTTAATATCAAACGGTAACTGTTCATCTGGTTAACATACCGATGGGAATTGGTGGGTACCTCCAGAATTACCTAGATGTTATACAATTTTTTTTTAATATTTTTTATTAATATGATCCCGCGTCTGAATGTACAAAAATTTTAAATTACGTTATCTTCTTCAGAATCAATCAACCGGCATGGTTCTTGGAAGAAGAAATCTGCGTCATAACTGATTTGAGTATAACATAAAATAACAAAACTAAAATCAAACAATATCCTGAAATAAGCTAACTGGGGGGTATTCCATACCCCCCAGACCCCCCGGTCTGTAACTTCATTTTCGATATAATTTTTAAAATTTCGTAGAAAGTAATTTTTTCATGACTGTATGCATAGTCCGAGTGTTTCATTTTGAAAAAGTTGAAATAATAAAAAACAATTTTGTCCCTCAATTATTTCCCAGCGACCCCCCCCCCCCAGGGCAATGTTAAACTTATTTGTTAGCTGTCTATTGTTGAAAAATTGCTGTTTTCCAATGATATTAGTGTTAACGGTTTCTGCTCTAATAACTGATTAGAGCAACACAAAACAGTGGCGTAGCCAGAAATTTAGTGCCCCCCCACTCCCCGAATTTTAAATTTTTAATTTACTTTTTATTAAAAAAAATATTTTTAAAAAGCCGCACAATAGGTTTATTACACAAGATGTATAAATGGATCATTTTAAATTTCGAATTAATAATTTTCAGGGGGGGCAGCCCCCTCCTGGTTACGCCACTGACACAAAATAACAAAGCTAAAATCAAACAATATCGACGAAAGAGCTTTGTCTGACAAAATGAAATAAATATTTTCGGTTATATATTTCCTGGTAACTGTGGGGGGTATTCTATACCCCCCAGACCCCCCGGTCTACAATTTAACCATCTAAGTAATTTTTATAATTTCGTGGAAAGTAATTTTTCATGACTGTATGCATACAGTGTTTCATTTTGAAAAGGTTGAAAAAGTAAAAAACAATTTTGTCCCCCAATTATTTTCCCAGCGATCCCCCCCCCCCTAGAGTATAGTAAAACCTATTTGTTATTTCTCTATTTTTGAGAAATTGCTATTTTTTAATGATAATATATGGTTAACTACTTCTGTGTTTTGGGAAGTTTAACTATTAAAAACTCTAGTTTGTGGGGTTTTTCATACCCCCCTCCAAACCCCCAGTCTGTAATATTATCTTCTAATAACAACTATTCATTATAAGCAATGTTTTCGTGATTGTACAGACAAAATTGGAATTTTTGTTCAGCTACTGCAAGAGCTGATCCAGACAAAGTTTAAAAAGGGGGGTGAACAACAAGATCTTTTTTGGGGGGGGGGTCTAAATAAATATATACAAAATTTTAAGATTTTAAGTAGGTATATTTTTCAAATTTTGATCAAATATTGCAGTTTTTGGTGGTTCATGGAGAACGTAGTTACCCTGTTGATCTACTGCGGTTTCCATATTTTGGTTTGTTTTCAGCCGGGTAAGACTGAGGATTCAGTATATTTCCACATTTTTCTTAAATAATTTTGAAGCATTTCATCTTGATTATTATTATTCTCAGTCGGAAATCGCGGATCTCTGTTTTTTGTTTTTTGCCCCCCCAACCCCCCCCCCCCCCCCGTCCAGGTAATACGATTCAAAATAAACAAAAAAAATTTATTTGTGATAGCAAAACTGGAATGGTACTATAATCTTTACCCAGTTATACATATTTAAATAAACAGCCATTTTAAATCTAAGCACCCCCCATAACCGGGGGTCTGGGAGTATGGAATACCTCCCAGTGCATAATTTTAAATATTGATTTATCGGTTTATGAAAATGGAAAATTTAAATACCCTGATTCAATTAAATGCAATTCCTCTATATTTCATACTGGTACCGTATGCTAGGTGATAGAAGATATGGCAGATTTCCCTTTTGTGACGTCATGACATTACATATTCCTGATTAATCATTTTTTATAATTAAACGGAGAAGCTGATGTTAAGCTATGGTGATAACGGCATTGGATTGTGGTAACATTTGAAAGATTTGTAAGGGGGCGTCCATTAATTACGTGAGGTGTTTAGGGGGGGGGTTGAGCCAAATCTCTCCCAATCTCACGTGGAGGAGATGGGGAGGGGGTTTCAGCAAATATCACGTAATTTTATTCTCTTAACTAGTTTTAAATAAAAATAATTCAGCAAATTATGTTTTTTTAAATAAATCCAACGTAATTAAGCACAGATTAACGTAAACAATCTAATCTGACGTGAGATTAGGAGGGGGTCGATCCAAATCTCACGACATCTTACCAGGAAAGGAGGGGGAGTCTAAAAATTGCCAAAATCACCTCACGTAATTAATGGACGCCCCCTAACCTCAGTGGTCTGTAGTTGGGGGGGGGGGTTTAAACCCTTAGACTCCCCGTCTCGGTTTGTAATGCTGTTTCTTAGGTATATTTTTTCTTAATATTATCAAAAGTGATTTTTTGGGAAAGGGCGGTATGGCTGCCATTTTTAGGACATCTTTCACATTTTTCGTTCGACTATATTCTACATTCTAGAGTGTGAGAACGTTATTGTCTTCGCCGCCTATGTTTCTCTTCCTTTTCTTTTCCAAAATTCCAACTATAATAATTAATTGTGTATTTTTGAAAAATTACAATTGTTCAATAATAAATATTTCGATCTGGAAAAGAATGGGGTTGCATTCAAATACACATAACAGTTCTGGGTAAACCGGGGGGTCTGGGGGGTATGAAATACCCCCCAGTGCATAATCATAAAAATCTTTAAAAAAAAATCTGCACGAAAATCAGACAAAAGATCAGATAATGATTTCCTTCAAAATTCCCGTATCATAAAATTAAGTTAAAATTCAAAGCGAAAATTGTTTGGAGCTTTTTAATTTTTGAAACAGCACTAATCGCTGATTTTGAAAAAAATTTTCAACGACGATAAATCAATCATTAATTTGTCTAATTAAAAAAAATAACAATAATTTATGACACAGAAACAGTAATTTATGAATCAAAGCTTTCACAAATGGAGGAGTGCAAGCACAGAAAATGGGGTAAATTAGGTGGCCTTGAAATTTTTTAAATCGGCGATCCGGTGTTTGAAATAAGTTTTGATGAGCCTCCAAGAGTCAATTTTTAAACAGCGGGTCATATCATCTAATGAACTTCTGCTATAACAAAAAATGTTTTTATCTAAATATTTTTTGTACATTATTTAATGAAAGGGTTGAAAATGAAAACGAAAGGATTTAAATTAATGAATGGTGGTGGTGGTGTTTCCTATTCACCACCTGTGTTTAAATTAAAACAAAAAATATGTAAATAATTTCACTTTCTACTTTGATTTAACAGACAGGTGATCTAAACTTTTTTCTAAAAACCACCCTTATTCATCCAACACATGACCTAAGCTAGAATAGTTTTACTAGACAAGTTCACACGGTCTTGAGATCGCAGTGGTTCAAACAATCACTGCGGTTGTGTCTAGGGTCATTTTTCACCATTTCTCTTGCACTTTCCTAACAGATTTTCCCGACCTGACCGCTGTGTTTGCTGACCTGTCGTAGTGGGTCAAAATAATTTTGCGGTTTAACCCGGGAGTGGCGTTTCGGAGAGGAAGATGTTTTTCACTTCTCTGGACGATTGTACCCCATGTGGCCGGTATATTGAGGATAAAAAAATAAATGTAAACATATCCGAGATTGGGGGTGGGATTTTAAAGAACATATGTGAAGGCATTAAATTCTTTTGAAAGTAAAAGTGGTTGCTTATTCAAATTTATTTATTTTTTACTTCTTTTTTAGTTTATTGTGTATTCGTAAAAAAATTGAAGTGGATTGCATATTTTCTTGTCTAAAAATAAAAAAAGCAAACGGTCAGAGTTGTGAATGAATCTCAACTCGCGTGCCAAATTTTTTTGTGTGTAGTAAACATTTTTTGTGCACCAGTAAGTGGTTTACGCACAAAAAGTCATTCTATAATATTTATAGGCTATTAACACTTTTTTTGTAGCTTGTTCGATTGTTTGTTATTATACGTAATCGGTGCCACTGTGTTTTCTCTATGATTCAGGTTTTTTAATCGCCATTTAATAAGGCACGTCTAAGGTCATATATTGAATTTTTTAGTTTTAATCGAATTTTGTGGTTATTTTTCTATTGTTACTCAAAACTTTCAACACCCAAATTTGCGTAACAGTTTATTTTGTAAAAATAGAGCAAAATGCAAAAAGCGTATCTTAAGAAATGCGACCGCGATTTTTCAATGTTAACTGAATTATTGCATTTTTAATAAATATTTTATTCTGATTTGCGTAAATTTTATGCCGGGGAAGTACAACATTTAAAAAAAATATTTGGTCATCAAATTTTTGACGAAAAACCCAACGAAATCTTTCGAATTCTCCACTGCTTGTAAGAGCTATTTACTCTGGAATTCATTAATGCGGCGAAATATCAAGGTGATCATCAAAACATTTTGAGAATCGAATCGACGAAAGAAATTCAGTTATTCAAAATGAGCAGCCAAAAATCGAACTCAAAAACAATAAAACATTAAAATCAGTTTTTGGCAGCTCCCCGACTCAAATCATCGCCAAATGATTTTTGTAATTATTCAGTATTTTTAATTACTTATTTTAATATATTTTTGAATTTGATTTTTTTGATTTTTGAATTTTTAATTTGAATAAAATAATAATTCAAACGAAAATCACAAATTTTTCCAGATTCATCAATCGACATGAACTAACGGTTTTTTTTTCCAAAAATTTTTCCAAAATAACTAAACTCATCTTATGTAACCGGAGGGTCTGGAAGACGTTAAGCCAGTTAAGCTAATTTATGAGCTAATCGAACTAATCGTTGCGTTTCAGTTTGGTTTTTTGAATTTTTTTCTTCAACGACTGGGGGGGTATTCCATACCCTGGGTCCCCCAGACCCCCCGGTTTGTTAATAACAATTAAATTAATTTGTGAAAGAATTTAACTGATGTTAGGTTGATTCTAGTTTATGAGCTAGAGTCTTCATAAGTCAGCTTATTTTAATATATTTTTGAATTTGATTTTTTTGTCTTAAGATTTTAACTTTCGGTGTTAATACGTATGTTTTTGAGTTTTTTAAAAAATTATGATACCGGGCTGAACAGGTTAGCTCTCAATGTTATTTACTCTAATAGCTTAGTTTTTGATTTTGAAATTCATTAATTTACCGAATCGTTAAAATGTTGAGCTCGTGAATGAGTTAGCTAATTCATGAGCTAATCGAACTAAGCTCTCCGTTTCAGTTTAGTTCTTTTGATTTTTTTTCTTCTATGGCTGGGGGGTATTCCATACCCCCCAGACCCCCCGGTTTGTAAATATCAGTTAACTTGATTTATAAGCGAATTTAACTAAAGTTAAGTTGATTCTACTTTATGAGCTACAATCTTCATAAGTCAACTTATTTGTATTAACAAATTGGAAAGGTTAGAGTGTATGAATTCTCCGCCCCCCCCCCCCAAGCCAAACAAAAAAAGGTCATGAATGAGTTAAGCTAATTCATGAACTAATTGAACTAATCTTTGCATATCAGTTTAGTTCTTTTGACTATTTTTTCTTCTAGGGCTGGGGGGTATTCCATACCCCCCAGACCCCCCGGTTTGTTAATATCAATTAAATTGATTTATGTAACAGTTTAACTGATGTTGACTTGATACTACTTTATGAGCTACAATTTTCATAAATCGGCTATTCTTCGTATTAAGAAATTATGAAGTCGTATTATGACCCCCAAGCCCCCCCCCCTCCTCACAAGAAAAATGTACTTTTCTTCAGAACTAAACTGAAACGTGAAGATGAGTTAAACTACATTGACTTTAAATTAAACTAACTTTTAAGTTAAATTAATTTATCGAAACTTCACATTTAATTCTACCCCCCTCCCCTGTTTCGTAAGATTAGTTGTACTGATTGAAGAGTACGCTTAACCTATCTTCGCGTATAAGTTCTCATCTCATCTTCGCGAATAAAATTAATTTGGTTTGAGAAACTGGGGGACTTGGGGGGGGGGGGTATGGTATACCTCCCAATTGTTGTCAAAGTAGCCTCCCCGGTTGATTAACATGAATAGAGTTCATTTCTAAATTCATATCTTCGCCTATAGGAAGCTGGCTCATCTTCACGAGTCAGCTTAAACCGAAACTGAAAAAACAAAATTATGAAATTACCCCCCCCCCTGCCATACAAGTAAAAGTAATCAAAAGAACCGAACTGAAACGCAAAGATGAGTTTGAATTAACTTATAAATTAAATTAATAATTCATCGTAAATTCAGATTTTAGTTTAGGTTTTTCAAGGATCCAATGAACCCCAAAATCCCCGGTTTCTTAACATCAGTTAAACTGATTTGAAAATTGACTTAACCCGTGTGTCTCCGCGTTTAAGTTAAGCTAGCTCATCTTTATGAGTCAATACAACTTGGTGTGGAAAACCGGGAGGTCTGGGGGGTATGGAATAACCCCAACTGCACAATAAACCTGTTGTCAAAATAACTAAACCGAAACACGACGATTGTGAGACGTGTTCGGATCAATCGTGTCAGATTTAAATAATGGTACACTCGCGGTTGCCATGGTAACCAAAGTACGTAATTTTAAATTATTCACCCAATCACAAAATAGACAGTTTAATTATTGCTTTGATGATTACCGAGCTACAAAAGTAACTCCTGCCCTCCTCTTTCCGCTCCGCCGAAATCTCACTCTATAGTGTTTTAGCTGATGAGTATTTTATTACAACTTTTATTTTATTGACTAGTATTTTACTGTTTTATGTGATAATTTATTCTCGACCTTGTCTCAGGCAATAAACTTAAATAATCGACGTTTTTTGGCAAAATACCTCGGGAGTTTACCACTGTCTTTAGAATAAAATTTCTACTCCATCAGGTATCGAACCGGATACCTCGATTTCAGTCTAAATCTAATCGACGGTTGTATAAACCGGGGGGTCTGGGGGGTATAGAATACCCCCCAGGCACAGATGCAGACTGTTTAAATTTGCATTAGTTAAGAATTCTGTACCAGAGGGATATTTTTACCTTTTGCAACGAAACTGTAGATTTGGAAACTTTAAAATTAAAAAGCAAAAGAAATGAAGGTATCTGAAAATCCGGTTAATCACCAAACGTTTAATGATGTCAGTAGTTAATAAGGATTATAATAATTTTACTCTCGACCTTGTCTCGGACAATAAACTTAAATCATAAAAATTTTCTTGCCAAAATACCTCTCGGTGGTTTACCATTGCCTTTCGGCTAAAATTTTTACTAAGCTTAGCTACTTTTTTTAATAATTCAAATTTTTACTCTTGTTCCATGTTCACCAAGGGCGTAGAAATTCCATTTACCACATTGAAAACTACGCGAAATGTTTTTTGTTTTAATTTTGGCTTGGGCCCATAACCTGCTATTTTTTGAACATCAGGAGACGAAGTGTTCTATGAAATGTCTGTTTAAGCTGCTTAATTAGCATTTAATTTTTAAGTGGCATTTACGTAAAAATCGATTTTATGCGCTAAGATCAATCTTAACAGGAAACTTAACGGATAAATGCGGCAAAATTTCAATAATCAATCGATACTTTTGAGGACTGTAGTTAAGGCACCGTAAAATGTAAAATTTATGAATTTAAGATGAGAGAAAAAAACTAAAAGCTTCGGAAAGGGAGGCAGGTACATAAACAGTTCATTGGCATATTTTTTCTTGTAGTGCACTTTTTGCCCAATAACCCAAAAAAAACTAACCTTAAAATTCACAGTTAAATCGTAAAAATTTAAATATACAAAAGAGTTATACGTCAACAAAGCTTTTAGTCTCTCAGGACTTTATTTTGGTGCATGGACCAATATATGTCGAGAAGTAATTCGGAATGCGTTTTCGTTACGCCGAAAAGGATTTTCTTTGTCATCTTTTATGTATTTATGGTCACAATTGAACCTTTTTAAGTGAAACGTTCCATTTGAAAAAAACTTCCGCGTTCTGGTGTAATAAAATTATAAATATTTACACAAATATTGGGCAATATTAAAAGGAATGGGACCAAAGGGTTCCGAAGGATGATACCCTTTCTGAAATATTAAAATTTTATTGTGCTTGAGGAAGAAGATTGCTATGCTGTAGCCTTGTAGATTTCTTTTTATTTTATCGATGTTTGGACACTTTTTAAGTGTCGACTTACGCCTCCTTAATTACGCATGTTAATTAATGTAAGAAAAATTTTTTGAATAAGGCGGGCTAATTAAATGTTCAAACTTTTTGGAGGAACACTTTATAGTCGTGTTGAGACTATTTTATAGTCATAAATCTAGCGATGGTCGATCCAAGATATTTTATACATATACAGGTAGTAGTAACTAGTCTAACCGGCAAGCTGAATATAAGCCAGGTGTATATAAATGCCCTAGGGTCATAGAAAAAATAGACGACCGAATATACACTCCACTGCACCTTAATCAAAGTCTAGTAGAATGCTTTCGGTAGTGTTGCTATTCAGGATACACCAATGGGCATTTTAAACAAAAACTTTTTAAATTAAATCTAAAGCACCTTGTACACGCACGGGGCACGAAAAAAATTTTAATTATTCCAAAATTTCCTTCGGTCCTTTGTACTGCAACAAATTTCGTTCGGAAAATTAAAGGCGGCAATCTTGAGGAGGATGACCCGCGCTCGGACGATGCTAACACGCGAGCAAATTCAAAATCGAAGTATTAAAAAATTTAAAAAAAGGGACCAACTCAAAAAATCCGTTTAATTACTTTTTTTAAATCAACATAATTTTGAAATAAATTAAAAAACCACGCGTTCACCGCGTGAAAATTTTTATTAAAATTAATAGACAAACAATAACAAATTTCGTTAATATAGACACGTGAACACGGCGAAGATATAAAATTTATATTAACATACAATGCAATAGTAATTATTCTGTAAGGCAACCTTGAATTATATATTGTATGACTTAATTTTAAACAAATCCAAAATTTACACCCCTGCACGCTTGGCTTAATTAGAATTTAAATTGCTCATTTTTAAAATAATTTGGTGACGACTCAAATTTATAAGTAAACAATGAGAAAATGCTGTAACGTTCGTTCTTTCCAGTTCAAAGATTTGAAATTATTAGTTCTATATTATTTTGGAAATAATATTTTCGCAGTTTTTTTTCTTGTTTTAGAATTTAATAATAAATTGTTTACTCTTTAGCATAATTGCTTATTCAGCTTCCTCGGAGATAATTAAATTTTATTTATTTCTATTAAGACAATTATTACCAACGATTACATGGATGTTTTTCTAACAATTTCATTTAACAAAATCCAAATTAAACCTAGTCAATCATTGATCAGCTACTTTATAGTAAACCTGGGGGGTATTCCATACCCCCCAGACCCCCCGGTCCGTATGGTTTTCTTTCGAACGAAATTTCTTAAAACAGACATTTTATTGCTTGGGAATTCGACTTAAAGCAGCCATTTTTCATTATTTTTGTTTTGTTAAATTAACACTTAACGTACACCCTGTATATTTTATTGCACCGAGCCTCTAACACAGAAGTATTCCGTGCTATTCAGGTTAGTGACTCAGGAGTTATTAGGAATGCCGTTTAAAGGGAATTAATTGAAAATAAGGTTAACATTCCAGGAAATTGAGATATATAATATCCGATATCATTCGATTGAGTTTCAAAATACATATTCTGAGGAAGGAACACTTAAATCGCAATATTGTAGTTCAGGAAAAATTAGATCTCGAAGAGGAAGTATTCATCAAGTCTCCCTAGTTCTGAAGGTTGTAGTTTTCGGGGGGGGGGGCAGTGATGGGAGCGATCGCCCCCCCCCTTAGATCTTCAAAATACGTTAATTTTTAAATCAAAAAATTCTGATGCGTTACGAGTTTCCAAATTTTTTTCTTACTTGTTAAATTTTAATTTTGGCGCCCCCCCCCTTATGATAATAGTCTGGATCCGCCACTGGGAAGGGGGGGGGGAGTTAATCTTCTTAATCATTGGTTTGCTTACGCAGCCTGGAGTTTCTTCAAATCAAAGATGATTTACAGACTCCCTCTTGTCCAGGGACCGTCATTGATCTAAGGGGGCTTAAGAACTGAACGGTGGGAAAATCTGGGGGAATCCCTGGAACACAAGTCCGCTGTGCAAGCAAGAAATTTCGGGAAAAAATTAAATATTGGTTACGAAAATTCGAAAGTCCGTTGTAAAAGTTCCCTTGAGGAGAAAATCACTGAGGAAATCTGGTTTACAAGTGAAGGGAAATCTTAGAGCAAAGGAAATGTAAGAAAATTTTTTAGAAAAGAAATGAAAAAGAAATCTTTCAAGAGTCTTCCCAAGTAACATTTTGTGCTGAAAAATTTAGTCAGAAAATTATTTGTTCCTACTGCGGTCTGTCAGCTTAAAATTCAGCTGTTTTTCAATGTCAGCAAATTTCAAGCTGACGCTTCGCTGCGTCAGCAAAAATACTCCATAAAGTAGAAGCTGAATATCAGCTGAAACTCCGCAGCGTCAGCAATTAGCAATTCAGCGTCTGACGTTACTAAATATCAGCAGCTGACTCAATTCAAAGCTGAATTTGTGCTGCCACAGCGTGCTCGCAGGTGATATTCAGCACAAAATGTTACTTGGGTTATCAAGCAAAATCAAGTGTACAAAAATTTTTTTTAAAAATGTAAAGATGAGTTAGTTTAGTAAATCTTTAAAAACCGGGGGTTTGGGAGGGTGGAATACCTCCCAGTCTCAGAAGAAATAAAGGTTGTAA
The DNA here is from genome assembly GCA_949152465.1 of Cantharis flavilabris. Lineage (NCBI taxonomy): Eukaryota > Metazoa > Arthropoda > Insecta > Coleoptera > Cantharidae > Cantharis > Cantharis flavilabris. The sequence continues at coordinate 8,227,774 of OX424438.1, forward strand.
AGAGATTTAATTTGAAATGCGGAAGACAAGTTAGCTTGACTCGAAGGTAAGTTACGCTAAGTTCTCTTGGCGTTTCAGTATTACTCTTTTGATAATATTTTTATATACTGGAAATATTGCCCCTCCCCCCGGCCCCCGATTTGAACTCATGTTAAATTGACTGTTAAAGGTGAATTCGCTTAACTTAGACGGGAATATGAAGTAACCCAACTCGCAAGGCAATTTAGAATTGATTTTAAAAAACCGGGGAGGAGGGGTCTGGGAAGTCCTACTTTTTTTAGTTTCAGAAAAAAAAAGGAGAATTGAAATGCGAAGATGGGTTTAGTAGCTTAACTTAAAAGTCAAATTCGTAAATTAATGATCTTCGCGTTTCGGTTTACTTATTTTGACCACTTTTATCATCCTCTTCCCCCCCCCCCCCCGGGTATTTGATATTAATCTATTAAATGTGTTTTCATTAGCCGTTGCCATGGTAACCAATGTAAGTGTTTCCACCAGAATTTACCAAGACACAAGATTTAAAATTAAGAAATAATTTTATCTTCGTGTTAATATCTCAACTGTTCATATTTTGGATTAAAAAACAATGAATCTTCATGGAATTTTCATAAATCATAAATGAAAGGAGGGGGGTGTAGTTTCTCTTCCTTCTTCATGTGCTTATTTTTTACCGGATGCCAAGATGACGATCTGGGGAATTAAATTATCTTTTTATCGATTAATCGATAAATATGGATAGTTATTCGATTAATCGATAACTAAAAGGTTAGAATCGATAATTTAATAATTCGATTAATCGAATAACTATCGATATTTATAATAATAAATAACTATATAAATAAATAACTCGATAATTCGACTCAATAAAATAAGGTTAGAATCAATAGGTACTATCGATATTTATCGATTCTAACCTTTTAGTTATCAATTAATCGAATTATCGAGTTATCGATTAATCGAATAGCTATCGATATTTTATTATTATTAGAACGATATTTTATTTATGATAGATAAACCAAAATCTCGTCCAATGCGATAAATAGAATATAAAAAGTTATCGAGTTATATGGAACGCAATCAAACTCATAAAGTTATTTTATTTTTGAAATATCGATTAATCGATATATTGAAATTTCCATAGTTTTCGATATTCCGATAGTTATCGATATTTCAATAGTTTCAATATTTTTAATTTAGGTTGTTGTTTTATGTTTTCTGGACTTCTCATTGGACAATTTTGGGTTTGACCGGTTTCTTTATTTGAGAAAAAAAGGTTGGGGTTTATTATTTCAATATTTCGATAATTATCGATATATCGATACTCCGATAATTATCGACAAATATCAATTAATCGAAGTTTTCTTTTCGTGAAGCACCTTCGATTGGTGAATTTTTATTTGCAAACCTAAAAGAAATGGAATATTGGGGATCAGTGCGGCCGTCAGGCCGCACAAGCTAAGTAATCGAGTTCTACTGTATCTACACACACAGTTTCGGTTGAAACTTATCAAGGCCTTATCAGGGGTTTTTGCCTGCCTGCTGAGGTAGAAAGGTTAGAATAAAGAATAAAGTCAGTAGTCGACTGACTTAAGCATTAGATCGTAATAGTTCTAAAAAAAATTGGAAAATCTGGACAATTCGATTATTAAATATTTTATCAATTAATCTAAACGAAAATACAAAGGCAAAATTGAACCTATAGTCTGCTCGCCTGCACACTAAACCGGAACTAGTATTTAAAAAGTTTTAAAGGACGGAGTCTGCCGCAGTTGCATTCTAAGTGTGCAACTGTTAACAAACAGAATTTGTTAATTATAGCTAAATTTAACTTAAAAAGATATTCCTGTCATTCTTGTGACTTTCGAGTTCGATTGCCTTCGGGGATGTTTTTACCAAGTGCGAGGCATAGAGACTTGTTGCTTTAAAATGAATATTTTTACTGAAAAAATATAATTTTTGGACGTAGCATGGCATTACGTTTTTAGGTCTTTCTTACCCGATATGATCCATAAAATTTAATGTTTATGTTTGTAATTTACGCACTCGAGCTTTAACTGGCATAATTTCATTTTGGGTGCCATTCCCCACTAGATCAATTTCCTATACTACCTAATATTTAGAAATTCTTATTCAAAACTGTTGTTTGGCAAAATTTTAAATAAAAATTTGACGTTTTTCACTACATTTAATCAATTAACTTGTTAACTTTAGGCTATACGAAAAAAGATATTATATAAATTTAAAGAACATCAAAAATGATTTTAAAAGTTATTTTTTGGAGATGAAAGCAGCTATGAATTATTATTAACGTCACATCAAGTGATATTTATCTTGCATGTCTCATAAATGTTGTTATAATGGAAATTTCTATTTAAACCTAGCTAGAGATGGCGATATTGAAAGTTGCATGCGTTGCAACCCTGGTGTTGTTGCAAACTTAAATTATTTTAATTATAGCTTTGTGTTTACGTTTCGACTTAATTATTTCGGCTGGCATTAGTTGGGATTGATTAGATTAGATTTTTTCGAAGATATCGAAGGAATAAAGTTGGTTTGAAAAATGTATGAATCGAAAGGTCAACCACCATTTTCCTCTCTAATATTACGATTCGAGCACAATAAAAGTGTTGTAACCCTAATGCACCATCATTAATGTTATTTGAGTTGAGATTTAACTCTCTTTTATAACATAGCGTGTCGAAATTTGTCCATATCTTGTTTTTTTTTTGAAAAAAAAACACACGGTAATTACAATATAAAATTTGTTCCTAGAAAATTCAATTTTGAGTTCAACACGCCAAGTCGATATTAAATTTGATGTTATTAACATTTGTGCGTTTGCTTGCAGTCTCCTTCATCATTCGCATATTCTCAATTTTAATGATCTTTTTGTGTTTAAATATCAAAATGGTCTGTTTTACCGCTACATGGAATTTTAAAATTATTTTATGATTGGATATAGTTATTAGCTGAAAAAATTTCTAACCGTAAGTAATTTTCTTCTCGATTAAAACGTAATTACTAAATTAAATTATCGAAAGCTCCCGGTGACCAAAAAACAGGAAAGCTTTATTTCCTTATTTTTGTTTGTCGTCGCAAAAATAGCACGAGCCAAGTTTTACATAAAAACATAAAGAAAAAAATACGTTAAAAACCCAACGGAAAAAACGATCTCGATTCTTTAGAATAACAAGGAGAAGACAAGTTAAGAAAAAATAACTCAAAAAGATCCCCTCGTGACCCTTGGTCAGATGGCTGTTAGAATGTTCGAAAAACGACCGACACAACTGGAAACGAATTTCATTCTAAACGCTCCAATCCAATTTTTTCGCATTCAAATTTAAAGCCATTCAAAATCCTGGCCACCGTTTAGGCGGTCATATCAAGTTTTCGTCTTAGATGACTCGAAATGTTCGCAAAAGTTGCATGGGTCGGCTTCGTTTAAATAGGGGAACTCCGTACCACTAATAGATGACTGTTCGTTTTGTGCACTCAAAATGTTCCACCTAGGGTAGGTTATTGCAAAATAATTATGGACGATAGAAAAGTGTCCGATTTGCATACGTTCGTGAGAAAAAAGTCGCCAGGTTGCCAACTTTTCAAAACCTACTTAATATTCACCTGGGTTAGACTTTGAATCGTTAGCAATATGCTAAAATAGCGATTAGTCTTAAGTTTTGAGACTTCTATTTAAATAGTACCAATGTTTATTAAAATAAAAAATCGATTACGCGACACTGGATGTCATTTTTCAAAGAGGTCCAAGTAATTTGTCTAAATTTTTCATGCCGGATCGGAAATCATTTTTAAATTGGAAACTTAAAATTAATTCGCCCTTTTCGCGCAGATATAGATTTGTTATAAATTAATGGTTCCGACGATGGGGGCCCATACTTTGTAACGTAATTCGATAGCATTTCAAAACGACGAAATTTTTTAATTTATGCGATGAGATCCTGTCAACTTGGGTTTCTTATCGCTTAAACGAAACAGAACCCAAAATTGTGGTTTAACTCGAGATGCCCTAGAAAAAAACCACTTGTGTGCGTGAACGTGTGTCTAATTTTGAAAACAAATTTCGAGAGCAAAGTGGAGGATGTTACATCAATTACATTTAATACCGAGATAACGGTAAGAGGTGTTGTGGATCAAATTAACCAAAAAAATTATCACGTAGTAGCACCGAATACGAAACTCAGTTTGTTACGTGATTTGAAAATAGGAAGTGCTGGTTGGACTTTTAACAATTTCCAAGCCAATTATTTAAAAAAGCTGCTTACTGCACGCGACTTGCCAACTTTTTGAAGCTGAACGATCTACCTAACTGTTTACAAATTTGCAAAATCGATTTCGAGAGGAACACCCCAACACAAATTGCATATTATCAGCTGTTAATCGCTGGCAACCAACGGTAAAAAACTAAAACTGCATTTTTAAATTGGAATGCAGGAATCTCAAATTTTATTTGCATTAGAAAAAATTTGATGATTCCACCGTGGGCAATGCATATACAACAGAAATAAAATAAAATAGAATAAACTTAAATGTAATGTAAATGCAAATTAATTTGAATTTTTTATCTGATATGCAAATTTGGACGAATTTCATACATCTAATTAAAATTATTATGTGCTACGCTTCACCATTCCCGACTTTGCAATTTTGTGTAAATTATTTGGCCGAAAAAATGGAGAATTTATTAAAAGCCCCGCACAATGATCCGCACACACGTTATCATAATACGTAATATAATACTAATAATTCTGTCAACATATTCTTACGATTAAGGGTTGTAGAAGTGCTGCCTCCTAACAATTCGATTATTTTCGATACAATAGAAACCGAAAAGGGGTTTTCACATTAAAATTGCAACCCCTAACGATTGCGAACCCGACTCTCGATATTTACATCTCGGTGTAATCTAATAGTGTTGCAAGAGATTCGATCTATATGTTTGGTACATAATGGCATTGTATTGGTTTTCCAACAATGAATTTAAGTTAAATATTTTCGCGTGGCCCACTCGTGGAAGCGCGATGTTCATTGTTAACAAAAAATAGGGGTTTCATTCTTCCGCACCATCTTACAGCAATAAATAAAATCTTGCGACGGCCTTTTTGTCCAATTTATAGCCAAATAATTGCGGATTAATTGAGCCTTTTTAGCCGCCAGATTTTTTATTCTGGGAAATTCAAACTAAAATTTTGAATTTTATCTTCGGTCCAATCAGAAAACCGATACACCTGCCCGCGGGGATAGATTGATTATGGCGTGTGAACAGAATTTTTTTAGTTTTATCTAATCTCAAATACTAGAATTTTTTTATCAAACTGTTGAGGGGTTCTGTCTTATTTTAGCGCTACAGCGTGTAGATACTGAAAGAAAAATGTGTTCAGCTTTTTCACTCACGAAACTCAGCTTAATTAGGTTTACTTTAAATATTTTTTTATTATCCCTATTCGATATTCTACTTCCTCTTTTTCCGAAGAACAAAAAAAAATTAATTTAGATTATTGGAGGAAAGTCTTCTTTTAAATTTTCTAGAAGCTTTGATTAATATTGATCCCCTATTCCCGAAAATTATTTTTAAAAAAATTAGTATTTATCGACAGCATTGCTTTCGTGCCCCCCCCCCCCCCCCCCGGGAAATTCGCATTTTAACACAATACGAAACGGCTCGGTCTTCCGAAACTGCTTTTTCAACAAAAATACTGGCTCACAAAAATGATAGAACTTTGCGAAATTTTATTGGCATCTAACTACCCTAAAAACCAAAAGTTTTAAAACGAGAATCTTATTATCATTTGCTAAACCACAAATAAGCACAAAAACAACTGACGGATTGTGGTCGTACGAGTTCTATGAGAAGAATTTTAATAATAAATATTTAATAACAATTTTTACCAAATTTGAACAAACTTCACCCCTCCCCCCCTTCCTTCCCGCTAGATTAATAATTACTTTCAAGTTAAGAAAATAATCTAGATCCAGGCAAATCTAAAGTCGCATCTGAAATATTATTTTCGACGACGAATTGGCTAACTAATTTTGTAGGAATATTTGGGGAAAATAGACGTAAACCGGGGGGTCAATACCCCCCAGTACTCAAAGAAAAGGATTACCTAATTTAGTTTCGTTTAGATCTAATCAACAGCATTTTTCTACCTTCAAAAGTGGTAATTTCTTAGATTTCTTGTAGCTTATAGGAGATATTCTTAATTGTGCACTGGGGGGTATTCCATACCCCCCAGACCCCCCGGTTTGGCTTGGTGATAGTTTGATCTTTGATTCATTTCATTCCGAACAGATTTAATAGTGCAGGTCTACTGGAGTCCGTCTGCAGATTCGGTAATTTCTGAAACAAAAATATTTCTCAGAAAAAATACTTCCGATTTACCCCACTAGCAGTGAAATTACTGTCGAGTACAGTCAATGAATTTTCTCGAGAATAAATGCCATTAATAAAGGAAGAAAAATCGTTTGCAAAAAAATCATCATATCTAGTCAGGCGGATTCTCTTATTTGTGTGGAATATTTTGGGAAAATAGACTAAGACCGGGGGGTCTGGGGGTATGCAATACCCCCAGCACACAAAAAAGAGATTTTTTTTCTATAATTGGTAATTTCGTAGATTTCCTGTAACTTAGGAGATCATCTTATTTGTGCAATAGGAGGGGGGGATAAAATTTGACTTATGTAGACCGGGGGGTCTGGGGGGATTTGGAATACCTCTCAGTATTCAAAGAAGAGAATCACCCAGTTTAGTGTTGTTTAGGTTTAATCAACAGATTACAATTAGTAATTTCCTAGATTTACTGTAGCTTATAGGAAATATTCTTATTTGTGCACCCCCCCTCAGACCCCCCCGGTTTGGTTTGGTGTTAACCGAGAACTAACCTATAAAAACCATAAAAATATGAAATCTTACTAATTGTGAGCATATTAGTTTCACTTCGTTTACTTAATCGGGAAGAATTTTAATACAAAGAACAGCTTTATATGCAGACCAGGGGGTCTGGGGGGTATGGAATACCCCTCAGTATACAAAGAAGAAGATCACCTAGTTTAAATTTGTTTAGATTTTTTTCAACAATTGGTACTTTTTTAGATTGATTTTCTGTAGCTTAGGAGATATTCTTATATGTGCACTGGGGTTTTTTTTATAGCTTAATCTAATTTTGGATGGGGGAATACCCCCCAGACCCCCCGGTTTGACTTGATTTTATTTTCAATCTTACATTCTTTTAATGATAATAATTTCCTGATACATAAAGAAAATCGCCTAACTAATTTAATAAATAATTTTTCTAACCACTACCTGATCAGCTATATAATTTTCCATCCTTTTTGTGGGCTAAACTGTCAATAATTTGGTGCAAATCTACGTTTTAGAAGAAATATAAAAATATTTTAAAAGGAAATTATGACAAGAAGCTGGGAAACAACCCCGCCCCCCCCCCAAGGATCTGTCTTGGCTTTATTTATAGAATGTTTATTAATTCCATAAAGGACCACGTTTGCCAGCGTATCCAGACAATTACCATAAGGGGAACGACAAAATAAAAATTTATTAAATAATATAAAAAATAGAAAAAACAAAAATTATTGTAATAAATTAAAAATTTTATCTACTGACGTTTCTACGTTTCTATATTTCTAAAAACTATATTATCAAAAAAGATTGAAATGTATAAGGGGAGTACTTGTAGATCGGGGGTCTGGGGGTATGGAATACCTCTCAACACACAATAAAAGAGAATGAATCTGCAATCGATACAAATCACATTGTTCATAGCTAAACAACTGATTTTTCTGCAATTGCAGTGATCAAAATGTCAAATATCAAAATATTATTAAATCTAACAAATAAATTATACCCCAGACCCCCTGGTTTGACTTAGTTTTATTTTTAATCTTTTAATTTTTAATCAAATTTTATTCATACAAAAAAAATCGCCCAAGTCGGTTTTGTAACGACTGGCTCTGTCACTGTCTAGCTTTTTTCAAAAGTACTTAAAGCCTGGGAGGTTTGGGAGGGTAGGGAATAATTTCAGCACATAACTCGGTTAATCACAGAAGTTCTAAATTTGATTAAAATTAAATTTAAAATTAGATAAGGAGATTTTCTTGCTGGGTTTTATTCTTGAATTTTTCTTTTTTTACTTTGACAAAATTTTAACCAAGTGCGATTGTCAATTTTGCAATCTTGAACTTATGTGGTACAAAATACTTTTTTTAAATCAATAGAAAATGCTATTCGTTTATAGCACTACAGGTGGTTAAAGCTACGTTGATTAATTTGCGATTGAGCGTTTGATTACCACGAGTGTACCGCATGAGTGATATTCCTGAGCGAAATTAAAAAATAATCCATTTAACTTGGACGGAATGGTATTTAACGGACTCAAAGTATAAAAGCAATTTTTTGAAATAATTATATTTTTCGAAATCGCATACCCCCCTCTCCCGAACACTAAATACAGCAGTATTGTCAGAATTTTCTGGATTTTTCTTGAGAAAGACGGTTGAGTAGACTTATTTGTATGTACTGAGGAGTGCTATCTACAAACCGGGGGGTCTGGGGGGTCATTTAAATCAGTATTGTTTGATTCTATGCTCCCGAGTTTTATACGGTCGAGATGTGCTGCTAGTGTAAAATTAAAGAACCTAGTAAGTCGAATTATTAAAAATTGTTTTTTAATAAAGTTTATTTTTAAAATAAATTTAATTGAAATCAAGAATACAATAAAATATTTTATTATTTAATCCGACCCCAGCGTCGACTTTTACCTTTTTTTCTCTGTCCGGAATCGCTAAAATATTAATTGTACTGAATTTTTTTTTGTGCAAATTGCGAAGTAATATAAGAATTAATTAAAATTTCACCGAAGTCTTTAAAATTCGAAATAACCGGCACAACTCTAACTACGATTCCCCTTTCTCCTTCGGGATGAATTGCGTAATTTTTTCTGAAAAACCGAAGTTGGTAATTTTCAAAAATCGGAACTTGCTTGGTTTTTGAAATTGAATTTGTTATTTTGAAAAAACATAGAAGTCTGTCGGGATCACCTGTTGAAATTTTAAAATAACTTGTTGTTTTTTGAAAACAAAAAACTCGATTAACGAGCTGTCGGTGTCCATCCATCTGCCCGTTTGGCCAGTCCGTGGCAGCTTTTCTTGCTGAATATTCAATTAAATTGTTTTCGATTTTTTCATGATACTGAAACCGAGAGGACGTTATTTGTTTAGCGGCACCTTGTAGTAGGTATATTAACATTGCGCAACAGATTTACCCCAATTACGAGCTACTACAGTTAATTTGATATCTTCCCCGATACGTAGCAGCGAAAGGGGAACGAACGGTAATCAATAGGCTGGATTGTTGTCGCAAAAATTTATTAGTGCCATATTACCTCAAAATATTAATTAGAAAAGGTTGAAAAAATAAAATTTAGTTGATGTGGATTATGAATGAATTTTTAATGGCATTAGGTTACGGAGGTGTCCCCTCTGTTTATTTAGCGATAGAAATAATTTACATAGACAGACGAAGTGATAGACGTCGCGATACTTCGTATGTTCACCTAAATTGGAAAACGGTGCCCTATCTCACGAAACCCTTGCGAATCGTAAATATCGATTAGCGAGGTCAAGTAAGAATTTGTTGACCTGCTGAAGTTTCGGAAAGTTATATCAATAATCGAGTGTTTTCTCCGATTATCGGACGAAAAGTGGAATCCCCTTCGTCCCCTTATTGTGTCGGAATTCAAAGTGGGCCGTTAAAAAATTGTTTGGTACAGAAAAAAAAGATGGAGGAAAATAGAGAAAGAGAGAGGGTTGGTGCGGATTTTAATTGAAGTAATGACGGATACGAAATAAATATTTTTATTTAAAATGAAAATTATTTAGAGAGCTTTTAGTAAGCGCCTGAGCTCTAACCACTCGACAACAGCCGTTTAAAGTGTCTATATTATGTTGTTATGTAATTTCACCCCTCTACTAGGTTTTTCCCCCACTCGATACCAACGCACACTAGGATGGATGCTGTGTTTCGAGTTTTTCTAATAATCTCATGAAGCTAGTATAGTTTTTGCTATCGACACGAGCACAACTTTTTTGCGTATTTCTTTTTAGTGCACTTTTTGTTTTTGCTTATTTTTATCCGTTTCGACCCCCGCGATAGTGACTTAAAAAAACGTGTATACTCGATAACTAATTTCTTGTTATTGTTTTGGTTTCGACTGAACTTTATTTTTAACAATTTTTAGTGATTCGAAAAAACATTTTTTGAAAAGTTTATTTTCCAAATGTAAAAAGCAGTGAATGTCAAACAATTTTAAAAGAGTGACGGTAGAAATTTAAACTGGAGGGCCGCGTCGAGTATCGCACCGGGGGGCTGGATTTCCAGTCGGCTCCGATGCATTTGGAAAATACCAACTATTCGCATCTCCAGAGATCGATCGATAGTTTGAGATCTCTCGGTGATCGGTTAGGCGAACGGAATGTCGATCTGAGGTTGAACTTGCACCCCAACGATTTGAGAGCGGACCGGAATGGCCTCAGTTCTCCGAACAATATAAATTTGAATAGAAGTTTTAACGATCGAGATTATCTACAAAATCGCGCTCATCAAGATCGCAATCTCAATTTTGAGCGGCTAATGAGCGAGCGAAACTTAACCGATCATCGCAGCATAAATGATCGAATGAATTTTGATCGCAGCGTCAGTGCCGAACGCCTAAGTTTGGAACGGAGTCTTTTGGCCCAAAACTCGAATCGCAACGGCTTAAATAACGGCGGCGGCGGCGGCGGCGTCGGAAGCGGGATGTTAACCGATCGAAATGGCGCTGAAAGATTAAGAAGCGGACTCGATATTCGTGACATGAATAACGACGTAAGACAAAATATGAATGAGATGAAGTTTCGCGATTACAAAGCGCATTTAGATAATTTGCGAAACATTGAAAGTTCAAGGTCAATCGATGCAAAAAATGACGAAGAACGAGGCACGCCTTCGTCTCCTTCCACGCCGCTCTCGGTGGGGGAAGGCTTTCCCGAGGAAAAGGTATTTTCCACCATTTTCATTCAATTTTCACCTTGCACGACTAGACGGTTCGCCAGACGCACTTAATGCGACCGACGGTTCAAGCTCACTCGCATGTTCACGTGCTCTCTCACTTTTCCAAAATTCTGCATTATACTGCGTCTGCGAACCCAAAACTTTTCTTTCTCTCCACCTAATCGCCAATACTAAAAACATTAACGACAAATTTTCTTAATTGATGAGTAATATTATAACTTGCGCGATAAAGTAATTCTTAATTGTATTACGAAACGGACAGGAAATTTAAATAAATAAAAGCATCCGTTTGAATAAAAAATAAGATGTTAAGCAGTGTAATTAAAACTGCAGACTTATCGACTTGCACGGCGATCGGATGTTTTCCCAAAGCCGAAAAACATTATTTTTATTACATAATTATTTATACTACAAATTTTCGAATTCCTACAACAGTAATTAATTAGCCTTTGTTGTAACGAAGCAGTCGGCTTGTTTTCCAGTTGTACGGCGAAGCCAACTAAGTTAATTTTTTTTTTTGGAATGTACGATATGAAAATCCCCGAGGAGTTAATCAATAATTAAAACTCGCAATCAGAATTTATACTCCTCCCAATTCGTTTTGCTCCGACATGTTCTTTGTTTCAAAAAAAAAAAAAAATTAACTAATTTTGCAGTCAGGTTGTTACGACACAAATTGGAGTCTATTAGGTTAGGTGCACTTGTGGGGTCGAGTATATGGGGGAAACGGAAAGAACTGCGTGATTTAACCGGGCTAATCTTGATCGTGGCAAATTAACAGGGGGTGCGTAACAGGTGTCGGAGAGCCTTTTAAAATAATACCTATGCAATTGCGCTAGGCAATTTTCTCGTCTAATTAGGAGTTGACGTGAAATAAAAGTGGAAAAAAGATGTAAAACAAATTAATTATGTGTTTCCTGTGCACGCCAAGAAAAACGAGTGGCAAACTCGAATTGCCCTGGAGATGTTGTTCCAAACGAAACCGCTTTTCTGGGACGGGGGTTCCAATTTTGTATTTATATCATCGACCGGCACTGTTATACACCTAAGTGGTTTTCAAGTGGGACAGAGACAAAAAATAAAATAAAATGTAAAAATTTAGACAGGAAATTGTCGGATATTGAAAACAGCTTCTGTTTGCCTAAGATACTCTCGCTTTAAATTATTTAAATTTTTCTTATTGGATAAACTTTGTACATCATCGATTTTTCATTCCTCCTTTTTTTAAAAATTTCACTTCTACTTAATTCAACTACAAAAGTGTATAATTAAAACTTTCCTTACAAAATTTATTTCGAGTTTCTTTCATTCCTACATTCGACCACAATTAAATTTGACACTTTTAAAATCGCAAATTAATTTTCTTTTGTGAAAAACCTCCTTTCTTACTCCGGTTACTGTAAACAATTTATTTATTTTCAAAACTAAATTAATTAACATCCAATAATTATTATTACTTTCAGACTTATTGATCAATCACGTAATTAGGTCAGGTCTACGAATATTTTCTGCTCTATTCTCACTCGTTAATCGTGCGGCCAAACAGCAGACTCATAAAATCAAAGCCGGGAAATTAATAATTGGAAATTTGCTTTTATTAGAGCGGTTAAAAAAATTTACCTTTCTTAGCCGGAGACCTTAAATTTCGCACTAATTTGTCTTATCAAAATATTAGCGCACCCAAGGGCCCTAAATACTCAACATTCTTGCCGAATTAACAGTAGCCACTTCCTTTTGAATTAGCATCTGGGGCGTAGTCGTGGGTTTCCCACGAATGGCCAGGTCTGGTTTTATTATTTCCGTTTTTGTCCAGTACAGGTCGATTCAAAAGTTACGGTGGATTTTTTTTGAAAGCGGCATTTGTACGGAATCTCGTTAATCCGTTCCTGCAAGTCTCTAATTAGATAATGCTATTTAAAAAAAAAATGAAATTTTGTTACTGCGAATTTAACGCTTATTTACATCTTTAGAGCAGCAGAGCTCGTCCACCGCAATTCGAATGCTTTCGATTAATTTATCGCCGCGCTTATTAGCAATCGTAATCTGCAAATAATCAAAAAATAACAAAAAATCTCGATAGTTGAATAAAAATACATTCAAATATTTTTCTTGCATTTGTTTCCTCTCTATATAGCCAGTTTACGTTAAAATGCGACTCGGCCTACGGTTTCACGAGCATAATTTGTTTGCAGATACAATTTAATTTTTGTGGATATCTGTGACTAGTTGTTTGAATTGGTGAATGGTGACGATTAAAATTGTGGGGTCAAAGTGTAATTTTACATTACAATAGCTATTTATGGCATCAGTGAGGAAAAGGGGTATTTTCCAGATTTGGCCACAAATTTCTGACGTGAAAATTGGTGACTTGGCATGTCGCAAGCGTGATTCTGTTTTAAAAGTAAGAAGTAGGGATTAAGAATGCTATGACCTCCCATACCCCCAGACCCCCGTATCAGTGATCTATAAAGTCATTTTAAAATAAGGTAATCGGTGTATTGTCAGATCAAAAAGAAAAAAGGAGTTTGGTGTGGGAACACATAGGAAAGTAGACCGGGATCCTGGGGATATACAAAATATAGTTGATTAGACTTGACAACAACAAATCAGTTGTCATGATTGTCGGATTTTTTGTCGAAAATCGGATTGAACAAGTCCGAATTTCGACGTTTTCTATGAAAATGAAGACGAAATCATGACAACTGCTCTGTTATTTTGTGCTAACAGATCAGAAGTCAAACCTGCTACCTAATCGAAGCGGGACGGTTGAAGATTATTTTTTAAATTATTTTTATTATCGATCTAGATGCATTTCATAGAACCTGACCTAAAAAATGATTCTGGAAACTCCACCAAAAATTAGAATTTGCAAATCAGAAATTCGTTTTTATCTGCTAAATCATAAAAATATGAAATCTTACAGATCGTGAGTATATTAGTTTCACTTCGTTTACTTAATCAGAAAGAGTTTTAATACAAAAACAAGTATATGTAGACCGGGGGGTCTGGGGGGTATCCCATACCCATACAGTATACAATGGAGAGAATTATCTACTTAAGTATTGTTTAGATTTTTTATGAAATTGGTAATTTTCTAGATTTTCTGTAACTTAGGGGATATTCTTACTTGTGCACTGGGGGGTATTCCATACCCCCTAGACCCCCCGGTCTGCATATATTGTTCTTCGTATTAAAATTCTTCCTGTTTAAATTTAAGTGAAACTTTTTATGGTTTAGCAGATAAAAATGAATTTCCGTTTTGCAAATTCCAGTTTTCGGTGAACATACTTTACCCCCTCCCCCTTTCCGCTAGATTAATAATTACTTTCAAATTAAGAAAATAAAATAAGTCGCAACTGAAATATTGTTTTCCATGACGGATTGGCTAACTAATTTGTAATATTTGGGGAAAACAGACGTGGACCGGGGGGTCTGGGGGGTATGGAATACCCCCCAGTACTCAAAGAAGAAAATCACCTAGTTTAGTATTGTTTAGATTTTTTCCTCAATTGGCAGTTCCCTAGATTTCCTGTAACTTAGAGGATATTCTTATGTGTGCACTGGGGGGTATAGTAGACCCCCCGGTTTGGCATCATAGTTTTGATCTTTGATTGATTTCATTCCGAAGAGATTTTATAGTGCAGGTCCACTAGAGTCAGTGTGCGGTTTCGGTAATTTCTTGAATAAAAATATTTTTTAGAGAAAATACTTCAGATTTTCCCCACTCGCAGTGAAGTTACTGTTGAGTACAGTGAATGAATTTTCTCGAGAATAAACCCTGCCATTAAGAAAATAAGAAAGTCTAGCGGATTCTCTTATGTGTATGCTTCGTGATCCCCCCCCGGAAAGACTTCGTAAAATAACATTTTCAACAACCTATAATCTATGAAACTTTCATAAATACAATGTAATTTTTCATAATTACAGTGAATTTTTGTTCATTGATTGTATACGAAGCCATTTCAAAAATTAAATTGAAAAATCGTAGAATTTGACGTTTTCACAATTTTCTGTCCTACAATAAAAATAATAATAAAATTTTTGTCCGAATTTCAGTTCGCAGATTCATTCTCAATTAGGGTAGGGTGAATTTTTGAACTTTTAATTTTCCAAAAATTATTTTCAAAAAATAATGTGTGGCGTAGTTTTAAAATGTGAAATGATAATTTTTGAAAGAAATGCTAACGCTGCGATTGGTTAATATGTTTTTAATATAGAAATTATTCGCGTCCTCTGATTGGTCTATTAAGTTTACGTGAAGCGGGAACCGAAATAAACACTTTTTTACAATTTTGAAATAACATAATATAACAAAGATTGAATACGAAACCGGAAACGACAATTCAAAAATAGTATAAAAAAGTGTGTAATTTGAACTGGCGGTATAATTTAAAAAATAAAAGTAAATTTGTGTGGTAACGGATTAACGAAATCGGCGATGAATTCGTTAAATTAATAAAAATACAATTTTTATAGTAAATTGCGTTAATTGACCGTTATGTAATTAATCCGTGCTTCATAAACCATACGAAGTAATTATACTAATTTTTAAACAATTAACAGCCGATAAAATTAACGATTTTTTAATGAAATTTACGTAAAGTTTATTTTTCGCTAAAATTTCAGTGGTTAAAAGCATTTTGAGCTGTAAATTAGCAAATTAATCGTTTGTTAATCCGTTTGAGTTGATGAATCGGCTACGTTGCACTTGTAACGGTGAAAGGGGATTTAATTCGTTTTTATGCAGAAAAACTACAATAATTAAAAAACCAGTTAATTTTTCTAAACACTAAAATTTTATAGTCAAACTGTTATTCAAAACCAACGCATTACAAACTTCTTAATTTATTTTTACATTTGTGTTGTATTTTTAGAATTTAGCTTAACAAAACACGTTGGCCATATTATAAAAAAATATTTTCGCTCAATGTTAGGGAAAAACGTTAAATTGGATAGGAAACTCATTTTTTTACAAAAGTTTGGTGTTATCGCGATATAACATAACAATAATGTTGTTTAAATGTGACATCATTACATACAAAAATTCTCCAAATGTCGATTTAAATGTGCAACGCAAACGATACGCTTGGCAAAATATAAAATAAAATTTTTAATAATCAAAAGTTTGTCAATTTTAAAAATACCAAATATTTGTTCCAATTTATCTGATTTTTTTACTGCAGTCACGACCTCTCTTATCGCGCCGCATCGAACGTCCACTGTTTATTGAATTATTTATGTCATTTTTACATATTACACGTTTGCTAATCGCTTTTCTAATTTTTCTCAAAACGAGGAAAAAATTACACAATTTTTAAGATGCTTAACTTTTCGGTTCGCCGACTAAGCACCTAACAAAGCGCAAAATAAAACAGCGCGAAAATTCTTAAAATGGCAATCATTGCAAAAATTTTATGTTGTTTAACTACGTTTAAACGGGACTTGTTGTTTAATTGCAAAATTCTAATTATCCAAAATTTTGTTTTTTATCAAATATTGAATTTTACTTCAATCATTTTTGTATTATTTGACGAAATCAAGTTATATTGTCAGGATTTTACACTGTAGGGTTAATTATATTTTTCCTTTGAGGGATAACTGGAGAGGAAAGGGTAAAAAAATGTATTTTTAAATATTACTTAATTATAATATATTTTTAAAATTTTAAAAATAAACTTTTCTTTTGTTTTAAACTTTTTGAAGTTTGATAAATTTTACGATAATTAACTGTCCTCTTTGAATTTTGATTTATCTTAATTACAAATTATGCTTTCGAATCGATTTCGTTAATAATTTGTTGTAATTTTTGGTTTTTAGAAGAATTTCTTGTGTGTACTGGGGGGTATACCCCCCAGACCCCCCGGTTTCGCTAAATTATATTTTTGATTTATTTTTTATATGAAGAAGTAACTTAAAAAATTTTGTAATAAACTTATGTTGTCAGTTTCTTTACAACGGGGGGCTTGTATCTTCATTATTGGAAGGGTAAAGGGGGAAAGGTTCAAAAAATGTCTTTTCAATAATTGTTTTTCATAAAGTAATTTAAATTAAATAAAAATTATGTTTTCGAATCGATTTCGTTAATAATTTGTTACAATTTTAGGTTTTTAAAAGAATTTCTTGTGTATACTGGGGGGTATTCCATACCCCCCAAACCCCCCGGTTTCGCTAAATTTTATTTTTGATTTATTTTTTATACAAAAAATTTACGTAAAAATTATTGTAATAAACTTTATGTTGTCTATTTACAATCGGAGCTTACTTATATTCCTCATTATTTGAAAGCAAAAGGGGGGGGGGGCTTAAAAAGTCTTGAATAATGTATTGTTTTTCTTATTGTAATTTAAAAAAATTGAATTATTTTCGGTTCTACTTAACTTTTTCAAGTTGAATAAATTTTAAATTAATCATAAAATCTTTTTAACAATAATTTATTATTTATTATTTTTATTAATTTAATTTACCTTATTTATAAATTATTCTTTCAAATTGATTTCGTTAATACTTTATTAATTTTTTTACACAGAGAAAAAAACGATCGTCGCAATAATTTTGAAGTAAATATTACATCAATTAGCATAAATTTTATATCAAATTTAGTAAAATTTACTTCAAAATTGGTGTGAGGCTGATTTAAACTTCAATTTAAGTAAACATTACTTCAAAACACCAAAAACATTTTTTTGTGTAAAAGAATTTTAAGAAATTTCTTGCGTGTGCTTGGGAGTGTTACATACCTCCCAAACCCCCCAGTTTTTGTTTTTATGTAATACAATACATATGTTAGAAATACTACTCTTATTCTGTTTTCAGAAAGAAATCAACAGATCTACACAGAGAAAATTTTTTGGTGTTTTGAAGTAATTTTTGCTATAATTGAAGTTCAAATCAGCCTCACACCAATTTTGAAGGAAATTTTACTAAATTTTAAGTAAATTTTACTAAATTATTTAGTAAAATTTACTAAATTATTTAGTAAAATTAGTAAAATAAATTTAGTAAAAAATTTAAATAAATTTAGTAAAATTTTAAATTTGATATAAAATTTTCTCGAATTAATGTAATATTTACTTCAAAATTATTGCGAGGATTGTTTTTTCTGTGCATATAAAGCAAATTGTCAAAATTACAATACAAAGTTTTGTTTTTATTGTAGATATCAATGTTGCATATCTCTCATAATTCAATCAGTCAATAATCCATATTCAGTATCCGCAATTCGTTGATCGAATAATTCAGAAAGAATCAATTGTAAATCAGAAAAAATTATTATTCTACCTTTAATCGTATTCTTTATGTAAATTTTGCAAATGATTGATTTATAGAATCTACATCTATAAGATCAGTCTACCGGGGAGGGGGGGGTCCTCCCCTTACCAGGGGGTGCATCCCTGCGGGACCACCCCGCATTAAAAGACTAATTAACTGAATTAACGGCGTGTAACCAAAATTTTTGCTAACTGCAATAAAATAAAATAAAATTTTTTTGTATTAAATTAAACCAAATTAATTTTAAGTAAAAAAAATTGTTTTCTTGATTGAAAAAAATCCGTTTTTCCGTAGTAATAATGACATTTAATAATGAGATGCTAAGAATTTGCGAGAGAGTTTGAATGAATTCGGTGTTATGAGGGGACAGTGCGGCCTTCAGGCCGCACAACCTTAGCAATCTATTGTTAATAATTTTAAAACATAGTATCAACAGTACTTAATAAATGTTATAAAAGTTACGACGTGAAATTTTAAAGGCAGTTTAAATTAAAATTTTCTAGATTGCTCAAAATGCGCGGCCTGACCGCTGCACCGACGGTTTTTAGGTTTTTAATCAGAAAATGAGCTAATGCTTAATTTTTATTGACCGTTGGAAATTATTCTACGAAAGTTAATGTAAAATTTCCTAAGTAAATACAACAAAAATCAAATTATCATAATATTAATTCTGATTATTTTATTTTTCTTCTGCTTATTAACTAATAATACTTTAAAATTTAAAAAAATTGGACTTGAAAAAATTTGTATGCAGATTTTTAATTTCTAAAATTCACTCTTTTTCATTTATTCACTTTGGCATTATATAAAAATAGTTTATCGAAGCGGCCAGGGGGGGGGGACTCAAAATGATAAATTCGTATTATATTTTTCGTTCTTTTACTTTCTCTACTCGAATTTATGATTAGGTTTACATTTATAATGATAAATACGTAATGGGTTTAACAGTTATTATTTGTAATCCAGATTGCTTTGCAGTTGCACAACTTTAAAATACTTTTCAAAGATAGGCGGCATATCATCTCCTTAAAAAGCAATTGTTTGTTTTTTGTTTGAAAACAATTGAAAAAAAAAACATTTTACATTTGTCGCTTCAGAGGAAAGATTTGGCGGCAGTTTCAAATGTTCTGTGAAATCGTGAAAATTGTCTGCTGATTGGATTGCTCCAATAATTTTATGAAATTATTTAAAATTATACGTTGGAAACTTTGGAAATCTTTATATTTTGCTTCCCTAGCTTATTTAATATTCTAAATTTTTTAATGCTGGAAAAACTTCTACTTCCTTCAGATTTTCCTTTGGTTAATTACTAATTCACGTGAAAATTTTGATAAGTTGGTAGTTTATGATGAATAAATAATCGAAATCTTACTTAATTTGTAGAAACTTGGAAACTTGAGCCGAGTTAAAAAAAAATCAAGGAAATAATCTGTAGTAGTTTTTTAGCCGGCCAGACGAACGCAAAAATGTGCGTACAATAAATTAATTATCCGTAGATTACAAAAATTTGGCAACGGAAAATTTCTAATTTTACAAATATTTTTTTAGTTTTGTTTATTTTGGAGACGGAATTATAAGAGTCCAATTAAAAACATAAATTTAAAAGTCGGAGTCGGCTTGAAAAATGACGTCGAAATTATTTTTTAACTTTGCAAATTAAGAGGTTTAAATAAAATGCTCTAATTAACCGATCCTCGCGTATCATAGAAGAGGACCGAAAGAAATTGTCTCTAATATGGTTTTGGAATTTTAATAATATTAAAGTTTTGTTTTCATTGTTCGGATGTTTGTTGACGTAAAAACGACGTTAATTGCACACCGAACTTTAAATGTTATTTGATTACCTTTTTTTGGTAAAAACGTGTGATCTTCGAAGCAACAAATCACGACAGGACGGATATTCATGACCCGGCAGGTTACACTTGTAACATTCTAATTTAATTATGCATAATTTTGTGGAAAAAATTCGGTTTGCGATTTTTGTTGCTGATAAATGGCACAACCTTCATACTCCAAATATTTTTTGAAGCTTTATAATTAGGCAAAGCTAATGAGTATCGGGTCTCGTTAAGCTTTTTCTAATTGTTTGTGAATTCCCGGTGCTTTATTTTCGACACGTTGCGTAAAATGGTTGTCAGGAATAAACGGGAGACCGAGTTTGATCGGAAAATGAGCAAAAAATTTTAGCGCCAAGGTCGGAGATTCGGAATATCCGAAGAACTGACGTGCGAAATTATTAAAAATAATCTTAAATCTTCGCCATGTATGAATATATCTATAAAAGTGAACTAGGAACTGCTTGAATCGAGCGCTCCTAGGTCACCTGTCAGACTTCTTTTTACCACAAGGTCAGCCATGCCCAAAAAATCAAACAAAATATTGCATTCGAAATATAAAAAATTGCATAAATCGCTACTAACTTAAGAACCAAAATCGCACTTTTATTATCTACGACTATTAGAATAAATGGATAGAAGGATGTACGAACCAACATAGAAAAATGGTCTTTATTGCCAAAGTTGAAATGGCAATTATTATACCTTGCTAGTTTTTATCTGCATTTAATGTGAGCGGATTTTTGGGTAGCCAAGTGTAAAATTTCTCGATCGACCTTCCCTTTAATGATTTTACTAGTGGTTTTGCTTGCGTTTTTTATTTTTATTATTTATAAGTTTCATATCAAAACACAATTACTTGGATTTTGAGTCGAAAAAAAATTAATTTTTTTTATTTTTCACTCCTACGTTTCCGCACTTTTAATTATTATTAATGCGCGGCGCATATCGGTCGCATTCTTGGGAAATAATTTTTATTGGTTATTGTCCAGGTAATTAGGGGCCATTTTGTTTACTACGTTTTGGTGACTAAACTTTCGGATGCCGGAAAATGAAAATAATTGGCGCAATCGGTTCATTAAGCGCCTCATGAAGCTAAGTGAGCGTACTTTTATTATATTTAGGAAACATGGCGGTTGCTCACTAATCGAAACTAATGTAGCGCTTAACTATCTCATCATTTCGGGTTAATCAAATATTATTTTTAATTCATTCATTTGTGCCTGCTCAATCGGAGACGCTTTAAGAATTCGTGCTCCCGCGTAAATTTTAACTCCGGTGGTTAAATAATTGCTTTTTGGATGGGTGAGAGTTTAATTACAAAATTTTAGTGTTTACAACAATTTATTCTTAAATGCTACGTTCGGCCAAGAGGAAGCTCCTAACGACTTTAAATTTCCTATTTTTTTTATTCTTAAGCTTCCCTCGTGAAATTAAAATTTGCAAAGAAACGACAGTACGAGAAATAATAGCTTAAATTGCTTTATAATTTTTTTTGTCTTTTCAAAACTTCGTTTTACCGGTGACGTGGGTGTAGTCAGGAAAGGGGACGACACCATATAGCCCCCCACCAAATAAATCACTAAATTATTTTTAAACTTTTTTCGGTTTTTCATTTTTTTTTGTGCCATTTTAATTTTAGCGCATTTTTTACTGCCAGATGCATTCCCGTTTTGGTTATCATGACGCAATTTATTGTTCAAAAATCTGGCATTTAAAAGCTATTTTTTTCAATTTCAATTTCAATTCATCAATAAAACGTAGAAATTGCAAATTTAACTTTTGTTAACTTTAACCGGCCGTTAAAAAAAAGACCGTTAGTCACTACCGATTAAAGACAATTTTTTCAAATGTTTAATTAAACTCCGGTTAGGTTCAAGCAATGAAAAATGTTAATCGTTGATTAACCTTAACAGAATTTTAACTGCTGTCAGAACAAACTTTTTCTGTTCAGAAAACAAAAATGAGTTGATTGAATAAATTTTTGTTTTTTTTCATAATTTAATTTTAAAATATGAAGAATTCACTATTTTGAAACTTGGTTTGCTATAGAAAACTCTATCCCCCCCCCCGCGTGGGATTTTGTAGGATTAAGTCAGTTACATAAGATTATTGTCTTTAATATGAGGTGAATTCGGTCCAAGAGCGATCACTATCTGTAGAGCAATTTTGGTGTTGTAAAACATTAGATATCAAAAGATTTGGGGGGGGGGGCTGAAACATTTGTTATTAAAGCAGTGGTTGCCTTGGTAGATTTCTACACTCTACTGAGCCATTCGCTTTTTTACTTTTCTGTATCAGATCGATAAGCATCGATCGTCGGTCTCTTATCTACTCAGGTCGGCCTTTATCCTTCTATCTACAAGGATCTGCTTTCGGCATCATATTTACACGAGTCGGCCTTCGGCCTCCTACAACCACTAGCCTGTTTTCCACCCTAGGCTTTATTTCTACAGGGTTTGCCAGTCATCTTCAAATATTATTAATTTTTTTGAATATTATACATTGAAACTGGTTCATCCCTTCATTGGAGGGCCTTTCGTCACGTGCCATGTGTTTTTGTCGTCCATTCCAATTCAGCAACGTCAGCTTACAGCAATTCTACTTATATAATATTCAAAACTATACGTTAGTTGGATATCCCAAAAAAGCGTACGCCACACCATCTTCTGGTGAATTATGGCCAGATGCTCACCTAATTTATGCACAAAATCACCGCCTAGGTGGCGGCACCATAGCTGTCCAACTAGCGTATTGTTCTTTTTTCTCAAAAATAATAATTATTTAAATCGTAAGTTTCCCCCGAAATGGAATATTAAATTATTAACATGAAAAACAGAAACGAATGCTTTTTATTTGAACATAATTATTGCTGAGGTGCACTGGGGGGTATTCCATACCCCCCAGACCCCCCGGTTTGAAATTAATTTTATTAAATAAAACCCTTTTATTTTATCAGAACACTACATACGCTCTGCAGACAGCGACGGCTCGTCAGAAGAGGCAAATTCCGAACTATTAAACTATTGAAATTTTCAAAAAATTACAAGAAAACAAATTTTTTCCGTAGACAGAGGCGGCTCGTAGCCCAGATGATCCTATTTACAAGGCACATGATTTATAAAAGAGTCTGATGCTCAACTACGTTATTGATAATTGATAGCAGCATAAGCAGAGGTTTCAGTCGATTTCTAGTTATCGATCAGATGGATGAGAAATTCCTTCAGACTTAAGACTGGTATCTGTTAAATATTGTGCTTTAAAGTCCAAGATAGATCTGTGGACTGTGGAGAAAGTAACGGGAAATCACCCCATTAATTAAAATTCCCTAGCACGTCATCTTGCCTTCGGAAAAAGATGATTATGGAAGGAGTATCTATCTTTTCAGAGGTCTCACGTTCACTTTTTTCATTTTTTGAAAATTTTAATAGTTTAATAGTCCTGAATTTCAGAGTTCTGATAAAGTAAATGAGTTTTATTCAATCAAATTAATTTCAAACCGGGGGGTCTGGGGGGTATGGAATACCCCCCAGTAACCTCAACAATTTTTGTGCTCAGTTAAAAAGCATTCATTGCGGTTTTTGATATTAATAATTTAGTATTCCGTTTTGGGGGCCGTGGCTGGTGTCAAATCATCCACTCCGTATCAAGCGCCACTGATTTACCGATTGAAATCAAGAAATATCGTTTGATTGCTCCATTGTATTGACTCGACTGCTGTTAATAGTATTTGCAATTAGTTTTAATCTTCTTAAACACACAAGGGGAGCAATTAAAGAAAAGTCCTAAAAATTAAATAAAATTGTTTTAATTTGGAAACTTGACCCCCTCTCTCTACCACACCAATGGACTTGGAATGCAGAGTCTCTTACGTTAAGAAACTCGACAGTTGCTTAGTACTTAGCACATAATATTATTCTCTCTGAAAACTTTGCTATTATCGATCAATTTTATGACAAAAAAACATAAAAGATTTTGATAATAAAGGATTATAGTCGAGGAATCAGGTTTACAGTCGACTACGATGCAAAACCGATTTCTTTTTAATTTTTTCCTTCCGTTAGTTTAACACCGAACAATTTTCTTTTCTTTATTTCATATTTTTGCTTTTGTTTTCAATTTATTACTCCTCCCCCTTTTTCAAAACAAAACAACATCAAACCAAAATATTCCATATTTCTTTCGATTGTTTCCGATGAGGAAATTAAAAACAAAAGAGTGCGGTGTAATGATTTTGATCTTACCGAGCGATGCGGGTTATAGGCTGGGCTGCAAAACCGAGCAAAGTATACGGGCGGCATATTTTCATAAAAACTAAAAAAAAAGTGATAGACTTTTTCGTTATAACTTTTTGTAAAATATAAAAAGATTAAATTCGAGATTTTTATAAAATTTTCACTTCACAAAGCTACTACTACAGCTTGAGCCTTTTCGAGTTTCACATTTCGCGAAGCTCTTAAAATAAAAAATGTGTACGTTTTTATTTTCTCAAAATTATAATTAATTTTCTTCAAAATGAGGAATATTTCGATTAAAACTATGCGAAAACATTAATTTTAGCTTTAGTTAAAATTAAATAAAAAATAACGCAGGTTTTTTTCAAAAGTCTCTCGAATTAAATTTTCTATGCTTTTAATTTTAATGAAATTTTTTTTTCGTAAGGACTACGTGAGAATCACTAAAAACACTCTTGGTCCTTCGTAAGGACATTTTAGCAAAATCTTTATTTTTTTGTTATAACAGAATTTCTCGGTTTGGTTCCAGGAATTTGCACAAAAAAACCGCTCATCCTTATAATAAATATATAACATTTATATAGAATAACATCCTAAAATAAAGTAACATTTCGCAAATAATACAACGCTTTATACGGCTACTTGAATCTTATCATTTATTTCAAGTTTTTATGGAGCTTAGAATATTGTAATGGAGTTAATTAAAAATTATATAATTTGCGCGATTAATTGCTCATAATTTATTACTTAAATTCAACTAGCCTCAATTTGAATTTTTATTATTTGGTTTTTATTGCAAATTGATGGTAATTTTATTTCGGATGTATAAACGTATCGACACGAAAATTGCGATGAGCTTTGTAGATTTTGACGACCAGCAAAGAGCTTTGCGGATTTGAGATTGATACAAAGAGAGCCTTGTGCACGGCCGAATCAAGTTGTTTGTGCGATTGCTCATAGTTAATTTACTTTTTGGGTTAAATTGTTTGATTAAACGATATCTTAATAAGCAATGCTAATATATCATAAAATGCCTTGAATAATAATTAAAAATAAAATAATTACAAGAATTTTGTATTGTTGCAAATAACTTATCTCGTATAAATGAATATTTAACACGTTTTTGTTTAAATAATAATGAACACTTTAACGGTTATTTTTAGTTAAAATAAAATGAAATTGCAATATTATAATAAATTTTACGTAATTTTGAACTATTAGCCTTCAAATTTTAAAATTAAAATTTACACACTTCCGGTAAAAATGCTCGTTTGTTGCGCTTTTTTCGAAAGAGCGCATTTCGAAAACCGCCTCTTCGGGAGCCTGCATTCAACTAAACAGCACCTTAACTATACCACCCCGGGCAAAATTTAGCAATTTTAAGCTGTCCATCATTTACTACATATACATTTCTGACCATAATTAGATACACGAAATTTCTACATATCGGACTCATTACCGAAACAACACGCTATATATATTTTTGGTATTAAAAAATAAAAATTAATAGTTACTATGTTATTTTTTTCCAAGTCGAAAATTGTGGTAATGCCAAAAATCACACAACTCCTTACGTAATCGACTTAAAATTTCAATCAAGTGTTAAAAATATATGCAGAAAAATAATTTATTTCGCTAATAGCAACTTGTAGTAGTGACTGTCCTTCGAAAATTCAATAGCGAGGTCAAATAAAATATTGCGAATAACACCTCTCGTAATAATTATAGGAAATATCCATGTAATGGCACTTGTAATTCATAATAATTCAATGCAACTGCTTAGCGAACCGAAAACTCGACCAGCGCAACATAAATAGTGCACCTCAGGTCCAACCCCTGGAACCTCTCCTCGTTCCCGATTATTCGCATTTTTATTATTCCAAAATACCCGAACTTTGCCTAATCGCTTGTCGATCGATCATCAAGAACAAGTTGTTACAAAGTAACAGAATTTTTCTCAATCGACCTTCAAAATAGATAGTTGTTTTTTTGCATTGACTTTAAAACATGCAAATGCGTAAGATTAAAACCAAACAATTAAACTAATTGCGTAGTTAAAAATAATTACACTTTAAATTTTAATTAACTTTTAATATTTTTACGTTTATACAAATCAATAAACTAAACTTATGTAATAGCTAATCTGCTAATTTTACATTTCATTATTCTTCAGTTGACGGAATAAATCCTGCAGTCCGTAATACTGACGGGTTTCTTCGGTAGCAAACATCCTACCTCCGAGAAACACAATAAGCAATTTTTTCCGGTTCTTACATGCATATTTGCAAAATTTTACATCAATCCGTTGGACGATTGACGAGATTACCACGAAAACCCCCAAACCCCCACATTTTTTGAAAATAAATTTTCAGA
Source organism: Cantharis flavilabris (assembly GCA_949152465.1). Lineage (NCBI taxonomy): Eukaryota > Metazoa > Arthropoda > Insecta > Coleoptera > Cantharidae > Cantharis > Cantharis flavilabris. Next base: position 8,254,566 of record OX424438.1, read on the forward strand.
TTTTACAGTCACGGGAAAACGTGAAAAAATCCAATGAATAAGTAATAGTAAATTGGTACTAACACACACAAGTTAATAATCTTGTTATAAAAATATTGACAATTATCTGTAATTTTTATGAATAAATTATTTCAATTTTATTATTCTAGCAATTATAAATGCGACAAGTTGGTTCCGCCTTTTTATAAAATTTACCAATCGCGAGCGAGGTCGAATTTTCCAAATTCGACAAAGTCAATCAACCTTTTAATTTCGTTAATCTAATCATGCGCGTCAGTACTGATGCATTTATTCGATGTGTTGCGAAAAAACTCTTAATGAATCGACAAGGAAGCGGATATTTTAATTATCGCCTTGCCAGTGGTCGTAGATTCTAACTGAATAAAATTTAAACAGACTTCACCCCCCCCCCCTCTTCGGACTACATTAATAATTATTTTTAAGTTAAGAAAATAATCTAGTAATAATTTTTATTTTATTATATTATTGATATATTGAGATTGATGAATATTTGAAGAAAATAGACGTAGACCGGGGGGGGGGGGGGTCTACTCTCAAGTACTCAAGGAAAAGAATTACCTAATTTAGTATTGTTTAGATCTAATCAACAGCTTTTTTCTATACTCTCCAAATTGGTAATTTCCTAGATTTCCTGTAGCTTATAGGAGATATTCTTATTTGTGCACTGGGGGGTATTCCATACCCCCCAGCCCCCCGGTTTATCTTGGTTTTTTTAAAAATCTTTTATTGGTTTCATTTTGGAGAAATTTGGTAGGGCAGGTCGACTGGAGTCAGCTTGCGGATTCGAAATTTTCTTGAACAAAAAAGTTTTTAGAGAAAATACTTTGCCTTGGAAACTAACCTACAAAAATGACGAACTCTGGAATTTTCACTAAAAACTAGAGTTTACAAGAAAGGAATATGAAATCTTACGGTTTGTGAACATAAATGGTTCACTTCTTTTATTTAATCAGAAAGAACAGGTATATGCAAACCGGGGGTCTGGGGGGTATGGAATACCCCCCAGTATACGAAGGAGAGAATTATCTAGTTTAGTCTAGTTTAGATTTTTTTCTACAATTGGTAATGTTCTAGATATAAATTATTTGTGCACCCAAACTTGGTGTTCACTGAGAACTAACTTACAAAAATATCAGCACTCAGGAATCTCCACCAAAAACTAGAATTTGCGAAAAAGGGAAATTCGTTTTTATCTGCTCAACCATAAAAATATGAAATCTTACGGATTGTGAGCACATTAGTTTCACTTCATTTACTTAATCAGAAAGAATTTTAATACAAAGAACAAATATAGGCAAACCGGGGGGTCTGGGGGGTATGGAATACCCCCCAGTATACAAAGAAGAGAATTATCTAGTTTAGTATTGTTTAGATTTTTTTATGCAATTTGTAATTTTCTAGATTTTCTGTAACTTAGGGGAGATTTTTATTTGTGCACTTGAGGGTATTCCATACCCCCCAGACCCCCCGGTTGGGCTTAGTGTTATTTTTAATCTTTGATTGACTTCATTCCAAAGGGATTTAGTAGTGTAGGTCCAAAAAATCAAGAAAATAGTACACAAATAAAAATTCTCCTAGATTCTTGATTCATTTTTTAATACAAAATGTTTTTTGCTGTTAGGAAAATCTCTTTTTTTCAAAATATTTTTCACCAGACATTAGAAACTATTGTGAGAGATAAGTTTAGAAAACTCTCGATGTATACTTGGTTGGGAATCGAAGCTACTAATACAACGCAGCAGTCCAATGCTCTAACCGCCAGCTTACGGTTGCGCTCTAAAAATATTTCATTTGTTTAAAATGTTCACTTTAATAACTTCCAGGGGAATAACCGAGGAAATTTTAATGTAACAGCTTTATGGAGCGGGAAATATTCGAGTATTTTTTGAGGATCTGCCTGAGCTTTGCTTATGCGAGGGCGTAGCCCGAGAACAAGTAGAACTAGAGGCCTGACCAAAGTTAGATATTATTTGCACTTTCTTTTGTTTTGTAAGTTTTGTGAAATTTTAATAATTTTTTTAAACTTTTTATATAAATTTTCTGAAATTTTATTCGCGGGAACGCCACCACGCGGAAAAATATTAAGTTAATCTAATACGTATAGTTGGTATAGAAAGTTTTGTTTATAAATGTGATACTTCCTTCTGGGAGGGGGGGGGGGCTCGTCACATTTCTGTAAATCCCTGACTTATTTTTTATGCAAAAAGATTGTAGCTGAAACTTTCGAAAAAGTCTGTTTCAATTGAGTAGCCCCTTGCAGTTAAACAGTTTTTGAATATAAATTATTTATTTTCACGGTTCGCTCAATATTTTTCCGGTTGTTAATCTTGGAATCGCCAGGATGGATTTTAAACTAGCCAATTTTCGTGATGGAAAAGCAACAAAATTGGTCAATTTTCTTTTTAAATTTTATATTTTCCTTGTGGCAGGCTTCATAAATAATTATTGCAATCTGTCCCATTGAGGACAATAAGCAACAGTATTGACTATTGATTTAGGTAGTTACATGTCGGACCGATCGACCGCTAGAAGAATAAATTAGTTGATTTAGTTTTCTTTAGTATCCAAAAGGGATACCAAAAACAATGTTCTACTACTCGCTCACCCGTATAATTTGCACCAGACCACCAACATCCGTCGATGTTGAAAAAAATTGCGTTAGATGCATAATTGGCAAAACTTTTATATAAATAAATAAATGTAATATATTTTTAATGATTTCGTTTAATCATGCAGGTAATTAGGAATTCGCCCCAGTACGCCCGATTTGCTCCCATAATTTTTTTTCAATTTAAATATACCTATAATAAATTTTGATTTTGATGGACATTATGTAAATACATAACAAAATAAAGTCACTCTAAAAATGATATTTTATGTTATTAATGTAACGAAATGTTAAATTAAAAATTTTTGATGACTTTTTTTATATTGTGTGTAGCCGGGGGCGATCGGAGCTAACATGGGAAAAATTTTAACTTAATATTATTTGGTCGAAATACATTTTTAACGACAAAATTTAAATAACCGCGCGGTGGCATTTTGTAAAATTCGCCTAAAAAAAACCCTTTTTGATGTCGGCTTTAATTTTACATACGGGGTTCCGTCGGAAAGTTTCTCTAACTTTTTTTTTTTTTCAGGTGTTTGGTTCTAAAGCGGAGCTGCAGCTGCACACGCAGGCGCATATGCGTGAAGCTAAACCTTACAAGTGTTCTCAGTGTTGCAAAGCTTTTGCCAACAGTTCCTATTTATCTCAGCACACCAGGATCCACTTAGGAATCAAACCTTACCGTTGCGAAATTTGCCAAAGGAAGTTTACCCAACTGTCCCACTTACAACAACACATACGCACACATACAGGAGATAAACCGTACAAGTAAGTTGGTTGGATGAAAGGAGCGGAGGATGAGGAGAATGTAACGAATTTGTTTTTAGATGTAGGCACCCGGGTTGTCAGAAGGCGTTCTCTCAATTAAGTAATCTACAATCACACTCACGTTGCCATCAAACAGACAAGCCATACAAATGCAACTCTTGTTACAAATGTTTCAGTGATGAACCGTCGTTACTCGAACACATTCCAAAGCACAAAGAAAGCAAACACCTAAAAACGCATATTTGTCAATACTGCGGCAAGAGCTACACGCAGGAAACTTATCTCCAAAAACACATGCAGAAACATGCGGAGAGGACCGACAAGCGACCACCGATTGGACACACTCTTGGTAAGACCTAGACCTCCGGTAGATAGATTTTTTTCTTAAACATTTTTTTTTCCTGTAGGATTGAACCATCGAGGTTTGGAACATCCATATTGGCCAAAAGTGAGTCCAGATAGTGCCGAAAATATGCACGATTATCCCGGCGACATTCCGCGCCAAATATTGGAACAAAATGAAGATTTAGTAATAATACGACAACAGTTGGGTCAGAATCCACCCGCACCTCCGAGCACGCCCAACACAAACCTCACCAACTCGTACGATACAAGTATCACCAAAAGTAACACAAATTCCGCATTTACCCCGATAAGTTCTATGTCTGGACACCTGAACCACCTGAACCATCAGTTAGCGCCAAACCGACCGTACCTTTACGACGCTATTAGTTTTCAAAAACAAAATAGTCTCGAATTACCCAAATCCCAGCCATCAAATGGTTTCCCGAATCAATTGATTTCTTTGCACCAGATTAGAAATTACGCTCACCAACCAAATCCAAGTTTAATGGAACATTCAATTTTGGGTGGTCTTAAGGATAAATAAATTTATGTGTATAATTCGTTATTGTATTTTGTGTACATATGTTTTATAGTATACGGGGTGTGCATTGAAAACTGGCTCTAATAATATTTAACAGTACTTACAAACTTAAGATCTCATCGTTGGGTGCACACCCGGTATAATGCAGGAACTGTTCGTCGGAACGAACAAAAAAGACAATTCGAAAAGCTTAGGGTTGGAGGAGGAGGAGAAATTAGCAATTTGTTTTTGTGGACGAATTCGTTCGTATTTTGTACTTAATTTTTGTTTTCCTTGCAGAATCTTTAAGTTTTGTTTTTGGAACGGATTTATCCACAAAAACTCACAACAAAGGCTCAATTATAGTTTATATTATTTATAATTGAATATTATTTTTATTTTTCGTTGTAAATGTGTGATTTACAAAGTTTTTTTTTGTTGTAGCAGCAGGGGTAGCTCAATTTTTATTTATTTTTTTTTAAAGCAGTATAGACTACGCTCGCGGAGATGTGCGATTTTCCAGTGTCTTTCAAAATGGGGATTTTTGATAATTTGAGTTTCCGTTTTGAGTTGGTACAAATTTGTAATAAAAAGTTGTTTTTAAGTGAAAAGATAATCTTAACCATAAGAGATTTATTAGAAAATTAAGTATACGTTTGATCTACACAAAGGATAGTGATGTATACGTCCTGTTGACGTTTTTTCTTTTTTACTTTTTTGAGTGTACATCACCGTACCACCACACAATATTGTTACGTTATATTAACGTCACGCAAATTTATAAAACTTACTTTTGTATTAGCTTTAATTTTGTATTATCAGTTAAGTTTAAATTCGGAACATAGCAATTGTACGCGTAATTACGTTGCATTTACTTTATTTTTATTTTTATTTTTTTTTTTGGAAAAAATGCGTTACGTATTACAGCAGCACTAATATGTTAAGTTTTAAAATACCTACTTGTGATCAAATCTTAAAGAAAATTATTATGTTGTACGTATTTATAAGAAAATAATGGTTTTTTTGTTACATATTTACTTAAAAATAAAAAAAAACATTGATTTTGTTTCTCACCATTTTTTATTTTTAGTTTTACGGTGGAACGGCAGAAAATTGGTAGTTATCGGTAGCGGGTCGGACGCGCGCTTGTCGAATTCGGAAATGTTTGATTTAAAAAAAAAAAACTAATGGCAATATAAAATTAGCAATTTAATTTTATGACACTGTGAACGTTAATTTAAAAAAAAATTTAGTTTAATAAACACGTTAAACATTAAACTGTGATAATTTCGTACTGAAGGTTTTAACTTTAAGGAAGAGATAGTCAATTTGTAAATAAATTAGGAAAATGTGAAATCGTATATTATAAATTTATACTTAAGAAAGGGATGTAACGAGTTAACGAATGGATTTTGAAAACTGCTTGGGATAGTTTTCGAAATTATTTCTAATAATGTTAAGATGTTGATGTTGTGAATAATTTTTTCAAATAACACAACGAAATAATTGTTTTCTTTATTATCGTATGTTATCAAAAATTTATTGAACGTTTTTAGCATGATTTTTATTCTTCTTTGTAACGAAAATTTTCAGCACATTTATGAAAAAAAAATATATTTCACTGAATTTTAAAGTTATATCGGTGTCTCAAACTTAAAAAGGTTAATGTTAAGATTAGTATGTTCATTGTAAGTACAATAAATTATTAAATTCAGACAACTTTTTATCACCAACCCATTTTTTTTCAAAATTTAACCACATCATTTATTTTAGTATCTACGCTGAAAAAGTTCCTAATGTAAAATCAATGTAAATCGTTCAAATTGAAAATTAATTCCATGTAACTTTTCATTACATAACATCAACACGCAACACGTCTCGATCCAACTGAAGGAAGGAACTATGCATTCGAGTAATAAAAATAAGCAAACTATTTTTTTCTTAATTATAGGTTACTTACTGGTTAGTATCTATAAAGCAAATAGTCTTCACCGCAATAAGCTCGACCAACAATTCTAGGTGGACGAAGTCAACGGTCCAAGATCGGTCTTCTTCGCACACCAACGTTGCAAACTCATTTTTACAATTTTTCCTTTCTGTTGTTCTACATCTATTTTTTCAACAGTAAATTTAAAAACAATTTCGAAAAAATATAACGAATTCGTTCCTGTTTCGTCCTGAGAATTGAAACTGAATAATTCAGATTGAACAACAATTGAATTCAAATAGTTATTACAGGAAACCATCTAAATTGCTATATTAATTCAGCGCTACAACGACAGAGGGAGCTGTATATAAGACAATCATAATATAGGGACCGGATTTATATGCGCTTAAAAACATCAAAATAATTTCTTTTATGCAGTTAAAACTGCCGATATTTGCGATGTAATTTTCCAGCACTGTTGAGCATGAAACTCTTGATTTTAATAATAATAATTAATATTAAATAATCCAAATATACCAAATTTAAAATAAATTTTATACACTAAAATGGGAAATCTATAATTGAAGAGATAATTCAACCCAGATGCGACGATTATCAACTTAGTTAAAAAAATAATTAAAATTACATTCAATCCATTTAAAATTGAGATTCAGATTCAGATCTTCATCCAAATCCATTTCCAAAAACTTCCAATTCAAATCACTTAACCGAATACCGATTTATTACCTAAAAAATCAAAATATTCAAAAAATACAAAAAAATCGCAAAATTAAATTCTCAAAAATAATAACAAAATTATGGGAAACGCCTTTCACCACAACCGCTTCGGCGGTCATTTTTGGCAAAAACTTCGATTATCCCGCCAGTCGGTAAAATGAAAAATTCAAAATATTTAAACAACTCAAAAATATAAATTTTACAAAATTAAATAAAAATCAGAAATATAAAAAATCAAATGTATACGTTCGTCACTTGAGAACAGTTCTACCGATTTGGCCGATCTTTTTTTCTGTCGTGTTCGTAATTGCTAGGACAAGGTTTCTATGTCTTTTCATATTTGCGAAAAGCATATCCGAAACAAATTTTAGAACACATTTTGTCACAGATGGTGACGCGTATGAATGTTTTAACGAGATTCCTTCTTACATATTTACAATTAAATTAGATGCAACTGTTCAGAAAAATCCATTCACAAAACAAAAATGGCATACTTGCTAGATTGGACATTGGTAAAGGGAAAATCGCAGCTAACATTTCAATCGGATTCATCACATTGCCCACCGATGTCTGCCAAAAATAAATGTACCTACGGTCATAACTTGAGAATGACTCCACCGATTTGGCTGATTTTTGCAGTGTTTTTCCCATTTTTTCATTTCAAGAAATTCATGATTGTACTTAAATTGTTTTGTTTCAATTCATCGTAGTAATTCTGATTTTTATTATTATCACTATTGATTTGATTCATATTTTTCACGAAATTCACCTCTTTGGAGTGGTTTGTTCGAGCTGTCTGAAATATTTCGTTTCTCATTTCTTTGAAATTGAACTGTCTCGATGAAAAGCTGTAAAATCTAGAAATCTAAATTCCAAATCTAAATCTAAAACAATTTGTTACGGTCAATGATGAAAATTCGGCCATTAACTTCAATGGCCGGACAATAACGTCAATACCTAGGTTAGTTGGGCATTAACGTCATTGACCGACCAATGACGTCAATGACCATGCATTTTGGCCGCAAACTGACATTTAAAATTTTATATGTGGTTTTTACATCATTGCCCGGGCAATGACGTTAATGCCCAATACAAGGTGTTCAATGATGAATCTACTTTTCTACAGATTCCATATTTTATCACTCTTTCAGTTTTGGCTGACGCAAACACAATAAATCACATATCCACCCTAAAATGATCGTTTGTCTAAATTAAATAATAATCCATGTACACTTATGAGGCCTTCAAAAGGGCAGAGTTGCTGTCATTTACACTGAACTTGTAAACTGCTGTTTTAAATTTTGCTGTTCCTTGTAGTAATTATTATTCTATAATATCATTATTGCCCAATCAATTTTGGCCATTAACGTCATTGACCGGTCAAAGACGTAAATATTACAATCAGACGAAAATATTTACATTATTGCCCACCGTTAACCGGCGCGGCGTTAAGGTGAATGACCGGTCAATGACGTTAATGGTCAGCGATCATTCGTAATGATCTTACATTTTTTATACTTATATACATTTTACAATTATGTGAGCCGTTTAGAGGGGGGCTCGGCAAATACACGTAATTTTTTTTCGCAAGAAACTGTAAAATTGCCCGAAAACTGGGTTAAATTAATTAAAACAAACAATTTTATGTGAAATTATAAGAGGGTAGAGGGGTTCGAACCAAAGGGGAGGGGGGTCGAAAAATCGTTCGTATATTTCTTTTATTCAAAATTTAATATTTTATAGAAAATTAAATTAAAAACGCACAATTTTGGCGCCTTTTGAACCTGGAGCTGTGTGCGGCGGCTCCATTGACTCATATTTTATCCAGCTCTGGCTTGTCCGACGTTTCGGGTTCTTTTATTGGCCCATTTTATATAGGAAAATGACTTGAAAAAATTTAACACAAAAATCAAAAATTTAGAAATTTAAAAAAATAATCAAAATACAAAAAAAATTTTATACTTATAAAAATGTTCTACAGAATAGTAGAGTGAAGTGGAGTAAATCCGAACAGTGGGGAAAATCCGATTTATCTGGATGTTTATGCATCTTATAGGCAATTTTCTTGGGTGTTCGGAATTCCCCACGATTTTGTAAAAATTCAAAAAGTAACATTATTTCAGAGGGATATATTTTTATTTTAATTTTTATATTTTTCAACCTTGAAAATGGGTCAATAAAAGAACTCGAAACGTCGGACAACATAATTTATTTTGTTGTTATTGACCTCAAACTCAACCATAAATAACTAACATTATGAAAGGTCAACAATACTCAAACCCCAAAAATTGAAAGTCTGATTTCGAAAAATCTTTTGGCTTTTACGATTTTTTGTGATTTTTGACCACAAAAATTGAAAGTCTAAACTCGAAAACTGTTTTGGTTTTTTCTTATGCCGTTTGACGAGAAAAATCGATTGGTTCTGGGAAATCGAGAAAATCTCAGGCAATCATTGTAGGCCCGTAGCCAGGATTTCATTTTGGGGCCCCTTCCGAGAATATTTCCGGGAAAAAAATTTTTTGTTGCCACTTTAAGATATATCTATTTACCTATTTTATTTTCAAAATTCAAATTTATTTTCAAATTTTTTTTTTGCTTTTGAACATTTCGGGGGTGAGGGGGTACGTGCCCTCGGTGCCCCTCCTGGCTACGGACCCGAATCAAAGCAACAAAAGTTGTTGATAGCTGGTACTATTGGAATTTTTACATATTTATGATATTTCGACAGTTGGTAACAGTCCGTTTAAAGATTCAATATCATCAACAACAAAACAAGGTTACAGGCACATTCTTTAATCCGGGTAGCAATCATGAAGTTTAAATGTCAAAATCCTTTTTTCTATGGGGAAAAAAGCTTATCTGCTCAACATTCAACGATAAATTGGTAAAACCCACCGCAATCTAGAAGTACTGGAGGGCATTCCATACCCCCCAGACCCCCCGGTTGTAATTCAATTGTCGAGTAGACAACTTTTGATAGTGACATTGAAAAAATTCAAAATCCGAAATCAAAGTTTTATAGAAACCGGGGGGTCTAGGGGGTATGGAATACCCTCCAGTGCACCTGGAGGATTATTGTTCAAAATGGGGTCTGAACCACGCAAAGTATATTACACTTTATTTTTCACCTGAAACGGTTTGCTCTTCTAAGTGTGTTATATTGCTGGTAATAAAGATAAATAAAAGCAAACGTAAGATTTTGTAAATTTTCATTGGCAACTTTGCATGCTAAAATTACAAAACACTCATTTGAAGGAAGGATTCTGGAAAAACTAAAGCTATTCAGCTGTGGTTTTATCTAAATCTGGCATTGGAATAGTTTTAGTTTTTGAAGTGTACCTGGGGGGTATTCCATACCCCCAGACCCCCCGATCTAGACATCTATTGTTTTTCTTTTCACTTCTTTTTTACATTAAAATAATCAAAAAAGTTGAAGTACATTAGATAGATTAATCTTATTTTAAATTATTTTATTCAAATTTCTGTTTGGCGAAAGTAAACCCTATATCTGGGAGGTCTAGGGGTGTGGGTCACCAACAGGATGACATTTCGGTTATTATTGACGTCATTCATTAAATCATTACATATAATGTTGTTTAGATTGGATTTTGCTCAGAGTGAAAATCGGTTGAAGCATCAAATAATAATCAAATTTCAAAACAAAAAGTTAAAAGAAAGTTCTTTGACTTATGTGCTTGTCTTGCAACTAAAAGAGTAAAGTGCAAAAACTGGATTCCCATTTTGAGCTGCTTACGAGCGTTTTCCCCAAAGGAAACCCTATTTTTCGAACTTTTCGCATGAAAACACGTCGGTTTAAGTCATAAAAAACCGCGAAAAAAACAAATTTGTGTAATAAAATTTAAATCTCCCGCAAACGAACCAGTTTGAGCGACTATGCAAAAAATTTTGCGAACCGCTGATTGACTGCAGTGACTAATCGCCCAAATAAATATGGCGGTTTGATGTGTCAGATAGTATACGTTTCGTAGTAGTTTAATTTTTTGGTTGCATTCTTTCTTGTTTCATTAATTAATTACTTAATTGGGTTCGTCTGTTGTATGTAAGTATTAAACTACAAAGCAGCTTGATTTGTGGTGTAATTGTACTGTGTGTCGTTACTAACGAGCGATAAGGGAAGTAATTGAATCGTTCTCGTTATCTCAATTAGTGTATTAAAAATAAAAGCTTCCATCATCGCTACAAAATTTCTATCTGCTCTGCTTATAATCTTTTTGTTAGCAAGTTTAAAAATGGAGAACGCATCTGGAAGTCAAAATGCTCCTGCAACACCGGGGAAGAAAAATACCGCACTGGAACAGACCCAGCAACAGGTGAACGAGGTAGTAGGGATTATGAGAGTTAATGTGGAAAAAGTGCTTGAACGGGATCAAAAACTATCGGAGCTGGACAGCCGGGCCGACGCTTTACAAGAAGGTGGCAAACGTTTCGAACAACATGCTCAAAGGCTACACAGGAAATATTGGTGGAAAAACTTGAAAATGATGATAATCATGGGCGTTATTGGTGTTACCATTTTAATTATTATTATAGGTAAATATTTTTTGTCACTCTTTATCTGGGCACGGGGTTATCTTGTCAATATGTACCCAATTTTTAAATCAACTTCAACAAATTACGCCAATCACCTTTGTGAAAAACAAATTTTATTGTTGTTTAGATAACAAATCTATTGATAACGTTTTCCTTTCAGTTTCGTTTACTAGCGGGAGTAGTGACTCGTCAAATGAGAAGAAGGCCGTTACCGGAGGATCAACTTAGGGTTTACAAGTTACAGAGATTTCTTTCTTTATCTTTATTTTACTAATATTTTATCACTTAAATAATTTGTTAGTTAGGGAACCGTATCAGTTGTGTATTCTACATACAAGTGCCTTGTTGTAACATAAATGTGATAAAGCAGAGTTAAAATGTCAAAACTTTGAGCCAATTGTTTACCTTCAAAAATTAATTAAGTTTAAAACAGTCTTCGTTTGTTAATTCTTGTATATTTATGTATATTTAAAATGTTGGCCACTCACAACGGCAGTAACATATTTTTATAGGTCTATTTTCCATATTACTTGTATTCTATATTTAATAAAATATTGTGCTTAACTTTTTCTTTCCGCTACCTTTTTTCTTAGAAGAAAATCTGTAGATATTCACTCTCAAAATGAAATTTTAAGTACTTTTTATGAGATTATAAAACAGCCATAATAGCATAATTAAAGTTTAACCAATAAATTCCACATGACAAAGCAAAAAAATATTTAATGTAAATTTAACTCGTGGATTCACAACCGAATATATGGTACCTTACCCCTGTAATAGGATGAAATAATACAATGAAATTAAGAAATAAAGAAATTTATATAAACAAGTTAGAACACTACAGTCGCATAAGAAACATAAAGTCAAGATAAAAATAGTTTAATAATATGAGGGGGAAAAACCCTGAAATCCAACAAACAATAATATAACTAATCTAAGTTTATAACAAAGTCTCAGGCTGACTAATAAAAATATTTTATTTTAGTCAATTTAATTTGCTATCAGTACTTTTTTCTACACTCGCTTCGAGCGATCCGTCGTCATCTTTTTTACTTTTTAATTGTTGTTTCCACATATTTGCATATACCCCTTCTTGTCCGATTAAATCATCGTGTCTAGAAAGATAGCGATAAGATCAAATTGTTAAAAAGTTAATGCAATACTTACGATCCCCTCTCAACTATTTCCCCATCTTTCAAGACTAGAATTTCGTCTGCATGTACAATCGTAGATAAACGATGTGCAACGATTATCGTCGTTCTGTCCGAGCACACTTGATTCAGTGCGCCTTGTATATTACGTTCCGTTTGAGTATCCAAAGCACTGGTAGCTTCGTCTAGCAGTACAATTGTAGGAGCTTTCAATAGCGTCCGCGCTATTGCTACCCTTTGCTTTTCACCACCACTTAACTTTAAGCCACGTTCTCCCACCTAAATAAAAGAAACTATGCTTACAAGTGTTACATTTTGACATTAGGAATTCTTAGAAAATTCCTGAAATTCTGTGGAAATCTTAGGAAGTCCGAATCTTGGTTACAAATTTTTTTTGACATATTTAACCCTTGGATAAAAAACATTTTGAAAAATATGAAATTTTCATATTTTTGAACTTAAAAATTTCTCTGTGGACCAATAAAATTTTCTCGCAGGGTAGTAGGTTAGCGACCATTCATTGTACAGCATAAATTTGTTTTAACTCTTTAGTACCCCAAAGGCCTTAGGTGCATTTCGCCAGCCCCCCCCCCCCCATTTCGAATTTTGGGTCCAAAATAGTTTAAATCGTTTGTACCTTCTTTATTTTCGTTTGTACGAATTTTCTTTTTAAGATATTTCAAAATTTTTAATAATGACATTTCGGTAGGTCCCCCTCCTCCGCATTTTGAATTTTGGTTTGAAAATAATCTTAAGCTGCAAGTCAGTCAGTTGGACAGCTATAGTGCCGCCACCTAGGCGGTGATTTTGTGCACAAATTGACTAGAAGATGGCGCGGCGTACGCTTTTTTTGGGATATCCAACCAATAACGCTAGTTGGACAGCTATGGTGATTTTGTGCATAAATTAGGTGAGAATCTGGCCATAATTGACCAGAAGATGGCGCGGCGTACGCTTTTTTGGGATATCCAATTTTCAAAAGAAAATGTAATATAAACAAAAATAAAGAAGGTCCAAACGATTTAAACCATTTTGGATGTAAAATTCAAAATAGGGGGAGGGCTAGCGAAATGCTTATTTTAGATATTTAGAAATATCTCAAAAACAAAAAAGGTTAAAAAAAAGGCGAAATGCACCTTGGCCTTGTAAGAGTAAAAAATGGAAACTTTTTCCTGTGTCACTGCTGCAGTGATCTACAATTCGTCAATAGTAAATTTTGCAGTCTAAAACTTGCAAAATAGATAATAATTAGCCCAGTTTGGTACAGTCGTTTTGATGCCGTCGTTTTAGTTCGAGTACACTTGAGCGTAGAACTGTACCCTACTCCGAGCTTAATTTGGTTAAGAAATATTGGAAAAATAATGAATTCTAGAACGGGGGAGGAATTTAAAAATAAATTGCTCTAACAATTTAATTTTGATTTGGAAAAATCCAATTTCAAAAAAAAGATCAATTTCATTTACCATTTTTTTTAACTTACCTCCGTCTCGTAGCCTTCTGGGAATGTTAAAATTCTGTCATGAATATCTGCTCCACGTGCTGCAGCTATTATATCTACGTCTGTTGCATCCAAACGACCATAATTAATATTGTACCTGTTAAAATCATTTGTAATTAAAAAAAAATTCTGAGTAATATAAGAAACTCACTTAATTGTGTTATTGAACAATACAGTATCTTGCGGAACAACTCCGATCGATCGTCGCAACGATTCCTGCGTAATTGTCTTTATATTTTGTCCATCTATCACAATACTACCCGTTTCCACGTCGTAAAATCTAAACAAAAGTCTTATTATAGTACTTTTTCCACTTCCGGATGGTCCGACCTGAAAATATAAAGTCTACATTTCGAACAAAAATCATTCCGAACCTCCTCACCAATGCAACAGTTTTACCCGCAGGGACGTGAAATGTAACGTTTTTCAAAACGATACGTTCGGGAAGGTATCCAAACGTCACATTATTAAATTCTACGGCGCCGCGCTTTACTATTAGCGGACCAGCCCCCGGTGCGTCAATGATTTCTTGATCTTCACGCAATAAATCAAACATATTTTCCATGTCAACAAAATTTTTCTGAATAGCTCTGCAAAATAAAATAAAAATAAGACAACTGCCACAAAAGAGTCCACAGGAAACTACCTATAGAAAGTTCCAAACCAATTTAAAGGTATATATAGTTGAATTATATACATGGAAAAAAGAGCGTAGTCCCCGACAGTTAAGCTTTCCTTATCGACTACCATGTGAACGCACAATAAACTTCCACACAGTAAACCTCCACAAATTATCACATTTTGTGCAGTATTGAGTATATTCAGGGTTATCATCGACTTCCATTCGGCGGCCTGATAAGCAAGCACAGTTTCACGGAAAGCGTCCACCTCGTATTGTTCAGCTCCGTAATATTTTACAGTTTCAAAATTTAATAAAGAGTCCACACTTCTCGCCTTCACGGCGTTGTCTGCCAAATTCATTCTCCTCTGGAATTTTGTTCTCCATTCCGTGACAGTCACGGTGAACACTAATTTAAAAAAAAAAGTTAATCAAAAATTTAATTTACTCTGATGTGCACCTTACCAATGTACAATACCATCGTCACAAAAACAATCAGACCAAACCACATGTTAAAAACGGTAATAAAAAACACAACTGCGACGATTATGTCGACAATTGTAGGAAATATAGAAAATAGAATGTAGTTGAGTAAATTATTAATACTATCCGTTCCACGATCCATTACCCGAAGAACTTCGCCAGTTTTTCGAGATAAATGCCAGCGCATAGATAGGCTGTGCAAATGGCGAAACAATTCCAACTGAAACAATAGAAAAATGTGATTATCCCTTTGTTAAAGGTAATGAATAATTTTCTCACCTCAATTTCCCGAGTGGTATACTGCTGAATTCGTATCCATAGGAAGGACCTGAGATTATTCAGAACACCCATTCCACCTGTTCCACCACCTTGTAAAAATTTAAAACCCACATAAATTAAAATCCAATCCCACCTGAACGTTATAGGCTCGATTATCATACTATTAACTGCAAACATAAAATTTATTAACAGACGGCTATTATTTGTTAAAACCACTTACTAATTAATTTGCTGTAAATTGGAACATATAAATTAATTACCCTTCCGCATGCAAGCAACAGAAAGCAGAATACCACTCGAAATTGCAAACAGCAGTCCTTCTTAGGCCATATAAACGGCGACAGCGTTTTAATTTTACGCCAGGCATTTTTCCACGTCGATTCATTTTCATTGCTGCCCTAAAACCAGAAATACTTAGCAACAGACAATTAAGATTGTCAAAATTATCAAAAAATAACCTTGTGTGTTGTATTATACCTTGAAGTTAAACCGCAATTCCAACTTACTAAAACAAACCAAACGCCTATTTTTAAGCATTGTTCGTAGATTGAGTCTTACATTAAAATTTTGAGATCAAAACTTCAAAAAGTGAAATACAATTTTGACAACCCAGCTAACACTCAAATGTCTAATCTTTTAATTTTCCTTCAGTGGAAGGACAGTTGAATTGCAACATGTATTGGTAAAATAAAAGCAAATGTATAAGATATTTCCTTCAACGTGAGGCGTTTTCCGATACTAAACTAACAGGTTCAAGTAAAAAAAATCTCACCGGTCTGTTGATATTGATATTGCTTACAGAATCCTCCAAACTAAAATAATCTGCATTTTGCATGATTCCAGGTGCCTTCAAGCCCAAAATAAATATAATCAAACAGGATAAATACCGCAACACAAAGAGAGCCATCTCAATTTGGTCGTTGAAGCTGCAAAAACTGGGTTTAAAAATTGCCCGATTTAAAAAAACCATACTTACTCTTTCAAATGAAACCACCATTGTTTTTGGCCTAAATTTACAAACGATAAATTCTCCGATATGAAAGTTAAAGACCAAAATATAAGCAGAATTAATCCGTGTCCACGGGTGGGAATCGAAGGTAACAAATATTTTCTCTCTTTATTTAAAATAAGAACTGAGTAAGGGTACACAATTAACGTTAAAACTAAGGAGAGAATCTAAAAAAAAGAACGGTTAAATCTTTCACTGGGTAAGAAAACAACTTACCATGTAGCCGTAGATTTGCTTATCTTTTAAAATAGTTGCTTCGAGAGCAAATTTTATAATCTCCAAAATTGGAATAAGCAGCGTAAAAAATATTTGCGCTCCGTACAATTTTGATTTTGGTAACTGGTGACGGGCAACCGGAGTGCCATACTTCCTGTAAACGAAAATTTGCGCACTTCCAGCTATCAACAAAAACGTCGCTATCACAGAAGTAGACACCGTACTCATAAAACACTGCGACGTTCCATGGTCAACCCACACTTCAGAAAAAGTTACGTTCGGAGGACAGTACAACATTTTCGGATTTTTCTTCTTTTCAAACTTTTAATTAGGAACCAACACCAAAACGCTCATTGATGTAATGTAAGATTCTTCAAAATCAAAAACTGCAAACAAAAAGTCGTAATAACAGTAAAACGCATATTTTCATTTCTAATGAGTCATCCAGCGGCGTATTTTTTTCAAAAAATACATCGTCAACAAACGTCACTCGACTTACCTAACATAATTCGATCAGGCACACAATAATTAAACCTATCAATTAAGAAAGTTTATGTTTACAAATAAATTATTATTTATATTAGGTTTGATATATATCTTTTTTGATTAACAATGTGGTTTTTAACCTCACGTTGCACTTGAACTAATCGTAACAACTGAAAATTGTCAGGTGGCAAAAGAACTAATCAGTTGTTTTGTTTAAATTAACATGTCAGGTTCTTGTCAGATTCGTCAATATTTTGTTATTGCAAGTCGGTGTGACATAGAAAGTGTAAGATTGTTGTAAAAGTTCTATCATTTGTATACTTAAACACCGCAGTGAAAAAAAGTAAACATTTACATTTTGATAAGTCATTGTTGGATCGTTGTTTTTAATTAAATATGATTTTCTAGCGAATCGGGATCCGTCAATTGAGAATCATATTTTTGCAATACTTACATAATTTAAGAATGTTAACACTGAATATAAAAAAAATCTTACCTGTAACCTTACTCTTCTTGTCTGTCCTAGGATTTATTGATAACTATAATAAGAGAAACTTAGACGGAACATCAAACACCACCAAAAGAAGAACCATCCATTAACTTCAAATTGTCGAAAGAACAATATATTACAAACGTCCGTAATTTCAGTCGTTTAAAGACGGATTTCACCCCAAAGTAACAAAAATACAAGTACGCTTATCAATATAACTTCTCCATAGATTATCTTAGAGATAGTTTTGAATGAAATTCCATGGATAAAGTAATATCTTACTGTGTTTAAATTCTAACTTCAATAAGATTTTTCTATTACACCATCGATGATGATTTTATCTATCTTAATTAGATAAGTACCACTTGACTGACGTAGTTCAATATTTTGAAATTTGGTTATTTGACTTGGTTCGAGAATAGGTAAACTGATAAAAGATAATATAAATTAATTAACTATGTCAGTTAATGTATCCACCTCAAAGTTACACAGAATGCTTCGAAAAATATTTGGTAAAATCAAAGCGGACCCATTACTACTTTTTCTCACAGGCTAATCAGCACACTGAAATTACCAGGTATATCGATAGCAGTAACGTGGCCAGTTGGCCCCACTATTCAGGCGATTGTAACTTTTACTGATTGATCAAATCTCTAGGGAAATTGATGAAATTTAGAGCAATCTTAGGAATTCCGAGGAAATGTAAACAGTTCTAGGAAATGCAAAATTATCTTAGAAAATGCGGCAAATCCTAAAAGTTTAAGGAAAGCTTAGAAAATCCAAAGAAATCTGAGGAAATAGGAAATTTGGGGAAATCTTAGACATTTTTAGGAAATAGGAAATTCTAAGAAATCTAAGGTTAGCCTAGGAAAGCTTAAAAATGTAGGAAATTTTAGGAATTCCAAGAGAATGCTAGAAAATTCTAGGAAATGGCAAATCCAAAGAAATCTCAGGAAATAGAAAATCCGATGAAATCTTAGGAATTCCAAAAAATGTTAGAAAATTCTAGAAAATGGTAAATCCAAGAAAATGTTAAAAATTCTAGGAAATGCAAAACAATCTTAGAAAATCTAGGAAATCTTAAGAAATTAAAAAATTTAGAAAATTCTAGGAATGCAGCAAATCTAAAGAAAACTTGGAAAATTTGAAGAAATGTAGAAAATTTTAGGAAATGCAGCAAATTCTAAAAAATCTAAGGAAAACTTTGAAAATCCGAAGAAATCTTAGGAATTTCAAGGAAATCTTAGAAAATTCTAGAAAATGCAAAAAAATCTAAGAAATTGTATGAAATCCTAAGAAATCTAACGATTCTACGAATTCTACGAAATGGTAAATCCAAGCAAATGTTGAAATCTAGGAAAGCTTAGAAAATGTAGGCAATCTTGGATAATTTAAGAACTTTCAGGAATTCTAAAGAAATCTTTAAAAAAATCCGAAGAAATGTAGAAAATTCTAGGATATGCACCAAATCCTAAGAAATCTAAGGAAAGCTTAAAAAATCATAAGAAATCGTTGAAGAAATGTAACAAATTTTGGAAAATCTAAGAAATCTTAGAATTCCTTGGAAATGTTAGAAAATTCTAGGAAATGGCAAATCCAAGGAAATGTAGAAAATTCTAGGAAATGCAAAACAATCTTAGAAAATCTATGAAATTTTAAGAAGATGAAAAATCTGAAGAAATTTAGAAAATTCTAGGAAATGCAGCATATCTAAGAAAAACTTTGAAAATCCGAAGAAATTTAAGAAATCTTAGGAATTCCAAAGAAATGTTAAAAAATTTTAGGAAATGGAAATTTTAGGATTTTAGAAAAATCCTCAAAAATCTAAGGAAAACTTTGAAAATCCGAAGAAATCTTAGGAATTCCAAGTAAATGTTAAAAAATTCAAGGAAATGTAGAAAATTCTAGGAAATGCAAAAAAATCTTAAAAAATTTAGGAAATTTTAGGAAATTAAAATATCCGAAGAAATGTAGAAAATTCTAGGAAATGCAGGAAATCCTAAGAAATGTAAGGAGAACTTAGAAAACTCTAGAGATCTTAGAAAATCTAAGAAATTTTAAGAATTCCAAAGAAATGTTACAAAATTCTAGGAAATGGCAAATCCAAGAAAATGTAGAAAATTCCAGGAAATACAGCAAATCTTAAGATATCTAAGGAAAACCTATAAAATCCAAAGAAATCTTAGAAAATCTAAGAAATCTTAGGAAATAGAAAATCCGAAAAAATGTCGAAAATTCTAGGAAATGCAGCAAATCCTAAGAATCTTAGGAAATCTTGGAAAATCTATAAGAAATCTTAAGAATTCTAAGGAAATCTTAGAAAATTCTAGGAAATCCAAAGCTTAGAAAATCATAGTGTAGAAAATTCTAGAAAATCTATGAAATTTTTGGAATACTTAACTCAAAATAATCAAAAATGCACATTTTATTAATTTAACATTTTTAAAAAAAAATCTGATTCTTATACAGGAGGAAATCAGAGGAAATTAAAAAAAATCTCGTAATAGATAGTCATTTTGTGACTCGTCCCTCGGTTCCACCTGTCAGTTTCGGATCATTATTATCCCTCATAACCCATGCCATCAAGTTTTGGCGGCTTTTATATCTCTTCTGTTTTGGCTTAGTACCTTTTTCACCAGCGATGGAACTTAAATGAATCATCGGCTGCTTGTAGTTTACTATAGTAAAGGGACGGCAATTAGAAATGTAGAGCTGAAGTGCAATTTAACCTATATTACAAAAAAATTGCAACACAATTTCATCATCGCATCGGTCTGAAACAGGAGAGTATGGGAAATACCCCCCCCCCCCTGCATAACTCATCAAAAGCTATCAAAATCGACTACATTTTCTTAAGATTTGAGTAATATACCTAAATTCTGATAAAAAAATATGTTTTTAAACCCCCCCCTCAAGTTGTTACCTCCGAAGTTGTATAACATCTCGCTGTCCCAAGTTTATCAAATCTTTACACCACGTTACAGAGGTGAGATATTTCACTTTTTGTAGTTTTTTGCTGCCCGTATGCCGACGTTCTTATTGTTGTTTTCTCTTCAGTCCTGAAGATGAAGGCCTAAATACACCTTTGAAACGTCGGCAACGTAAAATTGTTTGATTTATTGAGTCCGCATTCCCAATATCCCGCTTTCGAGAAAATATAATAGAAAATATTATTTTCTGATTGTGAAGTCTGCTACGATCGTTATGTACTACTGGGCCCAGGCTTGAAGAGATCGTCACCCTTTTCTAAGTGTAGACTCAAATCCACTCCGTTCTCTGTTTTGAATAGGATTTATGTAGAAATATCCCACGAATACCACGCTTTAACCTCGTCATTGAAGTTCCCCTTGGCAGTACTAGTCGAGTTAGCCAGTGACTGACTCTTCATGGTGACATGTTCTATTTGGGATATTCTGCTATACTGTCAAGAAGACACAGACATCCTGTAAAAATTGATTTCTATCAGTAAGCTCCTGCCATAGCTAACACTGCGCCGTAAATCAACACCAGGCATATTTAACTACACCAGAATTTAACCCAAACTTCCTAAACGCAGGATATGATGGCCATCAAATCGAATATGCGGTATCGCTTGGTTTTCTCAAGGACGAATCAATATCTTCGAAAATTTACCAAATAGTTGACAAAATCAGTAGTTGTCACAATTGAAAATCAATAGAATTACCTAGGTACTTTAAAAAAGCAGCGAAAAAGCTATAAAGAAAAGTTCATATGTACAGTTGCACAGTGTTGAATTCAGACCTTTTCCACCGGGGGGGGGGGGGGGGCACAAAATACAAAGAACCAAAAATTCATGTTTATATTAAATTTTGGATTTATTTCAAAATGTAATGTTGCGTTTTATATTTTAAATTTTAATATACTTCTACAAATTCCACGGGGGGCGGGGGGGGGGGCCATTTTGTAGGCACCCCCGGGATTCAACACTGATTAAAATTTAAATATATTTACTCTATAAAATGAAAGAAGTTTTTCTAGAATTTTTGATAAACAGTCGGTGCATTTTTATGGCTTCCCCGAACTATTAAAACTAGTGTTGAATTTGGACCTTTCAAATCCTAAGATTTTCTTAAATTTAAATGAGACTTCTTAACATTTTTTTGAATTTCTTAAGATTTCCTTCGATTTCGGTAATGCCGCAGCCCCCAGGACATCTTGAAATTTGTTGTAAAATACAAATTAATTCAAAATGCAGTGTTGGTGTAGGCCAGTAGTTCCCAAAATTTTTTTACCCACGGACCCATGTTCATATTCAAAACTTCTCCACGGACTTTTTCAAAAAAATTAAAAAAAAACTCGGACTTCCGACGTTGTTCAGAAACCCCAAAATTAAATTTAATTTTTCATAAACCCTCTGAATGATCCTAGGAAGTCCTGGGAGTCCGTAGGGACCAGAGTGTAGACGATGACACTAGATCTGATGTAAAAACATAATAGATTGAAACTCACCAAATAGAAAACAAAGGATCGAACCTCGTACTTGGCTTTTACATATTACCTTCGCACAAAGGCGGATAACAAGAAGGGAATTTACTACTACTAACCCCCCCCCTACGGCCCAGAAAAATCTATTAAATTTTGTTAAAATTTGAAAAATGTACTTGAATTCTGATCAAAATATATTAATATTTACATTTGAGTAGACGATTATTCATACCCTTAGTTGCAAATAATATTATTACCAATAGGCTATGTTAGCCCAGTGAGGGATTCGAGAAATTGCGATTTAAATTGTTGATTAATATTTAATTAAGTAATATTCTTATATTATTTGTTCATCAGTGGCGGTTCGTGGCTTTGACATTTGAGGAGGCTAATCATTTAAAAATTAAAATTTTGAGTAAAAATTTTCGGTCGATATGACGGCTGAACCATCTGCGTGATGTATATTGTAGATCTCACAATCAAAAATTCCATAATTTTCGAGGAGGCAAAGCCTTCCTAGCTTCATCTGACGAGCCGCTGCTGGTACCTACTCATGTACCTACTTTTCAGTTGGTTTAATACGCAAAAGCTCCAAACTAGCTTTAAATTTCATCATTTGCTTTGGGTGCCAGTGTAAGTCAACTTGGCAGAAGCAAAAGAGATTTACTGTAGAGGTATTAATGAGGTGGTTTTTCATTGCCTTTCCGCTTCTCAATCCACCGGTATAGTCTGATATAGCATATTTGTAATAATATTTGCAACTAAGAGTATGAATTCTTATTTACTCAAATTAAATTATACATTCGAAATCGAGTTTCTAGGTTTCTTTAGGCTTTTTTATGTTAAATCAAGGTAGAACTGATTCTTGAGGTGTAATATGTTTTTTGAAGCCGGCGACTTCGCCCAAATACCAAATAAACGTTGAAAAAGCAATTATTTGAACGGAGAGGGGGGGGGGGGTAAAGAAGAGTTTTAAAATTAAGTGATGTAATTATATAAATCATGTAAGATAAAACTGAAGTTACAGGAATCATTTGACTGGAAAATGTTTCAATTTTTTGCACATTTTCATTTTTGGTTCATAAACAGCTTCACTTTAAAACGGTGATAAACATATGATAGCTATTTAAATTAACATCCTGTATACAAAGTGCGTGTTTTACATAATAATAATTAAAAAAAATTAATTTTAATAAATTAATTAACCCATAAATTACGTTCTCGCGTGTTGAAAACCACAAATTGTACGACTGGTTGCCTACCGTATTTTTTGAAAAAACAATCACAAAAAATACTACTATCAAAATAACCCCGTTACTAAGATACTATTTCTTTGTAAAAAATTTAAAAATGGGTCAACAATAAAAATTAAAAATAAAATAGTGAAATTTGGAATGGAAAATAAAAGAGACTAGCTCGCGCCAATCTTCAGTCCGTCTTTGGCACCCAGCTACACATGCGGCTTTCGTCTTAAAAATAGTTGAAATGAAATAACACGTGATTTGAAATGTTTACAATAAAACATGAATTAAAAAATGATTATGTATGAAATACGACAAAAGAGTAACATTACTACACCTGTGGCAGCTAATACAATTTGCTTTCATTGTAGAATCCCGCGCGATTCACTCAACAACTCAAAACTTTTCGTCCCTCAAAATAATATTATATTATCGGGAATCATTTCAAAATGCGCCAGTTTTGTGTTTTCGTGTTTTGACTGTAGTTTTTAACATTTTTCCATTTATAAATTTTTTAATTATGTGATTTAGTGTAGTTATTTTCTGTGCGCCAATACATTTTTATTCTTAATACACACATAGGTACGTACATACACGTTTTTTTCGAAAATTTCGTCCCTGGAAATTAATTTGAATTTTAATCGATTGCCCGTTACCCATTGAATAATGCAAATACATTTTTGGTGACGTTATTCGAACTTGTACCATAAATTTGATTAACAATTTTTATTTTAAATAATTTCACTGATAAAATCACTCAAGTCGTAGCTGATAACACAGTTTGTTGAGTTTTAAAATTTTGCGTGTGCACTATATTTATTTATTTCCCTTTTGTTTCATTTTATTTATTTTTTTATTCGTCTACCGTCTGTGCACTTACGTAAAAATGTAATGTTTATTTTTATTTTATGCGTCAAAATTATTAAATCAGTGTTCGACAGCTTGTAATTAAAGACGAGGTTCGTTAAGATTTATACGAGGTGCGCTCAGTTCAAAGTGCTTTATATCAAATTTTTTTTTAAATTAATTCGGTGGGAAAAAATTTCCCAAATTTCACTAGTATAATACATTTTTTCCTTAAGATTAAGTAATTTTTGTCGGTTGCGGTTTTGCGGTTTTCAAAACGTCACTTTAACATCTTGTTTTGCGTCAAATGGGAAAAAAAATGCTAATTATACGGCAATAAATCTTATTCAAATTTTTTATTTCATATGCGGTGTAAACTGCATGCGAGAGTTCATGGGCAATCGACCATCAAGCAGAGCTTAAGCCCCCTCCCCCCCATTTAAAGTTTCATAGAATACCTCAAATGTACCCTATACCGGATTTAAAGAAAAATATTGAAACATCATTAAATTAATCAGTGGCGGCTGATACGGGAAAATTGAAAGGGCGCCGCCGCCCACTTCCCAAAATAATTATATTATAGAATGAAAACCTCGTATCTCATTTGAAATCCATTTTTAATCTGATTTTAGAGAAATAATTGGAGGGGGGGGGGTAATAAAAAAATATGAAAAATTGCAAACCTCCTTTATGGACGACCCCTGAAAGTACTTCTTCTAGAGTCAATTACTGGTTTACTGTGGGATCTCCCGGTTTAGAGGGGAACCGGGGAGGATAGCAATCAAAGTGAAGTAATTCAGCCCCTCCTCAGGAGTTAGGTTTAAGTACTCTCTATTAATCAAATTAATGTTGATTTTAGTTGATGATGTTGCAATATTTGTATGAAGTACCCTGTAGACTTAAGAGTGTGAAGATTGATATTGATATCTGTATAGGTGGAATTACACTTTGACGTCACAATTCTAGTCGTCCGCTGTTGGGACTTAAATATTAATAAAAATCTAAAATATTAACTTAAAAAAAAAGTTACCCAAATTTTTTTTTTTAATCTCAAAAATATTTTTTACAAAGCGAAAAAAGCTAAACAAATAAAGAAATTTGAATGTTGGAATATGCAAAAGGTTTGAATTTTGAAATTCAAAAGCTATAATTTTTGAAATAAATTTCACATTACTCAAAATATTCTTTTTATTTAAATATTTAGAAACAAGTTAAAACAGAAGAAATTTGAATTTTGGAATTCGAAAAATATGAATTACATTAAATATATATTCTTCAAATATTTTTGAATTTTTAAAGAGCGGAAAAAGCTAGAGAAACAACGAATTTAAGAATTCAAAAAATTAGAATTTTGAAATTCAAAAAATTAGAATTTTGAAATTCAAAAATTAGAATTTTGAAATTCAAAAAATTAGAATATTGAAAAAAATTTAAATAATCTTTTAAACTTAAAAATATTTCTTAATATACAGTAGCGCTACAACCCAGAGTGGGTTAAGTTCTTGCTCTACTCGGGCTCGAACCAGGATTCTCTCTGCTTAGTAGCCAACGCACTTAACCGTCCTCATATTGAATTTACAGAAAAACAATTACTTTTTAAGTTTTGCCATATTGTTGCACCACTTCAAAAAAGTCGAAAAAATTCATGAGTATAAGGGAGTATAAAAGACATTTTCGGACAAAATTTGGTGAGTGACACTTTTCAGAAAGCCGACCCGTTAAAAAATGAGATATAAATTTTATTTCTTTCGCCAAAATTCGGCTTTACGATTAAGAATCATGACCAAAGTATTTTTTCATGTCTTTTACTCCTAAGAATTAGAAAAAAAAAATCAGCATTCATTAATTTTGAATTTTACTATTTAAAAAAAAATAAAATCGAAAAAAGAGGTTTTTTTGAAAAACTCGAGAACCGTTTAAGATAAAGAGCTGAAAATTTGGCTGAATTATTTTTATTTGATACCGAAACGATCCCCCAAGTACGAGTCGAAAAAGCTGCAAGGGCAGATTTCCCATACAAACCCGGCTATACCCTTTGAATTTTGAAATGCAAAAGTTGGAATTTTAAAATTCAAAAACTAATATTTTCAAAATCAATTTCATATTACTCAAAATAACTTTTTTGTTTTAGATATTTAGCCAAAAATTTAAAAGAGAAATAAAAATTTTAGAATTGAAAAATTTTAATTTAGAAATTCAAAAAGTTTGAATTTTGAAATTTTGTAAAATTTGTAAAAATATCTTTTTTAATTACATATTTAGAAAATGTTAAAACAAAAGAAATTTATATTTTGGCATTTACAAAATTTGAATTTTGAAAGTCAAAAGCATGAGTTACATAAAACAAATTTATTTTTCAAAATGTTTTTTTTTAATTTAGATTTTATATTTAGAAATTTAGAAAATCTTTTAATCTCAACTTTTTTTATAGAGCGAAAATAGCTAAAAATTTTAAAAATATTTGAATTTTGAAATGCAAAAAGTTGAATTTTGAAATTCAGAAGCTATTTTTGAAATAAATTTCATATTAAGCTCAAAATATCTTTTTTATTTAAATGTATAGAACAAAGTTAAATAAAAAATTAGATTTTTCTTCAAAATGTTTCCTTGGAAATATATTACGGTCAATGATGATAATTTGGTTATTAACGTCAATGCCCGGACAATAACGTCATTGACCGGGCATTGACGTCAATGATCATACATTTTGGGCGATGTTGAAATTTAAAATTTCATATGTGGTTTTTACATTATTGTCCGGCCAATGACGTTAATGCCCAATATCAGATTCCATATTCTATCACTCTTATCCGACCAGACAAAAAATCGAGTTATAATCAAAACTTATTAAAATTACCTTTGTAACACATGCTAAATTTGTTATTTTAATCTAAGTTTTTTCTTAAACTCGATTGTTTTTGTCTGGTGGGTTTGGCCTTTAGTGATAGGCGTCACACACGTTTCGGACTTCGCTGAGTTCGGACTTCCCTGAAGAGGTTGGGTCTCCAGTCGAGGTGGATTAATTTCAAGGGTGTTTTTAACGAGTAAGCAGCCAAAACGGCCCGGAGCACAGCGAAGGGCTGCGTAGGGTCAGTTTTGGCTTAAAATGAATAAATTTAATTTAATTAATTTTTCCTTCCGACCGTTTTGGCTGACGCGACCACGACGAATCGTTCACGACAAATAATAAATTGTCCTGGGTTGAAAGCATCGCCATTTACTGTTCCTTATAGTATTTATTGTATAATATCATCATTGTCCAATCCATTTTGGCCATTATCGTCATTGACCGGCTAAAGACGTAAATAATACCATCAAATGAAAATATTTACATCATTGCCCACAGTTAATCGGCCGGTGTTGACGAGAATGGTCGGTCAATGACGTTAATGGCTAGCGTAAATGGGCATTGACGTTATTGTCCGGCGATTGACGTCAATGCCCAATTTAAGGCATTGACTGTAACATATTGCTAATTTAGATAATCATTTCAAAAAATATTTTTTTAAGAACAAAAAAGGCTATTATTCAAAGAGAGAAATTCGAATTTTGAAATGCAAAAATGTTGAATTTTGAAATTCAAAATTTCAAATTACTCAAAATATCTTTTTTATTTAAATATTGTTTAGAAAAAAGTTAACACAGATAAAATTTTAATTTTGGAATTCAAAAAATTTGTTTTTCAAAAAGTTTTGTTTTACATAGAAATTTACATAATCTTTTAATCTCAAAAATATTTTTTATAAAGCAAAAAAAACTAAACAAAAAAATTTGAATTTTGAAATTCAAAAGTTATTATTTTCGAAATAAATTTCATATTGCTCAAAATTTTATTTTATTTAGATATTATATTCAGAAAAAAAGTTAAAACGGATTAAATCTGAATTTTTGAAATTCGAAAAATTTGAATTTTAAAATTCAAAAATATGAATTATACAAAAATTTGATATTTTTCAAAATGTTTTTTTAAAACGAAAAGAGCTAAAGAAAGAAAGATACTTGAATTTTGAAATAAAAAATGTTTGAATTTTGAAATTCAAAATCCATTATTTATGGAATAATTTTCATACTGCTCAAATTTTTTTTTATTTCGTTATTTAGAAAAAAAAAACAAAAAGAAATTTAAATTTTGGAATTCGAGAAATTTGAATTTTGAAATTCAAAAATATGAATTACATCAAATATCATATTTTTAAAAAATATTTTTTTTGGAAAAGAAAAAAAAATACAAAAACTGAATTTTAGATATCGAAAAATTTTAATTTTGAAATTCAAAAGTTTTTCTTTTCGAAATAAATTTCGTATTACTCAAAATTTTATTTTATTTAGATATTATATTCAGAAAAAAGTTAAAACAGATTAAATCTGAATTTTTGAAATTCGAAAAAATTGAATTTTGAAATTCAAAAATATGAATTACATCAAATACCATATTTTTAAAAAAATATTTTTTTCGGAAAAGAAAAAAAAATACAAAAACTGAATTTTAGATTTCGAAAAATTTAAATTTTGATATTCAAAAATGAGTTATATAAAAATTCTATATTTTTCAAATTGTATTTTTATATAGAAATTTGGTAGGTAATCTTTTAATCCCAAACAAAATTTTTAGAGCGCAGAAAGCTAAACAAAGAATACATTTTAAAATGCAGTTTGAATTTTGAAATTCAAAACCTATAATTTATTTTCGACATAAATTTCATGTTACTCAAAACATCCTATTTAATTTAAATATTTAGAATTTAGTTTTACATAATATAAAAATCTCATATTTTTCAAAATTTTTTTTTTTTTGAAAAAATTTTTATTCAAAAAATAGTTTTTTTAGAACGAAAAAAGTTGAAATTAAAAAGAAATTTGAATTTTAGAATTAAAAAACTTGAATTTGGAAATTTAAAAAATTTAATAAAAAAAAGATTTTATATTTTCCTAATTATGTCAAATAATATTTTTTATAGCAGCAAAAAAAAGTTCAATGCGCTTTAAAAAAATTATGTTAATGGCTCTCAGGCTGCGGAAGTTTGAGTTCAGTGTTCCACAAGGTTCAAAAAGTTGGTGTTCGCTGGTCTATCCTCCATACCGCAGGCTTCAGAGCGATCAAAGTCTGTGATTGATTTTATTAAATTTTTCGCCATTTACTTTTCCAAAATTAACAGATTTATCAAATGTATATCACTGCAATACAGACCTAGGGGGGGGGGGTTGGCTTGATTTTAAAAGTTTTCATTTCTACTAAATTTAAGAAGTCCAAAACTAAAAAGTAAGGAGTGAAACTCTCTAAAAGCAGAGGCTGCTGGTTACACTACTGACCCCACGCTTCTAGTCGTCGCCCCCCTACTGTAGTAAACTACTTTATGGATCATTCGCAAATTTGGATAAAAAAAATTCCAAAATTGTAAAAATTAACGTACAGTATAGTTGCTTTATAGCCCACACTTTGTAAATTTCTAAATTATTATTATCAATATTTGTTTTAATCATAAAAACTTTGAAAAAACAATACGAAAATATCGATTTTTTTTTAAATTTCTAGACTGGAATATTCCCTTAAAGTAGTATTTTTTATAATTTTAAGTAAAAATACTCACTCTAAGCGACAGATACAAGAAAATATCAAAGTTGGGGTGAATGATTCGCTATGCCCACATATAAAAAGACAGGCGCTTGGTAAAAACATCCCCGAAGGCGACCGAATTCGAAAATCAAGGTTTAGAAGGGTAGGAATCTGTTTTTAAGTAAAATTTAACATAAATTCATGGTATGATTTTAACAGTTACACTCCTCGACGCCAACTGAAACTTTTAAAAAAACTTTGCAGTAATTGCAGGCTAGTCATTTGGTTACGCTAATCGTGTTACGCTAATGAAAAACCTGAAAATAATTTAATTTTTTGACAAATCTTAAGGTATTTCCAGTAGAAAAATACATTGACGTAAGCAGAATTTAGTTAAGTAGTATGCTATTGTATATTTCATGAAAAAAAAGTATTTCATACAATTACAATGGTACTGGAGGGTATTCCATACCCCCCAAACCCCCCGGTGTGAACTGTCGCGCCATATAGATGTATTTCTTCTCGAAAGGTTCTTATTTAATATGATGAACCAAATAACATGCATACATATTTGGGGGGAGGTCTGGAAGGTATGGAATACCTTCGATGCCCCTCAGTACAATACAATCTCCAAGATAACGTAAAGGATGAAAATAAAATAGACATTTCAGCATAGACATAGACCAAAATAATGACTGGCTTTTTATTTATTTCAGTTTTCCTGTTTTTCATACAAAAATTTAAATAAAAATTTTATAACTGCAATAAACGCAATTTAAGCACTACATAAGTGTAAACTATAGTTTATAATTGGCATTTTGTTCCGTTATAAATTATTATTTAATATACACAATCAAGCTAATCGGGACCGGTCGTAATTTCTCCATTGACTCTATAAATCGGTAAAATCGATAAACTAAGAATTTTCTTAATGAGAAGATAATATGGGCAGACTGATGATGTACAACCTATTAGTTACAAATTAAGTTAACATATGTTTATAGACCAGTTTTAACAAAAAATAATTACTTACATCATTAAGTTTAATTACCGCAAATGAATTCTGTAATCAAATGTAGGTATGCAATTAATATGTTTATGTTAGATTTTTGCAATAATACTGCAATAAAGATCTCACATATTAGCCTTTAAGAAGGTGCGGATTTAAGCTAGCAATTAATATTACACCGATAAAAAAATTTATGCAACTCGGTGATAATTATAGGATTAACGAGATTCCTTGAATTAAACTAAATTATCTCAAGCCTAAAGCCGATCGTAAACTTGATCCGGCTCTGCTTATACATTTAATTTGTTCTTTAAATCTCCATGTCTTATCTAACATTTAAATATTTATATTGTAATTTCTGGAATATTCCCAGACAAAATAACAAAAACAAATTTAATCGCTCCCCCCCTGGTCACTGATCCAGCCAGATAAACTCAATCTGTTTCGGTTATTTTCAGTTTTTCATTTAAAAATGAGAATATTACATTTTTATTAGAAAATTCCAAATCTCAACCCGTAGGTTAGAGTTTATCAATTTTATTAGTCACAGTAATTGATAGAGTAAATAAAGCTATAAATATGATTAAATTGAATATCTCGAACGCTGCGATCAAGGCGGAGCCCCATTTTGTCTATGTTTGGGACTTTTGAGTTAATAAAAACTGCAAGTGGTGTGATTTTTAATCACAGTGATTTGCAACTTGGATGTGATTGAAAAACCGTAATAAAAATTTGATTACTTATAATTTTAAAAAACCGCATTCTCGTTCCAAATTCTAAGCGAGCGTTTTTGCAAACATAAATTAAATAAAAGCATATAATTACAAATAAATATTTTGGTAACCTTCGTTAGATTCTTATGCAGATTTTGTAGGGTAATTTTGAGAGACAGAAAATTATGCGAAAAACGAGTTATTCTATTCTTACATAATGCAATGACAATTAATTCATATTTGAAAGAATGTACGGTAAATATTAACCTTGTTTGCGTTTTTCATTTAGAAAAAAGTTAATTAAAGTTAGAAGTACAATATATTATTGTAACTTGCACGCGTTTACTTGATAATTGCCACACATTTTTTTTTAAATAATTTTTGGCGGGAATTTAGGTTACGCTTTACTCCCTCTTCAAGGTCTTGGCTAGAAAACCTGGAAAAATAAAAAAAGGGAATTTTTCATTTCTAAATAAAATTTTCAGTCAGAGAAAACTATTTAATTAAAATTTTTTTTTATTTTAAAACAATTTTTTTAAATCTTGTTATCTTTAAATTTTTGTAATTTCAAAAAAAATGTTTAATTTTGAAAATAATTTTTTTTTATTTTAAAAATAAATTTTCTTTTATTTTAAAATTAAAAAATTTTAATTTTAAAATTAAGTATTTTTTAATTTTTAACCGATTTATCGAAGGGCCAGGGAAAAGCTGGAAAAGTCAGGGAGTTTGCTTTAGAAAATTCAGTGGGAACCCCGAATAAGTTCTTCGTCGAAATAATTGTGATGTAAGTTAGGCTGAAACAGAGGAAAGACGAGAAACTTCAGTTTTGGGTTTTAAGGGAAAATCCGAGGAAATCTGAGGAAATTCCGGATATTTTAATAAATCTGATGAAATTTTAGGAAATCCGGGGAAATCTAGGAAAATCCAAGAAAATCTCATAAAAAAAAATTTCGTCATAAAAAAAATATTTTTTTTCTTTTTTTATACGACCTGCGCTATTACTGCCGGTCCATTTTAAAATATAAGATGCTGGTTCGGCCTTTCGGCTCTAATTATTGGCGTAGTACCGGATTTTTCCGCCAACATTTATGGCCAGTCCACCCCTTGGTAAATTAAAAGTTCATCAGGTTCATAAAAAGATCATAAAAGAACTCTGATATAGATTAACATAAAACAGAAGTTGGAAGGGGGGGGGGAACATTCACTACTCACTCTTACAGCTTTCCTTATCTTAAATCTTTATTATGTTCATATCTGCATGGTATAGTTGTATATACCTCGTTATTTATCGTCAAATACTTGATTATCCCCCCCTCACTCCAACCGATAGACCGCCTGGCTTGCAACTCAATAGGCACTGACATCATTGCTGTCCCCGAATCTTTATAGCCAGTTTCATAAAACTTTTAAGCAGCCGTTCAAGTTAACAGATGAATTATTGTATATTGGCTTGTTGAAGTTTTATGAAATCGGGCATTAGATTGGTATAACAAAGCCTTAAGTTACCATTTCCTTCTCCTGCTCAAACCAAATCCAAATATTAGAATCAGTTGGCTGGTTTATTCCAAATGGGAAAGTAATGTAACGGCCTTTCGTTACCAAAAATTAAAAATCGGAACAGATAAGACGAATTAGGACACACATCCTAGTTCGCCCTCGGTACTTCAACGGTTTTAATCCTCGGGATCCCGCAAGTTCGAATCTCCTCGCGGGTAACTTTTTTAAATTAAATTAAATGTAATAAATAGTCCACAAGCAAGATAAGAACAGATGACGCTATCGTCTTTGTTATCTCAAAGAGAAAAGTCAAAGATTGCACCACCGGTAATCTTAACAATTGGTGACCCCGACTTGATTTTTAACAGAATTAATCAATTTTAAGTAATGAAAAAGAATTCACGGTAAAGCAGAAACTTTGATTTGAAAATTCGTAGACCCTAAATTCTTGATCTCTTAGAAAATGGAAAAGCCTTATTGCGGGGGGGGGGGGTAAACTAAGGTTTTTTTTCCAAAGAAATTAATTTACAAACAGATGTAAACTAAGGGGTAAATATCTGGAAAATTTTGAGCACATTTGTTTGGAATTCCCCTGGAAATCCTTGGAATTTTTTGGAAATCCCAAGAATTCCTTGGAAATCTTTGGAATTTCTTGAAAATCCCTGGAATTCTTTAGATTGGAACTTGTTTGGAAATCCCTGCAATTCTATTTTTGACATCTCTGGAAAGCTTGGAACTTCTTGGAAATCTCTGAAATTCCTTGGAAATTCCTGGAATTCTTTAGATTGGAACTTGTTTGGAATTCCTTGGAATTCCCTGGAATTCCTTGGAAATCTCTGTAATTCTTTGGAAATACCTGGAATTCTTTAAATTGTAATTCCTTGGAAATCATTGGAATTA
Source organism: Cantharis flavilabris (assembly GCA_949152465.1). Lineage (NCBI taxonomy): Eukaryota > Metazoa > Arthropoda > Insecta > Coleoptera > Cantharidae > Cantharis > Cantharis flavilabris. The sequence continues at coordinate 8,288,481 of OX424438.1, forward strand.
TTTGGAATTCTCTGGAATTCCTTGTAAATCCCTGGAATTCTTTACATTGAAACTTGCTTGGAAATCATCGGAATTCCTTGAAAATCCTTGGAATTCTTTGGAAATCTCTGGATATCTTTAGATTGGAACTTGTTTGGAAATCCCTGAATTCTTTTGAAAACCTTGGAATTCTTGGAAATCATTGGAATTTTTTGAAAATCACAGAAATTCTTTAGTAATCTATGAAATTCCTTGGAAACACCTATAATTCTTTAGATTGGTTTTCCTTGGAATTCTTCGGAATTCCGAGTCTTGTGTGCAGAAATTTTACTAAATATTTACCCCTTAATGTAAACACAAAAAGATTTTGTGTACCAAAAAAATAAATTTTAAAGTTAAAAAAAAGAATTTTTAATAAAAATTTTTTTAAAATAAATTTCAATCCTGGGGGCAGTAAGAGAGGTTACAAATTTTAAATTTTACGTATGGGCAGAGGGGGATTTGCCAAAACCTTACGAACCCTTACATGGAGATCGGAGGAACTGAAAATTTCAAAAATTGCTCTTATGTATGGATGTTTTTTACAAATTTTTCCAATTTATTTTCCGAGGAACCCCCCCCCCCCCCAGCGGCCATGATCATGATAAAATCATTATTGCAGAATAGTTTCCCTAAATTAATATGAATGAATAAAATAATATGGGGGAATACCCCCAAATTTACAACTAAGTTTTATTCGGCCTAAGTTTCGGCCCTTTAAATTTAAAAGACGTAAATAGGTTCAAGGATATTTAAAAAAATTTTAAGTGCTGGATCCAGGGGGGCTTTTAAACAGAAACCGATTCGGAGTTTGTGAAGGGGGAAGGGAGGTAATTATTATGTGATTTTACCAATCTTCCAGAAACTTCGATATTTGATATTTGACAAAATTTTGAAATTGATAAAAAAACAGTGCTTCGGTCACGAGTCAGGGGGGCAATTGCAACTTACCCCCCCTTCTTGTATCCGCGCCTGCCCGTAGAGCTCAAAGAAACATATTAGAAAACAAAATTATAAATTTATTTTTGTCATATTCCTACTACTATTTTTTATATTTAATACATTTTTGTTTTGTTGCCCCCCCCCCCTATGGTAATTGTCTGGATCCGCTACTGGCTCATCAGAGTTCTGGGCCTTTCTATATCTCAGGTTTTCAAATGCAATTTATGATCGTAAATGTTTGTATGACATAAAAATACGCCATGGGCGGGGCTAACCTAATGGCAACAGCCAATCGAAATACAGCATACCATTTCTAGGCCTTTTTACCTGTTGCAGCCTGTTAATGTTTCAGGCGCGGTATCGGGGGGGGGGGGATAAAAGTTCTAATGACCCTGATGGAGTACTTTTACAGAAAACAGAAAACAATTGTTTGATTGCTTGTATAAGTAACAATTGAACCACTCTGAAGACGGAAATGTATCTTACCTTTCTGTTTTTTGTCATTTCATTTGCTGCGCAGTAACCTAGCAAACTCACCTCGTATATCCAATTAACTTGTCACTTTTTGCAACAGTTTTAATCTACTCTACCGTCGCATGCTAAATATTTATTAGATTTGCTGCAAGCAAGACGCAATAAATTACTCGAAAGAATGCGTTTAAATAGAATAAAACTTAAATTCGTCCCATGCATATACAACAAAATACGTGAAAATTGTGTAATATGAGAAAGTATTTTTTATTTTATTATTAGACCGCACGACGCACGACAAAGCGTTCGTTTTGTTTGATCCGATATCGCAAGACGATTTTTCCACGATTTTTACATTGCACCTACAATTTTTTGGACCAATTCCATACCTTTGGACCTAGACAATGCACAAAGGTTAAAGTTATTTTAAAAATTAAACCAAAAATAAACACAAAAATATTAATTTTGCCCATTTCTATTATTTTCAGATTTTCTCTTCTTCACCAAGAGATGAGCACGATCAAATTATCATTTTTACCAAATCAGTAGAGTTCGATTCGACATCATCATGACGGAAAATTTAACTCTTCGTGCTGACGACAGCTATGGACTGGGATACCAAAATACCTTGGTAAGTAATCGATCAAACATCCTGTATCACTTGGAAAAGTTTCGAAAAAATTGGAACAATAAAAACGGTTTTTGTAACTCGGCCAACTTTCGGAGTCGAAATCCCCATAATTATGTTCGCATTATTTTGATTCCGGCTCGAAGGACCAAAATAAGTGTATTAAATTTATTATTGTTTTGACTGCCGATATCACTGCGCTTCGTTTAACTAGAAACGACTAGAACTAATCGGTTCTGATTTGCAATAATAAAAGTGCAAAAGTGCAGAAATGCAATTAACTCAATCCACTTTGTCTGATGTAGCCGTTAAGACCAAATAAAATTATTTTCAAGTTTTAAAATTTTAACTGCACTTCCTAACGGTTTGAATTGTTTACGACTTTTTACGATAAATTTGTCCTGGAAAGGTAAAATTCCTTAAGTTTCAGCTAATTACTGACCGAATTATTAACTTGTACTTGTCTTGTTTTGCGGCCTAAATTTTGGCAAGGTCTTCATTTGTTTTTGATTTTAGCCTTTAGCTGCCAATCAGAAAGTACGAAACAATCGGTTGTGAGAAAAACCGCGCCCACTGAGATTTTGTTTGCTTGACCGCACTGTATTTAGACTTGTAAAGTTTAACGATTACACCACGGTCGTTTAATTTGTAATTGATGTAATTACATAAAGTCAATTAAAGAATGTAGATTTAATATTTGTGACAGCAAAAATCGTGTTTGCCAAATCATTATCGGTTTTACTTTTTCACACTTTCGTGATAATTACAATGATGTAATAGGCCATACAAATTTAATGTAATATGACGTGAATGGATGTTAAAATTGTATAAATCTCATTTAGTTTTTTAACAAGTGAAGTTCATGGACTTGAAGAAACCAGTGCCAGTAATTAACACAAACGTGTTATTAGCTCAGCGTGATAATAATTTACGCAAATTGCTAATTTCGGTTATTATTTTTTTTTCTAGTCAACAAACTTATTCAGATTATTCAATTATCTTTATATTCAGAAATTGGAAACCGTCCAAATTGGAAATTCACGACGCTAGACAATAATTGACTGCAATCTGTTGTCGCATATTTTGACCTTATTTATGGTTTGCTAAAATAAAACAACCAAATAACAAGTCAATAATTTTAAACTGTACTAACGTTCTAATACAGGACGTTTAAAAAAAGTTAAACTACCGTATTTGTTACCAAGGTGACCTTGACACTGAACTTCACCTTTTAATCATGCATCCAAACTCTTTAAACGAGAATGCATTAACAGCCCCTTCGTCCCCAACATCCCCTACTTAATATTTTGCAATAGGTTACTTCTTGAAATTCTAGACTATAAAATTATTTAAATTAAAAAAAAATGAATTTTCGATCTGAAGGCAGTCCCGGATCTAGGGGAAGGGGGAAACTGTGATGATTCAAGGGGACGCCAAATTTAGGTTTTGAATCTTTTAAAATCGTTAAACGCAAATGCTGGAGGAAAGGGACGCCAACGACAAGTTCTTGCTCCGGTTTGGAAAAATCGTGGATCCGGGGTTGTCAAAAGGTAGATACTTCTTCCACAATACATATCCAAAAGGTAATGTGAGACTACCACAGAAGCAGCACCCTCAGTCTAGAACATACCATTTTACTGATGGTTTGGAGATTACCCCGAAGAGATTTCTCACACAGATTAACCCGCCCGAACAAATAAAAAAACCATAAAAATCCATACACAAAGACTGTTCCCGGGCAATTCTCGAATATCGTCACATAAGACTGTTACTTACGGATGTAGCGCTGTCATTTCTCTATTGTTGTCTATCTGATTGGATCAGGCAATTTAGAAAGATTTGCTCTGCTATATGTTAACATTAACGATAAATTAGGGCTTATATCTCTTACAGAGCTGTCAATGCAGGTCGAACTTTTCGTTTTAAAGTTGACAAAACCATTTGGCGGAGAAGAGGAGTCCTTTTTGCGAAGAACAAAAGATACAGTTTTATGTCATGCCCAGAAGATTGTCTGTCTTCGGGCGCAGAAAATATAGTATTATGTTTACGCATCGAAAAGAAGCAGAAACATATATTCAAGGATAGAAGCTCAAATAATAACAGTTTATGAGCCCGGGAGTCTGGGGGTATTCCATCTTTCTCTCTCAAATTCCTTTGCTCTACGTAGGAGCATAGTTGGCACTTCTTTCTCTTTAGAACGATTCTCTAGGCAAATACCTCGGTGGTTTGCCATTGCCTGCCGATGAAGACGATCAGAATAAAGTTTTTACTTCGTCCAGGATCAAACTGGTGATCTCTAGTGTAGATCTAGTAGTGGAAGCACATAAGCACCAAGTGGTGATAGTCCTCCATATATACCCTACATTTACCTTTTCAAAGTTATTTAGTTCTAATGCCCCTCAGACCCTCAGTTACGAAGATTCGTAAAAGAAACCATTTCAGTCTCTGATTATAGGGTCTGGGCGGAGGGTGAATCAGAGGATTTTAGTATGACACTTGCTATTTATAAAATACTGCGACTTACTAATTGATACTACTACTCACTACTAGGGCTGGGCGATATTCAAAAATCGATATCGAATATCGATAATTCAAAAACAATCGATAACTATGTACCGAAAATTATCGATAATAATCGAAGTATCGATTTCAATACTCGGATAATTTATTATTATCGAAATAATAAACCTCAACTTTTTTTCTCTAATAAAGAAACCGGTCAAAACCAAAATTGATCAATGGGAAGTCGATAACCTATCGAAATATCGATATTTCCAAAATAAAACGTTCTTTGATTAATCGATAACTATCGATATTTATCGATGAATCGATAAAAAGTTTTACCTATCAGGTAGTAGCGACAGTAAATAGCAGTGTTGGACAATATCAGTAGTAAGAAGCAATATCTGCAGTAAGTGGCAATCTTAAGCAGTATTGGATGTACCAGGCAGTGTGAAACAGTGTTAATCAGTCAGCGGTAGTACTTATTAGGTTGGATCGGATAAGGACTTTATAGCTGCCGCCACTGCTACTTACTGCTTACTTCATTAATTGGAGTAATTAATTAATTAATTTTGAATTGCGTATATTAATTAAAAATCTCTTTTTTTTCCTTACATTCGCTGATTGATATCACCGCAATCATAATAGGCTCGATTTAGTGGCCCAAGTGCGCGTAGGGATATCTCCCTGTCCTCCTACCTAAAATCTAGAATTAAAAAGAGTGCACTGGGGGGTATTCCATACCCCCCAGATTACACCAATTCTTTTGTGATTTAAATAATATATTTAAAGCTTTGAAATAAAAAAAAACTGGTTTCGCTGCTAAATCCAAAAGTAATTATATTTTTGTCACCAAAGAATTGGTGTAATCCGGGGGGTCTGGGGGGTATGGAATACCCCCCAGTGCACTATTCTGAATTCTAGATTTTAGGTAGGAGTACGGGCACTTAGGCCACTAAGGCCCGCTTTTACAATAGTCGGTTAAGTATAAGTATAACTAACCTATAGCTACGAACCAATAAACGATAAACACAATAAACAATTAACCAATCAACATCCATATAACGTTATACCCCGGATAAATAATACTTAACCGACTATTGTAAAAGCGGACCTAAATCGGGTCTATTGTACTACCTCCGATGCAGCGGCTCTCCGTTTTGTCACTCCTCAATCCACAAACGACGACAATTGGGCCACGGTCAATTGGACACCGGTTCTTTGAGCGACGACTTATTAGGCGACTTATAATGTCACTAATATTAAATTAAGAATATAATTTCTAAAGCATCTGTTATTGGTTTATTCAATTAATTACCCGAGAACTGTTAGTCAAAACATGATTAGATGACTAGATTTCAGGATGGATCCGAGAAAACCTCCGCCTCGGAGCGCTTTGACAAACGCTGTATATATTAAAAGTGTCCCCCTAGACCGGTCGTCCTACTCGGCAAAGTGTGCTACTAAAAATAAACTATTAAAAAATATTATCATAATTAAAAAAATTTACCAAATTTGTACCGTCGCCAATTTGACCGGTCGCCTAAAAAGTCGTCGCTTAAAGAACCGGTGTCCAGACCGTCGCCTATTTGACGTCGCTCAATTGTCATCGCCTAAGTGACGGTTATCGGTAAAAATCACATGATACTGCAAGAATAATTATTCCATCCATCGATAAAATCGAAGTTTTAAATAAGAAGTATCATCTCTTTTATTATAATTGACGTCTGAATTACGTAGAGTTAATTGGCTGAAAACGACACTTTAAGGTAGCCGGTTTAAATCCGGGGAACGTCTAAATTTTCATATGACAGTCTCCGTGCTTCGGAGGGCACGTAAAGCCGGCGATTCTCATGGATTGGTGATTGCCACCATCAGTGGCGTAACAAGCAGTTGAGGGATTCGCGTGGGAAATTGTTAACGGGGGGGGGGGGGGGGCTGTTTTTTGCAAAAATTGAATGCTATTATATCATTAAATTAAATTGGGGAAGTTACAACAGAACCGGGGACCCCTTTAGTCGGTTCCGACTCTGGCCACCATCAACTATTAAAAAACAGGTTTTCAGGTTTACCATTCAGGTTCAGGTTTAACATTTCGTACATACAGGCGTAATGGTGTGAAGATTTCCTTTCGAAAATGTTGAAAAAGTAAAAGAAAAAGTACTATTCCTAAGATATCCCAAAATCTCCCGAGATTTCTCTTCACTTGTCAAACTTATTTCAGTGCAAGCAAAATAGTTGCCCCAAAAGGCTGGGCTGCGAGGGTATAATAGCCCATTTACTCCTGTGGTGAGGGTGGCCCTAAACTAAAATCATTTGGTAGATACAGGGTCGGATCTAGGATCAGTGATTTGGGGGGGGGGGGCATGGTAAAAAAAATACCATTTATTTATATTTAATTGTTATTTCACCCACACTTTTTGCCGTGCACCATACGATTCGATAGTAAACTATTTTCAATTACTATCGATTTTAGGGGAAACTAGGGTCTGTTAGCCCCTCTTAAATTCGCTACGTGGTAGATATGATATTATATAATATTCATGGTTGAATTTTAAATCATTCAACTTATTAATTCAGTAAATTATATAAAGATCAAATTTAAAAATATTCTGCGCATGCGCAATAATTATTCTTGCACATCGTCCTTTTTACAGGTATGTACTTAAGAAAAGTGTTGACTTTTTGACATTTTTAATGACATTTTGTCTATTATCCTATATTAAACTTTAAAAAAAATAAAATATTAATATCCTGAATTCACGGAAAGAGAGCTGGTTGCCTACTTACTGTCTATCGGCGCCGATTAAGCCGTTTTAACGCTGGCGATTATACTCGAGTATCAAATAATTTATAGCGTAGCGTAGCGTTAATTAAGAAGCGTAGATTTAAGAGTAACGTAGAGTTAATCAAATATTGTTTGTTCCAATACTTCCAGTATAAGTAAGTAATCCATCGACAGATGAACAGCAACAGTAAATATTAGTACACCTAACTCCCTCCTGACAATAATACAGATAAGCAGAGCCATCTGGAAAATTATTCCATTTCTTCTCTGCACTAGCCAAAGCTATTCTACTGTTCTTATCCAACAGATTCACTTAAAATAGAAACCACATAGTCGACATCATTGTGGCAAAAATCATTCTTTTAGAGTTCAAATGTAGATAAAGAATTTTTTTTTAATTTCTTTGAAATCTTCAGAAGTTCTCTGATGTTTGGAAAAAGTCCGTAAAAATCAACAAATCTTAATGAGATTAATTCCAGTGCCCACTTCTCATTGTTCGTTTAATCGTCCCATTTTAAAACAGCCGATTAAGCTAATGCAGAGGTGGAGGAATTTACACTTTTTACATAAAAAATTCGCCTGAAACAAAAGCCTTCCTATCTTGTAAATCTGGAAACTTGACAATACTCACCTCATCGCTCTGGAAATGTCACGATTTCCTTGGCCTCCTTTGATTTCCTAAAACAATAAGCAAATTGTGAATCACGAGATTCACGTGATTTCCCAATTTAAACTTAAATATTTGGTACTGCTTTTTGGCGGTAAAATTTGAAAGAAGTATTACGCAAAGCGATCAAACAAAACGAAAGAGTTTTATTGTTGGCGTAACTCGTATCGAATAAAATTTTTCCAACACAAATTTTCCATCCCTGTCTAACTCATTTCCATTACTTCTTCTTCAAGTAAGCCGATCGTATTTAGACTTAATTATTTGATATAGATTAAGGTAATTAAGGTACGCAAGCAGACGCATTTGCAATTATTGTAATCTGAAGAAAAATATTAAAGGTAAACAATGAAAATTGATAAAAGATTCGGACCAACTTGGAATAATCTCAGTAATTAAAAGTTCGATTTTGATTTCGGTGAAAGTTTTTTTTGGCTGAAATGAAGAAGAGTCCTCTCGAGATTCCACCTTCGCAGTTGTACGATTCCAAATATGCCAGCATCCAGGTTTGTCGATTAAATTTGGTCAGCCTTAATTAAATAGATATTAATTTTACCCTCATAATTTGATTATCCACTTCCTGATATTTTACAAATAAATAATATAGGCCGAGTCTGATGCACTCCTGCACTGCTTAGTTGTATCAGCTCGCACATTAAATCATTACTGAAAATTATGATTAAAGTGTGACTGACACATGCAACAACTTCTTCAATTAGTTAATTCCATCAGCAATTGAAAAATTGCAAGTAGTTCCTTTTAAGGACGTTGAAACTTCCTCCGTCTTCTTCTTTTACTTTCTAACAATCGCATTCGTTCCATAAGAGAAAAATTGAGTCACGTCTCAATTTGGTTGCCCATTTTAATTTTTCGACAATTTGTCGGCTTATTCGTTTCGCAAACTTCAGTTTAATCTTTTCTTTTGTACGTTGCGTCTGAAAGTTACAAAATGGTTTTTTGATTTTGAATTAATAAAAAATGGGCGAAGGTGACGTGGTCGAGACCCAAGTCGTGGACGAAGATCAGGAAGTGATCGATAAGGAATGGGAAGAGTTCAGCAAACGGTTTCAGCACCGTTCCAAACAGAAGCGGGCTCAGGCCTTTTATCCGTGCCCCCCGCCCGAAGAAGAAGAAGATGTTAATTTCGTAAGAATTTTTTTCGGATTTCTTATCAATTTTTTCTTCTCTTCTCTCATTGCTTTTCAAAATATCCACCCAAAACTGGAACTGGTCGACCCAGTTTATTATATTATGCTAATCCCCATCAGATTGTATAACCAAGTGGGTCAAAAAAATTAATAATTAGATTAAGCGCGTTCAAAGTGCTAAGCGATTATGTTGTTAATAAAATACAACAATTCCCATGTTATTAACATTTAATAACCTTGAATTTTGATATTAATCTTGGAAATTACAAATTTTTATAAAACAAAGTCAATGCTACATCATATTTTCTTGGTATCTCCGCCATCGTCACAATTATGAATGAAAAATTAGCTATTACCTCGTCCTATATTAAAAAAAAAAAATTTATGAATATTTATACCTGCTCGCGATTTATTAGAAATCAATTGTAATGAGATTATTGAAAAAATTGTAACTTTCTTGTCTAATTAGAAAGTCGGAAATTCCCAAAATCAGTTTTTCACCGCTCCGATTAAAAATTTTACTTCGATCAGCGGTCCCCAAACTTTCCTACGTTTTAATCCCGCCTTTTTGCAGATGTATGGTCGGTACAGCCGACAACTGGGAGAGTACGCAAAATTGGAAGCCTTAAAACAAGCAGAAAAAAGACGAATTAAGGAGGAGAAAGCTAGAAAAAAAGAACTTCGAGGTTATCAAGGTAAATTGGCAAAATCGCTGTCGTTTCTATGGAAGCATACTTTTGCAAAATTGGGCGAGGACTGGGTGTTCCTGGCCCTCTTGGGAATTATCATGGCAATTCTCAGCTATATAATGGATAAAAGTATTGGACTGTGCAATAAAAGTTAGTTTTTAATTATTGCTTTATCGACAATATTTTATTTTGAACATTTTTTTTAGCCAGAATATGGTTGTATGCCGACTTAACCAACCACCCCGTGGCCCAGTACTCCGCATGGGTCGCCCTACCGGTCTGTCTGATTTTATTTAGCGCCGGATTCGTCCATCTGGTCGCTCCCCAATCAATAGGTAAGTTTCGAATTGAAGCTGCGAGCGCTCAAATGGAACGCGCACGCAATATAAATTAAGAAATCAAATGCCGTGTTTACTAAAAATAGCGCATTAAACAATAAAAATTAAATAATTTTCATTAGAACAAAATGACTCGGTAAAATTTCATTTGAACCATAAAATCTTTTTAATAAAACACTTAAATGTTTATAAATAAATAAACCGGCCATAATTTTGTAATTAAAGTAAGTGAATAAGTAGTTTTACTAACGCGAGTTTTTAAATTAATATTTAACGTGTCGCAGAACACATTAACCAATAATATTTTTGAGTTTACATAAAAAAATTGTGAAAAGTATGCCCGATTTACGCGATTACACCAGGTAATGGGCGCGGCTCCTGCTTAGATGGGTGACCGTTTGAGTACAGCGCTTACTAGAACCACCCTACTCTAGTACCAAGTGCAAATGCACTTGGACCTTTGGAAACAACAGGACAAAGTCCTATATAATTAAGACAAAAACATTTTAATATTAAATAAATAAATAGATTTATAAATGAACAGGGCGGATGCTGTAATACTCCTGCTACGTAAGCTCTACCTGATTCGTTAGAGTTTGCATCGGGAAACTTAGCTTACCAATCCAGAAGAACAATAGACAATACCTTTTCTTTGGTCTGCGTTCAGTTTGAGAGGCCTACTGTTTGGTATGAACTATAAAGAGTAGGCATTGGTACCAAAGCTGCCGTAAAGTTCTTAATTCAACCAAACCATTTCGCTTAAACTAAAAAAAAATTAATTAAAATTTGTTCTTGGAGACCTCTCCCAAGACTTTTTACTCTAGGCTAAGGGTGGGCAACTGCCCGCCCGCTACTATGTCGAATCCGGCTCGCTGCATAAATAGGGAAAATCCATACTTAAGCAATCATTAAGACATCAGAAATTTCGTTCGATCCGCTTCCCGGTGACGAAAAAAGTTACCCGCCTCTGCCCTAGGGCCGGTCAGCTTGAAGCTCATTCTTATCTACTGATTAATATTATTATTGACTTGTATATTATACTTTCATGTTTTTTATGAGCCAGCCCTGGGTTCAACAAATTTTGTAAATATTACCGGCCGACTGGGAAGCGGATAATCCCGATTCAAATTCTAGTCGCGTCGAATACACTGCTGTGATCTAAAGCCCAAGATAGATCTGTGGACTGTGGGGTAGGCAGAAACCATCCCATTAATTAAATTTCCTAGTACGTCATCTTGGCTTTAGTCAAGATTGATCGCAAACGCAGTAGTAATAAAAAGGAAACTTCCGGATTTGATAGATTTTGGTTTTGGAAATAAATTTAATTCATGTAAATGACCCCCCCCCCTTTCCAAAGTGAGGTTCTGATAATGCTACCGATACTGATATAATAAATTCTATTAGGCCCCTCCTAATCTATAAGATTCTAGCACGCTACTGCTAGCTGCTCCTGCTACAGCGTGTTATTTTTTGGTGAAAAAAACACCCTGATTGGTCGATTTTTTTTACCAACCGATAAATATATATTAAATGGGCTGTCCATTAATTACGTAAGGACGATTTGTGTAATTTTTGACCCCCTCTCCCCCTCACATAAGGGCACGTAAGATTTTGGCAACCCCCACCCCCCGTCACATCTTACGTAAGGATTTTAAACAAAAATAATGTTGAGCCCTCCCCCCCCTTTCCTTCGCTTATATATAAATTGGTAATCCATTAATATCCAGGTAAAAAAACGGATGTAATTTACAGTGGCGTAGCGTAGATTTTTGCTACCCGGGGCAAACCCTAAATTTTCAGCCCTCTTATTTAACTTTGCCGCCCCCCTTTTTCGCAATTAAGCAAAAAAAAGTATTTCTTATATCAATTTATTAGATATTATTAAAAAAAAATTGAAATAAAAAAATTATAATTTTATTCCTTGGCCATTCCTTGCCGCCCTCCACAGAAGTGCCGCCCGGGGCATTTGCCCCCCTGACCCCCCACGCTACGCTACTGGTAATTAAAAAAAAAGTATTTTACGAAACTTACGTAAGGAATTCGTCGAACCCTCCCCTCCCATACGTAAGGGTCTGTAAGATTTTCGATACCTCCCCCCTACCCCCAAACCCTTACGTAATTAATGGACGGCCTCAAACTTAAACCTTCGACTAGAGAAAATTAAAACTTATTTTACAGAAAACAAATTTATTAAATTACCTTACTGCTCGCGGAGTTTAGCAGCAACTTTATGTGTGACTTTGAAAGTTAATTATAAAAATATAAAGTCAAAAATGTAAACCGGGGGGTCTGGGGGGTGTGGAACACCCTCCAGTACATATAATAAAATTCCCACTCTTCTAGAATCTATTTTCTTCAGCGAAACCGTCCTCAATATATTTCGATTTTTATCCCCCTCCCCCGACAAAGTTTGTGGCAATGTTTGTTCACAAGAACATCCAATAGTCGGAAATCAACGACCCTCTTATTTTTCTAAAATTAGATGAAAAATTGATCTAAAAAGGGCTTTTTATGCAGACGTAACATTGGGCCGGCAGTAAAGTAAAACTTAAAGGTTTTAGTCTAAAAGAGTAAAAAGAGTCTAAAAGGAAATTTTGGTCCACTATATTTCCTTTTATGAGTTTTTTTTAAAAATTTCCCGGATAGTCTTAAGATTTTCTTTCGACAATTTTGAAAAAGCAAAAAACTCACCGCAGTATTCCTAAGAATTCCTAATTTCTAAAGATTTCGCGAGATTTTCCACATTTCTTCGAATTTCTTACTCTCTAAGATATCGTCGAATTCCCAAAAATTACCTACAATTTTCTAAGATTTCTTGGAATTTTCAAAAATTTTCTTAGATTTCCATTCATATTCCCCCTCAAACAAAACAATTGCGTTAGAATTAGAAAATTGAAATTTGCCAATTTTTTCTAAGTTTTGGCGAAAAAGGGAAATTTTTTTATTAGAAGTTTTTCGTCGCGAGTTTGTTAGATTGACGGACATGTTATTTTCTTTAACTGTAAAAATGAATTATTAAATTTAATTAAGATTACTTTTACTGCCGGCTACGGGCGGCACAAAAGTATAATAATTGCAAAAGTGTGGAACTCTATTAGTTCTTCTACTATAACTTCGGAGTGATGTTTTGGCGCAGAACGTCTTGACGCTGGCCAGCACGTTTCGACGAATTCGAAATACACGGATCTCTATGTCCACCAACTCACTAAAAATATCCCTTAAGCTGCCAGAAGTCAAAAATTAGGGAGCTAAAAAGACGGGAACTTCATCAAGATTATGGTGAATTTTAGTTGAAATTTTATTAATTTAATGAAACTTTCATTGAATTTTCATTGTATACAGGGTGTCCGTTTTTCGAGCTCCACCATAGAGATCTTATTATAAGAGATACGAGGTCGGTTAAATTTGGGCAAATTTACGCATTTTCATGTTGAACAATTATCAGTTTTAGTTTTTGAATTATTGGAAAAAAACGGAAATTTGGAGGTTTCGTTCTTTTGGTTTTCGCTTGAAAATATAAAAACGAAAATTACAAATTTCCGTTTCTTTTTTCCAATAATCCAAAACTAAAAATGACACATCAAATTTTCTTTCGGATAGTTGTTCAGCATGAAAATGTGTAACTTTGCCCTGATTTAACCGACCTCGTATCTCTTATAATAACTGAGATCCTCAACCCTGTATATGAGTGCATAGAAGTAATTAAAAATATCTCTAAAGGCACCAGAAGTCGATGATGTTACCTGTTGCACTCCTAGAAGGCAACTGCGGCCGGCTTCCACTCTGCCACTCCGGAAACCACACACTTGTTGGAATAATCTTCCATAAATGGGAAAAAAACTACAAAATGAAAAAAATAATAAATTTAAAAAAAAATTAAATGAAAATAAGGAAATAATATTGCAATATTGCAACGGCGCGGCGTCGAAACGACCGCCTCCGAAACAGAATGCAGTAATTAGCAATTAATTATGAATTACAAAGCAATAATATAATAATTGTATACCTTGATCCATTTTCGACAGTAATTTTGTTAACTTAATATTTCTGTTAGTCACGGTTAAGTGTCCATTTACTTATCCCGATGACCTTATGTTAAATTAACTCCCGGGGGGAGTTAATGCACACACTTCACACTTCATGAAATTAAATAATTAATTTTAAAAATTGGTAGATTCCAAAATCCGACAGATATAAAATACCGACATAACAAAACATAATACAAAAAAAGAGATTCCGACTTTGCGGGGCCCGGATACCTGCAATCTAAACAAATGTAGCTTTAGCTGCTTCTTCTCAACATTGACTATCAATTGTCTCCCCTCTCTAACACATACTTTTCCTCATTGCTATTGCTTAAACTGCGATTCTCAGTTTTACGTACCCTCCGAAGCACGGAAATACCAATTAGCTCGCAAGAAAATAAATATATCATTATTACAAATAATGTATTTTTTACTGGAGTAATAGTATATTACGTGCCGAGGTGGAAAATGCTTCATTACAGCCGAGCGCTAAGTTAGTTGACTGAGGCGCGAAGCGCCGAAGTCAACTATAAGCGCGACGCTGGAATGAAGCTTGACACCGAGGTATGTATACTATTTTATTCACAATTTGTTTGTAAACAAGAAATAATTAAAAATTGAATTAAATTATACACTGCTTTTCATTTGATTTCACTTTTGAAAATAAAAATTGTTTATCAAGTTAGTATGAAATATTAAAAACAAATTGCTGTTTGTCAAACAAAAAATTTGTGTTGGCAACTGGCAAATATTATATTAGTAACAAATTTACAGATTTGTTTCGTGTTTTTAATATTACTGCTTAAATAATTTTTAATTATTCTGGCTAAACTTAAACGTATAAAGTAACTAAAATAAAATTAGATTATAATTTAGCTTGCACTAAATTTGTATATAAATTGTACTTGATACTTGACATAACCTTAACTAAATAATTTGACGCATATTTTTGTTTAGTTTCTTTTCTTGCCATCCATGCGACATTGCAGGTCGGGAAGTGGCCACTTCCCGACCTGGGGTAGGTTGGAAAGTAAAACAAAATAGCTTTTTGATTGGTTTGCAGTGAAACTAAATAATAAACTGCTTCCCAACTTATTAAAAGTCAGGAATGTATCGATTACTAACCGATTGTGAATAAACCATACATACATCACTTTCAATATCAGTCAATTACTTTCAACACTAATACATAACTTTCAGCTGATTTCGTAACGTAAAATTAATGATGAACGTGCACTTCTTCAACCGGTATTGGATAAAATAAATTATGAATTTTCCAAGTTTCATCAAAATTTAAATAATAAAAATCTCGATTAAAAGCGAGACAGTTCCGCTGCAGCTCCACTACTCATAATTTCAAACTAACTACTGCGGCTATATTAAAGAATAAGAAAATTTAAAAATACAATACATTTTATTTAAATCTTTTTAATTGTCCCACGAGCAGAAGGAACGGTCGCGAATGGATTTACGAGATTTCAATTAGTATTGAATGGATTAACGAGATTCCCGTAGTAAATCTATTATAAATTAAAATTCTTTTTTAATATCATTTTGCCGTACCGGAAAACCCCGTATGTAGGAAAGATTTTATCGGGAAAATCTATAAAAACAAGTTCTTTATAGAATAATATATTTTACAAATTATACATTTGTTCAGAATTTTCATTTGATGAAAATTTATGCCCTGTAATAAGAAGATAGTTATCGCGAATCTTATAATCATGTTCTATTCAAACAAAAATGAAAGAGAAAAGTCGACTAGGGTGGACCATGCACCCAACGAATGGTCTTAACCCAAAAGACATAAAAATAACTCGTTTTATTGATTGGGTAACCTCGTAACTTAATGTAGCAAAAAAGTGTTGATTTGGATAACTTTAATAATCGTAATTATTTGTAGGTCGATTGTAAGTCGTTAATGCACCTAAGGTTTACATTTCAATAGATCTGACCACAAAAAACATCATTGTATCATCTGTAATTGCATCCAACGTATTTTTCACTTATTAAGTCGGTCGTAAATTTTAGCATCAACCAGTTAATTATATGTATTATTTTTTCGACCTACAAAAATTAATTAATTTTATATTATATAATATATTAATGTCAGTGCTGTTTATATTATATTACATTTATATCTATTTAATTTTTAGAGTTACATAAAATAGTAGGTATATACCATCGTTTGACCAAGTCTTTTCTTTTTTCAGGTTCTGGAATACCCGAAATGAAAACCATCCTGCGGGGCGTCGCCTTGAAAGAATACCTCACTTTCAGGACTTTAATCGCAAAAGTAATCGGTTTGACAGCAACTTTGGGCAGCGGAATGCCTCTGGGAAAAGAAGGTCCGTTCGTCCACATTGCTAGTATCGTGGCAACATTATTAAGCAAACTGATCACTGGATTTAAGGGAATTTACGAAAACGAGAGCCGCAACACGGAAATGTTGGCAGCCGCCTGCGCGGTTGGAGTTGCCAGTTGTTTTGCGGCACCCGTAGGTGGCGTCTTGTTCAGCATCGAAGTAACCACGGTTTATTTCGCCGTAAGAAATTATTGGCGCGGTTTTTTCACCGCCGTTTGGGGAGCCACCGTCTTTCGGCTACTCTCCGTATGGTTCGAAAAGGCCGAAACCGTCACTGCGGTTTTCAAGACCAGCTTCACCATGGATTTTCCTTTCGACCCTCAAGAGCTATTCGTATTTGCACTGATTGGGTAATCATCCGTCCCATGTTGTCTAAAGCCAAAAAACTTACTTGTTCATTTCAGGGCACTGTGCGGACTTGGTGGTTCTTTTTATGTATGGATGCATCGACGTTACGTTATGTTTATGCGAAAAAATAAGACTGTCAATAATTTTCTCCAAAAGAAGTTCGTAAAAGTTCCAAAGATTATATTTTTGATTAGGTGTTTTAAAATTAAATTAGTTGTGTAACGTTTTAGCCGATTCTTGTATCCGGGAATCGTGTCCCTTTTGGTATCAACCGTTTCGTTTCCTCTCGGTTTTGGTCAATTTATGGCTGGGGACCTCACGACACACGAACAAGTTTCCAACTTGCTGAGTAACTTTACCTGGACTAGTTCTAATTTAACCGTGGAGGAGCAAGCAACCATTAAACACTGGATGACTCCGTATTCTGGAGTGTATGTCAGTTTGGCAGGCTTTATCATGTTTACCGTAAGTAAATTTAAGTAAAAGAAAATTTTGGTGCTAGTTTCTACGTTCCAGTTCATCTTTTCGATCATAAGCTCCACCATTCCCGTACCTAGCGGAAGTTTCATACCGGTTTTCAAAATTGGGGCAGCTTTGGGGAGAATTATTGGCGAACTGATGCACATGTGGTTTTCTTCCGGTGAGTATGGTCCATCCGAAATTTTCTTTGTATAAGCTTCCCGATTTTCAGGAATGCAATATGGTGGAAGGGTCTCACAAATAGTTCCTGGCGGTTATGCGGCAGTTGGTGCGGCGGCTTTCAGTGGAGCAGTTACTCACACCATCTCGGTTTCCGTAATCGTTTTCGAAATGACTGGCCAAATAACCCACATTATCCCAATAATGATTGCGGTCCTCATTTCTAACGCCATAGCTAGTTTACTATTTCCAAGTATTTACGACAGTATTATCCTCATCAAGAAGTTACCATATCTTCCGGACTTTTTACCTAGCAGCAGTGGTGAGTAATCGAAAGCCATTTCCAGCGCAATCCAAACTGTCTTCTTCTTTCAGGAATGTACGACGTCTACGTGGAAGACTTCATGACGAGAGACGTGAAATACATATACGAAGGAATGTCGTACGAACAACTGAAAGCAATCCTCAAGGAAAATAAAAGTTTAAAAAGTTTTCCGTTGGTTGACAACCCCGACAATATGGTTCTGCTGGGTTCCATCCAACGGATGAACTTGATCGAACTGATCGAGCACCATATCGGTCGAGAACGAAGACTGCAAATTGCCGCCATACGACAACGCGAAGCACAAGAAAAGGCAAAAGAAGAGGCCCAAAGGAGGGTGGAAGAACGTCAAAGACGACCGTCTCGATTCCACGTTTCGCCAGCACCTGACATGCTGGGGCTCAGACAAATGTCAGAAAATCACTTAAACATCGATCAACCCACATTCCATCCTGTTTTCGGTACCCAACCCAAAAAATCTATACTTAAGAAAACCAATTCGTTCACACTAAAAGGATTCAGTCCGTTGATGTCCACCAGTCCGGGTGCGACGCCATACACCACTGTCACCGGAGCTGAAAGCAGAATTCGTTTAGCTTTCGAGGCCATCTTTAGAAAATCGGCGCAACTTCAAGATGTCGAACACAACCAATCCCAATCAGTTTTGGGTGAAAACTCCCTTACGAGCAAAGCACAAATCCTTCCTATAAGTCCAACCAGTTTCAAAAAGGTACAATTGGTAAGTGATTGCAATTCGGATTGTTTCGGAAGTTTTATTTGTAACATTTTCAGCCAAAAGAACGTGTCTGTGATATGTCGACGGAAGACCAGAGAAGATGGGAAGACGAAGAAATGCAATTGCCTGCGGAATTTAGCAGGTGCCACATCGATCCAGCTCCGTTTCAGTTGGTAGAACGAACGTCGCTACTGAAAGTCCACTCGCTCTTCTCCATGGTCGGCGTGAACCACGCTTACGTAACAGCCATAGGAAAACTGGTAGGAGTAGTCGGTCTTACCGATCTTAGAAAAGCGATTGAAGATGCCAATAGTGGAAACCTGCCGCCCAGTACCGTCGATCTGAACAGAAATCACACCAACGTCAATCACACCGTCGTCGTTGATGGTGCGGGAAAAGAAGTAGACGACATAGAAAACGAAGTAACCACGGCACTGATGACAAAAGATTCCGAAGTTTAATTTTTCTAGCTGATATACTGTAGAGTAGAAAGTCAATTAAAATAAGTCGATTTAAAGATATGGGCGGCGCAGAAGGAAAAATTAAACTGCTTGTGATTTACCGGCGCCAAATATGAATAACGTCGATTTTGGGCACCGCCAGAATTTGTCAGCTCTCCCCAAAGGAGAGTTAAAATGCTTAGCTTCTTTTGTCGGCGCCCACGATTGCTCCTACACAGAGAGAAATAGGCGTTACTAATCTACACAATTGTGCAGAAAAAGTACACAATTGTGTAGTTTTTTTGTACAATTGTGTGGATTTTGTTAATTCTATATTTCTCTGTGTATAATCATGAAATTCGCTGTGCCCGCGTTATAATTAAAAGTATGTACGATTTAAATATTTGTTCATGTTCTCTAAATTATTTTCATATTATCAACTTGAAGTACATCACACTTTTCTATAATTAATTGTTAATATAGAAATTATTTTACAAAAATGTGATATTCTAGATATAATTATATAATTTATTTATTTCTTTTGTTTATATTACCTTCAGGGCCGGATAAACCATGGGTGCAATAGAGCCATCGCACCCAACGCCAAAATTTAGAAGTCTCCAAAATTGTGCATTTTAATTTAATTTTCTATAAATATTAAATTTTGAATATAGATAAATAGATAAACAATGGTTTAACCCTCTCTCTCCCCCCCCCCTCTTCTAATCTCTCGTGAAATTGTTTATTTTACTTAATTTAACCCAGTTCTCTCGCAATTTTACAGTTTCATGCGAAAAAAAGCCGAAAAGACTGCTTTAAAATATCGGCTGGTTTACTTGTGTAACACCCGTCACAATTGACAATTTGCAGGATTTTTACTTTTACCGTACCTATAACTCTTAAATATATCCAATAATCCAATGGAAATTATGCGAGTGTTTATAATTGTGTCATCATCTGTTTTCAATCCCGTGAATTTTTCAAATAAATTATCTTGTTCAAGTGCCATACACTATGCACTTTAGTGCATTAGTACCATTAGTAGCAGTCTTTAGTACCTGCTTCCTTTGCTATCAAACATTTTTTTGCGGTCTGGATGCGGCTGCAAGAAAAAGGAAAAGTTGAAAGAAATAAAAAAATTATCCCGAACAACGTATACACTTAGAGAAGGACAGAGAAAGAGACAAGGAAAGAAGACAGAGATAAAATATAATAGTTATTAAAGAACAAAAGGAAATTGAAAGCAAGCAGACTTGCAATCAGGACACGGGTAAAAAGACGCAGAATAAAAAGACTAGAAATGCGGTTTTCAAAGGTTGTATAATGTCTCTTTTGGGTTCATACAAGCGTAAGCAAACGCTTAGAAAGGCTGTTTGCAAAATAAAGACTCAAAAATATACCTACTAAAGTTTTTGTTTCATTTGCACTAGTAACACCCGTCACAAATCTTGTAACACCCGTCACAAATCTTGTAACACCCGTCACAAACTTTTTTATATATAATACATCCACAAAATACCGAGGTATCAGGCGGGAAGATTCCTCTAACTGCCCACTTAGCAATTCATCTTGCGACAAAAATTTGTAATTTAGCTGAACATTGCTGATTATCAGGGCCGTCGAGAGCCACATCGAACCCCGGGGCAAGACTTTGCGGGCCTCCTGCTCTTTTTAACAATTTCATAAATAAAAAAAGCAAAATATGAAACTTCGTATTTTTACCATAAGAAAAACTACGCACAAAACATCTAAATTTTGTAAAATTAACTAAAGAAAAAAAACAGTAACCAACCAATTTTTGGTTTTATACAATATACAGAGTTTTATTTGCATTTTCAAGATGCTTTTATGAAATTCATTTAGTAATTCGCCCTTCTGGTTGGGCCTGATGATTAGTTGACAAAGTAGCTTATTCTGCAAAAGTACCCGTAACACCCGTCACAGAATTGAAATCCATTATTGCATCTATTATGCATTAATAAGTTCTAATGTGTTTTTGCTTAAAATTAAATAAAAACTTGTAATGAATTAATAACTTACACGTTCTAATTTAGAAATTATAGTAGTTTGAATGCGTACAAATGTAACACCCGTCACCGCAGAAGGGCCTCCAGTATACCTGTAAGTGTGTTAAAAACACCAATAGGTGTACATTCTACCGAACATATTCCAAATAGCAAACAGATTTCGATTCCAGTTTTAAAGTTGTGATTCCACTGGGAATTATTGGATCTAGGTTACAAAAGACATTTGGAAAAATCTATAGCAAGCTAGATTCTGGGACCAATTTTGTTTAGATGTACTGGAGGGTGTTCCATACCCCGCAGGCTCCCCAGTTATAAAAACTAAAAACTTGCTTATAGGCCCTTCCGCGGTGACGGGTGTTACATTTGTACTTATGACAAATCGCTGGAAAGGTATTGTAACGAGGGTAAATTATTTTCTTCGGTTTTTTGCGCCGTTTTTGAGTTATTGTAGAATCTCGTTAATCCATTCATGCGAGTCGGAAGGAAAATTACTCGTGGTAGAATTTCGTTCATCCATTCATGCGCGTCAATGTGGTACGATATTCGCAAAACTCTCGACTAGTCCCCATTTTTGAGTGCAATACTCGATTTTATCAAAGAATCATTGAGATCAGCAGTTATTTATAATAAGTACTTAAATAGTATACAGGAAATTTTTTTTAATAGAACCATAAAAATTTAATTCTTTCACTTTTTTTCTCGGAAAATGTAAAAATTCAGAAAATTTTTTTTTGGCAAAGTGTATTGTCATCGAGGGCAAATCCATGTGCAAAATTTCAGCTGGACTGGATAGCGCGAACTGGGTCAAATTTAACTTTCTAAGTTTTGCCGTACCCGTATTCAATCAAGCAAGCAAGCAGAAAGGTGAAACTAATATAAAGGATTTAAAAACTTGTGTATATGTTCTGTGATTGATCTTATCTACTTAATAAGAGACTATCAATTTTTGAGAATAAGTACATTGTAGGTTTAGGCCAGGGGTCTCCAAACTACGGCCCGCGGGCCAAATCCATAAAAAAACAAAATAGTTGTCAAAACACAACAAAAATTTCTCAAAAGTAATCTTAATCTGATGAGCTAGCTAGATCTTGGTCCTTGGGGCTTTAAGGAGCAATCAGTCTAGCCCTTAAGCTAAAAAGTTTGGAGACCCCTGGTTTAGGCAATACGCACTGAGTAGTACCGAGTACGACACGAGAAGGATAAGGGAAGCTGAAAAACTAGTATTTTTGCCAAAAAATTGATTATTTTTCTGAAAATTTTTCAATTTTTCAGCATCTTTACCGTTTATTCCACTTTTTCAGCCATTCATGCGCGTCATCGAGGCCGTTCTCGGGGTAGAATCTCGTTAATCCATTCATGCGCAACCAACCGAGTGCTGTACTCATGATTTCGGGCGCGCAAAGCTTCACCCTGTCCTAAAAACCAATAACATATCAAAAACATATTTAAAACAGTTCATTTTTGATCAATTAGTTTACCTTCATACTGTAGATAATTCAATCCAAATAACAAAATTGTAAACGCATTCCACAGGAAAGAATTCGGTAAACAATATTATTTTTGCACATTCACCTCAATAATAATTTTAAATATACCTAAAATCATATGAAAACCAACAAAGAAGCTTTTTGATTGATTCTTTGGGTATCTAAATTTGGAATGACCAACACTCTTGGTATCCAATAATTATTTTCAAATTTTACGAGCACAAGATCAATTTAAATGACGTCGTCATTATTTGTTTACATAAAAAAATTTAAAATAGTTATGTTTTATCTAATCGTTAAGGATGTTTATTCCTGCCATCGAAAACAGGTTTCATTTTCGTTTATCCAGTCGAACGAATAGGTGCAAAAATGAACGAAGACAGAGGTTGCAAAATCCCAAGATTGAATATAGTTTGCAATTTGACTTCACTTTTGGGGCTGATAGATGTGGCGTTGCTGTTGGTGTGGATGATACGCTTCCAAAATGGATACCATTGGAAAAATCCAGCCGACAGGTTTAATTTTCATCCGACTCTCATGATTATCGGATTTATTTACGTCCACGGACAAGGTATGGCTTGTTTTTCCATTTCTTCAAGTCAATATCAATTTTTCAGCAATCCTCGTATACAGAAGACTGAGAGGTTTCCGGAAGACAACTTTAAAAGTACTTCACGCATTTTTCCACGCTGCCATTATAACAGCTTTAGTGTTTGCAGTGAAAGCAGTCTTTGACACTCATGATTTTTCTGTACCCAGAATAAAAAATGTTTATTCGATGCATTCTTGGATGGGATTAGGTACCATTGGATTGTATCTGTCTCAGGTAATCAATTTTGTATTTTGATTCTCAATCACTTACATCTTCCCCTTTTTTTTGATGTTTAGTTTATCTTGGGAGGCATCATATTCGTAGCTCCCGGACTAGCGAGCCATTTTAAAGCTTTCTACCATCCGGTGCATACAAAACTTGGAAGCGCTATTTTTCTTTGTACCATAGTAACCGCTTTAATGGGGCTAGCTGAGTTTACAACTTTCGGAATGTAAGTTAAACAATTAATAATAAAATTTCAACTTAGAAAAATTTTGCTAGAAAGTGTTCTAGAATCCTCATTGCCCTTGTACTAAAATAAATACTTCCAAAGAGAAATTGCCATTCCTTTTGGTTTTACCATTTTTATCTCACATTTAAATTTATTCGACATTTAAACATTTGTTTACAAGTTTTTGATTCAGTAGAAAAGAAATATTTTTGTAAGATACCTAATAAATTTGTTGTTGCATTTAATCACAAATAAATACATAAACTGAGAAAATCGAACGCGAAAAATATAATAAGTAAAAAATAATGTTATGTTTAATTCCCCCCTCCTCCAAATTTGTCTGTTGAAATTTAAAAAATCTACTTCAATTCTTATCAAATATATTTATTTGAATTGAAAAAAATTCAATAACTTCGTTGGTATGGGCATGTGATTTTTGCTAATAGAAAATTTAGATCTTATCCGATATATATCATCGTCCACAATTTTTGAGTTGGGCGGCTTTCATCTTCAGATACGTATTTGCCAAGTGCGAGACCTACTCCTATGTTCCTAGGAATTTTTATTAAAATATCTCTCGTTAATCCATTCAAAAGCGTCAGTAGTAGGCAAATAACGGATTAAGTCCAAACATTTTTCTTAGAATAGTTTTTCCATCGTGAAAACACTCTGTGTACAAAATTCACAATTACAATCCCTAATTTGGCCCTAAATATAATATAATATAATAAATAAAATATAATAAAATATTAACCATCGTGTAAATTCTATTGCCTATGTGTGGCTCCTCCGATCAAGCGCGGTTAGAAAGGGAGGTATTGAATTATAGTATTTTACACAAATATCGTTACTAAATACTTATATACTGTTTAGAAATGCACACAAACGTTTTGTTTCAGTAACCAGGGGGGTCATTAAAATGCCCCAGTTTGAGATACACAGGAATTCTCTATTACTTATATTAAAGGCATTTTATACTTCACGGACCTCCCGATGAGTACTCCGTGACCTGAAAATGTACTTGGTTCTGAAAGAGTGAAAGATTTTTATTTATAGAAATTTTGTGTTTCTCAAACCGGGGGGCTGGGGGGCATTGAATGCCGTCCAGTTCATCATTAATTATGTCAAGTTGTATCTGTGGTTGTATTCCATAATCAAGTTACTGGGTTAACAAATTACGAGTGCGCTGGAGGGCATTCCATGCCCACCAGACCCCCCGGTTTGAAAAACAAAAAAAGAACTGTTATCCTCCTTTTTTAAGAAAAAAATAATTTTGAAAATACACAAATTTGTAAATATTTTATATTTTTTGTATTTTCGCGATAGCAATACGTCGTAGCAATACCACGTAAGTCGAAATTTTACGAACATAAGATTTCAGTTGAAATGGATTGACTGTAGACAATTTTTTTTAAATTTTTTGTTTTTACTAAAAATCAACATATCGTCTACAGTCTATATCAATTTCAACTAAAATCTGATTTTCGTAAAATTTCGACTTACGTGGTATTGCTACGACATCGACGATATATTATATTTGTTTCCGAAGTAACAATTTCAAATTTTTAGAAAAAACTACAACATGTTTACACCTGAAAGCATCTTGGTTAACTGCATAGGAATAATTTTGGTGATATATGGAGCTCTGATTTTATTTCTCGTCAACCACGAGGGCTACAAACGAATGCCTTTAGAGGAGGAACAGCCGCTGCTGTCATCGTCAGAGGAAAATCACTCGTAAAGAGTAAAACATATTTTATAAGTACATAATATTAAAATTTTTATTAAAAGTGACTTTGTTATTAAAATAAATTAAAATTTTAAAATGGAATGTAAGAAATTTTACTCAAACATTATGTTGAATTTCGTTTACTACATCTTCGGTTTTGCTTATGACCTCGTTTACAAAAGGACGTTCGTTTGGATTCTCCTTCAGCATGAAAGAGATTAAGTCGTGAATTTCCTGAAAATTTAAAAATAGAAACTGAAAGTCTGTCGATGGTATTTACCTGAGGGTAAGGGGTATCTTCGATATGAGGAAACCCAACCTTGCCGGATATCACAGCCAGGGCTACGGAATCTCCCCGTTCATAAACCGCATCAAACGGTGATTTAAAGTAGCACATCGCATACAAGAGACAACCCAAACTCTAAAACTTCAAAATAAATTCAGGTTATATCAACCGAATCCACCGTTTACCCAAATGTCAGTGCGTTGATCAATCACACAGTAGCTGTTCACGTTGAACAACTCGGGAGCCCTATAAGGCATGGAACATCGTTCGGCTGCCATATCCTGCAACTTCTGAGCGTCCTGCGATCCGCAAACCTGCACCACGGCAGGCGCAACCGAACCCAAGTCCATCAGAATCGGACACATACTCTCCGTCAGGCAAATATTGGCACTTTTAATATCCCTATGGGCTAAGGGCTCAGGCGTAAATTCGTGCATGTACTTCACCGCACTCAGTACATCCAGAAAAATCTGTAAAACTTCGTTCACGTCTATATGAGACGACGTCAAACTTTTAACTTCTAAATGATCGTGTAAGGTTCCTCTCCTATAATAAGGCAAAACGATAAAGACTTCCGAAGTTGCATTGACGACTATATCCGCAGAGCCTACAATCGAAAAATTGTTATACGGCCCCAACATATCGGCTTAAAATACCTTTAAAAGTCGAATCGATCAGTTCGATGATATTGGGATGTTTCAACTTTTTGTAATATTCAATCTCTTGTAAGGCGACTTTTTGGTCATCCACACTGTGACACATTATTCGTTTGATCACGTAGCATTTTTTGTTATGCGTGTTGTTTACTAAGTCTATTGTGCTGAACCCCCTTCAACAAAAACACACATAGAACAAAACAACAAGAATTTCGTTCGCAACTCACCCTTGCGCTAATTGTTCCTTAACTTCATATTTTGAATTATTTACATAAATAAATTGCCTACTACAAAAACATCCCATTTTCATAATTAAACTTAAACCTAACGCGTTCATTTCATTTAAAATCTGCGAATTCAAACTACAACATCATAGCGACACTGCGGCATCGAAAAGTAAGGTTATGTTTGTCTTTTCTGTCAACCGCGTTGTCAAAATAACACAAAACATTACACGTAATCGGAAAATTTCCTTAATCAATCGTATTAGCAGTATTAGTAGGAAAGATTTTAATCGACGACGTTTTTCCAATAATAATCATTGTCGTACAGGGTGGTGCAAACAAAATATGATGACAGGTTATGGACCCAGGTCGGTCATACCAAGAAACATAAATTTTAAAAATAGGCTCTTAGCAATGGAAAAAGTAAGTTTGAAGAAGTTTTAAGTTATATACAAAAAGGGCACCAGCGATGCTTTTTTGTCTCACTACAGTGGCGTCGCTAGAGGCAACGCTGGCTTGCCCGAACCAGAAAGTCTTGCGCCGCCGCTGCTTCATCGATATTCTCGTATCTATTCTTGCAATTTATTTAAAAGAATTTAATGTAATTATTGAAGGTTGGCTACAAATTTCATGCGTATTTGTTCAGAATTGTTTATAGCTCGTGACTCTTCCGTTCCTGTTATCTACGCGTGGATGCTTTATCAGTTTTAATCGCTGTTTATCTACATTGTTTTTGTTATTTTCAAATCTCTTCAAAGTGTATTTATTTGTGTGCTAGTACCCACAATAATATTTTTTGTTTGAAATTTAAAAAAATTATCATGAGCGAAGCAGATCCTCTGGTAACTCTAAGTAGGTAAGTCTAAATACATCTAAAAATGTTTTCATTCGAGAGCTGCATTCTCTTGGTTATTATTTTCGCGCGTATGAATGGATTAACGAGAGATATTTTAATAAAAAAATTACTGACCTAAGAGTCGCACAAGACTTGAATCGGGAAGTCTTCGAGATAGGTAGGTCTCTGATCCCACGTACTGAGCTCCAAATCGAAAAGTACAGATTATGATAGAGAGAATCTCGTTAATCGATTTATGCGCGTCAGTGGTAGACAAATAAAAAATGATAAGATCGCCAGATCTTATAACATTCTTTGATGCAAACTCCAAAAATTAAATTGATTTGCTCATTTCAATATCTGCTATAAAGGTCCGAAATGCCAGAAACTGTTTTAATTTCAGTAAAACAAATCCAGGAAAATAGTTTAGTTTTAATTCATTAATATTAGATCACGATCAGATCATCATGACGTAAATCGAAATCAGTTCATTAATCAATTTATCTCGAAAAAATGTTTAATTACTTATGTCATTATAATATAGTAATGAGTTTTAGTTATTAGTTAGCTTCAGTCAGTTTTTGATCTCAAAAATTAAATTTAAAATTTTTTAGAAAACATGCGTAGGAGCGACGACAATAAATAAAAATATTATTCCGAATTGGAAATACTAGATCCACCGCTGTATAATATGGGAGGTAATCCATACCTCCCAAACCCTTCGGTACAAAGAAAACGGGTTCTTACCCGTTACCCCCCCCCCCCGTGAATCTGCCATTAAACGGGAGGCATTCTAAGATCGCCATCAAACCTTGAATACAATACTGATGGGATGCACTAATGTGAGTCCAAAGCACTAACCGCCAGGCTACCAACCGTTATATTTGTCTGTTAAATTTGAAAAGATATAAAAAGTTCTGTAAACTTTCACCCTTTAATTTATCAGATTGACAGACCAAAATTTAATATTCTGTTTTGTGAAGGAAGAGGAGCAGAAGTTTTCAGAAAGCTTGTAAGCCCCCCCCCCCCATACAAACCATCACTGTGCTTCTGTGCATATACTTTATTGTTATCATGAAAAAATTATAATTATTGTTAGTTTGAGTTGCAATTATCTTAATCTTTACACTCTAAATGATATTGCATACTACTAGTGTGACACGGGGGGGGGGGGTTCTATACCCCCAGATTTCCACATTATTATTTAGGGACAAGAAACAAAGTTTGTATATTTAAATCCCATTTACCGAATTATCCTGGAGAGTATTGCTGCTGGGCATTTTATACTCCCAAACCTCCCGATGCTTACTGCCAAAAGAATAAAAGATTCGAATTTAATAAAAATAAATAAACTCTCCATGTCGTTGGTTTCAACGACAATGCAGTCAAGAGATAAATCTTTCTTGCCAACCTAAAAACATTGGTAGTTTGGGAGGTTAAGGAAAAGTGAAAAATCTGTCATCGCGTGAGCGATCTGTCTATGTATTTAAGCTTGCAAGCTAAAAACATTAATAGGTAACAATGAAATATCAATGCGGTCTTCAGACCGCACAGCTTAGGGAATCGAGATCTATACCGCTCACACACTGGGAGGTCAGGACGGTCGATAGGCCGCCTAACCTTCTTGTCAGTACATAAATAGAGGGTTCAGGTTGTTCCCAGTTATCTAGGACGTCGGTTGAAGCCCTAAAATATGTGGTTGTGCGGAAAATTAAGACGAAATAAAAAAACTCAAAAATCGCCTGAGTAACTCTCGTATACTATAGTAATAATTGTTTATTTAAATATTATTAAATATTAATAAACTATTATAAAAAAAAATTATTTCTTAAAATTTCCCTGGATTTTCCAAGGTTTCCCAAGATTTTTTACATTTTCTATTTTCCAAGTTTTTATAAAATTTTCTTGAAAACCTACATTACATCGTATTTCCTACTGAAAATTCGAGAAAATGTTGGAAAATCAATTTCCCGAATTTTCTCAGGTTTTCTAAGATTTCCTTAAATTGTTTGGGAATTCCTAAGATTTCGTTGAATTTCCTATTTTCTAAGATTTCCTTGAATTTTCAACTTTTTGTCGAATGTCTTGAGTTTTCTTAAGATTTTCTTGAAAATCTTAGAAAATATATTTTCCAAAATTTTTTCGGATTTTGTAAATTTTTTATTTCATAAGATTTCTTAAATTTCCTAAGACTTCCTGAATTTTCTAGAATTTTTTAAGATTTTCCTGGATTTCCCGAGATTTCCTAAGATTTTCTATATTTCCTATTTTCAAAGTTTTTATAAAATTTTCTTGAAATTCCTACATTACATCGTATTTCCTACTGAAAATTCGAAGAAATGTTGGAAAATATATTTCCCGAATTTTCAACTTTTTGTCGAATGATAAGATTTTCTTGGATCTCATAGAAAATATATTTTCCAAAATTGTTATTTGTTTACTTCAAAAGATTTCTTAATATTTCCTTAATACTTACTTCCTGGATTTCCTGGAATTTCTTAAAATTACCTCCTATTTCCTATAGGAAATTCTAGAAATGTTGGAAATTTTGGAAAATAGATTTCCCAAGATTTCCTTAAATTTAATAACTTCCCTTAAAATTTTCCATGCAATTTCTAAATTTAAATTACCTCTTTGGAAATGTTGGAAATCTTGAGAAATTTTCATTTCCTTGAATTTCCTCAGATTTCTCATTTTCCTGTCTTCGCAAGGTTTCTGGTTGTTGCTCGGTGTTTGTTGATGAATGTCAATTTTTAGTTTAAATTTTGAAACTGTCAAATCTGCCCCTCTGTCAGTATGTCCCGTACTTCCCTAAGTGTTTGTTTATCTTTTGTAAGTATTGTTTACTTTTGGGGGGGGGGGGTTAATTATAAAAATCAAAACAACTTTTTGGTAATTCACCCACCCCCCTTCTAAAACCAATGTCTTTATTATTATTGTTGGTGTTGTTTTATTAAATTGTATATCTTTTGTTTTTTATGTGGGAAATATTAAATTTTAATGAAAAACAAAATAAAACAAAAGAATTTCATTCAAGTCATTCACAGCGGCGGCGGTTGAGGTCGAATTGCGTTGACGTCATAAAATCTAATTTATTGCTCTGGTAAATTGAATTTCGTATTCAAAGTGCTCGTGCTATCTAGGATCTGCAAGCCATTCCCTTTCTGTAAAAACCGTATCGACGGCTATGCGTTCAAGTATTTACGTGAGCAGATAAATAAGTGCGGCGGCATATCAACAAAGTGCGGCGTTGCGAGGGAGTTTATTATTGATTATGTGACCTGTTGCTCCCTTTTTGATTTGAATGGGTTACGATTCCGAATCGTCCTCTGTTGAAGATCAAGACACGGTGGGTTTAATCAGGTACGCGATACTTGTAGATGAGCATTGTTGAATTTAAACAGTTATTTGAATAAGTGGGTCTGAAAGTACCGCTTCAATATTTACTAGTTCGTTCACTTTACTGCGTCGCGTATCCGCTCTAATTTGTTCCGTTCCTTTTCAGTAACATCATGGAAGCTCGATCTGAACACCAGATGGTGAAGAGATTTAACTTTTTGTGCAACTTGGCTTCCGTGTTGGGACTTGTTGAAATTGTTTTGGTTTTGATTTGGATTTTGCATTATCAAGGGGGTTTCCAATGGACCGATCCAGCCATACAGTTCAATTGGCATCCAGCTTTGATGATCATCGGCTTCGTTTACATCCATTCCCAATGTATGTATTTTTATATTTATTCGTTTGTTTTTTATTATTTGTATTTATTTCCGTTGTTTAGCTATTTTAATATATCGGAGAGCTAGATTCTTGAATAAGAAGTCTCTGAAATACACGCATGCAGCTTTCCACGGTGTTACTTTGATTCTCATAGTGATTGCATTGGTAGCCGTGTTTGACTCGCACAATTATGCCAAACCGAAGCCCAGACCTAATTTGTACACCATGCACTCTTGGATTGGATTGCTTGCCGTAATTTTGTATGCGTCTCAGGTGAGCAATAACAAGTTCTCGTAAGTCATAAATCAAAACCTTTCTGTTTCAGTTCCTTATAAGTTTTGTAACCTTCCTGTTTCCTGGACTATCGCAGTCATTGAGATCTCTAATTCTGCCGATTCACACAAAATTAGGAAGTGCAATTTTCCTGTTGACAATCGTAGCATCAATAATGGGTTTGGAAGAGAAAGCAATTTGGGCTGTGTAAGTAAACTATTTTTATCGACTATTTAAGTTATTCTAATTTGGTAAATTGCAGACCAAATTATGAAGCATTACCTGGTCAAGCCGTTTTGGTGAACGCCATCGGGGTCTTGCTGGCGTCATTTGGAGCCCTTGTTTTATATCTCGTGAACGATGAGACCTACAAGAGGGTTGCTACGGTTGAAGACGAATTGGTTCTCACAGATCACTGAAAAATCTTAATTTCGGCTTGTAAAATTAATAATACCAAAAATATGCCGTTGGTCTGGGGATGCACGCACAAGCAGGGAACAAAAATATAAAAAAAAAATTCTTGTAAAACTAAAGTTTTATTTTTTTACAGACTTTAGTTTTAAGTGAAGGTGCTCCTATTGTAACAATTGTGATGTAATTAGTACTATTTTTATGTTATATTTATTTCTACGGTGCTGTTTATTTTTATTCACCCTGTACGAAATCCAATCTATGTATTTCATTTTTGCTAGATTTGTGTATTTTTTGAGGTGAAATATTATATCCTACATTTATTTTAATTTGTTTATTATTATTAGGTAGCCAAAATAATATTGATAATATTAGATATTATAGTCGTGGACGGAGGTATCGGAGGACCAATGGGATGTGTGCGTTGTCCTGACGTCACAAAGAATAAATCGATCACCTGACAGCATAAAAGTAAGTGCGTATCCTTGACTTACCAACTGGGGGGAAAAGTAATTTGGTTAAAATTAATATTTTTCGAATTTTAAAATTCAAATGTTTGCATTATTTAAAAAAAAAATTTGACCTGTAGGTTGGCGACCACTGTCATAGAAGAATAGTAAAATAGGAAAAAACGTAAAATAAAAACAATTTTTGATTCGGGGATTCCCCAACTTTAATTTTACAGAATATTTTGATCGAGTAATTTTATTTTGAAATTCTAAACCAACTTTTTTTACCATCTATACTCTTGGTGTGCACTTTGGTACTTGATAACATATTTTGGATAAAATTCGTCATCATAAAACTTAACATAGACGTCTAATTCATTATCGACAGTAGTGTCACCCTCGAGTGGCAAAAGCTGGTTGTAATCCCCTCTTTCTGTTGTTCCTACCAATACATCGGTGATAATCACTGCTCGTTTGGTTCCATTGTGACGAGAACTATGTGTATTAGCATAGCGTGGTGAGGGTGAAAAGCAAACTCCTTGTCCAAATTGAGCACGTCTTGTTAAACGCCAATCAAAATTATCTGTAACGATTGATTCAACTTTTGCTTCTGCTGTATCGTGGAATAATTCTTTGATTTCAAAATCTATACCACGACTCTTGTATTCTTCTTGTTTTAGCATAAATTGTCCATACAGGAAGGGATTTTCAACTCGCTGGATGCTCTTGATACCTTCGTTAAATCTTCCACTAACCTTATCAGCACATTCGTGATATTCGGAATTACCTCTGTAGTTATCAACGGTCACTAAAAGATGGTCAAGACTATCTTCATCATAATTTATGATGGTCCATGTATCAGATATATGATTTAAATTTGTTAATACAGACGTTGGAAACATCTAAAAATGCAATAATCAGTAAATTTCAACAGACTTAATTTAGGTAGGTACTTACCCTATCCTAGCTTAACAATGAATTAAATGTAAAAATCACGACTACAGAGAAACCACCACACCAAAGGTAGTACAATGAAGTATTGCATAAAACTCAATAAAACTGCAATAATGTCAGTTTCCAATGTTATGCAATCGTCGTCCGTTGCGTTGTATTATCATTGGTGTATTATTGTATTGTATTGCATTATCATGACTAATAAGCGTTTATGATAGCAGTTCAATGAACCTTTGTCTAAATTGGTCAATAAAAATAAGAAGTGAAAATTAATCTTTGAAACTGTAAATCCTGTAACTGCAAAAGGTTTAAGTTTTTATCATTAATTGAACCAACGATTGAACTCTAAAAACAATATTTTAAATTTCTAGTAATTGGAGATACATCAACATAGAAAGTAAACTCAAAACAATCGTTCATCTCATATCTCGGTTAATGAGATTCCCTCTACATTGGAGTGGCATCGGAAATCCCCTATCTTTCTAGATCCGTGACTTTGGAGTTCAGAAACCTACTCAACGTGAAAACTTTCCATTTCATGTTTTGTGATACTTTTAGATTATGTTACTTAGTAGGTAATGTTTTTATTAAAATATTTATCGTTAATCCACTCGTGCGCTTCAGTGATAGACAGATAGCTGAGAGGATCTAGTTTTAAGCATGATTATCTCGAAACTCCGAGGCTTATTTTATATTACAGTACTCATCCGAAAAATAATGTTTTCTCAGTCGATGATTGAATGAAATAATTAAACTAATATTTACTTTATTAATATGATAAATGAAAAATAAACGAATAAAAGCGATTACAAGTTATAAATATAATACTCAGAAGTATTAATATAAAAATAATTAAAATAAGCTCAAAATTTAAAAATAACGCCTGCGAGGTCTGAACTCTTGAGGTCCACTCTCGTAGTTAACTACATATTTTGGATAAAATTCGTCATCGTAAAACTTAACGTAGACGTTGTAATTGTTACCCATAGTAGTATCACCGCACAGTGGTAAAGACTGTTCTGCGGAGCCAGCCTCTGTTAATCCTACCAACACATCGCAGATCAGCATTGCCCGATCGGTTCCGTTGTAACGAGAACTTTGTTTATTTGCATAACTTGGTGAGGGTGAAAAGCTAACTCCTTTGCCAAATTTAGCACGGTTTGTTAAACGCCAATCAAGATTATGTGTGACGATTGAATCAATTTTTCCTGCTGAGGTATCGTGAAATAACTCTTTGATTAAAAAATGTCTACCACGACTCCTGTATTCTTCTTGCTTTAGAAGAAATTGTCCATACAGGAAAGGATTTTCGACTCTTTTGACGCTCTCGGTATTTTTATTAAAAGTTCCTAAAACCTTAGCAGCATTCTGCTGATATTCAGATGTATATGTCCCAAGGTCCACTAAGACGTGGCCACTAGTATAATCAAAATTTGTTGTAGACCATGTAGCAGGCTGATGATTATTTGTTAATGCGGTTGTCGGAAACATCTAAAAATGTAATAAGCAGTAAATTTGAAATAAATTGCAATTAAGTAATTTTGTAAGCAGGAAATCACATTAGACTAATTTAGGTGCTACTTACCCTGATATAATAATTAACAGCAATTAATTAAGAGTAAAATCAAAAACCACTGATTAACCACGCCTGACCTATTTATGCAACTATGACTCAGGTAATTACGATTTAAACAATTGGGGGAATCCTCCAATCATTTCATTTGACATACAGTATGTTGCACAGATTCCTATATTATTTTTAATATTAACGAAAGGTACGACTACTTGGTGGCGTTGCTAATTTTTATATATTTGAAAAATTGATATAAACATAATACATCAATTATGTATTTATTTCAGAATTTTTTTGTACCCCCCCCCCTTGATTAAAATCAGTAATTTTAATTACAAAAAATTATTTTTTAAATAAAATAAATTTAATTTTTAAAATTTAAAAATAAACTTATTTTAAAATTAATTTAAAAAAATTAAACTAGGGGGATTTCATTTCATTTTAAAGCCAATGAAATCTCAGAAAATAGAAAAAGCAAAAAAAAGAAAAAAGTCTAAAATATTCTAGATTTCTTACAATTTCCACTGATTTCCCTTTAGTTTTGCATATGACAATTTCTCCATCATTTTTCCACTTAGTTAAAAACGAGCGGGAAATTTGAAGAAATCCGGAAAAATTATAAGAAACCCCAGAAAATAGGAAATTGCGAAGATATTTTAGGAAATCTAGACAATCTCAGAAAAATCAAGGAAATTTGATATAACCTTAGTGATAGCTGTAATCAGCTACGCTACGCACTCGTGTTTCGAACATCACTCAGACCTTCGGCACTCTATGCGTCACAGCCAATCCGCTACGCTACTCGCGTTTTGTACTTCGCCGAGTGCGGGCTACCCTGGAGAGGGCGGGCCTTCCAGTCGAGGTGGATTGATTTCAGGGATGTTTTTAGCTAGTAAGCGCCAGCCAAAACGACCGAAGCACTCGTAGCGTAGCGAAGGGCTGCGTACGGTAAATCACGGATTCACCCTAAAATAAGTTTTTCTGTTTTTCTAAATTAGAAAAAGAACTCAAAATAAAAAATTTTAAGTAAATTTGTGGTTTTTAGTATGTATTTATGGTTAAATTCAAAAAATATAAGAATAATACAATACGTAGAAAATCAAAATTCAAAAAATTTAAAAAGGAGACAATTAACACATAACAGGTCTGGATTAAGAAAATTTGAAAAAATGAAAATTTCGTAATACGAAGTACAATATAACGTTATTTCATGGTTATTGCATAACTGATGAATGGCAATAACCATGAAATAACGTTATATTGTACTTCGTATTACGAAATTTTCATTTTTTCAAATTTTCTTAATCCAGACCTGTTATGTGTTAATTGTCTCCTTTTTAAATTTTTTGAATTTTGATTTTCTACGTATTGTATTATTCTTATATTTTTTGAATTTTTCTAAATTAGCTTATCCCACTATGCTATTCATGCTATTCTTATGCAAATCTACATACATGTAAACTTTTCGACCTTTAAATGCCGTTTTCTCGAAAACTAATGGATAATCCACCAAAAATTATTTTTAATATGCTAAAAAAATTGTCCTCTTTCTAATGGTACATAGGAAAAAGTTGAATTCGTGGTATAAATTAACTGACAGTTCTCAGTTTTTGTTTTATTAAGGGGTTTGGCCACCCTACAGAGACCGAAAAAATAGACTTTTTTCGAGATTTTTTTTTCAGAAAAACTACAAAATAAATTGAGATTACACAAGAATATCAGTGACTGTATACAATAATTTTTTTGAAGCGATTAACTTCAAAGTGGCGGAGATACGAGCCGACAAGTAGAGACTAACTAGTTTTAAGAATCCTCGCTAGTGGTGCACTTGATTTCTCTGCTAGGCATTGTTTCAAACACAAAAACAAATTTTTTTATTGTTTAGAAGGGTAATAGTTATCTTGTGACGTAGGGAATACATTTTTAAATTATTTTTGTAGAAATGACAGCTGTTTGGAAAAAATTTCTCAATTTTGCAATAAAATTTTGAGTTTAAAAAATGTATAACTTTTAAATATGACACCCAATCAAACAAATCCTACGTCATAAAAAAGATAATATTATGAAAAATCACTGTTGTAAATTTTAACCAAATCGTGTACACTGTTTAGAAAACGCCCCTCCCCCCATCTTTCATATTCACTCTCGAATGTATAAAGTTTGAAATTAAACAGTTTTAAATTAAAGTGTTGTGAATGTTTTACTTGCTTGCAACATGAAGATTTTGTCAACTTTTAAATTTCAGCAGAGAAATAATTTATTTTGGGTTAAAGTTGAACGATTTATTCCGCTTATCATTTATAGTTTTCTGTATCTACTCTTTGAACATTCCTAATAGTGTAGATAATACAAATCAAGTGCCGATGCCTTCTGCTAAGAACGTGCAACTAATTTCCTTATCATTGATCTTGATGGACAATCTCGGTCAGTATAATCACGTCAATAAAAGCTTTTTTGAATTAAATACATACATGATACTTATAGATAAGCATTTTAGACTATTTAAAGAACTTCAATCATTCATTCGTTAGTTCAATTTATTCTGCTCTACTTCGTTCCGTTCGTTTTTGGCAACATAATGGAAACTCGATCTGAAAATCAGATGGTCAGCAGATTTAATTTTTTGTGCAATTTTACCGCCTTGCTAGGTCTTCTTGAAATTGGTTTGGTTTTGTATTGGATTTTGGAGTACCAAGGCGGCTTCGAATGGACCGATCGGACCTTACAGTTTAACTGGCATCCACTTATGATGATCATTGGCTTCGTTTACATTCAGTCGCAGTGTAAGAATTTTTACATTCTCCAAAATTGATTTCAATAATATTTTATCTTCTTTAGCTATATTAATCTATCGAAGAGCTAGGTTTTTCAATAAAAAGTCACTGAAAATCGCTCATGCGGTTTTTCACTGCACTGCTTTGGTTTTCATAACAATAGGGTTGGTGGCCGTGTTTGATTCCAACAACAAAGCCAAACCGACACCAAGGAATCACTTGTACAGTATGCACTCTTGGATTGGATTACTTGCCGTCATTTTGTATGCATCTCAGGTGAGAAATAATAATTTCTGCCCTAAGTCACCCCATAAATCGGAACATTTTTGCAGTTTCTCCTAAGCTTCGTGACCTTCATGTTTCCTGGACTGCCGCAATCTGTAAGATCTCTAATATTACCAATTCACACAAAATTGGGAAGCGTAATTTTTCTGCTGACACTTCTAGCAACCATAATGGGGTTAACGGAGAAAGCAAACTTTGCGGTGTAAGTAATTTTTTTCCGTTTGGAGTTTTTTTTATTTTGTATATTACAGGCCGAAGTACTCCGATCTACCAAGTCAAGCTGTTTTGGTGAACTTTATTGCGCTGCTGTTGGCGTTCTTTGGGGCCCTTGTTTTATATCTTGTGAATGACGACAGTTACAAAAGAGTAGCTAAAGCCGAAGACACAATAGGGATCACAACGCATAGATATTAATTTATTTAAAAAAAATGTGATATAATTAAGTTATATTTTTTTATATTTATTATTATATATTTTGTACAACCGAATAAAAAATTATATGTTTTATTCGGAGAAAAAGTGACTTTTAGTGATTCTTTTATAATAGGGTAGTTGCATACTTTTTTTTCAGCTTTTTCACTAAATTGAAGGTTGAAAGCAGAAATTCTGTCTAAATCCGTCCCTGTATCCTTGGAATCTTCAAATCTTATATTTTGAACAAAAATGTGCTCTAATCGCGATTAGCGATTGTACATTTTTTGTTTTTATCAAAATGAAATGATGAAATATTTTTCTAAATTTACACCTCACTTGACAAAAACTGTGCCGATAGATAAAGCAATGACAGATAACTTGTGCTCATTTTGATGCAAAACTACCGGGTTTGTCACACCCTGTACATCAAACGAGAACCTTATCTGTGTTTCTGTGTTAAATTACAAAATATCAATGAAGCTATTTTTATCGCGATTCTTGCAACAAACAAATCAATGACCTTGTGACCCTGCGAGATAAACCGAACTTACCAAATCCACGGATGCTTATTTAATTTTTTCCTCCGTTACAATAAGATGATTACAAAACGATTGGTCAACTTGGTGAAGCCGTTCGCCATAAGGTGTTTGGCCACTGAAGCAAAACCAGAAGTTACAGCTTTGTACGATTTTCATGTCAAGCATGGCGGAAAAATGGTCAACTTTGGAGGCTTCCTCCTGCCCGTCCAATACAGCGACCAAGGGATTGCCAATTCGCATCTGCACACGCGAAAAAATGCGTCCGTATTCGACGTGTCGCATATGTTGCAAACCGAAATTACAGGTATGTCGATTTTATACCGTAAACCTCTGGCTAATTAAGTATTTCAGGAGATGACTGCATCCAGTTTATGGAAAAATTATGCACGGCAGACATTGCTGGATTGAAGCAGAACGCTTCCGTCCTGACGGTATTCACCAATGCCTCCGGAGGAATTTTGGACGATTTAATTGTAACAAAAGTGAACGACCATCATTTGTACGTCGTATCAAATGCTGCCCGAAAAGACCACGACCAGCAACTGATGTTATCTGCTTTGGTAAGACTCAAAACTGCGTATAAAACAACAGAAACATTTTATGACCTTTCAGAAAGCATCCAATTCTAAAATTGGTATCAAATTCTATGAACCCAGCGAGCGGTCCCTTTTGGCGTTACAGGGACCACAGTCGGTGGATGTTTTGCAGAAACTAACAGATGTTAATTTATCAAAGTTGTACTTCATGACGTCTTCGCTTGGAAGCGTTGCTGGTGTCGATGGTTGTAGGATAACGAGGTGCGGTTATACAGGAGAAGACGGTTTTGAGATATCCATGCCGGCCCAAAACTCTGAAAAAATTGCTGATGAAATCTTGAAGAGCGGTGTCGCAAAGCTGGCTGGTCTGGGTGCTCGAGATTCTCTTAGGTGAGTGGCTAGCACTTGACTTTTATTATTCAATATTTTCGCATCCAAATTGGCATGACCAAGCAAAACTTAATGGAACAGGAAATTATGATAATACAATACCCAATTGAGACGATTAAAAATAAACTTGAAAATTGACGATACTTGAATCGAAATGATAATTTGGATGATTTTATCAAAATTAGGTAACTGCCTCAAGTATAATACTATCTTACTATATCTATATATGATGTAATACAAAATTTATCTTAAATATAAAAAAAAAGTTTATTGGATTGGATTCAGGATTTTAAGCAGACATAATAATTAAATTAAAAAAAATTGTCAAATAATTTCGGAAAAGTTTTTTCTAAATGTGAGCCTATGTCACCATAGCCCCTCTACTGAGGTACATACGCAGCGGTCTACAAAATATTATGTTTTTTCAGCATTTCCATTGTAAGGTTAATTATAAACTTTACACACTTGATTTCCTTTTACGAGATGTTTGAGATTTTTTCGAATTTCCTGGAATTTCTTTAGATTTTCTAGAATTCGGTGAAAATCCTGGATCAAAAGAATTATCATTTTTGCGCTGTTGAACAACAACAATTTATAGTGCCTAGTATTTAAGAAAATAATCATTGAATTTATGAATCTGTTCATTAATTTGATGAATTTTGTTCATTCGCGCAAAACTTATTTTTTTTTCATCAAAACAATTTTTTCAGAGTTTGTTTAAATTTCCTAAGCTTTCCTCCTGGAATGCCTAATTTCTGCTTTTTCGAAAAAAATTTAAACTGAAAGCAAATACTCATCTTTTCCCTTAACATTTCGTAATTTTCTTGGATTTCTGAAGATCTTCTGAGACTTCTTACGTTTGTTCAATTTTGACGAATTTCCTAAGATTTTCTAAAATTTCTTAAGATATTCTGAAATTTTTTCTAAGATTTTCTTTTGTAAAGATAAATAAAACAGAAAATAGGTTATCCTTTTTCCTAAGGTTTACCAATTTCGTTGAATTTTTTAAGATTACCTGAGATTTGCTGAGATTTTCCGGATTTCCTATAATTTTCTAAGATATCTTAAGATTCCCTTAAAATTTCTACATTTCCTCAAATTTCATTTTCCTTAAGATTTCCTAAGATTTTCTTAGAAAAAGGTTAATAAAAAACAAAACGTTAATCTGTTTTTTAAAGATTTTCTTCAATTTTCTTTGGACTTGGTAAGTTTTTTTCGAAAAGGTTAATAAAGCAACCATAAGCTCACCTTTTTTCTTAAGGTTTCCTAAAATTCCTCGGATTTCCTGAGTTTCTAAAATTTTCTAAGATTTCCTATATTTTCTCAGATTTTCTATTTTTTAAGAATTTCTCGGGTTTCCTAAAATTTAATAAAATTTTCTAAAATTTTGTTTCGAAAAGGTTCATAATGCAGAAAATCCTTATCATTTTTCCTAAAATTTCCAACACTTCCTCGGATTTGGTACGAGTTTCTAAGATTTCCTGTATTTTTTCAAATTTTCTATTTTTAAGGTTTCCTTTGGATTTTCTAAGATTTCCTTTCGAAAATATTAATAAAGCAAACAGAAGCTCTAGATTTTCTCGAATTTTCCGAGTTTCTGAAATTTCCTAGGATTTCCTGCATTTTTCAGATTTTTTTAATGGTTAACAAAGCAAAAAAAAAGATATTATTTTTCTTAAGAATTATTAATTTTCTCAAATTTCCTAGAATATTTTGAGATTTTCTTTCGGAAAGATAAACTGAGCAAAAAATAAGGTTATCCTTTTTCCTAATCTTTTCTGGGATTTCCCGAGATTTTTCTAGGTTTCCTCGGATTTCCTATTTCGTAAGATTTCCTTAGAAAAATGTTAATGAAACACATAGAATGTTCATCTTTTTTTCGAAAATTTCCTTGAATTTTCTTTGGATTTTCTAAGATTTGTTTCGAAAAGGTTAATAAAGCAACAAAAAGCTTATCCTTTTTCCTAAAATTTTTTCGACTTCCTCAGATTTCCTATGAGTTTCTAAAATTTTCTGCATTTTCTCAGATTTGCGGATTTGGGGGCGTCCATTAATTACGTAAGGCGTTTAGGGGGGGGGGGGTCGAGCCGAATCTCACGTGGGGGAGAGGGGGGGTCTCGGCAAATATTACGTTTTTGATTTTTTTTATGTTAACTATTCTTAAATAAAATAATTAAGAAAATTATGCTTTTTTAATAAATCTAACGCAATCAAGCACAGATTAACGTATTTACACTAAAAATACGCATTTAAAAAAATCTCACGTGATATTAGACGGGGGGGGGGGGTCGAGCCAAATCTCACGACATCTCACCAAGGGTGGCGGGGGGGGGTCTAAAAATCGCCAAAATCACCTCACGTAATTAATGGACGCCCCCTTTCGCAAAATTTTCTAAAATTTCCTTTTAAAAAAATTAATAAAGCAAAAAAACGTTATTAATTGTTTTTACGATTTCCTAGATTTCCTCGAATTTCCCGAGTTTCTAAAATTACTTACATGTTCTTAAGATTTTCTAGGATTTTCTAAAATTTTCTAAAATTTCCTTTGGAAAAGATTAATTAAGCAAAACAACCTTATTATTTTTTTTTTAATTTCCTAGATTTCCTCGAATTTTTCCAGATTCTAAGATTTTTTACATTTTCTCAGATTTTCTAGTTCTTAAGATCTCCTCGGATATCCTAATAAAAATTTTTCTTTCCTTTCGAATAGGTTAATAAAGCAAAACATCCTTATTAATTTTTTTCGATTTCCCAGATTTCGTCGAATTTCTCGAGATTCTAAGATTTCCCAGATTTTCTCAGATTTTCTATTTCTTAAGATTTTTTCGATTCCTAAAATTACTTTATTTGTTTTTCCAGTAGCGTAGCGTGTGGGAGTAGGAGGGCAATGCACTGGGCGGCACTTCCGTGGAAGGCGGTAGAATAAACCACGCAGAATATAATTATAATTTTTTAATTTTAATTTTTTTTTAATCATTATTTTTAATAATATCTAATAAATTGATATAAGAAATACTTTTCTTTGCTTAATTGCGAAAATGGGGGGGACGGGAAATTTAAATAAGGGGCGGCAAATACACGGTTTGTCCCGGGTACCAGAAATCGACGCTACGCCACTGTGGTTTTCTCAGGTTTTCTATTTCTTAAGATTTCCCAAAAATTTTCTAAAATGCGATAAAAATTTTTTAAATTTCATCGTGTCAATTTCTGTATTTTTCTAAGATTTCCACGAATTTCCTAGTGTCTAAAATTTCCTGCATTTCCTCAGATTTTCTATTTCACAAGATTTCCTGCATTTTCTCAGATTTCCTACTTAAGATTTTTTCG
The DNA here is from genome assembly GCA_949152465.1 of Cantharis flavilabris. Classification (NCBI taxonomy): domain Eukaryota; kingdom Metazoa; phylum Arthropoda; class Insecta; order Coleoptera; family Cantharidae; genus Cantharis; species Cantharis flavilabris. The sequence continues at coordinate 8,331,476 of OX424438.1, forward strand.
ATTTCCAAAAATTTTCTAAAATTACCTTATTTGTTTTCCTAAGATTTCCTACATTTTCTCAGGTTCTCTATTTTTTAAGATTTCCCCAAAAATTTTCTAAAATGCAATAAAATTTTCTAAAATTTCATCGTTTTATTTTTGTTTTTTTTTTGAAATCGTTTTTCCTAAGATTTACTCGATTTCTTTGAATTTCCTATGAGTTTCTGAAATTTTCTACGTTTTCTCAGATCGTTTTTCTTAAGAATTATTAATTTTCTCAGATTTTCTAAGATTCCAGCAATTTCCTAAAATTTCCTGAGTTTTCTTCTTTTTTCTCTGATTTTTTAATATTTAAGATTTCTTTAGATTTTCAAAAATTTTCTTCTTATTATGTATTTACCCTTTGCGTGAAATATTCATGTTGAATATGACGTCAACTTGTTACCGTGAGAAAATTCAAGGAAATCTTGGGGAATTTTAGAAAATCGAAGGAATTCAAGAAAATCAAAATAATTTTTAAGAAATTCTATTAAATCTTCAAAAATAAAAAATCAGGGGAAATTTAGGAAATTTTTGGAAAGCTTTTGATAAAAAAAAATTAAAAAAAAGAAGGTTAGATTCCAATGATTTTCCTGGGATTGTATGAGATTTTGTCAAATTTAATAGGATTTCTTAGAATTTCTTTGGATTTTCTAAGATTTCCGGACTTGTTTGAATTTCCTAAATTTTTCTATACTTCCTCACGATGACAAGTTGACGTTATTCAACTTAAATTTTTTACTCAAAGGATAAATAAATGGATATTATACTACTGTGCTTCTTCAGCACTCCAAACCGTCTCCGAAACTGACAAGCGCAAGCGCAGATTAAAATTTGCCCGCTAAACTTACATCTGCGTGTGCGCGTGGCAGTTTTAAGACGGTTTGAAGCGAAACTATTATGCTGGTGATGGAGTGGGATTCGAAAGTGTGAGTTTATTGATCCGGCAAAAGTTTGGCGACTGCTGGTACTATAGTACTACTTCAGCGCCAAATAACTGAAACTTCTAATTTTGAATTTTCAAAATTTAAATTTTGAGATTTGACAAACAAATAGACTGAAAATTCATAAATTCAGAATTCCAAAAAAATTCCAAATCAAGTATACTTTAATTATTATTGTTTTATAAGGAGCTAATAGTTTTATAAAAAACAAAGAGGCGTGGTCAGCTTGTGTTCAAGACCAATAACAAAACAATGATTTCCCGCTTGATTTAAATTTTACTATTTTACTAATTGCAGTGCATGTTTCAGGTTAGAAGCAGGCCTATGTTTGTATGGAAACGACATAACCGAATCGACGACGCCGGTGGAAGCAGGCCTGACGTGGTTAGTTTCCAAAACACGTAGGGAACGAAAAGATTTTCCGGGTGCCGATGCGATAGTTAAACAAATCAAAGAGGGCGTGGGACGTAAACGAATTGGATTGTTATCTACAGGTCCTCCTGCACGCCACGACGCGTTAATTTTTAATGAAAACGCAACTCAACAAGTTGGGATCGTTACATCAGGTTGTCCTGGTCCTTCGGTAAACAAGAACGTGGCCATGGGATATGTTTCGACCGACTTCAGCAAAATTGGAACAAAGTTAAATTTGAAAATCAGAGACAAGTTTTACGAGACTGTAGTTTCCAAAATGCCGTTTGTAAAAGGAAATTATTATAATAAACCAAAATAGGAAATAAGGATTTGTTTCTTTTTTGAAACGGGCCAATGGGAGGGTGGGATTGTGGGCGGGTAAATTAAATTAACGATGAGTTATTTTTAACACCTAATTATCCTTTGGCTTCGTCTTGTAATATTAGAAAATGGAAAAAAACGTCAATTTTAAAATAAGATTGAATTTTCTAAGGATTCGCCTTTAAAAAAAGAAAAAGCTTTGACGTTGTTTTCCAAAAGAGTAGAGGTGAGTAGCGGCCGGCCGATCGCGTGTTTATGGATTTTGGGAGTTTCATTAAATTGGATAAAAAATTAGGGAAAAATTATTAATGAAAAATTTTCACGACCTACGTTAATGTACTCAAAAGCATTAAGTGCGCTTGTGCAAGTCGGCAGTATGACGTAACAAATATCAATACATGGGTTTCAGTAGCATACAATTTTGGATCGAGTGTTCACCCTAAATTTGAATTTATATCGAAAACAAATATGTGAGTACAAGTTGTGTTTTTAAACTAGTGGATTTACTATTATTTGTTGTTATCTTTCCAATTAAAGTGATAAATTGTAGAAAATTGAGTGCAGCGTTTGAGTGGTACTCATATTTTTGAATATCAATTCGAAAACCGGTTCGTTCGAAAATATTAATTTTTCAAAATCACGACATCACCCCCCTTTCGTATTGCTTCAATTTTTGAAACGGGATTACCTCGATTTTTTTCGGTCAGTTTTTGATTTATTTTTGTGTGTTGCAAGTAAAAGGGAAGTAATTCTGCGTTGTAATTTTTGTTAGGGACTGATTATTTTTTGTTATTAACGCTTGGTTGCTCTCGCATCCTGTATAATTTCCTTTCCGTTCTTAAGTACTTGGAATTCTTTTTGCTACTTTTACTATCGTTTTTCGACATTAAAAATAGTCAATTTAAGTTTAATGTTAAAACGATAGCATAAAATTGATTTTTTTCTGTGCGCACGCGTTTCCACCCACAGAATAATGCATTATAAATTTATTTAATTAAACCCCACATAAAAATGCCATAATATTTTTACCATTTCCAATTAACTCACTCATAATTAGCAATTTAATTTTCGCGAGAAACCCGAACGATTTACGACAAAAATTAAGAAAATTATCGCCATTTTTGTTTTTCTCCAGAGAGATGATAAGGAAAAACAAGAAGACATTTTTTCGTCCAAACACAAAATTCTTAGGATATTAAATTAAATTTGATTTTACCTACAAATATATCTTCGAAACCAATTCGGGATATTTTTTCAGTTTTCTGAAATTTTCAAATAACCATCTGTATCAGCTGATTACATAAATAATTTTAATTTTTCCAAAATTCTCTTTTTATTTCAACAGCAATTCCAGATTTTATTTATATATTGGAAAAATTGATTTTTAGTTTTTAACTAATTTTTATTTATCGCAGTTAGGGGTGTACGACTGCGCCAGAACAATTTAAGAAAATGCGTGGGTATTGAAAAGTAGGGCTTCGTTTTTGTTTTAATGGAATTCTATATATCAGCCTCCATTTTTTAAATTTTCACACTTGTTAGCTTCAGGAAGCGTTTAATGGATTCCGATTATTATGATTCAAAATGTTTCCGCATGAATCATGCGTTTACGTTCTGATAAATTTCTCAAAACCTTTCCAATTCAAAATTATCCATCAAAAAGCAACCGGACCTTCTCATCCTTTTTGTATTGGTTTTGCGATGAGATATTTTGCCCAGCTTACAAGCCAATGCAATGTACTAAATATTTGCTATTACCCAAATCGGTTATGTTGCTGAAATACCGAACTTTTTGTGCCGTGGTTTGGATTCCACGTTGGAGATGCATTATGGGCAGTACCTCCCATATTCCCAAATAAATGTACAAGAAAGTACATTACGATGGATTCACAACATTAAACTTACCAAAATAAATTAACCTTCTACAATTTTTTTCCCAGAAAACAGTTGAACCACACCCTAGCAATGCCGGGAATTTCAGTTAGGTTATTAATATTACCAACTTAAAATTAGCTGCGGCCTCGCGAGTTACATCAATAGGCCACCCTAGATAATAATTTAATCTTAAAACAGAAGAGGAATTAAAATAAAACTGATTGATTAGTTCATTGATAAGATAAGGCCAAAAAGTAAAAATTATTACTATGCAGTCTTGTCTATCACGAAGAAGAAGAGAAGTGCATTTAAATCTCATTTGTTGAGTTAACTAGAAACTGAAACGGTATTCCATACCTCCCAGACCCCCAGTACCTACTCCCTCAACTTATGGATGTCTTTGTTTTGAAATAGCGAAAGATACACTTAATAAAGTAATCGCATAAAATGCACGCAAACTTTCGGTCCCCAAAACCGGGATATAATATGGTAATAAAACGAGTGCAAGAGTTAAATAAGAGTTAACCCGAAACTGAGTGAGTATTCCATACATACCTCCCAAACCTCGAGTTCATACTACCTCGACTTATAGATATGTTTATTCGAAAAGAGCGAAAAGTGATTATTTCTTAAAATCAATCACAACCTGCTAACAAGTTTTCGGTTTCTGAGACCGGGGGGTCTGGGGGGGTATGGAATACCCCCCACCATATTGAAATTGTAATTCAAAAGGAAATCTCTTAAGACAAGCAAGCGATTGTATAAAATAACATAGAAACCTATTTGATTGATATATAATAATGCAACTGACGCCATCGATACCCCCAATGAATAATTTGGTTTTATAAAAGTTTTCGAAATATTAACATCACCTAATCAGATTTATATAATTTTTATAAAACAAAAATTGTTCATTATTTGTTCGACTACAGTTTCAGAATTAACAAATTAATTGATGACGCGAATGATAGAATTAACGAGATTTGTATGAAAGTATAATTTTCCCAACCACGATTTTTATCTTAATCCTGTCCTGGACTTAAACTCTGTGAAACCAAACAATAACTGCTCTTTTTAAATTCCACAAAATGAAAATGAGACGGAAATCACTGAGGCAATCTAGTGTAGAAGTGAAGGAAAATCTGAAAAAATCTTAAAAATTAGAAAATCAGAGAAAATGTATAAAATTTAGGAAATCTAAAAAACTTTAGAAAATTTAATCTGAGAAAATCTTAAACTCGGAAAATCCGAAAATATGAAAATCCTAGATAATTTCAAAAAATTCAAGACATTTTAGAAAAATTTGGAAATTCCAGAAAATCTCTTTTGGCTTTTTCATATTTTTCTAAAGAAAATTTTGAGAAAATCCAGTTGAAAATTTTGCAAAAATCTCGAAAATTTACAAATTCCTAAGTAAAAATTTAGGAAATCCGTCTTCTATTTTATTTTTTAAATTTTTTCCAAAGGAAATCTTAAGACAATCTAGGTGAAAAGCTTCCAAAAATCTCAAACTTGAACTCAAATCTTTCAAAGTCAATTGAATTTTAATTTTAACTAAAATAATATAAATATTAAAAAAAATTTAATTTCCTAAATTTTCAATTTCCTAAATTTTCAATTTCTTAATTTTTTAATTTCTTAAATTTTCAATTTCCTAAATTCTCAATTTCATAAATTTTCAATTTCATAAATTTTCAATTTCATAAATTTTCAATTTCATAAATTTTCAATTTCATAAATTTTCAATTTCATAAATTTTTAATTTAATAAATTTTCAATTTCCTAAATTTTGACTGGAAATTTCAAGAAAATTTTATATAAATAGAAAATTCAGAAATTTGTAGAAAATCTTAAGAAATCTCAAGAAATTTTATAAAATTCGAGGAAATCTTTTTGTTTTTCTATTTTTTCAACTTTTTCTAAGGGAAATCTAAAAACTGAAAATCCGTAAATATGAAAATCCTAGATAATTTCAAAAAATTCAAGACATTTTAGAAAATTTAGGAAATCCCAGAAAATCTCTTTTAGCTTTTTTATATTTTTCTAAAGAAAATTTTAAGAAAATCCAGTTGAAAATGTTTCAAATATCTCGAAAATTTACAAATTCCTAAGTAAAAATTTAGGAAATCCGTGAAATCTTCTATTTTATTATTTTAACTTTTTCCAAAGGAAATCTTAAGACAATCTAGGTGAAAAGCTTCCAAAAATCTCAAACTTGAACTCAAATCTTTCAAAGTCAATTGAATTTTAATATTAACTAAAATAATATAAATATTAAGAAATTTTTAATATCCTAAATTTTCAATTTCCTAAATTTTCAATTTCATAAATTTTTAATTTCATAAATTTTCAATTTCCTAAATTTTTACTTTGGAAATTTCAAGAAAATTTTAAAAAATAGAAAATTTAGAAATTTGTAGAAAATCTTAAGAAATCTCAAGAAATTTTAGAAAATTCGAGGAAATCTTTTTGTTTTTCTATTTTTTCAACTTTTTCTAAGGGAAATCTAAAAACTGAAAACTGAAAATCCGAAAATATGAAAATCCTAGATAATTTCAAAAAATTCAAGACATTTTAGAAAAATTTGGAAATCCCAGAAAATCTCTTTTGGCTTTTTTATATTTGTAAAAAAAATTTTAAGAAAATCCAGTTGAAAATGTTTCAAAAATCTCGAAAATTTACAAATTCCTAAGTAAAAATTTAGGAAATCCGTGAAATCTTCTATTTTATTTTTTTAACTTTTTCCAAAGGAAATCTTAAAACAATCTAGGTGAAAAACTTCCAAAAATCTCAAACTTGAACTCAAATCTTTCAAAGTCAATTGCTTTTTAACTTTAACGAAAATAATACAAATATTTAAAAAAATTTAACTTCCTAAATTTTCAATTTTCTAAATTTACAAATTCCTAAATTTTCAATTTCATAAATTTTCAATTTCATAAATTTTCAATTTCATAAATTTTCAAATTCATAAATTTTTAATTTCATAAATATTGAATTTCCTAAATGTTTACTTTGTAAATTTCAAGAAAATTTAAAAAAATAGAAAATTCAGAAATTTGAAGAAAATCTTATGAAATCTCAAGAAATTTTAGAAAATTCGAGGAAATCTTTTTGTTTTTCTATTTTTTCAACTATTTCTAAGGGAAATCTAGGTGAAAATCTCGTAAAAAGAAGCCCGAGCTTTAAACTAATTTTTTCAAAATCAAATCTAATTTTCTATTTCCTAAGTAAAAATTAAAAAAAGGGAATCATAGAAATCTTTTTTTTTTGCGTTTTCATCTTTCTCTAAAAGAAATCGAGGTGGAAAATTTTCAAAAATCTTGAAAATGAAACCTGAATTTTGATACTTCGTCTCCTAATCAACTGCATTTTTGATTTAATTTTAACTGAAAAAACACAAAATTTAGGTAATTTTCAATTTCCTAAGTGAAAATTTAGGAAATCTGTGGAAATTTTTCTTTTTACTTTTTCTAAAAGAAATCATAAGACAATCTATGTGAAAAAAGAAGCTTAAACTTTAAGCTTATTGTTAGTCTTTCAAGTTCAATCGAATTATCAATTTTCAATTTCCTAAATTTTTATTTGGAAATTTTAAAAAATAGAAAATTCAGAGATTTGTAGAAAATCCTAAGAAATCTCAGGAAATTTTAAAAATTTGCAAGAAATTTTTTTTCCAATGTTTTCTAATTCAAATCAAATTTTCAATTTCATAAGTGAAAACGTAGGAAATCCAAGGAAATCTTAAAATTTAGGAAATCCCAGAAAATCTTTCTTTTTTGCTTTTTCATCATTTTCTAAACGAAATTTAAGACAATCGAGGTGAAAATTTTCCAAAAATCTCGAAAATGAGTCCTAAACTTTGAGTTCCGTCTCTTAAAATCAATTGCATTTTTGATTTATTTTAACTGAGAAAACACAAAATTTAGGGATCCGTGGAAATTCTTTTTTTTACCTCTTCAACTTTTTCTAAAGGAAAACTTAAGACAATCTATGTAAAAATCTGGTAAAAAGAAGCTTCAACTTTAAGCTCAGTCTTTCAAATTCAATCCATTATAAATTTAATTTTAACTGACATAGCTCAAAATTTCAGAACATTTCAATTTTGAATTTTCTAAATTTTTACTTAGGAAATTCTAAGAAAATTTAAAAAAATAGAAAACTCGGAGATTTGTAGAAAATCATAGGAAATATAGAAAAAAATATAGAAAATTGCAAGAATTTTTTTTTCAATTTTTTCAACTTTTTTTAATGGAAATCTTAAGGGAATCTAGGTGAAAATCTTTAAAAAACCTCGTAAAAAGAACCTGAACTTTGAACTAATTTTTCAAATTCAAATCAAATTTTCTATTTTCCAAGTAAAAACTTAGAAAATCCAAGAAAATCTTGAAATTTTGGAAATTCCAGAAAATCTTTCTTTTTTTTGCCTATTCTTTTTTTTCTAAAAGAAATCAATGTGAAAATTTTTCAAAAATCTCAAAAAATTAAACCTGAACTTGTAGCTCCATGTCTTAAGATCAATTGCATTTTTGATTTAATTTTAACTGATAAAACACATAATTTAAGAAATCCGTGGAAATCTTTTCTTTTAACTTTTTAAACTTTTTCTGAAGGAAATCTTACGACAATCTAGGTGAAAATCTTCCAAAGTCAATCGAATTTTCAATTTAATTTTAACTGAAATAACACAAAATGTAAGAAATTTCCTATTTCCCAAACTTTTACTTAGGAAATTCGGAGATTTGTAGAAAATCCTAAGAAATCTTAGGAAATAGAGGAAATTTTAGAAATTTTCTTTCAATTGTAAAAAAATTTCGTAAAAGGAAGTTCTGAACTTTGAGCTCATTTTTTCAAATTCAAACCAAATTTTCAATTTCCTAAGTAAAAACTTAGGAAACCCAAGGAAATCTTAAAAAATCGGAAATCCGAGGAAATGTGGAAAATCCCAGCAAATTTGTTTGTTTGTTTTTTCTACTTTTTCAAAAATAAATCCCAATTTCAAGACTTTCCAGAGTTCTGTCTTTCAAGGTCAATTGCATTCCGAGCAAACCCAAAATTTTAATTAATAATAAAAAAAAAGTTTTTTTGAATAAAATTATCGACCTCATTTTCTTGATCTCATGAAAATTGAATGGTAAATGAAGAGAAAATTGCGCGTTAGTTTTAATAATTTTAATTAGGTCTGCACAAATTACCACGCCTTACCGTCGAGAGATATATCAATAATAGTAAATGGGTCGCACACTTGATTAAAATTTCTTTTGCGAAATCGAATGTTTCTAAATTAAATTTTATAATTTAGGTCAGCAGGGGATTCCCTAGGGCCTTCAGGAGGTGACGATGGAATTGTCGGAGGTCCCAGGACACCTCAACAAGTTGCTGCACAGAAAAGGTTACAGCAGACCCAAGCGCAAGTCGATGAAGTTGTTGATATTATGAAAACGAATGTAGAAAAAGTACTCGAAAGAGATCAAAAATTGTCGGAATTAGATGACAGAGCAGGTAATTTCAAAAATTGATTTCTTAAAAAGTTAAAAACACTTCTGTTCTGTAGACGCTCTTCAACAGGGCGCGTCACAATTTGAACAACAAGCGGGAAAATTGAAAAGGAAGTTTTGGTTACAAAATTTAAAGGTGCGTATACCATGCAAAGTCAAAAAAAAAAACAAAGTGACGACGATATTTTCTATTTCAGATGATGATAATAATGGGCGTTATCGGTCTGGTCATTTTAATAATTATTGTCAGTAAGTAAAAATTTTAAATTATTTTTTTCTAATACACGAACAAACGAACGAACACACGAACAACATACAAAAATTTCAAAAATTCACACGATGATCGAAATTAAAATGTTTTCTTTTTTCTTAGTGAACTTCATGTAACCGTCTGCCATTTACTTAAGCTACGTAATAACTTTGGTAATTAACAAAATTGGTGTATTTGTGTAAAATTTGATGTCAAGTGGCTTCTGTCTGTCTTTCTGTATCAAACCCCGATTGATTCCTTTAATCATTTGCGCATATTAGTTGGTGGTTAAATCCATTAAATATTTTCATCTTAAAAAATTGCAAACCAATTTTATATTTCGCGAAATTTTCAATAGTATTTTACGGTTTGCAATTTTTTAACTCTGTCTTGGCGGCTTGCGCGCTAAAAACGAGCGCCCAGAGTACGTGCGCGTTTTAGTGCGCAAGCGGCCTTATATTAAAAATTATATTATTGTGCATGTAGGTGTAACATCGACAGCAGAATTGCATGCATTTTTTTAAATGATTGTTTACAGTAACTACAGTATTTTGGATCAATTTATATTTTAGAAATTGCATGACATACAAAGCGATTGTAAATGTAAAGCCAGTTAAATTTTTGTGTCACCTTATTTAGTTGAAGTCGCACGATAAATCTGGGGATCCAGTTAATCAAGCAATAGATTCTCAAAAAGTATTTGTTTTGTAATAAAAAATTCCCGTTAGGACTACCCCCCCCCCCAAATCCGCAAGGCTCAGTTATATAATATAGATACAATCAATATATCAAATACAGGGTGTCTCTAGATACACTTTACTTAAATTCAGTGGTGATAGAAGACAATTTTCTAAAAAAAATAAAAAAAAAATTTTTTCTAAATTGAAACGCTCAAGTCATTTTTTTGAATTTCCACTTTCTCATGGCCCTAGCTCCGAAAATATTGTTTTTTCAGTAAAACTGGTTTCGTGCTTTTTTAAAGAGCTTGAAATAATCTACAGATTAGAATAAATCCTTTTATTGTCTAAAATCAACGGTTTTCAAGTTATGAATTAAAATAAGTAAAAAAATGTTGAAAAATTCTAGCTTTTTTAGTTTTTCTTTTCAAAATCCTGTATCCTTTAAACAAAACATCTTACAAAAAATCTGATGAGACATTTCAGATAGAAAATTTTATGAACTACAACTTTTGTCTAGTAAACTTTTTTGAAAAACCAATCCATTTCACAGAAAATCAGAAAATAAGAAAAAAAGCAGATAAAATTAAAAATTAATAAAACAATTAATAAAAATTAAAATTTTTGTTTTTATTGAAAAATTATTTTATTAATTAATTTACTAATTTTATATTTAATTGATAAAATCATTTTTTCGTTTTAAACATACAAGGTTTTGAAAAAAAATTAAAGGACTCTAGTTTTTCAACATTTTTTTACTTATATTAATTCATAACTCGTAAACCGTTGATTTTAGACAATAAAGGGCAAGAACTCTGCTTTGTAGAGTATTTCGCGCTCTTTAAAAAAGTACTTAATAATTTTTACTACAAAATCAATATTTTCGGCACTATGACCATTTGAAAGTGAAAATTGGAAAAAAAAAGAAAAGCTAGAATTTTTCAACATTTTTTTACTTACCTTAATTCATAACCCTTAAACCGTTGATTTTAGACAATAAAGAGTAAGAATCTATTTTGTAGATTATTTCACGCTCTTTAAAAAAGTACTTAAACATTTTTACTGAAAATCAATATTTTCGGCGCTATGGCCATGTGTAAGTTAAAATTAATTAAAAAATTTTAAAAATCCCAAAAATGAATTTTTCAACATTTTTTTACTTATTTTAATTCATAACTAGAAAACCGTTGATTTTATCCAAGAAAAGGTAAGAATCTACTTTATAGATTATTTCACGCTCTTTATAAAAGTACTGAATCATGTTTACCTAAAAATGAATATTTTCGGGGCTATGGCCATTTGAAGGTGAAAATTAACTAAAAAATTTGAAAACATCAAAAAAAAGTAAGAATTTTTCAACATTTTTTTGCTTACTTTCATTCATAACTCGAAAACCGTTGATTTTAGCCAATAAAGAGTAATAATCTACTTTGTAGATTATTTCGCGCTCTTTATAAAAGTACTGAATCATTTTTACTAAAAAATCAATATTTTCGGAGCTGTGGCCATTTGAAGGTGAAAATTAATTAAAAAATTTGTAAAAAATAAGAAGCTTGAATTTTTTAACATTTTTTTACTTACTTTCATTCATAACTCAAAAACCGTTGATTTTAGCCAATAAAGGGTAAGAATCTACTATGTAGATTATTTCACGCTCTTTAAAAAAGTACTTTGCCATTTTTTCTGAAAAATCAATAGTTTCCAAGGTATGGCCATGTGAAAGAGAAAATTAAAAGAAAAATGCTTTAAAGAGGCCTAACTCTTGACGGATTCAATTTATAAAAAAAAATTTAATAAATTCTTTTCTTAGAAAAGTTTCCTCTTCACCACCTAAGTTACGTCAAGTGTATCCGGGGCACCGTGTATATCGAAAAAACTTCTCAAGCGACCTTACACCATCATAAATATTTACAATCACTCTGTATAGATAATCAATAGATTGCATGGTTTGCTGATTTAATTTTTGGTAGTGTTTGTTGAACCAGCCTAAATATAAAAAATTTATTTACAGCGCAATATTGGCAAATGGTTAGGAAAAATATTACTACTACACCAAAATATCAATTAATTCATATAATATACAATAATTACGATAAAATTAGTTTAATGAGAAAAAATCTCAAATTTGGTGTGAAGTTAGCTAATTTGTTAATTTTTTAAAATTAAACAATGAAATTCAATAATAAAAAAATTGTGAAAATTTTAGCTGCTAGATGTGTAAAAAATTGATTACTATAGAACTGTGTAACGAATTAAAAATTAGAGTTTGTTTAAACTAAAGAAAAATACAGTCAAACTCGGTTATAACGAAACTGCTATAAAATTTCGTCATATTTGAGTTCGACTGTAGATGTACACTACTATAAATAAAATTGTAATAATCAATTATTATTGTAGGAAAAACTAATTGAATAAATTTAAATTACGGAAGCAGAATTCTCAAAATTTATTTTTAACGTTTTTTAGTCTGACGATGTTCCCACGAACGAAACGCGAAAACGTTAAGAAAGATTTTCTTTAATAAGACAAATACGTAACAGTAGATCTTAGTGAATCGTAAGTTTAAATTTATTTAAATTAAGAAAAAAAATTGTTAGCTGTAAATAGCAGAAATTGCATTTATCTTAACAATAAAGTGACGAAAAAACGTGACGAAATGTAATTGGCTTTATATTTAAGTGGTTAAAATCCAAAATTTTGCGATCTGCGAGGAAACTTTTTAATTTTAGTTTTCTTTTAGTACACTTTTACCAGGTAACTCGTAAACTTATTTTAGCATGCACATTTCTACCGATTTACACAATGAAATTGGAATTATTTTAGAAAAATTGCCAATTTCATTACATAATATCTTCATTTTTACAGTATCTGCATGGTCTACTTCTAACACATTTTAAGATCATCATCAGACATTCATTAACATTAACATCACATTCGAAAGACAGACAGAACAAAACAAAACAAAAATAAACTCAGTTTTTCGATTTTTTTTTTTTTGGTTTTCAAGGTTTTTTTTCTGAAAAACTAGTCTGGCTGTATATTCAACAATAATTTTAAAAACGCAACTTGCTCGGAGGTAATTTTTGCAAATTTTGGAAGGTTCTCATTGTGGAATTATCCAAGTCTCGACGCACCGCGTTGTGCTTGAATGAATTAACGAGATTCCCGCTACAATGTGCTCACTTCGAGTTCTGCGACATCCTTAGGTTACATTCTCCCCAGAGATTTTGATATTAAAATATATTTCGTTAATCCATTCATGCGCATCAGTGTAGACAGATAACAGATAAAATCCAAATTTTCAAAATATTCTTGAAAATCCGCTTGTTCTCAAAATGAAGTTGAGAAAACTGACAATTAACCGTTTGATGGAAGGCTGGACGAAGAAAGAAATATTCCCCCTTCTACTTTGAAACTTTGTTTTGTCTAACTTAGGTTGAAAACCAAAGAAGCACGTTTTGGGTAACAGCGTCCAGAGTGAGAGAGAGAGAAAGAAGAAGCAAACAAAAGAAAATCAAAAGAAACAATTGGTTTTCTTGCAAGAGAAGGGAGATTTCGCCGTCGGCCGTTTTGCCATCGACTCATTTTGCCTTCGAAAATTTATTATTTCATTTTGAAAAATAAAATACCAAATACCTGACGGTTAAATGGAAATTGAAAAAAAAATTGACCTAAAGTTTATTTTTTCCTTTCTCACTTGGCATTTTGCATCTCTATTTTCTTTCTTCGTCACCAAGGTTGAACATGGGGGACCTACTGTCGCGAAAATTAAACCGCAAGTTCTCCATACGGCGCTGAGAAAAATAGTGAATTGAACTATGCTAAAAACCGAAAAGAGAAAATAATGCCAGGTTTTCTTATCCCTCGTCGGGGGGCCAGAAAACTTTCAAATTTTGAGATGACGAGAATTCAAGACGAGTCGCATTATCTAAAAATTTCTGTCATATCTCAAAATGGTTTCTAAATTTTTTTAGATATACAGGGTGTCCCCGGATGCAGTTTATATAATTTAAAATTTTTATTTTAGTAATTTTTCGATAAAATCAAAATTTTGTGAATTAAATCTTTTTTTTTTAATAGCTGCCTTGTTTATTATTTTCTGATTTTCTGTGAAATGGATCGGTTTGTCAAAAAATTTTACTAGACAAAAGTTGTAATCCGTTAAATTTCCTATCCGGAATAGTGCGTGAGATTTCTTGTAAAACGTTTCGTTTAAAAGATACTGGGTTTAAAAACAAACAAAAAATAAAAATCTAAAACTTTTCAACATTTTCTTACTTAGTTTAATTCATAACTCGAAATCCGTTGATTTTAGACAATAAAAGGTTTTAATCTAGTTTGTAGATTATTTCACTCTCTTTAAAAAGGCACTAAACCATTTTTGCTGAAAAATCAATATTTTCCGAGCTATGGCCACGTGAAGGTGGAAATCAAGGGTTTGAATTTAGAAAAAGAATTTGTTAAATTTTTTTTTTTGTGTCCCCTATCAGCACCTAAGTTATGTAAAGTGTATCCAGGGACACCTTGTATATAGAACGGTTTTGGGGACGGTTTTCCAACCTAACCGAAGAAATAGTTTTCAGGATCATAAAAGCAAGCAATATTCGGCAAATTTCGAAAAATCAAGTTTAAAAAACTGCTTTTTCCCGAAATTTGCTGAATATTGCTCCAATCTAGATGGAGTAACCTTTCTTTCGAGAAAAATTGCATTTTTATCTGTGAAAGTAGCTGAAATTTATCTATCCAGTTTGGGCAACCATGGATCAGGAGAGAAAAAGATGAACCAAATCTGATGATGGTGAGCCAGTGACGTCTGTCTGTATCCTGTCGAGAGTTTAAAGATCCTGAGGTTGTAGGTTCCATCGCGTTTCTTGATTTTAAAAACAAAATGGTTGTCCGTTCGTTCCACCACACAAAACATATAATAAGCACAACATTATAAATTTGAAAACTGTAATAATAAAACATTGCTATTCTTTTAGTGAAATTTATGCCAGAAAGTCCACCACAAGCTCCAGCACCCCAATACCCTGTTGGATTGCCTCCTGGAGCAGGGCAATTTATTCCACCTGCTCCGCAGGCTGTTGCAGGAGTTACTGGGGCGCCCGCCGCAGCTTCGGGTTAAACAACAATACACTACAACAATTAAATTTTTAATTTTCACACAGTTTAGCAAAACAAAATTATTTAATGACTTTTAAGGTCATTTTCTAATCACGATCACGCAAAACAATAATAATAAAAAAAAACACCAACAACTGTTACAGTTTCGAAATGACCTTAAAATTTGAATATCAAAAAAATATCAACTCGAAAATATAATTTATGCACTTGTACTATTTTGGTTTTACTGTGTGCATAACTTATTTAAGCTTTCAGACCTCTCGAAAATGCGATCTCCTTTTTGGGGGGGGGAGAGCATTTTCGACGAAACGTGTTAATTGTTAATATAATATTTGCAGTTTACTGAATGTTAAGGGTGAACGTAAAACGACACTGTTAGAAAATTTAGTTGAATATTTGTGTCGGAGCTGTTTTAGGCTCTTCAACACCAAAAATCCTTGATAGACTGCAAATGGTATGATTTCTAGAGCTTTAACTATAAAATTTAAAAAAAAAGAAGATTATTTCGTTAGGTATAATATAAACATATAGGTCGTTTAGGTATTATGCACGATGAGTATGTGAACTTTAATTTGAAAATAAAAATACCTAGGTAATTTATGAATGGAAACAAAAAATTCAAAGTTTTAGGTGTTCACAATTCATTGTACCTATTACATGTAGCTAATTAGCTAATGTGTGTAAAAATTCTGTAACTACTGACGTACTTATTTATTACAAATGTATCATTAATTGATTTAGGTATTAACTTTGCTACTTGTATAAAGAATTTAAATTGTATTATATTATGAAGTATGTACTACTTTTTTGATTTATTAAAATAAAATTATCTAATTGCTATCAGTTTTCGTTTGTTCACTCAGTATTCTAACGTCAAGTGGCCTAAAACCCCCATAGCCTATCTACTTGTGGCTTAAAATGTTTGGCGCATATTCACCTCGTGGATTTCCTACTTCCTCTATTCAATGAAAAATGGTTCGGATAGATGCGTCTACCAAAGTTATCAGTTTTCGGATCAAGAGGTGGTCTCGGGGGGGGGGGGGGTATGGTCTCCCTCCAAACCACTGTTACAAATATTTACTTATTTTTCAATAATAATCAACCTAATTTTCAGAAATTCCCATCAGCTCGTCAAAAATCAACAAAATCTATTAAAATAAAAATAATTTACCCTTACCAACCTTATTTATAACCCCCTCCCCCTCCCCCCCAATAAACGTGGTCATTTTTTTCACTTAAATTGTTCACACTGAGTATTTCAATATTTATTAAATCATAGACAAAATATTTCAAAATTCAGGTTTCTATAAAAAAACGTTTTAAGATCAAGGGCGGTCATAAGGGGAATCCCCTACCTATCATCAAATTTTAAACTAATGTTCTTATTAAATATATTATAAATTTTTAATGTTTTGTTTTTTTTTTTTTTTTAATTAAAAATATGACCGCTCCTATTTAAGATGAGTAAAAGTAAAATAATTTTTTTTATAAAATCAAGGATGGATACAAAGGGGAGTTACTAGCTAACTAATAAGTGCCGTTCCCCCATTACCCATCAAAAACCAAATTCTATTAAATTTTATTAAAAGTTTTTATTAAAATAAATATTGTATTTACCCTGTCCTAGCCCTCCCCCCAGCCTCATTTAGATCGTCCATACATTTTTTCTGCTTCCGCCCTTGAATACATTACAAACTATCAAGTAAAATTTTTTTGAAGATTTGCAGACTACTTTTGGATTTTGAAATTCAAAAAAAAATTTTCGTATTTCTCAAAATGTCCTTATTTAATTTAGAAAATCTTATGATTTAACAAAAATTTTTATGAGCCTCAGTAGATAAATAAATTTTGGATTTTGAAATTCAAAGAAAATTGAAATTCTGAAAATCTAGAAATTTGGCAGCTTTCAAAATTTTTGTTAAACTAAATATTTAAATAATCTTATATAGGGTGGCCGTTTGAAAACGAAACAGACGCGATTGTGGCTAACAGAACGTTTTTTTAAAAAAATGCAAAAAAAATTAAAAAAAAAATTTTTAATTTTAAAAAAATTTAAAATTGTTTTTTTAATTAAAATTTTTTTTTAATTAAGTTTTTTTTTTTAATTAAAAATTTTTTTTTAAATTTTTAAAATTTTTTTGTTTAATAATTGATAAAACTTCAAAAAAATTATTGAACTGAATTCAAGGATTTTCACGCCTTTCAAATAAGGTATCACATGCCATATCACCCCTATTAACATTTCAAGGATTGTCTTCACAGCGCTAAGGGATGAAACAATGCGGGAGTGACATTGGTCGAAAAAGTTGTCCCCCTCGATAATAAAATTGACTTGTTTTTGCATTTTTTGAAAAAAACATTCTGCTAGCTTCAATCCCGTCTGTTTCGTTTTCAAACGGCCTCCCTACCCTGTGCAGTAATCTCAAAAATTATTTTTTAAAGAGCTAATAAGTTAAAATTAATTTTAAATTCGAAATTCCAAAATTTGAGTTGAGGAAATATTAAAAAAATGCATTTTTTGTTTATTTTTAGAAATTTAGAAATTTAAATAATCTTATAATTTCAAACCATTGTTTTTATGTAGCTCAAAAGCTAGACAAGAAATTTCAATTTTTGAATTCAAAAATCTGAAATTTGGAAATTTGAAAACTGCATTTTTTAATTTAAAAATTTACATAATTTTACAATCTCAAAATATACTTTTCACAGAGCTGAAAAATTAAAAAAATTAGAATTTTTTTAAATTCCAAATCATAGAAAATTTATATTTTTTAAATAATTGATTCTCTCTAGAAATTTAGATAGTCTAGTAATCTTTAAAATTAAATTTTTTAATTTTGAAAATCACATAATTTAAAAAATTAGCTTTTAAACCTGCGTAGCTAAATAAATTTTGGATTTTGAAATTTGAAATTCTGAAAATCAAGAAACTTGGAATTTTTAAAAAAAATTTTTTTTGTATTTTAATATTTAATAGTAATCTCAAAAATTATTTTTCAAAAAGCTAATAAGTTAAAATTAATATTAATTTTGAAATTCCAAAATTTGAGTTGTGAAATCAAAAACTAAAATTTTTTTTAATTATTTTTAAATATTTAGATAATCTTATAATTTAAACTATTGCTTTTATGTAGCTCAGAAGCTAAACAAAAAATTTTAATTTCGGAATTCAAAAATTTGAAATTCAGAAAAATGTAATCCGCATTTTTTTAATTTAGATATTTACATAATTTTACTCTCAATCTATACTCTCTATACTCTAAAATCTCAAAATATACTTTTTGCAGAGCTGAAAAATTAAAAAAAAATTTATTTTTAAATTCTAAAATATAAGAAATTCATTATTTTTAACCCAAAACAAAATTTGAATTTCGAAATTCAAAAAATATAAAATATTTCATCTTTCAAAAAATAAAATTTTTATTTAGAAATTCAGATAGGTAACCTTGTAAATCCATTAATTACATGAAGTGTTTAGCCGAAATCTCACCCAATCTCACGTGGGGGAGAGGGGGGTATCGGCAAATATCACGTAATTTTTTAGTAAGCAATTTATATTTTTTTAAAATAAATCTAACACAACCAAGCACAGATTAACGTATTTACACTAAAAATACGCATTTAAAAAAATCTAACGTGAGATTAGGAGGGAAGAGGGGGTCGAATCAAATCTCACGACATCTCACCAAGGGGTGAGGGGGGGTTCTAAAAATCGCTAAATTACCTCACGTAATTCATGGAAGCCCAGAAAAAAAATTATTTTAATTTAATAAAAAAAAAAATTTATTGAACAAACAGCTGAAACAAAAACTTTTAAAAAATTTTATATAAAAAAAAAATTTTATTTAAAAATATGTTTATCTTATCACTTTTCTCTATCTTAAATCTTATCTCACAAAAGGTAAAAATGTTTAAAAAATTTAATTTTAATATTCAAAAAATATAAATAAGAAATTTAAAATTCCAAAAATTTCCAAAAAATGCCAAGTTTTTAGATTTTCAGAATTAAAAAATTTTTTTTATCTAAAAACTATAATTTTAATTTTGTAATTCAAAAATTTGAGTTTTAAAATTTAAAATAAATTTGGATAATCTTATAATTTAAACTATTGCTTTTATGTAGCTCAAAAGCTAACTATAGAATTTCAATTTTTGGATTTAAAGAATTTAAAATTCTGAAAATTGAAAACTGCATTTTTTTAATTTAAAAATTTACATTTAATTTTATAATCTCAAAAAATATTTTTTTACAGAGCCATAAGAAAAACTTGAATTTTTAAATTCCAATATATTATAAGAAATTCTAATTTTTTTAAATAATTGAATTTGTTCAGAAATTTTGATTTAGTCTAATAGTCTCAAAAAATATTTTTTATAGAACAACTGAAAATCCTAGAAAAATATTTGAATTTTAAAATTCCAAAAATTTGAGTTTCGAAACTCAAAAAATATAAAAATTTTATTTTCCAAAATGTTTTTTTTTCAATTTAGAAATTCAGATAGATAACCTTACAAACACAAAAAAATATTTAAATTAAATTTAGAAAGAAAAAAGTTTTAGAGAACAAAAAGCTGAAACAAAAACTTGAATTTTAAACTTCAAAAAAAATTTTATTCAAAATTATTTTTTTCTTATTTTATCATTCTTATCTATCTTAAATCTTATTTCAAAAAAAACTAAAACGGCTATAAATATTTAATTTTAATATTCAAAAAATTAAATAAGAAATCCAAAAAATCCAAAAATCATAGTTTTTCAAATTCTTTTTAATAATGTAAAAATTTTAAAAATTTTGAAATCTCAAAAAAAACTAAAAAATGGGGCGGGAGTAATCAGCTAAAAACAAAAGTCACTTTTTTATTAATATAATTTAAATTCTAAAGTTTGGAAGCCTTTTGGAAGCCTCCACCTAAAAGACGCCCGGGGCTGCCTCTTCTATATAGTTAAAAAAAAAATTTTGTTAATTAATCTTTATTACAAAATAAATTTGTTGTAAAAAATTATTATAAACCGCAAAAATTTTGAGTCAATCATACCTTTCGCTGTATAATATCAGAACAATAAATTATTAAAATCCAACTGCTCACTTTTATGGAACGACAATTTTAAATCGTAAACTTTCTGCAAGCACCTCGTAACACTAAACGTCAAAGAATGGAAGAATTGGAACCAATAGCGTTTGACGTTTTGGAAATCATTGGTGCAATGCAAATTTTGTTTTGACATCTGTTTTTGATCACAAATGGTACATATACTTTTGGATAACATAATCAACAAAAAATTGCGATGTCGCAGTGTTTTAAATTGCAATTTTGTGAAATAATTTGATCGTTACAATAACAGGCGTAAGCGCAGTAAACAAAAATACAATAAAATATTTATTTATATAGAAAAAGACTTGGGTCTACGTCGTACTAATATTTTAATTAGATTCTTTGTAAATAAGTGGAAAAATATTTCAGGTGAGTTTTTCTTTTCAATCGAGTCAAGGTTATCTAAAAATGCGTACTTTTTGTTACAGGTACATTCGCACGTTGAAAATTCAAATTTAGTCGGTGTTGTGCCTATTTTTAGATTGTGCTTGTCACTCTTGGAATAAATATGTCTCTCAAGCCTAGGCAAGTGGATTTTAATAAAGTTTGGGGCTCTATACAAGAGACCATATACGGTGTCATCACTTTGGCACCCGTACCACGAAAGATATGGAACGACAGATTTTCGTAAGTCTCCTGCCGGTCTTACTAATCTATCGTTGGCTTATACATTACTCTGTTTAGGGACGTATATTCGTTATGCGTTGCTCATCCGGAGCCGATGGCAGATCGTCTCTACTCAGAAACCAGATTGTACCTGATGAATCACGTCGCAAAATTATTAGTCGAAGTTCAAACTGATGGAGATTTGTTTCTCATCAAAAACTATTACAAATATTGGACCGATTATTCTGTCGGAGCTAAATATTTACACAATTTGTATCTCTACTTAAATCATCAGCACATCAAAACACAAAAAATGACCGATGCTGAAATCATATACGGGACTGCTGACAACACTGGAAGTAAGTTCTACAAGCTATTGCTTTCACTTTATTTTGACCTATGCTGACCTTGAAGTTTCTAACCTTTTCATTGTGATTGATTCATGGCTTTTGTTTAAACAAAAAGTGAACGAACCGGTTGATTTTATCCGACTAAATTTGGATGCCCCCCCAGACTAAACTAGCAGATATCGAAGGTTTTAATTAACATTTTCGTTTATGGTTTAAATTTTACACTTAATACACTACCCCCCCCCCCTTTCTCGGGCACTGATGTTTTAATTTCTTTGTTATGGCATTTAAAAATATAAACTGCACTCTAATGTAAACCAGGGGTTCCTAAACTTTTAGAAATGATCAAATGTTTTTACAATACAATATATTGGTATGATCTATTATTAGGAAGAAAACTGTTCAAAAGTCTTTGTTCGGAAAATTTGCATTTTTTAAACAATTTATTTTTTTAATATTAGATTATTGATTTGAATTTGATTGTTTGAGATTTTGAAAATTCCTTTTTTTTAATTGTTTGTACATGATCTGTTTCAGGTCATTATTTTTTTTTTTTAAGTTATAAATATTGTTCTGATCTCAAGATCGATACTCCCCTTCTTCCTTTGTTTTGTAGCCTACGTATCTTTTGAATAAAAAATTTTTAAGACGTTCGTGGGCCTAATCTGAATCATAATAATGATAGGTTTCAGAAAGAGTAAACCAAATTTTTAGTTATTCATGCTAGTAGAAGTATAGGGAACCTTGACCAATTATTTTTTCGAAGTCCGAATTTAATTTGATATCTATTGAATAGTTTCGATTTTTTAATTGATCCAATTAAAATCGTAGGTTGATGTACGGTCTCGTTTTGCTATTTTATCCTTTGTTTAATCTAATTAATTCCTGAAATTTAGAATTTTCCAGTCCAGGGGTCCTGGTATCTAGAAAGCGGTTTTCTCGGCTTTCAATTTCTTAATCATTTAAGTTAATTACCTAATTAAAAGCTCGGATGTTTTTAATTTGTTCTCTACGATTTAATTGAATTGAAAAGAAAAAGCAGCCTTTTTCTCTCCAAATCTGATGCAGATAAGCAATGTTACCTTTGTTGTCTTTACTTAAATATTGAGATCCTTTTTCCCTTGTGCTAACTGAATGCAGATACATCACAGTAACTCCCTCTTCTTGTTTAGATGAGCAAATGGAAATTGGAGAGCTGACTCTTGAGATATGGCGTTCGGGCATGATTCAACCATTGGGTCCAAAGTTGGTTAAACTTTTACTGGACGCAATTGATGTTGATCGACAATATCAGTCCATACCATACCCAATGGATGCCATTAGAGGAACCATATTAAGTTTTGTCGAAGTAAAATTTAATTTTTTTCGCAATTTAACCGTTAACCGGCTAATTGTATAATTTTCAGGTACAATCCTATAAGAAAAAGGGCGAATTGCAACTCTACCAAGAGTTATTTGAAGAATCTTTCTTGGACGCCAGCGGCGAATATTTCAAAAGAGAAGCCGCCCGTTTGTTGGAAAACAAAAATGTCAGTTTCTACATGGAAAAAGTTTTAGGAAAACTTGAAGAAGAATTGCTGAGGGCGAGAAAGTTCTTGCACGCCAGTTCGTTACAAAAAATAACGCAAAGGTGCGAGACACACATGGTTGCCGAACATCTCGCCTTCTTGTACAGTGATTGTATGAATATGGTGGTTTCGGAATCCAAAAAAGATTTAACTAATATGCATACTCTGTTAAAAAGTGTTCCCAACGGCATGGCAGTTCTCATCGAAAACGTGCTGAACCATATAAAGAGTCAAGGATTACTCGTAAGTTTCGTTTATATGTAGCAAAAAAATTTACTTTCAAAGTCTATTTTTTAGGCAATTAATAACCTACCACAAGAAAACATGCATGTTAACTTTGTTGAGAACCTCCTTAAGGTTTACAAGCACCAAAAACAGTTGATTGAGGAATTTTTCAAAGGCGACCAGAACTTTATGGGGGCTCTTGATAAGGCTTGCAGTTATGTGATTAATTACAGAACAAATGACGGGAGAGGTCACTGCAGGAGCCCAGAACTTTTGGCTAAGTATTGCGATGCGTTGCTAAAAAAATCGAGTAAAGGAATAAACGAGGCCGAGGTTGACGAAAAATTAAATCAAAGTATTACGATTTTTAAGTACATTGACGATAAGGACATTTTTCAAAAGTTTTATTCACGTATGTTGGCTAAACGTTTGATCCATCAACAGACATACAGTATGGATGCAGAAGAAGCTATGATTAATAGGTAAATATTAACCAGATATCGATTTGCACATGTATTGATTTTACTTTAGATTAAAGCAAGCTTGTGGTTACGAGTTCACCAACAAATTACACAGAATGTTCACCGACATGAGCGTCAGTAACGATTTAAACAACAAATTTAACACATTTTTGAAACAAATTAATGTGGAATTGGGAATTTCGTTCAACGTTTACGTCCTACAAGCTGGCGCTTGGCCGCTAGGACAATCGAATGTCACGCCATTTGCTGTGCCTCAACAACTGGAACAGGCTCTTCAAAGAGTGAGAAATTAATTACTTTGATTTTGTTTTTTGTAAGTGAGTTTTCTCTTGTAGTTTGAAGAGTTTTACCACAAAGGCTTCAATGGACGTAAATTAACGTGGTTGCACAACTTAAGTCAAGCTGAGCTACGTTTAGGTTACTTAAAGAAAACATACTATGTCACCATGCAAACGTTTCAGATGGCAATTATGTTGATGTTTGAAAAAACTAATTTCTTATCTTGTGCCGAAATACAAGATGCATTAAAGCTTAGCTTTGATCAATTTCAACGCCATGCCTGCAGTTTACTCGAATGTAAATTACTTAATTCCGATACCGAAGTAAGTACATTGGTTTTGGTTGTTTTCGTGGCTAATTTAATATCTCTTTGCAGGAATTAACACAACAAACCATTCTTAATCTCAATTTCGATTATAGTAATAAACGCACGAAATTTAAAATTAATGCGGCGATACAAAAGGAAACTCCACAGGAGACCGAGCACACCATAAATTCTGTAGAAGAGGATCGTAAGCTATATTTACATGCCGCTATAGTTAGAATAATGAAATCTAGGAAAGTTATCAAACATAATGCTCTAATTCAAGAGGTAAGTACAAAAATTTATTATGATGCAATTGCGATGTGTCGAGGTATAATACAGATATTATTTGATCAAGTGTACTGCTTGGTCGATTCTGAAGCAGGAAGCAGTTTTACGTCATGCCCAGGACCACATATAGTTAGTTTACAAATAAAATACCAAGTTTGGTATTGAATTGAACAATATACTATTTACTATAGTAGCGCCATCCGTTGATAATTTTTCAAACTACTCGGGATGGTTCTAAAACACCCATGCATTATTTATACCATTTTGCTGTAGGAATTACGTTTTTCACTAGTTCATTTATTGTTATAGATTTGTCAACAATCAAAAGGTTCCTTTGCTCCCAGCATACAAATGATCAAAAAATGCATAGAGTCATTAATGGAAAAGCAATATATGGAGAGGTCCACAACTAGCAGTGATGAATATAATTATATTGCGTAGAATTAATTGTAATATGTAAACATTTTTTTATTGTTCCATTTTTAAATTAAAATTTTGTGAGTTTCGTTTGCTTAATAATTCTACGTTGGTTTTGGAGCGAGCGAATCTGAATAAATTTAAGAATCTTGTATGATTGTCAATGATTTTTCAACCTTTCATTAATTAAACTCAATTAAAAGGATTTTTTTTTATTGTTATGTTTGGTTATTTATTAAATTACAATTTACAATAATAAAGTTGTTCACCGTTGAGGTTTTGAAGTTCTTAGTTTTCATTATTTAAATTATTTTTTGCAGGCTTCAAAGTTAGCAGTTCTGGGTCTATGGCTATATCGTCGTGGGGGACGTTGATTAAATCCAAATTATTTACTAATCTTTCCGTTATATCTTCCGCAAGTAGGATCGAATCGTGTCCCGTTAGGTGGCTCGTTATTAACACGGCGTCTTCCGTTTTATTGCTCGAATCTTCGCCTTGAAATGTAATCGGGGATATCAACGTGGGCCACTCCAGTCCCAACAATAAGTTTGAAGAAGTCGACTCGTTACCTCCGTAGTTCACAATGTGGTTGTCTCCTTGCCCTACGAGAGCAGCGCAGATATAAAATTTTGACTAGAATTTTTACCTTCTTACCGGGAATACCGATGGGAATGCTGGAGACACTTTTTTCTTGTTTTCTCCATTTGGCACGTCTGTTTTGAAACCACACCTGCACTCTCGCTTCGGTTAGTTCGATTTGCATCGCAAGTTCTTCACGAAAGAAAACGTCCGGGTAGTGCGTCTTGTGGAAGGCTCTCTCCAACTCTTCCAATTGGTAATTCGAGAACGTTGTCCTAAAATTTCATTTTCAGCTTTATTATTTTTCAAACAGTTTCCTTCACCTGTATCTCCGTTGCTTGCGTTTCGTCGTCTCATTTTTGCTCTTACATTTTTGCAACGTTTCACTGTAATCTACAAAATGTTGAAATTGTAATTAACTTGCCAGTTAGAAATTAAATTAAGTGGTTGTAATCTAATATTTCTAATTAAGTTTATGTGTCGTGACCTCACCACTGTATGTCTGCTGAGAACAGCCCTCATCCATTAAAGCACCTCCGTGCGTTACACTCGTCAATAGGTCGTTAATCGTATACAAATTCATGCTACCATTGTTATTTTTTAATTGGTCTTCCAAATTCGACTTCAAATCCATTTTTTTTATTTTTCAATCGTCCGAAACTAATACGACAAATGTTTACACAATTTCATGGTAGTGTTGCAGTGTTGGAATAAAAATTAAATCGATGTTTTGATTTAGAATGTGGAGCTTAATAGAAAACATGAGCCAAACAATCTTTAAGTGAAACCATAAAAATCGCAGGTAAACTTTCCGCGTTACTCTGTTTTCAATTTTCCAGCACTTGAGGGATTTCCTTACAACAGTAGAAACGTTTCTTTTCGTAATCAGCTAATTTTTATTTATTTCTGGAATATGATGAATAAAATTTATTGTATAATTTTTTTAAATCAATAAACAAAATTTTTTAATTTATTAGATAATCGAGAAATTACTTGCGAAAAAACCAACGAAGTTAAAATATAATACTTGTTTTTTATCAAAAGCATATTTAGTTTTATGCCAATATATCAATTGTTAAAAATCAATATTAAATCTTTAAATTAAAATTTAGAGAGCAACAAGGGCCTAAACCACAGTAGATAAACAATACCGGTTCTACGCCGCTTCGGCCACTTAGAACAAAATACACGCAATAATATAAAATTGCGAATGCCTAGAAATCTTACATACAAGGGAGGGTAACCCTCCCCTTTATTTCCTTGGAAGAGTCAACTGCGGTTCACTTTTCCTAGTTAGAATTGTGTTCTGTGTCTTTCGAACTTCTTCGCTACGATCTTGTACGCTTTTGCACCTCCTCTTTAAACTGCTTCCAACAAGTTTTCTGGTTGGTTGTTATTTCCTTAACCAGCAGTTTCTTGTTGTCCCGTATCTCTCCCCTCTAGCTTCTTCAACAATCGCTGGGTCTGTATTCCCCCTTCTGAGTCTTAATACCCTCTTCCTTGATTGAAGACATCTTTTTCTTGCTTCCGCTATCCTGTCATTCCACCAGTAAACTGCGCTTCTATGCCTTGGATGTGGCTTCAGTTAGGCGTGCTCACATATACCCTATAGTAGACGGGTCAGGCCTCCACTTTTTATCAATTCTTCTGTCCTGACAGTGTTTTCCAGGTATTCTATGGCTTTTTAATCTTAAAACATGAGCAACGTTGTTCACTGGAATCAACAGTCATGACGTCACATAGGAGATTTCTCCTTCGGTTCGTTTTAGAACCACTGATTTTTAATTTTCTCATTTGATCTAAAAAGTGACGTTTCTCAGTTCTCCTAAACTTTTAGGTTAGGTTTGTTTATTGTAGGAGGAATACAAATTTATCAAAATGTCTCACTTACAAGGGGGTAAGGTTGACATTTCGTTATTGCAAACAGCAGCACGAAATAGTCTGATCAGCCTTTTGGAGAAACATCCCGGTCCTAAGGCGTTGGTATGGGATAATTCGTTGGAGGGGCCTGTCGGTTTGGTGGCCCAGTACAGAGTTTTACGCGAACATTCCGTTGTAAAAATGTATCCTCTACGTGCAGGCCAACTGCCCGAAACCGACGTTAAACACGTCATTTTTATAACGCGACCAAAACTACACTTGATGGATTTGATTGCCCAGAACGTACACAACGATTCGAAACGAACCGGTGCCAAGAAACAATACCACTTGTTGTTTGTACCGAGAAAGAGTTTGTTGTGTATTAAGCGTCTCGAACACAGCGGAATGTTTGGAAGTTTAAGTGACATCGAAGAATTTAAATGTAATTTTTTTCCAATTGATTCTGATTTAATATCTATGGAACTGGGCGAAGTTTACAGGTAAAAATCCCAATATCTTCTACTTCTGATTTTTATATTAATGCATTTTAGAGATTTTCATTTGGATAACGATCCGACCTGCTTGTATCAAGTTGCTCAGGGAATCATCCTCTTACAAGACTTCTACGGTCCCATTCCCAAAGTATGGGGGCGCGGCATGGCCGCCAAACAAGTTTGGACTTTGGTGAACCGCTTGCAACGCGAAAACATCAACGGCGAAACAAAAGAACATCAAACTCGTTGTATCGACCAGCTCATCTTGATTGACCGCTCGTTGGATTTAGTCTCACCTCTCGCTACCCAGTTAACCTACGAAGGTCTAATCGACGAATTGTTCGGTATCAGCAATACAACGGTCAATTTGCCCGCCGAAAAATTTTTGAGTAACGACGAGCGGAGCTCTAAGTCATTGGCAGAAGACAAGAAACAAATTATTTTAAATTCGGGCGACAAACTCTATTCTGAAATACGCGACAAAAATTTTAACGCAGTTGGTGCTTATCTCTCTAAACAGGCGAAATTGATTACCTCTCAGCTGGAAGACCGACACGATAAAAGTGTGCAAGAAATGAAAGTTTTTGTGCAGCGTTTGCCTACAATTTTGGCAAGCAAGGAGGCTCTCGCCCGGCACACCGCAATCGCCGAGTGCATTAAAGAAGTTACCGATAGCTATGACTTCTTGGATTGCTTACAGGTAGGTCTTACAAATTTTTATTAAAAATATATATTGATATATCCATTTCAGACCGAACAAGAATTTTTGAATTGCATAGAAGTTGATCGGGTGAGTCTTTTCATAGAGGACATGATCGCTCAGCAGAAGCCGCTCATTAAAGTTTTGCGTTTGATTTGTCTGCAGTCTCTGGCAAGCTCGGGACTGAAACCCAAGGTCTTGGAATATTACAAGAGGGAAATTGTTCAGGTAATCTTGATTCAAAAAATAAAAGTTTACACCTTATTTTCGTTATTATTGATTCTTTTAGGTTTACGGACTTCGTTCCCTCTTAGCTATGACAAATTTAGAAAAAGTTGGTTTACTGAAAACCATTTCGAGTTCTAGGCAATATAATGTTTTGAGGAAAGCTCTGCGCCTAACAGTGGAGAATACGTCAGAAATAAATCCAAACGACATCAGCTACGTTCACAGCGTTTACGCGCCGTTGAGTATCAGGTTGACCGAGCAACTTCTAAAAAGTGGTGGTTGGAAGCAGCTGCAAGACGTTCTAGGTTTACTACCAGGTAAGGCGTTATTAAAGGCAGAATTGTTTGTACAATTTTTGTAATAGGTCCAACGTTGGACGAAACACCCGAAATTGGAAACGACGGTGAGAGTAACACAAACGTACCCAGTGTCGTTTTGGTATTTTTCATCGGAGGATGTACTTTTGCAGAAATATCGGCATTGAGGTTTTTATCTCAGCAAGAAGAACCAAATGTCGAGTTTGTGATTGCAACTACTCAACTCATCAATGGAGATTCGTTTCTGAAAAATATTATGAACATCGACGACGATAAAATAAGTAAATGAAACAATTTAGGTTGCTCTGATTTTATGTGATAATTTTTAATTAGCAGCAAGTTGAACGTAAACTCGAACGGCGCCCAAAGGAAACATGTACAGCATTGTTATAGTCAACAAAGAATCTTTGTATTTAAAATTTCTAATTGTATGTCACCAAATAAGTTCCAAAAAAATATTTAAGTGTAAGATTTTTGTATGCTTCTATATTATGTAAAATAAATAAAATTTTATTTATCCTAAAGTAAAAAATAAGTAAAGTAAACACTTTTTTGTGTTTTGTAGACCCTGATTTCACCCTGGAAGTGATAAAAAAAAGTGATTATCTTAAAAGGTTTATAATTAAAAATATATCACAATTTTAAGCTTACAGTTAAATCTTAAAACCTGA
Source organism: Cantharis flavilabris (assembly GCA_949152465.1). Classification (NCBI taxonomy): domain Eukaryota; kingdom Metazoa; phylum Arthropoda; class Insecta; order Coleoptera; family Cantharidae; genus Cantharis; species Cantharis flavilabris. The sequence continues at coordinate 8,361,062 of OX424438.1, forward strand.
AAAGACCTTGGGACAAAAATATTATAGCTAAACATTTTTTTCCATTTGCAGCGAATTTATTTCCAATCCTTCTGAATCCTCTTGTCGATCGATAAAATTAACGAATCCAAATCCCACGCTAATAGCAATCAGAACGATAATCATCCAAGTGAGTTTTATGCTGTGGTCGTTGTACTGCAGCGCACTTAGCATTTGTACCATACTGTTGCATTCGTTAAGCTTTTGGTTAATGACCTGCAAAAGATAAGTCAGAGAAGCTCGCAAACGTATAGGAAACGTACCTCTGTTCGTTCGTTCAGGCTAAAATAAGCTGCCATATTCAAATAAAGAGGTTCAAGATGTTCACGATCCCAGTAAAAATCGCGCATGTTTAACAGATCCGTCTCCAAGTTAATAAAAACTTTAATTTTCAGTAATTCTCCTTGCTTCTGAAGAATTTCGGCATTACTCATGGTAATTTTTTTTCCGAAATATAAATCATCGGCTAAATGTTTAATGGAATTAATCAGCTTGTCCAAGTAGGCCTCCCAAATTCCCAATTTTACAGAAAGAGCGATTGCATTCGAGAACGTGAACTTCTCCAACAGGTTGTCTTCTGCTTTTATTACGACGTTAAAGTTGGAATCTAACTCTAAAGCATTCGGTTTACTGCAACAATTTTTTTCAATTAAAAGTGACCACTGACGCGCACGAATAGATTAACAAACGGGAATCTCGGATATTGGTTAAGTTCCAATAGTATATTATTTAACAATAGTTTAAACTCGAGTTATAATATACCATTTTATCAGAGGGGTAAATCTCCCGGGAAGTCTGGTGTACAGCTTGTAGGAAGTCCGGGGAAATCTGGGGTAGTCTAAGGAAATATGAGGAAGTAAAACCAGTGCACGGGAAAACGACAGACCTTTTTTTTTTTTAGGTTTTCAACTGTCTTTACAGATAAATTAATATAGTCACAGCAGTAATATTAGAATTCCGGGAAGTCTCAGGAACTAAAACCAGCACAAGGAAATACACGGGACCTTTTTTTTTAGGTTTTCGCGTGTTTCAGCAGGAAGTCTGGTGTACACGATTTTTGACCGTGATTTACCCCTCGATTTGCTCCTGTCTACGTAATATTAAATTATAACAAGAAAATATTTCTTAAATTAAAAGTAATCAGTCTCTAGGTTAATACAGGTGTCTGAGCACGTGTTTATCAAAGAAACCAAATACAACTTGCACGTGTGCAGAAGCAGATAAGAATTTATAAAATTAATTCAATAAATTACCCCTTGGCCTGATGACTGTACTTCATAAATTCTGTTTCGTTGACTACCAACTCTTCCGCATAACTGTTTTGTTCATACTGTCTCAAAAATTGTAATACATTGTTACTTTCAGCTATTTGTAGATTCCAAAACACCAGGCTACCTTCTTTAAAGAAAAAGATCTCTCTAGGTTCCTCGTCGACCTTATATTTTGCGACCGCATGTAGAACGGTGTCATCGACCCACTTAACATCGTATAACTTTTGTACCTTCAAGCCTTCGTCTAGATTTCTCAAATTGTACTCTCTTGCAGTCGACAGAGCAACGATGTTGAACAAACCTGCCTCGTTTGCCTGATTTTCAATTTTTCTTAATTTATGTTTCGGCATTTTCCTCTGCTCCATCATTGAGGTTTTCTGAATAGCTTGGTGCAAAAAACCAAACTGATTGTTTAGTCGCGGCTTTGTAAGCAGGCAAGTAACATGTAACTTAGGGCCACTCTTAATAGTGTTAAATACATTGACACCTAATTTTGATAAATAAAACGCCATATTTACATAAAATTAAAAATACTTCACAACATAAATTATCGATAAGTTAAAAGCAATACTATTTCGAAGCGATTCGTTTTCACATTATTTGTTGAGGTTATATTATTTTGACATTTTAAAATTCGCGTTTGTTATTGGCTATAGTGTCAGAGCGGGAATTTTTAAATATTCAAACAGAAATGGGATGCACGAATAAATTAAAGATACTTCCTTATCTGAAAAATTTATAATTTCAACCTACATTTACATTGTTATTCCTATATTTATCACACCCCAAGAATTAAAAACAATTAATATCAGTTCTTGGCTTCTGATAGACATGCACAATAATAATTATTATTAAAAATATAACTTATCCACTCACATTGACCCCTTCCCACCGGTCTCTTACATCTCAAGCTGCAAAGGAAACACTTCTTTTTGTTCAATTTTCAAACCTTTTTTCGGAACCTTTGAACTGTAATGCCTTTCACTGTAATGAAGAGTTTCAAACACAACTTCAATTGCAATCAAAATTATGATCAACCACTCAAGTTTTGTGTTATATTTTTCGTTTAAATTCCTCGATAAGACTTCGACCAATTCATTGCAGATGTCGAACTTGAGGTTGATAGCCTACAGTGGTAACAATTTAAGTTAACTTTTAGGAGTAAATTACAGAATCTCACCTGTGTGCGTTGGCGAAGACTAAAATAAGATGCCATGTTTAAATATAAGGGTTCGAATTGCTCATGATCCCAGTAAAAATCGGGCATATTCAACAGATCCGATTTTAAATTAATCAAAATCTTCATTCTCAGCACGTCTCCGAGTTTCTGAAGAAGATTTGCTTGATTCAACATTATCTTCTTACCGGAAGATAAATCTTCCGCTATATGTTTTATCGAGTCAATGTATTTATCCAAGTAGGCCTCCGAAACCCCTAGCTTTACAGACAAAGCCATTGCGTTCGAAAACGTGTACTTCTCTAACAGGTTGTCTTTCGGTTTTATTGCAACGTTGAAGTTTGCATCTAACTCCAATGTACTTGATTTACTGCAAAAATTATTCGGTACTTAATTAGCAATAAATTTTTAATAATAATTTAATTTGAAAACTGATTTTAGGACAAGTGAGAAGCCTGCAAGTTCTACATTCAAAGTGTAATTAAATAAAACTGTTGATTTTCATATAGTTGGTTATAAATTTAAATAGTCAACAACTGGTTAATATTTCGTTTCTCTAGAATTCGGAACAAAAATAGTGAAACTAATTACCTTTTGTCCTGGTGAGCGTAATTCATGAATTCTGTTTCGCTGATAACCAAGCTCTCTTCGTAACTATCTTGTTCGTATTGTTTCAAAAAATTCAATACGTTATTGCTCTCTGCTGTGTGGAGGTTCCAAAACACTAGGCTTCCTTCTCGAAAGAAAAAAATCTCTCTGGGTTCCGTCTCAACCTTATACTTAGCAACTGCGTGCAGAACATCCTTATTGTTGTCAATCAGTGTGACGTCGTACAATTTTTGTATCTTCAAACCTTCACCTAGACTTTCCAAATCGTACTCCTTTGCAGTCGACAGTGCAACTATATTGTATAAACCTGGCTGATTTGTTTTATTTTCGATCTTCCTGGTTATACGTTTTGGCATCTTTCTTTGATCCATCGATGCACATTTTTTCACAGCTTGATTCAAAAAGTTTACCTGATTACTGAAAGCAGGCTTTCGAATCACCCAGGCTACATTTTGTACCTGCATTTTCGGTGTGACACTCTTGAACGAATTGAAAACATTGATGCTTAATTTCCTTAAGTACGATGCCATTTTTTAACAATTAAACGATATAAAATTATGCATAAATCGCGAAACAAAAATTATCTATTCGATTTCACATTTTTTTTTCAAGGTTATGTTATGTTTTTCTGACATTTTAAAATAGAGGAGTGTGATTGGCTGGAATGTGAATGACGATTTTTAAATAATACAGGTTTATTTTTTCGATTAAATTAAGAGTACTTTTTAATTACTAATATAATAGCAGTAAATTAGTATTTGATTATTAAGTTTTTACTTTGTTGGTTATAATTTGTAAGGGTAATATCGATCGAGTGAAATTTCCACTCTGTGATCTTGACTCGAACACAGTTTTATATCAGTTTTAATTAAAATGATGTAGATAGTAGATAACAAATACGCAAAAATCTACGTGTTATATTTAAAAAAAATAATACATTTGTATTTAGTAAAAATGCTAATATAGTTTATAAAATGTAGATATTGTAAAACTTTATAAATAAAATATATAAGTAACTGAAACTTAAAAATTAGGTGATTCCGTAGAAAGAAAATACTGTCAGCAGATTACGTCTACCATTGGTTAATAAATGCTAATCCCCGAGTAAGTAATTATAGTGCCAACGCTACTCATTAATGCGACCATGCCAAAGGATCGTCCTTTAAATCTTCTCTGTGCAATTTTTTCCCCTGATAAACGAGTTCAGCATATTTCGATACAATTGGATCCATCTGGGATGCGCAGATTGAAACGACAACGTTATTTTTCAAATAAAAGGCAACAAATTTAAGTTCCTCCACATTTCCACTATAAATAATATCATCAAATCTTCCGTGACCAGCATACCGTAAGCTCTTTCCAAATAGCATCGTCCAGAAGAAGGGAACCGACTTAATGGGATTGTTTTTATTCAGCATATTAAGTGCCGCCTTTTTCCCATGGTACTGAGCCAAACCGTAGTGACCTATACTGTATTTTTCATTATTGTGAGCAAAAACTGGAGCACATGCAATGTCACCACCGGCAAAAACGTTAGGAATATTGGTTTCGAGATATTCATCAACCACAACAGCACCATTTTCCATTTTGATGTCAGAATTGTTTAAAAATTTGGTGTTATACGAACCACCTACCCCCATAATACAAACGTTGGCTTCTAAAACCTCTCCATTCAATAATTCAACAGACTGAAGTTCTCCATTCCCATTATCTTTACAGGAAGCGATTCCATTGTTGGGAATAAAATTGACGCCCTTCTCTGTGAATAGCTTCAAGACAGCACTACCTACTTCTTTTCCAAAAGAGTTTTCAAATGGCACTAGGTCTTTACTGACCACCGTAACCTGTTTGACCTTACCAACGCAAAAAGCTGCAGCTTCCATGCCAATAAAGCTAGAACCCAAAACAACCACATGTTTGTCGGGTCCTAACTGCGAATTTATGTACGTAGCGTCGTCGTATTCGCGGATGGTAACGACATTTTTGAGATTACAACCTAGAAATTGAAGTAATTAATATTTTAAATTTTTCAGCAGTTAGGCAGCCATTTACCTGGTATGTTTGGTTTTCTAGCGCTGCTTCCTGTAGCTATATACAAGGAGGTGTATTTCAACTCTGTCCCATTGGACAATGTAACTTGCTTTGCGGTAACATCAACTCCTGTAGCCTCACAACCCGTCAATATGTCAATTCCATTATTAACATAAAAGTCAGCTTCGCGAAGCTGTATGGACGCAATTGGAATATCCATGACCTTATCAATTTTAATACGATCGTAAGGCAAGTAATTGTCTTTGGTAACAAGGGTAATTTTGCCTGTAAAACCACCTTGTCTTAAAGTTTCCACGCACACTCCCCCCGATGGTCCGCCTCCTAATACTACAATATGATCTTTGTTAGAATCGCTTAGTTTGGCCATCATTTTTATTCGCTTGTTTGCTTTCAATTCGGAGACTCTGGCGCGAACCTTAACGTTATCGTCTTCGACGGTTACTTGATAGCATGGCAACGAATCCAAGCCTAAAATACTCCGGTTTACTAAATTTTAATTATTAAAAAATGGTATAAACCTGGAAAATCTTCAATATCGCCATTTTTAATATTAAAACAAGCTCCATGCCACTGACAACGAAGACGACCATCGCCAAGTGCAGAACTGACTAGAGGAGCTCCGTAGTGAGTGCACTTGGTACCTACGGCATTCAATGTGCCGTTCTGACGTACCAACAACACTTTACCAACATCCCCCAAATCAAAAACCTTCATTTCTTTCTCACCAACATCGGAGTTCTTACAAACCACTTCCTCTATAAATTCTTCTTCCGCATCGTCACTCGAAGTAGCCATACTATTTTTTTCTAAAACAACACTTATTAAAACATTATAAGAGTATTCTAACAAATGAATTAAAGACAACATTTTCAAACTATTAGTTCTATTTTTAAATCAATACTGCCTGTTATGTAACACTCAAGTAACGTCATATTTTGTTAAAAAGACCTACTTTCATTCACTGTAACAACCCCCGTGTGCTTTGAAAAAGGACATCCCATTATGCGGTTTGTAGTCAATACGCGTTGGTTTAAAGATATGGGTCGTCTCATACATCCACTTTCTAATACCACATTAAATGTGGTCAAGAATTTCCTGAAGTACATTTGCGGTCTACCGTGACTCACTCAAGGTTATTAATGAAAAACGTATTGTCATTGGCCAAATTAAGCTGTATAATTAATACTTACAAATTGAAAAAACTTAATAAAAACACCGTATAATTAGACGATACCGACCAATTCAAATTTGACACAGGAATGTTGTTTATTTATATCGGGTAGACGCAGATGTCAAACTTGCGTTACTAACGCAACACCGGAATCATAACCTCAAATTCTAACATCAAAATGAGATTGCCAGAAAGTTGGTTATAATCACGATACATTTACGTTGTGGTTTTATCTAGTTCGTACATAGGAAGACGTCGGAAGTGTTTCTAGAAAAAATGAGCTTCAAGAAGGTGGTGTCGCCGAAGGTTTTCAGCGCGATACAGACCGTCGATATCGAAAGCTTATCAAAATGTAGGGATGAAGAAATACGTCCGATTTTGCCATGTCTGGTGCGAATGAGTCTCATTTCACCTTTGGACACATCCAACAAGTGTTCGCGTCAGAAAATTGAAATTCTAACTTTAATTTCCGGCATCGAGTATGTGAACTCCATCGTCGCTCTTCTCTCCATTGATTTTCACGCACTGGAGTCGGACGTGCGGAAAGAACAGCTGTTGAGGATGAAGAGCAGCTGTTTGCAGAGCGATTCGGTGTTGATTAGTAACTTGCAGAACGGCTTGGCTTTGGAATACGAGAGATCCGATATGACGAGACGATTGAGGTTGGTTTTAAGTGAACTCCTGTTTATACAAACTCAGCTGCAAGATGGGGGCGAAAATGCTGATCAAGACTTTCACACCAAATCGTCTGAATTATTCGATAACGATATTTACGTTGAAGAAATCTCCGATATTATTTGTATTGCTTTAGCCGAATTACCAATGCTCTTGAACGTCCAGACCATGTCGGAAACTCTCTTGCACGTCCACAACGGCCCTTCAATTATTTGTCGGATGGTTGCTAATTTTCCAGATTCCTTTCGCGAGGGTGAGTACACATCCGTGTTTCGAGCTTTTTTTAAGTCCTAATGTAAAAATTTTTAGTTTCTACAAATTTAATTCAGAGGGGCGAAAAACAAGAAGAAAATTCTCAAAGTGCAATACGATGCACCGCACTGTCAATGCTTTGTAAGATGAATCCCTCGCAAGCTTTAGCAATTCGAAGTAAATGCGTTGAATTTTGTCGTATGCCAGCGTTGGCAATTACTTTGTCTTTAGACAACTCCCCAAATTTTGATCAAGATAGCGATATGGTTCCTTTTGTGTCCGGGTTACTCTTGGGAAACGATCAGACAATAAGGTGAGGAGAGCTTCCTTACTATTAGGATATCAAATCTTACTGAGTTTTTTAGGAATTGGTTTGCTCTTTTCATTCGTACGGGACAAAAGCGTAAAGGGGAGATTTCCAGCACATCATTGCAGTTGTTGCGAGATAATTTACTCTCGAGATTGCAAAATATCATTCGCGCATGTCCAGATGGTCAACTGTTGGATACTCATGTCGTTCAAGCTTCATCTTTATTGCGTTTATATTGCGCTTTACGTGGTATAGCTGCCATAAAGTGAGTTATAAAGAACACCAGCTTTTCACAAGTGGTAAATATCTCCAAAAAAGTTTGTAAACAGGACTCGGAAAATAAATGAATAAAAATAAAATTTTCGAGATATTTATCCCTTGGCCTTTCTTGTAAGTTTCATGTTAATAATATTCAAGTATAGGTTTCAAGATGAAGAAGTAAACGCGATTGTACAACTTTTAACCTCCCATCCGAGTCCAACTCCGGCTGGTGTAAGATTTGCATCATTAGGACTCTGCATGATCATTGCATGTCCCCTGTTGGTGGCCCAGCCGGAACACGAAAAACACAGCATAGATTGGGTAAGTTAAATTTTCAATTCTCTGAAATCATCTTCGTCTCATTTCCTTTCTTTAATTTAGGTTCAGTGGTTGGTAAAAGCAGAAGCCTATTTCGAATCTGCTAGCGGCGTGTCCGCATCGTTTGGGGAAATGTTACTCTTGATTGCAATTCATTTCCACAGTAATCAGTTGAGCGCAATTTGCGATCTGGTTTGTGCCACGCTTGGCATGAAAATACCAATAAGACACAACAATATGACGCGCATGAAGCAAATTTTTACGCTGGAAATTTTTACCGAACAAGTAGTCACGTCTCATGCCGTGAAAGTTCCCGTCACCCTAAATTTGAACGCAAACATGATGGGATTTTTACCCGTACATTGCATCCATCAACTTTTAAAGTCGCGCGCATTTTCCAAACACAACGTCAACATCAAAAGTTGGATTTACAAGCAAATTTGCGCGAGCACAAATCCGCTGCATCCCGTGTTACCATCCCTCGTTGAAGTTTACGTCACCAGTATTCTTTCAAATACCAAAAATGTAGAAGCAATTAATAAACCTTTGAGCGAAAACGAAATTAGACGCGTGTTTCAAAGTTCTATTTTCGGTCAATATTTCGATACGAAACGTTCAATTTTTAACATGGACTTTGAAGTGTCGATGGATTACGAAAACGTCTTCATTAACGAAACGAGTTTGACCCCGCAACTGCTACTTCTCTACTATTTGCTTTTATACGAAGATTGTCGACTTACAAACGCTCAAAATTTGACCGCGTCGCGAAGAAAAATAAAAATCTACAGTGCAGAATTCATGTCCGAATTACCTATCAAGTATTTATTGCATCACGCCCAAAAGGATCAAGGTTCTTATTCGGGATTGTTTGGACCGCTCTTAAAGCTGCTAGCAACACACTTTTTGCACTTGACGCTCGTGGAAGATTGGCTTGACGATATGTCGTTCAAAGCGGATCACAGAAACACCTACATTAGCGAAATCGCGGTTGTCAGCGCGTTTAATTCCCTGGAAAGTAATCCATCGAAATGTGCGCGAATGATGCAACAGCTACTGAAACAAGAAGCGATTAACATTTGGCCGTTTGCCGAAATTTTCATGCAATTTGCAATTAAAGTTTTGGACAAAAACATTCCTAGATACGTGCAGGATTTATATAAAGAGGTGTGGTTACGATTGAACACCGTTTTACCGAGACGATTGTGGGTTTTGACGGTCAAGAATATTGTTGGAGATTTGAACGGGCACACCAGGAGTGATGTGGCCGATGATCCTTTACAGGTAAGAGAAAGAATATTTCGAGTCTGACATTTTAAGACTTTTTTTTTCAGATTATGCGTTGTGATGAGAGAGTTTTCCGATGTGCTCCAATTTACTCCATCGTTTTGAGAGTTTTACGGGCAAGTTTGGCTTCTTCGCGTAGCCAGCTATTCCAGCACCTACAATCAAATCCAAAGTTGGATCACAATGGGCAAATTGTGGGCGATTCCGAGCGGGAGGAGATGTGTCGTGCCCTGGTCGCGGTACAGGTAAGTCCATTTAATATTTAAAAAATTAACACATCTGTTGCTTTGAAAACCTTGAATATAGATAATTATGCACACCCTGTATGCTCAACATTAAATACTAAACTTATGTAATATTCTGTATATGAGCAGCTGTCATTATCATAACCTAAATTTTGAAAAACATTCCACATAACCTAACATTTTGTGACAACTCGTACCTTTTAAAAATGAAACGAAGTCGTGACCGCGATTACCACTATTCCTCAAAGCGAAAACGTTCGCGAGAAAGATACGAAGAAGGCCCTTCTTCGCAGCGAAGAAGATACAACGACCAAAAGCGAGACGATTTTCCAAAATCTTCGAAAGAATTGAACATTGCCGAAGTGATCAAAAAATTTAAGCATGAATTAACTTCCTTTTGTAAAGATCGCTTAAGCCTGAACGATACCGACGATTTTTGGAAGTTTTTTCACAAGTACCAAGCTCGTCAAACCAAAACGAGCGATTTCGACAAAACCCAGTTACTCAACATAACGTTTGCTTCGAAAATAGACACTCTCTATGACCAACTGCCAATGCACATAAACCGCGAAGTTTTTCGACAATTTCTGGACGTCGTTTCGATTTATCAAGATTTTCAACAAAAACTCAAATTTAGCAAACTAAAAAAATTGCGTGCCGCGCAAAACGATCTTCCTATTGCTCAATACAAGGAGACTATAATAGAAACGCTGAAAGATTCGCGCGTGGTTTTGATTGCAGGTGACACGGGATGTGGAAAATCCACTCAAGTGCCTCAATATGTAATAGAAGCTGGTTACAACAAAGTGGTATGCACACAACCCCGTCGAATCGCTTGTGTTTCGTTGGCAAAACGCGTAGCTTATGAAACCCTTACCGATTTCAAATCGACTGTGGGTTACCAAATTCGTTTTGAAAAAACGAAACGTGCCGACACCAGCGTTATTTTCATGACCGAGGGACTCTTGTTGAGACAAGCAGCAGAAGAAGAAACAATAAATGCTTACGACGTTATAATTTTGGACGAAATTCACGAAAGACACTTATTTGGCGACTTTCTAATCGGAATCATGAAGTGTTTGTTGCACAAACGCGACAACTTCAAGTTGATTCTCATGTCGGCTACCATCAATATAAAATTGTTCGAAAGTTACTTTTCCGACGAAGGCGTTAAAGTCATTCAAGTCCCTGGACGGTTGTATCCTATCGAGATTAATTATAAACCCATCCTGAAAGATCCGTACGAAAGGAAAACACAGAAATTTGATAGCACTCCGTACTTGCAAATTGTTCAAATGATAGACGAAAAGTATCCACCCAATCATAAAGGTAAGTAAATTTACAGAAAATAGAGCTGGGTACAGTAAAGTATAATTTTTGTTCGAAATTTGCCTTTGCCATTTGACATATTTTTTTATTTTTTTGGGTAACTCATGATTAAGAAATTTCATGCAAAATTATAATAAAATATGTCAAAATTTGGTTCATATATCTAAATAGCTTCTGTCAAAACCTACACAAACCAAGATATTCAGTAATCGAGCAATTGGGTCGGTTTTTGAAAATTTTAATTCACTCAACTTTCTCTCATTAGACTTTCACATACCTGATAGAGAAGGCAGCCTGCACTAAAATTAATGGCCTACGTAATGCGCATTTTTATAAGGTAGCAACAATCACGTAATTAATTGATGTTATTTAATGTAAGAATGCGGTCGGCGATATCCGGTCCGTTTGAGGTTTTTCACATTAATTTCAATAACAACTTTAAAATTATTTTGATAACATAGTAGCTAAGAGCATCTTATAATATTTTTGTTTGCTAAAATACCCAACAAATTAACCCATTATTACAAAAATTTAAATAATTTTATTTTTATTTTGACATCAATAATAATTATTGTCCATTAAATCTCGTTAATCCGCTCTTGCGCGTCTAAATGAAAACTTGAAATAAATATTTATTAGCTAATAGTCGACCAGTTATTTTGTATATTCTGCATAATAGTTACTGCCCAGCTCTGTTAGAATTTTCCTTTCTTACACTTCGTGAACCCACAACTTAATTTTGCTTTCGATTTCTAGGCGACTTGCTAATTTTTCTCAACGGTATTTCCGAAATTACTGCCCTATCAGAAACGATCAGCGAATACAGCAGTATCAAACAAAATTGGATAGTGCTGCAACTGCACAGTACACTTTCGTTGGAAGAACAAGACAAAGTATTTGATTACGCGCCGGAAGGAATGCGCAAGTGCATCATTTCGACCAACATCGCCGAAACCTCGGTCACCATTGACGGTGTCCGCTTCGTGATCGATTCGGGAAAAGTGAACAAAATGATGTATCATACTTCTGGCGGTATTAGTAAACTCACGGAAACCAATATTTCACAAGATAGTGCGAAGCAACGATCTGGCCGTGCAGGAAGAACCGGACCCGGAATTTGTTACCGCATGTACTCTGAAGACACTTTTAACAGTTTCGATGCTTACACCACAGCCGAGATACATTTGGTACCGCTGGAATCGTTACTACTGCACATGATATCTTTAGGACTGGGAAATATACAAAGTTTTCCGTTTTTGGAAAAACCCAGCGCGAAAGCTATTGAGGAAAGTATCGAAAAACTTAAATTCTGCGGTGCTCTGAAGTTAAACGAGGAATGTCTAATATTGACTTCGTTGGGTGAAGCACTCAGTCGACTACCGGTCGAATTAACCATCGGAAAGATGTTGATTTTGTCGACAGTGTTTGGTAACGTAAATTCGATCCTTGCCATGGCGGCGATATTAAGTATCCAAAGCCCTTTAACCCAGCAAGCTTACAGAAGTACAGATATGGAGACCGCACGAAAACCTCTCGAATCGAATCATGGCGATCCGATTTCCATTCTGAACATGTACAAGGAATGGTTGTGCATTAAACAAGAGACCGCTCCCGCTTCGCGATCGTCTAAACAAGTCGAGAACTCGAAAGTTTGGTCTAAAAAGCGTGGACTCGAAGAACAACGCTTTTACGAAGTGACGAAACTTATTCAACAGTTCAGAGATATTTTGGAAGATGCTCAATTGATGCAAAAAGGTCCGGAACGAGAACTTTCAAGCGGAGAACGTTCGATACGTTACGGAGAACTCAAACAACTAAAAACTTTGCGGCGTACGCTAAAAGAAGAATCTCGTGGGGTTAATCGTAAACAATTGAAGTACAACCCATTTAACGACGATTCGGAAGAAAAAACGCCAAAACTTGATCTGAGAGATATCGAATTTCGTATTACGAATGATTTTAAAAAGCTGCAAAAATTACTCGACGAATCGTCGCCCGATAGTTACAAAGACCTCATGATGTTGAAATTGATTATTACTAGCGGACTGTATCCTCAGGTCGCCATCGAAGACGAATTTAATCACGCTAAAAGCGTGCCCGAACGTTTGTACCACACGAAAAATAAGAACTTTGTGTTTTTACGACCCATGAGTTGTTTTACGACAAATCCCGAAATTTTAGAAATACACGCGGACGATATCGAAGTTCCTCCGCCGGGATATTTTAGTAAGCGGCCTATCAGTCGCAAGCATCAGGTTTTGGTTTATCAATCCATTTTGGAGACTAAAAAGGTAAGTTGGACAACAACTTTCATTTGAATCGTTTAAACTCTATTTGTTTATAATTAGGTGTATTTGATGAATGCAATGCGCATGCCGGCGCTTCAAGCTCTGATGATGTTCTCCAAAACGATAGCGACGAACCTAACACTCACCAAGTTTGTTTTCGACGAATTTTTAATGGTGGACGTTCCTTACTTTGGAAACGGGAAAAGTTTACTATCGCGAGCGATTGCTTTACGTCAGCGCTGGAAGAATAAATTGGAAGAGAAGCTTGCAGATCCGTCGCGCGGCGATTCGCAAGCCGATCAAAAAGAAGTTTTCTATTTTATCGAAGATTTGATCAAATTTATGTCGGCCGACGTTTGTTACAACATTAAACGACTTTTACCCGCCGATTTGAAGGTGATTTATACGCACAACGATAATTTTCCTTGCGATAACGTAAATCCCTTCGATTTGAATTACCATGCATATGTAAATTCGCGTTATGGTGGATTACAGGTGACCGAAAATGTGGTATACGGCTGTTTAGTGCAAGAAGAGTGGGCTAACGAAATTGAAGATCAAATTTATGGTACTCCGTTCGAATGCCCGCGCTGTTTGATTACTGTGGAAAATATGTCGGTTTTTCAAATCATGCAGCACGAAGCCACTTGCAAAAAGAACGATAAAGTAGAAGAAGTTGCTAGCGAAAGTGTTAGCGAGGTGATTAAACCGAATTCGAGGAGTTTCCATTGCGAAAAGTGTCAGAAGACGCTAAATTTGACCCCGGTTGATATTCTAAAACATAAACGTTCGTGCTCCTCTAATAATTAAATTCCTTAGTGCCGCTCGGGTTATTTTCAAACATCAAAGCAACAGCTGTGTTTAAATTTTTATTTTAGGTATAATTTTTAGATTTTTAAATTTAGGATAGTGCGGCGGTTCAAATGCTGCTGGAGACTTGCTTGGAAACAAAAGAAGATCGCGAATTGGCAGGTCAAAGATTAGCTCTGCAAGAAGTGCGTTCTTTGGTTTGCTGTTACATTCATCAAGTTTTTATGGTTGACACGAACCTTGCGAAATTGGTACATTTTCAGAGTTATCAAAGTGAATTGTTGGAAGTCACCGTTAAGGGAGTCCCATCCATGCACATTTGTTCGGATTTCATTTTGGAATTGATGCAACAACCGAGCATCAATAAACAAATTTTTGCAATTCAACTACTATCCCACCTGTCCGTTCAGTATGCGCTTCCCAAGAATATGAATCTGTGTATAACTGCTCTAAATTTACTCTATGCCCTAATAGGAGGTAAGTAAAAAAAGTCGCTACCATCGGATGAAATTTTAAACACTTTTGGTTTCAGCTATTTCTGGCACACAACGCAATAAGTTGTTCAGGCAAGTGCTACCATCTTTGGTCAAGATCAGCGAGGCCTTCCCCTCTTTAATAGACGAAATAATTCAACTGCTGATTCAGTTTGGACGAATTTGCAAAACAGAATCATCTCTTTCTTCCTATTTTGATCATCACACCCCATGGCCAAGTGTGGTTAATCTCGAAGAAACAGTAGAATTGTCCAAGTTGACGGAAAGGACATTTATAGAAATTATCAGCAAGACGGTGTTAAGAACGAATATTTATTAAAAAAATGTACATCTACATATAAAGTTTTTATACTATTAAGCTTAATGTTCCGTTTTTTTGCTGTTTGTATTGAAAAACTTCTGCCTTACTTCTATTTGACCAATGTTTAACTGCAGTTTTACTTAAAATGTCGATTGGATCAACAGCAACTTCCCTACATTTACTCTCGTTATTGCTTTCGAGATTCTCACACTTTTTTGCCCGACATTTGGCGTTATGCTCACTGGCATCATCAAAATTCCCTTTGAACTTTTTAATGTAAACAGTAGAATCTTTAAAAAGTCTAATTCCTTTTGATTTTCGTTTACGTGGTTTTGTTTCGTGTTCTTTTTCCGGTTCCTTCAACCGTTTCTGTAGTTTCTTGTCTAAAATGTTCGACAATTTATTTGCTATAAAGTTTCGAAATTCGGACGTCATGCCAAACGTTTCGAATTGGTCGTCTTCGTTGAATTTATGTCGCAACGATGGTTGACTTTTTAGTTTGAGTTCGCCAGAAGTCCGAGTCTTTTGGTCTAAAAAAGGCGGTTAAGGAAAAATAGGAACACAAATCGAACCTACCTTTTGGTTTTTCCTTAAACATATCGTCGTTTATGAATTGGGAGTCGATCGCGTCTCGCAAAGCTTCAGAATATTCGTCGTCCTCCGATGAGGACATTTTCTTGTTTTCAAAAATTTTTAGGTTATGAATCTGTCAACTTAAGTTTTGTTTTAACAGTGGTGTACAAATTACTTTCACGAAGGGTACCGATACCAACAAAACAACGAATCCTTTTCGAACGCTCTCTTTGTTCTAGATAATTTTTTAATATTCGATTTTTTCATAAAATTTTCAAAACTAAAAATTGTACGGAACCGTAACCGCGAGTTACGTCAATGCAGTTTTCAAAAATCTTCTAGTAGTTAAGATTTTTGAATTCAGAGGGCTGACATTTCGCACGTCACAGATGATGTAAGGTTTCGATTACGAGATAATTTCGACACTGTCACATTCAGAAAGGTCGTCCAGGTTACCGGTTACGTTGTACGAATTTTAAGTTTCCAATATCACAAAAATGTTTTCTCGTGCAATCAGACCTTCTACACTTGCAGTTTTTCATGCAAAAAACTTTTCCACAACAAACCAGGTAAATGTGTTCAAATTTTACGCTTTCAAGTCGTCGCTATTTTTATTTTTTTCTAGCGCAATGTTAAGGTTGCGGTAGCCGGAGCTAGTGGAGGCATTGGACAGCCTCTATCTCTTTTGTTAAAGCAGTGTCCTTTGGTGACTGAGCTTTCTCTTGTCGATATTGTCAACACTCCCGGTGTTGCTGCCGATTTATCTCACATCGAAACTCCTGCTCAAGTTAAAGCGTAAGTTTCGCAATTCGCGAATTTTTTAAATTGGAACTGTTTTGATTTTTAGTTACGTAGGAACTGATGCTCGCGAAGCTTTCCGAGGATGCGATGTCATTATAATTCCTGCTGGTGTGCCAAGAAAGCCTGGTATGTCACGAGATGATTTGTTCAACACCAATGCTGGCATTGTTAGGGATTTAGCACAAGCGGCTGCCGAAGTCAGCCCCAAAGCTTTAATTGGAATTATTTCAAACCCTGTCAATTCGACTGTGCCAATTGCTTGTGAAGTATTCAGGAAGGTAAACTTTTGAAAATTCTCCTCCTGAACATTCTTAACAAAATTTTTATAGGCAGGCAAATTGGACCCAAAACGTATTTTTGGTGTCACAACTTTGGATGTGGTACGTGCTAACACATTCATTGCCGAAGCCAAAGGATTGGACCCAGCAAAAGTGAACATACCAGTGATTGGTGGTCATGCTGGTGTAACAATTATGCCCCTCTTATCTCAAGCAACCCCATCTGTTAGTTTTCCACCAGACCAACTAAAACAATTAACCCAACGGATACAAGAAGCTGGTACCGAGGTGAGTTGAGACTTGAACTTTTTGTTCGAGTTGTTTACGTTGTATTGTTTTGTGTCAAAAGTTTGCTCAGAGATTAGGACCCTCTGTTAATTGGATTGATAATGCTGTTGACATTATTGTCAAGTTTGTTTAATTAGCACTTGGATTGAGTTATCACATTTGAATAAACAAATTATTATACCTAGCGTTGTGGAGTTTTCAGCAAAATTTTATATTAGACTTATTCTTGTTAATTTTAAAGACAACCCTGCTTGTTGATGTGTTTTGAAATGCATTCTATGTCAGAAACATATCTTCTTTGAAGATTATAATGACCTATTGCTCAACTATAATTCTAGAATAATTGTTTTTGTAATATTCAAAATTTTGTCAGGGAATTTTAAATTTTTAAGCAAATGTCAGGGAATATTTTTAAATATTTTTTTATCTTCGTAGCAACTAACTTCTAAAGAATCCCATGTGTCCTTCACCGATTTGGTTATATTGTAGTGGATCGGAAAATAAGAAACCCTATTTATTTTAGCTGCTAATAAACGGCTTGAGAGGATGTATTCATGTTTCAAAAACAGATTGAAAAATCGAATTTTTATGTAGCAGGAGTTTTTTGACTTTAATAAAACTAAACCCGAAACTTCATTTTATAAATAATTTTTAAAACTAATTTTTCATTCTATTTTCGGAGGGTAAAATCATTTATTAGTTATACTACATATCCAAATTGGTGAGCGACACCGGATCCCTTCCTTCTAAGTTACTAAAACAAGATAAATTATTACCGATTGATGCAGAATAAAAAAAACTGAAAAACTGTTTAAAAGGTGTGCATCTTGAATAAAATAAAATATCATAAAGCAACTAGTGACATCTGCTAGATTTTATGATCTACTCCTATTGATCTACGACCTTAAAATAAACTATTTTCTGAAAAAATATGACTTGATAACTTCTTTCAATTTTAATTTTTCACATTTTGCGAAAGCAATTATTTTACTTTGGTACCGGTTTATCATATTATGTTATGCACGTAACCTCTTCTCTTCCCGAAGGGTAAGTCAGGAGTAAATGTTATGTTGTTATGCTATATATGAAGAAATGTTTTTCAAAAAATTGCTTTACATCTGATGCAGCTTGCGGGGCTTGTCTCTGATGTGCCCGTAACCCTGGATTTTTGTTTGTTGATGAGGGCATCAACTCAAATCATCATCAACCCAAAAATATATCTAAATTCTTTTTCGAATAATATATTCATTTAGCTCCCCGCCCTCCCTTGTAAAAATAATAGATTTTAGTTGCCATCGAGAAAGACGCAAATACAAAAAAAAATAGTCAACACATATTTTTGCCCTATTTACCCTTTCAATAAACTTGGCCTGGATCCGCCCATGAAATGTGGTTTACACATTTTTTCACAACTATTTTTTTTTGGCGGGCAATATTGCGCGCTATTGCTTTAAAAATTTTGCATATGGCTTCCTACGACAAAGGGGGCGTCCATTAATTACGTGAGGCGTTTAGGGGGTCGAGCCGAATCTCACCAAATCTCTGGGGGAGAGGGGGGGCTCGGCAAATATCACGTAATTTTTTTGTGTTAACTATTCTTAAATAAAAATAATGAAGCAAATTATGCTTTTTAATAAATCCAACTCAATCAAGCACGACAGATTAACTATTTTAAGATTAGAAGGGGGGGAAGGGGTCAAGCCAAATCTCACGACATCTCACCAAGGGGGGCGGGGGGTCTAAAAATCGCCAAAATCACCTCACGTAATTAATGGACGCCTCCAAATCGCTGGGAGTTCGGGCAAGGGGGGTAAATTTTTTGCTCGGTTTTTCGATATCGAGCGCGGTTTTCGAGTTATTGCAAATTCACAATCTCAATGTTGGTTATTAACCAATGTAATTTATTATTTGCGGCGAAATAATTGTGAAATATAGTTAACCTTTGGATTAAGGTTCTTTTCATTCAGTGTGCGATTTTTGGACTCGGCTAGCTAAAAGAAACACCTTAGTCCCATGCATGATGTATAATATACTATTGTATCACAATTTAACCCTTGCCTCTCCCTCCCAACAACTTAAAAAAGCTTTGTTTCCGGCTACAATTAATTTTAATGATTATTTTTTACATTTTAAAAATAAATAGCATTCTTTTTTTTAACAATGTACTTTTTGTAGCTTATCTGTAATTGTCAATCTTACCATTTTGCTTTTGGTACAATAATATAATCTGAGTGTATTCTGGCGTATTTCTGGGTTCTAAATGTTGTAATCTTAATTTTCAGTCATTGCCGCAGGCACGAATACAGGATTTTACTTAAGGGTGGGGGGGATTTTTGTTCAACTTTACCCATTTTCCAGAAAATTTGTTCTAAACATCTCTATATATAAAAATGAATGTCTGTTTATTTGTTTGTTCTTCATTTTCTCCTAAGCCATTTGACCGATTTGAACCAAACTTTCCACTTACTTGGTAGGACTTGGAGAAGGTTTTTGTGCAGGAATATCTTTAAAAATGTGAGAGAAAGACCGCATTACATTCGCAAAATAAAATTCAAATCGCAAAATGTCGTCAACGGGTGGCGCGCCAATTAACAAATTATATATAGATTACTTGGTAATAAATTTTTATACCGGGTGCTGAATGAGTTAGACGAACATAGGAAATTAACATGTAAAAACTTATTTATGCAAATTCCTGCTTCTCTAATTATTTTAGACAAAAAATGAAAGGCACAAAAATAATGCAGAAATATAAACTACCAATGATAAGAGCATTAGATTTCATCTAATTTTTACTTACAAAGCCAAAAAATGCTTTTGAAATTGTTAAAAGTTTCATTTATCGGACTGGCTATGCAAGTTTTCATGGTAATTATTTCGCAAAATATAAGTTAAATTGAATTTATTACATGGCCAGTGCGATAAATGAAAATTTTAACATTTTTCGGAAGCATTTTTTGACCTTTTAAGTAGAAGTTAGATAAAATCTAATGGTCTGATCATCTGTAGTTTATATTTCTGCATTATTTTTGTGTCTCATTTTTTCTCTAAAATAATTAAGGAAGCAGGAATTTGCATAAATAAGTTTTTACATATTAATTTCCTATGTTCGGCTAACTGATTCAGCACCCGGTATATAAACTAAACTCGAATTTTCGAAATCTGACGAATTCGAAAAATCCCCAATAATTGCTATTGATGGGTTGATGTCAAGATCAATTAAGCAAAATATACTAATATTAAACTACTTAAACTTGAGTCGCTTACTATTTAAATTGAATCAAATACAAGCAAAGGCATTTCGATTCTCGGTTTACCGACGCACTTCAAGCACACAAAATAAGAACATTATTTTCGAGAAACACTGGAAGTGCATCTGAACACATCGGGAGTTCAGACCACACAAGGTATTATTATATAAAAACAAAGTATTATATTTTTAGTAAGACCCCGTGCGAAGCTGGGTATCCAGCTAGTAAATGATAAAATTTTAGTTCGTTATCCATGGAATACTTGCATTTGAATTACTCAGGAGGGGCAATGGTACCCATTGCTTCCCCCTTTATTTACGTAACAAGGAATGCGAATTGAATGCATAAAATATGCAAAATTAATAATTTCTTAGTTTTCAAAAATAGTAAAATGATGGTTATTCCGATTGACCTACGAAGTATTGATATATTCCTCTTATTCTTGATCGACACTTATTTTTAAAATACAAATTCATTACTAGAAACAGTCGTTAGCCTAGTATGTTAACTGAATAACTGCTGACCCTAGGGTACCCGGTTCGAATCCGGAAAGCCGGCGGTCCCCTGGTTTGAAGATTTGCCCTCATCAACAAAAAATTCAAGGTTACGGGCATATCTGAGACGAGCCCAGCAAGCTACCTCAGATGTGAAGCAATTAATATGCCGACAGACTTGTGACTTCGGCTCTGTCTTCGATAGAAGATAGCTCAAGGTCAAGGCAAACAGGATTTATCCTAGTCTAAAAGTGGAAGAAGAGAAAAAATTCATTACTATAACTGTAGTCTGTAATAGATGGGTAACTCATGGTGTACACGAGTTAAGAAATTTAAGATAATGCTTGAGAGTTCTGAGCCAGATTTGGTGTAAACGTATAGGAATGTGGGAATTTCTGGGGAGATGTTTACGAAAAGCAGATGTGGCATACATATTCTTACCTCGTGATTTAGTTCTGGTCTGTACTAACTATAATATTATACAGTAGGTAGTCATTTTAGTATTCAATTGTCCTCATTTTTGTTTACTAAAAATATCAATAGTTGATCATTTAAATCGTTAAAATGCTATTATACAGGAACAACTGGGAGCTTTGAAATCCCCTTGTTGTATCCTACACACGATTACTATAGAATGGTAAATTAATTTTTGTTAATCAGCCAATTAATCATTTTGAAAAATGCAGGACATAGCACCGGAGAATTTGCTGCAACGTTTTCAAACCCGAGTGTAAAGCGCTATTATATTGTTATAAAAGCAAAATTATAAAAAATCGCAATTTTGAATGAATAATTTTTATTTCCAATATAATCGTTGGAATAAATCATCACATATCGTTAACTTTTTTTTTGTTTTAGGTTGTAAAAGCCAAAGCTGGAACAGGTTCTGCCACTCTATCGATGGCATACGCTGGCGCAAGATTCGCAATTTCTTTGATTCGTGGTTTGAGAGGCGAACCCAACATAATCGAGTGTGCTTACGTTATATCAGACGTAACCGAAGCAAAATATTTCTCTACTCCATTGTTGTTAGGCAAAAATGGTCTTGAGAAGAATTTAGGATTGGGAAAACTTGACGGTTTCGAACAACAACTACTGAAAGAAGCAATTCCCGAACTAAAGAAGAGCATCCAAAAGGGAGAAGATTTTGTGAACAAGAAATAAAATTATTTCTTTAATTTTAATAGGTTGCATTAATAACCATAGGGAATAATTACATTTCTGTTGTACATATTTTTAAACTCTTATTTTCTTCCAATAAATACGCATAAAGTGAGTGAACATACTTTTTTAAATGACTCACCGAGTTGATCCAACATTGCCAACTTTCCTGAATCCGAACCTACCTTGTCTGAAAGAAAAGCGAAATTCTTATGGAACTTCGACGTAAACATTTGGCGCTGACTTACCAAGAAAGTTGCCCCATGACTTTGACCGTGGATTGCCATATTCCAGGAGGCAGGGTAATCGCAGCCACATCACAATCACAACTGGTTTTTTTTGTTATAATTTTACCTGTATTAAAAACATTATTAAGCGGGCGTTGTAAATTAACAAAAAACAAAACGCGAATTTGAATCCTGTCACCGCCATCGCGATTGTTTACAAATGACGCGGTAAATCAAATTTTTAAAAGTTGAACGTTGTAATTAAACTAAAGAATTCGTAATTATGAAGCGAAAATCAAACTTGAACGTTATAATTAAACACAATTTAATTAACGCGTAATGCAAGCGCGAATTAAACCCGTACTTCAACTGAACAAACGGTTGGACAGCGGCGGTAATTCAAATAAATGGTAGGAGGAATTTAAAGATGAGTAAATTTTGGATTATTTTATGTTGAGTTGGAACTTGCATTTTTTGCGCTGAGTCACACAGGGCCTTATGTTTTACATGCATTAATAATCGAGTAGGTATTAAAAAATTTAACAAATTTATGTCAATATTATTAGGCGGCGTCCATTTCAAAACAAGTGAAGCGGCAAACCGTCAATATTTTATTATTATGTCAATTTTAACAAAATACAATAAATATGTTGGTAATGTAACATAAACGCTGGTATAGAAATTCAAAGTTCGAAACTAACCTTAAGAGCTTCACACGAAGTGAAACTGGAAGTCTTCGAATTGAGTAGGTCTCCGAGCCCACACTTGATTGTATCAATGCTAACGGAAAAATCACGGATCTAGAAAGTCAAGGGGATCTCTGAGTCCACACACTTGGTAGAAACGTTCCTGAATGCTTCAATTCGGAAATCATAATAGCTGGAATTTCGTAAGTTTGTTCATGTGCATCAGTGGTAGACCGGTAACAGATAAAATTTGATTTTACCTGAAATTTATTTATTTGCGTTCAACATAGGATAATACAACAACATGGGATACCTGACCGGGTGTTTGGGGGGTCTCGAATGCCCCCATGGCAAAACAATATCGAAAAAATGTAGGTACATGTAATTATGAAATTTAAAATATTATAGCTCGAACTATTGTGATTTCTAATTTCTCATGAAAGCAAATCTTAGAAATAAAAATAGACCACCTTTTCTTTTACTTTTTTAACTTATCCGAATGGAAATCCTTGGGACTCCCCCACGCTTATAGCACTAATACTTCGAGCGGAAATCTCGGTACTTTCAAATTAGTCCTTTAGATTTCCTTTTGCGAGATTGCCTCAAATTTCTGGATTTATAATCTACACCTCCTAAAATGGGGCAAGGGCGGATATAGGCCCCCCATGACACCTCAAACACATATACCACATATACCTAAATTCCTATCAGAATATATTTATTTACTCTTTCCCATCCGCCCTTGAAATGGGATCTTAACCGTTATCCGTCTACCAGTAACGCGCATGAATGGATTAATGAGATTTCCGCGACGCGCATAAACGGATTAACGAGAAATGTTTCGAAATTTAAAAATTTTAATTTAATTACTCAACAAAGTTGATAAGAACGTTTATTCGAGCGAATTTTTAGTCTCCGCATTATTACTAAAATATTGGGTACCCAAATTTCTTTTTGTACAGATAATTTTGACTGATTCCGACCCTGTAGCAAATTATCATTAAAATGAAGTAAACAAATTAAAATAACATAATAATGTACAATGAAAAACTCAGAAATTACGCGATAAATAAATATCGCAAGATAAATAGAACAGTTACCTATTGATAAGGCTAAAAATTGATTACATTTCATTAAAACTTCAATGACCCATCCTATCGGGGCCCTAATTGGATACTTTTACTTAAATGTAATTTACACGTTGGCTATCTATCGTTCATACAACCCGGATTAAAATTTCAATACCAGTATTCAGTGTGTTTAAAACATCGTTGGGAAAAACTTCTATCGGAAAAAATGGAATTAATCAAAGACGGCTGGTTTCGTGAAATAAACGACTTGTGGCCAGGTGAACATTTCGCTCTCCAAGTCGAAGAAGTGCTTCACCACGAAAAATCCGAGTTTCAAGACGTCTTGGTAATTAAAACGTAAGTATTTTACATTCCTGTCTGGCGTTTAGTAAATGTGAAAGGTCAATGTTCAATTAAACAATATCAGCTTAGCTAGCTAATCGAAACCCGTCCAACACTTTGATAATAATTTTTTTTTAATTTAGAAAATCACACGGAGTGGTTTTGATTTTGGACGGCATCATCCAATGTACCGAACATGACGAATTTTCTTACCAGGAGATGATTTCATTCCTTCCCCTCTGTGCCCACAAAAATCCAGAACGTGTCCTAATTGTAGGTGGCGGTGATGGAGGAGTCGCGCGTGAGGTTACCAAGCATCCAAAAGTAAAAGAAATAGTGCAAGTGGAAATTGACGCTCGGGTGATTGAAGTGAGCAAAAAGTACCTTCCGGGAATGTCGGTCGGTTTTTCGTCTCCTAAGTTAACTTTAATCGTTGGCGACGGCTTCGATTACATGAAAAATCATCGGCACGAGTTCGACGTCATCATCACCGATTCGGGAGATCCCATCGGCCCAGCCGTTAATCTCTTTACCGAAACCTATTTTAGCCTACTCAAACAAGCTCTCAGGCCAAACGGAATCATTTGCTCACAGGGCGGAACGCTATGGTCGCAACTGGATCACGTGAAGGAAACCATGAGTAATTGTAAGAAAAGTTTCCAAGTTGTGAGGTACGCAATCGCCAGCGTCCCAACTTATCCCACAGGACAAATAGGTTTCGTTATTGCTAGTTTGGAGAAAAACGCCGAATTGAACGTTGCGGATTTTAAGTTCAGCGAAGAAGAAATTTCAAATTTGGGTCTCCGGTATTACGACGATGAGGTTCACTCCGCGGCTTTTGTTTTGCCCAATTTTGCGAAAAGAATTTTGGAGTAGATCTCTGCTGGGGTTGTATATTCTGTTAAAAAATTACGAATAAATGTTAATATTTAAAACCAGCAGAATCTCGTTAATCCCATCGACTAACATGAAAACAACCAATTTAATAATTTCATATAATATGTCTGTAAGGTTTAAATAGGAAATTATTCGTAACAGTTACCCTAAAAAAAACTGGGACACTTCTATGTGAGCAGTGTAAATTGTACATTTTGAAACCTTTTTTATCAAATAAAAATCGATTTTACAGCAAAACATGTTGGACATTTTTAGTTGCAAATTTCATTCCCTACATTTTTGTTCATATACATTTTGCTATTTTGCCGCACCGTTTTCGAGATGCAGATGATAATATGGTTTGTAAGCCACTGTCACTCAGAAATGGTGGAACAAAATAGAAAAATGAACTTAAACACAATTAGAGGCAATGAAATTTGCAACAAAAAATGTCTAAAAAGTTTTGCTGTAAAATCGATTTTTATTTGACAAAAAGGCTTCAAAATGTACAATTCACATTGCTGACATACGAGTGATCCAGTCCTTTTGAGAGTAACTGTACGTACTATAAACAAACACAGTTATCACTTATCAATAACAAATTCCTAATATATTGTGATTTATGATATTGCTTATGAATACATTTCTTATATTTTTTGTAAACAAAACCACGATGATGATTGGCTCTATTTCAGTTTAGAAATTTATTTTGCTAGAAACTGATCTGCAGTTTTTAAGAAATTTAAACTGTAAAACAGAGAACTGATTGTAGAGTTAAAAATTAATTTTTATAAAAATTTGGACTAAAATAAAAAAGATTTATAAAAATTAAATTGACCGTATAGTTTTGGAGTATTAGCATATTGTTTTATAATGAGTAAAAGTAAGACTTCTCAATCTCAAAAGGCAATGATCGATCTCTTTACAAATAATTTTCCAGAAAATTTCCTACATTAGACTTTATCAATATCAGCTGTTAAATTAAAATTATTTAATTAATCATGACTAGGGTTATCATTATCATTGAATGCCATATATTTTACATTCTCAAGTTACCGATTGTGTAATACCATAATAAGTTTAGATTATTAATTTCAACATTTGCGGAATAATGTAATGTAGTCAAGCGAAATAATAATTTATTTATTATTATTAAATTATGTACATGCACTACCAAGGAGGGGGACTCAAAAGAGCTTAATTTTTAAAAACTTAGTAAATAGCACTTACCGATAACGGGACAACGACCAACGGCAAGGGTTAAAAATCCATTTGGTAGCTGGTGGTAAAGAGGAAATGCGATAAAAAAAATCATGGTAATTTTTCAATTTTATTAAATTTTATGTTAACAATCGTAAATATGTATATACCTTCATTTTGAACCTTCGTAACACTTCATAACCCGAAAACTGGTCAAGTTGCCGCTCATTAATCTCGCATGTACCTAATTTTGTGATGTACATTCATAAAATAAATGAAATTCAAACACTTTAACACTCTCCAGTTCATCATCTGCATGGCCAGCATGCATGAAAATGTGTTAGTTTTGTTAACAAACCAAATAATCTAATAATAAGCTTTGTTATTAATATAAATAATCTCGACATTATAACACCAAAAATAAATTTGCATATCACACTAATTCCTATCTTGAAATCTTGCTCTTGTAACGGTAATTCGAAGAGGAGTTTTGCTACAGGTGCGCATTTTGCATCTGGGATTGCAGAACGGCTACATCTAAAAGTACAAACCTTTTAATTACAGCTTCGCATAAAAAGAGCAGTACACAAATCAAACAAAAATTGTTCAATTTGTGTAAACAATAATTGTTGAGACTTAAAAATGATCGAAAGCGAAACTTGGATTAATAAAAAAGAAAATATAATTCAAGTTTCACTTTGCAACAATCAGATTATAGATAAACAAACTTACTCTTATATCAAGCAAATCCAAAATAGTCTCTTCACAATAAAATCGAAAATACTTTCCACTCAACGAGCTTCCAAACCAGATTTAGTGCGGAATATTCAATCTCACTTAAGTGACTCTACTAAACAGTCAAAATTTTTCCTTCACAACAGATTAATAAAAACAAACATTCTGCTGCAAACACACACTTGTCAGACAACTAAAATACAAAAGCATACACTGCATGAATTTGTACACAGTGAAACCAACACTCATGAAATTGGATCAACTCAAAAGCGAGTTTTGCTGTCAAATCTTCTCAGAACGCGTTCTCTTGATCCGCTTCATTTACACCAACCAACGTAAGGAACACAATTAAAATTCTACAAAATTAATTATCTAACTTGTTCTTTTATTATCATAATCATCATTATTATTATTATTTTCTTAAAATGTGACTTATTTATAACAAAACCTAATTAAAATGTACGTACATAAAGTGATAACATTCGAGAAACTACATTCTCATTTCATTAACAACTTTACACATGAACAAGTCATTCAAATGAACGATAAAAATAAACAAACACATGATAAATAATTTAAAAATCAGTCATTGTCCAATTTTTCTTCCAAAATCATACCAAAATCAACTGGTAAAACTTTAAATCATTTCATCAATATTATTAATTTACTAATATGGATTTTCTCTTTTCACACGTCCAGAACTAAAAAAAATTCATTTATACCTAAAATTCGACAACTCAAAAGTTGCCATTTTCTATAATCGTAATCAATCATAATAAAATACCGGCACGAGCTTGCTCAATTAATTTATTTTTAAAAATCACAAGAAACGCTAACCAAACGAATACTTGAATGAAATTTAATCTAAATTCGTAGATGGGGAAGGGAAACATAAAACCAGCATTTCCCAAATTTCACGATCCAAGTAATTAAATATACTCTATGAGATGACCTTTCATGGGGAAGTTATTCTGTCATCCTTGCTCGAATCAACCTGTTTAGACGGTCATCTGAACAATATTACGTCAAGAAAATGAAGTCGGAAAGAAATTTGCTATTACGGCTGAGGTAGTCGAGAAATTCATCGCCCAAGTTAGACTTACAGAAATGTTATAAACTGTCAAGTGAATTTTAAATTCCGAATTAAATAGAATTAAAGAAATTCAGATTTAGAAAGAAGTGTTTAGGATCAACAGTTTCCAACTGTTAAACTATTTTAAAATGCAAAGATACAGTAAATACCTGTGCAGTTGTTCAGTTACAGTTTGAGTTGATTCAGTCGTTATTTATGAAAGTCAAGTCAATCAGTCACAACTGAGTTAAACTTGCAGAATTTTGTGCAACTAGCCCAAGTCACAAATTCAATTTTCTCAGAAAACAAAGATTTAAAGTTAACCCATTATTGATTTATTGTTATTTCAAAAAACAGAAATAACTGTGCATTCCCACAAAATCAAGTTTGTGGTTTAGGCCATTATTGATCTTATTTTACACGCCCGTTGATTCAATTTTATAATTTATTCAGTCAAGATTGTCCTAATATAGGCAATGTTTTGCAAGTATATTTGGTTAAATTTCATTCAAGATGAGTTAAAAGCGATTCTAACATAAAAATCAATTAATTTGCAATTAATAAAATATAATATGTGTTCCCATTGAAACTTTTTCGAGTCCCTACTTATAATTCATGTGTAAAATCTATCAAAATTGCTTAAATTTAAAAGAATTATTCACTACTCACGTACATTTACACGATAAAATGCAGAAAATTATCAATCGACGCATAAAACAATTTTTTTTTTTATAGATGAAATATTTCTAGTCAACGAAGTCTTGACGTGGAGAACAAATAGGCCAAGAGCACCAAAAATATATATATATTAATCTATATATGCACATTATACACACTGCACTTGTGTAAATTAATTTGAGACTGGTCGTCCACGTCACGACCCCGCCAAATTATTTTTAATAACAAATGCAGCACTACTACCGTTTTAACAAATAACCACCGCAAGTTTGCATTGCTCAATAATTTTGTACAATTTTAAATGATTCGATTGAAAAACACAAACCAAAGTGGTTGAAAAACCAGAAAACCACACTAAGTGCTCATCAAATGATCAACAAACATTCGGAAAAAGTTTATCAGTAACCCTTGTTCACTTGTCACTAAAAAAATAGGGTCGGTTCTCAATAATTTAAAATAATTAAAACAATTTCCCTCATTTGACTATACGAGACTTAGAGCCAAGCAGAAAAATTTAGTCATACTTTAAGAAACCTTTATCCTGTTGCTGTTGTGGTGGAGGACGTGGCCATTGTCCGTCCTGTCCTTGACCCTGGTTCATCCAATTGAGGAAACCTTGGTTGTTACCGCCACCGGGATTGCCGCCATTCGTGTTGTTACCTAAAAAATACGATTACATTTTTGAGCCCGGTTGCCCTTTATTCAAATGTCGAGTAAATCTTACCACTGTTGTTGTTGGGCGCGTTGTTAAATCCTTGATTGAAATTTGGTTCGGCTTGATTTTGTAGATTACCAATGAGGCCCCATCCGGCTTGATTGAGTGCGGCTGCCACCAGTGCAGGATTCATGGGTAGAGCTCCTAGATTCAATCCGAGGCCTCCGAGTGGATTACAATTTGGTTGTGTGCTCCCTTGTTGACCTTGACCAGTAATACCTGTCCATTATAGGACATTACGGTTATTAATTTGTAAGTGAAAAATAAATTTCTCATTCAAGTCAAATAAAAACGTACGCATTCAACAACGGAATATTTTTTTATTATTATTATTATTATTATGAAAAAAATACAAAACACAAAACCAAATGAGAAAGGAAAAATTAATTTGTAAGTTATTTGCATAATACTTCCAACACACAAACAAATCTTCTCGTATATTAGTTCAAGGCAGTCAGTCACTAGCACATCATCCATTTATTTATAATGCTGCCCAGAATACACACCTACAAACAATTACATCACATTAGGGCCAAAAGGTTCATGCAAGTTGTCCGTAATTAAGAGTGAACTGTACATCATTTTGGAAGAGCGTCAAACTATAATTATTCTCTACGAAAGTTAATTGCTCTTTTTAAGAAAAGAAGGAAGAAAAAATCAAAGGTTTGCGTGTATGTTCTCGCAACTCGCAAACAAAGTCGTGAACAGAAAACCACCAAAACCAGTCATTCAAGAGAAATCGTATGTAAAATCGTAAGCAAAATCGCATAATGTAAACTGCACGTTAGAACTAATAACCACAATTTACATTGCTACATAACATTTTCGCGAGTTACTTAGTTTTAAATTTAATTTATTTTATAATAAGAAATTTTTTTCGACCATGGGTAGTCTATGACCTAATTTTTTGTAATCCTCGTTAGTCATTCTTTCGCAAACAAAATCGTAATTCAAAT
Source organism: Cantharis flavilabris (assembly GCA_949152465.1). Lineage (NCBI taxonomy): Eukaryota > Metazoa > Arthropoda > Insecta > Coleoptera > Cantharidae > Cantharis > Cantharis flavilabris. The sequence goes on from OX424438.1 coordinate 8,391,330, forward strand.
GAATTATGATGTAAACAGAGAGAGTGAGAGAAAACATGCAAGGTACAATGTGTTTTCACTCTCGATATTTGAATCCTGATCACAAAATCGTAGCAAAAAAAGTAAGTAATATAAAAACCAAAAGATAAATATCTTGAAAAGTTTGTACACACTTGTTAGGAATTCCTTGTAAAAGTAAAAAAAACTTTACGTTATGTAATTCAAGTGTCAAACTTCAAGATTCAGGTAGATGTTATAATTGTTTTATTTAACTGCTGAAGACAAACGGCACCCAAGTATGACAGTTATAAATAGACACATTTCAAATAACATAAAAAATTCAAAATATTATTTTGAAAGAAATAAAAGGTGCCAGGTCACTTCCGTTAAACCTTTTTTGAGGCTGGTACAATCTTTTCCCTTGCAGTACTTGAAAAAAGCACGCATCAGCCTTAATTCAATTTTTGGTACAATTCACTCTCAAGTAAAAAATTTGTAATTGTCAATTATTGTGGAGCGGAAGCAGAAAATGGAAAACGAGTGAACTGTGCCAAGCCCAAAAACTATAGTCAGAAAAAGATTTTGTGTATGTGGAAATAACTTAGCTCTTGAATAAGAATTTTAGAACAACAACAAAATCACATCGTCACTAAAGCAAATTTACCTAAAGCCTGCAGGTTGGGCATGTCGATATTTCCTCTATGACCTTGATTGCCCCAATTTCCTTGATTTGGTCCGGGTCCGTAGCGCTGCTGATACATTCCCGGTCCGTCTGGTCCATTCGACGTCCTATTGGAACCATGGCCACCCGAATTTCTTGTACTTCCACTTCCGTATCCACCACGATTTTCTGACTTTGGTGCTGCATTCGAAACGTGCACCGATACACCTAATGCCACACAAGAAAAACATTAAGAAAATTTTTACAAAAAAAAGGACAAAAAAGAACCTTTGATTATGTGATCTTCTCCACATAAACTTTGCGCAACTTCAGGATCCAAAAAAGTAACAAAACTAAACGCACGGAATGGTTTGGGGATGAACACGTCGGTGACTTCGCCGTACTTGCCGAAATATTCGCGGAGGTCCTCGGCGGCCAAATCTTCTGTACATCTCCCGATGAAAACTTTACATGGCACTTGTTGTATTAAACCCTCTTTTGAATTCGGCACTTTTACGTCGCACCATCGTCCATCGATCATGTGTCTTTGAGCCAAAACTCGCATTTGTGATTCGTATGACGCAAACCGTATAAATCCAAAGCCTTTTGATTGGCCTGTCTTTGCATCTTTTTTTACCTAAAACGAAAATCTTAATTTAGCCGTCTCTGACAATCCCCAAATTAGGTCATCAAGTTTTTTCATGTGCCGAAAGTTTGTTTACAAAATTAAAAGTTCTTCTCACCTGTGCCATAAGAACTTCTCCGTAACTTTCAAAATACTCCCGTAAATTTTGTTCAGTCGTTTTCCATGGCAAACCTAACACAATTAAGTCGGTGCATCGCAACTTCGTTTCGATACGTTTAGTTTTTGCGGTCGAATTTTCTAGTGCATCGTCTGATTTACGTTTATTTTCTAGAAAATAAAAAGGGGTGAGCGACGAGACAGTCACGTAGACATCGTAATACCTTTAGGAAACACACAATAAAAAACTTGGGAACCCCAACCGATTTCGGGTGGAGGATGAAGTCGACCGTCACTTAACCTAACACCCCGCATTGCTCGCGAATCTGGATTTCTATATTTTAAGCCGCAGGAACCAGGAAATTGTGCCGCAAGGGTGCTGAGAAGTAAAGTGCCGTCGTCTTCTGTGGGTAATTCGATGGGTTCTTCGCCTTCATCCTCTGCTACTTGTAAATATTCTATCGACATTTTATATTATTTATGCACTTAAACAAACACTAAATTATATTTTTCTTGATATATTGGGTTTTTAAACACACTTATTACAAAATGGCCGTCGGGTATCGTATTTCTTAAATTACATACGCAACACAATCACAAACGTCATTTCCGTTATTACAGCGATCTGTAACTTTTTCGTTATTTATATCAAATTTTGAATACAAAGTGCGTCGACAATTACGTACCCGAAGAAAAGATTAGTAGAAGGCGTTTCGCGAGTGACAGCGGTTATCTACCAATCTAACCTAACCAAAGATAGTCAGGTTAATAATAAAAATTTAACCAAACAATTCAAGTGTCAAAAAGAAAAAAAAATAAGCGAAACCTGGGGTGTGCATTGGATTTTCTAAACTATAATTTTAGGGGTATCGGTAGGCAAGACAGGAAAGCCCTAATTCATTTAATCGGAGAGGTAGGTTTGAGTGAAAAATATTTTCTTTTAAACGAGTTTATTAAATTGAAAATGCATCAAATTGCGACACATCTTGTAATAAAATCCATGTAGAAAATATTTCCGCATCCGATATATTTAACCAACAAGCGAATGAGACGTAAGAATTCTAACTAGGAGCACGTGTGACGTTTAAACCAACAATAAATTCGCCGATTCCTTTGTTGGTACAATACAACAGCATTATACACATAAGACAACAACCATTCGGTTACAATAATTATTACAAATTTTGCTATAAATTGAACTATGTTTACATTATACAGTAAGTATATAAATAGTGAATAAAGCAAAAATCTTAGAATTTACTCTCTTATCAATAAAATTGTACTTAGAATTTAGTGGAATAGACTTTGGTTCAAAAAATGCATCAAAACAACTTGAGAGTTTTTATGCGCACGTCAAAAATTGTACATGGATAAAAACACATCCAACGAAAACGTTTCGTATTTGTGTCAGTCAACAAAAATCGATAGTAACGAGATATGTTAAGTGCTAGCAAAAAACTTAAATAATTTTTAAAAAAAACAAGTTGATTTTGTTAAGAGTTAACCGCAAATTTGTCGTTATTGCGACTTGGAATCTTCGCTGTAGTTAGAGCTGCTCGAACGAATGTCTCCCTCCATTTGTCCGGCACTTAAAGCCTTGTAAGCTATTTTTAAAATTAAATAAGTCCAAAATATGTGAAGTACAAGTAACAAACATAGAAGTCCGTTGAAAATGTAGTAAGCCGGAAACATAGGGACAATTGTTGGCGCTTCTATGGATGTGCTGAAACAAACAAGATGTTCAGTTTACTTGCTTTTACTACCACGAGCGTCATTTACCTGTAGATGATCCAAAATGGATAAACGCCCAGTCGGGTGATTATCCACAAGACGGTGAATATTGCGAAAATTATATCGCAAACTTTTTGGTATCCAGAATACTTCGCCATTTTTGCGCCCTCTAAAAATATATCGGCGCAGTCGTGCACGACTAGAACTAAACTACCAATGCGATAGAGATTTGTCACCCACGAAAATGACATGAGGACGATTGTTGCAATGTGATGTATGAACATTTGCCAAAAGTCTTTGCGCTTGACGTCAAAAAATTGACTGACGCACAAAGACCAGTAAAAGGTTAACGAGATCATGTAGTGCCACCACACTCCACTGGGAACCGATTGATGGGGATAACTGTGCCTGAAATTACAAGAAAAAGGGGGTAAAATTACATAAAAAGTAAATATTTATATGTTAATATAAGATTGCGCGGTATCTGTTCTTTTTCGTTATAACTTTCATCAATCGGGATGTATTTACAGGTGTCCAAAGCGCTAACCACTATACTACCGCTTTTCTATTCAATTTTAAGAGATATATGCCTGATGTCAAAAAACTTTTAACAATCCGTTAAAGTTAACGGATGATTTCTATTGGTTTATTAGTACTAAGAAATAATTTCCATTGGTTAGTTAAATTTAACGGTCCGTTAAAAGTTTTATGAAATCAGGAAATAATCAGTCGCAAAACTTTCACCTTAAATTACTCATTCGACTCCGCTGCGTTGTATAAACTTAGCATAAGATAAGGTTTGTCAATTGTTACTAAACTACCCCCTGATATACTCCTTAAATATACAGGGTGTCTCCGGATGCACTTCACATGGCCATGGTTAGGAAAATATTGATTTTTCAGGAAAAACGGTGAAGTGATTTTTCAAAGAACCTGAAATAATCTAAAAACTAGATTTAAACCTTTTATTGTCTAAAATCTAGGGCTTTCGAGTTATGAATTAAAGTAAGTAAAAAAAACGTTGAAAATTGCAAAAAAAAATTAAAAACGTAAATCTACTATTGGCTACTCAAAATTTGTTGTTTATTTAAAATTTGATAAGTATGAATAATTAATAATAATTCTTGAAATACTTGTAATCAAATAAGTACCTGACACATTGAATTGAAATTCGAAAATGATTCACCTATTTTGAGAAGGAAACAGGAAACGAAAACGATCAGGTCTTGCAGGTAATTGCGTTAAGGTAAATAATTATAATAAATTAGCAAAAGGTTGTCAAAATTTCTAAATAATTAATTGTGTATTACGTAGCCTTGCGTTTTTAAAAACATAATTTTGTTAGAAAACGATAAAATCCCACCATATAAATTGTAAAATATAAGATATTTTTGAAATTGATATTCAGTTTTTGTTATAAAGAAACTTTTTAGAGCAGGTAAAAGTCTAAATGATTATTACTGATAAGACGGAAGGTTATTGTTTATACAAAATTCTTATTCCTTTCAAATTAAAACTTCGCAAAAAAAATTATTCAATTTTTATTATTCTCATGTTTCTCCTAAAGAAGTTGGGTTGCCACACCACAAAATGGAATTATGAAATTCTAATGTTTAAGATTTTATTCTCATACCATTGTTCTTGTAAAAAATTTAAGTTGCAAGTACGAATAAAAGTTTTGCACTTCATTTTTAAATTCAACTTTCGACACTCATAAAAGTGGAAATTGTAGTTTCCCTCATTAATCATACAAAAATTTTATTTTTAGCTTCGAATTAAATTGATCAATTTATTCTCAGTACAAAATGAAATTTTTAAATTTGGTATATTTAAAAAATATTGTCTGCCGAGGATATTCACCTCAAAATTTATTGCTTAGAATGTTTAACTGAAATCTTAAACCTTTTATGAATAGCAAATGATAATATTATTATATATGTGCGTTATCAAACGTTCGACCTATATTCTCAAGTTTAACTTGCTTTTATAAAAAAATTCAAGTCTTCTCTGATCAAAATAATAATAAAAATATAAATTTGTTGCCCCGAAGCTACTAGAAATCTCAGATAATTTGTTCGTCTATTTGTACAATTCCAAATTTTTTGTAAAAATTAAAGGAAACATACAATCCATTATTATCATTATAAGTTTTAAACAATAAATCCCTTAATAATTTTAGTTATTATAATATCGTCGGCTTGTTGGTAAAACTGACCAAGTCCAAAATTCATTTTTCGCAGGAGCAAATACAAAATTCAGTTAATCACTATAAATCAGGAAGTTATTGGAAATTTCTGAAATGTTTCCCTATTATATAATAACTACTTTATTCAGTTTTCTAATCTTTATATTTTTACTACTTAGGGCCAGTGCCATCAGTTACTTGATAACACTAAAATACCACTAATGTGTAAATTGGACTTGGTCAGTTTTACCAACAAGCCGACGATATGTAATATGTACATGAGGGGAGTATTATCAGAAAATTAACGAAGAGTTTTTCAATTATAAAATTTAATAACCCAACGAGCGAGTTGGATAAAACGAGCGTCTTTATTAAATTTTTCGATAATCCCACAAAAAAATATTGTGATAGAATAAATTAGTTTACTACAATAATAATTATTGTAATCATTCATACAAATTTTGCAAAACAATATTCAGTGGGATTATCAAAATGGGATTATCAGAATCCTATTATGTTTTGTTTATCTATCATGGGTATCATGATTGTGTGGTATGCTCTTGCTAAGAAATAAAGATATTGGAATAAAACAAATAATTATAAAAATTAATTTGAAGTTAATAAAATTACTATTTAGTATTTTTTTGTATTGTTTTTCGCCAACCTTTTGCACCTCGTAAACCACTAAACCAACACTTCTGAAGCGGAAGCCTGCGTCCCGCTAATATAATAATTTTTTTTATTTATTTAATTTCATTATTTTCTTAGCTCAAAAATTTTTTTTATTTCAAAGTTTTTGAATTCCAAAATTGTCTAGCGTTAGTAGGTCCTGCGACCCTTGCAATAGAAGACCCCCTTATATTTTAAATGGACCTGGCAATGATGATTAATGTTTTTTCAAATTTTCTTTTCTATATCTGATTCGAAAGGAAAAATCAAAGTATTATATGCAGATATTTCCCCAGTTGCATTCTATGCCCCCTAGCCCGTTATTTGATTATCTGTGAATTTCTATAATATTTTCATTAGCCATAATTCAAAACCATTGTATTTAATGATTTATGAAAGATAAACTGTATTTTTCAACTTGAGAATGTAAGTAATTACTTACTTCGCAATCGCCACTTCGCATAGAAAATTTAATATTAATTTTTTAATGTAAAATAAATATATTTCGAATCAGTGAAATCATTATTAAAATTATTTTAAAAAAATTAAAAAAACAGGCCAAGTTCATGGAGGACCATTTATTTCTGATAGGATGGGGTGCGGGGGGGGGGGGGGCAAATAAATATAATCCTGTTAAGAGTATAGGTAAATTTTAACAAAATTTAGCAGATTTTGTGTATACTGTAATTGTGTAATGTAACAGCCTTTATAAAAATTCACAGAAGAAGTTACCACATTGATTTCATTTTTCCTGCTGGGGAGAGAGATCAAATAAACGTAAAGGCTGCTTTAAAAGAAAAAATGTCGTCAACAGGTGGCGTAATTTCAATCGGGGAAAGATAATTCGATTCCTTAAAATAATATAAAATACTCGCAACGACAAAGTCGCCGCAGACATACTAACACGTACATATCTAATGTAACGAAATCTTTTTCCTAAATTTAAATAAAAATAATAATAAAGACGACATTAATTAAGACTTACCAGCACTCGTTAATATCCCATAACCACGGCTTATCCCACAAGATAACTAAACCGAAAATAAAACTACATAAGTAATATAAACAGCGCCAGGCGTTTTCACAGAATTTGACTAAAGTTGACGGTTTGTCTTGACTCCTACGTAATCGTAACCAACGTTCCACCTTACGTTCCGACCAATCCAATTGTTTAGCTAAACCTTGAATCTAAAAGGAATAAGAATTGTATAATACAATGAGGGGTCAACAATAGAATCGTAGAAGGGAAGGTAGGTACCTGTTTGTGATGCATTTTCTTGGTGAAAGAATAAGCCTTATCCAAAATCGGATTGGCCGGAGCCTTTTTAGACCTAAAATTTTTAATACCTATAGTAATGCCGAGGGGAGCAAACCAATATCTAAAATAACATAAAAAGTTTTTGTATAATGGAACGAATCTAACCTCAAAGTCGACTCACTTCTCTAATAAGTAACGTAAACCCAACATTAAAAATGCCAACGGAATCGGCATATATAAATGTTTTGAGTTTGTGTATTGTATCGGCGAATCTGACGATGGGGCGATGTCTTGCCATGTCGTATTTGGGGGCAACCAAACATCCTCGTGCCAAAAACTGTCCGAAACCCATTTCAAAACACCGGTCATTTTTTACTAATATTTGTGCGGCGCTGGTGGACACAAGACACAATAAAACGTGAAGCAATTATACTTTCGACACTTAAAACATAATTTTCAACTTATGTAATGCACTTCCAGTGTAAAATTGAACGAAAATTGAAAATGTTTAATTCTCGACGATAAAAGGCAACACCCTGCCCCACCATCACGTCATTTTTACGCTCGAGTGACGTAACGAATTTACTGATGTCCTCCAAATTCCAATAATCGCTAAGATAAAGCAGATAACTGTCAGATTTAAATACTCGTGCGATAATAAAATATTACAAATTAATTTCCTAATAAAGTAATTAATTCTTTAATACGCCGGATATCTATTTATAATCGACAGGGTGCGACAGAATTGCAAGACAACGTGGGATAACTGTCGTTCGCTTTTGTTGCACAAATGCAAGAAGTAAACAACAAACATAAGTAATGCCCACTTACGGCATTATTTACAATTTTCTTTGATGATCAATCTTAATGAAATAATTTATTGTAGGGGCACCCGGGGTATTACGGTATTAGCGTCCATAGCGGCTTCGCCGTCGTTACTTCGCTGTTACCGTTTTGCCGTCTACCCCGATTTAATTCTTTAATGTCAATTCGACCATCCGGTGTATTTTTTTAATATGTGGAATATTGCGGTACTAATTCTTTATTCTCAACTAGTTTCGCTATTGGCATAATAGCATCATCTGAAAAAATAATTAAACTATAAAACTATTTTTGGCCTTCTTACGTTATCTGTCTACCACTGACGCGTAAGAATGGTTTTACGAAAAATATTTTAATATTCCCAGAAAATTCTTTGAAGCAGGAAATCTTTGAAGTGAGTAGGTCTCTACATCTCTTTCTACATAAATTCTAAAAATTCCTATTTGTGAACAGCCCCTAAGGGATTTTGTTAAAATCTAAAGTATACTTACATATTGATCATATTAGGCTGAACAGGAGAGGGGGGAAGACTAAGAAATATAAATAAAAATTTTAATTTTTTGTTTTGAATTAAAAAAAAAATTTCAAAATTTGGGGGGTGACGATGAAAATCAAATTTTAAATTTGTTATAATTTGGTGTATTTTGTTTATTTTTTAAGAGTTCTGAAGCGGCCAGGGAAAGGGGGTTTAACTACTCGCGTTCTCTCCTTACAGATTTATGAGTTTTAAAATGAAAATTATACATTTTACAATGTAAGAAATTCTTGAATAAATTTATATCTATTAAAAGAATCAGATGTGGCCATGCCCATAACTACATCAAACTTTTAAATAATAAAAAAATTTATAAAATAGGGTATTTACACGATTATTGATTAATATTTATTATTATTATTCAGTAGAATATAATAAAAAAATTATAAATTTAAAAAATTAAAAAATTTTTTTTTTTTTTTAATTTTAAAATTTAAGGATATTTACATGATTATTGATTAATTTTTTAATATCATTATAGAGCAGAATATAATAAAAAAATAAAATTTAAAAAATAATAAAAAAAATAGTTTTTTAATTTACAAAATATTTTTTTTGTGGTTTCGTGTACAAATTTTAATCAAAATCTAATCAGCTCTAAGTCTCAATATTTATGTACAGTATACGAAATTTCATTAAAAAATTCAATTTTTTTAATTTTCAATTTCAATAAAAAATTATAAAAAAAATTTTTTGGAAATGGTGATTTTCCGCTTCTGGGACCCGAAAATGTCTAAATTCATCAAAATCTCAATTTTTTTTATGATAAAGTAAAAATATTAAAAAAATTTTATTTTAAAATTTTTTGGAAATTATAATGTTCAATTTCTGGAAAATGTACGAAAACCAAAAATTTTAGTTGGGGGTGGGTTTAAAATAATTTGTAAAAAATTTACAAAAATTTTTGGGTCTAATACAAATCTAAAATTTTTGAATTGCTAGAATTTCAACTTTTGGGAATATGTACAACCAAGTGTACAACAACCAAATATTTGAGAGGGGGGACATTTATTATATGACGATCAAAATGTATTTCACGTTTATCACAACTTTTTGATAATTTTTGTTTATTTTCGTAATAATAGAAACCGAAGAAAAGAGGGAAATATCTTATTTCTTTTACAGGTTTATAATGTTGATTTTTAATTTAAAAAAAAGAATTACTAAATTTTTGTTTTGAAATTTTTTTTTAAATTGAATTATTTGCCGTTTGAACAAAATTCTCAAGTATTTATGAAAAAAAATCATAGTATAAATAAATTTTTTGTTCACCAATATTATGAATTTTGTAAAATTAAAAACCCAAAAAAATTTTAATATTTTTTTGAATTTTTTTGGAAACTTGAAAAAGTGGATTAACCAAAAATGGAAGGGGGGGGGGGGGAAATAAATAAATGTTTTACGATGATGATCAAATGCATTCTATATCAAGTACATTTTGTTTATTTTTGAAGAAGAAGAATTAATAAATTGTTTATTTACCAATATGATCAATTTTGTTAATCAGCCTAAAAACCTAAAAATCGCCTAAAAAAAGCCAATCGTTCTTTTCAGCGTAAATAACAAAAAAAATTTTTATTAAAAATTTTTGCTTTGAATTTTTTTGAAAACTTAGAAAAAGTAGGATAAATAAATAAATTGGGGGGGGGGGTTAATAAATACATGTTTTACAATGACGATTAAATGCATTCAATATTATTTTTTGAAAAATAAAATGCGCTGCGGGGGGTAGAATTAATATTATTCACCAATATGATCAATTTTTGTTTATTAGCCTAAAAATAATGATTATTTAATACAAAAATTCAATTTTTTCATCGTCAATAACAAAAATTAAAAAAATTAAAATTTTTTTTAATTTTATTAATTTTTTTTAATTAAAAGAAAAAAAAATTTGTTTCTTACTAGAAAAAGCAAGATAACCAAAAATTTGGTTTGGTAAACTAAATATTTTACTATGAAGATCAAATGCATTCTATATTAAGTACATTTTGTTTATTTCTTGAAAAATAAAAAGGGCCGAAGGGGGGTAGAATTAATAAATTGTTTATTTACCAATAAATTAATTTTGTTAATCAGCCTAAAATAATGATTATTTCTTCAATTCAATCAATCGTTTTTTTTCATCGTAAATAACAAAAACAATTTTCAAAATTTTCAAAAAATTTTTTATTAAAAATTTTTCTTTGAATTTTTTTTGAAATTTAGAAAAAGTAGAATAAACAAAAATTGGGGGGCGGAGGGATATATAAATTTTTACAATGATCAAATGCATTCAATATCAAGTACATTTTCTTTAGTTTTTGAAGAATAAAAAGGGCCGAAGGGGGGTAGAATTAATAAGTTGTTTATTTACCAATAAATTAATTTTGTTAATCAGCCTAAAATAATGATTATTTCTTCAATTCAATCAATCGTTGTTTTCAGCGTAAATAACAAAAACAATTTCAAAATTTTCAAAAAAAGTTTTTTTTTTAAATTTTGCTTTGAATTTTTTTGGAAATTTAGAAAAAGTAGAATAAACAAAAATGGGGGGCGGAGGGATAAATAAATATTTTACAATGATCAAATGCATTCAATATCAAGTACATTTTGTTTAGTTTTTGAAGAATAAAAAAGAAGCCGGGGGGGGGGGGGCTTTAACTTTTGTTAAAAATAATTTTTTAATTAAACTAAAATTGAATAATTTTTACTTTGAAGTATTATGGAAATAATGATATTTCAAAAATAATGTTTTAACATTTTTATTTTAATTCTTACAAATGTTTGTATACGTTTGTAATTACATAGTTGCAATGTTGGAATCGTTTGTAATTATTGGAAATTATATATTTTAATCAGGCGTTATTATCTACAATTTTTGCGATTATTATATTTTCTTGCCAATTTGTTATAATTTTGAAGATAACTTTATTGAAGGGGGGCAGCGCCAATCTGACCTCCATAACAAACGCATATAAAACTTAATTGTTACCTTGAGCAACCTGCTCCTACCATTTTGTACTCGAAACATTTAAAGCTTTAAAATTATTTAGCAAAAAAAATGCCGCCGTAGGCGATTTTTTGAAAAAAATTAAATCATTTTTACATGTTCTCAATTTTAAGTGCTGTTTACTTAAAAACCTCACACAACTTTTTTATATTTATGGGAAAAGGAAAGTTTTGTATGGGGCAGCTACCGGTAAGCGACAACCGACGCGCATGAAAGTCATAACGAGATTCTAAGAGTTACAAGCATGGTTCTTTATATAAAAAAGTATAAAAAGGTCATCAAGAAGTAATGAAGAAGATGAGAGATAAAGAAGTATGAAGAAGAAGCAGACCTTGATTGACTTTTGATTATAATATAATGCATCTGGTCAGCAGGAAAAATTTACATCTACAAAATACTTCATATAATTGCAAATTTGTATAACAAAAATAAATCGTTGTTATCTCAGGTAACTGAGATAAGCAAAAAGATAAGATATGGTGCAATTCGAGTTTGTCAAAATGCTGACATATTTCATCAAAATTAAGTGTTAATAATAATATGTTTGGCAATAAGGTTCAACGTGCCAAAAGTTTCAACACGCGAACGAGAAGAAATGAAGAGCTTCAACTTCCGGAATCGTCTCACCTGAGTCGCAAAGGCACAATTTCTCCTGTCAATTTTGACAGCCCAAAACAAGAAAGCTTCAGGGAAAGCTTATGGAGAAACTTGCAGTTTCGCAAATCCGCACGATCGAACACGTTGGAAAAGCGGAAATCGGTTTCATTGGACGATGTTATTTTTCAAACCAGATTTCCCAACGAACCCTTGCGGCCGAAAGGTTCTGGAAAAAGTGGAAGTGCTATCGGAAAAAGTGTTAAATTTCAATTGAGTACTTCGGATTGTGAAATTCAAAATATAGCTGACAATAACTTCGAGTTCAATAATGTCATCAAGGAACTGCAAATGAAACATAGGAAAAACTCTAACGTAAGTAATTGCATGTTTATTGTTTTTTTCCTTATCTTCCTTTGTTGTATTCTCCGCAATTGCGAAATCCTTTGAAACAATGCTCGATTTGGAGTGGAGAATTTCAATTCTAGAATTTTTTCTTTTTTTCGATCGCTTTATATTTTCCTAAATATGATACAAAATATGCTAGATTCTGCTACACTTTAACTTAATTTTTGTTGCATAAACTAACTAAAGTATTCTAAAGTATTTTCTCAGAAACGGTTGCTCATAGCACTTGAAAAAAAAGGTGTTAGATTAATTTTTGTGCTCTTTCACCTTGCCAATACTAGAGTTACACTTGAGAGGTTCCCCTCGTTAGAGGTGAGCTAATTACGAGATTGGATAACTGAAAGACTAAACAACGAACTTTTAATTTAACTACGACGAAAAATTAAATTTATTACAAAATTTCGTAAACAACCAATAAATGAATAAATAATTATCAGTTACCTTGACCCTTTGACCTTAAAATTATTCTGGCAATATTAAAAATCCACCTTGTGATTAAGAGGTCAATTAAATTAAAATTTTAGAAAATTCACCCATCAAATCTCTGCCAAATAATATTAACTATAACAGGCTTAAACTCAGTGGATTGGAAAAAAACAACCGCATACAAATTACAAATTAATTTTAATTGTTTTGATGATTCAAAATAATTTGCAGTCAATGCAATATTGCAAACAGGAATTAAACAAAAAATGAAAAAAATATTTTTTTTATTATCTTCGATAAGATTAGAAGGCATAGCTGCTTGACCCAACAGCAGTCTGCGGTCTGAGGGTTAATTTTATGAATTAAAAAATTTAATCACTTAAAAATCACATTTTATCCACCCACGATAATTTGTTTAAAGTTGTCATTAAGAATCCCACACAAATGAGACGGATCGTTGATTAGGGTTCCAACATTTTATCAAATTGTTGATTCGTTCACCCAAACTATCACAGTTTGAATTGATTATTAATCCGATAAAATAACTTGAATATGAAGGGGGAAAACCCCATCGTTCCCCAAAAAACCCAAATTTTGAAAAAATGCGATTCTTAGGATGTCCTTGACCTTTTGAAATTTTTGTAATTTTTGCGTAACTCATGATTAAATAATTATAGTAATTAATTAAGTTTTATCCAGTGTGACGTCACATATTTACATGCCGAAACAAAATGAAAAATTTAAATTGGTTTTAAAGACCAATCATAGAGCATTCTTTCGCTTTTGTTTTTATTGTTCTGATATTATCCAAATGAAACATATATTAGTAGTATAACTATGCGGATCCTGGACCATTTCTCCCATAAAAAATGCATGGAGTGATTTTTAAAATAATTTTACTTGTGTACACTATGTGTAATGTGTACACTAATTCCCAGGATTGTTACTAATTCCTCACTAATTCCCCTAAAATATTATAATTCCCTATTAATTTTAGAAAATATTTAGTAATTCCCCGAATTCCCTACTAATTTACCAAATCTATTACGTAAACTAAACCACAAAATGGTGTAAAATAAATATCTTTACAATACGCTATTTGGATATCCCAAAAGAGCGTACACCGCGCCATCTTCTGGTCAATTATGGCCAGATTCTCACCTAATTTATACATAAAATCACCGCCTAGGCGGCGGCACCATAGCTATCCAACTAGCGTATAGATATTAAAATAAAATAGCTAACACCATTCCATGCGGCCATGCCCCATATTTTTAGAAAACCAGTTTTTTATTGTAAATGCTAAAATGATAAAACGTAGGAGTAATCCGGGGGGTCTGGGGGGCATGGAATAGTGCACTATTTGCTCTTTCTTCACGGGTTATTCAGTTATCACCGTTTCGAAATAATTAACAAGAAATGCACTGGAGGGCGTTCCACGCCCGCCAGACCCCCCGTATTTACACCTTTATTTAATATTAAGGGGTAACCTACAAAAACCAACGAAACATTCCACTTTTTGGAACTCTTAGAAAGAAGGCATATTTTAAAAACCCAATTTTTTATTGTAAATGCTAGAATGTTTTTAGTACCCTGCGTATGCTATGGTAACAGAAACTTCTACAAACTCAAAACGTAGGAGTAATCCGGGGGGTCTGGGGGGCATGGAATGCCCTCCAGTGCACTATTTGCTCTTTCTTCGCGGGTTATTCAGTTATCAACGTTTCGAGATATTTAGCATCGAGATAATTACAAAAGACCCCCCGGATTTACACCTTTATTTTATGATATTAAGGGGTAACCTACAAAAACGCACAAAACGTTCTAATTTTTGGTACTCTAAACAAGAAATTCGGGAATAATCTTAGAAAATCTTATGATTGCACTAGAGTAGGGTTGCCAATCCGTCCCGGTATACCGGAACATGTCCCCGGTTTGGAACACCTGTCCCGGTCGTCCCGGTTGATCTATAAAATGTCCCGGTATTGGAGTATTTTCCAGTTCTAAATTTTTTTTTATTTTTATAATACTAAACGGTAAGCAGGAGGAGCTTTTTTCTTTAGTTATAGCCAAATGTCCCGGTCAGTGCTTACACAACTATAGTAACCCTACCTTACGGCATAGGATCTGCTCACTTCTAGTGTACAAAAATTTGTTTTGTGACTTCTCCTCGCTCCGTACCCAGCAAAGAGGAAGTCTTACATCAGAAAATATATAAATTTAAATATGTGAGCTGTTGTAGACAAAACAAAAAGTGATTGCCCACATTCATTGCCAAAATTAAAAGGTTCTGCTATCGTCAATCACATCATCAATTACAACATTGATTGTAAATGTAGGGGAGACCGGGGTAAGTTGCAACAGGGGTAAGTTGCAACAGTGTAGATAACTTTGTGACGGATAAGATAATAGATACCGCTATTGGTACACAATACGTGTAACTTAATGGTTCTTAGATGTGTCAGGTAGAATCATGCCAAATAGCTGCAGTATGTGAGTAATCGACACATCTGTGTTCCCGACAGAATAATTAATTTTGCTATTATTGTCAATGAAGTTGCATTATTAAAGTATCAAGTGTCATGGTGCTTTTATTTAAACTTTGCGATATAGAGTAAACATTTGTCTTTCGTTCTGCGTAAAAAAATCATCAAAAAAGTTTTCAAGGTAAAAGTTATACAACTTATAAAACTAAAAAGTGTGGCCGGGGCACGTTGCAACAAACTGTGACAATGTAACCCGTTTACATATTTGGCAGTTTAAAAACAAACAAAAACAAATATAAAAAGTCTGATGTGAACACCACATGATTTTGTAAACATCTTACAAGAATCTCGTTAATCCATTCATGCGTGTCACGAATAAATACGCTTTTGAATGAATGAAAAGTGGGTGCAATGTAGACTTTGCAAAATGTGGGCACACTGGACCTGTGCAAATAGAGACCGGTTGTATATATGTGTAAATTGTACCTAATATTGATGATAGTGCTTTTGAATAAGTGTTGCAATTTACCCCCAGGATGTGTTGCAACGTGCCCCGAACACGGGGTACATTGCAACACGATCACCTTTTTTATTAACTTTATGTAATTTGTCCATTATTGTTTTTAAGTTCATTAATTTTATAAACATATGTTCCTTAAGGACCAATATACATATGTCGACCAATATTTGAAGTTTTTTTTCCATAATAGTCTTTAAAAAAAATTAAGATTAAAAAGTGTTGCAACTTACCCGGTCTCCCCTATTAAATAATATTAAATTTCTACAGATTATTTAAAAAATAATTAAATTTTACAGATTATTTCTTTTTATTGTTTAATTATGAAGTTACTTGGTCACCAAGGTTGTGCACCCTGAAGGCCGCACTGATTCGGCTGATTCGCACTGATTGGCAAAGAAAGTTTATCTATATCCTAATATATAAAATCCTAGCACGCTGCTGCTCCTGCTACAGCGTGACATTTTTTGGTGGGAAAAAACACTCCGATTGGTCGATTTTTAATCCAAACCGGAAAATTTGAATTTTTAAGCAAAAATGAGGGAAATTTAACCTTCGGCTAGAAAATATTAAAATTTGGAAAGCACATTTACTTAATTACCTTAGTGCTCATGGAATTTAGCAGCAACTTTTTGTGTTACTTTCAAAGTTAATTATAAAAATAATATAAAAATATAAAGTCAAAGTTGTAAACCGGGGGGTCTGGGGGGTGTGGAACACCCTCCAGTACATATCGCAGAATTTCCACTCTTTTAGAATACTTGAAGAAGCTTTACTGTCGAAATTATAGGTAAAAGTGTAAACAAGGGGGTCTGCGGGTGAACACCCTCCAGTACATATTATAAAAAAAGAAATTTTGATTGCCCGACCGTCGGCACATCAAGTTTAGTTTTAGCAGCAACTTTTTGCGTTACTTTAAAAATATAGAAAAACGGGGAATCCCCCAGTAGCTGAAAACAAAACAAAATGTTTAAATATTATACCGCTGAATAACCAACGGGCTTTCCAGCTAGTATTTCTACCATTCCCTAGATTTCTTAAAATTTCCTGATATTTTCTGAGGTTTTATAGCATTTTCTCAGATTTTTCTTAACTTATACACCAGATTTCCCTATCAATTCCCTTTGTCGTTTCTAAATCTACACGAACGAAAGGGACTGAACTTGTGACGCTACGCGGCATCTGTGATACTGCATTCATTTAAAATCTGATTTAGTCACGATTACGATAGCGGTGTAATGAGGGTGAGGGGTATTCCATACCCATACCTCCCAGAACTTCCGGTCGATCAAACGAAGGTTTATAATCCCATATTTTTTCATCTCGTTGTAATATTTACGTCTTTAGCCGGCCAATTACGTACGGCGCTTACTCGCTAAATACATCCCCGAAATCAATCCACTTCGGCTAGGAAGACCGAACTGGGCAAACGTTTGTGACACCTATCACTTAGAGTGACAGAATATAGAATCTGTAGAAAAGTAGTTTCATTATTGCCCACCTTGTATTGGGCATTAACGTCATTGCCCGAACAATGATGTAAAAACCACATCTAAAATTTTAAATGTTAACATCGCCCAAAATCAGGACCGAATTAACCGTAAGACCTGTTAGGCTATAGCCTAGAACCCGAGCTCATCGGGGGCTCTTAAATATGGTCCCCGCTTTTTTCAGTACAATAAAAAAAAAATTTTATTGTGATTTTACTACTTGTTAGCCTAAATTTAGCTAAAAAAAAGGTTGCCGAAAAATAATAATTTGTCACTTTACAGAAAGTGGGCCCACAAAACGTCATAACATCATAAGTAATACCTAATCCGGCCCTGCCCAAAATGCATGGTCATTGACGGCAATGACCGGTCAATGCCTACTTAGCTAAACGTCAATGTTATTGTCCGGCCATTAACGTTAATGGCCGAATTGTTATCATTGACCGTAACATAGGTATATACAAATTTTGGTTTGTGAAACCGAAGGTCTGGGAGGTTGAAATACCCCCAGTACTACAGTACACCACATGACCACATCTGGGCAACGGTCAACTCAGGAGAAACTCGGCACGGCATTCAGTCAATTGACCAGGCAACTCGGAGACGATCAATTCAACGACGCTGGCAGTAAAACGGTAACGTCGCTTCAATCGGTTTGCCGAGTTAAACATCGCTCAGTCGACTGGTCGCCTCCTTGACGAGTAGCCTAATGGATCGTTTCTCAGTGGCGAGTTGATCGTCGCTCAGTTGCAATCGACCAATTGTCGTGATTTGTCAGATGATATTCAGAAATCGTCAATTATAATTCAGATTTGTCAACTGACGATTTCTGAATATCAACTGACAAATCTGAATTACAGTTGACGATTTCTGAATATCAGTTGACAAATCTGAATTACAATTGACGTTTTCTGAAAAGCAGTTGATCTTTTCTGAATTACTGGTGGAAAAGGTGAAGTAAGGTGCTAACCTTGCTAGACGCATAGTCCATAAGTAAAACTTAAGCTTTTTAGATTTAATAAAATCGACCACAGATAACACATGTGGAACTTCAATCTGTCAAACCGAGGGGTTGGGGGGGGGGGGTACCGATAACCCCCCCCCCCCAGTGCACCCTCTATGGTGATCGTGAATCTCAGATTTTAAATTAATAGTATGGCAGACACTCGGTAATATAGATTTACGGAAACCTTCGCATCCGATCCACTGAGTTCGTATTGCATATGAGTCCAACAGAGCACAGCCCCTGATCTAGGATGTTTCCGAATCGGAGCAGAAACTTGACATTGGCGCCCCGCCCCTTTCTCCAGCATTTGAGTTTATAGATTTCAAAAAATTTAAAACATTAATTTGTCTTTCCATTGCATTGGCTTCCGGGGCAAGTACCCTAGATCCCTTCAACCCTCTTGATCCAGGGCTGCATATTTTCCAAACCAATTTAAACAGCCGCGAGGTCTTAGTGCTGATTGTTCTGTAGCAGACAGAAAACGCTAAAGAAGATAATAGTTCCACGAATCAAGTTACTTGATGACGCGCAGCGAATATTTAACGCGGTTCCATTATAATTATCGCGGGGCGTTAAAATTTTTATGAAGATTGGCTTAAGCCTAAAATTTGTTGAATAAAAATGTCTGAATCTGCTAGTCGATGATCAAAATATTTTTTTAACTAGATGAATTAAAGTAATGCGGCAATGTGCATCGGGGGGTCTGGAAGGTATGGAATAAATTAATTAAACTTTACGCCCTTGTCGTACAATATACCATTAAACAGCCTGATAGTGCATAGAAAAATCCCTAATCTGAATTCTATCGCAATAAAATGGAATTCAAGGTTTTCCATATAATAGATATTAATCATCAAGATATCAATACTTCTATGGAGTACCCACATACCTATTTAAATGTCGTACGCAATAAAAAATATTCAAATAATAGTAAATTTATTTTTAAAATAGTTTGGAAAAAAACAAACCAAAGGGTGGTTAGGATGCGGGTGAGGACGTTAATTACTCCACCCATCCATTCAAGTGACCTTTAATTGTGTGAACCAATTTATAGCGCAGTGATCATCGAAAGGGTGATTTTTTACATTCCGGAAAAAGAAAGCTATGAATAAAAGAAGTGAGGGAACAAACACTCGAGTGTACTTGAAGTTATCTTTTGTTTTTAATTGGAACGACTTAACCAACCTACATAGATATTTTATTCATGAATGAATAAGCAGTCACAGTCGTTTACATATTTAAATTATGTTCGTTAATCACTCCGATAAATAAAATGATGTCAAAAGTTAAGTTGCAAGTAATAAAATTAAATATTTTATCGGGTCATTGATATAGGGACACTTTCTTTTGCACTCGGTTATCAATAATTAACCGAGGCACACGCCTGGTACAGAGGATTGGAAAGCGAACCGACCTCTCGCCCGGCAGATGAAGAGTTAATGAGCGTAAAACATTGGCGCATTATACAATTAATTCATTAATTAAACAATTTAAGGGCACTTAAAAGTAGTGGAATGACTAATAGGGAGTGTCTTATCAATAAACAAGCAATTGGCTGTTCGTTACACACAAGACGAACTACATTTGACGATCACAAACGGTTTTAGACAACGCCAAATTTAATTTATCAAAATTAAGAGGAAAACATACCGGATGCGGCTTATACGTTTCCGGAGATGAAAACCGATGATGACATTATTGTTTTAGTCTAAAATTACATCAACACCGTAATGTGCGATTATCGGAGTGTGCAAAATTGGCTTGAAATTTTGAGAAAAACTACAGAAAATTATGATCACGGATTACCCACCACCGACGTTCTCCAAGACAGTGCGGACGATTTTGAAAATATGAGCGACGTCGCGGTGCGAAGTGACGTCCAGTGCGGCAGTGAAAATGGTGATATGGAAATTTTGAGATTGAGTGGTTCGTACGAAAACATTTGGAATTGTACGACAAATTTTGTCGACGATAGCGACCTTAAGCGCGGGCACGTGTGTCGGATTTCCATCGAGTTTGACGAATCGGTTCAGGAATTGTGCGTGGATCCCATAGTCCTAACCAAAATAGATTTGACTATCCCGACCAGCATTTTGCAGTGGAAAACCGATCTCATGTATGAGTATTGCAGCGAAGAAGACGAAATCCAGGTAGGCGATTTTAAACTCCCCCCCCCCTCCCCGGTCACCATTTTTAAATTTTATTTTTGTTTTTTTTTCTAATGTTTTGCTTAAAAATGCAAAATTCAAATACATTTCACCTTGCAATTTTTAATTACCACGGCCGATAATCGTAGAATTTTAATTGTTAAAATAAATAAATTGTCGTGTAGAATCTACACGAAAAAAACAACAACAATAAAAGTTTATAATTGCGCAATTATTGTAATAAATTACCCAAATTGTTTACGACCTTGTCTCGCTTCTTTATAAACAGGGTTTATAAGTTTAACCTCGGAGCGCTTACGGCCATCTAGCGCACGAAGACAGCAACTCGACTTATCTACCCTTAAATTACTTCATCGGACGATAGGTTACGAATTCGCGATTTTACGAAAAAAAAAGAACGTCGACATTTTTTTGTTTTCGAATTTCTTTCTACGTTTATGTGGTTTCCTTAAGCGGCGAGCTTCCTGTTTTTTCTATAATCTCAAAACACTTTTCCTTGATTTCGGCTATTTTTAAACATTCACTTTTCATCCAATACTTGCGGTTTGTTTTTGCTGCTTTGGAAATAAGTCACCGATATTTCTGCGAATTTCCTAAGATTTTCTACTCTTCTTCCAATTCCTTATTTTCTGAGATTTATTCAATTTTTGAATTTTTATGAGATTTTCTAATATTTTTGCGAATATAATAAGATTTTCTGTAATTTTCTAATTTCTTGGAATTCCTGATTTCCTAAGATTTTCTTAAAATTTGTTAGATTTCCTAAGATTTCTTAAGATTTTCTGTGATTTTCTAATTTCCTAGAATTTCTTACTTCTTAAAATTTTCTTAAAATTTGTTAGTTTTCTTAAGATTTCTTAAAATTTTTTGAGATTGCCTAATATTTTCTAAACTTTAATAAGATTTTCCAAATTTCCGCGAATTTCCTAAGATGTTCTGCGATCTTCTACACTTCTTCGGATTTCATATTTCGTAAGATTTCCTGATATTTGAGATTTTTCCTGAGATTTTCTTGAATTTACTAAAATCTCTTAAATTTATTCAGATTTTCTGAGATTTCCTAATTTTTCCGCGAATTTCCTAAAATTTTTTAACTTCCTCGAATTCCTTATTTCCTAAGATTTTCTTGATTTTCTTAAAATTTGTTAGATTTCCCAAGATTTCTTAAATTTTTTTGAGATTGCCTAATATTTTCTAAACTTTAATAAGATTTTCCAAATTTCCGCGAATTTCCTAAGATGTTCTGCGATCTTCTACACTTCTTCGGATTTCATATTTCCTAAGATTTCCTGATATTAGAGATCTTTCCTGAGATTTTCTTAAATTTACTAAGATCTCAGGGATTTCCCAAGATTTTCTGCTCATTTTCGGATTCCTTATTTCCTACTATGTTATAAGATTTTCTTGAATTTCCTAAGATTTTCTGCGAATTTCTAGAATTTTTTAAGATTAACAAGATTAAAATTTTCTTAAGATTTAAGATTTTCTGCGATTATCTACACAGCCTCAGATTTAGAATGTTCTATGTTTTATTATGATTTTCTGAGATTTATGAATTTTTTAAAGATTTTCTTGAATTTCTCCTAGATCTACATAGATTTCTTCAGATTTTTTTTTTATATTTCCGCGGATTCTTTATTTCTTAAGATTTTCTTGATTTTCTTAAAATTTGTTAGATTTCCTAAGATTTCTTAATATTTTCTAAACTTTAATAAGATTTTCTAAATTTCCCTGAATTTCCTTAGATGTTCTGCGATTTTCTACACTTCTTCGGATTTCATATTTCCTAAGATTTCCTGATATTTGAGATTTTTCCTGAGATTTTCTTGAATTTACTAAAATCTCTTAAATTTATTCAGGTTTTCTGAGATTTCCTAATATTTCCGCGAATTTCCTAAAATTTTCTAACTTCCTCGAATTCCTTATTTCCCAAGATTTTCTTGATTTTCTTAAAATTTGTTAGATTTCCTAAGATTTCTTAAAATTATTTAAAATTTTCTAATATTTTTTAAACTTTAATAAGCATTTCTAAATTTCCGCGAATTTCCTAAGATGTTCTATGATCTTCTACACATCTTCGGATTTCCTCAGATTTCCTAATATTTGAGATTTTTCCTGAGATTTTCTTGAATTTACTAAGATCTCAAGGATTTCCTAAGATTTTCTGCGAGTATTTGGATTTTTCTAAGATTAAAAAGATTAATATTTAATAAGATCTGTATTACTGCGAATTTCCCAAGATTTTCTACAATTTTCTACACTTCTTCAATTCCATATTTCCTAAGAAGTTTTTCTGAGATTTTCTTGAATTATTTCAAGTTTCCTAGGATTTTTCTTAATTTGTACACCGGATCTCCCTAGCGATTTCCCCGTTGATAAAATCTGGATGCTTCTGTACCGTAACATATAAAACTAACAGTAGCAAATGGTGTAACAAGGACAAGGGGGGACGTGCTGAACCCGCAGGTTATGCCCCATTCTCCCCATTCTCAGCTACCGAAAGTTTATAATATGTGCATGTGTGGGATTTTATGAAATTTAAACCTTTCGTATTTTCAATACAAATATATCTGATGTATGTATTTCATGGCAGTATGAACTGGGGGTCTGAGGGACCCCCCAGTATGGACCACCGCACTGTATCTTGCCGAAATTGAATTTGCAATTTTAAAATACACATTCAAAATTTTTAATCATATCCGGCGTTGTAGCCAAATGCAACTAATATAACGTGGTAAATATTAAATAATATTATTAACCATCGGATTCTCGTTAATCCATTGGCGCTAAATGTGATTCGGCCCAATCAAACAATCAAACAATTTGAACTACCTACCTGTATTACCTTTGGGATCTAGAAATCGATGCGGTCATATTATGTACCCTAAGAAAATCTATCCGAAACACAAACAAATTCGGGATTTTCTTGAGAAACAAAAGAGAGATTTATCAAAATTTGCCGCAAATTAGTTGACTAGGCGCCAAGACGCGAGTGAAACGGAGCATTTTAGCTCAAATATATTCAATTATATTTTGAATTAGAAATTTTGAGATTAGAAATTAGATGTGGATAAAGATGAAAACCATAGTTAAATTAGAAAATTTATAAAATTAATGGTTCAAAACAATAAAAAGGTAAATTTGATACGGAGACATATGGGTAATTTATCGCTTATATTTAATTTTTCCAGTTTATATTGGATTAGAATTAAAAATTAGCCGGGCAATGTTGAACTCTACTTGAACAAATGTTTGATAGAAAAAGTGGTAAAAATATTTTAACCGCAAGTAGTAAGCGGATTTGGTTGTCTGACCTTCGGCTTTGGACAGGAGGGGCTCCTGTTCACAGATTCCATAGATATTTTCGACCGATTCTAATGTATTTCAATGAGAAAGTTGGATTCGTTCATCAAAAACTGCGTGTTGTGTTTGGAACAGTTTGAATTTGTTGTGCAAAAAGTTGGAAGACATACGACATCTGGTCTGGAAATCCGGTTTCCATTATCATCAAACAGATTTTGCGTTATCTCTACAGTGCGTTTAAAAGTCTGTTCTAAGAAAATACTAGGAAATTCATTATGCCAACATTTAGCAATTATTGCGGTCAATTGCTGACCTTCACAACGAACCACGCGATTCTTATCAAAACTCGGGAAAAAACCACTATAATGAAGACAATCCTAAGTACTACTAATAATGCATGATAGTATTAATTACCCCGAGAGCTCGAAGATTACCAGAATTTAAAAAAATACATCATACGATAGCATGATTTTTATTGATTCATAAATCAATAAATCAATAAAGAGATTTGCTTTATCCGCGGGTGTTGTGGATTTAGTGACGCACAAGACACAGGAAACAAAATAATATAACGGGAAAACTTGTGAGTTGGTTAATACTCATATCAAATCTGACGACCTTCTATATTCCGTATGAATGGCAAGATTTTTCTTTTTGGCTTTCAATATTACGAACAGTACCGCGTAATGTTCACACCGGCCGACTAGGAAGCAAGTAATCGCAGTTCAAATTATGGTCGCCTCGAATAGACTGCTGCGACCTAAAGGCCAAAATAAGATCTGTGGGCTATGGGGAAGACAATGGGAAACCACGCCATTAATAATTAAATTTTCTTGGCGTTAGCCAAGTAGTCGCCTACGGGTATATTTAATTTCAGGGGGGGGATATTTTAAAAAAATAAGCAAAATATTGAAAAATATATAGGTATTTAATAAGGACATTGGTATAAACATCTATAAAACCTTGGTTTGGATTTCTATTATAGAAACAGGGTGGGGAACTCCTGACCAGCGACGGCGTCAAATTGAACCCAATATATTTGGGGTGGGCAGGACCACACAAAAGTTATAAATGAACTCAAAAAAATACATTATTGAAATAAGCACCTAAAAAATTATGGTGAGCACTCAATCATCAGGGTGAACAAGTGCCCACCCTGGCCCACTCCTGGCGTCGTCAGTGCTCCTGACCCAACATGAGTTGTTTGACCTGTTTAAATTCCTAAATTTACATCACGATTGGAACGATATGGGAAATGGTGATGTATTTTTCCTTCCTTATTCAAATAGCTTTAAGGGAATATTAACTTTAAACTCCTGGCACCAGCCTTCTCAGTGGACATCGACGAGGTAACTGGTGTTATCTTCTTTATCTTCTTGGTCTTCTTCTTTTTCTTTTTCTGTTAATCATTGACGATTTCTATTACCTTGATTTATTTTCATCTCAATTTCCGTCTCCGCCGTCATACATGGCGTTTCACAAAAGTGAGCTCGATATCTAACTCTTGGGTACGCCGCTGGTAAATCGACATTCAATGCAAAAACGTCATTTAGGTCTGGTTTTCAGGCTCAGAGACAAGGTCAGAAAAATTCTGATAAAATTTGTTGAGTTCACGGCATAGCAGTTCAATGCTTTAATTTATAATAAATATAATTAACAAAAATTTCCAGGAATTGAAGTCAAAAGGCTTAGGCAAAAAATAAAAAAGATTAAAATTATAAATCACAATAATATTTTAACATTTTTTTATTATCATTGCATTGTCTGACCTGGGGAAGGGGGGGTATTCCATACCCCCCCCCCCCCAGACCCCCCGGTTAGAAATTCCATAATTTTATATTACCCTGTCCTGAGCCCGTCAAAGGAAAACATTATAAGGAATGAAACGGAAACATTACGATTTTAGTTTCTATGAACAAATTCATTTAAACAAAGAATAAAATAATTGAATTAAAATAAAAAAAGTTGAAAAATTTTATACGAAATTTCTCCTGGTGTTAATTCCCCTGAATTGCTTTAAGATTTTATTTAAAATTTATTCCTAAAATTTCCTTTCCTTGGCTGCTCTATAAATAGTATTCCTAACATTTTCTTTAGGGGACGTCCATTAATTACGTTAGGCTATTAGGGGGCGGGGGTCCAACCAAATCTCACGCAATCTCGCATGCGGAAGAGAAACTGTAAAATTGTGGGAGAACTGGATTAAATTAAGTAAAACAAACAATCTCACGTGAGATTAGATGAGGGGTGAGGGGGGTGGGTTAAATCTCACGACATCTCACCAGGCGGGGCAGGGGGGTGTCAAAAAATCTCCAAAATTGCCTCACTCAATAAATGCACGTCCCCTTATCTTGTATTTCTTAAGATTTCTTGGTATTTTTTATGATTTCCCTGGATTACTTATAAGATTTTATTGAATTTTCTAGGATTTTCTATTTCCTAAAATTTTCTAGAAAATTTCTTTGGATTTTCTCAGATTCTCTTTTACTTGAATATCAGATTTCCTCATTGATTCCCCCTTCGGCCATTGACCTGGTAGTTAGTTATACATACAAAACGTAATAGTTAATCCGGGGGGTCTGGAGGGTATGAAATACTCGTGAGAAAACTCCACGATCTATATTTTTGAGCGAAAACTAAAAAAGAAAAAACTACGAATTCTGTCCATTACTTTGAGTAATCTATGTTTTAGCGAAACCTCAGTATCTGACTCCATGTTCATCTATTATTGTTTTCAAACTCTCAAAAACGGTTATTTCTCTAGTAGTTAGTAAGATAAGGAGGCGTCGATTAATTACGTGAAGCGTTTGGGGGGGGGAATCTCACCAAATCTCACGTGGGG
Source organism: Cantharis flavilabris (assembly GCA_949152465.1). Classification (NCBI taxonomy): domain Eukaryota; kingdom Metazoa; phylum Arthropoda; class Insecta; order Coleoptera; family Cantharidae; genus Cantharis; species Cantharis flavilabris. Next base: position 8,418,144 of record OX424438.1, read on the forward strand.
GAGAGGGGGGTCTCGGCAAATATCACGTAATTTTTTTGTGTTTTTCTTTTTAAATAAAAATAAATTAAGCAAATTATGCTTTTTTAATAAATACAACGCAATCAAGCACAGATTAACGCATTTACACTAAAAATACGCATTTTAAAAAATCTCACGTGAGATTAGAAGGGGGGGGGAGGGGGTCGAACCAAATCTCACAACATCTCACCGAGGGGGGTGGGAGGGTCTAAAAATCGCCAAAATCACCTCACGTAATTAATGGACGCCCCCTAACTGATAACACTATAAGGTATACGGTTCAAATCTTAGGAGAAATTAACTTTTTTGTTACCGAATCCGTGGATTGGAGAGCATGCAAAGCCGTTAGTCTCTCTGGCCTAGGTTGATCAATAGCTATTATATCAACAATAAAATAGAGTAACAGGTAGGGGCGGAACTACCGGGGTGCGGTGGGTGCCCCTAGTTCTGTTGTGACCTTCCCCAATTTTTTGAAAAAATTTAATTGGGTCCTCCTACGATCAAAGGGGGTCAATTCACTTTTCATATCAGTGAAAAATGTGAAAAACATAAAAGTGAAAAAATCAGACAATTAATGGTCTGAACTAGAGAAGAATGCGGGACTACTTTTCTTGTCCCGTCCCGTCCCGCAGTGCAGGCTCGACCAGTAGGTCCCGTCCGGTCCCGCACGTCCCGCAACTCCCGCGGGTCCGGCAAATCCCGCCCGCAACACTTTCGAGTTTGTGATTGGTTCTTTTCTTTCAACCAACAGCCAATGAAATTGCAAAACGTTTTACAAACGAAGATGTACCTAAAATTGATAGTTCGGATTTGGATTTGAGATCATATTGTAATATAGCTGTATTAAAAATTAATAAAACAATGTCAGTAATTCAATATTGGAAGACAGTCGCCAAGAATTTAGTGTGTAGTACTGCGCGGGACTAAATTGGCATCCCATCCCGCGCGGGATTAAATTTGCATTCCGTCCCGCGCGGGACTGTGGGACTGTACATTCGGTCCCGTCCCGTCCCGCGCGGGACGAGGCGGGACGGGACGGGAATTTTCTCGTCCCGCAGCTACGCGCGGGACGGAATGCTAATTTAATTCCGCGCGGGATGGGATGCCAATTTAGTCCCGCGCAGTACTACACACTAAACACTACCGCTGAAATAATAAGTTGAAAGTTATATAGTAGGTACTAGCTGATCCAGTGAACTTCGTACCACCTAAAATTGATTCGATTGTATAACTCTTCAAGAAAGAGCGTTCATTAATTACGTGAGGCGGTTTTGGAGATTTTTGCCCCCCCCCCGTGAGAGGTGGTGAGATTTTCTTCTATCCCCCCCCCCCTTCTAATCTAATCTCACGTAAATTGGTTGTTTTACTTAATTTAACTCAGATCTCTCGCAATTTTACAGTTTTTGGCGGAAAAAAAATTACGTGATATTTGCCGAGACCCCCCCTCTACCCCATGTGAGATTCAGATTGATCCCCCTTTTAAACGCTTCACGTAATTAATGAACGTTCACGTTCACACGGAAACACACGGAAAAAGATTAAGAAATAAATTTCTAGATGTGTAGATGCAGATGCACCTCCCTGAAAATAATCCTGCCGGCGCCCATGAATGCGGACCTTTTATTTCTTGCGGCCCGCCTTTAACTCATAATCTGCCCGAGTGGCCCCTAGGCAGCCTTCACATTATATGATTTCTCTTATGATTTATCATAGGAAAAAGCATAAAATGTAGTTTACACGATATCTTTTATAATTTTAACTGCGAATCAGTGGCAGATTTGCAAAAATTGCCGCCAGTAGGCTATTCAATTTTTGCCGCCCCTACTGACCTCTGAAATTCGGTACCCTAGTTTTTCAAATTATAGCAATGATTAATAAAAAAAAATGAGTAAAATTTACTAAATTTAAACTGTAATATTTGTCGCCCCCTAAAATCTGCCGCCCTTAGCTTCAGCTCTGCCTGTAATAAAACATTTTAGCATTTAAAATAAAAAAACTGTCGTTTTTTTTTAAATATGGGGCATGAGATGCCCTCCAGAACCCTAAGAGTTCCAAAAACTGGAACATTTTGCGCTCTTATGTAGCTAACCATAAAATACCATAAAATAAAGGTGTCAATCCGGGGGGTCTGGGGGGCGTGGAACGCCCTCCAGTGCATTCTTTGTTAATTATCTCGATGGAAATATCTCGAAAGAGCAAATAGTGCACTGGAGGGCATTCCATGCCCCCAGTATGGATTCTATAACCCCCAAGCAAAGTGCTTTTATGCTATTAAAAAGTTGAAATCAAAGTCAAAAATAGGTTTGATGGCTAAGTATGGGATTATTCGAAAAGCAATGGCAAACCATAGAGGTGTAATTTGTCTGGCAAAAAACTTTTCAAAATAAATTGTATTACACTGTCGTGGTTCGGAGTTGAGCTTGTAACATTTTGAGTTCTTGGATTTATAGGAGACAGTCGTCTGTTGACTTATCTGTCCACCACTGACGCACACGAATGGATTTACGAGATTCAGACTTCTATGATGTATGATTTTTGAGTTAGGGTCATCTTCGGGATGTGTGTCGATTTGGAAATAGCGACGTCGAAGTATTCCGTCCCGCGTGTATTGTGTGTTGCATTATCGCCTAATATAAATCCATCAATTTTTAAAGACTCTAATATTATTATTAATAATAAACTTCAATCAAAGAGCAGGCTAATTAAGAAATGTAATAAAACATTTGAAATTTTACGAAAAATGTATTTTAACAGTTCAGAATTTCAATGGAGGCTAAGCCTCCTTTGCATTCTCTGACGAGTCGACGCTGTCTGGCGGGCACAGAATAATAATTTATTTGTTCTTTCGCTATAAATTTTTTGTAAAAAATGTTTCTTTCATTCAACAGACAATGGATTAGCAAGTCCCCTCTTCCCGAAATAAACTATAGCGAAACTAAATACAAAATTAAATCATTTTTAGTAATAATTATCCAATTAGATATGAGCGTCATACCTATTGACTTTCCTATAGAAAATGCAGAATGCAAATCTGTTGCAAAAGTAACGCTCGAGTGCGTGGCCGGAAGTTTGATTGCACGCAAAAATCTTTTTCTCGCAAAAGTGCCGTAGGGAAGAGCTGAAAAAATTCTGAACGGTCTGCTGCTCAAATAAATCTTCCGATTTTGTTTTGAAATGTTGGTAAATTCAAATGCGAGCAGAAAAGCTCGAATTAATATTTGCTCGTTTACGGCGGCAGATATGATTTTATCGACACCTACAATAATTGATTGGCGCGTAACAATATAATGAGTGTATCCGCCTTCGCCAGCTTCCGGTGTTGTTAATATGCAAATCACGTGATAATCATTAAACCGCGTTTTTACGAAAGAAAAAGTGGAAATTATTATTGAAAGTGTAATTGACGCGATTAATAAGAGAGGGCGTTGCGAACGAGCGCGCTAAACATTGAAAGTAAAACTCATTAAATAATTAATTTTGTCCTATCAGCGCGTTTTGTAACAGCTAATCTTATCAAATTGTGCATTGAAAACCATAAAATCCACATGATACCGAGTTCCTCCGTTGTGAGCGTTTGTGTATTTATTATTGTGTCGCTATCAGCTTGGTATAATATTTATTTACCTTTGCTCGTTTACAATTTTACGTAAAAAAAGGTGTCGCAATCGGGATGTGATTTTATAAAATGATCTCCAGCCATGATCACGGATGAGGAGAAGTTGATAGCGGAAATGATGGTAATAAAAAATTAAATTTTATTTATAAATAAAAACTCTCCACCAGAATGACTAAAAAAATAATCTAGATTTTTTTTATTTGCTTATCTTGTCGGTTTCGATAGGGAGCATGTTTACGTTAATAAACAAATTTTGCGTTGAGATTTTTTTTCGCACCGGTAAATTTGAAAATCGGGCCGCCTTTTTGTTCACCAAATGAACTCTCCCCTCGGTTGAAAGCAATTGAAAAAATTGCGAAGCTCATTACATCAAATTGTTTATAATTGAGTCCCTGGTAATAAATAAATACACATAATACAGCTGCAAGAAATCATTTCCTAGTTTGGTGGTGGTCAGGGCCGGAATAAACCAAAAAGTAGCCAAGATTAAATAATTTATATTTCATCCCGAATTTGAGTTGACGGAAGTGCGCGCATTTTGAACTTTGATTATCATTTAATAATTGGTCGACCATTAATTGGTGAGCAGGTACGACCCTGAACAATTTCTATGAGTTCCAACAGTCAGGGCTAAGCAAAATTAATAGAGTCAATACTCTTTAATTACATAAATTTTTTTGCGAGCGCAATTTATTATTTTTAGACTTTACGAAACATTGGCATTGTTGTTTCTTTGAGAGTGTGAAGATCGATTTTCTTATCAGGTGATGCCAGCTCGTTTATTTTTAATTTGTACCTGTTTATTTGTATTTTCAGAAAGTAAACACACAAACGTACTTGAAAAACATCCGTTTGTGCTCAATAACGACTTTGTTTGAAAACGCACATCATTATAAACACATTATAACAATTAAAAAGCATAAAACTAGAAGAGATAACATTTCTTTACTCATCTCTATTTTCTACCATTACGCAAAAATTATTCGTTCCAATTCGAATCGCTTTCTATCGCTCTAATAGACAAAAATCCCCTTTCGCAACTCCGCCGCCACTGTTAATCAATCGAAATTATAATACATTTTTGGGAAACGCAACTCAAACTTTCTCATCATAATTTTTTGATAATATAAAATGTGGTAAAACGTATCTACATCTTACTGCACATCTAGGTCGGAGTATTGTGAAAAAATACAAAGAGTTTAATACAAATAGAAATTTTTAATGTGCAATTAAATTTGCACCTTTATTAATTCACTTAAAATCACTAAAATTCAAGAAATTAGAAAACTTTTCGATTGTTTACATTTTTATTTGCTCCCATCCAAGTCCGAACAGATTTCAAATTTCTCCCATCCCTGGAGACCGCAACAATAAAAAGCACAAAAGAGAGATCGGAACAGAAGACTGACAAAGAAGGACGAAAAGCAGAACAGCAGACAAAATACAGGAGGAGAAAGAGAAAAGGAACGAGTGACTAACATTGCAATGTGGATAAAATGTGTAAGGTGGTTCGGCAACCCACTCGTGAAAATCTTGAACGTTTTCAAAAAGGTAGAAAAAGCAGAAAAGAAGCCCAGCTATTGTATTCCTGCTGTGATCTAAAGCCCTACATCTGTAGACTATGATTTTCCTATAGGAAAAAATAGGAAAATATGCGATATTTCAAATTTCCCTTCACTTGTACACCAGATTTCCCCAGAAATTTCTCTTTGTTTTTTAAATTGTAATTTTTTTGTAAAATTGTGTAATTGTAAAATTTTTAAATTGTAATTAGTGCAGGCAACGAAAAGCTACAGAGGGAAATGTTGGAAACACAATTTACTAGTTTGGAGGTGAACCTATCAAAAGTCCCTGCCCGTAGCCCTTGAGCCGGGGGGGGGGGGGAATTTTGGGTTTGAAGGTCCCATTTTTCGGTTTTTCGCTTATATCTCGGAAACTATGCGTCCTAGCGACATGACTATTTTATACAAAACGAAAACTGATTAAATTTGCTACAAGTTTTATTCAGTCAAGTTTTTCGATATCTTGTATAGTTTTCGAGATATCCGCTCTTGAAAGTATGAAATTTTTCAATTTCTCACCATTCTCAGTTAACGTATTGGTCGAAATATATGTTACGGTCAATGGCGTAAAATGGGCATTAACGTTAATGGCCGGACAATGACGTCAATCCCCATTTACGCTGGCCATTAACGTCATTGACCGACTATTGACGTCAACGCCCGTTAACGGTGGGCAATGATGTAAATATTTTCATAATGATTGTAATATTTACGTCTTTGGCCGGTCAATAACGTTAATGGCCAAAATGTATTGGACAATGATGACATTATAGAATAAATACTATAAGAAACAGCAAATTGGCGATGCACTTCAACTAGGGACAATTATTTATCGTTCACGCATTTTTCCGTGTAAATGACGGCCCTTTTCAAGGTCTCAGAAGTGTACAGAGATTTTTATTTAATTTAGACAAACGATCATTTTAGGGTGAATCCATGATTTGTCACGTTTGCGTCAGTCAAAACGGCCCGGAGGAAAACATTAATTAAATTTAATTAATGCATTTTACGATGGATCCGTGATTTGCTGTAGTTGCGCAAGCCAAAACTGAAAGAGTGATAGAATATAGAATCTGCAGAATAGTAATTTCATCATTGTTCACCTTGTATTGGACATTAACGTCATTGCCCGGACAATGATGTAAAAACCACATATACAATTTTAAATGTCAACATTGCCCAAAATGCATGGTCATTGACGTCATTGGCCGGTCAATGACGTTATTGTCCGGCCATTGACGTTAATGGCCGAATTGTCAACATTGACCGTAACATATACACCAATATGTACACATAGTGAGTACTGGACGTCCAAATAACACAGATACTCATTCATTCAGATTTGTCAACTGGTATTCAGAAACCGTCAAATGATATTCAGAAATCTTAATCTTAATTCTTTTTTAATTATTTCTTCATATTATAGAAAAAATAAGAAATACAGCATAAATTATGTCACAACAATATGTTTTTAAATTTCAGCAAATAACTTAGCGGCCCACTGGCATACCGACCATTGCTAAGGCTGTCGCTTGATGTATTGTTCAGTGTTTGCGCAGCGTTTTCTGATTTTCATTTGACGTTTTCCGAATATGCATTTCTGAATAATATCACTTGACAAATCTGAATTACAATTGACGATTTCTGAATATCTATTGACAAATTTGAATTGCAATTGACGATTTCTGAATATAAACTGTCAAATCTGAATTACAGTTGACGATTTCTAAATATCAGTTGACGAATCTGAATTACAACTGACGTTTTCTGAATAGCAATTGATCTTTTCTGAATTACTGCTGCAAAAGGTGTAGATTGCCCAAGTTGTGCGGCTTGCAGACCGCACTGCCACTCCTCTGTAACCGCACAATTATTTTAGTTTATTAAGTTAGAGTGAACCAATCGGATATACTTAAGGGGTCGTCCATAGGCCCTCCCTCCCCCTTATGTCACATTTTCATTGACCCCCCCCCCCAGTGACGTCACACTTCTACCCTATAAAATTTAATAATTCGTAGAAATTTTTTTTAACAACTAACTTAAATTAAATCCATTTTACAGGTCTTAAATAATAATTTATTTTTTATTATTATTTAATGTTATTTAATATTAATTTAATTTTTAATATTTAAATTAAAAAAAAACGCACGCAAGCGCTACTTATGTTGATACAACTGATCCCTGGATCAAAAAAATATATTTTTAAAAATTTGACTTTGTGATATCACAACATTTGAAACCCCGCCCGACCCCCTGTCACATTTTTGACACCAATCTGAGATGACCCCCTACCCCTTAATGTGTGACGTAATTTATGGATGGCCTCTAATATTTATAATGATTTCCTGTGAATTAACTTTGGGTCGAAAGGACTCTACCTTGACTATTACGTATAAAAGCGACCGTTGAATATACAAAACGTAAAATTCAATCCGGGGGGTCTGGGGGGTATGGAATACCCCCCAGTGCAGCTATACCTTTTTATTTGTTGGGGAAAACTAAGGAGTTATTCAGTTGCCAGATCCTCTAGTCCCCAAATTGGGGCCCTGCTAAATCAGGGACTTCAGGATTTTGCTTCATTAATTTCAATGTTTCCGTTTGTCCGTAAAATTCAAATGTCCCATAATTTAAAAATTAGTATTTTTGGTGATTTCCCAACAGTAATTTTAAAATCGGATTATCCAATTTAATGCTTCTATTTAAAACCCAGAATTAGCAAAATGGCACTGTATCAGTTATATTAAGAGACTGCTTCTGTGGTAGCCTCATGATACGCTAAAGCAGGGGTTTCCAAGTTTTTAAACAGTGCGTCCCACTTTTTAGAAACCTAATAGCCAAATATTTTTCAGAAATACTTTTTTCACCAAGTGTCTACCTTGAATAATACATCGCATGACCGAAATTCGCTTTGGGGCTGTCCATTAATTACGTAAGGACGATTTTTGTAATTTTTGACCCCCTCCCCCCTCACATAAAGCCACGTAAGATTTTGGCAACCCCCCCCCTCCCCGTCACATCTTACTTAGGGATTATTAACCTTTTAAGGACGGGCTGGGACAAAAATCGACTACTAATGTTTTTCTACGTAATTTGATGCGCCGAAGACGAAAACAATAGTGAAAAAGTTTTTGGAAGCGCAGATAACCTTGAGAATTGCATTTGAAAGTCAAATTGTAATAATTCTTAAATTATTCTCAAGGTCATCTGCGCTTCCAAAAAAAATTCGCTATTTTTTTTGTCTTCAGCGTTAATACAAAAAATTGGTAATCCCTTAAAACTATATCCAGGTAAAAAAAGACTGATTTAATTTAAAAACAGTATTTTACGAAACTTACGTAAGGAGTACGTCGGACCCTCCCCTCCCCACGTAAAGGTCCGTAAGATTTCTGATACCTCTCCCCCAAACACTTACGTAATTAATGAACGGCCCCTATCCAGTCATTTGGCCGACAGTTTTTGGTCAATAAATCATTTGACCGACCAGCTTTTGGCCGACAGCCATTTGACTGAGAGTGTTATTTCACGGCAATCATCTATACCAATATCTGATGTACTTAGGGGCAGATCATATACTACGTAAGACATTTTTTCCTATCTTTAGACTTAAATAACGTAAAAAATATTTTAGCCAATCAAAAATCACTTGTCGCCACTGTCTCTATAAAGTCACTGTAGTTTTACCAAAAAAATAAATAATGTCGGCCAAAAACTGGTCGACCAAATAATCTATCGATCAAATGATGTGTCGGTCAATAGAATTCGCCCAAATGACAGTGAATCGTGGGGATTAGTAGCACATATTTTTCGCTGTGTGGTCGAGAGAAACTGAAGGAGAAACTAGATGGGTAGCTGAATGGTGGAACTACAATGTGCGGGGGCACCTAAATAGGGCAAATGCTTCATGAAAAATGTGCAACATTTTCGAAACTAATTATTTTGCGGGGGGGGGGGCAAAACCTTAAAGTTTTACTACTAGTATAGTTCACCAACTTAGTCATAAACCAAAGTATCAAATTAAAACCGTACGAGGGCGTAGCACGAGTGCATGAGTGGTTGAGAGAGTCAAGCAATAAATTCCAACTAGCACATTATTGTTTTCATTGTTTCTTGCCCAGTCAGCAGCATGCAAACTCCATAATTCCGAGAAACGGCATCCATCGTTGTTTACAGTCTGAGTACATTCAGAACAGACTTTTTTTTCTTCCAGACTTGAAGACATTTTAAATCGGTATTAATCAACCGGGGGGGGGGGGGGGGGGTCTTAAACCAAGTGGAGAAAAACTTATTTTCCTTTTAGTTTAGTACTGAAATTATGTGGACATTGACTGATTTAAAAAAAAACTTACCCGGGCGAAGCCGAGTATCTAGCTAGTTTTGCTATAATTCTCTACTTGAGGTAAAGCAATAATTTAAAATTACACATCCAACAAAAGTAATTTTAAATGATTTTTGAGATATTTTTCGTAAAAAAATTAAGGATACATTAATATTAAAAATTACATTTTATGAAGTAATGAACGTAGTGATAGTGACATTTTTCACGTTGCAATCGCCGATAGCTTGCAAGTTTTGCATTTCTACATCAGATAAATTCGATATTATACTTAAACATTTTCACAAAATTATGTTTGTTCTTCGAAGTAGAAAACATTTTAACGCCACAATAATCTTACATAAATTTACAGTGGTGAAAATAAGCAGCTAATTAATCATAAGTGAGAAGTGTCTAACCATCCGGAAGAGTAGTCATTTGCTAATCCTTTATGTGCGCACCGATTTTGATGATCAAGCTTATGAATTTTTCAAGAGAGCCATTTGAAAGTTCCAAATCCCAAATTTTTTCAAAGTTAGATTATTATTATTATTATCAGATAATTATGTGGTACAGATAGACCTACCCTTAAATAATTGTAATTACCAATAAGTAGAACAAATTGAGAATTTTAAATTTAAAAATAATCTCGCGGGCAAAGCTCGAATTAAAATTTGTAACTGTAAATCCCAAAGCAGTAACGGTCAAAAGGGCCTAAAAAAGTCGTCACGGTTTTGTCATTAATTATTCGTTCAAAAATTTAACATGATGTGGTGGTTTGGTCGAAGCAGGGTAAAGATTTTGCATCCGTCGAGCGTGAACTAACTTTTTGTTTTCTCATTTTAGGAATATGCAAGTTTGGAAAGAATTAATGAAGAGAAAGGACAAAATTATTTCCATCAGACCAGACCGTTTCCAATAGAAAATTCAGTTGAGATTCGACACCACACCAAGCCAGCGAGAAAGCTTAGCTTACGTTCGCAAACCGTACACGAGTAGTAAGTAATTTTTGTTTTTTGAGTTCGATCTTTAATCGGAGTAGTTGAAGTATGTAAAATTGAAAGTGCAGTGGAGTAATGTCAAATTTTTTCAGTGCGTTCGGCAACGTGGAACAGCAATTGGAAGACAATTATGTGGAAGTGCAATTTGACATTAAAGGCGTGACGAAAATTTTGTGCGACGGTGCGACCAAAAAATTAGCAAAAGGACAAATTATAAAAGTATGCAACGACCAAATGATTCTGACGAGCGGCGACAGAAATGAAGAGGATGTAATAATTGACTGTTTAAATCAAACCGAATATAAGCCAATTAGCAAGAAAGAACTTGTAATTACCAAATTGAATGAAAACAGCAGAACGTACAAACTGCAATTTGATAGTACCAAAGATATGAATTTAGCGGTGATCGATCTGGAACAATATTACGGGACCGAAAGGTCCTACAACAAAACTGTAACGTACCGGGAGGAAAAATTACAAATTCGTCATAGGCTGTTAAAATTGTTGGGAAAAAGATCCAGCAAAGATATGTTGGAGAAAAAGGGTATTATAAAAAACGAGCCCATTTTTGGCAACACCCTCAAACATTTGCACGAGATGTACAAAGAGGAAGTGCCCGAATTCGTGACGCGAATCATACAGTTGATCGAGTTGCCGAAGAATATTTGTAGTGTGGGGTTGTATAGGGCTTCGGGGAATTTGGCGACGATACAGAAGATCAGATATCACGTGGACAAGAACAATTTGAATTTTTTGGAAGAATTCAAAACCGACATCGACGTTTTGACCGGTTGCCTCAAGTTGTTTTTCAGGGAACTCAACGAACCTCTCATTCCGCACAAAACTTACGAAGAATTGTGCAAATATATTGGTGAGTATTTTCGCCCCCCCCCCCCGCAATAGCTCCGGCTTAGTTCCATTTTTAATATTTTTTTTCAGATATCGAACTCACGGCCAAACACGAAGACAACATCAGGAACATCATCAACAAATTGGAAAAATCGCACAGAAGAACCTTGATGACTCTTCTGGATCATTTGCTAAAAGTGGAAGCGCACTCGGAAGAAAACAAAATGGACGCGTACAATATCTCGATAGTTTGGGGTCCCACGTTAATTAGACCTCCGGATAACTGCACCGAAAATATTTTGCTGAACCACACTAACGCGAATAAAATTATCGAGTTGCTTTTGAGGGTTTCCAGCAAGTACGAACTAAGCAGAAAAAACGTAAGTGAGTCTCCGTTGATTTTTTCAATTCTTGAACCCGTTTGCATCATCAAAATTTGAAAAATTTTCCCATGTCAGTGAATTAATGAAAAAAAATTCATTGAATGTACGAATTTATTTATTGTATTTATGAAAGTTGGTTGAAAAAGTTCATTGGTTGAAATTTTTTTCCGTAGATAATTTCCTAGCAAACACGGTAGTTTATTATATTATTTCTATTATAACTTCAAGGAAAACGGAAATGAGTCAATGTAAATGCAACTTGAGCAATTTTGATTTAAATTTTTATATTAGGTACATATAATTATTTAAGATAGAACTGCGGTTGATTTCAGTTTTTTATTATTTATTTTTTATTTTTTTTAAATTATTATTCTTTTCTATCGTAAAATCCTATGCTAGCAATGTAAATTGTACCTTTTGAAGACATGAACATCAATCACAAACAAAAATTCCTCTGTGGCCTGTTCTACGTCACTGTGACGTCATTGGTGTAAACGCCGAGACTCAAAATTAAATCGAACCGTCCAGCTTTTGTTCGAAACAAAAGTGTCGATTTTATTCATTTTAAATTTGGTAATCTGCTACCTAGTTTAATTAATTTTCAATTGTTTAAAAAAATGAAAACGAAAATTGCGATTTATTCTTTTATTTTGATAATAAGAAATTAAATTTCTTTTCAGATTATTGGTCAGAATAAAAATACGCAACTTTTGTCTAATTTAACCGACCTAAGGTCGAAAAACGGGCTACCGGTGTGATGCAAATGGGTTAATCTTTCAGGAGAAATTTTACTTTTAGTGCTAAAAATTCTATTATTTAAGGATTCTAGTCAAAATATAAATAATATCAAGGAAAATTACAATAACGAAGCAGCTAGAGACAATATAATCAATAGGAGTGCGCTAATGATCGAATTGAACGAAAATTTGACGAATAGTCTGAAGAAGGGCAGTTCGAAGGACAATTTGGTGCGAAACGCCTCGGAGAACTTGACAAAATCGCGGGACGATCTTCCAAGGTCACCGTCCGAAGGTAAAATTTTTATTATATATGGGAAGTTGCTCAAATTCAATTTTTTTCATTTTCAGATACGAAATTTGATTTGGAAAACTTTTGTTCGAAGGATCGGGTACCGGAATTTGTGTTGAAAGTTATTCCGCTCATAGAGAAGGGAATAAATTTGGAGATGTTGTACAAGCGTAACGGAAGTAACGAAAAATTGGAAAAAATTAGAAAGAAAGTCATGAAACCCAAAAGCAATTTGAATTCGTTGGAAAAGTACAACGTACACGATCTGGCTTGGGCACTCAAAAGCTTCTTCCTGGAATTGAAAACTCCCATCATACCCAAACAAGTTTTTGAGAATCTAATCTTCACGACCGGTAAGTAATACGCACACTTCAGGTGGTTTTCTTTTGAACTGAAAAATATTTTTTGTAGAAGAGCGCATCGAAATTACCAAGCTGAGAAACACAAAACGGGAGTACACCGGCTCCAACATTCCATTTAGAGAGACTTTGGATTTCCTGCTAAAGCATTTAGTTAAAATTAGTCAGCGCGAAGAATATAATAAAATGTCGAAACACAACCTCGCCACAGAATGGGCCCCGATCTTGTGTAACTCGTTCATTCAGAATCGAGAGTTTAGTCCGGGAAGTTGTATTCAAGTGATCGAAACACTTTTACAAATTTATGACAACAAAATCATCAGGAATATACCGACAGAAAAAGATCTGAAGCACAACATGGACATCTACAATGCAAATTATCAAAGTTTGGAAAGCAGGTTGGCAGCGAGTGGTAGTCCGGAGAAGGACAACTTAAGTCCAACGCATTTATTGGGGCGAAGTCCCGATAAGCACACGGTTCAAGTGCTTCCGACTAAGTTCGAGAGGCGAGGATTTATACCAAAAAACGATTCGTCTTTATATCGGGTTAGTAGATTTTTTAATAACACCCACTCGATGTACGACAACGTTCCCAACGTAGACGGTGTGAAACACGAAGCGACCTTTTTGGATGGAGGAAAAGTGGAAGACCGAACAAAATTGTGAAAGTTGGACTCTAGTTTTAATTTAAACAAATTTTTTAAGTCACAATATATTTTATAATGCCTGTTAAATATTCTCAGTAAAAATAATAGTAATAATAATATTAATGTTCCAGTTTTCCAGTTATAAAAACTTTAATATTTTCGCTTTATTAGTTTTACTGTTTTTTTTTTAAAATTGTATCTATTGAATGTTCTCAATTAAAATAAACGTTTCGTTTTTTAAATTTCCTAATTTTATCCAAATTGGATGTGAGCCAGAAGAAGTAAATCAGAAATTCAAATTTTATTAAATACATATAAAAATAGCAATAAATATAAAAATTTTCGAAAAACATTCAAAATGAACACACGCGCGTACAAACCTTGATTTTTTAGTTGCTTTCGAGGAGGGTTTTAAGCTGTTGACTGGCAGTGGGGCTGTCGTTCAAAACTGCCGCAATGTTCGTCTGCATGTCGCTGTCGTGATTTTTGGCTTCTCTCAAAATCGTCATCACCTTGAAAAAATTGAAGCATCTGGGTTACATAAAATCAACATATCTTAAAAATTAAACAATAGTAAATCATAATAAAATTCCAGCAGGCTGCTGAAGTTAAATTGTTAGTGAGGCTATCGAGGCCGAGAAATTGATTAAGGATTGAACTTATTGCTGAAGGTATTGTGCTGAATCGTAAGTCCTTAAACGGATTCCGCTAGCAGAATTCAAGCTTCTATGGGAATTGCTGGTCAGCAACTGGCATTATTTGGTTAGATGTATCTTTTGGAACAAATAGTATGAATTATGAAAATTAAATCCGTTAATTTGTTGTTAATTATGAAATTGGATAATTGGCTGTTTAAAAATTATTATAATTGGTTTTCGAGAAGTTGAAATTTTACGAGCTGCGAGCACCAGGGGTGATATGCCATCCCGACAATCATTGTTCCATTTGTAAATCGAAAAATTTATTTTAAAAGTTAATTCATTTGAATTGTAAACTATAAATTATTTTATTAATTATCATTTTTGGTTTTTTGAAAAAATTTCGTCGCAAAAACTGAAACCGACTCCTAATAGTTTCAATGTTCTCCGACAACTTACATGAGCTAGTCGAGGTAAATGTGAGAGCGGAAAGTAGTTACGAAAGATCAATTTCCAAAATTCCATGACAATATAAAAAGCGAGAACGCTACTGCTACTTCAGCGTGTCATATTTTTATTAAATTTTATTTATTTATTTTATTTAATAATAAAATAATCAGCTATTTTTTTTTTAATATTTTGTGTTTTGCTTTTGAAATTTAATTTTGTAAAATAAAAATTTTTTAATTAACCAAAACATCTGCATTTATTAAAAAATACGACAATGCTAACCATTCATAGATTTATATTCAACCAATCAGATGCATTATCGTCTACAAAACGTAGTGAATGTCAAATTGACGTCTGACAAGATACCTGGACAGAGGCAAAACAATTCGCAAGTTACATTAAGCGAACGCCACCACTCGGAAAAATATTAAGATAATCTAACACGTATAGTTGGTATAGAAAGCTTTGTATTTAAAGCAAACGATTTCCTAAAGATAGGAAAAAATATCTTACGTAATATAGGAACGGCCCTCAAAGTAGTACATCAGATATTGGTATATACGATTGCCGTGAAATAACTGTCGGTCAAATGCCTGTCGGCCAAATGTAATAAAAAAATTCCTCCTCCCTTGGTGGGGAATCAAGAACTCTTTTTCTACACCCTGGAAAAGATGAACCAGCTTCTTTTTGTAGATGCCCAAGGTGTTAAGCTAGCTGATATGGTGCGGAAGCAAGGATCGTAAGTTCCGGTAAAAGGTAAAAAGACAACCAAAAAAATTATCTCTGCAAGGGTGACCGAACATTTCGCTACGGGACATTTCGCTCCCGGACATTTCGCTCCCGGACATTTAGCTACTAGGATATTTCGCTACTAGGACATTTCGCTACCGGACCTTTCGTTATCATTCCTACGCTGTAACTAAATTTAAATAAATAATTTATGGAATATTGCGGGCTACCCAGTCGAGGTGGGGCCTCCCAGTCGAGGTGGAGCCTCTCAGTCGAGGTGGATTGGCTTCAGGCATGTTTTTAATGAGTCCGCTACGCTCCGGGCCGTTTTTGCTGGCGCAACCACGGCAAATCACGGATCCACCGTAAAACGAATAAATTATGTAAGTAAATTATGTAAGTTTAGTATGAAAGTAAAAGTGGTAGCGAAATGTCCTAGGAGCAAAATGTCCGGGAGCAAAATGTCCGGGGGCGAAATGTCCCGTAGCGTTATGTCCTAGAACCGTCCCCCTACGAGTTTGATTTGCAGGAAAGTAAAAACTTACTCCAATTTTGACGATCACACAACATTCACTCTCTCACTTTTAACAGTCAAACCCAAAAGTTGCGCTCTTACGTTTCCAAAACGCAAACTCAATCCCCCCCCTCCGCCAATCAAACTTCAGGCTGAAGCGTAATCAGCAAATAAAACAAATTGCAAAAATTTGTTACACAATTTGTTGTATGAAAAGCCTTACTTGAGGAGAATATTGCTCGACAGCTTCCAACAACGAATCCGGATATCCGGGCGAATAGTATCGGACGATTTCCTCCGGGAAGCACGCATTGATCATGGTGATGTATTCCATCAATGTAGATCCAGGTTCTGCTTCAATTTCTTGCACCTTCTTCAAACCACCAGTGGTGACAAACAAACGACGAGCTTTGGGATCATTGGGTAACACCTGAAAACAGAACTAAATAAATTTCTGTTTTTCTGCCGCACCTTGTGCCGCACCATTGAAAAATTGGTCACTTAAAATTAGGGGAACTCGAAGAAAAATTAAGGGATTTTTTAAGATTTCCCAAAATTTTTAACATTTCCTCTGAATTCCTATTTCCTAAGATTGCCTCAGATTTTTTAAGATTTCTTGGATTTCCTCAAATTTTCCCGGAATTCCAAAATATTGGAGATGCAAAAATATGTATATCAACTTTTTTGTAGAAAATTTAATAAGCTACAATTTTTAGCTGAACTTTTTTTTGTATCAGCACAAGTTGCCGAGATATAGACAAAAAACTGCAAAAGAGTACCTTTTTTCCAAGATGGCGGCACGAGCGTAACAGATTTCGGCGGGGACTTTTAGTATGTTTAACAGGAAACCGTAATAAACATGTGTACCAAAATTCAGATCTTTACCGATTAATGCATTATTTTTTTTTCAAATTTTACTAGATTATAAAGCCTTCTTTCCAAATATTCCAGCATTCCTAAAAATGTTTTTCCCAATGCAAAATTGAAATGTTTACACAATTAAAATTAACGCATTTGTTCGAAACAAAATTTTGACAGTTTAATAATATTACACAAATTGAAATTTGATTCTGCGAAAAATAGCGAAATGCTCAAAAATTTATAAACGACAATGCCATCTTTTGTTTCTTGCATGTTTCTACCTGTCTACCTCTGAAAGATGTTTGTACAGTTTCCATTCACGTGTAAACAGTGTTTTATGTGATCCTATCGTTATTTGACGTTGATAAATGTTGATAAATTTGTCAACAAAAGTGATGAAGGTTAAGAAATCGTGAATTGGTTTAAAAAACCGAAATAAATGAATAATTACAATAACATGGAGCAGAGAAAGCGGTCGCCAAACTTTTCCGAAGGTGAGCGCGAATTGCTTCTATCAATTTTGTTGGACTACTTGCACATACTGGAGAATAAAAAGACCAACGGGGTATGGTTGAACGAAAAACGTTCGTGCTGGAGAAAAATCACACAAGAATTTAACCGAAAGAGTGCATATGGTGACAGGACCGATTTACAATTAAGAAACTTTTATGACAATCTCAAAAAGGCTGCCAGACGAGGAGTTCCCACTATGAAGGTAAACAAACTGAACCACTGAACGAATACAAATCTGATTGATTTAATTTCTGATTATATTTTAGTGGTCAAAAGCTGGAGAAAAGTTTGCAAGATACATCATATCGACGACAAGACTGACCTGCAATTCGCAAGAGAAAAGTTATTCCAGTTTGGACTTCTCAGATTTACATGGTAATTATGAGACATATTTTATAATGTGTTAGTTGAAATAATGACTTTTTAGCCACTTACGAAAAAGAAACAAAGTCGATGACGATTTTGGAAAACATGCAAGTGGACGTTACCAATTCTCAGCTGAATGTTACAAACGAAGACTTGAGTAAAATTTTGAAACAAGAAAGGGAGGGCGAAGACGACGTAACATGTTCCGACGCCACTGCCACCTTCGATGACTGCAACATTTCGATATTCTCGAAAGACGAACTTCAAGAACACCAAGACGACAACGATTTTGACTCCTTCATAAAAAATAATAAAAAGAGATTACTCGAAATTGCTTTAGAGAAAGCGCAAGTTGAGTTAGATATTAAGAAAGTCGAGTTACAAATTAAGTCCCAAGAATTAGAAATACGTAAGAAGGAGATGGAGTTGAAGATGAAACAAATCGAAGCGCAAGTTAAAATGATGGAAAATATGGAATCATAATTTTGTGAGTTTGATCACTTTAAATTACAGAAATTATACCATGTGGATAAACCTTTGAGTACAAAATGTTGCAATCTGTAATTTTTGCAATTTTTAGATAAATATTTTGTTTTTTGTTAATCAGCTAGCTTTTAGTTTATTTTTTAAAAACCCAAAATGCCTACATTTCTCAAGTTTCAACGAATTTTATTTTGCAAATATCTACTAAAATAGTATATTTTTGGTAGAACATCAAATGTTTACCTCCTGATCCTAGGTAACATGGTTACTGTTAGTTAATCGATCCCAAAATGAAAACAAATCGAAGCGCAAGTTAAAATGATGGAAAATATGGAATCATAATTTTGTGAGTTTGATCACTTTAAATTACAGAAATTATACCATGTGGATAAACCTTTGAGTACAAAATGTTGCAATCTGTAATTTTTGCAATTTTTAGATAAATATTTTGTTTTTTGTTAATCAGCTAGCTTTTAGTTTATTTTTTAAAAACCCAAAATGCCTACATTTCTCAAGTTTCAACGAATTTTATTTTGCAAATATCTACTAAAATAGTATATTTTTGGTAGAACATCAAATGTTTACCTCCTGATCCTAGGTAACATGGTTACTGTTAGTTAATCCCAAAAATTGGGCTTTTTCCTATATACTATTGGATAGAGGACAATTTTTTAAGAAGTTTATTAAGAATACGATTTTGCGGATGATCCATTAGTTTTCGAGAAAACGGCATTTGAAAATCGAAATTTTCCATTTATTATGTTTAACATGGGAGTACATAGAAACTGCAAGTGACAGGTTTTCTGTTGACGGTACATGTAATCTGATATAGTCTTAGTGATAGCCGTGACCAGCCTTGTGCTCATCCAGAGAACATCACCTCCGTTTTCCCAACTGTCATCGCATCAAATCAAGCAGATATGGGTCAACCTCGGCACTGCACAGACCAACTAAGTTCAAACACGTGTCGTACCTCTCCGAGTGCGGACTTCCCTGGAGAGGTCGGGCATTTCAGTCAAGGTGGATTAAGTTCAGTGATGATTTTAGCGAGTTAAGCCAGCCGAAACGGCACGGAGAGCTGCGTAGGGTCAGTTTTGGCTGGCCGCAACCACGGCAAATCACGGATCCACCAAAAATGAATTAATTTGGCTCCTCCCACTAATTTATCCATGCAATTTTATAATATGTAAAATATTCGATTTTTAAATGACGTTTTTTCGAAAACTAATGGATAATCCGCAACAAATTTTTTTTATATATTTTTAAAAAGTTATCCTCTTTCCAATGGTATATACAAAAAATTAGATTCGTGGAGTTGATTCCCTGATCGTCTCCGGATTCGTTTAGTTTAACTACTCTTGGTGCGAATTCTTATAAGTAGAGTCCGGATTAAAGGCAATAGGGAACCCTATGTTTGGTATGTGGCATACAATTTATGTATAAACACTAGTTATTATACATATTATGTAGTGTATTGTTTAGCTAGCGATGCAACAAAACGATTTCAGACCTGGGCGAGGATTGCCTGCCCGAGCGATAGCGAGGGCTGGCATCACCCTGGTCTGAAATCGTTTTTCATCCCGTGCCATTTACACTATTTTACATATTACCTGCAATGAATCTGAGAGTTTCATTAACTAACCTAACCTTCATAAAATATAAAAACTGTCACTGTCAGATAAGTTGACGGTTAAAACGATAGATTTATAACTGAGTAAGCGGGAAGAAACCAATTGGTTTCTGACCAATATTCGCTTTGATCTGCTATTGTCGTGTTTCGACTGTCTCAACATGCAATGAAACTCACAGTTTCATAGTAGGTAATATGTAAAATTATATGTTACATACTAAATATCGGGTTCCCGATTGCCTTTAATCCGGACTTTACTTATAAGAAAGTAAAAGCTACATCATCCAGAATTCCATCAAGACTGCATGATAATATTGTAAAAACCTCAGATTGACTCATTTTAAGTTGACAATTGACAAGTTGGGACAGAGCTCCATTCTATTGACGGTGTGTATAACCTACGTTAGTTACAGTACAGTCTTTTAGAGGCCGCAGTCAGTGTTGCTGGAACTACTAATTTGTCGATAGATTTACCGACTTTGCCTGTGCTTCTATTATTCACCCCCCCATAAAATGGGTTGAATCCGCCCTTGTTTTGAGGTCACAAAATAGTTATTTATCTACCAAAAGGGTGAAGTGGTCGTGTTTAGTCATTGCCATTCTAGCTTTTTGCGGAATACTGGGGATTAGATCTCCATTTCCTTCATCTTCAACTGGTCGGACGGCGATTGCCAATGGAACGGGGACAGCTAATGCATCCTGTGTCTTATTGTCTTCATCGGACGCTTACATACCTCACCGCGGTATTCGCTAGATGGAATAGCCCGAAAAGGAAACCGCTGGGGAAATTTGGTGTACAATTGAAAGGAAATCTAGCAAATCTTAGAAGTGGTACAGACAACCTTCGTTTTTTTTGCTTTTTAAACTTTTTCAAAAGAAGATCTTGAGGAAATTCGGGGGCAATCTAGGGAAATTCAAAGAAAGCTGATAAAAGGAAATCAGGTGTATAAATATTTGTTTAGCAATTTCCCTGTCGAAATAGCCCAGACCGGGAATCGAATCAGCCTATCGACGTTGCTAAACTTTAAGTCAAAGACAAATTTTTCTACACTAAATTTCGAGTTGTAAGGTTTTTAAAAGATTTTCTCTTGCATTTCCTTAAGATTACGTAATTTCCTTGAATTTTCTTGGATTTCCTTAAACTTTCCCAGATTTCCTCAGATTTTCTTTCACTTGTAACAGAACATTTCTCCAGTGATTAGTACCCCTCGAGTTATGGTCAAGTTTTTTGAGAGGCGGAGCCTGTCGCAGTTGTCGCTAGTTGTGCAACTGTTAATGTTAAATTATAAATTTATTTAAAATGGCAGTTCGTTTTAGACTCATTTTCTAGTTCGGGTGGCTTCAGCGATGTTTTTATCAAGTACATGGGTCGAGAGTGCAATTGCCGCCAAGGTCGCAAAAATTGTATGAAGGTAAATAGTTATTTCTTATTTATGTACCTAGGGTGTAAAGTGAAAATTCTAGTACGAGCCGAAGCTGACTAATTCCTTCTCAATCTTTCTCCTTTACACCGTTCCTCAAACTGCGACTCTCAATTATGACCTTTACGATCAGGGCTTAGGCTCTTGGCGGCATGAGGCCGTCCAAGCAAGGAAAACCTTAAAAATCTTGATACGCAGTCCACTTGAGTTCTCTTCTATATGCTATTCACAAGTACGGCGTTAACGGTATGTTACACATTCTCCTATCCTAAACAACCAAATGGTATCGCGGCAGATGCAAGGAGTTCTCGAGATCCTTAGCAAATACCTGGGCATGCCCAGAAACATGGCTAAGCGCAGAGGCCGGAGGAAAATTCATCCTCGCTGCACTCCAACTATGAACTCCAACTAAAATTAAAATCTTTGTGATATATCGCCACTAGAGAGCTGTTGCCGTCGAAGTCGTGAAAAATATATGAGAAAACGTAAGACGAATTTTTCCAATGGTACAAGACGAAGAGAAGGTAAAGAATTTGTCGATTATTGGTGATATAAATCGATTGATATAAAAGGTAGTCGAAAATGTATTGTATTTTTTCGTCCTAGGGCGGAAAGGTGACACTTTACGACCGCCAATGCGGACCAAAAAATGGCACTTTACGCTCACTCAATCAATCTTCGCTTTCGATAAGTAATGCAATGATTGCAGTTTGAATAAAATGTTTATTGCTTTAATTGTCCTTGAAGCGAAAAAGAACTTTAACGCACTAGGGTGTGAAAGTAAAAAAAATGAAAAAATTTAATTTCGGTGATGTAAAAAAATTAAATTAAACAAAAACTGATTGTTCGACTTCTAAAAATGAATGTCAACAGGTTAGTTTTGCCAGGAAGTGACATTTATTAATTTTAAAAGCCTGGAATCAATAAAGTACTGACGAACGAGCGGAGGTGTAATACGCAAACCGCTATATATACCTTGACCGAAAACCAATAATTATGTTTTGATAAGAATTTCCAATTAATTCGGTTACTTGAACAAAGGAATCGAGAAAGCCGTCTTATAAGGTCGCGTAAGTATCCAATCTAATTAAGTCCTAGTGCAAAATTTGAACGACAAAGGAAAATCGCTCAATTTTGCTACACGCTGTAGATAAATTTTTTTGCGACTGTCAAAATTGAAAGAGGATTGCGTAAAATTTGGACGTAAATATGTTATCGAAGATAAATAAAAATTTTATGAAATTTCGATTTGTTGCCAGCACAATATTGCGTGTTCGAATAGTGGAGTTGCGTGAGCGGTGCTCGACGAAATGCATTGCTGATTAATCACTTTAAATAATTAATTTTTTACGTTACAAATCTAGCAATACGTGGATTTATTGTAAACTATGCAATTGATTGAATTGCAATTAGACTTCCACTCCACCCCCCCAACGATCTGCGATGCGGTTGAGCGTAAGGTCCTCGGGTGTAGGGTAGTAGTAGATCTTAGTTTAAATGACAGGAGAAGACAAAGGAGATAGGAGGACACATTAAATATTCAAAAGGGTATTGATTATTTTGCCATTCCTTATATCGAAAAAGGAGACGGCAGATATGTGAGATTATCGATTGGAAAAGAGAGCGCGCATAAACTACCCTCTCCGTGGCGAAATCACCACCACTAGAGGGTATTCGACTTTTAGTAGGTAAACAACAAAAATGTGCATCGCCTAAATTAATTCCGTATTTACTTTTTATTTAAAGAATGTAAACAATGTTAATAAAAACAGACGTAGTGAATAATAATGCAAAATCCTAAGCGAGTGTCGGCGACCCCTTCGGACGATAGCTTAAAAATAAACGGCAATAAAATAAAATTAGAAAAATTTCCGCACGAAATTAAAATAAACTACAATAATGTGAGAAAATCGCACTACAATTTCGTACGGCCAAGCGATAAACATCATCAGGAGATAATCAAGGTGAGTCGCGAAAAGCGTCAGCTTTACAAGTTGAAGATAAAAAATTACACTAATCTGGAAGTACGCAATCGGCAATTGAAGGAAATACACGAAGCCGTAGAGTTGGACGACTTTAAAAGGTTTCTAGTTAAAAATAATAATAATAACAAGCATCAGGGGGTGAAAAGCGATGTCACCTCCTCCGCCGCCGCCGCCGCCGTCGCCGTAGTTAACCTCGACTTGATAAAAAACATCTACTGGGAAAATTTCGAGCAGCATTACAAATTTCTAAAAAATCTAATAAACAAAAAAGGTTCGAAATGTTGCGAATAAATAAAGTGTTTATCGAGTTTTATTTATAAAATTTGGAAACGACCTCACTTTTGGAAAATGTAAATATTTTTCACATTTTGCCGAAGAGATCGAGTCGACACAGAAACAGATGTATCGTAAAATTCGGCGATCTAAATATAACGCTCTCCTCCTCCACAAACGAATTTTTGTAAATCTTGTGGTGAAATTTCGACAAGAGTGATAATAATATCTAGTTCGAGAGTCCTAAAAGGAAGAAACTCAAAAATTCAGTTATCGGTGTTGTGTTTTAAATAATATTAATGTTAAGTGCACCGAATTCTAAACAAAAGCACCAAAATAATAAGATACCAGCAGCTGTTATAGAACCCAAAGCCTTAAGTGTATAAGAGAATAAGAAAAGAAAATAGAATGAAAATAATACGTATCTACAATGCCTTGCTAATGACCGCCTTAAAATTTTGATTTATCATACGAATTAATAGTTGCTTGCAAAAATCAACCTCTGTGATACATTAAAAACAAACAGGGTGTCCCAAAAAGGCTCTCTCCAGTCATGGACTGCAAGTACAAATCAGCGCATCCCACGAAAACCGACGTAGATAGAAAGATGTTGAGAGAAACTTTGTATTCGGAAATATTCCAAAGGCACAGGAAATCCATTTTCGCATTAGGGTCCTTTTTGCGTATGCTTAAGACGAGAAAGTCCAATTATAATGCCATAAAGCAAGACGCCGATTCGGAATAGTTGATAATTATTAAGGTAATCTATTTAATATATACATAATTATTATAAACCCTCTTATAATTTTTCATTATGTAAGTAGGAAAAGAACTCAATCTCCATTGTGGCCTACGTGTCTTATTAGTTTAGTATCAATGATAACTTAGAAGTGTATATACACGGCATGTCTATTCTACATTTTTCACTATATTCCAAAGTCAAATTTTAACAAACATTCAAGTTTTCTACACATACAGGATGAAGCGCAAATTAAAAGTAAATTTATAATAATGTAAATATTTTGAACGACAGCATAATTGCCGCCCAACGTATCGGACGAAATTGAAAAATAAACAGCTGGTCGAGAGCGAACAGACCAAAAAATTTCCCCATCTTCCCGACAAGCTGCAGCGTGCAATTTTTTAAACAACAAAACAGTTCGGGAATTCCCCGAGACGTTTTCAAAATTTAAATCCACCTCGAAATTGTCGTTACGTTAACGTGGGTATTAAACAATTACCAGTTTAAAAAACAAAACGTTTGTGATGTGATGGCCTCTCGGGTAATGAATTAGATTCAAGTTTTTCTAAAACGCATCCTTTCGTGACACCTACACCTATCCGTACGGCCTTCTCAAATTTATATCTTATTGAAGAACAATAAATTAAATCTTGCAAAAAATTGTTAAAATTAAATTGCATTTTTTCCCCCTCCACACCCGTCGAAAACTATTAAAATTTGTAAGCGATTAAAAAATTAGTTTTTTCTTTTTTTTCATCGTAAAATTATTATCTTTCAAAAATCAGATTATTTATAAATAATTCGAAGTGACATAAATCTTAGGAAAATTAAAAAAATTCCAGGAAATCTTAAAATATCCAAGAAATTCTTAGGAACTCCAAAAAAATCATTGAAAATTGGAAAATCTCAGAACTACTATAGATCAGCGGTCGGCAACCAATGAACCTTGCTAACTTAATTTTTTTTAATATAATATTTTGCTATGTAAAAAATATTGTTTACCTAAATTTCCAAATTTAAAAAAATTATATTTTGAAAAATATGGAATACGAAATTTAAAATTCCTATTTAGATTCTTTCGCTCTATAAATATTTCATTTTAAAATTAAAAGAGAAATGCTATTCTAAACGAAAATTTGAAAAATATGAAAAGTTTAGAATTCATATTTTTTGCATTACGAAATTTAAATTTTTTTAGCTTTTTTCGCTCAATAAAAAATACTTTTTGAGATTAAAAGATTTAGGGAAAAAATTCTCATCCAAAGCAGTAATCAAATAAAAAGATTATCGGGATATTGGATCGCTTAATAAAACAAATAATCTGTTTTTGTCGACGTTTCGGTTTTACTAATTAAACCATTCTCAAAACTAAAAAAGAGAGGAATCATGGTACAAAAACAGATTATTTGTTTTATTAAGCGATCCAATATCCCGATAATCTTTTTATTTAAATTAAAAAAAAATTGAAAAATAAAATAAAATTTTTATAATTTACATTTTTTGAATTCCAAATTTTATAAATTTTTTGAGATTAAATAAAATAGATTAAATACGACATTTTTAGAATTTATATGTTTGAATTCCAAAATTCAAATTTTCTGTTAGGGGCCGTCCATTAATTACGTAAGGGTTTTGGGGGGGGGGGGGGTATGGCAAATCTTACGGACCCTTACGTAGGGGGGGAGGGTCCAACGTATTTCTTACGTAAGTTTCGTAATTTCCTTTTTTTAAATTAAATTAAAATTTTTAAATTTAAATTAAAAAATTAAATTAAATTCAAATAATTATAATTTATAAAGAAAATTATATTTGATTTTTAAATTTTTAAATTATTTATACCATTTTTGTATTTTTTGAATAATAACCAATATTATTGTTATTAATATTTTATAAATATAAACTATATTTTTGTTTTATAATCCTTACGTAAGATGTCGGGGGGGGGGGGGTGCCAAAATCTTACGTGCCCTTATGTGGGGGGGGATCAACAATTTCAAAAATCGCCTTTACGTAATTAATGGACAGCCCCTTAGCATATTTCGATCTAAGGTAAAAAATATTTTTTTTTGAGTTTAAATGATTATATTATTATTTAAATTTTAGAAATAGTTTTGAAAAATATAAAATTTTTATAATTTATGTTTTTTCAATTCCAAAAGTCTTTCTTTCTGATTTATTAACTATATAAAAAAAAATTTGGATTAAAAATTATTTAAATATCAAAAAAGAAAATTTGAAAAATATGAAATTTTGAGAATTTATAATTTTTCAATTCCAAAATTCAAGTTTCCTTTTTACTTGTTAAGACAAATATTGTTTAGGATTAAAAAATTACCTTAATTTCTAAATTTAAAATACAGTCGAATCCGCTTAATGTGATCTCGGATAATGCTATCAGTCGGTTATTGTGATAATTTTTTTTGGAAACCGGCCACTTTTTCTTTCTTGTTCTAATCCAAGTCTTCTAAAATTCGCCTTTTTCTAAATTTCTCTAAGTGTTATCAGTTATCAGTTAATATTATTAAAATGACCTTGGCGAAGTGATCACATTAAGCGAATTCTACTGTATAACATTTTGAACAATCATGGAATTTTTTAACAATTTAAAATTTATTTTTAGCTTGTGTTGCTACATAAAATATAATTTTTGAGATTGAAAGATTATTTAAATTCAAAATCAAAAAATTTTTAATTTTTTTTTTTGAATTTTAAATTTCAAATTTTCTCTTACTTTAAATATTTTCGCTCTAACATTTTTTTGAGATGAAGATATTAAAATTTTAAATACAAAATTTTTAGAATTTATGTTTGAATTACAAAACTCAAATTTTTTGTTATAGCATTTATCGATCAAAAAAAATTTTTTTTTTTTTTTAAATTTTTAAAAAAAGTTTAAAATATTATTTATGTGCAATTGTACTAAAATGTAAATTTTCAAATGTACAAAACAGTACTGAAAGTGGCCATTTTTAGTACGGATACGTCACATTTTACTTTTTAATAGTGTTCTGTCAAAGTGTTGCAGGTTATAAACAACAATGAAAACCTAACCTAAAACCTACAAATTTAAATCATGTTCAATTATTATTTTGTTGCTTACCAACTTGATCATTATAATAACATAATTATTATCGTACATTTTTTGTGAAAAGTATGCATTTTATTCCAATTACACATAAAATAGTGTATGCACCTTGTCCTTAAAGTGCCTTTTTGGCATTTGCGTGGTTATAGACTTCGGCTACGCCTCAGTCTATAATTTTCCACGCTCATACCAAAAAGATGCACTTTCAGGACAAGATTCATAAATAACTATTAATTCCAAAATAATTTTGAAAAATAAAAAAATTTTATAATTTCCTTTTTTAAATTCCAAAATTCAGGTTTTTTTTGCTGTATTCGTTTTATAAATTTTTTATTTTTTTAATTAAAAAATTACTTAAATGTCAAAAAAAAAAATTTTTTTTGAAAACTTTGAAATTTTTATATTTTTTAATTTTCAAAATTAAAATTATTTGAATATCAAATTTCAAAATTTCGCTATGGACAATTAGATTGAGGACCACTGCTAGTCTTTTTTTTTGTTTTTCAACTTTAGAATAAAGAAATTCTAATGTACAAAAATTCGCCTTGTGATTAGATGGCAGAGCAGTGACGTCACAGCACTCAAATAAATCTAATTGAAATATCAATTATTGTATTCAAATAATGCAATTCAATTGTTATAAGTGTGTTGTGGGGGTGGGGGAGATCTGCAAACCCTACCAATAAATATGGGCTTTTTTTAAAATTTATTGTAGTCCCCAAGTCGATAATGTACTTTAGACAGTCCCGGATCTAGGGGGGGGGGGGGAGATTAAACCGGGGTGTGTGTCCCGGGCAGCAATTCATATGTTTTGAATCTTTAAAATCAAATGCTGGAGGAAAAGGGTGTCAAATGTTAAGTTCTTGCCCCGATTTGGAATTTTCGTAAATCCGGATCTGCCTTTAGATTACACTTCAATAATCTCGCAAACTTGAGAGAAGAAGCTTAGACCCAAAAATCAAAATGAATCCTCCCCAAAACTAGTTAACTACAAAAAAAAATTGATCAAAAACAAATTTTAATTTGAAAAAAATGAATGAAAACTTGTTCGTCCGCTTTGGGCGCAATAATTTTTTACAAGTTCTCCCCGCCCCCCTCAAAACATAGAGATTTCAGATTTCTTGAGATTTCCTTGAATTGCTATAATAAATTGATTTATTTGTTCATTTTTTACTTACTTAATATTATGTTAAATTAAAATCTGATATTATACTGGCCAGTGACAGAACAGGCAAGCAAATAAATGAAATTTGATTATAAATATAATTAAAAATCTACATAAAAATAAAGTGTCGAATTAAAATCTGACAAAATAACTTTTTTAAATGAGATTTTTGAAAAACTAGGTAAGATTAGTTGAAATAAAATCATCAATCTTTATTAAATTGCAGTTTAATTTTTCTTAAATTCTGCTTCAGTTCTGTTTGATTATACAACTAAATTTCAAAGTGATTCGGCTAGTTATTTTTTTCAATAACTTTTCCCGCCAAAAATTAAAATTATAACTCATTTCACCGTAGAAATTGGATTTACAGCTTTTATAATGTCAATTTCGAGCCGGAAGAGCCACCTTAATGAATGGGTTATAGGCCAAGGGCGCCAGCCTTTTGGGGCAATAATTTTTCTTGTGCTCAAATGAGTTTATTAGCCCACGGGCACCAAAAATAAACATATCATTATGGCTAATTAATAAAACAAAGACTGGTATCTAAGTACACGGTCGAATCGTTTATCTCGCTTTCTCCGAGAGGCAGTCAAAAATATGATTTCGATATTTAAATCGGCGAAATTCAAACCCACGTGAATGTAACGAAATTAAATCAATAAATTTAAATTTTTAAATGCGCGCAATTGAATGAAATAATAAACAAAACATAAAAAAGTTAAAATAAACACATTTCGAGTAGCTATAACTCGTAAAAAATTTAGATAAACATAAAAGTTAGTTAAACATAATTTTAGATACCTAAAGACTGAAATTTGTGACAATCTCGACGATAGTGTGCAGTTTTACAATTTTTTAAATTAGTGAACAAGAAAGCTTGTAGCTGAACGAATTTATTTTTGCTTTTTGGATTTAAATTTAAATTTTTTTTAAAACGGCACTTCGGATTGTATTTCAAAATTAATCTAGAAAAGTAGATTAGAACGGATATAAACGCATCATCCTGTATAAATAATTAAAATGCGTAATTTCGTGGTGCTCAGGCAGAAATAATTATTATAAATTAATTTCGAAGACAATAAATATTTTGAAAAAATTCCAAAAATAGGCATGTTGTTGTTTTTATTTTTCGATTGTGAAAAATTAGGAAGAAAAAATGCCAAAATTCCCCCGTACAATAAGAGATTGCCAAGTTGTTTCACACCCCTTCGCCTTTCGTGCACAAACGGATATTTTGTACAGAATAAACTCCGGGCGGCACAAAAGGTCAACTTTTAATTTATTAAATTTAAATGTGAGTAGCAATTTTAGTTGGTGAAATATAACAATCGAGGAAAAGTGCATTCGAATCTAAAGATTCGGAAGCGGTTGGTGAAACGACGTTTCACCCTATATATCTCCATTTTGCACTTTTACTTGATGTTCGTTAAGAGCAATAAATGTTGAACTATTTTGTACAATTTTATATCAAACGTTATCAAGATTATGATAGAAAAATTCTTACGTTAAGTTTATAGTGTAGAACAAGAAGTTAAATTAATGTAATTGTTACACACGGCTATTTATATGTAATTTGTTAATTGCACTGCTTCTGGTATGCAATTTTTTAAATAAATAAATGTAACAACAAACCTGGTTTCATTGTAATATTACAATTTCCTTTTAAATTTCCCGCGCTAAACGGACTTACCTTGCTGAACTGTCCTAAAACGTATTTCAAAATGTTCGGCGGTGCGTCGTACAACAGTGGTTCCAAAGCCGACAAAAGAACGCATTTCTGCAAGCATTGCTTAAGTGTCGTCTTGCACTTATACTTCAGGTCTTCAGAGCTGCAGTTATCCAAATATAAAGCCAGTAGACGCGGGAAACAATTCGAAGCTGCGATCGATTTTGCGTGCTCTGGGCTGTGTTTTCCAATTTGGCCCAGCGTCCAAGCCACCACGGAAAGGGTCGCATCGTCCGTCGAAGCATTTAAAATCGACGTCAACTCGATTACTCCGTTACAGCCTAGCACCGACATCGCAAGTTGATCGGAATGACCTGCTATGTATCCTATCGCGGTGATACAGGGCACTTTGGTCTCTTCGGAAGGGTGCTGCAGCGTCTCCAAGAGAGCTCCAATACCTCCAGTGTTAACCACAAGCTGGGTAAGTTCCAGAGAATGCTTCACTACGTCTCTCACTAAAGTAGCCGCATTTTTACGTATAATGGGACAAGCGTGCGCCATGTGGATTAATACCGATGGAAACACTTCGGCTTCTACCACTGCTTCCGCCATATCGTTCGAATGTCTTGCAATGCAACCTAAGCAAAAAAATATAAAATCAAATCTTCCGGATTTTATCTGTCTCGACTGACGCGCACGAATGGATTAACGAGATTCCTGTGATTTTTTTACTAATCCATTCATGCGCGTCAGTGGTAGACAGACTGTTCCCTCGCAAGAAACTCACTCAACGTAGTTAAAACTTGTCTCTTCAATTTCTCGTCCTGATTGCCCAAATTTCTAGCCAAATGTGGGACGGATCCTGCATCGAGAAGATTCTGAGCGAGATCTACGCTGTGCTTGGCGATATCACCCAAAGCAGTAGCTGCAATTTGTTTCAAGGTCAACTCGGGTTCTTGTAGACACAAAATCAGAAGCGGAATGGCGCCTGCGTCTACTACGGCTTGCGCCAAAACGCAGGTATGTTTCGCTATATATCCAAGCGCCCACGCCGCACCCTGTTTCACCATTGGTTCAAAATCTTCCAAACAGAGCATCAGGGCTTCCATTCCGCCATTGGTGATAACAATTGTAGCCAATTCTTCGTTATGCTTGCAAAGCGATCGCAACACAAACAAAACAGCTTTCTTGTGATATTTCTAGAATTCAAAAATTTTAGAAGCAGTTACCAAAACTGAAACTTCCTACGTTTTGTTTGTCAATGTCGCGCAACAGCAGCGATAAGAAATCTCTGCCCAAAACTTGTCTGGCTAATCTGGCTTCGTGGTGCACCATACGTCCGATTGCTATCGCCGCACACTGCTGGATCTGCTTACAGATATCGCCCAAAAGCGGCATCAACAAATCTGAAAGTTAAGTAGACATTTTCAAAAGAAAATGGATTTTTTATTATCTACCTAGAGCGCCCCCTTGTTCCAAGTATTCTATATTTTGCGGACGAAGTGCCAATTCGGCAATGCATTGTACAAATTGTATTCTGGCCCTTTGATATTGATCGAAAACTTGCAAAATCGAACGCGCTGTCATTTTTGAGTTAATAATAAATTTCAAAACGTCAGTAAACGTACCCGCCCCTAAGCTTGTTTTTCGCGCTTGTTTGATAGGAACAGATTGGTCATGCGGCAATTCAAATGCAGCAGTTATTTTTTAAACCCTTATGATTAGTTGAGTTACAACACCCTGTACAACAGTTTGACGTTAAAAATTCCCTAGGACGACCTTGGGAAATTTATAGGTTAGAATTACGAATTTCCAAAATTAACAAAACATGGCCCGATTTTTAGCTCAAATAATAATGACGGGGGCCCAAGTAGTAGGAAGAGCGTTCGCGAGAGCAGTGAAACAAGAAATGCAGGAATCACAAGAAGCCGCCCGACGATTAGGAAACTCGAGAGGCCGAACTGAACGACTAAATAATATAAAGTTAGGTTTATCGTTAGACGAAGCAAAAAAAATCTTAAATGTCGACAATTTAGATCAGGAACAAATAGAAAAAAATTACAAACATTTATTTCAAGTTAACGATAAACAACATAGTGGTTCCTTTTATTTACAATCCAAAGTCGTTCGAGCAAAAGAAAGGTTAGATCACGAATTTTCTCAAAAAAAGGAAAAGGAGGCGCCAGAAGCACCGGATAATAAAACTTAGTGTGCAAAGGAGGTTCGGTTTAGTTAGTAAATTATGTTAATTTGAATTTACAATTGTTAAAAAATATATGTTTAATTTTAGAACGCCTGACTTTTTCTCGTGTAGTTTATTTTCAACAAACTATATAAAAGCTACAACTAATTCCTATTTATGTACAAAATTATTGTTTTATGATGGAAGCACCTTCTTGAATTTCTTTCGATTTATGAGTGCCGTCACAAAATGGTCGCAGCTTTGTTTGTTTGCAATTACATAGCCAGTAGTCTTTGGTTTTTTCAACCGCAAATGCAATGGGCCTAAAAATGGTAAAATCCTTCTGTTACAATTTTAAAGCAAGAGGGGACAGCTTACAGTTTTACTTTAAAATAAGAATATCAAAATACCTTTGCTTAATTTTTAAAAAGATATCCTGATGGGTTCGATCGCAAAAAGGTTGATTTTTTGATTTTCCACATAAACACCAGTAGTACCGTTTGCCAGCTTCCAGGGTCATCTTGAACGGTTTCTTATCGTACACTACCCCATTGTCCGGTTGTTGGTGTGCCGTTATGTATTTCTCTAGCGTATTTTTTGGTATTTCAGGAGTTTTGGTTGAAAATATTGCCTGGAAAAATTTATAGGTTAAATAAATAAAACAAATTATATGCACTTACTCTGCATAAGATCGCGTTAGAGGACCTCGTCAACAAAATTCGTGAAACCATCTTGAAGAAGCCCTAAATTAATAACAGTTCTTTTCGTAATTTTTGACTTTTTAGCATAACCTTAAAATTTTATATAGTGGATTTTTGGTAGAGATGGCGTTGGGATCGCTACGTCAGAGACGGACTTGCATCATTTCAAAATATAATAAAGGGGATAAAGTGTATAGCATTCTTTATCTTTATACATTTTTTGAGTTGGTACACTTTACTCATATAATTTTAGTATATAAAGAAATAAAGAGAAAAGTTGAGATTAGAACTTTAAATTTTCTAACCAAAATGTCTTACCTAACGGAAAGGGATATCGAAGATTTGAAACCATCAATAGAAAAAGCAGTTTCCAAATTGTTGGGAACCTGTGATTCGTCGTTGGTAAGTACCACTCTTCGCTGTTTAGATTCGGGCTACGGAAGAAGAAAAACTACTGACAAATTCCTGTCCCATTTAGAGAGCAAAAATGCAAGAAAATTGGCTGATAAAGTTTTCGACTTGGTCGACGATGTGCTTTCGCGTAAATCGAGCAAGCGATCTCGATCAAAATCTCGTGAAAAAAGTAGATCACGTTATCGTAGCAGGGAGCGCGAAGATAAGAGAAAACGGTCTAGGTCTCGATCGAGAGACTCCAAACGAACGAAAAGCACGGTTACAGATTTTATTCCACCTCCAAGTGTGTATTCCATTCCGTCGGGTTTTATAACTAGAGAAGATGCAGAGAAGGCTAAAAGAGTTGCCCTTTTACAGGCTCAAATAAAAAGCAAGCTTTCGACAGGGATTTTATCCAGAACTACCCTTCAACCTCCAGTTATTGATAGACCCACTCCGCTAATTTTAGATGCCGATGGAAACACAGTCGATAAAACTGGAAAAGTGGTAACTTTAACTCGTATCGCACCCAGCTTAAAGGCAAACTTACGAGCCAAAACAAAACCCGAATTTACTATCCCAAAGGCGACCGAAGAAGATGAAGCCTCAAAATTTTTCGATAGCAGAATTCAAACGAAATCTGCAACCCGCGAGAAGAGAAACTTGCGATTTCACGAACCAGGTAAGTTTCAAAGATTGGGCGAACAACTTCGTATCAAAGCGCATTTGGAAAACCTACAGCAAGAAATATCCGAAATTGCAAAAAAAACAAACATAAGTTCCGCCACAAAGCTTGCACTCATTGCTAAACCTGACAACTCTACGACCGAAGTTCCCGAAGTCGAATGGTGGGATTCCATAATTTTAGAAGACAACTATGATACGGTAAAGGATGGCAACATAGTAATCAAAGATCACTACATCTCAAATTTGATTGAGCATCCTCAACAATTACGATGCCCCACAGACCCTTTAAAACCAGTCCCCATGCCGCTATTTCTTACCAAGAAGGAACAGAAAAAATTACGGCGTCAAAATCGAAGAGAAAATTGGAGAGAAGAACAGGAAAAAATTCGTTTGGGTTTAATTGCACCTCCCGAACCAAAATTAAGTACCACGAATCTCATGAGAGTCTTAGGTTCGGAAGCGGTTCAGGATCCGACAAAAATCGAAGCCCACGTGAAGGAACACATGGTGAAACGATTGAAAGCTCACAAGGACGCTAACGCTGCACGCCAGTTAACTGTCGAGCAAAAACGCGAGAAAAAGATTAGAAAAGTTAAGGAAGATACTTCGCTTGCCGTCCACGTGTCCATTTTTCGAATTAATCACTTGAACGATCTGGCTTCCAAAAAGTTCAAAATCGAGATGAACGCAAAACAGTTGCAGATGACGGGTGGGATTCTCATGTATCCCGATTGTTGCGTAGTCGTGGTGGAAGGAGGGCCAAAACAAATGAAAAAGTATAAGCATTTGATGATGAGTAGAATTAAGTGGGAAGAAGATTTGGTTAAGAATCCTGACGGTGTGGAAATTCCGAATAAGTGCGTTTTGGTGTGGGAAGGTACGAAACAGGTTCGTAATTTTCGAGAAATTAAATTTAAAATAAGTCCTACCGAAAAAATGGCCAGGGAATATTTTAAAAAGCATCACGTTGAAAATTATTGGGATTTGGCTTATACCGGAGCTATTTTGGAATCAAACAAGGATGAAGTTTGAAATTATTTTAATAATAATAATGCGCAGAAAACAGCAGGAATAAAATAAAAAAAATTGTCTTAATTTTATTTTTATAAACACCATACATTGAGGGCATTGGATCTTTCTTAACTTAACGTAACATAGTTTAGGCGTACAACAAACTTATAATACGGATAAAAAATAAAAGAAATACGAATCCACACCTTACAATAACTTTAAGACTAGATGACTTTATAACACGAATATATACAAAAAATAATAAAATAAAAAAAACAAAGTTATAATATACAACTGCATTTGTTGTATAAAACAATGACATTTTAAAATAATAACAAGAAGGCTCAACTCTCGAGACAATATTGTTTGGAAACATAAGCTTTGAGAGCCAGAAAGCCTGCTTGTAATTAGAGCAAGATCAGCATTATTACATTTCCCGTATTGAATTTATTCTAAATCACATTTATCAAATTTTTGTAATGGAAAATGTTATAAAAATAGAAATGTCAACTTACATAATAAAAGAAACGTAACACAGAAAGGAAAAAATAATACTAAATGGAAGTTTTCTAAATGATTTTCTAAATAATACTTGGAATAATTTGTGTTATTTTTTTGTAAACGTCCTGTATATTAATAAGCGAGTGCCGAACTGCACAAAATGCGAATCCGAAAGGGTATGAAGCGGCGAAGTTATTATCTTCAGACTTTATTTAGTAAATAGAAAGTTATATCAAAAATGTAGAAAATGTGTGTGTCAATGTGCCTATGCAGCTGACTCATTCAGACTTAAAATGCTACACCTAAAATTGGCCTAAATAATTTTTTAAGAGACAAAACACCACGTTAAAAATTTTTGGTTACCATTACTCGACCCACCGACCAAGCATACATTACAAGTGTGCCACGAAACAAGAGGTGGCTGCCTAATTAATTTAATAAATCACATGCTTAATTGATATTATTTTAATTATACTTCTAAAAATTGCGATGCTCGTAGCGGTGCAACGAATATTTCGTTATTGCCGTGTGAGAAAAAAAAGTGCTGACTGCAATTACAATTATTTAAATTTTAAGAGGGCGTGACAACTTCAACGTGCTAGAAAAAACGTTGGGTTGCGATAAGATCTAGGCCGTGAATATGTAGGCCATGAAATCGCCCGATATTACCTTGTTTACACAAAATAATCATTGCACAACTACGCGAGCTATACTCATTTTAATAGGAAAGTCGTCGACAAATCGAGTGAATTGTCCGACTCGAGTCGCTCCCACATCGATAAAACAAATGAAAGACACGCGGTTATACACATACTTTTTGGAAGTATATTCAGTAATTACATTACAAAGAAAAGTTAAACAACAAAACTAAACACACGAAACCGTATACTGTCTCCATTTTACTTAGCACGGTAAATAAATTACATTATTTGACTCGAAACCGGATGCTCCGATTCCTATTAATTATATAACTTTTTTCTCCTATTAATATATACAAAAATAAATCACAGCAATCGTTTTCAATATTAGTTTTTTTTTCTACTACAAACCGCCCTATTAAAACACCCCTCCCCTTTTTTTCGAAAAAGAATCAATTGCCATTAAAAATTCCAAACAATTTTTCTACAATGCAATCGACCAATAATAAAATGGTGAAGTTCCCAAAAAAAAGTTTGAAAATAAAATTTTAAAATCACTCGATGGCCTTCGACATAAAATCGATAAATCTTTTACCGTATTGTTCGGGATCGCACGTGCTTATACCGTCCACGTTTGAACCGTACTTGACGGTTTTTGCTGCTTTAGCGGCTTGTTTCTTCACGCCGTAGTGCGTCAGGACGTCTATTATGGCAACAAAGTAAATTTCTTTCACCGGCGCTGAATCGCAGCTAGGTATTGCGTAAATGTCCAATTCAGGAATTATGTTTCCTGTAAAAATAATAAAAATTGTTAAAAGAAACTTTGAAGTTGTCATGTACGATATTTGAAGATAGTCGCAAGAACAACACAGAATAACTGATTTTACTATCCAGCGTGTAAAAAATACTTTACTACTGTAAATACTGTACGCTCCACTCCTGAACAATCAGCCTCTTTCTCTCTTTTAAGAAAGATTTTGGAATAGGTAATTTCTTGAATTATTAGGCAACCAATCACATAATCTATCTGTAGGTACGTACTTCCAACACAAGTTCATTATAAAACATGATGCATGCAGCCAAAATTGGGTGTTGTATTTAGATTAATCTTCAAAATAATAAGGGTATTCATGTCACTTCGTACTTTTCATAGTTATCGTACTTTTAAATTTTATAGACTTATGTGACATGAACACACTCGATATTGTTCCATATTCAACTTTTAATTTTAGTCCCGAAGATGGAGTGAATAAAGTCCTCCGAAACGTCGACCTGACAACTTTATGAGTTCGATTGCGTTCCATATAACCCGATAACTTTTTATATTCTATTTAATTATTCTATTCACATTTACTGACATTATTTATTGTCAAATATTTCTTGGTTACTATGTATCGCCAACGTATACTTAAATGTAACGAAACTACGACATCTACATAAAGTACGACTGCGTAGATTTCGTAAACTAGATCTGCATTAAAAATTCTACGAAATTTACGAAAAATGCAATCTACAAGTACGACAAAAGTACGAAGTGACATGAATACCCTTAATATAAAGTACAAGCTCGATTCTGTGAATTCAAAAATCCAAAGGTATGTTCAACTTAAAGCAAGTTTTCACACTAACGGAGGTGTAGAAAAACTAGTGTTATGCATATATTTATTCCTTATAAAATGTATAATGCATAATGTTGGTAATTAAGAACATTGATTGACATTGAGAAGAAATTGGGTGTTCACAGGACCGAGATGTTCATAGTATAATGTGTTCACGTTATCGAGCTTCTACTGTATTACCTAGATATAGGTATGTAAAACAGTGACCTTGAGACAATCAATTATCCCCTAATTATAAATTGTTTTCTTTCAAAGAAACTGAAACATTATATAATCTTGAAATGCAAGCGTAACTTTCGTATTACTAATTTTACTCAAAAATTGAACAGAATAATTTAGGTCGATATGACCTTGAAATAGAATCAAACTTGACATTGGGGAACTTCATATTTTTTTGTTCCATAGTGAAATTAATGTTAGTAGCAAAGTGGCAGAGCCTGTTTGTTTAGCTTTAGGTTATCAAGAGAAAATAACATAGATTTAATGTACCAAACCTTGTTTGATCTTAAAAAAACTAAATCATAATTTATGAATTATGAAATCAAACCTTATCAACGGAAACCCAAATTTTTGTAAATAAAAAAGTATTTGAAAACAAATAAAAATGTTTACCTTCATATTGCAAGCTATGCTCTCTCACAAATTGTGCAACTGTGTTAGGCGAGTCGGGCGGCGTTGTAAATCCAATATTTCTATTTTCTAAACCAGAACCGGACTCACTTTCGTCCGAATCTAGACCCGCATTGTCGGATTCGTTCTCACGTTCCTGTTCGCCTCTTTCCACTTCGTGTATTCCTAGAGTTATAAAAAAATTTAATTAATTACTCAAATTTAAATTAACCTTTGAATTTGTTAATTAAATTTTACCTTGAATTTAATTTTCTTTTCTACTAAAACACTCACCTAAAAGTAAACTGTAATCCATTAAATGTAATTTGGTTAAAAATTCGACATCTGCTGTCAACGTATTCAGTAATTTTTGCGTAGCTTCGTTGCCAATGTAAATCTGACAAAACAAAGTTACAAAATTTTGTTCCGATGATGAAAATTATAAATCTTACTTTCATGTGCTGTTTTACAAAATCATTGTCCTTCAGGGTGGGTAAATCCTTGCCCAGCTCCTTATCGGATGCTTCCCGATCAACAGTCGATCCCTTAAGGTCGAATTTCTTATGAGTGCTAAGATGGTTGGAGAACACGTTCCTGGTGACAACCAAGTAATGTTCGACATTGTCGACGGTAATCCTATACATTCCTAAATATTGAGGTAACAAGGTTTTTCCGTGACGTTCCACGATATACTAAAAAGTTATAGAAATAAAAAACAGTCGTGAAAAAGGGAAATAACTTGCAATTGATTTTTCTTGTTTTTTTTGCATTTCCAAGTTATTTCCATTACCTAATTACCAGACTAAAATTGCCATCGAAAGAATTTAAAGAAAATTAACTAACCGGATGATAATGCTTTAGAAACGAATGCATCCTCTCCACCTCTTCAGACGTCATGGTCTTGACTATAAAAAGTTTATCGTAACTGTGATAGAATTTAGCACCACTCTTGCCGGAACAATCGTCGGGTAATGGTTGCGATCTCGTCAAGGATTCCTTATAATCGAGATCGTCGATGCCAAAACGTTCCCTAATATTTCTAAACACCATGGGGCAATATTCCTTGACCTTGAAGTGGGAGGGCATGTTCTCCCTAAAACCAAACACTTTTTGCTCTCGTCTCCCATTTGCCTTGGAACTTACTTATTGAACAGGTGATTATCGACCTTCAATTTCGAGTAGGCCCTAAAATCGTCCGGCAATAGCATCACGGGAATGGTGACATGCATTAATTCGTTAATCTTGAAGGTGACAAAAAAAATTAAGTGGTTAGGACGATAAAAAATTTTGACTGCGACAACTCACCGTGTGATTGATGCCCCACATGAAGACCGAGAGTAGGGGCTCGTTGGCCCTAAACAGTTTAACTTTTTGGTGTTTAACGCGGAAATGTTTCTTTTTTAATTTGGACATCCCGCTGCGAATGGGTTGTGACATTTTTTTGACAGTCCAAAACTATGGAAGTTTTATCGCCGTTTAAATAATCACCAACAAATTAGCAAAACGTTTAAGCACATATTAACTAAAATTAAACGAACAAAACCAAACACAATTTTGTACAAAACACACTGTACAATTATGATTTTAAATAAAACCTTCCAAACAAAAATTCATACCTTGGCAAA
Source organism: Cantharis flavilabris (assembly GCA_949152465.1). Lineage (NCBI taxonomy): Eukaryota > Metazoa > Arthropoda > Insecta > Coleoptera > Cantharidae > Cantharis > Cantharis flavilabris. The sequence continues at coordinate 8,458,407 of OX424438.1, forward strand.
CACACCTTTCATTGATTAGTTATCGGCCGCCTTCGGGTTATATCGTGAAATGAATGCCGCAAGACTTTGGACCCGCGAAAATTGGAACGCAAGAGAATTTTTTGCTCCACCGTTGTCGCTACTTCACAATTTTCCTTTTTGTTGCCTACGCAATCTGAAAGTGCAAGTTGTAGGTACGGTCCTGACTTACAACTGAAATTTGGCAACACTGCTTGGTAATCAATCGAACGCCATTTAACAACTGCAATCTATTTTTCAGCACTCTTGTGAGGTTAAATTGCAGAAAACGTGAAAAATGGCTTTATTGTCTGACGATGCAAAGCAGCGATTGTCGATTGTTATCGAAGCTGCTAAAACAGTTTTCCACTACGGTTTCATACCAACCCTGGTGTTTTTAGGTAAGTCGTTTCACTCTTCGAAGTTGTTCTCGAGCTAATCGAAATGTCTTGTAGGATTCAACCAAGGAGCCGATCCCGGTATGCCCGAACTTTCCATCGTCAAGTAAGTTATCTTATTATTTATTTTACGGTCTCCTCAATTTTTGTTCTTTCAGCTTGGTGTTTGTATAAGATATGGAATCAAAGATTTTGAACACGGCAACTGTTTATTTTGTAATTTTCCAGCTTTTTCGTTTATACAATTTATGTAAATACTAGCGGCATTTAATAAACATGTTTTTTCTTTTGTTATATCATCAAAAATATATTACAAATAAATACTAATTAATTTCTATATAAAGTATTATCACAGTTGAAATAAATAAAAGAGAGGAGAGGGTGTTTGTTGGTTAGTATATAAACGATTAGTTACTTACTTAACATATACGAGTGAATGTACATTTAGATAGTTTAAATCGATACACACCATGAATTTAAAAAAGTTACTTCATTTAAAGGTTACCGGAGTAACCTGCGGTTCTTCCATTGGATGTGTAGCTAAGAGAACGTAAGTTGCGGTTTGGTTTCTCGTATATCTAACACCGGCTGCTACGGCCAATGCAAAAATTACTAGCAGGATTCCGGCCCTGATTAAATAATAAGGTTAGAGGAAAAATTGAGATGAGAGAAATTATTACCAAAAAAACCATAGGTCCAGCGTTTTAGAGCAGCATAGGTTGTCACCGCAACAATATTGTTCGTTTTTACAAAATCCAAATTCGCAATAATCAGCTGACGCCTGTAAATATTGATTCGTTTTAAATTTTTTAAAATCAAAATAAAGTGATCGAACTAACTAGTGGTAACAGAATTACGTTGAAGATATAAATACACCGATTAATTGTATTTTGAAAATTAAACAGATTTGCCATGACGCGACGTAATTAATTACAAATTTAACTATTTTTGGTGATATAGATTTGTGATGTTTTGCGTTTTCTTAATTTTTTAAGCGCCGTCTAGCGGTGCGACATCAATCGTAATGTTGGTGGCGTTCAAACTGTTTTGTTTTTGTTTATTACTTTTGACGTTTAAACGTAGTTTAAATTATTGTGCTTCAAGACTGGCAATAGAAAAAGTTAGGTATGTATTTAGGTGCGAAATATAAATATATATACTTTTCTGCTCTCAAATACAGTTGTTCAATAGAGATAAATTGAAAGTCAATTTCGTATAGATTTTATTCATTATTAACCCTAATTTTTTTTTCTTTTAGGAATTGCTTTACACTTTATTTTAAGAAATATGATTTATTATGGATTAGAAAACTTACACTCACTTGGCTTGCAGTCATGTGGAAACTCTCCGCAAGAGTTAAGTCAGAACGATTTCATTTGAGTAAGTAACTAAATTAATTGTTGAAATAAATTATGCTAATTATGAAGTTATATAGATCTCTTCTCTAACGATATGAGGAATCCATCAACTGGTTTACTTGCAATATTTTGTAAAAGTTTGATGTCTTTAGGTTGTTCGTAACGGGTTTTTATAACAAATTTTCTCACCACTGTGGCAACGGTAACCTTCATTGCATATTGTATTCCTAACGGTAAAATTTAAGAATAGTTTTTAATATGTTTTATTATCTACAAACCTAGGCACTTTCTAGGGCCGCCCGCAAAGGGTAAGAAGCAGTAGCGATGCCGTTTTGCACATTCTTCGGGTAGAAAACGTAATGGGTTAAATTGTTGGAAATCCACCAATCCTTAGCTACATTAATTCATTACACTGATTGTATTATTTATTTTGACTACATAAAAACAATTTGACAATTTTGGCCTAATGCAACTTATATTATTTTTAACACTCCTCCTCATTGGACAAATTGCATAATTTTCTTAATTTTATAATTCTATGGGCTGACAATGGTTTAGTTAACATATCAGCCACCATTTCTTCCGTTGGACAATATGCGAATTTGATTGTTCCTTTATCGACAAGATCCTTTACAAAATAGACATGTACATCAATGTGCTTTGAACGGTTTGATATTTTTTCTTCCTTAATAAATTTCAAACAACTTGGATTATCTTCAAAAATTAAAGTTGCCTCTTTTTCTGGTTGTTTGAAACCCTTTAGTAAACGTCGAATCCATATAGCTTCACTACTTGCTTCTGAGAGGGCCATATATTCGGCTTCCATGCTTGATTTAGCAACACACGTCTGTCTTTTACTGCATCAACTAATTATTCCGCCAAAGTATTTAAATATATAGCCTGATGTTGATTTGCGTTTTTTCAGTGCAATATCTTCTGCCAATTGGCATCTGCAAAACCCATAAGACCGTTTTTGCTCTCCTTAACTCCAGGAACCAAAGATAAATCAATAGTTCCTTTAAGATATCTTAAAATCCTTTTTATTTCAACCCAATCTTCTTGGGTAGGAGCGGTAACCTTTTGTGCCATTATTGCTACACTAGCTGAAATATCAGGTCTAGTATTGACTGATATGTAAAGTAAGCATCCTACCAATCGCCGATATTCATTATTGTCGATTAACATATCAGATATTTCACCTTTCCCATATGATAAATTAATTGGCACGTTTGATTTCTTGGCTTCTAACATTCCAAAATCATTCAGAAATCAGAACTTTTAATATGTACTCCTTTTGATTTATTTCAAAATTGCCATTCAAATCTTGTTTAAATTTTATACCAAGATAATTTTCTATTTTTCCAAGATTTTTAATTTTAAATTTGGAATTCAATGCCTTTTCACAATTTTCTAGCAATTCATTGCTATTGCTTGCTAAAATAATATCATCAACATATCTTAAAACATAGCATAGTGCATTTTTTATATTCAGTATATACAAACATGGATCATTCTCGCTCTGAATGTATTTGTTCGCTATAAGAACTTCATGAAGTTCTTTATTCCAAATCCTAGCAGATTGTTTTAATCCGTATATACTCCTCCTCAAGAGACAAACTTGATTCTCTTTCCCATCTTCAATAAAACCAGGAGGTTGTTTCATAAATATTGTTTCGTTTAATTTTCCATATAGAAATGCTGTTTTGACATCCAAATGAATAACATTCATTTTGTGTTTAGCAGCTATAGTGAGTAAAATCCTATAAGTTGTATGTTTTATCACTGGAGCAAAAGCTTCATCATAATCAATTCCATACTTTTGTGAAAAACCTTGTGCTACCAATCGTGCCTTGAATATTTCATTTTCTCCATTGTTTTTAACTTTGTAAATCCATTTACAACCAATAGCATGACGATTATTTGGTAGTTCTACCAGTTCCCATGTTTCATTTTCATTGATAGATTTCATTTCATTTTTCATTGCTTTAATCCATTCATCCTTTTGCTCAGAATGAATAGCCTGGCTGTATGTTTTTGGTTCAATTCTTCCTTTAATAATATTGATTTCCTCAATATATCGATAAGGTGATTTACCAAAATTTGATCTAGATGATTTACGAATTGCTGTTTCTGTGCCATTTTTTTCATTATCTGAATCCTCTTCATCATTGTCAGTGACTGGTGCTAACTGAATAACTTCATGCATTCCATCACTTTCTGTAACTTCATTCTCCTGAATCTGTTGAATATCATTTGGTTTCAAATCAGTATCTTTATGAACAAATTTTACATCACGACTAATGATAATTCTTTGAGTATCCAGTGCATAGCATCTGTATGCCTTTGAAACTCCATCATATCCAACAAAAATTGACTCAATTGCTTTCGAATCGAGTTTCCTTCGTTTTTCATCAGGTACATGTACATAACATTTCGATCCAAAACGCCTAAAATATTTTATGTTAGTTCTACATCCATACCAATTTTGAAATGGTGTTTGTATGATATCCTTGGCTGGTAATCGATTTTGTATATAACTTGACATTACTACTGCTTCGCCCGAAAACTTATTATCAAGTTTAGCCTCTATGATCATACACCGTGCCATTTCAACAAGAGTTCTATTGTTTCGCTCAGCAACACCATTCTGTTGCGGAGTATATGGTGCTGTGCACTGGTACTGAATGCCTTCATTATTCACAAACTTTATGAATTCAGTGCCCATATATTCTCCTCCTCTATCTGAGCGAATTATTTTTGGTTTACGATTGAACATTGTCTTGCACATTTCAACAAATTCTTTAAATTTTCCAAACACTTCTGATTTTTCTTTAAGTAGATAAACAGTAGAAAATTTGAAAAAATCATTAATAAAGGTTAATATATATCCTTTTCCAGATGGCGTTTTCGTTTGCATCGGTCCGCAAACGTAAGAATGAATCAAATCCAGTCTTTCTTTTGCACGATTATTAGAATTTGGAAATTTTATTCTAGTCGTTTTTCCTTGAAGACATACTTCACAGTTTAAAATATTTTTACATTCTATATTACAATCATCAAGTTGAACTCCATCTACAAGATTACTCGAAGGCAATGTTTTTACCACATTTATATCTCTATGACCGAGAATTTGATGCCATTTGTGGACACAATTTTGAACTGGTTTCGAATTCTCAGTTGAACATACCATATTTAATGTCTTTAATTGATACAAATTACCATATGCTTGACCCATAGCAACTTGCATACCATCATGCGCACGAACTATATTACATTCGTCTTTATTGAAAATCACTGTGTATCCTCGTATGGTCAAACGTCGTACAGAAATAAAGTTTCCTTTTAGGTTTGGTACATATAGAACATTTTCAATCTTTACAATACAGCTGTCTCCAAATTTATTTACAAAATTTACAATAACTGTTCCAATACCAATTGCATTTACTTTATTACCATTTGCCACGTAGACACTTTCAAAATGTTTCTTCATATGAGTGAACATTTCTTGTTTATTTGCCATATGACTAGTTGCTCCACTATCAATCAACCAACCATCATTGTTTGACTTTTAAGATGCAAACAAACATTGAAAATTTTTATTTTTGTCATTATCCTCAACCAAATTTACTTGATTCTGCTTTTTCTCTTTATGCGCTTTAAACAATCCTTTTTCCAGTGACCACTGCGCTTGCAGAAATGACATTTTAATTTATTTATATCAAATTCACCTTTGACATACAAATTCCTTAATTCTTTCAATGATGAACCAACTCGTAATACAGATTCAGAATTATTGTCACGATTTCGTTGAATACGTTTCCTGTATTCACCAATTACAGCTGAACAAACAACACTCGATGTTAATTCATCCTTGCGATTCTCTAACGTAGTGACTAACACATCATAGCTTTCTGGTAATGAACTTAGTATTGTAACACACAAAATAAGCTCTGGTTTTAAATCATCACCATAAGCCAAAAAACATTGAAATAATTCCGTCATTTTTGTTACATGAGCTTCAACATCACCATCTTCATTAACACGTGTTGTCATTAACTGTCGCAAGATACTAACTTTGTTATTTGGGGTATCTTTCTCATGGAAATCTTTTAAACAATTCATTGCTTCCTTCGCTGTTTTACAATTTCTGATATGTTGGATCTGGTCATTTTCCACATTTAATGCAATTGTCGTGTGTGCTCTGTCATCTTTGGTTTTCCAATCATTTGTAATTGGATCCGGTGCATTATCAGCAGTTGCTGACCACACGCCTTTTTCAATTAGCAACATTTTATCTTTTATCTCCAATTGAAATAATTACTATTGTTTAGTTTCATGATGCTGTATTTCGAATCCACAGCCATTCTAAACAAACATTATACCAATATCAAATGAATTAATAGCTAAATAAACCCATAACCTGTTGGAAATCCACCAATCCTTAGCTCTTGGTACAACCATCAACTCCACATGGTTTCATCAAATGACAACGTCTATAGTGTGATTGTAGACAGGTTCGGCAAAGCCGTTTACTTCGAATGATATCCCAACGGTCTCGCTTTGACGTCTCCTTAAACCGAGTGCAACTTTCAAGCGCATGTGTACTGACTCCGCAGATGGCACACAACGCGTTCGTTGATGCTATTGTTTCAGCTACGGCAGTTCCATGAGTAGCCAAAGTACGTGTCAACTTCCCTTTGAATTTGTTACTTTTCAGTTCATTGGCACCTGGATGGACAGCTGACTTTGGCAGCAGGCTGGCTGCGTTTGCCAATCTAACAACCCAATCTCTGAAATTGATTAAATTGGCCTTTTTCATATTTTCAATATGCAGCTTGTACCCCGATAAATCCTACCTTTAAAAAAAAAAAGATCTAAAACGTACCTGGGATCACAGGGCTCGTGGGATTTTTGTAACTTAAAAAGAAAAGGGTACAAAAATATTCCCTGGTCTAGCTCAGTGGCTCACCTGTCGAAAATGTTGAAAATGAGGGCGCCAAGTAATTATAGAATAAGTCACCAGGTGAGATTAGGTAATTACTAACCTTGGTACTTCAAAACGAACAAAAAGGTAGGAAAATTAAAGTAACATACAGGAGCGAGAACAGAGTTTTTCGCATACTAGACAGAAATGTAGTACGTTACTGCAAGTTAAATCATTCAGAAATGTGGTAGATTCCTGCATAGCAACACATTACTGCACAGAAACACATTACTGAATAATAAATTTTATTTTTTTCAAATACATTGGTACACAACGTTACAATTATTCTTTGAAATTTTTATGATAAATGTTGAATGTACAATTGTTCATGTTAGTAAACAATATATCGCTTGATTGTAAATTACCAGGTGCCACTGACTGCAAATCAGAAAATGAAGTTACAATTTGGTTTAATTACGTTCTCCATTGTCAATATCTTTGATTTTTTGGCATCATATCCATCACTTTGTCGTTTCAAAAATGCAATAAGCTCTGCATATTTTGAAATATCCACATTTTCATTTATTTGTACTGTACTCTTAATCATGGAATAAAGAACCCACAATGTTGAAGCTTTTAGAGACTTGGACTGTAATAATACGAACATATAAGTGTGGAACATATGCAATAACTTATTTTAAGACTAACCTTTTCAAAAAAGTAAGCTAGCAAAACATTTTCATCAACTCCATGTGCTTGCTTATTTATTCTCCATTCGCAAAATATCGCATAGCTTCTCGTACCTTTCCCTTGATTTTGCAGGGAGTAAATTTGAAGATGCCTCTAAAGCTGCTTTTAAAATATCTGAATATTCTTCATTTACATAAACTGTATTCATGTTTGCAAAATAAAAAATTATTATTTGTGATGTTTATTTACTAAACGATATAATATTGTTTTATGTTGCTATGTTCAGCAACCTTCTAAATTTTTTTTTAAATAAAATTAATTAGTTTTAAGAGTTGTCATACATAATATTTTTGACAAACACAATTTTTAAATAACAATTTTTTAATTTTTTTCACATTTCTGTCTAGGATGCGAAAAAATAGTGTACGCAATATGTTTAAGAAAGTGATTTTACTGAACTCGTAGGCTTTCATCGCTCGCCTTATGGCTCGCGATGAAACATGCCTACTCATGCAGTAAAATGACACTTTCCTAAACTAGATGCGTAATCTACTATTAATGTAGATAATTCAAATTTACAAATAAAGAGATTAAATAAATCCAAAATTTATCAAAATTAATCAAAATTAGATAAAAAAAATTATAGTAACCGAACGTAAACTGAATAGAGATAAAAATTCAGTCGGTACGCAAAATGTTAATAAATACTGAATTGCACATAAATAACCAGTTACTTCGGTAGTTATATTTAAATTAAAAATAAAAAATAATTGTCGTACCTACCACTAAGAATTGCAATTCCTTTATGATAAGATAACCACACCTCGACAGGGTGTGCCCGGGTATCTTTAATTTTAATAAGATCCGAAATTTTGCGTAACGCTTCACAACTAAAATTTAAATTACGTTTCGGATTACTTCCCAAATCAAATTAATTTAAAAATAAAATTATTCACTCCTGACTCAACAAATTCAAATATACAAAATTTACTACCTCTAACTCGGTAACAATGACAATGAAAATTTAAGAATTATCAAACAAACACACGAACATAAATTGGTTATTCTTTCTTCTTGACGTCAAAATTAATCTTCCCGGCTTGATAGAAATTAACGGATGACCAACGATAAAACGGTTCAACAAATAAAAGATAACCAAAATATAGGAAAACTAAAACGTCTGACCTTTGGATGAGTTGTTGGAGTCCTATGGTCGTTTGATTTTGATCCCAAATATTCCCTCTTTGGATCCCTTCTGGTAACAATATTTACAAGTGGATGAACCAATCTTTCCGGAAAAACTTCAGCAAACGGTATTTCTTCCAGGAAAGTTGCCAGGTGTGCTCGTAAAGGTGCAAGTAAAGATAAAAAACCCAAAATTTGCAGTCTTCCAGAATGGAAGCACAACAAGCCACACAGAGGCTATTGATGACCAAAAAAAAATCTTCGGGGGAACAACAGGTAATCTACTAAGACCAACTCACTAGGCTTTCGACGTTACTTAAAAATTTTTTGTTCCTTCCAAACTCTTCACAAAATTCAGACAGGACAAAATACACTCAAAATCAACCAATTAGACGACACAGAAGGCAATTATTTACAACATATTAAAAATTAACTCAAAATTACGTTCACACATATTAAATCAAAAATTAAGATCCTTATCCGCCACATTTTTCCTGTGTGACGGCGATAACTCTACAAAATTTAAAATCAATATATGCATTGCCATCCATAAACAACCAAAAATAAATAATAATGAAAATTCCTGCAGAATAAATTACCCTGCAGAAATTTCACGTAACAAGCTTCCAATTCAATTGATAATTGCCTGGCAATTTCAGAAGCATTTTATTCAAAAAGACTGAGTTGTACAAGTGTCCTTCTTCCATACTGTCCTCAACAGTTGAGCAAATTTCTTCGACCAATGCTGAATACCGTAATAGCAGATCCAATTTTTCATTCGTGATTTTGGGATACCGTTCAACGGCTTCCATTAATTCATCCAAAACTATTTCGTCCTGTCCGAAATGTCTGCGAATTATTATTTGATTTTTAAAAAATTTAAATCGAAAAATTTAAATCGAAAATTTATTATTGGATTACAATTTTATTATTTAGAATATAGATTAAATATTTATAAATATTTATGAAAGAGGATTTGGTTGTAAGATTAAAAAAATTAAAATCTGATAATTTGCTCTAAAATTTGCACATATTGCCCGTCATTTTCATTTAAATTGGAACAAGTCGTAACATATCGTAACGACTGCAGATGGTTTCATCAATCTAGCTTTCACCAATAATCTCGCTTCACCATTCAAAGCACTTTCCAGTCGATCTAGATTTTCTTCGTCGGTGTACCCGCAGTTCTTTGTTGTCCGACGGTAAACGTTGAAAAATATTGACCATTCCCCTGGTTTTCCACTAAAAGATGGGAGCTTCTTCTTTTCCAATCTAGCAGCGATTTGACTTTCCGTCAGTAGGCGAGCGTTTCCGAAACGCGGATATGACTGCGCAAAGGTCCCCGTCATTTGTCCAGGAGGTGCAATATTTTCGTTGTTAGTTGCGTGGTACAGCACCGAGATTGATATGTTGGTTAACTGTATCATTAATAGCAGCACCCTTGACATCATCACAACCATTGTCGACCATCGACAACGAAGCTAATGATTGCACGTCCATATCCATGACCCATTTTTCTGTTCGTTTCTTTATCGCGGTATAACTGGAATGGAACTCTGATGATGTACTTGTGGCCTCAAGAATGTTGTGTTTTTTGGCCAAAAACTCCTCATCGATCCGCTTCAGTTCTTCCAGATGTTTTTGTTCGATTTCGAGCTTCCGTCGCGCAATTTTGTTCTTAATTTGTTTTTCAGCCTTAAGTTTGGCGAGCGCAAGTTCGACGGACCTGCCCGTTTTGTTCGTTCTAGAACGAATCGTTTTTGGTGAACAATTTTCGCACACCCAATCCTCGTCTTCAATTGTTTGGTCCACTCCGACACAGTTAAAGTGGAACCATTTGTCGCATTTATCACAAGCGACCATTTGTTTGGTATCTGGGTGAATACACTTCCCACAATGTCCTTTTTTGGTTTTAGCACGTTTTTGCATGCCTTTAGCTGTTGACATAACCTCACCACCAGGTCGATTTTTAGCAAGCGGATTTCCCGTTGTCTGTTCCGTAGTAGCGACACCTTCATTGTCCAACGAGTTATAATAATTGGAGATTGTTGAAATCAAAATTCGTTTGTCAAGAATAATCGCTAGCAGTCGCTCCAATCTGGAACGATCGTTTATTTTCAACAATTATTTACAATAAATTCAAATTAACTTACTATTAGTCTTTCTTGTTTAACAAAACGAATTTAAAACTCAAAACTGACAAAAAATGTCTGACACAAATTACCGTCAAGCAAAAGTTCTAGCGTTCGACCCTAGGGGTCACACTTGCGTTGTAGGGTGTCAAGCTGCAGAGCACAAATGCGTCGACTTCCAACAATCGGGCCAATATTCCGAATTTCGATGAGCATGGATTATGCTAAATATAATCGAAACACCCTCAGGAATCATCCTACCATCTAATAATTACGCAAGTAGTGTATTTTTAAACTGAAAAGTTATTTTTTTAACCTTTTAATTCAATTTCGCCTGTGGTGGTTCTTGCGATCATGGGACCCACAGGTAAAATTCTCAGAATTTCTTTTATGACTAATTCAGTGTAAGACAAATTTTGTAAATCGGTGTGTTCTATTGGTCTATCAAGCCCAATTGTGTCGATCACTTCCTTGTAAACTTTCTCCTAAAATTGCGAATAATTAAAAATGTTAAATTATATTTTACCTGTATTTCTGGATGCATCCCTAGCATCATGAAGATGTAAGAAATCATAGTTGCTGTTGTATCGCTACCCTACAAATATAACCCCATTTTAGAAAATTTCTGCAAAGTTTAAATCTGTAGAAACTTACTGCTAACAACATCACGCCTACTTCATCCACAATTTCAGCGTCAGTTAAACCTTTTCCTTTAGAAGACAATTCGATTAGTTCTCGCAAAAACGGATTCTTTTTCGTTGGTACTATAAATTTATAAAAACTTTCGTTACCTTACGTTACCACATTTTCACATCATTGGAATACAGTAAATATCTATTTGTAGTACTACCGTTTGGAAAAAAAAAAGAATAAGTAAGGTACAATAAGGCTTCTGTTTTTTTTGGAATGTGTGCTCGGTTTTTTTTTGTCAAGGATTTTGTTGTTGGGATATTATGATTTGGAACCATTTACAAATTGTGATGGGCACTATCAAGAATTTTTGACTATCGATAGTTAGTAACTATTTTTTTTTTACTATCGATAGTTAGTAACTAAAAAGTTAGTTACTAAAAACCAAACCGAATAAAAACTATCGAATAAAACTATCGAATGAAAACAGCCGAATAAAAACTATCGACTAAAAAGTTATTCGAATAGTTTTAGTAACTAAAAAAGTTATTCGAATAGTTTTAGTAACTAAAATGTTATTCGAATAGTTTTAGTAACTAAAATGTTCCTTCTTCCTTCGTTTTGTACTAATTGGTAGTTAACACCCTGTATTTTGAGGATAATGGAATAATCGGATAAAATGGTATATAAAATATTAAAAAACAGTATATAAGTAAACTCGAGCAAAGTCGAGATTCTAATCCATTCCAGTTTTGGAAAGAACGCAAAGATTTAATGCCAGAATTATATCAGCTCAGTACAAAGTATCTTTGTATTCGGGCAAAGTCGGTTCCGTCAGAACAACTTTTCTCGAAAGCTGGTCAAGTTATTAACGATCGGAGGAATAGATTGACAGGAAAAAATTTAGACAAAATAATATTTTTAAATACTAATTCTTTATAACAATTTATTCTAACCATTTTATCTTTACCATTAAATATTTATAAAATAAAATTAATAAAGTTTTTTTGAAGAAGTTAATAATTTATTTTTATATTAGTTGTACCATTTTTTTATCGGTCGTTGGTATTGGCAGTAGTACTCTTAACTTTTAATAATTAGTATTACTAAATGACTATCTAAAAATACATTCGATAGTTTGAGTAACTATAAATTTATACAAGTTTAGTAACTAAAATTTCATTCAATAGTTTTTAGTAACTAAAAAGTTATACAATAGTTTTAGTAACTAAAAATTATTTTTAGTTACTAAAAATTATTCTTTCATGGTTTTAGTAACTAACAATTCATTTAAAAGCTTTAGTAACTAAATATTTATTCAATAGTTTTAGTAACTAAAAAGCTATTCGAATAGTTTTAGTAACTAAAAAGTTATTCGAATAGTTTTAGTAACTAAAAAAGTTATTCGAATAGTTTTAGTAACTAAGAAGTTATTCGAATAGTTTTAGTAACTAAAAAGTTATTCGAATAGTTTTAGTAACTATCGATAGTTCAAATGAAGACCAACTATCGAATAATTCGATAGTTTTTATTCGATAGTCCCATCTCTATTTACAATACGGTTAGCATACCTTCTTCCAGTGAAACTTCTAAGTTTTCTTTCTTTTCTCGTTCATAATCTTCTTTCTTCTTAGCGAGAACTTTTTTAAGCATAAATTTTAGATCTTTTACAATACGAAAAAATTGGACTATTCAAAATGGTTTCTAAATTCACTGGATCATACACAAAAAAAAACAATTTATGTACAATCTAAGCTCTGATTGGCGACTGATATTTAAAAGTTCCACCATACGTGCTTTTCATTATATTTTCTGCAAAAAATATAGTAGATTTAAATAGCTGGATCGTGGAATAATTCTGACTATTCAGGCTCATAGAATAGAAATTATAAAATTTGAACTTACTGTGTTTGGGTCCAATAGACGTTAAAGCATTTCCAAAAAATGGTACTGTCGGAGCCCCATCAAATTTTGCTGCCAATTTATATAATCGTCTTCTTTTCCAACGAAAAACCGCAAACCAAGTTAAAAGGAGGAAAAGATTCTGATTTGATAATAATTTTTATATCACTAGTAAGAAAAAATCTTTGGAAACCGTTTTTATTAAGTAAGATTCTCACATATTAATTTCACTGCCAATGCTAATTTTTTGAAAATATTTAAAATTTACATTTTTTTGTGGTGCGAGGTGTGGCAATTAAGTTCCGGGAATTCAGTTATAACTCAGGAACTGCCAAACATTGTGTCGTTTGTAAACATATTTTTGAAAAGCGGGGACCTCCCTTTAGTTCCAGTCTAAGTTTGAAGTCGATACTGTCACGTATATTTTGGTACTCGTGACTGGGGTTGTGTAGTTCAGGGCTATAGAGCTAAATTGACTAGGGTTAATTTGGTATTGATTTAATTGTAAGCACAGGTTACAAAATAAACTATTTATTGTATGAAAATATGAATTAATACTAAGAACTATTTACATACTTAAATCTATAACTTACTCTACATTTACACCCTTGGCGGGTGGAACCATCAAGCGGCTACATCTTGACCTTATGACGTCCACTTAATGACTTTCATGGCCACTTGACGACTCTCTTACGACTGACCCACTAACTAATTAATTATTCTGTTGCACTGCTTGATACTTCCCCTTCCATAATATTTATTAATTATTATTACAATACATTGTCAACTTTTTATACAAGGGAACTTCAAGTGGAAATCTATTTCATTACATTAATTTATAGATTATACATTTCCACTTGTGACAATACAACGTTTGGTTTGTGTCTTATGGGTGTTTTTCGAAAGTAACTTTTTTAGTGAAGTCGTGAAAATGAGTGGAAATCGATCTGCAAGGATATGTTGTCCTGCATTCAGAGCGACTGTAGACATTGGATGAGTCGGATAGTTACTGGAGATGAGAGCTGGATATTTAAGTAAACAAAGTCAGCAGAGGTTGGAAAAGTGTTGGAGGCGGTCAACGAAAGCAAGAATGTCCAAGTAGCGACTGAAGGCAATGTTGATGGTTTTTTTCGATATCCGCGACATTGTTCATCGTGAATATTTTTATGACGGCCACATAGGGACTGCACAGTTCTACATTGGCGTCTTGGAGCGGCTGCGGGCACGCATTTTTTCAGAACTCACCGAGAACGGCTAGATCTTGCACCACGACAACAAGAGTACAAGAGTTTTTGGCGAAAAAAGGCATTCCAACTGTGCCGCACTCACCCTATAGTCCCAATATCGCCCTCTATGACTATTTCTTACTCTCTAAGATGAAGTCGCACCTCAAGGGAACTCATCATGGTGGCGCATAGGAGGTCAATGAAGCTGTAACCGCGGTGCTGAACGAGTTAACTTCAGGGGATTACTTAGGATGTTTCTAATTGTGGGAAAAGCGTTGGAATCGTTTTGTAGAGTTAGAGGTGGACTATTGTGAAGGTCTATAAGAAAATTTTACTTGTAACTTAATACATTGAAATTTTTTTTTATGTAGGGTTACGGTATCTGTAGTTATTATAAAAATAAACATAAAACTTCAATATAACAAGTTAAATTAAATAATATAATGGAAATTATGTTTGAGCTTTCAGCGACTGTTATTGCTTTCGTCAGAAATTTTTTTTAAATATTTAATTTAAGAATATTAATTCAATAATATAATCAAATTATATTTTTTGAGCTTTCGACGACTTTCCCCCTGCACAAATTGGAGTTAAGTTTTTCCTATTTGACGGAAACTCAGTATAGGTTGTTCCTTAACTCACGATCTTTTTGGATCTTAGGTAGTATCAAATGACAATGTGTTTTGTTCCCAGTTTCCATGTAATTTATTTTGTTTATATTAAATAAATTTCTGAAGAAGACGATTAAAGTCGTCGAAAGCTTAAAAAAATATAATTTGATTATATTATTGAATTTAACTTGTTAATTAAAGTTTTATTGTTTATATTTTCTCACAAGTTAAGATTTATATATGTTACGGTCAATGATAACAATTCGGCCATTGACGTTAGTAGCTCGACAATAACGTCAATGCCCACCTCAGATGAGCATTGTCGTCATCAGTGATTTTCTACATACTTGCCAGATTGTTGTACATTGGTAATGTAAAATCGGGTTTGACATCTTCATTGCATTGCTCAGCGATTTCTGCCAGTTGGCCGAATCGAAGGAAGAGCTCATTCGAATTGTTTTTCCCAAAGTATAGTTCAAAACTTCAAAAACGATAATTGGTTGTAGGAACGAGCCATATTGGCGGCGAAAATCGCGTTGATCTGCAATTGTCGTGTTTCGACTGTCTCAACATGCAATGAAAAGCACAGTTTCATATTAGTAGTATTAGGTAATATGTAAAATAGTGTGTATGGCACGGGATGAAACAAACCGATTTCAGACCAGGCAGGATGAGGATTGCCTGCTCGAGCGCGACATCGAGCCAAACAATATACTACAGCAAAACTTTTTGGACATTTTTTGTTAAAAATTTCATTGTCTTCAATTTTGTACCTATACATTTTTCTATTTTGTCGCCCCGTTTTTGACTGACAGCGACTTAATGGTGTGACAAAATAAAAAATGTATATAAACAAAAATGTAGGGAATGAAATTTGCAACAAAAACTACTTATACATTTTTCCATGTCGTTGCACTGATTTTGAGATACAGGTGACAATATTTTTTGTATTTTACAGAGTCTTCGCTGTCAGTCAAAAACGGGGGGGACAAAATAGAAAAATGTATGGGTACAAAATTGAAGACAATGTAATTTGTAACAAAAATTGTCCAAAAAGTTTTGCTGTAAAAGCGATTTCTACATGTCGAAAAACGGCTTCAAAATATTTAATTTACATTGGTAACAGAGGAGTGTACAAGTTCTTTTGCGAGTCACTGTATATTATTGTGTACCGATATATTGGTCGGGCCGCAAAAATGTTGGTTGCGGGCCGCGAGTTTGACACCGTTGCACTCAACCCACATAGGAGCACCGTGTAATGCATGTAATTTTCATTTTCATTTGTATAATAAAAGCTAAAAAGATTTAAAGAAATTTTTCCAATCTTCTCGATTTTCTGCTCTTTGCAGCCAGTCGTATCCAAAAGTTGTTCGTCCACCTAATTTGTGATTGTCCTATTGTAGCAATTTCGGTATTTAAAAAAAATACCTTGCTCACCACACCTGGGATAGATCTCCCCCAGTATTTAATAATTGTGGTGGACCCAAGATGGAAAACCAACTCTTTAATGCGGAGGCAGGATCGTCGGTTCTGAAAATAAGAATTTGCTTCCTTTGCATACAATAAAACTCTATCAACAATTAATCTTATAATGAAGATTAAATTTGATACAACAATTTCCAATTTACATATAAAATAAATCGTTCGCCACAAATAGGGAAACATCCACGTCGCCAGCCGATGTAAAACTACACGTTTCCGCAATTGCAGTAAAAAACTAGGTAAATCAAAAAAACACTTACCAAGGCCTGGTTCGTTTACAAAGTGGTAATTCGACAGAAGCTTGTTTACCAGTAGTGTACTGCAACCACAAACCACAAGAGCTCTTGACTCGATGACTTCCCTGGCTACTTCTGATGAAAAAACTCGGCTCGATTGCGAAGCTGCTTGCAGAACTCGTTGCGTCGCACAAACAAGAATTTCACTACTAAACACTTGATCGTATAACAAAACTGACTCCTTCCAGTAGTCGTTGATGGTAAATAAAAAATCAGAAAGATGCAACATACGGCCACACACCGTTTTCCAAATCGAACATTCAATGTTGCTTGCAGATTGGAGACAGTTTGAGTTTTCAGCGCCACGGTACAAATCCCACAATTAAGGTTTCCGTTATTAACTAATTACGAGGTTTTACGGTTTCGTAAATCAAACTTCGCTAAACGATTTCTTCTCAGGCTTACTCTTTACAAATATTCGGCCCTATCTGAAGGATCTTCAGCCCACGAAACTAAAACACGTCTTCACTCCTCGTAGTGCGCTTTTAGAATGCCTAACCGGCCTAACCTAAGCTCAAGTACGCGCCCTCTACGATCCCTCGCGCATGTCTTACCTAGCATAGGCGTACTAAAAATCGTCGTCCAGGGATCGCGCAACAATTAACAAAAAATTGTTACACTATACTTCTTCGGCCCCGAGGTCTCAACAGGTGGTGATTGTTGTAATTTCTGATACCATATTGCTCTGTTTTTTCCCCCGATGCTTTTAATAAACACCTTGTAGCTGACTGTAAACATTCTCATATGGGAAACATTCTTAAAGTATTGTAAAAGAATAATCTGGGATACACGAGCATTGGAAGCTCTGAACAAAAGTTTAAAAAAAGATTTATGAAACCAGAAAGAATTGATGGTAGTTCTAACTAAGTAGAACTGTTGTACTTATCAGGAGATTATCGCCAGACTTTGCAAGTTACACCTAAAGGCACTAAAGATGACGAATTCAAAAATTCAATGATTTTTTGAAAATCCGGAAGAAATCTACACACTTTGTTGCTCAGTTAATAATAAAATTAATTAAATTAAATTAAAATAATATTTTTAAATATATTATTATTGTAATACATATTATTAAGTTTGACGTAAGTTCAGTGAAATTTTGAATTGATATTTGTATTGTAAAAATTCAAAAATCTCACCTTTTAAATCAAAATATGCATGCCCACGCTTTTATTTTATAATATTATTTTTACTTCCTTGTAAAACAAGGAAGTATTGTGATACCGATTTTTTTCGATTTCCAGATTTTGACGGAAATATCCGTTTTGACCTTCCCTGAATCCATTTTGACTATTTTCGTTGTGACGTCTGTACGTACGTAGTACGTACGTATGTACGGACGTCTGTATGTCGCATAACTCAAATAGGGTAGGTCGTAGAAGTTGAAATTTTGGATTTGAGACACTTATAGCATCTAGTTGTGCACCTCCTATTTTTGGTTGCGATTGTCCGTGCCAAAAGTTGTAATTAATGACGCGCATGAATAGATTAACGAT
This sequence comes from Cantharis flavilabris, assembly GCA_949152465.1. Classification (NCBI taxonomy): domain Eukaryota; kingdom Metazoa; phylum Arthropoda; class Insecta; order Coleoptera; family Cantharidae; genus Cantharis; species Cantharis flavilabris. The sequence goes on from OX424438.1 coordinate 8,476,734, forward strand.
ATTCCTGTCCAATTATTATAAAAATTACAAGGAAGTTATGTGGTGTCCACATCAGATGTTTTATTTAGGTAATTACGTAAAACTTGAAATATATATTAAATTTACGAAAATAAGTAAAAATTAGAAATGCAAACAATAAGATATTAAAATTCAAATAATTTTGTCGAGGTTACTGATTACCTACTAAAGCAAAAAAAAAATAGTTTTTTTGTTAATAATGTTTTAATAAATTAATCGTCAATATTATCTTCTACGTATATTCAGTAATTTAATTCTGTTTTTAGGGCCTGTTTTAATATGATCAAACAATGAAACAACATTGTGGGTAGTTCTGAACACAGTAAAAACTTTTTCTTTCAATCAAACAAACTATTTTGTTTGAATAATTTTTTTTTTAGCAAGTAAATTTCGGTCTAGGACAAAATAGTCCAGTCAATGGGGAATTTTGCCTTGCAATAAATCATAAAGTTTTGAAACTTGGCAAAAAGTTTCGTTTTAGGTCCATGTTTAACCAAAAAAAAGGCTCCATTCCTCCGAGGTCCGGAAGTGTCCGCCATCTTCGATTTTAAGTGACAATTTATGGTTTTTCAATAATATCTTCAAAAATATATAATAATATAATAACTTCAATAACTTGACGAAAAAATATTTCGTATAAAAATTGAAGCTGGTTAAATTCTCAATAAAGGTGGTTACACACTGATAGAAACAAATGTTTGATTTAAGAATTTATATATCTTTGAATTTATTTATTAATTTTGAATATATAATTGTTCAATCAAAAATTATTTTCTTGTGTTTAATAGCTTCGTACTCTTGTCAGTAATAAAAGAAATTCTTATATCTCATGCTTACTTTAAGTATATACTTTTGAGGCAAGTAACTTAATTATTAAATATAATACACCTACATTTCAAAACAAGAGTTTGTATTATTTTACATTCAGATAGTAGATAGATTTGATTTAAATCTAAATATTTTGAATTAAATTGTAATTGAATTAATTCTAAAAACTACATATGTTCAAACTTAATTAACTTATTATTTTATTTAAAAGTACTCCAATATTTTAATCAAGCAGATACTCTTAATTTAAGAGTATGACTTTTCAACTGAAATATAGAAATGCTTAATCGTATTATAAGGTGTGCTTTATGGAATGAATTGTCGATGTTACATGTTGTTTGCAAAAAAAGTGCAACGTCTTAGTGAGTTGTGACTTGTGATAGGTACAAAAATTGCCAGAAGCTTATCAATTTTAAAGGTGGTGGAAATAAAAGCTTTATTAAATTTTGGAAATTCTACAATCTTTAAAATCGCCGGATTTGTTAAAAGAATTGATTCCAAAAATTGGTGTCCGGGTCAAATTTATGAACAATTTGGCCAAGTACTTAGGGGTATTATCTACTAGCACCTCGCAGGCATCACAGGTAAATCAATAAGCATTTTATTATACGATTTTCCATATGCAACTTATTTAAAAATATATTTTTTAGGGTTTCCGAAGCAACTTTTATCACACCCACAACTAATAAGAAAATGGTACCTAGTTTAATTTCAAGAAAAATAAAATTTAAATGCGAAAATGTAGTTATATTTCAACAAAAATAAAATTTAAATAAAAAAATGGTAGTTTTAATTTGAGAGTACAATAGTAGCTAGAACTACTAAGTATAAGTGTATCATATACTTGACATGATTTTAATAGTCTCTTGATACAAAATTTCTATATTATTTACATGTTTAAAGCAAGAGTATAATACGGTTTGTATAATATTATCGTCATTTTAAAAGAAATTAATAAAAAAATTTTAATTCAAGAATATATAATGCTTCTAGTTAATATATCATTTTGAACGCATCATAATCTTGATTTAAGAAATGTATACTCTTGCTTATATACAAAGCTATTATTTGTTTAACTTAAACGTTATTTGTTTGAATCAAAAGTATTTTTCTATCAGTGTGATTTTTGTTCTGATTGGTTAAATTTGAAAGCAGTGTAAAAGGCAATTAAGTATTTTAAGATTTTGCGATAATCGCAAAACTTGAGATGGTTTTGATTGGTTAAATTTGAACGCAGTGTAAACGACACTTTACTAATGTAAGAATTTGCGATTTTCGCAAAACTTGAAATGGTTTCAAGATTTTACGGATTCCGTTGGTCATTTCTTGCAATACGCATGCGTTCAGGTGGAATTTTTCAAGTTTTTCAAAATACATGTGGTTTTCAAATTGATTTTAAAAACATTATCAATATAATAATGAACTATTTTTTTATACCTATATATAAATACGAATTTTTTACAGCCATTTATTATATTGTTACAATACAATTACAATAAATTAAGTGCTGTTTTTAATGTTTTAATAATAAATAATAGAATCAATAGCTTTGATTTTGATATCATGACTCATGATTCATGAGTGAAGTACAAGAGGTGCATTATTTTGTTATGTATATTTTAATTTGCAATCAATTAGTTTAGCAAAGTCGTTGAATAAAGTGTGTATATTAGGTACTACATTCATTTAATATTTAATCAACTAGAAATCACAGTCGGGGACAGTGTGGTCGAAGTCCTAATTGGATTAATCCAAAACAAAATACCATTGTGGGACCACGAGTGAAACTACTGTATTTCAGGTTATTTTAGAATTGCCAATCTGACTCGACCAATTTCTACAAAACACCCTATCAATTCACGAAAAGTTACTACTTTCGCATTCCGCAAATCGCTAGTGCCAATCTAACTCGACCAATTTCTACAAAACACCCTATTAATTTATGAAAAAGTTACTAAACTTTCGCATTCCGCAAATCGCAAGTGCATGTAATGAACTGTTAAATTTTTGCGGAAAACGCATTCCGCAAATCGCAAAACGCAAGTGCATGTAACCACCTTAAGAAAGTTTATATTCGGGAGTTAATCCACAAGAGGTTCACTTTTTATCGGATAAAATTGTTTTTGGACGAAAATATGATAACCATGGAAATAACTCGAGAATTAAGGGGATTTTAAAAATTGCGAAAGCGCAGCTTGAGCAATTTTTGCAGATCCCTTAATTCGAGAGTTATTACCTTATGGCTATCATATTTGAGTCAATCAAAAACAATTTTATCCACATAAGAAGTGAACCTCGAGTAGATTATAGGGAGATTAATACAGGGCCGTGCGGTAGATTTTCTGAATATGATGCAAGTCTCCGAAATGCCGCCTCTTAAATGTTTTTTCTTTAAAACTATACCTTTCGATTATGATATAAGAAAACTACACAAAATATAGGTATGATTACTAGATATTTTTGTTTTTAAAACACAATTTACTACAACCACCTATTAATTATCAACAATCTATACTACAGTTTTACTCTTCTAACTTTAATTTTAGCAAATTCGTTAATTAGAGATGTATAGTCTAGAGTGGAAGCCAATCTAGATTCAATGGAAATTAATGACAAATTTCTAAGTTTTATTTGGTTTAGTGAACTTCTTAAATAGTGTTTTATTAATTTTAGTTTGGAAAAACTTCTTTTTCCACTAGCTACAGAGACAGGGAGTGTTAATAAAATTCTCAGAGCTACAGCAGTATTCGGATACAAAGTAATTAAGTTATTTTGGCACAAATAATTTAAAACGTCCAAAGGTTTCATCGAATATGGTAGCATTCGGGATACATCAAGTAACTCATCTTGAAGATCAATTGCATTTATATCTGCTTCATTTTCGACCGAAAGTATCGAGTGGAGACTGGTACAATAATTTTCCAGTGTATTGTCATCAATATTCTTGAGTTTTAAAATATCGTACAAAAACTGAAAATTTTTGCTATGGGATTCCAGAAGCGTGAAACGTTCATTCAGAGAATTAATAATAATGTCCAAAATATAATTAAAAAAGTTGGTTTTAAATTTATTCTCTTCTGTTAAAGGTTCATCGACAGCTTGTTCGTAGTCAAATTGACGCTTTTTCCTTCTGGCTCTAACTTCAGTTTCGGCAGGAAATTCCGCACTGTATTCAATTTGTTCTGCAATCTCATTAGCAGCAATTTTCATTTGATCATAACCAGATTCTCTATAACTTTGCATTTTTTTAATGGTTTCCGATAACATCCTTACACAATCTGACAAATTTATGGTCACAGATTGCAATAGCTTTGAGACTATATTTATTTCAAATAAAATATCATGCCAAAGAATTACACCGCATATGAACTTGTAATTTTTAATCGCTTTTGCTAACCCTCTTGCTTTAATTTTGGCTTCTACATCTCTGTTGACGTCTTCGTCTGATGTATATTAAATGCATCATAGATTTCACCAAGTTGAAATCGTAAAAGTTTTAATGCATCCACTCTGCTTGACCACCTAGTAGCACTCAATGGTTTAAGAGTTAATTGGGAAACATATTGTTTTAGCACTTCCCAACGCTTTGTAGAACCAGAAAAAAAAGTATAAAGTTCTTGTACAATAGAAAAAAAAGTTGCTTATTCTGTAGAAGAAGACGCTGCATCATTCAAACTAGGTTTAAAGAATGACATGCGCAGGGTACATAAAACGCTCTTGGATATTTTTCAAGTATTCTATTTTGTACACCTTTTCTTATTCCTTTCATATTAGCTTCGTTGTCATAGCCTTGTCTTCTAAGCCACTTAACTCAAAACCTGACTTTTCCAAATGTGCCAGAATAAGCTTTGTCAAAGCCTCTCCGGTTGAATCACTAGCTTCAAAAAAACCAATAAATAAAGAATTCTTCAATTTCATATTTATTTTGAATTGAGTTAAATGCTGCAACTCTTATTGTTAATGATAATTGTTCAATATGACTTACGTCTGGGGTACAATCGGCAATTATCGAAAAATATTTAGAATTGTTTGTTATTTCAACAATTTTGCTTAAAATTACATTTCCCATCAAATTTATCAATTCATCTTGTATATTATTACTTAGATAAGTCACAGACCATTTATGAGACTCGCGTTGAACTCTCCTGATATGTTCTTCCATAACTGGATCAAATATAGAAAGCAATTCTACCAACTTTAAGAAGTTTCCGTTATTTGGCTGAAACAAATGCTCAGTTGTTCCACGAAAAGCTAAGCATTGATATGCCAATAATTGATATAATTCTTTTTAGAGCTCCTCTCCAATGTTGAATTTCCATATCCATAATTCGTTGATGCTCAGCGTCAATAGTTTTTTTCTCCTTTAATCTAATGTCTAATTCTTTCCATGATCTAAATGAATTTTTGTGATTTACAGATCTTTCGTGCATTGTCAGGGCTCTTATAAGATTTCCCCAGTCAGAGTAGCCTTTCTTGGGCCAATCACTAATAGCAGATGAACTATCAAATAATATACAACAAAAGCAAAAAACGGCATCTTTTGTAACAAGCAACCAACTTCTCTCAACGACTTCGCCATTGCTCAAAACTTTCACATAATACGAGGGTAAAAATCGACGTTTTGCTATATTAAGAGGAAATTCAAATTCTTTAATTTGATGTGGACCCCTTTCAACCAGTATTTGACGAGTTGCAGATGACATGCAGAAAGCATTCCATGATGCAGGGTCAGAAGAAATTTCTTTTAATATCTGCTGGTTACCATTGCTAATGCTATCCGGCTCTTGTTGAACTTCTGATGGTTTTATTGTTTGGCTCTCTTCAACAATTTCCCCTAGAAGTGATTCGGGAGTTACTGAGATATTATTTGGCAAATCCAAATCAGTCGCTGTTAATGTGGATGTGGACGGCTCATCTAAAGAAGACTTTTGTACTAAGAATTCCTTCATAACATAGCTTAGTTTTCTTTCTTGTTCCTCTTTTTTTAAGCGTTTCTTTTTATATTGACTTCCAGATAATCGTGCTGGCGTTCGATCCAACCCGCGTGCCAGGATTGTGTGTCTAAAGGCACCTATTAGGTGCCAAAGATGTATGAACACTAAAAAAATTATAAAAAATGTGCCCGGGAGGTGTTGAAAAAAAATGGCAAAGTCCATCCTTGTTTCATTATTGCAAAAATTCGTGATTATACATAGGTACTTTAACTTTGCTGAAATCGGAAATACATTGATTTTTTTTAAGTTTTCAAGTTGAAATGTTGTTTCTGTATCTCTTTACAAAGAATAACAAAGACAAGGAATATAACAGAATATAAAGAAAATAACAAAGAAACAAGAACAATAACAAAGAATAACATTTTAACGGTTTGTAGGCCCTAATTTGTAAAAAACGTCAATTCTTTCTTAATGTTGACTTCTCGTAAACTTTTAGTTATATAATGACGCATATGATGACTCAACGAAATTTTTTTTTTGTGGTATTATGGATATCTCTAGTACTTGCCCTCCAAATTTCAGTTGCAGATACTTGCAGAAGCGACCACACACGAGCGTTTTTACTGAGACTTGTCCTATGGATTATCGTATTATCGAATAAAATGTTTTGAAATTATATAAGCAAAATGGTTGATACAGAAAGATATTATAAACAATTGAAAACTATTTTAAAATGGCGAACTTTAGCATTTCGAATCATGACTTATGCAATATTCTGTGAGAAAAGAGAACTTCTTCCAAATCAAACTTGCGGATAATTATTACGCAAATTGCAAAAAGCAATCCTAAATTTACTGAACAGCAGCTGGATCAAATTAAACATAACAGTATTAAATTTTTAACTCGGTACTCAAAAATGTGGAAAAAAGCTCGCAGACTAAAGACTGCATTCATGAAGAGTAATGCTCATTGGTTGACGCAGAATTTTACAGTACTATCACCCGAAGCCGTAGAATTGTTGGAAGACCAGAATTTGGATCCAGAGGAAGAGGAATAATATTGGGATACAATATTTAGAAGAATTTCGCGCCATCTGCTGACTGCATGTTAATCTCTTAAAACACGATTTAAAAAAAAAAAAAATTTTTTTATTCTGGCGTTATTTTTTAATTATTTTTTTGTTCTATTCTATTAAGGATATAGTAAGGCTCAGCAACCGCTTGTCCACAAAGACCCCATTTTTCCACACTGTGCGCCGATAAAAATATTGTTTGTTCATCATCAGTAACAAAATTGTAATAAAAAATTGATTTTATAAGTGTTAAATTATATTTTGTGTCTTCGTCATAAACAAATTATAACAAGTTAAATCAAAATTATATAACAGATAATAATATAATATATGACGAAAGCGCTTAGCGTAATAGAAGTCAATTACATATAAATTTTGTTTTTCATGATTTATCCTTTTTTTCTTTTATGAATTGCATTACAATTTATTTTAGTGTAGTTGCAGACGGGTGGAAACTAGCCGCAAGAATTACGTCGCAGCGATTTCATTTGGTCAAATTTGATCCGCAAATCAAATAACATTTATTAATTTAGTACGAGGCACGAGGATACCTTACAGCTCCCGAATTATATATGGTACAGATAATAGGGGTGGGTAGCCCTCTCTTCTGTATTTAAATTAGGTATGTGGAAATTTAGTGAAAGGAAAAGTTGAGTAGAGTGCATTTAATAATTTGAGTAAGTAACAAATTTTTTAGAATACATGATGCTATTGTGAAGTTATATAGATCTCTTTTCTAACGATAAAAGGAATCCATCCACTGGTTTACTCGCAATATTTTGTATAAGTTTGATGTCTTTAGGTTGTTTGTAACAGGTTTTCATAACAAATTTTCTCACCATTGTGGCAACGGTTACCTTCATCGACGTCATCGCATATTGTATTCCTAAGGGTAAAATTTAAGAATCGGTTTTAATAAGTTTTATTGTCTACAAACCTAGGCACTTTCTAGGGCCGCCCGCAAAGGGTAAGAAACTGTAGCGATGCCGTTTTGCACATTCTTCGGGTAGAAAACGTAATGGGTTAAATTTCAAAGGATCGGGCCAATATTCCGGATTTCGATGAGCATGGATTATGCTAAATACAATCGAAACACCCTCAGGAATCACCCTACCATCTAAGAAATTCGCAATTATTGTATTTTTAAACTAAAAAGTTATTTTTTTCTAACCTTTTAATTCAATTTCGCCTGTGGTCCTTCTTCCGATCATGGGACCCACAGGTAAAATTCTCAGAGTTTCTTTTATGACTAATTCAGTATAAGACAAATTTTGTAAATCGGTGTGTTCTATTGATCTATCAAGTCCAATCGTGTCGATCACTTCCTTGTAAACTTTCTCCTAAAATTTCGAATAATCATATTATTTTGAATCAAAAACGTTAAATTATATTTTACCTGTATTTCGGGATGCATCCCTAGCATCATGAAAATGTAAGAAAGCATAGTTGCTGTTGTATCACTACCCTACAAAAATAACCCTTTTTAGAAAATGTGTACAAAGTTTAAATCTGTAGAAACTCACTGCTATAAGCATCACACCTAATTCGTCCTCAATTTCAGCGTCGGTTAAACCTTTTCCGTTAGAAGACAATTCGATTAGTTCTCGTAGGAACGGATTCTTTTTGGTTGGTACTATAAATTTAGAAAGACATTTGTTACCTAATAACTAGAGCTCGGATATATATGCACCAAAATACTTAAAAATATGCGCATACGACGTGTGGCAATTAAGTTCCGGGAATTTGTCAAGAAAACAGATGCAAATTAAGTTACAAATAAAATTTTCTTATGGATCTTCACAATAGTTTCCCTCTAACTCTACAAAACAATTCCAACGCTTTTCTCACGATTAGAAACACCCTTGGTAATCCCGTGAAGTTAACTCGCTCAGCACTGCGGTTACAGCTTCATTGACCTCATATACGCCACCATGATGAGTTTCCATGAGGTGATATTTCATCTTGGAGAATAAGAAAAAGTCGCAGCGGGCGATATCGGGACTATAAGGTGGGTGCGGCAAAGTTGGAATGTTTTTTTTCGCCAAAAACTCTTACACAATGAACTAGGAATGGGCCGGCGCGATGTCGTGGTGCAAGATCCAGCCGTTCTCGGTAGGTTCTGTGAAAATGCGTGCCCGCAGCCGCTCCATGTCGCCAACATAGAATTGTCCAGTCCCTGTGTGGCCGGCAGGAAGATCTTCACGATGAACGATGTTATGGATATTGAAAAAAACGATCAACATTGCCTTCAGTCGCGACTTGGACTCCCAACACTTTTCCAATCCGCCTTTCATCTCCAGTGACTATCCGACTCATCCAATCTCTGCAGTCGCTCTGAATGCGGGACAACACATCCTTGCAGATCGATTTCCAACAATTTTCACGACTTCACTAAAAAAGTTGCTTTCGAAAAACACGCATAAGACACAAACCAAACGTGGTATCGACTTCAAACTTCGAGTGAAACTAAAGGAAGATCCCCCCTTTTCAAAAATATATTTATAAACCACGCAATGTTTGCCAGTTCCAGAGTTATAACTAAATTCCCTAAACTTAATTGCCACATCGAATTTCCTTAAATTATGCACTAAAATTGATAAACATAGATAAAATATGCTTTGATATGCAAACAAAAAAATATGTAATCTTCAAATTTTTCATTTTTTTTTCAAATTTTTAATAAATACTACCTACCTAGATTTATAAAATTTAATAATTTTAATAATAGGTAAATCTCGAAGAATTACGTAAAATTTGCAAAATTTTGCATATTTTTAACCTTTGGTGCATATTTGAGTAAATAATGCATATTTGTTCCTATTTGAGCCACTTTTGGTGTCCAGTCGCAGCTAAAGATTCATATCTTTCATGCTTTCTTATGGGAGTGATTCCTATAGACTGATTGACTCTGGATTAACTTTTACCTAACGTTTAACTAGCCCTTAGATAATTTCGCCTAGCTAAAGATATGTTTACTAAGCTGCGGCTGGGACTCTGAAGTCGCAGTGAATGCTTTCTTATGGGAGTGTTTCCTTAGAATGCGATCTTTGCAGGCGACTGTAAGGTAACACTCCCATAAGAAAGCATGGAGAGCAGTCACTGCGACTTTAGTCGCAGAGCCCCAGCCGCAGCTTAGTAAACATATCTTTAGCTGGGCGAAATTATCTGCACCAACACTAAGGGCTAGTTAAACGTTAGGTAAAAGTTAATCCAGAGTCAATTATTGATGTTGATCCTATCAGTCTATAGGAAACACTCCCATAAGAAAGCATAATTAATAGAGCTCGGATTTATATGCATAAAAATACTTGAAAATATGCACATAAGGACTGTTCACGAAATAAAGTAGCCACAGAAAATTAATATTTTTGCAACAAAAAAATAAAAAATAAATATCGATTTTAGCATTGAGTTATAAGTTAATATTTTAATTTTCATATAAAAATTAATTTAGTTTTTAAAAGTCGAAGAAATAACAATGCAGACGATAAGTTCTGCAGTTAGTAAATCTATTATCGAAATTTCTTGCAAAGAAAAACACATTTCGTTACACGATATTGCAAAACGGTACAATGTGTCAAAAGATTATGTTCCAAATGTTATTAAAAAGTATGAGGAACACAATACCATGGAGAATCTGTTAGAAAGAAGACGCAAAAAAGGCTGTGTGGATCCGATATTGGACGGTAAGATTGTTTTGGAATTTCGCAAAAATCGATCGACATCAACACGAGATGTGGCTAAGAAATTACGAACCTCCAGTAGAAAATTTTCAGGACCATAAAAAAGAAATAACTTACTAACCCCTAAATACAAAAAATTTTGAAATGAAGCGCTGTTCAATTGGAAAAGACAAAATGTCGTGCTGTTTCACTAAACAAATTTTTTCCAAGAATCGCGGCAGATGCATTTTAATGAACGATAAAACTTATGTCAAAAAGGACATGCGGACTTTACCAAGGCCCCAATTCTATACATTAGAAGCTTGCGAGGATGTTCCCGGTGAGGAAAAATCCATGAGAATTGAAAAATTTGGCGATATAATCTTAGTGTGGCAAGCTATCTGCTGTTGTTGCTTAAAAAGTTCCAGTTCTTTTTACGTCTGACACAATCAACGGCGAAAATTACCGACAAGGGTGTATTAAGAAGCTTGTGTTGATGCTTTATCGAAATCATGAACTTTTTCTGATATTTTGACCAGATTTAGCGACAGCATACTATGCTCGAGTCACTCTGAATTTACTCTATAAGAAAAGATCGAATTCATTTCAAAGGAAATGAATTCACGAAATTCCCCGGAGCTCCGCCATTTTGAAAGTTATTGGGCTAATATCAAGTGCTATTTGTTGAAGAAAGATGCAGATTCTAAAAACATGAACAAGTTTAAGAAGATTTGGAACGCAGCATCTCAAAGAGTCTCAAAAACATCTGTTCGAGCCCTAATTGCAAGTGTTCCGAAAAAAGTGCGAGACTTTGTTAATTCAAAATAATTTATGAAACTAAAAAAATTTGTAGGCGTATTAATATGTAGTAAGGAATTGTAATTACGCGAAAAATTATTAAAAAAATTTAAGTACATATATTATTTTTGAAATTTTCTGTGGCTACTTTATTTCGTGAACAGTCCTTATATACCGAATTTCCTTAAAATATGCACTAAAATTGATAATATGCATTGATATGCAAAAACTAAAAAATATTTAATCTTCGAATTTTTCAATTTTTATTTTTAAATTTTCAATAAGTGCTACCTAGATTTAAAAAATTTATTAATTTTAATAATATATCTGGACGAATTACGTAAAATTTGCAAAGTTTTGCATATTTTCAACATTTGGTGCAAATTTAAGTAAATAATGGATATTTGGGCCACTTTTGGTGTTTTTTGAAGAATTTTAATAGAGAAAATAAAAAATTATTATTAAATTTACCAATTTAAGCAATTATTTTTTTTAATTTTAAGCAATTTAATTTTTATAATTTTTTAAATAAATAAAAAATTAAATTAAATTAAATAAAACAATTGCTTCAATTAGCAAAATTTAATAATAATTTTTTATTTTCTCTATTAAAATTCTTCAAAAATCACCAAAAGTGGACCAAATATGCACCAAATGTTGAAAATATGCAAAACAAGCAGTTTTACGGATTCGTTTTTACCTAATTTTTTAGGTAGATTTCATAACTTATTTGTTGGCATATCAATATTAAAGAACATGCAAAAGCATAAAATCCGAGCTCTACTAATAACGTTACCACATTTTCACATCATCGGAATACAGTGTTGTACTACCGTGTGAAAAAGTTCAACTTTTCCAAATTCGTTTGATTTAGGTAAAATAAGGTTTTTCTACACTAGTGTAGAAAAAGCAAACTTTAGAAATATTTCATTTTTTTTTGTTTGGAATGCGTTCACTTGGAATTTTTTTGTCAAGGAGTTTGCTGTTGGGATATTATGACTTGGAACCTTTTTGGAATAGGGTTAGCATACCTTCTTCCAGTGAAATTTCTAAGTTTTCTTTCTTCTCTCGTTCATAATCTTCTTTCTTCTTAGCGAGAACGTTTTTAAGTATAAATTTTAGATTTTTTACAATACGAAAAAATTCTTTACCTCTTTCTGTCATTTTAAAAGTAAAATCGTAGTAGTATAAAAGGTTGAACGTCATTCTCTTACATAAAATGTTCATAAATCTGAAATTATCTTTTTTTTTTAATTACAAAACTAATTATGTTGATAGTAAAAATATGAATTTTATAAATTTAATTAATTCAAATTTTAAAAATTAATAGTTTTTATGAATATAATTTATCTACCAACCCGTTATATCGCACCGTGAGTGTAAAACCCAAGTAAGTGCTAAAAAATGTTTTTTTGAGATTTTAATGCCAAGCAACTCTATTGGTCATAACTTGATAGTGAAAAAAACAAGGAAGTGCAAATTCATGTTTTTACCTATGAAAATGCAGATATTTGGATTTAACAATATCTATGTTACGGTCAATGATGATAATTCGGCCATTAACGTCAATGGCCGGACAATAACGTCAATGCCCAGCTTAGTTGGGCATTGACGTCAATGACCGTGCATTTTGGGCAATGTTGACATTTAGAATTTCATATGTGGTTTTTACATCATTGTCCGGGCAATGACGTCAATGCCCAATACAGGGTGGGCAATGATGAAATTATTATTCTATAGATTCCATCTGAAAGTAATGTATTTAATGTGCATTTGCAATTAATACTAGTTATTAAGGGATACCGAAAAGTTAATTTTGGTTAGAAAATATTAGTGAAAAAAGTCAAAAAAATTTTTTGAACATATTTTGGTTTCACACTTTTTTTATTTTAAATAGTGTATTTATCCTAATAAACGCTAATAGTATAAAAACTTTAAGTCCCTTTATCTCTAAACTATGACATTTGCACTTACATGGGTTTTACACTCAGGGTGCGATAGACCAAAAATAGATAGTTTTCAAATTGACCATCACAGATTTTTTTGAAACTTTGGTAAATTATACTCTTCAACATCCGGAATTCAAATGTGATTTTTAAAAAATTCTAACTTTTATAGTTTTTGAGTTATTTAATTATAAAAATCGCAAAACGATACTTTTTAGGCTCATGCTCAATCATACAAAATGTTATAACTTCAGTTCTATAAGTCGTACAGAGCTGTGCTATAACTCATTTTAAAGAGGATTTAAAGGGCTTTAATTTGATACTAATCTTGATTATTTTCAAAAAAAAATAAATATTTTTTGAAACCTCAAAAAGTGTTTCTGAAAAATTGTTTGAGTTAGTGTTTTTTGAAAATTATAAAAATAATTTATATTTATAATGGTGACTTGATCAACACTTCATAAAAATTTCAGAGTGGGACCATGATGGGATCAGCAGTTATGATATACAATAATTCAACTCAATGTTCTAGCTCAAGTACTTTAATTACTGCACTACTGAGAATATACATACAGGTGTCCCCGGATAGATTTCATACAATTTCAGTGGTGTAGAGGTCACCTTTTTAAGGAAAATTTTTAATAAAATTGTTTTTCTAAATTCAAACCTTCGAGAGTTAGGCCTCTTTAAAGAATTTTTTTTTATTTTTACCTTCACATAACCATAGCTCCGAAAATATTGATTTTTTAGTAAAAATGGTTTTGTAATTTTTTAAAGAGCGTGAAATAATCTATAAAGAAGATTTACATTTTTTATTGTCTAAAATCAATGGCGCTTGAGTTATAAATTAAAGTAAGTTAAAGATGTCAAAAAATTTGAGTGTTTTTTAATTTTGTTTTTTTTTCAAAACCCTGTATCTTTTAAATGAAACATTTTACAAAAAATCTGAAGTCCTCTTCCAGATAGGAAATTTAACGGACTTCAACTTTTGTTTAATAAAAGTTTTTTTAAAACCAATCCATTTTACAGAAAATCAGAAAATAATAAACAAGACAGCTACACAACGAAACATTAAAATCACAAAATTTTTATATTTATTGAAAAATTATATTATTAACTAAACTTAAACTATTAAATTATTTGAGTAATTATTCAAAATGGCCAGAGTTTTGAAAAAAAAATGAAAGCTTGAATTTTTCAACATTTTTGTTACTTACCTACCTACTTTAATTCATAACTCGAAAGCCGTTGATTGTAGACAATAAAACGTATGAATCTTTTTTGCAGATTATTTCACGATCTTTATAAAAATACTAAACCATTTTTACTGAAAAATCAATATTTTCGGAGCTATGGCCATGTGAAGGTGAAAATAAAAGAATTGCTTTAAAGAGGCGTTGAATCTCGACGGTTTGAATTTATCAAAAAAATGTATCAAATATTTTTCTTAGCAAAGTGTCCTTTAACACCACCAAATTGTGTAAAGTCTATCTGTAGACACCCTGTACGTATAGGCTTAGTATTGTAATCAAAATACTTGAGCTAAAACATTGAGTTGAATTGTTTATCATAACTGCTGATCCCATCATGGTCACACTCTGAAATTTTTATGAAGTGTTGATCAAGTCACCATTATAAATATAAATTATTTTTATAATTTTCAAAAAACACTAACTCAAACATTTTTTCAAAAACACTTTTTGAGGTTTCAAAAAAAATTTATTTTTGTTAGAAAATAATCAAGATTAGTATCAAATTAAAGCCCTTTAAATCCTCTTTAAAATGAGCTATAGCACAGCTCTGTATGACTTATAGAACTGAAGTTATAACATTTTGTATGATTGAGCGTGAGCCTAAAAAGTATAGTTTGGCGATTTTTAGAATTAAATAACTCAAAAACTATAAGAGTTAAAATTTTTAAAAAATTATATTTGAATTCGGGTTGTTAAAGAGTATAATTCACCAAAGTTTCAAAGAAATCTGTGATGGTCAATTTGAGTGACTAGTTGGTTTGACATGGAATGACCCTAATATGAAATATCATTGGATGCAATTACTTACGCGTCAAGGCAATAGCTTAAATTGGATTCCTTCGATTGTGCGTTAATTTCATGTTCAAACAGAGTGTCTTAAAAAAAATACACATTACTTTGATTGAGAAGATATATAATCCATTGCACCTACCGCTTATAGTATTTATAGTGAAGTTTTGCACAGATTCGTAGACATCAAATATTCCTAATCCTGCGTGTTCTCGTTCTAGCTTACCTATTAATATGTTTACTTGTTTACTAATTTTCTTTACAAATCCATCTAGAATTTTTTGATTAAATGTTGGTGTAATTAATTTTTTATGCTTTCTCCACATGGGCACTAAAATTCAAAATGGCTTATTTATTTAAGCAGTTTAAAATTTGGTATAATCACCATCTGCATTAAATACGCCTACAGCTGCGGGATTTGCAAATTTGTACATGGCTTGCTTTTCAAGCGCATGTGAACTATTCAGAATGGTTTCTAAATTTACTGGATCATATACGAAAAAAAACAATTTATGTACAATCCAAGTCTTGATTGGCGACTGATATTTAAAAGCTCCAGCATATGTGTTTTTCAATATATTTTCTGCAAGAAAAGAAGGTAGGTTTAATGTTTAAATAGTTGGATCGTGAAATAACTCTGACTATTCCGGGTCATATAAATAGAAATTATAAAATTTGAACTTACTGTGTTTGGGTCCAATATACGTTAAAGCATTTCCAAAAAATGGTACTGTCGGAGGCCCATCAAATTGTGCTGCCAATTTATATAATCGTCTTCTTTTCCAACGAAAAAGCCCAAACCAAGTTAAAAGGAGGACACTGAACATTACCAATAACTCCGTAAACATGATTTCACGTAAAAACTTTTGTTACAGATGAAAAGATCCTTCTTTGATAATAATTTTAATATTACTGTTGGCAGATAATCTTTGGAAAACCTTTTTATTAAGTGAGATTCTCACATATTAATTTCACGGCCATAATGGTAATTTGTTTGAAAATATTACAAATTAATACTTGCGGTATTTACACAGTTTGTTATGTTTATATACATAAATAATATAATAGTTATATTAGAATAATCAATTTTGATTGTAATTTTCATCTAATAAGGACAGCTATCGGACACTATGATGCTCTCAAGTTAAAAAATAAAAGTTCTGATATGTTTTGTGGGGGTTTTGCCCGATATATCACTGTAGGCTAGCGTACGATAGTTGATATAAAAAGTACTTGCCATTCCTATAAAATTGAAGAAATTCATGACATTCTATTATTATCTTTTGCTTATAATTTGGAACAATAAGGAAAAAAATCCGGGTTCAACTTATAATTCGTAGCGCTGTTTCGACTTTTAAGTAGTTTTATGTTATTAGTATATAAACCACAGCAGTCGATTGACGTGATCGCTGGCTGGCGGAAATTCTGAATTCGAATCTTGGACTTGGCAGAATTTCTTAGCTCGCGGTCTTCCGGTATGCATCAACCCGTTGCGGATTTAAGTCTGGGCACAGGTTGATATGGTTTGTACCAAAGCAACAAATTTGATAATCGCGGACTTCGAAAGGCAAGAGCTAGTAGAGAGGTTGATCTGAGATAAACCATGTCCAAAAATCTACAATGAGGTGATCGTCCCCATCGTGTCTTATGGAAGCGAGATTTAGTCATGGAGGATCAACGAAAGACATACCAAAGCGAAACTCTTGTCTTGCTACTGTCTGGCTTGCAGATTAATTATGAAGGGATACGAGGGATCGAGCCAAATCAAGAGAATACACGCATGGAGACAGATCAAAGGAAAGAAGCACTATATTCTTAGGACACCACATGACAAACTACAGATTCCAGACGGAAATCAAATATGAAATGCAAAGAATAATCCAAGCAATAACGTGGCAAACTACGCGGGACGACTCTGTCCACGAACAAGCAATCTATACCATATTGAAAATTGTACCGCGATGATTGCCGACCTTACTTCAAAACAATGGGTATAATAAAATGTTTGATGTACGTTAAGGGAAATATTAACACCCTAGCTCAGGGGTCTCCAAACTTTTTAGTCTAAGGGCCAGACTGACTGCTCCACAAAGCCCCGAGAGCCAAGATCTAGCTAGCTCATCAGATTAAGATTACGATTTGACAACTTTTTGTTGTCGGAAAATGAAATATCTGATTTGTTTGATTTGATTTATCAAAATAAATTAAAGGGCGGGCCAGCTACCAGGTACATCAGGCCCGCTGTCGCGGACTGGATTGATGGTGCTTGCGGGCCAAAAATATCAGCAGAAATTTCCACAAATGTCTAACAAGAAATGCGGAATACCTAAGGTTCTAATTCCATTGCTTTCGGCGGACCCGAGATGGTATTAGCTTAGCATGAGTCAAAATGTGCAAAACACTTCAAGTGCCATACACTCTCTACAGTGGGTAGGGTTAGGCGATCACTTGGAAGCCAAACTGACGTATTAAGATATAATTTTGACGTAAGTTCAGTGAAATTTTGAATAGATATTTGTATTGTAAAAATTCAAAAATCTCACCATTTAAATGAAAATATTCATGCGTACGTATTTATTTTATAATAATATATTGTTTTTGGGTGATTACGTAAAACTTGAATTATATTATAATAAATTTACGCGAGGAAGTAAAAATTAGAAATGCAAATAATAAGATATTAAAATCTAAATCATTTTTTCGAGGTTACTAAAAGCGAAAAGATAGTTTTATATTTCTGATCTAATTAAAATATTAACCGTTAATATTATATTTTACTTATGAAAAGTAAATTTGTGACAGTATACAAAAATAATTAATATTCGTTATAACTTCTCTGTATTCTTTTTTTATTCTTATTCTTTTGGAATGAAAACATAGTCAAAGCGATGCTTTCCGAGTCTCCTCTCGGGTGAGAAAGCGAAGCATTTCTAGTCACTTAACAAATCGACTAGTAATGTAAAATCGACTGGTAATGGTTTTCATTACTGCTCGCTTATGTCACTTTAACATGTCGAATGTTGAAAAAAAAAAACTTGACAGACGTGAGGATCGAACTCACGATTTCTGATCTGAATTTTTGCATATGCTTTCCTACCGATAATTCACAGAGGGTGAGTACGAGGCGAGGGGGGGAACATTTTTTGCTCAGATATTAGATATCTATCGTCGTTTTTGAGTTATTGCTAATTCAAAATATTTCATAATAGGTACTTGTGTAGGATTTTTATTTTTGGTGTAATAGCTAATATTTTCGTTTTCCGATAAAATAGTATACTCACCTCTACTCGAAAAATGATTCGTTACTGTAAGTTACAGTAACGGATCATTTTCAAGGCTCGGCCAGTAATCTACTATTACCTCCATAGGCTCAGCGCATTAACGTTACCGACACGACACGATTGGGCTATTTTTCCAGTCGGTGAAAATATTTGCGAAAATACTATTTCTACCTTAAATCTACAAATAATCGATTGATACGTGGTTCAAGTAGTGTAACTCGATATTAATCATATCAATATTTTAGAAAACCCAAAAAATGCACTAAACACTTTTCAGAACTAAAATGTTTTTAAGTTAACACATGTAAAATAAACTGTAAGTATAAATTCGCAAACGTTTTCACCATACTATGGCATCATCAGGCGATGAATTAGAAGGAAAATTAAGAGAAAATCCTTAAATATTGTTCGGGGTGGTGGTGGCAAGTACTTTGAAAAAATAAGGGGATATTTGAAGTGATAACATAAAAGGGCTCGAATAGGTTTAAATAAGGGGGGGGGGGATTATTTATTAAAAATGTTTAATAATGGTGAATTGTTTAAATCTGATTGACTATTTAATAACAAAGGTGAAAATTTTAATTTATTGATCTCTAAAGCTTCTAAAAATTTCAATTTTTTACTTTTGGGTTCTACATGTAAAATTTCATATCCCCCTTGTTTATGGTTAGTATCCAATAAATGTTCAACGGTTATAAAAAGCCAACTTCAACTCACCATCCTCCACACACTTCCTGAACACCTCTTTCAGTCTACACGCCAGCCACGGGTGGTAATAAGTGACTTGACTAAACTTTTTGATCATTTTTAGGTCTTCAGAGTTTGAGGAAGACATAGGTGGAATGTTTAGTTTCTTCCGAAACAGAGTCAAATCCAATAAACGTGTCGGATAACCATTAAGTAAAAGTTGTTGTTTTAAATCGTGTAGTCTTCTATATACAAGTTGTATAGATTCGCAGGTATAGATTGGTTTAGAGGATGAGATATTATACTACACGACTATATTTTTATTTTTACAATTTTATTGATGTGACTTCGTTTGTTGTGACCGCCAAAAGATATCATTACTTTCCATATAATTTTATAATTAAACAAGTTAACACGTTTATTTGCTTGGTGAGTGTAATCTGTGTTTTTGCTCCGTTACAGGGCTCATTTGTCATTTCTTTTTTAGTCTTGAAGATGGAAAAATAAATTTTCCGAAACGTCGACTTAGCAAATTGTTTTGTTTGATTGGATTTCCAACATACCCGATATCCTTTTACTTATATAATAATTATACGAAGCATATGGTTGCGGCCATATTGAAAAATCTTAAAACTTAAAAAAAATCTTAGTACAAAAAAGACAAAGTTTCTAAGTTTTTTGTTTTTGTCTTACCACAATATATAATATACGGATATATCATATAGAGCTTACCCATTTTGTTTACAGGGTTGTCAGGTTTTGCAAAACCTCCTAGTAACGTCACTGGGTTTTTAAAAATTTATTTTGGGCTTAATATTAATGGCACAACAAAGTTGAAAACACCAATCTCATTCTTTTAACACAAACTTTCAGAAAAAAATTTAAAAAATTGCATGAGAATTCCTCATTTGGATTTGGAACAGAAAAAGCATCAAAGCTTGTGTCCATTATGAGAGCCCAAATAATGATTCTTCAATTTTTGAAGAAGATTGAAGAAAACATTAAAAAAAATTTTTATAAATTTAAAAAAAATTATTTATAATCATAAAAAAAATTGAAAAACGTAAAACAAACATGTTTTAAACTTACACAGAATTAAACACCCTTTTTAAACGCATTTAAAACATGTTTTAAACAAAATGTTGTTTTAAAAGAATTTTGATTTAAACATGTTTAAAACACCTTGTTTAAAACAAAATGTTTTAAACATTACAGCCCTGCTTATCTAATGAATCTAGTCGTTGTCGTCCGTCCACCTTGTTTGTGTCGTTCTATACTTCTTCTTGGGCTTCGAGGTCTCAACAGGTGATTGTTGTAATTTCTGATATTCTATTGCATTTTCTAATTTAATGTTTTGTTCATTTCTGCCATTTCTACTGCAACATTTCTGTTGCTTAATTTTTTTGACAAATATTTAAATATTATCCTCGTCTAACATAGTAGGCCTCTATGCTCTTACGAAACAGCATTTAAACTCCGCGGCTGCTTAAACCAGATTGGGGAATTAATAGTTTAAAAAATATAATAATTGTTCGTAGGCAAGATTTGCTAGTTACAAAGTAATTCAATACACTTATGCTTACTTCGGCAGTAATATAAGCAGAAAGACATCTGCTTTAATTTGCGTGGCTGAATTAATTCTTAACAGGGGAAACCAGAGATTGAAACAACTAGAAGTTTATTGTCAACTTATCAACTATGCGCATTACGTGATAATTTCCGTATTATGTAAGCAGGTGCAGATAAATTAAAATAATATTTTTAAATATCGTCATTTAAATGTGTTAACCAGCTAACTCCATTTAAGAAAAAAAAGGCCACCCTTTAATTGTGACAGATTTAGCTAGGTAATTTTAAGATTAACTTAAATAACAGAAATTAAAAATCATTTATATAATCATTAACCAATATACTTTGTAATGTGATATATTAAATAACAAATAAATAAGTAAAAACTCGGGAAAAAAATAATTTGTCATCCAACATAAGAAATCTAATACACAAAAGTATCCGGCCAGTAATATGTTTTGCATAGAAGATATAATTCTAAAAATAAAATAAGTATCAGTATATATGTTACGGTCAATGACGTAAATTGGGCATTGACGTCAATGGCCGGGCAATGATGTCAATGCCCATTTACGCTGGCCATTAACGTCATTGACCGGCCATTGAAGTCAATGCCCGTTAACGGTGGGCAATGATGTAAATATTTTCATCTGATTGTAGTATTTACGTCTTTGGCCGGTCAATGACGTTAATGGCCAAACTGGATTGGGCAATGATGTTATCATGGAATAACTACTATAAAGAAGAGCAAAATGGTAATTTAAATTTGACCGCCAACTGGCAAGTGACATTTACGTACATAATGTTGTATTCATTGTATTTATAATATAATAAAATCATTTATTAACAAAAATAATAAAATAAAAAATTTTAAATTAATCATTTTTATTCTGGCACGAGAGTGACCCATGCAAATTGAAAATTGCAAATTTGTTTGGTGGCGTGATACGCACATTTATTATTTTTACATCCACCCTTGCAATGACAACGCTTGTAACCCTGGACTCATAAAACACAGCTTTGAGCTGCTGCTGTCTAAGAGTAATCTCAATTTCTTTGGTCGTATTACTAATATTTTTTAACAAAATTAACTTTTCAGTGTCCTTTAATAACTAGTATTATGTATTTGCAAAGACACATTTATTATATTACCTTCAGATGGAATTTATAAAATTATAGTTTCATCATTGCCCACCCTATATTGGGCATTAACGTCATTGCCCGGACAATGATGTAAAAACTACACATGAAATTTTAAATGTCAACATCGCACAAAATGCATGGTCATTGACGTCAATGGCCGAATTGTCATCATTGACCGTAACATATACAATAACTAAGATATGTGCCTACATTATGGCGATCTGTTGTTTTTTGAACGTTTTATAAACAATTATTATCGATACAATGCCAAAAATATGCGAAACTACCGAAACTCAAAGAAAATACATTATTTCTAAGTGAAAAGAGATATTCACAAAGAAAAATTGAAAGCGAGATGGAATACCACGTACTACAGTGCGAGACATTATAAAAAAATTTAAAAATGAAAAAATATTATTGAATAAACCGCGAACAGGCGACCCAAGTTATTAACTGAACGTGAGGAAAAATACATTTTGAGACAAGTAAAAATTAATCCGGGCACAAGTGCTATCGAATATCCTTTAGAAACGGTTTAAACAAACAACAGAGTATGGGAAAAAATGTAAGTGCAGAAATTGTCCATCGAACAATAAACAAAAGTAGGTATCATAGTAGGAGAGCATGAAAAACTTTGGATTAATTGTAACCGCAATAAAAGACTCCAATTTGCAAAATTTTGCATTAATGAGACACAAGACTTTTGGAATCGTCTTATTTTCTCCGACGAAAGTAAGTTTGAATCATCTGATTCGTTCCAAAGAAAGATGGTATGGAGAAAACCAGGTACGGTGTTTAATAAAAGGAACTTATAAGCAACTATGGAGCCCGAGGGTGCCTTCATTATGATCTGGAGCTATATATGTCAGTGGCTGGGGTTGGTAAACTTCATCTTATTGAAGGAAAAATGAACCCATATGGTTTTATGAACATTTTACAAAACCATTTAAAAGCTGGTACACAACAGATGGGTTTAAATTATAATTTCATTTTCTAGCAGAACAATGACCCCAAGCACTTTGCTAGAAATTCAAAAGAACGGATTTTGTATAATGTTCCGAAACAATTAGAAACTCTACCTCACAGAGCATTTGTGGGGAAAATTGAAAAAGGCCTTAAGAAACACTAATATTTTTAATAAAAATGAATTGAAAATTGTATTCAGGAAGAATGGACCAAAATGAGTCACAATGTGACTAGAGAACTTGTGGAATCAATGCCCAACAGATTGAGAGCAATTATAAAATCGAAGGGTTACCAAAAAAAATGTTAATTTTGAAGAAATTGTTGTTTTCTTACATTATTTTGTATGTGGCCGGATACTTTTGTGTGTTAAATTTTCTATGTATTTTTAATTATTTTATTATTGTTTAAAATATCACATTCTGAAGTATTTTTGATGGAGGTTTTCATAAATAATTTTTAATTTGCTTTGTTTTCGTTAATTCACAATATAACAAATAAAATTTGTTTAAGTTGAAAGGTGGCCGGATACTTTCGTGAGTGATTGTATATTAATAATAATATAAATTAAAATTCAAGTTTATATGATAGATACACCCATACACAGAATTGAACGTACACCCCTATACTAGTAATGTAACTTGTGCCTTTTGAAGACATGTTTTTTCAAATAAAAATCGTTTCTACAACAAAAGTTATTAAACATTTTTTGTTGAAAATTTCATTTTCTTCATTTTTGATTCTATACATTTTTCTATTTTGTCGCACCGTTTCCGAGCTACAGTGACTTAAAACTCCAGTAATCCGGACATTCCGGCTCTTCGGACATTTTATATTTTTTATCTCTGCAATCCGGACGAATTTCTAGTTGCAATTTCAAATTAATGCAATTCATCAGTACTCTTTTATAAGACTAAACTATGACATCACTCAGGGCCGCACCCAGCGCCAAAATTCAGAAGGCTCTAAAATTGAGCGTTTTTAATTTAATTTTCTATAAAATATTAAATTTTGAATAAAAAGAAGAAAACGCTAAACGAGAAGTCACGAATTGTGATTTAATTCATATTTTCTTTGATTTAATTGGTAAAGTTAAATGAGTAGGGGGCCGCCATTAATTACGTGAGGCGATTTTTCGACCCCCTCTACCCCTAGTGAGATATCGTAAAATTTGTTTTTTTTTAATTACACGATATTTACCGAGACTCCTTGATCTCCTCCTTTAAAAGCCCACGTAATTAACGAACGTCCCCTAATAATGATAACACAGGTCTGCAAATAAAATTTTTTTTTCGAGTCCTGATACCATTCCTCCTGATTCTTATGTAAATTAACCTCCTGAATTCGAATATGACCTTCGTTTTTTCCTCCATCATCCACCGCTATCGGGGGATGCTTCCCCCTATCTATTTTATTATTTTTTTTAACAATTATTTTAGCCTTTACATTTTTTCTGATAAACTAGAAAGGTGAAAAGTTAATATTTATAGCAAGAAAGTTGATTTGGGAGTAAATCTGTCCCCCGAAATTGTAAAAAAAATCATTAAAGATGATCGAATTTTCCGTTTTTTTTGCTTAATTTTTTCACTTATTTTTGTTGTTTATTTCAGCAAAAATAAAGCAATCACACAGAACATGTACATATATGCAAGTTTTCAATTTTTACAACCGGGGGGTCTGGGGGGTGTGGAACACCCTCCAGTATACCTGTTATAGCCGGGATTATAAAGGACAAATAAATATTTACTTGCTAGAATAAAATTTACTCCGTAGATTTGCGTATTATAAAAGACAGATAAATTTAAATTTGATCATTTAATTTAACCTCTCGATTTACTTGCTAGAATAAAATTTACTCCATAGATTTGCGTATTATAAAAGACAGATAAATTTACTAGCTAGGTTAAATCTATGGATAAATTAAACTATCGATTTCTAGGGATAAATGTTTACTTGACTAGTAAATATTTGCAAAATAGACTAATGACGGTTATTTTTCTTCTATTATAGTTAAAAGTGGTATTAATTTAACCTATAAATTAAGTTTCGTTGCAAATTTCTCCACAATTTCATCAATATCTTCTGAAGATGAAAACCACGAGGAAGTACAATCAAGAATGCTTAGTATATTTAGAAGCAGAATTGACCATTTGATTTCCTAAGTGATGAGGATGAGGACTTTAGAGATAGGTTTTGTTTCAATGAACAAACCGTGGTGGCTTTCATATTAGGGTTGGTGAAGAAAAAGAGAAAGATAAGATAAGAAAAGATAAAAGGTTTACCTAGAGAAACCATGATGTAACGCTAATATAAATATGCTCTTGATTGCACTATACGTTTCTCTAACACTGATTCGTTTTTTTATTGGGGATCACTTCAATCCTTGTGATTGCCCAACAAACCCCAACAAAATAAAAACTGTTGGGCTGATATATGTTTTTGCCAAGGGAATTCCCAGCAGAACCCAACTTAAACAATGTTATTAATGTGCTGGGAAAACCCAATAAATTCCAACATAAATATTCCCTTAAATCTAAAATTGTTAGCTTCGGTAATGAACCCTGTGCAATGACAATTCTTTATTTTATTTTTTAAATATATGTATTTAATGTTTACCACGGCTAAAGACTCTAATAAAATGCACAGGTCGTGATTTGATGATTAATTAAACCCCTCATAAAGCAATTTCATTTGTTGCCCATTTCTAGGGCCGGTGGTGCAGGGGCATTAAAACGTAGGGCAACATTGTCCCACAAATCACTTTTAGGTTTATAACTTTTAATATCAATTTTCTTGCATTCTATAATGCTAATATATTTTTGTATTATTTCCAAAACTTCTTTTTCGGTTTCTGTACAGTTTTTTACCACGACATCTTTTTTTATTATTAATGATATATATGATTGTGACACTATTGATGAAATTGACAGGAGTTTAGTTCTAATAAACCGTTAAATAAATTAAATCGCTAGGTAACTAACTTTAGTTTACTTTTGCTTTATAGTCCCCAAAATTTACTCAGTAGATTTTACTCAACAAGTAAATTTACTTCGAGAATAACTAACTAACGATTTAACTGTCCTTTATAATCCCGGCCATTAGTGTGTTAAAAAACACAAATAGCAAACAGATTTCGATTCCAGTTTTAAAGTTGTGATTCCACTGGGCATTACTGGATCTAGGTTACAAAAAATATTTGGAAAAATCTATATAAAGCTAGATTCTGGGACCAATTATGTTTAGGTGTACTGGAGGGTGTTCCACACCCCCCAGACCCCCCGGTTTCAAAAACTGTAAACTTTTGTATGTTTCTGTCAAACTTTCAAAACAAAATCCCTAACTTTTCCAAGTTTTCCCCTAGATCAGGCGTCGGCAACCTGCGGCTCTTTTGATGTCGAGATGCAGCTCTCCAGGCCCTCGCACAAATATTACCTAATAATTTTATTATTTTATTTTCAAAACTCATAAAACGTATTATTCTGCAAAAAAAAAACTTCAAGCAGGGTAAAAACACAGGATAGAAACAGGATAAAATACCAAATATTGAAATAAAAGTGTTAGCGGCTCTTTAAAACCTGAGAAATTTTGTAAATTGTAAGTTTTGGCTCTTCCGTTTCAATAGGTTGCCGATCCCTGCTTGGATCAAAATTAAAAATTTTTCAAATTTTAAAAATTGTAAATTTTTTATTTGTCGAATTTTCCAAGAATTTTTCCTAATTAATTCCACGACTTTTCCTTAAAAATAAAAAATTCCTCGACTTTTTCTGACCAAATTTGTGTAAGTCTCAATTCCTTTATTTTTGCAAGTGAATATCCTGCTTAAACATTTGCCCTAATTTTTAATTTTTCGCCCCCCCCCCCTGACCCCTTAATATGACAAACTACAAGTCACTGCTTAATCCATATTGCAATCAGGGGCGGTTTCAGAATTTTTTCTGGAAGGAGCAAAAAGATCAGACGGGCAAAAAGTGTTTTCAGATTTGGGATTGTTCCCTTGTCTATTTTTAAACGTCTGAGGGAGGGGTGCCCCTCCTAGCCTAAGCTCGCGAGTGATATCTGGCAGTTTATTTAATATCTTTGCAATAATTGTGATAAATTTGTTTTTCAATTATCAGTAACAATAAATAAAATTGGCAATTCATGTTTACAATTCATTTGTTTACAATCCGAGATTAAGCCAGTTCTTCAATTATTATAAAATGATACTAAAAATTTTCTATCGGAAACTTAATTTATTCAACATTAATAGGAATTACGTTAAACCTTTCATGATTTAGGAAGGAAGTTAGATACTTCCGAAGACCTTAATTAGATTCGATACCCAGGTCAAATAGGAATTTTATGAAATAAATTAAACAAAAAAAATCATAATAATAAGTATCTGCATTTTTCCACTGGCCTGTTTAGAATTGGTTAATTTTAAGTTACCAGCCTAACAATATTAAGTGATTACGGTGGAGTGATGGATCAGTGCGGCCTTCAGGCCGCACAACCTAGGCAATCAGACATCGTCAACTTTAATATAGATTTGTCAACTGATATATTTAGAAATTGTCAACTGCAATTCAGATTTGTAAACTGCTATTCAAAGATCGACAACTGTAAATTCAGCTTTGTTCAGAACACCCTCCAGACCTCCCCGGTTTTAAAAACTGAAAACTTTTTGAGAGTAAGTGTGCATTTGTAGGTTTAGGCTATTTTTAGTTTAGGTACTGAGTAGTACCGAGTACCCCAGTATCCAACTGATTGTATAAAATTATTATTGATTGTATAAAAATTATTTTCGTTAGTTTTATTTTGACATTTTTATTATTTGTTAATTTTGTTTAGTTTAGTTTTAAATAATAATAATAAAAATAAATAATTTAAAAATAATTGAATAATACATACGTATGATCGGTTTTTAATCAATAAAATAAGTAAAAAAAAAAATCTCATTAATCCGGAAAACTCGGTTATCCGAACAAACTCAAAACTATATCTGTCCGGAATAACGAGGCTATACTGTATTTACATTTTTTTTGCGATACACAAATTGGTTAATTTACGTTCTTTGCTTATCCGGGAACGTAGGTAATTTTTTATTCTTTTCAGTATACTGAAAATGAACGTTCAGCACTGCAATTTGTCGCTGCAGTGCACAGGAACATACGTAATGCCATTTCCGTATATGGAAATGCTTCCTTCAAATCCGTTTGCTTAATGAACAGGTTAAGTTGCCTTAAGGTCATTTTGCTTTTATCTGACTTCAAAAATTGCTTTGAAAAAAACACATTCTTCTTGGAGATCATCCACAAGATCTTGGGTACAATTTTTGCAGTTTTATGGCGTTAACTCAAACTTCCGCTTCGGACATTGTATCCAATTTGCTTAAAAATGAATAATTGGCGGTTACTGCATCATATGAAGATTTGCGTCTTCTCAACTCGTTCAATAATTGGTCGCATATTGAGATGAAGGTATTAACCCTGAAATGATCCCGCCCTTGCAACAATACTTCACCTTCGCAATACTCGTCGTCTAGTTTCTTCCTCTTAATAATTCTTTTGTAATCGCTTCTGTATTCTTCTGTGGATTTCTTTTTACCAGCTTCTTCAAAGGCATCGAAAGATTCCCGTTTACTTTCTACGAAAGTGATGAGGGATTCATAGAGCCTAGAAACTACCTCTACGTCTGTGTCAACACCTTGTAGAATTTTGGAAACTATATTAAATTGTTTTAATATAGATCTTCAAAATTCCGATAATATGGCCGTTTCTAACGAATTCAGTTGAGCTAATAATCCTATAGCTTAATTTTTAACCAAAGCTTTTTGGCGGCTTGAGTCATTTTTTATAGCTTCAAGAGCCGCTATCATTTGGTTCCAATTTTTATTAAGGCTAGCACAGGCGTCTTCTCTAGCTGACCATCGCGTATGTGATAAATTTTTCGCAGTTACATTTTCAGGCTTAGTCAAGAACGATTGCAGTAATTTCGTACGTTCCGTTGATACAGTAAAAAACACGTATAGATTTTGCAGTAACCCGAAAAACTTTGTAGCTTCTGAGGAACATTCTGCTGCCGATGATCCAACCAAATTTAACGAATGTGTTGAACAAGGTACATATGTAGCATACTGACATTTTTCTTTGATCTTAGCCTGTAGGCCATTATACTGCCCCGACATATTGCTAGCATTGTCATAAGATTGACCTCTGCAATTCTATCTAATATTCATTGTTTTGAAGGTGTCCATAACAGCTAGCAACATGTCTTCTGCTTTGTATCCAGTGTTTGGAAGAAAGCAAAGAAATCGTTCAACTGGTTCTGCATTGTCTTGAACAAATCTCACAATTAAAGAAAGCTGATCTACATGTGTAATATCAGGGGTTGAATCTACGCTAAAAGAGAGGTATTTAGCCTTTTTTTGTTCTTGTGACTTTATCTGCCACAATTTTTATTATCTTTTCGTACGTTGCAAAAGACAAATATGACGTGTTGCCTTTCCCGGGATTGCTGAGACTTTGCATATATGTTTTGCCAGAAACGGATGAAATTCAGAAATTGCTTCTAAAATCATCATAAAATTTCCGTTATTTGTAGATCCAAATTTATCTATATTGCTACGGAACGAAAGACCACGTGTAGCTAAAGATTTTACAGCAACAACATTGCGCCAGTATTTTCTTTCATCTTCTAACTGCTCAAATAATTTGGAGTTAATTCTGGATTTAGACTTCCCTCGATTTTTGATTTTCAAGATACAATTTTTGTGTCCTAAACTAGTTTCATGTACACTTAGTCTTTCATATGTATGTTTCCAATCACTGAAGCCTTGACTTGAAGAAAGTGGACTTTTTCCGTTATCAAAAAGACGACATGGTCCGCAAAATACAGACCCAAGTGACTTTGAATAAATTAAGTAATTTCTAGAAACCTTTTCCCCATTTATTAGATTTGTTTTAAAACAATCTTTGTGTAAATAGCGATATCGATCATCGGATCATCGTTTAGATTTTGAAAAATCTTCGTCTTCAATATTTATGTTCAAAGCCATTTTTTGAAAAATAATCTATTAAGTTTTCATTTACTCGCCACAGAGCTGGATCATTTTCAATAAAAAAAGAGTTTGTACTTTGAGGCTTACTAGAGGAAACAGAAACTTCATGCAAAGGGTCAGACAGGGTAGCAGTTGAATTTAAAGCACTCAAGGATGCGGAAGACGTCACAGTATCGGCAGCAGTGTCAGAATAATTGTTAGTAATATTAGTAGCTACTTGATCCTGCGTAATTACATTTTCACCTTCAGCCACAGTCTGCAAGGATAAAGAAAACAGTCGTTTATTTCTACACTTTTTAAATTAATTTTTATAAAAAACATTTGGGTGTAACAACTTAGCACCTAATCGTAGACTTTTAAATGTAAAACTGAGCTGAAATAAACAATATATACGAAAATATATATGATTTTTAAGTGTCTTGGGTTGACCTACATTTATATAATCTATTTAGTTGAAATAGTCATGGTTAAGCCCAATCAGGCATTGCCCCCATATGTTCCGGCTTTAAGGGTTTACTTAGTGTGCCATTGAAATAGCTATAACTACATAAATAATTTGAATTTTAAAATTTTTTCTCGAGGATATATTCTTCTAGGTCTAAACTTTAAGAATATGCAAAAAAACAAAAAATCGATTTTTCAAAAATTCTAGACTAGAACACCGCCTTAAGTCAGCAATAAAATATTTAAGATGTGCACGATTTACGAAGAATGTGGTCATTTGGCACTTAGTTTTTTTATGCCTTTTTGAGAATTCTTCCGCCCGGGCCATGGCCCTCATGGCCTTTGGGTAAATACGCCACTGGTTTTAGACGATAAATATTGTAATGGATAAAATTTTGACGGAAGTTCCGTGCAATTTTAAGTAGTATTGTAATAATTCAAAAATCTCACCATTTAAATGAAAATAATAAATAATGAAAATATATTCATTTCGACGTATTATTCATTTTATAATATTATCTTTTATTTGGGTGATTACCTAACACTTGAAATATTATATTAAATTTACGAGAATAAGTAATAATTAAAAATGTAAATAATAAGATATTTAAATCATTTTGTCGAAGTTGGTGATTACCTACTAAAGAGCAAAAAAATAGTTTTATATTTCCAATCTTATTAATGTGTAATTTTGCAAATTTTTCAAATTCTCACTCAAGAAATTCTAAACATACGAAAATACTTTTACCTTCATAGGCTCAGCGCATAACCGTTATCTACACCTACAAGACACGATTGGAATTATTTGGCCAGTCAATAAAAGTATTTTCGAAAATACAATTTCTACCTTAAATCTACAAAGTACGAAAATGCGAGAGGACAATTTGAGTGAATCTGAGTCGGGCGAAGCCGGGTACCATTCTACCTATAGGCATTTAATAATAATTTAAAATTTATATTTCCATTTGATATTTTTACTCTCTCAAAACGACTTTTGATTTCACTGTATTTTTCATTTTATACAAATATAATATTGTTAAGTTTAAAATTAATATTAAAATTTATGTTGATATTTCTCGATGTTTATGTAAAACAGAGTGTGGGAATTACACGAAAGTTAATGCTATTTATTACAGACCATTGGGGATTGCATAAAAATAAATGAAGAAAATGTTTATTTATGAATATATTTTTCAAAATGATATATTCTCGATGCGCACGAATAGATTAACGATCAATAAAACCGTATTGTAATATTTAAAGCATTATATTTTTCAATACTATAATTTCCTGTCCGGCACTGGGATTTAGAAGGAAGATTAATTCAATATTAAATAATAAACGACTGGAAGGGATGTTTTTAAATAGACGGGGGGGGGGTTGACTAAATTCTTGAACTTTGCATTTTATTTTTATATTAATTCCTTCACATTTAATTCTACTGCATGATATATCAACCACACTGATTCTCTCTGTGTTCCAACGATATCAAATACCCATCGATCGGTTTCAGAACTAAATCTTGCTTAAGTTTGATATCTTCAATTCGCTTGTATCCGCTTTTGATATGATATTTTCTGATTACCGGGGCTATGGCCGATTTCATTGCCATCATCGCATATTTAAACCCTAAAAACCAAATTTAATTATCTGAAATCCAAGTTATGGCTAGATGTTCTTACCAAGACAATTTCTGGGACCTCCAGAAAATGGCAAGTAATTGTAAGGATGTCTTTTTGCACACTCTTCTGGAAGAAACCTTAAAGGATCGAATTTTAGCGGATTTGGCCAAACTGTCGGATCCCGGTGCGGGTGGATTATGCATATCACAACTGAAGTACCAGCAGGAATCACGCAATTTTCTGAAATATCATACTTACTATTTTTATTATATTTAATTTGTGTTTTAAATTCTTACCGCACAATTTAATGTCGCCTGTTACTGCTCTCACGATCAAGGGACCCACGGGAAAAATCCGCATGGTTTCCTTGATCGCCATTTCGGTGTATGACAATTTTGGTAAATCTGTATATTCTACTGGCCTATCAAATCCAATTACGTCGATCACTTCCTTGTATACTTTTTCCTAAAATTACATTATACCTTTTAGCACTCTGATGAGAAAACTTACCTGAACATCGGGATGCATTCCCAACATCATGAGAGTAAACGACATAATCGATGCTGATGTCTCGCTCCCCTGCAATGTGAAAAATTGTAGACTTAAGGGACTATCTTCAGCCTTATGATCTTTACCGCTATTGTTATCGTCATTACTTCATCTCTAATCTCGTTATCGGTCAAGTGGTTTCCTGCTTCGGATAGTTCAATGAACTGTTGCAAAAATGAATTATTCTTACGCACACCTACGAATTATTAATATTACTAAGTCCAACCAATATTGAAGAAATATTGATGCCATATTGTAACAATATTGCGGCAATAATTGATACAATATGGCGTGAATATTTTTTGTTTTTAAAACCGTAGAACAGCAAAACAATTGAATTTTTACCGATTTCCACGAATTCGTCCTCCTGAAGCGTGTTATCTTTCATTTTTTGTTGATAAGCTTCCCTCTTTTGCTGGACCACCTGCACATTTTGTTTTATTATTTCCACAAATTAAGCAAAACAGTAAACTTACAGTTTTAATAAAATCTTGCATTTTTTCACAGCATTCTTTAAATTCCTTCGCTTTCGAAGTCATATTAAATATAAAGTCAAAATGGTACCAAATAACGAACATTCGGGTGAAGGCTATTTCCATGGATCTTAAAATTTTTTATATTTACTAAAAATGAAATGCATCAAAATTTTCTCTATTCTTAAATAAAATATGATATATTTCAGGATTTCTGCGAATCACAATGGATGGTGACTACAATATGAGCTATCATCCCTTCAGGAGAAACGAGACAACCAAGAGGATGGAATGTCAAATATCTCAACGTTGAACTGCAGACGACAGAGGAATTGGTATAGGCACTGGTGGAACAAAAGATTGCCTCTTGGAGAACGAGTCATAATCTTGGAAAAGGAAACCCATAGAAAAGAAACCATGGAACAAATAGCCAAGATAACCTACCTGAAACACCTAAGGTAGGGGCAGAACAGCAACTGTTCAGGCTAACCCCGAATAGAACAGGAAATATTGTGAATATTCTGTTCCCTGCCAGATAGACAGAAGAGAAAAGACCTCTTCGGCGAAGAAGATTTTGTTCGAAAGTCTAAATTGCCACCCAAACTTAACCATAAACTATAACCTGCCTTCCGAGGAAAAAGGTTTGTTCTTCAAGTTTGGTTGTCCTTCGGGGATGTTTTTACCAAGTGCGCGGGCCCAAAAAATCAGAAAATCAAGAGATAAACTGCTTTAGTTTAAAGTCGCTGAGTTGACCGTGGCAGAGAGTTGTCGCCTACCGTCTCCGACCTTGTCGAGAACCCTGTCCGCTAGATAGCCAACTAGTAATCTAACGATATTACCTTAGGATATTACTTACTTATTGGCCCATTTGACAAAATCTGCATTCGTGGTTTGTGCATTGATTGAAATTCCCATTGCAGTTTCTAAAATAAACAAAAATTATAACATTTTGTTATTAAGTGAATTATCTTGGGGATCATACATACCACATATTGCATCCAATGAAAACAAACTAAGATATTGAAAAACATCGAACACTCCTTTTCCCTCAAATTTTTCCAACTGATTTATAAAAATTATTGCCTGTTCGGAAAAGATCTCTACAAATCCGTCCAAATTTTTTTGATTAAATGTGGGCATGATCATTTTTCTATGTTTTTTCCACTGCGGTACTGCAACAAACCGAAATTTTTATTGGGTCGATGACAATTTTCTTTAAGTAACCAGGTGCGGTGAATAATCCGAATCCTACAATGGGAACCGTATATTTATACAATTCTTCCTTTTCAAACGCATTTGGATCGTTTAATATAATTTCCAAGTGTTCAGGTGCCGATACTCCAATAAACAACCTTTGACCAAGCCAAATCGCACATGGCGATTTATTGTATTTGTCCATTAAAGCCATGGCTTTACTGAAAATACCTAAGGAACAAAATTACATAAATTATTTCTCTTATTTTATTAAGCAGACTTACTCGAATTGGAACCAACAAAATGTAGAGCGCTTCCGACGAATGGTAGCGGAGTCGGACCTCCCAATTTTGATGCAATTTGATAAAGTCTTCTTCGCTTCCAGTGGTATTGCGCCAACCATGCGAGAATCGTTACGAAAAATATTATCACTAAATTGTTGAACGACATTTTCAAACTCTTAAAATATTTTTATGCAGTTAATACGCAAACTTTTGCTGTTACTGTGCAACTTTTGCAAAAACTGGATTTTATTGAAAGACATCAAAGTTTATGTGAAAACGTAAAAAAATTTATTGAGGTGATTTTGTATAATTAATTTGCTCAAAGTTTGAGAAATCGATTCAGGTTTCTACTACGTAGCCATTATTTTGGAATTGGTCATTAGAAAGAGAATAAAATAACAGGAATATTTATTTCCTCATTGAAATTCATTACAATCGGTCGAAAAACTGCAATACTGCAATAATAATAAATTAGAATTTAAAATCCAGGGTGGAATGCCGGGAAATCTCCCGCCGTCCCATCGGGCCAGTTCGGCCATGCATACGCCCCGCCCCTTCCCGCGAAAGGGTTCCGCATGACACCTGTTTGTGTTTTTTATTATTTTATATTCAAACGTGCTAATTAAATTAATGCGTTTTAATTGTAATTTGCTAATAAAACTGTCACCTTTATAATAACGTTTGTGATACATAATAGACCAGAATGACAGTAAAACAAAATTATTAACTTGATTGGAAATTATCGTCGGCAGCGCATCGTAAATACAAATTTGCCGAACGCAGCCAACAGGTAGTCGAGACACGGCGATAGCGGTGACCAATCGCGTTGCATTGTTCAAATGTTTTAACCGTTTCAAAGCATTTGACGTTATAAATTTTTAACGTCCATTTTTGGATTGGTGAAAATTACTTTCCGTGTAGTTTAGTCTTTAGTGGGTTATTAAATTGTAACAATATACGCAAATAATACAATGTCAGCAGACAACAGGTGAGATTTCTCATAATTTCCCTTGTAAATGTCAAAAGATTCCGTGCATGTTTTTTTGATAACCGTAATAAAATTTGAAATTTTCAGTTTGTGTTTGCCCTGGGCGCAAACGTTGTTAGACGAAGTAATGGAGATAACAAAAACTAGCGTAACAAACTGGTGCAACATAGTTGCAAAAACAGGACTCAGTGAAAACCTTCGAAAGGAGTGGTCGGAGATTTTCATTAATCAAGTCACCGAAACTTACAAAGAGATGACCGATGAAGCCGTTGATAACCAAAATAAGATCATCAACCAGATAGAAATTTTGTTAAAAAAATCTGAAGTATTGTGTAAAGACCTTCACATTCGAATGCCCCAGTACGGCTCACAAGACTTAAGTTTATATGAAGAATTTCAGTTGCTAGAAAATCGAATTGATGAGTAAGTTATATTTATTTTTTAGGTATTGATGTTTTACAGTGGGAGTTTGTAGGTATGAAAAGATGGTTCAAGCACAGAAAAAGGAAATTGGACTTCTTGTAAAACAGCAAAGCGAGGCGTGCAAGTTGTTGGGATGGAAAGAAAAATCAATTCCGACGTCACCGTTACCTAGTAAGGAGTACTTGGAAGAATTCAAGCGCTACTTGGACATGCTCGAATCGACAAAATTCGAAAGAACAGAAAATTTCATAATCACAAAAAATGAAATTGTTACGATTGTGGAAGAACTGCAGTACAATCCCGATTTAGATTTTGAGAAGCTAGTTCTTTCAACAGACGATGAAAAATTTTTAATCACTGATGACAATATGAATAAGCTAGCCGATTTTTATAATTCGTTGAAAGAACTGAAACAAAAAGCCAAGATCGAAGTGACAAATTTACGAGAAGCCCTGGAAAGTTTGTGGAATATTTTGAATGTAGATTCGAGCGTCAGGGAGCAATTTTTATCAAAATACTGTGGTCACAGTTTGAACACTTTGGAAGCTTTAAAAACTGAAATTAAAAGATGCGAAGTTCTCAAAAAGGCAAATATTCAGAAATTTGTTGAGAAGTTACGATGCGACCTTGCTCATCTGTGGGAAAAGTGTCACTTAACCGAATTGGAGCGAGAGAATTTCATATACTTCCGTGTTGATCATTACACTGAAGATTTGCTCACCTTACACGATTACGAAATTAAACGCCTGGAGAATTTTTACAAAGAGAACCTGCAATTGTTTACTTTGATTGAAAAACGAAGAAATTTATGGGAAAAAATGCTCCGGTTGGAAGAGAAGGAAACGGCAAGCGATAGGTATAAAAATCGTGGTGGTCAGTTGCTGCAAGAAGAGCGGGAACGTAAGACCTTAGCAAAGCAAATTCCCAGTATCGAGGAGCAAATGTTGGAATTAGCTGCCAAGTACGAGGAAGACAACGGAACTCCTTTTTTGTCCTGGGGTGAAACCATCGAAGCTATTGTAAATCGAGATCACGAGGAGCACAACCAGGTAGAAATTTTTTTATTAATATTAATTTTGTCATCCTGCATTTATTAAGGTAACAGGTTTTTGTTTTAGAATCGACGATTAAAGTTGAGTGAACGCAAGAAAATTCGTGACAATACCTTAACTCCCAGAACAAACTTGGGTGTGACTTGCAGTAAGAGTACACAAAACCTAGCACTCGTAACGCCCAAACTGACTGCAGCAAAGAGGAAACTAATGGGAACTCCTATGTGCTCTTCAAAACGTACTCGAATTTTGGAGGAGACTAACGCACGTACAGCTCCCCCTAAGTTAAAAATTAATGATAGAACAGTAAAAACTCCTAGATTCTCAACAGAAAGGGCCAAACGTGAGGCGAAACGTCGCCGGTTATCCCAAAAGAGTATAAAGAAACGAGACCATGCCAGTCCAGTTTCATCAGAGTATTACTCATTTGAAGTAAGTTTTTCACCCAACCAAATTTTTTTCTTTATTAAATTTCTGTGTTTAGCGTGATATGGACAGCAAGGATGGTTGTCGCAGTACAATGGGACCGGATGTATTAGCCGTACCATTGGCTCCAACACCCCAAGTGGCTCCTAGCAATCAACGTAGCCCACGCATTGCATCAAAGCTTTCAGTCGCTCCATTAAAACTGCTTTTTTAATGTGTTTATTTTCGTCTCGGATGTGCAATATAATTGAATCTCACAACGCCCGAGCTTTTTAAAATCAAAGTGTACATAGCTGTGTATATATCTATATTTTTAAGTTTGTCCAGAATTAGGACGTTAAATTTTTATTTACGTTATGACATTAACAGTATTTTATAAGATATACTGAATTGCACTTGATGGTTAAATAAATACAATGCAGTTCTAATAGACAAATTTTATACGCTTTTAAATAATACAGTATTGCAGGCAGCTGACAGTTTTTAACACTAACCGTAATTTTTGTACTTAATATTTTTGTATTTCTTTAATTTACCTTATCCGGAGTCCATTTTTTTTACTATAAAGTTTATTTATTAAATTTTGTTGTTTGAATCAACTTCCTGTCTGCTTAAATTTGATAATTGGCCTTTCAGATCATCACAAGATTTAAAAGTTTTCAAGTGCGAAGCCACCTTTAATGGCATTTTTAACGGAATTAATTAATGTAGACGCACCTTTAGAATGGCAGCCATATTGAATTAGTAAGTGACGCTACTATAACGTGAATTTAATTTTCCTGTTGGTTGAGAAAAAGTACGGTATCTCTATAGTCGATTACGTTTAATTGTAATAGGTGAAGTGATAACGTCGCAATCAAAATGAGTTACGGACGGCCGCCACCCCGAATTGAGGGAATGGTTTCTTTAAAGGTGGATAACCTCACATACCGCACAACGCCTGAAGATTTGCGCCGAGTTTTCGAGAGATGTGGCGAAGTAGGAGATGTTTACATACCCAGGGATCGTTTTACGAGAGAAAGCCGTGGTTTTGCATTCGTTCGGTAAGTAATTTTGCAGAGTTTTTCCATTTTGAAATTCAAATGTGGGGTTTAGTTTTTATGATAAGCGAGATGCCGAAGATGCACTGGACGCTATGGATGGTCGTATGATGGACGGAAGGGAATTGAGAGTTCAAATGGCTCGTTATGGAAGACCAACATCGCCTCATCGACGTTACGGAAGATCAAGCCGAAGGAGGTGAGTTTCGTTGAAGATCGATGTTTTTGTTTTGATTTTAATGTATATTTTTGTGTAGGTCAAGGTCGCGTTCTCGAAGGCGTAGCCGATCCCGTTCTTATCGTCGTCGTTCGACTAGTCATAGTCGTTCCAAATCCAGGTCTAGATCACGCTCCGACAGTAAGAGTTCACGTGGAAGGTCAAGGTCCAAATCTAGAAGACCATCGGGCAGCAAGTCGCGTTCCAGATCAAAATCATAAAGTAAGTTATTATAATTTTCAGTTTTTGTTGTGAAAATGTCAAAATTGGTGTTTTAGAGATTAATAGTTATATTTATTATATCATAATGTTATGTCTGGGGGGATAGAATTCAATATTCCAAGCGCACATCCGGATTTTGAAAGATAGGCAGGTAATACGATTTATAAGGAATGTCTGGAATGTTCCCTTTCTTACAAGGAGAAAAAACAATCTGGAAAATTGTCACATATGGCTGAGATAATAGTATAAAATACCAATATAGATAATAATAATCATAATATTGTCCTGATCAAGGATAATATAATCTACTATTTATAACAATGCAATAGTATAGATATCTCCAAAACG
Source organism: Cantharis flavilabris (assembly GCA_949152465.1). NCBI lineage: Eukaryota > Metazoa > Arthropoda > Insecta > Coleoptera > Cantharidae > Cantharis > Cantharis flavilabris. The sequence continues at coordinate 8,515,998 of OX424438.1, forward strand.
GCGAAAAAATTAGATTTGATTAAGTTAACACCAAATACAAATAGATCATTTGTAAATTATTAAAAACTTAACATTTTCCTTAGTTTTCAATAAATAAGAAATAATATGTAGTATAATATACATCAAGAGACCAAGGTGTCACTTTATATCCTGATTTGCGGTTTAAAATAATAATCTTGTCAGTTCAAATACAGTAGCCTTGAAACAGCGAAAATCATAATTGTTTTTTAAATATCAATGCCGAATATGTACCACGAGCTTCACTTTTTCCTATATACCATTGAAAAAGGGGCAATTTTTTAAATATAAAAAAAAAATTGGTGGATTATCCATTAGTTTTCGAGAAAACGGCATTTAAAAATCAAAATTTTCCGTTATGTTTAACATGGGAGTACATAGAAATTGCAAGACACTGGGGTTTTTGTTGACGGTACGGGTACTCCTATATAGTCTTGGAGACCGATGTGGTAAAACCACGCCAGCGTAATTCCAAAGAATTTTATTGCCAACTTTCCATCACTAACTTATGCCTGGTTTCTGAAGATCTCTGGTTATCCTCTGGTCAGCTAATCAAAGGTTAACGTTAACCTTGGGTTAAAGGTAACCTTAGGTTAAAGTTAACCTTGGGTTAAAGTTAACCTTATTTTGAAGGTAAGCTTAGGTTAAAGTTAACCTTAGGTTAAAGCATAGATGTTAATATAGAAGGCTAGATACGCAACTCCCAATACATGCAATGTAATAGAAGTGAAGCCTGGCGGCCATTTGTAGTAAAGGCAAAATAAGTAATACATTTCACTAATATGACAGATGTATGACAGGTTTCACATTTACACACGGGTTAGTTATCTAAAGGCTAGATATTATCAGATACGCAACTCCTAATACATGCAATATAACAGAAGTAAAGCCCCAATGTCAACTGGCGGCCATTTGTAGATAAGGCAAATTGGCATACATTTACAATAGATGACAGGCTTCACTTCTGCGCTCGAGTTAGTTATCTAGCCTTCTATTAACATCTATGGGTTAAAGTTAACCTTAGGTTAAAATTAACCTTAGGTTAAAGTTAACCTCAGGTTAAAGTTAACCTCAGGTTAAAGTTAACCTTATGTTAAAGTAAGATGGGTTTCTGAAACCACTAACTACTAGAAGATAATTAACCTCTTGTCAACTCGCTTGATTGAATTGCCGGTAAATGAGGATATAGTAGTTACTTCAAATTAACAAGTTTTTTTTTGTAATTTTATTATTTTATGTTGGCAAAAATCTGTTATAAATTTAAATGTTTTGCCGAAAAGTTTAAATATAATATTATTATTAAAAATATTTGAAAAGAAATTATTTTGTGCGTAAAAATAAAATAGATTTGAATAAAAGAAGTAAAAATTTCACCGACTTTGACAAAGATGTCTTATTTGATATCGAACAAGAGTTTAATCACAAATAAAAGAATAAAAAACAGACGGAACTAATGTGAAATTGAAAAACGATGCATGAATCGAAATAAGCACTGAATTCAATTCAACTGTCATAATAAATTCGATTGCGCATGTTCCACAAAGTTAATCAGTGGATAACCCGAGCCCATCTGCAGGTCAATTTTGACCAGAGATCTAAGGTTAACTTTTGCTATAGAAACTCAAAATCTGCAGGTATATTGCGGTTAACCTTTGTATAACTCGAGCATCAGAAACCGTGCATTAGGGATTTTCCCTCAAATTTAGGGGATAAAAAAGTGGGATGGGATTTTTTTTAGGGGGGTTATATTTTTAGGGATTTTTCGTTTTCGAATATTTGTTTATTAAAAAAATTAAAAGTATGAAAATATTGGTCTTGGGATAACCCAATCTAGCCAATCATATTTATTTTTGACATAGAGGCTTAGCGACATCTATACCTTTTCCAGTATGATTTGGAACAAACGAAAACAGATTTGGTGCAAATGAAATCACACTCACTGCAAACGAAAACAGACCTGGAACGAATGAAACTTGTTTCAGATCTGTTTTCATTTGCTCCAAGTCTGTTTTCGTTTGCTTCAAGTTTGTTTTCGTTTGCTCCTAATCTGTTTTCGTTTGCTCCAAATCTGTTTTCGTTTGCTCCAAATCTGTTTTCGTTTGCATCGAGTGTGATTTCATTTGCACCAAATCTGTTTTCATTTGCTTCATGTCTGTTTTTGTTTACTCCAAATCTGTTTTCATTTGTTCCAAATCATACTGGAAAAGGTATAGTAGGGTTGCTCGTTACTAAGAATGCCGAGTTGAATGAAAATAAATGTCACTATAGTGTTTACTATAAACATATTATACATACTTTGTAATAACAAATGACTTGTTAACGATGCCGAAGGAAATTTTTTTATTTAAGTTTATTTATTTTTTAATAGTATTTTTTTATGGGGTTTTCTTAGTAATTGGGATTTTAGGGGTTTTTGATTTGAGCTTCAGGGAGATACATTTTTAAGAGTTGGGAACACTGCTCCAGCACTATGCTTCGCTGACAGTTCGCATACCAAGCAGCTACGCACGCGCGTGTGCGGGTTACCCAGTCTAGGTGGATTGGCTTCAGACATGTTTTTATCGAGTTAAGCGCCAGCCGAAACCACCTGAAGCGAAGGGGAGGGTCAGTTTTGGCTGGCGCAACCACGGCAAGTCGCGGATCCGCCGTAAAATGAATTAATTTAAATTAAATTTATTTGGCTTCTCCCACTAATTTATACATGGGATTTTACATGTAAAATTTTCGAAAACTAATGGATAATCCACCGAAATTTTTTTTTCATATACTTAAAAAATTGTCCTCTTTCCAATGGTACATAGGAAAAAGTGAAATTCGTGGTACAGATTGACTGACAGTTCCCTGTATTTCTTTCTTCTATCCTATAAAAAAAAAAATATTCTAATTAAATATTAAAAAGCAAACATGATTTTCGCTGTTGATGGTTTTGAGAACCTAACCTACCGAATTTCGATAAATCAGGAATACGTGATTTCATGACCGTCGTCAAAAAGAAATTTTCCATGTGACGTCACTTAGCTGGAAAACCTAAGATACCTGGAAAAGTCAAAGGGCAACGGGAAACCACCATATTAATTAAATTCTTTGGTAGATCATCTTGGCATAAATAGTCAGGTTAATTGTCAGCATCTGGAACGGATAAGCATCTGAATGAATAAAAGCATCATTGTTAATGTCTCGGTAATGCCTCTTTTAAGAAAAATCATAAACTAACACAAACCTACATAACCGATGCATATCTTCGCGCGGATATGTAATTTTTTTTACTGACAATTTTGCTAAAGAAAAATTATAAACTAACACTAACCTACGTAACCGATACCAAAGAGTATGTATATATAGAGGGACAGCCATTAACAAATATTTGTCACAAGTTTTTGTTAATGGCTCTGCTACGCCATCTAGTAGACGGAGTGATCCCTACGTTTTAATTTTTAATTTATGGCTGATCCTTTATATACAGGGAGGTATTTTTGCAAAAATAAGTTTTTACATGTTAATTTCCCATGTTCAGTTAACTCATTCAGCACCCTGTATATAGAGGACCAAAAATTAAAACGTAGAGATAACCCCCTCCACTAGATGGCGTAGCAGAGCCATCAAGAAATACTTGTGACAAGTATTCCCATAAGAGCTGTCTCTCTATATGTACAAACTCTTTGCCGATACATATATTCATGCGGATATCTCATTTTTACGGACAATATAACTAACACCAAATTACAAACATGAAGAGGAACAATTTTGTAAAATAATGTATTTTAGGTAATTTGTTACAAAAATGCAGCGAAATAATATAAATTGTAATTGGGGATAAAATTACAGGGCGCCAAATTACTCGGTCAATTTACCAGCTATGCTGAATAATAAATAAAGTCATAATAAAAGAGTGTTATCTTGTTACAATATTCATTTGGTGACCTCGTTCACAGCTTACTGTTTTACTATACTGTTGCATTGTTCATTGACCGATTTCTTGATTTTTCCATAAATTTATGTCGACCATGCAAGCTGTTATTTTAGAGCAAATAATTAGTTCAGTTTTAAGTAATTTAGACCATCAAAATACGAACGCTTAACCACGATCGAGAGGAATATGGATTAGCTCATTACGACAATCGGCGCTGCGTTCCAGATTAATAAAACAATTTTGTCACAAGACCAACAAGAAAAGAAAGATTGCGCGAGGTGACGATGATTATAATTTAGATTCAAGGTAATTGACATGTTTTACATGACATGACATTGACATGCTTCAATTTTAAATCAATGGGGCAATTAATTTAAAATCGGATTTTTATTTTAGAAAATCGAGGTAAATTTTAAAAACTGATTACAAATTGAACATTTTTTGAACTATATTGAATGTGCAGAGTTGGTCTAAATAAAATTTGAATAATAAAAAAATAAATTCCTTAGTAAATAGCAAGTTTAAATTATTTATATAACGAAATATAGACCACAGCGGAGCGGAGATTCTGGGTTTAAAGGACTTGGCAGAATTTCTTAGCTCAGCCCTCTGGTGAACATCAAGCTGCGGATCGAAATACTTAACTTTCTGTAACAACTCAATGGAAAACTGGGGTACAATAAGCCAATGCAAAGTGAGCCTTGAACCACTACCCGTGCAGCGATTTACATTTATGTGAATGGGGCTTGAAGCTTACTTAAACTTGTTTTGGTATCATAAATGTAATAATTTTTTTGTTTCAGTTGAGATTTGCGTATTTAACCAAGTCGTATCGGCTTCTCTTCGAAAAGAAGGTATACAAATTTTTATTTTTTGATTTAAAAATTAATTATTCGGTAGTACAATAATCATTGTTGTATTATTAAATTTTGTTTTCTTACGTTAATATCGTACCCCACTTCTCAAAAATGTGATTTTCAAAAAGTTCACTAATTAGTGTGCACCTGACTGTAATAATTCACGGAAACGTAATAAAATAACTGCAAGTATTGCGTATTTTTTTTGTCGATTTGTTGTACGATATTTTATAGGTGACAAAATGATTAATGTAAAAAATTGTTAGTAAATGTATAAAAAGATATCTTGTGAAAATTTCAACCATTCGTTTCTAATAGTTTTTTTGTACAATTTATGCTTTTATTACACTATGCAATTTGTTTTACAACAGGGTTCTCGCTCGACTGTATTACCTGGAAATATTAGGATATGTATTTAGAATTGAACAAAATTTATCATGGAAAATCGGGGATATTTTATTTTTAAGCAACAGTCAGGAAAATCACATGTTTTATGTGCATTCTTTATTGATATTTTCATTTTCTGAAATTTACCAAGGTTGGAAAAGTCGGGAAATTAGAGAGAACCTTGCACAAAAAACTGGACAGCTTTTGTGCAGAACGCAGAAAAATCTCTTAATTCGTCTCTGCACAGAAACTGGACAGTTAATTATTGTACAGAAAAATGCCAAGTGTAATACAAGTATTACTTTCTTTCTGGAAAGTTTCCATTGGCTCTTTTTTTTCGGAATAAAATTTGTTTCTGTTTTCTTAATTATCGATAGTTTATAGGTTAGATTTAGTAAATGACTTTTTTAATTAATTAATTAACTTACATAATTATATGAACTACTTTTTTGATGTTTTGCTTTTAATTGTCTGTACGTGTGTGTCATAAAATATTCTGTATAAATAACGATTTGTTTTTGTTGATTACAGAATTTGAACACCAAATTATTATTTATTCTACTCTCTGACACTTAACAACATTTGTTTTGTGATTGTTGACGAAAATCGTAAACGCGCTGTCCATACCGTTTACAATTTTCGAAAAAATAATTTGTTAAGTGTCCGATTTGATCAGTTCAGTACTAATCGGTTTTATGTGAACAGGCGGAGTGCCTGGGTGCGGTGCAGTGCAGACCAGTAGCTGTGTGCAGAGCGAGCAGTAGCAGTAGTCGTGCTGGTGTTTGCCAGAGATCATGGTGTTTGCAGTAGTGGTGCGGTGTGACTGCAGCCCGACCTCCTGTAGCTCAGGTGTTGCAGTTTTGGCAGTCAGAACGATAACAAATAAATATATGCCCGAAAAATATTTTCCACCCTCCCCCCCGACTCAACTACCAAAACCCGCTGCAATTTTTTTTATTTAATAAGCACTTCATGATTTTGAAAAATCACCGCTCATTCAAATTGTATTCCTTCCGAAAACACGCTGCTTATTTTTTAGCAAATACCACTCCGTTTTAAAAATCCAAAAATCTTGCTCTGCTAAATCGCGTGCGTAATTTCCAATTTGATAAATTTTTACTTTTCAAAAATTGCGTGACACCTCGTGGTACCGCCAATTTTTCTTTCTTACTTCTATTCGAAAAGCGGGCAGGTAAGTATTTTACATGGTCTTAAAAATCGGTCTTGTTGAATTCCTGTAACTGTAATATTTTCGTTTATGTTTCAGATACCATTTTCCATCCAATTTCTAAGAATTAAAATGTTGTAGCTTTTGAAAATAATAAATCAAGACTTATTAATTTTTTTGTTTTAATTCAACCTTTCCTAATTGTGAAAAACAAACAGGTTTTATAAAATCAGTTCATTTTAATTATTAAAACAATTACATTAATATTTTTTAACAAGTCTACATTGCACGTTCAAATCTCGGATCTTTGTCTATTGTACATACTGAACATATTGCACATAATTGTTGAATGTCCATAAGGTAATAATACCATTGGTGTAAGCCAAAGCGAAAACATAATTATCATTCCAACCCTCCACTGTCGCCGGAGAACAGGCAATGACTTGGATAGAATTAAGAAGCTGTAGAGGAGATATAGGGAGGCATTCGGAAGATCTCCTATTAAATATTCTCATCATGCCGTGATCACGACCACAAAGTAAATAAATATTTCTGGGTTCCATTCTAAGGATAGAACTTCCACCTCCAACAAAGATATCTTCCTGAATCCTCAAGTCTAAATTGCCATCTTCGCCTGTGCATATGAGTATTACACCAAGTGAAACACTTTTGTTGTCACTAATAATAAGTTCTTGTCTTTCTTGATTATAGGCTATACAACAAATGAAAGAAGGACGCACTGCGTTGAGCCGTATTGTCCTACCCCCAGGTTTAAACTCCCTTACTATTATGCTGCCACTTGTATATCCACTAATTACGTACGGCTGATTATTTACTTCGATGGGAAATAGAGTCGTGTGCTTACCAAATTTCCAATCTATCAAATCACATAAATCTGTCGTCTTAGGAACTATGCATTTCAATTCATCTAACTTTAAAATTCGAATTCTGTAGTTCTGTGGGAAAAGTATATGTTCATCTGCAATAATTGATAACGGAGGATGCGTATCACCATACACGGTGTGATAGGCCACAAAACGAAAATTATCTGTAAGATTCCAGAAAGTTAACTGTCCCAATAATTCCTGAGTGATAATTTCGTATCCAAGGGTCGGGTGATGATGAATCGCAGTTATTGCATGCTTGAGCACAATTTGATTAAGCTTAGTTCTCGACTACAACCTAAATGTTTTAGAATTTCTCGGGTACCAAAATAAGTGATTCTACTTACTGCCATGTCATAAATCCAAAAACATCCGTGACAACTTCCACCTAATAGATAAGTAAAATTATTTTTGAGCATAAAACACAAGGCAGTCATTGGCGATATGGAGCCATTCAAGATACCGATGGGCTGTAAAAAAACTTGCTCCATTGTTTGTTTAAAGTTTAATTCTAACTTTTATCTACAATCACACAAATTTTGTTGGAACTTTGGAGATATGTTACATTTGCGGTGATAAAAGTCGCGCGCAATATTACCTATCGCATAAAATGAAATGTGGGGAGTCGACGGTCTAACCGCAAAAATAAAATTTTTACATAGCTGTTTAGTTTTTTAATTTTTTTATAAATAAATATTTAAAAAAAAGCGGTATTTACGTATTTACGTCACTCCCTGTATACGGAAAGCGAAATTTTGTTTTGGGCGGGATTCAATTTAAAGTTGGTTACTTTTGTTTTCGTAGGTTGAGTTGATATGTTGAAGTATGTCAAATTGGAGAATTTCAGAAAGTGTAAATCGCTAGAAATTTATTGTTATCAAATATTTTGTTGTTTGTGATTGGGTGACATTTTCGAAAGTCCACGATTATTCCTTTATTTATAGTTGATCGTTTAGTGAGCATCGAAAGTTTAACCTATCATCCAAAGTCGTCGAACGACCTTGCCAAAATAAAGGAAATCGAAAATTTTTTTATTACTGTGGAATGTTAACTAGGAAGCCCCTTTTGGAAGCGTGGATTTAGTGGTGGTGCAAGTTTGAATTTTTGACTATGTAAGACGTCGAGTAAATTGAGCTGGGATTATTATGGTTGAAATCGGACTAATTCCTCTGTTATGGCTGAGGACAGCTCAAAGCTTCCACAAAAACAGTACGATTACTTGTTAAAGTTTCTGTTGGTCGGGGACAGTGATGTCGGGAAGCAGGAAATTCTTTCCGAGTTGGATGACGATTCGTCCGAATCTCCTTTTTGTAGCGGCAGTGGTAAGTTATCATTTTTGAAAGTTTCCTCATAATTTGGGTTAATCTCTGCTTTCTAACTACTTTACTAATGTATTCCTAATTATGTTTGTTATTGTTTGCATTAAAGATTCACTTTTACGTTTTATCTAAAACAAAATTTTGTTTTGTGGAGTCCCATGACCCCGAGGGAGCTTCCTATCATAAAAACAATTTTTTTTGTGTAGGTATAAATTTTAAACTTCTTAGATGAACTTCCTTTTGTTTGTTAATTTCTCACAAACTGGTATGTGAGTCATAGAGGAACTATGCTCTGAAGATCACAAGAATGTAAACCTTGAAGGGGCTGATTACATTCTGAAGATGTGATAAATTTATTCATTTTGTCTCGTGAGAATCATAATTGTTGGTTTTCATATTTTTTTATATTAAAGTATTTGGCATATAATCAAATTTTATGTTGACTACCTGAGTTGACTACCTTTGCCAGTTGGGATTGTCATTCTCCTATTTTTAATTCAAATCTTATATAAATTTCACTTTTTTGATGCAATTTAATTTTCAAAGCTTAAACTCATTTTTTTGTAAATATTCAATTTCACCAAGCTATTCTATGTCACAGCTGTTGGCTAGATTGATGGTGTCGATTTACAAAGCACCACATGTTGTATGATCAGTGTTCATCAAACTGTTTTTTTACAGTAGCATTTATATAACTAAAACAACATTTTTTGAGATATAATCTGTTCAAAGTTAAGGTTCTACCAGGAAGCGAACATGCCACTATTTTCCTAACTAAACGAAAAATCAAAATCAAAAAATAGATATTTTGATATTTTAAACAACATTCATTTAGTATAGGTATTTCATATGTATATTTTATTCCAATAAAAATTGGAACTAAAAGTATACTTCGTTGGTAAAATTAAATAAATTTTGAATTGGCAGAATGCAGTCTGTCAACTACAAATCATGAAGTTTTTGAACAGTTTAATTCAATGTTGCTGTATTGCAATTAAACTGTTAATGATATAATGTACAGCAACGGAGACTAATATGCCAAAAACCATTACCTCAAAGGTCAAATTAGACATCGCTAAGGAGATTGAGATAACTGGATCGGTTGCATAAGGAGGTCTTGAAATTTGTCGTTTCTTTCATTCATGATATCTCTAATCTTCAAATTTATCCAACTTCAAATCTCTCTGCTGCAATACAACCTATGCTATATGTTTTGGTTGCTCAGGATCGGTGTCCTCTCTACATCAGCTGAAGAGATCGGTCTGCTTAGCTTAAATGGAACCAAAGGTGGAGATCTCTTCAGCTTTTCTTCACTAGTCTCTATGTGGAGAAGGAAGCAAGAAATCGGTGAGCATACGCGGATCTTGGAAGACGGCTGCCTAGATGCTGACCAGGATTTCTCCTAAATATGCAAACGCAACAAAAACTGATGGTTCCGATATAAGCTAATGCTAGGTATACATGGTGCTCGTTTTTCGACACCATGAGGATCTCAGTTATTATACGAGATACGAGGTCGGTTAAATTAGGACAAAATTACGCATTTTGATACTGAACAATTATCTCCAAGAAAATTTGATGTGTCATTTTTAGTTTTTGAGTTATTGGAAAAAATCAGAAATTTGTAATTTTGGGAAAATGGGAAAATTTTATTTTTAAAACTGTACTCATTGATATTGATGAGCTGAGAAGAACCATAATCACCATACTTTTAGGACTAAGATAAGAAGAGGATGTCACGAGCTATTCAGAATCTGAGGAAACGAGTAGAATAATGTTTAGAAGTGGAAGGTTGAGTATTCGCGCATCTGTTATAACTTTAAATTTAAAATTTTTATTTTGAGTTCAATTTGTTTTGAGAAAAATAAACTTCTAGGTTATCATATCGTCCCCGATTCAACCCCTTAGTTTTTAAGTAGGTAACCTTGATAGAATATGAACGTTCCAGATCCAAACACAGTTGAACTGTGGAACTGTGACTTGGAAGCTTCTAAGTCCATCACGAAAACTAAATTATAGGCGTTCTTTCCTAAGCACTCTTCCAAAAACGAATTTTTCCCAATTTTGATGACAGATTTAGATTCCATGTAAAAAAGTGCCTCGAGAACGTCCTAGTTAAAAACCTCTAGTTTTTTTGGTTTTCGCTTGAAAAAACAAAAATTACACATTTCCGTTTTTTTTTCCAGTAATTCAAAAACTAAAAATGACCCATCAAATTTTCTTAGAGATAATTGTTCGGCATGAAAATGCGCAACTTGTTCTAATTTAACCGACCTCATATCTCCTATAATAACCGAGATCCCCATGGTGGAGCTCGAAAAACGGGCACTCTGTTTATGCCTTAGTCTTTGAAACTGAACTCTCCGGTATACTACACTACGTGGAAATAATACAGACAACACAGCTGTACTTCATAGGTGATCTCAGGCCTGGTGCTGCAATGCATCCCGGCACTCAATGTAATATCAAAACTCAAAACAAAAAATATTAAATCGGCAACTGCTTTATATATAATTTTGTGTTTGCTGTCAGACACCTAATATTAATATTATCTTGCAGCTTACAAAACGACGACCATTTTGTTAGATGGTAAAAGGGTCAGATTACAATTATGGGACACATCGGGACAAGGTCGATTTTGTACCATAATTCGCTCATATTCGAGAGGTGCTCAAGGTGTGTTATTAGTTTATGACATCACCAACAGGTGGTCCTTTGATGGTTTGGACCGCTGGCTCAAAGAGGTGGACGAGGTAAATTTTTATTTACGTTGATTTTCGCAATAATTATGAACTAAAAGTTGTTGACAATATAAATCTCGATCTATATTTATTTAAATAATTGAAGGTCATTTCGATAAAAATATCAATCAATTAATTTTTGCACTTGTTTTCGCTGTTGAATTCAATTCAAGAGGTCGACCTCCGAGTTAACGCACTGTAAATTAAAAAAAAAATTTATATTTATTTTTAGCACGCTCCAGGTGTGCCCAAAGTCCTAATAGGCAATCGACTCCACCTCGCTTTTAAGCGAAAAGTCGGAGAACGCGATGCTCAAATTTACGCCAACAAACACAGCATGGCATTTTTCGAAGTCTCCCCACTGTGCAATTTCAACATCACCGAAAGCTTCTGCGAACTGTCCCGCATGGCATTGCAACGCAACGGAATGGAACGCCTCTGGCGTTCAAATCGAGGTAAGTTTCCATCTCTCTTCCATGTCCTAATGTAAAAAACAACCAATTTGTTTAGTATTGAGCTTGCAAGAGCTGTGCTGCCGTGCGATAGTGGCCCGAACTACAGTGTACAGTATCGAACAATTACCGCTACCTACGTGCGTTAAATCTCACCTCAAATCTTATGCACTGACTACCTCCAACACTCAGCTCAGATACATGCATAGTCAGCGCAAGAGTACGGGACGAAAGTTACGCTTCATTAGTACACCGACTTCACCAGGCAGCAATAACAGAAGTTGCGTTCCACGAAATTCGTGCACCATTTCATGATAGCGCAATAATTTTTTTAACTCAACAGGGTGAAACGCATAACTAAAAATTTACTGTTGTTGTCGTTGTCGTAATATATTTTTTATCATCTACACGTTAACAATAATAATAATAATTTTCCAGTTTAAAAAGTAATAACCGTCCTGTGTGTAAAATAGTACGGCGTCACTAAGATTACTTGTAAGGTTGGTGGCGCTTTTTAGTTTTGATTGTGGTTTAGGAGCATTGCCCACTGAACAGTGGCCCTTGCCCTTGCTCCACTTTAATCTGAACTGAAAATAATAATAGCACTTGCTCATTTGTAATTTTTGAATTGTGATGATGTCTATTTTATGGATAAATTTGTAAATATGAAATATTTATTATAATCTAACCTATATTTTTAATCGATAGGCGTTTTCTATGTATGTACTTTTTTTTTAAAGTCAGTATTAATGATTACCATTACTCGTTAAGTTCATTTTTGTTGTAAATATGTAATTTGCTTAAATTAACAGTTTTAGGTTATAATTTGTTAATTTTTTTATATTTATTGCATTGTATTGTGACTTTTTGCAAAAAAAGGCGTCAATTTTCTTCTATTGTTTTATTCAACCATTTTTTCAAACGTCAACAGCTAAGATCTGTCTACGTTACTGCAGTATAGATGTCACTACCATCTTGCAGCCAAGATCAGTTCTGCCGCTAGACGATCGTAATAAAACCGAAAAGACCTTTTTCTTTAGGATTTCCACCTCTTTTAGACAATCGTTTGTGATTCATGTACAATTTAATTTACCTCTAAATTCCTTACAACTTGGAATTACTCACTATTACTCACACATTGGCAACACTACCTTCTAGCAGCCCCGGATCTACGATTTTTCCGAACCTGGACAAGTATTTGAAATTAGCGCCCCTTTCCTCCAGTATTTGAGTTTAGAGATTTCAACAGATTTAAAACAAATGAATTTGGCGCCGCTTGGGGCAGGCACCAGGTTTAGCCTTTCCCTTAGATTTGGAGCTGCCTTATTAAATCATATAATGCAGAAAGACTGTATTACAAAAATATACTATTACCTTTGCTATTACTATCTCAATGCATTTACCGTCTCCATAAACTTTGCAAACATTTTTTAAATAGAGGGGGGGGGCTAAAGAGGGCCAAATTTTGCTAAAAAGGTCGGTTAATGGTAAGTATTTTCAACTTCCATCTTCCAGGTTTTCTCTGAAATTTTGATAAATCGGAAGAAGAAAAGGTAAAAGAAATCTTAATTTTCAACTAAATTTAACAAAAAATTTTAAATTAAATTGTTTTTTCTGACTGAAAATTTAATTTCCCTGACTTGGCACTAAAAATTAGAAATTTCCCGTCTTTTCCCTGACAAAATTAGGGAAATCTTAAATTCTCTGACTTTTCCAGACGAGTGGGAACTCGGTAACGTAACGAAACAGTCGTCCAGAAAATTTCTTCACTAACTCAAAAAATTTCTTGTTTTTTGGTTTCTTATGTAGTATGATAAGACAATTACACTGACGGCTCATTCACCAACATTCTACGACTAGATTGCGTACTCTGTTGCGCTACGTCTCACTATTAGCTACCCCATTTCAAAAAACTTAAATTGCATCATACCCTTTGTGATACCTCAAACTGAAGGTCTTAAATTTGGATCTTGGAGATCAACTTTTGGAGGCGCAGTTATGTTGTTTCCAGATTAGAACATATCCAAAACGACTATATTCGGCAGCAAATGGTTGTAGAAGACTCGATAATAGATACAATTGAAGCAAAAAGACTAAAGTGACACATGCAACAAATAGGAGAGTACAAATAGCCAAAGAAAATGGGGAACTGGACTCCAAACTATAGAAGAAAGCGTGGAAGACTGGCAAGAACGTGGGCGAAGGAGGTGGCTGAAGCAATGGAAGCCAAAGGACTGAAAGATGGGGATTGGGCTGATAGAGATGAGTGAAAAACAAAATACAAGATATGGCCAATAACTAAAAATTTAGTATTATTTGGGGGCATTCCGTGGTATTTTCATTAGATGTTAATTATTTACGATCTAAAACGTTTCGGCGCGACCGATTACGTGCAAGAACGGATCGATGTCTTAAAAAATTGTCCTCTTTCCAATGGTATATAGGAAAAAGTAAAAATTTTTGTCTACATTAAATGTCTGTAATTATTTGCGCTGAATCGGCTCGCACTAAACTGTCTCCGCGTCAAGCGGTCTCGCACTAAACCTGCCGCACCTAAACATCCATCCCGAATTATTTAATTTACACCCAGTATAAACAACATGTAAAGGTAAATTCGGACAGAAATATAAATAAACGGTAATAAATTTATTAAAATTATCATAAATAATTAAGTAAACTAACCGCAAAACGATAAAGCAAACATTCACATAAACTCAAGAAGCTAGATGAATCAATCCAAAACCGCATAGGTGCGCATCGTCCCCCTCCTCAACTTTAGCAGCAATTTCTATAATTTTTCCTTCGTAGAAATGAAAGGAATAGCACCTAGAATAAAACGAGAATTACTTTAAATCACCGAGCGAATGATTCCTACCTTAAAGTCCAGTTAGTTGGAGTAGGCTGCTTCGCCAAAATCTTCTTATGATGATTTTCGTCCTGGCTAGGATTTATTTCCATGAGTGAACAGTTTTCGATTGATTCCGTTTTTTCTTTACCATTACAAACAATCTTTTTTATCGAACCATTTGAACACTTTGCAAGTAAAATCAAATTTAGGCAATCGTCGCTGTTTTGAAGGTAATAATAAAGAGCCACGTGACCGTTAATTGCAATATCGCATAAAAACAAGCGGTGAACGTAGTTTTGTTTGCCTAAATTTTTACGTGTAATAAGACACGATAGATTTGCATCGTCCAAGTGTAACTGTAAGCAGTTGCAAGTGTCGATTAAGGTAGGCACGGTTAGATCTTCAGGTAATTTTGTTTCTGGGTGAAGAAAGCGAGAAAGTTGAAGTTCCTGCGAGTGCAATTTGAACCAATGCTGAAAAGGTAAAATTAGTGAATTTTGTTAAAAACAAAACAAAAGTGAGTTACCTTATCTGCTCCGGTATAAAAGAAGGTTTTGAATGGTGTTTTGATTGGATGGGTGTACAAATAAGGCCACAAACTCCTCCAAAACGCGTTGTCACGATTTAAAAATCGACTATTTACAGTATCACATGGTTCCTTGTCAAGTGTTTCGTGCGTCCATCCTTGTGCAAATAAAGCGATCGAAAGTCCATGCTCTCGCACTTTTTCTGCTGCCTGTGAAAAAATATTAGGTTGAAAAATTATTGCATATAATTGAAAGACTGAGTGGTCTCGAAAGTCTGCAGTAATTGATTACTCGTTTCGATTCCAAATGTGTACTCAAAATTTTCGAGATAGGGACTACACATAAAATATAGAAAGGTTCTGCTCGGGTCACAAAACTGCAGTCTTGCAAGCCCACTTACCTTAAATCCCTACCAAATATGTATTGAAGCGACCACCGCCATAGCAATTCCGTCCAAAAACGTCAATTCCTACGTAAACATCCAAACTTCTATGTTGTGCATTTTTAACAGTATTTTCCAACGACGTGGGTGTCCAAGTGTAATTTAAGAAGATGCCATCACATAAATCAAAAAAACATCTACTCCCATTAGTATTTTACCCACAACAAAAACAGTTGAGGTTACTCACTTATTCTGCTCGTTCAATTCGTTCTGCCATTTCAATTCACCTGCACATGTAACGCTATCGTACCAGATAATTAAACTGCCAGGCCTTCTAAAATGTAAGGTTTTGGTCAACAATTCGACAAATTCTTTAAGCAGAGCCACATTTTCCAATTTATTCTCGATATTCAACAGCCAACCGTCAAATTTAAACAACAAACAAACGTTAACCAAAATATTGACAAACTCCCTCATTTTAGCCTTCGTCGAAAATATTTCTTTGCAGATTGCTTCTCCCGCATCAAATTCCGTTATGAAGGTTCCTAAAATTATTTTCATGAAACTTAGTCTTGTAAAACGGGAGTTTAACCTACCCACCTAAGATTTTAACGCCGTTTGTGTGAGCAACGTTTATCCACGAGAAAGGAGGAATTGTGATTAGATGATGACTGAAGTAAACAAAAGTGTCAATGTGCGACCACCGATAAAATGAATAGCAGTTCCCTATGTTAATAGCACCTACAAATCTAAAATTGAAAGATAAGAAAGATTGTAAATAGAAAGTAGGATTTTGTTCACCTGTCTTCCAAGTAACCACCCTTCATATCGTGACACACCAAAGTGCGTGGCACCGATTGGTGATCCAATTGCAATGCAGGACGAAACTTTTCTTCCTCTACGTGACAATCTGACCTTTCATTTTTAACTACAAAACTGCTACGCGGTGCAAGCTCCACTATGCGGTCCACCCACCTGGGAGGGTTCTGTACGTAGGCCCAGGCGTCTTCCAACTTGGTAATCGGTTCACAAATACTTCGTGATACATCGTTGGAGGGATCCATCACATCCACCAACCGTAGCTTATCTAAGTTTAACTTGGAAACCTTGGTTCTCACTTTATTATCTTCTACAAACGAGATAAGAATTCGTCAGTAATTTGCGGGGAAAAATTTTAAATCAAATTGTTACCTCGAGACGACTCGTCCATAATTCTGCAGCTTGGACTTATATTTATAGGCCTGCATGCAAAAATTCAATGTTAGAGGAAATTAACAAACCAAACAATAACAAGGAAACAAAGTTTTGAAAAAATTAATTGGTTAAGATTACAAGATCACAAGTCAAAACAAACCTTGTACAAATTTTAACCTTAAATGATAAAAATTGTGATAATAAAAAAAATTGGTAAACAATTTGCGTGTAATAATAAATTATAACAAATTAATATTTATGTATTTTATAGTAATTTATTAAAATTCCACACGATGATTCGTAAATTATCTACAGTGACTCACAAAAATTTCGCATTTTTTTCACAAAAAAATCGTTTTTAATTGGTCAAATTAAAGTGCTTCGGTCACTTTTATGTCATTCGATATTGTCAAAGTTAAAATTTTCAATTCGGCGTCAGCAATTGTTTTATGTTAAGGTAAAATCTTTAAACTTTTGTGTGGGATTTACTGATGTTGTGGCTTGTGGGAAAACTACCAAGACAATTTGTCTAGGGCCCGAAACCAAAACCACCCTTGAGCCGGCTCTGCCTAAATAATAATGCGTGGAATTTTAAGAACGAAAACAGAAAGGATGATAATCTGTTTATTATTATTTTATTGTAAATTTCCGAAGCAACGCAATTTATTATTTATGGAAAATAAAACTTCAATCTCAAGGTCAGCGACCAAACTCAAGTTTGAATTTGAGTTAAATTGCAAACTTTGACAAATGCAATTAGTCGATAAATAATAAAACGGACGATAAGTAAAAATCGTAATAAAAATATTGGTAGGAATTTTAAATGCAAAAGTTAAATTTCGATGATGAAAGAATAAAATAAGTATTGGATTTTGAAATTGGCGCGTTTGCTCGGACGGTAATTTTGACGTTAAACTGGCATTGGTGGCGTCCTTGTAGAATGTGAGGTTGTGTTGTGTTCCATATGGTGGTTGCACAACACACTTAGTCTTTGTGAAATTTATCTAGTTATTTAAAAATTTACAAAAAAATTATAAAATATTCATAAAAATCCAAAAAAATCGTAAAAATAATTAAAAGTTGTAACGGAAAAAGTGATAACTAAAGAAAAAATTTGTTACATATGTTTTTACGATTTGGTTTCCTCGTGGTGTTTTGAAGATTTTTTGTGTACTTGTTTTAAATTGCGTTTGAGAAGCAGCCAACATGAACGGAGTAGTAGCAGCCGCAAATTATCCTATGGTGTCCCTCTACGTAGGCGATTTACACCCAGATGTCACGGAAGCAATCCTTTTCGAGAAGTTCTCCACGGTCGGTCCGGTG
The DNA here is from genome assembly GCA_949152465.1 of Cantharis flavilabris. Lineage (NCBI taxonomy): Eukaryota > Metazoa > Arthropoda > Insecta > Coleoptera > Cantharidae > Cantharis > Cantharis flavilabris. The sequence continues at coordinate 8,534,008 of OX424438.1, forward strand.
CGTTCGATTCGCGTGTGTCGTGATATGATAACCCGACGTTCTCTTGGCTACGCATACGTGAATTTTCAGCAACCCGCCGATGCAGAAAGAGCTTTGGATACGTTAAATTTCGATTGTTTGAGAGGCTTTCCAATTCGCATTATGTGGTCGCATCGCGATCCGTCATTGAGAAAATCTGGCGTTGGTAATGTATTTATTAAGAATTTGGACAAAAGTATTGATAATAAGGCTATGTACGACACCTTCTCCGCCTTTGGAAACATTTTGAGTTGCAAGGTCGCTCTGGACGAAAACAACTGCAGCAAGGGTTATGGGTTTGTTCACTTCGAAACCGAAGAAACTGCAAATAAATCTATCGAGAAGGTCAACGGCATGTTGCTCAACGGAAAGAAAGTATACGTCGGTCGCTTCATTTCTCGTAGGGAACGCGAAAAGGAATTGGGGGAGAGGGCACGACTCTTCACCAACGTTTACGTTAAAAATTTGAGCGAAGAAATGAGCGAAGAGGAATTGAGAGAGATCTTCGAAAAAATGGGGAGAATCACCAGCGTGAAGATTATGACAGACAAGGATGGCAAATCGCGCGGATTTGGTTTCGTAGCATTCGACGACGCCGATTCGGCTAAGAAAGCAGTTGACGACTTGAATGGTAAAGAAATATCCGATGGAAAGCCGTTGTACGTAGGTCGTGCGCAGAAGAAGGCTGAACGACAACAAGAGCTGAAACGTCACTACGAGCAACTTAAAATGGAACGCATTAATCGTTTTCAAGGTGTCAACTTATACATTAAGAACTTGGACGACAGCGTCGACGATGAGTGCTTACGCAAGGAATTTGGGCCATTTGGCACCATCACTTCGGCTAAGGTTATGTTGGAAGAAGGTCGCAGTCGTGGTTTTGGGTTCGTATGTTTCTCGTCGCCCGAAGAAGCAACGAAAGCTGTCACCGAGATGAACGGCCGCATTGTAGGTAGCAAACCACTTTACGTCGCCTTGGCTCAACGTAAGGAAGACCGCAAGGCCCACTTGAACTCGCAGTATTTGCAACGTCTAGCTAGCATGCGCATGCAGCACCCTATGGGTCACTACTTGCAGCCAGGTAATGCGGCGGGCGGTTACTTCCTACCCGCCTTCCAACAACGCGTTTACACCTCGCAAGTACCTCACGTGCGTAACGCACCTCGTTGGTCGACTCAACCTTCTCAGCATGCAGGTAACGTACCCCCGTCGTACCATGCTGCCGCACGCCCTACGAACCCGGCCATGGTCAAAGGAAACCCACAGGTTCCTCGGCCTGTCACCGGTCAACAACAACAAATGCAAAACATGCAGCGTCGTGCAATGCCACCTCAAAACGTGTACGCCGGAGGAAATCGCCAATCCAACTACAAGTACGCCACGAACATCAGGAACCAACCTCAACAGATGCCCGTACAACAAGTAGTAAATGTTCAAGGACAAGAACCACTAACAGCTTCGTTACTGGCTGCAGCAGCACCCCAAGAACAAAAGCAAATGCTTGGCGAACGCCTATTCCCGCTGATCCAGATGATGCATCCAGAATTAGCCGGAAAGATTACCGGCATGTTATTGGAAATCGACAATTCCGAGTTACTTCACATGTTGGAACACGGTGAGTCACTCAAGACTAAGGTGGAAGAAGCGGTGGCCGTGTTGCAAGCTCACCAAGCCAAGCAGGGCGTTGCCCAAATGAAGCAAGAATAAAATTGAAAATACCGAAAAAAATAGTAAAACTACTAAAAATTTAATAAAATAATGTAACTTCTTTTGTTTTAAACGTTGTAATTGGTTTATTTAGTCTTTTTTGAAATCTTCATTGCTTTATCTATATTATCGTCATAGTACTTCATTAATTCCTGGAGTCTTTTGGTAATGAAAGTGTAATCAAATTTGTAACTTTTTCATTCGATTTCATTTTTGGGAATTGCTAGAAATGTAAAATTTGGGTTAATAAAGTTTTTTTATAATCCTTTGTGTTTATCTTCCATTTAAATGATAAAACTGACCATTTTCAAGTTCATATTTCCTAGAAATGATAAGGTTGGCATGTTTTTCATATTTTTAAAATCGCTTTTGCAATAATTAATTATGAATCATCCCAGAAGATGATTCAGATGGAGAGGACTTTGTTTTATTTATTTTAATAATTTGACGATAACAAAGCCAAGCAGTGGCGTAGCAAAAAAATTTATTTGGAGAGTGCTTATTGTATCCAAATTAAATTTGAAGAACTGACTCTTGAAATGTGTTTTTACTTTCAATTTTGAAATAATTTAATTTTTTTGAAAGCAATTGTTTTACATTAGGGTATTCCAGATCCCTCTGTTTGCCAATAGCTACTTTGGCTTAGTTTACATCAAGAGATGAACCAACGCTTTGACCTATCTTTTTACAACTGTTTACACCATGTGGTGTTTCGACTGAAGCATAATTTCCTGCTTAAGACTATATCCGAGATATATCAGTTTACACTGTTCGTATGGGTTGCTAATCTTAGGTCGATCACACCTGACTTAAAAATATGGTCAGTTAGGTCGGGTAGCAAAGGTGATTCTCAAATGGGGTTTGACAGTGACGGCGTCAGCATTTTGGAAATGGGTGGGCAGGAATACACAAAATTTATAAATAAACTCTTAAAAAATTTGAGTGGGCACTCCAATCAACAGGGTAGGCAACGCTGGCGCCGTTACTGCATCTAAATTATTTAAGGTCTTGACCAAGTTATCGGTGTAAACTAGTCCATTGAAGTTCAACTAACAACAAATCTACATCTGATCATTACCATCGGTGCAATCTACATGTGATCGTCGCTCAGAAAACAGATAAATCTGACCATCGGTGCAGTTTACATGCCGGATTATGAAACCCTTTGACCATCGGTTTTTCAAGTTGTAAACATATTGTGAGTTACTCTAAATCTTCTTCAATTTAAATTTTAAGTTTTAAAGACACAAAACAATTGATGTAAACCGGGGGGTATGGAATACCCCCCAGTGCATCTTTTTTTTAATTCTCGGATGGTATGTAATATTTCCTCATTCCCATTCTAATTTATAGGGAACCCACTTCAGGAAAAGTAACCAAAATAGTGTAAAATATGTGGGTATCAATAATTTATTATTGATTATATTTGTAATCTGTTTTGACGTGCATGCAATGGTTAATAAGATTCTCTCTTTCCAAGATTTTCGAGTTGAGGCGGCCTCGTAGATGCCGTCTTGCTAAGATTTTCACCGAATTTCCTAATTCCAGATTGTCTCAAGATTTTCTTTCGAAAAAGTATTCCTAAGATTTCCTAAAATTTTATGGGATTTCCTAAAATTTCTTAGGATTTTTAAACTACCTCTACCTCAGATTTCCTATTTCCTCGGATTTCTTCAGATCTATTTTCACTAGTACACCAAATTTCCACAGCGGTTTCCCCCTCGCTTCAATCTCTTCTAATCGAGTTTGTTTTGAATTTTTTTGAAAATCCCTAAACCTCCATAGAAATCTATGAAAATCTTGAAAATTACTAAAATTTCTAGGAAATCACTAGAATTCATTCAACATTCCTTTAAATTTTCTTCTCTTGTATACCTCATTTTCTCTTTCTTTTCAATTCTTTTCTTTTTCTCCTTCTTTTCAATAATTGTTTAGGTTACTAACGGAAAATAAACAAGTCGGAAAATGAAGCAATTAAAACAAGGGGCAAATATCTCAAAATAATTTTGTACACAGGACTCGGAATTCAAAAATTCTCAAAGAATTTCAATTATTTGCAACAAGGGGGAGGTAACGGGGTAACTGTCACCTCCCCCCCCCCCCATCAAAAATCATCAAAACCAATAAAATTTAAAAAATATATATATAAATTCTTATAAAAAAAAAATGTTTCCTGAATCTGCTCTTGTATTATACAGCTGAAGGGAAATTTGAGGAAGTCTTAAAAAATAGAAAACAAGGTAATTAGAAAATGAACTTTTTTTTGTTTTCAATTTTCTGAGATTTTCTAGACTTTTTAAAATATTCTAGATTTTTCTGAGATTTCTTTGAATTTTCCCGAGCTTCTAAGTTATTCTAAGATTTTCTAAATTTCCTTGAATTTTCAAAGATTTTCTTGATATTTCCAATTCTTGAATTTCTTGGGTTTCTTAACAGTTTTCCGGTTTTCTGTAGATTTCCTTTCACTTAACTAACTTAAGTGGAAAACCAACTGAAAATCGTCATAATACAAAACTAATAAAGGGAAATTTAAAAAAAAAATTTATTTCCTTTGATATTTCTCTTTCTTATGATTTTCTTGAATTTCTTAAAATCTGAAAATTAAAAACTTAAAATTTCCTAGAATGTTTTACATTTTTTCGGTTTTCTATTTACTAAAATGACCTAGAATTTCCTGAGATTATCTTGAGATTTTCTGAAATTTCCTCGAAGATTTTTTAGATTTCTCTTCACTAGTACACCAGGGTTTTTTGATGATTTCTCCTTAGTTTGTTGCTGGAAAACTGAGGGGAAATCGTGAAATACAAAAGTGAAGGAAAATCTTATGTAATTAGGAAATCTTAAGAATAATCGAAATTAGTTTTCAATTTTCTACGATTTCTTCGATTTCCTCCGGTAATAGCATTTTCTCGAATTTCCATATTCTAAGTTGTTTGGAGGAGTGGGAAGCTAACGGGGGTCTCTAACCCCCTCATCATGACTCATTAAAAACCAACGAAATCTACTAATTTCTTTTTAATTTAGAAAATATACCTAAATTCTAATCAAAATATATTTATTTACCTCCTCGTCACTACTGCTCGTTTACCCTCGCCCTGAACTTTGCCTGGATCCGCCTTTGATTTCCAAGGAATTCCAGAGATTTCATAGGGAATTTCAAATAAGGGTACACAAAATTTTCGAAATATTTACCCCTTGAATTAAAAATTAACCAATATTGCATTTTATTGTTGGGGAATCCCCCAGACTCGAACATGGTAATTTATGAATTTTTTTAACTGGTAACTGCGGCGTTGCAGCAGAAGGTCCTACTGAATCCAAGCAAAATTGTCAACCCTTTACTTTAGGTAGGATAAAGTATTCGATAATCTAGTTAAGTGAATGTAAGTTTAAGGTTTAAAGAAATTTCAAAATATCAAATTTTTTTAAAAGTAGACTTATAAATTACTATATTAGTACACTAATGCTAGATTTATTCACCGTGGTATGTCGATCGAAAAGGATATCAGGTATGCAGACACCAAATATTACATTTTATTACTGGGGAATCCCCCAAATTTTTGAATTTTGATTTTATTATTCTCGAGATATATATCGGATATCCAAAATCTGACTAAGTAAACTTATAACTTTCACTCAAAAAGGTACCCAAGATTAAATTTTAAGCCCTGGTAACTCGAGGAAAAAGAAAGAAGGAATTTTAAAGGAAAACTATTTATTATATTAATATTATAAAATTATAATATATTGCAATGTTCATATAAATTACTAAATTTAAGTCCGAACCTCATATCTACAGGCATATTTACGCTATAAAAATGTATTATAGTTTGTTTTTACAATTTAAAGTAAAAATTAAGTAACTAATAATAATTTATATAACAGTCGTATCATCTTAAATATTATCACACAAATTCAAGAGGATGCTAACTGTAAAAATTTAGTCGGAACAGCCTTTTGAGATTTTTTAACACAAGAAGTTCTATAAAAACGTTTCAGTAATAAAAATTTAGCAAGTAACAAACAAAAATGAGGAACTTCCATGTGTTTTAAAAAAAACTTAATCGCAAAGACAAGGATTTACTGTAATTATTTGTTAACAAAATCTAAAACGACTTCTATTATTTTGGTGCATGTGAAAATAATCCAGTAAACCTTGTGAAATCTTAAAATCTAATTTTAATTATAGACTAAAATGGCGTCAAGAATGAGACGACAGTTTTTCCACCGGAGTACTCGTCTCCGAGGGCGCCGTCGAGGAGGTTTTGGATAACTTGCATTCTCCTTCCCAGTGTGCTTTGCTACTGGCGTGAGACTGTAAAAAGGTTAACGTCAGTTTTTGAGCTTTGACAGAAAAAAAGGTCTAGCTACCTTCGTTAGTTCCCTCTTCCAGACCGCTCCGCAAGAGCCTTCGCATTTTGGGCAAGGCCTTTCCATGGCGTATCCGCCGCATTCGGAGCAATCGAGCGAAACGTGATATTCGGCCCAGGAGACGCCGCAAGTGAAACAGCTACTCATTTGGAGTCGCAATTCTTCGATCGTCATAACGTGCTCGGAGTTAAAGTGTGGACTGCAACAACTTGCAATATCATCTAGGCTATAACTCAGCGAGGATAAGGAACTGAAATTAAAAAATCAATTAATTCACTTGACATTTTTAATCAATTTTGATTGAATGCGACTTGATTATACTATTTTTTGTCAAAGAACCAGCGAAAGAGTTAACGCGGAAGTGAACCACGTAACACTGAACTGGTATTTCGACGGCTTACTTACCCATGGTGGGAATGAAGTTCCCTTGGATGGACTCCCACTAAAGACATGTTCGGCACTGAAACAAAAAAATTAAATTAAAATAACCCGTTAATTTTTATCTTGATGACGCAAAATTTATCCCAAATTTTAAGCAAGCACACGTGAAACACCGTAACAGTTTTGTTCACGTGATGCGTGTGTGGGTAATGGCTAATTAAAATTTGTAAACAAACAAACTTTCTTCGGGCGAAAGTAGGTCGATGCAGTGTTTTTGCGTCGTCGTCGTCGCGTCGGAAAATTACAAATAGAAAAATTGCAAACAGAAATAAACTTCGTGCCTTTCACCTCATTGTAGCCGGCCAAAAAAATTGCGAGCGCTAATTTTTTAATTAATTACTTTCGTTTTTCAGGAACTTGGCCAGTGGTTGGCGTTTCCGCCTTTACTTTCTTCGGATTTCTAAATCCCATGCAACAATAATGGAAGATTCGTACCAGACACAATCAAAAATATTTTAGTATTTAATGTGCACGAACTTCGATCGATGAACTGCAACAATCGTAATAAGTGAATCGATTGCACCGACAAAATTGAAATACATAGGTGCAATGCTTGGCATTTATGCTTTCGGGTCAGCGTCTAGCCAATTACTTAATATTTTATAAATAAATTAGTGGAACGCTGAATTTTTAGCCTTCCATGTGCACTCAATGAAATTTTCACCCCCCCCCCCAACGGATTTAATTTCGGTCCTCTCGGAATCGAAAACGAAAAAAAAACACAGAGTCGATCGGTCGACACTTTGGAATGTATGGGTTCAGGGTCTTTTGAACACAAAGAACTTATTGAAAATGCAAGATTAGGTATGTAGTTCCCCTACGTATCGATCACGCTTGTTTCACGTGAAAGCAGAATCGCGCGTAATTGAATATTTACTTGTCCAATTATAAAGACAAATTAAAACAATTTGCACAAGTATTAATTTGTTATCTCACTTTTTCCTGTGTAACCTTCGCACACCTCGGACTTACTGGAATCTTTTAAAAGTAAACCGTAGGTTACATTAGCACACAATGCGGTAAATATTAATGAAAATGTAAGTCTGGAACTTTCGGACACTTTTGGACTCAACATCCGCTTCTCCCACCCCCCCGCTTGAAGATCAACATTTCTAATCTTTAAAAAGTAATATAATATAATTTTTAGAAACGAACCAGACGACGAAGGAAAATTTTTTTTGTTTGATTAAAATCGAACTTTGAAACTCCAAGCGATAATGAACCAGACGTTTACCATAATACAACATTTATAAAATGTATGTAGTTGCAATTATTGCCGTATTAATAATTGATTTGCATAATTTAAAAAGATTTAATTGGCCAATTAATGGCTTATCGAGAAACTGGTTTTTTTTATCCCGCAACGGGATTTCGGAGTACAAAATAATGCAAATAGAGCTTTTCCGCAATCGGGTGAATATTTTGAAAATTCTCACGACCAAGTTTCCTTATGTAACAAAGTAATTTCGAGCTGGTTTAGCCTTCACATTCTAATTTTTATAAATAAGTTAGAATGGATTGTTGTTAGGTGTGCATCCTTATCCTGCAGTTTTCGATATATTTGGTGAATGACTGGAAGGCCGCTTTACAGTTCGGATGTTAAGGTTGTAACGCCTGGTGTCGCACAAATCGGGGACAGACAAAAAATATTAAACTTGAATGATAAACCGAAACGAGGTCGTTATTTGACGTGTTTCGCAGTGTCGTTAATTATTTGCATAGTTTATTGCAAACCACAAAGTAATAATGATAATATTGACGATAATTAATAAGCCCTTCCGAGAATTTCAAGAATAGATAATACACGACGGTGTAATTCCCTGGCTAAATTTAGAAGGCATAAATATTTATGTTCTTGAATATTTATCAGTAGGTAGTTGGTATATCCAAAATTATGTAATTACGGAAAAACCGTTGACCCTCCCCTTAAGGCTTAAGGGGGAAACGATATTATTATATAGCTTTGGAAAATTTAAAAACGAATAATCATCGAAATAAATTTAGAGCAATTAAAAGTTATTAATAGCCTTAATCATTTTTTATCGCCAATGTCAGACATAAAATCGAAATAACCAATAATAGAAATCCGTCAGCAGTTTTATAAACGTCCGTCCGTTCGATTGTTTTATTTTCAGGTACCGACGGAAATCGAAATTTCCTCATTTTCATGACATTAACCTAAATTATTTTAATTCGATCGTTTGAACGGATTTAAAGTGAGCGACATGCTCTCGATGTTCAGCGATGTTAAATTATGCAACGGCACAGAAGTGGAGCATGCAAATGTCAGTGCAGCTAATAATAAGTAATTAAAAATAATGCGGCGTGAAGTACAATGACATAAAAAGTTTATTATTATTGCTAAGATGGTACAACCCGACTCCCACGTACCATTGTGAATTTGCATAATGGTCGTTGCACGCGAAATAAAACCGATTTTGAAATTAACCATGCAGTAGGTACAAAAATAAAAATTGACAAAAATTACAAAGTATAATCAAGTTCATTGCTTCTTTCACCAAAAAACTACGTTACAAAATTCGAGTAAAACCGTTGACGCCCCCCCCCCCCCGTCGCGTTATCCGAAAAGCAGAAACGGTTAATTTTTGTCTAAATCATTTGACATTGCCGGGATGAATTAATAGACTTTTATCTGGAAAAATTTGACTCATGGCTCTCCATTCGTCAGCGATTAATTTTAGCGCAAATCTTCCGCGTTTCTGCAATTTTAAATGCAATCGATCGTGAAAAGAATTTTGAAACCATGAAAGGTCAATCAATAACTATTTTATGTGGCCTCATTATATATCCGTATACAAACAACAGTTACGTAATAAACAAGCGTGTGTCGGGTAAAAAAATAATCCTTGATTTTTTCCTGATATGCAACTGGTAAACGAAACCCCGATTACCACATCTTTAATAATAATAAATTAATACCTGCACACAAGGCTATTTAAATTATCCAACTGTTTGTTTTTGTTTCGTTTGCGATCAAACTTTCCAAAAAAGCAAAAAAAATTAATTAACCCTTCGACGACACCCGCGGCAATGTAATAATCGATACTTCCTCCCGCGAGGGGGGAGGAGTTTCATTCAAAACAGTCGAATTGCGCTTTTTTGGAAATTTTGTTTTACAATAAGACACTTACGGTATCAATAAATTCCAATTAGGCGAGGAGAAACAATATTGGTGCTTACACGCAGAAAAAAACTATGTAACTGATCGATAATACAATTTTCAATTGAAAAACGCAATCACACTTTCACAAGTGAAATGACACTAACGTAATCCACCGTTTTTTCCAGCTTATATAAACGTAATCAACGCATACGTCACCAAACGACATGCGCATACATACAAACATACGCATGAACCGTGAATACGGTTTAAACAGTCGAAAAATTAATAAAAAAAAAGAAAAACGTTAAACGTAATTATTTATAGTGATGCGGAATCATAATCTAATTTTGTCGGGATTTTACGATTACCAGCGAAACCTAAATTTATTGCAATTTCACTATTGGCATTTGTTATTTTTTGCGCGCCCGATAAATAGAAAAACACGTTAAATAAGTCATTGACGTCAAATTGCTGACCTAAAATTCGATTCTTTCGTACAGTAAAAGCGAAATGGAGCAACGACCCTCCGGGACTATCGCAAAACTGCGCATATAAAAGTGCGATAAGGGTGATTTCCACTCCACTCAGGTGTGGGGGTGGTTCCATACGGGATTTTCCACTAGATCTATAAATATTCTTTTGGTAAATAAACAATCAACGTCAATAGATTATAACAAAAAACGTAATTTTTTTGTTTACAAATATTCTAAACCTGTTAATTCCAAATGCGTTTCTGAGAATTCTTTGCCATCATTCCCAATAATTCAATCTTATTTCTTTCTCTGCCCCCCCCCCCCGAAATTATTTTCTGGTAAAACTACCCTGTTTCGGGACGCCCATGGATGATTGATTGCAGTGAACGGTGCGAAGGCGGTTTTTAATCCCAATAAAAAAACTTTTCCACAGAAAATTCCTTTGCGTTCGTTTGAAATGAAAGTCTACTATTTTGTTTGAAGCTTTCACAAACATAAACAAAGACGTTTATCTGTTGTTTATTGCAATATTATCGGCTGTTTTTCCAATACGAAGGTACATAGGTTACAAAATTCCAATACTATTATGCGCTAAACAAATATTTTCGCAAATCAAGCAACGAATGCATCAATAAAATGCGTTGCTTAATTTTTATCGTTGGAAAAAAACACTCCAATCTATCAAGGATACGGAAAAAGTCAAGTAAATCCATTCACTTCATTTTATTTTTTTAAGTATTGGGCTGTGATCAAATACAGACCTATTTACTTGTACTTAGACTTGGGTCAAAAACTTAGAAAAAAAAAATCAGTCGAAGAAGTTGAACGCAACAGATATAAAAATTCCCCGTAAGAATCTCGGTTATCTTATAAGAGGTATCAAGTTCGTTAAATTAGAACAAATTTGCGTAATTTTCCTCTGACAAATATTTGGAAAAAAATTTTCCGTCGCGACTGACGAGTTTGTCACGACTCAAAAACCAATGGACAACCTACGTTTTTCTGATGTTATTTAACTCAGGTTTTTTTTTCTGTTGACAATGACGGATTAGGTTTACTGTGTTGTGGTCAAAATTTAAAATTATTCTTTGAAAATAAAATCAACAATTGCGTATTGTGTTCAATTTTCATATACGTAGCTGTTCCACACCACCAGACCCCCCAGTCTGTGAAGGTTTGCGTGCATTCCCCATGCTTAATTTCAATTCAATTCAAATTCAATTTTTCATTTTAATTTTCGCAAAATTTTGTGTACACTTATTTGGAATTCCCCTGGAAATCTCTGAAATTCTTTGGAAATCATAAAAATTCCTTGGATTGAAACTAGTTTGAAAATCAAGGGTGGATGCAAGAGGGGGTGCATGGGAGGGGGGGTAAATAAGGTCGGTGTATTTTAATAAGAATTTAGGTATGTTTTGAAATTTAAAAAACATTTCGTAGATTTTGTTGGTTTTTGTCATCGGGAGAGGGTAAGATACACCGTTATCCTCCTTCCTTGTAGCCGCCCTTGCCAGGAAAACTTAGAAAATGCGAAATTTGAAGAAAATTAGAATATTGAAAATATTTTAGGAAGGCCAAGGTAAAGATTTTCCTGAAATTTTGTATATCACGTTTCCCCTTGGTTTCCCAGCAATAACAAACTAGGGAAAAATCGTTAGAAAACTCCGGTGTGCTAGTGAAGAAAAATCTGAAGATATTCGAGGAAATTCCAGAAAATTTTGAGCAAGAGGAAAATTTAAGGAAACGTAAAAAATTCTAGGATATTTTAAGAAATCTAGCAAAAAAAATTCAAGAAAATCCAACGAAATGTCAGAAAATACCCGGAAATTTTTTAAAATGGAAAGAAAATTCAGAAAATTCAAAGATATTTTAAGAAATCTTGGAAAATCTTAATCAAGCCAAGGAAATTTAACAAAATTGAAGAAATCAAAAAAAGTCAATCCCATACGCCAGTTGGATAGCTATGGTGCCGCCGCCTAGGCGGTGATTTTTTGCATAAATTAGGTGAGAATCTGGCCAGAATTGACCAGAAGAGGGCGCGGCGTACGCTTTTTTGGGATATCCAACTAGCGTATAACCGGTTATACTTCCTGGGATTTCCTCAAATTTCCCTTCACTTGTAAACATAAGCAGATTCAGGAAAAATTCATGGAGGTAAGTGAGGCTGGCTGGAAGAGCACACATATTTTTTGATGAGAATTTCTCAAATTTTAACAAAATTGAGAATCTTTGGAATTCCATGGAAATCGTTAGAATTCCGAGTCCTGTGTATAAAATTGGGAAAATCTGAAGAAATCAAAGAGAATTCGAGAAAATCTTGGGTAATCCCAAAAATAAATTTCAGTAAATCCGAGGAAATTTTATAAATTAATTATCTCAATTTATATAACTTAAAGCGGAGGGGGAACCCTAAGAAATCTTAAAAAATCCGAAGAAATGTTACCTATTTTCGAGAAATTTTATAAATTGATTTTCTTGGAGCTGAGGGAAACCTTATGAAATTCAAGGAAACTCGAGGAAATCTTAGAAAAATCTCTGAAAACTTAAAGAAATTATAAGAAAACTATCCATGACTTTTATTTAGTACTCTACTTTTTCAAAAAGAAATCTTAAGGCTATCCAGGAATCAGTGGTGGTGATATCAATAAGCGAGTGTAAGCAATGCTTAGGGGCCCGGGATAAAGGGTAGTAAATCCCAAAAAAGAAATTTTCCCAAAATAGAAAATGCGTTTAGAGGGAGCAGACCAAATTATTTCAGAATCTCGTTAATCCATTCATGCGCGTCAGTGGTAAACCGCCTGACAAGTTCCAGAAATATCGATGAACCTTCACAAACGAAATCCGAAAACTAAGAAACAAAGAAAAATTTTAAAAAAATTTTAAGTTATTTAAATTTTAAAACCTCGTGGTAAACATTATTTTTATCAGGGAGGGCTTCGGGAACACAATCTGAGTCATCTTTGGGTGGGGGGTTTGCTCTTTTGCCTCCCTCTGAATAAATTGTTGTTTTAGGAGCCCGTTTTGTATATTTGCTTAAGGGCCACAGCTACACTTGCACCGCCACTGATCCATTATACTACCTCCGATGTAGCTGTCTCGATCGAATTCATCCTGGAGACAAGTGACTTGCTTCAGTGACAAGATATATAGAGAGCCGCTGCATCGGAGGTAGTACAATGGGCCCCATTTAGTGGGCTAAGTGCGCGTAGGGAATCCTAGGGATCTCTACTTGCCCTCCTACCTTAAAACCCAGAAGAGTGCACTGGGGGGTATTCCTCCAGACCCCTCGGATTACACCAATTATTTTGTGACTTAAATAATATGATGTTTAGACTTTCACTCCCTAATGTGTAAAAATAAAATTACTTTTAGACTTAGCAGCGAAACCAGTTTTTTCCGATTTCAAAGCTCTAAACATATTATTTACGTCACAAAACAATTGGTGTAATCCGGGGGGGTCCGCACCCCCCAGTGCACTCTTCTGGATTCTGGATTTTAGGTAGGAGGGCAGGGAGATATCCCTACGCGCATTTAGGCCACTAAATCGGGACCATTGCAATGGCGGTGATATCAATAAGCGAATGCTTCGTAGTAAATCCCACGGGCTCTAGCCACTCTTGCACCGCCACTGGATGCACTTCTAGTCGAGCTTCCAGACCCCACACTCCCCGGTGTCTAGAAAGGAAGGTTTGTGTGTATGTACAGAGGTTAATTTTATTAAATCGGACTTTTAACTCTTTCAGAACAAATCGTGACGGTTCGCACCGGGGGGTCTGGAATACCCCCCTGTGCATTCTTATAGATTCTGGATTTTAGGTAAGAGGCCAGGGAGATACGCGCAATTAGGCCACTAAATTGGGCCCATTACAGTGGCGTATTTAGAGAGGGGCAAAGGGGCAATTGCCCCCCCCCCCAAGATAACTCGGATTGTATCCCTGAAGCGCTCCTTGATAAAGGGGTTTTAAAATTTTAATAACTTTTAATTATTTTTATTCATTTGTTTAATATTTATTTATTTATTTATTCATTCGGTTACCACCGACGCTCACGAATGGATTAACGAGATTCTGAAAAATATCTTCGATCTGCCCCCTCTTCCGAAAAAGGGAATTTTTAAATAATATACGCAATTCAAAATTAATATATTTTATTTTTAAGGGGCCCGCTTTGTATATTGGCTACTCTTGCACTGCCACTGCCAGGAAAAACTTTGAAAAAAATCTCGTAACAGGAAATTTGATGTACAAAAATTTATTTTGCGTTTTTTCCCTTCGCTTTTTGGGAAAAGTTGATGTACAAGTGAAAGGAAATCTGAGAGAGTTAGAAAATTCTATGAAATTCAAGAAAGATTTAGGAAATCTAGCAAATCTTAGTAATAACTATAGTCAACCTTCGTTTTCTTTTATTTTTTTAAAACTTTTTCGAAAGAAAATCCGGAAATCCGAGGACAAATACAAAAATTTTGTCATAAATGTAATGATAAAATTCGCAGAAAAACAATGAAACTTTGATGAAAAATTTCATAATATTAATGAACAGTTTTATCGATTCTCGACCAATGCTAATCTTTTTTAAACTAAGTTGAAATAGAAAGTAATTTCGGCTTTGCTTTTATGAAAAGTACTATAAAGTTTTACGGTAGCCATTATAATCATATAAAAAAATTTATTCCCAGTAAATGAAAGTATAAAATACTAGTCGAGAAGGCTACTACTTCAAACATTGATTGGAAGTTCGATGGGGAGGGGGGGCGTCTGAAAGCCGTAAATTATGTGAAGCATTGATTTAACTAGCGTAGGAGAGCAATTGGACTTCTCCTTGAAAATCCCATTGTATTTATATTTCTATTGTAGCTATGTAGTATTTATGAATTGCATTTCGTGTAAGAAGGTATAATATCCGTTAATTGCATATATAAATAAAAAATAATTAAAGGCACGTGCATCCTTGAAAATTTACCTTAAAAATACTGTTTTTATCTGTACAAATTATTAGCAATGTATAGATAGATCCAAAAAGAAACAACATTGATACGGACCTCGGGAGGACTGACCAATGCGGAATGTCTGCGTACTCCGCAATACATACCAGTCCGCCCGGCCAAGAATCGGATCAAGGATTTGGATGACACAGTCGATACATCGCTCTTTATATTATTGAGAAAAAGAGACTAAATTAAATTTCGTTTTTGTTTTCGAAAACAGATTTCCAAATCATGTTTTGCAGAAAATATCGAAACACTGGATTTCTTAATAATTGCAGGCGCGTTAATTACAAATCTATTTTTATTGTTGTATCCATTATTTTTTTTGACGATTAATTTTCCGGTGTTTTCGAAACCGTATCTATAAAAAAAAGTAAACTTTCTTTGCTTTTTTATATTTTCCGCCAAGTTTATTTATATTTTATACCGAATAAAATTATTGCGCCGCAAAACATCAGTTATTACAAGCGGAAGTGCGATACGAATCGAAATAAATTGTCTTTATATAACTAATTTCCTGTACTCGAAATAAAAAAAAGATTAATAAAAGATTGGGAAATCATTAAAAATTAAGGATAATTTTTCTTTCGAAATATAAAAGTCGAGACTTATATTCAAAATCTTATGACTTCATTAGAATCCACACTAGTACTGAAGAGTGTGTGGGTGACCATTGCGCGATAACAATAGTGACACAAATCTCCAGGTTATAAAATTTAATACGCCATTATCGATATCGATGTTGCTCAATTTCGTAATAAAAAAAAACAATACTGGAATAGTCGGACCACAAATTGAAAGTTATGTTACGCTTATTAACATTTCAATGCCAATGTCAGCGTAATAAATCAATAATAAAAAATAAATAATAGCTCGGTCACAATTGACGGGTTTCACATAAAACTTCTATGAAGGTAAAATTATTGAGGTGCACACGACCAGACGGGTATCAAATTAAAAAAAAAAACTGGATCTCATCTCCAAGCGAAACTTGCTCGGAGCTCCCGCTTAGGGGCCCGCGACCCTGTTTCGACCAATGAGAAAAAATTTACAAAATTATGTTAATTCTGCTTTAGTTTAATTATTCCAAAAATGTGGTTTTGTCAACAAAAGATCGTAGCACTCCAGCATAATATGTTTATTTATTTTTTAATTATTCTATTCAAATAGCTTTGATTTATTGCTCCAAATTTTAATTAACAACCGCGATAATCATAGAAATAAACACTTTTCTAGTTAGATATGTACTACTAGTCAAAATAAATGTAAGTTTATGCCCTTAGTACCAATCAAAAATTACTGTAAGATTTATTCAATCTTTAATCTTAAATAAAACAGCAAATAAGCAGCTTCCTGCCATGTGAGCTAAATAATCTCATCACAATAAATTAACAACTTTTATTTTTAAATAAGTTTTATGGAAGAAATAACTATTCTCGGTTATCCAAGTTGTGCGGCCTAAAGGCCGCACTAAAACTATTCAGGTCATCGCAAGCTTTCATTGTGTTATTCTTTTAAAATGTGTCTATAAAATCAGAAGATAATGATGGCTGAAGCCCTTTTGCTCCTGAAACAGTCATTACCAAAAAAAAAAGCGAAATTATGTGTTTTGAAGTCGGCTTACGGTGAGGAGGAGATCGCTGAGGAAATCCCCGGCAAATCAAAGAAATTGAAAGGAAGTCTTAGTGACATTGGAAATTTCAAATAGAACTAACATTTAACACTACCATTTGAAATCGCATTTAATCAAAATTTTTCCAGTCGCTTTGACAATGTAATTTTGAGCAGTGACGGCCCCAGGGGTGGGCCAGGGTAACCACTAGCCCACCCACATTTTTTAGGTGCTTATTTCAATAATGGATTTTTTGAATTTATTTATAGATTTTGTGTGCTCCCCAAATATATTGGCCCCAATTTGTGCCCACCCATTTAAAAATTGCTCCCCCGTCGCCGTCGCTGGGATTAACATGTACGTTTCACTGTTGTTGCCACTGCCGTTTCTGAAACTGAACCTTACACCAGAGACATAAAATAGTCAGACAAAGAGCATGAAATACTCTCCAGTGCATCTGTAATTGTGTTAAGTTGTATTCCATAATGAAGTTACTAGGTCAACAAATTTAAAGTGCACTGGAGGGCATTCCATGCCCCCCAGACCCCCCGGTTTGAACAACAAAAAGTTGGTGTGCATAGTTTTCCATTAGTTTTATTAAACAAAGAACTTTTACTTTTTCAGAACATTTACACCCTCCAATGTACCCTCCCACAGTAACTTGATTATGGAATACAACTTAATACAAATATCTCCCCCCCCCCCGGTTGGAAAAATAAAAAGTTGGTGAGCATATTATATTATACGGATCTTTTGCTCCTCAATTTTTTGGTTTAAGAACAAAATTCATTTTCAGGTCGCGTCAGGACCCACCGGAGGGTCTGTGAAGTATAAAATGACTTCCTGTAATTGTATGAAGTCATTTAGAATTTTTGTGTTTTTGTAAAACTTAGGGGCATGGAATTAATTGTGTTCAGTTATATTTCATAATCAATTACTGAATCAACAAATTACGAGTACACTAGAGAGCATTCTATGTCCCCCCCCCCTCGGAATTTGATTAAATTAAGAACTCTCACTCTTTCAGAACCAAATAGTTCAAGGAATATGAAACACCTTTTAGAAAAAGTGAAAGATGTTTAGATTCAATGAAATTAAACCCTCAGATTCTTAGAAATGTAATTGGTTCTGAAAGAGTAAAAGTTCCTTGTTTAATGAAATTAATCAAAAATTATACGCACAAACTGTTTGATTTTCAAACCGGGGGGTCTGGGGGGCATGGAATGCCCTCCAGTGCAATCTAAATTTGCTGACCCAGTAATTTGATTATGGAAAGCACACAGGTGCGGTGCAGTTCCCACCCAAGTGTCCACCCAAATTTTAAGAGCTTATTTCAGTAATGTACTTTTTTTAAGTTTATTTATACATTTTGTTTGCTCCTGCCCACCCCAAATATATTGGGCCCAGTTTGTGCCCATCCATTTCAAAAATGCTGGCGCCGTCGCTGATTTTGAGGCGGCTATTTCGGTAAAACGTCTTGTTTCGAGTGAGGTTATGAATCGACTTTGGGTGACGCCTTTTCGTTATTGACATCAAGTGTACTTCTTTTAGATAATCGAGCACCTGATGGTTGATTTTTGTTTGGGTAAATGGTTTCCTATTTGGTTTTCCGATATTGCACATGTGGGTGGTTATCCGTTTGAAAGAGTCGATGGAGGATTTAAAGCGTTCGTGTCGGCATATCTGGTCCTATGTGCCTCTCACATAATGAAACGTCTCAGGCCCGTAGCCAAGGGGGGGCACCTGGGGGCACGTGCCCCCCCCCCCCGAAATGTTCAAAAGCAAAAAAAATTTTTTGAAAATAAATTTGAATTTTGAAAATAAAATAGGTAAATAGATATATTTTTAAAGTGGGAACAAAAATTCTCGGAAGGAGAACCCCCAAAAAAAATTTTTATGAGTGCCCCCCCGAAATGAAATCCTGGCTACGGGCCTGAAACGTCTAGTATCAAAGACGGCAATCTCCACTTCGGATAGTTTCGAGTAATTGATGAAAAACTGTTTTGTGTTCCCACTTGCTAACTAACGGTAACTTTCAAGACTCAAAACAAATGGGTTATTATCAAAATTTAAATACTACAATGTGGCATAAAAAAACATTTTTGCTAAAAATGGAGATATGCCAACTTGTGAATGTTGCACCGTTGGCTACCCGATAGTAGTACTGCAGAAGTTTCGATAGGCGTCATCTTTCGTTTAGGATGGATGGATGGTTCTCATGGTTAATCGATGCAATCTGCAATGTTACAGATGAACTTTGTTTAATTATACGTATTGTTTTGCTTTGATATTTTAGTGATGTTACTTGAATCGAGAAAACAGGAGGATGGGAAAGCGACAATTGATTCGTGTGAAGTGGACCATTGAATTTTGTAATGAAAACGTGCAAAAGGTACATTTCATTTTGATACCATGGTGGGATATTATATTTTTGAATGAAAGGATTTGCTTTTATAATAAATTGTTATACAGCATCCATTCAGATGCACAGAGCTTTTGGGCTGGGCTTCTCCCTCGAAGATTCCTGGCACGGTTTACTTTATGTAAATCTACTGTTTATTGTCCAAGTTTTTATAGAAATACTTTAGTGCCTAGATGCAAAAGTGAAAGCAGTTTTTAGAAAAAATAATAAAACAATTCACCATATTTATTTTTGAACTTTGTGAAATTTTGGAAAGAAAATATTATTTTGGAATTATAACCATTGAATCTGGTAGGTTTTTGTTGTTCGTTATGGTATAATTAGAGTTAATAAAAAAAATTTTATGAAAAAAAAATCCCGAAATACTTCATGACATTTACCAGGTAATCTTTACTTCTACAAGTAGTGTAATTTCGTTAAATATTTGAGATCACAGCATGCAGGACCTCTTTAGAAGGACCCAAGTTCCAAAAGCGTCAAGACTGACCGATTCGTACCTTCCATCGACGATCATCAAAATGGGAGGTATTCCCCTATCACCTCACCCTTGGTGGATCTTAAATCCTCAGGGTTGCAGAGATTGCAAGAAATACCGTTTAGGGTGCAAGGAGAGAGGCTGATGAGAAATTAAAATTAAACTCGTTTCTTTGAGGGCGGGGGGCATATATGCCCCCTAGCTTCGTTCAAATAGTGATATCTCTCCGACAGGAAAAAGATTATATATTGCAAAATCATAAAAACGTAAAACAATTGAATTGACGGAGACGATAAGCCACACACTTGTGGTGCGACGAATGAAAAATATTGTAGATATCCTGAGGGCAATGATAAATCAGAAAATTAACATTTATGGAGCACACTCGTTCAGACAATATAATTATTAAAAAAATATTGAAGAATTTTATCAGAAATTTGGTTTGATAAAATTGGCCAATCGACTACGCTGGTCTGGGGGGCCCCTCCGAGGTCCGAGTTAAAAAAAATAATTAAAGCGCATGCAAATTTTTAGAAAAATCGTCCACTCCACGAGAACACGCATTGAAATGCGAAATTATGATAATTAATAAAATTAACTGTCGGAGGTTACTATTTCGTGAAATTTAAAATTTACAATGTGATTTTACGTAACACAAGGTGAAATTTGTGATTAACCATTCTAGGGAATGCCAAAAATTATTATTTGTTTAAATACAAACCGTTTCGTTTATTAAATTAACCAAATGTTGTAACATCCGTTAGAAAATCATAACAATTACAAATTTAATTAAATTTTTACAATTTTAAATTAGCAATTCAATTTTCAATGTAGGAAAGTAGTAGTAAAAAGTAAGTCCCATATTTTGCAGTTCCTAGGAACCCCCGACTTATCCGAAATTTAATATTATTTTGTTATTTAATAAAAAATTAAAAACAACTAATTAGCTAATTAATTTATATTGACGATAAGCGGCGATAATTTTTTCGAGGAATTTTTTTAATAAATACTGGAATTATTTTCCTGTTTGTATTCAAATTTTGGGAAAATTTAGGAAATACCAAATAAACAAATAAATAATTATGTAGATTAATTTTCCACGGGCCATTTAGTTTTCTTACGAACTGGTTGTACCACTTAGCAGCTATGCCAATTATTGCATTATTATGATATTTAGAAAAAATGCATAAATGTAATATGCATCATTAACGCAATTACGTAAAATACTATAATTGGAAAATTTTGTTAAGGCAGGGTTCACTTACCCGCAGATTTTGATTTACGAAGAACCACGTTGCTGTTGGTTTTATCTGCAACAAATAGAGATTTATTTGCTTTTACCCTCTGATTGCAAAGAAAAATAAGAAAAACTTTCGTAGCCAATTCCGGAATGATAACTTGGAAAATTTTGAAAATCGGTCATGGTTCCTAACTCATTTACGGATTTCGTCGAATAACTTATTTATCTTATTTATTAAAGCATTTAAATAATATATGAGATCACCCAATTTCAGAAACTCATCATTATTAAAGCATTCCTAAAATATTTGTTCGGTTAAATTTAGAAACGGATGAGTAAGTTGAGAAACAAAATGTGCAAGCCATTACAGCAAGAAAATTAACAGGGCAGGTTTAAAAATTCCAAATTTCCATCGATCGCACGCGTGCTAATAATGAAAAATCCGCGTGATCGTCGAATATTTATTAATTATTTCGTCAGGCAATCGAGATAAATCTTCATCTTTGCACTTCTGTTTTTCCAAATTAGGGGAATTACATAACTTTACGATCGGCAGTTGTTTCCCCGCCCCCTTACGACATTTTTAAAAACGTATTTCGTTTGTTTTTTGGTCAAAAACCGACACTGTTTATCAGTTGGAAATGTGGCAATCGCATTCTTATCAAATATGTTACGATGAATATGAATGAAAAATACAACTAGAATAGAATTTTTTGTTGATGTCCCAAAATAACAAATTGTAAAAAAAGGATGTGGATTTGGAATGTTCCAGTCAATAGTCGTTGATGATAGTTGACCCCCGGGTCAAAAACTCGCGTGTTTATTTGTTATCTTGTAACAATGCCATTCAACGTTTACTCAAGTTAAAGGTACTTGAACAATCTTACAAGTAATCGACATTCATTGAGCATAGCAAAAGAGCTTCATCCTATTCATCTCCCAAGGGAAATGCTAATTTTCTTAATGTAGTGCCATTTGGATTATTGGATTTTCAATTAGTCTTATTGTAAGTGCATTTAATTTAATTACACGGTCGGGCATTTCGAAAGTGGTAATTAAATAAATCATGCGATGGCTGTGTGTCATTCATCTGGACATGGAAGTCGGAGTGTTCCGGGTTTAATATACTAAATATTCGACGTTCGGTTCGATCCCCGTTGGGAGCGACGTTTAATGAGGCCACAGACTAATTAAAAAAGTTTAACTAGTTTTACTTCATTAGATACTTTTTAATGAGCGCAAATTATGTGATACACTGATAAAAATAAATTAGCGCTAGTCGCAATTAGCACAAAACATAATTATTAAAAATTTACTGAAACTTTGCAATAAAAATATGTTTTGTTAATCGTTTCGAAATTGGAACGTGATGCAAGAATGTCCAATCGTGTAACACACAAGTTCATAGATACACAGCAATTACAAGAAAAAAAATTTAAAAATATCCCCAACAAATTTATTTTTAAAATAATTATCGGTTCGGTTGGTTTCAATTGTAAAACTCGGGCTATTTATAATATTTTGGTTTACGTAAATTTATTTTTATGGAGCACGAAATGAGACCTCCAGCAAATAATTTATTGTAAACAATCAATACTGATAAGAATATAGTTGTTTACTTCAAAAGGTTATTCCTAAGTGCAAATTAGGGTTTCGAAAGATAACTGAGCTAATTTAATTTATATTTGCACAAATCATTTATATGGGACTTTAAATCTAAAGAAACAAACAAAAATATTACATCAACTTCAATATTTTCGTTTCCACAACAAAAATTTTAGCATAGCAAATTTAGCATCAAGGTTGATTTTGTATTTTCGCGAAATCCTACCATCAACATTTTAAAATACACTGTTGGTTTTTTTTCCATTGTTCAACGAAGCCTAAAATAATATTTTTTCATTTTTTTTTATCGCAATGTGACGTTTTGTGTGAAAATTTAATCCAAAACAATCAACTAGTACGCAAGAGATCACAGTATATAATACGCAAATTGGAAATTCCGAAAGGTCAAAGATCTGTATTTTAAGTTTATGGATTAAAAGATAAAAATTTGCTTATTTTTTGAACTTTTACCAAGGTTCTCACTATTCTCTCTTTTCTGCTCGGCCGATTAAGGCTGCATTCGGTTTGGCGCTCACAATGCCGCTGGCCGTTTGGTTTCAACGCTTCCGGCCCGATTCCACGGCTGTTACTCGCCGACATGTATTAATCAAACAGAGAAATAGAAATTAAAATTTTTTTGCTTGTTTAGCTCAAACACTTTTGACCTCTTTCGAAATCTAAGAGAAAAATTCGGCTGATTCATAGACCATAAGCTCTCTTGATTATGAGTTATGACTTATTTACTGAACGGATTATCGTTTAAAAAGATAATCCGTAATTAGTAATATGCTCAATGTTTATGAAGTGAGATTGCGACCTGATGTTTATATTACATATTAGTTGTATAATAAAAGCGATTTTCCAATCAGCCGCAGCCGTATGAAAAACTAAAATAGCTATGTAAGTGATAGACTGATTGTGAAATTCCTGCTATAGAAATTCTTTAGCCACAATGACCTCTTAGTATCAAATAATAATAATTTAACAATTTCCCACAACATACACTTTAAGTTAATTGGTCAAATAGAATTTGAAACGTAATTTTGAAGAAATTTTTTTTTTTATTTTGAGCACTATTAATTACTAGAGTAGGCACTGGGGGGTATTCCATACCCCCCAGACCCCCCGGTTTACACCCGTAATTTTGTGTCTTTAAAACTTTATACTCCAAATTTCCAGTGTATTGTTCAAATAGGATTTGAGATTTATTAAAAACGAGTCAAGGCCGGATAAACCATAGGTGCAATGAAGCCGCCGCACCCAGTGCGATAGTTCAGAAAGATCCAAAATTGTGCGTTTTTAATTAGTTTAAAATTGGACTGGACATAGTTCTTTTCTCGTAAGTATTACTGGAATATAAAAATGTATATAGTATTTTGCAAGAGAGAAATTCATCAATCACGCAGTAAATCTGTTCGAGAGACCGGGGGGTCTGGGGGTCACACAAAGATAAAATTATTGTATGTAGCAAGAGCGCTGCGCATCCAGCGAAATAAAATGTTTTGAGGTTCAGCCATAGAACATTAATGTTCTACCCAATTGGGTGTTTTATTTTTTCGACGTCTTCCCCCCCCCCCCCCCCGCCGGTTATTCGAGAGCAATAATAAAATGCATGATCTTTTACGTATAGTTGGTATAGAAAGTTTTGCTTAAAACCAAACCGATACCTTAAAAGAATAGTGTAACAACTATAAAACTCATATTTGACGGCAATACTGTAACAACTCGAGTTTTTTGTGTTTTTTTATACTAAAATTCTAAAATTTTACATTATTATTATGTAGAAAAATGTGCCGCTTGGGACTGAAAAGCAAATTTTGTTTTTTTAAATAAAAAGCAACAAAAAACCAGAGTTGTTACAGTATTGCCGTCAAATATGAGTTTTTGAGTTATTACACTATTCTTTTAAGGTATCGAAACGTTTGCATTCTTTTGGTATTTTATTTTTGTTTTTTTAAATTTTTCTATTTTATATTATTTTATTTTGTGAATTATCATTTCACTGCGGTTTTACGATATAAAATAATTCAAAATTAAACTCAAAATAACATCAATAAATTGATGTTATTTGTTTTCAAATTGGCTATCACAGATTTCTTTGAAACTTTGGTAAATTATATTCTTTAACAAACTGAGTTCAAATATAATTTAAAAAAAATTCTAACTCTTATAGTTTTTGAAATATTTATTTTTAAAAAACGCAAAACCTGCTCGCAATCAATGTTCTAAATGTTCTAACTTTAGTTCTATAAGTCCTACAGAGTTGTGTGATAGCTCATTTTAAAGAGTATTTAAAGAGCTTTAATTTGATACTAATCTTGACCACTTTCTAATAAAAATGAATTTTTTTGAAAATTTCAAAAAAAAATTTGAAAAATTTTTGAGTTAATATTTTTTGAAAATTATAGAAATAAGGTATATTTACATCGGTGACTTGATAAATAACTCATAAAAATTTCAGAGTAGACCATGACGGGATCAGCAGTTATGATAAAAAATGCAAAAAAGCCAAAAAAGTGTCGTTTTTGCGATTTTTAAAATTAAATAACCGAAAAACTATAAAAGTCAGAATTTAAAAAAAATTATAGGTATTTGAATTTCAGATGTTATAGAGTATAATGAACCAAAATTTCAAAGAAATCTGTAATAGTCAAGTTGAGTGACTTGTTGGTTTGACATGGAATGACTCAATTGTACGTAATAGAGCAGCCATGTTCTTGATATTTGGTAGCGTCATAAGCGCCACCAACTGTAAGGTAAATCGCGCAGTGGCGTAAATTATTAATTCAAAATTTGAAATGATCCATTCATACATTTTGTGCAATAAACCCTTTGTCCGGCTTTTTAAAAATATTTTTTTAAGTAGTTCGGGGTCGGTGGGGCCCCCCGAACTAGATTTCGGGCTATGCCACTGAAATCGCGAATATTCTATAATATATTCTATAGTATTGAAGGCGCCATTTACCTAATCTGCACCCGGTGCTGAAATAGCTTGATCCGGAACTGACTAGAGTAGGCACTGGGGGGTATTCCATACCCCCCAGACCCCCCGGATTAAAACCTTTGTTTTGTGCCTTTAAAACTTAAATTCAAAATTTTGAGATTTATTAAAAACGTAAATTTCAAGAAATTTTGTTTTCTTTCGAGCACTATTACTAGAGTAGGCACTGGGGGGTATGGAACCCCCCCCTCCGGTTTACACCTGTTGTTTTGTGTCTTTAGAACTTAAATTCAAGATTTCAAAAGTTTCAAGGGCTCCCACAATACGTTTAGTCACGGACGTAGCAAGTCAAAACCGGACCCTGGTGCAAGTGGGTCACAACGGGCCCCCTTCATTTTTTTTAAATGATAAGTTTAAAATAACAATTTTATTGAAAAAAAATATATAAACTACGAATGATAAGAGCATATTAGATTTTTTTTCTTTGAATTTTTGTATTCTTTGCTTTCTTTTCTTTTTTTTTAATTTCTACTCTATAAATAGCATAAACTTTAAATGGTGTTGAAAGGGCAACCGGGACCCTTTTGGTCCTGGGCTCTGGTGCGCGGCACCACCTGTTGCTACGTCCCTGCGTTTAGAGCTTCCATTGTTCAGCAAGCGTACAAGTTTATTTTTGTATTCTATTTTTGTTTATCTATCTTTCGGAGTCGAAAGTTAAACGTAATTATTTATTATTTCAACTTCAAATATTGATTGAGCTTCGGTGTAGCTATTGGACAACCATAGGGTCTGGGAGGTATGAAATACCCTCCAAGCCACCGTTTGCTTTTTATTCGTGCACCAATACTAAGAGTTTTAAATGTGAAACGGACATCGAGTATAATGAGTTGCCATGAAAAATCAATTATCCTCAAAGCGATCGAAGCGCCAAACCAGCGTGTGCGAAATATTTCAACTTCCAGACCGTTAAGCTTCGCACACAATAATTGCAACAGTTGCAAAAAAGTGAAATCTCGAGATAGAAATCGAAGAGAGAGTAAGTAATAAAATCTGCTATATTTAGAAAAATAAATACAAATAATAATTAATACTCTAGAATTCCTAACGCTTCGTGGGAAATATCAAAATTTTTCAATTCGTTGGCGAGCATTCGCGCTTGCTCGGTACACTGCTTCTCATATTCTGTATGAGGAATCAACTGAGCTGCGGTAGTCAAATAATATCTGGCCCGATAATATTGCTTTAGATAAAAGCTCGTACAGCCTAGCATATACAAATTTGGAATATAAAATCGCGGTTTGAGTTCTTCCGCGTGCAAAAAATAATTGTACGCTTCCTCGTAAGTCGAGTGCGGAGGTTCGATGAAAAAAATAGAACTAACTTTTCGCTGCCACCACGTAAAGTTACTCATATCGAAGCACCATTTTCCCAGCATATAAAAAACAGAAATATCGGTCGGATCCAATTTCGAAGCTTGAACTAAGAACATTTTGACGGTGTCGAACGACCGAATCCGTGCAATCGTACCTTCTAATCCGGCTCGCGAATCGGTAAGGACAGCCATCCATTTGTTTGCAGCTGGATTGTCGGGCTCTAAAATTTCCCGTTTTTTAAATCAAGCCAAAAATTCAAAACCATTACCTACCCAAGCGAATAGCATTTGAGATGATGTCATGGGCTTCGTAGATCATTTCGTCGCGGACGCTGTTCGTCAACGATGCATCGCAAGACATTTTGTAAAGCGCGCGACACACTCGCCATTGCACGTCAACGTTGTTTTCGAACTTGAACCGATTCAATCGTTCGTAAACTTCCAAATAATTTTCTTCGAGAAAATAGTTATCGGCGTCTTCGATGACTTCCGATATGCTTTGACGGATCCAATGTCGATTCGTTTTGGTGACCGATTCGGAAAACGGATTCAGCGAGCCCAATATGGAAAATGCAATAAATCTTGAATTAAATTCAGGTTTTCTTATTTCTCCTATTCGTTTGGCAAGGCGATTTACTGTATTTTGAAACTTTTTTAAAACCATTTTCTAGTTACTATAAAAATTTTGAATTTTTTTGTCAACGTGACAGCAGCAGCCTACCCGAGTCGTGAGCATTCATTAGAATTTAAAAAGTTGAAATTTTATCTAACATAGTTGGTACTTAAGGTTGCGATTACCGCACTAAAATAATTAGTGTAAAATCCCTTTAGAATGGGAAATCCAGGGAAATTAAGAAACGTCTAGGTCCGTAATTTCCACTAATCCATTGTAAGTTAGATTAATAGTTGTAATTTCTATATCACGTAACACCTGAGCACGTCTATTAAAATTGCGTTCGATCTAAGGAAATGATGTAGGACTTGAACCTGGGTAGTTTCAAAATGGTTTGGTTAATTCATAAATTACTTGGTTGCGATGTCGCGAAGGTGAATAATAATAACAATAGTTGGTAATTTCATACAATAAATTAGTGCAAATTCCCGGGAGATCTGGGGGGGGGGGAGGAATTGTGCTCAAAATTAAATATTTTGAAAATAATGGTTCACTAACATATCCTTCAGGTACTAAAAGAGTAAAGCAGTAACTGAAGTAACCAATCACAAGCATATTTCGACAAATTGATGCCGTAAAGGTAATAATAATAAAGTTAGTGATTGTATAAAATTAGTGAACCCCCCCCCCCCAACGAAAAGCGCATTACTCATGCATATAAATGTAACTGTTTTAAATGAATTAAAGAATTCTATTACGAAGCATGCAAACAAATATTGACCTCTGGAGACCGGGGGGTCTGGGGGGTATGGAATACCCTCCTCTTTGTTTAAAACTAGAGAAAGGTTTCTATTTATTGAATTCAATCATGAAGAATGCATACAAACCTTTAGTCTGGGCAAACCGGGGGGTCTGGGGGGTATGGAATACCCTCCAGTACCTACTCAAGCAGTTGTGCTCCAAAAAAAATTTCTTAAAATACTGGTACACTTTCCTCCATGAACCGAAAGAATAGAGTAATGATTTAGGCATCCGGGCTATATTATCAAAAATTATTACTTCGAGTTGACAATTATAATAATCCTTGGGTTAAAGTACGTTAATCTTCACCTGAAGAGATTATAGATATTTACAAAATTGTGACGGCATCAGTGATAGATAACACCACACAATAAAATGATTCAACTATGGAGGGTTTTCGATTTTTCACGCAAGAAACAGCCACTTTCACCCACTTCAAATTGTTTTAGACTAATATCAGATAGCTAGATTTTGCTTTAGCAACTGCCATTGTGATGTAATAATTATTATTTTTTAAAGGTTGCTCTAGAATATTACAGGTTTATAAATTTAAACTGCATACAAATTGATTTTGCCGACCGTGATGTGATATTTCAAATTATATTTATATTTCAAAAAAGTCAGGGGGTATGGATTACCGATTACCTTCCAAAACTATAAAAATAAAATAAAAAAAAAATTCGCTAATTTATATCACCGCCACTGCAATGAACCCGATTTAGTGGCCTAAGTGCGCTTAGGGTTATCTTCCTGCCTTCCTACTTAAAATCCAGAATTCAGAAGAATGCACTGGGGGGTATTCCATACCCATACCCCCCAGAGCCCCCGGATTACACCAATTGTTTTGTTACAAGAATAATATGTTCAGAGCTTTGTAAACGAAACAAATTGGTTTCGCTGAAAGTCTAAACATATTATTTAAGTCATAAAACAATTCGTGTAATCCGGGGTATGGAATACCCCCCCTCCCCCAGTGCACTCTTCTGGATTCTGGATTTTAAGTAGGAGGACAGGGAGATATCCCTGCTCGGGCTCATTGTACTACCTCCGATGCAGCGGCTCTCCGTCCTGTCACTCTTCGAGCCATTCTGTCTCCAGGATAAATTCGATCGAGACAGGATGGCTTGAGGAGTGACAGGACGGAGAGTCAACCAATTTGCATAGTTTCGATCTATAAGTTATTCAATTATTAATTAATTTTTCTAAGATGTAAACAATTTCAACTTTTAACTTAATTTTTGAATTTTTGGAATAAAATGTAATCGAAAATGTAATCTTTAACAACCAAATGGTTATTATTTCCATTTATTCTTATTTCTATAAAAATAAACCTTTGGTCAGTCAGGGATTACTGGAGATGTTTATTTTAAAATATTATTTATGACTTTTTAAATTTTACGTTATTTATTGTAAATAAGTTTATTACACCTCCCCTCATTGGGAAAAATTCTGTGGACCCCCATGCAACATCGGTATCTATTTGTCTTTTGATTGTTTTGAAAATTAGGGTAATTATTTGAATTTACCGCCTAAACTAGCGAATTATCCGGCTTCGCCCGGTTTTAAATTTTCAAATTTGAAAATTACAACTGTTTAATAACTTTTCGAACTTTTTGCAGTCGGCCCGCCTCCGACTGTTATTTAAACTGACATTTAAACTGTTTTAATTTTATTAGCAAAAGATATACTATATGTAATTTTATAAATATAGCATGAAACTATTATTGCATGCAGCTGTCGCGTAGGAGTCTAAATTTTTAAGCCAGCAAAATTTCTGAAAATTGATTGAAATCTAGTAAAAACTGCTTAGTATCAGTAAATTGGAATTTAAACTTTAAACTATTTTTTTTTATTAACGTGCGATGGATTACATTGACGTCGATTGATATTTCAACAATTTGTTAGCGAGGGGCAAAATATAAACAAATAACAGGATGAATTTTTGAAATTTTTCGTGTCAAATTGTATAATTGTGGCAATGACCTTCTCGAATACAAACAAATATTTTTAGATTACCTAATAAAATGGCTATTGAATTTTGTTGTGCTGATTTTGGAATCAATGCTTGATTTAAATTTTTAATTGTCCATTGTTCAATTAAAATCGCACCACAACAGTGCTGATGGTCACTCTTAAGGTCTTTAAAAACAATAAATAGTATTAAGAAAGAAAGTTACCCTTCATCGAAAATTGAGAATTTAATTAATAAGATATTCAAATTCAAGCCCCCCCGGGCGTCAATAAATCTTGCCACATCAAACAGCTTCATCATCATTCATCACATCAGAGGTTTACACTTCAACCAACGCAAAAATCGTGCATGCAAATTATCACTTAAGTTTTACCACTATTCCACCTCCAATTATGCGAAGGACCGTAAATTTGCAAGCTTTCTTCGGGCAAAAAAAAAATTCCATTGTATAACCACAGCAGATAAATCCGGTTACCTCCGCAAGATAACAATTAATTTAATTGAACAAATTTATAAACACGATGATTATTGATCCTATCCAACTATCAAATTACATTGCTCATTTTTATCACCATCAGAGTGGTTCATTAACAACAATGGAACTTTCCTATCCGATCAATTTTGAATGCAAAAAATTAAACCTTTTAAATTGCAGCCAATAAATGAAACTTAATTGATCTATTACCCCGTCTGTGCAATGATAAAAAGTTGGCTAAATAATAAAATCTAAGAATCCTTGCCTTGCATACATCCGCAATTGGATTGGACAAGTCAACGAACCCAGCAATTGAGATTTTACGTGATGCGCTAACCACGGCTCCGTCAGAGAGCAGCAACGTACTACGTACGTCTCATTGTTGCCGTCACGGGGACCAATGGACGTAACGTTACGTGAATTAATAACGTCGATATTGACTCCGCGTCGATAATCAAATAGTTTTAATTGCTACTTCTTTCGCACCAAATCAATTTATCTAAAGCCTCGATATTGGAGGCCAATATGTTTTAATCTTTATTCTAATAAAATTTCCGTAACATCTGTCAGTTCCATTCCAATTATTATTATTATTATTTTGGTGGGGATCCCCAGAACTTATAGACGATGCCTACGGTGTTATTGTCATATAAAAATCGCTTTTACGGGAGTACTTATTAGACTTTTTTGTTGCATATTTTATTCTCTTCATTTTTGTTATAATATACATTTTTCTGTTTTGTCGCACCGATTCCGCGATATGGTGACTCAAAAACTATCTTGCGCAAATTCTGCAAATATCTCGAAAACGGTGCGATTAAATAGAAAAATGTATATAACCAAAATTGAAAGGAATGAAATTTTCGACAAAAAATGTCCGATAAGTATTGCTGTAAAATCGATTTTTTAATATGATAGTCTTCGAAAAGTACAATTTACATTGCTAACATACAGCAGTGTACGAAACTACATCTTAAATGGTATTTAGTACTCACCGCGGAATAATAACTGCAAAGGTATGGACGCCAAGGTGGTGTCGAAATCGGGATCGTCCCCATCGAAAAGTATTTCTTCCTCGTATTCCGTAAATCCGATACTGACGTTTGTGTTACTATGGACTCTCAACATCTGAAAAAGCGTTTACATCTATTATTAAAGGAATTTTCATCATTTTGAGATTGGGAAGAAGTCTAAAATGAGTAAAACAAAAACAACATTTTTACCGTTACCCAGCCACCTAGGGGGCACGCCACTGTGTATATTCAATAATTATTATTAATCAAGATTAATCACTAATATTGAATTAAATAAAATGCAATTACTTGCCTTTTTTATTGCACTCGAAATTTGTGTAGGTTAATTTGAACAACCACGTGCGCACTTCAAATTAAGATAAACAGCTGTTTGCCCGAAGAGTGCGATTTGTTGCGGATAAAATCACGAAAAATATTTGAAAACCGCTCTGCGTCCAGGATTGAATGCCAGCGCGCTACGCGTTAGTGGCCGGTCGGATTCGTAATTAAATGAAAGAAAAAAATTAAGAATGGCATGGATCGTTCTCTCGTCAGACAACTTTGATAAGAAAAAAAAGTTACTATAATTAAATTCTATTTATATCTACAGCCACTTGTCAACATTATCACATTACCAAGTGATTTTAGCTCTGCATACTTTGGCTATTTTTGTTTAAACGCATAAATTAGAAAACTTTAAAACAAGCACCCATCGCTTATTTAAATTCCAACAGGTTTTTGGTTCTAAGATACCATACCGGGTGCAGAAAAAAAGTTTTACGGAATCTCCGAGGTCGGCAAACTCGAGGCTAAAAACTTGGCATTTTTTTATTTTTCAACTGTTATTTTTTATTTACAAGTCAACTTTTACTTCTTTGGGGGACCAAAACAGTTTAATTTCTAGTGCCGAATTATTTAGTCTCGAAATTTCATTTTGCTTCTCAGTTTTTGTTGACGCTAAAATCATCTATAGATTATAATCAAGATAATGAAGGAATAGGATACTAACCGATATTACTATCGTGGAACTCGACGGTGGATGCGGTAAACTCTTTTAGAAAATTTATATTATCTTCGCACACCTGCAATGCCAACAAGGTCCCTTTCGATATGGCCGCCCCCATACAGTGTATCTTAATTTCACTTTTACCATTTTTTATCATTTCATCGCATTTTTTCGACAAACCCTAAAAAATCCAAATCAGAAAAATTCATCGCGATAGACGTCAAACTCACACTTATACTGGATTTATTTCCCACGTAAATCACACATTCGTTTCTTTTGGGTGCGAGACGTTTCTGTATGTAGTAATTTCGAGCAGACATCCTTTTCAATTTATTTACATTATTTGATTTTGTTTCCATCTTATTTTTTATAATTAAACTAGTAAAATTGAACTCCGAATTTGTGTTTTGAATTTTTAGAAACATATGAATTTGCACGTTGGTAACACTGCGTTGCTATGGCGGCGGACTCTTGTTTGATTAATTAACGGTTGTTTTCGAGCGCTGTCGTTTTACAAAATGTAGCAGTACAAATTATTCAAGAAAATGTTTAATTTTAGTTCAATATTATTTATAAATTAAATTACAATTTTCTTACTCATCATTTAACGTACAGGTGAGTTGAGACGCATTTCTTTATTGTCTAGTCCAGTAGAACCTACGAAGTGAGGTTACAGTAAGAACATTCACCAAAATTTTTTCCTATCACTTTCGCAATAACAAAATCGCTTCAATAATAATTCTTCGGGGGGTCACAATGTTTGGAAAGTGGTATAAGATACTAAGATATTTATGCTTAATACAAGTGCGGTATACCGGTGTCACCAATCCGGGACATCAGCAGCGAATGTGTTAATGAAATCATCACTGACATAACTTTATTTTCAGAGTTGACATTCATTCCACTTTCCAAATGATAAGTTAAACCACTCCTGAAATATGTATTCAATCACTTGGACCAATTGGATCAACCATCCGTTCCAACCACTTTCTAAAATTTACTGTTTGATTTTGAAGCAACTACGACAAGCTCCCCATAAAAAGGTTAGTATTTTTAAAAACTGCTATCGGTGCAGCTATTACTTCGTTCAGAAATAATTTTGAAATGTGATTTTTTTGCTTAAACTTGGGTTCGGGCAAATATGTAGAGGAAGGTAGGTTATGTTAAGTTAGTTCTTAAATTATTCAAAATGTAAAATTGCAATCTTACTAATTCATTCATGCTATTCAGTGGTAAACGCATAATGAAGATCCTATTTGAATTTTAAATTTATGGCAATTAACAGATCATATTATTTAATTGTTAGTTGCAATTAATAACATACATTTAATTTTTATTACCTCTTGTATGAAAGGTCGTGGTTTAATGTTTTCTATTGAAAATTGCAATTTCCTACGTAACGTAACGTAACGTAACGTAACAATAAAATGTACAAAAATTAGTAGTATTATTTATACTAAGATTTTGTACTATGACCTGTTGTAACTCTCGTTTTATAAAGCAAATAAAAACGTCTGTTAATAACATTGTGCCAACAGCCTCATAAATTCTACATTTGTAATAAAACCTGTAAATTTGCTCCTTGGGTAGTCAAATAGCTATTTTATTATGTACAAGATCACGTTTTTACTTCGTGCATTAGCACTAACTTGCTAGCCTTCTATAAATCTTACCTTCTGATTTTACTAAGAATAGGATTACCATTTTGCTGTTGATACAAGTAAAACTGTTCTGCTAATTTAATTTGAATGTGATTCATATGAACAGAGGAGCACAAAGCTAGATTATTAGATGCTCAAGAACATATTGAACAATTTCAAGATTTTTCTTCCATCTGGCTTTTTAATGAAACTTCTCGAGTTATGAGCAGACTTAGTAAGGTCGTTATGTCCAAATAATCCCCCTGAACATGCAATACTTCTGTTGTCGCTCTTTTGTGTTTTAACCGTTAGGGTAGTCTGGTAGTCTTCATTCAAAAAGTCGACCAAATCCTTTTTAAATTATACCTGAAGTTGCATTCTCTCATTTATTTTTAACTTTATGGCATAAATGAACATAAACAAACTTCTAGAGAATTAAATTTTCAACAAAAACTATTTATACATTTTTCTATTTCGTTGCACCGTTTCTGAGATACATATGATAATATTTTTTGTATTTTACAAAATAGAAAAATGTATAGGTACAAAATTAAAGATAATGAAATTTTTAACAAAAAATGTCCAAAAAGTTTTGCCTTAAAAGCGATTTTTATATGTCTAAGTGCCCAGTCAGAATCATTTTAATGTTAACGTAATGTTAACGAATGGGATCTTTGGATTGGTAGATCAGCAGAAACATGGATTTTGATTGGAGCATTTTTTAACATTACGTTAACGTTAAGCTGAGAACACACAGCTATTTGCTGCGCAGTTTTTGCATAAGCTGAATGTCAGGTTGACAGTAATCAAGTTTTCATCTGTAGCCGCTTCAAAAGTTCACCCAAGTTAATAGTTTTTACTGCGCTCGCAACTCACAAATGTGTCGATTCACATTAAGCTACTTTGAAACGATTTGCGCGTTAAAAATGTTGCAGGTAGCACTACTGCACGCGCTGCTTTTTAGGTTGCAGCAGTATTCACACGACAAACAGCTAAAGTTGCGCAGCTTTTTAATCGGCAGTGCAGCAAAAGTAGCTGTGTGTGATATCACCTTTAACATGATTCTGACAGGGCAGTAAAAGCGGTTTCAAATTGTGCAATTTACATTGTTAACATAGGAATGGCCGGATATTTTCTTTAGTAATTGTATATTAATAGACTAAATAAAGACTTAGAAGAAGGTCTAAACTTGTTCAAAAAACGAAGTGTTAACAGGTATATATCTTGGCAGCTGCTCGAAAACGCATTTTTATCGGCTTGTTCGGAGGTGGTCAAGACGTTAAATCACTTGACACACTTCGGTTCTAGTGCTTCACTAAATCAGTGACGAAAAGTAAATTTAACCTCGCAACTCTTCCACCTACTACAGCAAATATGGCTTGAACACGAAACAGATACCACGGAGTGGGGTTGGATAAAAACTGATTGCGGATTAGAACCGATAACCACCACCGCTGCACCCGCCCCGGAATCGTTGCTCAGAACGATTTCGTGCAAATATAGAATGAATTGCGGAAAAATGTGTGGATGTGGTAAGACAGGGTTGAAATGTTTTGTTATATGACATAACTGCAGAACGACAATAATAATAATAATAATAATAACATAAATTTATTTCTGATTATATGTACAAAAAAATTAGCACATCAAAAAAGAAAGAATGTCAAAAAGGAAATACAATTTCTCTTAGAAAAAATCACATGTATTCTTCAACACCGTATGGTTCCAGGTCTATTAGTAGTTGGTGCACTAGCATTTTAAAGTCCTCTAATATTGTTGTTGTTTTTATATGTGTTGGCAATTTATTATAATACTTTATGCACGAATAATAACAGTTTTTTTCAGTTGTTGTTAACCGATGACTTGGTACTTTGTAATTTATACTTCTTGTAGGGTAGTGGCTCTTCTCATTGTAATGTTGCAAAAACAGTTGTTTATTTTTAAAAACAAATAGAACACATTCCTGAATGTAGATTGCGTATACTGTAAGCAGCTTGTTTTCTTTGAATCGTTCTCTGCACGTTTCTTTAAATTTTAAATTTAGAAGGACTTTTATTGCCTGTTTTTGCATTTTAAAAAGTTTACCAATTTGTCCACCTCCGTAAAAAATGATCCCATACCTTAATTTTGATTCAAACGTCGCTTGGTAAACTGTCTTGAGCACTTGAAAGCTCACGTATATGATATAACTTTTAGACCATATACCGTTGCGCATAAACTTGTTCCGACTTCTCGTATGTGCTCTTCCCATGTAAGTGCATTATCTATATGTATTCC
This sequence comes from Cantharis flavilabris, assembly GCA_949152465.1. Classification (NCBI taxonomy): domain Eukaryota; kingdom Metazoa; phylum Arthropoda; class Insecta; order Coleoptera; family Cantharidae; genus Cantharis; species Cantharis flavilabris. The sequence goes on from OX424438.1 coordinate 8,570,590, forward strand.
AAGGAATTTTGTGCTGTTGCTAAGCTCATATAGATCGCCACATATTTTCGCGTTTTCGGGTGCCTCAATTCGAGAATGTGTTGTTCTGAAGAGTACTATTTTTGTTTTCTGTTTGTTCAACAGCATCCCATTTTCAAAAAACCATTTTCCCACATTTTCCAGAATCTCATTTGAAGAATCAATTACTTCAGGCCACGTCTCTTCTTGTATTAGTATACTGGAATCATCAGCATAATTGGTTGCATGTTCTAGATCGTTTAGATATATGATAAATAGCAATGGTCCGCCCACACTAACCTGTGGTACGCCCGTTGCTATTTCTTGACTTTCCGAGTGATATTCAACTTCATCTTTAGTGATGGATACTATTTGCTTTCTATTTGTAAAGTATGATTTAATCCAATTAAGTGCACTTCCAGTTATTCCATATTTTGTTAACTTTTCAAAAAGTATTTCATAATCCACACAATCATATGCCTTTGTCAGATCAAGGAACATTCCCAGTGCCATCAATAATGATGATGGTGATATTGACAACCCTACACAATCAACATTCAATACGGATACTGCTGAAACCCAAAATTTCGAAGTTTCCGAAGCTAAAATCGATGATATTGATTTGACAGGACCATTGTCGAAAAGAAAGAGAACCATATAGTTCCGATTCTTTAATTTATTAATTAATTCTTTAATTCTCTACAATTTCGTTTATGTTCATTTATGCCCTAAAAAGTTAAAAATAAACGAGATAATGCAAGAGTTTTACTTCGCCGCTTTTTCAGGTTTAATTAGAAAAATATCGATTTCAGAAAAAAAATGTGGAAATTTGTCTTGACGATTTTTCGTTAAAATTGAAAATAGCGGAGTTATTCAAGAAAAACAAATTTTCATAAAATTTGGTCGACTTTTTGAATGAAGACTACCAGTGACTCCCCCCAACGGTTAAAACAAAAAAGAGTAACAACGGAATTATTGTACGTTCAAAAGTACGTATTGACTGTATTAACTGCAAAAAATAGTAGCAATCGAAGGATAAATTTGGGGATTTCTGGGTAAATTTACCAGATTTTGGGACGTTTTCCCACAATATGTTCCTTACATTCCACCACATCTCACCCATATTTTTCAATATCTACACAACACTACATCTTACCCAGATCTTCCAAACATTTTTTTACATCTGCTTTGTGTACACCACATCTTACTGGTGGCTTACTTCTCCACATCAGTTTTTTGATTAATTACTTTTGTTACTCGAATAACAATAATATGCAGACCAAATATATTTGATCGAAGCAAATAGCATTGGCTATGAAGAAACAGATACTCTTGCTTACTTTTGGCACAGGTAGTTTCACGTAAGACGGTAGGTCTTTTCATTTGTTTGCACTAAGCATTGGTTCTTTGCTTGCTCGTTTCAAGTTAATGCAAGCAAACTAACAGACCTAGCATTAGGTCATTAGTTGTTTAGAAGTTCAGATACTCGGGGTATGTATGATTATTATGAGGTTTGATCTTCTCAAGGATTGAAATTTCGTTCTGTACAAATAGTTCGGTAGACCATTTTAATATGCTGTTTTTTTATAATATTAATATTATAAATGCAGAAAGCTAATTGTATAGAAGACACGACTTTTCAAATAAGATTTTGAACTATGAGCTATGACCTAACGTAACTCTCGTTAAGCAAATAATTACTGCTGTTAATAACACTGTGCCAACAGCCTCATAAAATCCACATTTGTAATAAAAACTGGAACTTGACTGCCTTGACAGTGAAATAACTATTTTATTATTCTACAATGTCACGTTGTTACACCGTGTAAAGACAAGAGTATTTCTGGAACATTACAATAAAATTAAGAAACTCCTGTTTTCCTAAACATCTTTTTGAAAAATCGTGGGTCAATTTAATAAAAGTAGCAGAAGGGGGTGGTAAAATGGCAATCCTGTAGGTATTCTCTTCATCAAATCGAATTTTTTATTTTTTCAGGGCGAAAAGGCCAAAAAAACTTTTTTATATTTGATTTCAATTAGACTTTAGAGAAACAATCACATGTTTGAACCTCTCCAAAAAGCACTATTTTAAAGTAGCATTAATTTTAGGAAATAGTAGAAGCAAGAAATTATAAAGTTTTTAAATTTTCTTTATTAGGCTTGGTCAGTACTGGCATTTAGCAGTAAATCTTACATCTTTAAAGGAAGTGTTAAGCGGAGAGGTTCAAAACACCCTGACCTGAAAACTCGAATTTGTTTGATTTTTGACAAATTTTGCCATCTTTCTGTGTAAGTCTGCTGTAGAGAACTTATAATTAGTTTAAGCACAAAAATTGCATTTCAGAGTTTAATATTGTATTTAATTTATAGTACAATTTTGAGATCCTAAAAATTGGCATAACATATTATTTATTCAGGAATACAGTACATTGATTTTTTTGAAATTTATTTTACAGATTTGAGATATTTCCGTACAAAATTGGAATTAACAAATATGAAACAAGAAAATACATACGTAAAGATCAATTGAATCTCTATAGCTATAAGTAATTAATGGATACAAATTCTTGACGGTTTCTTCGCACATTTAAATTTTTGTTCATAATATTTAAAATATATATTCACTTTGGTATTCTTTCAAAAAAAATTTCGACCGAGTACTTGTGTTACATATTAAAATTGGTTCAAGTATTCAATATTTAAAAATAATGGAACCGACAGAATTTCATAATTAAGGTTATCAATCGAGGTTGGGAAATGAAACGTCAATTTTATTTTTGAAATGTTTTAACTTCCCATAGTTGTAGCAGATTCTACCCCGTTTTTAAAATCTTATTATTTCCTTCATCTTTGGGAAGAGAAAACGATTTCAAGAATTCAATTGGTTTTTAAAAAATCGGAATTTCTATCAGCTGCATTTGGTTGTACCCTTCATTTAATCTTAAAGTTTGTACCACGCATTGAGATAATAACTGCGACAATATAAAAACACAAATTACTGAAAAAAAAAAAAAAATTCAGTCGTACATTATTCTGCTCGGAGGATACTTATTGGTTTCAACTATTATTTGATATTTCGACATACTAATTTAATGAAACCAAATTTGTTCTTACATTTAGTATTTTTATTTTTTCCAAAAAATGCAAAACACTTGCATTATATGGGTATCTTTTAAAATTTACACCTAGGATTTTGTTCTAGTGCATAATGCTTCAACTGTGGTTTTGTAATAATTAAAAATGTTTCATTTCTTTAAGTATTCTTTGAACTTTGATTTTAATTTGGTTAGAAATGAACATTTGATTGTGATTTAAATGGTTTTAAACAAATCTTCAAATTTGTTTTTGTCTAAATTCTGATTAGTTATATATAATTTTAAATTGATTAAAAAATTTTTCCACTTGAAGTTGTTATTATGGATTTTGCTTGCATAAACCGAACTAAAATTTTGTTTTCATTTTTTCACAATCATGTAGATTTCTTTTCTTCTTTTAACCATATTATAAAATCCAACTTCAAAATAACATTTTTTTATGTAATTGGGTTGCACACAAAATATTTGAATAGGAAACATAGCTCTATCTTTTGCTCGTTTTAAGTACATTTTATGTTGTTAATAATAAAGATTTGCTGAATACTATTTATTTAAAAGAAAAACATGCTCAAAATTATTTATTCGAATTTGAAGTGTATCAGTGAAGTAACAAAGTACCGAGATAAATGAAGAAAGAAAATGAAACTTCACCAATCTGTATTTGTAAATACATAAAACTAATATTTACATTTTTACTTGTTTAGGAGTTAGAAAATCTTAGAGAATCTAAGAATGTAAACAGTGGTCCTCTCTCATGCAAATTGTTATGCTTTTTTACTTTTTGAAATTGAATATTATGATTCTGTGCATTTTGCATTTACAAATACTGGAGATCATTTAAATCGTTTACGCTAAGTCAAAACAGCGAAATTATTTCAACAATAATTGTGTTTGATAATTAAATAATTACTTGAAAATATTTTCAAAACTGAAACAATTTCACTATATCAATTCATTGGTTCAGTTGTGTTAATATAGTTAAACCAGATTTAGTATTGATAACCACATTTCAAGTTGAGTTTTCTTTTCTTCACTCAGAAGAGAATATTAATAAATATTTGGTTTATAAAATTTGCTGCATATCTCTTTAGTTACATCGAAAACGTTTTAACAATTTTATCTGAGAATTCATTGTGAATTAGTATGTGAATTGTTCTTGTTTTACTAAATTTGAATCGGATATTAGTTTAATATGTTCTTGATTTCTTTTCTCGGTGATACATGAAGTTAAATTCAAGTTTAATTAAAAATAGTACAAGACAAATATGTTTTCCGTTTCTTCTCTAATCCAAAATTTCCGAAATCTGGTAGTAATGGATCAGGCTTTATTAAATCCAAATATTTCGATTTCATCGTGTAAAACTTATGGTCGATCATAAATATTAAGAAAATTACAACGAAATAAGAAAGCGAAAGAGTGGAAAGTGATGCCGAGTGAAATCGAAGCAAACACTGTTGGAGAGACTTTTATGTGCGTTAAAAGCTACTAATGTTATTCATTCTTTCGCTTTATTAATTAACTTGTCGTTTTCCTTTCGTGTTTAATATTCTTTGAATTGCCTTTGAATTTTGACCTGTATTTATATATTTGTGAAAGTCGAATCTCTCGCGTCGAAATTTTTTGAAAAAGTTGTAATAATTATATGTTTTTTGAGATCTGTTATCATATAATTTTTATGAAAAATGTTGAAAAATCCTTCAATATTTAGTATCCATTTATTGCTATAGTTTTAAATTACTTACGAGAAATAATTAGTTGGTGTAATTTTATCAAAAAATAAATTATGTAAAACTTGACAATTTTGTGCCTATTTGTTGTTGATTGATTTGCTTTTGTCCTTTTAAATTTTCATTCATTCCAGTTTTTTGAAATTTTCTTTTATTTAATTTTTCTTAATTTTAAAGCTTCATTTTATTTAGTTTTCTGAAAGAAAAAGATAGGAAATTAAGTTTTCATGAGCAACTGAATTTTATGTACATCGTGACCACGAATAATGAAGCTTACGTCAGAACCATCTGAATCGAGCATCGACAACTGCCCTTCTAAATTTTTAATCAACAACACAGGTGCAACAAAGACACTTAAATGAATGTGTCGTAATTGTTTCATTTTTGACACATCGAAAATTATGCAAGCTTCATTTTTCTTGATTACGACTATATCTCGGTAACTTACTTAAATTTTAAAGAAATAACAGTGCTGGTTTTATTTTACTTTTCCATTTTTTGAAATTGCACTTCACCACAATATTATCTTAACCGCAAAATTTAATTTACTTCTTAATTTTATCAAAATTTGTGGTTTTCGTGGGAGCAAAATTTAAAAGTCACATTGCTGTAATTTTTAAGGTGACATTTTGTAAACAAAATCTTTTGTTTTTTATTTTATGAGCACTCCATGTTTTATTTGATGAAAAATTTTGACATACCGAATTTGAAATTTATTGCTGCAATATTACATTGTGGTATCGAACTGGAATTTTTCAATACGGTTGATTGATAAGTTTTTTCTAAAATGGATTTTAGGTTAAAAAAAAGTTAAATATTAGTTATCGGGAATTGAATAGTATATTAAAGTATAAGTGGATAATACGATCTTTAAAACACGCGCGATTTTGCGATCACGACGGCGCAGCCGGAGTGCTCGAAATAGAGCAAGTGTTTTAAAGATCATGTATCCACGAATACTTTACATAATTTTTTTTTATTGGTACACTTTGAAATCATTAATACTGGTATTGATACTACAAAAAATGGAAATAATATCTAACAATAAGTGAAATGGTCAAATTTCTAATGTGACATCAGTATACCACTGTAAGTAAGAAAAACAAAAATTAATTTTACAATCTGTCACATAAGATATTTGAATATTAAATATTAATTATAAAGTTGATATTTTTTAACTTCACGCGTCTTAGGTTGTTGTGAAGTTGCCATGGTAACTTTAAAACACGCGCGTTTTTGAAAGTTGGATTTAAGCACGCTGAAGCATACTTTAAATAAGCATTATAGGATACCAATAAAAAAAAAATTATGCTTTTGTAGAGCCTAATTAGAAAAATCTAATTTATGTGATTTTCTAAATACAATTACTGTTTTTTTGCAACACGAAGTAATTTTATTATTTTTGTAGGTTGAAAATGGACAACAGCGTTGAAGCCAAATTTACCACTTTTTTGGAAGCAATAGCGGGGTAATCTTTTAAATAATTTAACAAATTCTTGAGTTTTCTTCTTTATTTCTTGTGAAAACTAAATTATTTGGAGCTATCTTCTTAAACCTGTTAATTTTCTTCAGCTTACCTGCTTTACTCTGCTCTTTCTGTGCTTCCAAATTTTCCATCTTGGTAACTCGATCCTGAACTCCTTTTTTTCGCATAAAAATTTCTTAAGTTTTAATTTTTTTTATTTAATTTTACAATTTTTGTTTACATATTTCAGGCGTTTAGAACAAGTTTGAAACATTACTACATGCTGATTAAGTTATTACAAAATAAACATTGCAAACAAAATGTTTTTAGGTATAGTTATATATTTGAAATGTTCTAGAATCTAGATAAATTACTAAGTAAAACCCCAACATTAAATTCTTTGACGACACTGTCTACAGAAACAAAAGTTTAACTTTGCCATTTAAAAATTAAACGTTATTAAGAAATTCAGAAATGTATATTTAATTATATTGCTATTCTGTATTTACCTATTCGAAAATATTTACACTGCCACACACATATCTGAAATCGGCATTATTGTTCTAAAAATTGACTGATTTTTTTGTTTTTATAATAGTTGGATTTATACAAGAACTCCATCTTCTTTTAAAAGGAATTTTGCTTAAAATTTTATTTGTCCTTTAATGTTGTAGTTATACGTTGTAACAAGTTGTATCGACATTTCGTCAATTTTCTTTTCTTTAATTGCTGTGTTGTGATGTAGAATTTGTAAAAAAATTTGTGCGTAGTTCAAGTATAAAAAAAAAATTATTGTTTGTCAAGCAAGTTTCGCTGCATTAATATATACTTTTATTAAATTATTAAGCACACATTTTCATTTGTTGCTGACCAGTTTTCGATAAGATCGTTTATTAATAAAATTAATTCTTCAAAATCTATGTAGTAATAAAATAATTCATGAAATAGGGGCTAATGTAAAACTCATAAACGTACTCCAGTTTGGGATACGTAACTTCAGAGACCAAATAAAAAAAAAGTAAAAAAGATCACTTCATATTTGCATTAAAATGAAAAATACTGGTACCGACAATATTTTAACCTAATGCATCTATGAAAGTCATTTCATTAAGTGGAAAATTCTTGAAAAATTAGCACTTTTGAAGGGAATTTTATTTTTAAAATTAAATTTTATTTTTAAGTAAAATGATGTTAATTATTTGTTACAATTAATTATCCAAACTCTAGAGGAAATTAGAAAAATCATTAAAAGAAACTTTCAAAAAAATAAATTTATGTTCCATTAAACTTGAAATGAGGGAAGAGTAAATTTTTACTTATTATTTGTTTCGTATGATGCACCAGTGTAGCATAGCAAGCAGGGATATTATGAAAATTAAGTCATAATAATAATAAAGTTTTTAAAACGGCCGAATATGAATTCTGAAAATAACAGATCTTCATGAAACGATAGATTTCATTATAATATACAATAATTTATTCCAATTGCAAAACGTAAATGCAACTTTGTAATTTGTTTTCTATTCTTTTGAAGGACAATAACAAAAAATTCTTGTGCTGTGAAAATCACATTTGATAATTTTTAAAATTGAAGAAAATTAATCTCAGAAAGAGTTAGATTTTCTTCATAATAATTTTAATAAGCAAAACAAAGAAAATTATTAACCAAGTATTTTGGATTCAAATGAAAATTTGTGTAATTGCTAGTAATAATTCCGATAATATTTTCTGCAGTTCTGTTGGACTATAAAAAGGCAACGTTCAATATTTTCGAAATTGGCATGTAGTTTTTTATGATAGCAATTGTTAATATAAATCACTTTTAGGGATTGTTCCTTTTCAAAGGCGTTAGAAATACCGTAAGAAGTTATGATAAAAATATTAAATTTAATCTTTGTCGTCAGTGAATTTAATGTTGGGGTTTTTATGATTGTAAATTGTAGATATGTAAAATATTTAGTAATAGGCGTGTAATAATTATTTAAAAAAATAAAATGTTTTCTTGCATATATGGAGTGGACGAATGGTGTTTTATTATCGGTTAATTCTGTAAAAAAAAACATTTCTTTATATTCTTCATTTTTCATATTTCATAACAACGTGAAATTTGCACAAGAAGGAAAGGTATTTTAAAATACTTAAACAATCGACCAGAAGGGGGAGTATAAATTCTCCATAATATGCATTATGACTTAATGAAATAATGAGTAAAAATTCAAATTGACTCGTTGACAATTTCCATAAAAGAAAGACTCACGATTACAGGCTGGAAGTCTTAATTTTTCAATAATTTCAATGTTTTACATTGCAAAATTTGAAAGTTGAAATATATTTACCATCGGCTATCAGTGATGTCGGTTCGGATAGCAGTTGGTGATGTTGATTTAAGCTTCGTTGTATACTTCAAAACTATTCTGGTTACCATTTCGATTCCACTCCTAAATTAAAAACAATTATTAGTAAATAGAAATTTTTACCCCCGTATTCATAAAATAATTTGAGATTTACAACAGGTTTACAAACCCATTTTAAGGAATGTGTCATAAAGCACCAATCACAAATGTTCATTAGCCTTACATGTAAGGTTTTAATTGGTTGTTGAACTTTAATCAGTGTTTTAACTAAAATAGGTTTCAACACTCTTAAATATTTTTATGAATACAGCGGTTAGCTTGCAAGCAGTTCGGGAGGAGTTTGTATTCTCACTAAATCTATCGATCAAAATATATAAAAAGAATCTATTAGTCCGAAAATAGATGTACTTAAAATTAGTATTTCTACTACTTGGATAATTTTGTAAAATTCGTGTTGATTAGTAAGAAAGCGAGGACTGACTTTATAATACTCTTTTACATAGTTAAAATAATCAAATCCATAAAATGAAGTTACTCACCATATATTTAAGCATGAACTTAATAGATTGTTTTACATTTCTGGTACGAATGAATAATATCAGTTACATTTTGAACAAAAAGAAGCAGGATGAATGCCAACGCTAGCATTCATTGCGCGCAAATGGCGGGCGCGGCGCTCTTTTAACCGCCATATTGCGAAGCGTTCTCATAAGTCATCAAGTAGTTGTGCATTTTGTTGAACCCGGCCTCGAGCAATGAATCCTGCCCATAATTTGCCAATTTCGAAAATGCTCGGACTTTTTTAAGAAAAATATTATGCAAACGTAATCTAATTTTAAATCTGAAGATGATAAACATTACACGAAAGTAAAATAAGTTTTTTTTAAAGAGAAAATGTAAATTAAAATAAGTTACCAAAAATACATGTAAATAGGACTCGAGGTATAAATTGGTCAAACTTGAATGATTTATTCTATATAAAAGCTAAAATATACTTACCTTTTATTTAAATTATTATTCTTCACTATTTAAAGAAAAAATGAACTCCTGACTTTGCATTTGTTGAACGCAGCCAAATCTTGAAAAAGTTAAACTTAATGTCCGATTTCTTTCCAACATAAATGACGCAATGGTCTCTATCGAAGTAGTGCGAGGAACGCTTCCGAATTTCCTGGCTTTCGGTGAACACACTTTTCAGTTTATTTTGAATTTCCGTGGTTTTGATTAAATTAAGTTAGGTTTATGTGATTTTTTGAATTTATAGAAACATGACAATTTGAACGTTGGTACTAGGTAGGGTACTACTGTGTTGCTATGGTTGCGGAAGTTTGTTGTTCCGCTTATCCGTTGGCGAAAATGTAGTCTACAAAGTTTATATCAAGAAAGACATTTTATTATTTGTTTAATATTTACAAAACTTTAGTTAAATTTATAAATGCTGTATGCTTAACCAACATCATATGTACAGGTGAGATAATACGCAATTATATATTTTGTGGAAGGTGAACCCTAACCTACGATTCAAATCGCCTTTTCGCATTTATTCATATTTTGACACAGACAATTTTTTAACATAATTTGACCAATCAGTTAAATGCAAAACTTGTCAATTATTAAAGACAGTTTTGTTTTCAGATATGGAGATTCCAGTTTTTAAAGTAGCAAATACAATAACTCCCGCAATGTAAAATTGAATCGACTACACGAGTTGGATTTAAATTTGCCAATGTTGAAGTTGGAGGAACGCTCGGAACAATAATGTACGGTAAGTTTTTTTAATTTGACTTTATTTAATTTCAATGACACAATACAGTACAAATTTAAAGATATAGACACTATTTGTTGACAAAATATATTCATTTATTTAAAATTTAGTTTACAGAATTGAGATATTTCGGAAACAAATTTGGAATTAACAAACAAGAAATGACATTGTGGCGAATCTTTATAGCTATAATAATTATTAATGGATACTAAATATTTAGTTTTTCTTTATTTGTTTCAAACAACATTATTACTTCTCGGACGCAACTTAAAATATTTTATCTCATTCTAAAATTGATTCAATTGTTTAGCATTTCGAAAACAATAAATTAACCTTAAGAAGATTAATGTAATCTGTCTTTAGTATTTCATAGATTAAAATTATTTACAATTAGGTTATCAAATGCCAGGTCAATTTTCTTTTTGAAATGTTTTACTCAAGTAGCTACTCGAAGTTGTAGTAGATTCGTTACTATGTTTATTGTGAAGAATAAAACGTTTTTAAAAAGATAATTGGTTTTCTTAAAGTCGAAATTTTGAATTAACCGCATTTAATTATATTTTTAAAAAGTTTTTTCCATACAACTTGCAAAGAAAGAAAACAAAACGCTACTTACAAATTTTTTTAAGGGTTGTAGTAAATTAGACCCTTCGGATTAGGTTAAATTGTGTCCACACACAGTTGTCTTTGTTATTTGCACAGTCTGAACAAATCAAACTGATGCAACGTGCGCCAAAGAATTTAATCCAAATAATATTAACCGGAAAGTACTTTTCTTTACAAATTAATTACTAGCCAGTTAACCCAGAATACCCAAAATTGAAAATGTGCACTATTTACTAGCATTTTGTGTTACAATATCACCATAAGACTTCCCAAGACAATCAACGATTGACTTGGATGTCTTGAGCTTTTTAAAGCAAGTTGATACTGAGAGTTTTTTTTTATCAAAAAAATGTTCCACTTCTTTCACCAATAATTTTAACTGATTTCTGAATTTCTTATTAAACTTTAATTTGGTTAAAAATGGATTACTGGTTGTGATAAAAATGATCTTAAACTTTGCAATGGATTTTGAAAAAAATCCACTGGAGTTTATAACGAAATTTTGTATTGTATCTTTTGTATCCGATGTTTTCAAATTGAAATTTTTATTGTTCTTGTTATGTAAAAATCAAAAATATTAATTTCTTTTCCTCTTTTTCCCTCATTACAAAATGTTGAACCAAAAGTTAGTTTTTCTTCAAACTTTCTCAATGCAATTTCGACTTATTTCGAGAGATGGAATTGCTGTTAACGGATGAACAACCAAATCGAAAAAAGAACAATTGCAAATAAAAAGTCATTTGTCAAGATAAAATCCATGTAGTCTGACAACAAAATGAAAAATTGATCTCGGCAAAATGATTTTCAATTGCAAAAGTTGTTTGTTCTTAGTTTGAAGTTTTTCTATTGTTGACGACAAGTTCCCCTTTTAAAGGTGAGCAATTTCCAAAAAACCAATAAGCCAAACATCGGTAATGTTTTGCTTCTTTATTAATTAACAAAATGCGTTACTTGTAAATTTAAACTAAAATTTGCCGATTAAAAAAGAAGAACCAATTAAAATGATAAAAGTTTGCTGGAATTTTAAAATTTTGCAAAGCTTTGCAATTTCGTCGAAATAATCAGTTTAAAATTTTAAATCTTGCAAAGCTTTGCAAATTTCATTGAAATAATCAGTTTAGGTACAAATAAAATTTTGAGTCAAATGGCATTCAGGAAATATTCGAAGTACTGTTTTAGTATTTTGTGACCACATTGGTGCATTTCACAGTTACAATTAAAAATTTATACAACATTAATAAGATGTTTTATCTATGTACAGCAAAATTGTAAATCTTATATGATAATTTTTCTGTTCATAATTTAACAAAATATTAAAGCTGCAATATTCATTTGTATATCAAATGAATATGTTTTAACTCGATAGGTTTTCTCCACTAAGAAGAGAATATTATTATAAATATTTTGTTCATAAAAGTTGTTATTTCTCTAGTTATGTTCTGCAGGTTTTAACAATTTCGATTCAGGATAATTCGTGATTACCCTGGTTTTTTTTTCGAAATTATATTGTTGTCGTGAGAGACTTGCTCCTAAATTGTTATTCCTATATTGGTCTGTTTTATTGTCGATTTGTTTTTTAAAATACTTTTACCCAAAATCGTAAAAGGAAGCAAATTTTATGTCCATCTTACTCGTAGAAAATAATAAATCTGTGAAGTACTAAGTAATAAGGTTCCAACGTGAGGTTCAATAAAGTTTTCATTCTTGACTAAAATTTTGAACAGTTAAACTGGCTTTATATACAAACATATATGTATAAAATTCATTATCAAATAAGTCTACCGAGTTACAGGAAATTGTGAGAAATATTTAAAACATTTAGTATCCATTTCTTATTAGTACAATTTGTAAATTGAATAATAATTATTGCTGGTCATGTAATCTTTTCTATCAATAAATTATGTGTTATACTCTTACTATTTGTGTTGGTTGTTGATTAATTAACTTGGGCCCTTTTGAAATTCTGAGTTTTCATCGATGATTGCGAATAAATTATCCCATCTAATTAATGTCTTCATTTTCTTCTTAATGTTTTCTGGTTGTCTGGAACATAAAAATAGTTTTTCTAACAAAGAATTTCGCCTAAAGTACATTTTTTTACTTACATTTTTGCTTACTGCAGTACTGACATTACTTTGGAATTCGTTTTTGAAGTTACATGTCACTAAACTACCAAAGTTTAATTCATACTTCAAAATTTTATCAAAAATTGAGGTAGCGAAATTTTTAGCCCACATTAATTATAATTTTTGAGTTTTGTGAAACAAATTATTGTTTCTTAGCTACGGATTATATGGCTCTTGATTATTTTTTTTTAAAGTTTTATCCAGGGTGGGTTTGTTTTTAGGTTTTTAACTTTCTCTCTGTTTTATGTTTTCATCAAAGAAGTAACAGCAAGGATAGAAGATATCGAATTAAAAAAATAATTTTTTTTAAATTAAATATTGAAAATAACTGAAGTGCTCTGCAACTTCTTTTCTAATGACAATCCTTCTTAAATGGGCTGTCGAGAAGTTAATCTAAAAACGTGAGACAAAAATCAGTTTCTTGAAAATTTGATAATATGCAATAAATGAGTAGGTACTTTCTTGTAGGAAATTTTATCAGATTCTATTTTGTCCATAACCACTTTTTGGCTAGGGCTAATCGTTTTCGAGATATAAGCAAATCCTGCGCACCCCCTTCATTGCCTGGACTATCTGTAATACAACAGAAGTGTCATGTTTTAATAAGGTGATGTAATTTTATTTTTTTTGTAGGTCGAATTTGAGATGACGACTCACCAGGTTTTGTACCTCTTCATGAAAATTTTCGGTAAGTTTTAAATTATTGACAGTTTATACTTAAAAAAAAAAAATTATTTTATACACGACGATTTCATTTAATTATCAAAATCAAAATGGGATTTGCTGGACTACTCTTAATCATTTTAAACTATTACTCGTATACCTTCTTCACCCTTCTCACGTCTTAAAATTTATAACTACATCATTTTTCTAACCTTCGACTTTTAGTCAAACTAAACTATTTAAACTGTTACTTTTAGTCCAGTCAACGGGGATTAAAAAGGGCCTTTTGCTTACAAAAGGTGGTGCAAAAGTGAATTTTATATGTGGTATTTAGTATCGGGTCCTGATGAAAAATCCAAGTTTTCTACCTCTGGGGAGGTCTGCGAATTCCGCCATATTGGATTAAAGGTACAAAAACTTGGCTTTTTCAAAATAATTCTTCAACGCCTGATCTTTCGACAACAGTGTCTTATACAAATTTGAAGAAGACTAATGCCCGCACCTATAGTTGATACTTCGCCCGATTTCAGACTTGAGTCAGACTTAAGTACGAAATCGACCAATCATAATAAACAATTTCGTACTTAAGTCGTGCTCAAGTTTTGCTGGAGCCAAGCATCGACTATAGGTTCAGGCATTAATTCCCTAAATTTCTTGTATGAACACTTTCTTTGTAAGTCTGATGTGTAACGAGTTACAGCGCCGGAAACGTAAACATTTTTCAGAAAAATCGTTTTTTTTTTCATTTTAAGAAATCACTTATAGCTATTTATTACATAATTAATTATAATAATTTTGTAAATTCAAACTTACTCATTTTTACACCACCATGAGGTACATTGATAAAAAGTCACCCATCAATCGATTACTTTCCCCCCAATATCATCGGTATTCCTTAAGCGTAAGCGTTGTCGTTGTTTTCGATGGATATCCATCTGATGGCGAAAAGAAAAATATGAGAGCGCAGAAAGACTTGTACGACCGAATAAGCAGATGTCTGCGGAAGTTTTTTTTGATGAGACATGACTGTTCAAGTTTCTCATGAACGATTTTTGGCTGATGAAAGAAATAAAGCCCTTCTGATTTCCATGCTGACAAAAAAATTGTCATCAAAGCGATTTTCTTCTGGTCATCATTTGACTCTGTTCTTAACATTGGCAAAGGCATCGATCTTTTAGTTCTGCTGACAGTATTAGGATCATCTAAAACCAACATTCACATTCGCAAACTGGGGAGAGGCAAAACTGCTAAACGAGTGTATTTGGCAAATAATTTGAAAGTGAAAGAAGCAGCCGAAAACATCCTGTTTATACATGTGGTTAGCGGCTGTGATACGACATCATCCCTATTCAACCAAGGAAAAACAAATTTTTTTTCGCTTATCCAAAAAAATAAAGAACTCTATGCCGTCATTGGCATCTTCAAAGATGAAGAGGAAACCTTGGAAGAAGTCCGCTACCAACTTTTCGCAAAATCGACAATAAAAAACAAATTTAATCTAGCTTCTTTACTACCAACGGAGGACGCTGCACGATACCATGCAATTGGTACCTACCGCAAAGTCCAAAAATGGTGTGGAATACAAAATCCATCCAGCTGGGTCTGGAAACTTGGTACCTTTTGTAAGCAAGAAACCTCTATAGACTGGGCTATTTTCTTTACATAAAAAAATTCATTCTTAGGTTAAAGTTTTATTATTCTAATATTTTTTTTATATATTTTAGGTGTCGGACGTTTCAGAAAAGAAGTTGTATGTTTGAAAAATTTTTAATCGTAGTGGTTTAAATATTGTAAGTTTACACAAATTATTATAATCAAAAAATATTTGTGGTATACATTTAAAGTTCTCGACAGTAGAAACATTTTAAACCCCTACATTAAATTCTTTGATATTGTATTAAATTAAAACTATGATAATAAAATTTTATTATATTTGAAACAATAACTGAAACGGAATAGTTGGTTTAATATTGACGGCTTACTTAAACCTAGTTGGGTACTCGCAAAATCGAAAATATTTAATACTGCTTCAAACTGTTTAGGTGGCTTTCGGATAATTTTCAAATACGTGGTTTGAAGTTTATTTTGTAATTAGGTTTCCAATACACTTTTATTCGGTGTAACAAAATACATTACTAATTTGTTTTATTCCTAGTAATTGGGGAATTTCTACTTTGTTTTTATCTATTAAGACTGTTAAATTCCATTAAACCACTTTTCTAATTACATAATTAGATTCAATTGTGTGCTCAAATAATTTTTTTTAATTGGCACTATTCATTAGTGCAAATTTGTGGAGGAAGGTTTTACAAAGTTGTGTTTGCATTTTTTAAATTTTGAATTTATAAGATCCGAAGAAAACATAAACAATTTGAATTGCAAGTTCCGTGCTTTGGATACTAAAAACATTTTTGGGTCAGTAAATTTTCAGTTACATTTAAATTTTAATTTCAGAATTTGGTTATTCGGGGATGAACAAATTTGGCACATTTAATTTTTAATTTCTTAAGAGTTTATAAATTTTACTTTCTTATTTGTTGGTGGCATATTTTTGATACAATTTATTAAAAATATTATGAAAAAATTAACAAGAATTATATCAATATCAAAAATTAATACTATGAAAACTTTAAAATAATCAAATTATTACTTCACTTTTTGAGGCTTTCATTTTGATAATACTTAATTTAAAAAAATAACTACAGATTGTCATTCTAGGAAAAAATACTGGGACAAGCAGTATTTCAACAAGATGTAAATGGAAGTTATTTTTTTGGGATAAAGTGTTGTAAATCTTCAACAGCTTAAAAGTTTAAAGGCTCCATCAAATAAATGCATTAATTTCTGTTATCGGTATTTACATTTTTAAACATTTATTCGTCTTATTTTGTGTAATAGTCTGTATTATGTTATTCTCCTATAATATTTATTTCAAAACATTTCCAATATTTAGATTTTATGTGTGTGACTGTTGTTTTTTAATTTATAAAGTAACAAATTGAAAATTATGAAGCTGAAAAAAACAACAAACAAATGTTTTGCATTTGTGGAAATGAGGAAGGAGGGACTCTTATTTATTTGAGCTTGTAATTCAATAAGTAATCTAGTAATCGATTAGAAAAACTTAAGAAATTTTTTTTAAATTGGATATGTGGGAATGAGGGGTGGAAGGCTTTATTCGAGCTTTTCCAAAAATTTCACAATGAAAACAACTTGACTGAGAAATTAATTCTTTAAATTTTAAAACAAATAGGATTGTAAACCCTAATTTAAAGATAAATGTTGACATTTGACGATTGAATATGACAAGTGATTCACAAAATTATTTAATTCTTTTTGTAAGTTTTTAACTTTTGAAAACTTATAGGGGAACGTTACGAGTTTGCTCAAATTTGTCTCATGGTTTTGTGTTATAATTTGTTCTGGATGTAGTTTATGTTATAAAAGGCATGTGATTTTCCAACTAATAAATAATAATTTAAATTAAAAAATGTAAACACAACTTCGGACTTCCTTTAAAAACTGTTGCTAGCTGAAATTCATAGTTTTAAAAATTAAATATCGATATCACTTTGTAGTATCGCAATTCAGAATGCTTTCGGAAATTTTTAACGTAACCCATGGAATATTTGAGATAATAAATATATTAATAATTTTATTGAATCAAAATCCATTCAATTACGTATAAATAAATTTATATGATACCAACTTGAATTCGCAATCTTTATAATCAATTAAATTTGGATAATACATATTTTTGCTTATTCTGGTTTGAGAAGATTCGTAACATCTTCAGCGCTGCTAGCTTGGTTTTATAATATTGCTATAAAAATTAAAAACATTAAAAGTGAATTGATAAAAAATGAATAATAATGATGCTCGTAGAGACATTTATCATATCTAAAAATTTCATAAATATTGAAATACTGAAAATTAAAATAAAGTTTTGCCGTTACTATTCTAATCAAAAGTATAGTTATAATATCGTATTTGAGAAACACATTTAAATGTTTTATTGACTTTCACGTCCATCTAAATTAAACTCTCTGTGTGATAAACTAAAAAAAAAATATGTATATCACTTGGTTAAAATTTTCTAACATTTCATTTTAGCATAACTTATTTAATTTCATTCTACTGTAATAAAATTTTCATTGATATTTAGAAAATTATTGTTTTGAAAGTTTCGGATTAAGGTATCTACAAATATGGTAAATACACTAGCATCGTAAGGAAGTAACGGTGATTAAGCGTTAAACCAACGACCCAAGAGAATTAAAATTTTGATTATGATGCCCCATACAAAGCAGCATTAAATATTTTCGACATTGACAATTTCAATCTTAAGAATGCAAATTTTAGAATTAAATTACACGAAGACTTATCCGTTTTCAAATGTATTACAAGTATACGTTGTTGAAAATAAAATCTCTTTGAGAGGTCAAGAGGGCAATTTTAAGCTTAAACATTTTGACTCTAAATATTGTTGTTATCAATCGGAATTTAATGTTGGGGTTTTTATGAATATTTTTAAATATTTTATGAATACATAAGCTAAATTTTCATTTTAAACTAACAGATGTTTCGCTACTTTAAATTGTTTGTTGTATGTTACTTAACACAAATAAAATGTCTTTCTTGAAGTTTTTCTTTGCTTTTGTATGGAATGGTGTCTGTTTTTCTGTAAAAAAAAAGATACATTTTCAAGTTTATGTATAATAAATATTATGATCAATGGACATCAAGCTTGAGAAGGATGAGCAAATTTTGCTGATTTTTTTTTATTTTTCATTGTAGTGAAACTAAGCGAAAATTAGGATTTTAAAATGTAAGGAAATAAGATGGTTTTGTAAATTCACTTAGTTTTGCTTATAAATAAGTGGAGCATACATTATTAGCATGAAGACCTGAATAAATCAGCTCGGCTTGAATTTAAATCCTTATATTTTGCACTGACGTTTTAGTTTATTTTTGTTTTGAGTTTTTAACTTAATACTTAAAGGGGGGAGGGGTGAATGACCAAAATTCAATTAAATCTGGTATTAGCAAAATTTAAAAACTCTAAATTTTTTTAAACAGTTAATTTACCTTTCGTGATCGTTGATGTTGGTTCTGGCATTGTTGCATTGCTTTAATTAAGTTTGATCACCGTTCTCATCCAGCACCTAAATCAAAATAAAATATCAAAAAAATAAAAGTCGTCCGAAGCTTGCATTTTAGTTCTCGGCAAGCGGTTAGATTTCTTATCGTGAAAAAAGTACTCCGAGGATTTTTTTATTCACAGAAAATCTATCGATAAGGATATTTGAAAAAATTGCAGGTGTGGAAGTTCTAAAATGTATAAGCTTTAGCTTTTTTTCTTTCTTAAGGAAAAGTTCTGATCAAGTTGAATTTTCATAATTTGTATTTCTACTTGATTTACGATAAAAAGTAAGAACACTCACCATATTTGTGCACGTAATTTATAATTGCCTTGACATATTTAATAATACTACTAATTTTTGACTTCTTGAATATTAAAAACGTTACGAATAGTTTACTTCAAAAGACGCGACCATTTTGATCCGCCATGTTGTTTAGCATTGTTCCCATAGAGACGTCACTCACTTTCGCATTGTTGAACGCTGCCACGGCAGTGATAGTGATCAACGAACGCAGCCACAGCCAACTTCATTCGTTACAATTTTGAGATTACGAGGATTTGTGATTTATTCCGATTCGTCTGTTTACCATATTAGGTAATTCCTGTCGGTAGTTATTAAAGTGATAAAAAAGGCGTGGACCCATACGTTTACCGGTTCCGCTAAATAAATTTCAAGTTCATCAATAACGTGAATGCAGTGGTTTCAATAAATTACCGGCCTAATTTTTAATACTAGAAGATGTCGTATGCAATAAGTGAGTACAATTTTACTAATTCTAATTAAACAACAGGTGCGAGGGGTGGACGTAAATAATGTACATTTTTGACGTTTTGATGTACTTCAATTTTAGAGAGCATATACTCCACCTTGCCGAGAACACAAAGGGGGCAACCTCTAGTGTTGGGTGCAGATCCAAAAGGACAAAACTTTTTGTACACCAATGGAAATTCCGTAATAATAAGGAACATCGAGGTACTTTTTGTGTGACTTTTAAAATGCACGTATATCGACTAACTTTTCTTTTTTAGAATCCAGCCATTTCAGATGTGTACACGGAACATTCCGTACATGTCAATGTGGCCAAATATTCTCCTAGCGGATTTTACATTGCATCCGGAGGTAAACATAATTCACTCTTAATTTTGGTTTTTTTTACACTCATAATCTTTTAGACCAATCCGGAAAAGTTCGCATTTGGGATACCGTAAATAAGGAGCACATTTTAAAAAATGAATTCCATCCTTTCTTTGGACCAATTAAAGACATTTCTTGGTCGCCTGATAATCAACGAATGGTGGTGGTAGGTGAAGGCAGGGAACGTTTCGGACATGTTTTTATGGCCGAAACTGGTACCTCGGTGGGCGAGATTTCTGGTCAATCAAAACCAATAAATTCATGTGATTTTCGACCAACTCGTCCGTTTCGCATTGTTACCGGTTCGGAAGACAACACCGTAGCGATATTCGAGGGACCACCATTTAAATTTAAAATGACCAAACAGGTAAGTGACAGCATGAAAAATGTCACCAAGTTATAATACTTATTTTTGTAGGAACACACTCGATTTGTCCAAGCCGTTCGTTATTCAAACGACGGACAGTTGTTTGCGTCGGCCGGGTTTGATGGAAAAGTTTATATGTACGATGGAACCAGTTCCGATTTGGTTGGTGAAGTTGGAAGTCCCGCTCATGCCGGCGGTGTTTATGGTGTCAGTTGGAGTCCAGATAATAAACAGTTGTTGACTGCCAGTGGAGATAAAACCGCACGGTTATGGGACGTCGAAACGCGTCAACTTGTAACCGAGTTTGTTCTGGGTAATACGGTGGAAGACCAACAGGTAACATTAAAATCTAGTTTTTAGCTGAATTTTATGAATAATGATCGTTTTATTAGGTTTCCTGTCTATGGAAGGATAAATATTTGCTCACCGTCTCGCTTAGTGGATTTATTAATTATTTAGATATAAACAATCCATCCAAACCGTTACGAATTGTAAAAGGACACAACAAACCCATAACGGTTTTGACGTCGAGTGAAGATCGTACGAGGATCTTCACGGGTTCGCACGATGGCTATGTTACCACTTGGGATGCAGTAACTGGTGAGAATGATAGGATTGAAGGAACCGGTCATGGTAATCAAATTAATGGAATAAAACCTGTGGGAAATACCCTGTACACATGTGGTATTGACGATTCCGTCAGGCAAATTGATATCGAAGGTAAGTTTATACTTGATTAATAATAAAATTATTACAAACTTGTAGTTTATGAATCAACAAAACTATTTTATTTTAAGGAAATATATACTCAAGCCAAAGTATTAAATTGGATTCTCAACCACGTGGAATGGATGTGTCGAAAGAAAAAAACGTCACCATTGTTGGTAGTGTTAACGAAATAACCGTAATACAAGACAACAGAATAAGTAATGTAACCAAAGTCAATTACGAACCTTCGAGTGTGAGCATTTCGCCTGATGGACAGGTGGCAATCGGTGGTTCTGGAGATAGTAAAGTTCACGTTTTTGAATTAAACGGCACGACACTTGAACCTAAAACGGAATTAACTCACTTGGGTGCCGTAACCGATGTCGCTTATTCGCCAGACGGTAAATACTTGGTGGCGTCTGATGCAAATAGAAAATTAATTCTTTACAGCGTCGAAGAAAATTATAAGGTGAGAAAGTATTGCAAGCTTTTGATCTCAATACATTTAAGTTATTTTTAGCATGCAAATCCTCAAGAATGGGGTTTTCACAATGCAAGAGTCAATTGTTTAGCGTGGTCTCCCGATTCCCTACTAGTAGCCAGCGGCAGTTTAGACACCAGCATTATTATTTGGTCTGTGGAGAAACCGAATAAACACATCGTGATTAAAAGTGAATTTTAAGTTTGAATTTTGATTTTTTTTCTTACTAAAATTCTTCTAGATGCTCACGCCCAAAGTCAAGTAACCAGAATATCGTGGTTAGATAATACAACTTTAGTGTCCGTTGGACAAGACTGCAACACGAAGTTATGGAACGTGACACCTTTCTAGTAGGTTATTTATTATTTTCTTTAAAACGTGTTCAAATGGTACTAAAATCATAGGTTTTTGTTTGCCAAAGTACTTATAAGTTTTCGTGTGCTCAATTTTTTACGGCATCCTTCTGCTAATTTTATTATTTAGATTTTTTAAGTGCTAGTCGAAACTTGGAAGTTTTAAAACCGTCGTCAAAATGCCACAAATTTTATTTATTAATAATGATACAACAATGCCAAACGTGTCACTGTTACGTCAAAACCACAACTCACAGGTACTTTGCCTTATGAAAACGTGATTTTTTAATTTTCGTTTTGCAGTATTTTTAAGTGCAAAATACTAATTTTTGTGCATTTAAGTTTTATGAAGAATCAATAGATTTATTTAAATATAAAAAAAAAAGATTTAATATAAGAAAGTTTGCATCAGAATTCGAGTTTCAATAAACCCTTCTGCACTTTTGATTCCAAGCAGAACTAATTATCCTTTCTTTAAATAATACACACCTCCGCTTTGGGTGTCTGTGTAAAAAAATTTTAACCTTAAGGGTTAGCTCAACTTTTAAAAAGTTGATTGCCAAGGGGTGAATATCTCCAAGATTTCCTTTGGTTCTTCCTCTCTTCAATTCCTTGGAAATCACTGGAATTCCGAGACCTGCACAAAATATTTTCGAGATATTTATTCTTCGAAGATAACTTAATAAAAAAAACTAGGACATTTAGTAAATAGAAAATCCGAAAAAATGTAGAAAATCCTAGGAAATTTTAAGTTTTTAATTTTAATTTTTAAGAAATTCAAGAAAATCTGAAAGAAATATCAAAGGAAATCTTTTTTCAAGTTTCCCTTTAGTTTTGTATATGACGATTTCTAGTTGGTTTTCCACATAAGTTAGTTAAAATCGAGGGGGAAATCTGGGGTAGAAGTGAAAGGAAATCTACAGAAAACCTGAAAAATGTTAAGAAATTCAAGAAATAGAAATATTAATAAGAAAATCTTGGAAAACTCAAGGAAATGTAGAAAGTCCTAGGATATCTTAGAAAGTTTCAAGATCTTAGGACATCTTGTGAAATGGAAAATCCCATTAAATGTTGAAAATTCTAGGATATTTTAAGAAATCTAGAAAAGTCATGAAAATCTTAGAAAATTGAAAAAATAAAAAAGCTTATCTATAGTATTTTTAACATTTTCTAATTAATTACCTTGTATTTTCTCTTTTTTAAGACTTGCTCAAATTTCCCTTCAGTTGTACACAAGAGCAGATTTAAGAAAAATTCATGGGTGAGGTAAATGACGCTATGAATATACATATTTTTTTGATATGAATTTATAAAATTTTTTTTAAATTTTATCAAAATTCAGTAATTTTATTAGTTTTGATGGGTACGGGACAGTTACCCAGTTACCTCCCCTTGTTGGAAATCATTGGAATTCCATTTTGAGAGTTTCAATTATAATTACATGGTTTTTAAAATTATAATTCCTACTTTGGCCCGACACAGAACTAAACGTTAATGATATAATTTAATTTAATTCATTGATTAGACATTTAATTCTTGATTACACTTGGAGGATTATTCTGTACCCTACCTTAACCAGAATTATTGATTCTCAACTGAAAAACTAGGGTTTAGTGTGACTGAACTCCCTCAAAAAAAATGGCAAAAAATCTTCTCAGAAACTGTCGGCAAAATGATACAAAACATTTATTATTAAGAAGTAATTGTTTTACTCAATACTGATACAAAAGTAAGTTTTCTTTAAACAATTAACTATTTACATTTATTTACAGAATTGATGTTATAATATCAAATAGTCATATTTTCGAGCTTTTTTCTCTTTTTAATGTTGTATTGTTCTTGATGCCTGTACGACACATGTTTCCGTAGCGCATCGCGACTCCTCGACACATGGGGGCACGATTGACAAACGTAGCAGCCTTTCTCGTGCGTTTCCAGATGCACTCTTAAGTTGTACTGATTACTCAAGTGCTTGCCGCATAGAAAACACTTGTAAAGTAAATCTCGTGACGATTTTTTTGGTATGGACGTTTCAGATGTGAACAATTTTTCAGGCTTTGAATACAAACTTTCTAGATTAGAAAAAAATTTATGATATGGCGAGGCACAACCCACCTAATACATATCTAAAACATTGATGGAACTAGAAGTTGCTAGCTCCATAAATGTTTTGGAACATTTATTAGGTTCGATTGCGCCTCGCTTTAACTCACCGAACATTTTAGCATTTTTGTATTGGTTATAGAAAATTAATTCTTCTATTGCACTTTTTTCTGAAATTTGCTCAGATTTTTGGTTTTCCTGAATTTTGTAATCGTTTAAATAATCATCCCTGTTACTCGCGACAGTGTCTTCGGGTAACTGAAACATCAAGTTGATTTATTGATAGTTCAACGGGAATCGGGTTTGCCTCACCTTCATGTCACATAAACCTTGAATTTGCAGAAGTTTCGCCAGGGAAAGAAGTGAAGGAAGCTGTTTTTTCGTGATAAGGCATTGCCCCTTATACATAAACGAAATCAAACATTTCAAATCTTCGATGCTTGTATTATGAAGAATTATTACCGGATGTTGAAGAGAACTGACATTCTAAATCACGAAAATGTTACAATTATTTTAAACAACGCATTTTTTTAGTAAGTGTTTGATGATGATGATGGTGCTTGCAGGTGTTTTAAAAAAAGATGAAGTGTGCAGTTAAAAATAGATCTGTCACTGAAAATCTATTTACGTGGAGAGAGATTCTGTAAATGAAATTGAAGCAAATAAAATTCGACAAATCGTCGTAACTCACCTGAAAGAGTTGCAAAAAATACGAACTGCACGTTGCCAATACCAAACGGTGAGCTTTCACAACTTGATTACCTGCCGATAAGGTGATGTCTGTTAATATTTCCGATTCTAATAGCCGCGGTAGATTTTTCAATAACGTAGTTTCGTGATAATGCCACCTCAAAATAAACTGTTGGTCTTCCATTTATCAAAGATGTGCTAGTATTGATAAGAAAAATGTATCAACTGGCCTGGCTTACAGATATCTAAATTATCCAGCTTTGGCTATTTATATAACAGAACTGGAAAATTAAATAAGTGCCAAGGCTAACACTTACCTATAAATATTTAGCTAACCTTTCATTTAATTCGCGTAATTCCGCACAAAAATACATCATCTTTGTAGTAAGAAACTGTTGTAATTAATAAATGTACAATTTTCCAATCAGCGACAAACATGGGGGCTTCATTAACAATAACGTGGGTATCACATTAATTCGTCTACTTTTAGAATTTTAGTTACAATTTTTTCAAATTCATTATTTGGCTGGATGCGCAAAAATAACGGTCGTCCTGGACATCTACAGTAGCTCACAGAATTGTTGGCACAGTCCCATGTTAGCAATGTAATTTGTACCGATTCAAGACTGTTTTTTTACACATAACAATCGATTTTACAGTAAAACTTTTTTGACATTTTTTGTTGCAAATTTCATTGCCTTCAATTTTGTTTATATACATTTTTCCATTTTGTTGTACCATTTCTAACTGACGGCTGTATATCGAAACCGGTGCAACGAAATAAAAAAATTAATAGGAATTTTTTCTTATAAATTTCATTCCCTACATTTTTCTATTTTCTCGCACCGTTTCTGAAATACAGGTAACAATGGTTTTTACAGAGTATTTTTAAAATCACAGTAACTCAGAAATGCTGCGACAAAATGGAAAAATGTATATTTTGTAAGTTTTGCTGTAAAATCGATTATTATGTGTCAAAAAATGGTCTTGAAAAGATACAAATTACATTGCTAACAAAGGACTGTGTGATCGATTCTGTGAGCTACCGTATATTGGTGGCCATTCTTTTATTAGTCTTGTTCTTTTGAAATAAAAGTTTCAAATAAAATAATTATTTTTTTATTTTTTCTGTACCTACTCAATTTTATAATTTTGCAGCTATCTCGTAAACTTTGATTCTCCAACATTTGTTTATTAATTTATGAATTATGTTCTTTCAGCCATTATAATATGGCCTTCACTAATCCAAGTGGACTACCTTAAATTGATTCACAACAGAGGTGATCATTGTCCGAGTATGGTACAGCATACTTTCTCTTAAGCGGGCAACTGTGATCTCTGAAAATTTGTCCGCTTAAGATTAGAAATAAAAACGACAATAAATTTTAATAAAAAACATTTATTCTTACTATCGAGGATTACCTACTGTGGCTGGTTAAATTGTGCAAGTCTTAAAAATTACTTTAGATTAAAATATAAGCAAAATTTTAGGAAAATAAAATATAGTAAATATCTTAACAATAAATTATTATTGCAAATTACGTTACACACCCAATCGTTTATCGACATAAAGTGGCATCAATCTGAGTTAACGATGGAATAAACATCTTCAATTTACGTCGGTAACTTGGATCACTTGCAACTGGATTCCTTTCTAAATAAATTGTGGCCAACTTTTCATTCGCTTGCAGTGATTCAATACTCTTCCAATCGGAAACTTTGTTGTCGTTCAACCAAAACTCTTGCAGTTCATTCAATTTGGACAAATTTTCGATAACTTGGATTTGATTTTGTGCCAAATCTAAAGTTTCTATATTGATATTTCTATCTAAATTATTAATTCTGGTAATTCCGTTTTCCGATAAATACAATTCATCTAGTTTGACTAAACTGTCGAGGTTTTCAATTTCTGTGATGCGATTGCATTGTAAACTCAAGCACGTCAAATTCACCAGCTCGTCCAAATTTTGTATTTTGTTGATTTTGTTTTTACCCAAGTACAGGTAGCGCAGGTTTGTCAAACCATTCAAATTGTGGATTTTCTAAAAAAACAAAACAAAAATGGTGATTGGTTTTGTAAAAAATCAATTAGGAACTTACCCTTAATTTATTATCACCCAATTCCAGCATTGTTAAATTTTCTAAACGATCGACATTCTCAATATTCGATATTTTATTGGAAGACAAAAACAGCCTTTCCAACTTTTTTAAATTCTCCAAACCTTCAATTTGCTTGATGCGATTAAAAGATAAATCCAATATTCTGCAAGAAAACAAAGTTTTATGACTTTTAAATTTTTCAAATATGGACTCTCACTGAAGATTGACGAGGCAATCCAAATTTTCCATTTTTGTGATTTGGTTATCGTAGAGTTCCAACTCCTGTAACGTAACCAGTGTGTTTAAATTTTCGATTTTTGTTATCAAGTTCCATCTCAAATATAGTCGTTCGATACACACCAAAGGTTCCAAATTTTGCAACTTATCGATGCGCCCATGATTGAGATCTAATTCCGCAGTTTCAGGGTCGACTATTATTATGTCGTTGGTAGTTGCCTTATCTGAGTTTACTGTTTCAACCTCTTCTAATAAAAGAAAACGATAACAACATAAAATCGATCATCAGGACGAAACAAACCTGTAGGTAAGTCGGCGTTATTTTCTGATTTATCATTGGAAGCTGCCATAATTGATTAGATAAAAATTAGTATATTTGGTTTTTAAAAATGAGCTTATTATAAAATTTAGCACTTAAGTACTAATTATTAATACTGTAAGTTTATTTTATTAATCACCAATGAGTAATAACCGCTATTTTGACACCAACGTAAACTTAACCTAAAAAACAGTGGTGCCAATACACCATAATTATTAATTTTCGGGTACCTGCAGAAGGGATTTATACGAGGGACTTTCCATTGATTTAAGACAACGACTACAACATTCAGTTTTATTTTTAATTCCAATCGCAAAATGAATCACGAGAGACGTCAAGATCAAAACAAAAGGTGGGTTTGCTTAAATTGCATATTAAAATATTTTTTAATTTAATGTTTTTAATTTATCCAGTGCCAAAAATGCTGAACGAATCGAAGTGGCAATTTCGTTTGACCACGGCTATTATTGCAAAAAAAATTTAAAGAGGGGTCGAGTAGAAAGCCCAGAACGAAGTTTTAGTGATGATGATCAAACAAATCAAAACGAAACTTCTACAAATAATAAAGAAGTTGACGGTAAATAAACCAATTGTTTGGATAAGGAAATATGTATTAGGACAAATTAGAGGTCATTGGATGCAGTGCAATCAATTATTGATAAGTTAGAAACTTGCAGGGTCGACTGTACAAACGACATTTAAATTATACAGAACTAAATTTTTACATGATGTTGGTAATATGTTGAAATTTTTAAATAAAAAAGGAATATTTTGTTATATTTGAAAAATTTATACTAAACCAATTCATTTTTTCAACAACACATCAGTTATTGCCATGATTGTGTGATCTGTTGTCGAATATTGGATTGAACAGGTTGGAATCTCGAAGTTTTCTATGAAAATTAAGACAAAATCAAAATAAGACTTCAAAAATCAAAAAAAAATGAAACTTTTTGATTTTTCGTGCCTAAACTACATAAAAAAGAAATTTAAAAAGTACAAATTTATTATATGAAGTAAACCTTAAAAAAATAAAACAAACGAGAATAAAATTTTCTTTTTAGCTCTCGTTGATGTTCAGGTGTGCTTTGTGAGACTTCAGGTCCTGACTCCACTGTTGTATGCCTCGTTTACATGCTCTGGGTAAAGGAGGTAATCTACATTCCCAAACCATGGCTAAATGTGTGAGTAGCATGTTTGTCATATAACGAACAGCTTCGGAGCTCCAGTGTATTCCATCTTTGGATTGAAAATGCATCAAATATTGAAAAACATGATGGAAATCCAAAACATCATAGGAAAATTCTCTTGCCATTTCGGATGCAAACTGATTAGCCATAATAATATTTATAGGAAGATGGTCTTTTCTCGGACCTTCCACATTATTCCTTGAAAAAACACCACCACGACAATTAAACGATGGTGGAAATGAAGTCATCCAAATAATACGAGTATTAGGTAAATTAAACTTTAAACACCGAAAAGTCTTTTTCAAATTTGATTCGTACTCCTCCGGCCAATCCTTGCCCCAACGTGTCACGTCCCAAATACAACTACTGATGGCGATCACATCGGGCGGAGATTCCTTCAACCTTTCAATTGTTTCGACAAACTTGGGTAAATTTAAGCGCGTTAAAAAGGAATATCTAAAATTATAGCATCCGTGTCTGTATTTGCGATCTTCCACGTAATCTACTCCATTATGTACCAAACCGTTACTCACGCGAACGTCGTTTTCGAAACTTGGCTCGTTTCTGGTGCGTAAACTCTGGTCGGATGTCAAAGTTCCTCTTTCGATCAGCCAAACCAAGTCCTTGTACAAACTTCGTATGTTGGAACATCCAAACAAATAAATTGATTTATTTTTCAACAAATCCCGGCAATCGTCTCTTCCGAATACACTTGCGGCAGTCATTTTTTTGAGTAAGTACAATAGCGATGCGCAACGGGCGAAAAAAGTAAAACCAAACTGTCAACAAGCGCTGACATAAAAAAAGATGCTAAGAACACAACAAACAGTTGAATGCGACTAAAGCAAACCCCCGGATAAAGCTGCGACTCCATTGCACATTAGACACAAGAAAAAAATGTAGAAAATCTTTGGAATTTATAGATGCGATTAATTTTTTTCTTGCAAAGGAAATTGTATTAATCAACACTAATCTAACATTACCTTAATTTATTGATCAGCAAAAGATCGAAATAAGTAGTGAGGCTATGAGAGTTTTGAGAAACTTTTTAAATTCAAAGTCCAAATTTGATTAACCGAATTTTGATTTTCGGATTAATTTAATTAAAATTAAGGTTTTCATAAATTTTACTTTGATTTTTTTCAAATTTCAAAAAAACTCGACCATAGATTAGATAAGATCGTTAAGATAATTCAACTGACAGCAACTCGAACTAGTTAGGTTAGATTTATTATTTATTTTTAATATATTGTGAACGTGACTTTTCTATAACTGACATTTTATTTCTAATGTCAGTCGTTTGTTTTGACATTTTAAAATTGTGATTTTGATATGAAACGTATTTTGGCGTAATTGTTGCTAAATTTTGAAATTTGCAATGTTAGTAATCGAAATTTTGAATTACTTCTGCAATTTTACCTATTATGATTCCTTTCAGATGAGCAACTTTAAGCGCGCTCCAGGCCCATCAAAAAGCGGTACGAGTGGCCGTCACGGCGGAAAACCAAAAGACGCTTCCAAATTAATGGGTGCTCGCAAAAGTATCGATCTGAGCTTATCTCCCGAAAGCGAATGTCGGCTTTCTTTGCCAGTTGTTAAATTGGTCGACAATAACAGAATTTTGCCGCGGTACACTGCAGGTTCTTTCGTTCTTGCAATCAAGTTCGTTCCAAAACTGAGTTTGTTTATTTATAGTCTTGTCCAGAACTGCCGAGGATGGAGTCGGAATGGAGGACTTGGATCAGCTGCAACAGGACCTCGAAAAGTTACTGTCCACTGCCGCAGTTCGTCATCGTTTAATGAAGTCCGAAATTGAATCGTTGGATCGCAACGAAGAGCGTAGAAAAAATAAAAAAGGACAGCTGGTACGTAGCGGTTTTCTTTAGTTTGTTAAGTGTTTTTAAGCCTGGTGTTGCAGGTACCGCCGTCGAAACGCAAACGTTTAGACGACAAAGGGAAGTACAAAGAAATGAAAAATACGTCGCGTTTATTAAAAACCAGAACCGTACCGGTAAGCACGTTTTTGAACGAGCTGCCCATCAAGCGTGAAGTCCCCAAAGTTATTTTCCCCAAAAACGACACATTCGACAAATTTTGGTTGTCTGTCGAACCTTACTGTGCGAACGTTAATAAAGACGTTGTCGCGGTTTGTATTTGATTTGAAACTTTTTCAAATTATTACTTTGGGTTTCAGTTTTTAGATGAATTAATTCAAGAGTGTTCTCAAGATGTCGATATTAAAATACCGGAAGTGGGTGAGCACTACTCGATGGACTGGTCTGAGGAGTTGTTGGGACACGAACGCTTCTTAAACAATGCACAACGTTCGGTTAAAACGAAAAATATGACTTTTTCTAATGAATTGAAACGAAACGGACTTAATGCGTAAGTTTTGCTGATTTTCATAAATCGAGTTTTGCATTTGTCGGTTTTAGAATGGTGGACACTTTTTCCAGTCCATTAACACAACGACTTTTGGCAGCATTGCTAGAAGAAAAGGTTGTCACGAAATTGCCAACCGTTACCGAGAAACTTAAACGTATACTTTACCAAAACCATTCTTCAAATTTTCTAATAAAATTTTTTTAGCGTCAGATTTTGGCATGCATAAGATGGGCAATTATCCTAAAACCGGTGTCTGTATGGATAGGCGACTGAAAAAGGAACTGGTTGAGCAAGGAATTTTAGATGTAGAAGATTTGTCGACGGTAAGTTAATTCATCGTAAGTTTTCAAAGTACAATTTCTTTGGTTACGAAATTTAAAAAAAAGATTATTAGAGTAAAAGTCTGAAAATTTTGCAATTTTTTACTTATGTTTGCGCAGTAATATTTTAAACATTCCTTATTTTCATGAACTTTGTGAATTTTTTTAACTGTTTTCTAACAAAAAAAATGCAAATATCTCTTCGTAGTGCTTTACAATAATCTTTTCAATGTGTAGTAAAAAAATGAAAGTGATAATTTCAGCAATAACTTTAAAATTTGGTTTAATAATAGCATCCATTTCAACATATTTTCAACTGCTAAAATCCCGCCTTAATATATTTTCTTCAAGTACATTATAACAGCGCCAGAACCTCTTTTGTACCGTACCTTGCATCCCACACTTCCTAGCTTTGGGGACTTTTAGTATGTTTAGCTATTAACTAGTTCCAAACACAGCTCTGAAGTGAAAAATTTGGATTAGAATATTTTCCCAATTAGAAATTTTGAATAAATTGAAACAATGAATTTCTAAAATTTAGAACATTCCGCCGGATGATGACATCTTGATTGAATTGAAACGTTGCGTGGAGGAATTGAGAGTGGTGAACGAAAAGAACGTAACCGAGTTGAGTAAGTTACGGACGATAGTGGCGAAAGATTTGAGAAGACAAGACGTTAAAGACGCGCTCGATAAAGTCGACGATCAGGTAAATTCCTAAAACTGCTGTCACACAATTTAATCATTTTTTTCTCAAGGTGATGGAATTGTACAACAACATTTTGGTAGCAAAACAAAAGCAGTCGAGCGACGATGACGAGTCCTACAGCAAAATGATAAGTGCCAAACAGACAATGGACGAATACGAAGACGAATCGAACAGGGTCATACGTCAACAAATCATCTTGCATAAAGAATTAACCGAACTTACTAACGCCATAATTCCATTATAAAGTTTCATGTTTTAGTGTTTAAGGGAAATAATTTTAATCGATTGGCTTTTGAAAGGGCTCAATCGATGTAAGGTTTTAATTTTATCCAACAGAATTTTAATTGTTTCGTGTCCATACTTGTAATTTGTGCAGGTTTGGCAGCAAAGTGATTATTTAAAAACTTTAACGAAATGTGATGTTTCAACTTGGCTGCCTGTTGTTGGTTAGTCTGTGAGTTTATTTTATTGCTTTATAATGATTAATTAGTGATTTTTATAAATCATTCCTAATTAATTTCACTTGATGGAGTATAAATACATAAATTATTACTTTTTTGCGATTTTTTTTAACAATAAGAAATAGAGTGCTTCCGTCAGGCATCGTAATGCGGTGATTTAAGTAACAAAAAGCCCATGTAAATATTTTATTAAAAGTTTTCGTTAATCCAATCATGCGCGTCAGTGGTCGACGGACAACGGATAAGGTCCGAAAATTGAAGGACGACGGAAAAATAGAAACAAATGAAGAGGAGGCGTGGAAACCTTGGAATGCTGAGAACCAGAAATAGTAAGAGTAGGTCACACAGCAGTGATGCATGACAGTGTGTGGGTCAATTTAAATCGAGATGGGGATATGCGAGGAAGATAAATTTCAGCCAAATGACGCGATATCAAATCACTGCGACATTGAAATTTTACTTCCTGAAAAATGTTAACAAAGCAGACAGTGCTAAACTACCTCGATTATTATCAAGGTCGCACGATTAAGATTTCGTTTTGTCTAATAATAATTAATACCACCTATAACGCAACATTTTTCGACTTGCCAGGGTCATGTCTTAATAACATTTGGTTACGTATACCAAGTTATTTGCAATATTTTTAAATTAGATTGTAAAATATTAATCGGTTTTGTTTGTTAACTGCCCAATAGTAAAAAATCGGTCAGTCATGGACGACGACATTCAATTCAATAAAGGTAAGTGGCTTATAATTTTGTGTTAACTGCTTCAGTCGATATTTTGAATGCAGAAGTTCATGAACTAACAGGAAAATATTTGCCCCTTTTAAATATTGACATAAAAGTTGCGTAACCTGTCAAGTTGACGTTTGGGAAACAGGAACGGCTCAAGTAAATTTATTTTCCTATTTTTTTAAATTATTTATGTTAATTATTTCTCGAGACAACCGTTTATCTAGAAACACACTCAGCTGTCTATTATTATAGCAGTAAACCGGTTATCTCGTTATCAAGAATTTAAAATTTAAGGATGAGCACCTGATAAAGTTATTTCTCGCATTTAATCAAATCCGTTAGTTAGAAGTGATAACGCACCCCAATTTATTGGAACTTAATCTGTATAGAATCTAGAATAAATAGAACTGATCATGAAAAAAAATCTACATTTGAACGAAATCAAAATGTGCAGTAATAAAATACGTAAACTGAAATTGGGTAGCTATAGCTAATAATTTTTAAATTAAAAATTTATTAATTGTAAACATTCGGTTTTAGGACAACCCGAGAGAATCTTAATACAACTCAAGCATTTCAAGCAGAAGTTCAATTGGGATTGTGGAATTTCGTGTGTCCTGATGATTTTACCCAACAAGGACCAGCAGCATTTGTACAAAAATTTAAATTCGGTTTGCAAGGAAGAAGGATTTAATAAGAGGTAACTAACAGTTGTTCGTATAGGAAGTCCTACCCTTGGACTAAACCCAAAAACAAATTTTTTGTTTTTCCGGAAATCGTACACTTCCGCTAGATACAATCAAACCTCGGATTTAATATTTGCGTGCGTGAAAGGCTCACAATTTACCCAATTTGGCCCAGATGTTTTTTTTAAATTTTACTGCCTAAGTATAAATATTTGGTAAATCAGGTCACAAGACAAGTTTTATAATTACTAAACGACTATACAATTGAATTTCTTGTGAGTGGCGATAACTACCGTAAAAAGCATTTTTTATTTTGATGTTTTGGAATTTTTTATAAAATACTTCATTTTTCGAGGTTGAGCTTTCTACGATACTGACGTGCACGAATGGATTAACGAGATTACCGCTACGACGATCTTGGCGCGATTAACTGAAGCTCAGAAACCTACTCACTTCGAAGACTTTCCGCTTCAAATCTTGCGGGCCTCTTAGGTTACTTGTTATCTAGCAATTTTTTTAAATTAAAATATCTCATTAATCCGTTCGTGCGCGTCAGTGGTAGGTCCAGAGTTTGTTTGAAATTTTTTTAGAATAAAAAACTTTTGGTCCAATTTGACTTCTCAGGTTACCGCAGTAGGCTTCTATACTCTGATTGGTCAACTATTTTACCAACCTAAAAATGTATGACAACCAATCGAGTTGAAACATCGGTCAAATATTTGGCAGCTTGACTAAACTGAACTTTTTGTTTTAGTACTTGGACGATCGACTTATGTTATTTATTACGACGATACAATATCAAACACAAATTTTATACGGTAACAATGGGAATCCATCCAGGCTACGGTGAAACCTCATTTTATAAACACATTTTAATAAAAGTAAAATTTCAAATTTTAAACCGATTGAACAACTAAACCGTATTTTTTTCTAGGACGAAGAAAGAATTAGACTGAAGTTTGAGGAATCCGCAGCAAATGGAATCGACATTAGGAACGCATCGGTCAGTCTTTTGTTTCTATTAGAACACTTGATGCACGGACCTGCAATTATATTGACAAACGCGCGCTTGTTGACGTGCGATGTGTGTAAATTAAATAAACTATCGGCCGAACTACGAAAGTGCCTGCCATGGCGACATACGAACTATCAGGGACACTACATCGTATTGTGCGGATACGACATTAACAAGAAAAAAGTATACTATAGAAATCCATCCCTGCAAGATCGTGAGTAACACTTTTCAATTTTAAAAATAACCAGTCAAGAACCTCTTATCCAAGTCAATATTTGTTTATTAATTAGCGCTGTAATTACAGATGTTTGTCTGATGTCAATAGAGAGTTTGGAAGAAGCGCGAAAAAGCTACGGAACGGATCAAGATTTAATTTTAATTAGCTCGTAATTTTTATAAAAAAAATAAAGAATTTTTGCACTCGATTTTTTTTATTTAAAATATTACGTTACATTACAATATATAATTTTATTCCTCCTATTATAAATGCACACTTATACACAATATTCGGGACAACAAAAGGCACAAATTTTGTTCTCGTCAAAAAACGTCTACAATGTACACAATTTTTGTGCTTTAAAAAACTTTATATATTCCTATTCTCTAAACTACAAATATAAAATTAATTTTAAAACAAGTAACATCAGATACATGCCAATTTGTTATTTTTTAAAATTCAGTTTAAAAAATTTATCAATATGCCAATCAAGTTGGGATTTGAAATCCAACTACACAATTTATTTCAAACTCGATTAAACATGCAAATCAGAATACCACTGAAGAGAAACGCTGCAAAAACTATTTTTTAGAGAATTAAATTTTCCACGATACAAACAAACTATTCTAATGTTTGTGTAATTCTCAAAGTATAAAACAAACAAAACCCAATTAGTCCAGTCGAAAGAGGACTGAAATTCGGTCAATCTGGAAATAAGTAAGAGGAGCAATTTTGTTTTTAGGAGGGGGTGTTTGGTAGTGTAAATCTCGATTTTCGGGAAAATCATGATTTAAGGGTGGTTTCTCGTTTTTCAAATATAGTAACTTGCTTATCTACAACTTTCGAGTGAAAATGATAATAACCAAAGTTGTGGGAAATGTAATTCCCCACAAGTTTAGTTCCTATTAATTTTATCCTGGGATTGATATTCATCGAGTTAGACTGCAAATAGGGGTGAAAAACGTTTTTTTCAATTATCTCGTTTATCGTAAAAATGGTAGTAAGTAATTAGGAAGGGAATTTTATTTCCTTTAGTCTCCATTTTTACCCTATGATCAATATTTTAATATAAACATGATAATAAACGAGATAACTGAAAATAAAAAAAACATCCACACCTGAATTCAGTATAAGTCTCAAAATATTCATCCTAAGGTAAAAATGGTAATAACCAAAGTTGAAGGAAATAAAATTCCCTACCTAATTACTCATTACCATTTTTACGATAAACATGATAATAAACGAGATAATTGAGAAAAACGTTTTTCACCCCGATTTGCAGTTCAACTCTACGAATATCCATCCTAGGGTAAAAGTACATTTCCCACAACTTTAGTTATCATTTTTACTTTAAAGTTGAAAGAAGCGAGTTATTTGAAAAACAAAAAATGGGGGGGAGGGGGATTTTCCCGAATATCGAGATTACCAAACACCCCCCCACTGAGTTTAAAACAAAAAAATTGCTCCCCCTAATTGTTTCCAGGTGAAATCCTAATTTTACTGGACTAAATAAAATTGCAACATACAATGATGACTGACGATAACCGCATTCGGTTATATTTTAAGTTCCTTAAGCGCCAAATTTTGTTTCATGTATTTGAAGGAGTTGATCATGTACACCGATTCTCTTATTTGTTTCCATTTTCTAGATTTTGTATACCAGAATTCAGGGGGTAAATATCTCAAAAATAAATTTGTACACAGGACTCAGAATTTCAACGATTTCCATAGAATTTCTGGTATTTTCTAAGAATTTCAATGATTTCCAAAGGAATTCCAAACAAGTGTACGATTTTCGAGATATTTACCCCTTGCCAGAATTCTTATGTGGTATATTCCTACACTGTTCCCGAATGCTAAGGTTGAGTATGGGAAGTGGTCTGCGTACCCTGGTATACAAATAAAGACAGATCTTGGAAATCCCAAGAAAATCTAGTGTATAAAAATTAGCGTTGTGACTCGGTCCTCGTATTGGAATTTAGATCACAACAGCGTTAGTCGGAGCAATTAAAATTAAAACTCCGGTATCCCGCTTTCCAGCGCAGTTGTAGGTTAGTGTTAGAATACTGCATCGCAGACGTGGGTTCGATCCCCAACTAGGTACATCTGGCTGTTTCGACCGTGTCTCCCCCACAAGATGCTGGCAACATCTTTGTTGTATTAAATGCCTAAATAAACAAACCATGGGTCTACAAGGCCTCTAGTGCTACAGTATATTATATCGCGCTTCCCAACCTCCCAATGTATCCAAGACGAATTCAGGGGGATTAGGAAATAACCTTCCCCCTTAGATTTTTTCTTCGTTTAAAAATCAAATTATAAATTTTCAAATTATTTAATTAACAATTGAAGGGTGGGGTGGAATAATCAGGCAGCTCCACTTTAACAAATGTAGAAAATTGCATATCTTATAATTTATCTGGATTTCGTAAAATAGTGGAGCTGCCTGGTTATTGCAACCGACCATTGAATTATTAAGATTAAAACGAATTACTTACGATTTTCGCAGCGTTTTTCGTTATTTCAATGAAATCTTTATTTTTTTCCGTTTTTGGAAAATGGAATTAATTGGATTTCAAAACAAAACGATTGATAACAAAATTCAAATTAAAAAATAATTACAACTTTTAGGTGCCTGCATGCAATTATTATCATAATTTCATCCAGAGCCCCTAAATATTTTACACGCATCCCTTTAATTCTATCTTTCCGGCCGTTTCTTTAGAACTTTCTGCCGTTCCCCTTTAGCCAACTTATTGGCTTGTAAACGATTTTTATTCGCAATTTTTGTACTCAATTTCTTTTTCAAACTGACGTTTAAGTGTGCCTGCCTTTTGCTCCTCCTCAGAATTTTATGCTTTTTCTTATTGATCAGCCCGTCGCACCGAAGTCCGCTGCGCGTTTTTATCGCGACTTGCAGTTTCGGAATCTTGGCTATCGTTTTCGGCGTGTTCTCCAGTATTGATTTACTCAGCCAGTTCCTACTCTTACAAACGCTCGTGCTCGGCGTCGAAACCTTTTGCGTTTGACTCGAACTATCCACTTGCCGACTTCTGAGCTGTCGCTGACCATCGGTTGCATTATTTTCGTTCGGCAAATTATAGTTTTGTTTCGCTTTTGCCTCGGTTTTCTTGGAGGTCGATTTTTTGTTTTCGGCAGTTTTTGTATTTCTGTTTCTCAGAACCGGTCGGTGACTAGTCGATTCGACTTTTTTATTCTTTTCTTTAGGTAACTCTTCTTCGTTTGAACTTGAGGATATTTCGTTAATTTGTACGTTCTCGTCGCTTTTGTTTAATGAATTATCCGTTTCAGACAAATTGTGGGGGTCATAACTTAAACTTTCTCTTGTCTTTGGTACAAAAGCGTCGCTCGTTTCGTCTATGTTTGTTGAAACTTTACACGAAGCCTTTTGCTTGTTTTCTAGATTCTTTTCGGTATTCGAATTTTTAGAAGGAAACAGTAACGGCGACGGACTTTTTAAATTTTCTACCGCTTCATTTGGTAAGCACGATCGCTTGGATATGCTGGGTTTTTCTTGTTCATACCTCGTAACAATTTCCAGACCACTATCTGGATATTCTTTCCTTTTACGATTTTGCAAAACTTGAGCTCTGGGAGGCCCAGGTGGGTCAAGAAGTAACGTTATGACCGACGTATTGTCGGCACGCATTTTTGTTATGGACCACCTTTCCAGCGCCTTTTCTACCAAGCACTTGCTGGGATTTGTCCACACTTTATTGCAATCGTCGCTCAGCGCGGCAATTTCGTTATGTTTCTCCGCTTGTTGCACTATATGGACCGCCATTTGTGGATTTAACATATTGTACAACCCGTCCGTACCAAATATTAAACACCTGAATGAATTCGTATCGATTGGAATAACCAAGCAATCGGGATCCGGCGAAACTACAAACTCATCCAGTTGAGAATTGTAAGACCACAAATCACCTAGACTTCGTGCTACGGCTAAGAAGGGTATCTCGTCTATTGGTGTAGAACGACGAATCGGACCTTGATGTCCTATTTTGGGTCGATTCCATACGACGCGAGGTACACCTATAATATTTAATCTCATGTAGTTTTTGAACAATTAAAATTTTGATTAAACAATGAAAGTGAACGAAAACAGAGAATAAAATGGACCAGCAGTAATAGGGCTGGGAGTCGAAATAACCTGGTGAAAAAATTCGACCCCACAGTCCACCCCTGGCTAACGAGATCATAAAAGATCAGGTGAATACTTTTAATTAATCTACCGTGACAGTATGTATTGGTTTTACAAATTGGCGGGAAAATATTGGTGGGCGCCACGATCAAGAGTTGTTGTCACGTTGAACTTGAAAGTTCAAAATTAATTAAACCTGATTGATTTAAAATAAAACAAATAAAATTACAATCGAGAATTTCTAAATTTTATAGATCAAAATCAAATCTCACTTGATTACTGTCAAAACATGAAACATGAAAATGACATTTGTTTTGAAAATATGAAAATTTTTGTATTTAAAAAACTTACCTGATTTAGCCACAACTTTTCCTCCACACTGTTCAATTCTCTGAAATTCTTTTTCATTTTCAGGTTTATGATCTCTTGTTAGAGATTTAGCAAGCCAGTTAGAAGATTCGGATTCTTGATAACCTAAATAAAAACATTAGTTGAATTTGAGTGTAAACAAAATAAAATTTTACCTAGCACAATGCCAGAGTCACCGACGTGACCTATGTAAATCTTTCCTCGTCGTATAAAAGCAATACTTGCGGTTGTGCCCGCTGTGCTTGGTAACCCCGAGGCAGTTTTCGGCCATTTCACTAAAACGAAACCAAATTAGAATCAAACATAAGATTAAAGAACTAGTACTAACCTTGTTCCCTCCACATAGCGTAATGGGTCGCAATATATCCTTCCTTAATAGCTTTAAGTACGTCTTCATCGTTATCGGACCAGAAATTTTTCTGCCGTACAATTAGTTCCATGAGATGTTCTTTGGCGTAGGAAGCGGCTTCGGAACCACCGTGACCATCGTAAATACCGAAAAACGCATATTCCAAGTCTCTCTCGTCTGGCGTTTGTTGATAAGCCACGGAAAAAAAATCTTCCATATACTTTCTACCACCTTGGCGGCAATGGCCAGTGACGCGTAAATTTACGCCTATTGATGCTGGCATCGTGTGAAAAACACATTCAAATCACACTTAACACTACTGGTTTGTATTAAATTTCGAAAATTGTTTGCGTTTTTTATATTTTAACGTTTTTGGTTAATGTAACTGTCATTTTATTTGTGTCGTTTGTACTTTTTAAAAATTTTCCGTTTACAGTTTACACGCTCAACTTCACAAAACCGCCGCTAGATGGAACATAAAAAATAATTTTATAGAAATCAGGCTCAAAACTTGAATAACGTTGCCAATACTTATTTCCCCAAACTTTTGACATTATTTTTGTTTATTTTGATTAATTTGAAATTTATTATGGCTATAAAATTGAAGTAAGTACAAATAGCATTTAAATTGTAGGTAAATAATTTGATTATAGTTCTGCAAAGAGCCAGCGTCAATCGGTGGAACAGTACGAATTGTATGTCTTCTATTTGGAAGTGGATGAAATTTTTCGTATGGGTTTTCCAAATTCTGCACCCACAAACTGAAAAGAATTGACGACAAGATTACATTCTATTAGCAATAGCCCTTAAATGAGTTCTTATGCATGGAAAACGGGGTAGTAGTAGGTTATTCTGTGTAAAATGTAGATAAGTTACGTTGGAAATTTTTCTAGAGATTCAACAGTTGGAGAGATCAGAAGAGCTATAAAAGAAGAAAACTTGTAAACAAAATTGAAACCGATGGGAGGTTTTTTGGGTAAATTAGCTATAAAGATTTAGAAGCACGTGCGGAGCAGTATATAGGGTTCTAATTTGGAACCCGAAGAGAGCCGCACAATAAATTAATAGTAGCTACAAAATATGCAGAAGTTAGAAAAGAAAAATTAAAGTTAGTAATCAGTTTACTTATTATTCTGTTGATTGAAACTTTGAATTTCCGTCACACAATTTCCTGTGTTAAAAATTTCTAAATTGAATTGATAGAAGAAACATCAATAAAATCAAATTATATTTTTATAACTTGTTTCTGTTCCATGGGGTTGTTCATAAGTGAAGATCGGATTATATGCAACTTAAAATGGTCAAAATATGCCAACATATGCAACATCAAATTTCAATAAATACTACAAAATAACAAATAACAAAAAATGTTGTTAATTCTATTTTTTTCTATTTTGAAATTAACCCAAAATTAAATTTTAAATTATCAGAAAATTTTTCTTAAATGCTATAATAAAATATACCCGAAACTTTGTAAAATATGAACGATCAGTAGATTTCAGTCGAAATATGCAATATTCTTAAAAAAATAGCCAAAATATGCAAATGCATATAATACCGTCTCTATTCATTAGTTTCATCATGTACGACGATAGCAGCGGCGAGAGGGTTTAAAATTGTGACGTCACTTTTCTTAAATTTTCAAATTATATTCGAAGGATGAATGACAAGACAAATTTTTTTCAAGATTTCCCTTTGAAAAAATTGAAAAACTAAAAAGAATATTTCGTTGGATATCTTGGTTCAGACTTGTGTAATGATAGGAGGGGGTTTCTAAAATTGTTACTCGTCTTAAAAACCCAGAAGTCAGGAAATTATTGTATATTGAAAATGTAATTTATTCGCCAATAACGACAAAATTACGATCGAAAAATTTTAATTTGAGAAATTTAGACTTGACAATACATATCACACAAAATTTACTTGATTTTTTAAAACAATTACTAAAAACTAGAATTTATTAAACCAAAAAAAAAAAAAAGACCAACAAAACATATATTAATAATTTTTAGAAAATTTTTTTAAATTTTACAACCAAAAAATATCCTATGAATTACTTTTGGTTCAGTTTTTTGTGAGGAGGGAAATTTCCATATTAATCAATTAAATTAAAATTTTAATTAATTTACTACAATTACATGTGTTTTTATAAATTAACATAAAAATATAATTCTTTAAATCAAATTCGAAACTAAGACTTACGACGTGGGGGAGTGTTCAAATTTAAATATTACGATTACTTACTTCGCCTTAAACAAAATCATATTTACAACGAAAAAGAATAAAAATGTAAACTTTAAGGCGACGGGTGCTTATAAAACAATTATCTTTATAATAAAATAATTTAAAATGTCAAATACTGGAACAATTTAATTCGTAACTCTCATCGTTATCCGCTTTAAAAAGTTTTTTCTTCGGTTTTTTCCGCATCCGCTGAGAGGGCTTCAATTAGAGATTCGACACAATTTTTTGGTATTAAAGTTCCTGTCGACAAAAGAACGATTTATTTATAATTGTGTTCTGATGGGATTACAAAAAAAAAGAAACTTACCTACAACTTTTAGTCCGTCGTCTGTTTTTAATCTTATAACCTGCATTTTGTTGTTGTGTGTACCGTTCTTACTTGCTAAAACATTTTCAACTCTACTCCATACCGAAAGAACCGAACCAGATACAACATTGTACGTTCGTCTTCTCAAACCTACTTCGCAATCGTGTCCTATATTCACATTTCGACAGTTCCCGCGCCAGTAAGCGTGAGAGCAAGTGTTGACGGACGCATTATACTGCTGCGTCCAAGACTCTTGCGCCTCATCAGATTGCACTTTCTTGTATTTCTTTTCCAACTCGGCAAGACTCTCTTGTCTGAATTGTAAACCCGTGTTGGGTCTATAAACATAATACATTTGATCCTTCTTGTGTTCGCTCTTCTTTTTATTAATTCCAGAGTCAAATTCCACCGCTAAGATGGCAGTGTGTTTGTTATTTCTAACTTGATGTGACAAGTAAAATCCTTCTTTCCCGCCAATTAACTCGGCCCATTTGTCCATGGCTTCTTCCCACGACATACCCCTCTCCACGTGCACAGTATGCATTTCTGTGGGCGCCGTTCCGGTCGCGTGCTTTCTTAAAAACGTGAGCATACGCACGCGCTTTACATTTTCGCCTCCCGCGCCCAAATCCAATATACCCAAATCAAAACGTCCAGTTCTTTTCGCCTGCGTTATGATTGCCCCTAATGTGTCCGTAAAATATCTGAAAAATTTAAAAAATTAGTTGACAAAACTAACTTTATATCATGCGATAGTACTAACCTAAATAATCTGTTTTGTAGATCTACGGGCATACCAAGAATACGATTTAGGAACTTTGACATATTATTGTAGTCTTTATCTAAGGATAGCACTCCCGGCATGCTTTCGCTGTTTGTAATTAATCCTACACCTACTAAAGCACCAGCTACATCTTTAAAGAAATCGCCTTTGTAATCTTGAGGGGGAGGCACCAGGGCAGGCTAAAAACAAAAAATATATATAAAAACCGAAGTTGAACAGAATTGGGGCCAATTTTTTTAATTAATTTATATAAATTGTATATACAGAATGAATCAATTGCGGGAACTTTTTGAATAACTAGTTTAACAGACAATATATTAAAAATTGCAATAATTCTCCAATACAAATCCTTTTTTTGTAAAAATTATTTTTAAAAATATTTTAAATAATTTTGCATTTTCTGGTTTTTCCGCTAACGAGTTGTAGTGGCAGCAATTGGCGATGAAAACTAAGCTTCTTTCAGCTAGAGGCAGCGGGTAAGGTTTTGTCTCGGGAGCTTTGATTTGAGGTTTTTATCGAGAATTTGTATTTTGGTAAATAAAATTAATTTGACTTCAAGTGAGTAAGTTTTTTGATTGTTGTTAAGGTGGATGTTGTCCCGATTTGGACGTTTTTTAAGAGATGAATTTCTGATGATGGATAATAATAATAATTGGAGATTTGAAAGAATATTAAACAATCAAAATTATTTGGAATTAAATTAAAGGCATAGCGAGATAAAGTTTGTATCATCGCACCTGGGTCGACTAATCAATTACATTTAACTTTCCCAGTACGTATTGGAATTTTATTTAATTTTTGAAGATTCTGGAGAAGTCTGTTTGGAATATTGGGATCCTACTTTCCATAGAAAGAATTGTATACTTGGAAGTAAATCTTAAGTTACGGATAACTGATAACAAGTTAGTTGATGAAAAGACATAAAATCACAAGCTGTATATAAAAATAAATAAATTAATGTAAGTCCGTATTCACAATGAACATAAGCATAAGAAATACATAAGAGTTTGACTTTAATTTGAATATTATATTACTTATGTGAATTGTGAATCCACACTAACCATTCATTGACCAAATAATTTCAGTATTCACTCACCTTGTGATCCATTGTATGACCTACCTCGTAACCCATGATTGTTTTCATGGTTGCCTCCAAAGCCGCCCTACCATACTTGTTGTCAATATTAAACTGACTCAAATCCCTCGTTTCTGT
This sequence comes from Cantharis flavilabris, assembly GCA_949152465.1. Taxonomy (NCBI): domain Eukaryota; kingdom Metazoa; phylum Arthropoda; class Insecta; order Coleoptera; family Cantharidae; genus Cantharis; species Cantharis flavilabris. Next base: position 8,615,176 of record OX424438.1, read on the forward strand.
TGCTCTACGATCGCCATGCGTTAGTGCGCCTAAACTTTCTAATCTTTTGGCAACGATTGAGGCAAATCTCCTTTCACCCGCAAGATCGGATATCAAAAAGATATATTCTGGTGCGTTCACTTGATTACTTCGATGAGTTCTACCAAATTGTTGTATTGCCCTATCGGCAGACCAAGGCAATTCCAATGTAATGTGCACTCTTCGTCTTTGATTACGAACCCTCCGGTCGCTCTGCAACGAAATACCACTGGAAGCAGCTTCCGAAATAATAGCAACATCTTTCTCCCCATCCATAAAACGTTTCTTCTCAGTCAAATTTAAAGTTTCCAAAGGAACGTCCGCCTCAGACCTACTTTCATATTGGATGCCGTCTTCAGTTTGTACAACTCGACCCTTACGCCCCGTCATTTCTGCCACATTCTCGGGACCACCCAATTCATCGATCAGGTGATCTAAAGTATTCGGGGGAAGTTTCTCTCCCAATTTTTCAATTTTGTGTAACAAATCTTCTTTCATATTGCAAGCACGTTCTATTGCATCTTTAGGGGGGGCAAACGTTTTAGAATCCATCGCCGTTCCGTTAACTTTATTACTACTACTACTTTTCTTGGCTAATAAAATTGAGAGTTTATCTTGCGTCGAAGTGGGCTTCTTCTTAGGAGAACTCTTTTTAACTTTTTTGGTTTTCTTTTTACGACTCCACGGGTCGTTGTCTGAATCACTGTCCGAATTGAAGGGGTTAAAATCACTACTCGCGGCGGAATCGGAATGTTCTTCGGATATCTCGGATTCGACGTCAGACATTTTGTATTCCGAGCCGGACGTATGCTCAGAATCGCTATCTGAAGTCGACCATTTGTTCTTCTTTATAGCTTTAGCGGCGGCTTGTCTCGCTGCGAAGAAAATATAAAAATTTTGTAATTTAAAAAATTCCACTTTCTACTTACTTGGCTTCCTTTTGGTGCCCGTACTCGAACTATGACCTTCATCTAAACCGTTCTTTTTCGAATTCGAAGGTGGTTCCAGACCTAATAATCTTTGGATTCGGTTTCTGTCTGGAGCCGGGAAATGCTTTTCGACCAAAGTTTGAAAGACCCCTAAAAATTAACGAATTTTACTTTAAAACTAAGTCCCAAAAAAAATCAAAAAGTTTACCCTTGGCTGTAGAAACAAAATCTGTGAGTTCGCCGTCGTCGCGCTCCAACTGTTCCAACGTTCTCGCTTCTCCTGTGCTTTGTAAACCAATAACTACACACTTGCCACACTTGATAGCTTCAGTGGCAACGCATACCGCGTGCACAACTTTTGCCGCAATACAAAGATATTTAAAAAATCTCTGATGCGACGACCAAAACTGACCCCACATGGTTTTTCTCATACGATTTTCGGCGTCGACCAATTCGGCAGCTTCCTGAAACTTTTGCATCGCTTCCACCCACAACTTTACGCTTGCATCGTAAACTTTAATAAAATCATCCGTCAGTGGAACTTCTTCAATTTTAAAAGCCACACCATGAAAACTCAACTGTCTAGCTATGTACATTCCCCTGAGTTTCATGTCCATGGCCACAATTTCCATTGCACCTACGCCTCGCTTCTCAACCGCACTTATAAAATCGGAAAATTCTTTAAACGGCGTTCCTTCGCCCCACATACCTAAACGAACCATGTAAGCCATGTTGCGCGGCTCGGAGGCGCCCGTCGCAGAAGCATACACGACTCGCGATTTAGGTAGTTTATTTTGTAATTCTAATACTGTTAAACCTGTTTTTGTTGGTTTTGACGAACCAACAGGACACAAATTCTTTGCACGGTGACATTCGTCAAATATTATAAGTCCATCGAAATCCGCACCGCACCACTGCAACAGCTGTTTCAGTCGTGACTTGTATTTTCCACCTGCCGTGTTTGATTCGCCAATCAAAGCAGAGTAGGTCGCAAAAATTACGCCCTTCTTAACATTTCCGTTAATTGCCGAAGAAATTTTCGCGTATTTAAACTTGTTCAAAGGATGAACGTCGATTTTTCCAGCTCCGATATCGCGCAAGTCTCGTTCCGCGTCATATTTCAAGTCATTGGATACAGAAATCCAAATGGCACGTTTACGGTTTTTGAGGTAATTTTCTAACAATATTCCCGCAATTGTACGACCTTTTCCTACACCTGCACCGTCACCAATTAAAAATCCAGCTCGAGATCCGTCAGGTAAGATGTGTTCGTGCTGCTGTGAGGCATACGTAATACTTTCAAGTTGAAGAGCGGATAAGTGGCCCATTTTTATAGTTTCTTCAGGAATCGACAATTTATACCTACAAATTTACAAGTCAAAAAAAATCGAATTAGTTTAATGGAAAATCTAGAAATGTTACCATACGTCTGCGGGAGCGACGGACGACAGAGAGGCAGTTTCTACTACCGGATCAGGATGTTTACGGCCTAGTTTAAGTTTCGATGGCATGTAATCTGCATAAGTTTCGGCTACTCCCAATTCTTCATCATCGACCTAATAACAAAAATATCAAATGACCAGTGCTTCCCCTCAAATCAATTCATTTGTCAAATGTCTTGGCCTTGGCCAAATGTATAATGCAAGCTTATTATTTTTTCAAGATATGTTAAGGAGTCGTCCTTCAAGTGAAGCTTTTAGGCCATCTTTTTGACCCCCCCCCTTTGGTGATAAGCCTTGAGGTTTTAGGCTACCCTACTCTCCTTCCCAACATCACGTGAATTTTTTTTTTAATTAATAGTGTCGGAAGCCAGCTGAGAGTTAAATATTGTTGTTGCTTTTTAGACAAATTTGGGCGCTCGGGATTGCATGTGGACGCTGGAGGAACCCCCTCCATCGTGATTTTATTCCAACCCCCCTTGTTAGAGTTTATCAACCTCCTTCATTTCGTGATTTTGCTTGTCCCTCTTCCAAGTTACATTTCAAAAGCTTTCGACTTTTTACCATTATTTGCAAATTCTGAATCATTGCAGTGGTGGCACGAGAGCGTTTTTTACTTTATTAAGGTAAAACTTACCATACAAGAGGTAAAAAAAAATTTACATTATGCAACAATCAATAAGGGAGATTGTTCCTAAGGGAATATATGTCGTTTTATTAAAAAGATATGAACGAAAGAATCCAATTGTGTAAATTTTATATAGAAGCGATCGGCCGACTATTAGATAAATGAATATTAAAATTTGAAGTGTCTGAATTAACAAAGCTAATAAGAGTTCAGCCTCTAAGATCGTAGATTCAATCAAGTGAATATTGCTACAACAATAAGATCGTTTAAAATATGTGCCCTCCAGGGCATTTTATTAATTCATTAAAATTGATTAGATTCTTACCAAAAAAGTCTTGCAGAACTAACAGCATCCATAATAACAAAATTTTAAAGGGTTGCCAAATACATTTGGCCAAGACTATGATAAAGCAAATATTTAAAAAAGTGGTCTCAGTCCTAATCACAATTACTGACCTCTTCTTCTTCGGGCGGTTGGGGCATCTGTTTTGTATCAGAGTTCATCCACATCGAAGCCACAGCTTTATTGCTAAGTTGAGCTCCCCATGGTGCTCCGCTGGGGTTTCCATACATCAACGAAGACAAATTTTGCATCAATGGGGTTTGCATGTATGGATTGTTCATGTTCATCCCCATTACGACCAACTCCACTAAAACGCACAATCGGAACCATCAATAAAATTGTTAAAGCATAAATTTTATAAAACAAGAACTTTGTGTAGCAAACGAAGAAAGTTAGTGCACTACTGAATCATGCTATTTTGAAAAATGTGAGATTCTATCGACAAGATTTGTCACATGCTTATATTATCCATCTACCAGCTAAAATTGATGGACTTACTCTGCTGCAAAAGTTGTGCAGCGTTGAAACCTGAGGAAGGGGGAAACATAGCCCCCATGTTCAACGGACCCCCCAAACTGGTTAACATACTGGCCATTGCGGCCATGCTATTCATACCACCGTAAGCTGAAGGCGGTGCACCCACTGCGAAATATTGAACACATTGTTAGCACACAAAAATTTCATCTTCAATACAAGAGTGCACACAAAGTTGAAAAATCAAACTTTTTGTTATAACAATAAAAAAATAATAACTAAAAATACTAACTGGGATTTCTCATCATATCGTATCCTTGCGGGAAATTAGGCATTGCAAATTTACTGTTAGCTGGTGCATTTGCCACATCCGTCTTTACGTTCATTTTACTCTCCTCTTCCAATTTCATCTGAATATTTCGAGCTTCCTTCGAATCGAAAATCGCCGCCGATGCCAAATCCTTTCCTCCCCCTAAAATCGCACAAAAATAAACACTCGTCACAGAGTCTCGCAGCAAAACTACGTACCTGGTACTTCAATCTTGTCGGGATCCACATCGTCATCGAAATCAGAACCAGAAGAATCGTCCAAATCTTCGTCTAAAGCTGACTTTCTCGACTGCATAAAAAGCACAAAACGTCAGTAATAATTAACAAATGTCAAAATCATCGAAATGAAATTACTAATTTGTCGAGTTGAATTTTTTATTTCGAAGCAAACATGGCGTGAACCAACGCCCTAAAACTAGAAAATCCCGACTCACCGGACCCCAAAATTCATGCAAAAGTATTAGTAGCCCACATTAAAGGCCCAGCTACCAAATAAAACGAGTTGTTTTTTTTATCACTTTTTGGGGTTATGAATTTTTAACAAAGGTTTGCGGCTAAAAAAAACGCAAAAATTGGGTGAAAAAAATAAAAAATTAGTCTCGAGGGTAATTAGTTAGCGGAAAATTGATTGTCGCGTCGCAATTTCGATACATTTCGACGTTAAAATTAAAAAAACAACAAGGCACAAAACGAAATTGAAAATAATAATAAAAAAATCGTTTTACCATTTTCTTGCAATTTTGTGCATGCAAAGCTTAATATTGATCTGCCACTTTTTCTACTTGCTGCAACTACTCGTACGCGATACGTTTATTTCAATAATTAACTTACAGTTCGTTTAGAACGCGGCATTTTATATAAAAATTTGGTCGACTCGATTTACATGTATATTACATCAAATCCATTGTATACCCACAATGCATTGCATGATGCCAACATTGATTTCTAGTGACAAAAGAATTCGTAAGGCACCAAAAACAGGGAATTTTTATTTCGTCTAAATGGCTCAAAACAAAAAGATTGCGCCAATCAGAATTAAGCACGCAAGCGCCAAATTCAAATGTCACGAGAATTATAAACAAATTTATAACTGTCACGTTTCGGGATGCTATTTTTGTCGAAAGGTTTTCTTTGCGATTAAAATTAAAATAACGCGAACCCCAAAAAAAAATATAAAATTGATATTTTTTTAAACGAAATATTTGACTCGATTAAATTAACGAGAGTCTAAATCATAAATTTATTCTAATTACATCATATTGACCAATTTTATCTGAAAAAAACTCCTTTCGATGACATTTTTTTGTGTTGGTAGTCTGCATACCGTATTGACTTGTATCAGCTGCCAAACCGTATTCCAGCTAATGGTCGGTTTATATTTCGTGTTTTAAATCAGATAATTATTACGAATTTAGCATGATAAGTAGCTTCTGAGAATTAGTCATTTAACCTAGTCAAATTATTTAAGAAAAAATTTTTTGTGGATGTGCGAAAATTCGTCAGTAACAAGATGGATACGAAACGAAAATTATCGTGAGTGTTTTTGGTTGGAGTTTTGATTAAATTTAATTTATTGATTTGTTGCCGATGCAGAACCCAAGGAGACTCCTTATACGAAACATTGGCGTTGCCTAAAACAGCGACGGCCGATGACATCAAAAAAACTTACCGCCGTTTAGCGCTAAAGTATCATCCAGATAAAAATCCCAATAATCCAGACGCTTCAGAAAAATTTAAAGAAGTAAATCGTGCTCATTCCATTTTAAGCGATCCAACCAAAAGGAATATTTATGACAATTACGGTTCTTTAGGACTCTACATAGCGGAGCAGTTTGGAGAAGAAAACGTAAATGCCTATTTCGTTGTTACTTCCACTTGGTGTAAGGTGAGGTTTTTAAACCTGAGGAAGTAATGGGGTTTTGCTAAATTTTATCTCTTCTTTTTAAGGCTCTTTTCGTCGTATGCGGCATTATTACGGGATGTTATTGCTGCTGCTGTTTGTGTTGTTGTTGCAACTTTTGTTGTGGTAAATGCAAACCTCGGGCTCCCGAAGATACAGGAGACTATCATACTTTAAATGTAAGTCATTTTACTCTTTCGATGTAAGCATGAAAATTGTTCAGGTGTTTTTCGTAAAAATGCTAGATAACCTATTTTTCTACATCTTTCAAGCACAGGTAAGGAACTTTCGAGTGTCCCAACGGACATTTTTGTATGTTTTACATTGTGGGGTTTGAGCGAGTTAAGTGGTAACGAGCGTGGGTTGGGCACATATTTTTGTGTTTTCCATAAACCATATTTGTCATTTTGATAAAAAAGTATTTAAAATAACAAGTTATGAACTCTCATTACTTTTATCAACAGGAATTTATTGCAATATTGTTAATCATCAGATTAAAAAAATATGTTTAATAAAATTACAGACATGGGCGTCCATATGGATTTTTCTGAGAGGTGAAATGTTTTCTTTCATAGTACCCGCATGAAAATTTTTATCGTTCCTAGATGGAGATTCTGATTTTTGTCAATTAAAATCTCTTTAATTTTTTATTGCACTTTCACCTTACAATTTTGTCCAATCATTCAACGCCCACTTTACTCTCAATCGGGATCAAATCTTAATATGTGTGGGTTTGTCTCGGCATTGTGTTGAATTTTTTTTATCAATGTTGTCATAATTCTCATAAAATTCCGCAAAATATTTTATTTGATAATTAGCGGAGAACTTTGTCCCTCGAAAACTACACTTTGGCGTTTTTGATTTCAGTGTTTTGACGAGATACCAACTTGGCCCCCACTCTGTGAACTAAAAAATAACCAGGTCAAAATGATAAGAAAATTATTAGCTTTTCAAAAATTCTTGAACCAAATTGTGTGGCAGAATTTAAATAAAAGTTCATTAATAGTATTCCTAAGATTTTCTTGGATTTCTCTCGAATTTAGCTTATATGTTCTCTCTCTTTTTGATATACATAAATTCGGGATCGGACAAAATCCCACGACTACAATCCTGCCGCCAAATTCTCGCCGGACCGAAATCCCGCCGGACGACAATCTCGTCGAGCCATTATCCATTTAGTCTTATCCATTAGTTTTCAAGAAAACGGCATTTGAAAATCGAAATTGTCCGTATGTTTAACATGGGAATACATAGAAATTGCAAGTCACGGGTTTTCTGTTGACGGTACGTGTACCCTGAAATAGTCTTATAGTTAGCCGTCAAACGCGTGTCCCTTTATTTTTTGTTAACCCAGCACCCACCCACCAAATCCCACATCCTGCCCACACCCCACAACCTCATCATTCAAGACTAGGCTGAATGCCCAACGGGTTCGTAACTCCCTTAATTACCCAACGCAAAAAATGCAACATCAGATGAAGGACATAAGACAGCTTCACTGCGACATGGTCCACTGTAAATGGGCATACACACGATCGGAAATGTCTTTGCTCCTACCTGAAAGCATGGGGACTCGCGTCATGCTGAACTGATGGCACGTTCAGGCCAGTTTGTATGCAAAAGTTATCATCGTATTTACTCGCAGACTTGCCTCTTCAGGTAGGTGCGAAGGCATGTCCGATCGTGTGTATGCCCATTAAGAATTAGCTTTGGCTTGTCGTACCTCGCCGAGTGCAAGCTACGCAGTCGAAGTGGATCGAGGTTAGGGATGTTTTTAGCAAGTTAAACGCCAACCAAAACGGCCCGGAGCATCAGTAGCGCAGCGAAGGGCTGCATAGGGTGAGTTTTGGCTGGCGCAACTACGGCAAATCACGGATGCACCGTATAATGAATTAATTAAATTAAATTACTTTGGCTCCTCCCACTAATTTATGCATGCAACTTTATTTGTAAAATTTTCGATTTTTAAATGCCGGTTTTTTTTTGAAAACTAATGGATAATCAGCAAATTTTTCTTTTAATATGCTTAAAAAATTGTCCTTTTTCCAATGGTATATAGGAAAAAGTGAAATTTGTGGTACAAATTAACTGACAGTTCCAGATTTTCTTTCAGCGGGATTTTGTCCTAGACCGACAGAAATTAGTTTTCTGACCTGCAGGTCATAAGTTCGCCACCACTGTCTTAGGATTTTCTACAATTCTTTCCTTTGTCCATGTCCTATTTTCTAAGATTTTATCTAGGCTTCCGTACACTAGCGTACCTAGGGGGGGCAGTAGGGGCGGACTGCCCCGCGCGGCACATTTTTAGGGGCGGCATTTTGCTTCTTTCTGTACAAAAATATTTTTATAAAACTAAAAAATAATTATAAAAAAATATTTAAAAAAAAATTAGGAGGGAAGGGGGCGGCAAAAGCCCTAGGTACGCCAGTGCTTCCGTAGCAATGTTAACTCAAACCTATGCTATGTAAGATAAGAGGAAGGCTAGTAAATAGGAAATTCAAATTCAGTAATTAATTTATTTGAAAGACTTTTTTCACAAAGACAGCAATACAAAAAACATTAGTTTTAAGCATAATGTAGTGTTAGCTCTAACATTAAAGTTATTTAACTAATTACGATGTTAGTAGTTTAGAATAATAATCCTATCGCTCTAACATCATTAGCGTTATACTATGTGTGTGAGGTAGAAATTTTTTGTTGCTCCAACCTGATGATTGGAAGAGTTTTGTTGTATATTTATTTATGTTTGATAAAAGGAAAGTCGACAATATTTAATGGTACAGTACTGCATGTGCCTCATCAAATTTTTCAATTTTCCAATATGTGAGCTTCTTTTTTGCTCGTAATTTTTTTAAATTTTTCACACTATGCTATTACAAATTTGCATGTTCTATTATCAAAATATTTTTCGAATGAACAAATCTTCTTAGTTGTTTTTTTTTCTTTGTCATAAAAATTTCATATTTCACAATATAATCGAGACTTTGAAAATCGCCTTCCCAAACACATTTTTTCAGCATGGTTGATTATAAGAGAGTAAATTTTATTTTGATTTAAAAAAATTTTAGTTTTTATTTTTTTTGTGTTCTGACGTAGCGTCGTGTTTTACAGCGGGAAGAACATGTTGTAGGGGGCACCTCAGAAAATCGGCCTGTAATCAATCAACCGACTTTACGCAGAGTAAGTTACTATTATTTGTTTATTTTAATATGTGCATGCAGCTTTTCCACCGTTAATCCATCGTTCGAGAATGCATTTTCTTATTTTTAATTTAAACCTTATTCTAACTCGAATTTCGATGGTACTTGTGGTGGTGGTGGCGGCGATTTAAATTGTAAGTTATTTTACACCTAATACAAGTTATAATTTTAGTAAAAAAAAGTGTAAAAATTCGAAGCTTTGTTTGCTGTTTCCGTCGATTTTCTCGATACAGATGTTGGTAACGAAACATATAATTCTCAGGAGGACATTTCGGAGGAAGGTGGAGATTCGCCTAATCGTGGCTCGCCCGTAACGCATCAACCTTCACCTTGTAAACAACCAAACGTACCGGTTTATGCTATGCCACCGCCACCGTCCACGAATCTTACAGAAAGTGCGGCGCTCAATCAAGGTGACGTTCCAGTTTATACCACCGGTGAGTAATTTTCTATTCATTTGCTTGGCCGAATATTACACCCACATTTTATAGGCATGACAAATTCTCCATTAAGACAGCAACAGTCGCAATGGTGAACGACATCCTCTAGAATATTTTAATTTGCTTAAACGGAGGAAGGGCTTATCCATCTATCGTTTTGACGAATTTTATTCCGATTTAAATGTAATTACGTAGAATTAATTGATGTGTTTGTCTTTATTTTTTCTAAAATAAAGCATCTCATAACAATTAAGTATAATCATAAGTGCATCTTCTCATTTCTAATTACGTCTAATTTCAATTTTCAAGTATCGAAAAGAAAAAAAAGGAAAAAAAATTAAATTTTGGTCTGAACTCCCTAAATGTACTTTAAAATGTTTAATAAACGACTGTACTATTATTTTTGCAGCTATTTGATTAATTGCACGAAAGTTGTTATGTTTAATTTATTGTTAAAATTTTTTAAATAGCACGAAAACGAAATATTAAAACATTTTAAAGAGAAAAACATTGCTCTCAATATTAATAATAATAATAAATTGTGTAAAATGTAACAATTATTCTATTTATTACATTCGTTGTCTGTAAATTTTTACAATTATTGGTCTTAGGTAATTAAAGAATATAAAAAATAATTAAACGAGTTACATGTAATCCATCACAATGTATGCATTAAGATTTTAATGTATAATAAAATTGTTCGACACGCTAGATGTTTATTAGCTTGAATAGTTTGTCGATTGTTAAATGTAAATAATATCAATATAGAAAATAAATTACTAAAGAGTATACCAATTTGTTGCTATTTACAATTTTTTCTTTCAATTCACTCCTCCAGTTTACGTTTTGGTATTTTCTTTAATCCAATCCAAATACTCGGTCACCCTTGTGTACACGCCCGGATAACCCGGCTCTCCACATTTGTTTCCAAACGATACCACTCCTACTTGTATCCAATACGTATCCCAATTTATCATTAACGGTCCACCCGAATCGCCCTAACAAAATTTTAGAAATAAGAAGTAGAAAATGTTAAATGACTTGAAAACTGTACGTATTTACATTTATGGTTCTAATAAAAACAATTTGTTGCTTATATTTTTACTCGACTTTTTCACTCAACATCTGTCTTTAAAGTATTGTTATGATCTTCTCTCATGAATTAAAAAAAAGCAGTATAAAATTTTTGTTGTCTCCTGTGTACTTTTTTATTTAAGTATTAATTTTGAAAAACCTTACCTGACAAGCGTCGATCCCTCCTTGAGCATAACCGGCACATATAAAATTTTGTGTGATGGGCTGGTAGTAAGCGGAGTTGCAATCTTTGTTTCTCCAAACCGGAAGGACTGCTTGTCTTTGGACCGTACTCTCTTTACCACCTGCAAAAAATCTATTAATTAAAATTTTTCTTTTAGGAGACGTTTACCATAATAGGTAGTTCCCCATCCTACAACGGTGGTTTTTTGTCCTGCGAATTTTTCCGTCTTTAATTCCTCCGGTGGTAAACAAATCGGAATAACAAATTTCGATTTTCTTGCCGGTCTATCTAGCACTAATATAGCAATGTCGTTATAGAAACCGACTCGATTAAACTGATCGTGCGCTCGAACTTCCGATACGTGGAAAGTCACTGGATCGGAATCTTCATCGTCTCGTTTGAGATCGACATCGCCCAAGCGTACGGTGAATTGTCGGGCGGCAAAACTAGAAGAAAGTTTGTTATTTTTGCATTTTGACAAAAAAAGTTTCGTACGGTCTTTGGTGAGTATCTCTCGTGCAATGAGCGGCTGTTAACACGTGTTTTGTTGAAATCAGTGTGCCTCCACACCAAAACTCGGTGCGACGGCTACCGTGAAGAAATATCGCCGCCATCCAGGGCCAACGACCGGGTAACGATTCTTCTCCACCGACCACTCGAAAATTGGCGTATTCGGGTTGGCCACAATCTAATTCGACAAAAGTAATAATTTTCGTTACGAGATCCCATACCTCGACTTACCTCTGTAATCCAAATTGTTTCCTTCCGAGTTCACCAGGTATGGGTAGTCGGTGATGCTAAGCGAAGTCGAACTACTGGGTTTCACCGTTGTTTTTTTAATTATTTGAGGAGCGTTAGTGGTTGTATACGTGGAAGTGGTCGATTCCACATTTTCGCCACCGGGGCAACAAACCCCTGGTTCGAACAAGCTTTTGAAACACAACGACTGTCTCAGGTTGTTTAAATTGAGCAACAGTTGCGGGCAATTGCTGAGGTCGGTGCAAGACCCTGCAGCACCATCCGGAGTGGTGCAAAGTTTGGATTCGGCAGAAGGTTTCTGCGTTGTCGTGGTGGTCACTATGTATTGTTTTCTAGCGGGAACGGCTTCCCTAACGAAAGGCGCTATAGAATCTGTAATGTTTCTTCCCAAAACGTTCTTGCTCAACGTGTAAATGGCACCTGGAATTTCTTCGTTTAAATTTGTTCCCAAATTTCCGTTAGTGGTTACGTTAACTAAATAACGGCCCAACGTATTGATTGCGCCCAGAGTTTCCGAAACCGTTGTTATCATGTTGGGTGGAAAGAGTCGACCGGTGTTATCCCCCGAAGATAGTTGACTATCGCTTCGCGTCCATCTGTAGTTTGGAACTCGCGCATAGCTTTGATAACCGTAATACGGCCGTTGCGGTTCGAAAAAACCGTCGAAACCGTTTATTAAAACGAATAGACAAGACGCTATTTGTATCCTTCCTGCAATTATAAAAAGCTGTTTATGAAGACATTCATGCGTGTAAGAGCGTTTTAGTAAAGTAGGTCTTCGTAATGATAAGTTTCTCTTTCATTTAACAAAAGGTTGCATCCGTTTGATGTAATCGGAATTCCCTGCTTATATTGGTTTTTTAAATTATGCAAATACATATTTTAACGATTTCCAAATATTTTGGCGCTGAATGAATCACGTGACTTTCGATTTTTTAACAATTAAAAATAATTTCGCTTCAAGTTTAATTGAAAGATGCCGTGAAAGCAGTAATTAGCCCATAAACATTGTTTGATTTTATGTAAAAGTTACCGTGAAGATTCGTCATTGAAGCAAAACATTTTTTAAGCGTAAAGAAATTGCGTGGTTTTGAAATTAGCGCCCGAACGGTTTGCGCCAATTTTGAATCGACAACAATCGATCGAACAATTTAGCGGCTTTTCGCGGTAAAATTGAATCAAAATTTAAACTTACCCAGAGTAAATATTCCAAAGTGCATTTTAAATTAAAATAGAAACTGAAATGTATGGGAAATCATTTAAACTCGTCACGAAAACCACTCGCAAGGATCGTTCGTTCATCGGCGACTGAAAGTCAACAATGACCTAAATCTTTTTCAAGAGCAACCAAAAGAAAGTGACTGTGATACTCCCTCTTTCATTTCTTTATTATTTAATTTATCCCACTTTCATACAATTTTTACTTTTGTTGTAGGCGTATCCGTAAAATTTCACTATCTATACGCCACGCTGCTCTCTTTTCTGCCCGATCGATTATACAAGAAGCTAAGACTCTTTAGGTGTTTATCATCTTCTTTGGGGAAATCCCTTCATCTCATGATTGACTCATTCTCTAGTTTGTTACAAAATCAATTTTTTTTAAAGAAAACTCAAATTACCATGGGAATTTCGTTATTACGTGGCGAATAAGTGAAAATTTGAAAGTAAAAATGCAGTATTTTTGTTTCTGGTGTTTCACCCACAAAGTTACGTATACAGGATGAACAGAACAAAAATTATTTTTTCCAGTCTAATTGCGTAATATCAGTCAAGATGGACGTATTTTTTTTTAGAAATTGGAAGTATGTCTCCCCGTAGTTCAAAAAATAAGGCAAAAAACTGTGGTTGCACAAAAAAAGAAAAAAAAAATTACATAACTCTAAGAGAAGGCAAATCGAGAGAACTAACTTCCAAATGCTGACCATCAGAACTTTTCTTTTTAGCACTCGGCGTGTGACGCCACTTGTCGCCCCGCTGCCTGCGGCCTTCTGTCTCGTCTCTGCTCGAAGAAATTTTTGAGAAAAAAATACACGTGATGTTGGGTAGGGGGGGGGGTAGCCTAAAACCTCACGAAGTATCACCAAAGGGGGGGGGGTAAAAAAAATTGTATAAAAAACCTCACGTGAGTGAAGGACGACCCCTAACGGCATGGACTGTGAAGATTAAAATTTAAATATTTTTGCTATTTTAGTTTGAAATTTCTTAGAAATATGTGGAATTTATTGTAAATTATGAAATTCTTAAAAATTGCAGTTTGGAATTCATTGGAAATTCTTGCGATTTCTGCAAATCTACAATTTTTTGGAATTCTTAGAAATCACGAGAACTCATTGGAAATCAAAAACTGCACTTAAATTGAATTTTTCCTTCAATTAAAAATCCCAATTTATTGGAAATTCCTGCCAGATTTCTGGAAATCTCTGCAATTTTAGGGAATTCCTAGAAATCACGAGAATTCACTAAAAATTATTGAAATTCCTTAGAAATGCACCTAAGTTGAATTTTTCCTTCCAATTGGAAATTCCAAAAGAAAATTCAAATTTATTGGAAATTCCTGAGATTTCTGGAATTCTTAGAAATCGCGAGAATTCACTGAAAATCATTGAAATGCCTTGGAATTTTTTTTGTTTTTTGATTTTTTTTTTCCAATTAGAAATTCCAATTTAATGGTAGTTCCTGCAATTTGGAGACGTCTATTAATTGCGTGAAGCGGTTTTCGACTTTCCCTCCCCCCTGGTGAGATTTGGCTCAATCCCCCCCTCACCTAATCTCACGTGAGATTGTTTGTTTCACCTTCTAAATTTTACCCAATTCTCTCGCAATTTTACAGTTTTTTGCGGAAAAAAAACCCTCACGTAATTAATGGACGTCCCTTTCTGGAAATATCTGCAAAATTCCAAAAGGAAATTTAAATTTATTAGAAATTCCTGCGATTTCCGAAAATCTGCAATTTTTTGGAAATTTTAGAAATCACGAGAATTCATTGGAAATCATTGAAATTCTTTAGAATTGCACTTATGTTTAATTTTTCCTTCCCATTGCAAATCCCAATTTATTGGAAATTCCTACGATTTCTGGAAATCTCTGCAATTTTTTGGAATTCTTAGAAATTACGAGAATTCATTGAAAATTCCTTAGAAGTGCACTTAAGTTGAAGTATTCCTTCATATGGATATCATTGAAATTTCTAAGCTTTTTAAACTCCAAAAGGAAATTCCAATTTATTGGAAATTCCTGCGATTTCTGAAAATCTACAATTTTTTGGAATTCTTAGAAATTACGAGAATTCATTGGAAATCATTGAAATTCTTAGAAATCACGAGAATTTATTGGTAATCATTGAAATTTCTTAGAATTTATAATTCCAATTTATTGAAAATTCCTGCGAATTCTGAAAATCTGCAATTTTTTAGAATTCTTAGAAATCACGATAATTCACTGGAAATCATTGAAATTCCTTAGAATTTCACTTAAGTTGAATTTTTCTTTCCAATTCGAAAATTCCAATTTATTGGTAATTCCTGTGATTTCTGAAAATCTCTGCAATTCTTTGGAATTTCTAAAAATCACTGAAATTCCTTAGAATTGCATTTAAGTTGAATTTTTCCTTCTAATTGGAAATTTCAATTTATTGGAATCGCAAGAATTCATAGGAAATCATTGAAATTCCTTAGAATTGTACTTAGGTTAAATTTTTTATAAAGAGAATTTCTTCAAAATCACGTGAATTCATTGTAAATCATTAATTGTGAATTATCATTAATAATTATCAAAAATTCATATATTTGGAATTGCACTTGTCTGGAATTTTGTTGAAAATTTCCAGAATTTCTTAAAAATCGATGGTATTATTAGAAATTACTAGAATTCTTGAAAAACTAGAGAATTATTATCAGTGGGAATCATTGAAATTGTACAGAATTGCACTTGTTTGGAATTCATTAGAAATTTCTTAAGATCCTCATAATATCTTAGAATTCCCTGCAAATGGAATTATGCAATTACTTAAAAATCGATAGAATTCATTGTAAATCATTAAAATTTTTAGAATTGCACATGTTTGAAATTTACGTTGAATTCGTTTGGAATTTCTGGAATTCTTTGGCCAAGATCGACCAGTACTAACGCTGCCACACAGCCGACAATGTAAGCAACAGATTCTGAAATCAGGATCCACAATGGTAAAATTTATCAAGTACTGCACATGCGGTGAAGCGGACACTTTGCAGAGAAGCACTTGTAGTGCATAGGCGATCACTTGGTTGAAGCCAAGATGACGTACTAGGGAATTTAATTACTGGGGTGGTTTCCCGTAGCCCACGGATCTATCTGAAGCTTTAGATCACAGCAGTCGAAACTGTTACAAAAACAAAAAATAATTATGATACATGGTCATGGTTTTTACGGCGTTGTCCGGCAGGGTGCGCTAATATTCTTGCATTTGTTTTCTTCAAATTCTTATATGGTTGGTTATCGTCTTTATCATATGAATGAAGAGGTGAAGGTGGGATGGTCGGGTTATGGTCTTCGGCCTACCGGATGTTGTAGAATTTCTCTATCGAAAGGAGTGGGATAGTAGTTCTTTTTTGTGTGAGGGACCTGACTAGGTGCCAGGCGTTGTTTTACCAGCGAAATGTAATTTATCTGATTGGTCTGGGCCCATAACCAGATTTAATTAGGGTACGCTTCACATCCGAGGTTCATTTGCAACCAAAGAGAGGTTGCTGATAGTATGCGGCCTCGAATGCTAGGAAACAATATTAAACAAAAAATTAAAATATTAAGTAAGATTACACCAAATAATAAAACAACGGAAGGGGGGGGTTGTGTCAAATAACATTTTTCTACATTAATTCAATTACTGGTTCATTTTTTAAAATTCAAACTTGATAAATTTTATGTATATCGAAGCAGTCGATTATGTTTATGTAAATTTTTCGTCGAATTTGCTCGTAAAAACTCAAATCTAGAGCAAATAGACTAAATTTTCTTATCTATGCACTTACCTTGATTTAAAAAACACCTTTACCTTTCTTTCGCATATTTTAAAACCGCACTATAAATATTAAATCGAAATCTTTCCGCTCATTCGTCGAAAGTTCTTCTAAAATGGTCACTTCGTTGCTGTTTCATTTGTTATTGTCTTTTGTTTGGGTGCACGCTTCGCCTTTTTCTAAAATGAAAATTTCCAAATCATCCGAACCGAATTTGCTGTCGGGTCAAAGGGTTGAAGAATGGAACATCAATTCCGAAGTTAACCCAGAGGAATTGGGGGAATACCTCGAAGGAGACATAGTAACTTATTCTTCCAGAAATGGGCTTATAAATGAGGATAAGAGATGGCCAAAAGGTGAAGTCCCTTACGAGATTTCAGGATCCTTTAACAAAAACGAAATCTCTAAAATTAAACGAGCGATGGAACAGTACCATAAGTACAGTTGCGTCAGGTAATTTTTTTTCAGTTACTGCTTATTTTGCGGTTTTGTTAATTTTTGATCCAGATTCAAGCCCCGAACGTCCGGCGACCCAGATTGGATTTCTATAACCAGCGAGAAAAGTGGATGTTGGTCCCTCGTCGGCCGAAAGGGTGGCAAGCAAAGCGTAAACTTGCAGAACCCAAATTGCTTGGCTCAGATTGGAACCATCATGCACGAATTTTTGCATGCTTTGGGTTTTCACCACGAACAGAATCGTTCCGATCGCGACAATTTTGTGACTATAATCTGGGATAATATTAAAAAAGGTCAGTAAAAACAAAAAATTTAAAAACATCAGCATTGAATCGACATTTTTACGCAGGCAAGGAATCCAATTTTGCTAAAGTCGGCGAACACGTAATATCCGATTTTGGAGTTCCTTACGATTACGGATCCGTCTTGCACTATTCGGAAAAAGCGTTTTCCAATAACAAGGAGACCACAATTTTTGTTAATCAGGTGAGTTTTGCTTATTATTTGAGGTCCGATTCCAAAGTTGGTTCTTTTTCTTCTAGAAAACAAATTTGAAAATAGGACAACGGGATGGATTTAGCGAGAAAGATCTGGAGAAGTTGAATTCGATGTATAATTGCGGTTCATCTGTTTCCCACAATTATACCGTCGGTGAGGTTGCCGAAAGTAATGTGGATAGAGATAACAATTTTATTACTGGATTGGTTTCACATTTTTTTCCATCTTGAATATCGGGTGAATTAAAAAAGATCTGCTAAATGCTATAAAGTTTTGAATAAAAAGGAAAATTGCAATGTCAAATTAAATTTCCACTAATTAACTATTTTTCCACATTGCGGATGTAGTATTTAGTTTTAAAGTACCTGGTGGGAAACCCGTAAGGTGGCATGAAAGGATTCTAGTGACTGAGCCAGTTTGGAGGCGGATCTAGTTCTCCTGGGTCTGGTAATACTCTTCTTTGGCTTCGATTTTAAATCATCTAGATCAATCGGCTGTGTCTTCCTCCCGTATGTAGAGATAGCTATATACTTCTACATCTCCGTGGAGGGTGGGTATCTTACGTGAATAAGGAAACAAACAAAAAACACCCGACAGTTGGGTCCTTGGGTAAAAAGGGCGGGTTAAAATAAAACTGTTGATTTGCATTGGTCAGTTGGACCTAAATAAATTTTTACGATCTAAACAAATGAACAGAATCTACCCATGATCGTTCATTTCAACTAGGGTTCGAATGACGGTCGATGTAAAGTTTTTGAATTTTTTTATTTTTTCTACACAAAAGCTAATAAGACGTAGACACCAAAAACATATTCATGGTGATTAGCCGCCTACATAGTAAATACGACAGAACTGATGAGTCGGCTTACTTTTTATCTCCCACCTGGTACAAAAATTCGTCTTTCACGTTTTTCTAAAAATTAAGAATCCAATACATTCGCTATTAAAATATGTTTCCCACTTACATTACGATTTTTTGGCAGAATTCTGTCCCAAAAGCATTCGGTGAAGGCAAACGAACGCTCGCATTTATCAACCGAAGACGTAGCCGTGCACTTATATAAGACATATTCCAAAGCAGAAAATTCCAATTGAGCTTCATCCAACCCAGTTTTAATTTCGTGGATCATAAAACCTCCATCTTCGTCCATCCAACCGTATTTTGCAAAGAGGCAGTGAAGGAAGCATTTGAAGTTGTTCGAGTTATGGTCTTCCAATTTTTGATGGATCAAAACCGTATTCATCGTTTCTGCAATGAAAGAATGCAGCTGAAAAGCCAATTTTTCCAATAAAAAATTATATTTACCCAAACTGATCGGTGAAGTTTCGTTGCAGGCTTTGATGATCTTCAAATCCATCATTAAATCTGCGCTCGTCAATAAAAACAACCAAGTCAGCAGCAATAAACGCAACATTTTTGCCTTCCAACACTTACAAATTCAAATCTCAATTGACTTGGTTTCAGGAAATTCATCCTGATAAAAAACTTCCTTCCTACGCAATACCTTTTTTGCACCTTTTTATTTAAAAGTTGGGATTTTCGAATCATTTTTAACAAAATTAAAGAATCTAAGTAGACAAAAAAATTTTGGTTGGCCCAAAAACTAAATACAAAACCTTATCGCCTTCGGCTTGTAGGCGGTGTCCCATTTTCAGTATTTAACATTTTTTTAATCAAAAGTTGAATGACTTTTACATTTTGCGTGTTTGTAAACGCGATACGACGATTAAATTAGGAAAGTTGTAAAGAAATGCCACAATTTTGCAATGAAAATGCTGATTTAACAGTTGCAAAAGTAGGACTACTGATTAGGCAGCTTTTTGGTTTTCTTATCATCATAAATGATTTGAAATCGCTTTTACTGGTTTACTAATTATGGATATGAAGTGGTTTGCATATATTTTCTTTGTTTTCATTATTGCGGTAAGAATTTCTACAAAATTATCAAATCCACTCATTTAATTTTACTTTTTTTTAATTTAAAAAGAAAATTACCTGTGTATCGTCCGTCGCAGTTCGAGATAACTTACAGAGTTTGGACGATTATGGTTTTTCTCCGGGCGACAGTGGCGAAATGGAAGACTTCAAATTAAAAAATAAAGACATGCAGTCTGTACGATCTCAAAGATTAAGTAAAAATTTTGAAAGGATGATACAGCTGGTAAATATCATGGGCCAAGTGGATTCCTTTATATCGGAAAGAACGAAGAGTATTTTGCGAAAATTGGCTGTTTTGGCAGAAGACGACGCCAATTTGTACAAACGCAGATCATAAACTTTGTAGAATTTCGAATCAATTTTTTCAACATCAAAACTGAATATTTTTTAGTGTAAAATACATTTGTTTACCTGAAATAAATATGTAGCTTTATGTAGATTAGAACCCACGATGTTAAGAGGCCAGTAGAAAACGCTATCTGCTAGCCTGACGAATTCGTTTCGTCGGCGGAAATAAAGCTACTTTTGGAGAAAAAATATTGGAAACCCAACTCGATTAGACCTCCCAGTTTCCTGTAGCCTCTCAATTTTTTTAGCTCGGTAACTTAAAACAAACTAATTGAAAAAGCGTTACGTATAAGTGCAATCCAATTAGAGTCGGGCTCGATTAATTGCAATCGCCAATTACATAATAAAATAATAATTTATATAAATTGTCTGGTTGATAAAAAAATTTACCAATCAAATTCTTCAATCCGAGGGTCTCCCGCAGTCGTGATTAGGAGAAGCAATATGAACCCTAATTGTTAGCGCAATACCGTAACTAGGCAATGTTACGTTCAATGCGAATGCAACATTTCTTTCTCAGATTTCCCAGTATTCCAATTATTTCCACGGAGTTCTAATGATTTCCGAACAAATACCAATCTAAAGAATTTCAATTATCTTTCCATGTCTGCAAATTTGCCACACATATTTTTGTTGCTTTTATTTGCCAACCCAACACCACTTCAATTTTGCCATCTATCTTGACTAACTACTACAGTGAAAATTAATGTTTTTTTAGGATATGCTCCTATTTTGGTTGGTATATACCCCGGATTGCATCTGTACCAATCACCGAGCGAGATTTTTACTCTGTTAATCGACAGACGATATCAGATATCAGTGCGTTGCTGTATATTCTACACTACGGGTATGTCGTATTGTGTTCACTTGTAAACAGAAGCATTGCATACCTAGGAGGGTTTTCTCTTCTCAGGTTTTCAAACACAGGAACGGTTCGAGCTGTTTCGGGTCAGAAAGGGCATCCCTGTGATGTCCAGTTTGATGGCTCCAGGTGATACATCTCTTCCGAAGCCTGTTTCCTTGCTGTACCCTAGAGCGGTACAGCAGCTTAGATAAAGGTGCAGTCATTAACAGCATTAGCAATCGACTAGAACTTTGTGTGTAAGGTCTACAACAATCTAATGGCCTACGTGGACCTCAACCGGGACTAGATCAAAGGTTTTAGTTTGGTGGGTGCCGGAGGTATAACCGGGGTGCATCGTGATAGAACCTAATGATTAGGTTCTAGTTACACTTCATTCTTGGGCGTCGGAGGATGTGACCGGTGTGGGTCCTAATAATAACTGGTAGCGCAGTTGACGGGTTGCCCAGGGAGATTTCTTCTTATCCGTCTTTGGCCAAATAACCTGACCTTCCATGTGGCCTGCAAAGCTTGCATAGATTTTCTTATACTTTCTTGCATTTCCTCGAGTTTCCTTCACTTGTAAACCAAATTTTTCCGGAGAACAATCAAAATTTACAATTTTTTTTTATTTTAATCACCAAATTTTACAAAAAGCGCCAAGTGTCAAAATTTAAATTTGAACGAAATGTCAAGATGTCAACGTCAAAACAAACGCGTTTGTTTGTATTTATAGGTTACGTTAAGCATAACAATTTAAATTACTACCGAATTTCAAATAGTTGTAGGTAGAATTTTAAGTCAAATTGTGTTGAATATTTAAATGTCTCTAGCGTCGCCCTCCGATATTCTAGTTAAATTGGAAGAACTAAAAAAATGGCAAGAGCAACAACAGAAACGCTTACTGGACGATCACAACAAACGTATCAGCAACACCGACAATATTAAAGATGTGGAGTTTGAAAATAGACGAATTAGTGAGTCTAAAAATGACGAAAAGGAAAAGGTGGCAAAACCACCGAAGCGTTCGCTGCCAAATTCAAACCCCGAATACAACGATATCCAGGTGGAAACTAAACCAAAGCAACCGTTCCTCCGCAAGGGTGCAGGTTTGGTTCGATATAGGATGACACCAGATCAAATTAAACCCTCGGGTAGACTTAAGGAAAAGTGTAAACAAAAAATACAAAAGACAAACAATCCCGAGCCCAGCAAAAAGGAAAATAAGTGTGTAAGTTTTAGTACAAAAAAAAGTTTGGATTCTTCGAAGCAACTCAGTGCGAATCTTAAATTAGCAAGAGCGGCCTGGAATAATAATAATTTGCCTCCGGTGGTAGACGATTCAAACTCGAATAATTTAGACTTGGTTCCGTTAACAACGAAAAATGTAGCCTCAGCGGCTTTAGTTGTAAATGACCCACCCGCTTTAGTTACAAACACGGAGGATGATATTGGTAACGAAACTTTAACTTCGGAACGAGAATTGGTTATTTTCGAAACATTGGAGAAGAGAGTCACACAAAACAGTTTTAGTTCCACTAATTCTAGCATCGTGCGCTTCCTATCGAGCACCCCGCACAAAGGTTCTCCAAAGAAGGCCAGTTCTGGTCGAGTCTTGCAACAACAAATGTACAATAATGGCAATCAATTTGAAGCTGTTCATGAAGAGTATTCGCCCCGAATAGAAGAAGTTGAAGAAGATAATGGTATGCAAGTGTTGAAAGACAACGATAGAATTATCGAGAACAACGCTCAGCAGTTTAAAAAAATCGAGGCATATGAACAAAAACTGCAGGACGATTATTTGTCTCTGATTGAAAAGGCATTAAAATTGAAAGAATTTGTTGGGGGCGAACAAAATTCGTGTTCGTCAACGAGTTCGGTTAATTCGAGCGATTTAGAAGATTTAAACGAAGAGAACACTTTGCCTCGATTTGACGATGAAAGTAAATGGTCGGATAGTGAGTCAATTAGAAGTCGAGAATCAAGTTCGACATTGAGTTCAATTAAATCGTCCAACGTGAAGTGCACAAAGTGCGACGCCGAGACGATGACCGACTTGTTAGAATACGAGCAGGCGGGCTTGGAGAAGGAGTTGAAACGGCTACGTGCTGAAAATTTGAAAACAACAAAAATGAAAAGTGAGTTGGACCAAGAGAAGAAGGAATTTGAGAAATATAAGAAGGAAGTTGTAAAGCAAGTGGAGGAGGAGAAAATCAGAACGAATTTGGTTTTACAAGAGGACAGGAAGAAATTTGCCAAAGAGAAAATGGTTTTCGAACAGTAAGTGTTTTTTAAATTAATAATTTTTAAATTTAATAGAATCATATACCCAATAGGTATAGGAAAATAGAGATTGCATTAAATGTTGATTTTCTTTTTATAAAAAAAAAATAATATAATAAAATACAAAAATCTCAATTCAAATTTCACTTTCTTTTTAAAAGAATATTCACATATAAAATATTTCGTCGATATCCTCGTCTTCTTTCGATTTCAGCCTGTTTTGTCTGTATAAATATTCCTTCGTCATGGAGTGTGCAGTAAACATACCTCTGCTCTTTTTTAAAATTAAATCTGTAGGGCCCCAGTCGGAGGAGGGTTCAAGTAATTTTAAAAATTTGCGGTTTTTGTGTTTCTCCAGGTAACATAATATCATCCCGGTGATCAATAATATGAACGGAAAACCAAGTATTGACCATTGCACTATTCTCACCCATAACCATGGCGGTATGAAATCTTTGTTTGTAATGAAATTATACAAACTGCTTATAAAGGAGCTAACTACGGTTATCGGTAACGCCGCCCACATTATAAGCCAAAATGCGCTTGGGCGAAACCCTAGCATGAAATGCATGTCATCTATAAAGTGAGTTATTCCATAGATGCACACAATGCCGATCGTTTCCAAGAGGCACACCTGAATAGATTTGTTAATTTTAATTTAAGTTTGCATTTTTATTATGCCGACATCCTGACGTGACTCCTAATATTATTTACCAGTGATAGTGCGACGGCCGCAACATTATCAACGTACGAAATCAGGATGGATCCGAACTGCGACATATTTGGATAACCAAGCATTAGCAATAAGAAGGAACAAATAGCAGACCATAAAATAGAATAATTGGTAGTTTCCGGACGGGCTTCGTAAATCGTGTTCAGGACCGTAGCCATCATCATAGTTTCTGCACGTAATCCTATCACGAGACGCTATTATTTTGTTATTGGGTAAAGCAAAAATATACTGACCCAACAAATAAATGCTGGAATAAAACATTGCGGCCCAAATTTGCTTTATGGCTGGTAAAAAAAGCAAAGCAAATGGAACTTTCTCAAACATCAGATTATCTGTCCATCTGAGTATTTCGTCTATTGGAACGTGAAGACCGCGACTTAAGCAACCTGAAAAGACTTACGGTTAATTTAACGTCAATAATTGCAGTGCACGTACCCAAAAAACTGTAAATGATGATGGCATAAGTTAAAGAAGTTACCAAGTCGATTGCGTTTAATGCTATCGCATTCACGTGAACTCCATTACGAAAGTAGCACTGGGAACCCAACATGAAAAAGCCTCCTAAACCTACTCCTGTAATACCAAAACATTCAATTTTTTATTTTATACTTGCTACCTGTACACCTACCTATGGATATAAAGCATTGCTCAAATGAGCTTCTCCACAAGGTTATATCCAATAATTTTCTAAACTGAGGTGAAAAGAAGCTCTTTATCCCTTCGCCACTACCTGGATGTATTAATGTTACGAACAAGAGCACAAAGACTTCGATGTATGGAAAAACTGTTAGAAAGCCTACAACTTTTTGTAGGGATCGAGTTCCTTTGCAGTTGAACAAAAAAATCAAGAATGCCGAAAAAGCGCTACAGGCAAGCAATTCATAACTGACATTTCCAAATTCTCCTAGTAAAGAAGCGTCAAGATGGATCGAAATTGTGACGATAACTATTACCTACCGTTAGTCTTTAAATGTAAAACTCTTTTCTTCCAATAATGTGAAGCACTATTTTGCCATTGTAGTTGATTGCAAAATTCTGCCCTAAATTTTCGTGTACAGTCGAGCCGAATGGACGTGTTGTATTTGTAGGTGAAACAGTTGACATCTGCCCAAGACGGGCTACAAAGCGACCAAGGCAAAACCGAGCCTAGAGATGCCACAAAGAAAAATAAAAAATATGAGCAAACCATGTTGTAGTAAACCATTAAAAGAATCAGCACAAACGAGCTTGCATAACCGGCCCCCTATAAATACAAGTTTTACGTTATTTTTAGAAAATATATAAAACAAATGTTCGTCATACTTTCCACATTGGACACATTTTCCAGATGGCATGGGGCCCTCGATTCGAAAATTGACCCAAACCTAGTTCCATGAAACACATCGGGATGGCTATAAACATTGTTTGCAATATATAAGGCAATAGGAAAGCGCCATTATTTACGGTGTATGCCACCGTGAATCGCCAACTGTTACCCAATCCTACTGCCCAGCATATCATGGCCATGAAATAATATTTTTGCGAATCCCACTTCAAAATGCTGCTCGTTACATGTTTGTTGTTTGTAACTAATTCTTCCTTATCTGGAGTACCACTTCCTTCCATTTTTAATTTTCTGCTATAGTAAAACCATTGAAAAAATATTCTTCCCCCTTACAAACCATAAATGTCACTTGTCAACGAGCACACTACTTATTTATATATTGGGCTTGTCAAATTTACTAATTTTCTTGCTTTGTTATCAGGTACGTAAAAGACTTGCAAAACAAACCGTCCAAAAAAGAAAGAGAAGAAATATCGGCGTTGAAATCAAAAGTTGCTACTCTCGAAGAAACATTGAAGTTAAAAGAGACGAGAAACGGCATGTCGCAAGCAAGGTTACGAAATCAAATCAAAGTATTGGAAAAGAAGACTTCCGACTTGGAAAAGGAGGTGGAAAATTTAACGAAACAAAATGCCAGATTGACGGCGAGTCAAAACAACCGTAAACATCCTTCCGATACAAAAATTTTGCACCAGATTAACAAAAATTTAACCAAACTAGCGCAAGAACAGCTGGAAAAATTGGTGCCAGTACCCGTTGAAGTTCAAAACGATAATAGGAGTGGCGCAAAAAAATTTTTGTCGCGTGTATCCGAGACAAAAGAGAAGGAAAACGATAAAAATGTAAATAACGTTGACGATTTGGGGAATTTTAATAATTCCATTGAAGAATTTTACGAGAAAACTTTTGGAAGAAAGAGTTACGATAATGAGAAAACGTTTGGGAGGAAAAGTTACGACAACGAGAAGATGGTAGACGAAAAAAGTTATGACAGTGAGAACGACAAAACTCACGAAACCAAAAAGTCTGGTAAGTATATTTAAAAGTCGACAGAGGCCCAAAAGATTTTAAACGAGGGGAAGTAGAAGACACATTTTTCTACGCTAATTTCCTTTCAAAAATTTAAAAAAGAAAAAAAGGTTTTCTATAGTACTCCTGCCTCAAATTTTCTATTTTCTTATTTATTACCCCAAATTTTCCCAAAAATTAAATAAAAAACATAAAATTTTTAAGTTTAAATTATTTTGTATAGATCGCACGGAAATAATTCTGGAAGATGGCTCCAAGCAGGTAGAATATCGAAACGGCAATGTAAAAATCATATCACCGGATGGCAATGTGATAACTTTCAAATATTACAACGGAGATTTCAAAGAAACCAACCTGTTGAAAGGCTCCGTAAAATATTACTACCACAAGAGTCAAGTTAACCACGTCACAAATGCAGATGGCACAGAATTAATTCAATACCCCGAGTAAGTACACCGTGAAAATGATTTAGTATTTTGTAACAAAAAAAATTACAGCGGACAAACGGAAAAGCGTCAAAAAGATGGCAAATGCGAGGTGGAATACCCAAACGGCATATGCAGAGTTATGAGTGGTGACCTTGAAGAAATAAGTTATCCGGATGGTACAAAAGTAGCCATAAAAAGTAATGGTGACCGAATTATTACGCTGCCAAATGGACAGCGGGAAATTCACACAACCGAATTTAAAGTGAGTAACCACTTTATATAAATCATTTTTTAATTAATTGTATTTTTAGAGAAGAGAATATCCAGATGGGACTGTAAAAATTCTATACCCCGATGGTTTACAGGAAACCCGATATGCAAACGGCAGGATGCGGTTAAAGGACAAAAACGGTAAATTACTTATGGATTCGGAAAGCACAAAAACGTAGCACTTTATTAGTTTTTATTGTTCTAAACTTAAATGTAAATATAAATGTTAAGAAAAACTTAGCTTTTAAGTTAGTTTGTGTAATTTTTGAATTGCATTCAACGCTGCCATATTTTTAGCCACTTGGATCGATTCACCCCAGCCTTAAAAATGTAAATATTAAATTATTCGTAAATTACTTGAAACAAAATATAAATTACCTATCCCAAGAAGTTTTTTATTACTGTATAATCCAATTTGGTAATTTGCTAAAATCGTATTTATAGCCGATTGGTTACAAAGTCGTGGTTCGATTTCTTTATAACCTTTTTTTCCCGCTAGATTTTGTAAATATTCGTAAGGGTTTTTCAGATCCCAAAGTTCGTATACGTTTTTGTCATTTAACTGACAGATGAGGAAGTCATCTATGAACTTTTCTACCTTTTCTTGACTTGTGCTTCCTTTCAGTGCGGCAATCAGTGCTTTAAATGTGTTTGCTAATGTTAGGGTTTCAGGTGGATATTCCTATAATTTAAAAGTGGGGCACTAAAAAGTTGTTTCAGGGGGTAAACGTAGAGTAAATTAAAATTCTTGACTTACCGAACTAAAGATCAAATCCTTCACTCCGAGATGAAAAGCAACGTGACTCAACATTTCGTTCGAAGTCAAGTAATTAAGCACGACTTCCACTAGATCCTCGTGATAATTTTTTTGAAACTTGGATCTGATATATTGCATTATAAACCTATCGCCTTCCTGTATAAGGTGCTTATTGTCTTGTATTTCTAAAATCAAGTAACCGGTAAACAAAACTTAAAAGAAACTTGAAAGCATTATACCTTCTTGACCGTCAGTAATTTCTTGTTGCGAACGATAAGAGGAGTGAACAAATGCACGTCTAAGTAAGTCTTCATTAAAATCTTCCCTCAATCGTTTAGAAAACGCATATATTTCCGAATTGTAGTTCCATTCGAGAAAAGTATTTCTGCGTTTTACAGGCAACGGTCCCACACGTATCTTTCTCCTCTCCAGTTCCCTCAATGTGGGTGCAACCCACCGTTTTATGTTACAAGCTTGAAAAAATAAATTAAAATTTATACTTAAAATTGAAAATACCCACTTCTTGTATTCCCGAATATGGTTTGCTTCACGCAATGTCGAAAACAACTCAAAGGCTGACGTAACAGTGCCATTTTGAGTTAAATTCGCTTAAAAAACTTTAGATGAAAAGTATGCTGACATTTACTGTGAAAAGTGAGGTTAAAATTCAAAATCAAACCAGTGTTTCTCAACATTTTAGCGTTTTTTTTTATAAATCCGTATATTTTATATCCAGATTCTCCCCAGCCATAACCTACAAATGTTTAGTTTTGCGAGCAATTTATAGAATTGCATAGTTAATAAATTATCTATTAAAAGCAACTCGAAAAATTTCGAATTTAAATCCACCTTAATTTTAGTTGCGATTGTGAACGCAACATAACCTGCAAGTAAAGCCCATTTTTGACAGAAACGTTTTCATGCCGATTTGCCGGTAAATTATTCGTTTGTATTATTATCAAGAAAATCAGAGTAATTTCGTATAAAAATGTCTATCGGAGTTCCAATTAAAGTTTTGCACGAAGCCGAAGGTCACATCGTAACGTGCGAGACGATCACGGGGGAGGTATACCGTGGGAAGTTGATCGAAGCCGAAGACAACATGAATTGTCAAATGACCAATTTAAGTGTAACGTATCGTGACGGAAGAACAGCTCAATTGGAAAATGTATACATTCGTGGTTCGAAAATCAGATTTTTGATTCTGCCCGACATGCTGAAGAATGCGCCGATGTTTAAAAAACAGGCTAAAAGTGGAACTGCGGGTAGGGGTAAATCTGCCATTTTACGAGCACAAGGTAAGTTTTGTTAAAGTCTAATTAGAGATTACCAACTATAATTTTTCTTGTTTAGCCGCTCGTGGTAGAGGTCGGGGAGTTAATCCTGCCGCTCGAGGCAGAGCAACTTGGCAAGGCGGTCAACCACAAACGGGGGGTGCACCAGGCAGAGGTGGACGCTAGTTTTATTTTGTAATTAATTTAAAAGTTTAGCTTTAAGTTTTTTCTTTAACGATGTAAGTAACCTACTAATTTTCAATCTGTATTGACCGACGAACTAATAATAAATTTTCTAATGAAATTTTTACAATAAACAATTAATAGAATCAAAGTGCTTTTATTTGTACTACAATTTAAAACCTGAATGTATTGCTACGATTCCTAGGGTTAGGTTTTCGTAAGTTACTTGGCGGAAACCTGACTGTTCGATAATTTCCTTGAAGGATTCCTGAAAATAAAAAACAGTTAATTGAAATAAAATTGTTGCGATCAATCTCACTTGGTTTGGAAATTTTCTGATACTTTCGATTAAATATTTGTAAGGTTTCCACTGTCCTGCCAACAGCTGGCCCATGACTGGAATAACTTGGAAACTATACTGGTCGTACAACCATTGCATGTTTGAATTGGGTAAATGACTGAATTCCAAACATATAAAACGACCTCCGGGCTTCAACACCCGATAGGCTTCCCGTGTTACCTTATCCACGTGAGTACAATTTCTAATTCCAAAAGCTATCGTGTAAGCGTTAAAAGTATTATCCTCAAATGGCAATTCTTCACCATTCCCTTGCTTCCAACTGATCTTACTTTCATCGTGACCTAACTTTTGTGATCTCCCTTGTCCCACCTTTATCATCGCATCGTTAATATCACACACGGTCACATGACAATCGCTCAGTCTCTCTTGCTCGACATAATCGAGAAACCTAAATGCTATGTCCCCTGTTCCACCGGCAACATCCAACAGCTGTGTTCCATTCATTGGACCTAACCTTTGCATAAAAATGTCCTTCCAAATTCTATGTATTCCCAATGACATGGCATCATTCATCATGTCATACGAGTTGGCTACATTTTCGAAAAGTTCGTACACTAACGGGTGAAAAACATTAGAGAATTTTAATTCTTTAAATGAGGCTCACCTTTCTGAGTTTTTTCATTTTCGTGTATTTGTTCGTACCCAAAATGGGTATACCCAGTTTTTTTTTCACTTTCTGGTGGCTTAGCCGAAGCATTCGTGCTGCTGTTGTACACAATTTGTTTCAAAAATTGTCGATTGTTCAGCAACAATCGCAAACCTTTCCTATTCATGATCATTGTTCTTGATAAGTAAGGTTAAGTTTAAAGATTCAAAAGATTACAAAAGTAAGTAGTAACTTTTTTGTTTTACAGTTTACTTGAGGGGGGGGGGAGATGTAACAAAAAAATGTTTTTGAAATTACATATTTGTTGATTAACAGAAGATGGACAAAATAAAACCAGAAAGTGCGACTACACAATATAATTTTTTTCTACACAATTAAATCTTTCAACATTTTTTCGGTGGTCTCCATGCTTGAATTTTAGCAGGAGTGGTACTGTAAGGTACGTACTGATCACACGTACCACTTTTATTTTCCGTATGGTCTGCCATCCATGGGTATTTAGGTCTACCTGGATCTAAGTGTGGTGGAAAATCGGATTTATAGTGAAGCCATCCGTACCATTCTGCTGGAACTTGACTTGCGTCGTATTCGAAATCTTAAAAAGAATAAATCAACAAGTTATCGTTGGCATGTTACATAACATACTATAATATGGGGCATATTCGACCCAACGGTTACGTCCATAGAAGAACCTTGGATTTTCGAAATATTTATTTCCGTATTTGTCCATTCCAACGCAAGTTCCGAGTTTAAGTTCATCCATTCTAAAAAAAGTTTACTTGTGAAATAGGTTATGTAAGAAAAATTAATACTTTACCTCCATAATTTGTACATAGAAGCCTTAAGGCCCCCTGTTTCTTTAATTATTCTGAAGAAATAGGCAATCTTATCTAGCCCAACATAACTCATTTTTGTAGTAGTTTTCAGAACATCATAAATAAACTTCAACTTTGACAACTAACACTTCACCAAGTTACCAAACCAAAATAGTTGCAATTGGTACGACTTTTAGGTCAAACAAACAAAAGTAGTTTATTTGTCAGATTGGAATGCGACTGTTTTTAATTTGTGCGTCAGATAACAATAATTTTTGAAGTTTTGAAATCAACTAATCAAAATGGTAAGTTTTTGTAATTTTTGCACGTAATACGTTTACTAACAGTTTGCGTTAAACGTAATTAACGAAAATTTAACCGTTGTGCTGTCGGGTAGATACAAACAAAAAATTGGTTAGTTAATGTCACTCGATAATTATTTATATTTATAAATTTTATTTACAATAACAAATATAAAAATTAGGACTTTTCAACGTAAACATTGGTTACAAGATTGACACGCGCTCATAATAGTTTAAGCAAAAATGCAGATCCAATTTTCAAAACACTTAAAATTTTTGTAACGCAAGCCAATTGATTAATTATAATTTTTTTGGGTTTTATTAGCCTAATTCGGATAAAACTGAATCTAAGTCTTGCTGTAACTCCAGGGAAAGATCCTTCTGTTTGTTTAGGTCGTCCTGCAATCTTTCGACATTTGTTTTGAGTATGTAATTGCCTTTCTTGAGTGCCGACAGGCGACCTTCGTGTTTCTTGGTTCTTTTCACTACATTTGCTTTCTTCTTTTCGACCGGAGCGTCTTCCGCTTCGCTCAGACTCTTCTCTGATTCGCTATCCGTTTCGCTGGATTCGCTCTCAGACTCGCTCTCTGATTCAGCCGGTTCTTCGTCTTCTGCTTCTTCAGGTTCCTTTTCTTCACCTTCGTCTTCTTCGTCACTTACTTCCTTCATTAAAGCTGCCATTTTATTTACCTGAAAGTTGTTTTCGATTATTATTTCATAATATGTATAAGGATTTATTGATATTAATTTTCTATTCTAGAGGTTTTCTCAGAAATTTTATTTAAATATTTGGAACCTTCAGCTTCTTCTTCGATTAAGTTATCGGGTGAAATTTTAAAAAAGTGAAATTTTCCCCTTTTCTAGAAGCGTGGAATGCTATCGAGCTATATAATTTATGTTATTTTTTGAATTTTGAAATAAAAAGAGAATAATTATAAAATGAAATGAAAAATAATTAAAACGTAGATAGATAGTTTTGATTATTTACCCAAAAGTATGAGAATCGGTCTACTTTTTATGTTGCAAGGAAGTAGAGTGACATTTTTTTGATTAACGGAATAGCCATAAAACGTTTTAAAATAAACAGTGGTAAAAGGTAAAAGAAATTTTTTGATAGCCTTAAACATCAGTTTGTAATTTTTTTACATTTATGAGGTTTTCTAGGTCGATAGAGCTCATTTTTTTAAATATTTTAGCGTCAAAATGTAATTTTTTACATTTTATGGACTTACGAGGGTTTCTAACTAAGCCGACGAAATATTTTTAAAACAACGAATGGTTTTTGTTTGTTTTATAGTATCTAGGGTCTACAGAGGGGAAATCTTAAGAAATTTTAGGTAATGTAAAAAATCTTTTGAAATCCAAGGCAATCTAGGAGAAAATCTGGGAAAATATTTCAAAATATTATATAGTGAACTGTAGTAATGAGGGGGGGGGGGAAACTTAAAAAAAAATTTGTTTGATTCTTTGTTAGATTTATATGTTCATTTAAGGGTTGGTCATAAATTATGTTACTCTGAAAAAAAAGGGGACGAAACCTGAATGATGATTTCTGACGATGCCGATGATACGAAAAGGGAGCTTTAAAAAAATTAGACGTAAACATTTTGATTGTAGAATCGTTTAAAAATGCAAGCTGGCTTTTGTTCAGTAATAATTTGAAATATTTTTGTTTTACTAGTAGATGGAGGTCATTAGCCAGGCCCGTAGCCAGGGGGGGGCACGTGCCCCCCCCCCCCCCCCCGAAATGTTCAAAAGCAAAAAAAAATTTTGAAAATAAAATAGGTAAATAGATATATTTTTAAAGTGGAAACAAAAATTTTTTTTTCCCGGAAAAATTCTCGAAAAGGGAACTCCCAAAAAAATTTTTTTTTATGGGTGCCCCCCCCCCCCGAAATAAAATCCTGGCTACGGGCCTATCATTAGCAGTCATTAGCTTAGTAGGTTAGCCAAACAACTGCTGACTCGAAGGTACTCGGTTTGAATCCTGGGAAAGTCTAAAACATTCATATGACCGTGTCCGTGCTTCGGAGGGCACGTAAAGCCGGCGGACCCCTGGGTTGATGATTGCCGCTATCAACCATTAAAAACAGGGTTACAGGCATTCCCCAACCTTTTTCTCAGAGAAAGAGGCCGATTGTCCTGCAGTGGATGCAATATGCGATATGATCTTTGGAGATGGGGTCTAGGTAATTTTACCGGTTGGGGGATGGGTTGAAAATTGCTTAACGAAATTTCTGTACCACCTCTTACCGCAATAACTTGTTAGGGGAAGCACTTATAACGTTATCTCATACTGTTTTTCTCCAGCCACTTACCTCTTTCTTTAAAGCTTTGTATTTCTTTTTCTCATCTTTGATTGCCTGTTGAAGTCGTTTTATTTGCGTTTTCAGCGCCATCCTTTCCTTTTTCGCATTATCTTCTTTATTTTTGTTACTCCTAAGTTTATTTCTGAACTGCTTGTATTCTTTCAGTGCTTTGCGTTCCTTTTTGGCTTCTTCGTCGCTTCCACCGTCCGATTCGCAAGATTCTTCCTTCTCGCTCTCGCATTCGGCGATGCTCTCTTTTCGGTCCGATATCGACAATCGTTTATCTGTCGGGTACGAGACTGCATGCAAATTTACGAATACAAATTAAAACCATCTATACCAACCTTGTAAGGAATCCATCAGTTTTTTTTCCAGCTGCACTTTTTGTTTGCGCACCTCTTCCAATTCCGTTTTCGTATTATCCAATTGACTGGAAGCGTCGTTGTATTTTTTTTCCAAATCTTCTGCAGTCTTTTTGGCGTGGGCAGCTTCAGTTTTCAACGAACTCACCAACTAAAACACCAAAAAAATAATAATACCGTGGCGGAAAGGTCGTCTTTTACCTTGTCGTCCGTTTCGACTGGTGCCGCCACGCTCGTCGTTTTCTTGTTGGCTTTTTCTTTTTCCAATTCGGCTTCCAATTGGGCCAAACGTGCGGCGATGCGTTTGTTTTCTCTAGCCAACGCTTCTTTATTTCTTAGTTCCATCGCCAGCATTTGTTTTGTGCTCTGCAAATCGTCGCGCACTCGGTCGATATCGTCCAGTTCGTCTACCAATTCTGGTATTTCTTCTGGCGGTATGCTGGCCATCGATTGGGATTTGATGATCTGTTCTTCGATCGTCATCTGTCTTCTGAACTTTCTCAGTCCCTCCAACATCGGCTTACTGCGATCGTTTGTTTTGGTCTTTTTCAACGACACTCCTTGTTGGATCTAAAAGTTGTGCACGAAAGTGAAAAGGAAATTCTTTTCAAATTTACCGCTCACCTCGTTGAGTAGTTTATTGTGCGCCGTGCCCTTTTCTTTTTTCTCGCTTTCGTATATAAATGCATTTTTGTCGTTATCCATAGCTTTTGGTAATAGGGGTTTCGATCGATCGTTGCATTGTACGTGTTTCAATTTTGCACCGCTCTCCACTTCTTTCAGCAACGACGTCCAATCCGGCCTAACTTTGGGTCGATTTCTGTAAAATACAAAAATTTTAGTTTGGAAAACGATTTTCTTGAAAATGTCTATACTTGAGCGCTTCGATGTGCTCTTTTTGTTTGTTGGAAAGAGGCTTAAGCTCTGTTGGTCTGGGAAGTTTGGGAGCCGGTGGTGGAATTGGCGGCGGTCTTGGTATATTGCCGATTTTCTTCAAGCTATCCTGTCGGATAATTGGATTTTTTTCTACAGGGGGAATCACCTAAATTGGAAGACAATACGTTTTTGAGAAGTTACAGCTTTTTGCGTGGCGAAACTAACCTTTTCTTCGTCGATCGATTTTGTTTTTTTGACGCTATTGAGCTTGATGGGAATTTTGACTTCGCGAGATTGCAACTTCGAGGTGTCTTTCGGCGGTACCGGTTTTAATTGCGGTTTAACAAATATGTGTTCTTTTGTACCATTTTCTTGTGGTTCGGTCGCTTTTACTACGTCGGGCTTTTTGGAACCTGAGTGTAAACTGGTTTATTAGCAAAATAATTAACAAATGGCTTTATTACCTTCGGCTCCGTCCACGGTCGCTCCATCCCGACTGTTTTTCCGCGTTTTTGACCACAGATTGGACGGTTTCGGTGGCAAACCATCGGGATCGTCTTTAACCCATGGTGGTCGAAATGTTTCTCTTTTGACCGGATTGCTGCCTCTTCTATCGTCGGTTTTGCTTCCTCTTCTATCTTCCGGTTTGCCTCCTTTTCCGGTAGGCATTTTTGAAGCACTTAAAAATTTTATATTTTAAAATGATATGCAGCATTAAATTTTCTGTTATATCGAGTAAGTTTCAAATCTTAAGTAATTTATAACTTGGCTCGATTGTGGTTGTTTTTTATTGCTCTTCCCACTCGCGCGCACGATTTCTTTAAAATATGGCGAAATTTTTGAGACTTTATTTGATTATACGTTCTTTTGCTAAAAAAAAACACTTACCTCTGTCACATAAAAATTTTAAGGACGCAAATCCGATTTTTTTAGAATCGAATTACTTAAATTTTTACACGGTGCAGTTTACACGTATCGTTAACCCAGCCACGGAAACTGGATGTTTTCGGAACGATGTAGGAATGGCAAAAATAGCATCGTCCCGTTTATTTTAGATCGGTGACGTCTTTTCGTTATTGCAAGATGTGCGCTTTTCGTGTTTACATATTTCGGCTGAATTTTTATTAATTTTGCAATACGTAATCGATTTATCCACGTCACGTAATAAATTAATTACGACAATAATAATTTTTTTCAATAATACTAATTCCATAATTCAGTCACCCGCACAAATTGCATTCTGTATATCTAGGAAATTACAGTTTTTATTATGTGACGTCAGTATAAATGCACAATATATTGTTAGTAAAAAAAATTATAGGCAATTTATTAGAAAATTGCAAAGAAAAAATTTTTTGTCTTTCAGATGTCCTCTAGAGATTCCGCACGTTCTACAAAAGACCGAGCCGAAAGGACCATGGTGCGAAAACGCGAACAAGAATACAACCACCAATTAAAGTGGGGTCAACAGGTCGAATATTATAAACATTGGGAAAAGAATAACAACAAATTCGAAGAGTGGACGTCGCCACGTTACTACGAAACCAGCAACAAAAAATTCCAAGTCCAGAAGGACGCGGAGAAACGTAAAGAGCTGTTGGCAGTTCGACGCGAAAAACTGCGCAAATTAATAAACGAAGAAGAAAATTCGTACAATATCGAGCTTATGGTCAAAAATAGCAATAAACTTGCGTCGCGCGACGGTCAAGTTCCAACTGAAGTTTTGAAAGACATCAATGTGAGTTTGAAAATTGCAGAAGAAGATCGCAGGCGTCACGAAGCCGAATTGGCGCTGTATCATCAGTGGCGAAATAATCATCCCATCTTGCGCGATCACGAACGCTCGGTGGCGAAAAAAAATGTTAAGCTCGCTTGGTTGGATCAACAGATCGAAAAGAAACGCGAGCGAGAACGAAACGAAGCCGAGTGTCGTATGATCCTGGCGGAAAGAAACAAACGATTGGAAGACGATAAAATAAAAGAAGAACAATTGAAACAAGAGATTGCTGAAAAGAATAGAAAGCTGAAAGAAGAGCTGGAGCAGCAAATGGCAGAATTGCAGCTTGCTCATGCAAAAGGCGAAGAGTTGCGCAAGAAAGAAGAAGAAGCTGAGCGCAATTTATCGGGGTTGTTCGAACTGGAAGACAGCTTTAGACAGGCGCAAAGTCGCAAAATGAAACGGGCGATTGATTTGGAAAATTTGAAACACCACAAGTTGAAATTGAAACAAAAGGCTGCCGAGGTAAAAGAAACGTTGGAATACGAACAGAATTTGGTGAAACAGTTGATCGCGTCTCGGGCGGCTGATAAAATGGAAGACGAACACAAGAAGGAGGAAATAAAGCGTTCGATGGATGAGTATCTTGCATTCGTTCACGAACAAAAGGAGTTGGAAAATAAGCGCGAAAAATATTTCGATTTCGTTTTCGATTCGGAAGCGAAAATGGTATGCGACAGACAACAGACCTTGTGGAATCAGGAGCAAAAAGCTCGCGAAGCGCTGATCGGCGATGTTTTTAACACGATTAAAGGTCAAATTAAAGAAAAGATTGATAAAACTAGAGAACAACAGAAGGAATCCGTTAGAGATAGAGAGAACATGATCAAGTCGATCGAGGCGTACGATCAGAACATTCAGTTTAATGATAAAGAGCAAAGACGCAAACTGAACGAATGGAAGAAAGACATCGACGAACAGATTAAAGAGAAGATAGCGAGAAAAACGAAAGAGAAAATCGATCAAGAAAAGAATCTGGAACTGCAGGTTGACATGGCGCGTAAGGAAGAGCAGAGATTGCGAAACGAGATTGCCAAATTGCAACAGAAACAAGTGCCCATCAAGCAAATTCGCAATCAGATAATATTTTGAGTTTTACCGAAGTAGCTTTGGTTATAGTTTCTTCATTGTGTTTAGCACCGAATTGTGATTGTTAACTAGTTCCTTAAGAAAAATTATTTATGAATAAAAGCCAAAATCTTTACTTATTTTTATTTTACAATTACAACTTCGTCTAATCTTTTCTTCATATCTTCTAATTTTTGCATATCATCCACAGATGTGTTACACTTGTGCACCAGCATGGAGTGGTAAAAGTGAATAGTAAAGAGGATGAACGTTATCAGAACAGGTATGACTATGATGGTAGCTGCTATAGCGGCCTTGAAGGAGTAATCCCAAAATTTAACCCAACACAAAATGGCCACTTCCACCAGGAACAGGAAGAGGCCTGAAAGTAAT
Organism: Cantharis flavilabris; assembly: GCA_949152465.1. Classification (NCBI taxonomy): domain Eukaryota; kingdom Metazoa; phylum Arthropoda; class Insecta; order Coleoptera; family Cantharidae; genus Cantharis; species Cantharis flavilabris. Next base: position 8,653,124 of record OX424438.1, read on the forward strand.
GTACTGTTATCGATGGCGCAATCTCCGAGCAAATGCTTACCCAAAACTGTGGAAAACGCCCAAGCTAACTCGATGAAGCCTTTCATACGCTCGTGCGGGCTCTCCACCACCAATTCGCAAATGTCCAGTTTGGATATTGCGTCTATGTTGGGTAAGATGTAGGTGGATATCATCAGGGCGAAAATGTGGACCGCCACCAAAATCGTTGTACAAACCGAAAATACAATAAATAGCCATTCAGGTACTTGAGTGTCGTCGTTAATCTGGAGTTCCACCATGGCGATCATCGCAAAGCCGGAAAGCAACTCGGATGTTGTAGATGTCGCCTTTAACTTTGCCCGCGACATGTGGAGACGTCTCCAAGACAATCCCTCGGGTGTCACGGTGGGTAGTCGGGATTTGTCGTTCGGATCGATATCGTAGAAACATTTACATCGGGTTGTTTTGTTTTGCGTGTGGTAGGGAGATATCGGGGGTTGATTCGGTTTGTTGTTGCCCGAAACTGAAACCTAAGGTAATGCTTGATTTATTGCATCGTAATTTTTAAACTCACCTTGGCTAATTGTTGCCTAGTCGCTTGGTGACTGTGTCCGCTCAAAATTAGGCTGGAAGCCGAAGAGGAATATGGAGACGACGACGTAAATGGGACGTACTCCAACGATATATTGCTGGAAGCGTAATGTTGAAGCTTCTCATTGTGACCATTCCTGTGCCTTTCTTTGAGACTGTTCGTCATAATACTTTTGATTTTGTTTTGGGAAAATTCGTCGCTTTTCCAAACATTTGGATTGGAGTGAACCGAATTTTTGACTAACGTTTGGAAATGTGGCACCGTGTTGTTTTTGCGTAATTTTCTTTCTTGATTTGTTTGCGTCGATTGGTCTACGATGGACAGCTCCTTAAAATTTTTTTTAAATTAATGAGTATAATTAGATGAAGCAGCTTAACACCTTGAAATTCGATAATTCGAATATTTATAAGATTATATAACGATCGTTTAGGTTTAATTTTTGAAAATGGGTTTTTAAGAGGTTATTGCGTAGACGGTTATTTAAATGGGCGTCTTTTCTTGGATATGTGACCGCTTTCTCTGAGGGAAACTTAGAATCCAAAACATGGTGTTCAAAAATAGCACCAACGTGACATTTTTTTCGATCCATTCAATTGATCTGCGACCTTGAATTCGTTCCACATTTAAATATATTTTAATGTATGTAAGTACGTGAGATTGCATTGGTGCATGGAATATTTTCGATATTATTTTAAGTACCAAATAATATTAGAAAAACAAAAAAAATTTATGTAATAACGATGACAACATAGAAATAATATAATGCCATAACCACGACACGGTCTGAATAAATTCCCGATATAATCTCGTTTTCATACAGGATGTCCTTAAATATATTTTTGCTTTTGCGAATATTGTTCCCGAAAAAATCTAACGGGAATCTTAAAATCACAGAGAGATGATTGAACCAAGGAGCCTAATCGTTTTGACCTTAATTACCTCGTAATACTGTTAAGTATAAAGACAGACTACAATGATAATTTTCAATGTCAAGGCTTTCTAATAACAGCATCCTTCCAAAAAATTGCCAGTAGTGTTCCATTCTAAAATTCATATCTAAGGACTTTGACTCTTGGTGTTCGGTAATATCACGGTAGCTGAATCATTTGCAGGTATCAAAGTCGAGATTTCTTATATCCAGCTTGTAATCATCATCAATCAAAACTGTGAATTCAACTTGACCGAAGTCCCCTTACTAATGAATTTTTTGTTCTTTTACATGCGTTCAATTAATCTCCTTATTTAATTTTCATCAATACTAAAAAAAATTAAAAAAAAAAAAAATGGCGAATTTATTTAGACAGTGAAACTCTGAACCAGTCCAATCATTAAAAACATCCCTGAAGCCGGTCGAACTCGAAAATTACGGTACTATAAAAACGGGATCTTTTTTTTATATTATATTTGGCTATAATTAACGAAATGCAATTTAAACAGGGTTCCCACTCGTCTGGAAAATCTGAAAACGTCAAGGAATTTAAGATTTTCCTAAATCTGTCAGGTAAAACTTAGAGAATTTCTCATTTTTAGTGCCAAGTCAGGGAAATTAAATTTTCAGTAAGGGAAAACAAATAATTTTAAAATAAATTTGCTTTTAAATTTTAAAATAAAATTTTTTTAATTTTCAAAAATTAAAAAAAATTAATAATTTTAAAATTTAGATTTTTTACCTTTTTATTTATCAAATTTATTTTGAAAATTCAGTGGGAATCCTGTTAAAATTCCTCCTCCGTCCATTAAAACAAGTGACGTGTGTGAACTTAGCCCCCCGCACTTTTTATAAACATAATTTTTGAAAGTTGTTCCGGGTTTGTTCTACATTGTTTCAAAATATTTTTTCGTAAATTGAAAAACTATCGCGAAAAGTCGTAAAAAACCGTTTTTTGAGTTGGCCCCGCACTTATAAAAATACTAATTTTTGAAAGTTGTTCTAGGTTTGTTTTATATTGTAAAATATTTTTTCAATAACTGAAATATTAACATGAAAAATCGTTTTTCCAAATAGCACTATTTTTTTAAATTTAATTTGCGAAAAAAATTAATTTTTTTGAAAGTGCGGGACTGGTCATAAATGTTGTTCGCTCTCCCACGACTTTATTTTTGAATATATCAAAATGATTTTCTGGAACAACGTGGAACATCTTTCAAAAATTAATTTTTTTAAAAGTGCGGGGCTAAGTTCACACACGTAAACTAGGGTTGGGACTTTTTAGCGATTAATCGATAAATATCGATAGTTATTAATATCGATAACTATCGTTCTTCGATTAATCGATAGTTATCGATATTTCTAATTTAGGTTGTTTTCTTATGTTTTCTGGACTTCTCATTGGTCAATTTTGGGTTCGACCGGTTTCTTTATTCGAGAAAGAAAAAGTTGCGGTTTATTATTTGGATACTTCGATACTCCGATAATTATATCGACAAATGTAGATTAATCGAAGTTATCGATAGTTTTTAAATTATCGAAATTTGATATCGATTTTTGAAGATCGGCCAGCTCTAGCTGTAACTATTTGCTTCGAGTACACGTACCACGAAAAATTAAAACAGCCTTTCGAATGCTTATTGGGGGCTTCGATGTGTCTTCCCCCTTTTTCAAAAACTACTGAATACATATTCATTTCATGCAGAGGGTAATAAAGTAACTCAGTGGCGTATTTAGAGGGGGGCAAAGGAGCAATTGCCCCACCCCCCCAAGGATGACTCAGATTGTATTCCTGAAGCCCTCCCTGATAAAAATAATGCTTACTACGAGGTTTTAAAATTTAAATAACTTAAAAAATTTTTTTTAATTTTTCTTTGTTTCTTAGTTTTCGGATTTCGTTTGTGAAGGTTCATCGAAATTTCTGAAATCTGTCACGTTTACCACTGACGCGCACGAATGGATTAACGAGATTCTAAAAATATTTGGTCTGCCCTCTCCAAACGCATTTTTTAAATACGCCACTGGAGTAACTTAAGCCTTCCTCCCAAGACCCATGAACAACTAATAAAATCCACTAATTTTATTCAAATTTGGCAGATGATCGCCGAGAAGTCGAAAAAATTGCGACAAATTTTCCGCGACACGTCTTTGCTTCATTTAGCCCCTCCACGAACTTTGCCTGATCCGCCCTTGATCCTAAGTGAACGACTAGGATCTAGGAATTTTTTTGCCCTGCGTGATGCTGAAGGCTTAGTAACGATAAAATGGCTAATGATGGGCTGTCTTGGCTAGTTAGTACCATTGTCACGTCAGCATTAGCTCTAGAATTTTTTTGTAATTTACAACCAAATATCAAAATTTCTCAACTTATATAGGAATCGGGGCGGCAGTGACAAGATTCCCTTTTTACGGGATGTTTGAAGGATTTTCTCAATTTTTTTTCTGGATTAAAGTGAAATTTCCTTTCGAAAAAGGTAAAAAAGCTCATCCATAATATTCCTTAGATTTAGGGGTAGATACAGGGAAGACAGTCACGGCTTGAGACTGCTAAGCCAAAAACATCGGTTCGATCCCGGGCGAAGTAAAAACTTTATTCTGACCGTTTTCCCTTGGCAGGCAATGGCGAACCACCGAGGTATCTGCCTAGAGAACCCTTCTAAAGAAAAAGAACTGGTCACTATGATCTTACGTAGAGCGAAGGAATCTGACGGAGACAGGGAGTTAACAACCCTTCCCATTATCAGGGCCTATTTTACCATTACGCGCATTAGGCACGTGCCTAGCGCCCAATGGCCAAATCGTAAAATAAAAATCAAGTTCTGATAAAATAACTCAAAAGTTGGCCTTCGATGCTATTACACTCCAAAAAAATCTCAAATAACAAAATGTTATTAAATCTAACAAACAAATAAATTAGTTGACGTCAAGAAAAACTTTGTTATAGCAACAATAAAAATAGAAAATGAACCCTAAATAAATATTAAATTTAACAATGAAAATTGTTGCTACAACAAAGTTTTTCTTTCTACATCAACTAATTTATTTGTTAGATTTAATAACATTTTGTTATTTGAGATTTTTTTTTTCGAGTGTAGTTACACTCGAATATCAAGGGCCCAAAAATTTGCTAGAGCCTATGGCGTAACCCGATTAAAAATAGGCCCTGCCTTTCAATTTTTTCCTGTCCACATCCTTCCCTCTTCTTCTCAAAACTGCTACTTCCAAATATGGCGCTCGCAATCAAGAATCCCAGCATTGGTAAATAAGTAACTCTTCGGTACTGAAGAAATAATACTATTGGTCTATAAATAAAGAATGAACCGTACACTGGGGGGTATTCCATACCCCCCAGACCCCCGGTTTGCCAATGGCTACACTAAAGCTCAATCAATATTTTTGAAGTTATAATAATAAATAAATCAATACGTTTTTGAATTTAAGTTTAAGAGACACAAAACAATGAGAGCAAACCGGGGGGTCTGGGGGGTATTCCATACCCCCCAGTGAACGTTTTTATTTTATTTCCAAATCGCTACGCTTAACACAAAAAAGTAGACTACATCATCTCTTCAACCTCTCAACAGGGTTTATTTTACCATTAGACGCGTTAGGAACGTGCCGAGGGGCCTCGGCATATAGAAATTTATTTTATATTACTTATTTGAATTTAAATTTTCCGCGCAAGTTTGGCTTCGTCAGTTCTGGACGTATTTCAAAAGCAAATCTGATGGATTCAACGGTATGGTTCTGGGACGTAAACGAAAATGGGGATTGTTGAAAAAGATGGCAGAGAGTCCGCGTCGTCTTTATTAAGCGGAAGAGAAAAATTGTTTTTTTAATTTGTGGATAATATAGTAAAATTTAGATGAAAATTTGTTTAATTTTGATTTTCGTGGAAAGAAAAATAAGAAAATAAAAGTTTGTTTTAATAGTGTCGCGCATTGAACAAAAATGCAATTTTATAAAAGTTCCATCAAATTAAAAAAAATTATAAACATATCAATATATAGATAAACAATGCTATTAGTATTAGTTACACTCGAAAATCAGGGGCCCGAAAATTTGCTAGAGCCTAAGGCTCAACCCAGTGAAAAACAGGCGCTGCCCATCATAAAAATTCACTGAATTTTGTTAAAACTTGAAAGATATATTTATTTACTCCCCCCCCCCTTTACTTTGGACAAGGTCATTGATGTAAGATTCTATTATCGGATTTCGCCCTATTGATCATCTTCATGAACTTTGTCTGGATCCTACCTTCATTTTACCAGATTTCCCCCCCCCCCTTGTAGGAATATTACTACACCTTTTCCACCAGTAATTCAGAAAAGATCAACTGCTATTCAGAAAACGTCAATTGTAATTCAGATTTGTCAACTGATATTCAGAATGAAATTCCACTGTCAGTTCCGCGAGAACGGGCGGTAAAACAGGGGTCATGAATTATTTTTAAATTGGTATCGTTGTTTTGATTGGCCTTACGAAAAAGAGCATGGCGGATATTTTACGTAATTTTTAAGTTACTTATTTCTGGATATCGAAACCAGACAGATGGGTTTGGGGGTAAGTACGATGGCCTGTTATTCGAACCGGTTACAATCAAGAATGTCCATCATAAATCGAATCAGGTTATAAGAAATAGTTCATCATCCATTAAACAACAATAAATTATAAATTTACATTGGAAAAAGCGATTGATATTTTTTTAATGTTTTTATAGTAAAACTAATGTGAAATTTAATTAATCAATTTATCTGCAAAGGTGCAATTAAGTTACAAATGTGTTTTACACATAATAATTTCATTAGTTTTTTTATTATTTTTATTATAATTGTTTCTCCGTTCATTGTTCATTTACTTTTTTACTGTCATTAATAATGTGAAAAACGAAATTTTGATATTCAAGTAAGCAAAGGGAAATTTGTGTAAAGACCATCGATTAAAAATTCGTGCTCTCCACTGATTACTTTGATTAACTTTTTTTTTGTTTCAGTTTTAATTTAACTTTCTTTTGTTTTGTAGATGTTAATGTCGTGTTTACGTAACCGTCATTATTTGTTTCTTAAAATTTCAATCAATCAGTCTCTTTTTCGTCTGTTTTTGTTGCATAATAGAAATATACGGGGAATTTATTATTACAAATAACAATGAGCTGGCACATCTTAATAATAATTATCGTTAGAATTTTACCGGCATATTTTTTTATCGAACGATTATCGATGAGCCATCTTCAGAGATTGCAATCACTTTTGGCTTTTTATTTATTTATTATTTTTTTTTTTTTTTTTCTAAAAGAAAATTAACATTATTTGCGTGTTGGAATTGGTCATTTAAAAAATATGTATATGATTAGAAAATTTATATTAGTTGTTTGGATCGTTAAACATAACCGTTGTAATTATTTAGAAATGTCGAGGCGACATTATTTATTTTGTTACCCATATTTATACCTTCCTATTGTTAATTTTTATATTTTACCGGATTATAAACTTCACAATGCTTTATTAAATTATTAATTTTTTTTTAATCAGGAAAACGAATATAAAAGAAATCACCGTACCATCATCCTGAGCAAATACTTCGATAAAAACGTTCTTGCAATTGCCGGCGTTTGCTCCAGATGTTACTTGGAAAACGGCGACGACGTCCAAATTATTGCCGTCAACAGAAACTTTTTAAAACAAACCGAAAGAAGAAAATCGTTAAACTATTTCGCCGATGCTGTTTTTGACCACGGACACGGAAAATTATTAACTGAAACTGCCGCCGACACTTTAACCGACAATTGTTTACCCATTACTGACATCGTAGCCTGTAATCGTAAAATAAGTCCTTGGTTTGATAGTAATAACAGTCATCAAATTTCATCGTTATCCACCACTTCGCCAAAGGTACCGTGGGTTCCTCCACATTCTCCACACAACCTCATCGAAGAATCTTTATACCACGACCCTTGGTCCCTTCTCGTCGCCACGATATTCCTCAACAAAACGTCTTGCAAAAGCGCCAGGTCCCGAATCGAGCAATTCTTACAAAATTACTCGCATCCTGCCCGAGTTCTCCAGGACGAGCCGGTTCAACTCGAAAAATATTTTTTAGATTTGGGATTGCACAAGAAACGAGCCGAGCAGGTTTGGAAAATGTCCTACGATTTTCTCCACAAGGATTGGAAGAAAGCAAGCGATCTGTACGGAATCGGCAAGTACGGCGAGGACGCCTATAGGATTTTTATTTTAGGGGATCTCGATGTCGAGCCGACCGATAGGTTTTTGAGAATCTATCAGAGCTGGGTGAAACTTCAGATGAACGACGAGACGAGATCGTTGGATGACTTCAACAATAATCAGTAAACGAGGTAAGTAACACACTTTGTTAATAGGGGCTAAGATAATTCAGTTTCAAAAAAACATTTAAATTGTCTAAACTGCTGCACGAAATTAATACAATTCAGTTTATACTTTTATGACTATTTATAAATGCAAGCCATAAAATTTACACAATTAGTGTTAAAGTTATTCGAGCCAGCACAATTTTAATTTTATGGAGCGTAAAAATTATTCATTAGTTAGATACCTCATTTCAAATTTTTTTCTTTTGAAAGGTGACAATGTCAAAAAACGCAGAGCAATTTAAGGAAGAACTAAGGGAAAAGCTAGCGGTAACGAGACAATGTATAGAATACAACGAAGCTATCTTGAAAAGCAAAGCAAACAGATATTTAACTGCAGAGTTAAGCAAGTGAGTCAATTTTTAATTTTTAGTTTGGTCGAAAGGTTTCTGCGGTGTAAACCAAATGAATGGTGAACTAATAATTTAGGTGATGTTACGTTAGAATGCACATACATGACTCGGGTGCAAATTCAAGGTAATATGTGCCATATTTTTCACTTTTCTGATGTTAAAATATTCTTTTTTTAATTTGTTGTCAAATGCGTAATTAATATTCAACAAAATCGTAGTATTTTTGCTACCCGATAGTAAATTTTAAGGATTACGATAACATTTCAGAGCTTGCAGAATGAACCTTATATAAATAATTTTTAAATCAATTTTTAAGAAGCTAAGGTGGACAGAAATTTTCTTCAGGAATCAAAACAGGTTATTGGCCCAGGCAAAGAAGACTTGATTTTCTACGAAACCTTAAACGTATGGAACTAACCTTACGATCTGAACATCGGAACTTAGTATGCCTATTGAACCTTTTTAATTTTCTAATATATATTTAATTAAATTTAAATTCTAAACAATTAAAATTTAGTTTGTATGGAAAATACCACGCAAAAAACAAAACATAATGGGATAACACCAATCTGATAATCCCACTGAAAATTGTTGTGCAAACTTTTTATGCGTAGTTAAAATAAGTTCTATTAAAATATTTTTGTATGAAATCCTCTAGCCGAATGCAACTCGCGGAATATCGCATGATAATTTGGGCCGGCACACCAATAAATTATAATTCGAAAATTTTGAATTTTGGCAAGAGTAAATATCTCAAAAACAATTTGAATTCCCACAATTTCTAGGGATTTCCACGGAATTCCAAAGCAAAATAATTATAATAAAATTTAAAAAATAAGAAAAAAATTAAAAAAATTTTTCTGTAAAGACAATATAAAACAAATTAGGATATTTACACGATTATTGATTAACACTTACATAATATTATTTTGGAGCAGAATATACTAAAAAAATAAAATTAAAAAAATAAGAAAAAAATTATTTTTTTTATTTTACAAAATATTATTTTTTTTGCGCTTCCATGTACCGATTTTAACCAAAATCTAATCAGCTCTAAGTATCAATATTTATGTCCTAAATACGAAATTTTGTTCAAAAATTCCTACTACTTTTTGAGGTAGAGCGTACACAAAATTTGACCACATACACACATACCGACATTTTTTAGAAATGATGATTTTCCGCTTCTTTTTTTATTTTTTCAGTTTTTTGAGATTACGTTATTTTTCTAGATTTCCTAACATATCCTATGATTTTCTACATTTCTAATTTTTTGAGATTTCCTCGAATTTTCTAAATTTTCTTTTAAGATTGTAAAATTTCTTGGATTTCCTGCGCTTTCTTAAAATTTTTTAGGATTTCTTCATATTTTCCATTTCCTCAAGATTTTTTAAATTTCCTAGGATTTTCTTGGATTTCTTATTTCCATGGATTTTTCGAGATTTCTCTTCACTTATTCACCAGGTTTTCACCGAATTTTGTAATAACTGGAAAACCGAGGGAGAAATCGTGATATATAAAAGTGAAAAGAAATGTGAGGAAATTCTAAGAATTCATAAGAATACAATTTTCTCGGGAAATACAAAGAAGTTAAGAAATCTTAAATGAGCTTTTTTTGCTCTTTCAATTTTCTGAGATTTTCTTGGATATTGGCTTTCCTAAGATATTCTAGAATTTTTCTCCGATTTTTCATTTCTTAAAATTACCTGCCAAGGGGGAATAACGGAAGTAAAGTATAACTACTTCCCCACCCCGATACTCATCAAAAACCTACAAAATCGATTAAGTTTTGTTCAAATTTGAAAAATATACCTGAATTATTATCAAAATATATTTAATTCCTCTCCCGCTAGCTTAATTTACCTGCTTCTTTGCCTAGATGATTTTCTTGAATTTTCTATTTTCTAAAATTGACTAGAAGATTCTTAGATTTTCTTAATTTTTTTATTTTCTAAGATTTAATACAATTTGATAGATTTCTATATTTCCTGGATTTCCAAAGATTTTTTGGGATCTTCGTAAATTTTTCCTGAATTTTTTAGAATTAATTTGTTTATTCAATGTTAGTAGATTTTCTCGGCGTAAACATTTTAGAATTTCCTAAATTTCCTCGGATTCCAGAGATTTACACGTAATTTTCTAAATAATAATATTTGATTTTGGCGTTGAAAACCAACAACGCAATTACAGTTCCTGTCGCATAAGCTTATTAAATGTACCGCTAGATGTAGCGCGCGCCGATTTGAATTTTCCTTCACGTAATTTCGCGTGAAAAGTCGCGACGTGCAGCAATTCATTGCGAATATTAAAGTTTGACTTAAACGTCCTTCAGTCGCCCTTTAAATTTGTCTCACAAATTCGAGGATACTTAAAAGTTACTCATATCAAAAAAGTGGTTACGTTGTAATATAAAATCAATTTAACTTAAATACACATTGATATTTCGCACGGTGAGTGAACCTCTTGATTGTCTTAATCTTATTATATTTTTTTTTAAATTGTGTAATTTGTTTATTGCATAAGCCGGGCGTTTTTAATTAATTTTATTTTAAATTTTAGAGTACCAAATCCAGACAACCTAATGACTACCCACTTCAACTATCCACCACCTGCCCTTCAGGATGAACTCAAGAAGATCGCGAACGCCATCGTCGCACCCGGTAAGGGCATTTTGGCTGCCGACGAATCCGTAAGTACCATGGGAAAACGGCTTTCCGACATTGGATGCGAAAATACCGACGAAAACCGCCGCAAATACAGACAGCTTTTGTTCACCACCGACAAGGCACTTGGGGAACATATTTCCGGTGTGATTTTGTTCCACGAAACTTTATACCAAAAAGCAGATGACGGCACACCATTTGTGGAATTGCTCAAGCAAAGAGGAATTATTCCCGGCATTAAAGTCGACACCGGAGTTGTACCTTTGTTTGGTTCCGAAGACGAATGCACCACCCAAGGTTTAGACGACTTGGGCAAACGGTGCGCACAGTACAAAAAAGATGGCTGTCACTTTGCCAAGTGGAGATGCGTCTTGAAGATTAACAAAAACACTCCCTCATACGAAGCTATCTTAGAAAACGCCAACGTATTAGCCCGTTACGCTTCCATTTGTCAGGCAAACCGAATTGTCCCAATTGTTGAACCGGAAATTCTTCCCGATGGTGATCACGATATTGACCGTTGCCAAAAAGTGAGCGAAACCGTTTTGGCCGCTGTCTACAAGGCATTGAACGACCATCACGTCTTTCTTGAAGGAACCTTATTGAAACCAAACATGGTAACACAAGGTCAATCTAACCCCGTCAAATGCAGTGCTGTCGAAATTGCCGCTGCAACCGTCACCGCTCTTTCACGCACTGTTCCTCCAGCAGTCCCCGGGGTCACTTTCTTATCCGGTGGTCAAAGCGAGGAAGAGGCTTCGGTCAATTTAGACGCGATTAACCGATTTTCTGGTAAAAAACCATGGGCGCTTACCTTCAGCTATGGGCGTGCATTGCAGGCTTCTGTTTTGCGTGCATGGGGCGGAAAGGACGAGAATGTGGCTGCCGGTCAAGCCGAATTGATGAAACGTGCTAAGGTAATTTTATTTTTTACGATCCAATCCGATATGGTCCACAACTTCCTGTCCCGATCCTTAGATTAATTGTGAAGCTTCTCTTGGTTGTTATGTACCTGATTTATTTATTCCTGAAACTTCACATAAAAAACTGTACGAATTTCGAATGATTAATTAAGTGAGTTTGTTTAGAGAAAGATTTCATAAATTTATTGTTTATGTTTGTAGGCCAACAGCGAAGCTTCTCTTGGCAAGTACGAAGCTGGAAGTATTCAGAGCAAAGCTGGCGACGCCGGATTGTTTATTAAAGACCACGCATATTAAGAAACTTTTTGTGATTTATGAAAGATACGTATGGTACCGTTTTCGGTCATATTTTATTTATTTATTAGTATTTTAGTAGAAATTTATATTTGCCTTTTTGGTTTGCATTAAAGCAGGTGCGATGTTGCCTTCTGCTTTTTTGCTCAATTTTTAATGTTGTTTTCATTTTATTGAATGTTAATAAATCCACTCTATCGTTGGCAAAATTGTATTATGTATAAATGTGTAGGTACCTAATAAAAAGACAATATCAACCTGTTCTCTTTTTTATAATTTATTTAAAATAATGTAAACAGGATTGTTCAAATCGACAATTGAAATTGTTAAATTTCATGAGTCAACAAAGTGGTACCAATAGAGATAATTTGATTTTATTTTTAACAATTCAAGGTCGCTAACAATAGACTGTCGGACTGCAATTTTTTTAAATAATAATGTCATCTACTTCCATAAATTCTGTTACATTAATGAAGTGATTATTTTATAGGCAAATAGAAATGCAAAGCGCGAAAATGAGATTTCTCAGATGCACAGCTGGTTGCAGAATTGTGAAAAATGTCACCAGAGAGTTATTATTTTTTGTTTTGTTTTTTACTCAGGGCGCTCTTTCTCTGCACTAACTGAAGTAGTTGTCTATAAGTTTTCTTTTCTAGTGCAGTTACCCATACTGGGGCTGCATAAAGTGAAAAATAAAGCCAGCAGTATGGCGTAAAGCCTACACCGGCCGACTGGGAAGCGGGCAACCGCGGTTCAAATCCTGGTCGCGTCGAATACACTGCTGTGATCTAAAGCCCAAAATATATCTGTGGGCTATGGGAAACTACCACATTAATTAAATTCCCTAGTAGGTCATCTTGGCTTCAGCAAAGTGATAGCCTATGCACTGCATAGTGTATGGCACTTCAAGAAGAGTGAGAAGTGAAATGGAATTCGCCACCGAGCTCAGAAACCTCCTCTTAATCTCATTTGGGCCTCTCATATTGGGCATAATTCTCTGAAGGAAGATATCGTCTACTCCTCCGAGAGCTCCCCTCGCCACTGCGATATGTCGGACCATGCCGTCCACCGCCTCCACAGTGGACCTCCATCCACGTAAACCAAACTGCCTTTCAGAAAGACCCCCCCAGTCCTGGCTATCTCTCAGGCAGATCGGCCTGTATGAACTCAGAAGGTTAGTGGTTTATTTCCCTTCCGGATTAGTAACAGCCTGGCTTTCTTTCAGTCTTTCGGGTAACTACCCTCCTCCAGGCAGCCGTTGTAGATTTATAGAAGAGCCTCGGTACGAATTTCCGCCAGCTCACGTATATCATCGCTGGGCACTTCGCCGGTCCTGGAGTTTTGTTACAGAACATCTTTTTAGCTGCAACCAACTGGGGCGCGCTTCATCTGGGTGTGTACCGGAAAGAGGGTCTGGATGATTGACCTGAACCTTGTTTCAGTCAGGCCTAGGATCGCTGGTTTTCCCATCTACCTGATTACTATTTGCTAGGTTCTTCTCCTAGTTTCTCTATTTCTCAGTGCATCTTCTGGCTCTATTTGATAGCTTTATTCAAATCTTTTCTATACTGCGTGAGGGCCAAGCGGGCTTCTTCACACTGCTCATGCCGTGTTGTTCTGCACAGTCTCTGATATTTTCTTCTGGCAAGGGCCACGTCTTCGGACCACCAGTAGACTCCCCTCATCGAAGGGTAGCCCCTCCTCGGCATTACATTGTCGCACAGACTTCTGAGATATTCTCCTAGTCCCAAGTCTCTTATTTTCTTCATCAGGTCCGGGCTCTTCAGATGCTCCCGGAGGCTGTCGGTATGTTCAGCCTTCACCACGCCCAGCCAGTCACCCGAGGCTCGCTCCCGATGCTCTTTAGATTAAAGCCCTTGGCTGGACGTATTTTGCGCACCCCTGGTTCCCCAAAAATGAACCCCAAAAAATGGGGAGGAGTTGAAAATTCAAAAAATCTTCTATTTTAACATTAGGCAAGGAAGAAGAAACGACCAACGTCCATTACAGATACTTTTATTAGTAATGTTGTGTAAAGCGAATCTTTTGCTTTACACACAAAAATACAAAATGTCATTATCTAGGTATTCAAACATTTTTTGATCAAAAAGATAATTACGAAATTGAGGTGATAAAATTACTTAAATTGAAATATAACTAAGAGTTACTTCGTCATGTAGCATTAAAACTAAAGTAAAATCGTTTTTGGGTAAAATCACAATTATAAAGGTAACGTGTTTCTCACTTTTAAAATATGTTTTGTTCAAATAATTAATAATTTTTTAAATCTTGGTGGCTTCACATCACAACACCCTGTATAAATAAAAATATATAAAATTTTTACTACAATTAATCTATAAATCGAATTGTCGGTCCTGTAAAAAGACGCAATTTTAAAATAAAATTTTTACAAAAATAACTAAAAATTTAAACTATTGGACATCTTCGCCTAACATTTTTGATAATTCTTTTAATCTTTTATCGCGCAAGTCGCTAGCAGGTTGTTTCAATAAATTTTCTTTCTCGATTTTCATTTCCAAGCGACTCGACGCATTTAATTTGTTAAACTCCCAAGAACCTGCACCGTCAAATTGTAAAATGTGACTGTGGAATTTCCTAAAAACAAAAGAAAATTAATAAGGCGACATTTAAAAAAATTAGTTTACAAACCATAAAGTGGGCCGGTGTGTTATGGTGAGTAAGGTGATTCCCAAATCTATGGCGGCCTGATAGATTTCGCCTTCGACGTCGATCGAAATCGCTGACGTGCACTCATCTAACAAAGCATATTTGGGCCTAAAACACAAAATTAAATTGCCATGAATTTTCCAGCGCCGATCCTTACTTGTGATAAAAAAGCCTAGCAACGGCCATCCTTTGCTTTTCGCCGCCAGATAAAATATCCGTCCAATCTTTCACTGCATAAAAAGAATCTCTTTCCACTATGTGTTCCAGATGCACCATTCGCATAATTTTTTGTAAGTCACTTTCACCTATTTGCTTATTGATCATGTCGACGTGGGTGTCGGGATAGATAATTTGATCCCTCAAATTGCCTAAATAGGACAAATTATTAGTTGGTTCTCAAATGAATCGTCACGAGGGCTAACCTATGACCATGTATGGTCGTTGGGGTATGTAAAACATGGAGTTTTTAGGTGTTTGGAGTTCACCACCATAGATTGGCCACAACCCGGCCAATATCCTAAACAAACTAGATTTTCCACATCCATTTGGGCCCGTGATTAAAAGATGCTCTCCGGGATTTAAAGAAAAACTTAAAGAAGAGCAGACGACGTCACAGTTTGGCGTTACAATCGGGACATCCTTCAATACAATTTCGTTGTTCAAAGAAGGCAGTAACTTTCCTAAAAAAAAAGAAAAAAAAAGAGATTTTAATTTAACTGCATTCTAAAAGTCGTCGACATTATCGCCATTGTTAATGCCTTTCCGTGAGACCGGAGCAGAAACTTGACTGTTTATTTATTTTTAATAAAAATTCAAATAATTTTGTTTCATCAAGCATGATACCGAGCAACGAGCCGTTACTAAAGAATGTAATTCCTAAGCAAAATTAAATTTTAACAGATAATAAACCCAAATTTTAATTTTTCGAGCGTAAAAATATGTAAAATTGGAAATTTTCAAGGTTTTACAGCTTTTTTTACTTAAAACAATTAGTTATGATCAAAAAAACAAAGGGAATTCCGCGAATAAGTAGCAATTGCTTCGGTAAACCACACAGAGATCATTCCCGATTTGAAAATAATTATTTCCAATTTATTATTTATTAGTCGCAATTTAAAGTCGAAAGGTATAATAATTACGCCAGT
Source organism: Cantharis flavilabris (assembly GCA_949152465.1). Lineage (NCBI taxonomy): Eukaryota > Metazoa > Arthropoda > Insecta > Coleoptera > Cantharidae > Cantharis > Cantharis flavilabris. The sequence continues at coordinate 8,669,077 of OX424438.1, forward strand.
AAAATAATTAAAGTTTCTTATACTGAGGAAGCAAATTTATTTATAATTTATGAATACGAAGGTAGGTAATTAAATTCGCATTAAAATTAGAAATTTACTGCAAACATTTTTATAATGTTAAATTGGAGAATTCGCTGCGTTATATAAGTAAAAAAAAAAATTGTCGTGTTGTGACGCAAATAGTTATGACAAGAAAATTTAAAAATGCAAAATTAAATTAGCACCCACGACATTTTTTATGCCGATGTTCTAATTCATTTGATTTAAGTAGGTGCAAATAATTTTATAGAAACCGCACTAAAATGCAACCAAAAAATTTCAAATTAATTTAAGGACTACAATACCCGATGGGTTTGATAGTCAAAATCGCTTACATTTAAATATAGAATTTTGATTAAGATAAATATAATTAGAAATAAATTGAGTTAGTACCAGAGGAGTATTTTTATTTAAAAAATTCTAGATTCTGAAATTTATTGGATTATGATTAATTTATTTGGAAATTAAAATTTTACAAGGACACCGAATTATTCACGATAAGAACGCATTCGATCGACGGTCAAGGTTTCAAATATTAATACAATTAAATTAAATTATTAGATTTATTTAAAACTTATTTATCCACACTGGCATAGAATAAAAGGTTGAGGTCATAGCAATAGATATGTATTGTCTTATTGAGAACAATTTTTGCAAATTGATAATCTTGTAAAAGATTGTAAATAAAACTCCGGTGTCGCAAACCAAAGGCTTGTGTGATTAATGTTAGGGGTCCAAGGAGGATTTCACTAAATGCATGAAATATCCTTTTAAAAGGAAGTTCATTTATTCAGTAAAACAAACAATAGTACCAAATATTATTAACTGTAAATTATCAGCTTTAAATTTAAAATTAAAAATTTTCACTCATTCCATCCTTTGTCGGGATTTCATTTGTCTTCAATTATACCGGATTTAGATGTTCCAACTGTGTTTGTGTCATGTAATGGTGGCTTATTCCAATAGATTTTCCATTTCGTAGTGGATTATTCCTTTCCAATCTATCCGAGATAGGTTACTTGAAATTTTTTTTATTTCTTGAGTTTTCGTGTGATTTCTTCACAGTATTAAGTTTTCTGGTGATAGATGAATACCTCGCCTCTCGAGTCGCTGTATAGACAGCAATCCAGAATCCCATGGAGCAGTTCGTCTAGGGTTCACACTCAGATCAATTCTTCCAGCTTTTCGAAGGGAATAGTGTCGGGATCACTCCTTCCTATAGTTTTTACTTCGATTGACTCTTCTTCCAATTGGTAGATAATGGCCATTCTTCCCTGACCAGATTCGACAGCAATGACAGGAAGATTGAATATGTGAAGGTTCTTACGAATGATGAACTTATGATGACGGAGTTTGAGGACAATCTTGGCTCAAGGCCGCCAGCCCTTTAGCACTCCAAGATGACAAAAAGGGGCACGTGCACTGTGAAATGGACAATTGCACTAAGTGGGTGCGACTTATTCACTTCAATTACAAAGAAAGTATAAAGGCATTTATTACCAAGATGTTGCCAGCACCTTGTCTGAAAAATCCGGTATACTTGGCAGGAATCGAACCCACGACTGCGGCATAGCAATCCAACGCCCTAACTACCAACCTAAGACGATGCCTGATATAGTAAATTTATTATGTCTTAATGATAATGCTATGAACAAAAACAGATCAAATGAATCAGAAGAGTTATTTTTGCAACGTCGGGGTCCACTATAACCGGAAGTAGTCCTGTAAATATAGATTCGATAGCTGCATCATTTGATAATATGATGATAAACTCCGTTCTGTTTAACCGATTGAAATTGTCCGAAACTCACATTAGGTAGTGTGCAGAAACCCAACCGAAGGCTGCCTCTAGGGTATAATACAAATGCCCTTGGTGTAGTCTTTGATTACAAAGCACGCAAGTTGTCTTTGGCCATGTAAACAAACACGTTTGACCTTAAAAAAGTTTTTTTTTAAATGTGCAACTAAACGGTAAAATTGCTTTCTTCAAAAAGCCAATATAATTTCAATTTTTTCAACGATTTTGGCACTGCATGCATTGTGAAGTTGTTGACCGAAGATGTGTACAAAAATTTTTTGATCTGCTCAGGTGTTATGATCAAGTCAATTTAAATTATTTAAGAAAGATAATATTATGTCAATGACCTATTAACCTACTTGAAGTAATAATCTGTTTTATAATGGTATTCAAAATATTCTGAGTAACCCGCAACCTTCCAGAATTAAAATTAATAAAGTCAAAATGTAAATTATTAAAAAAAAAAAAAATTAATAGCCTCCCTCAACCTGGTTTGTCTCACAAAAATACTAAATATAGAAATAAAAATTAACATAATTTAGTGATTATTCTTATTTTAATCATAAAAATATGCTCAAGCAAATATGTCTGTGACAAATAGCAAGGATTATATTGGCAGGAAATTAACTGAGCAATTGCTATAAAAATCATTGTCAATAAATACAATAAAGTGTAATCTTGAACTTGTCGTATAATTAAATCATGAAAATTCTAAAGTCCATCGCATGTTCTACACAAAGCAATTTTTATATTACTAATGTTATGTTATAAAAAAAAAAGATGTCTCTCAATAAAAAATTTCTGAACCCAGTCCAAAAGTTATTAAATGATAAATTGTATTAGCGTAACAAAGAACCATTATTGTCTAGAAATATTTTAACTAATTTTATTTTCAAGTCTGTCAATGACCCCCTCGTACTTTCTCAATCATTAATGACAAATTATTAGGTACATACTTTTATAAATTGTCACACTGTTTGAAATTAAATATATCCAAGTACTATATTATTTGTAATTGTTTCAATTGAGTAATGAAATGTACTGACATCATTATTTAGTTTTAAAAATCAATTGAATGGCCACTCGTGAAATGACAAAAAGAAGCACTCGAGTCAAGTTTAGAATAATTTCATTTACAAGTGCAAGTTAAACTTACTCTAAATAAAGTGAACGTTATAGATAACTGATTGCTCTGGTCGTTATCAAAATAACAAAAATAAATTCTTACATAATCAAATACCAGGATATTCAATTATATCTGGTTCCAATTTGCCTACATAATCCCAATTCAAGTTAAAACTTTGCTTTGTGTTTAGAATCGAATTTTTCCATAACTAAAACAAGTTTTTAATATTTGGCCAACTAATTGACAGATAACAAAAAATGTTCATTTGTAATTTTTGTCAAACTGCTTATTTCGTAACTAAATTTAAAATATTATGTTTTGTTTGCCCACGGTATGTTGACTGTTTTTTCTTTCGACTGGCCGACCTTAGCCTGATGGATATGTAAAAAGTTGTAGTATTTGAATCTGGTACAAAGTTCCTGCTCATGTTAAAAGACTAATTAAAAGAAAGAAAAACACAATAAATTAAGTTTACTTTATTGTAAAATTGAGAATAACCACCTCAATGGCAGACTATAAGGTCAGGACGACCGGAGTATTTATTTCAATGTCCGAGTGCACTTAATTCATTCCATTACGATAATTTTATTTTAAAAGTAGAGAGTAATAAATTAAACCTTTTCTACAAAATTACATATATTACTCATTACTAACTTTATTTATTTTAATTTTGATTGCTCACTGACACACAATAACAGTGCAAAGTTTAAATAAATAGTTTTACAGTTAACCCTCGCACTACAGCTTGCACTTTGATGCAAGTAGAGAGACAACCGAGCTTACTAGCTTTGTTCATATAGTGGAAGAGGGGGAGGGGGGATAATCATAATTTTTCTCCTCTTTGTATAAAAACATCATATCTTCTCCGCGTGGAGACAAAATTCTAATTTAATTTGTGCAGATGCAGATAAATAATTGCAAGCGAATCAAAGTCATTTATGTTGTGTGACAGCTATCATTTGCAAAGAGATAATCAATAAAAGATACATTGTTGTGCAATAGAAAATCATCAGTAGGTAGGTAAAATCTCCAAATAAAATTATTTACCTTTTTTTACTAAACTAACCCAAACCGACCAACGGGAGAGATTTTTTAAATTAAATACGTAAAGCGAATACTTGATTGGTTATGGCTGTTCCATTAATCGAAGGTGTAAGCCTGACCTTACATCCATAAAACATTTAACGAGCCGTTTGATTTAATAAACCAATGAAAATCGTCTCGTAATACAAACAAACAATTTCCAATGGTTTGTTTAAATAAACGGCTCGTTGAAATTTTAAAATTATTAAAAATATCCCTAAAGCCGCCTGAACTAAAAATTATGGAACTAGAAAGATGAGATCTGTCTTGAGGTGTCTTGCATCTACAAAGACGGGGTTACAATAGCAGGAATCTTTTTTCACGTTCAATTTGGCTATATGAATGAAATCCAATTGAAAATAAATTTATCATAATATGATGTTAACTGTTGCACAGCTAGAAGTCACATTTTTTCGCGTTGCTGTAATAAATCATGTGCTCGCTTATCTGCTGGTAAATTTTGTTTTATTATACATTTTTAATGAAATTTTATTTAAATTAGTTCATTGTTTTTTTAAAAACAAGTAAACTCTAACAAAACTGTTATGGAAAAAACGTTTACAGAGGTTTTTATAAACATGGGAATCCTAAAATTTGAAATTCATATACATAATAATTATTATGTATCTACATTAATTTATGGAGCTTTTAACTGGGAAACTATGAAAGTTGTACCAATCCCATATTTTTTGAGTTAAAAATAAAAGAATAAAATTTTTTCAAAATTTTTTACACATCAACATAGTCAAAATACTCAAAGTTTCGAGTATTTTAAAATTCGTACTTTCCATGGTTTTTCTAGTTTTAAAAGATTAGGCGATCGCATAGGCGATCAACTTGGCCAAAGCCAAGACGACTGATTAGGAAATATAATTAATCGAGATATAGGGTTTTCCAATCGGTAGAAAAAAATGGGAAACTAAAAATTAGTCAAATTCTTAGAATCTCCACTTGTTTGGTAATTTACCTTTCGGCTACTAAAAATTCTTTATTTATTTTCAACTTTCCAATTTTGAAAATATTTTTAAAAATTTGGATAAACCCAAAATTGAGTATCTTATCAACAATTTTAACATAGAAAACATTAATATAGTCTGAAAATTTGCTCAAATCCTGTTTTCATTTCTGAACAAAATACGGACACCCCCGAGCTCCCGGGAACCCCCGATTTAATTTATAATTAAATAGTTGATTATAAATCTTACTAACCTTTAGGAATTGGTTGATTTCCACTAAACTCGACTACGAAACCATTAGTACCGTTATCCTTCTTCTCGACCAAAGTCTTCCGGTATACACCGTTGCTAACTTCCTCCAAAACGGTAAACATATCCGCAACTCGGGATGTGTGACCGGCCAATTCCACTATATCTTTGTAGCTCGACATGAGTCGTTCCACGGCGTTTCCACCCGTTATCATCAAATTTTTTGCAGTTGTAAAATACTGCGTCCTGTCGCCTATGGTGTCGATACTGCTGGCAGGCACGAGCGCTACAGAATTTCCCGCCAGTTCGCTAGATTGCGCGATACTAGGAACCGAAGAAGCTTCTTCTTCCCTAACTTCTCTCGTTGTATTTTTAGCCAACAAAATTGGCAAACTGACGACGATTAATCCGGTACCCGACCAAACGTACTTCATCAAAAATTGTTCCAACATAACAAACCATAATCTAACACCGAACATGTGATGTAAGTGTTTCACTAACTCGCGATAGGCGCGTCGCAAGTGCGACAATTCCACTTTGTGGCCACCGTAAAATGCGACTTCCTCTGCATTGGTAACCAAGCGCGAATGTAAATGCCGCAAGTAGCCTTTCTTCTCGGCCTCCTGTGCCACCAACTGTCCAAACCTTGGCGACACAAGTTTGAGTATTAACGCCGAAACGGCTACAACGGTCGAAATCAAAATTGGCCCCGTGATTATGTTCGAGTTACGAGACTTGGTTAAATTTGCTAAAGCTATCACCATAAGGAGAATGTCAAACAAGGGTTTGGTAATTTGTCCGTATAAATGAGACACCGTGTTTGCCACTGTGTCAATTTCGTCGGTCAAACGCTGCGAACAATTTTCTAATCTACCGTCCAGGACTGTGACACGGTAGTAGCTTTGGTTGTTAAAATATAATTTGTAACTGTGATCGACGAGTCGGGTGCGGAAGGTTAAGGCGATTCTGCTCTCTAAGTATTTAATGGCGCTGTTTATAAACGTCGCCGGAATGGCGATGGCGTACCATTTGATCATTTGTTTAATAAAATTACTGGCTTCCTTACGTACAATGTATTTAACTATGGCACCTTCTAAATTAGCTACGTATATGCTTAAGAAAGTACGTAATATTAAGAATATTGTGTGACCCGACAGTAACATCGTCTCCGTACAAAAAAAACCCGGTATCATGATTCGTATTAATTTGTAAAATTGCATTATAAACTCCACATTTAAACCGGGTATTAAACCCAAGAGATGTTCCAACTTGTTACGAGCGCGCTTTTTCCTCGTCTTCTTGGTAGACGTTTTAACATTTTCGACTCGGTTAGTCAGCAGGAGGTTATTGTTGACACTGTCTTGCTGGGCATTACCTTTGTGAAGGTAACTTTCCACTAGGGGGTAACCAATTTTCACACCGTAGGTTAATATGCAGGCTGCGACCACACCGCCTGCCACATAGTTCCGGGGCACATTTAGGTACTTACGAGTCGTTTCCGCTCTCTCCAAAAACTTTGACACCACCGTCGGCATTTTAGAACTTTTATTAAACCGTCGTTACGATCTTATCATGGTTTTAAAACTGAAAGGAACAAAAACGCAATCATTACAAGGTGACTTCTTCTTTGACGATAATTTTACACAAACTTCATTTTAGTATCCATAAAAAAAACATAATAACGTTCTTACCATTGTTCTGAATCATCGACAATTAGAATGTGCACACATCACGAAGTGGAGAGATCAATTAAAAAGGTGATGGTCAATAAATTGATCTTTGTTATTATTTTATCATTTCGCTTATCTTATTTGTACGTCACACAAAACACAATCTAAAAGCACAAATTTTAAAATAAACATGAATAATATTAACGATTAATTTATTTATTATTAACGAACCTCGAAACAAAACATAACCCAATATTACTTAATAGGGAAAGTGACATGAAGATTAGAAGTTGTCTTTGAAACCAATAACAGAAGAGTGAACAAGTGAAGGTTGTTGAAGAGAGACGACCGCATCAACTCGCGCTCCCCGCTCTGCTCAAATTTAAAAAATCTGAATTTTTGTATAACACAAATTTCTATTTTTTAATAATCGCATTAAAATAATTACGAATTAATTGATATCAAATTGACGTCATTGCTAACCCAATTTCAAGGTTATTTAACATTTTAATTTTCTTCCTTAAATTAGAAAATCTGATTTTTTTAAACAAAAATTTTCATATTTTCCTCAAGTTGACTGCTGTAAATAATTTCGTTTTAATTTAATTTAAAAAAATAAATATTTTATATTTCTTTTCCCTTAGATAAACAAAATACAGTAATTAAAAGGTTAAAGATATGAATATGCAAATTTAAGCAAAAATTACAATTAGGATTATCTCTAATTATTGTATCCTTTGCTTAAATTTACATTTATTTGAATTATTGATAACGATAACTGCCTATTGGCAGTGGTGTAGTGTCACGGGAGCAAAGGGGACGTTTGACCCCCCCTAAAATTTTAAACAGTTTTGACTTCCCTGAACAATTGTTTTAAAATGTACATTAGAAAATACGAATTTTTATAATACTTTAAATTATCTGATAAATTATAGATGTCAAAGTTAGGGGTCAGCCACTTTTACTCCGGTAGTATTATATTATAAAATATGTACAAATTGATTGCTATTCGAAGAATTTTTTCTTTGTATAAATAAATAAATAAACAAATAATTATTATGTATCTACATATGCAGATGTTTATCCACTTTTGCTTCAAAATAATCAGCGGAGCAGAAAATTGCACCTGCGTAACACATTAGTGTTAATTGTTACAAAAAGTCGCATACTTCAGCTGTGTTTTTAATTTCCAAGTTCAATATCCGCAACTTCGACTATCTTCGGGGTTCTACCAACCCCAAACAGTTGAAAATAAATATTATATGATGTCACGGATTTTTTCGAAGAAAATTCAATTTCTAAAATAATATGTAGTAAATAATTCATATAATTTTCAGCATTTCAAGTGAAAGGTTGTAGGATACTTCAGAAAGTAAAAGTAATTTATATTTATTTCCCCATGACTATAATACTTAAATGAAATTATAAAAATTATTTAAAAAAAATTATTTAAAAAAGACAATGCAAACAGTCGATTGATTTAAATTTTAACTATCAGGAAGTAAATAAACTCTTAAATAACTTTTAAAGTTGTATATTCATCAATCATTTATTGATTTAATCGGATTATTATTTAGAAATCTCGATCTTCTAAAATCACTTTCCATTTTTTTTTGCCACAGTTAAAATTAATAACATCCAAAGGGAAAGTGTAGAATATCGCGACCTTCTTTCTCGTGCGGCAAAAAATTATGAAACTTAAAAGTAAGTATATAGTAGAAAGTGATGGAAAGTTATTACTTCAGTTATTATGTCAAAAAATTAAATAATAAATAATTTGTCTTTTTTTAAAGTTCTAAATCCGATACGGATTATATAATTTTATAATAATTAATTCGGTGCTTAAAACGCATCGGACACAAACTGGCTATTAACCAGAGAAAACCCGGTTACACCGCAAATGTCATTGATAAATTTTAGTATACGGAAGTTTCCGATTTTTTCAAAAGGAAATGTCGATTAAACATTAGGTATGTTAATAAATTATAATTTATTTCTTTCGTCTTCCCGCGTATATATGCAACTTTTCGACCTCGAAATCAAACTAGCGTACAATCGAAGAACCTAGTAAGTCCGAAGACCGGCGGTGGGAATTTGTTTAATTAAAAAAAAAATAAATAAAAAAGATTTAAAATAAATAAAAAATCACTCGAGAGATAGACATGTTTGTAAAAATTTCATTAGTATTTGAACCTAGGACTACAACATACGAGTCCTACGCTCTAACCGCTAACCTACGATCGTGCTCTTCTCTTTAAATTTTAAGTTTAAGGGATTCCCCAGCGTTACCCCCCCGGACAACACTGTAACCATGCTATATGATCCAATCTCTCCAGTTGGGTAGGCAACCAACAATGCATAATATTATTACCATTATGACATTTTAATGGTTAGGATTCTGTAAGTATAGTTTGAAACTCTGCTAAATATAATTTTGACATTAATAAACAAGATTTAAAATAATGATTTTACTTTAATTTACGAATTGAAATTAATTTTTTGGAATAATGTCTGGTTACAAACGAGTTAATTTTTACGAATTGTGCCGCTTGTGCGCCACAAATCAGCAAAAAGAAAAGACCCATATTTTTCAGGAAGAGGGTCGTAAAATTCAGTTACAAAATAAAATACAGAGTTGTTTATCACTCAAGGTGCGTTCTGCAACATTCGCCAAGAAGTTTCAAGTGCCCAATTTACCAATTTCATTTTTAGGTGTGCGAGAATGACTTTTTACCCAAAGTGGTTTGTTCGCAATGCTTACGTACCTTGGAAGAGTGTTCGACATTCAGAAAAGAGTGCTATACTTCGGAAACCATGCTGTCTAGTTATTTTAACAATTTTAGATATACAGAAGATTTTAAAAAATCGGGAAAGGTAGGTTGTTGTGAGATTCAGGTGATATTCTTTGCCGACGTCTGGTTTTAGGTTTACATAAAAGATACTGCAACTAAAGTGGTCGCTATACCAACGTCGACGACCACCGACCTGTGTAAACAGACACCCGCCACAACCTCGACGTCGAACGTAGAAGAAAATACGATTTGTACCACCGTTAACATTTTACAAAACTTAAATAATCAAGAATTTTACACCTTACAGTTACCCACCCCTCTAGTGCCGCAACATCAACATCACGACAACAAACTAGGTAAAGAACCACCAAAAATCATATCTCAACCTCAATTTGTTTATAACTTAAACACAATCAAAACCATCGCTCCAAATCCAACCAAAAATTTGGCCGAAAACGTAGCGGTAAATTCCAACGGGGAAATATTTACCGTCGCCCCCCTCATTGAACTGGACACGCTACTAGCCCAAAACGTCGCCTCCAAACCGCAATATCAAAAAAAATATTTTCGTAAATCGAAAGCCTCGAATTGTGACGAATCCAAAATCGTCAAAATTGACTTGACCCATCCGGAGATCGACTCGAAACATGAGGGAATTAATTATGACCGAATAACCAAAGTGCCCACTCAAAACAAAGTTTCCTACTCGGTTAAAATCGAGGAGGCGCCCAAGACCACCACGTTGGATTCGAACTGCACGAATCGAATTAACTTGGTTCAAAATTCCAATCTTTCCACTATCCGCAACATCAGCGCTATAAATAACATGGCCAAAGCTTTCAACGCCGCCAACGTCAGCCTGTCCGTTTCGAATTGCGACCCAATGACGAATTACTCCACAGCCAACTTATCGACCGTTACATTACCCACACCTAACTTTAATACTGTTCCGTTTTCATTAAATACCAAACCGGATGCTATTCAACACGTCGATTACAGCGTGAGCGACACTCTATCAAACATATTTAACGTTACCACAACTACACCCACCATTAAAACATTGAACCAAACGAACCATCAAAATTTAAATTTTGCAACAAATTTAAACACCGACGGTTTTACCACCGCGCCGGTCAATCAGACCCCCACCAATTTAGTTCCCTTAGAAGCTCCCACAAAGCAAAGCAACGAGAGCAAACGACACTCTTGTGACATTTGTTTTAAGACGTTTCGACGCCGCGAACACCTTTACCAACATCTGAAACTGCACACCGGTTTCAGACCCTTTAAGTGTGTCAACTGTAACAAGTGCTTCATGCGTAAAGAGCACCTGTTGCGCCACATGACGTCGCACAGTGGCCAGAAGAATTTCACCTGCAACATTTGCGACAAAAGCTTCTCGCGAAACGACAACCTCCTCAAACACAAAAAAATCCATAACAAACAAAACAGTTTTACGTGTGAGATCTGCCACAAACAGTTTGTGATGGAGCATTATTATCTGGCTCACATGCACACGCATGACGGGGACAAATGTTCGACAAATTCGATGTGGGGCTTATTGAAAGCCGTGTAGTTTGATGCTTGGCACCAAATATATCAAAGTATTTATTACATGTTATATGCAGTATTATATTGAGACGGAAAACATTCCTAAGTAAGTATAAATTACTCGAGTGATTATATTTATGAAGAACGATTATTTATGTGTTTAAAAATGATAATAATTAGTGACCTGCATATTTAATTGTGCGGTGAAATTTATTGGATCTCTTAATAGTCAATAAGATTCAATTAAATTTCGCTAAAACAAAAACTTATGTTTTTTGTTTTTAATGTGTATACCAGGTATTTGTATTCTTTTGAAAATCGAATACATTGTTTTATTTGTTGATTTGTTATATTTGGGATTCCTGCCCTTATCCCCCATGCCACAAGAAATATTATCGTGTAAACATTTCGAAAATTTTGTGAACAATTTGAAATTTCCTTGAAATTTCTTGGAAATCATTGGAACGTTGGGAAATCCCTGAAATTGCTTGGGAATCCCTCGAATTCTTTCAATTAGAACTTGTTTGGAAATCATTGGAAGTTTTTTTACATCTCGAATCCTTGGAATTTCATGGATATTGTTGAAATTTTGAGTTCTGTGTACAAAATATTTTCGAAATATTTACCCCTTGAGAAATATTGATAACGTTTCCTGTTTCATCCATTATTATAGACAGTTGATAAGGGCTGTTGAAGATCAATGTGCATAATTATTATTCCCATTTTATTCACAAATTGATTTTTTATTAGATCCAGTAATAACCCTTACGTTTTAGTCATTCAAGATAGATCTTGGAACCTACTGCTTGGTGTAGAACCCGAACTACAGAACAGGTAATTCATTTGGACTTCAAGATTTTTAATATTTTCCTATTTAATCTATTTTCTTTAACCACCTCAATCGCGTGTTCGATCAAGGCAGTCGAAAATCTCCTGTGACTCTGGGTTACGATAAAGTAGCCTACTAATTACAATGAAAAAATGATAAAATTACTTACAAAACTCGAATTTTCTAAAACCACAAAGTGCAGGTTGCACAACTAAGCATGTCAATTTCTATGTATGGTAACGAACTGCAGGTCCGTCTTGTATAAATAAGTAATAAAATACATTCTTCCGCAAAATTTCTTTATTTTGGCCAGCTGAAAAATGAAAAAAAAAAATTTCAAGATTAACGTTTCAAATTATTGATTTTAATCAGCTGTTTTAATCAACGGATATTCCGTTGCTCGATTACACGATATTTTTATGAAAATTGTTTCTTTTAACCATTCTAGTTATACCGGGTGCTGAATGAGTTAGCCGAACATAGGAAATTAACACGTAAAAACTTATTTATGCAAATTCCAGCTTCCCTAATTATTTTAGAGAAAAAATGAAAGATACAAAAATAATGCAGAAATATAAACTACAAAAAATGATAAGAGCATTAGTTTTCATTTAGTTTTTAGTCAAAAAATGCTTTTGAAATTGTTAAGTTTCAATTATCGGACTGGCCATGAAAGTTTCCATGGTAATTATTTTTGAAAATATTTATATTTTTAAAATTTTTATATTTTCTGAATTTCAAAATTTCTCTTCGAACCACCAAAAATTTTTCGCGGACCGCTGGTATAGGCGAAGTAAGCCCTCTAACCAATATTACAGCCAAGAGCCAGCTTATAAAATAAAACATGTCAATATATTTATTATAAAAAATGTACACAAAAAAGGAATGGTTTTTTGCAACTGTGTTGCTGCGATAGTTACTATTTTTCAATACATTTTTCATTAATAATTTTCTATGCCATTTCAATGGGAAACCAAACTTATCTTCCCTTCGTATTCCTATAGCTGCATTTGTGACACATTCACCTTGCAAGACTATATATGACTGGCATGTCACAGATTTAGATACATGAGTCGGATCCTCTTTACCAACTTTCATGTTTGAACATTGAGCTGCAATGTAAGGATCTCCATGCTGCACTCTACTAGATCTATGCCTCCTTAGAACTTAAAACTTATGGACTCCTCTCTCTTACATGCGCGAATACAGGATTTTGCTTGGGCGGGAGGGGGGGTAATTTCTGTTCGATTTTTTTTTCTAAACAAAAATAAATTGAAAAAATAATTCGGCTTGACTCGGGGGGATCAATGCATAAATTGCGTCCCCCTGCATTGACCCCTTGGGTCAGTGCCTACTCTCTTTAGCACTTAAAGACTCCAGCATAAGGTGTATGTTGTACTGATTTTTATATTATGTCCAAACCGATTTTACAGAAAAATCCAGTACTTAAAATTTTCCTGGTTTTCTACTGGGCTAACTTTTATTCTAATAACAAATTTATAAATTTTTATTATCCAAATTCCAGTATAAATCAATTTCTAATTTTATCCATAATACAAAAAATATCGATCAATTTTAAAATCAAAATAAAATCACTTACGTTAAACAAATCTGCGGGGACCGATGAGAGACCTCGTTCTTCCACCTGGCTGATCCAACTCAACTAGATGGGATGATAAGGAGAAAATTTTAAATTTAAAAAAAGCAATTTACAAAATTAAAACGTAAAATTTAATGGGGATTTTGGAACACGACAATATATTAATTAAATCCAACCGTGAGTCTAATTACATCAAATCTCATTATAAAAATTTTATACATAATCAACTGGAATAAAAAAATAACCGCAATTAAATTAAACCGCGAATCGAATAATCAAATTCGAAAAAAATGATCTAGAAATCCCATAGTCTTTTGAGAGATTAAAATAATTTGGAAAAGTAGATTTCGTTGGCTATTAAAACAGGTAAAGCCATTGCAGTGGAGACATCCAGCCGAAATGTAATTAATTCATTCCGGTATTTTGGTATGGGCGACAGGAATAAATAAAACAAGAGATATTTAATAAAATGTTATTGTATTTCAACATTTGCCGTTAACAACAAATACAGTAAAGTAGTATAATAATTAGTCAAGATAATATATCACAATGGAATTATTTTTATTTCAGTTCGTTTGGTCAAATCCATGCAAAATTGAATTACAAAATCAAAAAAGTTTTGAGCAAGTAAAAGGGGAGGAGGGCGAACATCAGAAACATCGTTTTCTTATTAGATACATAGAAGGTGTCGATAGAGTGATTTGGTGAATACTTTTTTAAATACCAATTTAAAGATTAAAATTACTACAATTAATTACGTCAGTAACAAAATAATACTTGTCTTCAAGTGTTCCTCTTAGAAATATTGCTTCGTTTGCACTTACACTTAAGTGCTCCTTATATAATCTTATATAATTTTTCAGATGTACAATTGAATCGTACATACCTAATCTTTTTTTAAATAATTTAAAATTTTAATACCCATTATAATACACGATTTTTCAACATAAATGTTAGACAATACGATAAAATACAAATATCTGGAGATATTTTAGCACCTTACTAAATTCACTAAATTTTCTACATAAAATCACACTCAAACCAAACATTTTGTTAAGGCACAAAATATAAAACTGTTTAAAATAGTTAAAAACGCGAGACGTACCAAAGCACGCCTCTTAGGCTTTACGTTTCAATAAAAATCTAAAATGGCTGTTCATTCGTCTGTAACAACAAGTTTAAAATCATTAAAAATTAATCATTCCTCCAGCATGCGATTGGTTTCTTGCATTAAATATTTTTTACTAATCTATTCGTTAGATAACTACGATTCACCGACAACAAAAAAATAACTTCAGGAAGCAAATGCATTTAAAATTAGTTACCTTAAATAAATTATTAGTTGATAATATATGGCTTAACGTGAGCGTCTTTTATTGCTATAGATAAAATATTTTTCTAGCACGCACCATGGTCATTCGACAATTTCATTAAAATAAATTTTTGTGATTACCACATCTCCTGTACTTAAAGTCTGAGATGCTACATCACAACAATTTTCTCTACTATCAACAGCTAAACCGTTATCGACACTTTGGAAACAATTCGTGGGCGACACGATTCTTACGTTCTCGTTAAAATACGCCGTACGGTTTAAATTATTATTCGTAACTTTGTGACAGTTACAACAACACTCGGAAGGTGTTTCGTTTTCGCTCGACAAATGCGTCGCCGCACTTAAAATCGCCTCCAACTTGTCGATTTTATCGAAACGGTCGATTTTGTTGTCGTTCAGAATCGAGTCCATCATTTGCATCGACTCCGTTAAGCTTGCTGGTTCCGAACTTTTAGGCGACAAAACGTCGCTATCCAAACTAGTGTATTCCTGATCGTTACCGTCTTCGTCGGAACTATCCAGATCGCGGTCTTGACCCAAATTTTCGAGTTTTTCCAATTTTTTAGCTACCTTTGCAGAAGATTTTAGTTTTTCCTTCTCCTCTTCTGTCAACTCGATGTACCTGCATAAAGGAAGTTAGAAAAAATTCAGAAAAGGGGTTTTCCCAACACCAATCCCGTCTACACTAACTGTGGGCTATAAATCTTAAATGAAACAATCTAGCCATTTCCTCTCTCTCTTTTAGTGTTTTAGTTAGGGCGACCATTTAAGTCTAGATTAATCTAATTGAATTTGTTACATTTTCATTCAAAAGCTGATTAAGATGATATGCGTTCAGGTATTACTATTTTCGCGATTAAGGTTACGATTAAGTGAAAAAATAAACATCTTAGTTTCTTACCTTAATAATCTCACTTCCCGGTTACTTAAAACTATTGATTTCGCAGGTTGAGACAGCTTGGAACACAATTCGTTCACTTCGGTTTCAGTTTTCCTCTGTCTCTTCCTCATTTTAATATCATCTGGCATAATGTGCATATAAATCTAAAATAAAATCAAATAAGGGATGCATATCGCAAAGAAATTGTGTACACAGGACTCCGAAATTTCAAAGTATCCCCTCCCACGACTTATCAAAAACCAACCAGTTTTTGTTAAAATTTGAAAAATATAGCGAAATTTTAATAAAAAAATGTATTTACTGCTCCAGCTCCCCCCCATGATTTTTCCTGAATGCTCTCGTGGTATTAATGAAAATAAATTTGAGGAAATCCCAAGAAGTCTTAAGAAATAGGAAAGCAAGGAAATTAGGAAATCTTAAGAATCTTGTCTTTTCTAGATTTCTTAAAATAAGATAGTAAAATTTCTCGAGATTTTCTTTGATTTCTTGGGATATCTTTATATTTCCCCCTCGTATTTTACTAATACGTGGAAAACCAACAGGAAATTGTTATATGCAAAACTAAAAGAAAATCAGGAAAAATTTGAGGAAATCTTAAGAATATTACTTCCGAGAAAATCCTAAGTATTCTTAAGATCTTTTATTCTTATGATCTTTTTTCTGCTTTTTCAATTTTCTGGGATTTCCTTAGCTTTCTTAAGATTTTCTGAAATCTTTAAGATATATTAGAATTTTCTAAATTTTCCTCAGATTTCTTACATTCGAGGACGGATACAAGGCGGTAACGGGCCCCCATGACCCATCAAAATCTAGTAAATTTTGTTGAAATTGAAAAAAAACCTGAATTCTTATCAAAATATATTTATTTATCCTCCCCTAGCTTCATAAACCTCACTTGGATCCGCCCAAGGAATTCCAGAGATATCCACGGAATTCCCCTTGCCTTCACAAACAACAAAATATTAAATTATTTACCTGCTCGTAGCATAAATCCATCAGGAGGGATTTATTTTCGGGCAAAATAGATTTACACATCGTATGATAGACTTTTTCATGTATCAGACTAGAAACATCAGCTGCAGCATACAATATCATTTCCCTGGTTAACGGCCGCCTCGACCAAAATTTCTGGTCCCTCCTGTAAATATTTTTCAGTTGTTCCTTCATCGGATTGAGCGGAGCCTGGTAGTATTCGCAAAGAGCATTTAAAGCGATGCTTTTTGCTTTGTACACCGGTCTACTTGTTTCTTGAAACGTGAGCACAGCATGCGCAGCTTGAGTATCAAATACACTTCTAAGAATTATATTATATTGACGATAGAGATTGATGGAATCGTTGCGACAATCGTGAATTACCTAAAAAAATTTAAATTAGCAACTGAAAATAATAAATTAAGGCTGTAGCTGGATAAAAATGGACAAATTTAAAACTATAAAAAACAAAATTTGAAGAAAAACTCACCTTAATAACGTCTTGAGATTCTAAAAGATTCCTTAAACCGGCGTCGATCATTTCGGGACAAGAAATCAAATCAAAAATGTAAATATATCCGGAGCCAGTTGCGATTTGCATGAGAGTAAGCTGCCCTTTCAAACCCAAATTAATCCCTTCGCAATCGAACCCAATGATCGTTTTTCCCACTACAAAGGGCCACAATTCCACGTCAAATTTGACCCTCTGACTACTCTTATTTATAATTTCTTCCACTATAACTTGACATTCCCGCACACTGCAAACCACGCGAGTATTTTGAAACAACCTAATTTTCCACGAATCGGACGTACAATTTTGATTCTGATTAAGTAAATTTTGGCGCTCTCGTCCGGTGTTCTCTTGCAACGTTTTAAGCACCAAACTGTTGATTCTTTGTTTTAGACTTTGATTAGCTGTCGACTTTTGTCTATCGTTGGTTTCCTCTGGTGGTTGCTTTCCGTAACGTTCCAATCGAAAACTAACGCCTTTCGATTTCTCCGCTTCAGGTACCAAATTAACCGCAGGCTCTGGCGATTTATTTCTCGCTTCAAACAACTTCTGTTGGAGTCTCGGTTGCTTCAAGCGATCGCTTATACTACTGCGTGGACTCAGCTGAACTTTATCTAAACTTTTAGTTTCGTTATCCAAATCGGGCGAGATTGAGCTTTGTTCCGCCTTAACTTGTCTAACAAACTTTTTATCTTCATCTAAATTACCAACAAAGTTGGGTTCGGGTCGCAACTCTTGAGTGTTGCTTTTCGTATTCGAGTTGATGTCCAGCGATTGTTGGCTCAAAATTTGAGCGTTGATGTGTTTTTGATTTACTTTGGGGTTCTGAATTAAAGTGATTAAGTTGGCTTGTATGTGGAAGCTATCGTTAAATAATCGAAGAAATGAAGTGAGATGAGCCGGAGTGTTGAACAGGTTCGACCACATGTTCTCCGGTAGATTGCAACTGACGATCTGGAAAAGTTGCTCCACCAGTATTGGTCCCTTTACCACGATACACTCTGCTAAAAAATCCAACAAGGTTTGGGTAACCTCCGGGTCGATGTTTATGACGGGATTGAAGTGCAACTCTTGGGTGGTGGTTTTGATGCTACTGAAATTCTTTAAGATGACGGTTTCGTTTTCGGTATTTACTAGATATGAGTTTGGATATTTTAATAAAAAATCGCGAAACTCGTGAAAATGTTGACCCGAGACGTGTCTTACTTCGGGACTCGCTTGAGAGCGATGTCCGAGAAGACTACGAATGGGTACTTCCGTTCCTTCGCCATACTGTGCCAATTTTTCCGAAAAATACTCGACTGCTTGCACCGCATAATCTTTACTTCCTATTGAAAGAAATAAACAATAAATTAATTATGAAAGTAAAGCATCGGGTACGTTTAGAACTTACCGTTTCCGTCGGGTTTATCCTTGCTGGAATTGAACATGTTAACTTGGACATAATCTCCTTCGATGGCAAACAGTGCCGGATACTGAGATAAAAATTTCTTCAGGCCGTTTTGAGAGCCACCGGCAATTTGTCTCATTTCCTTAGTAAAACCCTTGGAACCGAACTGACAGCTGAGATCGTGCAAAGTTCTGGGCTCGCCTTTGTCCAATAAACGTTCAAAAAAGAATAGCAGTGTCATGTTCCTCGACTGCTCATATTGCATTGATTCCATCTTCGATGTTCAATTTAACCCAGAACCGGAAATTCTAACATTTATCATTCCATAACCTTTAATCTTAAAAACATGCTGCACTTGGAATTATCATTTCCATAAGTCGACACAAAAAACTAATTAGAATAAAAATTTACAAATAAGGTGCGAAAATAAATAAGTTAAATTAAAATTGTGACACCCACAAACGCGTACACACTTATACGATTCACAGCCAAATTAGAATTAATTTTTGATACAAAACGAATATAAAAAATTTAAAAACAAAAACAAATTTGAGATTTTGGAATTTTAGAACGTCAAGTTGGCCTCGGCCATCTTGAATTCCTGAACAAATGATGTGTAATCATTCAGTGACATCCATGGTGACATCTTCCGATATAAGTTTGATATTTTTTACAAAAATAGCACATTGTGTATTGAAAGCAACAAGTGACAGTGAGTTTGGAAACGTTGTCGATTGCAAAAGTTACTTTATCGAATGATTTTGTTTATATTTAGTGTAGGTCAGGTACACGATGTGAAAATTACATCGGCAGTGCAGATTTAAATTCGGTGACTTCATAATACAGCCTCTCGTGTAGTTGCATAGTCTCGAAGAGAAACGGGTAAGCGATATTATTTCATCTTATTAGGTCATCCCAATCGGGGGCGGCGAGTAAAACTACAAATAGGGAAAAATAAATAACTGACATTTATTGATAAAATATTTTTAAACTGTTGAACAACAAATAACAGATAATCGGTTATAAATATATCTTCTATGTATATTTTTCTACTTAGCTATTTAATATTATATTCTTCTAATTGTACTTTACAACATCAAACAATCAAATAAATGCGTATTAAACAATAAAATTTGATTAAAAAATGTTTCATTACGTAATAACAATTCCATATAAAGTGTAAATTTTCTTTTTGGTGAATAATGTATTATAATACATTTGTATACCTACAAATTTTTGGCCACATCAGTTACCTTGTTGGAAGAACTTAACTAATTCGTGACTACATTAATTTTGGCCTAACGAAGTAGGCAGGTATGTACTTCATAAAAATTAATTAATAAATAATTAACGCGATAACCCTGTATATAGAACACTTGAGACTAAATTTGTTGTGGGTTTGGGAACGAATAAAATATTCACACACGAACCGTAAAGTCGGTCTTGTATTATTCGGTATGTCCACCCTTAGTTTTCGACTTATTTTACTACGAATGATTTTGTTGTTTTAATGAGAAATGGCACTTGTTTTAAATTAGAGGTAAATAGTTAACATTTTTGATTCGTGTGTGCATATTTTCTAAGTAGGTACTCGATTTACGTATATTATTGCCATGTAGTTGCGATTTAACATTTACTTCGGGTTGTCGTTTTGACTTTTATCTACGGTAACATAAACTGGTTTATATAAAACGACAGGTTCTCTGCAAAAAGCATCGTTAAGAAAAATTACAAATAATATTATATTCGAGTGCAGACCTATTTAGTTCGTTGCCGTCATAAACTTGACCCATTAAAAATTCAGGTCCTATGTATTGGCCCCCTTCCACGTGAGAAGATGCGTGTTCTGCAAAAGAAAACAATTGAAACCATACAAACAATTATCTAAACGAAATTACCGTATTTTACTGTTGGTGTTATGTTCGAGTTAGGTATTCGGAAAGGAACAGTTCCTATCGTAACAGGAAAATTTAGCTGTACGATATCGCAGTCTTTGTCCGTATCCAAGCTTACCTAAAAAATTACTACGATGAAACAAAAAAGATCTTATCCCTTAACCGTCTGTCACCGATGCATATGAATATATGGATTACTTACGGAAAGGACATAGTAAATTTGAGCGAGTCTACAAATTCCTACTAACGTGGTAGGCATTGTGGGTATTACCAGACTATTTGAACTATCCCATTTGCTTCGTGAATTAGGCTTGACGCAACTGCCCCTATAAATCATTGAAAAATAAAAAGTTTATTTGAGATGGATAGAACTTCGTGCGAGGGCCCTAGGAGAGAGAAACTTGAATTATACAAACCTATATTCAAAAACGAGGTGCTTGGATTCCTTATTCACACCTAAAACGCCCCTATCGATAAAAAATTCACAAAACTGAACAAAACGGACTTTTAATTTAACTTCTTCACTACTTTGATTATCAATGGTGGCCTTAAGTTTAAGGCTTTCGTTAGAAACATAGGCCGATCGTTCCAGAACGCAACGCAACGTGACAGTTCCTTTTTTACAACACCAGCAGCAGGTGCTCCTCTTGTCCTGTCCTATGGTGGGTTTCTGGAATTAAAAAATTGTTAGATCGAAAACTTTGGAAGTAATTCGGCGACGCACTAGATATTGCTCATCCATGCAATCTATGTAGGGTCCAATGACCGTAAAGTACTTCATACCCTGGGGTGGACTAGCGTACGGTATATCTATGGTAACTTTAATGTAATACCTAATGCAGAAGGGTTTGCTCTCAAAGGAACACGGCAGACTTGATTCGGGAAGAGCGAAACTAAAAATAAAGCATGCAAAAGGTTTTTTGCATTGATATACCTACAGTGGCTGCATCTAACGTTGAGGCTAAATTTCAAACGTCCGATATGATGTTTCTTACCGAAATGGAAATTTGTGTTGACCACGCGGAAGAATCGGAATCGTCATTTCGACGTTCTTTTCGCCCCAAATGACTTGGCGCTCGTCGATAAAGTATTGGTCATCTTTCACCTATAGGCGATAAAAACTTCTATAAGGGAAAATTTACGAATGGTAGCTACAAGTTACCGTCCTTCTGTCGCCCGACAAAATCACTTTCCATTCTGCATGCGCTTTTCCTCTCAAAATAACTCTCACCACTGAAAAATTAAATATTGTTCAAGTATCCGGCTCGAAAACCATGCAAAGGAGAAAATTTAAAAAAAAGAGAGAAATATTATTGGAAATTAGAACTTTTTTATTAATGGCAAATTTGTTGTTTTAAGATAAGATAAACTGATATAGGATATAACCAACTGGGCAGTAATTGAAAGCTTCACGGTTTAAACAACAACAAAAAATCGAACGGATTTTACGTCACGAAATTCCGCCTTAATTTGCCGACCATCCCACTTTTTAAAAATGGCGGGAAACACTCGAAAGGTCATTAAGAAAGGGGGATGATCTCGATTGGAAATTTTAATTTTTTTTTTCAAATAAGCACAATTTCGGCATTTTGACGAAAAACAAATTTTTGAAAAAAAACAAAAGAAAAAAAGTGTATTCAATCCCGACCGGAAGAAAAATTTATAAAATACTCACTTTTCAGCTTAAAATTTTCTGTGGTATTGAGGAAGACCGTACCGTTAATTTGCTCACCAGCGTAATAAAATTCCTTATCTAATTTTATATCGAATTCTTTTATATAATCCATTTTGGAATTTACTTAACTAAATAACACTAATTTTTTTTTTTTTATTACAACATTAACTTCTTAGTTTTTCTTTTTAGGTCGCTGAAGGAAATCGTGAAGTTTTAAAAAAATACAAAACGAATTTGATAGGTTGATGAAGTATAGCGGATTTATGAAAAGTTAATTGACAAAATTGATGATTAACGCTCGGGCATTAAAAAAAAGCAGGAAAAAAATTAGCGTTAAACTAAACGACAAGATACCTCGTACATAATGCAACGACGTTACAAAATAAACTACAGCTGTCAGCTTATTTTTTTAACTACATCAATCAATAAACTCGAGCAAACTCAGTTTTGAATGTGTCTACTTCCCACGCATTTTCAAAACAAAAAACTCCCGTAACGCATTATTTTCGTACGATCCGAACCCGTAGAAAACGCCCACGGTCCACGTCGAATTTGGAAATAAAAAAATAATGAAAGCTGGTAAATAAAATTTATATTTGATTACATCATAAAAATCTCTAAGTACGTTACAAAATTAAAGCTTATTAAGAGTACAAAATTTAAATTGCAAGTTTTGCGTCCATGTGACGTTTTTGTTTTATTTATATTATTAACATATAATATAACTAATTGAATAATTTTAAGTTACAGTACATACAATATCCTTAAAATAATTTTAAGCAACTGTTGTGGCATTCCATTTCTCTTTGTGCTGTTCTAAACCAAAGGCGGAATCGTAATTTCCTTTTGTAATGAACAACCTCTTAAAATGCGTCTTGCAGTACAGTAAACCTTGATTGTAGCAGTACGTCTCCATTCTAGACAAATAAAAATGCACAATTTAAAAAAATAACACCAAAAGTTTGAGTAACAATTGGCGCCCAACATGGGGCATATCCCCATGATCCATCGCCCAAGCCAGCACTTCTTGCTAAAAACTCTGTAAGCCAAAAGGATCAAAGGCGAAGCTAAAATAAAACTGATGATGATGGTTTATTGGTCAGTTGAAATCGAGGGGGGAATCTCTGAGGAAAGCTGGTGTACAGGTGAAGGAAAATCTCAGGAAACATTATTTTATTATTACTAAATCTTTAAGATTTACAAGAATCACCAGAATTGTCCCTTACCACCGCTACCGTACTGTCTTGAGAAAAATCAAGTAGGTAAAATTTTTGCAGTTGGGCTAGCTCAGGGCGAATGCTAGAGCAAAGCAGAGTATGCAGTCTAGTCTTCCCTTTTCTATCTAGAAAAGCCTCTTTTTACAGTTTTTTGACATTTTGCGTAGTCCACGAGAAATTTAAGGTGGATCGCTTTCAAATGTAATGGACAAGTTCTCTATATTGGATAATGCATATCGGTATAGTACATAAGGCCGGCCATCCAGTAGATGTGCGTTTGCTGAAAATTCTGACATTTATTTTCCAGTTAAAAAAACAGACAAAGAAAGATTTTCTCTCGTGCGGTAGTGTTATCTCTCATATCTCTAACTAAGACGCTTGAGCAGCTGTCGACATCATTTCCCGGCATCTAGGGGACCTACAATTTATTACAAACGGCCTAAATCTTCAATCATTGAGCTAAGTTTCGATCAATCAAGCTTGAGCGCTGTGCATTGAAAGACCTCGTAAGCAAACTCCATCAAGACCTGATCTGTTCGCAAAAGCTTAAGTGCAGGACTAATCAAAAAAGAGTCTCGGCGGAAACAATTGAGACTAGTAGAGTAGGAAACAAGAGTATGTTACTTTGATCATTAAGTGATCGGAGGGCCTTGGATTCCCACCTACTTGAAGGAACGATCACAAGACCAGAGAGAGGACTACTGAAAACAGAACGATTTATCAATCTAGTAGCCGTGAAATTTCAAAGCCTGGGAACCCTTATGTTCTGGTACACAAGCTAGCATGGAACCGGTATCCCTCCAGTTGCTGATTACTGACAATGGCTGGGAGTTAAGCGAGAGTTGCAAATAACTCCAGTTCTGCTCACTGGAATCGGGCATATGCAAGTATCCTGGTCTTAACATGTTATCTCACTCATAACGTATATTTTTTGGATGGTTTTATGTAGTCATATGGATTAGGCTTGAAATAAATGTGAAAAATTTGCCCGCTGCAGGGGAATTAAATGTCATTTGTTAGGGCGTCTATGTGGTATTGACTGACCAACCTCGTCTTGGGTTCGTTTCTATGTAAGTGAACATCGTTGAATGAAAGTTTGTATTCATTATATCTGCGAGATAACACATTATATCCATTTTATACGTAAAATCACAGCAATGTAGGTGGCGCTACTGATTTCATTTGCAGTTGTAACTTATATTGCTGTTTTCTTCTATCAGGCCAATCTTAGCCCGATGAAGATGTAAAAGAGAAAATTTGTCATTGAATATTTCGGCACCTTAGTAGGTAGCAGAACCATAATAAAAAATTTAAATGTAAAAACAAAACAAAATAATTTAAAAAAGAAATAAAAATTCGGACCTTATCCGTCATCCGCTTATGGGACATGAATTAACGAAAAACTTGTTAAAAATATCCCTGACCATTAATCTCGTTATTCCATTCATGCGCCTCAGTGGTAAACATAACAGATAAGATCCGAGATATGAAAAATGCTGGAAAGATAAGAAGTTACTTATAGTAATCTAAACAGAAGCTATAGAATAGGAAAGCGTGAGAAAAGAATAAAGAATTTTAATACACTAGTTATGATTAAAACTAAGAAAATTGATTAATTAAGGTAAAATTTTAAAAGAATAAAATACCGATCAGAACGTAGATAAGCAGCACAGCTGTTCATTTTATAATTAAATCAAACCCAAATGGGAATGGTGAGGAAATAAATAATTAATATACAGAGCTTTAAAAAAATACAATCTAGCGAGAGAGGAAAATTGGAAACTTGAAAATGTACTAACCTTAGAACAGAGTTGCACTGCTTACAACGAAAACAATTTTTATGGAAGGCAAGATTATGGACAGTGATTATTTCGAGCGGGTAAACTCTTTCGCCACAGCTTTGACAGCTTACAACTTGATCGTTGGAATTCTAAAAAAAAATACTCACACTTGGAAGTGTTTTATTCGAAAAATTATTTGTCAATCACCAAACATTTATTGTGTTCGTTATATACCCAATGCGATAAGCACAAATGAAACAACGAGGCAAAAATTTAAGTACGTGTATTACATATCCGTTTATTGAATCACTAATTGCAAAAAAAGTTAACAAAACATACAAAAGTTGGCACAAATTACAATATTACATGATTAAGAGAGAAAGAGATTCAACATTTAAATATTTCATCTAAAAACGTAACAACTGCAACACGAAATGATTGGGGAAGACTTAAGTATCGCAGTAACGCAAAAAATTGTAGTATAAACTACTCAAGTTTTATCAAATAAAATTTGCAAATAACAAATATAATAATAATAATTAGAAAGCGTTTTGGCAAATATAATAAAATTAGTTATGCGTCAATAATAATAAATATTTTTTAATATAAAACAATTTTTTTTTTTAATAAAAATCTAACATTACTTTTAGAACAAATTTGACAGTCGAAACACGAAGGTAATAAAAAATTTTGTTTTGTTTTATTAAAAACGACTTGATTTGAGAGATTTTGTGCTTTTAATAGGTTTCGGTGTATTCCTGCAGATAGATGGTCGAGAAAAAGTATCACCATTTACTGCAAACAAAAGACAACAGATAAAATATTACACACTCTGCGTATTTTGTTACTCAAACAAAAATATAACACAACAGATCATGCAGTTTATTTTTAGGGGTCGATACCTTGTTACAATTTTAAGATGCAACATGCTGCTCTAGAAATTATAAATAGAGGTCTTCGTTAGTAGTGTTATGCGATTCTTTGCAAAAAAGCTAGGAAGTCAACGTCATCTTTTCAGGTGCAAGCAAAAGCATTCCAGCTATTCATTTTCAATTTTACTCTTCGATGAGCGCCAATATACCAAGCTAATTCTCTCCTCCAAAATTCGAGCGTTAAATTTAAATTAAAAAAATTACATTTTAGTTTTATCCCTCTCAAAGCGTTACATTGTGAAGTCCGACGTAGGACTCGTAGTTAGTTGTGTTATTTGCATGGCAGATTACGCCGAATAGTAGGGGACGAAAAAAAAAAAACAACTGAACAAACAAAACTGTGCTACAAACAAATTCGTTGGGTGCAACTAAACACAATAAATGTTAGGCGTAAACAAAACTTAAAAAACAAAAGAAAAATTAAACAACTCAAATTTTAGATCTTACATGCATTTAAAATAATATAAGCCAACTAATTTGCATTCCTGTACTCACCACAAATCTGTTAACTTTAACACGTGAGGTTTGCGTTTGATTGCTTTTCACTTCTTTTAGAGATTCAAATTTCGCACGTAAACTGAAACAAAGCGAAATTTAAAAATATTATTAAATGATCTGGACTAGTTGGCACTCACCTCTTAGCGGTTTCTATTTGAGATTGCTCGTCGCCGTAGTCTTCAATAATGCTGACAGAATTGTCTCTTCTAATGTCGCATTCGTTCTCATCCCACCGCTCGAATTTATCCTTTAATTGCTTAGCACGCGCCGCTTTCTTTGCCTGAAAAACTTTTGTAAAAAATTTGTTTAAAGAATCGGATAATAAACAACTACCTCGATAAGCTCGCGTTCTTGCGACTTAAAACCGTCTACTTCTTCTTGTTCTTCTTCCGATTCCTCCTCGCTACTCGAGTCACGTCTAAGAGGTTCACGTGGAGGTGTAAATCGTTTTAAAGGTTTTAGGCCTAAACATTAAAATTAAAGAAAATGCAGAAACAGAGAGCAAAGTTTCTCACCCTGTGGTTCTTGAGCTCTCTGTAAGTTTTCTTCCATTTGCCTAAATTTGCTTAACATTTTTGTGGCGGTATGAGTCGCCTTTGCGACTACCGAATCTTCGATGCACTCGTCTGATCTCACAATGTCAGGATCGACGTAAACTTCACGTTCTGGCGTAGCAGACTAAAAGGTTCAAGCATTTTTAAAAAAACCCACACCAACAGGGTCGATAAAATTAAAGCATAAAATTTTAGTGTGTGCACAAAACAAACAACAAAACGAGAAGGTGTCACCGTTAGTCCGCTTACGACAAATTAGTCTATGAAATCCACAAGTACGTTAGTGTAAGCAAATAAAAAAAAAGAAACAAAACAAAAGAGACCTTAATTTGTCCTTCTCGTGGTGGTGTCATGCGAAATTCTTTACGTTTTTGTTGGGGCTCGCTATAAGTTTCGAAAAATTTAAATCTATTCTGGATATCGGCGGTACGAACAACAATTTCGTCTTGTTGATCTGTCGATCTAATCGTATCTTCGGACGATTGCTTAGTTATGTATGCCTAGCGGACGATTTAATTTTTTTAACCTCATAAAACTATTTTTTTAGATAACATTTTTTTAATAATTCTTACCTCGCGTGCGTTGCGAACCGAATTTCCCAGCTTAGGGACTGCGGTTGGAGAGACCTTTAATGGCTTGCCACCTATCGAATCCAATTCTTGAAATATCGACCGCGATTGTTTGCTTATACCTGAAAAGAAAACGTTTATAAGGTCGGCGAATCAAGCAGCTGCGGCCGATTTACTCACCACTTTCAAACACGGACATATCTTCCGATTCTTTAAGCTTGTGATCATTGTTGATGACTTCTCCCTTCTCAAATCTGTCTTTAATGGAACGCGTATCGGGACTCTCCACTGGAATCTCTTTCTTCAAATTAGAGCCCGATTCCGACTCGGCAATCGCTTGCTGATAGGCTTCCTTCATTTTACCTTGCTTGCCCATAAACAAACGACTACGTATATTTTGTATTTCTTGCTTACGCTCCTCACGACGCTCGTCCTTATTTAGCTGATTTCCTTGTTCCCACTTGCTCTTCACGTCGGACATTTGAGAAAAATGGAAAGGTTTCTCTTTTTGCACTCGCTTAGCCCTAATCAGTTCGGCATCGTCTCCATCAACTTGTTCTTCTTCCTCCTCTTCGCCCGAAGAACTTCCTTCGATCGGTATCCCGTTAAGGGCGTCGTCGCTAACGCCCACGTTCATACCTTTGGCTTGAAACCGCGCCAATTTGGATAAAATAGACGGAGATCGTTCCATTTTGATTGGATTCTTTTCTAATTGCGATTCCGTGGTCGTTTGTGCGTTCTCGAACACCCTAAAGCGCTCTTTCATGTTCAAGCTTTGCAATTCTTCCAAACCCAAATCGGGCTTGTCGCTCGCTAAACGAAACAAAACTTTTTGGTTAAACAAAAACAGCCAAACCTACGACGAATGATTAAATTATTATTATTAACAACAAAAGCGGGACGGGTAATTTATTTTTAATTAAAAAACAATTTGATCGGTGGTGTGCGATGAGTTAATGCAATCAATTTTTCTTTTATTTGTTAGGCAAGTAAGCGGCCCAAATTATATATTGAGATCTCACGTGGTCCCCTCCCCCCAGTTGGATAGTATAATCTATAATAGGTAAAATTATTTATGAATTATAAATAAATTTCGTGATGAAATAAAGATTGTTATGGCAATCGAGAGCAGTTTTAAAAAATAATTGCTTTGTTAAGTATTTATTATTATATTATATATATTCAAACGTGCTTTTTGAACAAATAAATACATATGAAAATTGAAAAGAAAAAAAATAAACAAATTAATTCTTTCGCAGAGTAATTTATTGTATAGTTGCAATAAAAGCAGAGTGCAAATTACCTAATAGAAAATTAAAGATTCTATTAAATAACACAATAAAAAATAGGTTGCCATTTAAAAAGTTATCAATGCATAAGTTATCAATTATGAATATTATTATTCTTTATTCTATAATACATTCCGCAATAATTTGATATATCGATATCATCGTTATTCGATATGCAGATTTTTTTACTTTGTTGTTTTGTTATTTATTCTCCACTAGGTGTTAATATTGCAATTTCTTGAAAATCTGTCTCGAATACTTTATATTATGAACACAATTTGAAAGTATGGTAAGAGAAAGGCAATAATTATAACAAATTAATTCATGTTCTCAAAAAAAAAAAAAGAATTTTAAAAAATGGATTTAGTCTACGCAGAACCAATTAAAAAAATTTTAATTTAATTTTAAAGTTCTTGTTTTATTCATATTTTTATAAAAAATATTATAAATACATAAAAATAAATAAATTGGCTGATTAACATTTTTTAGACTTGGCGAAAATGTAAAAGTCATCAGCATTTCAAATTATTTAATACAGTAGAATCCGCTTAATGTGATCACTTCGGGCCAAGGTCATTTTAATAATAATAACTGATAACAATTAGCAAAATTTAGAAAAAGGCGAATTTTAGAAGACTTGGATTAGAACAAGATAGAAAAAAAAAGAAAGAAAAAGTGGCCAGTTTCCAAAAAAAAAATGATCACAATAACCGACTGATAAACATTATCCGAGATCACATTAAGCGGATTCTACTGTATTTCAGTTTTTAAATTGGATATAACAAAAAAAAAAGTTAACTGGGAGCTCTTACAATTCATGGTATTTGTCTACCACCGATGTACACGAATGCATTAACGAGATTCCCCCCCACAATGCTCCATGATCTTCGAAGATGCTTGGGCGTATTACATTTTTACCCCTAAAGAAAACTTCGGGAAGCAAAAAGTAAAACCAAGTGGTGCTTCATTTTCGGATCATCTTAACCGTAATTGTAGCTGAACAATTAAGATATCTGGTGATTACAATTCGACATCACCTAACTCACAGGTGACTCGAACAAAACATAAATGACGGACAAATGTTGCGCCCATAAGGAAAATTCTCGATATTAAAAATATTCCAGATATTAAAAGGCTGCAAACTATAATACAGGCTAAAAAGCATTGCAGCCTCTCTAAAAACGTAATGAGTTGAACTTTCAATCCGACAGAAACGTAAATGAAAATTATCCCCTCCCATGACCCCTCAAAAAACACCAAAATCAATTCTTATCAAAATATAGCTATTTACTTCCCTCCACAACCTTATTTACCCCGTCCATTAACTGCCTGGAATGAAAAACTTGTATGCACTGTTAACAATGCGAATTTGCTATAAGCGGCCTTAAAATAAAATCCAGGATAATTTCAGTTAAAAGTAAAAAAAAAGAACTCCAAGCGATATTTCACCACGCCACCGCGAATACTTAATGCGGCGTGGTGGACACCTTATATAATATAGCCAGGTGTTTTTAAAACTGTAAAATAAAGCAAAAGCCACCCGAAATTAGACATTTTAATCGCTCACCACCAAATAATCAAATTAAAACGTAAAACACCCACTTAATATTAAGTTAAATGTGTTAACACGATTTTTTCACAATTACTACCTCGAGCGACATCTGGGGGCAATTCAACTGGTTGATTTTCGCGAATGATAAGTTCGTGCTTTCTAGGTCTTGCTGTAATAACATCGTAACAATCAAAATAGATACCGGGCGAAGTTTTGAAACAATGAATAACAATAGAAAATCAACGTACCTGGAGCATCGTCTTCAACTACTTTAGGGGCAAATAGTGCCTTGAAGTGGGGTTTACAGTATAACGCACCTTCGTGGCTTTCGAAATTATCGACCCTGATTAAAAAGTGACGATAAATTAATAACATGAAAACTGAAGAAAAAAAATGAAAAAAACTTACAACAATTGCTTGCTGCACTCGACACATCTGAGACAATTTCTATGATAAATACATTTTTCCGCAGTGATGCGTTCCATTTGGAATACAGGTTTTCCACATTTCTTACAGTTAGTAACGTCGGTTCCCTAAAGAAAGAAATTAAAATTTCAAATAGTTCTTAGGAAATTTTAAATCGACTTACGTTAGTAACATCTTGTTCGTTCTTCAAATTTTTCTTTTGCAACGCATCAAATTTACTAAAACTGGATTTCTACAAGAAAAAATTGACGATCAGTACACAAACAAAAACGACGCGTGCCAACCCAGCAGTTCCAGCTTTCGAAAAGAAAAATTTAGTTGCAAAAAATAAAAATGTTTTTCAATTGGCAAAGGTGGAGGTGCTAGTTTGTCACACGACTACAAAAGCAGCATTTTTTCTACGCACACGCTCAAAACAAAGAACTTACCAGCATTTCAAATTTTTCGGCCGAATAGCAACTTTCAAAATTGCTACGCAAGCTTCTGTTAGTGATTACTTTATTATTATTACTGTTAAATTTTTCTCGCTAAACGATTTGTTAGTGTTAAAACGCCATGCAACATGCAACAAAAACAATTGTCACGTTAATAAGCTGAAATGGTAAATCAGTTTGTATCGTCACAGTGGGCAAAAACTGAGACGATTTAAATTTTTTGTAATATATGCTTTTAAATTGAGTTTTCCTTAAAAATTAGTCTTACCAGCGCTTTCACGGACACACACATAAATACGTTCTCTAATTTTCCCGTACTTCTTATGTCGTTCATCGATTTTGTGCGCTAAATAAAACGATAACAAAAACAAAAAAAAAACCTATGTTAATGTTAGAATTGTTAGAAAGTCAAAAATTGTTTATAATTAAAAAGCAGAATTAGGTTTCAAAGTATGCAACGTCCACTTTGAACTACTGCACCCTCTGCCACTAACTTGCCTCGCTCCGAAGCTAAAATAGTGGCAATCCAACTTCAGGAAATTGGTTTCATTCAAATATTCACAATGAAAAACCTTCGTGTCGGAACATAAATCAAACAAGTTTTTTTTTAGATCCACTTTTGGTTCCACTAATCCAATTCAAATTATAGCATTACGTTGCAAATTGCCTGCATTTGCTTGATATTATTCGAAAAAGTGGGTCATCTAAACCTAAATTGCACGTCAAATACTTTATTAATCCTAATTAATAGTGCCAGAATATTCCCGTCAAAGGGAGACGAGATAATCGAAGTCGCAGGTGTGCAGATGTAGCTAATTTGGCAAGTCATATACCAGTAAAAGGCGGTCCCAAGAATCATATTTGAAACAAAGATATATTACTATGTTAACCATCATTTCGACATTAATAGCAAAATTAGAATGAGTGCAAATTTAGATTTGTCAGGCTTTGATGGATTATCAAATTCTGAAAGAAAAATTGACCGTAATTTGTACCAGTGAACAGTGCACCTGTTACTTTTTTAAAACATAATTTAAAGGGTAACTTTGAAAAAAAAGGGGGGGCTTCAATTTAAAACAATAACTAAGATTAGAAGAATTATTTAAGTTTAAATTTCTCGTTTCTTATCATTATAATCGTAGGCGGATTTCCCTCCCAGACGCTTAAAAAGAACAAGGAAACAACGAGACAATCCCAAATCTGAGAACATTTTTTGCCCATCTCGAGCTTTATGCCCCCCCACCAGAAAAAATTTCTGGATCCGCCGGTGATTATAATGATAGTTGAACAGGATAATGTAGTTACAGATTTATCTTATCAGAAATGATTCAGACTCGCGACCATAGACCGGACACGGCACGTGAAATGCTTCCTTCTAATATTTACTAACATTTTTCCAAATGGATGCCATGGTGAAAGTAAATAAAATATTGATCAGATTCAAAAAGTAAATTTACTATTTGTATTTCTTAATTT
Source organism: Cantharis flavilabris (assembly GCA_949152465.1). Taxonomy (NCBI): domain Eukaryota; kingdom Metazoa; phylum Arthropoda; class Insecta; order Coleoptera; family Cantharidae; genus Cantharis; species Cantharis flavilabris. The sequence continues at coordinate 8,702,178 of OX424438.1, forward strand.
ACAGTTGCAATTTACAACTGAATCAGTTGTAGTGTAGTATTGGTAATGGGGAGTGGTTGTAGTGAAACTGTGTCTTTACAGCTGCAATATGATTTATTTCAAATAAGTTTATCCACTTTACGCCTCCGATTGAGATAGTAAAGTGTCAATTTACTTTCTCCGATGACTTCATGTACAATTAAATTAACCCTGGGAAAAGCTTAACACTTTTTACTTTCAATTTTATCTACATAGGTACATATTTTAGGGCTGGGACTGAAGATCCTGAAGCTGAAAAGGCTGAAAGATTAAAATGGCTAGAAACTGCCTTCATCGAGCTGCTTACAGTTTATAGATAATCTGCCGATAAGATTAATCTGAATAGAAAGTCAAAGAAAAAAAAAAGAGTATTGAGGGAGAGGGGCCTGTGGTGGTTGTAGAATGAACATTTTGAATATGTTCATAGCTCAGTAGTGAATCTCAAATCAAGAAACACAGGTTTCGCCCAAGGGGGGGCACGTCTTTCAATCTGCTATTCCTTTCGTAAAACACTTCAGATTGGTTCATATTTGATGGGTCAGAGCAGAATTCAGGCCCCACAACCTGGATTATTGAGTCAAACTCAAAAAATGTTACTTGGATAGAAACTCCTAGCAATGATGATACAAAAGTTTTCTTCAAAACAAGAAGTCAAAGAGGATAACTGAGATTGTAACTCCTTAAACCAAGAGCGGATCCAACCAAATTCCTAGAGGAAGCAGCAATTAAATATTTTTAAAATTTTCCCCTTGCCTTTAAACGTCCCTATAGCATAAAAATGCAACCATAAAAGAGCCAGAAAGTCATTGACCTAGTTCCTAGTAGCTAGCGAGAGCAACTGCTGACGCCAACATAAAGAATATCAGAGTGGCTAATTCTAATGATGATTTGATAAGAATTAAGACGATCATTCGAAGGGAGGGGGGGGGGGGGAAACTGCAGCATAATATATTATTACCTATTGCAAGGTTAAGAAGTTTCACTTTATTTAACCTTGAAATTTTGCCAATTGGCAGACTTGTGAAGGCCGAACTAGGATTCGAATCCAAAATTTTCGCTATGCAACTCAACGAGCTGCTAACTAAGTTGTAATTAAAAGTAAAACAGATTCGGTTTTCGTTGGAAGATCGATCAAGTCCATTCACGTGAACAAGATGCGTTACGTAACGGTTCCTAAAATAAACTTGGGACAGCCCCTATCAAAAAAAAGTTCAACTAGAATTTATTTATATCCGTTAAGTGCATTATTACATTCGAGATTGTTTTTAAAAAAACGTGTCAAATATTTAATGGTCTACTTAGACTTCTTAGGCGATTTAAGAGGACGGGAGGTGTTAATTTCAGATCAACCTTGGTAAGTAAATATCTCCAAAATTAAAATAGAATCCTAAGAATAGTAATCATCGGTATGCAGATAGTAATTAAAATTCTCAACATAAACAATATACTCGAAGCGAATCTTTCAGGATTGGATTGATCACGAGAGGAAAGAATCCGGTGTTATCAGACTTGGATTGGTTAGCTGCGAATAATTTCAGCTAATTTACAGAAAAAATAAAATTACTCTATTTTCCTTAGGTAAATGATTCAGTAACAGGAAAATCTGAAGGAAATGCAAACCATAAAGATTACAGAAGATAAAATTTTACCGCATTTACGAAATTAAATGAGAGGATAAGAAATAAATTTGGGAATTTCGATTCTATTCGCAAACTTTTTTTTTATATTATATTAATAGGAGGGAACTGAACTCGGAAACCATTTAAATTACGAGAAAATTAACATATTTCTGTTAGCACTCCTAAAAAAAGCCAATTATCTCTTAAATCATCAACTGGTTTATTTATATTTAAGTAAAAAATTTGAAAAAAAATACAAGAGTGGCGCCTTATCGAGGAATTAAAAAACTCACTAATGTTGATTAAAACCGATGAATAATCCTAACGTTTGATAAGGAGGAATTAAATTGAAGACGTAAAAGCTTTGGTAATTGTTTTGTGTAATAAATTCCTTTCAAAATACTCATTCGGTGTTTTTATTATCGATTATTTAAAAACTGATTATTTTATGACGATGTCATAACAATTAAACGTTTAAAGTTTAAATTTAATTTTTTTTTTGCTTGTAAAAAAATCACCTGACGCCGCGAACACAAGGTAATGGCATAGGCGCACCGAAGTAGTTCTAAGGAAAATATTTAAACGGCCCGCGATGACAACCACTGTCTTAATTAGAATATTTACGAATTTAAAAACTATCGCACACGAGATCTTTCCAAAAAATTTCTAAAGGATAACAACGAAACCGGTCATGCAATAAGACTAATGAGACATAGCTGGTGGATATGTAGCAGATGTTTAATTTAATTTAATGTGTAACAGTTTATTTGATGTTTTCATTTGTATCTTATATTTTAATTTTATAATCAAAAGCATAAGTGGCTCATTTAGTCCGACATATGCGGGACATGCCCCTGGCCGGGCCGGTGGCGTTGCATACTTTGAAAATCGAAGAAACAAATGCAGAACAGTTAAAAAATTAAAAAAGCACTCTTACCAACGTAATGTTATTTTGCCAATTGTTTTCCGATTCAATTTTAGTAAGATCTCCGTAACTTCTACACTAAAGCCAAAGCAAAACCAAAATAAAAACAATCAAGCACAAACAAACGACACACAAACATGTCAAATTTAAGCTAAATTCCAAGCGGCAAGATTTAAAAAAAAATATTCAACATTTTTGTGTATACAGGGTAAACAAAAAACATGCGAATGAAAAATGAATCGAATTTGTATCAGTCGCAATTCTATTTTTAACATCCGGTATACACAAAAAAGAATTTGTCTTAAACATGCAGACGTGTGAAAAAATATCCGTTCTCAAACGTTCTGTTACGCAAACAATTAATAGTATCCGGTATGAAATTTGAATAATTTTTAAAAAAACCGCATTTTGTATATTTCCGAATTTTATTTGACTTACCAAGTTTTTAACGTTGACGTTATAAAACGATTCTTCCTTATTGGATGTTTCGATTTCGTTCTAAAACCAAATGTTAGTGAGGATTAGCAAAAACAAAAGCGCAAGCGGTAAAATAGTTAAAACAAACACAAGTGAGGCCTGACACAAAGAGCAAAAAAAACTAAATAAAACAAAAACTCACTACAGAAATATTTTCTTTTTCGTGTTGATTTTTTGACTTTTTCGTTTTTTTCTTCTTTAAACTTACGTCCCCGGTCGTGCATACTTCGGTGGTTGTTTCGACAAAATGCGATTGTGTCTTTACGGTGCTCTTAAATATCAAAAAATAAAAATGACTACTGGTGAAAAAACTAGATGGCGATCTCGGCGAGGATGTGCGTGCGGTACTCGCGATCACATCGTCGCCCACATCACGAAATAATAATGTAAAAAAGTTAACAAGTAAGGCATTAAAACAAAAAAACACTTACAACTTCGTTAGAGCAAATGTTAGTGGTAATTTCCTGTTCAATATTATTCGACGTACTTTCGAACTTGTGAATTTGTTTCATGATGTTGAGACTTTTGAGTTCGTCCAATTCGTCGTTCGACATTTCCAAATTTAAATTAGTCACCGGTTCGTTTGTGCTGTTCAAAAAGTGATGTTTCAGAGTTTTCACTTTATCGGAACGTAGAGTCGAAATTTCTTCACTTTCCGTTGTTACTTGTTGATCATATTGCTCGACGGTTTCGTGTCGTAATTGTTCGGTAATCGCATCCTCATCATTCTGATTTTCGTATTCCGGAATTTGACTTACATTTTGAGTTTCGTCAACGGCAGTGTTTTGATTATCCTGTTGATCGACATGTCGACTTTGGTCGGTGTGCTGACTATCGTCGACATTTTGACACTGATCGATGTGCTGACTATCGTCGACATTTTGACATTGGTCGATATGCTGACTATCGTCAACGACCTGACTTTCCGTCACCTGAACTTCTACAATATTTTGACTTTTGTAGGAGTCTACTTTAGATTGGTCCAAATTGGCAGTGTCTTCCGAGGTTTGCTTGACAATATCGACGTTTTCGTAAATAGGATCGCTCGGAATAAAATCGGCATTTTCATAAATCGTTTCTTCGGTTGAAATCGGCACGCTATCGTCCAAAATATTGGCCTGTTTAGGCGAATTACTCGAATTAGTGTGATCGGAAAGAGTCGCTTGACTGGACTCTCGCCTCAGGCCTTTCAGGAAATCGATGTTTTCCTCGGAAGGAGTCAGCATGGGAGAAGTGACAGTTTGGGTGAAGAGTAAACAGGAGGCGTCGTCGATGGACAACAGCATGCGATCTTTCACCGACTTCCCGTCGATATTTTCGACGTCGCAAGATTCGGACGAGGTTAGGATAATTTTGTTTTTGTTGTCGAAATCGTCGACAAGTTGGTCCCCGTTAACACCGCTCGTTACATGAATTGGACTACTACTTTCTATATCTAATTTATCGTCGATTACATCGACGTGACCATTTTCGTGATGCGTTCCGTTGTGGTTCGAACTGCAAAAGTCTCGTTCGACGTTGATGAAATCCTCACTGCTGATTCCTTTTTTGTGCGAACTGTGGTTGGGCGTCGTTTCCATCTCGTCGTCTAAGTCGTCCTAAAAGTTAGTTAAGACACACGATAAGCGTTAAAACACAAAGACGATGACGTCGAAATGGTTTGTGCAGAAGCGGTCGGCGGGTGTGCGCGCTGCCTTATCGTATCGTATACAAACGAGTACTGTTTTTTTAAGTTAATTAACTTAAAAAAATCGTTAAAGCGTTATAAAATTTCTATTCATTTAAATGATAAGATTTTTTTGTAGATTTGAAAATTTAATTAGCACCGCATGAATGAATTTGTTTAACAAATTTACAAACAAACTAAAATTTTAATTAGAAGTCTGGCTTTATTACGGTATCGATTGGCTCGTTAGGAAAATGTTAAACCATGGTTTGTAATTATTATTTTAAGAGCGTGTCGTAAACATTTTTATTATTATAATGTCGTCTTGGGGTCATAACATGCGGTTCAGTAGTCTTTGTTCGTTTTGCAATAATAAATGCACAATAATTACATTATGCAATCTAATAATGTTTCAACTGGAACTTATTTACGAATTTAAGTGGATTCCATCGAAAATACACCTTCAGTTGTAGTAGTCCGTTTACCTCACGACCGTGGTCCTTTCTCTCTTTGGCGTGCACAAATGTGAAAGAACGAAAACAAAAGTTTTATTTTTGAATTTCACCTAGCTATTTATAACATTTTTAAATGAAATACAACTCCAAGTCGTGAATAAATGTCACGTTTGTCGTATTTTTGGTGTTTTGCAAGCTTTTCCCTTGTAGTACCCAAGATGACGACGCGCATATTTATGAATAAAGAAAAATGGAAAACTATCAATTAGTAATTTAATCCTTCATTTATTTATTTATTCCAATCACAAATCGTATTCATGTAGTAAGGAAGCACGCACGACCTTGTGCATATCCACTATACCAAAATGGTTCTATTTCTTCGTCTGACAATTATTGAGAATTGCCCCAGAGGTAATAAAAATGTACGTAAGTATCACTTTTCGTTTTAATTATACAAAAGAAATCGATGACATTACAAAATATAAAAGCGTGGCCAAGTTTTTTTTATTAACCCACTGTTCTACATATCGAAGATGCGCTAATGAGAAGATTACGTTCTCCACAAAAATCTGATGCATAAAATTTGTTCAACTGCTGGTGCGATAATAAATTACCCAAAAGTTAAAAAGAACGGTAACGCCGGGTGGGAAATTTCTAAAAGAAAAGGTTTACGCGCCCGCCGCCACACTTCAACCCACAGACAGCAGAATCGAAAGATAAATGAGCTTTCTTTTCTTATTTCTATTGACCTATAGATTTTGTTTTTAAACAAAAGTAATTGCCTGTCAGTGACGAATTGCCACTGAGGTTAAAACAAAAAATTGTTTGACCCCCTCACTGACTCATCGGTAATTTATCTAAATTTACGTTAGTTCAGTGGTGGACGAAGAAAATAATCATAAAAAGGGGCGGAGACTAAAATAAGTTGCTATGGGGTGTTTCTTGTAGAATGTGGCAGCATAGAATTAGCACCGCATATAACGGAAGGTAAAATGACTAATCGTCTGCGTAGCTTAGAGCCAATGTATTTTTTTTTCGGCAAATCGCCTAGATCAAAGATAAAGACAAACATTTGAAGAGCATGTGGCTTTATAGAGTAAATAACTGGATTACTGCTCAAGTGCTATTGGAGACACCGAGATAAGTAGGCCTAAAAACTGATAATCCAAATCATTGCGTAAATCGGTATCTAAAGAATTTCGTTAATCCTATGTTGCGCGTCACTAATTACCGCACAAACTGAATAAATCTATGATTTTCTAAACAAGGAAATATTTAACCCGTACTCTCCCGTAACTAATCAATTTTATAAATATAACAATGGATTCTTGGCTGCGGCGCTATACCGAGAATTTTCAGCCTTAGACAGTCTACTAGACAAATTAATTATAGTACAGAAATGACATCTACATTTTTTTTAACCTTCAACAAGTCCAAATGGTTAATCATTTTAATGAAAAACATCATTATTTTCCAGAGTATTTTGACCAAGTCAACAATAAATTTGTCTATTTCTCTAAATCTAACCTAACCTAAATGGATTTATTATATTTTTACTACAAGGTTTTTGTTTTAGTACTTTTAAAATTCGCGCATTCAGTTTTCTTTTTTAACTCCAAAGCATTTGCGAAAACTTCAGAAAATCAAGGATTTAGACTGTGGTCAATGGCTGCTGGTACGTGAAGAGCGATTCAAAACAAAAAATTAAATTATTTTTAAATATATTAGATGCTATATTGCCAACTCCGATTAATATCTTTCAGATGCTTTTTATGTCATTACTAAGTTACCAGTTTACTCTTTCACCTAAAGGCTGTGTTAGACTACACATTTCTGAACAAATTTGCGTAGGAAATTTTAGTCTAATACAGACTTAACACGACTTTTCCTACCAATTTTTAAAGATAAATTCGACTTTTCCAGGTTTTCCATAACTTTCAGAAAATAAATTTCAGAAACTGAAATTTAAAAATATTTTCACTGCCCCCCCCCCCAAGTCTTAATTTTGCTTAAAAATTATAAATTCCTTGACAAAACTTGTACAATTGTAAATTCCCTGATTTTTTCAGGTATTCCAGACAAGGTTTGAGAACCCGAAGGTTCCATTGCATATTCTTTAATTAATTTTATTAAATAGGAACTATTCGCTCTCAGAATAAATATAAGTATTTCTTGTTTGTCCCCATAGTTTGCCCACGGGGGATGGAGGGGGTATACATTATCCCCAGGTATGAGAAGAGCGTTTCAAAACGGAACATTAAATAATTTTTAAAGATATTATATTGCCAACTCCGAGTAATATTATTTCGATTATCTATCTAATAATCGCTAGTGCATTTGGCCAAACCCCTTGTTTCAAAAATCAAAAGTTTTTGTATCTGTTTGTTATTAAAGAAAAACTTCTTACTCTTTCGGAATAAATACATAACACTTGTATTTCATGACATCGGCAGTACAGACCGGGGGGTCTGGGGGTTATGGAATACCATCCAGTACACTAACAATATGTGGGCCTAGCTTTTAGGCTGTGAAGATTTAAATTACAGTTATTACACTTTGATCCCATATTACTAGCGGACTGGGCTTGGGTGTCGTCGCACCCCGAGCTTATCAATTGTATTAATTTTGAAAAGTTTAAAAAACATGAATCATTTAGCTTAGCGCCCAGTTTTAAAAACCCAAGAGTTCTGTGCATATTTTGTGATTGATTATAATAAACAGAGGCTTTTCACTCTTTCAGAACTGCCTATATGGAGCAGTTCTCAACTTGAGATAAGAGCCGCTACATATGTCGCGACACTAACACAATATCCCCCATTCTGTTAACTGTATGTGGGCTGTGAAGATTTTTAAGAATTACATTACACCTCATGTATTGTGACCCCATATTCAGTAGCAAACTGGGCCAGAGTGTTATCTAACCCTAGGTTTGTCAACCATTCTTAATAAGGGGTTCCAAATTTTGTCAGAGAATATCTCATTTTTAGTTTTCTTTTATAATTTTAAAATGAAGATATTTTTTTATCTTTTTATCTTCAGATTTATCGAAATGTCAGGGAAAACTGGAAGTCAAGGAATTTGTTTTTTTAAATCCGGACGTTATTTTTTAAGACTACTCCAGCATTTAAAATTCCAGTCGCTCACTTCCTACATTTCTAATATCCTATTATAGCCCTATTCTGTTATAGTGAACTACGAACCGCCGCGCCGCTGAGCCTAGAGGTTATTGCTTTGTACTTTCGTCATTACTCTCAGATTCATCTGTCTTTTTTCTTTCTTCGTTGCAATAGAATTAATTTTTAAACCAAGTTAATCAAAATTTCTCAAGTTAGTTTCAATTTCTCGCAACCTCCCCTTCAATTGTAAATGTAGTACAGTAAATCCTTTTCCTAACGCGATTTTCCATTATCGGGAGGGTTCGATTTAATGCTGATTCGCACAAGAAAATTCTTGTTTTTATAACCATTTACAAAATACAACGTTAAAAATACATTGTGAGTTAATTAAACTAACAGCTGTCGACAAGTAGCCATATTGAATTTTACTGACGTTTCGTCAGTAATTGCTTTAATTGTCATATTTGATGTTGTAAAATTTTCAAATAAGGCAGTAAATGCTAATTCCAGGTTTTTATAAAGCAGGGTAGGCTGTAGTTAAATTGCATCTTAATGTTCAGCATAAATAGCCCGACGTATATTTATCTGTTTACGTGTATTTCAAAGCTTCTCAGTTTTTAAGGCAGTATTTTCGAGAAAGTTGATCCCTTGCCAGCTTATAAACCTCTGAGACAGATTTTATTGATTCATAACTTAATTACCACTCGACTGCTTGCTCCGTAACTTATGCTGCTACTTTTTAATAAATTATGTGGTAGCAGTTTTCCAAGTTAGTCTCAACCACCGAGCCTGATTGTAGTTCAACGTAAGTTGTCATTTACTTACTAAATCACTCGATTTCGGTGCAGGATTATTCTTCAATCCTTCTGTCCTTCCGGAGACAGAGAGGGTTATTAGGGAAACGATTACACAAAGACTGCCCCCTGGTAATTTTGTATATTGTCACATCCTTGGGGCTGTTTTTGGAATTTAGCAATGTCATCTCGGTTGCAAAAGTAGGAGACGAACTTCTAGACCGAGAGGTATTATTTTTATTTCGCGGTCACCAATTTGGCGAGACCAGGCAAATGGAAAAAAATGTGATTGACTCACGGTGCGGTGTACCTACTTGTTGACGTAGGTAAAACTAATCGAGTGATCCACGCGGGAGAAATCGCCGCGAATAAATTAACCGGGCGCCTTTCTTTGGCAATAATAAGCATACGGGGTGATTTATTGTAATGTTGTTACAATAAATTAATCAAAATTATTTTTACATGTTTCCACGAGTGCAACACGGCGGAGCACCACAACTGAATAAATTAGTATACTTAAGTTGTGTGTCCATGGAAAATTAGTTTCGAGGTCTTGTAAAATTATCGCCTGTCAAGGGAAGCAGCACAATTTTAAATCGAGTTCAATAGATCACCCTGTATGTCGAATTAATTAAATAATTGTATGTAGGTACCTGTTCGAGGCATTGGAATTAAATTAAAAAAATTTCTTCCATATGTGGGGCGTGAAATTAACTGAATAAATTTAAAGCTCTTCTTCTTATAATTGAAATTTGACTTTAAAATGTGGTAAAACAAATGAAGGATTTTCTCATTGTTCTCAAACAATTAGTTTGAAAAATGAGCATGGGAAATAGACTTTTATCGTCTGTTCTGCACAAACCTACTCGATATCGTTTTTTTAAAAAAAGAAGAGTTTAGTAAAAAATACACACTCTGCTCATGCATTTGTTAAGCCTAAGGTTAAATTCTTGCAGTAAACTTTCTTCTAAGTTTTCGTCAGTCTCACTTACAATCCTAGACTTTTTCACCGTTTCGGCCATCTAAAAAAGAAATTACAAGTTGTAATTATTTATACTTTCCGAGTTCCGCTAGAAATTTAGTCGAGGCCGCGAAAAAAACAGGTGCAATTTAGGAAATCTGCATAATGTCCTGTTATTGGAGAAAACCGGACGACTGACACTGGTACACAACCATATAACCCAACTGTCAGGTAAAACGTCAAAATAAAAAAAAGTCTAAAATTAAACAAAAAACCGGTAAGTGAGCGCATTTATTTGTTTTCTAAAATGAACGGGGCGCGCTCGAGGTGAATCCAAGGTAGAGTGAGGAATTCAAGAATCTGCTATAAAAATTCATATTCCTCTATCCCGAAATACCACGGTGTTTTTGAACATCGGCCAAGTACATAACATTTTTATGGCATAAATACCTTGACGAAATAAGTTTTGATATTAAGCAACCAGCCAAGTTGGCATGCGACGCTCTCGAAACTACCCTTCTTCTTCTTCTTCGTCGTCGTCGTGACGAATAACACATTCAAAAATATAAATAGAATAAATAGGATTTACAAGCCGAAGCCCACCAACATAATTGTGTATGTTTGTTATTCGGGGATTAAAATTACGACGACCATATAAGTCGATCGCCGCAAAAGAAAAACTTGTCACTTTTTATCATTGTCGGGTAGGTGAGCAACATTGCTAATATTATTTATTTACGATCCAATAATTATTAATAGCCGATGCATTTTCGAATACATAAACAGTGAGTCAAAGCTGGCCCCCCGCAAAATTCGTCTTCGTCGATATTTCACGTAGTGGATTTATAAACGTGACGAATCGAGAAAAAAATGCAAAAACAAAAGTCAAATTGACGTTTGGGATGTGGTTTTCCGATAACAAAATTCGAGCATTTCCACGTAGAATCTAGTTGTCGGCTTGTTGCGTGAAGAATTTTCTTGGTTCTGAAGAAACGAACCCACAAGGGCGGGGTTACTAACGCCACAAAAAAAACTTACAAAAACAAAAAAAATCATTGGTACAATGGCATTGATTCAACTTTGCCCTTTACAACAAAGAGATGTGTGAAAACGGGGTAAAGAGAGTTCGATTACACCGCGGCCAGCATAGCATTAATTAATAAAAATCGATTAATCTTGAATTGTACTTACTGTAAAAACTTTAAAATTCGAACGTACAATTCATAAAAAACACTATTTCACGACTTAATTTAACGAGTATTATCATCAATCAACGAAAACATACTGAAATTTAATCCGCTCTGGATATGTGAATAGTCAACCGGAACACTATAATCGGGTTGCGCGTGCGCAGCCGTTAAACTTGTTTCAAAATTAACAATGTGCAATTTTAAAAAATATACTTTGAATTTTTGCTTTTCTCGCATCACTAACGCAAAACCTTACGTTAAATGCGAACCACAAAAAATTAAAAAACTCAAATTTGTATTTTAATTTTTGACGCAAGCGTGACAGTACCCTTTTCGCGGAAGTGGCTCCGCTACCGCCGCTACTTTCAAATTTTAAATCTTCAATTTATCAAATTATTTTTTTTAAAGATGAATTTTTATCAGCAGCAACCCCGCTAATTTTGTGATGTTTTTCATCAATAAAAGCAATTTGGCCATCATCGGTGGGCCGGTTTCTACATAGTCGTTAACTTAGTATCCTTTTTAAAATTTTTAAATTTTAATCAAGATTTTTTTTAAATTAAAATTTTAAATTTTAAAAAACAATTAAAATTAAAATTTTTGAAACTTAGTCAAAGAGCCGAAAATATTAATTTTACAAAATAAAAATGAATTATAATGTAAAATTTTTGGAATATAAATTTCAAAATTCAAAAATTCCTCAACTGTCGACCAAAATTTTTTTGAGAATCATTAGTCGGAGAAAAAAACACGAAATATGATATTCCAAAAAAAATTTATTTTGGCAGTTTTGTAATGTTTCTTAATTAGCGCCATCTTGCCAGAATTTCACGCACTACGAATTAAAGAATACTCTAAAATTCATGAATTTGAAGATATTTTGTTTGATCGTCTAGCGTTTTCTAAACTTCAAATTCAAAACAAAAGTCAAATTTGAAGCTTTTGTTAGTCCATCTATTCGCTAGTTGGACAGCTATGGTGCCGCCGCTTAGGCGGTGATTTTGTGCATAAATTAGGTGAGATTCTGGTCATAATTGACCAGAAGATGACGCGGCGTACGCTTTTTTGATCTATGATCTATGCTGACCTTTTTCCAAATTCAAAATTTTCCCGGAGACCAGGAGGTTGACAGCTCTGCACACATTTCAAAATCATGGAAATTCTTTTGTTTTACTTTTCTTCTTTGAAGGTATCCGCATACCCACTACTGAATGACAACATTTTTAAATAATATTATATTTATGTTAAATCTTTTATATTTAATTGTAAAAGTGAAAGGCATAAAATTTCCAAAATCAAATTTGTCTTTTAAATTCTGACGCAGGCGCAGTAATGGCGGTTGTATGGACGTGGCTCCAATACCGTCGCGACTTTTAAATTAAAAAAATTTTGAAACCGGTCCCAGCATACGATGACCTAAAATTGAATTATTTAGAAATTCGAAAATTAGTCGTGGACACCTCTAAAATATCAATCAGTCTGTCGCTTTCTTTCGAGGTTAAGTCAATTTTGAAGTTTTAATTTACCGTCGAGTCGACCTTCGGGCGGCTGTCAGAAATAACACTAACTTGACATTGGATTATAAAAAGTGGAATTCTCGTACGTAAAAGGCAAAAATTCGAAAATTTTGCAAATTCCCTACACTTTTGTGATGGCGGATAAGTTGCACAAAAGGCCGTCGAAAGGTATTTTGAAAAATTCGAGTAGTTTCGACAAGCAAGACTCCCGTTCTGGGCCAGCCAAGTGAGAACCTACAAGTTACATTGGTTAATTGCAATTAACTAATTTGTATTTTTATTTTAGCAAGAAAAGCAAGGAAACAAAATGGGACGAAATGAACATAATAGCTACGTTACATCCCGCAGACAAAGACTACGGTCACATGAAGATTGATGAACCAAAAACCCCATACAATTACGAAGACCCTGATCACGATAATTTGGACGTGCTGGATGCAACCGAATTAGCGGAAAAGTTGGTGTAGTTTTATTTATTGCGGTTTAGGTTTTTACTTTTTTTTTTGTAGGATTCGGTTAGGAACGGCTAAATTGCCTCGAGCGTTACAGTCGCAGTCGTCAGAGGACGACGAGGAAGACGAAGATTTATCGCCCGAAGCTCGAGCTAAGAAAAAAGAATTCGAGAGCAAACGAAAAAAGCACTACAATGAGTTTTATGCAATAAAATTAGCCCGGAAGTTGTTGGAGGAGGAAGACGAAGACGAGGACGACAAGAAAAGTAAGGCGTCGGGAAGTAAACCTAAACAAGACAGGCCGTCGGCCAGTAAAATGAGTAATTCGATTGTAACCGAAAATTGCTCAAATATTAGCGAATAAATTAGCTCCCGTAATTTGTCCTCGACTCGAACGGAATGCAAAAAGACGTTTATGGGTTGTAAGTTATTTTTAGGTAACAAACATTATTATGTATATGTAATTGGCTGTGGCTTAATTTACCGAATCGACTACTATTTTTTAAATTTATTACGAAATTGTTTATATTTAAACGTATTTCAAATTTTATTATTATATAAACTATTTTGAGGTTTTAGCTGAACGATGTTGTCACGTATTGGTCGATCTAATCTTATTCACCTAGAGCTCTTGTAGTGTCTGTAACGTTATAAAATCCTATAGTTACAAATTGTCTCAATCTTTTGCTTTTTATTTAAGCTAAATGTGTATAGAAGATGTAATTTATTTTGAAAATTGTTTAATAAAATTCAATAGTACATAAATACGACAATTTTATTTCGTCTCGAAAGAATTCAAAATAGTTTGTTTACATAACCTCAAAATAATTATCAAATTGCAATGCAACATGATGTCACGTTATCAAACGAATTTTCGGATTCTAGTCCTTCCAAAAAACCCCAATCATTTAACACGGTAGGCGTTATACTTACAGGAATTACAGGTAAAAAATTAAATTGTTTGACTGCTGTCACCCTAAATACTTTTTTTAGGAGCTGTCGCCATAGGAATCAGTGTGATCGCCTTACCTTTCGTCAGTCCTGCAATTAGGAAATATTGTCTTCCGTACGTACCTGCTACCACTAGTCAATTAAATAATGTTCTGAAAGCCCTTCAAAGTCGTTCGGGAAAATTAGTCGACTTGGGATCGGGAGATGGCAGAATCGTCTTGGGTGAGCCGCTCGTTCGTTAATCCTAAAAAAATACACTGCTCATACTAGGCTTGTCTTTCAGAAACAGCGAAACACAATTTTGAATCCCACGGCGTAGAATTAAACCCGTGGCTGGTTGGTTACTCCAGGATCAGCGCTCTGCGCAACGGTGTAGGATCAAAAACGAAATTTTTTCGAAAAGACTTGTGGAAATTTAAATTAAGTGATTACGATAACGTCGTAATTTTCGGTGTGGAACAAATGGTAAATACAACAAAGTTTTAGTTTTAGTTTGTCAAATTGAAATATTTTAGATGCAAGATTTGGAAAAGAAAATTTTAAGCGAATGCAAAACTTCATGTAACATTGTCGCATGCCGCTTCCCATTACCAAATTTGCGGGTATTAAAAGTGATCGGAGAAGGTTTGGACACGGTTTGGGTATACGACATGAGAAAAAGTAACCTGTGAGTGAATTTGTTTAAAATTTAATGTAATAATAAAGTTCAACAAGGCATAAAATAATATTTTAGTTACATACAATTTCCAACTTTTTTTTTACGATAGAAGCACTAAAAAGTAATGTTGAGCATTTGTAGTATTATTTCCTTTACAAATTAAAAAGACGCGCACAAAGTTGAGTTGGTAAATATAAATTAATTATTTATCACTTTTGATCTTATCACTTAAGCTAAATATACGCTATTCACAATTTTACAAGTTTAATATTCGAAAAACTAATTCTAAAATTACCATACTCTCCCCTAAATTATTTGTCGTTATTCGATGCAAAACCGGCACCAACTCATCGTCCAAACTTTTCATGTATATCGGCGGTAGCTTGGTACCATTACTTCCAGCCGAATAAGATACCTAAATTAATTGATTGATTAACATAACTTATTATTATTATTGAAGCAGTTTACTTACGTTTTCCACGTGCAATGTGGCTCTCAGTCCTATTTTATTGAAATTATTGCTTAACAACAAATCGAGATATTTGACTAAAGCCTGGCAGGTTGCCTTTGATATACTTTCGGCTAACTTGGAACAATCCACTTCCTGTCCTTTTAGTTTATCTCCGTTCTGAAATTATAGAGTAAATTGGTAAAAGATTCTTACTTGACCACTGAAATTTATTTAAAAAAACTTTAAATTATTTTTCTCTTTTTCTTACAATAACACAGAATTACTTGTGGGCTTGGCAGCGGAACCAATTTTTTCGAGACACAAAGCTCTAAACATATTGTGGGGCCCCCAAAACTTCTCATATTTTAAATTTCAGTTTTAAAAACAAAAATAATAATAGGTTTAAACCAGGGGTATGAAATCTTAAGAAATAGGAATTCCGAGAAAATGTAGAAAGACCTACGACCTGCAGGAATTTTGTATTCTACTTTCCATGGGACTGTCAAGTAAGCTTGAAGATATAATTTTAATGCTCAGCCAGCGCTGCGATGGACAAGACTTAAAATCTCCCCAAAGCTGATGTTTTAAATCTTTAAATTGTAATTAATCAAATTTCGTTAATCTGATCATGCGCGCCACTAACTAATTTTTTATTGTTCATAAACCTCAATTTCGAATCTTGAAGACAACAAACTATAGATTATATCAACTGAATCATAATATATGATTTTTAAATCAACGGAATATCGTTAAACGCATCGATTAATAATATAAATGGAAATAGAAAAACTTGCAGTTTGGTTAAGATTTATTAATCTAAAATAATTTTAATTCTAACAAAAAAAGCCCTTAAAACTACATAGTATTAAATTGGTATTGCAATGTTTCGCGCAGTTTCACGCATGATCTGTTCGATATTGAAACGCCAATTTTTTATATTCTTTGACACCGTACACCATAATTCACCGTGATGTGGTTCGGCAGCCAAGCAACGCGTCAGAACTTCGTTTTTCTGCGCTTCGGTGCCGTGTAATTCTTCGAATCGATACCAATAAGCCCAAGCGTCGCCAAAGTCTGGTTCTATTTTTATTGTACGATGGAACCACTCGCGGCTTTTGCTATATTTTTCTTGAGACCACAGCAGTTTGCTCACCGCTAGCAAAACGTGAGGATCGTGCTCACATTTTTTGATGGCATCCACAGATTTGCTGTTCCTTTGAGGTTTCGCTTCCAAAAATATCGATTGAGACCATAGAATTCCAGAAGTTGGACATTCTTGAAGTGCTTTAGCCATCATAGACAACGCCACTTCTTTCAATCCCGATCTCAGTTCGACCATAATGGCTTCCATCCACAGCACATCATTTTTGGGGTTCTTAAGTCGCGCCTTTTCTAAAACGGAACGAGCTTTGGTCAACAATCCCCTCTTCTCTTCCAATTTAGTTAAAAGCAACCATAAAGGAATGGCATTTGGACATTTCTTTACTCCGGTATTATATGCATCAAACGCTCTTGACATTTCATTTTTTTGTTCGTAAATTTGTCCCAACATCATCCAGAGTTTTGGAAAATCAGGAAATATTTTGATGGAATCATCTAAAATTTTGATAGCGGCGCCTAGATCGTTCAAAGCCCACTCCAACTTGGCACTTTTCATCAAAACCCTAGGCGTGGTTGCGGAATCTCTAGCTTTCACTAAAATACGCCTCGCCCGTTCGTATTCGTTATTTTCGGACTCCAATTTAACAGCGGCCAACCAAATTTCTTCGTTATTTGGGTTAGCTTGAAACGCCAACTGGAGAATGCCCCGAGCTGCCGGTATATCTCCCGCCAACCATCTACTTTTGGCCCCCATCAACCACAAAACTTCGCTTTTGGGGCAATGCGCTACAGCACGCTGCAATAAGCTTTCCAAGCTTTCGCGCGTTCCATGATTCTTTTCCAAATGGGCCGCCCTTAACCAGATCGATTTTTTTGCAGGAAACACCCCCAACGCGTGATTATAAACCGATCGTGCACATTCGTACGCTTGCTGGGCGATACAGTTCTCCGAGTCTTCCATCCATGTGTGTTTTTGGTCTTCGGGTTCGATATCGTGCGCAATTATAGCTTTGATGATGGCGCGACAACAATGTAAGTGACCACCCTTCTCGCATTCGACAGCTTCGGTAAGCCATTGATCTCGATTGATTTCGACACCTTTCGATTTCAGCGACGAAAGCGCACGATCGATTAAACGTTCGACCATGGCGTGATTTCCGTTTACCTCTTCCAATTTAATAGCCGTAATCCATATGGATTTATCGGTGGGAATGTTGGCGCGGGCTGCGTTAAGCACCTTACGGGCGTTTTCATAATTTTCCAACTTGGCAAGTGCTAACCATAGTTCTACAGACGTGGGACAACACTCGACTGCACGTGAGAGCAAAATTCTCGCGTCATCTGGATTTTCCAACATGACTGCTTCTTTCCAAAGACGAACAGAATTCGGAATATGTTCTAGCGCTTTTCTGTATACACGCTTCTTAGCAATGGTTTCCTTTTCCAAATCGGCCGCTTTTATCCAAATACGTACGGAAGTTGGAATGTGACGAGCGGCCTGAGCAATAACTGCTTTTGAAGTTTCGGGGGGTTGTAAACGAGCAGCTTCGAGCCACAAATCTTCACTTTGTGCGTTTATTTCGCAACCTTTCATGATTAAATTTCTCGCTGCCTGAATTTTTCCGGTGACTTCTTCTAAACGAGCACTGGCAATCCAAGCCGGCGGATGGCGTGGATTTGTTTCTCGTACGCTCTTCATCAATTCTCTTGCTTTCTTTATGTCGCTTATGTCTGCTCCGTGTGAAGGAATCATCGACTGTAAATCAGTTAAGTAACCTTTCGGATCTACCACCGTTTGGCCTGTAACAGAATCAGAAATCTGCGATAATCTCAAATTAATGAGCGAATTTCTCGCTTGCCCCATTTTTACTAAATCGATATCTCCAGTGGGAGTCAACACTCCAGGGGTTGAAACACCAGGAATCATGCTAGCCAAGCCAGAATTTGCATTAATGAAATTGTTGCTTTCGCCTCCTAAATTTCGATGCAGTACACTATCGGGTAAGGGAGTAAATCTTTCGGCTCGTGGATTTCTTTGTTTACGATTTCTGGCATCACCCACTTCGGGAATGCTCAACCATTCGTCTATCGTGACCGACTTTAAATCTCTTTTCAAATCGGCAAACTGTTGCTGAATTTTTGGTCTCGCTTGTCGAAACTTTTCCAATTCTTCTTTCAATTGTCTTTCACGATAATCTTTTCGTCTTTCATCCATTCTTTTATCTACCGCCTCGTAAATTGCGTCCGCTTCTGCATCGTCTTCGTCGTAGGGAGTCTTAGCAAACAACGAACCACCGTATCCACTGAATTCATCGTAATTGGAATCGTTTAAATCTTCTTCGGCAACATCTTCTTCTTCTTGTGGCTTCGCTCGTTTTGCGGGCGGTAAAGCATGACGTTCGTCGGAAACATCGTTGGCGTCACGAGCGGGGCCAATATCCGAACGAGTGGTAAAACCTGTAGCACCTCTACCGACGCCAGCAACGTAGCCCAACGGCGCGGGAACACCGAGAAAATGTTTTTTATTGCGATTTGCCAACGAAGGCGACGGAGTTGTCATAATTTGTTGTTTATTTACGCTATCAAATCAAAATAATTTAATGTCAATTCCAGTTTAATTTTGACGTTCATCGACGTTTTAACCTTAAAAATTTGACAGTTGACAAAGAAGCTTTAGTATACCTTTGTTCAGGTAGATGGCGTGGTTAAACTATTGTGGCGCGTTATTTTAAATTTAGAAATTTTAAACACAAACCTGTATAATGAAGACTTCAGTCCACCTGATCATTCTATTCCCACTGCTGCAAACGAAATCTTTACCATTGTGTACACGAATTGAAGGTACTCCGGCTAACGGCTGACCATCAATACAAGATTGCACCCTGAAAATATTTATAAGTCATTTAAGCAATAAGGAGAATTCGGACAACTTGGAACTGTCAGTTAGCCCCTGGTCAAGAAGGTTGCAAAATTACAAAACAACTCACCCAGTATTAAAATTAATGTCGTTATCTACCCACACGATGTTGACAGTCTCGTCCGAAGTAGCATTAACACAACCGCATTGTATCGTGTGATTTTTCATGTTCCTCAAACTTTCGCGTATTTGAATCATATGTTCCGGTGGTATTTGTATCATCAGACCATCCTCTATAATACTGGACTTTGCAGTTAAACCACTGGTGGATTTAAGAGCACCATTGAATACTATAAAACTGGCACCAGTAACTAAAATAAATTGTTGTTTAAAAATGTTTGATAAATTCTACCCGACGGACGTACCTTTTCTAGGCCGATTGTGTATATTAATTGCATGTGTCGTGTAAGTGTTTTCGTTATTTCCATGTGTATCCTGAATGCAAACTAAGTGAGAATCGGCTTTTACGCTAAAATTTCCACCAAACGCCAAAATGTGATCGCTGGAATTATTTAACGATTTGACCACTTGTTCATAACGATTTGATGGAATTTCTATGGTTGTATTTTTGTCTTCCATGTGGATTGTAAGTCCCCGAATGTTTGGTAACGTGTAGGAAAAATTTCTGAAATCCTATTAAACCACATTTTAGAACGCGGGGAGGTTCGTGATCTCGAGACTTACGGCCAATAAATTTATTATGGTGTGACCTATTTCGACAAAAACACTTTCTCGATGTCGAGTTGATATGATTGGACTAGGGTAGTATCTATACTCGGCACCGAGTCGTAACACGAGTCGCAGAGGAAATATTTTAGCCCATGGCATTTCCCACCTGCAAATTTAAACCAATAAAATATCTGGATCTTATTCGTTATCTGTCGGACACGGACACACGAATGGATTAACGAGAATCCATTCATGTGTGTCAGTGGTAGACGGTTAAGGTCCAAATGCGTTCCAATCTAGTCGTTACGTCGCGAAAAAGGAATATGAATGGTAATAATTTGAAAACAAAATTTTTTCTAAACTAAACTGGAACGAAGGAAAATTTGAAAGTTGTTTGCGTACCTATGAATCAAGATACCTATCAAATAGGGCTCTTTTGGAATGATCACATGTTGTAAGCATTGGAAAGTTGGTCGAATGTACAAAAAACCAATATGGTTTTTGGAATCCAAAAAATTGGGTGTTTCGTGAATGGAAATACTATTTTCCGTAATACTAGAACCTGAAATATTCCAATTCTCATTCGGTGCTTGATTTACAAACCAAAAATCATTTACCTTTTTTTGCATCACTATAAACATTGGCAAAATGAATAAAAACATCCTTTGGCAGAACCTTCTCTTCGTCCATAAATTCGATAATGTACACTATTTCGTCTTGTCCAACTGTGATCATCCCTTCGGATGAAAAGCACCACGCCCATTTGTTGATACAACAGTCCACTACAAAAAAACATATTTTTTATGCTTGAAACTAACAAAATTTCCACTTACTGTTAATGATTTGGACGCAAACGTGCAAATTACTTTGCAACGCAAACATTACGGAGTGCTCCTTTAACGTTTCTATTAAATTGGAATCGTTGGCGCACTCAGTGTAGGTTATATCTAAGGAATTGAAATTCAGTTTTGTTTTTTGAAAAAGTGTCAAATTCTCACCTGATTTGAAGGTTGTAACAGTTGGCGGTAAATTATTTTCTCCACTGGGAATGTAACTGTTAGTGACTGGATCTATCAAGGGAGCATTTGTTTTAACTTTCATAGGCGGCGGCGACGTACCCTTTTTACTTGACGACGATTTTGACTGATATGAAAAATCGTTATCTAGATCGGTGAGTTCGCTACCAGGACGTATTCCGTCACAAAACATGACACTCTTATTTGTTCTTGTTTTCGAGGATCCTTGACGTTTTAATACTCCTACGGGCACCATAACGCTGGGAGGTTGACTGAGAGCAGACGCACTCACTTGCTGGTATGGAGAGATCGTGGAACAATACTCCATTGGGTTGTTTGGATTCGGTTGATAATTCTGGCGGTTAGGGGAATTACCGACCGACGGCGAGACTTCGCTTCCAGAACTTCCGGCGGTATTATCCCGATTGAGAACTTCATAGCATCGCAAACAAACGCGCGCTTCGGCGTCCAAATATTCCAATTTGAATTTTTTGTTGCAACATTTTGAGCAGAGTACCTTTTTAAACAAAAAATTTGTTATATTCGTTCATAAAATTAAATATAACTCACATATCCGCAAGCTCTGCAATGATGACGTCTTTTCATCAACGTAAATTTTACGTCGCAGTGCAAACAGCTTAACGAATCAGCATCAGGTATCCAAAGTGGAGCAATTTTACCCAGATCCGGTTCTGGTCTGACATCATTTTTAAGAGCACCCATTAAATTGGTCAAATCATCGTCATCTTGTCTGTCATCAAAGCTGTCGTTATGTGAGATTGCATTTTGAGAAGCAGCTGCCGCTACATCGCCAGAAGCGTCGTTTCTTTCGACTTCAACTTCTTCGTTTGTATTTGTAGTATCTACCGGTTTAGTGACATGTGCATCTGCAACAGTGACGACACTCGCTGTTTCTTCAATTTCCACGGCTCCAACAATACTTTCGGCACTGGCAGTTGAAGCGGTTGAAAATGTGGGAGAAATTGATTCGCACGAATCGATATCACTTTCAGTTGGAATTTCTTCTTTCGGTAAGGCTTTTGTAACATATAAATTATTGTACGGCGTGGAACCAGGTTCACCTACAAAAATATGCGCATTTTTATTTAAAAGCCACAAAGCTAATCACCGGTAATTATAACTTGGAGTACTTGGATAATTACAAAATTATTATGCCACTCAATTATAGTAATAACTGGAATTGCAACCTTGAAATTCAAATCATCTCGACTTGATGAATTGTTTTTATTATTTACTTTTTTTGAATAATAAATATTCTTTTCATCCCTTGGATATGAAGACAGTAGTCAAGAGGGGAATCTCCGGTGGACAAGTAAAGGAAAATGTGGTCAAATAAGAGAAAATCATAGGAAATAAGAAATTAGAGGATATCTAGAAAATCCTGGGAAATTAATGTATATAAAATTTTTCGGAGTTGGTGTAGAACTTGAATTTATATCCCCATGAATTCTTCCCAACAGAAGTGGCGCCCAAGCAAAAACCAATAAAAAAAATGTAAATTTTAGTACTCACCGACAAGATCAATTTGATTTGAACTGATTTGTAAAGTACTGGGTCTAGATGTAACGTTTTCGTCCTCAACACTTTCCCACTTTTCTTCTTCAGAACACGATACCACAACCACTGGATTATATGGCACTTCTTCTTCGTGCCGGACCTCTTGTTCGACATTGTCAACAACAACACTATTACTTATTTCCAATTCATTTTCTAGTTCATCTAAATATTTGTGAAGTTCAGAATCGTCAACTTCGACAAAATTATCAAAACTCACAACCTGGGGTGGTGGTTGCACATCCGTTTCAGTTTCATGTTCCTGTTTTAATTCAACCCCAACAATTACGTCGTCTACTTTAACACACTCTTCTTCTATGTCACTCTCGAACTTTGTCTCATCTTCGTCCAAACTTGCAGTAGTGACTAAAATCGACACCTCTGCCTCTTTCAATTCTTCACTAATACTTTTTAGAGGAGCTTCGCCTAAATCATAAGCGTCACCTTTTTCACAACACAAATTTGAGATATCTGCTAATAAAGGTGGAGGTTCAATAACAAAATTGTTTTCTGTTTCAGTAACAAAATTGTTTTCTGTTTCAATAACAAAATTGTTTTCTGTTTCGGTAAGAATTTCAGGTGCTGGTGTTTCGTGCACTTGACAATCTTGTAAGGTAGATCTATCTTCTTCAACTGGAGGGTGGTCAATCAGTGCTACAACCTCTTTCTCTTCTTGAACTTGCAGATCCAAGTTAGAATCTTGCAAACTTAGATGAGGAATCAGGTCTTGATACAAACCGTTGGATTCGGGTTCTTTACAACCGGTTATGTCATGTTTCGTATTTTTAACGGCTATATCGGTGTTTAAATAATCGTTAAGACTTTGAAAAACGTTATTTATTGTGTGTTTAACTGGAGTACTTCTGCTAGTTTGTTGCTGTTCTTGAAGATTGTTCACATACGAAGTAACGGGACTACCGTACTGATCGGTTAACTCACTATATTCGAAATCGTTCAGTACCTTATCCAAATCGACCGTGTATTTATCCATCTAGAATAAAAATAGGGCCTCAATCACATGACAAATTAACACAATTAACTGTATGAAGCAATTATGGCTTCGATAACTTACGCTTAAAATAATAATGTGGTGGCTTTTGTAAACAAGCTTTTTACATTTTATGCTGACGAAAACAAAATTAAAATAATAAAAATAAAGATATAACGCACTTTTGTTGGATTATTTTCATTATTTTGACAACTTCACAGCAGTTTGACGTTTACGGTAAATATTTGAACTAAAATAGTGCGAATGACCGAAACCAACGTTATTTGCCCTACTGACTCTATAAACAAAAAGGATTAGCAGTGGCGGGTCGTACAACGGGACCTATATCATTCCCGTAATTTGAATATTATTTATTTATTAAATAATTTTCTGATATATACACTCTCATTTAACACTTCCGAGGTTCACCGAAATGACTTTTTAAGCAGTTTTATCAAAATCAATTTAAATCAAATAAAAAATATGAGGAAAGGATTTGTAAATTGGTTGTCTGTGTGTAAAATAGTAAATAAAACTATATGTCCAAAACAGTATCGTATATATTTAGAAAGTGTTACAACGTTGCAATTAAAATGAAAATTAAAACGGAATGTGTACCTTCGGGTATATAAGATATGTGATTGCCATTACGTAGTGTCAAAAAACCAAATGAATAATAAATTTTCGCCGCTTTTTGCACGTGAACACTTTGATTAATTGAAACGATACAACAAAATGAATACTAAAACGAGACACTCTTATTGCTTAGCACTAATAAAATACTCGACTGGTTTACAAATGACAACAAATATAAATAAAATTTAACTAATTAGATAGATAAAATAGGTAACACAAACTATCGAGTTTATTTTATATAAAATAAATTAATCATTATTACAAAATTTGACGGTATAAATCGTATTTGTTTAAAAAGTTCGGTAACATTAACGAGGGGGGACGGGAAAATCTAGAAAAATACGTCCAAGGGTGCATTTTCATCGTATCTAATCACAGATACACTAAAATTACGTTATGTATGCACCCACATTATTCTACGTAGACTACACAGTTTGTAGAGTAAGTGCTACCAAACGTGAACAGCATAGGAATTTCAACAGACATTATAGAACTACCAAGAGAATCCATCTGAGACAAATTAGTATATTTGCTGCGAAACTTTTTCATGAATCTATTACGTGCAAGCACTAATCTGTCTGTGTTTGTGATAAACTGTGGCTTATTACCATAATTCAATTCGAAAGAGTTAAGTAGTTCGGGGCGTCATAAATCGGGAAATCTTAAATAAATTCATATTATTCGTTATTAATAATTCAATTTCTTTTTTTCAATTACCTTGTTGGATCTTCTGTATAACCTGCTGGTGTCATAAACAAATTGCTAGGCATTTGATCGCGAAATTCAAACTGCTGAAACGTAATTTTTGCGGTTACCGTTGGTAAAATTGGAATTTCTACTTTGACAGGAAATCCGTTGGGCAGTTTGAAGGTTATGAAATCTCGTAGTTTCGAGAAGTGCTTGAAGGGAGCGATAACTTCTAATACGTTAAGTAGCATTTCCACGGAAAGTGGAAAATCGGAACTCTGCAAAGCAAGAGAGTTATATATATTAGTATAAAACCAAAATCAAGAAAGTTTTATGTGCGTACCATTGCTATTGTCGCTTTGAACGATTTGGTGGACTCTTTATAAACTAAATCTCGGCCTAAACGAGGGTAATTATTGGTTTCCGCCGATATGTACTCCGTCCAAGTTACATTCTTTTCGGTAGGCGGTGTTAGGCTTGTTCTTCTAATCGGCTATAAAAAAAAAACACAGTTAAATTGGATTTAGATCAAAATCGATGATGTACATACGGTTCCGTTTTGATCGAAATTTTGTATATTTGAACCTTTGGTAAAACTTTCTAAAATTGCTTTGTTTTTTTGTAAATCGTCAGTCGATAGGTGTTCCCTTCGTTTTCTACTTTCTAATAAAAGACCTTGAACGGAATATAGTTCGCTCTCGTATTGACCCGCAACCAATTCCTAAAAATTATTTTTATTAGTAGTATAAATAAGTAAAATTCGAGAGTTGATTATTTGTTTACCACTGACGCGCACGAATGAATTAACAAGAAATATTTTAATTCAAAAAGAAAAGCGCTAGGGAATCTCGTTAATCCATTCATGCGCGTAGTTGGTAGACATAACGGATAAGATCAAATTTCCTTAGGTTTTCTGAAATTTTTCTTCATTTGTATACCAAACTTCCCCAGTAATTTTAAAAGAAATTACAAGATTTTAGAACCTCGAGATTGCAAATGCATGGACCTTTAAGAGGTCTATAACCAAATGTCTTAAAGATACCGTTTAGGTCGGAAGAACTACATATTTTTAACAGTTTTAATTATTTTTCAGAAACGATTCCCCGATAAATTAGTGCGATGACCGCCTTTGTCTGGGGGATATAGAATTGTTAATCGATCGTAGAAATCAAAATGAAAGGCGCCTGAGGTTCAACTTATTTATTTATTATTATAACTTCACATATTAATTGAGCTTCAGTGTAGCTATTGGTTAACCGGGGGGGGGTCTGGGTATAGGAATACCCTCCAGTCCATCGTTTTCTGTATATTCGTTGATCAATAGTGAGGAGTTACTCAGATAACTAATAAGATTCGTAAAAAAACAGAAATTTTTTATAAATGGACCTCTTATAAATTAGTGATATGGCTGCCCCAACTCGAAATGCATGGATCCTGGTAGCGGGAAACTCAAGCCAAATCGTTCCATCCCGAAAAAAAATAGTATGTTTTGTCCAAATTCCGTTCGCTTCTCTTACAATTGAAAATTCTCAAAATTTCATTTTTTGGTTCTACAGGTTCGTAATCAAATAAACAGCTACCAGCTAAAAAAATATCCCAAACATTTGTGCCTGCAGCCTTTTCTTTACTCAAGGAAAAATATAATTGCCTGTATATAGAATGTGACAAGGGTTTCTCTATTATTTAAGCTCTTCGGGTGGCTATAATTTTTAAAATAATTAATTTTAAAAACCCGAAGGTGGAGATATATAGGGCGAGAGAGAAATCACTGGAAAATTATGGTATACAAATGAAGGGAATCTGAGAAAGTAAAAAATCCCAGGAAATTTTTAAATCCAGAAAACTGTTAAATGATTAATTAAATGATGTTAATCTCTAAATATTAATATTTATTCTAAATTGAACTAAATATTTCTCTTGGATGGAAAATTAGCTAATATAAAACCTACCTTTTTGTCTTCTCTAAAAATCCAACCACTCTGGGCTCTCATAAAAGAAATATTTTTAGTTGATATTTGAGCAGACAGAATATCGGTAGACATTAATAAATCTACTTCGTCTTCGATTTCCATTTCACTCTCCTAAAAAGGTTCTGATATTATAAACGAAATAATGCTGTCGCAGGAATGTTTACCTCGTACTTAACGCTTTGATACACTTTCAGAACATTATCTAACACAGTTAAGCTTTCACCCGAGGCAACATCTCCGTTAAAAATAAACGAAATATCCCCACGCTCCCACTTCATATCGGCAAAATCCACCAAAGTGGTGTCCAATCTGATACTCGCACCACACTTGTAGATTTTGCAGATATCCGAGGGTAATATTCGGGACACCAGTGGAACCCAACATTGAAAATCCCACTTTAATTCCATATAAAAATCACCAATTTGATTAAGTGCTTTGACTAGATTAGGTCTCCTCATTTCCATCTGTTCTCGTGACTGCTGCCTGAATTTCCTCACCAGCGAAGATACTGCAATTCGATACTTAAATTTCTTGCCTGCATAACAAAACCACATACTCACTCGTAGGCCGGTGACCGTAACTCACAGCTTCGGCCAATACAGTCCAACCTAAACCGTTTTTTACTTTGACAGGTGCATTGTGTTTCAATAGAAGTTGTACACATTCTAAAATTGACAAATTAAGATACTTAAAAATCAACTCGAAACCACTGCTTACCTTTCCGGCCCAACATGACGGCCAAATGTAGGGCAGTGTTACCTGAAATTAAAAAGGTAAATACAGGACATTTAGGTTATGTCAGATTAGTTTCGTAAAACGAAAACTTTTAAAAAATTTACCATGCTTGTCTTTTTCCGCGACATCAATTTTTCTTAATAACCTCGACAAATTTTTGAGATCGTTCTGAAATACGGAGTTGTGTAAAGGAAATTTGCCTACATCGTCGGCCATTTTTGATATCTAATCGCAATATCCACTTTGATTATCGTAATTTTATTTTAACTTCATCGATGCGTAAACCAAAGCGTGAAATGATTTTACACCGACACGACCGAATACGTTTCATATAAAATTTTGTTTAAAAATAGTAAAACTGCTGGTAAATTAAAAAAAACTCGGCTTCACATCAAACCGCAATGCACCTACGCCAAAATAAAGTAAATTTTGAAATTCGCGCTTGGAATTGAAAAATTGACTGCGATTGTTTTTATCTTTTATCTAAACCCTGTTATCATAAAATCAATAAGTACTTCATAATAATTGTATATTCCAAGTTAAAATTTAGTTTCGGTTGGCTTTTGAAGATAAATTAGTTTAGAAAAAATTATTGCCCTTTTAGTCAAATTTAAAAAATAAAATTGTTCGTAAGGTTTCAAAAAAATCTCGTCTATTTGATTTCGTTCATTTGTTTAATTCTGGTGTATAACCCAAAAATTAATAAAAATAAAAGTTCGTATTTCCTAACTGGAGGTACTGGCTTTCTGAAATGACGTCGTGTTCAGGATTTTTGTAATTGGAAACAATTCGAGTTTTGGATGCTTTAACTGAAATCCAAGAGCCGCCCCTGGCTTTAACATCAGTTTAATTAAAAAATTGTTTCTCTTGCCCACCTACATTGTATTACTAATAACAGAGTAATAATTTTAATAGGAAAAAGTTCAATGTCGATGCCTATCGAGTGTTTACATAACAAAAACCACTTACAAGTTGTTTACTTTGCTCATTATCGCATATCTAAGTATTACCTGAGTAATCAGTACAAATTTTTGTAAGTTTTAAAACAAAAACATTCAGCAGTGTGGTTCCCCACGTACACCAAAATATGAAAAATCTGATTTAAGCAGCAACCCATAGAAAACGTTTTGGTATCAATAGAATCACAAAATTATTCCACATCTAATGATTTCCAAAATTTTTTTTAATTTCATATTTTAAAACTTCAAAATAGTTAACTTGATTAAAAAAAAACATTTTTAAATTCTTGGTAACTGAGGTGGGGTCCTGAAGATCTGATTGATCGAACTTTCTACGACCAAGCATTTTTGAAACGAAATTGCTAGATACAGTGACTAACAAAAGTTTTCGCACAGTCCAGTTAGTAATGTAAATTGTACCATTTCAAGTATTTTTTGACACAAAAATTGATTTTACAGCAATACTTATTTAACATTTTTTGTTGTAAATTTCATTCCCTTGATTTTTGTTTATATACATTTTTCTATTTCGTTGCACAGTTTTCGAGTTACAGTGACTTTACAATGTCAATATTGTTATTTTTATTTATATCTCATAAACGGTGCAACAAAATGGAAAAATACATATAAACAAATATGAAGGAAATGAAATTTGCAACAAAAAATGTCCGATAAGTTTTGCTGTAAAATCGATTTTTATGTGTCAAAAGAACAATTCACATTGCTAACATAGGATTGTGCAAAAACTTTTGTGAGAGACTGTACATGATATTGTGAATATAAAAAACGACAAGCGTAATATGATGTTCTCATCTGTTGTATTGCAAAGCTTCAGTCTTAGTGAGGGGAATCCCTCCCTTCTACCGATAAAACTATAAGTGAATTTAAATTGCCATTCGTGATGCTTTCCGGTAACCTAACCCTCCGTTCATTTCAAATGTAACTCTTAAAAACGGGTATAATTTTATTAAAACGAATACAAACATCGTACACAAATTTTCGCTGGCATAGAGATAATAAATAGAATATAAAAATCAAACTACAGATACCGGAACTACATAATATACATAAAAACAGTTACTTATACAATTTTGTAAAAAATTATCACGTGGGTGTACATCTTCTCAATATAAAAGTAAAGTGATTACAAATATATATATATAAGCGTCAAAAAATTAAGAAGATTAGAAAGCTTTTCCCGTTCAAATAAATATAAAAAAGAAACAGAAAAGAAAGATGAGAATACTCCTCCAACGAATGAACACAGCAACATAGTGGTATTTATTGAATAATGCAGCAGCCGTTCTTCTTGATAAAACCCTTCTTACGATATTTTTCCAAGAAGCGTAATTGTTTGGTGTTGATCGCTCCTCTTTTGTTTGCACGTATCATCTCGACGGCGTCCTCGTAGTTCAAGCCCAACTCGATTAAAGTTAAAGCCACCATGACCGGTGCTCGACCCAGCCCCGCAAGGCAGTGGACTGCGACGCAAGCAGCAGGGTCTATCTTGAATTGCCTCTTTACGATCTTGAACCAATCGTCAATTACATATCCCGGTGGATACATACCGTCCTCGTAGACCAAGTTGTAGACGTGTATACCTGCTTTAAGTAGTGGTTCAGTCTTGTAATTTTGCTCGCAAACGCTCACCACGCAAGTCACGTGGAATTTCTGCAACGTTTCGATGTAAGTCTTCATGTTGTGGTCTGAAGGCCTATCGGTTATAAGGAATTTATATCCTTTGGTTTTGATCAAAGCCGTATTGACGAGGGCCTTGTTTAATTGCATCGTCATTTTGGTGGTGATGTGGTTTGGAGACAATTAAAATAAATAATTTAGGTTGTTGTTAAACGCAGATTTACTTTTTTTTTTACAAAAATGGCACAACCGCCAAGTCGGTCTGGAGAACTGAAACGTACAAACAATGCAGTCATAGTTTAGTTGGTTATTGAGGTTGGATGTGCATAATATTCTTTACCTATTTGTGTTGAGCCTGGCAATATTCTGCGCTATCCAAATGGAACCCCATGTAGAGTAGACTGTTTTCAGCAACAAGCACAATCGCCATACACATTGAATATACAATAAAATTGAAGAATTTACAACTTTTGAAAATAAAAGTTATGTTAATAAATTAGTTATTCACGTCCACGCCTCGCACCTACCAAACAGCAACAATACGAATGGCGAACAATTGCTGGGGAGATGGGTAATATTTATGAGTTCGTCTTCGGCGTCGATCGTCTCAACTCGTCTTCATTCAACTGACGCAAATTACTACGAAAAGCGTGGTTTAAACTATTTTGTAAATAAAAAAAATGTATTATATATCCACTCCTTCGCATTTTGTTATTGATTTGTTGTGTAACTGTTTTGTCATTGCAATTGTTTTTCATAAAAAAAAAAAAATTAAACGTGACAGCAGTCAGTGGTAGTCCAATAATTATTATTCTACCCCTCCCTTGGCCACTTTGCGATTTTCAGACATTTGAATCCTAACGTAATTAGCATTTCATTGAAAAAATAGCTTCAATATTAAGAAGCTTAGCTACCTGAAAGTTTAGCTCGAAATTTAGCTGGAAGTTTAGCTCGAAACTTGAGGTTTACTTTAAAGCTTAGCTACACTGAAAAAATAACTGATGAAAAATTCATCATATATTAATGAAGCTTGGCTTGAAGCTTACCTAGAATCTCAGCTTAAAGCTTAGCACCCAAGTAATATTTTGTGCTGAATATCAGCATAAAATTCAGCTATTGAGCTGAGTCAGCTGCTGATATTTAGTAACGTCAGAAGCTGAATTGCTAATTTGGCGGCTGAAAACTAGCTGAAATTGCTCTGCGTCAGCTGTTCAAAATGCTGATTTGAATCAGCTGATATTCAGCGCTGAATATCAACTGACGCAGCGCAATTTCAGTTACTGAATTTGCTAATACGAAAAAAACAGCTGAATTTTAAGCTTACGCAGCGAAGCGTTAGCTTGAAATATGCTGACGCTGAAAATCAGCTACATTTTCAGCTGACAGACCGCAGTGGCAGTAAATAATTTGGTGACAAAGTTTTTCAGTACAAAATGTTACTTGGGCATGAAGCGTAGTTTGAATCTCTGTCGGAAGCCTAGCTAGAAGTTTGACTTGAGGCTTAGCTCGAACCTTAGCTTGAAGTTTAGCTGGAAGCTTAGCTTGGTACTTAAATTTGGGGTTTGCTTAGTACTTAGCTTGAAGCCCAACTTTCGACTAAGTTTGAAACGTAAAATTAAGTTTAGCTTGGGGCTTATCTTAAGGCAGTAGCGTAGCAGGGGACATTTCTGTGAATAAAATTATAATTTTGTTATTTTAATTTCTTTTTAATAATTATTTTTTAATAATATCTAATAAATTAATAAAAGTAATATTTTTTTTGCTACGCTACGCCACTGTCTTAAGGCTAATTTGGCGGTTAGCTTCAGGCATAAAAATTGAAGTAATATTTAGATAATTTTTAACAATATGTTACGGTCAATGACGTAAATTGGGCATTGACGTCAATGGCCGGACGTCAATGCCTATTTACGCTGGCCATTAACGTCATTGACCGGTCATTTCCGTCAACGCCCGTTAACGGTGGGCAATGATGTAAATATTTTCATCTGATAGTAATATTTACGTCTTTGGCCGGTCAATGACGTTAATGGTCAAAATGGATTGGACAATGATGATATGATAGAATAATTACTATACGGAACAGCAAAAAGGCGATGCAATTTTCAAGGCCTCATAAGTGTACAGAGATTTTTATTTAATTTAGACAAACGATATTTTAGGGTGGATCCGTGATTTGTCATGTTTGCGCCAGCCAAAACTGAAAGAGGGATAGAATAGGAAGTCTGTAGAATAGTAGTTTCATCATTGCCCACCTTGTATTGGGCATTAACGTCATTGCCCGGACAATGATGTAAAAACCACATATGCAATTTTGAATGTCAACATCGCCCTAAATGCATGGTCATTGACGTCATTGGCCATGTCATTGTCCAGCTATTGACGTCATTAGCATGTTATTGTCCGGCTATTGACGTTAATGGCCGAATTGTCATCATTGACCGTAACATATTTTAATTTCTGATTTTATTTTTAAATTTTTTGCGATAAAGATGGAACATCAAATTTTAATAATAATTTTATATTTAAAAAAAATATTAAATTTTTATTGGAGTTAACTGGATAAAGATCAATATTTTATTAGGGCGTATAATTAAGAGTTTATGTACAGTTACCATGGGCGTCCATTGGGGGGGGGGCAAAGGAGGTAGCTATTTTTTTTGGATTTTGACCCTCCCTGGAAAAGATCCTATAGACGCCCACGACAGTTGGAAAGAACTCGGACACTCCTAGTTTACCAATGTAAATTGAACATCTTAAAGCCACTTTTTTTCATATAAAAATTGATTTTACAGCAAAACTTTTTAAGGATTTTTTGTTACAAATTTCATTGCCTTCAATTATGTTTATATGTATTTTTTTATTTTTTAGCACCGTTTTTGAGTGACAGCGACTTAAATAAAATTCTCAGATGTTGTAAAATGCAAAACATATTGTCATCGATATCTCGAAAACGGTGCGACAAAATAAAAAAATGTATATATAAACAAAATTGAAGACAATAAAATTTGCAACAAAAAATTTCTCGAAAGTTTTGCTGTAAAATTGGTTTTTGTATGACAAAAAACGGTTTCAAAATGTTCAATTTGCATTGGTAACATTAGGAGCGTCCGAGATATTTTGCGGGTAAATGTAGATTTTCTTACCTTAGGTCTGCTACAGGGTTACCAACAGCGGCGTACAGAAGCTATTAATCATCTCAGGGAGACAGATTGACTTTACGTGTCCACCGAAGCACAGAGATGGTCATAAGAAGAAAAAAAAAAGTTGGATTCTTGATTCTTGAAGAATTCCACACTGAAACTGTGGATGTTAGGATCAGAAGTGTTCCTTAGATCTAATTAAAAAAATATAACAGTAAAAATAATTAAAAAAAAAAGATTAAAATTTTTAATTTTTTTAATTTCTATCTTCAAATCGCCATATCTCCGAATCTATTGATTTTTTGGTCTAAATTGTTTAGTACTGTTTTAAACAGCGTAAAATTATCTACAAATTATATTCCAAAACTTTATTGTCTAAAACGAACGGCTTTCAAGTTACAGATGAAATTAGGAAATTTGTCGAAATATTCAAAGTTCTGTTTTATTTTTATTAAAAAAAAAAAATTTCAATGCCCATTTACGTAATATACTATTGTTCTTCCACTTTATAAAATTTTATTGTCTAATGGAAAATCCAGATTGATGCTGCACATTGTTCTTAACTTTTTTAATAAAATAATAAAAACCTTAACAAAAACGAAATGCGTAATTGGCATAAGTAAATAAAATAAAGTGTTAAGTTAGAAATACTCGTAAATATTAGTATAAAAGGACAAACATGCCCGAAGGATTCCTGAAATAAACTCAAGCAAAGCATTGTTCTCATTATTCTCACCAAAATTACTCTGAATAAAATTTAAATGGTTTATGTTTAAAATATAAAAAATATTGATGAAAAGCAGTCGTAATACTTTTAAGTAGACATAGGTCGGTCAGACGATGAACAGACAGAATTTATGTACTAAATAATATCTATTATGTAATATAATACATTTTTTTGAAAAATGAAATCTTAAAATAACAATAATTCCTCTGAGTAATATACGAAAGGTGACTGGACTGAGAATTAATTATGTTACATTATTTACAAGTCATACACCTCATAGAAGATATCGCAACGCGTATCATTAAACAATCGCATATTTATAGAATACCTTCCACTATTACTTTGTTTCAACAATCTTTATCAATATATTGTTTACAAAAAATACTAACATTTTCAAAATATCATAACATTAGTATGACAATGACCCCTTAGCGTTAGAATATTAATTGTTTGTTTGTGGAATTAATTGTTTTTAATTTAAATATTTTATTGTAGTACATTTTTTAATATTTAAAAAACTAAAAAAAATATAAAAATAAAAAATAAAATCCATATCGAAATACGAAGCCGGTTATGCAACCCAATTAACATGTGTTTATGAAGATTGCATTACGTCAGAATTTAATAGTTTAATATTGGTATAATTTTATTTAAAAAAAAAATTAAACAGAAAAAAACAAGGAATAAAGGTATGTGGCTATCGGCAATAAAATTATTAAACAAATAGAATAACGTAAACACACATTCTTACTAATTTCATTGGTAGATCGCGGTGAGCTTATTTGTCGATCGGGATGCATGATTGTGCAATTCGATGATAAGTGAACATTGAAATACTTTAGGGTTATTCTCTTACCACATCTTTCACAACGATCGGTTCTACACCCGCAATAATACTCATGTTCTTCCAAATCATCTTCTTGTACGTTCACATTTTAGGGGTTTTTAATTTTTACTTATTTTTGGTCACTCCCGCGAAAAAGTAAAAAAAAAAAGCTAATTGGTATATTACGAAGAACAAAATCGTTGGCAATTTCATTAATAATATTTTTTGAGGAAATTTTAGAGATTTTTGACTTGTGCTTTAGGGGGATAAGTTTTTGAGAGTGACAACCCTGCCAGATAATCAGTGTGAGGGATTAAAATGGGCAGCCCAAGAGATGGACATTTTATGAACTTATGATCTTCGTTCTCTTATTGGCCTGTTTATTCTCTCATCGATCCGCCCACTTATATGCAACCAACCCGAGTTACTAATGCTTCAAAACTGACGACAGATGGCAATTGATTGTTCACTATTAATTTCTTCTAATTTCTGATATATCTTGGTTTTCAAGTAAAGTTTTTCATTAAAATAACCCCCCCCCCCCGTTCAGCCGGTTTTGGGTGCGGCCCTGAATTATATCACTTACACTATGTACAAGTAATCCAAACAGACGTCGATAAGCCATAAAGGAAAATACAAAATTAGAGCTGGATGGTCGGCGAACACCGGAATAATGTAAACTTCGCTCCGAGAAAATTAAAAAAAAATTTCATTTGACGATTTTTGAATACCAGTTGACAAATCTGAATTACAATTGACGATTTTTGAATAATAATTATTTATAATCGGATAATTCACTATCTACACCAATGCAATTTTTCTATATATAAGAATAAAAGAACTTACCATTTATCACAAATAGGTATATTAACTTCTAGAACTGTAATATTATATAAAATAGAATAGAACATGGAAAATCAAGTTTGTGGATATTGCAAAAGAGAAATTGCAAATATAAATTTTATTTTGCACACCACTCATTGTGGCAGATTTTTGTCATTGTGCACCATTTGCAATGAACCGGTTCCAAAAGTCCAGTTTGAAGAACACCAAGCAACATGTAACACTGAAGTACAGAATGAACCAGAAGACTCCGAAGTTCTTCAAACTGTAAGCGGAGACATCGGTGAAGAACAATCGTTGGCAATTGTACAACAAAAGTTGTGCGATCTGAACTTGAGAACATCTACAGTTGTTGCTACACCTTCAAGAAGTCTTCCTACATGTCGGTATTGTTTTTTGGGTTTACCCGATAAAGATTTAGAAGAACATGAATATTATTGCGGTTCACGAACCGATATATGCGAGGGCTGCGGAAAACGTGTAATCCTTAAAAATTTCCTACTTCACGTATGTACAGATTGTCCTTCGGAACCGTCTGGTTCTCAACCTTCCACTAGTAGAGTTAATCGACGACCCAATAAACAGGTTGATACGAAAAGACAGAGAAAAAGGAAGAATAAAGGAAAGTAAGCATGATGAATAGACGCGACAGCTCAAAAGTTTCTGACTGTTTTGGTACAGAGCCCAAGTTTACCCTTTTTAAATAAAATTTATAATTTTAAAACAATTTAATTTTACTTTTATATTTTCAATTAAAACATATAGGAATAATAAAAATTATCTCATCCCTTCCGGAGAGATAGAATTTTCTTCCACACGCTGGTTTAAAACAAAACAGCTTTAAATCTGTGTAGAGAGCCCACGATTGTCAAAACTAGCTGATATTGTGCGGAAGCGATGACGTGGCTCTCATGAAAACAAATCACTGCAAGTAGTTTGCTGTCAGTAAAATTAACAAATATCAGTTAAAATGGTGAAAGAGCTAAGAAGATGTAGTAGCTACTAACTTGTCTTAATATTATCGCAAATGGATGAACGCAAATGAAATTTGGACATTTTGTGATTGTAATATCTCGGCTTGTAGTCAAATATCAAACTCAAATTTTTTTGTACGTAATGTTATTATATAGTACTGTTATGACATGAAATTTCAGATTTTTATCAGGTTCCCCACCAGCGATATTTAGTGCCAAAAATCGCAATTTTGTTAAATTTTCAAACTTGGAAAATATTTATCAAAATAAATCAAAAATCAGCAAACCAAAGAGATCGTCGTCTTTACATGCTGGTTCTCAACCTTTTTGTGGACGCGGAACACTAATGGCAATAATGGAAAAATCTCGATACACTACACTACGTAAAGTGTAAATGACCCGTTTAGACCTACTCTCAAAATCAATCAAATAAATCGCTTCATTAGAACTTGAGATATCGTGTACGCCAGGACACCCGATCTTTTTTTTCGGATCTCCCACTTTTCCACCTCATAACTTTGTGAATTTTGAGGGTTTTTATTTCGGTTAATTTTTTATGTAATCTTAAAATATTAATAAACAAATGTTAAAAAAATGGATAGTAAAAATATATTTTGTTTCTTTTATACAGAGCTTCAAAAACGGCCGAAATTCATGTCCTTAAACTAGAATACCCTCTTAAGTTTAAACTTGAGATAGGTTAAATTAGGTGTGATTGGTTTCATTTGGGTTAAGCTAAATTTAGGATGCATTAGGTAGTTAAAATTGATCTAGATATGAGTTAGATTAATTAAAATTAAACAAAAAATCATAATTTACCTAAATAAATTGGGAGGGACGGCTCAGTGCGGCCTTTAGGCCGCACAACCTAGGTAATCTAGTATTAGCTTCGATGAAGGTTTCACAGATTCATGTTGTCAATATTGTATAAATATCGCGGGAAGGAAAGCTTCCTGCCTAGGCTTAGGATAACACAAAAAATTAAAATTGAGTGAAACATCGGAGGATCCCAGGATCATCGGAGATGAGGATTTTAGTTAATATAACTCTACATTATCCCCAAGATTATCATCGTGGTGTTTTAATTAATACTTTTTTAAGTTTGGGTTAAGTAAGGATTGGGGCTAGATATTAATTAGGTTAGATAGGATTTAAATAAATTATAACTTACCATAACAAACTGGTAGGCCAGTGACGAGTCAGTGCGGCCTTTAGGTCGCACAACCTGGGCAATCTATAGTTAGATTACAGTAAGCTTTGGGTTTAATTCAATTCCATCAATTGAATTTAACATATCGGTAACATGTCGAAAAGGAGAGCTTTCTTTGCCTAGGTCTAGGATAGCACAACAGATTGATTTCGAGAGTAGGTCCAAACGGGTCATTTACACTTTACATAGTGTAGTGTATCGAGATTTTTCCATTATTGCCATTAGTGTTCCGCGTCCACAAAAAGGTTGAGAATCAGTGGTCTAATCTTTCTTACGATCGTCTCAGTGCTTCGGAAGGCATGTAAAGACGACGATCTCTTTGGTGTGCTGATTTTTGATTTATTTTGATAAATATTTTCCAAGTTTGAAAATTTAACAAAATTGCGATTTTTGGCACTAAATATCGCTGGTGGGGAACCTGATAAAAATCTGAAATTTCATGTCATAACAGTACTATATAATAACATTACGTACAAAAAAATTTGAGTTTGATATTTGACTACAAGCCGAGATATTACAATCACAAAATGTCCAAATTTCATTTGCGTTCATCCATTTGCGATAATATTAAGACAAGTTAGTAGCTACTACATCTTCTTAGCTCTTTCACCATTTTAACTGATATTTGTTAATTTTACTGACAGCAAACTACTTGCAGTGATTTGTTTTCATGAGAGCCACGTCATCGCTTCCGCACAATATCAGCTAGTTTTGACAATCGTGGGCTCTCTACACAGATTTAAAGCTGTTTTGTTTTAAACCAGCGTGTGGAAGAAAATTCTATCTCTCCGGAAGGGATGAGATAATTTTTATTATTCCTATATGTTTTAATTGAAAATATAAAAGTAAAATTAAATTGTTTTAAAATTATAAATTTTATTTAAAAAGGGTAAACTTGGGCTCTGTACCAAAACAGTCAGAAACTTTTGAGCTGTCGCGTCTATTCATCATGCTTACTTTCCTTTATTCTTCCCTTTTCTCTGTCTTTTCGTATCAACCTGTTTATTGGGTCGTCGATTAACTCTACTAGTGGAAGGTTGAGAACCAGACGGTTCCGAAGGACAATCTGTACATACGTGAAGTAGGAAATTTTTAAGGATTACACGTTTTCCGCAGCCCTCGCATATATCGGTTCGTGAACCGCAATAATATTCATGTTCTTCTAAATCTTTATCGGGTAAACCCAAAAAACAATACCGACATGTAGGAAGACTTCTTGAAGGTGTAGCAACAACTGTAGGTGTTCTCAAGTTCAGATCGCACAACTTTTGTTGTACAATTGCCAACGATTGTTCTTCACCGATGTCTCCGCTTACAGTTTGAAGAACTTCGGAGTCTTCTGGTTCATTCTGTACTTCAGTGTTACATGTTGCTTGGTGTTCTTCAAACTGGACTTTTGGAACCGGTTCATTGCAAATGGTGCACAATGACAAAAATCTGCCACAATGAGTGGTGTGCAAAATAAAATTTATATTTGCAATTTCTCTTTTGCAATATCCACAAACTTGATTTTCCATGTTCTATTCTATTTTATATAATATTACAGTTCTAGAAGTTAATATACCTATTTGTGATAAATGGTAAGTTCTTTTATTCTTATATATAGAAAAATTGCATTGGTGTAGATAGTGAATTATCCGATTATAAATAATTATTATTCAGAAATCGTCAATTGTAATTCAGATTTGTCAACTGATATTCAAAAATCGTCAAATGAAATTTTTTTTTAATTTTCTCGGAGCCAAGTTTACATTATTCCGGTGTTCGCCGACCATCCAGCTCTAATTTTGTATTTTCCTTTATGGCTTATCGACGTCTGTTTGGATTACTTGTACATAGTGTAAGTGATATAATTCAGGGCCGCACCCAAAACCGGATGAATGGGGGGGGGGGGTTATTTTATGGAAAAATTTTACTTGAAAACCAAGATATATCAGAAATTAGAAGAAGTTAATAGTGAACAATCTATTGCCATCTGTCGTCAATTTTGAAGCATTAGTAACTCGGATTGGTTGCATATAAGTTGGCAGATCGATGAGAGAATAAACAGGCCAATAAGAGAACGAAGATCATAAGTTCATAAAATGTCCATTTCTTGGGCTGCCCATTTTAATCCCTCACACTGATTATCTGGCAGGGTTGTCCCTCTCAAAAACTTATCCCCCTAAAGCACAAGTCAAAAATCTCTAAAATTTCCTAAAAAAATATTATTAATGAAATTGCCAACGATTTTGTTCTTCGTAATATACCAATTAGCTTTTTTTTTACTTTTTCGCGGGAGTGAACAAAAATAAATAAAAATTAAAAACCCTTAAAAATACCCCTAACAATATAACCCCCCTAAAAAAAACATCGCACTTTTTTTTCCCTAAATTTAGGGGAAAAACCCCTAAGTTGTCAACCCTGTTATCTGGTACCAACATAATAAAATGATAGACACCAATAGTAAATTAAAATAGTATATAAAAGAAACACTACCAGCTAATCCCAGATTAATTTCCTTCCACTTCTTCTAAATGCTTTGTCCAAAATCACCTCGTTCTCGTTCCAAAATTGAATTTATTATTTTCGTTTGATTTTACTGATTTTATTTTTTGTTATTATTGTTCATCAACCCGTTGTTTAGCAATTTCATTTTATTTTACATTCAATTTTTCAAATCAATGCTTGTTAATGATAATGCGATTCGTTATCTTTATTTCATTCGCCTGTACACGCACTTTTTACATTTATACTACAACACCTGAAGTTCTTTAACTTTCAATTGTTTATTTTTAACCAATTATTTCTTTCAAGATTAATTTTTGATAAATTTAAATGTTAAGTTTCTTTGAATTTGTATTTTTTGATTCTTAACATAATTGTTTTGATTAATGAATTTAACAAGTGCCTTATGCTCGATTTCTTGCATTCTAGACACTGCGCTATATTACTTACATTTTATACTGGAAAGGCACAATTGACCAAACCTCCGTTTTTGATCCTACAGCGTTCAACCATACTGATCAGGCATATTTTCACTTCCAACGCAAGGATGCGTTAGAAAAGTGAAATTTTAGTATAGTAGAGGATTTATATGAGTAAAATTAAATTGTTTTAAAATGATAAATTTTATTCAAACAGTATATGTACACTTGGCCTCTATACCAAAACTACGATAATTAATTACCTACATCGGAAAAAGTTCAACTTGAAAACTTTTGAGCCTTCGCATGTATTCAGGCTTTCTTTCCTTTATTCTTCCTTTTTCTCTGTCTTTTCGTATCAACCTGTTTATTGGGTCGTCGATTAACTCTACTAGTGGAAGGTTGGGAACTAGACGGTTCTGGACAACAATCTGTCGATACGTGAAGCAGAAAATTTTTAAGGATTACACGTTTTCCACAGCCCCCGCATATATCGGGTGTTGAGCCACAATAATATTCATGTTTTTTTTCATTCATTCATTCATTCAAACCCAAAAAACAATACCTACATGTAGGAAGACTTCTTGAAGGTGTAGCAACAACTGTAGGTGTTCTCAAGTTCAGATCAGCTAACTGTTGTACAATTGCCAACGATTTTTTTTCGCCGATGCCTCCGCTTACAGTGTCAAGAGATTCAGAGTCTTTTGGTTCAGCTTTCTGTACTTCGGTGCTACATGTTGCTTGGTGTTCTTGAAACTGGACTTTTGGAACCAGTTCATTGCAGATGGTACACAATGACAAAAATCTGACACAATGAGTGGTGTGCAAGATAAAATTTACACTCGCTATTTCCATTTTCTATTGTAATCTTCGTATACCTATAGTAATTTTCAAGTACGAACGATTTCATAAGTTCCTTTAATTGGTTAATAAAATTAATTTTTTCATCGTTTTTGGCTTATAACTTTTACCCCTCACAATTGCCAATGTCCTAAACTTTGTATTTTGGTCCTTTAGGTCAATACGAACATTTTGGTATATAATTCGTTTAGTTCTACGTCGTGATTGGGTTAGTGTACTCTTTTGACGATCATCCGCTATACTATAGTCATAATGAGACGCAGCACCACATTTCATGACAGGCGGATGGATTTTGTCGGTGAAATATTAAATTGACGGTAATATTGATTATAAACAATAGAAAAAGCTTCTCGGGTAATGGGGAGGATTAAATAAAACACAATTGCTTCGAATCGACTAGTTTCGGTCAAAACTTGACCATCTTCAGGCTATAATAGGGAAAATATACAATTAGCTACAAATTCGAAAGTGTAAAAGAGTTTATTGCGTCACCTCTCGATGCAGATGTAATTAGTGAAATGATGTCGTAAACTGATCCAACAATAGGGTAAAAAACGCTGAAAACCATATAAACACGTACAAAAATATAGTAGATAAAAACATGTAAAACACAAACTAGTAACAAACCAAAAACACTATAAATTAAACGTGATAAAACAAAATAATATCAATTACCAATTTGAATTGCCGCAAATGTCGTGCATGCGCCATCTAATGACGGAATGAGAGACGCAGTATGTAAACAAAATACAAAATACAAGAGAAAACAATACACAAATGTCAAAGCGAAGAACTGTGTTAACTTTTTTTGGTCTTTCTGTGGAAGATAGTAAGCAGGGATTTGAACGCGGTATTCATTTGCTCAAAATCAGTGATTTTATTGACATTGTTGTCGGTGGTGATCACGTAGGAGGACTCTAAAAACAATCTTTTCGGGTAGCACTGTTCTTCTGCCAATACCTTTACATCGCTCATGCTAAATTCGTGTTTGCTGTCGGTGAGATGTTCCGACAATCCAGTTTTCCTCGACGCCACCCTTGCATCG
Organism: Cantharis flavilabris; assembly: GCA_949152465.1. Lineage (NCBI taxonomy): Eukaryota > Metazoa > Arthropoda > Insecta > Coleoptera > Cantharidae > Cantharis > Cantharis flavilabris. The sequence goes on from OX424438.1 coordinate 8,744,854, forward strand.
TACTTGTGTTGTTTTAATCTTTCTGATAGGAGCTGTTTGGTCTGTCCGATGTAGGTAACTCCACATTCGCAAACTATTTTGTAGACCACGTTACTTTTGTATTTAAGGGCAATGGGATCCTTCATGTTGGAATAAATAAGATTACCAATTTTTCAAAAAAAAGTTATTGTAGAAGGCCAAACAGATCTGTCCACTGTGTATAAAATCTTTCAAAGTGTGTTTGATCCTCTCAGATAGCGACGGGTGGAAAGTTATCTTATGGTAACGAGGTTTCAGCTCAACACATTCGCCGATATCCTTGATCGGGGTCACTCTCTTTCTCTCAGGGCGGAACAATGCCAAATGTACAAGTCGATGTGGGTACGAGTTTTTTATCAGTTGCTCTTTGAGTTGTAACAGGCGAGAGGTCCTCATATCGGGACTGACAATAGTTTTTATACGTAGGGCCAAGGTGTTTATGACACCCATCTTTTGGTTGAGGGGATGTGCAGAATTGTAATTTAATAGTCTGTCACTTGAAGATGGTTGTTTGTATAGGTCAGTGTATAGTGAACCATCAAGTCTCTTGCACACTAGCATATCTAGGAAAGGAATTGTCCCCTCAACTTCCAACTCGTGTGTAAACTTCAATCCGTTATCGAACTCATTGAGAATCTCCAAACATCGCTGGACTTTGTTGCGAGGGACAGCAGACAACATATCATCGACGTATAACACCAAAAATGGGATTCGGAAGTCGATAGTACCCATGAAATTCATGAGGAGGTCCTGCATGACAAAACTGGCAAAGATGGGGCTGCAAGGGTCACCCATTGCGGATCCAACCAATTGAGAGTAGAAACTGCCATCAAACTGGAAATAACTGTTATCGAAAATAATCTCCGCTATCTTCATGAAAGTGTTCATAGGTATGTCGGTGGCGACCTCGATCAAGTCCCAATTATTGGTGAGAGAAGCAATAACTGCCTCCTTAGATATGTTAGTAAATAGGGAGGCGACGTCGAAAGAAATCAGCACATAATCATCAGGCACAATGGAACCGCAAATAATTTCCATAGCATCTATGGAGTTTTTTACATTAAATGGAAAAACATTCCTTCGCCAAAGGAATCGATGGGGACTGTATGCAACTAATGACAGGTCGCAAAGGAATACCAGGTTTATGGGCCTTTGGTAGCCCATAGGCTCGGGGGGGGGGCCGAGCATTGTAAGTAGTTAACTTCTTTCTAGGAAAGTCGTCGATACAGTCATCATCACACAGCTTTCTAGCCATTCTGTTGAATTTCTTCTGGATGGAAGTGGTAGGATCAGCATCCATCTTTTTGTAGATGACGGGGTCCTCAAAAAGGTCATACATTTTCTTTTTATAATCTTGTTAATTTAGAATGACCGTAGAGTTACCTTTATCAGCTCTAAGGACACACACATTCGGGTTATCTTTCAGGAACTTTTTGGTAGTTAGAATCTGTCGCATGATAATAGTATTCTTGTTATTGTCCACTTTGTTACAAAAATTATGTGTAACGTTAAGTAGTTTGCTGCGTACTTCGTTCCTTTCTTTATCAGTGGTTTTTAAGCTATTGACAATGTAGTTAACCTCGGATAGGAATGTTTGCATTGGGAACTCCCTTAGAGAAGGGACAATGCTAAATTTAGGACCCAGTGAAACAGTCTTAGCGACCAACTCTGATGGTATATGGATACCAGAATGCTTGAGCACCCACGATGCATCCCCTAAGGTGTCATTATGTTTCATATTGCGAAGATTATCAAATTTCTTGACCTTATTGCCCCTAATTCCGTTGAAGAGGGGGTCCAGGGATTGAGTGTTGCTTCTGATAATCCTATTCACTAAGGGGGCAGGTATCAAGGTGGTAAGGACCTGTCTATTAAATTGTAATTCATCTTTTAATGTCCTAATCTCAGCACACACCATGCGGATGTGTAAACCCAAAATGCCCGACTGAAATCTATCCATCACTCTCTCCGCTTCTTGTAACACAGAGCGGTCTGGGATGAGTTTCCTCATAACACACGCAACATTCTTCTTTATGAACGACGGATAAACTCTTTCATACCTGCATCGCAGCAGAAAAATCCTTCTGTTCTTCGCCTTGACCAATGCGGTCAAAATCTTCTGTACCCTCTTCACATTCTCGACCGCAACCAACCCATATTCCACTTTTAACTGTTGGTAAAAACCCATGGTTATAAAGCAAAAACTTCTTCTCACCCCAACAATAACAATAGAAAAAGCTTCTCGGGTAATGGGGAGGACTAAATAAAACACAATTGCTTCGAATCGACTAGTTTCGGTCAAAACTTGACCATCTTCAGGCTATAATAGGGAAAATATACAATTAGCTACAAATTCGAAAGTGTAAAAGAGATTTTTCTGCTGCGATGCAGGTATGAAAGAGATCGGCAACCCGCGGCCCGCGGGCCACATGCGGCCTGTTTTATAAATCGACGTAAAAAAAATTAAGCTGTTTAATTTTCACTGAACAGTTGGCAAAGCTACTAGTTATTACAAATTATGGCGTTTCCTTGAAAAAAAAGACGCGAAAAAGCTAAAAAAAAAGCTCATTTCCGTTCACGAGTGCGGCCCGCCTTTATTTCAATTTGCCACTATGTGGCCCTTGCCTACCAAAAGGTTGCCGACCGCTGCTATATATCATTTGTTTGGAAGAGGGGGGGGGGGGGGGGTCGGTACAAGATTCTTGATTAGAGCTGAGTTTGGTGAGCCAATCCCATATTAACAACCTGGTAGTATGCTACACACGGGCAAGTCAACGGGGAGATTCCGATTGGAAACCTCCAATCAACATTAGTTGGTTTATCTTAATTAATATTATTAAAGTAAAATCTTACGCCATCGTCTTCAAGATAGAGCTGGGTTCGTAGCCATCAACTCAAGATTTGGTTTCACGCCGGAGTCTTTCAGGAGTAATTTCTTCCTCCGCTCCAAGAAAGTTTGCTCGATCACTCGATCTAATGAAGAATGCATGATTGAAGCCTCTCTAGTGTACCTCTAGCTTTGTTATGTGTATCTCTGACAAGCTTCACCCTCAAGTATTCAGAGATTTATTCCAGGGAATTTATTTGGAAGAAGTGCAATTTTCCTGTTAGCTCTTTTGTCTGAATTGTTGTCGTTTGCCACTCTAAAGTAGAATATTCAAACCGATGAACGGTATTCCATCTTACAGTAATTTATTTAACAAAGGAAAATCCTAAAAGCAAAAATAGATTTAAAAAAAAATGTTAGAAATAGACGTTGGAAGGGTCTGGCAATTTCCAGTTCGCCGCCGTCGCCTAATATAGGAGCACCCATAGAATTTTTTTCAACACTCCGCCCATCGAGTTTGTGTAAAATTTTCACAATTATATGTAATTCTGCATAAAAACAAAAGTTGAGCAACAGTAATACTATAAGTAATGAAGATTGCATAACTATCAGGCTCTAGATGTAATAATAAAAAATAAATATATTATTTTGATTTTGTTTTTCATTAAAATCTTATGTAGATTTATATAATATAGAATAAAAATTAATACTGTTCCCTCGTGAAAAACACCTCCCCGGAGCAAGAAACCCACTAGGCATTGTTCGGGTTATCCAAAAACATATCAAAAAATTAAAAATTGTTTTTTTTTTAATTTTGTTTTCGGCATCAAAAATTATTCCGTATTGATTCCCGGATTTAGTAATTACCTAATTTTAGAAATTTATTTACAGACTTGCATCAATCTTATCTTGTAGATAAATTCAAGCAAAATTTGCAATTTTCGAGCATTATTTTTGTTTATAGTTTCAAAATTTTGTATCGTTTGCAGATCCTGTTTTGCATGACGATATTTTTCCAGAAATCAATATATTAGTATTAATCGAAACGTATGGAAAAAGTCAAAATACTATAAACGCTTGGTTACTACACTATCACAACTTTTTTGAAACATTTTCAGATAACAGCAATTCATAAATGATATTCATTATCGTGGTTATTTAAAACTTTTGTAATTATTGAAAAGGGGGTCACAAATAATCAAAAATTTGATAATTTTGAGTTTTTATGCTATCCAGACGCAACGTTTCAATGTTGCAATTGACTAAAATGCATTGTATGCAGAGTTCGAAGTTGTTGTTGTTTAGTTGTTTAGTTCTTCCAAATACAAAATAATTATATATTCAAAAAATAAATAATTCCCCATTCTCATCGTCATCAGGTCCGAACCATTCGATTCGATTAATTGTAAGGGGCTGTAGGACTTGGATCAGATGGTTTCGAAATGTATTTTTGTTAATTTATAAATTACTGTGTTGCGATACCTAATATAATATGTAACGGCCTTACGTTACTTCAAGTTAAAAAAACGTAACAGATAAGACGAATTGGGACACACATCCTAGTTCGCTCTTGGTTCCCTAGGAATCGCAAGTTTGAATTTGCTAACGACTTTTAAATCACAAAATAAAAGCGGTTTTGAACAACCAGATGACAAAATAAAGATTGGGTAATTATATCGAGAAGAAAATTGATAATCCTTTATAATAAGTAAAGGTTAAAAAATTATCAATGCTTTTAAACATAACTATTATTTAAAAATTGAGATAAAAGAAATTCTATGGACAAAATGTTTACTTATCTAATCGAAATGAATAATAAGAATAATAATGTTTTAGCCACAAAAAATTGTTTTTACTTAAATTTAAATTATTTAAACCAAAAAAGGGGCAAAGAACAAGTAGTTCCAAGGTCAAAACTAGCAAAAATTTCTTTAAACGCTTCTGGAGAAGAATTATTGTTAGGTCGAATTATAAGGACATAAATAAATCAAGGTGCCGATAATTCGTTTTGTATTTAAATGTTAGTCGCATATCCTGTACGCATATTACGGCAAAACAAGGGTCTTAATTGAAAGATTGATGTCCATTATCGGATTAATCCTGTCAGTGGTGTAACAAAAAAAATGTATTCGTGTCGAGTTTGGACCAACGGCATGGAATTTTTCTTCCATCTCCATCGTCCTTCCGTTTTCAGCCTTCCAATCTCTCGACGCTGGAAAATTTTTTACTTTTTCTGTTACAAGGTCGAAAAAAATCACAGAAACTCCCCAGGCGCGCTTAAGTCACTGACCGAGAAATAGAAAAGCATTTTTTCTATTTAACAATAACAAAAGACGATCAAGCAGGCCAAATAGTTCGTCAGCCTCCGGCAAATAAAATAATTTATCGAAAGAGCAATTATGAAAAAAAAAAACAATCGAAAATTTGAATTTTTTGTTAATTTTTTTCATTGTCACAAATATCTAACGCAAATAAATATGAATCAGGATCTCTGCCACTCTTATTTACTTAATTACATGTTATGACCTTTAGCCCAAGTCGCTCTTTAAACTTTAACTTTATACATCTTCACTAAGATAAGAGAAAAACCCTGCATCTGCGTTATAAAAAAACCTGACTTAACAAAATTGTTTTTTTTATATTAAAATGTCTACAAATTGTAAAAATCGTTTATTATTTTCCATTGTTTTCGTTCCATATTTGATTGTTTTTCTAAGCGATAATGGAAGTAGGTTTGATAAGAACAAATAATATGACCCCCCTGTCAATAGAAGATCAGTATTTTTCGATTTTTGATTTTCGAAAAAATTAAATTTGGAAGAAATAAAATAAAAATCAAACAAAACAGTAGTTCCCAGTGAAATTTTTCTGACAAACTGATTATAATAATAATGCATTTACATCAGCCCCCCCCTCTCGATGAAAAACCTGAGTGCAAAGGTATACAATACTATATTATTGCATTAAAATGATGCGCGTGAATGGATTAACTAAATGCAAACTTAAATTTTTTCCTTCCAACAGAAATTTGTTTTCTCCTAATTACTACAATATAAAAATCTGTACAATTCAATTTACGTAGGAAAACGTACAAACTCTATTATAAGTATGTTCCAGACAAGCTAAAGAATTAGTCAAGACAGGTCATGACCTGTACATTTGCCGAAACATATACATAAGTAGTACTGGAATCAGTAAAAGATTCGGCCGAAGACAAAGGAGCGAATAATAAAAGGAAATTTTTGTACACTAGATTTCATTTTACGAAATTATTAAAAGATTTTCCCTGATTTTTTAAGACTTCCGTTCGAAAAAGCAGTGGCGGCACAAGTGTCAAGCGGCCCTATGGTAACCCGAAGCCCGCGACCGCTTAAACCCGCCATCGCGAAAATGTAGAAAAAACAAAAAAAACTGCTGTATTCCTAAAATTACCTCGGATTTCTAATAAATAGAAAATAAATAATAATTAAAATTAAATTAAAATAAATGATTATGCTACTAATTACTGCGCTATAAAAATAAAAACAAATTTGAATGAAACAAAAACAGAAAATAAATAAGAAATAATTAATTTTTATTATATTCTTCTTCAGGCTTCCTATCTATTGCTAAATAATTATGATTCTTCAGCTTTGAATTTCTTTCTCGTAGAAAAAGGTTTAAGCGTTTAAACCCCACAGCTGCAAACCGAATTCAGAAATGTGCCTGTAACCCAGGTATTAGTAATCGTCAATCCTGGTTCCTGGGGAATGGACAGCTCTGGGGTGGCTAAGATTAGTAATTAAAAATGCATATGCAGCATCAAACGATTCCATAAAGTAATTTTGTAATTCCTAAGTAAAACTACAGATAAAAGGGCAAATTCAGCAAAAAAAAGATCAGAACATGTAATTTGGGCTTTGCAGATTACTTTCCCATCATCATGGTTTTCCTAAAAAGCTTTTTCTTTGCGTCAGCAAACAAGCGGGATTATTGCCACTTTAAAGTACCAAGTTAATTTTAAGGTGTGGAAATGTTGTTGCACCGAAAAAATATTCATCATTTTTACGCCGATGAACCATTATTTCAGAGTGTCGTAAAATTAAATCGCATTATACCGAAACCGCATTATAAGAATTTCACGTACCTAATAAGAGTGACTGTAGCAAACACAAATTTTATGTGGCAAATGTTAAATCTAAGCTGCAAATTTTTTTATCAAATATTAACAGCTAAATATAAATTTAAATATTATTGGCTAGTGCGTTTTCTAATTTTCACAATGGATTACCCTTAAGGGGTACTACAACCCTACAAAGTCTTGTAAGTGGCAAATACTAATTTTGAAGTGGCGAATACTATAGCGCTTGAATTGGTAACATATAATTAATTTAATTTGGTAAATATTAACTTTACGCAGAAAATATTTATTTTAAGTGGCAAATACATATAAAATCTAAAGTGGCAAATATTAATATTATATACGTCAAAAACACTAATTTTAAGTGACTAATGTGACAAAAACATATTAATCGATTACGTTTAGGGGTTACTACAAATCTACACAGTCTTGTAAGTGGCAAATACTAATTTTAAAGTGGCGAATACTCAGTGGTGGATTTACCAACAGGCTGAGTAGGCTGAAGCTTAGGGCGGCAGATTTTAGGGGGCGGCAAATCTTACGTCTGTATATAAAAAATTACTCGCTCTGTAAAATATACTTTTGTGATCATTAATTTTTAAAATATTCCAATCGTTTTTCAATAAGTATTACAATTTAAATTTAGTAAATTTTACACTTTTTTTTTTTAATCATAAATTTGCAAATCCGCCACTGCTCCAGCGTATGCTATGGTAACAGAAACTTTTAAAAAACGCAAAGGGTATGAATAATCCGGGGGGTCTGGGGGGCATGGAATGCCCTCCAGTGCACTATTTGCTTTTTCTTCATGGGCTATTCAGTTATCAACGTTTCGAGATATTTAACAAAGAATGCACTGGAGGGCGTTCCACGCCCCCCAGACCCCCCGGATTGACATCTTTATTTTATGGTATTAAGGGGCATCCGGCAACCTACATAAACGCGCAAAACGTTCCAGTTCTTGGAACTTGGAAATAAGATATTCGGGAATAATCTTAAATTGCTCTGGAGGGCATTCCGTGCCCCATATTTTTAAAAATCCCAGTTTTTTACTTTAAATGCTAAAATCTCTAAAAATATTTATTTTAAGTGGCAAATACATATGATGAAATCTAAAGTGGCAAATGTGACAAAAACATATTAATCGATTATACCGTTAGGGGGTACTACAACCCTACAAAGTATTGTAAGTGACAAATACTAATTTTGAAGTGGCGAATACTATAGCGCTTAAATGGTAACATATAATTAATTTTATTTGGAAAATATTAACTTTACGTGAAAAATATTTTTTTAAAGTGGCAAATACATATAAAATCTAAAGTGGCAAATATTAATATTTTACGTGGAAAACACTAATTTTAAGTGGCAAATGTTACAAAAATATATTAAATCCTAGGGAAAAATACTGTGAGTGTGTGATCTGTTAATCCATCCTTTAACATGCAAAACCATTTTCTACCAAACCTTTTGTTTTCATCCAAATCGCATGACATGAAAAGTATAAGATTACTGCTCACCAACGAGCATTCAAGAGTAAAAAAAAAGATTTTTACTTTTGCGGACTACTGTATAATATATTTGCAAATTTTATGAAATTTCATGAAGTCTGTAGAACGAAATATTCAAATGATTTTAATGTTTTCAAATTAGATTAATATAAATACAAAAAAAATTGTTTGTGGTGCACATTTACCGTAAAAGCAGTATTAATTATTAAAAAAAAAAAATAGAAAAACTAAATAACGATATAAACATCAAGAATACAAACAAGAATCTCCCTTGAGTACTATCTAACAAAATTTTTTTTTAAATTTAATAAAAAATTAATAAAACAAAAAATTAAATAAAGAAAATACAAACAATTCGAGATTAATATTTAAAAAAATTTTGTACTTATTTTGCAACTTTTCCTTATCTTTTTTTTTGTTATTATTTCTTTGTTAATGTATTTTTATTTACATATCACTTTTTTTTTGTTATTGGTGCGTCATCTCCTCCACAATGCTGCACTCTACCAGAATAAGTGGGTAGGCAACTGTAGTAAAAAACGTTGCGCCCCCCTCCCCACATCTAAAAAATTAACAAAAAAAAATAAATAAAACTAAAACCAAAATAATATTTCCAAAAAGATAATATTTAAAATTTGGTCAAACAAAAATAAAAATGGTGAAAATAAAACAAAGTGAACCTACCGAAAAAAAAATTATAAAAAAGTTATTTACGTTATGATTATCGATAAGTGACAATGTAATTTATTGTGAATATAATTTTAGTTTTTCACTACTATTGAGTAATAAGCTAGTAGATAAACAAAGCCGGATATGGTGCACTTTTTGAACAAAACTTTTTTATGTCCGAATTTGATTAATACCTAATAATGAATTGCTGTATTATGGAATTGTTTTTTTGATTTTCAAGTTTTATGATTTACGTCAAACTTAAGAACCAGAAAAGTATATTTTTATTTATATTTAGTCACAATGGCGAACTGAAGAAGTGCAATATCATTAAGTCAAAAATAATGTAAATTATTTAGATAGGGAAACTGAGTCGATTGAAAGTATTGATATAATTTTCTATAAATAATCGTCTACTTTACCAATCCATGACAATGGGTATGGTAGGTCCTTATGCCGGCAGAAGCGTATAAAATATGTTCATTTCTATAATATTTATTTAATAAAAATGTTTACGTTGGATAGAAAAAATCAATTTAAAGTGATTTTGGGGGCTGCCCCCCCCCCTCGTATCTTGATAGAGCGTTGGTACCATCAAATTTACCCGACCGACGGACGTCCTTATTTTAAAAACTATGGATAACTAGTACTTCCAATCTTTTGGTTGGCTGAGATTAGAAAATTTCCATCAAAGATTAAAACTGAAGCAGTAAAATTTCCAAAAAAAATAGAAAAATCGAAATTTTTTAATTTTTTTTTATATTTAAAGTAAACAGAGAGGTCAACTTACCCAAAACGACACAAAATATTGAAAACCGATACAATTTTCTTCGTTGAAAAAACCACCCCAAACAGGGGGGTGCAGTGAAAAAAATTGCATACAAGAAATCGGCGATTGTTTAAAATTACATAAATTAAACACTAAGTTGTAGCTAAAAAGCTGAGCAGTGTTTGAATTAAGTGCGCAAGCCAAGCAAGATCTTGTCTTGGATAAGTAAGCTGGAGCATCTATAAAAGCACTTTAGGGGTTCGGCTCGAATTAGTCTTAGTGTGAACCATGGCCGAACGAAGGGCCATCAAATTGGGTTTCACCCTTGTACTATTGGTTTTTACTATTTTACAAAGCGCATCCACCGAAGGTGAGCATTTCATTTTTTTTACTAAAATTTCTTTTAATTTAAACATTTTTGGAAATTTTTTAAAATAATTTTTCGTTTCATTTTCAATTTTGAATTTATTGTTTTTTGCAATTGTTTTGTACAACCGTTCGATTGTTTTATGAAATTTCTGAATTTGCCAGAAAAAACAAATGGGAAACGTTTGACCATTTCAGGTCGGTCTGTTGCTTGGGAAAAATTTTTGTTGCTTCATAATATACCGAGCGTTGCATTAGGGGATAGTTTACAAAGAAAATTGATAATTTTTTTTTTGGGATAAACATCGATGCAGTTACAACATCCTAATCGATTCAAATATTGTGTTATTGTGTCTCGATAATTAAGAAACAATTTAACAATCATCAAATTGATAAAGACCGTGTAAATAAGATAACAACTTCGACTTGGTTGACCTTTTATCTAGCCCACCTTTGACTTGAAGAAGCATTTTGAAATAATTTATTAATCGCGCATCATACAAAAATTTCAATTCTTTTTGCGAAATAAGTTAATTTTTTTGTTGGCGATTGGAAAGAAAAACTTGGACCATTTTCTGTTCTATTAGGTATAAAGTGGTTCCATTAATTCTTAAGTGAATAATAACTGCTACGGATTTAGATGAATGTCAAATTTATTTCTTCATCCTGTGGCTACCTAATTAATGTTTTGTGTCAAAAGTCACGATTCGTGAATTGATTTCACCTAAAAAATATTGATAACCTACGGAATTGATAATTTTAGGAATCGCAGTTTAATTAGGGACAAACATCCTCCTCGGTTATCAGATTTAAAAGTCCGTGTACTTGACATTACGAAGAAAAAAAAACAAGTAATAATCTTATCATTTAATTGGGTCAAAGTTTGCTGGGTCGCTTGTTTCCATATACCTAATCTATTGTTAACTGGTTTGCTTACAAAACGATTTTGTTTTCTTAATTTCTTATCGAACTTACGATTATCTATTACTTCCAATTAATTATTTTAATTTAAAAATACCAATTAATTTTTTTTTTTTATTATTTATAGATAAATGCACATCAGGTTGTCAAGGACGTAAGTCTCAATTTGCAACTAATTAACAGTTGGATAATTTTTTTATTCTTTTAGAGAAAATATTCAAATATGTCGAAGGCACAACATACAATTACAACTTGGACGGTAGCATAGACATTACATTATCCAATGCCGAAGGACAACAAAGCAGCACCAAATTGAAAGCACAAGTTTCATTGACTCAGTTGCCCCAGTGCAATCAATTGTTGAAACTTCACAATGTCCAGGTCATTGGACCTGACGCCAAGGTACTTTCCATCAATCTTTTGTTTTACCAAACGAGTAATTCCCCCAAAACTACTTGATGATTACGACAAATCCCTTTTTCTTCCTTTAACCGTTTGATTGCATTTGCAGAAGTACAACAATATTGCCGACATTGAGAAACCGATTCGCATCAACTTCCACAATGATGGACAAGTCGATGATAGCATCTGTACCGATCCTTCGGACTCTCAAAACTCTCTTAACATCAAGAGGGCAATCGCTTCAATGTTCCAGGTAATTTTATTGGAATTCATCCAATTAATGGAAAATTTACCTACGAATTCCTTTTAGGCTTCCACGAAAAGCAATTACGATACTGACGTTTTTGGTGTGTGTCCAACCGAATACACAACATCGGGAGATGGCGTTAACATGATCGTTAACAAGTACAGAAATCTCAATAAATGCGCCTTCCGTGAAAACATCAAACAAGTGAGTACCAAACAGGGGTTTCCCCCAAAAACATTGCTTAATTTATGCTTCTCGTGCTAGGATTTCATGGCCACAACATTCAATTTAAATAGCGAAATCAAATCCAGTCCAATCTTGAATGGCGAATACACTTCGCAACAAAAGTTCAAAAATGGTATTTTGGATGACGCCCAAGTAACCGAACATTACCTTTACGTTCCATTCTCCGTCGGCAAAAACGGAGCTAAAGCTACCGTATCCGCCAAACTGCACTTCACCGGAACCTCCAAACAAAATCCTCCAAACAAGGTCTCCGTTCCAAAATCTATCATCTTCGAAACTCCTCATTTGGTTAACACCGACAAGAGCAACGCCGATGCAATCTTGACCGCACTTAAAGAAGTTAAAAACACCATCGACCTAACTGTTGGTGAAACATCCGCCAAATCTTTCGTCAACTTGATCAAGGTTTTACGTGTATCGAGCAAGAACGACATTTTGGCTGTTTACGGACAAGTCAGAACCGGAGCAGGTTTGAAGGATCCAGTTGGAGCCAAGAAAGTTTACTTAGACGCCATCTTCAGGGCTGGAACAGGCGACACCATCGAAGCCAGCATCGAACTCTTCAAAAACAAAGAATTAGGTGAAGTGGAACAAAAGCTCGTTTACTTGAGTCTCGCGTTTGTCAAACACGCAACACCGGCTTCCCTAAAAGCAGCCACGGTAAGTTTCGCACCTGGAATTTCGCAAAATCAAAAATAAATACTTAATTTACTTTTAGATTCTTTTGGACAATCCAAATCTACCTCGCGAAGGCTACTTAGGAATTGGAGTACTGGCAGGTCGTTATTGTCGCGAACATTCTTGCAAGAACAACGAAGCCGTCAACAAATTGTCTCAAAAATTCCTTTCGAAACTTGGAGATGGTAAACCTAAAAACAGGCAACAAGAAAATGTTGTCGTCAATGTTTTGAAAGCCCTCGCAAACGTTGACCTTTTGAACGACCAAGCTTTACCCAAGGTACTCGCAATTGCTCAAGACAAAAAGGTAGCCAACAGGGTGCGCGTTGCAGCTTTAGAAACTTTATTAGCCGAAGCTTGCAAGGACAAAGTCCGCGACAGCGTCTTAAACATTCTTAAAGACATTCAACAAGATTCCGAGATAAGAATTAAGGCTTACTTACTTCTTGCCCAATGTCCAAATGGAAAAGTTGCCAATGCCATCAAAACTTTGTTCGAAAACGAACCCAGTCTTCAAGTCGGAGGATTCATCGCTTCGCACTTGCGCGGTTTGAAAGCTTCCACAAATCCCGACAAGGAACTCGCCAAACAACATTTAGGTCAAATTATCACCTCCAAGAAGTTCCCCATCGACTTACGCAAATACTCATTCAACAACGAATTTTCTTACTCCATCGACACCTTAGGACTCGCCAGTTCTACGGAAACCAACGTAATTTACTCGCAAAATTCATTTTTGCCTCGTTCCACCAACATGAACTTGACCGCACAATTATTTGGACACACTTTCAACTTCATGGAAATTGGAACCCGTCAAGAGAACTTTGAAAAATTATTAGAACACTATTTTGGCCCAATGGGAGTCTTAGGAAAAGCCACCCCAGAAGAATTACTTGAATCTGGTAAATCATCGATCAGCAAAATTTTCGAACACTTCCAACAACGTCTCTCCAAGACAAGAGGCAAACGTGACGTATCGAAAAGCGAAATCGAAAGTTTCGGTAAACAAGTCCAAATCAAAACCAACGAATTGAACACCGACTTAGATCTCGACCTCAGCGTTAAACTTTTCGGTTCCGAACTTCTCTTCTTGAGCATCAACGACCAAGACAAGAAATTTACCCCCGACGCAATCATCGACGAAATATTCGATTGTTTGGACGGAAGCATTGCCAAAGCTAAAAATTTCGAAAAAACTATTCAATCTAATGTACTTTTCTTAGATTCTGAATTTAGTTATCCCACAACTTTGGGCTTCCCCTTAAAATTGAGCGTCGAAGGTTCATCTACCGTACAACTTAAAGCTTCCGGATCTATTGACGTTAAGGCTTTATTGAGCGAACCCACCGACGGTTCTCCTTTTAAGTTATCTCTTATTCCTAGCGCTAACATCGAAGTCGAGGGTTCTTTGACGGTCGACGCCCAAGTCGTCGAAGGTGGACTTAAGGTATCTTCATCTTTGTACACCGCAACTGGTGCCGACGTGGAAGTTGTTTATTCCAACAACGGACAAGGTAAATTTTAAGGTTCCAATCAGAAAATCGAAACTAATTTTGTTGAAATTGCAGGATTTGATCTTAAATTCTCTTTGCCCGTCCAAAAACAAAAGCTAATTTCGGCCAACCACGACATCGTATTCAACGCTCGTCCTCACGGTCAAGCCGAAACAAACAAAGCCATCAAGTTTGGACAAAACAAAGATTTCTCGATTTGCATCGATCATTTGTCTCCATTCATCGGTCTAGAATTCTGCGCCGACATCAACAGTCCACCAGTTACTGGCAAACACGGAGTGATCTTACCTTTCCCCTTATCTGGAAACGCCAAATTTGCGGTTGGAATCAATCGTGAAGATCTTTCTCACTACCATTTGAAAAAATTGGTGTTTAGCGGTAAGATCGAAAGATCGATGGTTTAAAGCAAAATTAACATGATTTTTATTTTTAGAAAGCAACAAAGTTGGAGCTGAATTCGTATTGGAAACCATTGGTGCCAACAACAACCAGAAATTAAGTGTGGGAGTTGAAGCCTATTTGGTTCCCGAAATCTACGCGAAAGCTTCGATCCTATCGCCCATCATTACAGCGGCCGTCGAAGGTCGCGTCACCAACAACAATCAAGAAAAATCGATTTCTCTGCAATTCCAACAAGATCAACTTAAATACCTAGGAAAGGTGGGAGTTAGCATTTCTGGTTCTCCAAGTAGGGCAGTCTACAAGCCCTTGATCGAATACAACGGACCCAGCCAAGGCCTAGTGCCTGTCCAAGTTCAAGGTCAAATTATTGCCGAACAAAACGGAAACAACGTGAAGTACACTTTCGAAAACGTCCAAGTTACTGGAATCAGCGGCAGACAACAGCCCTACAGTATTCAAGGAAACGTTGGCCGAGATTCGGGAGCAGTTTTCGCCGACCTCACAGTATCCGATGGCGCTCAAAGTGGTTCTTTAAAAGGAAAATTACAAGCTCAACAAAATCAATTGAAGCTTAACGCCGAAGTGAAGAACACTTACAACCCACAAGCCAACTTCAACATCAAATACGATTACAAACGCGAACAACACCGCGTCCAAAGTAATTTGCAATTAATCCACGGACCAGATCTATCTTCCAAAACCAATAAGTTGACCATCAACAACGATCTCAGCGTCGTCCCTCACAAGAACTTCATCGAGATCGAAACCAAAAACAAATTGGCATATCCAGGCTTGAACGTGGACACCAGTTTCGATTTTGCCACTAAACAAAATCAACTCAAATACGACGTGGAATTCCAATACTTGAACTTCAAAGTAGGCTCTGAATTGGACGCCAAAGTTAACCAAAAAACCAAAGGAGATTACGACATCGAATTTGAAATTTACGGTAACGACAATAAATTGGAAATCGAGAGCAAACGCGAAGTTCACGGAGATAAATCGAAAATCCACAAGTCTTTGGCAATCAACGGTAACAAATTTGAAGTTTCGGGAACCATTAAGCACCACTGCAAACCCGATGACGTCAATATTGGTACCGATTTGGATGTCAAACTTCCAGGTGGCCGCGGAGAAACAATCAAGTATGTATAAAATTCTTGTTTAATTGGAAAGATTTTTAACGAATTTTTTCAGATTCCAAAGCGGTCTCGCTTACAATACCGAAGAATTGGACTCTCATTTGAAAATCTTCACCGGAAGCAACGTTTACGTTGACGTTTTCTTGAAAGGCACCAAGGGTGGAAATGCCAACGGAAGCCTGAAAGTTAATTTGAACAACATCGTGTCAGCCGAAGGTCTATTAAGAGCAGCCAACGGAGTCGGAACTGGTAACATCGTAATCAACTTTGTTCGATTCGAACGTAAACTTAAAGGGGAAGTTACTTTCACCTGCACCGAAACGTTACACAACTACGCCTTCACATTCTATCCCAACTTTGAGAAAGACAGCAAGAAATTTGTATTCATAACTAACAACGAAGTCAAGGAGAATTCTTTCAGCTCACAGTAAGTTATCTTCCTCTTTCCGTTAAAATTAACGTGTGTATGCATGGTTGCCTATATACTAGCCATTTGAAACGGTGCAAATGCGAGTTTGCAGCGTTTCATAATTATTTGTGTTTACAATTTTAAAATTCGATCTTTTCAGAAACCAAGTCGAATTATACGAAAAGAAATTCGAATTCAACGTCAAGGGTCAACTGGATGGTAAGTTCAACAATGGAAAACTTAGCGCCGAAGCTGATCTAACTTTCCCCGACGGTCTTTACTTTTCCTACAAAGTCAACCGCGAAGTGTACCTAGTTAACGGTGTTGGACACGGAAACGGCGTCCTGGTTTTGGAACAACGTCCAAACAAAAACACTCCTGCTTCGAAATTCACCTTGAATGCACAAATAAAGAGTGTCGATTTGAATCATCGCTTCATCGATGCCACCTACGACATCGTCGTCGAAAATGCACATGGTCAAATCTTGAACAAAAATTTGGTCGTTAAACGCGTTGCCCAAGGCGATAAAGTTGCTGTCGAAATTTATGTAAGTAAAATAATTGCAAAAATTGAATGCGTCTGATTGAGATTTGTTTTCAGGTTAAAGCAACTGGTTCTTTGCTCGCCCATCCGGTTGAATTTAAATCGAATGCTGTCTACAAAGGTTTAGTTGGAACGTACGACGTCACATACACTTTGGGAAGCGACACCTCGCTCGCACTCAACGGTAAAATATTTAAACTTTTCTCTAGAAAATCAGTTTGTATGTTTGTTCTTTTAGGAAAGTACGATTACGATTGTGAAGATCATGACGTAAGCAACGAAATTAGCGCAGAACTTAAAACACCAAGCACCACGTTTAGTGTTGTGAAATTCACGTCATCCGGTCATGTCACTCGCAACCAAGACCAAGGTACTCTGAAAGGAGATATGGGACTTTTCATCGACGACAATGGCGTAAGTTGTTCCGCTTGGTCTAAAACTTGTAATTACATGTTTGTATTTTTAGTCCGATCCCGACGCAACCGTCGATATCAGATTAGGTGGTGAAGCTACCGTGGGACATAATCACGGACAATATAAGGTTTCCGCAACCCTTCACAAACAAGATCCAATTAACCTCGACGCTAACTACAGAATCACCGAAGAAGACAAAGCCAGAAAATTAAACGGCCAATTCAACGTTCAGTACAACAAAGACAAATACGTCCGATCTCAATTTGATGTAGTTCGAACTGACGAACACGAATACAAATTGAATCTTAAATTAGACGCACCTCAACAACCCACCACAACCTTGGATGTTTACACCAAGCGATCCGACGACAACTCACATATCAAGAGCGAAATTACATTAAACGCCAACAACAAGAAATTTGAATTGACCAACGAACTCAACTTTGCCAAACAAAATCCAGGATTTATCCTCAGATTGGCATTACCCGATGGAAAGATCGACGCCATTGGCGCTAATCTCAAATACTCCAGCGAAAAAGATTGGGAATCAAGCTTCAATGTGAGTGCTAAAACATTGCATTGGTATAGAAATCCTAACGTCAATTTTCTGTCATTTCAGCTCGTGTTTGATCAAACCGGCTTCGTATGGGACTCACGTTCCGAAGCTCACATCGTAAGCATCGACGAATTCAAATTCCAATCTTCCGTTAATTGCCCAGCTTTGAAACTCGACAAAATTGAAATTGATGCTGAAAATAAGGCAGGCAAAGGCTCTAAGAACATCTTAGTTACCATCACCTCCGCAGGCAAAAACCTCTTGTCCGGAAGGTAAGACGATTTTGCATGAACCGCTTTTGAACAATTGAAAATGTTTCGTTATTTTCAGCACCTCCTACAGAGCTCGCACCGAAGGTGACAAATACATCGTCGAAGGTTCTGGTACTTATCAAGTTCGAGAAGAAACCAAACAAGGAAACTTCAAATTCATACGTCAAAACCTTTCTGGAGCCAAAAACGGCGAAGATGGAATCGAAGTGTCGTTTAATGCTGGACTTGGAAACAAAGCCATTGATTCTGAGCTCAAAATAACCAACAAGCAATTCCGTTTGGTGAAATCATACTGCGAAGAAAAGCAACAATGCGCCCATGTCGAAATCGACGCCAAAACCATCAATGCCAGTAAGTTTTTTGAGGAAAATTTAGAAAGAACCAGATTATTAAAATGTGATTTTGTCTAGATGCCGGTGAATTCAATCACGAAATCGAAATTGCTGTAGATCTGAGAAAATTAGGTTTGTCGCACGAATTTGGACTTAAGGGAGTTACTGCCCGCAAAAACTTCGTTCTCGACCACACCGTCGATATTTACTTCCAAAGCAAAGAAAATAAATACCAATACAGCGTTTACGTTCATCCAACCGAAGCTGGTATCCAGTTGACCACACCTAAACGTATCGTAGCTTTAGAAAGTACCATCGAAGTATCTCGGTAAGAGTTATTGCAAAAAGTACGTTTACAATGTACTAATTTTTTTTTCGTTGCAGCGAAAGAGGTGTAGCCCGCCCCGTCAAAGGAGAAATCGCCTTTTATTTGGACAAAAAGAATCAACCAAACCAAAAGACCTCCTTAAGCGGAGTTTACCAATGTAACAAACGCAGTCCCAAATCTAGAGACTGTGAAATATCGACCAAGTTCACAAATCCTGCCTTAGGAAAGGATTTCACCGTTTCTTACATCTACAAATTTGACGTTGAACAAAAGACCGCAGAATTTAACTTCGCCGCCGACATTTTCCAAAATCCAAATCACAAAATTGTTTTCTGGGGAAAAACACGTGGAGTTAAAGTTGGAGAAGCTGCTTTTGACGTTATCAGCTCCGGACAATTGAAGAGCGAGGTAAGCTTCCTTAGATCCTTCATTTGCTCCATTACGCTTAACTTTTTCTTTGCAGGGTTTGAATGTTGATATAACTGCCGAAGAAAATGTTCATTATGATGCTGCCAACTATGACATCAAATACGACTATAAATTGCATTGCAACGTTGCCAACAAGAATCACGAGTCTCAAGTAACTTTCCAAGTTAATCCAAATGTTGGAGTCTTCTTCGTGAAGGCATTAGGCGAAGAATTAGTGAATGTCAAATCACAAGTTCAATACGCTGCCGATAAATATTACGTTAGCACCAACATAGACGTTTATGGCGCCGCACCTCTTGAATCCACTTTGGAAGTAACCAAATATAACGCTTTTACATACATTTTGAAACCCAAAAACAATCCCAACAATAAATTGCAAGTAGAGAGTCATTTCAACTTCGGTAAAAGCGCCGAATTTAACGCCGACATCATCGAAGGAGGCAACACCCACAAATTAATCCATCACCAAGTGTTACTCGACGAACAAAACTTCCTCAAGAGCTCCTCGGACGTTAGCGCCGACAACATCAAAAAATACTTCTTGAACAAAGTCCAAGTCGATGCATCTACATTCCTCAACAAATTTAGAGCTCTCGTAGAAAAATACGTCCAAGAAACAAACGGACAACGCGAACAAGTCGTCCAACTGTTCCAACAAAACCTCCCAGATCTAAAACCAATCAAGGAATACTATCAAGGAGAATTGCATAAAGTACGTCAAGAACTCGTTTCCGACAAAACCCTCGAAGCAATTGGAAAATTCTTCAAGGAAGTTTTCGGTGCCGCCATCAACGTCGCCAACGATGTTTTGGTGCGCGTCAACGAAATTAGCGAAAAGGTTTGCGCGACTGTACAAAAGCAATTTGCTCGTGTCATCGAAGTGATCAACAAACAAATCATTCCAAGATTGACCGAAATCGCCAAAAAGGTTCTCGGCATCGCCGCCGGTATTGTGGAACAAACCACCATTTTAGTTACACAAATTCTTGGAAGGATCAGCGAATTTGTCGAAGCTCACCAAGCCGAATTCAGACAAATCTCCAATGTCTTGTTCGCCATCACTCATGGTAGGTCTTGCCAACACAATCCGAAAATTGCTTTCTAACCTTTGGACGTTTCTTTCAGATGTTGGTCAATTCGTCTACAAACTCATCCAACAAGCTCAAGTCGTTGTGAACAAAGAATGGAAAACCATCTACGACGAATTCAAACGTCTTCCAATTGCCGAAGAATTAAAGGACAAATACAAACAGGTAATTAAACAACAAAAATCGCAAAACAAAGAAGCTTTTCTAACGTAAATTTATTTAGTTAATGGGAGAAGTGAACGTTCCAGAAGGCATGATTAACACCATAAAGCAAGTTTTTGCAACCATTAAAGACGCTGTACCATCCGAAGACTTGAAGAAGATCGTAACCTACTTGGGCGATTACATCGAAAAGGTAAAGTCCCGACGTTTCCAACTTCAACTCGATTCTAAAGTTTCCATTTTTTAGAAATTGAAAGGCGAAAACGTCGACGATTACGCATCCATCCAAAGAATTGTCCAATCCGTTGTTGAATTTGTCAACAAATTGGTCAAGACTGTATCTGGCAACAAAGATTTCAGCGTAACCGACAAAACTGTAAGTTGACCGTAGCTTCCATTTGGGAAACTTTTACCACAACAAATTTAATTTCAGCTTCCATTATCGTGGAACTTCCTTTACAATTTACCCAAATTGGTAGCCGTTAAATTCTCACCAGCTTCTTACCTTAGGAACGGGGAATTCCCCAATTTATCCCAAGTTTTAACCAGCTTCTCGTTCAATCCAGACCATTGGATTCCACCATACAGACGTAAGAATTTGAAATTTTCGCGTTGTTACCGTTCTAACCAATATTTTTGCAGTTGACGCTGTTGTTGCTCAAGGCCAACACATATTCACCTTCGACGGTAAACACTTGACCTTCCCCGGAAACTGCAACTACCTCTTAGCACGCGATGCCGTTAACGGAAACTTCTCAGTTGTCGGAACTTACGAAAACGGTTTCCTAACCGCCCTCGTCTTCTCTGACAAACATAACGTCGTCACCATCAAGAAAGCTGGACTAATCCACTTAAATAATGGTAAATACTCACTTAGTTATCACCAAGTAACTTAACTAACTCGACCGTTTCATTTCAGCTGCCCACGAATTACCCGTCCGCAAACCAGGATTGGACGTTTACAGACTCTACGACAGAATCAACATCATGTCCGCTGCAGGAGTTAAAGTAATCTGCGGTGAAGACCTCTTAGTCTGCGGCGTACACGTAAACGGTTATTACCACGGTCAACTTAAAGGCCTGCTCGGTAAGATTCGTTTAGGTTTTTCCCCGAAACAAGAAATAACTCCTTTCGTCCCACAGGTAACGCAAACTACGAGCCATACGATGATTTCACCATCCCCAACGGCAAGATTGTCACATCTGAAAGCGAATTCGGTAACAGTTACAAGTTACAAGGAAATTGTCCAGACGTACAAACCGTCAGCCATCATCACGTACATGCTCACAATCCAATTTGCAACAAACTTTTCGATCACGAATCTCCACTTAGGTAAGGCAAACCACCGAGGTAATTTGCCACGACGACGTGAAGTAACACAAAATTTTTGTTGCAGCGTCTGCTACAACTTCGTTAATACCGAAAACTTCAAAATGGCATGTGATCACGGATTGGCCGCCAACATCCCAGACACGGAAAAAGCAATCGCGATTGCGTACGTTGCACATTGCCAATGGAAATTCATTCCCGTCGTGGTTCCACCAAAATATGTCAAGTGTGAAAATGCTGAACAAGAATACTCAGTTGGAGAGACTTTCAGCACAAAAACACCAGGAAAATCTGCCGACATAGTCATCGTGATGGATCAAATCAAATCGAACGAAGTTATTTACAAAGAATTGGTTCAACCTTTAATCAGTCAAATTCCAGCTGAATTAGCTTCCAAAAAAATCACGTAAGTTAACATCTTCACACTAGGTTGTCGGCAAATTTGACACATATTTACCGTCTAGTGACGTCAAATTCCACATCATCTTGTATGGCGGAGAATACCAAAAGTATCCTTCCCATTACACGGTTCAAGGAAAATTAGCATTCAAGGGTAAAAGTCCTGCAATCAAATTCACCGAAGAACCCGCCGACGTTCCAGTCAACACCGGATGCCCTCACGTAGACCAAATCATCACGACATTGAAACAAGCTTACCGTGACGTTAGCTTGATTGCCGGTAAGTCACAATTACGTTTAGCCAAAATTCGTAGGTAACAACAATATTTTGAATTCAGGTTTGAACGTACAAGAAGTTGCTTATTCCGAAGCTTACAAATATCCATTCAGAGCTGATGCCGTCAAATCCATCATCGCCGTAGTCGGCAAACCATGCCAAGTCGGAAGCCTGTTAGCTGTACGTAACCGCAACCAATTTTAATCAAATCAATTTTAACTTTAAACAAATTTTAGCTGCAAAAGGTGCGCGCACTCTTGTTCACCAACAAACAAATTTCGGTGAATCTAATCACACCCATCAACAACTTCGTCGCCAAGGATTCCAAACACACCAAGAATATCATTGGTTTCAATTCGCGCAACGTTTTTACTTTCTCTGATGCCAAAAAGAAGCCCGAAGGTTCAGCTGAACTACACAGCGAACTTAATTACGACGATTATTGTATCGATTTCACCGTCAACAATCATGGAAATGTGTTCGTAACCAACAACTTCGTCCAAGCTAAGGCCGCATCCAGGAAACAATTTGTACAGGTACGTGAAGATTGCGGGTGACAGTCGGAAGGAAATTTAATTTTTCTTTTTCTTTTATAGTCTGCGACTCACAACATCGTCAACCATTTGGTTAATCAAGAACAAGGACTCGATTGTACATGCAAAATGTATTCGCCGTATGCCGCACAAAATGTCTGCTCGGTCGTTTACACCAAAGATTCTTCAGGAAAAAAAATTGGTCATCATTGATAAGTCAAGACTGTTAGTTTAAGTTGAAGTTTGTTGAAACTAAAATATCAAATGACGTATTATAGATAGCCTTAATATCTAAATCACAAATGAAATGTTCTTAATTTTATTAAGATTTGTAATTAAAAATCATTAATAAAATGTAAATTTATTTTTTAAACCGAGTCGAGTATTAGCTCCACCCCGAGTGGACGTTTCGAGGTTTGCCAGTTCCAAAATAATTATTGAAAGCGCAATTACGAAACAAATTATAAGTTTGATAAGTATGCTCAGTGGGAAATTAACAAAAGACTGAAGTTCATAAAACAGAACTTTCAGAAGGCTCCAGAGTGGGGATTCCCAGCCAACGATAGAAGTGGACTCATCGTTACCGAGATACTAGCACAGATGAACCTGTCATCCATCCTCCACATAACAATTGCAAAAAGAACACAGCTTCAACTATAGCAAAAGTTTATACTTTACCACCCCAGCGACACGGTACTTCCCACTCTTCCTTCAAACTGATATTATTATCTAGAACATTTACGCTTTGGATAATTGTTAAAAATTTTAACCGAAATTATTTTATATTATTATTTAACAACAAAAAAAGACAGCAAAATAAAAAGTAGCCTTAATGCTTTCGACTAGATTTGTACGATACTTGTATTCTACCCCCACGAGTTGAAAAATATTTTAATGAAATTATGGTAGCAAATTTGGGTAAAAAAAGATAAGCTCTAAACTGGGGGGGGGGGGATAAGCTCTAAACCCAGACCCCCAGGTTTCAAGAACCAAAGTTTTATTGGTGTGATTTGTGTGTGAATCATTTTATTATATAGAAGCTTTAATACTTTTATCACACACGACCAATGGAGAATCTGGGGGGGGGGGTCTCCAAAGACTATCTCCTAGCCCCCTGGATTTAAAAACTGAATTTTGGTATGATTAAATTAATAATATATTGAATAGAACACTTTCAATCTATCGGCACAATTACAATTATATTTCAAGTCAACGCACCGGGGGAAAGGGAGTAGCCTTATTTAGGGCTAAAAATTTACAAATGAGATTTCTAAATACTGCAAGAAGATGATCAGAATTCGTCGGGAGGTCGCTTCTGATTTGAATATGAAGGTCGGGATAAAAATTTACCTCATGAGGTTTCGGGGTGGGTAGAGTGCTGTTACAACCTTGCAGTGGTGAAATGCGAATCACAGAATATCCTTCAGTACACCAGCACTTGTATTCAAAAGCAAAACTCATGAGATCGCCGGGTTGGTAATCTATAGCTGCGTTAGAACTTGGCATTGGTGGAATGCGAATCATGGAGCTTAGCAGAGAAAATTCTCAAGTAAACCGAGTTAATCACACGTCTCATGTTACATAGCGATCTTAACAATATGAAGCGTTGTAAATTTTACATTCCAATATAACATGGATACCAAGGTTATTACACGCCCCCCCCCCCATCCGCACCACCCAGTGCGTATCGCTGCTACATATAAATGTTATTGTTCAGCAGTAGTGAAAAATAATAAATCATAGAAATCATAGTTTTTCAATCCGGGGGGTATGGAATACCTTCCAGTACACTAGCAAATGTATTTAAAAAGAAAACTATTAAGGCAAGAAATTTTGTGTATCGTTAAATTTCGCTTAATAGATTTAATAGGAACTAGGTTTGGTGTTGGTGTTGTCGTCACGGATGGTAATACATCTAAAAGCAGAACTGAGAAACACAAGGACCGCCTGATAGCACAGAAAGCCTTCGAACTACGGAAACAGGTTCAAAGAAGACTCTCCAATTTGCAACTAATATGAAAAAGAGCTGATGATGACACAATCTTCACTCAGACAATATAATAGGCCACAAAAGCTCTCTGCAGTGAGAACATCATGTCGATTAAGGCAGCAGAAAAGCTTGAAAGGCAGCGCCAAACAAGAATAGACACATCAGAGTAGAAAATAAAAGAAAAGGTACAAGGAGGTAATGCGACAAACGATTCCCGGTATCTTTAAATGAAGTGGAGTTTTAGTGGATCGGAACAACAAATACACTACTACCAAACCAACAGTGGATGTCTTAAGAAGATTTTGATCTGAGAAAGATTTCCTGACTCCCAACGAACACAAAAAAAGCCAATATATTTTTTAAGCCCCTCTAAGCTATAAAAACACCAA
Source organism: Cantharis flavilabris (assembly GCA_949152465.1). Classification (NCBI taxonomy): domain Eukaryota; kingdom Metazoa; phylum Arthropoda; class Insecta; order Coleoptera; family Cantharidae; genus Cantharis; species Cantharis flavilabris. The sequence continues at coordinate 8,770,138 of OX424438.1, forward strand.
AAATTCTACATATTACGAGAGAAAAACCAAGTGCCCCTCCCTACTTGCGAGGGTGAATAATATAATATTGTTTCAATATAAATTTAAAATTGGATAAGTTAATCAATTTGAGATGATGATTTTCAAGTTAATCAAACATCCCCAGTGGAAAGTTTAAAGTTATTTCAAGATAATAATGTTTACATTATTTTTTATAGAATCATAAACCGACAGATTTATCTTTAATCTTCAATTTGTGATTTCATCTTTGTCAATATTATAACAACCATGTATCGAATATTTGTGATCGCAGTTTTGGCTTTTTGTATTACAGGTAAATTTTGTCGATTAGGTACAATAACTTTTGAACTAAGTTTGCCTTAAAAGTATTTATAGTTAGAAGTTTCCGAAAACCTCCAAAAGACAAACGTATTATTCAAGGCGGGAGAGATGGAACAATTGAAAATCTCCCATATCAGCTGTCATTCCAAAATTACACCAAACATCACTGTGGAGCTACGCTCATTAAGCCCAACGTTGCCGTCACAGCAGCGCATTGTACAGAAAAATTTAAGTAATATTACATTTAAACCACATTTCGTACCTACTAATTTAATTTTTTTAGACCAACAGATTTAGTAAATCTAAGTGTTCGAGCAGGGAGCGCGATACGAGAAAACGGAGGAGAACTGAGTAGAATAAAAGAATTTTGCGATCATCCTAAATATAATTTTCCGGATTACGACGTTTCCGTGTTAATTTTAGAACGAAAATTGCCAATGACGCATGCGATTCATACGGTTCCGTTACAACCTGCAAATAGTAACATTCCAACCGGAACCATTGGTACTGTAAGTGGATGGGGACAACTATCGTATGATGGACCGTTTCCAAAAATTTTACAAACACTAGATGTTCCTAAAATTAGTCAAGAAGACTGTCAGTCGTTTTATGAAGATGAAGATATTAACGACCGCATGTTTTGCTTTGGATACGGATCAGGAGGAAAAGATTCGTGTCAGGGCGATTCGGGTGGACCTTTAATTGTAGAAGGGCAACTGGTTGGGATAGTTTCCTGGGGATACGGTTGCGGTTTTCCAGACCTTCCTGGAATATACTCAAGAATTTCTAACGAAGAGATATATGATCATATTATAAAATGTTCTACAAAATATAACTAGTAAAAAAAAGTTTCCTCTTTCTTGACTGTTTATATATTCCCAAATATAAGTAGTTTATTACTCATCGTTGGAGATTAGCCTCCTTCGGAGTATAGAAGACTTATAGTTTAAAGGTGATTCCAAAAGAAAATTTTAGAGTAAATTTGAATTTACTTTCATACCTAAATCATAATATAAAAAATAAAAAGGAAAAACGGAAGGAACTTACAGGTTAATTTTCAGCTTTCGTAACAAATTCAACACTGTTTATTAACTAAAAACCGATAAAATCAAATTCTTCTTCGTCACTAAAATAAGAACTTTTTCTAATCTTTCTCTTCTTACTATTTTCACTTGTATCTGCACAATTCTCTTCTGCATTTTTGTTCTGTAAAGCTTCGAACTCCCGTTTTTCTTGCTAAAAAATGAAGTTATGTAAAATAAAACAAAAAAGATAGGTAAAAAAAGACCAACCTCCATTGCTATGGCAGCACTCAAAGTTTCACTTTCATCTTCCTTCAGTTTTTTGTACTCTTCTTCTGAATTGTCATCGGGTTCATCCTAAAATTATGGAATTAATAAAATTTAGACAAACGTAAAAAACGAATAAGGATATTTACCTTAATAGGTTCGGTTTCCTTCTTACGCTTTCTAACCTTCTTCGGAGGTGGTTGTCTCTCACCTAGTAAGTTCTTCTCGCACTTGTAACTTAAGTGGCCTTCTTCGCCACATTCAAAACAGGAAGATTTATCTGGATAATTCTACAAATTCAATTTTAATCCAAGTTTGTAAAATTTAGTCCCACACACCTTTCTACGAATAAATTCTGTACTTCTTCCGTTATCTTTGGCTATACTGGCTTTGAGAGTGCGTCCGAACATCTACAATCGTTCAAATTTATAAAAATCAACACAATCGTGTTCCTAACCTACCTCCTTCATGTTTGTAGCTTTGACACAAGTTTTAGCGTCATCACGATTTAAAAACAAAATAAAAGCTACACCTTTACTTCTTCTATTCTCTTTATCTTTTACAACAGTAACCCTAAAATAGATCAAGAAGTAAAATAACATTCTAACCGAACTAACAAACTTACTTGATTATTCGGCCGTGTTTCTCGAAAACTTTGTGGATGTCGTTATTTTTTAGTTCGTAGGGCAAATTAGAAACGTAAACGGTGCTTTTACTGGGCGCTAAACTGTGGCTCATTTTAAAAATTCGCTTAAAATCTTCCAAGGTTGATTTTTGACGTTTGTTAACAAATTGTAAGGTTATAATCACAAACAAAAACAAAAACTGGTTTTTTCTGTCTTCACCTGTATAATAGTTTTTGACAGTTGTAAGTCACTTTAAAATAACCAAAAATGACAATAACAATAAAATAGTCGTAGAACCAAATAATTAATATTTTGATTTTCACAGCAATGGCTCTAAACAACTTTATAGATTTTTTTCAAAAAGGAAAAGTGAGTGATAAGGTTAAGTGTTTATAATATGCAACTAATTTTTGTAATTTTTGTAGACCTTCAGACCAAAAAAGAAATTTGCTCACGGTACAATTAGGTACAGTTTACATAAGCAGGCTTGTGCGAGTTTAAATTCTGGCATCAATTTACGAGTGGCCGTAAAACTTCCGGAAGGTGAAGATTTAAACGACTGGATTGCAGTGCACGTAGTCGACTTCTTCAATCGAATAAATCTTATTTATGGTACTATTTCTGATTATTGCACCCAACAGACGTGTCCGACCATGTCGGGTGGACCACGTTTCGAATACCTGTGGGCCGACGGTGATAAGTTCAAAAGACCGACTCCTTTACCTGCACGAGAATACGTCAGCCACTTAATGGATTGGATAGAAGCTCAGATAAATAATCAAGCTATATTTCCGTGCACGTCGGACCTTCCGTTTCCTAAAACGTTTATTACCTTATGCAGTAAAATTTTGGCGAGGTTACATCGGGTTTTTGTACATGTTTACATCCACCACTTTCAAAGTATCGTCAGTATAGCAGCGGTAAGTTTCACTCTTTGCAAGCTGTGAAAACCCCGTTTAAATTTCTTATTTTCAGGAGGCCCACGTTAACACATGTTATAAGCATTTTTATTATTTTGTTAACGAGTTTGATCTGATAAGTCATAAGGAATTGGAGCCTCTTGCAGAAATGGCTTCCAAAATTTGTAAAGATGCATAAATTGTTACCACATTTTAATACGAACTAGTCTTTGTATGTATAAGTAAGTTAATGTTTGGCTAATCTGCCTAAATTTGATACCTCTAATTATACTCGACAAAAATCGACATGTAAAGGAAAAACATTTTGCGACACATTTACACTTAATTAGCCTAATATTTTAATAACTCGAATTTTATTTTAGTTTGCCATGTATGCAATGTTATTAATTTAAGATTTTAGTGTATCTAATACAATAAAAAGCTTTAAATACGAAGGAGGAAGTTCCATTAAGTACGGTCCACATATTTTCCTCCTTAAAAATAGCTCTAGAACTTTAGATTTAAAATCGCTGGTCTGAAGGCAAAAGAACAGGACTTATGAAGATAATATGGGGTGCATGGGAAAGAGAATAAACAAAATTTTTATCCTTTGCCAAATTAATCATGTTCCATCCTATTCAAACACTGAGACATCTAGCGAACTTGATTTATATTTCCTCAGAAAAAATCTTTGCTAAAATTTATACTTATTATTTAGAAATACTTTTCAAATTTTCTACACTAGAATCGAAAAATAGTTTTAAAGAGCAAATTAAATTTATTTTGACTAAAAATACTGTAGTTCTTCTTGCCATCGGCACCAAAGTAAAACAATTTTGCCAATCGAATGACATCTAAACCAAAAATATTTACTGAATTTTGTTAAAATTTGAAAAATATAACTAAATTCTAATTAAAAAAAAAATATTTACCCTCCCCCGCCGACCTAATTTTTCCCTCCGTGAATTTTTCCTGGATCCGCCCTTGTTCTAAAGACGAAACAATTGTTTTCTCAAATAGTAAAACTATCAGTTTGACAATTGAACGACACAAAGTCATGTTTTTTATGTCATTTGTTTTTCAATTCAAATTAATTTATTAAAGTTTCGAAACGTCCCCCGTACACCAGGTATTGCAAAAAAAGTGCATCCATCTATGAAACGACCATAAAACATAAACAATAAAATGGCGAATGTTGTGCTCATAATTTTATTCCGATTTGCATTTTTGTCGGTGTTTTGCTAATTTTAGTGTTAATCAAGAATTAAACTGTGGTCGATAACTTAATAGGAAGCTGTACGGAGGAATGTATTTCAAACTGGAAGGATGAACGGGTTTGACGCGATACAGGTGGTTAGGGTGAACAGTTTTTATCGACGCGAAAGTTGCAGAATGAAATTACAAAAATTTTAACAGTGCGAGTGATATGGATACGAAACTTTGCAGGATATGTGGAAAGCTGAGCGAAAATTACGTACAAATTTTTAAAACTGAGGGGTTGAAGAATAAAATTGAGACATGTCTCCCTATTATCGTAAGCCTTTTAACACCCAATCTTTTTGTTGGATTTGAGTTTCATATTTTTTAGGTATCGCCTCACTGTTTGCTGCCCGATACAATATGTTCGGAGTGCATGGAGAACGTTGGCAACTTTTACAGCTTCATAAAGAACTGCTTACAAAACATTATTGTGCTGGAGTCACAATACGACATAACGGAGTCATGTTTAAAAACAAAAAGAAAACACGAAAAAGGTTGCCTTGCCAATGTGATTGCGTTGAAGTACGATAAGAATATTCAGACTGACGAAGATTTTACCGAAATCTTTCTGCAAAGGAAGGAATGTAAAGTCAACGTAGATGCAATAGAATTAGAAAAACTTAGTGTGGCGTTGCAGAACGCCGAGGATATACTTAACGGTAGAGAGGTGAAAGAGGAGGTTGTCAAGCCGAGGGTTAGTTTGGTTAGCTACGAGATGGAAACGGAAGACGAATGTGAATGGGATAATCATGCTACAAGTATACCAAAGACTGAGACGAAAGAGTCTGACAATTTGATTGACGAAATTAACATGAGAAAGAATTTAAAACGAAAATGTGATACTATATTACCGCACCGAACCAAAATATTTAAAATGGATACTTATAACAAACGCAAAAATAGGCGACCGAAAAAAGTACAAAGAAGTGAAAACGATTTTCCTAACCTCACTTTTAATAACTTGGAAGAAATTTACAAAAAAATGGAGAAAGATGGTCTCAGTACAAGTAGCGAAGGTAAAAGTTTGCATCATTCATGTTTAATTTGTGACAGTCAGTTTTGTGATTCGTCGTTGTTGGTCACTCACGTGTACGATGTGCATGGTATCGATATGGCTCAGATAGCGTCGTCCGAACCCATCGCGGAACGCAAGAAAAAGATTCCAAATTTGGTGAAAATTGCCGACCTAAAAACGAAGAACGATAACCAGGAAACCAGAAAAGACTTGTTTGAAGAACCGCCCACCCTACAACCTACATTTGTTTGTTCCTTATGTCCAGCAGTTGTTACCAACCGCACCGATCTCTTTGCACACCTCAAAACGAAGCATCCGTTTGAAGTCTCTCTCATGTGCGGGCTCTGCATGCAAGTTTCAACAACTTATGCCAATCTTACTAGTCACGTTGCTACGTGTAAAGATCAGCACACTATCAACAGCCGCTTCATCTGTAAAATTTGTTCCTATCACGACGATAATGCAAAGATCATGGAGAATCATGTTTCGGTTCACGACTTTGTGATTGAATTCTGCAAAGAACAACTACAAATGTACGATCCCAGTGATTACATCGAAATGAATGCAAACATCGAACACAAACTCCTCTTTTGCGGCGAATGCGAGCACGCGGGTTTCTTAACATTCCAAGAATTTAGCACTCATCGTCGAAACGAGCACCAAATCTTCCACTGTGATTTATGCAACAAATTTTACGGCCGCAACTCGCATTTATGGAAGCATGTCAATCGCTTACACAAGGGACACCCCAACATAACTTGTCAGTTGTGTCTCAAAACCAGTGCATCCAAATATCACCTGTCGCAACATTTCAACAAAACCCACGTTCAAAAATCCTGTAAACAAAGGGCAAGCGAAACTGTTAGCGAAAATTTCATGAAACAGAAATTTAGTGGTTTCGATTTCCAGTCTGTACGTCAGAGTTTTCTGCGCCAAGAGCTTGAAGAACGCAAATTCAACAGCGCCGATTGTGCGAGCGACGAAAACAACTCGGATGAAGATGATTCCCAAGCGTACGGCAAGACAGATTTGTCCGACGATAGCAACGAACTGGTCGATTTTGCCAACAATAAAAGTGCCATAAATTCTCAAAACGACACAAAACACGATCAATCCTCATCGTTTACTCCACCCAAAGAAATCGACGCCTCCAGCAATCTCTACACCAACATAATCACGAACTACACTCCGCCCCAGAATGAAGGGAAGTATAAGTGCCCGAAGTGCTACAAAGGTTTTCACAAGAGAATTTTGTTAAAGAAACACAAGAAAAACTGTCGACCGCGATTGCAGAAAGATCTCTTGACACGTTGCAAGACCTGCTCGCGAATTTTCAAAGACAGGCAGAGTTTAACTAAACATTTGATCAATTACCATTCGGAATATGCGTGCGAAATATGCGGTCAAAAAGTGCAAAGTAAATGTGAAATCGTGTCTCACATACGCTTCGTTCATCCAAACTGTCGGTTATTCTGTCATTGCGGTAACATCTTGCGCAGTCAAGTCGATCTGATTGAACACATTCGTGATCATCGAAACTCTTTCGTGTGTCAGTTTTGCGGTGACATGCTGCCCACCAAAATTAAACTCAAAATGCACATATTGAGCCTGCACCGAAAAATACTCAGTTTGAGTTGCGGGATTTGTCTGAAACTTTTCGAAACTCAACATATTTTGCGCGATCACGTCCGTTACGTCCATAAAGACCAATTGTTACCTATGACATCGTGTACTGTGTGCGGAAAGAATTACGGTTCCAAGTGGAAAGCATTTGATCACATCAACAAGTCGCACGGTAGAATTTTTAAAGCTTGCAAGGTTTGTATGGAAATTTTCGATACAGATGACCAACTACGAATCCATTTTGAAAATTTTCATGCTAACCACATCTCAATTATCAGCAACAAGAGCATCGCTGGACAACATGCAAACTCTTTCGAGCCAATTGCAAGCGGATCGATTAAAAAGGAGAGCGAGAGCGATGCGGAACGAAACGAAAATAACGATAAGCTGTCCTCGAGCGATTTATCAAATAACGAGGAAGATGGTTTGGAAAATTATAACAATGCACAAACAGAACAAAACTTGAACGAAGCTGACGATTTGTTGTGTACTAAAATTCAAGACAGCTTAGAAACTTTGACGCGTGAAACGAAGATATCTTTGCTTGAAAAGAGGCTGCTTGGAATTAAGAAGGTACCCGCTGAAACTAACAACGCTTGCAATAACGCAACGCAAGAGAAGAGCATCATCAACAAACCGAAAGCTAACTCGATGAATAATCAGGCATTTGTTTATAAGGTAAGAAAGTTGTACTAAGTTTTTTAAACACGCCCTCATACAGGGGTGGATTAGTACTAAGACTTTGTTCAATAAACAAACTTTCAAAATTTCGAAGATTTTGTGTACCCACTTGCTTGGAAATCTCTGAAATTCTTTGAAAATAACGGGAATTTCTGAGAAATTTTAGGAACTCCTTCAAATCTCTGAAATTCTTAGAATTGCTCAGGAATTCCATGAAAATTGTTAAAATTTGTGAGCTAAAAATTATGAATTTTATTTTCAGAAACAAAAAACAGAATTTTCGGACAGCTCACATTCGAAACCGTCAAAAGATAAAAAGCCAAAATCGCACGATCAGTCCAACTTTTTCAACATGAAACGCGAAATGGACGGGGAGTACGATCAAAGCGTAGCCCAGAATCCACTACAAAACAGTTCCAAGCGCACCGTCTACGTAAATAGTAACGACCCATCGTTGTGTGAAATTTGCTTCAAAACTTGGCCCGCAAAAAAGCACCTTTGGCAACATTATATCCGCTGTCACAAAACGGTCGCCGCGACGGTGTGCGGAATTTGCTTAAAAACAAACGACAACTACAAGTCCCTCCAGGCCCACTTGGTTGAAAATCATCCGACATTGCTTCACGGACAAGGATTTGGATCAAATTTTATTTGCCGAATTTGCGGTCGATATCACAACGCGAGCTCAAAACTGAAACTTCACATGGCCATACACGAAAATTTCGATTGGTCGATTTTGGAAACGAACCATAACCCCGACGACGAACCATCTAACAAAATAACCAAAAAGAGTACAAACGGTTTTCCCGTCGACGATTACTTGCAAAGCTACGGAAAAGATGACAAACAATCCGACATTAACTTTGAAAGCCTGATAGAACAGGTCGAGTGCTCTTCTAATTCCGACAACGATTCTGACGTGGAGGAATCTAATAAAGATGCGAGAGAAGCGATAAATTCGTCGTCCGATGAAGAAAGCGACGATTTGTTGTCAGAAGATGACGAAAAGTTTACACCTCCACAAAATTTTAATGGAGAACAGAATTTACCAGATATTGCGAAGGAGGAACCGGTTGGAGAAACTGAAATTAAATTGGAATTTTCGAGTTCGGAAAGCGAGGATAGTTCAGACTCGAACCAAAGTCTATCCGACACCGAAGTGGATATAATGGACAACCCCATACAAATTAAAAGTAGTTCCGAGGACGATAGTTCTCAATTTTCGCAAGGATCAGATCAGTCGGATTTAAATTGTAAGTCGAACAATTTAGATAGTCGATCAAATCATGATGCGGAGAACTCAAATATATTTGTGAGAAAGCCTGAAGAATTGGATTTTGCCATACGTTCGATTAGTTATGAACAGGTTACCGTGAAGCGCGAACAGATTCGCGAAGATGTCTGTGAAATTCAATCGCATATTTTAAACCCTCACGAGTTACAGTCGGCTGTTGATAGCATACTGTAAGGTTAATATTTTATATTTCTAGTTTTGTAGCAAATAAAAGGAACATATCCGTAATTTTTTGTGATCATTTTGGTTTAGTCAGTAAGTAATTCTCGCACCATGACATTTTTGCATTATAATTTTGTAAAATTTACCTTACTTAAAATGTAATCGTGAAATGTACCTACAAATCGTACACTTGTAATAATGAGACTGTTATTTTTAAACGAAGTGGAATGACACGCTTCGCCTAGAGTTTAATCGATGTGACTTGTTTTTTTGTACCATTTTTTTTATTATTTATTTTTTATATCTAATCGTATTTTTTAATATGTGTCAAGTATTATGTAAGCATTCCTACAACCCGAACGATAGATTTTTAGTGTACATACTCAAGTTGAAACTCAAATCGAAAATTCAATAAAATAATTTTATAAAAATCTTGTTTTTTTAACGACGTTAAATGAGCATTGCGGAGCAGGAAATTTTACGCTCCCTGTGTTGGTTGGTAAGTTGCTACCAAATTTTAAATTCGGAAAGAGAATGTCGAAAATTTATAAAATCACCAATTTTCACAAATTGACTGTATTAGTAGTCGTTTTAGACATTGAACCTCTAAATTAATGTAACAATACTTTCACGATAGAACCCAAATACAAGACTAAATAAAACGTCATTTTAAAGATACAAATTTAATTGAGGATATAATCACAACTTATAATTTAATATTTTGCAGCCCGGCGTTGACTCGAATTTCTTTTTCGGCGTTTATTGTCAGGTGAACTACGAATTGAGGAACGAGATGAATTACTGTCGGACATTTCTAAATTTTTGGAATCTGCTGCCTGTTTACCACACGATGGAGGACGAGGACACCTACGCCTTTTCTTATAGGGACCTCGTCGTTTTCCTGCATCACAGCGTTTTTTTCTTTTTTTGCAACATCCATCTTTTGGTTCTTCAATTTTATTGGTATTTTTGGGTTCTGCTTCTTTTGACTTCGAAACTTTCAATTTCATATTTTACTAAAGAATTTTGACAAGATTACCAGAAATTGAAATTATTGTTATTAATTGTGATGTAGCCCGAGTAACTGGTATCTTTTGTTTAAACAAAAATATAAAATGCAAAGTTAAATTGATTTACATTTTTGTTAGCAACCGTCACTATTATTTTTTTATGTGATGAAATAGAAAAAAAGCTAGCGTTTGAGCACCCGGGATTCGAACCGGGTACCTTTTAGTATATGAAAAGTTCTTCTTTCCAAAGTAGTTTGGGTTTATAAGATTATCTAAATTCCTAAATTTAAAAATATTATTGAAATTTGGATGTACTATATTTTTAATTTTTTTTCAAGTTTTTATAAAAATATTCTTTTTATTTTTAAATTTTTGGAATAAGTACAGTAAAACCTCTATATCTCGACATAAGCGGGAACCATTTCCTATCCAAATATAGAATTTGCCAAATACAGAGAATTTTAAGATCTACAACTTTGATTTGAGGTTTTTTGGATTTTTCTCGGAAAAAAGACCTCAAACCAAAGTTGTAGATTTTAAAATTCTCTACAAAAATGTTCTTCGTGATTTTTTTCCTAAGAGTTACCATTCTTGAGATATCGCGATTCTAAGGGTCCACATACATGATATGCACATTATATAAAGCTGCATGACTCGGTTATTCATCATTTCGAGTGAAAATGTTTGGCCACTTCTAGATGTCGTGGAAAGCTGAAATTTTGTAAACCTGTTGGGTTACTGGCACAACCACCCAGAAATATCGAAAAAGTTACCCCCGAACCCTTCTGCGAGGGTTGAAAGGATTTTGCTAAATGCGGTTGCATCGCCGTTATTTGGCGTCGGATTTTGATTTTCTAAAAAGTTTTGAAGTCGTCGTGACGGCGGCATAATAGAATAGCCAGATGTTTTTGAAGGCCACGTGGGTAGACGGGATTCGTGGCTTATATGTATGTGCATGTTATGTATAATGTGACTCTTTGAATCGCGATATCTCAGGAATGGTAACTCTTAGGAAAAAAATTATGGAGACCATTTTTGTAGAGAATTTTAAGATCTACAACTTTGGTTTGAGGTTTTTTTTGATAAAACTTACCGTTTTCGATAAAAATCCAAAAAACCTCAAATTTTGACTTATGACTCCGAATAACTTTATTTGATCACTATTTTTCTATCTAAATTGACCGGACTCTAGTCGTTTTAGACATTGAACCTCCAAATTAATATAACAATACTTTCACAATAGAACCCAAATACAAGACCAAATAAAACGTCATTTTAAAGATACAAATTTAATTGAGGATATAATCACAACTTATACTTATAATTTAATATTTTGCAGCCCGGCGTTGACTCGAATTTCTTTTTCGACGTTTATTGTCAGGTGAAGTACGAATTGAAGAACGAGATGAATTACTGTCGGACATTTCTAAATTTTTGGAATCTGCTGCCTGTTTACCACACGATGGAGGACGAGGACACCTACGCCTTTTCTTATAGGGACCTCGTCGTTTTCCTGCATCACAGCGTTTTTTTCTTTTTTTGCAACATCCATCTTTTGGTTCTTCAATTTTATTGGTATTTTTGGGTTCTGCTTCTTTTGACTTCGAAACTTTTAATTTCATATTTTACTAAGAATTTTTACTAGATTACTTTAGAAATTGAAATTATTGTTATTAATTGTGATGTAGCCCGAGTAACTGGTATCTTTTGTTTAAATAAAAATATGAAATGCAAAGTTAAATTGATTTACATTTTTGTTATTATTCTATATGTGATGAAATAGAAAACAGGCTAGCGTCTAAATGTGAGTACCCGGAATTCGAACCGGGTACCTTTAGTATTAAAGCTATATGGAAGTTCTTCTTCCCGAAATAGTTTGGGTTTATAAGATTATCTAAATTCCTAAATTTAAAAATATAATGAAATTTTGATTTTTAATTTTTTTTCAAGTTTTAACAAATATTTTTTAGATAAAAATATTTTTTTTATTTCTAAATTTTTAGATGAAAAAAGCATTTTTGATTATTTTAGAATTTTTTTATTAAGTACAGTAAAACCTCTATAACTGGACATAAGCTGGACCCATTTCCTGTCCAAACACAGAATTTGTCGAATACAGAGTTGAAATATTTTATTTTTATTAATTTCGAATACCCTCTCTTTCAAATTTTAATTATCCTTTATTTTAGCATTGAAATGCACAAAAACTTGTGCGTCATAAGCTTGTAATTATCTGTCCATTAACATAAGAAACCTCGGAATTGTCCAATATGAGAGTGTCGAATTATGAAGGTTCTACTGTATTAATGAAAAAAAGAAACAAGAAATATAATATTTTTTGAGATTAAGTAAAAAAAAAATTTGAAAAATTAAAAATTTTATACTAATTACTTATAAGAAAAATAGTTTGTTTTTATAAGATTATCTAAATTTAAAAATTTAATAAAATTTTGATGTAGTAGGTACTATATTTTGAATTTTTGTTTCAAAATATCTTTTAAATAAAATTTTTTTTTAAAATTTTTAGATAAAAAATGCATTTTTTAGTTTTTTAAATTTTCAAAAAATGAAAACCTTTTTAGCTCAAAAGAAACAAAATATTTTTGAGATATTAGATTATCTAAACTTCTGAATGAAAATTGCATTGAACCCCATTGAGGGGTCGTCTATAAATTACGTCACACGATTTTTAAGGTTTTTAGACCCCTCCCTCCCCCATGTCACATTTAGTTACATTTTCATTGAATTCCCCCTCCCCCCCCCATTGACGTCACACTTCTACCTTATAAAATTTAATAATTCGTAGAAATTTTTTTTAACAACTAACTTAACTTAACTCAATTTTGCAGGTCTTAAATAACAATTTATTTTTATTAATATTAATTTAATCTTTTTTTTGGCCGCATGAAGAAACGCACGCAAGCGCTATAACCGCAATCCATGGATCAAAAATATATATTTTTAAAGATTTGACTTTGTGACATCACAACATTTGAACCTCCCCCCGGATCCCCTGCCCCTAACGTGTGACGTAATTTATGGATGGCTCCTTAAGAATTTTATTAATTTTATAATTAAAATAATTAATTAATTTATTTATTTAAATAATAAATAAAATTTAGAAAGGGGGTTGAATACTATTGTTTGCCCGGGTGAGGTCAGGTGTAATTAAAGCTATAACAATAATCGGAATTGCAACTTCAATACAAATTAATTATTTCTGAAATTTCGAATGCAGGAGTTGAACATCTTTGAGCCCCCCCCCCTCCCTCCTCTCATCACAGTGCCAAAACATACGGAAGTATTTGTTCTGAAAGAGCGAAAAATGCTTATTAATAGAATCGTCAATACAGAACATACAACAAACTTTCTGTTTCTGAAACCTGGAGTATAGAATTGGGACAGGCCGTTTCGGCGCGAGACCGCTTCGGTGCGGAGACGGTTCGGTGCAACCCTATTCAGCGCAAGGACTTGTTAGCGCAAATAATTACAGACATTTAATTTAACTTGAATTTTGATCAAGCAGACATAAGAAACCACGGTTACTGTCAGTTAATTTAGACCGAGAATTTCATTTTTTCCTATATACCATTTTATTTTAAAATTTTATTTAAAAATTTTTTTTACGGATTATTCATTAGTTTTCGAAAAAACGGCATTTGCACATCGAAATTTTTCATATTATAGTGGATCGCCGGAAAAAAACTTATTTTCCGGCTTCATTTTCTACACTTATGTGCCAGCCAGCCTAACCAAGGCGGAAGCGGAGACCTCTACGGAGTGCGTACTGTTTCAACGCCAATTCAAATTAAAAAAAAAACAATTCTGGATGATTTTAGCGAGCTAAACGTCAGTCAAAACGGCCCGGAGCGCTCGTAGCCTAGCGAAGGGCTGCGTAGGGTCAGTTTTAAATTCGTTTAATTTTAACCAATAATATACTTGCACCTCCCCTGGATTTTCACAATATCTGATATTGATTTAAAAAGATAAGATTGATATTTTTATTCAATGCTGCCTATTTGCATTCCTTGAAATTCCGCTTTTGAAATATTTCTGCACCAACCAACCTATTCTTTTTGCAACAGTGGGCTAGTGCTCATGTTGTCTATGATTAGGGACGCCCATGCACTCGCATGAACAATATTATTCATTGTCATTTTCATTTGTCTTTGTTATTTGTGCAATAACCTTGTTTCTTTTTTTAGTTGTAAATCGGAAAATAAAAGTTCACCTCGAGAATTTGTCGTAAGCGGCATAAAGTTGTTTTGTCGCACAAGTGGCACCGGTTGTCCTTCAACACATCAGTAGAAGTAGGGGAATCCCACGAAAACGAGCCGGTTTATTTTATCAGAACTGCGTAGTAAAGTAGAAGTATTGAACTTTGATAACGGCCGTTTCAAGTGCATTTGTGTATGTTATCCACCGGTTATCAGTACTAACGGAATTCTCGATCAAGAAAATGTTCTACATTATTTAATTGTGACGTCTGAAAAGCAACGAAAACTTGGAACTATTTAATTGGCATTCGTTTTTATAGAATTGAAAATTTATAATCTATCAGGTGAGACGAATTGACTACATATAAAAATAATCATTGCGTATCGAATTGCGCGTGTATAAATAAGATTGGAAACAAGTTTTAGTAAAATTTGCGAATAAATATCTTAAAATATCTGGCACATTCACGAAAACGGTGCATCGTTTCTCCCAAAAGTTATTTGAGTATGAAAATTATTTTTAGCTGACCTTTTAGTTGGCCTTTTCCGTAGTATTAACACTTATTTTTACGGTAGTTTCTTTCAGCTTTTTGTATTGTTTAAACCATTTATCGTGACAACCACAACTTCCATTGTGCATTTCAAAAATGGACGGACAGGTAGAACTGGAAGTTTGTGCTAATTGGTAAGTTTTCATCTAATTAGTATTTTCTCTAATCAACCGCTTCCGACCTTCGGTATTTTTAAAAGTGTTTCATTTTTAGTAAAAAGGAGATATCTCATTCCAATTATGTTATGCACACCGCTCATTGTGCGAGAAATTTCTCGTTGTGTCCAACATGTAAGGAACCGATAACAAAATCTGAGTTCGAAAAACATCGACAAGCATGCATTTCGAAGAAACCAAAAAATATTCCACCACCTCCACAGCCAAAAACCAAAATAGAGGAAAGTGAATATTACTCCCATAGAAAATCAATCGAAGAAAATAAATTACTCGCCAGACGAGAAAAACGACTAGCCAAATTGGATAACTTCATCGACGCCGGTCACAAACTGGGACAAAGTGTGGATTCTACTAAAATTACCGAAACTCGACAAAAAATAACTAGCACCACCACAAACGGATCCAATCAGAATGCCTATAAACCAAAATCCGATTTAATTCCATGCAAGTTCTGCGAATTGGAGCTACCGAAGGCCGCGTTGGAAGAACACGAAAACTATTGTGGTGCCAGAACCGAGAAATGTGAAGAATGCGGAGAACACGTTTTGTTTAAATATCGACAATTGCACATGGACTCCAACCATAATTTCTCCAAATTTGATGAAGGTAAAGATTTTAATTAGGATTAAATGGGTTTTTGAAAATTTTATTATTTTAGAATCGGGTTCCAGAGCTTCTTGGAAGCCTGCAAGACCAGAAAGTTCCTATAGGCCCACCGCTCGTGTCTCTTCTTTCAATTCTTTCGATAGCAACTTAATAGCTCAGTACGGTACTTATTCGTCTCCTTCCGTGGCAACTCTAAATGGCAATACAGCAAACGGAGAAAAACTTGAAACAAGTCGGGAAATCTCCAGAAGACTCGATTGCAAAACTGAATACATCCGCAATCTACTTCACGATTCTGCCAGTATCACTGCTCCATTGAGAACGGGAGCAGTCCCTCGTCACTACAGCCAAACCATGGGTAATCCCGTAGCTTTTAACTTAGCAACGAAACTGACCGATGTTAACTTTCAGGAATTGTTCCACAATCTCCCATTCGCAGACCCAATCCTCCAACTGAGTTGGTCATTCCTTGCGAATTTTGCAATATTCCTGTTCCCCACGAGGATCTAATCGAACACGAAACCGGCTGCAGACCTGACCTGGCTCGATTCAATCCACGTAGACGTGCTTCCTCGCCAGATTTTTTCATCGCACCTCAGCCTACTTCTCCAGATGTCGAATTGCCTTGCGAATTTTGTTGTGATTTGATACCCGCCTCCGAATTGCTTAGCCACCAGTTAACATGCGCCTAAGTTGTGCTTTTTGAATTTTATAGTTTTTATGTCATTTTATTTTACGAATTTTGTGTGTTTATGCTTTCTAGAGTTAAAATTTTTGAAAAAATAATTGTTAAGCTATTGTACTACGACTATTTTAATATTAAATCGCTTTTTAGGAATAATTTTAATTTATTTTATCAAACGGAATTGTTCTGACATAATGTGAAGTACCTGTGCAGTGCTCGAAAGTACCTACTTGAAAAGTTGCAGTAGGTAAAATGAACCGGCTCAAGAGGCTATTTTTTGATAAGAATTTAGAGATTATTTTAATTTTGAATTTATTAAATGTAGATTTTGTTGGTTTTGAATGGATCATGAGGGAGGGGGGATAGTTACCTTCCTTGTATCCATCCTTGCAATAGCTAGTTAGTAGGTAAGGGGACCGCGTCCATTAATTACGTCCAATCTCACGAGAGTGAGAGGGGGGTCTCGGCAAGTATCACGTATTTTTTTCCGCAAGAAACTGTAAAAATGCGAGAGAACTGGGTTAAATTAAGTATAACAAACAATCTTACGTGAGATTAGAAGGGGGGGGGGGGTCGAGCCAAATCTACTAATTCTCAGCAGAGGATGAAAATCGGGAAAGGGTAGAAAAAATCGAATCACGGAATTAATGGACGTCCCCTTACTGCCTTGGGCTAAATATACGACAAAGGTGAATATTTTATTAAATAAAATATTTATTTTTAAATTGCTGTTCCAAGTGCAATTTTAACAATAATTATGTTAGCAGAATCAATATTTGAATGCAGATAAGAAATTTTAGGAAATCACAGAAAATCTATAATCATCCAATCTAAGAAGAAATTCTGAGGAAATAGGAAATGGACCCGTAGTCCAAGGTATTTAGAGGGGGGCAAAGGGGCAATTGCCCCCCGCCCCACAAGGATGACTCGGATTGAATATCACGCGCTTTTATAATTTATAAACTTTAAATTATTTTTATTTATTTGTTTATTTATTTATTCATTCATTCGGTTACCACTGACGCGCACGAATGGATTAACGAGATTCTAAAAATATTTGATTTGCCCCCAGTGGCGGTGCAAGCAAGCAAATATACAAATCGGGCCCCTAAAAAAACAATGTATTAATTTAGAATTGCGCATATTATTTAAAAATCTTTTTTTTAGGGTCCGATTTAGTGGCCTAAGTGCGCTTAAAAATATCTACCTGCCCTCCTACCTAAAATTCAGAATCTAGAAGAGTGCGCTGTGGGGTATTCCATACCCCCCAGACCCCCCGGATTACACCAATTGTTTTGTGACTTAAATAATATGTTTAGAACTTTGGAATCGAGAAAAACTAGTTTCGCTGCTAAGTCTAAAAGTAATTTTATTTTTGCTCATCAGGGAGTAAAAGTCTAAAGATAGCATATAAGTCACAAAAGAATTGGTGTAATCCGGGGGGGTCTGCACTCTTTTGGATTTTGGATTTTAGGTAAGAGGGCAGGAAGATATCCCTACGCGCACTTAGGCAACTAAATGAGGCCCATTGTACTACCTCCGATGCAGCGGCTCTCCGTCCTATCACTCCTCAAGCCATCATGTCTCCAGGATGAATTCGATCGAGACAGCTGCATCGCAGGTGCAATTGGACTTGGACCCCCCCCCTAAAATTAATTTAATTAATTTATTTTACGGTGGATCCGTAATTTGCCGTGGTTGCGCCAGCCAAAAATAACCCTACGCAGCCCTTCGCTGCGCTCCGGGCCTTTTTGGCTGCATCTTACTCTTACTCGCTAAAAACATCCCTAAAATCAATCCACCTCGATTGGGAGGCCCGACCTCTCCAAGGAAGCTCAAATTTGGCGAAGTGCGAAACGCGTGTGATGGCTGATGGCTATCACTAAAAGTGATAGGATATGGAATCTGATAGATAGTAGTTCCATCATTGCCCACCTTGTATTGGGCATTAACAGTGATGTAAAAACCACATATGAAATTTTAAATGTCAACATTGCCAAAAATGCATGGTCATTGACGTCAATGCTCGGTCAATGATGAAATCGTGTTACTGTTCAACAAAGCTGGGCATTGACGTTATTGTCCGGCCATTGACGTTTATGTCCGAATTGGCATCATTGACCGTAACATATTGTTTATGATATGGTTACGCCTATGTTCAAATTCAAAGATTAAAAAAAACGGCCGATTAAACCCAGTTTAAAATAAAACCTACTTCTTTAGTTAATTAACTAGGTAGTAATTAAGAGATAGCAAACCATAAGAGTTCGAAGTGTTAAGCGATAACGTGAAGTAGGGTTTAAATCGCGATATCTCAGGAATGGCAACTCTTACGAAAAAAATTATGAAGACCATTTTTGTAGAGAATTTTAAGATCTACAACTTTGGTTTGAGGTCTTTTTTTTGGATAAAACTTACCGTTTTTGAGAAAAATCCAAAAAACCTCAAATTTTGACTTTTGACCCCGAATAACTTTTGTAGCACACATAGGATCGATGGAGATTTTTAAAACTTTATTTGTAATGGTAAACCCCAGTTCTCCACCAAAATTTGGCTCTCCGGCAATTTTTGTTATTTGACCACTATTTTTATGTCTAAATTGACCGGACTATAGTCGTTTTAGACATTGAACCTCCAAATTAATATAAAAATACTTTCACAATAGAACCCAAATACAAGACCAAATAAAACGTCATTTTAAAGATACAAATTTAATTGAGGATATAATCACAACTTATAAATTAATATTTTGCAGCCCGGCGTTGACTCGAATTTCTTTTTCGACGTTTATTGTCAGGTGAAGTACGAATTGAAGAACGAGATGAATTACTGTCGGACATTTCTAAATTTTTCGAATCTGCTGCCTGTTTACCACACGATGGAGGACGAGGACACCTACGCCTTTTCTTATAGGGACCTCGTCGTTTTCCTGCATCACAGCGTTTTTTTCTTTTTTTGCAACATCCATCTTTTGGTTCTTCAATTTTATTGGTATTTTTGGGTTCTGCTTCTTTTGACTTCGAAACTTTCAATTTCATATTTTACTATGAATTTTGACAAGATTACCAGAAATTGAAATTATTGTTATTAATTGTGATGTAGCCCGAGTAACTGGTATCTTTTGTTTAAACAAAAATATAAAATGCAAAGTTAAATTGATTTACATTTTTGTCAGCAACCGTCGCTATTACTTTTTTATGTGATGAAATAGAAAAAAAGCTAGCGTTTGAGTACCCGGGATTCGAACCGGGTACCTTTTAGTATTTGAAAAGTTCTTCTTTCCAAAGTAGTTTGGGTTTATAAGATTATCTAAATTCCTAAATTTAAAAATATTATATTGAAATTTGGATGTACTATATTTTTAATTTTTTTTCAAGTTTTTATAAAAATATTCTTTTTATTTTTAAATTTTTGGATTAAGTACAGTAAAACCTCTATATCTCGACATAAGCGGGATCCATTTCCTATCCAAACAGAGAATTTGTCAAATACAGAGTTGAAATATTTTATTTTTATTAATTTCGAATACCACGCTCTTTCAAATTTAAATTACTCTTTATTTTAGTATTGAAAATGCTGTTATTTTGATTGTCCAACAGTGTCGAATTATTGAGGTTCTACTGTATTAATGAAAAAAAGAAGCAAGAAATATAATATTTTTTGAGATTATAAGATTAAACTTCTAAATAAAAAAAAAAATTTTTAATTTTATAATTAAACCAAAAAATAAATTTTTTATTTTCAGATAAAAAATGAATTTTTAATTTTTTTAAATTTTCAAAAAATTAAAATCTTAAGCTCAAAAGAAACAAAATATTTTTGAGATATTAGATTATCTAAAATTCTGAATGAAAACAATTTTATTTTTTTTTTGAATTTGTATAAATACAATGAAATGAAATTCCATTGAATATGAAATTTGTATAAATTACTTCCGAATTGAGAATTTTATTAATTTTATAATTAAATTTTTTTAACGAAGTTAAATGAGCGAAGCAGGAAATTTTACGGTCACTGTGTTGGTTGGTAAGTTGCTACCAAATTTTAAATTCGGAAAGAGCATGTCGAAATTTATAAAATCACCAATTTTCACAAATGGACTACTAGTAGTAGTCCGGTCAATATAGACATTTAAAATAATAAAAATTGCCGGAGAGCCAAATTTTGGTGGAGAGCTGGGGTTTACCATTACAAATAAAGTTTTAAAAATCCCCATCGATCCTATGTGTGCTACAAAACTTTACTGGGATTAAACCCAGTTTAAAATAAAACCTACTTCTTTAGTTAATTAACTAGATAGTAATTAAGAGATAGCAAACCATAAGAGGTCGAAGTGTTAAGCGATAACGTGAAGTAGGGG
This sequence comes from Cantharis flavilabris, assembly GCA_949152465.1. Lineage (NCBI taxonomy): Eukaryota > Metazoa > Arthropoda > Insecta > Coleoptera > Cantharidae > Cantharis > Cantharis flavilabris. The sequence continues at coordinate 8,790,913 of OX424438.1, forward strand.
GTGACTCAATAATTCTTTAGATGTAAAGTATTATTGACACACTTTCAAATCTCTAATTGATTTCCAGGGCAAAGTTAAAATATTTAATATTGTGTACAATATTGTTTAATAACCGAGATAACTGTAATTTGCAATAATTATAGCATACAGGACGTCCAAAATGTATCAGCTTTTATCTAATAAGCCAAGGTAAATAAAATAGTCATCTTTAAATTTGCATAACAAACACAGTCGTAGGCTGGCTGGCGACAAGAGTCCGGGATCTTATTAGTTATCTGTCTAGCACTGAAGCACATGAATGGATTAACGAAATTCCCACTACGACGACCTGATTCCGGGATGTTTTTACCCAGTCTTGTAGGTTCTTAGGTTGTATAATAATTTCTCGTTAATCTATTCATACGCGTCAGCGATAGACATATAACGGATTTTAGTTTCCCCGTACCTGGGCTGAGCATTTGTTAAAACTTTATTTTTAATTATAAAAGAAATTAAATAATAAAAAAAATAAATGTCATCAAAACTACTTCCCGTCTGAGAAATTGTAGCCACCCTGTATATCGTCATAAATATAGTTGCTGCGAAATAAGACGAGTGGCGTAACAATCGGACAATTGAATTCTGACAAGAACGCCATTTTCTATTTGTCATCCTCGCAAGAAATTATTTAGTGTTTTGTTAACGTGAATTCGTGGTAAGTAAAAATACATTTTGGCTTTTTAAAATTCATCGCACATTTGTCCCCCTCAATCAGAATTTAAAATCGCGTGTTGTTTACGGCCAACTACGCGTTGTCATTGTTTCAAATCCCTACTATTGTGAACTCAGCTGACCAAACTTTTTTTTTACGACTAGTAAGGTGGTTACTAGTGAGTCATTCTTTGTTATTATCTTTGTGATTGTAATTTTTTGGACCCGGTTCTGTTGGTGAAGATTATTTAAACAATCATAATTTCTTTGTTTTTAGATGGCGACGCGTAAAAAAGTTTTACTTAAAGTGATCATTCTGGGCGATTCGGGGGTTGGAAAAACATCCCTAATGAATCAGTATGTAAACAAAAAATTTTCGAACCAATACAAAGCAACAATCGGGGCCGATTTCTTAACGAAGGAAGTCATTGTCGACGATCGTATTGTCACAATGCAAATTTGGGATACTGCAGGTCAGGAACGGTTTCAATCGTTAGGTGTGGCGTTTTACAGAGGTGCAGATTGTTGTGTACTCGGTAAGAATCTCCACGTTCACCCTCGAATATTTAACTTATTTTTTTTTTATTATTCAAGTGTTCGACGTGACAGCTCCAAATACCTTCAAATCCCTTGACAGTTGGAGAGACGAATTCTTAATTCAGGCTTCGCCTAGGGAGCCAGAAAACTTTCCCTTCGTTTTATTAGGCAATAAAGTGGACTTGGAACCGCGAGCGATTTCGTCTAAGCGAGCTCAGCAGTGGTGTCACTCTAAAAATGGTATTTCTTATTTCGAGACTTCGGCGAAGGAAGCGTTAAATGTCGAACAAGCCTTTCAAAGCATCGCGCGAAACGCCCTCAACCAACAAAATCAAACCGTCGATTTATATAACGAATTTCCAGATCAAATCAAACTAACCAACAACACAAATCGTAACAGCAATGGAGATACGTGTGCTTGCTAATTTAGTCAAACAAGATTTGTGTGGGCAAAAAATCATCTCAACTATTTTTTATTTATCTGTAGCTCACTATTATTGCATTTTGCATATCATGATGTAATATTTTTTATAGTAAGCGTGTCAAATTTTTGGGCTCTTTTATCAATTAGTAAGGTATAATTATTATATTTCAAATATTAAAATTTCATTTTTAATTTTAAAAGTTTATATTATGATTAATTAATTCATCATGCATTACATAATTGTTATTTTGGTCTACAAAACTGATCGGACAAATTTATGTTTTATCTGAATGTTTAAACACAACGTCTGGATTATTGACAGTTCCATGTTTAATTTAAGCTCTAATCACGTTAACATGTAAATAGGTACTCTACTGGAAGCTAGATAATTTTTATAATATATGTTAAGTAAGTTGAATTATTGGTAAATGACAAAGATTCTCTGTATTATAAAAAAGTAAAAAAATACCTTTGTTATTTACAAAAAATGCCTAACGAATGCAAAAATTAATAGGATTTTTTTTTGTAAAATATGCTCGTGATTTTCCGTTGTTAAAATTTTGTGTGGCATTGTTTTTAGATCAAATATTTTTATTGTTTCTTATATGAACACATACTAGTTTGCTTTGTTTATGGTATTCAGAGTAAATTATTCTAATATACATCGTAGTTTTTAGTCAAACTATTATAATTAATACTGAATTTGTATATTTAAATATTTACAGAATAAATAAATATTATCTAAATAATTTAATCCGTTTTTTTTACTATTTACATAAGTCGATGTCTTCCTATCAAAATAAATGTGCTCGTTAACATATGCTAAGTGCCCAAGTCTGATGTGTGCAATGTCAAAAATTGATGTCGATAAACTTTTTATTGCAAAAATTGTAAATATTGGAGATTACAGTGGCGTCGCCGGAGGGTAGGCCCAGTTCTAACTAAAATTTGAGACCTTATCCCATAGATAAGAGAGAAATAGAAAATCTTATTCACCTCCGAATATCCCGGCAGCACAACCAAAATTCGAAAATTACGGAGAAAGAAAAACGGGATCCCTGTAAGCCCACGCACCTGTACTGACTGATTTAAGGGGGGACTCAATCTATAGTGATGATAGGAAAATGTTAAAATAATAGATATGTACTAGTAGGAACCGTGCAAGATGAAAAAAATTAATTCAGCCTACTTGCGTCCATGAAGGAGTCCAATATTTCTTCTGCGTTCGGAGCTTTAAACGACCGAAATTCGTCACTGCATACTTGGTAAAAACATCCCTGACAGCAGTCCAAAATCCAAATCATGATACCGGGAATCTCGTTAATCCATTCTTGAGCGTCGGTGAGAGGCAGGTAACATAAAAACCAAAATTTGTCTGGATTAATAAAAAAAATTTCTGAAAACTATAATTTATTATCAAGTTTCGCTTTTTGTAAACACAACTGTTTTATTTTAGTGGTGACGCTGAAGTATAATTTATTATTTTTGTTTTCATATGTAGAATTTAGTTATTTATTCAGCTTTTGTAATAATAAATTAATTTGTCTGAGTTAAGAACAAACCTGTTTTAAGAGCAACGTTACCAAGAGATCTTGAAATTAATTAATAACGAACTTACGTTAAAAATAAAACTGTTGTGATCACTACAATCCCCCCTTTACAAAAAAATCTGTTACATTTTCTAGACTTGTGCCTACAGATGTCGAGATCACATCAAGAGTAACTTATATAAAAAGTCCCAAATCGGATGTAGATTTGCCAATAGTATCACATATTTATTTTAATATTCTTTACAACAGAATTTTAAGGATCACATTTGGTGGGTTCATTACGGCACATTATAGAAATTCTTCTACCTTTGTGGACTTTTTCGTTATTAAAACAACTGAATTCATTACTCAATATTTCATGCGTGTAGTCGTACCTTGCCGAGTCTTTCATCACATACATCGATCTTCGTTGGAGAAAAACATAAAATTGTATCGTCTTATCTTTGTCGTGAATTAAACGCATGACACTATCGGACAATAGACTGATTCCGGCAATCGTATTGCCGCAAAACTAAAATTCAAAACAAAACAGTAAAACTACCAACGGAGCTACGTACAACTTACTCGTACTGAATCGATGTGCGGTTTTATGTAACCTTTTTCTTCTAAATCTAAAATGTGGACGTGTTTCAATTGTGCCGTATTAGCCGAAAAAGCCAAACTGCGTATCTTGTTGATAATTTTGGTGTTGGTTTCGTTCCACTTTAACCGTTCTGTTTCTCGAAAACCATGAATAGCCTACGAATATTATCCCAATATAAATTACAGAAAGAACGCGTATAACTATTATTACGTCATCCCAGTGGTTAAATTCATACCGCATTCTCTTCAAGTAGGGCTCGATCTCTTTCAAAATGTTATCTTCCTCCTCTTCGGTTAAAAAGCCATCGAGAACGGTCATATCGCGCACCACGTCGTTTATAAAAAGTTTACGTTTTTCAGAATCCTGGCTGAAGTTATCCGACAGTTGTAAATACGACGGTAACTTCTCGACTGCAAAGGAAATGTTTATTAAAAAATCCAGAAGAAAATAAGATTTTACCATTTTCTACAGGATTCGTTTGAATTTGTCTCCTAGTGATATCTTTTAAAATTCGCCCTGAACATCGGCGAAGTATCGACAACATTTTGACGTTTAGCTAATTACATTTTTTAGGTTAAACGAATTGAACCTCACTTTTTGTAAATTTTGTGACGTTTCAAGGTGAAGTAGTGGAAACGTGGAAACGGTATAAATTTACATTTTAAAGCAACAAGTAGTTGGAAATTTTATCATTGTCGAATATGTCGTCTAATATTATGCATAATGTGAACAGTGCGTTTCAAAAGATAACGTTTGGTATGGGTTGTTTCTGGGCCAACGATGCCCTGTTTGGAGGAACACCTGGTGTTCTTAGAACAAGAGTTGGATACTCGGGAGGTACTTTTTTGAACCCTACGTATCGTAACATGGGCGATCATACCGAAGTGGTCGAAGTTGACTACGATCCGGAGAAGGTGACCTTTAAGGCTCTGTTAGATCAATTTTGGCAACATCACGAATATGGGATTACTACAAAAATTAAGGTGCAGTATGCTTCTAGAATATTCTATCATAACGATGAACAAAAACAAATATCCGAGGAAGCCTTAAAAGTCGAATCTGCCAAATATCCGCAAGGAAAACTCCAGACTCAAATTCATCCTGTTGGTACTTTTTATCCAGCTGAAGACTATCACCAAAAGTATCGATTGCAAAGATATCAGTGGATTTGTGAAGCCCTAAATTTAACACCAGAACTGCTACAGACGTCTCACATCGCAGCCCGACTTAATGGTTACCTTGCCGGGGTTGGCAAACAGGAAGAAGTGCTTAAATTGAGAGAGCTGGGAGTTCCAGAGAAGGTTGCCGCATTTGTACAACAACAGTACGAGGAAAACAAAGGTGGTAATTTATACTGTTAGTACCTGTAAATTTTTTACTCATTAGTCTTTCTGTGTGGTGGACAAGAAAGGGTTTTACATTTTATTGCCAATGTTATAATAATTAATCAATTGCGAATTAATAAACAAAGTTAATTTTATTTGAGTAATTATTATTCATCTTATCAAACCTATAATAGTGTTCGGGGTTAGAGAGGTCCAGCGATATAATTTTTTAGGAAAAATTCTATTAGGATTAATTTACAAAATAAAATTAATGGAAAATTTTGATAAGATTATGATGGATTTTACGTGGCCAATATGATTAAAATTATCTTCTTTCCTGTGTAGCAGCCGGTGACAGTTAAAAAAAACCTGCCAAAAGGTTTTATCTAGCCACTTCCGCAAAGTTTTTGTTTAATTCTGCTAATTTATTTTTGTGGGATATTGGAATATCTTTTTTTCCTAGGGGGACCTATTTTATTTCTCTTTTTATCCAGTCCAAGTATTTCGTGGTGTCCGTAAAAACGACGTAATGCGAGGCATCACATTTAAATTTATCATGTAAAGCAGCACTGATGGACACCAAACCTCGCAACTGCCAAACTGGGTTTTTTGGACTAGAATTTGATGCGGGCAGGACCATTCCACTTCCGGAATCGCCGTTACATTCCGACGTACCTATTTTTCCTAAACTGTTTACTTTATCGAATAACCTAATGTGTTTGCTTACCATTACTGAATCCAGCACAGAAAGTGTTTTTTGAAGTATAGCGGGAATAAAAGTCTGGAAACGAAGCTAAACAGGTTTCTTGCGAAACAATTGCCATCTTTGCTTGTCTTAGCTGTTCACTCACTTTTCCGGTTTCATCAAATCCCCAACCGATAACGTTGCCTGTAGATTTCACATTGTATTAATGAAGTTTTGAATTATATTCACAATTTTAACCTTGTTTATGCACAATCCTGCTCAAATCAGGTGGTTCCTGCCACAAACATACCGGTCGTACATAATCGGTGAAGTGAACGGGAACTGCTAATTTTAGTAAAGCAATATCGTGGGAGTAGTTGTGTGCGTTGTATTCTGGATGAATTATAATTTCTGCTATTTGCCTGTCTTGTATTCCTTGGTTTGAAAAACGTTTCAGGTAATGTTTTCCTAAAGAAAGCTTTGTTACAACTTGGCATCTTTTTGTGAAACTTACCTAAATAAACGATCAAATTGTCTCGGTTCAATGGCATCGAGGAACGAAGTTTTGCGACGCAATGGGCTGCTGTAATTACAATTTGTTTCGAAATTAGCGACGCTCCACAAATGTAAGTCAAATCAATTCCTTTTGCGTAATACAAGGCTACGTGCCACGGGAATTCTCCTTCATTCGTTGATTTTCCCTGGGCTATCGGTGCTCTAGGGTGAACCTGTAGAAAGTAAATAACTGTTTTCGAATTTAATCAAGATTATTATCTTTTATTTTATATACTTATAGATGTACCATGCAATTATAAATTTATGAATTGAATTGTGCCCATAGGAGGCAGCTAAAAATAATACCAAAATTGTTATTGTGTTCTTACAACTGTTCCACAGATTTCGTCAAGGTTCGAATCACCAGTATCATTTTTTTTGGACGGAGGATTCAACAAGTGATAGAGATCGCCCATATAGAATTCTTCTTCTTCTGAAGAAGCAGGTTTTTGATTTATGAAACCTCCAGTTGGTTTGTTCCTGCATTAAGAAAAGGTTTAGTTATGCTGATTTTGAAAATATAATATTTTCTTTACAAAGTTTCTTCGACTCGAGGTGGTTTTGGTTTAGTATGCAATGTATTGCTGGTTTTAAGTTCCAAAGACATAGTCGATGTTTCCGAAATGTTCTTTTCGGGACATACTGTTTTTGCGTTTAGACGAAACAATACCAACTTGGGTGGCGGTTCTGAGGGATTGTACTTGATGTAGAATCGTATCGTTTTAGGCTTGTTGGCTTTTAATTGATCTTCTTCGTTTGCTATGAGGTATTCTTGGTTGTCTGTTGTGCTTATCTCGCCATACCAATTCTAAAAGGTTTTTTAAGGATAAATTTAAACTTATCGCAGGTATCATACTTACCCCTAATTGTAGAGACGGTCTGTCGAAAACTATTCTAATCCAAACTCCATATGTGTCCACGTTGCTAAGTATCGTTAAAATTCCATACCACTTACCGATTTCTTTACTTTTAGCCTTGTATACGAAGAGTCGAGGACATGGCGATTGAAAATCACTTTGCGCACATACAAATGAAATGAGGGTAAATACAAAAAATAGAAGTGTGGAAGAGGTGCGACACATATTAGAAGTCCTGAACGTTTAATTGGTTCCAATTCTTCAACTGAAACTGAAAGAAGAAGAAAGAAAAGTTTTTTATGCACAAAAAAAGAAGGTTGGAGTTTGAAATTGTAACTTACTGGGGATAGTGCAAGACTTCTTCAGTTTCTCTTAAGCCGAAGAATCATAGAGAAGAAAGGAAAAGAGGTGGACTCTGCCGCTGTTAAACTGAGAAAAAACTTAAAAGATAAACTGACAAGAACTACAAGTTGACAAGGAAGGTGGTGCCGTTCGTAGACTTACCTATCAGGTACTGAGGTTCTGAATTATTAAAAACAGCTATGTTAATCTTCAGTGGTTGTTCATTTATTCTAAACAGATTTTTTGTTCTAAAAGGTTAAAGGTAATAAACAAATTAAAACTTCCCAATTTTAAAATTAATGGAAAAAGAAAAAATAACTGGAGAAAAGGTAATAAAAAACGCTTACTTATAAAATTTCCTGATTGCTAGGGAAGTCCCAGATTTGTAACACAAATAACTTTTATCGAGCTGGACACTATTTATTTTTTTATAAGTAGATTTCACTGATTATTTTGTAGTTGATATGTTATTTAATAAATCATAGAATCTCACTATCTTCTGATGAGGTGATGCACTTCACAGAAGCAATGACAAGGTTATTAATTTAAAGTTGATGTACTACAACCAGTTTTTCTTCTTGGTTATTACACGAATTGAAATAATATAATACAAATATTCAAGGACAACATTGAAGATTTTTCTAAGGTCAATTTCTGGTTTTACTACTTTAAAATTAAACTGATAATTTCATTCACAGAAAGTGTGTCTTCCCGAGAGAGAGTATCTTTTCCTATTAATTGACAGAGAGGGATCTTCTCTGCACATAGTACCTGTCGGTCCTCGGTGGCCGATTTATTTTTTAATAATATAATTTAATAGCAATGAATAAAAACTACAAGATTACCTATATAAGTATAATATGAAATTATTATTTTATAATTTATTCAACCTATTAATTATAAACTATAACTTTCAGAGATTTTTTTAACTTCTAAATTTTAAAATTATATTTTAATTTATTTATGTTTGGGCGATGGCTTCCGTTTTGGGATAGTAAGGCGCGTGTCTTCGTACTTTAGGCTTGTAACTGCCAGTCTTAAGTGTTAAAGACACTGTTGTCGTTCCCGTTAACCTCTCTTCGGGACAGGCCTGTTTTTCGTTAACGCGGAACGATACCACCTTCGGTGGAGGTTCTGAGGGATCGTGCGTGACGTAGAATCGAATCGTTTTGGGAACATGGGCTTTTAGGTCATCTTCTAGATTTATTATGAAGAATACCTTGCTGCTCAATGCGGTTACATTGCCATACCAATTCTGAAAATGTTGCAGTAATTAATTTAAACTCGAGTTAGATTTAAGTTATACTTACGCCTAATTCTATAGGTGGTCTGTCGAAAACTATTCTCACCCAGGCTCCACGTGCGTCCGTTTCGCTTAGCATGGTTAATATTCCAAACCATTTACCAGGTTGTTGGCTTTCATCTTCGTATGCGAAGATGCGAGGACATGGAGATACAGTCTCATTTTGCGCCGTTATGAACGAAATGAGAGAAAGCGACAATAACAGGGTTAAATACGTACGAACCATGGTGGATGTGTTAATAGAGCAGCTGGAGTTTCTAGGCGTCACCCTCGGTTTTCCAATTTGAAATTTTATCTAAAATTAAAAATATATGCTATTATAAGGGCCAGGCACGTGCCCCCTCCCTCCCGGAATTTTCAAAAGTAAAAATAATTTTTGAAAATAAATTTGAATTTCGAAAATAAAATAGGTAAATAGATAAATTTTAAAAAGGGGAACCCCCGAATTTTTTTTCTTTTTACGAGTGCCTCCCCCCGAAATGAACTCCTGGCTACGGGCCTGATAAGAGCACAAGACTGAAAGTAGCAAAATAAAATTATGATTTAATTATAATTGGCTTTTGTTTATTTCCAAATTTATCTAAATACTACGAAAGCACCCGCTATATGACAGCATTGCTTGGGGAAACCCAGCGTTTAAGTTTTATTTTAAATTAAATGTAAATAAACAGGCTTTTAAATATTTTGTTTGCAAATTTTCAAATTTGTTTTTTTTTCTGCGAAAACATTAATTTTAAAAATTTGTAACTTTTCAAATCAATTTACAGATTTAAATAATTGGATATTAGATTGAATGAACGAAAATAAAATATTTAAAAAAAATGTTTTGAAGGATTTTTGATATTTACACTTAAATATTTACAATAAAAATAACAATAAAATTTTCTTACACAATAATCCAGTTACGGCACACACAAATTTTGGCTAAACGGAATTTATTTACTAATTGTAAATATCAGATATTACTGGAACAACGAAACTAATCCTCTTACTTGGGGTTTTAAGTACGAAGTAGTAATGAAATTTGCCAACAACCTCTGGTTCTTAAAACCTGTTAGTTTCACGGGGCCGCGTTGCTAGAAGTTTAGTAATTCCCAATAATTGATAAATAACCAGTTCTTACTTCTCTTTATTCGCCATTTACATAATATTGTGAATATTCAAGAGCAATCATTGAAATTTCTTCTTATCGAAAATAACTGACTAATTATTTTCCCAATAAAAATTTCTGGAATTGAAAAAACCGAATATTTCCCGTCTTCTACGGACGTCGACATTATGTCGTCGCCAAATATACTTGGTACCTAATTTAATTATTTCAGTTTTTGGAAATAACCATGCGACATTAAAAAATTAAATACTAAATTTTCGAAGGCAAAACGGCGCGGCGGCGACGGCGAATGTTGTAGATCCTGTTTCGCACTGCCTCATTTTTTGCATCAAGTAGCATTTCAGAGAGAGACTCGAGCCTTAATTAAGAGAAGTCTTAAGGATTCCCCGATAAGATAAATCAAAAGCATGACAATGTCTTTGGTTCCTCAGGACGGCGTATACAACGCTAATTTACTGAAAGATACTGGAAGAGATGAGGCTGAAAGTGGGCCTGACCGGTTGTTATAAGACCTTCAAACTGGTTAGGTTAGGAAGATTGCTCCAAAAAGTGCTGAAAGTGCGGCTACGATAACCACTTTGGTGATGCTTGCACCAAGGCGGCGTTTTCATGGATGCGGAGGTGATTTTCTTCGCGCCGTTGCTCCTGGTTCTCACTCGTATACTGTAGGCTATTATCCTAGCTGTTTAAGCCAAGATGACGTACTAAGCAATTTAATGAATTGGGTGGTTTCCTATTGCCTTCCCCATAGCCTAAAGATTAAACTTGGAATTGAGATCACCGCAGCGTAGTCTTTGATCCGTGGTTTCGATTTACACTTTACGCCACACTGCTGGTCAGCAGCGCCTTTTTTTAATTGGGTCTAGCAAATTTTTGGGCCCCTGATATTCGAGTGTAACTAATAGCATCGAATGCCAAATTGTTTTTATCATTTATTATTTTATCAGAGTTTAATTTTTATTTTACGATTTTATGTTCTCTCCTTTCGGTCCCCTCTGGCCATTGGACCCTAGGTACGTGCCTAATGCGTCTAATGATAAAATTGGCACTGCTGAGAAATTGAGCAGATGATGTAGTCTACACCGAAAAAAAAGGTACATCAAGAGTTCATCATTTTTGCGCCGATGAACAAAATACATCATATTGATGAAACATTCATAGTATTAATGAAAAAATCATTATATTTATGAATTTTGTTCATCAATATGATGCACCATTTTTTTCAGTCTAGTTTATTGTGTTGGGCTTAGCGATTTGGGAATAAAATAAAAGCGTGCACTGGCGGTATTCCATATCACCCAAACTCCCCGGTTTGTCCTAATTGTTTTGTGCCTCTTAAACTTAAATTTAAAGAGTTAGATCCACTGCTGGGCGCATAATGTAAGTAATTTTATTTTTCCATACCCGGGAGTTGAATATTAAATCATAATAAAACTGGTATGGGGCCGTCCATTAATTACGTAAGGGTTTTGGGGGGGGGGGGGGGTATGGCAAATCTTACGGACCCTTACGTAGGGTCCCCCCTTACGTATTTCTTACGTAAGTTTCATAATTTCCTTTTTTTAAATTAAATTAAAATTTTTAAATTTAATTTAAAAAATTAAATTAAATTCAAATAATTATAATTTATAATTTATAAAGAAAATTATATTTGATTTTTAACTTTTTAAATTATTTATACCATTTTTGTATTTTTTGAATAATAACCAATATTATTGTTATTAATATTTTATAAATATAAACGGAAGAGAGGGGGGGGGGACTCAACTATATTTTTGTTTTATAATCCTTACGTAAGATGTGGGGGGGGGTGCCAAAATCTTACGTGCCCTTATGTAAGGGGGGGAGGTGGTCAAAAATTTCAAAAATCGCCCTTACGTAATTAATGGACAGCCCCTATGAGGTTCTTATAATATTCTTATAATACTTCAAATATTGATTGAGCTTCAGTGTAGCCATTGGCAAACCGGGGGGTCTGGGGGGTATGGAATACCCCCCAGTGCACGGTTTACTTTTTATTCATGGACCAATAATATTAGTTCTTCAGTACTGAAGAGTTACTTAGTAGCCAATGCTGGGATCTTTGATTGTGAGCGCCATATTTGGAAGTCGCAGTTTTGAGAAGCAGAGGGAAGGAAGTGGAAAAGAAAATATTGAGAGGCAGGGCTTGTTTTTAATTGGGTTAAGCCGTAGGCTCTAGCAAATTATCGGGCCCTTGATATTCGAATGTAACTAATAGCATCGAAGACCAATTTTTGGGTTATTTTATCAGAATTTGATTTTATTTTACGATTTTATGTTTTTTCTTTTCGGGCCCCTCTGGCCATTGGGGGAATGGGACTTTTCGGCGTCGCCGGTACGGCGCTGCCGGTTTGACGCAGCCGGTTCGGCGTGGCGAGTCCGGCGCAAAGACAATTCGGCGCATGGGGAATTCGACGCAAGGACCATTCGGAGTGATCCATTTCGGCGCAGAGACTATTTGGCACCGCCAAACCGGCGCACACTCGATTCGGCGCCAAATTAATTGGAAGTATGGAACGACACAAAAGAAGGATTTTACGTAAACCGTTTTGGTGTTTTACTCAAAAGTCAAAACTACAACATTATTTTACTTCCTTCTTTTTTTCTTACGAGAGCGAGTAAGTGTAAAACAATCTAACATATTATAAAGTATAGGTAGATATAAAATAATTTTGTGCAAAATTATGTGCTAGTCCACGCAAATAAATAATCAATAAGATCTCTATTGTGAAAATCTCGAAGTATTGTGAGAATTCGGGCGTCAGCATCTCTAAATTTTTTTAATTTAGGCGGCGATGGCTGTTCAGCCACGAGGGACGATTCGCCGCAGGGATTCGCCAAATCGTCCTTGCGCCAAAACGGGAATTGCCGAATCATCCCTGCATCGAATCGTTTCTGCGCCGAAAAGGCGGCGTCAGATCGGGTGTGCGCCGAAAAGGCGGCGTCAGATCGGGTGTGCGCCGAATCGGCTACGCCAAATCGGCTGCGCCGAAAAGTCTTAAAAGTCCGGCCATTGCATTGGGCCCTAGGCACGTGCCTAATGCGTCTAATGGTAAAATAGAGCCTGCTGATCAGCCTTTACCTACCCTGACCTTTCAGACTTTTTAATTTTTTCTCGATTTTTTCGACTTATTCACATTCAAGTTGTTCTAAAATGTTCCCGTTTTACAAAAATAATTTTAATTGAAAGAGGGGGGGGGGTGAATATCTAAAGTGCGAAATCAGGATTGAAAATACTGTCGCAAATAATAAATTAGGTTTTTTACAAAGTAAGCATAACAATTTTTATTGTTAATTTTATTTTAATTTGTATACAATAATTGAGCTTATATTTTAAAAATAAGGATTTTATTCGTAATCTGAGTACCACTGACGCGCACGAATGAATTAACAAGTGATATTTTATCCCAAGAGCCCAACAGGACTTAAAACGGGGAGTTTTCGAGGTGAGCTTCAATTCGAAAACATGGATCAGCAAATTGGGAATTTTGTTAATTTATTCATGCGCGTCCGTGGAAAACAACGGATCAGTTTCAAAAATAATAAATAATTTAAGTGTTTATAAATATTTTTTCATCAAACTAATCTGCAACATGTCAGAAAGGAGGAATATTTAATGAAGCTACCATAAAATATGTATTTATGTATCCAGAGGGAAATAAATGTTTCATCATTTTTGGTAAACAAAAATTTTAATAAATAACAGTTATTTATATCAAAAAATTAAAAATCTTTCACCTATACAGTTTTGAAAACACGCAGAATATCTATTTGATCAAATTTTTTATCCAATCCAAATATTGTGCGGTGTCAGTAAAAACCACATAATTTGAAGCATCACATTTAAATCGATAACGTAAAGCTGCACTGATGGATACCAAACCTCTCAACTGCCAAACTGGGTTCTTCGGATTGGAGTTTGATCTGGGAAAAACCATTCCACCGCCGGAATCGCCGTTGCACACCGACGTACCTGTTTTTCGGAAATTTTTTAGATCAACCGATTAAATGAGCCTTCCATGCTTACCATTTCTAAATCCAGCGCAGTAAGTGGTATGTGAAACAAAACGGGAATAAAACTCCGCATAGGAAAATATGCAGGTTTCCTTCGAAACAACTGGCATCGCAGCTTGCATAAGCTTTTCCGTCACTTTTCCACTTTGATCAAATCCCCAACCGACAACGCTACCTGTAAATTTCCTAATTGAATTTTAATCATGAAATCTTTAACCGTACAAACCATGCTTGTTCAAAATCGAGCTCAAATCGGTGGATCCCTGCCATAAGCACACCGGTCGCACGTAATCGTTGTATTCCACCGGACTTGCGAATTTCATTAAACTTACATCGTTGGAATAATTATGTGGATTGTAATTTGGATGAACTATAATTTCAGATACTTGCTTATCTTGGATTCCTTCATTCGTAAATCGCGTCAAATAATATTTTCCTGAAGTAACAGAACAGTTTAATGATGTGTCAGCCAGAGCTTGAGAGTTACCTACCCAAATAAACGGTGAAACGTTCGGGGTTTTGAGTTCTCGTCGTTCTGGGTTTCGTCACGCAATGAGCTACTGTAATCATGAAATTTCTGGATATCAACGATCCTCCGCAAATGTAAGTTAAGTCAATGCCCTTTATGTAATATATAGCAACGTGCCATGGGAATTCCCCTTCGTACGTAGGCTGGCCGTAGGTTATCAATGGTTTAGGAGGAGGCTGAAAACAAATTAATTAAATATAAGTTCAAATTTTTTGGAGATAAAAAATAAAGATTATCAACAGCATCGGCTCGTAATTCGTGTAATAAATTTAATAAACTTGTAATATTGTAACTAACTTTTAAATTTCCCGCTTACATTTCTATCCTTTAATTTTGAAATTATTCTAACCTAACAATAGAGAAAATAAAAAGATTTGTTGGCTGGCTTTGAATGCTTACCACAACAGTTCCACAGATTTTATCATCAGCACTCAATTGATTGGGAGTTCCATGAGGGTTTAAGAATTGATCGAGATCGCTTACGAAAACATCGTCATCATCATCATCTTCCGAAGAAGGAGGTCCTGGATATATAGGAAAAGCTGGAATTTCACTAGTGCTGCATTAAGAAAAAAGTTAGTTGCATATACTTTCAAACTGGAATAGTTTTCATTACAATGTTGTGGTTGTTGCAGGAGTCGGTAACGTAGGTTTCATTCCCATGTACCTGCCGACTTTAAGGACTAAGGAGACGTTTGTTGTTCCTGTTATTCTCTCTTCAGGACAAGCCTGTTTTTCGTTGACACGAAAAGATACCACATTGGGTGGCGGTTCCGATTGGTTGTACGAGACGTAGAATCGAATCGTTTTGGGCACATAGGCCTTCAGCTCATCTTCTAAGTTTATTATAAAATACACTTTGCTGCTTACTGCGGTGACATTACCATACCAATTCTAAAAATGTTGCAGTAATTAATTTAAATGTATAGTTAGATTTAAGTAATACGTACTCCCAGTTCCAAAGGTGGTCTATCAAAAACGAATCTCACCCAGGCTCCACGTGCATCTGTAGTGCTAACCAGAGTTAAAATTCCAAACCATTTACCAGGTTGCCTGCTTTCATCCTCGTATGCGAAGAGACGAGGACATGGGGATGGGGCATTATTTTGCGCTACTACGACCGAAACGAAAGAAATTAAAAATAACAGCATTGAATCCATGCGATACATAGCGGAAGTGCTACGGCAGTTGGAATTTCCAGATTTTAGCTTCCGGTTCTTTTTATCTAAAATTTAAATGAAGTAAAAATAAGTTTTAAAAATATTCCTACTTACAAATTATGGGCTTCTATTTTGTTGTAACTATCAGATATTACTGCAGCTTCAGAAAATCGTAGAATTTTTCTACACCTCATTTCTGCGGTTTTTCCGATAAAACCATAACGAAATTTGTCAGAAACTTTTGATTCTAAAACCTGTTTGTCCCGCAGGGTCGCAAGAATACATTAATTGCAATTTGATGGATAACCAGTTCTTGCTTTTCTTCATGAATGATTTAAATACTACCGTAAATACTCAAGGTCAATGAATAAATTTTAAAAAATTTTAAGTTTAATAATTCGATATATAGCGTAGCCAAAATTTGGTGTTTGTATGGAAAAAATTACTAACTCATAAGAAATATAAAAAATAGATTCTGCAGTTTTTTTAATTTTTTCCATTTGTGCTTTCCAATTAATTGATTCAGTTAAATTTAAATTCAAAAGTCACAAGTAAAATGTCATAAAAGTTTTTGTATTTGCCTACAGATCTAAATTTTTATCCATTCCATTTGTAAACTCTCCTAAGTGAAATTATCAGGCTCGAAGGACCATGTTGAATCTCACTAGAGGCGTTATCCGGTTTGAAGGACCATATAAAATCTTCCAAGAGAGATTTTTGAAGATTTGACTGACATCTGAGCGTTGGGAGCAGTGCCGTATTTAGAGGGGGGAAAAGGGGCAATTGCCCTCTCACCCAAGGATTGTATCCCTGAAGCCCTCCTTGATAAAAATAATGTTTACCACGAGGTTTTAAAATTTAAATAACTTAAAATTATGTTTTTTTATTTATATAAATTATATACTCATAACTTGATTTGTTTTGATTTCTGGAACTTGTCGGGGGGGGTTTACCATTGACGCGCATGAGTAGATTAACGAGATTCTAAAAACTATTTGGTCTTCCCCCCCTAAAGGCATTTTATAAATACGTCACTGTCTCTCCCCCCAAACCACAAGAACTTAAATTGTTCAAAGCACAAGAACTTAAGTTGTTCAAAGCATCTGAAAGGTCTGTAGAATCGGTGGGGGTGGCCTTATTTGAGGAAACTTTTCAGTCAAATCATAGTCACTGCAGATTAATCTGTGCCTGACAATTCTGTTTCTGCGTTAGCCTCCTATTTAAGTAATTTTTTTGATTTGGTTGATCTTACAATCAATAATCCACTTTTTACTTTTTTTTTTATTTAAATAGTAAAATAGTTCAGATTTTCAGGAGAGGCTAAGCCCTTCTAACTCTTTTGACCAGCCGCCGCTCCTCAGTGGTGTAAACGGACGAGATGGTCACTGTTATTTCTACATTGTCGCAATTCAGCTCGTCTATCAGCCTACAAAAACCTTTGTAAAAAAAAAATTTGAAGATTTAGTGATTTTGCTGCAAAACCCGAACCTGCTCAAACTCAGTAATCGCATTACACTGGGAAGTCAGTGTTCTTACTACGGACCAGTGGCGGCTCCTAGCTTTTTTATTTGGGAAGGCTAATCAGGACAGTTTAACCCCACCAGATCTTTTTTAAATTGAAAAAAAAAACTAGGATGATGCTATTTAGGTGTTAACGCTACCGGTTGAGGCTGACGCTTAACTACGGGCTATGTTGGATATATAATAAGAAATTGCTCCCGCGTTTAATCTACGGCATATAGTTATGCGGAGGTTTCAGTCACTGTTTGATGATGAGAAATCTCTTCGGAGTAATCTCGAAATCATCATTAGTCCACTGAAACCTTGCGACTTATGTGAAGGTTAAACCACCTTTATGCATGTTCTTAGGAAAAAAAGTATCTATATCCTATCCTTTGATAGATCTCACGATCGATAATCTACGATGGATGTACAAAAATTTGTTGTCATTGAAGTGAAACGTTCTGACGTAATAAAGTTGATCACAGATTATTTAAAAAAATGGTTAGTTTTTAAACCGGGGGGTATGGAATACCTCCCAGTCTGTGTAACCGGAGATATCTCGAAATCAAAAATAGTACAGAAAAAATGCGGTCAATGTGATGACCAGTGGTGTACTTAGAGGGGGAAAAGGGACAATTGCTCCCTTCAAGAATGACTCGGATTGTATCCCTGAAGCCCTCTCTGATAAAAATATTTACAAGTATTTTACTAAATTAAATTTTTTACACTTTTATATCAAGTTAGGGTAGGCTGATGTAAGAAATATTGCATATCAAAAATTAATTATTCGTCATAATTAACTTTT
This sequence comes from Cantharis flavilabris, assembly GCA_949152465.1. Classification (NCBI taxonomy): domain Eukaryota; kingdom Metazoa; phylum Arthropoda; class Insecta; order Coleoptera; family Cantharidae; genus Cantharis; species Cantharis flavilabris. The sequence continues at coordinate 8,808,907 of OX424438.1, forward strand.
AGATGCGTTTTGCCATATTGGCGTTATACGAGCGGAGTTAGCTGTCTGATATTTTAGAAGGTTCTCAGATTCAGTTGAGCTAGCTATTTGTTAGTAAATAGCAATCGTTTGGCGCGATTTCTTTCGACATTCACATTCACTTGCCAATGAAATAATATTTACATAAAATAAATTTAATTTAAATATTACAACTCAACATACGACAACTCAAATTGTTAATGGAACAATTATTGAATTATACTTTCTATCCAATCCAAATATTTTGCAACATCCGTAAAAATAACGTAGTTCGAGGTATCACATTTAGTTCGACCTTGTAAAGCTGCACTCACCGACACCAAGCCTCTCAACTGCCAAATTGGGTTGTTTGGATCCGAATGTGATTTGGGAAGAACCATTCCACCTCCGGAATCGCCGTTGCATACAGACGTACCTATTTAATCAGAAACAGTTTAGTTACCTTCAACAACATGGCGGCTCTATTACGTACTCCTGATGTTGTTTTGAATTTAAATCTGAATTATTTTATTGTAAAACCGCAATGAAATGATAATTCACACCAAAATAATGCAAACGTTTGGTTTATAAACAAAACTTTCTATACCAACTATAATACGTATTAGATTAATTTAATATTTTTCCGCGTGGTGGCGTTTGCTTACTGGACCTTTCGTGCTTACCATTTCTAAATCCAGCGCAATAAGTATTCGGTGAAGCAAAACGGGAATAAAACTCCGGAAACGAAAATATGCATGTATCCTGTGAAACAATCGGCATTTTGGCTTGCATTAACTGTTCGGTTATCTTTCCAGTTTGGTCAAATCCCCAACCGACAACATTGCCTGTAATTGATAGAATCTCGTGATCAAATTTGATACTAAATTTTTAAATACAAACCTAGGTGCTTCAAAATTCTATTCAAACTGATTGGTTCTTGCCATAAGCACACTGGTCGCACATAATCGTTAAATTCTGCCGATTGTGCTAATTTCATTAAAGCTATATCGTTGGCGAAATTGGACGCGTTGTATTGTTCGTGAATTATGATTTCAGTAATTTCCCTGTCCTGTATTCCTTCATTCGAAAATCGTCTCAAGAAATGTTTTCCTAAGGCAACAAAATAAGGCTCTGACCTCGAGTGATAAATTGAGAGAGTTACCTACCTAAATAGACGACGAAATGTTCTGGCTTCTGAGGTGTTGACGTTTTTGGTTTTGTCATGCAATGAGCTGCAGTAATCACAAAATCTTTGTTTATCAACGACGCTCCGCAAATATAAGCCGGATTATTTTTCCTTACGTGATATATGGCCACGTGCCAAGGGAATTCTCCTTCGTAGGTAGACTCGCCGTAGGTTACTAACGGTCTAGGACGGGTCTACAAATAGTAAAGACCAACTGATACAAATTGTTTTACCGCGCTCTCAAAAACTGTGCTGTAAATAACAAACCTAGCTAGCTAAAACTTACCACGACTGTTCCACATGATACTTCATTACCATTCGATTCGGTATTGCTACGTTCAGGGTTTAAGATTTTACCAAAATCGCTTTCGAAAAAGTCTTTATCTTCTGAAGAAGCTGACGCTTGACCAGTTTCAGGTTTACTAGCTCTGCATAAAGAAACAATTAAGTTATGATTATCTACTTCAAAAGTGGAATGATGTTCGTTACATTTTTGGCATGAGAGGAGGTGATTGCATTGCCGTACTGTTCTTGTAACTCCCGGTTTTAAGCACTAACGACACAGTTGTTGTCCCTATTAGTCTCTCTTCGGGGCACACCAGCTTCTCGTTAACATGGAAGGACACCAAATTAGGTGGAGGATCTGAGGCGTTGTGCGTGATGTACAATCGAATCGTTTTGGGTACGTGGCTTTCTAGCTTATCTGCTAAGTTTGCCAAAACGTATATCTTGTCGGTTTTTGGGATCACACCGCCATACCAATTCTAGAAATTGAACAGTTATTTAATTTAAGCTAGACTTAAACTTAGGGCATACGTACGCCTACTTCGAGAGGTGGTCTATCGAAAGTCAATTTTATCCAAATTCCTTGTGCATCTGTATCGCTAACCATAGTTAACACTCCATACCACTTACCAGGTTTCTTACTTTCTTCTTCGTATGCGAAGAGACGAGGACATGGAGATACGTAATCATTTTGTGCTATTATGGACGAAATGAAAGAAATTAACCATAACAGCATTAAATATGTGCGAAACATAATGGACTACGTAGCTAGAATACCTCGAGGGTTTCTTTTATCTGAAATTAAAAATTTATTTTTAATGCAGACGGTCACTGCAAAGGTTTTTTTTAAATAACAACAATTGCACTCAAGCTTCTTTGGGCAAATCAAAAAATTTAATTACCTTAGTATGGCAGTTTTGCAGACAAAGCGACTACGAAAGTTGTCGATAACTTCTGATTCGAAAAACCAGTCCGGGAAACAAAAATCGCGTGAAGTTTATTATTTTAAAAATGACTTAATAATATATAACCAGTTCTGTCTATCTTCACTATTTGAATGAATTATAAATTATGACATTTAAATATTCAAGGATAATTTCAATACAGATTTTGGAAAGCTCATTTGGGGCATTCCGGGCCAACGACCAGCTTACGACCCTGACCATCTTCAAAGATGAGCATTATTTTTATGATTATTCGTCTAGGTTAATGGAGCATCACTAATTTAAAAAAATATTTTTTTTCACTTTTTTACTTAAAAAAAATCATTAAAATTGATTAGGTTAATGAATAAAAATAAAAAAATAATGTCTCAATTAGTGGTTTTGGTTTCGGGCTCTCGTATCTATTGTCTGGCAACAACTTCTTGAAAATATGTGAAATTATTTTCAATTTATTCTCACTATCTTGTGAGAATAAAACCGAGATTTAAAGTGAGTAGTAATTTAGTTTGATTTTATTTTGGAAACTGTCCCAGGATTTGGATGGTATAAAAGTTGTTTTTGGATATTTGAAAGATTATAGCTGGTTTTTGGAAAGATTAAATTTAGAATTAAAATCAAAGGCAGAGTGAAATTTGTGTACACGGAAGACACCTGCATCGATAAGCGGCCACTCGTTTGACGTTCCATTTTATATTGGGTATGAAAATTTATTTAAAAGTTGAATTTGGATTTGATGGAAATTAATTTTATAGATAGTTTTTTGTTGGTTAATTGATTTATGTTTTAAAAATTTAAAATTTGTCCTTTCCAAACTTTCTGAGCTAGCCGGTAAAGTAATTTAAAGTTTAGAAAAGGAAGTTGGATAATTCCGACGTTCCACCACAATGTAGAAGTAACAATTATTGTACTAATTCCGAAGGTGCACTCCAAACCCTGGCGCTGGTGGTTTAAGTTGCTATCACTTAAAGTTGCAGTTTAAAACGGAATGTTGTGAAATTACTTTTACAAAAAAATATCTACAATCGATTAATCTTTTTAGATCAGTTTAATTAATAATTTTTGTATACGCACATGAAAAATACTAGTTAGTAGTAAAATAAAAGCAAAATATTTTAAAAAATTGTTCACAAAATGTTGTGTACAACTTTGAAATCTAATAGTAAATGTGAATTTTTACAATTTAAGTAGTATTTGTATCGTGATAAGAGCATATCTATCTATTCAATTATATCTTGTATCCAATCCAAATATTTTGCAATGTCCGTAAAAATAATATAATTTGAGGGATCCCATTTATTATTGCCATTATGGTCTTGTATAATGGCAGTTAGAGATATCAAACCTCTCAATTGCAAAATCGGATATTTAGAGTTTATGTTTGACATTAAAAAAAATTATTTTTTTTCAAAAATTGAAAATTAGGAGAATTACACAAATTTGGTCAGGAAAAGTCGAGGAATTTTTTAATTTTAAGGAAAAGTCGTGGAATTAATTAGGAAAAATTCTTGGAAAATTCGACAAATAAAAAATTTACAAATGTTAAAGAACGATTAAATTTCCTCCATTTTTACTTAAAAATTCAAATTTCCCGGTTAGTTTTAATCTTAGTTAGTTTAATATATTCTCGGTTGGTAAAACTGTAAACCGGGGGGTCTGGGGGTGTGGAACACCCTCCAGTACATAAAGCAAGATTTACACTCTTTTAGAATACTTGGAGAAGATAGCGAATTTGTAATTTTTTAAATTTTGCCAGGAAAAATCGAGAAATTTGAATTTTCAAGCAAAAGTGAGGAAAACCAGAGTGTGTTTTTTCCACCAAAAAATGACATGCTGCAGCAGGAGCACCAGCAGCGTGCTGGGATTTTATATATCACGATTGATTATATCTTCTAAAATGCTAATTTAAAAATTAAAACAATATGAACCAGTACAAATATTTGAGAGATCATTTTTGATCTTGAAATTGGTAAAGAACTATTTGAGAAATATTTATGACTATGTCATAAAGCAGACTTTTTAGCTTGGCAATTTTATCAATAGAAAATGAGACAGCCAGAACTTTAGATCTTAATAATACAATTTCGTTGTTATATCCAATCAAAAGGCAAGAACAGCAGATTTTTCTGTATAAATAAATTAGGATTTTTTTTTGTTTTATTAATTATTACGTTTGTTCTGCTTCCCTAATTATTTTAGAAAAAAAATGAAAGACAAAAATAATGCATAAATATATACTACAAATAATAAGACCATTAAATTTCATCTAGCTTTTACTTAAAGGTCAAAAACGCTTTTGAACTTGATATAATTTTCATTTATCAGACTGGCCAGGTAAGTTTCCAATGTAATTGTTATTGAATTTATAACATGGCTATGAAATGAAAATGAAAATTTTAACGAATTTCAAAAACATTTTTTGAATTTTTTTAAACCATTTTAGTAACAACTCCTGATGAAATCTAATGCTCTTATCATTGGTAGTTTATATTTTTGTGCAATAAAATTGTTATTTTATAGCTATTTATTATACAAGTAACTTATTTGCTGTTAAGACACGTGTGTAATACAAAGCTTTATCCAATATCTCTTAATAATAGTTTAAAATGCAATTAAAAGTTTTGATATTTGACGTTTTAAAATATCAAATTTAAATTATGAAAACTAGTAAGTAGTATGTGTACTCCTAATTTACATATAAGTCATTAGTGTGTAATTATGAATTCATAAGTCCACTAGTGTTTTATAGACCCCATAAGATATGTAAAATCGGCATTATTATGCCTTCATAAGACAGTGATATTGGATAAAATTTTAAAATTATTTTAAAATTTTGAAAAAAAATGAAAAAAAAGGCACATCAAAAGTTCACCATTTTTGAACTGATGAACACAATTCATCATATTGATGAAAAAATCATTATATTTATTAATTTTGTTCATAAATATGATGAATTTTGTGCATCGGCGCAAAAATGATGAACTTATCATCAATATGATGAATAATTTTTTTCAGTGTACGGCTAGGTATTTGGTGCTGAAGATTTGAGGTTTGAAAATATGGAGGCGTGGGATTCAAACTCAAGATCTGTAACTACAAGGTATTACCTTGATTAATTCCAGATTTAAAAATAATATATATACTAAAATTTCAAAGCATTTTACTTTGCAAAAAATAATATTCATAAAAACCTACCTATTAATGACGCGCATATATGATTTAATCACAGGATGTACTACACACCTGCACATTTCCAGATAATTTTTATCAAATCTTCAATTTTTGTTCTGAACGATTTCAATGTATTTAACAACAATAGTTATGTTGATATTAAAATAAAAAAGTTTTAAACAAAATTACTATGGGCACTTACTAAATATCACAATTCTGCCACATACGCCAAATTACTTGAATTGAGTTTCTTCAACAAAACAATAAATTAATTGGTATATTAATTAAATGCATTTCATAGAAAACCAGTTATATTTTTTATTATGTGTATTTTCCAACATAGAAAATATTTTAAGTCCGCCAAGGCTAGGATCGTCTTTAAAGTTGTTGTATCCGTTGTGTCTTGCACAGTAAGACAGCACCTACTTGGAGGGGGGGGGGGGCAGCAATAATAATGTTTACAAATTTTGCTTTAAAATGTTAATAAAATAAAAATAAGTGTAGGAAAGTTGTATTTCATAATCAAGTTACTGGGTCAACAAATTTCAAGCGCACTGGAGGGCATTCCATGCCCCCCAGACCCCCCGGTTTGAAAATTAAACAGTTATTTCCACCGGAGAATCTGAGGGTTTAATTTCATTGAATAAATATCTAAACGGCTTTCGCTCTTTCTAAAGGGCGCTTCATATTCTTTGAACTATTTGGTTCTGAAAGAGTGGGAGTTTTTAATTTAATCAAATTCAAAAAAAAAATATGGCCATAAACTGTTTGTTACTGGAACCGGGGGATCTGGGAGGCATGGAATACCCTCCGGTACATGAGGAAATTTAACCTAATTACTGACGTACCCTGAACTCACAGGTTTCACAAACTGAAAGTTTGCTAACATATTTTTGGATTAATTTTATCAAAAAAAAACTTTTACTCTTTCAGATTATGGAATACTACTTAACACAATTAATGATGTACTGGAGGGCATTCGATGCCCCCCAGACCCCCCGGTTTGAAAAACAGAAAGTTTTTCTTACAATTAGTGGGATACTGGAAGGTATTTTATAATCCACATACCCGCTGGTATGTATTGCCGCGACCTGAAAATGTATTTGATTCTGAAAGAGTGAAAAATCTATATTTTTGAAAAGATCTTGTTTTTCAGATCGGGGGTTTGGGGGGTATGGAATGCTCTCTAGTGTACTCGTAATTTGTTGATTTAGTGATTGTGTGTGATTAATAGTGATTTACAATTACAGGAAGTCATTTTATACTTCAGAGACTCTCCGGTGGGTCCTGACGCGACCCGAAAATGTATTTTGCTCTTAAACCAAAAAATTAAGAAACGAAAGAGATCCTTATAATATATCGCACCCTGAGTATGTGCGTGAAGTTAGCCCCCCTTTTGTCGAAAACTAAAAATTGTTTTTTTGTATATGTGTTCCCAAATGGGGTTCCGCGAAAATATCCAAGGGTTCCGCTAAAAAGAATTTCAAAATGGCGAAAACTAAATTTTGCAAAATTTTTCATTTCGCCCAAGGGTTCCGCGGCCAAAACTAATTGGGAACCGCTGCCCTAAGGTAATTGTCTTAAATAAAAGCATGGAGAGCATCCACTGCGACTTTAGTCGCAGAGCCCCAGCCGCAGCTAAAGATTCATATCTTTCATACTTTTATATCAATCATGCTTTCGTATGAGAGTGTTTCCTTAGAATGAGATTGTATCATTCTAAGAAAGCGTAGAGAGCAGTCCCTGCGACTGCAGTCGCAGAGCTCCAGCCGTAGCTAAGGAACCTTAAGATGACCAATCTAAGGTGTGATTTTTTAACTGCGGCTTTTACATAACATTTAACTAGCCCATAGTGTTGGTGAAGAAAATTTCGCCCAGCTAAAGGTGTGATTCCTCAGCTGCGGTTGGGGCTCTGCGACTGAAGTCGCAGTGACTGCTTTCCATGCTTTCTTATAGGAATGTTTTCTTAGAATGCGATCTTTGCAGGGGACTCTAAGGTAACAGTCTCATAAAAAAGCATGGAGAGCATCCTCTGCGACTGAAGTCGCAGAGTCCCGGCCGCAGGTAAAGATCTTTCATACTTTTATATCAACAATGCTTTCTTATGGGAGTGTTTCCTTAGAATGCGATTGTATCATAAGGAAGTGTAGAGAGCAGTCACTGCGACTGCAGTCATAGAGCTCCAGCCGCAGCTAAGGAACCTTAAGATGACGAGCTAAAGGTGTGATTCTTTAGCTGCGGCTGGGCTCTGCGACTGAAGTCGCAGTGACTGCTCTCCATATTTTCTTATGGGAGTGTTTCGTTAGAATGCGAATTTTGCAGGGTACTCTAAGGCAGCGGTTCTCAAATGGGGTTCCTCGGAATCCTTAGGGGTCCGCGAAAAAATCCAAGGGTTCCGCCAAAAAGAATTTCAAAATGGCGAAAAATAAATTTTGCCAAATTTTTTTCTTCGCCCAAACTAATTGGGAACCGCTGGTCTACGCACTGCATAGTGTATGGCACTTGAAGAAAGAGAAGTGTTGCTGTATTGTCCCACTAATTTGAAATTCTTGGTTATAGGGACTTCTCGGGACGGACTTCTCGGGACGGACGTTTCGACGCGAACGTTTCGACGCGGACGTTTCGGCGCGAACGTTTCGGCACGGAAATATAATTTTTGATAAAGATAAGTAGTGTACCTACATAATTTTATTACTGTACAAATAAAATTTGTTTTGAAATATATAATTTAACAAAATAATGATTGTACGGCCAGAGAGGAGGATTTAATTTTTACGACACAAATTGCATTGCAACACAAAACAAATTGCATACAAATACAAAAATAATTTAGAAACTTTGAGTCAGCTTAGGCAGTGGGGCAGAGCTAAATTTTGTTTTGTGATTTACGCTGTTAATATTAAACTTAAAACTTTAATTTTTAACAATACAAACAGTACAAATTGAATACAACACAATACAAAATAAATTTCAAAATTTTCGAAAATGGGGGGCCAGCGCGAAATTTTGTTTCGCGATTTAAGCGACTAATGTTAAATTTAGAACTTTAATTTTTATCAATACAAACAATACAAATTGAATACAACACAATACAAACAAAAAATTTCAAAATTTTCAAAAAAGGTGGGCCAGCCCATAAAATGGATTTTCGTGATTTATAATTTTATGCTTCGCGAAATGAAAAAAAGATTTACAATACAAACAATACAAACTGAATACAACAAAATACAAAAAAAAACATTTTAGTTTTCTACAAAAGGGGGGCTAACTTCACGCACATACCCTGATTTGAGAAGTGTCGTAACTTCAAAAACAAATTTTTTTTTGGTTTTGGTACCATTGAAAAGAGCGTTAAAATATACATAAGAAGCAATCAAAACAAAAAAAAATTTTTTTTTGAAGTTACGACACTTCTCAACTCAGAGTGCGATATGCTCACCAACTTTTTATTTTTCCAACCGGGGGGCGGGGGAGGGGATATTTGTATTAAGTTTATTCTATAATCAAGTTACTGTAAGAGGGTCCATTGGAGGGTATTTCATACCCTCAGAAACGTTTTGTTGTGCAAACCGGGGGGTCTGGGGGGCATGGAATGCCCTCCAGTGCTCTTTAAGCAAGGTTACTATAGGTACTACTTACTTAATGTTACATACAATTCTACTACACACGGCAAATTATACTGGAGTTGAGTTTCTTCAACAAAACAAAAAATTAATTACAATATTAATTATTTAATTTGAATTCTTAGAAAACTAGTTGCATTTTTCAATATTGAAAATATTCAAAATCCGCCAAGGCCTGGAACGCCTTTAAAGTTGTTGTATAATCTAACATTGAACAATATTTTCGCTTGCTCCTAAGCGCCATTTTATATGACGAATATCTAGTGACAGACCTTTTTAAATAAAATGTTCTTATATATTTTTTTAAATGTTAGAAATGTCTTGATATTGCTTATAATAACACAAAACATATTACATAAGCTTGATTTCAATTTGTGTACCGGTTTCGACTCTTAACGTCATCTTCAGCATATTATACATAAAAAACGAAACTTGACTTTACAGCACACGCTTGAGGGAATTGTTTATCCAATCCAAATATTTTGCCACGTCCGTAAAAACAACATAATTTGACGGATCACATTTAAAATGATTGTGCAAAGCTGCACTGAGAGACACCAAACCTCTCAACTGCCAAATTGGATTTTTGGGACTAGAAATTGATTTGGGAAAAACCATCCCACTTCCGGAATCGCCGTTGCACAACGACGTACCTATTTTCAGAAACTGTTTAGTTTAGAAAATTAAATTGGCGTTTTACGTTTACCATTGCGGAATCCAGCACAATATGTCTTCTGTGAAACAAAACGGTCGTAAAATTCAGGAAATGAAGCTATGCAGGTCTCTTGCGAGACAGCCAACATCTCAGTTTTCATCAGCTCATCGGTCACTTTACCATTGTCGTCAAATCCCCAACCGATAACGTTACCTGTAAATGTCATTCAATAAATCAATTCGAGAAGATCTCGAAATACAAACCTTCTTTTGTAAAAATCTTGTCTAAGTCGATTGATTCTTGCCATAGACATACCGGTCGCACGTAATTATTATATTCTACTGGAAGTAATAATTTCAGTAAAGCTATGTCGTTGGAGTAGTTATGAGCGTTGTATTGTGGGTGAAGTATGATTTGAGATATCAGCCTTTCTTGAACTTCTTCGTTCGAAAATCGTTTCAGATAATGTTTTCCTAAGACAATAAAAAGTAATTCGTTGCTTCCGGTCCTGTTCGCTCCTACAGTGTACCTACCCAAATAGACGATGAGTTTTTCTGGATTCAGATGTGTCGAGCTTCGTAGTTTAGCAACGCAATGAGCTACTGTAATCACAAAGTTTTTGGATATCAACGATCCTCCACAAATGTAAATCGGTTCAGTTCCTTTTACGTAGTATATGGCTACGTGCCACGGGAATTCCCCTTCGTGTTTTAGTTGATCGTAAGCTACCAACGGTGTTGGAGGAGTCTGTAAACATTAAACTATTAATTTGTTAAAATTAATTTAATATCTAAAGCAATGTCTGCATAAATAAGGTAAAGTTCCTAACTTTTAAATAACTTGAATCTAATAAATTTAACTAATTTCAAATAATGTGCTTTCGATCGAAAATCGGGCAACCGACCTTATTATGACGTTATTATGACGTTATAGTAACGTAATTGAGCTGTTTTTTTCTAACTATCGTTTGATGGGAAATAGGAAAGAAATTAAAATCTTGTAAACTCACCAAAACTGTTCCGCATATGTCATCATCGCTGGACTCCTGAATAGTACTTGGAGGCTTCAAGAAATGATAGATATCACCCATGAAAAAGTCGTCTTCCTCTAAAGTCGGAGACCCTTGACCAACTAAAGGTATTCTATCGATATTTCTGCAGTGATAAACAATAAGATATTATAATTAAGTTTAAAAAGTGAACTTTTTTACAGAGTCACGTTGACAGAACGGGGAGTAGTTGTCATGTCATCCCTGGTTTCTGTAATTTTCTCTTCAGGACATACTTTTTTTCCATTAATCAGAAATCCTATCAACTTTGGTGGGGATTCTGTGGTATTGTACTTGACGAAAAATCGTACCGTTTTCGGTACGTTGGCTTTTAGCTGCTCTTGATCGTTGGCTATGACGTACACTGTTTCGTTTGTTATTAATATTTCACCATACCAATTCTAAACATTGTCATAAGTAATATCAGCTCATCTTAGATAAATTAATATAAGTCATACATACGCCCACTTGCAGAGGATGTTTATCGAAAAGCAATTTCAACCATACCCCGAATGTGTCTGTGTCGCTAAGCATAGTAACAATTCCATACCATACATCAGATTTTTCGTTTTTAGCCTCGTATACGAAGAGCCCAGGACATGGAGATTGGAAATCATCTGGCGCTAATGCGAACGAACTCGCAGAAATCGAAAATAAAAATGTTAAATAAATTAAATACATAGTGGAAGTGTCAATACTGGTATGGAACCGGAATTTCAATCTTCTATAATATATTAACCTCCACTTTCGATTATGATAGGTATAGTATCCCTACTTTAACGCTTTAATTGGATTTAATATTTAAATAACGAAATACCGCAAAACAAACCGGTTCTGATTTATTCAAAATTATTTATACATTTCGTAAATTCAGTGGCGGCTCGTACGCAGAGGGCAACTAGACCACTTCTTATTATTAGTATAATTATTATTTTTTGAAAATTCACTGATATGAAATCAAATTTTGAAGAGCTAGAAAAAAGTGTAGAAATTCACATTTCCGAAGCTTTTCTTTTCTTACTGATCACTAGTGGCTGGCGAACCAGCGTGTTGGCGACCACTGTTTTAGACAGTTATTTATGTCGATCTAACTAATAAAAGGACCCTCGTATACTTTTTACAATTTTTGAGAAAACCCTTAAGTTAACCCCAGGGGCGGAACTACCGGGTGCACTGGGAGCGATGCACGTGACCTTTTCAATCTTAATAAAAATCTCAAAATAGGAGGTGCACAACTGGATGCTATTTAAAGTCTAGGGAGGTATAGAATACCCCCAGGTCAACAGCAATTATGTTCAAATGATCAAACTTCCGTACCAGGAATTTTACTATATTCTGTAGGGTGTTCCACACCACCTAGACCTTCCGGTGAGAATATGAAGGTAAATCATACAACGTACACACACACACCTTCGGGTTTTCAAACCGGGGGGTCTGGGGGGTATGGAATACCCTCCAGTGCACCAGCAAATATAGTTAAAGGATTTTCCGTTCCAGGAATGTAACTTTCTAAAAGGTCTTACAATTGTTATGTTCTGAGGGGTGTTCCACACCCCCCAGACCCCCCGGTGCGAATTTTTACGGTGAATATGCACTAAGACCTTTTGTTTATTGTTTATAAAACTATATACAAATTACGTATAAATGTATTTGTTCTGACAGTGTGAAAAACTTTTATTACAAAAATAAATCACAAAAAGTATACACACACTATTGTGGTTTCAAACCGGGGGGTCTGGGGGGTATGGAATAACCTCCAGTGCACCAGCAATTATTTGATTAAAATCAAATTTTTTATTTTACTTTTCGAGCCCAGGCTTAGGTCCTTTTTACAAGGAATTAAAAATTTTTAATTAAAAAAAATTAATATTTAAATAAAATAAAAAAAAACTTTTAAATTAAATTGTTTACCTCAACTGAAAATTTAATTTTTTTGACTTGGCACTAAAAATGAGAAATTCCTCGACAAAATTATGGAAATCTTAAATTTTCCAGATTTTCCAAAGAAATGGAAAGCCTGTAATTATTATATAGGGAGTAATCAGTACGTAGGGGGCCCCGGGCCCCCTCTGTAACTAATCAATATATTAAATATTTGCCTTCATCAACAAAAAAAAAAGCCAGGGTTACGGGCACATCTGAGACGGGTCCAGCAAGCTTTTTTTTTATAGCATAAGCAGGGAGGAGGAAATCTCGTACTAGACACCATCGCCATCTGCGATGGTAGTGTCAGACTTTCACTGACTAAAATCTCCCCCCTACCCCCCGGCTTATCGATCACGAGGATCCGCCGTAAGGCATTACTTTCGTGTCGCGCGGGGTAGTATTTCGGTTGCTGTTCCTTCTTTCGCCGTTGGTTTGATGGCTCGTCGGGTAAGTGTTCCTTCTGTCATTTTTGAGCGGCAGATTGCTCCTCGCGTTCTACCGCTTCTTTGCCTGATAGGACCGTATGAATCCATGCCTCGATCATAATCCAGTTCTCTCCGCTTCGGAGAGAACCATGTTGTCGGGTGTCAGTTGCGAGCTGGTTCCCTACTGTGCGGCGGTCCTGGCCGGCTCCCACCTTTGGCATTCAAAGAAGGTGTGCTCGGCAGAGTCCTCTTCCGCGTCACAGTGGCTACACTTCGGGGCCGACCTCCTTTTGAAACGGTGGAGTTTCTCTCCTTCTCCTTCAACGGCATTGAAGTATCCGTGGCCAGTGAGGGCTTGCGTCAAGTGGTAGTTTGCCTCACCATGGCTTCTGGCTACCCATTTTCTGATGTGGGGTATGAGTCGCCTTGTCCACCGTCCAACCTCGGCCTCTCCCATCTCTCTTGCCAGCGGTCCAGAGTGGTGTCGGAGGTGTTCACTTGTCCGGAGTGGGTTCTCGCCCTTTCCCCGGCCTGTAGATCTGCAGGTGGTATAGATGAGATTACCAACGCTGCTTCACCGGACACGGTTCTGTACGCGCTGATCACACGAAGCCCAGCTCTTCTTTACACTTAAAGCAACTGCTCTTGATTCCGCTGTACATGGAGGGCCTCGTGCCATACCGCTGTCTTGAGCTCCTCCTCCGTAAAGGGGGTCCATGGGGTGGGAGTTAGTAGTTTCTCGTGGATGGATGTTGGATGGGCCGGGAACAGCGCCTCGGCTATCGTCGGGACTCTGGATGGAGTGAGCCCGGGAATCTTGGTCCTTCCAGCGAGTTTGCCTTTCACTATCTTGTAGGCTTTTCCCCATGGATTCTCGTCAAGAAGAGCCAGCAGGTCCTCTCAGCACTTCTTCTTGGCACGCTTTATTTCTAGGGCCAGGTCTTTTTTCGCCTTTTTATATTCGTCGTGTGCTGTGTCGTCATCTTCTGGGGCCGCTTGTCGTTTTCGAGTCCTTTGGCAGATCCGTCGTTTGTTGTTGGCGGCCTTCCTGAGGGCAGCGATCTCAGGGCTCCACCAATGGACGGGTCTTTGTCAGCTCTTTCCTCTTCTCGACATGGAGGCGTCGCACGATGTTATTATTGCTTCCATAAGCTGGTCCGCTCCACCCCCTTCCTTCACGAGGAAGGATTCCAACAGCCTGGCCCTGTCCATTTTATACTGCTGCCAACCCCTGGTGATCGCGTCTGTTGGGCCAAAGCTGTCCTCCATCGTGAACAAGACATATTTATGATCGCTCAATGTCTCTTCGTCAAGGACCCTCCATTGGGATATTTTGCGGAGGGTCCGGGAGGGGGCCAAGGTGAAGTCGAGTATCGAGCTCGAACCGTTCCTCTCGAAGGTCGGAGTGTTTCCGACGTTCGCCACCAGGATGTCGGTTGCAGTCAGAGCCATCAGAAGCATCTCGCCCCTCTCGTCGGTGTAGGGGGAGCCCTATGCGGGCGACTTGGCGTTGAAATCGCCGCCCACGATGACGTCTCCGTAGTCGTCCGTCCGGTTGGCCGCGTGAGCTATCAGGTCGTCCAGCTGTTGTTGGAATAGTCTGAACGGGTCGTTTGGGGAGAAGTAGCAGCTATACACCTTCATTTCCCCCCTCGCACCCTCGCCCACGCAAAGCCCAGACCCGCACCACTTTCCTCGATGTCCATTGCCGTCGGCAGGTAGATAGCAGCTCAGCCGGTGTCGTCCTTGATGAGGTTGGCCGATCTCTGTAGATTCGGTTCGGACAGCAGGACTATGTCGACTTCTCTAGCTTTGGCGGTGGCTTGCAAGAGGTCCTGTGCGGAAATGGAGGTGTGCAGGTTCGCTTGTAAAAACCGGACGGGTTTCTTCCTAGGGGGGTTTACGAGAACTCCCTTTCGTGTCCAGCGGTTTAAAAATCCTTATTTCACGCCGAGCTGGAGCTCTTACGCGCCGGGCTGTGGAAGGCCGCGTTGGTTTCGCGGACCCTTTGGATGTTTCCTTCTCTTTCCGTCGCGCACTATCTTCGGAATCCCACCAGATCTTGGTGCACATATACGGCAGTCTCTCCCCTATCTACATAGCTGGATACGTTTATAGAAAGTAGTTGGTCGTATTCGACGGGGAGGCCGGCACTTCTAATTCTCTGCCGCAGATTCTGGGGTGAGTTGTCCCGGAAGCACGTCTGCTCGCTCTTATCGTGGGAGTACGCGAGGTACAGCCGTACTGCGTCGCGCACTCCTTCTTCCGCCAGCCTGGACACCACGTATTTGTGGTCAAACTCGTCCTTCTCTATCTTGGCAGCGGCAGCCCTGGTGGTGATGTCCGCGGTGCGGGATCCGTCCATTGTCTCGTCCTTGTTAACTTCCAGGGTTAACAAAAGCAGGGCCCTCATTAACAACTTTGCACACGGGTCCCTCACCTGCTTGTTACGCCACTGGTTAACCCCTTTGCTACTTCTTGGCTTCTAAAATTCCACTCTTTCTTACGTAGTTTGATGAAAAAAAAATTTTTTTACGCGCTTTTTAGCACAACCATGCCGAATTGGAATTGAACCTATTTATGCCGACTGAAGCATTTAAACCGATATAAACATTCAAGACAACATAAATAAATGCTTCAAAGAAATTAATAAAAAGTTTAATAATAAACAAATCATTCATAAATTAAATGCGGAAATAATTATCTTTAAACATTTTATAACTTCTTGTTATTTGTAGGGTTTCTGTCAAATGGCAATTCAAACTGTCGGGTACGCGCCGAAAAAACATTTTTATGTTTGGAAAAATTGCAAAATTAGATTATTTTGTTTCTGGATTGTTTAGATTTAAACACATAGGTATAAGTTGAGATTGCTTCTTTTCCTGAAAGCAAATTTTCTGTATAATTTGCGCATTTGAGTTTGAGCATTTATTTTGCGACTTTTGAAAAAATTTCTAGTATTTAATAATATGCAGCTTTCATAACAATAGCTGAATGCAAAATTTGTATAGTTCCAGAATTATTCCAAGATTATGCATCTATGAATCAAATCAATCTCATTAAAAATTATGTGTGCAAGCACAAATTAATCATTATTTTATTTTTAAATTCATTTATCACTTCGATCTTCAATATTGTACATTTCAATTTACAAATCATTAACAAATAATCATAATTAAAATATCTTTTGAACATTCAGTGGAATTTTAAGCTGTACAAATGTTATTTTTTCATAATATAATTAATAATTCAAAATAATGCTTAAAAATATTGCATATATTTGAAGTAATTCGAATTTTATCAATTTGGTGGTGCGGTTGGCATCTACATAAAACGTCGCTAGTCATAATGAGATGCGGCACCACGTTTCACGACAGGCGGATGGATTTTCTCGATTAAATATTACACTGACTTCAATTTTTATACAAACTATTTTTCGTCAAGTTCATAATTTTAGAGATATTATTATTATAATATAAAAAAAAACCATAAATTGTCACTTAAACTTAAATCCAAGATTGCGCGATGGCGGACCTCGGAGGGATGGCGATTTTTTTTCTTAGTTAAACAGTGACCTAAAACGAAACTTTCGGCCAAGTTTCATACCTTAACTATTTATTGCAAGGCAAAACCGCCTATTGACTGGACTCCATAATTTATAAAAAAAACAATAAGCAGTCTTTCTAATAATATAACAGGGCCGGTAAACCTAATACTGCGAAAAATTTTGGAAATAATTTCATTTGTTGCTTGCTTTGTAAATGAAACCAGTTTTGCCATTTCTTCATTGGTATACTTATATTTTCACTATATTTTTGATCCAATCCAAATATTTCGCGATGTCGGTAAACACGACGTAATGAGAAGCATCACATTTAAAGTCTTGCTGCAGAGCTACACTGATGGACACCAGACCTCTCAACTGCCATATTGGATTCTTGTGGTTCGAATTTGCCGTGGGAAAGAACATTCCACCACCGGAGTCACCGTTGCACACCGACGTACCTTATTTTTGTTCAATTGTTAGTTGATACCATTTTCTTGTCGTGCAAACTTACCATTTCTAAATCCAGCGCAGTAAGTGGTTGTGGTAGTAAAACGAGAAAAGAACTCGGCAAATGAACGTAAACAGGTATCCTGGGATACTACCGGCATTTTTGTTTGCATTAACTGATCGGTTATCTTTCCAGTTTCGTCAAATCCCCATCCCACCACGGTTCCTGTAAATTTTACCTCGTAAACTTTAATATAAATATAACTTTAGTTTAAAAACCTTGCTTGTGAACAATGTCGTTCAGATCAACCGATTCCTGCCACAAACACACCGGTCGAACGTAATCGTTAAATTCTGCAGGTTTTCCTAATTTTAATAAAGCAATATCATTGGAGTAGAAGTGTGCGTTGTAAGCTGGATGCACTATAATTTCGGATATTTGTCTGTCTTGTATTCCTTTATTGGAAAATCGCTGTAAGTAATGTTTTCCTGAAAAAATACAAATATACTTGGTTACAACTGAGCATTCTCTCGTGACACCTACCTAAATAGACGAGCAAATAGTCTGGGTTCAAAGGTGTTGCTGATCGCCTTCTTGCGACGCAATGGGCTACCGTAATTACAAAAGTTTGAGATATTAAAGATGCTCCGCAAATGTAGGCCAAATCAATTCCTTTCGTGTGGTATATGGCTACATGCCACGGGTATTCCCCTTCGTTCGTTGGCTGACCGTGAGAGATCAATGGCTTCGGCCGAGCCTGTAAGCAGTTATCAGTAATTCATAATTCTACTAACGGCGAAGTGGCGACGGCGAAAGATTTACATCAAACGAACGCCATCACGCGGAATAATATTAAGTTAATCTAATACGTATAGTTGGTACAAAAAGTAAAAGTAGTACTTTAATAGTCACTAAATTAAATTTAATTATTATTTTTTAAGTTTTGCAGAAGCAAATGTATTTTTTGTAGTTGAACTTACCGCAACCGTTCCACATATCTCGTTAATATTAGATCCTTTATTATTATTCTGTATCGGTCGATTAAAAACATTATAGAGATCGCTCATGAAAAAGTCATTTTCGTCGGAAGACGCAGGTTTTTGAACGAGAATGCCTCCACTCTGATCTGGCCTAGTCCTGTATCAAGAAAATATTTAACTGGATTGATTTTAAAAGTGGAACTTTTCTTTTACATAATTTGGTAGACAGGATTCGGCCGTGCCACTGGTTCCACTTGATCACTGGTCTGAAGTTTTGGAGCCTCCGTAGATGTTGCTGCAAGCCCTCCTTCTGGACACACCGTTTTTGCGTTAATTCGATATGATATCAGCTTGGGTGGCGGATCTGCAGGATTGTACCTGATGAAGAATCGGACCGTTTGAGGCACGTGTGCTTTTAAACCTATTTCTCTGTTTTCTATGAGGTAATCCGTTTCGCCTCTGCGGATCACCTTACCAAACCAATTCTAAAATATTTGACGTGACGGATTTAAGTTATACTTAAAGGATAATCTCAACTTACGCCCAGTTGCAGTGACGGCCTGTCGAAATTTAATCTTAACCAGGTTCCTACTAAGTCGGTGTCGCTAAGCAGAGTTACGATTCCATACCACCTATCAGTCTCGCTGCCTTTGGCTTCGTATACGAAAAGACGCGGACATGGAGATGGCCAATCATCTTGCGACTTTACGAACGAAACAAAAGTAAATCCAAATAAAAGAGCTAAACAATAAGTCCAGTCCATATCGAAAATGACGGACGAGGCCGTTGGAATTTAAACTTTCCAAATTAGTTTTGTTTGGGTTTCTCCAATTTGCTTCTTTTCTATCTAAATTTAAATATTATTAATTCATACGAGGTCGTCATAAAGTAATTATAATGAATTAATAACCGGTTTTGGTTTATGATATACTTCACCACAATTTTTGCTTTATAATAATTACTGTGATAACCAAGTAAACTTAACATTTTAACATTTAAAATTTTTTTAAATTAAATTTAAATCTAGTTTTCAAGCATTTTTTATGTACGTATTTATGTATGTACTTACAAAATTATTGGATTACACTCAAAATTCCACAGTATTCTTAAACCAGTTTATCAGAACTGAACACCGATGGTTTTTTGTAAATATCTTATAATCACGTGTTCATTTTTTTTTTTCAATAAAATAGATATCCAAATTAATCATCTCGTTTTTGTAGTCTTGTTATCGAAAAAATGTTTTCTGAGAAGAAGTTTTTTTTTGAAAATTTAAATTTATTATAAACTTTTCTATCCAGACCCGGATTGGGAGAATTCTTCGGCCTGGGCTCCATCCATGAACCCCAATCTCACGCTCAATTGTTATTAATAAATATGGACTTTATCCGTTAGCTGTCTACCACTGACGCCACGAATAGATTAACGAGAAATATTTTAATAAAAAGATTACTTTTTTTTATAAATTATTATTTTTTTACATGTTAAATAAATTAATAATTGAAAAAACTTTCTATTTTTTGGAATAACTATTCAAATTATTTCAATTAGTTTGCTACACGTGAATTCAGCTGTTTCGAAATTCTGTTTCTCATCAGGCAAACCTGGAATAATATTTCTAACGCGAACGGTATCAAAAAAGGGCGTTTCTAGAAAATAAGTGGCGGAAAGCTGAATTTTTGCACAAACGTAGTTTTTGTATTTCTTAATAATAAGAACTGAAAGTTACCCGTCGATCCGAGTTCCGCTAACAATTCTACGCGGGGTCATAGGTGTGCTGCAAATATCTTTTTAGCTGCTAATTTTTCGGAAAAAGTAGAAGTGAACAAATTTGTAGCTCTTAAAATTTCCTACAAAAAACATTTATATCTATTTTCAGTGCAATTAACTGTTACGATAATAATTCAATTCCTAGTCAGAATTTCTCAAAAATTTCCTTTCCACCTTCGAGATTGATTTCAAAACAGGTTTTTCAAAATTTTTAATTTTAAACTCAATTAAAATTAAGACGGCATAATAAAAAAATAAACAAAACAAAAAATAAAAAAACAAAAAAACAAAATAAAAAAGACCAATATTAGATCATCGGGGATACTGAAGAAAAAAGCAGAATACCAGCACTAATAAAACTATACAATCCAAAAGGAAGAAGGAATATCGAACGACCGCGAAAAGGATGGGCAACAGACAGCAGAGCCTAATGTGAAAAGTGAAGAATTTTTTATTTTTAATCTGTATTTATATCTTTCATCTTTCCTCTTTAATCATTACTTTTTCATCTTTACTCTTTTGTCTTTAATCTTTAATTATTAATATTTAATCTGTAATCTTTGATAATTAATCTCCAATTCTTTAATCTCTAATCTCTAATCTTCATTCGTTAATATTTGATCTTCAATCTTCAATTTTTAAACTTGAATCTTTAAGCTTTGTTCTTCAATCTTCAATTTTTAATTTTCAAAATTTTCAATCTTCACAATCTTCAATTTTTAATCTCTAATCTTTAATCATTAATCTCCAATTCTTTAATTTTCCATCTTTAATCTTCAATTTTCAAAATCTTAAGTCTTCAAAATCTTCAATCTTTAAACTTCAATCTTCAAAATCTTCAATCATTAATAATTAATCTCCAGTTCTTTAATCTCTAATCTTTAATCTCTAATCCTTAATCTCAAATCTTCATTCGTTCATCTTTGATTTTTGATCTTCAATCTTCAAAATCTTCTATATTCAAAATCTTCAATCTTTAATCTTCAATTTTTAAAGTCTTCCATCTTTGATCTTCAGTCTTAAGTCTTCAGTCTTCCATCCTCGATTTTCGATCTTCAATCCTCTATTTTCGATCTTCAATTTTTAATCAATTAATCTTCAATCTTCAAACTTCAAACTTCAAACTTCAAACTTCAAACTTCAAACTTCAAACTTCAAACTTCAAACTTCAAACTTCAATCTTCAATCTTTAGTCTTCAATCTTCAATTTTTAACGTCCAAAACGTGATGATGATGATGATGATGATGACCTATAATTTGTCAGTTCCTACATTTGTCTGTTCAACATTGTGGTTAGCTTTTGTTACCTTGTGGGTTATAATGTAAAATATGTCATTTGGTCAGACAAAGTACATACATGTTAATGTTCATACTATTGTCAATATACATAATGATTTTATCATTTAAGTTTATGTTGCATTTTGCATAAAGCGTAATCGGTAAAATCCCCAACGTGGAACCAAAAGGATCAAGTTTCGTGGTTATGCTTTTTATAACAAAATTCGGACAATAACCCAAAGGTTTAATCTTATTTCATCAAATGCCTGCGACTCACAAGAGTTCTACAATGGACACTGTTGGGCAGTTAAGCAGTTACCTATAAGGTCTCCTGTGAGTTTTGCTACCTGGTCAGTAAAGCTCGCCCGCACAATGTTCTCATAACGATTAAAACTTATAATTTAAATAATCATGATCATTGAAGTCAATAACACGTACCTTTGGAATATATTAATTATAAACATAATTTACCTTAGATTGCTGAACCGCAATGTAAGAATCATAATTATAAAATATTGAATTTAAACAAGAAATTATAAGTAGCTGTTGTAAAGACACGTGTTGATCGCTTCGCTTCACAAAATGGTTTCCTCATCTCCTTTTACCGTTCTCCCTCTCGTTGATCACTTTCTCTCCCCACCCATTTAATTCATGGTGGTGGTTCATCCCCTGGTTGCATACAATGTATCATCTAGTGCCATATAGTGCATTATTTCCAGCGTGCCAAATACGTATTTGGTAGTAATTTCTAATGATTTAAAATCGTTCATTAAGCTTCAAAATAAATAACTACGTTTATAACATTACAATCTCTAATCTCTAATCTTTAATCTTTAATCTTTAATCTTTAATCTTTAATCTTTAATCTTTAATCTTTAATCTTTAATCTTTAATCTTTAATCAAAATAAATAAAAACAAAATTCAAAATAAATAACTACGTTTATAACATTACAATCTCTAATCTCTAATCTTTAATCTTTAATCTTTAATCTTTAATCTTTAATCTTTAATCTTTAATCTTTAATCTTTAATCTTTAATCTTTAATCTTTAATCTTTAATCTTTAATCTTTAATCTTTAATCTTTAATCTTTAATCTTTAATCTTTAATCTTTAATCTTTAATCTTTAATCTTTAATCTTTAATCTTTAATCTTTAATCTTTAATCTTTAATCTTTAATCTTTAATCTTTAATCTTTAATCTTTAATCTTTAATCTTTAATCTTTAATCTTTAATCTTTAATCTTTAATCTTTAATCTTTAATCTTTAATCTTTAATCTTTAATCTTTAATCTTTAATCTTTAATCTTTAATCTTTAATCTTTAATCTTTAATCTTTAATCTTTAATCTTTAATCTTTAATCTTTAATCTTTAATCTTTAATCTTTAATCTTTAATCTTTAATCTTTAATCTTTAATCTTTAATCTTTAATCTTTAATCTTTAATCTTTAATCTTTAATCTTTAATCTTTAATCTTTAATCTTTAATCTTTAATCTTTAATCTTTAATCTTTAATCTTTAATCTTTAATCTTTAATCTTTAATCTTTAATCTTTAATCTTTAATCTTTAATCTTTAATCTTTAATCTTTAATCTTTAATCTTTAATCTTTAATCTTTAATCTTTAATCTTTAATCTTTAATCTTTAATCTTTAATCTTTAATCTTTAATCTTTAATCTTTAATCTTTAATCTTTAATCTTTAATCTTTAATCTTTAATCTTTAATCTTTAATCTTTAATCTTTAATCTTTAATCTTTAATCTTTAATCTTTAATCTTTAATCTTTAATCTTTAATCTTTAATCTTTAATCTTTAATCTTTAATCTTTAATCTTTAATCTTTAATCTTTAATCTTTAATCTTTAATCTTTAATCTTTAATCTTTAATCTTTAATCTTTAATCTTTAATCTTTAATCTTTAATCTTTAATCTTTAATCTTTAATCTTTAATCTTTAATCTTTAATCTTTAATCTTTAATCTTTAATCTTTAATCTTTAATCTTTAATCTTTAATCTTTAATCTTTAATCTTTAATCTTTAATCTTTAATCTTTAATCTTTAATCTTTAATCTTTAATCTTTAATCTTTAATCTTTAATCTTTATTCTTTATTCTTTAATCTTTAATCTTTAATCTTTAATCTTTAATCTTTAATCTTTAATCTTTACTCTCTACTCTCTAATCTCTAATCTTTAATCTCTAATCTCTAGTATTTTATCTGTAATCTCTAGTCTTTAATCTCAATCTCTAATATACATTTCTTTAATTTCTCTTTCTTTAATCTCTAATCTTTTATCTCTAATCTCTAGTCTTCATCTTTAATCTATAATCTGTTTTTACTTTTTCACTTGTTATATAATTTATAAAAAAACATTAATTTAACCATATCAATATTTTAGAAAACCCAAAAAATGCACTAAACACTTTTTAGAACTAAAATGTTTAAAAGTTAGCACATGTAAAATACACTGTAAGTATTCGCAAACGTTTTCACCATACTATGGCATCATCAGGCGATGAATTAGAAAGAAAATTAAGAGAGAATCCTTTAAATATTGTTCCGAGTGGTAGGGGGAGGTTTTTATAAGAAAAGAAGGGACATTTTGAAAGTTATTACAAAAAAGGGGGGGGGGTTATAACTTATTGAAAATGTTTAATAAAGGTGAATTATTTAAATCCGATTGACTATTTAACAACAAAGGTGAATATTTTAATTTATTTATTTCTAAAGCTTCTAAAAATTCTAATTTTTTACTTTTTGGTTCTACATGTAAAATTTCATAATTTCCTTGTTTATGGTTGGTATCCAATAAATGTTTCGCGAAAGTAGATTTTCCATCCGCAAGTCTGTGGGATCGCGAGTGTTCTTTAAATCGTGTTTGGAAAGATCTACCTGTATGACCGATATATTTTTGAGAGCATTCGCAAGTGAGCTCATAAACTCCTGATTTAGTTAAAATATCTGACTTTGATTTAGCGTTATTAATGAATTTTTTAAGTTTATTGTCTGTTCTAAAAGCTATATTGAAATTATGTTGATTCAAATATTTGACAATTTTTTCTGACTTGTTTCCGAGAAAAGTAACTACGTTAAAATTTACGTTAGATTTATTATGAATAGTGGGGTATATTGAATTGACTAGTTGTTTATGTTTAATCTGACTAAGTAAATTATCAATCAATTTGACCTGGTATCCATTAGAAGTCGCGATAAATTTAATTCTATCTAATTCTTTTTGAAAATTTTCTTTACTGAGAGGAATTTTGGTTAAACGATTCAGAAAAGCACGAAAAGAGGCAATTTTATGTGAAAAGGGGTGCTCAGAGCTGTTATGAATAACCGATCCAGCTTCTGTTGGTTTATGAAAGATATCAAATGAAAGAATGTTGTTAATTTTAGAGATTGTGAGGTCGAGGTAGTTAATCTTATTATTAACTTCAATTTCTTTAGTGAATTTAATATTCGCGTGTTGTTTATTAATAAAATTGAAAAGTTTATCTAATTGTCTAAGGGACCCATTGAAACAAATAAAAATATCGTCAACATATCTATACCAATAAATTATGAACTTTTTAAATGCAGAATTGAGAATTTTAGTTTCGAGGTGATCCATAAAAATATCAGCTAATAAACAGGACAGGGGATTTCCCATAGGTAAACCATCTTTTTGAAGGTAAAATTTGTTATTAAATTTAAAATAGTTTTGCTTAAGGCAAACATCTAAGGCGATTAAAATTTCTTGAATAATTAAAGGGTTCGTTTTGTTATTAACTAAAAGTTCTCGTATTATGTTTAAGGTGTCTTTTATGGGAACGCTTGGGAAAAGATTAGTGACATCGAAAGATACAAATTTATGGGAATTTTTAAGAGTTACGTTATGCAATTTATTAACGAGATCTAATGAATTTTTTACGGTATGTTTAGGTTCAAATTTTGTGTAATATTTAATGATATCTATAAGTTTAGAAGCTAAATTTCTACAAGGTGCATTAATATAACTGACTACTGGTCTAATGGGATTTCCAGTTTTATGCAATTTTACAAGACCATAAAGCCCGGGAGCTTGTGGATTCATACAACTTAGGAAATACCTGTCCTTTTTTGAAAAGATAATCTCGGTATTGTTAATAACTTCTTTGACCTGGGCTTGAAATTTTGAAGTAGGATCATTTTTAATTACGGAAAAATTTTTTCTGGTTTAATGAAATCTTCGACTTTTTTAATATAATCATTATTATGAATACAAACTACGGTATTACCTTTATCGGCTTTTGTAAAAATTAATTCTGAATATTTCGCGAGTTTACGTATAGATAAAGCAGTTTTTTCTTCGCGTGAAGAACGAGAAGAAATATTATTATGTGATACATTCTTAATTAGATTAGTTAATTGTAATTTATGCAACAGAGGGTTGTCATTAGTTTTGTTAATAGCTACTTCACATTCAACTGCTAGTTTTTCTAATTTAGTTTTAGTTACTACAGAAGGAATATTATATTTAAATCAAACCCCAAGTAGAATTAATTAACAAAGGATTTAAATATAATATTCCTTCTGTAGTAACTAAAACTAAATTAGAAAAACTAGCAGTTGAATGTGAAGTAGCTATTAACAAAACTAATGACAACCCTCTGTTGCATAAATTACAATTAACTAATCTAATTAAGAATGTATCACATAATAATATTTCTTCTCGTTCTTCACGCGAAGAAAAAACTGCTTTATCTATACGTAAACTCGCGAAATATTCAGAATTAATTTTTACAAAAGCCGATAAAGGTAATACCGTAGTTTGTATTCATAATAATGATTATATTAAAAAAGTCGAAGATTTCATTAAACCAGAAAAAATTTTTCCGTAATTAAAAATGATCCTACTTCAAAATTTCAAGCCCAGGTCAAAGAAGTTATTAACAATACCGAGATTATCTTTTCAAAAAAGGACAGGTATTTCCTAAGTTGTATGAATCCACAAGCTCCCGGGCTTTATGGTCTTGTAAAATTGCATAAAACTGGAAATCCCATTAGACCAGTAGTCAGTTATATTAATGCACCTTGTAGAAATTTAGCTTCTAAACTTATAGATATCATTAAATATTACACAAAATTTGAACCTAAACATACCGTAAAAAATTCATTAGATCTCGTTAATAAATTGCATAACGTAACTCTTAAAAATTCCCATAAATTTGTATCTTTCGATGTCACTAATCTTTTCCCAAGCGTTCCCATAAAAGACACCTTAAACATAATACGAGAACTTTTAGTTAATAACAAAACGAACCCTTTAATTATTCAAGAAATTTTAATCGCCTTAGATGTTTGCCTTAAGCAAAACTATTTTAAATTTAATAACAAATTTTACCTTCAAAAAGATGGTTTACCTATGGGAAATCCCCTGTCCTGTTTATTAGCTGATATTTTTATGGATCACCTCGAAACTAAAATTCTCAATTCTGCATTTAAAAAGTTCATAATTTATTGGTATAGATATGTTGACGATATTTTTATTTGTTTCAATGGGTCCCTTAGACAATTAGATAAACTTTTCAATTTTATTAATAAACAACACGCGAATATTAAATTCACTAAAGAAATTGAAGTTAATAATAAGATTAACTACCTCGACCTCACAATCTCTAAAATTAACAACATTCTTTCATTTGATATCTTTCATAAACCAACAGAAGCTGGATCGGTTATTCATAACAGCTCTGAGCACCCCTTTTCACATAAAATTGCCTCTTTTCGTGCTTTTCTGAATCGTTTAACCAAAATTCCTCTCAGTAAAGAAAATTTTCAAAAAGAATTAGATAGAATTAAATTTATCGCGACTTCTAATGGATACCAGGTCAAATTGATTGATAATTTACTTAGTCAGATTAAACATAAACAACTAGTCAATTCAATATACCCCACTATTCATAATAAATCTAACGTAAATTTTAACGTAGTTACTTTTCTCGGAAACAAGTCAGAAAAAATTGTCAAATATTTGAATCAACATAATTTCAATATAGCTTTTAGAACAGACAATAAACTTAAAAAATTCATTAATAACGCTAAATCAAAGTCAGATATTTTAACTAAATCAGGAGTTTATGAGCTCACTTGCGAATGCTCTCAAAAATATATCGGTCATACAGGTAGATCTTTCCAAACACGATTTAAAGAACACTCGCGATCCCACAGACTTGCGGATGGAAAATCTACTTTCGCGAAACATTTATTGGATACCAACCATAAACAAGGAAATTATGAAATTTTACATGTAGAACCAAAAAGTAAAAAATTAGAATTTTTAGAAGCTTTAGAAATAAATAAATTAAAATATTCACCTTTGTTGTTAAATAGTCAATCGGATTTAAATAATTCACCTTTATTAAACATTTTCAATAAGTTATAACCCCCCCCCCTTTTTTGTAATAACTTTCAAAATGTCCCTTCTTTTCTTATAAAAACCTCCCCCTACCACTCGGAACAATATTTAAAGGATTCTCTCTTAATTTTCTTTCTAATTCATCGCCTGATGATGCCATAGTATGGTGAAAACGTTTGCGAATACTTACAGTGTATTTTACATGTGCTAACTTTTAAACATTTTAGTTCTAAAAAGTGTTTAGTGCATTTTTTGGGTTTTCTAAAATATTGATATGGTTAATATCGAGTTACACTACCTAAACCACGTATCAATTGATTAAACATTAATTTTTCTAACAATATATGTATACAAGTTTTCTGAGTTTTCCAATTATATTATTTATAATTATATTTTAACTATATTTTTTATCCAATTCAAATATTTCGCGGAGTCCGTAAATACGACGTAATAAGAGGCATCGCATTTAAGTTCATTCTGTAGAGCTACACTGATGGACACCAAACCTCTCAACTGCCACACTGGATTCTTTTGGTTCGAATTCGCATTGGGAAAAACCATCCCACCACCGGAATCACCGTTGCACACTGACGTACCTAAATTTCTTAATCTGTTAGTTGATACAGTTTACCAACCATCAAACTTACCATTTCTAAATCCAGCGCAGTAAGTATTTGCAGAAGTAAACCGCGAATAAAAGTCCGGAAACGAACGAATACAAGTCTCCTGGGACACTACTGGCATTTTAGTTTGCATTAACTGTTCGGTCACCTTTCCAGTTTGGTCGAATCCCCATCCCACTACGGTACCTGCAAATTTTACCTACTAACTTTCAATATAAAGAAAAAAATGATTTTAAAAACCTTGTTTGTCTAAAATACTATTCAGGTCGGCCGATTCCTGCCACAAACACACCGGTCGAACGTAATCGCTAAAATCTGCAGGATTTTCTAATTTCAATAAAGCTATATCGTTGGAGTACGTGTTCGCATTGTAATCCGGATGCGGTATAATTTCAGATATTTGCCTATCTTGTATTCCTCGATTGGAAAATCTCTTTAAGTAATGCATTCCTTAAAATAAAGAAAGATAACTACTTGAGTATTCCGTCTTGACACTTACCTAAATAGACTACCAAATGGTCTGGGTTCAACGGCGTTACGGATTGCCGTTTGGTGACGCAATGACCTGCCGTGATAACAAAAGATTTGGATATTAAGGATGATCCGCAAATGTAAGTCAAATCAATTCCTTTGGTATGAAATATGGCTACATGCCAAGGGTATTCCCCTTCGTTTGTTGGCTGACCGTGAGTTATCAACGGTCTAGGTCGAGCCTGCAAAAATTACTTTTGTCATTCAGGTTCAATTGGTCATCCTGGCGTGATCGATAATCATCTGTTGGTACTTCATACTTAAAGAACTTACCACAACCGTTCCACATATCTCGTTAATATTCTGTTCCTTCTTCATATTTTTTTGTATCGGACGATTAAACAAATTATAAAGTTCGCTCATAAAAAAGTCATCTTCTCCGGAAGACACAGGTACTTGACCAAAAATATTTCCACCCTGATCTGGTTTGTTCCTGCACCAAGAAAATATTTAGTTGTATTTAGTATTTCAAAAATTGAACTTTCTTTATACAAAGTTTCGTCGACAAGATTGGGCCGTTCTCCTGATTCCACTTGACTGCTGGTTTGAAGTTCTGGAGCCGAAGTAGTTGTTTCTGTGGTTCCCCGTTCTGGGCATACTGGATTTGCGTTAAGTCGGAACGATACCAACTTGGGTGGCGGATCTGCAGGATTATACTTGATGAAGAATCGGACCGATTGGGGCACGTGTGCTTTTAAACCTACGTCTCGGTTTTCTATGAGGTAATCCGTGCTGCCTCTGGGGATTACCTTACCAAACCAGTTCTACAAAATTTGATTTGACGGATTTAAGTTCGACTTAAACTGTTAAGTTATACTTACGCCCAGTTGCAGTGACGGCCTATCGAAATTTAATCTTAACCAAGTTCCAACTAAGTCGGTGTCGCTAAGCAGAGTTACGATTCCGTACCACTTATCAGTCTCGCTGCCTTTGGCTTCGTATACGAAGAGACGCGGACATGGAGATTGCATGTGGTCATGCGTCTTTACGAACGAAACAATAGAAAATGCAAATATAAGCGCTAAACAATAAGTCCGGTCCATATCGGAACGAAGGACGAAGCTGTTGAAATTTTAGTCTTTGGTTTCTCCAATTTGATTCTTTTCCTACTAAAATTTAAATAAGTGTTAATTATTTCATGCAAGGTCATCGTAAAACAATTACTAATTTTAAAAACCGGTTCTGATTTATTAAAAATAAAATGATGTAGATACTTTAAAAATATTTGTATTTTCTTTAAGCGAGTTTTTGCTCTAGAATTAGAATAACAGTAATAAATAAGTGAATTTTGCAATTTGAAATTAAATTGAAAAATAAAATAGTTAATTTGTACTTACAAAATTCCTGGATTACAGACAAAATCCCACGATGATCAGAAACCAGTTTTACAAAACTGAACAACGTTGATTTTTTTAAATATCAGGTATTCACATATTATACTCTTTTTTAAATAAAATCAAATTAATCATTTTATTTTTATGGTATTGTTGTTATCGAAATTTTATTGGGAGCTTCCCAATAACCTCTGAAGCGGAAAACGAGTTCTTCTTTTGAATATTTGAAATTAGTAGATAACTAACCTGTTTGATCATCTCTTGATGATTTGGAATCTACGTATCAACTGCATTTATTTTCTATTACTTCCTTAATATCAGGATAAATGAAAAAAAATTCATGAGGATAGCAAAAGTCAAAATGTGCGCTTTGGAAAGCCTCCCGCTGACAACTGAAGATATAAGGGCGGAAGGAGGTCTTAGAAAATTATGTGAATTTTGAGAATTGCATTGTTCAGCAATTCTGGTTTGGTTCATTAAAAAATTATAGTTTTATTTATATTAATAATATAATAGTGCGGAGTTTGACACTTTCGATTTTGAATAGACGAAAATAAAAAAAATCAATTTAATTTAAAATTTACTTGTTTGTTAAAATCCTTTCTTTTATCTTGAATTTATCTAAGATGTTTACTTAAAATAATAATTAATTCCCAAAAAAAAAACCAATAGGCCCCGCACCACAGATTCAGCCTATGGGTCTACACACCTTAAATACGGTCCTGTCAGCAGTATGGCGTAAAGCCTACATCGGTCGACTTCCCATGGGAAGCGGGTAACCGCGGTTCCAATCCTGGTGGAGTCGACTACACTGCTGTGATCTTAAAAAGCCCAAGATAGATCTGTGGGTATCCCTCGGGTGGCAATGCCAAACCACCGAGGTAATTTTGCCAAGAAAACCTACAATAGATCACAAACACTTCTGTAAAGAAGAAGTTAAGTGGGAATTCGGAAGCTAGTGGGTACAGTATTACTTTTTTGGAACTGATAGCTCCTGAATTAGTAGAATTTTTACATTTTGTTATTGAATTATTTTTACATCTAAACAGTGTCCGTTTCTCCTGTAAAAATTAAAAATTGATATTTTAAACTTACCGCCCTTTGCCATCTATGGTCGTCACAGTCAAAGAAAGACCATGCAAACCTATTACTACACTGAAAAAATTGTTTTTAACCAATAAATTTATTTATTAAACTTTCATAAATAAAATTAACAAATTCATTAAAACAATGAACAAATTCATAAATACAAAGAACAATTCATAGACATTATGGATATTCGTCATTAATACTATGAAATCTTCATAATAATCGTGAGTTGTAGTTCATTGGTTGAAATTTCATTGATTTAATGTAACTTTAATTGACATTTCATTGTATATAATATGACATTTCTTGGTTCAGTGTAAACAGTGATTTCACCAATTTATAGACAGGTTATTTTATCTGTTTTATCCGTTAGCCGTCGACCAATGACGCGCATGAAGGGATTAACGAGATTCAGTCACCATAATTAACATAATTTTTTTGAACAGAGCAAACAGCATCCTTAAAAAAAAAGCTTTATGTAATATAACAATGTCAAAGTGATATGAACTTCAAATATTTTTTCGGCTTTTGGATTATCTTTTCTAAATCAAAAAGAATCATTTTGAAAAACATAAAAAAAATTTTATTTTGTATTTTATTAAACTGATTTTCAAATTAAAAATTTTTTTGCGGACCAGTAGGTTGGCGACTAATAATAATTAATATGACCAGGGGTCATTTAAATTAATTTAAAATTTTTTCTGTATGTCCTGAGTGTTTTACCTTTTTTCTCAGTCAGTGGAAACTAGTTCCTCTTCAGTTTTGGTATGTACGTAAATAAATAGCTAAGGGTGCACTGGAGGGTATCGCACTCAAATGTGGGGGGTTAGTTAGGAGTTTTAGCGAGTATTTCTCGGTATTGCCCCTCATCGAGGCGCATGAATGGATTAAAGTGATTTTTGTTGTTGATTTTTGAGTTGGAAGAAAAATACTCGGGTGGATTTTTCTTCCAACTCACCCTTTTTTGCCATCTCTGAGCTGTTTCGTGTCCTATTTTATTGCATACCCCTTAGTTTGCCAACAGCTAGATTGTAGCTCAATCAATATTTTAAATTGTAATAATAAATAAATTTCTGCGATTCTGCGAAAGCAGCTTTTTCGGAGCTTTTTCAAAGCTGCAAACATGTTGTTAAGCGTCTAGACCTTCTTGAATTTTAAATTTTTTTGGTCCCGCTTCGGAAATGTTTTTACGCAGTGAAACGCCCCACTTTAAGTTATGTAAAACCTTTATGTTGCATGTTATCTAGTAATGCTCTTATTAAAATATTTCTCGTTAATCTATTCATGCGGGTCAGTGATACGCAGCTAATTCTAATGGATCAAGTCCATATTTATTAATGATAAATATTGAGAGTGAGATTGGGGTTCATGGTTGGAGGCCCAGACCGAAAAACTCTTTCACTCCGGGTCTGGATAGAACAGTTAATAATAAATTCATATTTTCAAAAAGAAAATACTCAATTTCAGAAAACATTTCGATAACAAAAAGATTATAAAAATGAGATGATTATTGATGATTGGGTATCTATTTTATTAAAAAAAATATCACGTGATTACGAGATATTTACAAAAAACCTTCGGAGTTCAGTTCTGATAAACTGGTTTTTGAACACTGTGGGATTTTGAGTGTAATCCAGAAATTTTGTAAGTACACACATAACAGATATTTGAAAACTAGATCTAAATTTAATTTTAAAAAAATTTTAAATGTTGAGTTAACTTAGTTATCACAGTTATAAAGCAAAAATTGTAGTGAAGTAAGTACATCACTTTATTTTTAATAAATCAGAACCGGTTTCTAAAATTCATTATAATTATTTTATGATGGTCTTGCATGAATTAATAATATTAAATTTAGAGAGAAAAAGAAACCAATTGGAGAAACCCGAACAAAGCTAACATTAAATAGTTTAAATTCCAACAGCCTCGTCCGTAAATTTCGATATGGACCGGACTTATTGTTTAGCCCTTTTATTTGGATTTTCTTTTGTTTCCTTCGTTAAGTCGCAAGATGATTGGCAATCTCCATGTCCGCGTCTCTTCGTATACGAAGCCAAAGGCAGCGAGACTGATAGGTGGTATGGAATCGTAACTTTGCTCAGCGACACCGACTTAGTAGGAACCTGGTTAAGATTAAATTTCGACAGGCCGTCACTGCAACTGGGCGTAAGTTGAGATTATCCTTTAAGTATAACTTAAATCTGTCACGTCAAATATTTTAGAATTGGTTTGGTAAGGTGATCCGCAGAAACGAATCGGATTACCTCATAGAAAACAGACAAATAGGTTTAAAAGCCCACGTGCCCCAAACGGTCCGTTTCTTCATCAGGTACAATCCTGCAGATCCGCCACCCAAGCTGGTATCATATCGAATTAACGCAAAAACGGTATGTCCAGAAGGAGGGCTTGCAGCAACATCTACTGAGGCTCCAAAACTTCAGACCAGTGATCAAGTGGAACCAGTGGCACGGCCGAATCCTGTCGACCAAACTATGTAAAAAGAAAGTTCCACTTTTAAAATCAATCCAGTTAAATATTTTCTTGATACAGGACTAGGCCAGATCAGAGTGGAGGCATTCTCGTTCAAAAACCTGCGTCTTCCGACGAAAATGACTTTTTCATGAGCGATCTCTATAATGTTTTTAATCGACCGATACAGAATAATAATAAAGGATCTAATATTAACGAGATATGTGGAACGGTTGCGGTAAGTTCAATTACAGACGAGTCACAAAAATTACTACTTTAGCGCCAGTTGTCGCCGTCACTAAAGTGAAACAATTGCTTTAAAAAGTGAAACCCGAAGTTTGACGTTTAGGTACCATCGGTTGGGTCTAACGGCAGCAACATTAAAACAAAATAAAAACAAAAGCAACCTAAATTACAAAAATTGTTTATAAATATCTAGCCTCCATTACAAACTAATTCCCGTGCCACGCTCAAAATTGAGCAAAGGGATTGATGGTGATAATCCCAATCTCAGGGTAAAATAGGCAATGCCCTGGCTAGCTACTAAAATAAAAATAAAGGTGGTTGATGAGTTTTAAAACTGATAAAAATAATAATTGGGAGGGTTGAATGTTTTGCCCTTGGCGCCACGTGGTTAAAAATCAACCTCCCAAGGCGTGCTACTACCTGAACCTCGAACGGTAGGGTACTAAAACTCAAAAAAAGGAAAAGTGAAAGTGGTACAAGAATATACACTTGAATTGGTTAACGTGATTATATTGAATAGTAAAAATAGCGCCAAATTTCGGTTTTATCTAACCCAAAAAAAAAAAATGGTAACAAAAAGTCGCGAATAGCTTTTCTTGCGAAAAAAGCTATATGTGGTCTTACACAAAGTTTATACAATCAACTCCAATTAGGAGGCAAAAACAATTTCGTGACTGATGGTGGTAAATATAGTTTAACCAAAATTACGGCGCAGGGCGTAACAAAAATAATCAATAACAATTCCAACATAATTTCATATTTCCAGAAATCCACCAACAATAAACAAAACAAGGAAATCTTGTTTTTTATTTAAAGAAAGCAAAATCACGGTAAACCAATAACAAAGCAATGGACTCGGGAGCTGCGAAAACGCATCCCCGCATCACATTTGCCCCATTAATTGATCCACCAATTCTGAACCGTACACCCGGTTTCACAAAGGCTAGTTAAAATGTAACCAAATTTAACCAAATTGTTGAAAATCCTTAATGATACAGAATAAATTAGGCTTTGTGAAACCGAGCATAAATATCACCAAATTATTCAAAAAGCAATTCGCGAGTTAACTTACCGTTGGTGGCGCTCGTGACGCTATCAAATGTCAACAACATGGTGGGCGGTCCTATTGATGTTGTTTTGAGTTTGATACTGAATTATTTTATCGTAAAACCGCGGTGAAATGGCAATTCACAAAATAGAAGATCAAATGAATATAAAAGTTTGGTTTATAAACAAAACTTTCTATACCAACTATACGTATTAGATTAACTTAATATTATTCCGCGTGATGGCGTTCGCTTAATGTAAATCGAGGATAGTGAGTTGTTAGGATCCTTCGCCGTTAGTAGAATTATGAATTACTGATAACTGCTTACAGGCTCGGCCGAAGCCATTGATCTCTCACGGTCAGTCAACAAACGAAGGGGAATACCCGTGGCATGTAGCCATTTACCACAGCAAAGGCATTGATTTGGCTTACATTTGCGGAGCATCTTTAATATCTCAAACTTTTATAATTACGGTAGCCCACTGCGTGGCAAGAAGGCGATCCGCAACGCCTTTGAATCCAGACTATTTGCTCGTCTATTTAGGTAGGTTTCACGAGAGAATGCTCAGTTGTACCCAAGTAGGTTTATTTGTCTTTTTTCAGGAAAACATTACTTGTCGCGATTTTCCAATAACGGAATACAAGACCGACAAATATCCGAAATTATAGTGCATCCAGCTTACAACGCGCACTTCTACTCCAATGATATAGCTTTATTGAAATTAGGAATACCTGCAGAATTTAACGATTACGTGCGACCTGTGTGTTTGTGGCAGGAATCGGTGGATCTGAACGACATTGTGCGAAAACTAGGTTTTTAAACTAAAATTTTATTTCTATTAAAGGTTACGAGATAAAATTCACAGGAACCGTAGTGGGATGGGGATTTGACGAAACTGGCAAGGTAACCGATCAGTTAATGCAAACAAAAATGCCGGTAGTATCCCAGGATACCTGTTTACGTTCATTTGCCGAGTTCTTTTCTCGTTTTACTAACACAACCACTTACTGCGCTGGATTTAGAAATGGTAAGTTTGCACAACACGAAAATGGTATCAACTAACAGTTTAACAAAAATTAGGTACGTCGGTGTGCAACGGTGACTCCGGTGGTGGAATGTTCTTTCCCACGGCAAATTCGAACCACAAGAATCCAATGTGGCAGTTGAGAGGTCTGGTGTCCATCAGTGTAGCTCTACAGCAAGACTTTACATGTGATGCCTCTCATTACGTCGTGTTTACTGACATCGCACAATATTTGGATTGGATCAAAAATATAGTTAAAATATAAGTATAAAAATTGTTTCGAACCTGTAGTTTTACCCTATATATTGTTAGACATACTATTGTTTTTTTTAAATAAATAAAACAATTTACAGTCATCAAATTTGTATAGAATAGAACCATGCCCTTGTGCCATTGTTTTTTTTTTCAAACTTTACATTTGAAAAGATGTGAAATTCTCACACAAAATAAAGTGAAAAGCCGTCAGTGATTAGATGTTCTGTTTAGAGTTAACCTTGTTTATTGTATTCTTGCCTATAGTGTCTTCCAAAGACCTGTTGTATTGTATGATTTTGAGATCACTCTGGATTCATTCCTTCTGTTCACCGTACCGTATCTCTTCAAGTTGAAAGCGTTAATATTAAACCAGTACCTCCAGGTCATCCAGTTATACGTAGGGAACGTAGACAGAGGGCAAACGAAATATTGTCAATTGGAAATAGTAGTTGGATTGTTCATAAGATGCCAAAAATGTTAAACGAATCATATTTTAATTATAAGAAGAACCATGATGATTATTTGTTAATGATTTGTAAACTGAAATGCACAATATTAAAGATTGAAGTGATAAATTAATTTAAAAATAAAATTTGGAAAGATAATTTTTAATGAAATTAATTTGAATTATGAATGAATAATTTTGAAATAGATTCTATAAACGAGTTATTGCTGAACTGGTTGTGGTTCCATGCTCACTTCCATGGTCCTACAAAATTAGTTTAAAGGATCCTGGAAGTCCAAAAATAAGAAAGCAAGCAATCGAACCTAGGCTGTTAAAGAAAAATTATTAATCAAAGTAAAATTTGTAAAAGGGAAAACTTTAATTCAAGAAAACCTTACAGTCCGATAATGTATGAAAAAATAACAAATCAAATTTTATAATTTAAGTAAACAAGCGAAAATTGAAAAACTCAAAGTGTGTATAACAGTGCGCGGGTGCCGACGAACTTATGATTAAAAAAATCGCGTTATCAGATAACACGCATTAATTTGAAAAATTGAACAAAAACAAAATTGAATTGTCTGGGTAACAGATTGATAAAGATAACAAGTATAAATAAATTGACTGAATCTGACTGAATCCCAACGGGGAAGGTCGTGTTTGAAGTTCGCGACTGAATCCCGACGGGGAAGGTCGTGCCGAGTTTAGCTGGGATTATTCCAGAAAGTTTAATGAAGTAAGTATGCACGATTTAAAGTTCTTAGTCGTAGCAGTATAAGGGAAAGTATTGTAATAGACCCAAAAATCAAAAATCGAAATTATGGTATTAAAATGTTCTTTTATCATGTCCTGATGAATTTTAGTTGGATGTTCGTCTGCATGTCTGTCTGTGTGTGGTTAGGACATGAAAAGAAATAGTATCAATTGCACAGGTTAAACCACGCAACCAAATTTTAAAAAATTTGGCATAAATGTACATCATAGTTAAACTTACAGGCAAGCTGAAAATGGTGAAAGTTCGTTAAAAATTGCGCAAATGATATAAAAAATAAAAAAAGTCCCGCGTAGCGAGATTTTTGAGTCCCGCAGATGTGACCTGTCGTTTCCTTAAGTTCTTCCGCGTCGAACAGTACCCGGCAAGAGGGTGGCTGACCATAATTTACTCTCTAATTATGTGTGCAAAGAAGTAAATCTGCACCTTTAATTTAACGGGTTTACAAATTTGTCAACTTTTTGACTTTTTGATGCGAAATGTAGCTTCCTCGCGGTCTTTCTCGTCGGACGGTACCCGAAAAGAGAAGGTTAAACGATAATTTTTATACCCAAATTTAATGGGGAAAGTTATGCAATGTTTACATAGCCAATTTTTTAGCTTTGTAATGTCCCTTTTCTTAGTTTCGTGCCACCAGATACTCGGGTGTATCGTCAAAGAACCACTTTCGGTTTTAGTCTACATTTTTTCCGATCGTTCTCCTACATGACCACATTGCCCTAGTCCTTTAAGTTTTTTTTTACTTTTTTACAGTGTTGTGTAAAGGTCAGCCTGCTGTTTAGAGTTAGACCCAGATATTTGACCTCTCCTACTAATAGTAGTTTCTTCTCCCATAAGCTTCCCATAAGTTCTAAGGTTGGTTTAGAAAGTTTAAAAGAATAATATTTATAAAATGGAAAATTTGGATGATCCGAAACAATTAATCAAAGTATAAATAAAATCGTGATTGCTCATGAAATAAATTTCACAATCCACCTTGCAGCAAAACATTTGCTGAACAATTTTTAATTAATGTCAATATAAAATCTTAAGATAAAAATTTATAAAGGGCCTATGTTATCATTACACCAGAGGACCCGAAAAGAAAAAACATAAAATCGTAAACCCAATTAAAAATAGGCCCTTCCTCAATTTTTTCCTTTCCAGATCCATCCTTTTTCTTAAATTTGCGACTTCCAAATATGGTGCTCATAATCAAAGATCTCAGCATTGGCTACTAAGTAACTCTTTGGTACTGAAGAACCAATACTATTGGTCCATAAATAAAGAGTAGACCGTTAACTGGGGGGTATTACATACCTCCCGGTTTGCCGACATCAAAGCACTGTTTAGTAATTCGACTTACTAGGTTCTTTACTTTTATAACAGCGCTGCTATACAGGGTGTTGAATGAGTTAGCCGAACATAGGAAATTAACATGTAAAAACTTATTTATGCAAATTTCTGCTTTTCTAATTATTTTCGAGATAAAAAGAAAGACACAAAAATAATGCAGAAATACGAACTACGAATGATAAAACCATTAGATTTTATCTAGCTTTTACTTAAAAAGTTAAAAAAATGCTTTTGAAATTGTTAAAAGTTTCATTTGTTGGGCTGGCCATGTAATAAATTCAATTTATTTCTAGGTTCATAAATATTTACTATGGAAACTTACATGGCCAGTCCGATAAATAAAAACTTTAACAATTTCAGAAGCATTTTTTGGTTTTTAAATTAAAAGATTAAATTAAAATCAAAGTTAAAAAAGCTTTGTGACCTCTTGACAAATTACCTTTGTGGTTTGCTATTGCCTTCCGAGGGAAGCCAACAGATCTTTCTTGGGCTTTTTAAGATCACAGCAGTGTATTCGACTCCACTAGGATTTCAACCGTGGTTACCCGCTTCCCAGTCGATCGATGTAGTTGACATATTGTTGACAGGGCCGTATTTAAGATTTGTCAACCCCTACGCTGAATCTATGGTGCGGGTGCGAGCCCTACTGGTTTTCTTTTTTTGGGAATTAATTTTTAATTTTTTTTTTTATTATATCAGTGATATTTTTTTATCTTCGGCTATTCAAAATTGAAATTCTCAAACACGATTTCTTATGGTACGGGCCCCTTTGTGTTAAGGGCCCATAGGCTGCAGCCCTGATGTAAATCAAATAAATAGGCAGGCAAGCTGCCTGCGTGTAAATATGTGTAAATACTTTGAGGGTTCCAATCCTATAAGAAAATCACAGAATTTAAAAATACTAAAAAATCTTTCCAAAAAACTGACAAAATAATAAAGTACCTATCTTCCAACCAAAAGTAACAAATTGGACAGGTTTACTTTTCAGTTATACCGTTGGTGGCGCTCGTGACGCTACTAAATTTCAAGAACATGGCGGCTGTAATACGTACACTTGATATATTGTTTTGAGTTTGAGAGTTTTGAGAATTTCCGCTCGCAACTACGGATATAAGGGCGGAGGTGGTATTAGAAAATTTTGTAAATTTTGAAAATTGCATTGTTCAGAGAATCTGAACATTTTATTATAACGATCATTTTCTTCAAGTTGTAGCTTTGCTTCTTTGGCATTGTTAACAATTATACCACTCTCCCCACCTGCCAACGCACTAATGGCACTCAAACCGGCAATAGTAGTATCAACAATTGTAAGATCCCGCCGTGCTTATGTACAGGCTACTGCTCGAGTTTTCTTTAGAGCTGCCATCATATTTTTAAACTTTTAATTTTTTCACTAACCAAATTTGAGGAAGCTGAGGAAGATAGAAGATAGACTACTTACAGGACACTGCTGTCTAAATAGACACCTTGATGTTATTGGGATTGTAGAGGATCCCACATGCAGAAAGTGTGATGAGGAAGAAGAGACTCCACACCACTTGCGCTATGTGTCTAGTCCTAGCCTTATTGATGCTAGGAAATAGCTCGGGCACTGATCGGCTGGCTACTTAATTTTTTTGAGGAAATAAAGCTGATAGAGTAAAGCGGGGTACAATAAGCTTCGAGCTTCTTCATAACAAGTGGGCATAGAACAACAACCTAGAATTACGTTTCAAATTTATAAAATATCTACTTCAAAATTATTCATTCACGATTCAAATCAATTTTATTAAAAATCATCTTTTAAAACACTAATTAATCATTTATTTATTTTTTTAATTAATTTATCACGTAAATCTTTAATATTGTACATTTCAGTTTACAAATCATTAACAAACAATCAACATTATTCTTCTTATAATTAAAATATGATTCATTTATCATTTTTGGGATCTTGTGAACAATTCAACTACAATATTTCCAATTGACAATATTTCGTTTGCGCTTTGTCTACGCTCCCTAGGTATGACTGGAGGTACTGGCTTAATACTAACGCTGGATGTCGGGAACGCTTTCAACTCGAAGAGATAGCAACACATTTTAACCAGTTTTTTTGAATGATGAGTTTTTGTACGGTGAACAGAATGAATGAATCCAGAGTGAAACAAGGTGAAACTTTAAACAGAACATGTAATCACTGACTGCTTTTCACGTGTGGTAGGTGTGACAATTGCACATCTTTTCAAATGTAAAGTTTGAAAAAACCAATGTTACAAGGACATGATTTTATCCTATACAAATTCGATAACTGTAAATTGTTTATTTATTAAAAAAAAAAAATAATGTGTCTAACAATATATAGGGTAAAACTACAGGTTCGAAACAATTTGTATACTTATATTTTCACTATATTTTTGATCCAATCCAAATATTTAGCGACATCGGTAAACACGACGTAATGAGAGGCATCGCATTTAAATTGATTCTGCAGAGCTACACTGATGGATACTAGACCTCTCAACTGCCATACTGGATTCTTGTGGTACGAATTTGCAGTGGGAAAGAGCATTCCACCACCGGAGTCACCGTTGCACACCGACGAACCTAATTTTCTTAAACTGTTAGTGGATACAATTTAAGTGTCGTGCAAACTTACCATTTCTAAATCCAGCGCAGTAAGTGGTTGTGGTAGAAAAACGAGAAAAAAACTCCGCAAATGAACGTAAACAGGTATCCTGGGATACTATCGGCATTTTTGTTTGCATTAACTGATCGGTTACCTTTCCAGTTTCGTCAAATCCCCATCCCACCACGGTTCCTGTAAATTTTATCCCTTAATTTTTAATATACGTAAAACTTTAGTTTAAAAACCTTGTTTGTGCACAATGTCGTTGAGATCCACCGATTCCTGCCACAAACACACCGGTCGCACGTAATCGTTAAAATCTGCAGGTTTTCCTAATTTTAATAAAGCTATATCATTGGAGTAGAAGTGCGCGTTGTAAGCTGGATGCACTATAATTTCGGATATTTGTCGGTCTTGTATTCCGCTGTTGGAAAATCGTTTCAAGTAATGCTTTCCTGAAAAAAGACAAATATACTTGGTTACAACTGAGCATTATCTCGAGACATCTACCTAAATAGACAAGCAAATAGTCTGGGTTCAAAGGCGTTGCAGATCGCCTTCTTGCGACGCAATGGGCTACCGTAATTAAAAAAGTTTGAGATATTAAAGATGCTCCGCAAATGTAAGCCAAATCAAATCCTTTGGTGTGGTAAATGGCTACATGCCACGGGTATTCCCCTTCGTTCGTTGGCTGACCGTGAGTGATTAATGGCCTCGCCCGAACCTGTAAAAAGTTATCACTAGAGCTCGGATTTATATGCACCAAAATACTTGAAAATATGCACTAAAATTGATAAAAATAGATAAAATATGCATTGATATGCAAACTAAAAAATATCTAATCTTCAAATTTTTCAATTTTTTTAAAAACTTTTCAATAAGTACCTACTACCTAGATTTATAAAATTTAATAATTTTAATAATAAATCTGAACGAATTACGTAAAATTTGCAAAATTTTTCTTATTTTCAACCTTTGGTGCATATTTGAGTAAATAATGCATATTCGTGCATATTTGGGCCACTTTTGATGTCCAGGCGCAGTTAAAGATTCATATCTTTCATGCTCTCATGTTAATTATGCTTTCTTATGGGAGTGTTTCCTACAGACTGATTGACTCTGGATTAACTAAAACCCAGCTAAAGATATGTTTAATAAGCTGCGGCTGGGGCTCTGCGACTAAAGTCGCAGTGAATGCTTTCTTATGGGAGTGTTTCCTTAGAAGGAGATCTTTGCCAGCGACTCTAAGATAACACTCCCATAAGAAAGCTTGGAGAGCGCTCACTGCGACTTCAGTCGCAGAGCCCCAGCCGCAGCTTAGTAAACATACGAGGGTCGTTTAATTACAAAGTTTAACGATCCTAGCTCTCTGCTCCGTGAAACGGTAGAGTGATGAAATTTTTGTTTTGGTTAGTCTCTCATCGATTGTGAACAGTGGCGCAGCCAGGATTTTGTTATGGGGGGGGCTAAGGGATGCGAGCGAAGTGAGCTGCGCCGGAGGCCAAAATTTTTCGGAAAAAGGGGCGTGGTCATCTTATTTTCGAGTATAATTATTGTGTTACCACTGTTAAGGTAAGTTGTTTGGAATTTTCGAATAATTTTGCAGAATAACGTACTATTTTTTACAATAAAAAGGATTAAAAAAATTATCATTAAAAATTTTTTTTTTTAAATTAATAAAAAAAAAAGAGTGTCTGGGGCTTCTGGGGGGGGGGGGGGACTATAGCCCCTAAGCCCCCCCTTGGCTGCGCCACTGATTGTGAACATGTTCGTTTGGGTAGAAATCAAATAGATTGAAGTTTAACTATTTTATAACAACGTTTTACCATGGAACTGACATTGAAAGTTGCGTCCAAATCAGAACTTCGTCATGTAGTTCGTTTTTTGGCTGGAAAAAATAAAAATAAAAAAGAAATTCATCAAGAACTGCGTAGTGTACACGGTTAACAGTGTTGAACCTGGAAATGGTAGCGCTATGTAATTTGGGACGGGATGGGACAACTCGGCGCCGACCAACTCGGCGCCAGGACAACTCGGCGCCAGCTAACTCTACGCCAGCTAACTCGGCGCCAGGACAACTCGGCGCCGATTAAGCTTAGGTTAGAAAACGATATTTTATTTAACTACGATACATTATTTTTATAATTAATATTTTTTATATTAATTATTAATTAATTAATATTTTTTTAATTAAGAGGTTCTGCTAAAAGGAAATCTACATGTTAGATGTATCTCGACCTCATTAAAGAGTACTTGACACAACGCGGACTCTCCGCCATCATTTTCAAAAATGATGGGGGGAACTGGCTACGCCACTGACTGATAATTTAGGGATAACTCTGTATCAAAAATTTATTTTTGATTAATTTAAAAATTAATTTAAGTCAGTTCAATTTAAAATTAGAAAATAAGTTCAAAATAAGCACAAAAGCAGAAAATAAGTTCAGGTATAAGCAAATAAGCAAGAAATCGCAAAAAAGCAAAATAAGCATGAAAAAATATACATTAAAGTACATCTTTTTATGTAATTCGTCCACATCTCAAATTTCAAAAAGCTGCTTTTAAAATTGACAATAAGCAAAAATGCTTAAAATCCGGTCTCTACGAACGACCCTAAATGTGAAATCGTTATAACAATAACAATTTAACAAACATTTTATTAAAAAATTTTATTATTTACTTGGCGCCGAGTTGTCCTGGCGCCGAGTTGTACCTGACCGAATTTGGGAATGGTCCAGATCAGTTGCACAATGAAGAGCGGCCTGCGCATGCAAGCACTGACGAAAACGTTGCACTCGTCAAAGAGCTGATTTTTGAAGTTCAGTGGTACACAAACGACAAATTAACCCTACGATTGTCTCAAAAAAAATG
Source organism: Cantharis flavilabris (assembly GCA_949152465.1). Lineage (NCBI taxonomy): Eukaryota > Metazoa > Arthropoda > Insecta > Coleoptera > Cantharidae > Cantharis > Cantharis flavilabris. The sequence continues at coordinate 8,853,213 of OX424438.1, forward strand.
TCTCAAAAAATTTGGCGATTATGTGGAAAAGAATTAAAATTGTCTGTAGATTTCAAATATCACCTTGTTTTTGTATTTTGACTTCTTTTTGGTAGTGTAATAAGAGCGTTAAACTTTGTAATTCAACGACCCTCGTATTTTTATCTGGGCGAAATTTTCTGCACCAACACTAAGAGCTAGTTAAACGTAAGGTAAAAGTTAATCCAGAGTCAATTGATGTTGATCCTATCAGTCTATAGAAAACACTCCCATAAGAAAGCATGATTAGTAGAGCTCGGGTTTATATGCACCGAATTTCCTTAAAATATGCAAAATATTCGTTTTTACCAATTTGTCCAGATTTCATAACAAATCTGTTGGCATATCAATATTAAAGAACATGCAAAAGCAAAAAATCCGAGCTCTAGTTATCACTAATTCTTAATTCTAGTAACGGCGAAGCGGCGATGGCGAAAGATTTACTTTAAGCGAACGCCATCACGCGGAATAATATTAAATTAATCAAATACGTATAGTTGGTACAGAAAGTGTTGTTTATAAACCAAACGTTTATGTTCCTTTGATGTTCTATTTTGTGAATTATCATTTCACCGCGGTTTTACAATCAAATAATTGGGTATCAAACTCAAAACAACATCAATACAACCGCCATGTTGTTGACATTTGATAGCGTCACGAGCGCCGCCAGCCAAATATTTGTAATATATATGCCCAGTTTTAAACTAACCTTTGTGAAACCGGACTCGTAGTTCTCGTAGTCCGTAATGGAGGCTACTCATTTATAAACAATTTTTATAATTATTTAAGTTGCTTTTATTTTTATTTTGTTTTATACTGATGTTCAGTGGCGTAACAAGCAGGTGAGGGGCCCGTGTGCGAAGTTGCCTTTATAAATGACAAAAAAACAGTGATTTACAAGGAATTCCTACCAAACAAGTACGGATATAGAGACAAGTAACTACCCCCACCCTATTTAATTTTATTAAAATTTGAGGAAATCTAGAATATTATATTATAATATAGACCAGCTATTCCTTTTTCATTTTTTTATTTTCTGAGATTTCATTGGCTTTAAAATTTTCTGGATTTTTCGAGATATCTTAACATAGCTTAGAATTTTCCATTTCCTAGAATATCCTAAGATTTTCTAGAGTTTCCTGAGATTTTCAATATTTCAACAAATTTTCTAAGAATCTGTTTCTTGAGATGTCTTGGAATTTTTCAGAATTTCTTCAAATTTTCGGCAATTTTCCCTTACTTTTGTACTAACTGGAAAACCGAAGGGAAAATCATGATATACAAAAGTAAAAAGAAATCCAAGCAAATTTTAGGGTTCTTATAAGATAAGAATTCATAGATTAATAATTCTTTTTATTTCTTTTTTCAAGTTTCTGAGATTTCCTTGGCTATTGGCTATCTTAAGATTTTCTAGAATATTCTAAATTTCCCTTTTTCTAAGATTGCCATGCAAAGGCAGATACAACGGGATATCAACCCCCCCCCCCGAGCCATAAAGAACAAAAAATTTACTACATTTTGTTAAAATTTTAAAAGTATAGCTACATTCTTATCAAAATAAAAAAAAATCGCATAACGTAAACTCGACTTTACGTAAGGACGATTCTTGTAATTTTTTAGCCCCCCTTCCTTGTGTGGGTACGTAATATTGTGTCCCCCCCCCCACATTTTACTTAAGAATTAATTAAAAACGGTGGGGACTAAAAGGTCGGGTCAGCATTTAAAATACGATCGAAGCGAGTCGTCTAGCATACAGCGCCGTAGGTGTTTTTTTCTGAAGTTGAAAGGTCATAAATATAAAGAACTTACCGCAACCGTTCCACATATCTCATTAATACTAGGTTTTTTATTATTATTGTTCTGTATCGGTCGGTTATAGAAATCGCTCATGAAAAAATCATCTTCCTCGGATGCCGCAGGTCCTTGACCAAGAATGCCTCCACCCTGATCTGGTCTGGTCCTGCACCAACAAAATATTTAGTTGCATTTATTTTAAAAGTGGAACTTAATTTTTACAAAGTTTCGTCGACAGGATTCGGCCGTGCCACTGGTTCCACTTGACTGCTGGTCTGAAGTTCTGGAGCCGCGGTAGATGTTTCTGCGATTCCCCCTTCTGGACATACCGTTTTTGCGTTAAGTCGGAACGACATCAGCTTGGGTGGCGGATCTGCAGGATTGTATTTGATGAAGAATCGGATCGTTTGGGGCACGTGCGCTTTCAGACCCACATCTCTGTTTTTTACCAGGTAATCCTTGTTGTCTCTGGTGGACACCTTACCAAACCAATTCTACAAAATTTGACGTGACGGTTTTAAGTTCGACTTAAACTATTAAGTATACTTACGCCTAGTTGCAGTGACGGCCTGTCGAAAACTAATCTTAACCAGATACCGGATAAGTCGGTGTCGCTAAGCAGAGTTACGATTCCGTACCATTTATCAGTTTCGCTGCTTTTGGCTTCGTATACGAAGAGACGCGGACATGGAGATTGCCAATCATCTTGCGACTTTACGAACGAAACAAAAAAAAATCCAAATAAAAGAGCTAAACAATAAGTCCAGTCCATATCGAAAATGCCGGACGAGGCTGTTGGAATTTAAACTTTCTGATGTTAGCTTTGTTCCGGTTTCTCCAATTTGATTCTTTTCTTATCTAAATTTAAATATTATTAATTTATGCAAGGCCATCATAAAATAATTATAGTGGATTTTAACAACCGGTTCTGATTTATGATGTACTTCACCACAGTTTTTGCTTTATAATTACTCTGATAACTAAGTAAACTTGACATTTTAATATTTAAAATATTTTTAAATTAAACTTAAATCTAGTTTTGAAAATATCTGTTATGTATGTACTTACAAGATTCCTGGATTACACTCAAAATCCTACAGTGTTCAAAAACCAGTTTACCAGAACTGAACACCAATGGTTTTTTGTAAAGATCTCGTAATCACGTGTTCTTTTTTTTTAATGAAATAAGTACCCAAATTAATCATCTCATTTTTATAGTCTTATTGTTATCGAAATGTTTTCTGAAAACTAGTTTTCTTTTTGAAAATTTGAATTTATTATAAACTGTTCTGTCCAGACCCGGATTAAGAGAATTTTTCCAACCATGAACCCCAATCTCACGCTCAATTAAATGTCATTAATAAATTAATAAGGACTTGATCCGTTAGTTGTCTACCACTGACGCGCATAAATAGATTAACGAGAAATATTTTAATAAAAAGATTAATATGTAACATGTAACCTAAAAGCTTTACAGGACTTAAAGTGGGGCGTCTCACTTGGTAAAATGAGATGCTGTTTGCGCTATTAAAAAAAATTATGTTAGTGAAAATCATATATTATGGTAGAGAGAATCTCGTTAATCCATTCATGTGTGTCATAGGTAGACGGATGACGGATAAAACAGATAAAATAACCTCTCTGTAAATTATTGATATGACCGTTTTTAAAAGAACCTATAGTAACTTGATTTGGTAAAAACTGCTATAATATCGTTTTTTAACGATAAGAAAATAATACAAATATTCAAATAACCTCGAGACATGGGGAATTCCCTGAGACGATTAATAAATCTTTACTTATATTTCTTGGCACAGTTAGTTAGATGTGAAAAAGATCAGTTCTTTATAACGAGATTCTCTAGTCGCTGTTAACAGAAGCGTTGTGACCTCTTAACAAATTACCTTGGTGGTTTGCCACTGCCTTCCGAGGGAAGCCCACAGATCTATCTTGGGCTTTTTTAGATCACAGAAGTGTAATCGCCTCCACTAAGATTTGAACAGCTGTTAGCCGCTTTACGCCATACTGCTAGCAGGGCCGTATTTAAGATTTGTAGACCCCTAGGCCCCAATGGCCAGAGGGGCCCAAAAAGAGGGAGAATAAAATAAAATCGTAAAATAAAAATCAAATTCTAATAAAATAATCCAAAAATTAGGCCTTTGATACTATGCATTAGTTACACTCGAATAGCGGGGGCCCGAAAATTTGCTAAAGCCTAGGATCCATAGGCTGCAGCCTAGGTAGATTGCGTGTAAATACGGCACTGACTGCTGGTATAACAAGGTTAGGTAACCTTTTATTAGGAGACTGCAGGCTTTGTATACTTGTCTTAAACTCTTACCAGTGGCGGTGATATCAATAAGCGAATGTATGCAATGCTTAGGGGCCCGGAACCACAGAGGTTAGTAAATCCCAAAAAATAACTTTTTAAATAGTATACACAATTCAAAATTAACAGTGGCGTATTTAGAAAAAGCGTTTAGAGGAAGCAGATCAAATATTTTCAGAATCTCGTTAATCTTTTACAAACGAAATCCGAAAACTAAGAAACAAAGAAAAATAAAAAAAATTTTAGTTATTTAAATTTTAAAACCGCGTGGTAAACATTATTTTTATCAAGTAGGGCTTCAGGAACACAATCTGAGTCATCTTTGGGAGGGGGAGCAATTGCCTCTTTGCCCCCCTCTGAATACGCTACTAAAAATTTAAAAATTGATTTTTTAGGAGCTCGTTTTCTATATTTGCTTAAGGGCCATAGCTACACTTGCACCGCCACTGGTCCATTATACTACCTCCGATGTAGCTGTCTCAATCGAATTCATCCTGGAGACAGGATGGCTTGAGTGACAGGACAGAGAGCCGCTGCATCGGAGGTAGGACAATGGGCCCCATTTAGTGGCCTAAGTACCCGTAGGGAATCCTAAGGATCTCTCTTTTTTTTTGTGAGCGTTGGGAGTGGGGAAATCTTCAAAAGACACCACTCTGATGATTAGGGTGGTAGTATCGGATTTTTACCGACTAAAACCCCACTCCTTAGAGGTGCCGGGAATTGCTTGGTATTTCTTCCGTACACTCTCTTGCCTCTGGCTGTTCTCCCTTTCGGGACTTTGCTCTTCAAGTTGGTGACTCGTCCTGTAGTTTCGCCTTGGCGGAGATGATGTCAACCAGCATCTTCTCTATAACTATCCATAGCTCTTCACTTGCCAGTATCAGCTTCACGATGTTTGAGGGGGTCAGGTTCTGCCCTAGCTGGGTTTGGGCGGCTACTCTGCGGTCCGTCCATTTATTGCAGAAAAAGATGGTATGTTCTGCATCATCGATCTCTCCACAGAAGAGACAGTTGGGGGTATCGGACCTCTTGAAGCGATGCAGGTAGCTCTTGAAGCATCCATGCCCGCTAAGGGCCTGTGTGGTCTCATAGGTGAGCTCACCGTGCTTCCTATTTATCTAAGGCTCTAATTCGGGAATTAGGCGGTGAGTCCACCGACCGTTTTCCGAGGCCGTCCATGACGTCTGCCACTACTTTTGGATATCCATACACCTGCCTTTAAAGAGGATCTTGTTTTTGGATCTGTATTTGGCGTCTCTAACTCTTAGGAAAAAAATCACGAAGACCATTTTTGTAGAGAATTTTAAGATCTACAACTTTCGTTTGAGGTTTTTTTTTGTTAAAACTTACCCTTTCCGAGAAAAATCCAAAAAACCTCAAATTTTGACCTTTGACCCCGAATAATTTTTGTAGCACACATAGGATCGATGGGGATTTTTAAAACTTTATTTGTAATGGTAAACCCCAGCTCTCCACCAAAATTTAGCTCTCCCGCAATTTTTGTTATTTTAAATGTCTATATTGACCGGACTACTACTAGTACAGTCAATTTGTGAAAATTGGTGATTTTTATAAATTTCGACATGCTCTTTCCGAATTTAAAATTTGGTAGCAACTTACCAACCAACACAGGGAGCGTAAAATTTCCTGCTCCGCTCATTTAACTTCGTTAAAAAAATTTAATTATAAAATTAATAAAATTCTCAATTCGGAAGTAATTTATACAAATTTCATATTCAATGGAATTTCATTTCATTGTATTTATACAAACGCAAAAATAATCAAAATTGTTTTCATTCAGAATTTTAGATAATCTAATATCTCAAAAATATTTTGTTTCTTTTGAGCTTAAGATTTTAATTTTTTGAAAATTTAAAAAAATTAAAAAATTCATTTTTTATCTAAAAATAAAAAATTAAATTTTTTTTTAATTTAAAATTCTTTTGTTTTAATTATAAAATTTAAAAAAAAAATTTTTTTATTTAGAAATTTAATCTCAAATAATCTCAAAAAAATATTATATTTCTCGCTTCTTTTTTTCATTAATACAGTAGAACCTCAATAATTCGACACTGTTGGACAATCAAAATAACAGCATTTTCAATACTAAAATAAAGAGTAATTTAAATTTGAAAGAGCGTGGTATTCGAAATTAATAAAAATAAAATATTTCAACTCTTTATTTGACAAATTCTATGTTTGGATAGGAAATGGATCCCGCTTATGTTGAGATATAGAGGTTTTACTGTACTTAATCCAAAAATTTAAAAATAAAAAGAATATTTTTGTAAAAACTTGAAAAAAAATTAAAAATATAGTACATCCAAATTTCAATATAATATTTTTAAATTTAGGAATTTAGATAATCTTATAAACCCAAACTACTTTGGAAAGAAGAACTTTTCAAATACGAAAAGGTACCCGGTTCGAATCCCGGGTACTCAAACGCTAGCTTTTTTTCTATTTCATCACATAAAAAAGTAATAGCGACGGTTGCTGACAAAAATGTAAATCAATTTAACTTTGCATTTTATATTTTTGTTTAAACAAAAGATACCAGTTACTCGGGCTACATCACAATTAATAACAATAATTTCAATTTCTGGTAATCTTGTCAAAATTCTTAGTAAAATATGAAATTGAAAGTTTCGAAGTCAAAAGAAGCAGAACCCAAAAATACCAATAAAATTGAAGAACCCAAAGATGGATGTTGCAAAAAAAGAAAAAAACGCTGTGATGCAGGAAAACGACGAGGTCCCTATAGGAAAAGGCGTAGGTGTCCTCGTCCTCCATCGTGTGGTAAGCAGGCAGCAGATTCCAAAAATTTAGAAATGTCCGACAGTAATTCATCTCGTTCTTCAATTCGTACTTCACCTGACAATAAACGTCGAAAAAGAAATTCGAGTCAACGCCGGGCTGCAAAATGTTAAATTATAAGTTGTGATTATATCCTCAATTAAATTTGTATCTTTAAAATGACGTTTTATTTGGTTTTGTATTTGGGTTCTATTGTGAAAGTATTTTTATATCAATTTGGAGGTTCAATGTCTAAAACTGTTGAAGTTGATTGCAGCGAATTGTAATTTAGACAGGTGTTATGAAGAAAAGAAGACGAACATATAATACAAACGTTTATTAATTAAAAGAAAATATAAATGTGTAAATTAAACTATGCTCTAGGCTCTACTAACATTACGTAGATGCACTAGCTTGATGAATATTAGAATACGTCTTTACTTAATGACTGTAGACTTAATACTGCTATATCAACTAATAGGTAATGACCATTTCAATTCATATTCTTTAACATTTTTCGTTTCCGAATACGCTTTCGCAAAAATTTTGCAATATCTCTGTCAAAGATTGTGTAAGAACATTGGTGTATTCTAATTTAACTTGCCAATCTTCATATTTAGCAAATGACATAGCCTTCGCTAAAGTCTCTTGTATAACCATTCGAAATTGTGGTGAGGACATTTTCTGATTTCTAAAAAAAGGTAGTAAAATGATTCTTGCCTGGCCTTGATTGTTTTCTTTGCTGTTTTCTCGATTTACGATTGCTACTCACTGTCGTTTCACTTGAACTTGTGTTTGTCTTGTTGACTGATTCCTTTTTGTTTATATAATAAACTATTTAGGAATAGTCTGTTGGTAATAGTCTGCACCTGAGGTACAGGGATTATCCCTTCTTTAGGATTTTCTTCCTCCAGGGGGGTCTCGGCCTCCTCAGGGGGGGGGGCGAATTTTTTTCTGGCCGGTTTCTTTTTGTTTTGTCCCCTGGTTGGTCGGATCCTTTTGGATATTTTCTTTCGTTACCAGGTTGGCTTGGCTGACTTCATTGGGGGGAATTGAGTTTTGTAGAACACGTGGATTCGGATCCAAACTCGATTTCGTTTTCACGGTTTCGAATTTGAATTCGAATCTGTTTGGCCAGGGTAGACCACCCCTGATCGCGGGTAGTTTGCCCTGTCCGGCGTACAATAATGTACTTACCCTTTATTAATATCGCACTTGCGATGTTACACCACGTGTTTACTCCACCGCTGTCAAACTCCGAACTCGAACAACTCAAATCAACTGTGAACATACGAACAAACATACGGACATTCATTTTTATATCTAAGGAGATGAAAGGATTAACGACCCTGTATAAAATAATCCGATGACGTCATTGGTCGTCACCTTGAAGGACGGATTTTTACGCGAAAATGAATGCTAATGCATACTATACTATGCCTATAACCTTCCCGCAAGTGTTAGCAATAAGTTGGCCAAGTTTCATCGCAATCGGATCAACGGTACGACAGTGCATAACATACGAACAAACAAACATTCATTTTTATATATAAGATTTTGATTTCCAGTAGGCGTGTTTTAAAGTAGATTTCAGAATAACGCCATCTATCCGTGTGGTCGTCTAATAAATTATACTATTTCACTTTCTCCCACCAAGTTTCAACACCCTGCTCTTACACCGCCACTGACTCTTACAGATTGAAACTCTACCATCCGTTCAATACTTCGAAGTTCCAATCCTATACGCTAGTTGGACAGCTATGGTGCCGCCACCTAGGCGGTGATTTTGTGCATAAATTAGGTGAGAATCTGACCATAATTGGCCAGAAGATGGCGCGGCGTATCTTTCCAAAAATCTGACGAAATAATAAAATAGGTACCTATATACCTGGGGGTGAAGCTGAGATTTGAAATACCGAAACACAACATGGCGGTGCCTTATCGTAATTTTCATAAGGTGTCGTATACACCCGACTAAAAACGATGATATTTGCAGAGTTTAGTGATTTCCATGGTGGTTTCTAGTGATTTTTAAAATCACATAGTTGGTTACTTTCTATAATCATTCTATTTTAGGTTATATTTGTGCATTTTGTACAAAAAGTGCGTGTACCCTAACCATGATACAACAATTTATATCAAAATAAATTTATTGTGTCATGTCCTGAATCCATGTCCATTATCCATGTCCATTATACCTATTGTAAATGATTAATCTGTGATCCCTACAAAGTGAAGTGCAAATTTATTGTGTGTGAAAATTGAAAGTTAAGTATAAGATTTCGCAGATACTACACCATTATTTAAACAAATTTCTTTTCAATTTCAGGTTTCGTTTGATATATTAATTTAGCAATGGAATTGGTTGGCCGTAAGAAGTTTAGCTGCAAGTATCCTTGTGAAAATCATTACTTTTTAAATACGAAAGGCGATTATGTAAACAAACATTTCTTTAGATTTCCTAAAGATGTTCATGTTCATAATATTTGGAGAAATGTTTGTAACGTAGATTGTACAAAAAATACAAGAAATTGGCAAATTTGTGAAGATCATTTTAATCAATGTGATTTTGTGAACGAGGCAAAACAACGGTTAATTTCTGGGGCTATGCCAGTACCTTGCCTTGTAGAAATTTCAAATGTTCAAAGTAATTCCAATGTTTTAGAAGGCATTGCTGATGAACAATTGATCAAAAGGGTAGATTTGCCTATTTTACATGATTCGGTTTCTTTAAATAAGTCTTGTACTGGACCTAGCTCTTTCTCGACAGCTTCATGCTCATATTCAGATTTGCCTCTTTCACATGATAATGCAGGAACAAGCAATGATCTTCAAGATCACAATTATTATAGTCATTGGTGGTAATTGCAAACGCTTTTTTTTATTAATTTTTATTAATTTATTTATTAACTTGTATAGAAAATGTTTATTTTAGTTCAAAAATTATTTGTTTACGTATTTAGTGTATTTCAGTTTTTATTAATATATTCGTTGTACATTTTTAGTTTGTGAATTTTTATTACAACTAACCTTGGTCAGATTTAGCAAATAATTATTTTAAATTCTTAAAAAATTTATTTAATAATTTTCTATAATTACCTCTGTTTATTATAGAAAATTTTTAAATAAATTTTTAAAGAATTTGAAATTTTAAGTTTGGAAATAAAATTATACAATGCTATTCAAACGTCGCGCTAAATTTTAGTTTGCCTTACGGGCGCAGGAGGGCCGTGTTGCGATCATTTAACATGCAGGTTTCGCTTCTCAATATATATGTTCTGTGGTACCTATCTTCCAACCTAAAGTAACAAATTAGATAGGTTTGATGGACAAATTAGATGGTGGTGCTCACGTGACGTTATTAAATTTAAAAAACATGGCGGCTTTAATACGTACACTTGATATTGTTTTGAGTTTGAAAGTTTTTAGAATTTCTCAAAATAGAACACCAAAAGAATGTAAGTGTTTGATTTATAAACAAAACTTTCTACACCAACTACATAATTATAATTAATAGTTATTAGATTACCTTAATAGGTTTTAATTCTTTATTTATTAATTTAAAAAAAAATATTAATAATTTTAACAATATACAAGGTAAAACTTTAGGATCGATACAATTTTGAAGCATATCAACTACAAAACAATACTTATGCTTAAAGTAGAAAAATTCAACATCATAAAACTAAGGGCAGTTTAATCGAGCGTAAAAAATTATTATAACAGAGAGCCCCTCACCAAATTTTACAAAAAATGATCTTTTCCTTCGTATGACGTCGTGGTTTTGGAAGTAATTTCATTGGCGAAAACGATATGAGGTCTAGTGTTTCGTTGCTTGTTTATTTTCTGATGAAATTAATTTTGAGTCTACCTATACTTTGACTATATTTTTTATCCATTTCAAATATTTCGCGGTGTCCGTGAATACGACGTAATGAGAGGCATCGCACTTAAATTGATTCTGGAGAGCTACACTGATGGACACCAAACCTCTCAACTGCCACACCGGATTCTTGTGATTTGAATTTGCCGTGGGAAAAACCATTCCACCGCCGGAGTCACCATTGCACACTGAGGTACCTATTTCATTAAACTGTTAGTTGATTCAATTTACCAACCGTGCAAACTTACCATTTCTAAATCCAGCGCAGTAAGTATTTACGGAAGTAAACCGCGAATAAAAGTCTGGAAACGAAAATATGCAGGTATCCTGAGACACTACTGGCATTTTAGCTTGCATTAACTGTTCGGTCACCTTTCCAGTTTCGTCAAATCCCCATCCCACCACGGTTCCTGTAAATTTTACCTCATTACCTTTTAATACAAATAAAATATTTCTTTAAAAACCTTGTTTGTGCAAAATCCCATTCAAATCGGCCGTTTCCTGCCACAAACACACCGGTCGAACGTAATCGCTTATATCTGCAGGATTTCCTAATTTCAACAAAGCTATATCATTGGAGTAGGTTTGCGCGTTGTAATCAGGATGCGGTATAATTTCAGCTATTTGTCTGTCTTGTATTCCTTGGTTGGAAAAGCGCTTCAAGTAATGCTTCCCTAAAAAACTTGATTACAACTGAGCATCCTTTCGTGACACCTACCTAAATAGACGACCAAATTGTCTGGGTTCAAAGGCGTTGCGGATCGCCTTCTGGTGACGCAATGAGCTACCGTAATTACAAAAGTTTTGGATATTAGGGATGCTCCGCAAATGTAAGCCAAATCAATTCCTTTGGTGTGATATATGGCTACATGCCACGGGTATTCCCCTTCGTTTGTTGGCTGACCGTGAGTTATCAATGGCCTAGGCCGAGCCTGTAAAAAGTACTTGTCGTCTAATTTGTCATTATTTTTTGACGATGGAATATTCCAATAATTTTCGAAGACTCTGTTCAAGTATTTGTATAATTGTTTTAAGTATTCTTGATATTGCAAAGTGTAATCGTTATATCCCCCGTGTGTGTTATATGGATTCGTATATTGATATGCGTATTGTTGCCTTTTTTGTCTTTCTTTTGTCTAGAATGCGAGAAATTGTTCGTCAGACTTTAATTTAATTTGTGTAAAAATGTGGTTTCGGTGCAGTTTTGATTCTAAATCAAAATTAATTGCCAGATAATTCTCGTTTCTAATAAATACATAGATAAATGGAAAAATGAAGAAGTAAAGATTTAAAGCAATTGGAACTTCAAATATCTATTTACTATTTTGATAAAAGCGTTAAGTTCAGCCGATCCGTACGGACCATCTACGATCAACAAAAAGCGATAAACTATTATAATTCTTTAGAATTACACTTATTTTGAATTTCTGTGGAAATCACTGGAATTTCTGGAATATATTGAAATGGTTTTACCTTCCTCTATCTTTAAAATCCTAATACTTACTATTGATGACAATAAATTTTGTAATGTTGACTGCTATGGGACGCTAATGGTCGAGTACCTCTGCCGGCGCTAGTGGTTACTATATAAAATGGACCCTTATTATGTTGTATTTCGGTATTTCGCGTAGTTAAGAAAAACAACAAGATTCCAAAAAAAGCAACATTTACAATTTATGCACATTTAATGAGAATCAAATTTTGTGTTCGTGTAGTGACTGGTTGAGTGTATTCGATAATCCCCAAATACAGGTAAACAAATACTTAAAATTACAACTAAATACTAACGCAATGTTCTTTTAGGTTATATGAATCTTCAAGGGAACCAAGTTACAAAATATAAAAATATTTCTACCTTATCTGTGCGAACTTCATATGCCAATTCCTACGTGCTCAAATTTTCCATTAACTTTACTTCCTTTACCGTAGGATAATCTTCATACGGAAGAAATTACTTGCACTTCACTTTTAAAAACCAAAACAGCAAAAGCCTGGTAACTTATCTTGTAATTATAATCAACTTGATTTTATCTTCTATTTAATTTATTTCAATAATATGAAGTTCCAAAAATTTTCATCCGTAACCTCAATTTTGCCTTTCCGAAAAGTTCTCGTAACCTATAAACTCGAATTGTATTGCAACAAACGATGCGTGCGGTAACGCGTTCAAATTTACACTAACTAGCAGCTTTTTCCGGCTGTCTTTTTATACTTTTTCCCTTTTTTACCTACTTGATTCTAAAAAATCGCTTCTTTTTATAAAATTTTCAAATCCAAGGCAATTTTGATTTTAATTTGAAATTTTCTGTCTTTCAGATCTTGACCATTTTTGGTGGAAAGTTCCTTCATGACCTCAGGAGTAACCACAATAAATTTCACGGGATGAAATGCACGTCGAAGTCTTCCAGGTGCATTTAAAAATGAAAACGCACGTGCTTTTCCGGAATTCTACATTTCCTTGTATCGGCCCAAATCCGTTCCGAATGGATTTTTCTTGTCTCTGAACATCTTCCCGAGGTTGTTCCCATCATTTTCATTCCACTCAGTCCACATAAAAATTGTTATTCACGAAAATTGCGAACTTTGAATTTTGACAGTTCACGGTTTTAATAAATGTTCACTTTTAGACTTGGTTCCTCATCACAACTACCTAAAATCGCACTTTAACACTTCTTAAATACTAAACATAACTTATTCTAATAAACTTTTCAAACATCGCAGGTTTGATTCTCGATTTTCAAAATCGGCTATATTTTTGAGGTTTCTTGTTGCTTTCTTTAACTTTAGGTCAGTAACCTTCCAAAATGAGGCTACTTGTTCCTTTATAACTTAGTTAAATTTTTTATAGACAAAACCCCAATTACACCTGACCAAAACATGATTCGAGTAACCACCGGAAACCGCTCAACGATGCAACCCTTTCCCTCGATATAAACAATGCAGAGGTGACCCATACAACAATTAGCTAAATCACATGCTGTCCTAGGTAAGTTTGACCAACGTCAATGTTATATTTAGAAAGATGTGCAAGTAATTATTAAAATTTTAGGTATCCGAAGTACCACAAGCTGTATCAAATTATGTAAAATTGCCAATTTCAAGTTTCCGTAATTGCTCACGACCGCTAAATAGTGTTGTAGGCCAGTAACACTGCAATATGTAAATCTCTGGATAAAAGATGATGTTTACCACTTGTCTGGACACTTTTACGAAGGGCACACAGGAAGCCAAAAGATCAATAGATAAAGCGCTTAATTATAATATTTTCAAAAAAAAATATTATCTTCCCAACTTGAAAATATCAAAAACTTCGAAAAAGTTTGCTTTTTCAAAACTGCCTTGAGGGAAATTTCATAACAATCTACTTTAATTGTCTTATTATTTTGATCTTTAATATTATGCATCTCAGTTTACAATTATACATAAACAATCATTTTACCTCCCCTCCGATTGGTTTATTTTAAGTTACCGATAACCTAGAAGATTGGGAGTTAGGGAAGAATAACGATCAGTGTGGCCCAGTGACGTATTTAGAGGGGGGCAACGGGGCAATCCCCCACCCCAAGAATGACTTTGGATTGTACCCCTAAAGCCCCCCCCCCCCTGATAAAAACAATGTTTTTATTTTTCCGACGCTTTTTCCGACGAATGTATAATTATTCTGTCTTTTGTAGATATTCTAGAAGAGTGGGAATTTTATTATATGTACTGGAGGGTGTTCCACAACCCCCAGACCCCCCGGTTTACGATTTTAAATTTTTAAATATTTTCTAATTTTTTCTAGCCGATGCGATGGTTAAACTTCCCTCATTTTTGCTTAAAATTTCAAATTTCCCGGTTTGGATTAATATTGGATAAATATTTTTAGTCCTAATCTAAGTTTAAAATATTTTTTGGTTGGTAAAAAAATCGACCAACCAGAGTGGTTTTTTTTTCACCAAAAAATGATACGTTATAGCTGAAGCGTGCTGGGATTTTTGTATTAGGATTCATTACAACTGACGCGCATGAATGGATTAACGAGATTCTAAAATATTTACTCTGCCCCCCCCCCCAAAGCATTTTTTAAATACGCCACCGGTGTGGCCTTCAGGCATCATAACCTGGATAAAGGGACGTTCATTAATTACGTGAAACGATTTTGGCGATTTTTCGACTCCCCTTCACCCCTGGTGAGATATCGTGAGATTTGGCTTTATCCCCTCCCTCTAATCTGACGTGAGATTATGTTTGTTTCACTTAATTTAATCAAATCTGGTGTACACAATTTTTGACCGTGATTTACCAGCAAAAATTAAGGAAATTAATATTTATTTAATTACCACACTGCTCACGGAATTTAGCAGCAACTTTCTGTGTTACTTTCAAAGTTAATTATAAAAATATAAAGTCAAAATTGTAAACCGGGGGGTGTGGAACCCTCCAGTACATATCGCAGGATTTCCCCTCTTTTAGAATACTTGGAGTCAAAAGTGTAAACCAGGGTCTGCGGGTAAATAGAAAAGAAATCCACCGTCTAGCTGCCCTTTCGAGGACGGGCTTCCCAGCTAGTCTAGTTATAAAATAGTTTATATTTCTAACTAGATGTTAAATGGTTTCTCGCCGGTATGAATTTTCTCTCTACTAGGTGTAAGTTCAGTTAAGTTCACCTAAAACGCCAATCATAATATCTGCATTATAACAAAAGATATAACTTGAGAAAAATTTTCAAAATGTTAAATATTCATTAGAAAATATTTAATTGCTCCGTCCCCAGCAGGCACGGTTAAAGGGGGGAAGCAATGGGTGCGATTGCACAAATACAGTTTGATAATTGGTTGTTTGTTTGGTTTAATGTTTAGATGTTAAAAAAGTTTACCTATAGGCTCAATTGTATACAAGAAAATTCTTTCCGGATCAGAGTTTACCCAAAAACAGGCTCAGTCGTAGACCATAAACATCTGATAAATAACCTTATCCGTTATTTCTTTGCTGACGCGCATGAATAGATTAACAAAAGAAAAAAACCGAACCCGAAATCATTGTATGAATCTCGTTAATCCGTTCATGTGCGTCGGTGGTATAGAGATACCGGATAAAATTCCAACTTTCTCTAGCAAGTGCGATTTCTACATTCATGGTAATTCAGCCATAAGAACATAAGAAAGTCTAATAAAAAGAGTAATAGTCATCCTGGCGTTATCGAAAATTATCTGTTTGTGCTTTAAATTGAAAGAACTTACCACAACCGTTCCACATATCTCATTAATATTCTGTTCCTTCTTAATACTATTCTGTGTCGGACGATTAAACAAATTATATAGTTCGCTCATGAAAAAATCATCTTCCTCGGATGCCGCAGGTCCTTGACCAGAAATGCCTCCACCCTGATCTGGTCTGGTCCTGCACCAACAAAATATTTAGTTGCATTTACTTTAAAAGTGGAACTTAATTTTTACAAGGTTTCATCGACAGGATTCGGCCGTGCCACTGGTTCCACTTGACTGCTGGTCTGAAGTTCTGGAGCCGCGGTAGATGTTTCTGCGATTCCTCCTTCCGGACATACCGTTTTTGCGTTAAGTCGGAACGACATCAGCTTAGGTGGCGGATCTGCAGGATTGTACTTGATGAAGAACCGAATCGTTTGGGGTACGTGGGCTTTCAGACCCTGGTTTCTGTTTTTTATCAGATATTCCTTGTTGTCTGTGGTGGACACCTTACCAAACCAATTCTACAAAATTTGACGTGACGGATTTAAGTTCGACTTAAACTGTTAAGTTATACTTACGCCTAGTTGCAGTGACGGCCTGTCGAAAATTAATCTTAACCAGATTCCGGATAAGTCGGTGTCGCTAAGCAGAGTTACGATTCCGTACCATTTATCAGCTTCGCTGCCCTTGGCTTCGTATACGAAGAGCCGCGGACATGGTGATTGCAAGTCATTTTGCGTTTTTACGAACGAAACAAAAGAAAACGTAAACAAAAGCGCTAAACAATAAGTCCGGTCCATAATGACGGACGAAGCTGTAGGAGTTTAATCCTTCTGGAATTGGGTTCGTTCCGGTTTCTCCAGTTTTGTTTTTATTTTTTACTAAAATTTAAATATTATTATTTCATGCAAGGCCATCGTTAAACAATTATACTGAATTTTATAAACCGGTTTTGATTTATTAAAAATAAAATGATGTACTTCATAGATATTTTTACTTCCGTTAAGTGAGTTTTTTGCTCTATAATTACTGTAATAGCAAAGTAAACTTCGCAGTTTGAAATTAAATTGAAAAAAAACCTTAATAGCTGTTAGGTACTTACAAAATTCCTGGATTACAGACAAAATCCCACAATGATCGGAAACAAGTTATACAAAACTGGACACCGTTGGTTTTTTGCGTAAATATCATGTATTCACGTGTTCACTTTTTTCATTAAAATACACAAATTAACCATTTTATATTTATGGTCTTGTTGTTATTGAAATTTTCCCAATAATTTCTGAAGCGGAAAACGACTTGTTGCTTTTCGCAGAAGTTGCGAAGTGTTTATTTATTTCAAATTGATAGATAGCTAACCTGTTCTATCATCTCTTTATGGATGTGAATCAACATATCGTAAATATTCAAGGACAATTTCAGGGATCTCCCAAAGGTCAAGTTGGGTCAATGTTGCGACAATTTTAAATTTACCGCTTTTAAATGACATTTGTTTTCGAAATCGCTGTGTCAAGTGTCAAATTTTTGTTATTGTTCATTTGTAGGTTAAGTTGAAATCATGTCGGTTTTTGGTCGATTAACTTCTGTAGGCACCAAATTCCTGAGGTAAGTTTCAAAATTAGGTCGTTAAGGGTTAATAATCTGGTTTTTATTTCCTAGATCGTCATTTACACCGGCAATAGGCTCGGACAGTGTCGGATCTTCGTTACCTAAACCTGGAGGTTTGGTGGAAATAGCAGTTCGTTACATAATTCGCGATCACTTCCCGAGACCTTCTGAATATAAAAGAATCATAAAGCACGGTTACAAGAAACGAATGTCATGCCCGGGTGGACAGAGGATAATGATGCGGAAATATCTAAAAGGGAAGCACGTTTATTGTCATTAGTTATGTTAGTATCTAATAATTTACAGATTAAATTAATTTAACGAAGTCATAGATTCTTTTATCCAATCTAAATGTTTGGCAACATCCGTAAAAACTATATAATTTGAAGTATCGCAAATGACTCGTTCGTTTTGAAGTGCAGAACTTAAAGATACAATTCCCCTTATTTGCCATACTGTGTTTGAACTGCTAGTGCCTGATCTCGGGAAGGACATACCGCCCCCCGAATCACCGGTACATACAGATGTACCTATAACGAAACTTTAGTTGTAATTTCAAAAAGAGGTTTTCGAAGCTTACCATTCCGGAAACCTGCACAATAAGTATTTTGAGATGTAAAACGTGAAAAAAAGTCCGGATTGGAGTAAATGCAAGTTTCAGTTGAAACAATTGGCATCTTGGCTTGCATTAGGTTTTCGGACACTTGACCAGTTTCATCAAAACCCCATCCGACTACGGTGCCTAAAGATTTTAACATTTTAATTATTAATTATAAATTATTAATATCACACAAACCCAGAGTATCCACGATGTCGTTCAAACTGTTGTCACCTTCCCACAAACAAATGGGTCTCACCGAATCAGTAATTTCCACATCTCTCTCCAGTTTCAAAACGGCAATGTCATTGCGAAAGTAGGTAGCATTATATTCTGGATGCGATATTATCCCGCTCAGTTGTAAATTTTGCACGCTAACTCCCAACTGAAACAAATTGTGTTTTCCCAAATAAACAACAAACGTTTGTGGTCTTATGGTAGCACCAGTTCTGGCATGGGTTACGCAGTGCGCTGCAGTTAAGACATGACTAGAAGATACCAAAGTTCCACCACAAATGTATTGAATGTTTATTCCGTTGTATCGGTACAGAGCGACGTGCCACGGCCATTCGTCTATAAGAATAAAGTTACAGATTTTGTTTGTTCAAATTTGATTACTCACTCACTTTGTTGGGTTGCTTGTCCATGGGTGATTAAAGGACGGGGACCTACTCGAACGGTCCCACAACTTACTGGAACTCGAGGATGGTTAGTATTAGTTTGAGACGGTACTACGGGAGGACGTCTGGAAGCCGACAATTCACTTACAAATAAGTCTTCGTCGTGAATTGCTTCTGTCGTGGTTGTAGTTGTTCTTTTAGGGTAAGTTCCATTTCCTCTATTACTTATGAACAGACGTGGTGTTGTACTGCCTGTGGTGTCGGTGTTACTCTGACAAACTTCCCTGCCGTTCAAAATTATTCCAGTTACGCTCGGGGTTGGTTTGCTCGTGTCATATTTGACAAAAAATCGAACCGATAGGGGATCGTGGGTGGGTCGATAATGATATTCTCGGTTTCTGATTAAAAATTCTCTGTTATCATTACTTGAAGTATCACCAAACCAGTTCTAAAAATTGAGAATTTTAGTACATCGTACGGTGTTAGGCCAGTCGACATTTGACCATCCGGACTTTAAAAGTGCAAAAAGACCACAAATTTAAAATTGGCATCAGAATCGACGCTATTCACTTTGAAACGATCAGAATAACATCTCATAATGACAATTATAGCTCGACGGCAAAGATGTCCTAAACCGCCCACGGATCGTATTTTCTGAAAATACTCCATTGCCATACCCGGAATATCTGTTTTTAAATAAAATTCGGAAACTATTTCACTTTTAAAAACAACTCTATTATAGGATGTCTAGGAGGGCAGGAAATTATTCGACTTCTAAAAAACCTGATGTGGCTCCATCCACATGACTTGTAACATATTATATTTAGAAAAAACTACAAAATAGTATAATCAAAAGTTTCTTCTTTTATTTTATTTTCAATGGTTGATGGCGGCAATTATCAACCCAGGAGACCGCCGCCGGCTTTACGTGCCCTCCGAAGCACGAGACGGTCATATCAAAGTTTTAGACTCTCCCGGGATTCAAACCGAGTACCTTCGAATCAGCAGTTGTTCGGCTAACCGGTCTAGACGGTTAAATGTTTATTTCGAAAAATTCTGAAAAAAAATGTTTTATTTTGAATTTGATTTTTAAAAATGATGATTTTAAGCTTCTGAAATCCCAAAACGTCTAAATTTAACAAAATCTCAACTTATTTCTTCTACACGAGTAACTAAGAAGTATTAGATTTCCAGCGGTGAAGTGTCCTTGATCGCCTACGGATTGCATTTTCTCAATATACTCCATTGCTATGCCCAGAATCTCTGTTTTTAAGTAAACCTCAGAAGCCATTCCACTTGAAAAATACTAGGATTTTGTTTACAGACATTTTTTTTAATGATTTTCAGATTTTGGGACTCTAAACCGTCTAAATGCACCAAAATCTTCACTTTTTTCTTCTCAAGTAATTAAATACTGTATTTCTAGCTGTGAAGTGGCGACGGTGGATACAAGGGATTTTAAGATTTTGATTGGTCAATTGTTTCACCCGAAACCTCTATTGTCATAAATTACCCCCCCCCCCCCTCTCTTCGAACAAGATATAATTTTAAAAGTTATTATACATTTTCTACACCAGCGGTCATCAGGACAAAAATTCTGAAATTCAAAAAATATGTTTTATTATGGAGGCTACGGATGTTTTCAAAAATTTTAGTTTGGTTGTTCGCAGACTTCGGAAATGCGAGTTTAGTGATCCACGGGTTCAAAAGGTGGACGACCGCTGTTCTAGATCATTATTTCCGACCTAAAACTTGACGTGGAATCTAAACCGCGGCCCAAATAATTTATTAACTGGTGTTCGAATTTACGATCGTTAGTTTCACCTGACTTACCAATTCTATGATATTTAAAATGTTAATTATTTAGTTTACATACCCCTAAAAGTTCTGCGCGTTCGTCTAGTTGAATTCTCAACCATATTCCTCGCAGTTCCTCTGGGTTGCTTACAGTTAGACTGCCATACCATTTATCCAATTCGGAGCCTCTTGGTTCGTACGCAAAAATACTGGGACATGGCGAAAATTTTTGGGCAGACAACAATGGTATAATAAATATTAAGGCGCAAATTAGCGTCAACATTTCCCACAAGTGAAGTAATAACAATAATTCTTTTAAACTTAATCGGTAAGATGTTTATAACATGTTAGATAAATCTTGAACTTTGATTTTAAAAGATCAATAAAAACGTTTTTTTTATTAACAGTTAGAACTTGATAAAAAAAAAGTTCGGAAATACCTTAAAACTGCTCTTGAACACTTTTAAATCGACTAAGGAATATTTTAAGCGCATCAAGATGATTTGAGCGAAAACCAGTTCTTGGAATGTTTTGACCTTTCCGATATTAAAATTGCCGCTAAAATATTTAAATTTAGCGGGGTTGCAAATCAAACAATTGTCGGTTTGTGCAATATCGTAAAATTTAAAATTGTTAGTGTGGTTACTCGTACACAGATGGCGCAAGAATTAATCAATCGAATTAATAAGTTATTAAATTGGCAATTAAGATTACGAGCATAAATTAGCATGTGCTTTGCACTTTAAAAATTAAATTAACCCAAATAATAACGAAGTTAACATTTCTTATCGCAAAAGTAAGTAAAGAACAAATTTGTTTATAAAAATTTTTAGAAAGCTGTTTTCACATTTTGTCCTTTCGAAATTGAGGTCAAAGTAGGTATGTGTTGACCAAGTATTGCGATTGGTCGACAGGAGATAGCTGGAATCTGATTGGATCGGCCTCTCTTTACCGTTCGATAATGCTGACGTTCACACAGGAATA
This sequence comes from Cantharis flavilabris, assembly GCA_949152465.1. Classification (NCBI taxonomy): domain Eukaryota; kingdom Metazoa; phylum Arthropoda; class Insecta; order Coleoptera; family Cantharidae; genus Cantharis; species Cantharis flavilabris. The sequence goes on from OX424438.1 coordinate 8,874,829, forward strand.
GTTCATTTGTGATCTCAACGCAAAAGAGAATAGTCGGTTCCTGGTTAAATTTATGATAAATGCGAAGAAAATCTAAAAAATTTCTGTCCCTTGTACATTGTAGGCGACAGATAAAACAGTGAATGAGTGACTTTTCATGCCATTTCAATACATTTTTTCCGTCTAGTGAACAAAATTAGGTTGAATATGGCACTCGTATGTGATTTTAAAAGGTTTGAATATTTTTTACGACAGAAATTACACAAAAATACGTTTCCGAGGCCAGAAATATGTTAATATTACCAACAGAATCGTTCGAAATGCAAAAATGAGTCATGATCGATCATTCAGCTGCGTAAAATTCGATTGCATATTTTTTTTAAAAGCCAATAACAATTTTATTGACGACGTTAAATTTCTTCTCAGACAGTTTAACGTTAAAATAAAATCGATAAGTTGTAGGTAGATATGCATTTTTCGTTTGCGTCAAAATGACGTGGCATCGCCAAATTGCGTATTATCTTTTTTTTTTGTTTACAAATTCTACACCGTATCAGGTAATTAAATTTTTTCTGATTATAAGGAAAAAATTTTCGAATTATCGATTCCTTATCGTAATGTTAGCATATTTCTTTGTAAATGACTTCGTTTACGGACCAACCGTAACGATAAAATGGCCGTCCTTGTTAGATTTATCTCGGCCTTGTTTTGAGGCTCGTAAACATAAAATTCTTGTCAAGACGCCTTCGGGCGTCGATTTATACATTTAACACACGTAATTTTTAGAAAATTCGAATTTTTAACGGCCGCCCTGCAATTTTCCAAAATTTAATATTTTGTGTTTTTAATTATTTTTTTTAAATTAATTTTTACATTAGGTAATCTCCGTGTTTGTCGATTCATGTTTTTCACTTAGGTTGTTTATCGTGAATTTTATGTGCATCACATGTTCACGCGAGGCGTGGCCCGACACTTGAGCTTCTCTTTCATTCTCGCAACTTCAGCGCCACCTATGGGCCAATAGTACCACTAAACTGCTTTTCCGTCGACGTACAACATGTTTTCCAGCTACGCACATTACGCGCACTTGGCTGTTATCGATTTTTTATTAAAAAAAAAATATTCGGACCGTCGCACGTGTCGATACCCCTAGTTTTAGGTTAACGACCTCTTTCATTTTCACCCTTTTTTTAATATCGAAATTTTTATTGACAGCGAAAATTCGCACGTGATGACCGAATCTTCCATAGACGATTCTCTAAAACCGGAACCCACGGCTGGCGATACGCCACCACCAGACGAAAATCAAACAAATAATGATAATCCACAAAGAGAAGAGAACGACCCAAACGACGATTTAGAGGACGGAGAAATCGAGGACGACGATGAGGAAGAAGATCCCACGGAACCTATAGTTTCAGAACCCCAACAAAATTTGTTAGGAGAAAATCTGCGTTCGCGTTCCCCAAGTCCTGTACTAAACAATAAAACTAATAAATTTGGTCATCCGGGTGGCAAACCGAGCCGCTTCGATAGGGCCGATCGACGTAATCGATACGAAGAAAGAAAGCACGGACACTTAACGGAGGCAGAAAAAAGCGTTTTGCACCTGCGTAAATTAGAGCGGCTGGAACGAGAAAAGCGCGAAAGGTACAAGCGGGAACAAAATCCAGTTGTGGACGATTTCGCGTCGAATATCGAAAAAGCCATAGCAAATGTATTAAAGAAAGATAAAAAGGGCGGTAGCGATGACGAGAAGGACGAGGAAGAGAAGCGCGGAAAAAAGAGAAAAAAGAAAGATAAGGATAAGAGAAAGGTTTGTATTCCCTATTTTGTTTAAACGATACAGCAAGATGAATTGTGTTTTTTTAGAATAAGCAAAGAAAGGTCGAGTCTCCAAATTTGGACGAAGTTGACGAAAATGAATTGCTGAATATGCGAAAGGGCGGTAGTCCAGATCAGAGGAAAATTAGAACCCGATCTTCTTCGCCTCGTTCCCCCTCCGAATTTGATTCACGAGAATCTAGTCCGGCTTCCGATCGTAGTCGAGAGGAGAGGAAAGATACTAAAAATTACAAGAAAGATTCTAAGAAGAAGAACAACGAACGGAACAGAAATGACAAAAGAAAGAGAGATCACAAGACTGACAATCAGCAAAACAAAGAAAGCGGTGCCCAGGGAATGCTATGCACTTTTTATATGCAAGGAAAATGTACAAAGGTTTGTATGAATTTTATTTTTTATTAGCGCCCCTGCCCTCCTTAGGAACAACACAAAAGTGGACCCCTGAAAATTAGAGATTTAACCCAATCCCTTCGACTAACAGGCTTAATTTTGACTGCCGATGCCTTCTAAAAATCCGCACATCATAGAGAGTATGCAAATTTCGTTGTTTTTGCAAGTTACCTTGGTTATTTTAGACCTTGACGAGAGTGATAAACACGTCCCGAGCCAAAAGATTTTTTTGGCATCATTGTTTTTATGCTATGATTCAAACCTTCTTTTTTTAAATTTACTCATTAGAGTAATTATTTAATTAGAGTAAACATTAGAGTAAAAAATAGAGTAAGTAATATAGGATCTTATTTTTATATTGGTTCATTTGTTTTATTTTGACGTTAGCTGAAAATATCGTTTTTCATTTTTTTATAACGGCGCCAAAATTGTTTGTTTGAAAATAACTACTAGATATCAAATCTAATGCTAGTCTCCCTCGGTCAAAATTTTCATCAATATTTTGATGAAAACCGTTTTGACTGGGATAGGTCTTTTTGATAAAATTGACGACCTGTACAAAATATTTTATTTTCGTGACGTCACAAGTTGTTGATCAAAATTTTGATAAAAACAATGATGGAAATTTTGACCGTGGGACACTAGCATTATACAAATTTGGCGAACGATGCTTACGAAAACAATTTTTTTCTGAGATTGTTTTGGGAATACCTTAATTATGACGTTAACAATTAAGCTAGTTCATTGGGTCGAAACAGAAAATGCAAAATAAAAAATATATTTTTATAAAACATTTACGTCATTTAATTCTTCTTAAAAAGTAAAATACATAATTATGAAAATATTTCAAGTTTGGCAAACAATTGATAAGAGCGCATAATTTGATAAAATAACATGATAACCCCAATCTCGCTTCCATTTCCTTTTTTTTTTATTACGTATTATATCCACCAATTTTTTATATCCATTTTTATATTTTTAATACTTCACTTGAATGCAGTGGCGTAGTTTTTTATTTTTAAATTAAATTTAATTGTTTTATGGCGGTTAAATAGCAATTTTATAAATGTATTAACGAGATTCCATCTACCTTGATCTTCAAGTTGAGGTTGCCTTTAGGAATGTGTTTACCAAGTGCACATGAAAAATTTGTGCACACTAGATTTTTAAAGATATTTCCGGATTTTCTTCTCAAAAGCAGCAAAAATAGCTCAACTATAGTATTTCTAAAATTTCTTAGAATGTCCTCGGATTTTTTAGAATTACTACCAAACTCGAACAGTTTTATTAGTTAAACCGAATAGTGCAGGAATAGCTAGAATCGCCCGGTAATGATTAACTTATAACAAACTCTAAATAAGTTTGTATAAGCATGGAATACGCGCCTTTAGTCGTGACGTCAGAGTGTATCTAAACAAGACTTGTATCCGATCGCACTCAATGCAGGCGATATGCGACAAATGTTTCCCTATTCTGTTAAAATAAAATATGTATTGAATGTCTGAGGGGGGGGGATCAAACCCAAAAATTTTGAAAATTCAAATTGTGTTACTTTAAAAGAAAACAAAAATTATTGACAAATTTACTCAACCGCAACATTTTTAGGGAGACGATTGTCCGTTTTCGCATGGAGTCAGTGCCCCCATAAAGATGGAACTCTGCAAGTTTTATTTGATGGACTGTTGCGCTAAAGGTGATAAATGTTTATACATGCACTCGCAATTTCCTTGCAAATTTTATCATACAGGGATCGTGTGTAAGTCCGGAGATTTTTGCAAATTTTCTCACGGTAAACCACTGAGCGAAGGTCAGTATTTAAAATTTTTTCTTAAAAGCAAAATTAATAAACCATTATTTTCGATAGCTCACAAGCAAATACTTTTCAAACATATTGAAACTGCACCGAAAGAAATTTTGGGCGAATTTCCGAGACTAACTCGCGAAGATGCGTTAAACATGATCAACTCGACTCAAAAAAGCTTGGAGGGTGTTTATGGTGCTCCTAAAAATGAAATGACCTCCGAAAGTAACCGCGCGTCGATTCCGTCTCTCTTCGACATAAATGTTTCGGTACCGACAGGACTCCTTGCTAAAAACGGTAAAAGACGTCCTAATCAAAGCAAAAGGAGAATTTTATGTGCTCCTTTGATTTCAGTTGATAAGGAGAAGAACGAGAAACCTACCGGAAGGGAGCGAAGTCGTCCTTCCAGGTGGCAATCCAATGATAAAGAAGATCAGCAGCAACAACTGCCTCTGGCATTTGGTTTGTCAGGATATTATAGCGAACGTGGCGATCAAGATATGAGAGTTACGAGGTAAGAAAATTGTGGAAAAGTAACCAAACCATCTCTAACGTTTTTTAAATTTTTAGTAACGGCGATATCGACATGCGAACCCTACCTCTTACGATGAATACTTTAATTCCGAACGTCACGCAGGCGTCGGTGTTACCACTGATGACCGAAACTAACTCGATTAAGGATATAACAAGTCAGGACGTAGATATTCGAAAGGAATCCCGCGATGTCGATATACGCCAACTTAACTTGGCCGATAATCGCGTCAATGCCTTAAAAGACGTCGACACCAGGGTGTACCCGCAATTCGATACTCATATTAACAGCATGCTACAAGATTTACCTGAACTAAAAATGGAATCCAATGATGAATCAAAATTGACAATCGTGGAAGATCGTCCGCTCCAAAACGATACGGAACCTAAGGCAGATGTGGATAACCGAGTGGGAAAAGAAATTGATTTACCAGCAGGGATGCCAAAAATACAGAGAGATTTATTTTTGAGAATACAGGCGCAACAGAAAGAAAATTTGCCCGAAACGCCTCAAACCGCCGAACCTGATGATGACCAAAACGATATCGATTGGTATTCGGACGACGATGACGAAAATCGGCTAACTATAAAAGACGACGTGGAGGACATAATTGAAAAAGATGAAATCGAAGAACCACCTCCTATTCAATTGCCAGCCCAAATTGAACCGATGGAAGTGATCGAGCAATTGGGCGATTTGTCGAAGATCGACATTTCCGAAGAGGTTACAAAATTGTTAAGCTCCATGAATCAAGCGAAGTCGATAAAAGAACCCACAAAAGAGCCACCTAAAGATCCAAGAGTGGCTTCTCGGACTGGTGAAACGTTGAAAGCCACGACGACGCCCACCAACGATCCGAGACGTTCCAGAGTTAATTCGACCGACCATGAAAAGTCCGAAAAAGTGGAAAGGATAAGCATATACGAACAAGGCAGTATTTCGATCGAAAATGCGTCTAAAGACGTAGATTTGCGAGGAAGTCGCGATTCCGATCTTCGACCTACGTTTGGAGATACAGATTTGAGACCGCCGCCCGGTCGTCCCGATGTCGACCTACGCCAACTTGGATTACCGTTCAAGCCGATGCAGAATTACACCCCTGCTACCGAAATCGACGCCTCGGTCAATTCGCATCCGCCGATAGTATGGAAAGTCTACGTTGTCGATATTCCTCAACCTGACTATGCCGGATTGAAATTAAGCGCGCACGAAGCGCAAAACACCGGCGACCCGCGCCTTAGGAAGCTCTTCAAATTAAACATCGACGAAAAAGACAGTCCGGCAAGTCCCAAGGAGAGTCCCAAAGCAGTTACCGGTATTCGGGCGGATCCCAGACGACGAAAATTAGAAGAAAAGGCTGCAATGAACGAACTGAATTATTCTCAACAATTGAACGTACTCCAGACTTCCGCTTTCTATCAGAGTCTGACCAGCAACCAGAAACTCTTGCTTAATCAAGAATTATCCAGTCGTTCCGACCACACTGGAACTAACGATCCAACTCTTAACGGAATTTTGGCAACCTTAGGCTTGATAACCGTTCCGAATACGATCTCGCCGAGCAGCAATGCGGCGACTCTAAATATTTTAACAAATGTGAATAATTTAAATCCGATGTTGGGGCAACCTTCAGGTTTAATTCAGGTGCCAGGGTCGTTAATGTTGGGTCAAAACCAGCCCTTTGTGGCCCCGGGACAAGTTAATCCCAATATGTTGGGTCAAAATCCAAACATGGTAAATCAAATTACCCAAGGTGTGCAACCGGGTTTGCTGGGTAACGGAACTAATTTACCGATTGTGACGGATTTTCAGTTAAATTTCGATCCCAGGCAAGGTGGCTTACTGGGAAACGCTCCCCCTATAAATTATGACAATTCGAATTATAACTATGGTGGTGATGACTTCTACGAAAGTAACAATTATGTGGAAGAGGGAGGAGGAGGAGGAGGCGGCGGCGGTGGTGGTAATAGAGGCAGGGGAAGAGGGCGCGGTAATTTCAGGGATCGACAAAGAAGAGGGGGACAAAACTTTAGGGGTGGTAGAAATAACAGTAGGAATTTTAGAAACCGAAATCGTGTGAACAGGAGTCAAACGCCGCCATAAAGTTGTTTTATGTATAGCATTTTATTTTTTTAATTTAATTTATGTATAGTTTGACGAAAAGACGCATGAATTGATGTATTTCTATGAAAAGAAGGTTTGTGATAATTTGCGAGTATGAAATAATGCAATAATGCACGTTATGTATTATATTAGTGATTAAGCATTAAGTATTTATTAATTTTTATACACAATTTGAATATTTATTAGTGATAGTGTTTTATATCATTTTGCCAGTGATTATGTAGCATAATGTACAGAACGGACGTCTGTGTATATATTGTGGCGCGAATATGGATAATTTGTTTTAAATACAATTTGAATAATACTCACGTAATTAATTATTTGTTTGTAATAAAATATTGTTGAATTTTTTATGAAATTCTATTTGTACCTAATTTACTTAATGTTTACTTAGAATATTTTTTATACATCAACTTTTTCGTAAAATTATTGTATATAAGAGACAGTAAATTATTTGCTATTCTTAATTTTTAGTCGAAATTGTTTTCTTCTCAAAAATTAATTTTTATTCTTTTTTAGTACATCTACATCTGTGAGATTGTTTTGCAGAAGCAGAATTCAATCGAGGTCAAGATGCCAGTCTAATGTTAAGGTTCTATAAAAAAATTTATTTTTGTTGTGGTTCCGAATTAATTCCCTCTGCGTTTTCTTATGAACAGACTAATTTTTGTAACCAAGTTTGCTGATGTGCGTTCTTGGCATAAAATAAGTTTAGCAAAATTTACCTTACCTTAGGTAGTTGCAGAATCAGATACAAAAGGAAATTGGAGGAAAAATCCTATTTGGAGGAGGAAGGATGAGCAGCAAGCAAAATTCCAGCTTAAAAAAAATTAACATGATATGCAAATAACATTCCATATATTCTAAATTTTAGCTAAAAGATACCCAACTTTCCGTGAATAAATATTTATGTACAGCTAGAAAAAAATTTGTGAAGCTATAGCCCATTACTACTCGAGAGTGAATACAACATGGATACACTAACTTGTACCCTCTGCGGTCCGTGAACAATTACAAGTACGTCCATTCTCTTCAATTTCTTTACAGCCCTGCCTGCTTGACCCTACAGAACCAAAATAGCCAGTAAAAAAAAAAGTTCCTACTCTTGAGATCACTAATAATTGTTATTAGTGTTGCAGCTGCTCCCGCGAACAATTATTGTTTATTTTCAGGTAATTCTAAGAATAATGAAGAAAATAAAAGCTTATTTGTGCATTCTCGGAAACACTTAAGGAGAAACCTAATTTTACAATGATCTCAAAATTCAACCTACCGAAATTTCCTTGTGACCATGACACTGTCATTCAATATTTTTAACAAGGTGCTTATAATGCGTAATATTAAGCAACTTTCCAGATCAATAAGAAATGAAATTTTTGCTTTTCGGAAGGCTGCACATCCACTGAGCATTGACTTACTTATCTAGATTTTAACATAAAATATTTTCAAACCTACCTTCTTGCATCAGAAACTTATTTTCACATATTTTTCTTGCTTTTTCTTTCTGTTTTCTTTTATTATATCAATCAAATCCTAGCAACAGACTGAATCTACTAGATCGGCCCGTGCGCAAACCTGAACAAAACCTACATTAATCTGTAATATATAAAATTAAAAATTATATCAACAAAACAATAAATTCCTTCGTTAAAAGTTCTAAGCCAAAGGGATGAATATTCCCGTTTAAAATAATGTAAAAAAAAAACACTTAAGAGAGCATTTGAAAAATTAAAACAAATAATAATTTAAATCAGTTTTAATAATAATTATAAACAGCTTGTTTTTTTACAAAATAAACACTCGGAAAGTAATAATAAATCATTTTATTCACAATACAAATATTTTAAATTTTTGCAGTCCATTCATTTAAAAATTAAAATTTACATTCGAAGTATGTCTTCCAATTCACTCAATCCCGACGAATATTGATCTGATCCATCGTCATTATCGTCGTCACTATCATCCGTCGACTCCTCCGACCATACCCCATCCGAATCATTTTCGTTATCATCTCCATCTCCATCATTGTTCTCATCATTATTGTCATTATTTTCGTTTCCAATAGCTTCTAAAAGTATTTCAGTTTCGTTATCTGTACCGTCATCGTCGGAACCGTCCATGTCGTCTTCATCTTCTTCGTCCTCATCGTCTTCCTCTTGTTCATCTTCGTCGTCCCTCTTCCTACCAACGTCATACAGCCTCACTACAGATTCTTGTGGATCGTGATACAAACCTTGATTTTCAACAATTGCAATTTGAGTATCATACCGATTAACTGCCAAATCATACAGATTTCTTTTAATATCAAATGTAGCAATACTGGAATAATCTGAAGCGTCTACAGTTTTGAAACTTGAATCGAATGTGGGATCTCCGTCGTCTTCTTGTTCTAAAGATATCGCATAAATTATACTATTCACCGGCGAGAATACAACTTGGCACTGATTTAAAACCGGAACAGTTTTAATTAATTGAAACGTTCTCATATCCCACACTTCAGTATTAGAAATAATTTCCAAACCGTTCGGATGAAACACGCCACTTTGCATTTGATTTAATTTATCTAACTTGTGAATTTGTTTACCTGACGCGATATCAAACAAGACTCCGTCGGACAACACCAAATTGTCGTTTGGACTAAAGGTGGCTCGATTGCGCGTGTACTGATTGCTCACAGTAGGAACCAGCCGCATTAACGAGTTGCCCGTGTTTACGTCGTAAATCGTCGCGGTTTCTGTTTTTGTTCCTATGATTTTGTCTTGCGTCGTTTTGCTAAATTCGACATATTGTTCGTCTTTGAAAGCGTACTTCATGTTGTTACCGCTGTTGACCGACCACAATGCGGAAAGTGGTCTACCCCACGTCGAACTGGTGAGCATCAAACTTCCAAGGCGATTCGGTTCAATATTCACAATGTAGCTGTTATGGGCGGTAAAACTCGATTCCTCGTTACCCGTTTGAACGTTATAGATTCGCACGTCTCCAGAATAAGAACCGACGACTATGCGTTGATCCCCGGGCAAGAATTTTACACAAGTATACGAACCGTCGTCGTTGGGTATTCGAATTGTTTGAACAGGACAAAAACGACTGTGAATTAGTTTTCGGTCGAGAGGTTTGCCCTGATAGCCCATTTGACGCCGCGCGTTACGCACGACGTAATTGTTAGCGGAGTGGATTTTTTGTTTTGGATCGGGACACTTATGCGGAACGAACAGATTGAACTGCGGACATGTGGCCATGGGATTTTTACATAAGGCGTGTTGATTGGTTAGATATTCGGTTATGATGGAATCCAGCGTTATACGCGGTTGTTCGTTCATGACAAAACTATCGTCGCTTTGATGCGACGATAACAAATTCGGGGTTTTCACTTGGTGGTGGGACGATTCTCCAACGAGTTGTTTTTGTAATCTAGATTTTTGGTTGGCGGAGGCATTGTAGGAAGAAACCGGAACCGAGTTCTTTTTCTTAATTTTGATGGGAGTATTTGACGATTGCAATTCGTCGAAACTTAAATTTACGATAGAAGGGGAACTGATTGGTGTACGTGAAATAAAAGAGGAAATGCGAGATCGTACAGGAGTAGATGGTTTAGGGGTGTAACGAAATTTGTTGAGCGACTGGACCGGATTTGCCGAGACGCCACTTACTATGTTGGCTTCCTTCTGCAGAATCGTCGCGGACTCCGCGTAACCTTTGCTTAACAAATGTTGATGTATCAGTTTCATGAGTTGGTGATCATTAAAATGTATTTTGGTTTGGGCGACAATGTTGGCTTTATGAATGTTTCCGAGAGATATTTCTAAATCGTTACCAATGTGCTTGGTTTTTCCCGAAAGCCGTTCCAACAATTCCAGAACGTATTTTTGGAACGAAACGTGTTCTTGTCGTTTTTCTTGCAAGATCGGGTCGCGGGTCAATGTTTGCAGTTGGCCGCTAATTATTAACGGCAATTTCGAAACGATTTGACGCACCGTATCGGATCTGGCCAATCCGGCTAAGGCTTTGCACGCTAAGGTTCGTATGCAATCGGCGTCGGTGATTGGAGTTTTCGTGTTCATCAGTTGGGTGAGAACCATGATGCCGTTGTTGGAGCGCACGCTTTCCCATACTTTTTGTAGCAATTCCTCCGAACTTCTGTATTTTGTTCGTTTAGCGGGTGAATTAACGGCGCCAAATGAAGAATATCGAGCGATAGCAGCATTTACTCTGTGAAGCGGTGGGCACACACAGTTAACGATGGTTTTCAAAGCTGCTTTTTGTACTTCGGCGTCGGCCACGATCTCGCCGTTTGCGGCCCCTAAAATGATGTTAATTCCCACGGTGACAGTTTCATCGGGCAAATCTACGCGATCACAAAACAGTAAAACGACTTTCGGTATAACGCAAGCAATTGCTAATACGTCCAACGCACTTCGAACTGTCTCCGCCCTACCACCGTAATTCCACTCGTATGCAAACGCGATAATTTTTAACAGCAACGTTATTCCGCCCAGCTGAAGTAACTGTTCGACAGGTTGCCACGGTGATCGAAACGGCATTAACTGAATGATGGTTTCGATTTGTTGCTGAACTTCCTCGGGCGACGATTTGCAGGCCTTGTAGCTTGGTAACGAAGTTATCGGCGGTCCCAAGGAACTTTGATTCGTTCTCAACTGGGATCTCCTCAGTTGTTCGACTTTAATAAACAAATGAGCTTCGAGATATCGCTTGTAGGCCACACATACATGTCGTACGATTTGTCTCGCGGCGCACTCGACATCTTCGTTCAAGATTACACTAGTATCTTCGTTCGACAAAATTGGTAAAGTAGCAATCACATTATGTAACTTTCGGAGCCCGTCTTGACTGTCGAATTCCTCAAGAATTACACGAAATTGAAACGTAAGTCCAAAAAACATGGTAGCATGGCAACGACCTGAATCGTGGGAACATTCTAGCAACCATAAACCATATTTTACGAGATTACTGACCATAAATTTAGGCAACAAGCAAACCCGTTCCATCGCTTCTTCGCAATACCCCAGGTAATATAAACAAATGGAAACGCCTGTCGCTGCAATCGACGGCCTAGGAACGCCGAGAAGATATTGTAAACCAACTCCCTGTATGAACTCGATCGAAAACTTTTTGTGACACAAAAGCGCCGCTAGATATTTCAGCGCTTCAAACGCCAAACGCGCCTCTTTGGTTTCTTTAACGTTAACGTAATGCAAAATCAACTCCAATGCATTGTGCTCAAACACGTGACTCAAAAACTCCTGATATTCGCCCATGGGGGTTAAATACCTTAAAATTAAAATCTGTTTTGTCGCCAATGTTGGCGGGTACAACTGTAATGTTCCGATCATGTTACTCTCCAATTCGGCCCACGAAGAATTGCTCGATTCCAAAATGCTATTAAAAGTCGACACCGGAGGTTCGATATCGTACTTTCTTCGTTTGGGCGACTTTTCAAAACTTTCCTCCAAAAATTGTCGTTCGATATCTCTCGATTTGTGTTTACTTCCTAAAACATAACAGATAATTAAAAAATAATAAAAACAGAAAATTTAATCGAAAAGCTGCGTCTCTGTTATCGAGAACTTTAAATTTCTCACAAAACTGTTTATACCTACTTAATTTTTCAATATCATATTTTAAAATTATAAATAAATGATCCAAAAATAATGTGATTACTCCCGAGAACGTTTTGCGAAACGAGCGGCAGCAAGTGTCATAATTCATTAGAGGGAGGAATCACTTTTATACGCGAGTTGAATAGTAAAATATTTCTACAAAAAACAAGGGGAGCAACCGTTGGGGAAGTATGCTGTACAAGTGAAGGGAAATCTCAGAAAATCCAAAGAAAGCTTAGAAAATCTAAAAATTCTTAGAAAATAGGAAATTCGAAATAGTGTAGAAAATCTTAAAAAATAAAAAAATTTATGTGGTATAGACCACCTAGAAAATTTAAAGAAATATTAGGAAATAGAAAACCTGAGGTAGTGTGGAAAATCCTAGCAAAGCTTAGGAAATAGAAAATTTGAAGTAGTGTAGAAAGTTCTAAGATATCTTAGGGGACGTCCATTAATTACGTAAGGGTTTAGGGGGAAGGGGGGAGATACCTTTACGTGGGGGGAGGGGAGGGTCCGACGTATTTTTTACGTAAGTATCGTAAAATACCGTTTTTAAATTAAATTTTTAAAATACCCTGTTGACCTTTACTTTTTTCGATCCTCACTGTTTTTCGTGTACCCCGTTGACCTTATTTTTTCGGTTTTTACTGTTCTTTAGATACGCCGTCGACCTTTCTTTTTTTGTGTGCACTTTTATGTCATGAAAATAATTTTAATAATCTTTACGTAAGGTGTGACGGGGGGGGAGGGGAGCGGGGTTGCCAAAATCTTACGTGCCCTTATATGAGGGGGGAGGGGGTCAAAAATTTCAAAAATCGTCCTTACGTAATTAATGGACAGCCTCCTTAGGATATCTAAGGAAATTTGAGCTAACACTGAAAAAAAATGGTTCATCATATTAATGAAAAATTTATCATTTTTGCGCCGATGAACAAATTCACGAATAGAATGATTTTTTCATCAATACTATGACTTTTTCATCAATATGATGATGAAATTTCAGGAAATCATTTAAATCCTATTATAGAGCTTTTTTTCTATTTTTTAAACTTTCTCGAAAGAAAATCTTGAGGCAATCCCGGTGGAAATCTTTCAAAAATTACAAAAATTTGCCTTTCGACTAAAATTAAACAATATTAGTTCACCCGTCCAAGATTCTTTACTAAATCTTTATAAATTTATTACTCAATAGGAATTTTAAAAAAATGTATTTCAAGTGACATTAAGATGAAGCAATTTAATATCTACTAATACATGTATTACATATAAAGATAACAAATCGACAAAAAATTGATCTTGTGAGATAGCCGATATGTTGCTTAACTTGAGATTTCGAGTAATCTAAATACTGAATAGCTGTGCATTTAATGTACAAGTGAAAGGAAATCCAACAAATCTTAGAAATACAACTATAGACAACCTTTTTCACTTTTTAAACCTTTTCGAAAGAAAATCTTGAGGTAATCCGAAGAAATCTTTCAAAAATCTTATAAAAAGAAATTTAGGATTCAAAAATTTGCCTTTTGACTTTCCACTCTACTTTCAAGTATATAAAATTGTACCAAGACTCTAAGAGAGCCCCGAACAATTTTTGCATTCAAACCCTAAATGTAGTTGGCCCTGATCAGTTTGTATGATCAAGTTACAATGAAACAAAAGATAGCATTTGGGGAAAAACTAAAGACAAAATTAAAAGCGTAATCTAGCAAATCCCCCCCCCCTATCGAAAGTGAGGTTATGTTCATCTGTCAAAAAACTGACAGCTAGGCATTGCCAACATTTCATCGAAACTTTTCAAACTGACGGAATTTTTTTTTTTTGAAAAAATTCTTTTACAGAATTTTGCTTAAAAATTTGGTAAAAAAAGGTTAAATAAAAACTATATTATTATGAAAGTACTCTTACCATTTTTATAAACGTAAGGTGGGGAACTGAAACCGGACAAGCCGGCAAAAGGTCGACTCGTCACAATTAAACCGCTTTCGGTTTGTTCACTATTTTGACTAGTACCACCAGATTGAAAGGATCGTAACCGTTCCAACATTAAAGGCACTAACTGTCCATTTTGTTCTCTGTGTTTGGTGGCAATTTCTGTAATTTCCATAGCGGCAGCCAACAAACCGGTCGCGTAACTTTGCAAAGGTTCAACGGAATGCGTGGCCCACTTGATTAAGCGCTGTATTAACCGGTCCATTTCGGGTTGAAACACTACCGTAGTTTCTAAGCCCGGCATGATGTCCAACATTAAACGACACGCCGCGACGTTAAGTTCGTCAATATCACCTGTTGTATTAGAACCGCGACTGTAATAAGTTTCTCGTAAGTAGTCGTCCACTAACCGAGCCATAAAATTGTTCCTACGAAAAATAACTTTTAATATTTGTCCCAACTTACACTCCGGATCGGTTCTAGATGGATGCCTTTCGTCGAAGGGATCTGGATCCATTTTTAAGTAGTTTTCAGTTTCTAACTCTATTTTTTCGGCTAACTTGGTTAGGGTTGGAACTGGATTGTAATTTGGTTGCATGTTTTGCTCTTCCCATTCTTTTATTAGAGTCGTAACTTCGGTTAATGAATTTTGTGCTTCCATTTTAGTTTATTTTCACAATTATACGTTATAACGAATAAATTAACGTAAAAGATATTATTTACATGACATTTAATTTAACAAAGCGATCAACATGTGCTTACGTCGAAAATACTCGCTTATTACGTCGACATGTTGCGATTTCGATGCAAATAACAAATTTTATACTAAAGGCCAGTTTACAGTAGTAAAACTATTTTTCGCTTTAATATACAATTTATTAATATTGGTAAATAAAACCTGCAGATCTGAAAAGTAAATGTTCATTTTTTTAGTTCAAATAATAACTATTTAAAAAATTATGCGTCCGAGTAAAATAGAACCAACTGCGAAATTTGTGGTTAGCTTTGGTCAGTTTCTATCGCAATTTCTGACAGTGTCAAACGCATTATCATAAACAAGAGAGCTGATTGGCTCACTAATTTTATCGTGCGCATGCGCAATATATGATAAGGTTCGTGCCAAATCTCCTAAGTGACGTCATGACGATACATATCCTCGGCTTACCATTGACTGAAAAATATCGATTCTTGACATACTCACAGATTAGAAGGTTGGAAGTAATACTTTAGTGCCGGCGAAATTTTAAAGTAAAACAACGAAAAGAAGTCTTAGTTTTAACAAAAAAAAACTTTTTTATACACCAATCATTTCTATTATGCGGTTTCCATATAAGGCGGTTGAAGTTTTACGACATTCCTCCAGTTACAGCTTGTAAGAAATTAAGGTGGTGATTCACGAGTGTGAAACTTGGATGGTTTGTTGGCTAGGTTTACTTGCTACAATAAAAACATAAGGAAAACTATGGCAAATGGATGCCCGTTAGGTGGGCTTCGAGCTCTGATGATCTAGTTGGAAGATTGTAAGCTAAAAAGATCCCTGTGAGCTGAGATGAGCAGGACTAAAGCAGTACTTTAGAGCCAAAAGAGTTAAATTGAAATTATTTTAAAGTAAAACAAAAAAAAATTGTTTGTAGACTTGGGGCCTCTCAAAATAGTTGCCATGATTCATCAAAAACCAACAAAATCTACTAAATTTTGTTAAAATTAGAAAAATATACCTAATTTCTTATCAAAATATTTGTATTTACCCCCTCCATGAATTTTTCTTGAATCCGCCCTTGCTTCACCCGACAACTTTAAACCAGGAATCCTAATAAGAAATAATATTTATATTAATCATTAAATTTATTGTAAACATTTGAGTATGGCAAACAAAAATATAAATATGTAGGTTTATTCTTAAATTATACACAGCGATCTGACCCATCAATTTTAATGTAGAGACCACTTTTAGCTAACCCATAAAATGTGTTGGGTTGTAAATTTTTAGAAGTGAACATCCAACCAAGGTGACCGCTACAAACTTTGCATTGCATGATCGTCCAAGCATAACTAAAATTTAAAAGCAGCCAACTAAAATAATGTCATCCTAACTTCAGACTGACTTACCCTGGGAACCAGCTGAACTTTGTGGACGACGTTCGATGCAGATTAAAATTTTTGGCTTCGGTAACTGTCACGGTTTCATAAACGTAACCCTCTAAATCAAATCGATGCTTGAATGTTTTTTACAAAACTTTGACTTACCTGGATTGCAATAGTTGCTTTGCACACCGTCTTTGGACATTGCAAAAATATTGCTTTGGCAAGTAATTTCCGATTTGCAAACACGACAACAAATAAATCTCTCCTATAGAGAAAATACAAAATTAAATGATGTTTGCTAAATATTGTTTTACTCACCTTTTGCAGTAGCTTGTACTCCAGCCGAAGTCTTTCCAACGTAGAATTTAACTTCATGAGGTGCAGTCGCTCACTGTGTGCCAACTGAAAGTTTTGCATAAACCAGTACGATAAACTTGTGGCTTCCGTAGGTAAACATTCTAAAAATAAATGAGTAAAGTTTGCAAACAAAAATAAAAAAATCTTTACCTTCGGTAAAAAATTTGGACAGTTCAGTCAAAATTAAATGGACATAGTAGGAAACTTCGTTGTGATCATACACCCAAGAAGCATTCGGAAACTGAGACAAATGATACCTGAAATTAGTAAACATAATTGCAAACCGAAAAACTACCTGACATAACCTTACCTTCGATATTTGTAATTTTTAACCAAATTACTGTAATCATCAGCTTGAAGTGGTTTCTTTAATTTTAAAGATGAAAGTTGCGTTTCAGAAATGGGCGATACGATGCGAGGTTCGGCTAAAATTTTAACTGTCACCTGTTGCAACCGACCACCGAAATGATATATTTCGGTATCGGCAACAATTTTACACCTTTGACGCCCTTTAGCTTTCAAATGCAAACAATTTTCCTTAGTGAAGACTTCGAACACTTCCATGGTTATACCGTACCGGTACAAACGAGTCTCACGTTCGCTAAAAGTCGAATGTAAATAAAAGTAGTATTTCCACTTAAAATGACTTACTCGGCACATACCAAAGCAAATGTGTTCTTTTCTTTTAAAAATTCCTGCATGATAGAAATTTCTGTTGGATTTCTAATCACCAAAGGTAAAGTGAAGCCTGGAAAAACTAGGGTGTTAGTGTGAAGAGATAACAATTTGATTATCTCGCCTCCATCGTACATGGTGAACGTTCGAACATGATCGAGTTCTCCTAAATACTGCACAACAGAAAGTTTCAGTTAAACGTTTGCAGTGACAATATTGCTTACCGTATGACTTGTAGGTATATTGGTGTCAAATGTTCTTGTTTGACCAGAACCTTCGGCCCCATCTGCTATATTAAAAACATTATTAGATTATAAAAAAAAGTCGCACAAAAAATACTTACTATGACTTTCTCCTTCATCTGTGCTCAAATCAGTGTCCTGGTCGTAGACTTGCTCCGTATAAACACCCAACGATTCGATAGCGTAAGAATCTTCATCCGAAGAAGACATCGCTTAAAAGTTACTTTTTTCGAAATTTCGATAAAATGACACCACAAATAGATTGAGTTTACAGACCGTTTAAAATTTGAGTAAAATTCGATTCGGGTGGCGATCAATAGAACTAAAATATTTTAAAACAGGGTGGTCCGTCAGAATCTGACATTTTTTTAGGAAAAATTAAAATTCCGAGTAAATGCAAAAAATCTTTCAAAAATCTCCTAAAAGGAAATCCGAAAGAAAATCACTGGGGAAATTTCGTGTACATAAGTGAAAGCAAATCTTAAGAAATTTGAAAAAATCTTAGGAAATAGAAAATCTGAGTTAGTTATAACTAACTTTTTTTTTTTTGCTATAGAAATTATAGAAATCTATAGAAGATTTTCTATCGAAAATCTTTGGAAATTTTACGAAAAATTGGACCTCGCTCTGTAGATAATGTATTAGTTTGGTCGAATTGACAGTTACGTCGAATTTCTTATGCAATTTGATCAGTAAATTTAACCTCACTTAATTTTTTTGTACAAAAACAAAACAAATTGATCGAATTGTGTTAAAAATTAAATTTTTTTTATTATAATAAGGTGAGTACAAACTACGTTGATAATAATGCAGAGAAATTATAGAAGTTATGTAGTTTCTAAAATTTTATTAGGCTGTAGAGAAGTAATTCAAAATTTTAGTAAAACTCACGATTCGTCATTTTTTTTCGTCACAAAAAAGATTTACTTGAACCAGTACACGAAAAATTTCAATAATTTCTGTAGTTCCGTGACTTCTTGCTGCATTTGTTCGTTGATTTTCATTGTCACATTCTTTTGTTTACTTCTATGATGCTAATTTGTTCGTTGATACTTAATATTTTCATTTGTTTTCTCAATTATTTTTGTAAACAATAGCATTACGAAAATGACAGTAGGCTTAGCAGTAAAAAACGTCATATTTATTTTTGAAGTTTATACTGATCGAAATTTTTAAATGATCTAAATTAAAATACTGTGAAATTTGGCCAGTCGGTTGGGGAAGTTCAGAAAGTTTTTATATCTGTTAGGATATTTTGATCAACTTTCCCTGTTACAGATAAATACAGCGCCGATCATGGAAAACACGGAAGATATTCATAAAAAGCACCGAGTTGACCTAGCCGCACTACCCACCCGTCAATACTTAGACCAAACCGTCGTTCCCGTTTTACTGCAGGGGCTGTCTTATTTAGCCAAAGAGCGTCCCCTGGATCCAGTTTCGGCATTGGGAAACTTCCTATTAAAACAAAAAACCGTTCCGAGCAATTCCGATGATTCACCAGATGGAGAAAAAAAGTGTTGAAGGAATTTTAAATAATTTTATTTATTACTTTTAGTACTTTTTTGGTAAATATTTAAATAAAATCTAAAACAAACATTTTTTTTTCTTTGAACAAAATAAATCTCGTTAATCTATTCATGAGCGTCACTCCTCTTAAAAGAAGTAAAAATACTAAAAAAAAATTCAAAATTTATTAAGGCTATGTATATACAGCAGCAAAAATCAATATACATGAAAGAAATAATTTTTATTCAAAAAATTAATAAGTAAAACAGTTTTTCTACAAAATGGTGCTCTAACTTTGGTTAAAAATGCCCAACGCTCTCCAGTGTAGAGCACGCTTATAGCAACAGTGATAATTTAGGTTCAATAAAAAAAAAAGTTTATAATTTATTCTATAAAGACAACAGCAACACTAGAAAATCTAGCAGACACAATTTATTTATTAAAAAAAAAGTTAACTGCTGAATGGTGTACATAAATTACACCTCTCAAGAAGAAAAGGTAACAAAACACAAAATTAGTCATCAAAGTTTTGGGAGAGCAAGAAATTTGCCGCTAAATTTTCATTCTTTTCGCAAGCGAAATAAGCTTGTACAACCAAATGTTCGGGAAAACCTAAAGCTTTTAATCGTTCAATTGCATCTTTATCTTCGGGCGACACTTGAATCACTCCGGGCTGACCAGCCACCGCTTGAGGACCTACAGAACCAGCTAAAAATTTAAACTTGGTTATTTTCAGTTCAGTTACATCGACTTTTTAATTTTTATTGTATAAGCTAAAGCTTTTAAGTTATTCAAATTTAAAAACTAAATTGAGTCGACTTGAAGCTGTAATCTTTTTTGAAGGAAATAATAATCAAAAGTAGCTTGTACATTGGGGTCATTTTAAGGACTAAAGGTCATTGATAAGAACATACCTGAGGGTTGAGTAACCGGTGTGGCGGGACCACCTGGAGTGGGTTCATTCAACATTCTAACGAAAGCTTCTTGATTTTGCGAGATGAGTGTCAGCAAAGCTGGGTTGGTTTGGCCAATTTGTTGCAATACGGCATTCAATAATTGTGGATTGTGTTGAATAACCGATCGCATTTGTTGGAATTGTGGTTGGCTGCGTAGAAATGCTAAAGGTTCTTCGGCATTAGATTGCCTTTCGTCGACACCTGACATATCGGCAGATTCAGTAACCTAAAAGTAGTAATTGTTTGGTTAGAAATTCAAAACATGACTAGCTAGAGTGACTTACGGCTTCCTGTTCATCGAGAATAGGTGGGATTCCATTTATTAGGTATTCTACTGCCCGATCGGGATTATTGAAACTTGCTCTTAGTGCAGTTTCGACTTGATCCTTATCGTAACCCATATCCATAATATTTCGTACCATAGTCTGATATTCTTCTCCCATTAATAAAGCTGACTCTGCTGCGTTGCTTATATTGGTGTCGGCAACGACTGGTGTTGTGGCTGGTGGGGCGGTGGTAGTAGTTGTAGTCGTCGCCTCGGTTGGTGGTCTCGTTGAAGTCACATTAGTTGTCGTTGTACTAGCCGAATCAGTACTAAAAACAGCCACATAATTATATTTACTAACAAAATGACAACTTACTTTGCAGTAGACGTCACGCTGCTCCCATCACCATCTGATTTTTCAACTTGTTTTGGTTTAGTTACCATCACAACGATAAACTTCTTCTCATCGATGTTGTATTCGGAAATGGCATTTTCGTCTGTCAAGATCTTACCTGAAACGGTCACAAATGGTTAAGTTTGGTAAAATTTCGCCGACGCAAGTGAAACTTACCCGCATAAATTAATCTTTGATTATCGGCGGGGTAATCTTTGCCCTTCTGGCTCTCTATCGCCTGTTTTAAGTCTTTAACCTGACGAAAAAAATAAAATCAGCAAAAGTTTGGTTAACCGCATATCGTATCTTACCGATTTCGAAGCATCAATTTCGACTTGAAAAGTATGCTGCTGCAAGTTTTTCAACGTAATCTTCATTTTTAACCAAGTAAATTCACTAACTACAAAATTAAATCACGAAACAATTAAATTGCAATGTAATGTTTGATGTTATGTGCGGCTTTTTAAGTTATTTTCAGTTCTATCTCTTTATTTGCGTAGGATATGATAATGCACTATTTTATACTCAAAAATTTAGCGGCCATGTTGGTAAGGTTGTCATTTTGTAATTGGTCATTATTCACAATGAAAATTTGTTATACTGTCAAACTTTTGAAAATTTTTAAACAATTATTATTTTGTTATTTTCTGAAAAGTTAAATCGATCGGCAATTACGTTTGAATTTTTTTTATTTTATCGAATTGTAATAATTAACACTTCCTGTAGTGGCGCTCTCTAGTGTTGAGCAAAAATTAACCAAAACGGCACTTTTAATTCGGGGGCGATCAAATCTCTCTGATTTCCATTTTTGAGACATAATCACAATATTAGTATTTGTAACGACCACGGCACTATTATCTCTCTTATCTATGGCACTATTGGTTTAAAACGCTAATCTACTCAGTTCCCTGTTTACACTGACGCGCATGAATAAATTAACGAGAAATATTTTAATAAAAAAAAATACTAGGTAAATTCAGTTACCCAAGAGCCCCACGGGACATAAAGCGGAGAGTTTTTGAAGTAAGTAGTTATAGAATAAGGAATCTCGTTAATTCAATCGTATGTCGTATGTAAAAAAAATTTATTTTTAATTTTATTTAATTTAAATAAAATATTTTTAGTCCAACAAAAATTTGTTCAAATAAAAACAGGCATGATCGGGACCGGGCCGACTAGCTTAAAGAAATGAATAAAATTCAAAAACTAATTTGAATTGTAGACTGTTTTTGCAGAATTTTTCCGATTTAATAATCTGGGTTAAATATTAAAACACTGCTATTTTTTTAAAATATTATTGTTGGAGTCGCAATTCCACCCCCAAGGACGGCACGGAGAAAATTTTAAATATTTCCCTCAAGTCGGGCAGAATATTTCGGATTTATTGATCTGGGTTAAAATCTAACACTGTCATTTTTTAAAAATTATATTGTTGGAGTCGCAAATCTACCCCCAAGGACGGAGACGGCATCAGGAAAATTGAAAATATTTTTTTCAAGACGGGCAGAATTTTTCCGATTTAATGATCTGAGTTAGAATTTAACACACTACCATTTTATTTTAATATTATTGTTGGAGTCGGAAATCCACCCCCAAAGACGGCAGCGGGGAAATTTAAAATATTTTTCTCATGTCGGACAGAATTTTTCCGATTTAATGATCTGGGTTAAATATTAAAACACTGCTATTTTTTCAAAATATTATTGTTGGAGTCGCAATTCCACTCCCAAAGACGGCACGGGGAAAATTTTTAATAATTCCCTCAAGTCGGGCAGAATATTTCGGATTTAATGATCAGGGTTAGAATTCCCGATAAGGGAAAAGGTGTTTACTAAATATAAATTTGGTTTTGCATTCACCCTCCCCTACCCCCCAAATGAGGTCTGCAATTATTTTAGAGTAGAAACAATTGAAATGAAACACAAAATTTTAATGTCAACAAATTATTTAATAAATTCAATCCGTGTAACATAATTTATTCGTATTAATTTAAGTTAGGTACTGAAATAGACAGACAAACAAAACACTAACGTTTCAAGATTATAAAATTATCAAACATTTCTCCGTTGATTAAATAACAAGTGAAGATATAATAAAAGGTAAGTTAAAAACTTAACATTTTGAGGTCCCGTTTCACCATTAAAGTTGTTGATTGCACAAATTAAGTGAATAAATAGGTTCCTAGAAGGTTACATGGGGGATTAAGGTTATTTGTCTCCTGGTATTTGGCCTAAAGTTTGCGTCACCCTTGAAGGCTTCGGAAAATCGCCTAAGGAGTTCATTTTAATTTTCTATAAACCTAAACGACGCTAAGTTCTCCAATATTCCAGTACTCCAACAGTAACAGTTGGGTTGGGATGTGCACAGTTTAATGGTTGCCTGAAGTAATACTAACTGGATAGGTCCGTTTGGCACTAAGTAACTATTACACGTATCAAGCTTATAAAAATATCTATCTTAAGTTATTATTTTTTTTGTTAAAACAACAATAAATTTAATACAAAAAAACAATCAGTGAAACGTTTTACGGCTCCGTAATAAATTATCTTAGTCTGTTAATAATAAAAGTAATAATTTAAAATTTTAAAACATTCGTTAAAATATTAATTTCATTTTAGAACGAATTAACTGGATAAAATAGCTGCCACATAGTTTCGACTATTTCGTTGCTCCTACTTTAATTGTAATGGTACCACGGCATACGTCTCACCCACAACAGACGTCCGTGCGATTGCGAATGAATTTTTATGCTGGCCCCTTCGGCAGCGCGCACCGTTTCTTTAACACTCTGCATCAAATTCTGAGCGTTACCTTCCAGCATTTCGGTTGCCTCCCGGTCTTCTTCCGAACCTAAACACAACAATTTCATAGAAACAATTCGTAAAAACAAATTTGAATTATAAAGCGCAAAACTCTACCTTTGATGAATTTTCCTTTTTTTGAAAGCGTAAAAAAGCACAAATTTACAGCATAATTATCGAGAGGCAATAAAAGCAAAAGAGTTACCTTGGGCTCCCAACATTGTCGCTTTGACCGTGCTTAGAATCTTAAGCTGGGTAGCAATGGTGGGAATGCGTTCACACACTTGCAGCAGGTTCGTTCTGATCCTCTTGTCGGTACACTCACGGGCCAGTTGTTTTGCAATTCTTGTAACAGCTTCGCTCGCCTCTGCGATAGCTTTGGCTGTTGCAATCAACTCGCGCTTGCTTCCCTTGTCGTCGTTGTGAACCAGCTCCGATAGGCGGGCCATTAAAAGCGCCATCTTTCGCGCTGCGGCGATCAACTCGTTATCCTTTGCTGACCATTGACGCACCTCCCTGTGTAGATTGTGAGCAGCAACCTGAAAGTAAACTTAAAAATTATATTTTCTAAAACAATGCCAAGAATAAAAATTTACCATGATCGGTTGGCTAGCATTGGGTGCGTGCTTGAAAATGTCATCCTCGTCGTCAGTTTCGGGCGGCGGTGGTCGCATGGGCACTCCATCATTGCTGCTTGGTAGTGGAGGTCTGGGAGGAGCAGTATCTAAGAATAAAAAGCGTTAGAGGAAGCAAACAGCTGGTAAGGATGAATCGATTTCGTGCAAACAAAATCATGCCCAAAAAAAGTAATCCAAATGAAGGACGTGCAAAAATGTATACCAACAATGAAGTTTACCTACTCTAAAATACTTAATTACCATCTTCCGAAACATTCTCGAAAACTAGAACATTGCGAATTCCTATGAGATGCATGAAAAAAAAAAAGTGTTAGTAAAGCGTAAACGACAAGATGTACGACGAATAAAATAAAGCAATGCAATACCAATGGAGCCAACAATAATGACGAAGAAAGCAAACCACGACATCATTATTATTACCTGGTTCTCTACTATTATTAGAAATTAGTCGTTGACAAAGTAGGTCGGAGTTGTCTCCTAAATTGTAAAGAGAAAGATTTGAAAAACTCTGCGTCCAAGAAAAAAATACGCATGCACATAAAATCGTCTTTTATATACCTCTGGCCCACTTCGGTAATGGACTGACTCGTCCATATTGGTGTGTAGGTGAACTAATTCTATCAAAATCGCTGCCTGGTGTTGGGGTCGGTGTGTTACGCAAAGATTCGCCAACTACGCAAGCACTTAATAAGCTATACTGTTTCTACCATAAATTATTGCTCGATGACACTTTTGAAACACTTAATAAAAAAAAAACTGTCGAACAGCAGGACGCAACCTCTTTCTTTAGAGATATTATTAATTTAGATGCTCGGTTGTGGAACCGAAATACAATAATGAAATATTGCGCGTCGCTGCCGTAGAGAATCAATTATTTTTTTATTTTGACATTACAAATATTCGATCGTAAAATTTTTGAGTCTCATCCGTTATCTATCTACCACTGACGTGCGCGAATGGAATAACGAAATCCATGTGATTATGGAATTTTTAGTGAAATTTCTTGTTAGTGCCGCCTGTGTAGCCGCATATAAAATTTAAATCTGACAAAAATAATTGAAAATATGTGTTTCGTAAAAGTGAAAAATCGAGCGTAAAATAAAATAAGAGCAATAGAACTGTTTGATACCTTTATCAACAAAGTAAGTACCGGCCGGTGTCGTTTCTGTAATATATTCATAAAATATTAAAGAGAGAACCCTCATCTAATGTAGAACACAAAAATTACTAAATGATTCTTACCCAAATTAAGTGAGTTTATATCGGGTAATGGAGGTACATCCGGTTGAATTGCCTTCCTAACCTGTCCTACCGCATTCAGCAGCTGAAATGTCAAAACATTTTGCATAATTTTTATTTAGAGAAAAAATGGTTTAAGTACAAACCCCCTTGTTGGATTCTCTCCAGTGAGACACTGCGTTGTGGTCTGACGGATTTATCGCCACATGTTTTGCATCTTGTACCATCAGTGGGACACCTGAAAAAAAATATAATATAATTAAGAATTTAGGCTAACCCCGAAGGTTGAATTTTACTTTCAAAATTAATTCATTATCTCAATCAATCCATCTCGTCAACCCATTCGTGCGCGTCAGCGTTCAGAACGTATTTCAGTAAAAATATTCTAAATTTCCGCAAAAATATTTTCAGTTTACAAAAATATTATATTTTCTTTATCTATAAAATTCTATTTAATCATATTACGTCATGATTTATCAAAGCTTCACAAATTTCCATTTAAAATAGTTAATTTATTTTTATTAATTAGTATGATACAATGATTGTTTCATTGAATTCTGATTACTGATAAGGATGTGGTAAATTGGTAACAGTCTGCAGTTTTCAAATGAATTTTATTTAATAATTTGTGGTATTCATATCTGCTGAAACCATTGTTTTCCGGTGGGAAATAAAAAAATTTAAAAACTTACAGTTCTGTAATTGATCCGATGCCTGATTTACTTCATCAATAAAATTTGGATCCTCAGAGTTATCAGATTCCTGCTTGGCTACCAGCAAAACCCGATTGGCAAGACGAGCAATGGCAGAAGTGTTATCCACCATCTTCTGGGGTTGACCATTTTTGATAGCTTCCTCACACAAGAATGTGTGTTTCCTCATTTGCTCCTCTGAAATTAAAAAAAAAAATTAAATATTTGATTTTGTAAAAAAACGAAAAAGGCTAACCGGAAGCTTTGATGAAATCGGCCGAATCGGTTGCTTCGTCGCACAAATTTCTAACTTTGGTTAGAGTATCGGCGTACTGTTGACGAAGATTTTCAAAATGTTCATCTGCAGCTTTAGAAGTGGGATAATTAAGACGAATACTTCCTGCCGATATCAGTACCGGTGTCAAACTTTCGACCTGGCCCGCAGAACTTTGTAAGGCTTCCGCAAGCTTCTTGTTGCCGCCGCTTCCACCTGCAAATTTAAAATAAAAACCGAACCAAGATTTCTGCTGGCTTATTACCTGCTGCGACCATTTTGGCTGTTTTAACCGCCCTATTGGAGAACTGTTGCAAATTAGCTGCCTTATCGGAAAAGTTTTGATCCCGATTTGGGGTACCCTCAGGTACAAGAACTGCCTCGGTGAATTGTTTCAATGGGGTTACAATATCGATGAAATCTTCCACCACTCGGTTGGTCACAGCTTGATTGATCCGTTCTTTCAGTTCGTGCAATTTATGGGCCAACTTTCGAGCAATTTCGTGAGCCTGAGGGGAATCCCCTTTACCGCTAGCACACAAAGCCGCCAATTGGCGAGATAATCCATCGACATCGTCGCAGAGTTGTAAAATTTCTGCCTTCTGAATTCCCGGTAAACCATCGGCTACTTTACGTCCTTCCTCCACTACAAGCGCAATCGCTCTTTGACCCAAACCTTTGTCATCGTGCCCGGGGTTCGACAGCCACTTTCTAGCTTGTTCCAACCTTCCTTTAACCGTGTGTGCGGTCTGTTGCAACCCGGCTTTGTCGACTGCTATAACTGCATTGAGGACCGCTTGCTGAAGATGGCCCAATTTATCTCTGATGCCTCGGGCAAGTGATTCGGCTTGCGGTGTTGCACCCTTACCATCTTGACGTAACTCGCACAACGCATCCGTCATGGTAGTAATATCTGAACACAATTTCTTGATGGTATAGGAATCTTGCGGTAAGCACCTAATATGATTACAAAAATTAGATAATAGTCTTGCACCGTCAGGTTCTTAACTTACCTATCCGCAACTTTGTAAGCGGCCTCGATAATTTGCCGCAACGATTTTTCTCCAATTCCACCTCTAAGCGCTGCAGGATTCAGCAACCAGTCGTTGACGTTGTTAATTTTATTTTGAATTGCATTTTGTAACTTTTTCAATACAGTCAAATTATCGAGTTCCGATTGATCTTCATCGTAACTAGTTAATTGCAAGACCCGAATTATTTCGTTAATTTCATCCGACATGCGTCCGGTTAAGTAGTTTCTATTCTCGGCCGCCTCTTCGCCACCTTTTCCGCCTTGCGTGATGATGTGGATATAAATTTTCATTGAACAAATTAAAATTGGAGCTAGAACTTTGACCTGTTCCAAGCAACGGATTAAAATTTCGGCGTGGACCTGATGGGTCAGTTCTTTCTCTCTTGCGCTCACTTCCCGCGAGACTTTACTTAAACACGGACTGAGATCACGTAAAAATTGCACTAGTTCCTCCATACTTTCGATAACTTCCGCGACGGCGAGGTAGTCTAACACCCGCTTGCATTCCCTAATTATTTTTCTAACTTCCGATTCATCGAAACATAGCAAGAGAGCCGAAGTTGCTTGCAATATTCCACCACTTCCTTCGATGAGACGTTTGCGAGCCGGACCAGAAAACGGATCTTGTTTCAGCATGCCGCTCGCTTCTTCCAAGAGTTTGGAAGATTTCTCCACGCGCACCAACGCCGGTGGCATATCTTGACGTAAAATTGGATCATCGGAGCTGTTGATTGTCTCCTTGCCTACTTTTACCAAGTTCAACACGGCGTTGCTGACAACTTTCACCGGTTGTTCCAGATCTGGCATAGCGTTCCCATCTTCGGCTTCTTCATGTAATATCACAAGCCTCGAAACCTGAAATTTACATAGGATAATAGTATTGAGTTGTACTAAAGGTAGTTGTGGCCCGGGTATTGGTATCACAGTCACATTAGATTTTTTTTAAGTAGAATGGTTTCCGGATTTTACTTAAAAACAGAGATTTCTGCTATTCTAGCTTCGGATAAATAAAATATTACCATTGACGCGCACAAACAAATTAACGAGATTCCGTCTACCATGACCCATGATTTTCGAATTTGGGCGGCTTTCGGGGATATCTTGACATGTAGGTTTAGAGACCTGCCCAGTTGTCCCGTCGATCTCTTAAATTACAGTGACTTAAGAAAGTATTCGTACAAATCAATGTTAGGAGTTCTGAAAAATCGCTTTTACAGTAATACTTATCAGACATTTTTTGTTACAAATTTCATTTTTGTTTATATAAATATTTCTGTTTGGTCGCACCGTTTCCGAGATGCAGGGACTTAAAAAAGTCTGTATACTATATCTCAGAAACGGTACGACAAAATAAAAAAATGTATAGACATTTTTTGTTGTAAATTGAATTTTCTTCATTTTTGTTTATATACATTTTTCTATTTCGTCGCACCGTTTCCGAGATATGGAAGGCCAACTTGATTGTATGGTACAGCGACTTTATTTTAAAGAGGCTGTATCTCAAAAACGGTGCGACCAAATACAAAAATGTATAGAACCAAAAATGAAGGGAATTAAATTTGCAACAAAAAATGTCTGATACGTATTACTGTAAACCCAATTTTTATATGACAAAAAGTATGTGAAAGATATAATTTATAATGTAAATAAATATAGGATAGGAGTGTACGAATACTTTCTCGTATCTCTCGTTAATCCATTCATGCGTGACACTGGTCGACAAAACGAATCAGGTTCATAGCAACATTACAAAAATATCGTTGTCATTTGCCGCCCCTGGAGTTCTACCGCCCGCGTAACTTGATTTCCTGGATTAGGCAGGGATCAAATAAAACATCATTGAATATCGATACAGTAATTTGCTAACTTCATTGTTATTTTTAGAATCTTATTAGGTGAGCAATACAATACGGATTTGTTTTTGACATTAATGCGCTCGGCTGCTTTAATGTAAAACAAAAAAACTTTTGAACTAAAAATAGGAGTTTCTATTTTGCATGGCCTAGGAAATCTAGATTTCCAATACAATATGCAGTATGAGTTCCAGACTGTGTGCAGAAATTGATTGGCTCTCATGTCAATCAGATAAGCGCCTTCTTGTTTTTTTCTGTTTATATTAGAGTAATGGAGCATAAAAAACAGATTCGTAGGGATACCACATGTCCGCATGGAGTGGATCCACCTCGAAATACCAATGGAATGAATCACGAAAATTATGTAGATATTGATAACGAATTTACGTTTCCTTGGTTCTGCATGACATCACAACGTATGGAGATTTAAAAATCAAGTAAATGTCTCGAAACAACCCTGAATGTGAAAGTCTCGAATTGAACCAGCGCAGCGTTCCGAAACGGAAAATAATAAATAGTTTCGTCAAAAAAGCCTGCTTCATGTTTGATCTATTTTTTTTAGTTTACACTCTCGCGTTATTGTAGTGTGTGGGAGCGTGAACTACTTTTTCCTAATTATTATTACTAGGATACTAGGGTACAAAAAATTATGAATGAGAGTAGTTTGAGTGGGCTTATTTCGACACACCGTGTATTTGCATAATCGTGGGCACGGAAGGAATTTTGTCAAGTTTCAAGTGTAACAGTGATCTTACCTTTTTTGGTTATCAAAGTTTACTCTACTCACCTGTCGTGAATATAAAAAAATTTAGAAAAAAATTAGCCCAGCAAAGAATATTTAAAAAAAAATCAATTAAAGTTTTGCTTTTCGTCCAAAAGCTGCAAATTAAAATAGAGATAAATTGAATAGATAAATTAAAATGGAGTTCAAATGTCAAAACAAAGTTTTTTAAACACGAATCTTGCAAAATATTGTAATAAGTAGCGGCACGCCCACGTCTAAATTTAGCCAAGAAACAAATGTCCACCGAAATACTTGAAAAAAAAACTTATGTAAAAATTTTCCAAAAAATTTAAAGGTGGAAAATTAAAAAAATTAAAAATTGTTTTTGTTTCGATTGTCCGATGTTTCAATCTAAAAAATGAATAAATACCTGCTGTGCCACTGGTTCTAAAATAGACTCAATTGTTTTTGTATGAAAAACAGGCATTTTCACTTGATTTATTAAAACACGACCGGTTATGAAATTTTTAAAACACAATTAAACTTATACAAATCAAACAATTAATTTTTCACTCTTATTTTTATTAGAAACGATATAAATAAATTGGTTTTATCGGGCCATCTGGCGGTAGCAAATCTAAGTATAAAGTTTGGATTAATACTACAGCTCCATCTCGAGATAATTAATTTTATTAATCATTTTATTTTACAAAATAATTACGTGCGCTTTTTACGTTCTTCCCCTATACATTACGGATTTGTATCGTTAGGCCTTATCAGATGACTCGATTAGTTTATTTCAAACCGGAAGTTTCTTAATTCGTTCCGCCACTCAAGTTCAACCCTCGTTTCCCTTACTGACGTTGTCGTAATTAGCATTGAAAAGCTATTGTTGCTGATAACATTCTTGTGAAGAGAGATAACGTCTTCAAGTTTATGTTTGCAATTTAACCGATAATATACATTCAGAATCGTAGAAAACAAGAATTTTTTTAAATTCTACCTTCAAACAGCCTCAATACCGCAAGTATCGATTTTTTTGTGTTAATGGATTCGTAATTTTTTAGAGACAATTCATTTACCTACAAAATAAATCCTAACTCTTTATCGTCTAAAATCAACGGATTTCGAGTTATGAATTAAATTAAGTTAAGAAATGTTAAAAAAATTCAAAGTTTTAGTATTTATTACGAACCCTGTATCTCTGAAACGAAACCTTTTACAAAATAATGAGCCAATTCCCACATCAAATTTAACAGGCTACAACTTCGGTCTGGTAAATTTTTTTAGAAAACCGACCGATTTCACTGAAAAGCTTAAAATATAATATAGCAGTGGAGGAATTTCAATTTTTTAGCCCCCCCCCCTCCGTTCCGGCAAAATACAGTCGAGTATTTTTGGTATCAGTTGTGAAAATGTTTTACTCTTTTCATGATGCATTTGGGCCTCCTATAGCTCTGCCTGCCCCCTCCCCCCTAAGTTGCGGGTTCCGACAAAGTAGGATTATTTATGTATAAATAAATAAAAAAAGGGTTGGCCTTATCATTAGGGAACGTCCATTAATTACGTGAGGTGTTTATGAGGGGGGGGGGTCGAGAAAAATCTCACCCAATCTCAAATGGGGAAGAGGGAGGAGATCGGCAAACGTCATGTGATTTTGTTTTATTCAAAAGAAACTGTAAAATTGAGGGAAAACTGGGTTAAATTAAGTAAAACAAACAATCTCACGTGAGATTAGAGGAAGAGGGGGATCGAGCTAAATCTCACGACATCTCACCAAGAGAGGAGGGGGGGGGGTCAAAAAATCGCCGCACGTAAATGGACGTCCCCTAACTGCTTTCTACAGTTAAAAGTGGATAAATACCGAGAGTAAAACTTTTAGATGAACAATAAATATTTTCAAAAAAGAAAAAAATAATTTTCTTTAAAATTTAAATTTTGAAATTCAAAAAATTCAAACATTAATTTCGTATACTTTTCAAAATGTTTTATTTTATTTAAAAATTTATTTAATCTTATAATCTCAAAAAATATATTTTACAGAGGACGGTTACGGTCTGATGCTTAAATGCGTCGGCTAATACTAAGAAGAGAATCCTGGTTCGAGCCCGAGTAGAGCAAGAACTTGAACCGTCCTCCCTCAGCGGGCAATGGCCACCTAGGTAATCTGCTTTGGAAACCCTTCATAAAATGAAGTGGAAACCCCACTCCGGGTTGTAGAGTATGTATATAAACCAGTAAAAAACATTTTTTTTAATTAAGAAAAATAAATTATATAAAAATTTGTAGAGATCTTAAGTCTTGACTTGAAGGCAGGCCCAACCAGAGGGGGGCGCTCAGGGATTTGTCCCCGGGGCCCGGAAAATTAGTTGATTACTGTTTTTTTTTGTTAATTAATTTTACCTATTTTAGATGTTTTGTGCGTAGTTTTTCTTAATAAAAATACGAAGTTTCATATTTTACTTTTTTTATTCATGAAATATTATGAACTATCAAGAACATGGCGGCTCTATTACGTATAATTGATGTTGTTCTGAGTGTAATCCTGAATTATTTTATCTTGAAACCACGGTAAAATGATAATTCACAAAATAAAATACCAAAAGAATGCAAACGTTTGGTTTTAAACAAAACAAAAATATCATTAATAATAATTTTTAAAATGTTTCTGTGTTTTTTGCTAAATAAACCTTAAATTTGTAATTTTCTTCGTTTTTTAGCATTATTGGCCAATTTAATGGGTAAAAATTTTTTTTTTTCTGGGGTCCCCTCATAGTATGACTCAAGAGAAGTGTGTACTCAAAATAAATAGGGCGAACCCGGATAGTTTTAAAAACGACAAGGGGAGGGCCTGCGTTAAAATTATTATAATGTTTTTATCATAGAATGTTTTAAACATACTGGAGTACCTTCATTAATTTTTTTCAATTTTTTGAAAATTAATCTGAGAAACTTATTAACAAAAAACTTCACCCCAAATGACGGTACGTATTAAATTAACTTAATATTTTTCCGCTTGGTGGCGTTCGTTTAATGTTTAATTCAAAATTAACCATGAAATTTTTATATTTCAAAATTGTAATTATTGTAGTCGAAACAAAAGTAATTTTAATATTGCAATTTGTAAACCACCTTGAAGTAATTCATAAACTGCAAATTCACAAAACATATTAATGTAGGTAATGCAAACATTTACTACACTTAATTGTTAAGAAGTGCAAATTCCTCAAATTACTATAAAGCTAATATTACCAATTCCTTTACTAGGTCAAAAATACTAGTACATGTGATTTGTTTAGTCAGCAATTGTTATTACTCCAGTTATTAGATATACACTACCGTCCATAAGTTTAATCGCACCTGGAGAACAAATGCATTTGTTTAAAAATATAATATAATGTAAATTTGAATGTGAAAATTTTGGTTTCATATAATAGTGGTATTAACATGTACCTCTATAATAATAGAAAAAGAACTCAAAATAAAAAATTTTAAGTAAATTTGTGGTTTTTAGTATGTATTTATGGTTAAATTCAAAAAATATAAGAATAATACAATACGTAGAAAATCAAAATTCAAAAAATTTAAAAAGGAGACAATTAACACATAACAGGTCTGGATTAAGAAAATTTGAAAAAATGAAAATTTCGTAATACGAAGTACAATATAACGTTATTTCATGGTTATTGCCATTCTTCAGTTGTACGCATCGATTACGATTACATTGTAAAATAAGAAGAAAAAATTTTTCAAACTAAACAAAATTATCGACTAAATTGTACAAAATTGACTTACCATAACCTCCAAAGATTATCAAAACTGAACTTGTTACACGAGGTATGAATAATTTAAAAATGATTTGAACTAAGAAATTCGTTTACCTAGCACTGCTAGTTTGAAATCCGAAGGCACTGCCCTCTTAATATGATTTCTAAAAACTTTGAAAAAATTCAAAATTCAAAAATTTTTACCACGTTTTTTAACCGTGAGGCGTAAAACTAGAAAAAGAACTCAAAATAAAAAATTTTAAGTAAATTTGTGGTTTTTAGTATGTATTTATGGTTAAATTCAAAAAATATAAGAATAATACAATACGTAGAAAATCAAAATTCAAAAAATTTAAAAAGGAGACAATTAACACATAACAGGTCTGGATTAAGAAAATTTGAAAAAATGAAAATTTCGTAATACGAAGTACAATATAACGTTATTTCATGGTTATTGCCATTCTTCAGTTGTACGCATCGATTACGATTACATTGTAAAATAAGAAGAAAAAATTTTTCAAACTAAACAAAATTATCGACTAAATTGTACAAAATTGACTTACCATAACCTCCAAAGATTATCAAAACTGAACTTGTTACACGAGGTATGAATAATTTAAAAATGATTTGAACTAAGAAATTCGTTTACCTAGCACTGCTAGTTTGAAATCCGAAGGCACTGCCCTCTTAATATGATTTCTAAAAACTTTGAAAAAATTCAAAATTCAAAAATTTTTACCACGTTTTTTAACCGTGAGGCGTAAAACTAGAAAAAGAACTCAAAATAAAAAATTTTAAGTAAATTTGTGGTTTTTAGTATGTATTTATGGTTAAATTCAAAAAATATAAGAATAATACAATACGTAGAAAATCAAAATTCAAAAAATTTAAAAAGGAGACAATTAACACATAACAGGTCTGGATTAAGAAAATTTGAAAAAATGAAAATTTCGTAATACGATTTAGTCGATAATTTTGTTTAGTTTGAAAAATTTTTTCTTCTTATTTTACAATGTAATCGTAATCGATGCGTACAACTGAAGAATGGCAATAACCATGAAATAACGTTATATTGTACTTCGTATTACGAAATTTTCATTTTTTCAAATTTTCTTAATCCAGACCTGTTATGTGTTAATTGTCTCCTTTTTAAATTTTTTGAATTTTGATTTTCTACGTATTGTATTATTCTTATATTTTTTGAATTTAACCATAAATACATACTAAAAACCACAAATTTACTTAAAATTTTTTATTTTGAGTTCTTTTTCTAGTTTTACGCCTCACGGTTAAAAAACGTGGTAAAAATTTTTGAATTTTGAATTTTTTCAAAGTTTTTAGAAATCATATTAAGAGGGCAGTGCCTTCGGATTTCAAACTAGCAGTGCTAGGTAAACGAATTTCTTAGTTCAAATCATTTTTAAATTATTCATACCTCGTGTAACAAGTTCAGTTTTGATAATCTTTGGAGGTTATGGTAAGTCAATTTTGTACAATTTAGTCGATAATTTTGTTTAGTTTGAAAAATTTTTTCTTCTTATTTTACAATGTAATCGTAATCGATGCGTACAACTGAAGAATGGCAATAACCATGAAATAACGTTATATTGTACTTCGTATTACGAAATTTTCATTTTTTCAAATTTTCTTAATCCAGACCTGTTATGTGTTAATTGTCTCCTTTTTAAATTTTTTGAATTTTGATTTTCTACGTATTGTATTATTCTTATATTTTTTGAATTTAACCATAAATACATACTAAAAACCACAAATTTACTTAAAATTTTTTATTTTGAGTTCTTTTTCTAGTTTTACGCCTCACGGTTAAAAAACGTGGTAAAAATTTTTGAATTTTGAATTTTTTCAAAGTTTTTAGAAATCATATTAAGAGGGCAGTGCCTTCGGATTTCAAACTAGCAGTGCTAGGTAAACGAATTTCTTAGTTCAAATCATTTTTAAATTATTCATACCTCGTGTAACAAGTTCAGTTTTGATAATCTTTGGAGGTTATGGTAAGTCAATTTTGTACAATTTAGTCGATAATTTTGTTTAGTTTGAAAAATTTTTTCTTCTTATTTTACAATGTAATCGTAATCGATGCGTACAACTGAAGAATGGCAATAACCATGAAATAACGTTATATTGTACTTCGTATTACGAAATTTTCATTTTTTCAAATTTTCTTAATCCAGACCTGTTATGTGTTAATTGTCTCCTTTTTAAATTTTTTGAATTTTGATTTTCTACGTATTGTATTATTCTTATATTTTTTGAATTTATCTATAATAATAAGTTGGCAAATTTAAACAAAATTTTAGGGAAGTTTTTTGGGGTAATTAAATTTACCTGTTAAATAAACTTCAGGTAATATTTTTGCATTCAAATAAAAGATTTTTAATTTTTGAATTTTTGGAATTTTTATGCTTTTAAGAAAATGTGTACCTGTTAAGTAGAAAAATAATTACCCGAATTTTAAAACTTAATGAATTTTACTACCCCCAAACGCCCTTTAAGATCAGTAAATAATATGTTCTGTGATCAGTATACAGTTAAACGTTGCAGTATTACTTTAGTGCGTGTTCCATCGGCTCCATTCCAATATTTATTTAAAAATATGGCAAAAAGAAAACAGTTGGACTTAGAACAAAGAGCTAGAATAATTTTTCTGCACGAAACAAAAATTTCCAACCGAGCAATTGCGCGACAATTAAAAGTTTCGGAGTATTGTGTGCGTCAAACAATTAAAAGAAGAGCAGAAACCGCACTTCAGGACCGTAGACGCAGTGGAAAACCAAAAATTACCACAGAAGCTCAAGATCAGCCCATAAAATTAATGTCACTACGAAATCGACGCCTTACAGCTCCAAATATTGCTGCAGAATTCAATGCTGCTCATAGTAGCAACATTAGCGTCACAACAGTAAAACGTCGTTTAAGTAAAGCTGGACTAAAAGGCAGAATTGCTGCAAAAAAACCACGGCTTTCTGTAAAAAACAAAAAAAAACTACTAACATGGGCAAAACATCATAGAAATTGGACAATCGCTGATTGGAATCAAGTATTATGGACAGACGAGTCGAAATTCGAAATTTTTGGAAATAAACGTAGAGTATTTGTTCGTCGTCGTCCGGGTGAAAGAATGTTGGATGAGTGCACCGTAAAAACTGTGAAGCATGGAGGTGGAAATGTTTTAGTTTGGGGATGTTTCGGAACAAATAGAATAGGAAAATTGGTTCAAATTACCGAAAAAATGACGAAAGAGGTTTATTTAGATATTTTAAACGACCATGGAATTCCCACAGGAATGTAAATTTTGGGCGAGGGGTTTGTTTTTCAACAAGACAACGACCCAAAGCATACCGCAAAAATTGTTAAAAATTTTTTGAGGACCGTACCGAAGAGGGTTTGCTTACATTGATGACATGGCCTCCACAAAATCCTGATTGCAATCCAATTGAATTATTATGGGATCACTTGGACCAGGAGGTCCGTAAAATTATGCCGTCAAGTAAGAAGACCCTTTGGGATGCTTTACAGCGGGTGTGGAACACAGTAAGTGAAGATTATCTTGAACGTTTAATGTTTAATTCATCGAATGCCGCGTATATGCGAAGCAGTAATTAAAGCAAAAGGGGGATATTTTGAAGAGAGTAAAATTTAGTAAAAATTTTTGTTTATTAATGAAATTTTTTTACTTAACATGGTTAAGCAATATGTAAACTTGCTATTTCAATAATAAAATTATTTTTAAACAGTTGTATTTTAAATATTTTGCTATGCGATTTAACTTTATTTAAGTGCGATTAAACTTATGGACGGTAGTGTATAAGCAATGTAACTTTGTTAAATAAACGATTCTCATTCAAATTAGTTTTGATTGACGACGTCCGTTGAAGTATCCGTAAGTTTACTTCATCTTCAACTTAAAAGAGTTTAACTCTTTTGCTCCAGTCTTCAGAGTTCATCTCTTTGTGATTTGGTACAGAAGATACATTCTCTTTTAAATATTTAATGTAAATTGCAAATATCAAAGAAAACCAAAATTGTTATTAATTTGGGGTGTTTGGAGGAGGATGAGGGAGGCTAGAAGCTGGAATATTGAGAAAATAAGTGAAAACTTAAGTAAAAAAATCTGGAAACCGAAAAACATCGGGATTACAATACTTCCTTGTTTTACAAGGAAGTAAAAAACAGAAAAATCGATCATTTTTAATGATTTTTTTACAATTTAAGGGGATAAATCCTCTTCTATCAACTTTCTTGCTACAAATATTAACTTTTCACCTCTCTAGTTTACCAGAAGAAATGTAACGGGGGTTGAGGGGGGGGGGGAACGGAGGCCATATTCGGATTCAGGAGGTCATTTTACATAATAATTAGAAGGAATGGTATCACGTATCAGATATTTTTTTTATTCAAAATTAAATTTTTTGTAGAAAATTAAATTAAAAGGATGCGTAGGCTCCATTGAACCCATGGTTTATCCGGCCCTGCCTAGAAGATGAGGAGGGTGCAAGGGGATACAAAAAGAAGATTTGCGTTTTTTGCGTATATCTCAAAAACGGTTAGCACTAGCCAAAAAGTAACTACGTATAAAATTGAAACTAATATAAAATTTCTCATAAGAATGCCCTTACTCAATTTGTGCGTATCATCCATGATTTTTAAGATATATAAGCAGTTGCAGAAATTTCATCAATACAGGCAGAGTTTATTTAATTTTTTTTTATTTTATAAAAAGAAATTTTGAAAATTTAATTTTTGCATATTTGTAAGAAAATAGTGATTTTCTAATTGAACTGACCGAATACCGAAGTAGGGTGAAGCCACCACGCAGAAAAATATTAAGTTATCCTAATACATATTATAATAGTTGGTATAGAAAGTTTTATTTATAAAACAAATGTTTCGCGGTTTTACAATAAAACAATTCAGAAACAAACTCAAAACAATATCAAGTGTGGGTAATAGAGATAGAGCCACTCGATTAAAAAAAAATATATATAAAAATCCAAAAAATTTCCCAATAGATCACAAACTGAAAGTCATTTTTCTCAAAAATTTGATTTTTCCCTTTTTTAAAAATGATATATACGAGATTCTTTGAAAGCAAAAGCATTAGGTACATTTCGAAGAATGGCTTTTCCCCGTTTTGTATATTTATCTTTTATCCATAGATAAGCATAATTTAAATTTTTACCTGTTCCTTATCAATAAACATTGCACATTTTTATTAAAATACACACACATGGGGTAGCTGCACTGCAGATGTTTGCCAAACATCCAAAAACAAATAAAACGTATCGCGATGACCATGCCCAGCTTCCCCTACAGACTTGCTTCCGTTCTATCAGCATCCTCAGGAAATCCTCTCGATAATAGCACAGATCATACGAAATATCTTGTAAATCTCTTCAAGAGCTGCTGTTGTGAACATTTTCGAAAAAGTATTGACTGTCAACATGACAAAATTACTTTATTTTCTCGTTTTGATTTATTTGTTCCAAGTGGAAACCTCTCATCCAGATCGCATCAGTAAACTTTTTCAATGTTTTCAATATTCTGCTTATTACGTTATAAAATTATCTTTTAGTTTGCCCGAAACTCAGTTTAAAAAATGGCCGTGTGCGCTACAGACAAAAGGGCCGATTCGTCAAGTTCTTGTGCAATGTTGGATTCATAATCGCAGGTGAAAAATACAGTACGTGCCATAATGGATCTTGGGACAGCGAAATACCAAAATGCGTCAGTAAGTTGTGAAACTTATCTTAAATTCATTTGTTTCTTAACGTTGTTCCTCAGGAAACACTTGCAAAAAATTGAATCCTCCTGCCAACGGAATGATTTATCCGTCGCATCGAGGTGCAGTTTCAAATTTTTTCTGCAAACCCGACTTCATATTGCATGGTCCAAATGTGACGTACTGCGATGGCCGCGCTTGGGACGAAAAGCTACCGACCTGCTTACGTGAGTCTCTGGTCCGTTTACTGAGGTCAAAATAATTGAAAAATTTGTTTTAGCGACCAACACAAAGCCACCGTTGAGTTGCGATTTTGAATCGGCAGATTTGTGTGGTTGGAACAACGACGTCGGACACGATTTTGATTGGAGACGAGAAAAATTGAGAACTCCCAGCGGACATCTTGGGACGGGGCCGAGTTTTGATCACACCAAAGGCGATGGAAATTCAGGTAAATTTGTTGTAGCAGCAAAAAAACTTCGTTAGCTGTGTTAAGGCAACAAATCCCGTTTGTTGATTCAACAAACTTTCGCTTTATTATGGTAGCATAAAATTTGTTGTAACAAAAAAAGCTTTGTTAAGGCGACAAATCCTTCTTCACAGTGAAAGAGATGCAACATACGCCGATTAGTGATTCATATAACTTCCAAGTTCAAATTCTGTAATTTTGTTGAATTTAGGTTACTACATGTACATAGAAGCTACTTCTCGCAACGTCAACGATACAGCACGTTTGATTTCGCCGATTTATGACAAAATAAACGAATCTAACGTTTGTCTGGAATTTTATTACCACATGTACGGTTCGTCGACTGGCCAGCTGAGAGCTTATATAAAAAAGTTATCGGAGAGTTGGGATCTACTGCCAAGCTCGGCAATATTTTGGAGAGCTGGAAATCACGGCGATCGCTGGTTACGCAGTCTACATCAAATTGGTCCAATAGAGGAAGATTTTCAGGTTTATGTCGTACGAATAATTTGTGAATTATCTCGAAAGTATAATTTTAGATCATCTTCGAAGGTGTTCGAGGTGAGAGCTACTTCAGCGACATAGCAATCGATGACGTGAAAATTATACACGATTGTTTGACTTATATTACAACAGAAAGGTAAATAAAATTGTATTATTAGAAGGAATCTGTAACGAAACAATTTTTTTAGTTCTAGAGAAACAGTTCAAACGACTGAAAACTACCCCGTGTTTGAGTCTTGCCACAACAGGTGTAACAAAGAAAGCGCAACTCCTCGGCCCGATGTGATCCCTTGCAACTGCACCGACGATTGTACCGATTATAATTCGTGCTGTCCAGATTACCTCAACGAGTGTGTCATAGGTAAGTCAATTAAATGTTCTCAAGTCAAATTACCAGAGAGATAATTTGTAGACAACTGGGATGGAGACGATTTTACGACCTTAGATGTTAAAATAGAGGCATCTTCTACGACTGATGAAACTACGCCATATTTAAACAAAATTACACAATTTATTGCAAAAGAAACAACGGCGGTTGAATTTGCCACAACAAAATTAACGACTGTGGAAAAATTAACCACGAGGGAATTAATGACTTCCTCTTCGAAAGCTCCCACAACGACTATAAAAACTACTACGACTGTGGTCACTCCACCGGCAACAACTGTTATTACTAAAACCTCTACTACAAAAACGCCTAGGAAACGTTTTACTAAAGCAAGAAAAGATGAAGACATAAAAGAGCACATTTTAAACATAAAAACACCAGAACCTCCAGCTAGCTCAACATCTGAACCGGTTAACAAACATCAAGACAAAAAACCATTTGTTTCTACAACTGAAAATATTAGAAGTACCGAAAACCCAACAACGCCAAAAATCGTGAAACAATACATCCACGAAACTAAAACGCCAGAAATCCTACAAGCCAAGCACGGATTTAATATTAAAATATTAATAATAGTAGTAGCATCACTTGGAATCATCATGTTCCTCATCGTGAGTTCCATATATTTGGGGAAACACTGCAGTCACTTCAAATGTAGAAATTTAAATAAAATGAAAAAACATTACAGCAGTGACAGTCAGAGCGACGTGCGATTTTTAACCAGCGACGAAATTTTAAATTTTAATTTAGCAATGCCAGATGACAATTAAAATAATGCTTCTTGACATAGCTTTGTTCAAAATTTCGTTTAATAAACTAATTTTAAGTACCATAACTGATTTTTTTTTCTACTAGTTTTTTCAACTATAGCGTTGCTTTGCTATTAACCTGCGCCCGTCGAAGTAATTCAGCTTGTGCTCGAGCGACATTTTTCTTTTCTCCGTTCCAAATGGTAGCAACAGATTCTTGTAGAGCTCTGCCGAAAATGAACGACAACACCCACGGCATTTTGCCTTTATGTCTGTAAATAAGATATTATGAAAAAGTTTTGGTCACTTCCCCAATACTCACCTATTAATTGCCAGTAAGTTTTCGGTAGCTTCATCTGCAGTTTGTCCGCCCGATAAGAATCCAATTCCCGGTACAGCTGCAGGAACGGTTCGAGATAAAACCTCGACGGTGGTTTTACCTATCTCGTCGCTAGTACATTTTCCTGAAAACGAACGACCTGGCATCACCATAGCAGGTTTCAAAAGCGTTCCTTCCAAGTAAACCCCATATTCAAACAGAGCCTTATAAACGTGAAACAAAACAAGTTCCGAAACATGTTGAGCCTTTTTCAAATCGTGGTCGCCTTCGAGTTGCACCTCCGGCTCGACGATCGGAACCAAACCGTTCACTTGACAAGTAACGGCGTAACGTGCTAAAACGTTTGCATTTTCTTTAATCGCCATCAGAGATGGCGTGTCTCGGCCTATTTTCAGAGCGCATCTCCATTTTGCAAAGCAGCAACCTTCCTTCTTGTACCTTTTGCATAGCTCGTTTAAACTATCGAATCCTGTAAAACAAAACTTAATGGCTTCCCATGATGGTTAAAAAAAAGTACCTGCAGTAGTCGTTTCGCAATCGGTTCCATTTAAATGAACTAGTCCGCCGTCGACGTTTACTCCTGGCAGGATACCTTTTCCTTTCAGCAACTTCAAAAACGGAATTCCATCGTCGCTTTTTTGGTAAACAGTTTCTGGGAGTAAAATAATACCGGATATGTAATTTTCAACTTTGTCGCTGGTGAAAATAAGTTGCTTGTAAAGGCGTCGATTTTCTTCGCTACTATCCAATCCAATCGAATTTAATACTTTTCCCATATATTCGACCGTTTCGTCGGCAGCTAAAATGCCTTTACCATCACTTACAAGCGCACTTGCAATATTTTTAAGTTCCTCCCGCAACATTTTACAATTTATGCATATGTACTAAAGATTGTTGTGACATTTATATTCTCAAATTGTTGACGCATCCAAAATGTAAATATTTAATTAAGTAAATATTAGTAGTAAATAGAAGTCCAACAATGGAAACTTATGTAAGTAAAACTTTCCGTTGTATTGTCGTTTGTAGCAGTGGTTCTTAAGTTGTTGTGCTCGAACCAATCTTACCACATTTGGAGTTCCCAGTGGTGATTACAAATTCATTATTAAAGGAAATTTCATTTCGTGAAGATTACACAACTTTTCGAGTACCACATTAATATTAACAGATGCAAACACAAAGTTTGAAAACCACAGGTTCATATAAATAAATAAATAAAACCACTTAATGTTAACAATGTAATCATGCACAAAACGTCAAGGAATCTAAGCTAACCTGCATCTTTCAGACTATAGAACAGATGATTTTTTAAAACTTAAGATAATACAGCAAACTCTCCTTTATTTTTTATCTGTCCCACAATTTATTGTAGCATGTAGAAATGACTCGCTTCAGGATTTAGGAATTCTACAACCTTATCTGTTTTTACTTTTTCGAAAAAAATATTGAGGCAATCCAGAAAGAAATCTAATGTACATAAATTTAGCTTGCGACTTCCCCTCAATGTAAAGTAATTGAATAATTTACTGTAGTAATGGTAGCGTTTAATCTAGAAATTTTTGAATTACCTGACAGGATCATTTGGGATCGAGTCCTTGGCAACACTGCTTCACATGGTGATGATGGAATTTCAAGTCTTCAGCACGGCAACCTACACAATTTAATGGTTAATTATAGTCTTCGTGGTAAGAACGTGTTATCGTTTGATTGTGAATTGATTCGATTTCCGTAAAAGAGGTTAACTGTAAATGGTATTGGAATCGTGCATCACTTTAATTTTCCAAGTCGGTGCATAAACTTTTGATTATTTCATCCTAATACCTGAAAATTATTCTCCAATTACCCCAAAGGTTTATTATTGCAAGAATTGTAACTGGGCATTAGTAGAATACAAGCTCAAATTAAAAACACATATAATGTAATCACAAGAAAAGACTCGACTCTCTTATTGCATAAAAAGTATCCAAATAGTCGGTTGGTCAAATAAAAACGCAAGGTTGAACAAAATAAAACACATAACGTGAATTTATATAATATTATTATAATTATTTGTTTTTCGTTATATTTTAAATTAACAATATTTTTTGCTTAAATCGTATTCATCAATTTAAAAAGTAGACATTTCATAGTAAATCGCCAAGCACCCACAATAATAATATTTTTTTTCCAAGACTTTCTAGTTCGTTTTTATATTTGCAAAAGTAAGTAAAACTTTCTGGTATAAAGAAAAAAATGAGACGCTTGTTTATTTATTATTAAATTATAAAAAAACGTGTTGTAGTTTGCAAGATTATAATTCTTAATAAAACGTTTCGTATAAATTGAGAATTTAAGAA
This sequence comes from Cantharis flavilabris, assembly GCA_949152465.1. Lineage (NCBI taxonomy): Eukaryota > Metazoa > Arthropoda > Insecta > Coleoptera > Cantharidae > Cantharis > Cantharis flavilabris. The sequence goes on from OX424438.1 coordinate 8,919,080, forward strand.
GCCAAAATGTGAACAAATTTGTTTCAGATTTTTAAAATTTATCCCGAAAGAACAAAAATACGTGAATACGCGATTTCATTAGACAAATTTAGCATTCTTGTTGTTTTGTGGTTTGATTACTTGCTCTAAAACCTGGCGGTGTGGCGATTTGGGTGTTCATTTCGTTTCCCAACCAATTTAAATTTTGTTGATTGTTAATGTGTGAAAAACTATTGTAATTTGTTTGTTGCTGCTGCTGCTGTGGTAATTGTGGATTGAAATTAGAATAACTTTGAAAATCGAAAGATCTTACGGGTCCGTTTTGTAACTGCTGTGGCAATATAGGTTGCGCTTGTTGTATGCCATTGAAATGTGGCTGCTCTCGCGATTGAGTATTTGGAACCATATAGTTTACACTCGACGACATGATGGCCGGATCTAACATTTTCCAATCTACTGTTTTGTGTGGTGGCGGCTGCTGCACGTGACTGTTGAAGTTGTTTGGCGACGACCAATTATTGTGCGACACATTATTTATATGCGACTGTTGAAGCTGTTGTTGTTGCTGACTACTTCCCATATTTAAATAAGGTAAAATTTTACTGCCTGAAATGATTCATAGATTAAGTATGTTTATCAATAATTATTATTAATTTGCAAATAACTTATTTAATTGTCGAAAAGAGTATACTGCATATTGATGACTATTTTATTTAAACAACAAAATATAAATAAATAATTAAATTGGAAAGCAAATACTGAATTTTCTACTTCTTCTACAAAATGGTCAAATGCAGCAATAATATCAGGTTTTGTTTCCAAGGTAAGAGTGCTTTAGAAACTAACTTGTAAGAGAAATATCAATGGCATTTTTATGCCATAGTATTGTTTCATTGCATACTTTAATTGCATAGTTTAACCGAGGAGTTATGGCATCGGTTAGAACGCCATCGTGGAAAGTACTGCACGAAAATGGTATTTTCGTTTTAAAACGAAGCATTTAGATATATTTTCCTTCCTGGTCATGTTCCTACTTATGGATAATTGCATTCATTCAAATAAGATTATGATTATATAAAGACCAAAATTTGTTATCCGCGTCTGTCCAATAGAGGTCAAAATTTAAGTATCCTATGCTACTTTCACATAATAAAGATGTCCATTAAAGAAACTTTCGAAATCAAAATATAATAAAATAAAAAATAAATAAATTGCGGGAAGGAAGAAACCCGAGATCGGTAGCTATATAGCAAAAATATAGAAAAGATTTTTTCTATATAGCGACCGATCCCGGGTTAAAAAATCCCGGGATCCCGAGTTAAAAAACTTTCTTTAGTAAAGAGGGTTAAGGTTAGTTTGGTGAAAAAAAGGCTTGTTTTTAAGATTTTTTTTTGGCGATACAGAGAGTGTTAGTTTATTCAGTTAATTTCTATTGCAAAATTATGAAAATTGAGCGAGTGACAATGAATCCCCGGAAGTGCCTCGAAAAAAAATTGTTTTGAGGTGTACATCATAATTCACAACAGAATCATCTGAAACAAAAAAATCTAAATGCATTTGTTAAAGGAGATGTTGCCTATGTATTCCTGGGATCCTTTTTTTTTAATGATTATTAGTTTTACAATAACAAATTAGCCGATTATTTTAGCAAAAATCGATTTTTTGGCTTCCAAGCTATGACAATTAAAAAAAAAATCCTCCCATGGTTACCTCGAGAAACATCTCCTTTAACAAATGCATTTTGATGTTTTTGGTTCCTTTCGCGAGTTATGTTGTACACTGCAAAACAACTTTTATTTCGAGGCGCCTCCGGAGATTCACTGTTACTCGCTCAATTTTCAATATTTTGCAATAAAAATTTAGAAAAATATTGTTCAAATGTTGCAATTATATGGAAATTGACTGAATAAACTAACACTCATGTATTGCCAAAAAAAATATTAAAAACATGTATTTTTTTCACCGAATTAGCCTTACCCCCTCCCTTAAGAGATGCTTTGTCGGCCAAACAAGTGGTTACAAACTCTTAAATTTATTTAGCTCTGGAATTTACAACTATTAACTATTACAACTCAGACTGATAAAGATGACAATGGATGATACCACAGCTTATGTCAGAATAGAAGAAGGCGAAACAGAGAGTTATGAAATAAACAGTGGCGTAACACAAGGAGATGCCTTATCGGCAGCCCTTTTCAATATAGCTATGGAAGAAACCTTAAATGAGCTAGATGTTAAGGAATCACTAACCACGAAAAAAATAAAGCTGAATAATAATAAATAATAACTACAGTCAAGCCCGTAGCCAGGGGGGGGGGGCATGGGGGCATGCTTTTTTAGCTTTTTCGCATATTTTTTCAAGGGAATGCTATAATTTATGCGAAACAATTGAAGGTGACGACTGAGGAACGGGATAATATTTGTAACCGTGGTATTATTTAATTTTAATAGCTAATAATAAATTTTGGCGGAACCCTGATAACTATTCTACGGAACCCAGTTTGGGAATCCCTGCTCTACTGTATTACAACTAAAATAATTTGGAAATTAAATTTTTTTGTTGAAACCCTTTACTTCAGTATCAGAAAAAAGACGAAAAAAGTTTTCTGCAACAAATTCAAACTGGAACAGAGAAAAATTTGTCAAGAAAGGTTTCAAAAATCACAAAATCTTAAATTGGCCGTTTCCTGTGCATTTTATATCCAAAATGGGTTATAACAAAAATTAGAGCCTCTTTTCTGTTCATCTGACGCAAAAATGATCTACGGGTAAGTGAAATTATAGCTCCATGCTGAGACCATTTTTTCACTACGTAATGCTGAACTAACTCGATACATAACAATTGCAAAAGAAACTATTTACTCAAAAATTTTATCGATCTAGCATACATTAACCCAAGAGCGGATCTAGTCACAGTTTACGAAGGGGGGAAAGAAATTCAATAAAATTTTGTTTCAATTTTTCAATTAAAAAAAATACATTTGCCCTTGTATCTGCCATTAAATTGGACAAAGTGTAAAGCCACATTCAGCTAGAGCATCGCATAAATTAATGCAAAACTTTTGAAAAAAAATTTGTTTGTTTTCAATTTTGCAAATCGTTTGATGGTGACTGCTCTTAATAAATTACCAAAGAACTCTCAAAAAGATAAAATAACAAGATACATACCGAACGAATTCATGTGTGCGACCGAATGCACGAAGCCTGGAGGTGGTGGTAGCATGTGGTTGTGCCCGTGATTTAAACCGTTTAGATGGTTCGTACTTTGTTGTTGACCTGAAAACCAAACTTTCGTTAGCAATACATTCCACATGTTAAATTATAACTACAAACTTTGCATTCTCTGATCTGACTCGCTGTCCAACAGTTCGGCAAGGCCTTTCTGAGTTTCATGAAACGGATCAAAGTCCAACTCGTCTTCGGAACGATTTTTAACGGATTTATTTACACTATTTTGATAAACGTGGTTGTGCGCACTCGAATTATACCTCGGAACAGTTTGCGTAGGAATGTCGTTGTTATACATGTGAGTGTTACTACGAAAACCGTTGTTTTGTAAAATTTGTTGGTTGTAAGGTTGCGGTGGCTGCTTCAAACTAAGATTCATTAATTGTTCTTCAAGTCGATTTTGTTGCTGCAAATACACCAGGTTTTGTCGTTCGGCCACGTTATTATAGAAACTATTTGGTGGGTTTATACCATTTTGTAGGGATGTTCCATTTAAATTTGGGTTTATTCCATTTTGTGAAAAAGTGAACATATCCTTTTGGCCGTTTTTGCAAAAGTCGTTGAAAAACTTTGACATGTGTTGGTCTAAACCACCGTTACTGCTGTAGCCGTTAAGTCTACCCAGATCTAAGTGGCCGTTTTGTATACCGTTTAATCTGTCGGTGTTATTTGAGGGCGAGGAATACGATGAAGGTAAATTTTGGACGCCGTAGTTTGTGTGTTGCTTATTCGATAAAGATTCTAATAGGCTTTTTCGCAATTCATTAGTATTTTCAAATTTATTACAGAATTCCATAGTGAAATCTTCTAACGGGTTGAAACTATTACCAAAAGTTTCTAATGTGTCTTTAACGTTGTCTCTTTGTTTGGCTAATTCGTCCAAATGATCTTGTTTCGAAAAACCAAAAGCAGCTTCCCAATCTTCGGTGCTATTTATTAATGGTAACGAATCGTTTAAAACTTGCTGCGTCATATCTAACACCGAATTGTCCTCTTGTTTTAGTTCCGGAGTCACTTTTTGAAATGTGTTTTGCGAAAAGAAACTAGAGTTGTCGTTCATTAGTGCAGATAATCGTGACATGCCGTTTTCAATTTTTTCGCACTTTTCCAACTCGTCTTTGCATTTCGCTGTGCTGGGACTTTTGTCTTCAAGTTTATTTTCCATTTTAGATTCGTCTAAACTTTCCATAGGGAAATTTTTAACAACATTACTATTATTATTACTGGAACTACCTTCTGTTGGTGCTTTACTTTTTTCAGGTTTTTTATTACAGTCGCTTACATTTTTAACTTTCACTTTATTTTTTGTCGCTTTCTCTTTAACGTTATCTGGCGATTTTTTATCGTTTTTCTCTATCTTATCTGTGCTTAATTGCGGCCAATTTTCTTTGTTGCTTGTTGTTGTACCAACGATCGTCGTTGTCACAGACCCGCTTTTACCGTTTCCATCTTTGATTTTACTATTCGTTTGTTTTACATCTACCTGCTGCTGTTGTTGTTGCTGCTGCTGCGATATACTACTCTGAACTGCCATTTTGTTTAATAAGATCTCGTGTAACTTTCGTTCGTATTCCTGATGTTTTCCGGCGTGCATTTGCTCCTTTGTGAAACTAGCTTTCGGATCTCCTTTAACAAAGAAATACAACTATCAAAAGGAAACAGCCATAAAAAATACATTTCGGTATTGTAAACACAAATAATGGTTTACTAATATTAGTATCATCTTTCTTAAAAACAATATTAGACCTAGCAAGTTAAAAAATTTTAAATTTATAGACAAAAATGTGTTTAAACAATTACTAAGGAAGTTCTGCGAATATTTTGTATAAGATGAAATTTAATAAACAAACATGGTTGCTAATGATTAGATAAAAATAATATAAAACACATCATGAGAACTAGCATTTCCTAAGTCATTGTTCAAACAATTAACTATAATTATTTACAAAAATGAATAAATAGGAAAAAGGTAATATAAATAAAATATAATATAAACAAGTTATTACTATACAATAATTACAGATCGCTAACATTTAAAATGCCGCAGTTGGATGCCCGAAAAGTTCACCGACTTAGTTGGGAACTATAATAAAAAGTATGCACCCATGTAAAGAATAACTTGTTTATTATATTTTTTTAGTTTTATTGGCCGGCTTCCTATATTATTTCCACACAATATTAGAAACTAAAAAAAAGTAACGCGCATGAATGGAGATTCTTGGTGAAATCAAAATCGCGAATTAATTAAATTCGTTAGAATTATGTTCTACTATTTTAGGTCCTTTGACAGGTTCGATACAAAATAATACTAAGTCTCGGATCCCTTACTGAAAACTTGGAAGTGGAACAATTGGAATAAAAGACATATTGACACTAAAGATGCTGATGCATTTAAGAGAGTAAAATTTTGATAAGCTGGCACAAATTAAATACTAATCAGCCTCCACCCATTACAACATCAAGTTGTTTTGATGTTGTTTTCCAAATTGATTTTTGCTTGCTAGAGAGCAACTTCTTACAAAAAAATATTTCATAATAATTATTGTTGTTAAATGAAAGAAGGAATAAGAAATAAAGAAAACACTTTTTTGACGTTTGATAATTATCAGTTTGTAACTACCATAATAATATTATCGTTGAAGGTTAAAATTGTTTGTCTTGCACAATATTATCAATTCGTGGAGATTTTTTTTCGAAAATCGTTAATCTACTATTTGTTTTAAATTTGTAACTTAGAAACAGTTGTTGTATCCTAACATTGAAAAAGAATTTTTTTCACAAATGTAATTATGATACAATTATTCTAACGGTCACACAATAAGCACTTCTAACTGTCAAATCATGTAGCTTCAAAAGGTAACTCGAAAAGTTAACCTAACCTAAAATGACTCATCGATGTGGAAGATTGAAGATGAAGTGAAAGGATGATTTTTTTAAAGGTGAAAGTAAAAGGATCAGGAAATTAGAAACAAATTATTTACTCACCAAAGTCATGCAAGTACATACAATCTGGTTTTGGACAGGCTTGATTTTTCATAAAGTGAGAACAATACTTTGTTGTGCCAAGGCTCGATTTTATCACCCTACCATCTATAACTATATTATTGACGTTTTGTATAGCCTTTAATGCATCATCACTCTTCATGTATGTAACATAAGCACCTAAAACAAAAAACAAACAAAAAATAGATAGTGAGATTTGCACCATGACATCCTTTCAGCTGTCAAAATATGAAAACAATTGGTTTTATTGCATAAAAAGAAAGTCTTACTTGCACTAGGGCCCTGAGAACCTGCATACGCTGTGGACTGATTAATAACGACTTTATGAATTTTCCCAAACTTTCCAAAATATTCGTGCTTCTTTAAAACTTCCGCATCGGCTAGTCTAGGAGGTAGTCCCACAACAAATACCAAATTCTTTTGAACAACTCGTACACTGCACAACAATAACAATACAAGTAACAGGAGCAAGAGAGAGATAGAGAGAGAGACAGACATACTTTGCTAAATGTTTACGATTTTCACTAAGTTTGGCTTTACGTTGCTGCTCTCGTTGACGCTTTTCCACCTTAAGAGCAGTGATTTGCTCCTGAGTGAGTGGAATAAAATCTGCTGGATTTTCGGAATACGCCTTTCGACAAGCTGGACACAATCCATTTTCGTCTGTTCTTATTCTATGCCAACAGAACCGGCAAATCTAGACAAACAAATTTAACAAAGGAAATCGATTGCCAAATGAAACCTAACCTGATATCCACAAGTACAAGGGTAAAAGTTAAGATCGTCAACTTCCAAAGCTTCCATACATAATGGACACTCGCATTGTTCTTCTCCACGTTTAGTAATAACTGACATTTTACTCTTCCAACGCCAACACAAAATACTGCTTTGCTATGTCTAAAACAAAAGATCGGATTAGCCAAGGGCCTCGGAAGCAAAACTTGACACAATACACCTAACCCCACTCAAAAACCCTCAACAGTCGAGTAAATAGAAACTAATTATTTAATATTTTGATAAAATTCACATACAAATGTCAAGGTAAATGAACAGCTGTCAAAAAACTGCCATGTAGCACTTTTTTAGAAAAAAAAAATTAATTCTAAACAAGACGACTATTCCGATCGAGTAGCAAACGATGTACAAACCTGCACACAATATTCCGCAACAATTAATAATTCGAAAGATTATGGTTGCTTATTATTAAAATGTAAAATTTTAATGTAATCTAACAAGTACTTGAGCGATGTTTCTTTTTAAACGTAACTTCCGACCGTGCAAAAATAATTTCTATTATTGCGATTAAATCGACGAGAATGCGGATCGATCGTTCGGTTCAATAAATTTGCGAGAGGATTTTTTAAAAATTAACATTAACACGAAAAATGAAATATTTACTTACAAATTTTTAGTATGAAAGAATTCAATATGGCGACTTGAAAAATTACACGGGCATGCACACAATCAACTGTCTGTCTTTAAAAAGGTCCGTTCACAAATCGTTCGCTCTAAAGTTGTTTTACGTTTTTATCCAATAATTCTTCTTAAGTACTGTTATTTCTCCTATCAATTACTTAAATGAATTTTTAAGTGCCTTATTTTTGTGGTTCCGTATTGAGATAAGTTTAATTACTCCGATGTCTCGGACAAAATTTAAATGTCCAACAGAAAATTTCAAAGTGGAAAATTTTACGTCAAAATATTGTCGATTTCAAACATTTACAGGTTTGCTTTGCTTTAAAAATCGATTTTTAATGTCATGTAGCCGTAAGTTCTACTAAACGAAATGGACCATCGATATTTCTGAAGTAAATCCTACGTGGTATGTATAGGATGTTTCACAAAATTACTGTTATTCTAACTCGACTTTTTTGTAAAATTTAGTCTGAAAGGAAATTAATCTAAATTATGCGCAGTGGCGTAGCGTCACGTGGGCTCGGACAACTCTCGGCTACCTTACGGTAGGCTTTGAATTCGCCAATAGAAGCATTCAATTTTTATTGATTTTTTTTTTTTAGGTTATCTTCGCCATCTGTGATTCGTTTTATTTGATGACATATCAGATCAATGTTTTTGATTAAAAATCCGTAAAGGTAAGCATAGGGGTTCCCCCTCTTCTTTCAATTTTATAATATAACTAATCGGGGAATTTTAAATTTATTTATTTTGTTGCTTTCATTATACACGTAAATTAAAAATAAAAATATAAATCATTTTAATTGACTGTCGTTAGATTTCCTTTGTTCTGTAGAAGCTAAAAATTAAAATATTACACAATGAATTAACAGACTAACGTAACTACCCCTGGGTGTCGAAATGTCAGACCCAGATGAATCCAAATCGTAGCCGAACACAAAGGGTTGTTTCTTTGCGGTTACAACTTCTTCTGAACTGGAGTTATTTAAATATTGTCTTTCTCCTCCTAAATTTGGTTGACATTCGCAAATGGCTGGATACCTGAGTTCGGGAATGCGTCAATACATTGTAAAACTCGACTTACCTTGTCAATATTCACATAGATGTTGAGCCCTTTTTCAAATTACTTTTGGAACCACCTTGACTTTTCTTTTTAGACGGACCTTTGTTTGAGATTGTTACGGAAGGTTTTCTTGCAACACTAAATTTTCAAAAACAAAAGATTAAAAATTTTATTTTTAAATAAAAGAATTGTCCAACTTACTTGCTTTTTGACGACGAACTCAACGAATTTTTACTTTTTTTAGCTTTGGAACTGGAACTACCTCGAGTTACATCGCTACAGCAGACACTACAAACGCTGGGTGTTTCACTGCAAAAAAGGAGAAAATAACAAAACGCAGGAGTGTACGAGAAGACTATACCTGGTGGTGGCTCGTTTACTGGATTTAGAAAAAGTAGAAGATTTCTTTGATGTATCGCCAGAGGAACACATAGCCAGTTTGCTAGAGAATCTACTAATTTTGGACGCAAGGGATTTCTTTGACTTCTCGCTATCTTTTTGGGAACTAGGATCTTCACCTTCGTCACAACGACCTAAATGTATTTAGGTAATTTTAATAATACCTAATAATGGGTAACAAACTTACATTTATTCTTTGATGCCCTAATTCTGTAGCAAATGAATAAGGAACCCAACAGAAACCAAATAAATATTGTGGCCAACAAAGCCATCAAAATCAAATTAGATTTTTTTCGTTTTCCGTCTCCGGCATCCCTATTAGTTTCAACAATGACTTCCGCTTCGGGCATAATGTTGTAACTTCCCATTTCTTTACTGTTAACTGGCGTGGCTCCCACACGTCTCAAAGTGGCTATAACCCTAATTACGCCACCGAAAGCTGCGTAAAATTTTTCGTCGGGAAAATGAGGAACAACATGGTTGTGGATCCACGTATACAAATTGCTCTGAAATTGCTTCATATCTTTCTTAGTTGTGTTATGGTACTCCATACATTTAACTGCAGTGAGGTAGTACTTGACCAAAACATACGAAGATGCTTTCGATTCTACATTGCGTAAGGAGTAAGTTTTAAATGGAACCGCAATTGCAGTAGGGTTTGCTTTCGAATCGAAAAAGGGTAACGGTATCTTTATGCCGGATTTTCCACCTTCACCTAAAAGAAATTTCAAATTATAAGCAAAAGATTACCAAAAAGCTATTCAAGTTACATGGTTTCTTGTAGAACACGATGCTTTTGCAAGGATCACACTTCGCTTTGTAAGGTTGCATGGGTAGAGGCTCTGCTGGAACCCGTTTGCCTTAAAATAAATCATAAATCATGGTAGAGGGAATCTCGTTAATCCGTTCACAACGTCAGTGGTAGACAACGGATCAATGTTTTTTTTTGAAATATCACTTTTTATTTAGTACTGAATTAAAATTAAAAGTTTGGGAATCCCCAAATCTTAGTCTCCAATTTACTTTAGGTTCCTATGAGTAAATACTAATAAATTCTAAGTACATTAGCGAATTTGAGTCTATTTTTAAAAATCTCAGCTAAAATTTTGAATTTGTGGGTTCCAAATTTTAAAAAATTTGTAGCCATCGTCTACATCTTAAAATTTAAGTTGCAAAATGAAGTAATGTAGGTAGACCCATTACTTATAATCCAAATAAATAAAATTATAATATTGATCTATCGACTGGCACATTTATTTATAGTAAAAGTTATTTCGAGCATACAGAAAAATATTAGAGGTCGGCAACCTTTTTAACTTCAGGGTCACCACGCATATTTTAAAACAGTTGAATGTCACATTATGATATGATGTCTCCAGTTCAAAGGGTTCCACCCCAAATATTTTTAAGGCAACCCCATTTTTATTTAATCTTTTCCAGTTACATTTTTTATTCAAATTCCTTTTATTTAATCAATTTATCCCTGAGCCCATGGAATTCGTAAAAGCATTCCTGAAGGTTGCCTCAACTCGAAGCCGGAACGTTGTTAATCTATTCTAGCGCGTCACATAATTAAAGGGTTCCGTTTGTCTTTTTTAATATTTTTCGATTGGCAAGTCGAAAGTTATATATCGAGGTGGTCGCGAAAAAATTTTAGTGATTCGCAGAGAACCAAATTCAAATTTTTTGATGGGAAAGCTATTTCAAAATTCAAAAAAATATTTTGTATGGAGAAAAAATAATTTGAATTTTTTTATTCAAAATCATCATCGCGCGACCGGATTCTCGTTAATGCATCCATTCGCGTCAGTGATACACAGATAAGAATGACAAATATTCTTATCCAACGCTTGCAAGCACCAACAACTTAAATACTTACAAAAACTACTGATCGGTTTAGCCCAACCGTGGCCGTTGGTTCTCAAAAAGCATTTCAACTCATCGTACAGTTGATAGAGTTTGTCCATGCTATCGAAGTCGATAAAGCCTGCATAAAAAGAATGCTTTGCATTCGGTAACACGAACGTGTGCATGTACCCTCCCAACACATCGGTTAGAGCCAAAAGCATAATATGTTTGGTCTTTCCGTATGTTAACTGGCGCACAATTTCCAAAACCAGCCGAAAGTAGTCGATAATGTCACTGATGAAACTATTGTCCTGTATATCTAAAACTTCCGGAGAAGGTAAAATATCTTCTAGTAGCATCCTCGATGTTAACAGGGCAATGTTTTCGGTACTCCAGCAATTCCTGCTGATGTCCGCCTCGGTGAACAGTATAGTTCCAACATTTTTTGTAGACATTTTACCGTCGCTCACAATAACCATCACAAAAATTAGTAAAAGCACATTAAAATGTGTCATTTTGCATGACATCAATAAGTCGAGAGAAAAATTTTGTTTATTAAAAAGAAATTAAAATTAATACTTAATTACAGAAATTATAATTTACGATTTAGTGAACCACCGAATTTAGAGGTTCCGCTTTAATGCTGGCCAAATTTAATCTGTTATCCAATTCTTCGTCGATCAAACCAATGATGGCACTAAAAGTTTCTTCGTTTACAAACAGTTTTAAAATAACCAAAATAACTTACACGTTGTCGCCCCTTATTATGTGCAAACCGAGCATGACTTGTTCGACACCGGTTGCCGAAGAATAAACTCTCTCGTGAGATTCATCCAAAATTATGTTTATGGTTTGATCGTAACCCTTGAATGTGCCCTAAAATTTGTACAAACATTAAAATAGGAGAAAATCAATTTGCTTGTATGACATACAATGAAATTGCGTCCATCTGCAGTTATAATCGATACGGTGTCTGAAAATATTAAGGAATCCTATTTCATAACCTCACATATTTTTATAAAATATTAAATTTTTCAAAAGGATACGGTTCACGAAAGAGTCCAAACCAGTCGACATTTTGATATTTGTTTTAGAAGCCTTTTACTTTTTGAAAAATTAATATAATATCCAAATCGGCTTTTTAAAATGCGAGAATAATTTACGTGTTACCAACTTCGATAAAACCATAAAACTAGATTCTGATATTTTTTGATCAACTGGATCAATGATTCGCAAAAACGAATTAAAAGTAATCTATTTCGTGGTTTAAAGTCCACGTTAACATCTTGCCTCCGGTATTCTTTCACATAATATTTTCATTTCCAGACAAAAAGAACAGTGTGGCTCGAGCTTTAGATAGCTGATTGTAACGAATTTTGACGTGCCGGTAAATTTACACATCTGTCATATTGACATTTGCATATGTCACAACGACTGGAAGTTTTCAATTAACACTCTTGAAATATGAGCGAATTAGTATGGGGGATAAAGAATGGCGATCTAGAGCAAGTCAAAGACATCGTCGAAAAGAAAGTGAGTATCGAATTTCACTTTTCCTTTCAATTTCTGTTGTTGTCATTTGATGCACCTATCTGACTCATTTAATTGCAGCCTGTTAATGTAAACGAAGAAATTGATGGCCGTCCGCCGATTTTGTACGCCGCGGATTACGGTCAAACCGATGTAATTAGGTACCTGATTTCGGTGGGTGCCGATGTGAATGTGAGTTGTTCGCTCATCGTTGGAATTTTTAATTAATAAGATTGGTTTCAGTCAAAAGATAAGCACGGAATTACCGCAATTTTGGCTGCCATATGGGAAGGTCACAAGGAGTGTGTGAAGTTATTGTTAGAAAAAGGTGCCAAAAAGGACGGCGTAGCTCCCGACGGAACAAATTACTTAGATTGTGCAGAAGATTTCGAGATCAAACAATTACTTCTTCTTGCTTAACATTTTACTTAATAAGGTGGACTTTTTCTAATGATTTGTATTTGAAAGAGGAAAATTTTGTTTTTAAAAATTTCTCAACGGCTATGGGAAATTTTTAATAACATTGTTGTTTTGAAACGGCTTCCTTCCATTAGCAACTTTTATTTTTAAGTACATAGGGGCACATTTAATTTTATACTCTTAAATTTAATGATTAAAATTGTCGGTTTAAAATATAAAAATATGATCGTCTTAAGTGATATCTTCTATGTTGTGTGTAATTTTAGTTTTTGGACTAAACCAAGTATTCTATATGTAAGTTCTTATCATACAATGATGTACGTACACTTATGAAAATGTTAATTTTATTTTTATTAAATAAGTAGAGGCTTACGTTTACTAGTAAATTTCTATAAATTTAATTTAGTGTTGATTGCTATTTACCATCGCAGAAAAGTCACATTTATGCCTTCAACTCCAGTTGTCAGGTCTTACGACAAAAAAATAACTATGAATAAAACTTTTATTGTTCTACAAAAACAAACAAAATTAATACAATATAAATATCTGCACAGGAAAGCTTATTTACTTTCATTGAAATTCTATAAAAAAATTAATTATTCAAATGTAAAAAATTTAAATACAGTACACTTAAAGCAATCGACCACGACATTCTTGCGAACCACAATGGCAGTACATCGTCTTGCCAGGAACACTACCCACATCGTAGTTATAATTCCAAGTTAATTCTGTACCAGCCCGAATGTAACTTAATGCAAAGAAGGCTACCCAAGGGAACCGTAAATCGTGAGTGTCGACAAAAACGTTTTGAACAAACACGTTGGGTGAACAGGAGTGCTGAAATATCAAAATTAAACTAAAAATCTCTTTAAAACTATTCGACTTACATTTAAGTATCTTCCAATGTTTCCTCTAACTTTGGCATCCATGATATAAACGCATTCCTCTTCCGCATACATTTCTCGCACCGAAAGATATTTCGACGGCCTCGATTCGTCATCCACATCTGTCTTTGGATTAAAACTTGACGGCTCACGGATTACTAAAATTGAATCAATTTAGAAAAGTCAAGTTTAAAAAACATCCCACTTACTATCTTCATCGTCACTAATTGTGACGGTGTCGTCTTCTTCATCTTTCCTGCGTGATCTGGTCCTGAAAGTTAAAATAGATTACTTTTTGAATCCCAAATCAAAATTAAAAAACTCCCTACTTATAAATTGCATTGGGTTTTCCTTTAGGAATGAGCTGATGTGGTACAAAATCAGAATCATCCATATAGGTTTTCTTCCTTACACTGCCAAGATAATCATTGTCTTCGTCGCCTGATTCCCTACTCTTAGTGTCATCTAGTTCCTCATCCTTAACGTCATCTTCGTAATCTTCCTTCATTTTCTCCACCACTTCGATGTAATCAAGTTCAGCTAAGTATTCGTCACCGAAATTTTGACCGCCTTCGTTCGCCACCTGCTCAGTTAGAATTTTTCCCGCGTAAATGCATATGAACGCTCCCTGAGGAATGTCGTTAAGACATCGAATACCCCAACCTCTGTTGATCGTTTTGAATACTTGTAATTTGAACTGAAGTGGATTTTGTACAACACGGTTTAGACACGTCTTGGCACATTTGCACCTAAAAAAATTTGTTTAAAATATTTTCAGTTTGATTAATTATTTTTTCTTACCTTGAATTGCATTCATAGATTCCGGTAAAAACAGGTTCGGGTAGCCGCCTGTAAACGTACCCGACATTTTCTGTCGACATGTTTTTATTATTCATAAAACGTAAACCAGCCAAGGTCAACTGCCAACAATTACATTTGCTTTTGTCCTGAAATGGCAAATTTCAAAATTAAGAATTAAAAAAAAAGGAAATTAATTTTTACTTCGCAGTCGTCTTCGCAATCGCATCCACATAAAAATTCTTCGTCGAGATTCAAGTGCACACCTTCTTGAGGTTCGCGCACGTTCGAGTAGTTAATGAAGGTGTTCATTTCGTTGTCAACATAGTTGACAACAGGGATGGCCACATTCTCCAAACCTAAAATCACGAATCGATTAAAAATACCGTTTAGCTGCTCGAGATGCATACTCACCGTTGGACATATCCTTGTTGATTGTCGAATTTCTTTCCAGCACGAACTCTGCTAAACAATGAACCCAGAAGTCGAAATCAAACAAATCCACTGTCATTTCGCTCTTTGTGATTCGTAAATACTTGTGCAGCTCTGGCATGTTTCGCAAGAAGCGCCCACAGGGCGCTTTGTAGTTTATCTCTCGCTTCCCTTTGTGTTTGTACGTCACCCGATTCCAGCCACACAATAATGGTTTCGAGAGTGGATTATAGCCTTTCAGTTTTTGCACATCGTATGTTATGTAATTTTTACATGCCAATGAACAAACGTGAGGCTCGTACAAACTTTTTGTATTGGCTTGTGCACGTGGAGTGAAGTACTAAATAAAATAATGTACAGATTAATTTATTGAAGGCCATGGGAAAGACCATTTAGTAGATTTAGTTAATAGGAAAAACAACACATAGAGAAGGATCCTTCACCTAAGTAAAGAGGAAAAATTCAAAAAAAGATAATATTAAAACAAAAGAATTACTATAAAAACAAAACATTTAAACAAATGAAAAAAGCGACAATAAATAGTAAAATAAAGAATATACAAATGTTTAATAAAGATGAACTGGCTAGTTGGGACATGCGGAAACACCTATGATCTGACCAAAAAACATAGTTTGTAGAGAGACTTTGGGATTTATTTATTCTTTTTAATAGAAAGTTTTAGCAGATAAAAGGGTAGCATCAATTATTATTTAAATCAGAGGTTCTTACACATTTAACTGCGTCTAAAACATTTAGTGAGGACCAATATCATCCAGAAAAGTTTCAAAGCTCCGGATTTAAATAATCAAGAACAAATAATTTAAAAGCTTTTCCAAACACTTAAAATACTTCGTGTAACCATTTAAATAATTTAAACAAAATAAAAATGGTTGAATATTAGTAAAAACAAAAGATGGTCGGAAGTGGATACGTGAAAAATGCGGAAAATACGTCTGAGCCTAACCTATTGCAGGTTAATTAATTTTTGGGATATGGTGGCCACTTCTCACATTGGCCAAATTATCTATTCTGTTTGGTGGCAATTATTAGTAAACTGAAGTTCAACCAAAACTGCTTCTTTCTCTAAGTTTCTCAACTATGAATCCAACTTGAGAAAAACTTGAGAAACCTAGAACTCAAGTTGGAATGAAAATCAAAATCACGATTGTTAAATATCATTCAATCTGTTAATTACGGTTGTTCGGACAGCTGACAAAAAGACATAATTTATATTAATAGAAGCCAATTTCATAATAGTTAGTTTAGTTTGTTATTTCAAAAGTAACCAATGAAAATGATCGGCCAAGCAAAGTAACTTTAAACAAATATTATGAAAGTGGCTGTGAGATTCGTTTTCTTTTCTTTTAAACGGACCCCCTAAAATATTGTTAGTAACAGAAGCTAATGCTAAAACGTGCGTAATTAGAAATTGTTAATTAGTTCAATTGAAAGTTAGTAAGTCATGGTTAGTACATGTGTAAAAGTAAGGTAAGCAGCTTTTTCGATTGCATTTTCTATATACATTACGCGAAAGGTTTTGCGCGTACTTACCCCGGCCACTTTAATACTACCTTCTAAAATAAGGTAAGTCTGAAAAAATTAATTCAGTTAATTAGATTAGCCCCGTACCGAAGCATACATGGCTGATCTAGATTAGTCAAGTTCGTTTTAGTTGTCTGGAAAACAAAGCTTTGAAATGAACATTAAATCATGAAATATCTTCGAAAACAGACATTTGAACAAAAAATTATAGTAGGTAATATTGTTGATTTGGTATAAATAGTTTCAATATAGATTTTAATTTAAAAACTATCAATGATTTTTGAAAATTGAGTGATTTAAGCAAATTTTTAAAAAACAGACAAAGTTTATCCAAGTCATTTAAAAAAAGCTGAACAAATTTGCTTCAAATTTTAAAACTATGTTTATAATGCAATAGACAAAGACATGTGCTATGGTTGTTAACGAAGATGGTAATGGCTATTGAATATATTACATTTTTAATAATTAATAATTAAAAAAAATTCAAAGAATAATAATAAAATAAAAACTGATATAAGCAACGTAAGTCAAGGATGTGTATTGGTATATGATTGATATAGTGTTAAGAGTCGCAACATCACAAATGAAAATCTCTCTACTGACGCCGGCCAGAAAATACAGATCCCCGACTTACCAATTGATGAAAAAAAATTGGAATAGCAAATAATAAAAGCAAATAATTTCGCTATTTTTAATTCTAACATATTTGCTTATATAAATGAATACAAAAATAATCAAAGTAAGTTTAAGATTTCGCATATGACCATACACAACGTAATGTCAAAATATTGACTTGAAATTCAAATATTTTGGCTTCCGATCGGGAAGTGAGAGATCTCGTCTTATACACTGCTGTGATCTAAAGTTTGATATTGATCTGTTGATTATGGGGAAGATTAAAGAAAATCACCCCATTGATTAGTCAGTCATCTTGACTTCGACCAAGTTGACCGCCATATAGAGTATACTGTATAGCATCCGAAGAAGAAGAGATTGTACAAAAGAAAGAAAGACTGTGTAGAGGTAAAAAAAAATATTTTGAAATTTGTATTAATACCGTTCTTGGGCCGATCTGAGTCCGTTTCACGAGAAGATTTTTCAGCAATGTCTGAAATAATTATTAGACAAATATTAACAAAATAGCGGTCTTTTTTTGGAAAATTTCCAAATTTTTCCAAAAATGTTGCTCATTTATTTTATTGAGAGTCAAAACTACACGCATAAAATAAATGAATCGTAAAATTATGAGCAATGTGTACTGTCAAAAAAAAGAGGAAAGTTTGGTTTTATATTGATACCTGAGGGTCGATCCTGATCCGTTTCGCAGGGCAATATTCCGGCAAGTTCTGAAAAAGCGATTAGATAAAAATTAACAAAATACCGGCATTTTTCTGAAAATTTCTGATTTCAAAATTTTTTCCACCTAGCTAAACTTTCGTTATTTATTGTCCAATAGAATTAAATGAAAAAATAACAATTAATGTCAACAGATACAATTCAAACTATTTTATGTCTCTAATGGGTTTGTCTTTTGTTTGCTAACCACTGGCAGAAGAGTTTTATACTTCTATTTATTTGTTTATGTTTGTTTCTCCAAAGTTAGTTGTAAGACAAACACCGTAAGAAGAAAAATTTAGTTTCGGTTCGGCAGAAGTCGCTTGAAGATTTGTTTTGAAAATACCTGATTTTCGAAGCTCTAGCCCGCTTAAATAAAAGCTTTTCAAGATTATTATCTTACACTTACACTATTACTTCTTGTATTCATTTTCATAAGCTAATAATAATTCATGATTATATTATGTTACACAAGAACTTAATTTTTTACATTTTGGTCAAGCTTGTCCTTTTATAAATTAGTTTTAAAATCCCATGCACCTCTAGCCTCTAATCCACCATGCTTTTGTCACCATGTAAAAATCTTCAAAAATAAATGTACTTACAACAACTTTACTAATAACTTTAGGGGCTTGTTGAGTAACTCCAACGTCATTGGAGGCCACGGGCAGAAAGGGAACGGTAAGAGGCATCTTACTACTTTGTTGAATGATCGCTCTGGAAGTGCTTTTACGAGCAACTGCCCGTGTATTTTCAAAGTCTTTCGAAGGTGACAACTGATTTTCATCATTTCCATCACCCCGAGTGTATTGGACGTATGGTCCCGTTTCCTAAACAACAAAATAATATAACTTATGTGTACAATTTTGTAAGGAACTGCAAATATGTACATTAAACTGTCTGTGAATACGCGACTTGTTTTGTCTATTAGAGGCCGCCTGTTCTTCTTTGAACATGGGATTGAGTCGAGTCGAACCACGGTATATCCATTCAACACGATTTGAGGCTTCAAAATACATTTGGACCAAAGAACAATCTATGTTCATTACGCTCGCCAGCCACCATTTACCTAAACAAAACAATCAAATAACGCGACTCCTGAATGCCCTAATAAAAACTTACCGTTATATTCGGTCCTTACATTCACATCTTTACGTAACTTGACCATAGGACGTTCGGGATACGATTCCAAATATTTTTTAATAAACGGCCGCGAATCTACGTGCATGTCTTCCCATACCTTTTCGCTGGCATCGTAAATCAGATGGACCATGTTATGGTGAACGTATTGCGCATAACCATCATCAAAGAATATTAGATATCTAACAGAGATAATATGTTACTTACAGGAAAATAAGAAAAAATGAGAAGTAAAAGCTTACCTGTATTTATTAGTGTACGACAGAGGCTCCGCAATAATTCCAGGATAAAAAACGTCCTTTTTACCTTTCTTTAAATCGCCGGAAGCGGGTGCTTCTCGAAACACTGCTATGACTCTTGTTCCAACATCCAACATGACATTGCAAGGATACGAATACGCAATCTCTTTACCAGATACTGTACGATTGAGCGGATATTTGGAGATTTTATTTTCCATCGTGAGGAAATACATAGTTTGAGTTAATTTTGTACCATTTACATATGTGCCCGGTGTTAATATATCTGCTAGACGAACTCTAACCCAAGATCCCATAGGAACAAATGAAACCGAGTAATACAATTCATCTAAAAGAAAAGCTGTCAAGTTGGCAAATAAAAATTTAAATTGGTAAGTACGAACCGACAGCTAATGGTGCTTTTACAATTGGACCCTTCTGAGGTAAATCTGGAGGCACAATGGGAATTTGAATTGCTTCGATTTCCTTAGGTTCCTTGAGACCAGTATCAACCACAATCGGACTATTTGAGTTGGAACTGTGCGGATCATCCAATTCGGCATAAGAAATTTGTTTGCTTTTACGAAGGCTGCGACGCTCTCTTTCGATGGGAGCCGCTGCCGAAGACACCATGGTGGCTTGTGCTGGCGTTTGTGGTTGGATGATTGTTCTCGGAACAGCTAAAAATTTGATATACCTAAGTAAAGAACAAATACGGATGTGGAAGGTACTCACGTGTCATTACTTTGTTCATGGGAATTGGTTTTTGTGGAGGATGTTTAGGCGTTACATGTGGTACGACGTTGTCGTCAATGTTTATCGGTGGTAATGATTTGTATTGTACTTTAAATTCCGCATATAAATCGTGATGAATTGAATCTAACTGCTTACGAACATCGTGTAACATGGTATCCACTTCCGTGTAACTTTCTGCAAAAACAAGCAACAAACAAAATGAGAAAATAATTAAAAATATACAGTAGCGGCCATAGAAACAATTTTTGTATTTTTAAAATTCAGTCAAACAAGTTAATTTTTTACGATTTTGGCTTACTTATAGAAGTTAATTCAACTACAAATAAGGGAAAATCTTAGAATATGCAAAGCAGGCTAATATAAGCATTAAATACCAATGAGATTCTAGAATAATAAACACAACACAAACCTTTCACAGCCTTTCCCTTCTTCTTTAAGTACTCCAAAGATTGATCACAATGTTCGGTCAACTTAAAATCGGCAATGACCTTCTGCAATACTTCGTCGAAGTTCGATTTGAGCATCTCCATGCTTTCTTCGTTAAAATACGTCCGACACTTCTCGTCACTTTCGTCTTCCGAATCGGAATCGTCAATCTCGACGAGATCGTTGCGTATAGGAATGTTACAGTTCATCAAATTATCGCCGTTTTTTAACGCAATGGCCAATTCGTCATAATGATCTAATGCAATATCTAAGCACTGTTCACACACTTCCTGTTTCTTCTTCTGCGAACTTTTAATTCGATAAAAATTTAGACAAAACCTGGGCGCTTTGATAAAATTCTTGCCCCATTTGCAGGCGTAATTTATACACTTGCTGTTTACACTGCCTCGACACTTATCGACCAAATCGATCACATCCACCTTTGGTGCTTTCACAACTTTAGCTGTGTCGTCGTCTAGAATAACAACGTCGTCGTCGTCATCCATTTTTATGTCGGCTTTGGAGTCGATATTTTCGTTGATCGAGTCTTGACTCGAGGGAGTCATCTCCGCCGAGGTATTTAGAGAAGTTGCTAGAGACGACGTAAACGAAGTGTTTTCTATTATCGACGTGTTAGGTACAGTTTCATCTATTTCCATCTCCATTGAGTCGTCTTGGTCCATCTCCTCCGCTAAATAAGTAAATAAAAATCAACACCCAAAAAAAATTAATGTTTCTTCGCGAACTTACCACCATCGACGCTAGGTTCTTCCATGTTTTGTAGCCAATTTTTCAGATTATCTGTAACCAATTTGCAATTAATAATAATACTAACACAAAATTAACGAAAACGATGCAACACAAATTAATCGGTTGACATAACCCAACTTTTATTGACAACCAACCAAACAATCGATTGTTATAACAACAATATAATTGGGGTTATGTTTATTAAAAGTGTTTGGAACCAAAAAATCGAGCCGATTTGAGAATTGCAATTACAAAAACAATTGATAATATGGATTTACCTGGGCTGGGGGAGTTGGGCACGGCGTCGTTAACTAGCATTTTCTTTTTGCCGTAAAAATCTTTGAAACAAGCTAACTCGAAATGTTGCTCGCAAATTAGTTTGTTTCTTAAAATTTCTTTATCTAATAGGTACAATTTTTTGTTTGTACTGTTTTTGATCCACTCGTGACATCGCTTTTCGTCGTTTACGGGAAACTTATAAAAACTTAAGTGCGGCGTAGCCTTCCTCGAATTCGAACAACCGCGATAAACACAAAAATGGGACCTGATCGTGGTGGTCATTTTGCCAAATCTCCGAAGAACTTATAAACCTAAATTGTTGTGAGAGGCATTGCGGTTGTGAAAAAATGTTTACAGTGCAATGGACTGGAGAAACAAAACGACGAACAAGTTTAAAAAGAATGAAGTCGGTTTGAACTTGTGCAGCTGCCGTCATCTGTTGGTAGTACTCGAAGACTTACCAACTGTTTAAAAAAGTGGGGGTAAAAACGATCAATAAACGTAAATTAATCAAATTCGAAACCGGCAAATAAAATTCGTGTAAATATGGGAACACAGATTTATTCGAGACGACACACAAACATACACAAAGATAATTTAGACAAAATACCAAAGGATAAAAAATAAATATACACACTAATTATCTACATTTTAAATAAAAAGTCTTAAACATTAAGTTATGGCAATTTTTAATTTACTCATCGTCTTCCTCTTCGGCGTCATCTTCTTCGTCGTCGTTTTCGTCCTCTTCTGAACTCTTCGCTTTCTCATCCTTCTTCGGTCTGCCGCGTCGGCCTGGGAAAAAAAAGTTAAAAACCGAAGAAAAACTCAAAACTATGACTTACCACCGGTTGCGCCCTTGGCCTTGGGGGCGGCCTTCTTCTTTGTGGAACCTTTGGGTCTGCCCCTTCCGCGCTTTGGTGCATCAGCGCCGTCCTCGTCGCCGCTATCGGCAGGTTTGATTTCCTAAACGATCAACAGCAAAGGTTAGAAAAACAAGGAGAGATCGTAGAGTGGAAACTTACTTTGCGGGGCCTCTTTTTGGCTTCTACTTTCTCTGCTTTTTCCGTAACGGGAGCGGGCGCCTTACGACCACCTCGCTTCGTAGCGGGAGCTGTGGCATCGTCGGACATCTTATAGATTCTAATTGCGTTGAGATTTCAGAAACAAAAATTCCGAATCTGAAACGATGAAAACAATTAAAATGTTGGAGTGGATCGACGACCGAAAGCGAAAGAAAAATCAAACAACTTTAAATTACGAAGCGACGCGCGCGCGCCATTCTTAAATATATAACATTAAAATTCCAAGTCTACACCCAAATATTTTTCCATCTCGAGACAAAGAAATTTAGCGGTCACCTAATTTTTTTCGATAGAAATAAAAATTAGCTTCAATTTGGGTGGAAAAAATAAATTCCGCGATGAGCTGTCATGAAGAAAATTAATTTAACAAATCGATGGTCGTTATACGGTTTTCTGTATACGAAATACAGCGGCCATGCCTACGAATATACACAATACGAAATGAATGCTATATATTTAATTTCGCCTCAACTAAATTACGCACGAGTACGTTAGGTGAGTGAGAAATTTTGCGGAAAAAACTATTATTTTATTTGATATTTTCTAATGCGCAAATAAATTTAGTTTAATTACAATAAAATATTACAAATTTAATAAATCGACTCACCTCAGAACAACAACACGAAACAAGTTGGTTGGCGTGCCGTTCGCGGCGCTACATATGCGCGCCAAAATGCACCGCCAATCGTAAGCCAGTGCGACTGCACTTTTTCTCACTTCTTTCGTTTAAATGTTTGAGCGGTCAATTTTTTACCATCGAATTCGTACAATTTATTGTTCAACTTGCCCATTTTAGCGAAAAGTTTCGATAAAATATTGATATGCCGTCGTTTTATTTATTTTTATTATCAAACAATTGCGTTTACAAGTTGTAAAACAAAAGTAGGGCAAGTAACAAGTGTCAATAAACAAATTTATTACAAACCACAGGCCTGGATCTAGGATTTTTTTATCATGGCGATGATGTACCTACCTCAAAAGATTTATTTCCCACTGTGGCCTCTATTTTGAGGTAGTCAAGTGCCACCATCCCAAACAAAATTTAATTTCGATTTTTTCGCAAATCACTTATTCTGGATTGGTCAAAATTGTAGGACCTTAACCGTTATCTGTCTACCAATGAGTGCATTGCGCTGTCATCAAATAACGGGAGATATTTTAATAAACAGACACCACTATTGATTTTGTTCTGATTGGTTAAAAACCATGGGGAATTGCTGGAGAAAGCTGGTGTAAATTCTAGGAAATCATATAAATTGTAGATAATCTTAAAATCTAAGAGAATCAGAAATTTTTAGAAATTCTTAAAAAATCTAAAGAAATCCAATTATATTACAGAACAGTGACGTATTTAGAAAATTTTTGGGAGGAAGAGCAAATAGTTGCAGAATCTCGTTAATCCATTCGTGCGCGTCAGTGGTAACCGAATGAATAAATACAAAACAAATAAATAAATAAAAATAATTTAAAGTTAATTAAATTGAAAAACCTCGTGGTAAACATTATTTTTATTAGGGTCATCCATTGCCAAAAAGCTATTGTTACAGAAGTCTCAATAAATCTTTTAAAATAGAAAATGTACGCCATCTCAGGAAATCCTAAATTTTTTGTTTAAAATTCCTAAGAAAATGAAGGAAAGCCTAGGTAATATTAATAGTCTCAGAAAATCGGAGGAAATGTAGAAAATATCAGGTAAACCAAAGAAATCTTGGGAAAACTTGGAAATCAGAGAAATTATTAGAAAGTTGTAAATCCGGAGAAATGAAAAATTATAAGAAATCCGAGGAAATCTAAGGATATTCAAGAAAATCTTAGGAAATTCAGAAAAATTTTATAAAGTTGAAAAAATTACAAGAAATCCGAGAAAATTTTAGGAAAAAGTAAAATCCGAAGAAATGTAAGAAATCCAAGAAAATTTAAGAAATAATTTCTATGGATACATTTTAAATCTTTTCAACTTTTCCGAATGGAAATCAGGAAACGAAGCTGGATTTGTGGAAAATGGACTTCTATGTTTTGAATCGAAGAAAACTGGTGACTATCACGAAGAAATGGATTCAACTGTATTTGAGAACTGGATTGTAAAAATTTTACCCCTTTTGGAACCAAATTGTGTGATAGTAATGGATAACGCTTCGTATCATTCAAGAAAAACCGAAAAATTGCCAACTTTTCAATGGAAGAAATCTGCAATGATTGAATGGCTTCAAGAAAGAGAAATTCCGGCAGAACACGATGTTCTAAAAGTAGAACTTTTTGGTAAACTTGTATATCTTAATAATATATTATGGTATCGATGTGTTTATAACAATAAGTAGGTGCAACTTAATTAACCGTGAGTTGTACCAACCACGTTCAATATTTTGAACTTGTCTGGTACAATCCACCGTAAGACTTACTAATTATTGATATAAACACGAAGTTCATATAAATATGAACATAATTGATAGATTATTAAAATACAAGACTTTGTCGGGATGCAGATCATTATATTTTAATAAACTTGATGGTAAGTTTTACTTTGATACTTGCAAAGTTTAATATTATGATTGTTATTACAACTGAACTAATTTTTAGATAGAATAAAAGAACACGTGAAATCTGAAAATATTTGCTCTTCATATGTTGTGGATGAATTGGTTAAAAGCACTGGAAGAGAAATATTAAGACTACCTCCTTATCATTGTAAATTTAATCCTATCGAACTGGTTTGGGCACAAGTGAAGGGCTATGTTGCTGCTAATAATAAAACTTTTAAATTTGCTGATATGAAAATTTTGTTTCAGGATGCTTTGAGTCAAGTTACACCAGAAAAATGGGCAGAATGTGTTAAACATGCAATAAAAGAAGAAGATTTCATATATCCAGTAGATAATCTAGTAGAAAATTTACAATTAGAATTTACCGTAAACACTGGATCTTCTGACGAAAAAATATGCATTCTAACTATAAAATGTTAACCATTAAACAAACAGGAAAGTTCTTAAATATATCTATATAAAGTGAAAAGCTATGATGCTGCTAATAAAACTTTTAAATTTACTGATATCAAAATTTTGTTTCAGGATGTTTTGAGTAAAGTTACACCAGAAAAATGGGCAGATTGTGTTAAACATGCTATAAAAGAAGATTTCATGTATCCAGTAGATAATTTAATAAAAATTGCAATTAGAATTTACTGTAAACACTGGATGTTCTGACGAAGAAATATGAATTCTGACTAAACTATAAAATGTCGACTATCAAACAAACAGGAAAGGCTATAAATTTACCCCCGTTACAATAACCCCCCAGCGATTTATCATAAGAAGCCATATGCAAAATTTCAGATCAATAGCGCGCAATAATGGCGCGGGAAAAAAAGTATTACTTTAGTCCCGCTTTTGCGGGAGTAAAGTGAGCACTTTACTCCCGGAATTGTGAAAAACAATTTTATGTGTGTTTTCTGTTATTTTATTATGTGTCTGTATGTATAATCTTAAAATTAAATAGTTCCTATGCAGTATTTCTTTATTTATTTCATCAAAATCGCATTAAAATTGAAGTAAATTTGTGAAAATATGTTTTGTAAAATTATGCTGTAACTTTTAAACACTCTTAGTTAGGCAACACATATAACGCATTCAATTTGAATTTTTAAAATGACTTTTCCCTGTGTAAATGTGGTTGTGCATGTGATGCGCCACCTACATTTTTACTACCTGGGATGGACTATAGTGTACAAATATTTGCCTTGCGACTCGCCCCTTGGCAATTTTTTTTAACCTTTTCTGTTATTTATCTATTTCCCCCTGACGCGCATGAATGAATTAACAAGAAATATTTAAAAAAACATGTACCTCTTTAGCATTTATTTTGAGATAGTGCCACTATTCACATAGGCATTCAGGAGGGGGCCCCCGTAAGCAAAATAAAAAAAATTTATTTTAAAGAAAATAAATATATAAAATAAAAGAAATTAATTAATATATTTTTTTTTATTAAATACGATTTTGAGTCCAATACAAAAGCGAGATAGGGGCAAAGTCCGCCCCCCCCCCCATTTACATGTAGCTTAAGGATCTAACAAAATTCGTAGTAGGTTGAAAGCCGTTAATTCATTTGGGCAAATCAGAGGTAACAAATAAATTGAATTTTTTCATCAATAACGAGTTTTAATGTTGATGTAAAATAAATTGATTTTTTTGCTACCCAAAAATTTTATTTTCAAAAATAATTTTTTAATTTTTTTTTTATATTTTAACTAAAACCTTATTTCTTAGAAGATCAAACTCCCAGTACCCGAAAGTGTATACTAAAGCCATAAAAATATACCAAGAAGTCAGAGAAAGCATCAGTTAGGATAAACCGATACAGCTGGAATCTCGTTAATGTATTTATGCTTGTCAGTGGTTAACAAACCCTGACATTTTGATAAATCGGAAGATAAAAAATCTTAATTATAAAATTTAAATTTTTCTTTTAAATTAAATAGTTTCCCTGATTTGGAAGTAAAAATCAGAAATTC
Source organism: Cantharis flavilabris (assembly GCA_949152465.1). Lineage (NCBI taxonomy): Eukaryota > Metazoa > Arthropoda > Insecta > Coleoptera > Cantharidae > Cantharis > Cantharis flavilabris. The sequence goes on from OX424438.1 coordinate 8,946,136, forward strand.
CCTGACAAAATTAGAGAAATCTCAATTTCCCTGACTTTTCCAGGCGAATGGGAATCCTGCCCCTACCCAAAAAAAATTAGAGTCCAGATTCCAAAAGAGGTGGGTCTTATAACTAAATGACAGTGCTTGTTATACTAAATATTTAACTTTAAATGTATAAGTCTAAAATTTAAAAGAAGAAATCCCGTTTCCCATATTCAAGTGAATATGAATATTTCCAAAACCTCTTCAAACTAATATGAATAATCTGGTGTCAGCTCAATTTGAAGTGAATTGCATAATACAAAATAATGTTTTTAACATTTTTTATTAACATAAGTTAGATACAAAATATTTACTCGTTTTCTTGGCTACGAATGCGAGCGTTCTTGTTGGTAAGGCGGATCGAAAGTTGTTGGGCACGTTCAACAATTAGCTTGCGCTTTTTGGAAGAAACTCCATGTGCAACTTCACCACAGAACTTACGGTTTTGCATCATCAACACTTCAAGTTCCTAAAACAAACGACAGCATAAGCGACTTAACCTCAAAAAATAAGTTCAATAATTGAGAGTTTGAATTCCTCAGCAAGATTTGTCAACATGTCGATTTCAGGCGCAAATTACCAAAAACATCATGGGTGATTTGAAGAGGAACAAAATGTGATCGATAGATAGCATACCTTGACGCTGTGGACAAGAACCTTTCTGAAGCCGGTGGGCAACATGTGTCTGGTCTTTTCGCTTGATCCATAACCAATATTTGGCATCAAATACTGGCCCTTGAAACGCCTACGCACTCTGTTGTCAATACCCTTTGGTTTACGCCAGTTTCGCTAAAACACAAACATTGAAAAATATAACCTAAAAAAACCCTCGTTTTGAAATTCTTACCTTCAATTTATGATAACGATCAGATTGATGCCTGATGAACTTCTTAGTCCTTTTTTTCACTATTGTGGGCCTGTACACAGGTTTAATCACCATCTTGATGCTGTAATTAAAAGAGCCGCATGTGAATTAAAAAAGAAATAAAATATGGGATAAATTAGAAACGTGACAAATAACGTAAAACATTGATAATATAACGAAAATACTTACAGATGATTTCTAACTTCGAAGATAAACTAAACGTGAAAGACGAACCCACGTCTACACGCACTTCTGTCGTTCGCTGCAAAAGAACTATGGCCGCACGTCGCTGCCAACTTGACGTCGTTTTTAGTTACACGAAACTGCCGCCACATTTAAAATTTTAATGTGATACAAACTTCTATCTATTATCTTTTAAATTGCTAAATTTCAATCAATAATCTTCAAATAATGCTATGAGAGCTCTAGCGATTCCAATTATATTAGAAAATCAAAAAAACCATTCTTTTTAGCTTTAAGAGTTGGCAATAATCTGTCCGATTGCTGACGTCCGTCGTTTGAACCTGTAAATCGTACGAACAGCAGTGACCGGCTGATGAAATTCTGCAGTCGAATTAGTCAATAATAATTTATTTAAGTTTTTATTACAAATACATTAAATAATTTCTCACTGAGGTTAAAATATGGCAGGCGAACCTCTAGCTGGTAAATATCTTTGCAACATATTGCAGTTTCTAAAATAAACTGGAACTTCCAAAGAAACTTCTATTATTTTAGGTGATATTTATACATCCGAAAAGTTGGGCAATGACGAAGAAGGTAACGGCTCGGAAGCAAAACCGTTCAAAACCATTTTGCAGGCAATGAAGTTTCACGGGTCTGAACCTTTCCCAGTTATATACGTGGACAGTAAAACTGAAGGTACCAAGTTTGAACCTGCAGCTAAATCCCAACTCAAAAAGATACAAAAATTGTGGGTTAGAGATCAACACAAAGAGAGAGATAGACAAAACAAGGAGGCCGAAGATGTTCAGAAAAGAATAAAGAACCTGGAAGATGCAAAAAAAATTGTTATTACCGAAGACAAATCGTTATCGCCAGCTAAAACAATTAAAATCGACCAAGGTATACGGTACGGAAATATTTTTCATTCCAATGTTGAACGTACATTTTTAAGGTTCATCTTATCGAGATGTACGAGTTCAAATTTACGGCTGGGCTCATCGCATCCGACGACAAGGAAAGTCGTTGATGTTTGTTACACTACGAGATGGATCCGGATTTTTGCAATGCGTACTTTCCGATTTATTATGTCAAACTTATGACGCACAGATTTTAAATACCGAGTCGAGTGTTTGTTTGTATGGTACTTTAAAAGCTGTACCAGAAGGCAAAAATGTAAGTTGTTGAAACGCTTGAAATTCTGATATTTAGGGTTTTATTTCAGGCACCTGGAGGTCACGAATTGGTAGTCGACTATTGGAAACTGATAGGACTTGCACCTGCGGGTGGTATCGATTCCATTCTCAACGAGTTATCATCACCGGATATACAATCTGAACACAGACATCTTATGATCCGAGGAGAAAACACTTCAAAGGTTTTAAAAATGCGATCTGTTTTGCTTCAAGCTTTTAGGGATCATTATGCTGAACGTGGTTATTGTGAAGTTACACCACCCTCGATAGTTCAAACTCAGTGCGAAGGAGGATCCACATTATTTAAACTAGACTATTTTGGAGAGGAAGCTTACCTCACTCAGAGTTCTCAATTATACTTGGAAACTTGTCTTCCATCGATGGGAGATGTTTTCTGTGTTGCTCAAAGTTTCCGAGCTGAACAAAGTAGGACAAGACGTCATTTGGCTGAGTACAGTCATATTGAAGGCGAATGCGCTTTTATAAGTTTTAACGATTTGTTAGATCGTTTAGAAGATTTAATCTGTGATGTGGTTGATCGTGTGCTCAAGTCGCCACACGGTAGTACCGTTTATGAGCTAAATCCCGACTTTAAGGTTCCTTCTCGACCATTTTTACGAATGGATTATAGTGAAGCCATCGAATACCTAAAAGAAAATAACATCACTAAAGAGGACGGAAGTTTTTACGAATTTGGAGAGGTACCGTTTGCTCCTTATGCTAAAGCTTTTTCTAATTTTGAAATTTTAGGATATACCAGAAGCACCCGAACGTAAAATGACTGATAAAATTAACAGACCAATTATGCTGTGTCGGTTTCCCACTAAGATCAAATCATTTTATATGCAAAAGTGTCCGGAAAATGCAGATCTAACTGAAAGTGTAGATGTGCTTCTTCCTAACGTAGGAGAAATTGTTGGTGGTTCCATGAGGATTTGGGACATTGACGAACTTTTAGAAGGGTAAATAACTAAAGGGGTAAACAGATTCACCACAACTTATTTGATATTTTTTTATAGTTACAAACGAGAAGGTATCGATCCGACTCCATATTATTGGTATACAGATCAAAGGAAATATGGAACTTGCCCTCACGGTGGTTATGGTTTAGGTTTGGAACGATTTATTTGTTGGTTACTCAACCGTTACCATATTCGAGAAGTTTGCTTATATCCACGCTACCTAAACCATTGTAAACCTTAAATTTTGCATTTATTTTAAAACAATGTTCTTATAAAGCTGACGATTCAGAATTTTGCATTTAAATTATATAACGCAAATAAAAGGTTTAAGATCAAAGTAAAGGATTTTGTTGAAATGTATCCTTCGCACATGCATAGTTGATATTTTGAGTTTTGTATGTTAACTTTTGAATCTTCAGTTTTCAATATTTTTTTGATTTTCTATTTCTTAATAAGTAAGAGGGCGCCTATTAATTACGTGAGGCGATTTTTCGACCTCCGCCCCTGGTGAGATATCGTGAGATTTGGTTCGACCTCCTCTAGCCCCTTCTAATCTCAAGTGATTTTGTTTATTTTACATAATTTAACCCAGTTCTCTAGCAATTTTACAGTTTCTTACAGAGATCCCCCCCCCCCGTGAGATAGGCTGAGTTTCGGCACCCACCGTTTTGGATTTCACGTTGGCAAATATCACGTAATTTTTTTTATCCGCAAGAAACTGTAAAATTGCGAGAGATCTGAAGTTAAATTAAGTAAAACAAACAATCTCAGGTAAGATTACAGACGGAGGGATCGAGCCAAATAACAATTTTGTTGTTATAATGATGGAGGCCATTAAAGAAAATATGCTAATTGAGTGGTATCATTCTTAGTATGCTCTCTCACCTTGGCCAAAGTGGCCGAAGGATCATTAAGATTGCAAGCCTCCTCACCACGTCAAGGTGACGATACCGTCGAGGAGGTTCTATGCACATAATGTGCATAACATCTATCAACTAGTTAGATAGATAAGTTTGGAGTATCCAATAATTTTTCATCCTAATAAATTATTCTGTGTATTTCCTGCATTCGAGAAGAATGGGATAAATCTGCTGAAATGCTAGGTGAATATCGAGTTCTTCTTTGGCACCAACTATCAATAATTTTCCACTGCTATATATTGTAAAACTAATTTGAGGATCTTTCATACGATAAAGCAAAGCAGGAAACAGATCTGGCGAATAGTCGATATCCAAAGGCGGAAGCATACGAAACAGTTTTTCCATGACTAAAGAAAAATTGATGTCACAACTGGCGGCTATATTGCACACCTTAAACTGGGATACTTGAATGAGATAGCCAAGCTTTTTTAATTGCACAGCTAATACGGCGATAGCCTTTTTGGTAGAGTCTGCGCTTTTAGTTCCGGTGCAAATAATTTTTCCGGTGGCGAATAGTTGGATTGTGGATTTGGGTTCCGTTAATTTGATTATTAGCCGGTTGAAATGCTTCTTATCCAAACGTTTGCAACCTTCGTAGCGCAAGTTAATATCTTCTAGGTTTAATTCACACGTGAAGGTTGCTGTTCCAGTAACGGAAGTGACCTTAGGGGTTGCTGGAGCAACGGATAAATTTGATTTATCGACTGGAGGATAAGGTAGAGCAGGCTTTACAACTGATCTGGATGTTTTTCTTTTCTTTTTGAGCATTTCAACCAAAGAATCGGAGGAGGGGTCATCATAAGGGATAATATGTGAGGCTGAAGGTAGAGAAGTTAATTGGAACCGTGTCCTTTTAAAGAGAGATCTTGATATTTCCCATGACTTGGGTGTATCGTTAAGTATAGGCACAAACGGAGTGACCGAAGAACTAGAAGAGGTGTCGTGAGGTGGCGAAGAAGATTCGGAGCACAATACCGTTGATGGTAGAGATGCCGATTGAATTTGTGCCGCATTAAAGAAAGATCTCGGCACTTCATATTTCTCGGGCATTTCGCTTTGTGTAGGCAAAGACGGAATGGCCAAAGAAGTGGAAGCGCTGTCCTGAGGTGGGGAAGGAATACGTGCTGTGGTTGGAGACGACGGTTTGGAGCACAATACAGTTGAAGATAGAGATATCAATTGAATTCGGGTCCCATTAAAGAAAGATCTCGGCACTTCACATTTCTCGGGCATTTCGCTTTGTATAGGGAAAGACGGAATGGCCAAAGAAGTGGAAGAGCTGTCGTGATATGGGGAAGGAATATGTGCTGTGGTTGGAGAAGAAGATTCGGAATACAATACTGCTAAAGGTAGAGATGGTACCGATTGAATTCGTACCCCCTTAAAGAAAGATCTCGGCACTTCAAATTTCTTGGGCATTTCGCTTTGTATAGGCAAAGACGAAGTGGTCGAAGAAACAGAAGAGGTGGGGTGTGTGGTTGGTGATGAAAATTTGAAAGTGGAAGGTAGATATCCTTTTTGAATCCGTGCTCCACTTAGAGCGGATATCGGTATGCTGCATCCCTTAAGTGGCATTTTGCTTTGTGTAGAAGAAAACGGTGGATCCATAGGAATGGGAGAGGAAGCATAAGAAGAGTCCGAGTTCTGTGCTTTTGAAGGCAGAGATGCTATCTGAATGCTGGTTGCATTCACCGATGCTCTAGATATGCTCCAGGTGGTTTTGGTAACAGACATTGTAAAATCTGTTAAAAATTCGCAAAATTACAAGATATGCAAAAATATGCGATAAAAAATTACAAAATTACAAGCTAATGTAAAAATGCAATTACGGGATAATGTAACAATGCGATAAAAACTTTCAAATTATAAAAAAATTTGTAAAATTGCGATAAAAAATTGAAGCGTCCGAACGATTCAAGATGATAGCGTCTAATGAAGATTCAGTACATTACACGCGGGGTTATTGATTTTTTACCGTTAGTATAATATGCCGTTAGTTTCATAATAAGGGTGGGGGAGGGTTGATGGACAGGGGGAGATTTTGAAGTGACAGCAGGACCTGTCTAGGACATTTGAACGCGAGAAATTAGATTCAATTGCACCCCACGATTTCCAAGAATTCCAGTGATTTCCAAAGAATTTCATAGCCATGGCTGGCGCTACAAGCAAGACTGAAGATTTGCTTCTGCCCCCCCCCTTTTCCCGAGTAAATAACGCGCATTATATATTTTAAGAATACAAACTTTTGAAATTTTTTTTGACCGATGGGAGACGACACAACGGTAAAAAGATATTTCGCCAAATCAAATAGTCGGGTGTCATTTTCTTATCTATAGCATGCAAGACAATATCGGAGTTCTTAAATAAATTACATAATGTGGAATCTATCATCGCTCATGCGCAGTGGAATGAAACATATAGACATTTTTTGCAAATATTAATCTGTGAAAAACTTGTAACGGTTTTTCACAGATTTTTCACTAATAATTGGGCGTTAGCTGGTGCTAGCTATATAAATTACGGAGCTAGCTTTTGGGGCCAAAACATTAACTGGGGGGGGGGCTAGCGTTACTTTAGCCCCTCCCCCCCACTTTTAAGTGGATTTGTGAAGAAACTATAATGGTGCTAGCGTTAATATTTGGGTGCTAGCTCCATAGAATCTGGAGATAGCTTTCTGGCCAAAAATTTTAATTTGGGGGGGGGGGGGTAAAGTAACGGACCCTGAACGCAGGAACGCAAGAAATTAGATACAATTGGAATTACAATTTTTTGGAATTCCTTAGATTGGAACTTTGTTTGGAAATCATTAGAATTCTTTGGAAATCATTCGAATTTTTGTCATTGTTCCAAAATTATGAACAAGTGCAGCCCGCCTATAGCTATTTCAATTTCAACTATGTGGCCCTTACCTGCCAAGGGGAAGGCTATTAATTATGTGAGGCGATTTTTTACTTTCCCCCCCCCCCCCCCCCCCCCCCGGTGTGATGTAGTGAGATTTGGCTCGATCGGCCCCCCTCTAATCTTACGTGAGATTGTTTGTTTCGCTATGATTTAATCCAGTTCTCTCGCATTTTACAGTTCTTGAGGATAAAAAAAAATTTCGTGGTATTTGCCAAGCCTAAATAGCTAAACGCCTCACGTAATTTATGGACGTCCCCTTCTCAACTACCTAAAGGTACGGTTTGCTAGCAACTGCACAAGTCGCACCGCATAACCTTGGCTAACTGCTCTTATACAATATCTGTTACATGTGTTGCTAGACGATACAATTGAAGGGCAGTACAATACGCCTCCCATTAGGTATTGCAATTATTGTAGTTGACGCTGCCGTAACTGCTCTGCTGCTACAGTTTTTAGCAAAACGTACCTTTAGGTAGTTGCTAATGGACCTGCTAATGGACTGACTACACTAAAAATTCAACATTTTTGTAAAATTGATGAATTTTTCATCAAAATGATAAACCATTTTTTTCAGTGTAGAAAAATCTTCATTAGACGATATCATCTTGAACCGTTTGGACGCTTCAATTTTTTATCGCAATTTTACAAAATTTACAAAAATGATTTTTACAAGTGATTTTGAAAGTTTTTATCGCATTGTTACATTATCCTGTAATTTTGTAATTTTTTTATCACATTTTTGCATATCTTGTAATTTTTCAAATTTTTAACAGATTTTACAATGTCTGTTACCAAAACCACCTGGAGCATATCTAGAGCATCGGTAAATGCTACCAGCATTCAGATAGCATCTCTGCCTTCAAAGGCACAGAACTCGGACTCTTCTTATGCTTCCTCTTCCATTCCTATGGAGCCACCGCTTTCTCTACACAACGCAAAATGCCACTTAAGGGATGCAGCATACCGATATCCGCTCTAAGTGGAGCACGGATTCAAAAAGGATATCTATCTTCCACTTTAAAATTTTCACCCCCAACCACACACCACACTTCTTCTGTTTCTTCGACCACTTCGTCTTTGCCGATACAAAGCGAAATGTCCATGAAATTTGAAGTGCCGAGATCTTTCTTTAATGGGACCCGAATTCAATCGATATCTCTACCTTCAACAGTATTGTGCAGGGCCTATTTTTAACTACATTCAAAAAAATATAAGAATAATACAATACGTAGAAAATCAAAATTCAAAAAATTTAAAAAGGAGACAATTAACACATAACAGGTCTGGATTAAGAAAATTTGAAAAAAATGAAAATTTCGTAATACGAAGTACAATATAACGTTATTTCATGGTTATTGCCATTCTTCAGTTGCACGCATCGATTACGATTACATTGTGAAATAAGAAGAAAAAATTTTCAAACTAAACAAAATTATCGACTAAATTGTACAAAATTGACTTACCATAACCTCCAAAGATTATCAAAACTGAACTTGTTACATGAAGTATGAATAATTTAAAAATGATTTGAACTAAGAAATTCGTTTACCTAGCACTGCTAGTGCTAGTGCTCTAGTGCACTGCTCGGATTTCAAACTAGCAGTGCTAGGTAAACGAATTTCTTAGTTCAAATCATTTTTAAATTATTCATACTTCATGTAACAAGTTCAGTTTTGATAATCTTTGGAGGTTATGGTAAGTCAATTTTGTACAATTTAGTCGATAATTTTGTTTAGTTTGAAAATTTTTTCTTCTTATTTCACAATGTAATCGTAATCGATGCGTGCAACTGAAGAATGGCAATAACCATGAAATAACGTTATATTGTACTTCGTATTACGAAATTTTCATTTTTTTCAAATTTTCTTAATCCAGACCTGTTATGTGTTAATTGTCTCCTTTTTAAATTTTTTGAATTTTGATTTTCTACGTATTGTATTATTCTTATATTTTTTTGAATTTAACCATAAATACATACTAAAAACCACAAATTTACTTAAAATTTTTTATTTTGAGTTCTTTTTCTATTTTTAACTAGGTTGGGCCCTAGGCTCTAGCAAATTTTCGGGCCCCTTATATTCGAGTGCAACTAATAGCATAGAAGGCCCAATTTTTGGGTTATTTTATCAGAATTTGACTTATATTTTACGATTTTATGTTCTCTTTTCGGGCCCCTCTCGCCATTGAACCCTAGGTTGAGAGGTTAAGTAGATGATCTACTCTAGTAATTTGTTGTGTTGGGCGCAGAGATTTGGGAATAAAATAGAAGCATGCACTGGGATCCCCCGGTTTGCACCTACTGTTTTGTGTCTTTAAAATTTTTCTTTTTTTTTTAATTTCAAATTTAAATTTTTTGGTTTTCAAAATTCAAAAATTTTTGAAATTAAATATTTTAAAATATGACGTTTGAATGAATTTTGGAAATTATTATTGTAAGTAATATATTACAAAAACAATTATTAGGAGGTAACGGAACCCCCCCCCCCCCCCCCCGTTAATCTCAACAAAATTACTAAATTTTAGAGAAAGATATCTAAATTATTATCCGTAAATAGTCATTTACCCCCCTTCCCAGCCTAATTTACCCTTTTCATCTAGTTTTTTGCAAAAGGAATATTTGTAAAGGCGTTTATGGAGATTGGGGAAAGTAAAACTCTAGTCTCTAAAACTCTAAAACAAACGATCATTTTAGGGTGGATCCGTAATATGTCGTGTTTACGTCAGCCAAAGCGGACCGGAGAAAAATTAATTTAATTTAATTAATTCATTTTACGGTGGATCCGTGATTTACGTGGTTGCGCCAGCCAAAACTGAAAGAGTGATTATTTAAAAGAGAATGAATCTTCTGTACCAAATCACAAAGAGATGAACTCTGAAGACTGGAGCAAAAGAGATAAACTCTTCTAAGTTGAAGATGAAGTAAACTTTCGGATACTTCAACGGACGTCGTCAATCAAAACTAATTTGAATGAGAATCGTTTATTTAACAAATTTACATTGTTTATATATCTAATAACTGGAGTAATAACAATTGCTGACTAAACAAATAACATGTACTAGTATTCTTGACCTAGTAAAGAATTTGTAATATTGGCTATAGTAATTTGAGAAATTTGAACTTCTTAACAATTAAGTGTAGTAAATGTTTTCATTACCTACATTAATATGTTTTGTGAATTTGCAGTTTATGACTTAGTTCAAGGTGGTTTACAAATTGCAATATTAAGATTACTTTTGTTTCGACTACAAAAATTACAATTTTGAAATATAAAAATTCCATGGTTAATTTTGAATTAAACAGTGATAGTAGTTTCATCATTGTCAACCTTGTATTGGGCATTAACGTCATTGCCCGGAAAATAATGTAAAAACCACATAATATGAAATTTTAAATGTCATCGTCCCCCAAAATGCCCAGCTTAGTTGGGCATTGATGTCATGCCCGTTAATGGCCGGACAATAAAATCAATGCCCAGGTTAGTTGGGCATAACGTCATTGGATGTTGACATTTAAAATTTCATATGTGGTCTTTATATCATTGTCCGGGCAATGACGTTAATTCTCAATACAGTATGGTCAATGATGAAACTTCTGTTCTATAGATTTCATATTACTCTATCACTCTTAGCGATAGCAATCACACACGTTTCGTATTTTGCCGAGTTCGGGCTTTCCTAGAGAGGTCGGGTCTCCCAGTCGAGGTGGAGGTGTTTTTAGCGAGTAAGAGAGCTTTTTAGAAAGCTCCGGGCCATTCTAGCTGGCGCAACCACGGTAAATCACGGATCCACCGTAAAATAAATTAATTAAATTAAATTAATTTTTCATCCGGACCGTTTTGACTGATGCAACCACGACGGATCACGGATCCACCCTAAAATGAGTTTGTGTTTGTCTAAATTAAATAAAAATCCCTGTACACTTATGAGGTCGTAAAAAGGGCCGAGGTGGTGTCATTTATAAGGAAAAACGCGTGCTGCTCCTTACAGTATTTATTCTATATCATCATTGTCTAATCCATTTTGGCCATTAACGTCATTGACCGGCCAAAGACGTAAATATTACAATCATGTGCAAATATTTACATCATTGCCTACCGTTAACCGGCGTTGACAGAGCATACTTTAGGAGGATACTAAGAATGATACCACTCAATTAGCATATTTTATTTGACGTCCCTTAATTACGTGAGGCGATTTTATGACCCCCCCCCCTCTGGTAAGATTTGGCTCAATCCCCCTCCCACCCTCTAAACTCACGTGAGATTGTTTGTTTTACTTAATTTAACCTAGTTCTCTCGCAATTTTACAGTTTCTTGCGGATAAAAAAAAATTTCGTGATAATTTCCGAGATCCCCCCTCTCCCCCACGTAAAATTGGGTGAGATTCCGTTCGACCCCCTTCCCCTAAACGCCTCACGTAATTAATGGACGTTCCCCAAAAGGTGCAATAATAAAATATAGTAATTAAAATTAGATAATACAAAATTTCCGATTGCGGGAAACGGCGATCATGGACTTAGAAGTCCATGGTGGCGATGTAGAAATGTCAACCGCTTAGGATATAGATGTCGCTATGCAATTTGACAGACTTATTTAAATTTCAAACTCATTTTCACATTTTGACTTATGTTTGTCTCGAGCACATTTAAGTAAAAACTTTGTAAAACATTTGCGTACGAATATCGTACCGAGCTTTAAAAAGCTCTTTGAGCTGAAAGACAAGTGGAGTACTAATGACACTTGATTCTAGTGCAGCTGTTACAGCTGCTTGAAGATTAGCGTTTTTAAAATTAAATAAAAAATGCAATTGTTACTTGCAATTTATATTTAGGATTTTCAGGTGGATTACATAACCGAAGGTTTAATTTTTATTTATTTTTATTATTTTTCAAATAATTGACCCCACCGAGCGTTTGTAAGTGTAGACTAGAGGTAACTGCGAAGGCCGCCATCGTCAATTCTGCATAATAAATGTTTAAAAAAAATAAACAATTTTCGTTAGGTACATTTCGCTATAATTTATGTAGTTATCTCCCACTTGGATATTTTTATAAAATTACATCTAAAGCAAAAGAACAATAAGCATAAAAAATGATAACGTGCTACAAGTGCAGCTGGCTTTTATCATATTTTATATAAATATAAAATAACTAGCAGCCAGCCTTCCATCTACGACTTTTTTGACGTTTTTCTGATCTTTTTTTAACATTTAAAAGTTTCTCGAAACACGTGTTCGAAGCGAGCCACGGCAGTACAAAAACTTTTCTATTAAACGCTTTTTCTAAATGATATTTTTATCCAAAACAATTGCGGGAGACTTCACCACTTTCTATTATTATCCGTAATTCATTACTATTTTCTTCTTCTTTTTTGCCATTCTTTTGTTTTAAAATTAAATCCCAGCATTCGTAATCTTTTATTTCGGTCAAAATATACAGGGGCAGAGGCAAAAACGAAGTAGAAACCATTAATATTTTTTATCCAGCTCCTAAAACATGGAAATAATTTTCTTCACATTTTAAGTAGTTTTGAACTACAAAAGAAAACACACAAAAAATCATTTTAAATATAAAAATGAACCCGGCATTGACAAAAATTTATTATTTCATGTGTTCCATATTTACAAAAAATTCCAATAAAAAAACAAAGTAATATATTTAGGGGAGAAAGGTTAACGAAAAAAGTGGCCTTCGTCGCTTCCATAAAATCAAAAAATAAGATTTTGATTTTTGGTAAAATTCGAGAAAGCAACAATTTTTTTTAAAACCTAGGTAGCTACTTATTCTGTAGCTTAATTTACCTGGTACTGTAAGTCAGAGCCGGACTTGAATGTATTTGGAAAGAACTTTCCTTTTAGGCATTTTTCGCATTGCAAACGAAACGGAAATGAGAGACCGAAAGAATTCGTACTTATTAAATTACATAATAAAACATTTGAAAAATAAACTCTTAAGACTAAAATAGTGCATCTGCGAACTGTAACGTTTTTACGGCAGATGCTGATAAACCAAATGAAGGTCGCAATTCGCAAATGAGTAAATACAAGAAAACTGCAAGATTTCCATTCGCAGTTTAAAAAACTTCTAAACAATCTAAATATATTGGTTTAGTCTGAAGAAGACTTGGCGACTGCATGCCCCAATTTTTTTATTTTTTTTAGAAAAATCAGTCTATATTAGAACCAAAATTACCCTTCTAAACAAAATGAGAAGGAAGAAAAATTAATTCAATTAGTAATAATTGAATCCAGTAAATAATAAACAAAACTGCGAATGTAATGTCTCTGGGTTAATGACCAAAATTGATATCCAGTAAATTCCAGCAAGTTCAAACTCGTTTAAAAAGACAATTAGAAAAAAGTTTGACATGCAGATGAAAGCGTGAAATACTTTTTATGTTGAGCGAACAATTTTATTAATTGTAAAAAAAAAAAATATAAAATCCAAATACCAAAATTTGACATTGCATTTAATTTACAATCTCTTGTGGTCTCTGGGTAAAACGACTTTACTTTTTGGCGAATTAGAGTTTATTGCACCATCAGATGCAGAAAGTTGAGCTCAATATTTTGGTAAAATTACCTAAAAATTCGGCCAGTGAATTGATATTGAGAAGTGAAAAAAACATTAGTTTCACGTCGTTTCACCGAGAGACTACAGCTATGATAAATCATAAGATTTTGATCTATGAGAATCAAAATAAATCAAAAAACTCAAGTTCACCTATTTTCATTTTTGAAATAGTTGTAAGAATCTTGAGGTTGACGTTAAAGAATTAAAAATTAAATTTTCCACGGCGAACCGGCGACGACGAAATGTTCTACACCACTGGCAACGGAAAACCACTCCATTAATTATATTTCCTGGTCAGTCATTTTGGCTTTGACCAAATTGATCGCTTACGCACTGGATAATGCGGATACCATGGGGATTTTTGAAATAAGGGTGCCAAATTGCAAAAAAGTGGGACAAAAAAATCATTTTGTTTGAATAATTTTTTTTGAAACAAATAAATTTTATTTAATTCAAATAAAATATTTTTGTTCAAACAAAAATTTGTCTAAATTAAAATAAAATTTTGTATATTCTATTGTAGTTAACCAAATTCACGCAACTAAAATTTTTAGTTTTTTCAATTAAAAATAAATTTTTGTTGGAATTATTTTATTTAAATTAAACAAAATTTATTTGCTTAAAAAAAATTATTAAACAAAATAGTTTTTTTGATTCAAAGAAAACGTTTTTACTGTGCAGGCGCAAAGCAGTTAAGGTCATCGATATTTTTAAGGGATTTTAAAGGGGGTTTTAATTAATTACGTGGGCAATTTTTTGACCCCCCTTCTGGTGAGATTGTGTGTTTTACTTAATTTAACCCAATTTTACAGTTTCTTGTGGAAAAAAAATTACGTGATAATTGTATACAGGACTCGGAATTCCAAAGATTTCCAAGAAATTCCGATGTTTTTCATCCACATTTTTATTTTTTTAAAAATTTTTCTAGTTCAAAATTTCAGATAAAGCTAAGCCTGCCTTGCTAACTCTGACAAACAGCCGCTGCCTTTGCCTATAGCCGACAGATCAATCTTGGACTTGAGATCACAGCAATGTATTCGACGCGACCAGGATTGGAACCGTGGTTGCCCGCTTCCCAGTCGGCCGGTGTAAGCTTTAAGTCATACTACTATAGTATTCTAAATTTCATATTTCCTATAATTTGTTTGAATATTCTAAGATATCTTCAGATTTCCATAATTTCTTAAGATTCTCTTGGATTTCCTGAGATTTCCCAATTGTCTTCAAATTTCAGCAGATTTTTAAGTATTCTTAGAATTTTCCAAAATTTCCTAGTAGTTACTATTTCCTAAGAATTCCTAATTTTTGTATTTCCTAAGTATTTCTCAAATTTCTTAAATTACCTTGGATTTTCTGTGATTTCTTAGAATTTCCACAATTTCCTTACATTTCTTATTTCTTAAGATTTTTTAATATTTGGATTTCCTGGATTTCCCCAAATCCAAAAAAAATACAAGAATGTATGAGGCATCAAATTACTTTTCCGCCCTCTTGCGCTAGAGTGTAAAAATATATTTTTCGCCCTAGGGCGAAAAAGTGCCACATTACACTAGCTCGGATCCTAAATCCAAAAAATCCAAAAAAAATACAAGAATGTATGAGGCATCAAATTACTTTTCCGCCCTCTTGCGCTAGAGTGTAAAAATATATTTTTCGCCCTAGGGCGAAAAAGTGCCACATTACACTAGCTCGGATAAAAATAACTTTCAGGTTGGTTATCCGTCGTCACTGGTTACTTGGTTTACACAAGAAGCCAGGTGGCCCGACCTTCTAGGTTTTTTAATGGTGCGGAATTGTATTGACTATATTAAAAGTTTGGGCCGCCTTCAGCAGTGTTTCTATACCAAGTGCACATCCTCAGAAATCTACTCACTACAAGTCTATTCCACTTTATCGTCGAGTGGAAAGTGTTAATTCACGAGCGACGGCATCGCGTGCGAATTAATTAATTACAATTATTTAATTTATTATATAGCATATAAGCACAACGTAGGCTAGTGGTTAAAGCTTTAGATTTAGATTGTTATACGGCAATCGTGGGTTTATCTAATTATTTTTTCAAAAATACCTGATAGGCCGAATATCTTTGTTTTTTCCAAAAAAACAGAAGCTAAGTTCTTGGAGTGCTCAATCCGGCCCTGTTCGAAAACTACCACACCAGAAACGCGGGTAAAGTTTGATGACATGTAATATGTAGTCCTTATTCCCCACGTCAAATTTCCTATCTCCTTCTTTGTTTATTGACATTAAGACAAGTGCACTGCCCGTGTCATATTACATCGACAAAAAACTTGAAAAAAAATCAAGAAATTAAAGTCACGTGTATAAAAGATAAACTTCGGGTTCCATCAAGATCACAATTTTAATCATAATTAAGTAATTAAAAATTATTTATTCTTATTTGGTTGTTTAAAATTAAGAAAAAAAAGTTTGAATTAAAAAAAAAACAACCAGAAGGGTGGAAGATGCAGTTTTTGTTTTGCTAAGGATTAAATGAATAATAAAAAAAACTTAAATGGACTACATCTGCATATTTATTATATAAAGTTACGCCACCATAATTTTTTGTTCTCACAATAAATGACAGAAATAAATAACACAAACTTAAAGATATTTTTTTCCAATTCAAAATACGACAAGTGCAACACTCCCTACCTTTTTGTTTTTTCAGATTTTTATAAAACTGATTTTGTTTTTAGGTTTTTTTTTTATAGCGCACGGAATATTTTGTTTTTAAATAACAACAATAAATTGAAAATGAAAAATAATAAATTTAATGACAAAATCATTTTTTCCTTTTTAAATGAAAACAATTGAAAATCGTACGTCGAAATAATAAATACATTGACAAAAACTTTTGTTTTTAAATTAAAACAATTGAAAATTTTACGTCGAAATAACAAATGCAAAAAAAGAGAAACTTTTGTTTTTAAATAAAAACAATTAATTTTGGTAATTGCTCGTTTTGACTGGAAAATCATCTTCAGAGATTTAAAAATTTATTAAAATAAATTCGATATGGTGATTGCAGAAACAATGAAGATGTCAACAATGAAAGAACGAAGAAGAATATTAAATAAGAGATGGATGCCAGAGGGAACGCCGTTTTTTGCTACATTTTTAAACCTCAACACATGTTAATGAATTTCAAACGTCTTATTATATATCTGTATATCTATACTTCATATCACACAGTATGAAAACAACCCTCACTCGAACACAAGTGTTATAAATAGGTGCTCATTTAATTTTAAACGCTCGTTAACTAATAAGTAAACAAAGTAGTGTGGTGTTAATTTCGAAAATACCTTCAAAAATGTTGATTAAAAATTTCGAATTTGTGTGCGATTTAAATAACGCGTCGTCGGCGTCCTACAATAATTTGCAGTTGACCAAAACCCAAGAAGAGTTGGCGGAAAAATTTACGGCGGCTTTTTACGATGCCCAAAACCTTCAGCGCAATTCCGATTTGTTGTACAACCACGAGGACGTAATTAATTCGTTCGACGAACATTTTTTCGACGACCTCCAATCGTACGAAACCGAAAAACAAAATAATTGTTTGTTCGAATATTTGATACCAAAAGAAGAAGAAGAAAGTTTTGAAGACGTTCCTCCCGATGAGTGTTCTCTTTTGGGAAACCAAAGCGATAAGGAGTTTATCGACCTGGCCGATTTGTCGCACCTGAATTTGGATAACACCGCTGATTTGCTAGACAGCAGTTTTGAAAATGGAACCACCGATAATAGGACTTATTTTCAGTCGGACTGTGAGAGTTTGCACTTTTTCGGGCCTTCCTCGTCTGCCTCGTCTAATGGCAACGAAAATTTAGAGGACATCACTTTTCCCGATTTTGATTTACCCAAGAGCTCTTTAGAGATGGACAACTTCAATTTCAATTTGTACGATTACGACGAATCCGAAATCCAAAATTGGGAAAAATTGCCGCCGGTTACGTCGTTGACGCGCAGTAACGTTGATTTTTCCAACTTTTTGAGAAGTGCACAACCGGACTCGTTGTTTCCTTGTGACGATCAGGTAAGCTTTAATTTTTTTTTTTTTTGAGATTATCCTGACGATTTCGTTTTGCTAGAATGATTATGGAAGCGCTCCGATGGGACACTTGATTGGAAGTAAAAATGTAAATAATAATCTGGACGAAACAAACTTGTTGGACGTCTACCAGACCGACAGTCAAAATCACGAAGTTTTGTTTCAAGAAGAAGCCCTATTACGTGACGATCCGCTTTTGAGTTCCGGTAATGGCGTAGTTTTGCCGAGAAGAAATTTTAAGAGATGCGAATCGGAAAGCCAAGATTCCGAAATCAGCACAGACTACGAAGATTTTTACTCCACCACACAAATGCAATGCAAATGGGACGACTGCTACCAAATCTACGATTCCCAAAGCAATTTGGTTCGACACATCGAGAAATCCCACGTGGAAGTCAAAAAAGGTAGGCTTAGAAAAACATTTCCCAAAATTATTTTATTAAAATATTCCGTTCGCAGGTGAAGAGTTTACTTGTTTTTGGATAAATTGCCCCAGAAAAAACAAACCGTTTAACGCTCGGTATAAATTGTTGATCCACATGCGAGTGCACAGCGGCGAAAAACCAAACAAGTGTCCCGTGAGTATAAACAAACAACGCCGAATCATTTAAATTAACCTAAATTAACGTTTTTCAGTTTAAAAGTTGCAATAAAGCGTTTTCCCGGTTGGAAAACTTGAAAATCCACCAGAGAAGCCACACGGGGGAAAGACCGTACCTGTGTCAATTCCAGAACTGCACCAAAAGTTTCTCCAACAGTTCCGACAGGGCCAAACATCAACGGACCCATTTTGATACGGTAGGTCAAAATTTTTTCAGCCTGAAACGATTTTTCAACTTTCTTTTTTCAGAAACCTTACGCTTGTCAAATCAGGGGATGCACCAAAAAATACACGGATCCCAGCAGTTTGAGAAAACACGTGAAAAATCATTCGTACGAAGAACAATTGCAGTTGAAAAACCGAAGCGAAGCGTTGACGTCTCAACTCAATGTAACGAAAGAAATGATAATTAAGGTTCGTCAAGAACCGACACCGTTGAAAATTCAAAGTGTGCAACCCATCTGCAACTTCGATCACAGCTACACCAGCAGTTACGCAACCATCGACAAAAAAGACTTCAAAACCGCTCACTTTTCGAGTAACATCAAATTAGACCTAAAAAATAAAATTTCGGCGAGACAACAAAAAAATCAATGCGGTTTTTAGTCCGAAAAATTTTGCATCACCCTGTACGTAGAAAAATGTAAATAAGTTGTGTACATAATAGTTTATTTTGTTAAAATTTATTTTTGTAAGTTGTAAATAAAATACAATTTTTGTATCTCGGGACCAAAATCAAAAGGTTGTGATTTGTCTTATACTTTAACCAATTTTTTATATTTTCTGTATTTGTAATTAAATTTTTTACTTAATCAAAAATTTATTGTTTTGAGTGAATGAGGAATTCTCATGCATTTTTTTTCTGAAAGTTTATGTTAAAAGAATGAGATTGGTGAATTCAATTTTTTTGTACAATTAATATTAAGCCCAAAATGAATTTTTAAAAACCTAGTGACGTCACTAGGAGGTCTTGCACAACGTGACAACTCTGTAAACAAAATGAGTAATATATTTTAATTTTCATTCATTTTTCATTCAGAAGAGCGGATATCATCAATTTAAAAAAAATGTATGATCGGAAAACTTGGAAGTTACAGATAATTAAAAATTTGTATTTCAGATATTTTTTATAATTAATATTAATTACGTAATTAAAATTTATACTAGAGTAGACCCTCCTGTCCTTCCTAAAAGAAAGTTTGCAAACCGCATCAGCTCAGTACTTGCAGAGTCTGCCAGATTACCCCCATTGTCACCTCTGAAACGCAACAAAATTAATCTGCACATCTTCAAAGTCATCAATATTTTTTGAACAATTTCGAATAAGTATAAAATTAAATAATAAATAATTATTTGTTTATTAATATTAAACAAGTCATAATATTATAAATAATACATTAATTCAAAACATTAACATTAGTTGGCATATCTACTTTTGACGTTCTAAATTGCCCGTAGTGTCTTTCGCCACAGTTGTTTGGGACTGTTTGGGTTGATCGATCATCAAATGCTTTACGGGAACCAAACCAGAGCAACCATTACCGGTAGCAAACACCAAATCAGAATCGTCTAATTTCATTTCACTTTGAATACATTTTGGCGCAACAATTAATTTGTCGTTGATTCGTACACTCATTTCCTCTCGAGTGCTGGCATTAAAATCTTGTATAACTTTCACCAAATAACCAGCACTTCTCCAATGTATCGGATCCATGATGTTGTCTTCAGATAACGATGCAAACAATTGGGAAATCAAATAAGGAGCCGAATAAATTACTCCAAAAAAAGCTATAATTTTATAGGGAACTCCTTTGGTCTCAGTCTTTGCAGCAGTATCGATCATATGATCTTCTTGATGTAATGGTACTTGACAACCCAGTAAGTTTAGAAAGTTTACGTACAACCATCTGAACAACTTGTATAATTTTAATGATTTCCAAACGTAATTAAAAGTACTTTTGTATTTGTCTTTCTTCTCCATCATACTTAAACCTAAACAAACAGATTCTGTCATGACCACATGTGTGTTTTCCAACACAAAAATTAAGGATTTAAACGCTCGTAGAATATTTTCCATATTAGCACACTTATTTTTAAACCAACCTTCTACAAACTTCAGAAACATAATTTCGATGGGTCCCGTGGAATAGCTATTGTAACCTCCAGGAAAGTTTGGATTGGAACTTGTAGGAAAGTTTGGATTCGAATATCTAGGAAAGTTTGGATTGGCATATCTAGGAAAGTTTGGATTGGCATATCTAGGAAAGTTTGGATTGGCACCTCTAGGAAAGTTGGGATTGGCACCTCTAGGAAAGTTAGGATTGGAACCTCCATGAAAGTTTGGATAATAACCTGCTTGAGGGTTTGGAATATAAGCTCCTCGAAAGTTTGGATTAGAAGCTCTATAATTAACTGGATTGTTACCTCTGTGAAAGTTGCCTGCTCGAGGGTTTGGAATATAAGCTCCTTGGAAGTTCGGATTAGAAGCTCTATAATTAACTGAATTGTTACCTCTGTGATAGTTTCTATTATTAGCGTTAGATTGTTGTTGTCCACTGTTAGCCATTTTTGTATAGTAAAATTATTAAAACCAAAATGATAAAACTTGATTATCTCATTATCACTTATTACTAAAGCCAAGTATATTTTTCAGTTGGTACCCGAAGCATGACAAACACCAACCTTACAATTCAATCAGAAACTAATCCAATGGATTCAAGATCTAGGGCAGAATCTTTTTTATTGTACACAAAATTTGAATTCAAAACCATATTATTTGTTATCCATGTAAGAAGCACAGATTGGGGAGCGAGGTAATTAAATAAAATCTGTAACAAGACTTACCTATCTTGACAATGCCTCTAAGACGAGGGGGGGTTTCATCTTCATTATCTCTACACTCAGATCATGGAGAAGTTCCAAATCGCTGTTAATCATTTCTTGTATGCTTCAAATCAGGTTATGTTTACGTCAAATTGTTTTTCGCCGAATGAGCTTTGCATCGAAAACTACTTACGCCGAATCAATACGGGCGACGTAAAAATCTATTTGAACTTGTGAACGTCAAAATCTTCGAAAGAGCCAACAAATTCGCTTATTTTCTTAAAGCACCCGGTACATGCATTCCTAGTGAGCTACCTGTTTTCACCGCCCACTACGTCAAATGTCAAAATGTGTGTTTGTAAATACGTAAATGACCGATAAATTTTGGTTAACCAAACGTTTATTAGTTGTAGCTTTATTTTTAGTGATAGTTTTATTATTGAAAGTTTTCTTGGAAGAAGGAGTGAATCGCGATGGGTACGAAGAAAGTGTCCTACTTTTATAATCCCGACGTAGGAAATTTTCATTATGGAACAGGACATCCTATGAAACCACACAGACTTTCAGTTATTCACAGTTTGGTGTTAAATTATGGCCTTCATAACAAAATGCAAATTTACAGACCCTATAAAGCAAGTGCACATGACATGTGTCGATTTCATTCCGACGAATACATAGGTTATAATTGACACTCTCAAGTTCCATTAAACTAATGCTATTTTGTTTTAGATTTCCTCCAACGAGTAACACCTCAGAATATACAAGCGTTTACAAAACATCTGAGTCATTACAATGTCGGTGACGATTGTCCGGTGTTTTACGGTTTATTTGACTTTTGTTCGATGTATACTGGGGCGTCGTTAGAAGGCGCTATGAAATTAAACAACAACCATTGTGATATTGCAATCAACTGGTCGGGCGGTTTACACCACGCCAAAAAATTTGAAGCATCTGGTTTCTGTTACGTGAACGACATAGTCATCGGAATTTTAGAGTTGCTGAAATACCATGCGAGAGTCCTTTATATTGACATTGATGTGCATCACGGGGACGGTGTCCAAGAAGCTTTCTACCTCACGGATCGCGTTATGACCGTTAGTTTTCACAAGTATGGCAACTATTTCTTTCCCGGTACTGGCGACATGTACGAGATTGGAGCCGAAAGTGGACGTTATTATTCCGTCAACGTCCCTCTCAAAGAAGGCATCGACGATGCTAGTTATTGGCAGGTTTTCAAGCCGGTTATTTCATATGTTATGGAATTTTTCCAACCAACGGCAATTGTCTTACAATGTGGTGCGGATAGTCTTGCAAACGATAGGTAATGTGATTATACAAGTTCAGGTGTTTAGATATTTACGCTTTTATTATTAGGTTAGGGTGCTTCTCACTTAGTACAAAAGGACACGGTGAGTGCGTCAAATTTGTGAAGGATCTTAACGTACCAACTCTGGTAGTCGGTGGGGGAGGTTACACTTTACGTAACGTGGCAAGGTGCTGGACGTACGAAACGTCACTCCTGGTTGACGAACCAATATCCAACGAACTTCCCTACACAGAGTACTTGGAATTTTTTGCACCCGACTTCACCTTGCATCCAGAAGTAATCACGCGACAAGAAAATGCTAACGGTCGGCAATATTTAGAGGCAATTACAAAGTAAGTCAAAAATTATCTTCCCAATTAAAAAGATGAGTGAGTAACCGTTTTCTTTCAGGCACGTTTTTGACAACTTAAAAATGTGTCAGCATTCTCCCAGTGTTCAAATGCACGACGTTCCTGGTGACGCAATACTGGAAGATGATAAAATAAAAGAGGAAGACGATCCTGATGTTAGAATAAGCCAAGACCTGGAGGATAAAATGGTGGAAGCTAAAAACGAGTTTTATGACGGTGACAAAGATCAAGACAAAGACGAAATGGAAGTTTCCTAATTTAAGTTGAAAAGTTTTAGCCAGTAAGCAACAAACATTCAATAAAATTAAATAAGCAAATTCGTTGCGAGTTTTTAGTATATAAAAATAAAATACTGCAGTTTAAAATACATCATGATCATAAAAAAATTAACCCATACATCTAAATATTTCAGTCGAAAATCATTGTTAATATCCCATTTCTTTGATTAAATTTCCCGCTATCACCAACCGTTGTATTTCGGAGGTTCCTTCATAAATTTCCGTTATCCTTGCATCCCTATAAAATCGTTCTGCTGGCATATCGGACACGTAGCTGTAAAATCACCTTTAGAACCACAAATTTTTACGTTAAACCCAAGGGGTAAATATCTTGAAAATTTTGTGTACTTTAGTAGGAAATCCTTGTAATTCCGAGTCTTGACTACACATTTTTGAAAAGATATTTACCCCTGAATTAAATCTGTTACTCACCCCATTCCACCTAAAATTTGTATGCACTGATGACTAACAAAAGTTGCAGCTTCGCTAGCGGCAAGCTTAGCCATCGCCGCTTCTTTAGTATAATTGTGGTTGTTGTCTTTTAACCAACACGCGCGCCACGTCAGTAAACGAGCGGACTCCAATCTGACTGCCATATCGGCAAGTTTATTTTGAATGCTCTGCAATTTTAATAACGATTTTCCAAAAGCTAAACGTTTCGAGGCGTACTCAGTTGCAACTTCTAATGAAGCCTGTGCAATTCCCAATGCTTGCGATGCAATTCCAATTCTTCCAGCATCCAACGACTTCATGGCGATCTAAATTTTAAAATCAAATACAAAGTGTTGAACATTTATTGAATTTGCCTACTTTGAAACCTGTACCAGGTTCGCCCAACATATTTTCTCTGGGTATCTGGCAATCCTCAAATATTAACAAGCAGGTGGACGAACCTTTAATTCCCAATTTATCCTCTTTTTTTCCCAACTCCAAACCTTTAATCGGTTTGGGAACAATAAAAGCAGAAATTCCTTTATGCTTGAGACTCTTATCTGTCGTGGCAAACACGATAGCAGCCTCACTTTCATAGCCGCTTGTGATCCAAGACTTCGTTCCGTTTACAATGTAATTTCCATCTTTAAGGTGAGCCGTGGTGGACGCCGCACCTGCATCGGATCCGTTACCAGGTTCGGAGAGTGCAAAACAACCGATCTGAAAAACAAATTTTAATTATTTAAAATATGTGTTTAATATCGACAAATATTACCTTTTGGCCCGTAGTGAAGGGCGGAAGGAAAGTTTCTTTTTGTTTCGAATTTCCCCAGTGGTTTATTGGACCCAAATACAGCGAATTATGTACTGACATGATAACTCCCGTACTGGCACATCTAAATGTGAACGAAAAATATTTACAATTTTTGTTCCACTTTGCCCCAGTATCCCCTACCAGCTATTATGTTTGTAGTTTAAAACTATAATTATGTAAATGTTTTAAATACCATTAATTTTATGGTAAATATTCTAATCTGTAATGCATAGCAACTTTTATAGTACTGTTTATTATTCAGGCAAACTTTGCATCATAAATGTTAAATATAGCGTGCCCCCGTAAGTCAAGGTAAATGACATAATATTTCACCAGTACATCAGGCATATTATATTTAACATTTACAATACAAAGTTGGACTGATTTACTCCAATCGAACTTTCGGTCCTTCACTGACGATAATTTAATTTTAATTTTTCCCTGATAAATAGATGGTGGTACTTGTAAAAACAAAACTAACCAATCAGAACAAATAAATCGCTGGAGGACATCTAGAAGCTCAGCTTAATAGGTGCCTACATTGCACTCAGGAAAAGAAATTGGCTTAAATAAAATAGGATTGTATCCGTCATCAGTCTAATACTGACGCACATGATTGAATAAACGAGATTTCATTTATTTAATTCATTCATGCGCGCCAGTGATACACAGATATTCGAATTTATATTAAAAAATTGCTTTAAAGGTGAATTACCTTTCCTTTTATTACTCGAATATCCCGGGCAGTATATATTGTATACCAATAAGCAATAGGCCAATGTGCACTCACCCCCGAGAAACTTCCTCCATTGCTATAGAATAAGCTAGATAGTCAAGTCCAGTACCACCATACTGTTCGGGCAATGTAATTGCCATTAACCCCAATTCACCTAATTTTTTGATCTGTTCGGCAGGATACATATGCTTTTTGTCGATCTCGCCAGCAATTGGCTTGAGTTCGGCCTCTGCAAAGTCCCTACAAGTTTTCTGAAGCATTTGGTGTGTCTCGGGTAGTGCCGATAGTGAAGCAATACCTCGAACATTTGAAGTAATCGAGGCTAAAAGTTAACAAATGTAAGTGTTTTGTTTAATTTCATAAAGAAATACTTACATAATTTGAGCAAATTTTTAAAAGGCAACATTTTTGTAGAATATTAAACAAAGGTCCAAAGTGTACTTTTAAATTAAACCTAGAACGAACCAGATTTAGAAATAAAAATAACCTAATCTAAAAAATATGTAACCAACGCACTTTCAACAAAACTTTAGGTTCTGTTACGACAGGAATCTTAATATTAACTAAAATTGTTTTAATTATATTGGTTCTCGACTTTTTATTTATCATAAATTTAAATTTGTTTGCATTTTTTTATATCCACAGTGGCGTGCATTATGGGAATGCCTACTTTAATTTATTTCATCAGGGGCGTGCCGAAGACCCAAGTGAAGGATCTGTCTACCATCAATCCTAAATCTTGTTACTCTATTCGAGCGCATCAGTGGTAGATAGATAGACGATAAGAACCGAATGCATTAACGAAATTCCGTTTTAATATTGTTTCACGCTTATTACGACCAATTACAGTTTTTTGATGACCTGTTGAGGATATTTCTTTTATATAATCATCATTACCTGTTCACCTTCATTATGGGAGCGGTCGCTGAGAAAATCTCATTAATCTGTTCGTGCGCGTCACTGATGAACACCGAATGGATTAACGAGATTCCCGATGCCGGTCGTTTTAATTAGTTCTTGGAGATAAGATCAGTCTCACTGCAACCCTCTCTTATCTATGCTGCAACGACTAACTAAAATTTGATGGATTTCATGACCACCGATGTCTCCAGTGAGACTGCGACCTAATTAAATATATAAATGATTTTTTATTTGGTATAAAAAAATCAACTACTAATTACAATTTTTTGATGAGTGGGTAATAAATCTCGTTTACCATGGGAGTGGTGGGTCGGCAAGAAAATCTCGTTTATCAATTCGTGCGCGTCAGTGGTAAACATATCATATTAAATTCAAATAGATTAACGAAATTCTCGATGCGGGCCGTTTATAAAATTAATTGGATTCCGTTTGTCATTTTAATTACTTTTTAGTCAATAATGCCAGTTTTCTTCATCTTTTTGAATTTGGAGAACAGATTTGTATCCAATACCTCGAGGTGAAGAAAACGGGGATAAATCAAAGCAAGCAATTACGATGTATTGATCAGTGGTTGAAGATTATTTCTTTCATAGAAGTCATCAATACATTACATACATGATCTTGTTAATTAAGTAAACGATCAATAGATGGAACCTCGTTAATCCGTTCGTGTGCGTCAGTACACTCTCAGAGAATATCACTCAGTAGGCATTCCAACCTTTGATTCTCCAAAAGAACTCGGAATTTTCTCTTTCACTTTTTTGGTAGAAATTAATTATTTTTATTTCCAATTTAAATGAAACTGTCCTGGAAAAGCAATAACTGATAATAAAAGAAATATTCAAATGTTTTGTAAGACCAGGAGAAGTTGTTGCAAAATTTTTACTCAAGCTATCAAATGGTATACTCAAAGCTAAGCAGAGTTGAATACGAACTATGCGAATACAAAATTAAAATCTGGTTTCGACTGAAAAAATCACATTCTGCAGTAATAACACCTCTCCTGTTAATACATGACTTGAGCCGATTAATAAATAACCATGATGAAATCATGAAGAAATTGGAAAAATAAATTTTCCGATTGCAAAAAATATCCAGTTTTCTTTCATCACAACTAGACCATTTAGTAGCTACTAAAATATCCACTCCAAATCAAACAAATGAGTTTCTTATATTCAACGACAAACCATCGAACAATTTATTAATTTATAAAAAATATTTTACAAATACGATTCAGGAAACTCAAATGTAACGTCCCTTCCAGTCAATTTTTTGTAGACGGCAGCAAATGTGTCAACCTAAACAAAAGCAAGTCGGTTACTTCAAAAAATATGTACGTTTAATAAAAACCTACCTTGTGTTCGATTGTCGTTTGTTGGTTTTTATCAAGATGTACTTTAATAAGTTGAGAACCATCCAACTTAACACGAATCCTCTTGCCTACAATTTCGGCTGGAAAAACTAAATCTTCCAAAATCGCATCGTACACGGAAGTGAGCGTACGGGAACGTGGGCGCTTCTGCTTGTTTTGGATTCTCGTTTTACGAGTTGGTTTTGGAAGAATCTTACGTTCTCCAATAAACACTACATGCTTACCACTGAACTTCTTCTCTAATTCACGCACCAAACGAGTTTGAACTTTTTGGAATTGTCTAAGTTTGGGGATGGGCACAGAAATGATTACGCTCTACAACATTACAAAATCAGTAACTCATCACACGCAATCAACAAGAGCTCGCTTACCTTTTTGCTGTTGAGGTCGATTTCGCGAGCTTTGGTAATATGAAGTTCGCGTAATTGAGCCTTCAAGTCAGAATTTCCTAATTCCAACTCCAACAAAGCTTGCGAAACTTGTAATTCGAACGCATCGGGTTCAGCTCCCCCAGACTTTACTATTTTGCTTGCCATCTAAAAAAAAAGGCTATGGGTTAATACACCACAAGTTGCGTTGCAGATAACCTAACATGTTTATGTATCGAAAAATATTCACACAAAAATCAATCATCCACGTTTTATATTAAACCCGTAGCTTTATAATAACGTAAATCATGGATTTTCTTTAATATTTTTTCAACAAAAACTAAATAACTTACGAATAATATTATAATAAAACGTGTACCTTTGCAAATCTTCTCACTAAAAGATAGAAAAAGAAGGAACTACATTCACACACAACAGAATGAACATAGGTTTGTCACCAACGAAAGCGTACGAAAGTTACCAAAAATTCAATTTTACCAACTTCAAATACCAAATTTAAAAATTTTAGCGCTAAAATCACGGCAGAAGCGGATTGACACCAATTTTGGTTTTATTAAATATAAATTTATAAATTCCACGGTTTTACACGACCATGCAGATATGAAAAATAATAAAAAAACTTCATTTTAATCTGCCAAGTGTTCATTTTGGGTGACCGGCACCCACCGATTGGGATGCGCTTATCAGACATTACAGGTTGATCATGTGCTGTCATTTAACTGTCAATTTTTATCTCAAACCTTTTCGGCTGTCAAAATTTGATGAACAATAATAACTAATTAATAAGGAAATTACAATTCGCGACACATCCCATCGGTGCCTGATTAAATTAAAATGAGTGTGTTCGATATAAAAAAATTGCAAAATTTAAAATACATGGAAAATGGTAGCAACTAAACTGTGCAATATGTCGCTAGTATTTTGATTATTCCTAACTTGAACGTGCAATATTATGAACTGTGGGCGTTTTATTGCGACAGATAAATTTCGGAATTGAATTTGCTACCCACTACAATGGCAGCTTCTAATGCAACTGATAGTGTTTCGTTGTGTAGCGAAGCAAGTACCCTGCTGGATGGTAGCGTTATTTCTACCTTTCCAGACAGGCATGGTTTTCTGGGCGGTTCGCAATATTCTCCTGAACCTAAGCAAGGACTTGCACCGGAAATTGTCTTACGAAGGGAACGTAAATGGCTAAAAATGTTGTCCAAGTGGAACTTTTATATGGACAGTAACTACCGGAAAGTAAGGGAAAGGTGCAGAAAAGGTAATTTAAATTAGTTAATTGTTGTGGTTTAACATGGAAGGGTGGTTTTGTAGGCATTCCTATGTCGGTAAGGCCCAGAGCTTGGTTATACTTGTGTGGTGGCAAATTGTTATTGGAGAAGTACCCACAACGATACGATTATTGTTCGAATCAAAATGGAGATCCTAAAGCTTTGGAAGATATCAAAAAAGACCTTCACAGACAATTTCCTCATCACGAGATGTTTATTTCGGAGGACAAACCAGGGTAAATATTCATTTACATTATATCCCACCCCTTTGCACCAACTTTACGGTAATATCTCAGTTGACACAAGACTTTTGGAAATGGGGCCTGAAAATTATAGTGCCCTATCGGAAGATTATGGATAATTCGTCTTTGAATTTCCTGTAAGGTACAGCTTATCGTTGATACTGCAATTGCTTATTCATTATATTTAACTCACTAATTATTGAAAATGGAAACATTTGAAGGATGTTTGTGTTTATAATAATCTAACTTTTATTTTTATCTTAAATCCATGAATTAAAGATGTGAATAACCGTTTATGGTTAGTTTGAAGTTTTAAAACTTGTGTGATTAATTTGTTGACAGTGAAATTATGAGACTTCACTTGTTTAACATGCTTAGATCGCTTGATGACGCGAAGGTTATTTACATTTAAAAATTAATATAGGTGAGCTTTCGTTAACGTCATGTACATGTGAGACCACAAACCGAGGCGCTTGGACAAACAAGTTGATCTGTTTGATAATAATTAACACTAAAACAAAAACGTATATGACGACTTTTGTGAGATAATCTATCAATATTTCTTTCCCTTCCTTTCAATAAAGTTGGAAAAACAGAACAAACCTCATCTAGATAGTATTTCTCAGATTTCCTGGAAGAACCTACATTACCTTGGATTTTCTAAATTTCCTACAATTTTTAGTATTTTCTATTTCTTAAGATTTTCTGAAATATTCTTTAACACTTTCGCTGCCGACACCCTTAGATTCCACGTCAAAACACCGAAAACAAAAACGCCGAAGTCAAAACACCGAAAACAAAAATACCGAAAAACAAAAACACCGAAACCAAAAATTCCGAAAATCAAAATTCTTTTATTGATGTTCTCAAGAAAGAAAGAAAAAATACCGCGACATTGTAGCCAGGACCAAGTCCATAATACAATCGTATGCAAATTAACTTAAACCAGGGATGTAGTAAAATCCTGAAGGAGGCCGGCGGCTCTTTCACTTTCAATTTCAAATTCACTCAATCAATAGAATCCGGCGCGCTTGCACTAGTGCCAGGCTTTGCTTAGCTATATTCCTGAACTAAACAATCAAGTTTAATTGAGACTTAAGCAGTTAATGATCCCACACAAAAGTAGTTTCCACCTCACTCAAACACTAGATGTGTTTGGTTCGCCAAATTGCAACTGTTACAACTCGCGTTGCAAATCTCAACCTTTTTAAGCGCTGGCACCTAATTGTACCGCTTGCTTCTGTCTCGGGCGATGCTCTAATGCCTAGCTCTCGAAGAAGAATTTAGGGGGGGGGGTCAGGCGATCGGGTGTAAATACCCGATCCTTTAGATGGCACAGCGTACAGAAGATACGCTTAATATCGGGTATATGTAATGAACACTGCTGACAGAGGCACATA
Organism: Cantharis flavilabris; assembly: GCA_949152465.1. Lineage (NCBI taxonomy): Eukaryota > Metazoa > Arthropoda > Insecta > Coleoptera > Cantharidae > Cantharis > Cantharis flavilabris. The sequence continues at coordinate 8,976,774 of OX424438.1, forward strand.
AACAAATTTAATAATAAAAAGTTTAATAAAAAGTAAAAAGGTCCGACGCAGATGAATAAGAAAAAGTAACCTATTTAGATCTGAGTGGGTTTTATCATCGATCATACAATCGAGGCTATCCCTCGATTCTCACAAACAAAATATTTTAATTAGGGTGGTAATCTTCGTAGCCACGCTACTGAACTATACGCAATCACGTCGCGCACAAAAATAAACGACAAACAAAAGTAAAAAATATATGAGTAGCTCACCTGTTTACCCCGCAACACACCACTGGCTAGTACTGCCCTGGATTAGTAAATCTTCAACTGACAACCAATTGTTGCAGATTGAACCAACTCGTCGAGTGGGGCTACAAGAGTGTTTATAATGCAGAAGAGAACAATACGAGCTTCTGAAAACCTGTTTGTCCGAGAGCTTGGCAATCACCAGCTCGAAGACTTTCTGCGATACAAGAGATCCAAAGCCATCCTGCAGCCCCTCCCAATACTGCCCACACCGTAATTTTGTTATCGTGGCAGTGCGGGGGGGGGGGCTCTATTTAAATTGTCAATCAATTTCTTTACAGGGATAGCTCATTAGACATTGCAAAGAGCTAATGTGACGAGAGGAGCACCAACATCTCAACATTCCTTCTGATAGCTTCTTAAATCTGCTGGAGATACTTTTCTTTACTCCGATTCAAATCCGCGGGTTATTGAGCGCCCACCTGCCTTAACCAAACCAATCCTCCGTATCTCGGTCACCCGAGCATCTTGCAGGAGATTGCTAATACTCACTTTGACTTTTGTTGACTTTCGGTGTTTTGACGTGATACCCATGTATATCCGACACCACAGTTGGCAGCACTGGCCCAAGATGCTTGCTTCACGGATTTTCTACATTTCATTCAATTCTTACATTTCTTCGAATTTTCTAGAATTTCCTGAAATATACTTTAAGAAATAAGATTTTCTGAGATTTCTTAACACATTAAGACTAATGTACTAAAGGAAATCAAATTATATCTGATGTTAAAGTAAAAAATTTTAAGATTCAAGTAGTTAGTTTGAAGGTAGGAACTCTGCAGCAATATCATTTAAGACACAAAAGTCAAACAAGTCTAAAATCTGGTCTATTGGCCAATAAGTTATGTGGTTTGTTTGTCGATATTACGTGGATATATTCCTATAGCTATCTGCTTCGTGAATTTGTTAATCTGAAACCCCAATTTAGGTGTTTTGAATTAAAGTCTTCACCCACTATCACGCCAGGTTTGTACAGCTTGCTGCCAACTAGCTAATCATAAAGAACTGTTAGTTGGCTAATAAGCTACTATCATAGCAAAATTGATACTCGCCGTTAAAATAGCAATAACAGCTAGCTGCCAGCCTGTGAACAAACAGCTATTGAAATGTGCAACTTGGGAATCGAAAACCGATTCTGCTATAATAAAATCTTTCAAATCAAATGCACTAATATTGCAGGTATGAAAGTCTAAATATGTAAAAATCAAAATTATAGCAGATTAAATTAAAATTGTTAGTTCGAAATTTTACTGTAGGTACATCTTTGAATTACGAAAGCATTTTATCCTAACTTGCGTGTGGATTGCTAAACCATTGATTATTTTTGATCGAAACACCAAACTCATTCTTGTTAATTTTGTTTTCAGACAACAAGAACTGTTAAACGTTCTCAAGGCATACACGGTGTTCAATCCGATCGTTGGCTATTGCCAAGCGCAAGCCCCAGTGGCTGCATTTTTGTTAATGCACATGCCAGCTGTTCAAGCGTTTTGGTGCTTAGTGAGCATTTCTGATCGCTATCTCAAGGACTACTATTCGCCGGGCCTGGAGACAGTACAACGCGACGGTCTCATGCTACAAGCTCTTCTCAAGAAAACCTGCAGCCCCGCGTACCGTCACTTGAAAAAGGTTAGCGCGGAACCGATGTTTTATTGTACGGAGTGGTTTTTGTGCGCTTTCACACGAACGTTGCCGTGGGATTCTCTCCTCCGAATTTGGGATATCTTTTTATGTGAAGGTGTTAAGGTGCTGTTTAAAACTGCTTTAGTTATTTTGGAAGGCTGCTTGGGTAATGCAAGAAACCGCAAGCGATGTCCAGGTTTGTGCGAAACTCTCGATCTTTTACGTAATCCACCCGAATACATTCTCTCCGAAGAGTATCTCGTTGCCAATATGAATAAGTTAAATTTAACCGAACGTGATTTCGAAATAGAACACCAGAAGCAAACAGTCAAGCGTAAAAATATGTCAACAAACAACGTTTCAACCAGATAACTGTTGGAGGTCTAAAAATTATTTTATTAATACGATGATTTACGTTATATTTATTGCACACTAATATTTTGGTGCACCATAAGTTGATCATTTATATAAATTTTATGATAAGTTGTTGTATTCATTATTTAGTTGCGATAAGTTCCAATAATATTTTTTTTAAGTTTCAAATAAATTTATGCAGCAGTTTGAGTTTATAAATTTTTTTTATAAGAGAACAAATTTTGTTTACTAGTCATGGTTCGTTTTATGAAATTTTTTCGAATGCATTCCATTTTGGTTTTTTTTGATCTGGATTGGAATTAATTTAAATTTTATACTACTTATAATATGTAATTTGTTGTAAGTATTACTAAATTAATAATATATTGTGTCAATTATTTGTTTTAATTTAATTTATTACACCGGCTTCTATAAGGTAAGTACTAATTTCTTTGAACTACACTGTATATCAGTTGTTTTGTTTTGGTGAATTTGTCAATGTTGTTTTGACATACTGTTTGTTTTGACGTTTGTATGGTTCTACAAAAAAATTTCCACATAGTTTTTGTAAATTAATAGATTGATAGTAATAGGATTTTAAGTGTAAGTGAAAATGTCCGAATTAGTTTCTAAATGTGTCTTACGAGTCGAAGTAAACAATGCCGACGACGAAGGTAAGTAGCTGGCCCTCTTTGATGAATAAAAACGGTCTTAAAAACCATTGTAGATGAAAGCCGTGGGGCTCGAGCCAACGAAGCTTCTAACAATTATCAAGGACGCCGCAAAATAAAAGACATAAGTGTGGAGACGTTTCCCAGTCGATTAGAAACTCCTCGAAGCGATTGGGGTCTTCTACCTTCCGAATCTAGAGAACCTATTAATTACGAACGGGAAGTTCTGGAAGAAAAAACTGAAATCGGATTTTTTAGTGGAAATCCTTTTGTGGAAGTTACAAAGGGAATTTTGCATTTGTACAAGGAAGAGTAAGTAACCTGTTGTTTTAAGGTTACATTTGTAATTTTTTCTTTTTAGTAATTTAAGCAGCTGCGAAGAGGCCTTAACGTTGTGTATATTGGGAGTTCCCACTTCGATGACATGCCATGACTTATTAAACTTTACGGCACCTTGTCATGCCGATATAGCTCATATACGAGTGCTTCGTGATTCTAGCCCTAATCAATACATGGCTTTGTTAAAGTAAGTTGCACTAATATGTAAGTGTTATGATTCGAACGTAATTTTTTGGTTAGTTTTCGCAGTCACATAGCTGCTAAGGAATTTTATGACACCTTCAATGGGGTAGCTTTTAACAGTTTAGAACCGGATCGTTTATGTAGGACGGTGTGGGTTTCTCATGTAGAGTGGGCTCACGACGATGTTCCACCATTTGGTCACACTGAACTTCCCATGTGTCCGGTTTGTTTGGAACGAATGGACGAATCGGTTGATGGTGTGCTGACCATTCAATGCAACCACGCCTTTCATGCGAGTTGTTTGGAAAAGTGGAGCGATTCAACTTGTCCGGTTTGTCGATACGTTCAAAGCCCGGAACAAGCAGAAACGTCGGAGTGTGAGAGGTGCGGTCGGCCAGGCCCCTCTCCCGATGCGTTATGGATATGTCTTATTTGTGGACATGTAGGCTGCGGTCGATACCAAGGTGGACATGCAGCTTTACATTATCGAGAGTCTGGTCATTGTTATGCTCTGCAGTTGGGATCGCATCGAGTTTGGGATTATAAGGGGGATAATTTTGTGCACCGACTACTGAAAAATGAAGCCGATGGAAAACTAGTGCCGGCTGGTGTACCTTCCGAGGCCGAAGGTCATCAAGAAAAAGTAGATGCCGTTCAACTGGAATTCACCTACTTGCTGACTTCTCAGTTGGAAGAACAACGCATGTACTTTGAAGACAAGCTCACACAGTAAGTAAAGCACACCCAAGTAGTATTTTAAAGCCAACAGCTTAATTTTTGATACGTTTACCCTCCCTGGTGGTGGAATTTATATATTAGATTTTGGAAACTTGAGAGTTTATCGTAAAAACTGAATTCTGAATTTGCTTTTAAAGATAAACGAAGGTAAAATCAATCGGCTCAAAAATTATAAATTTTTCGTTAATATGATGAACTATTTTCTGGAGTTACTTACCCTGTGGTGTGATATTCTCGAGTAATTTTTGTCGTACTTCAGTTAGTCATAGGGATGCAAGGATAATTTAGGTGCTATTTATATCCTTAATTTTAATTAGGTATTTAAAACTTGTCCGTATCGCTCGGCAACAGTTCTTTCTGTATCATTCACAAACTGGATCAGGGCAGCCGATAGACCATCAGTTACTTTATTTGTACTTTGAAGTCTACCAGGGTTATTATTTATATATTATTGTATGGATAGCGCAAAGATTACAATGGCTATATTTACTTTTAAAGCATATTTTTGTTTATTGTAGATATTTTTAAATTGATAAAAATGTTATGTATTCAAAAAGCATATTTTCATTTTTGTAATTTTATGCATTCTTAAAATAAAACAAAGAAAATGGTTGAACTGTTGGATACTCAACTATGCAAGTTGTTATATTACTAATTAATAGAGGTTCAATAATAATTATATTTAAAATACCAAATTAAAAAATTATTAAGCATCAAACAATCATGAGTGCTGAAATGGATGTGTTAAGGTACAGATAAATTTTTATAATTTACTTTTCGTTAATTCTATCTACGTTTATCTTTGGCTGTAAAACTGCTATCGTAGCAAAAAGGTTATAATAAATTACAGCTGTCAGCTGCAAATGCTACTTGGAAAAATGTTGTTTTTTCTTTTAACCAATTCTTTTAGATTAGAAATTAAATGTACCCAAGAGAATAAAGCATTGCGTGACCGAGTTGCCTCCCTTTCGGAAGAAAACGCTCAACTTAAAGACAAAGTAAACTGCATCAGTCGAGAAAAACAAAATCAAGATAAAAAAATACATCAACAAAATGCAAAGTAAGATTTTATTATTTTCAGCTTGAAGTATTTCTATAGCTCGTTGTTGTTAGGCTAGCTTCGGTGAACGCAGATTTTAACGATGAAAAACAGTTAGGAAAAGCTTTGCGAACGAACCAACAGCAATGGCAAGATAAAATTACTAAACTTGAAAAAGAATTGGCGACTGTGAAGATTGCCAAAGATAAGGAAATTAACGAACTTCAAGAGCAGTGTCGCGACTTAATGTTTAGTATACAAGCGGTGCAGGTAAATAATATGCCATACTGTTTTTTTGTCCAGTTTAATATTTGTTTTTGTTTAGACAATAACGAATTCGACAGAACGTGAAGACATTGCGGGAGGTACAGTAACGGTAGGCGCAGCACCACAACCCACTAGACGCAGAGGGGGCAAACGAAGAGGAAACTAAAATCTCTTAGTACTTACGATAGTAAATTATTTTATATTACTTAAAATTGTTAAAATTTGATAATAAAAACTCTTAGTTGATAATTAGTATTTCTAAATTTACTTATAATAAAATGACGTTGATACTATCAACCCTGTCAGGTATTAAATGTTTTTGCGCCATCTAGTTTTTCAAGTGTCAAACTTTGCTAGAAATCTGTTTGACATCACTTTGACGTTAACCAAACTATCATCCTGAAGATATTTTACTGCAGATGTAACGAACGATAGAAAATACAATTACATAATTTAACCCTTGATGTGATAAAATCTTGCTACGTTTGAAGGTATTCGATTTAATATTGCACACATGAATTTGAACAGTTTCAAAAGTTGGCCGCTAGTTTTGCCAATTTGTGTGTGACCAACATGATCAAAAATGATATCTCTAAGCAGCAGAAAGTCGCGTAATTAACGCACAACGAAATACAATTTTTAGTTTTACTTCGTTCGTTGGGTACTGTAAAAAATATGGCAATAAATTTTTGATATAAAAATGGGTAATCATCATTCGCAAAAACACAAAATAACGGAATCAGCTCCGCCGTCTTCGGGGAGTTCCAATAATGGTTCGCGAAAAGATATTTCGCGAACCCCGTCTTCCTCGGATATTCAAGAAAAGACGACGAATTTAGTATCGGTAGAAAAGCTAGCAAAGGTGAGATCATTGTAGATGTCTTCGGTTTAACTCTTCGGAATGTTGCTTTTAGATTTTGGTTCTGAAGTCCCAACAGCAAGAAGGAATAAACGGTATTACCCTGACAGTATTCACGGTTAGTCGAAGAAATAGTTCGAGGTCATTTTAACACAATTTATTTATTTTTAGAAATACCTGTTTCCTAGATATCCAATATTTGCAGAAAAACTTTACACGTACTTTCATGTCTTGGCAAAATCGAGAAACACCTACATGAGCTCGACCAATTTTAAGCAACAATGTGATAAGTTTTTGAGCGTAAGTTGTTTATTAATTAATGTGAAGATATTTGTGGAATGTAGTGGAAATTGTAGATATTAGATGACGAAACGGCTCGTACCTTATTGGTAAGGATGTTTGCCATTCCTGACACTGATACCATAACGCCTGAAGGTTTGACTTCCTTACTTATGTGTACTTATCGTGTCGCCATGGATCACTATTCCGAAGGTCCACAAATGTGTCTTTCTATTAATAAAACGTTGAAAGCTGTAGTTGACAGCTGCTTTCATTTGAAGAATTCGTTATCTTTGTCTTACGTTGTGCATTGGATCGAAGCGAATTGTCCTCGTTTGATACTTACGCTGCACAGGTATGCTGTGCATTCTTTAGCTACTTCTTACCGAACATTAGAAGAAGTTGACGATCTTCATTTAGCAGCCGGTAAGTTACAGTTAATTTTTTTACTTAAAATTAAATTTACAAAGTTTAGGTCTAACCGGACCGGTAAATGAAGGTAAAAATTTATTTTTTCACTCCCAGACCTTTAACGTATTGTACATTTCAGGTTTAGAATTGGCGACTCCGGTTCTAGAGCAACCGCCTCCGTTTAATGACAGCAAACATAAACACGCCCACTTGTTAAATATGAGTTTGTCGTGGTTGTTGGCTGGTGCCTTACCGCCTTTTTATTCTCGTCCGCAACGTGCTCATTCACCCGGCGACAGTGGAGTCGGTGAGTAATTCAGATTGTTCAGTTTCCTTTATAAGTAAAATTATATGAAATTTTAGGATTATCCAGTCAAGCATTTTTGATGAAACTACTGTGTGCTGTGCCTTCTCACTGGTTACCCATGTACGAATCGGAGGAGCACGGTTTGGGAGCCAATCGTTTCATGCATCACGTTTTAGCCTACAAGGGTGCCACAATATGTTTGCTAAAAGTTGATGGCGGTTCTGTATTTTGTGTTGGATGTCCGAACGAATGGAAAGAGTCTAATTTGTATTGGGGTGGTGAAGATTCGGTTCTGTTCCAGGTGTTGCCCAAGTAAGTTTTTTCCGATTTAAAACATGTTTTCAATTTGTTATCTTGAAAACTAAGCAAGATAGGGTAACAAACTATTCATAGTTTTTGTCGAACATAAAATTGTCTACTATTATGATCTAAGCAATTATTGTCAAGTCCTCAGAATCTCCGGGAAACTGTCAATTTCGTCGTTTTTATTTTTAAACACAAAATTTCAGATTTTACAGTTGCGGCATATTTGAGATATGTATCTTATTGGGAGTAATATTTACGACAAAAAGGAACTTTTGTATTTTTTTTGTACGACAATTTTTATTGACACTTTTAGTTATCTAATCTGCAAACAGATCGGATAATATTTAACAATGAAATCACAATAATTGCTTTCCATTAAAATTTACCTAATTTTACGCAGTAGTATTTCCAAGAAAAATATTGTACTTGTTTATCAGTAAATTTTATTTTAAATTGTCGGAAGCAACATAGGAACTGTAAAAAGCTTTTTTTAATAAAAGTAGTCTGGGTTTTTTCTTATCTTTTTTTTTCTTAATGTTTTATTTTTCTTTCTTTTTTTCCCAAGAACTATGCTTATCAGCATAAATAAGATATGTAGCTTTCAAAGCAGCATCTAACAACCAAATTAAATTTTTAACTATTTAAAAAAAAATTTTAATTTAAAACATTCATTTTCCAGTTGTAACGGCTTTATTACTTGGCTAATTACTACAATATTTTTTCTATAATTTTTTACTTTGAAAGATACTAAGTGGAAGAATGCCAATGCTGCAGATTTACTGCTATACTAAAAACCGCGATTTCAGGATAATTTTTGGTAATAATCAATCGGAAAGACTGTAGTTTCAAATGATTGCCAAAAATGGCAACTTTTTACTAACGTAAGAAAGTATAAGTCAAGACATAAGGATTATCTGATATTATTTTTTTTTACCGAACACTAATTTTCTTGAATTAGAAAAAATCCTGAGAAATTTCTTTACTTTGCTGGCAACTAAAGCTTATAATTTCTGTTTTCAGGTTTCAACTGTTGGAGAAAGGTCCCAAATTACTGTACTTGAATAACAGTATCAGAGGCTACCCTCATGGATTGCGGGTGGGCCAGGATCCTCGGAACCCAATAATTTCAATAAACGCAGGATTCGAAAAGGTTTGAACTGTGCATTTTTTTAAATCTGGCGCTTAATTTTGATTTCCTTGCAGTTAGAATACAGAAAAATTCCTTACAGCCTCGAGTGCATAGAGATGTGGGGTTGCGGAGACCAAGCAATGAGGGAAGCCCAGCTGGACGTAAAAAAGTGGGAAGTTAAAGAAGCGGAAAGACAACGCTGCGTTAAATTGAGTGCAGCCGATTGGTTAGATCATCCGGACAGGTACCTTCTAGAGTTGGCCGGTCGTCCTCAGTATAATAATCAAAATTTACCATCTTAATTAGCATAAAAGTGTTACTTAACTTCACGTACTTAGAAAAAGCGGCAATTAAAGTTTAGTTTTGACATTCCAAATTAATTACTATTATTAATTATTGTTGAGTAATTTTTGCAATTGTTTTGATTGATTCGTGATAACGAAAATAATGGTGCCAACAAGATAAGATTTATAGTTAATATTTATTGTAATTGTTTAAATTTTACACCTCAACTTTGTTTATGATGACGAACGATGATGCACATTATTTTTGTAAAGCAATTTTGTTGAAATTGTACTAAATAAATATTTACGATATTGGAGTGTTTGTGATTCGAGTTCAAATAAGACCGTTATCGGCAGCGGTGCGCATATTTAACGATAGATGGTGCGCACGAAGTTTGACGTTTTAAAATTTCGCATATCCAAATATGGCCTTTTGCTTTGATCGCGAGTGTTTTCGTGATCTAAAAAATATATCAATGTTTTAAATCGATTACATTTTCTCTTAAATTAATTTTTCGATGTAATCTAAAGTTTTGAGTGTGTGTAAATTATTTTAGTACGCGATACCGAGGTGAGAGAGGCTTTAATACAAAAATTTTAATGCAATTTTAGGTTATGTTTGCATTTTAGTTTTGAATAGTTTTAAATAAAGTTGTCGAGATAGTTTTGTATGCGGTTTAAACGTGGTTTTCTTTGTTTACATTTTAGATGTCTTTTAGAGTAGTTCGTAGCTCTAAGTTTCGACATGTTTATGGTACGGCACTTAAACGAGAACAGTGCTACGACAACATTAGGGTTAGCAAGAGTTCCTGGGACTCCACCTTTTGTACGGTTAATCCAAAATTCTTAGCAATTATTGTCGAAAGTGCTGGCGGTGGAGCCTTTATCGTTTTGCCTCATAAAAATGTAAGTCGAGTGAATACTTTGTTATATTACGCAAAGAAGTATCGAAGGATGTCGGTTTTTGATAAGGTTTATTTTTTCTTATCTCCACATCCTTTTTGTTCGTTATATTTTTATTGTTAACAAATAGGAAAATGTGGGCGTGTTTTTTATTTTTTACACCAATTTACAAAGGGCAACTCCTAAAAATTTATATTTATTTGAAAATTGCACTCAATTGGCAGGTGTTCAAATCCAAAAATAGGCACACGCATGTTGTAGGAATATATTTGGTAGTTTATATGTTTTGCCTTGCAATTTTTGAGCTATTTATAAAAATGTGTTGCAAGTTTTCAAGTGATCTTAGGTCACTTAGTTTTTTTAACAATTAAAATTAGAATAACTTTTGTGAATGAAATTTTTTTATTGAACTTTTTGCTTATCAGCATGTGTAATTTATGTTATCAGTTGATCCACCACTTATTTTTTATTTGATCTGTCCAAATAAATGACTAATTGCTTGTCACCAACACCACCCAAATAGACGCCCCCCAGATCGCTAGTTTACGACTTATAAATTTGGCAACTATTTGCCAAAGTTATTCGCAAAGTTCTTATTAACATGACTGACTCAGCATTTTACAACTTAATAATATCCTAATTTTTGTAAATTTTATTTTTATTCCCAACTATAAAATTGGAACCCCCAGTTCCCAAAGCTCCACAATCGTAAATTATTTTATTTTTCCAGATTTTCTAAAAATTAGAGGCTAGATGACTTTAAAATAAGTTCCGCTTGCTATAGTTCCAATTCAACTTCGAAATTGAGGAAGCTATGTAGCAATAGAGGAGGGAGAATATATTATTTGTTAGACAATTTCCCCTGTGACTCAGAAGTTGAGAATTATTTTTCGAAAATAAAGAATTTGTATATAGTACGCACAAATAAAATTAGTACACAGAGACGGATTGACTCGCCTGGCATTTATACATTCTCAAATATTAAGAATTCCACTATTCCCAGTTTGTTGTTTGGATGCCGTTGGGGATGGAGTTCTTATATGAAACCTCAAACCTCTTTTGTTCAGCAAATTAGAATTCTTGATTAAGCCGAGTTTCGTTTTGTTATTAATTTGTTTTTTTCGGATTCAATTCAAAATCATTTATTAAAGTGGCACTTTACCACATAGAAAAGTCACTTTACTATATAGTAATGTCACTGTCAATAAACAACCTACACAAGTACCTACTATGAAATATTTTGAATTAGCAATAACTCAAAAACGGCACTAGATATTGCACAAAATCCGAAAAAATAGTATAAACAAACCTTGTAAGTAAAGCATTTTTACTAAACTCATTAGCTTTTAAGTTACTCGCTCGCTGCGCTCGCTCGTACTCAAAGGCTAAATTCGTTTAGTAAAACTTTGCTTTACTAAACTTGTTGTTTAATATACTATTAAACTGAAGTTTGAAAAATTAAATACTTTTACTTTTCCAAGCCTTGACTTTTTACTAAAATGCAGGTCGAGTCATAACAAGTGGGGTAGGGATTACAGTCTTAACTTTAGGTGGGGATCATTTTCACAAATAGAACATTAGTTCTATTTAATTAGATGCAATTAGATTTGATGCATGTATTCGAACTCCAGAAACTTATTTTGAAATGTTCACTCGGATGAGTGACCGATTTAAAAACAGATTGTTCCTGCTATCATGTCCACCCTCTTTACCAGCATGGCAGGCACTCTCTGGACAATTTTCGAACATATTTACGAACGAACTGTTCCTGTGTTCTGACTCCGTCTAGCAGATGTGTTTAGCTGTCTGACAATTCTTTAAATTAACCGTCAGGAGCTGCAAACCTTTTTTACACTAGATTGCATTTTACAAGATTTTCCGAGGGGTAAATCTCCTGACAAAAATATGTACACCACATCTCCTTTTCCTTAAAACCTCCCAATATATCCTCACATTTCCCTTACATCTCCTCGCATCTCCCTCATATCTCCCCCATATCTCCTCACACCTCCCATATTTTCTCACATCTCCCACACCTCTTCAAATCTCCCTTACCTTTCAATTACTTGTTTAATTGATATTTAAATAAGTTCAATTATTTGATTCACTTTTATTGGGATTACCACAAACTCTTATGAGTCGATCACCACTTAATTTGATGGATTATTTATTAAAAAGTCAGCACAGTGAAGATTTTTGGATCGTTCTGATGTTATTATCGACTTTAATTTTGAGCAAAAGACTTTCCGATTTATATGTTTAGTATACCTCTCTCTCTCAGATTCCTTAGCTCTACGCAAGAGCATAGTGACCACTTCTTTTTATTTAGAAGGGTTCTTTAGGCAGATACCTCGGTGGTTTGCCATTGCCTGCCGAGGGAAGACGGTCAGAATAAAGTTTTACTCCGCCCGGGATCGAACCGGTGATTTCGGCTTAGCAATCGGCGCACACAAGCACCAAACCGTGACCGTCTTCTTATATACTGTTGTGTAGTGCTCTTGCTCTCTTATTAAAATGGGTCGTTGATTCTCGAAAAATGGTTACATGTAAGACAATAAAAAAACTGACGAATAACAGAACAATTTATTTGCAACCTGAACACAAGAAACAAAATTTAGAAAAGCAGGACTCACACAAAATTCGCCGAGCAGCACATAATTCGGATTCTTCCTTCCACACTCTATCCACAAAATTCCTCGGCTAAATTCCACCTCCACACAAATTCTTGGGCTCTCAATTTACAACTCTTTAACACCAGCTTGCCACTCGGGTTTCTTTAACACCCGCTTGCCACTCGGACTCTTAAATTGTTAAGACTCTTTAACTCAGCTTTCCACTCGGACTCTTAATTTCTGACTGACGTGACTCCCTCTCGAGATTTCAAATTCAGACTTTTATTCGACTAGCCTCTCGGGCTGTAAATTTGCGACTGACTGTTCTTCTTTTTTTATTTATATTGTCCATTTCCTTGGATTTTTTATTATTTTCTTTTTTTTTTTTAAATCAAGATTAGTATTTTGTTTCCTGCTGCTTGTGCTATTTGTTTGTGTACTGCTCAGCTGCATTCGTGTGAGTCGCTAAACAACGAAAATTAAAAATACAAACATTAAAATTTAGATAAAACAAACGAAATTACTGCAACAACTTAAATTAAACAATGTAACTTAAACTAACAGCCAAAATTAAACACGGAACAGAAAAACAATTTTGAAAACGAACAAGAGTCCTGCCTTTATTGTTCCTCAGGTTGCAAAGTCAGTTCTTTATTTCTAAATTACGCAACTCACTTTTCATTTCTTTATCAGAACACAACAATACCTACGTCAGGTATATTCAAAATTCGATATACTTATCACCTAATTCAATAATATCGGCAATATCTAGGGCCAGGGCCGTAACCAGGATTTCATTTCGGGGGGGGGGGCACTCATAAAATTTTTTTTTGGGGGGTTCCCCTTTCGAGAATTTTTGTTCCCACTTTAAAAATATATCTATTTACCTATTTTATTTTCAAAATTCAAATTTATTTTCAAAAATTTTTTTTTGCTTTTGAACATTTCGGGGGGGGGGGCACGTGCCCCCAGGTGCCCTCCCTTGGCTACGGGCCTGTCTAGGGCGGACCACTGTTGGTTACAGTAGCGTATTTAGAGGGTGCAATTGCCCCCTTCCCCCCAAGATGACTCGGATTGTATCCCTGAAGCCCTCCCTGATAAAAATAATGTTTACCACGAGGTTTTAAGATTTAAATAACTCTAAATTATTTTTATTTATTTATTTATTTATTTGTTTATTTATTTATTCATTCATTCATTCATTCGGTTACCACTGACGCGCACGAATAGATTAACAAGGTTCTAAAAATTCTTTGCTCTGCCCTCCCCCCAAACTTTTTCTAAATACGTCACTGGTTGGTTGTCTCATTATCCAAATATAGCGAGTCATTTAGACGATCTTTCATGACAATATCAGCTTCATTGCTATTACTATATGAATATGGATATCGACTTCGTTTTCATCCTTGAATATGTCATATTCTTCAATATTTGTGTCTCGATTGGTGTTAAAAACTTTCCCTTTTTGCCACGATTCCGCATTAGAAGGCCTAATTTTAATTTCTTCACAGTCTTTTTTGGCATCGTGTAGTGCATTTTTCAATCTCGTGATCGGTCATACTGTTGAAATCAACTACTTCTTTTCGAAAGTTCTTTTTACCTATTTTCGCACTTTTTACTTCTCTAATGGCCGTACTAATAGTCACGGATTAATCCGAGATTCAAGATGATCCTAGGATTTACCAATGAGATTACTGGAATTTAGACCGTATCATAGCAACAGCTACTATTACGAGAAGTAATCTTGAATCTCGGATTGATCCGTGACTATTAGTACGGGCATAAGAAAATTTATCTTATCCAACAAATCAGATACAACGATATTTATATGTTAAAGTTCATCAAGTCTTTTAGGGATTTTAAGGAAAATTAAGAACCGTAAAGAAAGTGGATGTTAAGGATCGAGTTGCCCAAAAAATTATTGAAATATTAAATATTTTTAAAATAATTTTTTTATTATTAAATAATTATTTTTGGTTTGCTTTGATATGCTTCAGATATCTCCTACATCTCACCCACATCTCCCCGAAATCTCACCTACACCTCTCTCATATCTCTTCTATATCTCTCACATCTCCCTAACATTTCCCACATATCTCCCCACATCTTCCCATTTCTCCCGATATCTCCCTCACATCTCCCACACATTTCTTGCGTGTACACCAAATCTTCCTTGTGATTTACCCCCCGAGATTTTCTAAAGAATTCCTCCTGAATTGCCTTAACATTTCTTTTCCGAGAAGTTAAAAAGGTATTCCTGAGATTTCATTAGGTTTTCCCGATTTCTTTAGATATTTTAGAATTTCCTAAGATTTTCTACAGTTACTTGGATTTCCTGGGTTTCCTACATTTCCTCGAATTTACTATTTCCTAAAATTTCATGTGCTAAATTTTGATCCGTTAAAATTTTCTTGGATTTCCTAGAATTTCTTAAGATTTTCTGTGAATTCCTTGGACTTGCACCTTCTTTAAGATTTTTCTTAAGGTTTACTACACTTTCTCGAGTTTCCTAAAATTTGCATTTCCCAGGGTTTTCTACGATTTTCTGAAACTTCCTAATTTCCTTCGATTATCTGGCATTCGTTGCATTTCTTAGGTTATTTTTGAGACTTATTGATTTCTTCTGATTTTCCAAAATTTCCAAAGATTTATTAGGATTTCTTGAGATTTCTTTGGATTTACTACATGTTTACTACATGTTTACTGAGTAGTTCCTTTTGCGGTCCGATATGTTATCTCGTAAGTTGGTTCTGGCTCTACTAGATATCGTTTTGTAACAGCTTTGTCGAGGTCATCTGATTTTTCATTGCCTTTTATTCCAGGGTGTCCTAGCACCCACCTCAACATTAAGCTGTTGTGTCAGTACCACTAGCACATGAGGCGGTGACGTACAACCTTGGATTGTGTTTCCACTCCTTCCAGAGCTTTTAGAGCTACCTGGCTGTCGGTCATGATACAGATCCGCTTATTTGCATAGGGTGACGGTAAACTGCCCCAATTCATGAAACAGGTAAAAACAAAAAATAGTAAACTGCCCTCCGAGCAAAAAAGTTTCTACTAAACTTGGTGGTAAACTGCCCCAACAAAATTGCCCTCAAGAGTACCTGCGAACCCTAAACAAATCAAAAGGAATTATGTAACCACGGCGACTTCGCTAAAGAAAAATCATGAACTTATATTAATCTACATAACCGATGCATATCTTCGCGCGGATATCTCTTTTTTACGGACAATATTAATATTATTTAAAGGATTACAAAATTTAAAACGATAACAAAAGATGGTACGTTGGAGGGCAGTTTACCACCCAGCTTAGTGGAAACATTTTTGCTCGGAAGGCAGTTTACTGTTTATGGTCAAATTTGGAGGGCAGTTGCCTTATTCTCTTTGCATAAGCCCTCCATGCCATTTCCTCTGCACAGGTTATTATTGCAGTTATTTCTGCCTGGAACACAGTAGCGTGGCAGCCCAGGTTTATGTTGAACGTATCTCCTGTTCTACCTCTACTGATTCCTGCTCCAGTGAAATTTGTCTTAACTTGCACACCAGATTTCTCCGGTGATTCCCCGTCCAAAAATGACTCAGAATTCGTGATTTTAATTTATTTTTTCGCAAATTGGTAAGTCAGAGATCTGTGACCATCTTGGACCATCTCTTAAACTTAAAGAGATTTTTTTGCATTATATTATATCATTATATTTTTTTGCAAGAGAACTAGACGCTATAATCAGCTGATTCTAACTTTAATCAATTGTTTATACATCTGTCTTGTAAGATTAGTGATAATGGTAGCATTTGGTGTTTGTTTTTAATTTTCAAAAAATTCAATTAATCAATGGTGCAAAAAAAGGGCACCGAAAGGGTTAAACGACTTTATGTAATCTAATATAAATGAATTTTAGCGAGTTTGCCCGTAGGTATTATTTTTATTCTATATTCACCTGTGTTCAAATCTTTACTAAACATCCTTTCATTATGATTTAGGCAGGACGAATTCCAGCCGATTATCCATTGGTCGGAGGTCACAAAGGACCAGTCTTGGATATTGCGTTTTGTCCGCACAATGACAACGTGATCGCCAGCGGTTCGGAAGATTGCGTGGTCAAAGTTTGGCATATACCCGACTGTGGCCTCGTCAAAACTTTAACCGAACCTATCGTAGATCTTTTGTACCATCAACGACGAGTCGGCCTAGTGGTATGGCATCCTACGGCATTAAACGTCTTGCTGACTGCAGGCAGCGACAATCAAGTCGTTATTTGGAACGTCGGCACGGGCGAACCTCTGATACACATCGATTCTCATCCCGACATTGTCTATAGTGCATGTTTCAATTGGGACGGTTCCAAATTGGTAACCACATGTAAAGATAAAAAAATTCGTTTACTCAATCCAAGAACTGGCGAAATAGAATCGGAAGCCGTTTGTCACGAAGGCTCCAAAGCGACGAGGGCGATTTTCTTGAGACACGGCCTAGTTTTTACGACTGGATTTTCTAAAATGTCAGAACGGCAGTACAGTTTGCGAACGCCTGACGCGCTTAGCGAGCCTATTGTTATGGTCGAATTGGACACATCCAACGGTGTGATGTTTCCGTTATACGATCCCGACACGAATTTGGTTTATTTGTGCGGGAAGGGAGATTCGGTGATCAGATATTTTGAAATTACTCCCGAACCACCGTTTGTGCATTACATAAATACCTTTCAAACACCCGATCCACAACGAGGTATCGGCATGATGCCGAAGAGAGGTTCTGACGTTTCCACTTGCGAAATTTCGAGGTTTTACAGGCTAACCAATTCGGGACTTTGTCAGGTAAGATTTAATTTCAATTAGATTAAACTACTCACTTTAATTACTAGAAAATTTTAATATTACTGCTCAAAATATTTGCTGTCTTACAGCATCCAAAGGTAGTGGATGTCAAATTGACAACTGATAACAAAACGAGCAGAGATAATTTTAAAATAACACATTTAATTGCAGGCAATAACGATGACCGTACCTAGAAAGTCTGAATTGTTTCAAGAAGATTTGTATCCGGATACGATCGGCGACACAGCTGCCCTGACCGCCGAGGAATGGTTTGAAGGAAAAGATGCGGAGCCGCTGCTCATATCGCTGCGTGACGGTTACAAACCGCCCGAATCAAAGACGTCGTTGACTGTTAATAAACGACGCAACGTTTTAGATAAAATGCCGCCAAAGAGTTCGAAGGGTTCGGGAGGCGGCGGGGGAGCGCAAAGCGAAGTTTCCGACAAAGCCTTACAAGAATTTGCCGACGAGATCAGAAAATTAAAGGCTATGATTGTTAAGCACGAAAATCGAATTAGAGCATTGGAAGCTGAAGTGGCATCGAATAAAGTGACTGTTGTTGATGAGGACGGGCCCGGAGGTGACGGATTGAATGTGCCTCCTCCACCCATGGCGACGGACGAAGTTTAGAAATGTAAAAATGTACATAAGGTGAGAAATTTTAATTTAAAATATCAGTTTTTTTATAATTTTTTTTTGTAGGAATTTCCCTGTTTCGTATCGGTTGTATGCGTTATTATTTTATTACCGAAAGAATATGAAAATTTTTATATTATTTAATTGCTACTTTTTTGAGCTTATAAATATTTTTAAGTTTCTATCGGTTGACTCGTTTGCTGACGCACAAGAATCGGTGATCTCGTGGGGAGACTATCGCAGCAAGCGGATCAATCGGTGTGTGTGCACATTATATTAAGTTTAAAAAATAATTTTTTTTACGCGTTTTTGGTTTAGATGTGTGTTATTTATTTTTGCAAGTTTTTTTTTCGCGTGCTCGTCTTTTACACATTTTATATTTTTTATTTGTGATCTCCTACGCCCTAATTTTATTGTCATAATAAATCTTTATATTTTTAACTTGTTGCGTCTTGTTAGCATAATTAAAGAAGCGAAATGCAAAAATATGGCCGCGACTTTGCAATTTTACACTGCTCAATTTGTTACGTGTGTGTTTACCTGCCCTGTTTTTTAACAACGAATTAATTCATACAAAATTGTATATATTTTATGTGTTTTAATATTATTGCATTTTAGCTATGTTGTTATAAGTTACATTCGTTAATTATTTTTTTTTAGAATAAAGTTTCGAGTTTTATTTTGTTTTATAATTTTATTTTTTCAACTTATGTTTTGTCCTCCAAGTTAGCAATGCAAATGGTTTCGCCAAAGGTAAATTTCGGTACAAGTCTCGACAGGTTCTATGATAGATTTTTGGAAATAGTGGGGATTTTTACTTTATTAATAAAAACCCCGCAGTCCCAATAGGGAGCAGATTTTCTGGTATTTTTCCGATCATAATGAGTGTAGAAAGTGAATAGATCATAAACAAGTATATAATAGTCGATTATGGCCTGGCGTTTAAGTGAGTAGGAAAGAGAACGTAATACAATAAAATAATTAGAAATACCAAAATTTACCAAGGCGAACCATTTCTGAATAACACTTAGGTGACATTTTGTGCACCGCTTGACAATTTATTCTTAATTTTTAGGTGATGTGTTGAAATAACAGAAAATTTATCGATATTGTTATTACTGAAATATTTTATTATACAGAGTGGTCGAAAGTAATCGTGTACAATTTTTCTGTGTCTTCCAATTTGATGTTAAGTTTAGTTTATTTTGTAAAATTTTTCTTGTACAGTTGAAACACAGTGGCTTTACACTTTTAAATCTACTTGTACCTACCTACCAAATTCATCCTTTCATGAGCGACCACTCTGCGGCATCATTAATTCTAACAATTCAAAAGTGCCTTGGATTATATTACGCACACCAAGACAAGTAAATCTTGGAGAAATTATAAGAAAAAGCAAATCTATACATAGAAGTTTTATTTTTAAATGTATACAAAATGCATTAAAATATTGCGTCATTTTCGTTCATGTTTGGTTTGGTATTCATCAAACAAACAAACAAATAAATAATTATTAAGCTAATAATAATAACGTGGACTATAATAATAATAAAAAAAATGTTCGATATAAATAACTAAATAAAAGATATTACAAATCAGTGCCATGATGTATTGTTTGTTATACAAAAAAATTGTTATCAATATAAATTATTGTTAAAATTACGAGTATTGTTTTTTTTATTATTCAAACAACCCTCTCGTTTAAGTCTTTTGCGCAAATTAGTCTTTAAAATAAATTATCCTATCGCCTTACAAAAGAAGCGTTAACTTTGAGATCAACACACACCCTTGACAACTTTCGTAAAAAAAGTAAGCAAATAAATAAAAAACCTTGTGATGTGTCGAGTTGAAGACAAAAATACTTGTGTGTACGCACAAGTACACTTATTTGTACATCCTAATCCTAGAATTTAAAACGGGACAAATTTGACGTCCACAATTTCAATGTTACAATTAAAAAAAATGATATTAAATAAATAAAATGAAAGTGACTAGTTTTTAGATGTAATATGAGCTTTGTCAAATTTTCATATATAAATTCACGTAAAGAGAGGCAAATTGTGAAAGTGATAGCCTCTTCGCCCCTTAGCTGCTAAATATATGTAGACTATGTGGTAAGCTCCTGGTATGAAGCATATAAAACCTGCCAATAAAAATACGGCACCTTGTAAACCCGCCTGGGGTTCCGCCAAAGCTAGTGTGCCCGTAGCCAACAAACCAATTCCAATTAACAGTAACGTGCTTGCTGCTAACACCATACGCCAATTTTCGCGTACTTTGGGATGCCGGAAACAAGACTTGCCGTGAAATTCTTGACTTATACCGTCGGAGTAGTCTTGGATCAGAGAATCGCTGTCTCTCGAAGTGTCATTGTTTAATTTGTAATTCCTGCAAGACAAAATATGAATTATAAATCTTAGATTACAAACTGGGGTGTTAAAATAAAAAGCTTAATACTTTCAGGCTCAATACTGTAGTACTTCCTCAAAAACAAATTTAATATTATAGTATGCGCAATGGTAATAACAGAAACCCGTGGCCTCTCACTTGTTAGCGAAATTGGGACCCCCCCGCCCCCGGGTTCCTGTCATTTATTACACAAATAATATTAAATTTGTTTTTAAGGTTACATTACCAAAATTAAATAATTATGCACTCAAAATAATTTTAAAATCAAGCTTTATAAATAACAATAATAAATTATTGTAAATTATAAATTAAATAATTTTGTGATGTAAGTTTCCTCACGTTAATTCGAAATGCTCATTTTAAACCTTAATATTGAGATTGTAAATAAATTTTACAAGATAAATTGTAAAGATATGGGAGATTTAATAAAGAAATAATTTAAGTTAGTATTAAAAGCTCAGTGGAGACTTAAAAATTTTAATTATTTATTATTTAAAGCTCAAAATTTAAATAAATATTGCTATCCTGTTCCAGGATTTTCAGATCCGATTGAAGAGGTCCTCGCAATAACATGTTTCTGTTTATATCATTGCATTTTATATTTAATTTCTATTTTCTTATTCATAGTTTTGCATGTGTTATAGAGGTCCTGAGAATTTCCTTCCATTTCCTCTGCCTTTTTAGTGTTTCTCTCTTTCATTCCTTTACTCCCATCGCCGATAGGTCATATATCACCTGATCTTCGGTCATCCTCTCATTTGTTTTATTATAATTGCTAAGCGGGTTGTGGTTCCATGCCCACTTGCACTGAAGCTCGAAGCTTATCGTACCCCGCATTCTAAGTTTTACTCCATCAGCCTTGTTTTTCCTCAATAAGATTGAGTATACAGCTGATGAGTACTTGAGGTATTTCCTGGGTTGTAGGATATAGTGTAACGTTACATTTGTCGTTACATAAAATTACATTTATTCAGAACTGAATAATTACGACGCACCTTGTAGAACGGTAATCAACCGAGCGTTTGCCCCTGATAAGAGGCTTTTTGATTATTAACGACGAACGTGGCTATACGTTTTATAGGAGAATAAAATAATTATTCGTATGAATGACAATTAAATATATATTTTTTAGACAAAATTTAAAGCTTGAGATAGACAGATCAGAGATCATTTTGGAATTTGGATATGGAATGTTGGATATCTGGTTGGTAGCAGTAAGAAATATTAATTATTGAAAGTTGTAAAAACTTGCAAGAAGGTTTTGTTTTTTGCTGCGCCCTGTTCAGGGTTGTAAAAAAACATGTTTTTTTTAAATAAAACAAAACAAACGTTTTTTTTATGTTTAAAACAGTTTTTTATGTTTAAAACGGTTATTTATTACCTTAGAAAAAAAACATGTTTTAAACAGAAAAACATGTTTAAAACAATGTTTAAAACTAAAAAATATCTATCTTAAGGTAAGGATAATCGGATAATTATTGGATAATCGGATGGAAGATACCGTCGTTAATGTAACCCCTCATTGGCTTGGTGCAATTCTTTACAAAGGAGTGTAAATCCAAAAATGTATAATTTAGCAATTCAGCCGCATTCTGCAGTAGCTTCTGAGATGCCAGAATTGAGTGATTATTTTTATCATTTGGATTTGTACCCAGTAAACTGTAAACTCCGTAATAGATTATAATTAAAGCCGGGTAATGTATGTATCAACGTAATAGAAGGGGGCACTCATAAAAAGAAATTTTTTTGAAAGTTTCCCTTCCGAAAATTTTTGTTCCCACTTAAGAAATATATCTATTTACCTATTTTATTTTCAAAATTCAAATTTATTTTCAACTTTTTTTTTTGCTTTTGAACAGACAGACCCCCCCCTTGCTACGGGCCTGTAGATTAAGAACAGAAAAAGCATCGAAGCTTGCGTGCTCAAAATTCCTCAATTTTTGAAAAAGAAACAAATTTACAATTTTTTTATTAAATTTTGAATAAATTATTACTTATAATCTTAAAAAAATAAAAAAAAATTAAAAAAAACATGTTTTAAACTTACACAGAATTAAACACTCGTTTTAAACGCATTTAAAACATGTTTTAAACAAAATGTTGTTTTAAAAGAATTTTGTTTTAAACATGTTTAAAACACCTTGTTTAAAACAAAATGTTTTAAACATTACAACCCTGGCCCTGTTTGAATAAGTTTTTGAATATTTTCCCATATATTGTTTTTTTATATCATCGCCAGCTGATTTAATAATTAATTGTAATAATTATTATTACACCTTGCAACACTTGTAACAGCTGCTGATAAAACCTTTTTTTTAAGCAATCAGGTATTCAGTTTGTCGGTAGGTCTGCTTATGCTGAGTTGATCAGATTGGATAGCTTGAGTTGAATAATTTGTGTTTTGTGGATTACTTGTGTGAATAGCATTTATCTGTTTTAGTAGTTCTAGTAGACACAGATCTGGATCCAGAAAAGAGCTCTTGGAATGAACCGGGACCAAGCGACATCTTTGTGTCTGTACTATTATTCAATAGTGGATCTGGAAGAAGTAAGACGGGGTAAGTGCTGTTCACGTAGTATTTTTGCATTCACTTATTGTTCAACATTACATCAAGCCTTGCACCAACCTGTTTGGTTACCTTTGGGTGAGTTGGCACTCTGAGTATTTATTTGTGGCTGACCATCAGTCAATCAGCAGCATTATTTTTTACACGCCTTCAGCGTTCACTGTTTGTCGACCTAGAGTCCAAGATATCTTGTATAGTTGTTGTACCTCTGTGTGTTTTACGCAACCCAATATCTATTTACTCATCTTTAATATCAAATAAATCCCCTTCTCTCTATTTGTTGCGTTTTATTTTGGTATTTGGCGCCCTAACAACATTTCCTTTCGAAGTTGATAGTACCGCTAACTTCAATTGTGATTATCAACATTTAGAAGCAACCAACACCAAACCTGCGATTGGGGGCACACCTACCCTTAGCTCAAAGAACTGTGGGTTAAATCCCAACAGCTGGCCAACCGTACCATAACATCAACGATTATTCAAGTGGCATCTTGTAAGAGCACACTTTAGGCTACAATAGCCAACCGAGGTGTCGTAGCCTCAAAGGGGCTAGGGTGGACAGACACATAGTAGGTGCTGTGGAGTCTATTCCTTCTCACTGCACTATCTGCATGTGGGGTCTTTTACAACACCAATTACATTGAGGTGCCTGTTCAGACACTAGTGCCCTGTAAGTAGACCTACTGTCTTCCTCAGCTTGAGGATTTCAAGTTTTCTTTTGTTATTGGAGGGTCCGCGATTGCCTTAGTCCCGGAAGATCTCTCCAGTACGCAAGATATTGTTTCCTTAGTAGTTCCTTTATAGTCCCTTTTGCGGCCAGATATGCTATCTCGTAAGTTGGTTGGATATCGCTTTGCTGCAGCCTTAGCAAGAGCATCTGCTTTTTCGTTGCCTTTTATTCCTGAGTGTCCCGGCACCAAATCAACGAGGCAGTGACTTACAACCCTGCATTGTGTTTCCACTCTCTCCAGGGCTTTAATTGCTGCCTGGCTGTTGGTTATGATACAGATACGCTTATTTACATGTCATTTCCTCTGCACAGATTGTTACAGCAGTTATTTCTGCCTGGAACCAGGGACACAGGGAAATGTGCCTGGAGTAAAAGTTCCAGAGTTTCCTCCCCGTTGGAGTTTTTGTAGGGAACCAATCTTACCATGGCTGTCCCTCATCAGAGCTCTTTGGAGTCTAGCACATTCTGGAGTTCTTTTCACCTCTTCACGGTACTTCCTCAAGAAGTCAAGATCGTTTTCCGGACACCAAAAACCTACGACTTTATTAACAACAAGGATCCGGTTGATAGAATGGACCGTAAAGGTGTTTATAGGTAGGACATTTAGACCCTTCAGCGTGAGATTGAATGAGCATCTGCAGGCAGGGCGGGAGGAAAATCTTTGCCGAACATCTACAAGAAACTGGTCACACATTCGACTATACTACAGACTTCGACATACTTAGGGTAGCAGATAAAGGTAACATCTTGAATAATCTGGAAGTATTAGAAATACAAAATGCTAAATTACGCTACCCCAGCAACACCCTCAATAAACAGGTCATCTTCGAAGAAGCACCTATAATTTCCAATGCCATAACGTGACAACATCCGATGAACTTATACCACTATCAATACTAGCAACTTTCGGCGATTGAGTCTTGTCCGGATAACTTATCTGCTGAGCGTTTTGGATTGTTTATTCACAATTTTGTTATTTATTCGCAATTTTATTATTGGTGTTCGGTTTCGTTTTGCTGTATTTTATTTATTTTTATTGTGACGACTGTGATATTTTGCCTCTCTTTTATAACAACTGACAAGTTTTGTGAAGGTGAGTGCTGCTCATTTTCAGCTCGTTGTGTAACGTAATGTTTTTGTTCTTGTGTTGTAGCCTGCTTTTGCAACTGAAGATGGGGCTAAGTAAAGAGCCCCAAAACTAGTTTTGCTATAAATGCAGTTTTTTGGAGAAAAGACTATTTTATACCCCTAATTCCTCCATAAGTTTTTTTTGCCTTTCTGATGGCATATAGGTACATGTATTTCTGACAGGTCTGCGAGTTTCTGTCCTGAGGGAGGTAAGCTCGCGATTCAACAAAGTGGTCTCACTCTTTGCTACCCTCTTCCTCATGGGACAGTTTGCCTCGTAGGCTTTTAATATAGTTGATGTGACTATGTCATTCATCAGTTATACTTATAATTCGTTTGTTTTACAGTATGTATTGCTTCCATCGTAGATTTGCCTTCAGTGAATCTGAACTGGTATGCACATACTGTTTTTTTGGTAAATTCTTTCGGCCTTCTATAGATTAATGTAGAGTAATTGGAAGTTTTTGCAATTGTCGTCAGAACTCATTTCCTCCGTACATGATGAGTTTCATTGATGCTTTGCCATTTGTCATAAGTTCCTGGCTCTCATTGATTATTTTGATATAATTTTTAGTTTCTGAAGATGTTTCCATCAGATATGTTTCATTCTTTGACTGTTGTGTTCGATAAATAATAATAATCATTGTTTTCAGTTCCTCAATTTCATCTCCTGTTGACTCTTGGGGTGCTAAGGAGTTCTCGTTAAAATTTTGTTTCTCTTAAACGTTTCCTTCTTCTCGGTTAGTTCTACTGTTGTTTCGATTCTTCCTCTTTTGCTATACTCTTCTGTCATCCTTATGCTGTTTGATTCTCTTTTTTGGCTATTAAATTTTAATGCTAATTAGAGAAGGGTTTTAAAGATTTAGACCCCACGGCTGCTTGAAAAGGGATTGGAACTGTGCCTGTGACCCTGTTTTATTGTTGATGCCACATGATGTTATTAATCCAGGCCACCTATGGTAACCGGTGAGACACCTTTATGGACCTACGGTCATAAGAAAGTTGGTAGAGAAAAAGCCTGAGTGTCTAGCAGTGAATAAGGAAGGCTGAAGAAGAAATTGTAAAGTCTTATGGTTGACTAAAAACTCTGAACCGAGAATCACCTTCAGTTATACAACAGATTTAAAATTATTATGGAAAGTCTTCTAATAAATTTTTAAATTTCTCGTATATTTTTCATATTTCAAAATCGTCAACCACAGCGTTTGCGCGATAGGGAGCTGATGAGAGAAGTTACGGGGAGAGAGAACAGGTTTTGGTTTTGACCGGTTGGTTAAAAATTTTTCCGATTGTTTGAAATCTTGGATTAGTGAATTTTTTGTGAACCTCCAGCGTTACTTTTTTGAAAAAGAATCCAATTTTTCTTAAGAACTCTCATATCAGCATTCGGCTTTGTCAAGATTATGCAGTCTTGCAAACAGTCAATTCGTCTAACTTCTAATTCAGATGGGCACTGAGTCGGTGCCATTGGTCTGTGAAAGTAGTGAACAAATAGAAGTTACAAACGTACAAAATAGAAGATTTTCAGTCATTGACTAGATCAAGCTACATGAGAATCTTTGAGGAAAGCTGGTGTTCAAGTGAAGAGATATGCGAAATAGGAAATCCCATAAAATGAATTAATTAGGACGAATTAAAAACATAATAAAAGTAAATTTATAAGTTCCTGACTTATATTTTTAACTGTGGAGAGTAAATGGAATAAAAATTGCGGCAGCAATAATCTGTACATTGTTGATAAGCGCCAGGCGGATAAGCCCAACGGAAATAGTACATAAATAAAAAAATTTAATAACAAGAAAATAACCTAAAGTACTTACTAGGAAATACAAATCTACAAAACAAATATTATACAATTTATAATGATTTCCTTTGAGAAAAGCGGTCTAAACTAGAGGTACTTCAAAAACCTACCTAATCCATCTATAAAACAAAGATAAATATTTATCGAATATTTTTACAGACAAAATCAGTTAGTCTCTCGAGGTTTGTTCTGGTTTATTATAACCAGACAACACCGCAATATAAATTCCACATTGATTTCATTGTTTGCCATTCAAACTTAACATATTATTAAGTAATTAATTAATTAATTTAAAAACATGATGTACTAATTCCACAAATTGTCCTTTATTGGCTTTGATGATCTTTTAAGTTTTTCTTTAATTCCAGTATATTTTTTGCTTCTCACGGTTAGGTTTATTTAATCTAATTTTTATAGTGCAGTAATTAGTAGCAGAAATAATAAATTACTTTTATTGAATTTTTATTGCAAACTAATATTTTTTATTACACATATAAATAGCAAAACTGATTAATAATAATTTAGTATTGCATTGACGTTGAAATTATTTTTTAAGTGGCAGTTATGAATTAAAATTGTTGCAATTTTCATTTTTATTTTTGTAGCATTTAAATAGCAGCCAAAAGATAATATGATAATTTGTTTATCTGAACTTATAAATGGGTTTAATCCGTTCTAGACCTTACCCTTAATTCGATTTTATCAATAAAAATTAAGGTATCGGATTGAATAGAGGATAAATTGTTTTTATCCTCGTAGGGGGCCGTGGTTGACTTTATGAAGTCAATCTGATCTCAATTCCTTCACTGATATAAGTCACTCGATGTTTGGACTTAATTCGTTTTCTCAGCTATGGTGAAAAGCCTTGATAATTATGTTTTTAATTTAATTGGTATGAAGTTTGTACTTTGAAATTGATCTGCAAAACACGTTTACAATACTTAAAAAATGTAAGGAACAATTATTTTTCAAACAGATTTTCCAAATTTAAAAATAAACCTGAGCTACGATGAAGGCATGTTTAGGCTAAAAAGGGTTCAATAACCCAGCACACTAAAATTGAAACAAAAATCAAATCCAGGATATGGAGACCAGGATAAATTATTTATAGTTAACATTGTAAAACGTAAATGCGTTATTCTCAAATACACTTAAATTTCTAGACTTTAGCCGACTCACCTCGAGGATTCCATATTGATGCTCGTACAATCGCCATCTCCAATTTGTTTATCTGACATGATTCCCACCGTTCCGTACACTCTTATTGCTTCATCCGTCTCTTCTTCAAACGCATCGTCAATTGAGAACCTCTTGGGTCTTCCATTTGTGCCATTCGACAAAGTAAATTGTCTACCAGACATTTTTTAAAACTACTTACACTTTAACACAAATCACAAATTTGATTAACACTTACATCCTTAATTTATGTTTAATTCATCATTTTAAATGAGAATTACTAATCAAATTTAGCGAGAATTAATTATAAAAAAACTGTCAAACATGAAGGTTATAGTAAGGATCTTTGACTTATTTTGATTGTTGGAGAAAACTACCTTACCGATTTTATTTATTACGCCGAAAAGCAATTTCGCAATGATGTAATAATACTTTTAATCGATACGATAACGGAGATTAATTTATAATCGAGAGGTTTATTTAAATATAAACTGCGTTTAGCGGAAAAATAATATTAATATTGTGTAAAGTGATATTAAATTGGTATAGATGGCGGCACGGTAGCTGTCATCTTGACGTTTAAAATCGTGCGTTGGTGTAGTTTTGGGTTGTTCGCGAAATATGGACGACGTGTCAACAGTGGTATATTTTGATAATTAAACTTTTAGCGAAAAATGGGTGACGGTGCAAATACTAAGAGCATTGCCAATCACGGCGAGCCAGCAATGAAGGGATGGTTATTTAAATGGACTAATTATTTGAAAGGTTATCAAAGACGTTGGTTTGTATTGCAAAATGGACATCTGTCATATTACAGGTAGGATACACAACATCGACTAAAAAAAAATAATTTTAGTCACACGCTACTCTATCACTTGCGAAGGTCATATGAATGAATAAAAATCACAACAATTATCAATGATTGTCATTTGTTGTAATTTTTAGTCAATTGTTTTTTGTGGTAGATCAATAAAACCTAGGAAGTTGTGTGCTGCAACATAGACCACACTTTTTTTAAATAAATTCATATCTCATAGTAATTAATTACTATTGGATGTTTGAAATTCTTTAATTAAGCGATCACCGATCATTACATTTACTGACAATGAATCATCACTCTTTTATTTTCAAGTTTATAAAGTGAATGTATTGTGCAGGGCTGAAAGCAATGGTGCTGTTCCTACTTTATCGATTCGAAGAAGAAGACGTTTTAAAGGGTAAGTTGTACAAGAGCCCTGCACAGGCATTCAGTTTGTTTAGTGCTCTCTTGCTCTCTATTATTTGTCTTTGTTTTTTGTACATTGCTACAACTTATTATTTGTCTTTGTTTTTTGTTACCAATTTTACGAGTGCGTGTGGATTAAACTGAATATTTTTTGTAGAAATCAAGCCGAAATGGCCCACACTTGCCGCGGGAGTATATCACTTCATGGCGCTCTCATACACACAGTGGATGCCTGCACTTTTGTTATATCCAACGGTGGAACTCAAACGTTTCACATTAAAGCTTCGTCCGAAGTCGAGAGACAGCAATGGGTGACTGCTTTAGAACTTGCCAAAGCAAAGGCAATGTAAGTTACCGAGTTTTTTTCTTTCTCTCGGTTTCATAATAAAGTTTACAGCCGCAATATGGAATCGGAAGAAGACGAAGATCAGGCCGACGAAGGTTCGGGTTCTCCCGAAGAGTGGTCTGGCGTTGTTAGGGAATTACAAGGCAGATTAGAAGATTTACAGACGTGTTCGGAGTTGATCACGAAACACGGTGCATCGTTGCAGCGCGCTCTGGGCGAATTAGAAACCACTTCCGATTTGGAAAACGTTCAGGGCAAAACCAAAATCGTCGGGGAAAGGGCGACGCTTTTTAGAATTGCCTCAAACGCCATGATGAATGTAAGTAACGCTCGCGAATTTGTGATCAATTATTTTATACGAATTGGATGTTTCGACAGGCATGCTCTGATTACCTACAAACTGCCCAAATGCATGGGCATAAGTGGACACGCTTATTGCAACACGAACGCGAACAGCGTCAACGTTTGCAAGAGATGGTGGAAACATTAGCACAACAACATTCGCGTTTAGAACAAGCGGCAAATGCACACGCACATGGAGCAAGTAAGTGGATTTTTCAATTATTTCTTAATTGCTGTCAATTGTTACAAATTTACGTACATAATTAGATGTATTAAGTGTATCGGTTGAAGGAAATTGACTTCTTTATGGACAGTGCAGGTTTTGATTTTACGGTGCACCAAAGTACTTAACTTTGCGTAAGTTAAATTAAAATTATTTTCTTATTAATAAAATGCAATTTAAAAAACAGGATGAGGAATTGATTTTAGGTCATTTGACATTTTCTTACAAGAGTTTTGAAAGATTTTCTCCTCTATTTTCTTTTGAAAATAGAGCTCATCGATAATATTCCTAAGATTTCCTATATTTTCTCAGATTTTTTATTTCCCAAGATTTCCTCAAGTTTTCCCTTCACTGGTAGTACACCAGATTCCCCCAGCGATTTACGCATGCGTCTGAAACAATATTTATAAGAATCTTGTGCTCTTCAGGTAATGCGCCAGTAGTCCTGCTCTAATCTTGCTGATCTAAATCAGGTTCGTGGGCTTGGATCCACTTGCAGAAATACATAACGGCAACCATTATTCTTCTCTTTGACAGATGAAAATGTAACAAAAAGATTTATTGGCATGTTATATCGGAATAATTATAAAAGTTGTGTTAAAAAACTATACAAAAAAAACAAAGTTTTAAGACTGGAACTTCCCTATTATATGCAATAGCCAGGTTCGGATATTTAGGACACAGCATCAAAAGCTATATTAATAAATAATATGAAGCTGAATAAAAACAAATAAATAATTGAAAAAGAAAGTTTATTTATTGTTTTACAAGAATAGAAAAAGCCTGAAAGGAACATTTTTATTTGATTTAAAGATGCCATAAACCAGCAGTCAACCTTTTGGATCTCGGGGATCACTAAACATTTTCAAAGTTTAAATTTTGTTAAAAGTTAGGTGGATGACTCTAAGCACTTCTACTATCTAAAATGTTATTTAAAAAAATATTAAAAACAATATTTTAATTTTTACCTTTTATGGCCATAACTCAGAATCTATTGATTTTTTAGTTTCAATGGTCCAGTACTTTATTAAAGAGCGTGAAATTATCTACAAATTACATTCTAACCTATATTATCTAAAATCAAAGGCGTTCGAGTTATAAATTAAATTAAGTATAACAGTCAAAAAATTGAAAATTCTAGTTTTATCAACTCGATACATTACTTATGTTCTATTTCTTCACCTTGAGATATCTATCGGATAAGTATAACTATAAGAATAACCAATCAAACAACCGTAAAAATTTGAATTACGGTTTTTTGATTGGTTATATTAACTTATCCGATAGATATCTCAAGGTGAAAAAATCAGGCATTAGATAGTTTTGGACTTCTTGAACCACGAAACTCACACTTCCAAAGTTTGCTGACTATTACATCCAATTTAGATCTCATCTGTCTACCATTGACGCGCATGAATGAATTAACGAGAGACATTTTAATAAAAATATCGCTAGGTAACATGTAACCTAAGAGCATCACAGGACTTCTGTGTAACCGAAGTATAATGCTGTAATTAATTACATTTCGTATAAAAAAAAAATCTGTTGAACGACTGCGAGGCAAAAAGTTGCCTGATAAATTTATTTTGGCATAGACAAAAATTGAAAGCATTTCAAACCACGCGCTATCGATTTCGACAAAATTGGCGGGTTTTCAGAAGTTTCCATGGATATTAATATTCAAGTTTGCACGTTGAATTAAATAATTCTAAACATTTGCCGCACGCGTCACGAATTTCAAGGAGCAAATAGTTTGAATCGCAATTTTTACTAAAATTATATTTTTGCTTTTGTTTTACCTCCGGACATTTCGTCTCCCTGGACCGTTTGAGATGCGCTGTCAATCGAATTTGCGAGGTTATCTTGCAATTTTTAAAGCATATGTTCAGGAAAACTACGTATTTACATAAAAAATATAATTGTTGTGTAAACGACAAGCGTAATTAACGTGATGTAATCTAAATACCTAAATACCTACGTGTTTTAATAATAAAAAAAAATCACACATGAATGGAAACTGTAATATTAAATTATTTTGTTGTCGCGTTTAAATTGCCCGCTTCTGAAACTGAAATTTCGAAATTTTAACAAAAATTATTTATAACCCCACGTCCGTCATCTTGTGATTTTTTGGACCGTCTATCTTAACCTGATTTGGCGCCGTTTAATCAGCATTCAGGTGTGAAATTTGCGTAAAATTTGTACAAGCGATCGTGCGAACAACCCTA
Organism: Cantharis flavilabris; assembly: GCA_949152465.1. Lineage (NCBI taxonomy): Eukaryota > Metazoa > Arthropoda > Insecta > Coleoptera > Cantharidae > Cantharis > Cantharis flavilabris. The sequence continues at coordinate 9,008,997 of OX424438.1, forward strand.
ATTTATTTAATTTGACAAAATAGTGACGGGCATGTCAAATAAAACGTTTGTTTACCTTTTTTCCAATTTTATAACCTAAAAAACGCTTGTAATTTTAAATTCTCAGTGGAAATTGTAAATATAATAATCCATTTATCGCTTCGTAAACTTCCTGGATAGTATATATTTTAAGAAATTTTGTTATTGTGCGTGATTATCATAAGCGAAACAAATCGCAGCGGAAAACTACAACAGAAAAAATAAATAAAACTTGGTGTTTTTCATTAATAGATGGACCTGTGAGTGCCAGCGAGGGAGAAGAAGAAGACGAAAACGAATTTTATGATGCCTTGGCCGAAGGTGGTAGTACACCAAACTCTCAAACAGGAGACGGTGGTAGATTTACTTTAGATATTCCTAGAGGTGCCTCTCATCGACGTAGCAGTTCGGATAGTTCAAGTGAAACTGATGATACGCAAGAAACACAACAGGTTGGTTGAAATTAATTATTCTTTTTTTGGTAACATACCAAACTTTGTAATTAGGTTGTAGTTGTAACCGGATCATCAAAATCTAAATCTCCTAGCTTAGAAGTACTTACGATGGCTGCTGCGAACGGTACTGGCGGCAAACGACAAAGGCGCACTCGTGTGCCCGATAAACCAAACTATCCTTTAAATTTGTGGAACATTATGAAAAATTGTATTGGAAAGGATTTGTCCAAAATTCCTATGCCTGTTAATTTTAGTGAACCGCTTAGTATGTTACAACGGCTTACAGAAGACTACGAATACGCTGACATATTAGATACTGCCGCCAGGTTGGTATTATGTTTCTCGATGACGATAAAAATTTAAAACATTTTATTTTCAGTTGTTCTGATCTTTGTGAACAATTGGCCCACGTTGCGGCGTTTACAATATCCGCATATTCAACCACCAGTTCGCGAACTGGAAAACCTTTTAATCCCTTATTGGGTAAGTCGATGCTTCAAAATACTTGAACAAATAATGCTTCAACATTTTATTTTAGGTGAAACTTACGAATGTGATAGAATGGACGATTTAGGATGGAGAGCGATTAACGAACAAGTTTCTCATCATCCTCCTATGGTTGCACAGTATTGTGAAGGAAAAGAGTGGAGGTGTTGGCAAGAATTTACAATGACTTCAAAATTTAGGGGCAAATATTTACAGGTATTTATTAGTTTAGTTTATTACTGCCATGAATATTCTTCAATTAATTAAAACGTAATTGTGAGCAGATTGGTGGAATTGTTATGACGATGCCGTTAATTAGGAGGCCGGGAGGGGGAGACTCGCTTCATTTATCTGATATTTTCTGTGATTTTGAAACAAACAAGATTGAACTTGAAAATATGTAGTAGTATAAATATATTTTTTGTTTTATATTGAGATCACCATTGGTCGGGTGATTTAACAAAAATATTCTCTCGTCAATTGGAATTGGGTCACTTTCGATTAAAATTATCAATCCTGACCTTTAAACGAATATGTGATATCACAATGTTTTGTCATAGATTTACTTATCCTTGCTATAAGTGGGTTATATAGTCACGGATTATTTTAATGACGAAGTTCATTGAGGCCAATGGGGTGATTGGCACGCTTTAATAAAGCTTTTACTAAAGTTGTTAACGCTTTGAGATCTAAATCTATAGCTTATATGTGATGAATTGCACCAACTACTTTTTTTCGAATTTTATGTTATTACAATCTCAATTTGCGAATTGCTTCACCTCTGTCTTAAAACTAATGATAACTGGTAATCTTCACAAGGTTATTCTATGCAAGTCTTTCTCGTGCATAAAACTGACAAATAAAATATTATGGTTAGTATGTTTGAAACTGGGGGTTGAAGTTTGAAATTGTTGGGGGGTGTATGTACATTGCTCAGATAAATAGGTCAATTTTAAATAAGAATATAATAATTATACTAGCAATAACCTTTGCATAAATAAGGAATGAGCGATAGAAAGCGTGTTTCTGACTTATTAGCCTTTTTCGGTACCGCACTCTTAATTAGTCTACTTATCTCGACGTTTTTCAATGGAGCGGTTTAGCTTGACAGCATGTAGGCATTATCAAGTGTTTACGTCAAACAATTAAAGAACAAAAGAACTAGATGTTTTTCAGTAAGACGATCTTAGGGCTCTTTTTCATAGAGAATCTAAATCTGTCATCGTATTTGCCAAAGCGTACTTAATGCCAGAGATACAGCACTCTACTTTGGTTTTTCTTATGGGCGCCATATTTGATTTTTGCATTTTTGAAAAGTCTTTTTATTTCTGATTACAACGATGTATCACACAATATGATCAAATCTTACATGCTGATCAAAATTGGGAAAACTCGTTTTGAGAAAAATGCTTTGGAAAGAATGCCAATAATTTGTCAAAAAAATGGCACATCAAATTTTCTTTCAGATAATTGTTCAGCATAAAAATGCGCAACTTTGTCTTAATTTAACCGACCTTGTATCTCTTATAATAACTGAGATTCCCATGCTGGAGCTAAATCTGTCTTAGGTCCTCTTTTACAATAGTCAGTTAAATATCAATATAACTAACCTATAGCTATGAACCAATCAACATCCGTATAACGTTACACCCCGAATAAATAATACTTAACCGACCATTGTAAAAGCGGACCTTAGCTAGTTAATCCTTTCATCTACACACTCAGGTAGGTCTATCTAATCCGTCAGACCGAAGTCAGTTAATTGCAGTTTACGTTATACGATTTTGCTTCCAAGTTGCCGTGAGCAAATTTTTCGAAGTTCACGTTATACAGTTTGACCCAAAGATGTACTTGCAAACGAAGTCGTGAACAGAAAACCACCAAAACCAGTCATACTAGAGAAATCGTATGTAAAATCGTAAGCAAAATCGCATAACATAAACTGCACTTGAGATCGAACTAAAAGCGTGCGCTAGGCCGTTGGTTCGATTTTAAATTTGAATGTAGACGCCTTAGCTCGAACTAAATGTAGTTATACCAATTAACTTTGGAAATATTTTGGTGGTAAACACCATTTTCAGCTTGAACTATAACTAAATGTATGTATACACCAGTCAGGGATTTCCAAAGGAATTCCAAACAAGTGCACAGAATATTTCAAATATTTATCGCTTGAAATAAAATGTAAATACAACTTGAAACATAATAATGGAGTAATATTTTTTAATTCCTTACCGTTTCGACCTCTTCTCTAAAATTTCATTAGCTTATTGTACCTGTTAGACAATTTTCAACTTGGCTTTTTTTAAATTTTCCTTTCATCTATCTTGTACTTATTTTTTTAAATTCTAAAGTATGCAAAACGGAAATTAGTAAGATTATTCAAAGAATTGGCAAATTTTAGCAACAGTTTTTAATAATTTTTCTGCACCGGAATTCCGAATTCAAACTTGGCCCCGAACTTGGCTGTAACTCACTCTATCTCTCGTTAGGCGCGTTTGAATCATCAACTTGTGATTACTGAAAATGTTATTAATTTTTTACACTTTGGCTAATTTAGAATTTCAAAATGACAATAATACATCTCGAATCAACTTTCTGCATTCAGATCATCGGGTCAGACACCTCAAAAAGCTTTGATACTCTTACATAGAGATCTCCACATTCAATGTGTAGTTATTTTATTTTGATAAAGTATTGATCGGATCAATGTTTTACCAACCTAAACATTAATTGAACTTGCCAAGCAGTTGAACTATTCATCAATCAAGTTCTGCTCTTGGTGGAACTAAGACCTGTCGGAGGTTCCACTTATTTGTAGTTGCTCATCAATTGAGTTACACGCCAATCGAGTCACAGATTAATCAAATAGTATTAGGCTTCTTCTTCTATGTTCCATGCTCGGTCCTCCGAACGTCGAAGATCACAGCAGTATAGTCGGCCCGACCAGGCTTTGATCCGCAATTTATCGCTTCTTAGCCCGTCGATTTATGCTTTACACCACGCTGCTGGTCTATTAGGCTAGACTAGAGGAAAGTCCGTTCACCCAAGGTAACTTGGTATGACTGAGGATGAGGGGAAATCCAAGTCAAGTTATCTTGACTAGCTTCCCGTCCGAAGAAGGGCTTTCTATGTAGTAAATAATAAAAAATAATAACTTTTCTATTGTATCTTGCTAAAAATTTTGCTGCTACTCCCTTTGGTAACTTCAAGAGGAATTGCTACCAAGGCAAATCCTGTGGGAGGGTAGGCATTGTTCAAAACATCATCAACAGATGGTGCTACCGAATTGGAAATCCAAATACAATTCTTTATCACAAATACAAAACAAAGATTAGATAGCCATTTTTTCTTATTTGATTACCAAAAATTCCAATTAATATTCATTATTAATTAATAATTAATTATCTGTTGATAATCTTTTGAACTACACCATTATGCTGTTTTTAGTTTCTAATTTGAGTGTTATATTTTCGTCAATTGAAAATTAAAAGTAAACAGAATATTTGGTAGGAACAGCAGGTTTTCCCACCTGACAGTCTTTCAGTATTGATTTCCTGAAGACTGTCCAAAGTACATGATTATTCTGTACATACTATTCAATACACAGAATCAAAATTAGCATTATTAATTTAATGATTAATGACTTAACTATAGACGAAAATCTAATAAAAGCCCATCAAAAAGCTGATAACTGCTTGGATAACTCAAGCGATACTTATTAATGTAGTGGCAATTCATAAAGCCTGAAGTTTTTAAATTATTTTTAATACTAACTGCATTACGTCCTTGGAAATTTCGAGGATAAAGATATTGGAATAAGATCAGATTAGATATACCAAAACAAATAATGTAAACAGACGGGAAATATAATTTTACTACAGAAATAACCTTTAGAATTTAGGCGGCTAGGAAACAAGCAGGTTTAATGTCTAAACAAGATAAGATTCTATTACATCTCGGGTCGGGGTCGCTGCTTCAAATTCGACCAATTTATTAACTAAACTCGCGTTGGAAAAAAGTTATAAAAATAAATTAATTTCAAACACAAAACACCACAAGTGAAACTTGAACTTGCCTGTTTTGTTGTATTTTTATCACGGAATTGTCATGGGAAAAGTAAAAATAAACTTTTTAGTATAATATATTACATTGAAAGTTATAAAAAAATATCGCGTAAAATGAAAGCTTTGAACATTTTCAATTTTTTAATATTCGACATTTTTATTTTTTAAATTCATAGCTATGCATAAATAAATAATTAAAATTAGGTTCAGAATTCTTCTTTCGAAAATTTTCCAGATTATGTGGTTTAGAGTCTTTTTTGATGCCAGAAACGGGGTTGCTTTTTTAAAGCCTTGAAATATACATAAATATTATAAAATAATTGAAATCAGAAATGGCGAGATTCCAAAATTTTCAGGATTATCTCGAGTTTGGGAGGGGATCTAAATTAACGTCTCCAACCTGGCCACTCTTGTAAACTAATCGTAATTTTCATTTATTATTTCCTTAATTTAAAGAAAAAATCTTGATAGATATGAATTTTTTAGGTAATTCCATTAGGTATGGCACATGCGGAGTTTCCAAATTCCGAATCCAAATATTCCTGGCGCAAGGTGACCACTACCGTTCACAATATAATTGTCGGAAAATTATGGGTGGATCAACATGGTAAAAATTTATAATTTCTAAAGTAAAATTTTCATTAACGAGACCTACTATTTAGGTGATATGGACATAATCGGCAAGGGTAAAGCGGCCGGTATTAAATGCCATTTAAAATACATCCCCTACTCGTACTTTACGCGAGATTCTCAGCGGCGCGTGAAAGGTGCCGTGATGGATCCCGCGGGTAACGTCAAGTGGATCATCAACGGTACATGGGACGACAAAGTAGAAATTGCACCAGTCATAAGCAGCGAAGGTTCTGCCGAAAATCCAATTTATCAAACCGGTCCAGTGACGCTCGCCTGGAAGAGAAGAATGCCCGCACCAGATTCTGACAAATTTTATGGTTTTACAATTTTGAGTGCACAATTAAACGAATTTGAAGAGGGCGTTGCTCCGACGGATTCAAGGTGAGAAATTATTTTAACTAAAATATTTTTTCAATCAGAAAATTTTCTTCTAAAATATTTTAAATGTAAGTTCGAGATGTGTACAATTGAAAAAATTTTGATTAATAGCCATTTCCGGTGAATAAAATGAAACCGTGAAACATAATCGTAAAAATTTTGAAATACCTATTAATTTTAATTACATAAGTGAATAGATTAAACACAGTGTTAATCGAGCGATATTGTACTGTTTCATAATTATTATTGTGAATCATCAATATTGCATTTTATCAGAAAATAAACAAACAAATCACAGAAAAATAAAATATTTAAACAGTAAAATCAATCTTATATGAAGTCAAAACATAGATTTGAAATTTCTTAATTGGCACCGCCCATTATCTAAACCTGTACTGTATAGACTGTAGATCAAAACAGCAAGGGATGTAGAGCTGTAAATACGATAAATAGGACACAGCTCTATTTATTTGCTCTGCCAGTCTGTTTGACCTTTGGTCCTTTTAAATCAAAATAAAACACATATCTTCCAGTGTTGCTTTGATTCCAGAATGGTGAGCACCAGGTTTTCAGGATTAAGTTATAGTTTACTGACCATTCTGGCCGTTTCAGTTTTCTGATCTTCCCACTCGCGGCAGTCGAATAAAGTGTGCGCGGCGTCGTCCTTGCCCTCGCAATTGAAGCATGTGCTGCTGTCCATCTTTCCAATCTTGTTAAGATAAGAGCAAAAACGCCCATGCCTAGATAGCGCCCCAGTGAAATGAAACGCCACTTCTCTGTGTCTTCTTGTAACCCATGGAAGTATGTCGGGGATCAGCCTTCGCGTCCACCAGCCCGTCTTCGCTTTGGCCTATCTGTTTTGCCAATCTTTCATCATATTCGCTCTGTTATATCCCTCCACTGCCATCAAGTAGATGGGGGGCAACCTGGCCAGGACCAAGACTTCACTCTCAGATATTGTGTTATAGGCCCGACAAACTCTTATAGCCGCTCTCCTTTATACACGAGCTATTTTCTTTCTATATTTCTGGGTTTGCATAGCTTGTACCCATATCGGAGCCCCGTATAAGATGATACAGTGCATAACCGATGCTATGATCTTTCTTTTTATAGAGCTTGGGCCACCCACATTTGGCATTAGTCTCGACAGTAGCATCTGTCAACCCTGTCCGCCACCACTGTGAAGTATGGCGAGAAATAGAGTCTGTGGTCGATTGTGATGCCGAGGACCTTGACTTCTTTCTTGGGCTTGATAAAATGCACACCCACGTTGAAAGTAATTTCTTTGATCTTACGCCTTTCCATCAATAAAGTTGCCTCCGTCTTGTGCGGGACCAGCTCTAAGCCCATCGTCCTGGTTCATTGCACTAGTAATCTTATGGCTTTGTTCACTTCCGAAGCCAGATTTTCTACTGTCTTTGCCGCCGCCAGCATTAAAACCCGAATAGTTCCACACCCCCAGACAAGGGAATGCGCAGGACCAGTATGTTCCATAGCAAGGGTCTGAGAATCGACCCCTGCGGGACGCCGCTTGTCATACTTCTACGGCCAGTGTACATTTCTTCTATCATTAGTAGTTCTCCTTTTGTTGAGGTACCTCTGAATTATTGCCACTATGGATGGGTTCACGCCTCTCTTTTCTATCTCTTGTATTATGAGTCTCCAGTTCGCCGAGTTAAAAGCATTTTGGACATCGAAAGTGATTAGCGCCACTATCTTCCTAGTTCTCCATGTAACATCTCTAGCCCTGGCTGCGTTCTCGACGATTCTCTTGACTACGTCTATTGTCGATATTTGCTTTCGAAAGCTGTATTGTCTGTCGCTCAAATCTCCCAGCTTCCGTACCTTCTCCGATACTCTTTTGCAGTATGAGACGCTCGGACAAGTTCCCCATATTGGCCTGCACAAGTTAGGCACGTCGAGCGATTTATCGCCTTTTCTGATCAGTATCGACATTGCTCGCTTTAATGACTCTTAGCAATGCTTTGGACTGTTCTTCTGTCAAGATTTTGATGATCTCACAGGAGCCTTACTGGTAGATGAGCTTTTAATCGCCGTCTGAAGCTGCTCTTGCGTGAAGGGCTGGAAGAGAATCAGTATTTTCTCTCGATCCCATTCTATGTAAGCTATCTTTTGGTCGTTTTGACTTTGGTTTTGATTTTTGATTTGGTGCGAAGTAATGACGATGCTTTGGATCCTCCTTCTATTTTCAAACAACAAAATAATTGACAAATCAGAAATAGATTGTAGATGTAAGAGACAGAGTTTTGGGCCTAATGTTGACAAATTTACAGATTTTTAAATGAGTAAATTAATTTATTTTTCGAAAAAAAAGAGAAACAGATTAAGACTGAAGAATCTGTCAATTTCTCGAATTTTTATAATAACTCTTTCATTATAAAAACCAAGGAGTAAATATCTCGAAAAAGTTTTGTACACAAGATTTGGTATTCTAATGATTTAATGGAATTCCAGTGATTTCCAAGGAATTTCAAAGAATTCCAAACAAGTTGCAATCTAAAAAGTTTCAATTATTTCCAAGGAATCCCATGAAATGGCAAATATTTCTAAACAAGTTTTAATCTAAAGAATTGCAATGATTCGTTAAAAATTATCTGCAAAGCAAAATACAAACGTAATACTCCCAACGATCTTAGTCATTAGCTTAGCAAGTTAGCCGAACAAGTACTGACTTGAAGGTACTCGATTCAAATCTGAGTAGAGTGTAAAACTTTCATATGACCATGTCTGTGCTTTGGAGGGCTCCTAAAGCTGGCTGCTTTCTGGGTTGTTGATTACCACCATTAACTATTAAAAACAGGGTTACTGGTATTCCTTACTATCTGGTTTAAGCAGTCGTGAGGTCTAAATGCTTAAGCCTTTTTCATAAAAGGGCCTATGTTTAAAGTTGAACAACCAAGTACAGCATATAGGCCATGTCAGTGTGTATCGCATCGGAGCGGCTAAAGACTCCTCACGTAGAATAAACCAGAGTTCTCACCCAAGAATCCCCGTAGAATCTCAGCTTTTTCTCAATAAATAACCTACTGTTTATTATTACGATTACTTTAAGTAATTTCTATTTAATTTATTTTACAGACTAAGACCCGATCAGAGATTAATGGAGATAGGAAATTGGGAAGATGCCAATACGGAAAAAGTTCGACTAGAAGAAAAGCAACGGGCAACAAGACGAAAGCGAGAGTCCGAAACGGAACGAGCAGCTTCAGAAGGTGAGAAGCAGCTTGTTTAAGTTTACATGTCGACTACATTTCAATTGTTTTTAGGTCGGCCTTACACGCCTTATCAACCGCTTTGGTTTAAACAAATAAAAGAAGAAGATTCAGACGTAATAGCCCACGTGTACAACGGTGGATACTGGGAGGCGAAAGAAAAACAAGAATGGTCAAAATGTCCCGATATATTTTAATATTTTATTTTAAAAAATGATTTGCTACCACTGCATAATTATAATTTTAACCGTTGGTTTGTTCCACTTTTTATCACTTGAATGTTTTTTCAAAACCTTTTTTGTTTTAATCGTAAGATTTGTGATTTAACGGAGCTAATAGGAAAAAATTGTTAAACGAGATTCTTACGTGGGTGAGTTTTGTTATGGTGCTCGGATGTAAAATATACTTAGAAAAATTTTGGGGGAGGGCGTGGCGTTTTTTGTTTTGATTTGAGCGTCGATATGTTTTATTTTTTCTAATATTGGTCTGATGTATGCGCGCCATTATATTTATAAACTAAACTCTTGTACAGATTTAATTATTAGGTTGATAAAAGAATTTATTTAATTGTAAATTTTTTGAAAAGTTTTAATTAAATTTTATGATGCTGTATTATGTAATATGCGTGTTTATACATTACAAATATATAATACTATAAATATTGTTTATAATAGTTAGTAAATTGAATTTTAATTGAATTACTCGAAAAAAAGCGATATAATGTTGTTAACGCATAAAGTTCATGATTAAAAAGTTTTGCTTTTGCTGATGATGATGACGATGTAGGTAAAAAAAAGTTAAATAAATTTTTTTTAGCACAGGACTTTGTTTGAATTGCCGCGCCCGCTTTGCACGATAGGCAACCCAAATGACAGCGGGTGGACGTCTCGTTTTTTCGGTTTAATTTCTCAAGAGTGCCCTGAAAACAAGTTGTTTAGAAACAAATCGAAAGTGTAATTTTTGGATTTAACGTAACATTAATCAAAAAGTGATAAGAAATTTGGAAATCCGAATAAAATATAAAAGTTTTGGGATAATTAAATATATTGCGCGCGCATAAGTGACGTCATGGCCGAGGCGTAATTTGTCGACTGGATAATAGCCGTACGAGCGCAGTTTCGAGTGTGGCGTTTTGGTGTGGCGGCTCGTTGCCATATTGTTCGTGTAGTTTGTGGTGTTGAGAATAAAAAAGCGGTGATTTTTAATAGAAATTTTTATCAATTATTGTTTGAAATATGTCGGAAAGAGAGGATAACGTTTATAAGGCAAAATTGGCCGAACAGGCAGAGCGTTACGATGGTGAGTGTTATTTAAATTATCGATCGCTAAAGAACCCCCCCGCGATATCGTTCTTTGTGGACGACACGACGCTATCCACCATTGACATTTTTGACAGAACCTTACGGCCACTTTAAATATATGCGGTCGTCCATTCGATCGGCTCATGTTCAAATATGAATATTATATTTTTACGCGTAGGTGCATTATCGAAAAAGTGGCTCACCTTTTGGATCGATTTCGTGCACCGGCGCTCAAAGCACAACGGACTTGCTGGTACTTTTTACACACAAATTCCTCGGATATGATTCACTTTGTGCGTAAGGTGCAAGCTATGCGTTTACACCGTTTAAATGGAAACCAGGGATATTTTTAAATCGCACCTCGCACACGCTTACTCGAACCCCCTATTTTATTCCAACTACATCTTTTTTTTTTCGTCGTTCCCTTGACACTTGTGTCGCTTCTACTACGTAACTTACCTTTTAAGACCATCTTCGCCCATCCGTCGTCCCAAATATCGCGTACGCGTAATTTATATAAATTTTTTTTTTAAATTTGTCGAATCGGTCGAAGCCGACTTCATCTCCTTCACGAAATTCGTGCCGACCATCAATATTAAATTAATTTGATTGAATTTTCCTTCACATAACCTCAAAGTGTAATCGTGATTTTTTAATGAGATCATGTTTGTGCGTCATTCGGTACGAGGTGCCTCCACTTCTTTTCCAAATGTGTCCGTGCGAAGTTAACAAAATCTGTCACCTGTTGGTTACTCCAATTGTTTCCAGAATCGAATTTGTCACGTGCGGAAAAAAATTGTGACCTCGTTTCTTCGGCCTCTCTCTCCCCCTTAAATAATAAAAAGGAATTTCTTGGCCGAGGTGGATGGAAAAAATTGTAATAGTTTTTGATAAAAGGTGTCCGTCGTCGATATGGACATTTTATTGTGGGTTGGAGTGGGAGATCCCGATCGATAGTCTGTCGTCGCCTGGGTGGTTGAGCAGTTCGCTCTAATACAACCCCGACCTTGTTAAGGGAATAGAATCGGGAACGATCCGCCAAGTTGCACTTTTAGAGCCTTCACTTTTGCATTGATCATTCAACTGAAAATTAATAAGCGCAAGCGGAGCTCCACTTGTTCAGTTAGACGTGAGAATGGAGATATTGTATCGGATACTTTTAAAATGCACCATTTTTATAATATGATTAAATAAATGGGTCGAAAGATATTGCGGCATATCTGGATTGAGTTATCCAACTTTTTAGGATCGCTCCCCATTTCTATCTTTTTTTTTTTATTTGTGATAGCGTGGTTATCGCTCCAAATTTTCGATATGAATAATCGCAGAACCTTGAGAAAAATTTCAGAAATTTATACTACTTCGCACTGCATTGATTAAATTTAATCTCTTTTATTATTTTCACTATCGGAAGAAAAACGGGTTGTCGGGCGGAAGCTACGAAAAGGAAAGTTGAAATTATCCAAATCGCTCGAGTGAAATGCAGATAACGAGTAAAAGCGTAAACGAGCGGAAGGGGGGGGGACGACTTTTGTGTTTTAAAATTTCATAATTCTTCATTAGGAAGAAAATCGGTCGATTAAACTTGGGACAGAGCGCAGAAATATAGTGGGAGGGGGGGGGGGTAAATTTAGTTTACAATGAACTTGTTTTTTTTTCTATCTGCAACTACAGGAAAATTTCTCTCGTCTCTAAATCAATGAAGATTGTCAAGGTTGAACTTATCGAAAGCCAAACTTGTGATAACGCTACTTGTGGACCCTAAATTAAAAAATGTCTAATCTAAAAAGAAGGTGAGTCCACTCGGGTGGTCCTATCTTGAGTGTGTCGCCATTACCACTTAAAAAATTCGGGGTACTCCTGCGACTCCCCCCCCCCCCCCCCGTCCGAGTTTGCAAACCCAAAACAGGGACTTGATTTGACTTGCAGATTAGGGCGACCGTTCTAAGTTTACTTTATAGATTTTTTTTAATTAGTAACAAAATTACATCATTATATTTCAGAAATTTTATTGATTGTAATTAAACGAATAACAGTTAAATTATTTATATATACAGGGTGACCTTTGGTCGTGGCATATTCTTTAATGAAATTATAGAATAATTTGAAAGCTATTTTTATTTGAAGCCTTACCCAATTCCAGTTTGCAGTTTTCTGAATAATTTAGATAAAGGATTCCTTGCCGGTGCATTCTGTCGCCAATAAAACTTATCGGCCAAACACAAAACTTAAGCTGCCAGTTCGAATAGAGATTGCAAACTTCTAACTCGCAATGCTTATTTCAATTTGATTGGAGCCTGCAAGCTTTTACAATGCAGTTGACAAATTTGTGCTTCCCAAGCAGGGGGGGGGGGGGTTGGTTATGGATTATTTTTGAAAAAAATAATTTTAATTGTAAATAAATCACATAGAATGATTTTCAAGAATAATTTTATGAATTTCAATGTGTGCATACTACTTACCAGCTAATGCCCGGTTTGAATCCGGGGGGAACCCAACTTTCATGTGACCGCTTCAAAGCTTCGTAGAACAAGTAAAGCTAGCATCATCGACAGATATCGAGGGGTTTCTTATGACTTCGAAAAATAAATATAATGTGTTTTAGTTTTTCGGAGTAATATATAAGAAGCCCCCGAAGATTTCACTTTGAAATGTAACAATAATATTTTTGAAGTAAATGTAACTCATATTTTTTTAAATTGGTTTGGAAATTACAATTCAAATAGCAATTTGGTATTTTCGAAAGTCAAATGACTACTTTTTAATTAAATAAAAACTTTGGGAATCAGTGGCGGATCTTGGGAATAGTCTAGTATTTTCTTTTTATGATGTCTCTGGGCTTCCCCGCGCATTGTAGTTCCGCCACTGCTGGAAATTTAAAACTGCACAAATTTTGTCAAGTCAGGGAATTTTAGATTTTTAAGTGCAAGTCTGAGAAATGAAGACTTTGGATCAGGGAAAAAATTTTGAAAGCGTAAAAAACAAAATTGATTATTGAAATTTACATAGTCTGAAATTGTTCGAGGTTCGAAAAATCAGGAAAAAACTTCAATTTTACTCAGGGAAAAGTCGGGAAAATCTTCTCTGATTTTCTTTTTGTTGGGTAAGTAGCCAAACCCATTTTGTTTTTTAAAAGGGGCTTTAGGAATTCGTTTTTTATTTCAATACTAGATTGCCTAGGTTTTGCCCTCGGAACTTATAATTAACTAACCGGAGATGCGTTACGAGAGGAAAAACGATCATCTTTTTATATTACACAACCAGGCGAAGTTTATAGAGATGAAGAGGGAAATTTCACAATATTTTTCAAATTTTAACAGAATTTCGTAGATTTTGTTGGGTAATTCCCCCTTTTTGTATGTTATTTAAGGCGGTAGTCTGCTTTAGAAGCCGAAAAAAAAGCTTTTTTTCAGAAATTTTTTTTAAAGGGAAGGAAATGATTAGGGTAAACGAAATTTTCAGACGATAGTCTATTATATTTAAGCTTTAAAAAACAATTTTTATTATTAAAATTTTTTTTCAAGTTGTAAGGATTTTTCTGGAGCGCCTGATCACCTTAAATCGGTGCCGGTGATGGAGGTCGTGCGATTCATCTGAAACGCACGACCTCCCATCACCGGCACTACTGCCTTAAAGAAGACGAACCAAATACCACTGACTGGTCCAATTAACAGCTCATCATTCTCATAATATGCGATCAGATTACATAAAAAATAAATCACTGGGAACCCAACACATTTTGGTTATTACTACCTTGATTGGTCAAAAATCTAAGTTAACCGTTGAATTTGGGTTAACTCACAATTGAAAAATTGGACCTAAGTGTGTTAAGAATCATCTGATTAAGGGGGGGAGGGGAACGGGTCAACTCTTACCACGACCCAACAAAATCTACTTAAATTTGATAAATATACCTAAATTCTTATCAAAATACATTTATTTGCCCCTCCAGCCTCGCTCGGGGAACAAATTCATGCCTGCTATAATATTATAACGATACTCGACTGCTAGCCCACAATACCCCGCTCTGTAATAATATTATTATGTCTAAAAAGCCATGCTTGTTTTCTTTGGTAATGTACCTTCGATTGATTCATTTTAAATTACAATTTAACATAGGTTATGGCGGGTCAGTGCGGCCTTTAGGCCGCACAGCTTAAGCAATCTTGTTCTACACCAATACTACGCTAGAATGTAATATAATCATTTTTTTATAGGATTCTAGATAAATTTAAAATTGATAGTAGGCATGTCACTAACATGAAAACATCTGTTTAACCCTTTCAGACACGAAATATGAAGGGGAAAATTTTCAAACTCAGCATGTGAACTTGTTTTTTGATTTTTTGAAGATTTTTCATGTCTGTATGCCTTGAACCTAAGTCCACTCTACAGGACGCTGTGTCTGAAGGGGCGAAATCCCTTAAATTGAAAACGAAGATTTCTTTTCTTTCAAAACCTTGAATTTGATGATTTTGAATAATAAAACACTCTTCAATAGATTATTTTATTAGTTCTTATTGATTAATGAAATTCATGCCTAGAAGTAGTGCCGCCAGCATTCTGCTTATATTGAAATCAATTTACTTTTTGGTGTATTTGCATCAAGCGATTTTATTATCAGTTGTGACAGCACTTGGGGTTTGATATTACAAATACATCGATTGCACAATGACAGTCTTTTGAGCATTAAAAGATTTCTTTTATTAAAAACAAATTGCTCGAGAACGAACTTTGACATTGGTTTATTCATAGGAATTATTCAATTTTTGAGCAAAACTTTCACTCGAACCTTCGTTATCTATATTTTCTTATTCATTTGACCCAAGAGCCAAGACCCAAGTAATTCTTACAGGAATCTTCTAGCCTTAGAGGTGAAAACTCAAACTGAAAATTTGAATATTGCAGAAAATTGGTAAAAATAATCCGACATTGAAAGGTAATATGAAGGATCCTATTTGGGCTAGAGGGTAGTTTGAAGGGACCGAATATGTTACAATTTCATGATTTTAACAAGTATTGTACATTCAGGAATAACTCAAGTAGAAATATAAGATATAAAAATAAGTTTTTCTAATAAATCTAATTTTTCTAGATTGAAACCACTAAAAATAAGAAATATTTTAAATATTAATTCTTTTTAAAACGCAGACTTTTGTATGCTATAAAAGCCAATTTTTTAAATTAAATTGTAAAATCAGTTTTATTTTATGTGAAAGACTTATTTTTATATTTTATATTTCTACTCGAGTTATTTCTTTATGTATTTTGTATTAAAATCATGAAGTTGTGACATATTTCCGTTCCTCTTTATTGTATTGAAATATTATATCCATCTTGGTCGGTGAAAACCTTTGCTAGAAGCTAGAATTTCCAGATCATTGAATCAAATTTCACTCATCTGGCAAAAAAGTTCATCATTATTTGTGAGTGGATTAACGAGATTCTCATTTGTTTCAAAATTTTCGACCCTCCCTCCCTCAACATCTTATAGTCACAAATCAAAATCTCGAAAATCTAATCTAACATGGGATTTTTATGCGGACGTCACATGTTGTGGACACTTATCACGTTTTGTTAACCCTCCCCCCCCCCTCCATCATGGACGTTTTAAAAATTATTATTGATCTAAAGTGAAACACAATTTTCGTGATTTCCACTTTTAGACTCGAAAATCGGAAGGAAGCGCAGGGTCTAGACAGAGTGTCTTATACTCCTGGATTCATAGACGAGTACTGATTGTCTATAATGTTAACGTTAACTATTATTCTGAAGTCGTAAAATCGATACTTCTGGGACGCGAGGCAATACTTGGCGAAATACAAGTGTTGGCCAACTGTTGACACTTTCGTCAAGTGTTGTCGTCCGCGAAGTTTCGAATTTCCTACATTTATGCGAGATCAATAAATACGAACTTAATGTTGGCAACTAAAGGCTAAAATATTCACATGCGTGTTGGAGTTAACTTTGACAATTATTTTCTCGACTTGGGAGACCGCGATACGACACATTTTGAGATGCGCTGCTTTAGATTACGAAAAGAAATTGAAAGCACTTTTAAATAATTAGTCTGATTTATACATCAAATTGCGCATTGTCAAAGTTATTTAATTTTCAAGTCTAGTTTAAATTGCTTGTAGTTATTAATGACATAAATCATCACCCTGTGTCATCTCCTTTTTACATTTTATAAAATTTGAACTTTGGAAAAAAAAATTTATACCGATTTTATTGATCCGGACAATGACTACTGGCTAATCACTGACCACAGAGTGTTGCTGACTAATGTAGGACTGAGATACGAAATAATGTAAAGTTGGGAGATTCGAACCCGGAATTTACATTTTATACACGCTGACGTGGATTGCAGCACCTTTGAGTAATATAATGATTCTGTTTTAGAAATGGTGGAGGCAATGAAGAAGGTGGCCAAGCTGGACTTGGAATTGACGGTGGAGGAACGCAATCTTCTTTCGGTAGCATATAAAAATGTAATTGGAGCGCGTCGCGCGTCCTGGCGCATTATATCGTCTATCGAACAAAAGGAAGAAAACAAAGGTACCGACGACAAGTTGGAAATGATTCGCCAGTATCGTAGCCAAGTGGAAAAGGAATTGCGTGACATTTGTTCCGACATTTTGAACGTTTTGGACAAACATTTGATTCCCGCCGCCAGCACCGGCGAATCGAAAGTTTTCTATTACAAAATGAAGGGCGACTATCATAGATATTTAGCCGAATTCGCCACGGGCAACGACCGCAAAGAAGCTGCCGAACATTCGTTGGTGGCCTACAAGGCGGCCAGCGACATCGCCATGACCGAATTGCCACCTACCCATCCAATCCGATTGGGTCTAGCACTTAATTTTTCCGTTTTCTATTATGAGATCCTCAATAGTCCGGATCGTGCTTGCAGATTAGCCAAGGCCGCGTTCGACGATGCAATCGCCGAACTTGATACCTTATCCGAAGAAAGTTACAAGGATAGCACACTTATAATGCAGTTGTTGCGCGACAATCTCACACTCTGGACCAGCGATATGCAAGGCGACGGTAAGTTTAGTATTTTATTACTTTTTTGTTTTTTTGATTCGAAACCAAACAAAAACATTTTTATATTATTTACCCGAGTTTGGTGGTTTTGTTTGGTATTTTAATTGAAAATTAAACGTTTGACAATAATTGTTAGGCGGAAATAATGGAAATGATGGTGTTGCATTGGCAGGTGAAGCAGAGCCCAAGGAACAACTGCAGGACGTGGAGGATCAAGATGTATCGTAACTGCGCGCGCGGGTAACTGATAGCGTAGCATAGTGTGAGGACTTGAGTGCTGTGCAGTGCTGATGGGGCTCGGCCCAATGGACCTCTCGTGGAGGTGCAACGTCGCATCTCAAAACCAGTACATAATGTATTATTATAATTATTACTGACTAATAATATTATCTTTAGCTATAAACTACCTTCTGTATCTGTCTGTATGTGTGAACGAGGAAAAAATTGTGAATGAATGACCAAAAATGTTGTGTGTGCGTGCGTATGGTCAAAATTTTTAATTTGCATCTTAGATGATCGTCCTACACTCCTTAGCATTTAATATTTTTGAAAATTTTTGTGAAATCAATTGATATAATAATAAAAGCAAAGGGACGATTACACATTTTGTATTCATTAAAAAAATAACATCTACATTCTTTTTCTTTTTCTCTTTCTTTCGCATTATCAAATCAATCGATCGATCGAATATCATTGTTATTTGTTTTCAATTATTAAACGTACAAGTTTATCGTTTCTAATCTATCAATCGACGTGAATGTAAGTTTTGATCGTTTCGTTTCACATTCTTTATGTTTTTTGTATTTTATTATTATTTTTTAATTCAAATCGTTTATATTGCATTCCTATTTGCAATCGCAGTACTTAATAATAGGAAATGTAGGCGGTAGAATGCTTTTCGACTACCATTCTCAACACAGCCTAGCAAGAATCCGAAGAGTCGGTCCGGTGTCGCTTTTCCGTTCTTGCACTTGACGTTGTGCTACCCATTTTTAGATTGGCTATTTAAAATTAAAATTTTCGGTCTTGGTCATCGCTAGTTTACATTTTATTTGACTCTTTTTTTTCAGTAGCTCACGTGTACATTCATACTTTGCCAAGTTTTTGAAAACTCTTGCGAAATTCCACTAACTGCAATGTCGAATTTAGAAGTTTTTATAACGCAAACTGGAGAGGAATTTTTATTGAGTTTTCAAAAATTTTTGTGGTTTGGCTGTTAGATATATATTTATACATAATTATATGATATATATTTTATGTATGTACTTTTTGCATTTTTATTACTTGTGCGTGACTGTAAAATGTGTAGAATGGTAATGAATTTGCTGTAACATTATTACAAATATTATTAAAAATGTTTTGCGTTTTATTTCATTTTTTGATTGACTTCTCACGGGAGTTCCTTACCTCCTACCTAACTTTGCCATTGCAACCTTTTTCATGTTTGCTTATTATTAATTTTACTAATAAAATAAAATTGCAATTTACCTGTAATCCCAGAGAGACTCTCGTAGCCTGGGCGATTAAGTGTGTGACCACTATTGCCGAGTACCCAAATTACGTCAAATTCATTTGGTATTGAACGTTATAAATGCAGAGGCTTGAATAGAGCAGAATAAAAATTAACAAATGGGAATTTTTTCAACCTAGCCCACAACTTCTATTCGGCTTCGTCTGGTCTTCTTTACAGCAAGTTGACCCCTGTAAATAATTACCTACTAGACAGTCCGGCCCTGCTTTCCGCCGTTTATTATTTAATTACAATAATTTTAAGTGTGTGCGCACTTCATCACCATCAACGACAAATGGAGACAATTTATACGACACTAATGTGTTAACCACATAATAACAATCACTTAAAATTTCTGAGTAGAAATTTTTATAATCCTGAATGGGTCAAATTAAAAAAATTATACTAGTTGCGTTGCAAGCTGTAATTTACAAACAATTAAGTTTTCATGACGTACCTAATTGTTGTACGAAACAATAAAATTTTGATTTAATAAAGTTCTAATTCTGAGGTGCTTGATTGATCTTATTTTTTGCAATATTTGTGAATGAACATAAAACTAGGACAAAAATAAATCTTCTGTAAAAAAGTGATCGGCGGAAGAAAATCATATTGATTTTCATCTCGAAATAGAATTAAAGATGGTAGATTTCGATGCGATGTGAATAACCGTAGTAATATCAAAATTCAACAGGTAGGGCAATTTTTGTATAATACTTTTTTTTTATCTACAAACCACACAATTCAGCCTCCCCTTCCCAAAAAGAAGTGTAGGAAGGATGAAAAACAAAAAATAACAGGTTATGGGTCCAGATAATAAGAATAAATAATTTGCTTACTTTTCAATGAACTTCTGGAAGACAGTTAGTCCTTTATTTATCTAACAGTTGGGCTGAGGTATAAAAAATATCCATACGTCAAAATAGTTTTTTAAATTAAATAATTGAGCTAATTATCACGAGATGGCGCGAGCACACAAATTTACAAAGAACTTTTATTATATTAATCAGGATATTTATGTAACCAGTTGTACTAAATCAACTTGTGTGTGTGTGATGTTTTTCATAAGATAATACAATCTGCTACGTTAAAATTAAAATATTGCATCAGCTCTGTATATTATTGTTCCAGACAAGAGGTAGTAATTTATCAAAAAATTAAAATAAAATATCTACCTAATGAGCTACGAAATTTTTACATAATATTTATTTAGATTCGATGAAAGTTGCTCTAATTATTTCTTTGATTGTTGCAAATGTCAAATTGGTTGTCTAATCAAGCGGTATGAATGTTGTCAAATTCTAAATTTGTTTACAAATAAAAATTGTTTTTTACGGTTTTGTGTTGGGGTTTTTAAGCAGGGTGTAGTGAAAATTCGTCGTGTAGGAATAGTGCAAACTAAAAAGGCATGTATCAAAGAGTTTGGCCTAAAAGTACTTTTTTAAAAAGAATTAGAAAGTTACTTGACTGAAGAAATTCCAAAATGGCGTTGTTATGTACATAACCGTTCACCTGTAACTCGTCAAAATAACAAATCTTTGTTACCGTTTAATAAATTAGTGATGTTTTTCGACATTGCGAGAGCCCCCATACGAAAACAATTAATTGTCGAACGCAGGTGAGACGTTAATTGCAGTGGCTATTTTTGATTGTTTAAGTCACCATTTTTGGGGTCATGGAACTCGTCTTCTTTTATTAACACTGCCTCGCAGATAATAGAAAATTATAGTTTTTTGCAAAAATGGCCGATAGCCAGACTCAGACCGTCGAATATCAATGGGCTTATTCCATCATGGACTCGAGCCGTGTGTCGACGTTCGTGATCTCCATGCTGTTGATCGTTTACGGTTCCTTTCGTAGTCTCAACATGGAACAAGAAGCCAGAGAACGCGCCAGCGGTAGTACCAATTGTTTATTAAATCCCAGTATTCAAGTTTCTAGCGAATCCAACGTACAAACCTTGGATACAATGCAAGCTCTTTGTTTACCGTTGGGTGCTAGCATTTCGTTACTTGTCATGTTCTTTTTTTTCGACTCAATGCAAATGTTGTTTGCTATTTGTACTGCAAGTAAGTTCAGTTCTCGAATCATTTCCTCTCTTTTATTTTAATTTTTCTTTTTTTTTCTTTTAGTAATTGCCACGGTGGCTTTAGCGTTTCTTTTGTTACCCATGTGTCAATACATCACCAGACCATGTTCGGATGGTAACAAAATATCGTTTGGGATGTGTGGAAGATTTACAGGAGCAGAATTGCTATCATTTTCGCTTTCCGTTTCGATAGTGTGCATTTGGGTATTGACAGGTACGATTTTAATATTAAATTGTTATACACAAAAATGTAACCTTTACTTTTAGGTCATTGGTTGTTAATGGATGCAATGGGTATGGGCTTGTGTGTGGCGTTTATTGCATTCGTTCGACTACCCAGTTTGAAAGTTTCTACGCTTTTACTCACAGGCTTGCTAATTTACGATGTTTTTTGGGTATTTTTCTCCTCTTACATTTTTAGTACAAACGTGATGGTGAAAGTAAGTGGACGAATTTTCAATTTTATCGTTTAGTAACATAATCTTATTTTAGGTGGCTACCAGACCGGCCGATAACCCGGTGGGCTTGGTTGCTAGAAAATTGCATCTGGGTGGCGTTGTAAAGGAAGCACCCAAACTTAGTTTACCTGGAAAACTTGTATTTCCCAGCCTTCATAATAGCGGTCACTTCAGCATGTTAGGTGAGAAGTTTATGTAATTGATTAATATGAAAACTAACGGGTACTCTTGTGATGTTACATTTACTGAAAACGGGATGGCCCCAGCAGTTTCTTTTGTACCAAAATTGTCGCAAAGCTTATATTTCAAAATTATATTTATCTAAAATTTACTCATTGTGGATTACGATAGTAATTTCTCTCTAGATGGAGTCTGTACTTCCCTCTCTGCCCTTTATAATTCTGCATATTAGGGTTTGGAATGCTATCTTATTCACTCATTACTTTTTATTTGTAAGAATGTTCATTTTTCTAATAAAAAAATCTGATGTGGACACCACATGACTTCCTTGTCATTTTTAGAATGATTGTACAAGAATCTCGTTAATCTATTTGTGAGCGTCACGAATGAATGCCCTTTTGGCACGGACAATCTCAACCAAAAATAGGAAGTGCACAATTAGATGCTATAAGAGTCTCAAATACAAAATTTGACGGATATTTCCGTCAAAATCTGAAAACGGAAAAAAAATCGGGATTGCAATACTTCCTTTTTTACAAGAAAGTAAAAAGTAGCTCACCCCCTTTTTTATTCGTTGTTTGTTTTTATTGGATGTTTTTCCAAATGCGTAGATCGGGAAACCCGTTTGGACCAACTTTTGTTATTTTCTCAAATTAGATCACTGACTTTAGACATCCAACATCGGAAAAAATCTCATGTTTCTTATTTTGTGGTATGTTGTTAGGGTACCTGCCAGTAGCGTAAAACAAAGTTTGCAGCTTTGAAAGACCCGTACTAACTTTGTGGTAATTGAAAAACCTCGAAATTTTTGGACTGATTTCAGTTTTTGGCCTTAAACTCCTAAAAGGGTGCTTCCTACGTAAAAAGTCACTTTATCCTTTATTGAAGCTGTGAATATTTCCTAGAATTTGAGCCCACCCGCAATTTTTTAGGTCCAATAAGTATTTAGCTCTAATTTAAGCCCCGAAAAGAAGAATTATCTTAGAAAAACAAAAATTGGAAAATACATTATCTACATATTTAACCACCATGGAAGGAATGTGGCAGTTTTTCCCTGAGGATGGGGTTGCACACAGCACCAATGCTGCTGAAACACTTTTTTTTGCAAACGTTGCAAACAGATGGTATGGGTGGTAGTGTCAAATTTTTACTGACTAAAACCTCACTTCATAGATTCGCTAGTTAGCATTACTTCTGTGCAATTCACTCCTTATGCTTGTGCAGGGAAACCCATGATCGCTGCACTTTTGCATGTTTTTGGTTTCCGCTCTTTCGGAATTTAGCTCTTTGGCCTATTGATGGTTCCTCTTGTGGTTCAGGCTGTTGTCAGATTTACGCCCGGCGCTGGTCGATTTCCTTGGCCGACATTATCTTCCTCACAAAAGCCTTCACCACATTCCAGTTGTCCTGGCTGACCAGCATGACCACCACTAGATTGCCCAGTGGCAAGCAGGTCGGCAGGGATCATCGACGACAACACCAAAATGGCGTCGGTGGAGGTCGTCCTGTAGGCTCTCGTTACTCTAAGAGCCATCTTCCTCTGCACACGATAAAAACTTTCTGAGTAGCTGGCGTACTTGACTAGGCTATCTTCCCTTACTGGGGCTCCTTTCAAAAGGATGGACTTCGGCACCGAAGCCAGGACCCGTCTCTTGAGCTCAAATAGGCCGCCAATATTTGGAAGGAACCTGGAGATCGCTGTCGCCGCTTTAAGAGTTCTTGAAGCCGTGAAGCGGATATACTCCCCGAAGGACAGACCGTAGTCGATCTGGATGCCCAATACTTTGACTGATTCGGTGGGACTGATATTTTGTTTTTCCACCTGGATGTTGATTGGCGAATGCTCTCTCCTTCCGCAAACGTCGTCACTACGGTGATATCGTCTGCAAAACCCATGACCTCCACTCCAGGCGGCATGGGTAGTCGTAACTAAGGTTCCACAGGGTCGGCTAATGCGTATTCTCACAAGCCTTTCTGTCTGCGGCGGTGATCCATCTGTCATCAAAGTACCTGAAGAATAACTCCTCCCCAATGAAAAAAAGCTTTTCCGCAGCGGGATGGAAAACCAGGGGATTACCACCAATCAAGCAGCAGAGGATGCTGGCTGCTTAATTGTGCAGACAGTTCTAGAGAAGAGAACTTCATACGAAACAGTTCAGTTTAACAAATCCTAAATGGTTTTGATGGAGAAGAAGTTGGAATGTGAAGTCTTTCTTCAACACGGACATTTTGAAATTACCATTTTATGGTATTTTCAATTTAGTTAAGCCTTCCTCCTCGTTAACAATCGCAACTATTGGTTCCTCAAATCGTCAGGCTCCAATAATTCCTCTCTAAGATAACGAGGTACCTGTTAAGTTCATGGCTTCAATTAAAGCTAAATAACTGCTCTAAAATTGCATATTCAATGAATTTTCTCGTAGACTGAGTATTACAGCCAATATTTAGCCCGACAGACGACATAAACTGAAATTTTGAACTCTTTGGGAAAAAAATCCAATATGTCAGGTCTTGAATCTTAGGATTTATTGAAGTTAACAAATTGGGGTTTAGCTTAAATTGTAGGAAGTGTTCACAGCTTCAAATAAGGGTGGAATGAGTTTTTCCGTAGGAAGCATCGCTTTAGGAGTTTCGGGTCAAAAACTAGAATCTGTCGAAATATTTCGAGCTTTTTCGATCACCATGAAGTTAGCACATGTCTTTCGAAGCTGCAAACTTTGTTTTATTTTTTTTTATATCCTAAGATTTTGTTGAATATCTTGGATTTCTCCTCACTTGTACAGCAAAATTTCTCAGCAATTCTACTTTCGGGCGAATGTTTTTACTATAAATAAAATACTAAACAATAAAAAAGTTAGTTTAAATATATTTTGGGATGGAACAGCTTTGTCAAAAAACATTTAACGGTCAATTGAATAATCGCATTATTCAAACCGCTACTTCTGCTACCACAAACGAATGACAAAAATTCCCGTTCAATTGCGTATCTAATTATATAATCAATGATTTTATTTAAATTTTAGGTTTGGGAGATATTGTAATGCCAGGTTTACTCTTATGTTTTGTTTTACGTTACGATGCATACAAGAAAGCGCAAGGTTTAGCCGGATCCCGCCTCACATACTTTCATTGCTCCCTCTTGGGCTACTTTTTGGGACTTCTGACTGCGACAGTGAGTTCGGAAGTGTTTAAAGCTGCCCAACCTGCATTGTTGTACCTTGTACCTTTCACACTGTTACCACTATTGACGATGGCATACTTAAAGGTAAGCAATTTTAGTGCAAAAATGAGTGGTGAGATTAAAATTTACTTGGTATTTTAAGGGCGATTTAAAAAGGATGTGGTCGGAGCCGTTCAAAACGTTAACTACAACTAAACATTTAGAAGTGTGATATACAGCTTAAGAATATCGGAAAAACAACGTGCACACAAAGTGCTTCTACATAATTTTCTAGATATTAAGTAGCAAATTGTTGATGTATAAATTATTTTACGTAAGTTACAAAGTACGTACTCTAATTGTGTGAACAAATCTAATTCGATCAATTAAGAAACGCTTTATTTATAAAAGACTGCGACCCATAGAGTCGATCGAACAAATTGTGCCCTCTAATTATCATTTTAATTAGTTGTTATTTGTTGGCCCCCGTGAAATAATTTTTTTAAAGGCGTTTGTGGTTCATTGGGACAATTTTTATGCATTTTATCCCGTCCCAACGACGACAAAGACGACTTTTAAAAAAATGTGTGATCTTTTGTCTTTCCGTTTTTATACCATCGTGATTAATTATTGCAATCTCTTTTTTTTATTTGCCCTTATTTATATGTCCATTTTTTAATACACCTAATGGCTCTATCGATGTAAATATTTCATATTATAATAAAATTATATTTAAGTTGTTAGAAATCGTAGTGAAAAATTGTATATTAAACAAATGAAAACCATTCTTTTTTATTTTTACGATGTCTTTCCGCTCTGTATATTTACTAATCATAGGAAATTTTTAACACACGTGATAAAAGTGCAACATTCAATGAAGAATTGCTAGTAATTTTATAGTTTTAACTCAATAAAGCTGGTGAACATAGCAGTTTTCATTTATTTATTTTTTTGAGAACCCTACACTATGGTCATCTTTGTACTAGGTAAATTTTTCTCAGAAGATTTTTATTTTAAACCTGCCTGTTTATAGTAATTTTGTAAATTAACAGCGAACTTACCAACTCGATTTGGATGGACCGCTTCTTGGTGAAGAAAAAAAATCTGCTTATTGGTGAAATGCCTTTGACAGTTATCGAAGGGGAGGGGCTAATAAGGAATGCAACGGCAAGAAAAATCAGCCATAACCAAATGCTTGACCTAACCAGTTAGTTACTAAACTAGTTGAGGGGGGAAATTTTATGCACTTTAATTTTTAAAAAAGCCAAGTGCTAAAAATATTAATCTTTGAAGGGCTTAATTTGAGATAATTATAGATTAAATTTTAATAAAAGGTATTGCTTTAGATGTTTTAGGTAGTTCGATATGAAGATGTTGCGTTTAGTGTTTATTTCTGCCCTCGTAGCTGTCACAGTTGGTAGTTATTTATTATTTGTACCTATTGTTGTTAGTAAAAAATGTATGATTTATAGCACGAACTCCGCAAGTTCGTCCAATTGTGCCAATGTTGGATGGAAGAATTGTAGGAGGTTCTGAAGCTGCGATTCATACGATCCCCTACCAAATTTCTTTGCAATTATATGGAAGTCACATCTGTGGAGGTTCCATTATCAGCCCTACCAGAGTTATAACTGCGGCTCATTGTACTGCTGGGTTAATAAATCTCAACTTCAACGTATGGCAATTATAATACTAATGATTTTTCTAATAGATCTACCTCAAGTTCTTTAACGGTCAGAGCTGGATCTTCCTACCACACAAGCGGTGGTATTGTTGTACAAGTTGCAGGTATTTGCGCCCATCCTTACTACAACTCGAGAACAATGGATTACGATGTATCAGTGGTCAGATTATTAGAATCTTTACCAATTACGAATGATATTCGAGTAATCGCTCTAGCTGCAGCTGGAAGTTCTGTACCTATTGGTAATATGGCTTTAGTTTCGGGTTGGGGAAGTTCTCTTGAAGGCGGTCCTTTAAATGGAATGTTACGAAAAATGAACGTAAACAAAATATCTGAATACGATTGCAAAATCGCTTATGGATCATCCGCAATTACGGATAGTATGACCTGTCATGGTAGTATCAATCGCTTTTGTCAAGTATGTCAAAATATTATGTTATTTTTAATTAATTTTATGCTACTTTTAAATTTAGGGTGATTCCGGTGGTCCTCTTGCTTCTGGCCGTTTTCTTGTTGGTATCGCATCGTGGGGAGTTGGCTGTGCCGAAGCTGGAAAACCAGGAGTATTTGCCGATCCTGCCAACGAAATCGTTCAACATCACATTAGATCCTGTTGATGTTCACTATATCGTAGGATTTGATTTATTTTAAATAAATATCTGAAAGGCAAATTATTGACTTTAATTTATTTATAAAAATAAAAATAAATTAAACTAATGTCAAATTTAATTGTCATTATTAAAAATGTTATAACCAAAAAATGAGAAAATGACTAACGTAACTACGCAACCAGAAGTTTATTTAATTTGCTTAACTGGAAGTGAAAAGAGCAAATCTAAACAAAACGAGATTTGTGACTAAACCCTGTACATAATAATTCTAAGAAAAACGCAACGTATCTTGAGTCACTTCCAACTTTCACTTGTTTTGTTTGCAATTTTGACGTTTCAACACTTAACCTGTGCGTTGTGATAAGAAATTTGAATCTTATCACTTCAATTAACTTTATCAATATTTTTTTATCGGGGTGTTAATCATAATGTAAATATTTGCGAAAAGTGAATTTTAATTATTTTGATGTTTGATTTTTGGGTGGGTCCACCTGTTGCAAAGTTTACTTTGTACTACCTCTTGCATTATTTCAATTAAGCCTGTTAATTAATGTTAATCATCAGTTTAAGTGTTAATTAGTGAATAAAGTGCACTTACTGGCGAAGGGAAGATTTCAAACAAAAGATTTTATTTTATCATGACTCGGTGGTGTGTGACACCTGAGGTGGTTGAACTTTTAATGATTTCGTAAGAAGAAGCGTCTTTGAATAAAAATGAAATCGATTTTCATTGTAAATCTTGTTGCGATAATCTACGCCCAAGATTCTTATCCCAACCGGTATAACCAACGTGACTATAACAATCAACCGAATTATAATCAACCCAGAAATTACGATTATAATCCACCAACTGATTTTATTAATAATAACAATAACGATAACCAGCAAAACGGGGGTTTTGCCAATTGGAAACCTCCAGAGCCTGGAGACCGTGATTACAGAACCTTTACGTACAACGGTCGAAGGTATGGTCAGTATCAGCCTAAGAATTACGACGGTAGGGGTTTACCAGGCGATCCTAGACGGATAGGGCAAGATACAAGGTTTCGATACGATGCTGTAAGACCTCAAAAGCATATTTTTATTTTCGTTGTCTAATGTTTAACTTTGTAGGTGGGAAACGAAGAACCAATTTTACCAGGTATTTTAGCCTCCTGGCGAGAAGATCTGCAGGGTAAAAGACGCCAAGACACTTTTTTTAAGAATCGCGATGTTTTTGTTAAAACAAAGCATGGAGAGGTGCAAGGCTTTTTGGTTTACCTTTACGATAATCCTGATCCGGACTCTCTTTACAAACCTGGATCTGAATCAATCGAAAGAGAACAAGGTTCCACTGCCGTATTTTTGGGCATTCCTTACGCGTTACCGCCAGTCGGTGAAGGACGATTAAAGGTATTTCTATTTTTTTAAACAATGTGACACTTAAGTTTTTGATTTTTAGCCCCCACGTTGGCATAAAGGTTGGCAGATGATGCAGGCTACAGATTTTGGTCCGGCTTGTCCACAACCACTGAAATATGTTGGATCTTCTAAAGGCGTGAGGGATATGGACGAGGATTGTTTGTATCTTAACGTCTACACTCCATCGGTGAGTATTTTACGTTTGTAGTGAAATTTATGTAAATTTTTATATATTTTACTATTTTAGTTGGATAACGTTCCGCAATTGTATCCAGTGATGGTTTACATTCACGGTGGTGACTTCGTACATGGAGCATCGAATCTCTTCCCCGGTCACATTTTAGCAACATTCTACAAAGTGGTTGTTGTTACATTAAATTATCGTCTGGGTGCATTAGGTAAATCTGTCGCAATTAAATATATTTTCAACTAAAATTTATGAACTTTTTTTAGGTTTTCTAAGTACGGGCGATGTAAATTCTCCTGGTAATTACGGAATTTTGGATCAATCCATGGCGTTGCGGTGGGTTTATGACA
The DNA here is from genome assembly GCA_949152465.1 of Cantharis flavilabris. Taxonomy (NCBI): domain Eukaryota; kingdom Metazoa; phylum Arthropoda; class Insecta; order Coleoptera; family Cantharidae; genus Cantharis; species Cantharis flavilabris. The sequence continues at coordinate 9,038,251 of OX424438.1, forward strand.
ACATCGAATTTTTCAAAGGGGATCGTAATTCCATAACCTTGTTTGGAGCCGGCGCTGGTGCAGCATCTGCAGGATTACTTATGGTAGCACCAGAAACTCGTCATATCGTCAGTAAAGTCATAGCACAGGTATGTAACTACTTCTCTTTAAAACAATTTTTAACAAATTTTGAATTTTAAGAGCGGATCAGCCTTGGCCGATTGGGCGTTTTTAACCGACAAATATCGCGCACAAAATACAAGTCGCGTGTTTGGAAAATTGGTCGGGTGTAGTATCGAATCCTCGTGGAAATTGGTTAACTGTCTGAAACAAGGTCGTAGTTTTTACGAATTGGGGAACGCCGAATTTCCACCCGAAGTTGGTTTGTTTCCATGGGGACCGGTAGCCGAGATGAATGTGACCATGCCCTACTATGAAGGATGGTACGAAACCGATTGGCACTTTTTACGAGAAACTCCAGAAACCTTGATTAGAAATGCGCAGTTTAATCCGGGTTTACAGTACATGGCCGGAGTTACGCTACAGGAAGCAGCTTATTTTATCAGTACGTTAGCTTTGAAAGCTTAACTTTGTTCATAATTTGCATTTTCATTTTAGCACAAAACGAGAGTTTGGCTCCGTTTTACCAGATTGACCAAGACTTTTTTGATCAGAAGATTTGGGAATTTGTACATCGCTTCAATTATACTCTCAATCTAAATGGCAGCTTCGAAGCCATCAAGTACATGTATACCTATTGGCCAGATCCAACCAACGTGACTCTTATCAGAGAACAATACATAAATGTAAGTAAAAGTGAATATAATTTTATAAAAACAAATCGAAATTAGTTAAAATGTTTAGATGCTATCTGATTTTCTGTATGTGGCACCAAACGATAAAATGATTAAACTGCTTCTGGAAAAACACGTTCCCGTTTACATGTACGTGTTGAATACCACCATCGAATCGTTTAATTATGAACTGTGGGACAAGGTACCCCACGATATCGAACATTACTTAGTGAGTGGGGCTCCGTTTATGGACATCGAGTTTCTACCGGAACAGAATAAATTTAGGAGGGACCAGTGGACGAACAACGATCGAAATATGAGTCACTTCTTCATGAAAGCTTATTCCGACTTTGCAAGATATGGGTAAGTACAAGTGTCTGTCGGCAATAAAAATAAAATTCAAAACAAATTTTTTTTATTGTAGAAATCCATCGCACACTCAAATTCTTGGACTGCACTTTGAGCAACCCGAAGTAGGCACGCTGAAATATCTCAACATAAATACAACCTACAATTCTTCTATATTGTGGAATTATCGCCAAACCGAGTCCGCTTTCTGGACCCACTATTTACCTACAGTCGTAGGCCACCTCGTCGCCACATATCCTCCGACCACCGAGGTAAATACTTGTAAATTTATAATCCTACCACAATAATTGAGCTTTGTTTTTAGTTTTGGTGGGAACCTCGTGAACCTTTACAAATCGCCTTCTGGAGCATGTCGGCTTTATGTTTAATATTAATCGTTTTACTCGTCTTGTGCTGCATGTTATGGCGAAATGCGAAACGGTAAGAGTGCGGTATAGTTTGATTAATCCTTGCTCATTAATACTATGTTTACCAGGCAATCGGATCGTTTTTATGATGGCGAATTGTTTTTGGGTAACGAAACTGATCCAAATTTACCATTGGAAAGCATGAGAAGTCAAACGATGTATGAGTACACGGACAAACCTAAAACGCCCACTTATAGTGTGCCAGTGAGAACAAATAGTGAAAGTTCTTTCAGAACTGAGAGTGCGGTTTCGATGAAGGAATTACCTCCTGCTAAGGGGACCCCGATGATGACAAATCGTAAGAATTCGTCAAGCAAAACTCATCTTATACAAGGGGTACCACAAACTGATGTTTAGGCACGATAAACTTGGTTGTGGTTTTTTCAAACAAGTGGTTCTGGTCTGGGTGATTACGAAGCACAATCCAGGGTGGTAATGCACTTGTGATAATTTATTTCTTTGTTTATCATCTCGAGAGCAACGGAGGTGTTTAAGCAGCTGTTTTGCAGCTTTTTTCTTATCAATTAATTCTAATGTATTATTTTTACAGAATAGGGAACAATTTTTAAGGTAAGTTAATTTTATATATAGGGTCCTACCATTTATCATGCTATAAAATCAAAAATCATACAAAACGACTGCTTACTCTTAAAGCTACTTAAGTGCCTTGTTTCCATTACCATACAATCTTTCAATATTGACAACGATCATGGTTTTCCAGGGGAGGGGTAAATCAGTTATTTATAAAAATATTATACTAGAGAAAGAACAGGCCTTGTAAGGCTAGGTGTATTGGTCGGGGATCGAACCCACGACTGCACCTTTTAAAATAAACAATATAATAAATTAATATGCTGAAGTTTAAACAATTTTCTAATATTGTTTTTAATGAAATCAAACCCCCTCCCCTACTTAAAAATGTCCATGACACTAGCAGATTTGAGATTTACCTTTTAAAGTAATTTTACAATAAATTAAAGGACTGTTACATTCCTACTTGTACCGTGGGTCTGATAATTTTTGGTTTTATCGTTTTTACTAGCTTTTAAGATGCACTTTAAAATTTATTATAAAGGAAATTTGAAGCTTTACAAATTAATTTTTAAGATTTTAATATAATAATATTATTTTTAAGTATAATTCTTATTTATCTATTATGTATGTTAATTTTATACAATTTAGATAATAAATAATGCGCTTTTAAAGCAACAAGTGTGTTCAAGTTGTAGATAAGTTGTTCAAGTTGTGTATTATGAAATGCATTCCGTCCATTTATAAATAAATAATATGTTAAAAAAATTGGTTTAGATTTCCAATAAAATTGAAATTTAGGTACGCCACTGGCATTGGTAAGAAAAGTTGATCATATGATGGTAGTACAGGTAGGTACAAATGGACAAGGATAAGTTGAAGGCGGAAAATTTACATTTTAATCGCATCACGAATAAATACAAGGAAGGACGACAATAATGATTAGTTTTTTGTATCATATTTATAATTTTCTAAAGCTGCCTTCCACCTTCTGACCTCTTTATTATATAGATTTTCGGCGAGCTCAATTAATCCTTGCAAGGTTTTCAGTTTTAAATCTGAGGATTAAATCACTCGGAAAAATTCTACTTATACAGTGGGGTTGCATCTTTTATTTCATCGATAACAACATTGTGGTGTCCATAGAAAATCTTACGGGAGAGAAATCAACAAGATTTCGTAAAACCAAAATTAAACAATAATAATAGTAAATTTCATTTTTCTACAAAAACCATTTTGTTTGTATAATTTTGTTGAAGTTATCCACAATAACATTTTTAATTAATAAAATATGAATTATGTACTTATTTTACAAATTATTTTGAACATAAAAAATTTAATTTTTCATTAGGTAAAACAGATCAACCAAATTTTTCAGTTAAACACAATAAAAAGTTTTCATCAACTTTTGTTTCATAAAAAATATTTTATTTTTGATTGGTTATAACGGTAAAATATTTTGGAATCTCGATAATCCCCCCCATGCGCGTCCGGTTCAAACAAATGATGCAATCGTAGTAATTAACCATAAAAATGCCATAAATTTATATTTTCAAATTGAAAATTGTGGTTAATTGAATTAAAATTTATTTTTTAAAATTAATAAGGAACCTGGGGAGATACAACATTGAAGACTTTCCTCGTTACAGAAGGCCGCTGAGCATCCTTACTCCACCGGACCCATAAGTATCTCTTATCACTTCTTTCACCCCTGTTTCATTTTCAAATAAACAGGAAGAAACCCATCAGACCCAAGGCACAGGACCTTCATGCTACCCCACCCAAACAAATTAAGTATTTTTTCTGTCCGATCTTTGCTAACCTCTTTCCTTTCAGGAAGTCCAAACGAAAAGTTAAATGTTGCTTTGGTGGATTTTACCTGCAGGATTTCTTGGCCCACATAGGTGTTTCGTGTGGTAACAAAATATAAATAAATTCTTAAATCAGTCAATACATCATTATTTGTTTGTTTTATGTTTTATTTTTCCAAGAACCTGCATCCCACCTGACCCCTCCACTTTCCTTCGCATCCCATTCTCCTTCCCACATCCCCACCACAAAATTTAATCAATTTTTCTCTCATCATTAGAGGGGCTCGATGCCACTTTCGGGTTCCCGGAGCGCAGCGAAGAGCTGCGTAAAGTCAGTTTTGGCTGGTGCAACCACCGAAAATCACGGATCCACCGTAAAATGCATTAATTACACTACAGTAATTTGGCTCCTCCCACTAATTTATGCATGGTATTTTAAATTATGTAAAATTTTCAATTTTTAAATGTTTTTTCGACAACTAATGGATAATCCGCAAAAAAAAAATTAAAAATATACTTAAATTTTTTTTCTCTATCTAATTGTATATAGGAAAAAGTGAAATTTGTGGTCTAAATTCTCTGACTATCCCCGATTTTTTAATTATATTTTTTTAAATAAATTTTTTATAATATTTGGATATATCGCTAGTTGGATATCCCAAAAAAGCGAACGCGGCGCCATCATCTTGTCAATTATGGCCAGATTCTCACCTAATTTATGCACAAAATCACCGCCTAGGTGGCGGCACCATAGCTGTCCAACTATTTATTGGTATAATCCAGTTTTTTTACCTGGATATTACAGGATACAGAAAAAGAAAAAAAATTATATTTGATTTTTAAATTTAATTAAAAAAAATTATTTTAAGAAACTTACGTAAGGAATACGTACCCCCTCCCCACGTAAAGATCCGTAAGATTTCCTATACATCCCCCACTCCCCCCAAATCCTTACATAATTAATAGAAGACCCCTAACTATGTTCTTTCTATGAAGTGCGGATACACGATTTCGCTTAAGGGGAGGGGGCAATTTCTGTTCGATTTTACTGATACCAGAAAATTTGTTCTAAACAAAAATTGATAATGTACTTCGGTTTTGCTTGACTTTGTACCCCCCCCCCTGCCCTGTATCAGTGCCTGATTTCATGTTCTCCAAAACGACTAGTACTGTTTGAAAAAATTCAACTTTTCTATATGTGATATGTGATCCACACTGGCACGGAAAAGAAATTTTTAAAAATAAACAAAAAAGTAAAAAAAAAATTCGAAAAATATCAAATTTTTGGATTTTCAAAATTCAATCTACTCGCGGACCAGTACATAGGTTGGCAACTGCTGCTTTAAAATTTTACTTTCACTTGGCTGCTTTCGAAAAAAATTAATTTTTCAAAACAAATCTGTTGTTTTTGTATTTCAAATTCTAATCAAGTATTGGCTCTTTTTATTATCAAGTCACGAAAAAGTATTCCAATTCTTGCGGTTCCAAAAAATACTTGTGCTTACTCCATCTGAAACAAATTAAGTATATTTTAATTATTTACATTTTATTCAATAAAAACAAAATTGCCATTTGAAAAATTTAAATATCAATCCCATCTCCATAATTTGAATAGAGGTGGATTTAGCGCTCAACATAATAATTTAAATTGAAAAAAAAATAAATCAAATGGTAGGAGACGCGGTGTTGTAAAAATGATAATTTATTATTAAATAAAATTGTATCGTACATCCTGTATATAAAAAATTAATTATTAATTATATAACACCCCTCTTATTTAGCCAGGAGGTTAAAAAATAAACGATGCGGGAGTGTAAGGAATTTAAAAATAAAAATCGTTGTGCACGCCGCTGTGTAAGGTGGCGTGCCAACTTCATTCGAGCCAAGCAATCCAACAAGGAATGCGAAGATAGCCGATGATGTAGTTGTGTGTATTTCGTTTAGGGTACGTACGGTGCGTCAATGATGGCCGATGATTATTTAATAAAAATATAATTAGTTAAAATTAATAACAGTGGGCCGTTTATTAATAAAATTTCAATTAGAATAAAAATGAACGAATTTTTTGTAATCGTGCGCGTTTTGTGATTTTAAATTGCTATAATAATTTTAAGTTTTCGTGTAGGTACGTGATGTTTTGGATATGTGTTATGGCCGCTATTTGTTAAATCGACTTGTACACATAAATATTGTCAAAAATAGTGCAGACATACAGTGCAGACGTTTACAACGTTACGATCGCAGTTTTAAAACTAATCTAGTTCCCTGGTACTCGGGCTAAATAAAATTATAATTATGACGGAGACTAACAATCATCGTTATCCCAAGTAAGTTGGTTTGTTTACACATCTCGGTAACATTTTTTATTCTTTCCTTCTCTTTAGGATTATGGTCTTTCGGCCTACTTGGGACGAATTTAAAGATTTTACCAAGTATGTCGAATATATGGAGTCGAAAGGTGCACACAGGGCCGGTTTGGCAAAGGTAAGCCTTATTTGTTTATATTTAGTGTCAAGTTAACCTAACACCGTTTTTAGGTCATTCCGCCACCCGAATGGGTACCTCGAAAATCAGGTTATAAATTGGAAGATTTGAGCATCACAATTCCAGCTCCAATTTGTCAAGTTGTTACCGGAAAGCAAGGACTATATCAGCAAATCAATGTACAAAGAAAATCGATGTCGGTGCAACAGTATCACGATTTAGCAACATCCGAACGTTACAATACTCCACGTCATTTCGACTACGAAGATTTGGAACGTAAATATTGGAAAAATATCACCTACGTTTCGCCGATTTATGGAGCCGATGTTTCTGGAAGTCTCACCGACCCCGACGTAAAAGTGAGTAATATTTTTTTTGTAAAAATTCCAAACTTAAATCTGGTTATCTTTCAGGAGTGGAACGTCAATAAATTAGGCACAATTTTGGATTATGTCAATGAAGATTATGGAATTTCAATCGAGGGCGTTAACACTGCTTATTTATATTTCGGAATGTGGAAGACCACCTTTGCTTGGCACACCGAAGACATGGATTTGTATTCAATCAACTACTTGCATTTTGGTGCCCCAAAAACTTGGTACGCCATTCCGCCAGAACACGGGCGGAGGTTAGAGCGTCTGGCCAACGGATTCTTTCCCGGAAGTTATCAGACGTGTCAAGCCTTCTTGAGACACAAAATGACGCTGATTTCGCCTCAGATTCTAAAACAGTATTCGATTCCCTACAACAAAATAACGCAAGAACAAGGCGAGATTATGATAACCTTTCCGTACGGCTACCATGCTGGCTTTAACCACGGCTTCAATTGTGCCGAGTCGACGAATTTCGCCTGCCCTAGATGGGTGGAGTATGGTAAACGAGCGTCCCAATGTACCTGCAGCAAAGACATGGTAAAGATTTTTATATAAATTATTTCTTTTCTTTAATTTTTCTTTCTTTAATTTCCGAGTTATTTTCTATCTTATTCTTGATTTTCAGGTCAAGATTTCCATGGACACCTTTGTAAAGAGGCTTCAACCTGAAAAATACGAAGATTGGTTGAAAGGAACGGATGTCGGTCCACATCCGGAAGAACCAAATAAAAATGTGGCCGCTCCCCACCCACTACCTCAGGACATTTTGTGTAACAAAAATAACACAGCACTGCCCGCAAATTATTTGCAAGCTCCGATAAAAAAGAATCCATTTGTAAAACGAGCCCGAGCTATGGGCTATTCCGGACTGTCATTATCAGAGTTTCCTGCCGAGTTACAGTTGGAGCTGATGGAGGAAGATATGGATTCCACCCCGGATGACGTCCAGCCCGACGAACAACAACTAGAAGTTCTCGAAGATATTTGGCTGAAAGCTGGCGAAATTGGTAAGAAACGTCCAGAGTTGGCATTAGAAAAATTAATTGTTTCCAAAATTTGCAGATGCCGAAGAGGCCTCCATATGTGACGCCGGTTATCAGCTACCTGCAAACCGTCGGAAGGGAATAACAAAGCGTCGGCGTAAAGGAATCGACGATGACGAAAACTTCACGCCACAAAGGCGAACAGTGAAAAAGAGATTCAATCGAGTTAGCAAAGTTCGTAAAGTTCTGAAGGTGCGAGGTAAAAGAAGAAAGAAACCTGAACTTTCACGGTCGTTCAGTGATAGCGAAGCTATAGTAAACAAAATTATGGGTTCACCGCCCAAAGAAGAGGAAAGCAGCACAGATGATTTAATAAGAAATTTGCTGCAGGAACAATCGACCAAATTAAATATATTTAACGAGGAGGATCATAGGAAATTATTTAAAATATCAAAACATAGAAAAAAAGGTTCGCATAAACACGATAATCATAAGCACTGTCATAAACGTCACAGGAAACATAAGAAGAGTACGTACTTTTCTTACTCGTTTTCTTTTCATTTTTCGTTTTTTAATTCCATATTAAATTGACAACTCAAACCTCCCCAAGCTTTAGGTTCATTTGAAAGCTAAAGAAAAGGACTTGAACTGCTTTGGGAATAACTACTAACAGGTTTATAATTGTTTTTTGAGGTAAAGTATAGTAAAAACTATGAGAGTTCCGAGTCTTGATGCTGAACAGTTTTCAAGTCATTAGAGTCAAGTTTCTACCTTACAATATAATACAAGTAATTTTGACACAAATAAAGTTTAACTCAAAAGATACTTTCAGTTTGGTTCAAGAAACGAAAATTTTATTTTTCTTTACATCTTTTTTATTTTACAAACATAATACAGAAAATATGTAGTTATTTGTAATCAATAAAATCAACAACATAATAACAATTAACGATAATAACAGTTACAATATCAATATTTAGTTTTGTTAAATAATTCAGACGAAGACAAGAATTTGAATAATTTTGTGATTTTGCTTCTTTTTTTTTACTAGATAGTCTGCCAGTTTGGTAGAAATATTGTACTCCATTTTGCTCTGAAATAAGAGGATAAATGTCTGCTCATCTTCAGTGAATTTCTCTGTGTGATGCAGTATTTGTAAATCTAACTTGCTACAGGTGAGAAGATCAATATGTACACGAGCCATTGGCCGTCACATAACAATGATGGCAGACACTGCTAATGGCGCTTTATAAATAAAATATTTGAGTACAGCAAATAAGAAAACAAGTCGAGCATTCCATTAATATTTGCAAAATTAAATATATTACAAAAAAATCAATGAAGGCATTTATTTATCTTAGGAAGAACAATCAAAGTAGGGGATATTATAATTTAACATTTTCGCTGCTGACACCCATATCACACACTTTAACGCGATACCGAGAGATTTATGGTCAATACAAGTGTCGTAGGCCAGTGTCACGGATCCGGGTCAGCATCACTAGCCTAGGAATCAGCAGCGAAAGTGTTATAACTAAAAAGTCAAAAACCTTAAGCAGAAATTAGTTTTGTATAATCTTATGGTATTTCTCAGTCTTTGTAGCTTTTTTTCTAATCTATCTATTTCACGGGGTCCACCAAAGCATACTAACTTGATTTGTCAGTTTGATATGGAATCGCACGCTTTTTAGTTCCATTTTTTAATTATTTCAATCTAATAAAATTGATGTCTAAATTAACCCAAAAAAACTTTATAGAGCGCGAACCAAATGCAGAGGAGACGCACTTTGAGGATCACGAAAGCGTTTCTAAAGTGATCGACGATATCATACAGCGAGCCAGTTTGGAGCACGAAGAAAAATTGAAAAACGAAAATTTGGAATTATCAAACGGAATTAAAACACCGCCGCTAAATTTTAATCCCGATACGACGACCGGACGATGCGAAATTTTGGAAATAAGTAAAAAACGTGGGCCCTACGGAAAAAGGGACCCGTCGAAAGTATTTGCAAAACGAAAGAATTCGAATGGCGAAATTAAAATTAAGAAAGAAACCACCGAAGATTTGGATTCAAATTGGATTAAATTCGATTCTAAACCTACGCTGAAAAATATCAAAGTAGAACAAGAGGAGGCTTCGGTTGTCCAGCAATCCCAGCCTAGTACTTCTAACGATAACGATTCTGGTAACTGTTCGGAGACGCCGAAACAGTCAAGCGGTACCACTTTTGCCAATGTTTTCTTATCGTTCCTAAACAGTATTGACAAAAATCACGAAGAAGAGGAGGAAGAGGAACAGAAAAGGATGCAAAAATGTGTTAAGAAAAAAAGGAGCACTCCTCCGTCGGCCGATGGTAAAGTAGTTCGACGCTATCGTAAACCAAACAACAAATCACCTCGGAAAAAGTCGTTTGAATTTTCTGAAATGATGCCAGGCGCGACTACACCAACTACCCCTAAAACTAGTCCACAAAATTTGAATAATGTCGAAAAAGTCATTGAGGCTGTTATTCAACGTGAAACCGTAAACAGTATAATCGCGGAAGTCAATTCGACACCGGTGAAACTGCCCGAGGAAGCTCCGAAAAAAGTCAGGAGAAAGCGAAAGACGCCCGTAAAAAAATCTCCCAAATTAAGTGACGGTATTTTTAATTCATCACAAAACAATGTCCTCCAAAATATGGCCACGAATTTTAATCAAATACCAAAAATTGAACCCAAAATAGAGGTGCCTCCGTTGTCGCCCATACAAACCAACGGTGAACTTACGGAGCACACCACTTGTTATAATTATGATCTCGAAGACGAATTTACAGAAAACGTCAAGCGTGGGGTAGAAAGTTTACAAAGCATCCTAACGCTGCCCCACCAAGAAGTGGTCGAATTAAACGATCCTTACGGCGAAACCAACGGTAAGTTTTATTACTTTAAGTATCCTTGATGTCTTGTCAAGGAAGAAAATATTCTAAAATTGCGTTTTAATTTGTTTCCTCATTCTGGTACAAATAGGTGGAACGGTGTAATCAGAACGACCCGGTGTCCACTATAGAGTTTCACGTTTTGCGTTGTCCCGACAGGACAAACAATTGGCCTATTTAATCTAGAACACAAAACGGGAGCGGCAGGACTAGCAAGAGTTATTGTTTGGCTAGTCGTTCTGCTCTCATTCAAGAACTCGTGTGCATACGATTGACGAAGTCGATATTCTACTTACGTTGGCTGATAATAAAATTTTCATGCTGATTTTCGAAATTTTGATGTGTTGTGTTTTCGAAATAAAATAAAAATTATTAATAGTAAAAGTTAAACATTTTTTTTGTGTTTGTGCACTGTAGTTCTAGATTAAAACTTTTTTTTCAATTTGCAAGCCAGATATGGCAAATTCCTCTCCTAAAATCAAAAAGTTTCCTTTTGCTGGTTTTACTTGACCGATCAAAATAGTATGTCGAGCACATTCGTATATGTGATTCACTCTATAATGGATACACCGGGTTGCTTCACGAATAAAATATTACATGCAGATATAAAAATTATGCCAGTTAAAAATTAAATTTACAAAAGTGTCAAAGCGAATGCTGACAGATGTTGTAAAGGTTAGTTTCTGATTTACCGACTTGGGCGTGATTTCATACATAGATGGCGTGGTTTATTGTTCACAAGCCACTCCTCTTTAGATAGTGGTTATCCAATGGAAGTCAAACTTAAAGTTTCACTTTATTGAATAACAGAGGGCGCTACTGCATCGAACTTCGAGTTTTTATCTAGAATGTTAATATTTTTTCAAAAAATTAGGCATTCAATCTTTTAGATGATCTATCAGAAATCATTGTTTATTTGCACTAAATAAAAATCAAACCAATATCAGACATTTGCTTCAAGGATTTATATAATTTCCTAACTATTTAAAATGTCCTGGCATCATTTAACTTTTAATCGCGTGCCTATTATGCGCCTATTTCCGCACAACTACAGGGCGGGTATCTGATCTTAAACCCCAAAGTTGAAGAATCCAATATAAATGGGCATTAAATTCAAACTATCATTGTAAAGTAAGTAAAAAATGGCAATCATGACGAACAACAAAAGTTGTACATTAGAGATTGATGTAACACTTCAATTTTTGACGTCAGCTCACAATGTGGTAATTTTTGGAACTAGGTCCCTTGCCTCAACGATCTGTTAAGTTATATTGAATCAATCATAGTAAATTACTTTGCCAGATAATCTTATAAATGTTTTTCTGATCGAGAATGGGCTATAATCCTTAGTTCAAAATCCATTGTAACCTGAAGATTCTGTCATTTTGTGATTGTTGAATACATGAAGGTATTAGATACAAGCATAACTTCTGTAGAACTAGAACTGTAAATATTATCATTTGAATCGGGCTATCCCTGGGTATCCCCCCACCTTTGTAGATATATTAAGCTTCATCCTCACTAAGACGGCACAGCAAGCGGCACTATTGATGTTAGTTGCGGTACTATTGATCTTTGTTGCAAGATCAAAGTGCCGTCTTAGTGAAGATGCAGCTTTAGATAATAATTCAATCAAGCAAACCGGTTTGAAAAAAAACTTTTCTAAATCTGTTTTTCTTTAATTAGGTGATTTGGACGACACCGTGGAACCGGATTATTCCTGTTTGCAAACGAAGCAAGGAAGTTTGACATTGTACGCTGCCGACAAACGGGATGATCATCAAATGCCACAATTGCAAAGGCAAGAGGAGACAGATCCAGAAAACGAATATTCTCACATGCCTTTACTCCAACCACAATGCCCTAATCCACCAGTTCCTACCCAATATATCGGCGACCCGGCGGCCGAAAATCTTCTGACCAATGATGTACAGTACACTTATGTTAATTTGCAAACGGTTCCCGCGGCACAAGCGGTGCAATACGTTCAAGAAGTTCCCACAGTATATGCAATACAGACTCAAAACGTTCAATTAATTCCCACCATGTACGAAGTCAAAAATGTACAATACGTTCAAAACAATCCCACCAATAACGTTTACAATATACAAGGGGTATATCAGTACAAAGATAATGGTGTGGTTCAAAATAACGAAACCACCCAAATTGTACCCTTAAATCAAGAACTCGTTCAGAAAACGAACACAAAAAAACCCAACATGATTTGGGCCAACCATAAGTATTACACGGTTAACAACTGCACGGTAAATCAGTCTTTATTATCAAAGGACCGCTTTTATCCCATGAGCATGAATCCAATAACGTTGGATAAAATGGAGGACAATGTTGTCGACCAGCTCGAAATAGCTGGCGAAGAAATCGTACAAGACTCGACACTTGACGACGTAGAAAATCGTAAGCTCAAAACTGAAACTAGCATGTTTAAACGTTTCTTCAGTTTGACTCCTGAAAAGGACAAAAATGGTAAACGAGCTTCGCCCAAAGTTATAGTAGAGCGTCAAGTTGAAAATTTGGAAGACGATGTGAATAATTTGAATAAGAAAATGAAAAAATCGCCCCTAAAGCGTTATTTACAAGATACGTTCTACGATTCTAATGATTCCAATCAAGAAAACTTGAACAATAACAACGTTGGCGACTTCAAGAAACGAGGCAAACGACACTTGTTGAAACAGTTGGTTGCCGACGTAACCAAAAGCGAAAAAACTTTGTCCAACATTCTCACGGGTATCAGTAAGACTAAAGTCGAAAATAAAAGCCAACTTGGTCAATCTGTGGAGCAATTCGATCAGTTTCAAGAAAAAATTATGAAGCAGTTCAATTTTACGATCTGCTACGAGAATAACTGTTCGTCGACGGAAGATTTATTTAGCGACGTGGCGCTGACGTTTGACGAGGATCGGGTTCCGCGTAAGAAAGTTACGAGTTCGCGTAACCGAAAGAAGTCGACGAAGCAAGTCCGTCGAGATAGACGCGGCGAATATAGAAGGCGAATGCTTCGAGAAAAGAAAATTTCCGACGAATACTTAAGGCAACAAATTAAACGTTTCACGCCTCTCGAATTGAAAGTCGTGTTGAGCGATTGCACTAAAATAAACGAAAACAATATAAGCATGACGACTGAAGATGACGAGGAAGACAACATCAAGCGCTCGTTGGTGTTACACGAGAGCGAGTCAGACTACGAAGACTTCCATAATAGGCTTCCGTTAATTGCAGATGCCGAAGTGTGGGCTCAACACAGGAACAGAAGGTTTTATCGGGGGAAAGTGACGGCCGTGAATACGATCACGTATTATAGTGCCTACTTTCCGCTCGATGGTACATTTTGTAACAATCTAGAAACGGTAGACGTGGTAGATTGGAAATCGAAAAGTATTCCTAGTGCAGGTCAAGAAATTTCGGTAAAATGGATCGACGGCGTTGTGTATCCCGCCAAATACATGGGGAAGTCAGAAAAAAAACTCTATAAAGTAAGGGGATTATTTCTAAATAACCGATTTGTTTATTAAAATAATTTTTACTTAATTTTAGATTTTATTCGAAGACTTAAGCGAACTGGACCTGTCGAGAGATGTAATTTATGACTTAAGAGAGAAATTACCAAAAAGAATTCAAAGTAAATTGGTAAGTACTTAATTTATTTGTTATATCTCACAAAGACACAAGCATAATATGGTATTTTACTTTTTTGCAGTCGTACGCCAGCGAAATGCAAAATCGCGAGCATTTATACGGTCTCGAGAGAGTATTGCCAACACGACGTCCACCGAAACCCAAACGGGAGGGGATGTAAGCGAATTAGTTTACCACGACACATTTGAAAAAAATTTGTAAATTTTTTGTAAAGACTGAAGTGTTTGTTTTACCCTAATTGAAGTTTTCGTTAAATAATGCAGAAACTTGATAAGAATAATTAGATACATTGAATATCTAGAATTTGAAACGTCACTCACCAAATGTAAATTTATGACTTAGATATATAAAATGAAATAGTGTAATTACGGTGTTGTTTTAAATGAAATTAATTTTGTGATGATTAATGTAGCGTGTATAAATTATTATTTTTCTTTTTAGTACGATTTATTAAATTAACCAACATAGAGTATTTGATTTTGTGGTCAATTTAATAGCAATTTCTTGTACGCACTTGAATTTATTTGAATTATAATCTTGTTTGGCTTTTAATTTTATATAATATATTATTAAAAAGTATTTACGATTAATTTGGATTGTAAATAAACTGATGGAATACGTATAATGTTATTTGTTGGTCAAATTTCGTTTCTTGGGATAAGAAAGGAAGCTTGCACCAACGCAAGTCATAAACTTATTTAGTAATAATGTTCTTTATTATACTGTGAAAAGTATCTTTTGTATTTATTTTATTATTAATTTACAAGTGTAGTAAATATGTCTTACTTATTGCAAAATTTCATTACACACAATAAAAAGTTTCAATTCATTCAACTTCATTTGTTTATCAAATTTAAACAGGTGGCATATTCTTTGCGTAAAAAGATGGCATTTTATGCCAACATTGAATTTTGATACAAATCATACTTTGCAGAGGTCGATCTAAGGGGTAAATATATCGAAAAAAAATTTGTAAACGGGACTTGAAATTACAGGAATATCGTAAGAATTCCAAACATTTTTACACAAAATTTTGAGATATTTACCCCTTGAGTTCATCTGTCTAATGCCATTTGTAGTAAATGGTAGATTATATGACGAGGGATTAAATGGCCTATTAATCGCGATATGGATAATATGTTACGCAATGAAGGTAGAATGTAAAAACGCAATTTCCCGATTAATCTCCCAATTTATATCCGACGCCACACCGCTTAGGGACGTCCATTAATTACTTGAGGCGTTGAAGGGGGTCGAGCAAAATCTTACGTGGGGGGAGGGATTCTCGGTAAATATCACGAAATCTTGCCAGGGGGAGGAGGGTCAAACAATCGCCTCACGTAATTAAGCATTAAATTATTTTTTGAAAAAACGGTTTTGTACTAGTAGAACTAATAGTTTCTTCTTTCTTCTTTAGAAGATCCATTGGCAATGTACACAGTTTGCAGTTAGTTAGGGGGGCGAGTTGGGGTGTCAAAATGTAAAATTATTGGAGTTGACAACAACAATGTATTTAAAAATTGCAATTTTAATCTTTACACCCTCAAGGGTCTTCTTCCTCAGTTTATTTTCCTCGTCTACACCTAGACATATGCCTCTCCAGTTTCTTTTCACTCTATCTCTGTTCTTTGCCAATTAGAATCAATGTCTTCCCACACTCCGCTTAGTCGTTCACAGTCTCCAGTGATTTAGTCTATACATCCATCTCTCGGGGACTTGTTTTGCCACATGGTAATTCATTATATTATCGGGGTGTTGGTCTGGTCATGTCATGAATTTAAAGGTTGTATTCTGAGACTGAATGAAAGCTTCTTATTTAATAAATTGGTCACACACAGGTCAAACTTTTATTCGGAGAGCAGCACCTCATTGCCCTCTCTATCCAGTCTCCTCTAATTTGGTTGTTTCCGACGTTCCAAAAGGCGCTGGTTAGGGGGCGTTCTTTAATTACGTGAGGCGTTTAAGGGGGCGAGGGGATCGAGCCAAAGCTCACGAGGAGTTGAGGGGGAGTCTCGGCAAATATAACGTAAATTTTTTCTGCTAACAATTCATAAATAAAAATAATTTAGCAAATTATGCTTTTTTAATAAATCCAACGCAATCAAGCACAGATTAACGCATTTACACTAAAAATACGCATTTTAAAAAATTTCACGTGAGATTAGAAGGGAGGGTCGGGCCAAATCTCACCAAGGGGGACGGGGGGTCTAAAAATCGCCAAAATCACCTCACGTAATTAATGGACGCCCCCTTATGAGCAGAATTGTAATCTGTTGACGCAGAACGCATGCGTGTTCCCAAACGATAATTATTAGTAGATCGCCATAAAGTAGGCGGGAACGATTGTCGGTTCGCTGCGCTAGCGTGATCTGTGTATGAACTACGGTTGCGCGCACACTTTATCGTCAGCCGTTGAACACGGCACACCTAGACCGACGTGGTATAACCACGCCAGCGTAATTCCAAGGAATTTCATTGCCAACGTTCTATCTCTTATCTATGGTTCTATCACCAGAAGAAGATTGGCTTCGCGGCCAATCCGCTACGCCTTTGAACACGGGTCTATTTTTGATAGAGAAATGTTAGGTCCCCACGGTTGCTAACCAGATTGGGAATGCGCCCCGCTTTATTATGGTGAATCATGGTGAAGCGTTGGTTTTATTTGCCATCCGAAACACAGAAATAGAGATTTTCACAAGCTGCTAGGATCCTTTAGCATCTACCGTATCGTATGGCCACATCTGTGACTTGAGCCTCTGATCATTAAACAAGAGTCATCCGGTCAATCAGGCAACACTAAACTTTTTTTTTTGTAGCTAGAACAAATTCCAGTTCTTCAACAAGTTCATGAACAGCCAACACCGTTAGTCTAAGGGCAAAGCATGAGGAAAGTTTTTGTACACCAGATTTGCTTTTACAAGTTTTCTCTAAATTGCCTCAAGATTCACTTGTACATCAGATTTCCTCAGCGATTATCCCCTTGCCCATCTATATCTCTAATAGTTGACCTTGAAAAACTGTTGTATGGTGTTCGTGCCTTGCAAAGCTCATCTATACCGAGCGATCCTTCGGATTTAATAGCCACGTAGTAGGTAGTATAATAAAAACAACCAACAATGCAGTCTTATCTTATCGTTATTTGTCAAGGGTAATCTTCAGACTCTAATATTTGAAGAAAATCATTTGTTGAAAAAAATAAACTTCCAAATTTGGTATATCCTGATTGACTTCAACTTCTTGTTATTCAATGTCAATTCTCATCTAAATTCCATTCATCAGTAGGAAAGTTGTAGTAAAAATGATAAGCATCTTCCTCTATGGATATTCAGTTTCGAAGCATCCGAACAATAATCGATAGTCTAAATTTCCTGTTTATATATTATATTATAACAAAATTGGAAAGAGTTTTTTCCCGACGACAGCTTCTACACTTCTGAGCGCCTGGTCGATATATACCACGTACATTTGCCAACTGTATTACTTTTCTTAATATTTCCATCAAAAAATGTTTGAGAAAAACTGAGTTGATGAAATGGAAAATAAAAATAAAATTATAATAATAAATATAAATAGTAATGAAAAGTAAAAAAAGAGAATAGTTATGTAACTGTGAGTAAGACAAGGACAGACTATCGTCTGATACCTAGAGTTGTAGAGTGGGTGCCATATATTTTGGAAATCTTCAAAAAATTATTTTTTTGAAAAATACTTGCGGTCGTATATTTTAACCCTGCGGTTTACGAGGGGGAAGTATTTTTATACTTTTGTATGTAGACCACGTGTTCGTATGGTACTAAAGGTTGCTTATTAGTATACGAAAAATATTTTAACTACAATATATTCTATTATATTTGTATTAATAATCGAAATGGGTAAATAATCGCTTTCGATACGTAGATCTACCAAACTGCTGTGGCGAGGTCGAACCGTCCTGTCGAAATATACATATGAACATAACCTCGTATTAGGTAAAAGTTAAAATATCCGATTTTATGATATTCCTACACAAAATACTACTAAATATATTGTTATTTCCCACATTTCCTATTATAACTTTGTATATTAAGGTCTATACGACAGGTAATAGTAAAATTTTTACGGTAAATTACCCTATACTAGCGGGCCTGTTTCTGTCAGAATGTCTGAACCCAGTACTAGTACAGAATTTAGCTAGCAAAAAAAAATTAGTTCCCAACAGTTTTTGGTACTACCAATAACGCATTTATAATCCTAAATATCATAGTCTACAACAAATTTACATCTGCAAGTAACATAGTAGATTAGTATAGCAAAGACTTACCCGTACAGCTGTACCGCCATCGCTACGTCTATCTGTGCCAACGGAAATTTCCAACCGACTACTAAACACGTAACGCATTTGTTAATAATTATTGCGTACTTTACCCGGTCTAATGAGTAAATTTAGTTGTAGCAACATCGATGTGACTTATGTTATCTAATAATAATTTGGCGTAGTTACTAAACAAATGCAATGCCTAAAGTGTAACGGAGGCGACCGTGCGCTCGTAGCGTCAGTTCCGGGAACTCGAAAGCTACTCGGCAAACGTTTCGGTTCTACAACCCCCCTCCCACTTTTATCAATAAAAAAATATTAAATATTTTGAAAATAATAGTTCCGCGTAAAATTTTTTTTGTATTTTTATAAAATTTTTAAAATTTAATTTAGGTGGCTACTAAAATTTTAACGGAAATTTTTTCGAAATCTCCCCCCTTAATTAAGGCAATTTATAATAAATCGAGAGAGTTAAGAGGGTTTACGTCATCGCGATATGACCGCGACGGATATAAATAACGCATTTACACGACCCAAAATTTGTAAGCAAACTACCAGGTGCGGTTCAGAATATTTCGTGGAGGGAACGGTATCGTCTACTGCGTCTGCGTGAATTCTTGTGGAACATTTGAGAATCGAACCCGTCGGATTATATTTATTTTTGGTGCTTCCCCTTAGCAAGAATTATTTTATAATAATATTTTTTTTAATTATTTGATTTATGGTTTGCTCTCGCCAGGAAGCGGAAGCGATCTTAAATTTATAAATTTACTCGGACATAATTTTCAAATAATAATTATAAAAAATTTTGTGTATTTTTAATGATAAACAAAAATTATATCGATAGGCGACGTGGCCCGGAGCAGTGACCCCTCCTGCCGTCGCTCGCTCGCCTTGTGGGCTTTGCGTAGCAATTACATGAACCAGGGCCGCATGATGGTGTTCGTTCGCCATCAACGGAAAGGGGTCAAAGTGGTCGATATATACAGTAATAATATCGACATATTGTTTTTAAAACAATCGAAATTTACTGTCAATGTCAATTTGCTTATGGATACTACTTTGTGACGTATACACGTACGTAACTTCGTTTACCAAATATTCGCTTCGAATATTCAGCGCGCAGATGATCATAACGTGTGCGCGAATAAATATTGCTTGAAAATTGTTAGATAAATTAGAAATTCAATCAATATTCTAAATATATTTTTGTAACATAGCTAGAATAAATTGAATTACTAAATTACTATTCTCTTTTGTTTCTTAATATTATGCACATACAATGGTTTTTAGGTAGGCGAAAACTGCAAAATACAAAAAGTAAAAGAAAAACTTATCTATAAATAGATATTCTTGAATTTGCTGCATTTCCCCGGATTTTGGCAAATTTTAAAATATTTGGGCCAAAATGCGTTACTGGATTGACTAAAAACCGTTATCAATTTTTATTTGTAATTTTTTTATTATGTAGATTGCAGATTATATACGGTTAGTGCTGAAGATGACGTAAAACGAAACCGGTTCATAACCAAAATGTAACAAGTTACAAACTTTTTATTATTTTTGTGTTTCCCCTTCTTTCAACGATGAAAACTGATTCATAAGAATTGACAGATTTGCCAACTCAAAATTGTAGCGGAAATCCAGTCGATCTATTTATTATAAGATCCAAAAATCATTTTCTTATTATTTTAAAACTTTTGATTCATTTGTTTCAGACTTACAATGAACATTATAACCTAAAATGTTGAAATAACCAGCAAAACCTTTAAAATCAATATTCATATCCCCAGTGACGGTTTATACATACATAGGGATGGCCAAAATATTAGGACCGTAGCCATGAAGAAAATGTGTATTTATGGGAATTATCACTTTCCACTCAAGAGGGTGAGACACACACAAGACAAATTTGTGTAGATTAGCTTTTCCTTCTAGAAGACTTCTTTCTTATATTTCCTTTCGCTTGTACACCAGATTTTCCCAGCGATTCTACCTTCTACCTTCAGAGACTTCGAAGAATTTATATTATTTATGAAAAAATTCCTTCAATTTATGGATAACTACTTTGGTACTTTCTTCTTCTTCCACTATTTGGTATTTAGGCTAGGATAAGCTCTTGTTTGCCTTGACCTCGGGCTGTCTTCTATCGAAGAGGAGCCTAAGTCACGACTTGTCCGTGAGCATATTAATTGTTTTACATCAGAGGTATGTATCGGGATGTGCCCTTAACCACGAATTTTTTGTCGCAAATCATCAACAATATATGCCCTCCGAAGCACGGCGACGATCATAAGAAATTTTTAGATTCTTTCCGGATTGGAACCGAGTTCCTTTATGTTAGCAGTTATTCAGCTAATATACTCGGCTAATACTATACTCGGCTAGAAAAATCAAATGGCGCAGTCAGCTTTACCATAACTACGATACTTACCATTGTATTTGACTTTAAGGCGCATAAACTGCGCTAAACTAAAAAATTATTTATGTATACAGTAGAGTCTCGATTATATGTACAGCGAAAATCATGTTTTTTTAAATATAAATTCCGAATTTATTTCTATTTCTTTACTCATTTTTTTGCTATAAAAAATCTTTTTTCTGAACAAAAAGACAAAAATTTAGATTTAATATTAAAAACAACAACATGATTTTCGCTGTTCATATAATCGGGACTCTACTGTATTTTATTAAAATATCTCTCGTAATCTATTCATGTGCGTCGGTGGTAGAGAGAGATAACGGATAAGGTTCCTATTTATTATTATTATTTCTCGTTTCGACTGAAATCACCAAATTACTTCAGTTCCGATCTTCGAAAAAACTAAAAATAATGTAAATTAAATTGTCCGTTAAGTTTACAGACTTCACCGACAGTCCAACTTTGCTCCTTATAAAGCAACTTTATATATATAATATATTATTTTGTTCAAACAACGTCAAAAACTTGACATTTCTAAAGCCATAATGGCAATCTCAATTGTTTTCTATATAGCAGTAGGAGTCCACACTCGGTGCATATTAATTTAACTGAATTTTAATAATTCCTACGGCGTAAACTGATTCAAAGCGAGAATTTAATATTATTCTTTTTTTTAATTTATAATAAAATCCTTTTACCTATAGAAAATGTGGAAACTGTCAGGGAATTGACTCCACGAATTAACAAAACAAAAAAAAATTTGTTGGAAAAACAGCATTTAATGATCGAAAATTTTACATGTAAGCTAGCATGCATAAATTAGTGAGTGGAGCCAAATTACGCAGCCCTTTTGGCTGGCGCTTAACTCACTAAAATACTATATACTATAGCACTAACAGGCCTTGTAGACCCATGGCTTAATATTTCGGCATTTAATACCTCAAAGATGTTGCCAACATCTTGTGAGAGAGACACGATCGAAATAGCCAGTTGTGGGGATCGAACCCACGACTCCGACATAGCAATCTAGTATTCTAACTGCCAGCCTACAACCGCTCTCTAACTCACTAAAAACATCCCCGAAATCAATCCACCTCGACTGGGAAGCCCGAGCTCGGCAAAGTACAAAACGTGTGTGGCGGCTATTACTATAACTATATCAGAGCACATGACGTTGCGTCCCATCTTAAACACAGGGAAAACTTCGATTTTCAAATGCTGTTATTTATTAGTTTTTTCGTAAAAATAGTGAAATTTTTGGTGTAAACTAACTGACAGTAACCATGATTTCTTATGTCTGCTTGATCAAAATTCAAGTTAAAGTAAATGTTTGTAATTATTTGGGCTAAAAAATGAATTGGCTCACACCGAAACGGACATCCAGGATCTTGAAGTACTCTCGTGAATAGCCCAAATCCAGTCAAAATTTCTAGACCACAGTTCGTATGCAATTTTCTGACCTTAAAAATTTTGTAAGTATAAAACAAAAGAACCTCGAACTCATTTTTGGTTGTGGTCGGATACATCGATGATTTTCCATTGTCCGGCATCAGAACAAAATTTTTACTGAACCCAGACTCGAACCGGGGATAAATCAAAAATAATTATTGCAAAATTTTTATCAAAAATAAAAAAAGTAAAATAGAAAAAAACACAAAGCATACACTCACATAGATATAAAGCCTATTCCCTAGTTCCATCGATAGAGTAGCATTTAATATTCTGTTGTCATTTTCTTTACCGGTGTTTTTTACAATTTTTACTTTCATATACTTTTGTCTGAAAATTTAAAAAGTAAATCAATTGATCTATTAGAGTAAAACATTTTATTTATAACAAAAACTTAAAAAAAAAAAGTTAAAATATTAACAATAATACCAGAGTGCTAACACGTAGAGTGAGCATTTGAAGGAAATACATTTCTTGAGGGCTCAATTTTGTGATAATTACGTACCACTGAAACCGTTCTCACTTACAGCTACAATACCAAGTAAAACGTGCTCCAGAATCCCATGTTTTGTAGTAGCTACACCTGCAGCGGAACCTAAATTTTTCTAAACACAATTAATTATAATTAAATTGTTTTTCGTAAACATTGCTCTATAAAATCCAGAACGCTTTTTGTGTATTCTTCTTTG
Organism: Cantharis flavilabris; assembly: GCA_949152465.1. NCBI lineage: Eukaryota > Metazoa > Arthropoda > Insecta > Coleoptera > Cantharidae > Cantharis > Cantharis flavilabris. The sequence continues at coordinate 9,061,412 of OX424438.1, forward strand.
TAGAAATAGTAATGTCTTACGTGAGTGCTCGTTTCAAATCTTGTCGATGTCACAGACACTCCCAGCGATTTTCTAAGTCGCATGAAACTTTCCACAGACTAAAACACGTAGATATTATATAAAACTTAAACTGGTAGGCTGTCGAACCTTATATGGAATCATGTTGTCTGCCTTGGAATATATAAAATGCTGCGGGCAGACGTTAGGTTCTTTATTTAAATACGCAAAAGAATCCTCGACATGCACCCTTCTGGTAATAAAACTTAGGATTGCCTAAATAAAAAATTACTATCGTGAACAAGGAACAACTCAAGGGATATCTACTTACTCGTATCAGCCAACTAATTCCAAAAAATACTGTCATCATAAAAGCCAACGGAAAGTTGTAGAAAAAGTTGCCGCCAATGATGGAGGACAAGGCACGAAACATCCCAACCAAACTTTTCCCAGGAGACGAATCGAATATCACCCCTTTTATCTACAAATCCAAAAAATGTTACAACGAACAACAAAATTTAGCGGAAAACAAACTTGAAATTTAATTTGACTGTTGGCATGAGCTTCTGAAAATCCTCGATACATGTGGGAGCCTCCGTTTGAAAAGGTGTGCACGAATATCGGATGATTTTCGAAATTCATGTCGACCAATAATTTGACAATTCGTTCTCCTAGAATCGGTAACTCGCGGGGTTTCCAAAACACATACTTAACCGGCGCAGTGTACCTCAGAGTTATTAGACTGAAAATAGGGTGGAATAAGTAAATTTAAATTGGAATTAAAATAAAAAATTGTGTGCTTACCCCATTTGTTCGTAAATATGCGAATATTTGGATAGGTACTTGTCGGCGCAACCCGCCCATCCAAAGAGGATCACCAACGGTGGTTTTTCGTCTTTTACAAGACTACATTGTTGATTGGAGCTGGGAAATTTGATGTAATATTCCAAATTGTCCAATTCGGCCATCGTAGGGTTTATTTGGTTACCTGGTTTAATTTATCGATTAAATGGTTTGTAAAGTACGGACGCGCGATGTTATATTGTTTATAAATAATTGGGACTTTTGTCGGATTTAACGGTCTAACCTCAAAAACTTGCAGCGATTATTGCTTGTAAAGGAAGTTGTGTGAACGTGAATCAACAGTTATTTGTATTAAATTGCAATTTTTATGAACTTCGCCTTTCAGATTTACCTTGTACTGCGGACAAAGTGATTTTATTATTTATATTATGCGCATACAGTGGACGTAAAAACATTCGTTGTTTTTTGCACAATGTTGACAAGAAGTGAAACATTTCGATTTTTCTTCCAATGAATATGTAATGAACAAATTTTGTATATTTAATTTCAGTATTTCGATCGATTAGGTGAAGTTGGAAGAAATAACCTAAAATTATACCAAACAGTTTGAGTGGATTAATGATATAACCAGTGATTTTCTAGATTACTAATATAGAAATAGATACAGAAAACTTATAGAATGTAGGCGAAGATTTTTGGATATAAGGATATAACAGTGGCGGCTCTTGGCATTGTGCCAGCGCGCAGCGGCCATGGCACCCTCGTGCAATATTAATTTTTTTTATTTAACTGATTTAAATTTATTTAAAAAAAAATCTGATGTGGACACCACATGACTTCCTTGCCAATTTTAGAATGATGGTACAAGAATCTCGTTAATCTATTCATGCGCGTCATGAATGAATACTCTTTTGACACAGACAATCTCAACCAAAAATGGGAGGTTCACAACTAGATCTAGATAGAAAGTTTGTAAAATCCAAAATTTCAACTTTCTACGACCTACCGTATTTGCGACGTACGGACGTCACAACGAAAGGAAGTTTTTACAAGGAAGTAATAACCGCGATTAAAAATATTTTTTTTTAAATGGCGGATCTAGAGAAGAGGAGAGTCCAGAAAACATCTATTCTTACACAAAAATTTTTTAATTTATTAAAAAACAAAATATAAATTTATTTTGTTTTTACCATTACTTTTTATTTTCATATTTAATACACTTTTATTTTATTGCCCCCCCCCCATGGTAAAAAGGGGCGGTCTTCGGAGAAATAACCAATTCTTCGAAAACTCCCCGTTTCAAAAAATATTTTTAATATTTTTTACTCTACGCACATGCGTACTTAATTAATTTTCAAATTATTGTAGTAATTATGTGACGCTTTAAGACCTTCGTGTTATCTTTCGTTAATCTGCAAGACTTTCGAATTAGGGTGGCATTCAGGACTAATATTCTCAATTCGAAAACTCCCCGTTTTAAGACGTTTATTGGAGAGTCTTAGGTTGCATGCTATCTTTCGTTAATCTACTCGTGCGCGTCACTTATGTCACCGCTCAACCTCCGCTTTGAACAAGTAATATTGTATCAATTATTGTAGCTTAAATTAAATAATTTACCTTGAGGGGCCAAACTACTTTTTCGGCTAGAGCTGTTGCCGCCCGGGGCGATTATAAAATTTGTCGCCCCCTACCCCCCAATATATTTCTAAAATATTTTTTATAAAAAATTTTTTTTTACCAAAAGAAGCACGCCCCTAAAAATGTGCTGCTCGGGGCGGTCCGCCCCCCCCTTAGATACGCTAGTGCCCTAGGGGGCTAAAATAAAATATATTTTATTTTAATATTAGGCGAAAACTGACACTTTGTAGGCCTTCTTTAATCTTTAAAACTAAAATAACATATTATATTAAAAAATATTTTTGAAAAATAAAAATAAAAAATCTTGAAGCTGGAATTGTATTTCCAGTGGCGGAGGCACCATGGCACTAATTAATGCTCCATGATAAAATATTTAAAATTAAATAGTGAAACAATTTTTTTTTAATCTGCAAATTGCCTTTTACGCTAAAAGCGTCTACCACTGAAGCCATGAAAGGATTAACGAGATATTTTTAATAATATTTACTGACATACTTTTTTTAAGTGCAAACAATGGCGAATCTAGTATCGACAACTTTTTTTCGTAGATCACCAAAATTTGAACAAATCAATCAAGCACTGGAGGGTATTCCATACCCCCCGGTTTGCCAACAGCTACACTGAAATTCAATCAATATTTGAAGTGATAACAATAAATACATTTAACTTCAGGCCCCTTCAATTCTAAAACTTCCACCTAAAGGGTGGATATAAACTTCAATTCAATATTAAAAAAGTTTTAGTTGACCCGATATATGTTTAGAGCTTCGGGCTCGGGTTCCGCTACCGAGGTCACAAGTAATTTTATTTTTGCACTCCCGGAAGTAGAAGACTGTTAATTGATCGTAGAAATCGTAATAGAAGGGGCCTGAGGTTAAACGTATTTATTATTATGAGTTTTAGTGCAACGGTTGACAAACCGGGGGGTCTGGGGGGTATGGAATACCCCCCAGTGCACCGTTTGATTTGTTAAAAGTTTGGTGGTCTACGGAAAAAAGGTCATTTAACTAACTAAAATTATCAAACAGGAAACGGGTTAGTGGAACGTATTCAATCAAATAACTAATTTTATTGTCGACGTTTCGGTGACACAAGGTACACCATCTTCAAGACTATAATTAGATGAACGGGGTAAGAATACATATTATGAGGTAACAAGTAACATACCTCAAAACAGCTGATGTTATCAGTTATTACGTGATCCGATGTTACAGTAAGATACGATTGATCAAAAGTGTAGAAATGATGACTCGGTGGCGTCAAATAAAATTAACAGAGCATCCAACAAATTAAACTTGTCAAAAATGTAAAATGTATGACATTAACACTATTTAAAAAATGTAAAACATGTAATTAAAATTTCAGTAAAAATTCACAAATTAAAACTAATCACTATAAAATCGTCAAAATGATAAAAGTGCGAAATTAAAGATAACAACACAAGGTCCGAGCATGCACTTAGGCCACCAATGTGACAACATGATCGGACATAATTTTGAAAATCCGCCACCTAAAGTACATCAAAGCAAAATTAAGTTGGTACTAAAGTTATGTTAGTAAATATTATAGTTTATGGTAGTGGGAATCTCGTTAATGCATCCATGCGCGTCAGCGATAGACAGATAAAGGAAAATGTCCGAGGTTCAAACCGAGAATTTCAGCTCGGTAACTCAAGCAGCGATCACACCAATCCATATTTTTATCTACTGTCCACAAAAATACAAATACTTCATTTTAAAATAAATCACGAGCGAGGGGAAATCCGCAAACAAAATTTTTGTACACCAGATTTCTCTTTATGCGATTGTCTTGGATTTCCCTTAGATTGCCCAGGATGTATGCCCAGGATAGTAAATACATTTCCAAAGAACGGTTGCAAGAATCTCGTTAAGCCCTTCATGCGCGTCAGTAATGTTCAATAATGGATATGATCCGCCAACTCAAAAAAAATATTTTCAGATGTAGAATGATGTATTTTTTGTTACCTTCTTGTTTGACCTTCCATATTTCTGGTTGTTGTCTTGAAAAAAATTTAATTTGTTTTTCAAAGCTTATTTTTGAATTGACCGCACACAGATTACTTTGTATCCGGACCCAGCTATAATACGACCGTTTCGATTATCAGTAATCTGTCAAGGTCTCAAGGTGGTTGGTGGTTAGTAAATTGGCCATACCCAGCCATACCAAAAAATTTCCATAGTATACGCTAGTTGGATATCCCAAAAAAGCGTACGCCGCGCCATCTACTGGTCAATTATGGCCAGATTTTCACCTAATTTATGCACAAAATCACTGCCTAGGTGGCGGCACCATAGCTGTCCAACTAGAGTTATACGCTAGTTGGATATCCCAAAAAAGCGTACGCTGCGCCATCTTCTGGTCAATTATGGCCAGATTCTCACCTAATTTATGCACAAAATCACCGCCTAGGCGGCGCCACCATAGCTGTCCAACTAGCTTATAGCGTAAAAGGCAAAAAAAGTTGTATTGTAAGATTTTTTAATTTCCCAACAATTTCTTAAATTTCCTAAGATTTTCTCTTATTTTCTTGGATTTCCTTGAATTTTCTACATTTACTCGGATTTTCTAAGAATTCTAATGTTCTATTTTGTTGGGTTTTGGCGAAATTGTTTAGGTTTTTCTTTGCTTTAAAAAAATTTCTCAAGAAATAATGAAAATTCGGTGTACGAAAATTTGTGTTTAAGTGATAGGTTCCTACTGCTTAATAACGGTGATTACAGATTATGAACGTAAATGGTAAGAGCTTGAAACCGGGGGGTCTGGGGGGTATGGAATGCCCCCCAGTGCATTCTAATCTTTTCATACATACTCATCTACGGTTTAATCTGTGTAATCGGAGTCATCTCGAAGTAGTATGTCCTGCATTTACTACAATAAATCCTTGCGGTCCATGTGATGACTATATCATTTCCACGTAGAGTTCATGGATAAGAGTTTTGGAAGGAGATCTATCTTTTGTTATTTCTCACAATCAAAAATTTACATTTTTACTCTTTTGAAAATTTCATTAGTTGAATTAATAGTTCTGAATTTCAGGGGAGGCTGAGCCTCCCTTGCCTCTCCTGACAAGCCGCCGCTGACTATACCTAATTTTTTTCTGTTTTGCATAGATTCAGACGAATCTTATCTTATGCTTTTGGTATACAAGTTGTTTGAAGACATGAAGCTCAATATTTAAAAAAAAATACTTCAATTGGACTTACAATAAAAAATTGAAGTTTTGTTCGATTAATTTCTGCTGTATCATGGTACTATTAGTACCAATAGTTCTTATCCATATGTTTTGTGTTCTGATTCAATGTAAATACGTTTACACGTGAAATGCTATCACTTATCGGGAATTCTACTTCAATATTTATTATATTATCTTATAAAATTCGATTTTGTTAGCAAATTAGTTAAAAAGTTTCCCAAAATACTGAGTAAGCACTTATCTATTAAATACAAAAAAATCTAAATTGTAAAAAAAAATTGAAAAAAAAACCCATTTTTTAATGTATTTTGATTAGAAAATTAACGAGGCGCTCATAGAGTGAAAGTGAAATTTTGCGAAAGTCGTTATTTTTAAATATTTGGTTTTTTGAAGTTTAAAAAATTTCTTCTTACCCAAAATCGAAATATTCCTAATTTTTGATTTAAAATGTTTTTGATTTTTTTTATGACTTTTCCAGGTTTTAAGTTTTTTTATTTTTCATTTATTTGCTAAAAATTCATCCGCCAATAAACATTTAAATTAAGTTAATCTAATACCTTCGTATAGTTGGTATAGAAAGTTTTGTTTTGCGATGAGTTACCATTTTTAACCAATGCAAATCGCGAATTGTCACATATTTTGAACATAACCGATTCCGCCGATTTCAAAAGTTTTTTAAAATATCCACCATGAAATTCACAATTACAACGCGAAAGACACCGAAAAATTGGCAACAAACAAAAGTATTTAATTTGTTAATCTAATAATGGTTTCAATTTTGAGATGCACTGTTTCAATTAAATTAAGTCGTCCGTATAGATAGCAATCGACACAAATAAAGTAGCCTGCAACGAAATAATTAAAAATAAATAATTTCCAATTTGAATAATGAGCCGACTAATATGATTTATTAGTTTATCAATTTTTAATTCGTTCGCGTTTCAAATTCGAGCGCCTTCGTGGTTTTCGATGCAGATGTCGCCAGGCGGATGTTTTTGACGTTTGTTTTCATCACTGTTTGACGCATGGAATGTACGAAAAAGCGTGATTCTACGTGCGAGCCAATATTGTCGAGAGGAAGCGGTCACCATTTACTACACCTCTCTCACTTTGCGAAGTGTTGTTGTACAGTTAACACTTGCCGTTTTTCGTTTTAAAGTGAAAAATAACCAATAATCTAAAAATGTCGATCCACATCACAGGAATGGTAAGAACAATAGTTTTATTATTATTTCACCGGTGACGTTCGGATATTAAAAAAATTGAAGCGCGTTTTTAGCCCGAGGCGTGGTATTTTATATTTTCTCACGAAGTTCACTTTAATTTCGGGTTATTGTAAAATGCGAGAAACGGCGGCGGTTTGTTTTGTTTCCGTTTCGTAGGAGACGCACCGGAAATTTTGTGTACAGTTTTATGCGTCATTTTCTCGAAGGTTATGAATTCTTCCGCATCAAGTTTTTTTTTTAAACCTGATGGATAATAAATGGCTTTTTAATCGAATACTACGCTGTAAAAATAATGAAAACCGCTAGAAAATATTGAATCGATTATTCGAGTTGTGGCGTCTTGGAGAATAGACCAGACGTCGCCAATTACCATGGAAAGTTCAATTGTCATTATTTGCCCTAATTAAAAAGTCGGATTGCCGGAAATTTGAAATTTTTGGCGGGGTGGGGGTAGGGGTAACATACGCGGACCACTCGATATATCAATAGTAATATAAATTATTGTTACATAACGGCTAGATAAGCTTTGAAAAATTATCATTGGGCGATGTTATCGGCAATAACTAAAATTAAAGGCTGAATAATTAATGGACTCGAGACAAATTATAATGTACATATATCGCGCGATAGAATGGGGCCATTAGAAAAATTGCGATAATAATGTAGTAAAATTGCAGGACGATTTCAAAACCAAACTCAAGGATGCCGGTAGCCAACTCGTCATTGTGGACTTCTATGCCACATGGTGTGGGCCCTGTAAACAAATTGCGCCAAAATTGGAAGAATTGGCCAACGAATTTTCCAGCGCAATTTTGGTGCTGAAAGTGGACGTCGATGAATGCGAAGAAATTGCGACCGAATACAACATAAACTCCATGCCCACCTTCATTTTCATCAAGAATGAAAAGACCATTCAACAATTCAGCGGGGCCAATTACGAAAAGCTTAAGCAAATTGCTATGGAAAATAAGTAATTTTTATTATGTTGAAGTTGATTCCATGTACCATGCGTAATTTTGTTAATAGTTGAAAACATGTGAAGTGGATGGTGTTTTTTTGCACCTTCACGTTCGTTAGTTGCCTTGTCTGCACATTAAAATTATTTTTTTATCGCATTTTTGGCTAGAATGTATTTTTCATTTATCAAATAATAATCGAGTGTTGAAAATAAAATTATTGCTTTGTTTTTATTACTTTTAAAGCGTTTTCCCATCACCCGTAGTATTAGCTATATTAGTCACACTTTTAGAGAAAGGACATTTTATATTTCTCCAAGTGGGAGACTTACGGTTAATTTGTATCTCAAGGTTGCATATTTTAATTCGATTCATTTCCTAGGATTATTGCAAGGCCGCACTTGCTTTTTCCATGAAATTAATAATTCCTCACTTTGAATTTTCAACTTACGGATGAGTCACAATTTTTTTCCCAAAAATTTGCAATTCAGTGCTAATTTTAAAGTTTCCATCATAGAATTTTTTAAGTTGAAAAACTAGGTCAAGTTTGAGAAATTTAGTAACTCGGTCAGGTTTTGCATGAGTGATAATCAGGAATTTTTTTAGTTTAGTCATGGTCAAAGGTCTGTGCACCTGAACAGTTTTTAATTGCAAACTATTTAATTGCCTCGATTAATTTAGAGCAACAGTTAGGGGTTGTGTGAGTTAAAAGAAAATTATTTTAAGGTTTCCCTCCTACGAGGGGTGAGTCAGCGCCATCTCGGTGAGAAAATACCAAAACAATTTTTCGGTGGGATTGTTTTGTTTTTCTGATATTCCATATTAAATTTCGTATAAAAAGTATTTTTCGTAAAATGAGCTGGATTCTTATAAATAGCCGATGACACCACAAACCTTTCTGATTTCCACAGAATCTATGTGACAAGTGCAAGGGCGTTCGTGTAATTTTTTAAAGTTTTTTTTGAAAAATAATATGTAGGTCATCGCGACGCGCATGAACGGATTAATGAGATTCCCGCTACGATAATCCATGATTTTCGGTAACATGTATTTTTTTAAAGTGCAAACAGTTATTCTTATTCTTATATTTGCAAAAATAACTTTATGCATCGGTTTCAAAATTTTTCTGCCTTCTCAGTTTTTTCCTATTTTTTCTCAATAGTTTTTGCGTTCGAGGTATGGAATACTCCCAGCGTTGGCTACGGAATAACTTTTCAGTTTTCGTGGGTGAACCAAAAATAGACGGTGCACTGGGGGGGTATTCCATACCCCCCAGACCCCCCGGTTTGACATTAACTACATTTCGATCAATATTTGAAATTGTGACAATAAATAAATACGTTTAATCTCAAGACTCAGAATAAAATTTTTTGAGGAGGTTAAACATGAACTAACCATAGTTTCTGTGATTGACTTACAGACTCTTATGTCCACTCGCTGGGAGTGCTCAGCAGCTGAACCAGTAACTTTGGGACCGAAAGCTCTAAATAAATTGTGGGGCTCGTAAACCTTCTTGAAGTTTATAATAGTGGTTGTATACCGGGGGGTCTGGGGGGTATGGAATACCCTCCAGTGCACACTTTCTATTTATCCGCGAATTACTCATGTCAGTAGCCAAGGCTAGAGAGTATTTCATTTCCCCACGATGAAGGCGGTAATTTTTGAAAAATAAAGTATAGGTATTTCTGAATCTTATATGTCTAACACTGACGCGGATGAATAGATTAAAGAGTTTCCCGCTACCATGATCTATTATTTACAAATTAGGGCGACTTTATGACCGCCTTTGATCAAGTGGAGGAGTTATTAATTATTATTATTATTAAAACTAATAATAATAAACAAAAAAATAGTTCTATCTCTCTAATCTAATCTTCTATTCTATCTAACTTTTTTGGCATTTAACCATGCATTTAAGTAGTACAAATTTTTGTAAGGAGATAAAACCGGAAAACTCGTGCAATTTTGGGATCGGGGAAGATAGAAAGAAAAAACTAGATATTGGTTAAAAAAAATTTTCTTTCTCCCAGATTTTACCCCTGCTCCCCAGAAGCATGCACTAGATTCTTTTTCTCGGTGCGATGACGCTGGATTCTGAATTGAGCCCGAATGCAGAACAGCCGGTTCGTCCGGTTAGCAGATAAAAGTTTTGAACATTCAAAAATTGAATACTAAATTTTTGACGGCAAAATATCCCATTCTCTTGCGGGAGGGGAGGTGGTATTTAAACCTTTTCCTACCGCAAATTTCAGGAGTTTGAAAATTAATTAAGTGAAAAAATTTGGAAACCTAAAATGAAAAATTAATCGAGACTGCATTAGCAAGTGGAAACAGTCAACCGGGATTCCCCAAAATCCTCGCTTGCCGTTATGTTATTTTCATAAAAAAAAAATCTTTGAAATATATGACGTCACGATCGGGGGATTCCCTAGTTTTTGGTAAGTGTCCAAATTAACATTAGATACGAAAAGAGGATGATTGGTTCGGGGGGTAAATATCCCTGAAAATCAGAGCGAACAAGAATACTAAAGGAGTTTTAAAGAAATTCCACCGATGTGTACACAATTTTGGGATACTCCGCCCATCAGGTTTGGACTAATGGAGGAATGATAACAAATAATAGAACAAGATTAACAATAATTGTTATATTATACATTTATTGTTGAACATAAATCATATTATGTACCTACCTACCTACATAGAGCTTTTTTATTCGCAAACAAGATTAACGTTAAGACCTAAGCTTACGTTAGGACTCGACTGTTGTTGCATTAACGATAAAAATGATAAAAAATATAAAACACATAAAACAGATAAAAAAATATCAAGATACAAAATTCCTATCTCAAAAATAACAAAAATTATTTTTTTTTCAAAAAAGTTTTTGGGATTGGTGCTTAAAACTATTTAAGATAAGGATATGCTCTCCCGAACTATTTTATCCGAACTGAAATTCATATTCTGTAAAAAAAAAAAATCACTTCACGATTTTCAAGCTGGAGGAAGCTGATCACACACATAATTTCGCAGCCTCTTCACTTCCTTTGCGTAAATCCCACACCAAAATTTACACAATAAAATAATGAAAATTGCCATTATTACAATTGATCGAAAAAATTAAAAAATCTTTCCGACATTTCATCACACATGCAAATTACCTTTCATAGGACTTCAATAAAAATAATTAGTTTCCCAAATTTTTATTTTGTTTGTTCGTCCGAGTGGTGACTAATAAAATAACTTTTCCGCTGATGAATTGGGGTTGCTAAGGTTTCCCAGTTGTAACCCTTGGGGGTAGCGCTTTATAAACAAAAGAAACAAATCAACACATTAAAATATTCATTGAATGAAGGTTGCAGGAAAAATAATTGAATAATTTAGTCGTGAAATGTTAACAAGAATTTCGTTTACCTTTTGTTTTTGACTTACCCACCTCCTGTGTACAGGGTGCAGGTAAATAAAATAGTTCTTATAACACAACTTTTAATTCACATCACAAAACAATTACATTCTAAAAATTTTACATCATAATATAATATAAATTTTCTTACATTGTCTTTATAGGTACAAGAAATTGATCATTTTTGCGGATTTGTCATTAATTAATAAAAATAAAATAATAATAGCAAGAGGCGCCCAAAAATGGCGCGCGCACCTTGAAAATATATAATCGCTCTCTAAAAACTAATAGCTAATATATAATATAATAATTGTATTTGAAAATATAATAAAAATATCTTAACAATAATAAATATACAGTGAGAACCAAAAACTCTTCTATAGTAAAATAGTACCACAATTATTTTGATATGTTACAAAAGTTGTTGCAAAAGAGTATTATTACACCTAAACAAATAAACTTCAACTTTTCCTCTAAATTCTATAACCGTAATATTTAGAGTAGGTAGGGTCACTTAATTTAATACCTATTACATACTAACTAATAAACTACGAAATATGGAATTATACAAATTTTTTAAGGCCACACCATTTCATAATTCTAGGAATTATTGCTGAAAGGGCCATTTTGCTTAAATATAGCCAGCATTCCTGGACGGATACATTTTAATTAATAGGTACTTAAGTACATCTTTTCTTCATTATATTCAAATTTTAATATATAAATTATGCTACATTAATAATCTAATGGAATGAAAAACAATAAACTTCTTGACTTTCTTTTGTACAATTAAGTTATCATTTCGAAATTTGTCTTTTTTGACGACCAGTCGTCATCACCACCAACTCGTCATTCTTTCTTACTCGTCGCATGGTCGATAAAAATGAAAATTATATTCCATAAATTCGAGTCCAAGTTTCGTAGTCGACATTTTACAAATGTTCTAAAATAAATATAAAGAGGTTTTAGAAATTAAATTTGTTTTTATTATTTTTTTATCAGTTTCAGTTTCAAAATTTCGACATCCGTCATTGCACGTCATAGTGTAAATAATTCTTATACAAAAAAAACATGGCAATATATAACGCATTTTTGAAAAAACTGTAATGCAGTTTTGAAAAACCAATACGAATAGTTTCGTGATCGACTGACTGGTTGAGCACCACCGTTGTATTGGAATACTTAATGAGACAGCAAAAATAAAAATATCAATAATATATTGATAAGATAATGGGAGTTACTATCCAAGCGTATCAATGAATCGCATTATTAAAAATTATGTTTGTGTATTAAAAAAATTTCACAACACTTCGCTTGATAAAACCTAAGTACATTAGTCTGGTAATTTAAAATTCAACGCAGAGGCTACGATAGAAAAATAAGCTTTTAAATTGAAACACGCGAACACATTTCGTTCATTACAATAAATTAATATTTCATTATCCGATTGATTTTTCTAGATAATTTCTCGCTTTGTGAGAGAAAAAGGTGTACTTGGTCAGGGATCGAACCCGCGACTGCGGCATAGCAATCCAACACTGTAACTGCTAGCCTGCAATCCCAACAAAATTAAAAAGCGACCTAATGAGGCTGATAGATGAATTAATATTAAAAATCATAACCGGAAATTTAGACCAAAAAGACGCTAGATGTACGATTAAATCAAATCCATGCCAGAAAAATGTAACAGCGATTAATGTATCAAATTTTCTCCAATTAAAGGGAGAAAGTACGTATATTCATAAACAGGAAGTATGATTAGATAACTACTTCCTAAAAGGGATTAAGTACAACTACGATTAATGATTTTATCTATTGAATAAATGCATTTTGGAACAAAACAGGTAATTCAAGTCAAATTGTCATTTCAAAAGATTTCTTACTGAAATGAGTAATTTAAAATTATTAATGATGTGATAATGCGAATTCGCCTGTTTTCGGCCATTGAACAGAAATTTCACGTTTGACACGTAGTAAAATATTAATTTCTTTACAGAGTATTTATAAAATTTATACAGGATGTCTACCACCAATATGCAACAAATATGGTCCGGTTACAATTTGCTAATCTTGGTCCCGTTGGATACATTGCTATGATCTTAATGTGATTATTGTTTTAAAATTTAAAATAAATAGTTCCCAGCAAATCGTATCACAGTGAATGTACACCTCCGACTATTTTCATCGAAAAATTTCTGGCAATACTCTGGGTATTAGCCCGTTCTCGGCCGGAATGTCCGGTTACCGGCCGATGCAATGCCATTTTTCGGCTAAATTTAATCAAATTTTAGCAATATGATAATATTAACATGAATATATTATAAAATATAAAGTTTGTATGTCTGTTCTATCAAAATTCTCCAATCGGAAAGGTCTAACGAAGTAAAACTTTAACAGAAGGTTTTTCTACATACAACATCGGCGATCTATCTCCCTTTTCTGACGTAACCCTTCTCTAATTGGTTCATTTTAAGTTTAATTACCAAGCTAATAAAATCGGGAAGTCGTGGGAGACTGAAGAATCAGTGCGGCCTGCAATCTGGGTAATTGAACTGCACACAAATCAGGTAACGAAAAATCGTTGAGTAATAGACATTACTATAATTGGATTATCCATTAGTTTTCGAGAAAACAGCACTTTTAAATCGAAATTTTCCATTGTTTAACATGGGAGTACATAGAAATTGCAAGTCACGGGGTTTTCTGTCAACGGTACGTGTACTTTGATACTTACAGGCGTGTCAGAATGATTGCAAAGAATTTATCATATTACTATTGAAAATCGTTGAGTATTACTATATTCTTGCCAAAGTACAACGAAAAAGTGCGATTAAAACCTGCAGCGCATATAAAACCATTTCGGAAGAAGCGGCATAGGTAATAGCAGGTATTCTACCTCGCCGAGTGCGGGCTACCCAGTCGAGGTGGGTAGAGTTCAGGGATGTTTTTAGTGAGTTAAGCGCCATCCAAAACGGCCCAGAGCGCAGCGGAGAGCTGCGTAGGGTCAGTTTTGGCTTGCACAACCACGGCAAATCACGGATCCACCGTAAAACGAAATGAATAAATTACATTAAATTAATTTGGCTCCTCCCACTAATTTATACATCCGATTTTACATGTATAATTTTCAATTTTTAAAATATTCCACGGAAATTTTTTGGTATATAGGAAAAAGTGAAATTCGTGGTACAGATTGACTGACAGACCCCTGAAATTATTTCTTTTTTGTTGAATCTCGTTAATCCATTCAAACTTGGCATTTTAGATTTTTGAATCGACATTATAAAATCATCCAGGAAAAAAGGTTATAAATTAATTTTATTGTATAGTAAGTTTATTAAATTTAATAACTTCCACAAATTAATAATAATTTATATATTTTCAGTTATTTATGATTTTCATAGATATTAATTAAATTAATAGCAATGTAAATTCAATATTATATAAATAGCTTTAATGTAATGGGATAAAAAATTGGACATCAGTTAAGCGTGACCTACATAATGTATTATCATCCATTGGTTTGTCCAACTGGGCCACATTTTAATTTAAAAATTGTAATTTTGATAATTTAATTCAATAAATTCGTAATTTTTTTTTGTTACCTATACATATTTTTTTAAATATTTATGTTTCGAACCAAAAGGCTATTTGTTTGCAAAAACCGTCAGGCGATTGTAGCCTTTTTTAGGAGCGCTGACTGCCAGACCTTACTTCCAGGACGAGTCTACAAGCTTCAGATGTGGAAAATATTTTTTTTTACTAACTGCTTTAAATAACTCTTCCTTTCGACGTCTTGAGTATTTTACCCCCTTGTAGTTATCTTATGTCAAATTTAATAATAAAATTCTCGTCCAAACTTTGATAATATAAAATTAATTATTGAGCTTAGTGGACTAAAATCAAACTCAGTTTTTACGAAGTCGACGTTTCGAAGACTTTATGTCTTCATCTTCAAGACTAGAAGAGAAGCAACGTTACAATAAATAAAACCATTAAAACGCAATATTGCGTTTAAGACATAAAGTCTTCGAAACGTCGACTTCGTAAAAACTGAGTTTGATTTTAGTCCACTAAGCTCAATAATTAATTTTATATTATGTCAAATTAAATAATACCACATAAATAAACACCTTAAGGAAACGATGGGTCTCCACCGGACGCAAAAACAAGAGATGTCTGGACACAGGTCCAGGAGGACCCTCAGGCCATACTCGGAACCTTAAATAAGTACGAAGCAATTGGAGAGCTTCCGAAGATCTGGAAACAGGTAATCCTTGTTCTCTTGCGCAAGTGAGATAAATCCTTAGAACTCCCTGAGTTCTGAGAAAAACATGGGCAAACTGGTGGACTAAGCGAGAAACAATACGGGTTCAGAAAAGAACGATCCACTGTGGATGCGATATTAAGACTTGTACGAGAAGCAAGGAGGGAGAGAGAAGGAACATGCGCACGAGGAAACTGGTCGTTCTTCTCACATTCGACGTTAGAAACGCCTTTAACTCTGCTGGGTGGAGGTTCATAGTACAGGAGTTACAACATCGGAAAGTCTCCTCGGGCTTGATAAATATAGTGAAAGATTACCTCTCGGAAAGAACTCTGCTGATACAAGAAGTACTATATAAAGGTGAAATGGAGATTACCAGCGGCGTTCCACAGGTTTCAGTCTTAGGACCCCTCCTGTGAAACATAATGTATGACGGCATTCTGAGGCTCCACCTTCCCGACGGAGTGCGATTGGTGGGGTATGTGAACGATGTCACAATACTAGCTGCCGCAAAGACCAAAGAGAACCTCCAAGCGATAACAAAACAAGGAATCGATCAGATATTGCAATGGACCAAAAGCAAAGGCTTGCAGATGGTCCCCGAAAAGACGATGGCAGTAATGTTGACAGGCAGAAGAAAAACAGGAGAAGTAAAGTAAAGAAGTACACCATCTAGCCCTCGAAGAATGCGACATTGCTGGGGGGTGAGTTTGGACAGATGCCTTACCTTTGCACCGCAAATCAACGGTCCAAGATCCATCAAAAGGAAGCTAATGGCAACGGTCGTACAATCCGTCATGTTGTATGCCGCACCGGTTTGGACACGAACCATGAGAGTTAAAAAGAGACCGAAATATTCTTGTCAAAGTAGAACGAAAAAGTGCAATTAAAACCTGCAGCGCATATAAAACCATTTCGGAAGAGGCGGCAATGATGATAGCAAGTATTCAACCAATTGAGCTTTTGGCCAACGAACAACAGGCAAATTACGAAATGGAAAGGACTTCAAGAAAGAAGGCTGCGTAGGGAAGCCATGCTTTGCAATTCTCGGCGCAACCATGGAGTAGGGTTTTAGTCAGTAGGACACTCCCCCCCCTGCTCATTGGGGAGAGCATATGCAAGGTTTCTCTACTTCCGACTGACAAAAAAAAACTACATAGGCATATGATGAATTAGTTTTACATACATATCAGTTCGTTCTCGGTGGTTATTTGGTCTGCATAGTATGGTATCCGAGTACCTTCAGCAGTTGTTTGGCTAACTTACTAAGCCAATGACCGTCTCCGGGGAGAGTCTAAAACTCTCGGAGGGCACGTAAATCCAGCGGTCCCCCTGGATTGATAATTGCCGCCATCAACTATTAAAAACAGGGTTACAGGCATTCCCCAACTTGGATTAAGCACCCGTGGGGTCTAAATGCTTAAAACCTGTCTCTCTGAGAAAAAAGCTGATTGTCCTGCAGTGGACAGGAAAGGCTGAGAAGAAGTATGGTATGCAGTGCATATACCTTATGAATTCTAGGTTTGAAGACTCTTCTAGCAGGCGACTTTTTTCTAACCAAACTCACATTTTCTCGTATCATGGTTATTTCAAGATGAAATAAATGCCAGTAAAGCAGTAAAAATGTCAGTATCGACCAATGTGAGGATCAAACTCACGATGTCTCAAGTATGAATTGGTAAATTATGTGCATTGACCAAACATGCACTAATTCGGCGTGTCTGTTTAACACTATTTAACTTGAGTTAGGACTGCTACACCCTTAAGTGACTGTATGTCTTAGCATTACTTCAAAATTGACATCGTCGAGTATGGGTTCTGGAGAGACAGAGACAGTTGCGTAGAAACCTGAGGGTGAGAGCTGTAATTCAATATTACCTTTTAGCAATTTTAAGCAATTACATTGTACAAGTGGAAACACCACTTGGTTAAACTTTTTGTTTCCTAAGTTTCTCTTTAGGGGTAAAAATGTTTTAAGAAAAAAAAAGTTTGTCGAAGGTGGATGTCAGAACTTCTAAATAGTGACATCAGCGCAAAAAACAAAATTCAAGCTTGTTTTTGTTGTTGAAAAGTTCAGAGAACCTAGAGAGTTAAGGGTATCGGTAGGGTCAACTAAAGACCTTCGAAAGCAAAACATTCGTCAAATTTAAAACCAAATCAATAAATAAAATGATTAAAAATAAGAAAACCTACTTGAGATTGCCTCAGCGCCGCACGGTAAGTCATAATCTTCGACTGAAATCCAACCATGTCGACTTCAAACACGATGCTCTGCGAACTAATTTGTGGATTACGAAGATTTTCGTTCACCTTATGTGGCGCTTCTTTATGATTTTGATTGTAACGCATTGTTCCTGGCAACGGACACTCGTGCTGTTTGTAATCGTTATAACAATGATCCAATTCTTTTAAGTTAGCTTGTAAGGATCTAAAAGTACAATTTTTATTTCTAATAAGAACAATTTCAATGTCCTACCCACCTAAAAATTAAATTGACATACTCGTCGGGCATGTACTTGGAAATAGGAACGTGATAAGAAAAATTGAACAAACTGTTGCCGTTATTGTGCAATATGTACTGGTGGTTTAGAGTGACATTAAAATGTTTCCCTTGTACGGTGATAGTAAACAAGTGATCATCTAACGAATCATATGTGTTATCTTGATCGCTCCAGTCGTCGGTGTCTCGCTTCTGTCTTTGTTGTTTATCAATATTATTGGTGTGAAAAGGTTTGACAATCTTATTTTTGTCTATGTTCAATAAGCTGCCTTTTGTGTGATTGTGGTGGTGCGCTTGCCTTTGTATTCGGTCACCAAACATTGCCGAATCCAATTCTTCAGAATTTTGTAGCAGAGGAGTCACACAGCAGTAAACCTTAACAAAGAATAAATTTACAATTGTTTTTAATGTCAAATCGAGTAAAAAGTTACCTGACACAAAATGCTTCCATTTTCTAATTCGGGTTCCAGCCCCAAACAATCGGGAGGTCGGCCTATTATGTGAGAAGATCCTTTCATGCCACCAGAAGAGTCAAGACTAGGCTTTACGAGTCCTGGAAGAAATACAAAATAATATTTTTTACTTAATTATATAGGTTTTAGTCTCACTAACCCAGCTCCTTGTAAGGTATCGCGCTTTGTTGGGGATAAATGGTTTGCCATGTTTTTGGTTTGATACTTTTTTGCGGCCGCTTCGTCGACACAGATCGATGAGACGATTGTAAACTCGCTTGCGTCAGTTGCGTGTGACGCGCCGCTTCCATGAGATACAAGGTAGTGATTGCGGCCAAACTAAAAAATAAAACTGTTGCTCAAACATTCGATTCATAAGCTTACGTTTGACCTACCAAAACGCCATAATTAAAACTAAAACCACGATTATTATCTGAATAAATTTATTTGTACATAACTCCTGATCCTTCTGACAGTCGTGCTGATTTTTATAACACTTTTGAGGGTGCATTTGTTTGCTGCTTGCTGAAATAAAGAAAAGTCGTTAAAGAAGATTATTTTAAGTCAGTTATGAAACATGGAAGGAAGATCATTTACCTGTGCTGTTGGATTTTAAGCTGTCTCCACGCTTCAGTTTGGTCAATCTACGATTGATCCTTTCCAATTGATCAATTCTGGTCTCTAAATTACCCGTCACTTTACATAATTCTTTCACCGCACCGATATTCTCCATAAAAATTCTTTCCTGTAATGATTGACCGTTAGTGTCGTACTAGACTTTCACTTCATTCGACTTACCTTATTTACGACTAGAAAATTATCTATGGACATGCCGTTGTCCAGAATGAGATTACCCGCCGGACTTACCGCTTCGGGTAATATTTCGGCTACCTCCTGCGCAATCACGCCCGTATCACAATGCTCTTGCAGTCTGTTTAACTGCGACGCAAAATTAGGCTCGTACTCGTACCTAACAACGCGCAACCGCTGCACGTTCCTCAACTGTTCCGCAGTATCACATTCGACTATGTTCTTCTTCGCTCTAATATCACTGGGTTGTATAATATGGCCGGTTATTTTCAAGTTACCATGCACCACAAGAGATTCGTCTGGACGGTCGGTGTTTATTCCCACTTTACCAGCATGAAAAATGGATTCCTAAAGAAAAAGTAAATGGTTCTATTTAACGAAATTAGCATTTTAAAATAAATTAAACCTGTGTTTGTCCTTTTTGCCAACACAATTCCACGTCGTTTTCAAACTGACCAGGATTTGAAGCCTTGAATGGAAAAAGGTGCTTTATTGAACAAGAAAAAATTTTTCTTAAAGTCAAAAATACTCACTCTCACTATAATTTTTTGACTCGCATGGCTAACGATCTGAAAATTTCCATTACTGGTGTGTGCGTGAAGTCCAACTACCAACTGCAGAAAAATCAAATTAAATATTTTTTAAATATTTCAGTAGAAGAGGTACCTACCTGAAAGTATCTTTGTTCGGGATTTGGCTTCCCCTTCTTTCGCATGTTATTGGATGTGGTTTCGCTGAAATGTAATCTTCCAACTGTTATTTTTGTAACTTGCGAATTTACCAATTCAACCCTAAAAAAATAGACAAATAAAAACGGAAACCTTGTGATGGATTAGAAAAACTTACAACACCGGATGAAATGGCTTTTTACTCCGATCGCTTTGACTTTGTTCCACCCGAATTGTCTGAGTGGGACAATCGTATTTCACTCCGTAGAAGTGTAGGTGAAAACTGGAAATTTTGTGAAAACCTTCCGTCGTTTTGACGAATTGAGGATCACCCATTACTTGTACGTGGCAGGTTATCTGTAAAACAAAAAAATGAAACAGGTGTCGAGTGTCGGTTGGAATCACCAAGATGTATTTACCTGAAAATGGTTCTTCTTCTGACAAACAAACGCATCGTCCGCGTTTGAGAAGTTAAAACCTTTATCGGCATCAACACGATAATGTGGAAGAGCCCTTAAATATAAAAAAATGTTTACGATAATCACGCAACGCCAGCACCAAGGCTATAACTTACAACTCCGTGAGATTCTGATCGCACAAAACATGCCAAGAGCTTTGTTGAAACGCATTAAATCGTATACACTGATATTGAGATTCTGACAGACATCCTTCAGATCCAGCAAAATCGTCATCGATCGACGTAGACATGGGTCCGGGTGGACTCAACTGGCTCGGAGCGCAGTTTTCTAAAACAAGCACGCTTAGAATTGGCAAATACAAACTAAACAAGTTCAAACCTGGTTCGCTTTTTACGCACGGGCTCTCTTGCGACAGTTTCCTCTTCTTACTATTCGGAACGTTTTGTAAATTCGTGTAGACCGTCTGAATCCCGTCGATGCTGTTTTCGCAAATCACCGTATCCAAATTTTGTCGCTGAGGTAATTGCATCTCCAGGTTGGCGTTAAAACCAAGATGCAACAACTGGTTCTTGTCGAATTCGGTGTTTTTAACCAAAAGTAAGTCGTTTCCATTTCGACGATTTTCAGTTCGGGTGCAATTTTCGAGTAGAACCGAACGATCGTTAAAATTTTGGTTGGCGTCTGAATTGCTGTGGATTATTATCGGACGATTGTGTTCGGATATGCTGGGATCGGTTAATAAAATTCGGTCTTGTAGTAAATTCGAGTCTGCGTGTACGTTTTCTTGAAGTATTCGACTAGTTAATAAGTTGGCGTTATTTCTTAAGTCATCGTTTACTAAAATACGATTATCTTGGAGTATTGTTCCGTTATCGAATAATTGAGATTCAGAGTTTTGATCCGTTACCACGATATGAGATCCCAAAATCAAATTGTCACTTAGCATAGGATTGAGAAGATTAGATTTGTAGAGCGGTTGTCCGAGTGATGTATAAATTGTTTCTGACGAAGTTATGGGCGGATCGCAACTGTCTTGAGGGCTGTAAGGATGTTCCGAGCTGCTGTCCGGAGGACTTTCGGGTAACGAATGGCTGTTGATAAAAAAAATATGAGCACCTGCTTTCCGAAACATGTTTCCTTTACTTACCCAGGTGGTCGTTTATTTTCCACTATCACATTGAGAAGTTTGCCTGCGGAAGGGAGAGGAGGTGTGGTGGAATTGAGAGATTCGCTGAAGTAACTTCCATTTCCTTGGCTGCCTTCGCTGTTAATGAAGGCTTCCAATTGGGAAAAATCCAAAGCCTCGTTATCGATTCCTCCGACAAAATCGCCCCTACCTAAACCAAAACATTCATATTTAGTTTCTGTCGAATACTGGCAAAATTTGTAATAATTTACTTTATAAACTGCACTCAATTATTTAAACAAATTTGCACAAATAACTGTATTTTCAATTTTTAGTCGCAATATTCAATTTGTAAATTAGAAAATACCGGAATCTACTAATTTCTTTAATGGGTAATAATTTTCAAGAATAAGATTTTGCATATTATTTCGTTCAAGTGTAAAAAATATGTCGGTTTTCAATGGAAAATGATAACAGGCAAAATCAAATTAAAAAAGTATTATTAATATAAATTTAAAGTTTCTTTGAAATGAACTGCAAGATATAAAAATGACTTCAAAAAAGTCCACGCACACGGACGACGGATAACGGTCACACCAAGTTAAATAAAAGCTTTTAAAAAAAGGGATACAGGGGGGTAACCCCCCCGCTTGACCCATTAAAATCCACAAAATTTAATATGGAAATTAAATTCACAAGGCAAATTTTTGTACACTTGATCACTTGAAAAGATTTTCGAAACAGTTTTGAGGATTTTGCTCTGGATTGCCTAAAGATTTCTTTTCAAAAAAGTTAAAAGAGCAAATAAAAATTCATCTATAATATTCCTAAGATTTCCTGTGATTCCCTAAATTTTCTACATTTCTTCGAATTTCCTAAATTTTGTTTAAAATTTCTTAATATTTCTTATGATTTGCCTTCATTTGTACACCCAATTTCGCCAGTGATTCCCCCTCGGTTGCAGGTTAAATTTCTTTAAACCAAAAGGATCAACAGCTGCTTGTTAGGAAAGGAAATACAGGGAACCGGACAAATAGGCGCCGCCGAATAGGCGCCGCCGAAAAGGCGCCGCCGTATAGGCGCCAACCATATAGGCGCCGGTCCATATAGGCGCCAGCCATATAGGCGCCAACCCAAATAGGCGCCGAACCAATTAGGCGCTAGCCAGTAAGGGGCCAGTCATATAGGCGCCGAGCTATTTAGGCGCCAAATTTTTTAACTATTGTCTTACTTCTGTTCTTACTTATTATATTGTTTTAACATTTGCCTAATATTCTCGTATGACCAAATAGTGTACTACTAGTTTAAGGTCCGGCTTTAGAAACTAGTTAAAAAATGTAACTATATTTTCAAAAATTAACCAATAGAAGACGTCGATTAGCATATTTGAATTTTGTCTACTCTGAACCCAAATTAAAAAATTTAACTAAATTTTTAAAAATTAACTAATATATGCATTGTTACCAAACAAACACACAAGGACTTATGTAAAAATGATAAACCTTTTAAAAGAAGTAGAGCCGAATTTAAACCCTGCCAAGATATCGTGCGATTTTGAATTAGCGGCTATGAATGCATTCAGAGAAGCATTTTCTAACTCTGAAATTTTAGGATGCTTTTTTCATCTGGTGAAAAATATGCGAAAACATTTGGGAGATCTTCATTTATTGAGGCGCTACAATACTGAAGGTGATTTTGCTTTAGAAGCGCGAATGGTGACTTCCTTAGCCTTTGTACGCATCGAAGATTTGGATACTGCTGTTGATGCGTTATCGCATGAGCTTTGTCCCGAGTTACAACAATTGCTTCAATGGTTTGAGGACTCTTATTTAGGGCGACCACTCCGCAGAACTGATGGAAGAGGTCGGCCTATATTTCCTCCGGAAACATGGTCTGTTCATGCAAGAGTTCTGACAGACACGGATCGAACTAACAACCACGCCGAAGCAGCTCACCGACGTTTGCAATGTGAGCTGTCAATGGACCATCCGACGATTTGGAAGCTGATTGATTCTTTCAAACAAATTCAACGCGGTAGAGATGTTTTCTATGAACAACTAAATGCTGGAGCTCCTCCTCCAAAGAAAAAAAGAAAATATATTACTGCCGATGACCGCATCAAGAATTTGGTATTGGACTACGATAATCGGAATATTATAGACTTTCTTCGCGGTATCTCACATAATTACTAAACTAAAAGACTACAACTACAACACAACATGAATTTTAAATGAACAAAAATGATAACAAAATTAATTTTAACTGGGATTTTAATTTAAAATTTAAAAAAAAATATTTGTGCGCCTAAATAGCTCGGCGTCTAAATGGCAGGCGCCTAATTCACCCGGCGCCTAAACGGCTGGCGCCTAATTCACACGGCGCCTAAACGGCTCGGCGCCTAAATGACTGGCGCCGAAACGGCAGGCGCCTATATGGATCGGCGCCTATATGGAGCTGCGCCTATATGGCTGGCGCCTAAACGGCGGCGCCTTTTCGGCGGCGCCAATTCGGCGGCGCCTATTTGTCCTAGACCCGGAAATACAGGCTTGACTTCCCCTGATAATGTATTACTATTTAACTACTGACATTTTTAAAATAGTGAAAAAGTAGATTTTTGATCGTAAAATCTATAACAAAAAAATAGATACTTTTTCCACAATACATATCCAAAAAAGTAACGTGACGCTACCGCAGAAGCAGCATCTTCAGCGCTGCACATACGTGCAGATGCGGAGGTGACGTCCGCACCACGTCGGCATTGACGGATTCGCATTCGTAGAAACTTTTTACTTATGTTTAATGAAGCTCTTCAGATGAAGCAGGTATCGGCATTATATTATTTTTTTGACTTTTCTACACATTTCGATAGAAGGAGAGGCAATCACCCCTATGGATCCCCCCTGGATCCGCCACTGCTATTACTACAAAGAGATTTCTCATCGTCGGGCACAAATTAACAAGCAATGATGTAGTTGAGTAGAGGGTAGTTGATGTGAAAAACTAGGGGGGGCTTAGCCCCCAAAATCACAACTAACCCCTCCCAAAATTTTTCAGGTTTTCGGATAGGGTTCCGCCAAAATAAAATTCAAAATAATTAATTATTAAAAATTTATAAAATAAAAAAAAAGATATTTAACCTTAAAAGAATCCTCGAAGGTTTAAGGTTTGTCAAAATAAAAGAAAAGTTGTGAAAACCGCAGAAATATGGAAGAAAATTACTAAATAAAATAATCGGTCAGGACCGCCATCGTCACTTTGTCGTCGCCATTTTGCCGACGGCCAGAGGCGGATGGGCTGATCGGGAATGTTATATACAAACTATATTTTACAGAAAAATTGTTATTAATTATTATCCATATTATTTAAAATATTAGAATTAATCGGCCGTTTCAACGACTTTTTTCTCGAGCTGGTGACGTCGAGCCATCCGCCCCTACCGACGGCCGTTTATTAATCAATAAAATGTTAAATATTTTTCTTGTTGGACCCAAAATATGTTCACTTATGTTCTTCAATTTAAATACCTATCTTTTAATTTAAAGCCTTTTACCTCCTTTATTTATTGTTGTTTTGTATTATATTTACAGCCGAAGTAGAACCACTAATATTATTCGCCACGTTGGATACTTTGTCAATTAAAAATTCATAATTTTAATTTAGTAATTCTATTTTGATTTTAATTTTTTACAAAAATCTGAGGGGGATTTCTCCATTTGTTGCCCATGCTGAAAACGGGGATAAAAAGTGTTGTCTATTTGTCGATAAACACCCTGTATGCATTATGTTGTCACATAATATAGAAAATGTTAAATGATAATCGTTGAACTTGATTGGCGTCATCGGTTGTTGTTGTTAAATCAATAAAACAAAGATTTTGCTATTTACCTGTAACCACGGTTACGATAAACTATATCGATATAAAGAAACTTCCCCTTAAAATTAATGTATTTTTATGCGTTTTCTGAATTTCGACAAATTTAAGCTTGCCAACAGACGCAAAAAAAATTGAACTTCCAGTTTCGTCGAAGACGAAATCGCTTCATTTAGCAACGAGCACGTGTTGCGGTAAATTTTCTGTAAAAAATCAACAATCCGTTTCGAACGATTAGGCGTCGAAAACGTTCAATCCAGATTTTTAGGTCACTTTTGCTAAGAATAAGGGGGATCCCACACGTAAAACTTCTTCTAAACTGTATAATCCGCGATATCTAATTTTTCATTCGAAACCAATTAAAAGTAAAAATAAAGAAGAAACTGCAATGCAATAGACGCGAATCATTGAACAAATAATGCAAAAACGCGTAGCTTATTAGAGCATTTCGATAGAAATGCTTTTACCATTTTAAAAACTTTTTCGAAAAGAAAGATTTCTTTCGTCGTACTTTCATAAACGTCTGCATATTGAAAATTGCAAGTAAAATAACAAAAAATAATAAAGTTTACCTTGCAGAAGACGCAATTTTTCCCTGCGCTCCTCCATGTTCCAACAATATTCCATAATTTTTGGTCACTGTAACATTTTCTAGTATTTAGCCGAAAAAATGAACTAATACTTCCAACTCTCGAACTTTAAACCACATTTTCCAATGCCATCGGACGAGGAACCGGAAGAGCGAGCGTCGTTTTAATTTAAAATTTCGAACGGTCCACAAGAAAAAATTAACAAAACAACTCAAGATGTAACAAGTGCTGGCACTATTCAATAGTAAATTTAATAAAATATTTAACAAGTTAAATGCTATTTATCCCCTCTTTAGTTGCTATAGTTACAATAAATAGAGGGGCCATGTACAAGAATATAAACCAAATACATAAGGCCATCAACATCTATTTTAAATATTATATTGAAACGGAAACACTCGGAAACAGATAAAAAATGAATAACGAAACTTCTCGGATCCAAAATTTTCAAAACAAAAAAACAAAAAAATTTGTTTTTCTAAAAGTGAAAATCGAAAACAACTGAACACGAAATCTCGTCTCGATCAGCTTTTGTTTTTTATTTTAAAACAAGAAAAATGAAATTTAACGACTTCTTTTACCAGCAACTGGGTGAAAAATGTTTAACGTATTTTGTAACAATGCCCCATTATATTTTAATAAAAACAAAAAACGATAAAACAAAATAAGTTTGTTTATATCAATTGTTCCAGAAAATTATTAATTAAACATTGATGTGGATTTTTTTGGAAATGTTTATTATGCGTTTGTTTTAGCAAAAATTATTTCGATTGTGTTAATCATGCTTATGTAAAAAATTTATATATTACATAAAAATGGAGCGGCCAATCGGAAAGCGTTATCGATTTAACTTCCATGTTATTGGCTACATTTTCATCGTCGTCCTTGTAAAAAATCCAATTGAAAAATTCTCTCGAAGATGGATTTGGAAACGGAAATTTTACAATTAATTGTTTGAATTTTATATAATTATTATTATTTAAAAAATAAAAATTGCGCTAGCAGTTAGAGCTTCGGTTACTTCGGCGTCTGAGAATACATTTGGAACCTCTAGTCTCTTATTACATCTTTGAGAAATCTTTTTGTAATTTTAGGCCAGCGTTGAAAAAACGTAGACACGAAGACAGCGACGCTAATAAAATTACCCTGCTTGAACGCTTAATTTACGAAAAATATTTATTTTTTTAATGTTTTATTTGCGTGTTTGTTGATTTATAAAGGATGACAACTAGTTTGATCAATAACAAAACTTCAACTTAACAGATTAACGTTCTCATCATCTTTTCGTCGTGTGCGGTAGGGTAACGCCATATTATACAGTGTGTTTGATGCAAAACACTTGAAAATTATTGTAATAATAAAGTTCAAAAGTCGAATAATGAATGCAATTGAGTGATTCACCGAATAAAACACCCAATACGTTACTGCAAAATAAGGAGGCGTCTATGCACAAAGTCAGCCCTAGGAGCTTGAGATTGAATTTTTATAAAAAAATCATATTTTATGCTATTAAGTTCTCTATTTTAGTGGAGCTCGTAGGGATTTTAACATAATAATATGTATGAATCCGAGGAAAGTTTAAAACTTTCATATAACCGTCTCAGTGCTTCGGAGGGTACGTAAAGCTTAACTTTAGACGACTAAACTAAACTTAAATTAAAATGCATAAAGCAAAGTGCACATTTAGCAAAATAAAAATAAAAACACGCCATGAAACGGGAAACCTCATTAGTTTTTGTATAGAAATTAAAACGAGCGAAGTGTTTTGTAAAGATATATAAAATTTCAATGAAAAATCAGAAAAAGATACTTAGGAAATGAGATTATTGTGTAGGAAATTCCTTGAAAATAATAATAATAAGTGGCTGTTTGATCCCATTATCCGCTGATTTTTTAAACTAATTAAAGTGGCCGGTTCCTAGTCAAAATGATCACAATAACCGACTGATAACATTATCCGTGATCACATTAAACGGAATCTACTGTACCTACATTAAATAAAATGTTATTGATTTAAATTGAAATAATGCAACCGATTAAATTAGAACACAATCAACTGAGTGGTGCTTCAAATTTAAAAAATTTAGAAATATATTTTTAAAAGATAACTTTGATAAGAATAGAAATGTTACACAATTTTGCTTTTTAAATTTTCAACAGGACCGAACAAAAAAGTCAAGTGCCGTTGCCGCCTAAATAAAAATTACAAACTCTATGAATGGATGCGAATGAATGGATTAACGAGAGAATAAGTCTCTGAAAACATGCTGGCATTTATTAAATAATTTTGATAAAATATTGCACGAAAGCA
The DNA here is from genome assembly GCA_949152465.1 of Cantharis flavilabris. NCBI lineage: Eukaryota > Metazoa > Arthropoda > Insecta > Coleoptera > Cantharidae > Cantharis > Cantharis flavilabris. The sequence goes on from OX424438.1 coordinate 9,089,661, forward strand.
TTATTTCTTATTGTAGCGTGTGAAGCTGCTATGATCTCTTCAACGAGTATTCAAGAAATGGTATGTGCATTCCAGTAGAACAGGACTGTGTGAGGGCAAAATACAGCAAAAAATATTAGATTAATTTAGAAGGTTAACCTTCCGATTAGTCTTCCCAGGTTGCAAACAGCATGAATCGCTTTGGTTTGAGGTGCTATACGTCGGATTGCAAAATTGACAATGAATAAAAAAAATATTAACAATTTAATCAGTGGCGTAGCCTGGATTTCCGCCCCCTATTTTGGCAACTAAGCAAAAAAAGCATTTATTATATTATTGTATTAGATATCTATTTTATTAACCCAGATATGCCTAATGTCCTATACATAGGACGCCTATATTAACTACAAATACGGCTCCCCCGGCACCCTAATATTAATAAAATGTATTGAACTGGATCATTATAGTGTGCCCTTAGTTTGGTGAAGTTGTGCGACGTTTATTATTTCAAATCGTAATTCTGTGAGTGTTAGAAATTGACAATTTTAAAATAAAAAAATTATAATTTTATTCTGAGTGTTTTATTCTGTGGCCCTCCACAGAAGTGCCACTTGGGGCATTTTCCACCCTTGCCCCCCTACGCTACGCTACTGAATTTTATGAACAAAAAACCTAACTTTTTTTGGTTTTTCTCAAATATCTCGAAAACTAAGCAAGATAGAGTAGCAAACTATAGGGACTTTTTTGTAGAGCGTAGAATTATTTACTGATTTTTTAGTGATTTTTTTCAATCATTTGGAATGGAATTAAAAATCCGAAAAAAATCACACATCGTCTGAGAACTTCAAAGAATATTTTTCATGGTGCAACCGATTGTTTTATACATTTTTTTGTTTATTTGTAGCTCTATAAACAAACGAATTTGACTTTTTGCATTAATCTCGGTTTTTTGCTGTTTTCAGGTCTCAGAATTTATTTCAGACAAATCTTATCATATGCACCTCGTAAAGAACAAAATTTGAAATAAAAAAGAACTCCCGCATTTTGTTGTACGACCAACGCTGATTTTTTTATTGACTCGTCAAGTTATCCCATATTGTGCACAGCAATTTATTATTATTAACTAAGTAAAAAAATGTGAAAATTTATTGAAAATGGCTTTGGAATAATTTATTGATCAATAATAATACGAAAAATCACCTGAATTTTAATGAAAAATAATTATTTCAGTGTAAAACAAGCGTTACCCGACTTGTAAGCAAATCTCCGCTACGCCACTGGAATTCAGCAGTAATTTTATAAGAATCTCATCAGAAAAAAAAAGTTTAAAACAATTGTTTTTTATTATACCTAGCTTTTGTTCGATATTCTCAAATATTCACCAAAAACAAAGTTAGCGTTAATGAGCGAGTCCGATCCTGTGTTTAAATTATTTGCACACGCATGCGGAGTAATGTAGATCCCCCAACCCAACTTTCGAAGATATTTAGGGTAAAGTTCAATTTTTTTTTAGACAGACATTTCGATCAACACACAAAGTATAAACAAGTGCTAAAATGTTACGAATAATAAAAAGTGCGCAAAAATTGAATAATCTACGCCCGATCACCGCCAACTTTGCAAGGTATTTGAAAATAAACAACTTAAATTTTTGTAAACGTCAACGTCATATTTTTGAATAATAACAATTTACTGTTACGTCAAAAATTTTGAAAATTTTACAGACATCTAGCAACCGCTGCGCAGCCAAAATCGACATCCGATCCGGTGGAGAAAGGAGCTCCAGCGACAGAGAACCTGTCGTTCATCGTTAACCTTTTTCATGGACAACTAGAAGGAAAAGAAGTCTTTCCCTTTCCTACCCCTTTAAATGAGGACCAACTAGACACCATTCGTATGTTGGCCGATCCTGTCCAAAAAATATTCGAGGTTGGGTAACATTTCTACCTTTTCTAAAAATATTGAGTGCAAAGTTCACTTTCTATAATCTAAAAGAATTTGTTTGTTTATTAATTATTGTTATACCATTATTACAGGAAGATAACGATCCTTTTAAAAACGATAAGGATGAAAAGATTGATTCAAAATTCCTATCCAGTTTGTGGGAACTTGGATTTTTCGGTTCACAAGCACCCATCGAGTTAGGAGGTTCGGGTTTAAATAATACTCAATTGGCACGTTTAGCCGAAATCGTCGGCGAATTCGACTTAGGTTTGTTAAGTGAAAAAATAATTTTAAGCTGAACTTAAAATTCTCTGTATATCTAGGTGTTGCCGTCACTTTGGCAGCGCATCAATCGATAGGATTTAAGGGAATTTTGCTTTACGGTAATCCCCAACAAAAGGAAAAGTATTTACCAAGGGTAACTTCTGGTGAATTTGCTGCATTCTGTTTGACGGAACCAACGGCTGGTTCCGATGCGAATTCTATTAGGTCGAAAGCTGTACTGTCACCAGATGGTAAACATTACATATTGAACGGTTCGAAAATATGGATTAGTAATGGTGGTTGGGCGGAAATTATGACTGTGTTTGCACAAACTCCGATTACGGATCCAAAAACAGGAGTAGTAAAAGATAAAGTTACGGCGTTTATTGTTGAAAGGGGATTTGGTGGTGTGACAAGTGGTCAACCAGAAAAGAAGATGGGTATCAAAGGTTCGAACACCACAGAGGTAATTCTTTGTTTGAAGAAGCAATGTAAATGGTTTTGCTGCCGAGTAAACTTCGATTTTATAAAATCTGCTTTCTTTGATTAATTTCCTCGGCAAAACCAATGAGATCCAAATATTCAATGGTTCTTTTTAGGTATTTTTCGAAGACGTAAAAATTCCGGTAGAAAATGTGTTGGGCAGTCCAGGTGAAGGTTTCAAAATCGCAATGAATATTTTAAACAACGGTCGATTTGGCATGGCCGCTTGTATGTCTGGTACAATGCGAGGTTGCATAAAAAAAGCCGCCGATTTTGCTAAAAACCGTGTACAGTTTGGAAAAACAATCGATACTTACCAAGGAGTTCAGGAGAAGTTCGCACGAATGGCGATGTATCAATACGTAACCGAATCATTGGCATACATGATTGCTGGAAACATGGACAAAGGATCCACAAATTACCACTTGGAAACTGCCGTTGCCAAAGTAATAATATAATCTTTTTGCAATCGGATTCGAGCAAATATATATTTTTTGCAGATTTTCTCGTCCGAGGCGGCTTGGTATGTGTGCGACGAATCAATTCAAATTTTGGGCGGCATGGGTTTTATGAGAGAAGCCGGTTTAGAACGCGTCCTGAGAGATTTGCGTATTTTTAGAATTTTTGAAGGCGCCAACGACATCCTCAGGCTTTTTATCGTTTTAACTGGTAATGTTTTCTTATCCTGGCTATAACTTTTTTAATTTTTTTGTAATGTAGCCGTTCAAAACGTTGGCGGACATTTAAAAGAACTTCAAAATGCCCTGAAACACCCCACCGAAAATTTGGGATTGATTTTGGGCGAAGCTTCGAAGAGGATTGTGAGAACCGTCGGGTTAGCTTCGTCGCCCAGTATGGACCACTTAGTCCATAAGGATTTAGTTTCCTCGTCAAAACAAGTGTCGGATATGTAAGTTAGACTTACCAAATTTAAGTTTGATCCCATTTGAGGTTTGATTATGTTACAGAATTGCTGATTTTGGAGAAACCGTAGAGAAGATTTTAATGAAACAAGGTAAAAATATTATAAATGAACAAATGATTTTGAATAGATTATCCAACGCCACCATTGATATCTACACAAGTGTGGTTGTTCTCTCTCGTGCTTCCGAATCGCTAAACAAAAATTTATCTACGGCTGCTTATGAGAAGTCGTTGGCCGAAGCTTGGGTTTTTGAGGTGAATTCACAAATAATAGTCTGAATTTTAAATAAAAACGTGCATTCGTTTTAGGCAATGCAACGAGCTAAACAAAATTTGAAGACCGTTAATAGTGGACGTCACATGGAAAACTTCTCGAAACTGCGATCTGTCGGTGAGAATGTTTGCAAAGCCGGAGGAATCGTACAAACTAATCCGTTGAACTTTTAAATCGAAATAAATTGCACATCGAATATTATATTTTTGTATTATTGAATTTTAAATAATAAAATTGTAAACTGAGCGTTCCCACGGCATATATAGCAGTCATTGTCCTAAAGCCTGACCTGTCCTTTTGACATCAACAGGTTGTCGCACGCAACTATTAAGCCAAATGATCTGTAGAAAAGTCGGCTTAACGAATCGGAGGCAAAGAAGTAAGAGGATTTGATTACGAATTAACTATTTACTTTAGTTAACATATTAATTGGGTAACAAAAGTGGGACCTACCTAACACGTCCTGTAATGTAAAATCAGCAGTGACGGAGTCCATCTTTTGGGCACTAAACTCGATAACACTAAGAAGTACACATGACACGTTTTCTCGAGACACTCACAGCATATTTTAAATATTTTTAATAAGATAATTACAAATTTAGAGGTTTACGTCAAAGTCAAACTTTACAAAAGTTTTTATTGTCAAACGACCACGTGACATGACAGCTCGATGCTATTCTAACTTGCTTGGCACGTCATTGTTTATTTGGATGTGCGTACTTCGATCAAACCGCGAACCCAACTCTTTATCTCTTAAGCAGAAGTGGATTATCTTTATTTTTAACATGGGGCTTCAACGACAGGTATCTTTAAACTTTTAATTATCTAACTTTTTCACTTTGGCCGGAGTGAAAGTGAATTATAATTTCATTTTTGTAGGCGGATGTTTTTTCTCTTGTTTTGAATCCTTTCACGCGGGCTCGAAGGTCTTTCAAATGTCATTAGCGTAAATTATTTGGTTCACTTCGCCTGGGGTTTGCCGAACCTTCAAAATTTGAATCCAATAGTTTCCGAAATTTTTGATGTATGTTCATCTCTCTCTCAGAGTGAGGGCCTCTTGTTTTTCTTTACAAGGGTTCTCCTGGCAGATACCTCGGTGGTTTGCCATTACCAGCGGAAATTGATCGAAAACAACAAATTTTGAAAACTGAGCAACTAATCTCGAAGCAACTTTTGAAATTTTTATTCTGAAGGAGGCTCTGGCCCAGCGGTTGCCAACCTTTTGGCAATTTCTGAATTTTTTTAGCTTATAAGATTACCTAAATTAGAAAACAGTAAAAGATTGACGACCGCTGCACGGGCCCGTATTATCCTGGTTACGCCATTGGTGGTAACCATACCAAGGAACGAAAGATTCCTGGGGGCGGCTGTAGTTCTCCTAGGTTTGACAACAAACCACTTTGGCAGCTCTAAATCTTTCAGGAAGAACGGGTGTGTGAGCAATTCACCCCTTTGTAGACTATAACTCTCAGGATACATTGACAGTGGGAGAACAATCTAGAAAGATCCTGGGTCTGGGGTCATTAACATGGAAAATAAAATCACAGTTCCTACTTGAATTTTATTTAAAAAATAATGTGTACTGCAAAATACAATAAAAACTAAATCGCGAGTGTAAAAATGACTTGATAAACCATGAAATTTCATTTTATAGTACCAACTTGAAGCCAATTAACCTACAGCTTATGGTTGTGAGTTTGTTTTAACAAAAAGTTTATTTACAATAAAACCTAAGATTAGAATAGAAAAACATAACAAAACCACAAACGATAAATAATAATTAAAGTGATCCTAATTAAAATAAATGCAAAGTATTTTAACGTGAGTATCGTATCCTTTCACTTAATTGTTGTATTGCTCTGGGAGGACGTACGAAATATCGTCCCACGGATGTCTGTACAATCCTTGCTTTAACCTCTTTTGGTCCATGTAATGACCGATGAAACCTATCGATCTTCCAAGAACGAATAAGGAATTGATAGCTCCAACATTAATGTACTCCTGGGCTTCTTCCCTAAAAATCACCAAATAAATTAAATAATCGCAATTTTAAGCTATAAAGCAAATTACCTGGTGAAACTACCGCAATGTCTTAACATATCAACAAAGGAAGTTGCAATTACACCATCTACGTTTAAAATTAAATTGGGTTTCTTGCTAGTGGTGAGTTTTTCTACTTCTAATGCATAATTTAAAAGAGGAGTGGATGGGAACGACTCCAAGACGTACTCTTTGATGATTTTAACTCGCTGATCTGGATTATTTATTGATTTCACTCGATGGCCAATACCCATAATCAACTGACCTTTGCTTCTCATTTGATTAACAAATTCGGCAGGGTGTAATCCTGAAATTGTTCCCCCTTTAATCATAAAAATTCAACAATAAAATAAATCGAAATATACCTGCATCATATCCTTCGCTAAATTGTTTGGCGGCGCCGTCTAACGCTCCGCCGAACCGGTCACCAATTGTGAGTAAACCAGACACCAAACTGGAAACTAAATCTTTTCCTGCTCGAGCACAAACTATGGTGTTGTGGGCGCCGGATACGGCGGGTCCGTGATCGGCCGTCACCATCAGACACATTTCAAAAAATTTACATACGTATGGTGGAAGCGATCGTTGGAACCACAACAGCGATATAACACCTCCAATTCCGACGTTTTTGTTCAACACATCTGATATCGGCATACCAGCATATAGCAGTTCTTGTCCTCGCTCGTCACATATGGACGTCATAAAACTGGCAGGTTTCCTAATCAAGCCCAACTCGCGCGCCCAGTTGTAATCCATGGGAACCGTTGGGGGTGGTAATTCAGCCTTCGGTACTATTACGCCCTTTTTGACCAAACTCACATAAACAGTTTCGATTAAATCGCCCAAAGTATCAAAGGATTCGGGTACGTAGGCACCGAACGATTTTAAAGCCTCGTTTTTCGACGTGGCCGTTTCTTTGGTTGATTGTGCGCACGATCCGGCATGACCGAATTGAACTTCAGAGGTAAACATACCAGCACACGTTCCTATACACCAAGCAATTAATGGTTTGGTAATTTGTTTGGTTTTTAGTGCTTCGCAAACTTCATATTCTTCCGTGCCGCCAACTTCTCCTAACAACACAATCATTTTGACGTTTTCGTCTTTTTGGTATCTCATAATATGATCCATAAACGTGGTTCCTGGATATCTATCACCTCCAATTGCCACTCCTTCGTATACACCGTCGGTTGCTTTCGAGACGATGTTGTTGAGTTCGTTGGACATTCCTCCTGATCTGGACACATATGCCACACTTCCTGGCCTGTATAATTTGGAGTGTAAAATGTTGTCCATCATTCCTGCGAAGTGACGTTAAATCGTGGAATCTCATGGTATTGTTTTTACTTACCACCGGTGTTGCCGATTTTGAAGCAGCCCGGCTTCACACCGCCCACAGTTGCTGGGCCAATAATTGAAACTTTCTTCTCGTTGGCTAGTTTAATTAATTTCCTTGTCATGTTTTCGGGAATACCTTCAGCAATGATGGCGATCGTCCTAATTTGAGGATAATCTAATGTTTCGACTGTGCTAGAATACGCGGACCTTAACGATGCGAAATTGACCATAACGTCGGCGTCCGAGTGTTTGGTCATAGCTTCCTCCATCTTTGTATATACTAAAATGAAAAATGACCAGCTTAGAACCAAATTGAGATAGCAAATAGACGTTATTCACCTGGCACGAGGACCTCTTTGTGTCCCCAATAGAACTTAAGCTTGTGGTCTCCAGAGAACGGATAAACGATCGCCACAACGCTCGGTTGTTCTCGACGACAGACAAAATCGAAATCGAGCATACTTTGTACCGCTCGCGTTTGCATACCCCACACTATCGCTTTCGTTTTTGATGTGAACATGGGTTCCTTGTCAACTAAATTATTTACCTATAAATCACAAAATTTACGTCAATTGGTATTCGTTTAATTAAATTAATCGATTATGTGGTAAAAGACCTTAATTAGGGGCGTAGAGGAACTTTCTTATTCGTGACTTTTCTTCAGATTTTTCCCCCAATCGCGAATTTTAAGTGACGCGCAGGAGTAGATTAAGGAGCCGTTACATTACTGCTACGCATGCCTGGCATGATAGAGGAGGTACACTCTAGCACAAGGGGAAATTTGGTGTTCAAGTCAAGGAAAATCTCAGGAAATCTTTTTTATTTTTACTTTTTTAAATTTTTTTCTAGGGAAATCGTTTAAAAGGAAATCTGGTGTAGAAAAATTTGCTTTGTGGCTTCCCCCTCGCTCTAGCAAATTATATACTACGATTGTGTCTGTCAGTAGAGGGGCTACATCAAAACTGCCTCACTTTGAGTGAAACTTTTCAAAGTTCGAATGTAATTAATTGAGATTTAAATCCGCGAATAACTTACTACGTACAGCTAAACTCCAATTATCCGAGTTAATACGGAGAGGAGGTACATCTGATAATCGAAAACACAAATATTTTTGAAACTAAAAGAATATTTTAATAGCAGATCAAGAATCTGTAATAAAAATTTAGAAAAACATAAAGAGACAAATAACACAAACTGGGTGGGCGGTGCGTAGGCACACTAAACACCAAAATTAGTGATTAAAAACGTGTCGGACAATGATAAATGTGACAACAAAACACGCATGCAATGAACGATAAACTTTTGAATATAGCGTTGGGTACAACCAATGTAAGCACCAAAAATAAAAATGTTGTTAAATTTGCAACCGCGATCGCATAAAATAAGTAATTTATGCAATGACGGTTAGTTAGTCATTTCGAAACTTGGAAATGAATTCGTATTTACCTGTTCGCTTGGTTCTGGCAGCTTAATTTGTACTTCGTTTGGTCCCGAGTCCTAAACAGTGTTGCAAATTCACTTAAGCAGATCTAACTATTTCAATACGAGCAAGTGTTAGAGTAACCACAGAACTTGAAAAAAACACAAAAGTGCATCGTTACAATTTTGAAAAAGCATTTAGTGCAATGCCGAAGATATTTAATTAGTAATGTTACAAGAAAAGTCAAAGTTGAGGTTTTAATATCACCAAACAAAAAACAAGCAAGCCAAAAAGGAAATGCTCAAAAAGCTACCAAAAGAAATCATAAATAGGCAAATCACCATGAAAATTTAAACCTCACAAATTAGATTGCTTACCAATCGGCCGGATAAGTAGGTCGAAGTCGTTCCGGTGATATCGAAAGCGGGAACCTTGTCGGATTTTTGTCCGCCAGGCAACAAAAAACTGGCAGTTGCCCCTTCGGTGATATTATTTTCCATGGGTATTGCTTTTTTACCCAAAGCCATACCACATATCGACGTCATGTGTGTTTCGGGTCCAAAGACGTACAATGGAATTCCTACATTAAAAAAAATCATAAAAAAATTCAAACTTTCCTAATTTAAAATTTACCTAAACTTTGGCCGACTTCTCGCATCCGCCTCAAACCTTCTTGATAATTTGGACCAGCGCGTCTCACAAATATCGAAATCTTATGTTCGACTAATTTCGGTTGAAATTCTCTCAGCGCGGTAATTATACCGCGGAAAGTGGCAGCAACGTTCGTGAAATTTGCTATACCTCCACCTGTGATGAGTACTTTTCCATCGGGATGTTTCTCTTGCGTCATTAAAGATAGTATCGTTTTGGCGTATTCGTATGTTTGTTGTTCCGAAGGAGCGCCCGAATACTCGCCATAATTTGCCAATTCGCTGGCACCGCCTAAATCGCAGATTGTGTCGCTGTAAATTACGGAAGCACCACCGCCCGCCACCATCGTCCAAATGCGTCCTTTCTGGTTTAAAATTGTCAGTTTAAGACTTGCACCGGATTTTGCGTCCAAATCGGCTATGTAAGCTTCTTCGGGATAAGCATCGCGTCCGAAAGGTGGTGGGTACTCGATTTCGCCCCACATGGGTTTACATAAAAAGTCTGCAGTTGAATCGATTTTTGCGGCCAAATCCAAAATGTAAATTTCCTTATCTGTGACAACTAAAGGATTAATTTCCAAGTATGTAAAGTAAAGCTTGACGTATAATTTGTAAAGAGAAGCGACGAATTTGGTGACCATCGGTTTTTTTGCGGCAGGAACGTGACTTAATAAATTGCTCACAATGGTAGCTTCCTGGAGGTCTTCTCCAACCGGGACTTCCATTTTAACGGCTTTCGAGTCGACATCTCCGATATCGACACCTCCTTGATGATAAAACAAAATCGTATCGCCGTGACGGTGCGAGTAAATGCAAATGTACATTTCTTCGTTGTCTTTGTGAGGAACAAAAGGTTCGATGATAAAATGTCTCAATTTACCAACAGCCGAACCAATTTTTTGATCCTTATTCATTCTTTCCTTGATCCATTGTTGCACTGTGTCGAAATCCTTATTTACTGCAATTAATCCCAATTTTCCGCGTCTCTTGATCAGTTGATCGGGCTTGACAACGAGTTTTTCGGTTTTTAACCAGGGATGCGTATCGACCAGATCCGAAAATCGGGTGTTCATGTCCACGGATGCAAACCTGCATTTTATGGCCGAAGTGTTGGATTCTAAATGACGATTGATGAGATCTTTTCCGGTGGCTTCTTTTATGGCTTTAGCAGACATCGTGTGGCGAGTTTAAAATGAAAATTTTTCAAATAACTGAAAACAAAAGAAAAAATTGCGATTACAATTTAAATTTAATGAAGTAAATTAATTTTTAATTAAAGCACAAATTATAATTTTAAAATATCTGCATTTCCTAGAAATGCCGAAGTCATTAATTTTATTATGTATCGATATTCAAATCGAAGCAGTTAAAAATAAGTTGAAAATCGAAACGATAAAAAAAAACCGGCGCTCGAGTAACAATTAATTATTGCGTACCTTTTGTAATAATTTTGTGACCTTTGTGTGGGCTCATTTGTATAAAACTAGTATTTTTATCGGCAATATTGACACGTCGGTCGTTCGTATCGGTGTGCACTTGAACAATTAATAGCGATTTCAGTAAAAAGAAAAATCGATTAGCTAGCAAAATGACGTTACTTGGTGTGCAAATTAGCTAACAATAAAGGAAATAATTATAAATACCTACTTTGTATAAATTTAAATTTATAATCAGGCACCTTTAGTAGTACAATATGAAAATATGAATGAACTTTTTTTTTAGTTATTTAATTTTCTAATGTGGGATTTTCGATTCTCATGCGGGAATCTTGGACCTTGTTTGAGGTCAAACGCCATTTTTTAATTTTTTTTTATTTTTGTGGTAATTTAGCCAAATTTCTATTTTGTACTTCCCCTACTTTATACTCAGTCAGTCTTGTTAGATTTACCGATTTAATTTGAAAAAAAAAAAAAATAAACTACACAATTTCAATAAATCTCACATGAGTTGAACAAGAGGGGGGTGGGTCAGATCTCGGTTTTGAATATTTCGCTGTCGGAAATTTAGTATTTCATTTTTTAATGTTAACTGAGCAAAGTTTAAGCAGGATGTTTAAACTTTTATTTATTTGTTTAGTTAAATTTTTAATCGAGAAAATTAAAAATAATAATAAAATTAAATTTCTAAATTAACATTATAAATTTTATATTGAAAAAATTATAAAAAGATTGAAAAAAACTAAGAAATAAATGTTAGTTTTAATTCGGCAGTAAATATAATACAAAAAGCAATAAATAAAGCAGGCAAAGGGATGAACCGAAGGAAAACTGTTCGGAAGATGGGGAGTAGTTCGCAATTTTCCAAAACTGCCAAAGTTTATTTTTACATCTCACCTCTTTTGAAGAACCTACAGCAAGTTGAAATTGAACTTTTTTTTTTAAAGTAATGATATTGATTTCAATATTATTTTGCCAACTGTCAACATGGGTTTGTCCTTAGCATTAAAAGAAGCATTTGTCAGCCGTTGACCTTTTTTTAAAGAAATTCCAACGATTAGAAAATTTCTCAGCGCTAAGGGATTTCTGGAAAAGTCCAGTGTATCGACGGTTTATCTAACTATTCACAGATTTTGCCAACTGCCTAAATTATTTGGTTGGTAAAGATTGGCATTGCTACCAAAAGGGTCATTCCCGTTCCGTCACTGTCCTGTTATCTTAGACCGACATCTACTAAAAGATCTTTTATTGCGAAATTAAGTACCTAATACCCAAAATAATAAATTTTGTTTTGGTCAAAGCATTCATATAAATTTACTTTTTCGTTATCAGGTTTTAATACACGAGAAGGAAAGAAATCCTTGAATAATATTATAACTAATAGTAAGTGGATGCAGAAGATCTCAATTGATGTGCAACTCGATTCATCAGGTTGTTTATCCGAAGGCCAGTCTTGACTTTTTATATTATAGTATAATAATAATCAATTTATAATCATGAATATTTAAATATGTAAATAAAAGTGGAAAGAAATGAATGTTGTTGCTAGTAGGTACATTGAGAAATTTAAGATGAATCTAACGCAGCAGCAGGTTATGTACCCATGTAAAGAGAATATACTTTTACTTCTTCTAAAAATACTTCTAAAGATATTTAGGTCAAAAAATAAGGTCAAAAAAGGTCAAGGGGGTTCCCTAGTGGCATCGAAAATTTGTTAACCAATTTTTTGTGTTGGAAAATTTTTTCATTCAAAAAATTTCAATTATTATTTGGGATATTGCGCTTTTTTGCATCTTCTATGAATCTTTTTGCCATATCAGGTTTTCCCCATTTCTTACTTCGTCCAGAATCAAACCGGTAGCGAATAGTATTAAATCACCAGGGACGGATCCAAGGTGGAGGGGTAACCAAAAAGGCATTTAAAGAGATAATTTTATAATTTATTGCCAAGTTGGTCTTCTGTTTAATTTATTAAATTCACAACTAGGAACTAAGTTTGATCCTTTCAAAAATCGTCCTTCGTGTAAGTTGCAATAAAATTTTGTTTGTCAGAGTTCAAAAACCTCTCAGGAATGACCTTGCTTGGTCAGTATCAAAGAAATTTTTTTAATATTTCCGTAAAGAAACAAACAGGTTCCCTTTTCTGCTTTCACTTGAATTTTTCAATATAATATTTAAGTCATGGTCAATTTTTAGGCTTGGTCAAACGTATATTTTTATTCACTATACATAATTATTATCTGATAGGGTTTGGCCTTCTATATCTTATTAAGTTCTTATCATGTATTATGTATATTGTAAAAACTAATAAATTTAATTAATCCGGACTATTAAATAAAAAATTATTTTATACCAACTTGAGCGGAGAGGAAATAATAAAAACTATTTTATGTGAAAATTACGAAGTCTGTACGCACATGATAATGAAATGGAAAAAATACTGAAGGTGAAGGTGTCGGTGTTACATAATGGAAGACCATGGTGATTGTGAGAAAAAGTCCGATTAGAATGTACTATCGAACCTTGGTTTCCACGTTGGTGATTTTCAGCGTTTCGGTTGTATGGAACATAGTTGGACGCAAAGAAAAACTTGTTTACGAACCTGTGCATCGGATGACGGATGTAGGAGAGATTTAAATTAATTTAGCCTATACGACAACCAGCTTTTGTTCTCGCAATTGATTTTAATGGCACATGTAAGTTGGATCTCACGATTTAAAAAAATGGGAAAAAAAGTTAGATGTTACGTCCAAATTTGACGTCACGATCTACACATGTCAGTTCAAGTAATATTGAGTTTGCTGCATTTTTTTGAATAATAATTTTGTGTAACACTAATAAATCGATAAAATAATCCTTGAACTTTGTAAAGAAAAACGTCAAGTTGTAAAGAGACAATAATATGTTGTTTTAATTGGAGAACAAGTAAAAATATTAATTGCTCGTTAAAATTTATGATAAAAATAATTAAGGATGACCAAAACATGTTTTGCTATTATTAATTTCGATTGCGAGTTGGAGTTTTAAAAAAAATAATTGCGTACCTTAATTTTTAAATGCCGCAGAGGCTTTTCGACTTGGAAGAAATTCACTTCACTCTTTGAAACGAGTTGTCTTTCGAATGAAAGTTGGTGACCGACTAACGATATTCCACGCACGAATATACTAATAAGTGCTGGGCTATAAATTTTCTCAACGCTTTTTATTATCTATTATTATGCGAAACAACAATCGACCGATTGACTCTGAATCGTATGATTCGCCCGGTTTAATCACCTTTACGTAGCATGTAAGATTTAATAGCGTACCACGATTCGGTCACTACTTGATGTTACCAAAAATGATTGACAAATAAAAGTTGGGGTCTGGGTAGATGGATCATAGTGGATAAAGTCTGAGTTCGAATTATAAATCGGTTGATACTTGATATATTGCAAATGACGAAATTTGTTGCAATCGACTTTCACCTATCTCGAATGACTTTCTTGAAGTGTCAATAGCCTGTTCACTGATCATCCAATCGGTTACCTGTAGTAGAATATCAATAAGGTGATAATCGGTCAAAATGGAGAGATAAGGTCTCGTCACTTGGTTGTCCTTACAAACCTTGTATTGACATTGATTTTATCAATAGGTCAGTTCAATGAAAGAAAACATGATAACTAAACGCGGCAAGTTTACGCTAAATTGTGGGTCACCGTACCACGGTCAAGTCTCAAATTGCTGCCTTTACAATTTACATAAACCACTATTTCAGTGCTTACGAAACTGAGAACTCGCCCTTTACAACGAGATAACAAGATTGGGGTTGCCCTACATAAAAAGCGATCGATCCCGTAACCACCCACACACTTTTGCAAGATGCGTTATAAATTAACTCGGCGGAAAAATTGGAATAATAAATTTTTTTAAAAGAGCGCTTCAAGGTAATAAATCATTTTTCGATATTTTCAAATTGACAAGAAGCGTGGGGCGGGCGCCAATGTTGGCAGTTTGTTGTTGCTGTTCTACTCTAATCACAATATGTATTTAATGACGAAACAATGGACATACATCAGCGTCCCATATATTTTAATTTTATTCGAAAATAACTTCCATTAGCTGATTTTAATAGTATAATACCTACATATCAATAGAGTAAAGCAGCTTATTAAAGGGGCTCGGAAGTTATAGCACTAAAAAAGCAAACTTTTAGTTGTTTTATTTATTATGCACTTAAAAACACCAAAATTAGCACTATAAATAGTACTAAAAAATGAAAACTATGCAAAATAAAATTGCCAATAATTTTTTTTATATGGATTATGGATTAAAAAATCCATTTATAAAAAAATTAAAAAAAATGATTGACAATTTTATTTTGTATATTTTTAATTTTTTAGTGCTATTTATAGCGCTAATTTTGATGTTTTTAAGTAGATATTAAATAAAACAGCTAAAAGTTTGCTTTTTTAGTGCTATAACTTCCGAGCCCTGCTTATTAATTATGAGAAACTAAATAATTATTTGGTTTAAGGATTAAGGAAGTAAAGGAGGGTCTTAGAAGCCGACAAATGCAGGGAAAGATGGAGGATCTCAAGTTCAATCTTTGAAAGAGATTGAAGACTTAATAATTCAGATCAGAAGTATAGAAAATATCTTTTGGCATTTTTCCGGGGCTGGGAGAAACAGCAGAGTGAGCCCAACACACAGGTGCACTCGGGAAGGCGCTTCACCGGTAGTTGCGGCGTCTGCTGGCACTCAGACAAACCATGAGGAAGTCGATACTCAAGAAGCATCGAAAATAGAGACTAGAGAAGTAAGCACCCAAGCAATTGCCCTATTCGATTGTCCAGGTTGTTAGGCCGCACTGATCCGTCACTCTCCTAATCTTTTTAAGTTGGTAATGTAAAACGAACCAATCGGAGCTGTGTTACGGAAGAAATGATAAGACAAAAAGATGCGGCTTTTCACCGATGACAAATCAACACCTGTCTACGTTCGTTAACAAGCATAACGCAAAAACAACAATAAAATAATTATTATCAACAACTATCATAAAATGTTGTACATGCATAGTATATTACATAATAATATAGTATTTAATGTGTTAAAATTATGTATCACAACTTCTAAACATTCTAAACCACAAATAAACTAACACCACAACATAAATCCTACCGATGATGTACAAAAGGCTAAACATAAAATATAATATATGAACCTTTTTTTTATAGCTCTTTTGGCGCAAATTATGAATAGGGTTAAAAAAAACCTGACCTTATATATTTGATAAAGAAGTTAACAGTCCCGGATGCAAGATTTCGCTTGCGCTTCGATTTTACGTATCTTCTAGAAAATTTGTTTTAAACAAAAAAAAGTTGATAAAGTACTTCGGTTCTGCTCCAATCTGAGAAAACGACAATTGCACCCATTGCCTTGCCCCCCCCCCCCCGTATCCGCGCCCTAGGCATTAAGATTATCCCCCGGCGAAGTTTTGCTAATATCTTTCTATCTATGGCTTTGAAAGCCATATTTTAGTAAATAATACATATTTGGGCATATTTTCATTCAAAGATTCATATCTTTCATGCTTTCTTATGGGAGTGTTTCCTATAGACTGACTTGACTCCGAATTAACTTTTATCTTGCGTTTAACTTGCCCTTAGTGTTTGTGCAGATAATTTCGCCCAGCTAAAGATATGTTTACTAAGCTGCGGCTCTGGGACTGAAGTCGCAGTGAATGCTGTCTTATGTGAGTGTTACCTTAGAGTCACCTGCAAAGATCGCATTTTAAGGAAATACTCCCATAAGAAAGTGTTCACTGCGACTTCAGTCGCAGAGCCCCAGCCGCAGCTTAGTAAACATATCATATCAATATTTTAGAAAACCCAAAAAATGCACTAAACACTTTTCAGAACTAAAATGTTTAAAAGTTAGCACATGTAAAATACACTGTAAGTATTCGCAAACGTTTTCACCATACTATGGCATCATCAGGCGATGAATTAGGCGATGAACATCGCCTGATGATGTCATAGTATGGTGAAAACGTTTGCGAATACTTACAGTGTATTTTACATGTGCTAACTTTTAAACATTTTAGTTCTGAAAAGTGTTTAGTGCATTTTTTGGGTTTTCTAAAATATTGATATGGTTAATATCGAGTTACACTACCTAAACCACGTATCAATTGATTATAGTAAACATATCTTTAGCTATGGGCGAAATTATCTGCACAAACAAAAAATGTGGTATTCTTCAGCCCATACAGATTTTCGCCACCTGCGGAAATATATTTCTGATTGACCGCACCGAAGTCTACTCAGCTAGACTACACTGACTTATGTATCTGTAAATGTATCATATGTATGGAGCTACATAGTCACTGTAAGTTAGACTACTCTTCTGTACTGCCTCCTTCCTGCGATAAGAAATACTGACAAGTGCGCCATCTATTTGTCCAAAGTGCAGAACGGAATCTACAGTTAAACGTGGAATCCTAACCATGGAGAGGTTGCACAAACTGCATCCATACCATTTGCATGCCAGGATGCAAATCTGCATCATCGGTGCCCGTTGTATTACAGATGAATCTCTAATTCGAGTTTCCCCTTGGAATTCCCAAGGATAACTCTAGCTTTAGCCACTCTGATTGGATCAACATCAATTGATCCTGGATTAACTTTTATCTAACGTGTAACTAGCCCTTAGTGATTGTGCAGATCATTTCACCCAGCTAAAAATATGATTCCTTAGTTGCGGCAGGGGTTCTGCGACTGAAGTCGCAGTGAATGCTATATCCAAACTTTCTCATGGGAATATTTCCTTAGAATGTGATTGTCGCAGGCGACTTAATGTAACAGTCTCATAAGAAAGCATGGAGAGCATTCACTGCGACGCAGAGACCCTTCCACAGCCAAAGATTCATATCTTTCATGCTAACAGATTCGTTATGAAATCTGGACAAATTAGGTAAAAACGAATCCGAAAAACTGCTAGTCAAAATGCATATTATGCATATTTTCAACATTTGATGCATAATTGAGCAAATAATGCATATTTGGGCCACTTTTGGAGATTTTTGAAGAATTTTAATGGAGAAAATAAAAAATTATTATTAAGCCAATTTAAGCAATTATTTTACTTAATTTTAAGCAATTTAATTTTTTGAAAAATAAAAAATTAAATTAAATTAAATAAAACTTCAATTAGCAAAATTTAATAATAATTTTTTATTTTCTCTATTAAAATTCTTCAAAAATCACCAAAAGTAGCCCAAATATGCACCAAATGTTGAAAATGTGCATAATATGCACTTAGACAAGCAGTTTTTCGTATTTGTTTTTACCTAATTTGTCCAGATTTCATAACGAATCTGTTGGAATATTAATATTAAAGAACATGCAAAATCATAAAATCCGAGCTCTACAGATGACTATTCCACGGAACCCAGTTTGGGAATCCCTGTCCTGGAAATTCAATTATTGCCTTTCCCATAGCCCACAGATCTAAATCTCAGTGCAGTGTATTCTATGCAACCAGGATTTCCAGGAAAAAATTATGGATTAATTAAAGAGATGCGCTCTTTATATTTATATAAACCATAATTTCTTATGGTTTTTACAGTTTGAAATGTACGGTCGTGACAGAAAAAAAAAATTATGATTTATCAGGTATATTTGCTTAGCACTGGAAATTCGGCTCGAAGGACCAAAAAACGACGAACGGAAGTAAGACTTGGAGATACAGATGGAAAGACCGCAATGACATGTGGGTTATTAAAGTTTTTCCACCAAAACAAGGATATCGATTACCGTCAGTTGAAGGTCGGCAAATTGATGAAAATCGAATGTTTACAACCTATTTAACAAAAAACGCTCTAATGCCAAAAAGTTCTGAGTAATTACCGTGACGTCACATCCAATGTAAGGCTAAAAATAAATTTTATCGGGAAAAAGATATCACAGTAATAAAAGAAAAAAATCAGTGACGTACACGAATATGTTTATTAATTATTGCAAAATTCAAGGATGGCTTTACGTTGAGGAATAATTTGAATTATATTGGATTTAAGTTTTAAAACAAAGGCGCGGATTTTTGTGTTCTACCTTTATTTAAATCAAACCACAAACCCTAGAATAATAATATGTTTAAAATAAACTAATCGGCGTCAATGATAACGATTAAAAACCGTTGCTAAGAAAATTGTCAAATCACGAAAGATGACAGAACTTTAAAAATAAAAAAAAGAATTGCATGAAATGTTGAAACATTGACAATCTTAAATTACATTGTTAATCGAATTATTGTTGAATAAAAAATAATTTTTTAATTGAACTATATAATTTAAGTTTTGTCGTTTTTTTGCAACCGGTAAATTGGATAATGATTGTACTCACCTTTTAGCCGATAAAATGAGAGAAAACTCCGAAATTCACAAAACCGAGACGTAAAGTAAAGCAATTTCTTTTAGAATACACTGAAAAGCACGATCTGTTATAACTTTTAATTAAAATTCGTAATTTGGCATGTTAATGACGTGTAACACCCTTCATTTGGCGTTACTGTGAAGTTTTGACATTTCACTGGTAACTGTCAGATTGTACCAATCGCGAATTGATGCGAAACAAAATATAACTGGAAATTGGCACCATTTTTAATTGTAATTAATTTGTTTTGTTATTTTGAAATTTCGCACTGACGTTTTACAGTTGCTATGTTGTCAATCGATTGTAAATATTGTTCTTATGTTGATATAGTTAATTGCCTCCCATGTAAACAAGAATAATTAAATAATTACAAGATTAATTAAAACCTTGAAAAAAGATTAAAAAGAATGAATTAAAAGTAATAAACAATGTCCTAAATTGTGCATTCAATCGAGGGTCGTTTTAGACGGAGTAGATGTGTTCGTATCTAAATCCAGGTACAGGTTTCAGGACTTTTTCTTACCTAAACTAGTCACCGAATAAGGCCGACTTTTTTTAAATAAATAAAGAAGTAGGCCGTAGCCTAGCAGTTAGGGAACAATTTTTGAACTCCACTCTTCCCCCATGCAAAGGCGGATCCAGAAAAACTTCCTGGAGGGGGTACATAAGGTTTTATGAACAAATCCATATTTTTTTATGTAAATTTAGTGTAAAAAAAACTCAAAATTTTTAAACTTGAAAATTCGAAATTTTTTTAAATTTAATTTAAAAATTTAAATAATTTTATAATCTCAAAGAAATATTTTTTGTAGTTAACAAATGGGTTAAGTACGTTTAAAAGAAAAATTTATGTTAGTGGTCCGCAGGCTTCAGAAGTGATTTTAGCAGGCCACGAGGTAGATGCACAAGCGACCGCTGATATAGAGTACTAAAATTTTGTCAAAAATTATATAGTCCGACTCATCTCTCTTCAAAATATGTGGTCGCTTTGTCCGGAGGTACTGGTCCACTTCATATTTTTCAATATTAATTATTATGTGTAACGTCAGCATCTGAAATATAGACTACTTATGCTTCATGAATGAATCTAAATACCATAAACCACATTACACGTCATTACAAGTCAAGTCTACTGCGGCATCTTCGTCATCATCAATGTAGTCATGTCGTACCATAATGTTGTCTAAGGGCAACAGGTAGACATTTTTGGAAAACAAAAATATCTTCTGTAGAAATACTAATATGCTAACCGTTTGGCCATTCACTGACCTATAATAAATGATACATACATAGATCGGAAAAGAAAAATTTAATTAAACTGAAAATAAATCTCTAGCATACTAATAATGTCTTTACAAGAAAACTGTTTTATTATCTACTATCAGTTTCTCGTCAACCATTCACCTTTACGAGCCATCGAAGGTTCTCAAAAGGATTTTTGAAAATATCGCTCGATTTCGGCAAAATTTTTTCCTAAAGTTTCTGGCACAAAGAAATAAAAAAATATCGTGGCGCACAAATTTACAACCGCGAATATCAAAAATAAGTACTGTATTCGTATTGCATCCAAAACAAACGGAAATATTTTAACCATGGTCGTCATGAAGAGATAAGCCACGGCAACAATAAAACCACTAAGTTTTCCTCGAACTTTGATGGGCAGCAATTCCCCAATTAGTGTCCAGGGTATCACCAAATACCCCAAGGAGCTGAAGCAAATGTAGCCTAGCACAAAAATTAGAAGCACTGTATTGTCGTGAATGGTCCAGTCAGTCACGGTAGCAGATTTGAGCACTACAATTATGTACATAAAAGCCAGTAAACTGCTAAGACACATTCCACTTCCAGAGATGTACAGCAAAATTTTACGGCCGATCCTTTTAGCTGCAATTGCCGACACAATAGACATGAGAAACCGAATTGATCCAAACAAAATCAGAGCTGCATATTCGTCGATGCCTTCACCAAAATGACCCCCAATTTTTCTAAAAATATCTACGGCGTAAAAAATTATGGCGTAAGCACACGATAGTTGTTGAAAAGCAAAAATAACAATTAAAACAAGCAAAGGTTTATAAACTTCGCTTTTAAGATACACGCGCCAATTTTCAGTCTCCGATTGCGTCGATTCGTTTGCTTTCGAATTCAAAAGTTTTTGAAATTCCCTCGCATAAACCTGAAAGTTTACTTTTAAACAAACTGTAGTTTTAAAAAACCCAAATCACCTCTTCGTTGGTGTAAAGATAACGTAGCGACTTGGATGCTTCTCCGTTGTTGTTTTTAAACGAAAACAACCAAATTGGACTTTCCGGGACAGAAATCAAAAGAATTGCGGTCCCACTTACGATACAACAAAATAGGTAGCACATGGTCCACCAATGAAACCAGTAACCTGAAAACAATTGAATATAAGATTTATTTGAATTTATTTTTATTATAATTAATACCGAAAATGCAAGTTAATAAAATTCCAAATGAAACGAACACGCTATTAAGACTCAGAAGCATCGGTCGTAAGCTCGGATGAGAAATTTCGCTGACGTACACCAAAGCCACAGTCGATAAACCTGCAAGGGTAAAATTATTAGGTACTCAAAAATTCAAACAAAAATTTTCACCGCCTCCGAACCCAGCCAAAATACGAGGCAAATAGATGCACCAGACGTTGCTGGCATTTGCGTTTATCAGCCACGCGATTATAAAGGGTACAGCTGTGAGGATGCAGATCTTTTTTCGACCGTATTTATCCATCAAGGCGCCCGTAATTAAAGCACCACACGGTGTCGATAATGTTACCAAACTGGCTAAAAACAAAGGATTTGAAAAAAGTCGAAGTAAGAAATTATTTTACCTATCCAAGATCCTTGAGATTTTGTTATTACGATGTCATTTGTGTCGTGCAGTTGTGGTAGCAGGATTGCACTGAACGCCATGTTTATTCCAGCCTGGATGACCAAACTGTGGGCAATACAGGAGGCTAAGATCTAAGAAAAATAGTATATTATTTATACACAAAGGGTCATTTTTTACTCCGAGGTGTAAACGTAACCGCGCTCTGTTGTGTTGGAAGATGAAAAGTGACACTTTACTGCCTCAAATAAAAACTAAGGTCGTTCGTTTGTAAGTACCTGCTTTATGGAATCCTTCCATTCTATGCGGTTTACGACTCGATTTGAAATTAGCCCATCACTTTCGACTTTATTCGCCTACAAAAAATACAAAAATATTTTTATCCGGATTTAAATAGGAGTTTACTAACCTCTTCGCTCAGATTACTATCCATATCCGCTATTTTTAACTACATCGCCATCGTACGATTACTACAAACAAAAAATTACGTAAACGGATTTAACAAAGAAAATTTGAATTTACCAAAGTCGTTAAACAAATTCTCGTATATTTGTACTTTAACTAGGTTGAAGTATAAATAATATAGATAACACATTATCAATGACACACATCACTTAACTTTATTCTTAAAATTGGTATCAGACTAAAAGTAAATAAAGGTCGACGATCTTTTAATTGGAACCACCGAAATAATAATTCCAATAAAAGCAAAAAACTCACTCTAACCGTTTAAATTGGAAAATTGCGTCAAGAATACGAAATTGTCCTTGTAAAAATTTAATTTAATTGCCCGCAACGTAGTTCCTTACAGATAGGTAGATGTAGTCGCGTGTATGTGTTTTGATAAACCAAACTTGCATTATATGATAAGATAAGATTTGTGGAGACCTTATAATCTGGCCGTCTGTCTTCATTTTTCAAACCCTTATTTGTTTAGGTTTTTAAACTTCTACATTTCCTTTATATTTGAGAAATTAAACCAAAAAGGTAACTGTATAAAAGTCTAAAAACTGCGGTCATCCCAGTTCCACCTTATTTTACATATTGGATAAGTTTGTAATTTGTGATATGATATTATGCAACCCCAATTACATACATTTATGGAGATTGCATTAGTTGTTTACGTCAGATATTTACCACTTTTCCAGATTCTCCCAGAAAGGGAAAACCAGTAGACTTTTTTAAAGGAATCGGGAAACAGTCTTCAGTAAACGAAAATTTCATTTTTTATAAACACTGTAATATATTATATATAATTTTTAATTTCGTATTACACATAATAAAAAATGTAAATCTAGCACAGATTCGTCTTCAGCGATTGGACTGAGTGGTCCGGAATATAGTGCATAACGCTTCCCGTGCTTCAAAGTCCATGTTAAACAGTAATGTAATACTGTAGTAGGCCAACAAACAATACAACTAGAGAGAGAGGCAGGGTGTTGCAACACAAAAAGGATCTGTTAGTTAAGGTTGTGATCTTTTTCAACTGCAAGTTTTTCATTTAAAGGCTACATACCTCAAACTTGCAAAAAATATTGACGATCTGTCCGTAAGTCAACTCGTCGAGTATTTATGGATTACATACAGAGAACACTTAATTCAATCGTTTCTAATACTCCGATGAATTGTCCCTGTGATTGGTGTAGTGGTAAATCTAGAAAACTAAACAAAATTTAAACTTACACGTTTTAACAAAACCGCATTCGGCATCAGTCACTTCGAGCGAACAAATCCGTTAGTTCTTCTTTCTGAAAATTATTTTAAAAATGATAACAGCAGGATAACTCAAAGTAGGAACGAATAAATTACAGAAATGACGTATTAAGCAGTACGACGTTTGGTTTTATTAGTTCACACCACAGCACAAGCACGAAAAATGCAAAATGAAGTGTTGAAAATAACAGACTTGTGTTTTTTAAAAAACTTTACTATTGGCCAATTTATCTTTTGCGTATTATATTATGTTTTACATGAATGTATTTCTAAAAACTATCGATAACAAAATTCAATTTAATTACAAAATCTCACATGTTTATTATAATTTCTTCTGCATGTAATTAAAGACAAGTCGAACAAAATTTTAAATTATCACAAATTTTTAACTTTCCTGTACACGATGATGATGCGCTTCTAGTAAAAAACGACTTGTTATACTTATTGTTACCATCTAACCAATAAATTATTTAAAATTTGTTTGTCAGTTAGGTTAGTAGGCTCGTAACTGTAAAAATGAATAAAAGAAACACACCGAAACACTTCGAAAAAGGAAAACGCACTTTTCGATTTCTAATCGCTTTCCGGTTCTTTAAGTTGAGCGAGTAAAAGTGCTCTCTGTTTTTCCAATTCTGACTCAGTGAGATCGCCTCCCTTTCCAGGTGTACCACTATCTGATGGCCTACGATTCACACGTTTACTTATACTTCGTTCCTCGGATGAGCTGTGCTGTGTGACAATTACATACAATTACAATTCTTATTTCAATTAGGCATCTTAAAAATTAGTGACCAAAAATGTAGCCTCGTTTCTTTATTACCAAATAAATAAATGTACAAACCAAAATAGAACAATGATCGTATTTACAAAACCCAAACAAAAGAAAAATGTACCAGTCGTCAAGCAAAATTAAAACAAAAAGTAAAATTAAGGACTCACAGATACACTTTTTTTCTTGTGCTTCTTCTTTTTCTTTTTTTTGCCGTACTCTTCCAGGCTGTCTCCCGAATTACTTTTCGGAGTGTACTTCCCTTTCTTTTGCTTCTCTTCTTCCGACTCGCTGTTACTGGAAGACTTGTATTTTTTGCTCTTTTTCGATTTTTTAGACTTTTTCGATCTCGAGTGGTGGTGACTACAAGATTCTTCCATTTCGTATTGGAAATCCTGTAAAAACAACTATATTGTAGTAATGTCGACAAAAAACTTACTACATTTACAAAGATTATAAAGATACATCAGGTGTAAATTGAAGAGTTTCCATTTTAACTACAATAAATAATTAACGAATTCAACCAACAATCAAACAAACAAATGTTTTTAATTTTTTACCTTGTAAATTTTTACTCTCTCGCTATCGGATGTAAAAGCTAAAAATTCATCTTCATTTTGCAATTTGTCTTTCACTTCATCCCAGGTCATTTCGTAGTCGATGTTAGCCTCTCGCAATAAATTCTTAAAGTTTGCTTCCAACTTTTTCATACGTTTCGATTCCTCTTTTAATCTCTCTTTTTCTTTTACTTCGGCCTACAGAGAAAAAATAAAATTTAGTAAAAAAAATTGAATTAGATGTAAACAAACCTTTTCGAGCAACGAATTGTAGGTAAGCTTAACATTTCCGGCATCCAGGTTACCGCTGCGTTTATCTTCGCACACAACCGTAGCAAATTCTTCAAACGACGTATCTATTTTAACATCAAACTCGCGTTCTTTTAAAATTTCCCTTATAATTTTCTTTTCGTCATAAAATCTCGCTTTAAGATCTTCGACATAAAATTTAAATAAATCTAACGGTGTCGACCCGCTTTGACCTGTATAAACTACAAATTTAATCTAACAAAAATTATCAAAATCAGTTCAACTTACCCAACATTGCTGAAAACCGAGCATCGGCAGAAATAGTCGGATACAACTCCACCCACAAAGACATCGAAGTTAATTTTCCTTCCTCGTGCAAAGCGTCCAAAAAGGCTAAGAAAGCGTCCCTATTCTTACGGCACTGCCTCTTGTATCGGCGCTTTTCTCGCTCCTTATCTTCGATTTGTTCTTTCTCCAACTGACGGATGTGTTCCTCAAAGACAATCAGCGCGTCTTCTTTTTCCATAGCTAAATTACAATAAAATGTATCTACAATATCCACGCAACAGTTTTCACTTACCTAATAAGCCAACGTCACTAGTAAAAGCTACATTTGCTAAAAGCAATGCCTGCGCTTCGCTCCACGTCGTGTCATAGCAAATATCAGTCATGCTGTCTAATACGTCGGCCAATTTCTTCATGTTACGCTTCTTCAAAACTTTGCCCTCCTCCTTTTCTCGCTTCGATAAACTAAAAACTACGTCGTCGTAAATTTCTCTACGATCCGAATCAGGAACGGCTTGCCAAACTTCCAAGTTGGTAAAAATTTCGTCGCACTTATAATACTTGGTGGCAGACGAGATTTTGTCACACGTCAATAAAAACTCCTCTAGACTTTCTTTCGCTTTCTTTGCCTTGTGACGATTTTCTTCTTTCTCGTCTTTTTGTTTTTGTGTCTTGTATGCATTAAACACTTGCTTTTTCTCGTTCATTTTCTTAAAAGTTTCATAACGCGGATCGTTTTGAATTACTTTTAGGCACTGTTCCCACGAAGAGTTCGAAGCAATGTTGTATTCCTTCAATAAATCTTTTAGAGCCTCCATTGCTTCCTTTTTGTCTTTGTAAATTTTCAGTTCTGGCGTGGAGTTGCGAGATTCCATAGGAGGTGGCTGACTGATGTTCGATAAATTTGAATCGTCATCTGTAAACACGTTGAAATGTAAACACAGAACATATAGACAGGTTTTATTTTTTTACCTTGTTTGGGCGGAGGAGTGGGTAAATTAATTGCGGCCAGCGTTGCAGCCATCGAAGCTTCCAGGGCGCTCTTCCCAATAGGACTTGAAGCTGTAATAAGAATCAGTTTATCTAATCCTTTAAAAAATTTAAGATCAAACTTTTTTATTATATATAACAAGATAGAAACAAAATAGAAAAAAAAAGTCTCTCAAAAGTTTTCAAATAGTCAACTCCAATAGTCAAAATAGGAAAACCGACGGCTTTACGTGCAGTCCAATGCATAGTATATTCGAATTAAATTCAACCTAGCATTAGTTCTTTTGTTAAGCATTAAACAATATAAAATATTAGTTTTTGAATTTAAAGAAATTCATAGAATAGCAAAAAACTACTAAATATTAAAAATTAAATTGTTTTTAAGGAAGAAGAGGGGGTTTGGTTTATCACTTAAACCAAATTTAGAAATCTGAATATTTACAATAAAAATTATTCAAATACAAAATTAGCTATAAATTCTTGTACTCGGCATAAGCGCAACTAGAGAAAGGCTAAGCCTTCCCAAAATGTTAGACCTAATTGCATCTGTGGTACTCGGACATCAATCATCAGCCATTCAGTAAATATAATAAAAATAGTAGAGCTTTCAGTTTATATTTAAAACTCAAAATTAGGTGGATAAATTATAGAATTGTGACTTTTGATTGCTAAGTCGAAACATCTGGTTCAAGCCTGGGTAGACTAAAAATTTTATTGTATCAGTCTTCCCTTAGAAGGAGGGAGCTGTAGATTAAGTATTATTTAATTGTAAATAATAAATTGTCAATCCTTACCTGCTACGGTCGTCATCTGAGGTGAATTTATAATAGGTGTGCTGCTGTTCGATGTAGGTTGTGCTAACGGAGGACTTGCAATTTCAGTTACTACCTCTTTCGACCTAAACGTCAAAATGATGTTGGCAAAAATTGAAACTAAGAAAGAAAGAAATTACTTACTCTTCCTCGACAACTAAAGCTTTTTTCTTTATTTCTTCCAACTCTGGAGGCATGACCCACCTTGATTCTTTCGTTTCTGTGTTGTGATAATAAACTTTTCCATTATCGGCCATGTACTCTTTCCAAGGACACTGAGATAGTAACAACTGTAAGATTTATTCTGTTAGTAATAAATTCTAAGTTACAATTCTAAATTTACTTCCTTAGATGATTTTAGCAGATCGGGTTTCTGCCAGGAACTTTGTTTGGTGTGAGAATTATAATAATAGGTTCGCCCATCGGGAGCCTTGTGTTCGGTCCATTCTTGGCCTGGACCGCCCGAAGGAGGTGGTGGAAAGTTGTTAAATCCCGGCGGAGGAACACTAAAGGGAGGTATAATCGGTGGAAATCCAGCCATGGGTGGTATGTGCACAGGCGGAATAATCGAAGGAGTTCCGATGCCTGCAGGAGGTGGCCCGTATCCCGGTGGCGGAATATTAGTAAGCCCCGGATCCTTAAAAACACAAACACATAAATAACTTGATTACAAAATTGACTCGATAGCAAAAAGTAAAAAAAAAACCAATGATTAGAACACACGGTTAAAACATAACCACACAATTTTTCGGCGAAACTTTAATTACCATTTAAAAAATAATCCAGCAAAATAAGCCTACGTAAAATAATTGGGTAAAATTGTTATTAAATTAAGTTGTAAAATTTAAATACCACTCTAGACACAAGCGTTTAGTATTATAAAAACACAAACCCTAACAAACAAACACACACAGACACAAATTTGGCATTTAAATAAAAATTAACCTAACCAACCTAACTGGAAAAACATCAAAATACACAGTTGCAACAAAATTCCCTAAAGAAACAAAATTTTAGCTAAATCACAGACGTACGTGCGGCTTTAATCGATAATTAAATTAGAAGTAAAAAATCGATAGACGAACTCGGGCGCGTCGTAGCGCCGAACTAAAACTTGTGACACGTCGAAGTCCGAATTCAAGTAATGACGAGTAAATTTTGTTTACATATTAATTAATTTTTGATAAATCAGTCCCTGTAGGAGGAAAATGTTTAAAAAACTAAAAGATAAGATAGCGGAAGAAGTGAAAAGTTCGCCACAAAGAATCCAACAGTTTACACAATCTGTGACGGAAAAAATTCAAAATGCCACAAGTGAAGAGAACTTCTTCTCGATCGGTGACGACGGTACCAGCTAAAATAACAACGTTGAAGCTAACAAACACTAACCAGAAACGTATTTTAGACGCCCCGAGCTCAAGTCCAATTCCAGAGCCGGGTTTTTCTAACATATCACTGTCCAATTATGCTACCACCCCAAATAGCGAACGCCTTAGGAGAAATTCCAATTCGTCGATAGCCAGCGACATGTCTTTCTTACCACGGTATGAATCTTCGCAAAATCTATATCACTTGCAGGTAAGTTTGTTCCGGGACGACCAAATCACCGTCAGAATAACTCGTGGTAATGTTTTAGTCAGATTTGGAAGTTTCAGCTAGCGAAGTTGAAGATAATGTTTCTATGTCTTCGCAAGCCGGACATCTCTCCAAGGAGCAAGTGTACGCAGCATTTCAAAAATCTCAGATGAGGTACCATAAGTACAGAGGACGTTATACCGACGTGGCTGCTCATTACAAAGAACTCGAAAGAGAAAATTCAAAAATGAAGGTAGCTACTTTCCTTTGTTCTTTCTGGGTTGCCACATACATTCTCTTTTTTACACTTATACCTACTTTTTGATTTATTTCAGGCAGTTTTGGCTGAAACCCAGGATAAAGCTTTAAGGAGGGTGGCAGAACTGAAGGAACAGTGTGGGTTAGAACAAAAGGCAAAAGCTCATCTAGAAAACGCTCTAAGGGTTGAACTAGACGAAAAACAATACGTAATAGATACATTAAGAACGAAAGTCAATTTACTGCAGAATGGTAACGGGAAAAACGGAGAAGGAATGCTCGTCAATGTAAACGACAACGAAACGAACAAACAGGATAATTTAGAAACATTAACGAAAGAGCTGAAAGACTCTCGTGCCGAAATCGAAAATTTGACGGGTAAATTGCAAGAACTAAAAGCAAACGCGATAGTTTTTGGAAGTAAAGAATCGGATCTGAAGAAAAAGGTTAAAGAGTTGGAAGAAGCAGTTAAAAAGAAAAACAGCGAGCATACGTTCGTTTTGGAACGCGAACGCGAAAATAATTTAATAATTGCGCAAACGAAAATGGAATTGCACACCGAAATCCAAAACCGTGACTTGGAAATTGAAAATTTGAAACAAGACGTCGAAACGCTCAAGTTGGATCTGGAAGAATACGAAAATAAGCCAAAAATGAATTCGAAAATGGAAAATTTGCAAAGTCAAAATTCGAAATTGATCGAAAAAGTTGAGCAACTTGCACAAAAGTGTAATAATTATGAGAGCGAAATTTTGAAAGTAGAACAACAGAAGATTGAAATACAAGATTTGAACGAAACCGTGACACGATTGCAAGAAGAGAAATTGAGTTTATCTAATAATGACGAAACGGTCAGGTTGCAGGCCAATAACGAAAAACTCAGAGCCGATTTGTCGGAATTGAAAGAGAAACTTGAGAAAAATAACGAAGAAGCTTTAGATTTACACGATAAAATAAAGCAGCAAGAAGTAGAATTTAATCAAAAAATTACAAGCTTTCGAGAAGACACTAAACAAAGCGTGCTAGTACTAGAAAACAAAATTAGACAAAAGCTCAAGTCGGAGTACGAAGAAAAGGAAAACGAATTGAAGTTAGATTTTGAAAATAAAATTATGCAATTATCCAAGATAGACAATGATGTTAAAGATGCTCAGGTAAAGTTAATGCAAAATGAAGACGAAGTCAAACGCCTAACCCTGGCGTTGACTACATCGCAGCAATCGATAGAAAAAGAAAGCGAAAAGTACAAACAACTTGAACTTAATTATTTGGAATTGGTTGACGAAAGTTCACAAGTTCGCGCTAAACTAGAAAAAGAAAAGTTGGAATTGGAGAGCGTTTGTTCCGATTTACAGCAAAACATTTTTGAGTTGAACGAAAGCTTAGCTACTCGAGAAAATGATTTAAGTGCCTTAAACGATTCTGTCGTAATTTTCGAACGAGAAAATGAAATTTTAAAAGAAAAAATTCAAAGCGAGGGTTTGAATTTAACTGACGTGCAACAGGAAAATGAAAATTTCCTTCAACAAATTAAAGACTTGGAAAATCGACTGAAAACTATGAACGATCAAAGTTTACAGAAAGCCGACGAAATTAAACAGTTAGAGGCCAAAATTGTGGATCTTCAAAGGAGTGAAGCGGAAAAAGTCAATTTACAAAATATGGTCGACCAATTGGGTGTAGAAAATCAAGAATTTCAGTTTCGAGTGTCCAAACTGAGTGAAGTAAATAAAATAAATGAGGAATTACGTGAAAAATCCCAAAAGTTAGAAGCTGAAATTGAAGACCTTCGGCGGAAAGGAGATGATGCCGTTGATTTACGTAAAGAAGTTGATGATCTGAACAAACAAAACGAGGAATTGAAGGGTCAGGTTGCAAATGGTGCCGAACTAAAGAATCTTCACGATCAATTGGGTGATAAAAACGAAAAGTTGGAGAGAATTATTGCGGATCTTCTACGGAACGAAGACGATAACGGCAAATTACGTGAAGAAATTGAAGATCTGAATAAACAAAACAGCAAATTAAAGACTTTAGTTGCGAACATTGACGAAGTAACTAGAATTAAAGACGAAGTATGTGCAGAAAATGAAAAGCATGTGAAAGATATATCGGAGTTGAAACAAAAGTTAGCAGAGTTGGAAAATACTCGGCAACAGGAGCACATCAGTTTGCAAAAATTACAGGAACAATTTGAAAATGATAATGAAAAACTTCTTCAATCAAACGTTCAAATTGAGAAGTTAAATTCAGAACTGTTAGCATTGCAAAACGACAAAGAAGAAGCAAATAGGTTGCTGGTGGAATTGAGACGGAATTTGCAAACAAAAGACGATGAATTACAAAAGACTATCGAAGAGGTTTCTAATATTAGGGAACAAGAATTAAAATTAAAACATGAAGAAATTGAAAAATACGAAAGAAAAATTCAAGAACTTCAGGCCATATCTTCTAGAGGCGTCGAAATGGCTACTTCTGAACTAGACGCTTGTAGAAAGGAACTAGAAATTTTATTGGAAGAAAATAGCGAATTGAAAAACCAAAATGGTAAGTTAGAAGAAATAGAAGTTAATTTGAATGCACAAATTGACAGTTTTCGTAAATTGCAAGAAACGGGGAAGGATGAAATTCAGGTTATGAATGTTGAACTCGAAAACTGCAGAAAAGAAATCCTGAAGCTGAACGAAGAATTGAAGGTGAAAAGTGGAGAGTCTGAGAGTTTGATGAAGAAAGTAATAGATCATAAAGAAAATGGCGATCGGTTGAACTCCGACTACGAACAGTCCATACGAGAAAACGAAAATTTTGTGATGGAATTAGCCGAGTTAAAATTAAAATATGAAACTTGTCGATCAGAAAGTTTAAAACGTGAAGAAGAAATTGAAGGTTTGAGGTTTGAAAAATCTCGAACAAGCCAAAGGCTGCTGGAGTGCGAAGAGGAATTGGAAAAATTGAAGATTGCTTTGGGAAATCCCAAGAACCCTTTGGACGCGGAAAAATTACTAGGAGAAACTAAAACGTTGCAAAACCAAATTGATAAAATACAGGAGCGCTGCGAAGAAATAGAAAAACAAAAGCGGAGCGCCGAAAGTCAATTACGAGAATTGGAAAATCAATACACTGAGATTTCGCACGAAAACCAATTACTGAAAGATGAAATTCAGGAATTAAAAATTTCGCCTATCAACATAGTCAATCGTGACGATAAAAAATTAGATAACTTGGACATTTTAATTTCGGAAAAAGTCATCAATTTAGAAAATTCAAACGACGTGCAAGTGTTACAAAAAGAACACGAAACTGAGATTAATAATTTGCACGAAAAATTAATACAATACAAATCGCTGGATTTGACCAATCGCAGCTCTATACAATTTTACGAGAACGAATTACAACGACTGAAAAATAAAAATGAAAAACTCAATAGGAAATTGGACGAAACACTGGTGACGCTGAATCATTGTACCGAGTTGTCGTCGTCCACCGAAACGGAATATCTGAAGAATGTTTTATATAATTACATGTTGGGAAAAGAGAGTTTGGTGTTGGCGCGGGTGATAGCAGCCGTGTGCAAATTCGATGACGTACAAACTGATACTATTTTACAAAGGGAACAACAAAAACAAACTTTGGTAAGTCTTCTTGTGCACGCTCTCATGTGATGCCACGTAATGCTAACACTTTTTTATTTCAGCTTGGCCAATTCGGGATTTTGTAAAAGTAGTTAGCGTTTTTAAAACTATTTTATACAGAATTAAACTAAATAAAATTAAAGAAAACGTCCAAAATTTGAATAGTTATTCATCAGTTGTAAATTATTGTGCAAGTTAAATTATTCGGTTATTGTAATATGTAGGTAAATTACGTTATTTTAACATTTTGTACATTATTATTATTTTTCTATGCTTTACAAGTGGCAGATTCGTTTAAATTTTAATTAATATATGTAAAAAAATAAAGTTGTTAATAAAATAATTTTATAATAAATTAATTATTATATTCTACTTATTATTTTGTAATGACCCGGTATATAACAGTTTGGTTTGTTGATTAGCTAAAAGGAAAATCCCCTAACAGCTGTCATTTTATAAAATCATAACCTAACAAACAATCCAATTATTTTAAAAAGTAAATAATGAAGTTTTGAAATGTCCTGCTATATTTGCTTCGTTAAATGTTCAAATTTAATAAACACGCAAGACACAGACGTGGAAAACCTAAAATGGAGCAGCAAACTCAGCTTTTGCATACCCGAAATGGTAAAACATAATTTTTATTTAGTGCGTAATTTATTTTTAAAATCTTTTAAGGATTGTTGCGAGGATCAACTCCTGTGCGGTTTATGCATTCAACAATTGGAAACCACTTGGCTCTTTCGTAAACTGTGTTTGCAGTCGAAAGACCAACGAGAGCGGTTACAGCTCGACGAAACTTTACAAAAAGAATCGTGGGACGATGCTCCTTCCAGTTTACATGAGCACAAAAAGGAAGTCGATTTAAAACAAGAAACCTTTTCGTGTTTTTACTGTAACGAAATATTAACCGATAGAACCGCACTGATAAACCACATTACATCGCATCACAATGAAAAGACCACCACAAAGAAGTGTCATTTATGTTCCAAACCATGTTCGAACCAACGAGCGTTGTTGAATCATTTATACGAACAACACAACAAAGAAACTGACACTTCGAAGCGCTACGAATGTGATAAATGTTTAAAACTATTTGATGCGATACAACTAAAACTTCACATTGAAAATTGTCGAAATTTACCACCATCAACAGACGTGGAGATAAAAGACGATATTGAAATCCCCGAGCAGGTTGAGAAGAAACGAAGGGGACGAAAAAAATCGGAAGAGCTATCCGAGCTCTCTAAGGTATGTCACATATGCGGTGTCCTCTTTACCAGTCGATACATGGCTACGAGACACATGCGTAACGTTCATGCAACTGAAAAGAAGTTTGAGTGCGAAATTTGTAATCAAAAATTTGTGAGTTCAGTTTACCTGAATGCTCACAAACGATATCACTCGCGCGAAAGACCTAACATATGCGCGTTTTGCGGTAAGGGATTTATAACCGGTAGTGATTTGTACCACCACGAAAAAATTCACGCCAACAAACGGGAGTACAAGTGCGAAAAGTGTCCAAAAGCTTTTAACACGTCCTCAGACTTGTTTAAGCACCGATTGTGTGTGCACCAAGACAGAAATAATTGGAAATATTTGTGTACGTTTTGTGATCGTCGTTTTCCTTTAAAAACGAATTTGGACGCTCATATAAAAACGCATACAGGTGAACGTAATTTTGCATGTCATTTGTGCGATCGGAAGTGTGTAAACCGCTCGGTCCTCTTACGTCACATAAATTCTCATTCGAACGTGCGTTTGTTTAAATGTAACATTTGTAATGGCGAGTACAAGTATGAGAAGTCTTTGAACTTACACATGACTAAGGTGCACGGGATTGGTGATGCGAAAATTCCGGTACGAACGAAAAAGTTCTTTTGTCATATTTGTCCCAAATCGTACATAGCAAACAATAAGTTACAGAAACATATCAGGACGCATACGGGTGAGAGGCCGTTTGCTTGTGAAATGTGCGATAAAAGGTTTATTGATAAATCGTACATAAAGCAACATCTTAAAACTGCTCATAATGTGGTTGTTGATAGCACAAACTGAAGTTTGTAGATACAACAGCTATTTTGTATTACGAGGAACTCCCAAGCTTTAGTCAGGGTTCTTTTTCTCGTATTATATAGTAGGTAATGGCAGAATTCATATTGGTTTTTGTTTTTTAAAGAGCAATAGAACGGAAAGGTTATAAAGTATATTCAGAATTGGGCAGTATCTAGCTAAGTGGTTTAGCTACTTTTTTCGAGAAAGTCGACCGATCTGCATTTATTGCAATATTTGACAGCATTTTGTTTCTAAATTTAACCTATATTTGTCCAAAATATGCCGAGGTTTCGAATCTTTGATTATGTGATCAATTGCTGTGATCTAAAGCCCAAAATATATCTGTGAGCTATGGGGAAGGCAACGAGAAACCACCCCATTAATTAAATTCTCTAGTACGTCATTTTGGCCTCGGCCAAGTGATCGCCTACGCACTGCATAGGGTAAGGGTATGGTACTTGAAGAAGAAGGATTGAAGATAAAAAATATAGATTAATTCATACTTGAGATTCGGGCGAATCTCAGAAGAGATGGGCGACCGAGTGAGAAACCGCAAACCAAATTTATGTACACTAGATTTCCTTTTATGAGGTTTGGATTTCCCAAGATGGCCTCGAAGTTCCTAAAATTTCGATAAAATTTATTACCATACAATCGAAGAACCTAGTAAATCTAGTTACTAAAAATTGAGTTGAAAATGAAAAAGCTCGTCAAGTAAAAATTAAGTGAAAAAGCAAACCAAGTCTGGGGAAGTCTGAAGAGAGTTAGGGGTAGTTCCAAGTAGGCGTTAGTCTGGTGTGCACAATTTTAGCCCACAGTTTACTCCTCATTCAGTTGAAAATTGGATAGACTTTTTTTACTTCAGCCTTACAAAAAAGCAGATAACCTTTTTTGGAATCTTGTTGGGAAATTTTCACACCTATGATGACCTACTTAGAGTACTATTGCCAAACCCTTTATTAGCTTTAATTTTTTTCTGATGGGAGGCTAAAGGAGCTTTGTTCCCCCGTTCCCCTCTCCCCTAAGAATTGTTTATAGCTAATCTATTGCCTAATTCTGGTTGTAGCTTATATACTTTTTTCAAAATGTACCTAACACATCACACTTGAGCAGCTACGTATTATTTAAATTTTAAACCCGAATCGAAAGACCATTCGTAAGAGCCAAAATTAAGTTTTGCCAGTATTAAATTTATTGGTGGAAACCCCTATCGAAGAAGCAAATTATAGTCGCTCTGAAGAGCAAGCCGATACTACGACTATTAGTTAATAATTAAAATCATGGATGTTTTTTGGAAAAAATTTTTTCTTCCGATTGCTGTGTACATATCTTATAATTTATTTTGTATATTTACTACGTATAGGTTTTAATTTTACAAAAAAATAAAAGATTTATCAATAATATTGTTTATTAATCGTATAGTCTTTACTTCTCTTATTAAATACTATACTTATTAAATTTTGAATTTAAATTTAAGAGACACTTGCAAGAGATAATTACTCAGAACTTTATGCAAGAAATTGGAGATTGACTGGCGGTCGTACCAATAATTCCAACAAATTAAAAATAATCAAAATAGAAAACCGAATCGGATGTAAACAGGGGATTTTGATTTAGACTTGACATACATAAGCCCCACACAGTGACGGTTTTCTATATTACATATTATAGAACTCGTAAAGGTAAATATTTTATACACAGGACTCGGAATTCCAAACAAGTGTAAACACATCTTTCGACATATTTGCCCCTTGTAAAAGTTGAGAAATTTAAATTTAAAAAATTATATCTAATTAAATTTATAACTATTGTTAAGCCCGTGACTGAAGTATAAAAAATCCAAACACTCAAATTGTTGGGTTTAAAGCATTTATTTTTAACAGTCCTTCTCAAGTTGACATGTAATTGCAATAATTATAAAAAATCAAACTTGAGTTTATAAAATTCAAATATAAAAATAAAAAATACTGCAATAAAGATCTGCCCTCATAAATCAGGGATTCTATAAATTAATTATGTTTGCCGAGTTTATTTTTTTCGTGCTTTAGCATCTCCTATGTTGTGCACTTTTTTTAAATGCACATGGAAAGCACTTTCACTTTTATATTTCATACTGCAATGCTGACATTTAAAAGGTTTAATATTCCAGTGAGTTGCGACATGCTTTTGCAATGCTATTTTAACTCCAAAACGTTTGTCGCACAAGTGGCATGCAAAGCGTTTCCTTCTCGAGTGTGCACGAATGTGCTGAATATGGGTTGATCTCGTTGCACACCGTTTCTCACAATATGGACACACGTACTTCCATTCGGTGGGATTCGTATGTACAATTACAGTGTGCTTCTTTAAATTTTGTTCCGAGTTAAACGATTTTGAGCATTGATCGCAGTTGTGCTGTGTTTTATTCAAATGCATCTTTTCGTGGCAAACTAAATCATTCAAAGTTATGAAACTTTTACCACAAAATGTACAAATGAACTGTGTAACTCGGTCATGATACTGCTTATGGTTTGCTAAGTACGAAGATGTTGTAAATTTTTTCAGACAGATGTCACACTGGAAAGGTCTTGCATCCGAAGCGTCGTAACCATGTACCGCTACACAATGGCTGACCAGCTTTGCGCCCGAACTAAATACCATTTCGCAATTTTCACAATGTATATCATTTGTGATACGATTTTGTTTTGTTTTTATGGGTACCGGTTCTTCGGGGCTTATAAAATATTCTTCGATGCCATTTAGATCTACATTGGAACCCGTTACTTTACACAACTTACAACCCGTGTTGTTTAAATTAAACTCCCGATGAGTACACAAGTTGGCTACGTTTGAGCTAATGCACAAATTGCGAAAATTAAAAACCTCATTCAATCGTTGCGAACAAACTTCGCAAATCATGAACCTTTCGTCCCAATTCTAAAAGCAGCAACTTCATTAATTTTAAGTGTTTCCGGTATTCACAAACTCACCACTTCGGGTATACAAGTGTTCAGTTTAACTATCCATTTAATGTTATCGTGTGGGGTTTCGCAAATGCTCACCAATTTTTGCGCTCCCTGTAAACAAATATTGCATACAAATTGATTTTCCAGAACATTTATTATTATCTTTTGTTTATCAACTTTTTCGGTTTCGGTAATTTGAATAAAGCCTTTCGGTGCAACCGTCTGAAATGAAACAATTCTTCATGTTGTCGTCTATAGGATATTATTACCGTAACAGCTGAAATAGTAGGAATAGCATTTTCTCTCAATCGAACGCAGCATAGAGATGTTCTGTCCATATATTTTTCTTCGAAATGTTTAGAACACAAAACACTGTATTTACTGGGTTCCCAGTCTAAACGATTAACAAAGTTTAACCAGATTTTTCGACGTTCGGAATCTTTAGGAAACCTAAAAAAATTTAAATAGAAAGAGGATACGGGTGTCTCATCCAGAAAAATTTAACCTGTGATAGGTTATTCCCGACTGCTTCTTTGATTCGACAACATTTCTGCTGCTACAAGAGCGCAAAGCACAACACACCATTTCGAAAATAATCAAAAATAAATTGACAATTTCATAGCACCAATATGGTCGAATTCGTAAACATCACGCAGTGCGCATACGCAATAATTAAAAATAGATCTCAAACAAAGAGCGACCATGATCATTCAAAATGTTATGTAAGCTTCTCAATTAGTTCGTCTTATAATTTTAAAGTCAAGGTGAGAGAGTGAAGAAAAATCTAACCCCAGAGTTTTTGGGTCGATGCAGTAGGAACTTTTCTTCTAGAAAAATTGCGTTTCAAATAAATAGTATCTTAATTTTTTTCGAAACTAATGCAAAAGAACTCAGATACAGGATACTCTTACGTTAGCAATGTAAATTGTATCTTTTGAATTCTTCAGATTTCCTAATTTCATAAGATTTTCCTTCACTTTTGTATTTTACGATTTCCCCTCGGTTTTCCAACAACAAACTACAGAGAAATCATCAAAAAACGCTGGTGTACTTTACTAGTGAAGAGAAATCTGAAGATATTCGAGGAAATTCCAGAAAATCTTAAAAAGAGTTCTATAAAATTCGAAGAAATGTAAAAAATTATAGGTAATTTTAAGAAATTCAAGAAAATCTTGAAGAAGAGGAATATACATATATAAGGAATATATAATATTATTTTTGTATTATTATTTTTATTAAGTAACATAATTTTTTTTTCAAATTTCCTTCTCTATTTGTATATGACGATGTCCAGTTTGATTTTCCACTTACTTTAGTTAAAATTGAGGTGGAAATTTTGGGTACAAGTGAAAAGAAATCTACAGAAAACCGGAAAAATGTTAAGAAATCCCAGGAAATCCAAGAAATGGAAATATCAAGTAAATCTTTGAAAATTCAAGGAAATTTAGAAAATCTTACCCAAAACCCAAAGATATCTCAGAAAAATCTAAAAAGTTTCAGGATGTTAGGACATCTTGTGAAATGGAAAATCACAAAAAATGTAGAAAATTTTAGGATATTTTAAGAAATCCAGAAAAACAAAAACAAAATCTCAGAAAATCGAAAAATTAAAAAAGTTCATCTATAGTAGGTATTCTTAAGATTTTCCAATTTTCTTGTATTTTCTATTTCTTAAGACTACCTCAAATTTCCCTTCAGTTGTACACAAGAGCAGATTCAGGAGAAATTCATGGGTGAGATAAAGGAGGCTGGGGAGGGTAAATAAATAAATTTTTTTTATAAAAATTTATATATATTTTTTAAATTTTAATAAAATTTAGTAATTTTATTGGTTTTGTTGAGTATTTGGGGGAGGGGGGGTATTCCCCTGTTGGAAATTATAGGAATTCCGAGTCCTGTGTAAAAAATTATTTTGAGATATTTACCTCTTGGTATCAGGGTTCGAAAAAAAATTTTTAATTGTAGACCGGTGTTATTAGTTATTTTTTAATTAAATGTTACGTCCAATCAACAAAAAAGTGCCTCGTATTTCAACATTGCTCCTCGTCAGTAATTTGTCATTTTCTTGACTTTTATGTATAATAAATAACTATTAAATAAATAATCAACATTTCAGCTGTTTATTAATTATTTGCCAGCATTTTTGTGTTTTTCAGTAATTTACAATAAATACTTTCAGATTTAGTGAGAGAAATAAATGTAACTAGCACACTAACTCAAACTGAGGAGAAACCATTTAAATTAAATATTTTCTATTTTGATTTGGTTCAATCATTCCTTAAATTCAGTAGTCCCATTTATTATAAAACAATCACCACCAACCACCGTGTCCCAAAAGCTGAAAATGCAATAAACCTCATTAGAATTCTTTAATAAATATAATTTTCTAAGAAAAACACTTGAACCCCTAACAAATCTTATGGCGACTTTAAAATAACCTAACCACCAAGCAGCTGTTCGGCGGACAAGTTCGAACCTGTTCAAATCTGATTGGTTAGCTATGACGGGCAGATTAAATAATTTAATTTTGGGTATTGGGTACTTAATTTCGCAAATAAAAGATGGGTGTACTGAGTGCTACTAGTTTCGAAGCTTTTCTTTAGTTCATCTTCAGGCAATCAATAGTCAATATTTGGCTACAATTTACATACAGGGTGCTGAATGAGTTAGCCGAACATAAGAAATTAACATGTAAAAACTTATTTACGCAAATTCCTGCTTCCCTAATTATTTTAGAGAAAAACTGAAAGACATAAAAATAATGCAGAAATATAATCTACGAATGGTAAGAGCATTAGATTTCATCTAACTTTTACTTAAAAGTCCAAAAAATGCATTTGAAATTGTTAAAAGTTTCATTTATCCGTCTGGCCATGAAAGTTTCCATGGTAATAAATTTGGATAAATGAAATTTTTTTGACCTTTTAAGTAAAAGTTAGTTGAAATCTAATGGTCTTATCATTTGTAGTTTATATTTCTGCATTATTTTTATGTCTTTTATTTTTTCTTTATAATAATTAGGGAAGCAGGAATTTGCATAAATAAGTTTTTACATGTTAATTTCCTATGTTCGGCTAACTCATTCAGCACCCGGTATATGTTTAAAAGATTCATGAAATATTAAAAAATAGGATCCGGATATTTTACAATATTACAATCGCTACAACAAAATTTAATTTCCGAAGTTGTAATTATAATCATAAATCGTCTTAATTATTATGTCGTGGCTTCTTTTTTTGGTCAACGTAATAAGTCACTTTTATTTTAATTTTTTTATTTAATAATATTGTAGTAATCGAGGGGTAAATCACGGTCAAAAATTGTGTAAACCAGACTTCCTCCTACTTCGGACTTTCCAAACTTCCCCGGACTTCCCCAGACTTCCCCGGACTTCCTCAGACTTCTCCGGACTTCCTCAAACATTGTGACAAATATTATTGTGTTACTTTAAGAAGTAATTATTTATTATAATTATGACATTTGAGATAAATTTGAGATTTTGAATTTACAATAACTCGAAAACGGCGCTAGATATCGAAAAATCGAGAAAAAATTTGTGCTTTAAAACCCTAGTACTTCATCATAGGAAGCCATATGCAAAATTTCAGATCAATAGCGTGTAAGAATGGCGCGGAAGAATTAATATCATTTTATATATCAGACTTCCAGCCTTTCCCGGACTACCTCAGACTTCCCCAGACTTCTTTCTCAGACTTCCCCGGACTTCCCAGACTTTCTCGGACTTCCTCAGACTTCCCCGGATTTCTTCAAACTTCCCGGGACTTCCCCGGATTTCTTCAAACTTCCCGGGACTTCCTAGAAGCTGTACACCAGACTTCCCGGGAGATTTACCCCTCGAATATAAACTACGAATAATAAGAACATTAGATTTCGTTTAGCTTTTAGTTAAGAAGTCAAAAAATGCTTTTGAAATTGTTAAAAGTTTCAGACTTGCCATGTAAGTTTCCATGGTAATTATTTTTGAAACTGTAAATTAAATTGAATTTATTACATGGCCAGTGCAATAATTGAAAATTTTAACAATTTTGAAAGCATTTTTTGACCCTCTAAGTAAAAGTTAGATAAAATTTAATGGTCTTATCATTCGTAGTCAATATTTCTTAGTAACGTTAGTACTTGTGTTATAAAAAAATATGTTAGTACTGGAGGGTTAATAAGATCTGCTATAGTATTTTCACCGCTTAAAAAATCATCCATATAAACATCATTTTTTGCTATCCAACTTGCGAATGGAAAGTTCAATCCTTCGTCCTTTACCAATTGCAATAGTGTGCGACACGCCAAGAAAGGGGCCGCAAGTATTTGCTGATATTTGCGCTAGTTTGGGTGTATTTCGATGTACCGAAACATTTTAACGATGTCATCCAGTGGCGTAACAAGGCAGCTACGGGCCTGTGTTTCTGACTCAAGCGGGGCCCCAATAGAATATTAAATTAACATGGAACTTTTTTATAAGCAGAACAATTTTTATAAATTAACTTTTAGGAAAAAAGTATAATAAATATTAAACACGTTTGCATAATTAAGGAAGAGCAGTAGAAGCATGTGTTTCTGGCAACTTGGTCGTCGTCAGTATTGCGCACTTGAGGGGGCGTCCATTAATTACGTGAGGTAATTTTAGCGATTTTTAGACCCCCCCGCCCCCCTCGGTGAGATGTCGTGAGATTTGGTTTGACCCCCCCTCCTTCTAATCTCACGTGAGATTTTTTTAAATGCGTATTTTTAGTGTAAATACGTTAATCTGTGCTTGATTGCGTTGGATTTATTAAATAAGCATAATTGGCTTAATTATTTTTATTTAAGAATAGTTAACACAAAAAATTACGTGATATTTGCCGAGACCCCCACTCCCCTACGTGAGATTTGGTGAGATTCGGCTCGACCTCCCCCTAAACGCCTCACGTAATTAATGGACGCCCCCTTGACAACAACTTACCTGCTGCTACCAAAACGCTGAACACGCTTAATTATGCAAAATTACACTACGGATTCGTCTTCGTTGCTAATAATAATAAATATTGTTATTTAGTTTTATTAAAATCATTTTAGGGATTTACTACTAAGTAAAAACAAGAAAATCATACCTGACGGTTTTAATAAATTAATAAAAA
This sequence comes from Cantharis flavilabris, assembly GCA_949152465.1. NCBI lineage: Eukaryota > Metazoa > Arthropoda > Insecta > Coleoptera > Cantharidae > Cantharis > Cantharis flavilabris. The sequence continues at coordinate 9,132,646 of OX424438.1, forward strand.
AAACTAGCAGGGTAGTGTTAAAATTCAAAATATACCCTACTCTTATTTTTTTCGGTATTTTGTTAAAATGCTATATAAGGGTGACAGTTTATTTGTTTATTACTGTAATCGCTACCAGATGGGAAGTTTTGCTTTGCCGGGTGCGTTTAATCTTTCTTGATGCCGCTTCAACTTCAATTCAACAAAAGACGAAAAAGTCATTATAAATATATTTTATATTTTAAATACTTAGGACATGAAAAATGTGGCAGACAAGTTATTTTGAAAAAGTACCGCATATTTTCTGGTTTTTACAAAAATTTTATTTTTTTGGTCGTGATGGCGACCCGGCCCTGTTAATGTCCGAGCCTGTTCGATCGAACGGTGACCGGACACTTCGCTCCGGGACATTTCGCTTCCGGACATTTCGCACCCAGACACTTCGCACCCAGGACATTTCGCTACCGGGGACATTTTGCACCCCGACATTTCGCACCCGGACATTTCGTTACCACTTTTAGCATATTATTCATTATTTGAATTATTTTTATTATTTAAATTTTTTTCATTTTTTCAATTTAGCCACCTCATGGTAGTAGCACCTATTCGAGTTCTTGATTATTATTCATTAAAAAATAATGAATATTAGGTCAGGTCCGTATTCAGTACCATTTGGTTTAGCAAAATAACAAATTTTATTTCAAATAGTAAAATAAAGTAAAACAAAGTTAACTAATAAAAAATTAATAACGCTTAAAATAATTTTAATAAAAAAAATTACAGCCAAAGAACATCGGGTGACTACTTTTGCGCCACCCAGCATTAACATTTAGGTTTACTTAATTATGCAAACGTGTTTATTCAAGTTTACATTGCACACTGCACATTTAAATTAAAATTTAAATTAATTAATTTATTTAAATAATTAATTATTTTAAATTTAAATTCATTAATTTAAATAATAAAAATAATTCAAATTATTTGCGAAATGTCCGGGTGGAAAATGTCCCCGGTAGCGAAATGTCCGGTGCGAAATGTCCGGGTGGAAAATGTCCCTGGTAGCGAAATATCCTGGGTGCGAAGTGTCCGGGTGCGAAATGTCCCGGAGCGAAGTGTCCTAGAACCCGATTGAACACTGGTAGTTTCACCACTGATGTCGGCAATTATTACATATTTGTAACTTCTAAACGGTTTATTTAATTATATACACTTGATCGCGCGCTTGCATCAAATACAACCCTTAACTTGGTTCAAGACTTATAAAGCCGTAAAATTGCATGATGTGGAATAAAATATTTCAATTGGTCTTTATCTTTCGCGTTATAATTATAATTAATAAATTTATTAGGCACTTTCTATCGCGTGATTTTACTTTCCCCATACGTATTACGTATGTATAAGGGAAAGTATTGTAATCCACTCAAAAATCAAAAATCGAAATTTTTGCATTAAAATGTTCCTTATCATGTCCTGATAAGTTTTTGATGAATTTTAGTTGGATGTATGTCTGTATGTCTGTATGTCTGTCTGTCTGTAAGTCTGTATGTCTGTCTGTATGTCTGTCTGTATGTCTGTCTGTATGTCTGTCTGTATGTCTGTCTGTATGTCTGTCTGTATGTCTGTCTGTTGTCTGTCTGTATGTCTGTCTGTATGTCTGTCTGTCTGTCTGTATGTCTGTCAATATGTATGTCTGTCTGTATGTCTGTCTGTATGTCTGTATGTCTGTCTGTATGTCTGTCTGTATGTCTGTCTGTATGTCTGTCTGTATGTCTGTCTGTATGTCTGTCTGTATGTCTGTCTGTATGTCTGTCTGTATGTCAGTATGTCTGTATGTCTGTCTGTCTGTATGTCTGTCTGTCTGTCTGTCTGTTGTCTGTCTGTATGTCTGTCTGTATGTCTGTCTGTCTGTCTGTATGTCTGTCTGTATGTCTGTCTGTATGGCTGTCTGCATGTCTGTCTGTATGTCTGTCTGTATGTCTGTCTGTATGTCTGTATGTCTGTATGTCTGTATGTCTGTCTGTATGTCTGTCTGTATGTCTGTATGTCTGTATGTCTGTATGTCTGTCTGTATGTCTGTCTGTATGTCTGTCTGTCTGTATGTCTGTCTGTATGTATGTCTGTCTGTATGGCTGTCTGCATGTCTGTCTGTATGTCTGTCTGTCTGTCTGCCTGTCTGTCTGTCTGTCTGTATGTCTGTATGTCTGTCTGTCTGTAAGTCTGTATGTCTGTCTGTATGTCTGTCTGTATGTCTGTCTGTATGTCTGTCTGTATGTCTGTCTGGATGTCTGTCTGTATGTCTGTCTGTATGTCTGTCTGTATGGCTGTCTGCATGTCTGTCTGCATGTCTGTCTGTCTGTCTGTCTGCCAGTCTGTCTGTCTGTCTGTCTGTCTGTATGTCTGTATGTATGTCTGTATGTCTGTCTGTATGTCTGTCTGTATGTCTGTCTGTATGTCTGTCTGTATGTCTGTCTGTATGTCTGTCTGTATGTCTGTCTGTATGTCTGTCTGTATGTCTGTCTGTATGTCTGTCTGTATGTCTGTCTGTCTGTATGTCTGTTTGTATGTCTATATGTCTGTATATCTGTCTGTATGGCTGTCTGCATGTCTGTCTGTATGTCTGTCTGTCTGTATGTCTGTCAGTCTGTCTGTCTGTCTGTATGTCTGTTTGTATGTCTATATGTCTGTATGTCTGTCTGTATGTCTGTCTGTATGTCTGTCTGTATGTCTGTCTGTCTGTTTGTATGTCTGTCTGTATGTCTGTCTGTATGTCTGTCTGTATGTCTGTCTGTATGTCTGTCTGTATATCTGTCTGTATGTCTGTCTGTATGTCTGTCTGTATGTCTGTCTGTATGTCTGTCTGTATGTCTGTCTGTCTGTCTGTCTGTCTGTCTGTCTGTCTGTCTGTCTGTCTGTATGTCTGTATGTATGTCTGTCTGTATGTCTGTCTGTATGTCTGTCTGTATGTCTGTCTGTATGTCTGTCTGTATGTCTGTCTGTATGTCTGTCTGTCTGTCTGTCTGTCTGTCTGTCTGTCTGTCTGTCTGTCTGTATGTCTGTATGTCTGTTTGTATGTCTATATGTCTGTATGTGTGTCTGTATGTCTGTCTGTCTGTCTGTCTGTCTGTCTGTCTGTTTGTATGTCTGTCTGTATGTCTGTCTGTATGTCTGTCTGTGTGTCTGTCTGTATGTCTGTCTGTATGTCTGTCATTTATGTCTGTCTGTATGTCTGTCTGTCTGTATGTCTGTATGTCTGTATGTCTGTCTGTCTGTCTGTATGTCTGTATGTCTGTATGTCTGTATGTGTGTCTGTATGTCTGTCTGTATGTCTGTATGTCTGTCTGTATGTCTGTATGTCTGTCTGTATGTCTGTATGTCTGTATGTCTGTATGTGTGTCTGTATGTCTGTCTGTATGTCTGTCTGTATGTCTGTCTGTATGTCTGTCTGTATGGCTGTCTGCATGTCTGTCTCTATGTCTGTCTGTCTGTCTGCCTGTCTGTCTGTCGGTCTGTCTGTATGTCTGTATGTATGTCTGTCTGTATGTCTGTCTGTATGTCTGTCTGTATGTCTGTCTGTATGTCTGTCTGTATGTCTGTCTGTATGTCTGTCTGTATGTATGTCTGTCAGTCTGTCTGTCTGTCTGTATGTCCGTTTGTATGTCTGTATGTCTGTATGTCTGTATGTCTGTATGTCTGTATGTCTGTATGTCTGTCTGTATGTCTGTCTGTATGTCTGTCTGAGTTATTTGTCGAGGTTAAAAAATGGTTTAAAGAAAATAAAATGATACTTAACGAGACGAAAACAAATATAGTGTTATTCAAGACTAGCCATGCAGGTTTTGATACACCAACAAGCATTGCCATGAACAAAGAAGAATATAAAATTACAGAAACAACAAAGTTTTTGGGTTTAACAGTGGACAGTAATCTCGATTGGAAAATCCACATAGACAATATAAGCAATTCAATCAATAAGATTTTATATGGAATGAGGATCGTAAAGAAATATGTAAGCATACCTGTGATGAGAACAATTTATTATGCGAATTTTGAAGCCAAATTGAGATATGGAATTATTTTCTATGGTGCGGGAAATATCAGACGATACAGAAAGCAGCAATTAGGACAATATTGGGGATGAATTTTGGGGAAACATGTAGAAATAAATTTAGAGATAACAAATTTCTAACTATATATGGGATTTATTTTCAGGAATGTGTGCTTTTTTTATATAAGTATAAAAATTTGTTTGAGATGCTTAAAAGCGAGAAACAACATCATAATACTAGAGGGGCAGATTACACCTTCCCAAAACATAAACTTACGGTAACCGAAAAAAATTGTTACTATGCTTGTATTCGTTGTTATAATAGTTTGCCGGATGACATAAAACGTATAAGCAATATGGAAATTTTTAAAAAAGCGGTGTACAAAAAACTCATTGAAAGGGAACCTTATTGATTAATTGATTGTTTTTAATAGAATACATTAGAGATGTAGTTTTTTTTTTTTTTTTTATTTTTTGTAAAATTTATTTTTGGGAAAATTTGTAAATTCTGTTGGTTGTTTTAAAAATTGGAAGGTGTCTTTTTTGAACCTTTCTATTTATTTGTGACGTTCTTTTTCATTTATTATTGTACAAGCTAGGTGCTGTCAATTTATCTTGAAAAATAAAACACTATTATTATTATTATTATTATTATAACTATTATTATGTCTGTCTGTATGTCTGTCTGTATGTCTGTCTGTATGTATGTCTGTCTGTCTGTCTGTCTGTCTGTCTGTCTGTCTGTCTGTCTGTCTGTCTGTATGTCTGTCTGTATGTCTGTTTGTATGGCTGTCTGTCTGTATGTCTGTATGTCTGTATGTCTGTCTGTATGTCTGTCTGTCTGTATGTCTGTATGTCTGTCTGTATGTCTGTCTGTATGTCTGTCTGTATGTCTGTCTGTATGTCTGTCTGTATGTCTGTCTGTCTGTCTGTCTGCCTGTCTATATGTCTGTCTGTATGTCTGTCTGTATGTCTGTCTGTATGTCTGTCTGTATGGCTGTCTGCATGTCTGTCTGTATGTCTGTCTGTCTGTCTGTCTGTCTGCCTGTCTGTCTGTCTGTCTGTCTGTCTGTATGTCTGTCTGTATGTCTGTCTGTATGTCTGTCTGTATGTCTGTCTGTATGGCTGTCTGCATGTCTGTCTGTATGTCTGTCTGTCTGTCTGTCTGTCTGTCTGCCTGTCTGTCTGTCTGTCTGTATGTATGTCTGTCTGTATGTCTGTCTGTATGTCTGTCTGTATGTCTGTCTGTATGTCTGTCTGTATGTATGTCTGTCAGTCTGTCTGTCTGTCTGTATGTCCGTTTGTATGTCTGTATGTCTGTATGTCTGTCTGTATGTCTGTCTGTATGTCTGTCTGTATGTCTGTCTGTATGTCTGTCTGTATGTCTGTCTGTATGTCTGTCTGTATGTCTGTCTGTATGTCTGTCTGTCTGTCTGTCTGTCTGTCTGTCTGTCTGTCTGTCTGTCTGTCTGTTTGTCTGTCTGTATGTCTGTTTGTATGGCTGTCTGCATGTCTGTCTGTATGTCTGTCTGTCTGTCTGTCTGCCTGTCTGTCTGTCTGTCTGTCTGTCTGTCTGTCTGTATGTCTGTCTGTATGTCTGTCTGTATGTCTGTCTGTATGTCTGTCTGTCTGTATGTCTGTATGTCTGTCTGTATGTCTGTCTGTATGTCTGTCTGTATGTCTGTCTGTCTGTATGTCTGTATGTCTGTATGTCTGTATGTCTGTCTGTATGTCTGTCTGTATGTCTGTCTGTATGGCTGTCTGCATGTCTGTCTGTATGTCTGTCTGTCTGTCTGTCTGTCTGTCTGTCTGTCTGTCTGTATGTCTGTCTGTATGTCTGTCTGTATGTCTGTCTGTATGTCTGTCTGTATGGCTGTCTGCATGTCTGTCTGTATGTCTGTCTGTCTGTCTGTCTGCCTGTCTGTCTGTCTGTCTGTATGTATGTCTGTCTGTATGTCTGTCTGTATGTCTGTCTGTATGTCTGTCTGTATGTCTGTCTGTATGTATGTCTGTCAGTCTGTCTGTCTGTCTGTATGTCCGTTTGTATGTCTGTATGTCTGTCTGTATGTCTGTCTGTATGTCTGTCTGTATGTCTGTCTGTATGTCTGTCTGTATGTCTGTCTGTATGTCTGTCTGTATGTCTGTCTGTATGTCTGTCTGTATGTCTGTCTGTCTGTCTGTCTGTCTGTCTGTCTGTCTGTCTGTCTGTCTGTTTGTCTGTCTGTATGTCTGTTTGTATGGCTGTCTGCATGTCTGTCTGTATGTCTGTCTGTCTGTCTGTCTGCCTGTCTGTCTGTCTGTCTGTCTGTCTGTCTGTCTGTATGTCTGTCTGTATGTCTGTCTGTATGTCTGTCTGTATGTCTGTCTGTATGTCTGTCTGTATGTCTGTCTGTATGGCTGTCTGCATGTCTGTCTGTATGTTTGTCTGTCTGTCTGTCTGCCTGTCTGTCTGCATGTCTGTCTGTCTGTCTGTCTGCCTGTCTGTCTGTCTGTCTGTCTGTCTGTCTGTCTGTCTGTCTGTCTGCCTGTATGTCTGTCTGTATGTCTGTCTGTATGTCTGTCTGTCTGTATGTCTGTATGTCTGTATGTCTGTCTGTATGTCTGTCTGTATGTCTGTCTGTATGTCTGTCTGTATGTCTGTATGTATTGAGATGTTATTTTTATTTTAATAATAATAAATTTATAAATATTTGAAAATTACTAATTTTGCAGAATCTTTTGCCTCGACTAACATCAGGGTAGGAAACTCTTACCTCTTTCAAGCCTTCGATATATTCTTTTTACAAAAAAATAATCAATCAGATCTTACGACGACAATAAATTTATTAATTTCACAAAATCCAAAACATGCGACACTTTTCGCCAAAGAACCCAATACCAAATACAGTGTTCAAAAATAAAGTTTCATTTATAATTTGACACTTATTCCAGTCGGCTCTAAACTTTATTTCTGAAACCCTCATTTAACAAAAAATATTTTTTTATGTACAAAATCATTCATAAAACAATTGTTACTGTTCCTTTTAATAATAATTAAGTTTAAAAGTTTATGGTTTAAAATAATTTTTCTTTTCTTTGCCACACGTTTAATTTTTCAAAAAAAACTGTCTTACTCACTTGTTGTATCGCTGTAAAATTTGTCTTCATCAATAATTCAAATAATGATGGTTCATCTAAATAATATGCGTCCTTCTTTAATTTTCATGTACTTAGTGTCCAATTTTGTTTTTGACCGTCTTCCATCTAGCATAATATGATATTTAAACCCATATTAATCCAAATTACATTTTCAATAATCATTTTTCGATGATGTTAAATTTTATTACTGGAATTTACGTTTTCCTCTTTTATATTTTCAAACAACCATCCACCATATTCTCTTTCCAGCTCGCTTATCACCTTTTTAGTGCCAACCTTCTCTTCAAAATTTTTATCACTCACTATTTAAATGTTTTGGCGGCAAATCGTTACTTTAAATTTTAATACCTTTGTACATAAAACCTAAACTTTATAATTCTAAACTGATTCCTTTTAGATTTGTGAAATCATCTTGTCCGTTCATTGCAGGACTTTCATTAAAATTAAAATTAATTTTTAAAAAAATACCAAAAGCTTATACATTCGAGGAACTACACGGAGATGTTAGTCTTAGCTTCGAGGACCGCAACTTTTTCAAAAATAATTAATTAAAATGTAAAATAACATGACAGTATGTCTGTCTGTATGTGTGTCTGTATGTCTGTCTGTATGTTTGTCTGTATGTCTGTCTGTATGGCTGTCTGCATGTCTGTCTGTATGTCTGTCTGTCTGTCTGCCTGTCTGTCTGTCTGTCTGTATGTCTGTATGTCTGTCTGTATGTCTGTCTGTCTGTATGTCTGTATGTCTGTATGTCTGTCTGTATGTCTGTCTGTATGTCTGTCTGTATGTCTGTCTGTATGTCTGTCTGTATGTCTGTCTGTATGTCTGTCTGTATGTCTGTCTGTATGTCTGTCTGTATGTCTGTCTGTATGTCTGTCTGTATGTCTGTCTGTATGTCTGTCTGTATGTCTGTCTGTATGTCTGTCTGTATGTCTGTCTGTATGTCTGTCTGTATGTCTGTCTGTATGTCTGTCTGTATGTCTGTCTGTATGTCTGTCTGTATGGCTGTCTGCATGTTTGTCTGTATGTCTGTCTGTTTGTCTGTCTGCCTGTCGGTCTGTCTGTCTGTCTGTATGTATGTCTGTCTGTATGTCTGTCTGTCTGTCTGTCTGTCTGTATGTCTGTCTGTATGTCTGTCTGTATGTCTGTCTGTATGTCTGTCTGTATGTCTGTCTGTATGTCTGTCTGTATGTCTGTCTGTATGTCTGTCTGTATGTATGTCTGTCTGTCTGTCTGTCTGTATGTATGTCTGTTTGTATGTCTATATGTCTGTATGTCTGTCTGTCTGTATGTCTGTCTGTCTGTCTGTCTGTCTGTATGTCTGTATGTATGTCTGTATGTATGTCTGTATGTATGTCTGTCTGTATGTCTGTCTGTATGTCTGTCTGTATGTCTGTCTGTATGTCTGTCTGTATGTATGTCTGTCAGTCTGTCTGTCTGTCTGTATGTCTGTTTGTATGTCTATATGTCTGTATGTCTGTATGTCTGTCTGTCTGTCTGTCTGTCTGTCTGTCTGTTTGTATGTCTGTCTGTATGTCTGTCTGTATGTCTGTCTGTATGTCTGTCTGCATGTCTGACTGTATGTATGTCTGTCTTTATGTCTGTTTTTATGTCTGTATGTCTGTCTGTCTGTATGTCTGTCTGTATGTCTGTCTGTCTGTATGTCTGTCTGTATGTCTGTCTGTATGTCTGTCTGTATGTCTGTCTGTATGTCTGTCTATATGGCTGTCTGTATGTCTGTCTGTATGTCTGTCTGTATGTCTGTATGTCTGTCTGTATGTGGTTACGAGATCATGAAATGAAATAGTATCAATTGCACAGGTTACCACGCAACCAAATGTCAAAACATTTGGCAGAAATGTACATCATAGTTAAACTTAGAGGTCAGCTGAAAATGGTGAAAATTTGTTGAAAATTGCGGAAATGATAAAGAAAATAAGAAAAGTTCTAGTTTCAATTACTTTTGGACCACCATTTGTTATTCCAAATTATTTTATCGTGCCGTGTCGCATCTCTCTTTAAAGCACGTATATCGAGTTAGACGGAATACGAGTCGCGTAGCAACTCGATTTCAAAAATTTTCGGAAATTAATTCAAGTTTGACGTTTATGAAATTTGGATGTATTCGGATTTTACACCCCGTGTCCCGCATAGCGTGATTTTTGAGCCCCGCATATGCGACCTGTCGTTTCCTTGAGGTCTTGCACATCGAACGGTACATATCAAGAAGGTGGCGAACAAAAATTTACTTTCTAATTATGTGTGCAAAGAAGTAAATCTGCACCTTTAATTAAACTGGTTTTCAAATTTTTCAACTTTTTGACTTTTTGATTCGAACTGTAGCTTCCTCGAGGTGTTTCTCCTCGAATGGTACCCAGAAAGAGGAGGTTGAACGATAATTTTTATACCCAAATTTAATGGGGAAAGTTATGCAACGTTTATATAAACAATTTTTTTATATACCGGGTGACCGGTCGACCGTCTGAACATAGGCAATTAACATAGAAAATTGATTTTTCTTTAATTCCTGCTTCCCATCACAACGGATAAGAATGAAAATTGTATCAATTTAAACAGATTTTTATTCCGCATCGAAAGATACCAAACATTTGATATTTTGTTTTTCAATTACTGGTAAAATTTACTAATAAAATGCAAAAATGAGATTTAAAATAGTATATTGTTTGGCTAGGTACGAAACAAAACGATTTCAGACCAGGGTGAGGATTGCTTGCCCGAGCGATAGCTGACAATAATTTTAGTTGCCTTGATTGAATTTTACTGCAATTGTTTTTGTTTGAAAACCAATAATTTCCAACAAGTTACTTTGACAGATTACAATAAATTTGGTTAACAATGAACGCAAACACTTATTCAGTGGAAGAACAAGTTTTTATGGTAAAATTATATTACAGTGGTAGTTGTATTACAAAAACAATTGCAATAAAATTCAATCAATGCAACTAAAATTATTTTTAAAATCCCTTTTTTTGCATTTTATTAGTGAGTTTTTACCAGTAATTAAAACACAAAATATCAAGTGTTTGGTATCTTTAGATGCGGAATAAAAATCTCTTTAAATTGATACCATTTTCATTCTTATCCGTTGTGATGGGAAGCAGGAATTAAAGAAAAATCAATTTTCTATGTTAATTTGCTATGTTCAGATGGTCGACCCAGGGACGTTTTACCCTAGCCTAAGGCGCCAAATTCTGAGAGGCGCCAGAAATTTAAAGCATTCTAGGAATTTTAGGCGCCGGCTATCTCGAAAAGCCCGAAAAGTGTAAAAATCCCGTAATTTAAAATGCTAAATGTTCAAAACTTAATTTTTGATTTTTTTAGCTTAAGGAGCATTGATTATGTGTGCAAACATGATAATAGAAAGCGAGTAAAATGAAATATTTTAATTAGTAAAAATGAGGAAGAAATAATAAAAAAATGATGAATTTTGGGAAAATCAGATGCTTAGAAAATTAGTTAAATTTTATACTTCAGGCATTCTTCCGGAAGTTGTAAGAGGCAATCTCAAAAGAGGACTACGGTGTAGAGATCCCGATTATATTTTAGAAGAGCAGAAAAAAAACAACAGTGAATAACACCGCCTTTTCTTTACTTAATTAATAAATTTAAAACGAGTAATATAATAAAAATTAAAATAGACCTTTTTTTTTAAATAGTACCTCTCTAGTTTATATAGTATTTATATAAAACGGTAATATTTTTACTAGTAACAAACAGTCTTATATGCCGAGTTTGTTTTAATAATATTGAAATTAAACCAGGCTAGACTGAAAAAAGATATGTACTTAATTGAAAACTTACGAAGGTACCTAAATTTTTGGTATTCGTTATCTCTTTTAAAATACTCAGGTAGTTTTCCCAGTAATCATAAATCGACGTTTTAAGGTCACACCTGGGTCATCCAGATTTACCTTCCGCTAATTCTTCTAAAACCAACAGAAAAAGTAGAAAACTTCTTCTACGATTGTAGATCCATCTGCGTTACAACGACTGAACTAAACATTATAAAAATATACAAGAGATGTCAAAATTTTTGTATTTTTTGTAACTAAAGTTTAATTATGTTTTAGATGAAATAAATTCACAAAATTTTGCACATGCATTCTTTTATGTGCATATATTATTTAAGTAAACGAAACTTTAATAATTGACAATTATCAACAATTTTAAATTTAATTACACCGTTATAAAAAATAAATTAGATGTTTAAAAATAGGAGGTACCATTTCTTATAATATCACAAATATCGTGTCAAAACAATTAAAGTTATAAATAAAAAATTTCAGCCATAAAAAATAGGATATTCTTTTTATAGTCGTATCACAAGTATAATTTCAATATTTCAAACAAATCCATTCAGCCGTTTTTGAAAACAATATGAAAAACCTTGAGCGCAACGCAAAATCCCAGCCTTAAAGCCTAAAAACGTCCCTGGGTCGACCGGTCACCCTGTATTATTGAATACATTTTTTGTATTGAGAAAATAATTCTGAATTATTTTTATTAACGATTGGGGTTGCAACGATTTCATTGGTTGAAGTGTTTTAGGTGAGAAATACAATTTGTGAGTCCACACATGGTGACAGCAAATCTTTAAAAAAATTTTTGGTATTTTATGATTAGCTATTACGACACTTATTCATTGATTATTATTGAGTAAAGCCAGTATTAAATAAATCAACCAAGATATATTTTTTTCCACAAATGGTTTATTGGAACTTTCCAGCCATGGTTAATTGATTCACGGTGGTGTTTCATATACTTGTGAGTTCATCCAAAGTTACGTGTTTTAGGTCAACAGTTTTATTTTGTTGAAGTGATTCGGTGGTAATTCGTTGCAACAATCTTGTATGATGGGTGGTAGTAATTGTATCGTAGAATTTACCATCATGATGACGTTCTCTTTCTCTCCTATCAGGTTAATTTCGCCAATACGAAGCAAGCCCTGCGGATCAATTTTTAACGTAATTTACTCATTAATGACAACGTGAGATTTTGGTCGTAGGATTTGCGACATCTTCCATGCGGTAGTTTGTTTTGATGAATTTTGATTAAAGCATGTTTGGTAATGAGTCGATTGGGTAATTTGCTGAACGGAACATGCGGCGTTTAGCCCTACATTAGAAATAGCAGGTGTTTTGCATAATTTCATTCCTATTAAAACTTCGATGCAGTGGGTCGGTAAAAAATAATTCCGAATTGTCTTCGGCTATGGCTATGTACGGAGATGAGGGAATGATTTTATTGAAACTGTGGTATATTTGTTTTGGTTGGAAGAGCATAAATGTCATAATAAAGATCTAAATGGAATTCATCATGTTGCCTGGGAGTTGTCCTTTCTTAAAGCTGGCCACAGACCGGCGTACATGTGTGTCATGCAGGAGTGTCATACATGTGTGTCGTACATGTATGATGGTACGCTGTTGCCCACAGACCGGCGTACATGTGTGTCATGCAGGAGTGTCATACATGTGCGTCGTATTTAGCACTTGAGTGTCACACGTAGTTTGAACGGCGACGATGAATAATGAAAACGAGTTCATATTTTTATCAGTGGAGTATGCATGTATGATAAAAAAAAGAAAAAATAAAAATAGAAAACAGCATCAGACACGTACCAAGTGGGTGAAGGAATGGCTTTTAAAGCGACAAGATTTTACACATAAATTTACAAGTAGAATTATGCATACAACCTGATAATTGGAGAAATTATCTAAGAATGGATGAAGATAGTTATGTTATGCTGCTTAAATTAGTAACTCCGCTAATTGAGAAGCAGGACACAATATTGAGGCCTGCTATATCCCGTTTGAAGTTTTCTACACTAATTTCTCCTCAGTCGTTGGGCAAAGTAATTTCGGAAAAATTACAAAATAGTAGCAAATCATAATACCACAAATGGGTCACGTAAATTTCATCCCTTCCTACGCCCGATCGTTTCGATTCTTCAATTTTTTTTTGTTTCTCTTCGGAAACTCCCACGAATACTATTTAGTTTAGCTTTAAGGTTTATCTTCGTTGAATTTAGTTCACTAGTTTGAAATTTTTTTAGTAATACTTCATAAGCTGCATCTTTCTTAGCTCTATTCATATAATCTTGAGATTTAGTTTTCCAAAGACAAGGGTAATTTTTATAAAGTTCAATGAACTCAATCATAAATTCTTTCGTCAAACTTCGTAAATCTGACATTTTAATTAATAATTAATAATTTTAACAGCAAGAGTCCACAGAACATGAACGTTGATGTGTGACACACATGAATTCAAATTAAGTTGAAAACTTGTGCGTCGCGCATGTATGTCACTCTTTGCCCACACACCAGCGAACATCAACGTCAAACCGGTGTGACGTGCATGTATGACACCCTTGTACGCCGGTCTGTGGCCGTTAATGTATGACATACCTTGAATTCAAGTAAAATAGAAAACTTGTGCGTCGCACATGTATGTCACTCTTTGCCACACACCAGCGAACATCAACGTCGAACCCGGTGTGACGTACATGTGTGACACACATGTACGCCGGTCTGTGGCCAGCTTTACTGGGGTTTCCTTTTCTAAAAAGAATTTTAAATAAAAGTTTAATAAGAAAAAATGAAATTGCTTAATTAAAATTTTTTAATTGATTTTTGTCATATGAGAAGTGCACAATGCGTTTCCCAAAAGATTATACTTTTCTATTTATAAGCTTCTCTTACAATACATTAAAAGCTTAAAAGAGGGTATTATAGCCTATAATATAGGTACCTGCTCATTCTTATTTATATATTTTATGCAGAATTTTACTGATAATTACAAAAAAAAAGTTTATAATAATGTAGTGTTATGGTTGTCTATATAACATTTAATTATATGGAGATTTGTGAATTATTATGTATTATTTGCAAAAATAAAAGTCTCAATTTATGATTAGTGATTAGTGATCGAGGCACGCACGACCGAATTCGCAAGTCTTTTCTTTTCTTCTTTAGCGTTCACTGTCGCGATTTCGTGTGAATGTGTTTTTCGCGGATTTGCATAGTTCATTTTACTTGTTGATTGAATTTCGCACTTGTCGAAAAGTTTTTCTTTGTTTGGTTTTATGTCATAGAAAAATCTATGGTTTATGGATTTGAGCTACACTTTGTCCTTAATATCTTGTGCTAATTGCGTTAGGTGATTTGAGCCATATGGCCTGTGGTAGGTACACTTGCTAAGTTTTCAGGGCTGCCTTTTTGAAATATTGTGTTGATTTATGTACGTGTTTTCACTTTTTTCCCTCTCCGTATCTCTTTAGGGAGGGGGTTCTAAGCCGTGTTGTAAAGTTTTATGACGCCGCGCCAATTTAGAATGGTATAGGTCTTGTTGGTTCGAACTTGTTTTTTTCAGAATTTTAATCCACAAGGCTTTGTATGCAAACTTTTATTTTGTGTTTGGTGATTTTATGAATTGTACGAATTCTCGTTTGTTGGTGTTGAAGTGTGTGTATTTTGCGAAAAAAAATATTTTGTTCTAGTGAATATTGTTTGGATCAGGCAATACGGGAGATAGAATTTATCTTGGTAAGTTTGTTCTTTTTGCACTTTTCGCATAGTTTCACTTTCAGTTTATGTTTTTTACGCACTTGAGGTATCATGCACTTGGTGTTTGACGTTGCGTTTGGCTATTTGTTCTGAGCGTTTCACGGGAGTAGCTTCAGATAATTCAGGTTGTTTGTGATTTATTTGCATATAATTTTCTTCTTCTGGATCGGGAGAAATGGCTAAAATTGAAATTAGTGATCGTATTTTGCATTATAAAGTTATTTGGTTATAGATCGTTGTTTCAAAATTGTATTTTGGATATGATTTAAATTATAGATTTCTTGATCGTGCATACTGATTATTTAGGTTTCCGGTTAAAAATTGGATTAAATATCCGAATCCGTCAATGAATTTGCGTTTTTTTTGTCTTTTTTTTTCGTTTGACATGTTTCCACAATAAATGTGTTCTCTTTCGAATTCAAACGTTTTTCTTCATTTTGTTTGGAACCTAAATTTTTTATTTTATCATTTACGAATTATATTTTCTTTGTGAAACCGAACTGTTGTTTATCTGTTTTTCTGTTTATTATGGTGTGTCTATCGATTATATTGTAACATTTATTAGAGCTGATTAGATTTTCTGTTACGCAACTTTTCGGCGCAACCCACAACCGCGCAACAGATGAATTGCCGGCAAGGCTCAGCACGAGGGGTGGTTCAATTTTACTTAAAAAAATTGTGCGTTGCTGAAAATGAATAAAATAATTAAGTCGAAATGTACGGAATTAAAAAAATAAAGAGCGCCACTGGCCAAGTCCGACTCGAAGAATCAAGCGGCCAGTACTCAATTCGTCTGCTCCTGCGGTAAACTAACGACGGGCTCCTTGTTCAACCTAGCTTGCTTGAACTTTACAACTGAAATAATGAATGTAGTAAATAATTTTAAAAAGTCCCAATTTATAATTTTAGATATTTAATGAAATACAAGTAATTTATAATATATTAACACAACTCAATATATGACTGCTCTGAACAACGTTTAAATCAATAATATTGATGACGAAACCTTTGATGATCGTTCTCTTCAAAAGGCGGTAACTTAACGTTTTTGGATGATCTAACTCGAGGAATGCTCCATTTAACCCTTAATAACTAACGTCAAATAATTGTTACACTGTCGCTACTGTGGGGTCACAGTGACCACCAGTGGCGTATTTAGAAAATGCTTTTGGGGGCGGGGGGAAAGATTAAAAAAAAAAAAAGGGTTTTTCAGAATCTCGTTAATCCATTCATGCGCGTCAGTTGTAACTAATCCTAATTACATAAAATCCCAGCACGCTTCTGCTGCTCCTGCTACAACTTGTAATTTTTTGGTAAAAAAACACTCTGGTTGGTCGATTTTTTTTACCCACCAAAAATGTATTAAACTAAGATTAGGCCCAAAAATATTTGTCCAATATTAATCCAATCCGTGAAATTTGAATTTTTCAGCAAAAATGAGGGAAGTTTAATCTTCGGCTAGAAAACATAAAAACTTGGAAAGCCAATTTATTTAATTACCTTACTGTTTACGGAGTTTAGCAGAGACCTCCTGTGTTACTTTGAAAGTTAATTATAAAAATATAATTAAAAATTGTAAACCGGCGGGTCTGGGGGGTGTGGAACACCCTCCAGTACATATCGCAGGATTTTCACTCTTTTAGAATACTTAGAGAAGATAGGGGATTTATAATTTTACAAATTTTGCCAGGAAAAACCCGGAAATTTGAATTTTTAAGCAAAAATGAGGAAAATTTAAACCTTTGGCTAGAGAATATTAAAGCTTGAAAAAACATTTATTTAAGTGCCTTACTGCTCAGAGCAATTTTTACGTTACTTTGAAAGTTATGTAGACGCCAGCGTCGGACGTCTATGGTTGGTTTTAAAATTTTATACCTGGTGGGAAGGGACACCTTCTGCACGTCACCAGGAATATTGCTTTATCGAAGGACCAGTTGAATTCAAACACTATTTGTTTTTTGAGTCTAACTAAGTATGTATTTATTATAAATTATAAGTAAAAATGTACTTTACATAATAACATAATATGAACTTGTGCTGTGCTACATCTGCACTTGACTACGATTTAATTTGAACTTAGGCAAGGCCCGTAGCCAGGATTTCATTTCGGGGACGCACTCATAAAAAAATTTTTTTTTGGGGTTTCCCTTTCGAGAATTTTTCCGGGAAAATTTTTTTTGTTTTCACTTTAAAGATATATCTATTTACCTATTTTATTTTCAAAAATTTTTTTTTGCTTTTGAACATTTCGGGGGGGGGGGGCACGTGCCCCCAGGTGCCCCTCCCTGGCTACGGGCCTGACTTAGGCTGTGCTACATCTGCACTTTCCCACGATTTTGTTTGAACTGAGGTTTACATAAAAACATAATAAAAATTTACTTTGAACAAAAAGAAATGGGAACAACCCTATTTACTGGTTCCCCACGACTAAAAGGGAAATAGTTCGACACTTCAATTTATTGTCCACTTATCGCACCATAAACTAAAATATAAACACCTAATAAATAATACAAAAAATGGGTTTCTTAAAAAAAAACTCGAATTGAGGCTATGTAAGCTCAAACAACGACGTTGAATAATACTGGAAGCAGTTCCTCGAAGAGATTTTTCTAGTCAACAACAAGAAGATGGCAAGACAAAGAGTAGTTGTGGTTCCCTATTTTTAAATTTCGCACACGGCGAACTAAATAATTTTGGGAATTTTCCCACGGTAAAAACGTAACGTAAACTTCAAAATTAGGGACCTAACACGTACAGGCCTATTTTTCCAGCGAAATTACACCACCCGAATTACTTTTATTCGAATCTAACTAACATACTCGAAACTCTTAAATTTTTTACATTTCAATCTGCACTTGGCGCTATTTTTAAAAAAATAAAGAAACTGAGTTGAAGTGATCTTGTAATTCTATCCTTCTTCCTTCAATTTCAATTTGTAGTATCCGTGTTCTGGGCGTCGTTGACCACACTTTAAAGTTAAATAAGGAAAATCCAAGTCGGTCACCCTATCCTTGTCGTAGTGGTTGTGAAGTCTTCATTCTTGTTTTTGAATTTTATAACCTTTTAGACAAGAAATGATGAAAGAATCGGAGGTAATTTCCTCCCATTTATTTACGAAGTTACTTAATCTTTCAGCTATAATGGGACTTACTTGTGTTAGTGTTGTCGGTATTGTTGTGATTGTAAGGAATAGGATTTCTCTTAGCAAGTTTCTGATTGTATTTTAAAGGTGACATAACACTTTTCTTCTTATTTATTATAAAACCTAAATGTTCTAAAAGATTCATAGTTACCTCTATATTCATTTTACAATTTTGAAAATTATATCAAAATAATAAAAAATCGTCTAAGCAAGTGATGGAAATAAACCCTTTTTGTCGTAAATAATAGAAAAGCTTAACTTCAAGACTGGGGGTCATAAACTAATGCCAGAGGTTATATGAACTTTGCTAAATCTTGACCAACAGTTCACTATTGGTAGTTTTCAGGGTTACTTGAATTAAGTTTCCAAATGGATGTTTGAATTTTTTTTAAAGGAAAACTTTTATTAAAAAGGAAACACTTTAATACAAGCTTATCTATTTCGGATTTCGACAACTGGACATAGAATCAAAGGTTGAACTAATACTAGGTGAGATGTTACATGCGTGAGCAATGCGTTAAACTGCCTTCCTCAAAGTTACATTGGCTTTTATATTATTTGTTTTGACAAGAGATGAATAACATGAGATGGTCAAGATAATCATAATGAAAACAGTACATTATTGAAAAATACTTAACATAAGTTTAACTGTTGAATTATACTTTTTAGAAGTGAATTAGATACAAGATTAAATATATGAATTGATATAAAAATGCAACTGCATTTTAAACTCTTAAAAATTAGAATATTAAACAATACACAAATGTAGTAACTGATTGAATATTATTATTATATTAACATATATTAAAATTTAGAACAAAGGTAACTGTTGACAACGACTGATCATAGATTGATGTCTTCTAATGCAACTATAATTTGTATGGAGTGCGTTAATTTGTGAATATATAACTCGTGTAGGAGGTTTTCAGCAAATTTTTGAATAAACAACGCGTCATCTTTCAGAAAATTATTATCAATGACATAAACAATTTTATGTCTTTTTGGAGAACTTCGTAGGATATCGGGATTAAATAATAAAACTTTATTAATAAGAATTAAAATTTATTCTATATTCTAAGCCCTCTTAATTAACCCAATTCATTTTAAGTCAGTAAAAATGAAATAAAATTTATATTTTAGTTTATGGTTAAAACCTTCAATGTCTTAAGCAAGTTATTAGTTCTTATTTTATATTAAAAACTTTTAATGAATTTAAACTTATTTATTTATTATAATGATAAACTTAACATAAAACTTAATTCTAAAGTAGGAACTTAACACTACGAGAAAAATATTAAGACTGACTTTTTACTTTACTTTCAAGATTTTATAATTGTTTCAAAAGGGGCTGTTTTAAGTTTTGCATAATAGTCCACATGTGTTCAACCGTCGGACCCTTAGTTTGACCAATGCATCTAGTGGTTGACATTTATGGACCAATACTAATTTATTTATGAGTTGAAATATAATATTTAAGAACTATACTAATTAATATTATGTAATGTTATATGTGAGAATATAACTCCTCCGCTGTAAGTTAGAAAATTTGGGACATGATGGCTTCAAATTTTCTATTATAAAGATTCCGAAATCTATTTTTTACATCATTGTCTCCGTTTTTATTAACTTTCAGGTTTTTCTAAATTTTTATAATTTTAATTAATTTAAATGTAATTACTAAATTAATAAACAAGTAAAATAGTCTAAAAACTTATTTTATGAAATTGTACTGTTAGGTCTTTATTATTCACTATTCACTAGTTGAACTTTATTTATTATTATTCTTTTTTTGTTTTACACTAAATTCACTTTGTACCCGTTTAGTTTCACATTCAAGTTCGATTTGTTTCTGGTTATAATTATTAGCACTAACTTCTTTGGTGACTGCAGAAATGTTGACTTCGAAGATGGAGATGGATTTCAAGATCTTGTTGGTGTTTCGATGACCATTTAATTTGATGTTTTTTCATTTTGAATTCGTAATTGTGGGATATTTTCGGTTCCTTCGTCGCATTTTGTTTGAGTTGAATGGTTTTCATTGAAATTTTGAATAATAGTGCTCGTAAAGAATCATGAATTTGGAATTTAGGAAGGATTACTTCATAATGGCATTTGGAGAAAATTGGTATAGGATAAGATTGGACATAGTTATATGCACCCTTTTTATTAGTGTAGTATAAATTAAAAATATGACTAAATTAAACTTTCTATAACTTTTTATTTCTAAAATATTTTCAAAAATAAAATATCGTAAAACAATGTAATAATTATAATAGGCATTAGTTTTTGTAAAGCTGATCGCAATTTCTAAGTTATAATAAAAAAAGAAATATTTATTAATTTATTAAAATTACTATATCATATTTTATGTATTATTAAAAATCGATTAAAAATGGTTATAACTTAAAACTTGAATTTTGGTTTCATTAATCGCTTCCTCAATTGGTTTTTCATTTAAAATTATTTGGTTTTGTGCAAGAGTAGTTGATGTTTTATTGAAATTAGTGATCGTATTTTGCATTATAATGTTATTTACATAGTTATCGATCGTTGTTTTAATTGCGTTTGGTTATGATTTAGATTATCGATTTCTTGATCTATATTCTGATTATTTAGGTTTCTGGTTAAAAATTTGATTAAATATCTGAGTCTGTCAATGAGTCTGCGGTTGTTTTTTTTGTCTTTTTATGTTAGTCATAAGGTTAATTAATCTGATTAATCTAGGAAATTTGTTTGCTGTGGTGAGCCAGAAGAATTTGAAATTAAATGAGGTTTTTTTTAATTCTTTCAAATGTATAATTTCACCTTTTTGATTTTTATTGTTAATTATTTCTGCTTTGTTATTGGGAAGTAAAAGTGTGATTGTATATGGGCCGATAAATTTGTTTTCTTTTTTATTTCGCGATCTACTATTAATTTTAAATACTTCTTGTCCTATTTTGAATAGGTACTTCTTGTTCGTTACCTTGTAAATTAATTTTGTCTATGGTTTTAATTTTAGTTTGTTGTAGTTTGTTTTCTAAATTGTCGTATATAACGGCAGTTTTTTCTTTGTGGTCATTTACATATAACATTATCTCTTAGACTTGAATGGCCAAAAGTTTGTTCGAATGGTGTAAATCCGGTTACACTGTGGATTGTATTGTTGTATCCTAAAATCGCATATTGCATGAGATTATCATCGTTTGGATATTGCACTTGAAGAATTCTTAAATGTTCGATTAATGTCGAATGTAATCGCTCGATTACTCCGTTGGAATCGTGATGAGCTGGGGTAGTAAAATGAATTTCTATTTTATGTAATTTTAAAATTTCTTGTAATACTTCGTTTTTAAATTCCCCCCCATTGTCGCATACAATTTTTTCCGGTGTGCCGTAAAAGTTAAAATACTGAATTAGATGTTTACTGATTTCTGTCGCATTTCTACTAATTATTTTGAGGGCTTGTGCCAATTTTGTGAAAGAATCTATTATAGTTAAGTAATTAGTTTTGTTATAAGTGAATATGTCCATATGCAATATTTGGAATGGTCGGTTTGGGGTTTCTGTGACTACCCAGGTAGGAAATGACGACGGGCCCAGCCTTGTCACAAGCTTGGCACTACTCTGTGTTACCTTGGTCCATGCTTGTACGCCAGCCTTGGGCCATCTCCGGTATAACTAGGGAATGATAACTGGGGGCCAAGTCTGGCTATCAGGACCGGGCCAAGCTTGAAATACAAGATTGGGTCGAGCTTGGAATACAAGCTTGGCCCAGTTGTGTCTGCCAGGCTTGGCCCCCAGTTATCACTCCCTAGTTCTACCAGAGACGGACCAAGGCTGGCGTACAAGACTGGGCCAAGCTTGGGATACAAGCTTGGCCCAGTTGTGTCTGCCGGGCTTGGCCCCCAGTTATCATTCCCTAGTTCTACCAGAGACGGCCCAAGGCTGACGTACAAGAGTGGGCCAAGCTTGGGATACAAGATTGGGTCCAGCTTCAAATACAAGCTTGGCCCAGTTGTGTCTACCAGGCTTGGCCCCCAGTTATCGCTCCCTAGTTCTACCAGAGACGGCCCAAGGCTGGCGTACAAGACTTGGCCAAGCTTGGGATACAAGCTTGGCCCAGTTGTGTCTGCCGGGCTTGGCCCCCAATTATCATTCCCTAGTTCTACCAGAGACGGCCCAAGGCTGACGTACACGAGTGGGCCAAGCTTGGGATACAAGATTGGGTCGACCTTCAAATACAAGCTTGGCCCAGTTGTGTCTGCCAGGCTTGACCCTCAAGTTAGCATTCTCTAGTTCTACCAAAGACGGCCCAAGGCTGGCGTACAAGACTGGGCCAAGCTTGGGATACAAGATTGGGACAAGCTTAGAATACAAGATTAGACCAAGCTTGAAATACAAGCATAGCCCATTGCTGGTTTACGACATTGGGCCAAGCTTGGAATACAAGATCGGGCCAAGGTTGAATCAAGCTTGAGTATCAGATTGGACCGTGCTAATAAGGATAAATGATAAAACCAAACATAGAAATATGTTTAAAGTTAGTTATTTTATTATAAATTTCATAATAGGTACATATAAGTTCAATTTTTTTAAAATTTTTAATTAATTAATTGGTGACTTTTCTTTCGCGCTGTGCCCGACCACCTTCTCTGTCTTTTGCGCCAGATAAAAAATTACTTACAGCAGTAAGTATTTTTAATTTCTCCCCACTTTTCTCGTATTTAAGAATCAGAAAGTCTGAAATTATAACGATAATTCAATTAGAAGAATTTACAATAGTACAATTTAAAGTAAAAAAATACATGATTATTTACGTCCATATTCAACAACTATTCAAAAGTAATGGGTTATTGGACCAAAAAAACTCAAAAATCAATCTATTGTCGACGTTTCGCCGTATCTCACGGCTTCTTCAGGACTCTAGATTACAATATGAAAAAGGACAAAAGCATCTACCCCTCTAATCGCTCATCAACACCATGAATCATTAAATAAAACCAACAATACAAATTACAACAACCATTCAACACATTAACATTTTCACTTTGACATTTTAATGTGTTGAATGGTTGTTGTAATTTGTATTGTTGGTTTTATTTAATGATTCATGGTGTTGATGAGCGATTGGAGGGGTAGATGCTTTTGTCCTCTTTCATATTGTAATCTAGAGTTCTGAAGAAGCAGTGAGATACGGCGAAACGTCGACAATAGATTGATTTTTGAGTTTTTTGGTCCAATAACCCATTACTTTTGAATAGTTAAAGTAAAAAATTCCTCTTTTCAATAATATCAACTTACCACTCATGAATTTAAATACTTGAGTATCTTTGAAGCTCCTTTTTCCCGTCCCCAGAACCTTTCTTCCACAACCACTGTATTCCAGTTGAACGGCTTTGGTGATTATTTTTTTAATGATTGAAGCAACGTCGTTTATGTAATTATTTGATCCAACGGTAGCCAATCGAAAAACATCTTTCTATAAATTATACAATAAATTAATATTTAAATAAAAAATAAAATCGAATAAATTAATAGTGTGTGCTTATTCTGCAAGTAATAATATAGTACATACCAATGCATTTTGTTTGGAATCATCAGATATCAAACTCATTTCAAATTCTAAAAATTTATGTATATCATTGAATGGCAAGTCTGTGCCAAAAACTTGGCAATAATGCGGTCGGTTAGAATCATCAGAAGAACGTTGGGTAGCAGCGATTGCCTTTATTTCATCAAGACTCTGTTTGAGTTCATACATGATGCTTCTCTTCATCTTGTACATCTCAGATTGGAAAAATTTTTTCAAATCCGTGACGACTTCCGATAAATCTGCTGAATCTATAATAGTGTTGAATGAATTTGTTAAATAAAATTAATTTTATATAAATTATATTTAAAAAATTTTGTTTAAATGCATCAATGAATAACTTTTTTTCTTTAGAATCGTTTTACATTATAATAAATTTGCAATTAAATTTTGTCACTTTGGTAGCAATTATTGTATAAAATTTCAAGTGTCATATTTGACACAAATATTGTTCTATATTTGTTACAGGAATGTAAAACGGCTCTTATATAAATAAATTTGTTGAATAAAATTAACTTCAATCAATTAGAATTAATAGATAAAATTTAAGTTTAAGAACTGGAAAATTTTTTAAAATATTTTTTTTTTATTTTAATTTAATCAACAAATAACTTCTTTTTTACAAAACTAAAAATAGTAAAAAAACTTTTGCATTAAATATTTGGTAAAGACTGTTTTTTTTTCAATATTATCTTGTTAAATAAAATTATTTTTCGATTCATCAAATTATTTATACCTGAATGAATTGAGGACTGAGGATTACCTAGTTTTTACTTCAACAATTATAATTTATTGATTAACAATGTTTATGAATTACCTTTATTAGAATTCGGACGCGATGGTGTTCCCGACTCCAATGTTTTACCATCAGTGATCTCACAATCATCGTTGCCGCTATTTTCTTCGTCAAGAGAGTCATCATCTTCCTCTGGCATACATACTTTTTCTTTAATTTGTCGTAAAGTCTTTTTTTTAAATAATGGTCGCGACGTAGACAAGGCTTCAGTAACAGCCGAAGACTGCATTACAATAGGTTTTTTACCTTTTATGAACTGCGATTCACTGTCTTCCGAAGTGTTTACATTTTTGGATTTGTATGATCTTTCCAATCTTCTAATCCCTTGATCATAATCTTCTAAAAAGTCGAAAGAATTTATAAAAATGTAAATTAAAATTTAAACACATAACATTATCAAGATAAATCCAATGAAATGTATGAGATTGATATAATGCATAACTAATATCAATTATGAAAAGTAACGATTAAAAATAATACCTATTATTAGAATTACGATATCAATAATAATAAATTACTACCATAATTTATTATAACCTTATTATTTTGAAAACTAAATTGCGTGCCGCATTATTTGAATAATTTTAATGAATTTGTATTAATTAACTTTGGCATTATTTTTAAAATTTTACTACATAACGCTTCTTTAAATATAATAAAAATAATATTGAATAATGTGTGTTATTACTTACCAGCTTTTGAGACAATAGAAATCCGATATAATGACCAGTTTTTCTCGGGTGCACGTTGTTGTTTTATCCATTGCTCAATATTTTTGTACAACTTCTTATTAGGATAATAACACGTATTATCATCATATAACCAAGAAATTGGAACCAATTCCACACATTTTTGGGAATTTATGAGTTCGTCAAACTCTACAATAGCGTATTCAAAATCACAATCCGCCATAATAATTTATAAATTTTATTCTCAATAAAAATCTAAAAGATACTGCTCTCACACGACAAGAACTGAGATGAAACCAAGATGAGACTGATGACTTCACGGAAGTATAGAACTAAATATTGAAAGCACCAATAAAACCAGAAAATATGCGGCACTTTTTCAAAATAACTTGTGTCTGCCACATTTTTCATGTAGGTACCTACCCTAAATATTTAAAATATAAAATATTTTTACTCTATGTTTCGTCTTTTCTTGAATTGAAGTTGAAGCGGCATCGGCATCAAGAAAGAATAAACGCACCCCGCCCAAGCAAAACTTCCCATCTGGGTAGAAATTGCAGTAATAAACAAATAAACTGTCACCCTTATATAGAAATTTAACAAAATACCGAAAAAAATAAGAGTAGGTATATTTTGATTTTTAACACTACACTGCTAGTTTGTTGCAAGTTTGTTTGTTGTTTTTACTTAGTAGTAAATCCCTAAAATGATTTTAATAAAACTAAATAACTTGTTTAATATTTATTATATTTTTTTCATAAAAATTAATTTATAAAAATTGTTCTGCTTATAAAAAAGTTCCATGTTAATTTAATTTATACGTGTAGTAACGTTATTGCATATTGACTATTATTTATGTTCAAAAGCATACATTTTTGTTGCACATGGTCAATTTTTAATATTATTTTGTCCTGTTTCCATGAAATTATTTCCATTACACCAACATCAAATGACGAAGTAGGAAAATCAAATACTTCTTTCCTTCGGTTTTCTAAGACACCATATATAAATAAATTGTTAATATTTTCTTCCATTAGGCGATTCTCATTCACATTTAAAATATTATCAATTATGAATATTTTACCACTATGTAGTTGTATTACATTATTTGGGGGACAACAAGAAAGTTTAATACCGCGAAATTGAATTTCTTTAATTTTAAAATATTGTTTTTCGTTGTACTCAAATAAATTGGTAGATGATTCATACTTGCATTTGCATAAGATTTTTTTTTTTACTTTGACACTATCATCTGATTCCAATTCATACAAACGATTCGCAATTTGTGTGAGTGGTTTGTTAGGTGATTTTACCAAATGTTTAAACAAACCAATATAATTTTCGCCCCAAAACGCAGATATTTCACTCAATGGAAGTTGGAAGTGGCGAACGTCGTCTGGTATATGAATTGTATAGTGCATACACAGTACTTGTGAATTATCACCGTATTCTGACGGCAATAATTCGAAAAATTCCCTTAACCGATCTTGAGCATAATCCACAAACTCGACTGCTTGAGTATAATTATTTAAAATTCTGCATGAGACATATAATAATAAAAAATGTCGATATTTATTTTTAGATAAGACATCTTTGAAAGCTAGAGCCCCAATGTATAATAAAACAAAACGAAATTGCGTCGCTTTCCATTTAGAAACTTGATCAAGGTCGTAAATTTTTCTTTCAAATTCACAAGGAATATCTGATGATATTGATTTCATGATAACTTTTAATTTATTAACATAACAACTTTTTAACCGAGCGGGATGTTTTTTCAGAATAAGTAGTTTATCAAATATATTTTTCATCACTCCAAGGTACAATAAGTGCATAGAGTCTAAAACTATATCGTTTACTGGATTGAATTCTGCTAATTTGCATAGCGGGGATGTGACATTGTTCAAATGATGATCAGGCTGTTTTTTTTCAATGAATGACTCTTTTGTCCGAAGATCACAATCCATTTCTGGATACACACGTCTTCGGTTTACAGTTAAGCCGTGAGTGGTACATCTTTCGCAAGCATAAAAACCAGTTGGACACTTAGAACACTTGATAAAACATCTTGCAGGACCATCCGCAATTATACACAAAATTTTAAATTCATATTTTTTTGCATGTAAAATAATCCCATTTAAAATATATTCATTAGCTTCTTCTACTAAATCATGTAAATAATCTTCCACTAACGCAGGCTTCGAATCGCCACAGTAAAGTGCAACAACAATGGGTTTAGTTTCATAATTTTTATGATGAACTTTTAATATAATAGGCCATACCTGTATTAACGAATTATTAAAGATCGAAATGCCATCAATATGTAACTGAACGCTTATAGTTTTTTCTGTATAAATATTGGGAGCAATTACTTTATCAAGAGCATTTTTTATTCCTATATATATGTAAGACCCATTTGTCTCTCTCTTGCTCAGCATCGTTTGCATAGGTCGACAATGTTTCGTTCCTAATAACCGTTGAGCCGTTTTAGGTAAATTATCGTGGCCTTCTTCTCTTAACACTGTTAATAGCTCCGTAACCGCATTTAATGTTAATATGTTGATATTGTTTAATGACCAACAACGAAGTTTTTCAATTAATGTCTTTTCAGGTAAAACTTCTTCAATAATTTCAACATTTTGTTGTAAATTATTTAAAGAATCGTCTATAACTTCTTTATTATATTCATCACTTAGTCGAAATGAATTATTTGGAGAATTAATTTGATTATCACAACCTGAACTGTTACAAACATCACTAATCACTGTTGAGTTATTAAGTTCTATGTCACTTGAAACAGGATTTTCACTAAAATCATTTTGAACAGATTGAATTTCACCGTCGACATTTAAATGACGCTGTTCGTGAAGAAATGCATCAGCTTTTTGTAAAAGACGAAATTTTTTTAATTTTTGATAAGATTTCGACATTGTTAGTAGCAGCGAGACATGAGATAAATAACACTCGGAAAAGTAGTTGAAACAACATCCGATAAGATCACTGTTAACTGTGAAATCCCCACTATTCGACCATCCCCCACAACTACTTACCCGATGTTGTTGATTAATACTGATTTAAATTATATTATGGTTTATTTGTATTTACTATTTGAGATTGCCCAGAACTGGGTCCTAGCTAGGGCCGACATTGGAGACCCAGAGCTGGGTTAACTACTTCTGGCTCAAGCCTGAGCCAACATTGGACAGCCAGAGCTAGGTTAACTAAATCTGGCTCAAGCCTGGGCCAACATTGAAAAGCCAGAGCTGGGTTCACTAGTTCTGGCTCAAGCTTGGGCCCACATTGGAGGGCCAGAGCTGGGTTGCCCACAACTGGGCCTTAGCTAGGGCCAACATTGGAGACCCAGAGCTAGGTTAACTAGATCTGGCTCAAGCCTGGGCCAACATTGGAGACCCAGAGCTAGGTTAACTAAATCTGGCTCAAGCCTGGGCCAACATTGAAAAGCCAGAGCTAGGTTTACTAGTTCTGGCTCAAGCTTGGGCCCACATTGGAAGGCCAGAGCTGGGTTGCCCACAACTGGGCCTTAGCTAGGGCCAACATTGGAGACCCAGAGCTAGGTTAACTAGATCTGGCTCAAGCCTGGGCCAACATTGGAGACCCAGAGTTAGGTTAACTAAATCTGGCTCAAGCCTGGGCCAACATTGAAAAGCCAGAGCTGGGTTCACTAGTTCTGGCTCAAGCTTGGGCCCACATTGGAAGGCCAGAGCTGGGTTGCCCATAACTGGGCCTTAGCTAGGGCCAACATTGGAGACCCAGAGCTAGGTTAACTAGATCTGGCTCAAGCCTGGGCCAACATTGGAGACCCAGAGCTAGGTTAACTAAATCTGGCTCAAGCCTGGGCCAACATTGAAAAGCCAGAGCTGGGTTCACTAGTTCTGGCTCAAGCTTGGGCCCACATTGGAAGGCCCGAGCTGGGTTGCTCACAACTGGGCCTTAGCTAGGGCCAACATTGGAGACCCAGAGCTAGGTGAACTAGATCTGGCTCAAGCCTGGGCCAACATTGGAGACCCAGAGCTAGGTTAGCTAAATCTGGCTCAAGCCTGGGCCAACATTGAAAAGCCAGAGCTGGGTTCACTAGTTCTGGCTCAAGCTTGGGCCCACATTGGAAGGCCAGAGCTGGGTTGCCCACAACTAGGCCTTAGCTAGGGCCAACATTGGAGACCCAGAGCTAGGTTAACTAGTTCTGGCTCAAGCCTGGGCCAACATTGAAAAGCCAGAGCTGGGTTCACTAGTTCTGGCGTAAGCTTGGGCCGACATTGGTGGGCCAGAGCTGGGTTGCCCACAACTGGGCCATAGCTAGGGCCAACGTTGGGAAGCCAGAGCTGGGTTGCCCAGTCCTGGCCCGTGCTTGGCCCTGTCGTCAGAGCCTGGAGGTTCCTATATGGGTAGTAAAGGAACATATGCTTTTTTACGCGCGTATTTTGTCGTTTGGCAAGTGTTGCAAGAGTTGATATAATTGATTACATCATTTTTCATATTTTTCCAAAAATAATTTCGTTTTAAGTATTCCAGAGTTTCATTGATTCCGCGGTGATTTGTCTTCCCTTCGTGATGGTTTCTAATTAACAACAATTGTTCTTCTATTTCTCTTATTAAATTTAGTCTTCTTGTGCAACGAATTAATTTTGGTCCTCTTTCAGAAAAACTTTTTAAATAAACATGACAAAAGTCTTGGTATAATTTCTCAGTATGGAAATAGATATAATACGTTTTGTCGGATGTGGTATAGGTTTGCAAGAATTTGAGAATTAGATATTTATTAAGTTCTTTCGGCATTTTTAAAATTGTGATCTTAAAATTTTCGTAATTATTATTGGTAACGTTCATTATCTTATCGTGATTAGGTAACACAATTATTTGATTCGGTTTGTTATCAACAGTTTCATCTAAAATCGGAATTCCGTTATTTGTTGTTTCGTTAAAATTCGAGTGGGGAGTATTTTCTGTGGGTAAGTTTGGGGATTTGATTAGAATATCAGATAGGATTTTAATTTTATTTTTAGTTGGATTTGAAGTACTACTTGGAATTATTTTGACTGGTTCTAATGTGGTTTCTCTTAATAATTCTAAAACATTTTCATCTACATCTCCGGGATTGTTGACGATAGATTCGTTTTCAAAAGTTTCTAGAGTGTTTAATTTTATCCTCGAGAGTGCATCTGCATTCAAGTTCAATACACCTTTTTTGTACACCACATTGTAGTCGTATTCTTTTGGTTGAAAATTTATTGGAATTTCTGTTTGTGGAGTTTTTAATATGTTATCTTCTAAATTGATTGTAGCTCTGAGTTTATTCATTAAATCAATACCAATGAGACCGTCAAATTTAGATGAAAATTCAAAAATGTAAAATTTATGTTTTATATTACTCTGAAAAATGTCTGGTAGATATATATTAATGATTTTATTGTGTTGTGAAAATCCGTGTGCAGTTTCAATATGAAACGTTTCTGTTGTTATGAAATCCTTAAAATAAGTATTTGCTAATTTCGGATTTATTAGACTTCTGGTGCTACCTGTATCTAATAAAAATTTGGCGTTAAGTTCTGCAATGAAAATGTATGGAAGATTTGTTATTTGCATGTTGTTTAATTTTATTATTTCAGGTGAGTCTGATCGTCTTCCAACTGAAAATTTTGAGTTGTGATCGTCAAAGTCTTCAGTCGAATAATTCGTAAAATTGTTATTTTGTGTCGTCGGTTGAAAATTTCCAATTGGATCGGTCATTTTTAAAGTTTGATATAATTGATCTTCGTATTGTTGATCGAAGTTCCCGAAAGTTTGTTCAAAATTTGGTTGGAAATTTTCAACGGTTTGTTCGTATTGTTCGTCAGGAGATTCATTCTTAAAATTCATATAAAAATTAGTTTTTGATGATTTATTAAAATTTGTTCTATTACTGTCAACTTCCATTGGTGTGGGTTTCATGTTCGACCTTATGGAATTTCCTCTAATTGGGAATGTCGGATTGAACCTTTGAAAATTTTGTCTTGGTTGAAAACTAGAATTTGAATTATTTTGAAAATTTTGTCTAAACTGAGAATTGTGATTTTGATTTTGAAGATGTGGGTTATTATATTGAAAGTTTGAGTTGTAATTTTGAAAAGGTGGTCTAGGTTGAAAATTTGTATTGGAAATATGTTTATTTAATTTGTAGTTTTGGGAAATTGTTCCAAATTGAGGATTTGGGTGATAGTTCTGTGAGTTTGTTTTAAATTGTGAATTATAATTCGTATGCTGAAAATTTGATTTTGTGGGTTTAAAATTTTGTACTGAAGTGTTGGGGTTTTTAACTAGTAAGGTGTTATTTTGTTGACTATAATATAGAAAATTTTCTTCTTCAATGACAAGAGTCATTGCCTTTTCGATGGAGTCTGGGTTTCTAAGTCGTACATTATTTTGAATTTGTCCTGATAAACCTCTAATAAATGTTTTAAGAGCTAAATTGTCATAATTCTTTGTCTGTAGCTGTTTTTCTGCGTCATTTGAATCACTGCAATTAATTTTTGTTAATATTAAGTTTCGGGCGTCTTGGCACTTAGTGCCAAAGTCATGCGGGCTTTCGTTTCTGTTTGGCCGTAACAAAATCAGATCTTGGATCAAGCAATCGATGTCGCGTTGATCACTAAAATTTAATCTTAATGCGGTTTTTAAACTGTCCCAAGTATTAATTTCTGACCTATTTGCAATTAACATTAATGCTCGACCTGTCAATTTGCCTAATATTGCACGCAACAAAAATAAATTTAATGAATTATCTTGAACTGCTTCTTGAAAGAAAGTAGTCAAGAAATTTTCGCAAGATTGTATAAAAATATTTAGAGTATAAGGGTTGCCATCAAATGGAGTTATTGTGTCTAGATATAGTTTTATAAATTGGTAATTTATTTGTGGTGATGCCATTGTAGTAAAAACAAAAATTTTTTTTTCTTTATTGATCGTCGGATTTATAATAATTCAATTTATTTTATGAAAAGTAAAATTGTTTATGAATTTTAATATTTTAAATAAAATTTATAATTATTTATAGTTTAATATAAACTTATGATTGATAAAAATAACAATTAAATTTAAATTATTTATCTAATTTTTGAATTAAAATTTTCAAGTTTTTATTTCTAATATCACGTTTATTTACAATTAAAATTTAAAATTATTATTAGTTTAAATTTATTTTTTTTAAAGGTAATATAACTATTCTTTAGGATTTTTGGGAAAAAATATGATAGGATTAAATTTCTAGCACTTACGTAAAAAATTATAATTTTCGTTATTCTTCTTAAAATTAAGTTGATGGATTGTACTTCGAGAGTAGCGTTGTTAATCTGCCCACGTTGTAGTTATCTATCGGTCGGTTCGTAGCGTTTTTAATCCACTTGCCGAAATTTTCTTAAAATTATAGTTCCTCGCGTTTTAATATCGTGACGTTTTGAATTCACTTTTAAACACTTCGCGATGATTATTTTGTATAGATTTTGATCTATTTTGCAGTTGGTGACTTTCAAAAAAATAGACGTTTTTAATTCTAATTTTAATGAAAATTCGATCCGTTTCGACTGCGCCAGTTATTAGTTCTTATTTTATATTAAAACTTTTTAGTTATTTGAACTTATTTATTTATTATTAATGATAAACTTAACATAAAACTTAATTCTAAAGTAGGAACTTAACACTATGACAAAAATATTAAGACTGACTTTTTACTTTACTTTCAAGATTTTATAATTGTTTCAAAAGGGGCTGTTTTAAGTTTTGCATAATAGTCCACATGTGTTCAACCGTCGGACCCTTAGTTTGACCAATGCATCTAGTGGTTGACATTTATGGACCAATACTAATTTATTTATGAGTTGAAATATAATATTTAAGAACTATACTAATTAATATTATGTAATGTTATATGTGAGAATATAACTAGCATACATATATCATTATGTTTAATTGACTTAAGAAAAACAATACGTCTATAAAATAAACTATTAAAAATAATTTTTGTTATTTGAATGAGAATTCTAATGCTCCCACTCAAAAATTAGCGTAAATATAATTATAATAACATAACATAATTTTAATCATATTAAAGTAATTTTAAAATAAAACTTAGTAGTAAACAAAATTTATATTTATAAGTTTAATTATTTTATTTTAATCCTATTGCTAGTCTGACTTCCATGAATTTTATCGGAGCAATGGGTTTAGTAAAAGCGTCAGCCAATTGTTCACCTGTGGGCAAATATTTAAGTTTAATTATTTTTCTTTCTATTTTCTCCCTTGAGAAATGATATTTAATATCTATGTGTTTAGTTCTCTTGTGATTTGTTGGATTTGTGGCTATTTGTATACAACTTTGGTTGTCTTCTTATATCAGAATGGGTTCATTTAAATTATATTTAATGCTGTCTAATAAAAATTTAAGCCAAATGGCTTCTTTAACAGCTTCGTATAAAGCCAAATATTCACTTTCTGTCGAAGAGGTTGCAATTGAATTTTGTCGTTTAGTATTCCAACTTACAATGCAACTTTCGAAAAATTTAAATAAATAACCTGTAGTACTTTTCCTATAGTACTTTCATCGGAACCCCAATCTGCATCCACATATCCAACAATCATTTCCACATAGTTTAAATTTTTAACGTTGGTTAATTTTAAGTTTAATGAGCCTACTCTTTTTAAACATTTCCAAAGTTCTATATTATTTTTGCTTTGGTATCTATGTAATACCCAGCCATCAAATGTAACACCTTGCTTTTGATTTCAACCCGATGATTACGTTGATTAGAGATAACGGCTGTTGATACTACTTCTGTGGATTTTCTCTTCAATTTTCCTTTGTCGGTAGCGGCCACCAGATAATTTTTTTAATAACAAGAAATTAACAAAACTTGTGGTAACGTGGAAAATTCGGAGGTTTGTGGGAATTAAACCAATAATTCAGAATCTCTTATCTTTGCACAAAATAAAATAAAAACACCCAAGACTTCGATTACCAGTTTATTAAAAAAAAAATAAATAAAAAAAATAAGATATGATTATGTTGATACACTAAAGAAAATTTAATCCATGTGATTAATAAACGATTTATTTTTATGTTGATTATAAAATTAATTTTACCCGTAGATTTTTTTTAAGCTCGACTCGTAAACTTGGTTTATTCCGAAAATACAAAAAAAAACACTGTAAAATAAAACAATTGCAAAAATTAAGTTTATTTTACCTTTTATCGATGCTGGTCCACACACAATATTTTATTTTACGATGTGATATGATGAATTTAAGAAAATTAATTAGGTTGAATAAATGACGAATTAAAAAAATGAAATTGAACTTTTGAATGGAAGAAAACTTTTAAAATGAAAAATTTTAAAAAAAATTACAATAGAAAAGGGATAAAAACGACGTTTCTTTTGGGTTAATCCAAGAAGAAACACAACGGCTCGAGAAAAACAACTGGTGATCATCATATGATGATGACTGGCGATGATTGCTCTAATTTCGCCTTTTATGTAAATTAAAATGGTCAGAGTGTAGGTTTGCGGGGTGTAAGTTTTTCCTCCCCGAAACAAACTTTTAGTTTCAACTGACTTCTACGTGTGGGTCCTATAACTTAACCCTCTTAAAAAACATCGAAGACAACTATTTATTTTAAGTTGGATTTTGTATATTTGATTTCGTCAGAACAATTTGCAATTATTTCGTTATTATTAATTTTAATGATCTAATTTTTACATGAATAGTTTTTATTAAATAACTTTAACTTGTCTGTAAATTTAATAATTGTATTTAATTTGGAACTACCAAATTTGGAACTTCCACTCCCCCACTCCAACATGGCTGCCGAACAGCAGCTTGGTGGTATGGTTGGTGGTATTCGCCATAAGATTTGTTAAGGATTCAAGTGTTTTTGTTATAAAAATGCATTTTTTATAGAATTCTAACCAGTTCTTTTAGCATTTTTAGCTTTTATGACACGGTGGTGATTGTTTTATAATAAATTAGGCTACTAAAATCCACTATAGTTGCAAATAATTGAATAAATTGTGTGTTATTAAATTTTTCAAAATTATTAATCTGAAATATTAAAAGTTACAATAATTTAATAATTTTAACAGTTATTTAAATGAAATACAACACAATAAATAAATAAACAACATTTCAGCTGTTATGTTTTGTAATTATTTGCCAGCATTTTTGTGTTTCAGTAATTTGTTTGACTTTCTGGTTCATGTTGAAATAGCAGGGCTATAATACAACCAGAATTTGTTATTTTCCAACTGCTGGTTTGCCTTTAAACAAAGTCAATTATTTACAGAATAAAAAGTACAGTAAAATTAAATGAATGATTAAACTTAACCAAATCAAACTAGAAAATATCTAATTTAAATGGTTTTTCGTCAGTTTGAGTTATAGGTAGGGAATTTTCAAACTTGGGCGAAATTTGTATCTGCCGGGCTTAATGCATTCTCGACTAGAAGATTTGCTGATTTTTAAGACATAATTTTTACATTTTTTAGTAAACTCCTGAACTGTGCTAGTTACGATTATATCTTTCACTAAATCTGAATGTATTTATGTAAATTACTCAAAAACACAAAAATGCTGGAAACTAATTATTAATAAACAGCTGAAATGTTGTTTATTTTTATTTAAAGCAATTTATTTCAAATTATTGTACCTAAATTTTTATATTTAAGGCTAATAATTTTCAAAAATTTAATAACACAAATTATTCAATTATTTGTAAGTATAGTGGATTTTAGTAGCCCAATTTATTATAAAACAATCACCACCGTATCATAAAAGCTAAAAATGCTAAAAGAACTGGTTAGAATTCTATAAAAAATACATTTTTATAACGAAAACACTTGAATCCTTAACAAATCTTATGGCGAATACCACCAACCATACCACCAAGCTGCTGTTCGGCAGCCATGTTGGAGTGGGGGAGTGGAAGTGCCTTATTATTGTTCGTATGGTTGATTTTTGAATATTTTCCTTTTAAAAATACAAAAGTTTAAATGTCAACAATTACCATTTTGTATTTCCGTTAGGTCAAATGTTTATTTAATAATTGGAACCCTCTTGGATCTTTCGAACAAATGGTATCTTTCTAAAGTAATTTTGTTTAAAATGTAATATTTTCAACGAAAATGTTTATGAGTCGAGGTAAATTGAACTATTTTAAATTATTACACTTACAATTAAAAAGGGTGGTTTGTTACACCTACTTAAAATATTTAATAAGACACATAGGTTTGGTCGTGTACATGGTGTACATTAAACAACCAATTAAATTTTTACATGGTGCATTATAAAATATTTCAGAATTTAATGCATCATAATCTAATTTAGTTGGTAAAGGAGTGTTTATGCTCTTACATTCGTTCATATTAAATTTATGTAGTATTGAATTTAAATATGAACTTTGGTCTAGTGTTATTGTTTTTTCAGTTCTTTCAATTTTTATGCCTAAAAATAATTTACATTCTTGTAAATCAACCATACTAAATTGTTTCATTAAGAACTGTTTAAAATTAATTAATATTTCTTTATCACCTGTAGCGATTTATAAATCATCAACATATATTATAACATAAATATTTTTGGTTACATGATAATTTTCTAATAAATAGATACTGATGCTGATAATCTTTCAAACCAGCAACGAGCTGATTGCTTCAATCCATAGATTGATTTATGTAATTTGCATACTTGGTTATCTTTTGTTAAAATTCCTTCCGGAACTTTCATATATATTTCTTCCTTTAATATACCGTTTAAAAAGGCAGTTTTTACGTCCATATGATGAACGAAAAGACCGAATTGATTAGATAAAGCTAAAAGAATTCTAAATGAAGAAATTCGAGCTACGGGCGCGAAGGTTTCGTCATAATCTAGAATGTACTTTTGACTGAAACCTCTTGCCACTAAGCGAGAGTTATGTTTCGAAAGGGTTTTTCTAATAAAATTTAAATTTTGAATTTATTGAATTATAAGTCCACATGTGTTCAACCTTCGGACCCTTAGTTTGACTAATGCATCTAGTGGTTGACATTTATGAATCAATACTAATTAATTTATGAGTTTGAATATAATATTTTAAACTATACTAATTAATATTATGTAATTTTATATGTGAGAATATAACTAGTTCAGCTAATTAAGTTTCCGAACGGATGTTAAGATTTTTTTTAAAGGAAACTTTTATAAAAAAAAAGGAAACACTTTAATCAAGCTTATTTATTTTGAATTTCGACAACTGGACATGGAATCAAAGGTTTAAGCTTAAACTAGGTGAGATGTTACGTGGATGAACAATACTTATCAACTGCCTTCCTCAAAGTTACATTGGCTTTTATATTATTTGTTTTGACAAGAGATGAATTGCACGAGATGGCCAAGATAACCATAATGAAAACAATACATTATTGAAAAAATACTTAACATAAGTTTAACTGTTGAATTATACTTTTTAGGAGTGAATTAGATATCAGATTAAATATATGAATTGATATAAAAATTCAACTGCATTTTAAGCTCTTAAATATTAGAATAATAAACAGTACATAAATGTAGTAACTTATTGAATATTATATTAACATATATTAAAATTTAGAACAAAGGTAACTGTTGACAACGACTGATTACGGATTGATGTTAGATTGATGTCTTCTAATGCAACTATAATTTGTATGGACTGCGTTAATTTGTGAATATATAACATAGTTAAATTCCGAACAGACAAGTTCGAATTTTTTAAAAAGTTTTTATTTAAAATTACAGAGTTTGTTACAAGCGTCAAGCATAAAGAACATCTAACTTAAACTTAATTTGGATGCAGCTTTTATAATTAAAATTTGTTTATCTTTGATAACATTAGACATAGGCCTATATGGTCATAAAGTAATTATAAAGTACATTCGTTAGATATTTGATACAATAAATGTTTAATGTTTAATATTTCAACTACAGGACGAATCCTAAATGTTGACTACAATACGTATATTTACAAAAGAAAAAAAAAACAAAACCCAATTGGTAAAACACAAAGAGAAACAAAAAGAAAAAACTAAGATTACTGATACAAATCTGATTATTGCCCATTTCCTAATCACTAACATAAAAATTATATTACAATCGAAGGCGTACCTTATTTATCAACTTGCCTGGACATCAATCCTCTCAAATATTTGTCGCCATAATGAAAATCAAAAAGTTTATAAAATCGGTTGAACAATGACATCATAGCAGTGACTGGTTCGTTTGCACCATAGTTTGTGCGGTGCCAAGGAAAGTAAAAAAAGCTAGTGTCTCTCGTCAATCCGACTTGCGTACTTATGGGTAATAGTTTCAAAATATCCGGACAAACTATATTATTATTCAATAATTTTGCCACAAACAAACTTCTGTAACTGTTTCTTCTCAGTCCAAGCGGCTCAAGTCCGTATCTTGCACATCTACTTTGGTAGTCATCAGCATGATTCTCACCTACTCTTCGATCAAGATATCTTAAAAAGCGTTTTTGTACACGTTCTATTCTAGATATATGAACTTCATAATAAGAACTCCATACCTGAGAAGCATATTCCAGCACTGAGCGGACATAAGCATTATACAATCGGATCAATACGATGGGATCTCGAAATTCTTTACAAATTCTAAAAATAAATCCCAACATTCTATTTGCCCTTGTGACAATAAAAACTATATGTCGAGAAAACTCTAACGAAGGCACGAATGTGATACCCAGATCCAGTACCTCATATACTCTGAGCAGCTTCCAATCATCGATAAAGTAGTCTTTCAGTATAGGAAAACACATGCGGTGAAATGTCATAACATTACACTTCTGTTTGTTTAAAAATAACTTGTTTTCCTTACACCATTGATGGACAATAAAATGGTTATAAACTTATATTAGATTAGAAGGAAGTGATTGTAAATTATAAGAGCGTTTGTTTAATAAATATTTAATAAATGCATCTTATGTTAAGTGATGACATAACTCTTCCTTCCTTAAGCTGTTTGTACCTCCTCGTGCAATTTTTGTATAAGGTTTAGTTCTACTGCTTCTTTTTGGGAGATCTTGATGATTGTTTTCTTTTTGCAGAGTCCGTTGTATATTTGTTTTTTGAATTTCACTAAAATGCATGTGAAAATTATAATTGTTAGCATGATGAAGAAAGTAGCGGAGTAATGGACATAATTCATCACTGGTTGTGTTATAGATGATTTTTCTTTTATCCTTTCGAGATCTTGTTTAAGTTGATCGAGGTTTTCTAGGTGTGCTGTTTTAAGTTGTACTTCGTATGTCACATTTAGATTCCTTTGCTGGACTTCGGGTAAAAGTACAGTGAAGTTTGAGGTTCTGAGACTAATAACTTATTCTTGGATTATAATGTCGCAAGACGATTGTATGAAGTTGGTTCCTTGAATAAAATGTTTGCTGATTTTATAGTTGCAATTTTCTATTATTTTTTCTCGTGAGTTAAAACTGGTGATTAAACCCGTGTTTACTACTGCGTAGATGTTGTGTTTCTTTCCAATGCGTGCTATTGGACATTCTTGCAGGTTTTTTAATTTACATGTGGTGATGACTTGATTCTTGCAAGTAGTGTGATTTATTCCGTGGGAACAATCTTTTAGCCATCTTTCATCGTCTTTCCATTTTAGATTATATGAGAATTTGAGAATGTAGGTTTGGGATTAGATAGATTTTTGTTAATGTGTATGTAGTTGGATTTAGGATTGGAATCTTTAATATCATTACTATTGTGTTTTTCACGATCATTAATGTGAATTTTGACATATCGAGTATTTCGAAAAGATGAGTGTCATCCAAGAATAGCAGATGATCTTTTTCATAGATTTTAATAAAGCTGTTATAAATTTCTTGCAATTCCGGAAGCGTTATAAGTTCTATATTGGGAGTTTCTAATCTAGCTAAATTGATTTTTTTTTCTAATATTTTTAAACTATTATGGTAATTCTGGATGTAACGTAATTCTAATTCTAATAGTTGGGTTATGTCAATTGATTCTGTTAATGACTCAAATGATGAAATTGTTTCGTTTTGAAATTTTCTCAGGTTTTCTATATCTTGTTCATAACGAGTTGTGATATGCTCGGCAAAAGTAGTAATTTCGGACAATTTTATATTTTGATTTTTCTGATTATTGAATATCCTATCTATATTTTTGTTAATGTTTTGTAAATCATCATCATCTAAGTTTCCCGTAATGAATCTTATAGCTTTTCCAAGAAAGTTAACTAATCCGGGTTTTTGTCTAAAGTGCAATAGTTTTTCTAAACTGTGTTCTGTTAATATTAATTCTGATCTTAATTGCTCGTAATGACGTTTTGTTAAAGTATTTTGAATAGCTTTATGTTCTAAGATTACACTATTTGCTAATAAATGTCTAAGTCCTATTTCTAGTTGGGTAAGGTTGTAATAAATGTAAAATTTGTGAAAATGAGAATGGATTTTTGCATTTCCTAGATTTTCACTAAAATATCCATCACTCTGAATTGGGGTTACTTGAAGTGGGTATGTGGATTGTACTAGGCCCAGGGTTGTCCTGTAAAGAAATATTCTTTTTCAGTCTTTTAATATTTCTTATGTGAGAATTTGTTAGTTTTCCTTTATTTGAAGTTCCTTCTATTGTATTTTCTGTTTTATTGGTTATTTGGATTTTACTGTACAATGGGTCTGTTTTTCCGGGTTTGTTTTTTCTTATAAACGCAACGTCTGTATTTCTTCGATTCGAGGTAATGGATATTTGTCTTCTATTGTTTTATCATTTAATTTTCGGTAGTCTATTACCATTCTAAATTTTCTCTTTCCACTAGCGTTCATTTTTTTTGGTACTATCCAAACCGGTGAGCTGTAGGAAGAAATAAAAGGCCTTATTGTCTAGTAGTTTTTGTATTTGGTTTTGTATTTCGATTTGCATTGATCTTGGATGCCTGAAAGATTTGGTAAAGATTGGATGTTCATCCATTACTCGAATTTCGTGTTTGACTTGGTTCGTAAAGCTCAGGTCGGTATTTTCGTAATAGAATACATCGCGGTGTTTTAGACATAGTTGTATAATTTCCTTCTTTTCTTCGTCGTTGAGATGATTGGTTCGAATGAGTTTGTGAACTTTTGGAAATGATTTAATAGTGTGCATTTTGGGTTGTTGAATATCTAAATATTCCGTAGGTAGTACGTTAATTGGTTCATTAAAATTGATTTCTTCTTCTTCTTCAGTTGGATTTGATATTTTACAAATGCCTTCTTTTGCAATTGCGATACATTCTGGGATTTCGATGTTTTCATTGATTTTTGTATTGGGTATAAGAACTTCACCTTCATCGATCGTTACCGGAATATTGAGACATAAGTTGTTGGTTGTTTTTAAATTTACTTGGGCATTATTAAATTCTAAGAAAAAGGGTATTTCAATTTTTCCTAAGGTAAGCGTTTTGGTTCTGTTCTTCTGAAATTCTGAAAATATCGGATAGTATAAATTTTGATTTGATGTAATTTGATTATTTAGACTTGAAATTATAAAAGGTTCTGAATAAAAATAGTTTCTGAATTTTGACGCGACTTCGGTATTAATTATCGAATCCGTACCTCCAGAATCTATCAAAATTTTTAAGTTTAAATGTGGCAAATAGAAAAAAGGTAATTTGGGTTTGGAGCAGATTGAATTTAAATCTACGGTTGCAGGTCTTGTGAGGCT
The DNA here is from genome assembly GCA_949152465.1 of Cantharis flavilabris. NCBI lineage: Eukaryota > Metazoa > Arthropoda > Insecta > Coleoptera > Cantharidae > Cantharis > Cantharis flavilabris. The sequence continues at coordinate 9,174,332 of OX424438.1, forward strand.
TTTATCTGAAAATTTTCTGTTTTTTTGCGATTCTTCCTCTTCCATTTCGTCATAATTTTCGTACCATGAATTGAAACACTATTGAATAGTTCTTGCGAGGTAAACGTCGGTTTATTAGTAGATTGAAAATGATTTGGTCTCGTTCTATTTTGAAATGTCGATGTTTGTACTGACATGGGTGTTGGTTTATAATACTGAGATTTCTGTTGTTTGTCGATTAGTTGGAAACTTAGGTGATTGTGCTATTGGTTTGTTGATTGGTCCAGAGAATGGTTTTGATTGATATTTAGGTTGATGAAATGGTTTGAACTGAAATTGATTTTGAGCAAATGGTCTCGATTGATATTGAGCTTGAAATATTGGTGATTGTAAGTTTTGCCATTTATCGTTTTTTATTACTTGTGTCGGTTTCATTTGTTGTTGAGGTTTGGTAGGTTTATGTTCTTTATGTCAAAAATAGTTTGGCGTATTACCTAGATTTAAAACGGGTGGTGCAAGTATATTTTGACTCGCGTTCATTTTGTACGAGTTAAATCTATTATTATTACTTTTAAAATTTACGCTAGTATTTGATAACGATGAGGTATCAGTAGTTTTCTCTAATAATTCAATTTCTACGTCGCTTTCGGACATAGAAACACAATAATAACAAATATTAAAAAGAATTCAAAAACTTACAGCAATAGGAGATGATGAATGGTCATTCTCGATCTCAAGTTTGATTTTTCGTCCTAGATGACTCCTTGATAATGTGGTAAGTTCGTGGATAGCTTCTGAAGTGTTGAGACACGCCAAGTTCGGTTTTCTCTAGGTCTGTACCAAGTGGAAATGTTCAGCTGTTGCACTGGATTTTCCTGGTTTTCTTGTCAAATATGATGCACCGATACTCGTGAAACTATCCTGTTCGCAGCGCCAGTTAAATTCGGAATGAATTTATTTAAATTTAAAAAAAGATTTATTTAAATTGCGAGTACAATAGTTACAAGCTTAAAGCCTAAACAACTACTAACTAACTTATCTGGGTTTACAAACTAGAGCTTTTACAGAAAGATGAAATGTTTATGTTGATAAAGATATGAGATGCATAACACCATCTCGTTACAACTGTTATCTATTTATTTAGTGCAGATGCAATCAATGGTCTTCCTGTGTGAAGTGATCTTACGGTCATGTAACTCTTGCCTCCTTAAGAATTTTGGACGTCCTCGTTCAAACCAGGATATAAGTTGCATGCTTTGATGCATCACAAAAGCCACAAAGCTGTACTGTTTTAATAAATTGGTTACACTTAAAATAATAACGCCTAATTTTAAAATTTCATAAAATTTCTAGATTTTCGAAAACCTTTTTTAATTCTAAAGTTATGGTTTACGGTAATTTTTCGTCCCATGTAATATTTTCCATCCAAATGCGCTACATAATAATTTTTAATAGAACGACCTTTGGAGCTGTTGAAGCACTTTTCTTTAAGACTTTTCAGTCAAACACAAGATGCTTTTAAATAACTTAATTATAATTAACACACATTAATATTTATATACACAATGCAATGATCAGTATTTTTGAATTGGCGTTTGATTAAACGTGTATAGCACAACTGAATGGCGTCATCGTGGTCACCAAGTCTGGTAACAACCTAAGAAAGAGTGAAGGTGGTTTTACACCTTACCAATATACCTGGTTGGGAAAAATATATGGTAGGGATATACAACAGAGCAAAAAATCCAACCGAGTCATTGCTATCATTTTTGCTATTATTTGCATGTAATTTAATTATTTGTAAAAAAAAATAGCGGTTTTAACTTACCATTTGATAAAGCACATCTTAAGATTACCGAAAACACAAAAAATATTTAAAAATTGTAACTACGAATGAAAAAAATAGAATTTTAATAAAACAACGCTGAAAATAATAGTTGCAAAGGAAGTGGGGCACCGCGTAATATAATAGTTAATTTTGAAAATTTCAACAATTTGGCACAATATTTAATATTTTGTGGAGTACCCCTTTCTTTTTAAAACGTCACTCAAGCGTTTGGGCATGTTAGAAATTATTTTTTTTAAATAGTCTTTATCAATTGCAGCCCATTCCTCTTGCAATCTTTTAATTAACATGTCCTTGGTGGTTATAGGGGTAGTTCTTATCCTGCGGTCTAATTCATCCCATAGATTTTCTATGAGATTACGGTCAGGGGATTGGGGGGGTGGATGCAAAATTTTGGGGCATTTATATAATAAATATTCTTGTACTAAATGGGATTTTTGCTTCGGATCATTGTCCTCGTAATATTTAAAATTGTTTTCAATACCCATTCGGGTAGCACTTTGTACTAAAATGTTTTGTAACAACTCCAAATATTTATATTTATTAATAATTCCATCTATAACCACTAAATTACCCACACCTTGGGTCGAAATGCACCCCCAAACAAGCACATTTCCACCACCGTGTTTAATTGTACCACGTAAGTTTCGCGAATCCAGCTCACCATGGTTGGACCATCTGAGCCAAAAATGTTGTATTTGCTCTCGTCCGCAAATATAACATTGTCTCACCATGTCACGTCCTTGTTTTGGAAGTCTTTGGCGTAACGAATAGGTTTTAATCTATTAGCTTCACTAATAAACGACTTTTTCCTAGCCACTCTGCCGTTATAACCCTCTCTTTTTAAAATCCGCCTGATTGTTTCAGGATGAACATTCTTTCCTAGTTCATGTTGCACTGCAGTTTTTAATTTTGGTGCACTAATTCTGGGATTTTTTTTTTACTTTTCTTATAATAAAACTTGCTTCTCGATCATTCAATCTGCGTGGACGGCCTGTTTTGTTTTTAAAATCAATTCTGTCTTCTGCCTTGAAACGTTTTATAATGCGCCCCACGGTACTCTTGCTTATATTTAACAATTTTCCAATGTCACGTTGCGATTTACCTTTCGCATCATGAAATACCACGAGTTGCCTTAAATCAAAACTAGTATGTTTATAATTTTCGTGCTCCATCGTAAATGATTAATGTCACAATACAAACTGATGTTAATTCTAATTATTGCGATGTTAAAAAAGTGCAATAACTGCATTATATTGTATTACGATAATTTGAGGTCATTTTAAGGGGGCGTCCATTAATTACGTGAGGTGATTTTGGCGATTTTTAGATCCCCCCGCCCCCCTTGGTGAGATGTCGTGAGATTTGGCTCGACCCCCTCCTCCCCTTCTAATCTCACGTGAGATTTTTTAAAATGCGTATTTTTAGTGTAAATGCGTTAATCTGTGCTTGATTGCGTTGTATTTATTAAAAAAGTATAATTTGCTTAATTTATTTTTATTTAAGAAGAAAAACACAAAAAAATTACGTGATATTTTCTGAGACCTCCCCCTCCCCCCCACGTGAGATTTGGTGAGATTCGGCTCGACCCCCTCCCTCCCCCTAAACGCCTCACGTAATTAATGGACGTCCCCTAAGAAGGCATTAAAATATCATATTTTGCTGTGTCCCACTTCTTTTGCGACTATTATTTTCAGGGTTGATTTATTAAAACGCTATTATTTTCATTCAAAAAATATAAGAATAATACAATACGTAGAAAATCAAAATTCAAAAAATTTAAAAAGGAGACAATTAACACATAACAGGTCTGGATTAAGAAAATTTGAAAAAATGAAAATTTCGTAATACGAAGTACAATATAACGTTATTTCATGGTTATTGCCATTCTTCAGTTGCACGCATCGATTACGATTACATTGTAAAATAAGAAGAAAAAATTTTTCAAACTAAACAAAATTATCGACTAAATTGTACAAAATTGACTTACCATAACCTCCAAAGATTATCAAAACTGAACTTGTTACACGAGGTATGAATAATTTAAAAATGATTTGAACTAAGAAATTCGTTTACCTAGCACTGCTAGTTTGAAATCCGAAGGCACTGCCCTCTTAATATGATTTCTAAAAACTTTGAAAAAATTCAAAATTCAAAAATTTACCACGTTTTTTAACCGTGAGGCGTAAAACTAGAAAAAGAACTCAAAATAAAAAATTTTAAGTAAATTTGTGGTTTTTAGTATGTATTTATGGTTAAATTCAAAAAATATAAGAATAATACAATACGTAGAAAATCAAAATTCAAAAAATTTAAAAAGGAGACAATTAACACATAACAGGTCTGGATTAAGAAAATTTGAAAAAATGAAAATTTCGTAATACGAAGTACAATATAACGTTATTTCATGGTTATTGCCATTCTTCAGTTGCACGCATCGATTACGATTACATTGTAAAATAAGAAGAAAAAATTTTTCAAACTAAACAAAATTATCGACTAAATTGTACAAAATTGACTTACCATAACCTCCAAAGATTATCAAAACTGAACTTGTTACACGAGGTATGAATAATTTAAAAATGATTTGAACTAAGAAATTCGTTTACCTAGCACTGCTAGTTTGAAATCCGAAGGCACTGCCCTCTTAATATGATTTCTAAAAACTTTGAAAAAATTCAAAATTCAAAAATTTACCACGTTTTTTAACCGTGAGGCGTAAAACTAGAAAAAGAACTCAAAATAAAAAATTTTAAGTAAATTTGTGGTTTTTAGTATGTATTTATGGTTAAATTCAAAAAATATAAGAATAATACAATACGTAGAAAATCAAAATTCAAAAAATTTAAAAAGGAGACAATTAACACATAACAGGTCTGGATTAAGAAAATTTGAAAAAATGAAAATTTCGTAATACGAAGTACAATATAACGTTATTTCATGGTTATTGCCATTCTTCAGTTGCACGCATCGATTACGATTACATTGTAAAATAAGAAGAAAAAATTTTTCAAACTAAACAAAATTATCGACTAAATTGTACAAAATTGACTTACCATAACCTCCAAAGATTATCAAAACTGAACTTGTTACACGAGGTATGAATAATTTAAAAATGATTTGAACTAAGAAATTCGTTTACCTAGCACTGCTAGTTTGAAATCCGAAGGCACTGCCCTCTTAATATGATTTCTAAAAACTTTGAAAAAATTCAAAATTCAAAAATTTACCACGTTTTTTAACCGTGAGGCGTAAAACTAGAAAAAGAACTCAAAATAAAAAATTTTAAGTAAATTTGTGGTTTTTAGTATGTATTTATGGTTAAATTCAAAAAATATAAGAATAATACAATACGTAGAAAATCAAAATTCAAAAAATTTAAAAAGGAGACAATTAACACATAACAGGTCTGGATTAAGAAAATTTGAAAAAATGAAAATTTGAACATGAAAATGAAAACTTACCATAAAAAAATGAAAATTTGAAAACATTTTCTGTGATTTCGGGGATCTTAAGAAGTACTTGATGAAATGGTAAATTAAAACTGCTGTTTTTTTTTCAAATAGTTAAATTTCATGCAAATTATTGCAATTTTATTAGCTGCCCAGGGAACGGCCCGAATCGGCGCAGCCGTTTCGACGTAGCCGTTTCGCCGCAGCCGTTTCAGCGAGGGTCTAGTTAGGCGCAGCCGTTTTGGCGCGAGTCCGGTTTGACGCCGGCCCGATTCGGTGCGAGTTCCGTTCGGTGCGAGTACAGTTCAGCGCGAGTCTTTTTTATTCCATCTTTTTTAATTCGTTTTTCTATTTTACTTTTAACACCTGCCTTTTAATTATAGTAAATTTTTTATTAGTTTTTTGTTAGCATTAGTAGTAGGAGATACGCTCCTGACTATGAACAAACCAATGGAGAGAGACGTCACCCAAGTAAGTTGGCAATAGACGAATTCAGGATGAATTAGGAATGACACATCCTACTATAAGGCAATTCAGTAACGGGTTAAAAAAATTCAAACACGGCAAGATGTAGCTTATGAGCGACTTGTTGCTGGAAATCCTCGACCATTAAAACTAAAAAAATACAGAGACGCAGACATAAGAATCGCAACACTGATGTAGGATTTTGATAACCGCGATATCATCGATTTTTTACGCGAATTAGCGCATAATTTTGCTATGCGCGAATAATTTTTTATTAATTAGTTTTTCAGGATTATTGTTTTGTTTATTTATTTCTTTAATAAAATTTATTTTTTTAAATAATTTTTTTTAATCAAATTAGAACAAGATTAAAAATATAGGAACTATACCCGCGCCGATCTGGACTCACGCCGAAACAAGTTTGCGGTGAACCGAACTCGCGCCAAATCAGGTCTGGGCCAAATAGTAATTGCGCCGAACTGTACTTGCGCCGAACTGCGGCGCCGGCTGCGGCGAAACGGCTGCGCCGAATAGTTCCCGACCCGCTGCCCCACTTCTTTTGCGACTAACTGTATACTAGCTGTAGACGCCAGCGTCGGACTTCTATGGTTGGTTTTAAAATTTTATACCTGGTGGGAAGGGACACCTTCTGCACGTCACCAGGAATATTGCTTTATCGAAGGACCAGTTGAATTCAAACACTATTTGTTTTTGAGTCTAACTAAGTATGTATTTATTATAAATTATAAGTAAAAATGTACTTTACATAATAACATAATATGAACTTGTGCTGTGCTACATCTGCACTTGACTACGATTTAATTAGAACTTAGGCTGTGCTACATCTGCACTTGCCCACGATTTTGTTTGAACTGAGAATTTGTTACTTGAAATTTCGGCAGGGTAATTTATTCTGCAGGAATTTTCATTATTATTTATTTTTGGTTGTTTTATAGATGGCAATGCATGTATTGATTTTGAATTTTTGTAGAGAGTTATCGCCGTCACACAGGAAAAATGTGGCGGATAAGAATCTTAATTTTGGGTATTAATATTCGTGAACATAATTTTTAGTTAATTTTTGATATGTTGTAAATAATTACCTTCTGTGTCGTCCAATTAATTAGTTTTGTATATATTGTGTCCTGTCTGATTATTGTGAAGAGTTTGGAAGAGGGAAGTTGATAAATTTTGTTTTTGGAAGAAGCTACCTGATTCTATTGGATTGTTCCTTTTTTTTGTTGAGTTGGTTTTCCCGACCCTTCTAATTTTGGAAGATTGCTAGTTGCACTTTTTCGGGCATAAGTGGAAGTTTTCAAGTGGGCGATTTTCTTGGAGTAATGGTCCTTTCTTTGTGGGACTCCGGAAATGGATTCACCGCTGATCAGTCCAGAGAAGATTCGAGGAGAGGTAACCAACTGGCTATCGGGTTACGACGTCAATAAGGTCAGATATTTTTGGCTGCATTATTTCTATTTATCTTTGCGCATACCGTATTTCCATATCATGCCTTCAAATCCAAACTTCATCAGTGATCAAGCGTTGTCGGCCCTATGAATTTCGAATTATTTTGTTTTGGATGTGAAAATTTGGTTTACCGTTTTAACGTTCGTCTCTTCGGTACAGTTTACATAAAAACATAACAAAAATTTACTTTTAACAAAAAGTCCAAAAAAAATAACAACTTATGGGAACAACCCTATTTACTGGTTTCCCACGACTAAAAGAGAAATAGTTCGACACTTCAATTTATTGTCCACTTGTCGCACCATAAACTAAAATATGAACTGTTAAAAATATTACTAACACCTAATAAATAATACAAAAAATGGGTTTCTTAAAAAAACTCGAATTGAGGCGATGTACGCTCAAACACTAGATATTTTTGATAATGCACCTCGCTTGGTGTACATAATTTTTCCATATTCGTAACTTCTAAACCGCATAATTATATTAAATATTTATTGCTGTATCACAGGATCTCGCAACATGACATCGTTTTTAATGAAAGCTTTTCTTCACTTGATTTCGCGCTTGCATCGAATACAACCCTTAACTTGGTTGAAGACTTATCCGGCCGCAAAATTGCATGATGAGGAATAAAATATTCCAATTGGTCTTTATCTTTCGCGTTATAATTATAATTAATAATTTATCCGACATATTATCCGAAAACTGTTTTGTATAGCGAAGGTTTATTTTCCCCAAGTTTAATAAATCCGGGACGCACACAACTGAAAAATAAACCCGCACCAATTAAAATTTCTCATTAACCAAACGCCACCATGCGGCAGCATTTGTAACTACTCCATCAAGTATACCTAAGTGTCTTTAAAGTGTTTCAACAGCATGGGCGTCGCCAAGGGGGGGCAGAGGGAGGCTACAGCCCCCCCCTGGCTTTTGGCAAAACATATAAATTTACAATTGCAATATAAAATATACAAATTTTTAACATAAATAATTAATTTTAATAGCGTTTAAAAAAATTTGCCCCCCCCCCTGCAATTCTTGGAAGCGACGCCCTTGTTCAACAGTGTTCTAGTTAGTTTTCCTGTGATTTTTTAATTCAGTGCAGTGTTTAAATTAAAAAACAACCAGTCTTTTAGCCTTTTTTAAGTCAACATTCTACCGAGATATACTCGCTATGGCAGACATATTGATGGTGACGCTAGCGCCACCATCGGTAGTGTAAAATCTCTATACTGTCTAGACTTTGTAAAAGTATAGGTACCTACTGTAATTTTATTCATGACAAAGTTTGTAAACCTTGACCGTATTGTCACATTAACCCCGCTAGTTAAATTTAAACCCTTTGCCGCTATACCCTGCACTTCAATATTACTAGCAAATGTAGTTAGATTTAACCGTTTTACCATATTGTAGCCGATGCAGTTCACCTCGCTTGCAGAATCCAGTAAAATTCTTGCCGTGTACCACCTTTTATCTGCACCAAGTACGTTGACGATGGCCGTTGATAACAATACTTTATTTTTGATGTCGTTTCTTATTCCAACGCTGCACGACGCCGATGTAGCAACATTTTCTTCATTTTTCCCTTGGTCCAGCACTGTTATTACTTGTTTCACTTTTAACTTGAGGGTTATAGTCTACATGAATTAATGTATTGTGATAGTTGGACCCACAAGTTTGACACTTAAAATTCCGCTTACAGTTAATCGCTTTATTTTCGGCTATAACAACTCTTCTGTTATGAATTGAGTCACTTAAAAACTTAGGACACTTATTTATGTAGTGGTCTTTATCGTCTATGGGTCATATCGCGAAATTAGTTTGTTTAGCACTGTTTGTTACACACGCAGGGACGTTTTTAGGTTTTAAGCGTCTTAGGCTAAAATTAATCGACGAAAATTTAGACGAATGGACAATTTGCATAAAATTCAAATTCACCTCAAAATGGCATTTATTGATAGTTCAAAGTACCTATGATCAGAATATTGGAGTGATTATTCAAAATTCTGTATCGTCGGCCCGCAAAAAATTAATGAAATGTTCTAATTTATTTGAAAAATTCACGTGATCGAAATCAGGACATGACGACACGAGCCTCATTAAGTGATGCACATGTGTGCAAATACACCAGTATAATTTTCACTAAAGTATCTAGTGTTTGTAAAATAACGTAACCGAATAATAAAGTAACCAAATTTTAGTTACTAATCGCCATTTTAGTGACGTCAAAATCCTCAAAAGTTACATTAGGCCCGCCCATATTTATTAATACGATTTCGCGCGACAAATATACATTTAAATTTCAATATTTTTTTCTGGCTGTATTTGTGAACCAAATTTAAAAAAATTAAGACACATTACATATTTTGTTATGTAGAATAGAAAAATCATGCAAATTGTCCATTGACACTTTAAGTACATTTTGTACTAGTCATTTTTGTACAAAACAATAAATTCAGCGAAATTTCATATTATGCATAATACAGAAAGATACACTAAAACCGCCCGCACGAATAATCCGCCCACGGTAATCGAAGTTTAACGCATCCACGGATAAACCGCTTCACGGATAATGCGCGTACGGATAATCGGGGTTCTACTGTAGTTCAGTTTACTTGTTGATTGAATTTCGCACTTGTCGAAAAGTTTTTCTTTGTTTGGTTTAATGTCATAGAAGAATTTATGGTTTATGGATTTGAGCTACACTTTGTCCTTAATATCTTGTGCTGATTGCTTTAGGTGATTTGAGCCATATGGCCTGTGGTAGGTACACTTGCTAAGTTTTCAGGGTTGCCTTTTTGAAATATTTTCCCTCTCCGTATCTCTTTAGGGAGGGGGTTCTAAGCCGTATTGTAAAGTTTTATGACGCCGCGCCAATTTAGAATGGTATAGGTCTTGTTGGTTCGAACTTGTTTTTTTCAGAATTTTAATCCACAAGGCTTTGTATGCAAACTTTTATTTTGTGTTTGGTGATTTATGAATTGTACGAATTCTCGTTTGTTGGTGTTGAAGTGTGTGTATTTTGCGAAAAAGAATATTTTGTTATAGTGAATATTGTTTGGATCATTTTGATGCGCATTCATCAATACGGGAGCTAGAATTTATCTTGGTAAGTTTCTTCTTTTTGCACTTTTCGCGTAGTTTCACTTTCAGTTTATATTTTTTACGCACTTGAGATATCATGCACTTGGTTTTTGACGTTGCGTTTGGCTATTTGTTCTGAGCGTTTCACGGGATTGTGTCATTATGAAATCATCAAATCCTTGTTGCTGCACTATTTTAGATTTTGATTAATCTAATTTTTGTAAGAATGTTCTTTGGGCATAGTTTAACTTATACAAGTAGTTGGACAACCGCTGGGTATTGAAAAGTTAGTGAATTTTTGCATCAGCGAGTGGATCCACCTAGCGGTCAAAAACTAAATTGTCAAATAAAATAAAACAATTCAGTTTTGGGTATGAAACTTGGCTTTACTGCAAAATTGTTCTGATAAGTCGATAGTCGATACCTGAAAAAAATGGGTCACTTTCAGGTATATGATTTTAGGTAGTTTCATGAAATTTTTTCCAGGTAACCAAGTGTAAGCGAATTATTTCCTAATATTTTGAATTGAATTGAATTATAAGCAAAAATTGGCTATGTAAACATTGTATAACTTTCCACATTAAATTATTATTTAGAATTTTATAATCAAAATTCTATCAATATTTTACCGCAATATGCAACAATTACAGTTTTTGTTAACAATACTGTACAAAACCTCATGAATGGAATTAAGCGAAAGGTTCGAAAATTTTATGGCCTGTTTTAAAAAATTTTAGTTTTAAATTTTTTACATATAATATGATATTTTCAAATGTAAATATAAATATTGTTTTGAAACAATAATTTCGATTTCGGTAAATTTAAACAATTAAATATTTACACATTAATTAGTTACAATAAGTATTGTTTTGTATAAATTATTTTCACCTTTGAGTAAATGAATTGCTTTATTTCATCGAATTTACATGCACATGATGCACACAATTTGACTGTGCAATCAATACTGAAAAATGGTAACATAGGAACGAAATGGAAATAACTAGATCAAACATAATTGGAATAATTTCAAGTAAAAACATTAAAGTGGCGTTAACATGCCGCCGGCATTGACTGGTCAATAATTGAAACATAAAAAATCGGATGTGCCCATGCCCATAACTTTATCATACTTTTAAATAACAAAAATATAAAGAAATAGGATATTTACACGATTATTGATTAATACTTTTTTATTATTATTACGGAACAGAACATAATAAAAAAATAAAATTTTAAAAATAAGAAAAAAAATTTTTTTTTTAAATTTGAAAAACGAATATTTTCAAAAATTGGATATTTACACGATTATTGATTAATACTTTTTTAATATTATTATAGAGAAGAATTTAATAAAAAAATAAAATTTAAAGAAAAGGAAAAAAATTATTTTTTTTATTTACAAAATATTTTTTTTTTTGAGTTTCCGTGTACCGATTTTAACCAAAATCTAATCAGTTCTAAGTCTCAATATGTATGAACTAAATACGAAATTTTGTTAAAAAATTCCTATTACTTTTTGAGGTAGAGCGCACACAAAATTTGACCACACACACACACACACACACACACACACATACATACAGACATTTTTTGGAAATGATGATTTTCCGCTTCTGGGATCCCAATATGCCTAAATTCATCAAAATCTCAATTTTTTTTTTCCGCACGATAACAATACTTTTTCATACTTTGTATGATAAAGTAAAAATATATGAGTAACACAAAAATAAGGTAGTACAGTTAAGTATAATCAAACATAATAAATAAATCAACCATTTGGTTTAATTGTTTTCTTCCATTGGTAATATGCACATATTTGTCACTGCACGTTTAATTATCGTTCCGTTGGAACACTTCACACTAACCACACGTACAATTTTGTCGGTGCCTGGATGGATCTCTACGATTCTTCCTATCTTCCAACGTGCTGGTGGTAAACCATCTTCCTTGATTAATACTAACATATCAATTTTTATATGTCGAGTATTTTGCTTCCACTTGGTGCGTTGTTGCAGTTCACACAGGTACTCCTTGGACCATTTTGACCAAAAATGTCTGATTATTGATTGAAGATGTTGATACCGATTTAAACGGCATAGTTGCACATCTCTAACATCTGGGTCAGGTATTGTAGTAAATGGCCGTCCAATTAAGAAATGAGCAGGTGTAAGGACATCAAGGTCGTTTGGATCAGTCGTCAATGCGGTTAAAGGTCGGGAATTGAGGATGGATTCAATTTGAATTATGAGTGTCGACAAGTCTTCGTAAGTCAGTGGTGTTGATGAAACAACCCGTTTTAAATGATGTTTGACGCTTTTTACGCCGGCTTCCCACAATCCCCCAAAGTGTGGAGATCTTGGTGGAATGAAATGCCATATTATACCGTCAGAAGCTACAGCATTGACTATTGCAGTAGCATTGTTGGTTAAAAATTCACCTAATTTAATTAATTCATTTTTTGCACCAATGAAATTGGTACCATTATCACTAAAAATGTTTAAAGGCTTTCCTCGCCATGCTATGAATCGTCGTAATGCAGATAAAATGCACTCGGTACTTAAATCGGTGACTAATTCTAAATGTAAAGCCTTTGTCGAAAAACACACAAATAAAGAAATGTAACATTTTGAAATCTTACTGCCGCGGCCCTGTCTGTCTTTGATAATAAATGGACCTGCATAATCAACACCGGTTGAATGAAATGGTGGCATGATAAGAGTTCTTTCAGTCGGTAATGTGCCCATCATTGGGGTAACTAAATTTGGATTAAATCTAAAACATTTAATGCAATTTTTGACAATTTGTTTTGTTAGTTCCTTACCACCGATAGGCCAAAATTGTTCCCGTATAGTACTTAATGTCAATTTTACTCCACCATGTAATAGTTTTTCGTGTTAATTTATAATTATTAGTTTTGTCAGATGGTGATTTTTTGGCAATAATATTGGGTGCCTTTTATCATATTTATAAGTTGATAAATGCAGTCTTCCTCCTACTCTTATGAGCCCCTTTTGGTCGATGAAAGGTGCAAGACTGAGGATGTTGCTTTTTGCATGTAGTGCCTTTCCTTTAATTAAACTATTTAATTCATTAGGAAATGCAAACAATTGTGCATCTTTGATTAATCTTGTTAATGAATCTTGTAATTCATGAATTGTTAAGGTGCCGTACTTCCTGTCATCTTTTGGTGACAAACAGTTATTTTTGAATCGTATGCATAATGCAACAATTTTCTTTAATTTTATTATTGATGGATAGTTGTGTATTGGGAATAACATTTTTGATTCAATCACAGGAAATGAACTTGAAAGAGTTTGTTTTCTCAATTCTGATGTTTCAATCGTTTCTGGTTGGATGTGATAAGTTGGCCATTCTTCTTTATCCCTTTCTAGCCAGTGTGGTCCATGCCACCATAACTGTGAAGAAATTAATTGACTTGGATGTACTCCGCGTGAAATTAAGTCTGCTGAGTTATCACCCGACTTGACATAATGCCAGTTAATGGCTTCGGTCCGAGTTTGAATTTCGGCAATACGATTGGCAACATAAGTTTTCCATTTGTTACTGGGAGCCTTTAGCCAACATAACACTATTTGTGAATCACACCAATAATATTCTTTGTTAATGTTTAAATTTAAAATTTGTTTGAATTTATTTGTTAGTTGTGCGGACAATACCGCTGCGCACAGCTCTAAGCGGGGTAGTGTTGTATTTTTTAGAGGCGCTACTCTTGATTTTGCTGTTAACAGGTTTGTAGTAATTTGATTATTTCGATCAATTGATCTCAAATAAATACATGTGCCGTAACCCCTTTCGGAAGCATCTGAAAATGCATGTAATTCTATGTGAATTGCTCTACTAATAATGACGTGACGTGGAATTTGTATACGCTTGATAACCTTTAATTCGTTTCTAAATTTAAACCATTTTGATTGAACATCTAAAGGAACGGATTCGTCCCATCCAAGGTTTAGTTGCCATAATTCTTGAATAATTAATTTAGCTATGATTATAATGGGCGCAAGTAATCCCAGTGGGTCGAACAACTGTGCTGTTGCTGCTAATATTGTTCTTTTGGTAGTCTGTTCGTGATTATTTAATCCTTGAGTAGAATAAGTAAAGTTGTCAGAATTTGGATTCCAGTTGATTCCCAAGATTTTCTGAATTTTCTCTGTTATTGGAATTGAAAATGAATCTGACTCACACAATTCTTTTACATTGCTGTTCCATTTCCTTAGTATAAACCCGTAAGGTTTTAGTATGTTGTATAAATTGGTTTTAATATTTTTCAGATCGTTAATTGAATTTGATCCAGTTAAAACATCGTCGACATAAAAGTCTCTTTTTATTATCGCTGACTCAACCGGAAAATGTTCATTTTGAATTGCAATTTCATGCAAGCATCTAATCGCTAGAAATGGGGCTGCCGTTGTCCCATAAGTGACTGTGTTTAACTCGTAACATTGCAGCGGTTCATTGGATTCATTTCTCCAGATAATTCGTTGATATTGTCTGTCATTGGGATGTACCCATATCTGACGATATATTTTTGCAATATCACCAGTTAATACAAATTCGTACATTCTAAATCTTACTAGTATTGAGAATAGGTCATCTTGAATTGTTGGCCCAACATATTGAGTGTCATTCACAGATAGTCCTGCGTCAAGTTTGCATGAACCATCGAAGACAACTCGTAGTTTAGTTGTTTCGCTTGATTCCTTTATCACTGGATGGTGTGGCAGAAAGAATCCCTTGTTGTCAAATTTGATTTTTGTCATGTGCCCTAGTTCAATGTATTCCTGCATGAATTGGGAATACTGCAGTTTTAAATCGTGATTCTTTTGAAATCTCTTCTCCAACGCCATTAATCTAGATTCAGCTATCGACATTGAATCGCCTATCTGGTTTACATTTGTTTTGAATGGAATTTGAACTATGAACCTTCCATCTACGATGTCGCGAGTTGTAGTTCGTTTGAAAAATGATTGACAATGATTTTCTTCTTCGCTGAATTGTGAGTTTAAATTATTAAATTCGTCAATCTGCCAGAATTTCTCCACTTCTTTATGCAGTTCATTTAATGCTAAAAATGCGGATGTTTGCTTGTTTTGACTGGTTTGGAGAGCACTCAATTTGCCCGATACCACCCATCCTAACTTCGTTTTTTGTAACATCGGTAGGGATGGTTGTTTTATCTGCCCAACACACAACAGATCATAAAATGTATCTGCACCTATAAGCATGTCAATGGATGTTGATATGTTGAATGTGGGATCAGCTAGTGTAATATTTGGTGGTATTCTAAATAGTTCGAACTTGCATGACCGAGATGGCAATTGATCAGTTATTTGAGGAATTACTAAACATGAAAGGTTTACTTCATAATTGTTGGTTCTAGATTTGATTTTAACTTCTGTTTTGTGTGAGATGCTTGAGATACCTTGGTTAATTCCTGTAACGTTTATGTCGATTGGTTCCTTTATTAAACCCAGTTTGGTACACATCTTCGAGGTGATAAAGTTGGATTGTGAAGCAGAATCCAATAAGACTCTGACTTCTTGCCAATGCTTTTCTTTATCTACGACACGAACTCTTGCTGTTGATAACATTACTTGTGAGCCTACCACATGGGATGTACATGCTATTACATTCTCTAGGGGCTGACTTTCATTAGAGTTTGATGATTGAACAACATCTTCTAAGCATTCAGCGACTGCAACATTATGATTATTGTTAGTTGATTGTGAATTCCAACTATTTACATGCAATAGTGTATGATGTTTTTTGTTGCATTTTTTGCACACATTTTGTGACCTGCAATTTTTTGCAAAATGCCCTTTGCGCAAACAATTTCCACATAGTTCTAGTTCTCTTGCTTTGCTACTTCGTGTAATGACATCTAATTTTAAAAACTCCTCACAAAAAACTATAAAATGGCTTTCGTTACAGAAGGTGCATGAAATATTTATTGTATTGAATGTTTTAGTTACGCGGTTGATTGAATTATTATTTGAAGTTATTTTAAGTTTGTCATAAGGTTTTGGTTTTGTGATCATTTCTAAGGTAACTTGCCTATTGCTTAAAAATTGTAACAATTCCAATGAAGGAACTCCCTCATTGTCATCATTTTCATTGCTGAGTTTTGCTTCCCAATCTTTATTTGTGTGGAAATCGAGTTTAGCTGTAATGATTGGGACTATTAGTGCCTCCCAAGAATCTACCGGCTGATCTAAAGATTTTAAACATTGAGTGTGAATTTGTACCGTGTTAATTATGTGCCTCAACGATTCATGCGCTTCACGAGTCATGTGCGATATGTCCAGTATCGCTTGTACATGATTATTAATGATCCTACGTTTATTATTATATCGCTTTTGCAATAATGTCCATGCTATGCTGTAGTTTTGTTCAGTTGATTGAAACGGTCGTAACAATTCGGCAGGTTCACCCTTGAGTGTGGATTTTAAATATACTAATTTTTGCACATCTGTAAGATCTGGATTTGTATGAATTAACGTTTTAAAGGAATCAAAATATTCTTGCCACAGTATGAATGTGCCATCAAAGTTTGGTAATTTTATTAATGGAAGTTTTACTGATGGTTTTCTTATGTTGTCATTATTTTTGCATGAAGTATTTGATTTAATGTTTTTTTCTTTATATTGTAATATTATGCGTGATGCGCTACTAGTTAAATTAAAAAAATCATTTTGAAATTGTTCTCTTTCATTTAAGTTGTTTATTTCATTGTCTGTTTCTAGAAATTCAATTTCGCATTGAATTTCATCAAAGATTTCAAAAAGTGGATAAATTTTACTTAATCTAATTTCTATATTTTGAATTTCGTCACCGCTCAATAGATTTTCTTTAGCTGTTAAATTTTCTAAGAACCTTTTGAATAGCGTTAATTTTCCTTTCTGAGAACCACGCTTGTGGTGTAATTTTTTTAAAATAGTTTCATCGGTTATTGTTTCATCAGTCATTGTTTCATGAATATTTTTCATTTATCAGTCAAAAGGTAATGTCTAGTAAAGTTTAGGAATGCTAATAGGAACAATAGTATCTTACTCTTGTATGTTTGATAGATCTGACCTGATGTCCTTATTAATTGATTTGGTCGACTGGAGTGACACTCTGGGTGCACGTGTACTTGAATCTGTGGTATATTTTCTTCTCGTTTTAATAGCTTGTTGATTTGATTTTTTACTTAAAATCCGGCGCGAAGGACCAATTTTGTTTTGTATAAATTATTTTCACCTTTGAGTAAATGAATTGCTTTATTTCATCGAATTTACATGCACATGATGCACACAATTTGACTGTGCAATCAATACTGAAAAATGGTAACATAGGAACGAAATGGAAATAACTAGATCAAACATAATTGAAATAATTTCAAGTAAAAACATTAAAGTGGCGTTAACAATAAGTTTAAAATATACAAATAAAATTAAAATTAAGATTTACAAAGTTCAATTTAATTTCACAAAATAAAGTTCAAATCTCATGATAAAATCAAAATTTCAAAAATAGTTCATCACTAAATTTATCAAAATTCAAAATTTAAATGATTTTGGAACAAGACAATAGGGAATTAAGTTTGCAATAAAAATGTTTTAATTATTTTATTTAAAATTATTTAAATTTAAAATCTTAACTTGTGAGAAAATAAGCAATAAAACTTTAAATAACAAGTTAAATTCAATAATATAATGAAAATTATATTTTTAAGCTTTCAGCGACAGTTAGCGCCTTCGTCAGAAATTTATTTATTGCTTAAAAATATAAGTTTCATTATATTATTAAATTTAACTTGTTATTTAAAGTTTTATTGTTTAAAATTATTTATTTTGTAAATTTCGAAATTTATCACTTGCAATTATTTGGCAATTTTTAATTGAAGCGAATTTACACCTTTTATACAAATTTACTACAATAAAATCACGATGAACTTGACAAACTTCTTCTGTATCAAACCATACCGGTAAATTAATTTTCTAATTAGAAGCAATTTCATGATAAATTAGTCTTTTCATCTTTTTATTAGCTTTGCATTCATCAAAACATAAATTAAATTGTAAAAATGAAATTTTTACGAATGTCTTAATTAACTCTGTCGGAACTTTCAATGCTAAACATTTTGCCGTAGAAAAGTTTCTATGTAATAGCAATAATTCGTTTGAATCTTCCATAATGTTATTTGTTTGTAGAACTTCCTTACAATTATTACACTGAAATTTTTTAATACACTTAAAAACTAAATATCCTGCAAAATACACTTCCGAGCAGTCTTGTAATGTAATTGTTGAAAGTGTTGATCTTTCAGGAAGAAAGGGTCCTGCCGATGCCGGTCTTATAGATGCGTAAACACTTTCCGAGTCAGAATCAGCATTTATTGGCTCTAAATCTTCTTCTTCCGATTCAAGCGACTCTTCTATATCTTCGCATTGATTTTCAAATAAATTAAAATTTTCTGTTGATTCACAATTAGAAGAATGCGACGATTTTCATTATATTAATAACCGAGTTTATTTTAAAAGTCGTCCTAAATGTCCTTATTGTCGGATTTCGGTTAAAACCACCTCTTTGTCGAAATACGGAAAACAAATGTTCCAAAACATCTTGGTTTAAACGATTAGTTAACAAAAATGGAAAATTATTTTTCAAACCGTCTTCAAAAATCATATTTATTGCACTGATAGACTGTAGTATTCCTTCAAAGCATGGTGGTCTTGATAGTTTTCCACTTTTATCAATTTTTTGAAGGCATGAAAATATTTCTAAACCTTCATTTAAAATACCTTGCACAAAATGGTTTTCCTTTGACATAGCTGCATTATAAATATTAGCACAATGTATTTGACGACTATTGAGAGCATCAAAAAGTTTATTTAATTTGTCGACAAAATCGGCTGTAGACAATGCGGTAACACTGTTTAATTGTTTTGAACCAACTCCAGTTTTAATAGCTGCGGCCATACTGTGACTAAATATTTGTACAGCCAATTTTACCGACATTCTTTGAAATTTGTTGGGATTAATGTGAATGTCTGTAATTTTAGGTAGAGCACGTCCGGAAGCACTGCTTATTAATTTACATAATTCATATACAGTAGAATCCGCTTAATGTGATCACTTTGCGTCAAGAACATTTTGATAACGTTTTTTTTAGGGTTTTTAAGTGATACATTAAAATATTTACTTATTCTAATAAGTTTGAGTTTCGAGAGACTTAATTACCAAGTTTTTCCACTTTAAAGTAATTAATATGGACATTCACACGTCCGATTTGTAGCCTAGTCTAGCCCTTTGGTAATTACGTGTTCTCTGAATGATAAGCAACTTAAGAACCTTTTTGTGTTAAAATTGATTTAGATATTAATAAATTATTTTAATGGGTAGGTAATTAAAATTAAATATGACCAGATTGCAAAGTTCGTATTTAATATTTTTATCTAAATGAAAATTGTAAAATTGTTTTACCGATTTAAATTTAAGAAATTGCTAATAATTGAAATAACGTATCTTATAAGTTAGTTAAAATGAGAATATTGCAATTTGCCATAGGAAGATTGGCAAAGTCTTAAAACAAAATGAAATCTAAATTTAATAAATTCAAAAAATATAAGAATAATACAATACGTAGAAAATCAAAATTCAAAAAATTTAAAAAGGAGACAATTAACACATAACAGGTCTGGATTAAGAAAATTTGAAAAAATGAAAATTTCGTAATACGAAGTACAATATAACGTTATTTCATGGTTATTGCCATTCTTCAGTTGTACGCATCGATTACGATTACATTGTAAAATAAGAAGAAAAAATTTTTCAAACTAAACAAAATTATCGACTAAATTGTACAAAATTGACTTGACTTTGTTTAGTTTGAAAAATTTTTTCTTCTTATTTTACAATGTAATCGTAATCGATGCGTACAACTGAAGAATGGCAATAACCATGAAATAACGTTATATTGTACTTCGTATTACGAAATTTTCATTTTTTCAAATTTTCTTAATCCAGACCTGTTATGTGTTAATTGTCTCCTTTTTAAATTTTTTGAATTTTGATTTTCTACGTATTGTATTATTCTTATATTTTTTGAATTTAACCATAAATACATACTAAAAACCACAAATTTACTTAAAATTTTTTATTTTGAGTTCTTTTTCTAAATTTAATAAATTAAAAGTAAAGGGTGCAGGATGCGACATAACCCCCCCCCCCTTGAAAAAGAATGCGCATTTCTACAAATGCGCGTTCCTTTTAGTAAAACAATGAGTCGACAAAAAAAAGTTTAATTTTTATATCTTAAAAAAAATATGATAATAATATATAAAAAAAAAGTGTAATACAAAATGAAAAAAAATAATTTAAGTATAAATTCAATTTCTGGTATGGAAATGTTTTTTTGGATGGTCCAAATTGAATAGACCATCCATATCTAAAGCGTCGTCGTTGAAACGATAAGCGTATAGCATCTCCCTTTGGCATAACGGACACTTCGTAGATCTTTTGGACCATTCAAAGAGACATCCTTCGCAGAAGAAATGTGCGCAGCAGTCAGGTGGTGTCTACTGAGTTTGTCCAAGCAGATTGAACATAGGTCACATAGGTCATATTCAGCTAGACCCATGTTTTTTCGGGCTTGAATCCGGCGCTTGAGATCTTAAAATTAATGTTTGTAATTTAGATATTATCTACACATATTTATAATTCATTTACACAAATTTTCTGTGGCAAAAAAAAGATTGTATTTACTTTAGTAATTCCAATTACTCATATAAAAAAATTTAACAGTAGAACTATTGTTTTAAATTTACAATATATATAAAAAAAAGAAATTTGTCTTATTACCTATTAGAAGCCTCTGCAGATGGAGCGACATTATGCACTATATATATATTAAAAAAAAAATGATAAGGTAAATAAAAATTAGAAATAAAATGTTGAAATTGAACACACAAAAATAAAAAAAAACTACTTTAAAACTTTTCAACCTTCTGAATTGGTGGTAATTTTGCGACTGGGGCTGAATTTTCAGATCTCTCCGTTAGTTCGATAACGATTGGGGTTGCAGCAATTTCATTGGTCGAAGAGTTATTACCACTTGTGGATCGACAGGTTAACAAAAATTTTTTTTAAACTTTTTGGTATTTTATGAATAATATGGCACTTATCCCTAGTGCGAGAGAAGTTATTATTAGATAAATCAACCATGATATATTTTTTTTCCACAAATGGTCTATTTGAACTTTCCAGTGGTGTCTTAATTGATTCAAGGTGGTGTTTCACACCTGTGAGTTCATCCAAAGTTACATGTTTTAGGTCAACAGGCTTGATTTTGTTAAATTGATTCGGTGGCAATTCGTTGCAACAATCTTGTGTAATAGGTGGTAATTGCATCGTAGAATTCACCATGCTGATACCATTTTCTTCCTCTCCTATCAGGTTTATTTCACCAACACGAAGTGAACAATGCGGATCAATTTTTATTGTAATTGACTCATTAATGACAATGTGCGATTTTGGTAAATTAGGGCAGAATTCCGAAATAGTCGTAGGATTTGCGACGAATAATAGCCATCTTCCATGCGGTAGTTTTTTAGTTTGTTTTGATTAAAGCTTTATCTTCTTCACATGTTTGATAATGATTTGATCGAGTGATTTGTTGAACTGAACACGGGGCGTTTAGCCTTACATTAGAAATAGCAGGGGTTTATTAATTGTTCTATGCTTTGTTCAAAGTATTGTCCATCTTTTTCATCCAGGTTACCCGTTACAAATTTGATGGCTGATCCTAGAAAGTTTAATAAATATCGTTTCTGTCTTTGTGATTCTTGAGGAGTGGTTTGGATTAGTTCATTGATAAGCGTGGTGCTCTTTGTATTCAAGATTTGAAGGGCTGCTAATTGAGGTAAAAGTGGGGTTGTAAAGAAATGTCCTTTTGATTTCAAATTTGTGTCGTTCAAGATGGTTTTATTTAGCCGGTTGAGCACGTTTTCGTTTTGTAGTTTAAATTGTTGTAGTTCCATAATGATCCTACGTATCTTAAAATTTTCCATTCAAAATTTGAAATAAAAGCGTCGGCTTCTTTTTCAATGTATAAGCCCGATTTAAAATTAATTTTGCGTTGCTCAAAGCATGCAATAAAAGGGATTAGCACTAAAATCCAAATAAACTTCATCATGTTGCCTGGGAGTTGTCCTTTTTTAATGCGAACGTCGTCTTTCTTTTCTAAAAGAAAAGGGTATCTTATAGAAAGAGTTTTAAAAGTTTTTGTATTTAAAAAAAAATAAAATTATTTAATTAAAAATTTTTTTTTGAATTGATTCTTGTCATAAGATAAGTGCATAATGCGCTTTCCAAAAGATTTTACTTTTGTATATAGAAGCGCCTTAACAATTATTTAACTATACCTGTACTTATAAATCATTTAAGAAAAAAAAAGTATCTTCAATTTAAAATGAATTAATAGATTAATTAATAGATTAATAGAAATAATAGATATTGGCCATAGAAATCTACATAATAGTAGATGAAAATTCTAAATAAACAGTAACGTAGTAAAACACCGGCAGACAGGGCCGTCTCAGGAATCAATGACGAATGAAATAATAGCAAGAAAAATGAACATACAAGTTCATTTAACCTTGTCATCATTTCTGAAGGGTAATTCGTACTCACATCATATTTTACAGTATTTGCTTTTAAAATATCGTCGATGGGTAAAGTCATATCGCGTCCGTGGATTAAAAAGAAAGGTGTATAACCTGTTGAGCGATGAATATGAGATCTATATGCCATTAAAACAAAGGGTATCCAATTATCCCAATCTGTCTGTTTGTCTGTAATAAAATTTGCAAGAATATCTTTTAGAACTCTATGTGTTCGTTAAGTTTACATGTTTCTTTAAAAAGTTTTGACACAAAATTTGCGCCTTGGTCAGTGATTGATTGTTTCGGGGTACCATGTCTGGTAATAATTTGGGTAACAAATGCTTTTGCGACTGTTTCAGCTGATTGATTAAGAATGGGAATTGCTTCAGGGTATTTTGAAAAATGGTCTTGAAAGTAAATATTTATTGCCGTTATCTGAAGTGACAAGTGGACCAACAATGTTCATTGCTGTTCGTTCAAAAGGTTCTAATATTTCAGGAAATTCTTGTAAGGGAGCGGGTTTAAAATTGGATGACGTTTTGCGTTGATTGCAAGTTCCACATGAAGATACATAATTTATTATGTCCTTTTTCATGTTAGGCCAGTAAAATCTATTTTCAATGCATTGTAAAGTTTTAATTTGACCTAAATGACCTGCCATGGGTAAGTCATGAAAATTGTGTATTACTTTCTTTATAAAGGATTTTGGTATTACTAATGTGTCTTGTCCAGTGAATTGTTTGTTTTGTATAATAGTGAATCATTGTAAGGAAAGTCGTCTTCTTTACTTTGCGCGAGGTCTTGAGTTATTATTGATCTACAAAAATGATCTTTCAATTGTTCTGCTTTGATTTGTTCTCGATCAATTACGTAAACAAGATAAGTTATCTGATTATTTTCGCAAATTTTGATTTCTAAGGATGTCTTTTAAAAAATACATTTTAGCATATTATACAGGGTGTTCCAATTTAAAGTGTCGGTTTCTTGTATTAATTTTGGTAAGGCTATTTTGAGGGTTAACCATAATTGTCACTTTTAATTATTATTAAATAATAGATATTTCCTTCGGGAAAATTTAAAACTGCAACTTCTCCTAAGTTTTTGTTTTTGGTACCTATACTACCATACATTTGTCTAATCTAAATTCTTTGGCTATTCCTTTGTTCATTTGTAAATCTTTAGATACTTAAATGGCTAATGAATAATCGTCGGGAATCGCGAATAAATTCTTAGATTCAATAGTTATTCTATCATTTTCTGGAATACTGTTATCAGTAGCGTATTTAGAAAATGCCTTTGGGCGGGGCAGATTAACAATTTTTCCGAATCTCGTTAATCTATTCATGCGCGTCGGTTGTAACTAATCCTAATACATAAAATCCCAGCACGCTTCTGCTGTTCCTGCTACAGCGTGTCATTTTTTGGTGAAAAGTAAACGCTGATTTTCTTCAATTTTGCTTAAAAATTCAAATTTCCCGATCTAAAAGAGTGAAAATCCTGCGATATGTACTGGAGGGTGTTCCACACCCCCCAGACCCCCCGGTTTACAATTTTCCCAACCGAAAAATAGATTAAACTAACTAAGATTATACGACTAATCGGAAAATTTGAATTTTTAAGTAAACATGGGGGATATTTAACCTCTTCGGCTAGAAAAGATTAAAACTGGGAAAGAATATTTATTTAATTACCTTACCACTCGTGAAGTTTAGCAGCAACTTTCTATGTTACTTTGAAAGTTAACCCTTAAATGCATACCGTTGCAAATTTACAACATACCGTTCTCGACGTTGTAGTTATAGTTGGGTAAACTTTTAAAGGCATACAATGACATCGGGACACTTCTATAATATTGCCCTTTCATTTCTTTCCATTTTGTTAAAAATTTGGTTTAAAATTGTGTTTTAATAAGAAAACAACTGCTTCAAACAATTTCATTCTGAAATATAACTGAAATTACCTTCCGACTACATATAAATTACATATACACAACATATTTTCGTTGGCTATTTTAATAGCCTCCGACTTGAAAAAATTTTTTTTTTATATTTTTTATGAATAAAGAGTATAAATATATATGTTACGGTCAATGATGATAATTCGGTCATTAACGTTAATGGCCGGACAATAACGTCAATGCCCAGCTTAGTTGGGAATTGACATCATTGCCCGGCCATTGACGTTAATGACCAACCATTTTGGGCGATGTTGACATTTAAAATTTTATGTGTGGTTTTTACATCATTGTCCGGGCAATGACGTCAATGCCCAATACAGGGTGGGCAATGATGAAATTATTATTATGTAGATTCCATCTATAAGTAATGTATTAAATGTGCTGTTGCAATTAATACTGTTATTATGGGAAACTGAGAAGTTAATTTTGTTAAAAAATATTAGTAATACGATTAAAGAAAATGAGATTACTCTTAGACAAGCAGCAGATGAAAGCAGGAGTTTTAGAGGCTACGGTTACAAACATTGTCATTGCAAGGATGGATGTAAAAATAATAAATGTGCGTGTCGCGCCAGCAAACAAATTTGCAATTCTAAGTACCAAGGGGAGACTGCCGTGCCAGATAAAAATGATTAATTAAAAAAAAATTATTTTTCATTATTTTTTAATTTTTATTATTTTTGTTAATAAATGATTAGGTATATTATATTATAATACAATGAATACAACATAATATATTATGTATATAATTATCACTTGCCAGTTGGCTGTCAAATTTAAATTGCCATTTTGCTGTTCTTTATAGTAGTTATTCTATAATATCATCATTGTCCAATCTATTTTGGCCATTAACGTCATTGACCGGTCAAAGACGTAAATATTACAATCAAATGAAAATATTTACATCATTGCCCAATGACGTTAATAGCCAACGTAAATGGGCATTGACGTCATTGCCCGGCCATTGACGTCAATGCCCAATTTACGTCATTGACGATATACGTCATATACAATATATATTTTTTTTATTACTTTTAAAAAAATCATGCATTAAAGGGTTAATTATAAAAATAATATGCAAAATATTTTTTTTTAAAAATTTTAAACCGGGGGGTCTGGGGGGTGTGGAACACCCTCCAGTACATATCGCAGGATTTCCACTCTTTTAGTTTTTTTTTTTTTTAGAAAATCGGGAAATTAAAATTTTTAAGCAAAAATGCAGCAAATTTTTGCGTTACTTTTAAAATATAGAAAAACGAAATTACGAAAAAAAGAAAGATACGAAATTAAATGTTTAAACATTATACCTCTAAAAAAGAGTTCTACCGTCTAGCTGCCCGTCCGCGGACGGGCTTTCCAGTTAGTAAATAAATAAATAAATAAACAAATAAATAAAAATAATTTAAAGTTATTTAAATTTTAAAGCTTCATGGTAAACATTATTTTTATTAGGGGGGCTTTATGGGTACAATCCAAGTCATCCTTGGGGGGGGGGGGGCAATTACCCTTTGCCCCCCTCTAAAAACGCCACTGACTGTTATTGTTTTGAGCTAAAAAGAAATCTTATAAAAGAACATAAAAATTATATTTAAGAAAAGAGCGCGCATTATTGTCTGATTTAACAAGAGATGAATAACATAAGATGGTCAAAATAATCATAATGAAAACAATACAATCAGGTCTACTATGTATCCAAAACGTTAAATATAACGTGCCCGTTAAGTCAAGGTTAGCCAACTTGTTATGTTATTTATTAAATTCTTACTACGTATCTGATAACTAAACGTCTAATGTTATCGATAACATGTAAGACATTACAGTCACGTTAAATTGAGACCGTGTATCTCAAACATGACGTAATTTGCATAACAATTGCTGTTATACTTTTATGTTATATTTTTATAACGAGTAAAATATAGTGGTCTGTTAAGAGTAGCTGTTCAGTATAACATTAAATGTGGTGCATGAAAAATAAATATGGCTTTAGACGGAATTATCGATATGTTCATTGCGAATGATATAGTGGATTTACAACAAAGGTATTTTAAGTAATTTATTTAGTAATATCATTATAATTAACTTTTCATTTTAACTTGTAGACATGAATTAAAGTTGCGACGGCGAGCTATAAGAGACACGACAAATCCCTTTCAGTTACCAAATGAAAATTTTGTAAAAATGTTTAGGCTTTCAAAAGATTTAGCAATGCACTTGGTACATGAATTGCAACCGTTCCTGAAGCAGGGTGTGAGAAAAACTGGGGTCGCCTTGGAAAAAAAGGTGTTGAGTACTCTTTTGTTTTTAGCGCATGGGTGCTATCAAAGTTGTGTTGGTGATAGTTTTAATTTAGGTTTATCACAACAATCAATGAGTAACTGCATAGAAAAAGTCACTTCAGCCATAACTGACCATTTATTGGAACGTTGGGTGGTATTTCCACAAACGGACAAAAGCAAAAACTAAGTGAAACAAAGATTTATGCAAGAATATAATTTTCCTGGTGTAATCGGGGTCATAGATTGTACCCATGTTGCCATTATTTCACCTCCAGTCGAGCATCCTACGCATCCTGGTCTGAGTTATTATAACAGGAAAGGTTTTTACAGTATCAATGTGCAACTGATTTGTGATGCCGATTTGAAGATTTTAAATTGTAATCCAAAATTTTCTGGTTCATCACATGATTCAGCTATATGGTCCTTATCATCTGTTAACCGCCATCTTCAACAAGCCTATGAAGAAGGAACTCTGAACTCATCATGGCTTATTGGCGACTCAGGATATCCTCTACAGCCATGGTTGTTAACACCCATAATCGATGCTCCTGAGCAGACTCCGGAAGGAAGATATACGAATACTCATATATCCGCAAGGAATTGTATTGAGAGATTTTGTGGATCTTTTGCCACCTCCTGTCCGAGTAACATCTATTTTAATGTCCCTATGTTTCCTTTTTGCATTACTCTTCCATTCCACTAGAATCTGGAATTGACAATACAACATTTTTTAATTTATAATTAATTTATATGCCTTATAATAATTGAATATTGAAAATATAAAAATTGAAAAAAAAATATTATTGAAGTTATTATTTTACAATTTCTTGCAGTTAATTTAATAATTTATTTAGTTTGAAAATGTATAATACTTAAAAAATATGTACTACTTACTTTTTTCCACTGATCTGCCTTTTTTACAGGTCATATTCCTAAAGAATTAACCCTTCCCAGGTAGGAAATGACGACGGGCCCAGCCTTGTCACAAGCTTGGCACTACTCTGTGTTACCTTGGTCCATGCTTGTACGCCAGCCTTGGGCCATCTCCGGTATAACTAGGGAATGATAACTGGGGGCCAAGTCTGGCTATCAGGACCGGGCCAAGCTTGAAATACAAGATTGGGTCGAGCTTGGAATACAAGCTTGGCCCAGTTGTGTCTGCCAGGCTTGGCCCCCAGTTATCACTCCCTAGTTCTACCAGAGACGGACCAAGGCTGGCGTACAAGACTGGGCCAAGCTTGGGATACAAGCTTGGCCCAGTTGTGTCTGCCGGGCTTGGCCCCCAGTTATCATTCCCTAGTTCTACCAGAGACGGCCCAAGGCTGACGTACAAGAGTGGGCCAAGCTTGGGATACAAGATTGGGTCCAGCTTCAAATACAAGCTTGGCCCAGTTGTGTCTACCAGGCTTGGCCCCCAGTTATCGCTCCCTAGTTCTACCAGAGACGGCCCAAGGCTGGCGTACAAGACTTGGCCAAGCTTGGGATACAAGCTTGGCCCAGTTGTGTCTGCCGGGCTTGGCCCCCAATTATCATTCCCTAGTTCTACCAGAGACGGCCCAAGGCTGACGTACACGAGTGGGCCAAGCTTGGGATACAAGATTGGGTCGACCTTCAAATACAAGCTTGGCCCAGTTGTGTCTGCCAGGCTTGACCCTCAAGTTAGCATTCTCTAGTTCTACCAAAGACGGCCCAAGGCTGGCGTACAAGACTGGGCCAAGCTTGGGATACAAGATTGGGACAAGCTTAGAATACAAGATTAGACCAAGCTTGAAATACAAGCATAGCCCATTGCTGGTTTACGACATTGGGCCAAGCTTGGAATACAAGATCGGGCCAAGGTTGAATCAAGCTTGAGTATCAGATTGGACCGTGCTAATAAGGATAAATGATAAAACCAAACATAGAAATATGTTTAAAGTTAGTTATTTTATTATAAATTTCATAATAGGTACATATAAGTTCAATTTTTTTAAAATTTTTAATTAATTAATTGGTGACTTTTCTTTCGCGCTGTGCCCGACCACCTTCTCTGTCTTTTGCGCCAGATAAAAAATTACTTACAGCAGTAAGTATTTTTAATTTCTCCCCACTTTTCTCGTATTTAAGAATCAGAAAGTCTGAAATTATAACGATAATTCAATTAGAAGAATTTACAATAGTACAATTTAAAGTAAAAAAATACATGATTATTTACGTCCATATTCAACAACTATTCAAAAGTAATGGGTTATTGGACCAAAAAAACTCAAAAATCAATCTATTGTCGACGTTTCGCCGTATCTCACGGCTTCTTCAGGACTCTAGATTACAATATGAAAAAGGACAAAAGCATCTACCCCTCTAATCGCTCATCAACACCATGAATCATTAAATAAAACCAACAATACAAATTACAACAACCATTCAACACATTAACATTTTCACTTTGACATTTTAATGTGTTGAATGGTTGTTGTAATTTGTATTGTTGGTTTTATTTAATGATTCATGGTGTTGATGAGCGATTGGAGGGGTAGATGCTTTTGTCCTCTTTCATATTGTAATCTAGAGTTCTGAAGAAGCAGTGAGATACGGCGAAACGTCGACAATAGATTGATTTTTGAGTTTTTTGGTCCAATAACCCATTACTTTTGAATAGTTAAAGTAAAAAATTCCTCTTTTCAATAATATCAACTTACCACTCATGAATTTAAATACTTGAGTATCTTTGAAGCTCCTTTTTCCCGTCCCCAGAACCTTTCTTCCACAACCACTGTATTCCAGTTGAACGGCTTTGGTGATTATTTTTTTAATGATTGAAGCAACGTCGTTTATGTAATTATTTGATCCAACGGTAGCCAATCGAAAAACATCTTTCTATAAATTATACAATAAATTAATATTTAAATAAAAAATAAAATCGAATAAATTAATAGTGTGTGCTTATTCTGCAAGTAATAATATAGTACATACCAATGCATTTTGTTTGGAATCATCAGATATCAAACTCATTTCAAATTCTAAAAATTTATGTATATCATTGAATGGCAAGTCTGTGCCAAAAACTTGGCAATAATGCGGTCGGTTAGAATCATCAGAAGAACGTTGGGTAGCAGCGATTGCCTTTATTTCATCAAGACTCTGTTTGAGTTCATACATGATGCTTCTCTTCATCTTGTACATCTCAGATTGGAAAAATTTTTTCAAATCCGTGACGACTTCCGATAAATCTGCTGAATCTATAATAGTGTTGAATGAATTTGTTAAATAAAATTAATTTTATATAAATTATATTTAAAAAATTTTGTTTAAATGCATCAATGAATAACTTTTTTTCTTTAGAATCGTTTTACATTATAATAAATTTGCAATTAAATTTTGTCACTTTGGTAGCAATTATTGTATAAAATTTCAAGTGTCATATTTGACACAAATATTGTTCTATATTTGTTACAGGAATGTAAAACGGCTCTTATATAAATAAATTTGTTGAATAAAATTAACTTCAATCAATTAGAATTAATAGATAAAATTTAAGTTTAAGAACTGGAAAATTTTTTAAAATATTTTTTTTTTATTTTAATTTAATCAACAAATAACTTCTTTTTTACAAAACTAAAAATAGTAAAAAAACTTTTGCATTAAATATTTGGTAAAGACTGTTTTTTTTTCAATATTATCTTGTTAAATAAAATTATTTTTCGATTCATCAAATTATTTATACCTGAATGAATTGAGGACTGAGGATTACCTAGTTTTTACTTCAACAATTATAATTTATTGATTAACAATGTTTATGAATTACCTTTATTAGAATTCGGACGCGATGGTGTTCCCGACTCCAATGTTTTACCATCAGTGATCTCACAATCATCGTTGCCGCTATTTTCTTCGTCAAGAGAGTCATCATCTTCCTCTGGCATACATACTTTTTCTTTAATTTGTCGTAAAGTCTTTTTTTTAAATAATGGTCGCGACGTAGACAAGGCTTCAGTAACAGCCGAAGACTGCATTACAATAGGTTTTTTACCTTTTATGAACTGCGATTCACTGTCTTCCGAAGTGTTTACATTTTTGGATTTGTATGATCTTTCCAATCTTCTAATCCCTTGATCATAATCTTCTAAAAAGTCGAAAGAATTTATAAAAATGTAAATTAAAATTTAAACACATAACATTATCAAGATAAATCCAATGAAATGTATGAGATTGATATAATGCATAACTAATATCAATTATGAAAAGTAACGATTAAAAATAATACCTATTATTAGAATTACGATATCAATAATAATAAATTACTACCATAATTTATTATAACCTTATTATTTTGAAAACTAAATTGCGTGCCGCATTATTTGAATAATTTTAATGAATTTGTATTAATTAACTTTGGCATTATTTTTAAAATTTTACTACATAACGCTTCTTTAAATATAATAAAAATAATATTGAATAATGTGTGTTATTACTTACCAGCTTTTGAGACAATAGAAATCCGATATAATGACCAGTTTTTCTCGGGTGCACGTTGTTGTTTTATCCATTGCTCAATATTTTTGTACAACTTCTTATTAGGATAATAACACGTATTATCATCATATAACCAAGAAATTGGAACCAATTCCACACATTTTTGGGAATTTATGAGTTCGTCAAACTCTACAATAGCGTATTCAAAATCACAATCCGCCATAATAATTTATAAATTTTATTCTCAATAAAAATCTAAAAGATACTGCTCTCACACGACAAGAACTGAGATGAAACCAAGATGAGACTGATGACTTCACGGAAGTATAGAACTAAATATTGAAAGCACCAATAAAACCAGAAAATATGCGGCACTTTTTCAAAATAACTTGTGTCTGCCACATTTTTCATGTAGGTACCTACCCTAAATATTTAAAATATAAAATATTTTTACTCTATGTTTCGTCTTTTCTTGAATTGAAGTTGAAGCGGCATCGGCATCAAGAAAGAATAAACGCACCCCGCCCAAGCAAAACTTCCCATCTGGGTAGAAATTGCAGTAATAAACAAATAAACTGTCACCCTTATATAGAAATTTAACAAAATACCGAAAAAAATAAGAGTAGGTATATTTTGATTTTTAACACTACACTGCTAGTTTGTTGCAAGTTTGTTTGTTGTTTTTACTTAGTAGTAAATCCCTAAAATGATTTTAATAAAACTAAATAACTTGTTTAATATTTATTATATTTTTTTCATAAAAATTAATTTATAAAAATTGTTCTGCTTATAAAAAAGTTCCATGTTAATTTAATTTATACGTGTAGTAACGTTATTGCATATTGACTATTATTTATGTTCAAAAGCATACATTTTTGTTGCACATGGTCAATTTTTAATATTATTTTGTCCTGTTTCCATGAAATTATTTCCATTACACCAACATCAAATGACGAAGTAGGAAAATCAAATACTTCTTTCCTTCGGTTTTCTAAGACACCATATATAAATAAATTGTTAATATTTTCTTCCATTAGGCGATTCTCATTCACATTTAAAATATTATCAATTATGAATATTTTACCACTATGTAGTTGTATTACATTATTTGGGGGACAACAAGAAAGTTTAATACCGCGAAATTGAATTTCTTTAATTTTAAAATATTGTTTTTCGTTGTACTCAAATAAATTGGTAGATGATTCATACTTGCATTTGCATAAGATTTTTTTTTTTACTTTGACACTATCATCTGATTCCAATTCATACAAACGATTCGCAATTTGTGTGAGTGGTTTGTTAGGTGATTTTACCAAATGTTTAAACAAACCAATATAATTTTCGCCCCAAAACGCAGATATTTCACTCAATGGAAGTTGGAAGTGGCGAACGTCGTCTGGTATATGAATTGTATAGTGCATACACAGTACTTGTGAATTATCACCGTATTCTGACGGCAATAATTCGAAAAATTCCCTTAACCGATCTTGAGCATAATCCACAAACTCGACTGCTTGAGTATAATTATTTAAAATTCTGCATGAGACATATAATAATAAAAAATGTCGATATTTATTTTTAGATAAGACATCTTTGAAAGCTAGAGCCCCAATGTATAATAAAACAAAACGAAATTGCGTCGCTTTCCATTTAGAAACTTGATCAAGGTCGTAAATTTTTCTTTCAAATTCACAAGGAATATCTGATGATATTGATTTCATGATAACTTTTAATTTATTAACATAACAACTTTTTAACCGAGCGGGATGTTTTTTCAGAATAAGTAGTTTATCAAATATATTTTTCATCACTCCAAGGTACAATAAGTGCATAGAGTCTAAAACTATATCGTTTACTGGATTGAATTCTGCTAATTTGCATAGCGGGGATGTGACATTGTTCAAATGATGATCAGGCTGTTTTTTTTCAATGAATGACTCTTTTGTCCGAAGATCACAATCCATTTCTGGATACACACGTCTTCGGTTTACAGTTAAGCCGTGAGTGGTACATCTTTCGCAAGCATAAAAACCAGTTGGACACTTAGAACACTTGATAAAACATCTTGCAGGACCATCCGCAATTATACACAAAATTTTAAATTCATATTTTTTTGCATGTAAAATAATCCCATTTAAAATATATTCATTAGCTTCTTCTACTAAATCATGTAAATAATCTTCCACTAACGCAGGCTTCGAATCGCCACAGTAAAGTGCAACAACAATGGGTTTAGTTTCATAATTTTTATGATGAACTTTTAATATAATAGGCCATACCTGTATTAACGAATTATTAAAGATCGAAATGCCATCAATATGTAACTGAACGCTTATAGTTTTTTCTGTATAAATATTGGGAGCAATTACTTTATCAAGAGCATTTTTTATTCCTATATATATGTAAGACCCATTTGTCTCTCTCTTGCTCAGCATCGTTTGCATAGGTCGACAATGTTTCGTTCCTAATAACCGTTGAGCCGTTTTAGGTAAATTATCGTGGCCTTCTTCTCTTAACACTGTTAATAGCTCCGTAACCGCATTTAATGTTAATATGTTGATATTGTTTAATGACCAACAACGAAGTTTTTCAATTAATGTCTTTTCAGGTAAAACTTCTTCAATAATTTCAACATTTTGTTGTAAATTATTTAAAGAATCGTCTATAACTTCTTTATTATATTCATCACTTAGTCGAAATGAATTATTTGGAGAATTAATTTGATTATCACAACCTGAACTGTTACAAACATCACTAATCACTGTTGAGTTATTAAGTTCTATGTCACTTGAAACAGGATTTTCACTAAAATCATTTTGAACAGATTGAATTTCACCGTCGACATTTAAATGACGCTGTTCGTGAAGAAATGCATCAGCTTTTTGTAAAAGACGAAATTTTTTTAATTTTTGATAAGATTTCGACATTGTTAGTAGCAGCGAGACATGAGATAAATAACACTCGGAAAAGTAGTTGAAACAACATCCGATAAGATCACTGTTAACTGTGAAATCCCCACTATTCGACCATCCCCCACAACTACTTACCCGATGTTGTTGATTAATACTGATTTAAATTATATTATGGTTTATTTGTATTTACTATTTGAGATTGCCCAGAACTGGGTCCTAGCTAGGGCCGACATTGGAGACCCAGAGCTGGGTTAACTACTTCTGGCTCAAGCCTGAGCCAACATTGGACAGCCAGAGCTAGGTTAACTAAATCTGGCTCAAGCCTGGGCCAACATTGAAAAGCCAGAGCTGGGTTCACTAGTTCTGGCTCAAGCTTGGGCCCACATTGGAGGGCCAGAGCTGGGTTGCCCACAACTGGGCCTTAGCTAGGGCCAACATTGGAGACCCAGAGCTAGGTTAACTAGATCTGGCTCAAGCCTGGGCCAACATTGGAGACCCAGAGCTAGGTTAACTAAATCTGGCTCAAGCCTGGGCCAACATTGAAAAGCCAGAGCTAGGTTTACTAGTTCTGGCTCAAGCTTGGGCCCACATTGGAAGGCCAGAGCTGGGTTGCCCACAACTGGGCCTTAGCTAGGGCCAACATTGGAGACCCAGAGCTAGGTTAACTAGATCTGGCTCAAGCCTGGGCCAACATTGGAGACCCAGAGTTAGGTTAACTAAATCTGGCTCAAGCCTGGGCCAACATTGAAAAGCCAGAGCTGGGTTCACTAGTTCTGGCTCAAGCTTGGGCCCACATTGGAAGGCCAGAGCTGGGTTGCCCATAACTGGGCCTTAGCTAGGGCCAACATTGGAGACCCAGAGCTAGGTTAACTAGATCTGGCTCAAGCCTGGGCCAACATTGGAGACCCAGAGCTAGGTTAACTAAATCTGGCTCAAGCCTGGGCCAACATTGAAAAGCCAGAGCTGGGTTCACTAGTTCTGGCTCAAGCTTGGGCCCACATTGGAAGGCCCGAGCTGGGTTGCTCACAACTGGGCCTTAGCTAGGGCCAACATTGGAGACCCAGAGCTAGGTGAACTAGATCTGGCTCAAGCCTGGGCCAACATTGGAGACCCAGAGCTAGGTTAGCTAAATCTGGCTCAAGCCTGGGCCAACATTGAAAAGCCAGAGCTGGGTTCACTAGTTCTGGCTCAAGCTTGGGCCCACATTGGAAGGCCAGAGCTGGGTTGCCCACAACTAGGCCTTAGCTAGGGCCAACATTGGAGACCCAGAGCTAGGTTAACTAGTTCTGGCTCAAGCCTGGGCCAACATTGAAAAGCCAGAGCTGGGTTCACTAGTTCTGGCGTAAGCTTGGGCCGACATTGGTGGGCCAGAGCTGGGTTGCCCACAACTGGGCCATAGCTAGGGCCAACGTTGGGAAGCCAGAGCTGGGTTGCCCAGTCCTGGCCCGTGCTTGGCCCTGTCGTCAGAGCCTGGAGGTTCCTATATGGGTTTCTGCAAAATTTGACCATAACTTCTTTACTAAATTTACTTCAGAAGGTTTGGTTCTGTTGTGCAAAATAATTTTGTGTTCTTGCACAAAATTTAAAAGTTCATCGTATTGTTCTGTTGTGGTTTTTTTAAGTCGTTTTTTATCCATTTTAAAAATAATGTAAGAAGTATAATTATTGTAACTATTAATTGTATTCACAATGCAACTGATATGAAGATACTAATTATAAATTAAAAAAATAAGAATAATACAATACGTAGAAAATCAAAATTCAAAAAATTTCAAAAAAAGACAAAATTAACATATAAACAGGTCTGGAGCACTGCACTGCACTCACAAGCACTGCTTGTGTGAAATCTGAGAGCACTGATTCTATGGCACTGATTAACAAGCAGTGCTTGGTAAAAGAATCTCTTAGTTCAAATTATTTTAAATTGTTCATTACTACATGTGACAACGTGCAGATTTCATATTTTTGGGGTTATGGTAAGTCAAATTTTATGCTTGTTAATCAGTACTCTTTAAATAGTTTTTTCTTTTGATTAGTTCGAATATTCTTCTTATTTAATAAATTTAAACGATTATTTACAACTGAGGATTGGAAATAACCATGAAATAACGTTATATTGTAATATCGTATTTTGAATTTTTCATAATTTCAAATATTTTTAATCCAGACCTGTTTATATGTTAATTTTGTCTTTTTTTGAAATTTTTTGAATTTTGATTTTCTACGTATTGTATTATTCTTATTTTTTTAATTTAACCATAAATACATACTAAAATTCCACAAATTTACTTAAAATTTTTATTTTGGGTTCTTTTTATACTAATTATAACCTGACGGAAATGCAAACTTTTCATGTTTTTATCTATTTAGTCTTAGTAACTGTGGTTTCTTTGTTTCTCGTATATAAAGTAAGTAATTCTGTCTCAATTGAAACGATTACTTCCGATTATCTTACGTTATAATAACAGGTACATAAATATAACATACATCCGTTAACGATAAACGTTATGATGAGATACATGGTAGCAGGTTTGGACAAATCTGTTATAATACATGTTAAACTTAACCATCATTGTTAATATAACGTCAACAGTTAAAAATAACGATAAAGATACATAGTTGGACTGATTATTTAATAATACTTAACATAAGTTTAACTGTTAAATTATACTTTTTAGAGGTGAATTAGATATAAGATTAAATATAAGAATGCAACTGCATTTTGAACTCTTGAAAATTAGAATATTAAACAATACATAAATGTAGTAAGAAAGTTAGAACAAAGGTAGCTGTTGACAACAACTGATTATGGATTGATGTTAGATTGATGTCTTCCAATGCAACTGTAATCTTTTACTAAAATTTTAAACGACAAAAACAAAACAAAATATATTATATCTTAAATATATTATTTAACAAAAAAATATTATAATAGCAAACACAAATTTAAAAAAATTAATTAATTAGTTTGGCGGAGGTTTTTGCGGGTGATCCAATTTCACCATGCCGTCCATGCATAGGGTGTCCTTCGAAAAACGATATGCGCACAACATCTCCTGCTGGCACGATTTATAATTACATATATAAAAAATTATAATAAATATAAAAACAACTAATTTCAAATAGCATTTCTGCAATTGTTTCATATGAATGAGTTCCTTCAGCTCTTATATACAACTCTTTGTTGTTCAGCAAAAATATTGTTAAAAGTTTTAATATTTACCCAGTGGGCAGTAACGCCCATAATGCTTCTGTGCTTTGTCGACCATACATCGGCTGTTGTTGAAATATATTTGACGTCTTTCAAAATTTCTTTTAATTTTACATACATTTTCTTATGATCTTCATCAATTTGTCTTCCCAGTGTAACATTATTTGTACTTCTGGTTGAAGATGTGGTGTTGTGCATTTCGATTCTAGAGAAAAATTCTACCGGGTTGCGATCAGAGCTTAATTCCCGTAAAGAAACCGGTTCTGATATATTTGTAATATTTTGAATTAGTAAAATATCTATTGTGGATGGTGAGCTGTTGTTGGCTTTGAAAATTCGGAATTGTCAAATACTTTGATTGACTTTCCGGGAGAAATTTGAATTTGTGGTAGTAATGCTGAGGAAGGAAGCCTAGCAGCATCTAGATCTAATCCAGAAAAGCCGTTTTCAGTGTAAGTGATCTTTTCTGGCGGGATTGGTTCTCTCAGCTGTTGAAACGGTAAGAATTAATTGCCGGGGATAAAATCGTTATTTTTAGGTACCATTACAGGTACTTAAATTTGTTAGAAAACGTAAATTGACATTCGGCCAATGATTCAAGTTCATGGTTGCTTTGCAAATTTGGCCAACGCCAATCTTTTGGTTGAAAGGCATTTAACCCTTCATTGTGTTGCATAAAATTTTTGCATAGATTATGCAACTGCGCCACTTGAAGCCAGTCGAAGGGTGGCAGAGTCCTAAACTGATCGCATTTATAATTTTTATGACTACCTTTGCAGAAATTGCACATGAAAACGAACAGGTAGGCATATGGAAATCCATTGTTCTTGGCTTGGTCTATTTTGATTGCTGATTCATAAAAAAAAATTTTATTAGAAGTAATTTTTTTAAATTCACATGCCACTTATTACGATTTCTCTACTTTTTTTAAAGGAATCTACTAAGAGAAAGAGAAGGAAACAAATTTGGCTCCCAAATCTTTCTGATCGACGTTCAACAGAACTTGTTCTTTGGACTTGGGGTTGTATTCCTTCTTCAGGTAGTTCCTGCTGGAGAATCTGGGGGGGGGGGCGTTCTTCTATTATAACTTGATCATCAATAACTTCTGCAGGTGATTCATGCTCTTCTGTTGGAGCTGTGGTAACCTGGCCTCCGGGGTTGGAAAGTAGGTCCTCACGGTTTTGCTGAAAAATAGCTTTATCCTACCTTTCTTCTCGTTTGTTCCTGGTTCTTGTTGGTAATCGCCGTCACTGTAATACCCAGCCATCAAGTGTAACACCCTGTTTTTGATTGCAACCCGATGGTTACGTTGATTTTAAATAACGGCTGTCGATATTACTTCTGTGGATCTTCTCTTCAATTTTCGTTTGTCGGTAGCGGCCACCAGTTAACCACCATTTTCAGTAAGGGTCAGTAGATCTGACTTGTTAGTAACACGTTTCCGCTTTACGTCAGTCTTCCAAGATCCGTGACTCCGGATGGGTTGTATTAACAACGTCCATTCGTAATGGAAAATTTAGTGGTGCCTTCATTACTTGACCTTTTCTGAAGAAATTTTACGTTTGAAGTTTGTGTTTTGTGGCTGTAATGCTCGGGATAGCATTCGGCACGGCTATCGCCTTGTGCGGATTCGAGCCCCCCCCCTCCAGAAACATTATTAAGCTCAAGTATTAATCGTTCCGTTTGTTGCATGTGGGTCCGTGGTGACCGATCATAAGTGAAGGTTTATTTTGGAAATACCACAATTCCCGATTTTGAGTCCAGCTTCCCAGTTTGGTAATTTGGTTTAGCAATTCCGCTGTTCTTTGAAGGAATTTTCCGTTGGCTATCCCGCCTTGCCAGTCAGCACAAATTGTAGACAACTGCGTCAGCACTTCACCTTGAAGATCTTTGGTGGCAACTTGATGTCGTAAGTGCTTTTCTACATAATGCCACTTGTGCATTTCGTTATCAAAATTTAGTCAAGTCATAAATTCAGTATTTTATGGAATTAACGTCGTTTCCGTTTTATTGTCAAAATAATT
Source organism: Cantharis flavilabris (assembly GCA_949152465.1). NCBI lineage: Eukaryota > Metazoa > Arthropoda > Insecta > Coleoptera > Cantharidae > Cantharis > Cantharis flavilabris. The sequence goes on from OX424438.1 coordinate 9,214,125, forward strand.
ATTGAAGTTCAATTTATTTTCAGTTCACGTCTTTTTGGTTTTAGGTGTTGAATGAGAAATTGTTCGTCGAGTCGGTCAAGAAATACTATTTAATCATGTTGATTATTTCATTATGTATAATTATTGTGTATTTCCTTTAGGTCAAATGTTTATTTAATAATTGGGACCCTCTTGGATCTTTTGAACAAATGATATCTTTCTAAAGTACCTAATCTTGTTTAAAATTAATTTGTTTAAAATATAATATTTTCAACGAAAGTGTTTATGAGTCGAGCTAAGTTGAACTATTTTAATTATTACACTTACAATTAAAAAGGGTAGTTTGTTAAACCACCAGGTCTAGTTTAGAGATGGGAAAAAGGGGTAGACCAGCTCGTTTTGATTGGTAACGTGATTTTTAAGAGGCGCAGGAGCGAGATAAACAATACTTTTGCAACACCAAAATCAAACAGCTTTAAAATTTAAAAAGAAAGATAATTATGGCGACAGTATAAAATTATTAAATAAAATAAAATATTATAAAAATGAATGGCTTTACCTAAATCTTATTAAAAATAATGAAAAAATATCAAAATTGACACTGACCCTTCGACTAAACTGTTCGCGGGCTTCCACTACTTTTATATCAAATTTTTGTCTTTGTTTTTGATTTTTCGTCAAGTTCATTAAACCGAATTTTGATTTATTAGATTTGATCTCGGATTTAATAGTAATTACTATAATTGAAAAACGATGTGATGTCGTAATTTGGACCTGCACTCCACATGCTTGCATTGTCTTGTGGCACCTTTCCTGGCACTTCGTGCACTCTTCCCCGCAAATTTTAGTACATTTACTGTGGTTGCACTTCATACCGCATTCCAGTTGGCACGCTTCTGAACAAGGAGTTTTGCATTCATGTCCACAAAATAAAATGGTTCCGCATTTTTCGCTGCAACTCTCGAATTCGTCCTTGCGCGCACTCACCGCAAGTGGTCGAGCATTTATGCGAACAGTCCAAAATTGCGGCGCAGGGTTCCTTGCAGAACCGAAGCAATTTGATGCTGTAGTTCGGTTAATATTTTTCTGCGAAAATAACACTCAATTTTAAATTTGTGACCGCAAAATACAGGTTTCATGTGATTCACTAATTCGTGACACTCATAAGTACAAGTTCGTTACTTCTGTAGAAGCGTTTTTTATGTGTCAAAAGAAGTCCTCAGGGAAAGCTAAGCCTTCCTCGCCTCCCCTGACGAGCCGCCGCTGATCAAAGCAGTTCTTGGTAACTCAAGTTACTAGGTTCTTTATGATGTATTCATCTCATCTAATGTATTTCTAATCTACCTACCGGGGGCATTTCCACGCTATTTATAAAATTACTATTTCACTTTCTCCCCCCAACTTTCAACACCCTTGGTGTGGTTTAAAGCAAACCTTGCATCTTTTGGTTGAAAAGCATTTAAACTTTTTAAACAATTTTTGCATAGATTATGCAACTGCGCAACTTGAAATCTCTCGAAGGTTGGCCGAGTCCTAAACTGATCGCACCTATAATTTTCATAACTACCTTTGCAGAAATTGCATATTAAAACGAACAGGTAGGAATATGGAAACCGATTGTTCTTGGCTTGGTCCATTTTGATTTTTTTTTTACTGCTGCTTCAAAAAAATAAATAGTTTGGCACGATATTTTCGTTAATTACATCTTCTTCTACTTCGCATCTGTATGGCTTCAATCTTGGTCTTTTCTGGCTTTGACTCTTCTAATATGATAATTGACTGGGAAAATTACTTCTAATATTTTGTATGGACCGATCCATGGTCTGCTTAATTTCTTAGGGACTTCGCAGGGATCGAAAACCTACTGACTGATGTAGTACCGACCGAGTAGATAGTACCGACAGTACTATCACCTACGGTTTTGTTGTTAGGATCAGAATTACTGTTCCTTCCTAATTCACACTGTGAATTTCTGATACTTCAATATCTTCTTTACAAAGGGACAAGTGTTGATTCGTTTCGTAAATTCGTAAATATCCTCAATGTCGATTTTATAGGTTCCCTGCAAAAAGGGCAAACAGGGTATAAAATCGCTACCTTCAGCGTAGATTTCCTCTCTTGACATCCCTTCTAGCTGTTTGGTTGTCCACCTCGAGTGGCCTAATCAAAATTCTGTGTTGCTTTTTAGTTGTTTCGATTACTATCGAAAAAATACCATAAAATCAAAATATTTTGATAAAAAACATTCTATGTTTTTCTAGGGTACTGGTTACAAGAGAGGGTAAAATGTTACCTCTTTCCCCTGGGGGAGTAGATATTGTAAATAGCAGTACCTCCCGAAGTAGTAAATTTTCAAAAGGTGAAAAACAATCTTCAAATTGTGTCATAGACTAAACATTGTTATTAAGTCTAATAAAAGTAATTGGTTTTCTTCTTGGTGTCTAATTAATCGACAAATAAATTCGAATGAAAATATTTGATTAATGTCATGGAGGAGTTTTAACTCTCCAGGAAACAGATAGGTAGGAAACAGCTTTTTACGTTTTCTGTTGCCAACGATCGACAAGGCCATCTTGGCAGAATGCAACTTCAAATTTTCTGCATCTGCAACCTTTGCTTCTATAAAAGAAATAAAATGTTCCTGTTCTCTATACACTCTTCAATTCGGTGTACATTAGATATTTTTCTTAATTAATTATTTGAGAAAGGCCTGTATTTATTACAAATTGTGTTCTACATCTTTTCATCGACAGCTTCTTTTCTATCGTATCCTATAATTTCTCCACTGTCGAATTCGCATTTCTTTGAAACATCTTTTGGAGTTTTGTCGAAACCGATCGCATGCACCTATTATGTTGTAAATAAAACAACAAAGTAAAGAATAATGAAATTTATTATTCTATACACAAATTTAAGTAGAACTGCACTTAAACTGATATTTTTTGGCTAACTTGTCACCAAATTGGAGAATGCGCTAAATTTTGTAATAGTGCAGTGCGTGTGGATTAGGCCTACTGGGGATACCACGATAAAAAAAACGCGCCGCTTACTCTACCTCTTGGTGGTGTGGAAATGAGTATTTTTTGTCGGAAAGGAGATATTATCAAATATTATCCAGTTCTATTTCATCGTGGTAAACACACACAGCAAGAACCAGATCAACGTATCGTAGATAGGATGGCTTGGTTAGTTTTTCAAGACAATCGAACGCAGAACATGGGTCGAATCTTTATAATCAAAACGAGACAGTTATGTAAGTTACTTTGAAAATCAGATTTGCTTTTGCCTGCAATTCGCCAACCACCCCACTTCTATCCCAAACCCCCACGCTCCTTTTCCTGCCCACATTAAAGCATTAATTCAGGAGAAGAGATGCGCCCAGCGCACCGCAAAAGCAATTTGGCATCTCGAAGGCCGAAATCGTGCGAATCAATTGAAGAACCACCTGACAGCTGCCTTGAAGAATTTTCGAAACGAAACATGGACCGAGTAATTGGACAGCCTTTCATTTGATTATCGGATTCCTTAGTATCCTTTTTTTACACCTCACCTTATCATTTTACATTTATAAATCTCATCTATTTTATTTTTCAGGTGGGCCACAATTAAATAGGTAAATGCTACTTTGTGATCTAAGGCAAGCTGCGCACCGAAGTGGTAAGCAAGTGACGTGGCAGGTGGAATCGGTAAGGCCTACGTAAAGAAATGAAGAATCACACACAACGGATCTTCCCCTTCTCACCACGCTGCGTTAAATGCGTAGGCTAATTACCATCTTTTAAACTCACCCGCCACCTTTTCAAACTGCGGAGGACCGCACCCAGGGTGCAACAGCAACTCATCTTAAAAATATAAAAATAAGTGTAGGTATTTTTTCTAAGTGGGTTGTTTTGAACTCATATCTTTAACACTTAAGTACTAGACCGCCCTTATACATATTAAACCTTTTTAAAACTTATGATGCTAATTGATGTAGACTAAACAAGAAAATATCCAAAATCTTCGATTTATTAGGAGGGCTAAACTAGAATTTGCATTGAAAAAATGAAAGATAACTTTTTTTTGTTTTTATTAAGTGGGTATACTAAATTAAAATTTGAAATTTCCGAGTCCGCGAAGAATTAATTAATTCTTGCGTAATAATAATTTTGTAATAAATTTTTAAACTTTCTAGTTTTTAAGATATGACACGTCGATCGGCAAAGTCTATCCCATGACAGAACAAGCCTACAGAAAGATGAGCCGCTTGCTGTAGAAGTTCAACATTGCCAATTACACTTGCATGTTGCCATAGGACAAGTGTCTGAAGGTCTCCGATGACGGATGACAAAAACGACTTCTTAGTGATCTCGGCTTAGCAGATGAGACAGACCACCGAAGCCCTTCTACCTAGTCCAGTTGAACAACATGAAAGATGTTTTTCTAGACAACGGATTACAGGGTGAATTTCACCGTAGAATCGTCCCTCCTCTGCACCGAAATTGAAGAATACCACCGTTGTAGCCCACCCAGACCGACATGGTATATAACATTCCACCACTAGACGAAGAAAATCAAAGTGCCTTCAGCACCATGCTTCGCATGCCATTCAGCTACGCTACGCGCCAGCGGTTCGGGCACTCCCAAAGATGCTACCGCGTCCTACCCCAAAAAAGCATCAGCATCAACTTTTTTTAGTTTTGGTATTGAAAAAAACTCAAACATTAGCGACTTTGTAATTTCTAACCTGTAGTCTGTTGCAGTAACCTTCGTCACATAATCTAAAACAGTTGGCGTCTAGACAACGGCAACAACCATCTTCTCTGTATTTTGCTTTCTGTAACGCCAATTATCTTCTGGCGAAGAAATACCTTCTGCTTCTTCGGACCTGGATGTCATTCTGAACAACAAAATTCACCTCTTGTTGGGCGACAACACCAACACCGGTACACCCTCTTTTTGCAGTATCCTACACCCATTTGTTATTTCATTTCTTAAAATAAGTTTTAATAGTCAAACTGGACCTATTTCTTTGTTTTGTAAAATTTTATTTACTTTCTTTTTTTTTTAACAAATTGTAATATTCTTTTTATTGATAAATTCGCTAAGTCACATTCATTTCGATTGCTAATATTCTCAATCAATTTTATAATTTATTATTCTATTTCAAACTGAAGTTTTTAAATTCAAAAAGCGAATCTTGCAATTTGGTTTATAACAGACTGTTTATATTCAATTCAATTTAAAATCTGAAAGTGTTTCAAGTTGTTGAAACCGAGCACCGATTAGCAATAGCAATCTAAATAAACCAACTTCTGTTTAATGAACTTGATGAGAAACTAAAGAAAAGGACATAAAATTAAAATAAATTTGACGGAAGAAAAAGTCACGGTTAATGAGAATTTTCATTTTTGTTTTCATAACTTTGTTTATTGATACAAGTCGTTTCTCGAATTATTGCATCAAATAGTTAGTAAGAAATTTTATTTTATTTTCGAATTTCCCTGTATATGTTGATGTGCCTTTGTTTTAGCCTCTAGAATTAAGTACAGCTAATTTTGCTATACTTCAGCTTTTTTTAAATAAATTTAAGTAAAATTTTTAATTTGTTTAATTATTTGAGTGTTGCAAAAAGTATTGTTTATCTTACTCCTGTGTAGTAGCTGTGATATGCAATGCTTAGGGGCCCATGGTCATAAGGGGTAGTAAATCCCCAAAAAAGAAATTTTTAAATATATCTATGCAATTCAAAATTAATACTTTGTTGTTTTAGCAGCCCGTTTTGTATATTTCCTTACAGGCCCTATCTACTTTTGCACCTCACTGTGCTTCCTAAAATAATCTGCCATGAGAACCTTTCTAAATGTGAAATTAACTTTATTAATTTAACATGAAAAATTAAAACTGATTACAGTTAAGTTTTCCGTAAAAACCATTTTTGTCCTATTCTTAAGGGTTGTACACATATGAGGCAGAGGCAAGGGGAGGCCGAACAAATGATCAGATATGGATGTTGAACCGAGGTGAGGAACACTGCCTCGGGGTGTTCGGCGAACGACCTGAGGCCGTATAAACGCTATCCGATCGGAGTCGGTACATCAGAGAATTCGTTTAGGTGTGGACGATATAATAGTTACATATAATTAGTGGATCGCTGCCTCGTTCGTATTTTGCCTCATATGTGTACAAGCCTTTAGCAGGAAAACAGACGAAAGGTAAATTTCAAAACCCAAAAATCTCTTTTTAAATTGGTACCACATTTATTTACTATAATCTCTATTAAGTTGATCAAATCTCAACTTAAACAATAAAAAAAAATAGTAAAAAACTCTAAATACATTTTAAATTAATCAGTCGTATTAAAATTTAGCTACTACTTACATTTATTATTTTATCTGTTACTGACAAATAGTTCACAATCATTTTCCCTTGGCATGGGTTAACAAATGACGAGTCAGTTTATTCTTATCGAAATAAGACTTGGGACAAATGTGACAAAAATGTCTCTTCACCCTTACAGGTACTTTTGCGTTACCTATATTGTGATCTCTTTTCAAGTGCACATTAAAAGCAAGTTCAGCTTTATATTCCTTATCACAGTGCTGACACTTATATGCTCTAATATTCGAATGAGAAGCTATGTGCTTCTTCAAGACATTTTTAACTCCAAACCGTTTGTCGCACAAGTGACATGCAAACAGCCTTTCCCCTGTGTGCGTCCGAACGTGTTGGTTGTGGTTTGATCGTATCGGAGATCGTTTATCACAATATGGACATACATAATTCCATTCGCTCGGATTTGTATGAACAACTAACCTATGGGTTCTTAAGTTTTTGTGCGTATTATATGTCTTTAAACATTTGTCACACGAATACTCCCTCTTATTTAGGTGACTTTTTTCGTGAACACTTAAATCATCTGCAGTTATAAAACCTTTTCCGCAATATGGGCAAATAAATTGTCTAATTTTGTTGTGGTACCTTTTGTGAATTAACAAATAGGAAGATGTGGTAAATTTATTCAAGCAGATGTCACATCGAAACGGTCGTACATCTGCAGCATTGTAATTGTGCTCCGTTACACAGTGTTTAATCAGTTTCGGGCTTGATGAAAATACTTGTTCACAATCGTCACACGGAAATTCACTAATGCGATTCCTTTTGGGGGCATTTTGTACTACTTCCGTAGGTTTTGTTGTATGCACCTCTTCGATGTGATTTTTTATTTCCGTTGTTGTACTGAACGTTAATTTGCATAACATACAACTGTTTTTTGTGTGTTCCTGAATGTGTTGAAGAATTTCTGTCTTATTAAAAAAGGTATCTTCGCAAAAGTTGCAGTTGTATTCCTCCTTGCACTCGAGCGAGGTGCCATCGTCGGAAACAAATTCAGTAGCATTGTAATTATATTCTTCTTTAACGTTATTTGCAAGAAATTCATTATCGACACTTAAACTTGATATGTTGGAACTGATGCACAGATTACGGAAATTATAAACGGCATCCAGATGAGTGGTACAAACTCCGCAGATCATAAAGCTGTCGTCCCATTTCTGAAAAAACTTAATTGAAATCGAGAAAGAAAGGCAGGAGGAAACTTACCACTTCGGGTACACAAGAGTTTAGTTTCGTAATCCATTTAATACTTTCGTAGCCCGCAGACTCATCTATACCGAACATCTGTTGAGCGCTTTGCAAGCAGATATTACACACAGGCTGCGTTCCCATATTTTCATAATTTTGTTGATCAACATCAATAATAAACAAACTTTGAAACTTTTAGGTTAAATTGTGTTGACATTGCAGATTTCTGTAACTTGATTTGTTTTCGACACTTTTCGTGTTTTTACGGATTCTCATTAATATTTTAAAAGATCTTAATTTTTTGTACTAAACTTAAGTAATAGCAATAATTCCAGGTCAAACTAACAAAAAATGCTGCTGCAAATTTACTTTATTTAATTTACAGCTGAAAATTTGAAATTATTATAACAAAAAAATTATACAACCAACTTTCAAGTAGTTTTACGTAAAAATTCAACTAATGCCATATCCCGAGGAATCAAGGTACATCTTCTTGCGTGTAAAGTGCAGGCGTAGCTGTCCTCAAAATATTGTGTCAGGTAACATTCGGCTGCTTCTTGTAGAGCATTAATTGCTTCCTTCTGAATTTTCCTTCCTTCCGGAACATATTGTAAAATAATTTCTTGAATTAGTCGAGCAAAAGGCAATCTTGGTATAAGGTTTTTAATCATCATTTGGCAGTGTTTAATTTCACGTAACACTTTAGCACTAATTTTAAAAACTCGAGAGCCTATCATCATGTTCATGGTACCTCTTTGTTTGGATTTTTTAGGTTTAGTTTTATTTGTGCTTGACAACGCAGACTGATCTTTTCTGACCTTTAGGGGGGTTTTCATCTTTCGTGACTTTTGTTTTTGATTACTCTGCTTTGTTGACCGATTTTGTGCAGACCTATTTGGTAAAGAGTCGAGAGGCTTCATTGTGATTATTAGCTAAAAATAAATGGAGTTTGTGTTAAAATTACTTCAACAAACATAAAATAAATTTTAATAAAAATACCTTAATTAGGATGTATACAGACAATATAATATAATCTTTCTGCACTACTTAATACTTCATTACGAAATTCTAAAATAAATTCATCTCTCTTATTTTGAATAAACAAACCATCAACTTGTCAAGCTTTCAAATTTCAACCGTCGTATTTCCATAACCTCACTACGCATGGGCGTCCATAGGGGAACAGTGCCGCTCTGATAAAAAAAATGTTACAAATTACAGAAAAATAAACTTTTTAAAGCTGTTCGCAAGCTGAGAATTTTTGTCGTTTGGTCATCAAAATTGCTAAGAATATTAAATTTTTGATCCGAATCACCGACTTCATTTGACGTCCATTAAATGTAAACATAACCAAGAAATGCTAGCTATGATTGCTAAGATGTTAATTTTGATTTTTAAACGATTTTTATACAAAAATTTTTACTTACTATTGGGCATTATTTTAGGAATAATACTTTCGTCGATTTTCGAAGAATCCTCATACTCATGTGAACCTGCTTTAAAATCTAATCTGTCTTCGGTCAGACAGGAATCGGTTAATTTGTCTGCTGTTAATCCTGTAAATTTGCAGACGCCTAAACTTGCACCACGAAATGTTACAACAACTAAGAAAGATGCGGAAAAGTTTGTACGACCACGATTTTACTCGACCGAGTTGGGTATCCGCGAAAAACTATTCATCGGGGTTTTTACATCGGAAGATAAAGTTAATACTCAAGCCACTTATATTAATCAAACTGTTGCTCATTTAGTCGACAAAGTGAAGTTTTTTATAACTGTGCGAAATAAAATGAAGAGTACTTTCAATTTATCGGGTATTGTTGGCTTCACCGATACTCGACATAAGTACAGACCGTTTCAAGTAATCAAATACATTGGAGACACTTTTATGCAAGACTACGATTATTATTTTTTGATAAACGACTACAATTATTTGAATATACGTAAACTTAAGGACGTGGTGGGTAAAATTAGCACCAGTCAGGACGTTTACCTCGGAACTGCCATCGAAGACAGTAGTTACTGTAATTTAGGTAAGTGGATAGCCTTTTGCGATTGAACCCTCTGACTTTTTCTTTTAGATGCAGGAGTTGTGTTAAGTAACTCTGTCGTTCGAGCAATGAAGGAAAATTTGGAGTGGTGCATTTCCAACGCCGTTTCGGAAGATAGAAGTGAAAATTTTGGAAGGTGTGTTCATCACAGTACAAATTTAGAATGTCAAGAAGAAGTTCAGGGCCAAAAACTTGGTGCTTATAAAATGAAACATTTTAAATTGGAAAAATATTTTGAAAAATTAACCAGGAGAAAAGATTTTCGAAATGCAGTGATCGTTCATCCGATACTAAGTGCTAGGGATTTCTTTCTGTTAAATGCCTACTTTTGCCGAGTAAGTATTGGGGTCGTACTAACTTGGGGGTAATTTATTAATTGCGTATTTTAGCTTAGATTGGAAGAGTTGAAAGTTGAAATTAATCATCTTTCGGTAAATTTGAACGATTCTTGGCCACCAGGTCAAAAAGTGGCGGTAAAACCTGCCACCAGATTCGATTTACCATCGCAGTTATACTTCAACACCACACACATGTTCTTTCCTGACGATTTTACGAATGTTCGTAAACACACTGCAGCTGATTTTCTCGATATTCAGGTAAATACATTTTATTTTAGCTGTTTTAGGATTCAAACAAATCTTTTGTTGTAGAATATTATCGAAGAAGTTAAAAATAACTTTTTTTATGAAAATCACTCGGTTAATTTACAATACAGGCGATTAATTGATGGATATAGAACCTTTGATTTTAGTCGAGGCATGGAGTACACATTGGACTTGGGTTTTAGAGATCTCAACACAGGAAAAGAAGTTGTTAAAAGGTAATTTAGTTGATTTACAAGTAGTAAGGGGTAGTAAATACAATCAATATTTTTTTTAGGTTTGAAGTTTGTAAACCTTTAGGAGAAGTGGAATTTGTTCCCGTTCCGTACGTAACCGAAAATCCTCGCGTCACAATTTTATTGCCTGTGCAAGAAACAGATATTGAACGTGCTGGAGAATTTTTGATCGGCTATGATAACTCCATAATGCAGCACAGGGAAAAATCGTTATTAATTTTGATCCTCTATTACCAGTACAACTCGTCCAGTAAAGGCGAAAGTGATAAATTTGCTAAATTGAAACAGGAAGCTTTAAAATTGTCTAATAAGTTTCGAAGCGAAGATACTCGAGTGATATGGGTGTCCATTCGGCTGCCCAACGTCCAAAATCCGATTCTAATTGAAGAAAGGAAGGTTTTAAATTTTGCCACAATTGATTTGGCATTAAAGAAAGTTGGACTAGATAGTTTAATGTTATTTTTGAATATTCACGTCGAAATTTCAGTCGATTGCTTAAATCGGGTAAGGAAAACATAGAATTATTGTAACTTGAAAATAGCTGATTTTCCAATTTTAGATCAGAATGAACACCATATCAGGTTTTCAAATCTTCAGTCCTATACCTTTTCGTCAGTACGATCCGAAAGTAACAAAATTGACTTCGTTTGATATTAATAAAAATTCTGGTCATTTCGATCGAGAAGAATACAACTTTATTTCGTTTTATGGAAGAGACTACGTAGCAGGTTTGTAAATTTGAAATTGTAATTTATCGATTTACAGATTTTTATTTCAGCAAGAAAAAAAATGCAAGAAGTTGTACCAATAATTCGTACCGACAACGATATTGTTCAAATTTTACAAAACAACAACACCGGAAACGTTTTTGAAATGTTTATTAAATATTCTGACAATTTACACTGCATGCGGGCAACCGAAAAGGACCTCAAGGTGAAGTACCATGAAGAAAGAAATGAAAATCGGGCGAATATGTTTTTTGGAACGAAAGTGCAGCTGGCTAAGCTGATGCTGGAAGTACAAGAAAAATTAGGGTTACCATTGTAATGATCTGATTTATGTGTAAGTGCAATATTTTATTTTTTTATAAAAGAAATTCGAAATCTTAGAATAATTTATTCGTAAATAATGTAAGTTAAGTGCGAGGCGCGAATCATTGGGTTGTTATTTACTATTTGATATTTGACATGGTAATGTTACATAATAATGCCATAATATTGGGGCAAGAATAAGCAGGCGCAGCAGTAAGTGGTAGTATTAGGTAGTACTAGCAGTTATTAGAATCTGCATACATTTCCGATTTAACTCAAAGGAATATATTTTTACTTTCCGAACTCCTTAGTAAGGAAAGTATTATAATCCGAAATTGAAAAAAAAAATTGACCCCCTATTTTTCAGGAAATTTTTATGTTTTGAGGTTTCCTTAAACTATTTCTATTATTTTCGAAAAATGTCTGTAAGGGTGTATGCTTGTGTGTATGTCTGTGAACACGATAGCAACCAAACGAAGTAACGAAGTCACTCCAAATTTTAAATTTAAGTTTTGATATGTAGTAGCACGAAGCCTATTGAAAATGGATGAAATCGTGTACTTGAAGCGATAAATCATAATCCATCATAACTCTGAAACGCAATGAAATAGGTAAAAGTTTATTATGACAAAAATTATCCGTATCAAATTTCCGACAACTTTTGTTCTATAAAATTTTTTCTAAATTAAAAAAAATTAAAAATTTTATTTTAGAAAATTAAAAAAAATTAAAAATTTTATTTTATAAAATTAAAAAAAAATTTTTTATAAAATTTCTAAATTGCCTATAAATCAGCAAATTTTTTTGTACATGGAATTTTAGTTATTTGTGATATAATTTTGTATTTGTATTTTTGCTTTTGCTTATTATTTCGATTTTCTGAATGTTTTTGACGATTATTGCTGATGCTCTGATAAGATTTAGTAATTTAGTTTTTTCTATCTGAGGTAAATTGGGAGTTACTTTTAATATTCGGAAAGTTATGTGATAGCCACATCACATTTTTGCTACTAAATATCACGTAATATTACCTGTTACTACTACTTACTTTCCAATACTGCCGATACTGCCTAATAGTTCTGAAATTCCCATTACCGTAAAACTGCCTGATACCCATTTACTACTGCAGTGATTCGCCCTTGCTTAAATGCTGTCGATATTGAAAATAATTGTTATTGTGCCACTGCCGTACGTATTCCTCGAAAGTTTTTTAAATTGTATGAAAAACTTGTTAAATTGTGATAAGGCATAATTTTTGTAATAAAAATTGTTATGTTTAGGTAAATAAACAATATTGCATATGGGAGTTTTTCTATCAAGAATTGAGTGAGTACTCCGTAACCAAGCTTCTGTCTTTCGCAATTTTTTTCAATGCATAATTAGGACAGATGTTTACCAAATGAGAAGTGGAGTATACGAAATGATGCGAACGACTGTTCACGTTCTGAGCTGGCATTGAGTCACCCTTATATTTAGCATTCTAGATTATATTATAACATATAGATCATTATATGATACTGTTAGAGCTCTTCAACAACCAACTAAGGAGAAGTTTATATGTCTTTTTCACCACATTAAGAATCTATATGAAAAATTCTTGCTCAATAATAGACTATCGCAAAAAATTGAAAGGACCAAGAACCTGATTCCGTCAGGCGAGATAATGTTCTTCTCACAAGAAGAACTAGACGAAGTATCCAAGAAAAGAAAAGCGCAACTATGGAAAGTAATATCAGAAAAAATAACAGTGCTACTGAACAAATGTTTAGAGATAGGGCACTTTCTCAAGAAATTGATGGAAGCTAACGATGGGACTACGATAAAGTCAAATCTGATGCGACCCTATATCACCCGATAAGACTACCACCAGTCTTGGGAAAAGTGCTGAAGCGCATAATGATAGCAAGTGAATCGACTGAATTCGATGGGAATTTTGGATATGTTGCCATGTAGAACTCAAATATAAAGTTACACTTTTTGGTTCACATCGGAATCGCGTGAGCTTAAAGAACCCTAGTAATAATATTAAAAAAAATTTGATTACATTCTGGTGTCCTTAATTTATTATAATAATTAGCTTTAAAAACAAAAAATAAATCCTTTAAAATAAATGACGGCATAAGTTTTCCGTAGATTAATCTATTCAAATAAAACTTTAAACAAAGGTGGATCTGTGTGCCGAACAGATTTCAGATTGACCGTTCGGTTGACTGACTACCACTGGATGTAATGGATTTTCTTCATCTTGTTTTTGTGTGTTTTGACGTTTGTAGCTGTTTATGACCCACATAGTTAAGCTATTCCAGACGCTCGCAGTTATAAAAATTCCGCACCCAAATATTTTATAAATTGCAAATCCGTTCATTACTATTTCAAATACATATTTGAATAATATCCAGATTACATAAAAACCAACGATGCCGCTCATAACAATTCCTATATCGGTGAACCATCCCCAAACTGTGTAAAACGTATTTCTAGCTAAACGTTTTATTTCTTGCGTATCGAATAGATTAACAGTGGTGTATCCTTGATTGTCGGTAGAATGGCCGACTAGTTTTCTTGCCATGATGTTTTCGACAGCTTCTCGTTCGGTATTAAAGGCTAATGTCTGTTGAACTTTCGAAATTTCTTCTTGTGTATACAATCCGCTAGCACCTAAAGGTTGAATTGGATTCATATTTATTATTTGTTCGGTTTCGGGTTTTAATAACGTCGGCGGTATTGCTTCCATAGGTACGGGAGATATTGCTATCCACTTTCCATCTATTAGATACATTGGGGGCGTTATGATATTGCATTCAATTTGGATAGCATGTTTTTGTATCAAGTGGGTAGTTGGTGCCATAAAATACGATTCATTGTTTACTGTAATTGGTAATTCTTGGTAACAATTGCTTGTTCGCCGGATGGTTGCCACTCTCGGAGTGCATTGCATAATGTACAGTACTTCCCCTAAGACTCGGCCGATGTAGCCCAATTTTTCTTTGATAATGGTACTTAATGCATTTGGCGATAAAGGTGCCAACAACAGTCGATTTCTCATTATTTCCCTATGCAACAAACATCTTCTATACACTGTATTTACAGACATATTGTGAATATCTCTTTTATAAGATTGTTCTATGTAGAATGATTTACTGTTTATGTAGTAGGACATATCGGTATTCTGCGGAAGGTTTGGCATATTCGCATTTAAGTGCAAGGATTTTATTTCCAAGAACACTAATATTTTTGGATGTTCGGTTTGCCAAACCTCATTACCGCATAGAGTAGATCTTTTGATCAGCTCAATAGCAAAAATTTTTGGAACACTTTCCACTACTAAAATTTGTTCGCCTGAATTTTGTTTTTTGTTTTGTACAATTGTTGCTTTACCTTTGTATAAAGTACTTAACCTTCTATCACATTCTTGATTTATTTCCGTTTCCCAAACAGTTTCACCAAACGTTGAATCTATACAGTAGCCTTCCAGATATGGACACGTAATGCGACTTTCCAAACTTAATTTGTTTTCTTCCAAATTTACCGTGGCCATGTAGTCTCTCATACGTATCTTGAGGGCGACTACTATCGTGACATCATTCCAGGTATGATCATTTTCTGTATAAGATTCACCTTGACATTCTCCATTGTTCGATATGCCACCGACAATTGTTAAAGAGGCTGTTGTGGTTCCATTCATGATAATATTTCCAATGTTGTGGTTGTGGAATTTTAAAGTGCGGTATCGATGAACATTTCGGCATTCGGCATCTCCAAGACTGTGGATGTACGTTGAAAAACCATTTGCTATTCCCGATGAATGTGAATGCATTCCACAATGACGTATAAGTCTATGGACTTCGATTAAGCACGTCATGACTTTTTGGGTTTTGAATCCATTTCGTTGAATGATCCATGCCGTTGTTGATGTTTCACTGTAATCTTGTTCTGGATCCGGGCATTCTTCGATGTCTTGAATTGAAATCACTGTTAAATTATTGTTTATATTTGCACAGTCATATACGATTAATAAATGTACTCGAGTTATTATACTCAAAGTTATTATTATTGCTAACGCTAGATAGCTGCTTATCCTCGCCTTTATTTCCATCTATTTATTATGGTTCAATATTGAATATAATATCTGTAACAATTTAATTTCATGTAATATAAAAGTTTCCTATAAAGTTATTCGTTTTCTTATTCATTATTTTTATTTATTAAAATTAATTAAATAAAATTTACTTAGTAATTTTTTTTAGTAAAATATCTCTCGTTAAGTCATGCATTCGCATTCGCGATTGCTGGAAGGTTACCCGAAAATCGGTGCAATTTTTGGAAGGCTGGGAGAGAACTAAAATTAAGCGAACAACTGTTATTTTGTAAAGTGCTATGAGCAACCGTTTCTGAGAAAATAAAATTTAACAGTTTACGTGCAATACTTCAGCTAGTTTATGCGATAAAAAAAAGATGCTAACGCATCTCACCGTAATAATAGTTATCTTTCAATATGCCTTTGTTGTAAGAGTAGCTGTTGCTGTTTAAATTAAATTAAATTATAAAGGGTTTTCGGTTGGCCAGGAAAAAAACTTCGTTGGTAAGGTTTTGTTTGAGATTTGTCAGAGGGAGTTTATGTGGAATCATTGTTTTGTATTCTGTTTGAATCATTAATTTGATCTTTTCTAAAGTTACTGGTTTGGTGAGGTATTGTTTGGGGAAGAACTGAACTTGTAAGAAGCACACGATTGTAAGTAGCCCAGGTTATTCCTACATAATGTAATGTAATTTATTTAAAATATAGTTTGAAGCATAGCAATAAGCAAATAACTAGTTGTTTTATTATCTGCTCGGCAAAAGGTGTCCAACAACAGTAGCAGAGAAGATATAAAAATATTTGAAAAAAGAACTATTCGAATTTGGGCCTTCCAATCTATTTGCAGCTGTGATACCATCTCATGAGCTGGAAGACCTTTGAATTATTGTTGCATATACTAGCTGAAGTATTGCAACTAATGGAAACGGTTGGTAACAGCATTTAAAAAAAAGGTTCTCGCTTAATTTCAGTGCTTTTGGAACCTACCCAAGCTTGTTCCCGTTTATAAAGTTACACTTGCAGGGTTCCCCTCCGTTAGTTCATGTTGAATTAATTTAATTTTTCATCGAGATTATTTAACATTGCACAATTAATATTATTATTACTAACACTGACATTCAATACAGTATTTAAAAATGTAAATACAACTTACCACCTGCGAAAAATAATAGTACGGACTACGGCTGTTATTTTGTAATAATTTTTGAAAATTATTTAATATTGTCGTTTGAGACGCCTTCTTCTGCAGAATAAAACTAAATAGACTACTGCACTAGAAGAAATATCTTGATGCAACTACTATAACCGAATGCTGAAGCTTAAGCCTTTATATAGCATCTAAAAACTAATTTGATGATGATACTATTATTAGAATAATCATATATTTATCAGTTCTTAGGCAATTAGTTAGGTATTTTATCAGGCAATACACTTGCATATTGCAACACATTGCAAAACTAAACTTTAATAATAATTCAATTTCTTTCTTAAATGTTAAGTACTTTTTTAAAGTTTCCTTCCTATCTAAGCAGTAAGAAAGACGAAGATCGAGTTCTAAAACTGATTTTGCGGCCTTCGTCTTTCTTATTGCTTAGGTAGGAGAAGCGCGTGCTAGCCCGCGCATCAGATGTTAACGTATGTAATTAATTTGTCTATCTACGAGATCATCTCCTCGTCGCGGCGAGATAAAAACTCGCAGTTGGAAAGCACTTTATATTCTTAGAATTCACGGATAACTCAACGCCTGTTCTATTGATAAATATACGAAAACAAGGAAACACTTGCGATATAGTACTTAACGAAAACCGAATTTTTTTCCTTATTTCATCAAATATGATTTGTTATCGATTTAGCTGTCGAGATAGCTCGCTCCTTTCTTCTACTTCACAATGTGTTAATTTCATTATCTTATGGCATGTTGCTGTTTACTTCCTTTTTTAAAATGACGAATATAATACTACTATTAGGTATTGCGATTTTACAATGAAACTTTAATAGGTGCATTTCGTCAGGCTCCCCTCGGGGGCTCGGAGAGGAATATTTTAAACTTCTCCATTCATTCTGGATTTGATTCTGAATTATTTTATCATAAAACCGCTGTAAAATAATAATTTACAAAATTGAACACAAAAAGAATGCAAACTTTCAATACCAACTAGCAACTATACGTATTAGATTAACTTAATATTTTCCCGCGTGGTGGCGTTCGCTTAATGTATAGCGCGGCAACGTTCCAAGAGAGCGTCTATTCTGTGCTCCTCGTCTTGTTTTAGTTCGCGTTCTCTCTCAAAACCTACATCTCCGGCTGCGGGGTAGTTTCTCCAACGATTGCTTTCAATGGAGCGAAGAATGTGGAGAGCTACAAAGCAATTTATCAGACATACAACCCAAAAGATGGGTTTTGGCTGATAACTTCATTTTAGAAGAGTTTTCAAGGCAGATCACTTTAGTGGTTTGGCATTGCTTATATAGGGAGGACGACGGACGGTTAGAATGAAGTTCTTGCTCCAGTTGGGATCGAACCAGGGTTCTCTGCTTAGTAGTTATCAATATAGAAAACGATGACAAGGAAGATGAATCTCCTACTAATGAAGATGTTAGTCTAACCCGATATTAACATATAGTTTAGATCAGTCTAGTGCTTATAGAAATCAAATACTTGATACTTAAAGTATCTAGTATGTGAGATTATAGATAATCCTTTATAATATCATAACTATGTAGAGTGATGTAAACCGTACCCACTTGACGATATAAAAGTATGATTGGGATTACTTACTTCAAAAGGAATACACCTTATTAATTTTGTATGACTGTTTGTGTAAATAACATCCTATTGGTGGATTGATTCATAATCGCACGATTATGTTCTATCGTATTAAGGATGTATTCTCGTGTTCCGACCGAATTTTTAAGATTTTTTCAGGAAACTTATTTATAAGTAAATAACTTCCAATCATTTTAAAATTTTTAAATGTTACTATTGACATTATAAAGTGTACAAAATAATTTTTTTTAGTTTATTTAACAATATTTTATTACTACATTTTGCTGTCAAAGTGGAGGTCCAAAAAAGGCAGGTGGCTGGCCCGAGTGATTCCGACACTTGTAGTGGTCTCACACAAAAAATTCAAATTGATTACACTGGGGAACAAAACAAAAACTTTTTCCTGCGGTTTTAGTTTTTTTTAGTGGCACATAGTTATGTTGTTCGAATTGACTCTAGTTCTTATGTTAAGAGGGGGGGGGGGGGGGGGGGGTTACGTTAATTTTAAGCAGAAACAGCATATTTCAATAATTTTTTTGACGACACAGTTAATATATTATATTTATTTCTTGATATTTTTATTAATTTTTATGAAGAAATGAGCCATTCACAGCGAATCTCCGTGGACGACTAAAATAAAAGTGTCTTTGCAGTGCACCTCATCATTGGATTATTTAAAATCAAAAAAATGAACCCGCAAAAACAAGTTTTTCACTATAAATCCTTAGTATACGATACTCGGTTTTATAAAAAAGTCATTGGGCCCAGCAGTCATTTATCATCGTAACTATAACCATTGCTATAACTAATATATTCGGATAACTTTTTTTTTGAGTTTCTGGGATTCAAATCCGAAACCCTTAGAACCACAGTCTACAACCTTTACACTAGTAACTTTACCAACAATATTAACATCATATTGCTAATATGTAGCATTTATTATTACATAAAATAATAATAATAATTAAGTCCAATTCGGCAAGCTATATCATTAATAATAATTTTTATCGTTGACCTTTTTATTTTGCTTTTTTTTCTTATTTGCATTATTTGAATGTTATTTATCACTTATTTTTATCACATCCTTTTTTAAATAACTCCAATCTATTATTATTGGCTATATAAATTGCATATCCAAATTTTTGAATTTTTATAACAAAAATATTGTCAGTGCCGGATTTATTGAAAATACAATATAATAAGAACAAATTAAAAGCGCTTTTATTTACAAAGTAAAGAAATCAACAAATTCAGCTTAATGTTACGTGGAATTTTTCGGTTTATAAATTTAACAACTTTTTTCTTTGCATTTTTTACTTTACACTGGTTTGGATGAGAGCAAGATCCTCCTTATGATTGCTTATCTGTTATACCAGACGTGTAGGTGCTAGGAGCAAAGTCAATAATGATTATTGTTTACATAGAAAACACCACATTTCAATAATAAATATAGTTTGTATATTTTGAAAAAAGAAAAGAATAATTCAGTTACGCAATACTTTGGTTTCATAAATGATAGAAATATAAAATTGAAATTATTTATTTCTTACAAAATATTACAAAAGCGGGATTAGGCCTTTGTAATAAAAAAATATGGAATAGAATGTACATCAGTTTTATTCATAAAATTTAAGTTACACGGCGTTCCTTTGTTTTAAAAAATAACCAAAACACAATTTAAAAAATATTAATAACTTAAAACTGGTAAATACGTCACAATAAATTAAAATATTTTTTGATTGTCAATATTTTTGTATCACCGAAGATTTTTAAAATAAATTAAGATTTTATTCCGATTCAGTATCGGATAAACACAAATCTTGTGACAAGATATTATTTGTGTTAGAATTTGACATACCATTAGAATAACCATTACTAGCAGGTTTGACAACCTCGTGTGTGTCCATATCACTATCCGAACTCGAAGAAGAACTATCACTTATTTCACCTATGGGATCGTTGTAGAAGTCACTTTCTATCACAAATGATGGCGATTTGTCTTGTGGTTTTTGACTAGACGACAAATGATTATGAACTTGTGGCACATTTAAAGTTGTATTTTTGAAATCATCTTCTCCTATCATCGGCAAACTGGCCAATAAACTTGGTGGATGGGCTCTGAAAAAGAATTAATTTAGTTTGCCAATTTTGACATTTCAAAAAGATTTCTTACTCGATATTTGGATGGTGATCTCGTTTTGGAGAAGAATAATTTGGACTAGCCTGTATTGGAGAACGAACTGGAAGCGTGGGTATGGAGCGGCAGGGTCTGGGACAACCGCTGGCTACTCGAGTCTTGCTCGAGGTACGTTGGCCACCCACGATGGGTGGGGTCTGAGGTCTACCCGTACTGAAAGTGTTGGGCATTTTTTCGTGACTTCGTTCGCCATTTGCAGCTGTAATTAACAATTATCAAAAGTTTGAACACAAATTTTTGTTTCGTACCTTGGGGCAGATGTGGCTTTACAGATTCATTTCTCGTTTTTTTAACTTGAATATTACTGGATAATTTTTCTAAGGTAACGTCACCGGTAACTCTATCAATTATTAATATGCATTCTTTTTGGTAAGGCCTTTGGGAACCTTTAAACACTGTCTGAGGTACACCTGCACCATCTGGAAAATTTTTATTATACAAGGATAATATTATTATTAAACTTGGATAAATTCTTTTGGAGAAAAAATTAAGAAAAGTTTACCTAAGTGGGGAACGGTAACTGTTACTTGATGATTGTTTCCAACCTCAACCGATGCAATCTTATTTGCATCAACGGATGCTGGTTTAAAATCATCTGAAATCAATCTCGATTAGCACACGATACAACCCCTCTTCGAGGCAATCGACTTACATCGTATTGTATGAAAAGCAGAGCTTTTCGAATTGGTAAAACTCTGACCCAATTTCAACGGTCTGGCTTCATTTCCTAATCCAAATTTGTCTGCCATTTTAAACTAGAATACGATTTTGATGAACTCTCCTGAAAAATATAAAATATTTGTTAAAAATTTGCAAGAAATTTAAAAATGGTTTTATCAAATGCATTCAAAAGACGGATTATTTTGCGATTTAATCGTCCAACTCACTTGCAATGTAACAAAAATTGGCAACATATGAGAACACTTTGGGAGCACACACGTATTGAAAAGTAAAATAGTGACCTACTTCGACATTTCACTCAAAAATTAATTGTAACTTCACTTTACCAATGTTGCCAATGTAAATAACCATTAATTAGCATATGACATAACCTCAAAATTTATGTAATATGTGTTGTCATTATTTAAGTCCAGGTCATAGCCAGGTTAACAACGCAATTTTGTTGATGTTCACCTGAATTATTTACGATCTGTGGACGTTCTCCAATCCAGTCGGGGTAGTTGTGCGGTTAATCCGTAGACTTCTGACGGCCCCTCCAAATTTCAGTTGCATCCTATACATTACGATTTAATAAATTCCACCTGTTATTATGTAACTTATGCGTACTGAATTTTCGTCATGCATTTATCGATATTATTAATTAAATTTTTTTTTTAAATATTCAAAATATTTGTCGATAAAAATGCAAATTAGTTAGTCGAGCGAAGAACCACCAGCAAAAGGGTGGGGACAAAAAGAATTTTTAATGACAATCGGCCATGTTGTAAAGTGTTGTATTGGTGCTGTCAAATTTTGTGATTTTGTCCAAATTGGACAATAAAATGGATGAAACTAAAGTAATTTATCATATAGACGACGAGGAGACACCTTATTTAGTTAAAATACCAATATCCTTGGATAAAATAACACTGGTAGATTTCAAAAATGTACTCAATCGGCCTAACTACAAATTTTTTTTCAAGTCTACTGACGACGATTTCGGGTGAGTTTTTGTAGATCAATTGTAAATTTTAGAATTCTTAACGTAATTTTGCATCGCCCTGAGTTGTAATTTGATTCGAATAGCTGAAAATTTATCTCGCACTGCGAGATCAAATAAACAGATGCTGAGTTCTCTGTTTAAATTAATTAATTTTATTTTGACAGTTGTGTATTTTTATAAATTTTATTAACAAAAACATTGCAATACTTTTATTTTCTATATGAAATACTGTAACAAAGTACCAAGTATGGATTACTAATGGGTAATTTGAAACAGTTTCGTGTAATGGCAGCCCTTACACTTAAGATTTGACTTGTAAATTACGCGAATAATGAGATAAAGCATCTGTCAAAAAAAAAGTTCTCTTTAGATTACAACCCCCTACAATTTCATTTCGCCTTGTTTAAATCTGTAGGGGAACTCAAAATTTTAAAACGCCTATAATTTAATTGATTTTTTACAGAATTGTCAAAGAAGAAATAGTTGAAGATTCAGCTCATTTACCTAGTTTCAATGGACGTGTTGTTAGTTATGTGAGTTTTCAAAAATTCGGTATATTACATTTTTTATATAAACAAAATTTTAGCTGGTGTCAGCCGAAGGGTCTAATCAATCGGATGGCGGGTCACAATGCACCGACAGTGTCACACATCAAAACGAACAAAGAATGCAACAAACCAACGATTCGGTGTGTACAGACACCGAAAGCATCATTAGTTCACGACAAGGCAGACGACATCATAAATATTCATCGAGAATTAACGGCCACCTACCACGATTATTTGAAACATCTTCAGTTGTTAGTTCAGATTTGGAAACTACAAGCTTTCAATCGGAAACAACCGGACGACACACTGCCCTGTCAGAATGTTCAAGTGTTAGTCGATTGCACGTAGCAAGTAGAAAGAGGCCACAGAGACGAAGAAAGCAAAGATTGCAGGTAACATAATGTGATAGAAGGTGTTGACGTGATTTTGATAATTAAATATGTAGCCAATGTCGAGAACGAGTTCGTATTCGAGTATCACCGATTCCACAATGTCATTGAACATCATTACTGTCACGCTAAATATGGACACAGTTAACTTCTTAGGCATTTCTATTGTCGGACAAAGTAATAAAGGTGGTGACGGTGGCATATACGTTGGATCAATCATGAAAGGGTGAGATTTACTGTCTGTTAATTTAGACCAAAAATTTAACCTTTAACTTTTTAAAATTTAAAGAGGACAATTTTTAAGAATCTTATAAAGAATACAATTTTGCAGATTATTTATTAGTTTTCGAAAAAACTACTAAACCTTATGATATTTACTAATTAGTCCAATTTAACATGTTTATAGAGGTGCAGTTGCCTTGGATGGCAGAATTGAACCGGGCGACATGATACTCCAAGTCAATGACGTAAATTTTGAAAATATGACAAACGACGAAGCCGTAAGGGTGCTGAGAGAAGTAGTGGAAAGTCCTGGGTATGTTTTCGATTTAAAAATTTAAAATGTTGTCTTTCGTTGAACAAATTTGTCTTCATATATTGTTATTGCAGGCCTATCAAATTAGTAGTTGCCAAGTGTTGGGATCCAAATCCGAAAGGTTATTTCACTATTCCTAGAACCGAACCAGTTAGGCCTATCGATCCAGGTTTGTTTGCACTACTTGAACGAAACAAAATGACCTAGATCTATTTATTTAATTTCAGGTGCGTGGGTGGCACATACTGCGGCAGTGCGTGGCGATCCAGTTGTTAGACCGCCAAGCAGTTCGACAGTTTCGAGTGCCTCCATAACCAGTACCATACCGGCTAATGAACGTGAGTGTCTACTTGGTTCTGGTACGTTTTGCTTTTTATTATTTTAACCACGCTTACTTCCCTTACGCACTATCCCTTAATTTCCTATCTAATCTAGGATTGTGTTTTTTTGGTAAATTTTTTATTGTTATTTCTTTTAGATAAAGAAGAACCGTTGACTGTAAACAGCACAATGGCGTCGGTAGTACAAGTCATGCAACGAATCGATAGCGGTTTAGAAATTCGGGACCGTATGTGGCTGAAAATTACTATCCCAAACGCATTTATAGGCACAGATATGATAGACTGGTTAATGACTCACGTCGACGGTTTCCAAGATCGTCGCGACACACGTAAATACGCCTCACAGTTGTTAAAAGCCGGTTTTATACGACACACAGTAAATAAAATTACGTTTTCTGAACAGTGCTATTACATTTTCGGCGATTTGTGTTCCGCAATGACTAACATGAAAATTCAAGGCGACGCCGACTCCGTTGGTCCTTTACCAAATGTACCAAATTATATGCCATACAGTGGAACGTACAATCCACTGGAATATATGCCAATGCCATTTTATACAGCTAGCGAACACACCGTGTATGGGTACAATAGGGAAGAGTCGGTGCTCAGTGGTAGTGGTAAGTCAGCAAAAGTCGTCCATTGGAAATATTTAGATTCAGTTTTAGGTGGATCTTCGAACGGTTCGGATCAACTGAAAGATGGAGTGCCTCATAGTAGTGCATCCGACAGTGACATCACCTCCTTGGGTCCACGCTCTGCCATACCAATTGCCACCGGAAATGGAAATGGATCGTCAAACGGATCGGATCAAAGCAGCGGAACCCAAGCTGTGGCGCAAACTAAAGACATTGCTGGTAGTAGACAATCTTTCAAAATTGCTATGGGAAACCCTTGTGAGATGTTTGTAGATGTTATGTAGAAAACTTTTTTTCGTAGTTTTTATTTATTTTACTCATCGAAAAAAAAAAATTTATTTATTTTAATTTTAAATTATCGTCGTGCAATTTGTGCCGTGCCAATTTTATTATTATTAATTTTTGTTGTTACCAATGCAGAGGTAACATAATACGCACTTTTTATTCACGCAAATTGAGATCATTTCTTAGAAAGTTGTGTTTCATATTTTAAGATACTTTTTTAAATTTTTTTAAATGCGAAGA
Organism: Cantharis flavilabris; assembly: GCA_949152465.1. Classification (NCBI taxonomy): domain Eukaryota; kingdom Metazoa; phylum Arthropoda; class Insecta; order Coleoptera; family Cantharidae; genus Cantharis; species Cantharis flavilabris. The sequence goes on from OX424438.1 coordinate 9,239,265, forward strand.
ATGTTTTTGCTAATGATTGAGGAACGATCCGGAACAGTTTGACTTTTAATAATTTATGTTTGTTGTGTCAGGCAAAACATACATGATAAATGCGGTTTTTTTATGACTTTCAATTTGTTTAACGAGTACATATTTTTGGATTAACACCGGGGGAATTTTTTTTGCTTGTTCAATTTATTGCAGGTTTTATTTGCACTTCTCATGATGTAATTGTATAATTTGTTATTTTATGTTCCAAATTACACAACTATTATTTTAAATCCTTACGCAATATAATCGCAGGTTGCAATTTAAAAAACCTAATTACAGCAATTTTATGTTGAATTTGGTAAACAAATTATTATTTATTATAAACGCAAACAGATATTTTTTAGACTACTTATCCATGTATTTAATTATATTAGCTCGATGACATTTTGCAGTTTTTGTATTGGACGGGGGGGGGGGGCGATAAGAATTACAGTACAGGAAAATCATTTTAAATTCTACAAATTAAATCAAAAAGTTTTTTTATATTTTAACTGTTATAAATTAGTTTATTTTTTATATAAAAAAGTTTATTTTTTACAAATTAGGTTCTACTCATTTTCGACAAGATTATATTATATTGAGTTATTTATGTTATATAGTTTATTTTTAGAATATATCACAAATTAAAATAATAATAATAATAATAGAAATGAACTTGAAAAAATAAGAATTTCAAGTAAGTGTCAGTTAAAATTCTATTATTTTAACATTCTGTTTAGTTTTGTTAAATATTAAATTCAAATTATTTCTTTAAAAAAATAATTGCAATAATTTATTAAGTGAAATTGAACTGAAAGACTGTCGGAGCGTTTAGTTAGTTAATTAGTTTAAATCTTATTAAGCTATACACTTGCATTAGTACTGTCTGTGTCTTCACTTTCCATTTCTGGCATCAAAATACGCAACCACTGCCATCGTTTTTCTTGTAGATATTTGTGTACATGTGCACTTGATGCACTTCTTATTCTTATTAGTTAAGTTAGTAGAAAAAAAATAGTATTTGTGTCCTGATTTGGATAAGGGTTTATCTAGAATGAGGGCCGAGTCACAAAGATTTTCTAAATTTTCTTGGTCTTCCTATTTCTTAAGATTACCTTGGAATTCTTAGAATTTTTTGAAATTTTCTTGGATTTCTTACTTCTTTCACTTGTACACCAGATTTTCGCAACAATTCCCCCGTCTTATTTTGGCTAGTGAGTTCTTCCTCTTTGTACTGCCAAGATCTTCTTTCTCCAGATCAACAAAGTAGGTAGAATATCTCATTAAATTATTTACGTGTGTCAGTAACGAGACAAGAATTATGGAGCTGATTGTTCCTCAATCATTACTGTTGGTGCTAATACTTAAGTTTCGTTAAATCTAACAAACGAATGTTTTGCGACGTAATTTGGTAGTTTGTGACGTTGTTGTATGACACATATTGTAGTAATAAGTAGATTTAAATATGTACGTGTTAATGTTGTATATTTGTTACGATATGCATGAAAATGTTATTCAAATTATTAAATATTTTGTAGTTTTTATTATTTAAGAAAAAAAGTTGCATGTGTACATATTAATAAATTTGTATGACTAGAATATTTTGCGCTTTATTTTGCACATCACACGTATCATCAGTTGTTTTACGTTTTGTTTTTTTCTCATCACTAATTCATTATTTAATTTCAGTTTTAAGTTACCTCTAAGTGCAATAAAAATCATTGGTCATATTTTACGATGATGGTAAGTCACACACATTTTCTTATGTTGCCGCTTCAATTTTTAGCATATCTGTGTTAGTTTTTTCCATTTGTTTATCGATGTTATTGTAAACTTATGTTTGTGTGTCTTGCAGAACAAGTTGGAATCGTTGGATATCAATTTTCACAAACGTAAACGTCGAGTCGGACGCTCCGAATGTTGTGAAATCTTTTTTAATTTTTATATATGCTTTGTATATGTAACTTTAATACGTGTTAAGGAAAGTAAAAATATTGTGTACAGATTATAAGTAATCGAGATTGCGTGAATTAATGTATAAAAGTTTTATTTTAATCTCCATATTTTGTTGTATATTTTAAGTGTGAAGAAATATGTTTTGTTTCGCTGTTAAATTATTGACTATATGTTCCTAAATATTCGTTTTTTTATTTTAAAATGCATTTAATATTTACAATTTTTAATAGTAGCGTTAGCGTATTTAAGGATAGTAACGAGAAAAGTTAGTTTTTCAAGTAAAAACAACAGGGTACTAAGTGTATTCACAACTATGTTAATGCTTGTGACATCTTATTTATTATCTTTACAAAAGTTATACGAAAACACAATAATAATTATGACGATGATTAAATTTACGTATTGGAATATACAGGGAAGTTAAATATTTTACCACAAATAAATGTAATACAAGTTAATATTATCACCGTATTGTACGTAAATTCTGATTGTATGCAATTAAAAAGTTGTGAATGTAATCTTTGCGTATTATTACCCCCATTATATAGTTTTAGCCTAAAGTGTTTTTTCAGGTCTTGTGATCGAAATGAATGAAATCAGATAAAAATTATTTATATAAATATATAATGAATTTACCTTGTCAATTCTCCTTGAAAACGAAAATAAGAGTACTCTTATTTGAAATTTTAAATCACGACCACTTTCCCTTTCCGGTACGTCACTGTCTGTTCTGTCAACTGAAAAACATAACCACACATTTTTAGATATTTATGTTTATGTAATAAATTAATAATTGTAACTAGCAAATAATGATTAATAAGTTACATAGTTCATAGATTTTATCAGTACACAATTGAAGAGGGAGTAAAAATCACATACAGTACAACTTCAACCCGCACCAGACGATCATTTATGCTGGCACTTACAAAAGAAATGCAGTGTAATGAATTTATGTAATTTAACCTTTTAGAAGAACGACAGCATTTTTTACATTAGTTATGTGTGATTTTACCACTTAACCAGCTACAAAAAATATTTAGTGTAAGTTGAAATGAAATTTTAATTATCCATATTTTATGTTTGTCTATGCAATGCAATTGTAATTCGTGTACACGTTTTCTTCTTACAATACCAAATCAAACAAATTGATGAGATTTTGCTTATCTCGATTGAAGCAATTAATTAATTTGATTACTTATCGTAAGATGTTGACTAACGTACAACTACCACCGATTCTTATTTTTTGTATTATTTTAAAAATGTTATCAATACGTGATTATAATTGTTTGAAACATTATTCAATATATAAAGCGCAATCTCGGTTAAATGGCACACAGTTAGAAAAGTACAGCCGTTAGTTCAGATAATTGTAAGTAATTTGATTTTTTCAATTTACTCAACCATGGAAAAATCCAATTCATTTTCCTTTCATTTTGTGTTTGTACTTTCACTTTTTCTCTTATTTTTATTCTAATGTTTCCACCAACCGAATTATCTCGTATAAAAAACCCCCTAACATAATTTATTTAAATTTATTTATAATATTTTCAAGGAGACATCGACAATAAACAATTGATTTCTAGAATTAATTTAATTTGCTTTTGATTTCTATTGGTGATAACTTTTAATTTACGAATTAATTTATTTCTAAGTTAATATTGATTTTAGTAAAATAGTAGACAAATTTTCACCTCATTCAAATGTTATCAATTTGTAGTTTTATCTTTCGTATTTACCTTCGCTTATCTTTTAATGATCAGGTGCTGGTACTTATCAGTTCAGTGCAGCTTAATTTGATTGTTATATTAGTACAATTTTACCAATTTACATTTATTTTTATTTTAACAATTGGATCGTTGGGAAAACTCTTGAAAAGAGAGTAAAATTGACAATTTTAAACATGTAATTTCCTATAGAAAAAGTCACAGTTAGCATAATTGTTTCATTCTTTATTGCATTCGTTGCATATCATAATGATATATCATTAACAATTTAATTTCTATATATCAGCTTTCAATTGAATAGCTAAAAAGTTCATAGCTTGACGCCTTAAAGTGATTCTTTTAATCGCAATTTTTATGATATATTTTGACTGTGGTGGTTCGAACTGATAAAATGATTGTAACAATACCACTCAATTATGGCTCCTAAGCAAAAAACAATTGCTGAGAGGTGCCAGCTGTGTATCAGTAAAAAAATGAAAGATAGACCGAGAATATCCTGAAAATACGATTGTTGTTCAATCTCATGTGGCAAATATTATATTACTTTTCAGCAAATTGACCCAAGTCGGAAATGACGCCGCGATGCAAACATGACTCTAGAACAAATTAATTGTCATGTTAACAAGGTAGTTACGGATCATCAATATTCAACATATTTTATAGACAATTAATAAAAAATCGATACAGAGTGCTTTTGCTTTAGTGTCCATTGGGACTAACCATAAAGCAAATTTTTGTACACTAGATTTTTTTTAAAAGATTTCCTTCGGAAAAGTTGGAAAATTCCCACTCGTCTCGAATACCTGTTAAAATCAGGGAATTTAAAATAATTATACAAATTTTTGATTTTTGGATTTCTTTTTCGATTTCCCTTTTTTTATGCCCTTGTTTCATGGTCTTTCTTTTTTACGTTTCCAAATTTTCTTAGGCCATCTTTGATCTTCCATTCTGAGTACGTGTCCGAACCATTTTAAGCCTCTTCTATCTATTCTATCCTGAGCCCCCATTCTTTGTCTAATTTCTTCATTTGTGATATGTTCTAGTCTTGATACTCTAGAGGTTCGTCTCAGATAATCCATCTCTACAGCCTGCAGTCTCTTTCTCATATCTTCCCTTATAACTGACTCTACCATTGCTTTGCCAATATGTTTGTTGTTTTCAGTGAAATGTGTCTGTCCCATCAAATCGAATTCAGAGCCCTCGGTACCTTTCGACTGCTCTCGATTCTTGACCTGATATCTTCACTATCCATACCATTTGTTGTTATGATTGGCCCCAGGTATTTAAAACGTTGTACTTGCTTAATCTGTTCCGTGTGATTGATCAGTATTTGGAAACGTGCAATGCTGTTAACTGCCAAATACTCGGTTTTTTCAATGTTTATCGTCATACCCCACCCTTTGTAGCTCTCGTTTAGTCTTTTTGGAATAAACTCTAAGTCGTACGTGTTTGTTCCATAACCATCAAGCGTAAAAAGGTGATCTTTTCCGTTCCTCTAGCACGACCTCCAAATATGCATTGAAAAGAAGCGGAGATAGACTGCATCCTTGTCTTAAACCTTTCGTAGGTGTAAACTGTGTCGATAATTAATTTTTATTTCTGATACGTGTCTTGTTGTAGTACATTTCTTTAATTAAATTAATCAGTTGTTGTTTGATATTCATCCTTTGTAGTGCCGTCCATAGTTTGATTCTAAGGATCGAATCATATGCTTTTCGCAGGTCGACCTGTATTCTTGTCTGTTCTCTACCAGTAGGTCTTGATAGTGTTATATCCATTGTGGTGTTGTAATTTTATTATTTCTAATAAAATTTAAAAAAATAATAGAAAATTTTTAAAATCGTAGGTACTCAACATAATACTACTCTCGATAGTTTTTGGTTTGTGTAATCTAATAATATTATAATCAAATTATAAGATAAGATATACTACAGTCACTGACAACCATAAATGCAACCAATGAAAGTAATTTATTTATTATTTGTAACAATCGAATGAATTGAATTTTGCTATAGTGGGGCTGCGGCTTTAGACTGAATTTCTGTGTTTCTGCTAGTGGATAATAAATTGTAAAGTAAATTATAATATTTATATCTACAATTAATTTGTGTCATAACCCATTGTTTAGGTGTTGAACCACTGGATATTTTCTTTCATATTTGCATAGAAAAACATATTACGAAGCGGTTACTTATTTTAAGTTGATTCAAATATTATTAGAACATATTTTTTAAAAGGACCCTTAACCTTTAAGCTTTTAACATGATTTGCATATTTAATGAATCACTATAATATGGGTATACAGTTTACGTACAGAAGTGCAATAAGTTTTATCTTTTGACCTATGTGTCAGGATTTCCCGTGGTAATTGTTGACAAAAATATTTATTAATCTGATTCATTTTTTATTTTCAATTTATTTTTATTCGTTCATAATTTTTGTGGACTCCAACATATTTAATGCCCATACTAATAGTCGCTGATCAATCCGAGATTCAAAATTAATTCTCGAAGTAGTAGCTGTTGCTACGATACGGACTAAATTGCAGTAATCTCGTTGGTTAATCCTAGGATCATTTTGAATCTCGGATTGATCCGTGACTATTAGTAAGGGCATAAATAATTTTTTTAATTATTATATAATTTTTAATAAATTAAATTCTAACGATTTCAATTACAAGACGAGATTGTAAAACCACCTGTGTTTGATAACTTTCTTATTATGCAGATGGCAATTGGAGAACAACCGCACGAAGAAGAGGGTGCGGGCGATTCTCCAAGCACAGCAGTGCCGGCGGTCGTCGTAACATCCGGCGGGTCAATAGCAGCAAGCGAGAGTACTTTGTTAACTCCAGCTCAGACATATTTTGCAGATGAAAAGATCGTAATTCCCGAAGTTGAAAGCGTAAGTTTTCCTTGAGCAAGCATAAACTATAAATATTGTATTTTTTTAATTTTTTAGACTTCGTTTAGCTTTCGAAAATTATGGGCGTTCACAGGTCCAGGTTTTTTAATGTCGATAGCATATCTAGATCCTGGGAATATCGAAAGCGACTTACAGAGCGGAACTGTTGCTCAGTACAAACTTTTATGGATTTTATTAAGTGCCACAATATTAGGTTTACTAATGCAGAGATTATCTGCTAGATTGGGTTAGTTTTGTGAATTTTTATCTTTTATACGGGTCATAATTTAAAAAATTATTGTAGGGGTCGTTACCGGTCTTCATTTAGCCGAAATGTGTTATCGACAATATAGGAAAGTTCCACGATTGATATTATGGATTATGATTGAAATTGCTATTATTGGTTCAGACATGCAAGAAGTAATCGGAACGGCAATTGCAATTTATATACTTTCAAATCAAGCGTAAGTTACATCTTTTTTATATTATTTTATTTATTTTTTCTAACAAATTTTACAGAATTCCTTTATGGGGTGGTGTTTTAATTACGATCATCGATACATTCACCTTTTTGTTTTTGGATAAGTACGGTTTACGAAAACTGGAATTCTTTTTTGGATTTCTAATAAGCGTGATGGCATTCACGTTTGGCTACGAATTCTTTGTGTCCAAACCAGATGGATTACAAATTATGAAAGGGATGGTTTTACCGTGGTGCGCCGATTGTGACTCTTCGGCTTTATTGCCTGCTGTAGGCATCGTCGGTTTGTTATTTGGTTAATTTTAAAAATTTCTCTTTTAAACTAAATTTGATTATTTAGGTGCGATAATTATGCCACATAATTTGTACTTACATTCGGCTTTAGTTAAATCTAGGGATATTGATCGTAGAAAACCTGAAAAAGTACGTGATGCCAATTTATACTTCTTTGTTGAAGCCGCAATTGCTTTGTTTGTTAGTTTTATTATTAACGTTTTCGTCGTGTCGGTGTTTGCTCACGGGTTGTACCATAAAACCAACAGGGACATTGTACGTAAATTTAAATATTATTCTTTCAAGCAGATTTTCTTAAAGTAATGTAATTGCAGAGAGAAGATTGTTTGAAGTATCCGTCCATCAATGCATCAGTTTTCGAAGTAAGTATTTAAATATTTTTGATAGCTAAATGTTTTGACTGGGTTTTAGAACAACACCGAGTATGTCAGTATGGATCTTCACAAGGGCGGAATATTTTTGGGTTGCACGTTTGGTGTAGCAGCTATGTACATATGGGCAGTTGGAATTTTGGCTGCTGGTCAAAGTTCGACCATGACGGGTACCTACGCTGGTCAATTTACCATGGAAGGGTTTTTGAACCTTCAGTGGGCGCGATGGAAGAGAGTTCTCTTCACTCGATCCATTGCTATTGTGCCAACGTTTAGTTTGGCTTATTTCAGTCAAATCGAAGATCTAACTGGTATGAACGATATTTTAAATGCCGTCATGAGTTTGCAGTTACCTTTTGCAACGATCCCAACGATTGCATTTACCAGCAATCCGCAAATAATGGGAGAATTTGTAAACGGAATGTGAGTTACAGTTTTTGTTAGTAAAATCAATTTTTTAAACGGAATTTCTTTATTTCAGTGGAAACACGGTAATTGCGACAGTGTTGAGTGTGGTTGTAATTACAATCAACACCTATTTAGGAATTTCAACAATGATGCAGTTAAAATTGGGATGGTTTGCCATATTGGTAGCTGTAATTGTAGGTGTTTTGTATCTTCTCTTTTGTGTATATTTGGTGATCCATATGGCAATTAATTTGGGATTCACAAGGTTGAAAAGATACAGTTTTGTAAATAAATATATAATGGGACCTGTCGACGGACAACTTACCAATAATCCCATTACTTATTCGAGGTAAGTTAATTTTGCACGTTTGCATATTGCGCTTTTTAACAACCAGCATCATATATTTCAAGCAATTTTTCTGTGACAAATTAAAAATTTCAGAAATCAACAATGCTTCTGTAATTTTCAGTTTGTATTTACTATAAATTTTATTAGCTTTGTTTCTTTTTTGAAACTATCGGGTGCATGCGCAAATGCCATTTTAGCTTGCAAATTTTAATCTACACTTGCGCCAAACAGTTTGGAGGACTGAAGGAACAAAACTCTAATTTGCTCATGCTAAAAGTTTATTTTCAAATTATTATGTCTATAAAATATTTTTCAAATTTTCTAGTAAATGTTTGATATGACCTCGAATTGAACATCTAAGCTCGATTCGCTTTCATATCAAATTAATTCAATAACTTGATCGTTTGAAATAAATAATGTAAACCCAGCATAGAGCTCTGTTGATGATGCTGTCAAGCCTAGTGCCTTTCCTTTGCTCTTTGTTTATGGCGAGTTAAAATTTCGTTGCATGACAATGGGGGCGATGTTCGTTTTCTGTTAGCAATCTTAATAGATATTGCATCTGACCCATAAGTAGAAACATCGGTAAGTCTATGTTTGGGCTTGGGATATAAATTTTTTTATTATTGGTGAATGCCTAAATTTTCTATTGGCTATTATAATGTGTAACCTGCTTTTTCTACTTTTATCTTTCTGTTTCTAAGGGCTTCCAGTGTTTTGTGCACAGTTAAAACCTTCACAAAGAAGTTGGTTTAATCGACTCGAAAATTTTCAAATTTGCTTTACGAAGGAAAATCAAAATTTGACGTGACGCGCATGCACGATTGGATTAACGAGATTTTTGATATTATAATCCGTGATTTTCGAGTTCGGTAGTTCTTCAAGGAAATAATTTGTCTTCTTTTCTTAACCTTTTCTGAAGGATTTTTATATAATATTTAAATGTTATCTGCCCACTTCCCTGTCTGTCAGAGAGGAGGTGTGAATAACAAAAATTCGCCGCGACTTTTTACCCAAAACACTGCATGAATGATAATAAATATTAATCACTTTTGGATTGCTATTAAACATCTTCGCTAAGGTAAACTTGGGATGGAAGAATATCAATAGTGACAAAAGCAATGTACATATCATTTCTATAAACATAACACTTTGTTATTATGAATTTTTCGATTTTAGAAGGAATTATGAATCTTGCCAGAATCGGATCCCACGTAATTTAAGCACCTAGTAAATGAAAAGTGAATATTTTTGGGGAATTATTGTCCATTACAGTCAACTCGATATCAAAATGCTTTCCGTGTTGATATAATCAAATTGCCTCGTTGAAATGCATTTTTTATCTAAAAATCAGTTGCCGAGGTTTTAATATTCGTTATTTGTTTTCCAACCAGCTGGTAAGTCAGAAATGAATACGTACTGTCAAGATGCCATTTGAGAAACTTAGCATTCAGTAGTTGGAAAATGAATTTAAATTACTATCGGAAAATGTTGACATTTTGAGATAGAGTTGACTATAAGATGCTTTGGACTTTTGTTATTTTAGTATTTTGTTTAATTTTAAAATTATAAGAGACAATGGGAATCTCAAGATTTTGTAATAATAAAGTTTAACTTTCAATTACAATAAGAATTTAATTAATTTTATATGTATTGACAATTTTCATATTTGAAAGTAGGTATATTAGTAAGTCCCGACAGTTGATAAGTTGGGGATCTGTATTTTTCAATTTGGGATGTCGTAGTATTAAGACTTTACAAAGAAACAATTTCTTCGGTGACGTCCATGACAGTATAATATCCTATACTTACCAGAATTTTTGCTTGATTTGATTAAACTATGACAATATATTTTTGTTGTATACTAGTTTTCCCGGTTACTGTTAGTTAATTAACCCCAAAAATTGGGCTATTTCCTATATTATACTATTGAAAAGATGACAATTTTTTAAGAATACGATTTTACGAGAAAACGACATTTGAAAATCTAAATTTTCCATATGTTTAACATGGGAGTACATAGAAATTGCAAATAACAGGTTTTCTGTTGACGGTACATGTACTCTAATATAATCTTAGTGATAGCCGTTACAAAATTGAGTACTACAGGTTCAACGAGCTGGTCAGTTTGTTTGCAACTTAGCACTCAACCATCGCAAAGTTCACCTTTTCGGCATTACTTCTAAGTTATTTAGACCCCCCCATGTTTCAACGTTTATATTTAAGAAAAACCAGCCCACCGACGTTGTATAACCATGCCAGCATATTTCCAAAGAATTTAATTGCCAACATTCCATCACCAGACGAAGAAGATCAAAGTGCCTCCGGCACTCTACACTTTGCATACCAATCAGCTACGCTAGTCGTCACACGTGTGTCGTACCTCACTGAGTGTGGGCTTCCCAATCGAAGTGAATTCAGTTTTGCGTAGGGTCAGTTTTGGCTGGCGCAACCACGGCAAATCACAGATCCACCGTAAAATAAATTAATTTGGCTCCTCCCACTAATTTATGCATGCTATTTTATATTATGTAAAATTTTTGATTTTTAAATTTTGTTTTTGCTGATGGACTGATAGATAATCCGCAAATTATTTTTTTAATATGCTAAAAAAATGCTCTTTCCAATGCTATTAGGAAAAAGTGAAATTGGTGGGGTTAATTCCCTGACCGTCTCCGTTTTCTCAACCTGTGCTATCTACGTATTGCAGAGTTACAACTAAACCAACATGGATTCCAAACCAAGAAAGTATTTAGACCTGATTTTTTTTTGATTTAATGTTGCTAAAAATCTGTACCAGAGCTTTTGTACGGTTTTTGCTCGGAGTTCAGCGCTTGCTAAACAAATTATCTACATTCGAGATAAATTGTCTACCTCCAAAAGTTACTCATCAAATATTTTGGATAAATTTTGCTTATTATCATAAACTTAATATAGGGAAGATCAATTAAAATTTTACCTTGGGGTTTTACGAAGTAGTAATTTTGAGTTGGGCGAATAATTTTTATATTTTAGGAAATATCCAATCAGAAATTTCTTCTTTTTCTACCTGTTTTTGGTACTCTGAGCATATTAATTGTTTTATATCTCAGTTAGCTTGCTAGGTTTGTCTCAAATATGCCTGCCTGCAACCCTGGTTTTACTGTTAATTTAATAAGAAGCCGGGCGATCTTACCTTAAACTTACACTGGCATAATAATTTGAAGAATTGACATCTTTAAATAATTGCAATTATCATTTATTTATTATTGTTATTTTTAATTAGAATTGAACTTTTCACTATTGAGTTGCGACTAGGCCTGACAATTTTTTTGATATTTATCTAGTAACAATAATCTATTTTTTAACGTAGTTTGTTTTGTAGTTTGCTATATTGGGTAAATGTTATCGAAAATAAAATTTTTATTTCAGTAGCTACGACCCATTGGATTCTTAAATTCACCTGGTGCCTTGGGAATTGTGACGTATATTATTTGTGTATGTAAATTTGTTTACGAATTTATTAAATTTTATTTTATAAATTTTATCATAAATTTTGTGTTTTATTATTTTTAAACTAATATTTTTTAAAAACACATTTACCACTGCCTGAAGTAGCGGTAAACGTGTTTCTGCACTCTCTTATAAACAGGTGTTTTTTTACAGTCTTAAAGCTGCCGATACGCTTTTCTTTAAAAAACTAACCAACAGCGTTTATTCCTAATCACTAACATTCATAATCATGCATGCACATTATTTTGTAAGTATTTACACTAACCTGACTAAATGCAATAACTTTCATTTATTGTGGTACCAAATTTTAGGATTTCACATTATTGAACTATCAAATTTTTTAGGGATTCGACATTATCGATAAATGCTGTTTCACAAAGCAATATGAAACCTGGTGATAATTAGAAGACGATATTTTTGAAATATTAATGAAAATACAAACCTTCATTGTTTTATTTGTGTACAGATGTTTAGTTGAAAGAATTTTATTAATAATTTATTTAATAAAAAATGCAATACAACAATTTTCTTATTTACCCATAGATTCAAACTCCTCTAAATCCATATATTGATTCCTTCTCTTGTTCCTCTGGTTACAATACATTATGATGACTATCGTAAATAGCAAAATAATAATTAAAATTAGTCCCCAAGTTGTAGTTGTTAATCTCGGATTGTCCAAATTTGGTTCAAATTGTTGAAAGCATTCTAGGTTCCATTCAGACGATTCTAACCGGAGTGGCTGTATAATTTCGCGAAATTTATCGAGAGGGCAATCAAATTCACAACCTTCAAGTTTCAGTCGACGTGGAACGGAACCGTCTTTATAGAGGATGTTTACAAAATAATCATCACCAAAGAACAATTCGATAATAATCGCTGCACCGTAAGGTGGTCTCTCATGTTTGTACAACCCCAAAGAATTTAAAAAGTTCACCAGGGTCATGTCGTGACCAGAATAAACTGTAAACTTTTGTGATTTGTTTCTATTTTCAAACTGACTGGTAATTTTGTCTAACAGAGGTCCGACTTGGAATCGAGCCATTTCGCTGGTAAAAGTTGGTTTTATAAGTTTAAAATCTAAGAAGGGTTTTAATTTGGAAGGAAAAACCGACTTGGTCCAATTTGGTAAGGTGTACCCATTATCATTTTCCATTTCTAAAGTATCGTACAGATATGCGACTTCAATCATGTCTGTAACCAAGTGACCCATGTGTTCACTCAAGAAGGCGTACAAATCTTGATTCTCTGTCTGCAGTTTTAAAAATGTGGGCGAATTTTCCAACTGTTGACGTAATTCGTTGTACTTGGGACAAAATGTTGCACTTAAAAATAAATTGTCGGATTCCAATGGTACGGTGTGAACTGGAATTGGTTGCCACTTCAAACTTGGATTCCATACCTGCTTGTTAACTGGAGGAAACAAACCTGCCAAAAAACTTTGGGCAGACATTATGGCACGGTCCAAGTCCGATGATAATACGTAAACGTCATCCATTATGTAATATTCGGAGAGAAATTTATCGTAACGTTTTCTGAACCATTCACCCAACTGGAACATTTGCATTTTGCCTTTCTAAAATGAAAACTGTTAGTCATTTTATTTAGTCGTCTTTTAATCTGTGGACAAAATTACAAGTTATGCACTCTGTTTTATTATTTTTTATACATCCTGTGCGATACATAATATTATGAAGATTAATTTTTTAAATACTAGTACATACGTTTGTTAGTTGCCCATAGCCTTCCGGCCAATAATATCGTGAAAGGTAAGGATTGTTTGGATACGCATCAATGAGTGTTGTTTTACCCTGCAGAAAACAAAAGAAATTTATACTTTTTTGTTATGAAATTTTTTTTGATCAGCTAGATACATTCAACAATAATGCACATAATATTTTTTTATTTATTATTAAATTCAAAAATAATATAAACAATAAATTATTTATTTTAAAATCTAATTTTTGCATTCTTCTTCCCATTGGTTCATCGACAATCTGACAGGACGTACAATCTCGAGAAATTTATTCACCGGACAATCAAAGTCACAGTTTTCCAGTGTCTTGTTTTGGACGTCTGAACCATTTTTATAAAAAATATTAACAAAATATTTATCCTCGATTCTTCGCAATTCGAAAATAATGGTAGCCGCATAGGGAGGAAAATGATATTCAAATAACTTCAAAGCATTTAACATTCCAGCTATGGTTACATCATGAGCCGAATAAATTATAAATTTTTTTGAACTTTCATTTTCCACTTGTTCGGCAATTTTATTTACTAAAGGTCCAATTTTTAAACGAGCCAACTCGTTATTGAAAGTTGGAATGGCAAATGAAAATCCGGATATTGGTTCCAGTTTGGAAGGAAACACCGATTTGGTCCAATTTGGCAGGACGAATCCGTTTTCGTTTTCTATTTGTAAGGTTTTGTAGTGGTACGCGACACAAGTTGCATCTTTCACCAAGGAACCCGTGTTGACCGATAGGTATGCGTATAGGTCCCGATTATCTTCGTTAATCTTGAAAAATTCTGCAGAACTTCTGATGTTAGTCAGTAAATCGTTGTGCTTTGGACAAGTCTTTTCAAGAAGCAACAAATTATCTGATTGTTTCGGTATTATGTTAATAGGAATTGAATGCTGCTGTAATCCAGCTGGATTGGCTGGAAATAGTCCAGCTAAGTGATTTTCTGCTGACTTTATTGTACGTTCGACGTCGGATGATAACACATGCAGGTCCTTTTCAAGGTTTAATTTGGAGAGGAAGGTATCGTAACGTTCTCGGAACCATTGCCCCAATTCGAACTGCCGCAATTTTCCCCTCTACAATTAAAAATAAGAAGTTAGTTTTTTATTATTCCTATTTTTTTATTATCTACAGAATAACAATAATTATTTTCAGAACTCATTCCTAAAAGCCACGCCAATTTAAAAATCATAGAAGCTGGAACCTCGTTAATCCATTCATGCGAGTCAATGTTAGACAGATACCGGATAAGACCTAAGTTAAGCACTACTCACACTTGTAAGTTGACCAAAGCCTTCGGGCCAATAAGATATGGATTTGTAGGGATCATTTGGATACGAATTGTTCCGTATTGTTCTATCTCCATGCCGGAATATCTGTAAAAATTGCAATAATTACGATATTCAAGTTTAAATGTTTGCTCTATACTCACCACAGACACTCGAACCAGTTCACTATTGTCAATTTCACCCGAAATTGGATAAGTAAGTAAGATTAAAAGAAAACTTAAAATTGTAAACATCTTACTAATTTCTGAGAGTAGCTGAACTACAAAAAGTTTTATCGCGTGTTTATAAATCCTGAATACACTTAATTTTTAGTATAATAAAGTTGGTACCTAACAGTGTTTTAATGGTTTTCAAAATTGCAAAATGAACAAAGGAGACAATCAAGTAATATGCGGCGGGTTTACTTGGATGGGGGACTGTTGGAGCTGTTGAGCCTTTTATAGAATTTCTCATGGCGATGGGGGTTTGAAGAGCTCTGTTCCCCTCCTATTGGTACACGACATCCTTAGGCTGTAGAATGGGAGGGGGAATTCTCCATACGGTTTCTTTGGAGTTTCGAAATAAATAATATATTCCCAAAGGATTACAAAGTTTAGCAGGCTAGCTTGACCTTGAAATCTTAAAAATGGAAGTATTTTCCCCGCAAAACAGATTTATAAAAATATAGCATTTACCTTGGCCAATTTTTTTAAACTGAAACTGTATAATTATACTTACATTTGGAAGTTGTTTGAAACCTCCTGGCCAGTCAAGGACATTTTGGTAAGCATATTCGTTTATTGTTCTATCACCATGTCTGAATATCTGTGAAGACAAATTGAACAAATAAAATTTTTCGATAACAACAAATTTTGCCAGTTAACTTACCACAGATGCGCTGACTAATTCATTGTTACTAATTTCAGAAGAATAAATTAACAAGATTTGTACAAATGTTAACAATCCCAACATGACTTACAGAAATGCTACGTATAATTTAAAGAACGGAAGACAATATCGTTTAGATATAAAAAATTTATAAACAATGAAATGTTTTTAAATATAAAAATAAAATAAATTTATTACAAGCTTGTATTTCCTATTTATTTAAATAACAATGAATCGACATAAAATTGCCAAGTCATTTTAGAATTATCAGTACAGGATAAAAACCTGTCATTGTTTTTGCCGACTAATTCTGTTACCTATTATTAAATTTATTGTTAGAAAAGAAGGTAGTATTAGGGATTCCTAGAGCTTCCTATAACTAAATTTTTTCTTTTTTAGATGCTGATCTGATTTCTGTAACTTTGATGGTTTTACAGTTGTAAAGGAGGTAAAAGCTTTAAAAAAACTCCACCAGGAGCAAGATTAAGGTCAGCATAAAACAAAAATAAATTAAAAAAATTGTCTATATTTTAAAATTACCTATGAAAAAACATCAGTCGAAAATAACTTAGGTAACTAATATTACGTATCTTGTACTCCATATTTGTCATTCTCTGGTAAAACTAAATAAATTTGTTTATTACAATTTTTCAATTTGCGATAAATTAAGAAACCAATTAAGCCGTTAAAAATTAGCATAGATATGACAAAAGTAGATAACAATAGGTAACCCTCAAATACTGCTACGTCCAAGTACTCCCTCCCGGCGCACTCCAAGTCCCAATTTTCTGCAGTCAAACGAAGTGGATGTATGATGTTTAAAAATTGATCGATAGGACAATCAAATGTGCAATTTTTTAATACCATTTCTTGCGGGATTGAAGTGTTTTTGTATAAAACATTAACGAAATGTTCACCGTTGCTTCTTTTATGCAGCTCAAATAACACTGTCGCTGTGTAGGGCGGGCAGTGATATTGGAATATATTCAAAGAATTTAATATATCTGCTATGGTCGTATCGTGAGCAGAGTAAACCATATATTTAGTTGCAGTTTTGTTTTTCTCCAAATTTTTGAACTGGTGAGCGATTTTATCCATCAAGGTCCCTACTTTGAAGCGAGCTAATTCGGTAGTATACGCTGGAACTGCAAACGTAAATTCTGCGAGAGACTTCATTTTGGAAGGAAAAACTGATTTTGTCCAGTTTGGTAATGTGAAATTGCGCTGCGTCTCGATGGTCAAATCGTTGTACAGGTATTCAAAGAAAGTTAAATTGTCTACTGCATAACCTGCATGAGCACTCAAGTATGCGAATAATTTTTGATTGTCCTTGAGGAGTTTTACAAATGGAGGAGAATTCAGAAGTTCGGTTAATCGAGTAACATACTTCGGACACCGCTTTTCCATACCTAACTGATTATCGAATTTTGCCGGGATGGTATGGACGGGAATGGGTTGCCATTTCAAATCCGGATTCCAAACCTGATCTTTAACAGGCGGGAATAGGCCGGCCAGGTTACTTTCGGCCGACATTAAAGTGCGGTCGTAGTCTGTCGATAATACGTAGATGTCATCTTTTGTGTACAGTTTGTTGAGGAAGCCATTGTATCGCTTTCTGAACCACTGTCCTAGCTCATAGTGGTGCATTTTGCCTTCCTGAAATCAAACGATATCTTTAAAATTAAGTAAGATAGAGCAGGGGGTGAGTAAGTTTGGGGGGGGGGGGACCATGGCATTAATATTAAACCAATCCAGAAATGGCCCCCCTTAGAAATATGAACGCATCTGGATTTGCATTGAAATAAATTTTGTTACAAATTTTATGATATGAAATGATAAGAAGTCTGAAGTAAATTTTATTACTTGAAAATAGCAAAAACAAAAGATTACTTGAAAAGTCAATAATTTTTGTTTACGTAAGTTTTAAATAAATAAAAACATAAAAAAATGTATTAGTCAGATTTCAATTCTATTGGCTGAAAAAAATTATGATAAAAATCACGGAAACTTAAAAGGAAAGCTACGTGCAGTCGTTACTCTATCTTGCCTACTTCCCGAGATATTTTAAATAAATTGCAGGTAATCGTGCTTACATTTGTAAGTTGTCCAAACCCTTCTGGCCAATACGAAGGATCCTTGTAGGGATCGTTGGGGTACGGAGTGATAATTGTTCTATCTCCATGGCGGAAGACCTGTCGAAACAAATTTGTGAAACAGTCGAATTAAAAATTTGAAAATCGACTTACCATTGTGACACCCACCAGTTCGCTTTCGGCACTTTCATTCTTGTCGGTGAATGCATAAATATATAAAATTTGTAATAAAAAAATCAGCAGGGTTGACATTTCAAAAATTGTACTTCTTTGTATTGTGGTTACAAAAAAAATTAGCAAATCAAATGCATTTTCGCAAACAATAACTTCTCCGAATCATCATTGAACCACAACTTATGGTGAACTCGAAAAATTTCCTCATTACTAACCTCACTTATCTCATAATCTTTCGCGACGTGCGCACTATAAAAGGATATAAACAACCTGTATGATTTTTAAAAATTTCCGCCTCAGTGGCGTACGGTAAACGGGGCAAATTTTAAGGCCTACTATGACCAAGACAAAAAATTGTCAAAATTTTGATGGCCGGGGAAGCCAATTATAATTAAATATTGTAAAAAAATGAAAATTTATTGTTCAAATTTGTAAATATTTAATTATTTGACAGCTTATTTTTGTTTTTGAAGTCATGGGGGGAGGAAAGAAAAAGTGTAATATACAAATTAACTAAAAATATGATTAAGTACACAAAAATGTGGGAATTCAAAAATATTAATAACTACGGCTCTGTTTCAGCCTCTGCTAATGGTTCGATTGATTACCGATTATAAATAAACGTCGGGTACTTGCGTAAAAAGTTAAAAATAATTACTAACGATAAGATTAGCAAGTGTGTAAACCATTCATTGCTGGCTAATTAACTATTTACTTTGAACTCATTAAAAAAAGCCAATGCTATTGCTATTTTGAAACCATCAAAGTACATAGGAATTTCCGAATCTTAAAATTTTAAAAAAGTTATATCTATTCTAAAAAATCAGAAGGGAAATATAAAACTCCAATTAAAAAATAAAATACGTATTTATTTAAATATTAAGTAAAAATACCAATAAAAAAAAGTTTACGTAAGTCATTAAATTTTAAGTAAATAAGAGCATAAAAAATTTATGCGAATGGAATTAACCTTTCGGCATCGTCGTTGGGTAAAGCTATGTACTGGTTTCGTCTCCAGTTATTCACTTTTATGTAAATAACAACACTAACCAAACCACTTACCACCAACATAATGAAAATGAGACAAGTAATAAAAGCGTTACTTTCAAACACGGTAACAACTCTCTCGGTTTCTATCGAAAAATTATCACATTCGCTTTCCCACTCGTCCACTGTCATCCGAATCGGTTGGACAATATCGAGAAATTTATCAAGCGGACAATTAAATTCGCAACTTTTCAACACCAGTTGGCGCGGAACAGTACTATTTTTGTAAAAAATATTAACGAAATATTCGTCATTGAATTTGTGCAACTCGAAAATTATCGTAGCCGAATACGGCGGACAGTGGTATTCAAACAAATGTAAGGAATTCAAGATGTGCGCTATGGTAGTATCGTGAGCGGAATGAATTAAAAATTTTGTGGAAGTTCTGTTTTCAAATTGCGTAGCAATTCGGTTAATAAAAGGTCCAGCTTTGAGACGAGCCAGTTCGGTTGTAAAAGTTGGAGTTGCAAAAGATAAACCCGCTAAAGGTTTCAATGGCAAAGGAAAGACCAGTTTAGCCCAATTTGGAAGAGTGTAGTTTTTCTTATCCTCGATGAACAAAGTGTTGTAGAGATTCTGAATATCAACCAATTCTTTTACCTTGTAGCCCACGTTTTCCGTTAAGTACGAAAACAGTTTTTCATTTTCTTCTTGAATGTTCAACAACCAAGCCGTTTTGCTAAACTTGAGATATTCGTGCTCGTATTTAGGACAATACTTCTTCATGGCCAAGACGTTATCCAACGCTAGAGGTACGGTGTGGATTGGAATGGGTTGCCATTTTAAATCCGGATTCCATACTTCATCGGCAGTAGGTGGAAATAATCCTGCCAAGGTGCTCTCCGCCGACATTAAAGTGCGTTCCTTGTCCGTCGAAAAAACATACATGTCTTCCAACAGGTTTGCCCCTTGTAGAAAATTGTTGTATCGATTCCTAAACCATCGTCCTAAGTCGTACTGTTGCATCTTGCCTTTCTGGAAAATTAATAAAAAGAAATGTTTTATAATAAGTTTATCCAGGTAGTTCTGGCCCATAAAATAGGGCCTGAGGGCCTTATAAATATGAACAAATTATTATTAATTTGGTTCCTCCACTGGATATTTTTACTTTTCCAAAGGCATAATTTATGTTTTGTGGTTTATTTACACACAATTATTACTAATCTATTAAGCAATAAAAATTATAGTAAATATTTATGCTATTAATTTCTGCGATACAAGAATAAAAGAGAAAAGAGGTTTTGTATTCAGACTTGATGGATCTGACGATGCTAAAAAAGCGAAACCGATAATCCAAAATGAAGTAATTAATACACTGGAGGACACCCTCCGTACGCCTCTGCCTACTTAAAGTGAATACATTCTCAATATCAGCAAAATTTCAGTTTTAAAAAATAATAATAAACAAATTAAATATTTAAGTCATAATTTAAACAGCTTAAAGTGGTATTGTTATCATATCTATAATTACTTTTAAATTATTATATTTACATAATAAAATTTTGACCTTTACTTTAATAAATTTGTTTGATATTTAGAACCAAATAACGCAAAAAATTTAATATTGAATTTTAAGTTTTAAATATTTTTTGAAAATAAATCTGTCAGTATGAAACCTCCAATCATTTGAAAATAAAAAACATTCAATCAAGCTCGAATACTTACATTTGTCAACTGGCCGAAACCCTCCGGCCAGTAGGATATATTCTTGTATGGGTCATTCGGATAAGGTTCAACTATGGTCCTATCTCCATGCCGAAATATCTGAAAACAAAAACAAAAGAAATAAAACAATGGAGTGACAGTTTCCAAAAATCAGCTTACCACAGATACGCTAACCAATCCATCGCTACTTTCACTTTTGCAATGGAATGTTTTAAAAAATAATAAAATTTGTACTAAAATCAACATTAAGCTTGCCATCTTCTTAAAATTACGTATTTCTTCCTTATGGTAACAAAATTTTTGAAAAAACTAACGACTAGAGCAAATCCATCTTTACAAAAATTTTCAATTCGATTTAACGATAACCAGCCAATATATCACTTCTTCATCTTCATGTTGAAAAGTAAAAATATTAATTTTTACCTTTAATTAACCTCACTATTGTCTTATAAGTACTGTCAGTGGAATGACGTTTGTTATTTGTTACACCACGCGTTGTCAAGGTGAAACTCCCTTAAGAGGGGGTAACCCGCTTTAAGATATTTTTCAAATGCCAAATGAAATTTCAATTTTCGTATTTAAATTGAATAACCATTAAACTTTGGCTTATCAAGAAAAATTAATATAATATCCGCAAAATTGTTTACAAACATTAATTAGGTTCAAGTGCGATAAGAAATAATAATGTTTTACGTTGCGATAAGAAAAGGATAAGTACTCTTTGGTACAACCGAGATTATTGATTGTTCATGTAATTATGAAGTTCATCGTTTTATGAATTTTTTAAAAATAACATTAAGTTAATCTTCTAATAATAATCGTAACTGTCCAATTCCAATGAATCTAATCTAATATTTATCGACAAAATTAAATCTTTTTAAAGGCCACTTCTCATGGAAAAAAAAGGGAAATTTTCATGTTAGATACTAATTTCAAAAAGAAGTTTATTTTTAGGTAAATTTTTAAAAATAAATAAGAAGCTTTTCTATTTCGGAATAATTTAAAATAAATAATATATATTTTATTATTTTTCAAATTTGGGGGGGGGGGCGAAAAATTAAAAATTAGGGCAAATGTTTAAGCAGGATTTTCACTTGAAAAAGTTAAGGAATTGAGAATTACACAAATTTGGTCAGGAAAAGTCGAGGAATTTTTTATCTTTGAGGAAAAGTCGTGGAATTAATTAGAAAAAATTCTTGGAAAATTCGACAAATAAAAAATTTACAATTTTTAAAATTTGAAACATTTTTAATTTTGATCTAGGGTAGGGGTCGGTAACCTATTGAAACGGAAGAGCCAAAACTTACAATTTACAAAATTTCCCAGTTTTTAAAGAGCCACTAACATTTTTATTTTTTATTTACCCTGTTTAAAGTTTTTTTTCTTTGCCGAATAATACTTTTTATGAGTTTTGAAAATAAAATAATAAAATTATTAGGTAATATTTTTGCGTGGACCTGGAGAGCTGCATCTCGACATCAAAAAAGCCGCAGGTTGCCGACGCCTGATCTAGGGGAAGACTTGGAAAAGTTAGGGATTTTGTTTTTGAAAGTTTGACAGAAAACATACACAAGTTTTCAGTTTTTGAAACCGGGGGGTCTGGGGGGGTGTGGAACACCCTCCAGTACACCTAAACAAAATTGGTCCCAGAATCTAGCTTTATGTAGATTTTTCCAAATGTTTTTTGTAACCTAGATTCAGTAATGCCCAGTGGAATCACAACTTTAAAACTGGAATAGAAATCTGTTTGCTATTTGTGTTTTTTAACACACTTACAGGTATACTGGAGGGTGTTCCACACCCCCCAGACCCCCCGGTTGTAAAAACTGAAAACTTGCATATATGTACATGTTCTGTGTGATTGCTTTATTTTTGTTGAAATAAACAGCAAAAATAAGTGAAAAAATTAAGCAGAAAAACGGAAAATTCGATCATCTTTAATGATTTTTTTTACAATTTCGGGGGACAGATCTACTCCCACATCAACTTTCTTGCTATAAATATTAACTTTTCACCTTTCTAGTTTATCAGAAAAAATGTAAAGGCTAAAATAATTTAAAAAAAAATCTGATGTGGACACCACATAACTTCCTTGTAATTTTTATAATAATTGGACAGGAATCTCGTTAATCTATTCATGCGCGTCATTAATTACAACTTTTGGCACGGACAATCGCAACCAAAAATAGGAGGTGCACAACTAGATGCTATAAGTGTCTCAAATCCAAAATTTCAACTTTCTACGAACTACCGTATTTGAGTTATGCGACATACAGACGTCCGTACATACGTACGTACAGACGTCACAACGAAAATAGTCAAAATGGATTCAGGGAAGGTCAAAACGGATATTTCCGTCAAAATCTGGAAATCAAAAAAATCGGTATCACAATAATAAAATAATAAAATAGATAAGGGGGAAGCATCCCCAGATAGCTGTGGATGATGAAGGAGAACGAAGGTCATATTCGAATTCAGGAGGTTAATTTACATAAGAATCAGGATGAATGGTATCAGGACTTGAAAAAAAAATTTTATTTGCAGACCTGTGTTATCATTAGAGGACGTTCGTTAATTACGTGAGCGTTTAAGGGAGGAGATCAAGGAGCCTCGGTCTCAACTAGAAATTCGTCCGGATTGCAGAGATAAAAAATATAAAATGTCCGAAGAGCCGGAATGTCCGGATTACTGGAGTGTCCAGAATAAAGTGTGTCCCGGATAAACGAGGCTGTACTTAGTTTATTATTTTTTGATAATCAAAATCAATGTAGAAATGATTATAGATAACAATAAATGCAATCTTTTTGATAATAAATTGATTCGTTATTTTCCTTATATTAAATAAAATTTAGGAATTTCCAAAATTAATGAATCGTTTCTACATTTTTTAAATTTAATATTCATTTATGAAGGGGGGGATATTTAAAAAAAAATGGAAACAAGTCAGTAAGAGTACAGAAATGTTAGCACTTGTTATATTTCAAAGTTTATGTAAATTTAATAAATAAATAAAAAGTACAGACTGCAGGATGCCGATTTTACAGGGGTAGTTAAGAATTGGAATTTGAGCGCCGGGAATGTTTTAATAATTATATTAAATAATTTAAAAAAATCTTTTACAAAAATAATTTATTATTTAGTGATAATCACAAATTAATGCGCAAATATAATTAATCAATCATTTCCTTCGAATTATCAAATCAATAACCGATTAATTTCTATTTTCGATATATTTCCAAGTTTATGCAAATTTAATAAACAAATAAAAAGTATTATTAACCTGACCTTTAACCCGCCTAACTTCTATAGATAATATTTGGATTTATTTAATATTTCGGAATAAATTAAAATAAATATCAATAATATACAGCTCTCCACTCTTTTATTTGCAATAAATTTCTCTACCTGTTCTGAACGGCTTTCTAAAATTCACTTGCATATTATAGAAACAAATACACAAAAAAGGTAAACCTGGATATTTTACAGAACAAAACTATGTACAGTTTAAAAAATATTTATTGGCACATCGATTGGCACTAAAATTACTAGCATAAACTTTGTCGTAATTATGGCAAAAACAGCTTTAGCACCTAAGTAAATTTATAATATAAAATATATTTTCATATACTACTACTACTTATCTTAACAATAAAATTCTATGTAGCCCCCAAAATTTCAAAATCACAGATTAAAATATAAAATCTATAAAATGCAAATTGCATTACTTTCCGGCGTTAAAACAAACACTCGAGCAATACAAAATATTATTTTTGAATAAAAACTTCGCGCCGAGAAGCGCCTTTCGACACACTTTACAACAAAAACAGTTATCGTCGGCGTGAAAATGAACATCCATCAATTTGGCATTTTGTTCGTCAGCTTTTATAACTTTACCGCAAGAGGAACACTTCTCCGCTTTAATTTGTTCGTAACACGGCAAACAAAGCGGTTGGGAGTCCTCCATTAGGTAATTTTGTCCTGCCAGAGGTTTGTCACATTCGTAACAACAGAAATGCTTAACGTGGAAAGTGGAATTTTCAGCTAGACAGTATTCCTTGACAAAGATTAATTCGTCACATGCGCAACAACGCGGTATTCCCCTAATCTTAGCGTAATCCCTACCGCAGTACACGTTATCACTTTCTTGGTAATAAAAGTACATTAAATCGGCTAAATTGTGATTACAGCCGTGACATTTAAAACATTCGGCGTGCCATAACGCTTCGGTATGATCTACTCCTATCACGATGGCGTTTTTATGGAACATGGTTTTACAGTTACGGCAAGCTGGAAGAGCGTCCGGTAGGTTGTCTAAAGTGAAGCTTTTGTTAGGTTGGTTAGGAGTTTCGGGATCGTTTCGATTCAGAATAGCTGCTTTGACGTTGGGGTACTCGATATCCTGGATGGAACCGACAGTCACACAAATGGGGTTCACATTTTGTTCGGTGGGATGTAAATGTGGATTGTACAGTTGATTTGGAAGGTTCGCGGGTCTGGGCGCGTTTGGATGATAAGTCGAGTATGCAAGATCTTGTAAATTGGAAATTTTTTGCGGATTTTGCTCGTCAACGTAAGAACCGTGAGAGGATGCCGCGCGATGGGGTAAATTGGCGTTAAATTGTAAATCGTCGTTTTGATTGATAGCATCAGGGTAAATGTTACGTATGGCGTTGGAATTGATAGGAGTTTGCACGTTTTCGTCGCTCGTCAGTGTTTTCTGCGCGTAATTCGGTAATGTTTTAAGGTTTCCCATATTTTTGGGATCGTTTTGATTATAACGATCGGGGTAAACGTTATGAATAGCGTGGGGATTAACCGGCGTTTGAACGGTTTCGTCGTTACTCAACGAGTTTTGTGAATAATTTGGTAGATTTTTAAGATGCCCCAAGCTTTGAGGATCGTTTTGATTGAAACGGTTACGCATAGCGTTGGAATTTAACAGCTGTTGAACGCCCTCGTCGTTCGTCACTGTTTGATGTGCATAATTCGGTAAGGTTTGAAGATTTTCCATACCTCTAGGATCATTTTGATTATAATGGTCGGGGTAAATGTCGCGCATTGTATTGGAATTGACGGGAGTTTGAACATTTTCCTCGTGGTTCAACGTTTTTTGTGCATAATTCGGTAACATTTTAAGGTTTTCCATATTTTTGGCAAGTTCGTCATTGGCGTAACGAATACTACCAGGAATTCCATAATTTTGAGGACTCTCAACGCCAGAGAAATTAATATCTCGAATTGCACCAGGATTTATAAGTTCCTCATTTGCATAATGAATGCTACCGGGAACACCAGAGGAATTGACGGGATAATTAATATCTCTAATTGTACCCACGTTTGTTAAGTTTTGGTGATCAACGCTATTATTAACAGAAGGCCGAGGGTTGATTTGCTGAAATTTGCCTCCGACTTGTGATTTGTTCACATCATAACTAACATTATTGATATTCGCGTTGAACGGAACTTGAGAGTCCTCTTGGATGTTTAATAACTTTTGTCTATTAGAATTTAAATTTTCCAAGACATGAGATCGATTTGAACCTTGCCTAGCAATGTTTTCAATTTGAGGTACCTGCAAGGGACTACGGTTTGCTAAAAGTTGAGAACTAGCCAACTTACTTTTAAGCAATTCGTTTAACTTAATTATGTGTCCCATTCCTACGCTGTCTTGTTTTACGTGGGCTATGTAATCGTTCATTTGACTAACTTCAAATTCGCTTAAAGCGTGGCACAAAGTTGGATCAATGTCGTGCAATGGAATTTGTTTCTGTAGCAACTGTTTACGTTCCTGAGCTGCGGGGGAACCTTTTATAGGCAGCAAGTTGATTGGAACGTGTTTGAGATACGATTCGACAACATCGCTCTGACCTTTCGGTGTCCATTCCAATTCCACCTCGTCTCCTTGGCCCGGTAAAACTAAAATAAAAAAATAAAAATAAATAACTTATAATTCTAGAAAAAATATTAGCTTACCAATTTTTTTAGGTTTATTCGGTTTGCTTCCCAGCAGTTGAAACTGAGCCCAACCGTAAATATCGTCATCGTTCACATCGTGGCTTTCTTTACCGCACTTGCAGTTCTTACATATTTTACGCCAAAAATGTAAATCCAAACCTACAATAAAGGCAATGTGAAAATTAAAAGTACAGTGAAAGTGACGGAAACTTACCCGGGCACTTATCTTCGCATGTCAAACATGGGGATCCGGCTCCTGCTTCATGTCCCAAACGCACTTTCAAACGTCTTTCGCGTTTATCTTCCAATTCTTTTAACCATTTAGGTACCACTTGAACTTCTTCCGTCATTATTTTGGTTTGCCGGCTAACAACTAACTATTTCATTCAAATTATTCTCACACCTTGTTTTGAATGATCAACAAGTTGTTGATGAATCACGCACTATGACTAATGGGAGAAACAATAGATTGTATGAATAAAAACCGACTTTTATAAATAAAAACCATACAAAAATAACATGTTTGTTGACACTGGTGTAAACATCATCTGTCAGTTTACTGTCGGTTGATAAAAGTAACTATGAAAGTGAATTTTTTCGGCTTTGATTAATTCTAAATAATCAATATTAATGTTATAGTTATTCCTACGTAGCTTAAAAAATGTCGCGAAAACGTGATATTTCGGTAAAACCAATGCATTTTTCCTATAGAATATCCTAACCTCACTTTTGTAATATTTCAGCGCGAAGAAATTGCGAAGCAGTTTCTTCTACCGGAAAGACAATCAAAAATAAATACTTTACTGAGACAAGATGGTCAAGCCTACTGCATATGTCGTTCATCGGACAGTTCTCGCTTTATGATAGCCTGTGACGCTTGCGAGGAATGGTACCACGGAGACTGCATAGGGATATCTGAACGAGAAGCAAAATTAATTAAGCAGTACTTTTGTGTTCGATGCATAGAAGAAGATTCGACGTTACAAACTCGTTGGAAAACAAAACGCGAAGAAAATGCCGCTAATACTGCTAATAAAGACGAGCACAGGATTAAGAAACGCAAAGAGCGTGGGGATAATAAATCCGATAAAAAGCAAAAGAAGTGTGGAAATTGTATGGGATGTTACCGAACAGAAGATTGTGGTCGGTGTGACACCTGCATACGAAGATACAAATCTTCTGGTCGCCAAAAGGAGAGATGTAAACAGAGGCTTTGCGTTAATTATGGAGGGTAAATATTGACAGCTCCATCGAGGAGCGAGTAAAGTTGAAGTTTAAATTTTAGTGTTGGTCACACTCGTCGACGACGTCGCGATTCAAGCTCCGATCGAGAGATGCCCAGGAATTCTCACTTGATGACGGATTATGCCAGGCAGTGTTACGGTCCCGGATGTGTAAATAGCGCCCAGTACGGTTCCAAGTATTGCTCAGACGAGTGTGGGTTGAAACTTGCCTCTCACCGAATTTATCAAGTTCTGCCCCAACGTATTCAAGAGTGGGCTTTGAGTCCTTGCATGGCAGAAGAAACAAATATTAAAGGTAATTTATTAATTTGTTTTGTTTTTAATTTAAATTATATAAATTTATTTTTACAGCTCTGGATCAAGTAAGAAAACAACAATTGGCAGTGACCGAAGCTTTACAGCAATTGGACAAACGTCACAAAGACCTGGATTATATTGTCGAGCGAGCCAAGTCTGCGACAATCGATATGAAGCAAGATCAAGATAATGAAGACGAAGCTGACTTATCGACTTATTGTATAACTTGTGGTCACGAAATTCATTCACGTACAGCAATAAAACACATGGAGAAGTGTTTCAACAAATACGAATCTCAAGCTTCATTTGGTTCGAGATTTAAAACAAGAATTGAAGGGAACAATATGTTTTGCGACTTTTATAATACAATAAATCGTACTTATTGTAAGCGTCTGCGTGTTTTGTGTCCGGAACACAGCAAAGATGGAAAAGTTGGCGATAACGAAGTTTGCGGATGTCCTTTAGTGAGAAATGTATTTGAATTGACTGGTGGAATTTGTTTGGCACCTAAAAAGTCTTGTGTTAAGCATTTCGTGTGGGAGAAATTGCGCAGGGCCGAGGTAAAGCAACAGAAAGATTCTCGGATTTGCTTACGATATAATGAATACATTTTTTAGATTGATTTGGAAAGGGTGAGGCAATGGATGAAGATGGACGAACTTTTGGAGAAGGAACGTCAAATTCGACAAAGTATGGCTTCCCGAGCTGGAGTATTAGGTTTAATGTTGCATTCTACTTATAACCACGAGGTGATGGAACATATAACTAAAGCAAGTCAGCAAGACCAAGCCGCAGTGCAACGTGAATTAGCAAAACGTTTTAGAAAAGGAGTTAAAGTACAAGAACCTTAGGGTTTGATTTGAAAAATATTTTTTGATTTCTTTTGTAGTGCATTTTTATTTTTAAGATATAATTATGACTTACAAAATTTAAAAAGTTTATGTTTATTCATCAGCTTTAGGTACATTTTATATTATAATTATTGAAACTACTTGCTGCTATTCTCCTCTTCCTCGAAGAGTTTTAGTTTGCAAGATGTCATTTTCTTCATTACCACATGCGAAATCGGTTAGAGGTTTTGAAAATCGTCGCAGTCATAATCAAGCTAAGGTGATTTTAACCCATTAGCTCCTAGCGTACCCATATGGTAACAGGCTTTGACTACCGCTGACTATTTTTTAGTGCGGATATTTTTTATAAGCTTCTAGAATTATTTAAGGCCAGCTAATTTGGGAACTAATGGGTTAATATTTTTAAATTTGCCTTTGATTTTGTTTGCAAGTTATTCATTTGATAAAGGTGGTTGCTGATATCAACTACATTTGACGAGCTATTCTATCAATTAAAAATATTGCTCGCATTAATTTTAGTAGGTGTTTTATTGCATTTTTATTTTGATTTTATTTTTAATTTATTATCTTGGCTATCCTTTTCTCGTCACATCGAGCTAGTGAGAAGCCATTTATTTTTTTTCAGCTATACTAATTTTTTTAAACATGTGAATATTTTTTACATTTGGTTTAGCCTACTTGTCTTTTTATGTTCATTCATTTGCGATATAAGACAAATTTACTACGTGACACATCTCAATTTCTTCTTCTGCACCATCTTTGCCGATAGCTGTTAATTTAATAACAGCAAACTGTTGCAGTGATTTCTTTTCTTTTCTTTCGTAATTGACCTGCTGGATGCTACTGCATATATTTTTGTACTTCTGAACTGTTGTAATAC
Organism: Cantharis flavilabris; assembly: GCA_949152465.1. Lineage (NCBI taxonomy): Eukaryota > Metazoa > Arthropoda > Insecta > Coleoptera > Cantharidae > Cantharis > Cantharis flavilabris. The sequence goes on from OX424438.1 coordinate 9,269,363, forward strand.
GTGCTCAATGGTAACATAAAACTTACATTTTATGTTCTCACATTTTAAATCCAAAAGCTTTGTCTTTTTGATTTTTATTTTCTCAGTGCAACATTTACCATCATAAAACTAACTTCCTGTGAGTAGGACCACAAACCTTGCATCCCCGCTTTGAGCTAGCGAGAGGGCATATATTTCCAGACCATAACTTTTTTTTTTAAAGTACAGATTTTTTCTTGGTTTACTTTATACTTGTGTTTTTATGTTTATCTGTTTGCGACAATATTAAGCAAGATTAGGTTATAAACACAAATCCTTGAGTATTTCTTTTATGATATTTTAAATTATGCAGATGATCAAAACGTTTTTCACAGATGATGTACTGGTATTTGTATGTTTTCGTAGGGTTAATTATTGTTTCAAGCTTATCTAAAGCAAGTAGCCTAGCATACCATTACATACAAACTGCTTTCAAGTTACTTTTAGTGTATTTGTATTGTTTTAAAATTATTTATATTGTACAATTTTAAAATTCCAGAATAATTAAAATAAAGCGTCGAACACACCACAGCGATCACGGTGGCGGTAGCGGTAGCGATCGCGGTGGCGATTAATTGGCTGCACACACTGCGATTTATATCGCGATTGCGATCTAATTGTCTAATTCTGACACATTAGGAAAAATTTTTTTTTTAATAAAAAATGCAAAATATTGCACTGCAATGACAACGAGGATCAATTTGAGAAGGAAGCACTTCTATTGGCAGCACTGTTGGAAGAGGATAACAATAATAATAATAAAAAAACCAGGTAATCATTACAAAAATAATATGCATACAAATGGTCACTTTCATTCTTATAAGTTGTTATAAAAAAGATGAATTCCACACATTATACAGTACAGGAAATAGGAATAGCCTCATTTCTGTTTTTAGAAAAAAATCAAAAAATCTTAAGTAATTATTATTTTAATTGATATTATTATTTTAATTTTATTTTATTAATAGTAATACAAAACCATCGACTCACCATCGAAATTTTTTGGAAATTTAATAGTTCTAAACGATTTTATTGATTAGTAATGATCAAGATTCTTAAGAATAACAACAAATAAGCGGTCAGACATTGAAAAATCCAAATTTTGCAATATCTTCGAAGATAATTTTCTTCACATAATATCCCGAATATGGTTTTTCAACTCTTCGGTTGATTAAAACTGTTAATATTTTAATATTAACCTGTTGTGAAATCATATCCCACATGTTTTCTATGAGGTTTACATCAAACCTGGAGAGTGGAAATTTTTGTTCCAACAATATTATGCTGCCATTCTTGATTTCAGGACCACCAAGGGATGGTGTAAATAAAAAAAAATTGCAGTTTTGAAGTAGCCACTCTACAGATTTGACGTAAATCCTATAGAAAATATGTGGGATATTATTTCACGGCCGGTTTATCAAAATATTAACAGTTTTAAACAACCGAAAAGTTAAAAAACCGTTTTCGGGATATGCGAAGAGAATTTTTCCCAGAGATATTACAAAATTTGGATTTTTTAATGTCTGACCGCTTATTTGTTGTTATTCTTAAGAATTTTGATCATTACTAATCATTAAAATTGTTAACTAATCATAAAAATTTTACAAGAAAATCATATACTTTATATTTTATGTGTCTTGGTATTCTGATTTATATAAATCGTATAAAATTTTATGATTTTTAATATTCTCAATTAAAATTGCGACAAAATTATCGTTGCTTTCCATTATTTTTTTAATATCGCACGGCCAAACGCAGCACGCAGCGTTCTACCGCGATCGCAACACAACAGCAAAAACAAACGTGAGCAAAAATTTTGATGTTTGTAGTCGATATGCAAAGGTGCATGCGATATTATATTTGCATTGTAATAACCTGCGCGATCGCTACGATATCGCACGGCCAAACGCAAGCAAAAATTCAGCTGATCGCCGTTGGTGTGCAAAGGTACATAAGCTTACATAGGTTACATTTGATCGCCACCGCGATCGCTACCGCTACCGTGATCGCTGTGGTGTGTTCGATGCTTAAAGCATCTTGAATGCTTCGGATCAATCTAATCCCCAAAAATCAATTTTGCAGTTGTAGAATCCCGATTCCCTATCAAACAATGATACCTCCTCATCATCTAAAATATCCGAGTTGAATATTCTGGAGAACACAAAATATTTATATTGACGACAAAGCACTGAAAAAGAAAAAGCAACTGAACAATACTTGATACTTCTGTAAACAGTGGCTTTGTTGTGAAATAAAATACAAAATCTAATCAAGTACAAAGCAAAACTCATGACGAGGAAGTAATTTATAGCTTGGTAAATATCGATAAGCTCATAAAACCAACAGGAAATATTCAGCAATAATTATTTTCACGTTTCAGCAAATACTTTTTCATCATCTGGTCTCATCGATAAAACAGTATTTTTCATTACCTTCATCAACGCTTCTGGCGATAAATTCTCCACTTGTACATAGATTTTACCTTCTCCTTATTTAGGTTCCAACGTAAAATTTAATCCATGTTATTGGTTGGTAATGAGGACTTTCTTATATAAAGAATTTCTATCTTCCTTGATGCAGTTAACAAAAGTGTCACCATGAGAAAAACAATAAAATGTGTTGCCGTAGATTGCCCAAATAGAACAGATAAGAAATATACCAAAGAAATTAGTTTCCACGGTTTTCCCCTCGATCCAGTAAGAAAAGCAGAATGGGTAAAGGCTATAAATAGAAAGAATTGGAAACCATCCACACAGAGTATTTTATGCTCGGAACATTTTCAACCAGAAGATTTGGACAGAACATCCCAATACGTTCGCTTACACAATAATGCAATACCATCCATATTTCCTCAAAAACAAAAGGTAGCCACTAGAACTCAATTTACGATACCAAATCATGGACATAAACAGACTGTTATAGTACGTGAATACGAAAGTTCCGGTGAAGATTCATTGGAGTTGGAAGTGTTTCCTGATGAATTGAGTAGTGCACAACTGAATTTAAGAAAAAAAATAGAAAACGAATTAGAGAAGCTCAACAAGAAAATTGAAAGTTTGTCTAATCTACCGAACGTGGAAGTTATATTTGAGAAGGAAGTAACTTCTAGTGATATTTATGGTGATCGTAAAAGGAAAAGAAGTGTTTCGACAACTACACACGGAGAAGATTTTTCTTTGGAACCGAATGCATCAAATGACTATGAAACTGTCACGGATACCAAATCGGCACCTGATATTTCTTTGCCATCGAATCTCGAGCCTAATCTTCAGGTGAAGAAAACTACACTAAGGGGTAGAAGGCGGGCTAGTGCAAAGAAGGCAAAACCGAAGGATACTCCAATTAACGAATCCCGAGCTATTGGTGGTTTAACTGCAGTTTTTCCTTCAGTAATACCAAATAACAATGGTGGAATGTCGACGTTGAGACGAATCGAGTCTAATGAAGAACTGAACGTTTCACTCCTAGTTGTCGCCAAGCCCCACCTTAGAGTGAAAGAGTTTACTGAAAACGATCGAATGCAGTTGGACATTCGTTTCAAAACCGTTTTGTCTTACGTTCCTAAAGAGTTTACCGAATGGTTATTCAAATATGGGCTGTTAAGATCGTTCCAAAATTGCATTTGTCATCCTTTGGTGGAATTAAAATTGTACAACGATTTCACAAGATTTCCGAATTCTGGTGGTTATACATGGATATCCGATTGTTGTCCAAATAGAATTGTGGCGGTATATAACGGATCTATATTTGAATCTTCGCCTTATGAATCAAGTGAAATAATGAAGTTGATTTATCATTGGTCTTGTCAGACCAATTTCAAAGATATGGTTCAATTGGTCAAGGTGGATCATTCTTATACGACGTTGGTGTATTCGTGGTTCCGTGCAATCTGCACTGTTGCAGTCCACACTCACTTTGGTGTTTTTGGCGGACCGGGTAAGAAGGTAGAAGTTGGAGTGATAACCTTAATGGGTATGCAATTACCGAATGGAGATGAAAGAGTGAAGGTGGAAGTGTTGGGTTTATTGGAAATTGAAACGCAAAAAATTCGTTTACGGGCACTAGAATCAATTTCTAAAGACGATGGCCAGCGGAGGAAACACATGGGCAACATTTTGGAGCTTTTATCACATTGGATTCATCCCGAAAGTATCATAGCCTTGGATGCGACTATAGATAAACAGCGTCTTATGAAGTGCGGTTTTGCTGACGTGCAACAACCAACGTCGGGTGATCACAGTCCGCTCAATACTTCCATAATGCAATATTTGCGTTTAATTTTACCGCGCATGTTTGAAAATTCGATTTCGTCGTTAACGATTAATGTTATGCAACAGTTTTTGGACGAATTGGTTTGGCGTGAACAATACGGAACTACCCCAGCGGAAGCTTTTGACAATATTATGCTTCACATTTCACAACAAACGCTTATAGATACCAGGGTAACCAATCGCTTGATCCAAATATCAGCTGATCCATTCAAGAATTGGGGATCGAAAGCATAATCAGATGTGGTCACTACATAAGTCCTAGTAGTTAAAATACTTACTATTTGTTTTAGTGTTATAATAAAGCAACCCTTTTATTTTAAATTGTATTTTTAATTGTGTCTGGAGCTTAATCATTTTTAGGATTTGAGCAAAAGAACCTACTGTAATCTGGCTCTCGAATCTGTTTAAAATTTGAATTTATCGCCAACATTTCATCATCGATGGCACGGAAAACTTCCCATGGACCACCACGTTGTAACATTACCTACCGCAACTCCATCTTAGTACAAGTTCTTTTTTCCGATGTAGATACAATTTGGTACACACTACTGAAACACACATATAATCGCTCTGAAAGAGGAAACGATCGTAACTCACAACACAAATAAAACATAAATTTGGGTTATGTCAAATCTTTATTTACATATTAAATTCTATTTGAAAGGGAAAAGCCTGAAGCAAAATTTAAACGAAGAGTAAATTCCTAACACCCTGAAAGATAATTGCAATGGCCAGCGTAATGGTTTAAACTTCATAATTGTCAAAAAATATCTGAGTTATTCGGGGTAAAATTTGGGTTATTATAAAAGTAATGCTGTGTGTGCGGATTGGGTCAAGTTTGAATTTAACAGGTTGTTGAAATCAAGAAACCACTCTTAAGTTAAAATAGATCTGCAAAAGTAACTCAATCAAATCAGGCCAATGATAGTAATTTCGATTTGTAATTGCAAGGATTAAAGATGAATTGGCTAAAAGTTTTTTGACTCTCGCCTGGTTGGATTTGGGCAAAATTTTCTAGATTTTCTCCTCGATTCCTAAATTTCATACCTGTTTCATCCCTACATAAAAAGATGAACTACTAAATTGCAAATTACTAATAGTATATACTTATGTGCGTTAGAATATTCAAATATAAACTAACCATTTACCAAAATATTACTACCAATATTCTAATTAAACTAAAATTCATACATTTAACTATTTTAAAATTTACTTTAATCATTAAATTCAATTAAATTCATCAAATGCAATAGTCCGTTAGCAAAATACCGATAGAAAATAAATTCTAGATCAACAACCCGAATGAATCAATACTAACGATCGATCTATCCCTTCCCTTGTTAAGTTACCATAGAATAGATGTGCAATTAAATTATAGGCAACCCAACAACCATCCTAAATTATGAAAATTACCTTCTTACATGTTTAAAGGCTAATTGTTTTTTTAAAGTTAACGTTTGGGCACTATACGTTTGTAATTTCTTTAATCCAATCACGAAAGGATGCAACTTTTGTATGTAAATCAGGATAACTATTTCCACATAATCCAGTGAACGAAGCAATAGCGTGTTGTTCCCCTACCTCATCGTATACCAAAGGATTTCCGGAATCGACCATACAAATACCCTGTCCAAAATTGGAATAAGTGCATATGTGTGTATCATCCAGAGGGATGTTAGGAAACCATTCTTGGCAATCGCTGACAGCAATCGTATTTAAAGTAACAAATTGCAAAGTATTGGATCTATTTGCACTTCCAATATTTGTTGTTCCCCAACCAGATACGGTCAAAGGCAGGCCTGTACTTGATGAGCTAGGAAGCTTAACAGGTTTAACCAAATCAGAGTAGGTAATTTCACCAAACACTTTCAGTAAACCTATGTCTTTAACCATAGGCAGCAAAACGTCGTATTCTGGATGTCTAACTGCCAAAACAATTAGATACGTAACTCCTCCACTGTTTAGGTAAATTGATCCCACCACGGCTCTCATTACCCAATGGGACCTCTGCAATATGAAAGCAGTTTTCTATTTGTTTCACACTCGTCTTCGTTTAGCATTTACCCTGTACACAAAGCGGATGATAAAATCCATCGGTTACTGATAACTGATCCACCACAAAGATGCATTCCAATTTGCGCAAATCTAATCGACACCTGATAAGGAAATTGACCAGAAACCGCGTCGAAACCTCCGACGATACGTTGGTTTTGATTTGCAGATGCAGTTGGTGTTGCTGTGTGAAGACATTAAATTTGGGATCATATAGTTTTTTTTTTATTACTTACCAATAAAACCACATAAAACAAGAGATAAGATAACAAACATGTTTAGTCTAAATTGATTTGAAAAGTAAAGCATCGCTAATAGATTTAAAAATGTAATCTAATCAATTAATGTTTTAAATGATAAGGATACAAATAACTCAGAAGTTCGTTCGTATTTTCAAAATTCAAATTTATTTTAATTAGAAAAAAAGTTGGCTGCACCGGGGATCCAACCCAGTATTCTTAGACTGAAAGTTTAGCGGGCGCCCAGTTTAGCATTCTTAACCCTAGACCAGAAGTTGTAGAGTCTTACAAGATTACCAAATTACTGGATCGCTACGAACTTACCTGTTGGGCATAAATTTCTCTTTCTCAATATAGTTAGCGATGAGTCAAGAATTTTTCTTTTACAAACGAGTAAAAGAAGTAAAAAGTCGTACAGTTTTCCTTCACAAGTATCGTAATAATATTTAATGACTTAAAAAATATTTATTTTATTAAATCAAATTTTAAAACAAAATATAACACAGGAATTTTTCTTCTCAGGATCGCACTCCGTCCGAACTATTTCTATCAACGTTCCAAAAAGGAAGGAACGGTTTGTTTGGCTTCCGTTAAGACGTCAGCCATAGCACTTTTCAAAGCAAAATTTCGTTTGCTGAAAAACGATGTGGAGACGCCTACATTACCCGCACGTCCGGTGCGTCCAATTCGATGAACGTACTCGTCGATATCGGATGGCAAATCAAAATTGATCACGTGTTTAACGTTAGGAATGTCGATTCCTCTCGAGGCAACGGCAGTAGCAACCAGGATCGTAGATTTTCCAGTACGGAAGCTCCTCAGAGCTTGCTCCCGGTCTATTTGCGAACGGTCGCCATGGATAGACGTAACGGAAAAACCTTGATTACGTAAATATTCCTGTAATCCCTCCGCACGTTTCTTCGTCTCAACAAATATAAGAGCGAGACATTCCGCCGAAGGCCGCAAATTTTCAGCAACTAAAACATTCATCAAAGATGATTTTTTATAATAGTCATCAACCCACACAACACTTTGAGTGATATTTTCCGTTATGGATCCAACACGACCGACGGTTAAAAAAATATGATTTTCCAAAAAGTCCTCTGCCAACCTTTGGATATTCGTTGGAAACGTGGCGGAGAACATGAGGGTTTGACGGTCTCCAGTTTTGGGAATTTTTGAATATTGTAAAATTTCGCGAATTTGAGGTTCGAACCCCATATCGAGCATCCGATCGGCTTCGTCTAGAACCAAATAACGACAGTATTCCAAACCAATTTTTCCACGATCGATTAAATCGGTCAAGCGACCTGGAGTGGCTACCAAAAATTGACATCCTTTCTCCAAATCTCGCAATTGATCTACGATTCTTGCGCCACCGTACGCGACAAACGGTCTCACGCGAGACCGATAAGCAAATTTTTTACTTTCTTCGAAGATTTGCGTAGCCAATTCACGGGTAGGAGCCAAAACCAAACCGAATGGCCTTTGTTTACCGTCATAATCACCATCTGCAGTTGTAGGTTCCCGAGGACCCTGTTCGTATATTTGGTTCAGGATTGGTATCAGAAAAGCGGCAGTTTTACCGGATCCAGTTTGGGCGCAAGCCATTATGTCTCGTTTGGCTAAAACGAAAGGAATCGCGTATTTTTGTACGGGGGTTGGAACTTCGTAACCGGCCAATCTGATATTATTACGAATTATTTCGGTGAACTTGACCTCGTCAAAGGATCTGATGTGCGGTGGAACGTCGGTTCCTTTGGCTTCCACGGGGATGTCGTCATATTTATTAAAATTAATTCCTGCACTTCTATTGCTGGAACCAAATAAATCTAATTCCATACGTTCGTTCTTTGGTAATTGAATCGTCCAATCTGGTTTGTAACTACCACTGGACCTTTCGGGTTCATTGTGCATTCTTTGGAAATTATTTCGGTTATAATTGCGGTTTGGGTTACTGACGTAGGACTTCTGTACAGGAATTCTGCGTTTTCCATTATCACTGCGATCATTTTGACGGAAGTTTTGGGAATTAATCATTGATTCACTTCGTGTTGGTTCGTTATGAACGCGATTGGTTTTACTACGAAATTGATCGTTAGGTTTTCCATTGTTCTCAGCGGTACGATCGTACCGATTACGGTAGGGGTTGTTTCCAGTGCGGCATTGGCCAAATTGACTCACTGGATTGCTGTTTCCAGGTACTTCACTTCTGCCATTATATTTATTCTGTGCGTTGCTGTTTTGGTAATTAGCTTTGGGATTCCTGTTTTCATTAGATGTAGCGGTATAACCACGGTTATAGTTATCGTTCGTTCGATTTTGATTTCTTTTTACTGATTCGTTCGAATCATTGTTATTCCATCTTTTAGGCAAAGTGGATGCGGAACAACCTAATCCATTGGTACTGTGCATGTTATTTGCAATTCCTGACATAATATTTAATTTTATGCTTTTCGATTGATATTGAAAGTTATACTTACTTATATAGTAAAAATTGTTTGGATTGGTAATATAAATCAAATTAACAGATTATCATTAGACCAGACACTATAATTGTCTAAAAATGTCGTAAATAAGTAAAATTACGATTAATCGATTTGGTCTTTAAAAAAATTAGAAAAAAAGTGGTTTAGAATCGAATTAGTTTAACTACTTAAACCATAAATATTACTAATGTAACGACGAAAACAAGATATTTCTGTTTGTCGATGGGGTATTTAATGTGTTCGAGGTAGGCTAGAAGATTTTTGTTTACATTTGAGTTCAAGTAGTTAGACTATGCCGATTTCAACCATTTTTATTTTTGTTTTTTAAGGCTTTTTATTCCTTAAATTGCTTTTCCGTTTAACCTTGTTTCCAAAAATTGTGATTTATGTTTAAACATCTGAAATCTCTTTAATCCAACTACGAAAAGACGCCACTTTGGTATGTATATCAGGATAACCATTTCCGCATAATCCAGGGAATGACGCGATACCATATTGTTCCTCGTTATATACCAAAGGATCTCCGGAATCGCCAATACATATAGCTTGCCCGGTACTGGAATAAGTGCATATATGTGTATCATACAATGTTACATATGGAAACCATTCTTGGCAAAGTTGTATGGGAATCGATTTTAAAATAACATATTGTAATGTATTGGATCTACCAGGGCTTTGAATAGTTTTTGATCCCCAACCAGAAACAGTAAAAGGTAAATCAGTCGATCCGGAAGAACTCGTCAATTTAACAGGTTTAACCAAATCAGAGTAAATAATTTGACCGTCTACTCGTATTAAACCTATGTCGTTATTCCAAAACAACTCTTTGTCGTGATCAGGATGTCCAACTTTATAGAGAACTTTATAAGTTGTTCCTCCACTATTTAAGTAAATTGATCCAACCACAACTCTAATTGCCCAAGGAGAATATGCCTGCAATAAAGAACCAGTTATCTACTTGTTATACGAATTTGTTCGTTTGGTGTTTATACTGTTGCACACAAAGCGGTTGTTAAAATCCACTGATTGCTGATTATTGATCCACCACAAAGGTGTAGCCCCACTAAGGCAATTTTAATCGACACCTGATATGGGAATTGCCCAGGATACGCATCAAAACCCCCAACAATGCGTTGATTGTTGTCTGTAGTTGCGATTGGTGTTGCTGTAAAAGGAATTACTTTTAGTTTTATTAACAGAAAATATGTAAAACTTACCAACAACGCCATATAAAACTAGAGATAAGATAAACAACCGTAACATGGTTAACTTCAAAGTTGCATTTGAGCAAAGTATTAGACTTTGTATATTTTTAAAAAAAATATCTAATCTAATCAAAAAAAATATCTAAAAAAAAAATATCTAAAAAATATCTAATCAAATTGTAATGGATTTTATTTTTCCAAGTGGTTCGGTGATTTACAGGATGGATGATATAGAAAGTGGAAGTTTAATAGGATTTGTTCTTCTTCAGAAATCTCAAGTTAGTGTTGATCACGAAACTTTGCTGTAATATTCAAGCACGTTCCCATAGGGGGACCTCCCCCCCCAATATTTTTGACAAAAGTTGCAAAAAATGTTGCACTGTACTGGTTTTAGCGAATATTTTCTATTACTAATTTAACTATGCTACTCTTTCTTATTTTATCTTTTGTCTTATGTGGCGTTAGTGATGAGTCATAAAGGATGCAGTCATGCTGCAGGTTGTACAGATGTAAGGAAGATTGATAAAGAAATTGGCCATCATATGCATCAAATCCTGCTAGTAATCGGTATTGCTGTAAAAATAAAAAACCTCTGTCAAGGTCAGTTTTCTCCAAAAATATAATTACATTCTCAGGAACAACTGTATAAAGCTAGAGAAAGAGTTAACCTAAAGTTAACAGAAATATTAAGCTAATCTTGAGTTAACTACTTGAAGACGGTTAATGCCAGAATAAGGGTTTTATCGGGAGTTAATTGTTTTTTTTTCGACAAAAATTTTCTAAATTCCTTGCATCAGCTTCAACAAAATTGTAATTAATTATTAGGTTATCTTATCAGAATAGTCTAGTATAATTTAAAACACATTGCTAAGCAATAATGATAAGCATATTGATAAGCATGCATAACATTATATTGCAACAAATATTACAATTTAACTACTCAAGTCACCAAATAACAATTTAAATGTAAACAATTAAATCTAAATTTGTAAAGCCGCATGCGTATCCCAACTTTAACTAAATGACCAACTTACTAATCTTACGCGTGCGACGCAGAAGTCACAGTTAACACTGAGGAGTCAACCACCTTTTTCCAAAAATCTATATTACCTAATAAACTCATCCCATCAGGTGCTAATAACCAGGTAGGCGTTGAATTAAAAAATATATGGCATAATTGATATTACTCAACTATTTTCATAGAAAACAATTTTAGAAACGATTGGTTATTATTAATCATCAATTCCAATAAAATCGAAAAAGTAAGAAGCTAACTTCACAAAGGTTCCCTGCGCGGGCGCCAAATGTAGCGAAGCAACTTGAAGCTTTTCGATAAAAACGGGGCGAGTCATACTTTTTATCAAAATATTTTATCCATATTGCTGCATAAAAAGTAAGAATAAAAATTTTTGAATTTTCAATTTATTAAACTTATAAAGTAAATTTCTTCATCACATGGATGGTATAGATAGAAATAGAAAGACAGATCCCTGGCTTATCAACCGGCGGAAAAATTAAAAATTGATTTTGTATTGACACTTTAAAATTAAGAATATTTATGTATTGGTGACATCTTTTATCCAATCTCGGTAAGATGCTACGCGTGTATGGACGTCTGGTAGTAAGAACGCGCAATACATTGTTATAGATGCAACGGCATGCTGTTCTCCATTATATACTAACGGACTTCCGGCATCGTTATGACAAAGGCCTTGTCTGGTGGGATTGAACTTTCCAGTGCACAAATGTGTATCTACAAATAATGGAAAAGTTCTTTTGCATTGAGCTTTAGATTTCGCTTTCAAAGTGACGAATCGTAAAATATTGGATGGAGTTGGGTCCCAAAATGTTGGGGAACCCCAACTGGATACGGTAAGAGGTAAATCGACTAGAGTGTCACCACCAAATAATGCAATAGGTTTTACAAAATTATTAAAAGTGATTTTTCCGTTGACTCTAATTAAGCCTATGTCATCTCTAGTATTATTGTCGTTGGAACCTGGATATTCGACTATAAACAGAGCTGTATGGGTTGTACCTCCATTGTCAAGATATATGGAACCCACTACAACTCTCAAGTCGACAAGTTTCACATGTCTGTAAAATAAAAAAGGTTATTTGGTTTTATAATGTTAGAAGAATAATGAACCTTAAACAGGTTCCGGACGTTAGAATCCATTGGTTGCTAATAATCGATCCACTACAAAAATATTCCATTGATTGATTTCGAATAGAAGCTTGGTATGGAAATTGACGTGGAGATGCATCAAATCCGCCGACGATTCTTTGATTATTATCATTTGTAATACTAATCGGTGTTGCTATAAAAAAGGAAAAATTCCTTTGAAATATTCAAAAATAATTTTAAATTAATAAAAAAACTTGAAAGGATTAACGAGTTTCTCATTAGTATTGAATGGATTAACGAGAACGGGAGGTACAGAAAACAAAATACGTTGACCGACAAAAATTTAATGTAAATTAATCCACTTAAATAAAATAAAATGTCGATTTGAAAAGTAAAAAAATTAATATAATAAAAATAATAAAAAAAGTATAAATATAAAAATAATATATAAATAGGAATTTTATATATTCCCTAAACAAAATTTTTTTTACATTATAAACTATGTAGTATTTAAAGGTATAGTACAAAAAGTAGTATATTTACCGGTTACACCGTAAAGTACAAGAGTTAGTATGAAAAAATAATTCATTTTAGTGTCGTATACGGCTGGACCTCTATGTAGGTATATGTTTGCAACATTAAACAATAATTATAATTTCTAACATGTAATACCTAAAAAGTATTTTTGGGTAGGGGAGCCCGGGGACAATTCTAAAACATAAAACAAACACATATTTAAATACTATTTTTTCAAATTTTGCGCAAAATATTACCAATTGTAAATTCTGGGACATTTCGTGTAGTTTAGCTTTTATTATCTGTCATCCCGAAAATATTTATTATTGAAACATCTGTTGGGGGGGGGGGGCAAATATATATATTTAATTATGAAATTGCATATAACAAGAAAAATTTAAATGTAAATTTTTAAATTCTCCCCGGTTTTCCTATTTTGATAAAATATAATCTAATGAAAATTAATCAGTAGGTTTATTATTATGTAAGCAATAATATTTTTTATTAAACTTATAATTTGAAAGATTAGAATTAAGTATAATATCAAGTGCCCAAATCACGATAATACGTAGACTTTGGGACTTTTCGCAGTCATTTTTGTAATTTTAAATTATTTAATTTAATTAAATATTCAATTATTTAATTAATTTTTAAATTTAAGAAAAAGTATTTTATTTTATGTAAAACCCCGGGCGAAGCCGGGTATTCAGCTAGGTTACATTATAAAATAAAAATTTTCAAAATATACAATAATTACTAAATAGCAATGAGACTGTTGATACAATTTTTAAATAAATCCAAATTCTAAAAAATTGTAAAATGGGTAAGTTTAAATTTACAAGATAACTTTGTCCATATGTTGCCGTATCGAATTTATTTTATATTTGTTTTTAATTTTAATTTCAAATATTATCGATTTACTATTTAAACCAATTATCATTATTATTATTATTTCAAATTATCCAATTTTAACTTATCTCTAAATTCCAAAAATTGTCCAAAATTTGGGTCAATTTTCAAATCGAAAGAATTATAATAACGCAAGCTTAATCAAAACATTTTTATTGGCAAAAATATCAAAACTCAAAATTAAATCGCAATTCAAAACTCAGAGACTACTTAGCCGTAAAAAACCTGAATTCCCCCTAGTTGGTCTACCCACTTAGGTAATCTCACCTCGGGGTATATTAGTAGAGGGGCTAAAGTGGGGCTAGGACACTTTTACATTTTAAATACAAAGCTTTACAATTGTCTCCGGCTTCCCTAATTTGGTATAAAATAATCTATTCATTAATTAATTACGAACTCATCTAGCGTCATGGTACTGCAAGCGGAGAACTACAGAATTACAAAAGAAAACCTAAATAGTTTTTGGGATCACTCCTCAGAATTAGTGCAAAAACTAATGCACAGTTTCTATTGCTCGATTTTATTGCCAAGTAATAAATAAAACAGGTAAAAATAATAAAAATAATTCGAATTTTATTGTTTAATTAATCTATTAATTTTTAAATTATTTTAATAACATTAAAAAATTAGATACTAAATTTTCGACGCCGAAATATATAGGATGACGACGAAATGCTCTAGAGTGGAGTTCTGGGACCTATTCATTTTGGTTAGTACTTTGTATATAACCAAATCATGGTTAGCTAACCAAAAGGAAATTCAAGCTATCTGGCTGCTGGACTTATGTTCACTTAAAGTTAGCAATAAAATATTTAAAATTTAATAAAAAAACGTAATGAAGTACTGTGATAAGCAATTAATCAAATTAAAAATAAAAACAAAAACAAAAAATTTAATAATAAATTGCAAAAGATTGCGTACTTCAATTACCTATCTAAAATTAATCTACTTAATATAATAAATATTTTTATAAAATAAAGGCGGAAAGTCGCAATTACTTTCTAGTATTTACTATAATTATTTATAATTGCAGATTTGAAAGATAAGATTAGAATTTCGAGTATTATTTACAATTAATAATTATTATTGGTGTAAATAGTGAAATTTTGAAAATTAAATGCAATAGAAAGTCACTATGAAGTTTTCTTGTGTCGACATTATTAATTAGGAGTTCGAATATTGGTCAAATAGCTATTTAACATCTACGAATACCTAGTTACGATTTATCGCGAATTAGTGCACGATCTTTTATGTTTTTGATTTTATGGAACAATTTCATATTTGTATCGGCCATCCAATTTAAATTTAAATTATTTTTTATTATTAGGTTAAATTAAATAAAAATTTGTGACCATAAATTTGCACATAAAAAAAGAAGACAAAGAAAAGGACCTGTGTTAGCTCCGTGGTGCTCGGAAAACCTCTAAATTTTTCGACTTATTTCAGTTTTTGTCGCGAAACTCGTAAAAGGATGCTTCCTACGGAAAAAGGTACTTCCTTCTTTTTTAAAGCTGTGAACATTTTCTACAATTTGAGTCTAACCCCAATTTTTTAGGTTCAATAATTCCCAAGATATAATTATATCTATAAATGGTATAATCTGAATAAAAAAAGACAAAAATTACCTTAGTCAACGAATTTCTAAATAATTAGAGAAATTAATTTTTTTTATTATTATTAAATATTTTTTAATTAGGCACTTAAATTTTATGTACCGAAACGGTACTGTAAATTTCTAGATATTCCGTTCATAAAAAATCAACACATAATATGTACATAAATGATACACCAATTCAGTAACGGCATAATGGGCAAATCAATGCCGTACCGTTACGAAAATACCTGTACCGTATATGTACCTAAATGATACATTGAAAGAATAACGGCAAAATGGGCAAATCAATGCCGTACCGTTATGAAAATACCTGTGCTGTATATGTACCTAAATGATACATCGAAAGAGTAACGGCAAAATGGGCAAATCAATGCCGTACCGTTATGAAAATACCTGTACCGTATATGTACCTAAATGATACATTGAAAGAGTAAGGGCAAAATGGGCAAATCAATGCCGTACCGTTATGAAAATACCTGTGCGGTATATGTACCTAAATGATACATCGAAAGAGTAACGGCAAAATTGGCAAATCAATGCCGTACCGTTATGAAAATACCTGTACCGTATATGTACCTAAATGATACATCACAACAGTAACGGAAAAATGGGCAAATCAATGCCGTACCGTTATGAAAATATCTGTACCGTATATGTACCTAAATGATACATCACAACAGTAACGGAAAAATGGGCAAATCAATGCCGTACCGTTATGAAAATATCTGTACCGTATATGTACCTAAATGATACATCACAACAGTAACGGAAAAATGGGCAAATCAATGCCGCACCATTACGAAAATACCTACACCGTATATGTACATAAATGATACCTCAAAACAGTAACGGAAAAATGGGCAAATCAATGCCGCACCATTACGAAAATACCTACACCGTATATGTACATAAATGATACCTCAAAACAGTAACGGAAAAATGGGCAAATCAATGCCGCATCGTTATGTTAATATCGGTACCGTATATTTACATTTTTGACGGCTTTGTGCTGCTTGGGAAGACTTCAAAAATTAAATTTTTTTGTTGTCTGTCGGGCTAAATATTTTTCTTGAGGCGCTTTGATGAGTGTAGACTCTTTAAAAATGACATCGCTGCAAGAATAGGCAGCATAACGACCCAGTCTTTCAGCAGCTTTGGTTTTTCCGAAAAACAAAATCCAATTTTTGAGGTCCTGTATCTTGGGATCTATTGGACCTAAAAAATTGGGGGTAGGCTCAAATTATAGGAAATATTCACAGCTTCAAAAAAGGATAAAATTACCAGTTCTAAGCCCATGCTCCTGATCTACTGGACCAGAAGTCGTGTATGACTTCGTTCACTGCCACAACCAGATCTTCCTTTGTCTTTGCTTGAGCCGGTGGAACCCGATTAATTCCACACCCTCAGGCAAGAGAATGCGCAGGACCCGTCGTACAGTATATTCTACAGCAAAGGGTCCAAGAACCGACCCCTGCGGAACACCGTTTGTCATGCTTCTACGGCCGGTGTTTATTTCCTCCCTCACTGTGTGGGACAATTATGAATTTTATTGATAAAGAGAATTATTATATTTCATTCATTGACCACGTGAGAAACGATAAAAAGACAACCTATACACCTAATGTACATTATGACAAATAAAACAATTGTAAACAAAAGGATTGAACTCTTTAGTGACTCTCAAGCGTTAGGCAGAGGAAGTATTGCGACTGAGTTGGTGGTGTCGAGGGTAGTATTTGTACACAACGTGAAGTTGCTGGTATTAGATAATACAGTACTTCAGGGCTTAGGTGGTTACAAAACTACTCCTTAATTTAAAATTTTTTTTTATAAAAATTTGCATTATTTTAAGTTACAGTTATGCATTTTGTTTCTCAATTTGGTGATGATACACTCCTTGGATCTACTGTAGAGTCTTCATTCCCTTGACCACCAGACTGTTCATCTTTATCTTCTACCAGATTGGTGATTTGATCGCCAATATTGCTAATTATGTTTGTGGCCGCTTTAACAACAGAACCTTGAGTGCCGACAGGAAGGCAATTTTTCTGAGAAACAAATGATAAAGAGAACGGATCCACGTTGTTGCTTGAGAGGCGGGTGCGGATCTAAAACACATTTTTTAGTGCTGCCCAATTAACTCGAAGGAAACGTACTAAATCGACATAATCCATATTCAAATGGGGAGTCCTGGATAAAATTTCGGCTGACCAGCTATGCACTAGTCTCAAATACGGCTTGCACGTAAATATGCCCAAATAATGATTATAGTCTGTTATAAAAACAGTTAATTTTGTGGTTCCAATTACTAAAAAAAATTATTCCGTAAGGTTTACTTATCTGATACCGTATAATCAAGGTATCACTTACTATATGGAATGTGCAAATCCATAACTCCAGGAACGTTACTGTCTGGTACAGTCAGTTTTTCGGTACTCCGGTGTTCATGATAAAGTGCAGAGAATAAAGTTTTGTGCTGTTCTATTTCGGTAAGTACATATTGGCCACCGACGTCCTCGGTATCTTTGGTTATATTATAAATAAGGCAAGATTCCGAAGAGGAAGTTTTTTGAATACTGTACCATATACCCAGCAACTAAAAATTAGGTCATCTCAATTAATTTAAAAAAATTTTTAATTTAAACTTACATTATTCATGTTTAAATCTGGAACTGGTTCGACGTAAGGGCAACTGCTCAAACTTGTATCGGCCGTGCATTTTTGTGTTACCACGGCGATGGTAGCGCAAAAAACAAAAGAAGCAAACAAGTGATAGTTTCTGTGCATTGTGCAGCTGATAAAATGACTCGAAAAACGAGAGAAACTATTTATATGCAAAGATAATTGATAGAAGTGAAGAAAAGGTTATCGCATTGAACTAATTAACTTTATTATTTAAGACATAATATTATTAATCATATATGTAATTAGTTACCGAATCAATGATCAAGGTCTCATATGAATTACTAATAATTAAAAATATCTGCGATTTACTCAATTTTTAAGAAAAAATCTATTGGACCCACGATCGGTTAATCATTTCGATTCGCACTATCGCTGATGCAATTAAAACCAGACAATGTTTTTAAGGAAAAAAACAAGAAACTGACTAAATACAGTTTTACAATTAGAGGTAGCAGAACTCCCGACCATTTCAGTTCACCAATTTAGAAGGCCTCTCGTCAAGACCTCCATGGCCAAAGAAATCTTCAGTATTCCTAGAATACTCCAGGCGAGAAAGCGAACTCAACGCATCTTTACCCCAACCATACACATGCATAGATCATCATACTCGTGCATAGACTAGCTGGAGCTACAAACTGGAAAATCTCCCTTGAAAGAATTCTTCAGTCTGGCAGTTGGTCAAATCCTTCAAAAAAGGACAATCCTTTCACCATTTGACATAGAGAGTCTTCCAGGACTCGAACTATTGTTCTACGCATACGTGGTAACAGGGCCACCACAAATTCCTATCGACATCTTACGCAGACGACACCGCATATATCGTGAACCAACTCAACAGGCATACTATCAAGAAAGTTATGTAACAATCGGTGACGGCGAAGTGGCATGGGCGAAATGTCTTAGACCGCCAAAAGAACAATATTGTATTCAAAAAGCATAAGCCATTATAAACTGGGAGATCATTTAAAGGGTCGGAACTAAATTTATTAAATGGAAGCAATAAAAAAAAATGTGACTATATCAGAGTGATTATCATAATAAGTAATTTGGCAATATTTATTGCCCACAACCTTTTTGACAATTTAAATTGATTAGAGTATCCAGTTGGTCTCGTGGATGATAAACAAAAAGTTTAAGCATCGTTAAAAGAGAATTAACTAATTGAACTATTAGGTAATTCCCGTTAATACATTAAACCACTGCGTCGATGGTTTCGATTGGACAAGCTGTTAACAAAAAAAATCAGTTCATCGTACCTCCGCTACTTAATTCAATTGTGTCGTCTGTTCAGTGTGTTTGTGTTAAAATGTTGAAGAAAATATTTTGTTTCTTTTCCGTAGTATTCCTTCTCGGCGAAATCGATGGACACGCCTCCAATTTGGACAATTGCCCAACCGTCAAGCCAATGACTGATTTTGATATTAAAGAGGTAAATTTGGTTTTGAAATGTTTAAAACGTAAATCTTTTTTTGTTCGGTTCAGATGTTGGGCGTTTGGTACGTCATGCAAAGGACGTCCACGGAAACCGCTTGCATCCATTACAACATCTCCAAACTGGAGAAACCAAACCATTACAACTTGGAACAAGTGAACCTCGATTTTGTTCCAGTAAAACGCGAACATCGCCATACTGGAGAATTAATCGTTCCTAATCCGGCCGTACCGGGAAAAATGAAAATTATTTTTCCATTAAGTAATTGAGCGTTTATGCTTGTAGTCTACTTTTTACTACGTCATTGTTTTAGATGAAACCGAAAATGCGTCATTCGTCGTCTTTATGACCGATTATAGCAATTACGCCGGAATATTCACTTGCCAAGAAGTTGGACACAAACAATCGGTCGTTATTTTATCACGAACCAGAGTTATACCTACGATGTACGTCAGCAAAGTAAGACCCCATCGTTGTTAAATCTTTCTAATCTTTTCACGTGGTTTTATTTTTAGATTCGTGCGCATTTAGAGAAGGATCTCATCGATCCACCCGATCTCTCTTTAATTTCTCATACGTACTGCACAAAGGATTATAATGGACCGGAAGAATACTACGTTTATTCCGACGATTACACTTTGTCATCGCACAAGATGCTGAGCGGATACAGAAACGCGAGGAGAGCGGAAGAAACAATCGAAGATGGAGTTTATTCACCGGATGGTATAAAAAAGTTTTCGATAGCGTCACAAAAGATGACGGAGACGCTTAATAAAGAGGTTCACGACGTGAAGACGCTGCAAAATGCTCACGTGCACGAACCAACCGCCCCCAGTCGAACGTTACAGATTATCACGAAAACTCCAAGCACGGAGAGCAGTCGCACCATATACACAAGTTTTGCAAACGATAACGAATGAATAATTTTCGTGAAGAAGTCGAAAACCAAATTTTATTTCATAAATATTAAATAGTAATAAGTATTTTTGTCTATTTCTTTCGCCTTATTTTTAAATTTTTTATTTTTTATTTTCTTTATGATTAGTATTATTTATTTACGATACTACAAATGTTCTTGACTTTTTTTAGGATATCAATATATTCTACTACTAGTATGTATTATTATAAAAAAATTATTACAGAAATTACAGAAAAGTTAACTTTTCATTTGTCAGTTTAGTTTAGAAATATTCTTTTTTCCACACTAGTGACGAAAAATAAATTGATGGTCCGATGATAGATATATAAATACATTAGTTCCTTTAGCTGATACATAATAAAAAAAAATAATAAAAAAAAAATATGGTGTTGCAGTTGCAGAACCTGGACAAACCAGAAGTCACCGGAATTCGACCGTAAATAAAAAACTAACAAAAACAGATTTTTGCAAACCTAAAAGTATTTCCAGAAATACCCTAAATATGGGATTTCAGTTGGGATTAAGATTGCGGACGGAGTACTTTTCCACCGATGGTTGATATTTAAACGTAGAGCAGTGTACTATTCCACCGATTAAGGCCAGGGTAGCTTATGAAGTATTAGTAGGAGTACAATGGAGCGATTATATAACCTACATAACCGATCCGTATCTTCGCGCGAATATTTTCTTTTTGCGGACAATTTCGCTAAAGCAAAATCATAAACTAACACTAACCTACGTAAATCTAAACAGTAATTTGGGACGAAATTCTTGGTGTCAAAATTACCGGGACCAAATTACCTGAAGATAAAATCATCTGGTGACCAAATTACCGGAGGTGAAATTACCAGGGGTTCAAATTACCGGCTACGGTATTCATGAATTTAAATATATTACTCAAGAAACAGGTTGCTTTTGGTACCTCGCGAAAATGCACCTTAAATATTAAAAGTTGATGAAAATGACTTACCAATAACCCCACAAAAATATCTAACCTAAACAATGTCACGTTTAATAATGACGTAATCCAAAACAACCGCGTTCGCTTTTTTTGAAACTTTTGACAACTGCAAGCGCCATCTCTTCATATTCGCGAAAAGTACGTATGTAAGCACAACGACCCAAATAAACGAACAGCTGGTAAATATAATCAACTTGGTGAAAATGTAAACATTTAAAAAAATTACTTATGTAATTTTTATGGTCATAATTCCAGTTTTACATCTACATAATCCCGTTGGAAATGCAAAACAATTCGCGGCAATCTCTTAATTTATTTTATGAGATTGGTACTTAACTTGGATTTGTTTTTTAACCTAAAAGAACTTTCTAGCAAGCAATTCACTGTGATATATGATTAAGCAACGTTTGAAATGGCATCAACAAATTGGAGGAGCTCCATGCAGAAACCGGTTAAGAGAATCAAAGGAGATGAAGAAGAATTTAGGATGGATATAGTTTCAAATTTACCAATTGAAATAGCCCAGCTCATTTTAATGTATTTACCACCGGACGATGCAGTCAATGCTTGGAGGAGCAACAGAAGCTGGAAAAACCTCATGAACAATAATTACTTTTGGGAAGTGAAATGTATATCAGACAAATACTACGAACTGAAAGATGAAAATAAGACAGAAGTTTATAATAGTTTCATCGAGAAGTTTAGTTACTGGCAGGTAAATATATTTATACTCAGAAGCTGGAGTTGTAAAATCTATAATTATGTTTTTATTACAGGGCGTCTATATGTATAATCAAAGATTAGAATATAATTGGAAGACTAACGCTTACAGGAAGGTGAATATTCCCCACGTAAATCACTATCACAGACTGCATTTTTTTGACGATAACATGTTGATTGCAAGTACTACACGAAATTTGATAAGAGTTATCGATTCTTCTACTGGCAAGGTAAAGTAATAATTTGGTTTTACATTTTGTATATATAATATATTTTTTTTAGATTAACTCTTGGTTTTCTTGCTGGACCGAAGGGCGAATTGTTAAAGTTATTAAACGAGGAAACTTTTTGTTGGCTTATAGTACAAATAATTGCCTGAAGGTGTGGGACACTGAAAGTAAAATGTGCGTATTGGACATGGAATTAATTGCTAGAGTGCTTGCCTCAGATATCTTCCAAAATTTGTGAGTATTTGTATTTATTTTTTATTTTGATTTCCATGATTAATATTAATTTTTCAGGCTCGTATTAGGATATGACAATGGTAAATTTAGTATTTTAAATGTTGAAAGTGGATTGGTTGTTTACGAAGACAATGGTAACCCCGTTAGATGTATATCGTTTTACAATGATGTTATTTTTACCGGAAGCCTTAATGGTCATATTCAGGGTATACAAATAGGTACAGAATGTAAAAAGGTTTATTCTTTTGTCTGTTGTCGCAACGTACCTATTCTCAAAATGATTATAGTAAGTATTAATGAAATATGGTGTAATCAACTAATACAGGTACAATTTTTTCTTTTAGACGAATAAGGGATACATGATTAATTTTAGCGAAGCTGGTACTATTTGCATATATAAATTGTATAACCCAGAAAAATTACATACAATATATGCTCATTTCAGTATACCATTCTTTTTAACATACGAAGATCAGTTCTTCTGCATAGGACCAGATGAAACTTCCATTGAAGTATGGAATTTTGTTACGGGGCAACGATTATTACGTATAGGTAAGAGATTTTTAAATTTATAGCTTCAAGACATTTAATAGTATATTATTTTCAGATAACAGAGTACCCATAACATTTGTAAGAACAAATGGTACTCAAGTACTTATTTGTTCCGGACATGATAATTCGATAAAAATGTGGTGTTTGAACACGGGGAGATTCATATCAAGAATCAAAATGAAACTACGTTTACATGATGTTCGAGGTATATTTTTTACAAAAACCAAATTAGTTTATTTTGGCTGGTCCGTTGTTAAGCAAAATTCTATTGGTGTTATGTGTATCCATAATTATGAATTTTAATAAATGTTTTTGTATATTTTTAAAACTGACTGTCAATCATCGTTTCCAAAATATTTCTCAAATTTTGTGTGCGGTCTACCTCAAAAAGTAACAGAAATTTTGTTAACCAAATTTCGTATTTAGTACTTGTTGTTGAGACTTGGAGCTGAATTTTTTTTTATATATTATTTTTAAATGAAAATTTAATCATATTTCTTAAAATTTTGGTGAATTTTTAACCGTTTTACGGTTCCAGAAGCTAAAACTAACTTTTTATAATATCAAAAACTACTAATTGGAAGTTTAAACTGAAATTTCTTTATTTAGTACTTTAATAGTTGAAATCAGTTCACGGAAACTTGAAAAATTAATTTAAAAAAAGCAAAAGCAACGGTGGTCTCCATAAAATAGGCTATCAAAGCCAATAAGCCATGTGCAGAACAAGAGTCGGCCACATGCTGATCAAACCGGAAGAGGGTCAAGAAGCACAAGATCTAAAAAAGAAACTAGCCGGTAGCCTGTAAAAACTTTTAAACCACTGTCGGGAAACAAAAAAGTATTTGTCATAAGAGACATAAAAGAAGATGCAACAGAGGCAAATTTATTGAAATAAATATTTGGTTAAGTCATTTACAGAATACGAAAGCTGCATCTGCCCCATGGCTTTGCTCACTCGTAAAAGTCTCGTGAGACGTGACCCTGGGTATGTTACACCTAAGAATTTTCCTCTCCTTCACCGCAAAAGAAAAGGTTGCACAACCTGGACAATGTAGAAAATTCCAAGAAAACATTTTAATTTTTGATTTAATTGAATGGGGCCCTTTTGGAAATAAAACATATATTCAGGTTCATTAATTTAATTTTACATATATAATAAAGTAAACTGTACATTTATCAATACAAATGTTTAAACATTTTAAATCTAAATTTTTAACCACATTTGAAACGCTTACAAATAATAATATAAAAATTTCAAAAAGAAACGCGCACCTCGATCCAACAGTCAACCATATTTATTTAAACGCATAAATAGCAATTTACAAGCAAAGAATAATTAACCTAAATAAAACGACAACTTCGATAAAGATAATTTCATAAAATTAAATATTTTAAGTCGATTCAGGGAACTTCGGTTTAATGGAGCGGTCCAAGTTATGAAAATATGGATGAGATACAACTTTTTTAGCAGAGATTCGTTTTGCTGGATCGTAAACTAGCATTTGTGTTAGAAGAGAGAGCCCATCTTCGTTTAAGTTTTTTACTTGAGACGGTAAATTGTAATTCGTCCAATTGGGGAATGTCGCCTTATAATCTGGTAGGGTCGAAACGCCGGGCCAGTTCTCTTCGGTAGGTGTTTTTAATACTCGAAAAATTCTGAACAACTGATCGATTTCGGAATCGCCTTGGAATAAGGGGCGTTTCATGGCCATTTCGGAAAATATACAGCCCATAGACCAAATATCAATGGGGCACGAATAACGAGACGATCCTAATAATACCTCTGGAGCTCGGTACCACAAAGTGACTACTTCGTGAGTGTAAACTCGAACAGGGACACCAAACGCACGTCCTAATCCAAAGTCGGCTACCTGAAAAATTCAGGTCTTAAACTTTTCGCTCTTTACAGGTTTGGTTAAATTTTACCTTAATGAGACCGTCGGCGCTGATCAGCAAATTTTGAGGTTTCAAGTCACGATGCAACACCCTACGCTGGTGACAAAATAATATGGCTTGATTCATTTGATACAGGTAACTCTTAACCAATTTTGGATCCATATACGACCCACTCTCAATTGTATCGATGTATTTCTTGAGATCCATCGAGAGATATTCAAAAATTAGATACAGCCTGAAATACCCTTGCACTATTAGTATTTATAATCCAACCGTTAAGTTGTTGGAAGAATAAAGAGTTCTCGCTTACCCAACCAAAGCTGGCTGCGAAGACAAAAAGAGTTTCAAACAAAGTTACGTTTACTTTAATATACAGCCAGACCCATAGGGGCTTAATGCATATTGTATGTCACTATAGGTCTGTCTAAATGTGTTAATTTAAAATCCAAAGCTACATAAACCGCCACCAAATAATGAAAAATATTACTACCTCGACTCTTCCATAAGAATATCCTCAAGCGTGACGATATTAGGATGACGAAGTTCCTTTAACAAAGAAATTTCACGAATGGCAGTTGAAGGTACGCCCTCGTCTTGTGACTCAAGTCTAAAGCAGAAAATTATCAAAACCACGTCAACTTCAAGGGGATAAACTTACCTGATTTTCTTCATGGCCACTAACTGGCCAGTTTTTTTGTTTCGGCCTTTGTAAACCACACCGTAGGTGCCTTCGCCGATCTTTTCCATTTTCGTGAAATCCTCCATGGTCCAAACTTTGTGATTTCACTAAAATTTAATACAGGATTCAATTACATTTTTTAAATTTTAACGGTCAAAACCGTCATTTTGCGATAACACACAAAATCTTCTAAAATAAGAACAATTCGATTGGAATGTTCATTTCACCGCATCGAAGTAAATTTTAGGGCGGTTTTAACCCCTAACATAAAACGGAAGTTTGTAACCGGCAAATAACCACAATTTCGCGGGAGAGTCGGTAATTTTGTTTAGCTAACGCTTAACCTTGTTTACGAAGCTTAATTAACGTATAAATTGTACTTACATAATTCTAAAATACACAAATAATTCAAATTAAGTTCATAAACCCTAACGAACACCCACTCGACAAAATGGAGGGATAAATTTCGTTGACACTGGATTTAAAATTGAAATACTACCAATCGCTTGTTTGTTTTTTTTCCCAACAAGTACAAGTACAAAATGTGTTTTTATCTTTGTTTGATTCTTATATTTTTACTTGCTTTCTCTCTCTTCTTAAATATAAAGGGGAACTGACATGTGCAGTACCATAGATTATAAAATCAGTATAGATGTGCTAAGCAAATTTTATAAACAAAAATCGCGAAACATTAAGAGGAAATCATGCAGCGACAATCTGAAGAAAATGTCAATTTTTCAGAAAAATAACTGCGGAAAATAGCATACAAAATTTTCAGACCCTAAAAATTTTTTTTTTTAAATTGTAATTGATGATTTTGCAGCTTTGAAATTTTCAGGATCAGACCGCATGAGACGACAGGGAATTCCCAGAGAAATCTGCTGTACAAGTAAAGGGAAACATGAGAAAATTTGATAAAATTTAGAAATTATATTGCTTTTTCCAATGAATAAAGAAAATTTAATACACAAAAATTTCACTTGAATTTTCAAAATCAAATTCCCAGACTTTCCTCGACAAAGAATAAGCATTTTCTGACATTTCTATAAATCGGAAGATAAAAAATTCTATTGTTTTCTGACTGAAAATTTAATTTTCCTGACTTGGCTCTAAAAATGAGAAATTTCCTGATGAGTAGGAACTCCACCTTTCTATTCTATTCCTTTCGTATATTACAATCAATGGTAATTTGCAAATTAATAATTGCCACATGTAGCGACAGATGTCCGATTGTGAATTTTAGCGGGAAACTAATTAGCATGAATTAAAATTATAAAAATATGTAAAAATAATGAATTAACATTGTAATATTTCACATCTAATTGAAATTCAGACTACGAGGTCTGCTGTTTCAATTATACAAAATTTTCTATAAAAATATTTGCTTTTAAATTAGGATTTAGGAAAAAGGAGGATAGTTCATATCGAGGGGTAAGTCACGGTCAAAAATCGTGTACATCAGACTTTCCGGGACTTCTTACAAGCTGTACACCAGACTTCCCGGTTGATTTACCCCTCGGTTCATATTTTAATAATAATAAAAATAGACTAACTAAATTAATTAAGTTCTTTATTAATTTGTATCAAAGTGGTTACAAATTTAAGTAATTAAATTAATGAACTTTGATTATTAGAATCCTTACTATGTATTAAATTAAGTGGAAAAACAGCACAAAAATTAAAATAAGCAAATACGAAAAACCGAGAAAAAGTTTCTTTTTGAAGAAATTTTTTAACCTTTTAAACTGCTCATTCCTGCCCTCATAATTTCATCGACTAGAAGTAAATTACTGGCAATAATGGAACAGGAATTAATAATTTGCTTTTTCACCACATAATTATCATAAATTCCTTCAGTGACGGGATTAATGGGGTCGCCTGTAACCACATTTACACCTACTGGTTCGGGACTTAATCGAGATTGCTCTTGAAGTTTTACAAGAGTATCTTGTGCGTCATAACCTGAATTGGTCGCCAATACCTTAGGTATGATTAATAAAGCTTCGGCATAAGCGGCAATACCTAATCTTGCCTTTCCTTTCACGGTGTCTTTGTATGTCATTAATTCGTTGTGAGCGGTGATTTCAAATGCTCCTGCACCTGGAATCAAGGCTTTGTCTTCGATAGCGTTGTTGATGGCTCTGAGACCGTCGCGAATTGCATCCTTAATTTGACACAAGGTGTGCTTGTTGGGTGCTTTCATTAAGATCGTAACTGACTGAGGAACTTGACAATCTTCCACAAAAGTAAATTTGTTTTCGCCTAGGACATGTTCGTAAACGAGTCCGGCATACCCCAAATGAGATTCGTGTAAGTCTTCCAAATGATTCATCGCCACACCTCCACAAGCCAACGCTAAACGTTCCATGTTACGTCTCTTGGCGCGCCTCAACGCGATTATACCTTCTTTAGCCAGCATATCCAGACTCATTGGATCGATACCTTTCTGATTGATAACCACGAATGACTTATCCGTTCCGTCGCAGAGTTTCTTCTTGAGTGCGATAACCTTCTTCACACGATCTTCGATAAATGCACGTTCAGCGGCCACGAGTTTCTCACGTTCTTCAGAAGTTTTGTAGAAGAAACCGGAATTGACTTCACTCTTTTCGTATTCCATGCTAATGTTGCATGTCAGAATGTATGCATTCTTCAAGCATTTCGGCATGTCGGGGTGACGAGAGCCGTGATCTAATACTAAACCTTTAACTAATTGAGTATCGATTGCACTTTTGTGTTGCATTTCCATCAATTCCACCATGTGTAAGTCAACAGGTTTATCATCTTGTTTGATTGTCATAATTGCGTCTACACAGACGTTGGTCAAAATTTCAGCAAGCACGGGATGAACCTAAACAAAATATAAAAAGGTTATAGTTCCCTCTGTACGAAGACGGTTGAATTTTTTTTGTGGAAGTTCTATATAACTTGTACTTGTACAATTTTAAATATGTACTTATTAAGGGATATATTAATACATATCCAAAATTTAATCAAATTGCATTTATACTGTTTTCGGAATTAATTCTCAAAGTTGACACTATTTTAAGATGAGTCACTGTAGTCTGATGACTTACTAATGTCCGATTTCTTCACTTAGAGATATCCACCCGACAAGTATAAACATACCGATAACCAATCAAAACGGTTGTCTGTTTGGTCAGTTGATTAATTTGATTGGTTATCGGTATGTTTATACTTATCGGGTGGATATCTCTAAGTGAAGAAATCGGGCATAGGGAAAATAATTAATGCGATTGTTTTCCAATGCGTACAGTAATGCTAACTCACAATAACTTACACACAAAAATTCAATAGTCAGAAAAATGTAGAAATTGAAAACCTACCTTGGTCTTCAAACTTGTCCTAGCAACGTGAATCAAAGTTTCACGATTAATTTCGATTGGAATTTTTACTTGATCCAAAATTTCCAACGTCTTCATTCTAGCCTTGTCGAAACCTTCGGTTACAACCCTGGGGTGCAGACCTTCAGTTATGTATCGATCGGCTTGTTTTAATAATTCACCGATAACAAGTACAGTAGAAGTGGTTCCATCGCCGGTAATATCATCTTGTGCGGTCGAAGCTCTTGCAATTAAAGAAGAAGTCGGATGTTTAATTTGCATCTCGTGTAACAAAACATTGCCATCTTTGGTTATCTTGATATCACCAGCGCCCGAAACCAACCTAGCCAAAATCGAACATTTAATTATGACAAAACTCAATATGATATAATAGACGCAAAACAGAGATGAATTAAGCGAAATATTTGTGTTATAAAAAACATGTGCTTACATCTTCAATGTCCCTTTCGGCCCCAAATTCGTTTTCATTACATCTTGAACACCTTTTGCTGCGGAGATATTAATTGCCAAAGCTTGGGCTGCTCTAGCAACTTCGGCTTTTGGATTTAATAAACTAATTGCGGACATAGTTAAATTTTTTAAGATTCACCTGCGGTATGATTAAATTTGACAGTCGGTGAAAGAATCGCATGTGACTTGTTTACTTAACACTCGCTAGATGTCCCGCGAATGTGGGTGTTTTTATTTTGCATAGGCGACTCGTTCGGGATATTTTCGTTGTTTAATTATTCATATTTTTTCTTTTCAAGGAATTTTTGTTGGGAAATTTTATAGAGCAATTAAATGTTAAACGAAACATTGAGTTATAAAGAAACCTCAATGGAGTTACCTAACAACTTTTTTTTAATAATTTTAAATAAAGGGTTTGCCCACTTTTTATTAGCCTGCTAATTTTTCTTTTGTTTTTAAACAAAAGAAGGAAAAATTCCCTACAGAAACCTCTAGTAATTTTGTTTTTAAAGATAATTATCTAGATATTTTTACGATTATGACTCTGACTCTGAATTGTATTACCTGTAGTAGTATTAGCAAAAACCAAATTAAAAATCATTTTTTTAGCTACAAAAAAATCTATAGAGTTTTTATCATAAAATCAATTATTTCTAAATATGTTTTATTTGGCAAATCTAATTTTTTTTTAATTATTGAAAACTGGGTATAAAAGCTGTAAGCTTTTTGTAGATTTTTGTTTGTCAGTTTTATGTTGTAACGGAAAGTTATGTTTAAAAGTGGGGCAGAACCCACGTAACCCATCTACTAAATTACTATTCGGTGTAATAACAACTTAAATAATCGAAAAGAAAAAGCTACTGGCTTACTGTACATATTATTTTTATATTGGTGCTATTAAATCCCAAAGAAATTTTCTTAATCAGGAAGTCCAAACAGTAATCCCGAGTTTTCAAATTAATGTAGGACAAAGCAATTTTACCAAATTAGTTTTAAAAAGGTTAGTAGGGTGTTAATTTTCATTTAATTTAATATCACTGCTTCAACATCAGAAATAGGCATTGGCGTACCAAAAATATTTTATCGACGGGCTTGCAAATTTGTATTAAGGGGGCGTCCATTAATTACGTGAGGCGTTTAGGGAGGGGGTCTCGGCAAATATCACGACATCTCACCATGGGAGGCGGGCGGTCTAAAAATCGCCAAAATCACCTCACGTAATTAATGGACGCCCCCTAATTTCAGAATAAATTATTTTTTAATAAATGCACATTGCATTTTTATAGTTAAATATAGGGTAAAATTATCAAAAACCCCCGTACGTTCTGATTAGATTGCTTAAATTGTGCGGCCTGCAGGCCGCACTGACCCGTGATAACCTTTTGTTTGTTAGGAATTTTTATATTGCCAATAATTTTAACTTTATATTATTAATATTCAATGCTTACCAAACCACGTTTAAAAATTTTATATGATTGCTCATAGAAATAAATGATGCGCACGATTGGATGAACATGATTTCCAATTTTCTTATATTAATATCTATATTTATCTATATGTTTTTCCAGTCGAAGCAACATCTGAAGGTTCAACAAACCTTTATAAACCTGCAGTTACTAACGGCTTTCCATGTGGGGTAAGTGTGACAATTGCATACTGTTGAAATGTGCAGCTAGACCTAGCTAGGCAAGATCTAATTATTGCACATTATCCCCAAGACTAGGAAAGCTAAGGTCGACGACCTGTTTTTACCAACATTGGTGATCTAAAGCTACTGTTAATCTTCTGAGAATACATATTAATTGTCTTCATCCGGGATGGCTAGCTAGATTTGTCTCTGATATACCTGGAACCCTGATGTTTTCAAATCATTAGTTCATGGGGATTGCCTGTTTTACGTTAAAACTCTCCGAATCATAAAGATGGTCATAATAAAGCTTAGACTCTCTCTAGATTCAGGGTCAGATGTTCTTCGGCTGACAGCCCTTTTTTACTTAATTTAATCATAACTCTAAATCCGTTTATTTTAGACAAAAAAGGTTAAAATCTGTTTTATAGAGAATATCCCTTTCTTTAAAAAGTATTCAAGCATCTGTGCGGAAAAATTAATAGTTTTGGTGCTATAGCCTTTTGAAGGTAAAAATATTGCTTTATATAGATTTTTGAAAATATTTAGAATTTTAATTAAAATTTTTGGGATAATAGCCAAATTGCTACGCTTCATATCCGTCTCTGCTCAGTATAGAATAATACCAAATCACGAATCCCTGACCGGGAATCCCCTCCCATACCCCCTAGACCATTTATGGACTCGTGTGTTGGAAGTCTGGGAGGTACGGAATACCCCTCAGGTAACGTAATGTGTATTATCTTGAATAGTACCATGACTTCTATGACTTGATAGTGCCATACACTATGCAGTGCAAAGGCGATCACTTGGCTGAAGCCAAGATGACGTACTAGGGAATTTAATTAATGGGGTGGCCTGTAGACGTCTTTATTTGCGATGTGGTATAAACTCTTACTTGGTAAACTTGAATAGTTGCAATAATTATTAACAAATTGTGGAAAGTAAAAGTAAAATCTCTGACCGGGAGGTCTGGGGGATAAGGAATACCCTCTAGAAGCTATTTTCTCTAAAAACTTGTCAAAACTCTTACAAGCTCTCCAAATACTAAGGTATATTTCCGTCTATGATCAGAATAAATAAAAATCTAATCACGGATCTCTGACCGGGGGGTCTGGAGGGTATGGAATACCTCCAGGTAACGTAACCTTCGGTATACCAAATATTTTTTAAATACGAAAAATATTGCCATCTGTATCTCAGAAACGGTACAACAAAACGGAAAAATAAATAAATTTTTTTTTGTAAATTTCATTCCCAACATGTTTGTTATATTCATTTTTCTATTTTGTCGCACCGCTTCTGAGATAGACGACAATATTCTTTGTATTTTGAGCCTTTTTTAAGTTACCTCCTGCAATAGTCTTCCAAAACGTTTTCCAACCATCTTCCTTCCCAAATACTAAGGTATATTTCAATCTATGTATGCTCAGAATTGAATAATACCGACGCGCATGAATGGATTAATGAGATTCTAATACGGTGCCCACGCGTAATATTTTAATTTGTGCGGAGAAAAGCAGAATTTGGGGATTTTCCCACTCTTCGTTTAGCAAAATTTCTTGTTATTGTAGTAAAATACAGATAACTCTTCGAAGAAGGTCAATAAACATGGTTCGAAAAATAGTAGAATCGGGAAATTATGATGTCATTAGGCAATCGGAAATTATCAAAATACTCGGAAAAAAATTCATTAAAAAATAGCGATCCAATAAAAAAAAAGTTACAGTAGCTATTAGTAGCGTGATTCATATTATAATTTAGTAGTATTTCTTACAGATAACCTTTTTTGCAATTTAAATTGATTAGTGGGTCCAGTTAGTCACTTAAGATAATAAACACAAAGTTTGAACAATATATTAAGAAAAATTAACTGAACGATCAACTAATTAGATTATTCCAGTTAGTACATTAGACCACGACGTTTATCTACTTGATTGGGTAAACCATTAACTGAAGAATTAGCTGGAATGTTTTATCGTTCCTCGTAAGAAACCTTTGATTCAATAAAGTATATAAAGATAAACCAGTCTTTCTACGTGCGTTACTTAGTTCGATACCGTCGTATAGTGTTATTGTGCTACGATGTTAAAAAAATTATTTTGTTTTCTCTTTCTGGCGTTCCTCCTCAGCGAAATCGATGGACACACGTACCATTTGGGCAGTTGCCCGGCCATTGAACCATTGACCGATTTCAACATCAACGGGGTAAACTAAATTTTGACTTATATAATCTAAATCTTATCATTTGGTTCTCTTCAGATGTTGGGTATCTGGTATGTGATCCAAAAGACTTCCACTGCAAGCACTTGCATCACTTACAACTTCACCAAACTCGACGAGCCTTACCATTACAACTTGGAACAAGTGAGCCAACACTTCATCCTTGGTCTGACTCCATTGAAACACGAGTATCGCTACACCGGAGAGTTATCCACCCCCGATCCATCTGTTCCGGGAAAAATGAGAGTTAAATTTCCATTAAGTAAGTCCCTTAAAGTCCTCTTAAGTAAATTTACTATTTGTTACCTCGTGGATCTTTCAGATGTTGTCGGAAAAGCCTCCTTCACAGTCTTCATGACCGACTACGATAATTACGCTGGAATATTCACCTGCCAAGGTTTGGGCATTGGACACAGGCAATCGGCCACCATTTTGTCCAGAACGAGAACTTTGAATAAAGTTTACATCGACAAAGTAGGTCCCCACGAACAAGTCTCTTTTAATCGTTTAATGTTTTCATGTTGTTTTACTTTTAGCTCCGCACCCGCTTATCCAGCTACAACATCGATCCATTCGATCTCTCCATAGTCTCCCAATCGGGATGCCCCAGAAATAAGAACGGATCCGCAGGAGTTAACATAAACATCGACGATGAAACTTTCTCGCCGGAAACTATAGCTGGCGTTGTGCGAACGGCCGGAGAAAAAATTGGAGATGGAGTTGAATTTTTAGCCGGAGGTGCAAAAAGAATTTATAACACCGTCACAAATGAGGAAAGTACTTCGGAGAGAGGCTCAAAAATTGAAGATGCTGCGGAATACATTCATGGATCGAACAACCGCTTGAATACAAATGGCCAAAGAAATAGACCAGATCGACTACAAGATGGAAGAAGTGTAAGTGGTCAAACCGTAAACGCCGATGCTCGGTTAACGGAAAACGAAGATGCCGAATGGCTACCATGAGGGAGAAGTCAAGAATCTGATTTTATTTGAATTATAGTCATTCGGTGCCATTTAATTTTAATTTTTGTTAATGTTTTACACAACGTAAATATTAAATATTTATAAGTTTTTCAGTTTTTTTATCGACGATTGATGACCTTTGAATATCAGCATAAGATAACCAATTCGAAAACAAATAAGGAATTATAGAATTCTGAAAATCATATGAATGACGTTGACCCAAGGACATAGTTTTGCAGAAATATTTTTCAAAAAAGTAGTTCGGTTTTTCAGATTTTCTGAAATAAGTGATTAAAACTATGGATCAACCTATACTTTCTTATTAAATTAATTTTTTTAGTATTTTCTTTTATTCTGTTGACGGTACGTGTACTCGACGTAAAGAGGTGATTTAATGGGCGGAGCCTGGCGCAGTTGTCTGCTAGTCGTGCAACTGTTGAATTGTTTTACGTTAATAATTATTGCCAAATTTAACTTAAAAGCAGAGATATGTCATTCTAGACCCGGTATTGGGATGTAACAGCTTTGGTAGTAACGTACAACTTGTATAACGTAAAGACATGTCATCAGCAAATCTATAACTTTATAGAAACAGTCAATACAATTTTTCGATTTTCAGTCGTTTTTACCCGAATTTTTGAACCTAAAACCTATAGGTTTAGGTGGCATCCAAACCACGGATGATTTGTGTCCACGAACAGTACCATAATTTGAAAGAGAAAAAGGGCAGTAGCGGACACAAACAATTATCATAAGGAGAGGAGAGTAAATATAAATGTATTAAATATGAAAAATAAGAAGTTGAAGTAGTAACAACAAAAATAAATTTATATATTTTGCTTTTTTTTATGGTTTCTTGAGTTCTAAGGGGGACAAACGCTTCCTTGCCATTCACTGCATCCGCCACTGTTCAAGGGCGTCTAACTGTTAATAATAGAATCGGAACTCGAATTTTACTCTGAAATGACGGGAAGAAAAAAAAAGTGGTCCGATATTTTTAAGCCGCCATCTTGTTTTCTAAAATTTTGACTTCGGATTCATAATCAGCGACCCCGAAAACCCCTGGGTACAAAATTTCGTTAAGATTAATTTAGTTTTAAAAAAAGTGGTCCGCCATTTTTAGGCCGCCATCTTGTTTTCTAAAATTTTGACTTCGGATTCGTAATCAGCGAGCTCGAAAACCTCCGGGTACTTAATTTCGTTAAGATTGAACAACGTCTTCTAGTTTTATCAGAGATTTAAGGCTTTCGTCCCACTCTGCGTCAGAAAGAATGCTGTCAGCCTGACTACTGGTTGATCGAAGCCCCCGTGGAGCATTTTATAAAGTAGGCTGCGGTGCCATACTTTATCGTTCCGTCGAATGACTTTGGTTCTACACCTTTTACAGTTATAATTCAGAAAAGGTCAACTGTTATTCAGAAAACGTCAATTGTAATTCAGATTTGTCAACTGATATTCAGAAACCATCAACGATAAAAAAATTATTACTAATTAAATTAAGTTATTTAAGTAATTAAGTAAAGCAATCTCATGTGAGATTTAAGGAGCGGAGAGGTTGAGCTAAATCTCAAGACATCAAATCAAGGAGGGGGATTAAAAAATCGCCTAACGTAATTAATGGACGTCTTCTAATGCAGTGCGATTGTTTCAGCCTGCAGACTGAATTTTTCTCCTGATCTAGTTTTTGTCCGTAGAAGCTCTTTAATGCCTGCAAGGAGCTCTCTTTGGTGGTCGCACACCGGGTGGGTAACGGTTGCTTCAGTGACAGCTTTTATGATCTTGCCTTCGAATTTTTAGACATAAAGCCTGATGTCTGAACAACTGTACTCGACAATTGCTTTCGTTTGAGATTTCTAGAAAAGTGCCACTATTGCAGTTAGCTTTTCGGGTTCTTCCATTTTTGTGTGTGAAAATTTTGATGTTCAATATAGGTGTTGACAAAGCTATCTGTCCCCTCCAAGTTTCCCATATCTCCGTCAGTCGTCCAATTTAGAATTTAGGATTATGGGGGAAAGACCTAAGTGATTCTCGTTGATTTGCAACGGCTCAGCGGATCAACGGCTCATCGGATCAACTACTCATCGGATCAGCAGATCATCGGATCAACTGCTCAACACGTTATATAGGTAACCCAAAATTTA
Organism: Cantharis flavilabris; assembly: GCA_949152465.1. Classification (NCBI taxonomy): domain Eukaryota; kingdom Metazoa; phylum Arthropoda; class Insecta; order Coleoptera; family Cantharidae; genus Cantharis; species Cantharis flavilabris. The sequence continues at coordinate 9,305,884 of OX424438.1, forward strand.
CAAATGGCAACATCTCTGTTGTATCAATTCGATATAATATTGTTTACTCTACTTACAATTAGTATGGATTCATTTTGTCTAAATTTATCATTTGAGAGCCAAGATGCAGATATTCTTCGGTTAGATTGGTCGGAACTAGACGATACTGAACTGATGGCTGCCATCAATGGTGATGTACTTCCTCTTCGTTCCAAGATCAATAAAACCGAATTATCAGCATCTCCTCCGGATAATGAAGCAAATATTCCAACTGCAATAAAAGATATACTAAGCAATATCTCGAATAAGTCTAAGACGGAGACTGTTAAGAAATCAAAACCTTGCAGATCTCGCAGTTCTTATAGACATATACGCAGAATATGTCCATTCTTTATGGATGGCCGTTGCAAATTTGGTAGTCGTTGTCACAACATCCATCCTGATCGATATCGACGGGACGAAAGTGAACATCGCTACAATCGCAAACGGTCCATCGACTACCGAGACTCTAAAGAGCGATCACGTCGTCATAATTCACAAAATACCAGTGAATATGGCACCAGAAAACGATCAAGAGATTATAGCAGATCTAGTGAACGTAGCTATACGAACAAGAAAAGGAGAGTACATTAGCTTCTTTCTTCTTGATTCAGCTATTGAGGACGAATGTGGATTAGGCCTCCAGGGGATACCACTATAAAAAAACGCGCTGTGTACTTTACCTCGAAGGTAGTGTGGAAATAAGTACAAAAACATTAAATCTACAAAATAAATTCTCAAATAAAATATGTTAGTTTCAAAAATTTTAATAAAATGTAGTTTTTTGATGGATCATGGGGGGGGGGTTACCTCGTTTCCCCCCCTCCTTGTATCTATCATGTATATGATGACGCATACAATATGACTCATTGGCAGCTGTTGCAAATCAGCTGATTTGCAGATTGTCCAAATATGAGACGATTTTTCAAAATTATAATAAAATCAGTCAATTCAAAAATCAAAATTAATTTATTCTTGCAAAATATCAAATTTATGGAATAGTGGTGTGGAATACTTCCAGGTAATTTAATCCAAAGAATTTAAAAATCCCTGCTTAATTAAACCACATAAGTAGGTATTTTCCCAACAACTTCTTGTTATTGTAGGAAATACAAGTAACTTTCAAACAAAGGTCAATAATAAGAAGAAAAGTAATATGTTCGGGAAATTTTAATATAATTAGGCAATCGGGAATTATGAAAATAATCGAAAAAAAATCATTAAGCTGTGGTCCAATAAGCCCAACCTAGCTATTTAATTTTTTATAGCCAATAATTCGCTGAACTTAATTCTTGCACCAATAAAAGAATGTGATTATATTATATTAGTCAACATCAACAAATTTGGTTTTTCCAATTAGTCCGGTAGACCAAGACGTTTAACTACTTGATTAGACAAGCCATTAACCGAAGAATCAGTTGGAATGCTTTATCGTAAGATACCTTAAATTCAATAACGCATATAAAGATAAACCAGTCGTTCTACGTCTGTTACTTTGTCGTGTGGTGTTATTGTACTACAATGTTCCAAAAATTATTTTGTTTTCTTTTCCTGGTGTTCCTCATCAGCGAAATCGATGGACACAAGTACCATTTAGGCAGTTGTCCTGCCATTGAACCCATACCCGATTTTAACATCGACGGGGTAAGTTAAATTTTGAATTACATATTGTAAATCTTATCATTTGGTTCTCTTCAGATGTTAGGGATCTGGTATGTGATCCAAAAGACTTCCACTTCAAGCAGTTGCATGACTTACAACTTCACCAAACTCGAGGAGCCACACCATTACAACTTGGAAGAAGTGAGACAGCGCTCCATCCTTGGTCTATGGGAACACGAGCATCACTCCAACGGAGAATTATTCGCCCCCGATCTATCTGTGCCGGGAAAGATGAAAGTTAAATTTGCATCAAGTAAGTCTCTTAAAGTCTGCTTAAGTCAATTCACTATTTTTAACTACGTCTTTTAGACGTTATCGGCAAAGCATCATTCACAGTCTTCATGACCGACTACAATAATTACGCTGGAATATTCACTTGCCAAGGTTTGGGAGTTGGACACAGGGAATCGGCCAGCATTTTATCTAGAACGCCAACTTTGGATCAAGTTCACATCGATAAAGTAAGTCCCCACAAACAAATCCCCTTTAATCGTTTCACGTTCTTTTATCTTTAGCTCCGGACGCGCTTAGCCAGCTGCAACATCGATCCATTCGAACTCTGCATTGTCCCCCAAGAGGGATGTCCCAGAAATGAGAACGGATCCGAAGGAGTTTACATAAACGGCGACGATTTAATTGTTTCAACAGTTGAAGAAGTTGCGAAATTACCCGTAGGAGGAGGAGTTAACATAAACGTCGACCGTGAAATTGTTTCAACAGTTGAAGAAGTTACGGAATTACCCGTAGGAGGAGGAGTCAACATAAACGTCGACCGTGAAATTGTTTCAACAGTTGAAGAAGTTACGGAATTACCCGTAGGAGGAGGAGTCAACATAAACGTCGACTATGAAATTGTTTCAACAGCTGAAGAAGTTACGGAACCACCTAATAGAATAAATGCTGAAGGTGATCAAAGTAGTATTACACCAGAGGTACTTCAAAATGAAAACACTGAAAGAAGCTCGAACGTAGATTTTGACGTTAGGTCGAGGCAAACTCTGGATACCGAATGGCTACCATGAAGAAAACCAAATGTTTTATTATTAATTTATGTAAATAGTATATATTAAATATTTATAAATTTTTCACTTTTTTTATCAACTTAATTTTTGTTCGTCTTCGAATATCAGCATAAGATAGCAAATTTTAAAACAAATGAGAAAATACAAAATTCCGAAAATTTAACCTTGCGATGCTGAAGTGACTGACGTTGTTATTTTCTGATAATGGACACCCAAGGTCCCAAGGACATTGCTGGTTTTTCAAAAAAATATTCTTTTATTCAAATTCTTGTAAGAGTGTGGTTAATACTGTGGTCAAACTAATTTTGGAAATAATCGGTTTTTCCCATAAAATAAGTGCAGCAATGTATTTATGGGAAGAACCTGCCGCAGTTGTCTGCTAGTCGTGCAACTGCAATTTTAAATTGATTTTACGTTTATAATGGACGTGTTTCACTATTTTTTAAAAATTTTTTAAATGAAAGTAGAAGTCAAAATAAGCATTCAGAATTTTTTTCAAATTTTTTTGAGTGCGTCTAAGGTAAGAAAAAAATTATTAAACTTGAATAAAAAAAAGCTTAGTGGATAGGTACTTACCGATTCCAAATAATTCCAAGTTTAAAATCAAAAAAATTTTTTTACGTAAAAATGGCATTTATTAGTTTAATTATCAGTCTCCCCCCCCCCTCCACGCCAACAACTCCTGATGGTTATAAATCAAAAATCTCGCTTATTTATTTAAAATCAGATTATAAATGAATCTAGAATAAAATTTTTATGCAGACGTCACATTTGGCTAATCTGATATGTTTTGTGGGTCCTACCCCCACTTCTCCTTCAATATCGCAAATTTTTATTTTATAATTACACTGTATTTTATTTGTGATTTATATGTGTGTTAAATAACATTTTAAAAAATCAAATGAAATAAACACAATAAATAAAATGAAACATAATTTATAAAAAAAATTTGCTTAAATAAAAAAAAGGTAATTAAAATAAATTTTTTTTCTTATAATTTAATTTATTTCAATTCACTTATTTGTGTTTTAATTTAATTAAATTTTTGTTGGACTAAATAAAATATAATATTTATAAAATTTGTAATGAAGTAATTAATTTCTGCTCCCGTTTATGAACCCCATTAAGATGCTAATTTAGAGATTCTAACGCTCATTTTATATTAATTAAGGGGGCGTCCATTAATTAAGTGAGGAGGGGGGGGTCAAGCCAAATTTCACCCAATTTCACGTGGGGGCGAGGGGGGTCTGGCAAATATCACGTAATTTTTTTGTCTTAACTAGCCCTTAATAAAAATAATTAAGCAAATTATATTTTTTTAAATAAATCCAACGCAATCAAGCACAAATTAACAAATTTACACTATAAATAAGCATTTTTAAAAATCTCACGTGAGATTAGAAGGGGGAGGAGGGGATCGATCCAAATCTCACGACATCTCACCAAGGGGGGAAGGGGGGTCTAAAAATAGCTAAAATCACCTAACGTAATTAATGGACGCCCCCTAATAATAAAAAACAAATAAATTTTTTTCTAATTATTACCACTCTTATTTTTATTATTCAGCTCTTTTTTTTAATCAAAAATTTTTTTATGTTAATTCCCCCTTTTTCTCTAGCAAAAATAAAAGATCATATCTGTCACCGTAAAAAATGTAAAGAATAAAAAAAACTTATTTTCGCTACATTTACTCCCCCCTCTTGATCTGAATCCGCCTGTTTCTTCCTCACAAAAAATTTATATTTTATTTACACTGTATTTAATTTGTGATAGCATAGAAACATTTTAAAATTTATAAAATAAAAAAATTTTTTTAATGAATTAAATTAAATTAAATAAAATTATTTAAAAATATTTTTGGTCAAACAAAAATTTTTAAAATTTTTTTCTTTTAATTTAATTTATTTTAATTCATTTTATCATTATTTTAATTTAATCAAATTTTGGTTGGACTAAATATGTATTTTTAAATTAAATTATTCAAACAAAATGACTTTTAGTGAAGAATGTGCAGAGTTTATAATTTCCTAATCGCGAATCCAAGAAGGGTAAAGGGGTAATTAATTTCCCCTACCTTTTATAAACCCCATTAAGATGCTAATTTAAAGATTCTAACGTTGCACTTTTAAAAATTAATAAAAAATAATTAAAAAAATTTTTTTTCTGAATAATTTCCCCCCTTTCCCCCAGCAAAAATAAAATGTTTTATCTGTTACCGTAAAAAGCTTAAATAATAAAAAAGTCGAACACATTTTCGCTACATTTAGTCCCCCCACTCATGAAGTGATCCACTTTTGTTCTTCCTCAAAAAATTTTTCTGGTTTTAGCGGACGTAATATTCTTACCTTTGTCATTGGTTCATGATATGAAGTATACTTGAGCCGGATCTGAACAGACGCTAAAATAATAAAATTTTAATAATAAATAAAAATAAAAAGTAGTTATTTTCCTGTTAGCCCGTTAATCTTTTTTTTTCTCAAATGAGATGACTTACATATTATTTCTTTATTTGTCTACAACTGACGCGCATGAATGGATTAACGAGATTCCCGCTAACGTGATTCATGATTTTCACTTTTTTTTAAATATTAAATCTAAATTTATCTTTTATTAAAAAAAAATGATTTTTATATATAGCATAAAAAAGAGAAAAGAAATAAATTCGGAATTTATATTTAAAAAACTAAAACTGGGAACCCGTTGAAAAAATAATGACGCACGCCACTGGTTAGTTCAACCAAGGATGCGGAAAATTAATTAGAAGATTACAAGCTTATGATGCAATGTAGTAGCCACATAAACAGGGTTAAAAACTTCCGGTTTTTCGGTAAACTTTTTATTTGCACCGGGGCATTATTCTGAGCATTTTACAAAATGAAAAATGATGGATAATATATTGAAAATGTTTTTCCAGTGAAAGTTGTATATGACAAATTTCAGTTCTCCAGGATGTGTGAAAGTTGAATAAAATATTTCACAAAACTCCACTTACCAAGTTTCAATGAAAAGTAATCGTAGGGGTTAAATCGTCTTCTGCTCGAAATGTTGTAAATCATATAGAAACCTACACGAACTGGTATCTAACAATGCTTCGCTGCTAAGTGCACCCTCTAAACTACATTTTCACCGCTGCTTCGCATGTACTTCGACCCCACTTAGGATTGCTTCTGAAAAAGTAGTAACGTAAGAGGATAGCAAAGGATAAATAAATACACAAATTAATTATCTACATTTACATTTTAAATAAAAAATCTTAAACATTAAGTTATGACAATTTTTAATTTAATCGTCTTCCTCAGCGTCATCTTCTTCGTCTTCGTTCTTCTCTTCTTCGGAACTCTTGGCTTTGTCGTCTTTCTTAGATCTGCCACGTCGACCTAGAAAAAAATAGATAAAATCCGACAAAAACTTTCCAGCGATAACTTACCGGCAGGTGCACTCTTAGCCTTTGGAGCAGCCTTCTTCTTGGTGGCACTTTTAGGTCTGCCCTTTCCACGCTTTGGTGGTTCGACACCGTCCTCATCACCACTGTCGACCGGTTTAACTTCCTAAACAAAAAATAAAAGTCAGATAAAAGTAAAAATGATAGACGAGGCACAAGTTACTTTACGGGGCCTCTTCTTGGCTTCTACTTTCTCCGCAGCGGGAGCGGGCGCCTTGCGTCCTCCACGCTTCGTTGCTGGGGCTGAACCTTCGTCGGACATCTTACAGAGTCAAATTGAGTACGAATTTAAAAAAGAAAATTTCGGTGTATCTGAAATTATTACATAAATTAAAATTTATGGGCGGATCAACGACCGAAAGCGAAAGGAAAATTAGACAACTTTAAATTATGAAGCGACGCGCGCGCGCCATTCTTAAATATATAACATTAAAATTCCAAGTCTACACCCAAATATTTTTCGATCTCGAGGCAGAGAAATTTAACGGTCACCTAATTTTTTTCGATAGAAATAAAAATTAGCTTCAATTTGGTGCAAAAAAATAAATTCCACGATGAGATTTCATGGAGAAAATTAATTTAACAATTCGATGGTGATGACTCGGTTTTCGGTATACGAAATACAGCGGCCATGCCTACGAATATAATGCTATATGAAATGAAAGCTATAAAATTAATTCCGCGACATCTAAATTACGTACGATCGAGTTAGCTACGTGAGAAATTGCGCGGTGAAAACTATTATTTTATTTGATATTTTCTAAAGTGCAAATAAATTTAGTTTAATTACAATAAAATATTACAAATTTAATAAATCGACTCACCTCAGCACAACAACACTATACAGTTTATACGGCGTGCCGCTCGCGGCGCTACATATGCGCGCCAAAATGAACCGCCAATCATACGCGAGTGCGATAAGAATTTCCTCACTTCTCCCGTTTAAATTGGTTTAAATGTTTGAGCGGTTAATTTCTACCAGCGAATTCGTCGGTGTTGATTTTAGTAAAAAGTTTTGATAATTAAAAGCTTTTCAGCACATCTCAAGGTGACGCAAGCATTTTTCAAATCAATTTGATCGTCAAACAATAATTGCAGTTTCCTTAAAAAACAAAATGTGGGTCAGTGGAAAATAAGTTTCTTTTAAATGTTTTCATTGTGAAACACTTTTTAATGCAATAATAAATTTTAAGGAACAGCTGAAAATGACGGTCAATTTATTGTTAACGTCGAAAAGCGACAGGAGGAAGCATTTTACAAAATAAAGTTAATTATATACCACAGGACCGGATCTATGATTTTTTTTTAAGAAACATTTTTAAGCCACTGCATCTCGGAAACAGTGCGACGAAACAAAAAAATGTATGTAAATAAAAATGAAGAGAATGAAATTTGCAAAAAATGTCAGATAAGTTCTGCTGTAGAGATTAATTTTTTTTGTATATGCCACTGTGTGTGCTATGTAAAGATGGTCAGGTTACATATCACGATATCACACATAAATAAATCGACATTCCAGACAAGAAAAAATCGAATTGTGATAAGGTAGGTATGCTAACGTAGATAACCTTTATCTTTGACTTTGGGAGAGTCAAAGAAAAGGGAAATTTTCTAATCCTTTGCGATTTTTCTGAATCAGTTTACGTTCTTCGATCTTAGGGAAAAACCAAGATTCGATGGCCTCTTTCGCACTAATGTATACACAAACATGAGGGGCGGGGAATCCCTCCCAGATGATATTTCTAGAAAAACTCACTTCGATAGATTTTCGTTTTTACGTAAACGATAACATTTAAAAAACCTATAATTTGAGGTGCCAGAAAGTTGGGGTAGCTGAGGGCGAAGGGGTGAATCCTGTAGTATAGTTTCTTCTTTGCTATCTACAAAAACTTCTTCCATGTAATAATTAATAATAGCATAAGCTACTGTTTTACTCTTTCGCTTATCTACTATAGTGAAAGTTTTTCTTTTAAACACAATTATTATTACTGGGGTACTGGAGGGTATTCCATACCCCCCAGACTCCCCGGTTAAGGATCGTATGCACGTCTCGTAATTGATTTTATTATACTTTCGGAATATTTCAAAACCAAAACATACATCTTCGCCGTAATCGCCGTACAAACCTGGCGGGGGTTCTAGAATAACGCCCTATTTTATCCAGTAACATAATATTATTTAGCCCAAGGGCGGATTCAGGCAAAGTTTATCAAGGGGAAAATGACACTTAGCGAGGAGGAGGGGGGGTTAAATAAATATATCATCGTGATATACAGGGTGCTGACTGAGTTAACCGAACATAGGAAATTAACATTTAAAAACTTATTTATACAAATTCTCGCTTCCCTAATTATTAGAGAAAAAATGAAAGATACAAAAATAATTCAGAAATATAAACTACGAATGATAAGAGCATTAGATTTCATCTAGTTTTTAATTAAAAAGTCAAAAAATGCTTTTGAAATTGTTAAAAGTTTAATTTATCAGACTGGCAATGTAAGTTTCCAAGGTAATTATTTTTATTACATGGCCAGTGACAGTTTTAGACTTTTCAAGTAAAAGCCAAATGAAATCTAATGATCCTATCAGTCGTAGTTTATATTTCTGCATTATTTTTGTATTTTTCATTTTTTCTCTAAAATAATTGGTAAAGGAGGAATTTTGTATAAATAAGTTTTTACATGTTAATTTACCTGTGTATTGCTGTTTGAATAATCTGAGCTTTTATTTAACATTTGAAGACTAAAAGAAAGACGAAATCAAATTTGATACGAGTGCAGATAGGCAAGTTACCTCTAATATTCAACATTTCTATTTTTTAAATATAATTTATTGGAAATAAATTTCGAGTTAGTCGGGCAATAAATTTAAAGAATTCTATTTTTTCTTTAAAAAATTAATTTGGAAATTTTCGGAATTTTGAATAAATACTTTCATATTTTGATAAGAGTTTAGGTATAGTTTTCAAAATTTAAGAAAATTCAGATTTTTTATGGATCAAGCGAGAGGGTCCTTATCCTGTTTCCGATTATACTGGGCATTGAAAATTAATTTAAAAGTAATTATGTGAATTTTAAAAGAGAAAATAAACAATTTGAGTATAATCTAGTTGTAGGCTAGTGGTTAGAGTATCATAGCTTCATATTTTACAAAAGTAATACAATTATCAAATTCTACTTATACAGGGTGTTCCTTCTACCGATGCATACCTGTTAGGTAGAGACAGACGATACTGAAGAAACAAATCAATATTCAATATGCAAGTAATGGCCGAAGCACCCAAACTAAGTTATAACTCTTTATCGTCTAAAACCAACGGGCTTGTAGTTATGAGTTAAATTAAGTAAAAAAAGGTTTAAAAAATCCAAGATTTTTTACTTGCTCATTTCTGCAGAAGAAAATTTTTTGAAAACTGAATAATCCATATTTCACAGAAAACTCCTGACTGCCGGACTCCTCAATGTCCAGCTCAAATCGCTGGACCTAGGAACATGAGATTTAGGGAGTGTATTCCTTCTGCACTGTAAGATTAGAATAAGAAATAAATTTTCGATATTCGATTCCCAAGGAGGCAAAAAATAGTAAAAATGTTTTGATGTGATGCGCACGACCAAATGAACGAGATTCCCACTCTTCAAAAATCGAATCTAGATTCAGCAGTGCCGGATTAAGCTGTTTCAGCGCCGGGTGCAATTCTGAATAATTATTTTATCGTAAAACCGCGGTGAAATGATAATTCACAAAATAAAATATCACAAACCTTTCTATACCAACTATTACCAAATATTATATATTATAAGATTAACTTAATATTTTTTCGCGTGGTGGCGTTCGTTTAATGTAAATCGCGAATAATCAAAGAAAACCTAAGTTTTTATTATTCGGGAGTGTTTGGAAAAGAATTTGAAATGCTAGAAGCTGGAATCCATTAATTACGTGAGGCGTTTAGGGGAGGGAGGGGGTCGAGCCGAATCTCACGTGGGAGAGAGGGGGGTCTCGGCAAATATCAAGTAATTTTTTTGTGTTAAGTAAACTATCCTTAAATAAAAATAATTAAGCAAATTATGCTTTTAAAAAAAATCTCAAGTGAGATTAGAAGAGGGGGGAGGGGGTCGAGCCAAATCTCACATCTCACCAAGAGGGGCGGGGGGTCTAAAAATCGCCAAAACCACCTCATGTAATTAATAGAAGCCCCCTAATTATGTAGAAACTAACTGACGAAATTGAGCAAAAAACGGAAAATTCGATTCTTTTTAGGGGGAATACCACCAGACAAAAAAATCGAGTTTTAAACAAATCTTGTTAAATTACCTTGGTAACACATACTAAATTTGTTATTTTAATCTAAGTTTTGTCTAAAACTAGGATTTTTTTGTCTGGTGAGATTGGCCCTTAATTATTTTTTTTACAATTTTAAAACTTCGTTAATCTGTTCATGCGTGTCAGTGTTAGACGGATACAAGATCCAAATTTTGATTTGCGGATTTTAAATTAAAATTCTTGTAATTTAGGATTTGCAGACTCACTTGCTTAGTTATGTGAGTCTGGAGTTAAGAATTAGCTGCGAGTCTATTTCACACTTAGCTCTCTCGATTGTGAAGACTCAACCTCAGCCGTAAATTAAAAATTGAAACAAAGTTTAGTTGGAATACAAATAGTAAGTGGGAATCCAGGAGGTCTGGAATATTTGAGCTTTATTTGTATGCCGAAACTAAGGAATTATTCAGTTTCTACTGCTGAGGAATATTTCCATACCCTCAGGTCGCAGAAACAATCACTTCAATCACTGTCTATAAATATAAATCACATTGCAGATTAAAATATATAAACGTATTGCCAGGTGGACCTTCTGTGTGATAACGAGCTAGCACCCGGATTTATATGAATTTTCATTTTTGAAAAGCATAAAATTTTGGTATCCAGCCGATAATAGATAAATCTCGTAAATTTAAAAATTTTAATACAAATAATTTGTGGTCAAACAAAATAAATAAAATAAAATCACTGTACAACATAATAAAAGACAAAATTGCCAGAATGTAAATAAAATGTTGTCAATGAATATAAAATAAAAATTATAAATAAAATACAATAAAAATAAATTTAGGTAAATAAATACAAAAAAATTATCTTTTTTTGTCTACAAAATTTCGCTAAAATATTTTGCACACTTTTCCAAATTATTTTAATAGAAATATTATTGTGATGCATAATAATGCTAACATAAAAGTAAAGAGTGTTTTTCATAGACTTACGGTTTTATTTTATTTCTACGTATTGATAGGTGAAAATATATTCACTGCCCCTTTAATTAAAAATTAAATCTATCTAAAAAAATCACAAACACATAATCTAACTAATCAGCCTGTTATTTACATTATGTGTACATAAGGGCAACACAAATATCTGTACAATTTAAATCTGACGACGTGTAAAGCGTCGTCATGCACTTTATAAATTTAGTTTAGTTTTCAGCGTTCATTGTCCACTAAACATAAATATTTCATTAAAAACACAAAAATATAAAAGTATAAACAATTAACATAATTAACAAAATTTTAACAAGTCGATATAATGTGTGGGGGGGGTGCAGCCTTTTCAAGCTTGGCAGGCTCAATTACAACTAAAGCTTCTAATAAAAATTTTTTGTGTAAATTGTGATGAGATCTTAGGTTGCACACTCCCGATTCAATGATATGGAGATGTAAGCTGGAGCGCCTCCTTATGCAATAGGTATGTGGTTCATAATTTTAAAACATCACAAATGCTTGAAGTTAAGTCAGCATGTCTTTGGTAAAGGAAGATAAATTTAAAAATTTTTAAAAATTTGAAGCTTGACCAAGAAGAAAAAAAATAAACCAAGACATAAATTTCACCAAAATCTCTCTGGGAATGCAAAAAAACAATTAAGTAATTTGCTAAACTTGCGATTGTCTGATATCCACTAATTTTATATCGCGCACTTGTAAGTTGTGTTCACTTTTCGCGGCAAATTTAATTAGAGATTGCGTCGCCACTTGACTGCAATGCCTCATATCGAGTCTGGTTAAATTCTCGCATTTAGAAAGATGTTCTAAACTTAATTCGGTAACCAATTTACTATTACTCAAGTCCAAACTGCACAAATTTGTGACCGTATTAGCCGGTTTCGTGCAGAGTTGCGCGATGCCGGCATCGGTGATGCGCGCACAACAACTTAAACTGAGATGTTTCAAATTCGGTAAGTATTGCGTTACGTAACGCATCGCTATGTCGGTAATTTCGGTTCCCGCTAATTTTAAATGCCTTAAATTACGAAAACGTACGCGTTCATCTGTCAGACCGCGCCGAGAATCGTTATTTGGTCCTAAAAGTTCGCGCAACGCCGAATCGTTTAAACCGGACACGAAACTAACATTCAGAGACTGCAATTGTGCGCAATAACACGTGCGCAACGCAATCACCGATTTGACGTTAACACTAACTAAGCAGAGTTCGTGTAAACTATTCAGTCTCTGTATAAGCCACGGCAGTTGATATTTATTTACATGAACCCAGTCTAATATTAAATGTTCCGGTTGTCGTCGCACTATACCTTTCAAATGTTCCGAAGACATACGTTTATGTGTAAAATCCATTCTCTTCCAAAGCATAGGATCGATACTGTACTGGGCCCAAGTTTTGCACACTAACGAACACTTGAACAAATCTTTGGGGCACAAAAATTTAAAAACGTTCAATACACATCGTTTATCTAATGCAATGTTACTGGAAGGCAAAGGCGCCATTATTGTGGGTGCAGGCCGGACGACAAACATAGGCTTTTTAAGTACTTTTGTCGAATTGCTGGTGAGTTGCTGCGCCAATTGCATCCTCAAGGCTTGCTTACGTGGCGCCTCGCTGGGCTGACTCTTAGTTTCAGTTTCGCAATCGCTGCTGCGTCGCTTTTTTATCGGAACCGGTTCTTTCATTTCTTTTTCATTATCGCTTCCCGAATCACCGCTCAAACGGTCGTGTTGCACTTTGGTTTCAAATGCACTAGAAGCGTCCGAACTTATCGACATCCTTCGCAAATCCGACGATTTTTGTCGCGCTCTAAAATGACGAGGCTTGTAGTCTGCATTTTTTCCCGACTTACAACACATTGGACATTCCCACGAATTTGGCATATCTTCGTTCATGTAACCAGTAAATTGGGGACAAAGTCTTTGCACGCAAGCCGGATGTGCTATTTCGTAACAAACCTAAAAAATGAAACAGCTATAGCGACAACAAAATCATGGGTTCGATAGTTAAACTTACCGAACATTCCATTAAACTACTGGCACTTTCGTTACGTTGAGGACCTTTTTGAAGAGGAACGACGGGCGTTTGTCCCCATCCGTCCAGTCCACAGTGAGCACAAGCGGCGGTTACCGGTAACATTGGTTGTAAACACTGGCGCATGTTACAGGTCTGTTTTGCTCGTCCCGGACCGCCAAATTTAACCATATCCAGACAAAAACTACATTCACCACAATCACTTCGTTGACAAGCTTCACACTTTTTACACCTAAAATCATTCAAATTTAGTGAAATCGTATTTTTGATAAAACTGCACCGTACCTGGTGCGTCGCCTCCTAGGCCCATTTTTATCACTACCATGTTGTCCGCCCGAATGTTTCGATCCCTTATGACCGTTTCCCTTACCTGGGCCGCGTACGCCGGGAACGCGTGGATATGCCATTCGATTTACCCTATTTTCTTGATCCTCTGAAACTAAAAACAAGTATACAGCCGGCTTAAGCTTGGCCAATTAAAACTTACCCATTAAAATTGCCCGACCGGTAATGGCCAACTCTCTACTGTCCTGACAATGCTGTCCTATTAACGTTCGAACATCTTGTATAAGCGGAATTGGATCCTTGATTAAATCGGGCACGTTTTTCTTATTTGGCGGTAACATATGCAAATACATGACGATTTCCTAAAATTTTCTCAAATTTAGAAATATATTCGAGACACAAAATCGCCAACTTACCTTAAGACCGTGCAATTCGGCGTAGGTTAGATGAACGTGAGGTCTTTCGGGAGGAATAGGCATGTCGGAACTCGAAGTCAAGTGTGACTTTCCCAAAAGGCAAAAAACGAACCTCTCCAGTACGTACCACAACATTTCGGTAAAAAATGGATATCTAAATTTTTGGGGCACCTAAAACTGAACCGTCAGAACAAGTCGAACCAAAACTTTTTACTTACTTTTGTGGTATCTTCGACTTGGGCTATTTTAAGTTGCTTATCGATGCCAAAGGAATGTAAGAAGTTTCCGCCGAAAACTAAGGAATCTAAAGGTGTATAAACGGCGTGAATCCAACCTGTTGGGATAAAAAATGTGTTGCCTTCGTTTAGATGTATCCTTGCACACTTTTCGACCGTGTCGCCAAAAAATATGTCGCCCTGTTTACCGGAGAGTACCCACCGTTCGTACAAATCGAGATTGTGTTCGGTGGGTGGAATTAACCAAAATACTTTTCCGCCTGAATAAAACACAAGTTTAAATAGTTTGGAAGGTTCGGTTGGATGAACGACTAACCTTTTAAGATGTGATACCAGACGGACGTTCCACCAAAGTCGACATGAAAATCCGTATAACAACCTTTCACCGACATCAAGCAATACTTTTGTACTTTGGGATATTTCATATCTTCCAATAGGTTGGTCGCTTCGGTCTGACTTTCTTTTAGATGCCTCGGCCATACGCAGTCGACCCAATCAATTTGCCTAACTACAGTTGGAGTTTGTATATAATTTTCTAATTTGGTGTGCGAAAACTCCAACGAAATGACGTTGAGTAATTTATCTTTATTGGTATCTTCGTAATACTTTTGCCACTCTTTCATCGACATCTCGCTATTTTTTTGCGTGTTGACATCCATAACGTCCAAAACACGGCGCGAACCCACGCACATACGCACATCGTTAATCGTGAAATTGGATGTGGGAACTCGAAGTCCTGCAAATTTACGACATTACATATTAATTTATGGGCCGCACGACACACAGGAATTTCTTATTGTTGTAAGGTATTTAAATAAAAAATATTTGACTTTCTAAATTTGATACAAGAAATATTTTAATTCAAGCAAAATCGCGAAACATTCAATGGGGTTATTGTACAAAAAGGTTTTGCGTAAATCTTACTATGTCCTTTGCCATGTGACATGGTCAGCATTTTTTGAAACAACTCATTTAGATTTTATTAAATAGTTAAATTCAAATTTAAAAAAAGGGGTTCAAGTCACATGACAGGAGCAGCCATCGTATGCATTTTAATACAGAGCTTCCGTTTTTATATAGTAATTAATTTTTTAATGTTAACATGAGTATCTAGGTATAAGATTTTTCGAGAAGTGGGAAGACAACAATTAGTTTTTCAGAATCTCCCCCGGAATAAGTGGATTTATGTTGTACAATCGGGGATTCAAAATCTACTGCTTTTTAATAAATTTTATACCCCCCCCCTAATAGGTATTAGGCCTAGCTTCATCACCGAATTCCACACTAGCCGTCACTGCATCCGTTTAGGAATTAGGAATCTTGAACTCAGTGCTAAGTATCGCTGCCAATTTTTAAGGGTTTGATTGTTTTTTAAACTTGTATAATTTGTTTGATGCGCGGGTAGTTCCCCACCAAGTTGATTTCCGATCCAATTCGTCATTTGACAATTATGAGATAGCGACAGAGTAACTGAAACTAAAGGAATCCAACTTTATGTGATAGATAACATTAAATTGAAGTGAATAAACTATATACGAACTTCTAATATCGATTAATTTAGGAAATAATCGATGATGGAGATATATGCGCTTTCATCATCCATTACGGTTGGCATGTATGGAGATTATTATTATTATCATGATCGCAATCCAGTCTGCCTCCACTAGACAAAATTGTCCACGGTGAGACGTGGAATCCGAACCACGGTAAGGCCGTCCTGACTCGCATGTACGCCATCTGGACGACAAGATGCGTATCTGTACGGCGAACTCGCAGACGCCCTCAAAGTTGGTTCACACTATGCGTTTTCTCACGCGAGTACCCGGACGACTTTCATATGAGAAATATTTTTACGTTCATCCTATATGATTTTTTGTATTATAGATTAAAAAGTATTCGAACACCTGAGACTTCAAATTAAAAACATTCCCATTCCCCAACAATAAGCAATTTCAAAAACGACTTATTTATTAGATACTTACACTTACGATCATACTAAAAATGTTACCAAAAATATTGTATTATACTTTTAACATAAAAAAATAAATTACATTAAAGAATAAAAATACAGAACTTTTTTCGTTTTTTCGTATTTAAGATTGCCCTTGGCATTAATAATTGCCTGCAATCGCCTACACATTGAATTAACTAAATTTTGCGTTACAGAGGGTGGAATATTGGCCTGTTTTTCTAGAAGCACAGTTTTTAAGTCATTTTTATTAGATATTTTACGATATCTTGTATTGAGCTCAAGATAATCTCATAAATGTTCGATGGGATTAATATTTGGGGACTATATTTATTATATTGGAACTTTGGGGTGGCGTTTCGATATGTTGCGGTGTATTATACAAGATCCACATCCTTGTATTCCAAGTTATATGCTTTGGCTCGTTGTCCTGTATTGCCATTTTCTTGTAAAACGTAGGTACCACTGCCACTGTGCTTTTTCCTTCAAACTAATTGTCATCCAACTGATCCAAAAATGTTGAATATTCAAATAATATACCTACATGCTCGTCTTTCTAGCTCTATAATTTTCGAGTTGGATCAGCTTCAGGAACTTTTTAATGAGTGAGAGGCTCAAAAACATCGTCTTTCTAAATCTAAATTAACGAGTTTGATCCAGATATTCACTTTCTAACTAGATCTGTCGTTTTCATGTGCAATTGGTGACCAAAAATATACTTTTATAACATAAAAACACAACGTGGGCGGGGCTAACCTCGTGGGAACCGCTTTCAATTTTTTCAGTTTTCGGTGTTTTTTAGCCGAATTTTTGGATGATCCGTAAATTTTTATTTGTAATTTATTTATGAAATAATTTCATTAAAAAAATTTTAAATTCCGGGTCAAGGTTAGAGTTTTCGTTATCAAACTTAAAAAAAGAAAACAATTATTTTATGTCATTTAGAAGAATCGAGGTCTGGATCCGTATTTAGGCCACTAAAAAATTAGAAACAGATCGGTCTGAATGCCCACGCGCGACCTCCAGATCCTAACACTAGCAAAGTTGGAAATAAAAGGAGGTCTAAACGCCCACGTGACGTAGCTCAGCTATGCCACTGCAATACCTAAAGTGGGTTTAGGGGATCGATAGGAGGTTGGTAATGGAAGGAGAGGCGAATGTAACCTATTGCCCTAGGGTGGCAAACATGGTCGCGCCGGTCCTGCCTAAAGCAATATGTTTTAGAATTTAGACAATTTTAAAACAAAAGGATAAGTGGAAGTATGCGCGAGCAATCGTATCAAGCGTCGCATATGAATATGAATTGAAGTTTACCATTTTAACCCTACAACGAACGGCAGGGACGTAGCAACAGGTGGTGCTAGTGGTGCACCATGGTTCTGGTTCTGTATAAATAAATTATAGTTAGTTTTGTTTTGTGTTATTACGTTTGAAACCATTTTCTAAACCGGATGCCGACTGAGTTGACCGAATATAGGAAATTAACATGTAAAAACTAATTTATGCAAATTCCTGCTTACCCAATTATTTTAGAAAAAAAAATGAAAGACACAAAAATAATGTAAAAATGTGAACTACAAATGATAAGAGCATTAGATTTTATCTAACTTTTACTTAAAGGTCTAAAAATGCTTATGACAGTGATAAAATTTTCATTTATCAAACTGACCAGATAAGTTTCCAATGTAATTATTATTGCATTTATTACATGGACAGTCTGATTAATGAAAATTTTAACGAATTTCAAAAACATTTTTTGACCCTTTAAGTAACAACTCTAGATGAAATCTAATGCTCTTATCATTGGCAGTTTATATTTTTTGTGCAATAAAATTGTTCTTCCACTTGCAACAGAGCAGCGCCCGGCTTTGATTTGCTACGACGCAATCGATCTCGGACACCCCTATGTTAGCAATGCAAATAGTACATTTTGAAGCCGTTTTTGTCACAGCAAATCCTTTAAAATATTTTTTGTTGCAAATTTCATTCTCTTCATTTTTGTTTATATACATTTTTCTATTTTGTGTCACCGTTTCTAACTGGCAGCGACTTAAGGAAGACTATACGCTAGTTGGATATCCCAAAAAAGCGTACGCCGCGCCATCTTCTGGTCAATTATGGTCAGATTCTCACCTAATTTATGCACAAAATCACCACCTAGGCGGCGGCACCATAGCTGTCCAACTAGCGTATACAATACAAAAAATGTTGTCGCCTGTATCTCAAAAACGGTGCAACGAAATAAAAAAATGAATAAGAATAAAATGGAGGGAATGAAATTTACAAAAAAAAATTCCTATTCATTTTATTATTTCGTTGCACCGTTTTCGAGATACAGGTGACAATATTTTCTTGTATTTAAAAGAGTTTTGTTTAAGTTACGAATCCGTCACTGTTTAAAGTGACATTTTAACCCGATTCTCTTCGAAAAAGAGCAGAATCCTTGTGTAGAATAAACGTAATGAATGGAAAATCGACATATTTAATATGTAACCCAGTCGAAGGTGTTGTTGGACCGACGATGATGACGATGGGGGTTTGTGTATTTAATATACTGATTATTAATCTTTCCTTGTTATCGGCTATCGAGGTAGAAGATTTGGTTTTGAAACGCAATCATTGGTAATGAATTTGATTTAATTGCATGCTTTCTGTTCTGATATTTGTAAGTAAATCACGAAGCTAATGATAATACAAAACATTTAAATTCTTGTGAAATGTACTAACGTTTGCTTTTCCGTCATCAGCGTCAGAACTTAAGTCTTCAACTGGAGTTTTCCACATTACTTTTATTTTTCAGTCTACTTATAGTTTGTCATTTGTCTTCGAAGTGGTTGGAGTTTACTTTTACCTCCCCCCTCACCCCCAATACTTCACAGACATCTTATTATCGAGAAATCCAGTTACCATGTAGGTAGATCACCAAAGCGATCGATGTCGGCGTAACCCCGTACATAGAGTAGATTACTGCATAATTAAATGTTTATTCGGAAGGACGCCTACGAACAATTGCTAATGAATAGATGGATCACAAAAAGCATTACGGATTCAATAAATGTAAATGTAATAGTCTCCCCTAATAATATCGAGTAACTTTCTTCTTATCTATATTACAAATATGTTACAATTTGTACTACAATCAATACAATTTTGGAGAATAAATGAAAACGTAACAGACATATAAATACTCAATGATATATCGTATCGTCGAACTGTATCTTCTGTTTACGTGAGATCAAATCCAGAACAATCAGAATAGAAGGGTAGATGCCACATCAGCATGCGCAAAATAAGAATAGTAATTTCAAAAGTTTCAAAAAGGGAGATTTTGCTTTCGTTTTCAAACGATCCACAGAGGAATTTTGGGTTCGAATCTGGTTTGGACGTAATTTCAAAATCACAGTTGTTACTTAGGGAAAAGTAATCTTTATAAAAGTTTGCGCCATTTTACGGCAATTTAATATTGGCGTATAAAAATGCAGCAAACTCGAAACTTATTTTTAATAATAAAAAAAACTTACCCAAACCCGTTTTTTCTTTAAACAGCAAAGGTGTGTTAAAGCCGTATCTTTGAAAATATGCAACATTAAGTTCTGCACCGTGCATTTCCTTAATTATATTGTGCGAAGAAAATTTAGGATCTTCTAATTTATCCTGTAGGGAAAATGCCCTTCGTCCCTCGATATCTTCATCTCCTAGCGCCCAATCTTCCGAATATAATTTTTTTTGTTTTCTCTCCCTCTGCAACAAAAAACACTTGTAAGTTTTTCAATCGAAAATCTTCCGCAACATCGGTAAATATTTAATTGTCGCGGATTAAATTTATTATAGACGAAAGTAGATGAATTTGAATAAAAAATTAATTTTTTCTACAATCAAAATTTGGTATAATATTGACTCGCAATAAATTTAGAAGCAAAATAAATCAATACAATCATGGGTGTACGTTGAACATATTTAATCAAGTTTATCTAAATACACAACGATTTGCGTCAAAAATGACTAAAAAAATGTAAATACAATATAACGTACCATACGAGATACGTAATTTTCTCGGGAGGACAAAGGGAAAATGCTTCTACCTCCGTGCGCCATGTTAAACCACTGCTTTTTGCTTAGATTTTCCGGAGAATAAAAGCTCACGGAGTTTGCGCTCAGAGCGCGACAACCTTTTTAACTATAATCGACCACAAAAAATATATAAATTATTATTATAATAATTAATTTCGATTGTTGGTAATATTAAGAAAAATCGATTTTCGATGTCTCCTCTTCGATCGGCCAAAAAGGCCGATTTTAAGTTATAAATTAATATCGACGAATTTTGAACTAACGTTGACAAAAACTCGTCAACTAGGATTTTGTGGAAAATAAAAATTATTTAAACTAACCACAGACGTAAACATTTGACGGAGCTTGGGGAAGGTCGATACAAAAACCACATTTTGACAAACCTAATATCGAAATTTATTGCGAAGTAATGATACCCACGGTTTGTCAGCGTCCCAATTAATATCGAGCCAAAATCTACAAAATTATTGCGGTTGGATATTAGTAAAATATTTTCTTTGATGTTTTTTTTTTCCACCGAATATTTACATAGTTTCGCCAGCAATAATTGAATACTAGTTTAAAAGAAGGGGGGGTGAGAGGGTTACTGCGAGTAACTTTTTAATGTTTTAATTTAAATTCTATGTGTAGCAAAGGTAACTTTCAGGATAATCACTTTATCAAATGAATAGTAAAACTAATATTTTAGGTAATGGTAAACTCCGCACTAAATAATTCCGCATAGGGGTGGGCCTGTGTCAACTCCACGCTAAACGCGTCTTGGGCCCTACGCGCATTTTCCGCACTACAAAGTTCCAAACTTTTTAAGTTCCCTCGGTAATTCAATATATTATAATGTTGTATATTTTAATTTTATATTGTTTTCGCGCTGATGGTTTGTGCTGGAAGCACGACAAAAAGTACTAGCTATAATATTATTAATGTAAACTAAACCATCTGTTTGTTTTGTTTAATTTAGAAATCTATTTACCTACGTTTAAAAATTACTGACATAGCTAGACAGTTCTATAACTTTACTCTATTTACGTTGATACAATTTTAATGGTTTTATAATTTAATTTATTTATAACTTTCAAGTAAAAGTAAAAACAAATTTGGTAATGCGTCGAATATGCTGTTGTGGTAGTAGCATACCTTGATTCAGGTGCCAGGTCAGGTTTAGGTTCATAAATAAAAACCCCTATCTTCCGATTCTACCTCTACTAGGTAACCCGTCTTACACCAGAACATAATAATATAGGGATTTTACACAACCGATGGTGGCGCTAGCGTCACCATCAATATGTCTGCCATAGCGAGTATACCTCGGTAGAATGTTGACTTAAAAAGGGCTAAAAGACTGGTTGTTTTTTAATTTAAACGCTGCACTGAATTAAGAAATCACAGGAAAACTAACTAGAACACTGTCGAAACACTTTAAAGACACTTAGGTATACTTGATGGAGTAGTTACAAATGCTGCCGTATGGTGGCGTTTGGTTAATGTAAAATCCCTATAGTATATGTAGGTAAATAGAATAGTTAATCACCTTTTTATTACGTTTTCTAATCCCATTGCAAGGGACGAGAATAAAAATTATAATTTGCAGGCGATCATTTTTCCAAAGCAACTCCTACTTTTTTCTTGGTATAAAAACCACTTGGGTTCTCGTTTGTACTAGTACTGTGATCCACTTAAATAAAAATAACAGTCGAGAAGTTTAAGGATCAGAAAGATTTTTGCAACCTCTGGACGAGTATGTAGCGTATGTTAGATGCTATTTTTTATGAACAGCTTATTGATTTTAACCTGACACTTGAAATGTAGCTGCGTAGTCGTCATAGCCTAAAAGAACCGTATAGAAATCTTCTAGTCTCAACATCCTATCATGCCCTCGCTTCCTATTTCAGTTTTTCTAGTCGATTGTTTTAATTGTTTTTTGAAGATTGCCCGACTGATCGCACATACTTTTCCTCCTATAGAAAACAGTTTCAAGACAATAACCGTGGGATAACAACAAAATCCCAAAAAATATGCTCCAAAGAGGAGAAGAGCTGTCGGCCGCCCAAGAAGTCCGAATAGGCAAGAAGATTATTTTTCAGTGTATCCGGAATTTTGTTCGACCCTAGGTTATTCGACATACATTTGTTCGACTCAACATTTATGCGAATAAACACTTGTACACTTGTATATCAAGGATTTAGAAGCCTAATTAAGTACTAAATAAGCTCAGGGAGTCTTCAAATTTTAAATTTTAGAAATTCTATTTTTGAATATACAAATTAGACTAATTTAGGTAGCAAAAGATTGTAAAAGTGCTCAATATAAGATTATTATTCTAAATTTAGTTAGAAATGTAAATAATTAATAAATTACCAGTTTATGAGTATACTTATTTACGTAATTTAAAATACAGTCGAATAAAACTCCAAGTCGAACAAATAATCAGTCCAATAAATGCAGTCGAATAACTGTTTACCTAGCTTGAAACAAGTAGCTTTGTCCATCAATTGATTGTTTTATTCTTTTAGCTTACAGTAGTGTGAAAATGAACCGCACCACTACCTGAATTGCTTTAAAATCAATTGTAGCTTAAAAACGAAAGTGCGAGGGTTATTGTCAATTTAGGTACGTATACCTGTACCATTTTATGACCCTCTTAACGCAAAAGCAACAACAATAATATGTTTTTAATATTTTAATTTTGTAAAATTTGAAAATTGCAAAAGTTATGTATAATTAATTAATTGTAATAAATAGATTCTAACTTGTTCGGACTCACTAAAAACAAACTAAACATATTTATTTTATCAAAAATTTATTATATTAATATTTGCCACTATTTTCATAATATATTAATATTTTGTTGTACCTCCCCTTGATTTGATAACTGCGGCAATGCGGTTTGGCATAGAATTAACTAAATTATTCAAATAATCTATGCTCAAACCTTCTTTCCACACTTTATTAATGCTGCAAATTAGCTCCTTTTTATTTTTCGGCCTTTCCTGGGAAATTTGCTTTGCCACCATAAACCAGCAATTTTCAATGGGGTTTAAATCTGGACTATTCCCAGGCCATTCTAAGCGGATTATACCGTTTGCATCCAAAAATTCTTTTACCTGAAAAAACAAATTGTTTTAAATGCTTGCTTACTTAAAAAAATTCAATATGCAAATAGTAAAATTCGAAAAAATTAAAGTACTTACAATTTTTGCACGATGACAGGGTGCAGAATCATCCTGAAAAATGCAATTACCCACATCTTGAAATTGCTCTTCGATTGTGGGCATTAAACATTCTTCAAGAATTTTTATGTAGTCTTTTGCCTTCACAGTCCCGTCTATAATGTGCAAAGAACCAACCCCTTTGCTGGAAAAACATCCCCAAACCATTATACTCGTCGGAAACTTGACGGTTGTTTTAATGCATTCGTCTTTGAAACGTTCACCTTTTCTTCTTCTGACGTAGTTGATGCCGTCTGTTCCGTGAAGGTTAAATTTGGACTCATCTGAATAAATGACTTTACCCCAATCTTCTACAGTCCAATTTTTATGTTCCTTTGCCCATTTTAATCTTTTACTCCGCATGGCCTTAGTTAAAAGCGGTTTTTTACATGGGCGGCGAGCTTGCAACCCCAAGTCTTTTAGTCTCCGACGAACAGTTGATGAACACACGGCAACCCCCGTCGATTCTTTCCATTCAGCATTCAACTGTGTTGAAGTTCCTGCTCGATTTTTCAAACATAAACGCTCTAAAACCCGATCTTCCCTCTGTGTTGTTTTCTTCTGGCGACCACCACGCTTTTTGTTTTCAACACTACCACTTTCACTATATTTTTTCAAAAATCTAACAATTGTTGAATGACTACATTTAACCCGACGACTTATAGCCCGCATTGAAAGATTTTCACCTTTTAGAGCAAGTATTACCGCCTTTTGCTCAGTGGTTAATAATTTGTATTTATTCATTTTTTTAAGTATTTCACTCTGTCAATGCTAAAAGTAGACTGAACAAACTATTAAAATTTTTGTTTTGTGTTGTAAGTGTCATAAATAAACACCAGTTTAAGTACCTAAATGGGCAACAACCCTTGCTCTTTTGTTTACATAATACCAACGATTTTAAACAAATTCAGGTAGTGGTGCGGTTCATTTTCACACTACTGTAAATAAAAATTCTTCCGACTTATAATTTGAGGGGGAGGTTCAAGATTTTCTTATTCTCTTATAAAAAGGGGGGGGGGGTTAAAATCACTGAAAAATTGGTAGAGCTTCAATTTGGCTATCGGCAAACCCGGAGGTTTGGGGGGTATTCCATACCCAAAACCCGCACCAATACAGGAATCATGACGTAGCCAATGTGGGAATATTCTCAAACCTTCCGAACGTGAGAGCTATCGAGAAAAAATTAAGTAGGAGCTAAAAACTGAGAAAGTAGAGAAAATTTTTGAAATCAATTAGAATTATTACCGGTTTTACTTGCTCATCAAGTTGCTATAAATTCACAGGTAACTATCAACCGCTTATATCGGCGGTCAAAATGAGTCGGCTTTTATCAACAAAAAATAGGCTATATAAACATTGCCTTAACTTTTCCCATTTAATTTAGGTATAAAAAATGGTGGTCCAAAAGTAATTAATTTCCGCAATTTTCAACGAATTTTTACCATTTTCGGCCGACCTCTAAGTTTAACTATGATACACATTTATGCCAAATTTCATGACATTTGATTGCGCGATTTAACCTGTACGCTTGATACTATTTCTTTTCATATCCTAACCATACACTGGCATACACACGAACATCCAACTACTATTTATCAAAAACTGATCAGGACATTACGGTTAACTCAGTTTTTAACTTTGACTCTAGCTTCATTGTTCTAGAGCTTCTCCTGCACGCTGCTCAGCATTTCACCATTTAGAACAGACGGCTACTGAATCCGGATTAAAAATGTGCCCGTGACCCTGTCTAATTTCCAAATTCAAACCGACTGAGAAGTTGATCGCGTTAACTACTAAGCAAACAACAGAATCTCTTTCTGTATCCCTCGGCAGGAATTGAGGAATTGTGTGCGGTTGTTTACGGCATTAATTATTTTCCATTTTGCTCCATCATTTTATTGGGAGTCGAACCTGGTAATTTCACCTGTAGTCAACAGCTTTGTTATCGGGACTAACCGCACCTGAAGATATTAAGTAATATCATCATCAACCGTCGTAAATAGAGAAAGTTATAAGAAAGTTAGTCCCTATCCGTATTGTTAGTAGTTGATAGCGCTAATTAATAGGCCAATGTGGTCTCGCCATACCGTATTATTATCCAGGGCCGTCGAGAGCCACGTCGGCCCCCTGCTCTTAAAATTTCACAAATAAAAATTTAAAAAAAATATAAAACTTCGTATTTTTATTAAGGAAAACTACGCACAAAACATCTAAAATAGATAAAATTAATTAAAAAAAAAAAAACAGTAATCAACTAATTTTCGGAAATTTCACAATTTTAGGGCTCCCAGGCCCGGGGACGAATCGCCCCCCTCTGGTTGGTCCTGATATTATCCCAAGGCAGTCACTACAATGCTGTCAATCTAACTTCTGAACAAATTATATCCAATGTATTGACAAGCCCGAGAATCAAAAAGATGTTTCAATCGTAGCTAGCGACGCTACGCATCAGTAACAGTATTATTTACACAAAGACTGTCCCCGTGCAACACTCTAATATTAATAACATTATTTTTTGGGTAACAAGGACGGGAGAGTAATCTATTCTGAATATAAAAAATCGTCCGCTAGAAAATTTGCGACCTCTACGAAGCTTTATGTACACAAACCATTAAAGCATCGATGGCGAACTAGGATGTGGTAAGGCAACTAAGGCAGTTCGGTAGTTTCCGAAGCTCCGAGTACATTGCTTTCTGGTTCTCCCATATGGATAGAGCAAAGTTCTGATTGTTGCAAAAGTTAGAAGAAAAAGATTAATTCTTTAGAATTCAATCAATTTTCTTGAAAGCAAATTAGTATAATAAATCAACATTCCGATCATTATAATAAACCATTTACGCACCAACAGACACCTGAAAGATTCTTCTCTTGTGAAATGAACGGTAAAGCAGTGGCGATTCGTGAAATTGCACGCGGAAAAATATTAAGTTAATCTAATAATTAATTGGTATAGAAAGTTTTGTTTATAAACCAAACGTTTGCATTCTTTTGGTGTTTTAGTTTGAAAATACCATAGAATAATTCAAACTCAAAATAAAATCAAGTGTACGTAATAGAGTCGCCATGTTGTTTATATTTGTTAGCGTCACGAGCGCCACCAACGGTAAGGTAAATCGCGAATAAAACAGTGGCGTAACGTCAAGGGCAAAATGGAAATAATTTTATTGGAATTCCTAAAGTTTTGTGTTAATAATAAATAGTTAATAAATTTAAATAAGAACCACTAACTTTTTTCATTTTTGGAAATCTTGGATGTACTACGTATTTATAAGTAAATTATTTTTGGAAGAATTTTATTGTACACATCGGCAGATTCAAACCAAAACGATTGGGCCTCCTACAGGAAAGTTGACCGGAAAAGCTCTTGTTCCTAGGGCAAGAACAAATTCTAGAAAAATTTAGTTATAATGAACAAGAATAATGGTATTGTAATAATTTTAAATGTCATACGAATGATATTACACAACATAGCTGTGATACTGAAACCGTCCCGCCCGAGCCCTTCGTTGACATCAAAAATTGCTTAAAACTGGTAGATGAAAATTTTCAAAATGTATCGTAATTGATAATGAAAGAGGTGTGAAAAGAAGCGGCGCTCTTGTAATATTGCATTGCTGGATTAATTAATTAAATCTAGTGCCGCAAAAATAACATAAAATTAAATAAATAAAATTAAAAAAAAAAACAATAAAAATGAATATTTTAAACAAAATTTTGTTATATCATTATCAGATACTAATAACATTAGTAAATAAAAAGGTTAGTCGGCCTACCGAATTATTGGCTTTTAAATTAAAGCGTACTGAAAATTTTACTTATTTACAACCAGATGATTTGGTCAACTTTTGATATTGAAACAGAACACGAAGATTTTTGATAACAAAAACTTGCGATGTGTAGAGAGGAGGAAGAAAATTATTAGTAGAAGATATCCTGTCTTCCTGTCATGATTGAATTTGTTAAAAACGTGGGATAATTTCGAAATAGATGCAAATATCAATAAACGATTGTTTGTTAAAAATTTTTTTTTACATTATTGAAGTGCATTTCAAGTAGCTAGTCAAAAGCAGGTATCAAAAACCAACAAACTAGACTAAATTCTTATCAAAATGTATTTAAATTTATTTATTGTATTTATAACCCCCCCCCCCCCAACTGCATGTACCACTCAATAATGGTTGCCTGAATTCGTTAACCGTTACAAGTCACCAGTTTTTCTCATCAACACAACTTGGAACTTATTTAAAGCCGACCCCACACAACGCTTGTTTTGCTGATGAATTGCTAGATTGTTTCGCTGCTGAATTTCCAGCAGCTGGGTGGTGTGATGGTTTCTGTGCTTTGTTGGCTTCACACGCGCTTTGTGATTTCAATGCGCACACTGATAGAAATCCAGCACGAAAACAAGCGAGGAAGCCAGCAGTGACGTCATTTTCCATCAGGGCAGCCAGCATCACCGTAGCCAGCAGTGAAACAAGCAAGCAAATCCATCAGCAAAACAAGCGTCGTGTGAGGTGATGCGCTTAAAGGTTGGTTTATGCAAAACGTCGACGCACGCAACGCACGCGTCCAAATAAAGTTGAAGCATAGAATTTCAGTAGGAGTGTTTATGCAGTTAGTTTACACTCTTGATTTTTGGCGAAGTGTGCACCATAAACCCTCCTACTGAAATTCTATGCTTCAACTTTATTTGGACGCATGCGGTGCGTACGTTGCGTGCGTCGACGTTTTGCATAAACCAACCTTAAGAATATAAAATTCTTCTTTCATAAACACAAATTTTGATCATTATTAGGAATTTTAAAGAGTCTCAAGCATATTTTATTTCACCTACTGAGCTAAGCCAATGACAAGTAACTTTTTTCTTCCTTCCGACGTTGGTGATCACGGTTTTTACCACCACGTAAAGACCACGTCTTTACGGCTAAAACTATACGCCTAAAAACACTTACGACTAAGTCAATACGCCTAAGTCTTTATGCCTAACGAATTTTACGACTAAGGTTTTTTACACCTAACATCATGTACGCCTAAAACTTTTACACCTAACTTACTTACGCCTAAGTCTTTACACCTAAAAGATTTTACGCCTAAGACATCAACGCCTAAATATATTTATGCCTGTTAAATTGTTTATTTTTTAAAATATCCAAAAAAAATTTTTGTCCGGTATATATTTCCATGTTTGAAAGAAGATGTCTTCTATTTGACCAATCTGCGGCCCTCTAAAAAAAAAGTCCCTGAGTGCGTCCCCGAGAAAACATTTTCTTGCAAATTTCTTTCGAATTTAAATTCAAATATTAGAAGTACCAACCAAATGAAAATAGACTTATAGGGGACTATTGTAACCTTTTTAAATAAATAGAAAACAACTAATTTTCATGTGTTTTTTATAAGCGTTTTGGGATGAATGTTGTAGTTGATTACATCTATAACGTTGTTCGTTATTTTTTAGAATCCATGTAGCAATTTTAATTTTTGACATTTTGCATGATTAAGACCCGTAAAGTTGAGTTGAGTGCATTTAATTTGATCTCACCTTATAAACAGAAATATACTATAGTTATGTATTTATCTATACATATAATTTCTGCTATTTAAGGCATAAATATGCTATTAGTCGTTGATGTATTAGGCGTAAAATCTATTAGGCTTAAAAACTTAGGCGTAAGTTCGTTAGGTGTAAAAGTTTTAGGCGTACATTATGTTAGGCGTAAAAAACCTTAGGCGTAAAACCCTCTAGGTGTAAAGGCTTAGGCGTACTGACTTAGTCGTAAGTGTTTTAGGCGTAGTTGTTTTAGGCGTAACCACGTGATACCGGTGATCACAACTTGGCTGAAGCCAAAATGCCCATGGCCCACAGATCTACCTTGGGTTTTAGATCACAGCAGTGTATACGACGCGACCAGGGTTTGAACCACGATTATCCGCTTCCCAGTCGCCCAGATAGGTTTAGGGCCATTTGTATAGTGCGAGTTTAACAACCGATCAAAGTTAAACCAAGATTAACTATGAAATTGAACGTTCTGATTGGTTTAAAAGTAAGTTAATCTTGGTTTAACTTTGATCGGCAGTTAAACTCCCACTATACAAGTGGCCCTTAAAGTCATACTGATGGTTTTTAAACCACTTCATTTTCTGAAAGGTTTTTAAGGCAGATTATCTCGGTTCTTTTCTTGCTCTACCCGGACTCAAACCAGGATTCTCTGCTTAGTAGCCGACGCCAGGGCCGGTTTTAGTGGTCATGGAGCCCCAAGCGGATTTTTTTCGGGCCCTCTAACGTGTATTGTAATGGTGGGGTACGATTTTCTAAGGGATTTTTAAATTACTTAAAATGTTTTACATTTATTAAGAGATCTAGGCTTTTAATTTAAATTTTATTTTAACTAAATTTCGATTTTTTTTTATTTTTGAGTTTGGAAGACGGGCCCCCAAGCGGCCGCTTGTTCTGCTTTATGGATAAACCGGCGCTGGCCAACGCATCAGACCGTAACCGTCCTAATAAATTTATTAAGGTAGAAAAAATACACTTGGAAACAATTTGCTACGGTCAATGATGACAATTCGGCCATTGACGTCAATGACCATGAATTTTGGGAAATGTTGACATTTAAAATTCCATACGTGCTCTTTACATCATTGTCCGGGCAATGACGTTAATGCCCTATATATGTGGACAATGATGAAACTACTATTCCACAGATTCCATATTCTATAGTATAGTTGTCACGGAACTTCAAGTTTCGTCATAAGCTGAATGTGCTGAACTAAATGTAGCTCAGACAACTGATTATTTGCATTACAAAAATACAAACGATATGTGTAACAAAGATAGAAATAAAATATTATGTCATCTCCACGCAATTAGAATTATGACGAGGCTTGAAGTTCCTTGACAACTACTATATCACTCTAATGCCCGGTTTCACCAACCTTTATCAAGGCTGTCAAAGTATTTGATCAACGTCAAATCTGTTTTAACTAATTATGAAACAGATTTTCATGAGTTAACAAACGTCAAACCATTTGACGTTGATCAAATGCCTTGACAAAGGTTGGTGCAACCGGGCATTAGTGATTGCCGTCACATACGTTTCGTACTTCGCCTAGTTCGGACTGCCCTGGAGAGGTCAAGCCTCCCAGTCGAGGTGGATTGGTTTCAGGGATGTTTTTACCCCAGCTAAAACGGCCCGGAGCGTCCGTAGCAAAGCGAATGGTGTGCAGGATCACAACCATGACAAATTACAGATCCACCCTAAAATGAGTTTGCGTTTGCCTAAATTAAATAAAAATTCCTCTACACTTATGAGGCCTTGAAAAGGGCCGAGTTGCTGTCATTTCAACGGAAATACGCGTACACGACAAATAATTGTCCCGTGTTGAAGTGCATCGCCATTTTGCTGTTCCAATTGTATTTATTCTAAAATATCATCATTACAATCAGATGTGTTATGTAAATCATTACCCACCGTCAGGCCCGCGGCCAGGGGTAGGCTAAGCCTACCCTAGGAGAATTTGAGCCTGCCCTAGCCTTTTTACTTCCTTGTAAAACAAGGAAGTATTGTTTCTGTTCTGATTTAAAACTAAAATATAATTTAAAATATATATTTTTTTAAATAAAGCATAGTTCATCTTTCTGGATGTGAGTGATGACCTTTTTTTTTAGACAATTTCAGCCTACCTTAAGCCTGCCCTAATCTTTTAGCCTGGCTACGGTCCTGCCCACCGTTAACGGGTGTTGACGTCAATGGCCGGTCAATGACTTTAATGGCCAGCGTAAATGGGCATTGATGTCACTGTCCGGCCATTGACGTCATTGTCCGGTCATTGACGTCAATGCCCTATTTACGTCATCGACCGTAACATATTGTTTTTATGTAAAATTTGGTTATCTAGCAAAAACACGGTTCAATGCGAACGGCATGCCGTCGTTGAATTAACGTCGGTATTGTGTACTTTCAAAGTTATCCCCCCCCCAAAAAAAAAACTTTCAGTTTTCCAAACCGGGGGGATGGAATACCCTCCAGTACCTTAATAATTGTGTTATGACGGACAGATGTATTTATTCCTAAAAATTAATCACCTATGGATGTAAACTTTCGTTTTTTGAGACCTGGGGGTCTGGGGGGGGGGAGTATAAAATACCCTCTAGTAGATTAATAACTGCATTCAAAAGAAGAGTGTTTTCCATCTGTCATCTGTTAAGGAATACTTATTATTCCACCTATAATACTTTCCTTTTAATCTTTAAGGGTAGGGTTTATGCCCCCCCCCCGTATTTTTGGTAAATTAATAATATATCGTGCAATTTAAAAAATAGAAAGTACATTTTTACATAATTTAAAATATACTACTGCCAAATCTCAGAAGTTTCATGAATGACTTCGAATAGGCTATGACTCGTTACTTTTCGTCATATCAGGAACTGCTGGCGATTTTGCTTTGAAATTTAGCAGCATAATTTTTGAAGTAAATTGGAAATGCAGCCGCTCCCTTGCCACAAAAACGGAAGACTCATTATTATACCCTACTTCTTATAGTAGGCACATCTCTAAAAATTTTCATTTGAAATCGACGTGACGTGAACCTAAACAAAGAGGGAATTGCTGGAAAAACCTGGTATACATGTGAAGAAAAACGTCAGGAAATCTCGAGAAATTTGAAAAAAATCCAGGAAATCTGAGAAAATTAAATTTTGTGTTTGGTGACTCCCTGTTTGCTTAATTTACCATTCCGGAAGGCTGATTTAGTTTTTTATTTTATTTAAATTTCGAAAAAATTCCTGAAAATCTGACAGAATTTACGGAAATCTTACCTTTTTGATAAGCTTTTTTTTTGCTTTTTTGCTTTTTTCCAAGGGAAATTTTAGGCAATCCAGGCGAAAATCCGGGAAAATCTTTAAAAAAATTCTGTAAAAAGGAAATCTAATATACAAAAATATGCTTTGCGACTCATCCTTCAAGACTAAACTGTGCAGATCTTCCATATTTGTGGAAGAGTCGACTCAGTCTCGTCATAAGGGTGAGACAACCACCTTAGTCGCCCCGGGTGAAAGGGGCGCAAACAACTGAAATAAAAAAAAATGAAGGTATACCTACTCCGCTTATTTTTGACAGAAAACAAAATTTAAAAACATTCACCACTTACGTCGGGGAGAAGCGACACTTTTATTTAATGATGGTTTCAACTTGCACGGAAAGGTAATTTTGTTATTCTTATAAATCTAAGTAGACTACAAGCCGGTACCTACAAACACTGACGGCTTTCCATGTGTGGAGGTGTGACATTTGCACACCTGTTGAAACTGCAGGATCTGTCGATCTGAACACAATGAACATATCCCTACAGGTAAAACCGGCCCGTACTGAAATTAAATTAGCAGTTTCGCACACCTGACACCGAGAAGTAGAATTCTATCGAACTATAAGATTAATAACTCAGAAGATAAACTAAAGAATATAAGAAGACGCTATCGGAGAGCTCGATGGTCAAGGGATGAGCTGACCTCCGCATACGCATTATCCTGACAAATCTTAAATCGTGAACTTTTGATAGTCACATACAATGAATTTACTTGCAAAAAAATAAAACAAGAAAGTTCTTCTGTTTCCAAAGCCTTCCTGTTGCGTATTTGTTTTCTACAGATACGTGAGGTGCAAGTGCAAGATCAAAGTAAAATTTATGAAGTATTGCATACTTGGCTCAAATAGTTTCGTTCTAAGTAGGCAGTATTTCATTGATTAAAATTAACTTGTATTATTAACTTCTGGCTTAGTTTTGGATTGCAAGCTTCCGCTTGTAATTGTTTAACAAACCAGGTTGTTAGAGGCTCAGATCTTCCGTATCAGTAAAACTGAAAATTTCTTCAGTCAATATTTTGCTACAAAATAATAATGCCAATCGTGTCGGAGTCACTGGGCCGTAAAAGTACCACGATTGGCCAATTATTTTCGACAAAAACTTTTAAAACGAAATAAAATTTTGAAACACTCCGTATATAATGGACGGTAATATTTGATTTTAGTTATTAAAATTGATATTGTATGCATGCCAATATTAATGTATTTACAGGTAAAATTGTACATACACAACGCTAGATAGACGAACGTGACACATAAAAAAACAAAACTAAAACATGTCAAACGGGACATACTTTTTACGGCGTGAAAAATAGCACAACAATTTTACGTCAAACTGACAGACTAATTAACCCAAAACAGTAAATTCAGATGTCGATGCGACGATCCCTTTTGAAAATAAAGCATGTAATAGGCATGGCGGCCCAACAAAATATGTTTACGTGATGAAGATATACGTAGCGATGGCGACCCAAAAGTTCATCAAAATAGGATAAATCGACTTACCAATTGTCTGGACGAGTGTCGTTTCCCCGGGGAGGAAAATTCGGCCATTTCTTTTGCACTTCGCGTAATTTACGTAAAGTTTTGTTCGACTACGTCTAACACTTCAACCAACCCCAGCGCCAGTACAAGCGCAACTAAAAATGTTTATTACGCTAGCGACACACCATTCAAAAGTAACCAAACGATCTACGACCTACGTCGCTCGCTTTTATCTTCGTCGCTCGTTAACCCGAGCGTCAAACACGACAAAAACAAAAAACTTTAATATTACCGGCAAGTTTAATTCGACACAATTAAAAATTTATTTTTAAATTTTTAACGTGGAAATATATTTTTAATATTCATTTTATGTGCCGTAAATTTTATTTTGCATCAGCAGTAAAGAACCTTATCCTAACGAACTACTTAAATTAGCTTAATTAAATAATTAATAAGAAGTGAAAGATTAAAAAGTTTTATTCGTTACCGTGGTGCTATCTATTTAAAGATGTCGAAACCGCTCTTAAATATTCCTGTTTTTTTGAAAAAAAATTTATTTTATTTTATTAACCACGTCGGCGATAAAGTGGTACCGGCAGTAAAAGTAATGATAATTAAATTTACTGTTTTCAGATTTTAAGGAAAAAAACCCTTTTTATTGGGAGCAAATGGGCTTATTTGCCCAAAAGTCCGACATTTACTCCGAATAGTCAACCTCGGTCCGTCGCAGGCAGTAAAAGAGAATAAAACTTGCGGGTTATAAACAATTCAATATTTATTGAAGTATATTTTACATATAAATTTTAAAAAATAATAAATTACAAATATACACAAAAAATATTGGATGCTGTTATTGGTAACTTTTCAGAGAATTACCAGCCATGATGAGCAAGTCCATGATGAGCAAGTCCATGATGACCATAGATTCCATCGGCAACAATGGTACCAGATGCTCCGGCAACAACAGCTCCGTGTCCATGTCCAAGACCGATTCCGTGTCCAAGACCAAGACCATGAACAGCAGCAGAGTGTGGTGCGATAACTGCAGCTCCATGGCCAGCCCAGTCTTGGGAAGCTAATAAACCTTCGCCATGCCATTGTCCATTATCGTGTCCGATAGCCAAACCATGAACACCAGCAACAAGAGCACCATGATGTCCATAAGCGTTTGCAATTCCACTGGGTCCAACAGCACCGTGTCCATTTACGATACCAGCTGGTCCAGCAGCTCCGTGGCTAGAAACCACACCTGAAGCTCCAACTAATGGAAGATGACCATGTCCATGATGAGCGTAGCCCAATCCCAACAAACCGGATGGTTCGGCACAAGACAAAACTACCACACAGGCAAAGAGAGCTACGGTCTAAAAAATAAAATAATTAAGTAATAGCAATTAGATGTACCAACTTTTAGCGTAATTCTTACTAAAGTATTCATTGTATGAGTTTGCAGAGCTGAAGAACTGTACAATATCTAATCTGATACCAACCCTCCTTTATATACTTTAATTTTGCCCTTGATATTCTCTAAATAATTATTTTGTTTTATTTGTAATAGTATAAATTTACTTCCCGATCATGTTGACCCCGCCTTAGTTTCCTACTTTTAGTTTTCTAGACAGCTTAATTAGAAGGTAAATAACATTGCAATGGTAAAAAAGATGTATTTTAATAAATTCTTAAATGTCACATAATTAAGTGTGGGTAGATGATTTGGAGCCCATGGACTAATTTAACTTTTTTTTGATAAAATAAATTTCTTGCAAAATTAATTAAATTAAATTAATATCTAATGTCAGTGAAATTTTATTCAAAGGACCCCGCAGGAAATCATAGGAAAATGGCTCTCAGTCGAATGTCTTGAAATTGGGTTAAGTGGTAGTTCATATCATGTAGATCAAAAGTGTCAATAGGCCCAAAGTCCTAAGATGACAAAGATGACGAAAAGATGACAAAAAAAACTGACAATTTTCGAAAATTTTCGAAAATTGTCAGTTTCAAATGGCTGTAACTCAAAAACTATCCATCTTGGGACTTTGGGCCTATTGACACTTTTGATCTACACGATATGAACTACCACTTGCCGCAATTTTAAGACATTCGACTGAGAGCCATTTTCCTATGATTTCCTGTTGGGTCCTTTGAATAAAATTTCACCGACATTAGATATTAATTTAATTTAATTTAATTAATTTTTGTGGTATTAATGTGGTAATTTACTGGTTGCCCAGGTTGAGCGGCCTGAAGGCCGCACTGATTCCTCTCCCTAAGTGTCTCCGTTTATTTTTAGATTGATTTGGCCTTTATCCGGCCAAACTTTTTTACTGCTTTTCGACTCATCTCGATGAAACTGCTTAACTTTTTTTTAGATCTTCTTAATTTTCCGCATAAGGGGGCGTCCATTAATTACGTGAGGTGATTTTGACGATTTTTAGACCCCCCGCCCCCCTTGGTGAGATGTCGTGAGATTTGGCTTGACCCCCTCCCCCGTCTTCTAATCTCCCGTGAGATTTTTAAAATGCGTATTTTTAGTGTAAATACGTTAATCTGTGCTTGATTGCGTTGGATTTATTAAAAAAGCATAAATTTTTTTATTTTCTTAATTATTCTATTTAAGAATAGTTAACACAAAAAAATTACGTGATATTTGCCGAGACCCCCCTCTCCCCCACGTGAGATTTGGTGAGATTTGGCTCGACCCCCTCCTTCCCCTAAACGCCTCACGTAATTAATGGACGCCCCCTAAGGGCACCAACTACTTTGGGTTTACACCAAAATTCTAATATTTTGGTTATTTTTCAGAAATGCCCTTTCATCGTCAAGTCATCAACCGAAAAATCACGGTAATATAATGGAGAAAATCAACATTTATAGAATCTCGTTAATCTAGATATGCGCGTCACTGATATGTTTCAACAGAAACCATCAGTTCATTATTAAACAGTAAATGTCATTTTAAAGACATCTACAAATAAGGTTTCTTTTCCTTATTAAAAGATTTTTAACTTCAATATTAAATGCGAATTATTCGAAGGAAAACTTTGGTAGACGGATTTTACGTTTAAATAATTTAAAAATAATTTAATTAATTCCAGGAAACTGGATTGACCAGATAAGCAGGAAAAAAACTACGATAGCGAAAACCTTCCAAATGCGTACATTGACGATATGAATAAATGAACGAGATTCCTTCTACTATGATCCATTATTTTTGAGTTCATTCACGCTTCGGGGATGTTTTCACCAAGTGTCTGAACTCAGAGACCTACTCACTTCGAACTCTTCCCTAGTTCAAATCCTGTAGGGAATCAGTGGAGAGCAAGATTACACATGTAATTACTTTGGCATACCTGATTATTCGCTGATTAGGTTTTAAAGATTAAAAATTAAATAATTAAATTAAAAATTAATAAACAAAAAAAAATTTATAAATAAACAATAATATTTTTATTATCTTATTTCTTCCGTCTACCACGCACGTTGATGACTGAATGAACGAGATTCCGCCAACTGATTTTTTTTAAATTAAATTAAAATGTATAGCGTTAATTCGTTAATGCGCATTAGTACTAGATAGATAAGATGAAGATAAGCAGGCGCGGACTGCCAGTATTTTTTCAGAGATGCTAGTATATGTAGGGGCTCCCTGTAATGACAAGAAAACACTTAACCGTGGATAAACAGCTGTTTTTCGAGCTGTTTTGAAATTCTGATGAATTGAGAGTACACGACAATTAGGCGACGTCAAATAGGCGACGGTCAATTGGACACCGTTTTTTTAGGCGACGGGCTTATTAAGCGACCCCCAACTAGGTGATCGGTTAAATAGGCGACGGTAAATTAGGAGACAGGAAATTCGGTAGGTACATTTTTTTAATTCAAAACATTCAAATTCGGTGTCCAATTGACCGTCGCGTCGCCTATTTGACGGTGGTCTAAGTGACGGACGGTGTCCGTCCTGATTGTTTTACTTAATGGGTGTTTTTCATGATAATACTTATTTGGCAAATATTAGGCAAGCAAAATGTCTTGGTGTGGCCGCGCTGCTACCGTTTCGGAAGGACGATTCTCTAAAGAAGCAATACCAAAAATTTGCAAGACGATTCCACATTGGAATCCAAGCTTCAGTACTGAAGAACCAATAGTATTGGTCCATAAATAAAGAGTAAACCGTTAACTGGGGGGTATTCCATACCCCCCAGACCCCCCGGTTTGCCGATGGCTACACTACAATTGAATCAATATTTGAATTTATAATAATAAGTAAATACGTTTAACCTCAGGCCCGTTTTATTATGATTTCTGCTGTCGATCAACGATATTGCTCAACAATAGATCAACGGATCTATCTCTTTTAATGCCCAAAGCTTTAAACATGTTGTGATGGGACCTCTACAACTTATTAAATTTTGAATTTAAATATAAGAGACACCAAACAATGAGGAAAAACCGAGGGCTGTGGGGGGTATGGAATACCCCCCAGTGCACGCTTTTATTTTATTTTTAAATTTCTATGAATTTAATGCAGGAAATTGGAGATTGAATTTCTAGATCCGTAATTTTTGAGGTCTGGCTACTTCAGGAATGTTTTTAATTATTGGAGCGACTCAAAGATTCCGTTGCTTTAGGTTAAGCCGCTTCGTGGACGTTTTTAATGAGTGGAACGGCTTAGAGATTTATTACCTAATAAGTAGATTCGCCAATATGTATGACACAAAAACACGTCATGCATGGGCTCCCGAAGGGGGAGGGGCAGTAGGACCCTTCGCCCCCCCTGCCCCCTGAGAAATTAAATGGAAGAATAAAAACAATTTTTACAGACGAAGAAACAACATAATGAAATTTGGAAACTGTAAATTATGTAGTTGCCCCACTGAGATTTATTCCTTCGGGCGTCCATGACGCCATGGCCAGAGCTAACCGTATGGAAATAGCCAATGGAATAATCGCATTAAATTTTAGAGCTTTTCTCGTCAGAAATTTTAATGTTTACATCTGAACTTTACAACAAAATTAGTAATTTTATTGGTATATAGGCAGGCGCGGACCCCCCTCGCCAGTCGGCACCCGAAGATAAAGTTCCGTTAATAAACATTAACTTTTTTATAAATACTAAACATAAAAAAAAATTCGCTTGACGTAAATAATTCTATTAAAAAAAAACAAAAATATTAAAAATATGTAAAATAAGAATCTTAAAATTAAAAAACAAGAACTACTTTAGTGCCGCCCGCCCGTTACCGGAAGTAATTTTTTTTAAGATTTAAAGAAAAAATTATACACTTATTTTATTCAGAGTAAAACAACATATTTGTAGCAGAACAGAAATGTTCTTATTTTGAATTTTCTGAAGCAGGCCCGTGCGCAAGGGGACAGTCACCCCCCCCCCCCAAGTGTATATTTATTTTATTTTTAACTAATTTGGAACCAGCCCCCAAGAAGATTCTGCGCACAGGCCTGCTCTAAAGATATCACTTTAAAATTTATTTGGCAGTAATATTTTTGAAGTTTTCTTTCCAGCTTTCCAACGGTTGAATTTTACTTTTCATATTGATTTTTAATTTTCCCTCCCTTGAAAAAATCTTATGCACGCTCATGGTGTTACCCCAGACGATATAAAAGCGTTTGTTGATTTTAGGGGATGTTGGGATGCTTGGCGTGTAACGGTTAAATCGAAGATGTTTAGCGAAACGAACGAATCCCGTCGATTTAGCGAGAAATAAATCTTAAATATGACTGAACCTCACTTTTTTGACACAAATTCAAATTTGACAAACCGTTAAAAGTTTCACCGGTCGTTTGTATTGAAATTTTGTGCAAAATCGAACAAAAATGTCAAAGAAAAAAAGGTCCCGAAAGCGTAAAAGACGTCAGGGTCCTCTTCCAAATTTAAATAGTAAAAACGTTCGCGAAAACGCGAAAGTTACCGAATTTCCGATAAAGGATTTAACGACCGAAAATTTATCTTCGTCGACTTTAATTGGGGTAAATAATTTTGTGGAAAATTGTGATAAAACGGCTTCTAGTGATTGTGACGTTTCGATGGTATCGGATTTCGTCACGACACCTTTAAGAATTGAAAAAAGTAGTAGAAAAGGTGTGATTTGTATTTTTGATAAAATTGTGTTTGGTTTTTTAGGAAATGATTTGAGAAATCGTAAAACTAGATCCAATTCGAGTATGGCTAAGTTACATTCACCTGGTGTTGAAAAGGTACCTCTGAAGTCCAATTCAGCTACTCAAACAATCACCGAAACTCCTCGTGTAAATCGGAACTGCTTGTTGGACATGGAGTACGAAATCGATCTGCTGGATAAAAGTTTGTATAAAACACCTCTAAGACATGTCCTCTCGAGTCACTTAACTCCCATATTCGACCTGAAAGACTTGAATAATTTACGGAATAACTACGAAGAGAAAGTTACAAACTGTAGTAGAAATTTAAACCAAAGTAGTTTGAAACGGCTCAAAAATTTTAACGAAGTTATATTGAACACATCGCAAGATATTGATCAGGATAATTGTGAATTGTATGATCCAGTGGAGAAGATTAACATAAGAGGTTTAGATTATAAGGAAACAAACCAAATGGAGATATCGTTTTTTACTCCTCAGCTGTATAACGGCGAATTGGCATCGACGCCCATTCACAAGTCTTTTTTAGCAAATCCACTAGAAAAAAATTGCGTATTCGAAAACGAAAACGATTTGTGTCATGTAAATTCTAATTTTGTTTCAATTTCCACTCAAGTTGAACAGGTCACTTTCACCGACGTCGGTTTGCAAACCAGTTGTGTCAATTTGAAATCTGAAGTGACTCCAAAGGTCCGAGTTAAGTGTGCGTCCATCAGCAGGCGACGTTCCTACAAAAGTATGACTCCTACCATTTCCTTTTATAAAATGTTTCCTAAACATGACATAACCATACGGGTTAGTCCGTCACGGAATGTGATTGTTAATCGTTCAAAAGCAGAAGTGAACGATATGTGTTCCGGTATTTTCAGCATCATTAGAAAATTGCACATGAGGTATTCGTCGAGAGTGCCAGAAAAACTTTTGAACTTCTGTTCTTGGCTAGGATGTACCATCAAAAAGGTGAGCCGATTTGTTTCTTACATACATTTTCATATAAATAATAAAATTTTACATTTGATTAAAGAGTTTGTCATCGTTTTACCAAGTTTACACGACCGATAAATGCGAAAATAAGGACGCGATCGAACCGTACAACTCAAAAAATCAGTTATATCAAATTTCGATATTAAAATCTGGAATAGACGATCTGAAATCCGAATTAAATCGAATGGAAATAGACAGTAGGGGTAGTTTTGTCAAATTTAATACAATTGATGCAGAATTGGACCAACTTAAGAAAGAATTGACTGCCGTAAAGCAGCAACTACATGGGATCAAGGAAATCAACAGTCGAGTTGCTTCGGCACCTCCACCACCGCCACCTCCTATTCCTCCTCCACCACCACCCTTTCCACCCGCAAATAATTATATAGTTTCTCATACCAAAACGCCAAAAACGTCAACGACCAAGAAAAAAATAAATGAAAATTCCAGGCCCATAATTTCGTTAGATGATATTTTAAAAGTCAAATTAAAAAAAATTGCGGTGGGTATAGTGTGGTTACATGAAGGTTTATGTGATGATTGAACACTTTTAGGATCGTCCAACTCCAATACATCGTGTATCGGAACCTCAAATGTCGACTCTTTTGCAAAACGTCAAGTTACGATCTGCACGTTCCAAAGGACAAACACCGTCTTCAAGCACAGCTTCCAGTGTTTCCAGCTCTTCAAATAGTCCTTGTTCTAGTCTAACTAGGATCCTAAGTAATGTAAATACCAACGTATGCCGGGTTAAACGCTTACATCACGTACGTAATAATTATAGTTTTGATGATTTTTCCAGGAAAAGTTTGTATAAGCGTGACAGAGAGAATTGAAGTCGCAACGCTGTCGCCGTTGGAAAATATTTATTGGATAATATAATTAAATATGGTTACGACAAAGTGCAATTTAAATTATTGTTACTGCAAATTTTGTATTTTAAAGGAATTTATATTTTTATATAAACGAAAGAGTGTTTAACATTTTATATTTAATTTTACAAATTAATAATATATATTTTTATGCAAATTTTATATTTAATATAACATGAGAATTTTGCTTTTGTTTTTTATTTAACTAATTTTTATTGTACGCTTTTTTTTTTTTTTTTGAGTTTCCTAGGATTTCTTGAGATTTTCTACTAGCGACTACAAGGGGGGTTAACGGCGTAACTACTCTCCCATCCCCATAAATAATAAAAAAAATTTATTTACGCTCTCCATGAATTTTTCCTAAATCCACCCTTAATCCCACTACCAGCTCTTGCATAGCTGGTATGATTTTTATTTTTAAATAACAAAAATAAACAATTAAAAAAACAAATTTTACATGCGTTCGACCCGCTGGCGACGCCTCTGTTCAAAAAAGGTTACAATAATTATTACAAGAATAGAAAAATTGCGAGGCAATTTAAAACGTCAGAAAAATGCCTTGATTTTTGAAAACTTTTCTAAAAAAATATTTTGGGAAAATACCGGCGTTTCGCCGGCCACCTGTTTAAAACAAGCGCGAATTGCCATACCCTATAAACAAACAACTTCGGCATCTACCGGTAATATTTATAAAATCCGCTTAACGTTTTTTTTACTGAATAATTGATTATTTTATGATATTACCAATTAATAATGACATTTTTACATAGGATTGAAATCCTTAAAAATACGGGTTGAAGTTGCCTTACCGCGTTTGTGCTAAACGAAAAATAATTTTAAATTTAGATGTATAACCTCACATTTTGTTGTTTTTCAACAAACATTTTATTATGGTGATCGATTTCGATATACTAGAACATTGCAAAAAGGTGCGTGCCGACCACGGGCCTCCGTATACATGCCCATTGGAGAAGTGCAATCGTACGTACAAGTCGGTTTGTGGGTTATCGTACCACCTTAAGAGCTTCGATCACAACAATCCTAATGTTCAGACACCTACAACGCCGCAAAGTAAAAATAAAAAAGGTAGTAGTTTAGTATTCAATCTTGCGTTGTTTCTAAGTCGTTGTTTACAGGTCGGGTTCGAAGCGTTGCCATTCCACAACCCGTTGTTGCTCCAGTACCAGAACCTTTGAGTTACGATGAAGCTCAAAAGAACGTGCAACTTGAAGTTAACGGCGAGGTGGTTCGCATAAATATTAACGATATGCTGGATGTGTGCGCCAAAGAAGAAGACGACATTGAACCAGAAGCACCTGAAGTTAAACCAGTCGAAAAACCTCCAGGTTTGTTTCGCATTGAGTGTAATGTCGGTAGTTACTGTTTTATTCTTTTAGATGTGGCCCCTAAATTACCCGAGGCTTTGTATAAGAAAATTGAGGATTATAATATTTGTGATGCACCTCCGAGACCTAATGCTTACATCAGGTTTATTGAGAAGAGCACCGAGGAGTTGGATGGAGAAGTGGAATACGATGTAGACGAAGAGGACACAGCTTGGTTAAATATCATCAACGAGAGAAGGGAGGCTCAAGGTTTACCACCCGTTTCTGTGGATTCCTTAGAACTCTTGATGGATCGTTTGGAAAAGGAGTCATACTTTCAGGTAATTTTATTCAAAGTTATTGGAATATAAATTTCATTCAATTGTATTGTAGGCTGCTGTTAACGGACAAACGGGCACTGTTGTGGACGACGATGCTGTTTGTTGTATTTGCATGGACGGAGAGTGTCAAAACACAAACGTAATTTTATTTTGCGATATGTGTAACTTGGCTGTGCATCAAGATTGTTACGGTGTTCCATACATTCCCGAAGGTCAGTGGCTTTGTCGCAGGTGTCTTCAGTCACCCAGTAAAGCAGTCGACTGTGTTTTGTGTCCCAATCAAGGAGGTGCATTTAAACAAACAGATCGTAGTCATTGGGCTCACGTTGTTTGCGCTTTGTGGATACCCGAAGTTAGATTTGCCAACACAGTGTTTTTAGAACCGATTGGTACGTTGCAATATTTGTTTTTTATATACTTCATAAATAGGTTTTTAGATTCGATAGAAACAATTCCTGCTGCTCGCTGGAAACTAACCTGCTACATTTGTAAACAGAAAGGAGTTGGTGCATGCATTCAGTGTCACAAAACCAATTGTTATTCAGCGTTTCATGTGACGTGCGCCCAGCAGGCTGGATTGTACATGAAAATGGATACAGTTAAAGATTCTGGTGATTCTCAACCTGTTTTGGTACAAAAAACCGCGTACTGCGATACCCATGCTCCGGCTGACAATGGTAAGAGGTCATAGTTTTTAATATCTAACATTAACTTTAATTTTGTGTTTTAGCCGAATCAAAGAAGGAAGATGCGCGTCAAAAAATGAAACAAGCCCGTAAATTGTTGGCTAAAAAGCGCAGCACTGTGCCGGTTATTCTAATTCCTACAATTCCACCAGAACGTATACAAGAAATCGGTTCTCTTGTGAGCATCACAAAAAAATCGCAATTTATACAGCGACTGATCGCTTATTGGACGCTAAAAAGACAGTACCGAAATGGAGTACCTCTATTGAGAAGATTACAAAGCGCGCAAGGTATTTATAGTAAAATTTATCTCTGGCACAAGATTTGATTTTAACGTTTTAGGGGGGCCACGAGATTCGAACACCAATAGTGTCGACATTCCAGAGTTGTGTAGGCAATTGAAATATTGGCAATGTCTTAGACAAGATTTGGAACGGGCCAGATTATTGTGTGAACTTGTGAGAAAACGAGAGAAA
This sequence comes from Cantharis flavilabris, assembly GCA_949152465.1. Taxonomy (NCBI): domain Eukaryota; kingdom Metazoa; phylum Arthropoda; class Insecta; order Coleoptera; family Cantharidae; genus Cantharis; species Cantharis flavilabris. The sequence goes on from OX424438.1 coordinate 9,350,672, forward strand.
CTGAAACTTGAAGATATCAAAGCAAAGGAAAGATGTCTCAATATAGAGTTGCGCCCTCTTCAAGCGACGCTTCTTAACGTCTTGAATTTAATTTCTGCCAAAGACACCAACGATATTTTCAGTGAGCCTGTCGATCTAGAAGAGGTAATTTGAAATTCATTTTGTTTTTGAAAATAATAATTTTGTTTCTAGGTGCCAGATTATTTAACAGTAGTGAGTGAGCCAATAGATCTTAGTACTATGCGCATGAAGCTAGATTGTGGAAATTATCCTGATTTGCCTACAATGGAGAAAGATTTCGATCTTATGATAGCAAATTGCTTGGCGTATAACAATCGAGACACGGTCTTTTATCGGTAGGTAACCTTAAAGCCACTCGACCACAAATTTTATTTATAAATTTGTAGGGCCGCAATCAAAATGCGCGATCAATGTTCCGCAATTTTTCGTCAAGCCAAACAAGATGTTGAAAGTTTGGGTTTGGTGGTAGAAGAACCTCCGCCCGTTGTGCCTGCTGCTGCAAACGAAGACTCGTTGGCAACAAATATTGACAATGAATTGGAAGAACTTCAGGTAGTTTCTTAATTTTTGATAAACTGCTACTTTTCCAGGGATTAACGGGGTAGCCCTCTTGGATTGGCCCTTGGCACCAGGATTTTAATTTAAAATCATTTTATTTTGTATTTGTAGGGAAAAGTGGGGCCAGATGTGATTTCTAAACTGGAAGAATTGTTGGTCAAGAGTCAAACCCTAAAACATGCAATGGCAAGGGCAAAACGTGTGAAACTGGTCAAGAGCGAATTAAATAAGGCAAAAAAAAACACCGTGGTGGTTGATAGCCCTCACTCGGATTTAGAAACTGAACCACCCGACGTGAAAACGTCCACCCAAAGCACCAGTGGGTATTTGGTGTGAGTTTAGAATTATTTTTACTTATTTTATGTTGTAGGTAGTTCCCCTAGCGGTGTGAACCGACGGACCGCTGTACTGTTCACTAGAAAGGCGTTAGCCGCCCTTAAAAAACCAAACGAAGAGAAAGATGAAAAAGGAGAAAGCACTTCAAATTCGAAAACAACGTAAGCAAATTATTAAACTAAGTTAATTCTGTACTAATGACACATGTGGCTTTGTGTTATTAGAAAGAAAAAGGGGAGGCCACGGCGGAATAACGATTCAAATAAGTTGGACGATTCAAAAAACGACGTACCGAATAGTTTTTTAGAGTATAGAGCTGGTCAGCTGTCGGCCGACGACAATAGTGACAGTTGTACCAGCTTATCCACTTGTTATTCTCATGATCCTTCGGAAATCGATTCGGACGATTCTGATAGTTCAATGAGTTGTGGCATAGCGTCGGGTGCCGAAAATAACGGCGAGAAATTAGAACTTAAACCTCTACAGCTGGTGTGGGCGAAATGTCGGGGGTATCCCTGGTATCCTGCACTTATTATTGATCCAGAAATACCAACGGGTTACGTCCATCAAGGGGTTCCGATACCTTCACCTCCTCAAGATGTATTGGCATTATCGGCTAATTATACTGAGCACGTTTATTTGGTGTTATTTTTTGACGCTAAACGAACGTGGCAGTGGTTACCTGCAGATAAGTTAGAATTACTCGGTATCGACACCGAACGGGATCACTCTAAAGTAATTACCGGCCAGGTTGCAATTTTTTAAACTAAACTATCTTTTATCATACAGGTGAACGAATTGAAGAAACCTGCCGATCGTAAAGCAGTCCGCAGAGCTTACCAAAACGCCTTAGCCTATCAAGCTCAAGTAAACGATCCTCCAACTACGGATAATGCTAATTCTTAAGTTTTAATTTATTTTCTGTTATATGTTAGTACAAAATAACTTTTAAAAAAATATAAAGATATAATTTTTTTGGTTTTTGTTTTAATTTCTATTACCTTCAACTTCGTCAAAAAAAGAATATAGGTATAATCTAAAAAAACGATCACTATGCGATAAGAGACGGGCTGAAGGTGAAGACAGGAATTCACTTTTGATTACTTCACAAATTTTACATTAGAAGAGGAAGAATACCATTTAAACAGATTCAGCAGCTACGAACAACTTGTTGCTATATCGTCAAGCTTTGTAATCACTTCTCAATTAACAAAAACAAAATTTATAGTAAACTCAATTTATCAACAGAGTTATGATACAAAAATAGTTTTCATCTGTTGGATAAAATCAAGACATAGTTTTTAATTAAAAGAAGGAATGATACCATAAAATAACTTGTGAATAAAATGCCAACCTATAAACTACAAACAGTCAAACAAAATAACTGCGTGCATCATTTATCCACCGCTTCACTTTTCTGTTTATCATCCACATTTAACTGCGCAAGTTTATCTACAACCTCGGTTGCTTCCTCTTCTTGTTCTTCTTCATTTTCCGATTCTTCGGTAGAACTTTCATTCTCGTCCTTACAGTAAAGCTCACATTTTGTCGTTACAATTGTTCTAGCTTCCTCGAACATCTCTTTGAACTGATTAGCAACTGCAAAAAAAAATTTAACCTTAAAAAATGAAACAAAGGAAAATAAAGTTTTACCTTCGACAGATCCAAATTTAACTGCAAGGCATTCTGGTTTGGCAATTTCGTCTGCAAAATCTGCGGCGGTTGTATAAACAAACGCCTTGTCTGAACCGAAACTGGGTTTGAGAGCCATCCACGGTGTGATGAAGTGGTTCGCACAAACTTTAAAAGTCTTGTCACGTCGCATTACGATCCGACAACTGTGGTTTTCTTTGTTACGCAAAAGTTTCAATTCACCGGTTCCTCGTTCCTAAAACACTCATGTTCAAAATGTCACACAAATATAAGCATCGATTACCTTCCATTCGGGGCCGTCTTCGTTCGAAGAGTCAAAACGATACAATTTAGCACGAAGTTTTACCAAAAGAATTGCGGTTTCTTCATCAGCCGGAATTTGGACTTCGGGCAGCTGTATGATAGGTTCGAAGTAAGGATCCGGATCTGATTCGGAATCCCCTTCACAGCTACGAATTTTGTTGTTCTCCTAAAATTTGATAGAATTAAACGTTTGAAATATTTGGGTTATGTCACATTGGAAAATTCGAATGTTTATTACCTCAACTTCTGCCATCGCAATAAGTTATTTCAATTTGAAACCCTTAACGGATAAAAAGCTGGAAATGTAAAACGCACAATATTTTTTATTTTATTTTAAATTTTGATACCAAATTCGAGTAATCGTAATGCAAAATATAACAATTTAGTTGTTTTTGTTAACGTTCTATTGTCCTATTGGTGCGTCGTATTAACGGAAATATCCGAACGACTGCGATCGGAGAAACGTGGCAATTTTCTGTTTTCAAAATTGTAACGGACTCGAATCGGTTTTCTTTCGGGAATATTGAAATTAATTTTATTTTGCAAATTATCTTTACTGGGAAATTTAGAATCTTGTTATGAAATTACATTAAAATTTTGATATTTTTCAATCCAAGAACATCGAAGGAATTTTATACTTTTAATGGATGTTAATTTTCGTAAGCTAATGAATTGAAGAGAGTTTTCAGAAATTCTGCAATTCTAAAATTTTATTTAAAAAATTAAAAAAGATGCATCGGCCGGGAATCGAACCCGGGCCGCCCGCGTGGCAGGCGAGCATTCTACCACTGAACCACCGATGCTTATAAGTATTGACTTCGTGGATTGGTTCTACCAGACGAGCGCCATAACAACCATTATCAAACAATTATTTAAAATCAAGTTTTTGATATTTTTAGCAAATGTTTCAAGATTTATTAAAAAATAATATTTTTGTAATTTTCTTTTCTTGGAATCTTGTTAAACTGTTCATGCACGTCAATAGAAAATTCTTTTGCTAAATGCTGCGTCGAGGAGAATATTACAACATAAATTTTTGTACACCAGGTTTTTATTTAGGAAATATTTTCTTCCTTTAAATTCACTGAAATTTCTATTTGTTTAATGATTACAATACTTTTTTATAATATTTACGATAAAGTAAAAATAGAACGTAGATGTTATTTATTTCTATACAACAATAACAAAAATATCGCATTGGTGTGACCTTTTTACTTTTGAAGGTCTGCAATAACCAATTTACTTGCTTTTGTTACAATTTTGACTTTTTTATTTTTATAGCACAGTAATCGGTAGCAGAAATATTTACTTTTATTTTATTTTTATTGGAAAAATGGGGATCCCGAAAAATATTATTTCAGAGATTGTATAGACAGACTTTATTCAACAATAACATATAACAAATTTTGATATTCTCAAATCAATATCTGACAATCAACGTCAAATATCGACATTTATCGTATTAGTGCATAATACAAAAGTTCATTTCCAACTCAAACAGTACACCTGCAAGTTTAACAAATGAATAACAGAACACAAAAATTTCACAGCAAAACAGTATGTAAATCAGTCAAGAGTGTGGAAAAATATTAATTTACAATTCCTCTTTAAGAGGAATCGAAAAGGAATGCAAAATGTTCAGCCGATGTGCTAGTTCTTCTTTCTTCTTATCCTTCACTTTACCTTCACTAACAATTTTATTTAATCTTGCTATTTCTTGTTTTACAAACTTCACGCCCTGATCGATAATCTTCTTCATGAACAACACGTAAGTATTGGCTTTATCTTTGTCCTAAAAAAGAAACAGACGGTCAATATAAGGCAAAATTATTTTAGCAAAATTACTTACATCTTCTACTTCACCTTCCATCAACTTTTCTACCACTTTAAGTTTGGTTTCTTTATCTTTCGATTGTACGAAGTCCATTGCGAGTTTATCATATTTTTCTAGACAGCCTGGAAGTCCAATGTACAAATTTGTGTTGTCTCGAATAAAATTTCTCAAGCTATCCACGTTCCATTTACTATCTTTGGGAAACCTAACGTCAGATTCTTGACCCTGTATAAATAGTTTAACCACGGGCAGGTCATCTTTGCTCGAAATGCCATGTTTCTTTCCAAGTTCTTCGTTCTCCTTGTCACCGTAATCCTTAATTCCCACCTGAGCTACTAAAATATTATCATTTGGGGCTAATTCCTCTGCAACCTTGGCAAAAGCTTCGTGTTGGTCACCGTACGGATATGCAACATCGAATTTAACCAAAACCACTTTAAATCGAGATACTAATTTATCGAAATTGTATTGGTCCAACGAAACGCAACCATTACACGCTAAACTTATGGATAAGGTCGTAAAAATGATGGAAATTTGTAGAAAAATTGGTAATACTTTCATGGCTGTGTTTTGTAAACAAACTGTTGACGTTTCGTGTGTTGCTCCGGCTTTTAAAGAATTTAGTACACGTAACCAAGTGACAACTTCTGCATGGCGTTATGTGATTGGCTAAACAGTTGATTGTTTTATGGGTTGCCTGCCATTAATAATTTTAAAATGTTATGATTACTTATTTTGTTTATAACCAATTAAAATATAATTGCAATTATAATTTTATATTTTTTTAATATTTCGGACTGCACTTTAGATATTCAAACCTTCTAGCATTCTTTTTTTTGTTTTCATTTTCTTTTCTCAACTTTTCCGAAAGAAAATCTAGAAACAATCCAAGGAAATCACGGAAATTTTAGAAAAAATCAAAGGAATTTATATAGGAAATCCTGGGAAACCTAATAAAAAGAAATCTGGTTTGCAGTTTCCAGACTATTTTTTGAAGAAGTGGGAAGCAAAGCATTCATTTGTTTTTTTTAATTATTTTTAGTTTATCATTATATTTATATTGAATACAAGATAAGATCATAATATTATGTTGTACAATCGAGAATTTAAATCTGTTTGAAAACATTACTGGCTTTATTTATTTCTGTTTTGTAAAATATTTACCCGCGATCTAAAACTAATATTTAAATCTGATTATTTTTGCATCCAAAAATTTAGGATGTTGATTTATGTTTTTAAAGTTATCAATAAATTACAGCTACCATTATGCATGATTTTTGAGTCACTACTAATTTTCGTTAATTTACTCATGCGCGTCAGTGCTAATCAGATATAACTAGCAAAGTCTAAAATTGGTATTTGTGATTTGCGAACTTGGAAGTGTGAGTTTAGTGGTCCAATAAATTGGCAATCGCTGGAGTAGTGTATAGAGTTGATAAAAATAAAATTTCTAATTTTTCCACATTTTTTTACTTAGTATAATTTATAACTCAAACGCCTTCGATTTTAGATAATGAAAGTTAGACCTTTTTTTGTAGATAATTTCACGCTCTTCAATAAAGTGCTGAACCACTTACACTAAAAAATCAATAGTTTTGGAGATATGGCAATTTCAAAGTAGAAATTAAAAATTATTAGTAAAATGAAAATATGAAAATATTGGTATAATCTTGAATAAATATTTATTATGCCAACTACTACAATAATTTTAAACAAATACTACCAAACATAAGCAACTATGTGTAATGAACATTAAATTGTAAGAATAAATTGAACTTTCCTGCGGGTTTGTTACATCAAAAAGTTTCAGAGACTGGTCGAATTGTAAGTTCCGTTATCTACAACAAACAATACAAATAAATTATGCTGACGCGCATGAATGGATAAACGAGATCATCATCGGAGATCGGTGGCCATTCTTCTCTTTAAGTTGAAAAAATGAATTAATGACAGGTACCTTGGGCTATTTGATACTCGATAGTGATATTAGAAAATCATAACAAAAATTTTTGTTAATGGAGATTACCTGTACACTGAAAAAAAAGTGACCTCATAGTAATGAAACTGTTCATCATATTGATGAAAAAATCATAAATTTTATACTCACGATCAAGTTCACACTAATGATGAACGATCGTTCATCAAATTTTCTGTTTCATCAATATTATGAATGTGTTTTCAATAATATGAATTACTTTTCATTGCTAGGATAAACGTGTACATAAATGTGATGACGGAAATCACTCAAATTATGTACTCGTTCATCCTATTGATGAATGCGTTCCTAATTAGGATGACTGTGTACATTAAAATGATAAAATATAAAATAAAATAATTCAATCGATGTACTTCTTCATTCTATTGATTATTGCGTTCCGAATTAGGATGAATGTGAACGCGGCCGGTTGAACGCGGCCGTTTGAACGCAGGGCCGTTTGAACGCGGGGACGTTTGAACGCTGGGACGTTTGAACGCAAAGACGTTTGAACGCGAGGACGTTTGAACGCGGGGACATTTTCTGATTTATATTTTATCGTAAAAAATGATAATTGACATAAAAATAGAACACCGAAAGTATGCAAACGTTTGGTTTATAAACAAAACTTGCTATACCAACTATACATATTATGTACGTATTAGATTAACTTAATATTTTTCCGCGTGGTGGCGTTCGCTTACTGTAAACCGCGAATATTGGATTTTATTCCTTTGCTTAAAGTTTTTTGTTTGCAAAAATTTTTAATTTGGGGACATGTTACCTGTACATGTGGAGGAGTTCCTAAAATATAGGTAACCGCATCTGCAACATCTTTAGAGTCCAGCTTGGGAAATTTCGCAAAAAGTTTCGTGGTTAGTTTATCTTCTCCTCCAATCAATCCATTAGCTGCAAATATGTCGGTGTCAACGATACCAGGACTGACGCTCTATAAGAAAAATTTTGTTTTTATTTTGAACTGATAAAAATAAATAAAATGTAAACCTTACTGAGATTTTAATTTTACTTCCAATTGTATTCAATTCCTGTCGTAATATTTCTGTTATTCCAGTGACGGCGTGTTTGGAAGCTGGGTAAATATTCATACTGGTGCCAAATTGAGGTATGTAATGCCCAGTGATACTATTAATATGTATAACGTGTCCATCGATACCATTGGATCTCATACTTTGAATTGCTTCTCTAGTTGCGATTGTTAGACCAATAACATTAGTGTCAAAAATATCTGTGAAATCTTTGCTTTCTGAATTTATTATTAGGTTAGGTTTGAGAATTCCGGCATTATTGATCAAAATGGAAACGGGACCCAAATTTTCTTTCACCCATTTGAAAGCATTTAAGATATCGCTTTCAATTTTTATATCTGCTTGGATACCGTAAAATTGTTTTTCTTTAAACTTGGCAGACATTTCGTCTAATATATTTTTACGACGTGATAATCCCACTACCTTTAATGACAAATCAATTCTTAATTTAATTAGTTATATAGTTTATTTATATTATATTACCTTGATATCATGATTCAGAAGGTTTTCAACAATTGCTGCTCCAATTCCTGCACTGGCACCAGTGACTATGGCAACTTGATTCTTCCAACGATCCATTGTGACTAAACAATGAACATATAATTTTTGTATTTATACGGTTAGGATTGCTGATAATACTGAAAACCTTGAATTTTGAAGTAAAAATTGCAAATAAACAAAATATAATGTAATCGTATTCCTAAAATAAACCTATAGTTATGTCATGGGCTCGACAAGGCTAATATCTTGGGAGTAGGGGGTTAAAATAAAACTTTAGAAAAATTTAATATTTGGAGATGAAGTACCTTTCCAGATCCAAGCTCCCTCCTATCTGTGTCTATAAATATTATCAAAATCCTAGTCATGACCGTGTGTGCGCACCTTTAAATTAGTTTTCTAAAGATGCATTCGATATAGTATATTATCATATTGTATATTTTACAGATTTTTTGTTTTATAATTTTTATATCAATTTTTACATAAAACAAAAATTAATTTCGTTTCCCATTACTGGGTGATTCCCCGTTTTTCTATATTTTCAAAGTAACGCAAAAAGTTGCACTTAAACTTGATGTGCCGTCGGGCAATTAAATTTTTTTTATAATAATATAAAAATTAATAAGTTGCTCAAATTCTAATTTTGTTTAGCCGAACGTTTTAATTTCCCTCACTTTTGCTCAAAAACAAAAAATTTCCCGGTTTTTCCTGGAGAAATTTGTAAAATTATAAATTCCCTATCTTCTAAAAGTATTCTAAAAGAGTGGAAATCCTACGATATGTACTGGAGGGTGTTCCACACCCCCCAGACCCCCCGGTTTACAATTTTGACTTTATATTTTTAACTTTCAAAGTAACACAGAAAGTTGCTACTGAACTCCGTGAGCAGTAAGGTAATTAAATAAATATGTTTTCCAAGTTTTAATTATTTTAGCCGAAGGTTAAACTTCCCTAATTTTTGCTTAAAAATTCAAATTTCTTGGTTTGGATTAATATTGGACAAATATTTTTAGTTCTAATCTTAGTTTAATATATTTTTCGGTTAGTAAAAAAATCGACCAATCAGAGTGTTTCTTTTTTCACCAAAAAATGACACGCTGGAGCAGGAGCAGCGTGCTGGGATTTTATGTATTAGGACATTTCCCCCTTTGGGAAATTGAATGGAAGAATAAAAAGTAATTTTTAAAGACGAAAAAACAACATAATGAAATTTGGAAACTGTAAATATATTAGTTGCCCCCCCTGAGATTTATTCCTTCGGGCGCCTATGTATTAGAATGGACAGTTATATATAGCATTAACAAGATGTCAAGCAAAGAATGGAATAAAAATTCAATTCAAATAATGTTGTATGGAAAGAAGTTTTGTAACAAGGATTTTTCACATATGTACATGGAATTACGATCAGGCGCAATCGTAAATCGTTCTGGAAAATTGGGCCGCGAAGCGGCCATGGGGAGGAGCCCCTCCAGTATAATATATTCTTTTAATTTTTAATAAACTTTTTTAATAAAAGATAATCTTTTAATTTCAAAAAAATGTTTATTATGCGATGAAAAAATTAAAAGAAAAAATTCCAGTTTTTGGAATCTCCAATTTCAAATTTAGAAATTTTGGAATTCGAATAATTCAAATTTTGAAATTAAAACAATTTACAAATTTTATATTTTTTACTTTATCATACAAAATATGAAAAAGTATTGTAATCGTGAAGAAAAATTATAAGATTTTGATGAATTTAGACATTTGTAGGTCCCCCCGAAGTTGAAAATCATCACTACCTCAAAAAGTAGTATGAATTTTTCTACAAAATTTCGTATTTAGTACATAAATATTGAGACTTAGAGCTGATTAGATTTTGGTTAAAATCGGTACACGGAAATGCAACAAAAATAATATTTTGTAAATTACAATAATACTTTTTTTTTTATTTTTAAAATTTTATCTTTTTATTATATTCTGTTCTATAAAAAATTTAAAAATTATTAATTAATAATCTTGTAAATAACCAATTTTATTATATTGTTTTCACAAATTAAAAAAAATTTTTTTTTCTGGTTTTTGTTAACGTTTTTACAAAAACCTTCTTTTTATTTTGTTGTTATTTAGGATGCGTCCAGTAATTACGTGAGGTGATTTTGGCGATTTCTAGACCCCTCTCGTCTCCTCTTGGTAAGATGTCGTGAGATTTAGCTGGACACCCTCCACCTCGTTCCAATCTTACGTGAGATTTTTTAAAATGCGTATTTGTAGTGTAAAGACGTTAATCTCAGCTTGATTGCGTTGGTTTTATTTAAAAAAACATAATTTGCTTAATTATTTTTATTTAGGACAAAAAAATTACGTGATATTTGCTGAGACCCCCCTGTCCCCCACGTAAGATTTAGTGAGATTTTGCTCGACCTCCTGCCCTTCTAAACGCCTCACCTAATTAATGGACGCCTTTTTAAAAGTATGATAAAGAATTTTTAATTTTATTTATAGAGCAAAAAATTTAAAGATAAAATTTCTTTCCAAATTTTTCAAAATGTTATTTATTAATTTAAATTTTTCAAAATGTTATTTATTATTTTAAAAATTTATAAAATTTTGTAAGTTAACAAAATATTTTTTATAACTTAAAAAATTAAATTTTGAAATTAAAACAATATAAAATTTTTATATTTTTCAAAATTTTTTTTTTTAATTTGGAAATTTCGATTGGATTTTATAGAAATATATTTTTTTATAGAAAAAAGAAAATATTCAAATTTTTTGAGTCTTAAAGTTCAAAAATTGTAAAAAAAGTATACAATAATTTTATTTTTCAAAATGTTTTTTTTTAATTTTTGAAATTTAGTTTATCTTATAATTTCAAAAAAAATAAACAATTTAAATTTTTTTAACTTCAAAATTCAAAAATCTGTTCAATTTCATATTTTTCAAAACGGTTTTAATTAATTTAGAATTTTAAATAATCTTGTAATCTCTAAAAACATTTTTTGTAACTTCAAAAACAAAAAAAACTGAATTTTGAAATTCAAAAAATTTGAATTTTGAAATTAAATCAATATAATTAATAAAATTATTAGCTCTTGAAAATAATATAAATTAGAATTATCAATGTTGAGCTACAGGACACAAATTTTCAAATTCATATTAAACTTGAAAAAGAAAAAGTCATTTTTCGAAAGCTCGTTTAAAAATGTATTTTATTTGTGTCCTGTAGCTCAACATTGATAATTCTAATTTATATTAAATCAATATAAAAATGTTATATTTTTCAAAACAAATTTTTTCATTTAAAAAAATCGCTGGGAAAATTTAGTGTACCAGTGAAAAGAAATCTGAGGCAATCCGAGAAGATAGGAAATCTGAGGTAGTTAAAGAATTCTATAAATTTTAAAAATTTTAGGAAATCTTAGGAAATTTTAAGAAATTTGGAAATCTTACGAATATTGCTTCAGATAATCTTTGTAGTTTTAACTATTTCGAAAGAAAATTTTAAGGAAATTTTAGGAACTCCGAAATAATTTTAAGAAATTCTCGGCAATCGAAAAATCTAAGGAAATCTCATAAAAGGAAATTGTACTCGTACAATAATTTCATTTTTTAAAATGTTTTTTTTTTTAGTTTTTTAAATTTAGATTATCTTATAATTTCAAAGAATTTTTTTATCAGGAAGAAAATTATAAAAAAAATTTTAATTTTTTCAAATTCAAAATTTAAAAATATTGTGTCCAATTTCATATTTTTCAAAACAGTTTTAATTAATTTAAAAATTTAGGTAAACTTGTAATCTCAATACATATTTTTTATAATTTAAAAATCAAAAAAAAAAGATATTTGAATTTTAAAATTCAAAATTTTTAAATTTCGAAATTAAATCAATATAAAATTTTTATATTTTTTAAAATGAATTTTTTTATTTAAAAAGGACCGACTAGACGGACGGGGAAATCGCTTGGAAAATTTGGTGTACAATTTCAGTCTAAATGAAAAAAAATTAAATTGTTTTAAATTAAAATACCATTTTTTTAAAATTAAATATCAAATCCAAAATTTCAGTTTAAAATTCCTATTAGTTTTTGACGTAGAAGGCACCCAAAATTATTTTTTAACTCTCTGGGAATCACAAAATCTCTAAATTTAACAAAATGTTTAACTCTGTGAGATAGTCGAGAAAAATTCATGTAAAAATGCATTTTAAAATCGTATTTAAATTTTTAAATTATATAAAAAAATATAAATCATTCGAAAATTGATATTTTTATTTTTTTGATTATTCTTAAAATTTTAATCGCAGATTACATTTTAACTCTTCTGTGTGAAATAGAGAATGGATCCTTTACTTGTCAATTAGATTTCCCAAAAATTTCCTGATTAAAGATAAAAAAAAACAAATTTCTGCAAATAAACCGTTTTATTATTTATTTAATATTTTTTAATCAGAATTTAAGCATTAGGTAATCTCTACATAAATATTTTTATGAGATACATAAGAAGACTGAAAACTAAACGGATATAATAAACAATAAGTAATAAAAACAAATATTCTTGCAAAAATTTTTACCTCAAAATGATTCACCAACTGGTCGTATTATGAGTTCCGTTATCTAAAACAAATAATATAAAAAAATAAATTATTTATAATAGTATAGGTATACATTATATCAAATTTTGTATTATTTCCTATTAGGTTGGCAAGAAATAAACCAATCATTCGCGATTTACATCACCATTTTGGTATTTTGAGTTTGATTCTGATTTATATTTTATCGTAAAAAATGATAATTGACATAAAAATAGAACACCGAAAGTATGCAAACGTTTGGTTTATAAACAAAACTTTCTATACCAACTATACATATTATTATGTACGTATTAGATTAACTTAATATTTTTCCGCGTGGTGGCGTTCGCTTACTGTAAACCGCGAATATTGGATTTTATTTCTTTGCTTAAAGTTTTTTGTTTGCAAAAATTTGTAATTTGAGGACATGTTACCTGTACATGTGGAGGAGTTCCTAAAATATAGGTAACCGCATCTGCAACATCTTTAGAGTCTAGCTTGGGAAATTTCGCTAAAAGTTTCGTGGCTAGTTTATCTTCTCCTCCTATCAATCCATTAGCTGCAAATATGTCGGTGTCAACGATACCAGGACTGACGCTCTATAAGGAATTTTTTTTTTATTTTGAACTGATAAAACTATAAAAAATGTAAACCTTACTGAGATTTTAATTTTACTTTCAATTGCATTCAATTCTTGTCTTAATAATTCTGTTATTCCAGTGACGGCGTGTTTGGAAGCTGGGTAAATATTCAAACTTGTGCCAAATTGAGGTATGTAATGCCCAGTGATACTATTAATATGTATAACGTGTCCATCGATACCATTGGATCTCATACTTTGAATTGCTTCCCTAGTTGCGATTGTTAGACCAATAACATTAGTGTCGAAAATATCTTTGTAGTCTTTGCTCTCTGCATTTATTATAGGGGTAGGTCGAAGAATTCCGGCATTATTGATCAAAATGGAAACGGGACCCAAATTTTCTTTCACCCATTTGAAAGCATTTAAAATGTCTTCTTCAACTTTCATATCAGTTCTGATACCGTAAAATTGTTTTTCTTTAAATTTTTCGGACATTTGGTCCAGTATTTCTTTACGACGTGATAATCCCACTACCTGCAATTACAAAAAAATTATTTTCTTTTCCGTTATAAATTAGTCGATTTACAATTTACCTTGACATCATAATTCAGAAGATTTTCGACAATTGCAGCTCCAATTCCTGCACTGGCACCAGTAACAATTGCAACTTGATTCTTCCAGCGATCCATCTTGACTGCATCATTAAATTGTAAATTATTCTTTTTATTTGAAGCTATATATAGGATAAACTGGTCAGACATGCAGAATACAGCCTGCCAGAATTATGATGCATGAATACAAAGTAATTACAAGAATCCCAAGGTAAATTTTTGCATATTTTTGTTTTCTGGGTTTTTACAGTGTTTTACTTATAAATGAAAACATCTTCGATCTTATAATTTGATTATATTGATAAAACACAAAAAATAATTACACTTTTATTATCAATTTTAAGGGTGATGTACACATTGTCACTTTTTAATTCTTCTAAAAGAATTTTTATATAAATCAATTGATGCCGCTGTATATTTTGTTGTTTATTTCATTTCCAATTTATTAGACCATCCATCGTTGTAAAATATCAAATATCCATTGATCTCCGATCTCTACGAGTTGGATTTTCCATGTATCTACATACTTACAAAATTTAACTGCAAAACTAATATTCGGGTGTGTTTTCTTGTTGAGATATAAAGCACTTCCTATAATTTCTCTATAAGGATAATTTATATTTGGAATCTTCTGCTTAATGGTATTTTATTTGAGTTGTATCTTGCATGTTTGCATTTTCTAAAATTTGATTTGCCAAGTTACTTTGTTCTAATGTTATTCCTGTTTCATCTCGTTTATATTAATTCCTAGAAATGTTTTTACTTTTGAACTTTTAAAATATTAAAATTTTGTTGTTGTCTTGGACCAACAAATGGAAAACAATCGAAAACAACAAAAAAAAAAAAATTTAAATTTTGAAAAAAAAGGAGCCAAGCTCACGCACGTGAAATGTTTTAGGATTTTCCGTAATTGTTATTTTGAACTCTCGTTTTAGTTTTTCTAAGAAAAAATTTAATTCGGTTTCATTTTGACCTATTAACAAACCGTCGTCGACATAAATCGCAAGTATCCTATTGTTGTCCTTTATTTTTAATTGGATTTTGTTTGTTCCATTTTTAAACTTTTAAAATCTTCTTTTGAAATTTTGATAATTGTTTTCTTTAGGAGCGTCCATTAATTACGTGAGGTGATTTTGGCGATTTTTAGACCCCCCCTCCTCCCTTGGAGAGATGTCATGAGACTTGACTCGACCCCCTCCCCCCACTAATCTCACGTGAGAATTTTTTAAATGCGTATTTTTAAATACGTTAATCTTAATTATTTTCATTTAGGACTAGTTAAGACTAAAAATTACGTGATATTTGCCGAGACCCCCTTTCCCCCATGTGAGATTTGGCTTGACCTCCCCCCCCCCCAAACGTCTCACGTAATTAATGGATGCCCCATTTCCCCCTGGATATGAAAATAACACAACATGTATACAAAAATTTTAACTGTCCAAACCGGGGGGTCTGGGGAGCATGGAAATAACTAGTCTCCCTTTCATGCATACAAAAATTTTAATTGTCCAAATCGGGGGATCTTGGGGGTATGGAATACCCCCCAGTGCATCCTTTTATTTTATTCCCAAATCACTACACTGTACACAACAAACTAGACTACATCATCTTCTCAACCTCTCAATTTTTTCCTTTCCACTTCCTTCTCTGTTCTTCTCAAAACTGAGATTTCCAAATTTCCAATATTGGCTACTAAGTAACGCTTCAGTACTGAAGAACTAATACTATTGGTCAATGAATAAAGAGTAAAGCGTGCCATACTCCAGTCTACGTGTTGGACGTAGCGATTTGGGAATAAAATAAAAGCGTGCACTGGGGATTGTTCCATACTCCCCAGACCGTCCTGTTTGCCAATGGCTACACTGAAGCTCAATCAATGTTTAAAGTTATAATAATAAATAAAAATATGTTTAACCTTGGACCCGTTTTATTGTGGTTGCTGCCATAGATCGGCGATATTCTTCAACTCCTGGGTATGCAAAAATAAAATTACTTACGTATTATGCGCCCAGCAGTGGATCTAACTCTTTCGATGCCCAAAACTTGAACCGTATTATGGGATCTCTACAACTTATTAAATTTTGAATTTAAGGGGGCGATCCATTTCAATTTCGTAGAAACCTTGAGCCAGATCCAATGTGGTGAAGTAAACGCATTTCCCGAAATTATCTAGAATTTCTGCAATTCTAGGTAGAGGGTACTTATCTTCGACAGTGTTTTCATTTCATTTTCTATAATCAATGACCATTTTATATTTCTTTTGATTGCTAGCGTCCATCTTCTTTCGTACTATCCAAACCGGTGAGCTGTAGAGATAAATAGAAGGCCTAAGTAGTTTTTGTATTTGGTTTTGTATTTCGATCTACATCGATCTTGGATGCCTGAAAGATTTGGTAAAGATTGGCGGTCTAGAATATTAGTAGTTTTCTCTAATAATTCAATTGCTACGTCGCTTTATGACATAGGAACACAATAATAAAATATTAAAAAAAGGATTCAGACTTGCAGCAATAGTAGATGATGAATTGTCATTCTCGATCTCAAGTTTGATTTGTTGGCCTAGATGACTCCTTGATAATGTGGTAGATTCGTGGATGGCTTCTGAAGGGTTGCGACACGTCAAGTTCGGTTTTTTCAAGGTCTGTACCAAGTGGAAATAGTCAGCCGTTTACTAGATTTTCCTGGTTTCCTTGCCAAATAAGATGCACAGATACTCGTGAAACTATCCTGTTCGCAGCGCCAGTTAAACTCGGAACAAATTTATTTAAATTTTAAAAAAGATTTATTTTACAAATTGTTGCACATTTTTGCTTTCTACATCATTCAATAGAGCCCGAAACTCGATCACGGCGTTGATTTACTTGATTCAATCAAAACAGTTAAAAATTCTTAATTTTACCAAAATTTGAAAATAAATCAAGAAAATGAAAATAAAAAATCCTTAATTTTTGACCAGGATTTTTCAAATCTATCCAATATTTACCAAAGTTAATTCGTGATTTACATTAAGCAAACGCCACCACGCGGAAAAATATTAAATTGATCTAATACGTATATAGTTGGTATAGAAAGTTTTGTTTATAAACCAAACGTTTGCATTCTTTTGGTGTTTTTTTTTTAATGTAGAATTAACTTCAAAACATTAATTATTAGATTAATTAAATAAAAATTTTATTTTAAAATTAAAACAAAAAATAATAAAATACTTAATTAAGTATACAAAAATTAAAAATTCAGATTTAGAATTTGAATTTTCTTAAAAAAATATAGCGAGTCTGAATAACGACACAACTAGCTTTAGTTTGTCGGGGAAATGGTTTTCAAGGCAGATTACCTCGGTGGTTTGCCGAGAGAGGTCGGTTAGAATCAAGATCTGCTTTTACTCGGGCTCGAACTAGGGGGTTTCCGTTTCTTAACTTTTATAGGCTAAGGAATTATTTGAAGCACTGGTGGAACTTCACCGCGGTGTCCAAAGAGTCACGAAATGAGTAAAACATTTTCAAAACTGATTATTTTTTGGAGGGGGGGGAGATGCCAAATAATTGAAATTCCGCCACTGATTTGAAGTATTTGCTTATATTCATCTTAAAACATTAACACTAATTCATTGGCTCTAAAACCCGAGCACGGAGGGGCAGTTTTATGGAAGTCGACCCCTCAACTCTCCTATGCTAAAGCTCCCATCCATGATAAATTATATATTTTTTTCAGCGATAATTCTTCAACTTCCTATATATAATCCCATTTATAATTATTAATCTAAAAGTGGTTGATTTGAAAAATAAAATAAAGCAAATAAGGCAACGTCCAGAAACACATGTTAAAGAGGTTGCATACACAACAGATCCATTAATTTACAAAATAAATTTTTTTTTCTAGGTTCAAAAGGTTATTTGATGTATAATTTGATAATTTCACTATTTATATATTTAATCCAAGTGCTACTTAAATGCTCTCTTTGTTTATTTAAATTTACATATTTTTACTAACTCTTCACATATTTTGCAACAAATTTAATCTTTGTTCTTCCATGCTTTTAATTGCCGTTCTTTAGATTGAAAATAGAGCTTCATCTCGCCAAGTTTTCTAATATTCTCTCTGTGTAAATTTTCGACACTAGGTAAATATCCTCCATATTCTTTTGGTAAACATTCTCTGGGAATGCAGTTTGCATAGAAATCTTCCATATTCATATTTGCCGGATGAAAGTGAAACTAAAAATATATTCCAGTTCTTTATTTTGTGGTTACTATTTTAAACATCTGGTGTAGTTCTAAAAATTATCAACAGATGGGGAAACTTTTGTTTGGCCTTCAAATTTAGTAGCGCCACCTGTCGATTATCTTTTAAACTACAACATAAAACTTGTACGTACGGTTTCATAAACTTCTCGATTGATAAACGGTTTGATGAGACTCATGCATTTGTCTATAAAGTATACACAATTCAAGAAATGAACTGATATCAGTTTTACGGGACTGGTTTCTTGAAAATATTGAAAAAATAACTTCTGTAGCTTTATTTTCGCCTTGGTCAAATGCATTATGCCCATCTAAAATAATTAAATCAGTCTATGGAATAGTACAAAAAGCGCTTTTGAGCTTTACCCCATCCATATCAAATAAGAAAATGAGACCTTTTGGTTTTTGATCGACTATTGCTGCTTCCAAAGTCATGATAAACAGTTTTACTGCAGGCGCGTGTTCATAGTTGCGGTACGAACTGTCTCGGATTCCATGAAATAAAATGATGTAGTCTTGATCGGTTCTTTTAGGCAAAACGCAGTACTTTCTGTAAGAGAACAAATTGAACAATTTGGAAATTAATTTTTCTACTTAACTAACAGCGTCTTCAGCTGAAGTTGTACATCCTCCCGATCAAGGTTCCAGTCATTGAAAACGTCTGGGTTTTTCTTTTTAATCAAAAAATAAGACAAAAGTTTTTTCTTTGTTGCTTCTCGATTGTTTTGGCAGGAGAACATAAACAGGACGATCTGTTCGTCTGTTAAATCGGGCAATTTTTGCGTCACAATAAAATGTTTTATAATTTCCATGTCTTCATCTATTATATTCTCCATTGCTCTGAAATGCTGAAATGCTTTGTTCAGGGCAAAGAGGTAATATTTAAAAAAATTGTGCTTACCCAAAAGTTACGTACACACTTGTGGTTTTACTTTTACAAAATTTTAAATTATCACGAAATCTTACTGTTAACAAAATTCAAAAATAAAATATTGTACAAATCAAGGTTCAAAATTTAAATAAATTTAAATGCAACTTTTTTGCACGAAACATTATTATAAGTATTCACAAAGACGATGTACAAGTAGAAAGGTATTATAATATTAATTATAACATTTTATAAAACCTACTTCTTATATAATTAATTAGGATTACTTAAGACCGACCGGCAGCGGCACTTGGAAAATGCGTCAATTAATTTTCCGCCTCCTCCCCATTACAACTTTTAAATTAAAAAAAATTCATTACTACTACTACTATGCTGGAATAAATCTTCCAAGCTGCATTTTCTTGTCAATTAAAATAGTTTTACCTAAAATTTTTAGGTAGCTTCATTAAAATAATTTGATTTATTTAAGATTTTCTATTAATTTTTTTAGTATTTACGATGCTTAGACCCGACAATGTCGTAAAAACTAAAAAGAAAATGCAAAGTTAAAGAAAATTTTGTATTACCAATATTGACACTATATTGTGCAAATATTGCAAGAAGATTGATACTATATTGTACCAATATTTAATTATTTATTTAAAAGTCCGATTATGAATGTAGTAAGATTGCAAGCGATATCATAAATATTCTGCACATGAATGGATTAACAATCAAATTATAAATCAAAAATAAAAAAATAAAAAAGTTATATACTTAAGTATACTTTTACCGAGTCAGTCCAGTGTAATATTCAATAATAAAAATCTAGTAAAACTAAGGTAGGAATATTAATTATAAAAATTTTGAAAAAATGAAATGAAAAAAGAAATATTAATTAATTATAGAAAATTAATTTACATTAATTAAAAATTATAGAATAGTATTATACAAACACAAACAAGAAATAATATTTTACAGTCTATAGCTTAATAAATACATATTTTTTAAATAAAAATTAAAAAATAAATCAGTCAAATAATTTTTTTAAATTTCTTTCCTTTAATAATTATTTAAATTAAATTTGTAAAAAAACCTTTTTATCGTAGCCGGTAATTAACCCCCAGTAATTTGGTTCCCGATGGTTTCCCCCCAGGTAATTTGATCGTCTTGTAATTTCACCCCCGCCAATTTCGGCGACAATCGGGCGACGCGACGTCAAATAGGCGACGGACGATTTTTAGGCCACTACTTACTTAGGCGACTGGTTAAACGGGCGACAGTAAATTAGATGATGGTACCAATTATGGGAATATATATGGGAATATATATATATATATACATAAATACCCATTATTGTTTCGTAGCAATGATAATATTTAATTACAACATTTATTGTCCAATTCTTATTATAGTATTAAATTCCCTTTATTAAGATTTAATATTTTATTTAATAACCCCCTTCCTAGTAACACATTTTTCCGAGAAGGATCTTTTTTAGGTGGATATTTTGTAACAAATTTTTGCAATTTGTTTGAATGCCGAGTGCGCCCCTGCCTAGAGTCTGATTGGTAGGAGATTGGAGTTTGCGTAATGAAATCGCGTAAGCGCGATTTCCGGGACTTTGATGTGAACTTTCGTAAGTGTGAGAGTGTTTTTCGTGTGCTCGTCGAATTTGAGTAAGTTCTTTTACTTTTTGGGTATTGCAACTTCGTAGGGAGACACCTAATTTTGATGATGTTTTTTTACTCGTTCCATCTGTTGATTTGAACTGACTGGAAATCCCGTATTTGCTTCCGAATTGCCGTATTGTATTTTTTACGGTAAATTATTTTATATGGAACCAAACCTATTGCGGCTTATCTATCGATAATAATTTATCTTCGCTCGCAAATTTTCCGACGTTAAATATTATTAACAACGTTTAATATTTTATATTTAATATTGGTTCAACAATTAGCTTATGCTGCTTGTTGTTTCTCCGAAGGATAATAATTGAGACGAGTAGCTGCGACTTTTTGGTGTTTGGTCGCAACTGCCGCTTGGCAGCACACTTCTCGCAGAGATTATTTTTTTGTTTTATTGATATCCTTTTCCGGAACTTATGATCCTCGCTTTCCGCAATAATTACAGCTAGATTAACATTTTGGGCATCTACAGTAAATAAAAGCTGGATGATCGTTTCCAGTGTGTAGAGGAAAATTCTGGAGGCCCCGTGAGGGGAAGAGGAATTGTTTGTTTTCCGGCCTGGCTTATGGTTGGTGCTATTAGTTATCAGCTCTCACCTTAGGTGAATTTTTGATCGGAGATTGGAAATTCGGTTGGTCCCCGAGGGGGTGAAGAAATTTTTGTATTACAATTTTTAACTGTGTACGCAACTATAGCCAATCTCGGATCAACCTTAAAATCTAATCATCTAATCATGGTCAAGATTGACAGGTTCTGTCGCCTTTTTGACTGGTCGCCTAATACGTCGTCGCTGAAAAAAAAATCAGTGTTGAATTGACCAGTTGGGGAAGGCAAAGAGAAACCACCCCATTGGATGAATTTCCAAGATCGTCATTTTGGCTTCAGCCAAATAATCTCCTACGCACTGCAAGTGTTTGGCACTTGAAGAAGAAGAATTAACTTTCGCTTATCTGACGTCGCTTAATTGACCGTCGCCAAAAGGTCGTGTACCGATTTCACTCCCGGTAATTTGGTCACCAGGTGACTTCATCATCCCCCGATTACGATTTAATATATTATTTCATGGCATTATATTAGCTATTACAAAAATTTAGGGATTGAGCTATACAGTGAGCGGTTTCTGGGCTTGTTGGAACAAATCTATTGGGTCAGATACGCTTTATAGGTAAGGAGTAACGTAAACTGCGCTCAAAAATACCTGCATTTTATTTTTATTTTGTGAGTATTGCGCTCAAGAATGGGGACTAGTAGGGAGTTTTTGCGAATATGGTCACCATATTGACGCGCATGAATGGATTAACGAGATTCCGTCAGAGTAATTTCCCTCCGGCTCGCATGAATGGATTAGATGGAACGAGATTCTGCAATAACTCGAAAACGGCGCCAGATATCGAAAAACTGAGCAAACAATTTACCCTCGTTACAATAACCGCCCAGCAAAATTAAAAAAAAATACTCTGGTGGAATCTCGTTAATCTATTCATGCGCGTAGCCTGTCAAAGAAATACTTGGGAAAATACCCGAGATAAGCCTCCGATAGTAACGTATTTTCCCTCCTGCCCGGGACTGTTACCTATGAATACAGATTTTGACAAACGTAAGTTACGTTTGTAAATTTACAAAATTTGTAAATTTTGAATCCACCCTAAAATCTAGTTCTGTAATCTCTGCAGAACTGTTCGGTGAAATGAACCAAGGGTCACATTATCAGGGGTGAAATTACGTTGAATCAATTTATCCTTTTTTTATTTAATATGCAGTTGCGGTTTGTGACATTCTGCCCACGGTTCTGGCACGCCTCTGGCTTCAACAGTTTTTTATTTAATTTTCAAAAATTTCTTTTTATACGTTCTTCTCAATTTAAAACATAAACAAAACATAAATAACGGAATTATTATGAAATAATTTCTGATTTACTATAAAAATCAAAATTTTCTGAAAGAAAAGAGCTTTTAAATTCAAGACATTCAAGGAGGATTATGTTATGTATTGGAATGGTAATCTATGTAAACAGTTTATTTAATACTACAATATAACAAATTATGAAAAATATAACAAAAATAAAAGATACTCATTAATAACAAACTTTAAATTTAGGATAGTAAGTTAAATTTTAATAATTATGCCTTATTACGTTGTTCTTCTTCTGCTTGGAAAAAGATCTTCATATCGGAGCATTTCTTAATATATTCTTCGTGTAAAATATCAACACTGGGTAAAAACCCACCATAGTCGACCGGCAAATATTCTCGGGAAATACAATTGTTATAAAAGTCTTCCATATTTATATGAGACGAGTGAAAATGAATCTAAAACATAAATAAATTTTATTAATTATTATTCTAAAAGTAGATCATAGCTATATTTATAATAGACTACTAAATGTTTTACTATACCTGCTCAAAAACGTCGGCTTTGACAAATGGTTTAATAATGGCCAAGACCTTGTTCAAAAAATATACTGAGTTAAAAACATGAACAGATTTCAATCTAATTGGTATAGCTTCCTGGAGATAGTAAGTGAATGTTTTGACCAAATGCATTTTGACCTTTGTTAAATACATCAAGCCTACCTAAAAGTTTCAGGTTAATCTTAAATTTTGATTATCTCATCGAACAACCTACCCCTTTCATGTCAAACAAGATAATTAAACCTGTTGGTGGATTATCATAAATTGCTGCATCCAAAGTCATAAATATCAGTTTCATCGCTGCTCCCATGTCATAATTCCAGTAATCTGATTCGTACACCCTATGATGAATAATGACACAACCATCTTCAGTTCGTCGGGGAAAAACGCAAAATCTTCTAAAACAATTTGAAAATTTTCTAGCCAAATGAAAGAGTTTTCTCGAAAACTTACAATTTCTGCAATTGCAGCTGCAGATCTTTCCGTTCTATATTTCGGTCGTTGAAAACATCCGGAGATTTCCTCTTAATTGAATAATAAGCCAAAATTGTTTTTCTCGTTAATTCTTGATCATTTTGGCAAGATAGAAGAAATACGATAAGCTGTTCGTCTGTCAATTTGGGCAACTCTTGAGTGCTAACAAATTCTCTTATCGTTTCGACATCTTTCCTGCTGACGCGATTTTCGCTTATTATCTTTTCGGCAGAAAACCCAAACTTTACGTCTCCCATTTGAACTTACAGTTATAATTCTAAAAAAATAAGTGCTGTAATATTGCAAACAATAATTTAAATTTACCGCGCGAATTTAATAATTATTGGTTTTCACTTCAGTTGTTTTTCAAAATTTTCAAATTGTTTTGGTTAAAAATATCACCAAAGTGTAACGAAATGGTTATTTACCAGTTTTAATTTTGTTAAATATTTAAAAAATTGTTAAGCAGCAGACTTACATAAAGATGGAAAATAAATTATCTAGCTGTGAAATTTACCGTGTAACGTATTTCGTTGGCGGTTTATTACTAAAAATTATAGGAAAACGGAGATAAATTAATTTATTACTTTTATAATTTATGAAAATTACAAAATCAATTAAGTATGAATAATTTTCTTGTTTTTACAACAAATGTAGCTATCAATTAAATAATTAACTCCAATGAAGTTTACCAAAATTATTTGATTAGAAAAATTTAAAAATATTCCAGTTAAGGGTAGGGCTTTAGAATAATCGTTTAAATAATACCGCAATATTTTGCTAGCAGTTTAAAATGCAGTATTATGAAATTTGGAATATAAGTGATTATTATGTTTTTCTCACATTAGGTATCTTTAATTACCTCATCGATACTTGTTTTTTTTATTGCTTTAGCAATAAAGGTTAGCCTTTAACACATCTGTGTTATATAAGATCTCATACTGTTCCTCAGCTGCTTTAAACGTCGTTAACGGCAAGGCCGTCTTAATTAGTTGGAGTGCCCTGGGCTAAAACTAATTAATAACTTAAATTCCTTAAATTTCCATTGACTTGTACACCAGCAGGCCTTAGACTTAGAATATAGTTCGATTAACTCAACGGATGAAAAGGGCCTGTCCGATGACACACGATGATACATGAATGGGTACTGTCGGTGATGATAGGGAATACTGAATACATTAACGAGATTCCAATTAATATTGAATAGACTGCATAGAGATCAAATAAAAAATGAACTTGGCCTCTAGTTTCAATTTAAATTAGTTTCATTGCTTCGATATCTTGGATAGGATTTCGACTGTTTCTAATTCGGAAAAGTATACTTTCCACACCCAAATACGTTACGAAATGAGTGTGATACTTTCATGCACCAGTATTAAAAGTGATGTGACAGTCTCAATCCAATCCAGTCCAAGCGGACTGGCATGGGCCTGCAACCTTGTTTTATTGTTAATTATGGTAATCATTAGGCTAGAGAAACAGGCAACGCATGGAGACGGTTACAAAAAAGTTATTTTTTTTCGGTAAAAAACCAAACAACGGATATTTTAAAAAATCAACTAAACCTAAGTCTTTCCACAGTTGGAGCTCAGTGGGGCATCTTTAGACCTTGAAGCCTCTTCGGGATTAAAAAAACCCAAATCGTAATCTAGTTAACCCTTAACCGCTATCTTGCGGTCACTGAGACCGCGTCGAGTTTTAATTTATGCTTATTTTTCGCCTCGTTCTACATTTGTCATTTCTTTTTTGTTATTAAAAGTTAAAAAAAAAATTTTTCTGCAAAAAAAAATTAATTTAATTAATTTATTTATTAAAA
Organism: Cantharis flavilabris; assembly: GCA_949152465.1. Lineage (NCBI taxonomy): Eukaryota > Metazoa > Arthropoda > Insecta > Coleoptera > Cantharidae > Cantharis > Cantharis flavilabris. Next base: position 9,376,141 of record OX424438.1, read on the forward strand.
AAAAGCAAAATATTTTTACTATTGTTATTCCTAGTACTACTATTTTTATCTTGTTGCCCCCGCCTATGGTAATTGTCTAGATTTGCTACTGCCGCGGTGAAATGATAATTTACAAAATAGAACGTCTAAAGAATGCAAACGTTTGGTTTACAAACAAAACTTTCTGTACCAACTATACGTATTAGATTAACTTAATATTTCTCCGCGTGGTGGCGTTAGCTTAATGTAAATTGCGAATACCTTTAGTTCTTTAATCACCTACGTTGTGGACCTCGTAGACTACTAAACTCACACTTCCAAAGCCTGCAGACCACCGACATAATTTTTTTTAAAGAGAGAAATGACCTTTTTTTTATATGTAACATCAAAATTATAAAATTTTTATACAATTTATTATAAATTTTAATTTCATTTTTTAGCATTTTTGCTATAAGAAAAATATTTTTTAAGATTAAAACATTAAAATATTTAGTATCTAAATTACTAAAAAAAATCATTTTGAATAGTATGAAATTTTCTTACAGTTTTATATTTCTTGAATTTCAAAATTATTGTTTTAATTAAGATTATTAAAATTTCTAAATCAAAAAATTTTTAAAAAGCATTTTTATAATTTATATTTTTTGATTTTCAAAAATCAAATCTTTAAATTCCAAAATTCAAATTTTTTTTTAACTTTTTTGCTTGCTACATGAAAAATACTTTTTGAGATTACAAAATTTATCTAAATTCCTAAAAAAAACATTTCGAAAAGAAGGATTTTTTTTACATTTATATTTTTCTTGAATTTCAAAATTGAAATGTTTTTCTTTCCAAAATTTCAAATTCTCTTTTCTAACTGTTTGCGCTCTATAAAAATATTTTTTGAGATATTGAGATTATCAAAATGTTTAAATAAAAAAATATTTTTCAAAATATACAATTTTTATTTTCGCAAATTTAAAAATTAGAGCATATACGCTAGTTGGACAGCTATGGTGCAGCCACCTAGGCGGTGATTCTGTGCATAAATTAGGTGAGAATCTGGCAATAATTGACTAGAAGATGGCGCGGCGTACGCTTTTTTGGGGTATCCAATTAGCGTATAAGAAATAAGGAGATTAGAGAAAGAATTAATGTACATGAAACAATAATGGATGATATAGAAAAGAATAGGTTAAGATGCTGTGGACATTTAAGACGTATACAACCTCACAGGTGGCTTCTAAAGATTTGGGAGTGGATTCCACCAGTCCACCACAGAAAAGAAAAAGTGGTGACCTGTGAGAGAATGGAATCAAGAAGAGCAAGAAGCCATCAGAAGAAGAAAAATCGCTAAATAAAAAAGAATGGTGCTTAGAATGCGAGAAACGACTTGAATTGTAAAAAAAATCGCACAATATACAGGGTGTCTCCGTGACCGTTGAGAGCCTTTGAGGCGGTGATAAATGACACTTTTCTAAGACAATATTTCAAATAAAATAATTGTCCAAGTCGAAACCCTTAGGGGATACCTCCCTTTTAAACAATTTTTTGAATTTATAATTTCAAACGGGCATAGCTCCGATATTATTGATTTTTAAGCTTAATGAAGTAGAACCTTTTTAAAGATCATTCGCTTATCTACAAATTAGGTTATATCCCCTGATCATCTAGAATCAACGGATTTCGAGTTATGCATTAAATTAAGAGGAAAAATGTTAAAAAAAATTCAGGTTTTATTTTTTTAACCTTTCTTAAGGTTAAAGAAAACGTCTTAGAAAAAAGCTGATGGCCCAAACCGGATAGGGAATTTAACGAGCTAGAACTTTGGTCAAATACATTTTTTTTGGGAAACCAATCGTTTTCACAGCATTCTGAAAATAATGAACAAGGTGTAGGTAAAAAAAGGGCAAAGAGCGAAGCCTAAAAAATTATTTATAGATTCTTATTTGTTTAGTTTCAAATAGTTTTGTTGTTTCCTAAAAGAGCGATGCGCGAAAGACGAAAGACGAAAGGCGAAGGACGAAGGGCGAAGGGCGAAGGGCGAAGGGCGAAGGGCGAAAAGTGAAGCCAAATAAAATTATTTATAGATTATTATTTGTTTAGTTTCAAATAGTTTTCTTGTTTCCTATATTTTTTTCTCACTTTTTTCGAATTAACATTCAAAGTAAGAAAACCCGAGAAAACCCTTCGGTCTGGTAACAATTTAAACTGCAATGTTAATAAATTATCCAATCAGAGGCGGAACTACCGGGGTGCGTTGGGTGCGATGCACTCGGCCCCCTGCTAAAAGGGCCTCCAATCGTACTGTGACCTTTTCAATCTCAATAAAAATCACAAAAATAGGAGGTGCACTACTAGATGGTATTTGAAGTCTGGGGGGTTTAAAATACCCCCAGGTCAACAGCAATTATGTTCAGATAATTGCCATGCTATTAAACTTGTGACTACCGTACCAGGAATTTGACTATATTCTGTGGGGTGTTCCACACTCTCCATACCCCCCGGTGAGAGTTTTCAAGATGCATAGATATATGCTTTTTTTTGTGTACAAATGTTATGTAGATGTATTTTGTTCTAAGAGAATAAAAAGTTTTCATATGAAGGTAAATCAACACCTTTAGGTTTTCAAACCGGGAGGTCTGGGGGTATGGAATACCCTCTAGTGCACCAGCAATTATAGTTAAAAGATTTTCCGTTCCAGGAATTTAACTTTCTAAAATGTCTCACAATTACTATGTTCTGAGGGATGTTCCACACCCCCTAGACCCCGCGGTGCGAATTTTTACGGTACATGATTTGTGAATATGCACTATGACCTTGTTTATAAAACTGGAGGTATAAATTGTATACTTACAAATGACGTATAAATGTATTTGTTCTGACAGAGTGAAAAATTTGTATTACAAAAGTAAATCACAAAACGTACCTATACACACACTTTTGGGATTTTAAACCGGGGGGTCTGGGGGGTATGGAATACCCTCCAGTGCACCAGCAATTATATTTGTTGAAAAAACAAATTAAAGTTAAAACACCCCAGGTTTTTATTCTTTTGTCAAAATCAAATTTTTTATTTTACTTTTCGATCCCAGGCTTAGATCCTTTTTAAGAGAAATTAAAAAAATTTAATATTTGATTAAAATAAATTTAATATTAAAATGTAAAAACAAATTTATTTTAAAACTTAAAAAAACTTTTAAATTACATTGTTTACCTTGACTGAAAATTTATTTTCCTAGACTTGGCACTAAAAATGAGAAATTCCTTCACAAAATAAGGGAAATCTTAAATTTTCCATGACTTTTCCAGATTTTCCAAAGAAGTGAGAACCCTTTAATTATATAGGGAATAATCAGTGGCGTATTTACGAGGGGGTGGGAGGCTAGGAGACCCGAGTGCTCTCTGTAACTAATCAATATATTAAATAACATACAATTATTTTATTTTATTTTTCTTTCCCAAAGTTCTTTGAGATGATAATCTCATTAATCCCTTTATGCGCACAAGGGATAGACAATTTCGCACACAATTGTGTGCAAAATTATGAAGTCATTGCAGTCTAATACTGCCTTGAAATCTAAAACCAAGGGCGGATCTAGGTAAAGTTAATGAATGGGGGAATAAATATATTATGTATTTTAATTAGAATATTTCATTTTAATATTTATATTTTCAATATTTCAATATTTTTAAAATTTCAACAAAACAAAACGTAGTAAAGGCCCTAGGGGTATAACCATGGTGATTCGGCCCCGGAAAGATATTAAAACAATATTCAGAGGTTATGTTGGTACTAATAAAATAATAAGATCCTGAAAGTTTCAGATCGCTAACTAAATTGGTTTTCGAGAAAAAGCAAAATATGGAAAACATGGAAAAAATTTTTTTTCTCCGGAATGGCTGAATCGATTGATCTAAAAATTTAATATGATTTGGGGGCTAGTAGGGGCTCTTAAGAAAAAAATTAACACTTATTTGACTTCATAGGATCCTTGAAAAAAAATTGTTTTTTTATTAATTTAATTTTTTTTACCGTGGTATAATTTTTGTAAAATTATGAAATTATTCTTTTTTCAAGCCTCATATTTTTTATTCAAGCCTTCAAGTTCATGAATTTTTCAGATTTTTAAAATGGGTACGCCACAGTAGAAAAAAATAAAAACCATTTTTTGGGTCGATAACTTCGATAACTATTAATCGATAACTTCGATTAGTCGATAACTTCGATTAGTCGATATTTGTCGATAATTTTCCGAGTATTGAAATATCAATAATTATGGAAGTATTGATATACCGATATAATTATAAAATTATCCAAGTATCGATATATCGATACTCTGATAATTTCCGAATTATCGAAATAATAAACCCCAACTTTTTTTTCTCGAATAAAGAAACCGATCGAACCCAAAATTGACCAATGGGAAGTCCAGAAAACATAATGCAATAACCTAAATTTTAAATATCCAAACTATCATAATATCGATAACTATCGAAATCGATAATTATCGAAATATCGATTAATCGATATTTCAAAAATAAAATATCGTTCTTCGATTAATCGATAACTATCGACATTTATTGATTTATCGATAAAAAGTTCCAGCCCTAATTAAGATTGAGAAAATTATATTAATCAAAATTTTTGCTATATATTTCGTTTCTATATTTTATATTCTTTTCTTTATTGTCTATTTACGGAAAATTGACTTAATAATTTGAAAAAATATGTTCTTTTTTCATTAATCTATTGAACTTTGGTTATATTAATAATCAAGCTGTGTAATAAAATAAAGGTATCTATTTCACGGGGATTTCCGATCATCAGTCGTATATTATAATGAAAAATTGAAAAATAAGAAAAATATTCGAATTAGACTAATAAGAATCTATAACTAATGAATAAAATATTAAAAATTGACGAAGATGACTTACCAATAACCCACAAAAATGTCGTAATGGCCCTTTAAAATAAATAAAAAACTGGTACTGCCAGGTTGAAATCAGAAGGCACTACATTATAATGTTGATTTCTAAATATTTTGAAGAAATTCACAATTACCACGGTTTTTAACAGTAAAGCGTATAAACTAAAAAATAAACTCAAAATAAAACATTTCAAGTACCTAGCTTCAAGTAAATTTCAATTAAATTAATGCTCAAAACATTTAAATTAATGCATTATTTGGGCCAAAAAATGGTTTTTATTTTTTTCTACTGTGGCGTACCCATTTTAAAAATCTGAAAAATTCATGAAGTTAAAGGGTAATATATGAGGCTTGAAAAAAGAATAGTTTCATAATTTTACAAAAATTGTACCATGGTAAAAAAAATTAAATTAAAGAAAAATCAATTTTTTTTCAAAGATTTAGTTAAGTTAAGATTTAGATAAGTGTTAATTTTTTTCCTAAGAGCTCCTACTAGCCCCCAAATTATATTAAATTTTTAGATCAATCGATTTGGCCATTCCGAAAAAAAAAATTTTTTTTCCATTTTTTACATATTTTGCTTTTTCTCGAAAACCAATTGAGTTAGCGAACTTATCCTCTGAATATCGTTTAAATATCTTTCCGGGGCCGAATCACCATGCTTATACCCCTGGGGTCTTTTATTGTTTTTCTAATGCTCATTGAAAATGATATTCTGATATTCTGATATTGATATTGTATCAGCCTTTGCCAGACCATCTTAGAAAATTAAAAAAAGAAATTAATTAATTAATCTTTGTATCTTTGGTATTCTAAAGATTTCCTAAATTTCCCAAGATTTCCTTGAGAAGAAAATAGCATTCTTAAGTTTTACTACTATTTCACAGAATTTCCCTAAAATTTTCTTGGATTTCTTTTCCCTTTTGTATATCACGATTTTCCCTTCGGTTTTCCAGTGAATGGTAATCTGAAGAAATTCTGAAAAATTCCAAGATATCCCAAAAAACAGATTCTTAGAAAATTTGTAGAAATATAGAAAATCTCAACAAATCCATAGAAATTTTATGAAAATCTTAGGAAACTCTAGAAAATTTTGGTAAATAGGAAATCGAGAGAAATGCAGAAAACTCTAGAAAATTTTAAAGCCAATGAAATCTCAGAAAATGGAAAAAGGAAAAGAAACATAAGACTATAATATATAAAAATGAATATTGGGCTTAGTGGACTAAAATCAAACTAAGTTTTATAATGTCGACGTTTCGAAGACTTTATGTCTTCATCTTCAAGACTAGAAGAAAAGCAAAAATTACAAAGAACAAAAACATCAAAAAACGCAATAATTATACCTACACTGAAAAAAAAGGTACATCAAAAATTCATCATTTTTCAGCCGATGAACAAAATTCATCATATTGATGAAATATTCATAGTATTGATGAAAAAATCATTATATTGATGAAATTTGTTCATCAATATGATGAATTCTGTTCATCGGCTGAAAAATGATGAACTTTTCATCAATATGATGAACCATTTTTTTCAGTGTAGTAAAAAAGGATGTCGAGTTGTTTGACTATATAAAATTAAAATTAAAAGACCAAAAGAGTGCCACAAAAACATGTAAATATGAACCGTTGTAATTAAAACTTATAAATAAATAAATATTATTAAAATAATATCTGACATTAAAGTCATATAATTATTTTAAAAAATATGGCGAACAATGAAACGTAAAGAAATTATAAACAAGTAGTTGACAGAAGTCAATGATCAACAGCTCGAACGTCAATGCAAAAAGTAATCGTAAAACTAAAGTAAAAAATCTGATGTGGACACCACATAATTTCCTTGTAATTTTTATAATTGTGCAAGAATCTCGTTAATCTGTTCATGCGCGTCATGAATTACAACTTTTGGCATGGACAATCGCAACCAAAAATAAGAGGTGCACAACTAGATGCTATAAGTGTCTGAAATCCAAAATTTCAACTTTCTACAACCTACCATATTTGAGTTATGCGACATACAATCAGTTTATTTATTGAGGTTCTCTTAGGAGGTTGAAATGAAAGCTGCTTCAAGGAAAGTTCTCTTATAAACGACAACATTGTAAAACTTAGTTTGATTTTAGTCCACTAAGCCCAATATTCATTTTTATATATCAAAGTTTGGACGAGAATTTTATTATTATATAGACTATAATATTTTAGATTTCCTCCATTTTGTTTTTCATATGACAATTTCTCCATCATTTTTCCACTTATTAGTATAAACAAAGAACGGGAAGTTTTAGGAAATCCCAGAAAATTGTAGAAAATCCATAAAAATGTCACTAATTTTGTAGAAAATTAGAGGAAATAGAAAATTCTAGAAAATCCAAAAAATCTTGTGACGAGGGGAATCACAGAAAACTTTAGGATATTTTATGAAATTTAAACAATATCAGAAAATTAAAAAATCAAAAGACTCATCTTTTTTATATATTTATAATATTAATATTTTTTAAATATTTAATAAAAATATATCTCAATATTCGCTTTAGTTTGGAAGGAATTCTTTGGAAATCACTGGAAATGCATGGAAATCGTCGGAATTTTAAGTCCCGTCAAAACAGCTCCGACCAAACAGCCCGATGATAAAATAGCTCCGACTAAATAGCCCAATAACTAAACAGCTCTGACAAAATAGCCCGATGAGAAAAGGGGCCGTTAATTAACCTAAGGGGAGGGTCGGATAGAATCTCAGCTAATCTCACGCGAGGGGAGGGGGTCTTGGAAAAAAATTAAGTTTGTAAGACAATCAATCTCACGTGAGATTAGAAGGGGGGTCGAGACAAATCTCACGACATCTCACCAGAGGGGGAAGGGTCAAAAAATCGCAAAAAATCACCCATGTAAGTAATGGACGTCCCCTAAGGGGGGTCTAGGACAACTCGCCGCGGCCAACTCGCCGCCGCCGACTCGCCGCGGCCGACTCGCCGCGAGCCAACTCGCCGCCGGACCAACTCGCCGCCGGGCCAACTCGCCGCGGCCAACTCGACGCCGGCCAGCTCCCTGCTGGCCAATGTTCTTACCAGATGTCGCTCCTAAATTATTAATCTTCTCAAAATATTAATATTAAAAATAAAATATTAATATAAATATTAATAAATTATTAATCTCCTAAAAATAATAATATCAAGCAAGCAAGCAAGCAGAAAAGTGAAACTACTTGTTACTTTGAAACTTCTTGATCCTGAAATCTTGAACTTTAATCCCACTTCTTGGCGTCTCTCTATATATTATTGATAGATCTAATTATGTCATTTATTTGAATTTGAAAACTGTTAAATTGAAAAAGTAATTTACCAACCGCAAGCAATTATTACTATATAAGCCTTCCAAAACCACCAAATTAATGAAAAAAAAAAATTAGTAATCATTATGGAAAATCAGCTGTTGAGTCAACGTGGAAAAGAAAAATTTTACAATGAAGGGCATATATATGTGTTTGATAAGTTCAGTAGTGATGGAACTGTGAAGTTTTGGCGGTGCGAAGAGAGAGGCCGATGCAAGGCAAGAATTCATACCATTGAAGAAAATATTGTGAAGAAAATTAACGTCCATTCGCATTCTGGTTCAGCCGCTAAAGTTGAAGCAGATCACATTGTTTCAAAAATTAAACAGCGCTCTGAAGAAACCATAGAACCTACAGTGCAAGTTTTGAATGAATGCACAGAAGGAATGTCACAAGCTGCTCAAGGAGCTCTTCCAACTCTTGGGGCACTTCGTAAAACTGTTAGAAGAAAACGAAATGAAATAAATGCAGCACCAGCAAATCCACATAATTTGGAAAGTCTCGTTATCCCAGAGCGTTATCAGGTTTATGAAACCCGGCCCGGCATAACAGAACGATTTTTATTAGCAGATAGCGGACCAAATGGAGATAGAATTTTAATTTTTGGAAGAACACAAAGTTTGAATATACTTCGAGATTCCAAAACGTGGTACGCTGATGGAACATTTTCCATAACTCCACATTTATTTGGACAAGTGTACACAATACTCGCAGAGGCACATGGCGGAGTGCATCCTATCCTTTATGTCCTATTGCCGAATAAACAGCAAAACACGTACATTAGAATGTTTGACATGGTTAAGGATTTACAACCTGGTTTCAATCCCGATTCTATATCCTGTGATTTTGAAGTGGCGGCGTTCAACGCTATGAAGCATTGTTTTGAAGGAGTGCAAGTAGATGGATGTTTCTTTCACTTAGTTCAAAATATGCAAAAACATCTTTCGCAGTTAGGGCTAAGGGTAAGGTACAACACGGATGCTGATTTTGCTCTGAAGGCAAAAATGATATCTTCTTTGGCTTTTGTACCAATTGAAGATATTGATCGAGCTATAGATGCTCTATCTGAAGAAACTCCAGCTGAACTTCAACCCATCTTAGACTGGTTTGAGGATTACTATGTTGGTCGTATGAATCGACGAGGGGATGGTAGACGACCTGCAATGTTTCCTGTGGCAATGTGGTCCTTGTATAATAGAGTGCTTCAAGAGAATAATCGCACAAACAATCATGCGGAAGCCGTTCATCGTCGATTACAAATAGAGCTTGGGATGGATCATCCGACTATTTGGAAATTAATTGATGCACTTCGCAAAGTTCAACAAGGTAAAAGAAATTAATTTTATACACATCTTTCTAATTTATTATATTTTTTATTGATTAACTATTCCGCTTTTCTATTATTAAATATTTAATTTATTTTAGGTCGTGATTTATATTACGAACAATTAGTTGTTGGACACGCGCCACCTACCAAGTTAAGAAAATATCGAGAAGCGGATGCAAGAATTTTAGCAATAGTTCGGGATTACCGTAATAGAAATATAATAGAATATTTAAGAGGTATTTCGCACAATTACACGTAATAATTTAATATAGGTATTTTTTTATTAATAAAATATTAAAAAAACAAAACCCCTTTTAACCCGGCAAGTATACACGTAATAATTTGTTATATGTAGTATATTATTTTTATTACTAACCAAAATATTAAGAATGCAAAAACCATTTTTATTGATGGCAGCGAAAACGGCCGGCGGCGAGTTGGCCGGCGGCGAGATGGCCGGCGGCGAGTTGGCCTGGCGGCGAGTTGGCCCGGCGGCGAGTTGGCTCGCGGCGAGTCGGCCGCGGCGAGATGGCTGCGGCGAGACGGCCGCGGCGAGTTGTCCCATCCCCCCCTAAGGGTTTGGGAAAGGGGGGGGGTATCGGATATCCTATGGATCGTTCCGTAGGGGGAGTCCAACGTATTCTGTCTAATGCAGTAATGTATAGTAATGATATCGCGCAGATTTTAGAAACCCCGTAGCTGTAAAAGTCTTTTTCATTATTATTAATCTAACAGAATTATATTAGTATATTTTGAGAAGCTACTTTAGCCCGGGCTGTCTCAGGCTCTTATATAGGGGCTACTATGTTGTAGGGCTATTTTAGCATGTGCTATTTTAGCCCGGGCTATTATGTCTCAAGCTATTATGTCGGGGCTACTATGTCGCAGAGCTATTTTCGCATGGGCTATTATGTCTCAGGCTGTTATGTCGGGGATTTTTTGTCGTGGGGTTATTTTGACGAGTCACCTCGCACACGAGTCCCTCACCTGCTTGTTACGCCACTGTATCCAATATTATAAAAAAATATAATAAAATTTATAAAATAACTAATTAAGAGATATTAATTGATTTTCCGTTCTCAACTGTCATCTTGAAAAATTTGCATTAATTGCAACTCTCGGATTGAACCTCGTAAAACATTGTGAAATAAGTTAGGTTAGATTTAATTTAAAATTTTTACTTTAAAGCAGACAATACACTATTAAGCTATAAAAATTAATTATGTTTTATTTCGTTGTTCTTCTTCTGCTTGGAAAAATGTTTTCATGTCGGAACATTTCTTTATGTTTTCTTCGTGTAAAATATCAACACTGGGTAAAAATCCACCATACTCGGCCGGTAAGCATTCTTGAGAAATGCAATTGCTATAAAAGTCTTCCATATTCATGGAAGATGTGTAAAAACGAACCTAAAAAACAAATACATTTTGATTTAAGTGTAGATCATAGCAATATATAATATTATTTACCTGTTCGAAAACTTCGGCTTTGATAAATGGTTTAATAATGCCAAGGACCTTACTCAAAAAATATACTGAGTTAAGAATATGAATACATTTTAATCTAACGGGCACAGCCTCTTGAAGATAGTAAAAGAATGCTTTGATCAAATCCATTTTGACTCTTGTTAAATGCATCAAACCTACCTACAAACTTCAGAATATAGTTACATCTGTCTTATCTCATCAAACAACTTACGCCTTTCATGTCGAACAAAATAACCAAACCTGTGGGTGGATTATCATAAATTGCTGCATCCAAAGTCATAAAAAGTAGTTTCATCGCCGGTCCCATGTCATAATTCGAGTAAGTCGTATTGTGTAGCCTGTGATAAATGATGGCACAGCCATCTTCAGTTCGTTTGGGAAAAACGCAAAATCTTCTGTAATAATTTGAAAATGTCTACCGAAATTAAGGAGGTCTTTGAAAACGTACAATACCTGCAATTGACGCTGGAGATCTTCTCTTTCTATGTTCCGGTCGTCAAAAAGAACAGGGAATTTCTTTTTAACGGAATAATACGCCAGAATTGTCTTTCTGGTCAGGTCTTGATCTTTTTGGCAAGATAGAAGAAATGCTATTAATTGCTCGTCTGTCAAATTGGGCAACTTTTGAGTGCTAACAAATTCTCTTATCTTTTCTACATCCAGCTCGTTCACACGTTGGTCGCTTATTACATCTTTAGCAGAAAATCCAAATTTTACGTCTGCCATTAGGACTTATAATTGTTAGTCTGAAAGATTACTGAATTATAAATTTAATAATATTCATTTGTAATATTCTAAACACTTATTTAAATTTCCCGCGCGAAATATATTTCCAAAAATCAACTGGGGCTCACAATAAATTAAATTCCAGTCGCAAATAGACTAATAAAGCAAATAAAACATTTTCACGGAGTATAAATTAAATAACAATGAGCCGACCCGACCCACTTCTAAAGAAGAATTTGAAGTCAAAATTGTTTTGCAGCGAAATGGGACTAGAAATACTTTTCGAAAAAATACTTCTTAACGAAACGTGTTAGCGGCATGGGATCTTCAGAATCGGATCGGCCGTCCAAAGTTCTACAAGAATCTCCAACTTCGTCCCGATCCGACCGTCGGTTACCGAGTTATTAAATATTTAAAAAATGATACGTGTGAACCGGACCTTAGATTTAAAAATTTTTTAACTTTTGAACGAGAAGTCGCAGAGACACGGAGTTTTCAGATTCGGATGTGCCGACCTACTTCTGAGCAAAAATCCGGAGGCAACATTTTTTTGCCGCAAGCCGTTTCTGAAATAAGCTGGAAACTTTTTAACGGAACGTCACAGCGGAATGGAACTAGGATATTCTGAGGGGTAAGTCACGGTCAAAAATCGTGTAGACCAGACTTCCTGCTACTTCGGACTTCCCAGACTTCCCCGGACTTCCTCAGATTTCCCCGGACTTCCTCAGACTTCTGAATTTACTGATGCGACTATTGTTCTAGTGATCTATCTGGAAAACCTAAAAAAAAAAGGTCCCGCGTCTTTCCTTGTACTGGTTTTAGATCTTGAGACTTCCCGGACTTCTAATCGTAATTTTGTGACTATATTGATTTATCTGTAAAGACAGTTGAAAACCTAAAAAAAAAGGTCCCTCGTTTTCCCGTGCACTGGTTGTACTTCCTCATATTTCCTTAGACTACCCCGGACTTCCCAGACTTCCCCGGACTTCCTCGGACTTCCCCGGACTTCCTAAGACTTCCCCGGACTTTCTCAAACTTCCAGGGACTTCCTACAATCTGTACACCAGACTTCCCGGAAGATTTACCCCTCGGGATATTCGGTTAGTAGAGTATGGTGTATGTAGTATGGTAGTATGGTGCAGAAAAGAGTTTGTCTACCGATGCTTTTTTTCGATAGTCTTATACGAATGATTTTAAAGTGGAATCTTTTCCTAGTTTTGCTTAAAAACAGAGTCTCCGTGCCGTTTAACTTTGACGTCTATAGGGATGCTTTTTAAGTGGAATAGCTTATGGGTTTTACTTAAAACAGAGATTCCTGCTCATCCAGATCCGTTACTTAACAAATATATTTTTAGATGTAACAACTACTGTAAAACATATAAATTGTTGTGTAGAGAAACTCAATGGGCGGGGCTAACTACATGAAATCAGCCAATCCAGTATAAGCATTACAATTTTACGATTTTTGACCCTTTTCTACCCAAATTTTTGAATTCATCATAAAAGTTTATATTTATAATTTACTAGCATTCATATCAAACTCATTTGTTTCTTATTTTGTAGGCAACCAATCTTACATAGCATACAGAAATAATATTTTTTTTTAAATATGTAATTACGCCGATAGATGATTATGTCGAAGACTTTATTCACGACTGCATTAAGGCCGACAAATAATTACACTGACAATTAGTACTTATTTAATTTTACAATAAAGTAAGAAACGGAATAATAATTCCATATTTCTAGATCCATAATTTTCGAGTTCCGGCTACTACAGGAATACTTTTAAATGAGTGGAGCTATTCAATGATTGCGTCTTTTAAGATCCGTAACTTCTAGTTCTGGTTTTTACAGGGATGCTTTTAATAAGTGGAGCGATACAAAGATTCCGTCCATCTAGATCTGTAATTTTTGAGTTGGAGCCGCTTCGGGGATGTTTTTAATAAGTGAAACAACTCAAAAATGCCGTTTTTTGTTTTATAGGTTTAAGTTATTTTTTTCACAAAAGGTTTAAGTGATAATTTTAGCAAAATCGTAAAAGCATGCCGCGCCGAAACGATCTAAACCCCAGAAATACAGACCTGCAAGGTTGTTATTATTATTATTATAAACTTGATTTAAAATTTGGTTTTGAAAATTTTTTGAAAATTAAATTGACAATTGGATACATTCGTTACGGTGCGGTGTTAAGACTAAAATTGAAATTTAATCCCAACGTTTTTGGTCCTCTCCCTCCCCCATCGCAAACTACAAGCCGCTGCTGATTCAACTGAACTCAATTTAAGCTGCTATTAAACAGCTGGCCACAATGTATAAAACGTAGGCGTAAATCTGGGGGTCTGGGGGGGTATTCCATACCCCCCAGTGCATCCTCTGCAAAACTTTAAATTTATTGAGTTACCTCAGCAACAACAACGGAATATAAAAGAATAATGTTGTTCTAGCTGGTGTTTCCTTGCTGAGAAGGGGGGAATATTTGCTGCGGAAATATTGCGTGCAAGTAAAAAAAAATCTCTGAGAAAATCTTATACATCGCAGGAAATCGTAGAAAATTTGAGGAAATCCAGAAAATGTTAGGAAACTCGGAAAAATATTAGAAAATGTAGGAGATCCCAAGATCTCATAGCAAATCTAGACAATCTTAAGGAATCAGGAATACTATGAATAAGCTTTTTCTGGGTTGGAATCGTTGGGGAAATCTGGTCTACAAGCGAAGGAAAATTAGAAAGTCAAAGTTTTAAATTAGAAATCTCAGGAAATTCTAAAAAATGTAGAAAATTATAAGAAATCTTAAGATTACTATAGATAAGCTGTTTTTGAGGTTGGAATTGCTAAGGCAATCTGGTGTACAAGTGAAAGGAAATTTTGGAAAGTCAAATATGATCTTAGGAAATCCTAGAAAATGTAGAGAACCTTAGGAAATCTTAAAAATACAATAGATAAGCTCTTTTCGAGGTGGGAATCGCTAAGGAAATCTGGTATACTAGTGAAGGAAAATTAGAAAGTTAAAGATAACTTAAATAAGCTAAAAGCTAAAATAAATTTAAGCTGCTATTAAACAGATGGTCATACTGTGTGAAACGTAAGTATAAATCTGGGGGGTCTGGGGGGTATGGAATACCCAACAGTGCACCCTCCGCTAAAACTTTGAATTGTTTCAATTTCTCGCTCGCAAGTGCTTGTGAGAAAACAGAAGAAAAATGCTGTTCCAGTTAGTGTTTTCTTGCCAAAAGACAGAGAAATTTCTAGGAAAATCTTGCTTACAAGCAAAAGACAATCTGAGAATATCTGAGAACATCGCAGGAAATTGTAGAAAATTTGAGAAAATCCAGAAAATGTGAGGAAACTCTGGAAAATATTAGAAAAATGTATGAAATCCCAAGATCTCATAGAAAATCTAGGAAATCCTAGGGAATCTTAGAAATACTATGAATAAGCTTTTTGCTAAAGGTTTATAAATTTAACAAGAAAAAATCAATTTCGACTCGATATAATATGTTGATCGCCAGTCAAACATGGGTGAGGATGTACAATGGCTAACGAAAATATTCGAACCCTCCTATGTTAACAATGTAAATTGCATATTTTGAAACCGTTTCTTGATATATAAAAATCGCTTTTTTTTTGTTAAAATTTTTATTGTCTTCAATTTATATATGTGTATGTACAAGTACTATGTAGTACTTAATTGCCCCTTAAATTCAAAAATGTAGGTGTCATTCCGGGGGGTCTGGGGGGCATGGAATGCCCTCCAGTGCACTCTATGCCAAATACCTCATTGGTAAAAATTTCTCATCTGAATCTACGTAAATTTGAGGTATTTGGTAAAAAATACACTGGAGGGCATTCCATGCCCCCCAGACCCCCCGGATTGACACCTATGTTTTGAATTTAAAAAGCACTGTGGACATAAAGCGTCTAACGAAAGTATTCGAACCCTCCTATGTTAATAATGTAAATTGCACATTTTGAAACCATTTTTTGACATATAAAAATCGCTTTTACAGCCTTAAACAAAACTCTGTAAAACACAAAAAATATTGTCATCTACTCTTTATCTCGGAAGCGGTGCGACGAAATGAAAAAATGAATAGGCAATTTTTCCTGAAAACGTGATTCTCTACATTTTTGTTCATAAGCATTTTTCTATTTTGTTGCACCGTTTCCGAGATATATTTTTAGATGACAATATTTTTTGTATTTTACAGAGTCTTGCTTAAGGAGATACAGGTAATAAATTGCAGACAATGAAATTTTTATCAAAAAAAAGATATGCTGTAAAAGCGATTATTATATGTCAAAAAACTGTTTCAAAATATGCAATTTACATTGCTAACATAGAAGGGTTCGAATATTTTCGTTCGCCACTGTATGTGTTTGTCAACAAAACAAAATATAGCACAGCAATATACAAAACAGTATCGATTTATTTGACATGAACAAACAAGTACAAAAATTTAAACTTTTACAGTAGGTAATAATAAAATCAGTGGCGTAGCGTGGATTTATGGTACCCGGGGCACACCCTAAATTTGCCGCCCCCCTATTTTTAATTACAGATAATAATTATATTCTGACGTTTACTTGCAATTTCTACCAACGCTTATCTATTAATTTGTTGGTAATATTAATAATATAAAAAATAAATAAAATAATTGAAAATTTTTCATAATAAATCTGAACCTTTTAGTGCTTGTAACTCGGAAACTGTCGATTACATCAAGTTGTATCGCTAAGGAAGTCTGATGTACAAGTAAAGGGAAAGTTTAAAAAGTCAAAGATGATCTCGGGAAATCGAGGAAATCTCAGGAAATCTTAGAAAATGTAGAAAATCCTAGGAAATCTTAAAAATACTATAGATAAACCTTTTTTGAGCTGGGAGTTGCTAAAGGAAAGCTGGTGTACAAGTGAAGGTAAATTTTAGAAAGTCAAAGATAATTTAAGGAAATCCGAGGAAATCTCAGAAAATTTTAGAAAATGTAGAAAATTCTAGGAAATCTTCGGAATCCAATAGATAAGCTTTTTCGAGGTTGGGAATTGCTAAGGAAATCTGGTATACAAGTGAAGGAAAATTTTAGAAAGTCAAATATGCTCTAATTTAAGGAATTCCGAGGAAATCTCAGGAAATTTTAGTAAGTGTAGAAAATCATAGGAAATCTTAAGATTACTATACCGGATGCTGAATGAGTTAGCCGAACATAGGAAATTAACATGTAAAAACTTATTTATGCTAATTCCTGCTTCCCTAATTATTTTAGAGAAAAAATGAAAGACACAAAAATAATGCAGAAATATAAACTACGAATGATAAGAGCATTATATTTCATCTAACTTTTACTTAAAAAGCCAAAAAATGCTTTCGAAGTTGTTAAAATTTCCAATGGTGATGTAAAAAATTCAATTTAATTTATATTTACCTAAATATTTACCATGTAAACTTTCATGAATTTTTTAAGTAAAAGTTAGATGAAATCTAATGCTCTTATCATTCGTAGTTTATATTTCTGCATTATTTTTGTGTCTTTCATTTTTTCTCCCGGTAGATAAGCTTTTTTCTAGGTGGAAATTGCTAAAGGAAATCTGGTGTTCAACTGAACGTAAAATTTAAGAAGTCAAAGATAAATAATCTAAGGAAATTCGAGAAAATCTTGGAAAATGTGGAAAACCCTAGGAAATATTGATAAAAATTTTTGAGGTGGGGAAGTGTTAAGGAAAATCTGATGTTCAACTGAAGGGAAAATTTAAGAAGTCAAAGATAAATAATCTAAGGAAATTCGAGAAAATCTTGGAAAATGTAGAAAACCCTAGGAAATATTGATACACATTTTTGAAGTGGGGAAGTGTTAAGGAAAATCTGATGTTCAACTGAAGGGAAAATTTAAGAAGTCAAAGATAAATAATCTAAGGAAATTCGAGAAAATCTTGGAAAATGTGGAAAACCCTAGGAAATATTGATTAAAATTTTTGAGGTAAAGAATTGCTAAGGAAAATCTGATGTTCAACTGAAGGGAAAATTTAAGAAGTCAAAGATAAATAATCTAAGGAAATTCGAGAAAATCTTGGAAAATGTGGAAAACCCTAGGAAATATTGATTAAAATTTTTGAGGTAGGGAATTGCTAACGAAAATCTGATGTTCAACTAAAGAGAAAATTTAAAATATCGAAGATAATCAAAGAAAATCCGAGGAAACCTCAGAAAATCTTAGAAAATGTAGAAAATCCTTAGAAAATCTTAATAAATTTAAAGAAATCTTAAAATATATCAGTATATTTTAGAAAATCCGAAAAATCTTAAGAAATTGGAAATCTGAAGAAATGTAAAAACTTCCAGCAAATCTTGGAAAATCTTAGGAAATCTTAAAAAAATTTAGGAAATTTTTAAGAATCCTTCAAATAAGCGTCCTTTTTGCATTTCCGACCTTTTTGTATAGAAATCTTAGGGCAATCCGGAAGAATCTTTATAAGTGGAACCAACTTTATTTAATAATATATTTAAGATCCAAGCCTACGAAATCTTAGGAATACTATAGATAGCCTATTTTCGAGGTAAGAATTGCTAAGGGAAATCTGGTGTACAAGTGAAGGAAAATTAGAAAATCAAAGATGATCTTAGGAAATCCCAGGAAATCCTAGAAAATGTAGAAAACCTTAGAAAATCTTAAGAATAGGTACCATAAATAAACTTTTCTCGAAGTGGGAATTGCTTGGGAAATCTGGTGTACAAGTGAAGGGAAATTTTAAAAGTCAAAAATAATCTTATGAAATTCGAGGAAATTTCAGGAGATCGGAGAAATTTGTTATAGAAATGAATGGAAATCTTAGAAAATCCTAGAAATCAAATCAAATCGTAAATTGGAAATCTGAAGAAAAGTAGAAAATTCTAGGAAATCTTGGAAAATCTTAAGAAAACTCAAAGAATCTTAAAAAACTCGAGGAAATCTTTAGGAATTTTATAAAAAGGCTTTTTTTTGCTTTTCCGACCTTTTTAAATAGAAATCTAAAGGCAATCCGGAAGAACGTTCGGGGAAATCTCTCAAGAATCTCTTAAGAATCTTCCTAACATTAAGTGGAACAAACTTTATTTAATAATTATATTTAACATCCATAAAGTTTATGACACACGATTGAAGTGACAGTTTAAATAGTTTAGTACTTTCACCATGTAAAGTGATTTTTTTTCGTAACTGCACATGATTATGTGCAGTTTAAAAACAAAACAATGCAACTAATGCGCGGGTTGTTGGAATAAAAACGGCATTTTTTTGATTAAAGTGCACTTTCTCTTCGGAAATCGAGAACGCTAATTATATAATCAAAATAATATACCTATAATCTCGTTTACCTAAAAATCGACACGGAAGCTGTTCGAATATCTCGTAATGTCCATGTATTTGAAAAATGCAGTCAGCGCGACAATAATTAACGGTAGGTCAGTTCGTAGTCCAGATAGATATTATAACGGCACTGTTTTCATTATACCCGAAGGCAACTTTTACTTTGAATTCTTAATTGGCGAAATTAAGTTAATTAGTTTTTAAAAACATAATATACGAAAATCAATTTAAATTCATAAAATTAATGCTCACCCAGTATTGTATAGGTAATGAAGCCGAAATTAACAATGCATGAAAATTATGTACATTTCCCCACCTTCATGTTCTTCTCTTGTAAATTGTTTAAATTATTAAATAAAACATAATATCGCAGTACCTTCCACCATTCACATTTGCGACTTGACCGCAATTTTACTTTCTTACGCCATCCTTATTATCAAAATAAGGTAAAAGTTTTAATCGTCGGGACAAGTTTCTTAGTTAAGTGCAAAAATGAGCCAGATAGTTAAATTAAGTGAAGCGCAACACAAGCAGCATCCCTTTATGGAAGGACTTAAAAATCCGCCCGAAAATAGGACGAAGGAATTAAAAAAAATTAGAGAATGGTAAGTTTTTCAAAATCAATCGATCGACTCATCGATAATAATTTATGCATAACTACGATTTCTCCGTCACTCGTTAAAAGTGCTAAAGTATACAGTGTTACGTCGTAAGTAATAAAAGCAATCTCGAAATTTTGAAATTTCGCTCTTGCATCGCTTAAACATCCATGTTGAAAGTTAAACTACTTTTCATTTTTCGAAATAAATCTATCTGCGAGTATGATGGTTAATTACTACCGGTTTTCCGTTTTGTTAGATATTTAAAAATATATAAACCGCATACATACCAGAAATGAGAGAATTCACCGTGTAACCTGATTTATTGGCGATTGATTACTGCAACTTACGATACGAACGTAAATTAATTAATTATAATTTATGATAAATATAAAATAAATTCTGAATAATTTTGACTGCGTTTACCTAATATTTTTATAGCATCGAAACCGGGAGTTACATAATTAACCTGAATTAAATTTCTTAAATTTCAATTGACCACAAAACATCAAAACTAAGCAGGGAATTTTTTATAGTTGACTCAAAAACCAAAAGCTATCTTTATTGGTAAAAATATAATAAATCAAATGAAAAGTATCTCATCCACAAATCAAATGTGCAGAAGGAATCTCAGGATATTGGATTATGTTAAATCAAACTACAAAGATTTGATGTGCCGACGTTTCGGAAGATTTATTCTTCCATTTTCAAGACTAAAAAGAGAACAAAATGAGCCCTAAGACAGGGCAACAAACTAATTACACTCACCATCACATGGCACATCAAATCTTTGTAGTTTGATTTAACATAATCCAATATCCTGAGATTCCTTCTGCACATATAATAAATCGTCAGAGGAAATGCAATACAATAAATCGAAATTGCGAAGGCGAAACGGCGACGGCGAAATGTGTCATTCCGGTTTTGAAGTCACCAAAATACATAATTATCAGGTTTCAATGAATTTTTCATCAATTCTATGAATTTTTGGATGATGGTGCGGGATTAATTGTTCTGGAGATATGATCAATTTAGGTAGAACATATTTATGATTTCCGTTTCTTTTTTTAAATTAAATTTTTACTCCGTGTAGCTTCCAAATGCGGAATATTAGAGAAAAGAAGTTATATAGTATTAGTTGTTATATTGCATAAAATCTGGAAAAAATATTTTAGAAAAAGTGAAGACAATAAAGTCAATTTTTTATTTATTTCAAAATTTTTAAGTAACCAAAAGAAAAGACCCAGCCGATGACGGGCGTGAATGAATTAACGAGATTCCAATTAGTGTAAAATAAACTCATGTTTATGGACCTTCTGGACCTTGTGAACCACTAAAATTACAGTTCCCATCCTGCGAACCCCTCAGATAATTTTTTTTTATTATGTCTTTTAGTTTCCTTAGCTGTATCTAAATATTTTTTAGAATTTGGAATTTTTTTAACATTTTTAAATCCATAATAAATATATTTTGTGATTATAAGATTATGTAAATTAAAAAAAAAATTTTTAAAAATATGAAATTTCAAAATTAAATTTTTTTATATTTTTTTGAATTTAAAAATTCAATTATTTTTTGCTTTTTTAGATCCTAACTTAGTTTAAGCGTCGTCCTTTCATCACGTGAGGTTTTTTATTTTATTATTTTACCTCCTCCTCCCCCTTTAATTTAATTTTAAACAAATTTTTGAAAAACATGAAATTTCAAAATTTAATTGTTTTTGCTTTTTATTTCATAACTTTCTCAACTAAAAAAATACATTTTTTAAAATAATATAAAATTTTTATTCAAAATTAAAATATTTTTGTTTTTTAAATTCAACAAAAAAGAATTTTTGAAAAATAAAATTTTAATATTTTTGAATTTCAAAACTCAATTTATTTTTTTTTGCTTTTTTGATTCTAAACTTTTGGACTCCTAACTTATATTCGTGGTCGTTCTTCAATCACTTAAGGCTTCTCAAGTCACTTTTTGACTTTTTGAAAAATATGAAATTTCAAAATTCATTTTTTTTTTCTTTTCTACTTCCTAACTTTCTAAACTAAAAAAATACATTTTTAAAAATAATATAAAATATTTATTCAAAATTCTAATATTTTTACTGTTTTTTTAATTCTACAAAAACAATTGGAGATTATAAATATAAAAAAACAAATTATGAAAAATATGAAAATTTTATATTTTTTGAATTCCAAAATTCAATTTTTTTTTGTTTTGTTTATTTAGTTTCTCACTTTAGAACTTCTAACTTAGTTTAGTGGTCGTTCTTCAATCACGTCAGGTATTTTAGGCAACTTTATACCCCTTCCTCCCCTTTAATTTTATTTTAAACAATTATTTGAAATATAAAGAGTTATCGGGTTATATGGAACGCAATCAAACTCATAAAGTATACTTTTTATATTCTATTTATCGCATTGGACGAGATTTTGGTTTATCTATCAATTATTTGAAAATTATGAAATTTCAAAATTCAATTTAATTTTGCTTTTTTAGTTCCTAACTTTCTAAACTAAAAAGTACATTTTTATAAATTAC
The DNA here is from genome assembly GCA_949152465.1 of Cantharis flavilabris. Lineage (NCBI taxonomy): Eukaryota > Metazoa > Arthropoda > Insecta > Coleoptera > Cantharidae > Cantharis > Cantharis flavilabris. The sequence goes on from OX424438.1 coordinate 9,398,383, forward strand.
TAGCTGACCCGGCAGACGTTGTCCTGCCAAAATTAGAATAAATTTGTTTGTTCATTTTAAACAGTTAGTTAAAATTAGAATGTAATTTATTGGATTGGAAATCAGTACAGAGCGGTATGATAAACAATGTTTTGAGTTTTGACAAAAACAAACAACGAAGACGGTTTGCCAACACGCGAACAGGCAACGTACAGCTGACCGTGCGAAAAACAGGAAAATTCCAGATTAATCCCACAGACTTCCAACGATTGGCCTTGCGATTTATTGATTGTCATCGCAAAAGCCAATCGAACGGGGAACTGAATCCGCTTAAATTGGAATGGAAGATCCGTTGGAATAATCGGAATTGGTGGGATAAGGACTTCCCCTCCTTTGAATTTGCCCTTGATTATCGTCGCTTGAATAAGATTGTTCATCAGTTTCTTGACGGATAATCGCGTACCGTTGCACAATTTCGGATGATTCAGATTCCGCAACATGATTATAATCGATCCCACCTTCAGTTGTAAATTATGCGGCGGAGTTCCTGGCACATCAAGCGAGTTCAAAAATTCCGTCGGATAGTTGGTCGCTTCGTCTTCGTCAGTGACACTGTCAACGGATTTGTACGAACGTAGTTCTCCAGCGATTTGACTTTGAATCGTGAAATTCAAGCTATCGACGTCCTTATTCTTCGCTGCTAGTATTGCCCGTTCACTAACCCAATCAAGATTTCTGTAATTTTGTGCAATACCGGGAAAAACTTTGGTGATGAGTTCCTCCTTCGACGATGTGAACCCGCAAAAATTTTCCGGGAACGATATCAATCCAGTCAAAACATCTACAGGAAGTTGGCCATTACCAAGCGCCAGCAGTTGTCTTGAGAATTCAACAGCCGATGGGTCGTTCTGCAGCGCGACTCTCATGTTCGTGGTCAATTGCAACTTTTTGACATGCCGCCACAAAGACGACGATTTCAGGCATGCATTAAGTTCATCTGCAGCAGTAGATTTCGGGGTGACGGGAAGCGTTTGACGAAAATCTCCTGAGAGCAATATCATAGCCCCACCAAATCGTCTTGAATCGCCTCGTAAATCCTTCATTGTTCGGTCAACTGCCTCCAAAGCTCGTTTATGTGCCATCGTGCATTCATCCCAAATGATGATTTTGCATTCTCGCATCAATTTCGCTGTCGCCGAATTCTTAGCTACTGTGCACGTTGGCATGTCAACCGCGAGAAGATTCATCGGCAGCTTCAAAGCGGAATGTGCAGTTCGACCGCCTTCCAACAATGTGGCAGCAATGCCCGAGGATGCAACAGCCAATGCAATTTGAGATCTTGACCGAATTGTTGCCAGAATCAACGAAATGACGAATGTCTTGCCAGTCCCACCGAGAGCATCGAGAAAGTAAATGCCTCCCGTTCCATCGTCAACAACCTTAATCAGCGAATCGTAAACGTTCTTCTGCTTGGTATTCAACAGCGGAACATTTGTTCGGACTATTTCGGCCAGTTCATTTCGATCATAATCTTGCTCCCGTTGCAATTCACGATTGAATGCATCGTGCATCGAACGATTTGGTGCTGGCATTCCCAATGTCGATAGCAGACTGCCGCACATGAGCACGCACATGTCTTCGATAAGAACTAAGACTTCGTTGCGCATCTCGTCGTTAATTTGAAGATCAAAATTTGAAGTTGTCGTACGAACTCTGTGCAAAATGTCGTCAGCCACTTAATTATACCTTATAACTGGGATTGTAGCCGGGTTGATCAACAACTTCGGCTCCAAACGACGTCATTTGAAAGCAATGAACTTTTACAAAAAACTTTTTTATATACATTCTTAGCGTAGCGTAGCGTAGCGGAGTGATTTGCGAAGCGTGTAGTGCCAGAGGCACTTTAATCTTCTTCGTCTGGTGATTTGAAGTTTTGACATTGAAATTTTAGAAATTACGCTTGGGGTGGGAGAACCACGACGATCTGAGAGGGTTATATATACATTCTTACAGACACATGGGTTTATCTTTACCCCTGGCGATAACTCTGCTAGGTACATAGATAGAGTAGCGCCATCTATCCGTTATTAAATAAATTAGGTAGTGTTCACATCTACCTACCTTAATACATGTTCCCTAAGTTAATACCTGGTACCTAATACCTACCTACCTAATTTAACCCTAAGATAAACCCTTTGTTCTCGGTAATGTTAAATTTTTTTTTCGCGAATTTCGAACTTTTTTTTTTATAAAAACCTTGTCAGCGATATAGACAATAACTCTTCAAAAAATCAGCCAAATCGGCCGAGCCGTTCTCAATTGATGAGGTAACGAAGATTTGCCCTCCATTTTTATATATATAGATTTAAAATATTCATTAAAAATTCAAATTTTTAATTCAAATTTTGTAATTCTACAAAAACAATTGTTAGATTATAACTTAGATCATATATATTATATGATCGAAGGATTATAAATATAAAAAAAAAATTATAAAAAATATGAAATTTTTATATTTTTTAATTTATTTTTTTCTTTTCTAAATTTAGAATTTATAGAATTTTAGAAAAATTTAGATTAAACTAAAAAAATAATATAAAAATTTTATTCAGAATTGTATTTTGTTTTTAATTTTAGCCAAAAAAAGTTTTGAAATTATAAATTAAAAAACAAAACTTTTGAAAAATATGCAATTTTTATATATTATTATATTTTATATAATAATTATACTTTTTATGTTGTTTCTTTTTTTTTTGCTTTTTTAATTCCCAACTTACGAAACTAAAAAAATACATTTTTAAAAATAATATAAAGTTTTGAAAATAAAATTTTTATTTTTTTGAATTTCAAAATTCAATTTATTTATTTTTTATCTAACTTAGTTCAGTGGTCGTTCTTTAATCACGTAAGGTTTCTTAGGGCATTTTTTACTCCCTCCCCCCCTTAATTTAATTTTAAACAAATTTTTGAAAAATAAGAAATTTCAAAATTTAATTTTTTTTTGCTTTTTTAACTTAGCTTTTTAAACTAAAAAAATATATTTAAAAAAATAATATAAAACTTTTATTCAAAATTCAAATTTTTTAATTCTACAAACAAAAATTTTTATTATAAATTTTTAAAAAATTTTGAAAAATATGATAATTTTTAATATTTTTTAATTTCAAAATTCAATTTGTTTTTGTGGTTTATTAGTCAGGGGACCAGTAGTTTGGTCCGGCGTAATAAATAAGTTTCACGTAATAATGGCTGATCCAATATGGCGGACATAATATTTAAAATAAGATATTAATAGTCGAAAATTAAAGTAATTTATTTGAAAATTGGTATCCGGGGGTTTTCGGGGTCGCTGATTACGAATCTGTCAGAATAGTTATTTCCCATCAATAATTTTAATAAATTAATAAAATAATAAAATTAGTAAAAAAAATTTATTTATTAAAAAATTAAAATTTTGAAAAAAAAACTTTTTAAAAAAATTGTTCAAATTGCTGAACATCTATTTTGATTAAACTGATCTTTTTATCAAACCCATCTTTTCATTCAAAATTCCAAGGGTGGTTTGCTCTTTATCTTAAAAGGGTTGAACTGTCAATGTTTATGAATAGCAGTAAATGTAGCCCCTTTGAAATTAAAATCAACCAGTCTAAGCGTTTCTCACTTTTTTATTTTTAAATGTCTTGAAATATCGTATTTATTTTGCATTTTTGCAGCTTCAATATTTTTGTTGAATAATTGATAAAACTTCAAAAAAATTACTGCACTGAATTCAGGGAAGCAAGACCTTTCAAATGAGGTGTCACTTGCCATATCATTCCTATTAACATTTTAGGGGTTGTCATCACAGCGCTAAGAAATGAAACAATACGGGAGTGACGTTGGTCGCAAAAGTTGTCCCCCTCGAAGATAAAATTGACATGTTTTTGCATTGGCGGTCGTGAATGTATTAACGAGATTCCAATTGGTGTAAGATGGATTTTATAATTTATGACAAATTTTATTAATTTATTCAATGACGGTTGAGGTTGGCACTTAAAAATCTGCATATCCAATATGAACATTCCCGCGTCTAAACTTCCTGTCCTGTGCCGTATTAGATCACTCTATGACAGTTTAAACTTTCAACTGTTACAGACCGATGGGTTTTGGAGATATTCCTTGGAATATACACTTTTTTGAGATAAGAGCGGATTCTATTAAAGTTAAAAGAAGGGGGGGGGAATCAAATATTTTTCAATGAAAGAAAAAAATTCTCTCTGAATTTTCTAAAGCAAATTTTCTCGCTTTTCCAAGTTTTCGCTGAGAAAGAATAAAAATTTTCAGTGACTTTTCGATAAATCGAAGATGAAAAGGTAAAAAAATATTAATCTTAAAATTAAAAAAATATTAATTTTAAAATTAAAAAACTTGTTTTTAAATTAAATAGTTTTCCCTTACTAAAAAATTAATTTCCCTGACTTGGTGGTAAAAATGAAAGAATTCCCTGATTTTTCTTGACAAAATTGGAAATAGCCTAAATTTCTTGACTTTTCCAGGCTTTCCAGGTTTCATTAATTTCAAAAATTCATTAAACTTTCTTTGAAAAATATTTGATTTCCCCCCTTTTAACTTGAATTGAATCCGCTCATAGCTCAATGCAAATTTTTAAACTTAGTTTTCACTTAAATAAATAATTCGTGTGGAATATTCGAGTTAAAGAAAACAATAAAACTCATAACACAAAACCACCCCTAACCCCTTTTGTAGTTAACATTAAAAATTCTATAAATTTTTTAAATTTTTTACTGAATTCTTTGATTATATCGGACTGGGGGGTACTCCATACCCTCCAAACCCTCCGGTTTGAAACAGTCTAAACTGCGTGCGCTTTCTTTTTTCTTTTACCTCATTAATGAACTTTACATAATAATAATATTTTACCAATTTGAATATATGCTATAGTACAAGGGTGGCCAACTTCATTGTTAATACGATCAACTACGTTTCTTAAAATTTTTCGCAATCTACCTATTAAAATCTTAATATAATAATTTAATATTAATATTATATGGACATATCAGGGTTCCCATTTAATTTTTCAAATCAAATTTCCTGACTTTTCCAGGTTTTCCCTAACAAAGAATAAAACATTTCCCTGACATTTCGATAAATCGGAAGATAAAAATTTAAAAAAAATCTTAATTTTAATAAAATTCAATTGAAATAAATATTTTTTTTTTCAATTTCAAAATTAAAAAAATTTAATTTTTAATTTTTGAATAAAAAAATTCAATTTTAAAATTGAAATAATTTTTTTCTCCAAACGACACTAAAGTCAATTGTTTCATTATCGATTTTAAACACGAAAGTCAAACTTTGCCTTAGCGACATATATAAAACCAGGTGGCGTAGAGTTTTTTTCGAAAGTAAAACTGCCTAGGCAGGTAAAAAAATAACTAGAAATGTGACATTATTTTAATAAAATTGAGTAATTTTTGTATCTACCTTTTCCAAAAATTATTTTAAGTTTATTTACCATTTCAAATATAAAATTTTAGAGCGTAATTTAAAAATAAGTAGATGTAAACTTTGACTTTGATATTTAAATCCTTAAATATACCAACTTAAAATTTTATTTTTAACCAAATAATTAAAAATTTTGATCTTTTAACCTAAAAATTTTAATAAATGTCACAATTGAAGTTGACAGTTGCGAATTCAATTTAAAAATTACCAACATAAATTGAAAATAGTTGACAGATTAAATCAAAATATCACCTTACTTTTGTTTATTTTTATTTTTATTTCTATTTCAATTTGATTAAATTAAAACTGGTTGACGGATTAAAATATTATCTACCTTTCGAATTATTTGCGCGCGATCGATCTGAATTTTTGCATATTCCTTCTTACCAATAATAATTTACGGGGGTGTGTACCATGCAAGGGGGAGAATTTTTTGCTCAGTTTTTTGATATCTAGCGCCGTTCTCGAGTTATTGCTAACTTTAAAACTTATTTTTGAATTTGCCACGCAAGTTTTCCATTCGCTCGGCTCGCCTCGTTCCACTCACCTCGCAAATGAAAAAACTCGCTGCGCAGGAAAAGTTAATCTTTCCATCCTAATAAAGCAATAATTTAGTTTTCCTGACTTGGCACTGAAAGTGAGAAATTCCCAGACTTTTCTCTGACAAAATTAGGAAAATCTTAATTTCCCTTACTTTTCCAGATTTTCCAGGTTTTCCAAACAAGTGGGAACTCCATATAAATCATATTTGAATTGTATTTATTAAGGTAAAAGTAGACAAAGCAACATTTTTTCTTAGCTTATTACGAGGAGGAAAGCACACAGACCGCATAATACACCAGATTTATTTTTTTTAACATATTCTTGGATTTCTCTAGATTTACCCGGATTTCAATTTTTTGTAGTTATCCTTAAATATTCATGAAAATTTTGTCTAAATTCAAACTATACTTCTACTAAATGCATCGACTGGGGATATTCCATACCTCCCAGACTCCCAGGTTTGAAACACTTTAAACTGCGCTGCGTGCATTCTTTTTTTTTTTTTAGATTTTGTTGAACGAATGTTCTATAATACATAATACTTTCATAAATTAATTTGAAAATTCTAGACTAAATTTTCAGAAAAAATAATTCGCGTGAAATATAAGAATTAAAAAATCCCTAATCATAAAACAGAAAAAACCCTGCCTTATTCTCTGTGGCTATCCTTAAAAATTCTTTAAAAATTACGTTTACGTCGACAGTATATTTCCACTAATTACATCGATTACATCGCACCGGGAGTGTTTCATACCTCCCAGACTCCTCCTTTTGAAACATACCGGCTAATCGGGCATTTGTTCCGGAAAATATTTACAAAACATTTGCGAGTAGTATAAACGTCAATAGTGTAATGCTTTAAAATGATGTACCTACATGTGTACATTACTGTAAAAATATGACCATCTGACGTCTGACTTCACAGCACACACCAAAAACCCTCTGAACGGTGAGATATTGATAAATAAAAAAAAAATTCGAAATGTCTACGGTAAAACAAAAATACATGGAGCCAAATAGAATATTATTAACTGCCAATTATAAGATAAAAAAATGGGAAATTCCCAATAAAAATGAAGAGTATCAACTTGGATTTTAAACTTGAGCATACAAGCGGCAATAAAATGTAGGAAATTAAAAAAAAATCTCAGGTGCAGTTATTTCGCGAGTTAATACTTTGCAATCTAAAGAAGAAACATGCGAAGCCGGTTTTAAAGTTTGTGCGGTCGCCGGTCTGGTGACCTACAAGGTAAATAATTGGCTGCTATAAGAACATTTTTATTTCTTTTATTATACAAAAATTAGCGGATTATTACATATCTAACGATTTTTTGCTACCGAATTGTTAAATTAAAACGTAATTTTGACGTCTTTCGTTTAATTATAGAGACAAAATTTGCACTGAACCATTAAAATCATTTTCGACGATGACGCAATAATTACGGATATTCTAATACCTTGGAATTTTTGGTTTACACATCGGTGATTTCTGGTCGAAATCAAAATTTTTCGCAATGATGCATTCGCGAAGAAAATGAAAAAATTACATTGGGAACACTAGATTATTCAAAGATTTCCCGGAATTTCCTCCAAGATTTTCTTTAGAAAAAATTTAAAAATATCACTACACCAGATTTTCCCAGTGATTCCCCCAACAAAACCAAAAACCTGTTAGAATTCGAAAATTAAACTTGGCGAATTTTTGTTTTTGTTTTTGTTTTTTTTTTCGCATAAGAAACAAAACAAAAAAACCATCGCCAATAGAAAAAAAGCAAAAATTTAAAAAATATTTACTAATGCCCACCTGAAAAAATTTGTTTGGCACTAACTTTAGGTACTTCACAGTCTAATTTGACAAACCATATAATTTTTTTATTACCGACATGCATGACGTTACACCAATAATTAAAATTATTGACTGACAAAAAATTAATTAGTAGTATAATATATAATGTTTCAATTTGTAATTTTAAAGTGTGCGCGTCAGCAATCCACCTATAAGCGATTCATCAGGTTTAACAAACAATACAAATGCGTTTATGCAGTTAATGAATTTTTAATTGTGAATTTATACCAGTAGCGCTATAATTTTAATTTTAATTGTAGATTTTTGCAATCTGCAAATGCCGTTTATTTTTTTATCACATGTAATATGTTTAGTATACAGTATGACCCACTTTTGCTGATTGGCAAAGTTTTGCAAAACAAAAGTGACAATTAAAAACATTTGTTTTTCGTAATGGACATAATCAACACTTCACTTTCTCAACCAACTACAGAACTAAAAATTCACTTTTTGTGAAAACAATTGTTTTACTTTAGTGACTGCGACTAAATTTTGCTTAGTTTCACTGCCCGCGCATGAATAAATTAACGAGATTCTCGCTATCATGCTTGTCAAGATTTGTAAGGTTTATCCTTACTCTCACATCGCTAAAAGGCTTATAAAATTCTTGGACGATCACTAACGGATAAGATTCAAAACAAGAAAACAAAAATATTAAAATTTCGAATGTTTGCTTTTTAATATTAAATCCGAATTTTAATATTTTTTTTTTAGAAAAAAAATTTTTTATAGCATAAAAAAGAGAAAAGAAAATGAAAAAAAACTCGAAATTATAATATTAAAAAAACATGATTTTCGCTGTTCACTGCTTCAACACTCGACTGTAATACTAAAAACTCAAATAACAAAATGTTATTAAATCTAACAAATAAATTAGTTGATGTAAAGAAAAACTTTGTTGTAGCAACAAATAAAAATAATTTTCAAAAGCTCAACAAAGTTGTTTTTTGTTGCATCAACAAAAATGTTCTGTTTATCGATTAATTTATTTGTTGAATTTATTTTGATTTCAATTTAGATTATTTGAGATTTTTTTAAATTGTTTAATAGTTTTGGTGCTAATGTCAATCGAAGGTGGATATTATTGGATCAAGTTGCTTTAAAATTTAAGAAAGAGGATTTGAATTTTCAAAAAACTGTCTTCTATTACCACATAATAGGAGTGCATCGATCGCAGCCACACCTTGTCTGTTAGAAAAACGGACGGTGAATACTACCCCCCCCCCGCCCCCCGAGATTTCATTAAGTTCACATTTGCAATTGAATGTATGAGAAAGCATTCGAAAAAATTCGTTCCAACATTTCAAAAATTATGAGAAACATTATTTTCGGTTATCTGTCTACCTCTGACGCGCATGAGTGGATTAACGAGAGAAATTAATGAGCAATCTCTTATTACTTTGTACTCGATTGCCCACGTTGTCCCACTGACGTGAGAATTTGTACTAGCTTTTTAATCCCATCATTACTCCACCCTTATAGATTTTGACCACATTTAATTAACCATCAGACTACGCTACGCCACTGGCTCAATTACTCGTTATCTAACAGTTACGGCAGACTACGACATAATGAAATACTAATAAAACTCAAAATAACACCCCCTTCCCCATTGGTTAAGTAATTCAAAATAATTACTACATTGCAAGAATTATTTTAAAATACCCCCCACCCTATGACCAATGTCTAACTACCGCCCTGGTTTCTGGAATCCATAAAAATGCTCCGACTATTTATAAAAAATTCTAGGAAAATTTTTTTTCAATTTATAAGTCAAAAATATTTAAAAAATTTTAATAGTTCTTGGCAGGGCCGCATATAAGGGGGTGGCTTTGGGGGTTCAACCCCTCATGGGTTAAGTTATTCTAAATATTTGTCAAATTTTAGTTAATGAGATGAAGTACTACAACTATATCTGCACTGATATCATTAAAAAGATTATTCTAAATAATTATTACATTACAAGAATTAATTTAAAATACAGGAATATGCCAATCTTCTTTTTAATTCCATAAGCTCCCCCATGACCAATGTCATGGCTAACTAACATAACTACGGCACTGGCTTCGTCGCAGCCGTCCTGAAAATTGGTGGGTCGAGATTGAAGGTTAGTCCCGCGTCATTTTCTTCTTATGTTGGGTAGAAAAGATTGAATGAGCTCGATTGGTATGCAATTTAATTGTCCAGGTAGTGCGGCCTTCAGGCCGCACAGATACGTCACTCATTTGTAATATCTCAATTATGTTGAGTTTAAAGAACTGAAAGAAAGAAGATATGACTTTTTATAATATTGTCGGCCACGCTGACTCCTTAGTGCACAACTCCATTGGTGCACAACTTGTTTATTCAGGTTGCGCGTCCTGACCAGTAGCGTAGCTAGATGGAAAGGGCCCCGGGGCTGAAAATAAACTAAGCCCCTATTTTTATTATTATAGAAATTATTATAGTTAAATCAAAATTATTTAATTATCTCCAGAAGGTAGCTTTAGAATCTTCCAATAGTCCCGAGAACCCCTGAGCTCTGGTATCCCGGGGCACTGCCCCACCTTGCTAGTCACTCTCACGTAACTTTTCAATGTTTTTGGTTTGATACCTTAAAATGAACCACGTGGAGAAGCGTCACGTAACAAAAAAAGATAAGTTAATCAGGTTGTGCCGCCTAAAAGCTGCACTATTTCGTCATTGGACTGACTAGGCTCTTCAGTAGTGTGCAGGGCGATATTTAGGCGGTGTCGGATCCAGAAGAAGAGAAACGATTTAATTTATCAAAAATCCGCTCTTGTCTACTAAATTTGATCTCTGCTTCTGTTTCTTCTTCTATAACCACTTGGGCAATCTTTCAACTTTCTTTATCAATCTAAAATATACTACAGCAACCAAGAGAGTTCATCGGAAAGTGAAGGTTCAGTGCACAACCTGAGCAATCGAGTTGCAAACTAATCAGATACCGCATCATGTAAAGATTAGGAATTTTTTCGAATACAAATTTTTGAAAAATATGAAATTTCAAAATTCAATTTATTTTTTTTTTGTTATTTAAGTTCCCAACTTCCTAAACAAGAAAATACATTTCTACAGAAAAAAATTGTGAGATTTTAAATTAAAAATTTTTTTTTGAAAAATATGAAAATCGCTAGTTGGATATCCCAAAAAAGCGTACACCGCGCCATCTTCTGGTGAATTATGGCCAGATTCTCACCTAATTTATGCACAAAATCACCGCCTAGGTGGCGGCACCATAGCTGCCCAACTAGCGTAATAGTTTTTAAATTTCTAAATTCAATTATTTTTGCTTTTTATTTAATTTATTTTCTATTTATTTTAATTTTACCAAAAAAAGTTGAAATTATAAATTATAATCTTTTACATTTTTCGAATTTAAAAATTCAATTTATTTTTATTTGCTTTTTTAGTTGTAAATTTCTAAACTAAAAAAATACATTTTTAAAAATAATATGAAATTTTATATATGGCTCAGTCGACGGTGACGGGTGTTACATTTGTACGCATTCAAACTTATCAAATTTCTAAATAGAACAAAAATGTCTAAATCTTGTATAAATTATTAAAATCATTACAAATATTAATTTAATTTTAAACAAAAAACAAAAGCAAAAACAAAAAAAAATTAATGCATATCTGGATGCAATAATGTAACGGGTGTTACTTGTACTCTTGCCTTGTTTGCCTCTTGTTTAACTGATTATCAAAGTTCAACTAAATTACAAATATTTTCACAAAATAAATTGTTAAGTAGACAGTAAAAGCTATCTTCTTACCTGATACCTCGGTATTTTGTGGATTTTTTTTCATCTTATTTTTTTTACAAGAAAAGTTTGTGATGGGTGTTACAAGATTTGTGATTTGTGTTACAAGATTTGTGTTGGATGTTACAAGATTTGTGATGGGTGTTACGAGTGCAATTGAAACCGAGTGCATATAAATTCTGTTTATAGGCCTCATAAGCGTACAGGCGCGGATCCAAAAGGGGGCTTTGGGGGCTTTAGCCCCCCCCCCCCATGACCATTTTCATTTTTTAAATATAGTTAAGAAAAAAGCTGGAAGATGAGCAAAAGTTCTTCTTTTCTAGAGAAAACTGTTTTTTTAATGTTTTTTAAGAAATTTGCATGATGAAACCTACCCATAAACAAAATTGAACGTACGCTTCTATGCTAGCAATGTAAATTATGCTTTTTGAAGACATGTTTTCTCATATAAAAATCGTTTCTACAACAAAACTTATTAAACATTTTTTGTTAAAAATTTCATTCTCTTCTATATACATTTTTCTATTTCGAATCACCGTTTTCGAGATAAAGTGACTTAAAAAAATCTGTAAAAATTTTAATATAATAGTTAATTTTAGTAAAATTTTTACAGAGGTAAACTGGCCCGGATAAAAAAATAATTTAATTTAATTAATTCATTTTACGGTGGATCCGTGATATGCCGTGGTTGCACCAGCCAAAACTGACCCTGCATCATAATATGCATCATGTTTGAGGGTAATTTTGATTTTTGTGGTTCTATCAATAAACTTACAATAAAATATATAATCTGAATCCAGAGCCGGCCTTATTTTACTTTCGTTAGTTTTGCATTGTATTGACGATATGGAATCTATAGAATTCATTATCGCTCACCCTGTATTGGGCATCAAAGTCATTGCCCGGACAATGATGTAAAAACCACATTATGAAAATTTAAATATCCACATCGTCCAAATTGCATGGTCATTGACGATAATGACCGAATTGTCATCATTGACCGTAACATACCGGGTGCTGAATGAGTTAGCCGAACATAGGAAATTAACATGTAAAATCTTATTTATTTAAATTGCTGCTTCCCCAATTCTTTTAGAGAAAAACTGAAAAATACAAAAATAATGCAGAAATATAAACTACGAATGATAAGACCATTAGATTTCATCTAGCTTTTACTTAAAAGTCCAAAAATGCTTTTAAAATTATTAAAATTTTGATTTATCGGACTGGCCATGGAATAAATTCAATTTAATTTCTATTTTCAAAAATAATTACCATGGAAACTCTCATGGCCAGTCGGATAAATAAAACTTTTAACAATTTCAAAAGCATTTTTTGACTTTTTAAGTAAAAGCTACATGAAATCTACTGCCCTTATCATTCGTAGTTTATATTTCTACATTATTTTTGGGCCTTTCATTTATTCTCTAAAATGATTAGGGAAACAGGAATTTGCATAGATAAGTTTTTACATGTTAATTTCCTATGTTCGGCTAACTCATTCAGCACCCGGTATATATTTGCAAATTATTTTTTTTTCTTAGTATCGATTACCGTGGAATGGCTTATATATTAAATTTTGTGGTCTAGTGGACAGCGAACCAGTAAGTTGGCAACCGCTGACCTAAAGGAAAAACATCACCTACATCGGTGACAGTCGCGAATGTATTAACGAGAATCAAATTAATAATTTAAGATCGATTAACGAGATGCTTATATAACGTTTTATAATTTATCTGCTTTAGTTTCCTTTCATATAACCACTTGAGCAATCTAAAAAGAAGCTTTGATTGGCCAACTTTTTTTATCAACCATAAATATAGGGCAACCAAGGGAGTTCACAGGAAAGTGAAGTGACCCCGAGCAATCGAGTTGCACACTAATCAGATTTAGGGACGTTTTTAGGCTTTAAGACGCCTAATCGGCACCCCCCCCCCTCCGGCTGTGTATCGATTACCTACGTTTATTTACTGAAAGAAACAATATTAATCAATTTTCGAACATGTGGTATTATAAATTACAGGATTTTTTTAATTTTCGGGCTTTTACGGATAGTAGATCACGACGGGGCGGCTTCTAAAATTCCTGGAATGCTTTAAATTTCTGGCGCTTCTTAGAATTTGGCGCCTTTGTTTTTAGCCTATAGGGTAAAACGTCCCCGATCAGATTCCACACCATGTAAACACTAGGAAGGGGTGTTAAGAGCCCGATTCAAATCTTCCAAGTTACGTGATCTGATTTTTAATAAATATAAAATAAATTAATAAATATAAATTAATAAAAATAAAATTAAAAAACAAAATGTTGGAAATGAGTGTTCTGTCTCATTGCACTCCCGTTAGATATGCCTTTTGCCGAATTAGTGATAAAAATATTTTTTTTAATATAAAAAAATAAATAATGAGATTATCGTTAGATTGTAGCGCAATTAAATTATTGTTTACAATAAAGATAAACAATAAAATATATACTATGACTGTGACTCTGATTATAACTGTGATTAGGACTATAACTGTGACTATGACTGTAACTGTAACTATGACTATAACTGTGACTGTCGTTGAGACTGTGGCTGTGACTGTGACGATGACTATGACTGTAACTATCATTGTGACTGTGTACGACTGTGTACGACTACGACTACGACTAAGACTATGACTATGACTATGACTGTGACTGTGACTGTGACTATGACTATGACTATGACTATGACTATGACTATGACTATGACTATGACTATGACTATGACTATGACTATGACTATGACTATGACTATGACTATGACTATGACTATGACTATGACTATGACTATGACTATGACTATGACTATGACTATGACTATGACTATGACTATGACTATGACTATGACTATGACTATGACTATGACTATGACTATGACTATGACTATGACTATGACTATGACTATGACTATGACTATGACTATGACTATGACTATGACTATGACTATGACTATGACTATGACTATGACTATGACTATGACTATGACTATGACTATGACTATGACTATGACTATGACTATGACTATGACTATGACTATGACTATGACTATGACTATGACTATGACTATGACTATGACTATGACTATGACTATGACTATGACTATGACTATGACTATGACTATGACTATGACTATGACTATGACTATGACTATGACTATGACTATGACTATGACTATGACTATGACTATGACTATGACTATGACTATGACTATGACTATGACTATGACTATGACTATGACTATGACTATGACTATGACTATGACTATGACTATGACTATGACTATGACTATGACTATGACTATGACTATGACTATGACTATGACTATGACTATGACTATGACTATGACTATGACTATGACTATGACTATGACTATGACTATGACTATGACTATGACTATGACTATGACTATGACTATGACTATGACTATGACTATGACTATGACTATGACTATGACTATGACTATGACTATGACTATGACTATGACTATGACTATGACTATGACTATGACTATGACTATGACTATGACTATGACTATGACTATGACTATGACTATGACTATGACTATGACTATGACTATGACTATGACTATGACTATGACTATGACTATGACTATGACTATGACTATGACTATGACTATGACTATGACTATGACTATGACTATGACTATGACTATGACTATGACTATGACTATGACTATGACTTTGACTTTGACTTTGACTGTGACTTTGACTCTGACTTTGACTCTGACTTTGACTCTGACTTTGACTCTGACTTTGACTCTGACTTTGACTCTGACTTTGACTCTGACTTTGACTCTGACTTTGACTCTGACTTTGACTCTGACTTTGACTCTGACTTTGACTCTGACTTTGACTCTGACTTTGACTCTGACTTTGACTCTGACTTTGACTCTGACTTTGACTCTGACTGAGATTATATTGATGGGAACTTTTTGTCGAATAGATATAAACAACCAGTTGTATGTTAATTAGTATGCTTCAAAATCTTGTGCATCTCACAAAGTCGGTAACAATATATTTGTAATTTCAAAATGATAAAAATGATTCAACTTAAAAATAACACAACCTTCATAACCCTTCTTTATTTGAACAGCGACAGATTATGACTGTCACTGTGCTTGTGACTGTGATTTTGACTCTGACCAGTTATGACTATGACTATGCTGAAACTATGTGATTTCAGTCACATGGCTGAATGACTGAATTATATAACTATACGACTACAACTATATTTCGAGATAGAATAGAAGCCCCAGGAGCTGAGCTGTTTAACAATTTTTTTTAAAGATTTGATAAGTTTTAGCAAAGAATTCTATATAATACAATTTATATGTTTTGGTATAGCTGTTTCGTTGTTAAAACTTCTAAAATTTATGTTATTAATTTGGAATGCTGCATTAAACACAAATGAGCGGTCAAGCAATGCAGACATGTATCAAAACCAGGCCAAAAACTTGCACTGTAAAGCTATGCTATTGTCTGCTGCAAGTTATAATATGCTATAAATGATATTTATTACCTAAATTAAAATTTCGCTAAAAATTATTATTGTCAATGAAAATTTAAAAAAATCTTCATTACTTCACGAAATAATTAAAATATCGTAAATTGCAAATTACAGAATTTTTATTATACGAAAATATTCAGATTAATGACCACCTCATCAAGATGTGCTACTTACACCATAAAGCATTCGATCATAACACTAATAATATTATATTATGCCTAATTTACTTTCTAAACATAAAATTTCATCGCATATTAAGCTGCTGCCGATTATAGGTTGGCGTATAAAGTTTAAGCATAAAAAAGCAAAAGAAAGTGTTAGCGCTGTAGGATACAGGGAGGGCGAGAGATACAGGGAGTTGGTAATAAAATTTCATGAGAACTTCGGAAAAAATAAAATTTTATTACGTTTTCCTTCTAAAATTAAAGTTTTTAATTGAAATTTCATAAAATTATGAAACAAAGTACAAAGACTTTAAATGAAATAAATTGTAATATTTAATTTACCGGCAATTTGTTTAAATGTTGTTCACCTTGATTTCTAATAAGTAATAAGCAGCAATCCAGGATGTCATTGAATGTTCATAAATAAAACAAAACTTAATTACCCTTTTTTTAATTACAGGATGGAATCGCAACCGCATCTTCCTTTCATATCCGACGAATACATTTACTTGTTTCTTCACGCCTGTTACTACAATCTGGAACCAACTAAGCACGCATTGGAAAGTTACTTCACCATAAGGGCGAATGCTCCCTCATTATTTGCAAACAAAGATGTATACTTAGAAAAATTACTTTCTATCACAAAAGTGGGGTAAGTGGAGTTCATAACTTCAAAATAACAACTTCAGATCTTAAAGTTTTTTATTTCATAATCACGGAATTTCATATATTAAAATCTTTCATATTATTAAAGTAAGTTACATATTACATAAATTATCTCAAGAATCCAACATCAGGTATCGATTCATTCTTTTTTTCTGAGATTGCGACTTCTTACAGTATCGCAATTACTATTGTAGTTTTTATTTTTTCGCATGAGTTTTTCTAATTTTCTCAATTTTTCGGCCGATTCTTTCATATCGCGTAATAATACTCTTAACTTTTCTTGACACTCTTGGGTCTGCCCACATTTTACCTTCTTCTTGACGCATTGAAGGTTTTTCCTGGGATCCATTATTTCGTTACCTTAAAAAGTTAGCATTAGGTAAGCAAATTTCAGATTGATTCTACTTACTCCAGGCAGGCGGCTTTCTGGTATTGGTAGCAACACAACCGCAATCGGGTATGTTATTCGAACTTAGTATGGCATATATTTTATCATTCTTATTGGAGTCGCAATCGCAAGAAGATCGGGAAACACAATTGGAAGATGGTTTCGGTTCTTGTTTAGGTTCATCTATTTTGTCAAATGGCGTATGAAGAATACATCTCTCCTTGGTTGGCCTTTCTCTCGAGTTAGATCTGATTCGTATTAATTCCTTGTATTTTTCTCGTTCGTCTCTTATTCTTTTACGTTCCTCCACCGGATTGCGCATTCCTGTAAGCCAATTATAAGTTTAGAATTCAGTGCTAGCAAAAGTTTTGCCTGAAAGAAGATGTCCTCTTGGAGACAATGCCTCGGAAAGTCGGAAACGACCGAACTAAGTATTCTCTGTTAGTAAGAGCTGTTACAAGAAAACTTAGTTCGTTTGTTTTCAACGCTGAGGAATTGTCTCCAGGAGGCTTAAACAAAAACCTGAAAAATCCAAGATGTCCGCTTGAAGGCGGACAACAGAGCTAAATCCGTGTCTCTGATTGGTCTAGGCGATATAGCAAAAGAATAAAAGAACATTAACAAATTAAGTATAGATAAACTCTTAAAAACCGTCAGAGTCGGAGAACTGAATTAAAACATTCGGCGTTACCTCTAATAGGAACTGCTTTCCATTCCGTGTGTTTCATCAAACTCTTGCCTTGCTTCATTTTAGCCCTTTTAATGATCTCGTCAAGGCTGCAAGGCTCTGATTTACTTGGACCTTTATCTGTAATGTACACTACTCTTCCTCGACAACCACCTACAAAGCAAAAATAAAGCACACATTTTTCTCAATCATCACCAATTTACCTTTTCTTGCTTTTGTCGAATAGGTAATCAAGCTGTCTATAAAAGAAAAGTTTCAATTTAACGGTTTTTACACAGAAAGAAATATGTTTTACTAATCCGCACAATTGTGCAGAAAAATTACACAATTGTGTACTTCGAACTGGAAAAAAGTACACAATTGTGTGTACTTTTTCTGCACAATTGGGTGAATTAGTGCCACATATTTCTTTCTGTATAATTGTAATTGGTTTACCTTCAGCTTCCACCTTTCGACTCGCGAAGCTTTCCAACGAGGAAAGCGTGTGAAAATCTTTCTTGATGAAAGTTATTGGTTTGCTTGGGGTATTTTTCCCATCCTTGGTTTTGGTCGCCGCTTTCATCGTTGATTCCTCCTCTTGTTCTTCATATTGTTTGTCAATACTTTCCTCTTCTGGTTTGGCCAAAATTTTGTTTTCGTACTCATGCTGATCCATCGTACTGTTTTGACCACAAATCTCATTTTCATTATCTTCGATTAATTTTGGTTTTGGTTTACAGACTTTTTCTTTTGTTTTCAAATCGAAAATGTTGCTTTTTTGTTTTTCCCATTCCACTTTGCGGATTTCCTTGTCGTGAGCTACAACTAAATTCAGAACGCCCAAATCGGACAGATCGTAATTGGGCTGAGTGAGATAAGACTTGACCTGAAATGGTTGAAGATTTTCTGAAAATTGTTTTGTCGAACTGGAACAAAACAGATTCGAACATAACAGCTGAGTATTAAGTATGTCCACGTGGGAAGTTGCCAACGCTTTCTTTTGACTTAAAATATTTTTTGGTTTGGTTACTTTCAAATGGCTTTGGTTTTTTCTTAATTCGCCCAAATTTTCCATGCCGACGTTTTCCGTACTTTCGTACCACGAGAAAATGTCATTTTCGCCTGCGGCTAAATTGGCTTCCGCTGCACATGGAATGGCATAATTTTCGTAGGATAATTTTGTCAGATTGTTCGGTTCATTGCAGGATACATTCGAAAGTTTCCGTTTCGAATCCTTGTAAGGATCGCACGGTTCCACTTTGGCCGGTTTGTTCGAAAGCCCCGATTGTCCTCTGGATTTTGGTTTTGCCCAATAATTGGATTTCTTAACTTTAGGTTCTGGTTCGTCCAGAGGATTTGCTTTTCCTATCATTTCACGTTTTGGTTTATTCCGCGAACAAGATCTGTAAGTGTTTTTCTTTTTAACCGGATAACTGACTACATGTCTGTCTGCTCTTCTGTTTCTGCTTCTGGAGTTCTTATCTACCTCTTTGCAGATATCGGCTACGCTGACGATGGCTGACGGAGCTCTCGGATTAGCTTTAGGTTCTAATATTGTTTCGTTTATGTTTTGAAAAGGTACATATTTAGCTTTTTTAGCTATTTCCTCTTCGACGTCTTCGTCTACATCTACACATATTGCTTCGACAAGGCTGCATTTACTCCTCTGTACTGAATTTTTCAATTTTTTTTTACTCGAAGCCTTCGAACGTTTGGAACATTCATTGTCTACGTCTTCGCAATATACTATCGAACGAACAGTAACTTCGTCCATTTGGGGCTGCTTATAGTTATAAAGGTAAGGAATCTTGGGTGTCACTCTCTCCTGTTCTTCCAAATTCACGTGAGTAACTTCCACCCTCGTATTTGAACTTCCAGGACCGCTGGATACGAACTTCATTTTCGTATTCGGTATTGGGTTCTCAAATTCATCAACCGGAAGTTCGGTAGTTTCAGATTTCTTGCGGAACAATATACTTTTAATTGCATCTTTCAGTTTACTCACTTTTGGATTGGAAACATTGGTTTCGCTATTTTTCTTCGCGACTTCTCGATCTTCCAGAGATGTCTTCGAACTCTTCGTCAAACGCTTTTGCCATTCTTTTAATAAATTTATCTTACTGGATATGTATGAAATTTCTGCTCGTCTGATGAGGTTGGGATTGGGCGAAACGCTTCTTTGCAGTAGTTGGATTAAACCAAAACTGTTGACGGGACGGCATGGCAAGGATCGTGATCTGGTTTGGCTCTTCTTGCAGCCGACACGAGAATGTTGAGGTGTTTGATTTTTGTGAGTTGTTGTGAAGGTTTTCAAAACTTGATTTGAGAATTTCTAAAAAAAAGATACAAAACAGGAGTAAAATTAGACGTGATCGTTACTTACGCTTGTGTTTAGAACCGATAATTTAGTGATTAGGCTCATAACGTGTACTTAAATTTAGATGAAGCTACCAAATTGTCACGTTTTTGATTTTGATGGAAGCTAACTACGGTTTTTGTTTTAGATTTACAGCAAAATTACCGCAGCTCACCCCCGAAGGATACCGCGTCCTCATGTACACCGTCAGAGACACCGACCCTGCACAATTCCATTTTATCGAAGTTATTAAGGGTTTCTGCATGTACAACGACGTCGTCCTGTCTGAAGATGGCCTAAAAGAAGGGTAACAATTTTTTGTTTTAGTTTATTTTTACTAAAATTCCAATTATAGTTATTTGGTGGTTTTCGATGCGAAGAACGTAAAATTTGGACACTTAGCCCGTGTTAGTTTCCCAACTCTGAGAGCTTTCATGTCGTACATACAGGTAATTATTATTATCGATAATTTCATCAGACTTTTATATTTCCGGTTTTCTAGGACGCACATCCTGCACGTTTAAAAGGAGTCCACGTGATAAACGCCCCATCCTTTGTCAATCAAATTATGCGACTTATAACGCCGTTGATTAAAAACGACTTAATAGGATTATTAAAATTTCATAAAGGTAAATTGTAAATTTCTTGATCGATAGAATATTGATAATTTTTTTAATAGGAAACCTACCCGAAGGAATACCGCAAGAAATATTACCTTCGGAATACGGCGGTAATGCACCAACTATTGAGCAACTTAACGATGAAATGTTCGGACTGAAGGATAAATATGCAGTTTGGCTTAGAGAATCCGAATCTTACATAGCGGATGAATCCAAAAGAACAAAGAAGAGTTCCTGGTGGTCGATTTTTAACAGCAGCAATGACAGTGAAATCCAAGATATAAATTCGGAAAAGATTGAAAACCCAACGTTTAAAAATTTAAGTTTAGACTAGATTATACTTGGTTGTATAAAATATTCTGTTTATTTATAAATTTTAATTGATTTGTAATTTAGCATATAAAGTCTACTAGTTAAGGTGTTTGCAACATTACTTTCGTTTTTTTATCTACATTATTTTTTAATAAATTAATGTGAATGTAAAAGTGGGACTTAGAAATTTAAATCCAAGAGTGGACTAGAACCCACATTGTTTATCTACTTAAAGTACCCAAACTGATTTTATATTGTATTCTCGATATACAATAAATCTCCAAAGCTTTTTCTTCTCTGATTTTTTATATACCTAATAAATAGCCAATTGGTTCGCTTTAAGTTGTCAATCTAAAAAATTAGTGACAACCAATGCGGCCTTCAGGCCGCATAATATCACACCATTTAAACTCAAATACAATAAGTAGGTAGTTTAGTGCCGCTCTTTACCTTAGTCGGTGAGTTAAATCTGCACTCAATGTTTACTAGCGTATAATTGAGTGCACTTTACTCTCTGTATTGGCCAAATGTAGATTTGATGTGTGACCACTAAGAGGGGGGGGGAGTATTGCTACGTAATTGGTTCTGTACCCGATTTTTAGCTATTCAGCTATACATCACTACTGAATTACTAATTTGGCTATCTAGATCAGTGATTCCCAAAATGATACGATGACATTAAAATGCTGCGGTTAAACTGACTAAAAAAAATCTATTTTTACGACTTACCTCCACTCTGCTGACAGTCTGTATAATTTATACTAGGTACTTTAATCTTCAATCCCACTTTTTTAAACTCAATTTTATTTTAAATTAAATTTTGAGAATTATAGCCAAAGTTTACTTAAGAACAGAGACTCTTGCCCTTTAAAACTCTCGAGATGCCTGTCGCACTATAGAGAAATATTAAATATCATTAAAATATTAAATAAATATAAACATTTTCTGTAGAATTTGACAGATGATATTAAAATGGTGCGGGTAAACTGACGACTATCTTCAAAAATCTCTTTTTACGACTCACCTCCATTCTGTTGACAGTCCGTATAATTTATAATAAGTACTTTAATATTCCATCCCACCTTTTTAAACTCAATATAATTTAAAATTTTGAGAATTATATCCAAAGTTTACTTAAAAACAGAGACTCTTGCCCTCTAAACCCTTTTAGACATCTGTCGCACTACACGCTAGTTGGACAGCTATGGTGCCGCCGCCAAGTCGGTGATTTTGTGCATAAATTAGGTGAGAATCTGGCCATAATTGACCAGAAGATGGCGCGGCGTACGCTTTTTTGGGATATCCAACTAGCGTATAGAGAAATATTTTACAAGTTTGGATGTTTAGGTCAGAAGCTCGGGTACTTTTGAAGAATAAGCCGGATGTTGTAAGTTTGGTTAGGATTTAATCGTCCCATCAGACTAACGCTTCCGTATCCAGAGTTTTCTAAGTCCTCTAGTTTGAAACACAGAAAAAAAATTATTACAATAATTTGCAGTTTGCAGAATTCCTGAGATTTCAGAGGTTTCTCTTTGGTAAGGTTTATTCTCTGAACTCCAATAAACTTTTTGTTGAGTTCCAGTTTTGAATCCGTCTGCATTTTTTTATAGAGGCTCCTCCAAGGTACGTCTTGGCCACCCTCTGCAGATTTCTATTTAGCTCTTGAGTGCATAGCTTCAGACTGGTAGAGTGTAAGTCATGACGAATCTGATAAGGGTTTTTAGTCAGTAGCGGATCCAAATAATTACCATGAGGGGGGGGGGAGAAGTTAATAAATTAAAAAATTTTGGTGAAAGCTTTAAAGGGCTCTCCCCTAGTTCCGCCACTGTTTTTAGCTGACTTAGCTCTTCTTGTTTTATTTGTCAAGTCTTTGATGTAGGGACCCTACTGAAGTCTCTTATCCAAGATTACTTTAAGCTATTTTAACTTGCTCTCAACCTCTCAAGTGAAATAATCTACCCCAGGGATGGCCAACAAGTCGATGGCGAAGCAATTTTTAGTCGATCATACACTGAAAAAAATGGTTTATCATATTGATGAAAAATTCATCGTTTTTACACCGCTGAACAAAATTCATCAGTTTGATGAAGAAGTTCATAAATACATTGATTTTGTTCATGATTACTATGAATCTGCAGACACTAGTCGTGATTCATAGTAAACCGAGGAGGAAACCGCTGGAGAAATTTGCTGTACAAGTGAAGGGAAATCTGAGAAAATGTAAGGAAATTTAAGGAAATCTTAAAAATTACAGATAATCTTGCTTTTTTGACTTTTTCGGAAGGAAATCATGAAACAATGCAAAATTAATCCAAGAAAATTTTACAAAATCTGGAGAAATTTTAGGAAATCCGAGGAAATCTACAGAAATCCAAGAAAATGTCATAAAAAGAAACCTGATGTATTGGGTCTGTGGTTTCCGGTTTCCTCCACGTAATAAGCTAAGAAAATGACTTTCTTTGTCTACTTTTATTTTAATAAATACTATTCTAGTATTAATTATATGCAGGGTTTCCACTCATCTGAAAAACCTGGAAAATCTTGAAAAGTCAAGGAATTTAAGATTTTCCCAATTTTGTCAGTGAAAAGTCAGGAAAATTTTCATTTTTTTTTAGTGCTAAGTCAGGGAAATTAAATTATGAATTTAATTTAAAAAAAAATTTTTTTTTAATAAATTTAATAAAATTTTTAAAAAAAACATACATATTTATTAGATTACCTTACTGCGTACAGAGTTTAGCAGCAACTTTCCGTGTTACTTTGAAAGTCAATTATAAAAATATAAAGTCAAAAATGTAAACCGGGGGGTCTGGGGGGTGTGGAACACCCTCCAGTACATATCACAGGATTTCCACTCTTTTAGAATACCCGAAGAAAATGGAGAATTTATAATTTTACACATTTCGTCGGGAAAAACCGGGAAATTTGAATTTTTAATCAAAAGTGAGGAAATTTTAAACCTTCGGCTACAGAAATTTAAAACTTAGAAAAAATATTTATTTAATTACCTTACTGCTTACGAAGTTTAGCAGCAACTTTCTTTTTTTTTTTTAATTTTTACTAGACGTAAGTTATAGCCCGTTAAATTTTATATTCGGAATGGGGCATCAGATTTTTTGTAAAATGTTTCGTTTTAAAAATACAGCGATTTGAAAAAAAAACAAAGAAAAAAGTTTAAAATTTTCAAAAAATATTTATTTACTACTTTAATTCATAACTTGAAAGTCGTTGATTTTAGACAATAAAAGGTTGAGATCTAGTTTGTAGATTATTTCACGCTATTTAAAAAAGCACTTAACCATTTTTACTGAAAAATCAATATTTTCCGAGCTGTGGCCATGTGAAGGTGGAAATGAAAAGAAATGCTTTAAGGAAGCCTAACTCCCGAGGGAATAAATTTAGAAAAAAAATGTTGTTAAATATTTTTCTTAGAATAATGTCCTCCATCACCGCTGAAATTATGAACTTCATATAATGAAGTTGGCCACCCCTGATCTACACGAGCAATTTTATGTTTATATTGATAATTTAAACGCTCAACTATCATAATTTCATTAAAAAGCTTTTAAATTCCTAAGCTTTGACGTGGATGCTTTATTTATTGTTGTTTTGTATCATATTTATCGCCGAACTAGAACTAACCAGGCCCAACCAGAGAAGGGGGGCGCACGGGGATCCCTCAAGAACCTGGACGAATAACTAAATAAATTTGAATGAATAAAAAATTAGATATTGGGTTTTGTCTTTTTCTTTCTTATTAAAACCTGGCGTTACATAGGTGGAAAAAAATCCCATCAAATCGATATATAGTCCATCTGTAAGAAGAATTTACTACAGGGTCGAGAGACATAATTGATTATTAAAAAATATGTACCTATAGATCCTTTACGGATATTATCCGTTATCTATCTACAGGTGACTGATGCGCTGAAATGGTGCACTGGAGGGTATTCCATACCCCCCAGACTCCCCGGTTTGCAAATAGTTACAGCTTAATTAATATTTGCAGTCCTAATTATAAATAAATAAGTTTAACCTCAGACTAAAAAAAAAAGTCTGAGAACCAAAATGAAGTAGCTACTTCTATTAGGACATCTGCGATAGATTAACAAATTTTAACTTTCAGGCGGGCAAAAATAAAATTATTTGTGCCCTTAGCAGCAAAACAATCTCTTGTGCGGCCCAAAGCTTTAAAGTACTTATTATAAAACACCTAAAATTACTTAGATTTTAAATTTAAGTTTTAAATGCATAAAACAATGGGTTTATACCGGGGGTTCTAGGGGGTATGGAATACCCTCCAGTGCACTTTTTCTTTTTGTTCGCTAGGTATTCAGTAGCCAAATAGTAAAAAATATGTAGGTCTTTTACGGATATTATCCGTTATGTGTCTACAGGTGAGTGGTGCCCTGATCCGGTGTGCTGGGGGGGGGAGGTATTGACCCCCGGGTTTGCCAATAGTTACAGCTTAATCAATATTTGAAGTTGTAATTATAAATAAATACGTTTAACCACAGACTCAAAGAAAAGCAATAAAGTCTAAAAAGCTTGAAGCTGAAACATGACTTAACCGAAATTACCCAAAAACATCGCAACTTCTACTTCCGGGAGGCAAAAATTAAAATTATTTGTGCACTTACCAGCAAAACAATCTTTTCTGGAGCCCCAAGCTTTAAAGTATTCCAAGGCCCCTAAAACTACTTATTAGATTTTAAATTTAAGTTTTAAAGGCGGAATAAAACAATGAGTGTATACCGGGGGTCTGGTGGTATGGAATGGCGGGGGTATGGAATACCAGTGCACTCTTTCTTTATGTTTGCGAAGTATTCAGAAGCCAAATAGTAAAAAATATGTAGGTCCTTTACGGATATTATCCGTTATGTGTCTACAAGTGGCTGGTGCCCTAATACGGTGCACTGGGGGGTATTCCATATCCCCCAGACCTCCCGGTTGGGTATTTCCACATTTTTTAAAACGTATGCAAAGAGACACTTTATCAAGCATATAAATGAGCTAGTTAAAAAAAAAATTTTTGAGACCCTATATCCGAGTAATTTTAAAAATAAATTTAAATAAGAATATTTGCCGCGAAAACACGAAACTCGGATTTCTTCACATATCGTTTACGGCTATGTTTACGGTGGTAACAGCAAACGAATGGAGCAGTTCCATTATTGCCTACTCCAAGATGGCCTGCACAGCTGATTTGAAAATTTAAAAGTACTTGTCGACTTTTGACTTATGACACGTCGATTTACTGACTGTAAATTATTTACAGTCTTTCTGATGGTATTTTGCGTTGTTTGTATTGGCTTATGATTTTTTATGATTAACATCTGACAATAAGCACTAAACTATTATATTACGTGTGCTCACGATATAAGAGGTAACAGTGAATAATTCTTTTATCTTATTAGATATGAAAGAAAGTTTAAATAGTTTTTTATTCAACTAGAAATTTGCCATCGGAAACCGCGGAGGTACATTTTTTTGGACTTCAAACTCAACGGGAAGTAAACATGATTTTTTTTTCAAAGTGTAATATGTCGTTTTTTTAAAATTTTTGTAATCTGCAGTTGATATAAAATTATCACAGGGTTACGTAAAAAATTTTTCGAGAAAAATGCAAGATAAATTTATTAATTATTTTAATTTATTTAGTGTGCTATGAAAACAAAACAACATCACGATACAGAAAACACAACCTATCTGATAAATTATTCAAAAATGCCACCATTTTGTTCAAGACATGATATTATAGCTGTGGTGGATTTACCAACAGGCTGAGTAGGCTGAATCCTAGGGCGGCAGACTTTAGGGGGCGGCAAATTTTACGTCTGTAATATTACAATTTAAATTTAGTAAATTTTTCTGCCCCACTGCCCCAGCGTATGCTAAGGTAACAGAAACTTTTAAAAACGCAAGGGGCAGGAATAATCCAGGGGGTCTGGGGGGCATGGAATGCTTTCCAGTGCACTATTTGCTCTTTATTCACGGATTATTCAGTTATCAACGATAATTAACAATAAATGTACTGGAGGGCGTTCCACGCCCCCCAGACCCCCCGGATTGACACCTTTATTTTATGGTATTAAGGGGCAACCTACATAAACGCACAAAACGTTCCAGTTCTTGGAACTCTTAGAAAATAAGATATTCGGGAATAATCTTAGAAAATCTTAAATTGCTCGGAAAAACATTACATGCCCCATATTTTCTAAAAAAAACAGATTTTTACTTTAAATGCTCAAATCTTTTAATACAAGCAGAACAGGCTGAAGCCTGCGCCGGCAGATTTTATGGGGGGGGACAAATATTACCATTTCAATTTAGTAAATTTTTATTAATCATTGCTATAATTTGAAAAACTGTTATCGAATTTCAGAGGTCAGTAGGGGTGGCAAGAATTAAATAGCCTACTGGCGGCCACTGTATTATAGTATCATTTTGTTTTCATAGCACACTAAATAAATTAAATAATTCATAAAATCTTGCATTTTTCTCGAAAATTTTCTTATATGACCCTATGATACTTTTAAATGTCTGTATAGAGAAAAAATTGTAGATTACGAAAATGCTAAAAAAAGACATGTTGCCATTTGAAAAAATAAATTCGTGTTTACTTCCGGTTGAGTTTGAAGTACAAAAAAATTTACTTCCAAAGTGAGGCCAGATCGCAAATACGTGGCAAAAATATGAAGGACTCCTCCGATTTTTATGAAATATGGTATACAGAGGTTTTTGGGGTCGCTGATGACGAATATCATATCAAAAAATCTAAAAACAAAATGGCCGATCTAATATGGCGCACTGACGTATGAAAGTTATGCTTAATTTTTGCGGAACTTGGTATCCGTAGGTTTTTGAGGTCGCTGATAATAAATCTCATGTCAAAAAATCTAAAAACAACATGTCGGATTTAATATGGCGGCCTAACATATGACAATGACAGTCATAACGATGACTAACGTGTTAGTCAGCAATATTAGATCCGCCATATTGTTTTTGGATTTTTTGACATAAGATTTGTAATTGGCGACCTCAAAAACCTACGGATACCAAGTTCCGCAAAAATTAAGCATCATTTTCGTATGGCAGTCCGCCATAATAGATCCGCCATTTTGTTTTTGAATTTTTTGATATGATATTCGTCATCAGCGACCCCAAAAACTTATGTATACCAATAT
The DNA here is from genome assembly GCA_949152465.1 of Cantharis flavilabris. Classification (NCBI taxonomy): domain Eukaryota; kingdom Metazoa; phylum Arthropoda; class Insecta; order Coleoptera; family Cantharidae; genus Cantharis; species Cantharis flavilabris. Next base: position 9,426,931 of record OX424438.1, read on the forward strand.
TTGGAGTCAGAAATTTGGCCAAAGATTTCCTATGTTCTCGACTTTAAGACTTGAATCTTCAGAATTTAAACTTCGACAAGCAAAGTAAATTATTAATTATTTATTTAACAAATAAATCAATGAATCGAAGAAAGAAATATTTGATTTTTGTAATGAAAGGGCATTTTACGTCTAACTCTGTACAAATATTTTTTGTCGGACTAAATCACAGTTTACGGGTTCATTAGCTTTCCATTTAGCGCTAATGAGGTAATCTCAACTTAACGAACTCTTACTTTTTATGAGAAAATAATGAAAATAACTGAGTCGCATTTTCGCAAGATTTTCGAAGCAGAAAAATTAATATTTGTTAGGACCTCGTATGTGACAAATAAAATTAATCATAGATGATATAACTCATAACGACGATATCTCCCATATAAATCAATAAGCTTTTTCAATTTACTACTTTTCGCACTAACTCATAAAAATAGAAAAATAAAAGGAAAGATGAACCGCGACTTGGTGTCTTCCTGGCGGATAAAAGTAGCCCAAGTATGGCACGGACCCAAAAGAAAAACTATGGTTTATAGCGTCGACCGCGGATTCGTTACTTTTCCTCAAAAAGAAAAGGTAAGGTCGCACTTTTTTATTTTTTTAAAACAAATTTTCTTATTGCAACCAGTTGCTTGCCAATGTGGCTAATGATGCAACGTCAAATTTGTGCATCCAGCATCGTCTTATTTAAGTTCTTATTTTAACCGTGGAACGTCAACGTCGCGACGTCTGACGTCAAGACTGAAATAGTAAGGGTTGGGAAAATCAATTTTTCCACGCGCGCATATAGATTTTCCCGTGACCCACTGAATGAGCCGCCATTACAGTTAGAATAGTTAAGTGTCCGTCCGGTATATTAAAACCAAACTGTTAACAACTAAACACATACATAAGTAAGTAAAAATAAGTCGATTTTCGTCTCTTTTATGTGTTCGTCCAGTTTTGAATATTCTGGTGCGTTTTCTAATCAACGTTTGCTGCACTTTTACACATTGCCCTTCCTCTAAGATGACCTGGATAAGATTTTCCTAGGGACTACTTCCATCAATGTTGTACTACCTATGTGATTTTTCTCTCTTAAATTTTCATTCTTGAGCTTTAATGAGTGGAATTACCTTTTTTAAGCTTGTTTGATTGGTAAGTTTTTAATTGATTCTTTACTATAGTCAATAATTTGTTTTTAGAAATTTTTTTATTTCTTTTCCAAAACTGTTCAATATAGCGCAATGTGCATTTTAGCCTTTTATATTCTTTCCTTTTCACAAATATATACCTACCTACACGCCATGTTTAGATACTACGACAAATTCGGGGGGTCGCGCTCGTTATAAACCCATTAAGTGATAACGATAACTTCGGTAATTATTATGTTGTATACCAGAAAAACAAGCGAACGTGATTTATCCACTTTGTGCGTAACTTTCAAAATGGTGACCCCATTTGCCGTTTTTCGGGAATTTACATAGGATACCAGTGGCGTAACAACCGGTGTTCGATCGAAAAAAAACGTTCGAGGACCCGATTCTATCGCGAAAATAAAAATAAAAAAAAGTTTGTTCGTATTATTAATTTTACCCAACAAAGGCTCGTGTATTGTTACACCACTGGTTTATTTGAGACACAGTAACAGGTGTGCGGCACATCCGCTAAACGCTCAATAATGCAAAGAGTTAACTCGCAGAGCCATTGTTTCAAGTTACACACTTCGTATAAAAGCTGAATAGAGAAAGCTTCTTTATCATAAAAGGTTTTTCATTGATGCTCAAACTTCCATTGTTAGTCCAAAGAGTCACATTCGCAGTAACTTACATTCACATAAATTTAATTTCCTTTGTAACCGTTAATGCTATGATTTTCAATGCCCAGTTATTGCATGCGAGGATAAATGTTATTTCAATTTCAGGTAATGGATCTTGAGATGCAACTAAGAGCAGCAGAAGCTAGAAAATCGGAATTGCAAAGGGCACATGCGGAAGCGAAAGCAGAATGCGAACTCTTACAAGGTAGAGCTAAAAACTCGAGAGTGAGAGAGTTGGAAAAAAAAGTAGCATTGGAAGCAGTTAGGTATTTAACATTTTAAGAATGGCAGAACGATATAAACGTAAGATAAGTTATGATCATTTCAGATGCGAAGAACTTCAACTGGAGTTGGCGGCTTTGCAAAAGGGTAAAAGCCAAATGGACAATATGTCGAGCCATAACTGGAGCAGCAGCAAGGGAACCGAAATCGAACGAATTATGGCAAAAATAGAACAGGATAATCGAATTCTAGCTGAACTAGATCACAGTCGCTCGACAACATTGGGTGAGCCGATTTCTGTCCAGTCAATGGGGAGTTTTGTCTTGCAATAAATCATAAACTTTTGGAACTTGGCAGAAAATTTTGTCTTACGACCCTGTTTAATTCCGAGGTGCGGAAGTGTCCTCCATCTTGGATTTTAAGTGACAATTTATGGTTTTTTTTAACAATATCTTCAAAAATATTAATCGACAAAATCCATCCGCCTGTCGTGAAACGTGGTGCCGCGTCTTATTATGACTATAGTGGAGCGGATAGTTAAACGGGGACCTAGGAAGCAGCTTTCTGCCAAATTTCAAAACTTTATGATTTATTGCAAGCAAACAATATTTTTGGGTCCGTATTGACTGGACTATCAAATAATTAATCGGAACGAATGCTGATTTTAGGTGGAACACTTCAGACGAGCGCGAGCAGTCATGCGTTAGGAGAAAATAGTCCACCCATATCGCCGATCACGATGTCGCACACGACGCCATCGATATATCCGAGTTCGGCAATGTGTGCACAACCCGGTAGCTGTTCTCATCAAGGTCTTTCGTCTTTAAATTATCTCCCAACAAACAACAACTACAATCCCGTCATATCGCAGCATTACAATAGTTTAGGACATTCTTATAACACCACGAATAAAACCAGCACAATGGGCGGTTTAAATAGTGCAACTTATCAACAAGTCGGTCTTCATCAACACATGGGAACATTGGGCCAAATAGGATTAGGCCAAACCAGTAGTCTAGGACCCACGAGCGGATTAGGGCAGTCATCCTTAGGTCAAAGTAGTTTAGGACCCACAAGTTTAACCGGCACTCTAGGTCAAACCAACGTTCTAAATCAATCGATGGGAACCAACCTCCTAGGAAATCCAACGATCGGTTCTTCAATTTTGCCTTCTTCGACATACACCACAAGTACAATTTCTAATCCAACATTTTCTCATTTGGTGTCAAACAATCCGACATCTCTTCCACAATCTGCATTTTGTAACTCTTCCTATGCCAACCCCGTTAACAACGCTTTAAATCAATACAGCTTACCTTACAGTTCCATCACCACAACTTCTTTTAACAGCAACGTTACTTTCTCAAATCCTCTAAGCTCCCAATACAACAACATGACACTTAGCGGACCAGCTGCCATGTCGATCAAACTAAAACCATTCGAAGAAGTCGAACTTGGTAAGTCTTTAAATTTTCAATTACTATTACCATGATGTACTTAAAAATAATTGAGGTGGTGGGAGAAGAGCTGCAACTCCTGTAACACCTCATCCACCTCCATCTTGGGGCTTAAGTGCATCTATGGGTATTACAGATACGCGCCCCCTATCTCGGATTTTACCAGACGGATTAGACTCGGAGTGGGGGATGCACAGTACCGAACGGAGTTACCTCAACGGTCATTCGGCAGACGGTCAAGTGGATATGTTGGATATACCGGGAAAAGGACGATGTTCCGTTTACATTGTTAGGTAACCACATCATATTCTAGTGAAATCCCCCCCCCCCTTTACTAAATAAATAATTTCAATTTCAGGTTTTCCTACGATCCCGAACCAGAAACGGAAGAAGAGCTAGCGGTGCAAGCTGGCGATTACCTTCTGGTTTGGGGCGAATCCGTGGGTTGTGGAGGCTATTTAGATGCGGAAACGTTGGACGGTCGTAGAGGATTGGTACCATCGCATTTTGCTCAGAGACTTATAGGTAAAAACTACAACAAAATGAACACTGACATCCAAAAACTACTCTCCGAAATTAACTCAAATTCTCGGGGTAAGATGCTCACCTGTTGACATTACACAAAACGAAAACATTCGTTCATTTCATCCAAGTTTCAAAATTTACATGAAGTGTAATTTGAAGGTGACGATTTGTTGGAATTTCATCAAGCTGTTCTCACTACGTTAAGGGAAGAAGAAATTAGTGCCGAAACATTTGCAGCCGATATACAACGATTGAACGAACTGGCCGAAATGTCCGAAGGACAAGAGGACGACACCAACGAAGGAGATTCGGGTAACTAATTTAGATGGTGGAAGCATTATTTTTAATTGTATTAGCTAGCTAACGGTGTGTACACAATTTCTTTAGATGGAAAATTTCTACGTATTAGTCAGCTCAATTGGCATTAGGATTTTTGCTTTCTCTGTTATTTTCTTCTTAAAGGTCCTCTACTAAATAGAAATTTTATTTTTAAAATCAATTCCATAGTTTCATTTTTGCATGGATTATTGACTAGCTTATAGCCTACGGCGAAGTGGCGACGACGAACATCCTAGATCAGTGTAGTTTAGCTAGTTAGCTGGAGATTTTTAGAATTTGCGCGTAGTTGTACTAATCAAATGTTAAAACATAAGCGTAGATACTCAGTTGTTTTTAGAAAATTAAGAGTGAAATTTTTAGTTGGTACACTAGGATCAGCGGTAACCCTGGGTTAACTGTTACTACGGTTACCTGAGGTTATCCAGAATTAAAATTTACTCAGAATAAACAAATCAAAATCATTAGTTAAGATTTTTCCCAATCGCAAGCAAGTTAAATTTTTTAGGTCGTCTTGCATGGGAGGTATACTATATCCCCCAGACCTCCCAATCAAGAATTTCATGAAATAATATTAAACTAATCAGATCAGAAAAACTGAAAATAAGGTTCATGGTATCAATAAAATATCATCTAATTCATTTTATTGCTTAAAAGTAGTGAAAAAAATCATTGGATTTACGATCTAGTTCATTAATATAATGAAATTTGTTTATTATTTATAGCACCGAAACTATTTATCTACAAACTAGATTCTAATCCATTTATTGTCTAAAATCATCGGCAAAATAATTTAATAATTATACTAGAAAACCGAATCACTGTGTAAAACCATCGGCAGAATGTAGACCGGGGGGTCTGGGAGGTTTGGAATACTCCCCCAAACAAAACAATTCAATAATATTAAAATATTCTTAAGCTCCAAAACTTTTCAAACTTTTAAAGTTTAACAAATGAGATTTTTGCGGGATGTTTGTTGTGTTTGGCGTAGCGATTTGGGAATAAAATAAAATCGTGCACTGGGGGGTATTGACCCCCCCCCCGGGTTTATCCTTATTGTTTTGTGCCTCTTAAACTTAAATTCAAAATTTAATAAGTTGTAGAGGTCCCACAATATAGTTCAGGTTTTGGGCATCGAAAGAGGTAGAAATCGGAGGGTCTGGGGGGTATGGAATACCCTCCAGTGCACGGTTTACTCTTTATTCATGGACCAACAGTATTAGTTTTTCAGGACTGAAGAGTTTCTTAGGCCGTTTTCGATTTGGAAGCTTACGGCGCTTTTGATTACAATACTAACTCTCTAAACCAATCATTACTCATAAAGAACAGACGTTGGTACCAAAAGCGCCGTAAGCTTCCAAATCGAACACGGCCTTAGTAACCAATGCTGGGATCTTTGATTTTGTTTCGAGAAGAAGAGGGGAGAAAGTGGAAAGGAAAAAATTGAGAGGCAGGGCCTGTTTTTAATTGGGTTGGACCCTAGGCTCTAGCAAACTTTCGGGCCTCTGATATTTGAGTGTAACTAATAACATCCCAATTTTTCGGTTATTTTATCAGAATTTGATTTTTATTTTACGATTTTATGTTCTCCCTTTTTGGGCACCCAGAGTACGAGCCATGAAAGCCAATTTTCTCTTCCTTTGATTTCAGCTCGGAAATCTCTAACTAGAACTCTGTCAGTCTTATTTCGAGCTTCTGGGTCAGACCCAAGGGCTGTATCTGTATCTTCCGTTTCAACTTCTTATACCAACCAACTTCTATTTACGAACAAACCCGAAAGCAAGCGGTCGGAAGTTTTCCTCCGATTGCGTCTGTGTGCCGATCAACGCACAACTTCCGAATTCAGTCTACAGATTCTCGCAACTCCGGAAGAATGCCATCAGACGAAGCTGCATTTCTTTATTTATGTTAGGTGGGAAGTAATGGTCCCCTACGATTAATACAATTAAATATTATACTAAATAATTATGAACACTACCTTTTTTTATATTAATCGTAGATGGAAGGTACGAATCGGCTATTCTTGACGCTTTTCGCGAAACAATTCTTGATGTTCAAAATCTAATCCCGTTTGGATAATATTCTGAATAAAAACATCATAATCTACATTAAATTAGCTTGTAGATAATACAATTTAGCTACCACATGTATAGAGGACCTTTAATTTTTAAATGTTTTTATTGATTTCTGTGTCGTAACTTAGATCAGCATGCATTTTCTAGAATCGTAGTATAGAAAGCACGTATGAGAGTTAAATGTGAAGCTCTGCGGAAAGTGTATTTCTCTATTCTAATGTGTTTAATGTGCTGTGAGCCTTACAATAAAAAATTTTCAATTAACTTGCCTCAATTCCCTTTGAAGCACGTTTATGTGTAGTTAATTGAAATGAAACCGAACTGTTGCATCGCTTCGCTGGTGAGTATCGATGTGCAACATTGTCTTCGATTTTGTAAATGATCTTCACAGAGCTGACTAGTACCCATTTAGAGCACAATAATGTAGATAGAACTGATATAGCTAATAAATCAACAGCTGACCTCTTCTTCTCCGTGTTAGTGCCTGCACCACGAAATCTAACACTCGAACGGCAATTGAATAAAAGCGTCTTGATTGGTTGGACGACGCCAGACGTGGGGCCTGGAAACCAAATTGAAAGTTTTCACGTCTACGTTGACGGAGTTTTGAAAACAACCATTAAGGCGACCGAACGAACTCGAGCCTTAGTAGAAGGCGTCGATAGTAACAGGGTAAGTTTGAGCTTAAAAAGTTAATCTAGCAATAAATTTTAGTCTTATAAACAGCCCCACCGTATTAGTGTTCGTTCGGTAACGGCTAATCGTAGAACATCTCGAGATGCTGCATGTACCATGATTATCGGAAGAGATACCCACCAGTTAGGACCCAGCGCTGTCAGAGCAACAAACGTTACGGCAACTTCGGCAGTTATAAATTGGTTACCGGCAAATTCAAATCATCAGCACGTCGTTTGCGTGAATAACGTCGAAGTTCGTACGGTCAAACCGGGAATATACAGGCACACAATTACAGGATTAACACCAAACACTCAGTACCGAGTTACCGTTCGGGCAAAACATCACCGAGCGTCGCAAAGCGTAACAAACGTGGTCGAAGATCTTCCGATGCCGGCCGCTGCTCACACAGACTTTAGAACTTTACCTAAGGGTCTCCCCGATCCCCCCAACGAAATTATGGTGGAACCAGGTAAACTTGAGTTAATTGTTGTGATATTTAATATCTACTGATTTTTTAATTTATCAGGGCCACAAGACGGAACTCTTCTGGTTACGTGGCATCCGGTGCAACCGCTCAACCATCCAGGTTCGGTAATAACAGGATACTCTGTATACGCTGATGGAAAAAAAGTGACTGACGTTGATTCACCTACCGGCGATCACGCATTAATCGATATAAGTAAACTATTAGGACTGAATCCAAGACACGTGACAGTTAAGACTAAGGCTAGGGATAGCCAATCGGTCGACTCGGTTCCGACCCCAATTCCAATGAGTGTTTTACGTGGGGGTGCGGTTCGAGCTAGGCAACAACCTCATTCCGCTGTTCCCGTGCATATGAGACAACAACAGCAACACCAACAACAACAGCAACAACAGCAGCAGCAACAGCGACAACAGGGACAACAGGTAGGCCTAATTCATGATTTAAATATAATTTAATAAATTAACATTTACAGATAATCGAGCACGACGAAAATTTAAGCGACAAAGAAATATTTCCCAGTTCGATGGGCCATCGCCCCCAAGGCGGAATACCATCGATAGGTAAGAATTTAATTAACGGTTAACCAGATCCAAGTAGAAAAAAATCCTTAATTTAGTTGACAGTGTAGATTCGATGTGAAAAATAGGGTATAATAAGGCAGATGCAAATTTTATAATTTTTTAAACCCTAGCTCAACGATCCATTCCAGAAATCACTAGAGAATCCTTTGAAACAAATTTATCCGAAGACGAAATTCAAGAACGTAGAAATACCCGTCCCCAGCAGTATAATCAACAAAGACAATTAAGATCGTTAGCACAACAAAGAACAGACCAACAACAACAACAGCAGCAACAGCAACAACAACAGCAGCAACAACAGCAACAACAACAACAGCAGCAGCAGCAACAACAACAACAGCAACAACCGTATTACACGCAAGGCAGTAAGACAACAACTTAACTATTGCACACACGAAAAATACCTTTTCGACGGTAGCTTTTATTGTTTCCTGTACGCAACTCTTTACTCTTCTTTTTTCCGCACTTACAGGGATACACATGGCGAAACACTGACTGTTGCAAAATGTTTTAACAAAATATCTGGAATTAATTACGTGTTTTCGTTCCAGTGGTAAGTCAGCAAAATCCAAAATCCTTTGGAATGGGCGGACGAGGCGGTGCTCACCAGCAACCGGGAGGAAATGTGAAAAACACGGCTCAAGTAAATCAAAGGGGACAACCGCAATCGGTTGGGGGACCTTCGAGACAACCAAACTGTCCGACTGCTCAAAAACGATCGAGATGGTTTGTCGCTCTGTTCGATTACGATCCGGTGACGATGTCTCCGAATCCTGATGCTTGCGAAGAAGAGTTGCCGTTTACCGAAGCGGATGTGATAAAAGTGTGGGGTGATAGAGATGCGGACGGATTTTATTGGGGAGAGTGTCATGGCAGAAGAGGATACGTGCCTCATAACATGGTAATGGAGATCGACGGGAATCAATATCGAGAGAGATGGGGTGATATCTATGCTAACATGCCTGTACGAAGAATGGTGGCCCTTTACGATTACGATCCGCAAGAGTTGAGTCCCAACGTAGACGCCGAGGTGAGAAGCTAGTATATTAAAGATGAAATAATTTCTCGAGTGATTTGTCGTCGACAAAAATTTTTATTGTAATTTTTTCACCCCAACTGCAGGTGGAATTAGCTTTCACCACTGGACAAATTATTAACGTGTACGGCGAGATGGACGACGATGGGTTTTTCAAGGCGGAAATCGACGGAGCGCGCGGTTTGGTTCCGTCTAATTTTCTGGCGGAAGCTCCAGATCAGTATGGTGCTGGTCAACCTACTCAACAACCTGGGACGGCTGGTCGTGGCGGGCAGAGAGGTCCGGGACCTGGTGCCAGGGGACCGCCGCCGCCTCCGAGAGATAGCACAGCACGCTCGTCGAACAGAGGTATAGGTATGCAGAGACTAAGAGATGGGTCCGAGATTTGTTGAATTTGTTTGATTTTTATTTTTTAATTTTTTTGTCATCACACGCTTATTAGATACTACATTGTGTTCATAAAACACTCCATTACAGATCATACGAGAAAGTGGCAAAACACTGATACACTTACACTAACAATTTTTCATCTTTGTTTTGCTTTGCCAAAAAAGCGTGTGGTGTGCAATCGATTTAATTCAATAAGTTATGGTAAAGTTTTGTGATCGGCAATAACTTTGTCTTTTTTACGTAAAATAATTTATGTTTTATAAAAGATTGTAACAAATGAGCTGTCGCTTTGATTGTTTAAATGTTGAGATTGCACTCTCGATTTGGATGCTAATTGCTAGCTCTATCTCTTCTATCTTAAGCTAGACACGGACATACACGGAACCAACGTGATTTTATCGTATTCATGATTCACATTCACATTTAGGCCAACACAACTCACTAATCCTCCCCGACTTTGCTTTTAACGTAATTAATAGAAAGCTTAACGGTGGCATCCAACGTGGGGCCAGATAACTTGCCAGATAAACTGAAGAATTAAATTATGTTAGTAAGAATTTCGTAGTAATAATTTGCTGAAAATTGTGAAAAATTTAAATTATTTGAACCTTCGAGTAACAAAATTACATAAACAGAAATTACATATTGGCGCCCGACGTGGGACCGAATACATTTTCAAATAAATTAGATGAGGTGTGAATGAATTTTTCAATCTTCAGTCACAAAAAAATATAAATTAATGTGTTTCCTGCTTTTAACGCACAAAATAGAAATTTGCAAATATTGCCAAGTTAATCTCTTCTTCATAGAAAAGACACATAGAGACCAATTTAGTTGCATGCTTCCACTGCACAATGAAAAACGGAAGAAATAAATATTAATAAAAGAACTAAGTGAGTCGAATGTGTGTGACCTTAATAATTTTTGTGCAGCAACGAGAGTTTGTATATTGTAAGAATGTTATGATAGCGATATTTGCCTTAAAGTGTACGTTTATTTAAAGCAAGTATAGTTATTTTTGTAAAAATCAAAACGTTGGCTCCGAATATGTCCAAACTAGCGCCTGACTGTACTGTGTGTTGTCTGTTGCTAGATGCCTGCCCTGTGTTACCCTCTCAGTTAGACAATGCTACCAACACTGCGACACCGAACACACAAGTCTTCACCGAGCACCAGGTAACTGTCTCACTCGCGCTGCTCTATCTGTATCTTGTCGTTGGTTGCATGTTTGGCCGCAGTTGTGTACGCTTAAAATTCTGATCGTACATAAATATTCTTTACATTACAAATATTACAAAATATTCTATTTCTATAAATACATAATACTTGTCGACATAGTCAGAATCGCAAAATATAGTCAAATAAAGCGGCAAACACTTATTTCTTATCATGTATGTCGATTCGTGTTGTCTTTTTTTAATTAAACTTTTGAGAGTCATTCGAAAAGATCTATTATAGTCAAAGTATGTGCATGCCCCGCATTTTGCCATTTCCTGACGAGTTTACTAACTGTAAGCGGTGTTTTTCAGGGGAGGGGGAGAGGGGAAACGACAGGAGTGAGAGGTGGTAATGTGAGTCAAGTTTCGAATCAGCCCATGGGTCAACAAAATTACGTCCAGTCGACGATTAGCACAAATAACCAAAATCAGCAGCCGACTTTCGGCAATCAACAATCGGCGTTTACGGGTCAGCAAACTCCGTTTGGTGGTCAGCAGACGGCGTTTAGCGGTCAACAGACTCCGTTTGGCGGTCAGCCGACTCCATTCGGCGGTCAACAGACTCCGTTCGGCGGTCAACCGACTGCGTTTGGTGGTCAGCAGACTCCTTTTGGCGGACAAAGTGGCGGTATGGGCACGGCTCGTTTGCAACAGAAGGGGATTCCCCAGGTACTTCCGACGATGGGCAATAACATGCCGATGCAGCAGCAGCAACAACAGCAGCAGCAACAACAACAACAGCAAGGTGGCCCGAATTTAATGCAAAAGTTAAACGAAATGACCGCTCCCGGTGGTGATATCTTGTCGAAAGGAAAAGAACTAATTTTTATGAAATTTGGATTAGGCGGAAAATAACCGTTTATTCTTGTTATTTTTATCGACTTTATTATGTTAAGCATTTTTTGTGGCAGCTGTTTTTGGAACCGCATCTACTTTTTCATGACGATTCGTTACCAGCTTTAAGACAATGTAATTACGTATATAAGAAACTGTTTATTATATTTACAATTGCAAAAAATAAATTTATACACATTTTTTACCTTTAGCACGTTCACTATCATAATAGCACTTTCGCGTTTGAACGAACGAACGAACGAACGAACGAACAAACGCACCCACCCACTTCCGCGAACGTGCGAATGCCCCCGATTTCTCCATCAATAATTGTCAAAAAGTAGTGGTAGTGATAGTGATAGTGCTAACAAATATTATATCGAGTACAAATAATAAAAAATATATGACCAATGTTTATAATTAACATTAGCAGATCTTAGTTCACTGTAACATAACAAAATTTAATTTTTAAAAGTTAGAACGGTCGGTCGGTCGGTTCGGTTGGTTTCAAAAACGGCTTTATTAAATGGCACAACTCAAAAAGTATTTTTAATTATTGTAAACTGTTATAAACGCGATCGTTTGATTTTAAATGCAATTTTAACGCAGACACAAAATTTGAACGACAGACAGTAGTTCATTTTGCATTTAAAAATAAATAAATTATTATGAAACATATGTTGTGCCTTCTCCATGTTTAACGCACAGCTAGAATTTTCTTTCTAATAATGTCGAACGAAAATTTGGTAAATTATCAAAATCACTTCTCGATGTTGTAATGTATACTACCTACCGGAAACGATTTTGGAAATCGACGTAATTGGGCCTTATTACTACAGTTATTGTTTAAAAAAAAAAAAGATTTCGCCCGACCTCTATTGGAAAGAAAATAATGAATTCTAGCCTCGGCACTTTTTCTATTAATTATTATAAAATTTTTATGTTTATCGTTTCTTGGTTGTTCGTTTGTATTTATGAGAAAAAAAACATTAAATTTAACATTGTAAGATATACAATTGATCATATACGTGTTGGTTGAACCTTTTCATGGATTTTGAGAGTATTGAACGGACGGCAAATTTATTTTTCAAAATATTTCGAATATTGAAACAAAATTAGAAACGAATTTGTTATACCAAAAGTTTGCTGTGTTTTGTACTCCGAAATTTATGCACTTTTCCTCTTTGTATATAATAAATAAATATCTTCGCAAATGCTTATGTGAATATTGTACAGGCTGATGGCTGATTTTGCATCACTCAGTTCATCCACTAGCATAACAAACACCCAAACGAATTGTTCGACTATTTAAATACAAATGATTTCTTTCAAGTCGTCGAAACAGTCGGTGTTCTAATGTTGGCTTGCACTAAAAGTGATGATAAAATCAGTTTGTAGTTGAGTTTGGGACAGTAGTTAAATATATTCGACGGAGAGTCCCATGGTCACATATCAATAAGAGGACCTGGTTACAGATGAAGCTACAGCTTGAATGTTATCTAACCTTCATGTATCATACACACTATTGCTACTGTACCAAAAAAATGATAACAATAAATTTACAGCGTCATGCTGCCTTAATACCAAACTATTTTACACTTTTAATTCCTTACACCACCAAAATCGAATCAGTTTTGTGCCAGTTAGAAGCACATTTACTACAATTCGAATTATGGAGTAAAATATTAATTATATCGATAAATCCTTAATAGTAGCCAGACTGTAAGAATCTGGCATCAAAGTTCAAGTAATCAAGATTTAATTCGCGGATTTTCCGCGGATGAAGCAACCCACAGTTGCTTCGGCCAATAGAAGTCAGCTCTTACGGCAAGATATGTTTAGAGTTATAATTTTCTTCATCTGCATTCATAATTTTTTCATTGTCAGCTTATAGAACTGAACCTTCCATATCGCATTGATTTTTAACTTGTTTTGAATTTTTCAGGTCTCCCCAGAACGACTTAGCAACTTGCCGTCACAACTTGTAACTTCCACAAACATCAGCTTACAGCTATATTTTCACTACTTACAATATAATTTATTTTTAAAAAAAATTTATCTATCATTTAAAAGTCCTGTAAATCTAATAATTCAAGCTTTATGAGATTTTCAGATTTATAATTGCAAATTATTACCCCCCCCCCCCCCCCCCGAGAATTTTCTTGGCTTGATTCAGTCGTTTCAGTTAGAGGGAGAAAATAGAGTAAATTATTCAAAACTGATAACAGCTTGCTTTTATTGCTTGCCCTTAATCCCAGCTTCCCCCCCCCCCATTAAAAGTGAACACACGGTTAGAACTGTTCTATATCAGTAAAATGTAAAGACTATGTAATGTAATCTACCTAGTTAACCAATATTCATACAAATGCATTTGAAATTTATTATTCTGTCGGGAAAGCGGGCCCACCTCTGAAAGAATAAAATATAAATTAAAGAACAAATAAAAAATTATATTTAAAAATCAATCACGCGTACTTCCGGATTCCAAAACTATCACATACAGTAACCTGTATTCCTGTAATTGGGTTCAAAAGAAAAACTTTTAAAACCTCCTTATCGAGGGGAAGAGGTTAATAATCTACGTCGCAGTGTTGTCAAATTAAAGTTATTATTTCCCTAAAAAAAATCTTTAAAAATGTCATAAGTAGATGTTCATTGATTTATAAAACAATTTAATTTCCGCGAAAGCTGTAAAACGGTGTTTTTAAGGTTATAGGAGTTGTTTACCTACCCCCCCCCCGTTTCCATCAATCACCATAGATCAACTTCAAAATTTAATACCGCACATTTAAGCCAAATTTTTTCTGGATTTAAATTTCTTATTGCTGCCACTCGTTTTCCTTCTGTGACAGCACTAAAGTACTACTTTTACTCCGAAAGTCGCCAACGACGGCAGTAAAAGTAATAACTAGAGATCGGATTTTATGCTTTTGATTATTATGTTCATTAATATTTATTTAGTCTGGTTTTGGCCGATATGCCAACAGATTCGTTTTGAAATCTGGAAAATTAAGTAAAAACGAAAAATTTTCCAAATATAATTGGGCCACTTTTGGTGTTTTTTGAAGATTTTTAACAGAAAAAATATAAAATTATTATTAAATTTGCTAATTTATTTTTTTTTTATTTTATTATATTTTTTATTTTATTATATTTTATTTAATTTAAGCAATTTAATTTTTTTAATTTTTTAAATACTCAAAAAAATAAATAATTTTTAAAATAAAAAATTTTTAAAATAAAAAATTAAATTACTTAAAATGAAATAAAACAATTGCTAAAATTGGCAAATTTAATAATAATTTTTTATTTTCTTCTTTAAAATTTTTAAAAAAACACCAAAAATGGCCCAAATATGCATTATTTACTTTAATATGCACCAAAAAAATGTTGAAAATATGCAAAATTTTGGGGCAGTTAGAATTACCTCAAGTATGATATTTTTCGGTTTATGCAGCTTTAAAGTTCAAATTTTTGATTTGCATTTTAGATGACTTTAGAGAACTTCCGCCAGAGCTAAGCTGTTTTTTTTATCTCTATACATCAAAATACGTCGTATTAACTAATAAAGTAGCCATCTAAATTTTTTAAGATTTTTCAAAAAAAAACCAAAGGTTAACCCTTTTGCTACTTTTTGACCCGAAAAATTGAAAGTTTGAATTTAGCTACAATTTTTGCGATTTCTTATGCAGATTGATGAGAAAGTTAGAATGTTTTCATATCAATGCATATTTTATCTATTTTTATCAATTTTAGTGCATATTTTAAGGAAATTCGTATAAATAAATCCGAGTTCTAATAATAATAATTAAATTTAGCAGTAATTATTTTTTTTAATTTAAAGATAATTTCAAGGGCAAGAAATCTGTTAGACACAAAAAATTGCATTATTCTAAACATAACACAAGCTAGATGTTGACAGGTTTCAGATTCTTGGATCATCATCAGAATAAAAATTGCGGGATTTCTTCAGCTTTCCCGAGATTATCTTGGATTTTCCTCGATTGCCCCTGATTTTCTAAAATTTTCTCGGATTTTTTAAATTTTTTTCAGATTTCCTAAAATTTCCGGAATTCCCTTGCATTTTCTAAGATTTCCTTAGATTGCTCAAGATTTTCTTTTGAAAAAGTTAAAAAAATAACAAGAATTTGGCTGTAGAATTCCTATGATTTCCTAAATTTCATTTAATTTTTTACAATTTCCTAAGATTTCCTTGCATTTCCTCGGATTTCCTTTTAACTTTAAAAAAATTAAATAAAAAATTTTTTTTTCTACTTAAATGGCCGTAGCCCCGAAACTATTTATTTTTTAAGGTAAACGGTTCAGTACTTTATTAAAGAAAGTGAAATTATCTACAAGTTAAATCCGAACTATTATTGTCTAGAATCAAGAGCGGTTGAGTTATAAATTAATCTAAGTTAAAAATGTTGAAAAATTTAAAATATAATTTTTGTCAACTTTGTATTCTACTCCAGCGGTCGGAAACCTTTTGGACCCCGCGGACCACTAACATCCATTTGAAACCTTATCCGTTATCTGTCTACCACTGACGCACATGAGTGGATTAACGAAAAATATTTAAGATAACATGTAAACTAAGGATTCATTTTAAATTATTTTTAAAATGGTTAAAAATCTAAGTTTTGTTTGGGAGAGTTAGAGTCACCGCAACCAATACGCAGCTATTGCGTATATACCTATAAATTTACAGCTCTATTAAATGTGCGTGAAGTTTGTTTTTGTCTTTTTTTGTCGAAAAAATGTCGAAAACTAAAATTTTTTTTTTGTATTGTGTTGTATTCAGTTTGTATTGTAAATCTTTTTTTTCATTTCGCGAAGCATAAAATTATAAATCGAGAAAAACCATTTTATGCGCTGGCCCACCTTTATTAAAAGTTTTGAAATGTTTTGTTTGTATTGTGTTGTATTCAATTTGTATTGTTTGTATTGCTAAAATTTAAAGTTCTAAATTTAACATTTAGATTTAGTCGAGTAAATCGCGAAACAAAATTTCGCCCTGGCCACCCATTTTCGAAAATTTTGAAATTTTGTTGTTGTATTGTATTGTATTCAATTTGTACTGTTTGTATTGTTAAAAATTAAAGTTTTAAGTTTAATATTAACCGCGTAAATCACAAAACAAAATTTAGCTCTGGCCCACTGCCTAAGCTGACTCAAAATTTTTAAATTATTTTTGTATTTGTATGCAATTTGCTTTGTGTTGCAATGCAATTTGTATCGTAAAAATTAAATCCTTCTCTCTGGCCGTACAATCATTATTTTGTTAAATTATATATTTCAAAACAAAGTTTATTTTTACAGTAATAAAATTATGTAGGTACACTACTTATCTTTATCAAAAATTATATTTCCGTGCCGAAACGGCTTGCGGTCGAACCGTCTTTGCTCCGAACCGTCCTTGCACCGAACCGGCTTGCGCGGAAACGCTAGCGTCGAAATGTCCGTCCCGAGAAGTCCCTATACCCAAGAATTTCAAATGAGTGGGACAAAACAGCAACATTTCTTCTTTTTCAAGTGCCATACACTATGCAGTGCGTAGACCAGCGGTTCCCAATTAGTTTTGGCCGCGGAACCCTTGGGCGAAGTAAAAAATTTTGAAATTCTTTTTGGCGGAACCCTTGGATTCTTTCGCGGACCCCTAAGGGTTCCCCGGAACCCCATTTGGGAACCGCTGCCTTAGAGTCCCCTGCAAAATTCGCATTCTAACGAAACACTCCCATAAGAAAACATAAAGAGCAGTCACTGCGACTTCGGTCGCAGAGCCCCAGCCGCAGCTAAAGAATCACACCTTTAGCTGGTCATCTTAAGGTTCCTTAGCTGCGGCTGGAGCTCTGCGACTGCAGTCGCAGTGACTGCTCTATACACTTCCTTATGATACAATCGCATTCTAAGGAAACACTCCCATAAGAAAGAATTGTTGATATAAAAGTATGAAAGATATGAATCTTTAGCTGCGGCCGGGACTCTGTGACTTAATTCGCAGAAGATGCTCTCCATGAGACTGTTACCTTAGAGTCCCCTGCAAAGATCGCATTCTTAAAAAACATTCCTATAAGAAATCATGGAAAGCAGTCACTGCGACTTCAGTCGCAGAGCCCGACCCGCAGCTGAAGAATCACACTTTTAGTTGGGCGAAATTTTCTTCACCACCACTACGGGCTAGTTAAATGTTATGTAAAAGCCGCAGTTAAAAAATCACACCTTAAGCTGGTCATCTTAAGGTTCCTTAGCTACGGCTGGAGCTCTGCGACTGCAGTCACATGGACTGCTCTCTACGCTTTCTTAGAATGATACAATCACATTCTAAGGAAACACTCACATACGAAAGCATGATTGATATAAAAGTATGAAAGATATGAATTTTTAGCTGCGGCTGGGGTTCTGCGACAAAAGTCGCAGTGGATGCTCTCCATACTTTTATATAAGACAGTTACCTTAAAGCAGCGGTTCCCAATTAGTTTTGGCCGCGGAACCCTTGGACGAAGTAAAAAATTTTGCAAAATTTATTTTTCGCCATTTTGAAATTTTTTTTGGCGGAACCCTTGGATTTTTTCGTGGAACCCCATTTGGGAACCGCTGACGTAGCTTCATTGTTGTAATAGTCAACAATTTAATTTTTACAATACAAGTTACATTGCAACACAATACAAATTGCATACAAATACGATAACAATTTTGAAATTTGGCGTCAGCTAAGCGGCGGGTCAGAGCAAAATTTTGTTTTGCGATTTACGCGGTTAATACTAAACTTAAGATTTTAATTTTTAACAATACAAATAATACAAATTGAATATACCACAATACAAAAAAGAAATTTCAAAATTTTCGAAAATGGGTGGCCAGGGCGAAATTTTGTTGCGCGATTTACGCGACTAATGTTAAATTTAGGACTTAAAATTTTAGCAATACAAACAATACAAATTGAATACAACACAATACAAACAAAAAATTTCAAAATTTTCAAAAAAGGGGGGCCCGCGCACAAAATGGTTTTTCGTGATTTACAATTTTATGCTTCGCGAAATGAAAAAAAGATTTACAATACAAACAATACAAACTGAATACAACACAATACAAAAAAAAACATTTTAGTTTTCGACAAAAGGGGGGCTAACTTCACGCACATCTCTATTAACGTGCGTGAACTTGGCTCCCCTTTTTTCAAAATATTAATTTTTGTTGTTGTTTTCAATTGTTTTGATATTATTTTTTGATTTTGTAAAAATTAAATTTTTAAATCAAATGATAACCGCGAAAATCGCGAAATAAGATTTTGCGTCGGCTCCACTTTTTTCGAAAATATAAAGTTTTTTTTATTGTTCTCCATTGTTCTTGATTTGTTGTCAATTGTTTTGTAAAAATAAAATTTTTAAATCAAAAGCTAACCGCAGATTACGAGAATTCCGCTTGTTGATAATTTTTTTATGGATTGGATTGAAAACTTTCTAAGATGCAGTTGGTCAAGATTCTGTGCTGTATATGTCTGGTCCGCTTCAGTTCGTAAGTCAGCTTGATATTGTATGCAGCAAGGTGAAAATTTTTCGTCAAAACTGCGTTTTCTTTGCGAAAAAATTGCGAAATTGCGTGTAATTCAAAATTCAAGTTGTTGAAAACCTTTTAATATGTGTATAGTTACGCCACTGCATTTAAAATAACATGCAAATTAGTTACTCAAAAAAAATCGTTACATTTCACATGGCAAAGAATATCTTAAGATTGGAATGCTGGCAATTTAAAAATAGAGATAGGCTTTAAATCATATTTTGAGAATTTTGCGGTTATCATTTGATTTAAAAATTTTATTTTTACAAAACAATTGACAACAAATCAAGAATGCAGAACAATAAAAAGAACTTCTAATTTCGAAAAAAGATGAGCTGGCTCAAAAATGTTATTTCGCGATTTTCACGGTTATCATTTGATTTAAAAATTTTATTTTTACGAAACAATTGACGAAACAATTAAAAATTTTAATTTCAAAAAAGTGGAGCTGGCAGAAAAAAAAGTTTTTTGAGATTTTCTTCATTTCTTTTTGCAAAATCAAAAAAAATATCAAAACAATTAAAAACAAATGGAAAATAATCGAAAACAACAAAAGAAATTAATATTTTGAAAAAGGGGGAACCAAGTTCACGCACGTGTTATACTACAAATTTTTATTTTCAAATAGCTATAGCACTGAAACTATAGATTTTTGATGTTAATGTTTCAGATCTTTTTGAAAGATACTGAAATTGTCTTTAAAGTATATTATAACCATTTATTACTTAAAATCAAAGACTTTCGAGTTATTGACGATATCAAGTAAAAAAATGTGGAAATACAGTTTTTTGTATTTTTCTTCCAGGCCCTGTATCTTTTAAACGAGATATTTTATGAACACATCGAATTTACCTTTCTGATATCAAATTTAACGGGCTACAATTTTGCTGTAATGGACTTTTTCTGAAAACCAACAAATTTTACAGAAAAACTGAAATTAAAAAAATATTGCGTTTTTAAGTAAAATACTCAGATTTTATTTTAAAATTTTTATTTTTTCAAAAAATTTTATAAAATCAAAGTAAGTAAGTAAGTAAGTTAAAGTAACTATAGTTTATTAAATTTTCTATCAAAAAACATAAACTGATGTGTTTGTAAAACTTTTCGTTTAAAAGATAGTACAGAGTTTAAAAAAGAAAAATAATTCATTTTTTAACATTTTTTTAGTTAATTTCGACCATAACTCAAAATCCTTAGATTTTAAGCAATAAATAGTCATAATATATTTTGTAGAAAATTTCACGGTCTTTAAAAAAGAACTTAAGTATTAATTCTTAAAATCTATTGTTTCGCTGCTATGATTATTTGAAGTTACGAATTAAAAATGTTCTTTTTAAAATTAAGAGATTAAATCCAACAATCAAAGTAATTTGCTGTTTTTTAGCTGTTAATCGCAAACCGACGGTTGTACAAGAATAATAAAACAAATTAAAATTAATTTTTTTGTATGAAAATATAAAAATGGTATGTAACTGATTAAATTTAGTTAGTTCCCTGATTAACTTTTCAAATATACATATTTTAAATAAATACGAAATTTAAAAAAGAAATTGAATAAATTTTCATAATTTATTAAAACCTCAAATAGGTATAATACAAAATTGTAACATTCCAACAATTATTACGAAATTACAACTCCGTCTTCAATTTATTTACGCCCAATTGATGGCAAAGCGTTCACTTGAGTTCGAATATTATCGACAGCTTTCACAAAATCGTTAACCATGCCTTTTGCAAAATTTTGCAAAGCTTTGCCAGGCTCTAAAACCGCATTTTTTATTTAAAAAAATAATAGTAATTTAGTATTTACCTTGCAATTGGGGTTGAACTGCTTGGGACAACTTTTGAATTTCCGCGGTTGCGTCTTTCAAACCATTGCCTACTTGAGTCCTAATGTCAATAATTTGGATTGGATTTTTTCGAGCAATTAAGTTTTGCAAGGAAGCAATGATATTGTTAAGATTTGTCGTAGTTGCCTGTAGTAGGCTATCAAAGCTTGATTGATAACCATTCACCTGGAAAAACTGAGTAAAACAAATTATACCTTCATCGTTCAGCCTACCTCGGATTTAATTCTTCCAATTATGCCTATAACAGTTTGGCTGAATCGTTGAATTTGAATGATGATGCTATCGGTTATTTCCTTATTATCCGGTAAAGCATTCAGAAGAGAAGTCGACACATTGTCGGCAAGGGTTTGAACCTGAAGTACCAATCCATTAATTTGCTGAACGATGCTACTTTCTTGAGCTTTGTTTATCGGTGAAATAACTGCACCATTGGCCTACAAAATATATTAAAAAAAAAAAAATTAAATTTTAACATCTTACGGAAACTGCCATGAGGACCGCGAAGAAAAACATCAATTTAGCCATCCCGCACTGTTTATAGTTACTTATGATTTTTCCGACTCCACCCAATAAATTTTTATCAGAACTTTAGATGTCCAACTGATGAATGATGAACGATAAGCCGATATAATTGTTAACATTTCCGCTGCTCCCCTTTTGTAAAATATGCAATAAGTATTTAAATAAAATAATCGAAACTAATATTAAACTTTCTCTTAAAAATTAACGCTTGGTTTGCCAACAAAATTTTTGCTATTCAATTTTGAAATGTAATTAAAATTTTATACAAGTGTTTGGTGTGCATTGTCTGGCTGCAGAGATTTTTTTAAATCAAAAATTTTGACACTTTCTACTGCTTCTTAGCTGCTACTTTCACCTTCATTTACAGCCTGTGTCGCAAAATCTCCAAAAATGGGATCTCCCATAGAGGATGAAGGAGGTCAAATGCTTACTGAGATCTTGGTTCCCCCCCCCCCCCCTAGAACTAAATGGGTCTGAAAGAAACTGAAAATGACTACAGTGAAGCAGTTAACAGATTCTTGTTTCAGCTGATTTTGATATAAAAAAAACTTTTTTATGCTTGATTACGAAAATAGGGGGCGGCAAATTTAAGGGTTGCCCCGGGTACCAGAAATCCACACTACGCCACTGGCTTCTGGCCGAGTTGAGATATCCTAGAAGATGGAAAGAGGTTGATGGATGGACGGGAAGATGGACTGACGCCCAATTTTCGAAAAGCAAATCAACGGTCCATGTCCTGAAGCTCTTGGTTAACTTGATGAGCAGACCATCTTAAAGTCTTAGAAATAACCGCGGTTAAAAGATGATCCTTTACTGCAGACATAAGACAGTCTGCAATATTCTTATTTTATGAAGGGTTTTCAAAGCAGTTTACCTCGGTCGTTTGCCATTGCCCTCCGATGGGGGCCAGTTATAATACAGTTTCTCTGCATAGTAGTCGACGCACTTAAGCATCAAACCCCAACCGTCTTTTCCAGAAAATTCATTCATCTGTCGTACATCCGTCGCATTGAAAAGTACGCAAAATATGTTTTAGCCAGACTAAACCGAGTACGATTGAGTTTAACAAAATTACTTGTGGTCAATTTAAAACCGCCCACTGCTCTTTGTATTTGAAACTGATAAAGGGTTGCTTATAACGGACCTCTTAGCGTAGGGGGGGGGGGGTGACCAGGGGGACAAAATGTTCTTGGATTTCTTAAACTTTCCTCAGATTTTCTTTCAGTTGTTCACCAGATTTCCATCACGATTGAATAAATGCTGTCGTTTAAGTGTTTTTCGAACTAATAATTCCTGATATCCATAAATACATGAGCCACGGGAGAACACATACTTACAAACTCAGATTGAAATGGTGCCGGCGTAAATGAGGCAAATGATTTAGGCAGAGTAATGCATACTGTGGTCCCTAGTGGAACAGAAAGGAAGCTTTGAAAAAATCTGGTCTACAATTGAAAGGAAATCTTCAGAAATACAAGAAAGTCTTGGTCCCCCTGAATGAGCCAGATTTAGTTGCCTAAGTGTGCGTAGGGTTATCTCTCTGCCCTCCTACCTAAAATCCAGAATTCTGAAGGGCCCACTGGGGGGTATTCCATACACCCCAGACCCCCCGGATTACACCAATTGTTTTGTGACTTGAATAATATGTTTAGAGCTTTGGAATCGGAAAAAACTGGTTTCGCTGCTAAGTCTAAAAGTAATTTTATTTTTGCACATCAGGAAGTAAAAGTCTAAACATATTATTTAAGTCACAAAACAATTATTGGTGTAATCCGGGTGGTCTGGGGGGTATGGAATACCCCCAGTGCACTCTTCTGGATTCTGGATTTTAGGAAGGAGGACAGGGAGATATCCCTACTCATACTTAGAACACTAAATCGGGCCCATTGTACTACCTCCGATGCAGCGGCTCTCCGTCCTGTCACTCCTCAAGCCATCTTGCTTCCAGGATGAATTCGATCGAGACGGGATGGCTTGAGGAGTGACAGGACGGAGTGCCGTTGCATCTGAGGTGGTACAATGGGTCCCCTAGTCATACTTATGACTATGTTTTCTGACCCTTCCCCTATGCAAGGAGGTTCTTATATGAGTTTTGAAGTGGGTAATGAAAGTAACTAATCCCTCTCGTCTATAATATTTTAAAAAATTAAAAAAGATCTTATCCGTTATCTGTCGACCACTGACGCACATGAATGCATTAACGCAATTCCCGCTACTATGATCGGCGAATTTTGAATTGAGAAGACCTTCGGGATTGTTTTTACTCAGTGCATGAACTCAGAGATTCCCTGTCTCTCTACACCTTTTGCAGCTGTAATTCAGAAAAAATCAACTGCAATTCAGAAAGCGTCAATTGTAATTCAGATTTGTCAACTGATATTCATAATTTAGATATAAAGATATTCATTCAATTATAATTCGAAGTCGTTAATTGTAATTAAGATTTATCAAATGATATTCAGAATAAGCCCATTCAATGGCTTATGTTTTATACGAGGGGTAAATCACGGTCAAAAATTGTGTACAGCAGACTTTCTCCTAGTTCGGACTTTCCAAACTTCCCGGACTTCTCCGACTTTCCCGGACTTCTTCGGACTTCTCTAGACTTCCTCGAACTTCCTGGACGATCCCAGAAATCGAAAAAAATTAATTTTTTTACGTTTTCAAAATCTCCGTGTTTAGAAATATAAATATCTGCAAAAAACCCTTGACAAATCTGAATTACAATTGACATTTCTGAATAATTGGTGGAAAAGAGGCAGATCTCTGATTTTTGACTTTACTTGCACTTCAAGAATGTTTTATCTAGTGCATGGATTCAGAGATCCCCTGTCTTTCTAGATTCTTAATATTCGAGTTCTGTCGCACTTCAGGGATGTTTTTACCAAGCGGATGGATTCGAAAACCTACGCATTTTGAGAATTTCCTGTTTACGTTCTGTGGGGCTCTTAGGTTACATATTTTTTGTTAAAGGAATCTCTCGTTAATCCATTCATGCGCGTCGATGGGAGATAGATGACGAATAAAATCTCTAAAAAACAATAAAATACACTAAAGTGAGTAAAATTTGAAAAATATCCTTTCGTTTTACAAAATATTTAATCCCCCCCTTACATAAACTTTGTCGGGGCTTCTCATCAATTTGTTCGTTTATTATTGAACGATTCCGAGATCCGACATGCATTGTAACCTAAAAAGCAATATTGGTCAAAATATGTAACAAAATTACTGGACAGTGGTCGAACAGTTAATCAAATTAAAATTAAAATCTAAGTTTGTTTATCATTCGAGCAACTTAGTCTAGAATGTAATAAAATATAATTATGTCAAATTAAAATCTAACAAGATGACAAAACAGCGGCAGTATATGTCTTCCGAAACAAAACAATGTAAATTATAATAATTTTTCAGTTTTATTTGTTTCATTTGTTTTATTTAAATAAAAATAAATAAATTTGTTGGAAAAATTTTATAAAATTACTCGCCTAACGGCTCGTGCTTGATTTACTTATTTTTTAATAATATCTTTCTTTCTTCGTCCATTGCCTAATCTGCTCTTGCAGATTTCTGAAATGAAAAAAATAAAAATTACAAATAAAAAATATAAATAAAAAAAAGAGAGGAGAGAGTGTAATGGTTACCAAATAAAATCAAAATATTTAAATATTGCATCAAAAATTTGTTATTGTTGAGTCAATTCAAACAAAACCAAAATTATTATTGATGATAAGGAAGTTTAAAATTTTTAATATAATTAAATACCGAGACAAAAAGTTGATTACCTAAGCTTTACCTACCTACAATGAAAATTGAATGCTCTAGGTGTCTAGGTCATCCATAATTGACAAAAAAAATTGTATAGTTACTGTAAAATTGCATTTTTAAAGAAATAATAGTAATAGCATTAGTAGGGGAAACCGGGGTAAATTATTTATGTACGAATTTCTGTTTCGTCTTCACTTGATCTGAATTTTATTATTTGCAAATGAAATGGCAAGTCCGAATCCTTTTTTACCTATATTATTTAGTTTCATAGGCACTATAATAAAAATAATATCACTGATATCACAACATAACAACCTGTTTATGTAACAATATTGGTAAATTTATTGGTGTGCCCCCCCCCCCAAAACAAACTGATTATGTGCTTTTGTCTTGAAAATATTTCATGTTTGTTTGCTTCTATAATTGGTATAACTTTGCTTTTAACCAAGAACACACAAGCTAATGCTGTTGGCCATGACGTCAGTAATGGGGCTATGTAGGTTCTTAGTCATATTTTAACAAAATTTTTTTTAATTTTGTTTTTCATATATTGTGCTGTCCCCGCTTTTCCTTCCTCTTCTATTCTTATCGTTCGAAAAGTTTCCAACGACTGCTTGTTGACTGAAATAAATACAAATAAATCTAAGGGTTGATGATAATTCTAGTATTATTTGAAATGATATCAAGTTGAAAGGTTATTAACATATAAAACACTCAATATGTATATAAATAAAAGAGAAATTGTCAAAACGTTATTAGGTATTTGATTTTGAAAACAAACGAATACGTTCAACATGGTTAAATTCGTGGCTTTCCTTCTAGCTCTCGGCGCAGTTTACGTAAGTTTTACGTTTTAAATTTTATAATTTTTAAAGTAAATCTTTTACAGGTCAACAGTGCTGCTGTTCCACCAGCAAGCAAGGTTCCACAAAACAACGTTCAACAACAAATTGAAGGATTATTAGTTCAGGTGCAAACCCTTGCCGACAACGTATCCACTTCTCTCAAGAGCGCTTTACCAGATAACAAACAAGTCAGCGATGGTCTCATCACCCACACACAGCAATTCAGCCACAACGTTGAAGGCATAATCGGAAAAATTCAATCCGAAGTAAAGCAGACCCTTTGCACTCTTGCACCAGGATTTCAACTTTAAAATTTTTTTTTCCAGATCAGCAACAACAAAGGAAGCGTAGACAATCTGCTCAAGCAAAGCGTGGTGAAGCTCAACGATGTTCTAGCTTCGTTCCATAACTTGATCGGCCCGGAAAACAGCGCTAAAGTTAGCGAAATTAAAACCCAATTGGATAATGGAGTGAAAACCGCAACTGCGGAAATCCAAACGTTTGCCAAAGCAGTTCAACCAGACTTACAACGTAAGTTTCGACCAATTGCAGACGTAAAGTAACTGCTTTCTTTGTAGATACTGGGGAAACTTTGCAAAATTTTGCCAAAGGAATTGTCGACGATTTCGTGAAAGCAGTAGACAAACTCAAAACTCAAGTGAATGCCTTACCAGCCGGACATTAACGGCCAGACAAAAATTTGTAATATTTTGGTTTTAAATAAATTGGTATAAAAAGTTAGTCCAAATTTTGTTTTTGTTAGTTATTCTGACTTATTTAAAGCTTTTAGACTTTTTTTTTAATTGCTTTATCGGTGAAGGTTAGCCCCAGTTGTATATTTCTTGCGTGAGTCATTATTATGTACTACGATTGAATAAGTAATTGAAATTTATTGTTCATGATTGTGTTTTCTTTAAGATAACAATGTCAATAGCAATAATGACGCATTTTAATTACCATGCATCGTAATTATTATGATAAACCAGTGATGACTGGTTTAAAAATTTGATTAGGAATTTAAATTAATTAAAATATAATTAGATAATGGTGATCACGGTTCGCACGTAGATGGGTGACCACTTGGAGATCATTGCTCGTTGCACCGTCGCATTTGTTTTTTCATCAAAAATTTACAGGTAATTTTGGAAAAGATAAGATATATTTTCAAAAATGTACATTCAGAAAAAAGTTTATATATTGTAAATAATAGAGGAATTTAGAATAAAATATATAAAAATAAAAAATTAGTTAGTCGGTGTTGCAGACGTAGCAGTAGCCTGGATTTTCTCGATTAATTGCTTTCCTTGTGCTTGGACATTATCGCCAAACTTTTGGGCAGCATCCCCCAGCTCTTTTAAAATATCACTGCTCTGAAATAAATTAAAAAATTATGTACAAACCATTTCACCAGAAGCTAAAAGTTCTGCACATACCTGGATATTTTTGAGCAAATCGTCCAAAGTAGATTTCACAGAATCGACTGCGTCGTCGATTGCTTTTCCAGCATCAGACGCAGTTGGAACATCGCGAACTTTTCGCAAAATGTTTGCCGAAGCCAACTAAAACCAAAATTGATTTTGAAAAATTTGAAAATAAAAAAAAAATAAAAAAAAAGGTTTACCTGAATGACGACTACGATGAATAAAAATACCAAAATTGTTTTAGCTGCCATGATTCCTCTACAAGTGATAACTGAGTAAAGTAATTCGGTAATGAACGGCAAATAAAATATAATTTTATCAATTTTAACTGACCTTATAATCGGGTTACGCACGATTTGATTGGAGGACTACAAATTACAGCAATAACATTCATTGAATTGAATGAAAAAGGATGATGACTAAAAGCGTGCGTAATTTTTTTCTTAGTGCGCAATAATAACATTTAAATTAGGTATATTATTTTCAAGTAATCATAATAATTTAACAAATTATCAACAACCATTGTTGAGAATTCGGACCTTTCACCGTAAATAATTTGCCATAATAACCACCTTCGGAACCAGAACATGATAAGTAATACCATCAAAATGATATAATAAGTAGATAAATTGATACCTTTTTCTTCTTCGATCTTTTATTTTACAAAAATTGTAAACCAAACAAACTAATCTTTTCAACTTACCCTGTTACAGAAAATTGATAAAATTCCAATCGATCTTCAGTGCAATGTTAGAATAGGCCTGAAAAATCTGAATGAAACCAATTCAGATTCGATCCCAGTTATATCAAATCGAACCTAACGGAAGAAAAAGAAATCACTGTAAGGGGTAATGCTACTCTAAGAGCCAAGAAAATCAACCAAAAAAAGTCTTAAGGGGGAGGCTCCATCCACTATGCCCTCACCTAGTTACGCCACTGGCTAAAGTTAAAACTCCCTGATCGAGAAACAAGTGAAAGGCTAATTTTTGTACACTAGATTTCCTTTTTTGACCTTTTTTTTCTTCTTGATTTCTTTCTGAAAAAGCAAAAAAAGCACTTCATCTGTAGAATTAAGATTTTCTAAAATTCCCTGAGATTTCCTAGTGCTACAATGTTTGCATATCCTTCATATTCTCTTCACTGCACGGCACCAGACCATAATATACTCTTTCTCAAGTTACGAGCAATGATATTGTAAGTTGGTGTTCTACGGAACTTGGTATCACGTTTAGCAACGTTCAACTGAGGAGACACAGCCTGTAAGGGTAATATCGGAACTCAAAAGTTAATGCAATCTTTGTTTTGTCAAACCATCTGCATTGGTATCTCGTACAAAGGGTAGCTACTGCTACTGTCCAATGTTTTAAAAGCTTTTTAGCAAAATCGATTTATGCATCAAACTAATTTGAGTGCAAGCAAAATTGCCCCCCAAAAGGCTGGCACCCTGAGGCTAAAGCATTGTTGTTAGGGTGGCCTCGAGTATTCATCTAAGATGAATCATTTGGCCGAAGTCAAAAACACATTATTAATTTTTCTAAAATTTTCAACATATAAATCATAAATCATCAGGTGAATCATCCAGATCCACCAATCATTATAACTTCATATATTGAAGTTAGTCATTCAGATATAAATTTTTTTAATATTTTTAAAAATTTGTAAGGTCCCTACTTCCTTAGATTTCTTATGTTTCTTCTTGAATTTCCTTCAATTTTCTCAGATTTTCCTATTGATCCCCCTCCCACTGATGTTTCCTCATAAAAAGAATTTCAAATTTTTTTTTTTCAAAAAAACCAATTTATTTAACAACAAAAATTAATCGACAAATATTCAATCTTAAAAGTTCCGATTGAAATTCTTATTAATTCAAGATATCGAAATGTTATCATTACATCACTCAGCTATTTAATGTTTTCTTTATTAGGTACATTGAAAATTGGTATAAAACAAGTTACAATACAAATCCTGTTACGCCACTGACCGTGACCCACTAACAGGAATAGTATTAACCTCTAGTACTATTCGTTGACCTTTGAACCTTTGATTAACTTATATTGAACCTTAATATTATTTCCTAACTAAAATATTGTAATCTATAAATCCTGACAAGCAGGCAATTAATTAGATAATTAAAGATTGACCTCGACAGTTTCGAGAAATGAAATTCATAAAAACTCAAATTGTATGGAATATAATTTATTTTACTTCAAATGTTGACAATTCAGGTGACAACTTTCCTTTTAATAAAAAGATCTTACAATCAGCAATAACTAATTTAGTTAGTTACCCATTACAACAGTACACGAGGATTGTAAATGTACCATTATTTGAATTAATATCGGCAGTCTTCCTAACTTTTTGAATTCATTAACTAATGCTTTTGCCATAAACATATTCCAAAATAAACAAACAAAACAATAAATTAACAAAAAAATAATGTCATCGACGGATGTTCAAGCCGATTTAACTTTTATGCGAAAATCCATATTGGAACCAACAAAACAGAAGAACAAAATTTTAACAAATAAAAAAGTGACACGATGACTATTATTAATCAGAATAAGGCACCTGCACATCAATCATTACAACTGAATTCGTCTGATTTTGCATGAAAATTATAAAAATCGACTTTAATTTTCTTGTCAATTTTAAATTTAAAAAAACAACAACAAACCGTCAAGAAAACCAGTCGATTTTTATAATTACCAATCGGAACATTACAAGAATCCACGTACCACTTTTACAAAAAGAACAAAAAATGTATAAGAAGATGATTTAGATATTTAAAAGGCAACGTGTGATTGAAGAAGTGAGAAAATAATACTTAACATAAAACATTTCGTTCAAAAAATGTTCCTTCCTATTGAATAATTATTTTTACAGGATCGGCGCAAGTTTTGCAACTCCTACCCAACCTTTTTCAAAGTTCAAAAATTAATCGGTGGTTCAGATCTGACGTGGTACAGAAAAGTGGTAGAAGTTTTATTTCTTTGAGATTTCCAAAGTTGTCACAGGCACCTAAACGCGAAGTTCTTAAACATTTACATTATTTAAAAACGCGACGCGTCAATTTTCAATTAATTCGCTTAACCGACCCTGTACTTTGATTCGTATCAAAGTGCACGCTTTTAAAATAACAAAACGGGACTTAATTCATAAAAAAATATTGCCAAACATTCTTTCTATAAAATGGAATGACTTGAAAGAAAAACTTTGGATCGAGATGAAAATAAAATCCAAAGTAAGATTTTGATAATCTTAAAACGCAAATTTTTGTGAAATAAAAAGAATTTTATTATCAAAATTACTATTTGGTTATAGTAAAGTGGTGGTTTTTGTTCACAATTTTACGCTCGTTAGTTTTAGTATCAAATTACAAAGACCGAATCGAAATTATTGAATTTACGAGTATAAGCAACACAGAACCGCCGTAACCACTCATACAGATAAATAACAATTAAAAATATTAAACGTAACAATAAACTCACAAGTCACATGCACCCGAAACAACCACTCGTAAATCCAACGCACATACAACCCCCAACCCCGTCAACGATTTTTGTTTGTCAAAAAAAAAGATACATTTAACCGAACCAATTGTAAACAAAATGTGTAATTTCGATGAAACCAAACGTGATACATCGTAATACTTATATTTTGACGGAACCATGCCTCGATAAATTAATAAAATGGGGTTCCGTCACAATTTTGTGTGATTATCAAAAAGATGGAAACAAACATGAAACAATTGAATAGTTACAGTGTGACGTGCGTCATAAAATTGAAATCTGTTTAAAAAAAAAAATTAAAAAAAATTGTGTTAAAAAAAAAGACGCAATTGTTATACTTAAAGAAGTTATAAATTTACTAATGGGTTAAAATTAGTGTTATGGAGCTTGCGGATGTTGTTGAGGTGGATGTGGCTGGGGTAACAAAACTTGAATGGGTCCTTGTTGTGGTGGCGGTTGTTGGATGTAATGCATTCCTGCCGGCATCATGTGTGGTTGGGTGGGAATTATTGGACACATGAAGGGGATCTGAGGATGACCTTGTGGCGGCGGTTGTTGATACTGCTGTGGGGGTGGTGGATGACCTTGATTTTGACTGTACGGTGTTCCAGGTTGATTCGGATTTGGTCCGTTGCTGGGATTCTGTATGTACTGTATTTGTTGATGTGGTTCGTACATCCTTAACTGCATTTGTTGAGGAAATCCGCCCGAATTTGCAATTTGCTGATACATGTAAGGTTGCAAGGGTCCAGGTGCTAGTAGAGGTTGTCCGGTGGCCGCGGCTACTTGCATTTGAGAAGCCATGTCGGTTCGCATTGGTCCCATGGGAACTGCCAAAAAATAAATGTTATTCTTAATATAAAAGAATTCCAAGTAAACTTACGTTTTCTGAGCCTATTGCCTTGGGGATGTGTTTGAGTCTGATATTGAGGTTGGCTGGGCATCATGTAACCCATGACCACAGGTACATGTTGTTGTCCAGGTGGACCACCAACCTGTGGCATGTAAGTGGGAACCGGGGTCTGTGGTGTGTGGGGCCTACTTGCACTCGGATTGCTAGGTGACCTAACCAACGTCAATCTAAAACAAAATCATCTTTAAAGAAAACAAACCCACAAAATCTAAACTTTGTTTACCTGGGTGTAAACGGTTTAGCAGACGGATTTAAAACAAACTCCTTGGCATTGGGATTCAGAGTCGACTTCTTGAGGGTGGTGACCACTTTTTCTAAAACTTCCTGTGGTGGACTTGTGACACGTTGAGGTGGGGATGTCTGTTGAGCGGGACGTTGATTTTGCGGTTGGGACGACGGTGGTGGCATCTGCTGCTCCGGTACTTGATTATTTAGCACGACCGCTTCCGGCGGCGGTATGGATAACTTAAATTCTTGAGAAAATTTATGCAAATCTTTCACGTCTTCTTTGTGACGCGGATTACGCCCCTCAGATTTTTGTTGTTGCTGTTGCTGTTCTTGGTATTGCACCTGCGGTGGTAAACTGTTTTGCGAGGGCATGTAATTATTGCGTGGGGCTCTTTGAGGCACTGGTTTCGCGTCACCATTAAGTTGTGGTTTTGGAATGTTCATTCCTCCGCCTGATTGTGAAACTTGCCTAGGAATGGGTGGTTGTTGATTCGGTGGATGATTACTCATCTGATTTTGTACCAAATGTTGCGAATTGGGGGGCATGTGTTGTAATGGTGGATGAGAATTATTGACGTAAACGTTTTGATTTTCTCTATTTTGTGGTGGTTGATGATCACGAACGTGCGACGCAGGTTGTGTGTTGTTTAAATGAGGCGAAGGATGAGTGGGATATTGCATGGGAGATGGTAAATTATTATTTTTATTAGAAGGCATATTTTGATTGTTATTAGATTGAGGTGGTAAAGGTGGAGTACTGCGTATTATTTTTCCTGAACCTTGATTCTTTCGTTTAGCAGGTGGAACGTATTTACCTCCATTGGGCGTATTCTCTGATCCGCTGGATTTTATACCTCCAACATCTTGATTTGTTGCGGGCCTAACAACGGCGGCGAAACGTTCTTCTTCGTCTCCGTTTTCCAAATCCAGCCTTGCCTTATAGTTCGGTTGATTTTCGATTTCATGAGCAATTTGTTCCGCTTTTGCCTCCTGTTCCCTGTAAATTCAAAACATTAGTAAATCACTCGAAAATAAACTTGGGAAGTTTTTTACCGATAATCAGCCGAATCTGTGTGTTGCAATTGTACTGTGTATCCCAACAGAGATTGATCATACGTACTGGTCACTCCATAAACTTGTTCATTTTTCTTAAACATGTCGACAGCATCCCAACCATTAGCACCTGGTTCTAATTCAAGTGATGTTTCTGTTCCGTTCACCCCTGATGTGGGATCCCATGGTTCTAATTCACGATCTTCTAAATTCTTTTGTCCTACAACAAAAATAAATTGGTGCAACACAAACTTTTGTATGTAAAAATCAACAAAAAAAAACAAGGTTTGGTGTTTAGACCCCACAGTTCTTAAACCAGGTTGAAGATGTAATTAATTGTGACCCTGTTTTTTTGAACCCAAGGGAACCAATGAGTTTTCATGCGAGTTAGCATTTCGTCAAATTCAAACCAGGTAAGCTTCAGACCTTACATATTCTTCTTATAATATTTATGTAATTTTTTTTAAATAAAAAATAATATAGTTCAAATTCTCTTTAAATTATTAGTTCACAGGTTAGGTCATAGATAACAGATTAATAATTTAATCGGTGTTGGCAACAGGTGTTGGCAACGTTTCTCTAACGTAATGTGATGAAATTCCTCAGCATCACACAAAGAAAACCATTTTATACCATACTGTGATTAAAGTGTATACACTACCCTTGGTTCAAAGCCCGAGTTAACTATAGGTCCCCTAGGCCTGTAGACAACTTTAGGATCCAGTTGTATAGAGCTCAGGTTAAAGTTATTACATATTGATCAATGGCAATAATAATTAAATAATAGAATAACTCATAATAACCCTTTTTATATAATTATAAATAAGTAACTCCGTTTAAATTCTTGAAAGACAGGATACTTGGTGGTAGAAGCCCTTCCTTGAGTTGCGAAAGAATTTTATTGAAAGAATATAATATAATTACTCAATTGCTATTAAAGAACAATTAAATGTACGGTGTACTCTCTCTAGTTATTTGATTGATTGATTCATAATAAATTAATTGACCACGCCACAGTTCATCAAACCCCTGAAAAATATTAAACGTTTACATAATGTCGCATTGATGTCATGATAACGTTATCATGACTTTATTTATTTGGATGTTGCCACCGACACACTTTTTAGTGCACTTTAGTAAAACAGATCTTTCCTGTAAAATTTTTGAACAACAAACAAAAACAAAATATCCACCTTGGTAAGATAAGAAGTGGTGTCTATTTTATTTGCTTTTACTTAATTTTACATAAATTGCTAGATTATAAAAGCTGTTCGTTGCATTTTCGTTTCTGAATATGATATTATGTTATGTAATTACAGTTTCTAAAAATTCAGAAGTCGGCATAAAAACATTTGAATTATGTGAATTTTGCAGAATCATTCAAAATTCATTGTTTATTTAAATTATTTACCATAAGTAGATAGTAAAGTTGGTTTTATGAGAAAATTAAGGTTTCTTGTTTATAATATACTTAAAAAAAATAAAAAAACATAGGAAACAAAAAAGTTATCATTTTTAATAATTTTTTGTTTGAAATTTTATGAATGGAATAAAATTAAGTATATTTATTTATAGAATAATTTAACGCTTCAAGAGCATTTATATTCATTTGATAATTAAACAGATTGAAGGTTTAAAAATAAAATATAAAGACACATTATAGAGTTATATAGTGTTTGTAGTTTAAAGAGATTGCAGAATCTTCATTATGTATCAATGCAACTACTGCATAAAGCATTTAAATGGAACGAATAGCCACTGCCCCTAGAATAATTTCCTAAAGCCTAAAAAACCTGAATAAACCAATAATAATCACAATAAGTCAATCGGTTTGGGTGAATAATCAACCATCTTCAAGATACAGAGTCAAACAATAAGTAAACAATGAACTGCAGTAGTGGATTTGTGTGATTGCTGTTCGAAAGATCATACACTTGATTAAAGACAATAGTTTCTTTTATACAGATTACTTGTATTGCATTGTAAGGTAGAAGCTTACAAGAACACTTCACATGTGGAGTACAGATACCACAATTTGATGACTTCTTCCATTCTTTAACCTTACAATGCAAACTTGGGTAAACGAATGTACATTTAAACCCTCCTGACCAATTGGCCAGAAAGATTCCATGTTTTGTTTTAAATTTTTGTTAGATCTTACTTGTCCAAACTTTTTAAATTTGTATTAGTTTATTATACAAAATAAAAATTATTTACTTAGTAGCCTAATTTTCAAATATTTTCCCAAGCGTTCCTTAGACGACAGGAAACCACTGAGGAAATTTGATCTACAAGTGAGAAAATCTATGGAAATCTTAGGAAATACGAAATCTGGGGTAGTTAGAAAATCCTAGGAAATCCGAGGCAATCTAGCAAACTTCAAGGAAAAGGAAATCTGGTGTACAAAAATTTGGTTCGAGTTTTCCTCCTTGTTCTTAGATATTCTACATTTGCTCAAATTTTCTATTCCCTAAGATTCTTGAGATGTTTTACATTTCCTAGGATTTCCTAAGATTTCTTCGGACTCCCTAAGTTTTCCTAAAATTTCTTATTTCCTAAGATTTCTTCAGATTTTCCTTCACATGTACACCAAGCAATTCCTCTCACGTCTGCAACTATACACGATGATAATACGGTATGATAGTAGTTAAACAATTGTGGATCTAGCTCACTTTTGAGTGAAGTTGTTAAGTCCTTATTTGATCAATTATTATGAATAGGAAATAACATTTTCATACTTTCAAAGGTTAGTTGATATTACTTTCAGAAAAATAGACGATAATCACAGAATGAAAGAGTTCGAAACAGATAAACGGATCAGCTGATCGAAATTCTCGATGTCAGTTTATTTGAACTTGTCAAAACAAATTAAATGAGTATAGACAATATTTGTTAGGCTTTGACTCAACTATTGGTTTCTAAGCAAATTGAATGAGTTGGATATAATCCATAATTTTAAAATGGACAACATAATGTTGATGGATCGCATAAATTATCCTTTCCGAGTCAGAATGATTGACTTTGGAAATGCTTTGAACAGCAATAAAGGGCGGAAAAGTGACAAGTGACCATTGGGGTGTATAACTGCTGGACTAATGTTGAAAAGGAGACGTCCATTAATAACGTGAGGCGTTTAGGGGGGGGGTCCCGCAAATATCACGTAATTTTTTTTTATCAGCAAGAAACTGTAAAGTTGTAAGAGAACTGAATTAAATTAAGTAAAACAAACAATCTCTCGTAAGATTAAAGGGAACTCGAGCCAAATTTCATGACACTCACCAAGGGAGGGGGTCAAAAAAAAATCAAAATCGCCTCACGTAATTAATGGGCATCGCCAAACTCCAATATACCCTGGCATGTCTGAATATGACCAAGTGAAAATTGTTTCAGGCCCCATGGTTCGGGAGGTCCAAGAATTTAAAATAAATTATTAGATAGAAATCTTGGGATTAGGAACGCAAAATAAAAAACAAATTAACTATATGTCAACGTTTCGCTCATTTACTGAAGCCATCTTCAAAAAATAAATTTTTAGTTATACCCCTCTATTATGGCAAACCACTAGCCGCTGCTGTAGCAAATAATAAAAAAATAACCAACTCCCACTTTTTTAGTTAGTGATTGATGGTGGCCATATACCACGTTTACATGCAGTCGTTAGGTCGACCTAAGTCGGCTCGAGCTAGTAAGTCCTTTCATGTATACACTCAGGTAAAGCGACCTAATCCGTTAAGCCGAACTAAGTTAGACCGAGCTAAAAACGTGGGCTAGGACGTTAGGTCGACTTGAAATTTGAATGTATACGCCTTAGCTCGAACTAAGTGCAGTTGTACCAACCACTTAGTGGGTTAATATTATGGGCTAGTAATATTCTATTATTATTATCACTTTTTTCCACACTTCTTGATTTTTTCCAATAACGGCGGTATTTTGGTTTTATAATTCTTGTAACACAAGAATAGTCAATTTGCTGGCTGGCAATAAAATTATTGTTTATGTTGACCATTAATCGTTCAATAATCCTTCTTAAACATTCACTGCGTTTCTTTTTTATAATATTATTTACCATAGTTTCTCGTATCTTATAGTAACCTACAAGTATACTATTTAATTTCGTCATTTTCGTTACTTCGCACTGGTAAAACAAAAAATTAGGTTAACTCAAATATTTATCAACTTTGACGTTGGAAATGTTTTAGTTGGTAACACCGCTTTCAGTTCGAACTAACTCATTGCATGTATACACCGGTCTTTAATATTTAGAACCGAGCTAGCTTAGATCGATCTAACTTTAGGTCGACCTAACGACTGCATGTAAACGTGGTAATAGTGAGGCTGCAGTCTAACTGTCGAAGGTTAGAACAAAAATACTATCAAAAAAAGTAGAAAAAGGAACTCTTACCCTAGAAAAAATTAAGCAAAAGAAGAATCGCGGGGGAATCTGGTATACAAGTGAAGTGCAATCTGAAAAAACCAAGTAAATTTTAAGAAACCCGAAGTGTAAAAAATACCAAAAAATTATCAAAAACTGAAAACAATACTGAGATAATACAAAATTTTAAGAGAATTGCAGAAGAATTCTCCAATTGCTTTCTTCGATGTAAGAAACTTTCAGCTAGTAAAGAAAAAAATTAAAGCAGCTTGCATTTTCAAATTTGAGTTGCTGGGATCAAAAAGGCGTAAAAGAGTTTATAATCCTATAAGAGTACTAAGATGAACACTTACAAAATACTTGAAAAATACACTATTTTAAGTAATAAAAAAGTAAAATTTCAAGTTCTTATAGTCCCGAATCGTACAATCAAAATATAAAATTGTTTTGATTTTCATTTAAAAAATAAAGTAAGACAAATAATGCATAAGTACACCTGGAAGCCTCAGGTTAATAAAATAAAACCTTTGTTATCTGTGTTATCATCTCGTAAGTTTCTGTTTTCAATGTTAGCATTATAACTCGGGAATCCCCCCTTGTTAATAAAAAACATTATCAAAAATCAAATAAATTTCAGTCTATGTCGATACTAGATTTTCGTGGAGTTTTACTGAAAGTAATTTAATTATAACGAAGTTTTTGAATTATAGGTCTAGTATAATATTTAGAAAGGACCGAAAATAAGCAAATAACATGTGATTTGAGGTTACAGTCTAGTTTTTTTGGTCAAACGTAAGCAAGTACGATAGGTACCAAACTGATGTGATTACAAAAGAGGTGCAAATGTGAAAAAAGAAAAATAAACAAAAAATAATAAAAAAAAAAGTGTCAACTTACCATTAAACTTAGCCGATATAGCAGAGTCGGTCTGGAAAGTATCCCGTACTGCATACTCCAGATCAACATCTTTTATTGAAATACTTATTACGTCACTTGATTTAAATATTATCTTTTCGGCCAAAGAATTGGCCATTAAACTAGAATTTTTCGAATTTGGATTTTCTACTTTAGCAGCTACCTCGAGCACAATATCAAATTGATGTGAAAATGTCCTAAATACGCCCTCCCAAACGTTCCCCGAAGCAGTTTGAATACGGACCGTATTGCCTACCAGGGAAGTGGCCGCATACATGAAATGATTATTACTGTACACCCCATCGGCGGCAACGGTACGAACTCTCTGATTCCTACAATTAAGACAAATGAAAACATAAGATGAAGAAGAAAAGAAAAAAACAAACGAAAAACTTACCTGAGCGTTCCACCTCTGTTTTTTCTTTTGTTATTCATATTATCACCCCCGATACCGACTCCGGTGGTGTCGTACTTTCTCGTAGGCACGGGAATTTTGGAAATACTTAATTCGCTACCTGACAAAAAAACGAACGCACAATTATTAGATTACTTTGGGAAATAATATAATCAACCCTCGTCGTTCGCAAAACAAAGCCCACAATAATACAAAATGGCTTAATGACGTAATCAATAAGTACAAATAAACGAACTTTATATCATTTCTTTTCGGCCAATGATTTTAAAACAAATCTCTAAACGGTATAATCGACGTTTAAAAATGGCTTCTTCTTAAATTTATTTTAGACTTAATAATTATAAAATATAGATGCTTTTTGTTAACAAGTTGTAAAGTACAACATTACGAGAAAAACCCGAATGTCAAACTGTAAAACGCGGTTCTTATCGATACTGACATTTAAATGACATGCGCAACTTGCATAAACAGTAGCGTAACCTACCGTAATTTCCCAAATCGCTCCAAGGTTCCTTTTCATTTAATCGATAATTTCGAGTTTGCGTCAATTTTCACTAACCTACCTGTTGTGTTTATTTCTCAACATACCAAAGTTCACTGAACAGTTTTTCCCACTACTTAAATTACAGCAGGTGCGTTTACACAATCTATTTGAGGGCAGGTTTCTGATTTTTGTTATCTAAATTTATTATAATTTCCAGATTTGGTGTAAAAATGACCACTCAACCTACAGCGATGGACCAAATAAAAGACGAACTGAAATTATTTTTCGAATT
Source organism: Cantharis flavilabris (assembly GCA_949152465.1). Lineage (NCBI taxonomy): Eukaryota > Metazoa > Arthropoda > Insecta > Coleoptera > Cantharidae > Cantharis > Cantharis flavilabris. Next base: position 9,466,750 of record OX424438.1, read on the forward strand.
CTGCAAAGAAAATTATTTAACCGATCAAGAAATTTTTAGAATCTGCAAGCCCATCTTGGTCGAAACAAAAAAATCCAAAATTGACATTAAAGCAATCACAATTTTTCTTTTCTTGTTCATCGGCACTACCATATATCTGTTAACCCATTTCGAGACACTTTCGTGGCATGCTTCTGCAATCGGAAGATTATCCCTTATCGAAGTTCTTCCATACTGGGACTGGAGATACATGAAAAACGAAAAATGCTTAATCCCCAACTCTTTCGTAGGAAACGAAATCACCGAACAAACTTTCGACTGTGCTCTTTGTGAATCGATCGACAAAATTTCCATCGAATCCGACATCGAACAAGAATATCTGAAGGAACACTACTTGGAATTGCACAACCCAGTCATAATTGCAAACGCTTTAGAAAACTGGAAAATGCATCCGAACTACACTTTCACCAACAACGAATCCTTCCTTGATTCGATTCCCTGCAAACTCTCGACTAACATCTACAACGGCTTAACGAACGTAGGAGAAATTTTAGTTAAGTTAAAAAACTTTGAGACATTTTTTCTTCACTTCCAAAATTGTGATTTTAAAGCTATGAAGGAATTTCGTACCGTCACGCCCAAACCAAAGTTTCTTCCATTCGATATGTCTCCGGTTCAGTACAGTTGGATCTTGATCAGCAAAAATTACGACGTGGATAAGTTTAAAACAATCGAATTGAGAGAATCTGTTACCGTGATTGGCCAAAGAAATGGAAGCAATTTCTTTCAACTTACTCCGAGACGGAACTGTGAGTCGGAATGTTCTACTATTCACATTGAACTGTTAAAGGGAGAAGCTTTGGTGTTCACCAGTATGTGGAATTTGGAATATAAACCAAATGTGGTTGGAGAAAACTTTGCTGTTATATTGGAAATGCATTAAAAATAATAATAATTGTTATTTGTTGTATTTGTGTAGAATATTGAAAATAATATATATAATAATATAATTGTAAATCTATTTGACAATTTTTCAAAAAAATCCTGTCAGATTTTAATTTGACAATTAAATTCTTTCTGAAAAATTAAAAAATGTAATTAAGAAGACCTAATACGCCCCTGTATTCTCTGGTGACAACAAACTCAAAAGTTAGGTTATGTTTCCTAGAAACCACGAAATGCTATGAAATGCCAGCAATTATGGATATAAGCACGGTGGCTGTTTTGATCGGAAATTATGCGGGAATCTTTTCAATGGGCGTCATCTTGGGGGCATCTTCGGTTTACTATTCTCTACGTAGGCGAAACAAAGCGTACCAAGACCCACCGACTGCTGTCCCCATAGAAGAACGCTTCGAGGTAAGATTAATTTTTATCGTAAACACCGTTAAATCATTATTTTAGTTTCCGGATCCTCAAGATGAGTACCGGCTAATAATGGCAATACGGACCGACTTGAAAATGCAGAAAGGAAAGGTTGCGGCACAATGTGGCCATGCCGCCGTTGCGGCTTACGCCAAAGCCTTAAAGAGTAAACCAAAAACTTTATCCCGCTGGATGAAATACGGTAAGATATTAGAAGTTGTCGGTTTCCGAGCTTATAATTTTTTTTGTAGGTGGAACTAAAATCACCGTCAAGGTTGATTCGGAAAAAGAATTAATGGCGCTGCAAACTTCCGCCAAAGCTAATAATATTTTAGCAAGTGTAGTTCGAGATGCGGGTCAAACACAAGTAGCTCCAGGGAGTCGAACTGTTATAGCAATAGGTCCTGCACCAAAAAGTGCTTTAGATGAAATTACGGGACATTTAAAACTTTATTGAGTTTTGTACTAGTGTAATATTTATTTTTAAATAAATTGTGATTTTTATATCGGTGTTTTATCAAATCGAAATTATTCCACGAAATTTTGTTGCGCTTTGTATCAGCTGCAGGTTTTATTTAAATAATTATAACCTTACTTTTTAACAATGTAATGGCAACCAACACGGAAGAACAGGAAGATACTTTCAGTGGATGTCCCAGTATTGTGAATATTATTGTTTGTGATTTACTCAAAGAAGCAGAAGAATGTTACCAAAATGACGGCACATGTAAGAATTTTATAATTCCAACTGTCAAAGTTTAAATTTCATTTAAGTTTCAGTAGAAGTTCTGCAAGCTTTGCATGCAGTTTTGGGTGGAGTTTTTGTACGTGCAACGGAATTATTGGAAAATGGAAGTTTTACCCAATATCAAACACGCAACGAAGTTAGAAAAGTTTATAGAATAAGAAGTCGTCTCGAACATTACATTCTGTTTGAAAATATTAATTTTTGCCATTGTCATTCGTTTAAATATCAAGTTTTGCATTCACAAAACAATTTAACATGTAAGCATGTGCTTGCGGCCAAACTTGCAAAAATTGCTGGACTATTTAAAGTAGAAGTTATTAGCGATGCTCAAATTACAGATATTTTAAACGATCAACTTGAATTGGAACAATGATAATTCCAATTTGTGTTTTATATTTTAATGTATTAAGAAAATAAAATTAAGTGTTGTCGAAATAATTTAGTAGTCGGCGAAGGATTGAAAAGAAAAAAAAAGAATTTGTTATTATGTCAGAGTGTGTTAATGTTTGTTTTTAAAAAATGACAAGGTGTATTTAATTGATTTGAAGAAACCAAAATAAACATAGTTTTAACAATACAGTCCATTTATTGAAGAAAAATAGGTTTTCGCGAAAACCCTCAGCCGTGGTTTTCGCGAGAGCACCTAATCTACCTAGGCCGTAGATCGGAAGAAACATTGGTCCTTCGAGCCGGATCTGAATTGGATTAGAAGCAGTTAAAGATAATTATAGATTGGGTAATAGTGTTTTCAATCGCGTAAAATAGAATAGTAACCATGTCATTACGAAGAAGTGCGCGATTATTAGAAAAGGCAAGTGTCCCCCCAAGTTCACGGTCAAAGCAGTCAAAACATAGTGAAGTATTACAGGTTGAACTAGAGGCGGCACGGGCATTAGCAATAGTTAAAGCAAAAACAGCAAAAATTGTCGAAGAAGCAGAAATTGATGTCATCAACAAACAGTTGCAATACGAAATTGCTAAAATAAACGAACATAACACAATTTCGGAGTTTGAAAGCGAGAAGAAGAGTAAAGCGTCGGAAACACATGAAATACTGATAGAAGAAAGAAGCAAAAGTAATGTTCAAGATTGGGTAAATAAAATTAATCCTCCAGAAGAATACGGTGAAGTGAATCGCATAGTTCCTACGTTCACTAGAGCTACACCTAAAAATGACTATTTAGAAAAAATGTTGATTAGACAAAGCATAAAAACAGAATTACCAATATTTTCAGGAGAGCCTATAGAATGGATTAACTTTATTACTCAATTAAAAGAAACAACTGACGTATGTGGATTTTCTAAAAGAGAGAACATTAGTAGACTACAAAAGTGTTTACGAGGAAAAGCAAGAGAAACAGTTTGTGCACTTTTAAATTTACCAGATTCTTATGACAAAATTATATCCTTACTAGAACGAAGATTTGGGAGGCCAGAGTTTGTAGTAGAAGAATTAATTTCAAAAACCAAAAAAATACTACCTATTAAAGAAGAAAAATTGTATTCGATTATTGACTTTTCAAATTCTGTGCAAAATTTAGTTGTCACTATGATGTCAATGAACTGTCAAAGTCATTTGTCAAATCCGCAATTGCTCCAAGATCTTTTAAGTAAACTTCCAATTAGTTTTTTGTTACAGTGGGGAGATAGAGTGAGAGAAAAGGAAAAGGGTACATTGTCATTGGAAGAGTTTGCTATGTGGTTAGAAGAAAAGGCGGATGCTGTTAGTTTTATATGCAGTCCACAGCTAACCAAAGAAGGTAAATATGAGAGACCAAAATTTTATGGAAACAGCACGAAGAAAGAAACGGTACTTGCTACTATACATAAGAAAGCTGAAAAGGTAGTTTCAAAATGCCAGTTATGTGGGGAACAGCACGGGTTACCGGAATGCCCTACCTTTAAAGGTTTTGAGGTTGACAATAGGTGGATATGGGTAAAAACTAACAAGGTATGTTTTTCTTGTTTGATGACAGGTCATCGAATTAGATTTTGTAGAAATAAGCAACAATGTGGCGTAGGTAATACCGATGGCGATGCCTGTAAGAAAAATCATCACTTTTTGCTCCACCCTGTGCCGTACAACAACACTGAAAGATTGAAGGAAAATGAACCATGTCTAAGTCACACAACAGTGAGAAAACATAAAAATATTCTCTTAAGAATTGTTTCTGTTGTACTAAAAGGTTCTGCCGGAAATCTTCACACCTACGCTTTATTCGACGAAGCCTCAACAGTTACGTTAGTAGATAGTTCTGTAGCCAAGCAAATTGGAGCAACCGGACCCACCGAACAACTTTGTATGAGATGGACACACTCCATGACCTGTCAGGAAATAAATTCGCAACTTGTTAATATTGAAATTAAGAGTGAAGAAGGTGAAGAATATTATAAAATGAAAAATGTACGCACTGTAGAAAATCTAAATTTGCCCGTTCAGTCTGTCAACGTGAAGAAAATGACAGAAAGTTGGAAATATTTAAGCTCCTTAAAGACGTCTTCGATGGTGAACGCAAAACCGACTATACTTATTGGACAAGATAACATCCATTTAATCATTGCCAGAGAAGTCATGGAAGGGCCAAGATGGGGACCAATTGCTTCGCGAACCAAATTGGGTTGGGTACTTCATGGAAATGCCGCGCAATTCAAAGGAAGAATTGACGAAGAATTTGCTTTACATGTAGAAGAAATAGAGAGAGACGAGTTACATGAATTAGTCAAAGCATCGTTTGAGGCAGAAAGCTTTGGCATTAGAATGGTAGATCGGCTCTATTCCAGAGAGGACGAGCGAGCACAACAAATTATGGACAATACCACAAAGAAAATTAGTGGTAGTGACAGATGGGAAACAGGACTTTTGTGGAAAACAGATCATATTTTACTACCCGAGAGTAAATCGATGGCACATAGACGTCTGCTATCAATAGAAAAAAGAATGGACCGAGACCCCGTTTTCTCTAAAGGATACTCTACGATAATTGAAGATTTTTTAAGAAAAGGTTATGCAAAAAAGTTAAACGAGCAAGAGGCGGCCATAAATACAAATAAGACGTGGTATCTTCCACATTTTGGAGTGGTGAATCCAAATAAACCGGGAAAAATACGTTTTGTATTTGATGCAGCTGCAAAATCGCATGGAGTAAGTTTAAACGATGCGCTCTTAATTGGTCCAGATAAACTTAATCCATTGCCGACAGTTTTATGGAAATTTAGACAAAGAAAAATTGCGTTTGCCGGCGATATTAAAGAAATGTTCCCACAAATTAAAATTCTATTAGAAGATCAAATAGCTCAAAGATTTTTATGGCGAGGAAGTAATCGAAACACAAATCCAACGACGTATCAAATGACATCGATGATTTTTGGTGCAAAATGTTCTCCATGCTCTGCTCAAGAAGTGAAAAATTGTAATGCCGAAGAATTTCGTGAGATCAAACCACTAGCAGTAGACGCAATTATCAAACGGCACTATATGGACGATTATTTGGATAGCGTTGATACAGAAGAAGAAGCAATTCAACTTATAGAAGACGTCACTGCTATTCATAAAAAAGGGGGTTTTGTAATGTGCAATTGGATTTCTAACTCAAAGCGCGTTTTATTGAAAATACCTGACGAAGCCAGAGCTGGTCTTAATAAAGATATGTGTCTGTATGCAGGCAACGATTTACCGACAGAACGAGTACTTGGTCTGCATTGGGATACCAATACAGATGAATTTATTTTTAAAGTAAACCTGAATAAAATTCATCCAGGTATTGTTGATAATAAGAAAATTCCAACTAAACGTGAAGTGTTGCAAATAGTCATGTCTATTTTTGATCCAATAGGATTTGTTATGCATTTTACAATTCATGGTAGAATATTATTACAAGATATTTGGAGAAAAGGAATCGATTGGGATGATCCACTAACCACAGATTTGTATGACAAATGGAAATTTTGGTTCGATCAACTGAGAAAAATTGAAAAAATAAGAATTCCTCGATTTTATAATTTTAATTTATGTAGGGCCACTATACTACAGTTGCATATATTTTGTGATGCAAGTGAAAAAGCATTTACTGCAGTTGCCTTTTTTAGGGCGGAGGAAGGAGAAAAAATTACTACTTCGTTTGTAGCAGCAAAAACACGTGTGGCATCATTAAAACCTATGTCAATCCCCCGTCTAGAATTGCAAGCAGCCCTACTGGGAAGTCGTCTAGCATTAACTGTCAGAAAAGAACACGAAGTCACTTTAAATCACGTTACCTTCTGGAGCGATTCAAAAACTGTTCTGTGTTGGCTGAAATCAGATGCAAGAAAATTTAAACAATTTGTGGCAAATCGAGTAGGTGAAATTGAGGAAACGACGAACGTAAGTGATTGGCGATGGGTTCCTTCAAAGGAAAATGTAGCAGACGACGGAACGAAGTGGTCTAATCAAGGTGATTTTTTGGATCCAACAAGCAGATGATTTACTGGTCCAAAGTTTTTAAAAAAGTCAGAGAAAGATTGGCCTGTAGAACCTTTAATGTTTATAGAACAAAATTCGCCGTTAGAAGAACTTAGACCAGAATTTATCGCAACATGTGTTGAAATTGGTTCTGGTGCAAATTTGCCCAATATTGAAAGATTCTCGAAATGGACGAGACTAATTCGAACTACGGTTTGGGTATTCAGATTTATGGAAATATGTAAACCAGCAAATAAAAATAAAGTTTGCACAAAAACTACAGAATTATCGGCTGCAGAAATGGAAAACGCAGAAAAGGTTTGGATTAAGAAAAGTCAATGGGATTGTTTTCCTCTTGAAATGAAATTACTGACTGATGGAAAACCAATAAATAATTGCAGTAGAATATTCCAATTATCACCCATGTTAGATGTAGATGGCATATTGAGAATACGAGGGAGAATCGAAAACGCAATAGTAGTAGATAATTGGGAAAAACAACCTGCAATTTTAGATGCCAAACATAGATATACTTATTTGTTAATGCAACGGGCACATGAAAACAATCTTCATCAAGGACCCGAAACCGTGGTCAACGAACTAAGACAAAGATTTTGGAATTTGAAGATGAGAAGTTCAATGAGAAAAATATTTAAGACGTGTCAAACTTGTAAAGTAAGAAAGGCTTGCCCGATTTTTCCGGAAATGGGTCAGATACCTTTATGTCGTGTCACACCGTATGTTCGACCGTTTATGCACACCGGAATGGATTATTTTGGTCCAATGGACGTAACAGTTGGACGCCGACATGAAAAAAGATATGGAGTATTGTTTACTTGTTTAACAACGAGAGCCGTTCATTTAGAAATGGCTGCATCATTATCCACCGACTCATGCATCATGGCAATTAGAAGAATGGCAGGAAGACGCGGAGAACCCAAAGAAATGTATTCGGATAATGGTACAAACTTACGTGGAGCAGCAAGAGAGCTGAAAATTCATTTAGAAAAATTAAATCAAGAAAGTTTAATGGAATATATGTCACCTAGAGGAATTACATGGAATTTTAACCCACCTTCGGCTCCACACATGGGCGGATGTTGGGAGCGGTTAGTAAAGTCGATCAAAGTAGCAATTCAAGCAATTCTGAAATCAAGATCGCCAAAAGAAGAAGTATTGCAAACTTTATTTGTGGAAGCAGAAAATATTGTAAATAGTCGACCGTTAACCCACGTGTCCATCGATTCGAACGATAAAGAGAGCTTGACTCCAAACCATTTTTTAATTGGGATTTCAAGTGCGTTACAAATTCCTTGTATAGTTGAAAAAGAGGATCTCAATTTGAGAAAGCAATGGAAGGTATCGCAAGCTTTAATTGAAATGTTTTGGAAAAGGTGGATTAAAGAGTATTTGCCCACCCTAACTAGACGTACCAAGTGGATAATTAAAAAACAGCAAATAAAGATTGGGGATTTGGTTTTTATTATCGATGGGAATTTACCTAGGAACACTTGGCCAAGAGGAGTAATCACAGCTACATACCCGGGAAAAGATGGTACCGTCAGAGTGGCAGATGTGAAAACCAAACTAGGAACCTATCGCCGACCAGTAGTAAAATTGGCAGTGCTTGACGTCGACCCGAATGTTGAAACTTAAAAGTATTGAAGTTCAACGAGGGGGATTATGTTGTCGAAATAATTTAGTAGTCGGCGAAGGATTGAAAAGAAAAAAAAAGAATTTGTTATTATGTCAGAGTGTGTTAATGTTTGTTTTTAAAAAATGACAAGGTGTATTTAATTGATTTGAAGAAACCAAAATAAACATAGTTTTAACAATACAGTCCATTTATTGAAGAAAAATAGGTTTTCGCGAAAACCCTCAGCCGTGGTTTTCGCGAGAGCACCTAATCTACCTAGGCCGTAGATCGGAAGAAACATTAAGGAAGAACACCTACCGGCTTTCCAAAGTGAGTATAATTGTATTACAAAGCTCCTTCTATTTTTTCATAATTTTTATTATTAATTATTTAAGTTTAAGACATTACGCATAGTGTTAAAATGTTTGTGTAAACTGAAATGCTTTTAAAAGGTTACTCGAGTTTATTAAAATAACGGCAAATAATTTTGAAATTTCTACCTTGACTCTTGAGAAAAACTCGTCAATGGTCTTCGACTTATTCCAACTTTCGTGGATTGAGAGCTCCAATTAGAATTGATTCTGCCCCCCCCCTCTCCAATTTGCACCTACTACACTTATAAGTTATAACATAGTAGTTTTTAGAAATGAAGCCCTGAAGTCTATTCCAAAGAAAGCCATACTAGCCGTCATAAGCATCGTTAACTCATCTCTCTGTTTGAAACTGCAGATGTGATTGTTCTGCACAAACCAGGGAAGTCTAAAATAGAACTATCAACCTCCTCCCTGTCATGGGAAAGCTATTGGAAAGAATCATCCTCGCCAGTCTTCAAGACGCCATTGAAGAAAACAACTGCATCCAAGATTATCAATTTGGTTTCCGCCCAAGACACTCCACCGCACTTCAAGTTTTGCGACTCGTGGAGCAGATCACCCTGGCTTCTAAAAAAGTCTATGGTAAAAATCGACTAAATGCCTCGGAGTCAACCTAGACAGTCAGTTTTCCTGGACCAAACACATCATCGAAGTCAACAACAAGGCAAGGATCTGAATCTACTCATCGGAAGGCGCAGCACATGAACCCAAACCTCAAGTTAAGATTCTTCAAAGCGATCATCCGACTAACTGTCATTTATGCAGCCCCGGCGTAAGCCTTCGCATACACCAATCAAACGAAAAGACTTCAAACAATTCAAAATTTTTGCTTCCGAAAAGCTCGCCACGCCTTCTACCTAGTACCGAATAGATGTCTTCATCGCAAATTCAAGATCGAAACCATTGATGACTTCATTGCAGAATTAGGAAATTACAATCACGAGGCTCCACAAACGCTCGAAATGCGATCATGGGCAGAGTCATAAAGCAAATTTTTGTACACTAGATTTTCTTTTACATTTTTGTAAGATTTCATAGGATTTCCTAATATTTTCTACATTTCCTATGATTTCTTCGGATTTGATTGATGATTTCCCATCCTGCAACTATACACGATAGCAATATGGTATGACAATAATGAAACAATGGTGATCGTGTGAATCATCCTTTCAAAGTCTAAATGATCAATTTTTGGAATGCATTGAACAGCAATGGAGGACAGAATGGTTGTTACGGACAAGTATACAGATATCGCTGCCCAGAAGTTTTCCTAAAGTTGCCAATAACTCCAAAAAACGACATGTGGCCGTTGGGGTGTACAAAAGTCGAAAACTCCAATATACACTAGCACGTGTGAATATGACCAAATGAAGATTGTTTCCGAAAGTCTAGGTTTGCCGCCAACTTACTTGCTAAAGAAAAGTCTTCGAGGAAATTTTCACTTTGTTAAAAACTAAGATAGTTGATGTTAAACCCCAATGCAACACCGCTTCAAGTGCCGAGAGGGAAATCCAAGTCACCTACATAGTACAGTATAACCTCGATTATCCAGGTCGGCTGGGACTGGGCTCAGCATGGATAATTGAAAAACATGGATAATAATAATTGATGTTTTTTGTTAATATTACAAAATATACTTTTTAAATAGTGGATTACAAACAAGCAACATATTAATTTAAAAGTTCTATTTGAAAAAATCAGATAATTTTGGTTGTTTTTTGACTTTTACTTAAATTAAATAAAGTAGATAAGCAGGAAATTCAGACGAATTGACACTTTAAGTACATTTGTAAAAGTCATTTGTACAAAACAATAAATTCAGCAAAATTTCATATTATGTATAACACAAAAAGATGCCTTAAAACCGCCGCATGGTAATGGAAATATAACGCGCCCACGGATAAATCGCTTCACGGATAATGCGCGCACTGATAATCGAGGTTCTACTGGACTTAAATAACCAATTTGAGCGGATAAGTTTGAAAGAGTATAGGTAGTTGATCTTATAAAGAAAATGCTCCATTGGGATCCAGATACTTGCATCGATGCCGATCAAGCTTTGCAGCATAGAGCGACGCCGCAATTTGCAGCTTCAACTGGAAAAGTAGAGAAACTCCAAGAACCAACCAACCAAAGATGGAAGCACACTACAGTATCACCCCAAATACAACCCATTGGTTTGCGACGATCTCATTTAAAGCTGCAGACAAACAAATTCCCAGTTTTCAAATAATTTTGTACAGAAAAATAGAAAAAATGTGTATATTTTTTTAAATAAATGAAAGATAAATTCTTCTAGCCATAGCTTATGTTATAAAATCTTACCGATCCTAAGGTGGATCTCTTGAGGCAAACCTTGAAAGCATATGCGATGTATGTCTTAGCCGTTGTCTATATTTCAAATAACTACAAATATTAACAACTGCATTCATTCATTTTTATAAAAACTTTAAAAAATCAAATACGAAAACCCGGAATTTATATCAGTGTCGTCAACGTAGTGTGTAATAGGAGGTCAAAGGGTTGGAAACGGTGGTTCTTATTAGTGCACCATTATTAATAAATCCTCAATTTTTGAAACCAACTTAATTTAAGATTCATACATCATATTAAACAATTTTATTTTAGCAATCATTAACTTTAGACAAATTGATTGAGTGATCAATCGAACCTATCGCGATGATAGATTTACAACCCGACGGGTATAAATTTGTACAATTTATTTTACAATCATATACACACATTAGTTTAACATTAACAAATTACTAATTCTAATCTAACTGTTTTTAACTTTTGCAGTAATATTTTTTCCATGATAGTCCTGCGTGTCTAAAACATTAAAAATTGACAATAATACTGATTTGGTTCAGTTACAAATGCTAACAATAATCTCGAGGTCCAACTTCAGCACCAATCATTTAGTTCTAATTTTTCTACGTCATGCAAAAATACTGAGGATAAAATTATAGTGATCTGATATTGTCAATTAGATAGAAGACTTTTTTTTTGATAACTTAAACAAAACTGTACTGATTATCGATGGCTCGATTGGAAGCTTCTGCAATTTGTTCGAGTGTCGTCTCTTGAGTTCGAACACTTCCGTTGTGTGTCTGAACCTGAAAAAAAAAGAAGCAGTGCCAAATTTTTCGTTTAGTCAAGTAGATTAGATCAAGCGCACTCAAAATTAAACACAATCGTCTATATTTACCAATTATTTATATTTACACAGTTAATTTGTACTTTATATTATAAAATAACTTTTTTTAAATGTATGTTACATGTGTTTTGCAATAAATTAAATCTAAGACACCGACATGTCGTCCTTTAAAAAAATAAGAATAAATACGAACTAAAATTATGGCTAGTCAAAAATAATTTTAGGTGTAAAATATGTACAATGCCATTTTAAAAAATATCGCTTAACAAAAATAATAAAACGTGTCGTAATTAGACAAACTGTTTTACAATATTCACAGTTACACATTTAGGTATAATTTTTATCACGACAAATCGTTTGCACGAGTGTCCTGTTTATATTACATACAAAAATGCAACACATTTAAAATAATTTAAACAAATAAAATACAAGTACCTACTTATCTAAAAATTTTACATCACAACAAGACAGATGCCACAAAAAATGCATTCACAAAAATTAATAGTAATAAAAAAAAATTATGCACATTCACGTTACACAAATTAAGTTAATAGTGTGAAAACAACACAAGTCTTTAAAACTGGCGTCGCTTAACTTAGTGAAACGTACAATACTTTGCATATTATTGCACAAATTAAATTATATTTTAGTTTCCTAACAGATTAAAGAAAACTGTCGTATGTGAAATTATCCGTATCTATACTTCGGGATAGGCATGGACCTTCGTAGGATTTTTCAGGGGAGAAAATTAAATCAAAACATAATTTTAAATATCAAAAAATTGGTTTAATTAAAAGTTCTTACTCGGTTATGGTAATCAGATTGATTAATTATTTATTATGTAATAACCAAGAAGTTTAAAGCTTCAATGTAGCTAAGCAATGTCTACCTTCTGACTCCAGGTAAAATTGTAAATGACAAATCTTTGTTGGTTTGGAGTTGTCAGTGTAAAAAAACATGTGTGAAAAAAACAGGTAATAAAAGCTAGAAACTGTCATCTGCAGAAAACTGGGAATTAAGATCTAGAAATAGATGTGACTCCTATTAAAATTAAAACTATTTCGTCTAAGGTTTCAAATACAAAGACTCGAGGGATAAATAACTTGAAAAATGGAATTCCAGTGATTTACAAGGTAGACATTGTGAATGCAAAACTGTCTGAACAGCTAAAAGAGGTGAAAGGTCAATCGTATGGACTAGTATTTTATACAAAGAAAACCAACTTTGAAACTGCATTTCACTCTCGGACTCATTCATCAAAAATCTTTTCTAGGCCAACTGAAAATATGAAATTGCAAAAACTTAAATTATAAGGCTGGATGGCAAGAAGTAAGCATGGCAGCTTGTCATATTTTATTTGGCAAAATAAAACCGAATTCTGAAAGTAACACCGGAAAAAGAAAAATATTTTGTAAATTAAATAAATAATAATTATAACTCGGAGTGGCCCCATTGACCACCTACAAACCCCATTACGGGGAGGGGAAGCAACGTTAATTTTTTTCAAAAACACAAAGTTAAGTACAAAATTGCCCAAGAATTCAACTTTTTTTAAACTTTTTTAATTATTATTAATAAATTGTTTTCGACAACTTTTGTAAATCAAAATAAATTTTAGAAAACGTGGGCTCGAACAAAAGTAACAAATAATCAAAAATTTTCTTTAATCTTTTTATAAAAAATAAAATGTTGCATCAGTTAAAAAAATATCACCAAGTTATGCGAATACACTAAACAAATAAGCGGGTGCGCAATTAAATTGCTTCATTTTATTTATTGAAAACAAAAACCAAATTAAAAAAGTTCATTTTCGAATAGTTTTTCAATAAATAAAACTGACAAATCGTAATGGTACAAAGAACACAAATAAATTGTTGATACAAACATAAGACTATCTCACTTGTCTAACTTCTGGAAGGGGTGGAATGCGACGTTCGATGGTGCCCGATCCACCGGCAGCTCCTTGATTTCCTCCACGTCCAATCGAACCTTGAAGCTGATTCCGTGCAGCAGGATTAACCACATAATCTGTTAACGTAACGTCGGAGTTACCACCACTTTCTAAAGGTATCGGTTGTTGCCGGAAATGTTCCAACATTTCGTAAATCGATTGGAACCAAAAATGTTGCACCCGACATTGACCTTGCTCGTTAATTGTCATACGCAAGTGCTTTGCTCTACCCTAAATGTAAACAGGTTTAGACGGTAAATTTAAAGATGAACAGTTATTTACCTGGAAATTAAAGGTGAGGACAAATTCGCCGGTTCGAGTTTCGCTCTGTCGTACTAAGAACAACCCGTGCCCGGCACTGCCTTCGTGTAAAACTAACTGAGCTGCCTCGGATCGACCCAACGTACCGTGGAACCAAAACTCCTTCTTTAAAGTATTTCCAATATCGTTTTCGCCACCTAAAAACAAAACATGCTGTGACGATTTAGTTACGAAACTTGATATGACAGACCTTCATCACCTTGAGAACAAAGTTCGAAGTTGCTGTTGGAAGACAAACGAGCATTTCCTGCTAAATGTCGAGGAGGTAATTCTGGCGCGTCGGAGTGATAATCTTGTTTGTTACCGTGATCCAAATGCGAATTGAAACCATCTGGACCACCCGGCGCTGATCTGATGCAGTAACGAATCGTGGCCAACCATGATCTGAAATTCCATGGGAAAGTTAGTACAAACGCCCCTGTTACCCAGATTACGGAAAAGCATCAAAAAGTCAAATATTAAAACTTGCTGAGATTGTAAATAAAGGATATAAGCTAAAACTTACCTCATATCATCCGTGTCCAAAGCTTCGATAACAAATTCCATATTGTTTATAGCTTTTAAAACGAATGTGTTTTCGTGATCTGGCATTTCTAAAGCTGTAGTTTCACGTGCTTCGATAATCAGTGCACAAAATACTCCACTACGTGGTTTTGTGCTCTTTGGTGGAGAGTAAAATTCGAGCATGTAACCGCCAACGGCTTTGACTAGTGCCAAACGACACCTCTCCCATTTTGGAGGACCCCCCGGTTGATCCAAACTTTCGGGTGTCGAATAATTAACTATTCCCTCCTTCCGACACTCCACGACAATTTTAGCTAACTTCGTTTTACTATGTGACCCCGTCAGCTCCAACTCGTCGGAATGTTGTTTATGAAACAGATCTTTACCTCTCCTCAGCATCTTAAAACTCAACCTAAAACCAAGCAATGAAAAAAACTTCCCACAATGTCCAACCACGCACTTACCTCCTAAAAAAAGGTTTGTGATGCAGGTTGGGAGAAGTGTCTCCATTTTCGGAAGCGCATTCGTTGGATTCGTCAGAATGTTTGCTGGTACCATTGACTAACATTTTATGAGCAACATTTTTGCGTTTGTTATAGTCGATGCCGAACTGTTCTTGAAAGGATTCCAAAAACTTTTTCAAAAAATCCTTATGAGTAACGCTCGCCTTGGCGCTTTCCGGCAAATTGACCGACATAAACTGCACGCAACTTTTCGAAAAGTCTTGAGCCGCTGCTGTTGCGTGTCTCTCGCAAAAATCTATCCAACCGCCTTCGTTCGCCGGCAAATCTGCTGCTGAAGCCATAACTTTTAGGCTCGATTAATCGCTTTATTTAGTCACACTTCACATATTTGACGGAAACTCGGATTTGTTTTGACCGTAAATTATAAATTGACATGACGTTAGATTTATCTCGTACACTTTGACAGTTCTAAGGTTCTAATTAAATTGCGTCATCTCTTGGTTAACTCAAACAACACCTTCCGCCCCAAAAACAGCTGATCGTTACATCATTTGACATTTTTTGATTTATTTCTTGAAATTTGAATCAAATTTCAACCGAAATATATCCAGTTGTTGTGGCAAGTTCACCCCGTGGCTTGAATTTTGATCTAGGGATTTACACTTCACAAAATTGTATTAAATCCCGAGGATCCCGAGATTTAACCTATCACTTTCTGTCAGCTGTGTATGACATTTGTTGTTAAAAATTTTAAGGTTATTAAAACCAATTAAAACTTTTAAGGTTATGTTTTGACATGTGAATTATTATAAAATATTTTACTTACAATAACAATGAATAAAAATTGGGAAGAATTAGGTGTGAAGCTGCACAAAGATGTGGAAAATGCAATCGAATCGTTAAATTTTCCGACCATGACACCAGTTCAAGCTGCCACGATACCTTTACTTTTGAACATGAAAGATGTGGCCGCACAAGCAGTGACAGGTTGAAATTTCGTCCTATTTCAATAAAATATTTAAATTTATGTAATTTAGGTTCGGGTAAAACTTTGGCCTTTTTAATTCCTTTACTTGAATTGTTAAAACGAAGAGAAGACGAGGAAGAGTGGAAAAGTAATCAAGTTGCCGCTATTGTTATCTCACCGACCAGAGAACTTGCAGTTCAAATCTACGACGTTTTACAGACTCTTTTGAAACATGTATCAGGATTATCACATATACTGTTAGTCGGTGGAAGTAGCGTTGAACAGGATATTAAAACGATTAAGAAAAAAGGTGCAAATATTATTGTATGTACGCCGGGTCGACTGGAAGATTTGTTGTTGCGGCAAAAAAATTTAAACCTATCCGCTTTTGTCAAGCATTTAGTAAGATAAGTACAAATTTGATGAATTTATTTTAACTTTTTTGTCTTAGGAATTCTTAGTTTTGGATGAAGCAGATCGTTTGTTAGATTTAGGTTTTCAAAATACTTTAGACAACATATTTGGTCTCTTGCCACGACAACGTCGTACTGGGTTATTTTCTGCAACTCAAACGAAAGAAGTTCAAGCTTTAATTCGCGCCGGTTTGCGAAACCCTGTCAGTGTAACTGTCACGGAAAAGACTTCACAGAGTACCCCACTTTTACTCAACAATTATTATGTTATAACGAGAGACAACGGGAAATTGGCTACGTTGGTTAATTTTCTCGAAAGTGAAGACACGCAGAAAGCGTTGTTATTTTTGCCAACTTGTGCATGTGTCGATTATTGGGGTTCCATTTTCAAAAGTTTATTTAAGTCTAAACTTAACGTATCAGCAATTCATGGTAAAATGAAGGAAAGGCGAAATGTGGTTTTGGAAAATTTTCGTAATTCTAGCAAAGGACTCTTGCTGTGTACGGATGTGATGGCTAGAGGAATTGATATTCCTGAGGTTGATTGGGTGTTACAGTGGGATCCGCCTGCTAGTGCTAGCGCATTTGTTCATCGAATAGGTCGAACTGCTCGACAGGGTCAGGAAGGTTCTGCAATTATACTTTTGCTCCAGTCTGAAGAGGCTTATGTTGATTTTATTCAGCGCAATCAGAAAGTCAAAGTTAAACAGTTGGACGATGTCGGCACAGAATCAAAGGTTGGAGATTTCTCTAATAATTTTAGTTTGTTTTTTTAAAACTTTTAACTTTTAGGCGCTGGAACTAACCGATAGAATAAGGGAACTTCAAAAGTGCGATCGAGCACTAATGGAAAAAGCTACTCGAGCGTTTGTTTCTCATATACGTGCGTACTCCAAGCATGAATGTTCCTTGCTTTTGCAGGTTAAAGAACTTCCATTGGCGGCCATGGCTTCAACTTATGGTCTCTTACAGTTACCACGAATGCCCGAATTTAAAAATCAAGATACCTCCTCTTTTGTTGCAGCAACGAATGTCGAAATTAACGCAATTCCATACAAAGACAAACAGAGAGAAGCGCAGAGATTGTCCAAATTAGAAACCTACAAGGAGACAGGTATGTGCATGTGTTTTAATATAACACAAAGTAATTGAGATCTGATTTTTAGGTGTCTGGCCGGGATTAAAAGCACGTCTGCATAAGAAAAAAGCTGAACCTTGGTCAAAAAATAAAGAATTACAAGAACAAAAAAAAAGTAAAAGAAGTAAACGTCAAGAGAATAAAGCAAAGAAGAGTGCATTAGAGGAACCTCCAAAGAAGAAACGGAAAGGTAAAACTTGAATTCTTCGAAAACAAAATGTTTAATTGATATTTTAGGTGCAATCACCGACGAAGATATCGCCGAACTTGCTAAGGATATTGCACTCTGTAAAAAATTAAAAAAGGGGAAAATAACAGAAGAAGAATTTGACAAACAAATCGGTATTTGTTAAAATTTGCATTTTCTATCCGATTGTACATATTTTAAGTATTGAAAAAAATAAATGGAAAGAAAACAGAAAAAATACAAATAAATTCATGTTTATTTACATAACAAAAACATAATAAAAATATCTATAAATTTACAATTACCAATGCTTAAGATAGTTATATACTCACACGATAAGTATAATACAACGGTTTAAGCTTAAGACAAAATATAAATATTTACAAAGATGAAAATAGAATTTTGGTCATTTCTTTCTTCTGTTGCACGGAAGACTTGGTAAAGGTTTAATGTACACTACTACTTCTGCACACTTAACGTGGCCAAGAAGCTGATATTTAACGAGAGCACCAAATTGATATTTTCTTGCAAAACAACGAATTCATTTAATTTGCAGGAAGCAATCAATTGGTGGATGATAAATTAACAATTTTGGTGAACATTAAAACAATACTGACTGAAAATAAAAACTTTACTTCTTATTGGCTAACCTCAACTTGAACAGCAAATGGTTCCACTTCAAACGTCTGTTTCAAAATTGCACTATAAATTAATTCCACGTTACACACAGTCGGTATTTTATCCTTCTTATTCTTTAACACATCGTATACCAAATGTAAATCGTTTTCGTGTGTTAGAATAATGTAACTGAAAGGGGAATTAATGTTTGTCGCCTCGATTTGTGAAACCGTTCTTCGTTTTTTTTCCACAATCCCGCCACAATTTCGTATTAGTTCGGTTAAAAGAGTTTTACTAGGAAAAACGCTCGGAGTGACGTAAAAAAATTTACCCTCCAACAATTTATTTCTATTTCGTGTGGCTAAAGTTTGGTTGAAATCGCACTTAAATTCGCTATTAAATAGTTTGGTGTCGATCATAAAGTTTGAATGATCTACAAACATGTTGGCAACGTAGCAGTTTTGTAACCACGCATCTGGCAGGATTGGGACGCCCAGACAAATGCAGTGAAGTAATTTATGAGTTCGTACCAAGGATGACATCACCAGGTGCGTACAGTCGGAGTGACTTTTTGCCACCACTCCACCGAGTTGCCTAAAAGAAAATTATTATAGTTTTGGAAAATTAACATTTCGGAAATTACAAACCTCACAATTTTACTAAGTTCGTCTGTATTTAAACACATAGAAAACAATATCCTGTAGGTGGAACTGTAAGGACCGTCGTCTTTTGGAACCTCGTTTTCGTCATTTGTGAGTTCAAGTTTTGGTTTTTTAGCTTTTCGCGGTAAGTTGACCGGAGACGGATTACGCTTCACCCGCTCGTAGGATTCTTGTGTTATATTAATTGGCATTTTCCAACCAACTGAAACAAAAACGCAATATAGATTATATAATAGAAAATTCGATTTTTGTTACTACTTACTCATAAGAGTTGGTGCAAGGTTCGGTTCAAATGCAAAAATTGGCGGATGTGTAATTTGTTGATATTTTATGTGTTCCATTTGATTGAAAGCACAAAAATTGCCCAGCAGAACATCAGTAAGCCATTGCGAATTTACAATGGGAATTCCCCATTTTCGAGCATGAGAATACTTGGAAGATTCAGTTTTACCGGCAACAAGAATTGTATTATGTTTGGAAAAATATGAAGTATACTAAAACAATAATAAAAATAAAAACAAATCGACCTTTCGTATTAACAAAGCAGCACTTACACTTGCACCCAAATATTTAATCATATCTACGACGCGATTACGATCGCTTTCTTCGAACCCAGTAATTGCAATTAAATGTTTACTCGCCGGCGTTATATCCGTGAAAATTAGTGGCAAATGTAGAGGATGCCATGGCGGTAACACCTGTTTACGTTTTATGCAGTCCGACAACCAATACAGCGTGACACATCGTTTGCACTCTCGTATAGCTTGCATTACGATGCCGTTTCGTTGAGTCTCACACAAAATGTGAGTGACGCGATTGCTATAATTTTTTTCGATTTCCCCGCCGTGCCTTTCAATAATTTGTTGCCAATCTGGAAATTTTTCTTCCAAAAAACGCTCCACTTCCACAACCGCAAATATACAGCCCAATAAAAATAAATCAGGAGGAACTGCCAAAAAATATTATTAATTTGCATTATAACGAATTTATTTTTAATTATAACTTACGTTTTAAATTTGGATTGTGACCATAGAAAGGTCCGGTCTTAGGTTGTGGAGCAGGTGTGCGTGGAGAATACTGTAACTTAGGTGGTTCGCTCTGTAAAGGTGGTGGAGCAAGAGGAGTTCTAAGTAATTCACCATTGGGTCCGGTAAGTGCCCTACGTTGTTGCAAACTTAGAAGATCTTGCGAACGATTGTTCATGGCGGCATTGTGTTGGGCAGTCATTAATCTGTCAGGATACAATTTAAAAAAACAAAACAGAAAGAGTTTAAAAAAACTTACCTTAAAGTCCCAGATGCTGACGGTTCTGGAATCGTATCGCCTACAGAACCAATCGAGTTCCCACCGGTTTGTAATCTTATACTTAACATATTGGCTAAAGCAGTCTTAGTTTTAGCGTTCACCACCAACTGTTGTTGAGCGATAGTAGAATCTACCACACTTGCAGGATGCACCGGATCTGCAGTTTGGGGTTGGCCAATAGGTCGAACCACGTTCGGTTGCGTTAAAAGTGGAGGATTCTGTTTTTGAAGTTGATCGCGTTGAATTTGCTGCAAACGAAACTGTTGGCGTAATTGAATTGCATTTTGATCATTGAATTGAGGAGCTCCGGGCTGTTGAATTGGACTTAACCCAGGCGCTTGCTGAAGATTTTGATTTATGGCAACATTTTGTAAGACTGGAGGAGGAGGAGGTCGCGGAGATTGTTGTTGGCCTTGCTGAATGTTAGATTGTGCAAGCATGACTCCTTGTTTTGCGTGTTGTTGTAACCATTGCACTTGCTGTTGAGGAGTGAGACCTTGAGGAACTGGTCCGCCTAAGATTAAAATAAATTAGAAAGTGATGCAAATCCAATGCAAATTTTATATACTTCTAATGAGTACGTGACCTCCACGTTGGTGCATTTGTCTTTGGATTATAACTTGACGTTTTTGTTGTAATTTTGCAAAGAACAACGCCCGCTGCTCTGGCCCCATTTGTTGCAACTGCTGATGAGTCTCCGAATCCAATTGTATGTACTGCCGTTGTTGTATAACGCCACCAGGTTGTTGTTGATTTGGCGACCATTGTATGCGAGGACCTGGCTGTTGCTGAACAATACCGCCCGGATGACGTATGGCAATTTGCTGCTGTTGTTGTTGCTGCTGTTGTTGCCATACAGGTTTTGGTTGATTAGCTTGAACGATGGTTTGACCTTGTTGAATTTGTTGTTGCTGCGTTTGTTGAACCTGCATTTGTTGAACTGGTTGATTCAACAACAAATTTTTATTTAATTGCTGTTGTTGAGTTTGATTAGCAATTTGCTGTTGTTGCATGTGGTGTTGATTAACGAATTGTTGATTGGTGATTTGTATTTGTCCCGGAAGTTGCGCGTTTCCGACTTGGCCTTGATTATTAACCAACTGTTGATTGTTTAATTGCGCTGCCAATTGGTTGTTGTTAATTTGAACTTGATTTATTACCTGCCTGTTATTAATTTGAGCCTGATTTACCAGCTGTTGTTGATTTTGAGTTTGATTTACCAGTTGATTTACTTGCTGTTGAGGAGGTGGTTGCTGCTGATTAATTCCGACAACTTGTTGGTTAATTAGTTGTTGTTGAGAAACATTATTGGCAGAAAATTGGTTTGACATGATTTGTGGTGAATTGTTTTGATTGAAAGGCGAAGCTTGCGATTGAATGAATTGCTGATTTTGACTGAACAGTTGAGGCGGTTGTTGTTGCAAAGGCGGAGGACTCACAAATTGTTGTTGATTTTCGACCAATTGTTGATTTTGATTACTGGAATTTTGCTGAAATTGACTTTGTAACAGTTTGGTTTGTTGCAAGTTCAACTGCTGTTGATTTTGGCCAAGCTGTTGTTGTTGATTGACGTTTGCAAATGTAACATTTTGATTTGGTTGATTTAGTAAATTTTGCTGTTGCTGCTGCTGTTGTTGTTGAGCAAACTGTTGCTGTTGCACCAACTGCTGTCGATTTGCTAATTGCTGTTGCAACTGCTGTATGTTTATATTTGTTTTGGCTGCTTGAGATAATTGAGTTCTTTGAACAAGCGTCTGATTTGGGCCTACTATCTGATTTAGTGCAGGCGCTTGTTGTACCAACGAAGGCGTCGAACTGCTAATTTGAGGTTGACTAACGACCAATTGACCTCCAATTATTTGATTCGGAACTTGATTCGTGGACAACTGTTGTCCAATTTGATTTTGAGATTGAGGTATTTGACCCACTTGATTTCTTTGTATTACTTGTTGACTACCGAATTGAACCTGTTGTGCAAGTTGACCCAAATGCTGTGGTGGTTTATTACCCTGTTGCTGATTAAGCTGTGTCAACAAAGTTCTAGACTGTTGCTGTTGCATTTGTTGTTGTTGAATCTGTTGTTGTAATTGTTGCTGTTGAAGTTGTAATTGTTGTTGAGATTGCTGCATTGGCGGCGGTTGTTGCAATTGCTGGTTTTGTTGTAATTGTTGATTCTGTTGTAACTGTTGGTTTTGCTGTAACTGTTGGTTTTGCTGCAACTGTTGATTTTGTTGTAACTGTTGATTTTGTTGTAACTGCTGAGTTTGCTGTAACTTTTGCGTTTGTTGTAATTGTTGATTTTGTTGCAATTGTTGTTGTTGTTGCTGCTGTAATTGTTGTTGCAACTGCTGCTGCTGTTGTTGCAACTGTTGTAGTTGTTGGGATTGCTGCTGCGGTAGTTGCTTCTGTAATTGTTGTCTCTGCAATTGTTGTTGTTGAAGTTGCTGTTGCTGCAATTGTTGTTGCTGTTGAATTCGATTTTGAACCAACTGCACCGATGTAGGTTGGTTAAATTGATTTATCATTGTTCCTTGAGGTGTATGATGAACCACACTCTTTGCAATTTGATTTTCCCCAATTATAGTTTGTTGGGGTTGTGGTTGAGAAAGATTATGTTGCGGAGACTGCATCATTTGTTGAGTAAACAATCGATGTTGCATATTTTGAGCGCTTACCGGTGTAGGTAAACGAGTAGCTCTTGGAGCTACCACATTTGGCGGTGCCACTTCAACTAGAAATAAATTGTAAGGTAATTATATTTAAAAATATATATCGAGAGTATTTCTAAAATGTCTGATGTAACTTCGAAGTTAAGGTCCTCAATATAACGGAAAACATTCATTAATCAATTGTAACGTTTAATAAGAAGCCTTTAGACCAGGAATAAAATTTAAAAAAAATAAGTAATTCGGCTCCATCAATTTTGAACGGATTGGGTCAGTAAATCACAAGGTAATCAGTAATCACGGGGAAAATGTAGTAGAACGTATGGAAAAGAGTCCCAAAACCTTTATGAGATCTTCACAAAAATCATCAGATTTCTGGATAGATTTTTAAGAAATGGAGATGCGGTGTAAACATTGTTGACTTCATTACATTACATTTGTATGTTCAGTTTATTTTTTACTTTTATAGAAAATATGTAGCAATAAATAATTCAAGTTTCTTTGCAATTAAATCTTACTCAAATGTACTTAAATCAACTGAATTCGTCAATTGTTTTACTGATTATCTCCCTATCTAAAGATTATTGTTTAAATTTTTTTCAATTATTTATCAATAAATTAAAATCTGCACGTGAAACTACTTGAAACTTTGAAATTCAAAAATGTGGTTTTGCAAAATTTAACTTAAAAAATATCCTAGTTATGTTCGATGTCTTCACCTCGAGATATCTGAATTAAGTAACCAATCAAATTTTTTATTGTTACTGTGAAATTGAATTGCTGTTGTTTGATTGGTTACTTAATTTATTTGTCCAAAAAATTAGTATCCTACAGATATCTCAATATCTCGAAGTAGAAAGCTGCTAGTTTTCGACTTACGCAGAATTGTTGAAATCAAAGGAAGAATCGCTGAAGAAATTCAATATACAAGTGAAGGGAAATCTGATGATATCCAACAAAATTTGAAGAAATCTTAAGAAATAAGAAATCCGAGGAAATGTACAAAATACTAGGAAATTCATTCAAATCTTAGAAGTACTAACAAGAGGTAAATATCTCGAAAATTTGGGGTACACTTACATGGAAATCATTGGAATTCTTAGAAAATTCTAGGAATTCAATTATTGAAATCTTTAGAAATTCGAAATAAATCTCTGTAATTCCTGGGAAATCTTAGAAAATTACTAGATTTCCATGTAAATCGTTGGAATTCCAAGTTGGGTGTACAAAATATTTTCGAGATATTTACCTCTGGAATACAATAACTACCTCTTTTTTTGCTTTTTCAACTTTTTCGAAAGGAAATCTGAAGAAAAATTCTTGAGGAAATCCGAGAATATATTTCAAAAATCTAGTGTAGAAAAATTTGCTTTGCGATTCGCTTCTCAGTTAAAATTTTGTTTCATTAAAATATTTATTTTGAAAAAACCATAAAAATACTACAAATTTTCGACCAAATACATTCGAAAATGTTTTTTCTTCTACGAAAATCAAAAACAGCTCACGTGAAGAACTACGTTATGCTAAAAGTGAAGTAGCTACTACAAAAATTATTTGTTTTTAATGAAATATTAATTAGTAAGTAGTATATTAATATACCTATATCCAAAAATTCACCAAAGTGCATTTATACATTTTTCAAAATCAATTCCTAAAGTGAAAGTTTCTATCTGATTTCATTTTTACAATAAAATGCAAGAGAGGTAAATCGCAAGGCAAATATATGTACACTGTATCTTCTTTTTGATGATTTGTCCAGATTTTGCACATTTCTGCATACATTCTCACCCATATTTACACCATATCTTACTCAGAACACCCAAACATTTCCTATCAGCTCCTGCTTTGTGTATACCAAAACCAAATCGTCCCCGTGACTTACCCCTTGATAAAATGCAAGTATATTAAACTAACAGATCTTGAATTTAGAATATCCAACCAGAATCGTCCATTAGCTGCATGTTTAGCAATTCGACTTAGTAGGTTCTTCTAATGTACGCTAGATAATACAAGAGACAAAGATCTCGAAACTATTTAGTACACCGGACTCAAAATTTCAATGATTTCCAAGGAAGTAGTTTTTTCTCCTACTAAAAAGTAATAAAGTGGTAATCTTACCTTTGGTAGCCGGCGGTTGATTCCAAGGCATCCTTTGCTTTAATTTTTCCAATAAAGCTTGGGTGGAATTTGTGGTGTTACTGTCGATTTGATCTTGCTCCATAGGTTCTGGTTCGAAGCCAGTAATGGCAGTGGTACTTTCGTATTTGACAAGTTTGGGCTGTATAATGAGTTTCGGATGAAACAGATCGATTTGTACTAAAGATTTATTTCTCACAGATTCCAAAATCCAATCGGGTGTAACGATTTCAATTTGAGACGTGCCCAAACTCAGAGCCTTGCTGTACTTTGTCGAGTTAACGTTAGTGGTTACTAAATGAGTGCACGATTTGTTGAAGTTTAACTGCACAACTCCGCCGTGGTAAGACACGATACTCCATAGAGAGGTTAGATCGGTTTTAGGTATTTTGGAAAAACAAAACACCAAGTGAGAGAAGAGTTTGTTTCGGTTGTATAAATAAGGCTTTATCGATACAATTTTTTTCAATTTCACGCAAATAATAATCCATTTTGGTGTTACGGCGGGAATTTCGTACAAATCGTTCGCATCCGAAACGTCAGTCTCTTCAGCATTTTGTCCACAGATCAAATGCGTAACGTAATCGGAAAAATAATTCATGCGTTCGGCGCCCCCACATTTTAACAATTCTAATATCTAAATTTACGAAAACAAAATTTCACCTTCGTTTTGTTTACTCTTATTCCAATAACCAATATCTTACCTTTTCCGACACTTCGCCGCTTACAAAAAATTTGATGTTAGTGAAAATTTGATCCAGCAGTTGTAAATTTAACAAATCGTCACTTAAAGTACACATTTTTCACTAAAATTTTTACATATTTAATTATTAATGATCAAATTAAAAACTTAAACACAAACGTAAACCATAGCTAAGTTTTTGACTACAATCAATTAAAATTTCATGTGTTGATAATATTTGACAGGTTCAGTTCGCTCCAACGACGCAACACGACAATTCGAAATTTACTGCACTCTACACGGTGTAACGAAATTTAACAAACCGTCAATTTTTCAATTTAATGTTCGATAAATTTTATTAATAAAAGTAGAGTTATGAAGTTAGTGGTACATTGGAAATTATTATTATAATTTACATACTAAAATTGATAATAGCAAAGATAATAGAAATTTGATAATAGCTAATAAAAGAAAAATTTAATTAATAAAACTATTTACTGATTTTGCCAACAGTCTTCATATCCAATGATGGTTTAATTAATTAATTAATTTCATTATTGGGGTCCGCCGTTGTACCCGTGATCAAAACTTGACCCCCAGTACGCCCCTGCGCTATTCCGCTATCAAAGGTGACTAACCATAAAAAGTCAAATATTTGTTTACAAATTAATATTTAAATAAATTATTTTATTGGTTGTACTACTGAAAATTGCATAAATGTAATTCGTGTTTTGTTTTTATATACAGTTTTGTGTAACAGTTAAAAAAATTCCCGGCGGTGCGCCATCTATGATCTGACAGTTTTATTTATAGTGTTTTTTAAATGTAAATTTTGGTGGAGTGTAGAATGAATGTGTAGGCTCGGCTAAAAACCATAAAAATCCGAGCCATCTCCTAGTTATAAGTGTGTAGAAGTGTTTAAAAATACATAATAATAATCGTACAAATGGCCGAGGTTGATAAGTTAAACATTGACAGTATTATTGCACGTCTGTTGGAAGGTAAATATGAATACAAATTGAAGGTCAACTTGGGATGTTTTCAATTCAATGGCGTCTGTCGGATACGCCTTGTACACTAATCACAATACACTTGACTATTTCATTATAACGTTTCGACTCGAAACTATGCCCATCTTATTATGCCCTTTTTCAAAATGCCACGTTTTGTTGTAGCCGTTTTGCATTTTACGCATCGGCCACAACCTATTTACATAAATTGACAAAAATATTTCACCGCCTGTTTAGTCTCTAACGTTTCAATTTTGCAGTTCGGGGTGCTAGACCTGGTAAGAACGTGCAACTTACAGAAAATGAAATCCGTGGCTTGTGTTTGAGATCCAGGGAAATCTTTTTATCTCAGCCCATCTTGCTCGAGTTGGAAGCCCCTCTTAAAATATGTGGTAAGTAATCTCCATCTTCCTAGTGAAAAAATCCCGCGGTAATTTTACCATTTATTTTTTCAGGCGATATTCACGGCCAATACTACGACTTGTTACGTTTGTTTGAGTACGGCGGTTTTCCTCCCGAATCAAATTACTTATTTTTGGGTGATTATGTTGACCGTGGAAAACAATCGTTGGAAACTATTTGTTTATTATTAGCATACAAAATTAAATACCCAGAAAATTTTTTCTTACTTCGAGGCAATCATGAATGCGCCTCCATTAATCGTATTTATGGATTTTATGATGAGTGTAAAAGGAGGTGAGAATTTGACGAGAATTTTTTGGTAGATTTTAACTAATTCTATTTTGTTTTTGGTTATTTTTAGATATAATATTAAATTATGGAAGACATTTACTGATTGTTTCAACTGTTTACCAGTTGCAGCCATTGTCGATGAAAAGATCTTCTGTTGCCACGGAGGTAAGTTATTCAGTTATTATTCCATCTTTCAAGGTTCGGGTTTACCATGCATTCACATATTCACAAGTTAATAAATCTTTGTTATTATTATGTCAATTGTGGGGGGGGGGTAAGCTTGAAATAATTTTTTTTTTTAATTTTTTTTTTATCAAAGATTAAGAAAACCATAAAATGTGGGATTTTCAAATATGAATCTAAAAACATTTTGAGTTTTCACTTGGTTAGCATTATATTAATAATAAACTCAATTGTTTAAAATTTTAACCAACTACTTTTTACTTCCTTTTGTTTTTCAAAATAATTAAATTGTTTCCTTGAAGTTAACAACTGAAATCGAAGGAAGCTTGCACGTTATACACTCCGCCATAAGATTAAGTGTATGGTCAATTCAATTTTCTTGCCATGGTTCCCACTCATTTTTCAAAATAAATTCTTTGACCTTTGCAGGTTTTCCCTGACAAACATTGAAGCTTGGGTAATTTTAAGAAATGTACATAAACAAGAAACGTAATTTCCACTTGTCTGAGAAACCTCGACAAGTCAAGGAAAAATATTTTTAATTTTGTCAGAGAAAGTCTAGGAATTTTTTGAATTTTAAGTGAAAAGTCATGGAAAACCTGGAAAAATAGGAGAGTACGACGCTGCTCAAAATTATTAATTCCTTGACAAACTTTGTACAATTGTGAGAATCCTGCTTGTGATTTATCGCCGCATTTTTATGGTTCATCGATCCATTGTTTGGGGTGGATCAATCTCCATAATTTCCTTTCTACTCTTCTTTTTATAATTTTTAAGTTCGACTCCTCGATGACTCAACTTCATTTGTTTGTCTACTTCTTTCTCTTCTGGTAGTTGATGTCCTTATCTTGAGATCCATTCATTTTGTCGGCCTTTTGATAGCTCTGCTCCTGGGTTTGCATCGCACATCCCAGCCATCTAAGTCTTATTGACTTTATTTGTTTTATTCCCGATTGCACCACTTATCCTTAAACTTGAAGCTTCTCTTCAATTGCTAAGCCCCATCCTATTTCATTGCACTGTGATTGCCTGTTGGTCGGAATAAGATTTAAATGAAACTTAAATTTTTAAGATAAGTGGTGCAATCGGGCGTTACAATAAATCTTATATAAATCCTGCCATCAATTCAAACTATTCCACAAACATTTTCTTTTACTTTTTTTTATTTATCTGTAGTAAAATACTTGTATTTTTCCTCTAAAGGGTGTAAGAGGGGAATTTGTTTTGAGAGGGAGAAATGTAGTCAACAGGTGACGATGGTTCATATTCAAAACAATACAAAGAAGAGCACAGAAAGTTGTCAACTCCTTGTTATACTACAAGTTGACACTGCCCATTGTATTTATCAAAATTTGAAATCAAGTTTTGGTTTTGCTCAAAAGTCTAGTGTTTGCTCATATTTTTTAAAGCATAATTAATTATATTATTGATTAATTATAATTTTGTTGATCTCAAATGGCATGAAAAGAGAAACATTACAGTTTGGCTAAAGTTTACAAAATGTTTTTTTACAAATAAAAAAGTAGATTCTACTTTCAACGTATTTATTTCTGGAAATATATAGCTAATCATGTTATTGGATATTCCCAACTAAGGAAAATTACATTTTCTTGAAATTAGGTCGAGTTTTATTTATGTGGGTAAATAAGCAATTTACTACTTGCAAAGAAGTGTGAATTCCAATGCACCATTTATTTATTAATATCTTTTAATTATTAGATATACGGAGTCATTTATTTGAGTCAGAATATAAAAATAGAAACATTAAATTTAACAATATCTGGGTAAATATAAAATAAAGTAAAACATCATCAATTTTATATTTTATAAATTTTCCAGAGGAACATTTAATTTGAATTAGTTCATTTTTCCTTCAGTGTCTGAACATTCAGACACCCATATTATACAGTCTTGTTTAAGATACAAAATATGTCTGTATTGCTGTAAAAGCAATTTTTATGTATCAAAAAGTCTTCAAAAGTTACAATTAATATTGATAGCAAATATTATTATGGATATTGGCCAAGAATTGAAAAAACTTTCTTTCACTTTGTAAATCTCGGTAAAAAATTAGTTCTGCATCGGTAGAAAAGACATCTTAAAATAATCTTGAAAATCTAAAAAAAAATTCCTAATTCCTGTATTTCATAATCTATAATTACACGTTTGATATTTAATACTCTCAATTATGTATTACGTTGGAAAATTGTGCCAAAATTTACTGACTATTGATATCTTATCCTTGAAGAGGAAATATAAATTATATGTTTTAATACACTTGATTTAATTAAAAATGAATGAGAAGTTATAAAGTTTCATAAAAGGTTTACTTGATAAATCAATGGACTTCAAACTGTAGCCATAATATGGATTTTACCAATGACTCATGCAAATACAAAGAATTGCACTTATGCAAACAAGTTTTCTTTTTTAAAAAAGCTTATTTGTATATTAATATAATAATTATGTTTCTATCTGCCTCATCTATTTTTGTTCAAAATTCAACTTTTTGTTGCAGGTTTAAGCCCCGATCTACAATCGATGGAACAAATTCGTAGGATAATGAGACCCACCGACGTACCAGATCAAGGTTTGTTGTGTGACTTACTATGGTCAGATCCAGACAAAGACACGATGGGATGGGGTGAAAACGATCGAGGTGTAAGTTTCACATTCGGTGCCGAAGTAGTAGGCAAATTTCTACATAAACACGACTTTGATCTGATATGTCGGGCTCATCAAGTAGTTGAAGATGGTTATGAATTTTTTGCAAAACGACAACTTGTCACATTATTTAGTGCGCCAAATTATTGCGGTAAATATATTAAATTTCTCAAAGTCGACAGGAATAATATCTGGTTTTTCTAATTCTTAGGCGAATTTGATAACGCAGGAGCTATGATGTCTGTAGATGAAACATTAATGTGCAGTTTTCAAATATTGAAACCTGCAGATAAAAGGAAGTTTCAGTATGGAGGTTTAAACGCCGGTAGGCCCGTCACACCACCCAGGGGTGCAACAAATAAAAACAAAAAGAAGTGAACATTTAATTGTAGACTAGTATAGGATACGTACGTACAATATATTATTTTTTTGTAATTGTTTTCAGAATATCTTTCGTTTCTGTTTTAAGATTATTAATTTTTTGTCCCACCAAATAAATAAATAAACATAAAACTATTATAATATGCAATCTTGACCTGAAAAGTTTGATTTTCTGACTGCAAGTGGACGTTTGTTTACAAAACACATAATCTGTGCGGCCCAATTTTAAGTTGCGTTGTTTTTGTACATACAGTAAATTTGAACTTGTTGAGTTATAAAATTTATAAAAGAACCTTTCGATTTATAAAATATTAAAAGAAAACTATTAATATGTATATTTAGTTTTTTGTTGTGTAGCAAATCGATGTTTAAAAACAAAATGTAACAAAAACATTTCTGTGGTTTTGATCTGCATTAATTAATACAATTTTACATTTGAAATTGGGCATTTAATTTGTAAGTAAGCTTTTTGTACTTTTAAGTTTTATTTCATGCTAATTTGTTCAATAAAAAAAAGAGAAAAAATGACGCACTTCATTGATTTGAACGTTGACACACTTCTGGAAAAAGTATCGAAATAAAAACATTTTTAAAATCTTGAGTTGTTAAGTTATCGACTATTTATTTAAAGCCAACTTGAAATTCTAGCATTGTGAAAGTTTACAATCGAAAAAATTATTTCAACTGTTGAATTTGGTTCTTGAAGGTAGGTAGAAGCACACGAACTGCAGCAGCATAATTGAATTAGGCTAAGTTTATGTTGGAGCTGTGATAACTGATAAAGCGAAGAAATTGCTTCGCTCTAATCGCTGTTCTACGAATTAACATTGACTTGCGCGCTGCTTCAACATAAACGGTCCCATAAGAATCAATGCATTACAAATCACTGCTTCGCTAGAATCACTGCAATCATCACGGCTTGCAGCTCCAACATATAAACGTACCCTTAGACAACTGGCTAGATCTAAAAGAAATGCTGTGAGCGAGGAGTTACCGATGGAAGATATACCAATATAAGAACCACATAAATAATATTTGTATATTTATTTTTTAAAACAACATTTAAGAAATCAATTATTTAAAATTTGACAAATAAATAAAATTCGAAAAATTAACAATTCCTGAATCATAATTTAAGAAATCCTCCTTTGGGGGATCAAGAGCAGGCTGAAAATCGTGACAGCCGCCCTCAGGGTAGACCTGATGAAATGCCCTACCTGGTGAATTTAGTGAGTGAAACCTCACACTCTCGGACTAGGTTAGTCCGGAGTCTTTCTCAAGAATCTCAAGTCCCTGCTCGAAACAAAAAAAAATTGAAAAAACCTGCTCTGACCTCTTTGTCCTTTAGTTCTGCTAAGACATTCCCTCAGCTGGCAAAGTTAAAAGGATTCTTGACATTCTGCGCTACCACCATCGCAAACCTCCTAGTACTCCAAGTCGGCTCCTTTTGCAGTTTGACCAAAATAAAATAGGTCTGTAGGAAGAGAGGACGTTTACCAGTTTGTTTCCTTTTTTAACAATACAAGAGTGGCGTTTTTTCACTATTTTAAGAATATTACTTTTATACTAGTGTGCTTAAAGCTTTTCTTCGCACAATCACTTCACGGACCGCTGGCATTTCGTCCGGGCCCGACGCCTAGTTGCTCTGAGTTCTTCCTTTGCGAAGGCAGCGATTTCTGAGTTTTGATATATTATATATTCTATGTCTAGTGAAAGGGAAATGCACTAGAAACAGAAGTCAATTATAGTCAATCGAAATCAATTATAGTTAGTATCTATCTACTATGTATTCATATTCCAGATTATGGAGTTCGCCAACATTTTTTGGAAGGAAAAAAATTGATCAGGTAACAGGTTCACGACATACAGGCTCACAGAATTATTGGCACAGTCCTATGTTAGCAATGTAATTTGTACCTTTTCAAGACAAACTTTTGTTGCAAATTTCGGTTGTATCTCAAAAACGGTGCGACAAAATAAAAAACTGAATAAGAATTTTTTCTTGTAAATTTCATTCCCTACATTTTTCAATTTTGTCGCACCGTTTTTGAGATACAGCTGAAGTTATTTTTTGCAGTTTACAGAGTTTTGTTTAAGTCGCTGTCAGTTAGATATGCTGCGACACAATAAAAAAATTTATGTAAACAAAATTGAGGGCAATGAAATTTGCAACAAAAAATGTCTAAAAAGTTTTACTGTAAAATTGATTGTTGTGTCAAAATTATATAAATAAAATAGTCTTCAAAAGGTACAAATTACATAATTCTGTGAGCCAATGTAAAATGACAAATTTTTCGTGAATACCACACATTGAAAGCCGCCAGTAAAACAAATAGAAGCTGCAATGTTTTTTTATATAAAGATCAAATTTCAAAATATAAGGTGACAGAGCCCCTTAGGGTGGGCATATCAATGTACGTCACTGGTTTTACAATTTATTGTACTAATACTGGATCTCAAAATACCTTTTTAATTCAACATAGCCATCAGATTTACAATTTGTATGGAAAAACAAAATTTAAGTCTCGAATTCACCCCGCAATCAACCATGAAATGAGACAACTGACAGTTTGTTCTCGTTCTGACGCAATCTTATTGGCCCGGCGCTGTGATCACGAACAAAAAATTGGAGGTTCAAATATTCAAACAGCTGGTCCAACCAACCGTCGAACGCGGGGTTTAGTTGTGTAACGTTCGCTTTTGTAGTTAGCAGCTTCGATTTTGTTTTATAAAATTTTGTGTTAAGTTTTGTGTTCTTTTTATTATTTGTTGAAAATGTCATTCCCCCGAGCTAAAATCCATCGTTTCAACGAAAGCTTCAGTAAGTTTTAGTTTAAAAAATTAAATTTTGTTAAAATGAAGCCCCCGAATTCGCCCGCCAATAACTTTTATTCAATCGCTATAGTTTGGAATATAAAATATATTTCGATTTTTTGAGGTGTTGTGTGGCCAGCTTGATAAAGATAAGCATTTTATTATTTGCTAAAATAATTAAACTAAAAGTAACCTGTACCTCCTTTTGTTTTCCCTTATGTTTTTTATATCTGCTTGTAGCAGATGCTTTTGTAAAGGTAGATTAGTTTGAAAATTTTTAGTTAATTTATTAACAACTATTTCAATTTTCTGAACCTTATTGTTTTATCATTTGCAGATGCTACACCTTCACCGGCTGATTATAATGTTGCATCAAAAACTCACGTAGCAGGCGCCGTGATATCTAAAACTGACAGATTTGTTGATCGAAGTCCTGCATCATCCGAACATAGCTCACACGTTTCGAGTGTTCCAAGTGTTTTTCGTACGGTAAGTCGTTTAATTTACTTAGAAGACTTCCACCACATGCTAATCAATTTGTTTACTTAAAATTTTACCTGGTGTTATCAGTTTGAAAAAGCGGAAGTACCTAATAACATTTTCATGCTGGCCTAATAAAAAACCTATGCAAATGTGCTTATCTTTATATTTGAAGGGAATCAGTCAACTATAACCAAGAAAGGTCTAGCGTGACGCCCTTACTTTTTAAGTTAAAGTTAAGAATAACACAAGCTGTTTAACTGGGTTAAAATTTTAATTTTTGAAGGTACAAAAGTACACATGTCAGGTTTTTCTAAATTTACAGATCTTTGTCTATATTTCTTCCATCTGCCAGTATAATTATCTTAGATTTGCTTGAAGAAACAGCATTTGAAAGGTTAATTTCTAAATGCAGTAAAACTCTAATTATCCAAGCTTGGATTATACGAAATTTTTATAAAAACTACACTATAACACACTAGTACACTACTCCGGTAGAGATTATTAGGATTTATATTTATTTTTACGAGATTTTTAAAAGAATTCCTCATTGTTCCTCCTGTATTGCATTCAGCTTTCCTTTCGAAAAAGTTAAAAATACAAAAATAGGTCTATGTAGTATTCCTAAGATTACCTAGGATTTGCTACACTTCCTTGGATTTTCTATTCAATTACCCCAGATTTCTTCCGATTTCCCTTCACTTGTACACCAGATTTCCCCTGCGATTCTCCTCTCGATTGCACCTGAGATGAGATGATTGAGCTATGTGCAAAAATTTTAAAAATATTAAAATAGGGTCAAATGGATCACGTTTGATACTAGCAATAGAACTACAAAGTTGTTCATACATTTGTAGATAATTGAGTCTAGTTTCACTTAATCTATAAACCAGTTTTGCGTCAGATGAACAGAAATAAAACTACATACCTATTGTATCGAAAATTGAAAAAATCGAGAAAATTTGAAGGGCTATATCTTAGATAAGTACTAGATAGACCAGAGAAATAAATTTTTACACTCTTGCGCAGAATTTTTCCTACTTTAATTTTGATATTATAGGATGTCCATTATTTAATTTAATAAAATAGGAAGAAAAAACTTTTTGTTTTTTTAAATCGGTGGGTTTTGGGGGGCATGGAATGCACTCGTAATTTGTTGATCCAATAACTTGACTATGGATTACAATTTAACACATTTGATGGTGCCCCAGACCCCCCGGTTTGAGAAAAAAAAGTTTGTTTGTTTTGTATCTCCCAAATTTTCAGTGCATATTGCTGAGACCTGTAAATGTAGTTTTTGTTTCTGAAAAAGTGGAATTTCCATATTCCATCAAGTTAATAAAAAAATATGCGCACGAACTTTCTGTGTCTGATTGTAAATATTTTTTTATGAGAAACTAGAAAAATTTACCAAGTTAAACAAAAGTAAAAAAATTTTTATTAAATAAAGATTAAAGAATTATTAGTTTTTCCCTCCCCCCTAGATACGAAAATAACATGCATATAAAAAATTAACTTCTCGAACCAGGGGGTCTGGGAGGCATGGAATGCCCTCCAGTACATCAGCAGTTTATCATAATTAAACATATTTGTAGTTAAACTTACTACAATTAATAATTAATTGATAATTAAAGATTAATTTAAGAATTAAATGTTATTTTTGAGATTATATAATACCTATGTACTTCTTCGATAAATATTATTGAATTTGAATATTATAAATACATCGAAGAAGTACATACATAATTTCAGAAATAAATTCAACTTCGTAAAACAATCCCATTTAATTAAATGTTAGTTTTTACATTAAACATCAAACTTTCAAAACGCTATATCTCAAAACAATGTTTTTGTCAGTTACCTGGTTAATTTAGGACCTTCTTTCTGATGCTAAAATAAAGGGTTTACACAAAATAAATTTGAAGAATTATTTTAAGAGATGCTGATCGGTTAACGCAGAAGATCGGATAATCGGAGATTTACTGTACAACTATAAATTAAATGGTTCAAGCATAACCAGATAGAACTTAATCTAGAAAACCCAAGGTTTGTGACGCGATGCCTTTTTTCTGTTCTAAAGTCTAATATCTATAGCAAGTGACAACATAAATAAATTTATCGAGAGGGTAGTCGTTGGGGAAATTTGGTGTACTAGGTAAAGGAAATTTTAAGAATACTATGAATGAGTTTTTTTTTGCTTCTTCTAAAGGTAATCCAGGAGGAAATTTTAAAAATCCAAAAATTTCTAGTCTTCAAGACTACAGCGCGGATGATTTCAAAAATACCGAACTATACTTGTTAGATTTATAGTTTCATTTGTGGTGAGCAAATCTAAATAATCTAAATTCCAAATTAAGGTTCTTTATTTTGAGAATATAATATGAAAGAAGCACTCAGAATTGGAACACCGTCGAGTTTTCTGGTAAAACTGGATAATTTTTCTAAATTTACTCTATCTTTTTCATGAGAAAGGGGTTCACTGACTTGAAAGGTAAATAGCTTATTAATTTTATAAAAAAAAGTACAGAAAGTAAAACCATTTTTTTCTTCATTGTACAGCCAAACATTTTAGGGGATTTTATCCTTTGTACCATCTACCCTATTATTCCATGTTTTATTGTAGGAATTTCAAACAAGGGTGGGAATTTCTTTACATGTGACTGACGTAATAAAGTAATTTGAAACCGGCAATATCAAAATATATTTTCCTTCTTTTACTTTAATTGTATGCAAAACACGTAACATAAAATGTTTTTCTTTGCAGCCAAATATTCCCCGAAAATTAA
This sequence comes from Cantharis flavilabris, assembly GCA_949152465.1. NCBI lineage: Eukaryota > Metazoa > Arthropoda > Insecta > Coleoptera > Cantharidae > Cantharis > Cantharis flavilabris. Next base: position 9,503,472 of record OX424438.1, read on the forward strand.
AAGTTCAAGCTTCGTCTGCAGAATCTAAAGTAAAACTTTTTCGTAATTCGGTCGATATAAAAGAACAACTAAAAGAAAAATCGGTCGAATGTAGTAACAAGGATCAAACCATTCGAGAATTTGTCGACCAAATTGAAGATTACAAGCAATCGCTTAACGCCGTCAAATTGGAACTAGATCAGATCAAAAAAAATAATCAGTTACTACAAGATGAATTGCAAAAAAGCGAAATAGAAAAAACCACATCTTTGGATTTTGTCGAAGAAAAACATAAAAAATACGTGGATTGCTTGCGAGAAAAATTAATATCGCTTTCTGCAACGATGGAAAAACTACGAGCCCAGTACGAAGAACTAAAGGAAAAAAATAAGAACGACCTGAGAGGGTTCCTAAACGAACTGGACTGTTTGCAAAAGATCAATGGCGATCTTCTTCATATGTACGAGCAAAAGTTAAGTTTGATCGAAAAGGAATTGAGCATCAAAGATTTGAAATTGGAAAAGCTTCAACAAGAATTCGATAGTTTACAGGAAAATTATGAACACGATTTGAACGAATTGAAAATCGAACACGAGTTTAAGTTAGAGGAAAATTTACAAGTAGTCGAATTCAGTCGTAAAGAATTGGCTAAGTGTAAGCGAGAGTTTGAATTGGAGAAACAACAAATTTCCGATGATAGCAAAGCCAAGATCGATCAGTTGACTGAAAATTATAAGGATGCAAGCTTGTTGGCCGAAATGCAAATGGAGGCGAGATGCAGGGATATCGAAGAAAATTGGCGTTTGAAGTTGGCCGATAGAACACGTGAAAATAATGCGATTCTGAAAGAGTGCCAAGATATAGCAGAGTATAATATAATACAATGCGAGCTGGAAAAAAATCGCGCTCTATCGCAGTTGGGAGATGTTAAAACGAAGTGCGAGGAGTTGGAAAAGACAAACGTCATATTGAACGACACTCTTTTGAGTTCTGTAGGTGAATTGAATGTGTTAAAAGAACAGCAAGGTGCGTTAAACGCCAATATGGCGCAAGTATTAAAAGACAAACACTTGTATGAAATGACAATCAATAAGACGCACAAAACTGTCGAAGCCTTAAAGCAACGGCTCATGAAATCGGACAAGGATGTCGAACAGTTGAAGGCCGAATTGGATGCTACCGAGACTTCAAAACTCGAATATGAAGGTAAATGTAATGAAATGATGTACGAATTGGAAATTGTTTGTGGATTGTGCGATGATAAAGAGGAACAGAATTGCTTGGCGTTACAATTGTGTCAACAGAGAGTAGCCGAACTTGAACAGGAACTCCGAGATAAGGTGAGTGAGAGACAATGTATTAATTTTTGAGTGTTTGAAATACTATTGCCGGGTGCTTTTGATGACATTCTTAACGCTTTTTTTTGTATATACAGGTGGAGAGTTACAAAATGGAAGCTTCTAAAGAAGTCGGCATTGCTAGAAATAAATTAGAGAGTACTCAAACCAATTTAAATGAAGCAATGGAACAGCTAAGAAATCAGCAGAAATTTATTGCTGAATTTCAAGATTTAAAATCAAAACTGAAATTTGATGAACTTTTGTCTGATAAGTACACAAATCTTGATCATAAGTACAATGCATTATTAAATGAGTTTAATTTGCTGAAGATTGAAAATGAGGATTTAAAACGGAAGGTAATTTTATGTCCTAAAATTATGTCATAAATTGAATTTTGTTTTTTTATTTAGAATGAATTACAAGACTTACTCATTGGACCGTTCCGTAAACAATTGGAAGCTTACGACATGGAAAACAAGGCACTCATGAATGAGAAGCAAGGTGCGGAGAGGGAAGCCAAAGAAATGGGATTGAAGTACGCCGAACTGCTGGGACATCAAAATCAAAAACAGAAAATCAAACATTTGACAGATCTTAAAAAGAAAAACTACGAATTGCTGGAGGTATTTAATTTATTTTACTACATTTAGAATGTAAGATAAAGGTCTTGTGACATCTTGCAGGGAAAACTGGAATTAGAAAAAATGGTCCGTAAGCAAACCAGGACAATAGAATGTCTGAGACAAGAATTGAGCATTAAATCGCCCAAACTGATGCGACAACAAGCATTGGAAAATAAAGAAAATGTCAAGAGTCCGAATTGCAATCGTAGCTTACTTAATATTTATAGTCCCGGCGGCGGACCTCTGAGAGAAAGGAACTAAAATTGTAAATTTTTGTTCAATCATTTTAAAAGTCTGATATTTAAATTTTATATTTTGTAAGACTTTTGTTAGTCATAATTTGGATTCATAGAATCTTTGTTGTAAATATACAAACATTACCAAAGGCAGCTTGATGTAATTTGCGTGAATTTTGTAGAGAATTTTTGTGTGTGAAGTTCTTAATAGTTCTCAATTTTTTTACTTAACTTAAATGATAGTGTGTAAATTATTATAAAATAAATATTTTTAAAATGCCATGTAACTGCCAAATATACTTTTTAAGTTGTAGGTTAAATTTTAATTTTTATAGACATAAGTTTTATAGTTTGAAAATTAAAATTGTTTTATGAATTTAAAATAGTTTTTATCCTCGAATCCTATTTTGAAATTATTTTGATTTCTGTGGGGGCGTCGAAGTTCAATTTTTGTATGGATTGTGTTTTTTTTTATGTTTAGCTTATGAGGAGTCAAATTTTTTACTGTAATTATCTCGTTTTTACTTGGCAAAAATCTGATTTTTTTGTTCTTTATATAAGTTGCCTACATATAATATGTAACATATATCGTCATATTAGACGTGAAAAGATCTAACTCACAAAAATTGGTAAATTGAGTTATCTACATTCCATCAATCAAAAAATAATGAAGAATATAGTGGTGAAGAAAGCTAAATGATTTTATTTTTCTTAAATCGGCAAATAAACAATTAAGATGTAAACAACACATTGTTTTAGATAGCAATTTAAAATTCATTTTGCTAATTATCTCTAAATAGCAAATGTGTGGCTTAGAACTCTTCACGTCTAATACGACGATATGTACAGCAATTAGTTCAAAAATCATAATTTTCTATTTAATATTAGGCGAGATGAAATTAAACTCAAAAACAGAAATTTTTTTCTTCTATTTGATGTTCGACATCACAAGATGTTAGGAGATTATGGAAAAGGATAAAGGGCTCTTCACACTATGCAATTTATCTTAGGATTTCTCGTACGATTTTTCTTAGAAATGCTCTCCCGGGTTTACCTTTTGGGGTTATGCTGATTTTTGGTTTACACTATGCGTTTGCTTACAAGTACGGATAATCACGATCTAATACACGTAAAGCATGATCGAATATTATGGTTTTTTTAGTCAACTCATACGAGAAATCCTGGGATAAATAGCATAGTGTGAAGGGCCCTTAAAAGGGAAGTGAAATTATTGAATTGGATTATAGTAAGCAAATTTTTAAAATATTCAATTTCGATTTAATATAGACACATTACCGATTTATTTGAAAATTGTATGTTATCTTAAAATCATTTCAGAGACTGCTATGAGGAACCAAATGAATTACAAGAATTAGAGCGTTTATATGAAATTGCTTGGCTTTCTATTTGACGAATTTCTGCCTGTTGTATTAGAGTACACAATTCTAATTTAATCTTGGCCTGATCTAATGCTGGCAATCGCTTGGCTTGTTGAGACATGCTCAAATAAAACATGTCTGATTCATCAATTTCATTGTATCTAGTTTGGTTATATTCAAATTTTGATTTACAGTACTCTGCATTTGTTTTCTTTATCTGTACCATTTCATCTGCGGGAGATTCTTTGAACTCGTGGCGCCTTTTCGAGGAGAACTGAAGTAGTACTTCAGGTTCAAAAACACTTTCTTCATCACTTGGCCGATACTTTTCAGGTTCATCATCTTCGTTTCCCACATTTGAGGTGTTTTCCTCGAAACCTAGCGAATCTCGTGAACTTTCCTCCAGATTAGTTTGGCTACTGTAATAATTACGAAACAATAATAATGTTTGTATGAAATTCATACATTATACTATTTACTTTTTTTTATATAAAAATGGCTGAAGAAATGACATTTGCTGTTCATATTTCCAAGGGCTAATTTTTTTCGCTGGTTGGCCATTTTTTTTTAAACGGCGCCTTTTGAGTGCATTTATGTAGCTATTCCTTAGTTTTGTCCAAGCCTCTTTTAAAAGAGATGCTAAAATATCATATATTTAATAAAAAAATACAATGTACAATCATGGTAAATGAAGCAAAAAAAATATTTAATTCATTACAGATTATCGAGAGCAAAGCAACTCGAAAATGCCTTTGGGATTCTATTGTTTGCAAGAAAAACAAAAGAAATCAAAATTTTTTACATTTTTTCTTCCATGATTCTCGATGATCAAGATTTAGTTTGTTAAGCGAATGAATTATTCTCTCACTTGCATCGATTCGATCACAAAGAGGAAGTAAAAGCCGAGAACTTCTTTTCATTGTTATACGTGGATACATGTTTAAAAGAAAGCTCTAATTTTATTGAACCAAGTTATTCTTTCAAAATAAATAATTTTACTTTTGCTTATACCTGACATTTTCATTTCCTTCCCGATTTCTTTCCAAGCCTTATTCCGCATATTGTGATCACGGTAAGATAAACAATTTGTATCGTAGAGTAAGTTATAATTTCGTATTTTTTCTATTAATAATCGCTCATCCATTGTGCATTTAAAACAATTTCACCAGTGAGACAGACTTCAATAATAATATTAATGTAGATATTATATTTAGGTTAGGTTATCATTCAGAGAAGAGTACGATACGGTTAACCTCAAAATATTTTTAAGTTATAACTTATAAACAACACGAAATGATGTCTCTCATCTTGAATAAATTGAAAAATAGTGTTCCGCGGGTCACCCGAAGTTTATCCGCTGCTTACTCTACATCAAACGACGAAATTTCACCAATACTGACAAACCGCAATCCGAGAAATTTGGAGCGGTTACGAATAGGATACAAACCGGATGGATATTATGTCGACAAGCCTGGAAAGTTATTTTGGCACAAGTAAGGTTGTGAATTTTTTTAAACTGTAGTTTTAACTTGAATTCTTTTTACAGGCTCATTCTTACGGAATCGTCTCGATACGTTACAGCATCTCTTGTTCATTTCGAAAATGGCGAAGTCTTGAAAGTCAGCACAAGAGAATGGGCTTTCCGAAAGCAGTTGTACAAGACGACCGATACAACTGCTTATATTAATTTGGCTAGGGTGAGTGAGTCCATCAATTTTACCTTGCAATATAAAAATTTAAAAGTTTGTAGGTGTTTGCACAAAGATGTATGGAAAGTGGTTTAACCGAATTTTTATGCGATTTAGAAGCACCAAACGAAGATGGAAAAATATTCCACTTTTTAAAGACTCTTCGTGAAAGTGGTCTTTGTCTAACCGAACCCGAACAATACAAAACTGTATTGCCGTGGACAAGGGAACGGCCCGAAAAACCTTGGGATGTCACCGAATAAACTTAAATAATATTACTGTTAGCTTATTTATTTACAATAATCAAGTTGCTACATTAAACTATTTTATTTCAATTGTTTAGTTCTCATAGGTGTGTTTGATGTGTTTCCATAGTTTCTACAAAATAAAAACAAAAGTTTAGTTTTGCAAGACGAAGAAGAGGCGAGAAACTTACCCCTTCGTTTAATTTTTCAAATAAACTTTGGGCTCCGAAGTCGACGGTTCGTTCGAAGAAGAATACTCCTACGACCGTTGCTAGAGCAAACGTGGAGGTTCGTTTGAAAATTGTGTTGTTAAGAAACGTCGCTAATCCGCTCATTTTGGGAAGATTTTTACAATTTTAATGGAAAATCAAAAAATAGTACCACAAAGTGTGACGTAATGTTCACCAACAGACGGCAAGGTGAAGTTATGCAGTACTTAATTTTGGTGGTTTACGTTACCAACTTTGCTTTATCAAGAATTTAATCTTTTAAAGCTGCTCATATGCGCAAAAATTTATTTAAAATTTGTCCAGTATTATAAAACTAACTTTTTTTTGTCTTTTGTGCACTTAACACTTATTTTGCAAAACCTAATTAATAAAAAGATACTTACAATTTTACGAGAACATCCGATGTATTCATTTCCAGTGAAGCTAACTAGCAGCTAACAAATTTGTTGTTGATATTTTATTTAATTTTATAATAATAATTAAGCTAAAACCGCTAAAACGTCAAATTTAATTGTCATACTTTATTATAACCAAGAAATAAGAAAGTCACTAATCACTACGCAACCAAACTTTTGTTTCGAAGAAGCAGAATTGTGCGTGTATGGACCACATAATATCAGCTGTCATTCTGTAATGCGCATACGAATGTGCGATGTTCACGTCAAATAAACAGTGTCAATTAGATAATTCTAGCGTAATTTATTTGAAGATGAAAAATTATTAATTGACGAATATTAAAATGTAAAAATAATATATTAGTGCAATAAAATGGGTGCTAAAGACTCGAAGCGTTCGTGTTTGAGTTACGAGGATGCCGTGAAGCGCAGTAAGTCGCCTTTTTATTAAGAAATTCTTCAACCTAACCTTTTTGACATTTGTTTTTACATCATGTGATTTAATCCGATGTAAATATTTAGAACCTTCGCCCTTTAACTTTTTTCTTAATTTTTAATACGTTCTAAATCGGCAGCTTAGTTTATGATTTTGCTCGAAACCTTAGTTGCTATCGATTTTTTTCTATCTAATTAGTCCTCTTTAATTTTTAATCTTAATCAGATCGCTTTAATAAATCGAAATTATGTCATTAATTATGTCATGTTTTCATTCAAGTGTCTGATGTGGAATTCAAACGAGTTTGCGAGGCTTTCAAGAGATTAAGCGGCGGCAATCAGTTGCTGAGTCGGTACGTTTTTACACAAAACGTACTTGGGGATGGAGTTCCTGTCACAATAGCCGACTGGCTTTATGTAGCTTGCGGTGGCAGTCCGAGAGGAATTGCACTCAGAGATTTAATATGCGGTTTGGTGCTGCTAACCAAAGGAACGCTTGAAGAAAAAATCAAGTTTTTATGGACTTTATATTCAAACGATGCGGGAGCCTACATTTCGCGGGCCGATTTTCAGTCCGCCTTACAAATTGAAGGCACCTTACCTGCCAACCTCAATAGACCAAATATTTGGTGGGACCGCACCATAATTTCTTTATTCGGAGTTGGACAAGATCGGGTGGGTTTTGATCACTTTCGTGCGTGGATCCAATATAACAAAGAGGCCACCGTTTTATCCAAGTGGTTGTTGACTCATTCCTGCGTCACTCTGAGTTCTGAACTGGAAACTCCCACGTTTTACCAGACCCTCGCCGGCGTAACGCATTTAGAAGAACAAGATATTTGTGAACTGGAAAAGTGCTTTTGGTCGTTATCCAGTACCTCGCCATGCGGACAGCTCGATCTAGCTTGTATTGCTACTTTAGTGAGTCCACCGGTGCCCACCAGTGCTTGTTCGGGGTAACACCTAATAATTTTTGTTATTTCAAACTTTCATTTGTTTTATTTTAGGTTATTTATGGCTTTGGACGTAAATGGAGACGGACATGTCGATTTTAAAGAAATGTGCTGCGGTATATCGGCGGCCTGTCGTGGTCCAACGGCCGAACGCATAAAATTCTGTTTTAAAATTTTTGACGCCGATCGTGACGGATACTTAAATTTCAAAGAGTTACAGCACATGATCGACGTGCTCTTATTTATAGCGAGAGAAAATAAAATGAAACCGGAGAATTCGAAATGGACTTTTACCACCTTGGAAAGAAGCAACAGTATCTTTCATAAACGGCCAAGCGAGCCCAACGAAAACGGACTAGATATACAAGTGAAAGCTCCCTTGGCTAAACACGAACCCTTATTTCATGAGGAAGACTTCAACATTGCAGACGAATCTTGCAGAAAGTTGGTGGAAAATTTAAAACTTCGATTAAATGCAAGTGGCAGTTTGAGCCAGGAAGAATTCTTAATTTGGGGCGTCGATGACAACAGCATGATTGTACCCTTGTTACAGTTACTGTTTGAAGTGTGTCACGTTTCGTTGGGACTTAAACCTCACTGTAGGCACCACGAGTATGAAATTGGTAAGTTTTTTTTCAATTATTAGAAATGTACTACATACATTGCATTGTTAAAAGAATTAAGTCAAGATAAACACGTCACGGTAAACAATAAATGTTTACCAATCGAAATTCATATTCAAATATTTTCTTGTTTGCGTAATAAACACAGAACAATGGTTAAATTTTTCAATGCTAAATAAAATATTTAAGATTCCAGTTTTTGAATCAAGAGGAATATTAGCATTATATTTATTTATACGAAAATATGAAATTTGGCATATTTATCTAAACATAAATAAATACAAGAAATCGGCGAGAATTTGATGTTTTACTCAATATAAATTATTATTAAATTAATTTGAATAAATTGATGGTAATTTATCTAGACAAATGTAGCAATTTCAATAACAAATTAAGATTGTTGCAAATCAGCACAAAAATAACTCAAATTTTTGCTCGTGTATGTTTCACTGATTTGGGTTAATAGTTCTGTGACCTAATTTATCATCTTGTTTGTATTTTCTTTTTATATCGTTTGACTTATTTACTCTTCGCTTTCTGTACTAATTGTTTTTCTGTGAAGAAAAATTCATTTTCATTTCTCAAAATAAATTAGGATAATTTTTTATTTTTGTTCTTGATCCGATCACAGACACGGTGGATAGGAACAGCAGATTCCCAACGACTTGCGTAACATATTTTTGTGCTAGATAATTTGCTAAGAGAACTCTTCTTTGCTTCCTATGGTTTGAACCTAAATAATAGTTTTTAATATACGTGATGACATCTTGAACACATCCCACAAACATAAGCCAATTAATGAAACTGAGTAACATTATTTATATTATTCTTTTAACTGCATGAAAATCGGGAAGCCACTTATTGCTATAAGTTTACTCTCCCTCTCCCAATCGATAAGTTTACTCCGACTATTACGTTGATCAGGAGTTAACGATACCTCGAGAATAAATCTTCGTGCTTGGCTTATTATAGATTTTCTTAAATAAATAATAATATTATATTATTATAGTAGTAAATAAATAATGAATTTTTGCAGGAAATATTATCTTTTATGATGAAATTATCGTAAAATATGACATATTTATTGAGAATAAATCTATTTTTACTTGATCACCAAAAATAAGCAAGTATTGCGCTTAGCGTATATGTGTGCTGGTCTGTTTGTGTTTCTTTGCAGCTCAAAATACTGAATCCATTTTGACATGACATTTGCTCATGAACAGCTCTTTTATTCGTGAATATTATAAGTTACTGCCGATTTACATTTAACTTGTGTATCTCGTTTGTCTATTCATGTGCGTCACTTTTTAGTTACCCACTAGGTAATACTGTTTACAAATCATAATATAAGAATCTAGAAGGTAAAAGTGAACTTGCTTAAAAAAATAGAAAAGAAAACTTAATTTACTTAAAAGAAAGAAAGCATTTGTACAAACTAGCTTTTATATTCCAAATTTCGATTTTATTTATAGAAGTTCTACTGATACGTGAGCTACATTGCTACGATCTCAAGTCCAAGATCCAGTGTATCTGTATACTACTGATGAATGATTAGGTATCTATGAATTTTCATCGTAGTTACCATAGATCTATCCAAATGTTTGATGAGATGACCTTGGTTACTTATTCTACCAGGGATTTCAGCACGACTTTGATGTGCATTTGATTTTCAGACCATAAAATCATAGATACAATTCCTGGTTGAAATTTCATTAGGAGGCTGAATTAAATGATTTAACTTTTTTTTTTCGTTTTCTGTCTTTCATTATTTGCCTTTTCAACTCTACTCTCGTTCGCTAAATTTTCTTTTGCGGAAGGGCTTGGGAGAGGTTCAAGAGGTTTCTTCCTTTACGCATATTTAAATGCTTCCTGGAAAGGTGTAACCTTCTTACAGTACTTAAAACCATTAATTTTATTTTAAATATGACTTGAAAACTATCGAGTTATTTTAATGAATAATATTATGAAATTGGCTATTATTAAATTATTTGCATCAAAAGTCCATAATCATATTATGTTAACAATTATAAAGATATTAATATTTTTATTGAAATAAAATGGTTTTATTACATTTGACGTCGATATAAAGAAAAAATCAATGATATGGACGCGTTTTTCAAGTCTTTTAATGATGAAAATGGGTTAATAATATACAATTATTTATTAATTTATAAGTAGAGAAAATAAAAATTGTAAATGTAAATAATTACCTGACTGCGCAACGCAAGGAGGGTTATGTGTTATGTGTTTATCAATCTGCCACATCAACTATTAAAAACAAGGTTACAGGCATTCCCCAATCTGGTTTTAGCAGCCATGGCGTCTAAATGTTGAACCTTCCTCTATAAAAAAGTTGAAAGTTGAATTATCCTGTCCAGCAATGAATAGGGAGGCTAAGAAGAGAGTAGCGGAAGCTCCTCAGAGGAGGCAAGAGAGGCTTAACCTCCCCTGAAATTCAGAACTATTAATAATTAAACTATCAAAATTTTCAAAAGAGTAAAAAAAGTAAAAATGTAAATTTTTGATTGTGACACAACATTTGTCCAAGTAACACGTGGCTACCGCAAAAGTATCATCCTCAGCATAGCACTTACATACAAATGACACATGGACCGCATGGTTTTAGTGTACTATTGATGATTTTGAAAAACTTTGATTACACAGATTAAACCGTAGGTGAATATGCAAGAAAAGATTAGAAGCCCTGGGGGTATTTTATACCCCCTAGACCCTCCGGTTTCAAACACATACTACAATGTAACTTTATTTGAAATAAAGATTGTTGTTATTATTATTATCCATAATCTGTGATCAACATTATTAAATAGTAGGTACCTTTCACTTGAATAATAAGATAAATTTTTGTACATCGCATTTTCATTATCCCTTCACTCTTCACTTGAAACCGAAGAAATTTCGTTAAAATCCAACAAAATAGAAAATTCAAGAAAATTAAGAAATCTTAGGAATACAACTTTATTTTTTCCTTTTTTCCTTTTACATTGATAGCTTACACCCTCAAAAACAGATGTGAAAATTGCAAATTTATTTTCAGTACAGGCTGATTATTACCTGTAACGTTGGCATTAGTAAAATTACAACTATGTCTTTTGGATAATAATCAATTGTGCAATTGTGTGCAATTACCACATCTACCACGTATGGAAAGCCGCTATTGGGATGGATTACACTTTTACACTGTACACGTGCCACCACTGGAAGAGAGAAGGCTATCTACTAAATGATTGAGTTAAGAAACTTCTTTATTATGGATTGTTTGATTTCCGAACAGAAACATTTATTCCTGCATTTGCGGAAGCTACAGCCACATCATAGGAAATATACTTTTTAAATGATTTTAATCTTATATCTTAATTAGTAAACAACAATCTTATGGATATGATAATATTCAAAGATTGCTCAGGGGCATCCTTTATACATTAATTTTTTAACGGCCAAAAACTTGATGTCATAGAAAATTGTTGCGATAGTAATTCATAGACAAAGACTTGAGCAAGAAAAAAGTGACTGATAAGTTCATTATATTGATGAGTCGGTGAGGACTTGCATACTTGCTTAACCTGGCTTAATGGCTTCACCTGTAAGATGTGTCATCGTCTTCAGCCTTTCCTATCTACTGCAAGACCTGTAACCCGATTTTAATATTTAATAATGGCAATCATCAACCCAGGGAAACTGACTGCTTTACGTGCTTTTGAAGTAGGAGCCTTACCGTGGACAGTTTTTTGCCTAATTTCCTAAACTAAGCTAACGCTCGTCTTCTGGATATCTTACACTTAAATTAAAAAATTTAATTACGATTACGCTTTTGTTGTTTTATAAATAATTTTTTTTTTGAATTTAGTGATGGGATGGCTGACTAGAGAAGAATCAAGAGGTTATCGCGTCGGTCAGTTTTGGTATTTAATTTCTTCGGATTGGTGGCAAACATGGATATCTTATACGACCGCTTCTCGTTCAAACTACGATCACTGCACTTGTAGATTGGAACACCGCGTTGCCGTCGAAGAGGGTATAGTGTGCGACGAAAGTTTTACTAACAGCATAACAGATTACACTTCTTCACATTCTAACGAATTTACTTCGAACAGCACGGATTCAATGGGCGACTTGCTGAGCAGAGGCGATAGTTGTAGTATTGCATCGAGTTCTGGCGTGTCGAGTAGTTCTGGTAGCGGCTCAAAACGAAATCAAGGTGTTCCAGGTCCTATAGATAACACCAATTTAGTTGGCGAACCTTTGTTTCAAGTGGGAACTTTAACCGGTGAAGGTAGGTCGTTACAAGATTTTTTTATATTTTAGTTATTAATAATTTTTCAACGCAGGTGGTCGTTTAAAAAGGGACACTCCTTTAGTCCAACATCGAGATTTTGTGCTGGTGCCAGATTCGCTTTGGAAAGCGTTGGCGCTGTGGTACGGTGGCCCCTTACCTCTTCCACGGCAAGTCATTTTACCACCCGGTAGTCGCGAAGTCGAACTGGAACTTTACCCCTTAAATTTGCGTATTTTAAGACACCAAACACAACAGACCAGCATGACGAATAATACATGGACAAGTGTCGTTGGAGGATACGGAGCGGCGGCTTTAACAACGGCTGGTATCACCACCACACCGGTCACGTCCTCCAGACGTTACTTAGCTCACACTGCCGCATTTAGTCGTTTGGCCAATATCAGACAGGTTATAGAATTTTTGGCGTCTCGTTTAGGCTTACGATTTGAAGACGTGAGACTATGGCACGTCAAAGATGCAGCAACTATTTTGTTGGACGAAGAAATTATGACTTTGCAAGATTTGGGAATTTTAGATAGCGATCAATTGTTGTTGGAAGTGCGAAATAAGGATTTGACGTGGCCGGAAGAATTGGGTGCACTTGCGTCTGGCGCTAGTGGGAATCATGGCACCGATAGACGAGCTACAATCACTTTACCACCCGGTAACTTTAAATAGGACAAATTTTAAACTCTTACTAACGCAAATTTTTAGGCGCTACTGGTTTACACAATTTGGGCAACACTTGTTTCATGAATGCAGCTTTACAAGCTGTTTCCAATACTCGACCTCTCACTCAGTATTTTCAACGGGATCAACAATTGTGCGAACTCAATTCGTCCAATCCTCTCGGTACCAGAGGTCAAGTTGCACGTAGGTACGCGGAGTTGTGTCGAGAATTGTGGGCCGGTTCCACCAGAAGCGTGGCTCCTTTGAAATTACGTTGGTGTGTTACGAAGCATGCGCCACATCTTGGAGGTGGAGGTCAACACGATTCCCAGGTATTTAACTAGTTTTCTTTTAATTTTTTGAAAATTGATTTTTTAATAATTTTGCTTGTAGGAATTATTGGCTTGGCTGCTGGATGCGTTACACGAAGACTTGAATCGAGTTGCCAAAAAGCAGTATACAGAGTTGAGAGATTCTGACGGTCGGCCCGACACAATCGTCGCCGAAGAAGCTTGGAAACAGCATCTCGATAGGGACCATTCCATCATTACCGATTTGTTTTATGGACAACTGAAGAGCAAAGTTACTTGTCAAACGTGTGGACACGAATCGGTTCGTTTTGACGCTTTCAATTTACTAAGTCTGCCATTGCCTATGGAAAGTTTCACTTTATGTGAAGTTCTAGGTAAGTTTTCTAAGCTTGCTATGATGTTAGTTAGAAAACCATATTTTTCAGTGATACGTTTAAACGGCGATACACCTGTAAAATTTGGCCTTCGCTTAAACTCGGAAGCCAAATATTTGGAATTAAAACAGCAACTGTATCAATTATGTAACATTCCACCTGAACATCTTCTCTTAGCAGAGGTTGCCTACTCGCAAATTAGGCAAGTATTGTCGGACGAAACGAAAATTAATCCGGTTGTTGCCACAGAAATTTATGCATACGAATTACCCTATTTCAATGAAAACACTGGCAGCAGTATCAACTTAAATAATGAAGGAGGTAAAATTGTAACTAAATTAATGGCTAAATTTATTTTTAAATATTTTGTTTTGAATGTTTAGATTTGGAAACGAAGGAGGTTGAATGTTTTATGTCACAAAGTCCAGAGGTAAGAAGCGGGTCGGCCCTATGCATGCCCAACATTCTTTGCTTTAAGGTATGCACGCGCGCATCGTATCGTAAAATTTACTTTGCCGCCAGCAATACTGTTTTTTAAAAAACTTTTTTGTTAATTGTTTTGCTTACGTAAATTTGTCGGCTTCATTGCTGGATGGCTTAAAGTGATGTAGATTTAGTTAAAAGTCGTTTTGGTTCAAATTAGGCCAGTCGGTAAGGAGAAAAACTAATGCAAATTTAAAAAATTAGAAATCATTTTATCTGCATTGTGGTGGTTAAAAAAATTTCGGTTATAACAAGACGATTAATGATAAAATCATTTCGGATTGCTTGAGTTAGAGTAGCTGCAAAGCTTATTAGAGTATTGTGTGCTGGCCACATTTTGATTTTGTTTAACAGTCAATTTCATAATCTTAACTTTAGTAAAGTGACTTTAAATGAACATTAAAAAATTGGCTTTATATATTTCTTTAAATGTTTTTTTACTCTAAACTCCTTATTGACCGACCTAAAGTGATTATTAAGTGAATTGTTTCTCACGATTTTCTTGTAGAATGCTAAAAAATTAAGTATCTCTGAGCCGCTGAAGAAACCTTCGATCTTGTATCAACATTGTCATTCGCAAGCGAATGCATATGCTAGTAAGTTTTTAAAGTTTCAACATTAAACACTACTAATGGCCCCATTTTCCTTACAGGTAATGCTAAAATTCCCACATACATGATTGCTGTGCATCGCAAGTGTGTACGTCAAGAAACTTATTTTTTGTCGCAACATAAAACGAAGCCCAGCTTGTTTGGCATTCCATTATTATTAGGATGTAGTAGAAATAGTACATGTCAGGGCTTATACGAAGCGGTTTGGAATCAAGTCACTAGATTGCTTAGTCCTTTACCACAAAGTGACCAAACAAATCATGCGACTGATTGGTAATATTAGGTGGCACAAGATAGAGCAATTAATTGATTTTATATTTTTTTTTAGCGACGATTCTTTAGGCTACGAATTTCCTTTTACGCTCAAGGCTGTATTGCAAGGCGGCCAAATATGCGCTTTATGTCATTGGTCCCAATTTTGTCGTGGCTGCAGTTTACCGTGCAGTGATGATTTATTATTTGATATTTGTAATCACGGACAAAATGGCATGTGCATCGCAATCGACTGGGACCCCACCGCTTTACATTTGAGATACCAAAGCAGTCGTGAAAAAGTGAGCAAATTTTTTAAAATTCCCTGTTTTCCTTGCATTTTAAATGGCGAATTTCCGACAAGACAGCATTATACTATAATTATTAAAAATGAAAACTTCTTTTCAGGTGTGGTTGGAACACGAGTCAATAGCAACTTGTAGGAAATTACATACAGAACCAATCGATTTAGATTATTGTTTGAAAGCGTTCACCTCTGAAGAAAGGTTAGAAACGAAATATCACTGTTCAAAGTGTCAAGACAAACAACCGGCGACTAAAAAGTTACAAATTTGGAGACTCCCGCCTATTTTGATTGTCCATTTGAAACGATTTGATTACGTTAACAGCAAGTGGGTGAAAACGCAAAAAGTGGTTAATTTTCCGTTCAAAAATTTTGATCCGACTGCTTATCTTGCTTCGGTACCGCAAGAGACCATCTTGAGGCATCACGAATTATTGCTAAAAAGACAAAAGGTTGACAGTGACGTGCAGTCAGTTTTGGTGAACGGAGTGTGCGAAGAAGACGAATTGCGGGAGAGTAACGATTCCGGAGTTGTTATTAGCAGCGACGACGGAGTGTGCAGCGAAACGAGCCGTTTGGTTGACGATGGCGATTCAAAATCTGTTACGTTTAATTGTACGACGAAAGCCGACAAACCTACGGGGCAAGACAAAAGTTTTAATAAAGTGAGAGAGAGATTAATATCAACCAGTTTGCAAAAAACACCAATTTTGGATGAGAACCTGCACGATTTTCACGAACACAATTTACTCGAAGGGCAGGATATATTTGATTTGAAGTACCAGCTGTACGCCGTCGTGGTACGCACGTAATACACTCGGAACCGAACGTCCCATTAATTTTCTCATATTTGTTTCAGAGTCATTCCGGATTATTAAACGGAGGTCATTACGTTTCCTATGGTTGCAATCCCAACGGACACTGGTACTGCTACAACGACAGTTCGTGCCGCGAAGTTCCCGTAGAATGTCCGACATCGTCGACAGAAACTTTACATTCCGAAACCGCCACCAACAACAACAGCAACGAGTACAAATACGGAGGCAACAAGTATCAATTGAAAATAAGCAAAAGCGCTAACACGACTCCTGTAATAAGACGGAAAAATTACGACGTAACTTCGAAAAGTACCGACGTTGAATCGATCAGTTTGAACGGCGTAAGTGTTAACAAAATTGGTTCGACGAACGGTTTTAATTTAGATGAATCGGAATCGGACTCGAAATCGTTGGCAACGGATAGTTGCGACGATTCAAAATCTTCACTAAATACGTTTAAGTGCACATACAGCGACGTTAAAATACCAAAAATAGATACCAGTAATGCTTACATATTATTTTACGAACGTTCGGGTTTAAATTATAAGCCGTACTTACCCGACGTGGTTATTAACGGCCAAATTGTGCCCGAAGTGGAGCTGGAAGAAAACGAATCGGAACTTCGTAAACAATTATGTTCGATACAGTAATAAATTTGTTGATTATTTGTTAAGTTTATAAATTTGTTTCTTACTTGATATTATTTTTAATTAATGAAAGCTCTTGCCTCTCAACTTTTGTGTAACGCCATACTCAAAACTTGATTATTTTTTGCTTAAACAGAAAATTTGGATACGAACGTTGTTTCAATATGCACTCTGTGATAAAACGAGAGTTTTAGGATCTATTTAAAATGAAATTTGTTAAGGTATTAATAATTTTTAATAATTTATTGTTCTGTTATGTGAAATTGTATTTTTTTTCTTAATTTTTTTGTTAACTACTACCGGTTAGAGTATCTATACGAGACGAAAAGAAAATTATGGATGGGCACCTTGTTAGCACGTAGTGTTGAAGGCCAACGCCGCCACGAAGAAATTTGTATTGTTAAAGATGAATAAGTATTTGTTTTATTATTTGTAAACTTATTATTATTATTACCTAATTATAGTTTTACGCTAGAAAAACGAGATGCCATTGTATGCGTAGATTAATAATTATTGAGCGTTGTATTTTTACATGTTTATATATTTGAAAAAAGGTTTGATGTTAAATAATTTAATTATATCGAAACAGGAAAGTTATAAGTATTTTTAAATTGTAATGATTATGTAATTTTAATTTGAAAAGGTACTTGTACGGTTAATTTTGTTACATGGGTGTTTCGAAACCAAAGAGGAATGCTTTTTGCGGCTCATTGTCTCAATAGGTCAACCAAAATTTAGAACCATGATATTACAACACTTGTAACTGATGTAATATTTTACTAAATTTGTATATTGTACACTCATCTTGCTTTGTTTGTGATTACGAGCGAGACTGTAAATATTATTCCATATTGGTGATTTTTATTTTGCAAATATAAACTTATTTGTACACCTATATGCTACCGTGGTGCCATTTTATTATAAATAAATATGCTTCTGAAATGTTAACTTTTACTATTTTTTATTTCCGAAATCAAATCAAATTACCTAGAATTTACTAAGATTTTCCTTCTGATTTTCACACATTCTCTGCGATTTTTTCAAATCCACCCCTGTTCAATAGAAATTAACGATTAGTTTTACAAAAGCATAGATGTCGCTGGCGAACTTGTTGAAGTGACGTTGATTTTCTTCCGATATAAATTTGACAAATCAAGGGGAGGATTCATTATCAAACTAATTTTAAGTGTTAAAAATTCGCGAAGTGATAAATCATCATCTACAATCCTACACTTACTAAAACTTCCTCCAAGTATCGCCAATTTCTTGCGGTGTTAAAGCATAACCTACAAAAATGACGGATTCCAAATATTTCACCACCACTAAAAAAGGTGAAATTTTTGAATTAAAATCTGAGCTTAATAATGACAAAAAAGAGAAGAAGAAGGAAGCCGTAAAGAAGGTACTAGAATACACAACGAAACGTCCATAATCTTATCTGACTTTTTTACAAGGTTATTGCAAGTATGACAGTTGGAAAGGATGTATCGGCTTTATTTCCCGATGTCGTTAATTGCATGCAAACCGACAATTTGGAATTGAAAAAGCTGGTTTACTTATATTTGATGAATTATGCTAAATCCCAACCCGATATGGCTATTATGGCCGTCAATACTTTCGTCAAAGTTAGTGTTTGCAATTTTAACTGTACGAAGTTTTTTTTATTTATAATTAACATAATTTTAGGATTGTGAAGATCCCAATCCGTTAATTCGTGCTCTAGCGGTCCGTACCATGGGTTGCATTCGAGTCGATAAGATTACTGAATATTTATGTGAACCTTTACGGAAGTGTTTAAAAGATGAAGATCCTTACGTTCGTAAAACTGCCGCCGTTTGCGTCGCCAAACTGTACGATATATCGTCAAGTAAATTGTTTTAAATTTTAAGTTACTAAATTATGACATAATGTTGGTTATAGGTTTGGTTGAAGATCAGGGATTTTTGGATCAATTGAAAGATTTATTAAGTGATTCTAATCCCATGGTGGTGGCAAATGCAGTCGCGGCGTTATCTGAAATTAACGATAGCAGTCCCACTGGTAGTCCTTTAGTGGGTGAGTAAACCTACTACAACCTATGTTTTTTCTTTTTGGTTCAGTTCTGTTGTTTTTCTTTTATAGAATTTAATACAAATACTATTAACAAGCTCTTAACTGCTTTGAACGAATGCACCGAATGGGGTCAAGTGTTTATTTTGGATTCGTTGGCAAATTACAGTCCAAAGGATGAACGTGAAGCTCAAAGCATCTGCGAGCGTATAACACCGCGACTTGCTCACGCAAACGCGGCAGTTGTGTTATCAGCTGTGAAGGTATGAAACAAAAATATATTTAGGATTTGTTGCACTATCAACTGCTTTTCCCAGGTTTTAATGAAACTGATGGAAATATTGTCGGGCGACAGCGATTTTTGTGGTACTTTGAGTAAAAAATTGGCACCACCCTTAGTTACTTTACTTTCATCCGAACCCGAAGTTCAATACGTCGCTCTCAGAAATATTAATTTAATCGTACAAAAAAGACCCGACATTTTAAAACACGAGATGAAGGTAAATTTTTTATTCTATAACAAAATTGTGGTATTAAATAATTTTGTTATTGTTTAGGTATTTTTCGTAAAATATAATGATCCTATTTACGTGAAACTTGAAAAGCTGGATATCATGATTCGATTAGCTTCGCAAGCTAACATCGCGCAAGTTTTAAGCGAATTGAAAGAATATGCGACCGAAGTCGATGTTGATTTTGTACGCAAAGCGGTGCGAGCTATTGGACGCTGCGCAATCAAAGTCGAGCCTTCCGCCGAACGATGCGTTTCCACGCTGTTGGATTTGATTCAAACGAAGGTCAATTATGTCGTTCAAGAGGCCATTGTTGTCATTAAAGATATTTTCAGGTATGCAATTTTGTATTTTATGTAAGGAACGGGAACGATTTTTTCGAAATTTAATGAGTGAGGAAATTATGATGATTCGAGGTAGGATCTCTTTCTGAACTACCTAATTATTACCTGTTTGGAACCTTATCCGTTATTTTTTGTTAATAAAAAAATTACTAGGTAACAACATGTAACCTGAAAGTCCCAAATGACTTGAGGTGTACAGTCTTCGAAGTGAGTAGGTATCTGAGCTTACGCACCTGGTAAATCCGACATCAAATTTATCTTCAAGTTTTGTGAATTTCTACTAGGTATATGCGACAGTTTGGCATCCCTATCACTCGACACACATCTGTCACCTGGAAAAAAAAGTTTGTTACTAGGATTTCCTTGAATTACTTCAAATTTATGTCAAATTTTATTTAAATATTTACAATGTCATTCAAAATTTCCTATGTAGATTTTTACGAACAAGTAGACGCATTTTATATTACTGGCATAGTAGTAGCAATAATGAGCGTTCTGTTGACCTTATTATTCGAGCTTTACTTTAAATATGATTTTCAAAACGAGGAAGGTGTCAATTTTGCAAAAAAGCATTTCATAAAACATTATCCGAAAATAATATGTACCGAAATCGAAAAACAAGAAAAAATCGACACCACATCACACGGCGATCAATTTCTGCTTCAAGATATCGATCTGGTTAATATGAACTTTTTAAATATGTTAAATAACAAAAGACTTAAAGAGATAGCTGTCGAAAGCATAAAAGAGTATGGTTTGAACGTTCAAGAATCGCGTCACGTTTTTGGTAGGTATTTGACCTCGAAATTAAATTTCTTGCAAATTAAAGTTAAAATTTAGATAGAACGAAAGATTTGGAATTGCTATTATCCCAATTTTTGGGAATTGAGGATTCGATCGTTTACGAAAATACCTTAGCATCGGTTTCCAATACCTGCTTGTGGATCTCTAAGGGAATTGTTTTCTGTGACGAAAACATCAACGTAAACATTCAACGCTGTTTGCTAGACAATAACGCCATCGTTATTTACTTCAAGCACAACCAAACTGAAGACTTGCATGAACAATTGGAACGAACGGTCCAAAACAAATCACCGATGAGTTACATGCAAATGTATTTGTTCCTCGAAGGAATTTACGCTAAAAGCGGAAGAATTTGCTCCATGTCAAAATTTGTTGCACTTGCCAGAATGTTCAACATGAAAATTATTGTAGACGAAACCATTTCCTTAGGCGTTTTAGGAAAAACCGGTCGCGGAATTAGGGAACATTTTTCACTTTGTGCCGATTCGGTCGATTTGATTATTGGTAGTTTCGAAGGAGCCGTAGGATCTTGCGGCAGTTTTTGCGCTGGCTCTAAAACCGTCATCGAATCTTTGCTGGTTTTAAACACAGAATGCGAATTTTTGTCATTGATGCCTCCGTATGCAATCGAAACCACCATTGCAGCTCTAAAAATGATCGTCAACAGTACGCACGAATTGGGCAATTTGAGAAGACTTAGCGTAAAAGTTCATAATTTTTTAAACGACAATGTTCATTTCGTCATCCACAGTCATCCAATTTCTCCGTACAAGGTTTTTAATTTTAGTTCAGAAAATATGAACCAATTTTATGAGAAAAAAATTTGCGATTATTGTCGCGAGCACGGCGTTCATTTGATTGTCAACGATATCGGTTTGATTGCCAATTTAAATGTTGCGCTGTTTTATCAACCCGTCAAAATTTTTAATTTGATTAAAATTTTGACTTGTTCTGTACAAGAAATATTTGAGGATGGTTTTATGTACTAAATAAATTGTTTGGCATTTTATTGTGTTTATTTGATTTCAGTGGAATTGTAAATTTTTTTGTTTTGTATTGCAATGTAAGGAAAGAGGAAATTTCGTACAAGACACTGGGTTAATCGAAGCCGGTAGTGTTAGACTTTTTTTTTGTTACAGAAAATACCCGAATAAATACGAAAGCATTATCAGCACACTGTGCGAAAATTTGGACACGTTGGATGAGCCCGAAGCTAGAGCGAGTATGGTATGGATCATTGGCGAATATGCGGAACGTATCGATAATGCGGACGAACTTCTCGACAGCTTTTTGGAAGGATTCGCGGACGAAAACGCTCAAGTCCAATTACAATTGTTGACAGCCGTCGTAAAATTGTTTTTAAAACGACCTGCACACACACAAGCCCTAGTCCAACACGTTTTGAGTTTGGCAACGCAAGATTCAGATAATCCTGATTTGAGAGATCGTGGATTTATCTACTGGAGGTAATATTATAATATTTTTAACAAAGAAACTTTTTTTTTCATAAATTGTGTTTAGATTGTTGAGTACTGATCCCGCGGCAGCCAAAGAAGTCGTTTTGGCTGACAAACCTTTAATATCTGAAGAAACCGATTTATTGGAACCGACATTGCTGGACGAATTAATTTGTCACATTTCATCACTGGCGAGTGTTTATCACAAACCTCCCACGGCGTTTGTTGAGGGTAGAAGTGCTGGAATACGTAAATCGCTTCCCGCTCGTCAAGGCTCCACCGAGGAGCCGTCTACAGCTTCGTCATTATCCGAATCGACAGTTATACCAAACCAGGAGTCTCTCATAGGTGATCTCTTATCGATGGATATTGGAAGTACGGTTGCTGCTCCTGCAGCTGCCGCACCGGTAGCCAGCAACGTTGATTTATTAGGAGGTGGTCTCGACTCTTTGGTATGTTAATTTTCAACTTAGGTTCGTTTTATTTAATTTTTATGGTTTAGCTTAGCGGCGGAATCGAACCGCCCGTTGTTAATACCGCTCCTTCCACCACCGGCCTATTGGGCGACATATTTGGTATTACGACTGCTTCCAGCATGTTCACGCCTCCAAAAGTTTGTTGGTTGCCCGCCGATAAAGGAAAAGGGCTAGAAATATGGGGAACTTTCTCGAGACGCGCGGGACAAATTAGTATGGATTTGACGTTTACAAATAAGGCTATGCAGGTTAGTAAGCGCTAGTTGAAAATTAAAGATTGTAGTGGAATCCTGTCACAGTGTGCAAATGGGTTAATTCGTGACCTTTTCAGGCAATGAGCAATTTTGCGATACAATTCAACAAAAACAGCTTCGGTATTGCGCCAACCATTCCATTAAATGTTGGAGCTGTGCAACCTGGTCAAAGTTTAGAGGCAAGTTTGAATTTAAACACAAATGGGCCGGTTCAAAGAATGGACCCGCTCACCACTTTACAAGTGGCAATCAAAAACAACGTCGATATATTTTATTACGCCTGTCAAATTCCCATTCAAATACTGTTTGGGGAAGATGGACAATTGGATAAGCGGGTGTTTTTGACTACGTGGAAAGACATTCCTGCCGCAAATGAGGTGAGATTGAGTATTTTTAAATACTTGATTTTAGGAGTCAATTTTTAGGTTCAGTACACTTTGAATGAAATTAAAGGCAATGCAGATACTGTGGCAAGCAAAATGCAAAACAATAACATTTACACAATCGCCAAGCGTAACGTCGAAGGACAAGACATGCTTTATCAATCCCTCAAGCTCACAAACAATATCTGGGTTCTGCTAGAATTAAAGTTACAACCCGGTGCCACTAACGCAACGTTAAGCCTAAAATCCAGATCTGTCGAGGTGGCACCTGCTGTATTTCAAGCATACGACGCCATTGTCAAAGCACCATAAAAAATTTATTATTATCAAGTATAAATTATATTAAAAAATATTGTAGGTTAACAAAATTGTTTAATCCATTCCAATTGTTTTACGTTGAAAAGTGTTTATTGTAATCGAAAATAGAGAATGCGGATGCGCGTCTGTAACGACTCATTGCGCAATTGATTGTATTTACCTAATAATTATAATTTTATCGAATTGGGTTATTTTAATAGCTTCTCTCTTTTTTTTCATATTTTATTAAGGCAATCCCGGGATCTGGTGCAAGCAGGCTGGACTCTATAGATTGGATGAATTTGAAATTGTGTTAAAAGAGCCAACTTTTGGGCCCATTTTTCTTTTAGCAGCAAATAAATGGTTTTAAAGAGTGTCTCCAAAAATAGAGGGGCTATGGGACTCTTTAAATTCGAAATTCAAATTTGATTAATCGAATTTTGATTTGCAGATTAATTTAATTAAAATTTTCATTTGCAGTTTTTTTTTATAAATTCCAAATACTAATACAATATAATATTGGTCACAATCAATTACACTGTAATAAAAAAAAACAACGAATCAAAAATTGATTAATCAAATTTGGACTTAGAATTTAAAAAGTTCTCTTGAGTCCCAAAAAATTATATTTTCGTCACAGGATTTCATTCACACCTAAAATTTATTTGTGACTTCAGTAGAATTATCCATCTTTTTGATGGATACTTCCCCTTGAGTCTTGTATCTTCAGTATTTTTTTGGCAGTTTCCTTGCCTTGTTTGGGTGGCCCCGTAAGCCTGTCTAAGACACTGAAGAACGCTTTAGCCAAGGTGTGTTTATGGGTGAGGCATCCGTATACATCATCAGTGCGTCGATGCCTGTTATTCACAATTCTGTCTCTCACTATATATAAAAAGCCAAATCTTTCTGTCTGTCATTTCTTCATAACCCACCTCCGATTAGTTCACTTTAAGTTACCGACCTAGGCAATCGAAAGAGGTACGGTTCGTTCTTATGATATTCCAACGTTTGATAATTTTATTTTATAATAGTGGTGTAGTCTGATCCGAAGGGCCGAGAAGGTAGCATTGTTCTAATTCAAAACACCAAAAGTCTAGTCAACATAGGACTAAAAATCGACCAACCTGGAATTAATTAGGGAGAGCGATTTTAGTTTAACTCAGGAGGGGGTGTTTGGTAGTGTAAATCTCGATTCGTGGGAAAATCCCCGCACTGCGTTTGCCGCCATCTTGATTTAAAGGGTGGTTTCTTGTTTTTCAAATAACTCGCTTATTTTCAACTTTAGAGTAAAAATGATAATAAACAAAGTTGTGAGAAATGTAATTCCCCACAAGTTTGGTTCATATTACTTTTACCCTAGGATGAATATTAGTAGTTAGACTGCAAATAAGGGTGAAAAACGTTTTTCTCAATTATTTCGTTTATTTTCATGTTTATTGTAAAAATGGTAATGAATAATTAGGTAGGGAATTTTATTTCCTTCAACTTTGGTAATAACAAAGAGTATGTATATATGTATGTATGTATATACATACTCTTTGGTAATAACCATTTTTACCCTAGCATCAATATTTTAATACTTATACTGAATTCAGGTGTAATTTTTTTTTATTTTCAGTTATCTCGTTTATGATCATGTTTATCATAAAAATGGTAAAAAGTAATTACGTAGAAAATTTTATTTCCTTTAATTTTGGTAATTACCATTTTTACCCTAGGATCAATATTTTTAGGAAAAACATGAGAATAAATGAGGTAATTGAGAACATTTTTCACCCCTATTTGCAGTCTAACTCTACAAATATCGATCCTAGGGTAAAAGTAATATAAACCAAACTTGTAAGGAATTATATTTTCCACAACTTTCGTTATTGTCATTTTTACTGTAAAGTTGAAAATAAGTGAATTATTTAAAAAACAAGAAACCACCCTTTAAATCTAGATGGCGGCAAACGCAATGGGGGGATTTTCGCTAAAATTGAGATTGGGCACGTTCAGCCGGTGCCAACTGTTGAGTTGCTGAGCTAGCGGTACCGGCTGAACGGTACGCTGGGTAAACGCTGTAACCCAACAGTTGAGTAAACTTCCCAGCAGAAATAAACTACGCTTTGTTAGTGATTTGTTTGGCAGCGGTAATTTGAAAGTTTTTTTGTGAGATTAGAAAATGGAATTTAAAATTACTACACATTATTTAGTGGTTAGTGGTGATGATAATTCACCCATAATCGACAATAATAACATCTTATTACCAATCTACTGATTTTAATTCAATTAATTAAATTTTTTAATTTTAATAATTAAATTAAAATAAAAGAACGTTGTGGAATTTTACATAATTAAACTAATAATAATTATTATAATAGATGGTGTTAATACGTATGTACCATTAACCAACGAAAGACTTTGTGACACCTTGTAACAAAGTGTAACCTTGGTTACAACTAAATAAAGTTCTTAGTTTGACAACAGGTATACTGATGACTCAACGTACCGTTCAGCCGAATTCTTTCTGCTGTCATAAAGCATACCCAGCTGCTTTACTGATGTTACTCAACGGTTGGCACCCGCTGAACGTGCCCATTTATACTACCAAACACCCCCTCCTAAGTTTAAAACAAAAAATCGCTCCCCCTAATTATTTCCAGGTGAAATCCTAATTTGACTGGACTACCGCAGTAATCCAAGTCTATACTGGCAGGAGGCCTAGCGGTGCTACGCTACTGATTTTCAATATTTTATTTTAATAAACAATAAGAAAAAAATTATTGCTGTAAACATGTTATACTAACGAGAAGAACCTGTGGCGAAATGTGAGGGGGCAAATTCACCATGGAAAGAGTGATACATTTGAAACTGATTATTTTGCGCGGAATTACAAGCACAGGGACCCCGATATTGAGTATGCAGTATGCAATTTATGCATAAACACAAGATATTATGCAATTATAAATTATATGCCACATACTCGATATCGGGGTCCCCGATTCCGCGCTCTAGCTATATATTAAAAAAGATTGAGGCTGGTTTTAATAAGATAAAAGCAAACTTTTCTAAAGGCACTTTAAGCAGCTGGTTTTTACCTTTTTAAAATAAATTCATTATTACTTTTGGACAGCCGGTAAAAATATTAAGGATAACGAAATGCTGAGCGTTTTACAAACATAAAATTTTGAGTCCCGATCTCTACAATGTGAAGGAGATGGTTTGAAATTGATTCAACAAAGTCCATGCCAGCATACATACAGTGGCTCAAGAAAGTATTCGTACACTCCTATCGCTTTTACAGTATAGTTTAATTTTAGACATTTTTTGTGGCAAATATCATTCCCTCTCATCGTTTCCAAGATACGGTAGTCTTTGCACAATACAATAGAAATTATCATCTGTATTACAGAACATATACAATATCTCAGAAACGGTGCGACGAAATAGAAAAATGGATAAAAGCAAAAATGAAGGGAACGAAACTTGCAACAATTTTTTTTTCAATTTCGTTGCACCGTTTCTGAGATATTGTGTATTCCATGATACAGATGGATTGGTGGGAGACTTTTTCAAATTATTGTAACTTGGATACGGTGCAAAGAAATAAAAAAATGAAAAGAATGAAATTTGCCATAACATACGATAAAAAAGATACAATTTACATTGCAAACATAGGAATATACAAACACAATTGAAATGTTTTTAAATTAGGAATATCAGCCTCTTAGATAAATAACCAAGTGAGTATGGACTGATATAAATAAAAATAATTTAATTTGTTACATGGCTCTGAAACCTCCGCTATTTGGATATATCTAATTTTCAAATTGTTTTATTTCTATGCAGAATTATAACTTCTTAATTGATATTATTAATCTAATCAAAATAATCTTTACAGACTGCATGGTAAAATTTTGAAAAACAATCACAAAAATTTGCATTATCGTTTAATAATAAAACATAGTTACACAATATTGTGAAACAATTCAACTTGTTTCACGATATGAATACATAGCGAAAGGGGTCAACATTGACTACTCTTCGGATTGATGAAATTTTTCGATATCAAAATACGTTACAGTAATAAAATCGTTCTGCAAATTAAAAATATCCAATTAAGAGTGAATCAATTTATTTATTATAAAACAATATAATTACACATAATAGTAACTTAATGCTGTTTCCTTCTGAAACTGCACCCTTCGGTCAATCTTGCTTTACCGCCAGTTGACGTGCACAAAATTGTCGAACATCCTTTGCATGGGACTGCAGACTGGGCGTGCGAGAAGATGGTAGAAATAGCATAACAGCCTGGACATTTCACATCCATAAAGTAACTATTCGGATGTTGAACCAAACGTTTCAATTTGTGAGCACGCTTTTGCTGCTCGGGAGTTGGATGCAGTAAATCGACGGCTAAAGGCATCTGAAATCATAACCATATTTTAGCAAAAAACCCGCACGAGTTTTAGATTATTTTTTTACGTAAAATTTCAGAATTAGATAAATTAAATAAAACTATCGATTCCTTACCTTGTTCCGTTCACTTTTTCAACACTATTCTCAATATATAAATTACCAACACGTGTTACACCGCGTTAATCGTGGTCAAAATGAACGAATTTAGTGACTTATCGAACCAATTCTCTGGTTAGAATAATTCGTTTAGGTTTCTAATGTTGGTAACTAAGGGTGCGTCCACGACTTTTTTAAACTTACAACTTCTTACACAATATTTTGAAATAATACGTTTAAATCGACACTAATTAATATTGTATTAATTATTTTTTAACCACTTTTATCGCTTTTAATCGATAAAGGTAATTTTCAAATCCAATTCAATAGATGGCGCGTTTTATTTTGTCGAGATGAGGTCTGTTCGTTGATTGGTTTTTTGGGTTTTTTGCCTCTCTGTCAAGTTGGTGCGAGCATACGAAAAGACGTATTTTAAACGTTATAAACCATGTGACAGAAGAACATGTAACCCAACTTTTTCACGTTGTAAAATCAAATAAATACAACAGGTTTGAATTTATAGTTTTGGTTTTGTGAAACATCCAACTAGTTATAAAAAATGTCGAACTTGGAGTGTGTCTCCCATTTAAATCCCGAATCGATACGTTTTTCGGTTTTCTCCAAAAAGGAGTTGGAGAAGTTATTCGTCAAGAAAATACACTCTCCTCTAACTTTCGACAACATAGGACATCCATTTCCCGGTGGACTTTACGACAAACATTTAGGTAACAAACCTTTTATCAAAATTTCAGTAAATAAAATCTTTTAATCGTAGGACCGTTCGGAAACAAAAGCGAACCATGTGGAACTTGTTCACAAGGTGCTGCGCTTTGTCCGGGCCATTTCGGCTACATTCAGCTACCACTACCAGTTGTCAACGCGCTATTTTTTCGAACTATCGTGGACATTTTAAAGTATAATTGCTTCGAGTGTTTTCGATTACAAGCTCCACGTAATTTCAAAACTTGTTTGGCACTGCAAGTGCAATTGTTAGATCGTGGTCTTGTTTCTGATGCACTCGAATTAGACGCGTTGTGTCGTCAACTGTGGGACGACAAAAAGAAACTGAGGGACATTTCTGAAGAAATTTTCAACCATCTCGAACGCTATCAAAAATTGATCGGTAAGGACTTTTTATTTTATTGAATTGTTACCTAGTTTTGGATTTTTAGAAGTAACGAGTGTTAGTTCCAACATCTCTAAAAATGTAGAAACATTCAGGAGAGAATTGGTTTGTTATAAAAATTTAATGAGTTTCATGAAAAGAAAGAGCAAAGACTGCATGTATTGCGGTGCAAATATGAAACCAACAAAATCTTTACGTAATAAAATTTTTGTAAATGATTCTATAAAGACACCGGAAAATTTGAAGCAATATTTAAGACAAATATGGACCAACGATAGCGAATTTCTTAAAATAATGGTTCCGTTTTTAAAAAACGATGATTCTGAATATCCGACCGATTTGATGTTTTTTGAAAACGTTCCAGTTACACCTCCAATTAATCGGCCTGTTAATGTGTTGCATGGTAGAATATTAGAAAATGAACAAACTCAAGTCTATAGAGAAATAATTGAAACTACGATTTTACTAAGACATGCAGTCCACGTGATTAACAGTAACGATGATCCTACTAGCTTATCCGAGGAAGCCATGGTAGGATATTTAAAATTGTTTGTCACTTCTGCTTACCTATTTTTTTTTGTTTTTATTTTAGCGAATGTACAATTTGCTGGAAGGAAAATCATCAGTTGAAAAATTAAATAACCTTTGGGAACGCTTGCAACTCAGGGTCGATTGTTTGGTAGATAAACCGGCAGTTTTAAAAACTACGGGAGGTCGAGGTTTAAAACAGCTCTTGGAAAAAAAAGAGGGTCTCATTCGGATGCACATGATGGGTAAAAGAGTAAATTTCTCAGCACGTACCGTCATTACACCGGATCCTTACATTGCCATTGAAGATATTGGTATTCCGTTGGCTTTTGCTAAAAAAGTTACTGTTCCTGTTGGCGTTTCCCATTCAAATGTGACACATCTACGGACGCTAATTTTAAATGGACCTGATGTTCATCCAGGGTGAGTAGATGGTGAACTTAAAAATGGGTGATTAGTTTTGGTTGTTGTAGGGCCGTTCAAGTGGAATTCGAAGATGGGAATATTATAAGGCTCAGTGAAAGCAATAAACTGCAAAGAGAAAGTATTGCAAAGCGTTTGTTGACGCCGCACGAAAAGGGATTTTACGGCTCTAAGAAGGTAATATTTAGCTACAATGTTAAATAAATGAAATGATTAAAAATTTCTTTTATAGGTTCATCGTCATGTCGATAACGGTGACATTGCATTGCTAAATCGACAGCCCACATTGCACAAACCCAGTATAATGGGACATACTGTCCGCGTTTTAAAAAGCGAAAAAACGTTAAGGTTGCACTATGCCAATTGCAAACCCTACAATGCCGATTTTGATGGTGACGAAATGAACGTACATTTTCCGCAAAATTTGGTTGCCCAAAGCGAAGGTTACCATTTAGCTAAAGTGCCTTTTCAATATTTGAGTGTAAAAGATGGATCACCTTTGAGCGGTTTGATTCAGGATCACGTTATTGCAGGCGTGAAATTAACTACCAGGGGGCAATTTTTCACTAAAAGCGAATATCATCAGTTGGTTTGTCAAGGTTTGCTGTATAAAACTACCGAAATTAAACTATTACCACCTGCAATAATAAAACCGCAACTTTTATGGTCTGGCAAGCAAATTTTGTCCACAATTATGATCAATAATCTACCTTCAGACAGAAAACTTATGAATATGGTTTCGAAAGCTAAAATTAGTGCGAAAGCTTGGGTCAACGGTAAACCTCGTAAATGGTTGGCCGGTGGTACGAGCTTCAAGCGCGAAATTGAAATGTCCGAAACTGAAATTGTAATTCGTCAGGGCGAACTTTTAGTTGGAGTTCTCGATAAAGCTTCATTTGGTACTTCATCTTACGGTTTAATTCACCGAATTTATGAGGTAACTTTGATTGAACGTTTTTGGTTTCTTGAAACTTAACGATCTTTATCATTTTAGTTGTACGGTGGCATCTATTCGTCCAAAATGTTGAGTTCGTTTTCGATACTGTTCACGAGTTATTTGCAACATGTCGGTTTCACTATAAGTGTACTAGATATTTTGGTACGTCCACATGCGGACAGGAAAAGAAATAAAATTATACAGAGTACTCGGCACATGGGCAAGGAACTGATATGTGCTGCCTTAGATGACTTCCAGGATTTAGACATTAAAGAAATTGCGGAGAAAGTTAGCGAAGCTCGTTTTAGAAATCCTAAAATGTCGGCGATAATTGATTCACAGTACAAACAGGTTTTGGATAAGATAACCAACGAAATTAATAAGTAAGAATGAAATTCATAAAAAATGAAATGAAAATCAGTTTGTTAATTTTTAATGTTTGGCATTGTTTAGGGCTTGTTTACCCGCCGGTTTGAAGTGTAGCTTTCCCGATAACAACCTGCAATTGATGGTTCAATCAGGTGCTAAGGGTTCCACGGTGAATACTATGCAAATGTCGTCTGCTTTAGGTCAAGTAGAATTGGAAGGTAAACGTCCACCATTGATGATTTCCGGAAAATCTTTACCTAGTTTTGCCATCCATGATTTTTCTCCTAAAGCCGGTGGTTTTATCGAAGGCCGTTTTGAGACCGGAATTCAACCCCAAGAGTTATTCTATCATGCCATGGCAGGTCGAGAGGTAAGTCAATTGTCGTTATTTCCAGGGTTGTTTTTACTACTTACGTTATCCCATTGCAGGGTTTAATTGATACCACAGTCAAAACAAGTCGTAGTGGTTACTTGCAAAGGTGTTTCATTAAACTTTTAGAAGATTTGGTAGTACAATACGACATGACCGTACGGGACACCTCTGGTTGTGTAATTCAAGTAAGCCGAACTTTATTTTTTTCCAATTTCGAGGATAGCTCATTTTTTGTTTTTAGTTTTTATATGGGGAAGACGGATTGGACGTGACGAAAGCGCAATTTTTAAACGATGATCACATCGAGTTTTTAAATGAAAACGCCGACTTGATTATCGACGAAGAATTAAACAAATGCGAAGACGAAGAAAATAGTAAAAAAATTAAAATGCATTTAAAAGAGGTGAGACATTTTCTTCTTATGTTTGAAATTGTCGCAATAAATTTGCTTGCTTTAGATAAACAAATATAAAGAAAAATTTGGTTCCACCATCAGAAAACATCGCGAAACTCCGTTTAAAACGTTTTCGGAAATGGCTAGGAAAGCGGCACTACAGAAGTGCGAAAACCCTAATAAAATCAATCCTGGCAGCGGTCGTTCTCAACTCACCAAGGCAACTTTGAATATGTGGAATGCGTTTGATGAAAAAGAAAAACTTGAAGTTCTTTGCAAGAGATGTCCAGATCCCGTGAATTCAATCATGAAACCCGACATTTATCCCGGCTCTTTCAGTGATAAATTGATCGAGACGTTGATGAATTGTACAAAGAATTATAAAAAGAAAAAAGCGAAAAAATTTGAAAACATTTTGAAGTCCAAGGTTATTAAGTCGCATTGCGATCCAGGTGAAGCCGTTGGTATTCTAGCTGCTCAGTCGTTAGGAGAACCTTGCACTCAAATGACACTGAATACGTTTCATTTTGCTGGAAGGGGTGACATGAATGTGACCTTGGGTATACCCCGTATAAGAGAAATTCTAATGGAAGCATCTACAAATATAAAAACACCGAATATGACGATTCCCTTCCTCGACATACCCGATGTTGAAATTCACGCCGAAAAATTGAGGAGGAAATTAACGAGAGTGACTGTGGAGGACGTTTTAGTCGATATCGAAGTAGAAAACGAGTTGATGGTGCAACCATGCAGGTTTGTTTCTCGATTGGTTTATATGATTTATTTCAAATTATTTGTTTTAGGCAATGGGTGTACCGACTCAAATTTTCTTTCCTACCATACGAACTCTACAAATCCAAATATAATGTAAAACCGAAGAAAATATTGAAATACATGAAGGCCAGTTTTTGTCCAACTTTAATCAAAGGAATTCTCAGATCTTCAACAGTTAACACTATGGGGTAAGTATTTCAATTTTATTTCAAACGAATTTTACCAAATTGAAATTTTGTGAAGTGTGGGTTTATCGAAAAAAAAAGAGCTAGAAAAGAAGCAAAATGAAAATGGGGAGGGCGAAGATAATCTCGCCGAAGAAAGAGATGAAGATGATGAGCAATCAGAAAAAGAGGAAGACTATTCCGACGAAGAAGTTAGTAGTAATGATGAAGACGAAGAGAACGAAGGTGTTCAAACCCAAAATGCTGAATTTGAAGGGGAAGCCGATATGGAAGAAGAAAAAGTTTCAAAGAAGGATGTCAATTTTATATACAAATCCGATATAAAAAACCATTTGTGGTGTAGTATTGAATTTTCGGTAAGTTTTGGAACATCTTTTAGCAATGATATTAATAGGTTTGTGACTTTTAGTTTGATGTTTCGGGTAACAAAGTCGACCTCACAGCTATTCTGAGGGATCTCGCTAGTAAATCTATCATATTTGGAACTCCTCACATCAAGAAGGCGATAGTGTATAAAAAAGATGGCATTTTAACTTTAATCACAGAAGGATGTAACATTCCGGTAAGTGTTTGTCTTACTTGTTCGCACTTCCTAAATTCTGATTATGTCTACAGGAAATGTTTAAATACCACGATCTTCTCAACTTGAACAAGCTTGTTTCAAACGATATCCACAAAATGGCGGAAATATATGGCATCGAAGCAGCCACCCAAGTTATTTCAAAAGTAAAGTTGGTTAAAACATTCTGTCCATAATTTAAACGTTTTTGTTTTACAGGAAGTGAAAGATGTGTTTAAACCTTACAGTATCACCGTTGACAATCGGCATTTGTCACTTGTAGCAGATTTTATGACATTTAGTGGAACTTATATGCCGCTCAATAGAAGAGGTATAGTCGATAGCGTTTCGCCGATTCAAAAAATTTCGTTTGAATCCTGTTTGAAATTCCTGAAAGACGCGATCATAGGAGGGAAGGTAGATAACATTAAGAATCCTTCTAGTTGTATTATGATAGGAAAACCAATTAGGATCGGTACAGGTTGTTTTGACCTGATTAACTATTCGACCGAAGACATTTTAACTTTTTAATGTGATTTTAATTTTTTTTGTATATTTATATATATAATATATTTTTGTTATACTATTAGATTTCTTGTTTATATAACTGAAAGACATTTTTTTCAATTTACAATAAATTGCCAGTCAAACCTAACCCAACAAATACAAAATATTCTTAGGGATTGTCGTCCTTTAATCAAGTGGGGTTCTAATAGGGTGGAGGGGGTTAGAAGAACGTCACGATGGGGGGGGGGGTTGTGACGATCACGTATGTTTTCATGCGACCAAATTTGTGCCTTTGCTCAGCGAGCACCAATATGGGTTCAGAAAGTGCAGATCCACAATCGACGCCGTGAAGAGAATTGTGAAAAAGCAGATAAGCGGACGTCCATTAATTACGTGAGGCGATTTTTCGTCCCCCCCCCTCTAATCTCACGTGAGATTGGTTTACTTAATTACTAAAATTAACCCAGTTCTTTCGCAATTTTACAGTTTCTTGAGGATAAAAAAAAATTTGCCGAGACCCCCCTTTCCCCACGTGAGATTTTGCTCGACCCACTCCCTAAACGCCTCACGTAATTAATGGACGTCCCCTACGGACAGGGGCGAGGTATGGAGAAACCAAAATTTGTGCCTAAAAAGCAACAATATTTAACTCTCAGCTGGCTTTTGCCCTGCGGCCTTCTGCCACGCCACGCCATGCCTGCTTGAAAGATGTTTCAAAAAAAAAACGTGATATTGGGAAGGGGTAGCCTAAAACCTCACGTGATTATAGGACGACCTTTTACATACAAATTCTTCAAGTTAATTTATTAAATAAAGTATTGTTGGTTTTGTGCGACAATTGAATTTGAAAAAAAAGAAAACTATTGAAATTTTTATTTTCAACAATTACAACAACTTGATATGATACTTTTGCAAAAAATTATGTTCTGTTCGACTACTTTTAACTAAAAGTATAAAGGTGGGTGTCCCATAACGTACTAAAAAGCTGAGAAGAAAGCGTAATTATTTTCAAAATTAAAATTTTAAAAGAAAACTCACCCTTTGTGTTTCATCACTTCGCCTAAGGTTAGATTAATATCGACTTGGAACAAAGTGTTTATATTGGAATTTTCAAAGTAAGCGTTTATATTTTCTGTATTATAAGCATTTTCTATATCCCATTCACAGCCATTTTCAAGAACAGATTGTAAAAGTTCAATTATCCTATCGTCTTCGCAAAATTCTTGCACAAAGTCCATAAGTTGATATTCGGGATATGCAAACACCACTGGCCACAAAAGTTTCCCTTCGTCGTTCAAATGCACCATGTGATCTTGTAACTGGGGTACTCGGGGTAACAACTCATCAAAATTTGGTTCGTCTAAACCAGGAATAAATCAATATAAACTCTTAAACAGAATTATTGTAAATCTCACCCCAATCAAACTTAACTTCTCGTTTTGCCAACTCGGCCAATAATTTCACTTTTCCACTTTCCTTTGATTTCTTCTTCCTCAAATCTCTCAGAAACTCCCTCTTTTTGATGACGCATTTTTGACGCAGAGCTTGGGCTTCCTTTACTTGTAAATTTTTATTCAACAAATTTTCACAATATTCTATCCCTTTATCGTATTTGTCGGTGTAATAGCAGCAGTTTGCGGCTCGCAACATCACTTTGTCATAATCCGGTTTAATTTTCAAAGCCCACTCGCAATCTCGAAGGGACGATCTGCAACCGAAAATTAACTTATTTATTAATTAAAAAGTAATTAATTATTACCGATAATTTTTTAAAAAGTAGTTTGAAGCCGACCGATTATTGTACAAAGTTGCTTCAACTTCCGGTACCCCACAATTTATTTTAAGTGCCTTTGTGTACAGTACAACGGCCAGTCTATAATTCTTGTGCTTAAAATTAAAATTTCCATCGTCTTTATAATTCATTGCCAATTCTAAAATATAAATAATAAAATGAATGTGAGATTTTCACGTCAGATAAAAAGTACCTTCAGGAGTGTTGTCGGTAGAACTATATTTCAATTCCTGTAGACCTTGCAGTAATGGATGCAACTCGTCGCCTGGTTCTGGAGATTTTTTCATAAAGAATGGATGCTTGTCCATTTCCTAATTTAAAAACTTTATTGAAATTTTTATGATATATTAAAGGTAACTTGCTCACCTCTTCCCAGTTATCTTCAGTCCATGCTTCGGTAAAGGGCTTCTGTTCGAAACCGTTCATGAAAGTTTCCAAATCGTCATCCAACTTTTTACAAAGTTTTAATCGCTCTTCTTCGGTTATTTCATTTTTAGGTATGTCGCCTTTACTTGTGCTTTCCATTTTTACAATAATTACGCGTTTGAATGTACGTCGCAAATGTAAATTGTATTCTAACCTTACTATTTTAACTCACATGTAAATCACACATGATTGACGTTTAGATATCAGCGGTCCTAAAGTTTTACATATGTTCGAACTTTTGGCGCAATTTTTGAAATAGGTTATGTTTTGATTTGAATCAGTCATGGGCATTAAACACGTTTGGACAATTTTAACGCCGTTTTGTGACAGAAAACCTTTATTCGAATTGCAAGGTAAAACTGTAGCCATCGATTTATCATGCTGGATTTGCGAAGCACAAAATATAACCGATTATTATGTCCAACCGAAAATGTATTTGAGGTTAGAAAGTAAAGTTTGAAAAGTTTAAAATTTGTTTTTACGTTGAATTATTTTTAGGAATCTATATTTTCGTGCATGTTATCTTCTTTTAATCGAAGTCAATCCCGTGTTCGTGTTGGAAGGTAAAGCACCGGAACTGAAATATCTTACCATAGCGGCAAGAAATGAACTACAATTTAAGGGAGCAAAACCGAAAGCCGATGGGGCAAAAAAGACTGGGAAGGATAGATCGAGGTTTAATCATGTTTTAAAATTATGTCAGGATATGCTCCGGTTGGTTGGTTTGGCGTGCGTTAAAGGCAACGGGGAAGCCGAAGCGCTGTGCGCTCATCTCAACAAGGAACAGGTGTTCATTTTAACAATTTAAAAACAATGTAACTTTTATGTTAGTTAGTAGATGGATGCATTAGTCAAGATTCTGACTGTTTCGCATATGGTGCTAAAGTGGTTTACAGAAATTTTTCAATTTCACAACAAGGAACCCAGTCGGCAAGTGGAGGTGCAGTCGACATTTACGATATTGAAAAATCGTTAAAAAGCATAAATTTTGGACGGAATAAAATAATAGCTTTGGCTGTGTTATGCGGAAGCGATTACTCTGATGGTGTTTTCGGGGTCGGAAAAGAAGCTGCTATGAAATTGTTTGAAAATCTTGATGACGATAAGATTTTGAAGCGGCTACGTTCGTGGAAAACTGACACCACTAAATACGACAATTTTTATAAAATGATATCGGACAAAAACATGTGCACTTCGTGTGGACATTTTGGTAAATTGCAGGGCCACACAAAAAACGGTAGGTACATGCAAAAAATTTCTATCAATTATGTGGAGTTGTAATTTAAAGTTTTTAGGTTGCTTAAGTTGCAAGACCAACAAAGGATGTGATGGTTCGAAATTTAAAGAAGAACGTCTGGGTATAAAAAACGAGGTTGCCATGCGTTCAAAAGCTCTTGCGGATCCGAATTTTCCCTACGAAGACCTCATCCAGGAATTTATAACGCAAAAAGAAAACGTTTCCAAGTTGAGCTTAAAGTGGAAGCAACCAGATATTATTGGTTTTATTGTAAGTTATTGATTTTTTTTTCTATTTGTCGATTGAACATTTTGTTTTTAGAATTTTGTTAATAAACATCTCCAGTGGGATCAGCTTTATGCATTTGAAAAAATTCTCCCTATTTTCACTAGGTGGCAGTTGCTAAATTATAATTTGATGAAAACAACTACTGGAAATCTAACGCCCGATCGTATCAAGAAGTTGAGGAACCAAAAAGGTAAAATCATTTACGCTCGAGTTCGGTAATTTTCGAACTGGAACAACTTCGGGGATGTTTTTAATTATTATCTTTACAAAAGCTATAATTTGATAAATTTTTGTTAGGTGTTGCTGGTTACGAAATAATTTGGGCCGATCCTGACGATCAATATAAAAATATAATTCCTGAAGATCAACTGCTAGACGTTAATTTGGAAAAGTTATGGTCGACAATCGAGCCACGTCATTTGGTGTCGCAGGCTTACCCCGATTTGGTGGAGGCTTACAAAAATTCTAAAATTAAATCCAAGAAAACAACAAAACGTAAAACTAAAAAGGGGGCAAAAACTGAAGAGGGCGAAGTGGTTGCACAGCCAAAAACGAAACGAAAAGCGAAAGTTGTTAAACCAATTGATTCGTACTTTAAAAAAGCTGTAACGAATAGTTTGCCAGTGACGATAGATGATAACATTGTGGATGAAGGAAATAATTGTAGTTTTGATTTAAATGCCTCTAGGTTTGGAGACGAAGATGACCTGGATGTGTCAAATATTTTACAAGAAATAATCAGCAGGTCTCCGCCAAAGTACATACAACAAAATTTGGTTAAACTGAGTGAACAGAGAAAGGAAATGTTCAAAAATGTCGATTTGGATGGAAGCTTTTTTATTACAGAACCCAAAGAAGTTGATTTGTTTGAGAAGAGCATGGTTTACGATTTGTCCGATTCGAGCGATAACGAAGAAGATAGTTTTGTGGAAGAATATGTGCCATTGCTAGAGCGACTGAAACGTAAGAACTGCCACGTGTAGTTTTATAAAAACATTTTAATAATTTATTTTCTTATACTAAAAATATATGGTTTTTAAAACTGCAAATCGGTTACTTCACACAATACCGACAGTGAAATTTGACTACAGATTAAAATTTATTCAACCTCTGTCGTTGCATAATTAATTATTTGAATTAAAAATAAATAAATAAAATTTAACTATTCCTTGCATTCACGGATTATACGTTTGTTGAACCAAAATCATATGATACATTATGATTGTTGTCACTGTTGAGGAGTGGAGTTTCCCATTCATTTTCATTTGAATCGAATTCGTATAAATGTAATAAGTTCTCACGAACGAAATCACTTTGTTTCTTTTTTGCCATCAAATAAACCTAAAATAAATATCAATTAGATTCGACATGAAACGATAAAAGATTACTCACTAATGCAGAAAGAATCATCACTACGGCTATTACAATTAAAGGTATAATTACAAATTTAATGTCATCTTTTAATACTGGGTGGAAGATTGTCGGTGAAGGCGTTGTGGTGCTACTGGTAGTGGTACTCCCATTAATGTACAAGTTTTGATAAGCCGAATTTTGCATTTCCTATGTTTGTAGCTGCCATTGCAATATAGAATTTAGTAGTAAAATTAGAAATTACTTCATAATTTGATGATAATCAAATAAAAAATAAAAAAGGAGGTTATAGGTTTATGACAGTGACAGTTGGTGACAACTAAAAATAAATGACATTCAAATTTGAACAATGCCAGTATTTTTGTCAAACAATCGAATTTCGTTTGGAATCCAGAGATTCTCAAACTGTGCGCCAATATGTACAATCATAATGGGGCATAACTTGACGTTGGCAGAGAAGAGGTAGAGCAAAAATACATAACAAAATAAAATTTGTTGATGTGGAAATTGTGGGTTTTGTACCAGCTAGTGTTTTTGAAAATATTCTTTAGCGAGTGCTAAAGCTTAACAAATTTTGGTTTTATTTTTTAGAAAATAGATAGAGCATAAAAAGTTTTTTCATTTCACTAATTATTAATAATTTATTTCTTTATGGTTTCAAGAAATATTTTTAAAATACGGCCTGGAGTAGTTTGAAAACCACTGGTCGAATAAATGTGTTGCTATGATCATTTTTAATTTATAAATCCAATATAATTTAATTGACAGTTGAGATTTATGTTTTTTTTATCTTAATTGTAATAATAATAATAGATCAAGGAAGAAAGTTGAATTGCGTAAGCAACAGGCTCTCGCTCTTTAAGTAATAGTAGGGATCAAGAGGATATCCGGATTACAAGTAGAGGAAAATTAAGGAAAAAACAAAGGAATGCTATTGATTTAGTTTTCTCATGACAGAACTCGCTGTGCAACTAAGGGAAATTCATTGGAAGAAATTCTCGAAACTTTTTGATTTTAGACGATAAACGGTTAAAATCAATTTTGTACAGTGGCTCACAAAATTATTTATCCACTCTTATGTTAGCAATGTAAATTGTACGTTTTTTTGTCATAAAATTGGTTTTACAGCAATATTTATTAGACATTTTTTGTTGGATATTTTATTCTCTTTATTTTTATATATAAATATTTTTCTATTTTGTCTCGCCGTTTTCGAGATACGGTGACTTAAAAAAACCTCTGTAAAATACAAAAAATATTTTCATCTATATCTCCGAAACGATACAACGAAATAGAAAATTTCATAGATATTTTCTATTGGAAATTTGATTGCCTACAATTTTGTTCATATACATTTTTCTATTTTGTCGCACCGTTTACATTACTGTAAAGTCGATTTTTTTATGGCCAAAGACGTACAATTTACATTGCTCAAATATGACTGAATAATTAATTTTATTAACCACTGTAGATTATCAAATATTATAGATAAAATCTTGTGAATTTCAAATTGACCGCTGTAAAACTCTATGAAATGTCAGGTTTGCATGAATCGATGCGCACGTATCTTAATCGTACCCCCCCCCTTTATTTGACATACAAAAGTCTGCAATGAAAGTTCGACTTTTGTTGTGGTATAAAATTTAATAGTCTGCCGAAAAGATTAGGTTAGGCAACGAATCGAACGCGCAGGAAAACGTGGTGAACGATGTTAATAATAAATAGGGACATTTAGATAAAAACAATATTGATTAGCCTGCACTTCTTTTGATAAATTTGCCATCTTACGGATAACCCTATAAGTCACACATCGTCTGAAGGGTGTTGTCATTTTTATTAAAAAATTGTAAGTTTATGCCGTTTTTAAAGCTTTTCGTCATCTAATATATTTTAAATCCGCCCAAAATTTTAGCCGATAGATTAACTACTGCACGGGAATGCTAATCTCGACGACGCAGTGGAAATACTTTCATTAAAATTTTGCGTCGCAAGTATGTCCCATAAAGTGTTTAATTTAAACTAAACCGACGTTCGATTTCTTTTGACTCGGCGATCAATTTCATATGCATGCAATCGTAAATTAGGTGTGTTATTCTTAAAATTTTCTGTAATTTGGTTTTGATTTTTGTTAAAAAAGATATATCGGACTTGATTTTTGACACGTTAAGTCAGTGGCGTGTGGGTTAGTTTTGTGATAGGGTTAGGTTTCACTTTACGATAATAAACTAATCTCGAATTATTTTACCGTTTTTTAGATAATTCGGCAATCCATTGGCGATTCGAATGTTGTGGCTGCCAGTAAACAGTTTAAAAACAGACATTTACCCAAGATGTTATTCAAAATAGTTATATTCAACAAAAAAATATCGAGAGATTTTATTTGTGATAAGTAGCTTGTAAAGTAGTTTTTTTTTTTATTAGAAAATTTAATTAAATTTAGGCGTTATTACATATTGTAAAGTAATTTTTAAATTAATTGTATACGTGGTTTGGTGCTATAAGGTTAAGAAGGTCTTTACTCGTTAAAATTTTTCATTGGTATCTTTCATACTGGAATTTGAAAAGCGCCTACGTTTTCCAACATTTGTGCCCTACGAGTTGTATCCCACTAGAACTGATGGAGTTATCGAGAACTTGAGATCTAAACGTTGTGCAGCTTGTTACATAAACAAACACGGAAAGACGGGGCAGTCTTGCCCAAAATTTGAGCCGGGAGTGTAAGTACTTTTCACTTTCTTTTTAACATTTTTCTAATTTCACTTTCGTTTTAGAGATTCTAGTTTGACAATTCCACGCAAAAGCAGCAGCAGTAGTGGTGGCAGCAAAGGCAGTATTCGTGGACAAAATAAAAATGCTTCTCGAAAATCAATAACGGAGCAATCGAGCCAAAACTCAACACATCGAAGGACGTTGTCTGTCACTTCAAACAAGTCATGCGAAACTGGGGAGGATGTGGCTCTTGAGCTCAGCTCGGGCCCTTCCTCCCCACTACAGAAATTATTTAATGTAAGTATTAAATTTGATAAAGACTATTGAAGACTTGAACAAGTTGCTCACTTTTGTTTATTTGATCTTTCCTGGTTGGATTTTCAAAAACTGAGCTTTTCCCATTTCTTGTATTTAACACTCTGAAGGAATTAACAATGTTTGGGTATTACCCAATGACAGTCTCGAGTATTGATTTCCCAAAGGTTTATCTACTCTTGCGGTTATATAGTCACACCCGTTCTTCTATTTGGAGTTGGACAAACCTCATTCTAGCATCTGCTATAGAAAAACCATATTTATTTATTTATTTATTTAAACCTCATTTGTTCATTCAGAAATTGCTAATTTGTTTTATTAAGGTTTGTTTAAAATTTGATTGCTATTTGTTCTATAATAGTACAATCTATTCGTAGCAAATTCCATTAGAAGGAATATTTCCAATAAATATGATATTCTGGTATCTTAAAACCTTTGCTATTCGTAAGATAACGCATTCCATGTCTATGTTATGTCTAACTAAGAGCTATCATATCAAGAAATATTTCCAATTAAGGAATATTTCATTATCATTTATCGTTTCAATTGCCTTCTCTTGAACCAACCTTATAGACTTACCCCGCTCGTCACGCCTACATGACATGACTGCACGTTGAACTGTTACTTTAGCTGTGTATAATATAAAGGTAAACTAATTAAAATTTTCCTTTCAGAAAAGCAAAAAATCTCAATCTAAGTCTAACAATATACAAACAAGTGAACAAAGTAAGGTACCCGTTAATAAGGCAACCAAATTAGAAAAAAGTGATGAAATACAAGACTGCAATACGCTTAATAATAAATTGGATGAAATCGAATTTATTGATCAAATTGAACAATCGATAGAAGGTGCGAGTTCCGGCACATCTGCGTGTAAAGGTTACACCACCACCACCGACGACAGTCCACCAGCCATTCAAAGTTCCCCCGCTTTTAGTGAACAAAAAGACTCGGACGATAGCATACAAAGAAGCGGTTCTATAAAATCTCACGCAAAACACAAAGGTAAAATGTCGGGTGGTTGGAAGAAACGTATAAAGAAAGATAAGAAGAATGGCACCTTGTCGAAAAGTGATGATCTATCTACCGATTCGAATCAATCGAGTAGTGTCGATTTTTCAGCCACGAAAACCGTTTCGGATACGGTAATGACAACCACAGTCACGACAACCACTTGCACCACCATCACCAACATTAATCGCTACACTTGGACAAAAATATCGGAAGAAGATACAAAAAATAGCAAAAAGGAAGACGTGAAACCGGAAAAGAAGAATCGAACTAAAAGTTGTTCTTCGATTTTAGATGACAAATTGGATATTATCGAGAAACTGGCAGTTTTTAGGAAAAGTTTTGATAACGTGCAAATATTTCAAGATGCTGCTCTGACGTTGTTTAGGGAAAGCGAAGACGATTTAAGTAAGTTGATCATTTTTGTTTGTTATTTCTGTTTTTAATTTTGCACTGTGAGAATTCAAGTTGGAGATTTTAAAATCAGTATTCTTGAGAGTTCTTCAAACATTGATTTCGCTCTTTAAAGTTGGGTTTGCTGGCAACTGCACTTGCAGCATTTTAAAATCGACTAAAGGTGATATCACACACAGCTACTTTTGCTGCGCTGCCATTTAAAAAACTTCGCAACTTTAGCTGTTTGTCGTGTGAACACTGCTGCAACCTAAAAAGCAGCGCGTGCAGTAGTGCTACCTGCAACATTTTTAACGCGCAAATTGTTTCAAAGTAGCTTAATGTGAATCGACACATTTGTGAGTTGCGAGCTCAGTAAAAACTATTAACTTGGGTAAACTTTTAAGCCGCTGCAGATGAAAACTTGATTACTGTCAACCTGACATTCAGTTTATGCAAAAACTGCTCAGCAAAAGTAGCTGTGTGTGTTCTCAGCTTCACACATTTTCGAGATCTGACAGAAGTGACAGCTATCAACGTTTATTTTTTATTTCATTTGTTTTCTGCTTTTTGTAATTTCTCTTCTCTTTTGTTTTATTAATTATTTTTAAATTTGGAACTTAACAGGAACTTTGTTTCTTTTTATTATATTTCAAGAAATATAATCAAACTCGTGAGT
Organism: Cantharis flavilabris; assembly: GCA_949152465.1. Taxonomy (NCBI): domain Eukaryota; kingdom Metazoa; phylum Arthropoda; class Insecta; order Coleoptera; family Cantharidae; genus Cantharis; species Cantharis flavilabris. The sequence continues at coordinate 9,547,836 of OX424438.1, forward strand.
AAATATTTTGGATATATTTTATAAATTTGTTTACAAAATGTTTACGAATTTAACTCGGGACTTTTTTATTTCAATTTTGTTGTTTGTTTTTGTATTTTTAAGTGAAAACTTGAATTCTTACTTGAACTTATTTTTTGGTTTGGTGATTCACAAAGAAATTTGTACACTGTATTGGGAATTTTTATTAATATTTTGTACCACCGACAAAGTTTGTTGTTTCCTTACTTTATATAAATTATGATTAATATTGCAGTTATTTTGTGTCTTTTTTTTGTTTATATGAAAACTTAAACATTTATTCATAAAATTTTTACCAACATATTTTATTTATTAGTCAGTTCAACTTATTATAGTTAAATTTAACTTATAGTAATGAAGTTGCGTTTTTTGTGTCTCAATCCAGAGGTGAGACAAATTCTTATATTTTCGGTTACTTTTCAAAAGAAATGAATTATCGAACTGAGTAAAAAAAATGAAAGCTCTGAAAAAGAGACTACAAAAATTCTTTAATATGATTTAATCAAGAACATCTTTTGTTGTTTTCTAATTATTCGAAAAAAACTGCATTGAGCCAAACTGACTTAAGTCTTTTATCGTTGAGATTCCACGGAAATTGTTGAAATTCCGAGTCATGTGTGCAAAATGTTTTCGAGATATTTATCTGTTGGTTGAAACGGTCTACTTGTGTGTTACCATAGATACATGTCATTAGTGTGATGTCATGATGTATCAAAACATTATTTATATCCAATACGATTGGATACACACTTTATTTGAATACGTACAATATGACGTCATGACTAACGACATGTATTATTGATTACTTAAATTACAAATTAAGCAAGTTACCTAAGAGCACTTAATAAATTTAAAGGATTAATAAAAAAATAAATATTAATTATCATAATGATGAAAGTACTTGATCTTTTAAAAAGAATTTAATTACATCAATTGAAGTATTTTCTTGATAATTATAACAGTAACGCTTTAATATGTGATGTTTTTATTTTTCTCCAGAAGAATCTTCAAGTTCTTCTTCCGAATCCACAAATATATTGAAGCCAAAAATCGACGAGAAACGTATATCGTCGGCGCAAGTCTTGGAGAGCGAACTGAAGCCGGCTGTTAACGAACTCGTATCCGAGATTCTCGAATCTGCTTCCAGAATTGTGAGTCAAATTGATAATCGCCTTAAGGGTGCATCCATGCAGGATGAAATCGAAAGTTCAGCATATGCACAATTTTTAAAATTTAAAAATAGTGGTGGTAGAATATCGCCATGTTTAAGAATATGTGATTTATCTAGGACGCCGTCAGGCGAACTTTTAACTGCCAAAAATTTTGTTGAAGACTACGAAGAGTATCATAATTCTTGCTTCGAAGCACTCGATTCGGAATCGCCTTCTGGTGTCACTTTAACGGAAATCACGGAAGATGACGAAGAATATTTCGATAGTCTTAAGCCAAAGAAAAAAAAAGAAAAATCGGTCAAGCACGGGGGCGTCACGCACTGTATTCCTATTGAGACAGATTCCAACGTCGACGATGATTCCGATTATCCTGCAAGTGAACTGCAACTGGTTCCCTATGATGCGCGTTATAATTTACCAAAAGCGCTTTTTAGTAGAATTAATACCGATGCCATGGTCGAAATTACCGATCAAAACATCGACGTCTTGCATCAAAATGTAGAAATTAGCGAAAATAATCCTGATATGATCACTGATGTGATTGTTTTTGAACCCTCAAAAGCAAAAGATTACGTAGTCGAAGACGACGACGATGTGTACAAACCAATAGCTGTGAGTCCTTGCGGAAGATTTTTCAAGTATGAAGAAGAGGTTTGTCTTTTTTTCTTTTTTTTTTCACAAAAATTATCTTAACGTTCATTTTAGATTGGTCGCGGTTCCTTTAAGACGGTTTACCGCGGTTTGGACACACAAACGGGCGTTGCTGTCGCATGGTGCGAGTTACAAGAGAAGAAGTTGAACAAGGCCGAACGGTTACGTTTCCGCGAGGAAGCTGAAATGTTGAAAAAGTTACAGCACCCAAATATCGTGCGCTTCTACAATTATTGGGAATCGACCTTAAACAAGAAGAAAAATATCGTTCTTGTCACGGAACTCATGCTCAGTGGCACTTTGAAAACGTACGTATTTTTTTTCAATTTTTTTGGTCTTGAACCCATTTGCATCAGAAGTCGAGATATGTGCACAAATTACCTGACAATTATTATTACGGTAAGTCGTATATAATCAGTTAATCACAAACTGAAGAATATCTTGGACACTGCATGGTGAACAGATGTCCTCACTTAATTTAACTTAATGTTTACCAAAGTTGGATCGAATTATAAAAATTAATGTTTTTGTGAGATTTAATGCAATTGAGTTAAGAAACTGTTTTTTTAAAGGTACTTGCGGAGATTCAAAAAAATCAATCCCAAGGTTTTAAAATCATGGTGTCGTCAAATTTTAAAAGGTCTAGCTTTTCTTCACTCTCGATCGCCACCCATCATTCACAGAGATTTAAAGTGTGACAATATTTTTATAACCGGCACCACCGGATCGGTTAAAATAGGCGACTTGGGACTTGCAACTCTTAAAAATCGAAGTTTTGCCAAATCTGTAAGTTTTTTTTTGAAAATAAATTACTTTTTCTTCTATAGAAAAAAATTATTTTTCTTGCAAAGGTAATCGGTACGCCCGAGTTCATGGCGCCAGAGATGTACGAAGAACATTACGACGAAGGGGTTGACGTTTACGCCTTTGGAATGTGTATGTTAGAAATGGCTACCAACGAATACCCCTATTCCGAATGCACAGGGCCGGCTCAAATCTACAAAAAAGTTATTTCTGTAAGAATTTTGTTTCTACTCATTTGCGGTCACTAATTTTGTTCATAAAGGGCGTGAAACCTGCAAGTTTTGATAAAGTTGAAGCGTCTGGCGTGAAGGATGTCATCGAGCTTTGTATCAGACCTCAAAAAGACGACCGGCCTAGCGTTAAGGACCTGCTAAGTCATGCATTTTTTGAGGAAGATTGTGGTTTACGTTTAGAAATCGTTTCACAAGACGAGAAGAAAATTGTTTTTCGTTTGAGGGTCATGGATCCGAAAAAACGAACTCATAAACACAAAGAAAATGAAGCCATTCAGTTTGAATTCGATTTACAAACGGATCGCTACGATACAATTTCCGAAGAAATGGTAATTATTAATGTTGTCAAGTGTTGGAACTGGGAGATTAAATATTATTTTTAGGCCAAGTCTGGGATTATTTTCGAAGACGATGCTAAAATTGTCGGGCGCTTACTTAAAGCTCAGTTGACTCAAATCGAAAAGGAACGTAAACAAGAACAAGAGAAACAACAGGAAGTTTTAAACCAACAATTACAATATCAATTGTTTCTTCATCAGCAAGTCGAACAGGCTCAAAAACAGGTACAACAACAGTTTGATCAACAACAACAAGGATTAACTCAAATTCATCAACAGCAGGAGCTAGTTGCTCAACAGCAATCGCTCTTACAAGGTCAACAGCAGGGAGGCTCACCCCAACAAGGCACTTACCAGCAACAACCACAGCAACAAAGTTATCCTGGTACTCAGTTTACCATACCCCAACAGTCACAAGATCAGGTTATGTTTCAACAACAAATGAATGCAACCTCTCAAATGGTACAACAACAGCAGCAACAAACGGCAGCTCCAATTTCACTTGATCAGGGACAACAGATATCACAACAACCTTTGCAGAGGCAAAGTTCAACCGAACCGGTTCAACAACAGCCGATCGTTTATAAACAACAGCAGTCCTTTGTTCAGCCAAGCTATTTAACGGATGCTACCATTCAGCAACCCCAACAAGCCGAACTGTTACAAACTCAAGAACAACACAGATTATCTACAGTGTCTCAACCTGATATGTTATCTGCACCATCAATCACTCAAGAACATAGGTTTGTAGTAATTTTGCTGTGAAGTTTTTTATTATAAAATTCATTTTTAGGCTGAGTGTGGACAGTCAATTGGATTTACAAAAGAGTCAATTGCTTCAAGATCATCAGAAATCTACTAATCAGGATCAAAATATTATGGTTCAACAGCAAACACAACAACCCAGTGGTGTTACTCAATTTGTGCAACAATTTAGTCAAGAACATAGAAGTTCTGTCACTCAACCTCCCAATGTTCAAGAGTTATTGCAAATACAACAAAATTATGTCCAACAACAAAATATGGTCACACAAAATCAACAAAATGTGCAACAACCCCAACAAGTTATCGTGCAACAAAATATTCCATCTCAAGATAAACCACAAATTCCATTAGAACACAGAATTTCTGTAACCCAACAACCCCAGCTACAAGAATTAGTACAACAAGGCATCACAACTCAATTAGTTCAGCAACTCCAACAACAAAATGTTCAAAATCAAACCAAAACAGATATTCCAATTCAACAACAGATATCAACAATGCTGCAACAATTGCAGCCACAATCGGTTCAACAAAATCAAACGGCATCAGATATATCTACAAGCTTGCAACAAGTGCAACAACAAAATGCGCAACAACAGCAAGTGTTGGTGACAATGTTACAACAGCTTCAACAATCTAATATTCAAAATCAGGATGTTTCGCAACAAAATTCGAGTAAACCAGATGTAACGCAATCACAGTTGACTTCATCGTTACCACAGTTTCCACAACAAGTACAAAACATAACTCAGGCGGATGTGACCCAACAGGCGAATCAGAATCAAATTACAGCTACAATTTTACAAATGTTGCAGCCACAAAATGTTCTCAAACAAGGTCAACCACCTCAAATGCATCTTGGCAATACTCTGCAACATATTCTACAACAAACACCACAAGCAGATGTTACTCAACAGCAACAGCAACAAATGCCTGGAATTGTTCAACAAATACAACAAAACGTTCAAAACCAATCCGATGTAAGCCAAATGGTTCCTGTTGTACAGCAAAATGTTGTAGGTACAAATCAATCAGATTCAACACCACAAACTGTACAGCAACAACAAAGCAGACAAGATGCTTCAGCACAGCAGCAACAACAACAGATACCTACATATGTACAATCACAACCAGATATAACTCAACAGTTACTACAACAACAACATGTACAAAAACCTGATGCCACCGTAGATGTGCCAAACACAAATTTTGTGCAACAATCAACAAATGTCTCTCAACAACCGAATCTCGTTCAATCTCAGACAAATCTTGCACAACCGTCAGGTGTTAGTCAACAAACAAATGTTCAAGTGCAACAATCAAATCAACAACAGCCTAATTACATTCAACAGTCGAGTATGATTGATCAAAATCTTGTTCAATCTCAGTTAGTCCAACAGCCTCAGATTGTACAACAACAGTCTTTTATTCAACAACAGCAACAACCCGTTGTCCAGGTTCAACAGCAATCAGTACTTCAGGATCAAAGTAATATTTCTCAACAATTTACTTCCCAGCAACTTCAGCAACAACTGGCAGCTATTCAACAGCAGCAACAACAACCTATTGCTTCCATGGAACAAACCCAAATGCTTCCCGATCAGAGTACCTCACAACAGCACACCTTACAGCAGCAACGCCCGGTAGTACCTGAAACTCAAGAACAACCTAACATCGAAAACAGACAAACAGTAGATCAAAAAGAACAACAAGATACCAAAATCTCTGAAAATCAACAGACCGACTCAACTCATCGTCTGTCGAATGATATTCCTGCGATGAATTTGGCCGAATTACAGGAGCAACTTAGTAAAGTTATACCTGAATATCCAAATCAACAGTTGAAGGATCAACATAAATTATCGACGGTTTCGTTGCCTCCAATATCCACAACCTCCGAAGTTCAACACGATCAAAGGCGCATGTCGACTACATGGCAACCTCCTCTACAAGATTTTGGTGACCAAAAAAGTGGTAAGAATTTAAATATCAAATAGTTTCAAGTATAATCTTTTATTTTAGTTTCAAATACCGAATCGGAATTGTCATTTAAAGATGGCGAATCAAAGCCAGCTCAGTTGGGCCGCACTAAAAGTCAAGAGGATCAGGAAATGTCATCAACCGAACAAGTAAGTGAGGAGTGTAATTCTGCTAAGGAGAAAAATCATCGCAGACGTTTGTCTAAATATGGGAAACAGTTAAGCGTGATGGCGGTTAATAGCGATGGAAACGTCGAGTGTCAACTACTTTGCAAACAAAAAACTATTAGTTTTAAGTTCAATAGGTTCGATACTAAGCCGATGGATATCATCGAAGGAATGATTAAGCAGGAAATGCTTAAACCTGGTTCTCATGACAGTCTTGTCACTCAGCTTGAAGATATCTTGAAGCAGCTTGAAGAAAATCCTCTCAAAATACCACAAATTCAAAAGGTTAGTTAATCAAATGCGAGTGTTGCTTGTTAGGTATTTTAAATTTACAATATTTCTTATTGTGTGTTTGGGTTTCATTATTTTCACGCTGCATTGTTAGGTACGGCATGCTTCGTTGACCAGGCAACCGCATCGAAAAACGCATCGGAGGCATCGTTCCGTAAGTTGTACCAATTTTTATAAATAATTGAGTTTTATTGGTTTTGTTTGCAAGGTAGTTTTTATTTGATTTTTTGTGTTGTACTTTTCAAATGCACCAAATTTACAAAGTTAACAAGATTAGCACTTAAAATAAATACAATTTTCAATTTTTCTTGTGTTGTGTTCCATTCTAGGCAGGCGCCGCCACAGACCTCAATTTTTTTTGTTTTATTTTAAAGTTGCATTTGATAATATTTATCGTATCGATTTTTTATCCTATTAACGCTTCCTCACTTGAGCACGCATTTTTTCATTTTCGATGATTTAATTGTAAATTTTTGTTGGAAATGTGTAAACAAACACTTTTTCAGAGAGACGAAATGAGTAGTCAATATGTACCGAACTTTAAATCGTCATCAATTCAAACGGACAGTTTCGACGCCGACTTTCAAGGATTAAAAACTACTTTAGCCGAAAAAATTAATCAACATCTTCGTTGTCGCGAAAGTTTAAACAGCAGCGGTACCGTATCGCGTAAAACTAGCACCGCTAGCGATTATACTCCCGAACACACTTTTGTTCACGACAGTCGCGTAAATTTTATGAATCAAACCGACGTTTCTTATTCTAATGATAACTGCATAAGCGTAATTAAAGCTGTTCAAGGAAGCAAATCTGGTAATGATGTTTTATCCAGCACTAACACGGAATCATTCGTAGATGAGGTTGAAAAACGCTTGATTAATTTGCCTACTGATAACGAAAGCAAGGAAGAATGTGATTATGAGCATGGAAGTTCCCAAGGCGGACAAAAGATTGACGTAAAAATAATTTTGTTAAGGCGTGACTCGAAGTTCTTTGGTGGTGAATCGAATACCAATATAAATTCAGAAAATATGGCAGTCGTTGAAGTCGATTCTAAAATTTGCACAGAGGCAAAATCTGAAGAAACCATTTCAGATGTAACTCCAATTGAAGTTGATTCCACTGCAAAATTAAAAGTTCCACAAAGAAAAATTTCGAGGTTTTTAGTAAGCCCGGTTTTGTCCGGTCAACTTGATTTACCAAACGACAAAGATTATGGCGACACAACCGTACCTGATTCTGCTAGCAGCTCAAATGAACCCGAGTTTACCCAAAATTCAGTTGAAGGTGTGACTGAGACGAAACCCGTAGTTCCTGCCAAAATAGAAGAAAACAAAACTGAGGTAGTAGAAAAACCGCAAGAGAGTTCTGTCCATAAACAGGAAGAGGCAAAAGTTTGTGGACCGGAAATGATTAACACTTTGGAACAGCTAAAAATAAGTTTGCAAAATTTAACTAATTCGCATTCGCACAAAAAGGAAGCTGGTGAGAGTAGTGATGCTAAGGTCTCTCAAGGTGGGACCAGCACGCCTCAACAACAACCAAGTAAATTGCCAGCTGCACCACAAAAAACGTTACAGACCATTCAATCCCCTCAACAGACTATAACATCTGGTATGTTGCCACCAAATATTCAGCAAACGAATCAAGTTGCTCAACAACAGTCGCAGTTATTGTCTGTGATTCAACAACAACAGCAGGTAAATTTTAGCTTTCAACATTAAATTACGTTTTTCTTTAATTGTCAAATTTTTTAGCCTCCCACGGTACAACAAACGCAACCGCCACAAAGTCAACAACCTGTGGTTCCTCAGAATTATCAACAACCGCAACAGAGTCAACAACCAGTAGTTCCTCAGACTTATCAGCAACCGCAACAGAGTCAGCAACCAGTGCTTCCGCAGAGTTATCAACAACCACAACAAAGTCAACAGTCAGGGGTTCCTCAGACTTATCAACAACCGCAACAGAGCCAGCAACCAGGAGTTTCTCAGACTTATCAACAACCACAACAAAGTCAGCAACCAGTGGTTCCTCAAACTTATCAGCAACCACAACAGAATCAACAACCTGTGGTTACTCAGAATGTTGCACAAACTTATCAGCAGCAGAGTCAACAACCTACCGTTGCTCAAAATATTCCACAGACTTATCAACAACCGGTGGTTGCTCAGAACGTTGCGCAAACTTACCAACCACCTCAACAGAGTCAACAACCATTAGTAACTTCTCAGAATGTTGCACAGACTTATCAACCTCAACAAAATCAACAATCTGTAGTTGCTCAAAACGTTACACAGGCGTATCAACAACCTCAGCAAAACCAACAACCTGTAGTGATACCTTCTCAAAATGTGCCACAGACGTATCAGCAAAATCAACAAACTACAGTTCCTTCTCAAAACGTTACACAGAATTATCAACAAAATCAACCTGCAATTTCTCAAAATATTGCACAAACCTATCAGCAAAATCAGCAGCCGGTAGTTCCTACTCAGAATGTTACACAAACTTACCAACAACCTCAGCAGCAATCAATGGTGGCAGTTGCTCCACCATTACAACAACGTCAGGATTCCATTCAACAATTTTCTACCGTTCAATCTAGTACTCAACAACAACAGACAAACATAAATGTAGCTGGACAACAATCGACGACTCAACAGTTGCCGCTGCAACAACAACTTTCTATGTCCATTTCAAATCAATCTCAAGTTCCTCTCCAACAACCGCAACAAACTCAATATTCAATACAACAACAAAATCAAATTCCAATTCAACAATCTCAAGTATATACCGCCGTCGACGTTAACCAAAATGCAGCGATTCATCAAACTCCTACCCAAAATTATTCGACACCTGCATCATCTCAACCACAAGTTGCGGCAGTTTTGTTGCCTCAACAAGTAATTCCTCCACCTAGCATGACCCAACCACAAACTGGTACAATGCCAAATGTAATAAATCAAATTATTCCAACTGTGGCTCAAACGTACCCGACTCAAAATGCCAGTCAAAATCAACAATATCCAATTACTGCTTCTTTCCAAGTGATTCAACAAGACGGAATACCGATGCAACCACAAAGTCAAGTAACTTATCAACAGCCGATTGTCACTACCATACCCATACATCAACCGTATCAAACTCCAGTTGTTCCGGTAAATCAAGTTTCTGGCATTGTTGGCACTCAAATCACTGCTGTTACTGCCGCTTCGACACCAATAAGCATCCCAGAAGCGAATTTGGACGGAAAGCAGAACAAAACTTTTGCCCAAGTAGTCAAACACAATGTCGATAGGTAAATTAAATTAAGAAAATTTTGAAGAGCGAATATTAAATTTTTTTTAAATTCAAAAGCGGCACCAGAAGCCAGGCATCAACACCTCAAAGTGACGCCACCTATGCAATACACTTACAAAATTTGCAGCGGAAACTGTCATCGGTAACTTCGTTGGTAAGCAACGATTTTTTTCTATTTGAAATTTGAAATCTCAGTGACATTGCGTCAGAAAATTAAAATAAAATGTATTTTGCTGCTATTTTTTAACATTGGTAGCGTAAAATAATTGGTTAAAGATTACAAATTTGTCCAACTTTAGATTTGTTTGATTTATTAAATTGAAATTTTTGGTTTTTTTTCACATTAGGGTACAGCAGTTGCTTCATTAGAATCATCTAAAGTTGGAACGGAACCAATCGCAACAGGAGCAGCAACTAATAAGGTAAAAATATTTGGCGATATTGTTTTGGCTAAATAGGGCAAACGAAATTAACAAATAAAATTATTATTTTTTAGCCTATTTTAGAACCTAATAGTTCCAACAGTGGCACCGCAACAGCCGAAATGCTTTCACCGGTGCGCGATTTGGACAATACACAATATTGTTTAACAGAAACGAACGTTCACGTAATGCACGAAATCAGCAGTCAGTTTACTTCCAATCCTCCATTAAATTTGGTACTCGAAGATGAGGGTATTAACGTTTTGGAAGGCATCAAAGAGAATGTTTGCAACGATATTAACGCTACTAAGGATCACATTGCTGCAGGATTGAACCTCCCTTTGGAAAATACTACCGTTAATTTGTTGAAGGAAACCGAAACCGTTCCCGAAGTTGTTAAATCTCCTCGGAAAATGGAACGCAAGATTTCTCGATTTAAAGTTAGCGTGGTGACGGAACCAGATAAGAACAAGCTGGTCATGCCGGATGAAAGTTTCGAAAAGGGAATCGAAAGTGAAAAGGACGATAAAGACATTGGGACGATTATCAATCAAACTTTTAATATTTTAGAAAAGGACATAACTGCTAGTTATTGCAACCAACAAGGTGAGTTCATTTTAACTTCACATCTGTCGAGTGTTTAGTATTTGAAGTAGTTTTGTAGTTCGCTGACAGGTCACACAAGATTATTTTAATATAAATGTATTTTTGTTGCAGCAGTGGACACCCCCAGTCAAGTGCAAGTATTTGTAAGTATCCGCATAATGTTTTGGCTTATGATTGATAAATTGTTTACTAATCTCTTTGTGCGTAGTTGGTTTTTTTAAACTTGATTAACGGAGCATTAAGTTTTAGCAAATTTTGTAGTAGGTAAATAATGATTGCATTTTAAATTTTGGATATTTAGGTAATTTGCTCGCCACAATTTTTGTTTTTGATTTACTTTTGTTAACACCATAGTAATTTTTTTATTTTATTGCGAATGCATATTACAAATATCTTGTACGGTTGGTACTCGCCAACTCTTGTTTGGTTGATATTTATTTATTTTTATTTTTTTTGTGTTTGGGTAGTTAGTGTGTTTTTCTTATAGCCACAGCATGAAGGGCGTCGTGCTTCTTCGAGTGTTGGCACCGTTAATCGAAATTTGTCGTTCCACACTACCACAACTCCTAGTCCCATACAAAAAGCACGTTCCTATAACGATTTGGTCGCTGCTATCGAAAAGTTAATGCCGAAATTACGAGAGCGGTCGCGTTCGGGCGACTCAAACTTGACTCCCGACATTCAGATGAACAATCCGAGGAAATCGTCGCGACCGCGTCGCATGTCGAAATCTTTTCGGAGAAATCCGGAAATTATCGTTCATCCGCCAGACGAGAATCTTACCAATAGCTTACCCGATCTGAATATTTTATTTTTGTCGTTTAAATCGGAGCCTGTCGTTAATTCGGTGAATGAATTAAATTACAGTTGTCCGGATTTGAATTTTTGCGAGGACAAGAATTTTTGTTTTAACACAAAAAAGAAACCGAGTCCCGCAAGTTTTGCCAGCGTAAGTTCGAGCGTCGAAAGTTTCGATTCTTCTGACAGTTATAGGTCGGCATTTAGGCGGCAAAATAGTTTGCCCGATTATTCAGAACCCGCGGAATATGTACCAATCACTAGAAGCGCATGTCACAATTATTTGAACGAACTGAATTATTTACAAAGTACTTTGAACGAAATCGAAGTTTGTGTGTATTGTAAAAAGCTCCTGGAGAGTTGTAATTGTAAGCCCGTAACGTACAAAGCACCAAAATGGAGTGGTTCACATAAGACTAAAAGGAGTCGTAGGCGCAAGGAGTCGGTGCCGAAACGAGAAGGGCGACGGCATAGTTTACAACAACAGCAAACGATAGATGTGCAGGTCTCGAATTTTAACCCTTGGGCGGAAAAGGCGAAACCTCGCCGCAAGAAAGCCGACATCACGCCGGCGGACATTCTCAAGTTAAAATTGAAGCAGTCGTTGTCTATGCAAAACTTGTACGATGACGGCAATCAAGATTACGGTTACCACACAATACATACTAGTACAAACATTCCGCAAAACATCAGAGACTTTAAATTTCACAATTTTAAGTACGACAGTAAAAGAAGTAACAGTTTCGAAACTATAAACGAAAATATTTCGTTCGGAAACGAACCTAGTCATTTTTCTAGTTGTCAATTTCACGATTTTAAGAGCGACTTTCCTAAATCGAGTTCCTCAAATTCTTTAACTGTAATGAAATGCTGCTGCGGCAACGCACGTTGCAAATCGGTGATGCCAATCAACGTTTATTTGGAAACTTATTACACCAGAACGGTAAGAAATTTTTGTATGGGCGGTCATACCGGTGGAAGGCTTTTGTGTGTCTTGCGCTTGTTTTAACTAAAGTATGGTGAGATTTTTTGTTTTTAAAAATTAGCATGCGTCACGTGTTACGTTTGATATTTGCTAATTTTACGATTGGCTTTTTTAGTTTAGATTCCTCGATTTAACACTTAACAAGTATTTTATTATTAGAATATTAGAAAGAAAATCACGATTATTTCTATTTGGGTTATTTGCGTTTGTGACAAACATCTGGTGTTGTTAAACGTTTGTTTTTGTTATTTATCAGTCATTGTCTTATGATGATATATCCCGAAAACCATAGCCAAGAATGGCAAATCTGCTCGATCGTGATGTATTGAGTTGAATATGTCGGTGTGAGTTACTATTAATATGACCAACAAGTGCAGGCACTTAAAAGTTATCATGGAATCTCGCCAGGTTGGTGCAATTTTCAGATTAAGTGTCTTTTTCAATATTATGCAGAGTTATTTATGTTTTATGAGGTTTATATTTAGAAGACTATAAAAATTAAAACAATTGCTTTTTCCGTTCCTTTGTGCAAATATCACAATAATTTTGATTTATTAATTAAATTATTAGCTCTTGAAAATAATATAGTTATAATTATCAATATTGAGCTATTGGAAACGAAATAAAACACAAGTTTAAAACGAGCTTTCGAAAAATGACATTTTCTTTTTCAAGTTTAATATGAATGAAAAAAACAAAAAATGACAAATACAAAACAACTATAAATTATATTGAAGAATATTGACATTTATCCGATGACTTGATCAGAATGATAATACGAAAATCCGGAAAAACAAAAAAGCGAGTGTATTAATAATTCTAATAAGTTATCGTGGATTAAGAAAAACCAATGGTGAAAAACTTAATCCCAATATTGGCAAGGGGGGTTAAATAAGGAGTGGGCTATAAATGTTGCTCAGGCCCTCTATATCTGTCTTCCTGTTCATTGAGTTCTTATCCTTCTTTATCTCAATCATCTCATGTAACATACGTTCTTTGTAGGACGGGATAGCTTTAAGTATGGTGGTGTTTACAAAGTCCATGTTATGGCCATCTTCTAGAACATGTTTTGCAGCTGCAGTGGAGTCGGCTTTGTTGCATCTTATTGAAGAGATGTGTCCACTCATTCTCTTTTTCAGCCATTGGTTAGTTTGCCCGATGTGTGTAAGATGGCAATCCTTACAATCAACCTTGTACACCACACCCGATTTTTTATCATGAGGGATCTGGTCTTTGAGTTTCGAGAAGTGAACACCCAGGTTATTCGGAGATCTGAAAGTTAATTTGATGTTATGTGGTTTCAAAATATGTTTAATTTTTTCGCTGAGTCCTTTAACGTAAGGAAGAACAGCAAAACCTGTACTAGATTCCTTGATAGTGGTGTTCCCGTTGTAAAGGATGTTTACTCGTTCCTTAATAATCCTGTTTATCAGTTTTTTAGGGTAGTTGTTTTTTATCAGAGTTTTATCAGAGACTCAGAGAACAGAGTTTTATCAGAGATAAGAACTCAATGAACAGGAAGACAGATATAGAGGGCCTGAGCAACATTTATAGCCCACTCCTTATTTAACCCCCCTTGCCAATATTGGGATTAAGTTTTTCACCATTGGTTTTTCTTAATCCACGATAACTTATTAGAATTATTAATACACTCGCTTTTTTGTTTTTCCGGATTTTCGTATTATCATTCTGATCAAGTCATCGGATAAATGTCAATATTCTTCAATATAATTTATAGTTGCTTTGTATTTGTCATTTTTTGTTTTTTTCATTCATATTAAACTTGAAAAAGAAAATGTCATTTTTCGAAAGCTCGTTTTAAACTTGTGTTTTATTTCGTTTCCAATAGCTCAATATTGATAATTATAACTATATAATTTTGATTTATTCATCTTGATACAATTGACAATAAAAAATGCCTATTTTCTCAAGAATTAATAATTACACTTTGGTCCTTGAAAATGAGAAGTAAGTGTAGGTATAGTATTTTTGCTTACGATGTGCAAAAAGTATTAATTACTCCTTATAATTATAATATTATAATAAATTTAAAATTTAAAAAGGTTTTTTCAACATTAAATAATGTATTGTTTATTGTTATTATACATAGGTACTACCTAACCTTTTAAAATTATTCTTATGTAATTATTATTTAAAGGTGCATGCGTACGAGAAATTCATAATTCATAAGTAGGCAATTAAAATTAGATAATCAATTTCTAAATTTAAAAATTGAAATCAATTATTATTTGGTTTCATTCAATTTTTTCATCAATTTCCTTTCCAGTTAGTATAATTATCAAGTGAAAGATTGTTAGATAAACTAAAATAATGTAGTACAATGTAATAGGTACAAGTTTTTATTTAATATCTGTGAATATTTTGCATTCAGAAGCATTTGTAAGTCATAATGATAGTAATTTACACACGAAAACTGAACTCGGTACATACAGGGGTAGAGTTGCCATTGTCGTCTAATGCTAAGGGGCAGAGACTACAAAAAGAATAATCAGCATGATTAGACACAATTTTTATAATCCATAGTTTATCATTATTAATACCACGAAATTGAAACTATGTGGACGTCTTCTTCTTGATTTAATTGTTTTCTTTTTCTTAGAACGAATCTTATGTAGAAATGCTGAATAGGCAAAAAGCTGAAGTCAATGCTTTGCTCGAGGCTCATCGAAAACAACAATTAGAATATTTCGGCACAATTGCAACAGGTTTATGTCGACCCGTTTGAATTTGAATGTTTTTTAAAAGGTTTTTTGTTGCAGAGAGTGCTAAATCGTCTCAAAAGGAGCAAGTTCATGATATGTCATAATAATCTGTGAGAAAAGGCTGTATAGTGATTGTTTACAATTGTATCATAATTATCTAATTATATATTATAAATATATATCGCAAGTTGATTATGTAGTTATCGTATACTTAGAGATATTTTACTCTTGTAATTGCCGATTGTAACTGAAGTATCCGCAATTTGCCTATCTGCACCAAGTGACGGTTACGTAAGGTGTGTGACGTGAAATTTAAATGAGTGTAACTTTTAAGTGGGCACTTGAGTATTAATTTTTTACTTTAATTTAGTAAAAAATTGCAAATCGAAGAAGAACGTTGGCCTTATCATTGTTGGCGGACAAAAAAATTTCAAGTGAATAAAAATATGTATTTTTGTACATTTTATACTTGACAAAAAATAATGAATCCATTTATTGATCGACTGAACAGTTTGAGTTGGTTTTACATTTCAGAATCGACTTATACTTTAATTTATTTAAATTTAATTTTTATTTAATTACTTTACAGAGAGAGGTTGCAGTAGTTAAAGAAAACTGACTTCTTTATCTTTGTACTGCATTGTCGCCTCAACTTTCTGCAACATAAAATTATGAAAGTTTTACTTATTTTTATGTTTTATTAATTTAAAATACAGAGTTTGTGCTACAAATGAATTTTTACTTTTTAATTACCAAGCTTTAACATTATTAACCCTTGAATTTTGTTCATCGATGCTAAAATGAAGAACCATTTTTTCAATGTAGAATTTTCTATACTTTCCCGGATTTCCAATTTCCTAAGATTTTTTGTATTTCCTGGAATTTCCTAAAACGTTTACACTTCCTCAGATATCCTAAGATTTTCTTGGAGTTTCTTATGTCCGATTTCGTAATATTTTCTACATTTCCACCCGGATTTCTCTAATATACTAGACTTCCTCAGTGATTTCCCGGATTCATTTTTATACAACTGAATAGGCAGCAAATTACAGTAGATCTTAAAATTATTCTCAAAAGATATCCAGATTATCTAATCGCCGTTGCAGAACGGAAATTTATTATAGTAAAATTTGGCATAAAGTGGAACAGTGACGGCTGTCCTAGTAAATTTAGGTCTAAATGTAGATCCTGACGGCAGCAGATTATTGGTCAAAAATTTGAAACAAAGTCCTATTTAGCAATCTGAGTTCATCCGCAATGAACAAAAAAAAAATTAATCGGTAAAGATCTGAATTTTGGTATACATGTTTATTACGGATTCCTGTCGAACATACTAAAAGTCCCCATCAAATCGTCTTCGAAAATAGATACACTTTTATCAGTTTTTTGTCTATATCTCGGCAACTTTTGATGATGCCAAAAAAAAGTTTAGATAAAAATTATTGTAGTTTATTAAATATCCTTCAAAAAAGTTGATATATATTTCTTTTGTATCGCTGTAATCCAACGTGACATACAGATTAAATGCCGAAATATTAAGCCATGGGTATACAAGGCCTGTTAGTGCTAATACAGTATGCACGGTTCTACTAGCAGTTGGAGAAGGTCTTCGCCCCCCCCTCCCCCCGGGGAATGTAATATCTAGAAAATTTCAAGTTTATAGTCGGAACTGTAATATTTTTTTGAAATTAGTTTCTTTACTACAAATCTTATATTTATATAAATATTATTTGTTATTTATCATTATTTATCGAAAAAGATTAACACAATTTGGTAATATTTATGCTTAATTATAATAATATTTATTATGTTATTTTTTATATTATAGGTAGTTCGAATATTAATATAATATTTATTTAATATCAAATCAAATCAAAAAAATAATAAAGTGGATTTATTTATGTGATCCAGTACTTATCTCACGGTACGAAGCCAAAGCTTTATATGAGGCTACTGCAGAAGCAGTGCTTCCAGCGTAGAACATAAATGCAGCTAACAACCGAAAACCTGAATCACATAGGTCCAGTATTTCAGTTGCTAGTTAAACTAAATTCAAGGATTAACCTACGTTTATGGCTACCTGATTGGTCAGATATTGAGTTTAAACTTTGATTGTAGTTTAAACCGCAAGTGAAATACTGCCCATAGCCTTATAATATATCTTCAAAATGTACAATTTACATTGCTAAACACAGGACTGAATAATAAATTTTGTGAGCCACTGGTAGCCACTCAATAATTATCAAATTAAAATCGCAGTAACCTACTTTGGAATTTCGTTGATTAATCTGACAGATTCGTGAACTAAATACACAAAAACAAAATTTAGTAGAAAAAATTTTTAGTTTTGGTCACTTTATTAAAATTATGCATTGACAATATTTCTTTTGACTTTTCCAGGCGGTGCGCGCGTCCGTGCGGCTCACGTAGAAATCGCTACCGGTTGTCGACGTTTGTAAAAGTGTAAAGTCGACGTAGGTAATTCGATTCGAAGTAATTGAATTTGTTCCTTTTATTTGAAAATGTCAAAAATTATTGACGTAATAATCTTGCGTCATAGTACATGCGCTTTATGTCGCTCGCAGCGAAGGGTGAATCGTTCGGCGATTTTAGTCATTTAGTCAAAAGTTTCCATGTGTAGGATACATTAATCATATTTAAAGAATCCAACATGCTTATAAAGGAATTGTAAGTAGAGTTAATTTTTTCAATCATGATTTAGTGTTTATTTTTAAAAACACCTGTAAAAAATTCGAACGAACGCGAAATGGAATTGTTGGTGTAGGTTTTTTTTGTTTACTCGGGATGTGTTAATGTAATTCAAATTTCAAAAATCTGCCACCGAAACGGGGCGTATTTGTCATTGAAAGAGATGGTTTTATTTCTAGATAACGCATGTAATTTGTAATTACGATCGAACGGAAAAACTTTATTGGTTTTACTAGTCAACCTTGAATATTGTTGGTTTAATCATCCGATTTTTATATTATTTTAATTGTCGGCTGTTGTATTTGATGTATAAAATTAATTTAATATATGTATTTTCAGCCGAGTTACCTTGCCCCTCACCGTAGAAGAGGTAAAATAATATGAATACAAATTTCACATACTTTGTACTTTGTGTTATCCCGATCTGATTTAATTGCTAATGATGTTTTAGTATCAAGTTGCTCAATTATATAGTGTGGCGGAGGCATCGAAAGATAATACGGGTGGCGGAGAAGGTATAGAAGTCTTAAAAAATGAACCGTTCACCAATTACCCTTTGCTGGGTGGCAAATACAATTCGGGTCAATACACTTACAAGATTTACCATCTCGCCAGTAAAGTTCCCGCTTTTATCAGATACTTAGCCCCTAAAGGAAGTCTCGAAATTCACGAAGAAGCGTGGAATGCTTATCCTTATTGTAAAACTGTTATTACGGTAAGTTTTATAATTGCAATTCTTTTTCGCAGATTGTCCTTCTGTTACATAACGGGATATGTCCAAATTTCAGAATCCTGGTTACATGAAAGAGAAATTTGTTATTTGTATTGAATCCTATCATATAGGTGACGAAGGAAAACAGGATAATGTGAGTACTAACTTGATCTTTTTGTTTTTGGTGCGCTGCCTGTGGTACGTTATGTTTACTGCTGGGTGTTGGTGTTGGTGTTGTAAAAAATGTGGCTTCTCTGCATATAGAATCCCGGTTATATGAAGGAAAACTTTATTATATGTATAGAGAGCATGCATATAGGCGACGCGGGAAAGCAAGACAACGTAAGTCTTTCAGTTTTTCTTTTGTTTCTGTAGTCGGTGCATGCCTAGGAAGCACCGTTTCTTAGCTGTCGTAGGTTAGTTTAGGTTTTTTTATAATTTTGAATTGCTTCTGTTTGTTTTTGACATGTCTCCGTTTCTTGGTTTTCATAATTCTTCCTTAACTATAAGTCTGTGTAGGATATGCATCTTCCTTGCCTGTTATAAATTTTACCAAATCAGCTTTGATTGTTTTTGAAATTCTTTCCGTCGATCAAAACAAGCTGTAGTTGCTGAAATACAGTTCGCCATAGAAGGCTGCTTTTTCAACTTGTATTTGAGGTGCAAAGTGAATAAATATAGAGCAGAAGTTGCAAACCTTGACTAACAGAAATTTAACAAATCTTTTCTCCAATTCAAATTTTTTCAATCTCCAAATTCAAAATTTTTTTTTCCGAGTATGAAATTTTTATAATTTTCAATTTTTTATATTTTTTGAATTCCAAAATTTAATTTGTTGTTAGCTCTAAAAAATTTTTTTTTGGGATTAAAAGATTATCTAAATTATTAAATTATAATTTTTTTTTTTAAATGAAATTTCTATATTTTTTGAATTCCAAAATCAAAATATTTTTTGCTGTTTTAGCTTCATAAATAATATTTTTTTATAAAACTAATTGAAATTTAAAAAAGAAAATTTGAAATTTTAAAATTTTTTGATTTCCAAAATTTAATTTGTTTTTTTTTTTAGCTGTTTTAGTTATTCCAAAATAAATTTTTATTTTGTTTTATCTCTATAACGAATATTTTTTGAGATTATAAGATTACCTAAAATTCTAAATTAGAAGTAATTTTTGAAAAATATAAAATTTTTATATTTTTTGAATTATAATATTTCTCTGCGGGTCCCTAAAATTTTTTCATGGATCAGTAAGCTGGCAATCGCTGGTATAATAGAGAACTTTTATCTCGGTTGTTTGTTCACCACGGACGCTCATGAACGAATTAACGAGAATCTAGATTTAAAATTTAACCTGTTGGGTTAAGTAGAATCTAACGGAATTTTTTGGTGATATAATTGATTAACTAAATTTTGATCACTAATTCAAGATTTCATTAATCCATTCGTTCACAATAAATTGGGATCCGCAAGTTTTTATGTTGGAATTTATAGATAATTTAGTAGTTTCGCTACATAGAATTGCTTCATAAAATTGAGGATCTATTGCTTTGCCAAGAAAGCTTGTAATCGGTTTGTTAACAGTTAAATTTTCTAATACTTACTTCT
Source organism: Cantharis flavilabris (assembly GCA_949152465.1). Classification (NCBI taxonomy): domain Eukaryota; kingdom Metazoa; phylum Arthropoda; class Insecta; order Coleoptera; family Cantharidae; genus Cantharis; species Cantharis flavilabris. Next base: position 9,568,119 of record OX424438.1, read on the forward strand.
GGCAATTTTAAATGGCCAATTTACAAAATAGTTTACTATTTTTTCGACAAATTTGTACATGTTCTCGCTTAACCTTGCTAATGACAAATGGGGGGGGGTGATTTCTGATGATAAACAAAAGAGTTTAAGGAAAAATTGGTATTTACTAGTAATTTACCCTTATTTTTCGACATCGGACTGAACTACTATGAAAACGATGGCAGAGGCTAACCTAGTTTTGTTTTAGATAGTTTTGGGATGGAAAGGATAGAACCCCAAAGTATTTTAATATTATGCTTCTTCTTCATCAGCCTTTCAGTTTATTCTTAAACAATCAGCTTTCTTCTCTTTTGAAAGAAGTTTAAGCATGTAGACGCCACGGCTGCTTGAATCGGATTGGGGAATTCTTGTAATACTGCTTTTAATAGTTGATGGTGGCAAACCGTAATCTAGAGGGACCCCCGGCTTTACGTGTCCTCCAACGCACGAAGATTGTCATATGAAAGATTAGACTCCCCAGATTTGAACCGGATACCTTATCTTACGCAGTTGTTTGATTAACTTACTAAGCTAATGACTATTTGCAATCTCTATTAGTCGCAACTGTGGTAGTAGATTTTTGAAGAATTTTTAATTGGCAAGATCATACCCCAATCGATTGAATTTGTTATTATTAAAGTTTTCAGAAAATTCTCACTCCCCCGAATGTGAAAAGAAACAAAGCTAATAATAATATTACCGTCTTCGTACAGATGCAGCTTTAGAGCTAAATTTTTGCACAAACACTAAATAACATTCAAGCGAAGATATAGATTTTGGTCCCGGATTGCTTCTTCTTTAAAATTGCTTATAATGTTAGTATCATACTTAGCCTTATATTTCCACTGGTCATCGAATAGCAAAGAACGCTGAATAAAATTATTAATTATTACTTCATAGACTAGTTTACGTACGCAGGATCTAAACAAACGGAAACACCTTTAAACTAGAGATACGGACATTTGAGCAGAGTTCTGGGTACAAAATCTTGAACCGGGAAATACCGGGTCGAAATCGACAGTATAATTTAGAATATGATTACATTAAATATTAATAATTTTAAAATACTAATGTTTTCAACAGGTTAAATTAAATGATCAAAAATTTAATCGAGTAATTGAATAGAATTAAATATTTTTGAGTTTTCTGAGGAGGTTCATTGAATCGAAACACAGTTTTGTTTATTGTTCTGCAATTTTTAAAAACTTATTTATGTTTTTAATTAGATATTTTTTAATAGGATAAATTTTATTGTACCTACGTTTGTACTAGTTCATAAAAAGTGTAAAAACAAAATTTGAGTTGTAATATTCATTTTAGAATATAGAAGAGACAAGTGAACGGGCGAAACCAAGTACTAATTATAATATGTTTATAGAGGTTTTTGGACAAGGATTAGAGGCCGTTTTTCTAGAGTAAAATTTTGATCTTTGTTCGTCCCTGAAACTTCCTGTTTGAACTGTCGCTAATTTTTATTGTTAAAATAGGTAATTTATTGGTAAATACAACGTGGGTCATAAATAAATCTTGAACCAGCTATAAATTTACGTGATATCAGCAATAATTAAAATTTCAATTACGTCTTTCATTACTTGTATTTATTTTAATGAAAATTCTTCTAATGACAGGTTTTATTTGTATTTGCATGTTCGGGTTTGCCTTGATGAGAATTTGCAAGTTGTAAATCACAAGCGGCAATTTTGAGGGCCCAATTATATTTGTAGATGTAATTTGAGATTGTTTTTTACAAAGTAGCAATCTATGCTAATGGGTCACAATTTCGACTACCACTTAACTTGAAGCCAGTCATTACATATTTATTTCAACCTGCCATTCTAAGATTCGGAAATTGATCAATGTGGTCCTTTTCAAGCTTTTAAAAATTGAACTTCTAGACTGAAAACTCTATAAAAATTTTTGCTGCCTCTCAAAAGTTTAAATTGTATTTTTAAGGTTTCTAATTTTTCTTACGACAGAAATGCATTTAACTTGCAAATTAATTTATTTGTGAGAAAATTTATTTTAGCATTGTTACTGTCGGGGCGAACTGGCAGTTGACGTACACATTTTTGTACCACAAGGCAACGAAATTGGACCATTCAAATTGGCAATAAATTAATATGGTTTAAAAAAAACTTGAAATTTGCAACCGAAACAATGCTTGATTATTATTTGTATTTAATGTTGAAAAATAACGTAAATAAACACATACAAATTTTAAAATTGAAATATTAAAAGAAGTATAATTTATTCGAGTAAAATAAATATGGAAAAGGCGAAATTTGCAAATTTGAGCAATAACCTAAAAGTATGTAATATTTTCTACATGAGTAGGTAGACTCGTGTACATTTTAAATCAAAAATCGTCTGAGCAGAAAAAACTTGCGTTATCTTGAACTTTCTAGTTTTAGCAATAATATATAAAACAAAAAAGTGATAACATCTATTATTGGTGTGGGATTGGGCCACCGAATAAGTTTCCTACGATCTAGATTTTTTCTAGGTCTAAAAAACCTGGTCGAAAATTTCTTTGAAAGTTTTTCTCAAAAAAAGAAAAAAAAATGAAAAATCAAAGTATACAAAATACCTGACAGTGGAATCAAATTGAAATAATTTATTTTTATTTGAACTTGACCCTAAAAACCTTGTAATATTGAAGTTCATAGACAAATTAATTAATAATTTTTACCGAAATTTTATCGACCTATCTACAAAAAACAAACAGGTTGATTGAACTTGGAAACAGTAGATTGAATTACGTTTGGAGAAAAAAGGGCGTACACTGAAAAAACTTATTGTGAACATTACTTATGCATGTAAATACGTATTATTATAGTCTATTACATACATAGACAGCTAATGTAAAATTTTATAATATATAATGTAATTTATACATTAATATATGGTCGCTGGTGCTCATTGATAACACACGTACATTTACAAATTGTGAATCTATTTTTTCCTGATACGGCACTGAAATAGATTTACATCCTGCTATTATTTTGTGCTTTTCAAGAGTTTTTCTCTACAGTTAGCAATAACTATATAAATTCTTTTGAGCCATCTTTTGAATATCTCGAATAAAGAAACAGAGAGGTTCCACTGTAAATATTCTACCTTCCAACCTTCTTTATAACCCTTAAATTCTTTCAATTTACCTAAATTCACTAACCAACACTAATCGGCTTTAACTTACGACGCTTTACGCTTACTAACCAATCTCTGAATTGCTGCTCCGCTTTTGCGGTAAAAGTATTTAATATTTTTCTTGTAGGTTCACGAATTAACTGCAGATAAATTAAAGATACGAGAAGTTGTTCACATCGACATAGCCAATGATCCTATAGGTAGCAGTGATTTTAAAGAAGACGAAGATCCGACCAAGTTTAAATCGATTAAGACTGGTAGAGGTCCATTAGTTGGTGCCGATTGGCAATCAAAGATTCAACCTATTATGACTTGCTATAAGTTAGTGACTGTAGAATTTAAATGGTTTGGTTTGCAAACAAAAGTAGAAAGCTTTATTCAAAAGTCAGAACGACGGCTATTTACCAATTTCCATAGGTGAGTAATTTTCTTTTATTTTTTGAATTTTATTATTTGCATTTGTGCAATTTTCAATAAGCCTTTAGTTTTTTTTTGTTTGAATGTACAAGGAGTGATAACCGAATGATTGATTGGTGTAGTTTTCTGAGGTCAAAGGCAATCTGTTTCGAATTAAAAATTTACTGTTGTTTGTTTTGTATTAACTAATCTTTATAAATATCGCGGTTAATGTAGGCCAATCAAATTAGGATTTTGAAATGTAAATAATTTCAGGCTCGGACCAAATCTGGACCGCTTGATTGAAAATTAATTTTTTTACGAAACCATTATCTTCAATAATTCAGGCGTGGGAGGCGTTAAACAATTAAGGGGGTCACCCCGTGTGATTACCAGTTTATTTAGTTTTTCTTTGGGATTTTTTTTTGACAAACATTAAAAATTTAGAAGTTTTAACTTTTTACTGTATAGTTACTGATATTTCAACAGTAAGTCAGAATTTTTTCAGACTAATATCTCCATCACAACGTGTGTTGCGCCACTCCAAAGTGTTCCGGCTGATCGGCTTATCTTAAATCAAAAAACTAAACGGAATTTTAATCAGTAAAGCTGTGACCATCGAGTGAACTCAGTGAACTCAAAATCATTCCAAAATATTGAAAATTGAATGATTGACATAATTTTTAAAATTAATTATTTAATTTTTTTAAATTTTATTTAATTAATTATTCGTCATTTATTCAATTTTAAATATTTTGGAATGATTCTAGTTCACTCGATGGCCACTGCTTCACTGATTAAAATGCCGTTTAGTTTTTTGATTTAAGATAAGCCGATCAGCCGGAATCGTGGAGGCCAGTTTTTCTGACATGGGTGTCTTTGGAGTGACGCAACACACGTTGTGATGAAAATTTTGGTCTGAAAAAATTCTGACTTACAGTTGAAATATCAATAAATATATAGTAAAAAGTAAAAAATATATAGTAAAAAAAACTTCTATATTTTCATTGTTCGTCAAAAAAAAATCCCAAAGAAAAGCAAAATAAACCGGCAATCACACGGGGTGACCCCCTTAAGGCGATAATTCAATATCAATACTTTTGATAGAAGAAATGTAATGGAACCTTTCTATATTTTTATTAACCCTTTGTTAGGCGTGCGGCTTACGATGCACATAAATACCTTGATGTCCATATCCTGACTTATGAATTTTATATTGGCAAAATATAATTTTCATCCTCAAAAATTGTTTGTATTATTTGCTTTTTTAATTAATTTCGCTATAAACTGTAAATTAGTTTTTTGTAGAAAAAAAAATGCTTCATTCGCACAATAATATTATTATATAATAGTTCAAGCAGAATTCACCAAGTCCAAAATAATAATTTATTCTGAAATAATTAGCATTTACGATTTCAAGTAAAAGCCTGTTCAACCCGTACTTACCCTGGCATACTTTATTTTAAAAACAAATCGCCTGGATGGACTTGTAAATTTAATTAGATTGGAAAAATTGGTCCTAATATTTTGTATCTAATCTGATTTTAATAAAGTAATAGTTACTGTTTTTAACTAAAATTAAATAAAATTTTCAGGCAAGTATTTTGTTGGATGGACCGTTGGCACGGATTAACCATGGCAGATATTCGGGCTATAGAAGATAAGACTAAAGAAGAATTGGAAACCTTACGTAAAAAGGGCGAAGTTCGAGGAATGAAGGCAGATTCGGATTAAGCATTGTTGCACAATTAGTCAAAATATTTTTACATTTTAATTTTTTCTTCGCAACACTTGACTTGTTTTCAAACTTCGCGCCTTCTTGCGTACTCTACTCGAAGGCGGTCGAAATTTTTATAAATTAATTTTAATCGTTTTTAAGAATAAAATGTCGGTGGTGCCAGTATTAAAGGAAAATAAGTCAACTAATGGCGTTATTTTATAAATTGATTGAAACTTGAGTTCGCAAAGCGCATGCGATATAGGGTATTAGAGTAATTTTCTTTTAAATGGGTGCCGTATTTCTTTATTTTATTTTATAGTTATTAATTCTTTTCTCTCAGCATTCCTATGCTAGCACGTTTTTGCCTTTTGTATATATTTATACATAAAACATACAAATATAATATTTTTAAACTTATTAAATTAATTAGTTAATTTTGAGGAAGGCGAGTAGGGGAGGGGGGCGAAATTAATGCAATCGAGTGCTTGTATGGTTTCTTTAACAATTTTAGCAACGCACGATTCTACTTAACAATTATTTTTTGTACAGTTACAACCATACTAATTACATTTTGGATTTTTTATGTTGTCTGTTGAATTTTGTTGGTGCAACATACTTTTTTTATTAACTCGGTTTATTAATAAATGCTTATTTTGTTCTCTGTGTACTGTCAAAATGAATAGAGAATAGCATTAAAGAAATAAACTAGCATTTAACTGATGTACATTCGCCGCATCGTTGAATGCATGCCGTTTGCTTTTCAATTTTGCTTGAGATAGAGTGGATCGTTTGCCGGGAGCGGAAATTGTCGGCGGCGAAAGTACTGACTCTGTTTTAATCTAGCAGCCGTTCGTTTATGGTACTAATTGTTAGATAATTATTGTTAATGGTTCAAAAAAGTTAAAATTTTCAAGTCAATTGGGATAAATAGATACACAATTTAAATAATATAAATGTAAAGTAAATTGTAGTTTTCGCACTTAACTGCGACGATGAAGATTTAAAATAATGTTAAGGGTGAAAATTTTACCATTTGTTTATAAGAATTAAATTTATCTATTGTATTTATTTAAAAAAATCAAAATCTTGTCCTTATAATGGTAGATAGTGAGCAGTAACTCTTCAGGTTGCAAATTCTGTATGTGTTGTGTAAATAACATGTAAAACTGTTAAGAAATGCAGTTATAGTGTAATATATTACCAAGTGTTTTATTTTTTTAATTTTCCTTAAAATATATGCCCTTATTTGTTTAAGACCGTAGTAAAGCATCCATTCAACAGAAAAAAACAAAGTTTATTTGAATAACAAACTATCCAAAGGAAAAATTTCAAGATGTGTGATCTGTTCATTGTAATAATCGGTAACAAAATTCAAAAATTATTTCAAGATGTGTTTTAGTTTCATCATCAATAATAATAGATTAAAAAGAATAAAATCTTGATTTTTGAAAAACTGTTTACATTTCAACATGAAAATGATCTTAACTGTAATTACCACGATCTTAGCAATTGCTTATTCTTCATTGTTACTGCCATACGCAGACGATGAATATATTGAAAAATTTGAGGAAATCGGAAGACAATTTCAAAATTATGAAGAAGCTCTACCTAGAAATTTAACTGAAAACGTCAAATTATTAATTATTGTGAATAAAAATGAATGAAAAATTATGACTTTCAGTTCCCGTTTTATCCTTTATTTCGACGTACTTTGAGACTTAGAGCTTCCAGTTGCTCAACAGTGCTATATCTTAGTCTTAGACAAAAAAATAAACTTTTCTGTTCCAAAAGCTACCAAATAATAATCGCATCATAAAATTTTTATAATTTATATTTATATAATTAAAATGTTTTGTTATGCTATATTTATATATATTTTGTTATAAATATATATCGCTAAAGAAGCTTAATCTTTTCGCATTTTACATAAACTGGATAGCGGTAGCAGTTTTATGTCTGTTTTCATTTTGACAACACCTTCTGAGCTGTCAATGGAAAGTAACTCTCCAGTAGCTTCTCGTTCTTCCCCGATGATGACCTAAATTAAAAGGAATTTGTAGATTTCAACAAATCTTTTAAATTAGCTTACCTTGAACGCGTCACCACGTTGAGGTTGAACCGGATCCAGATGATCGCACATTATGTTAACTACTCGGTCCTCCGCTGGCAAAAATACTGAACACATGGAGCCCGAGATGCTGCGAATTATACCGGTTTGACCTACCAATCCAGAGTCATCATGACTATCACGAATTCGCACTTCAATATCAATTGTATGCCAGTCTGTTAAAGGAACATCCAGGTTGGCTCCGGGAGTTTGTGGATTATATGGCATATTGGGACTGTAACCTGTACTAGGTGTGTTGTATGGATTGTTACTTGCAGGAGATTGACTGTAACCAGTTGCTGGACTCGGAGTCGAGACAATACCTGTAAAATAACAAATTACAAAACCAGATCTGTTTACTTTTAAGCAAAAACTTACTTTGATATCCAGGACTTGGTTGATAAGGACTGAATCCGGGATCGCTGTTGAATATAGTTCCAGGTGTTTGAGGCGTGTAAGGCCCGTTCATTTGATAGCCACCAGGTGTACCTAAAGACAATTTTTCGAAAGTTTATTATAATACAACAAAGATGCAAGTTACATACTTGGATTGTAGCCAGGAGATGGATAAGTGTTGGATATAGTAGGATCCCATTCGGAATGAGCATTTGGTGTCCTGGAGCCATCGTGTATGGGCGTCATGGAACCATAATGTAGAGGGGTGCGCGAACCCGAATCTGCCATTGGAGTTTTGTTTCCGCTGTCGCGGTACAGAGGCGTTTGATTGCCACCATATGCTGGCGTTCTTCCGTAACTCGAAATGCTTCCATCTCTGCTAGGAGTGCCAACGTCAGCAATGTGGTTTTTATCAACGGATATCGTCTGACACGATGTGTGCAGCTCGATACGAGCTGTAGTTTGAGTAGCGTCTTTTACGATTCCAATATTGCCCTTATAAGGACCTCGAGTGATTTTAATAGTTGTACCAATGAGATCACGGTCTCTAGTGACACGACCACGGCCACCACCTCCACGTGGTCCACTAAATCCTCCTCCACCACCTCCGCCGCCACCACCACCTCCACCCCCTCCTGCTGTACCACTGGAAGGATGTAAAGGTGAACTGCGACGAGGCGACATAAATTCAAATCCGGAAGTTATGTCTGCTGTGGGCGTGGTTTTATTTCCACCAGCCAATTGCAAATGTTTAGTTTTACACACAAAAATTCCACCGTTTTGCAAATACTCCATGGAATGCAAAAACGCAAAATTTCGGTACAGATGCTTAATTTCACCTGCAAACCCAGAATGGGGACCATCGATGACTTTCACCATGTCTTTACGATGAAGATTATTGCGGAAAGAATCCAATGCGGCCGTAAAACGATTCAAACGACGTTTTTGAAGCGAACTTGGTCGACACTCGACAACTTTACCATGCATGTTGAGAACGTGGAAGTTTTCGCGTTCCAAACGCACGATCACGCCAACCGTTTCGGAATCTAAATTTACCAAATCTCCCCACTCAAATTTACCTAGAGAATCTACACCACTCGCCATATCGGTACACAGCTGCAAATCTTTAGGTAAAATTTCCATTTCGTGCATTGTTAAATCCGAAATCAAAACGACGCGATTATTTTCAACTCGTACAATCAGACCAGTATCTCCTTCGTAACGACCAGATAACACTTTAACGTGATCCCCCATTTTGAAATACTTCCGTAGCTCCGAAGCTTGAAATACCAAGTGATCTTTAAGATCGTCATGCTTTGGCATAACAGTCAACATATTTCCATCAATCGAGACGATTTTACCCTGCAAGTTGATCAATTCGCCCTCGCACACTTCCACATTATCGCCGGTACTAAAAGTGTGACTCAATACTTTGTCATCTTTTTCTGTTGGCAACTCCAAATCGATTCCTTCAGGTTGTTCTTCAAACCGTTCCAACTCAGCCAGAGTTGGTTTCACACCATCCACAATAACAGCACTCAAAGTAAAATTTTTGTATAGGAAGCCTTTATGGGAGTAACGATTTCCTTCAAAGATTAAAAAGTCACCATCCGTTGTAACTTCTCCACCGATTGCTCTTATAGCTTCGGGGTCAAACGGTTTGCTTGGTGGTCGACGCTTTCGTTTTCTCTTCTCAGCTTCGGATTCCTAAAAACAAATAAAAATTAATTGACAATGTCGACTTTTTGATAGTTCCTTACAGATTGTGTTGTTCGCAAAGCACCACGAAGTCTTGTATAATCAATCCTGGGCAGCAATTTTAAGTGAACTTGATTTTGTGCCATATCAAAATAATCCACTTGAGCAATATCGTCTTTATATTGTCCTCGTTTAAGACGAACCCACTGTTTCGATTTCAAACCGGATTGCTCTTTAACTACTCTCAGAACATCAGTCATTTCTTTAATCGGAACCATCTGTTGTTTCCAAATTCCCATACGCAAATTGTTAACATTTTCAATTGCCGATTTCACGTGAGGCTGTTTGTAAGCTTCAATATAAATATAACCTTTCACACCTTCGGGTGCAATTGCAGATTTGATTTGTAACGGTTCATTACTTGGCTGATAAGTCAAGAATTTACGCATAAGTAAAAGGACCGTGCTTTTCTCTTCTCCGATCCTACATTTTACCATCCACAAGTTGGGATCCCTAAAAAAAGCTTTGGAGACCACCGTTTTACAATTAGGTTACTAAAATTAACTTACTTGACGCCGGGCAGTAAAGTTTGTTGAGTAATTTCGTCGGACATTTCTTCGCCTCCTTCGCCAAAATGCCTAGCAGCTGCTCCATCATCTGCATACTTCTTACGTAAATATTCCTCAATTTCGTGTTCTTTCTGTGTGTCCCACAAATTGGTTCCACGTCTTCGTCCTTCAATTTCCCTAGCGGTCGGCCCCAATTCATCAATTTCATTGCCAACAATTCCAATTTCTTGCGCTCCTTCTTCCCAATCGTCGTCGTCTTCCACTTCGTCATCCACCTCAGCTTCGTCAATAATAAAACCTCCATAGCGATCCTTCTTTTTCCGTTTACGACGGTGACCTTCATCTTCTTCACTGTCATACTCTTCACTATCGTGCAACGAATCTCCTTCGGGTTCTTGTTCATCGGCTACTTGTTCATCCTCGGAAGCTTCTCGAGCTTCAGACCTACAAAACCGTCGTTTAGTTATCAATTTTAAAACAACCAAGAGTACCTACCCGGAACGACTGCGAGAACGAGATCTAGATGCAGAACGACTGCGAGCACTAGCAACTGACCCGGATCTTACACTACTTCGTCGTGAACCTCCCGAACGGTTTGAGACCACGGAACCTCGTTCTGAACCCGACCCTTCGGCGTCCGAAAAATTGCTTGCTTCTGAATCGGACATCTTAACAAGTCAGGTTATGTACACTTACGTCTTGTTTATGTTTACGAAATTAAAAATTTATCACATAGTTCGTATTTGGATAACACTACTCTATTTGAAATCTACCATTCAATCAATTTATTACTAGTTTATTTCTGTGAATTAATTACTCAAACGTATGTATATTATAAAAACGTCTACCGTATTTATTCGACGCGAAGCAGAAAAGCGCCATCTATAAATTTGAACATAAACCTAAATTTATTAATTTTAAATTGATGTTGAGGAGTTTTGAGTTTCATTTTTATTCGGGTACAACAATCAAAGTTGTTATATTCAATAGTGTTTAACATTAAATTCCTTCGTAACGCAAAATAGAGCATAGTGGTTAAGTCAGGATGGTTTGAATCGGCATCGCTAGATGACGCCAAGTACCACTGATTCAAAAATTATCGATTTTCACTCAAGTCAAAAATCGAAATTTTGGTATTAAAATGTTTCTTATCATGTTCTGATAAGTTTTTCATGATTTTTAGTTGAGTGTTTGTCTGTATGTCTGTGCGTGGTTAGGATAAATTCGGCATAAATGTACAATGAATGAACTGAAATGTATAATGTACATTTATGCCGAATTAATTCTATGATATAACGGTAAAAAGAATATTTGAATTTCTTGAAATTCAAAAATTTTTAAAAACCTATTTAGTTGATTTTTAGAAACTACAGTGAATTATAGTTGAGATATTGATCATAAAAATCTACAAAGTAGATTTAAATTCTAAATAAACAAAATCGTAGCAAGACATCGGCAGACAGGACCGTCTCAGGAATCAATGACGAATGAAATAATTTTTTTTGAATTTAATTGAGTTTTTCTTGCTATTATTTCATTCGTCATTGATTCCTGAGACGGTCCTGTCTGCCGATGTCTTGCTACGATTTTGTTTATTTAGAATTTCAATCTACTTTGTAGATTTTTATGATCAATATCTCAACTATAATTCACTGTAATTCTATGATGTACATTGTACATTTGAAAATTGCGGAAATGATAAAGAAAATAAAAAAAGTTCAAGTGTCAACTACTTTTGGACCACCATTTTTATACCCAAATTATTTAATAGTACCGTGTCACATCTCTTTCTAAATCACGTAAATCGAGTTAGGACTGCGAGTCACGTCGCAACTCGATTACAAAAATTTTAGGAAATTAATTAAAGTTTGAAGTTTATGAAATATTGACATGTTTTTGGGTTTTACGCGCCGCGTCGCGAATAGTGCGATTGTGGAGCTGCGCAGGCGCGACTCGTCGCTTCCTTGAGGTCTTCCGCGTCGAACGGTATCCGGCAAGAGGATATGGAGGACGAAAATTTACCCCCGAATTTCGAATTATGTGTGCAAAGAAGTAAATCTGCGCCTTTAATTTGATGAGTTTACAAATTTTTCAAATTTTGACTTTCTTTCGCCGACGGCACGTAAATCGTACAAATATTTGAAAATGTGTTCAGGGCATCGTTTGCTCCATGCGAATGGCTTCATTTTTGTTCTTTACGAATTTTTTTAAGAACGGTTCCTTACACCAACCTTTGCACCAACTAAGCTACAAAATGTCTCGATGCAAAATTTTTAATTTCAAATCCTGGCCCATTTTGCAGTAAACCAAAAAGGTCAGTTTTAAGGGTGACGCGACGATTTTTTTAAAAAAGCCAAATGAACTTTTCGATTTGTTTCACGAATATTATCGACGTGATAATTAAAAAAATTGAATTTATCAAATTAAAAAAAAAATCATTGCACTCCAAAGAGGTCGGCCGCCTTTAGAAGAACTTTGCGGTAATTGTCAATGACCGATAACAATAAATTGTAACGTCAAAATTTTAAACTTTATCCCTCTTAAGGTGAGACCCGAAAAAGAGGTAAAACTTGTAAAAAAAAGATTACTTTTTTTACGAAATCTTGAAAAAAGTTTTTGTCCCTCGATTTTCTTCGGCATTTCTGCGTCGAATTAAACTTTTTGAACGTATGTCTGGTGAGCTCTAGTGGTGAAAATAAAGTTTTAGCAGAGAAATCTCTGCCAGGGCTACCACAATAAAATAAATAGAAAAAATGAAAATTTCATCGTATCTCCGGAAATGTTTAACAGATTGAGATAAAATTTTGTGTGCTGATCGAGATATTCATAGTAAAAACAAAATTTTTTCTAAATTATTATTTATAATAATTCTCTATCAGATTGCCTCACGATCATCCGTTTCGTAAATTATTTCCAAGAAAATTCTTTGTTTTCTGATGGTCACCTGGCGCCCAAGTCGGAAATAAAGCTTAGCTGCTCTCTTATTTCATTTATTATTTTTACATTAAAAACTAATACGCATAATATACAGTTACTGGTGCAGTGGACATTAAAAATATTAAAAATTCTACTGCGGACTCCGTTTATTTTACGTATAAAAATGCTGCCGTTAAATGTAATTTCTACAGGTACATTTACATACTCTAGGACGGTTTATGTATTTTATTATTAAGTGGTAATTATAAGTAGGTGTTCAATTTTTACAAAATTTTGAGTATATCGGGTAGATGATACTTTAAGCACAATAAAAATAAAGATTGCTTTTGCAAAATTACAATATCAACATTTAGAAAGAGATCATCAATTTTTTAAGGCATAGAATAAGTGCACAAAGAGTTTTACATTTGTGTAATTAAGACTTCCGCTTACGTTTAAAAAAATAATGCGCCAAATTTAAAATAATTGCTTAAGGAATATAATTGCAAGTGCTAAAGTCGAGACGGCCAGCGTCGACGCGCTACTTTTGCATTCGGCTGGTTTTTTATCGACCTTTAAGCTGGCACACAATGCTTTTTTGAAATCTTCTTGTGATGCTTTACTTTTGTCTTGACCATCAATTACGACCGTTGGTACAGATTTCAGTGTCGGTTGTAATGCTCTAGTCAAATTACCCATCGATGCCAAATAATCGGTACCTGAAGGTAGAAAAAGATTTAATCAAAATTCAAAATTTTTATATTTTTTTCTTGTTACCTTGAGGATGTCCGACACAATTTTCGATAGATCTAATATAATCGGGAACGTGGTTCATATTTGAACAATACTCGATTGGAAAGTTGTACTGTTTCTCCCCATCGACGAAGGTTTCGTTTACTTGATCCATTAGGCAATTTATCGCGCCGACGGTGATATTGTTAAATCCATTTTCGGTATTCGAATTTGGTGCTATATTATAGATAGCGCAGGCATGCAGTTTGTTTCCATAGCATTCGAAGGGTCCATGATGACAAGAGAATTGTATCTGACCTTCCACGACAGATTCATTCACCTTACCATAAGGTACCAAAATTAAGTTAACCCATTCTCCCAAATTGCTCACCAAAGTTGGATATAACTGGGAGGTGAAAAATTTTTTGGAATCGGGACATAGAGATTCGTAATAAACGGTGACGGAGACCTGCAACGAAAAATGTATGTTACGCCACTGCGTGTTTATTTAATATGGGCAACACATGACTCACAGACTTATTTAAATTTTTTTTATGATATGCACATTGCAGATAGTCACTTTTTTTCCTTGATTAGCAGAATGTTGGAAAGCACAGTGACAAATAATTTTAAAATTGATAACTGTAGTAGTGCACAAATATTTAATATAATTATATTATTATGTATTATTGAACTTTAAACTCGAAGTTATCAAATTTTATTTTGATTGATATTAACAGTTAGGAACAAAAATTTATTTAATCAAATAGAAATGCGACATATTGTGGGCGAAATTTAAAATTTTCCACCAATCAGGTGTTGGTATATAGAAATGGCATATCCATTGTATTAGTTATTGGTGTTTCTAGTTCATTAGAATATCAACTTTCTAATTAACAGTTAACACTGAATAATATGAATTTTGTATTATATTGGCTATTTTTAGTATATTATATAGTATTTGTATTGTAAAAATGATATTGCATTTTAATTGGCGGGTGCAAACATAAAATATAAATTTTCATCCAATCACTTACTTTTTCTACTTTTTGTGTCTGAATTGCTACAAAACAGCAACTTAAGGCAACACAAATACACAGCACTTTGTTGGACATTTTACTTGATCACTGTTAATTTAGTATAGGTAATGTTGTTTAAGTTTTGCGCTGATAAGAAGATTAAAATATCCAAGTTATTTATAAAATATCCCGAACTAACCGCATTAAAGTGAAACAGAGAAGGAAGTAAGTTGAATATAAAGAATAATTTAGTTTTTTGTGAATCAAGTGGGAGAATAGCGTATATAGCATAAAATGACGAAGGCGCAGTAAGCAGCCTTCGTTGTTTATGAACTTCCAAACGACGAAGTTTCTCAAAATCAATAGAGGCGAAATGGGGTTAAAATGTATTAAATGAGGGTCGAATAAGCTTTTATTAAATGAGTTTTGTTTTAGTGACTCAAACTAATTTCTATTAAAATAAATTTAAATATCGGGGACAAACAGGGACGGACGCGCGCACAGTTCAGTTACCTCAGGTTACCTCATGTGGAAAACCCAAATGTCGTACTTGCATTCTAAACCAACCGTGTGAAAATCAAAATTTGGTTTCGCAATTTCACGGTTCGTCGAATGACCTATTTTGGATAGGATTGGAGAAAATTGCTGTCCCAGTACGTTACTGGCTCCGGACGTCGCCGTTATGTGTGTTACACACGCAATGGCGGCTATGCTAATAAAAAATTCATTTTCGTAAGGAAATACCTACGAGGCATGTCGACCTAACCCTTTTAATTTTAGGGAAGCCATAAATAATGATTTAATCGCAAAATTAAATTAAAAATGCAATAAAATAAAAATTAATTTTTTACTCGCCTGACGAGTTCCTACTAGTTAAGAAATATTGCATCTTATAATAATCAATACCGAAACAATATTAATTATTGATGATGCGCTTCGTTATTAAGTTAAGATTGTTGAAGATGCTCATATTTCATCAGTGCGTCATCATTGTTCGCGGAATTATAGCCTCGCAAAAAACAATAATTCTTATCATATAATTTAATCAAACAAATATTAAATGCTTAAATAGAATTTCACAACAATTTTCAGTGGGATTATCAGATTATATCTTTTTACTGTTCCATTTCCATATGGTTTTTCGCGAGGAAAATCCAAGAATATGGGAAAATTTTAGCAATCTAGGTTGAGTTATCGCTCGTAGCCGATAAAAAATTAAATAATAGTAAAACAAAAGTTTAAAAATAATTCGCAATTTACATTAAACGAACGCCACTGCGCGGAAAAATATTAGATTAATCAAATACGTATAAGTTGGTATAGAAAGTTTTGTCTATTTTGAGAATTATCATTTCACCGCGGTTTTAAGATAACATAATTCAGAATCACGCTCAAAACAACATCACGTGTGTACGTATAATACTTCGTTGACAAAGCATAAAGTAATAAGATCCGATTTTGGTATCTTTGCCGATTTACATCTGCGGTCTACATTTGATATAAAAAATCTGATGTGGTCACATGACTTCCTTATCATTTTTAGAATGATTGTAACATATCTTACAAGAATCGTTAATCCATTTGTGCGCGTCATGAGTGAATGCCCATTTGGCATTTCTCTTGGAAAATCACAACCAAAACTTGGAGTTGCAGAACTAGATGCTATAAGAGTCTCAAATAGAAATTTCAGCTTTCTGAGATCTACCGTATTTGAGTTATGCGGCATACAGACGTCACAACGAAACTAGTCAAAATCTGAAAACTGAAAAAAATCGGGATATTACAATAGTTACAATTTTGTTGTTGTTGGGAGTTTAATTGTGAATTATTTTATAATAAAATCGCAGTAAAATGATAATTCACAAAATAAAATAATAATCAAAGAAAACCATAATTTTTATTATTTGGGGGTGTTTGGAAAAGAATGATGGAAGCTGAAGCTAGAAGCTGAAATATATAGAAAATACGTTTTCAGCTCTCCCAATTATTGAAGTGATAAAAATAGATGAGGGGAGGATGCCCCGAAACGGTGGGTGATGGGAGGGGGAAGACGGAGGTCATATTCGGTTTTATTTGCAGACCAGTGTTATCATTACGGGACGTCCATTAATTACGTAAAACGTTTAGGAGCGGAGAGCGGGTCGAGCCAAATCTTGCTGGAGGCGAGGGGGGTCTCGGCAAAGATCACGTATTTTTTTTAAGAAACTGTAAAATTGCGAGAGAAGATTAGAAAAGAGAGAGGAGGTCGAACCAAATCTCTGATATCTTACCAGGGGGGAAGGGGGGGGGGTTCGAAAATTTACCAAAATCGCCTCACGTAATTAATGGACTTGCTTCTTACTTATTTTATTTTACCAATTATATATTGTAGCATTACAGGTCTTGTAGACCCATGGCTTTATAATTCGGCATTTAATACCTCAAAGATGTTTCCAACATTTTGAAAGAGCCACTGTCGAAATAGCCAGTTGTTCTGGGGATCGAATCCACGACTCCGACATAGCAACCAGCATTCTAACCGCCAGTCTACGACCGCGTTCTATTTTACCAATTAAACCAAGGTAAACCACCCATAGCCAGGGTCTATTTTTAACTGAATTGGGCCCTAGGCTCTAGCAAATTTTCGGGCCTTTTAGATTCGAGTGTAACTAATAGTATCGAAGGCCCAATTTTTGGATTACTTTATCAGTATTTGATTTTTATTTTACGATTTTGTTTTCTCTTTTCGGGCCTCTCTGGCCATTGGGCCCTAGGCACGTGCCTAATGCCGAAATAGGCCCTGCCCCTTTTTATGTTATAACTTCCTTGGTGATTTAGCAGCCTTTTAATTTCACGCCCGCATGCTACGCACGCTGATCAGGCACGGCTCAGGTAAGATTTATTCTTTAAATTTTAGTAACACCGAGGGGAAAACCGCAAACCAAAATTTCCTTTTATGAGATTTCTTTAGATTGCTCCGGATTTCCTAAAATTTTCTCAGATTTCTTAAAACTTCTGTGGTTTCCTAAGATCTCCGTGGATTGCCTCACGATCTTCTGTAGAAAAAGTTAAAAAAAAAGAAAACAAAGGTGGTCTATTCCTATTTCCTAAGATTTCCTGCTTTCCTATAAAATTACTTTGGATTTCCTACATTTTCTAAGATTATCTTGGAATAAAATCACGATAGGGGAGAGGGGTTGTTGTGACAATCACGTGCAAACTTCCCGAACAAGCAAATTTGTGGCTAAAAAGCAACATAACAATATAAATGTAACTCTCAGCTGGCTTCCGGCGCTGGACCTTGTGACGCCGCTGCTCGCGGCCTTCTGCTTTAATGTCCCTGCATGAAGGAATTTTTCAAAAAATACACGTGATGTTGGGAAGGGTTAGCATAAAACCTCACGACGTATCACCAGAGGGGAGGGGAATCAAAAATTTGCCTAAAAACTTCACTTGATTAAAGGACGACCCCCTAATAGTACCTCAGATTTCTTATTTTCTAGACTTGTCTAATTACCTCAAATTTCCTATTTCCTGGCAGCGCGCAACGGTTTCCTCGTTGAATAACACACAATATTGTTTGATTGCATGATCAGTGGCGTAGCTCGAGTTTCTGCCGGCCGGGGCGGTCCCTGAAGTTGGCGCTTCTATTTCGCGAAAATCAATTTTTTCCTTTAAAAAATCCTCATTCGTATGATGCGAAAAGCAACATACTTCGTAAATTCAAGAGTATTTCTCCCTAAAAAGTGTCAGTTTGGAGCGTCCCTGCATGACTTATCAAATTATTTATTACAAAGAATAAAGAAATAATTGCAATATTAGAAAAAATGCTGCCCCTAAAAAGTGCGGCCGGAGGCCAATCAACGGATAGAATAAATTACATATAAAAGTGTTATAACATAATAATAATATAAGCGAAGCCTCCGTTGACTGGCGGGCTAACAGAGTGACTTCTGGGATTCTAGCTAAGAAGTCGTTTAGTGAGGCCGATAACGCTGAAAGTAATCTCTACCTTCTTCTTAATTGAAACCGATTAAATTTTGACGTTTTTGGTCAAATGTTGAGTCAAGAAGTAAGTAAATAAATAAGTAAATAAAAAAAAAGACTTAAAGAAAAGAAGGATAAAATAAAAAAATTAACTAAGAGAGAAAAAGAGAAAAGTAGGATACAAGAAAATTATAATAGTTGGAAAGAAATATATAAACCGCTAAACAAACAAAAACTGGAAAAACAGCTGAAAGCTTTAGACCAAGTCGGAAGTCTAACAAAGATGAATTTGGCAAGTGTTTTTTTGGAACTTAAGAATAGAGATATCGCGTATACCTCTGCAACTTAATACTGCTTCTTTCTAATTTGGCATTCATGGTTCTTTGAGCATTTGCATATATTCCAGTAAGGGACTAACCTTGCTAGATACATATCCCATAGGTGAAACTTAGGCTTTAAATCACAACAGTGTATAGTCTGAGTCAGTTGGAACAATGTCTTGCTATGTACTTTCTAATGTTATCCAGCTTATCACTTTTGTGGTTTTGCTATTCTTCGCTTAGTCGTGTCGTGAATTAGTCTATACGTCCATCTCTCGGAATCCAGTGCCATTGGGTCTTACAATTTTTTGCAAAATATCATTTAGTCCAGTTTTGTGGCGCCCCTGTTTACTTTTTATCCGCTGTCTCTGGCCTTACTCCTAGAATTCGTCGTTCCATCGTTACTGCTTCACCAACGATCATTTTATTATCTCTTTTGGTTATTTTTCGTGGTTGTACTGTTCTTGGTAGTGTCTCTGCTGATCCACACTTATTATTTTTCGGTCACCAGAGACTTATTGTTTGATTTGGAATGGTAAATTGACGTTCTGCTACCCTTAATGATTTTCCATCTTTTAACCATTCCAAAACCGTGTGGTTTAAATGTTTGGAATACATTTTGCTTCTGAGCATGTCTAGTTATTATCAAGAAAGGTATATTTCAATCAAATTAACTTTAGTTTCACTTCTATGTACGATTTTTAATCGCCGCATAAACCCTCCTACAGAAATTCAATACTTTAACTTTATTTGGACGCGTGCGGTGCGTGCGTCGATGTTTTGCATAAACCAACCTTTAGCAGTAGCACAGCAAACTAGAAAGACTACAATGTATTTTCTGAAGAAGTTATGGCGTCTGTTCTTTGATAAAAATCAAAAGCGTGAAAACTCCCCCAGCAGTGGTGTATTTGAAATTCAGTAGTATTAAACTCCCTTATATCTAAACATTAGACAAGAAGAGCGAGCCCGTTGATAAAATATTCACTGTCTATGATACAATAGACCAATTATTTATTATAATAGACAATTTAAAGCTTTGAATTAATTAAAAAAAGAAATGAATATGTATGTATGTATTTACTACGATGTTTCTAGTTTTACTACCATACAGCAATCAAATTAGGGCGATAACCCACACGCATAAACAAAAATAGACCTTAGTTTTGGAAGGAGGAGGAGATAGCGTGCAGAAATATATGAATATAACGTCAATAACATAAAATGCTGCGTTTTGCCGAAGGTAATGCTGCATTTTTTATGAAATTACGTAAAAATTCTAGTAAGAAACCACTAGTACTGTGTAAAGCGTATTCCATCCAATTAGAAAGAGGAAACCCGTTGTTTTCAATCAGGGTTTGGCTTTTGATATATCACCGAAATTTAAAACCCAAACTCGATCAGCAGAAACTACCTAATTAAATTCCCTAGGAAGTCATCTTGGCTTTAGCCAAGTTGATTTTAATCAATAAAAATCAACCAAATAAAACGAGAGATAGCAACTAAATTCATCATGTATGAGCAGAAGAGGGAAGAACGAGCAGCTCCCGAAGTTTGAAGATACTGAATCAACAGCAACCAGTGGTAGTTTACTGGTGGACGACGCAAGTACATCAGACGGTTGATCAGTAGCAAGCAGCTAAAACGGCATGACAAGAAAAGAAGATAAAATTCTGCGCAGCTATAAATATAAACCGGAAGAGAGAAGAAACTTGTCCACCGTGGTCACGGTCAAGACCAACGAAAATATGGAGGAAATACTGAAAACAACGCTGGAAACAGTATTAACATGGATTCAAGGCATCGAACTTACTTTGGTCCCCGAGAAGACAAACGAAGAATACCTAAACTACAAGAGGCTGCTGAGCTTTGTAACAGAAGCCATAATGCTATAGAAAGTAGGAAGTCCTGATATGAGCAGACATAATGATGGCATAAAAACAAATTTGGTAAAGGTTTAAAAAGTTATATCCAGTTTAAATTACTAATTCATCAACACTAAATAACCTATTGTATTTCTTTGGTATAATCTATATTATAAATTTAAAATAATTGCTTAAATAATATAATTGCGAGTGTTAAAGTCGAGATAACCAATGTCGAAGCATTATTTTTACATTCTACAGGTTCTTCAACGTCTATTAATCCAGCACACAATGCTTTTTTAGAATCTTCTTGTATTGCTTGACTTGTGCTTTGATCATCGTATGAGATTGTAGGTACAGATTGTAATACCGATTTCTTACTATTACATTCGGCAGGTTTTTCATCGACTTTTAAGCTAGCACACAACTCCTTTATAAAATTGTTTTGTGCATCTTGACTTTTCTCTTGACCATCAAATGTGATTGTAGGTACATATATCAGTCTTGGTCTTAATGCTCTAGTCAAACTACCCATTGCTGCCAAATAGTCAGTACCTAAACGTAGAAAAAGATTTAATCAAAATTCAAAAATTACTTTTTTTCTTTTTACCTTGGGAGTGTCCGACACAATTTTCGATAGATCTAATATAATCTGGAACGTGGTTTATATTCGAACAATACTCGATTGAAAAGTTGTAGCGTTTCTCCCCATCGACGATGGTTTCCTTTACATTATCCATTAGACAATTTATTGCGCCGACTGTGACATTGTTAAATCCATATTCGGTATTTGAATTTGGTGCTATGTTGTTGATAGCGCAGGCATGGATTTTGTTACCATAGCATTCGAATGGTCCACGATTACAAGCGAATTGTATCTGATTGTCCAAGACAGTTTCGGTCACCTTACCATACGGAACCAAAGTTAAGTTCACCCATTCTCCTAAATTGGTCAACAACGTTGGATATAATTGGGAGGTGAAAAATTTTCTGGCATTGTGACAAAGAGATTCGTAATAGACAGTCACCGAGACCTGCAACGAAAATTGTATGTTACACCATGGCAAGAACAAATTCAAATAAATTTGAGAACATTACTAAATACTTACTTTTTCTACTTTTTGTGGTTGAATTGATACAAAGCAATAGCTCAAAGCAACAAAAATACACAGCACTTTGTTAGACATTTTATTTATCATTGTCAATTCAATAGGAAATGTAGATAAATGGTTTAGATTAAAAAATGTAATGTGGTTGCAGCGATAAAAAAAATATCACAGTTATTTATAAAATATCACAACCAAACCACGTTAAAGTGAAAAAGAGGGGTACAAATTATAGCATAAGCAAAAACCCACCTTATAAATAAATATTTGTTATTGCAAAAACACAAAACTTGAAACCACTTGAAGAACTGGAATTTTTTGAATTAAAACTCGCATTAAATATTTGAAAAAATATTTATTACAGAGTCTTTTCACTCAGAAGATGTATTTGCCGGTGAATTTTAAATACAGAAATGCGATCACATTTGAAATTGCAGAAAGAACAACGGTGGCGCCTTTTACGAGAATGTGTTTG
The DNA here is from genome assembly GCA_949152465.1 of Cantharis flavilabris. NCBI lineage: Eukaryota > Metazoa > Arthropoda > Insecta > Coleoptera > Cantharidae > Cantharis > Cantharis flavilabris. The sequence goes on from OX424438.1 coordinate 9,590,566, forward strand.
AGTATGTTTCACTAAATTCTCTTTACTAATGCTTTTGAAATCACAATCTGCACAAGAAAATGTTTCACCTGTATGCTTTCTTTCGTGAATTTTCAACGAAGTCTTATAGTTACATTTATAATCACAAACCGAACACGAATACATTTCACCGGCATGTTTCCTCGTGTGTACTAAGAAAGAAACTTTAGCAGAACAAACATAATCACATACGTTACAATTAAACTTAACTGTTTTATGCTTCTTTACATGGCGCACTAACGCAGGCTTATGGCTACATTTAAAATTACAATTTAAACAAGAAAGAGCTTCACTCGAATGATCCCTAAAGTGAGCTTCAACGGATGAGGTAGTACTAACATTGCACAATTCACAAGATGTCCAATCGTTTGAATGCTTTTTCATGTGCGCTTCAAACCGAGGTTCATTATTACATAGGTAGTAGCAAATACCACAGGCAAACCGTTTTTTATTTGTGTGTTTTGTTTTTATATGAGTGTCAAACTCACTTTTGTCTTTACTTTTGTAATCACAGTACCTGCATTTGTACGATTTGTCCGGAAAGTGTGATTTCATATGATTTTCTAGTTCACGTTTATTTGCACTTTTAAAATAAAAACAAACTTGACATTGCTGTACTTGATCTTCTTTTCTATGACCCATGAGATGAACACGTAAGGTCCACCTACGTGTACTTTTAAAATCACAAAATATACAACTAAACATCTGTCGTAGTTCAGCCGCATAACTGTGTTCGTTATATACATTTATCTCGTATTCAGATTCTAGACATTCATCTTTAATATCAATCGAGTGATGCAGTTCTTCTAACTTATAATTGAAATCTTCGACATCCACTTCAGAATTGGATAAAACTGCCTTGGTATCAGTACTATCTTCTTCTAAATATTCTGTCTTAATGATTACTTTGGTTTTAAATTCCATTTGCTCTTATTTGGAACGTAAAATCCTACAAACAAAAATAAAGTAAAAAAATTTAACATTTTAGGTTATGTTTAAATTAAGTCAAATGCATACGAATTACAATTTTGAAAGTCAATCAGAATTCGTGGTATTTCTTGCATCCATATAATCCCCGTCTCTCCCAAACTATCTCTTCGGTCTTCGGGTGACTTTAGGTGTTTTTATAATAAAATAATTATTTAAACCGCCACTGGAATGGAATAATTGCGCGTGCGCGGTATTCAGAAACTTGTATATTGTATTATAACCCTATTTTAACTGTGGACTACAAATTTTTATATTATATTCGTAAAAATGGAAACTAAATGCGACTTAACGATCAAACAGGAATTATTAGACGTAGCTGCAGGTTTATTTAACTATAATTTAAAAAATCCAATTTACTGATGTTTTTTTACTAATCAGCAGGAAGTGTTTCGTGCGACCTCTCGTCTGAAGTAGAAATGGAAAATTTTGAATGTAAATTAGAAGAATTAGAACATTCAATGGATAATAATGAAGATGTTGATGTACACTTGGAATCTCAAGTTAATGGTAAAAGTCAGACATATTTTGGTTTTAGAAGAACATAATTACGTAGTAGGTCATGTTGCTTACTTGTAAGTTATTGCAAATAGGAAAGCTTTTTCTGAAATTTCCAACATCAAACGAAAATCTGTGTAAAAATTTTTTCATACCGGTGAAAAACCATTTTTGTTTAGTTTCACGATTTTTAATTTGACAACTCAAGTAGCTCCAGCATTTTATCTATGATAATGATTTTTGTTGCAACTATAATTTCGTATTTTAAAGGTGCCGGTGACAGAGAAAAAATTAATTCCATTTTTCATGTTCCAGCAGGTTTGTATTATCTTCATAGTTGTTATTTGAAATTTATAAAGTTATCTACTTCCAGTGAACACTTCACGCTTGAAAATTATTGAAGCCAAAATTAATAATTTATCCAGAGAAATAGCAGGATTACACGTAAAATTCGACAAAATATTAGATTTCTTAGCAAGAAACTCTAACTCAAGCCAGGATGAATCCACCGACGATAATAGTCTAGTAGAATTTGAATTTCCAATGAAAACAATTGAAGTAGTTAATCTCATCGAAGAAAAACTGGCCGGCTGTGAATTTAGGAATGCTTTGGTAAATTTTAAGCTGCCAGTGTTGAAAATTATTTAACTTTTTCTTTGTACTTTCAGTATAAACACATGTCCACGGTTTGTGGAACAAGCGGAGACAAAAATGGCACCAAAGTAGCTTATAAACTTGTCGATTTGTGGTTTTCGAGGCAATTATTGTTACAGTTTTCATGGACAGGATCGTCAAAGACGAAAGAGAAGAAGGAAGTGTTTTTAAAATTAAAAAATATTGGATCGATTTTTTTTAAAATTATAAATTCGGCCGATAATCGTTTTAGTCAGTACGATACCGAAATGTTCTTTAGGAAAGTTTTAAGAAATAGCTTCAGTCGAAGCAATCAAGTTTGTATGAAAAGGTAAGGACAAGTTACATAAGTTTCTATCTTGAATAATGTTTTAATGCTCTTTTGTTTGCAGAAAATTAGAAAATGGTTCAAACGAGGATACATGAAAATCGAGTTAAGTTACGCTCATTGCCGAATTGATGTTTTTAGTCAAAAATTTGTTATTTTTGAAGATCTAAACGCTTGTATCCAACATATTAGAATAAATTTTTTTTTGGAAATATGTGAAAATATTGATGGAAGTTTTGCAAAACAATAAATAAAATTAAAAATCTATAATCTAGACTTACTTCACTTCACAGGGTTCCCAGTTTGGGGAAAGTCGGGAAAATTAAGATTTTAGATCATGGAAACTGTTTTAATAGTTTGAGAAAAAAATAAATTATAAAAATTATAATTTTTAATTACATAAATTATTTAAAAAAAATTTGTTAAAATACATTAGGGGGGGGGGGTCTCGCAAATTTTGCTTGTGGCGGCAAAACTACGAGAGCCGGGCCTGCCTAGAACTTTCTCCATTTCCACGGATTTTCTTGCATATCTTAAAATTTGAAATAAAATAAATAATATTTTAAATAAATCACAAACGTGGTTCTGCTCATCTAGTAGGAACTGTAGATATCACAGTAGATATTTAAAAAAAAATTATGCAGAATTCTGTTTTACAACCTAAAAATGTTAATTTGTTTGTGTTACCGGCATTGACCGGCATTTATGTAACCCCTTGAACGTCAGAGTATTTTTTAAGTGTTTGGAACGTCAACATGTTTATAAATTTTGTGTCTACGGCGAGAAACAGTTAATAATTTTTATTTATTTACTTACCGATAACGGATATCTGTTCATTTAAGCTAAACTTGCATTCCATTGACATTACATAACCTAGTCTTAACTTAGTGCCTAAATGACTTCAAACAATTCCTTATACTTTTTGGGGGCCGCGGTGGTTGGCATCGTAAGTGCCGCTGGGCTGTTTATCGCCGAACATTTCAGACAGGAACGTAAACGTCACATAATGGCACAAGATTTGGCCCGGTTAGACCAGCAATTGCTGGGTATGCAACACGAAATTGAACTGTTACGAAACTTACAAAAGGAACGGTAAGGAATTGTTAGTTTTTGTGTTTGTGTTCTACTTCGGAGTTAGATTTCATTTGCAGTTTTCGAATGAGGAGCCAAAGTTTAATTTGCATTCGACTTTTCAAAAGTTTGACAGGTGTGCTTGGGTTATTTTTGTTAGCTTTTTTTGTTATAAATTGTTTTGATTTATTTAATTCATCATGTTTTATTGTAGAAGTGCTAATCGGGTCAAAAGAAGTAAACGTAGCACCGCAAGATCGACCACGTCTTTGTCTGTCACATCCGATGATTTTAGAAGTGCTGCTGGTGATAGCTCCGATTTGGAATTTTACGATCTGTCCGATGAAGAAGATGTTTCCGTCATTTCAACCACTCTCGAACAGGTTGGTCGGTTTAGTATACCAGTTTAATGTAAACATTGTTGTCCTATATTCAAGTTTTGCACTAAATTGTCTGTAACCAGTTTGAGGCCTTAAAATTTATAATGCAAACCAGAAACTACTAAGATGAAAGTTGAATTTTTTCTGCACCTGTTAACCTTTGATCAAGTGTTATGTTCCATAGGTCATTCATTTAATTATTTTGAAAACTGTAATATCCAAAATTTGTTGTGTTTACTTAGATATAAGATAATTTTAATTTACTATGACGGCTGGGGTAAAACTATTTTTTTTTTATATTTAAATTTATAATTTTTTACTTTGTAGAAATTGCAAGTAATCGACGACAAATTAAACAGTAATGCTTTAAATGACATACAATCGTCTTTAGAACTTCTACAAGATTTATGTTTGGAATATCCAGAAGATCCCAATCTGTTGTGGCGTATTGGAAAAGCTCACTATAAAATAAACTCAATTGCAAGCGACAGGGAAGTTAAAACGCTAAACATTGAAAAAGGCGTAACTGCATGCAGCAATGCACTTAAATTAAACTCCGAAATAGCCGAAGTGCACAAGTGGTATGCAATTTTGGTGGGATCGCGAAGCGATATGCAACCGTTGAAGGAAAAGATTGGCGATGCCTATTTATTTAAGAATCACTTAGACTTAGCATTGAAACTTAATCCTAATGATTCAACTTTACATCACCTACTTGGAAGGTTTACTTATGAAACTGCCAATCTTAAATGGTATTAATTCGTGGTTTGTTGGTTTCAATCTAAATATTAAAGTTTGGTTTTTGTAGGTACGAACGTAAAGTTGCCGCTACGTTTTTTGCCGATCCACCCAAGGGAACATTTGAAGAGGCGTTAGAACATCTTTATAATGCCGAAAGATTGGCAACAAAAGATTGGAAGGAAAATAAACTTTTGATTGCTAAGTGTCAAGTTGCCATGGGCAAGTTTAAGGAAGGAGTGGATTCGTTGGTCAAAGCCGATGCAATGGAAAAGGATTTTGTGAGTTACGGTTTTAAATTTTATTTTCGAGTTGATAACAAAGTATGTTTTAGAATTCGACTGTCGACAGCGAAGTCAAAAGTTTGTTGGAAAAATACAACACCTACAGGTGAAACTAATGCACGGTGATCTTAGGGTATTATTATTTGAATTTGTACTTTTAGATATTTCTAATTTTTATAGGTAGATTTTAATGTGTAAGTTGGTTTAAGGTAATTTTATTTTACGAAAGTAATTTTAGTAAGAAAAATATTTTATTTATACAATTTTTTAATTGTTGTTATAATTGTTATTGTTATAATTAAATGTTTTCTTGAAACATCTTCTAACTACGAGACTGTTTAATTTACACAGCTGGTATATAAGGTGTGACCTTGACTGATTTTAATTTAGGGATTAGATTTGTTCCACAAGTATTAAGCTTCTTACGATTATTTGTGTTGTAAAATTTAGCAGGGAGAAGCTTTATATTTGTGGAATAGGAAATGCAGTATTTTATGTAAACCTGAATTTAAAAAAAAATTATTGTTCTAATAGATTGTTACACTTGCATATATAGATACCAATAGATGAATTTTTATTGCAATTTTTTAAATTATCATATTATTGTGTTGCTTATCGAACGGCCATCGTAGGTTTTATTAGGGTAACCAATAAATTTTATTTATTACTTTCTCCAATGTATTTTAAATTCAAATTGGATTTGAAAAGCAAACACTGCTATAATAGAACGGTCAATAAATTTTTTACTCGTCGATTGAATACAATGGTATTATTTAAATTTACAACACCCAAACATAACATTATTTCCGGGATGATTATTTCACTGTTTCCTATATACCACTGAAAAGAGTACAATTTTTTATGTATATTAAAAAAAAAATTTTGCGGATTATGTATTAGTTTTCGAAAAAACGGCAACAGCAACATGGGAGGACATAGAAATTGCAAGTCACGGATTCTCTGTTGACGTTACGTGTGCTGTGATATAGTTTTAGCAGCCACAAGCGTGTCATATCTCGCAGAGTGCGGGCTTCCCAGTCGTGGTGGATTGATTTCAGCGAGTCAAGCGTCAGCTAAAACGGCTACGCAAATCACGGATCCACCGTAAAATTAATTAATTAAATTAAGTTAATTTGGCTCCTCCCACTAATTTATGCATGCTAGTTTACATGTAAATTTTTTTAAATAAATGCTTAAAAATTGCCCTCTTTCCAATGGTATATAGGAAAAAGAAGTGAAATGTAAAAAAAAGTATAAAATTAAATTCTCGAGCTCAAACGTCTTCTATCGAATTGGCTTGCACCGAACCGTCATTCATAGTTCATCTCTTCATGATCATCTTGGATGATAGTGGTTATTTTCCAACAGCCCAAAGAGACAAAGTTAGCTGCTGCATGTACAAGTAATTAAGTGACGGTGTAAAACTGTATAAAATTTAATAACTTCTCGAGGGAATAAAAGGCAAATTCAAAGTAATTCTTTATTATTTTTCACTAGAAGTTAAATTAGCACTTTTAAACGTCTCGAAACATGAAAACAATTATAAAAGAAGTTGCCAATTTAAGGAATAAATTTTTTATGGTATAAAAGCAACGAATAAAAGCGTTTTCGAGGAACATCGAGTTTTCGTCCAGCAGAAGATTTAACGTAACCAGCGTTTTTATTATAACTTAAACGGAAGCACATGATTTAAAATACAAACACCAAAGAAGTCCCAAACAACAAAATCTCGTGTTGCACAAAAACTCGTAACTAAAATTTTATACTTTATACAATTTCTAAATAACATATTCATTATTATATATGCCATTTTAAATAGGTATTTGGTTAATAAATATTAATTAAACCTAAATTATTTATTTCATTCTTACATACAAAAGAATAAAATAACAAGACAAGCATCGATTGAACGCTCCATATGGAATGATAACAGAAATTACTTAAATAACAAACAATTAAATAATATTAGGGTTAGTGTTTACATCCTTGCTTCGTCGGGACCGTTACGCGACAATTGCTTAGTATTGGGCGCTCAAATTCTAAAATTAAATCCGTCAACAAAACAATTAGAAAAATGGTAATTTTGAGTGGGTTATCTTTAGATCACACGTTTATTTTACAAATGACATCATTCTTGCTATGTGTATTAATAATCTTAAAGCGTTGCCCCATAATTTACGCAAAGGCGCATAACGAAGCGTCAAAAAATGCCACAACGACATCACACTCAGGACTTGTATAATACGATACGTCCAATAAAGTTTCGAAACTTGTTTTCTCGCTTTCGGAAGCGAGGTCTCTTCTTCTTTAAAAATAAATCTAAACACAAAAACAACAAACGTTAATTTTAAAATAATCTTATTTAATAATGCAAACTTGCCTCCTAATTCCCAGTACGTAATTTTCTATATAATCTTCCCAGTTAATTTGAGCAACATCAAAGTAAAATTCTCGTCTGTCTTGTTCTGTTAAACTTCCACTCAGGTTTTGCACGTTCGTGTCGTCAAACTCCCATTCTTGCGTCGTAAAGTATTCCAAACATTTGGCCGCTTTGCACAATTTGTCCTGTACTCTCACCAATCTGTAATAAGTATTATTTACTTTATCTGGAATAAAAACCGTTTAGCGAAATTACATTGGTTTGCCGCCAATTATCCAAGCCAAAGAGTCCATGAGGTAGGCGGGCAGCCATTGTAAAAATATCCTATTGAAGTTATTTTGTAAACGACTCGACGTAACAGTTCCATCTGGATACCAGGTAATTTCCGAAAAGGGATGTTTTCGCATGTAAATGAAGCATAGGTCGATAAATCTACTCCAGGTGATTGGTTTTCGTTGGCCTAAAAGAAGAATGTGGTGAGTAAAAATAATATTAGGAAAACCTTGCGGGCGTTTCCTCACCTGTACAACAATTATAAATGGTAATTTCTTTAGTTCTATGAGTGCCTATTTTCCAAGCAGACACAATCATTAAATTTATGACCATATCGACCGGAACCAAATCGGCTCTCTTGTTGGGTTCGCACAACATGGTCCTGAAGAGACCTTTTCCTGCTGCCGCAATGATTCCGGTAGGTCCGTTCCAATTGTCTACCCATCCTTTAAGAGGACCGTTGATGCTACTAATCACAATGCTGGGTCTAACTATAACGAGAGGTAAATCGCCCTTATTGACTTCCAACCAACTTTCGGCTAAAGCTTTGGTGAAGGTGTACGTGTTGGGCCTATTCCCAACCAATTTTGGCGTTAGTGTGTCTACCAAACTTTCATCTAAAGATTCGACGACCGAAGTTACTTGATCCGGGCTCATGGGCGGCGAGTATATCTTTTCTTCCACCCTGCTTCGATCGCAATTGCAATAAGCGGTCGATACGTGAACCTGCAAAACAAAAGTTGTATTTCTTTTCCAAAATTTGAAAAAAATTTGTTACTCACCAAAGCCTCCAAATTAGTCATCCGTTTGCACAATTCGATGAGCCTTTGTGTTCCTAACATGTTAATTGTGACGGATAATTTCAGTTTTTCGTCAAATTTAACAGTCGCCGCGCTGTGAAAAACGACGTTGACGGTTTTCGATAATGTCGCGATGTCGCTAGCGCTGATTGCCAATTCTGGTTGTGTGATGTCGCCCTCGATCGAAGACACTTTTTGAAGATCATGAGGACGTTCTTTTCGTACCGGATCAAATAACTGAAACGAAAGCGAGAATGTTAGTTTTGGGAAAAATTTAGTAAAATTGAGACCTTACCGGTGAGCATAGTAGCTGCAACAATCTGTCTTGTGCGCTTTGTCCTTTTCTCGGTCGGATTAAAAGGTAAATTTTGGCAACTCCTGGACAAGATCTCAACAATTTTTCGAGCAACACTTTCCCCATAAAACCGGTGCCTCCCGTGATGAAAACAGTTTTTCCGTGGTAGAAATCACTAACAGACGTCGGAACTGTAGATGGGACCTCCATTGCTGCCATTGCATTCGAAACCATAAGCACTTTTTAAGCTAATATTGCTAAGGGCAACAATTTCATATAAAACGTTCTCTTATGTACTAAATGTAACTTTTTAAATCGTATCACCGACTTTTCTTAATAAATATCGAATAAATTATTAATTAACTTTAATTCCTTCAAATTTGTGCTAGAATAGGAAGCAAAGTTCGTTTACGTTTGGAAGATTACGTTTAGTTCTTCTTTTAATTTCTTGTCAAGTGGAATTTACCATTGTATTTGTTGTCTTCCCATAAAACTAGGTCTTCTTCTCGAGTTTTGCAACAACTGAAAAAAATAAAAAAAATTCACTTACAGAGAAAAGCGCACTCAAATTATTTTCTTTTGTTTTTCTAACGTCAACTTTGATTTTAATCCGCTAACTTGATTTAAAACTAGAGCCGACCGGTTATTAGTGAAATAATAATTAAAATTAAAATTGGTTACCTAAACTAGAGATTCGCAACTGTTATTTACGACACGAGAAGAGATACTATAATAACGGTTTCATGATAACTCGATTAGTATACTTATGAAGATGCTGATCTTCCAGAATTGCATATTTTCTATCATCGCACCACAACGTGGATTTTCATGTATTAGAAAAAATCACCAAGTACAAAGTTTTGGTTGCAAATATAAAATTATCTGACATACACACTTTTCGTTACAAAATTGATAAGAAAATCCGAATGCTGTTAAATTTACGCCCGATAATCGAATGATTCTTATATAATTTTTATTCAAAAGTGGAAGGGCTTCCACATTGGAACCTCTGACCCCACAAAAAGGCAAAAACGTAATTTTTCGTTTTACTTTTAATTTTCTCAATTGGAGGAAACAAAACAAATTGATAAAAACAAAAACTTCTTTTGTGTTTTTTTTACAAAACAAAAGCGATGTAAACAAAAACATCAGCCTGAATCATCGTTTGTTAATTTTTATATTATTAAACAATTGAAAAATTGTTGGAATTTTATGGCGCTATTTTTAAAATCTATTTTTACAAAGTATTAATTTAAAAGCACTCTAGTAGTTGCAGGAAATACTACAACGGTTACTTTAATTCCATGCATTTATATCGTGATATGAGGCAATCGTAATTATGTGATTAAAATGTCAAAGTAAGAAAGTTCTGACGCCGTTTACCTTACACCAGGACAGGAGGTACCTATACGTTAGAAACACCCCGTACAAAATAGCATCACTCCGGATATTTTGAACGCTTATCCCGCAAAGTTTCGCACGAATGTTAGGCCTCTACCCCACACAATCAATTACATTGTCGGTTCATAGAACCTTCTTAAAGAGAGCCGAAGACTAATATAGTACACCGACCTTTAACAATTTCCTTAAGTGATCTCTTGTGTCTGTACTGTAAATTCTTAGGTAATTCTATTAATTAATAAATTGGTAGCTCACTTTTAAACGGAAATAATTTTTTATGAAACCGAAATAGGACTTGGGAGATTTTCGCAATAATTTGGAATACGGATGTGAGACACTCAGTAGGCCTAGCCGTATAGCATATCGTACAGGAGCGATTACGCTAAGTACCTGTCTGAAGTGCATATTGTAAGTGCAATCAAAGATCAATTGTTTTCTTTTCTAATAAACCTACTTAGTTATAATATTATAATAACTATCCGTTGTTTTTCTCGAATAACTCGACACCGGTGAAAGATACCAAAATTTTGAAGAGATCGAAAACGTTAAGCGTAAAAAGACAAACATTTTTTATTACGAACATTTTTTGATACCTTTTACCGTTTTTGAGTTTTTCTCAAAATGACACGCGGTTGACTTAACGAGATTCCTCAAAAAATTAATTATTTTGTAAATATCACGCTTTAAGCACTCCGATTCGCTTTTAAATCTGTATAATAGTACGGGGGGGGGGGGAGTAGTAGCGCCTAGGATTTAACAATAAATAAAGCAAATCTCTGCAATTAAAATTAGTTGCTTCATTGACTTCGGTGAACATTTAGTCACCAGTTCTATAAATTCGTTAAAATTCCATTAACACTGTTATCGAGAGTAAAGGAAATAGGAAAATCAAAATTTAGTCAACATTGTCCGATTGCATCTGAGTTTCAGACGTAACGTTTAATGGAAGTTAAAACTGTTTCATTTTTAAATCAATCTGATCTGGATGGTTTACGACAATATTAAATTTTATTTTACATTTAAATATATTTGTGGTCATTCTTTTCACATGGTGTAGTTTTTTCAATTTTTTACGAACCAACTTAAATTACCCAACAAACAAAATTCGAGACAATCTAGGAAAACAGATTTCAATTTTGCCCCCCCCCCCTTAGGTTTTAAAATAAAATTTAAAAAAATGATAATAATTAAAAAAATTATAGTAACTGTGATTATAACGATAAATATCAATTTTACATTATCCAAACATTTTTATATAAAAAAAATATTAATTGTAGAAGTTTAATTTTTAAAATATTTAAAAACTTAATAACAAATACATTATTGTATTAATTTAAAGTGGAGAACTTGAAACATATTGTTAAATTGTAGTTTATTATACGGGATTAGATAGTAAAAATTTTAACATTTTTCCAATTATTTATAACTTGTGAGAATTAATAATATTAAAAACTTCAATATGACAAGTTAATTCAAATAATAAAATATGTTATTTTTTTATTTTGTTTTATTATTATTTGAATTAACTTGTTTTATTGAAGTTTTTAATATTATTAATTTTTCAATATCAAAATTTTATTTAATTTAAAAAATTAAAATTATAAAAACGTAAAAAAAATTAAAAAAAAAATTTGTTTTCTTGTCTAAATTAGCTTTTAGCTAATTACCCAATTCTTACAATTGTAATTTTTTAAAATTAAATAACAAAATTTATCCCTGAAAAATCTTAAAAACATAAAGCAAACAATAATTAACAAAAAGTTTATTTTTAATTTATTAACTTTAACCACATTAAGTAAGCAATCCTACAACAATAAATTAATTTAGTACCGATTATTTTCAATTTAGTGCCGATTTATGGCAACTTTACTGCCGATTTCAGATAAAATAAATTATTTACGGAGATTAAAATCGCACCTTGAATGCGATCACCAATGTAGAATCTACATTGAAACTAAAACTTCAGGTTTTTGCGACACAAGTGTACATTTGTATAGTAAACCCTGCCCTTATTTATAGTTGTGATTAAGGTGGTTGTTCCACCTTCCACGTCACTTATAGATGGTTGATTTTAAAATTTGATTTTGTTTTTAATATTCCTTAAAGTTAAAGTTCTCTCGTACCGTAATTGTAAGTGCTGATACCAATAATGATGCTGAGACCGGGGGGTCTGGGGGTATGGAATACCCTCCAGAACAAAAAGCAAACAGTGCACTCAAAGGTATTTCTACCCCCCAGCCCCCCAGATAAAAATATATTTTTATATATATTATTTTTATATTTTAATTTTTCCAAGCAATATCAATCAAAACGTTGTGACCCGAAAATTGAAAAAAAAATTATTACAATTTACATCCCCCCCCCCAGGAAGGGGGGAGTCTAAAATAAGGAAAAAATGTCTTACGTAATACATGAACGGTCTCTAAGTACATCAGATATTGTTATAAATAATTGCCGCCAAATGATTTTCGACCAAAAACTGTCAAATTTTTTTTTTTTTTTTAATTTTAAATGAAAATTAAATAATTATGACACGAAAGAATTTTACAAATTTTCTCTCCCATTTGCAAATGGCGCTACTAATTTGAGGTAAATTAACAAATAAATTCACAATAATTGTGTGTATGGGGGGGGGGGGAATATATTTTCATATTTTTTATTTTATTTTATTTTTTAAATAAAAAAAAATGTCTTACGTAATACATGAACGGCCCCTAAGCACATCAGATATTTGTATAAATGATTGCCACCAAATAACTGTCGGCCAAAAACTGGTCGGCCAAATGGCTGGCCACCCCATCGATTGTAATTTGAAAAATTAATTGCAATGTATAAATATCATTTAATATCAATATTAAATACAGTGCCAGCAATGAATTCTCAAAACAGGGCTGTGTTTGGACTAGCTTCTAAAAGTTCCCAAACTTAGAGGGCGCGCGGGGCGCAAAAGGGTGCGAAGAAAGCCCCGAAATTTTGGTTTTTATCTTATATCTCGAAAACGGTTCGCCCTAACCAAAAAGTTGTTTTATATAAAATTGAAGCTGATAAAATTTCCTACAAGAATGATTTTATTTATTTTTGACGAATTGGTTTCAGTCTCAGAAAAATTTTATTCTTAAACAAATAATACTAAAAAATTTAAATTATATTGCAATTCAATTACTGTAACTAACTGCTAAACGTGTAATGTTTTTTTTGTGACTAATATAGTAAATACCAAATTATGTAGTACACGGTTCAGAGGTGAAGATAAAATAAAAATAAAAATTATTGCAAATACGAATTAAAAATTATTACAGTATCGCAAATTAAATTAGACAAAAAACAAATTAAATGGTTGGTTAATTTCTGTGAGTAAATCCCTGACTTATTTACCGGTGGGTACTTTCTAGTAAATTAAAAAAAAATGACTTAGTTTGAAAAACAAAAACAAAAAATAAAAATAAATATTATACACATGATGGGCATGTGGGTTATATCCAATTGTAAAAAATGTAAAGCCCGGAGGCGGTTTAATTAAAAAATAATTATAATGGACTTACATCAGTTCGAACGGAGTTATCACAACGATAAATGACTACAGGTGAATTATTTACTCTTTTTTTATAAACTTTCGAGCTGTCGTTTGTGCAGTAAATTAGAAAATTTAAATTTTTCACGATTTGTTTATCACCAAGGTTGACTCATTCATAATTATAGATGGAACGCGAGACGAACATTATTATAATTGCCGGTAGTACAATTGAAGGAGGAACCTTTATCGCACATATATTTAAAAAAAAAGCTAGCAAAAGATAAGATACAAGATTTGTGATAAAGGTGGTTCGCGAAAATGCGTGAAATATCGAATGCGTCACTTGTTAGACCAAAATGGGTGAAGGTTTGGAAATTTAGCGACCAGTAGAAATTAGCAACACTTTTCGTTTGTATCCTTGATGTTGGATGCACTCACCATTCGAATGATTTTTAGGACCATACCATGGCGCAAAGTAAAAGTCATTCGAGGAAATTAAGTGGAAAGTTTCCCAATCATTCTAAGATTACTATACGAAATTTTTGTCCAAACCAATAATTAAAATTAATAAGATATCATGAAAATATTGTTCTACATTATTTTTTAAGTGTTAGATCACATATTTATGTCATTATTGTTTCGGAAACAGATCCCTTCTATTGGTTCTGAGAAATAGTAATTCAAATGAACCGCCAAACATAAAAAACAAAAAACACCATAGTTCCGGAAGTCAAGTTTATGTTAGGTTATGTCACGAATTTTTCAAGTTAAAATTTTGATTTGTGCCGCAATTAATCAAAAAAAAAAAATTGAAATGGTAGTTAATCTTAACAAATGTATGAGATACATTGTAAGCTAAATTAAAGCTATAAAGTAAAAGTAATTGCACAGTTCTTAAAAAAAATAAAATTTATTTTATTATAATAATAATAATTAAGGATATAATAAATTTTGATATGTACCTAGCCATTATGGATACATATTATTATACCAAAAACACACAATTAAATATATTTTATCTACGTCATCTTCATCAGATTAGTGATTACTGATTACTATATTTAAAAAAAAGACATTATTTGTCTGAAAAAAATAAATTTCAGATATATCGTATGTACGTCAGTTGTAATCGATCAAAACTTCAATTATTCTTATTATTTTCATTTATAAGTTAATTAAAATTTATTTTCATAGCAATAATTACATTGGCAATCAACCTCTTCAAAAAATTTGAGGAGGATGCAAAAATTACATAACAACAAAATAAAAATGTATTAAGTATGAAAAATAAATAATAGTAAATAGTAAATAAAAACAAAAATAAATTTATATTTTATTTTTTGGGCGACGACTTATTAGGCGACCGGTAAATTGAGCGAAAATTGGGTAATTTTTTTTATTTAAAATTAATTAATTAGTTAAACAATAAAATTCAAATTAATTTCGTTATTGTTCATTTATGTTAAACAATCAAAAATTCAAATCTCTTTTAAAGCCGTTTTCTTAATTTATTTATTATTGTTTTGTATTATATTTATAGCCAAAGTAGAAATGTTCAACGGGAATGGCAAAATGTTCAGTTCTGCCCAAGCCTGGCTACCCATTTTCAATAACAATTTATCCAATATCAGTGGTAGCTGAAGGCTGATATAGAGAAAAAAAATTTGTGACATCACCCCCCCCCCTCAAACAATATTAAATAATTTTTACATTTTAAATACCTAACTGATATTGGATAAATTGTCATTGAAAATGGGTAGCCAGGCTTGGCCAAAACTAGACATTTCGCCGTCGACCCTTTCGCCATCGCCGTTGGACATTTGTACTTCGGCAATAAATGAAATGGGTTCAACATATAACCAATTAAGAGAATGAAAGAACTCCTGACAATAATCAAATTCCGAAAGATTTCATATCTTGGACATATTTTGATAAATGCCAAGTATCACCTGCTACAATTGATACTGAAAGGAAAAATAGAGGGAAAACGAGGAATTGGAAGAAAACAACAATCCTAGTTGCGAAACATCACAGAATGGACCAGAAGGCGTTCGGTGGAACAACTATTCAGCGTGACACAAGATTAAACTTCGCTAGCTGAAGTGATCGGCAACCTCAGGGAGACCCGGCACGACACTTCAAAGAAGTAAGAAGTAGAAATACCTAATCGATTTATTAATGCCAACTTTGAATAATTTACTACTTTACTCATTCAGTTCATGACGACCAGTGGACGGTAAGGGGTCATCCATAAATTACGTCACACGTTGGGGGTAGGGGGTCACCTCAGATTTGTGACAAGGGATCCGGGGGATTTTAAATGTTGTGATGTCACAAAGTCAAATGTTTAAAAAATATATTTTTTGATAGAACTATTAAATTTTATAAGGTCACTTGGCGGGGGAGGGTTCAATGAAAATGTGACTAAATGTGACATAGGGGGAGGTAGGGGTCTAAAAACCTTAAAAATCGTGTGACGTAATTTATGGACGACCCCCAATCTACCATAATAGAAATATTGCTTTTAAACACAATCGTTCTCAAAAATCCTCCATTAGATAATTTGATTTATTTTGAAATTAATTATATTTTAAAAATATCTTTAATTTTTTATTGTGAATTTTGTAAATAGTTTAGATGTGTTTTCTGATCTTTTCGTCAACTAGTTGAGGGTGCAACAACTAGGTGGGGAAATCGGTATTTTGCCTCTGAGATTTTGTTTACAATTTTCATTTGAGTTTATAATTTGAAATTGTCTGCAAAAATTGCGAAATGAAGCGATTAAAACACGGAGAAACTTTTAATACCAATTAATTTAGAAAATGTTGTAAGAATCGCCCAATCGAGGGGGAATCCCTGGGTAATCTGGTGTATAAGTGAAGGAAAATCCTGTAAAATTTGAAAAACTTAAGAAATCCAAAGTAATGCAATCTTAATCTTAACTTTTTCGAAAGGAAATCCGAGAAAATCTTTCAAATATCACGTAGAAGAAAATGTATTGTGACTCGAAAACTAACGAACACTTCGCAACCGCCCCTCCGCTCCGCCCCGAAAATTTACTCCATTATACAAACAAAAATAAATTCTGAAACATTAACGAACGATGTAGCCTATTTTGTTTCAACAATTCCAAATAGCAAGAAACTAGCTTACATAGATGCAATTTTTTCTGCATAAAATTTTAAATTAAATTAAGAAAATTAAAATCGAAGCCTGATTCGATATCGTGAATTATAACCGAATTTAACTTAAAAACAGATACCTGCCGTTTTACTTTCTAGACCATCACTTTTCTACTTCGATCACCTTCAGGGATGTTTTTAACAATTCTGGCGGCCATCAGGGAAAATGTTACCAATTGTGTGGGCTTAGAGAATCCCCGTCTGTCTAGATTCTAGATCCATAATTTTCGAGCTTTCGTAATTGCGTGGACTCTGAAATCCCGTCATTAGAGAGATTCTTGACTACCCAAATCTGGGTCTCTCCTTTTTTGTAACAACTGCTTAAAACGTCTCGCGTACTCAGTGGCGTAATTGGAAAATACGAAGCATGGGTTCTATATTAAAAAGTCAGATAAGATCGGGACGTAATGAGCCTCTCGGGTTATGAGCCCCGGCTTCACCAAACCCTCGGAACCCCGGTAGATACGTCACTGTGCATACTATTTGTTGCAAAAGAGATGCATTACCATTTGTTTGACAGAATCTGGGAAAATGACAAGCAATAACAAATAACGATGCCATTTTTGTTTGGTACTCTTGAAACTTCTGACCTCAAACATAGGCTCTACAGAAAAACAGCCGGCAGCTATCAAGTCATTATGAAATATTAAACACTTCAAGAAATGTAGGCTTTGTTGTTGATTACGAAAAATAAGGTCAGAAATTAGACGAGGTTAAAAATCTCTGTATTGCAAAATTCAAGTGCGATTTTTGTATATATGCGTGCAAAATAATAATATAAAATATAATATAGGCAATTAAAAATAAAAAAAATAATCAGTTTATAGCAAAAAAAAAATATGAGTATTTAATGTAATATCTGTGCTAGTCTGGAAAACATCTGTCATTTGTTTTCGAGTAGGTACTTATGTCGTTGACGTTTTTTTAAACAATTGCAAATTACAAACCCTGATATTTTACCTTCTTTGTTGGGTGTCAAATTTTAAAAATCTCTTGGAAAAAATAGGGAAAACAGCACTGACAAGACAAGAAATGCCAATCCAAACTGATGATTTTTCGATCTCGCAAAATTGGAAAAGTATTGTCAAGATAGTAAAAGTTTAGATAGCAACAATTTGCAACAAATTAAAGTATAAAGATCAAAATTATCCAATTAACGGATTTGTAGTATGGAGATAACAACGGAACGAAAAAAAAAAGAAAAACTCATACAATAAATTGTACTATCGTCAATTTTTCAGCAAAAAGGTTTTTCATTTTCAAATGGTACTTGATGTTATCACTCCATCAATCGATTCATTAGATTTACTATCTTTATAGAGTAGACGGTATCGATTGCCATTACATCTTGTTAATTTTTTTTAACTGAGGAACTGAGTCGGTTAGTCATTACGGTTTAACCACCCGATTACTCAAGACCGTAGAAAATAGAGAAGTGAAATTTTACGTGGTATATTGTTTACACGTTGACCTAATTCTATGGAAATAAGACGCAGATATAATTTTAATTAATTAATCCGTCACGATTAACGGCATTCCATTTCATTTTCTAAATTCCTGTAATATTTAAAAATTACTCGTGGGAATAATGTTGTGATGAAATATTGCAACATCAAAAATATTTGACCCAGTACTTCCCAAATCCAAAATGTTTAAAAGTCATGTTAGGAGAAAGCTTGATATTCAAAATCAGTTCCAGTGTTTGGCATTCAAAAGTGCAAGTGCAACAAATCTCAAAGTGACATTTTGAGATTCCGAAAAAAGGCAATTCCATTTCTAGACCAGTGGAGTCAAAAATTTGATCAATCAAATTTGATCAATCAATTTGAAGGTGCAATACTTCCAAACTAGAAATTTCGAAGCTGCCGATCAGGTAGGACACTTTCTCGTATATTTTTAACAGAGAAAGTAAAAGAAAAACAGAGCTAATGGATTATATTCGCAAAAATAAAAATTGAGAAAAATGAAAAAGTCGGGCCAGTTCCTTGCAGAAATAAGCGAAACCTTTACATAACGCGCGGGTTATTGCAGGTTATTTATTGTACAAATGACAAATCTGACAAAGTAGATTGTTGACATAAAAATGAAGAAATAGCAAATTTTTGACATTAAACAGTTCTCACCTATAAAAAGTTGTGAAAATTAATTGGGAAACATATTTTGATATTCACAAAATCACCAATCACACACACACGCGGAGCTGCTCTCGATGAAGGAACTGAATATTTACTGAAGAATTCGGAGAGGTAAATAATTTTTGTTGGTTAGTAGGCCATCGAGGTGTAAGTGTGTCATGTATTATAAAGATAGCCGATAGAAGTCGTGAAGAGTTCGCGGTCAATGTCTTTGACCGTTAGCTAAGTGGACAGATAAACACATCGTGGATTTTAATGAACTGTAAATTAAAAGTAAAAAACGAGAGTCTCGTACATCGTGATTCTTCTTTACATATGTAAATTTGACATTTGCTGAAAAATAAATTTCTGCCACAAGTAGAAAGTAATTAGAAATAAGAAATTTGTGCAAAATTGAAAAAATTCACCTACTTCCATCTCCAGTTAGAGCGGCTAGCCAAGCGAATTTTAATCTTTCAATAATTCGATAAATATTGCAAGCCCAAGCAAAATTCTCTTTTAATAAATAAATTATTAACCAAAGTCCATTGATATATGCTAATTACACTTTAATAATAGATCGTTAATATTGTGCACGTGCACAAAATCAAGGAGGCCACGAAGCGTTTCAATTTTTTCTAGATAACTGCACGTTGCAATAGCATTACGGATTGTAACGCCCCGTATATAAATTTACGCTTAAGGTGACCTTCATTTCCTTTTCTCATTTGTTTTCCGGTCGTGCCTGTACAATATAGCAAAACAATATATTGCAATGCTTCGGCATTTGTTTTTTTTTTGAAACAAAAGATTTCGAATGATTCACATCAAAACAAAATTAAAAATTTGGACCACCTGACGTTATCATAATATATTACTGGGATATTGTGATAGGTCAAGATTTGTCACGACGAAAAGTTCGTTATCACCTGCAACAACAAATTTTTAAAAACAAAAATGAAGTTTAATAATTTTCACATTAAATATGTTTTATCACCCTTTTCCTAACAATTTATACAGAAAGTATAAAAAATTATCATTAATTTGGAAATATATGTACCATTATTATATTAATATCTGCTTTACTTTCAAAGACTAACTTTCTACCCAAATGTAATTAATTAGCAATTAGATTATTAAAAGGAACACGAAAATTATTAAACATATGAATCACTGTTACTTTCAACAGGATGGAGATGTCCCACATCATTCCTATATCTGCATAGTCGCTTGACCACTGCCTAGGATTTTTAACACAGCCGAAACTACATTCGGCCATTTTTTTCATTTAATTTGATTAGACGTCACAAATAACTGTTACATTTAATATTATAACAGAATTTGTTTCCCAGAAAGCGATATTGCATTCCGTAACATAATATACCGCTGCCGTCAAATGTATAGCGGTGGCCGGTACGGTGAGAATATTTTACCATATGCCAAACCCATCCAGCGTGCAGTTGTTTTTTGGAAGGGGAGTAATGAAAAATGCATAAATAAGTATATAATACAAAAAATGATTTAGTCTATTTTGTATCTAAAATGCCCCCCCCCCTCAAGAATGCTTTGAGTAACTATTCGCGATTTACATTAAGCGAACGCCACCGCGCCGAAAAATATTAAGTTAATCTAATACGTTTAGTTGGTATAGAAAGTTTTGTTTATAAACCAAACGTTTGCATTCATTGTGTACGTAATAGAACCGCCATGTTGTTAACATTTGGTAGCGTCACGAGAGCCACCAACGGCGAATAAAGCAATATAAGTACAGTAAATTCGCGTTCGACCGGCATCAAAACTTCATAAACGCCAAGTAGAAATGCTTCGCTGCAGACTTATAATAAAAATATTGCATCTTTTTTAGTGTACAGACGAAGGAAGATCTGTGAAAATCAAAAGAAAACCAGGAAACAGGGACTCCGAGAAAATGTAAAAAGTCCTAGGAATCTTGAATCCATAAAATTTAAATTCTTGGGAAATCCAGGGAATTTTTAAGAAATTCGAGAAAATCTTGTGGAATAAGCATTCAGAGGAAATGTAAAAAAAAAGATTAGAAAATGTAGGAAATTTTGGGAAATCCGAAGAAAACTTACAAAATAGGAATTCAGAGAAAGTATAAAGAAGCTATAGATGAGCTTCTTCCTTCCCGGAGATCCGGGATTTATAAAAATCTCAAAATAAGAAATCTAGTGTACAAATATTTGCCTTGGGACTCGCCCCTCAATCGGGCCTGTCCAGCAATTGTGCAGAAAATTTAGAAGATCTAAAAAAATCTACAAAAAACCTACACCGAAACAATTAGTTGCGCTTCTAACCTAAAAAACAATAAAAAAAAACAATAAAAATAAAATTTGTTTTATTTAAAAAAAAAAAATTCAATTGAAATTGTTCAGGCACAGATGATTTGGAAAAGTTACCAATTCCAAATAGTTATAAAACAAAATCCTAATCTATAAAATCCCAGCACGCTGCTCTTGCGTGTTATTTTTTAGGATTTTCTTTACCAACCAAAAAATATAATATTACAGTAAAGTTAGGACTAAAAATATATGTCCAGTATTAATCCAAATCGGGAAATTTGAATTTTTAAGCACAAATGAGAGAAGTTTAACCTTCGGATAAAAAAAATTAAAACTCGGAAAGCATATTTATTTAATTACCTTACTGCTCACAGAGTTTAGCAGCAACTTTCTGTATGATTTTGAAAGTTAAATATAAAAATAAAAAGTCGAAATTGTAAACCGGGGAGTCTGGGGGGGTGTGGAACACCCTTCAGTCATAGCGCAGGATTTCCACTCTTTTAGAATACTTGGAGAAGATAGGGAATTTATAATTTTTCAAGTTTCGCCAGGAAAAACTGGGAAATTTAAATTTTTGACCTCTGGCTAGAGAATATTGAAACTTGGAAAAACATTTACTTAAGTGCCTTACTGCTCACAGCGTTTAGGAGCAACTTTATGCGTTACTTTGAAAATATAGAAAAACCGGGAATCCCCTAGTAGCGGGAAACGAAATTAAATGTTTAAATATTATACCGCTAAAAAAAGGATCCACCGTCTAGCTGCCCGTCCGCGGACGGACCTTCCAGCTAGTCAAAGTAATAATATTGAAAGTAATATAATGAAGTAACTGATTACCGCAGACGTACAAGGTACGGAGGGGTAATGGGCCAAAATTTTAACAATACTCACAATTGTTTACTTTGAATGTTTTTCTATTTAACTCAATTTCTGATGTACTGAGGGGTTAATTGTATAGAACGTCCTTTAAAATAACTGCGTTCAAATAACACTGCACCTTTAACAGTCTATACCCATTTGGCCGAACCATAATGACTAACCGTTCTTAGCTTCAATACATAGATGGTGTGACATATCATTCAAGTGATGAACTAATTATTGTTTAAATAAGAAAATAACCGATAAAATTGAGAAAATGAGAACTCAATTTTTACGATCACCAAGCAACCATTTACTTGTTTAAAAATAAAATTGTAATATAAATATTTTTATACTTTTATTTATGATATAAATACCTAAATACGTAAATAAAAAAAAAATAAATAAATAAAAATGTGTTTGTTTCACTTATGAATTAGCCACAGGGTTCGCCGATCGTATTAAAAATAGAAGATACACTGAAAAAAAGGTTTACTAAATTGATGAAAAAATCGATGCCACGTCGAAACAAAGTAATACGAAGTAAAGCAATAAAGTAATCAATGATTCTGCGCAAAGGGGAGTTCTTCGATGTTTTTGTTTTTCGGTATTTTGACGTGATACCGAAAAAAACATTGCCTTTATGAATTTGTCCATCAATACAATAAATTTTGTTCATCATCATCGCGAAACTCGGTTCTCGAACTGCAGATTTAGATTTAGCATTATTTTTCAGAAAGCTAAGCCTATCTACTGAATGGGTGTATTGATACGCCACTGCTCAGTTAACTTTGTTTGTTCTTACCGCTTTGATAGCTAAACAAAGATATATTTTTAAAATACATAGGTAATGTATCTGTATGTCTGTAAATGTTTCGTCTAGTTTTTTATTTGGGCCAAATCAAATTTAGAGTTGTGATCCCTTCCGAAAATAGAAAATTGATTTTTGTAATTAAATTTTTAATCGAGCTTACACGTGTGCTATAACAAATCTAATTAATTTTCAATTACTAATTGAATCGTTCGTTACCATGGCTATGGTATATTGCGTAATATATCTCCGACAATTTATAATCTGACAAAATATTTGACCCAACAGTTTAAGTTTTAAAAATATTCCAACAAAATTAAAGTGTAAACGCCGAGACTCAATATTAAATTGAACTGTCAACAAATTTTATTTGCCCATTTGTCCAGACATTTGGAAGAAAAGTTTTATCAAAGACGGAACTGATTTAATGTACAAAGTATCCGGACATAAAAGATAATTAGTTAAGTTGAAATAAATATATTTTAACTACAAAACATTTTTTTATTTTATAAAAAACGATAACCCTTAATTCCCAAACTAATGACCGATAAATCAATACATAATTTGCGAAGTAAAAAAACTTAATTACTCTAACGGAGTATTAATAATTATCCTCGTTATTATCGCCAATTTTTCCAATTTACAGAATTAGTTGCGCAAAATAAATACAAATTATTTCAAATGAAATATAATTATGAAAGACAATTAAATCTAAGAAACTTTAATTAAATAAAATTAATTAGTTCTTATGTGGTGATTTATCATTTAGGTTGTGCACATTATAAAAAAAACGCTTCAAAGTTTGCCATTCAATCTCGAAGTCCAATTATTCAAGATAAGAAAATAACAAAGATTAGATATACCACTTTATTGTATAATTATAATGTTATTTTTTGATGAATAATTGTTACTAAATTTTAATAACCGCGATTTATGTCAATTAATTGTAAAACAAACAATGATCTAACCTAAAAAAATTTTAGTTGGTCATTCGAGCCGGATTTTCATTTTTTGTTTATTTGAAAAATGTCAAGTGGAAACGCCTTAAGTACAACCTTGTTAAAAATAAACAAAATAAAAATTGACACTGACTCTTCGAGTTAACCTTAACGTAAGAGATCCGTCCCTGTCCTTGCTCTTCATACAACATTTGAATTTGTTTGTTTTATCCTCTTATTGGGGGTCCTTTAAGAAATATGTCAATTTGTTCGGTGAAAATAAGATCTCAAGTGGTTGTAATTTAAGGTCAACCGTTTCGCAAAAATTATTTTTCATCCATGGGCGGGTGTTCGGGGAATTCACAAAAGTAAATAAATGTAAATAGTGTAGGTAGTAAAATATGTAATTTTTTTTATTGATGTTGTAATATAAGATAATAATCACAACAGCTAAAGTAAACTAAAATGTAGGTACTAGCGGTTAAGATAGTATCACATTTTCATTGTATTCAACTTTGTTATTTTCAAAATGCATGGTTTTATCTAATCAAGGCGTGAATACACTAGAACAGTCAATGGGCACTCAATTTTAATTTTTTCTGAAATTTTGATAATCTAATGTTTTACCATAGGTGCGTAGTTTTCCAAGGTCGAAAAAATTGATGTTTGCACAATACAAAGTTGCAATGACCTTCAATTTCATTAATAATTTTTAGTAGGCTAAATTTCCGTTTCCATAATAAAGCGGCGACGCTGCCAACCAAATTTTGCCGCGCGAATACAAAATTGTATTAATAAAAATATTTAATAACGCCAGAGTAGACAGACAAAAAATATTGCATATGAGTCCATTGGTTATACTTTCTCATAGTACATACAATATTAAATTTATTGCAATGCACTTTGTATAATATAAAATCTGATTTATCTCTTTGACATAAATATCAGGTCTTTCAATACATAAACTTAATAAAATATAATATCACAATGAAATTAATAGATGATTCTTTGTTAGCTGTGTTTCCATTGTTCAGTTTATTTACTCGAACTCGATCATTTTCTTTATTGATGATTCTAGGTAACCTTTCTCGATTTAGTTTTTTTTACAGTTTTAAACCGCAGTGTGGGAAAATCTACACTGGCAATTTTATTTTGATCAGTCAATTTACTCTTTAGGTGAATGTTATGTTCAGACTACAAAATTAAATAGTAAATTTTCGACAGCGAAACGGCGACAGCGAAATAACAGCGGCGGTTGGTACGAGAGGAGAGCTGGGAAGCCACCCTTCCAAAACAAGGCTGTCTTCTTTCATGGTGCAACCCAGAGAATTGATAATTATATCAATTACCCTTTATAGGGTGTGCAGATTAACGTCTGTTCCTTCTAGTATAGCAAACGACGAGCCGCCACTGGGTAGGTACTGAACCCATATTATATAACAATAATGATATCAAATTCTAAATATCGAATCCAAATTTAATTTCAATAATATGCTAACTTTCCTAAAAATAGCACTGGTGATTTATATCGGAAAGTGATAAAATATTTCCGGTTGAACTACACGCCGACAGGTGGACAGAACCGGATATTTTTAGGAGCCCTTTTTAAAATCTCAAAAATATGTGCAATAGTAAATTCAGTCAACAGCAAAATGATTCAAGGATAAAAACCTAACAAAATATTTGTTCAACTTGTATTTGTGTACCTACTCAAAATAACAATTTTGAAAAAAAAAAATTGAACAATAAACATCGATCTCAATGATCAATGGCTGAAATCCTTGAAAATCAATGTCAAGTTCATTATTATTCCTGTCTATTAATTATTATTTTATTTATAATTTAGTATTTAGTTAATAAACAAATTAGATCCTACCGAAAGTACCGGTAAGTTTCCCTAGGTGTTTCAAAAATGTAAACAGTCTGTGAGATCAAAGTTCTGAGAGAAAGAAAATTTAGAGCGAGCGGTCAATCAGGTTTCATTGACGACTTTTAAGTGGGAATTATAATTTTTCTTTACATAAAATTTGTACTTAATCATAACGATAATTATTAAATATCAGGGTCACTGTTATCGCAGGTTAAAATTATTATGTAACATTCGGTATGCAGTTCAAGTTCAATTTAAAAAAATTCTACCTATCGTAATCTTTGTAGATAGGATCCAAAAACACAAAAAAAAAGCACAACAATTTTGGACTGCTTAAAAAAATCAAAAGCAAATTGCAAATCCATCCGCATGCAGGGGCGATCATATTATTGATTTTTCCAAGGGGGATAATCAGTTAAATTATCTCGAGAGAGACCCCTATGACCGCGCCTGTCTGGATAATTCTACTAGAGGGGGCTCAAAACATGCACATATAATAAAACTTCATAAAAACAAAACACGCACGACAAGGTAACAAATGACGGGAGTAAACAACTATTGGAGCGCCCTGTAGATAGACTGATTGGATTAAGGTAATTCTAACCTTAGAATGTAATCTTTGCGATGCTTAAAAAAAAAGAAAGAATTTAATTTAATTTAATTTTAAAATATAATTTGCAACATATGATTTGTTCCATTTGCCGCTAATCCGGATATGGAAATAATTGAATTAAATTATCGTTTCCTATTAACAATTGAAAAAATAACGGTTCAAAAACCTGTTAGGTATTCATGTAATTAGGTCAGGGTTTAATACACAAATGTTGATCTTCCTGTTTGTCACAAATATACCACCGCACCCTATACATAGACAAATTTGGTGGGTAAACAAAAATTAATTGAGTATTAAAAAAAAAGTAGGGTCAATACCTGGTGGCAAATAACCAAAAAATTAAAAAATCCAAGGTGAAACATGAGGATATATGGAAAAAACGCAAAATAAAAAAATTGCAGGCATTAGGCTCAGCGGCGCAAATTTTGGCAAAAAAAATAGAAGAAGCAGCAATTAGGATAATTTGAAAAAGCGTGAACTACATGTCGGACTTACTCAATAATGTAAGCAGTGGGAACGCCGGGTCCTTCCCCAAAACTTGATTTGGAAAAATGGAGAAGACCGACGAACACACATCACCCCCGTTAAATTGCGTTATTTTAATAAATTATTCATAATTAACTATTATCAATTTGGTATAAGTGTACATAATCACAAAATATTTTTGGTAAATCAATATACCGTAAATTTGGTTGAACCTTTTTGGGCGAACTACCGCTTCTGCTCGTTTAGTTTTTTCATCATGCTGACATCTGATTTAAAATTTACCTAAGCTTCGTAACCCGCAACGATTTCTTTATTTTCGCGTCGGCGACATCTGGCGACGCGGCGTCGAAGCGATCTTAACCTCAACATTATTTAAACGTCAAATGGGGGAAATTTGTTTATACTAATAACAGTTACCTCGGGTTTTTGTTTATTCACGTTTATTTGATTCGCATTTTTATAACAGGTGGTCGCAAGTGTTTGGGTCAAGTTTAATTAATTCGCTTTCAAGTGGGAACAGTTTTGTAGTTGTCAAACAACTACGAACTTGTCGTTTGAGAAAGACGTGTCGGTGAATTTTCACGAAAAAGTTTTTTTTGTATTGTTCAATTATACGTGATAAGGTAATTATTTTTACTTTTTAATAAAAATTTTCATATTGTGAAATGTAAATTTTGCTTGTCACTTGTTTGTTTAAATTTTAAACGTTTGTGCATTAACTACCGTTCCAGTTAGTTTATGTACATATAGCTGATTATTTTTAAATTATGTATAATTAACCGGCTGGGTTATTACGAACCTTATCATTTTTTTACATAAAAATTGGGTTTCCAACGCAAACTTGCGTTGTTATGGATTCTTATCTACCGGTTTGTTGGTTAATGCTTTACCTGTTTTGCATATATGACCGGTAATACTTGTATTTTTTTAGTGTTTATGTGTAATAGTATATTGTATTGGAGTTTACCTTCACACATATTTTATCAAGTATTAACTATTAAAATAATTTTTTCTTTTTTATCATATTATATTTTTAAATTATATTATAATCAGTTCAATTTTTAGCCCCCCCTCCTCAAAATAAATTTCGGGGCATTTAGGACCCCTCATTGCGGAGTCCCGCGCATTGCCGTTCCACCACTGATTTGAATTAAACTGAATTATAAAAATGTAGACATCTCGGTAGCTTTGTAACTTGGTAAACAGTTATTCAAACATTTGGCCATCATTTATTGTATATTTAACAAATGTTGTACAGATGCAGTTACACGAACTTTATTATAATACCAAAGAAGTACTGTACAAGGAGCCAAGTTTCGATTTCTTGCAATAAACCAGAAAAAAAAATTATATTTTATATAAGGAATTTTTTATGTATGACTGTAGACTGATTTGAACGAAAAATACCACAGTCAGTTGTTTCACATAATTTTGGTTGAACAACATATTCTTCTGTGTAAAGCTAATGAGGAGAGCAACCCCTCAAGTGTAAACCAAATCGCAGGTATTGCTTTGTATTTATTCGGTAAGTTTCAATTTCTATAGTTAGGGGCTTCCCCTGGGCAGTCTTTGAATTCTTCTGCTTCTTGATGTCAAGCTCTGCTGTTCCAGAGACCATATTTGTCGTTCACCATTTGATTTCCATGACTTTCCATTGTTCTAATGAAGTGATCGGAGTGAGTCACCACACTAAATGTTGTATAGTCCATAACTGCTTCGTCTCTTCTATCGGTGATAGATGAGTCCCACACCCGAGATTTGGTCCGGAAGCACATCTACCTCAGTCTCGAGTAAGACGTCTTTATTATGTATCTCCATAGAGGAGACATTACAGAGGTATTTTACTTTTTTGTCGTTTGGTAAGCCTGTCCGAAGTTCACTTTTAATTTCTTTTTCAAGATAACTTTTCTCTTGTCATTTTGTCAACATTTTCCAGGTAATTATCAACTTATATCTTAACAACTTTGCTAATAATTATTATTAAAACCTGCTAAATTTTCAATTACATCTTGAAGATTGACGTAATAAAAGCTTATTGACCAAAGTTCAGATTAACACAAATTATAATACCAGAATGACTGGAATTTGAAGAGGTATTATGGTTTGTAAATATTTTGTTTCAACAATAAATTTCTCATCAATTTAGTATGTTTTTTATTGTAAGCTATCAAAAGATATCGTCATAATTTTTTCTAATAATTATTTAAATTATAATGGAAATTGTACATATGAGAGTTTTTGTTGAATTATTCATTATTTCGAATATAATTGCTCCTGTTTTTTTTTCGAGATTAAAAGATAGGGGATTTACGGACTTAGCAGCATTTCGTTCCAAGTTTACATTCGATTTAATAATAAATCGTAATGATCATCCAGTTACAAATGACATTCCAATAAAAGATTAATATCGTCAAATTTTGTATTGATATTTTATTATATCCCTGGGATGTCATATGAATAAAGTCAAATTTTTATCAGTCATCCCATATGGTCTAGTGGCTAGGATACCTGGCTTTCACCCAGGAGGCTCGGGTTCGATTCCCGGTGTGGGAAGTTTTTTTTTTCTAGAAAATTACCTATTTAATTTTTAATAGTGTGGGGTACGAAAGAATTATATAAAATTTATATTTTATATAATTTTTCTATTAATAAATCTAAATCATAAATAGTTCAGAGGTATTAAACAGTAAATAATAATATAATCTTTGTTGTGTAGCCTAAATATTAAAAACTAACAGAGTTATCCCATATGGTCTAGTGGCTAGGATACCTGGCTTTCACCCAGGAGGCTCGGGTTCGATTCCCGGTATGGGAATTTCTTTTTTCATTTCTATTCAAGCTGTTTAGATTTTTATTCAGAATTGTTTCGTATAATTTTTTTTGCGTATTATTTTAATTTATCTTTTTAATTCACCTTAATGGTAATTAGGTATTTACGTCACTGTACATGCATTACATTAAACTAGGTATCATGAATACCATGCTAATCCACGGCTGATTTGCAAATTTGTATCAATATAGTTACATCACATAATGAATTAATTGATGAAACCAATTAAAAACGAAATTGATTTAAATGCAACTCATTAGTATGTAATGAACCCAGATATGTAGAAATTTGCATTTTTTTGATATGTCAGGTTGCACATAATTGAAGAATATTATTTTTGCAATATTGCAGAAGTTATCAGAATTATTAGAATAAGTGGTCTAGAACCGATATAGCTAATCTACTTCAAACTGCATTTTATGAAGTTGATTATCAATTTGGTGTGCAATGTGCATAGAACTGCAACTTCATATTAAATTAATTATTTTTGAGGAAGTGGCAAACTAATTTAAGTATTTCAAATTTTTATAAAAAAAATTCCCATACCGGGAATCGAACCCGAGCCTCCTGGGTGAAAGCCAGGTATCCTAGCCACTAGACCATATGGGATGACTTGAATAATTTTGAGTTTTTCGACTGCACAGTCTACTTTGCAGTACAACATTTTACTTAATAAATTTTTTTTTTCAAATTAGTTAATGTCCATGTTTTCTTCTAGGCACAGAAGAAAAATTACCTTTCAGTCTAAATAAAATAAAATCCAAAAATTGTTCCCGAAATTTTAATTTAAAACAGGTACTTTTTTTAATTCGGAACTGTCAACTTGACTTGTTACATTCAATAAATTGTCGTATTTTTCTATTTTCACTCCTAGGACGGAAAAGTACGCAATTTTCTGTTTTTTTTTGTTTTATTGCACTGAAGTATTTCCAAACCGGGAATTCTTTCTAGTACCAAAACCAGGTCCTATGGGATAACTTAACAAATTTTATTTTTTTGCAATAATAATGCAATAAATTATTTTATTACACAGAATAAACTATGCAGTAAGTAGTAATAATTTATTTGTTAATTTTTTATAATATTTTATGCATTTTGTTTATTAACAGAAGAGTTAAATTTTATATATTTAAAAATAAACAATAAATATAAATATAAACGATATAATTTAATATATTTTATGACTCCCCGTATTTCATGGGCCACAACTCCCGGATTAATTTTTGTTTAATTACCGAAGGAATTTTGATCCGTATTTAATGGTTTTTAAAGTTATTAAAATTTTACCAATTCTACCAAAAGGTTGACGATTGCTGAATTAGAATATCTGTTGCTGATTGTTTGAACTACAAGTGTTTCAAAAACTTCCATAAGGTTTGTCTATCTGATACTATGTAATAATTAAAATGCTAATGTAATTATAAATATAATTATCGAATAATTAGAGCTAAAATAATCTATGACGTTTAAATAATTTTATATTAACTAGGGCCTGCGAAACCGGTTTCTTGGTATTGTATCAGAGGATGGTTGGGGGGTGGGGGGATTTTACGGATTATTTCAATGATTTAAAAAAAAATAGATATTATTTAAATACTGATGCCGTTTAAATACTTACGGCTAGTATTATTACTGATAATTTCTTTTTCTTAAAACTGTTTTTTTGCTATTTCAGATGGCTGTATCAGAAGGAGTTGCGCAATGGTACTCTGGAAAGAATATTTTTATATCTGGTGGTAGTGGATTCGTAGGCATCTGTTTAATCGAAAAACTGCTAAGATGCGTTCCCAACGGCGGCGATATATATTTGATGCTGCGGCCAAAAAGAGGAAAGGAAATAGGAAAACGTTTGGACGAACTCAAAGTCAATCCAATTTTTGAACGACTTCTAGAGGGAAAAAGCGTCGAACAAGTCTTTGCTCGCGTTAAAGCTGTGGCTGGCGATATAGGCTCGCCGGGTCTTGGATTATCACCTGCCGATCGGCAAATGTTAATCGATAATGTCAACGTAATCTTTCATTCTGCTGCAACTTTGGACTTTGCCGATAGTCTTAAAACAACAATAAATATTAACCTGTTGGGTACGAGAAAGATGTTGGAATTAGCTTCTCAGTGCAAAAATTTAAAAGCGTTTGTTCACGTCAGTAGTGCTTACGTAAATTCATACCTCACCGATTTGTCAGAGGTTTGATTTCTTAATTTTTAATTAATGTTTACTATTGGTTAATTTCATTTTAGGTTCTTTATCCACTAAAGGAAGACCCAGAAAAAATCATTAATTTAACGAATACAAAAACCGATGCAGAGTTGGACGAGATGACGCCCGCCCTGCTGGGAGATCATCCGAACGCATACACTTTTACTAAGCAAATGGCAGAACATGAAGTTCAGAAAATGCAGGCAAAATTCCCTTGCACCATAGTTCGACCCAGCATGAGTAAGTTCTAAGTCTCCGAGAAGCAATCTTCCTAAATTAAAATTAAATTTCAGTTATTGGCGCTTGGAAGGAACCGGTGCCTGGCTGGACCAACAGTAAAAATGGCCCGCAAGGTTTTCTTATGGGTGCGGCAAAAGGTATAATCCGGCGTTTACCAATGGGAAAAGAACTGATATACGATTATATTCCGGTGGATCTAGTAGTAAATCATCTCATTGTTGCAGGCTGTCACGCAGGTAACTTTTAAATTGCTCGATTTACGTTATTTACTTGAGAAAACTTTATTGCAGGCGTGACGCAGGCCAAATCAGTAGAAGTTTACCACAGCACAACCAGTACACGTCAACCTTTCCGTTGGGCGTCAGTGGAAAACGAAATAAATAGTTATTTGCACAAATTCCCACTTAAATCGGCGGTATGGTATCCTTACTTAAAGTTTCTTCCATCGCTCACTTGGTTCCGTATATCGGCATTTTTTGTCCACATAATTCCTGCTTTTCTTTTGGACACTGTTACTCGAATTTCCGGAGGAAGGCCAATGCAAGAAGACCATATTTGTTACGTAGGGATTTTTAAATTGTTTCTGTTTTAGATTGATGAAGTTGCATCGCAACGTTAATACTTCTTTGGGACGGCTCGAAAAGTTTATTTTTACCGAATGGACGTTCAGAGCCGAGAATACTGAAAAGTTACATAGTTGGTTGAAACCTGATGAGCAAAACACGTTCGGTGTCAGTGTGACTGGTTTGGAATGGCCACCATTCTTTGTTGAGTTAGCCAAAGGTGTGAGGCGTTATCTGAATAATGAGAAAATGAGTAACATTGAGGCCGCTCGTGGAAAAGATACAATGTGAGTTTTACCTGAAGTGACTTAAACTGAAGATAAATTTCTTTAAATTTCAGGTTACTACTTCTCCACGTTTTGTTGCAAGTTGGAATTTTAGGTCTGATTTGGTATTTGTTTGCGTGTACCTGCGGGATTAGCTTGACAAATGCTACATTTGTTGTGCCCGCCTCTTACATTTTGCTTAGTTATTTATAAGTTGAATAATTTTAACATAGTTATATATTTACTAATAGCATTAGTTATAGATTTTTTATAATTTTGGTATACCTCACGGTATGATATAATTTGTTAACAAAAGTACAGAATATAATTATTGCTATGTCTGCCTTCTACTTGCTTGTGAAGTTTTATTTTTAGAAGTTCTCTGCTCCTGATTGCATTTTAAGTTGAAAAATATATTTTAATGAATTTAACTGTTGATTAATAATTATAGTCATGGCATGGTCATTCAATGAAGCTCATTAGCAAAGGTAATTATCGTAATTTATTTAGCTTATCGTAACAATGTATGCAAAACACATAGAATATTAAACTTGAAGTCATAAATTCAGGTACTTACAATACATAATAACAATGGGAATGATTAATAGTATAATTATGGAGTTATTAACTACTTTTGTGTGAAATGCAAATTTTTTTCTGAAACTCTTTAGTGATTGCTACCTATAATCAGAATCTTTTTCATTCATCCGATTCAAAAGTGGTTCACATATTATTTGTAGGGTGGGCTGCAATCTTTCTTAAAAGTTGTCCAGCATTCTGGACAATTCAATATAAAAATGTTCTTCATTTAATTTAATGTTGAATTAAAAACCAAATAGATATAATATTAAGACAAAAAACTGTAAATTTGCTTTATTTTTTAACCCTTAAATGCATACCGTTGCAAATTTACAACATACCGTTCTCGATTTTGTAGTTATAGTTGGGTAAACTTTTAGGCATACAATGACATCGGGATATTTCTATAATATTGCCCTTTCATTTCTTTCCATTTTGTTAAAAATTTGGTTTAAAATTGTGTTTTAATAAGAAAAACAACTGCTTCAAACAATTTCATTCTGAAATTTCCTTCCGATTACATATAAATTACATATACACAACATATTTTCGTTGGCTATTTTAATAGCCTCCGACTTGAAAAAAAATTTTTTTGATATTTTTTATGAATAAAGGGTATAAATATATACAATATATATTTTTTTTATTATTTTTAAAAAATCATGCATTAAAGGGTTAATGCAATGATCCGAAAGCTATGATTGGCGTGATAAATTCAACTATTCAATTTAAGAGTACCTTGGATACATCGATGTTGTGTTGTAGCATAACCTTCTTGATTTGTTGGGTAAATTCAAAGAATTTTTCCGAAAATAGTAACAATATTGTGTTTACAAATTAAAAGTTAATAATGGGGATGCTGTACTGAGGATGACTAATAGGCAAGAAACACAATGCCTGTGTATACACAAAAGTTATTGAAATGCGCAGAATCTGTACCCTTGGCGTACAACATACATGGACATAGTTTAGCCATCACAGGGGTCGCAAGGTTTTACTTCAGTGTTGAAATCAGACCTTTTTCCCCGGGGGGGGAGGAGGTAATTTTTAAAAATTATTTTTTTTTAATACAAAGAACCAAAAATATATGTTTATATCAAATTTTGGTTTTATTTCAAAATTTAACGTTGTGTTTAATTTTTTACATGATTCTACAAATTCCCCCGGTGGGGGGGGGGCATATCCCGCCCGGGCAGCCCCTGGATTCAACTCTGTTTTACTGATGACTTTGAAATTACTCTGAAGAAATTTCTCATCCTGCAGTGACTATGTATCGACTGAAAACTCCGCATAAATGTATGCCGCTATAAATTTAACGCAATTTTGCGTATCATAAGTAGTGTCGTGCGCTTTTGTAGCAACGTCCGAGTAAAATCTTTTTTAATTAAAAAAAAAGCTGGGGAAGGGACACCTTTACACTATACTTTATGATAAGCCGCTTCAAATGAATATGTCACGAGTCGCCACTGACCTGCAATAATATATTAATTGCCTATTATTTTTTTATTTACGCGCAAATAGTTTTTGTAATCGTCCACTTCCGTAGCATTTATTTTCTTTAATAAAACATGCGAATACTCATTTTTTAAAACAATAAATTTTAACTAATTAACGTTAATTTCTAAATGATTACGTCAAGTTCATTATTATTTATAGTTTTTACTGTGATTTATTAATTATGTATATAGAAAATGTAATTATGTAAAGATACTACTAGTCCCCATTGGGTGGCGGTGCGAGACTTGTAATAACTAAACCGCTTTCCAGTACTAATTGAATGCGTTTCTTCCTTGTTCGCCCATTCGTGACCTTCCTCTTCTAGTGAAGATCTTCCGGTGCATTTTCATCTTTCATATTTCATCTTCGTCTTCTTTTCTTGTAGTTCTGTTTTGTAGTAGTTCAACGCGAAAGTAGTTTCTTCTCTAAATAGGAATTAAAAGCATCTATAACCAGTTATGGCATGTCATATAGCAGATAGTTTAGCTTTCCAAACGGCTTCTTTTCTTTTGATCGCTTGTCTTGTCTCTCGGTAATTATTACAATATTAGGCATAGTTTCTTTTATTTATTTTTATTATTTATATTTATATTGACTATTAGCATAGTCAACTGGACGGTGGGAGTCTGACAATTACAGTTCAGCCACAAAAAGTATATTTGCTCCGAATAAAACATGTTTTTTAAAATTAAAATTACGTATAGGTACTGCTAACGACAGGCGGCACTACAGTAGACGGAAGACAGAGTTGGCACTGGCCAACGGTAAATAAATAAAATAAATTACATAATTTGTAAATAATAATTAAATAAATTTGCTTTAAAAATACTTTTCGCATTTCCTACTATACTGTATTGTCCATTTTCAGGAGCCAAAGTGCCACTTTTCCTCCTGCAATCCCAAATCAAAGACAAATTTGTTCTTCATCTTTAAGTGACTTATTTTGGGTAATTTTACGCTCAACAACATCGGCACAATTAAAATCATCTTTGAAGAAAAAGGAAATTTATTTTCTTACAGCATAATCTATTATTTCCAGAAGCAGATAGGCAGTCAAAATTGTACCGAAAAAAATATCTACCAACTAAAAGAGGGGGGCGGAGTTGCAGTTTTATGTGAAAGTATAAAAGAAAATGATTTCCCATAATTGTGTTTAACCGAAACCGAAATTGTACAACATATCAGGTTACCGTTACGTTACCGTTTAACGTTGCCATGACAACGTAAAAAGATTTAAAGAAACAGGAGCGTATCGCAACAGCAACAATCTTAAATGAATGCTCGATTATTTATCAAAAATGTGCTGAAATTCACATAAAACGAATATAATTTCAATTCGCACATCTAACTCTTTTCTACTTCTCAAAATTAACATCCCAGCAACACAGATGTCACCACAGTCACAGCAGAATTAATCTGTAATGTATATTCATTAATTGTTTTTTCTGTTGTTCATTTCTTCTATAAAGCACTTTTGTTTGGTTTTTTTAAAGTTACTATAACCTAAAAGCATTGGGGTTTTTTAAAGGGATTAAAAGTGACGGGTCAGTGCGGCCTTTAGGCCGCACAACTGGCAATCGAGTTCAGCACTATTGATCTTTTTAGTTATAATATTTTTGGTAATATACTAATATTTATTATAATTTTCAGGTACTCACGCTTTTTTAACTTTATTCAATGTTTGAATTTTTTGTTTTTGTGTTGTTTTTTGAAAGTATTGTTTCCTTTTATCAATCAGCCATCTAGAGCCAACCAGAATTGTTTTACGAAAGGATGACAAGGAGAAAGGTAATATGGCTTTTTATATTTAAGTATTTCATGATCTCTCGCATACAAAATGCGAAAAAAAAAACAGTTTCATGGATAGATACAAGGTCCTCTTCTATGACTCATCAAAAATCAACAAAATCTACTAAGTTTTGATAAAATTTGAAAAATATATACAGTGGCTCAAGAAATTACTCGTACACTCCTATTTAACCATGTAAATAGTACTTTTTTAACCCGAAACTGTGTCATAAATTAGAAAAATATGTATGTATTAAAATGAAGAAAATGAAATTTGCAAGAAAAAATCTTGAATAAGTTTTTCTATAAAAGCGATTTTATGTGTCAAATGGGACTTGAAAAAGTACTATTTACATGGTTAACATAGGAGCAAACGAATAATTTCTTTATCCACTGTATATTTACCCCCCACTCAACTTTATTTTCTTCTCCACCTTTGTAATGTTCTTTACTACTATTTGATAGATGTTAATTTTGTTTTCTTTGTAAATCTGCTTGTTCCATAAAATGCATTTTCTTTCTACTCGACATGGGCCCCCGAAGGAGGGGCCAGTAGGGGCCTTTGCCCCCTGGGAAATTGCATGGAAGAATAAAAAACAATTTTTACAGATTTACAATTTGGAAACTGTAGATATAAGTAGTTGCCCCCACTGAGATTTATTCCTTCGGGCGCCCATGCTACTCGATATCGAATTGTAGCGGTTTAAAGGACGCCAGATTTCAAGTAACTTGCACATTATACCAGTTGATAAATTTTACCATCTAATACAAAAATACACTGCAAAAAATTTTTATGTAAATTTACATAGAAAATCATTGGCAACTTTGTGACCTAAGACCTATGATAATCTATATAGGATGTAATTTTACAAGTAATATGTACTCATATGGAAACTGTAAAAATACTAGTTATTTCATTGTGATTTCACAAAATTTTTGTAAATTTACAAAACAGAAATTAATTTTACATTATTTAAATCAGTAAATTTACATTGTGCTATTATTTTTACACACTTTTTTAAATTTTACACGAACGTTAATTTTGCAATAAAAATCATTGTAATTTTCCATAAATTTTGAACAGTGTGGTATAAAAATAGTATTGGAGGGGGGGGGGCAACAGAACAATTTTTTTATATTCTTGTCAGTTATTGTTAAAAAATACACAAATATATTAAACGCTTATAAAAACACATGAATTTTCTTGAAAAAAAATAATCAAACTTAATTTTTAAATTAATAGTCCAGTCAATGGGGAATTTTGTCTTGCAAGAAATCATAAAATTTTAAAACTTGGCAAATAGTTTCGTCTTAGGTCCCTGTTTAACCAAAAAAAAGTAGCCATTCCTCCGAGGTCCGGAAGTGTCCGCCATCTTGGATTTTAAGTGACAATTTATGGTTTTTCAAGAATATCTTCAAAAATATTAACTTTACGAAAAAATATTTAGTATAAAAATTGAAGCTGGTTAAATTCTCAATAAGAAAGGTTAACCCAATCACGACGTATAACTGAACGAATTATCATATCAAAATGTTCGTATTGACCTAATGGACCAAAATACAATGTTTAGAACATCGGCAATTGTGAGGGACAAAAGTTATAAGCCAAAAACGAAAAAAAAAATTAATGTTATTTAACCAATTGAAGGAACTTTTGAAATCGTTCGTACTTCAAAATTGCTATAGGTATACCAAGATGATTTTAACTCTATGATTTAGTTCGAAATGTCTACTTTTCAACGATTTAAATATAGTTACACTCTAAAAAATAGGTTGCTAAAATCAAAGAAAATTTATTTATAACAAGGAACAAAAATTTTTGCTATAGCCTCAAAGAAAATGTTACTTACCTTTAATAACATTTATTTTTAACAAAATGTTATTTGTTATAAGTAAAAATGTATTAAGCATTAATAACAAAAAGTTATTTATCACAAATAACTGTAAATTTATTAAGCTGTAATAACAAAAAGTTATTTTTCAGAAGTAAAATTTATTAACCGTTAATCTTAAAAAATTACTTGTAATTAATAATACTATGCAAACATTACCAAAGTTGTTTGTAAGAAGTAACTATTTATTAAGAATTAATAAGAAATGTTTGCTTGTAATAAGTAACAATTTATTAAGCACAATTAAAAACGGTCTACGACATTTCGGCGCAACCGATTAGACGCGAAGCCGGTTCGGCGCGAAGCCGGTTCCGCGCGAAGACGGTTCGGCGCAAAGACGGTTCGGCGCAAAGACGGTTCGGCGCGACCCGGTTTGGTGCAAAGACTTTTCGGCGCGAGAATAAAATATTTGAAAAAACGAAAGAAAAAGAGAAATAATTTGGAAAAATTTAAACATTAATAGATAAATAATATAAATAATTTTATTAAAACTAATACACATGTATAAAAAAATAGGTTAATGTAGCTACTGTGTTAGAGATTCATTTCGTAATTATACGATAATCCTCGCAGATAATCGATTATATTTCGGTTTGCATAATCGCCCATTATCGTTTTTATGCGTTTATTCGCATCCTCATATTTTTTTTATTTTTCCGGTGGTTCGTGGCCTGCTAGTAGGTGTTCGTAGACATATTACGTTCTCTTTGAACTATCTTCAATGCTTCTATGAATTTCCATAAAAAGGGATGGTCCATACCTATTTCCATTTAGAGGCGTCGATGAGCCGCTTCGGCATGATTGTTTGTTCTGTCCATGTAATTTAATACACAATTATATAATGACTACAACTCTGGGGGGAAAATTTCAGGCCTTCTAATAATCCCTCAACGGTTCATTCGCCCAACATAATAATCCTCGAACCTGGCAACACTCCAGCTAACCTGTCTATTGCTTCGTCTAAATCAGCAGTCGAGTCGGTACAAATGCTTGATAGAAATGCCGAATCGGTGGCGCCGAAACGTCCATCCCGATGTACACTAGCCATGAAATTTTTCTTTTATTTTCTTAGTTAGTGTTCTTATATACCAAAATTATATTACCAACCTTAAAAGGATTATCCGATGATTCGATAATTGAATTCAATTGAAATTTTTCTGTATCTCTATTTTAATCGATATTTTTCAAATTTAACCAAAAAGATAGTAGTATAGACTATAGAGTATATTAAATTGAAGTCTAAGAACTGTGGTAATCCGAGCAAACAGACAAACATTCATTTTTATATAATAAAGATAAAATATAATTATACTAGAAAACGACTACCAACATTAGTACCAAGATTAGTAACAAATGTTACTTAAATAGAATTTTTATTAAGTAATTTTTGTTATTTACAAAAAATTTATATAAATTTTTCAAATAAAATTTGTGTTACTTTTCGGTAATGAATGCTTACTTCTCTTAAAGAACATCATCTTAAGTACAATTTTTACATAAACAAAGTAATCTATTTTTTTGAGTGAAGTAATATTGTTACTTAAAATTTGATTTTAATTAAGTAATTTTCATTATTGACAGTAAGTAACACAAATTTTTAAAATAAGAATTACTTTACTTTTCGGTATCAAATGTTACTTCTCTTGAAGAAAAAAATTTCAAGTAATTTTTTTTACTTGAATATAGCAACCTATTTTTTAGAGTGTAGGTATATATATAAGTTCTAATTAACTCTAATTTAATATTATACGATCAGTGAGAAATTTGAATTACCGAAATATTTGCAATCAAAGAAGTGCCTGATGGAAGTAGTGACGAAGAAGATGCCAATTTTTAATTTTTAATTTTCATTTTTCATTCCTTATTATGTTGTTATTTATGTGTATTATTTATTTTAAACTACTTAATGTTTTCTTTGTAAATTAGTAACCACTTGAAAAAAATTTTAATTTTCAAAAATTCAATAAAATTTTAAAATTTTGTTTAGTTGGATGAAACTTGATAAAACACTATTACAAGTTTGATACTATACTTGATTTAAAATAGTATATTGTTTTATTAGGATGGAAAGATTAACTTTTCCTGCCCAGACAGTTATTCCATTTGCGAGGTGAGTGGAACGAGCCGAGCGAATGGAAAATTTACTTTTCCATCCGAATAAAACATGTTACTTTTTCTCCAAACGAACAAAATTCAAATATAAATTTCTAAATTAGCAATAACTCGGGAATGGCGCTAGATATCAAAAAACTGAGCAAAAAATTCTCCCCCCTCGCTTAATACATATCCTCGTAAATTATCGGTAGGAAGGCATATGCAAAAATTCAGATCGATCGCGCGCAAAAAAATTCAATCTTCCTGCCGATACCTACTATGAAATTTTTTGAATTAGCAATAACTCGAGAACGGCGCTAGATATCAAAAACCTGAGCAAAAACTTTTCTCCCCTCGCTTAATATAAATCCCCGTAAATTATTGGTAGGAAAGCATATGCAAAAATTCAGATCGATCGCGCGCAAAAAAATTCGAAAGGTAGATAATTTTAATCGGTCAACCAGTTTTAATTTAATCAAATTGTAATAAAAATAAACAAAATTAAGGTGACATTTTGAATTAATCTGTCAACTATTTTCAATTTATGTTGGTAATTTTTAAATTGAATTCGCAACTGTCAACTTCAAATGTGACATTTATTAAAATTTTTAGGTTAAAAGATCAAAATGTTTATTTATTTGGTTAAAAATAAAATTTTAAGTTGGTATATTTAAGGATTTAAATGTCAAAGTCAAAGTTTATATCTATTTATTTTTAAATTGCGCTCTAAAATTTTATATTTGAAATGGTAAATAAACTTAAAATAATTTTTAGAAAAGATGGATATCAAAATTACTCAATTTTATTAAAATAATGTCACATTTCTAGTTATTTTTTTTCCTGCCGCCGAAGGTTTACTTTCGAAAAAATCTTTACGCCACGTGGTTTTATGTATGTCGCTAAAGAAAAGTTTGACTTTCGTGTTTAAAATTGATAATGAAACAGCTGACTTTCGTGACGTTTGGAGAAAATAGTATATTAAACAACAAGTTTAGTAAAGCAAAGTTTTACTAAACGAATTTAGCCTTTGAGTACGAGCGAGCGCAGCGAGCGAGTAACTTAAAAGCTAATGAGTTTAGTAAAAA
Organism: Cantharis flavilabris; assembly: GCA_949152465.1. NCBI lineage: Eukaryota > Metazoa > Arthropoda > Insecta > Coleoptera > Cantharidae > Cantharis > Cantharis flavilabris. The sequence continues at coordinate 9,632,369 of OX424438.1, forward strand.
TGCTTTACTTACAAGGTTTGTTTATACTATTTTTTCGGATTTTGTGCAATATCTAGTGCCGTTTTTGAGTTATTGCTAATTTAAAATATTTCATAGTAGGTACTTGTGTAGGTTGTTTATTGACAGTGACATTACTATATAGTAAAGTGACTTTTCTATGTGGTAAAGTGCCACTTTAATAAATGATTTTGAATTGAATCCGAAAAAATATATTAAATGCTGCATTTATTATCGAAACATGCGGTAGAAATAAAAAAATAGAATCATTTGCGAATTAGAGCGGTAGAGGGTTGCTCATGCGGATTACGCTATCGATCTTTTATGTTTTATTGTTCTCCTGTTTTTATTTATAAAAATAAGTGCATAGTGTAAGCGTATGAAATATTCTCCATAAAATTCCGCTTTTTGTCACGTGCACTAATTTTCAAATTTCAGTGAGACAAAAACGCCATTAAAGAAAAACTTTCCATTTTGAATGAAAATATTTCACACAAATTTCTCACTGCTTGTATAATATTAAATTAGAGATAATTAGAACTAAATTAATACATATTTTTATATATCGTTGAAAAGTAGACATTTTGAGCTAAATAATAGAGTTAAAATCATCTTGGTATATCTATCGCAAATTTCAACTACGAACGATTTCAAAAGTTACTTTAATTGGTTAAATAAAATAAATTTTTGTTTGTTTTTGGCTTATAAATTTTGTCCCTCGCAATTGCCGATATCCTAAACATTGTATTTTGGTCCATTAGATCAATACGAACATTTTGATATGATAATTCGTTCAGTTATACGTCGTGATTGGGTTAGTGAACGCTTTTGACGATCATCTGCTCAACTATAATCATAATGAGACGCGACACTACATTTCACGACAGGCGGATGGATTTTGTCGATTAAATATTATATTGAATATAAACTTTCTTATTGAGAATTTAACCAGCTTCAATTTTTATACGAAATATTTTTTCGTAAAGTTAATATTTTTAAGATATTATTGAAAAATCATAAATTGTCACTTAAAATTCAAGATGGCGGAAACTTCCGGACCTCGGAGGACTGGCGACTTTTGTTTGGTTAAACAGGGACATAAGACGAAACTTTATGATTTATTGCAAGCAGACATCGTTTTTGGTTCCCTATTGACTGGACTATAAAATAATTAAAAAAAAAAAGATTTTCATTTTTCTTAAATTTCCTAAGAGATTTTCTTTCACTTGTATATTATAATAGTGCAGCGGTAGCGAACAGGCAAGGCTGAGCAGTATTTCAATTACATGCATTTCGTTACATGTATTTTCGATGATTTTGTAATTGTATTTGAAATACAATAAAAATGTATTTTGTATTTTTGAAATACTTTACTCAATTACATTTTGTCGCCATTAATTTAATTAATTTTTTTATCCAACACCTCTGTCTTATGAAGGCATAATAATGCCGATTTTACATATCTTATTGGGTCTATAAAACACTAGTGACTTATGTAAATTATGAGTACACCTACTTTATACTAATTTTCATAATTTACATCTGACATTTTAAAACGTAAAATGTCAAAACTTTTAATTACATTTTAAACTATTATTACGAGATATTGGATAAAGCTTTGTATTACACACGTGTCTTAACAGCAAATAAGTTACTGAAGAAAAATTAGCCACTCGAGCAAGCTCTCGTGGTTAAACATTTCTTTCGTAACTTATTTGCCTTATAAGACACTTGTATAATAAATAGCTATTAAATTATAAAATAAAACTTTTTAAATTTACCGCCGAATCTGCACGTTTTTGTTTTCCAACAAGAGGTTCGCTTTCCGATTCACAATTCGAGAGATTGTTTTTTTTAAAGGGTACAACCATTATATTAAATAAATGTATTTTAATAAAATATTTTAAACACAAATAAATTTCAAATACAAAAAAAGTATTTCAAATACAAAAAAAGTATTTCAAATACAAAAAAAGTATTTCAAATACAAAAAAAGTATTTCAAATACAAAAAAAGTATTTCAAATACAAAAAAAGTATTTCAAATACAAAAAAAGTATTTCAAATACAAAAAAAGTATTTCAAATACAAAAAAAGTATTTCAAATACAAAACATGTATTTCAAATACAAATGTATTTTAATATTTTTTTTCAAATCTATTTTGTGTTTGTATTTCAAATGGGAAAATTAGTTGTACAAGTGAACGGAAATCTGAGAATACCTTTGAAATTATAGATAATCTTGCTTTTTTCACTTTTTCGAAAACAAATCATGAAACAATGCAGAAGAAAATTTAAGAAAATGTCATAAAAAGAAATCTGGTATATTGGGTCAGTGGTTTCCCCCACGCAGTAAGCTAAGAAAATATGTTCGTCTGTAAAATTTAGAAAAGTCAGGAAGTTTAAGATTTTCCAAATTTTGTCAAGGAAAAGTCAGGGAATTTCTCATTTTTAGTGCCAACTCGCCAGGGAAATTAAATTATCGGTCAGGGAAAACAATTTAATATAAAATTTTATTTTTAATTTTAATTCCATTTGTTTTTAAATTTTAAAAATAATTTTTTTAACTACAAATTAAATTTTTTTAATTTTAAATTTTAATTAAAAATTTTGATACAAAAAATTATGAAAATTTTGAAAACTTGCTTGCAAAAAAATGTTTGTTTTTCATTCTTGATAAAACAATATACTATTGACAGATCAAAATTATCCAATTTTAATTTTTAATTTGTAAGCGGTTGCTTTACAAGACAATTCCGGCAAACTCCAGCCAATATTGATACAATATTGTTACTATGTTGGAATACTATTATATTATTGTTAGTTTGCTTTTCAGGTAAGTAAATATTTTTTTTAGGTAATATTTATCTAAAAGCAAATCTTTCCACTGATGGGTGTCGTGGTTCCAAACACCCTCCGGGAAATTTTGGCGGCAAAAAATTATTTGCGTACTCGTACACTCCAGCGAAATAGAGAAATAATTTTGGGAGAAATTAAACGAAAAGTTGAAAATTTGGTTATTTTAAACTGAAAATGTTTGAAAGCGCTAATCATAAGGCTTTCAGTAATTTGCGTGTCAACCTTTACGCATTTTTCATCAAAACCGCAAGTGTTAAAAATGCGGAACTAATCATCGCTATTTCAAAAATTTAATGTAACTTGTTGTGCGTCGTAAAGAAATAGAAAATTTAATTAAATTCGACTTTCACTCCTATTGTAACTACCTAATGCATATAATTTTGTGTAATTTATATTTTTTAAATATTTCCATTATATATTATTGCAGATAAATTATTACACAACTTTTATTTCTGCTCGATCAATGTTAATTACTCAAATTATAAATAATTACATAGCGGGATAATCGGTAAGAAATTAATCTTTCGTGAAAATTTTGACAACAAAATCAACAATTAATTGAAAAATTTGCGAACGTCCGCTTAAAGTCTTCAAATGTTTGTCGAGCAAATAAATAAAAAATTAAATAAATATTTTTTTATTTAACATTGCAGAAACTATGTTTTTTCATAAACAAGGTTTTTTAAAAAAGGAAACTTTTCCATTTTAATTACCTAACGCTTTATGTACCTTTGTATTAACACATTTCACTTTCGACTAGCTGCGATAATTGATCGTGAAAATCAGTCGAAGTCGTGATTTTGTACCGAGTGGATGTGGGAAAAAGTTTGGAAAATGTCCGTTATCAACAAAACCTCGCCTGTGTCGTCCTGGTACGAAGATCAGCATGTTTTGATTACTGGAGCCACCGGGTTTATGGGCAAAATTTTAGTCGAGAAACTTTTGAGGTGTTGCCCAAAAATTTCCAAAATATACCTCTTGGTCAGAGTGAAACGAGATAAGAATCCCCACGAACGACTGGAGGAATACGTCAAAAGTCCAGTAAGTACCAATTTACAGATCGTTAGAGCCGCGAATGAGTTTTTCGGTTTTTCCTAAACAAAACTGTTATTCAGGTTTTCCAAACTATACGTGGGTATCCCAACTACTTGAATTTGTTTAAAAAATTGCAATGCATACCGGGAGATTTACTGCAAGATGACTTGAGCATCTCCAGGAACGATTTAAAAATGTTAGAAGAAAACGTAACTTTGGTTTTCCACATGGCAGCTAACGTACGCTTCGATCAAAGTCTAAAAAGTGCGCTTTTGACCAATACAGGAGGAACTTTAAAGGTTTTAAATTTGGTTCAGAATTGCTACAAGCTCAAAGTCTTTGTTCACGTTTCGACCGCATACTGTCACTGCGATCAAAAGGAGCTCGAAGAAGTATTTTACGAATCTCCTCACAATCCAAGGTACTCGACCGCTTTGGTTTTGTTTAAACTAACGTTTTACGTTCTAGAAAACTTTTGGACCTTGCAACCTGGATGGACGAAGACTTACTTGCCTACCTTACTCCAAGGCTCCTGCAGAAAGCTCCAAACACTTACGCTTACACAAAATGTCTTACAGAACAACTGGTCGAAGAATATTCGCGTAAACTTCCCATCGCAATAGTGCGGCCGTCGATAGGTAAATATTCTTATTAAATTACATTCTGAGCTGTTAAAGACTTATTAGCGAGAATAGTAAGAAAATATTATTAGCGGGCGCAAAGCGGTATCTTTTCATCCTAGAGCATTAAAGTAACATTTTACGCTCTAAGGCTATAAAGTAATAATAATTATGCACAAGTAAACACAGTAAAGAGCAGTGGCGAATTCAGCGGCGGCGGCGATACGGGTTAGAGCTCAAAAAACATCAAATATAATTTTTTTTTTTCATATTACTACTACTTTTCATTTTGTCGCCCCCTTATGGTAATTGTGTGGATCCGCTACTGGTGTAGGAACGAGTAAAGGTTTCGTGGTAATATCTCTCAATATTCACAACAGTCGGCAGACTTGTATTCCATTTTTGCCTTTTCAAGAAACTTGAGTGGAGTGTAGTTAATGACGGCAGCCTTATCGGAGCCTAAGAGGATCACCAGTTCATAAAATTCGTTTTGATATATTTATTACAGAGTTGATAACTCTAGAATCAACGTAAAATTTGCAATATTTAGATTTTTTTATTTTTCGAATACGTTTCGGAATCTCGTTAAGTCATTCATAAGCGACGATAATATTGCTTCGCATCGGCGGGCAAATAAACAAATTCTGGTTCAACTGAAATTTTATAAAATTCAATTTTTTAATTAAATATTAATTTATTTATTTTTATTTTATTATTAATTAATAAAAAAAATTTTGAAATAATTATTAATTAATGGCGGATCTAGTTTTAATTGAAAATAAATTTATTATAAATATGACGTTAACAGCTGCACTCTTAAAACGCAACTGCGGCCGGCTCCGCCCACCAAAATTTACATCACATCATTACATCAATTTACGTCGAAAACACCTACCGCCAATGGAATAGGTAAAACACCTATTTTTTTAAATCGAAACTTTAAAATTGATTATTTCCGAAATTAGAAGAAAATTTTTAATTTTTTTAAATGTCTATTCAAATATGGACACCACATAACTTCCTTGTAATTTTTATAATAATTGTACAAGACTCTCGTTAATCTATTCATGCGCGTCATAAATTACACCTTTTGGCACGGACAATCGCAACCAAAAATAGAAGGTGCACAACTAGATGCTATAAGTTTCTCAAATCCTAAATTTCAACTTTCTACGACCTACCGTATTTGAGTTATGCGACATACAGACGTCCGTACGTACATACGTACAGACGTCACAACGAAAATAGTCAAAATGGATTCAGGGAAGGTCAAAACGAATATTTCCGTCAAAATCTGGAAATCGAAAAAAATCGGGATCACAATACTTCCTTGTTTTACAAGGAAATAAAAAGAGGGGGCAACATGTGCGTGAACTTGGCTCCCCTTTTTTCAAAATATTTATTTTTTTGTGTTGTTTTCGATTGTTTTCAATTTGTTGTCTTCAATAATTTTAATAATAAATTTGGACAAATTATAAAAAATTTGCAAAATTATTCATATTTTCAACATTCGGTGCATATTTGAGTAAATAATGCATATTTGTGCCACTTTTGGTGAATTTTGGAGAATTTTAATAAAGAAAATTAAAAATTATTATTAAATTTTGCTAATTTAAGCAATTGTATTCTTTAAGTTCAAGCAATTAAATTTTTTATTTAAAAAATTAAAAAAAGACGAACGATTCAGAAGAATATAGAAAGAAAATTATAATAAACTAAAGAAAATAGAGATTGGCGTTAAATTATATTTTGCGAATTGCGCGGTTATCATTTGATTTAAAAATTTTATTTTTACAAAACAATTGACAACAAATCAAAATCAATCGAAAATAAAAAAAAAAAATTTTAATTTCGAAAAAGAGGAGCTGGCAGAAAATAAAGTTTTTTGAAATTTTCTTCATTTTTTTGCAAAATCAAAAAAAAATATCAAAACAATTGAAAATAAATGGAAAACAATCGAAAACAACAACAAAAATTATATTTTGAAAAAAGGGGAGCCAAGTTCACGCACGTGGGGACGATCCCTTCTTACAGCTCAAAAACGTCAATTTTTGCACTAAAAAAGTTTAAATTTATTAAAAAACAAAAAAATTATTTATTTTTGACATTACTATAGTATTACCTACTTTTTATTTTTCATATTTAATAAATTTCTATTTTATCGTCTCCTCTATGGTAATTGTCTGGATCCGCTACTGCGCTCGTCTATTTTAAGCGATTCTTGCCTTGACGGGATTTTGATTCATCTCGCTGAAACTTCTAAACTTTTTTAGGTTTTCTTAATTTTCCGCACAACTACAGAGCAGGCCCGATATTTTTAATATATTGTATTTCAAATAGAATCAGTTTTGTGATACAATTATCACATTTAAAACATTGGATCATCAACGTTAGATAATGACACCTAGTACAACTATTGCACCAGGGCAAGTGATCTGGCGGCCTATAGGCCGCCGACTTTTGCAGTCATTTTTGAAACTTACATTTTTATAATTTTCTAAAAGGGGTATTCTAGTCTAGAAGATTGTTTTTTGACGGTTGATAAAAAAATATTAATATTTCAACTATACATTGTTCTATCATTTATTTATTTATATTTTAAGAATTCACAAAAAAATTAAAAAAAAATATGTATTTCACAAAGTTACACGCTGTTGAAGTAGAGAAAAAAAAGAGCGTGTCCATGTTGTCACGATTCCCACCCTTCTGGTTATATCAAAAATAAAAAAAGGTAAATTCTTTATCTTTATATCTTTATCTTTGATAATCATATTTATTAAATTCTTTATCAGTACAAATGTCATTATGGTAGGAATTCTGGTTTTCCGAATTTTTAAAAAATAGTAAAAATTGAAAATTTTGATTTTTTTATTGGTTTCTACCATAGAGGGATATAAAAAGAACATTCATGCCAAATTTCAAGAAAATCGGTCAATTAGAACTTAAGATTTTGTGACAAACAACAATTTTCCCCCCTCCACTTCAACAGCGTGTGACTGAAATATATTACTTTTTTTGAAAATTTTGTATGAATTCTTAAAATTAATATAAAAAATTGGCTATGTAAACATTGATTAACTTTCCCCATTCAATTTGGGCATAAAAATTATCGTTCAACCTCCTCTTTCCGGGTACCATTCGACGAGAAAGACCGCGAGAAAGCTACAGTTCGCATCAAAAACTCAAAAAGGTGAGAAATTTGAAAACTAGTTAAATTAAAGGTACAGATTTACTTCTTTGCACACATAATTAGAGGGTAAATTTTCGCTCGCCACTCTCTTGCAAGGTATCGTTCGACGCGGAAGACCGCAAGGAAACGACAGGTCGCATATGCGGGGCTCAAAAATCGTGCTACGCGGGACACGGGGCGTAAAACCCGAAAATATGTCAATAACGTCAAACTTTAATTAATTTCGGAAAATTTTTTGAATCGAGTTACGACGCGACTCGTATTCCGTCTAACTCGATATACGTGCTTTAGAAAGAGGTGCTACACTGTACGATTACATAATTTGGGTATAACAAATGGTGGTCCAAAAGTAATTGACACTTGAACTTTTTATATTTTCTTTTATCATTCCAAATTTTATTTAAAAACAGAGACCTGTGATTTTTCGTCGTATAATAGGAATCTATTTGCGATTTACGTACGATTTACATCAAGCGAACGCCACCAGGCGTATAAATATTGAGTTAATCTAATACGTATAGCGTATAGTGGTATAGTTGGTACAGAAAGTTTTGTTTAGAAGTCAAACGTTTGCATTCTTTTGATATTCTATTTTGAGAATTATCATTTCACCGCGGTTTTGCTATAAAGTAATTTAGAATCAAACTCATCAACAATTATTGTACGTATTAAAGCAGCCATTTTTTTGACATTTGGTAGCGTCACGAGCGCCACCAACGGTAAGATAAATCGCGAATATATCTTAACTTTTGTTATTATCTTATATCTGTTGTTTAAAGTAAATGTTTTTGCTAAAAATAATAAAAACTCCACTTTAAAAAATAATATAACTAGTGAATTTAATGGGCGGAGCTAATCACATTAAAACCGTCAATGTTATGTACGAATTATATGTACCTATTAGGTTTTTACTCTATTTTTACCAAAATTTAATCCGAAAATTTTAGAGATTTTTTACAAATATTTTTCAAAATGAAATGAAAAATATTGTTGAATATTCCAAATATTAATTATTATTTAAATATTTAAACACTAATTTAAATTAATTGCGATGTTCCTTGTAGTAATTATATTATTAATTTTTAAACAGCATATTAATTTCACGAAATCTGTCGACCTTTCAAAATCGCTTGAAACGATAATTGCTAATTATTATCGTGAGTCTATTGATCTATAGCTGTCGGGCTAGTAAAAGTAAGTTTGTTATTATAAAAAAAAATAATAATTTTTTTGTTGCAATGCAATTAGTTTTTAGAAATTATAGCTTAAAAACTAGAACAGTAGATATAGGCATATTCTTGTTTTATCAAGAGTAAATGTTGAACTTTTTATTTATTTATTAAATTTAACTAGCATTTAGCCGTATTTCAGCGTCTAGGCACTAAAGTGCTTTACTGCCGCATGCCATCTTTTGTTTTAAAAACAAATGACACTTTAAATTTGACATTTAATTGACATCAAGTAAACATTTTATATAAAGATAAAAATACCACTGTAGCTCTAATTCTATCTAATCTTGTAGTGACAGCAGCTTGGAAGGAACCTACTCCAGGTTGGATAGACAACCTAAACGGTCCCACTGGAATTCTTGTCGGTGCCGGAAAAGGAGTAATCCGGTCAATGCACTGCAATCCAGATTACTTGGCCGACATAATGCCAGTTGACGTATGCATAAACGCCATCATTTTAACCGCCTTTCAGATGGGAACCAATCCAGAAATATCAAAACCATCAAAACCATTTATTATAAATGTGACAGCCAGTCACGTGAGTAGTTTAGAATTTTAGTTTCATTCTCTAATTTGATCGTCGCAGGAAAATCCACTCTCTTGGGGAAACGCTATCGAATTTGGACGCAAACATGTGTACAAATATCCTTTCAGTCTCTGCCTGTGGTATCCGGGTGGAAGCATCAAATCCAACTACTTCGTCCATTGGTGTGCCGCCTTATTTTTCCACACAATCCCTGCGTACTTCGTCGACTGTCTTCTCTATGTGATCGGGTATAAGCCCTTGTGAGTGCCATTTTTTAAATTTACATTTCGAAGGTTTACTAATCTTTGTATAGTTTGGTCAAGGTACAACAGAAGATCGGTAACGGATTGGATGTTTTCCGATATTACACCACCAGGCGATGGATGTTCCACAATAACAAATTAAAAAAAATTGATGCAAGTTTAAACGAAAAAGACAGAACGGATTTTTATACGAATATGGAAAAATTAGACTGGAACGATTATATTTTGTCTTACATTTTAGGTGCCAGAAAATATTGCGTCCACGAAGACCTGGATACCTTGCCACGTGCTAGGAAAATTCTTCAGCGCTTGTATTATCTGGACGTGGGAAAAAATATTGTTATCGGTTTACTGTTTTCGTGGTTTGTCTACAGCTTCTTCTTTGCTTGATATAATTTTACACTTATATTATTTTGTAAATCCAATATTATGATAATAAATAATCGGTATTGTATAAATTTTAAAATTGTTTTTCTGAATTAAGGCTTCCGAGTAATCCGCCATCGACAGAAAACTTTCAACCGGAAGACTCGCAAGTTTTAAGTTAGTTAAGCTATAAATTCAATTTAAAAGTGGAGAAATCGTACAACCGCACGAGCAAATCTTCATTTGTAGTTAAAACGTGAGAAAAAAATGACGTTAAGTGGTCGCGATATAATGATTCTCAAGTATCTGACCATAATCCTGATAATTTTATTTTGCTATTAAGGGAAATTTCACGCATCCCTACACGGGGTCCATTTTGCCAAGGATGCTGGGAGAGACGATAAATCAATAAACTCTCGCTGCTCACTCAGACGCCCCACATTACGTACGCAACGCATTTGAAGAACACAACAAAATGAACAAAAACACATCGATAAATTTCAATATAAAAATACAAAACAGAAAAATTTAAAATTATGAATATTATCGATGGGCAGTTTCAAGGGATGGCTTTATTTCTTTCTATGGTATTCCAGCATTCTAGCAGGTAAATAGACAATTTCCTTAGCTGATTTTGCACTATCTCCAGAAACATTTCATTTCAGGATACGCAGGTTTGTTTTGCCCATTATTTCCAATTTTGCTGATATCTAACAAGCTTTACCGATATTTTTCCGATTACATTTTTACGTTTTGGCAGTCTTATCCAACTGTGAGTTCTAGTGCATTAAGACGAACACAATAAACTAACAGAACATTTTCAGGCATTACTCGAGATATTATGTGGGTGCGACGTTCAAATTTTTGGAGATGCGATAGAATCAAACGAAGTGGCTTTGCTGATGATGAACCACCGAACAAGAACAGATTGGACCTTCCTATGGCCCGCAGTGTATCACTCGACTAGGGGTCCCTACACCCACAAACATCCAACCAAGTTTATTTTGAAAGACATAATCCGGCACATCCCAGGAATTGGTAAGCCTTTACTCTCTAAACTAAATTTTTTTTTAAACCGCAATATTGCAGGTTGGGTAATGCAGTTGGCTTGCTTTTTATACATCAAAAGGATTTGGAACTACGACAAGAGAAAAATCCAAAACGTCTTGGATTATTTTTACGACATTTCCTACAAATATAGTTTGCTGATCTTTCCAGAAGGAACTGATTTTACGGGTAAAACAAAAGAAATGAGTAAAAAGTACGCTGAAAAAAATAACTTACAAGTATACGAATACGTACTTCATCCTAGAACGACTGGTTTCTCTTATTTGACCAGTAAGCTAATAGAAAATGGAACTCTGGACGCAGTTTACGATTTAACTTTAGTTTATCCCGATTCGGTGCCCCAAACAGAAAAAATTCTGTTCAACGATGGCATATTTCCATGTCAAGTCAAAATGCATTTTACCAGGTAAGAAGTCCCAATCTCTTTTGATTATCCGATTAAATAACCTTATTCCAGATACCCGGTGTCGGTTCTTCCAAAAACCGAAGAAGAGCTCAAACACTTCCTCGAAACGAGATGGCTAGAGAAAGAAAAGGTTCTGAAGGAATTTTACGCCACCGGTCACTTCCTGCACGGTGAAATTCTCCGGAGGCCAGACACCAGCACCCTTTATGTATCCTTCATCTTTTGGACGGTATTTCCCTATGTAATCTTATACTCTCTTTTCGTCAGTCCTTGGTTCAGAATCGTCGTATTTGCTCACACCGTCTTAATTTTAATTGTTAACGCTCTTTCGGATGGTTTTCAAGAACTGGAAATTTTAATTCACAATATAAGAAAAAAAATATTTTTTAGAGGATTTTAATCACAGAGAGATCACGTAAATCTGTACCTAGAACCTAGAATGTCTCCCTCCCCTCCGAGATGTTTGTTTATGTAATTAGTGTGGTACCAAATGAACATTTGTTAATTTTTATACAAATTCCGAAATGATCGACATAAATAAATAAATAAATCAATTTCAGACCTTCAAAACTGATTGGTTATTGGTGAGTTCTATTTACACCAATTTGGTACCACATTTTTCCAGCACTCTGGATTTAGATACGTGAACCATTTTAATGTGAGTAAAAACTAGAAACAGTGGCTCACTGTTTACGGTTCGTTGTGAACCTACCTTTAAATGTGTATAGAAATCCATTCTTGTTTATGTGACTCGACGCCGAGAAATTGATCCTAACACAGTATGGGCCGGCTTTCCCGGTGAAGATTTTTGGTGCCCGAGTCGCCTTATAAATTAACAATCGTATAGTAAAGTGATTTAGATGTTTAAGGATATCGGTTTAAATATAAAATTTTCAAACGTGAATTCAACGTGCCAAAACTTACTGTAAAAATTATACTTAAGTCGTTGTACATTATTAAATTTACAAGATAATCCATAAGTTACAGAGAAATCCTCAATAAATGTGAAATTATATATTTCTTGATCGTACTAAAATAATCAATAAAACCTATTTAAGATATGCCAGGATTTTTATTTCGGCTATAAGAGATAATATTCTAAAATTAAGAAGTATTATTCTAGGTGGAGCGAACTATACTTTAATAAATATTCAGTTCCCTAGTCACTGCTATTTGGGAGTAAACACTAAAAATCAAGCTTCCTAGTTCTTTTGTGTTATCTAAAAGTCGATACAAGAGCGGGGGTAACAGAATCACTAACCCCACTAACCCACACTAACCCCCCCCCAAACCGTGATCCATAAAAATCTAACAAAATCTACCAGTTTCTTAAAATTTAAGAAATATACTTTCATTCTTATGAAAATACATGCGTACTTAGGGGGCGACCGATTCTATAATAAAATATTTTCTAAATTAAAATTTTTCTAAAATAAAAAATAAATTTGTTGTAAAAAATAATTTTTTTTATATATATTTATGTGTTGTAATATTTATATGAGGGGGAGGTAGGGGGCGGCAAAAGCTCTAGAAACGCCAGTGATTTATCGACGACGGAGAAATCAAACATAAATTTTAAACAGCAGATTTCTCTAGATTTTACAGCAAAACCTTGACATCATTTCGATTCAAATATGAAATACCATTCAGCATTGGCTACTGAGAAATACACGATTAAAAGAAAAGAATGCACTGGGGGGGGGGGGTATTCCATACCTCCCAGACCCCCCGGATTACACCTATTGCTTTGTGTTTTCAAAACTTACCTTCAACATTTAAGAAGTTTTAAGAGCCCCACAATATGTTTATAGCTTTAAAATTCGAAAAACTGCTTTCGCTGCTAACCCCAGAATTCATTTTATTTCTACACGTCCGGGAGGAAGTCCCTAGAAGTAGCCAATTTCATTACGATTAGTTTATGTTTAGCTTCAAGATTTTTTTGAATTTCTAAAATTAAACGTATTTATTCCTTATTACAAATTCAAATACTGGTTGAGTCTATCGGCAAACCGGGTGGTCTGGGGGTATGGAATACCCCCCAGTGCACCTATTGCTTCTTATTCAAGCACCAAAACCGAGGAGTTATTTTGTAGCTAAATACTGAGAAGGTAGAGAAAAATTTTGAAATTACCCTCTATAAATTAAAGATAAAACCGCCCTTAATCTGATCACGGCAAGAGAAAGAAGAAACAAGAAAAAAAAAGAAAAGAAGATTCAAGAAAGTCTACATTAGGAAGCCCAACTGGTGGAACGATGATATCAAACCTAGAAAGAAAAAGAAAATTATGTACAAAAAAGTGAACCTATACAAATACATGATGAGTCTAAAGGAAACCTTTCTAAACAATCTCGAGGAAGCTAAACTGAATATTCATCATCATCAACCATTCAGTTGCGTCCACTGCTGGATATAGGTCTCCCCTTTAGTTCTCCAATTTTCCCTATCCTGGGCCACTTGCATCCAATTTCCTCCACTTCTCTTAAGATCATCCATGACTTCTTTTTGTGTCTCTAGGTTTCCATTGGAGTATACATCTCGTCCAACGCTCATCTCTTTCTCTTGCAAAGTGTCTAGCCCGGTTCCACTTTACGCACGCCACTCTCTCGACGACATCTTGCACTCTTGTAAATGGAAGCATTCAACCTCAATAGAAACCACCCTAAACATCCTATTGGAGAAGCTCTTAGCTTACAAAGACAGCAGCTCGGACATCAGCGTGAATTATCAAACATTGAGATCGGACTTCATAAACCTCAAACTTTCCAGAGACTCAAAAAAAAAACAGCAAAGTGGAAACGGAAAACATAACTGAGAAAATTAAACAAAATGAAACCCAAAAAAGCTCTGGGTTTTGACCTAATTCACAGATTTTTCTAAAGAAACTCGATGGACCAATCAAAAAAATCCTGAAATACATTATGAAAGCCTGTCTAAAACTGACCTATTTTCCCAGCTTGTGGCAGAAAGTACTCCTCAAAATCGCCGATGAATTTTCCTTAATTTTAATTTCTTATTTATTTTTTTTTAAATTTATTGCAATAAATGTCAGTTTTTTCAATTAGAAAAAAACACAGCTAAACTTTTAACGCCGGTGTTGAAAATAAATCACTTTCCGCACTAGTGCGTGAAAATAGATCATTATATAATTCAAATCAGTGTGGAAAGTGAGCTATTACGAACAGAAATATATTATAAACAAATATACAGTGTGGTCATTTCTTCATTTGTTTTAAAAATAAACAGTAAAACAACATTGTTATTTCAAGTCAAAATTGTCCGAATTTTTTTACTTCTAACTAGCAATGCGCTGAAAATCAATAAAATTCCTCGAAACTTTTCAAGGGTACCTATCGATTCCGTCACATCCGACTACCAAAACACAAACGCGTAACCATGGAAACAACCACTTAAAACACAATAATTAATTATCCCAATGTCAGTGACACTTTTAACCTTACACAAATGAAATATCTTTTAATGTGAAAGTTTTACTTCAAAGAAGAAGCAACCATGCCCGAACTAAGCGAAGACATGTACTGCTCGCAGCAAATATGCATTCCGCCATCGTTTCCATATTTGTTGCGACAATACGCAAAGGCTGCCATAAGATCCCAACCCACAGATTTGCTAAGGTAAGACCGAAAAATGTGACGGAATAAAATAAATGTTAACGTTTATTTTAGATGGTCCACTGCCTACTTCCGTTGTCTTTCCTTAAACTTGCGACCGCCGGTGAAACCCCGTCTAGAATATCCAATACCTAGATCGCATTTCGGTTTAACTCCAGGCTGGTTAAAAGCAATCTGTTACCAATTACAAAACAACTTAACCGTGTCTTACAAAATTTTGTGGGACAGATGGATTGGTGCGTGCTTGCAACACAAAAATTTAATCCAAGTTCTTTGCTTGGGCGGCTTTAACGATCCCTTTGCAATTCCTTGGTTTCGAGTTGTCGCATTATGTGCAGGCCATTTAACAGACGTAAGTGTACATTTTGCAGTTTTTGTCCTTTTTTTGATTATTACCTGTAATAGAACTTGACGCAAACGATGATACTCATATGCGAGATATTGACAGAAGAACCTGAAGGCGGTTCGGCAACGATTCCACTGGAAGTTTTTATGGATTTATATCGATTCCTGGCCGCGATCGATGCGTCTGAACCTCAAATATTAAGAAACATCTATTTCACTGATTCGTTGTTAAGTTTGTATCGAGAACCTCCGGTGGTGGTCGAAAAAGAGAGCGAAATAGAATTAACAATCGAAGAAGAAGAGGAAATGTAAGACTGTGATTATATTTTTGACGGCTTTCTAAAATAACTGTTTTAGAATAGAAGCGGAAGAAGAACGGGAAGAGGAAGACGAAAACGGACCGGAAGAAGACTTGATAGGAGTGGTAATTTCCTGTCCCGATATCGCACCCGACGATTATAAAACTGAAGAGGACTTTTTGCTGGAACAAGCAGCAAAAGAAAAGGAGGAAAAAGAAAAAATGTAATCTCGATCGATGTTAAAATCCGAACTAATTTGCGGTATTTTTAGGGAAAGTGCAGGAGTAGAAAAAGAAGAAGCGGCGACGGAAACCAAGGAGGAAGACACCGAAGAAGAAGCAGCTGAAAAGGGAGAAGGTGAAATGCACGAAGAAGGGGAAGAACAATTTGTTGCTCCTCAAGAACCAACGGACGTGGCTTCAAAACAGGAAGAAGAATCTGAAGAGGAAGAGGAATCAACGACGACGGTGTCGGAGGTTAAGCCAAAAGAGTCGATCGACACCATTATCGATTATATGCCGCCCAGAGAAGAAGAATCGACTGAAGAATTATTTGAAGTGAGTTTGAGTCGTAAAGATGCTGTCAACATTAAGTTTCAAATTTTAGGAGTATCGAGATGGCATTGGGGAAGAAGAGGAGGAACCAGATATGGAAATACCGTTTGAATTATTGGGGATGGCAGAACCCAGCATAACCATGCTCGAAAGTACAATACCGACCGAGACTACAATTGAAAGTGAAGAAAAGGAAGAAGGTGAAGAAGAGCAAGAGGTAAACTTAAACATAATACTCGATTGTTTTTCAAGTTGTTTTCTTTTAGTTGGGTGAAGAAGTGTTTGTTTGCGCAATCCCCGGTATCGGACCCATAGTTAGTGAAGCTTTAGTGGAAGCCGTAGCAAAATACATGCACGAGTGCTCGCAATTCCAACACGGCATGGTTATGCCAAGAAATATCCGTCATTACAATTGTCCACCTTTGGAATCTAGGTCGATCGATTAAAATTTGGTAATACAAAAAAATATTTTAAATGTTTTGATTATACTCTTTAATTTTACAATTACACATTTATTAATTACAATAATTTGGTGTTTGATTTTTTCCCTAAAATTTAACTTATAATAAATCGAAACTACAATAAACTAATTTATTCTAAATTTTGATAACGACTTTAATAAAACTGGAAAGGTTGTCTCTTAAATTATGGCAGCAACAACGTTTCAGCCATAATTGATTAATTTAATCTTTCCAGAATATACAACTTCGGTTTGAAACCTTTTCATCACTCACACATTTATTTCTATTTCTCTTCTACTCCAGAAGTCCTAAACCCTTCCAAGTCGATAAACTATAGTGAAATATTTAAAAACTTTAGAAAATGGTGCGGTTCGTTTAAATTTGCATTCTCATTATTTTGCAATCCCGTATAGCTTAAGATATTGCTTTAGGTACGTGTAAAAAATAATGGTCCCTCAAGTGTGCGGTATAGGTATAGGGTCGAGAACTTCTGATAAATTGTACGTGTCGGAAAATGTTATAACTGAATTTTGCACTCGTAATGGTTTGTCTAGGAACTTGTTTAACTTCTCATTAAGAAGAAACCGCTTCTGTTACCACTTGTTTTCAAAACTTCCTCAAGCCTAAGCCGCATTCAGATAGAGCATTGATTCGTTTTGCTAATCATAATCTTACAGAATTACAAAGGAATCAATAAATCTATAAAAATCCAGAAAGAGGAATTTCAATGATTTCCCAGGAATTCTAAAGCAAGAAGAGGAACAGCCCACAGCTAGCTGACATAATGAAAATGAATTCAAGCAATACAAATACAATGCAATTATCGGAATAGGGATTATAAAAACTCCATCTCTAACTTACGATGCGCGTAACGAGATTCCAAAAAAAAGGGTGGAAAAATTCAAATCCTAAAAACCTGAATGATAAGTACGACTTAATGGGTAGGTAACAATAAAAAGACTAGATTGATGAGATCAGAAATAAAAATATGATATATTATAAAATGACAAGCTTTAAATACGCAGGTACGCAAGTCTATCAAGAAATACCTAACCTCATTTTTTTATTATTATTGTTAAACCGGTACTAGATCCGCAAACTTAATAAATGATATGTACAAATATTTTAAGTTTCCCTCTATAGTTTGTTGGTTAAACAAGTTCCGAGTACAAACAAAACTCGTAATGACCAAGTTGACAAAATTTGAATAATTAATTATATTTTTTTAGCAATTATTAAGTATAAAGGTAATTTGTTGAGCGACACGCATCACATATTAACACACAGCCATTTCTTCTCCAAAATTTTCTAGCACAGATAGTAGTAAGATCAGAATTTATTTTTGACAATAAAATTGCTTAAAGCGAAATTTACACTTTGCAACAACGACTTCGTCCGCTACCAAGTGTAAATACCGAATAATACTTACACCCTACATAGTACTTACAATTCCGGGAGGTGAATGTTACGTTCTGGCTGCAATTATGGCAGAATATACTATTGGTTTAATTATTTTTAGACTGAAAGCAAAACGTTCGTCAGTTTGGCAACGGGAACGCAACTTGCACCCACCCGATTTAATAACGATATGACAAAATATAAAACGAAAAGTAACAAAAGAAAATAACAATATAAATTTAAACGTAGAAAAAATAAAGTATTTTTATATAGGTAGGTATTTATTACATAATAATTAACGTTATTATTACTTATATGTGTAAATAGTCCATAATAGAATAATCTCGTCTAAAATTGTACAAATAATTATCACATTATCGTAAATGAATTTTTTTAACTTATGTAAAAAAAGTTATACTGGCATCAGAATAATTATTAAAAATTTGTTTTAAATGTTATTAGCACGACATTAAGAAATATTAGCACCAAAAAAATTAAATCCATCGCATGCCTCATTATTCATTAATAATAGTCATAGATAATACTCGCAAGTTTCCCAACTTAATTAATACCCCCGAGATTTATAGTATCAAACTTTTAGCTCTACGGTCAATCGAACAGTCCTATTACAATTAAGTGAATACCTTCAGTAGTGCGTACGTGGGTAACTCGACTGGAAGCGACATCAGTGCAAGTAGAAGATAACAAATATTGTCTTCTACCTTTTACAAATTCTTAAAATTTATATAAGTAGACCACACCCATTTTCAAGATTTGTTTTGAACAAATTTCTGCTCCCACCTAGATAAGCTCTGATTGCGCCCCTGCCAGGAGTATTCAGCTCATGAAAATTAGTGATTCCCAACTAGAGCTACACAAATTTTAAAAACCATCAATATTACCGATATAATATATCAAAAAGCCATAATACAATATTGAAACATCGAATAAAGTTTATTATATTGAAAAAATGTACAGACCCATTGTAGAATTCTACCTTATCTTTCAATTACAGTAGAGCGTCGATATACCGGATTAATTGCGACCGGACCCTGTCCGGATTATCAAAATGTCCGGATTATCGAAAAGAACGAAGAAAAGGTCGTTTTGAGTTCATAACAAAAAAAAACTTGTTAAAACCGTTAATAATTCACTTTAGTTGTAAAATAATTGGAGTAGATAAGTAAAACCATTAATCAATATGAACTTATAATGTATTTTAATAAAAGAATATTAAAAGACGACCCCGTCCAGCCTGACTCATCAAGGTTTTTGTTTGACAAATTATGTTTTTCAACTTTTTTTTTCACCAGAATTAAATCCGGATTATCGACGCTCTACTGTATATGAAATTCTTATTTCAAGAATATGCGTCGTTCACGCTATCCTTCACCGATCAAGGTACAAAATTCAAAAACATTCTCAACGTGGAGCTAAAATTAGGTGTGGCCGTCTTACAATAAATATTATTTTGTCGCAACAGATAAGTATTAAAAAAACCAGGTAACCTGCAAAGATAATTTGATCGAGCTTCTTATTAAAATTTATCTAAATACATTATTTGACTATAGTTTCCATACAATTTGTGTACAAACTGAGAACTCGGTGTATCAACTCATATTGTTCCGCCGTTTGCACCATGCCTCCCCTGTTTAATCGTAACGAACATAATATAGCTAGAACGTCTACATTAAAATTGTTACGCAATTGTCGTATACCGTTTAAAATGGCAAGAAAGCATCCTGTACGCCCAATTCCGGCACTACAATGTACCACAATTGGAACTTTGACAATCTCCGTTCCATTGTGCAAATAATTAGAATTACTCTTAAACCCCCGCCGAGTCGTCGTTTTCGTAATTTTCTCAGAATCATTCGCATCTTCGCGAGTGGCATCGTTAAAACAATTATCGATATTAATTTTTGGACATTCAAATAATTTAACCACATGCAAAGCCATGTCCAAGACTTGTTCCGGATTAGCCATCTTATGATCTTGCCAATTAGGAAACCAATAATGATAAACCACTCGACAATTATCGATGCCACACTTCCGTAACTTTAATTCTCTAATCACACATTCACCCAAGCTCTCCATCTTACCAAATTCAATTTCGTAATTGCCAAACTTGACGCGGTTTAATTCCTCAAATGCAACAGTTTCGTCTTCAAACTTCCGCAAATTCTTCGTTTCAAACGTGAACTTATCTTGAGCCTTAGTGGTGGTCACGTAAAAATAGGTTTTTTCATTCAAAGGTGAGGTCTTTCCCAAAGGAAAATATAATTCGCATTTACTTTTACCCTTTTCGATTAGACCTGTCAGCATCACTACGCAATTGCACTGTAAAATAACAAATTACAATAGAGTTGATGAGAAACGAGTTGAAATTTTACCTCGCTCGACCAAACCATTTCCCAAAAATCAGAACAGGTGTGTTCCATCGGACCTTGAGTTGCTATGTACGCCGTTTCTGTATAATCGTGGCCCTAAATCAATAAAAAAACGTGGTTAATAGTTTTAAAAATAAAAAATATATAAGTATTTTACTTTTATGTAGTTTGCATGAATGTAGCCTTCGTTCTCGAACAAGTGAACACGACTGTGTTCGTTGGGCAAAACACCTTTGTAGCGATTTTTCGATTGACTTCCAGAGACCATACATTTTTCTTGTAAATTTAAGGGAACCTCCCAAAATTCCTGATGTAGTTTTGGTACTCGGGCAGGCTAAAAATAAATTATGAAAGAAAATCAGACTTGCAGGCTCAAAAAACAGCTTGAAGTAATATACAGTACTTTCTTTTCCTACGATTTCGTGATCGGGATTTAAATAGAGAGAAATGATGTATGGATAAATTACGTTGCGTCCTAATTGAAATGGAATCAAAAGATAACAATCCTTGGCATAGCGTAAATTGTGAAGATCTTGAATTTTTTTTAAATAATTATTTAAACTTTAATTATTTTTACTGTTTAATTTTTGAAGTCAGCAAATGGGGTAATCATTTTAAGACCTTTCGAGGTATATGTTCCGTCGAGAGAGGAATCGCTGAGAAAATCTGGCGTATAAGTGAAAGAAAATGTAAGGAAATTTGTTTAAATCTTAGGAAATCCAAAAAAATTTCAGAAAATTCTAGGAAATCTTAACACATTACCATACGGAAGTCTAAATATTGGCTTTTTGCAAATAATAAGTGTTACAGGTAATTAAATTATATTTCTGTGGTCGGCACTT
The DNA here is from genome assembly GCA_949152465.1 of Cantharis flavilabris. Lineage (NCBI taxonomy): Eukaryota > Metazoa > Arthropoda > Insecta > Coleoptera > Cantharidae > Cantharis > Cantharis flavilabris. Next base: position 9,653,846 of record OX424438.1, read on the forward strand.
AAAAGGTCATAACTCATAAGTATATAGGGAAACAATGTATACTTATGACCTTTTAAGTGCCGACCACACATTTGATCTTAAAGTAAAAAAGACTTCAAGTAGTTAGCCTGAAGATACGAACTTCAAATTATTAAATTATATGCTTTTTTTTAAACAGTTGTAATTGTGTAATATGACAGCCCTTGCCTCCTCCTCAACCACTCAACTCGATTGGAAAATTATATTATTAATTTTATGATTTTCAGGATTTTTAGTTTACGAGGAGTCAAAGCACTTGTGTTACAAGAAAACATAGTTTCAAAGAAGTAAGAACCTAATCTACTCTTAAAACTATACATAAATTATAAGTTTACCTCACACAAACTCTTCAAATCGGCAATAGATAAAATACTTCCGGCAGTTTGTAAATATTGAACATTTTGTAAATGCAACTTAAAGTCTTCCGATAACATCTGGTTCAGCTCCAAATTTGGCTGGCGAGGATAAACAGCCCGGCGACATCCCTTACAGTGCTTGTTAGCCGGACAATCCTTTGTAAACCTAGATTGACAAAAACCACAGGGTGGAACGTAAAGATTCTCATTGGACAACGACTTGCGGCGACACTTAAAATTACACAAACAGTTACACTTTTTATGAAACGTGTAACAACGATTTCGACACAAATTTGCATTTCCATTTCCATTTCGTGTCACACTGGATTCGTTAACTGCACAATTTTCCGTATGCGGTTGAAATTTAGCCACACTGCTGCTACGTTTCGCCGCGGGCAAATCCGGATCGCAATTCTTAAAACTACACGAACACTTGTCGGAAGAAAATAAAGTTAAATTTAAATGCGATGCACTTTTAATAGTGTTGAGGCGATTTGAAGAATTTTTGGTTTCCGTAATACTAGAATTAGAGCCCAAATCTATCGTTAAACTTGCGTTGGATCCGCGTCGTTCGAGTAACCCTTTAGCTTTGATTCGAACAGGTTCGGGCCGGTTGCTGCTGTCTGTAAAATCTTGTAATGTCATTACTTCGGGTAATGTTTTTAAAGTTTGCGATCCCGAAATGCTCGTGTTCGAAGCGTACTTTTTCAAATTCGACCCTAAACTTGGCCCTAATAAAGGTTTGTTACCGTTGTCTTCGTAGTCCAAACTTTGACGAGGTTTAACTTGTTTCTTCGGGGTGTTGGGCATGGACGAAACGTCTCGTGCTACTTCCAAAGTGTTTTGACATTGCAAAGGGTCCGAATCCAAACTGGCAGCTTTAAGTTTCCTTGATAAAGTTGGAGTCTTCGGACTTTGAATTACTAGTATAGGTTGATTCGAATTGGTTGTGTCGGTTAGCTCCAAAGCATGAAACTTACGTTCTCGTTTCGTTGATCCCACCGAAGTGGTCGAATCCATACAAGAAATACTTCCCAAATCCATTTTCAAGATTTCCTAAAATATTTTTCGGAAATGAGGTTTTCGTTTTGAAGTAAACATGGCACACGTTTCTTAATTATTAATTAACTTAAGTATTATATCTTTATGACCTGCTATGAATTATTAAAATGTAATAATAGAAGTTGATTTTAAATCCACGAAAACACACCCTCGAAGAAAATTAAAAATATTTTGACACTCCATTTTAGCAGCGGATTTTACATTCTTCGTACTTACAACATAGTTTTAACTACTTAAATCGTCAGCAAACACGATAATGTATATACTTTGAAGGTTTTAATAAATTTTACGAATACAAATGAAATGACGGCCATTTCGATAAACACCAGCTGGTATTTTCATCAACTGCGCCACCTATCGGTGATCAGCCCAACTAGATTTCATTAATAACCAACCAACAGTTCATTCATAATTAAATTTGAAATAATGTAAGAATTGTAAATCAAATATAGTGGACCACACAAAAAATATAGTCAAATATTTTAAACAAAATTTTATTTAGTCGAAACTATAAAATACATTTTACTCGTTATCTTCTTCATCGTCGTCATCTTCTTGACTGTTAATTTGGAAGTAACGTAATTCGTATGTGTCCTTAGCTGAAGCTACTACACGTAACCAATCACGAAGATTATTTTTCTTCAAGTACTTTTTGGTTAAATACTTCAAGTACCTCTTCGAGAAGGGAATGTCAGCACTGACTACGATCTTGGTGTTCTTGTCACGACCGAGAGTCAAAGCATTTTTAAGGTTATTGGTTTTTCCGTTAACCTTAATACGTTCGGCAAGGTACTTCTCCTAAAAAAAATGATTAGATTAGAGCTTGCAAGTTAACAACTTGTGAAAGACATACAAAGTTAGCCACGTCCAAAATGTTATCTTCCACTGGGTGCGTGCAATCGACGATAAATTTGCGACTTTCCTTCTTCTTGCTTTTCTTTATTCCCTTGCCACGAATATTTTGTTTTTTGGCTTGGGGTTTGCCTGCTGCGGGGGCGGCGCCTTTTGTCTGGAATCCACAACATTAGTTAGTTGTGTTTCAACCAGACACGTTTTTATTGGTTCAGTTGAACACATCTTTAAATGAAATGAAAAATTTAAGGCGATGAACACGTGTGGGGTTTGACAACCTATAGAACACACGCGATTTCATCTGGAAAAACTCAAGTCATCCGACAAAGAAATTGCCGATTAAATTGAAAATATGAACAAGAAGATATAAAATTGTTGATAAACTTTAGAAATTTCAAGTATAAACCAGAAATTTTAGGAAAGATTGTTACTTACCGCTGTGACCACCATTTTGCACGTTCGTAATTCACTACAGAAACAGAATGAACGAGAAAAGTGGTGGAAACCGAAGTTGATGTTATAGTGTCGACACCTGGCGACCGCACAATGTGTTATGTTTGGCGCTCAAAACTTTTGCTTTGAATTAAATCGAATTAAACGAAACTAATCGAAAATTTCAATATATTAACAATTTAACGGAATTTAAAAGAAATAGACAATACTATAATATGATGGTTTTCATAAATTTTTTAAAAATCGAAATAAATAATATAGAATTTAAAAAAATTATAGAATATAAGCATCTACTAAATTATTTAGAAATCGTACAGTCTATTTGGGCACTCGCAAGCCAAATGGCCTGGTTGGTTACAAAAATAACAACAACCGTAGTCACCGAAAAAAGTTTCAGAGTCGTCACCCATGGTCAAATATTCTTCGTCTTCTTCATCCGAGTTCACGGTTTCATAAGACCATTCGCTACCACTCGATGAAGAAACCTCTTCCTCCTCTTCACTTGATGCATCTGAATTTATTATTACTAATATTAACAGTTCGTCACCATGAGTTTCATAAGCAGTGGCCTCCACGGACCTCTCTTCGATCATTTTAATACGACGCTCTTTAACCTCATCGCTACACTTATCGATTATCTTGAAAACCAAATTGTCTATAACCGAAGTTGGAGATACACCTCCGATTCTTGCTCTGCAAATAGGACAGTTGGTTTTATTCCTACGCCAATAATCGATGCAGTATTTGCAAAACGAATGGGAACATGTAAGAGTTACTGCTTCCGCAAACAATTCTTTACATATACTACACCGCAGTTCATCTTCATCTTCGATGATTAGAGGATCACTTTTCATCATTTTTTCTTTGGGCTCCCCTACGCTCTCCCCACTATTGAGTTTACGTTTCAATTTTCGGTTTTCTTTCTCTTCTCCTTGTGATGTCCTGGTAGCAGTACCATTAAGATTTTGCTTTGCATCATCTGTAGCACACTCGGTTACAACTGGTTTAGAAATTTCCATTTTTAATGTACGTCAAGCGTATTTTTGTTCGATTTTCTATTTCCCCTTTTAAAAAGTTGCTAGAAATGGTAAAAAAATACCCATCTGAACTGTAAAATAATATTAGGTATGACAAATTGTTTTATGACATAATTATTATCAAATAATTTTGAAGTTTAGTTGGCATTGCTCTGGTTGAAACATCAGCCTTCTCATTTTTGGAGTGTATTTGAGTGGACATCTTTGAATTCATTTCTAACCAACTTCCTCACATCCTAGAGACCTGAAATTTGGAACACAGTTTCTATTAGTGGGACTTGTTAATATAGTGAATATATTATGAATTTGCTAAAAAGAAACAAAGACCACCAGTATTAACTAAAAGCGTGATGGGATTAGGTACCCATCCCATCTTAAAAGCTTTTTTTGGAAATTTTTTTTAATAAAAGAATACCTACATTGTTTAAAAAAATCAAAAATTATTAATCAAATTTAGATTTTTCGTCATTAATAGTTTGCCAACAAATGAAGCCCATTGAAGAGTTTATAGAAACTGGAAATTCTATGATGCCTCAAGATCCTTCAAATACTCATCGATGTAAGACTTAGGTAAAGAATTCCAGTGATTTGCTAAGATTCTCATAGAAATCCGAGGAAATTCCAAACAAATGCATATAAAATTATCGAGATATTTACTCTTTATTCAAGAAAGCTACACCAACGACATTGTGGTAACGACAGAATGGAAAACAAATGAAGTAGGATTAGGTGTAATGAATCCAAATTCGATTGTTTTTTTTTCTTATTTATTATTTGTTTTATTTAAATACATTTATGTTTTACATAATTATTGTGGCATGACACCAAAGAGACAATGGGGGGAAAGGAATATTTGATTTTCTGTTTTTTCCTTAAAACACACAACAAAGCATTGTAATCGAAAGACTACAAATATATTTATGCATAATTATGGAATGTTAACTATTTCTTTATTTGTCAAAAAATAGTGTTTACTTTTTATTATTTTAATTTATAATTTAACCTTTTTTGGTTCCGAAACGAATTAAAAATTGTTTGACCTTTAAAAACTAGCAACTATAAACATCCATTAATACACATTCGGGTCACGACAATTTTTAAGAAGTCTCGTACTTATGCAAAACTGTATTTTGAGTGCGTTTTTCATTTCGATCTAAACTAAACAGCACATATTTTGACATCACAGCGACTAATCTATAAAATGGCATGTTATTAATTATAATATAATGATATAATCGATAAACAAAATGGTTCGTTTCAACACCTAGATATTGCAATTATTTGATATATACCTCCTTTTATATTTCTTTATATAATATACATATAACATTTTCGCGCTACTATCCCTATTGCGGTTTTGTATTAAAATATAGATACAATTAAAACCATTTTATTTATACCAAACTACTAAAAAATAAGTACCCAACCTTCATTATTATTATTATTATCATTATAGTCAACGTCATTGTTAACTAAAAAAAAAATCTTTTTTTTTTGTAAATATCCTGCGCGTTGTAGCTGCTCCAGTTATATACAACTATTACTTTAAGCTATCGTAGTATTTTTTTAGGATAAGGGTGATATACAAAATTCGCTACATCTCCTAACTCTTACATACGATTCCACCGACACCAATTAGCATTATAATTTCAACGGCTACTTTTTTTTAAAATCAAATTTGATTAACAATTTGGTGTTACGAGAAAGCAATCGCATCGTACAAAAATGGCACTAATAATATAAAATTAAATTGTTAGATTTAAACAAACAAACCGATCCCCACGTCGAGTCGAAGCTAAGTCAAACAAACAAGTTAAAAGACGTAGCAATCTCGCAATCGTGATCCGATAAAGAATCGAGACCAATCGATTAGAAAAGTATAAGAAAATAGGCGAATTGTGCGAACAAGAGTATAAAACACCGACGAATGAGTTATCGACTGCACGGAAAAAAATCGTCACACGAAATACTGATTGCACTATAAGTCAAAGTGTGATATGATTTGTCAACGACGAAAACTTACTTATTTACTAAACCATTAAGTACAAATTAAGCCTTAGTTGATTTTTGTTTCAACAAAATTCATTGCGTAACTCAATATACAAACAATTCGAATAATAATAAAATAACGTCCAACAATCTTAATTATATACACGAATTTATTTTTTAGCAGCGTCCCAACAACCCGAAAGCTGTAAATTGCCACATCGTAGTGGTGCAAGCACAAACAAAATAAAACCAATAGTCGAGGCTTTCTGACGTTGCAAAAATAAAGTGATTTACTAGCAAAAGCCAAGTGTAATTATTAGGTATATAGAGTCGATAACCAGCTAAAGTGAAATGGATATACAACGTATATCTTCATTATTATTATTATTATTAAATTATTATTATTATTATTACTATCTAACATTATGGACGATTATTGTTGATATTTAGTTTTTTTTATATCAATTTTGTTGTAAAACACACAAGCTTCATTTTACGATTTAAAAACCAAAAAAATTTGTTCATTGTTGTTCCTCTCCAAGTTTAACTATTTTAACGAATGCAAAAATAAAGAAGGCCATGTGTGTTTGCAACACAATTATTTTTGTGCTTGTGCATAGCACGCAGCAGCGCCCGTCGTAAAGTTGCCAATTTTTTGCTTAAAAAAAATTAGCAAATTTACGCCGAGATCTTCGCGTCTAATAAATTACGCCGAGCAAAAAGTTTCTTTCCAATTTGAATAGAACAAAAAAATGTAAAATGCGATTGCACGGCGCAAGGAAATAAAGAGTTGGTTTACATGGTCGAATGGTCCCATTCTAGTTGACTCACGTTTTGATAGTCGCGTTTGTGAGTACGCACCGGCTGTTCTACTTCCTCGTCGGAAGTCTCGTGCAATCGACATGGACCATCCAAATTATCATCGTCTGATGAACTTTCTGAGTCGCTCTCGCTTTCGGAATATTCGGCTGTGTCTCCTTGTAATCGCCGTTCTGCATTCTGTAACAAAGTTGGTTTCGACTTCAAACACATTTAGTGTACAACTGTACATCCAACACTTCTAGGTTTCTAAACCTACATCATAATCGAACATTCACAATAACTATTTTGAAAACTGGTAGCCTCAAAACCCTCCACCGAAAATTGGGAAATTTTAACTTAATATCTATAGGTTGCCGTTCATTTGTGGGTTTCCTAATGTCACGGAAGATTCAGCAATCAGAAGAATTTCTATCAAATATTAACTTTTACTGCAGTGTTATAAATCCTAACACTCAATTTCAACTCTCGTTACATTTTGCTTCTGTGATTAGAGTCTAGATTAGACAACACTAGTCATACTTGTCTAGCCCTTCAGCCATCCATGCAATGCCAGCACTCCAAAGAAGTATCGGTAAGTCAAAGGTGTCGTTCAAATTCAAAAGTAAATTACTGAAGAAATCTGGTGTACAAGTGAAAGAAAATTCTAAGAAGTCAAAGAAAATCTTAGGAAATCAAAGAAAAACTTAAAAAATGTGAGATTATTGTATAAATCTTAGGAAATCTGGAAAAATTTGATGTCTTAGAAAACCCAATTAAATCTTACAAAATTGGGGTTGTTGAGAAATTGTGGAAATTTTAAGAAATGCAAGGAAATCTAGAAAATTCCAAGAAATCTGAGGATATTCGAAAATTTTTTTAGAAAACCCAATGAAATAGATTCAATTTCAAAAATAAATTGCTGAAGAAATCTGGTGTACAAGTGAAGGAAAATTCCAAGATATTAAAGCAAATCTTAGGAAATCAGAGAAAAACCTTAGAAATGTGGAATTATTGTAGAAATCTTAGAAAATCTGAATGAAATCCCCAAAAATCTGAGAAATTTTGATGAAGTCTTAGAAAACCCAATGAAATCTTGCAAAATTAAAAGAAAGTCCAATGAAATCTTGCAAAATTTGAATTTTTGAGAAATTGTGGAAATTTTAAGAAATGCAAGGAAATCTAGGAAGTTTTAGAAAATTCTAGAAAATCTTCCAAATTGAATTTGCGAAAGAACTGTGGAAATCTAGGAAATCCAAGAGAATTTGAAAAAATTATAGGAAAGCTTCAGAAATCTGAAAAAATTTGATAAAACTATAGGAAATTCAAAATAATCTTAGAAAATCCAAAGAAATTTCAGAAATCTTATTAAATGGAAAATTATGGAAACCTTTGGAAATCCAAGAAAGTCTTAGGTAATCCGAAGAAATCTTAGTGAATACTACAGATGATTTTTTGCTATTTCAACTTTTTTCAAAAGAAAAAAGAAAACCCAGAAGGTCCGAGAAAAACTTGTAAAAGGAAATGTGGTGTAGAAAAATTACATGTTAGGCTATCAGTTTTATTCTGTAGTTTCAAACATTTTGAAGGTATCCTCAAGAAGAGTCACGGTGTTTGAAGCAGACTTCGTAATTTTTCAATTTTAATAGGAAATGCGCATGTGCGATTATGAGTATGGCTCAGAAACCGTTAATTTTCAAGATAAGTTAAAAACTTACCTCCATAGGATTGACAGTGATGGTGAGTGCTGAATCGTCCCAAGTCATCTCGGACTCTTGAGTTTCTTCAGCTGAATTACGATGATGAGCTGCTCTGATTCTCACCACTCCCAATATAATCATAAACAACAAAAAGCCAACACAAACAACGACAATAATAGTTACAGCGTGAGAACTTCCCGTTGCCATTATGTTCATGTGATCAGTTGGAATGTAATCTTGAGAAATAATTGAAGCAGGTCGCAACTCAACAGTGTGTTTGTTGATAGTTGCATGAGCCACCGGCTCTTTCGGTTGTGGATGTATAACCGTAAGCTATAAAATAAAAATGTTAGATTATTGGACACCACAGACAATTTCCTTACCGTCTGTACGTATTCGTTAGAAGTAAATCGACCGTTCAGTTCAGAACAAGTCAACTTGAAAACGCGATTCAAGTAATATGCAGGTTTGCGATTGGTATACACAATTTGTCGCAAAACTTGTTTGTAATTGTAAACCATATCGGAACCAGTTATTGTAACACCATCCTTTGAGACTCGAGCAGCCATACCCAAACGCTTGACCGTTTCCTCTGGAACAGACAAGTTTTCGTGATCGGGATTCAAGTTAGGATAAATTGTGAGTGAGCATTTATCCAGTTTTTGTTCGCCAGTTATTTGAATATCGGCAAGAACTCGTACACCCAATCGGAAGTCTTCGTATTTGCGTGCCATATTACCGGTTCCGGTCAAGTTGATACTGGGAGTTTGAGGTCGTAAAACCATGACGTACGTTTGCGCATCAGGTACTTTAACCAACTTTCCATTATCGCACGTAACAATTGTAGTCAACCTCAAGTTACGACGACCGGGAGTTGGAAATTCTCTCGAATTGGCATATCCAATTTTTTTCACCAAAGTTTCCAAGTTGGTGCGATTATCACCTTCGACGGTGACTTCGGTGAGATCCGAATTGGTGAGCAATTCCATACCAGGTTGCAATAATTCCATGGCCGGAACTTGCAAACTTTCTTTGCATTGATGTAAGCAACTTAAAACTTCAGGTTTTTCGGTTTCACCCACCAAAACGCTAAGTCCAGCGAGATAACCTTTCAAGTGGTGTTTCATCTTGTTTTCTGATCCCTGCCAACAAGCACCGACCGTCAAGGTCGTGTTGATTCCCTTAGTTGGATGTAAAGGCCAATCATCAATCACTTCAGGATTTTTCTTTTCGGTGTGAAAAACTTGACCGTCGACGTACAATTCGACATCTGGGAAGCGAATGTTAACGGCGTAATGATGCCACTGGTCATCGCATACTTGAGGTAACTTCCACCTCCATTCGGCAGGTCTAAAGATGTTTAGATCCCCTTCGGAGAAATCACGTCTCAACAATAAAATCAAGCGACAGTTCCGTACAAACAAAGCGTAATGGTGGCGGTTCATTTCTGTAAAATAAATGAAAAATTGTGAGTATTATTTGAAAACAGTGGAATATAAAAAGAAACTTACTGTGATCGTCAGCCGAGCACAAAATGTGTTCCTTGACGTGCTTGTCTTGTTCAGCATGTTGGCCGTGTCTCATCCAAGTTGAAATTGTAAAAGATGACGCCAAATTGTGATCCAAAACGCTCATGGGTACTGTAACAGCTGTACTGGTGCCGTCAAATTCAAACATTTGATCGGATTCGTGACCCTCGTCAGAAATCAAGGGTTTAGTCCACTCGGCCCCTAAACCTGGGTTAGGAAGCAAGTCGACTGCGGCTGGTGAAGCACCACATAATTTACGCTGCGATAAGACACTGTAAGTGTCGCGATCGCAACCTTTACCAATGTGCCTGAAAAATTTTAAATGTAACGAAAATTGCAATTAAATAAATAGGCGAACTAAACCTTGTAGCTAAGTCAACTCTCGTTCTCAGTTCGCGAATTGTGCATGGAACGTCACAGAGTTCGAGTGAAGCAGAAGGGAAGAGTTCTTGTTTACCGGTCATGGGTGCATAATCGACCCGTTCTGGTAATCCTCTCCAGCCTAAACGACAAACACGATTCACCTTGATGGTCACCATCACAGGTAAACTCTGTCTCATTCCTAGTAAATGAAATCAATGTTAACTTTGTTTTCATAGTAAAGTGAATCAACAGTGAACGTACCACAATCGTAAGCCACGACGCTAAGAATGTGATTATGTGATCTTTCGTAATCCAATGGTTCGGTATTACGAATAACGCCATCCATATCAATAACGAATGGTTGATCAGAGGTGAGAATTTCGTACTTACAAACATCTCCAAATTTAGGGGTGCAGTCACGGTCTGTCGCTTCCACGCGGACGATTTCGCGATATACGCGTCCTTCGTCGACTTGACGTACATAGCTGGGATCGGAAAATGTTGGAGCATATTCATTGACATCCGAAACGGTAATATGGATTGTTGCGCTAAAAGAATTGAAATGTTTTAGTAAATCTAAAAGTAACTAATTAATCACAAAGTCAATTAATCAAATTTATGCCTATTGATATACCGGGTGCTGAATGAGTTAGCCGAACATAGGAAATTAACATGTAAAAACTTATTTGTGCAAATTCCTGCTTCCCTAATTATTTTAGGGAAAAAATGAAAGACAAAAATAATGCAGAAATATAAACTACGAATGATAAGAGCATTAGGTTTCATATAACTTTTACTTAAATTGTTAGAAGTTTCATTTATCAGACTGACCATGTAAGTTTCCAAGGTAATTATTTTTGAAAATGTAAATTAAATTGAATTTATTTTCGACAATATTCGATCACATCTCTAGTCATGTAACAATCTTGAAAAATAAAGATGTAAATTGACTGACAACAAAGAAAAATTATAAAACAGATAAACGGAACCTTTCTTGGCTTAAGCTTAAAATAGGTGAAGGTCGGATGTTATAAGGTCGAAAGTGTTTGAATCATTTATAATTTACAGTCACATCCATCCGTTTTTATGCAAAATCTATTTTTTTTTGTTCAATATTGAATTAGGTTTACAAATCGTCATTTAATCATGGGACACTTAATAATTCAAATGCACAAAATCGATATGGTAAATAGTTGGGATAATAAATTTAATTGTCCACATACGTAAAGCTTAAATTATTCGATTGAATAAAATTCGAAATTACTAAAAGTAGTTTCAATGCCATTAATTCAAATAAGAACTTGATTGGTAAAACTTGAACGTAATTTAAGTCCACAGGTAGTCGAAGACTTATAATGTTATAATAATTAAGAATAGGTTGTGACGCAAACGAATATGCTCATATTTCCTTATGTAAACTGAGCTTGATTGTATTTTTTTGAAATCAAAACTTTTAAAATTTTACCAAAAGAAAAATAATCTGCAACTTGAGATAATTCGCACTTGTAGGTTCTCGTGCTTACATAGTGGATAATATTTTATTAATTAAAAAAGTAAATCAAATAATATATTGTATACTTTATTTGTGAAAAATGTGTGCAATTTAGTTTTCTAAAGTGCGCAGTGCGTTGTTTATTTATTTATTTATTCATTCTGTAACACCGATTTAGTCAATATCGAGTTTTGCGAATTAAATCACGTACCTATCGATTAATTAAAATTGACAAATTTAAATAAACAAACAAAATGAAATAATCTCGTTAAAAAAAAATTTCGTTAATCGTTTATTTAATTTAGGAATGAAATTTTCAATATTTTAGTGACATATCTGGAAAATACCTTTTTAACAATTTTGGAAAAACCAAAATATAAACATATTTCTAGGTCGTTGTGGGTGTGTCGATTCTCTGCATTCGTTCATCTTGGCATACGATTTAACGGAGTTCTACATAAATCAACCTTTATAAGGAACATTTGCATATACTGGCACTTTCATTTCCAAAAATGGGCAATTCAAAATTGCAAATTTAATTTCAGTATTAACCAACTGACTGACGATGACGTCCGAGTGTAGTCCTAGATGTATCCTCAACGCTGGTGCTGCACCAGCTTTTGAAAATCTCCAAATAGAAATTTTCGAATTTTCCCCTTTGATTGTCCATATTTCAAACTCGTGAATAGATTAACGAGATTCCCCGATTTAATAAATAAATAAAATGTGTGTGATTCAATTAGGGTCGACTAAATATTTTAATAATCCAAAATTGCATTTTTTCTTACTATTAACCTAAATAAACTGTTTGGAGATTAAAGAATAAGCAACCCCAATTATCGACAACATGGCGGCTCTATCATGTACAGCTGATGTTGTTTAGAGTTTGATTCTGGATTATTTTATCGTAAAACCGAAAAAATAAAAGAATACTAAACGTTTGGTTTATAAACAAAACTTTCTATACCAACTATACGTATTAGATTAACTTAATATTTATCCGTGTGGTGGCGTTCGTTTAATGTAAATCGCGAATATTATTTGAAAGAATAAATAAGTTATTGTATAGCATTTTGAACAGGTATTCCATTCCGATTTATTTTCAGAAACAAAAATATTTTAAATTAAATTTTTTGTAATAGTAATTCTTAAAACTAAAAAATGAAAATAAATATTTCATTTAAATTGCTTGCTAAAGTTCGAGGTGACAACCGCGAAAATGTAGTTTTTCATTTTCTAGTGTAGGTGTTGAAATTATGTCTTGTATTTTTGTCTACGTCAGTTATTGTTAAACTTGTCATTTGTTTTGTTAGTTCACTATTTTCGATTTACTTTAAATAAAATGTTGGCAAGTTTGTTCACGAAGTCTTTTAGAACTCATTGTTCGTTTTCTCATGAAGTTTACTAATTCTTGTATACCTCTTAATAACAATAAATCGCTTTATTATGCAGGGTAAAAGTTTACTAAATCCATAGAAAGACAAGCACATGCTTTACGAATTTGCATTTGATTACTTTTGTTTGTTACTTTAGAAATTACTCCGTTTTAATTATGTTAAAATCGTTTTAAATTAAATTTAATTCAATTTAAGACAAAAAGTGCTTAATGTTTTTTTTTGATAATCAGTTACGCTACTACTGAATTCTTACGGCTGGCCTCCACTAGGACCGACAAACTTAGTCGTAATGGAGTCAAATATTTTTTGCATTTAATAAAAAAAAAGAAAGAGCATTCGAATGATACATTATAGAGATTTCTCTTTAGTCAAAATGAGAAGATCAGTCAAGGATTCTAACATTAAAGCATTAATTTTTTATTTAAATATCGACTTTAAGGTGTATTAAGGTTAGTGGTATTGATAAATTATATAGCAAAATTCTCTATTTCGAGAAACATGCGTTGGGCGAAGTAATCCAACTTCTCTAATGGAATATCAACCACAAAGTAAATAATTAATAATAATATATAAAAATATCAAAGCCTACTAGTTTTATAAAGTTTATTTTAAGAAATTTAATGTTCGAGGAATCCCCGAACCGTATTTTTCGTTTAATGAAACATAAAGCCGAAGGTGCTTTTTTAAATATCAATTTTCAATTCAATCAAAATATTATAGCTGCTTAGTGCTTAGATAAATATTTCTGTGTTAAATGGAAACAGCAGCAGAAGAATCTGCTATATCATGAGTAAATAAAGCCTAATAAAATCCTCATCGTTATTGATTATTGACATAGCAGCAGATCAACAAAAACAAGAAAATTATTAAAGCCATTATTTAAGCTAGTTGCGGAAATATAATAATCAGGGATGCGAAAAGAATGCATATAGTAAATATAGCAGTTTGAGAACTGAAGGCAAGGATGATGAACATAGGAACGAATTAATGTAATAAATAAACGAAAAATATGTAGACCTATTGTAACGAACCGTAAATATTGACAAATACGAGAATTATTTCGAGTTATTGTTTGTTTTCCTCCTTAGGCCCGTAGGCTGTAATTCTTAATTAATTTCAGTGCGTGCAAGGGTAAAAGCAAACAATAACTTAAAATAACTTTCGTATTTATAAATATTCACACTTGGTCATTACGTTACCGTTGGAGTTTTACTCTAAATCCTATATAATATATTAAAAAGTAATTTGAGTAAAAAGTTGTAAATAAAGGCGCCATAGGAGATTTTTCACAAATGTTCTACCATAAAGCTTGGCTTAGTAGATACAGAAATCGACATTATGCAAAGAAAAAATTGTGCAGCAAATTCTAATTATCTAGAATGGCTGGAATTTAGCGAGATTAATTAAAGGTTAAGAGATTATACAATGTTTTTTACCTTAGTTAGGTAGACTATCCGAACAGACTAAATGATTTTTTCCAATGCTCCAGACAAAATACATTGTAAATAATTGTATAATCCTAATTCTAGCTGCTTTAGATCTGCGTTTACATCCAGACATTCAAAAAAGTGGATTGTAATAATATTGTTTCCGTTACATAAAAAATTATTTTAATTTGCGTTTTTATATATTCTCTTGTTTTCATTTTTTTTTAGGTCGACCTGTCGACACATGTGCAATTGTCACATCTACCATACCTACAAAGCCGCCAGTGGCGATCAACTGCTAACACCAAGGTACCCGATCCAAATCTGCAAGAAACTTTTTTAAGACAATCTCCGTGCTTCGGAGGGAGTATAATAACCGAGTGTATATTAAAACTCTCCACCCTTCTCTATCAATTTTTCAGACAGAAAACCGACGTCTCAGGGGGGGAAAGTTGTCCAATAGGCGGACCGCAATTACTGAACTACTCAGTTATTAAGCCGAAGTTCAAATACCAACCGAGACCTATACAGACCATAGTTAATAAGGTTTCTAGTTATAAGTAATAAGTAATTTTATAAAATAGTAAGATCAGTGAGTGGTGCTAACACTTTTTTTGCTGGAACTAAACCATCCGCTACTAACACTGGTATAAATCTCCACCACTTTCAATCTAAGAGGCTGTAGGACTTGGATATGAGTGGTTTCAAAATATCTTGGTTAATTAAATTACTCGGTTTCGATGTCGTTCTTTTCAGCTTCTTTATATTTGCTTTGAATTTTAACCTTATATCGTTTTCGTGACGTTACATTGTTGACTTTGGTTAGGCTAAAAATGAGTTTTTTCGATTTCGTCGTTTTGAAACGTCTTCCACGGTCCCACCCGGAATCAAACACCTTTTATTTTAAGCTCACCCCCCCCCCCAGTTTTCCTTCCTTTCCTTTAGTACTCCGTAAGCCATGACGACTAGGTCTATTAACAAGCGGAGCCAGCTACAGTTGTCTTTCAGAAGCATAACAGTGAATATCATATTGTGAGGAAGGAACCATAGACCCAGGGCACGTATATTGTGGGGGAAGTACAAGTTCGAGCATCTGTGCGGACAAAAGTTTATATGCGTAGACATGCCACTTTCCGCCAACAGAGGGTGCCCGCGCACTTTATAGAAACTTTATAGAAACAGCGGCGACAACGACAAGTGATGTCTGATTTTTGATTGGTTACAATGTTTTTCTTAATTTAAATCTTACGACAAAATAAAAATAATATTTTTAAATTTATTAGTGCATTTTATTAACAATAAAACTTTAAATAACAAGTTAAATTCAATAATATAATCAAATTATATTTTTTTAAGCTTTCGACGACTTTTATCGTGTTCTTCAGAAATTTATTTAATATAAAGTTAAGATTTATATATTTAAACATTTTATTAACACGAGAAACGAAAACTCTTTTAATTGAAAGAATATGCCAATCCAGAGCATTTATTTCTTGGTTGAATTTTCAACATCCCGAGCAGAATAAGGGGATTTTGCAACATCCTGTGCTGATTTAGGGGCTCATGTCGCCACTGTCACAATAAAGTCACTGTATCCGCGCTGTGCAGATCGCACTCTGCATCCAAAGAAGCCGTGAGTGTATGCGTAAGCCTCCTCCGTAGTTCAGATTCCACTTAAAACTGTAGGTCCCGTCCTCACGCCATGGCTGACTTGATATGATGCTTAGACAAGGGATGCTCCAATTGATAAGTTATTAAAATCAGCCATTTCCTTGACAGCTAGAAATAGCATTCTGCAGTACCTACGATATGCTGGCAAAACACCTACAGGCGGAAAGTTAAGGGTTTAAGGTGGAACTCCAGAAAAGTGCAACGACTTGACTTGATATATTATAAATTTATTTTAAATTGGATTTCTTTAATTATAGACGAATTTAATTTAAAAACAAGAGCAATTTTAGAGTTTTGGCGGTTTCGGGGATGTTTTAATGAGTATGGGGCTGATAAGCAATTTTTAAGTACGAGCGATCATCAGGGATGTTTTATCAAGTTCTGGCGGCATTCGGGAATGTTTTTCACAAAAGAGTGGAATCGGAGACCAATTCGCTGCAAGTTCTGTCGTTTGGAGCAAACGTTTTTATTAAAAATACTAAACAGTTGTATAACAAAAAACACGTCATGGGCGGGGCTACCTTATAGAAATAGCTAATAGAACAATCGCATTCGGTTCTTGGCTTTATAATTCATTTGGCGCTCGTGGGCTACTAACTGATTTAAATTGATTTATGCATCAAACAATTTAATTTGAGTGCAAGCAAAACTGTCTCCCCGAAAGACTGGCACGCCAGGGCTATAGGCAATCGAGATCTGTGGTTAGGGTGGCCTAGGTTAGGTTTGAGAGCAGTTACGGGTAATGAATTTGATTAAATTATAACCTTTCCGTTTTAATTTCTCAGTGCCGTAACAGAAACAAAATTTTTAATCTGCTACGGTCCTGTTCTTCTTCAAAGAATTCTGGTATTGTGTTTTTTCGAGTGGAGATTTTCACTTACTTTTGTTAAACGGTTGGTGTTTGTATTCTCATATTCTGGAACTTTTACAGGCATCCTGATTGAACTCATGGCTCATGTAAGAAAGTAAGGCCAAATTAAAGTTAAAATTGCTGTTAGGTTTTAGAAATCTAGCCAATAATTAAAAAAAACATCTCGATAATCCTGTAATGCGCGTCACTAGTTAATTTGTTTTTAGAATTTGGGGACAAGCAAAATATCGATGTAGCCAACTTAATTATACCAAGAGAATCTCGTGAAACACATCCACTATCACGTAGCTAACCAATAACATTTTGTTATGAGTTTTCGCCCCTAATGGTTCCTGTTTGAGCCGGATACATTGTTGTGAGTTATAGGAAAAGGTAACACAAAATTAGTAAGTCATCTTGGCTTGATTAACTTGTAATTATTTTGTTATTTAAAATCTTATATTCATTTTCAAGGTTAATCATGTTTACAATTCTAATTTTACAATAAAATATCGTGAGGCGGCGTTTATATTAACTACATAATGAAAGCACTTTTCCCATCAGGCGTATGAAGTATTCCTACTATAATCTTGATAGTCATAAAATTTGAAAAGAAAATGTGATCGAGGTGGACGAGAACAGAGGCTAGTCACGAAGCTTGTTTGATTTGGAGCTCTACAGTTTAACCTGTATAATATTTTTCATTTTGGGGTTTCCGAGAGGAGAAGGCCAGAATCAAAATCTTAAGATTGATCTAAGATCGAACTGTATAATTGTCATTGTTTCTTTTCTAGTAGGAAACATTTTCAAATTGGCGTGAATGCAAAAGTCTGCTAATACGGATATTGCATCTGTTCTACACAACTGAAGTTTTATTTTGTTTTTTGAAGTTCATAGAGGTAACATAGAGGTAAAGGGGACTAGTGGCAATTAAAGACTAAATATTTAATCTGTGATAGCACAAATGTGGAAAAAGGGATAAGGTCTGAATTCCGGACAGAAACTGATTTGTTCTAATAATTAATACCGGCATTCATTTTTAAATGAAACAAAAAAACAATATTGTCAACTTAGGAGGGAGGGACTGGAACTGTTTCCTCTTATGTAAAGTTAGAATTAAAAAATTCTTTTGCTCACTGTGTATATTATCAAAGTAGCACCTGTGTGACCCCAGTTATTTACCTTAAAAAAACAAGTTTTTCTCGGCTTAAATAAACGTTTTGTGTACATTTCTCTTCTAAATAAATTATTACCTATACAACATTATTACGTGGTCATTGTTAAGGTGTTATAAAATATTTAAAATGACAGGAAGAGAAATCCTAGGTTTGAATAGCTTTTAGTGTAAGTCATTGTCATTGTTGGTTTCTCCTATTCTATTTGTTAAAATATTTTGGATTGCGAGTTGTAACAACATAATTTTGCAATATTGATTGTCGAGAATCTAATGGTCATTCTCTATGCAAATTTATTTCCTGTATTGTTTCATCATCGATGCGTTTCCTATTGAAATTTTAATAGCCCTTGGATGCTATGCAGCAGAATTAATAGACCGTTGAGAAAAAAGTGTAAAGTAATTTCATTAAGCATAAAATCGCGCCTGGCATTACTTAAGTTAATTCTAGTAATTTTGTTTTCGTCGGTAAAAGAAAAAGTTGCTTCATCATTAAATTGGTAAATATACCCATTGACACAAATTCTTAGTAGTTTATTTTGGTATTTAGTAAGCATAACCCTAAACTCATAGCTAAAAATAATGCGACAACAGGTTTCTAATTCTAAATGCAATTGAGTGCAAACAAAACGTTCTCAGTCTGTTAGTCAACTTCTTTTTATCAATGAATCATAAAATGAATCAAATATTTACACAGCGGAGCTGCTAAAACGTTATCATTTTAAATAAACAGGGAAACAATAATCGAATCACCTTATTTTTATTAATTGGTCTTACTTGGTGCTTTGCTTTCCATTGCATCCCACGGCGGCAATGTCAAACTTATAATTTCTTCTCTTTTCGCAGTTGAGGACTCGTCGAGCTCTCAATTCGGCATAACCATTATCTTTAGAAATGATATCGAAAGGTGCCTCGCCGTGATGCTTATTAACAATTCGGAAACCACAGACGGGTTCTCCAACGGCTCTTATTTCGGGTGTAACTTCTACGATTGTCTCATTTTCCTTCACCAAACCATGATATCCATTTTCTAAGTTATCAATGTCTAATCGTGGGGCTACAACGAATTGAAAAATTAGCAATACAGAATTAAATTTATTGCCTTAATAAACAAATAATCGGCAATTACATTAAATTACTGTAGGTAGACGATGTAAAAATATGCGCTTACTAAAGCGAATTTTGAAAATTAGCCAACGAATCATTTATATTCTTGGTATATTGCGAAAACGTGGTAAGGTGAATCAATAATAAAAAGAAATCAATGACCCTCGGTAATAAAATTTAAATTTCTTCATTATCATGAAAGTCCAATTAACAAGATAGATTTTAAAATCAAGGTAACTTGAAAATTTCCGTATACATAAATTATTCGTGCTTCGCGTGTCGTGCAAATCTCGAAATGTAAAAAGGAAAAAATTTAGAAAAATCGTAATATGCAAGTATGTGGATACAAATACTTGATAAAAATTGGGTCGTACAAGTAATGTTTCAAAGGAAAAAGAAAATCGAATCTCGTCGTCGTAACAAGTTCTCCCCTCTCTTGTGCCCTTGATAATTCGGAAAGAATCAAAGAAAATATATTTTTTATTTTAAAATATTCCAAAGCACACACACGAAATTGATGGACCAGTGCAGTTGCGTTCGTGAAGAAACGATAAAAGCGCATACAAAACTGCATTGGTTTACTACGACGCCATCTTTATAGGTTGTACACCTGTCCTAATAATTTTTAAATTAGCCCCAAGAATTGTAAAAATTCGAATTGCACGCCAATAAAAGTAAACAGTAATTTGTTTGTTTTGATTGCCAATTGAACTTCCGGTCATATCTCGATAGGGAAGTGTTCGATTTAGTTACAGGTGATAAAGGTGTAAATTTGCTCACCGCCGTATTCCTCCGTCGATGTTGATGAAGCCCAATACACACCGATAATAAATACACTTAATACCCTTAATATTATCATTGTTTATCAATTATTGTTTGCAAGTTTTTATCAGAAAATGCACTTGATTTTTATAACACAGGTATTTTCATAGCGATGACAACATAATGTCCTTTATGGACGGCAGCAGTAAGTTCGTCGACTCTCGATTATCGGCGGAGACAATCGACCGACAAACTACTGTCAGTTTTTTCAGCGCTTTATTTGAAGATGGCAATGATTTGCTGATTATCGTTTATTTTATTGTACTGCGACGTCAAATTTTCCCGTCTCTCTTTTCTTTTGCTCCAAACTAAATTGCAATCTAGTTCACCTAATTTTTGTTTTTGCACTTTCTTAACTTCTACCCAATGTCATAAATCAATACTTACTGGCTTATAAAAACAATAGAATTTCAAATTTACAAGAATTTCTACTGCGATGTACTTTTGTTAATATACAAGGGTGGGTTATAAAAAATTGAACGCTTAGATTATTACGATAATTTTAACAGCTTTGTCCAACCTTATCGTTTATCTGTCTACTACTGACGTGCATGAATCGATTATCGAGATTCTACCTACCGTAACTTTTGCGTTGAGTCGGCTTCCAAGACTCCTCACTTCAAGTCCTGTTGGCAGTAGGCCATTTGAAACCGAAGGGTTGTAGTTTTAAAAAAAATTAAATTACATGTTTTGGTAAACCTTGACTTGTTTAAGCAGTACCTCCCCTGCCTACTTCAATAAGGAGAAACCGTTGGGGAAATTTGGTGTAGAAGTGAAAAACAATCTTAGGAACTTTAGGAAATCAAAATTCTTAGGAATACTTAAAACTTTTGTTTTTTAACTTTTTCGAAAGATAATCTTGAGGCAATCCAAAGCAATCTTAGGACAGAAATTTTACGAAATCCGGAATTTTTTTTAGGAAATCTGAGTTAATTAAAAAATTCTAGAAAATTTTTAAAAATCTTAGAAAACATTAGGAAATCTAGCAATTTTTGGAAATTTCAGAAAATACAAGAAAATGAAGCAATTCAAGGAAATCGACTCCCAGAAGCTGAAACTAATTTCCAAAAAATGATAAGTTGATAAAAAATATAGATCATCAATAAATTGAAAGACATCTTTGTGAGTCAGTGGGTTTTGGCTAACCACTTCATTTTATGAAAGGTTTCCAAGGCAGCCTACCTCGGTGGTTTGCCATTACCCTCCGAGGGAGGACGGTTAGAATAAAGTTCTTGCTCTACTCGGGCTCGAACCAGGATTCTCTGCTTAGTAGCCAATGCACTTAAGCATTAGACTGCAACCGTCCTCAGATGATCAACATAATTTCCGAAATTTAAAATAAATTTATTGAAACATAAATATTATAAATAGTAAAACTTTTTTCTTTGAATTAAAAGAAAACCATTTTGTTTTAAAGTAAACAAATTTTTTTTAATTTAACCCATTCAGACTTAAGTGTCCACAATTGTACACATTAAATAAAGGGTCTAGGGGAATAAGCATGTAAAAGTTTCCCCCGCACGTATTAAGTCTAGATTGGCACCTATGTGACTAAAAAATCCTGCAAATATCAACCTTAAAATCGCATTTTTGTAGGAGTTACGGAAGGAGAAAGAAAAATCCAAAAAATGATTTTTCTCGAAAACGGCTGAACCGATTTTGATGAAAAAAATATGTTATGAACATCAATGAGACTATTTTAAGAAAAATTAAAAAAAAAATTCTAACAAGAAAAACGGACAGAAAATTTTTTTTGAAATTTTATTATGTTTTGGAGATACACCTCCAATTTTTTTCTAAAAAAAACCTTAAAATGTCTGCTTTAACATATATTTTTTCCAAATTTTTCGTCGAGGTAGCTCATGGCGAAAAATGATGAAAATCATGCATGCAGGCCCTTGGTTTGAGTGCATATTTTGGGATTGATTTTATTGAGAACAGGATCCTTGAAGTCTCTCCGAAAAGATACATCTATGCGCCATGAAAGTTTGCAACAAATTGTACGGAATACCTTTAAGGAAGTTGAATTCCAGTTACGGAAGTCGAAAAACTTCAATAACAAATATAATTGCTGGTGCACTGGATGGTATCCCATACCCCCCGATTTGAAAGCCCAAAAGGGTGTGTATACGTTCTGTGATTTATTTTTGTAATAAAAAATTTTCACTCTGTCAGAACAAATACATTTATACATCCTTTGTATACAATTCATACCCCCAGTTTCATAAACAAAAAGTTTTAGTGCATATATCTATGCGTCGTGAAAACTCTCACCGGGGGATCTGAAACACCCCACAAAATATAGTAAAATTCCTGGTACAGAAGTCATACGTTTAATAGCATGGCAATCATTTAAACATAATTGCTGGTGACCTGGGAGATTATTGTCATTCATTTATGACACCCACAAATCGATCAACGAGATTCTTGTACGATAATTCTAAAAATGACAAGGAAGTCATGTGGTAACTAAAAATAGTTCCTTTCTGAATAACGCCAGTGCAGATATCTCTGCAGAAACTTTTTACTTTGTCGGACTGTGTGGAAAAGAGCTACTTTCTGCATGGAAAAGATTACGAAATGAACCTAATAAAAGCAAATTAATTAAAACATTACTGCAAATATCTTAATTATTTTATATTAAAATCCCTAATTTATGTGTTCTGGGTTGACGTTCGAGACAACTGACAACGGTGATTTTAACTTTTTTGATATAAAAACTCATGGGTTATTTAAAAAGCCTTCGTGGGTCAGTGTCTGAACCACAGAACATAGGTTCGCCACTATTGATTTACACGATATATCCTCAACTCTCTTAGTATTAAATAATAATAATACTCAAAAAAATCATATCAAGAACTAAAGCTGCAATATTGAAGTGCTAGTATCGAACTGTCACAGGTAATACACAATCATTCAGTGGCTCGACAAATAATGTAGTCATATAGATGATTTCACTTGGCGATTAAAAACTACAGCATTTTTAGTTTGATTCTTGGAAACTTGTTTCGACAATGTCGTACACTCTTAAGATGAAAAGAAAATGGTGACTTCGGTAGCGACTTCAAAATTGAAGGCCAATTTTAGTTAGTTAGAACAGAGCAGCCTAAAACTTATTATTCAAGACAAAAATTTTCATGATTACAGGTAGAAGACGGATCAGTTTTGAATCGCTAGTTTCTAGACACATATTTAAGTAAGCAAAATTGTAGCAATTAAATGTTAATATTATAGGATATCAACTCGATTCTGTTCTTAATCATTTCAATGAACAGGAATTATCTCGTTAGAAATGTCGACCCTTGTGCGTCTTGAATAGGCAGCGTACTTGATGATGGTACGGAAAGAGTTTTACTGTGTACCATATCTCTACAACTCTGCATGTTCCTCTTCTGGCAATTCGTCCATACTTTAAACATTTTCCAGATAATGACAAAACTGTTAGCTCAACCTAGTTGTCTCGCAAAATGAGAGTTTACATCTGTATTCTACAAGAAAACTGTTATTATTTCATTGATAATCTAAATATCTAATCCTCTTCTTGAAATTTGAAGATATCTCAATAACAAAATAGGCCGACAGTTAATAAGTGAGGTTATGTCGAGGTAATTTTTCAGTAGTATTAAAAACAACCGCAGAGTGACGCAAAAACTTTGTAACGCGCCAGTCAAACTTCAAAATTATTTGTCAAGTTACACAAATTGTGAGTTAAATTTTACAGTTCTAATATTAATCACTTTAGTAAATTTATTTTTAAAATGGAAAGTGAATCGAACAGATATCCGCTTGATATAGGTAAGTACGTTTAAAAATAAAAATATTTGACCAAAACAGGTTGTTAACGATTAGATTTTTATCAAAATTTTATTACAGCATCTAATGAAGAATCATTGCCGGAATCTGCAAGTACATCCCAACGCGAGAAAAGATTAAAGAGAAAACGCCAACTTAATGAGCAGAACAGCGAAGAAATGGTAACGAAGAAGAAAGGCGAAGTTCAAATAACCGAAGAAGATGATGAACTTCGATGCAGTATTTGTAAGGAATTATTTATAACGGCAGTAACTCTTACATGTTCACATACTTTTTGTAAATACTGCATCAATGTCTGGCGTAGGAATAGAAATGATTGTCCTATTTGTAGAACTCAAATTATTGATAGGGTCTCACCGACTTTGATCATAGACAATTTGATTTTAAAGATAATCGGTAAATGTAGCAATGAGGTTAAAGAACGTCGTATTAAAATTATAGAAGAGAGAACTGCAGCGATCGCTGCTCGTGAAAGGCAGATAATCGTATATTCAAATGAAGGGTCACCTCTCTTGATTCATAATTTGAGGGATTTCATTCGGCATGTAATACGTCAAAGAAACCTAATAGTACGTCAACGAAACCTAATAGTACGTCGGTCCAGAACTAGGCGATAACTGTACGGTTATTGCTATAATTATTTGTAAGCTGTAATTTATTTTATAAAATAACTTCTAGAAAACAGTCAAGATTTAAAATTCTGACCTTGTTTAATATTATGTCACTCATTAAAATGTTAGTTCCAGTTAATTGTTATTTTTTAGGGTACGTTAAAAACCCTCGTTCTGATTTAATTAAATAAAACAATAGAAAACATTTAACAATTTATTATTTTGAAACAACATGCATTTCCTATAAGTATAACATTCTGGTATGTAGTACGATTATATTTTAAGTTGTTTTTTTAAAATTGAAATATACCAACGGTCCTTCAATAAGAAAAGGATCGTCAGTCGGGTAGCCTTAAATGTGGCACATAAGTACATTAATATAGGCAGTGTTAATATAATTACATTGTATCATTTAAACAATGGAACTATTCTTAATACGTACAATTCTAAACATTACACGTCACCATTGTAGTTGTAGGCACACCTTTTCCATAATACAAATAATAATTCTTCCCTTGGGAAGAAGTTGGATGAAACTTTCTATTATAACTCTCGTAAGTTTGAAAAAATTCGATTATAACTTGGATTAGTAGGCTGAAAAGGGTTTTCTATTGAAACTACCTTTAATCCGAGAGAAAACCAGGTTAAAAATTATGAGACGCAAATAAATTAATACGAAACATTTGTATCCATCTTTTATCTGTTTGAAATTATAAAAAAGTGATGGTTATGAAAACAGAAATGAGAGATAGTGGCAAGATTGGTGAAACTATTTTTTTTTCGTATTAAAGCTAATTCTTCGACTATGAATCTGAAGTTTATTTTGGAAAGCTGCTGAATTTTTCCAAAAACGCCGCATAATAAGAACGCCTAGGAATACAAGCTTCTTTGGGTTATCTAAAGAAACACCAGTAAGCAGTTACGGACTTGAAAAATTACTGCCAGAAGGTATTTTCTTTATAATTATTGAAAATCTGAAAGAATCCTAAGCATGCACATGTCTATAAAAAAGGCACCCGCACCCTTAATGCTAAATCTGAAATCAAGAAAAAGCTATCACGGTAATCTTACCTCCTGGCACTAATACTGATCCGCCACTGCCAACCGGCACTCCAAAACTTTTTCCAGAAAACTCCGTAACAATTTAAAAGAGAAGGTTTCAAAAAGCAGGGTTTTTGTAGTTTCGAATATGCGCAGACCATTTTTAACACCAAATTATGAAAAATCCGCCACACTAATGTCGCGTGCGCAGTTTCAACATTTAAACTTAAAAAAATTTCTTCACACAAAAACCCTAAAAATCCAAAGGCTAATTCCCACCCTTCGATTTACGCCTAGTCTCTTGAACAGCGGCGACCAAACTTTTCACAGCTTCTTCGTGACCTTCAAAACTATCTGCTTTCCTTAGCGGCATCGGAGCCGGAGCAGATAACTTGGGGCACATGTGGTGGCGCCTTTTCGGAGGAAATGTTTCCCAGCTTCGCTGCTTTTGTGCCATCGACATATTTTTGCTTCTTCTGTTAACGACAACTATTAGAGTTTTATCGGGTCCATCAAAACTGGAACGGCGACTATTCACGGAACCAGTGGAAATGGAATCTGCCGAATCGTGGCGCGAATAAAAAACGTTGTCTTCGCCGTCGCTGTAAGGATAAACTTTTGGTTTACGTTGTTTTTGCGACATTCGTGTTTTGTTTTTGCATTTTGGACTACTAGGACTGGAACGCGTTTCTTTGTGCACCAAAGCTTTGACGTTTTGGCTGGCATTTTCGGATATGTGTTGATATTCGGATTCGGAACGCGCCTTGCGAGCTTCGACTGGAATTTTCGAACAAGTGTTAATTTTGTCGCAACTTTTTCCCATTTTCTTGTGCATCATGCGTGTTTTAGGTTTTCCGAACGTATCCAAATTAGGTTTGTTTAATTTCATATCGTCCCGTATGGGCTTCCAGTCGCTATCGCCTTCTAATTTTGAATGAATGTTTACGGGTGTTTGAGCCGACTGCCGCCGACAGACGATGTCGTGAATTTTTTCGCGTATTTGTGATTCGAATTTGTCTATCGCCGATTGATTTCCCAGATTTGAAGCTTGCATATATGGCGACTGAAAGAGAATACATTGAAAGTAACTTAAATCGGTGATTCTCAACCTTTTGTAGCTGGAGGACCTCTTATCTACATTCTAAGACCTATCCTCGTTTGAATATTTTTTTCAAACTCCTAGAAATCCACGAACTACAGGCTGAGAACCATCGATGGTGGATAATTTTACTTACAGCGGTTCCAAAATCTTTCTTTACTTTTTGAGGCGTCATAGCTGGCGTTTTGTGAGATGTCAGCATGGGTTTCTCAGATTGCCCAGCCGACTTGCTGCGTTCGCGTTCTTGCACGTTTGGCCTAACTTTTTCCAGGAGTTGTGTTAAAACCCGACTTCTGGATCTGGGTAATTTATTTAACTGCATATTGGAGGATTGCAGTAGTCCCACATTTTCAAGCAAATTTTGTAGCTGCTGAGCCTGCTCGTTTAATTTGTCGTTTACGGACTGCATGGAAGTTTGGCTAGCTGGAGTTAAATTTTTGACGTACGGTTCGAGTTGGGAAGTGACGTTTCTTAAATGCTTCAGTTCGTTACGTAAAGTCATGACGTCGGCGCGTTGACAACCAAAAACTTCTTGTTCCATCCGTAATCGGCACAACTGTTCCTCCCATGACACCTCAAATATCGCAGCCATTTTCTCGAGCTGCTTTTGTTGAATTTCCAATTGTTGATCCAAGACTAAGCAATCACGCGAGAGACCCTCGTAGCGTGATGTGAGCGGCGGATTTTGTGCTTTACGCAAAGCTAAAATGTCTTTGTGCAATTCGCCCACACGTTCTTTCACGACGATAAATTGTTGATTCAGCTCACGAATTTGCGATTCAAACGAGCGGCAGTGAACCGAAAACGATCCTTCGCTGTCTAAAAGTTTACTTTTTAGGACGTTTTGTTGCCGTTTGGTCGGCGGTGGCGCTATATCGTAAACTTGAGATGCTGCAAGTTCGGCCATGTGCTGATTGACTGCAGCTTTGCCGACCCACGGTTCTAAACATTGAGCAAATTCGCTCCGATAATTTGTTTTAATTGATGAAGATTGCAACGACCTAAGTCAAAAAAAATCTGTAAAAATATTATAATCTAGGTAAATGTCGTTAGCACTTCAGTTGAATTTTTGAAACAATGAAATAATTGGTGTTCAAGCATTTATAGCTTTTATTTCAATTTTGGGGTATTATTCGTTGGTATTACACAAATTATTTAAGTTTATTGGCAATCTCTGGTATGCCTTGAAAATCATTGAAATTTTTTCGAGATATTTACCATTTGTTTGAGTCTCAAGTGCCACAGAGTTATTTGAGAAAAAGATAATTGCAATTTTCAAATTTTAACAGTTTGATACTAACCTGACTCAAAAGTTCAACTTAATTATTTATTATATAAAGTGTGCCAGCGACAACATAAAGGGCTAAATATTTCAAAAATTTTGTGTACACTTTATAGATTATTTCTGAAATTCTGTGAAAATCACTGGGAGTCCTAGTCTAGTGTACAAAATGTTTTAAATATTTACCCCTTGACATGAAGTATTTCTTACCTAACAGGTTGACTGAGCTGTCCCACAGACGATAAACGTTCAATTAATGATGGACAAAGCTCCAAAAATTGGTATTTATTTGCGGCAGATGTAAAAGTGGTACACAAAATTAAGTGTAACTGTAAAACTGGCATTACGGTACCTAAAACGTTACATGTTACCGGATGATCAAATAAGAACGTCAACCCAATTTTATACCTAGAAGTAATAATTGACTCCGATAAATTCTTTCTTTACTTTCATATTGTCTTTGAACTTCCATGATCATGGTAGCATGAGTTTTCGAGATAGCCTCTTGCATTCCTTGACAAAACGAGTTGATGGTGTGCTTTTCTGAATCCATGTTACGACGCAATTCGTCCATCAGACCTTTCAGCGCAATGATGCCGTCGCGAACTGAACTTTGTAAATCCATGATTGCGTTCTGACCACGCTCCAAACGCTTGGCCGCTTGAGAATAAGCAGATTCGATGTCGAGACATTGTCCACGTAATTCGTTTGGTGTGTCACGGAAACAATTAACACACAACATGGCATGTTGGAGGGGTGAGTACATAATGTACTGTTCTCCATGTTGCGGACACTAAAATTTGAAATGTAAACTTCACCTTGCAATAGTTTAATCAACTAACTCGTTTAGGTTCCTTTGTGCATTTTGACATGTGAACAATGTCGTGCTGCGAAAACATTTTGGCTCGGTGCGTGTTGTCCCGACAGTGGAAACATAGCGATTGACCTGTTTAATTAAAATGATAAATCTATTCCTATTTAATTGATAGTGATCAGTAGAGTACGGACTTCTAGCAAAACGTAACCCGATATTTGGTATGCGGCATACAATTTATGCATAAACAAAAGATATTATACATTATATGCCACATACTAAATATCGGGTTACGTTTTGCTAGAAGTCCGTACTCTAGTGATCAGTCTACAACTTTTCATGCTAAATTCTATTAATGTAAAAAAATTAATAAATAAAAATTAAACAAAACAAACCTAAAGAAACAAAAGAAAAAACGTCAAAATGAGAGATAGTAAGGCTGTTCACCACAAGTGTTGCAGTAAAACATGTTAGATCGATCGCGTTTGTCGCAGTTAGAACAGGGAGGATTTTCGCTGTTGGCAATCTCTATAAGTTGTCTCATCAAGGTATCGGGTGGAGGAACGGACGTGCCATCCTTCAGTATGGTATGTTGACTAAAAATAACGAAATTGAGACATAAAATAAAAATAAAACATAAAAAGCTGCTCGTACCCACACAACGGACATGTTAATCTACGATCATGCTCTCTACCCTTAAGGCAACGAGTACAAAATGTATGATAGCACCCCAAAATGCACGGTTCTGTAAAATAATCGTGACAAATTGGACACAGCAGCGGATTTTTCGAAAAGTCCAAGTTTACTTGAGAACCTGGCGGCTCCATTTCCACGGCACAACTGCTGAAATAATTTTTTTTATTAATCCGAGTGTTTGAAATTGGTGAAAACTTGCCTTGCAAAGTAAATAATTACGAAAATTTAAGGAATATCACCAATGTAAATTAGAACATTGAGAATCAGGAAACACAACAATTGTCATCCCCACCCAATACAAATGCGCAGGCGGTACGTTTGACCTAATTTTTTGAATTCATTTTTTAATCCAATTGATACAATTTGAATTTGATTCCGATCACAAATCTACACTAGTAACCCAAAAAAAAATTTTTTTCGAAATGTCTAATCTGCAGGTAAAGACAGCAGCGCACCGATTGATTTCAATTCCAATTATTACTAATAATAAAATTAATATTAATTTAAATTTTGACTCGCTCTGTACATTTATTCAAGATTTGAATTTCTTTAAAATTTCGAACGTTCAATGATAAAACAAAACGAAATAAACTTTTTTCGGATTCAATTCAAAATCATTTATTAAAGTGGCACTTTACCACATAGAAAAGTCACTTTACTATATAGTAATGTCACTGTCAATAAACAACCTACACAAGTACCTACTATGAAATATTTTGAATTAGCAATAACTCAAAAACGGCACTAGATATTGCACAAAATCCGAAAAAATAGTATAAACAAACCTTGTAAGTAAAGCATTTTTACTAAACTCATTAGCTTTTAAGTTACTCGCTCGCTGCGCTCGCTCGTACTCAAAGGCTAAATTCGTTTAGTAAAACTTTGCTTTACTAAACTTGTTGTTTAATATACTATTAAAATGTAATTTTGTTTTATCTGAAATTTTGAATAATGCGAAATTAATCAAAACAAACTATTTTAATTCTAACCTTAAATTTTGACAAGCCAGAACCAATCGATTTTCTTAGCCTGCCGGTTTACTTATATTATTGGTACACAATAATCATTTTTATTAGTTGTTAATTGCAGCAATTCATCTTTTGTATGAAAACTTGTAAGTTTTATTCGTTTTACCCCGTTTTAACCGAAAGATAACCTCAAACTTGAAATTTGTTGTTATTGTGACAAATTTCCAAGGTAACGTCATCTTTACAACAATTCAATATGATACAAGTAAATACTAATAATAAAAGCAAAGCTGATGATATTTTAGATGGTTTTCAAGTGTAAGTTTGTGAATAATTGTGAATGTAAAGCAGGTTAGTGATAATCGATTACTTTCAGAAATTGGATTTGTTTGCGAGATGTCGATGGTGGAAAAGTGTTTTGGCAAGGTTCGGACGATTTAACACTCCCCAATATTGAGCACGAAGCTCGCGTTCCTAAAAGTATTCTTAAATGTCGAGCACTAACGAGAGAAGTCAATTTCAGTTCGAAAGAAGCCATGGAAAAGTTTCGTTTGGAACAGGTGAACGATTGTTACCAAGACTTTTTGACGATGCTGATTAACTATTTTTATTTTAGAAAGTATTATTTAAAGGACGCGTACTTGAAGAGTGGTACTTTGATTTTGGCTTCGTAATGCCCGAAAGCACCAACACTTGGGAATCGATAATGGAGGCTGCTCCAGAATCTCAAATGATGCCGGCCTCGGTTTTGAAGTAAGTTCTAGGAAGTTTAAATTTTAAATGCTAATTTTGCTTGTTTTTTCAGCGGCAATGTTGTTATTGAAACGAAATTTTTTGACGATAAGTTGCTAATATCTACATCGAGAGTACGCCTTTTTTATATTTAAATTAATTAGTTAAAATAGTGATAGTACCCACAGTTATTATTGTAAGTTTAGTTTTTTATTTAATATTTTAATAAATTTTAAAGTTATATTAGCTAGGCATTCTTATTTAGCCTAGTACACAATTACATTTTTTGGAAAGAATCCAGCAAGGGAAACTACCTCTGACGACCAGGAAAAGTAAAGATTTTACCGGTAATAAGTTAGTTTGTCTACCACTGACGGGCGTGAGTGGATTGAGGAGATTTTTACCACCGATCACTCACACGATTAACAATGAGATTATGTTTGTAAATTTTTCACTTATCAAAATATTGTTGTTGATCAAAAATTTATACTTTATTCAAAATTATTTAAAGAAAATGACCGGATTACAAAAAAAATTACAAGGTCCGGTCTTTAAGAGTAAGTAGCTATGCTCATAGTAATATTTCAGGAGGAAGCAAAACTTAAAATAATTTAAGGTATTCCTTCGGTAAGTCAGTGATTTGTATTTTCCGATCCACGTGACGTCACGCTAATTCATATCGCCGCTCAAGGGTGGACACGAAGAGAGAAAACGGAGGAACTTGTTGCGCCGTAATATCAATTTTAGGTTTCACCTGGGACTTGGGGTGTCTCCAACTTTTCATGAAAATAAAAATTATAAATTCTCTTATCTGCTTCCAAAAGTGTGGAACGATTTCGAGGTTACAAAAAAGATTTGGATCCACTGACGCGCATAAATGGTTTAACGAGATTTCTGCTACCATGATCTATGATTTTTGATTTGAACAATCTTCAGGGATAGTTTTACCAAGTACGTTGAGTCAGAGATTGCCTGTCTCTCCAGATCCGTGATACAGGTCTGGAATACCTGAACAGGTCAGGGAATTTAAAATTATACAAATTTTGTTAAGACATTTTTAAGTAAAAGTCTGGGAAATTACGAGTTTGGATTAGCGGAAATTTCTTAAAACTTCAGAAAATTATGTGTTTCCTTTCCGTAAATTATTGTTACTTAAAGTAACAGTTTCTAAACTTTATCGAAGTTTGAAAAGTCAGGGAAAATCTTCAACTTTAGTCATGGAAAACCTGGAAAAGTCAGGAAAATTATTTTACAAAATGAGTGAGAACTCTGTTTATGTTCGTTCGGAGAACAAATTATTTTTATTAATTTTGTAATTTATCGCCCTAGAGCGTAAAAATATAATTTTCGTTCTAGGGCGAAAAAGTGATGCCCACTCAGACTAATTTTTTTTTTGATTAATTGATTTTTGATTGGGTGTAAAAATATACTTTTTGTTTTGGGAGATTCTTGGGAGCCCTTTTGGCCGGGGGCCCGCGTACGTCGCACCCACCGCACCCCGGTAGTTCACCCACCGCACCCAGGTAGTTCCGCCACTGCCCTTACCCCAGTATTCGCTCTTAATTCCAAACGCTGAAATTAAAATTTTATAAATGAAAACAATTTATTTTTCATTAACACAAACCGTTTTACGGGCTTGGAAAGGAGCTAGTTAATGACGCGCATAACGAATTAATGAGATTCTCTACGTTAGCTTTATATAATTCATACTCCAATAACGACTTCTGATAATCGGTACTTGCAAAAAGTTTTGATGTTGGAAAACACATTAATATTCCTCTCGAATTATGAAAATTAAAATGAATTATTGATAGGCAAAGAAGGAAGGCCAGAATTTTAATTTTGCCAAACTTGGAGAAAGCTTCATCTGTTAAAAAATTATGTATTAGAATTAAATAGTTTTTTTACGCTCTTCATTTCTGTTTTCAAAACGTTTCAGACAGATAAACAGGGTAAATTATAATCTTTAAAAATATAAAATTATGAAAAGTGTAAACGCCGAGATTCAAAATTAAATCGAGCTGTCAAAATTAAAACAAAAGTGTTGATTTTGTTTCTAACACAAATAATTTGAAATGTGACATCTAAGAACGAGAGGGAAATTTAAATGTTTTTCAGAACCGAAATAAAATCTAATAGAATTTTTTTGGTTAATTTATTATAGTTAATCCTTTTAAGATGCGCTCTCTTGAATGGTAGAGAAAGGAATGATATAATACCGGATATTGGACACGAACGCATGAGCATGCGCATCGTTCATTTCCGATATGAAATCGATTATATTTTAAAGGTACATCAAGTAAATTTAATCAAAACCATTCATGTTCCGTTTTCGCGTAATATAAAGTCTTATCAGCTTAAATAATTACAAAAACTAATGTGTCTGTGTTAATTCTTCCGATTATTTTATTCGCACCACACCCTGAAATAGAAAATTATGGCTTCTTGTCCTGGTGAGGATTAAAAAGTACAATTTAGTTTAAAATCGATTAATATTTTTTTAATTATAGAAAATGATTATAAAGCTAAATTAATAGCGGCTGTGAAAAAAGAAGTAAAGCAGGTGATGGAAGAATCGGTAACGAAAAAATTTGTGCACGAAGAATCTGGATCTGTCACGTCTCTGTGCGGGGCCGTCGAAGCTTGCTTATCTCAAGGTTAACTTTTTTTAAAACTAATTTGCTTCTAATTCTTCTTCTAATTTGTAGGACTGCGTAGACGAGCATTGGGATTATTTAAAACGTCGTCCACGACGGCGCTTTTGCATAAAATAGCAAAGCACAGTCAGGAAGCAGCTTCAATTTCCTCCAAAGTGCTGGACTTGGAAAACATAGATCCCAACAGGAGATCTTCCAGCAGCAGCGACAGTACCACTAAACCTGTGCTAAAGAAGAATATGTCTTTGCAAAACAATGTGAATTCGCTGCCCAAGTATTTGTGGATAAGACTGGCTCTATTCGAAAAACATCTGGCTAAAATAATTGATTATTTGGTTGCTAACGCTAACAAATACTACGATAAGGATGCTTTAGTTAGCGATCCAGATTATGGAAGCATCTTGAGTTCGTTATTGGTCGGACCTTGTGCGTTAGACTATTCCAGAACCAAAACCGCCGACCACTTTTGGACAGATCCGCCAGCAGACGAATTGGTAAGCAATCGCATCCGACAATCAAACAATCTTTATGTGTCTTCTTCTCTTTAGGTCCAACGTCATAGGATATCAAGTAGCCATTCGACTCCTCCAGCTATGCGTAAACCTGCTCCAAATTTTCGTAGATCTTTAAAGGCCAGTTCGGAGGAATCGACTAACCGTTCCACCACGCAAAACATTGCAAAGGATTACGTGGAAAGTTTGCATCAAAATACGCGCAGCACTTTAATCTTTGGAAGAAATAACGTTTTAGTTTTACCTCCCAAAAGCGATCAGACCGAGCCGATACCGGGTTATCTCGGTCTGCACCAAGAGCCTACTTGTTTGTCCATTAAGTGGACTCCGAACTACTTGATGAAGGTGCGAAACGAAGAAGATATAGGAATTTTTTGGGAGGATGCTTTACAAGTGGTATTAGACGAAATTGTTTATGTTCACTGTCATCAAGACGTCGAAACTGGAGAAACTGTGATACTAGTAGGTAAAGATGGAGTACAAAGACCGCCCATGCACTTTCCTAAAGGTTAGCTGTTTGTTACAATAAAGTGGGATTCAAATTAAAATCCTTTTAGCAGGTGACATGGTCGAGTTTTTAAGATGTCTGGAAACTGGACTTCTACCACACGGCCGGTTGGATCCTCCGATATGGTCGCGCGATCCAGAAAGCCCAAAATCCACCGCAGACAAACGCAGACGCAGACATCATCTACCTTCGTTGATAGAAGACGAACCAAAAGATTTCGTGTTTAGAATAATCGATAACGGCATCCATAAAGAAATTTGTAAGCTTCATCCAATTGAAATTTTGTAAACTAACTCTTGGTTTTCAGTAAAACGACACGAGTTAATGGAAAGACCTAATTATGTGCCAAACAAGGTGAGGTCCCAACTTGCCAGCTCGAGTACCAGTTCGGAAAGTTCGAGTAAAAGTTTCAGCATAGACCAGAACGGTGTGGAAGGGCTCTCGAATGTTTGTATAAAAGCTGTGTGCGATTCCATGAAACGCCAAATCATCTCGAGAGCGTTTTACGGTTGGCTTGCTTACTGTCGACACTTATCCACCGTGAGGAAGCATTTAATTGATTTGGTTCATAATGAAATTTTACCAGATATAAACGGCAATGTGGGATTATCGGAAGAAAAGTGGAACGAGTTGGTGGTCGACGGAGTTGTAGCCGACGCCAACGAAGTGTACAAATTGGCATATTTTGGCGGAGTCGCACACGAATTGAGGAAAATCGTCTGGCCATATCTTTTGGGCCATTTTAAGTTTGGAAGTACTGTCGAAGATAGAGAACAGCTGTCGGAAGAAACTAAGCAATCGTATGAAAATACAATGTCCGAGTGGTTGGCGGTGGAAGCGATCGTGCGGCAGAAAGACAAGGAAACTCAGGCTAAAGCTATTGCAAAATTGAGCAGCGAAAGTGTGAGCGGTGAAAATGTTCCTCCTCAAATGCAACGCGATTTAAGTAACGATGTATGTGGTTTAATTTTGTGATTCTTTTAATAAATTGATTTTTTAAAGGTGTTCGAAGATATAAGCGATTATGACTACGAATCAAACGAAGACGATGCCAGTGGTGACAACAAAACGAAAAAAGCGTTAAAAACGAAACAAAATACGGTAGTGTATGAAGGTAGCGACGAAGAGAATGACGGAGAAGCCAAAAAGGACAATGACTGTGTTGAAATGGAAGAGAATAAGAAAATCCTGGATGATGATACGTCTAAGGAAGATAATGCTACAGAAAGCAAAGAAAATGACGACCAAGTTGAACCAGTGCCAATGGAAGAAACTATGGACGAAGATGACGAATTACACAAAGAAGAATGCGAAAAAGAACTGAAGCAGTTTATCGGGAATGTGATTGTAACGAATCCGAGTGTCGATATGCCTAATTCATTCATCGAGGGCCATTACAAAAATATCTTGAATGCCGTAGAAGAAGAGAGAGGGTCATCTTTAGACACTTTGGACTGCATGGACACCCATGGTTTAGTCTCACCTGCCCGAAGCAATTGCGTTTCACCTGCTAGTTCCAATGGGGGAGTTTATTCGGTGAGTAATTATTTAAATTTTGCACAAAAATCAATTTTCACCTATTAGCCAACTGCTAACTAAAAAAAAACTGGAATTAAACAAAACCAAAAACAATTGTATAAACAATTGAATAGATCTTTTGTTTTGTTTATTAATTAATAAAACAAAAACAAAAGCTATATTAAATTCAAGACTTTTGTTTTATTTTGTTTTTGTTTTATTAATTACACTGAAAGAATTGTGAGTTATGATGCCGTTATTTAATAATATAACTAGCAAGCTATTTTGAAATTTTACTATTATTTTCGGGATAAATTATTTATACTTATACCGGGATAAAAGCAGATTTATCAATGTTATTTTATAAGTTCGCATTTTCTACTTTTGTTAGATTACGTTGCTCGGAAAATTGATGTATTTGGGAAATTGAATAAAAATTTCCTATTGTACGCAGGCTAGGTCCAAGATTCGGGTTTCCAAAAATGAATACTTTTATTAATTTTAGTTCGATCACGTTGACGTTGTATGAAAAGTTGGAAAAAAATTTTCCTGACGACGGCACGAAGTACAGGAAGGATTTGCATAATTATAATTTCTCGACTTTTTAAGTTTTTTCTTATTAAATCTCTCGCAAATTTTAAAGTTCGAAGAAGCTTTGAATTAAGATTGAAGCTTAAGGATTATTCCAGATCGAATAAAAAATAAAACACGAGAATATTATAAGAAATGTATTATTGTTATATAAAAGTAGTTTACGTGAGCAGTGTAGAAAGTAAGTCATTATCTAACGGGCTTGATACTTGCAAACGCAATAAAAGGTGATAGCTATTTCAATTAACGAATTCAACAAACGACAGCTCCTTTAATTAAATAACTAAACGCACACCGGTT
This sequence comes from Cantharis flavilabris, assembly GCA_949152465.1. Taxonomy (NCBI): domain Eukaryota; kingdom Metazoa; phylum Arthropoda; class Insecta; order Coleoptera; family Cantharidae; genus Cantharis; species Cantharis flavilabris. Next base: position 9,691,085 of record OX424438.1, read on the forward strand.
TAGAAAGTAAACCACTTTCTGCACTAGTGTTCGGAACTGATCTATTACCTAACAGAAGTACATAAATATTATTTTCTGTACTTTGTAAAATTTTTGAGATTATTTACAGTTAGCTCTTAGGTACTCGAAAATTACGTATCTAGTAAGATGAGATCTTTGAGACATCCCTGAAGCCTATAAAAATGAACTCGAAAACCTGAATCCAGAGGGAAGAGACAACTGCACCCTTTGTTTCCCATGTGAACGCCTATGTGTACTTGTACATTATAATTAACTCATAAAGATAAAAATGACCCAGGGACAAGAGATGCACATATTAATTTGTTATTTTCTTCTGCAAATAATTCTTTTGGTTATTAGTGCAACAAAATAAAAACAAACATAAATTAATAGATAAAAATAAATTTAAAATTAAACAAATGTTGCCATGAACGTTATACAATATCCTACACGTTTCTAAAAGTATTTTAAAAAATGCTTTCAATAATAGATTTTTTTATTAGATAATATCAAGTAACTGCATTTTCCAATTTTCAAATTTTTAATTCAGATTTTAACTACACTAGATTTCATATAGAGTTTACTAATACTTTTGGCGCATTTTTTGTTCAATTGTTACATAATTTACATTAGAAAAACATGTTGGTATCCTCTCTTTTTAGATCACAAATTTTTTGACGTCAGTTTAAATAATGTACATCTGTACAACTTTTAGGCAACATATAGTGATTAAAAATTAAGCAAACGTGACTAGAATCGAATTCCTTTGTAGTAAAAGGGATCAAGTTGGATTTTTAAAATCTCATCTTGGCCACCAATGCAATAAAAAATGACCGAGGAGTAGACAGCGGCGATTGTAATCCCACCGCTGCCACCACATATAGGAATGGGAGTTGAGTGGAATTCTTGAAATCTCTTGAAATTTTGGACGAGATTGCATTGTTTTACAAGAAGGCAGTTTATATTTAGAAAAAAAAATTTTTTTTGAGATAAATATAAATCTTAAAGAATTGCAAATTTTAACGTATCTTTTGAGCTACATTCTTACAGTAAGACTTTACAAGGAAACTTTTCCCAAAATGATAGCATCTAGGTGTATTTAGCAACTACACTTAAATTTAGTAAACTGCAATAAATCTTAGCAAGAGATTATCAAAGTTTTAAAGTTTTATTCACTCTCTTTCAACTTGAGCGATAAAGCGGAATTAACATATTTTGACTGCATCCATTATTCAGTATTCACTTTGGAAAGAAACAATTGAGTTTTCGCTGACGGGCTTTTATGTGCTATCTCTGTAAGCTCATAAAACTTTGTAGGAAATCTCAGTTGTTATATTGCCGATAAAACAGTATGTAAACATTTCGTACTGAATAAATGCTACGCAAAAAGTAACTGATTGACAAATATCTAAAAAAACGTTTCCGAAATTTCAAAGAGCTTTCATTAATAATAATGTTTTCCAAGATAATGTGTGGGGTTGTCCCTAACAGGGTTTGATTTGTGTAATCAATATATTTGTTTTTCGTACCATTATAATAATATATTGATTTACACGCTAAGCTTTTTATCGAAGAATATAAAAATACTTAATTGATATATTTAAATAACAGCTATCTACGCAACCAAGGCGAAAAGCAAAATGAACTAGAATGTAAAAGTCAATTTTTGCATACCCAGTTTAAAGGTTGAAAGATTTTTTTATTTTTTTTTTAGTATATTTATAATGTAATAATGATATTACAAATATTTATTTTAATTTGAAGCCAAAAAAGGAATAACATTGTTTGTACTGCGTCAAACTTATTATTCTTTGCTTTAAACAAATAATATTGATTGTTAAACCTTAATTAACTAAATTCAATTACAAAAATAAAACAAAAATTAAAAAAGTGAAACGACCGAAGTTTTATACATTTTTTTTTCTAGTTTAAAAACTAAAAAGTATGTGTCAATTTGCACGAAATATCCTTATGAAAAGGATTTTAAAAAAGAATTTGTTTTATTTTTTATAATTATTATTTCATTAGAAACAATGTAGAACTCTGATGACCTCAGTTCTTAGGTTTCTATATTCTTCTGTTTTAACTTAAAAAATATAAATTAGAATATCTAATACAGAAAAATTTCAAATAAAGCCGGCGATACATTAAAGTTAAGCAGATAATTCATATTTTGTAAGTTAGCAATACAGTAGAACCCCTCTATAACAAAAGCTCAAGGGACCAGCCTACTTACTCGTTATAAGCAGATTTTCATTATTATAAACAGTCAGTTTCGCATGTAAACAAAAGTCAAGGGACCAAACTTTTACTCGTTATAGCCGATTTTTCGTTATAATCGGACTCGTTATAGAGAGGGGTTCTACTGTATTATTTTAATCTATATGAAAAATAGATCTCGATAATTAATGTTAGATTTATGAATGAGAATTTTAAAAATGCGGACAAACTGACGGACACAGTACCAGAACATATTAAGGCTTCTTACTGTATTTCGTATAGAAGTCTAAAGCTAGGTTTAAATACGCAGATGTATAAGGAGCTTGGATCTATTTCCAGACTTGGAATGATTCGACTCTCTTTTTCGAGTGTCATACACTATGCAGTGCGTAGGAATCACTTGGCTGAAGCCAAGATGACGTACTAGGGAATTTAATTAATGGGGTGTTTTCCCTTTCACCATAGCCTACTTTAGATCATAGCAGTTTATTCGACACTACCAAGATTTGAACCGCGGTTGTCCGTTTCCCAGTCGGCCGGTGTAGGCTTTACGCCATACTACTAGTTAGCATCCAATTAGAACTATAATTATTAGAGTTCAGCAGAATTCTTTAAAGTATCTTGGATATAACTGGAAATTTATGAAAATTTCCGCAAGATATTAGAAAAATCACTTGTATTTGCTAGAAATTTGTTGAAAATCCTTAACAACATTTCAAAATTTACGGAAATCTTAACTTGCACTTGTTTGGAATTTTCTTAGAAATTAATGTTGTTTTTTTTTTAGAAAACCTTAGTATTTGTTTGAAATTCTTAGAATTCTTTGAAATTTGTGTGTCGGAAACAAACAAAATTTTTGTGAACCAGATTTCTTTTTATGAACTTTCCTTGGATTTTTTTAGATTTTCCCGGGTTTCCTCAAGTTTACTTGAATTTTTTCGTGGAAAATCTTAAGATTTATTTGAGAAAAAGTTGAAAAAGTAAAAAAAAAAACCTATAAGATTTCCTGTTTTCTTAAAATTTCATTGGATTTCCCTGAGATTTTCTCAAGAATTTCTTTCGAAAAAGTTCAAAAAGTAAAAAAAAGAATTTCTAAGATTTCCTGATTTCTTAAAATTTCCTATGATTTTCTCGAATTTTCTAAATTATCTAAAATCTAAGATGTTTATGCATTTCTTAAGATTTACTTTCTAAGAATAGGTAGAAAAAGAGAATTTCTAAGTTTTCTTGATTTCCTAAAATTTGCAATGATTTCCTTGGATTTCCTCCAGATTCCCTTTACAAAAAGTTCAAAAAGTGAAAAGAAGAGAATTCTAAGATGTTTAAAGATTTCTTAAGATTTCCTATGATTTTTCTAGGAAAAGGTACAAAAGGGAATTTCTAAGATTTCCTGATTTACTAACATTTCATAAAATTGAGATCTTGAGATTTCCTAAGATTTCCTTGAATTCTCTAACTAACTCAAATTTTCTTCCAATAACTTTCACGATATTCTAAGATATTTGTGAATTCTTAAGATTTCCTAGGATTTCCTCAAGATTTTCTTTCGTAATTGTTGAAAAAGTAAAAAAAAAGAAATTCCCAAGTTTTCTGATTTCTTAAAATTTCATTGAATTTCCCGAGATATTCTGGATTTTCTAAAATTTCCTATGATTTCCTCAAGATTTCCTTTCGAAAAAGTTCAAAAAGTAAAAAAAAAGTGTATTTCAAAGATTTCCTGATTTCCTAAAATTTCATTAAATTTTTTGAGATTTTCAATGATTTTCTAAAATTTTTTTTAGGAAAAGGTACCAAAAGAGAATTTCTAAGATTTCCCGATTTACTAAATATCTTAAGATTTCTTAAGATTTTCTTGAATTTTCTAACTACCTCAGATTTCCTATTTCCTATAATTTCCTTAAATTTCCTAGATTTTCTAGGATATTTAAAATTGATTTTTAAGATTTCATTGGATTTCTTCAAGATTTTCTTTCGAAAAAGTAGAAAAAGTAAAAAAAAATTCCTGAGATTTTCTAATTTCTTAAAATTTCATTGGATTGCCTGAGATTTTCTAAAATTTTGTAAGATTTCTATTAGATTTCCTTTTGAAAAGTTGAAAAAGTAAAAAAAAAGAATTTCTAAAATTTCCTGATCTCGGCGATTGTCTCCAGATTTCCTTATGAAAAAGTTAAAAATGTAAAAAAAAAGAATGAAATTTCTATAAGATTTCCTGATTTCTTAAAATTTCATTGGATTTTTTTGGGGATTTTCTCAAGATTTCCTTTCGAAAAAGTTGAAAAAGTAAAGAAAGATATTTTCTAAGATTTCCTGATTTCCTAAATTTTTATTGGATTTCTTGAAATTTCCTATAATTTTCTCAGGAAAAGATACGAAAAAGGAATTTCTATAAGATTTTCTGATTTACTTAAATTTCATTAGATTTCTTGAGATTTCCTTTAAATTTTCTAACTAAGTAGGTACCTCAAATTTTCTGTTTCTTATAATTTTATCGAATTTCCTAGATTTTTAAGATATTTATGGATTCTTAAGATTTCCCAAAATTTTTTCAAGATTGTCTTGCGAAAAAGTGGAAATTGGATTTGGATTGGATTTCCTGAGGTTTCCTAAGATTACCTAGGATTTTCTAACTACTTCAGATTTTTTATTTCTACTTAAGATTTTTTGAATTTCCTAGATTTCTTACTATATTTTTTTATTCCTTAAGATTTTCTAGGATTTCCTTAGATTACCTAAGATTTTCTGGAATTTTTTTCAGATTTTCCTTCACTACTTGTAGTAAATCAAATTTTCACAGCGGTTTCCCCCTCGGCCTCGGTCGGAAGTCATTATAATTCTTTAATTTCTGGAAATCATTGGAGTTCATAGAAAATTCATAGAATTTTTTGATCTTTTTCACAATCTACAAAAACTCTTTGGAAATTACTGGAATTTCTCTAAAATTACTGAAACTTCTTGAAATTTTTTAAAATTTGTTGTAAATTCTCGGAATTCTTAGAAAATCTCTATACTTCCTTGGAAATCTGTACAAACCTCGGGAATCATTTGAATTACTTTGAAAACTACAGAATCTTTTAATTTGTGATTTTCTTAAAAATCGTTGGAAATCTTCGAAATTCTCGAACAAAATCTCTATCAAGTTACCCAATGGGTAACTTCAAGAAATTAAAAAAATTCAATTACCTGCATACAGAAAAATGTTATTTTTTTTTTGAAAATTGGAACTTTGTTTTTCTTGTCCACTGTTCTTGTTTCTCTGGATCCTATAAGCGAAGAACGGTGTTTTGCTGTCTCATCATTTTTAAAAAATAAGAATTTTAATAAATTGTTTTCGGGAATTTCCAATGAAGTGAATTCCAAGGAACTCCGGTGTTTCTCAATGATTTCTAAGAAACTTAAAAAAAAAGTATTTTCAAAAAATTCAAAGAAGTAGTCATATAGATTGTACGGACTGTCAACAGAATGGCAGTCTCTCTTTCAGAATGGGAGACTATCTCTCTATGGTCCCACATACTTGGAAGAAATAGATGTTTTTTTGAACTTTAATATGATTATATCTTATAGAAATGGATATTTAAAATTCATTTTGTATATTACGCAACTTTTTTTTTAAATATCTATAAAATTTATCTTCGAGTCTGGATTATACTCGTATTCCAGCAGGAAGGCGTCATTCAATAGTCTACACTCGGCGATGAAAAACCTAGCTACGGACCTGAATAAACCATAATGCATTCTACATTTCCTCAAGTGACAGAATCATATCAAATTGATATGAAAGTTTACATAATAATAAAAATAAACAAATACCCAATTATATAATTTTTAATTGCTAATTTAAAATAAATTTTTAAAAAATTGCTACTTCTCACAAATTATTGTAAGCAACTTAATTAAACTGAAGATATTAAGTTTAATTGTTTTTTACTGCAAGGTTAGATATTTTAACAATAAATCCAAGGTAAAGCAACAGCTGGCCGCCAAATTTATTTCCGTTCATGCATTCAGTCGAAAGTGTACACCTACATACAACCACAGTTCCGATTTTTTAATTTGTTGCAAATTTTATCAGATTTTTGATATACTTTGAAAAATTTAATTAACAAAAGTGAAATTTTATGGAGCGTAATTATTACGATGCGTAGAAGGTCACCGATTTTAGCCATCGCGTTATAGGCGCCGCCAGTCCGTCGTCAACCCTCGAAGCATCTTCCACGTGCAGTGAATTTTATCGACAGCATAATCTTGTTTTATTTTATAAATTAATTTATCTTAAATATCTGCGATTACATAGCTAGACGGTAAGTACTTTCACTATTAGCTAATCATTGAAGTTTTTTGTTTGATTACATCGAAGTCATTGAAAGGTGGGGCGAATTACTCATTCACGTACCTACCCATTTGCCCTACTTTTATTAATATTATGATATTTTAACTTTATTTTTAATTCTAGGTATAATGAATAACTACGGCCAGGAAGGCCAAAAAGTTGGGTTGGAAGGGCATCCTCTGATGCCATCTCAACCTCCATATCCCCCTGGTCAGCCACCGTACCCCGCTGGTCAGCCTTATTCGCCTTCTCAACCTCCTCCTTATAGTCCTTCCCAACCTGCATACCCCCCTTCTCAACAACCGTATCCACCCGTTCAACCTGGATACCCACAAGTTAATCCCGCCTATCCGCCACCTCAACCTGGCTATCCACCTGTTCAACCTGGCTATCCACCACAAGGTACCATCACCAATCAACCCATGGGTCAAGGAGACCCTAATTGGATGCAAAGGCCTCAAGCTATACCAAACTGCCCACCAGGACTGGAATACCTCGCTTCAATCGATCAACTACTAGTTTATCAAAAAATGGATCTCCTAGAAACTGTCACCAATTTTGAAATGGAAAACAAGTACACAGTCCATAACATTTTAGGCCAAATGGTATACCATGCAACCGAAGAATCCGGAACGTGCATACGAAATTGTTGCGGGTCATCGAGACCTTTCGAAATGATGGTAACCGATAATTTCGGACAAGAAATTCTGCATTTTAGCCGTCCGTTAAAGTGTCAATGCTGTTGTTGTTTCTGTTGTTTACAAACAATGGAAGTTTCTTCTCCACCTGGTGTTATGATAGGAACAATCGAACAAAATTGGAATCCGTTATTTCCATCTTTCTCGTTAAAAAATCCTAGTGGAGATGAAATTTTACAAATAAAAGGACCCTTTTGTACGGTTTCGTGTTGTTGTGCGGATATCGAATTTGAAGTTTTTTCCGCTAACGGCGATACACCAATTGGAAAGATTACTAAAAAGTGGACCGGATATGTGAGGGAAGCTTTTACCAATGCAGATAATTTTGGAATCAGTTTTCCAAAGGATTTAGATGTCAAGATGAAGGCTGTTTTGCTTGGAGCCTTGTTTTTGATCGATATGATGTATTTTGAACAAAAACCCCAGAACAACAACAAGAATTAGGGAATCCCTCGACTAAAGTGATATTTTAAGCCTTTTAGCTTTTATACAAATAATACATTTATTTTATAATAAATATTTGTGCGTTAATGCTAAACGTTGATCTGATAATATAGTGAGATTATCTGAATTAATGTAATATTGTTGATTTTTTTTGCAAAAATTATATTATTATTGTACATATTATAATATCCATATTTTATTGATGTAATAAACATTCAAGGACTAGTTATGGATGATCAAGTTTCAAATAGACTTAATCATTAATCACAGCATGGAGTAATAATGGCGACTGATACAAAGTTGCCTTTCCGAAATAGATTACTTATTATAAATTTTATTGTTAACAATCCGGAATAATATTTTTATACGCTCCTCGTGGGTTACCACTTGACTCTTTCAGTTCTTGGTGTAAGCGGACGTTTGTGTTACGACCAATGATGACAATTCGGCCATTAACGTCAATGGCCGGACAATAACGTCAATGTTCAGTTTATTTGGACATTGACCGGTCATTGACGTCAACGCCCATTAAAGGTGGCCAATGATGTATATATTGTAGTGGTATTTTGTGAAAAAAAATATTTTTTTACAAAACCGACTAGCTCGAATTGTCGGTAAGCAGAAACTCCTCAGTAGTGGATTCCTTTATGATGCGTTGCGACGCCAATTCAATTTTCCAAAAAATGTCCAAAATAATTCTTCCACAAAATAATACAAGTTGCGATTAAAATTAATTAAATTATAAAATAAATATTAAAATGGAACGATTGTCAGGACGGCTTATCACCCCAGGTGCTAGCCGTTGATACCAATTTCACTTCGCCTTTGTTTTCAATTTTTAATTGCAACTTTTAGAAAACCAATTTTAATATTTTTGAAAATCCAGTCATCCAATCTCTTAATTAACAATCAACGGATCCAATTTTATCAATCCAAACTTATATCTAAATTTCCAGATATCCAACGTCGGCGTCGTCCAAACCTCAGACAACTTTTAGAATAAATAAAACAAATGACTACTCACGTAATTCCAATTTTATTATTCTCAAAAATAATAATCGCAAAATATCAAATAAATCCCAAATTAGGGACACAAATTCACAATCTTCCAGGAGACCGGTAAAACTACGTCTACAATAGAGTAAAACTACAATAGAAGCCCTTATCTCCCCGTCTTCTGGTGCTAACCTTCAAATTGTTAACACCAAAAAGGCCCACCAAAATTCAAAATTTACAATAAATTATTAAATAGCAAAATCAAACATAACATAACCAAAATCTAATACCTATTTACAAAAATTCAAAAATCACTCCAAGCAAAAATTCAAATCCCAAAACAAAAAAATGCTCATAAGAATCAAAATTTTTAAACCATTAAAAAAATCCTCAAAATTTCATTTGGTAACACGACAATATTTTCATCTGCTTATAGTATTTACATCTTTGGCTGGCCAATCACGTTAATGGCCAAAATGAATTGGGCAATGATGATATTACAGAAAAAAAACTATAGGCTATAAATAGGAAACAGCAAAAGTCCGATGTACTTCAACCCGGGACAATTATTTGTCGTGCACGCGTTTTTCCGTGTAAATGACAGCGACTAGGCTTCATAAGTGTACAGGAATTTTTATTTAATTTAGACAAACGTAAACTCATTTTAGGATGGATTCGTGATTCGTCGTAGTTGCGTCAGCCAAAACTGTCCGGAGAAATAATTAATTTAATTTAATGATTTTTAATGTGAATCCATGTTTTGCCGTGGTTGATCCTACGCAGTCCTTCGTTGCGCTCCGGGCCGTTTTGACTGGCGATTACTCGTTAAACACATTCGTACCATCAATCTACTTCGACTCAGAAGCCCGACCTCCCGTGTGTGACAGCTAGAATAGTTTTTTCATGATTTCCCACTCTGTATAGGGCATTGACGTCATTGCCCGGACAATGGTTGTAAATACCATATTTGAAATTATGCAAACAAAATTATGGAAAATTTTCAAACAAAATTGTGCAAAATTTTTAAACAAAATTGTAAGAAATTTTCAAACAAAGTTGTGGGAAATTTTTAAACAAAATTGTGGTAAACGTTATTGTCCGGCCATTAACGCTAATGACTGAATTGTCATCATTGACCTAATTGTTCCACTGACGCACACGAATGGATTCATTATATTTTCCTCGACGTTCTAAGTTTTTAAACTTCTTTCTAATTTTTAATCCGGGGAATTAGAAAGGTTTCGAAGAAAAATCCAGCATTAGCAACAAGTAATCAGTTTTGGTACGTGAATAAAATTAAAACGATGAAAACAGCTGTGGCAGTTCTTTTGGGGCCCAAAAAACTGTAAACATATCATGGGGGCCCTAAACCTTCTTGCATTTTAAATTTAAGTTTTAAAGACGCAAAACAATAGATGTAAACCGGGGGGGGGGGGTCTGGGGGGTATGGAATGAGGAATTATCATGCATTAAAAAAAATCCTTTTTTTTCTGAAAGTTTGTATTAAAAGCATGAGATTGGCGTTTTTAATTTTTTTATGCCATTAATATTAATTCTAATATTGAATTTTTAAACATCCACCTACGTCACTACGAGATTTTGCAAAACAGAACAACCTTGTAAACAAAATGAGTGGTGAGACAAAGACAAAATAATTTGGGAATAAATAAATAAATTGGGTATAAAAAATGGTGGTCCAAAAGTGATTGACACTTCAACTTTTTTTATTTTCTTTATCATTTCCACAATTTTCACCATTTTCATCCGGCCTGTATGTTTAACTACGATACACATTTATGCCATTTTTGATGACATTTGGTTGCGTGGTTTAACCTGTGCAATTGATACTATTTCTTTTTATACCCTAACCACACACAGATATACAGACGAACACCGAACTAAAATTCATTAAAAACTTATCAGGACTTGATAAGAAACATTTTAATACCAAAATTTTAATTTTTGAGGGGATTACAATACTTTTCCTTATGCATACGTATACGTATGGGGAAAGTAAAAAAATTGGAAACTTGAAATTTTTTTAAATTTGTTGTAATGTATAACATCCCTTTAAACGTTATACTTCAGTATTGCTGCAAACGTATGTTTTGTATATATTATAATTATAAATTTAAAAAATGCATGAGAAGACCTCATTGAGCAAACAAGTCTCAAATTGACAAAATACGTGGGGCTATAAATTTTAATTTTTCTTGTTGGGAGGGGGTAGATCAATGTAATTCTGATACGAATTTAGGTATATTATTCAAATTTAAAGAAAATTTAATGGATTTTGTTTTTAATGAGTCATTGGAAGGGGTAGCTATCTAGTTTAAAAAAGTGTTGTTACTGGTATATACGGGTGAATTGTATTTGATGACTCATTATATGATAACTTTGGTAGCTGTTTTACAAATCTGCTGACTTGCAGGTTTGATTTTTAGGTAGATCTAAACTGAGTTTGCTTATTATTCAACTACAATCAGCGACAATATATGGCAAATTAAGATCTGACAAGCAATTAAATAATAATAAATTCAATAAATTTAATAAATTAATATAGCTTTTATTTTTAATTCCAGACCGAACTGATCGAAACCTTTGGCTTAAACCTTCATAGAATTGAAAAGGACGTGCAGAGGTGCGATCGCAATTATTGGTACTTCAGTAACGACAATCTCGACAAATTGCGAAATGTCATGTGCACGTAAGTATTATTAGAAAAAATTAAAGTGTTATTCAGTAGCTCGATATACATATTATCAGGTACGTGTGGGAGCATTTGGATATTGGTTACATGCAAGGGATGTGTGATTTGGTGGCCCCGCTTTTAGTAATTTTCAACGACGAAAGTTTGACTTATGCGTGTTTCTGCCACCTAATGGAAAGAATGGTGGAGAACTTTCCGAACGGAAACGCGATGGATAGCCATTTTGCAAACATGCGTTCTCTGATCCAAATTTTTGACTCGGAGATGTACGAGCTGATGCACACGAACGGCGATTACACCCATTTCTTTTTCGGCTATCGATGGTTTTTGTTGGATTTTAAGCGCGAATTGATTTATAACGACGTATTTTCATTTTGGGAAGTCATTTGGTCGGCCCAGCAAGTTTCCTCCACTCATTTCGTCTTATTTTTGGCTTTGGCTTTGTTGGAAATTTATAGAGACATTATTTTGGCGAATCGGATGGATTTTACCGACGTAATTAAATTTTTTAACGGTAAGTTATAAGTAGACTATAAAATTTTTGACTAAATCTGAGTTTTTCTTTAAGAAATGGCCGAGCGTCACGACGCACAAGCAGTATTAAAATTAGCAAGAGATTTGGTATTGCAGTTGCAGTTACTGATTGAAAATAAATAAGCAAAACGTGTGTAGATGATAGGCGATAGGCTAGTGGGTAGGGATTGAAATGTTTAGAAAAATTCAAATTATTACCTGAGTCCAATATTTTAAGAAAATCTTACCAATTTTTTATTTGGTCAAAATTTTTGCGAATCCCTCGTATCAATCGAAATATCGAATCAATTATAAATTGTTCTCACGTTATAAAGATTTTATAAATCGTTATCGATGAAAAATTTTATGTAAACAAGCAAACAGAGGAAGATAAATCTATGTTTACTATAAAATAAATTATATTTATAATCGGGGTGTGTATTGTAAAAAAAATGTTAGTCAACTTTTGTGCCAAAAAATTAGATGTCGTATAGGTGCTCTTACGTACACACACAACATTAATTTTTATCAAAATAGGAAACGACATGACGTTATTTTTGTACACTTACTTATTGATTCAACTTCGTAATTACCTATTTTAGGGGTTGTTTTGCGTTTTGTTTTTCAGTCGTGGTAAATTGAGAATTTACATTATTTTTCTATAGTTCGTATTTTAACGAAAGCTAAAGATATTGTGCCTTGGTTCAGTTTTCATGTAGACATTCTTTTGCAGACCTACACAACCGGGCCAAAATATAAGTTAGCCATTGGCTGAGTTTGAACTCGTTCTGTTTTGATTTAGTTGTGTAGGTCTGAAGCTGGGGATACTTCTATCACTCGCACACTAATGAGGCATACGGCTCACGTGCATACTAATTCAGTTCAAGGGCACACTGATCAGTTAACTAACAGAATTAGAACAGATCGGTTATTAATTCTAACAGTTTTACCTAAACTTATCTACCTCGTTACTAGTTAGGTATTTATGTTAAATCTCAATATGTAATACAATGAACTTGTGAAGACATTTAACAATTGTTTAAGCCACGACTTACTGTATTTGCGACGTAGTTAACGTAGGCGATATATTGAATCCACCTTACCTAAGCACATTCAGACAAGGCATAGCATTTGTATTGCATAAATGATGTTATAAACTTTACGATTAAATTTATGAAATTTAAAACTAAGAGATAGAGGTAGAAGCTAATTAAAGAGAATTCTAATATAAAAAAAGAGTAATTATTTTAATTACCTACAAAGCATCGAAACTGAACAGTTTGCGAATTAACATAACTTTCCAAACCAACCGGATCAACAAACGTTTTGTTAGGTTTGTATTAATTTAGTTACTTTTGCTTTATTTTATTGAAATTTGTTTTAACCTATATTTAGATTAGGTTGAGTTAGGTTAGGTTAGGTTTGTGGAGGGTTACCAATTGATGAAACCATGAAACAATTTATGCAATCCAAATGAAATATTTCATCTGAATGCGGCTTTAGTTGTCGCTTTTTTACCTCACAAATAAGTATTGTTTCATGTGATTATATTTTTAAACAAAACGAATCTTAAGCCATAGGTATTTTCTTTACTATAAAATTGTTACTATAAAATTTCTTTAAGTCAAGTAGTTAAAATTGTCAATGTATGATTCTTAAGAAAGAATAGAAGTCAACTTCGTGATGGAGCAAAAATCAACAATTTAGCATTATTAATTGTTAGGTTTTGGAGGAAGCAAATTTTATATTGGTTAGAGAGAATTTTTAAGACTCCATCAATTCAAATGCTATTATTTTCTGCCGAAATCATTTGAATTTTATTGTGTGAATTGCGGATTTTAAAAATGTGTAGCATACCGGTCTTCCAATATGGGAAAATGAACAAGAAGCAGGAATAACTATGCAGAAATTTATAGCTGTTACTTAGGCTAAGGAATCTGTTATTTTATACAAACTAGCTTACCCAAATAAGAGCGCGGCAGAGCATCGATCAGTCGATCTCGGTTCAAATACCACAGGCAGACCATTTCATGGTTTTTTTAACTGTGAATATTCTCTATTGCGCTCTGTATATAACTCCCAAACTGATAAAACAGAAATAAGTGGGTACCCGATAGTTTTTCTTCAGTATAGTATTGGTAATACACTTTAAAGCGCACAAACTAACCAAATTACATAAATGTAGTAATCTTTTTGTAAGTGCTTTTGAGAAATATAAAATATGCCTACATCAAGCTGATTCAAAAATTGACTTTTGTATTCTACGTGGGGAACATCAAGAGTATCACCGCAGGTCTTTACACAACCGATACTTTAGCTTACTTATAACTAAATTCATTGAATAACGCTCAAAACAATAAAAATCTAAAATTTGCACCGTTGTTTCAGTTTTGTCAGTTACAACATATTATACGATTAGAATATTCCTGTTAGATTTAGAAATAAAAATAAAAATTGTCTGAAAGGTTCTTATAGGTATTAGGTTGTTATAAATGGCGGCTTAAGAACTGTTAAGTTGGTGGAGGTGGTGCGGGGGCAAAAATTTTGCAAGTTTGAAAATGCTCGGCCGCCGTTTTTGATGTCTAATTTATTATTAATGTACTGAACTTGCACCAAAGATCAACGCAGTTATGTTGGGTCTACCACTGACGAGTTAACATCGCGTGACTATTTGGTGTTTTTCGCCCATTAAATATGATAAACCTGCAGGTCCGTCGGGATACCTTTACGGTTCAATTAACAACTAACAAACCGCACTTGGTCATTTGGCTTTTGAACTCCAAACTTATAGGAACAGCTATCTCTAAAGTTATCTCGTTCGACCTGTACCACTATATATTTTTAAACTTTTATAATATTACTACCATTTATTATGTGTATGTGTGTTTCTATTGTTATATGTGCCTTTCAAATATGTTCTTTCGTATTTTGAAATTATGTTATACATAACATAGGAGATAGATACAAACAACAGGGTTTTTTTACTATCAGGTCCTTCTTTAACATAATATCTTTTTTGGTAATGGAACCATTACATCTGACATATCAAACTTAAATTATGTCATTAAATAAATATAGGAAATAATAAAGTGTTTCAAAAGCAAACTGTATTTTTATTCTTTTCAACCACAACGCAAAGTGTCCTACCGATTGACAAAATATTTATCAATAAATCATAATTATATAGAGTAAGTATATAGAACATCAACAAGATCTGATGTGGCGTTGAATGATCGATCTGGAAGTATGTTACGTCTATGATTTTTATTGTGTTGAAAATTAAATTATTTTCAATTTATGCTTAATAAGTTCCGTTCCGATAGCGTGAGATCTGCGTCGTCAGCCATTATATAAACATAATTTATTATGCCTATTATAATTCAACATTTCAGCACTCGATAAATATTATTATGCTTTACCAGCTCCGCCGTAACCGTGGGATTATTTACAATTCAGCAACCTGTATTACAGACAGGAGGCGACCGAGGTATCTAGAGGGGTAATAGAAATGCCATATAAGTAACTCACCCGGGCAGGGAAGAGTAGTCCCAGCTAAACCATAAAAATGGTAACAAGCTTTCGCGAATCCAATTTATAATTTGAAATTGATTAAGCAAGTGCTTGGTTAATTACGGTTTCGAGATCCAATGAACTTCGTTTGTGAATTATGTGGTTGTGGGTTGATCAAGCCTCCCATGGAATATCGGCAAATTAAATAGGATTAAGGATTGTAACTTAAGGTCAGATTCAGTGGCGTAACAAGCAGGTGAGGGACCCGTGTGCGAAGTTGTTAACGTGGGACCCTGCTTTAATAAAAAACAAACAAAATTTGTTTACAGGACTCGAAAATCCGACGATTTCCATGCAATTTGTGTAATTTCCAAGGAATTCCTTCCAAACAAGAGCGGATATAAAGACACGTAACTACTCCCCTCCCCCATTTAATTTGATTAAATAAATTAAAAATTATATACTAGATGAGTTTTTATTTTTCAAAATTTGAGATTGTCTAGATTTCCTATAATATCCTAAATTTTCTGTGATTCCCTACTTCACAAGATTTTTTGGATATTTTTCTAAGATTTTCTAGAATTTTCTATTTCCTCTGATTTTCTACATTTCCTAATTGTAAAATTAGTGACATTTTTATGGATTTTCTAAATTTTTCTGGGATTTCTTAAAATTTCCCGCTCGTTATTTACTAATAAGTGGAAGAATGATAGAGAAATTTTCATATGCAAAACTAAAGGGAAATTTGAGGAAATCTAGAATATTATAGACTATCTTTTTTTTGCTTTTTCTATTTTCTGAGATTTCATTGGCTTTAAAATTTTCTTGAAATTTCTATGGATTTTTTGAGATTTTCTATATTTCTACAAATTTCTAAGAATCTGTTTCTTGAGATGTCTTGGAATTTTCCAGAATTTCTTCAGATTTCAACTCACTAGTACACACAATTTTTCCGGCAATTTCGCCTTAGTTTTGTACTAACTGGAAAACCAAAGGGAAAATCGTGATATACAAAAGTGAAAAGAAATCCAAGCAAATTGTAGGGAAATTCTATGAAATCTTAGTAGAACTTAAGAATGCTATTTTCTTCTCAAGGAAATTTTGAGAAATTTAAGATTTCCCTAATTTTGTCAGGGCATTTCTTAGTTTTAGTGCCAAGTCATTATTTTTTACTTCCTTGTAAAAAGAAATCCTGGGATCGAAAAGTAAAATCAAAAATTTGATTTTGACAAAGAAAATAAAAAACTGGGGGGTATTTGAATATATTCTGTGGGGTGTTCCACACCCCCCAGACCCCCCGGTTTGAAAACCCAAAGGTGTTTGTGTGTACGTTGTGTGATTTACCTTCATATATGAAAACTTTTTATTCTCGTAGAACAAGTACATCTACACATCGTTTGTATACAAACAAAAAGTTTTAGTGTATATTTTTTATACAACATATATCTATGCATCGTGAAAACTCCCAGCGGGGGGTCTGGGGGGTGTGGAACACCCCACAGAATATAGTCAAATTCATGGTACGGAAGTCACAGTTTAATAGAATGGCAATCATTTAAACATAATTGCTAGTGACCTGGGGGTATTCTGTACATCCCCACACTTTGAGATTTTTATTAAAATTGAAATGTTCACAGTACAACTGGGGGCCCTTTTAGCCGAGGGCCCGCGTGCGTTGCACCCACCGCACCCCGGTAGTTCCGCCTCTGGTCAGATTTATTTGTAATATTTAGTGTTCCAGCCAGGGCCGACTATAAATTGTAAATTAGAATAAGTTTATTTTAGTCCAGCCACGGCCGTGGTGATCAATTGGATTTCAACGATTTTCATTGATAATTTAGCATTGGAGTTAATGTTAGGTGTTATACACCAAAATTGTGTAAATGATATTAAAATTCATTATATCGTTATGTTACAAGGTGTGTGTTTTTTTTTGAATCTTTTGGAAGCTTGTTAATTAATCGCCACTCACGCCCTTCTCATCTCTTTGGATTAAGAAAGTTTGAATTAAAAGTAAAGTAAGTATTCCGTAAGTAAGAAGTATCGGCATATACTCCTGGTTTTCCACGTTGGGCACAACCAGCTCTCCACGATACGACACCAACCTGAGTGCGGCCAATGGCAAGAGGACCACCAGAATCACCCTAAAGGAAAGAACGGCATTATAACAACGTAATTAGCTATGATATTTGAACATACTTGACAAGAGTCTTTTCCACCTTAAGTATATCCATAACAAGTCATGCTGTCAGTAATTTTGGCTTGTCCACAAGCTGTTCTGCAATTTGCTTGAGAAACTTTGAGCACGCTAACTTTTTGCTGCAATGAAGCTAAAGAACCACCTTGAGTAATAGTTCCCCAACCTGATACTACAGCTAGACTGCCAGTAGATACAGTGTTTCCAACTCCAGCTGTTCTGCAATTTGCTTGAGAAACTTTGGGCACACTAACTTTTTGTAGCAATGAAGCTAAAGAACCACCTTGAGTAATAGTTTCCCAACCTGATACTACAGCCAGACTGCCAGTAGATACAGTGCTTCCAACTCCAGGTTGAGAAATTGGTCGAATTGAGGTACTGACGGAAGGTAAGGCTGCTACTAATCTGAGTACCGACACATCGCTATTAATTGTTTTTTGGATTATATTGAGGATGTTGGAAAATACTTGCTACTTTTACAAGAACTTCCATCTCGCACAGATAAAGAACTTGAGCTAGATCTATAATTAGATTAAAAAATTTGAAGGAAAAATTAAGATGTAAGGTTTACTCACCCAGCTGTACAGTGAGTCGCAGTCAAAACTCTAGTAGTGGTGATAATGGAACCTCCACAGATGTGACTTCCATGGGATTGTAAAGAAATTTGATAAGGAACAGTTTGAATTGAAGTTGAAACACCTCGACAATTCTTCCATCCAACATTGGGACAATTGGACGATCTAGTGGGGTTCGTGCTGTAAGCAAGTTGTATATTTATTTGAAAAAATTTTGGAGAAACTTAGAAATAATAATTATCAAGTCAAAAGTTAACCAATCAAAAATTACAAACCAACTGTGAGAGCTACGAGAGCAGATAGAAGTAATAGACGCAACATTTTGATTGGACTATCGAAACCGTCTTCAAACCTACCTTTTATGTAGTAACTTTATAACTAACTAATCTGATTGTGGCCATTTTTCAATCACAAAGTTAAGTATTAAGTAACATCACATGTATTTTGCAATTTGTGATTTTACGATTTTGCTGCCAGAAGTGGGCCACCCAAGTTTTTTATCTAAAACAAGTACAAGGATCAAGCATTATGACTTTTCGAAATGAAAAGCAAGACCTTTCGAATCAGGTGTCACTTGCCATATCATCCCTATTAACATTTTAGGGGTTGTCATCACAGCGCGAAGGGATGAAACAATACGGGAGTGACATTGGTCGCAAAAGTGGTCCCCCTCCATGATAATGTTAAAGTGTTTTTGCATTTCTTGAAAAAAAAAATTATGCTGGCCACAATCCCTTCTGTTTCGTTTTCAGACGGCCACCCTGTATACAGGGTGTAGATATACACTATTCTAAGCTGGTTTTTCCGCGCAGCCACTAAATTAGTGTAAACAAAAACAGTATATGTTGAAACATAACGTCACTGAAGTGGCCCACTTCTGTCTGCAAAAAGTGGCCCACTTCTGATCACAAGCATAATTTGACGCGAAACAACGTGGCGAGAACACCACGTGACAATATGCTAAAAGCTCTATACATTTTTGGAGGTTAGGTCTAATACTACGTATAATATAGGCTACTTACCCGATTCAATTCGACGAATCACAATAGCTTTCACAATAAAAAAAATGAAAACGATGAATATTTTTAGCATTAATTGTTTGAGAGCACAAAGGTACGTCTGCAAACTTCAATGACCTACTGAAAACTGAGCTCATGTCGTTAAGAAACAAAATAAAATTTATCACTTCTGAAAACAAAAATAAGGGGTTGCTCACTTCTGTCTATGCTACTAAATATCTGACAAACCTATATAATTTTTCAAAAAAAAATTCAATTTATAGAATAATTCGAGTTGGAGCAGTTCGAGTTAGGGAAGTTTTACTGTATATTTTTGATTAAAATACATTAAAAGTTCGTAGTAATTAATAGTTTTGTTTATCTACCTAATTTATTTAACCACTAAAGTGAATTATTAACGGTTTTACCAAGTTACCTTTTCTTTATAAACTAAAATGACCTTTTTTTAGTTCTTTTAGATAATCCGGACAGTATTTGGTCATAATTAATTCGGGTTATCGATGCTCTACTGTAACTTTAAATTATTTTTATTATTTGTTTATTTATTTACTAGCTGGAAAGCCCGTCCGCGGACGGATAGCCAGACGGTGGATCTGTTTTTTAGCGGTGTAATATTTAATTATTTAATTTATTTTCTTGCTACTGAGTGATTCCCGTTTTTCTTTCCCGCAATAAATCATAAAGTTTGGAAACTTAGATTTAAACGTAGATTTCAAATATCACCTTTTTTTGACCGCTTTTTGGTAGTGTAATACGAGCGTTAAACTTTGTAATTGAACGACCCTCGTATATGGTTGGAAAATATACATTTCAATCTAAATAATAGTATTAAAATCATCTTGGTATACCTATAGTAATTTTCAAGTACGAACGACTTCACAAGTTCCTTCAATTGGTTAAATAAAATTAATTTATTTTTTGTTTTTGGCTTATAACTTTTGTCCCTCACAATTGCCGATATCCTAAACTTCGTATTTAAGTTCAATAGAGGTTAATACGAACATTTTGATATATAATTCGCTTAGTTCTACGTGGGTTAGTGAACGCTTTTGACGATCATCCGCTTCACTATAGCCATAATGAGACGCGGCACCACATTTTACGACAGGACAATATTGAATACAAACTTTTTTTTTGAGAATTTAACTAGCTTCAATTTTTACACAAACTATTTTTTCGTAAAGTTAATATTTTTGAAGATATTATTAAAAACCATAAATTGTCACTTAAAATGCAAGATGGCGGACACTTCCGGCCCTCGGAGGAATGGCGATTTTTTTGGTTAAACAGGGACCTAAGAAGAAACTTTCGGCCAAGTTTCAAAACTTTAGGATTTATTGCAAGGCAAAACTCCCCATTGACTGGACTATAGTTGCTTTATCGATTTACACATATTAGATCTGTTCCAACAAGCAGTTAACTCCAGTTCTCGGACTATACGCAGGCTCTTTAGTTAAAATTTTAACAAAAATTATTTTTAATACTACAAAATTTAGTTAAAGAGCACTGACCTATTTATTAAGTTGGCTAGAATCACCTAGAATATAACATTCATGTGACGTACATATTTCACATTATCCTGTCTGCAAGATCTACCGACCTTACTTCTTTGATCTACTTCTATATTCTTGGAATTTTAGCTTTCGCGAATAATTTTCTGTATCTTCTAGTTGTCTTTTAGAGCGTAAGCAATTCAAGCTATCGTCTTAACGCTACTGTTACAATGAAATACATGTTAATTGTATATATAAATAGATTTATATTTATATTACGTTATATGCGTGTTTAATAATAAACTATGGAATAATTTTGTAGTAGAATTTTATTAAAAAAAAATTCACCCTCCGTGGGCAAGATTCGATACGTCGCTTATATTACACAAATTAATGGCAATTATTTTCATACGATTTTTACCGAAAGAAGTGGTAGGAAAATTGTAACTGGCGACTGTAAAATCTTTTTTTTCCGCATACTATAGGACTACTCATATTTTAGTTCAAATTAAATACTTTAATTTGGCTTCAACCACAACGCGAAGTGTCCTACCGATTGACAAAATATTCATCAATAATTAGATTTGCTATGCAGATATTTATTTAAAATAAATCAAATTTTACAAGAGTAAGTATAGAACATCAACAAGATCTGATGTGGTTCTGAATGATTGATCTGGAAGTATCAGCGTATACTCCTGGTTTTCCACGTTGGGCACAACCAGCTCCCCACGATACGACTCCAACTTGAGTGCGGCCAATAGCAAGAGGACCACCAGAATCACCCTAAAGGAAAGAACAGCATTATAACAACGTAATTAGCTATAATATTTAAACATACTTGACAAGAGTCTTTTCCACCTTGGGTAAATCCATAACAAGTCATGCTGTCAGTAATTGCGGCTTGTCCATAAGCTGTTCTGCAATTTGCTTGAGAAACTTTGGGCACGCTAACTTTTTGTAGCGATGAAGGTAAAGAACCACCTTGTGTAGTAGTTCCCCAACCTGAAACTACAGCCAGACTGCCAGTAGATACAGAGCTTCCAACTCCAGCTAGAGAAATTGGTCTAATTGAGGTACTGGAAGGTAAGGATGCTGCTAATCTGAGTACCGACACATCGTTATTAATTGTTTTTGGATTATATTGAGGATGTTGGCAAATACTTGCTACTTTTACAACGGTACCACCGCTACCACGATAGGTACTTCCAGCTCGGACGCTTAAAGAACTTGCGCTAGATCTATAATTAAATTAAAAAATTAGAAAAAGAAAATTAATATGTCAGGTTAGTTACCCAGCTGTGCAGTGAGCTGCAGTCAAAACTCTAGTAGTGCTGATAATGGAACCTCCACAGATGTGACTTCCATAAGATTGTAAAGAAACTTGATAAGGAAGATCTTGAATTGTAGTTGAAACACCTCCGACAATTCTTCCATCCAACATTGGGACAATTGGACGATCTACTGGGGTTCGTGCTGTAAGCAATGTGTATATTTATGTATTTAAAAAAATGTTGGAACAACTTAGAAATAATAATTATCAAGTCAAAAGTTAACAAATAAAAATTACTTACCAACTGTGAGAGCTACGAGAGCAGATAGAAGTAATAGACGCAACATTTTGATTGGACTAACTAAACCGTCTTCAAACCAACCTTTTATATAGTAACTTTTTAACTAATCTGATAGTGGTGATTTTTCAAATTTAAAAATGTATTATCATTTTTATCACAAAGTTTTTTAAAACTTAGTATTTTTTAGTACTTGAAATTTTTTAAATACTGGGTGATATGACTTGTATTCTTACACCCAAATAGGAAAATTTAGACAATAAAAAAAAATTTCAGATATATTTAATGTTTAAAAGTGATCCAGTTTCAGCATTGCTTATTCTACTCTAAAAGGATAGATTTTTTTTTGTATAACAAAAATTTTGGAACTCTTATATAGGTGCTGAATGAGTTAGCCGAACATCGGAAATTAACATGTGAAAACTAATTTATGGAAATTCCTGCTTCCCTAATTATTTTAGGGAAAAAATGAAAGACACAAAAGTACCTAATGCAGAAATATAAACTACAAATGATAAGCGCATTAGATCTAATCTAACATTTACCTAAAAAGTTCAAAATTGATTTTGAAATTTGAAAGATTTTGAAATGAAACTTTTATCAATTTCAAAAGCATTTTTGGACTTTTTAAGTAAAAGCTAGATGAAATCTAATGACCTTATCATTCGTAGTATATATTTCTGCATTATTTTTGTGTTTTTCATTTTTTTTCTAAAATAATTAGGGAATTCGGCTAACTCATTCAGCACCCTGTATACTAATTGAACAGGTAATTATGTGCAACACAAATTTCGTAATGTTGAAAATCTACATTTTCGTACAAATATTATTTTTACTGACTTTTTTTTTACTCAGTTTTGATTAAACCGAATTTTCGGCAAGATAAAAACGAAAAACCAAAATTTTTTAATTATTTTGCGAAAATCAATTACTTTCTGAATGACATATCTGATAAAGAAATAAAAAAGCTGTTCTACAACTTGTACTAATATTTTAAAACTTCTAGATTAGTGTTTCTCAATCCAATACATATCGCAGACAGAATCAAGCTAAATGTTTTCCTCAAGCCGGCGACAATATTATTAAATTTTTTTTTAAATTGTGCCAGTACATATTACCAAAGAGATATCATGCAATGTTACGACTAGATACTGGCTAAAATCATCAGCCAAATAATATTGAAAATATATCTGAATCTGTAGAACGAAATAAGAGATGAAAATACAAAATTACCGGCCCTTACTACATACTACATATACAGAAAGAAAACTAGTAGGTACTCGTAATTCATCGAAAAAATCTTAATCATTTCTACGAGTTGTTAAGAACAACTTTTGAGTCTCGCAACCAACTGCCCATCCTCCCATCTCCGTTGTATGTTTTGTAGGGTTGATTTTTGATGAGGAAGGAAAATTTAGTATTGATAAATCAAAAAAATAAAATTTGTGGTGATAAAGGACACTTTTCTAAGACATATATTCAAATAAAATTTTTGTCCAAGTCCAAACCCCTGGGGGGGGGTGTACCTCCCTTTTAAGAAATTTTTTAAGCTTTATAGATTAGAACTTTTTTAAAGATCATTCGCTTATCTACAAATTACCTTATAACCGCTTATTGTCTAGAATCAACTGATTTCGAGTTATAAATTTAATTGAGGAAAAACTTGTTAAAAAATTGAGGTTTTATTTTTTTTACTTTTCTTGCAAACCCAATATCTCTTAAACGAAACACTTTAATAAAAACGGATAGCCTAATCCGGATAGAGAATTTAACGGGCTACAATTTTGGTTAAATAAATTTTTTTGGAAAATCAACCGTTTTCACAGAAATTCTGAAAGTAATAAACAAGGTGTAGGTAAAAAAAATTTAAATTTCTAAAATTTTCAATTTGATTTTTGTTTTAATGTTTTAATGTCAAAAAAATGTCAAAACGTATTGTAGCGTTTGACGTTTGATCGACATTGTTTAGTTTATCATTAATTATACTTTCTCAATTTATGATAAATTTATGAGAGAGGCCATTTTGAAAAATTATTAAAATAAATTTTGTAAATTTATTTTTTTTACCTACACCTTGTTCAAATTATTTTCATTTTTGTGAAAACGGTTGGTTTTCCAAAAAAAATTATTTAACCAAAGTTGTAGCCCGTTAAATTTTCCATCTAGTTTAGGCCATTAGTTTTCTTCTAAAATGTTTCGTTTAAGAGATACGGGGTTCGCAGGAAAAGTAAAAAAAATAAAACCCGAATTTATTTTTAAACATTTTTTCACTTAATTTAATTTATAACTCCAAATCCGTCGATTCTAAACGATAAGGGGGTATAACCTAATTTGTAGATAAGCGAATTAAATATCTTTAAAAAAGTTCTAATCCATTAAGCCTAAAAAATCAATAATATCAGAGCATGGCCATTTGAAATCAGAAATTCAAAAAATTGCTTTAAAGGGAGGTATCCCCACGGGTTTGGACTTGGACAAAAATTTTATTTGAAAATTTGTATTAGGAAAGTGTCCTTTATCACCACCTCAAAGGTTCTCCTCGGTCACGGGGACACCCTGTATATCCAAATCATAATTGCAATGCCATCACATAGACTACAATGTACAATGCTTTAATTGTTTAAATTCCAATTTGGAACATCCAATCCACCAGACGAAGCTAGAATATAAGGCCTGCTTGCCGAACTTTCAGCATAACTTTAGACAAAACCAGGGGACCACCTGGTTGATCGTCAACGATAGACCTCCCTGAAATAACAAGTCGGAGTCAAAATTTCGGGTTTTAAAAAAAAACACCTAATGCTGTACAGACTTACCTTTCAGCATTTTTTATTATTGGGACTGGTAAAAGGATTCCAAAGTAAAAGATCCAGCAACTTAGTATAAGTACATGGCGCAGCTCTTAGCTTCCTGGACAAAGCTGAAGCATTAGCCGACAGTCTAAAACAGCAATTTAAGCCAAATATAAATGTCTTTATTCCCGACCACGCTGGGGTTTCTGTATTTGGTTTTCCGTCATCGCACCTGTGGGTGGTTTTCCATGCAAACTAGTTGATGGGGGATTAATTTTTGAATTTTCTAAAAATTTTCGTAAAACTCGCAGTGTAAAATATGTTGCTAATTCCAGTGATAAATTGCCCGACATCTAGGTATTTTCAACTAAATCAATATCGCAACACTAGCTTGACCGAGAAGGATGGATTCCGAGTTCTATATTTTTACGCTACCAATTATAAAAGCGTTATATTTCATCTCGAGTTGTTACTTAAAGGGTCGAAAAATGTTTTTAAAATTCGTTAACATTTTCATTTATCAGACAGGCCATGTAATAAATTCATTGGAAACTTATCTCTCAAATGTTTGTACTGGTTCAAATTGTTTTAATTTTTAAATTAATGTTTTAGAAGATATAATCAATACTAGTAAACTGCATGCTAACTCTAAGGTGCTACTCGGTTCAAATCTGGGAAAAGTCTAAAACTTTCATATGACCGTCTCCGTGCTTCGGAGGACACGTAAAGCCGGCGGTCCCCCTGAATTGATGATTGTTACCAGCAATTATTAAAAACATAGTTACAGGTATTCACCAATCCAATTCACCAAAATTAAACAACCGTGAGGTCTAAATGCTAAAACCTTTCTCTATTAGAGACAGAGGCTGATTGCCCTGCAGTGGGCAGAAATGGCTGACGAGACATAAAGCTCCCAAACATAAATTTTTTTCCTTTGAATTTTTGTGCTCTTTGCTTTTTGTTCAATTAAGAATTGCTATAGGACTTACATTGGGGAGATCTGTGTTGCTAGCATATTATTAAAAAATCTACCATTTTGGAGTGCAATTTGTAAACAGGTCATGGGCGGGGCTAACTTTACGAAAATAAAACAAAAGAGGCTGCAATTTTGTTTTGAAAATAGCATAAAACACAAATAAATTATAAACATCAACAAAAAAAATTTAGTTTTTATTTAAAATAGAGATTACTTTTTGTTTGCAAGTTTGCAAAAAAAATGTTTTTGGGTAATCCAGCTCGAAATGATTTTTTGAACCAACTAAATTTGAATTTTTAGGGATTAGTGAACAATTTAAAATAGGTTACAGTTTTTAACCAGAGAAGTGCGAAGAGAAATACCAAACCGCTGCTCCTATGGTTCCAGGATTACTGAATTTAGATCACTCGATATTTAGTTTTGTTTACGTGACGACAGTGGGCGTGGACTTTCTATTTAAAACAGAAAACATTCGAACTAGCAGTGAATAACACTGTGAAATAGCAGTGCATTAAATTAACACGTGTAAGTATAATAATATTTGAATTTTGCCTCCTACTATTCACGTAATATCTTACAAAATACAAGATAAGTTTGCTTATATTATAATTGTACCACTTACGGCATTTTATCAATCAGATCTTATAGAACAGATAATTAAACCTTGACATACATGCACCTTGCACTTGGAAAAGTTAGGCGTGTTCAGCAGTGGCGGATCGTGGATTTGTACAGTTTTAAAATTACATTATGTTAAAGAGCACGCAAATGTTGGTAAAAAGGCTCAAAAACGCTAAAAATAGAATTCGTTTACTGTATTGGTCATTTCCAAACGGTTAGCCCCACCCATGGGCGTGTCTTTATGTTATACACGTGTAATTTGGCATACATTTTTTAAAATAAATTCTAAATTAATAAAATAAATTTATATGATGTTAACTAAATTTATATGATGTTAACAGTTGCACTCCTAGAAGACAACTGCGACCAAGTCATGTTTGATTCAATATAAGCTCCCATGAATGTTTTAACAAATTTACAAAGTGTTTTGAAAAAATTTTCTTGTAAATTCCAGAGAAGAAGAACAACAAATTTATCAGATAATTTATTTGCAATTAGAGTTATTTCTGCTTTTTCTTTTAGGTGCAATGAACAGCAATTATTATCAAGAAGGTCAAAAAATGCAAGTGGAAGGGCAGTCACTGATGCCATCACAATCTCCGCAGCAACCTCAATATCCACCATCTCAGTATCCTTATGCACCTTCTCAACCTCCTTCTGGTACTCCTTACCAACAACCATATCCGCCTTCTCAACAACATTATCCAATCGCCCAACCAGGATACATGCAGAATGATACTTTTTATTCGCCACTACAAACTGGATATACTGCTCCTGTACCAAATTTTCCACCACAAGGTCCCATCACCAATCAACCCATGGGCCCAGGAAACACTAATTGGATGCAAAGGCCGGAAGCTATACCAAACTGCCCACCAGGACTAGAATACCTTGCTTCAATTGATAAACTTCAAGTTCATCAGAAGCTGGATCTTCTGGAATTGATCGCCAACGTTGAAATGGAAAACAAATATAGCATCCATAACAGTTTAGGTCAAATGGTGTACCACGCAACCGAACATTCCGACGTATGTATGAGGAATTGTTGTCGGTCGGCCAGATCTTTTGAAATGATAATCAGCGATAATTTTGGACAAGAAGTTATCCATTTTAGTCGTCCTTTCATGTGCCAATGCTGTTTATGCTTCTGTTGTTTACAAACAATGGAAGTTAGTTCTCCACCTGGTAATACGATAGGAACAATCGAACAAACTTGGAATCCGATATTTCCATCTTTTTCTTTAAAAAACCCAAGTGGAGATGAAATTTTACGAATAAAAGGCCCTTTTTGTACGATTCCGTGTTGTTGTTCGGATATCAAATTTGAAATTTTTTCTGCTAATGCTGATGCACCAATTGGAGAGATTACTAAAAAGTGGACAGGGTATGTGAGAGAAGTTTACACCAATGCAGATACTTTTGAAATCACTTTCCCGATGGATTTAGACGTTAAGATGAAGGCCGTTTTATTGGGATCGGTGTTTTTGATCGATATGATGTATTTTGAACAACAACAAAATGCTAACAGAAGATAGGAATAATTAATCAAAGATGTTTTAAGCCTTTTAACTTTTCTATTTTAATATTATAATGTAAAATTATGTGAATTTTGTTTACTATCAATATTGGATATTAATAATAAAATTATGCATGTTATGTAATATAATATTGCAATCACCGCAAGCTTCCGATGTGAGACACTAATTTTGGGCTTCTAATAATCTAAAAGATTAAAAATTATACCGAAAAAGTTGCTGGATAAGAGTAAAATTTCAATACAAAATTTGGTAAATTTGGATTTATTTAACTTTGGATCTACAAGTTTTTTTACTTTATCATCAATTAAAGTGTGAAAAAGTATTATAATCGTGCAGAAAAGAAATTGTAATTTTGATGAATTTACACATTTTGAGGTTCCAGAAGCGGAAAATCATCATTTCCAAAAAATGTCTGGATGTCTGTGAAAATATCATAAGATTTTTAAGACAAAATTGTTTTGTGATAGGTTATTTTAAAGACTTTGTGGCGCATTTAAATTCCAATTTAAATACAACAAGTTGACGGTCATGAGTCAGTGGTACCAACAGAAAGATGACCAAGGAATGGGAGCGGGATTCCAGTGACGACAGTGCGACGACAACCACGTGGTTAATTGAGTGATTTATGTAATTATTTATTTATTTGTATATAATTTAAACGAATTTATATTGGAAATAAACTAATCTCCAAACTGGTGACCCCGACGTGATATACAAACGATAAATAATGATTAGTCAAAACGGCGATACCGCAGCAACACCCACAAACCCGCGAGAAGTCGCAAGAGTAGCCATCAAAATTCCTCCATTTTGGGAAGAGGATCCGGAAACATGGTTTGCTCAAATCGAAATGCAGTTTGCACGAAGTTCTACTATGTCGCGAGCAACCTCGAACAACGACACGCCAAAGAAGTCCGGGATATAATTCGCAACCCGCCCGCCACAGAGAAGTATTCAAAACTAAAAACAGAACTAATCGCCAGATTGTCAGCATCCGAAGACCACAAAATAAAACAGTTACTGGAACGCGAAGAAATAGGAGACAGAACACCATCTTAGTTTCTCCGTCACATACAAGACCTCGCAGGTAACGTACCAGACGCAATATTAAAAACTCTATGGTTAGGTCGCTTACCCGGAAACACGCAAGCAATTTTGGTCTCAATGGACAGCAAAAGCCTAGAAGAAATGGGTCGAGTAGCTGACAAGATCCATGAAACAAACTCACCAACTGTACACATACAAGCAGCCGAAGCTCCTGAATTCTTAGTTGACAGGAGAACACATTAAAGTCAGTTCGATATGTTAAGAATAGAAGTCAACCAGCTGAGAACCGAAATAAAAAATAGGAGAGATAGTCCTAGTCGGAACAGAAGAAGATCCACAAGCGAGTTTTGGTGCTATTTTCACAAGAAATTTGGTAGCAAAGCTCGGAAATGTCGAGATCCGTGCTCATTCAACAGGTCGGAAAACCATTTCGGGGGTCAGTAGACGCGGCAACTGATCTCCAAACCACAGCACACCGCCTAATTATTAACGACAACAAAATTTCTGATCGACACCGGAGCAGACATCAGTATATTCCCGAAATCAGCTTGCAAGGACAAACGCACGTTACAAGATTACAAGTTATACGCTGCTAACAACACTATTATTAACACTTACGGTTTTACCACGCTTAATCTTGATCTCGGTTTAAGACGTCAACTAACATGGCGCTTCGTTGTGGCAGACGTAAACAAGGCAATCATCGGTGCCGACTTCCTTCATCATTTCTATTTCGCAATGGACGGTTGATCGACGATACCACAGGTCTAAAAGCAACTAGTCAACTAAGAAAAGAAGCTCATCTAACCATCCGAACTGTCAACTCGGACAACAAATACCATCGAATCGTCGAGGAATACCCAGCCATTACAAACCCCAACATGGCGAAAGCAAGAATCGTACACCAAACCGTGCACAGGATCGAAACACTGCCCGGACAGCCAATTACATGCCGCCCAAGGAGACTTG
Organism: Cantharis flavilabris; assembly: GCA_949152465.1. Classification (NCBI taxonomy): domain Eukaryota; kingdom Metazoa; phylum Arthropoda; class Insecta; order Coleoptera; family Cantharidae; genus Cantharis; species Cantharis flavilabris. Next base: position 9,721,301 of record OX424438.1, read on the forward strand.
TTCCAGACCGCCTTCGCATAGCAAAGAAAGAATTTGATTATATGCTTCAGAACGGCATCATCCGACCTTCAAAAAGCAATTGGTGTTCTCCATTACACCTCGCTGAAAAGAAAAACAAGGAATTCCGACCCTGTGGTGACTACCGGGCCCTAAATGCAAAAACCATCCACGACTGTTACCCGATACCTCACATTCAAGACTTCGCGCAATTGCTCGACGGAAAAACGGTATTTTCAACCATCGATCTCATGAAAGCATTCAATCAAATTCCAGTCCATCCTGATGATATTCACAAAACAGCAATTATAACTCCTTTTGGCTTATTTGAGTTCATACGAATGCCATTTGGTTTACGAAATTCTGCGCAAACCTTCCAACGTTTCATACATGAAATCACACGAGATCTGGATTTCTGCTATGTGTATGTCGATGACATGTTAATCGCTTCCACATCACATGAAGAGCACCTGAAGCACCTCCACCAATTGTTTCAACGCCTACAAGATTACGGGATGGTTATTAACCCATCAAAATGTATTTTTGGTGTAAATGAAATTACCTTTCTAGGACACACGATTGACAAAGATGGGACCAAGCCCTTGCAAGAAAGAGTAGATGCCATTTTATCCAGCGAAAAGCCAGCAACCATTAAGCAGCTACGTCGATTTTTGGGAATGTGTAATTTCTACCGGCGCTTCATACCACGTTCGGCAGCAACCCAAGACCCATTAAACAAATTGTTAACTGGGAAAAAGTCGAGCAATGCAAAAATCAACCGGTCCGATGATACCGACACCGCTTTTGTAAACCTAAAAAACGCATTTGCAACAGTCGCTCTTTTAGCACACCCTTCACCAACCGCACCTTTATCTTTGATGGTAGACGCGTCCAACGATGCGATGGGTGGAGTACTGCAACAGAAAATCAACGGTAAATGGCAACCACTAGGATTCTTTGCCAAGAAATTCAGCAGTACACAAACTAAATACAGCGCTTACGATCGAGAACTACTTGCCGCATACTCAGGTATAAAACATTTCCGACACTCCCTTGAAGGACGAGAATTTACATTGTTCACGGACCATAAACCTTTAGTTTTTGCATTCAATCAAAAACCTGAAAAGTGTACACCACGACAATTCAGACATCTAGATTACATCGGGCAGTTTACAACCAACATTGTACATGTGAAAGGTACAGAGAATATTCCAGCAGACACTTTATCTCGATTAGACAACGTAAACAGTATCAATGCACTAACACTCAACTTGGAAGATGAAGACCCTGAAATCAGATTATTTTGAGATCAACGAAGGACATCACTGAAGCTCAAGAAGATGTACTTCCCCGAGCATCGTGTATCCATTTATTGCGACACCTCAACAAATAACCTTCGCCCGTATGTAACCGAACCATTCCGAAATCAGGTATTGGAAAATCTACATGGATTAGCGCACACCGGCAACTACTAAACTAGCCTGTTCAAAATTCGTCTGGCCTACAATGAGAAAAAACATTAGAGATTGGTGCAGAAATTGCATTGCCTGTCAACGCTCGAAGGTACACAGACACACAATTGCTCCAACCAGTAACTTCACATCACCTACACAACGATTCAAACACATTCATTTAGACCTAGTCGGACCCCTACCATACTCTAAAGGATATACGTATTGTCTAACAATCATCGACAGATTCACAAGATGGATCGAAGCAATACCAATTGCTGACATAGGTGCAGAAACCGTGGCCGAGGCATTATTGTTGAATTGGATCGCAAGGTATGGTGTTCCCCTCAGAGTAACAACGGATCAAGGCCGACAGTTTACGTCAAATTTGTTTGCAAGCCTTTACAAAACTTGACAGAACCAGCTGCGATGGTCACGAAATTAAGGCAATACTTCAAGGAAATACGCCCGTCACCTGGAAGTAATCACGATAGCAGAAGGAAAACATTTATAAACAAAGACTTAGCAACCTGTACCCACGTATTTGTCCGTCACGATGCGGTCCAAATTGCGCACACACCACCGGCACAAACTACAAGATCCCGCAGAAGAGTTTACTTCCCTCAGAAATACGTATCGTTCTTTACAGCCAACTAAAAACACTGGGAAGGGGGTAAATGTGGCGCATTTAAATTCAAATTTAAATACAACAAGTTGGCGGTCATGAGTCAGTGGTACCAACAGAAAGATGACCAAGAGGCGAAGAATGGGAGCGGGATTCCAGTGACGACAGTGCGACGACAACCACGTGGTTAATTGAGTGATTTATGTAATTAATTATTTATTTGTATATAATTTAAACGAATTTATATTGGAAATAAACTAATCTCCAAAACCTTGAAAAGCTTTATCCAGAATATCTAAAATTTTCTTTCTGTCATATATCAAAAATTACAAACTGTTAAAGTTGTAACTTCAAGAGTGAATAACTCTGGAAGTACTGAAGGAATCTCAACCAAATTTGGTATGTAGGAACATTGCCCCTACAGAACTTGACAGCATATAGAATCATTTGATAAAAATCAGGAATTCAATATGAAAAAAAGATTACGTTTTTTTGCAAAATCTTGAAAAAAGTCTTTCGATTTTCTTCAACATTTCTACGTCGATGAAAATCAAACTTTTTGGGTGGGCTTTAGTGGAGAAAATAAGGTTTTGGCAGAGAAATCTTCGCCAGGGCTACCACAATAAAATTAATTTAAAAAAATTAAAATGTCTCTTTTCTCCTGAAATGTTTAACCGACTGTGATAAAATTTTAGTTCTAATAGAGCTTTCAAACGAACGATTACGAACGATAAGAGCATTAAATTTCATCTAACTTTTACTTAAAAAGCCACAATATGCTTTTGAAATTGTTAAAAGTTTTATTTATCGGACTGGTCATGAAAGTTTCCATGGTAATTATTTTGAAAAATATAAATTAACCCTTTCAGCCCTTACTTTTTTGTAGTCGAAATAAAAATTTTTTTTTATAAATTCTTTATCTGGACCCATATAATATGGTATTCAACAAATTTCAACAAAATCGCGCCTTGGGTTTAGGAGTTAGGAAAATACGCCCACAAATTTCAAGCGTCTATGGCAAGGGTACTTGTATAAAAAATATCAAACCGCGTAAACAAAGTAACTGATTAGACATATATGTATGCCCATAATGGACGTGTTAATTAGTCGGTGCACAGCATCAGAAAAGTTATCTTTGAATTTAACAAAAATAAAGAAGTCGATAGGGTAATTTCGAAACACTCGCTGTTCACTTCCAAAATATCGGCACAATATCAATATAAAGTTAAAATTACTTACAAAAGTTGATGGTTCTTCTTTAGTTGCAGCAAGCAGGAGGAACAAAATGCCAAATTTTGGTAACATCCGGTATGTAAAGTTGCGATGACAACTGGGTTGTAGAATAAAAATATAATTGCGGTTGATGTTGAGTGCTGGATGCAGATCCTCGAAAGAGATTTTCTTGTATAATACAAGACGGCAAGGAACGGAGTGGTTGTGGTTTCCTATTTTTATATTCCTCACATGGCAAACTAATAATATTGGGAATTTTTCTACAGTAACGTAACGCAAACTTCAAAAATATGAATTAGGACCCAACGCGTACAAGCCTATTTTCCAGCAAAACTTTCACCACCCGAATTACATTTATTCGAACTCAATTGACATAGTACTTAGAACTTTTAAATTTTTACCTTCCTATCCGCACTAGGCGTTACTTTAAAAAAATATCGGAACGGAATCGAGGTAAAGTTATTGTTGAAATTGGCTTTAATAAGACTCAGTTCGTGACTTGATTTCAGAGGTTATTTAAAATTTGTTAAACCTTGACCAACAGTTTACTTTTAGTAGTTTTCAGGTTTGAGTGCAGGATTTTTTCGGAAAATTTTGAACAACGCGTAATTTTTCAAGAAATTAGTAGTGACAAACAAGTTTATGAGTTTTTGAAGAAATTTACAATAACCAAATGTGGTAGTATTTTAAGAAATTTTACAGTGCTATTGAACTAAATTATTTATGTAACGGACGAATATACAGGATGGATTAAAGGAAAGTGTCAAAGTTTTAATGATAATTGTTAGATTCATCTGATTTTCGTACAAATTAAAAATTTTCCTTGCATGCGGTTTTACGATAAAATAATTCAGAATTATACTCAAAACAACATCAATTGTACGTAATAGAGCTGCCATGTTCTTGATATTTATAAGATTAAAATATTCCTGTTAGATTTAGAAATAGAAATAAAGATTGTTTATAAGGTTTTTATAGGTATTATAGGTTGTTATAAATGGCGGCCCTAGAACTGCTAAGTTGGTGATGGAGGTGGTGCACTTAAAAATACTAAGCCGCCGTTTTTTACAACATCGCGTGTCATTTCGGTGATTTTAGCCTATTAAATATGATAAACATTGTAATATGGCATTTCAATTTTAATTTAAATGATGGTTGGGTTGCCTAGAGAGGCAATCGAAATGTCCGGTATATATTGTTTGGATAGTTTAAGTTTGTGGTGACACCTAGAAGGGGGATACGGCAGGTCGCGGTTAAAAATTTACAGATCGACACATTAACAGCAGTGAAGTGAGACCGAGCGGTTTAGTTGATTTTAAAAAGTGGTATTACGTCTCTTGCTGTTTATTCTAAATAGGTAACGTAAATTTTAATTATATTTAAATTTTAATGGTTTATAATATTGCGGTTTTGGTTAAATCTTATTCAACTATTTTTGTATGAATTTTTGGTTACGTATAAATGAAAAATGTGCTTAAAATCAGGACACACGTGTCTAAAATTTTATTGTCTAGTTAATGGTTACCATGTTAAATACTTTTGTTTATATAAGCTTAAATTTGGGAATTGGTTAAATAATCACATAAACACGTGATCATAATTTTTGTGTATTTTGAAGTTTAGTGTACTTTCAAGTTAGGTTATTCTTTTGCTAGCAACACGTGGTCTCGTATTTGTACGTTTTGGTTGTTATATACAGGGTGGTTTACTTTGCATACGAAGTTTTCTTACAGTTAATTTATTACACGCGTTTTTGTTATATACAGGATAGGTTACTTTATAGACGACAATATTTTATTTTTATGTACTTGGGTAAATTGGATTTTCTCGTTATTTTCAATGATCACAAGTTCAGGTAATTTTAAAAGCCCATGCCATCTACAGTGCATATAAATGAACGTATATTATTTAAATTGATCGTAATCATGGTTTCTATTTGAAATATTGCATTCAGACTAGAAGAACTACACCTTTTCCGTGCACACTTGATTTAAATTATCCTAACCTAGAAGAAAAACTATCCAGCCGTGAGGACAAGGGCCAAAAAGCTTTTATTTCGAACTCATCGTAGACATCCTTGAATTTCAAATCTAAATTATGATCTACGTATTGATTTAATTAAGTCACATTTGAAGGTATTTGTTGGTTTCTTTTATAAAGGTTGGTTTGGTAATATTTACATCAGCAACATAAAAATTAATATAATAATAAACAAGATATAAATAATCTTGAGACAACTAAAATCAAAGAACTTCCATAACAATTATTGTGTCACCAAAATGGCATAAATTACTAAAATTTCACAGTTCCGAACGAATTAAATTATAAGACCGAATAGTTAAATACAGGGGAATTAGGAATCATTTAGTTACAAAACCATTGCTTCAGACTTTAAACTTTTCCCTGATATTAAGGTGAAATAAAAAGATTTGACATAACCCCAATATCTGTAGTTTTATTTGTGTTGCGGTTTACGATCGTCTCTTGTTTTTGGAGCGGTCATCTTTTGTGTTTCAGCTAAGTTTACAACTTTGTTTTGTACATCGGAAGAAAGAACTGGTTACTAGGTGGCGTGCTGTAGGTATTTTATACAACGTGGGGTGATCAATGGCTATTTCCGTGTCATCGATGGGAAGATGTTGGAGCTAATTTCAAATTAGAAAGTCGCATCTTACAACATGCAGGTTTGTTTTTTTTACGGTTCAATTAATAACTAACAAATCGCAGTTGGTCATTTGGCTTTTAAACTCTAAACTTGTAGGAACAGCTATCTCTAAAGTTATCTCGTTCGACCTGTACCACCAGGGCCGTATCTCAGACTTTAGTTCGGGGTGGGTTGATCGATATTATAAATAACGTGTTGCGTCAGCCCGAATATCTGGGGGGTCTGGGAACGCCCCCAGGATGAAGCGCCGCAGGCTAAAATTTATGACATTTTCAAGGTCAAGCGCTCTAATGCAAAGTTAGAAAATCGCGATACAAAAATATTTTCTCCTATTCAGCGCCGCATCAAATACGGCGTTTTTCATTGTAAAACTGAAATTACCTATGCTTACCTGTAAATAAATGTGCACTGAAATCAACTAGAAAGAAATACACTACATAAAAAAAAAATTTGTTATCAAACTCTAATTATGCCATTAAAATAAATATAGGAAATAATAAAGGGTTTCAAAGCAAACTATATTTTTATTCTTTTCAACCGCAACGCTAAGTGTCCTACCGATTGATAAAATATTCATCAATAATTAGATTTGCTATGCAGATATTTATTTAAAATAAATCAAATTTTACAAGAGTAAGTATAGAACTTCAACAAGATCTGATGTGGCTTTGAATGATTGATCTGGAAGTATCGGCATACACTTCTGGTTTTCCACGTTGGGCACAACCAGCTCCCCACGATACGACACCAACTTGAGTGCGGCCAATAACAAGAGGACCACCAGAATCACCCTAAAGGAAAGAACAGCATCATAACAACGTAAGTAGCTATAATATTTGATCATACTTGACAAGAATCTTTTCCACCTTGAGTATATCCATAACAAGTCATGCTGTCGGTAATTTTGGCTTTACCATAAGCGTTTTTGCAATATTGTTGAGTAACTTTGGGCACGCTAACTTTTTGCAACAATAAAGGTAAACCACCACCTTGAGAGGTAGTTCCCCAACCTGAAACTACAGCCAATTTACCAAGAGATACAGTGCTTCCAAGTGTAGCTAAAGCAATTGGTCGAATTGAGTTAGATAAAGGTAAGGCTGTTGCTAATCTGAGTACCGACACATCGTTATTAATTGTTTTTGCATTATATTGAGGATGTTGGCAAATACTTGCTACTTTTACAACGGTACCACCGCTACCACGATAGCTACTTCCAGCTCGGACGGTTAAAGCACTTGCGCTAGATCTATTATTAGATTAAAAACTTAGAAAAAAAAATTTTAATGTCAGGTTAACTAACTTAGCTGTGCAATGAGCTGCAGTCAAAACTCTAGTAGCGCTGATAACTGAACCTCCACAGATGTGACTACCATAGGATTGCAAAGAAACTTGATAAGGAAGATCTTGAATTGTAGTTGAAACACCTCCGACAATTCTTCCATCCAACATTGGGACAACTGGACGAACTAGTGGGGTTCGTGCTGTAAGCAAGTTATATATTTATTTAAAAATTTTTGGAAAAACTTAGAAATAATAATTATCAAGTCAAAAGTTAACCAATAAAAAATTACTTACCAATTGTGAGAGCTACGATAGCAGATAGAAGTAGTAGACGCAACATTTTGATTGGACTATCGAAACCGTCTTTAAATCTACCTTTTATATACTAACTTTTGAACTAATCTGATTGTGGTGATTTTTCAAATTTATAAAATGTAATCTATAATTTTAATTTTGTATCACAAATTTTTTTTAAAACATAATATTTTTAGTACTTGGTATTTTTTAACTATTTTATTTATAAAGAAAATTTATATTTATAAGAAAATCTAGAAAATTAAAAAATTTTTTTTGCAGGTTTATTTAATGTTCAGAAGTGATCCAGATCCAGCATTGCTAATCTGCTCTAAACGGATAGTTTTATTTTTTCTTACAACAAAAATGATGTAACTTTTTAATATTTGAAATAATATTTTAACGTTAATTGGAGATCCCCAAATCTTAGTTTTGATTTAAGCAAATTTTTGATAAGAAATGAACGAAAAACCAAAAATTAGTTTGTGTATGTACTTTAAAATATTGATTTTTTTATATTATGTTGCAAAAAGCAATGACTTTCTGAATATCATATCTGATAAAGAAATAAAAATGCTGTTCTTTATTAATTTGTACTACTTGTACTAACTAATATTTTAAAACTCCTAGATTAGTGTTTCTCAATCCAATACATATATCTCAGACATTTAAAAAAAAAATTTTTTTAAATAAATATAGGTACTACATATCACGCAATGTTATATGTAGAGTACGGACTTCTAGCAAAACGTAACCCGATATTTAGTATGTGGCATATAATGCAAAATATGTATAATATCTTGTTTTTATGCATAAATTGTATGCCGCATACCAAATATCGGGTTACGTTTTGCTGTAAGTCCGTAGTACTCTAATTATATGGTTTGATATCGGCTAAGACAAATTTATACTTTTTCAACTTAAGAAAACTAGTAGGTACTCGTAATTCATCGAGAAAATCTTACCGACATATCTTTTACTTCTTGATATACACTCAAAAAAATGTTATTCATAATATCTATGAAACTAGGTTCATTGACCAAGTTCATTGAATTTTTGCAATAAAAATTATAACATTTTCATAATAATAAAAATGCCGTTCATAAATGTTATGAACTGCAGTTCATTGAATGCTTAGTAAGATTAATTCATGGTATTTATGATTCACTTCATAATATCTACGAACACCGTTCATTGCATACAATGAACCAGTTCATAAATACTATGAAATGCAGTTCATTGACTGCCTTGCAAAATTTATTCATGGTATCTATGATTCACTTCATAGTATCTATGATCACCGTTCATTGCATACAATGAACCAGTTCATAAATACTATGAAATGCAGTTAATTGACTGCCTAGTAAGATTTATTCATGTTATCTATAATTCATTTCATAATATCTATGATTCACTTCATAATATCTATGAAAACCGTTCATTGCATAGAATGAACCAGTTTATAAATACTAGAATTGCAGTTCATTGACTGCCTAGCATACTTTATTCATGTTATCTATGATTCATTTCATAATGATTCACTTCATAATATCAATGAAAACCGTTCATTGCATACAATGATCAAACGGCTCGTTAAAAGCTTTGTGAATACGAACATAAGTATTGTAAATTATAAACATTTTTTGGTTGATATCTTAATAAAAAAAATAGGAGAACAAGATATGGAAGACGGATATATCTGCCTATAAACAATTTACTTTCTCGGGCCAAGCCTAATAGATATCTTATAATTAAAGATACACGATAAAAAGGGAAGATGATATAAGATAATTTAGATAATCTGATAATCCGATTATGTCTTTATAATTATCTATATAAAAGAAATAATACTTAGGGTTTAGAAACCTAAAACCTCGAACCTCATAGAGTATACCAAAAGGGTGCACCCTGTACACTTTACATCACAAACACTTTTCGTTACATATTTTTATAAAAGTTTTAAACATGCTACCGATTTTATAACCGTATTCACGTTAAAAAAATTTAATTATAATACAAAGTTTTACATCGGTGAAATATTTAATGGCTAAAAATGATTTAAGGCAAGATCCAGGGAGGGGGCAGCTGCCCCGCAACCGTGTAATACAGGGTGACCTCCAAACATCGTATGTTGTCAGTTGGTAGTACCAACTTATATCCTCAATATCCTAAAGTAAGTGGTACCAACTTTGAACCACTTACATATATAAAGACTTGCAGTTATGAAATTTGATCAAAAAGCCATGGAAGAGAAATTCGCAAAAGTTAAAAAGAATTGTAAAAATTTGCAACGTTTAATATTGGTTATTGGATCTGATATCTTAAACACTACTGACTATTTTGTGTACTTTCAGGAAATAAGATACCCGTTTAAGAATTTTGTACGAGCTGTTGATATTTGCTTCAAAGCAATACATTTGTTTAATTTCAAGTATGCTAAGGAGTCAGCAACTTTTTGGAATTTTATACAAACCTTTTTGTACAAAATTGTAGAAGAAACCGTTATGGCAAAATCAGCAATTGTTATAAAAGATGTAGAAAAAATATTTTTAAATAATTAATTGTAATAAAGTTATTATTATGTAAACCTTACTTTCTTCTGTTTTGCAATAAACCGAGATCCTAATGTAATAAACTTACTTCATACATACAATAAATGCATTTCATAGATATAATGAACTGTTTTCATAGATACAATGAACTATTTTCATAAATACGATGAACTGTTTCCATAGATATCATGAACTATTTTCATAGATACGATGAACTATTTTCATAGATACGATGAACTGTTTTCATAGATACAATGAACTATTTTCATAAATACGATGAACTGTTTTCATAAATACGATTAACTGTTTTCATAGATACAATGAACTATTTTCATAAATACGATGAACTTTTTTCATAGATACAATGAACTGTTTTCATAGATACAATGAACTATTTTCATAAATACGATGAACTGTTTCCATAGATATCATGAACTATTTTCATAGATACGATGAACTATTTTCATAGATACGATGAACTGTTTTCATAGATACAATGAACTATTTTCATAAATACGATGAAATGTTTTCATAGATTCGATGAACTGTTTTCATAGATTCGATGAACTGTTTTCATAGATATAGTTACATTTTATTACATAAATTTAATGAAAATTATCATAGTTTTAATGAACTTATCATAGGCAGTGTTTTAGTGGACCGTGTTTAGGAATGCTCAGCTTTCTTTTGGTCGGAAGACCTTAATGTTACCTTCCGAAATCTCGTGCAGTGGACTGTATTTGAATAATAAAACTCTTGTGGTTAATAATTCTTTATTAACCTTGTACATCAATCAAATTGTTTTTTACAAACAAAGTCTTTGTTTGCAAATTCGTAAATACTTTGAGCCAATAGCAATTGCGCACAAAGGAGTAACCGCTTCTTCGTGAAGCAGAGACATTACTCAAGATAATTGGCAGGACCAAGCGCTCGCTTTAAGCCATCAGAGTAGGGAGAACTGGTGCGTCAAACAACGTGCGCGTTCACACTACTCTCTGGCGTACAATACGTTCGGATTAAAGACGTGAAAAATAATTATTTAACAATAAATAATATTAAGAAACGGTTACGAATTAAATTATACAAATAAAAAAGGAACGGTTTCGAACAGGCAGAGAATCAATAAAGTTGTTCATTATTATTATGATAATTTTCATTAAATTTATTATTTTTTTAATTTTTATTTTGTATCATTACATTAATGAACGTGAGTTTAAAGTCACAATGAACTTTATCATTGGTTGAGAATTAATGAAAAAGTTCATTAATACTATGATAACTTTCATTAAATTTATTAACGTTTAATTTTTATTTTGTATCATCACATTAATGAACGTGAGTTTATAGTCACAATGAACTTTATCATTGGTTGAGAATTAATGAAAAAGTTCATTAATACTATGATAACTTTCATTATATTTATGACGGTTTTTCGTTCAGTGTACATTTTTTATGATTATGCACGTACCGCCACCAGAATAGGGCACTTCCACTCCCCCACTGGTTATATGACGTTTCGCCCCCGCCGTTTAACCCCCACCGTTTCGCCCCCGCCGTTTCGCCCCGGGATGTTTCGCCCCCGTACCGTTTCGCCCCCGACCGTGTCGCCCCGACCTTTTAGCCCCCACCGTTTCGCCCCCGCCGTTTCGTCCCTGGATGTTTCGCCCCCGTACCGTTTCGCCCCGGGATATTTTGCCCCCGACCGTTTCACCCCCACCTTTTAGTCCCCACCGTTTTTAATTAATTTATACGTAAAATGAGGGGGGGGGGCCAAAATATTACGTACCTACACAGGGGAGGGGGAGCTAAAAAATTAGAAGAATCGTCCTTACGTAAATAATGGAGTCCATTATGGATTCCACTTAAGTAATAGACGGTTCTCCAGAATGAGGCAATTGTGTATTTATTGAAATTTGGACAGGACGTCTGTCGGGCCATCTAGTATTAAATAAATTGAAAGTCAGATAATTTAAAATTAATATTTATTAAAATATATTACAAAATATTTCAAAACTCAAAATTATGGGCAAATCCAAACAAATAATCCATAGTATCTATCCTACCATAACTTTCCACAATGGTTTTGATTCGTCGATTGCAACGGCGCGGCGTCTTTGGGGATGGCGTTTTGACGTGATACCAATTTCCTAGCCACTCGCACCCCCCTCCGACATACCGTTAGATCGTGACGTTTTAAAATAGTAAATTCTTTATAGCCCACTCTGTATTTGTTTTGACAGAGACCGATTGTACACTTACCTTCGAAGTTTATTTTTACCAGATCAATTTTCGAAAACACCAACCTAATAAGTTAAAGTTTATTTTAAATCAATCAATATTGGTCAGTTTATATAGGGGTCGTCTATAAATTACCTCACACGATTTTTAAGGTTTTTAGACTCCTCGCTCCCCCTGTCACATTTAGTCAAATTTTCATATTTTAATTAAATTTAAATTTAAACTTAAATTAAATCAATTTTGCAGGTCTTATAAATATTTAATTTTTTTTTCGGCGGCACCATACAACCGATCCATGGATCCAAAAAATATATTTTTAAAAATTTGACATCACAACATTTGAAACTCGCCCGGACCCCCTGATACATTTTTGTCACAAATCTAAGATAACCCCCCTACCCCCTAAGTGTGACGTAATTTATGGATGGCTCCATACGGGGAGAAACGGGGGCGAAACGGTCAGAGGCGAAACGGACGGGGGCTAAACGGTCAGGGGCGAAACGGACGGGGGCGAAACGGACGGGGGCGAATCGCTGGAAGCCAAACGGCGGGGGCGAAACGGGGGAGGCTAAACGGCTGGGGGCGAATCAGCGCCGGGGGCGAATCGGCGGGGGCTAAACGGTGGGGGCGAAACGGCGGGGGCTAAACGGTGGGGGCGAAACGTCCCTATCCCCCCCCACTCCAACATGGCTGCCGAACAGCTGTTTGGTGGTATGGTTGGTGGTATTCGCCATAAGATTTGTTAAGGATTCAAGTGCTTTCGTTATAAAAATGTATTTTTTATAGAATTCTAACCAGTTCTTTTAGCATATTTAGCTTTTATGACACGGTGCTGATAGTTTTATATTAAATTGGACTACTAAAATCCACTATACTTACAAATAATTGAATAATTTGTGTTATTAAATTTTTGAAAATTATTAGCCTTAAATATTAAAAGTTAGGTACAATAATTTGAAATAAATTACTTTAAATAAAAATAAACAACATTTCAGCTGTTTATTAATAATTAGTTTCCAGCATTTTTGTGTTTTTGAGTAATTTACATAAATACATTCAGATTTAGTGAAAGATATAATCGTAACTAGCACAGTTCAGGAGTTTACTAAAAAATGTAAAAATTATATCTTAAAAATCAGCAAATCTTCTAGTCGAGAATGCATTAAGCCCGGCAGATACAAATTTCGCCCAATTTTGAAAATTTCCTACCTATAACTCAAACTGACGAAAAACCATTTAAATTAGATATTTTCTAGTTTAATTTGGTTAAGTTTATTCATTCATTTAATTTTACTGTACTTTTTATTCTGAAAATATTTGACTTTGTTTAAAGGCAAACCGGCAGAAGTTGGAAAATAACAAATTCTGGTTGTATAGCCCTGCTATTTCAACATGAACCGGAAAGTCAAACAAATTACTGAAACACAAAAATGCTGGCAAATAATTACAAAACATAACAGCTGAAATGTTGTTTATTTATTTATTGTATTGTATTTCATTTAAATAACTGTTAAAATTATTAAATTATTGTAACTTTTAATATTTCAGGTTAATAATTTTGAAAAATTTAATAACATACAATTTATTCAATTATTTGCAAGTATAGTGGATTTTAGTAGTCCAATTTAATATAAAACTATCAGCACCGTGTCATAAAAGCTAAAAATGCTAAATAAGTGGTTAGAATTCTATAAAAAATACATTTTTATAACGAAAGCACTTGAATCCTTAACAAATCTTATGGCGAATACCACCAACCATACCACCAAACAGCTGTTCGGCAGCCATGTTGGAGTGAGGGAGTGGAAGTGCCCTATGGAGTTGTTAATTTTTGAGTCTCGCACCAAACCTCCTATCTCCCATCTCTGTTGTATGTTTTCTAGGGTTGATTTTTGTTGAATGAGGCAGTATTATAAATCAGTAAAATATAAATTTGTTTTTGTTTATTTTTTTGTGTAATTTACCAAAAGGTACTCCTTTCACAAGTACAGAGTGTTCCCGGATACACTTTACATACCTTAGGGGGTGATAGGAGGACACCTTTCTAAGAAAAAAATTTAACAAATTTTTTTTCTAAATTCATATCCTCGAGAGTTAGACCATTTTAAAGCATTTTTTTAAAATTTTAACCTGCACATGGCCATAGCTCCGAAAATATTGATTTTTTAGTAAAAATGGTTTAGTGATTTTTTAAAAAGCGTGAAATAAATCTATCTCTATCATCTATGGGCCTGCTGAAACTGGAGGGCTCCCGCTTGACCCAGGGTTACCAGGTCTAGGGATTTTCTTCCAATCTAGAGATTTTAGATCACATATACAGTGTGTTCCCGATAAGAGGTAACAGTAAATAATTCTTATATTTTACTAGATACAAAAAAAAGTTTAAATAGTTTTTTATTCAACTAAAAATTTACCATCGGAAACTGTAGAGATACATTTTTGTGTACTTCAAACTTAACCGCAAGTACACATGATTTGTTTTTCAAATGGCAATATGTCTTTTTTTTAGCGTTTTCGTAATCTGCAGTTTTTTCTCTATGCATACATATAAAATTATCGTAAGGTTACATAAGAAAATTTTCGAGAAAAATGCAAGATAAATTTATTAATTATTTAATTTATTTTTTAGTATGTGCTATGAAAACAAAATGATACTATAGTATCATGTCTTGAACAAAATGGTGGCAATTTCGAACAATCTATCAGATAGGTTGTGTTTTCTATACCGTGATGTTGTTTTGTTTTCATAGCACACTAAATAAATTAAATAATTAATTAATTTATCGTACATTTTACTCAAAAGTTTTTTTATGTAACACTACACTGTATAAAAAAAAGTGTTAATTTAACATAATTATGTCTTAAAAAGTAGCCCATATAGTCTACTATATTTTTGTGTAATTTTGTCCATATTTTATAATGTAATTTATATTTCTAAATGTTATGTTAAAATTTTTACTATTTGGAGTAGAGATTTTATTACAATTAATACGAAATACTACCATAATTAATAAAGCATTTTAACTAAATGTTAAGTTGTTGTTGACTAAATATTAAGTAAATTTGAAACGGTTAAGCAGTTTTTCTCTTTATATAATTGACAATATTACTTAGTTTTTTGGAAAGTTTTTCTACATTTCGATGCTGGATTGACTGCGTAGAAATAAATTTTACTCTTTTCGGGGAGGTACTAATTCTTTTCCTTAATGTCATTTCGTCTTATTAATAATGTCGTTTTCTTTACTTTAGTAAGATAACTTTGCCTATTCATTAAAGACTATTAATTAATTCTATAAAGTAGATTTGTCTAAATTCTTGAGTAAAAATATGTCTAATTTAATAATATAAATTTAACTAAGAAAAAGGTAATTCTAAAATAAAAACATGTTTATATTAATACAAATATTTTATTATTTAAATTCAAAAAATATAAGAATAATACAATACGTAGAAAATCAAAATTCAAAAAATTTAAAAAGGAGACAATTAACACATAACAGGTCTGGATTAAGAAAATTTGAAAAAATGAAAATTTCGTAATACGAAGTACAATATAACGTTATTTCATGGTTATTGCCATTCATCAGTTGTACGCATCGATTACGATTACATTGTAAAATAAGAAGAAAAAATTTTTCAAACTAAACAAAATTATCGACTAAATTGTACAAAATTGACTTACCATAACCTCCAAAGATTATCAAAACTGAACTTGTTACACGAGGTATGAATAATTTAAAAATGATTTGAACTAAGAAATTCGTTTACCTAGCACTGCTAGTTTGAAATCCGAAGGCACTGCCCTCTTAATATGATTTCTAAAAACTTTGAAAAAATTCAAAATTCAAAAATTTACCACGTTTTTTAACCGTGAGGCGTAAAACTAGAAAAAGAACTCAAAATAAAAAATTTTAAGTAAATTTGTGGTTTTTAGTATGTATTTATGGTTAAATTCAAACCTTTTTAAATTTTTTGAATTTTGATTTTCTACGTATTGTATTATTCTTATATTTTTTGAATTTAACCATAAATACATACTAAAAACCACAAATTTACTTAAAATTTTTTATTTTGAGTTCTTTTTCTAATTTTATTATTTATTATAAAAATATAGTTATTTACATAAAACTCACAAAAATGACAAATTACTGACGAGGAGCAATATTTTCTAACAATTTTAGAACTCCGAGTAAAGTGATCCATTTTTCTGACGTGTTTTGTATTACATTTTTCCGAAAATCGTAAAAAATCAACATTTTAAAACACTCATTAAACAACATTTTTAAAACGAGCAAAAATCAAGTTTGTCAATTTGTTGAATCCATAGTAACAAACAATACAGTTACAATTATTACTAATTATTATTCGACTAGTCGGCGAAATTCGATTTCCCTGCGCGTACATAAGCGTACATACGTACGTACGTACAGACGTCACAACGAAAATAGTCAAAATGGATTCAGGGAAGCTCAAAACGGATATTTCCGTCAAAATCTGGAAATGGAAAAAAATCGGTATCACAATACTTCCTTGTTTTACAAGGAAGTAAAAATGGTTCATCATATTGATGAAATGTTCATAATTTTTGCGCCGATGAACAAAATTCATAAATATAATGATATTTTCATCAATACTATGAATTCTTCATCAATATGATGAATTTTGTTCATCGTCGCAAAACTGATACCTTTTTGTACATAATTAATTTATTCTTGGATATCTCCGTATCTCTAGTTGCTTTACCTCTCCCTCGAGCCGTTGGGGGAAGGAGGTGCAAAAGTACCAAAAATCCAGGAATTGTTCCATCATAACCTACGAACACGAAGTTGAAAATAATAAAATAAAAATAAAAACATAATCACGTACAATAATTAGGTCCATCGTCTTCAATATCGAAGATTTGATGAGTTTTTGTTATCTGATACACTTCAAATATTTTATTCAATTTGTTGGGAAAAGTGTCTAAAATTTTGCTACCTTTACCTGGGAACATAGTTTCAAATTCTTGATCTACCTAAAAATGTTTTAAGAATTTTTAAAAAGCTGACAATTTTATTTATGTTATAGAATATTACCAGTCCCAAGGTATCAACGAGTCGAGGAAATTCACTTAAAATATTTCCTCGATTTTTGACTCTGTTTTTAAAAGTTTCTAGCATTTTGGCTTTAATATTTTCGAAAGGTGTAGTGCTAACTGAACAATGTTTCAGAAAATTAATAGAATCTTTCATTAAAAGCTCTTCTTCATTATCCATAATTTCGGTATTTTCGGTCACTGCGATATCTGAGGATTTTGTAGTTAATTTTCTTTTTTTTAGGCAAAGGGGACATTGTACGACGAACGTGTCATAATATGTTTGAAAAAAATCCACTTCTAGTTTCCGGATCATAAAAAGCAGCCTGCAATTGCGTTTAGAATTTTATAATTAGATAAAAAATATAATGAGCATTTTGAACTTACAAATTTAAATTTACTTTTCGAGTCAGCTAAGTTGGGAAATAACTCCACAACTGCTTCAGAAAATTTAATCCGTTCGAAAATTGGAGGAAGCTTCTTGTCCAGACTGTAAAGAGAGTTTTTATTTTCATAACATTTAACAATTTACAGTAAAAACTTTGACATTTTGCTTTAGTCCATCCTATATATTCATTCAATTACATAAGTAGTTTATAATATAATATGGTATTATTCATAAACATTATAAAGTTTCCCAAAATACTTATTATGGTCTTTGTAATGTTTTCCAAAAATCGTTAACCCGACTATTTCATACTAAAATTCTCCTAAAATACATAAATTTGTTTATTTGTCTGAAAAATTCTTTAAAATCTCGTAAAACCTTATGATGTCATTACCAAAACGCATTCTTTTACCTGGGCGTTTACTGCAGGAAGTAAATTACTACTTTTTGTTGACTCGCTAGAAAGGCTTCCACCGAGGCTTCCACTTCCACAAGGCAAATTTTAAGTAAAATCTGTATTAGGTTGATCTAAAATTAAAAAATATATTATAGAAAATAATATGTATAAATTATTATATATTGAGAACCTTGGTCATCTTCAGTATTTGTTTGTACAATTACACCAATCTCGCACATTTTAATGTACTCTTCAAGAAAATCGTCATGCAATGTGGCTCCAAGACTATCGCTAAAGGTTATGGTTTTTTTTCATTGATTTTGAAGATTTTCTTAGCTAAAATCAAAACCGCACCAGTGCTCGTAAATAATTTTAAATTTAAATGTAAAGCAAGATTTTGAATTATAATACAGTGTTACTACATGGTACAGTTTCAAGAATGGGCGGGGGTGATTCTATAGTAGTTTTTTTGCTCTGAAAACGAATCTGACTTTGAATTGCTTCATGAAATTTTAGCTTAAAAGACTGTAAAAAACAAAAAATATTATCATCTGTATCTCAGAAACGGTGTAACAAAATAGAAAAATGTATATAAACAAACATGTAGGGAATAAAATTCCAATAAAAATTATTTATACATTTTTCTATTTCGTTGCACCGATTTTGAGATACAGGTGACAATATTTTTTGCATTTTACAGAGTCTTATTTGGAAAAAAATGGAAAATTGTATATGAATAAAATTGAAGGCCATGAAAATTGCAACAAAAAATGTCTGAAAAGTTTTGCCGTAAAATTGATTGTTATGTGTCGAAAATAGTCTTGAAAAGGGACAAGTTACATTGCTAGCATAGGGCTGTGCCAATAATTCTGTGAGCCAGTGTAAGGTAATTCATCTTTTTTTTCTGTGTTAAATTAACACCGTTTCGTTTATCTATTCGCATTTTGACATTTTAGCATAATTATTTTATATAGTGAATTATAATTTTATATATTGAGATGTTATTTTTTTTTAAATATAATGAAATTTACTAATCTTACAAAATCTTTCGCCTCGGCTAACATCAGGGTAGGAAACTCTTATCTCTTACAAGCCTTCGATGTATTATTCGTAAAAATAATTAATCACATTTACAACCACAATAAATTTATTAATTTCACAAAGTCCAATCATGCGACACTTTTCGCCAAAGAACCCAATACTAACTTTAGTATTCAAAAATAAAGTTTCATTTATTCTTATTCCAGTCAGCTCTAAACTTAATTCAAGGAATAAATTGCCCGATATCTAGCTATTTTCAACTAAATCAATATGGTAACGGTGGCTTGACCGAGAAGTCGATCGAAGCGAGAGTCTCCCAGGGCTCAATCATGGATTCCAATTTCCAAATACTACGTTTTTTATGCACGCAAAGCAACGACGTATCAGTGCTTTCTAAAATTCCACGCAGCTCGTTGTACGCAGACCACACCGCATACACCGATCGCATGGATATTTTTTTTAACAACGGTTTTTCTAAAATACAATTTAAACTTACTCTGGGAGTAATAAGATTTTACTTACAAGTAAAATTACAGTAAATTGCAAATATTCGTAATTCATATTAAGCGAGCGCCACCACGCGGAAACATATTGAGTTAAGCTAATACGTATATATGACGTATATATACAATACCGGTCTAGGACATATGAACGCGGCCGGTTGAAGCGGCCGTAAAGCCTAAATGCATAATCCCCAATGCGAAGAGGAAGAAGAATAAATTTAGAAACCTAGGACTTATATTGGCGAAATCTGTGTTGTTAGCTTATTATTAAAAATAGAATTTATTTAGTAGTCAGTTATAGCCGAATTTAATATAAAAACAATAATCTCATCTTTCTAGATCCGTAATTTTCAAGTTCTGGCTATTATAAAGATGTAAGGGATTCCTTTCATGAAGGAAGTTTTCTAAATCTATTTCTTTCGAGTTAATTTCCGAAGCCTTTTCGGGAATGTTTTTAATGGCAACAGTGGTTCAAAAAGTCACTGCCTAAGTAGATCTGCAATTTTCCAGTGCAATTTGCAAACACCCATGGGTGGAGCTAACTTTAAGAAAAAAGCAAAAAAGAAGGCAGCAATTGTTTTTCCAAAATAGCATAAAATACAAATAAATTGTAGACATTAACAATTAATTTTAGTTTCTATTTAAAATAGATAACTTTTTCGGTAAATTTTAATAAAATTAAAACAGGAAACAAGAGCTTTTATTTCTTCTTGTTTCATCGACTAGTCTATATGCTTGTAAAGATTTTTGTTTAAAAAACAAAGTTTGCATAAATAATGTTTTTGGGGTAATATTTACAAATTAACCTTCTAAAATCGTCTAGCCCAAGAGGATCTTAGACCAAGAACTAGAAGTAGGAAGGGGAATCCCAAACTGCTGCACCTATGATTCCAGGATCACTGAATTACATGCACTCGGTATTTCCGTGACGACAGTAAACGTGAACTTTTTAAAAACAGAAAACATTACAACTAGCAGTGAACAACACTGTGAATTAGCAGTGCATTAAAAAAATCCGGGTAAGTACCTATAATATTATTTGATTTTTGCCTCCTACTAATCACGTAACTTCTTACAAAATATAGGATAAGTTTGTCAATATAATACTATTGTACCACTCACCTTTGTATCAATTAAATCTTATAGAATAAATAATAAAACCTTGACATTTATGCAATATATTTTGAAAAATTAGGTGTGTTTAGCAGTGGCGGATCTTGGGTTCGAAATCATATAGTTTTAAAATTACATTATGGTCGGGAGAGTACGCAAATGTTGGTAAAAAATCTCAAAAACCGGTAAAATAAAATGAGTTTACTGTATTGGCTTTTTGTAATGATAAATAAATAATAAAATAAATTTATTTGGTATACATTTTTATGTTAACAGTTGCACTCCTAGAAGACAACTAAGACCAACTCATGTTGGGTTTGATATACACGCCTACGATTGTTTTAAGAAATTTACATAGGGTTTTTGGGTAAAATTTTTATTATTTTAGAAATTAATTTCTTGTAAATTCCAGAGAAAAAGGGCAACTTTATCAGATAATTTATTTACAATTAGAGTTATTTCGGTTTTTTTTCTTTTAGGTGCCATGACAAATTATCTTCAGGAAGGTCAAGAAATGCAAATGAATGAACAGTCACTGATGGCATCACAATCTCCGCAGCAACCTCAATATACATCTCAACGACCTAATCCAATTGCCCAACCAGGATTCTTGCAAAATGATTCTTTCGATACGCTATTACAAATTGGATATACTGCTCCTGTACCAAATTCTCCACCACACGGTCCCATAACCAATCAACCCATGGGTTCAGGAAATGGTAATTGGATGACAAAGCCTCAAGCTATACCAAACTACTCACTAGGACTGGAATACTTTTCTTTAATGGATAAACTTATAGTTCATCAGAAGTTGGATCTTCTGGAATTGATCTCCAATGTTGAAATGGAAAACAAATATAGCATCCATAACAGTTTAGGTCAAGTGGTGTACCACGCAACCGAACATTCCGAAGTATGTATGCGGAATTGTTGCCGGTCAGCCAGATCTTTCGAAATGATAATAAGCGATAATTCTGGACAAGAAGTTATCCATTTTAGTCGTCCTTTCAAGTGCCAATGCTGTTTATGCTTCTGTTGTTTACAAACAATGGAAGTTTGTTCTCCACCTGGTAATATCATAGGAACAATCGAACAAAATTGGAATCCGTTATTTCCCTCTTTTTCCTTAAAAAATTCAAGTGGAGATAGCATTTTACAAATACAAGGGCCGTTTTGTACGGCTGCATGTTGTTGTTCGGATCTCAAATTTGAAATTTTTTCTGCTAACGGTAATGCACCAATTGGAGAGATTACTAAAAAGTGGACTGGATATGCGAGAGAAGCTTGCACCAATGCCGATACTTTTGAAATCACTTTTCCGAAGGATATAGACGTCAAGATGAAAGCCGTTTTATTGGGATCGGTGTTTTTGATCGATATGATGTATTTCGAACAAAAACAAAATACTAACAAAAGATAGGAATTAATCAACGATATTTTAAGTCTTTTAATTTTTGTATTTTAATATTATAATATAAAATTATACGAATTTTGTCTACTGTAGCATTTACCTAATCATCAAATTGCACGGGAGCATCGCAATATTTAGAATATTATTTTAGATTAGCTTAGCTTACACCTTATACAGTTATATATGAGCATGGTGGTTATTAAAAAAAAAGAATAAGTGAAAAGGATATAGGAAAAGAGCTGAAAAACATCTCCATCCAAAATCGTTCAATTTGGGACTAGTTAAAGGATTCCGACACAAAAGGTTCACAATATCCCTAGAACGGACGAAACGGAGTAGGACCCAGGTCCCACAATCTCCGAGTTAAGTCTATACGTCCATCTCCACTTCTCCGACGTGTTTCAGTCTCAGGATTTTTACAATTTCTCAATCTTAATTTTTCTGAGATCTTTTCTTCTTTCATCCCCCGTGTGAAACTTCTCGCTTCTCTCTTCCGGCGTTAGACGTAACTTGTAAAAACTTTAGGGTGAATGACAAAATATAATTATAATTTCGCGTTGGTGTGTATTCTTCTTTATCCAACTACGTATGACGCAGACGTTACTTACTTGACATTTATATGCAACTTAACCTCAATCCTAACGATAGTGCGTTATAAAGATTTTCGCTTTCAAAGTACACAACAAATTGATAGAAACCAAATCTATTATCAAAATATGTACAGGTACGTAGCTTATAAATAGTGAAATAATTGACATCAAAATATTAAATGAATTTGTTTTAGGTGTATACGTTTTCTTAAGACTAAACTAAGTTTTAGAAGATAATCAGATCTGAATTAATAAAGATCAAAGAATTTTACTACCTTGCAAGGTTCAAATAATCTTGGTTGCTGATGGTGGATTCATTTACTTGTAAAATTGGATAACCGATATTCGACATAGAAATACGTAGCTGAATTATCACAAAGCTTTACAAAAAGGTCTTCACACGTAAGACATTTTCTGAAACACTTGGAATCATACGTTAGAAAATTCATTCAAAATTTAATTTTCCATTTAAATTTTCAACAACAGAGGTTAGGTTGAATCCCGTTTCACCACAATTTTTCGTTACGATCAAGACTTTCCATGAACACTTTTGTTTTTCAAAAATTAGATTAGGTTAGGACACCCTTTCCGGACAAGCGACAAATTAGTACTGAATTGTTCCAAAATTGATAGGCCTATATATTATAAGCAAAGATAATAAAACTTAATATAAGTTTACTAAATTTCATAAAAATTAGGCTTGCTTTGATTTTGTTGTTAATTTTTCAACTTGCTTCAATCTCAATGAAATTTTCAAAATATCTTCCTTTCAGCTTCCCATACATGTGCAAAAATTTTGAGTTCCATAACTTAAGCCGATTCTTCCAAAATAATTATTTACTTATGCGAAATTTTCCAAATTGTAATAATTCATAAAATTTTTCTTAAATTTCCTTTTTCATATCTCTTTTTAGTCTCAAAAATTCGGGCTCTTCATTCCTCTTCTTTTGGTGTATTTCATCGCGTTGTAACCTTTTTATTACTTAAGAAACCTTAAAAAAATGTATTCCGACTATTTGACAGCTACCACTTG
Source organism: Cantharis flavilabris (assembly GCA_949152465.1). NCBI lineage: Eukaryota > Metazoa > Arthropoda > Insecta > Coleoptera > Cantharidae > Cantharis > Cantharis flavilabris. The sequence continues at coordinate 9,745,187 of OX424438.1, forward strand.
TCGTTACTCATATTTTCATTTTTCTCCTACTAATTTTACTTTTTAGGTGTGTAACCCAAATCATTTCTTCTCTTAGAGCCTCTCAGCCTCCATTCCACGTATTTTCAAATCTCCAAACGTTACAATAAACTCCAGGGAAATCACCTGTATCTTTGTCACAAAATTCTACCTACGTAGTACTACGTTCTATCAAACCATGAAGTTATCACCAATAAAGTTCACCTAGGTGAGTCCAAACAATTTATCAACACAAATATCTTAAAATTACATATTAACAAGTTTTTTATATTTCCAGTTCGCAGCTTATAGTTCAAACCAATTTATCATTCTCACGCTAAACAAGATTACTTTTATTGAAAAATTTTATATGGAAATTGATCCAATGCACAAATTATACCATTCTCCCAGATTGTAGGTTCGCATTTACCATCACAGTGGTTTATTTAAACTGAAAACTGTAATCTTTATCTTCCGTTGCTTCATGCGTAATTAGCTTTTCATGTTTTTCTTCTTGTATGTGTGCCTTATATGAACGAATGCCTCTTTATATGTTTATAATTTACCTTATCCTTCTCTTCTTTACATGACAATATATTGTAATGTTCTACATTGAAATTTTAGTAATGCTGTTCCTAACGGAAAGGGAGGTGTAGCGACTCTATTCTTACTCGGTAAAAAAGACCAAATAATTTGTGATAAATTCTTTATTATGTACACAACAAATTTGCTTTGACAAATTTTTGACGGACGGAAAAATTACTTTAAATTACCATTTTAAAAAATAAGGTTTGGTAACTTTGTTAGTTTATTTGAAACAGTTCTACACTTTGATAAACTATTGATTTGAAAACAGATATAATTTAAAACTTATCTACTTCAATAATTTACACAACCTTACCTTATCAATATTTGATCACAGATTCATTTGATTAAAACCTAACGTAATAAAAGGAGATCGGGAATTTAGAATGAAATAGAAGACACTTCCAGTATTGATCAAATTGCATAGGGAAGAATAAAATTAAAATTTAAAAATATTCGTTTAAAAAATTAAATAATCTTTATATTTAAAAAATTTAAAGTTTTACTATCGTTGAAAAAATCTCGATAATAATCTTCGTCTGGGAGGCACAATAGGTGAAGACAGTTGAGAATGGTTACGCATTTTCACTTCTTGACTATTTAATTTATTTTTTAGTTGTTCGTCCAATAGCTCATGCATATCCATCTAAAATAATAACAAAATTAAAAAATCAATTCAACAATGGCTTAGCCTCAAATTAAGAGCTACCAACCTGCCACTGTTCCAGTTGTTGACTAAGCTCAACTTTTTGTTGAATGGCTTCCAATAATTGACTGTTTGCCTGCATTAAATCGACTCTTGTTTTGGCCAACTCCACTTCGGCTTTGTTTTTTCTAGCGACTGCTTGATCTCTGACCTCTCTCGCTTTGACAACTGTTTCGTCTTGCGCCAAAGAAGAATGCGAAGCGTCGTGTCTTGCCCTGTCTCTTTCCTCGAGGGCGGCTCTTAATTCAACATCACACACGGAAATCTGAAAAAAAACTTTTTATAGAACAATTCGACTATCAAAATTGGATAACAAGACCTTGCTCGTTAACTCTCTAATTGCTTCGCCTCGTCTTTGCATTTCGGCATCCCTATCTTGTACGTCTCGCCTAGCCTGCTCCAATCGTTCCAATAATCGAACAACATCGGTGTCTAACACTAAACCGACCAACTCTTGAGCAGCCTCGTTTAACAGTCCAGCAGAAAACTGGCTGTTATCGTCTAAGGAGCTGGTGGAACAGTCGGAATGTAGACCAGAATCGTCGTCGTTGTGAGATTTGAGTTGTAAACACAGCGACCGAAGTTGTCTGTAAACGGCCATGCACTCCTGAGACAAGGTCGGTTCGGATACGTCCATTTCTGCCAATAAAGAACGATGTTCGCCTGTTGTTAATGACAAATAAATTTGTTAATTGTTAGTAACGACAACAATTTGTGCAAGGAAATGTGAAATAATGCAAAAGGATCAGCTGCCACCAAAGTTAACAATCTTTTGCGGAGGGGTTAACAACATATTTTTTAGTAAATTTTAGTTTATAATTTCGTTGGGAAGTTTCGCCTCCTCTTTCGTAACTCTAGCTCACTTTTTAAATTTGATTAATCAAATTTGGACAAAAGTGAGCCAGAAGTCTCATACTGTCTCTACTAGAAGGGATCAGTACTAACACTTTACAGCTGCATATATAGGATTGGAGAATTGAGTGAACCTGACTTTTCTTTAGTAACTCACCATTAATCCGTTCTTCCAGACTTAATTTCTCATGAGGTAAGGAATATTCTTTCAAGGACTGCTGATAGCGAACGTCCTGTTCTCTCGCGTGCCGCTCCAAAAGCATAATCCTGTCGGAAGCTTCTTCAAGGGCTGTAACAAGATTATCTCTTTCGGAAGCCGCCATAATAAGTCTTCTCTCTAATTCGTTTTTCTTTTCAGAAACTAAATCCAGTTCGTCGCGTAAACTATCGACGCTACTGATATGTTCGTGTAGACTAGTTTTACCCACTGCACATTGTTCTCTTAAATTTTGCACCTCCAGCCTTAACTGAGATTCCACAACGGTTGCTTCCTTAAGTTGCGTGGTGAGACGTACGTTTTGAGAGTTAAGTTCCGAAACCAAGTTGCCTTTGTCGCGCTCCCATTGCTTCAATATGTTTTCTTTGGCCGTGAGTTTGGATGTCAATTCAGATACGTCGTTTTGGAGTTCTAATATTCGAGCATCGTACTCGGATTCACTGGATACTAATTTTCGTTTCAGTACGTGTTTGTCTTGTTCTAATGCCTGTAACAAACGAAGACGTTAGTTTGACGAATATCTATTAAAAATTTGGTGACCCCGACAATTAGTTCCTTTTAATTAGCGTAGATCGTGAAAGGTTTGTAGAAAGTTCCGCCCACCTTTTAACGTTTAACCTGATAAATGATATGCTATCAGCATGTAAACAATGCAAATTAATTTCATAAGTACATTTTTCAGGCGTGGCCAACAAAACCAATAATTGGACGACCTTGCCCGCCAGAACATATTGATCACAATTTTTTTATTGTTTCAAGTTTTATAAGTTAGGAGAGGGTTTCGTATTGACGTACATGAACTTAAAATTGAAATAATTTCTTACGCTCTCGTTTTGACTAAAATAATTTGAATTTGACCTACAAACGAGTTTTGTGTGTGTTAAGGAAGTGAGAACCTTGATTAACAAAGACTTTTGCAAAATATTAAAGAAACAGGATGCAAGGTCGATTGAACAATTTTATAAGAGTTTCTTTGTTAATAATAATTAGGTTCTTGGCATCAGAAGCGGTAATTATTATGTGTACAGAAGCTTTCTGTATATCGTGCACAAGAGGCAATTAAAGAATAAATGCACATGCATTGATAATCTACATTTTTTTCGAAGAAATTGGAGTAATCTGCGTGAGAAAACAAATAAATCTACATAATAAGTCTTCGATATCTACATTGAACCACAATGCAAATATTATAACTCTTGGTTCGTACTTGGATGGGTGACCACTTCGAGAACACCAACTTAGAGATTGGAGCATGAAATGGCCGACATGCAACTAGGCAAATTCCCGATGGGCAGGTGTTTTTCGCAAAACAAAAGCAATAATTTTGTTTCGCCAATTCATTTGTTTTATCAAAAACACGAATAATATGAAATTTCAGATATCATAAGTAAAAACAAAAATAATAAAAAAAAACTGATGGGTCAATTTTAGTTGACATTATAATATAAACATTAGAACGCTCTGATTGGTTAACTTTTGTTTACCAACCTAAAAATTCTGATTGTTCAACTTGTTTACTAACCCAAATGGAATATATAGCGATTGGTATATTGGTATACCAATCGCTATATATTCCATTATATCTACCCATTAAGAAGTCAAGGATGCCCCTTAATATCAACTTAATACAATAAAAATATAGTATAGGTATTAGATCTAAATTAATCTACAAATACATACGTTGTTTTTGTAAAATATCAACCGCTTTTTGTTGTGCAGCTTTTCGAGCTGATTACCTTACTGAATATTGGTCAGAATTAAAATACATAACTTGACTGGAATACGGGCTATTAGCAAAGTCACATCATTCATCTTCTTGTTCTGGAGGGTATTCCATACCCCCCAGACCCCCCGGTTACCACAATTAAATAAAAATTAAAGTATATTATTTTGCTCGAATTCGGGCCTAAGGGTTTAATTCATCTTCTTGTTCTGGGGGTATTCCATAATCTATCACATAAACTTTGGATGCTATGGATAAGAGAATACGTAAATACAACTTTTTTAATTTTTAACGCTAGCTCCCTAATATATAAGGATTTATTACGTAAGGAAAGGAATTTGTAACCTTCCTTACTGTTTCAAGGGTTTGAAATTTATTAAAACATAAACTAGTAGGAAACAACATAAATACTTGGTATGTCATCCCAAATTTCCTAAAATACTAAAATATTAAAAAATTTCCTCACTCTCATCATAAACTGAAGCATAGGCGCAACTAGGGGGGGGGGGCTCAGCCCCCCAAAATTAAAATAAGCCCCCCCCCCCCAAAATAAATTGATAACGGTAAAAAATAGATATTTCTATTGATATAGAAAGCGTAATCGACAAATTTGCGAAAAAGGATAGGAGAATTCAGTTTATGTGTCTTTATTTTATTTTATGTGTCAATACATTTATATTAAAAAATAAATTTACTATCTATCGTCTATTTTTGATTTTGTTAAGCAAAGAAAAAATTCCTCGTTTTAGCCCCCCCCCCCCCCTCAAAATATACTTAGTTGTTCCTATGTTTATTTTAAACAGAGCTTCTACTGCAACCTTGTTAGTTTTGCCGAATAAAGGCTATAAGATCCGGGGGTTAGGGGTATACAGTAGCGACTTGTAGTTTCCTATAATAGACATTTTGACTTTGAATTAACGTTTATATTACGTGCTTATTGGGTATGTACTAGGGTAAGTACTTGTAATTTAAATCTAGTCCATACAATTACTGGAGAACTGGGAGGTATTCCATACCTTGTCGCAGTTTATAAATGTATTTTGTTAGTGAAAAGTTTTTATTTAATAAAACTAATCACAGAACATATCCGTGAACTTTGCGTCTCTAAACCGGGGGGTCTGGGGGGTATGGAATACCCCCCAGTACAGTATAAGAATTCTATTCCAAACAAGAACAATGTATTACAAACAACTGCTGACTCTAAGCGACATGGTTCGAAGCCCGATAGAGTTTAAAACTTTCATATGACCGTCTACGTGCTTTGGAGGGTCAGTGGCGAATCAAAAATTTTTTAAATTTATTATAAAACAAATAATAAATTTATTTTTGGTATTACTATTACTCTATATTTTTCAAATTTAATTAATTTTTATTTTGTCGCTCCCCCTCTATGGTAATTGTTTGGATCCGCTACTGCAGAGGGTAGGGCTGGGCGATATTCAAAAATCGATACCTATCGATAACTACGATTAATCGATAATTATCGGAGTATCGAAGTAAGTATTGATATATCGACGATTATCGATTAATCGAAATAATAAACCTCAACTTTTTTTCTCGAATAAAGAAACCGGTCAAACCCAAAATTGTCTAATAAGAAGTCCAGAAAACATAAGACAACAATCTAAATTAGAAATATCGATAACTATCGAAATATCGATAACTATCGAATAAATATCCATAGTTATCGATTAATCGATAAAATGTCCTAACCCTAGCAGAGAGTATGTAAAGCAGGCGATGCCCCTGGGTTGATGATTGCCACTTTCAATTGTTAAAATCAAAGTTATAGGCAATCTCCAATCCGGTTTAAGCAGTCGTAGAGTAGAGGTTAGGGTTTCCACTGAATTTTCTAAATCAAATTCCCTAATTTTTCCACGTTTTCCCTGACAAAGAATGCAAATTTTCCCCTACATTCCCATAAATCAGTAGATAATAAGGTAAAAGACAGCTAAATTTTAAAATTAAATTAAAATTAATAATTTTTTTTAATTTAAAAATGAAAAAAATTAAATTTTTAATTAAAATTAATTTCAAAAATAAAATTAATTTTAAAATTAAATTACATTTTTTTAAATTAAATTGGTTTCCCTGACAGAAAATTTAATTTCCCTGACTTAGCACTAAAAATGAGAAGTTCTCTGACTTTTTCCTGACAAAATTTGGGAAATCTTAAATTCCCTGACTTTTCCAGACGAGTGGGAACCCAAAAGGAGCTAATGATCCAAGATAGGTAGGCCTATAAGAACAGTTTCTCTAAATTAAAATATATATTGCCGTGTTTTTTTTACACGAGCCGAAGTAAAAGAGAAAATAATATTTAGAAAATCGTTTAAGTAGAGATGATTATTGCTAGTGCGGGCCTGGCATATTGAACTTATAGTCTGGTAAGTGTCTGCAAGATTTCAACAGGATATTCGATTTTCCGTTTTAATTTCAAAACTCCTACACTGATATTTGTTTTGAGACCGACAATCTGTAATTTACCAATCAATAGAAAGTTGTTTCCGATTCCAAATCAAACAGAACAAAACGTTGGCGTGGCGCCACATTAAGAGTACATTGGACACAATGGACGTGCATACCAGAAGGGTACACTTGACAATAAAACGCAATTCAATGATCTGCGTTGAATAAACTTGTTGCGGATTTATTAAAGCCCAACAATGGTCGAATTCATTGACATTTGAATGGATTTTAAGGAAGGACTAATTTATTTCCTTTGGAATTGTTGCCAGTAAAAAAGCAGGAAACGTTTGTGGGAACCATATCAATATAGATCCATTGGGTTGGTTGGTATGCCAAAAAAATTAATCGGCGTTTTTTCATTCACTTTTGTCGCACAACTGCTTCCGCTTTCATGCTCGATGCGTCACTAATAAGAACCTTTGTTTGAAGAATTACCCATGACAATTTTGGTCAAGAATTTGTGTGATTTAAACCAAATTAACATAATTACGGTTATCGCGGAGGCCAAACGAGTTTTGCAAAAACTGTTATGTTTACTACATACATAACAAAATTATAGAAATATGGAAAAAATTAACAAAACTTTTTGTATGAATGAGAGCATGTGAAACTTTTGAAGCGGAACTCGGAAATTATTGTACATAGTCAGTCACCTCGTGTTCGGGCAATTTCATCACAAGACAAAGGAATCGTACGGTGTTATTTGCATTAAAATGCAACTTTACTTACTCACTTGCAATAAATTATCGAAAATGACCGCAATATCTTTTTATTATTCTTGCCAGTGCCTCGTCATCATTGCTATGTCTGGAGTGTACTTGCGAAGTATTGCCAAACCCGCAAGTGGGCAAAGACCAGTATGTGTGTAGCTACCTTTATGTTGGTAATAATCTACTTTGCTTGTTGTAAATCTCTTAAGAATGATCGAGCTCATTTTAAACCTTCAGTTACACTTCATTTAACCTGACCGCACTTACATGTTAAAGTATTTTTCCTTTTACTTTCAACTTTTAGTTTCTTTGCAAGATTGAGATTGAAAAAGCTTTTCTGTGGTTTTCCGTCTACATTACGAAATGTTCGTCCTCATTCAATTTTAATTACTGACCATCACGCTCGAAGGTTAAAGAAGTGCAACGAACGATTAGAATGATATGAAGAGCATATAGTAGAAAGAAAATCGATAGTTTAGTAGTTTAGTATTGAATCTTACATGTATTTGGAAGTATATCGCGTGTTTTTCAATTCAATTCTAGGAACCTAAAGGGCGAACGTTAACCTCTTCGCCCCCCCCCCCGGGTTAAATCGTCGCCATCAGCAAAACCTTCTGAATTAAATTGGGCAATAATTAGACATTTTAATAATACTTCTGAAGAAGTCACCTTCTAAAGATCGGCCTTCGAGATAACTAGAGGAAGGAATAAAATGGTTACAGTATGTAATATACCCATAATTGCCAAAAATTTACGGTTTTTCTCCATTCCGAGAAGGTTAGAATCGACCTCGACCAGTATTGTCACGGCTTGAGGATCACCGATATTTCACAATACAATTTTAATATTCTATTACTTTTCCGATCGAAACTGCTGGTGGAAATTTTGGGAAAACCACAAACAAATCCATTTAATTGGCAAGCAAACTGAATATCTCGGGAACTTCCTTTTTATAATTATCAAATTTAATGGCTGTGCCAGTATATTAATAAAACCCTCGAAGACGTCATTGCACTACAACGCAGAAATAGAACTTGTAGTTACAAAAATATCAACAGGATCAGATTTTCTTGTTGACGTTATCGATAAACTTTTTTGGATTCCCTCGAATATTAAATAATTTACACCCAGTTAAATTTATAGCTTTAAAAACGGTAGTTGCAAAATTAAAAGCGTAGTTTATGGCCATATAATTTTAAATAATTAAGCTAATTTAAAAGTAAAAGTAGGTATTAATTTATTATTGCGGGAAGGCCGCCAAGCGAAGAGCCAGGTTTATAATAATTTCGGACCCCCAAACCCCCCGGAAGTATAGGTGGTCAGTACTGTTCGTTTGCAACAGTAAAATCGAAGAGCAAATAAGAATTAAAACTTTAATTACCATCTATATCGGATGGTTGGAAGCTTTCGCATCCGCGTTACACTGTAATAAAAAAAGCAATTAAGGAAGTATTGGAGCTCTGTCTATAACTTGAACATACATATATATATATACGCTAATTAATGTTAGTTATAGTTAATTATCGACTGGAATTCCAATTTTTTAGATGGAATTCCTACCGAATACCGTTTTGCTCGTAGGTGAGCCTGACCATGTCCGACTCCAATGTCCTTCGATTTACCGATCGAAGGAAACCCGAATGGGGTAGTTGCCTAATATTTAATAAGCAACCGCAGACAAGGTCGAGTAGGAGGTCCGATGATACAAAAAGTAAGAATAGGTAATGCGGGTGACTATTTATATTTATACCTAAGAGGTAGCCGCCCTCAAGTAATGAATACTCCAATTGAAAGAGTCACCCGGTTTTGGCTGGTTTTAAATCTGAAGTACATTGACTGATCTGTGATGGTCAGACAAAGAGGTAAACTCTTTGAATAAGAACTCAAAGCAACTTCAAGGAAACTCGGAAAAACTGTAGAAACCCAAAGAATTTCTTGTCTAAACAAGAGTGACTGGGGCCGTGTTCGATTTGGAAGCTTACGGCGCTTTTGGCACCAATACTACATAACTCTCTAGACCAACCATTACTCATAAAAGAACAGACGTTGGTACCAAAAGGGCCGTAAGCTTCCAAATCGAACACGGATCACTCAAAAAGAAAAAATTCCTCCTCCATGTGGCCTGCTCACCGATCTCTTGCTAAGCTGCTTTCAGTGGAGGCACAGAAAAAGGGCAAATACAAATGTGCAGGAAGAGGTACCAGAAATGCAATAAGGAGTTTCTGTTGATGTTGAATTAAGGTCAAATATCTGAGAATATTCAACGGAGACTGCCATTGGCCTAGTAGTTGACGCGATCAACTATTAATTCTAGGGTAACCGAAGGTACTGGATTAACGATTGCCAGCATTAAAAAACCAGCCGTGGGATTTAAATGCTGAAATCTTTCTCAATCCTGACCGGCAAAAAATAGAGAGGCTGAAAAAGAAGAAGAATAGCTAATAGAATAGCACTTTTCGATAATTTAGATTTAGAGGGACGAAAACAATTATTTTAGCCTTTACATTTCTTCTGGTAAGCTAGAGAGATGAAAAGTTGATATTTGTAGCAGGAAAGTTAATTTGGGAGAGGATTTGTCCCCTAAAATTGTGAAAAAAAATTATTAAAAATGATGGAATTATCCATTTTTTTGCTCAATTAGCTGAGAATAACAAATACATGCAGTTTGCATGTGATTTATGGAGAGGAGCTTAACAGAGAGAGACTAATCTAGATTGCCTTGTATTTTCACAAATTCAAACGACAGATGAAAATTATATGCATCTGCTTTCAATGAAAAACTGTTAGTACGGACGGTATATAGGGTTGTCTTGATATTACGAGCATCCAATCGCAATTGCAGGTGCAATCACGTGCTGGACATGCACTGATCACTGTTTGCATCAGCTGCATGTGAATTGCATACAAATAGAGTATAGCCTCCTTCATTCTCTTGATTATTCGCGATTTACATTAAACGAACGCCACCACGCGGAAAAATGTATGTATGGTTGGTATAGAAAGTTTTGTTTAAAAACCAAACTTTTGCATTTTGTCGATGTTCTATATCGTGAATTATCATTTCACTACGGTTTTGCGATAAAATAATTCAAAATCAAACGCAAAACAACATCAAGTGTACGTAATAGAGCCGCCATGTTATTAACATTTGGTAGCGTCACGAGCGCCACCAACGGCAAGGTAAATCATGAAAATTAAATTTCCTACGAAAAAGTTTACGTGCGGGAGTCATTCAGAGATGCCAATTTTGAGTTTGTATAAACTTATAGTTGGTATAGAAAGTTTTGTTTATAAACTAAACGTTTGCATTTACCCATGATTGGGTATCAATTGTAAGTAATAGAGCCGACATGTTCTTCATATTAATGTAGTAACGTCATAAACCCCCATTGTACTACCTCCGCTGTCTCGGTCGAATTCATCCTGGAATAAGGATGGCTTGAGGAGTGACAGCACGGAGAGCCGCTGCATCGGAGGTAGCACAATGGGCCCGATTTAGTGGCCTAAGCGCGCGTAGGGATATCTCCCTGTCCTCCTACCTGAAATCCAGAATCCAGAAGAGTGCACTGGGGGGTATTCCATGCCCCCCGGATTACACCAATCATTTTGTGACTTAAATAATAAGTTTAGACTTTTACTCCCTGATGTGCAAAAATAAAATTACTTTTAGACTTAGCAGCGAAACCAGTTTTTTCGATTCCAAAGCATCAAAACATATTATTTAAGTCACAAAACAATTGGTGTAATCCGGGAGAATACCCCCCAGTGCACTCTTCTAGCTTCTGGATTTTAGGTAGAAGAGCAGGGTGATATCAATAAGCGAATGCTTAGGGGCCCGTGACCATAAAGCATAGTAAATCCCAAAAAAAGAGATTTTGAAATAATATACGCAATTCAAATTTGATACATTGCTTTTTTAGGAGCCCGTTTTGTATATTTGCTTACGGGCCCTAGCTACTCTTGCACCACCACTGCATGAGCGCCACCAACGATAAGGTAAATTGCGAATATACTACTATAATCTATACCATACAGTATTTAGTATTAAAGGCGCCATTTACTTAATCTTAATCTCTTAATCTTAAATTGTAGTTAAGCCATTGTAAAATCTGCTAGATTGAGTCATATATCCCCAAAGATATCCTCATGCTTCTCAATCTAAGTACGGTACGGGATGTCGGCGACTTCAAAAAGGAACCTTATCTTCAAATATTTCCTGGTTTCTTTTCCTCCAGAAAGTTTCAACTTCGTCTTTTCTTGATTTATTTTCCTGCGATTCTGTTAGATAACTTGAGATTCACTAGTATCAGACCTGATTTAGCAGCAGTCTACAGCATAAACCAAGGACGATAGATTAGCTTTCTTCCTATTCAGAGTAGTTCCAAAAAACTTAGTTTGAACTAAGTATACAAGGTACTAAATGAGTTAGCCGAACATAGGAAATTCCTGTTTCCCTAATTATATTAGAGAAATAATAAAAGACACAAAAATAATTCAGAGATATAATAAGCTACGAATAATAAGAACATTAGGTTTCATCTAGTTCTTACCTAAAACGTCAAAAAATGCTTTTGAAATTGATAAAAGTTTTATTTATCAGACTGGCCATCTAAGTTTCCAAGGTAATTATTTTTATATATATAAATCTTAACTTGTGAGAAAATAATCAATAAAACTTTAAATAACAAATTAAATTCAATAATATAGTGAAATTATATTTTTAAGCTTTCGGCGACTGTTATCTAAAAATAAATTTCTGACAAAGGCGATAACAGTCGCCGAAAGCTTAAAAATATAATTTCATTATATTATTGAATTTAACTTGTTATTTTGGTAATAATTTTTGAAAATAGAAATTAAATTCAAAGTTTTACAATTTCTAAAGCATTTTTTGACTTTTTAAGTAGAAGCTATTAGATGAAATCTAATGCTCTTATCATCCGTAGTTTATATTTCTGCATTATTTTTGGATCTTTTATTTTTTCTCTATAATAATTAGGGAAGCAGGAATTTGCATAAATATAAGTTTTAACATGTTAATTTCCAATGTTCGGCTAACTCATTCGGCACCCGGAAAATACATAGCATGCTTGAAACGTAAAAGTTCTGCAGACCGCTACAATCGGAAATACAATAGCGCAAAGCTATTATTGCCCTATTCTGGCAACAAAATAAATTACAATAACTGAATTTTCAATCAAATAATAATTAATATTAATATAAATAAGTTATTTTTGTCGGTGCCTACTGGGAATTGTGTGCAATATAATTTTTAATTACGAAATTGCGGAACAAATATGTATTTGCAATTATGTTATTAATAACTACGTTTTCTTTCCTTTTCCATTGATTGATATAATATGTGGTACGATTTCCTATTTACCCAGTCGATTATTATTATTTATTGTTTAATTCTGCCTTGTTTTTCGCAACAATTTTACGTAATTATTAAGTTTACGAGCAATTTGGTATACGTAAAACTGTTAATCTGTATAGTAATCGATATATACACAGTTGAACAAAATTAAAAGTAAGTTATTTGACCTGTACTTTAATGGCCAACAATTAACATGCCTGTTTCGTTTTCTATTTAAAACTGCTTATAAATAGCTATTTCAAGTTTTAGACAGAATATTGATTTATTAATTATGCATTTTCGTGTGTATGCAAATCAAATGATTTAGATCTTGAATTTTTGTGTTCGTTGAACCTAAATTCTAGAAATAAGAAAATATTGGGATTCTTAAATAATTTTAACCCAAAGTGTCTGTAAACCGTTCCAAAAAAATGCACCGCATCTGATTGCCCCTTTGGGATTGTTTTTAATCCAAAACTAGAGCGCCGGAGTAGTTACGATGAGAGGAATTGGAATTTAGACCGAAAAACAACAGCAGCAAAAATAATCCCTCATCGACTCAAAAGAAGTAAATCGTAAAAGTGTTTCAGCCTGTTCGTTCAGAGTTTAATTTGCTAGAGTGGAAGAATAATCGTATTAGTTTTCAAGCCCTCTTTATTAAAACAAGGGATTCTGAGTTATATCGAAGCCTACTAATCCATTTTTATTGTTTTCAGACATAATGCAATATCATCATCAGTTCCACGTTATTGTCTCAAACTCATTGAACAAGTGAAATTAATTACTCTAAAAACCTCATTCGGAACAATGCAATGCAGAAAATTGATGACGAAATCTCAGATCCGTCACACTATTGATTTTTTATTTGATTTTTTGACAACTTTTACGTTTTTCTCAATTATTGTATGTAGGTGCGTACTTTAAACTTAATTTTTCATTCACATCACGTTTATGTTTTGTTTTCACGCAATACGGCATCGTTCTACTGAACGATTTCGCTCCATAAGGAAAAGGAAACGGTCATAGCATTAATTGCGGCGGTTGCGTCCATACCTACTGTAATCTTACAAAAAAAATGTCAAACGTTAAAAAGTAATTATTACGTGTACGAACTTGAAATGAACAAGAACAAGGACTAATAATGCCGTGTGCTTTCACTTTTTCAATCCAACTTACTATTATTAAAAATAAATAAGTAACTATTTCAATTGTTTACCTTTTACGCTACCAGTAAAAAAGTATTGCCTACAGAAAAAACCGTTAAACAATCGGTGACATAATTTAAAAAATTGGAACGATCGCATCAGGAGTAGAAAACCGCAAATCTATTAACCGACTCAGTCGAGCGCGTCACTCTGAAGAAAATGGCGATTTCCAAAACATGTTCGTCTTCAGAAGAGATCCGTCAATCTTATTAATAGGTTTCGATTACCAAAACATTGTTGTTGGGTAACATACCGTGGATTAATTAATTGCGCAAAACCCATCGATCTAATCGGGCATTTACCAGATGTCCAAATTGTCTTAATTACCTGTGAATTGCAGGCACTTTAGGATTGGCTAATTAAAAATTACTGTAACACGGTAAGTGAATACGAGCGCGGATTATTGGAAAAATTCGAATGGTTCATGCATAACTGGCTCTTTAATGGTGTAACTTCAAGTTTCTTTCACTTTCAAATCTTTACAATACCAAAAGATCCGTAACAATTAAAAGAACTGTTCAACCACAATCGCTGTTTGCCATCTGTAAAAATCCGAACTGTACATGTTAGTAAATACGTGGTGTTACGTTTCTGATTAATAACCTCACTTTTAAAATTGACGTCTGACAGATGACAATTAATTTTTCGAGTTGCCCTCTAGAATTTTGTTTTATAAAAAAAAAGAATAAACAAAACCAGCTGTCAATTTTATAATATTTCGAAATGGCATACAGAAATGTACCTAAAATTACTCGTACAATAACAGCTTTTACTTTTAAGACTCCCACAGAAGTCTATCTCTACGGGCAACGTACATATACAATTAAAAAACGGCGCTACTCTGTCGGTAATCTAAGGGATCACAAACAGTTCGAGTGCGAAAACAAGACGTGCAAGAAGAAGCCAAAACCGTCACTATGGATGAGTTTGATGGGTTCGAGAAAATCGAAAAAAAAGGAAGACACGTGCGACGAAGACAGTACGACGCAATATTTCAGTTTGCAACTTTTTAACTCTTTTGCTTTCAGATTTTGACGAGTGTATTCCCAGTGCCATACTCAAGTTGAGAGAAAACATCACGAAAACCGAAGGTTCGGGATACATCATTACACGCGATACGCAGATAGGGAAAAGACGAGAAATAACAAAAGAAGAAAAACAATTGCAAGTAATGGAAGCCAATTTGAATCAGAAGGAAAACGCAGTGGATCCGTTGCCGCATTTTACCACCGTCGAACAGCGAATGTTAGATTTAAATGCCAAAAAGTTGCATCCGTTGTACAAACGTTACTTGTACGTCTCGAGAAAAGTGAACAAGATGCCGCTCCCTGAAAAACCAGGATACAAAACCAGAAGTGGACCGATCAACCCAGACGATATTCCTTTGCAATTAAAAATTAACAAGAAATTGCTCGAAACGAAAAATATGTTCTCGGATTATAAAAGAGTGGAACCGCCGAGACAATTGGTAGGAAAATTAATTGAAATGAAACAGAACGAGAGACCAGGGTTGAGGAAGAGGATGCCGGTAGTTCCCAGCGACGCGCAGGATATAACCAAGGAAAGATCCGTGTTCGATACTCTTTACCAAAAACAAGTGAAGTTTTAGTCACCGTAAATATTGTCGATTCCCGTAAAATTATAATAATAAATTGTATCTACTAGTGAAATGAAATAAAGTGCCAATTTATATTATTAATATTTTCGATTTCATTACTTTCGTATTGTCAATGATCCACTGGCCTTTAAGATTATGCATCATTCAAGGTTTATGCAAACAAGGTATTATTCATCTGTAGACATCATAAATACTACTATTATTACTAAATACTAAGTTTCTGAAGACGAAATGTCCTATTTTCAGTGGTGCAGATGCAGTCATGGGTAATGAGTTTGATTTAATTGCATGGATCGGTCTCATTGTCTCATAGACCGACGTTAGCACTGATGTAATATGGCAATAATATTAGTACTAAAAGGTTAAGAGTCAAGTAATGAAATGTGCGACAGTAAAAAATTAATTTTTTCTTTAACGAAAAAAAGGGGGGGGGGCATTAAAACTACGATTTCTAGTTTAATGTTTGTGCTATTAAAGCTTTCTTTTAATCTTTTAAATATTGTAGAGCATCTTGAAAAAAAGACTCTTGACAGTTGCCAAACGACAGAATTTATAATAGGTCAGTGCGGCCTTCAGGCCGCACAATCTTAGTGAAAATAGTTAAAATAATGCAATGTTGAAAATTCCATTTTTAAATAAGACAAAAACCTTATAAGAAAGAATACTAATAAAAAATGTATGTACAGTTAATTACAAAAGTTTTTGCGCGGTCCTATAAGTTTCCATTGTAAATTGCATCTTTTGAAGACTTTTTGTCACATAAAAATCGCTTTTACAGCAATACTTATTAGACATTTTTTGTTGCAAATTTTATTCCCTTCAATTTTGTATCTATACATTTTTCTATTTTGTGGCACCGTTTCCGAGTTACAGTAACTTAAAAAAAAATTTACCGAATTTTTTTAAAGTCACCGTAACTCGGAAACGGTGCGACACAACAGAAAAATTTATATAAACAAAAATAAAGGGAATAAAATTTTCAGAAAGTCTTCACAAGGATCAATTTACATAAAATCA
Source organism: Cantharis flavilabris (assembly GCA_949152465.1). Lineage (NCBI taxonomy): Eukaryota > Metazoa > Arthropoda > Insecta > Coleoptera > Cantharidae > Cantharis > Cantharis flavilabris. The sequence continues at coordinate 9,761,642 of OX424438.1, forward strand.
GTTTGTTTGGCAGTGATGTCGTAAAAAGATATTGTAGTATTTTTACCATTTACATTGCTAACATGAGACTGTGCAAAAACTTATTAAAATGTTATTCGCTGCACATTTTGGATACCACTGCATAGATGAACTCTTAAATAATTTATTGAAGAAGTAAATGACGACGTTGGTGTAGGCGTTCAAACTACAGTGCATCAGTTAATCACAACAAACTTGAGCAATAAGCACGTACGTGCAAGCAAAGCATTATAATTTATAACAATAATAATGTTATGCATAATATGAATTATATAATAAGTGGAAGTAAACATTATAAGCTACTTTCCACTTTTAAAAAAAAATAATAAAAAAAAAAACAATGCTCGAAATAGATTAAAAGATATAAAAGAAATAACAAATAAAAGTAATCTTATCAGAATCGAGAAACAACATAATTAATAAAAAAATATATTTCCTGCCTATCAGAGATGAAAAAAGCGAAGAAGTTACCATATGAAGAAACAGGTAGGTCAATTCTATTGTTCTACAAATGGCACCCATTTTCTCCAACTTAATGCATGCACAAGCATAATATCCGTAAATTACTTTTGTTAAAAGTGATCTCCGATTTAAATAAAATCAGAATTCCACTCGATTGGAAAGCGAACTCCCGTTTGGCCTATGTAAACCGCAACGCAAGTATACCATTTCGACTTGCAAATTCCCTATAATTTTACTTCTTCGTCTGGTAATTGTGCAGAGTACGGCTTCCAACTGTTGAAACTTGTTTTGAATTACGTAATAATTAAAATTAAATTAAATTTATTAACTTGTTTAGCAAGTTTATTTAAATGATTCATTCGATCCCCTCGGGTTTATTATTCTTAAGCATGATTCAACCGGACTTTGTTTAGCGAAAGGTTACCTCAGAAAAATATCGTTGCAGTCTTGCAGTAATTAGCACGATTTATTTATTTGCAATATAAAAAATAATAATTAATATTTAATATTTTTTCTTGCGAAATTCCCAGTAGGTTATAAAAATCAGATGACGAGTTGCCCACACGGCTACACGCGCAGCATCGCACTATATCTCGATTACGTAATAATCAACAAGTTCATTATCATCTATTTTTATTTTATAGCCGATTGTATATAAGAAGGGTAGGTTGAATTACTACGCTATCAATTTTTTATGACAATCGATTGGTTCTTCGTAGCCTACAGGTAATGAGTCATTACATTATGTTTGCACGTAGTTTCGTAATCCATATACAAAGATTTAATAAATTTTTTTTATGTTTGACTTTATGGTTTATTGTACCAACATAATAAACAATTGGAAATTATTCCTAGACCACCTACAGTGCAAACTCGCTAGTTCGAACTAGTTACCGTGTAATATACAAAATTGCATTTTGACTACTTTGACGGGGCGCCACGCTCTAATTATTTCATCAATTTCTATGAACAATACATCGTTGGATGCGAAATTTCGTAAGCTTTATTTTTTCTTATTGGTATTTTAAACTAGCATTAACGGTTCGTCAGATATGGTCACTTTTACAAAGTAATTATTATCGATGATGTATCCTATTGATCATCGTCGAATGAAATTGCGTAATTTTCCTTATATGAGGATGCCCAAAATAAGTCGGTTCCGTGTTGTTTTCAAAATTAGGTCTCATACCGGGTGTAAGAAAATCACAAGTAACAACTGAAATTGAGATAACTGTAATTGAATTATTAAAATTACCGCCAAACAACTAATTTTATGTAAATTATTACAAAAATAATTAAAAAAATTATCGTTTGCAAGCAATTAAGCATGCGTTTAATATGAAACACGTTTTTTAATTTTTACAACGACAAGAGCAACAAATTGCTTAATTAGGCACAATTTGGTAATTTTTTTTTAGAAAATGCAGATAATTAAAGTTACTTAATTATTAAGTTTTGTATTATACTACACACAACTGCATTTACAAATAATGTAGTATATTGTTGTATAATTAAGTAGGACTAGCTGATTTTGATTTAATAATTATTAATTACCAATTAGGAGTTGTTCAAGTAATAATTAAATGGAAATATAATTACACGATGGAAACATAAGTCGCTCGTGCGAATTTATTTTCCTAATTAAATTTGTATTCAAGACGAGTAATTAGCTTAATTGGATTCTTTTAAACTTTAGCGATTAAATAAGAATATCTTCACGAAAGCGGAAAAGTGAGACAGGCAAAATTCCAAATTTTTCCTTATCTAAATGTAACACGGGCACGGAGAGAAATTGCGGGAAAATTTAGGTAATTAATTAATTTAAACAAAGTTGTCGCTTAATGCGTTTACCCAAAACTTCATACTTTCTAACATAATTGTGAACAATTTTACGCAATCTAATTTTGTTAATTGGAACATCACTTTTGCTATTGCACCAAAATAAATACTAAGCGAGACGAGAGTTTCGAAAGACCGTTCCAGAATTAAATAGAGCACTTCCTTAAATCTCCCCTAACCCATGCATCCCTAGTTTTATCTTCCGGTCACCTGCATGCTATATCGCACAGATAAATTGGAACACCCTACCTACCAAGGAAATGACTTTTACAGACAGATGAATTTTTAATTTAACCTATTTTTTTTTTCAAAAAAATGTCTGAGAAGAAAACCTCTTTGGTTCCTTTCTGGGTCAATCGTGAAACTTCAATATCGTGTATGCCATTAACTAAATTCTTCTCAGCAATAAAGCTATGATCATAAATATTAATAACTTTGCTTAGAGCGTCCTCATATGGAAGATATAGACGAACGCAGAAGACGTTGCCGGAAATGCCACCGGTGACTAGTATGAGTCATCGTTTTAGACGTAGCGTAACGTTGCAAGTCTGATGGTGTTTTGGGCGTGACGTGATATGGTAGGACGATTGTCAAAGATGTACTTATCAAGATATAGAAACCAAAAAAAATTAAACTGTCTGAAAAAAATCAGGTTGAAAGAAGTATTTGTACATAAACCTGATATGGTGGTTTAGATCCGCATTTAAGTAAAAAAGGCCAATAAAAATCTAAAATTTAAATACTGGCCATCGTAGCCTTGACTTCAAAATGCCAATTTCGTACAGTGACGTGTGAAAGTCGGACGAATATTTATGTTGTTATAAAATAAGCAATAATATTACTTCTGCAGTTTTTCTTGTTATTTAAGAATGCAAGACGAAGAAAAGGTATAAAACTAAAAGTAAAACTTTTTCTTTTAGTAAATAAATTATGTAGACAAAGTAAAATTTTCATGCTTCATGTAGTTAAAATTAATATTCTTAAAAGCTGTCATAGAAGTCGCAACTTAACAAAGGTGAATTATGTGGTCATCGACTGCATAAAGTGGTTCGCACGTAAAAAGTCCCAAGAAGCAGTAAGGTGCTGTTGCCCAAAACTACTTTGTTGGTTTTATTGTAAAGAACATTAACTTTTAACTCCCAGGGTAGGAGCGTAGCGTCGGTGCATAAATTACGTACTATACAATTTAATGATCTGGAAATATCTTATTGGTTTCGTAATAAAATGACGAAAGCAGAGAAAAGATAACCATCAAGAGCTAATTCAAGCACTTGTTTCTCTCGCTGCCATGTAGCGGTCCAAAGAATAGCTATTTCTCAAGCTTCCCGAAAATCTTTAATGATTAAAAACTGAAATTTGAAGAAATAAAGAATTCGACGCGGGATATTTATGCGGAGTAAATAAGGGGGGAGCGGGAACGGCCCGCCTCTGAGGTTACTTCCGCCTCGGAACTCCTCAGGTGGAATGCCAATGAGCTTCGCGGTAAAAACCAACGCCCATCTTGCCTGAAATGGCATTGGTCGTCACAATTGGATCTAACAGATTGTTGCCAACATGATAAAAAAGTATGTAATAAAATACTGCCAGTTATTGCCTCTTACTGCAATTTACTGCAAATACTGTCACTTACTGGTGATACTGTACCTGATACCTGATACGCAGTGGCGTAATTGCAAATTTGCAAATTCAATTTTTGCCGCCCCTACTGACCTCTGAAATTCAATACCTTAGATTTTCAAATTATAGCAATGAGTAATAAAAAAAAAATGAGTAAAATTTACTAAACTTTAGCCTCCTCTGCCTGTAATAAAACATTTTGGGATTTAAATTAAAAAAACTGGGTTTTTAAAAATATGGGGCATGGAATACCCTAAAGAGCAATTTAAGATTTTCTAAGATTATTCCCGAATTTCTTATTTTCTAAGAGTTCCAAGAACTGGAACGATATGCGCGTTTATGTAGGACGCCCCTTAATACCATAAAATAAAGGTGTCAATCCGGGGGATGTGGAACGCCCTCCAGTGCATTCTTTGTTAATTATCTCGAAACGTTGATAACTGTGAATAACCCGCGAAGAAAAAGCAAATAGTGCACTGGAGGGCATTCCATGCCCCCCAGACCCCCCGGATTATTCCTACTCTTTGCGTTTTTAAAAGTTTCTGTTACCATAGCATACGCTGGGGCAGTGGCGGATTTGCAAATTTATGATTAATAAAAAAAAATAATTAAAATTTACTAAATTTAAATTGTAATATTGAAAAACTATTGGAATATTTTAAAAATTCATGATCATAAAAGTATATTTTACAGATCGAGTAATTTTTCATATACAGACGTAAGATTTGCCGCCCTAGGTTCAGCCTACTCAGCCTGTTGGTAAATCCACCACTCCTGATACGTATAAAGGTAATATTATATAATAGTACATAGTATGCCACTAATAAGTGGCAGTATTAAACAGTATCGGCAGTACCTGGTAGTAAAAGGCAGTCAGCGACAGTATCAGTTAGGATACTGTATTAAACAGTACCAAGTAGTACTAGATAGCATCCGCAGTTAAAAGCAGTATTAGTAGTAACCGCCAGTATTATCTAATTATTAAACAATTAAACTATAAATAACAAGTTAAATTCAATAATATAATCAAATATATCTAATTATTAGGAGAATTTGAATTTTTTTCTACGCCAGATTTCCTTTATGAGGTTTTCTTGGGCTTCCCTAGATTGCCGCGGATTTTCTAAAATTTCCTATTTCCTCGGATTTCCTCAGATTTTCTCTCACTTGTGCACACAATTCCATCAGCGCTTTTCCCCTTGACTGGATTCTATATAATATTGCCTATCACTGCTACCAGTTACTATAGAATATGCCAATAATGCTTAATACTGCCGAAACTGCCTGAAACTTCTGATACTACATAATATACTGCCTATACTGCAGATGTGATTCCCCCTCGACGGGGAACCCGGAGAGCTGACAAAAAATTAAGAAAGAGCCGGATGAAAAAACGTTGCATTTCATTCATAGGAGAAAGAATGGAATTGATAATGTCTAGGTTGAGATGAAATAAGACAGTGGTGTATTTCTGAAACCATCCCTGATAAAAATAATGTTTACTACGAGGTTTGGAAATTTAAATAACTTTAAATTATCTTTATTTATTTGTTTATTAGTTATTTATTTATTCATTCGGTTACCACTGACGCGCACGAATGGATTAACGAGATTCTAAAAATGAATTTTTTTTATCTGCCCCCCCCAACCAAAAGCATTTTCTAAATACGCTACTGATGAAACATGCTGGTTAAACCAGTCGTCACCTCAAAGCCCAATTAGTGATGAGTAGAGCTCGGATTGATATGCACCAAAATACTTGAGAAAAAAAATAATTGTAAATTGTGAGGTTATGAGAACAGGTCGTACAGCCTAAGCAATATACTCATACAATATATAAAAAAAAACATGTCTCTGTGTATCATTACTTCCTTAACAGGCTCCCGATTGGTTAATTGTAAATTGCCAACCTAAAAAATTAAGAGGTTATGAGAAAGTGACAGGTCAGTACGGCCATCAATCGAGTCATTCAAATACTATAAATAGTAATAATAACCGAATATCTTTTAACAATTGGTTGGGGTAAGTGCAAAATCAATTTTGCAATAATCAGGATATAAAGCTTATTTTGTGCAACACTGCGTCAAGAGATACGTCACTTACACTTATGACGGAAAAAATCTGAATTATTGGTCACACGAGTTGGTTTTTATTTACTTTATTTGAAATATCTACCTTTAGTGGAACAATATTTATGAACTTTTATTTGGCTATTAAGTTTCCACCTACAATTGTTAATATTATATTAAATTAATTGTGTTTTGATTATTGATGCCCACGCAGAAGTAATTCTGTAGGACAAATACTCCATGCAGTAGCGTACTCACGGGGGCGACTAGAGAGAGTTCAAGCCCCTTCCGTTCCTTGCCAATATTGCCACCTTAGTGCTTCAAGTAAAAAAATTTGTGAAAAATTCAAATAATAATTTAAATCGAAAAAACCCTTCCCCTCTCGCTCTCACTGGTAACCATGGCAACAAGTGATTGAATCGGCGAGGTAAATCCGGATTGGAATGCCTGTAACCTTGTATTTTATAGTTTATAGCGGCAATCACTAACCCAGGGGGACCCCCGGCTTTACGTGCCCTCCGAAGCACGGAGACAGTCATACGAAAGTTTTAGGCTCAGTATTTCGGCTAAACTAAAGCTAATGACCGCCTCCAATAAAATTAACCCCAAAAAACTTGTTTTTCGATCTTCTATTATTTAATTCTGTTGTCGAAGGCAATCAATGATCCACAAACATTGATCAATCGGAAGATAATTGAATCACGATAAAGAAATCGACGATCGATTAGATCATTTCGCAACTAATAAGCATGAAGAAGTTTAAGAGTTTCAAATGAGAACAAACGCAAAAAAAATGAAGAAAGCGATGAAACCTTAAAACGTAGGGGTTGTCGGGCAGTTAGGCGTGCGATGTGACGTAAAATATAACTGCTATAACTTTACGTTGGATTTTTTAATCTTAAATTGTTATACTTTAAGAGTTAATAAAATGCCAAATTAAATCCATTGTTTTCATATAATATTCGGTAACGGTTTTATGTGGGACACAACGAAAGTGTCGCAAAATGCTCCATAAAATAAACATAACAAATATATTTTTAGAAAATCCAATGAATTGACCACAACCAATTTGAAGGCAGGTTCACAATAATAATTAGAAAATGCGAAGTTGAAATTAGAAGGTGAAAAATTGGTCAATAAAATTTTGATGGACTGGTACTAATTCGTTGATTAAACAAACATTTTCGACACAAACTGATCAAAATTATGATACAGTGGCTTAATTGTAATAATCGTAAGTTATTGTAACCAGCGTTCCATTTCATCGCAAGGTTAATTCATTACAACAGAGTAGAAGTGTTGTAAGTACTACAACCTAAGTAGTAATTGTTACGAAACACTGCCTCTGCACGATTTCTACAAGTATTCCATATTTACCGTACAATTTCTAAATTAATCGCCGTATTCATTAATTTGTATTACTAATGGATTATCTATACCAAAATATATTATATATTAGTCATGCGAAAACTATATCGGCGTTATATAAGTCAATATTATTATTTTGGTCCTTCGAGCCGGATACACTTACCTCTAATTTTTTAAAATACTCCTCGACCGTGGCTTCGTGTGTTTTTTTCAGTTCTTCATTTTTTTCCAACAAGGCCTTGCCTAGCTCCGCGGCTAACATTAAATCATTTTCTTTTTGTTGCAATTGACTCCACAAGTCTTCGCTGTTGGAAGCTTGCGGTATGGCACTACGATTTTCCATTTCGAAAATATAATCTTCTAAAGATCGCATTATCTTTTAACACTTCCGATTTATGTGCACATCACATACACCATTATCCATTTGTTCAACACGCACTGCATTTTTTAACATTTTTTTCCTTTTTCAAAATCTGAAACAAAAGAAAAAGTTAGAATCGCAAAACAAAAATAGTACCCACATCAGACAGAAGTTCGATTGGTTTAAAAAGTGCAATTACTGATATCTTGGAAATTTTTGACAATTTTAGATTTTAAACTTCCTTCTACGAAATTTATTATCCAATTTATTTTCCGATAAGCAAAATCCAATTATGTTTGGGCAAATTTATAACCCAATTATTTGAAAATAGCAAAAGAATTATTTGATTTGAGTTGGTAATAAAAAAAGAAACTGCATTTGTGCGATATTTTGTATTAGCAAATCCGAGATTTCTAAATTGAAATTGAAATTTGGGGTTTTGCAAATCAAAGTGTGCTTTTGTATTCGTTACGTTGACCAGTGTCGTAGAAAGTGAATTACTTAAAAGTTTTGTTGGTTTTTTTAAATAAATCAATTATAAACAATTCCCATCGGAAACAAAAACCGCCAGCAAGTCAACAGCCTCAGTGTTGTTAGAGCTATTCGCCAATTTTGAAGAGCATTGTACCGGCATTTATTACAATAACAACAATAAAACTATACACGTTAGATGTCTAATTTAATGTTCAGTGGTTTTTTGTTAACCTATGATTAAGATAACTCGTAAGAATGAACAATAATGTATAGACCGTTGCTAAATTTTATTGTATTAAAACAAAATAATTTAATCAATTAAAGGAGAACTTTCAGAATACTTCAAGTATTAACATTAGTTACAATTAGAATGTAAGACCGTTTTTGACTAAACCAACCGGAAGTGGTACCAGCTTCTGCAACAGCTAAAGGTACCTACGCCTGGAACGTTTATGCAACTCAAATAATTTTTGCTTTCGTGAAGATACAAAAACTAGGCCACAACAAGAAAAATTGATCAAACACGTTTTAGTGTAACAATGCTTGCCGAATGAAAGAATTTCTGACTTCCCAGCTACGAGGAAGTATGAAACTAAAAACAATTTTCGTGAAGCTTAAAACACGCAACTCGATTTTCCCTCGAGTTATCGGAAAACAATTTCTGCGAAAAAAAAAGTTTTAAGAAATAAGGGAAAGTCGGTTGTTGGAAGTCCGTGAAAATTCGTGTTAACGTGTTCTTATCAATCAAACGTGTCAAGAAATATTTATTTACTTTAACGTAAAACCACTGAACTACAGATATACCACGTCAAGATTTTTCACGCAGCCAAGTCATGAATGAGCGTTTCCATCCAGATTCCCATGAAAAAACGTCCTTTACACGTAAAAAAATAAAACAATTGAAGCTTTCACTTTGTGTAAACGTTGGACTATTAAAACATTTTAATCGATTAATTAGGATATTAAATTATGTTAAAGCGGATATAACGAATTATTAATAGACTTAACACAAAGAAGTAAGATGCAATAGAAAATGTGCAAATCCAATCGTTGCCACACTTAAAACATATAATTTTGAAATTATTTTCACTTACACAATTTAATTCTATTTAATCTCTTCATTATGTCAGTTATTGCATTTCTGTTCTAATCGCCATAAAGAAGTCAAGATCAGAAAAAAACAGCAAAATAAATATGTACTTTCGAAGCACATGATTGATTTGATTCATCATTATCTCAAAGTCACAACATCCTTCAGTAAACTTTCATTTGTTTTAATACAAATTTCAATCATTCAACATATTTTTGTTTCTTTTCAAACAATCGCATATTGCGCATGCGCTATAGATACTGCGCAGGCGTATCATTTTATTTACATTATATAAATTATAGCTGACTCGTCCTCTATCTCAAATTTACCTTGTGAAAAGCAAATCCCAACAAGTTGTTTTGCGTAAACGATTATTACCATTATAATACAATTTACTACGAAATCTTTTTCTTCACAAAATAACTGTTTACGTACATTGTTATACAAATTTATTTTCACCCGTCAAAATGATTTGTTGGCAATTGTTTTTTACAAGGCGACTTATTTTTTTCAAGTGCTCGTTTAATTATTGCATTAAATAAATATTAAGTGTTGGATTCCCCCAACTCTTTACATTAAGTTTGAGATTAAGACTTCTTATGCCTACCTTTATGAGAGTAATTGCTGAAGTACTGGAGGGTATTCCATACCCCCCAGACCCCCCGGTTTTGGAGACCAAAGTTTTATATATGTAACATTAATGTGCTAGCTTACTGCTGTTAATAAATTATTAATTTTACTGTTTCAAAACAAATACATTTATGTAGCCACAGCAGCAATTACCGGGAAGGGTCTGAAGGTATTCCATACCCCCAGACTGAATTTTCTAAAGCAAACTTCATGACTTTTCTTGGTTTGCGCTGACGAAGAATAAAAATTTATAAGTCGGAGATAAAAAGGTAAAAACTAATAAAAATTATTAATTTTAAAATTAAAAAAAAAAATTTTTTTAATTAAATAGTTTTCCCTGACTGAAAATTTAATTTCCCCGATTATTAGGCAAATATAGCAGTGAAAAATAAAATTAGATTTTTACTAAATACCTAAGTATCCTTATTATTTATAATTATTATGTTAAATAAATTCAAACAGAAGTGTTAATGAAATTAGCATTACAAAAAAAGATAATTATTTAACTTTTTAAATTAGGTACCACAACATATTAAAATAAATTATCATACTTTAAAATGTTTTTGAAAATGTAATGTAAACAAAGAAAATATCATCTGTATTATGTAGTCTGAAGGTATAATCCGGGAGGCAGCGTTATATTTTGAGCAGTCATTTTAGGCCGGTTAATTGTTGCCCATTTCGATGGATTTAGCATTTCTAACTGCGCGTCAGCTGACGCACCCGCGATGGGTGTGGGTGTGGAAGACAAAGAAAATGGTAAAAAAAAGAAAAAAATTTGTGATAGTATGCCGACTGAAACTTATTTTACTAATAGTTCACATCATAATGATTCTAAAATAAATAGTCAGCTGCATCGCGGAGAAGGGGTTATGCGTCAGCTGCGCTCGTGAATTTGTAAAAAATTTTAAAAAAATGAAAACGTCAAAAAAAATTAACTTGTCATTTTTCAAATGTCAATTCATTGTCAAAAACAATTAAATTTTTATGGTTATATTGAAAATATAACATTTTTCAAATGTCAAAGTAAGTTTTTTCAATTGTCAAAGTAATTTTTTTTTACGTTTTTATTTTTTTAAAATTTTTTACAAATTCACGAACGCAGCTGACGCATAACCCCTCCTCCGCGATGCAGCTGACTATTTTTTTAAGAATCATTATGATGTGACCTATTAGTAAAATAAGTTTCAGTCGGCATACTATCACAAATTTTTTTCTTTTATTTGACCACTTTCTTTGTCTCCCACATCCACCGCTACTTGAGCAGTTGACGGTCGATTCACTGATTGGTGAACCGAGATCAACAAGCAATAAAAAAATTTAACGTTAGCTCCCGGACATTTAGCCCGACTAGACTAATTTTAATTTTTTTTTCCCGCAGGCAGTAAAACAAAATTTATTATATTTAAGCAATTGCACTCAAACAAGCCGTCGCCATCGTAAAAATTCGAAAATCAAAAACTGATGTTTTTTAGGCAGACAATTTGTTTGCGTGCATTGTTGTGCACCGATGCCTTCTTTGTATTTTTATTACTATTGATAATAAGCACAATTAGAATGTAAGAAGTTAATTGCGAATAAAACTAATAAATGAATAAAGTTAAGAAGAATAAAATTATAGGTTGAAAGTGTTTACATTAATAATAACAAATTTGAAGTAGAAAGTAATCTAAGTTAAACTACAAAACTGCGGTAAGTAAAAATAAAAGTTACATTTTTCTGTAATTAAAAAAAAATGAGTATAATTATAATTCGGAAAAATAAGGTAAAATATTTTAAAAATAAATTCCTGCCGATAAACCGGAACGCGGGATCTCCTAGATGAATTTCCGTAGTGGATGCGCTCACTGGAGCAATAAGAGTTAATTTCGATGAAAAATAAGAATCAAAATTTGAAGACAAGTGGAACCATAAAAAAATATTAAAAAATTATAAAAAATACTAAAATGTAATATAAAAGTTTCCCGCTAGAAGATTCGAATGTGGAATTCCTTGAATATCTAATGGTTAGCTATTTGGCTAAATCCCCCCCCCCTTCCCTCCCGAGTGTCTCTTAGTACTTTAGACTAATGATGTGATTTTTAGACATAGTCGTCCTTTATGGACGATCCCTAGAGTGTCACTTTTTCTTCACACAAGTGTCACAATTTTTCTTCTACGATCTGTTTCTCCCACATAACTGCATTTACTAATCTGTGACGTCAGAGAAAAAGTCTCCCACCCAACTGTCCTTTGAACATAATTACTGAATTATTTTCTCCACCGGTTTTTGAAAAATGTGCCTGTGACCTCATTTTAATATTTGAAGCGAGCACTCATTGATTTATCAATCCCTTGAGGGGGGGGGGGATTGAGAGAAAAATTAGCTAAGCCACTGAACAGTTGGCAAAATTGTCGGTTTTCACAAATTACTTATATTGTTAGAAATCAATAGCTTATTTTCAAAAAAGCGGAAAAAAAAGGCCAAACAAAAGTTCATTTGTATGAGGTGAGGTGAACATAACTGCATTACTAACTCGTGACGTCAAACGAGATTAAAGCATCTATACCCCCAGACCCCTCAATTTTGTATGTTTTTGAGTCAAATTTTGAGAAAATTGTGTTAAGTTGTATTCCAGTGCACTGTAGGGCATTCCATGCCCCCCCAGACCCCCCGGTTTGAACAACAAAAAGTTTGTATGCATAGTTTTTGATTAGTTTTATTAAACAAGGAACTTTTACTCTTCCGGAACATTTACACCGAAATTTCGGTGGAAGGTATTAATACCTTCCAATGATCCCTCTCACAGTAACTTCCTGCAATTGTATGAAGTAATTTAAAATCTTTGTGTTTTTGTAAAACTTGGGAGCATGGAATTAATTGTGTTCAGTTATATTCCATAATCAATTACTGGATCAACAAATTATAAGTACACTAGAAAGCATTCCATGCCCCCCCAAACCCCCCGATTTGAAAAACAAGATCTTTCACTCTTTCAGAATCAAATACATTTTCAGGTCGCGGCAGTACATATCAGCAGGTCTGTGGATTACAGAATACCTTCCACTATTCCACTAATTGTAAGAAGCGATTGAGAAACTTTGTGTTTTTCAAACCGGGGGGTCTGGGGGGTCATCATCAATTGCGTTAAGTTGTATTCCATAACTAAGTTACTGAGCCAGACTCTCGGATGTAAAGGTATTTGGCTCTGAAAAAGTAAATTTTTTTTGGATAAATTAATCCAAAAATATGTGAGTAAACTTTCCGTTTCTGCAGCCTGAGGGTTAGCCCCCCAGACCCCCCGGTTTCAGTAACAAACAGTTTATAGCCATATTTTTTATGAATTTGGTTAAATTAAGACTCATTCAGAACCAAATAGTTCAAGGAATATGAAACACCCTTTAGAAGGAGTGAAAGATGTGAAAGATGAAAGAGTAAAAGTTCCTTGCTTAATGAAATTAATGAAAATTATACGAACATACTGTTTGATTTTCAAACCGGGGGGTCTGGGGGGCATGGAATGCCCTCCAGTGCTTTCGAAATTTGTTGATCCAGTAACTTGATTATGAAATATAACTAAGCAGCAGTGTGGCGTAAAGCACACAGGTGCAGTGACGGCGCCAGGGGTGGGCACCCAAGTCCTTTGGCCACTTGGCAATTCTGCTAAAAAAGAGCGATCTACGCAGGTAATAAGTTAGGAATCTTTTTTATTATTAGTATAAAGTTCTGCTTAAAAACAGAGATTTGTGTAGAATTGCGACATTTTTGTTTTCGGAATTTTTAAACTTAATTTCAATTTTTGTGGGTTAACTCCTTTCACCTGCGAAGTGACGATTGAGATGTCCCTTATTTTATGGTAATTGAAACAGAAAAGGAAATATAGAGCACAGAACGACGAATATTCAAATTATGGAAGTTTTTAGAGATTTGCAAATTGTTGAGGTCAGCACCTACTCACATTTTCTGCTTTGTTTATAAATATGGAGCTGTATAGTACTAATTAACATTATTATCATTTTTTGCAAGGCTCACGCAAAGGTTACGAAAATCCCTTGTGTAACATTCACTTTGTGATTAAAAGAGAACTTTCAATCAAGATTGGACAGCGATAAATTTAGCTGTGACAGTGAAACAATTTAATTATGTGAGATTTCAATTCGTTCATTGTGATTGAATAATTTGGTAAGAAGGGAGAAAAATTACCCTCTAGGCCTGCGGCCTCACGCCTCAACGAAGTCTTACGTAAACTTTGTAACAAAAAGTCAACAAATGTAGGTATCTCCACATCGTGTTCGTCTTAAATGATACGAACAATTTAAAAGTTTTCTAATTCTTCTCGACGAACAACAAAGCAATTTAATTCTCGTTTCTAGAGAAATTGTATAACCAATTACGTGGTTTATTCTTATATTTTCGTTTTATTTTCAAAATAACTAAAATATGAAGAATTAATGGAAAACGTGCGCTGTGCAAAAATATTCCAATTAGCTTTAATTTGACTGTATAATTGTGGCGAATTAAAATAACCTACAACTAATTAAATCCGAGGTAAAATTATACTGTCCCATATTATATGTAAATTAAAAAAAAATTCTCCCCGATGACAACAATAGCTGATAAAAAATGATATAGCTATTAGATAACACCGACTGATATACTGATAATAACAATTATTTATAATTGTAATTTGAGTTACTGAGTCATTCGGAGTGAAATTTCAAATTTCAATAATATTTATCTGTGTGTCCCTCGAGAAAACAGTCAACATGGTTCCAAGATTCCTATTTGAGAGTCACAAAAATGTTGTACCGTTATCTGGTAAAATCAAAAAAGTTCAAATTACCTGAACAAAAATACATAAATATTCGATTTAATCCATTAAAGGCACTCGTTAACAATATATTGTTATTATTTTTTTGACGCAATATATTTAACAATTAAAAAAACAAAACACAAACGTAAACAATAACTCGAAACACGAACAAACTACTACAGGTAAACCACCTGCAACAATTTCGAAGCGACTGATACAAACTAACCGAAAATGCAGGTACGAGAAACAACTGAGTTCCACCTACGAGTTTGCGCAAAATAAACGAATTGTTTGTAATGTTAGTTTAAATTTATTTATTGATTAATTAAGAAAAGAATTGAATTTTCTGGAATTATTTATATTGCGATACTGCGGTTGTTATCGTTTGTGCGTGATCGATCAACTGCTGAATTTTAATCATGCGTCTTCTCATCCCCTAGTTCTCTTTGATATCAAATGTAGAATATTATTATTTGCAACAAAACTAAAAGTTTTTAGATCTCTTTATTATGCGGTTAAGCAGTAGACCACCGCTAATATTTTTTTATCGGATGCAGGAAGAGTGAGAGCAGTTTAAGAAATAAAAAGAAATACTACATAGGTATCTTCGAGATTATAATTTATTTTATTATATTATATTTTATAAATAATACTTTTTAATTACGACATAATTTAATATACAGGAACAAATTAAATCTATCAATACAAAAATACAATACAGAATACATCAATATCTGACCACACAATTCAATATGTCAATAACAGCTAAATAGCAACAAACTCATCAATCCAACTACAATACAATAAAAACATACGAGTATACCGCAATATAACAGCACAAAACTTGAACATAAAAAATATACCAGCTCATAGATGATACAATATTGCTTTTAACTATTTTAGGAAAAAAACTGTTTATTTCCATTTTAGGGAAACTGCTGAAACTCAAAAATTACAAGTCTGTTAAATTCGGTTATAATCAACGTAATCCAATTTAAAATAAAATAATATGACGTTAACAGTTGCACGGCTAGAAGACAACTGCGGCCGGCTTCGCACACGTACCGTTATCAGAGTAGATATGCAGCTCTATATGCTGGGGGGTATTCCCAGACCCCCCGGTTATAAGATAACATGAGATAAATACCTCAAAAATTTTGTCTTTCTTTGTCAAAGATTTTGGAAATATTCAAAATATTTGGAATTCATTAGAAATCACTGCAATTTCTTAAAAATTAAAAATCTCTTAAATTCTTTAGAAATCTCGGAAAATTCTTGGAAATTATTAGAAACTTTTAAATCTTTTAAAATCCCTGAGATTTCCTGAAAATACTAGGTATTTTCTGGAAATCGCAGCAATTTCTTAAAAATCACTGGATTTTATTGGAAACACAATTGGGTCATATTCAAATTCATTGCCACTTTTCGTGTCCCGATAAAAATGTAACGTTCATGACATTAATGTTATGAAAATGTCGATTTCTATGCCTTAAATCAACACAAGAAGAATAGTTATCTGAAGGAAGACCTAAACTTTTGTGGTTCATCGAGTTTTTGAATACAATCAAACTACTTCCCCAACTCGAATCTCAAGGGACCACCAAAAAAGTTCAAATTAGAGAAACTTCGAGTTATGGAGATAAAATTACACGTAAATATCTGACAAACCTATATAGTTTTTCAAAAAGAAATCGATTTATAAAATAATTCGAGTTAGAGCAGTTCGAGCTAGGGAAGTTTCACTGTATATTAACTTTTTTTTTGAACGTTACTGTACCAAAATTCAAGAATTTTGGTGATATCTATTAAAACCTATGGGCTCGATTAAATACCGGAAGTCTGAAAGTCTAGGATCGTTAGCGTCTATAGGTAGATTTGCTGATGTATATGCTGGAGGGTATTCCATATCCCCCAGACCCCCGGTTTATACAATAACAAGAGATAAATACGGTCATTAGTCTAGTATGTTAGCTGAATAACTGCTGACACTAAGGTACCCGGTTCTAAAATTTCTTATGATTGTCTCCGTGCTTCGGAGGGCACGTAAAGCCGGCGGTCCCTCTGGGTTGATGATTTGCCCTCATCAACAAAAAATCCAGGGTTACAGGCACATCTGAGACGAGCCCAGCAAGCTGCCACAGATGTAAAGCTATTAATATAGGTATGCTCATAGACTGGTGCCTTCGGCTCTGTCTTCGAGAGAAGACAGTCCGAGGTCAAGGCGAACAGGATTTATCCTAGCCTAAAGTGGAAGAAGAAGAAGAAGAAGAAGTGATAAATATCTTAAAAATTTTGTCTACACTGAAAAAAATTGTTCATCATTTTTGCTCCGATGAACGAAATTCATCATATTGATGAACATGTTTGATTTTTTGATGTACTTTTTTTTTCAGTGTACTCTAATTTGGAATTCTCTAACAAGAAGCATTGGAATTCTTTGGAAATCACTAGAGCTAATTAGAAATAATAGAAAATTCTTGGAAATCTTTGAGATTCCTTGGAAATACCTGGAATTTTTTGAAAATACGTAGGATTCACTAAAATATTTGGAATTGATTGGAACTCCTTGGAAATGACTTTAATTTCTTAGAAATTACTAAATTTCATTGGAAATTAATTGAAAATCTTTAAAATTCTTTTCAAATCTCGGAAAATTCTTAGAAATTATTATAAACTTTTTGAAATCTTTAAAAATTTCTGAAATTCTGAAATTCTAGGTATTTTCTGGAAATGTTAGCAATTTCTTAGAAATCACTGAATTTCATTGGAAACACAATTATTACATTCTTTAAATTAAATTAAATATTAATTAAAATAAATTCACATTTATTTGAAATTTTTTTAAAATCTTGAGAATTCTTTGAAAATTACTAGATTAAAAAAAAAATATGAAAATCTTTTAAATTCTTAGGAAATTCCGTAAGTGAGAATTTTTAAAATTCCTTGAATTTTCTGGAATTGCTGAAATTTTTGGGAAATTAATTCACTGGAGAGAAAAATTATCTTAAAATTCATCTTTTTTTGATGAATTTGATAAATTGATAAAAAATTTCTATAATTTTTATTATTTTTGTTAATATTATGATGGATGAACCATGTTTTTCAGTTTAGAATTCATTGAAAATCATTGAAATCACTTCTTTAGAAATCATTGGAAATTTGTTAGAATTGACTTGAAATCAATTATTACATTTTCTCAGTTTCTCTCTGGCGATCTCAGTTATTATAAGAAATACGAGGTCGGTTAAATTAGAACAAAGTTGCGCATTTGAACAATTACCTGAACGAAAATTTGACATGTCATTTTTAGTGGTTGCATTATTGGAAAAAAAACTGAAAATTGTAATTTTCGCTTATATATTTTTCAAGTGAAAATCAAAACTAGACGTTTTTAACTCTGATGGTTTTGATGCACCTTTTGTACAAGGAATCTGAATCCTGTCTTTTTTGGAATTTTCGGAATTCCTTAGAAATCGCAGGATGACCTTACCAAATCATTAGAATTCATTGAAAATCTTTAGAATTGCACTTGTTTGAAATTTTTTTGAAAATTATTGAAAAACACTGCAATATCTTAGAAATCACAGGATTTTATTAGAAACATAATTTCAGTCTATAATTAATTAAATTAAAAATAATTAAAATAAATTCACATTTATTTAAATTATTTTGAAATCTTGGGAATTCTTTGAAAACTACTAGATAAAAAAAAATTAAAATGAAAATCTTTTAAATTCTTCGGAAATCTCTAGAATTATTTGGAAATTCTAAAGTAAAAATTTTGAAATTTTTGAAATTCCTTGGATTTCCTGGAAATCGCTAAAATTTTTTGGAAATCAATTCACTGAAAAAAATGGTTCATCACATTATTACTGTAAAATTCATCTTTTTTCGCCATCATACCGATGAAGAATTTTTAGAATTCATGAAAATATCAGTATATTTATGAATTTGTTGTTTTCAATTTTTTTTATATTGAATTCATTGAAAATCATTGCAATTATTTTAGCATTGCAATTATTCCCTTAGAAATCATTTTGATGACTTTTTGGAAATATGAAGATTTCTTGGTAATAGTTGAAATTTTTTGGAAATCACTGTAAATTTTGAAATATTGCTAAAATTCACTTGAAATCAATTATGGCATTTTCTAGACAGGGTGCCCGTTTTTTAAGCTGCATGATTGGGGGGATCTCAGTTATTATAAGAGATAGGAGGCTAATTAAATTAGGGCAAAGTTGCACATTTTTATGCTAAACAATTATCTAAATGAAAATTTTATGTGTAATTTTTAGTTTCTGCATTGTTGAAAAAATCAGAAATTTGTAATTTTTAAATTTGTAAATTCATTTTTTCAAGCGAAAACCAAAATAACTAGACGTTTTTAACTAAGATGTTTTTAAGGCACCTTTTACAAAGAATCTGAATCTGCTATCGTAAAAAATGTTTTTCTAAAATGAAAAAATTCAATATGGCGGCTATATGAAAAACCAAAGTTAAGTGTTGTAACACAGGCATCTTGAATGCCTTGGAAAATATGATTGCAGATTTAGATTTCTCGTAAAAAAGTACCTTAAGAACGTCCTACTTAAAAACGTCTAATTTGTTTGGTTTTCGCATGAAAAAATAAAAACTGAAATTACAAATTTCCAATTTTTTCCCATAATGCTAAAATTGAAAATTACTAAACTTTTTTTTCCGATAATTGTTCAGCAAGAAAATGAAAATCAATGAAATTTTTTTATTATAATAATAATAATAATAATAATACACATTTATTAAGAAAAAAAAAAAAAGTACAATTTCTTAATTGGATGATTTCTAATAAGATTAGATTTTCAAACCACCCATACATAAAAATAAAAGCAACATAAAAGCAGGCTATAAATATAATATTTATTGACAGATTACATTATTTGTAAGCGGAGTTCATCTGTTAGATTACGTCGGAAAGACACCACACTCGCTGAGTTTACAAAGAGTCCTCGATGCACTTCTATAAATCTGGGCGCCGAGCACGCGAAACACTGTTCAAACTTTGCTGTGGAATGAGAGGGTAGATCGAAGTTTCCCAAATCACGCAAAACCCGATCGTGGCATGTCGAACGGGGCCTAATCATGCTTCGTAGACAAACCGGTTCTCCACTTTTCCAGATTTTGAAAAGCAGAACTCCAAAAAGCAAAGAGAAGCGCTGGGCTACCTTTAGAATACCTAAATCTCGATAAAAACGGGTGACGTGATCATACCTTCGTAAGTCAAATGCAAAACGCAAACATGAATTCTGCAAGAGCTGGAGCTTGCGTCTATATTCTTGTGTGAGAAAACCGTAATACACTGTAGAACAATATTCGATGTTTGATAAAATCGTACTACTAACGATCGACCACTTTACGTGGGGAGGTAATATTGTTTTGAATTGATAAAGAGATCTTAGTTTAAAATAGCACAGTTTAAGCTTTCGGTCCACATGTTGACAAAACTTGAGCTCACTGTCCAAGATAAGCCCCAGACTCCGAGCGGAATCGACCACCCTGACGACCTCATCGCCAATCGTTACAGCTGACCTTGCAACACTCAAAGCCTTCCGTACAAGCCACGGTTTACCCAAAATTATGAGTTCCGACTTAGTCGGATTTAAAGTCAGACCATTAATCAACGACCACATACGCACTTGTTCAAGATTGCGGTTTAGCACATCAATTGCAGCATCAATGTCCGAGGGCAAACACGATACACGTATCCGAGAATCATCGGCATAGAGATCAAGATGGCAATCAGAATCAACCACTCCTACTAAATCAGTTGTATACAGTATGAAAAGCAATGGAGCAAGGATGCTTCCCTGCGGAACGCCACGAGAAACCGTCAACGACTGAGATAAGTTTCCCGCTAACTCAACCATCTGGGATCTATCCCGCAAATAACCCGCCAACCATCTACACAGCAAATCATCACAGCCATAGTAACGTAACTTGGCCAAAAGACGATCATGAACAACGGAGTCAAATGCTCTGGAATAGTCGAGAAGTGCCAATATGGTGACTTCAGCCCGATCGACTGATGAAGCCACGTCAGACGTGAGCTGCAACAGAGAAGTCGCAGTGCTATGGTGGGGCCTGAAACCAGACTGGGCAGGCGACAAAACCTTGTAGAGTGCCAGGTGCTCACATAGAGCATCTTTAACAAGGAGCTCCGCTATTTTTGCAAATGGCGACAGGATGCTGATTGGACGGAGATGAGAAGGCTCCGAAGCCAGTGGAACCTTAGAAAGAGGTCTCACACGGGATGCCTTCCAAACAAAAGGCACCTCCCCGGTCCCAAAAGAGTGATTGAACAAATTACAAATCACCTCACTACAAAAAGGAAGAACAAGTCTAAGCATGCGAAGACTAATACCATCCGGACCAAGAGCATTAGAACGCAAAGCGCCAACAATGGCACTTAACCCCTCAGGAGTGACTTCGGGAATAGAGAGTGGCTGTATTCCCGGCAAAAACGAACCCTCCCATGCCAAATCAATCCCGGTGGAACCTCCCGGAACAGAGTCGAGAAAATACGCATTGATGAAATCAGGGTCATCACACAAATGAGCAGCTATTTGGTTGGAAGGACGAGAATGCACGCCCCAAGAAGACAGACATTGCCAAACTTTTTTAGGGTTAGAGCGATGCAGCGAAAGCTGATAATTTATATAGCTCGCCTTCTCCCTCCTGACAGCCCCAGATAAGTACCTCTTCAGATCGCAATAACATTCGAAGTCCACAACAGCACGAGTGCGTCTATACTTGTTGTAAGCCCGCCTCTTCAACTTAGCCATCTCTCTGATTGTCCACGTAATCCAAGGTCTATCCCTCCCCCTGAAAACAACAGTTCGTACAGGAGCGTGAACATTAAATAAAGACAGGATCATATTATTCAAAAATTCGACCTTAGAATCGCAAGAGTGTAACTCATCAATGATGGTCCAAGGCAGGCAAGCCGCGTCAGCCGAAAAACTAGCTTGATCAAAATTACCGAAATCACGATAAGTGATTTTGCGAGGCTCCTGTACCGGCACAGACAGGTCCAGGCGACAATTTTTCCAATATCTTTGGAAAACTGTTTGGAAGTCTTTAAATTTTATTAAAATTCTTGGAAATTGCTTGAATTTTTCGAAAATCACTTAAATTTATTGAAAATTATTGGAATTTTTTAGAATTTCACTTGTTTGGAATTCACTTAAAAATTATTGGAAAATCTTGTAATTTCTTGGAGATCTTGAAATTCTTTGGATTTTGCTGAAATTTTATGGAACTCAATTCATTGTAGGAATCCATTAAATTCATGTATTTGCATTTTTTTGGAAATTTCAGGAATTTTCTGGAATTCTTTTGAAATTACTGATTATTTTAAATGTTTGGAATTCATTGGAATTCGTAGCATTTCGTATGAATTCATTACTTAGTTGTTGCACTTGTTTGGAATACTATTGATCGGAAATCATTAGAATTTCTTGGAAATCTCTGAAATTTCGTGAGAACATTTGTAATTGTTTGAAAATCACTGGAATTCTTTTAAATTCCTGGAAAATTCTTGGAAGTTTATGAAATTCTTAGAAAATCTCTAAAAATTTTAAAAATTTGTGGAATTTTTGGAAATTTCTAGAATTCGTTTTAAGTAGGTATTGTATATAAAACTCTTTTCAACACATTTACCTCTTGTAAAACAATGTCCATTGTTATTATAGTTTATTTAATTATATTTTTAATATTTTAATTAAAATTAATTAAAATATTAATATTAAAAACAGTACATAAAGGAGTGAAGGAGTGACGAAAAAATAAAAAGAAACTCTAGGCATGGGAATCTCTCGATTTTATGCTTATTTGTGAAATAGAAGAAAAAAGCAAGAAGATGGATGGATTTTCCAGAATAATAATTTTTACAGACATTAAGAAATTTGCATTTCAGTCTACATGTAGGTCTTTCTCTATAATAAGCGTTAACTTGAATTGAAAATTAAATTGTACGGACTTGATAATGGTCATGCATTTGTAATTAGTTAATAGTTAATCCCGTTTTGCAGAACCAAGTGTTTCAGTTCAAATAACAGCAACTTTATAGCATTTTGTCAATTACCATCTGGTACAAATAATTTGAATGCGTAAAAGAATTGAAATTCAAAATAAGGTCAAATTTAATCAATGATTTACTCTATGGCAACCCACCAAGCAACCGCAAACAATCGTTTCAATTAAGCAATTTCTTGTAATAATTCAATAGACACACCGGTCGCACTTAACCATCATCATGGAGAAGGACAAGAAAGCTTTAACTACTCACGAGAAAATTGAAATGGATCTAATGGCCGAAGCCGAATTGGTCAAACTGCAGAGACAGGTTAGGTTCCGAAAATTACCTATAAAATATTAAATTTACCTCCAATCCTTGCAGTATCGAATTATGGAATGCGATCGGAAAGCCTTCTCAGAGGACACCAACATAAAATTGGCCAAGCAGAAAAATCTCATCGAAGCTCTCAAAAATGATAAAGAAAATCTTTTAATCGATCTGAAAATAACTACCAGCAAATACAACAAACGAAAGGACGAAGAAGTTAAAAGCCACTTAAACGCGTTATTAGACGACCACGATAATTACGAAGCAACAATTAAAGAACAAAAGGTTCATCTGCACGAAATTAATAAACAAATTAAAAAGGTTCAAATGATTTCCTGGGACCATTAAAATTAAACTATTAAAATCGTATTTTGTCTCAAACAGATGGAAAAACAGCTAAGGAGTTTGCGTTATAACGATGTGACCGACTTGCAATTTCAAGAGAAGATTCGTTCCGGAGAAAAGGTTGTGAAAGCTTTAGAAAATCAACTGAATACGGAAATAAAAAAGTTCTGCTCTATTTTAACGTCCAATAAGACTCTAAGGGAAGAGATCGGTCATCTCGTTAAGGAACGGTAATGATTTTTACTTAGGCAACCCAGAAACCATCCAGGAAATGGATTTTAATTTTTTAGCACTCAGTTTAATGCGGCGTGGGAAAAACTACTGTACGATTTAGAGCAAGGTAAGAAGAGCATTTTGGATTTGATAGAGCAAGCCACCATAGCGTTTGACCAACGAGAAGAATGGTGTTCCAAACTTCGGGCTCTTCGGATGCGCAACCAGAACGACTTAATGCTGCACACTCAAGAAATGAAAGAACTCCAACGACAGTTAGACAATGACCATAGATTGTACGACTTTTTAGGCATCAAAAGTCAAAAACGTGTTATGAGAGATCTGGAAGAGAAGGAGCAAAAGAAGAAGGACCAATTGAGAGAAGAAATAGAGCAACAAGGCGAAAAATACCAAAATATGTTGCAAGAAATACAGGTAATACTTAGGTGCAATGATAAGTTAAACAGGATAATTAAAATTAATTTTTAGAGTTACGTAAACGAGGAAGATGTAACGAAGTTAGCTTCGTTGTACTACAAGCGAGAAGAAGAAAATTTTGCCTTATTTAATTACGTGAACGAATTAAACCACGAAATTGAAATCCTCACTGGCGAAATTCATCATTTACGTATAGAAATAGGTATGGGATTTCAGTGTAAAAATACTCTAGATCCCCCCCTTTTTTTCTTTGGATTTGAGTTTCTCCAAAAAATGGGAGATGTTTGTGAAATTTTATTGGATTTATATTCCATTAACAGATAGCCAGATGCACCTAAAGGAAGTTCGGGATCAACAGCAAAAGGAAGCATTGGATAATTTGTCAATGGATTTGAAAAATGCAACAGACGGGGTAACTTACCATAAATCCAAATTAGAAAGAAAATTGATGCGGAACTAACAATTTTAGGCAACAGAAGCTCAGCAGGAACTTAACGCAACCCAAAACAGTTTAGCCCAACTGTTAAAAGGAATTAAAGATATTTTTGATATGACCAAATGCGATAACACGCCGATTTTGCAACTGTTAGGTAATATTAAGTTCTTCATTGAGTTTTTCGTAACAAATTGGTTTTTTAGGCAACGATGCTTCGATTAATGACAACAACGTTATGGTCTACTTGGGAGTTTTGGAAAAACGAGTGATAGAGCTAACGTCAAATATGTATTTAAAAGAAAAAGCTACGGTAAGCTATAATAACTGCAATTTTTAAAATAATTTTTTAATTTAATTTTAGGCGGGCAGACGAAGGAAAAGGGATAAAATTCATGCAGAAACCTAACAAGCTTGACAAGACATTTTTCATAACTTTTCTAAGTTTTTACAGACGGGCGAAAGGAAGCCGAAGGCTGATGAACCTGGCCTTGGGCTCTCGAATCTTAATTATAGTTGTTGAGATGCACAAATGAAATAAACTGACGTACCTAATAAGCATGAGCACCTCAAGGTCATGCGGGCACAAAATGGGACATTTCGCCGCCGGCCACTTCGCCGTCGTCATTTTTCCAAATATAAGTATTTAACTTTGTAACGTCAAATTTAACATTTTTTAAATAGACGTTGCAGTGCAGAGCAATGCAATGCATGATTTTATGATAAAAGTCTAGTGAAAATTACAATAAAATATTCTTAATTAATTTTATTTAGTTTTAATCATCCCATTTCGACTACATTCTACTCTTCTTTAGTGGAAAATAACTAAAGTAGCAACCTTCTGAATAACAGGAGCTAAATTAAGGACTACTTCCAAAGAGAAGACAGAACTAAAATGAGAGCCATCAAGCGAATAGTGTTGTAGAAGACCTATAGGATGCCTCGATTGTGGAAGCTGGCAACACCATCAAACAGGAAGCGAGAAATGTCCGAAACATTGGAGTCCTCCGAATTAATCTTAATAATACCAGTAGTACACAATAATAAATTTGATCAACTGCGCAATGTGATTTTCGTTGCGTGTAATATTAAAACAAAGCAATTTGTTTTTATGTTTATTCTTCTGATTTTAACTCCTTGTTCTTACATTTAACTGCCACTTATTTCACGTATTTCTCTTCTCTACTATTTTTCCTCTTCTCTCCTTTTCCTATTTCACCATCTCTCTGTACTCACTTATCTACTACCATTTCTCTCTCTATTCACTCTCCCCTTATGCTCCTCACTGTTTCCCCTTTATACCATTTTATAACGGATTATCGGATTATCCGTTAAGTAGATAACAATTCCCACAACACTTGGAATATAGATTCTATGAACCTATTATCCTTAACACCCCTCCTGAATCTTTATTCCCCTTCTTAATTTTTCAAGTGTTCTACCATTCTTTTTTCAGGAATCACTTTTGTTCTTGTATGCTTATTTGCTTCTTAATACTCGTTTATTCTCTGGTCTTTCAACTATATCTTATGTACTACGTAGTTATGTTTTCAAATTCTTTATCAATGTCATCTTGCCGTCGTCTCTTTTTGGTACTTTTGATAGCGTCCTGATATGATTTCGGATCATTTCCCATTCTTTCATTTTTTTACTAAATTAGACTGCATTTCATAGTCCCTTGTCCATTCCGGTTTTCTTACTTGTCTTCCACTTTTCGTTCGTATCACATTTTCATCATTCAATGAGCTACTCGTACTGGTTTCTTCTTCTGAGACATCTTCGTTTATAAGTGCTGTATCCTGTAGAAAGCTTTTCTCTTCTTCGTTATTAATCTCTTCACTTATTGATCCGCATTCTTCTCTGTTTTCTCTCTCTATTTGAATTTCGTTGTCTTCCTCTAGCGTGTTTGATTCTGTGAATTTATCTGTGCTTTCAAATTCATTCCACTTTATAGAACTTCCCTCCTTTCTTTCTTCGCCGGTTTGTCGACTTTTCAATGGAAAAACATTTTCATCAAATGTGACGTTTCTGCTGATTTCAATTCGATTCCGATCACTGTCCCACAACTTGTATGCTTTGGCGTGTGGATCGTATCCTATAAATATATATCTTCTTCCTTTGGGTTCCCATTTATATTTTCTCCTATTATTTATACTCCAAGCTCTGCATCCGAAAATTCTTAAATGTTCTATGTTTAATTTTCTTCCGTGCCATAATTCGTACGGTGTTTTCCCATTGTTTGCACTTGTAGGCCTTCTGTTTTTTAAATAACAAGCAGTTAGTGTTGCCTCTGCCCACATATCGTTATACATGCCTGATTCCTCCATTAAACATCTCACTATGTTCATTAATGTCTGATTTACACATTCTGCGACTCCATTTTGCTGAGGTGTTCTAGGTATCGTTAGTTCCCTCGTAATACCCGACTCTCTCAGATAATCGTTAAACCTCTTATTTACGTATTCGCCTCCATTGTCACTTCGTAGAGTTTTTATATTTTTTCCAAATCTTTTTTCAACCTCTCTCCTGTATGTGTCAAATTTTTCCAATGCTTCGTCTTTAGTCTTGATCGGAATTACTTCCGTATATCTTGAGTAATCATCCGTAAACGTAATTATATATCGATTTCCTCCTCGTGATGTCGGACTTATTGGTCCCATTATGTCTGTGTGCACTAATTCCAATATTTCCGTTCTTCTATTTTCACTTTGCTTTGGAAAGCTTTTCGCTCTTGGTTTCGCCGTTTCACATATATCACACTTTTCCATCTGTTCTTCCTGACTTTTTCCCATAAGTTTCAAGTCCTTGATGTTTACATGGCCCAATCGTTGGTGCCATAAATTTGGTTCCTTTTCAACGTGATTTATTCTTGGTTTTATGATGTAATCTTCGGCGATTGTATACAGGCCTTCCTTAATCGCACCGAGAAACAGTAGTCTCCTATTCTTGTCGTTTATAACGCATCTGTCGTTTTTGAATCTTATTTCTATTCCTTTCTCGCACGTTTTTGCTGTTGATAGCAGGTTTACATTTAAACCTGGAACATACAAAACGTCTTTTAAAGTTACTACAAAACCTCCGTTTTCTTTTCTCCACCTTACTTCTATGTCTCCATATCCGATTGCTTTTAACGTTGTTCCTCCTGCCGTCATAATTTCATATGTAGCGTCTTTAAAGTTTATAAATTTCTCTTTGTTTCCCGTCATATGATCAGTGGATCCGCTGTCAATGATCCATACTTTGTTATCTTTTGTTTCTCCCTCTTTACAACCTAGGTTTGTACGTTTAATATATGATGATTTCTTATCGTAATGCTGTTTTCTATTTTGTGTTTCTTCCTTGTAACTTCGACATTCTCTACTGATATGTCCAAACCTGTTGCATCTATAGCACTTTACATTTTCGGATCTACTTTGATAACGACTTGTGTTCCCGTTCGTTCGTTGTGGCGTTTCTTCTCTGATTTCCTGGTTTCCATTTCTTCTCGTATTACTCCTTGTAGTCGTTGCCCTATATACTCTCATGTCGTGTTCCGTTCTATTTTCCTTCAATCTTCTTTCTTCTTCGGCTAATTTCATCTTTAAATCAGCTGGTGTTAATTTTCCGTCGTCTATTTTTATGGTTCGCGTTAAATATTCATACTCCTTTGGTAATCCGATTAGCGTCAAACCCATTAACACTTTGTTGTCAAATTTAAAACCTGCGTTTTCTACCTTTTTATATAAACTGTTTCTTCGATTTATATACTCCAGAATACCTTCATTTTCATTTTTCTTCATGTTGATGAATTCCTTCAGCATCAGTATGCTGTGAAAACTGTCGAACTTTGTGTGGATTACTTTGAGCTTGTTCCATATTTCGCTTGCCAAATTATCCAAATTATCCAAATTATCGTCGTCTACTGCCATGTATAGCAATGATTTGCATGTTTCTTCTTTTTTCATTTGCGTACTATTTAATTCTGTGGTGTTGTAATCTATTGCTTCTGAACAGCCTTTCAGAACTAAAAGAGCTCTCATCCGTATCGACCATTGCCGATAATTGCTATTATTTAATCTTTCAAATTTTTCGTCCATCTTGTATTTCTGCTTGTTTTAATATTCAACCTGGGTCCATAACCTAATAAATTTGATCAACTGCGCAATGTGATTTTCGTTGCGTGTAATATTAAAACAAAGCAATTTGTTTTTATGTTTATTCTTCTGATTTTAACTCCTTGTTCTTACATTTAACTGCCACTTATTTCACGTATTTCTCTTCTCTACTATTTTTCCTCTTCTCTCCTTTTCCTATTTCACCATCTCTCTGTACTCACTTATCTACTACCATTTCTCTCTCTATTCACTCTCCCCTTATGCTCCTCACTGTTTCCCCTTTATACCATTTTATAACGGATTATCGGATTATCCGTTAAGTAGATAACAATTCCCACAACACTTGGAATATAGATTCTATGAACCTATTATACTTAACACACAACCTACTCTTTCTCACATTTAAAAGAAGGAACACTTCAATAAAGGATGCATATAAAGCAAAATAATATAACTGTGTCCTAAACAACTCCATGCAGATATGGTGGCCTTCCAAGTAATATTTGGATGCTAAACAATAGCTAAATAGCAGCTAATTAGCAATATTTGGCAGCTATTAGTGCTCTAACAAATCTAACAAAAAACACGCTACTTGGCTAGCTAAAAACAACCTACTTAGCTAGCTAAAATCTAGCTAAAAATATGCTATTTGGCTAGCTAAAATCTAGCTAAAACATGCTATTTAGCTAGCTAGCTAAAATTTAGCTAAAATCATGCTTTTTAGCTAGCTAGCTAAAATCTAGCTAAAAACACGATATTTGGCTCGCTAAAATCTAGCTAAAAACATGCTATTTATCTAACTAGCTAAAATCAAGCTAGAAACACACTTTTTAGCTAGCTAGCTAGCTACAATCTAGCTAAATACAAGCTATTAGCTGTCTGGCAGCAATTAAATTGCATTTGCATAGTTAGCTTTTTGCTTAAAAATAGTGAGCCACTTTAGCAATATTGCAGCAATATGGATACAATTTGAACGCTATTTTGCTGGTTACCGCAATTTAAAAAAAATCAGCGATTCAAGCGATGTGGTTGATTGCGTTGGATTTATTTAAAAAATCATAATTTACTTAATTACTTTTATTTAGGACTAGTTAAAAATATTACGTGATATTTGCCGAGACCCCCCTCTTCCCACGTGAAATTGGGTGAGATTTGGCTTGACCCCCTCCCCCCCTAAACGTCTCACAAAATTAATGGACGCCCCCTTAAATGCTATTTATCGCCTTATTACCACGTCATTGCAGCTTGCTGCCAGCAAGCTATTTTTAATAGCTATTTAGTGCATTAAGCATTATTAGCGCTTTTTAAGAGCTAAATTATAACTAATTTGCAGCTATTTCTCTAAATTAATCACCTTTGGCAAAATAGCGTTAAATTCTTTGCTGCCAGCAAGCAAAAAAACAGCTATTTAAATTTGCAGCTGTTCTTTAGCATCAAAATGCTACTTTGGACTATTCCTGCTACTTCCTAACAAATGAAAAGCTCTCAAAGTTATTGAAGAACTACGCGATAGCATCCGGGATCAGCAGCAGCCCATAGAAGTCCAGGTATAAGATTAAAAGAAGAAGAAAAGAAGAACCAGAAGAAACGCTGGGCTGAAATAATTTAGAGGTCCAGAAAGTTACTTAAGACGGAGGAAGTCAAAAGACATCTGTATTTCCGATATAGACAATCTGCGTCAGGCAATATCACAGATGAAGAGCAACAAAGCCCCGGGTTCCAACATAGTGCCGACAATTCTACTTAAAAAGTTGAAAAAGATGGATTCTCAAACGATGCAAAACCTTTTTAACAAATATCTGAAGAGAGGCCAGTATCCAATGAGGTGGAAGAAAGCGAGACTATGGTTCTACTGAAGAAGAAAACTAGACTTCCGAAAGATTCCAGATCATATCGATCGATTTGCTTCTTCGACTATAGGTAAGTACTCCTACTTCAGAGACTAACACTTGAGATAGATAGAAACAGACGAATTTTAAATAGCCATCATAGATTCCGAAAGTCAAGGTCAACCATTCAACCAATCCAAAAAATAATGAAGTTAGTAGAGGGTACAATGACCGACACATGAAGCTGGCGTAAAATTTTGAAGAACTCAGATGAAAAGAAGTATACATTGTACATACATACAAGAAGAACAAGAAGAAGCTACCACTTCTACTTTCTTACTAAACTTACATAATTTACCCACGAATCTCCCTTTTATGGGAAATTTTTTTTAAATTCATTTATTTTACGGTGAATCCGTGATTTTCCGTGGTTACTCTGCGCTCCGTTCCGGGCGCTCTAGATCGTTTTGGCTAGGGCTTAACTCGCTAAAAACATGTCTAAAGGCAATCCATCTCGACTGGGAAGCCTCACCTCGACTGGATATCCCGTACTCGGCGAGATACGACACGCTTGTGACCGTTATTTAGTTACAGCGTAGAAATGATAAAGAAATGTCCGAGAGCGAAATGTCGGGAAGTAAATGTCTGGTCACCGCTTCATACATAACAAATATAATAGAAAGCTATACACAGAAAACAAAAGTATGAAAGTGGAAGAACAGCTAATGCAAAAAACAATTCCGTCCACGAAAAGAGTATTTTATTCCTTGGTCCGATGCTTTGGAACGTCCAATATGATGGCATCTACGTATAATGAAATTTTACCTTATGGCAAATTTCCAGCACACCTGGAATAGATCATCTCCAGTACTATAAATATGTTGCGAGGCCCAGGTAGAAATAAAAACCAGCTGTTATATTAAAAGAAGGCAAAAGAGCGCAGGTTCCAAAAATCAAAAAAATTTAATATCGGCTACTACGAAAAAAAACAAGAACTTGAGAAACATAAAAAGACAAGTAGGCCACCAACAGTAAAAAAATGCTTCAAAAGACCACGTCGCCGGAAAATAATGCTATCAATGATAGCACAATTCGATAGATTGGTTCGCCAAGTGGTTGACACTTTACAATCACTTGATCACTTTGTATCCCAAATGACTGCGACGCTGCGTCGAATAGCAAAACCTCGATTCAATCAAAATCTCCGCTACCGGGTTTTTTGCACCAGCGCAAAAAGACATAGGCGTACGAAAAACAATGGCGCAGCACAAAACTATTATTGAGGGGAAATAAATTGTTACACATCTTCAGACCGCCCACCTCAGATAAAGTCAAAATGGTCAGTATAGCTGATGGTATGTCTATCGTGGATACTGAAAAACAAGTGAAGAAAAAAATATAGATTCCTGGCATCGGACTGACATTGGTCTCCAAAACGATACTACATGCAATTTTATTGATCGAAAGAAAGAAGTGCAGTCCAATAACTCTGCTGAGGAAGACCGTCACGCCCAGCCAAAATATGAAGGTGCTAGGTGAACAAATACCTACGGTACCATTTTAAATGTAGAAGAATCTTTGGAAGGAAAAAGAAGGCTGCTGGGCTCTACAGCAAAGCCTATAATAATATACTAAGTTTTTTTTTGCTTCGAGAAGGGAGGTGAGAATCTTGAAAAAGACCCCGGATCAATCTAACCCGGGAGTGTGAAGTTTCACTCACTAAACTCACCGCCCTACCTCAGGGGACCTGGTTTCGCCTCTCGGCATTTCATTGGGTCTACCCTGAGGGTGGCTGTCAAGGTTATCGGCCTACTCTAACCAATGTCCTGACTCGTCGGACTGGCTTTGTTCATCATGTGTTTTGTCTCTTGGATTTTGGTCGCTCTGGCTGGCTTGAGCCTGCTCTGCTCTCTCAGCCAGTTCTTTTGATTTGAGGATCGACGTGATGTAGGATTAGATCCTCTTCCAGCTTCTCTCATCCGTTAGCATATGCTGAACGAGGTTATCCGGGGTGGGCAGTTCCCCGAGTTCCAGAGAGAGAAGCTGCTTTGGTTTCTCCCACCGCTAGCATGAAAAGAAGGTGTGCTCGGCGGTGTCCGGTTCTGCACAGTAGAGGCATGTGTCACTCGCGATCTTACCGAAGGAATGTAGGTACGCGTTAAAACAGCCGTGGCCGGAGAGCATCTGCGTTAGGTGATAATTCACTCCGCCGTGCCCTCTTTCGGCCCACACGCGAATGTCCGGTATGAGCCGATACTTTCACCTACCACTCTCGGATGCGGCCCACCTAGTCTGCCACTCCGCAAACATGTCACTCGAGTTGCCGTCGTGCCCTTCGCATCTCCTTGCCCTGTCTCGCGCCAAAAGGTCTGTTGGGGGCAGGGATGCAAGTACAAGAGCGGCGTCCGCGGAAACTGTTCTATATCCGCACACCACTCTGAGCGCCATTCTGCGCTACACGCACTGCAACTTGTTCCTGTTTCTCATAGTCCCGTATTTGGTGGGGTCCACTGCTGTATACCAGACCGGTGCCGCATACAGCATGATGGACTAAGTGACCAAGCTCAGGGTTTTCTTTTTCACGGCCTTCGGTCCTCCGATGTTAGGCATCAGACGGGCGAGCGATGATGCTGCTTCATCGCCTTTGCTGAGACCGTCCTGATATGTGGGGTGAAGCTAAGGTGCCTGCCCACCACCACTCCAAAGATGGTGACTTCTTTCTTCATGGTAATCGGGTCACCATTTAGCCGGATGTCAACCTTGGGCTCCCGCCTTCTTCCGCACACTACCACGGCTTCGAACTTCTCCGGGACTAGCGCGACACCTCTGGTCTTCGCCCACTCGGCGATCAGTTCTATTGCCTCGTTTGCTTTAACAGCAAGCATATCCCCGTCGAAGTCAACGATGACCACGTTAATGCTGTCCGCGAACCCGATGATCTTCACTCCATCGGGGAGTTTCACTCTCAGGATGCCGTCGTACATCACATTCCACAGGATTGGCCCGAGCACCGAATCCTGCGGTACTCCGCTTGTGATGACGACATCCTCTTCTCCGTCCTCCAGGCCTAGTTGGAGGTGTCTGTCGCTGAGATAACTGGCCAGTATGTTGTAGGTCTCGGGAGTGATTTTCCTTTCTCTCAGCGCCGCCAGTATGTGCTTCCACCCGGCACTATTGAATGCGTTGCGCACGTCCAGGGTGACTAGCATGGCGTACTTCCTGGTCCTCCACGTGCCGCTCCTTGCTCGATCCACCTCCCCCAAGATGTCCTTGAAGGCCCCGATTGTGGATCTTCCGGCTCGAAAGCCGCATTGGTTTTCCGAGAGGAAAAAGAAGGCTGCTGGGCTCTACAGCAAAGCCTATAATAATAATATACGAAGCTAATAAAAGCTAAGCTAACGATGCAGAATTATGCTGCGATCAGAACCGCTTGCGCATATAGGACCTTCTCCTTAAACGCCCTGATGGTGACAACATTAAGTAGAAGCACTAGGTCGCCCACAAAGTAGTAGACTTATAAGAAAGAACTTTGAAGAAGTGACAGACCGAGTGGTATTCCGAACCCATCAGTTGATTTGGGACATCGCCACGTAAACTAATAGAAATCACTAAGAAGAAGAGAAGTTATTTGACCGTCACTGCTTTGCCGCATACTTTACAGTTTACAAAAAATCTAGTGCGGAGCAATGGATGATGCCAAACGCTTTTTTCTCAGTCACCCCAGAAACAATAGTCTTTGCCATGCTGCGCATAAAAGAGGAAAAAAGAATAACAAAAGCTAATAATAACCAGAAATACGTAACACCTGATGTATTGTCTAGCGGAACCAGAAGCTACTCTTCTACAAAGGCGGGGACGTTAGTAAATTAGAATTTTGCAATGACACCCTATAACATTGGGGTGGTGCCTATGTAAAGTTCACATCTCCCCCAAAGGACACAAAAAAAATTGTTGAAGTTTCTTCAATTATTGCATCAATCCAGTAATTCTTTAACTTACAAAGTTGGTTGATGTAGAAAGTTTCTGTTTTCTTTTTAGATCTTAAAATATTACCAACCTGCAAAATATAATTATCCTATATTGTTGTTAAGTGCATTTTGAATATTTGCACCCGACGCCTCGCCGGCGCCGTTAACTTATTATTGGACAATAGACATTTTTCTTTTGTGCATTATTGTTTCACCTGTTGGGATTTTCCCCAGCAGGTATCAGCATATTTTTATTGTTAAAGTCGGACCAAAGAAACCCTTTGGTCCTCAGTTTACATATTTGTTTCGACATAATAAGAACTCGGAGTTCACACTGCAAGAACTCCAATTTGTATATAATTATTGTAAATATTTGTTAAGTTGTTATTTATCAATTAAAACTAGTGAGAAGCCAAAATAATTATTATTGTTCATTATAAGCCAAGAAGCAAACAACATATTTTGGTGACCCCGACGTGATAGTGCATGCAAGAGAGAATTTATCGGTGTATATCAACAGTACTTGATTACACACATTTTTGTAAGTTACTTCATCTTTGTGCATTCTATCTGGTGACCCCATCCAAGAAAACTTAACAAATTCTACATTAAAACGAATTTCACACACGTGGTCGAATTGAAAGACAGGTCCGGAGTCGACAGCAATCAAACGTGCAAGTTCCACTACGCAATTTGTTGGTAAAAACTATAAGGTTAGTGAATTCCTTTATTATCCTGCCAATATTCCTTATTTAGTTAATATTACTACTTGTGTTAATAGACGTTTTTTGCAATAGACAAACCTCCTAATTTTCATTGCTTCATTTATCATAATTTTTAAATTATTATAATTTTCATTTTTAATTATGGCCACTATTGCCGAATTAAAGGTAAAACGTGGTAACGTTAAATCACGTATTACTAAATTTCACAATCATTTAGCTAGTTTAAAGGAAATTAATGATATTGCCCTATTACAACTAGAACTTCGTTTATCAAAAATTGTACCGTTATTTGAAGAATTCGATGATATTCAAACTAACATAGAACTGCTTGATGATGAAGGCACTACTCATGATAACGAACGTGATACATTTGAAAATTCCTACTTTGAGGTAGTCGCTCATGCTAATAAATTAATTCGCGACAATCAAAAGGTGCCAGAAACCGCGAGGTCTTGTCCTACGGGAGTTTTACACGACTCGAATATTTCTCAATTTAAAAAAAATGTACGCCTGCCGGTTTTAGAATTAAAATCATTCAATGGTGCTTACGAGAGCTGGGTGTCATTTTACGACACATTTATGTCTCTAATTCATGACGATCCCGATCTACCCGACGTTCAAAAATTCCATTATTTGAAATCATCTTTGAAGGGAGATGCTCTGCGACTCATAGACTCATTACCGGTGACTAATGTTAACTACACCACCGCTTGGACGTTGTTACGCGATCGGTACAATAATAAGCATTTAATAATAAATAATCATGTTAAAGCTCTTTTGAGCACTCCTTCATTAGCTAAGGAATCTCTAATCGGTTTGCGCCAACTGCTTAATGATACTTCGACAAATTTAAGCGCTCTCAAAGCTTTAGATCAACCGGTGGACCAGTGGTCAACGTTATTAATTCACATAATAACTCAAAAACTGGATTCCGTAACACTACGCGATTGGGAAGGTACAAATGAAAACGCCTCTGACATGCCTACGATGTCAGAATTAATAGAGTTTCTGGAAACACGTTGCAGAATGCTTGAGAAGTGTAAGCAAACCAAACAAACTTTAGTAGAACCACGTTCAATTTATAAACGCGACAAAGTCGTAGCCAATATTGCTACTTCTAATTCTTCGTGTACCAGCTGCGGTTCCAATCATAATATTAGTAATTGCAATACATTTTTAGATCTCCCGATTCAGGAGAGAATTCAGAGAGCTCGTGAATTGCGTCTCTGTATCAATTGCCTACAAAAAGGTCACTCTAATAGATTTTGTAAGTCTTTAAAATGTAAAAAATGCCGCAAGTCTCACAACACTTTGCTCCATTTAAACATTGATAATGTTCAATCACCCCCCCTCTTACCTACGGTTCCGAACATTTCTGAGCGCACATCTGCACCCAACTTAGTAATAAATCAGGAATCAGCAGCAGTTACTTCTCACACGGTATGTGGGCTCTCCACTCATTGTATACTCTCTACCGTTATAATTAAGGTAAAAGACAACAAAGGCATTTTCACAGAAGTCAGAGCACTTTTAGATTCGGGATCTGAATCAAGTTTTATTTCGGAAGGTCTTTGCGCCAAATTGAACTTACCAAAATCAAAGGTGTCTATTTCTGTAACTGGAATAAACCAAGTGGAATCTAAACTTTCTCACAAAACCGTAGTAAACATTCGGTCGCGAATCAACGCTTTCAATATAGATCTTCACTGCTTCATTGTGCCTCGAGTAACGGGCAGCATTCCATCAGTCACTTTCGATCGTTCTCTAATAAATATTCCTAGCGATATAAAACTTGCAGATCCCACCTTTCACATATCAAACAATATTGACATTCTCATTGGTGCGGATCTTTTTTGGAATATTTTATGTATCGGTCAAATCAGATTGGGCAAAAACAAACCAATCCTTCACAAAACTCTTTTTGGTTGGGTACTAGCTGGACCCATGTCTTCCATACCGCTCATAAATTCTGCATCGGTTAAATGTAATTTCACAATGAAAAATTCTATAGAAGACCAGCTCGCTAAATTTTGGGAAATTGAAGAATTACAAGCATCTCAGCCTTTATCAATCGTAGAGAAATTATGCGAAGACAATTTCTCCAAAACTACTATTCGAGATAACAACGGTCGTTTCACAGTTACTATACCCTTCAATGAATCTATCTCGCACTTAGGGGAATCTCGCCAACCTGCACTAAACCGCTTTCTGTCATTGGAACGCAAACTGGAGAAAAATCGCGCTCTCAAACTTCAATACGTCTCTTTCATGAAGGAATATAAAGATTTAGGTCATATGAAACAAGTCGACGAACGCGAGCCCATCAAAGGCATTTGCTATTATTTTCCACATCATGCTGTGATTAAAGATACTAGCATAAGTACGCGATTAAGGGTCGTTTTCGATGGTTCAGCACCTACGTCTTCGGGGTTATCTATCAATGACGCACAGCTAGTAGGTCCTACTATTCAAGATGACCTATTAGCAATTGTTCTTCGTTTTAGACAACATCGCTTTGTTCTTGTCGCGGATATTGCCAAAATGTATAGGCAAATTCTAGTTAACGCCAATCAGCGATCTTTACAAAGAATACTATGGCGCGATAACCCCACTGCTCCAATATTATGCTATGAGCTGTCAACGCTGACGTATGGGACTTCATTAGCTCCATTCTTGGCAATAAGGTGTTTGCACCAAGTTGCACAGGAAAATATTGCCACCTATCCTTCCGAATCAGCAATCATTCTGAAAGATTTTTAGGTAGACGATCTGCTCACTGGGGCCAATTCAATTGAAGAGCTTCGGGTTATTAAATCAAATCTTATTCATATATTAAGTACTGCCTGTTTTCAACTACGTAAATGGCGATCCAATAGTCCACAATTGGTCGAAGCGGTCGATCATGATTCTGAGCTATTACAAATTGGCGATTTCGACGCAAAGGCTTTAGGTCTCTGGTGGAACTCATCTTTCGATATCTTTAAATTCTCTATCGAAGCGCGTAACCCAAATCAATCGATTACCAAACGCATGATTTTATCGACTACGGCTCAAATCTTTGATCCGCTTGGCATTCTTGGACCAGTAACTGTAATAGCAAAGTCCATCTTACAAAGGCTTTGGTCATTAAAAATAGATTGGGACGAATCTTTACCGTCCGACCTTCATACAAAGTGGATTCATTTTCGGAACGGTTTGCAATCAATAAATGACTTAATAATTCCTCGGCACGTCATGTGCGAAAATCCGACGGAAATTCAACTTCACGGTTTTTCAGACGCTTCCGAGATGGCATACGGCGCTTGCATCTATACCCGTACCATGGATACCCACGGCGACGTTCACGTTTCTCTTTTATGCGCCAAATCTAGAGTCGCACCGTTGAAAAATTTAAATATTCCGCGCCTTGAATTATGTGGTGCTCTTCTTCTTGCCAATCTCCTTGATAAAGTTGTCAAATCATTAAATGTGACATTTCATTCAGTTTTCCTCTGGACCGATTCGACCATTGTTTTAGGTTGGTTAAATAAATCTTCACACACATGGAAAACTTTCGTCGCAAATCGAATAGCACAAATTCAGACCTTGACCAAAATAGGTGACTGGCATCACGTTCGCAGTAGCGACAATCCAGCCGATTTGATCTCACGGGGTGTGTATCCGCAAGAGCTACTTACTTCCACGTTATGGTGGAGCGGTCCAACTTGGCTATCGGAAAACCATGAACTTTGGCCGTCATTGGATACTAGTTGTATTCGCGATAACGACCTTCCGGAATTTAAATTAGCTCCCTCCAATGTGTTATCCATACAAATCTCCGGATTTGATTTGTTCGAACGCTATTCACGTCTTATTAAGTTACAAAGAGTCACGGCTTACTGCTTAAGGTTTAAACACAATTGCTTGAATCAAGGTAATCGTTTGCGGGGATCTCTTACAACAAGTGAACTAAACAATTCATTAAACAGTTTAATAAAATCATGTCAGGCGCACGCCTTTACAGATGAACTAAATCATTTGGTAACAGGAAAACCTTTGAAAACTAATAGTAGACTGTTAACGCTGCACCCCTTTGTTGATGCGCTAGGTCTCATGCGCGTAGGTGGACGGCTGCTTCATTCAAACTTCGATGTAAATAAAAAACATCCCGTTGTGTTGCCGGCAAAACATCCGTTTACACTATTAATAGCGCGACATGAGCATATACGTTTGCTCCACGCTGGCCCACAGGCCATGCTAGCTTCATTGCGAGAACGATTTTGGCCACTTTCTGGACCGTCTTTATGTAAAAAAATTGTAAACAAATGCATCCACTGTTTTCGCGTACGGCCTACTAATTCGGAACCCATTATGGGTAACCTACCGAAATCGCGGCTCACGCCCACTCGACCTTTTTCAGTTTGCGGTGTTGATTATGCAGGTCCGTACATTATTAAAGACCGAAAGAGCCGAGGATGTAAAACTTCCAAGGCTTACCTTTGTATCTTCGTTTGCTTCTCGACTAAGGCTGTTCATATAGAATTAGCTCCGGATCTGAGTACAGACTCATTTTTGAATATTTTTAAACGTTTCACGGCTCGACGCGGTTTTTGTACTGATATATATTCAGATAACGGGACAAATTTTGTAGGAGCGAATAACGCCTTAAGCGAGTTAGTTGATAAATTACAAAACGATCAATTCAAAAAAGAATTTTTTCATTACATGACTCAAAGGGCTATACGTTGGCACTTTATACCAGCTAGATCTCCCACTTTCGGTGGTCTCTGGGAAGCTGCAGTAAAATCTGCCAAATTTCATGTAAAGCGGGTTATAGGAGACACAATTCTCACTTTTGAACAACTATATACGCTATTAACGCAAGTAGAGTCCTGTTTGAATTCTCGTCCTCTAACCCCACTGTCCAGCGATCCATCCGACCTTACCGTTTTAACTCCTGGCCATTTCCTTATTGGACAACCTCTTTGTGCACTGCCTCAAATGGACTTGCAAGAAATACCTGTAAATAGGCTGTCCAATTACCAGCATCTACAGCAAATGGTGCAACATTTTTGGAAACGTTGGTCCACGGAGTACCTATGTCAGTTGCAACAGCGATCGAAACGGACACGTCAGAACATACCAATTGACATAGGTATGTTGGTTTTATTAAAGGAAGACAACCTCCCCCCCCTCAAGTGGCTCATGGGACGTGTCAGCGAACTTCATCCCGGTAAAGATGGTGTGATCCGCGTCGTAAGCATAAAAACTTCAAGTTCCATAGTGCGACGTGCCGTGTCCAAAGTTTGCGTGTTACCCACAGACAATTAGTGCAACTACCTATAAACTATCATATTTACTTAGTGTTTTTTGTACTTTGAAAGGCGTTCCTTTCAAGGCGGGCGGTATGTTAAGTGCATTTTGAATATTTGCACCCGACGCCTCGCCGGCGCCGTTAACTTATTATTGGACAATAGACATTTTTCTTTTGTGCATTATTGTTTCACCTGTTGGGATTTTCCCCAGCAGGTATCAGCATATTTTTATTGTTAAAGTCGGACCAAAGAAACCCTTTGGTCCTCAGTTTACATATTTGTTTCGACATAATAAGAACTCGGAGTTCACACTGCAAGAACTCCAATTTGTATATAATTATTGTAAATATTTGTTAAGTTGTTATTTATCAATTAAAACTAGTGAGAAGCCAAAATAATTATTATTGTTCATTATAAGCCAAGAAGCAAACAACAATTGTAATGCAGGCTTTATTTTGAATATTTTTGTATCGATATTCTAATTTATATTTTTCACGTTTAATTAGAAAATTAGCAGTATAGAAGCGTAGGAACAGCGGTCAACCGAGTTCCACCTTATTTTACTTGATGTATACATTTTTTTGTGAAACAAAAGACATCGAAGATAGAATTTTATATTGAAGTTTATACTTTCAGTTAAACTAAAGCATCTTTGACAAAAAGATTTTTGAATTTGAAAAACAAAAAATTTTGGGTGTAGTATAAGAATTATTGATATCTTCTCTGTATGATTTGGCGCGATTTGGGCAAATGGCAAGCCGAAACGTTATGCAGTCTTTCCAAACCGTCTGGTAATGCCAATCGTTGTTCAAGTTTGGAGATAACTTCTTCACGATCCAGGACAAATTGTAATTCATCAATTACGTCACTCACTTGTTCTTGCTCCACGCACCTAAAAATTATTTTGAATCAAAGAACTTTTGACGCCGAAGAGAACTTACAGCGGACATGGGTTTGTTGGAACAATATGGTTTAGTAGATTAATTGGACGGGCAACTTCGTCTTCCTTGATTAAACTGATGTGGACCTTATCTTTCTTGGTCTAAAAGTAAAATATTGACAGAAAAGCCGAAGGCTTTCAGTAGCACCATTAACCTTACCTGTGACTTTTGCCGATAATATACATTCATAATAAGCTCGCTGATTGCTTGTTCCAGAACTTCCAAATACAATAAAACGTTGTAATCGTTTATTTTCGTGTTTTCACCTAAAATATTGAAAATTTACTAAACCTCACACAGCATTTCCGTAAAATTATACCCAACAGTTCCATAAATGGTGCATTACTGCATTTGCAAATTTTGAAAAGTTTATCAATTCCGACATATAACTTTTGCAATTGCGTTTGTGTTCCATTCAAATCGTTTTGAGTTTCGTCTACCTTAAAAAATCATCAGACCACAATAAGATAATTCTCAAAGTTTTTTTGGCCCAATTTACCTTCTCAACTGCTGTATCTAAATTCTCTTGCAATTTTATTAATGTTTCCTCCTGCTGTAATGCTCTCTTGTCGTTTAATGCCTTCTGGCTATCTAAAAAGAGAATTCCCAAAATCTAGAAGACAAAATGCTGTCTTACGGTTTTTTATACCGATATTCTTATGCAGATAGTGCAGTTTATCTGTGAAGTCTTCAATTTCTTTATACAGAACGTTAATATAATTGAAAATGGAAAAATTTTCTTCCTCTTGTTTAAAGTACTCCCGTGCAAGTTCATCTATCTCGTCAATTCCGGTAAATTCCTACAAATCACCATATAATACAAAATGAGCTGCTACAATTTTTTCACCTTAATTTCATCCAACATTTTTCTGTAATCTTCCAATTGCTGTTCCATTTTCAATTTCTTTTCTAGTTTCAACCGCATTTTCCTCAAGAACAAGTCTCTCATAACTCTCTTTTGACCTTTAACTCCCAAAAAGTCTTCTAATTTACCGTCGTGGTCCAATTTGCGCTGTAGTTCTTGCATTTCCTAAAATTGACGTTGGTTATTACATGGAAAATTTGGACAAGGTCAATTTGGAAACCTGAGTGTGCAGTATGAGATCGCTATGACCTCGAACTCTCAAAGCTTGCAATTTTGAACACCACTCCTCTCGTTGGTCGTAAGCAATGGTGGATTGTTCTATCAAATCGATCATAAATGATTTTCCCTTATTCAAATTTTTAATTAATCGTTCCCACATTTTATTAAAGCTTGTTCTGTTGGAAAGCAGATTGGTTAACATACCTGGAAATTATAAAACTGACCTTTCGATGAGCAAATGATCAATTTGATCCCTCAATCTATGGTTCGCCGCTATTATAGTGCAAAACCTCTTAATTATGGTATCCAATTTATTATTGAGACATTCCACAGTTTTCTGGCCTTGCATAACTCTTTCTTGTAGCTGTGTATCCGTAACTTGCTTGCTACGTAGTTCTATAACGTCTTTTTTCATCTGCATTTAAAAATGTCAAAATTTTACTTAAACTGAAAAATTTGCCTGTACCTTAATAATTTGGGTATCTATTTCAGACAGGTGAGCTGTTTTCTCTTGAATTTGAGAATCAAACACATCGTTTTCTTCTAGGAGGGCTACCAATTTAGCCGTCCGTATATCATCCTGCGTTTTCTTGGTACTACAGGTAGCAACGAACAAATCATTTAATACGTTGGTTTCTTCTTTTTGTAAAATTTGAAGAACCTTCTTCTGTTTTGCCAATTTAGCACCTCCTCCGGCGTTTCGATCTCGATCCAATAATCTGTACTAAAATGAAACTTTTAAATAACTCCAATTAACGACGCACGAGTCGAACTTGTCTTTGGAGCCGAGCTAATTCGTTCTCCAACTGGATGTCCAATTCCAACTGTTCTTCATCGGTTAAAGGTTTTTTCACTTTCTTCGACATGTTTGGCACAGCTCAATCAAATAAAATAAAATCCAATAAAAATTGTCAAAATAAATTGACATTCCAATGTTCCATACTAAAGTGAAACTATAGCAATACCATGGGAACAAAGGTTGAGGATACTTTTCGGACAGTGCCAGATTGAGTCAGCGCGGAGCCTGCAGCAAATGTTTTATTTTTGCTAGATGGTCAACTCCACTTCCAACATTCCTTCACCACATGAAGCAGATTAAAGTGGTTTTGCACGCCATTCCGCTACGCTAAACAAACTTTACGTTTACAATTTATTTAATCTTTACTTGAAAATGTACAGATATCAGTAACCGAATGTATTACCTTTAACTTAAAGCAATAAATTATTATTTTAGCAAAACAAAATTAAAATATTATATAAATATTTATGCTTGATAATATTTCTCGCATTTACCAAATTGATAAAAAAAGTATAATTCCAGTTACGCCACTGCTTTGAACTAAACTGCGTTTTATGCAGTAATTATAGATTGTACTCCAATCCGACAACTTACGATAGTCAAATTAGTTACCAAGTTATAGATACTATAAAGGGAAAAAGATTTAAGTCTTTCAATTATA
This sequence comes from Cantharis flavilabris, assembly GCA_949152465.1. Lineage (NCBI taxonomy): Eukaryota > Metazoa > Arthropoda > Insecta > Coleoptera > Cantharidae > Cantharis > Cantharis flavilabris. The sequence goes on from OX424438.1 coordinate 9,805,567, forward strand.
TTCCGATCAATATGGTACGTCCAGTACTTATTTCAGTTCTCGTAGTTTTTGCAGTTGGTAAGTTGTGTCCACGCGGTATCATCTGCATACAGCGATAACAAAGGATATCCCTCACAAAGATGTTGATTCAAAGCTGCATAAATATTTTGTGATTTACAGCGCCAAATCCAAAAGTGTCTTCAAGAAAATCATTGCAGGATGGAAGAATTATAGGAGGCGTTGCAACTACAATTCAAGATCTTCCTTACCAAGTTTCTGTGCAACTACATGGAAGTCACATCTGTGGAGGTTCCATTATCAGCCCCAAGAAAATTTTGACTGCAGCTCACTGCATAGCTGGGTTAGTACTTCTCAAGTTTCAAGTTCTTTACTATTACTATTTTGAATAGATCGAGTGCAAGTTCTTTATCAGCTAGAGTTGGAAGTACCTACCACGACAGAGGTGGCACTGTAGTACCAGTAGCAAGTATTTGCTCCCATCCTCAGTACAACAAAAGTAGATTTGATAACGACGTGTCCGTTCTCATATTAACATCATCCTTAAAGCTGACTAATGCTACTCAACCAATTGTTCTACCCAAAGTTGGTAGTTCTGCACCTGTAGGTATAAAAGCTGTAGTTTCAGGTTGGGGAACTACTTCTGAAGATGGTTCTTTTTCTTCCTTATCTCCAGTGTTACAAAAAGTGGAAGTTCCTCGAGTTTCACAACAAGATTGCAGAAAAGTTTATGGGCAATCCAAAATTTCCGACAGCATGACTTGTTATGGCTATCCTGCCGGTGGAAAAGACTTTTGTCATGTATGTTAATATGCTATCTCATTTTTTTAATAACAGAGGTTTTAAATTTAGGGTGATTCTGGTGGTCCTCTTGCCATTGGCCGAACCCAAGTTGGTGTTGTATCAATAGGATCTGGTTGTGCCCAAGCTCAAAGTCCGGGAGTATATGCCGATATAACCAAAGCTATTATTCAGAACCACATTAATTCTTGTTAATGTTCTAAGTACATTAAATAAATGTCTGCCACTGAAATTATGTAGCTTAAAAATGTAATTATTAGAAAAAACTATATTCCGTGAAGCATCAGGTGTTTTTTATTGAATTTGGACTAGTTGGCTAGTGTGGAAGCTTGTCAGCCGACAATTTAATGTAAATTCCTTTTCAGGTGGAAAGTGGATGATTTTATTATTTGACCCCACACTAAGTTAGACCGTGTCTAAGCATGTCAGATGGTTAGGTGAATCCAGTTTTTTATTTAAGGAGGTTTTTTATTTCATTTTATGTACTGCTTCTGCAGTAGTCCCTATCTAGCCTTGGTAGTACGGATCAAAATGGAATCATTGTTTGGACTTTGGGAGGGAGTCATGGATGACTACAGGTCTAAAATCAGTCATGACAGCTAGGAAGAATTATAAGAGTTCTGAGGATCTTAGATAATCTAAGTTTACAGAGAAGTCTAACCTGTGAAAGGGTTTAACCTCTGCTCGCTCATCCTGTACAGGTCGCACTCCAGTATCCTATGTACTAGTTCATTAGTAGTTTCCACTCAGGGCACAGTCCATCGATAGACTTCCTCAATGCTTGAAGTACCTACAATTTTGAAGGTTTTGCTGGCAACTAGATCTCACTCCACAATTGGTATGCAGGAATGGATAATTCTTCCGTACGTTCCGGTATTCCATCTTTGCTGCCAAGTAGTTTTTGCTGCCTAGGTAGCTTTTAATCAACCGCCCTTGAAAAAGCCCTTTCTTCCTTAGGTTGTCCACCATAGGTGGGATTTCTAATAATTTTCTAGGATTTTTACGAACTTACAAAGCAGTGTAAGGAGTCTATAGTTCTTTAGATTCCGTAATTACTCTTTCTTCGTTAGGTTATCTTTGCAAAATCAGTAGTATTGTGTGTGGAACTTAACAGATATAGTGTAACAATTTATTGCCTTCCAATAATTGTTTTGTGCTGCGCCATTGTTTTTTGTGCGCCTATGTCTTTTTGCGCAAGTTCACATTTTACCAGGCAGCAGCAAATTTTTGGCCGCTCCATACAACGGAATAAAGTAGTTAGGTGGGAAGCATCTTTTGTCGTATTACCATATTGTAAACTGACTTGGTACCAATAAGTATTTTATGCCTTTTCTCTTGATGCTGTCGGTTTTATGTGTTATAGTTTAATCTGCTATATTAATTGTGCTGCCGATGCCGGTTTAAATTATGTTTTGGAAATTGTTGTAACCGATATTTTGGTTCAATATACTGCTGTTTATATTTCTGAGTTTCATTTGAGTAAGCAAAGAAGCAATTTCTTTGCGCTCTTCTGCCTCCATTATAAAATAAAAAGCTAGTTTTTTCAACCTGGGCTTCACCACATCTATTTTTATTATTGGAGAACTTCTATTCCAGGTGTGGTGAAAATTTGCCGTAAGGTAAATTTCATTATAATAGCTATCCCGGAGAAGCCATAAGAAAAACTTGTTGTTACGCTACTGACTTATACAAAATATAATCTTTTTTTAAACATTTTTGTGTTAAAACCAATAAAACCATTATTACTGTGCCGCCTCGTATGCGGTAATTAAAGATTACACTTCAATCTTACAACTTGCGATAGTCCAATTAGTCCCCAAGTTTTATTATAAAAGTTAAAATTATTCGGATAACTCAGTTACAGTCTAATCAACATGTTACATCTACTACTAATTTCTTCACTTGTAGTTCTCACAGTTGGTAAGTTAATTAACTATTAAAATCACTATTTGATGAGTTTGCACTTCGATTGGTGTTGAACTCGATTGGTTAACTAATCAGAGGTGCTACGGATAAATAGGTACTAGGAGCAGTGCAGGATCAAGCTATTTCAGCGCCGGGTGCAGATTAGATAATTGGCGCCTAATGGTCAGTTAAATTCATACCAAATGAAAGATGATTTCAAAATTAATTTAAAAATAATCATTATTCACTTTGGGGATTTTTGGTTAGGGAATTATTCGTCGCGACACCAATATGTGATTGGTAATTGGTTTTTCAAACCGGGGGGTCTGGGGGGTGTGGAACACCCTCCAGTACACCTAACCAAAATTAGTCCTAGAATCTAGCTTCCTATAGATTTTTCCAAATATCTTTTGTAACCCTGACTAGGAGGTTGATGCTGGAATTGACTCAACTTGTATGCAACTCGAATGATTGACAACTTGATTTTTTGATGTGTAATTTACAGCTCGCACTCCGAAGGATCGTCTAATTCTGTCAAGAAAGGGTGGAAAAATTGTCGGAGGTGTTGCAACCACAATTCAAGATCTGCCCTACCAACTCTCTGTGCAGTTACATAAAAATCACATTTGTGGAGGTTCCATTATTAGCCCTAAGAAAATTTTGATTGCAGCTCATTGCACAGATGGGTTGGTAAATCTCAGATTTGAAATATTTAAGTAGTTGGATGAGAGTCTAATTATTTTTTTTAACAGATTCAGCGTAAGTTCTTTATCTGTTAGAGTTGGCAGTACTTACTACGATAGAGGTGGTACTGTAGTAAAAGTGGCAAGTATTTGCTCCCATCCTCAGTACAACAACAACAGTACATTTAATAACGATGTATCTGTTCTACTATTATCATCGTCTTTACAAATTACCAATACAACTCAACCGATTGGTCTAGCCAAAGTGGGAAGCTCTGTACCTGTTGGTACCAAGGCTGTAGTTTCGGGTTGGGGAGTTATTTCCGAAAATGGTACTTTCTATTCTCCATTGTTACAAAAAGTGGAATTACCCAAAGTTTCTCATCAAGATTGCATAAAAGTTTATGGACAATCCCAAATTACTGACAGTGTAACTTGCTATAGATATACTGCCGGTGGAAAAGACTCTTGCCAAGTATGCTAAAATATTATAAATTATTTATGTAATAACGTTAGTTTAAAATTTAGGGTGATTCTGGTGGTCCTCTTGCTATTGGCCGAACTCAAGTTGGTATTGTATCAGTGGGAGATGGTTGTGCTCAACCTGGAATACCAGGAATATATACCGATATAAGCAAAGCTATCGTTCAAAAACGTATCAACTCTTGTTAATTTTCTACATATTTTAAGTTTTGATTTATTTTAAATAAACGACTATGATAATCACCAGCTCTTGTTATGGTTAGCAAACGTGAAATACCCTACCGATCGTTTAACATGTTGGAGTAACCTTCCAACTTGAGGTAATTAATTCTTAATTCCACTCGTAAGCTCAGTTTATTATTTATACTCATGAAAAATTACAAAAACATTAAAATTTTTAACAACTCTACGTTGAAAGGGCGTCAAAGTTACTCAAATTTCTACAACACTTCAAGTAAACAACGAATGTTAGACAAGGTTTGAAAAGGGCAGAAAACTAATTCTACAAACTTTTTTCTTCAAGTGTTTTTTCTATGAACGCTCATTTTATCAAGAAGATTATCTAGTTGCAAAAACGACCCGGCTCCTTGCATGACTATTTCAGCTAAACTCCTAGTTTCGGACACCTCACGAGATCTCGGTTCGTTCACCTCAATTTTTGCCGCCTTTTTAGTTACAAATACGTTGATGGCAAATTTAAATTCTACCTTCAAGGCTTCCCAATAGGTTACCTACGATTTCAAATGTAACTAAAAGTACAAACCAAAATAAATAACTTTACGTGTTCCTGCACCGAAACGTTCCGGATATTCCATAGAAATTCTACAATAGAAATCAGAAACGAGACCGTCACTCCTATGCCAAGGACCAGGAAGACACCGCCCACGTTAGATAATTTCAGACCTTCGTTTGCAGAACTCTCACCATCTCCTCCCTAAAAAAAATTTGTTAGAAAGGAATTTTTGGCACCAAAATTGTTACTTGCCGCACTACAATCTCCATCTCCTTTATTTTGTTCCTTCCACCACCGATCCTTTAACGTTTGCAAGTAACCGGTTTCTTGAAATTGCAGAATGATATCATCGATTTCATCTCTGTATGGTGCATCTAAGACTTTTGATTTAGTGTCTGTGTTTAACAAAATCACAAGTTACCTATTGGCATGGCTATCGCATATCCTTTGGAATCCAAAAGTCCTCCAATCTGCTTCAGCTCGCAATGCTTGTTGATTTCGTATTCCATAGAAGCGCTTTCCATAAAAAATGCATAATCCTGGTTTTTGTTCAACACTTTCCTCACGCCCTCTTTATTGTTATCTACGTACGTGCTGGGTTTAAACGAGTTCATTTTGTTCCAAACCGCCTGATGCTTAGGATACGTTGCTGTTTTAAAAAACTGGTAAGTACTTCCATTCATCATGGTTCCAAACTTGATTCTGTTTTGGCTTAATAAATCATCCAAATTGTTGATTTGGGGACCCATGCGCTCTTTGGCTAGATAGGCGGCCAAATTGGCCGTGTAAGAACTCGTCATCAAGAGAGAAAAGAACCACCACATGGCACAGGCCATTCTGGATGAAATTCCTCTAAGTATAAAAAAATATTTTAATGTTAGTTGTTCAATTAAGTCGTCGTTACTTACTTAGGCAAAATATCGCAACCTTGAGTCATAATGGACCCCATTGTTAGCCACATGCAGTTTCCCAGATTCCATATATTTTCCAACTCTTCCGGATTTTCGTCGCAGGGATGCGGATTTTCCCAGTCACCAGGTGCCATTCTATTGATATAAAAAGTGGGTTAACAATAGTATGTTGCTTTATTAGATGCAAATGTCAGACTTTTGAGTGGAGAACCACAAAAAGTCTTTTTGCCATTACCTGGCTATGAGATATAAGAGCACTGATACCAGTAAATATGCAGTTGCGGTATACAGCCAAACGTCTTCGCTCAATGGATCCATAAAAGTAAACATATTAGCTTCTCCTGGATCTGGTTTTTTGTACAAAATACTGATTCCTAAAAATAGAATTTTTGCAACATCGCAAATAATGCAGAAAAATTACTTACCAAGAGTCATGAAATTATTGCTGAAATCCACGTACTGTCTCCTTTGATGAGTTACGGTGAGATCGCAGATACCCAACTGGGCATTCTAAAAAAAACATATTGAAGAGAAGAAGTAGACTTAACCAAACCTACCCCGTTTATTATATCTTGAAGTACCCCAGTCCAAGTTTGGGTGTTTTCGTCAAGACTGATGGGAGCCGAGTTCAAATGAAACTCATAAGTAAACCCTAGTTCTTCTGATATCTTCTCGATTAAGTCTACGGCGTAACCGTAGTAGGGACTGCTCGTGTCCTCCGACGAATGAGATTTGTTACGTACCATCAAATACGGATCGACAGGCCTGATAAAACCAAAATCAATATAAAAAATACTTAAGCCGCTGTTGATATTATTTACTTGGACGCCACAATAATTTTTTGTTTTTTCAAACTCTCCAGCATCAACTGCTTCCGTTCTTGAGCCGAAATGGTGATGTTTAAATTGGTACCATTCTCTGGCGACCAAGTAGCTTTAATCTTATAGGAATTTAGTTCGAGTAGCTGTAGCGTAAAATTGATTCGTTTGCCAAAATCGTCGAATCCAATCGCCCCTGTTACCGGATGAGCTAATTTGTGCTAAAATATCCAATTAATATTAGGTATTATTTTTTTTAAATTGGAAAGCTTCCAAACCTTCTTCATATAAGATGCAATCCTTAATCCACCTTCCCAAGTGTCTGAGTCGTCACAATCCATGGATTGCGATTCGACCTTTTCGGTTTTGTGCAAATGGTTGACCGCTTCGATTAACAAATTGACTGCATCAATCATTAAGACTGCTTCGGTCTAACAAAATCTCTCAGTAAGCTTGGAATCTCATCGATTTTAGGTACTTACCCTCACGGTTTCAGGTGTGACGGTTACTAAACGGCTGCTTCTCATTTCTCCAACCTCCCAACTTTGAATATTTCTTGTTAGATTATCGTTTGTGGGATCGAAAAGCCTTACCATGGTGATATTCGCTGAAGTGTTCAGCGAAGTATAGTCGAGAGTGTGAGCGTCCTTTGTACAAAAAAATTGCAAAATTTACTCCAGATAAATTTGAAAAAAGGCTTACCAACGAAGTTAGTAGGTAACTATTCGAAAAACTTAGCAGATCTACGTCTTTTGCTTGCTGTAAGATGATTAAAATATCGTCGGTCTCACAATCCAAAATAATTTTTTGAACTCCAGAATCTTTCAAACTTTTAAATAGAGGCCTAAAAAATTTGTTCACCAAAAGCCGAAGAATAAATTATTACGTGGTTTCACCTGTAATCTGCTCCAGATTCTAATTGTTTTACAGTAACTGGATTATCCGAAACGTCCGGAATTTTTAAAATTGCTTGCAGTCTGATGAGGGCTTCGTCATGCTGATAGACTATAGCGTAACTCTTCCAGTTCATGTGCTTTACAATTGTGGCAAACCCTTTGGCTAGCAAATCGGCTGCTGGGTAAAAATTCAACGAAATTAAAGGAGGATAACTGGTGGACGGTTGCCAAGTGGTTTGTATGTGAGGGATTTCGACCTTTTTGCAAATCGACTGGGTTATGGCCGCGGTTTTGAGAGATTCTGGTCCAAAAACAGCTATCACACCCTGGCGCGATTTGGTCATATTGCAAACTAAATAGTATAAATTAGGAAACAGTTTGTTCTATTCGCAAATACCTGCCTGTTTTGCTAACGGAAAAAATATTTTTTCTCGGAACATATTTAATTTCCGGAACGTAATGCGTTCCTTCGCTGCTGTAAATATTATGCCAATGCACCGCATATTTAAATGCCAACTCTGCGTCTGAATTTTCCTTATTAAAGAAAGCAGCTAAAATAAAAGCCGAAATAATAAAACAAATGAAACAGAAATTGGACTTACCTATTTTAAGCTGATCGTCTCTGTAGGGTATGCACGTAACAACCGAAATATAAAATAACAAAATGTACAAACCGAAAAATATCATTTTCAAAATTATTATTATTATTTGGATTATTGCAAAATTATTAAATTTTTTGTAACTCTGTTGTCATATCGATTGTTGACCCAATTCAAATGCCGCTTATTCGCCGTAAACTGAAGATCAGGTTGGACACTTGCCAGTGGTATTAGACTTAAGGAAGTAGTAAAAATAGAAATATTTCTGGAATTTTATATAGTAGAACCTAAAAAAATTTGCTAATTAGAGAAACGAGTTTGTGCAAAAGTTTGCACAATTATTTGCAATGCAAAATTTAAATCAATTATAAAAAAGATTTTAACTTAAATATTTTTACTTTTTCTTTTTTCAGACAAAAATGAGTTGAGAACGGAAATTGCAAAACATTCCATTAAAAAATTTTGCCGAAAAAACCTATGAGCACAACGCAGTATGTAAAAATAGACGTTGTAGACTAAGCGCGGTCGACGCGGCGCGAACAATTCGGTTGCTTAGTTAACCTTTTTTCGTCTCTATCTCTATTAATATTATTATTAGCATTAAAACATGAAATAATATTTTTAATTTGTCTCGATAGGTCACCAATTGAGGTGCAAACCAATCGAGGTGCACACTAATCGAAGTATACACTGATCGAGTTTCACTGTATTTACTAATTTTAATAATAATATATTTAAATGTATTTGAATGTTTAATGAGCATGGCTTTAAAAAGAGAGTTTTTCAGAAAACACTCTAGCAATATTAAGTTGCAATTAATTGCCCCCCCCCCCCTTTAGAACTCGAAACTGATCAAACAAAATTTTTATTTATTAAAATTGGTACAAACTTGAAGTGGAAAAAGAAATGTATGCAGACAAAAAAAATTACGTCAGAAGTGACGTAACGAGCCAAAACCTACAAACATGAAGAAGAAGACGAAGAAGAAGAATAACAAAGAATAATTTTATTTTTGATATTATTACTACTTTTAATTTTTCAAATTTAATAAATTTGTATCTCCCCCCCATCATAATTTTCTGGTTCCCTACTGCTTTCATCAACTACCATAGCTCTTTATTCTTCCATTTTAAAAAAAGTTGTAGCTTTTAAACCTCACAACTGCTTAAATTCAATCTATAACATTTTTCTTTATGCAGTTGTATTTGCTCAAAGATGGCAAAAAACGTGAGTCGGAAAAAAAAGGTCTTGAACGGAATCTCGATAATCCATTCGTGGTCGTCAATGTAGGGCCTGTCCTAGCATAAAGTCCCGACCATCAATACTCATTTCGGTATTTACGTCACTGGCTCTAGGGTAAAGTTCTAACCTAACATCGAGTCTTTGAACTAAAGTTGTAAAATATAACATACACTTGAATGTCTTGGTTGTGCGGTCTGAAGACCGCACTGACTGTTCACTTTAAAAAAAAACACACTAAAGTCAAACTCTTTTCTACCTATGGATTTTGCAGTAGGCTGATATGCAAAGCTATAGGACAGTCTTATCTGAGGCTGCAGGAGTTCTGGCCTGGCTTCACCAGTTAGATATCGAAATTGAAAGAAGATTAGCTTGTGGTAAATTAAAAAAAGGGCAATTCACACACTTTCTGGGTCAAATCTTTGACCCAATCCTATATTATAGTGCACTGTTAAAGACTGATGATCTTTAAAAGCCCATACTTACTCTGATTATGCAATGAATGCAAATCTTTGTGGATCGAATTAATGTAATTGTACAATCTTTTATTTTTCAAAAATTCTTACAGAAATTTTTTTGTGAATGTTACGTTTTATTTTTAAATCAAATAAACAATTGAATTACAAATTTAAATTGTTTGAATCTTTCATTTCCCCAATTGCGCTTTATATTTAACTGTCGGTTTATCCGCCGCAAAAAACACGTTTAACACTTATAATGGTGATTATGCAAACCTGTCTTTATCTTCTTCTTTGTTCGACGCAGAGGGTCCACATTAAATTGGATGCGAATCTTCTACTCTCCTCTTCGCGTTGAATGGAACCGCTACCAGCTAATCCCACATTAATCTCCTTCCACTTCTTCTAAATGCTTGTCCACTGATTTTATTTTTTGTTATCTTTCTTCATCAACCCGTTGTCTATATATTGCCTATATAGGCAATTCCATTTTTTTTACATTCAATTTTTCAAATCAATGCTTGTTATTGATAATGCGATTCGTTATATTTATTTCATTCGCTTGTACACGCACTTCTCATAATTATATTAGAACACCTGAAGTTCTTTAACTTTCAATTGTTTATTTTACCCAATTATTTCTTTTTAGATTAATTTTTGATAAATTTAAATGTTAAGTTTCTTTGAATGTGTATTTTTGAATCTTGGTTGTATTTAATGAAACAAATGCAAAACGATTTAATTGATATTAAATTTTGTTGTTAGATTTTAACTCGACATACTATATTGCGATTTAAGTTATTAAGCACTTTTGATTGGTTAAAAAACAAACGAATGTAGATTCTCCTTTTAATTTGATTGAGAGTTAGGTTTTCGGATTTTTGACATAATATGATAGCGAGAAGTACTTAATTTACTAATGATTCAACGCTGGTACATTGTCCATCAAGAAAATTTAAGTTTAAAGGTGATATTAAGCTTAATCCAGCCATGTTTTATCACCAGTGCTGCGAGTGCACTTTTCTGACGGTAGTAGATACCAGAAGTATGGCGTAAAGCCTACACCGGCCGACTGGGAAACGGGCAACCGCGGTTTAAATCCTGGTCTCGTCGAATACACTGCTGTGATGGAAAGCCCAAAATATTTCTGTGGGCTATGGGGAATGCAATAGAAAACCACCTCATTAATAAATTAAATTCCATAGTAAGTACGTCATCTTGGCTTCAGGTAAGCGATTGCCTACGCACTGCATAGTGTATGGCATTTAAAAAGAAACAGATAAAAAAAGAATATTTAAGATCAATTAAACGTTTTTTAAAGTAATTCAACGAATTTCCATCTCTAGATCCTGGTGAACAAAAGTCACTGCCAGTGATACCTGTCAATTTGGATTCACCTAAGAAGATCTCTAAGAAGAGAGATCTCTTACACAATACAATAAACTATTTTGTTCTTTACTTATCTAATTGCTTAAGATTATTTTATAATTTGACATTTTTTTGCCATTAAACTCTGATTGAAAATTCATATTAAGGCAGAAAAGTGAAATTGTTGAAAAATTTAACACAACTTTGTATATGATCATAGATTTCTTTGTTTGTAACGTCCGTGTACACTCCAGAATATTTTGGCTCGGCACATCCTTTTCCCCAAGACACTATACCAACTTGTTTGTTCTCGAAAGCTGCTGGTCCACCAGAATCTCCCTAAAGAATATAGTAAATAAATTACGAAATTAAACCGTAAAATTTTTTAATTAAACCTGACAAGCATCTTTGCCTCCTTCTTCGTAAGACAGACACAGCATGCGATCGGTCACATTTTGTTCTGGGGCGTATTGTGTTCGGCACTTTTCTTTACTCACGATGGGAACTTCGACGGCTTGTAGAGTGTCTGGATAATCCGGTGCTTCTGGTCTTAAATTTCCCCATCCGGTTACTAGAACTTTGTTTCCGGGTTGGAGTTTTTCCGGCTTGGATTCCAAAGTGATGTTCTGGATTTTTGGAGTAAGAACAAATCTTGGGGAAAATAAAATCACGGACACGTCATAATCGATATTTGAAGCATTATATTTTGGATGCTGGCACACTGTAAGTACTTGGGAAACTTTACCGTCTGTTGTAACAGAAGTACTTCCTCCATAGACTTGTAAGGCTATGGAAGGAAAACTAGAAAAGGAAATTAGTGCTTTTATTGATTTTAGATTAAAAATTGAGACTTACGTATTAGTGCAATGAGCAGCCGTTAAAGCAATGTTTGCTTGAAGTAAAGAAGCACCACAAATGTGGCGGTTCATCAGTCTGAGAGATAACTGATAAGGGACTTTTTCGATTTCTATCGGATTTCCTCCTACAATTTTTCCTCCTTCCAGTTTAACATTTTTATTCCCAGGTGCTCGACCTAAAAATTGTAAATTTTCAAAATTAAATCCCAGTCACAAATAAATATAAATTAAATATAAAATTTGTATGCTGGACTCACTGTGTCTGCATTTAACCTTTTTTTAAATTAAATTTGCTTACCATAAGTCAGCACAACACAAAACAATACCAATATTAAGCTACGCATTGTTGACTGGATTTAAAAATACCTACAACTAATACAAAGTGTACAAAATTGTTATATACCTACACATATTATCTAGAGCGGGAACAGATAAAGAATGCTAAATTTGAATTTACAATTTAAATGAAATAAACATTGAGGACAGCTAATCGTAATTTGTCCAGTAGTTAGGGTTGAATATAAAATTTTCCAATAGATTGTAACAAAGCACTATTTATTATTGTAATGTTTTCTTCGAATGTAATCACCTATGAACCAAATTCAAACATCTGACCTCAAAATAGTAGTGTGTTTATATGATAATTTAATATTCACCCCAAATGAGGAGCAAAAAACATATCAATATATTGTGGTGATTTAAACATCAATTTTAATTTTTTTTGAATTTTTTTATTGGATTGCGATGAATTTGTTTATTTTTGTTAATTTTTATAAATTGATTTAACTTTGTAAGTAATTTTTTGAATTTTCGCAATGATGCGGGAATTATTTACAGGTTGGTAGGAGTTTTTGAAGAGTAGGGGCTTTTTGCCGAGGTGAAGACGGGGAGCGGACGTGTTCCACACGCTCTCGTAAAATTTTGAGTATTTTTGCAAGTTTTTGAAATATTTTTATAATGCCAAACCAAAGAGTAGAGAAGGTTTTATGGAAAATTAATTTTTTCCATAAAATATCATTACATCTTTTTGGCGCCAGAACGTGGGGCTGCCATTGCTCTTTGCTCATTGCTAGCTTTACTAGTATTTCTATCGCTTTACTATATCCTTTTGTCGCCAGAACGTGGGGCGCACATTTTTGGAACTCGCCTTTGACCATGAGATAGTTTCGCATGTTCTTGGTGGAGTATTCAAGTAATTGGAAATGAAAATGGAACAAAAAACAGAAGAAGTGACTATGGAGGGTATAATGAGACTCCTTAAATTACAAAGTATTGCTATTAATCAATCATTTAATGAATTAAAAATCAAGAATGAGGAAATAAAAAGTGAATTTAAAGATATTAGAGATGAATTTAAGATGTTAGAGATGAAATTAAAGATACTAGAATTTTGTTAGAAAGAAAAATAAAGGAGAAGGTTAAAAAAATTGAAAAGATGGTTTCTAAAACCGAAAATTTAAATTTTGAAGAAGAAAAATTTGATGTTAGTTCGGAAAATGATGATTTGGTAATTGGAAATGAAATGGGAAATTTAAATAATTTGGTTATTTTGGAAAATTTAAATTTTGAAGAAGAAAATTTTGATATTATTCTGGAAAACAAAGATTTGGATTATGAAGACGAAAATAAAAGTTTCAAAAATTTAAATAATAAAAAATTAGGTAATTTGGAGGAGAATAATTTTAAATTTAAAGTTAAAAAAAAGTTAAAGACTTACCTGAAATATTTAAATCTGGGAATGAAATTTTGGACTTTACAGATAGTATTTTGGATTGTAAAATTAAAAACACAATAACAAGGTGTCTGCTAAATAAAGTGTGAAATTTTATTTATTAAAAAATGAAAAATTAAAATTGTATTTTTGTTCTGTGCCCATAAATTAAACATTTTCATCGACAATTTAAGGTAAATATTTTTGCTGTGTTGCTTTTTCATTCAATTTTTATTATTCTTAAAAAAATCTAAACATATCACAAGCCGGCATTTTTTTTCATGAATATTCTAAATTGGTGTAAAAAAGCAGGTTGCCACCTTTTTTTGTCTTGCAGGTTGCCACCCCTCTTGTTTTACATGGTGATGTACACTATACTGACTGTATAGGGACAGTGGCGACGTGAGCCCCTAAATCGGCCGAGGACAGGTTTCCGCGTAAAGGGGGGAAGGGTTTAACCCCCCCCCATTGCATATTTTATGTACTTATTGACGTAAACGCTTTTTAAATATTTGAATAATTAATTTAAATAATTATTTACTAATAATTGATGCATTTCTTTGAGATATTTCTAGATTTAAATAAAAAAAATTTTTAATTTTTTTTTCAATTTTAACAATTTTTTTCCTTGTCAATTTACTCTAATTATTTTTTGTTCCTAACCATTAAGTCTAATTAATATAAATCATATGTTTTTACCTGAGTTTTTCTACAATTTTTCAAGGGGTGGCAACCTGCAAGCCGAAATTTCAAGGTGTCGATTTTAGATACTTTTGAAAATTTGCTGTAAATTTTTAGTTTTTGAGAATTAAAATTATTTCTAGTGTAGGATTGTTGCTTTATACTTCCCCTTTTCTGTGTGTGTTATTATATCAACAATACGTTGTTTGTATGACGAGTTATGATCAAAAAAGCTATTGAGTGGCAACCTGCAAGCCTTTCCCTTACAAATTAAACCTTTGCAAACAAATGAGTCACTACAATAAATTGATACAATGTTACAGTTTTTGGCTTTATTAGATAACCGACTATCAATAACCGACTGCTCAACGGTTCCGGTGAATAATCAACCACTGGCATATCTTTGAAAGCAGAAACATAGACTTAAACATAGACTAAACATGACGAGAAAAATAAACTGAGTGTAAGAAAATACTGAGAAAACTGTTATATTGGCATCAACTAACATTGCATTCTCCAAATGAAGCCTAGGACCCGCTTACGTCGGGATCGGACAAAATCCCACCGGACCATACATACAAACTCAAATGACCTTAATTTCTATCGCAGGCTTAAAATTTATTATGATTAAGTTAGTTAGGTTAGTGTTAGTTTATGATTTTTCTTTAGCAAAATTGTCCGTAAAAAAGAGTTATCCGTGCGAAGATATGCATCGGTTATGTAGGTTAGTGTTAGTTTATAAATTTTTGATTACTGTCAGTGAATTGACTCTATGAATTTTACTTTTTTCTATATACCATTGCATTGGAAAGAGGACAATTTTTTAAGCAAATTGTCCAATCCAAGATGTAACGCGAGGCTAGAGCAAAAGCAGCATCTTCAGTCTAGCACCTACATGGAAATGATGTAGTCATCACTAGAGACCGGATTGCATGTTTTGTTTGATGCAACATGTTTGATGCGCATATAATTTCATATTTTGGGTTGTTACCGCATATATATTTTTATAACGCATATAAACGCATATAACCGCATATAATAGTCAATATATCTGATTTCAATATTTAAATAAAAGAAAACAAAACTTTTTATTTTAAAATTTGAATTTTAAAATAAAATTTTTTTAGGTTGGTAGCCAGGGCTGGATTGGAAACAAATTATTTACCGGGATTCGCAGAAGGTCACCGGCCTCCATCACATATCAACAATTAAAATACGCCGTACATAGGCAAAAAAATCAGTCACAGGCCCCCGTTAGGCCTACGGCCTACCGGGAACTTCCCGATTTCCCGGTGGGCCAATCCGGGCCTGGTAGCACCGGCTACTTTGGTTTACCAACAGAAAACGTGATGCTTCGAAACCCGGGGTATATCAAAATGAAAAAAATTTGTAATATTTTGAGGGGACACAATCAGGGCCTATTTTTAACTGGGTTGGTCTCTAACAAATTTTCAGCCCCCCGATATTCGAGTGTAACTAATTACATCGAAGGCCCAATTTTAGAGTTATTTTATCACTTATCAGAATTTGACTTTTATTTCACGATTTATGTTCTCTTTTTTCGGGCCCCTCTGGCCATTGGACCCTAGGCACGTGCCTAATGCCTTTAATGGTAATATAGGCTCTGCTGAGAGGTTAAGCAAATGATGTAATCCAGTTTGTAGTGTTGGGCGTAGGAATTTGTAAATAAAATACAAGCGTGCACTGGGGGGGGGGGGGGGTATTTCTTAATCCTAAATTCAACATTTAATAAGTTATAGAGCTCCCACAATATGTTTAAAGCTTTGGGCATGGAAAGAGATAGATTCACTACTGGACACATTTGTAAGTAATTTTATTTTTGCATTCCCGGGAGCTGAATATCGTTGATCGATCGCAGAAACCATAATAAAACGGGCCAGAGGTTAAACGTATTGATTTATTATTATAACTTCAAATATTGATTGAGATTCAGGGTAGCCATTGGCAAACCGGGGGGTCTGGGGGGTATGGAATACCCTCATACCCCCCAGTACGCGCTTTTATTTTATTTACAAATTCCTATGCCTAACATTACAAACTAAAAAATTTCCAAATTAGCTGCACGGGTAGTGGTTCAATTTCCACTTTGTACTGAAGCCCTAGGCTTATTGTACCCCGTTTTCCATTAAGATGTTAAGGAAAGTTATTAGTATTTCGATCCACAGTTTGATGTTCACCAGAGGGCTAAGCTAAGAAATTCTGCCGAGTCCGGGATTTGAACCCAGAATTTCCGCTTATAACTCAACTAGTGATCACATCAAGCCACCACCGTGGTCTAACATTACCTAACATTGCCTAACATTACAAACTAGATTACATCATCTACTTAACCTCTCAACAGGGCCTATTTTACCATTAAAGGCATTAGGCACGTGCCTAGGGTCCAATGGCCAGGGTATGGAGTAACCCCCATTGTACGGTTTATTCTTTATTTATTCAGTACGGAAGAGTTACTTAGTAGCCAATGTTGGGATTCTTGATTGTGAGCGCCGTATTTGGAAATCGCAGTTTTGAGAAAGAGAAAGAAAGAAGGGGGAAGGAAAAAATTGAGATGCAGGGCCTATTTTTAACTGGGTTGGGCACAAGGCTCTAGCAAATTTTCTGGTACCTGATATTCGAGTTTAAATAGCATCGAAAGTTCAGAACTTGATTTTTATTTTACGATTTTCTTTTTTTGGGAAGCTGAGGAAAGAAAAGAGAAAAGGAAATTGAGCAGAAAAACGGAAAATTTGGTAAATTTAATGATTTTCTTTACAATATCAAGGGGCAAAGAGTCTTCTTCCAAATCAACTTTCTTGCTACAAATATTAACTTTTCACCTCTATAGCTTGCCAGAAGAGACGTAAAGGCTAAAATAATCATTTTAAAACGGGGGGGAAAACGGGGGAGGTGGGGAAAACGGAGATCATATTCGGAGTCAGGAGGTTAATTTACATAAGAATCAGCAGGAATAGTATCAGCACTCGAAAAACAAATTTTATTTGCATTGGACCTATAGGCGAGGAGGGAGTCGAGCAGAATCTCGCGTGGGGGAAAGGAAGGTCTCGGCAAATATCACGTAATTTTTTTTCGCATGCAACTGTAAAATTGCCAGAGAACTGGGTTAAATTAAGTAAAATAAACAATTTTATGTGAGATTAGAAGGGGGGAGAGGGGGCCAAACCAAATCTTACGATATATCACCAGCGGGAGAGGGGGGACCTACTACTTATTTTACTTTCATCAACTCAGGGGGACCGCCGGCTTTACGTGCCCTCCGAAGGGCTATTTTAAGGGGATCTATTTATCCCCCCTAGGGAGACGCGCCCACTGGTTTTGGGAAGTCCTGTTTTAGAGACTCCGCAATTATGTTTAAAGTAAAAAATAAAAAGGAAGTTTATTATTGCACGCCCCGGAGTAGAAGTTTGTTAATTAATGACAGAAATCGTAACAGAAGTATCTATGTATGTAGCTTCATTATGGTTTGTTGACGTTTACCATCAAGCTCCTCCTACTTTTTTCTTCTTTTTCGGAACCTGAAGTTAAATGTGTTAATACATCTTTGAAGTTTTGTTGAATTTCAATATGGCTATTGGCAAACCGAGAGGTGGGAGGTCCGGGAGGTCAGAAACGTATGTAATACTCACCAATGCCCCGTTTGCTCTATTTTTACGCACCAAAACCGATAAGTTACGCAGTAGCCAATGCTGGGACTATTCCGAAACACCCTGACATAATATCGTGAAATTCGAAAATTTGAAAAAAACTTTCTCTTAAATTCTTCCCCGTTTGAGCTTTAAATTTTCTCTAAGATTAATAGGTTTATTATTCAATATTTTACTAACCAAATACCTTTTATTTTATGGAACCCCATATCATCAAATATTAATTTAATTTATAATTTATTTAATTAATAATGTAAGCTCGTAGCTAATGTGAAATAATTTTGACGGAACCCTGACGACTGTTTTACGGAACCCAGTTAGAGAATCCCTGCACTATACTATACCTACGATGGCCTTGATCCATAGGCGTCCATTAGGGGGGGAGGCAAAAGGGGCTGCTGCCCCCCAGATTTGTACACCAGATTTTCTTTCCTTTGTGATATTTTTAATTTGCTAATTTGAAAATAAATAAATAAATAAAAAATAAATTAAAATAAAAAATAGTTTAGGTATAATTTTATGCTGTATAACTTATAAGTAACCCAAATTAAATTATTATGCTTTCCGAATTGAAATTGATGCTTTCTTATTTTCATTTCAAGTGTTCTGAATTTCATTTTTTCTAATATCAATTGAAAATCTGAATTACAATTGATGATTTCTGAATATCAGTTGATAAATCTTACAACTGACGATTTTTAGAATATCAATTAACAAAACTGAATTACAAATGACATTTTCTGAATGGCACATAACTTTTCAGAATTACTGCTGAAAAATGTGTAGACAAATTGAACATTTACGATAATCCGTCATTTTCTACAGGTGAGTATTATATTTTTTATGGACTTCATAATTCCTGACAGGCTTAACTGACTTTTTGTTTTAAGTAAGCACCCAAATATTTTGAAATCCCTCTCAGTTATTTCTGAAAATCTCTATTCTCGATAAAAACGATATTACCGGAAACCAAGTAAAAAATAACAATAAAACTTAAGTAGGTACTTTATTATAAAATATAGATAACTTATCTAATTAGGTGCATTAATAAGCTATCATATTCGTAGCTTTCATTTGGAGAATTTTGATTAAAAATTAATTTTACATTTAAAAATGTTCAAATTCAAAAATTCCCCACATTACCTGCTTTAAATTTTCGAAATTTTAAGAAATCCTATTAATTATTATAACCTTTTATACCTACTTTTTTAAAATTATTAATAATTAATTTATCAGCTAATCGCAAGATAATTATGTTGAATTCAATTTTATAGAAACACTTGAAAATTCAATAAATCAGATATATAAACTTTATTTTTGCATTGTTGTTGTCAACCATCATATGGCAGCCATGTTTAAATTATGTGTGATTGCAACGATGCTCTTCTGCGTTGCAGGTAAATTTCCATATTTTTTAACCTGCACTAACGCTGACAATTAAATATCTTTGTTTCTTTTTAGCGAAGAGTTTGGTAGATCCTCTATCAGACCAACGGATTATGGGAGGAAGGGATGGAACAATTGAAGAGCATCCATACCAGTTATCATTTCAAAATTACAGCAAACATCATTGCGGCGCTACGTTAATTAAGCCCAATGTTGCCGTGACAGCGGCTCATTGTACCGAAGAATTTAAGTAATGTAAAATTTAAATCAAAATATTTTGAATTATGATTAAGTTTTTCAGGCCAGAAGATATAGTAAATTTAAGCGTTCGAGGTGGAAGCACCGAAAGAGAAACCGGGGGTGAACAGGCAAAAATAATCGAAATTGTCGATCATCCCAAATATAATTTTCCCGATTACGACATTTCGGTGTTAATTTTTGATCGCCAATTACCAATCACGAATGCCATTCAAACTGTTTCGTTACAACCTCCAAACACAATTATTTCAACGGGAACCATTGGAATTGTAAGTGGTTGGGGAAAACTTTCGTACGATGGACCCTTGCCCATAATTCTACAAACGTTGGATGTTCCCAAAATTAGCCACGAAGACTGCCAATTGTTTTACGATGAAGAAGACATCAATGATAGAATGTTTTGTTTCGGATACGCAGAAGGCGGAAGGGATTCGTGTCAGGGTGACTCTGGTGGTCCTTTAATTGTTGATGGAGAATTAGCTGGAGTAGTATCTTGGGGATATGGCTGCGGTTTTGAACGACTTCCGGGGATATACGCAAGAGTTGCCAATGAAGAGATACACAATCATATTGTAACAACGGCTGAAAAGTATAACCTGTAAAATATATTTTTTGTTATTCTGATGTTTTTTTGCGGAATTTCTGCTTATAATTACTAATAATTAGATTTTGTACAAAAATAAACGATCGACAGTGTCTGCAATAAAAAATTAATTTTTAGGTATGCAACCCAAATTACATACGTGTCTGGAGGTTGCATTATTTGTTTACAACAAGGTTTTCCATATCTGCATTTATTTTAAGCGGTAGAATAGGTAGAAAAGCATTCGTCTTCTTTGCATCAGTGAGTTTATCTAGTGTAAGATTACCTTAGCTGACAGGAGCCTACACCAGGAAATGACGTACTAATTATCCCACTAGGATTCAATTATGGATAATAATTGACATAAGAGAAAAACGGAAAAACACCCCCCAGATCCCCCAGGTTGTAAAAATTGAAAACTTGCATATATATTCTTGTATAAATACAGATCTCTCCAGATAACTTCAACCACAAGTCGCGATATCCACTTCACCATTCAATTAATTATAATTCTCAAGATTATCCAATTTTAGTTTATCTTCTAAAACTTCAATGAAACTCAAAATTAGTTTTAAAAAAGAAAATTTCAAACAAACTTAGAGAGACAAAAATTTACATTCCTCTTCACGCGGCCATTTTTGGCAAAAAGCAAAATTAAAATATATTTTCGAATAAAATCAATTTTAACAAATTTAAATTTAAATGCTATTTAAAAAAATTGACAAAAAAAAACTATCATTGACAAATATAGTTAACAAAATAATAAAATTTTAAATTCAAAAAATTCAAAAAGCCGAAGTGAGCCTAATCCTCAAGAAGTTTTACTTCAAAAATATTCCTTGAGATGTCATACTTTTAAATATCTATTGAATTTTATTTTACATTTGTGTATTAAAATTGTCTAAGTTTTTAGAGCATAGCCTGCATATTTTCAATTTTTTAGTGCTTATAAATCCGGACCCTAATTATCACATAACAGGTCAGTATTAAAAATATTTGAATAATTGAATAAAAATATTTCTACGTAGGTATTGTATTATTCTTATTTTTTAAATTTAATTTCACGTGAGATTAGAAGAGGAAAGAGAAGGTTAAACCAAATCTTACGACATCTCGCCAGGGGGAGAGGGGGTTGAAAATCGCCTCACATAATGATTATGTAAGACGATTTTGTGATTGTGATTTAATTCATATTTTCTTTGATTAATACTAATTAAATTATTTTCTTTGATTTAATTAGTAAAGTAAAATAAGTAGAGGGCGGCCATTAAATAATTAAATCAAAGAAAATAAGAATTAAATCAGAATTAAATGAATAAAACGAACAAAAGGTTTTTCACGCAAAAATATTTTTTATAAATACTAATTTTTACTTTAATTTTTCTTGATAACTATTTATTGTAGGTGTTGGGTTTTATTAATGAATTATACTCAGTAATATCAAAGGTATATATTTAATATAATATAAACTAAGTTAAACATTACATTAAATTGCCATAATGTAGTATTTCGTAGTGAAGTTTTAATTTTACTTTACGAGTGTTGAATCACGACTACTCCTAAAATAATAATATATCCACTTATATGGTCTTACAAAAAAGTCATAAAAAACTATTTTTAAACTATGCTACTCATATAAGCTTATAACCCATTTTTAAATAACTTGCTTTTATAAACATTTTTAATCTTTTATTTATTTTCTTAACAGTAGGCTTAACGGTGTGAAATACTTTTTTATAGATAATTTGAACAGCTTTAATTTAGTATATAGGTATTTTAGTGGTACAGTTGATATTTTAGGAGATATTTGCAAAAAATCGATTTTAAAGCAATTTTCACCTCTTGAAACCACCCTCAAAAACTTTTTATTCTTCTTAGTCTTATTACATTATTTTTATTCAAAATTTAATGTTATAGAAAATTAAATTAAAAACACACAATTTTGGCGCTGGGTGCGGCGGCGGCTCCATTGCACCCATGGCTTATCCGGCCCTGGATACTGTTGTAAGTAGGGGCACCGACATCGCCTTGATATCAGAGCCAAATAGACCTAGAAATAGAAACTAACTCTAAGACAGACAGCCAGGAAAATCAGCAATCATGACAACCCACAAAGTCAAACAAAATGAATATACTGGTGCTATTATTCGACAAATCAAGATCTGACGAAACGTCAAACACAACCTGGTAAGATTTATATGCAAAGTTTCCCGGGTGAAGGCACTCCGTGTCGATAGAAGAGGAGAGGCAGTGGAAAAGTGGCTGGTGAAATTAGATCTGGTCGTCTGCAACACAAGAGCACATTGCCGATATTTGAGAGCTCTTAAACCCTCTGCAAAAGTTACAGATTGAAGCGTTTTAAAAATAGAAAAATAGAAGTCAACTTGGCTTTACAGTGAAAGATAAATAAGATAAAAGATACAGACAAAGATGAATAAATAAGCGTGAGTAGAAGAGAATCTACTCGAAGACGAAACAAATGCAAGAAGTTCCTGGCAAGTGTGATCTAGAGCTTGCATGCCACAAAAATCTTCTAATCGGCAAGAGAGAATGAGATTTCCGCCATCAGTAAGAAGTGTAAGACGGCAAGAAGAAAGAAGGGGATGCCTAGTATTACCAGCAAAAGAACCCAGGCAAATCTTCAAAGAAAAGTGAAAAAGCTTTACACAGCTATCAACCGGAGCCAGAAGAGATGCTGGAATGCCTTAATTGAAGAAACCTGAAACGATATGCAGAGTAGGGGATACAAAATGGTAACCAAGAAATTGAGAAGGAACTCCACCCAGGGCATGAGCAAAAGCATTATAGTCACTCTTTTTCCAACCCACGTGCCTAAACCGTCAAAGCCTTTAATCAAAATCTAGGGGAAAATATCACCCCGTTTGACGTTGGTAAGCTGTAGCATCGATAAAGAGTTGCAACCAAACCGCTAACACTAACACAGATGCTTGCGAAAATGCTTCCAAGCACCAGAGAACCAACAGAAGCAAAGAAAAAACTTCTGGGTTTATAAAAGCAATAAAGAAGACTAGATATCGTAAAAAGTACAGTTGACCTGTGGGCTATGGGAACGGCAGTGAAAAACCACTTCATTCCTAGAGCGTTATCTTGGCTTCAGCCAAATGATGGCCTACGCACTGCATAATGTATGTCGCTTAAAGAAGACTGAATGATAATTCATACCCTCCATATTTAGGTTTCAAAGATCTAAACGGATTTCTAGATTCGAGGGGAGGTATAGAATCAATCTTCAGTATTGCTTTTTAAGCTAGGAAGAATAAAATTATTGCAATTTACAGAAGACAAAAAAAATGAGATGATAGATAACCCATTCACCATTACTGACAGTTTGGTTTCTATGATGTAGTACATAGCTACATACATCGATTTTTTACAAGTTAGGTACTCTATAATTTTATTATCATTATCGGTATGATATTTAATCATTTTTTATTTAGGCGATCACGAAACCTTGAAGTGTAAACTTACAATCTAAAGTAGCCAAAATAGCCACTTCTTCTTCATGAAATTTTTTGAAGTATATTATTTTGTATTTGATCAGGACAAGGATTGGCAGGATGAAAGAACATTAAAATTGAGGGAAAACCTGTTTTTATTTAAAACTTTTTTAAATGCAATACTTCATCGAGTTTATGCAACAGTAATTTAAAAGTTTTCTATCTGATGCGATGCTAACGTGTTCGCAAGTGGATTGGAAGGTTTCAGGTTAAATTCCCAGCAGAAATAGTTATAATAGTTAAATAGAACATCATATTATAGTCTGTTACCTTTGTAACAGAGCATACTGAAAGAAACAAAAGCTGTTACTGCGGGCAAGCGAACCTGGACCTTCCACACCACTTGCGGAAGCGTTGAATTTTTGTTGCATAAACTAACTAAAGTATTGCATTCAAGCTTTCAAATGCTACTTCCTGAAAATCGGTTGCATCACTTAAAACAATTGTTCGATTAATTTTAGTGCATTTTCATCCTGCCAAAGCTTCTCCCGATCCCTGAATGGGGAAATTTTCTCAATTTGGGTCTTTTCATAAAATGAAACTTAAACGTATTTGAACCTGAGGTTCATTGATAATTTTTTAAAATTTGTTCATTAAAGGGATTAAAATCGATTTTTAATTCAAAAATATTCAAGATGGAGTACAATTGGTATGATCTTGATATGTTGCAACGTCGCAAGTTCGAGATTTAAATATAGTTCATCTTCGATAATACACAGATGTATACAACAGATACTTTGTCTCTCTCTTGTACATGTAACGCTCGTAAGGTGTGTATTATCGAAGATGAACTATATTTAAATCTCGAACTTGCGACGTTGCAACATATCAAGATAATACCAATTGTACTCCATCTCGAATATTTTTGAATTAAAAATCGATTTTTTAGGACTTGAAAACATTTATCAAAAAAACCGTCGAATAGGGGTACCTTAAAATTTGATTTATTTTAATAATTTAAAAAAAACGTTTTTTTTATTTTTTTTGAAACTTCCCCATTACACTTGAGCGGTTTTCCACGTAAAAAAAAGTATACTATTTCGTACGTGGACTACATAATTTTGTTTTTTATTCTAAAAACTGCAAGTTATAGTATGAAATAAAATATAATTATTACTTGGTTCATTAAAAGTGCGTAAGTACTAATATACTTATTAGTAAGGAACGGATTAATATGTAATTAAAAAAACAAAATATGTACATATATATGTATTTATTTTAGACAAATATTTATTTAAAATTGTAGAATATGTAAAATAAAAAAAATCCATTATTTGTTTAATCTTTGAAATTGTTTGCAATAACATGCATTTTTAATTTCTCAAATAAAAAATAACCCCGATTTGGCCTTAAAATCGATTTGAATCGGCTGTAAGAACGTTCCACATCGACCGATGTGACTGGAGAATTTTTGAATGTCGTGTTTTTTTTTTACTTTAATTCGATTTCCAAATTTTCGGAAACTTTTTTCCCATTGTGGATGTCTATACACTCATCGAATCATTAAAAAATTAAAAAACCATTAAAAGGAATGGTCTCGAAGATGAATGGAAGCACAACTTTCCAATAATTGAAAATAATAAATAATAATGTAAAAATAGTACGAATACACTGAAAAAAATGGTTTATCATATTGATAAAAAATTCATCATTTTTACACCGATGAACAAAATTCATCATATTGATGAAGAAATTCATAAATACATTGATTTTGTTTATGAATACTATGAATTTTTCATCAATCTGATGAATTTTGTTCTTCGATGTAATCGGTCATCAATATGATAAACTAATTTTTTCAGTGTATCTTACTATTTTTACGAAATATGTAACAAAATATGTGAAAACGTGTAAATATGTAAATATATGTAATTTTACAGAAATATGTAAAAATATGTAAAATAAAATTGGCTTAAATCAATTCAAAATGTCTCAGAAAGTTTAATACTGGTTAATAAATGGTGTTATCTAGCTTAGGAAAAAATATGTATTTACATATAAATCCGTTCCTTACTTATTAGTAAAGACAAATAATTAAATCGGTCGTATAGTTTTGTCTGAAATCAATCACGAAACAACATTTACGGTTGTTGATCACTTTTTTGTTTTAATTAATTTGGATTATATACAAATAATTTAAATTATCGGAAAATTTATTGTTTGCCTTGTCAGGGTTTGTATATCACTCACGTTGCTGTTGGTCCTAATACATAAAAGTGTGCAAATAATGAAAATAAAAACAATTAACAAATTATTTCGTAAATTTGAGTACTTAATCACAAAGTTAATAGCCATACAATTTATAAAGATACCTAATCAATTACTATCAATATTGGATTATCTAGAGTACTACCTATACATTTAATTTTCTTTTATTGGTCAAGTGCAAAATTTTGATATTTTTAATTTTAAATACAATGTTATTTACTTTAGAGTCTTCAAATAAAAAATTATAATAGATTAGCAAAATTACTGTGTCTGTCAGTTTTTAATGAGAAATAATGGAAAAAAACTACAATCTTCAAAAGCAATGGCAAACCACCGAGGTAATTTGTCATGAAAGTATTGAAAAGAAGCATACGAAGAATAACCAGAAAATTAAAGTAATTTTTGATTC
This sequence comes from Cantharis flavilabris, assembly GCA_949152465.1. NCBI lineage: Eukaryota > Metazoa > Arthropoda > Insecta > Coleoptera > Cantharidae > Cantharis > Cantharis flavilabris. The sequence goes on from OX424438.1 coordinate 9,831,734, forward strand.
TGAATGATTTTAACTCAGCAGGATCAGGGATCTGTCTTGGCCGTTGAAGAGGTCGTATGGAGGATAGAGCGGATGTTTAAATGATTAGCAAAAATAGAATAAGTGCTACTCTATTACAAGGTCTATAGCCCAATTATTTAGCTTATCTAAGAACAAAAAAAATTGAATTTGTTCAATTTCAAGTATAGACAATTTATTTACCTAGCTTTCCTTCTAAAGAAAAGCTGTGGCCTCCAGAGAGATAAGAAGAGTAAAATTTAAAACAAATCTGTGGAAATTAAAGTTTTAAAACTTAAAATTTGATGATGAAATATCTGACATAATATAATACTATATCTAATAATAGCCATATAATAGTCGGTTTTATCTGTAATCGATTGGTAGATCCCTATGAATGAATTTCAAGTGGAAAATGAGCAAGGCCAGGTGCACTTCCAATCCGCTTCCAATTTTACAAATACTTAAAGGTAAATCTAAGGGCGAACAGCTTTTAGACAGATCTTAGAGCGTGGGAATCATAGATCATAGAGCAATGAAAAAAAAATCAAAGAATGTGTTGTTTTTGAGTGGCACAATCAACACAAAAAAAGTGCGCAATTGCGTAATTCTTCAGTACAATTGTGTGATGAATTAGTAACACAAATTTCTCTTTGTTCAGACTCAAAAAATGAAGATACAAGATGGACGATATTACAAATTGTTAGATTCTTTTTCAATTTCCTGAGTTTTATAAATTTGTATTCGCTGTGATTTTTTCCCAAAATCATTTTAAATCTTCTATCGGATTAGTCCTTTGGGGATTCTTTTAAATATGTCAATTTTTAAAACAAAATTAAATTTTTTATTATATCTGAAGTAAAAAGTTTGGTGAAAAAAAGTTGGCATTGCATAAGTTTTCAAGTTCAAGAAAAGTTTTTTATCTTGACGTACTGATAAACTGATTATCTATCTATTCAATTTCAATATTATTTTTATAAAATTTATAATTTTATTTGAAGTGTTTTATCTATTTTTTGAGTTTTAGAAGTGGCACTATTTTTAAAAGGGTACCTAAGTTTTACAGACGTCAATAATTAAAAAATATATTAAATAAAACCAATCATTCTTTTGCTTTTTTAAATTTTCTATATTACTTGTATATTTTTATTTTAAAATTTTTCAGGTAATTATAAAACCTTAAATATCCAATTCCAAAAAAGGTTTTTTCATTATTAATGAAGTAAAGCAAAAAACGAACAAATATGAGAGGTTCAAACTAAGAAACAAACAAAACAAAGAAACTCAAAACGCCAAAAGCATTGTTAATGAATACGTATAGTTGGTATAGAAAGTTTTGTTTATAAATAGGGATCGGATTTTTAGGCACTTGCATGTTTTTTTGCATACAGGCACGTGAACATTTTTAAAAGGGAAACATGTTTGTGTAGTTTTCATTTTGCCTATAAATGCATATTTTGAGTGTAAGTGCATATTTAGCGGTTGCCTATAAATGCTAATTTCCTTATGTTGGCATATTGTGACACCTTCAAATCGTTACAGGGTTCCCACTGAATTTTCCAAATCAAATTCCTTGACTTTTCCAGGTTTTCCCTGAAAAAGAATAAAAACTTTCCCTGAAATTTTGATAAATGGAACTTAATTTTGAAATAAAAATAAAAATTACTTTTTTTTAATTTTAAAATTAAAAAAAATTTTTATTAAATTCTTTTCTCTTATTGAGAATTTAATTTCCTTGACTTGACATTAAAAATAAAAAATTCCCAAACTTTTCCTGACTTTTCCAGGTTTTCTTTGAAAAAGATTAAAAATTTTCCCTGACATTTCGATAAATCGGAAGATAAAAAGGTAAATAAAACTCTTAATTTAAAAATTAAAAAAAATTTTTTACATTAAATTGTTTACCCTGATTGAAAGTTTAATTTTCCTGACTTGGCATTAAAAATAAGAAAATCCCTGACTATTCCCTGACCAAATTAGGGAAATCTTAAATTCCTATATTTTTCCTGACTTTTCTAGGTTCTTCCTAAATTTTCTTTCACATTTTAATAAATCGGAAGATAAAAAAGTAAATAAAAATCTTAATTTTAAAATAAATATAAAAATTATTACTTTTTAAATTTAAGATTTAAAAAAAATTTTGCATTAAATTATTTTCCCTGATTGAAAATTTAATTTTCCGGACTTGGCATTAAAAATAAGAAATTCCCTGACTAATCTTAAATTGCCTGGCTTTTCCAGGTTTTCCCTGAAAAAGAATAAATATTTTCCATGACATTTCGATAAATTTGAAATAAAAATATTAATTTTAAAATATAAATTACTTTTTTTTTTTAATAAAAAGTTTTTAATAAAAGTCTAATTTAAAATTTTTTAAATTAGGTAAATCTTAAATTCCCAGACATTTCCAGATTTTCCATGCTTTCCAATCGACTGGGATTAGAGTATTAACATTTTCAAATTGGTAACCCATAGGTATTAGGTATAAGGCAATAGGTATAAGGAACTTTACCGGTCAAGAATAGTAGAAAATAAATAAATAAAATATTAAATAACCGAAGTGAGCCTCATCCTCAAAAAGTTTTATTTCATAAATATTCATTGAGGCGTTATACTTTTAAATACTTATTGAGTAAGGATTTTAAATTTGTATACCTATTAAAATTACCCGAAGCAAAATAAAGTTTGGGCGCAATTTTCAAAAATCGAAAAAATAAAACAATATTTTATTATTATTTATAGTATACCGGGTGCTGAATGAGTTAGCCGAACATAGGAAATTAACATGTCAAAACTTATTTATGCAAATTCCTGCTTCTCTAATTATTTTAGAGAAAAAATGAAAGACACAAAAATAATGCAGAAATGTAAACTACGAATGATAAGAGCATTAGATTTTTTTTTCATTAGCTTTTGAAATTGTTAAAAGTTTCATTTATCGGACTGGCCATGAAAGTTTCCATGGTAATTATTTGGGAAAATATAAATTAAATTGAATTTATACATGGCCGGTGCGATAAATTAAAATTTTAATAATTTCGAAAGCATTTTTTGACCTTTTAACTAAAACTTAGATGAAATCTAATGGTCTTATCATTTGTAGTTTTTATTTCTGCATAATTTTTATATCTTTCGTATTTTCTCTAAAATAATTAGGGAAGCAGGAATTTGCATAAATAAGTTTTTACATATTAATTTTCTATGTTCGGCTAACTCATTCAGCACCCGGTATAACTAAACCTCTAACAAAAATAATTAATTCATTATTTGCACCAATTGCAATCCAGCATTTTGAGGCATAATAAAAAGAAATTTTTCCCATATTTAAGTGGCTGTTTTGAAGTTTTTAGAGCACTTTTGCCTGAATATTTTCAAATGCTTTAGGGGCTATAAATCCGGACCCTATTAATAAACCAAACGTTTGCATTGCAAATAATTCAGAATCAAACTCAAAACAACATCAATTATACGTAACAGAACCGCCATGTTGTTGACATTAGATAGCATCACGAGCGCCACCAACGGTAAGGTGAATCGCGAATATGGATGATGTCTTTGTCGCCTTTCGAGATTTAGTTGAATTAACAAAAATATTCGGATATTTGTTCATTATCTGACTGACTTCTTCTTGGACTCTAGGATTGAATTTTCCGGTAACTTTCTGGCGACATAAAATATCGTGGCATCGATTTTCCTAACCACTTCAACCCATAATAAACAGTATGGAATTGTCTGAGTAGATTTTTCAGTTTCATTCTCTCCTCTGTACATTTTAACGTAATTTTGTATTTGTATGCAAAATTGACTGCTAAAAAAGTCTTTTCATTTGTTTATTATGCATACTTACAACGCACTTTTTGTCTTAAGCTATTTCCCATCTCGATGAATCAAATGGATGACACCTAGAAGCATTTGGTAAAAAGCCACAGAAGTGGTAACTGAATAAATAATTTTTTTTGATCATGCACCATTAATGTGGTTTGATAGTTTGAAAGGACTAACGCACGTTTAGAAAGATGGGTAAGTATTATATTTTTAACCTTTAGATTATAAACCATTTGCCAAAAGAAGAAAGAGAATGTAGTACCAGATATTTTATTTAAATTAGTATTCCGAATACTATATTTAGAAGCAACTGTTAACGGTTAATTTTTGATCTTTTTTATTCTCCTTTTCTTAGGTTTTCAAACGAAAACACATTTTAGTTTTAAAAAATGTGTGTGCATTTTATGTAATTGTAAAATATTGACATAGTTTTATGATAAATAAACTTTTTTATAATATTACATTACAATGTAGAACTATCAGCATAAATGTGCTACTTTTACTTACAAAGATTATTTCTTTGATAAAGAAGAATTAAATTATTACGTTAATATTAATAAATATTGATAACACAAAATATAGGTATACTTTTTCAAATGAGGTACTTAAATGTCGGAAAATTACAACCATATTATATTTTTGACTTAAAAAATCGTTTGCAAATCTGCAAATAAATTTTGAAAAGCCCTGGTTTAAATTTAGTTACAAAATGTAGTCTTCTTTAAAAATTTTTGAACTAAAACAAATATCCATTATTACTGAAGTGCTTTGTTTGTAATAATTATAGATTAAACTTCAATTCAACAACTTATGATAATCAAATTAGCTAAAAATTTACTATAAAAGGTCCTGCTTTGGAATCTTAATTATAGTCCAATCAAGATGTTGCGTCTAGTACTTATTTCTGCACTCGTAGCTGTGGTAGTTGGTAAGTTCTACATTTACATATTAATTTAATCATATTTTAAAATTATTAAATTGCAAAATTTATAAAAAACAATGTATGATTTTCAGCACGAACTCCACAAGTTCGTCCAATTGTGCCAATGTTGGATGGAAGAATTGTTGGAGGTGAATCAACCACCATCGAAGATCTTCCCTACCAAATTTCTTTACAATCCTATGGAAGCCACATCTGTGGAGGTTCCGTAATCAGCGCCACCAGAGTTTTGACAGCCGCTCATTGCACAGCTGGGTTAGTAAACCTGACATCTTCATTTTTTGTAAATTATACTAATTCTTTCTCTAACAGATCCAGCGCAAGTTCTTTGTCTGTCCGAGCTGGAAGTACCAACCGTGGTAGCGGTGGTACCGTTGTGCAAGTAGCAAGTATTTGCGCTCATCCAGGATACAACCCAAGAACCATCGATAACGACGTATCCGTACTCAGATTGTCTGGATCTTTACCTACCACCAACGCAATTCAACCCATCGCTTTACCTGCACTTGGAAGCTCTGTACCCGTTGGTAATTCAGCCGTAGTTTCTGGTTGGGGAACTCTTTCCCAAGGCGGTTCTTTACCCGTTGTTTTACAAAAAGTGAGCGTACCCAAAGTTTCTCAACAAGACTGCAAGAACGCTTATGGATCATCCGCAATTACCGATTCCATGACCTGTCACGGATTCGCTGCCGGTGGAAAGGACTCTTGCCAAGTATGTTCAAATATTAAATTATTATTTTATGTTTTATTAATGCATTTTTTTAATTTAGGGTGATTCCGGTGGTCCCCTCGCTGTTGGCCGAACTCAAGTTGGTGTCGTATCATGGGGAGCTGGATGTGCCCAAGCTGGCAAGCCAGGAGTATATGCCGATCCTTCCAAAGCCATCCTTCGCGACCATATTCTTTCTTGTTAATTTCCTACATATTGTAGGGTTTGAGTTATTTTAAATAAATATTTGCAGCATAAAATATGTATTTTTTTAATCTGATTATTGATAGGTATACTTACACCACTACACCATAAGTACAAAAGTACACAAACAGTTTTTACTTTTGGAACTAAACAGTAAACTTTTTGTACAGTGGTCTATGTGATCCCTCTTTATAAAAACAATTAATATGTTTAATTGACCGGTTTCGACCTTATATATTGGACTTCTTCAGAATCTACAAATTTTTCAACACAACAACATACCATTAAACTCCTACTGTAGCATCTAATAACATTTGAACCTCTTTGGCGAATGTAAACAAACATAAAATAAATAAAATCATTTGTAAAAAATGTAGTCACAACGTAAAAATTAACAAATTCGCCAATTTGAAAAATTCAAACCAAAATAATATAATATCGTTGATTGAAGATACAATGTAAAAAACTCGTATTCAGCTGCCGAGTTATTAAGAAATTTTAAACTCCCAATTGGTTATAGATTGGTATCGTATGATGTCACGTCTTTATTTACAAATGTTAAAAAAGAATCTGTGGTAAGATCGGTAAAAAAGCATTGGAAGGAGATAAGTCAGAAAACTTTGATGTCGGAAGACCTGTTCATTGCAGCCATAGAACTCCTATTCGAGTATAATTTTTTCAGATTTAGAAATGCCTGCTACCGACAAATATCGGGATGTGCGATGGGTGGTCCAGCTTCGCCGGACTTTGCGTTAATGGTCATGAATGACCTACTGGTGTTTTGCATGAAAAACGTCCCTTTCGAAGTTCCGTTTATGCTACTGTATGTCGATGATATGATTACAGCCGTCCCAGATGGAAAAGAATCAGCGTTATTGGGCATTCTTAATGGAAATAAAGATAATATTACTTTCACGATGGAAAAAGAGTTGAATCGATCAATACCCTTCCTAGACCTACGTCTCACTAGAAACGATGATAATCATATTGAACTTGATTGGTATAGAAAGGAGATTTCCTCAGGTAGACTTTTAAATTTTAATTCGGCACATCATATTAGCCAAAAAACATCAATCGTTAAAATGATGAAATACAAGATTGATAAAATAAGTAGCCCGAATTTAATAAAAGAAAACTATAAGCGTATCACCAATATACTCAATAAAAATGGATACCCGGTAAAATTCATAAATAACATTTTATATGGAGGAAAAAGTTTGAAAAGCCACCCAAACATAGAAAAAGAGGTTGGAGCAAATCAGGTTAAAAGCTATGTAAAGATTCCATACGTACCAGGATTATCGGGTAGATTAAAAAATCTATTTAACTCCGAAACTACTAAGACCGTCTATTATAGTGAAAAGAGCACTTCCTCACTGTTCAATTATGGGAAAGATAAAAATGAAAAGGATAATGAGAGCGGGGTAATATATAGGATAAAATGTGAATGTGGACATAGCTATGTGGGACAAACAAAGCAATACTTGAGGAAGCGCATATACCAGCATGAGTACGATTGTAGAACGAAGAAGAGCAGTACGGGATTGTCGACACATGTAAAGGAGACGGGTCATGAGATGCTGTACGGTGAAGTTCAGATTTTGGACTTCGAGAAAAATTATAACAAGCGCCTAGTATTGGAAATGCTACACATAAACGATGATAAGGGTGAATCATTGAACTTTCACACCGATATGATAGGATTGAGTAGCATCTACGCTGGCCTTATAAAGCCAAAAAAACGTTTGCCTTGCCGTTAAAAGTGTACGTTAAAGACGGATCTGTGCTTGTTTGAAGGTGTGTTATTTATAGATTAGAACTGTAAAGAGATTATATTTAATATATTATATTATTTTGGTTTGAATTTTTCAAATTGGCGAATTTGTTCATTTTTACGTTTTGTAGATTTTGTAGATTCAGTAGAAGGCCATTATATAAGGTCGAAACCGGTCAATTAAACATATTAAGGTAGTTGTTTTATTTAAGGACCCAAAATACCCACGAGGAAAATCCAGTCTATCTTGTGATTTATTAGTATTTAAACTTTAGGGTCGATAATTTTACATCGTGTGAAAATAAAAACGTAAATGTTTAGCTTGTATTGCACCTTCAGACTGTTTACTAACGCTTTATCTTTGTTTTGGGTTGTTGGATTTCTTATTTCAGAATTAATAAATACACCTATAATGGGGATTTTGGACTCTGTAAATCAAACAACCAATTCAATTCAACGTTTCGAAGATCTTTATTGTCTTCTTCAAACATCCAATTCACAATCACAATCAAACAACCAATTCAATTCAACGTTTCGAAGATCTTTATTGTCTTCTTCTTCAGGAATCTAAAACAAAACTCATGATACTATGACAATAGGGCACTTCCACTCCCCCACTCCAACATGGCTGCCGAACAGCTGTTTGGTGGTATGGTTGGTGGTATTCGCCATAAGATTTGTTAAGGATTCAAGTGTTTTCGTTATAAAAATGTATTTTTTATAGAATTCTAACCAGTTCTTTTAGCATTTTTAGCTTTTATGACACGGTGCTGATAGTTTTATATTAAATTGGACTTCTAAAATTCACTATACTTGCAAATAATTGAATAAATTGTATGTTATTAAATTTTTCAAAATTATTAACCTGAAATATTAAAAGTTACAATAATTTAATAATTTTAACAATTATTTAAATGAAATACAATACAATAAATAAATAAACAACATTTCAGCTGTTATGTTTTGTAATTATTTGCCAGCATTTTTGTGTTTCAGTAATTTGTTTGACTTTCCGGTTCATGTTGAAATAGCAGGGCTATACAATCAGAATTTGTTATTTTCCAACTTCTGCCGGTTTGCCTTTAAACAAAGTCAAATATTTACAGAATAAAAAGTACAGTAAAATTAAATGAATGATTAAACTTAACCAAATCAAACTAGAAAATATCTAATTTAAATGGTTTTTCGTCAGTTTGAGTTATAGGTAGGGAATTTTCAAAATTGGGTGAAATTTGTATCTGCCGGGCTTAATGCATTCTCGACTAGAAGATTTGCTGATTTTTAAGACATAATTTTTACATTTTTTAGTAAACTCCTGAACTGTGCTAGTTACGATTATATCTTTCACTAAATCTGAATGTATTTATGTAAATTACTCAAAAACACAAAAATGCTGGAAACTAATTATTAATAAACAGCTGAAATGTTGTTTATTTTTATTTAAACCAATTTATTTCAAATTATTGTACCTAAATTTTAATATTTAAGGCTAATAATTTTCAAAAATTTAATAACACAAATTATTCAATTATTTGTAAGTATAGTGGATTTTAGTAGCCCAATTTAATATAAAACAATTACCACCGTATCATAAAAGCTAAAAATGCTAAAAGAACTGGTTAGAATTCTATAAAAAATACATTTTTATAACGAAAACACTTGAATCCTTAACAAATCTTATGGCGAATACCACCAACCATACCACCAAGCTGCTGTTCGGCAGCCATGTTGGAGTGGGGGAGTGGAAATGCCCTATTGTAGTTTTAAACTCTTCCCGGATTCAATCCGAGTACCTTAGAATCAGCCTAAACCTGAACCTAAACCTAAACGTTTCGTAGTTCTGCCCTCTCAAACGCTACCAGATCAATCGGAGGCATTGCCCAGTGAACACTTTTACATACAACTTACATCAGAATGACGTCATGCTAGATCACATTTACGTAAAATGTAAGTCATAGGAGAATCATTATTTCACACTTTCTTGCGTCAGATCTGATGTAATAAACATGACAATAATATGACGTCCATTTGACATCATCTGGACCTTCTTTACTGATGTCAATGTGACATAATAATGGTGTAATAATGACGTCAAGTTGTATTTGTCAATATTACGTGAATATGACCGAGTAGTTATATAATTTTTACATCAAATGAATATCATAGATTGATATATCACTGAACACTTTTACGTACAACTTACATCAGAATGACGTCATGCTAGATCACATTTATGTAAAATGTAAGTCATAGGAGAATCATTATTTCACACTTTCTTGCGTCAGATCTGATGTAATAAACATGACAATAATATGACGTCTATTTGACATCATCTGGACCTTGCTTACTGATATCAATGTGGCATAATAATGGTGTAATAATGACGTAAAGTTATTTACGTCAATGTTACGTGAATATGACCAAGTAGTTATATAATTTTTACATCAAATGAATATGATAGATTGATATAACGGAATTGTAATTCTTGTGATGTAAATAATATATCAATAGTTTAAATTGTTTTTTACATGCTAGAAAAATTGAAAACTCAGTCTTAAAGATTCCATAAAATCTAAAGCAAATCAATTAATTATTATTCTGCTATATTTTTGAATTCTTAGTAATTGAATTTTATCTGTTTGCCTTAGTTTTTATTATAAAATTTTTCCATGTTTGCCCGATGAGATTCTGAAAATTCATATGAACTAGCCAACTAATTTAATTGATTTTGCAATGATTTTATCCAATTATTAAGACAGTAAGTTTTCAGTTTTTCTAGCATGTAAAAAATAATTTAAAATATTAAAATAATTTCACATGTTAATAACTACACCATAATAAATATTACATTATATCAAACTATTATTCGAGTTTAAACTATCTATTCTCTGTTAATTTTAAATTTACGTCAAAAGTATGAGAACTTATTAGTTACTTATTTATTAGTCATTTTTCAAGTGCTGAAAAGTTACGGAAAATACTTAAATAAATATTAGCCACTTAATAAATGGTTTAAAAAATTGAACTTTATTAAATATGTAATTAAACAAATAAATTATTAAAAATAATTATAAATAAAATAAACAAAATAATTAAAACATATTTTAAGAAAGAAAAATAAAAAGAAATTAAAACATTGCCTACAACGACATGAAAAATTTAATTATAATTAGAATATAATCCAAAAATTAGAATAAAATAACTTATTTCTATTGGTTGCGGCTTCTAACATTAGTTTGCGAGTTAGTTTGTTTTTGCAACTGGCCCGGTTGGTTTCCAGACCGTTGGTTGCCCAGCCTAAACCAATTTATCCCGGTTTTTCCAAATTCGGCGCTATTCCAATTTGGAAATTTTTTCAACATCATCTCTGAAATAATAATGAAAAAAAATGAAATATATTAATTTTTAGTTGTCGTGTTAATCAAAATTGAGAAACGACCTAATAATTTTTCATCACATGATGATGTATAATTTGAATCTTCTGCTGTTTTTCTCGCTTTCTTCAGCGTATCTAAACATTCAGAAAGCAATTTAAAATTTTCGATTAAAAAAAATACTGGATAATCCTCATTAAATCTTTTTTAAAATGCTTAGAAAATTGTTCGCTTTCTTATAGTGTTTTTGAAATTTTGAAATTCGTGGCTGTACTTCCCCGACAGGTCCAAAAATTTTTAAAGAAGCTAATAAAAGCGTGGTTAAAAGAATCATTTTGTACTCACCACAGTATCGCAGAATTTCAACCTCGAAGATTGGCCAATCTTCATTAGGGGAGCATTTGTTCTTTATTAAATTACTATATGTATTTTTGAAAATCGGAGGTGGTCATCTACATGTAATTTTTCCTTTGGATTCGTCAGTATTGTTTAGCCACTTACTTGGTATTTCTGAAAAATCATTCGTTTCCACAAAACGCACAGCGACGTATTCTTTCTTCATTATTCTAACTAAAAAATCGAGAAAATAAAAAATTTACATTACTACAACCTTCTAAAACTGTGGGGCGCAAAAACACTAAATGGGGACACGATCATATCGAGATAAAAATATTAGAAAAATTCAAAAACATAATATTGTATGAATGGTAGGCGCAAAGAAAATTTTTAATGAGAATTGGGTCGCAAGGTTTAGAAATGCTGAGTTAGGTTGTAATTTTATTATTAATGAACTAAATAAATTATTAATAACTTTAAAATAATAAAAATATTTACTTACAATGTAGGTACGGCAAGTCAAAAAAATTTTTTTAATAATAAATTCACCCACTATAATTTTCACCAACTTTTGCAAGAAATTATTTGCATTTACAGAATCACACATACGCTACCAAAGTAAAAACTCTCTATTACTTCATATCACTTCATATTAGCTGAACAACAAAATATTACCAGCAGAAAAGAACCGCGACTCAATTTGGCATCAGCTGGCATCAGCAGGCGTCAGCTACCGGTAAGAGCGGATAAAAAAACTGCAACGCAAGAGCATCCCACATTCTTATTTTTTTACTACTTACATCGCGTTATTATAAACGCTACTGAAAATAATTTTAAAAAACTAAATATTTTTGGTGGCTATTACCTACCTATATAGATATTATTAGGCTCCGGATAAATAAGCACAAAAAATCCAGAAAAAAGCGCTTTAAAAAGCACAAAATTTGCCCCTAAAAAGCATAAACTTCTACAAAAAAGCATAAAAAGTTTTTTTAAAAACGTTAGAAAACAAACAGAAGTAACATTTATTTTTAAAAACAAAATGCAAAAAATTAAATCAAAGTGTTTATATTTTTCGACCCCAAAATGTAATAACTCTATTGTCATACCTTTATTACAATATAACAATTAAAATTTATTAACTTCCTTTAGAATTTTTTCTTTATTTATTTATAATTTATCAATTCACTTAAAAAAATAGAACATAATATGTACCTCATAGTATATTATGACAGATATGTTATGTCAGTTTTCCGTAAGAAAAAGACTTATAACTTATGTAACAGTATGACAGATGTGTTATGTCAGTTTTCCGTAAGAAAAAGACTTATAACTTATGTAACAGTATGACAGATTTGTTATGTTAACTGTATGTAATATAATGACTTTAATGTTACGTCATGATATGATATAAATATTACATATGATGTACGTAACGTGTAAGTCATTTAATGACATCACATGACAGTCAGATGCTATGTCCATATGATGTCACAATGACATCTAACTCCATGACATCACATTGAGATCATGAAAAGAGTCAGTTTTATGTCAGTTTTATGTAAAATTGTATTACATAAATATGATCTACGTGTGACGTCAATTGTAGGTCATGTGTTCACTGGGTGTTGCAACCACTACTACCACTTCGCCAGATATGGTACGGTATTTTGATGTAGCTCTAAGGCACATTTTGCCAAGTTAGCAAAATTGTGCAGAAATCAAATATACCTATAACTGAAGATCGTTAAACCCTTATCTTTACCGCAACTTTTCCTACAAACATCCTAAGGTTGGCACGGGATTTCTTGAGTGATTTTGTATTTTTAACCGTTGGGCGTTTTGTGTCCATTACCAAAAATATTGCCAAAAGGGTGGTTTGGGTAGACGATTACGATAAAAGATTGTTCTTGTTAGATGTTTTGTCTATTCATGGCGATCGTGCGCAGAGAGAACGAGAGGAAGCTCTGAGAAACTTCCGCAGTGGGCAAACGCCAAATCTCGTTGTCACCGCTGTTGCTTCTGAGGGAATTGACATTCATAACGTAAAGCATGTAATCAATTTCGATTTACCTTCGGATATTGATGAATACGTTCATAGAATTGGACGTACGGGACGAGCAGGAAACGTAGGCATTTTAACTTGGTTTTTCTACCGGAAAAATTTTGGATTGAAAGGTATCATAGCTAAAGTTTTAACCGAAGCCAAGCAAAATATTCCTTCCTTCTTGAAACGTCGCGTTGGTGAACATAGTATGAATGTGCATATTTTATGTTTTTTATGAGTTTTTGAATTTCTTATCAGAATTTTAATTTATTACTGAATTAACAGTAAAATAATAATAATTATAAATTATTAGAGTTTTGTTCTACTAACAGGGTGACTTCTGAGATCCAAGCCTAAGAACTTGTTAATGAAGCAGCTTACGCTCGGAAGTCGTTATTGGGATTAAACAATTAAACATTTATATTTCACTGTTTGAAAAACCAATCTATTTTTTAATTCAAATTATCTAAATCTATCTATAGCTTCGTCACAGAATAGAGCGGAATACAATTTTGTGAATGATTTTGTAGTTTGCATTTGTTGACCTGGAACTTATTAAAGATTCGCTTCTCTGCACCACTGCAATTATATGGCAACAGAACAGCAAATTAATCAATTTTTCTTTGCAATTCACAATCAAAAATTTGCCCAAATCTTCGTAATTTACTCAGCTGGATTCACGATGAATTCCACTTTAGAATCCTTTTGCTACCTTTTGTTAAAAACGTACTATTACCAGGGAAACATTTTTGTCATGATTGACCTGATTATTGTTTGGACTGTAACAGGCCGTTTTTACTGCTAAGTTAGCTTTGTGTGTTTAGCAAGAAGCTTAACTTGCGGCCATATATCACCTCTTGCTGTGTTCATAGTATCTTTGATATGGGAACTTTAAGGTTTCGATTTTTAAATTTAAAAGTTTTCAATTCCTAAATTCTAGACCTTTAATTTTCGAGTTCCTACGGCTTCAGGGATGTTTTTAACAAGTGCGTGGGCTTTGAAATTCAGGTCTTCTTATCCCTTCCTCTACTTTCTAGATTCATAACTTTCTATAGAACTAATATAAAAATTTCATATTTTTCAAAATGCTATGTTTTATTTTAGAAATATATTATTAGATATAATTTTTGTTTACTGTTATTATTGTAAATTTCAAAAGTTTGTTCATGTCTTATTTTAAATTTTTAAGATCTTTAGTAGCTTATTAAGTACACATAGTGAATTATAATATTTAAAAATCAGAAAATACCTACCAAATGCCTATCAAAATTTGAAATTAAAATAAAGGTTTACAAAAACAATTTTGATTGCTGTGAAATCTTTTTTTCATAGATAGGAGAACAATTTTCTTTCTTACAGGAAGCAAGAAATTTACCCGGTATTTCAATTTTATAAACCTTTGGGTAGGTATAATAAAGCCAAGTGCTGAACATAATTAGCTTTGAAGGACTTTGTTTGTGATAATTGTAGATTACATTATTTAAATTCGAAAAATCGCGATAACGAGATTAGCTAAAAATTGGTATAAAAGGCATAGTTTTGAACGCTCTAGCAATCCAAACAAAATGTTGCGTCTAGTACTTATTTCTGCTCTCGTAGCTGTGGTAGTTGGTAAGTTAAATTTTGATTTTATGGTGCACCCTAATAATTTTTCTAAATAATAATTATTTATACAATTTAAAAATGTGCTCACGGGTTCCATGAAATTTTTTTTTTATATTTCAAAAAATAAAATTTTAAAATTAAAAAAAAAATTCGAAAAAAAAAAATAAAAAAAAAAAAGAGCGGATCGGTTAATTATTTATTTTCATAATTTATTTTTATTGCCGTTCTCTCAAAATTTTATCCAAAATGTATGATTTTCAGCACGAACTCCACAAGTTCGTCCAATTGTGCCAATGTTGGATGGAAGAATTGTTGGAGGTGAATCAACCACCATCGAAGATCTTCCCTACCAAATTTCTTTACAATCCTATGGAAGCCACATCTGTGGAGGTTCCGTAATCAGCGCCAACAGAGTTTTGACTGCAGCTCATTGCACAGCTGGGTTAGTAAACCTGATATCTTAATTTTCTGCAAATTATACTAATTCTTTCTCGAACAGATCCAGCGCAAGTTCTTTGTCTGTCCGAGCTGGAAGTACCAACCGTGGTAGCGGTGGTACCGTTGTGCAAGTAGCAAGTATTTGCGCTCATCCAGGATACAACCCAAGAACTATCGATAACGACGTATCCGTACTCAGATTGTCTGCATCTTTACCTACCACCAACGCAATTCAACCCATCGCTTTACCTGCACTTGGAAGCTCTGTACCCGTTGGTAATTCAGCCGTAGTTTCTGGTTGGGGAACTCTTTCCCAAGGCGGTTCTTTACCCGTTGTGTTACAAAAAGTTAGCGTACCCAAAGTTTCTCAACAAGACTGCAAGAACGCTTATGGATCATCCGCAATTACCGATTCCATGACCTGTCACGGATTCGCTGCCGGTGGAAAGGACTCTTGCCAAGTATGTTCAAATATTAAATTATTATTTTATGTTTTATTAATGCATTTTTTTAATTTAGGGTGATTCCGGTGGTCCCCTCGCTGTTGGCCGAACTCAAGTTGGTGTCGTATCATGGGGAGCTGGATGTGCCCAAGCTGGCAAGCCAGGAGTATATGCCGATCCTTCCAAAGCCATCCTTCGCGACCATATTCTATCTTGTTAATTTCCTACATATTGTAGGGTTTGAGTTATTTTAAATAAATATTTGCAGCATAAAATATGTATTTTTTTAATCTGATTATTGATAGGTATACTTACACCACTACACCACAAGTACAAATGTACACAATGCAGTTTTTACTTTTGGAGCTAAACAGTAAACCTTTTGTCTATGTAATCCCTCTTTATGAAACGTGAAACAATCATCAAATTTCAAAAAAATTTAGTTGTTGTATAATTGATTATTGATTCATGGTTACCACATCAGCTGAGTTCGCCTCTTGTTGTACTATGCTCGCGCGCGTACACCATTGGAAGTAAAATTCAATAATAGCAAAACCGTAAAATCAAAGTTTTAAAATTTACTTTGCCTTTTTCTGCTATCTTAGGTTATCTCACCAATTTATCTTACTGATTTATCTCAGCAATTTATCTCAAGTTGGAACTGATCAAAGTAAATCGGACTAGATTATACTTCAAATCAACAACTTATGATAGTCAAATTAATTAAAAAGTTACCTGCCATAAAAGTTCCTGCTTTGGGCGCTTTATAGTCCTCTCAAAATGTTGCGTCTAGTATTTATTTTTATACTCGTAGCTGTGGTAGTTGGTAAGTTCTACATATTTTTACATATTCATATGATCCTGTTTTAAAATTATTAAATAACAAAATTTATAAAAACCAATGTATGATTTTCAGCACGAACCCCACAAGTTCGTCCAATTGTGCCAATGTTGGATGGAAGAATTGTTGGAGGTGAATCAACCACCATCGAAGATCTTCCCTACCAAATTTCTTTACAATCCTATAGAATCCACATCTGTGGAGGTTCCTTAATCAGCGCTAACAGAGTTTTGACTGCAGCTCATTGCACAGCTGGGTTAGTAAACCACACATTGCAATTTTTTTGGAAATTGTGCTACTGCTTTTTCTAACAGATCCAGCGCCGAAAATTTATCTGTCCGAGCTGGAAGTACTAACCATGGTACAGGTGGTATCGTCGTGCAAGTAGAAAGTATTTGCGATCATCCTGAATACGACCCAAAAACAATCGATAACAACGTATCCGTTCTCAGATTGACTAGATCTTTACCTATCACTAACGCAATTCAACCTATTGCTT
This sequence comes from Cantharis flavilabris, assembly GCA_949152465.1. Taxonomy (NCBI): domain Eukaryota; kingdom Metazoa; phylum Arthropoda; class Insecta; order Coleoptera; family Cantharidae; genus Cantharis; species Cantharis flavilabris. The sequence continues at coordinate 9,848,766 of OX424438.1, forward strand.
TAGCTACACTTGGAATCTCTGTACCCGTTGGTAAATTAGCCGTAGTTTCTGGTTGGGGAACTCTTTCCCAAGGCGGTTCTTTACCCACTGTGTTACAAAAAGTTAGCGTACCCAAAGTTTCTCAACAAGACTGCATGAACGCTTATGGGTCATCCGCAATTACCTATAGCATGACCTGTTACGGATTCTTAGTTGGAGGAAAAGACTCTTGCCAAGTAAGTTCAAATATTAAATTATTATTTTATGTTTTAATAATGCAATTATTTAATTCAGGGTGATTCCGGAGGTCCCCTCGCTGTTGGCCGAACTCAAGTTGGTGTCGTATCATGGGGAGCTGGATGTGCCCAAGCTGGAAAGCCAGGAGTATATGTCGATCCTACCAAAGCAATCATTCGCAACCATATTCTTTCTTGTTAATTTCCTACATATTAGGGTTTAAGTTATTTTAAATAAATATCTGCTGCATTAATTTATGCATTTTGAAATCTAAGTATTTGTTGTGTATACCAGTACATCAGTACACCATAAGTACATAAGTACACAAAACAGTTTCTACTTTTGAAGCTAAAAAAAAACTATTTTACAGTGGTCAATGTAATTGTATTGTCAATGTAATTTGAGAGATCATTTTCGATCTTGAAATTGGTAAAGAACTTTTTGAGAAATAAAATCTCATAAAGCAGACTTTCTAGCTAGACAATTTTTTTATCAATAAAAAATGAGACAGTCAGAACTTTAGAAAACAATTTCGTTGTTTGCCAATCAAAAGGAAAGTAAAATAGATTTTTCTGTATAAATAAATTAAGATAAATTTTGTTTTGTGTTATTAACATATGAAATTAACATATTAAAACTTATTTTTGCAAATTCCTGCTTCCCTAATTACTTTTAGAGAAAAAATGAAAGATAAAAAAATAATGCAGAAATATAAACTACAAATGATAACAGTATTAGATTTCATCTAGCTTTTACTTAAAGGTCACAAAATGCTTTTGAAATTGATAAAATCTTCATTTATCTGACTGGCCAGATAAGTTTCCAATGTAATTAATATAGAATTTATTACATGCCCAGTCTGATAAATAAAAATTTTAACGAATTTTAAAGACATTGTTTGACCCTTTAAGTAACAACTCTAGATGAAATCTAATACTCTTATCATTCGTAGTTTATATTTTTTGTGCAATACAATAATTGTTATTTTAAATTTTTAAATTTTTATTTTAAAATGATGAAGGGGGCACATATGTTTTTCAAAACTTAACGTATTATGTATGTTAAAAAGTTTTTACGCTAAAACCGGCACTGAATATAGTGGTGCTAGAGGCGCTGAATAAAGATGCCGTTTAAATGGGCGATGGCAAACTCAGCCGCTTAGTAGAATTGGGTACTATAGTCGATTCCAGATACTAAAAATGTAGGTGGCAGATCAAATGCAAAACCACATTCACATAGGGAAACGTCATTTTAAAAATTCAAATTGAATGCGTTATATGTGTTGCCTAACTAAGAATATTTAAAAGTTACGGCATAATTTTACGAAACTTATTTCCACAAATTTACTTCAATTTTAATACGATTTTGATGAAATAAAAAAAGAAATACTGCATAGGAACTATTTAATATAATACAAAAAATTAAATGTTATCTATCACCAACACTCAAATTTCGGTAGTGTGAAGCCGCCTAATTTCTAACCAATTTCATTGGTTAACATTTCGAGGTCATCTTTCTAGTACAAATTCTTACTATTTTCTTAAATGAAATGGACTATAATCTCGTTGGTAAACTCAGACTGGTAAAAATTTTTTGCCTTAATCTTCATAGGTAAACTCAGCCGGGCGATCCTACTTAATGATGGTGGCACTTTAAATAACTTTTTAATTAAATTATAAATTTTTTAATTATAACTTTAATATTAACTTCGTAACTAGGCACGGGTTCAACCAACTCCAATGTGTGATTGGATACTCATTTGATTACAGTTTTATTCAAATTTTAATTTATTAAAATTGGTAATACTATCAACTGTAGCAGTTTATGTCACTAATAGTAAGTTGTTCAGAGTTTTACCAAAGCAAAAGTGGTAAATGTTCTTGGAGATGTTCTGTACGATCATACGAACTTTTGTACGAACTTTTATGGTGGGCGTAGAATATCGAATTTCGCGTTGTGATCTTATACATATTACACATTTTCCCATCGATTTAAACTATTTACTCGATAAACGTTAAGAAGTTAAATCGTCAAATAATAAATAATAATTATTATTAATAAGTAAGTAATTAATTGAAAGTAATTATCGTAATTTATTACCATTGTTACCAGAATAATCAAAATAATCAAGCTTTTTTTGTGACTATGCCTATATAGCTTAAGCCTAAGCTTAATCCGATTAAAATTATTTTGGTAATCTAAGGGGATTTAAACTACCAGGCTGAGTTTACCTATACGGCTTAAGGTTAAGCTTAATCTCCAAGGATTAAAACGGATTAAAATATCTAAAGCGGCTGAGTTTACCTCTGCCCTATTAATTATATCAAACATAAATCCTAGTCATTATAGTTGTAGGTTGAGACTATAAATTAAGTATATAATACTGTAAAATTGTTTAATAATTGCATTTTGTTTTTGTATCAACAAAGTTTTTGAAAATAAAAAAATAAAAAATTTGAATAGAATAAAAAAAATAGAAAAAAAGATCGGCCCACTCTGGGATTGGCGGGAATAATCGCAGAATTAATTGAAGTTTTTTTTTAGATAATAAAAAAAAATAAAAAATGACGAATGTCGAGAAAATAACGGTTTTTCTGAAAAAAGGCGAAAATTTCATGGAGTTGAATATCTTAAAAAATTTTTATATTTTATTCTGAAAAGTAGGGTAATGGCTTGCAGGTTGCCACCTCTGCCGGATTTCGACATACTAGCAGTGTCATACCCTAAATTTCGACGGACATCGATGTCAAACGAGTAGTTGTCGCTTTTAATGTAATTGTGGTGAATACAATAACAGGGTGTTTGCTAAATAAAGTGTGAAATTTTATTGGTAAGAAAATGAAAAATTGTAGCAATTTCGGTATTTTTATAAAAAAATAACTTGCTCACCACACCTGGGATAGGTATTCCCCAGTATTTATATAATTGTGGTGAAACCCAGATGGAAAACCAGCTCTTCATTGCGGAGGCTAGAGCGTAGGTTCTGAAAAAATAAGAATTTGCTTCCTCTGAACAAAATAAAACTCTTTTAAAAATTAACCGTATAATGAAGATTAAATAGAATACAACAATTTCCAATTTGAAAACAATATAAATCGTTAGCCACAAATAGGGGAACATCCACGTCGCCAGCCGATGCAAAACTAGACGTTTCCGCAATTGCAGTAAAAAATCAGTAAATCAAAAAAACACTTACCAAGGCCTGGCTTGTTTACAAGGTAGTAATTCGACAAATACTTGTTTACCAATCATGAACTGCAACTACAACCCACACAAGCTCTTGACTTGATGACTTCCCTGGCTACTGCTGATGAAAAAACCACGGCTCGATTGCGAAGCTGCTTGAAGAATTCTTTGCGTCGCACAACCAAGAATTTCACTACCAAAAACTTTATCGTAGCACAGAACTGACTCCTTCCGGTAGTCGTCGAAGGTAAGTAAAAAATCAGAAAGATGTAACATACGGCCACAAACCGTTTCCAAAATCGAACATTCAATGTTGCTTGCAAATGTAGGTAGTTTGAGTTATCGGCGCCACGGTACAAATCCCACAATTAAGGTTTCCGATGTTAACTGTATTACAAGTGTTTTACGGTTTCGTAAATCCAAACTTCGCTGATAGATTTCTTCCTCAGGCGTACTCCTTAATAAATATTCGGCCCTATCTGAATAATCTTCAGCCACCAACGAAACTAAACACGTCTTACCTCACTCACCGTGCGCTTTAGAATCCCAAACCCAGCTCAGCACGCGCCCTCTACGATCCCTCGTGCATGCCTTACTAAGCATAGGCGTACTAAAAATCGTCATCAAGGGATCGCGCAACAATTAACAAAAAATTGTTACAAAATCAAAATCGTGTTTTTCTTCTGTGCCCATAAATTGAACATTTTCAACGAAAATTTAGGGTAAATATTTTTGCTGTGTTGCTTTTTCATTCAATTTTCATTATACTTAAAAAATTCTAAACATATCATGAGTTGGCAGTTTTTTTTCATGTGTATACTTCATAGATGTTAATATAGAAGGCCTTCTATTAACATCTATGATATACTTTAAGGTGGTGTAAAATTGCAGGTTGCCATCTTTTTTGGCTTGCAGGTTGCCACCCCTCTTATTTTACTTTGAGACGTACACTACAGTGACTGTATAGGGACAGTGGCAACATGAGCCCGTAAATCGGCCCAGGAGATGTTGCTGTCGGGTAAGGGTGCTTTTCTCTTTTTGAGTACAGCATCTTTCGGAAGCCATTTCCCAACGTTCGCGTAACCGGTCGCGGTGTGTTAGAAAATAAAAACGTAAATATTTAGCTTGTATTGCACCTTCAGACTATTGACTAACGCTTTATCTTTGTTTTGGGTTGTTGGATTTCTTATTTCAGAATCTTTTCAACAATCTCCATGCTGAAGACCTGTTGCTCCAGTTAGTATTTTTGAATTTCTGGAAGAAATTTCAGAAAAGAAAGGAAGTTGAGAAATCTCCTTGATGTCGAATGGGAATCGGTTCCGGTGCTGGTCGGACGTTCTTTGGGGCTTCAGTCACCGCTTCTACTATCTTGTTCTCAAACTCTGCAATTATCCAGTAGATGTCGTCGTCCTTTGTTTGCATAACTGGAGAAGACTCCAGCTTTAGTGTGAAAAGGAGCTGAAAGTTCGATCAGCAGGTTTTGTAAATTGGTTTCGAGTGATGATAAACCTGGTCAATTGTAGTTTTAAACTCTCCCCGGATTCAAACCGAGTACCTTAGAATCAGCTCAAACGCTGCCAGATCAATCGGAGGCATTGTTGCAACCACTACCACCGCCTCGCCAGATATGGCACGGTATTCTGATGTAGCTCTGATGTGCCTTAGCACATTTTGCCAAATTAGCAAAATTGCGCAGAAATCAAATATACCTAAAACTGAAGATCATTAAACCCTTATCTTTACTGCAACTTTTCCTACAAACATCCTAACCGTTGGGCGTTTTGTGTCCATTACCAAAAATATTGCCGAAAGGGTGGTTTGGGTAGACGATTACGATAAAAGATTGTTCTTATTAGTTGTTTTGTCTACGGATGATTCGATTCTTTCGGCGGAATGCATCACCTTAATATTTGTTGAGACGAAAAAACATGCGGATAGTTTGGAGGAATATTTGTGCAACCAAGGTTATTTCGTAACGTCTATTCATGGCAATCGTGATCAGAGAGAACGAGAGGAAGGTCTGAGGAACTACCGCAGTGGGAAAACGCCAATTCTCTTTGTCACCGCTGTTGCTTCTGGGGGAATTGACATTCCTAACGTAAAGCATGTAATCAATTTCGATTTACCGTCGGATATTGATGAATACGTTCATAGAATTAGACGTACGGGACGTGCAGGAAACGCAGGCATTTCAACTTGGTTTTTCTACCGGAAAAATTTTGGATTGAAAGGTATCATGGCTAAAGTTTTAACCGAAGCCAAGCAAAATATTCCTTCCTTCTTGAAACGTTGCGTTGGTGAAAATAGTATGAATGTGCATATTTCATGTTTTGTATGAGTTTTTGAATTTCTTATCAGAATTTTAATTTATTACTGAATTAACAGTAAAATAATAATAACTATAAATTATTAGAGTTTTGTTCTACTAACAGGGTGACTTCTGAGATCCAAGCCTAAGAACTTGTTAATGAAGCAGCTTACGCTCGGAAGTCGTTATTGGGATTAAACAATTAAACATTTATATTTCACTGTTTGAAAAACCAATCTATTTTTTAATTCAAATTATCTAAATCTATCTATAGCTTCGTCACAGAATAGAGCGGAATACAATTTTGTGAATGATTTTGTAGTTTGCATTTGTTGACCTGGAACTTATTAAAGATTCGCTTCTCTGCACCACTGCAATTATATGGCAACAGAACAACAAATTAATCAATTTTTCTTTGCAATTCACAATCAAAAATTTGCCCAAAACTTCGTAATTTACTCAGCTGGATTCACGATGAATTCCACTTTAGAATCCTTTTGCTACCTTTTGTTAAAAACGTACCATTGGGCCTTCGTGGAATGTTTGGTACTACTGTGTTTTGAGTTCGCTGGAGTTCGTCTACGTGAACTGAAAAATGTTTGTCATGATTGACCTGATTATTGTTTGGACAGTAACAGGCCGTTTTTACTGCTAAGTTAGCTTTGTGTGTTTAGCAAGAAGCTTATAATGAGGCCATATATCACCTCTTGCTATGTTCATAGTATATTTGATATGGGAACTTTAAGGTTTCTATTTTTAAATTTAAAATTTTTCAATTCCTGAATTCTAGACCTTTAATATTCGAGTTCTTACGGCTTCAGGGATGTTTTTAACATGTGCGTGGGCTTTGAAATTCAGGTCTTCTTATCCCTTCCTCTACTTTCTAGATTCATAACTTTCTATAAATAGGTATAGAACTAATTAAAAATTTCATATTTTTCAAAATGCTATTTTTTATTTTAGAAATATATTAGATATAATTTTTGTTTGTTGTTATTATTGTAAATTTTGTCAAAAATAGTTGCTTTTTATAAATTTCAAAAGTTTGTTCATGTTTTATTTTAAATTTTTAAGATCTTTAGTAGCTTATTAAGTACACATATAGAATTATAATATTTAAAAATCAAAAAATACCTACCAAAGACCTATAAAAAATTGAAATTAAAATAAAGGTTTGCAAAATCAATTTTGATTGCTGTGAAATATTTTTTTCATAGATAGGAGAACAATTTTCTTTCTTACAGGAAGCAAGTCATTTACAAGGTATTTTAATTTTATCTACTTATGGGTTTAATAAAGTCTAGTGCTGAATATAATTAGCTTTGAAGAGCTTTGTTTGTGATAATTATAGATAACATTATTTTAATTTATAAATTCGCGATAAGGAGATTAGCTAAACATTGGTATAAAAGGCTTAGTTCTGAACGTTCGGGCAATCCAATCAAAATGTTGCGTCTGGTACTAATTTCCGCTCTCGTCGCTGTGGTAGTTGGTAAGTAAATTTTGATTTTATGGTGCATCCTAATAATTTTTTTAAATAATAATAATTTATAAAATTTAAAACTGTGTTCACGGGTTCCATAAAAATATTTTTTTTAATTTCAAATATTTAAATTTTTAAATTAAAAGACAATTTCTGTAAATACTTTTTTTTATTTTGTGAGCTGTTTGGTTCATAATTCATGTTTATTGCTGTTCTGTCACAGTTTATCCAAAATGTATGATTTTCAGCACGAACCCCACAAGTTCGTCCAATTGTGCCAATGTTGGATGGAAGAATTGTTGGAGGTGAATCAACCACCATCGAAGATCTTCCCTACCAAATTTCTTTACAATCCTATGGAAGCCACATCTGTGGAGGTTCCGTAATCAGCGCCAACAGAGTTTTGACTGCAGCTCATTGCACAGCTGGGTTAGTAAACCTGACATCTTAATTTTTTGCAAATTTTACTAATTTTTTCTCTAACAGATCCAGCGCAAGTTCTTTGTCTGTCCGAGCTGGAAGTACCAACCGTGGTAGCGGTGGTACCGTTGTGCAAGTAGCAAGTATTTGCGCTCATCCAGGATACAACCCAAGAACCATCGATAACGACGTATCCGTACTCAGATTGTCTGGATCTTTACCTACCACCAACGCAATTCAACCCATCGCTTTACCTGCACTTGGAAGCTCTGTACCCGTTGGTAATTCAGCCGTAGTTTCTGGTTGGGGAACTCTTTCCCAAGGCGGTTCTTTACCCGTTGTGTTACAAAAAGTTAGCGTACCCAAAGTTTCTCAACAAGACTGCAAGAACGCTTATGGATCATCCGCAATTACCGATTCCATGACCTGTCACGGATTCGCTGCCGGTGGAAAGGACTCTTGCCAAGTATGTTCAAATATTAAATTATTATTTTATGTTTTATTAATGCATTTTTTTAATTTAGGGTGATTCCGGTGGTCCCCTCGCTGTTGGCCGAACTCAAGTTGGTGTCGTATCATGGGGAGCTGGATGTGCCCAAGCTGGCAAGCCAGGAGTATATGCCGATCCTTCCAAAGCCATCCTTCGCGACCATATTCTATCTTGTTAATTTCCTACATATTGTAGGGTTTGAGTTATTTTAAATAAATATTTGCAGCATAAAATTTTTTTTTTTAACTTTTGGAGCTAAAAAGTAAACCTTTTGTACAGTGGTCTATGTGATCCCTCTTTATAAAAAGTGAAACAATCATCAAATTTCAAAAAGAATAAGTTGTTGTATAACTGATTATTGATTCATGGTTACCATTTAAGCTGAGGTCGCCTCTAGTCGTAGTATGCCCGCTCTCGGACACCAGTATAGATGTAAAATTCAATAATATCGAAGTTTTAAAAATTAATATGTCTTTTTCTGCTATCTTAGGTTATTTCTCCAGTTTATCTTACTGATTTATTTCAAGTTGTAACTGATCAAAGTAAATCGGACTAGATCATATTTCAAATCAACCACTTATGATAGTCAAATTGGTTAAAAATTACTATAAAAGTTCCTGCTGTGGACGCTCAGTTATAGTCAAATCAAGATGTTGCGTCTAGTACTTATTTCTGAACTCGTAGCTGTGGTAGTTGGTAAGTTTTACATATCTTTACATATTCATTTGATCGTATTTTAAAATTATTAAATAACAAAATTTATAAAAAACAATGTATGATTTTCAGCACGAACTCCACAAGTTCGTCCAATTGTGCCAATGTTGGATGGAAGAATTGTTGGAGGTGTAGCAACCACCATCGAAGATCTTCCCTACCAAATTTCTTTACAATCCTATGGAACGCACATCTGTGGAGGTTCCATAATCAGCGCCACTAGGGTTTTGACTGCAGCTCATTGCACAGATGGGTTAGTAAACCACACATTGTAATTTTTTTGGAAATTGTGCTACTGCTTTTTCTAACAGATCCAGCGCAGAATCTCTATCTGTCCGAGCTGGAAGTACTAACCATGGTACAGGTGGTATCGTCGTGCAAGTAGGAAGTATTTGCGCTCATCCTGGTTACAACCCAAGAACAAACGATAATGACGTATCCGTACTCAGATTGTCTGAATCTTTACCTACCACTGACCAAATTCAAATCATTGCTTTAGCTACACTTGGAATCTCTGTACCCGTTGGTAAATTAGCCGTAGTTTCTGGTTGGGGAAGTTTTTCCCAAGATGAGCCTTTATCCGCAGTGTTACGAAAAGTTAGCGTACCCAAAATTTCTCAACAAGACTGCGAGAAGGTTTATGCATCATACGAAATTACCGATAGCATGACCTGTTACGGATTCTTACCTGGAGGAAAAGACCCTTGCCAAGTAAGTTCAAATATTAAATTATTATTTTATGTTTTAATAATGCAATTATTTAATTCAGGGTGATACCGGTGGTCCCCTCGCTATTGGCCGAACTCAAGTTGGTATCGTATCATGGGGAATTGGATGTGCCCAAACTGAAAAGCCAGGAGTATATACCGATCCTACCAAAGTAATCATTCGCAACCATATTATTTCTTGTTAATTACCTGCATATTGAAGGGTTTAAGTTATTTTAAATAAATATCTGCAGCGTAACTTATACATTTTTATATCTAACTAGCTGACCCGGCAGACGTTGTCCTGCCCATCCTCATTATAGTCATTGTTTGTCATTTTGTTTATGGTCCCTCGCAAATGCCAAACGTATTAAAAAGATTAAATAAATAGATGATCAAAAAATAAAAATTAAGGTTTCATTCTTATATTCGCTGTGTGAGTAGGTTAAGAGGGGATACGTAAACCTATGGAAGCGCTAAGAGTGGCCAGGAATAGAACTTAATGTGGACTTTTTCAGACTTGCCTTACGTGATTTAAGACATACGTATGATTAAAATGGGTGGTCACTCAACGTGCTGTGTTGCCATAACAGTGGTAAAAATAGTTATTGCAAGTTTTATATTTATATGTATTCCCAAGAGCAAGTTGCAAACAGCAACAAAGAAATAAATAGATTGCTGTAGTTAGGGCCGTCGAGTGCCACGTAGCCATTCGCTAGCGCTCCGCCTCGCAAATACAAAAATTGCTTGTCAAACAAAGTTTCACTTTTAATCCGAATAAGACAATGTACTATTTTTTGATTTAAATAAAATATTTTTGGTCCAACAAAAATTTATTAAAATCAAAAATTAAAACAAAAAGTTTTCGTTTAGTCCGATAAATTTTTTTTTTATTTAAATAAATTTTTGTTGTACCAAAAATATTTTATTTAAATTAGACCAAATTTATTTGATTCAAAAAAAATTCAAACAAAATATTTTTTTTGATTCAAAGAAAACGTTTTTACTGTGAAGACGAAGAGAAGGAGGAAAAGGAAGTAGGGATCTAATTGGTTTTCACTTGATAAAAATTATTAAATAATATATCTATCTATCTTATATAGGTACTTAAGAATGAAACCAAAATCATTCAGCGCTTTTGCAACCTCTTCTTCTTCCCGTTTATTTTCCACTTCCTCCTCTCTCTTTTTTTTCCATATTCGAATAGCAATCCAATTGGTTAACTTCATTTTTTACGCTCAAACTTATACTTGATACAATCAATGAATGCGGTTTGGCTTGTGAAGCATTTAGTGCCTGAGGCACTTTGATCTTCTTCATCTACAGCCTTTTGTTTGTTTGTTGTTTAAAACTCTTATATTGTTCTTAATATTATTTACAAGTCATTTAACAAGTTTATGGTTAATGGTAATTACATGTCAGTGCCTATTGCTTCTAATTTACAATTTATCAGACAATTATGAAATGAATACAAACAATGGTTAGTTAATAAAATTATGAATTTTAGAGGGTAAAAACGAGTACAAAAACCCAATGGAATGATTAAAACTTTAGAATAAACTAGGAAAAGAAAACAAATAAAACTAGTTAACAGTATTTACAATTTATTTACAAATCCCGATTGGCCAATCACGAGCCTCCGTGGCGATCACTCGTCACTTTGGTTCGCGGTCGGCGTGGTCGGGTTACAAAGTTGTTATGAATGAATTTTGAATGCTAATTAATTAATTTGGAAAACAACCTCTTAATGAATTTTTGGGATGGGATTAGATGAGGATGTTGTGTATGAGTTTGTGTTTTATTGTAAACGGAGCGTTGAGTTTTCTAAGTTTTGAGATATTCGCGGTCGCGGGGTTGTTGTTTGTGGTTTCTGTGTAAAATTTGTATGCCGCGTCGTTGATTTTTGCCCGGATTGGTTTTGTGTTCGCGAGTTCGTGTAAATCGAATATAGGTGTGGTAGTGTCCGCGCCGGTGATTAGTCGAAGGAATTTGTTTTGGAGTCGTTGTAGGACTTTTGGCCGTTTTGCTCCATACTGGGGAAGCGTAGAGTAGTATGGGGCGGACTATTGTTTTATAGAGACGGAGTTTCATGTCGGTGCGGAGAGGACTATTTTTGTGTAGGAGTGGGTAGAGTGTATGTAAAGTCCGTTTGATTTGTGTGTAGTGAGTTTGCAGTGTTCGCGGAATGTTAGTCGTTCATCTAGTGTGACCCCGAGGTATTTAACGGTTGGTGTGCGCGTAATTATTGTATTATTAATTTTGATTTGATTTGTTAATTTGTCGCGTCTGTGTGTGAATGTAGTGAGTGTTGTTTTGTCCGCGTTTATTTTAATTTTCCACCGGTGATAATATTTTTCGAGCACTTCGGTATGGCGTTGGAGATAATTGAGGGATTGATTTTTACGGAAGGAGTCTGCAATTACCGCGGTATCATCCGCGAAAAGTGCAATTTTGGTGTCCGGGTGTTTTGGGATGTCATTAATGTAATAAGAAAAGAGGGTTGGGGATAATACGGAGCCTTGTGGGAGTCCGGCTGGGATGGGATGTGACATGGAGAGGGAGTGATTGACTTTGACTTGGTAGGTTCGGAATACTAGGAAGCTGTAAATGATTTTTACTAGGTAGATGGGAATTTTTTCGACTAGAAGTTTGTGGATGAGGCCTTCGTGCCAGACGGTGTCGAAGGCTTTTTCTATATCAAGAGTGACAACTGAGGTGGTTCTATTTAAATTGAAATTTATTGTAATGATATTTGCAAGTCTCGCGAGTTGAAGGGTGGTACTGTGATTTGCCCGAAAGCCGAATTGTTCGGGGAGGAGGGATTGGGATTCGAATTCGTGTTGCTGAAGGCGGTTTAGGATTATTCTTTCTAAGATTTTTGATAATGTGGGAAGGAGGCTGATTGGTCGGTAGCTGGATGGGTTGTTTTTTGGTTTACCGGGTTTTGGGATGGGGATGACAATTGCGTTTTTCCAGGATATCGGGAAATACTGGTTTTTTAGGCATTGGTTTAGGATGTAGTAAATTTGAAGGATGGGTTTATTTGGCAATTTTTTAAGGATTTCGGCAGTGATGCTGTCTTGTCCTGGGGCTCGGTTTTTGAGTTTACGGATGTAGGATTTTATTTCAAGTAGAGAGGTGAGGGCGTCGGGTGGAGTTGGGGAGTCCGTTAAGCGGAACGTTTCGTTGGAGAGTTGGACCATGGATTTTGTTTGTGGATCGGAGAGATTGTGGGTGAGATTGTGATTTTCTAGGTAGATGTTGGCGATGGCATTGGCTTTATCGAGGTTTAGGGTTTGGGTGCCTTGAGGTGTGACAAGTGACGGGATTTGGGATGTGGATTCTTTATTTTTTAAGGATTTGGCAATTCTCCAGATCTTGTTGGGATTTTGAGGGGAAATTTCCGAAAGTGCTTTGTTCCAATTTTCATTTTTGATATTTTGAATCGCGTTGTTAATGTCGTTTGTTAATCTATTAATTTGTGTTTTTAAGTGCGCGAATTTGGTTTTTTGGTATATTTGTCGAAGTTTATTTTTATTATGAATTTTTTGTAGTATGTTCGGTGGAAGTGTGAGTTTACAGCTGATCGCGATTCGTTTGGTGTTTCGCGTGTGTGTGTTTATGATGTTGTCGGTGAGTGTTTTGATTGCCGCGTCGATGTCTTCGTTGGTTTTTATGTTAGTGTTAAGTGTGATGTTATTCATGTCGCGGCCGAATTGTTTCCAATCAGTTTTCCTAAGTGGTCGCGGCGGGTAGATTGGAACTTGAATACTGTTTATTTCAAAGTGTATTGGTAAATGATCCGAGTTAAGTTTGTTTAGTGTAGTGATTTCGTGTACGACGACGTTTTTTGTGAGGACGAAGTCGATAGTGGAATGGGCGTGGAGAGGGTTGTAGGGGTGGTGGGTGTGGTTATTGGTTGGATATGATAATGTGATTGGGTTGTTGTGCACGTACGTGTGTAACGCGTTCCCGCTGGTGTTTGATGTATCGTTGTTCCATTCCGGGTGTCTCGCGTTGAAATCCCCCGCAATTACGACTTTGCTACCGAGGTGGAAAAGTTGATCGAACACTTTAGTGTTTAAAGTTTGAGACGGTGGGTGATAAAAGTTCGCGATAATTAGGTCGTTTATTTGAATAGCTTGTGCTTCGGTGTCCGTTAGATCAATGATTGCCATTGCCGCGTTTAATGTGTTCGCGACGTATGTTAGTAGGCCGCCGGCGGCATTTTTTGGTTTGTTTATTTCGATGTATGATGTGAGTTTTGGAGGGGCTCGTTTGTTGAGCTTTGTCTCCTGGATGAGGATGATGTCTGGTTTTATTTGGGTAATTAGGTGATGGAGTTCGTTGAAATGGCTTTTGAGGCCATTGGCGTTCCAGGAAAGGATTTTGAGGTTGTCTTTGACTTTATAGGGTTTATGGGTCATATTTGGTTGCGATTTCGGATAGGATTTGTATTTTCGTGAGTGTGTCGCGTGCTCCCGCGAGCCTTGTTTTTAATTCGCGTACGATCGCGATCATATGTTTGATGTTAAATATTGAGTTTAAGTCGCGTAGTTCGGCAAAAAGTGTGTTGAGGTCTTCCGGATTTGACTGTTCTGAATTATTTGCGGCGGGTGTTTCGCGAGTTGGTGGTGTTCGCGATTCCGGTGGAGTGAGGTTTCTGGTGTAATTGTGCGCGCTGGTGACGGGTGGTGCCGGTGCACTTTGCCGTGTGGGTAAAGCAGGAAAATTTTGAGGTTGCATGTTAAATCTTGGTTGAATTGGAGGCTGAGGGCCTGAACGATTTGAGAGAAATTGGGTTTTTGTACTTACCCTTTGCGCGTATGTTGTGTATGCTGGACAATCCCTGTAGTTGGCGGCGTGGTTTCCTCCGCAGTTACAGCATTTGACGTTTTCATCCTTCTCTTTTCTGGGGCATGCGGCTGTCAGGTGCTTTTCCGTGCACTTGACGCATCTTGGAACCATGTTGCAATTGTTGGATCCGTGTCCGTAGCCTTGGCATCGATGGCACTGGGTCCTTGTTGCTCGTTTGGTATAGTGTTGCCAGGAAATCATTGACGATTCAATGTCTCTTACTTTGACCACGTCCTGGAGTTGTACATCGGGTTTGAATTCTAGAAGAAAAGAACCAGAATTAGTACCAAATTTTGTTTTAAAATTGATGACGGTGATTGGATTGAGGGATTGGGTGAGGAGGGTGGATCGAATCATTTTTTCGTCTAGGTAGGGCGACCCCTTTAGGACGATTTTTGTTGTCTTCTCCTCTCTTGGGGTGAATGTATAGCCGGGTGCTCCGCCAGTGAAGAGGTCCTTCTTGAGGGCATGGAATCCCTCGATCGACTGGGTGTATATCCAGGTTTGTCCTCTTACTGCCTGGAAGGTGACGCTTTCCTTTGCAACTGTTCTGCATTGGGCCTGAAATTTTAAAATATCCGTTATTGGATGGGTAAGTATGATTGGCGGCGGTCTTTTAGGTTGCGGTGTTCTTTTGGTTGCCGCCGATACTGCGGTAACCGGCTTTGGTGGAGGCCTCTGCTTCCTTTTGACCTCGGTCCATGGGTTCGCGTCCTCCGGTAAGGTGTCCAGTATCCCGTATCTATTGAACACGGGCAGCGGTGGATTGGCTGTTGGCGGCGTGAAATCTAAGTTTCCCAATTCCATGGCGACAGAGTTGTCCACTGGTGCTGGTGGTTGTATAGTAGCGGGCTGGTTTTCCATAACGTTTGGCGTTGATCCCTTGGTCTGATTTTCGTTCTTGGTTGGCAGGTTGGTTTTCGACAATATTAGATTTGCGTCGCTGGTTTTATTTTTGGTTTTGAAAATTCTTTGGGTCCTGGCCTTGGTCAGTCTGTCGGATACTTTTGTAATTTTTCCAGTTGATTTCAGTATTTGGTTACTCATGTGATCGCCTTGAAGTTTCAACTCGGAATCTTTGTTCACTGTACTGGGTGGGTTGTTATAATCTTCAATAACTTGATTTAGCCACTGTTGGACAGCAGCATCCTGAAGGCTTGAAACCTTGATTTTGAATTTTGAATTCAGCTTGGTATTAATGTTGATCGTTCGTTTGTCCGTGTTTACTAGAGTTTAAATATAACTGTTTTCTACACTTCTCTAACTTGTGTCACAAAAACCCGAACTTGTTATGTATCATCTACAGCCTACAGGCAGATGGGTTTATCATTACCACTGGAGATAACTCTGCTATATACATAGATAGTTAGCGCCGTCTATCGGTTATATTGTGAGTTACTAACGCCCATATTCATAGACAAAACCTTACTGATACTAAATACTTAGCTTTTTAAATTGGCCTTTATCAACCGGCTAAATGAAGTTGCAACAAAATCAAATGCAATCTGAAATGTCCTACTTAAATCTATGAATCTGGGAGTGTAAAGTAAAACATAGATTTGTGTAAAATAAATAGCATACCAACACAATACTTATGGTTAACATGCATACACAATGCCCAGAACATCGTGTCCAGAACGAATCTGAATATTTCTCTTTTCTTATTGGTACTTGTGAGAATCAACCAACCAATCAGAAGCACTTTCAGCTTTTCCCGAATTTTCTAATCTTTTGGGCAACTTTTTCAATTTTTCTCTCCGTGAGAACCTCACTCGGACTACTACAAACATGAACTAAATCGGCCCAGCCGTTCTCCATTGATGAATTGATAAATAATATAAAATAGATAGAAGCCGGGTCAGCATATAATAAATGCTTATTAATATTTTAATTATAATATAATTATAATATAATTAATATTAAAAGTCATGACAGGTAGAGCAAGCTCCTATTCTCTATTCATTCTCAAAAATAAGTTCCATATACTGGACCCGCATGCAGGTCGTATCAGATATCAAACTCAGATGGTTTTGGTTTGGTGCGATTTATTTCGCAACTTTTGGATTGATTGATTTTTTGGATTGATTGATTTATCTCAACAATCTGTAAAAACATAATTTGTGATGTATTTAGATAACGCCCTCTAACGACCACCGCGTGAGTATTTACAATAGGTGGTGGTGTAACTGACCATTTAAGTACCCGCAGCTTAATTCTACAGGGTGATAATCAAATAAACTCGCTAATGTTAAAATTGTTACATTTGTTTCGCGAATTTCAAAAAAATTTTTACATACAAACCTTCTTCTGTCAATTACAAACACAACAAAAAAAAATCAGTGAATTTGGTGAAGCCGTTCTGAAGTGATGCGCGAACAAAAAAAGGCGATTCATTTTTTTTTAATTAATATTTATATAAAAATGAACATCAATAAACAAATCACTTATATTCTTCTTTCAGCTTCGACCTCTTCCTCTTCCTCCTCCCCCCTTCCTCTGCGACCTGTTTCTCGTCTTCAAATATGGATAAATCTCCCACCACGTCCTCTTCAAGCAAGGATTGTTGAAATATGGACAGTTCTTCCTGTTCTTTTTTTTTGCGTTTCTGCTCTTCTCGCATTTTGTTATCTAAATTTCTTTTTCTAATGCGCTTTGCTGCGACTTTGCGTTTTGCGATTTGCAATTCAGCACGACGACACTTATCGTCATCACCAAAGTCTGTTAGTAACTTTTGCAATGAATTTCGTACCATGCTACAGTATTCTAATTGTGTCTGAGCATCTTCATAGCGTGCGTAGCCTAAAACCTTCTTCAGGGGCTCTTCAATAACGTCTTTAAATGCGTTGGATAACATTTTTGGATTAGATACACTATAAAACTTATATATTTAAATTTAGTAATAATGAAATAGCTATTGGTCTCTGTTGTAACTGTTATAACAAACCCTTTTCGAAATATTTGGCGTCCTGAAAAGAGCCATTGCTGGTTCAAACCAGCTAAAAACAACAAAGTCCAAACAAACAACTTACGGAATGAATGTTTCGCAATGAATGCCTTTTACACTTAAATTTTTTTTATATACATTCTTACAGACACATGGGTTTATCATGACCACTGGCGATAACTCTGCTAGGTACATAGATAGAGTAGCGCCATCTATCCGTTATTAAATAAGTTTGGTAGTGTTCACATCTACGCCACTGGTGCCTACTTTAATACATGGTACCTAAGTTAATACCTGGTACCTAATACCTACCTACCTAATTTTAAGAACTTTTAATGTTAATCAGCTATCCTTAAGTAGCAATAAACTCTTTGTTCTCGGTAATGTTAAACTATTTTATCCCTTTTGTTGCACATAAACCTTAAACAGTTGGAAACCACTTAAATAGATCGATTAAGAAAGAATTACAAATACAGGGTTGCTAAAAATTGTTTGGTAATTATTTTTTAGTAGGTGAAGATTTACTACTAAAATGATCCTGTGAAGTATGATCTTATGCATGATCCCGGCAGACGTTGTCCTGCCCAAACGGAGTTATCGATAGAATATATACCTCTTCTCCTTTCGTTGAATTGGTGCTTTCAACCTGAGATAGATAGACTTAAATTGTTGGGCAAGTCCTAGCTGTACTGCAATGCCATGATAGCAGTCGAGGAAGCTCCTAATCTCTATCCATTCTCAAAAACTGTACCCGCATGCGGGCAAGCCGAGAAGCGATACTTTTGGAGTTGATGAACTGGTTTATCTCAAAATTCGATAAAAACATAATTTGTGATGTATTTAGATAACGCCCTCTAACGACCACTAAATGGGTGAATGAAAAGTTTTTAACCACAATAGGTGGCTTAATTCTTAAGCTGCTCTTAAGCTTAATTCTATAGGGTGATAATCAAATAAACTCTTAAATGTAAAATTTTGCATTTGTTTCGCGAATTTTGAACTTTTTTTTGCACATAAACCTTGTCGGAGATGTAGACAACAACTCACCAAAAAATTAGCCCAATCGGTCCAGCCGTTTTGAAGTGATGCGCGAACAAAACAAGAGGATTCATTTTTATATATATAGATTATTTGTTGTTAATACCAGTACCTACACTAGTAGACCAGAACACCACACTTTTGTTTCCAAAAGTTTTTACTTTTGGAGCTAAAAAATAACCCTTTTTTACAATGGTCAATATAATCCCTCCATAATAAGTGAAACAATCACCAAAAAAATTTCAAAGAAAATAAGTAGTACCTGGGGTATTCCACACCTAATCAACCACTTTTGACCCCGTTCCTTTTTGATTTAGCTGAAAGTTTGTTATCTTTTTCTACCCTATGAAAAATGGTTCTCAGAATGTTTTAAATTTTTTTACCCAACCGAAAAAACGTTATGAATTTAAAAAAAATAGCTGTAACTATTTCAAAAATTGACCTTTCGGAGTCGCATTGTATTGTAAATTCTTGTGTTTAAATGTACTTTTCAGGAAAAAAAAAAACAAAAAAATTTTGAAATGATAAACTCCGTGAAATTTTTGCCTTTTTTGAGAAAAACCGTTATTTTCTCCAAGTTCGCAATTTTTTATTTTTTTTATTTTCTGAAAAAGAACTTCGATTAATTCTGCGATTATTCCCGACAATCCCAGAGTGAGCCGATTTTACTTTCAATTTTTTCATTAGACTAAAAAAAAAATTTCAAATTTTAATATGTTTAATTTTTTTTTTTAACTGTTTCTATAATAAAATAAATACAATCAAACGATTTTACAGTATTATATATGTCTATATACTGTGATGTTCTAAACGTGAACGTGCGTGTAGCTATATGCGCATGACACATTAACGAATACACTTAGCAAGCTTAAGATGGTGTACAAAATTAGGAAAGTTCCAAGAATATTTAATGTTTAAATGAAAGTAATGACGATTTGTAGTGAATCAAATTATATTTGTGATCAAAAACAGGTAAATATACAAATTTATAAAACAATTTAGGACATAACATGAAAGTGTGTTACATATATGTTAAATGTGTGTAATTTTTGTAGGTTATACAATAATATTAGTGTGATGGAAACAGATCTGTATAATATTTGGCCAAATAAAAATAAAATTTACCTTGCAAGGGTTTGGTACGAACCGGCGACATAAACTTTGAAGCTATGATGCACAAAAATTCTTCCAATAAATATTTCCCGATCGTCGTAAGTAACAGTTCATTAATCTTCTTATATTAAAAAAATTTTTATTTTTGTTAACCGCAACGTTTAATTTCACCTTCACTATATACTTCTTACACGAGTCACTTTGATTAAAATTTGTTGAAAAAGTTTTAATATTTTATTTTTAGGTTAACTAACATTCCGAGAGAGACTTATAATTTGTTTCGGAAACACTTCCAGAGCCGGTTTTGGTTAAAAACAAAAGTTAGGTTAAGACTGGCACGTCTTTCTTGGTCAACCACTAAAACAATAATGAATAACATCGATACGATACGATACGATAAAAACTCTTTATTTTCTTTAACTATTTTACATTCTATTTATGCAAGCATAAAACAAAATAATGTTACATGAAAGTACGCCTCGTTCCTATTTGTAAATTTACCGAGGTAATAAAAATTTAAATATACAATAGAAAACTTAATCTAAATATGTCCTATTGCTGGGTAAAACGAGTGGTAAAAAACCCAGCGCCATGTGTCGTTTGGGGGTACTTAAAAACTAATTTAAAACTAGATAACACTTAAAACTAAATAAAGATGAAGGAGTGTTATTTATATTTACAAATTATTTACATAGGTTAAGGAAGTGTGAGTAATTCGGGCAGCTTATACATGGTAGTTGATGGTTAAAACTAAATTAGTCGGATGACATTAGGATGGTTTTTTGGTTTAACCCTCGGTCGGGCGCACCTCGAAAACTACCGAGATCGGGCGCAGTGTGCCTGAGAGGCTCACTTTTAAACTGTAGATAAAATCCATTCTAATCAATTTAGCGCGACAAAAAAAAAATCCTCACCTTTGTTGGGATGTATTTGAAGTAAATAAAATTTCATATTCACTAAAAAACTTCTATAACACCTATATATAATTTATTTAATATAACCCTCTAAAAACACATTAAAATTATATGAAGAACGTAATCTTACATTATTTACTTCAAAACATTAAAAAAATTGAAAAAAAATTTTATGGTGAGCCATTCAAATAATATAACAAGCCTTTTCAGTCGGAATCAGATTCAGAAAGCGTCGTTGAGGGTAAGCAACGGCAGGCTGAAAAACAATCATTGCAAATAGTGTTCGAATGGGAGAGGCAGATCCCTTGGTTGCATGTTTTGCACGCATAGTTGGTTAATCTTCTGATACCAGTTTCCACAGTGCAAGTGACACATCTACTTCTTTTTTTCGGAGGGGGGGGGGGGTAAATTTTCACGGTCATCTACGGGGAGAAATCTTTTTAATCTGATTTGCAAGTCGGTACGGATGCCGGACGTCTTCTGACTTCTTCGCTGAAGCTCCCCAATTGTCAGTTCATGAGCCAAAGTTTTCAGAAATAATCTTCGACGCATTTGTTTTAAATTATTGCCTAAGTAAATCACTTGGGAATTGATACCCCCAATATTCAGCATGGCAAAGAAAATGACCATGGGCCAACGCTTTATATTTCGTTGGACGTTGTAAGTAGCGCACATTTGATCCGCGGTATCAACACCACTTTTGTTCAAATTGTAAAACGTTATCATTTCATATAATTAATAAAATCGATAGTAACACTTTTTGTGCGGAGCATGATAACTATAAAACGAACCTGTGATAATTAATCGGCTGAAACTCACGCTATATTATACTTATATTTATTAAAAATAAATGAATAAACATAAATTGATACAATTGTTTCGAAGGGATAAACCACTTCTTCTTCAAGTCCCCATTCAACATCAATAGGAACATTTTTTCCTTTATATAGGAAAAGAATAGATACCAACCGTGTTGAAATATACAGAGGGGCTTATGAAAGAGAGAAAGGTCGTAAACAAACAAGTCATTAGCCAATCTTATGGAATCTTAAACAACAGTGGTGAACTGATGTCTTGGAGTTCCAATTGTGAATTGGTCAAGTTTTGTCCGCTTAGTAACGCTTTCTTAATTTCAAGGCTTTCTAGTAAGGTTAATATGCGACCTTTACGTTCTGTATGTAACACCACGATGTTATCAGAATCTAAACCATGATTTGTTTCATGGCAATGTGTAGAAAACCCGGTACTCGTTCTATTATTGGCTAGATCTGCCTCATGTTCTTTGACCCGTGTGTAAATCGATCTTCCGCTTTGTCCAATATAAATGGCTTCGCATGTGTTGCAATGAAGTTGATATATCCCGCTATTTTTGAGTTTGTCTGTCTTCCCTTTCGTAGTGGCAAAAATGGATCCTAAGTTAACTTTGTTTACTTCTGTAATTCGGATATCTGACTTACGTAACTGTTTCATTATTTGCCCGCTAGTATATGAAACATAGTTTATAACTCCCCAATTGGGAGCCGGCTCTTCAATCTGGGTGGCAAGTGAAGCAGTAACCAGACTTCTTTCAATCAGTTTCTCTTTTTTCTTGATAAGGTTATCGACTAAGTCTGTGGGGTATCCATTTGCATCTGCTATCGACCGGATTGTATTTGCTTCTATTAGAAAATTTCTTTTTGACATGGGTATTTTAAAAAGTCGGTAAATCAAACTATGGAATGCGGCCATTTTTATTTTCCAAGATTGATTGGAACAATATGGAATGATAGTGTCGGTCGTGGTGGGTTTTCTGTAAATTGATATGTCTAATCCTTCTTCCATCTTAGTTAAGGTGACGTCCAAGAAGTTTAATCTATTCTCTTTTTCCTCCTCCATCGTGAACTGGATTTTCTTATTTAGTGAATTAAGGAAAGTGAGGAATAGACATAGTTGGCGGGCAGAACCTTTCCATATGCAAAACACATCATCTACGTAACGACACCAAAATACTACGTATCTTAAAAGCCAAAGGTTGGAGGCGAATAACATTTCTTCAAAATTCTTCATGAATATTTCTGCGAAAATGGGAGCAGTAGGTACTCCCATTGGTAATCCATCTTTTTGTAAGTAAAATTTCTCTTCAAACTTGAAGTAACATGTGCACACATTATAACCTCACACAATTTAAAATCACTTTTGCCACTACGAAAGGGCAAACTCAAACTCAAAAATAGCGGGATATATCAACTTCATTGCAACACATGCGAAGCCATTTATATTGGACAAAGCGGAAGATCGATTTACACACGGGTCAAAGAACATGAGGCAGATCTAGCCAATAATAGAACGAGTACCGGGTTTTCTACACATTGCCATGAAACAAATCATGGTTTAGATTCTGATAACATCGTGGTGTTACATACAGAACGTAAAGGTCGCATATTAACCTTACTAGAAAGCCTTGAAATTAAGAAAGCGTTACTAAGCGGACAAAACTTGACCAATTCACAATTGGAACTCCAAGACATCAGTTCACCACTGTTGTTTAAGATTCCATAAGATTGGCTAATGACTTGTTTGTTTACGACCTTTCTCTCTTTCATAAGCCCCTCTGTATATTTCAACACGGTTGGTATCTATTCTTTTCCTATATAAAGGAAAAAATGTTCCTATTGATGTTGAATGGGGACTTGAAGAAGAAGTGGTTTATCCCTTCGAAACAATTGTATCAATTTATGTTTATTCATTTATTTTTAATAAATATAAGTATAATATAGCGTGAGTTTCAGCCGATTAATTATCACAGGTTCGTTTTATAGTTATCATTTCAGGCTTCGCCTTATCTCCAGTTTCAGGATCAATTGCATTATCGGAATGAAGGGAAGATACAAGTATGACGTTTTTCCCTTTACGTGGGACGTATGAAGTCAATACTTTTCCCTCATTGAACCCAAACAAACTGCTAAAGGGTTTTCTTTCTTTCAAATCGACAAAAGCATAAGGCAGATGTCTCTTATTTTTCCTGACAGTGCCTACATAAGACAGCTTTTTCTTCTTTAATTCTTCCACGAGGTTGAAATCGGTAAACCAATTATCTGCAGTTATGCATCTGCCGGATCCAAATATCGGGGTTGCCAATCTCATCACCACATCAGACGGTTTATTGCTGACACGAAAAGGGCCTTCTGGCTGTTTTCCAGCATATATCTCGACATTATACGTATATGTCATTTTAGAATCGACTAACGCAAGAAGTTTTATACCATATTTATTCGGTTTTGAAGGTATATATTGTCGGAAGAGGCATCTTCCACGGAAACCAGGCAGCATTTCATCTATTGTGACGCATTCGCTAAGACAATAACTGTTCTGACAATTTTGAATAAAGTTATCAAAAATATCTCGAATCGGAGCAAGTCGGTCTACTGCTTTTCGTTTGTTTCTGGTAATTCTGTCATCAAAACGGAGGACACGAAGCAAAATCTTGAATCGTTTTATATTCATAACGAGGCCAAATTTTTCAATACCATCACCTTCCTTCCCCCAAAGTTCTTCCAGTAATTGACGATTTGATTTGTAAGTTCCTGCTAGATACAGGAGGCCAATGAAAGCTTTCAGTTCAATGAGATCTGTATGTTTGATGTCTCTCTCTCTAACGAACTTGTTCTTGATGATGTCGATGTATTGGTTTGTGAATTTGACAATAATACCAAGAATCTCATCAGTGAATATATTACCCCAACATTCAAGAGCAGTTTTACCATTTCTTGCATTTCCTTTTACTCCAGGAAGGACTTTAACCATTTTGTGGGCACTTAAACGACGTACTTGTGATGGTGGCTTTTTATTCCACTTCGTTATTTTATTTCGTGCCAAATAGAATTCATCATCGATTTCTTGTTCTTCTTCATCGAATGACAGCTCTTCATCATCTTGTTCACTCTCTGAATCTTCTTCGCGCTCTTCCACTTCATCGTGAGAAGCGATGTCGCTTTCTTCTCCGAGTTCCTCAGTCCTTGCAGGGTCTTCTACATTTTCGTCTAAGAGAAAATTTATTTCGTCGTTAATATCCTTTGAAGTAGACGGATTACAGCTGCTTGTGTTCATTTTGATCGATAATTGTTTTAATTTATTTAATAACACTTATAACTTTCTTTATATAGTTTTTAGTTATTACCAACAGTAGTATAGTTTAAACATCATAATCCAAAAAATTAGTCACAAAATCAACGATTTTATCCGCTCGTTACTAAATTCTAACGATGTAATTCTTTGGTTTACCCAAAGAAGGCTGTCCTTTTTTTGAACTATATACACAAAAATATAACTATATACACAAAACAAAATACATTAAAAATTGAGAAAATTTATATTTGAAATACAGAGTTTGAAATAAAATACAAGATATAAAATATAATAATGTTAAATAAATTGCTATTTTAAATATCGAACCTCACTAATTTTACTTCAAAAAATGTATAATACATTCACAAATAAATCAAATTTAAAGATTTTGGTGAAAAAAAGTGCAAACACTGCACTTCGAAAAACAAACGACTTCGGGCGCAGTGAGCCTGAGAGATCAAAACGCCTGTGTACGCTCTCTAAAGAAGTGGCGGGTAATCTGATCTTATGGGGTCAGTTCAACACCAAAAGTTAGGAAGCTACTGAAGGGATGAGAATTTTGCGGAAAAAGGGCGAAGAGAGACAACTCCAAACGTAATTGCTGTGCCTCTCAGATCGGCTGCGCCCGACGGAGGCTTTGATACGGTAGTTTTTATTGACTTATTGAAATTTAAATAAACACGTAATGCCCTTATAGATGACGATAGCTCAGCGGAACTCAGGGCGTGAATCTTTACTAAGTAAACCGCAAGGTCTCTCACAGATACGAATCGACGTCTGCGAGAGCCGAAACGAGGGCGTCCTCCAGCAATCCTCACACACCAAAACCACTTACAAAGTTTTCTTACAACTGAAAATAAAATGGTTATACAAAACAAAGACATAGAATAAATAACCGGTATTTAATATAAATTGAAAGGTGTACACTAAAACGTTGTACATAAACACATTACAATTTTGGCGGCAAAACGATAAATTAAGAGAATTTTTTTTTTTTTTTTGAACACGATTAATGCGTCACTGAAAAATGGAGTTGTTCCAGAGAATTGGAAAACATCCAGTATAGTGCCTATACCAAAGATTGCAAACACAAATATATGTGAAGAATATCGACCAATAAATATAGTTCCCATACATGAGAAAATTTTAGAATATGAAGTGCATGATCAATTAAAATATTTTTGTGAAACAAACGATATATTGGTTCAAGAGCAGTCTGGGTTTCGGAGGTTTCACTCATGTGAATCCGTAATAATGGATTGTTGTGAGGAATGGACCAGAAGTGTAGAAAAAAATGAAGTTGTTTTGGCAGTGTTTTTAGATTTTAAACGTGCGTTCGAAACGATAGATAGAAGATTACTTATAGAAAAACTTAAAAAAATTGGTGTAAGTGGCACAGTATTAAAGTGGTTTAAATGTTATTTAAGTAAACGAAAACAGAAAGTGAAGTTTAAAAACAGTTTTTCAGAAGAACTTTTTACTGAATATGGGGTGCCACAGGGAACAATTCTGGGTCCTTTACTTTTTATTTTGTATATAAATGATATTGTGACATGCCTTAGAAAGTGTAAAGTGAAAATGTTTGCTGATGACACTATGATTTACATATGTGGTACGGATATCAAACTAATGTACGAAATACTAAATATTGAATTACAATGTGTATTTGAATGGTTATGTAATAACAAATTAAGTGTGAATTGTAAAAAATCTAAGTACATTATTTTGGCAAAACAGAATGTTTTGAAGGGTATAAAAACTGAGGGGTTGCAGATTATTATTCATAAAATTGTTTTGGATAGAGTAATCGAAATTAAGTATTTAGGAGTAATTATAGATGAGAACTTGAATTTTAAAAAACATTTTGATTATATAATGAAAAAAATGTCGCGCAAGGTATTTTTTCTGAGACGTATTTCGGACAGTATGTGTGCATCCACAAAGGTGCTATTGTATAAATCTCTGATAAGTCCACATCTTGAGTTTTGTTCAACTTTGTTTTTAATTATGAGTAAAACTGAAACACAACAGTTTCAGAAAATACAAAATAAGGCCATGAGAATTGTGATTCAATGTAATAGAATGACGCCAATTAGAGATATGTTGAATGTGTTAAATTTAATGAGTGTGTCACAGCAAATAAGATATAGAGTTTTGGATTTTGTATATAGAATTAAAAATGGTATGGCTCCAAAATACTTATTAAAAAAGTTAAGATGTGTGAATGAGGTGCACTCGTATAATACGAGACAGAGAGACAATTTCTATGTAAATGTTACATCATCATCTAGAACATATAGTTCCTTCTTTAGCATGGGTTTACTGTTGTACAATGCTTTGCCTGTTGTTTTAAGGGAATGTAATAATTATATGATTTTTAAGAAGGAATTGGCTGTATATATTAAAGAAACTGTAAATAACTTGTAGTGCATTTTTGGGAATGATTTGTTTTAGTTGAATTTGAGTGTTGATTTAATTTGTTATATGAACATGTAATATAGCATTAGCTAATAAACCATTATTATTATTATTAAGTCACGGGTCGACCACGGATCAAGAATAATATGCTAAAACTACTTAAACTAAGCGATAAAATAAGTATTATTAATAATACAACAAACAATCTTCGTACAGAAGTTATAAACAAAATGTACCGGCCTTCGTACTGGCACAGTATCGATAGTATTCGTAACGAAATTGGCGAAACGTCTTTATCAAATTTAAATTCGAAGCACTTCACAAAATTATTAAAGTTAGTACTCACATTTGTTGTTTTCTGATGGTGAACTTCGGTGGGTGGAGATGGCTGGAGTGACGGTATCACCCGGTATGCGTGAACGTCGCTGCGATCCGGATGGGAACTGCTTTCCGATGTCACCGTTGATGTGGGTGAAGCCAGAGTCGAACTAACTCGAATGACCCGAACGGTATAGCTGGACGGTAGCAAGCGGTAATAGTCAACAGTGCAATAATTGGCCCGAAACGGCAACGCTTGAGCGTAGCAAGCGGTAGCAATAATCAGCACGATAAGCTCAGATGCTGACCAGAACATGGACCACAATTATCAAAGTGCACTTCAAAAGTTTACAGTCCGCAAAAAAGGAAAACACAACAAAAATCTTAGCGATAACTTCTAGCACAAAACATACGGCCTATGCCATGAAACCACACGGATCTAACCAAAAGGTGTCTTATTGCTGCGATAGTTCGCAATAGAATGCCATGGTTCGAGCGCTCCCTTCCACTCAACCATCGCTTTCGGGGGGTCTTGCCTGTCCAAACCTGCAGGAAAGGGTACGCTGTCTTGCAGCTGGCCGCAATAAATAAAACCTTCAGACCCACAAAAAATTTACTTTATCGCCACATTGCAGCTAAACGTAACAGGTTAAAGTAAAATTTGATGTAATAGTTTAAATTTTGGTTTGTAAGGTAACGTCTTGTGTGTTTGTCGAGCGAGATGTGATGTCGGGTTTTGTCTAGTAGTTTTGTTAAAGAAATTGTAGGCGGAGTCATATACATATCGCTTTAGGGTTGGTGTTTCGGTTTGTTCATGTAGCGGGTAAATTTCTGTACTTCGTCTAAGTCCTGTGATGATTCTGAGTGCTTTATTTTGGATGAGCTGTATTTGCTTTAGGTTGGAAGGTGCTGTGTTGCTCCAAATTGGGGCAGCGTAAGTCAGTATTGGTCGAATAGCAGTTTTGTATAGTTGGAGTCGTAATTTCATATCGAGTCGGTTTTTGTAAGTTAGTAGTGGGTATAATGCTTGAAGAGCCTTGTTTGCTTTTGTAGCGGTTGTCTTGAGGTGGTTATGGTAGGTCAGTTTGGGGTCGAGGGTCACTCCTAGATATTTTACAGTGTCAGTCTTTTGTACGGGTATGTTGTTGATTTTTAAAATTTTAGTCAATGGGTCGAGTCTGTGGCTGAAGGCCGTTAGTGTAGTTTTGTCTGCATTTAGTTTGAATTTCCATTTGTTGTAATATTTTTGTAAGATGTCCGTATGTCTTTGCAGGTACTTTATTGATTGGTTTTTGAGGAAACTGGTTGCCGAGATGGCCGTATCGTCAGCATAAAGTGAGATTTCAGTGTTTTCATGTTTCGGTAAGTCGTTGATGTAATGTAGGAAAAGTTTGGGGGCTAGGATGGAGCCTTGAGGGACTCCGGCTGGGATGGGAATGAATAACATCGAAATTCGGACCGCCTTTTATACTTTTTTGAATTTGTTTTCCAAAATCATGGATAGCCATGAACCACTATCCTCAAAAACTGCACCGATCTTGATGAAATTTTACAATTTTGTCCATCTTTATCTCAAATATATGTGGAAAAATTTTGAATCCTCTAGCTCGTTCCGTCTTTCCACAATTAATAAAAATCTAAGCCGAAATTTTATATCTTTGATATTTTTGGAAATTTTTCTTAATTTTTGAATTTTCAAATACTTTTTGATCTCGGAAATTCGAGCTCTTTATTCTCTTTCTTTTGCCGTATAGTATGCTTCTGTATCTTAAATACTTACAGAATAATCTTGATTTTACCAAATTTTCCATCTGACAGCTGCCTGTCATTTACCATAATTTGAAATATTCTCTTTAACTTTGCTTTTGAGATGGCCATCTTGCCTCAATCTCTCTCTAGGACTTATTCCTCATCCATTTCATGTAATTTCCATAGTCAGCTCGTCATATTAACCATCATGGCGTTTATCTGCCTCCATGTCAAATTTTGTATCGTCGAAGCACTAAATCGTCCCGAAAACAAGAATTCTCTACACACAAAGTTCACCTAACGTAAGTTTAACATAATGTCTTCACACATTTCTTAAAATTATACATTTATAACAACAAATTATTTATTTTAGATCTCAAATCGTTATGGTACCTCAAATCGTCATAATTATGCTACGTAGGACATTGTAAGCAATACAATACCAGAAGAAAATTGAATTATCCATTGTACATCACCATTTTGCAAGATCGTGTGTTGCATTTTAAGTTACATGGTATAATTTAAACCAGCAAATCAATGATTTTAGTTAAACGTAGCCTCAGGCGCATATATTTAAGTTAGTATTTTGATACTTGTGTCCCTCGTCTTAATCCTAGCTTGTACCCTAGCCTAATAACATGACAATACTTAATTTATAGCCTCAACTTACAACTGTAATGACTAGGATTTATGTTTGATAATTAACATTCAATGATATTAAAAATAATGCAAGAAATCATGTATTATTTCTTCTGTGGCCCAGGGACATAGCAACAGGTGGTGCTAGTGGTGCCGTACACCAGTTCCTGGGCCCAAAAGGTGCTCGGGGGCCCTTTCAACAACATTTAAAGTTTATGCAATCTATAGAGCGGAAATTCTCGTTACGGCACTGTTAAAATCTTTTCAAGCTCAAATGAACACAAAATATGTAAGATATTTAAACGCCAGAGAAGATCCTAATTAATAAATGATTTGTTGCATTATTTTTAAAATCATTGAATATTAATTATAGCAAACATAAATCCTAGTCATTATAATTGTAGGTTGAGATCATCCGTGGTTATGACCATCCGTGATTGAGACTATAAAAAAACGAAACATGCGGGATTGTGGCCAGCAGATTTTTTTTTTTAAATGCAAAAACAGGTCAATTTCATCATCGAGAGGGACAACTTTTGCGACCAATGTCACTCCCGTATTGTTTCATCCCTTCGCGCTGTGATGAGAACACCTGAAATGTAAATAGGGGTGATATGGCAAGTGACACCTCATTTGAAAGGTATTGCTTTCCTGAATTCAGTGCAATAATTTTTTTTTAAGTTTTATCAATTATTCAACAACAAAATTGAAGCTTCCAAAATGCAAAATAAATACGATATTTCAAGACATTTAAGAATAAAAAAGTGAAAAACGCTTAGACAGCTTGATTTTAATTTCAATAGGGCTGCATTTACTGCTACTCATAAACATTGACAGTTCAACCCTTAAGGTAAAGAGCAAACCACCCTTGGAATTTTCATTAAAAATATGGGTCTGATGAAAAGATCAGTTTAATCAAATTAGATGTTCAACAATTTCAACAATTTGAAAATTTTTAACAGAAAATTTTACCCAAAGGGTGGTTTGGGTAGACGATTACGATAAAAGGTGGTACTTGTTAGATATTTTGTCTAGGGAAGATTTGATTCCTTCTGTGGAATGTCTCACCTTAATATTCGTTGAAACGAAGAAACGTGCGGATAGTTTGAAAGAATATTTGTACAACCAAGGTTATTTCGTAACGTCTATTCATGGCGATCGTTCGCAGAAAGAACGCGAGGAAGCTCTGAGTAACTTCCGTAGGGGGAAAACACCAATTCTCGTTGCCACAACTGTTACTTCTAGGGGAATTTACATTCCTAACGTAAAGCATGTAATCAATTTGGATTTGTTTTCGGATATCGATGAATACATTCATGGAATTGGACGTATGGGACGTGCAGGAAACGTAGGCATTTCCACTTCGTTTTCCAACCGGAAAAATTTCGGATTGAAAGGTGCCTTGGCTAAAGTTTTAAATGAAGCCAAGCAAAATATTTCTTCCTTTTTGAAACGTTGGTAAAAATTGTATTTTATGTTTATGCGAATATTTTATGTTTTTGAAATTTAATTTAACAAAATAAAGTTTATTTAAATAGTATATTTAAGAGTTTTTGAATTTAACATAATTATAATTTATTACTGAATTAACAGTATAATAACTATAAATTCTACTAACAGGGTGACTTCTGAGATCCAAGCCTAAAAACTCGTTAATGAGGCAGCTTATGCTCAGAAGTCGTTATTGGGATTAAACACTACTATAGAGGATTATATCCAAAAATTTATAACAATTAAATTTCACTGTTTGAAAAACTAATCCATTTTTTAATTCAACTTTTCTAAATCTATCAATAGCTTCGTCACCGAATAGAGCGGAATACCATTTTGTGAACGATTTTGTAGTTTGCATCTGTTGACCTGGAACTTATTAAAGAACAGTAAATTAATTAATTTTCGTTTGCAATTCATAATTGAATATTTGCCCAAAACCGACGTCACTCACATTTTTGTGGTCTTTGAAAGGACACCGCACCATTCTTATAGGAAACTGTCTTTTTGTAGATTTGGATGATTTTTGGATATGTTGTACTTCTTATCATTCTGAACAAATGTCTCAATGAGCACAACTTGATGTAATGAGCAGTTTCCAAATTATAAGTTCCAAAAGGTCCGGATTTAACAAGAAAAAATCAATTTCGACTCGATATAATATGTGATCGCCACTGTGGCGGATTTGCCAACAGGCTGAGTAGGCTGAAGCCTAAGGCGGCAGATTTTAGGGAGCGGCAAATGTGGCCTAAAAATGTTTGTGAAAATTTAACAAAAATCTCAATATTTTAGTACTGCACAGTCTACTGAACACTCTAACGTCTGTATATGAAAAATATACTTTTGTGATCATGAATTTTTTAAATATTCCAATAGAGTGGCAATATTACAATTTAAATGTAGTAATTTTTACTCATTTTTTTTATTAATCATTGCTATAATTTGAAAAACTAGGGTATCGAATTTTAGAAATCAGTAGGAGAGGCAAAAATTGAATAAGCTACTGGCGGAAAATTTGTAAATCCGTCACTGGATCGCCAGTCGAACATGGGTGAGGATGTCAGTGACTAACGAAAATATTCGAACCGTCCTATGTTAACAATATTTTTGACTGGCAGCGACTTAAAGAAGACTGTAAAATACAAAAAATATTATTACCTGTATCTCAAAATCGGTGCAACGAAATAGAACTATGTACTATGTATGTACAGTTACTACGTTCTTAATTGCCTCTAAAATTCAAAAACCGTAGGTGTCAAACCGGGGGGTCTGGGGGGCATGGAATTCCCTCCAGTGCACTCTATGCCAAATACCTCAATGATAAATATTTCTCATCTGAATCTACGTCATTTCGAGGTATTTGGTAAAGAATGTACTGTTACGGTCCTTTTTTTTGTTTGTAATATATTATTATGTTAAATTTAGATAAACTGCAATATTTAAATAATTTGCATTATATTATTTTTGGTAGACTTCCCACGCCGGTCAGTATGCTATCACATCCTTAAACGATGATATAAATGTGCTAGCATAAGGTAAGCAAACGTGTGACCGTAACTTGCATGGGAACTTTTCTTTATATTTGATATGGATTCATTTTTGAATATTGTGGAAAGGGAGCAAATAAAAAGTCATTACGGGCTGACGATTGATACGTTCCGGTTCAACTTTTACCTTTTACCTATTACCTTTTTCGAAGGGGAGTTTTAGTTTGTTTTGACGTGCGGTAACGATTAATATAATAATTATAATACAGTGCTTACAAAATTTATGTGAATGTTCGATAATTTTAAAGTTACCTAGTTTGTTATCTTCAAAGTAAAAAATTAATATTTCGAATCGCGTTTATATCAAAAATTATTTACACGTACCGTCACAACAAATAATTAACTTGAATGTCAACGCGTGGATTCACACCAAATTCCTTATGCCGTGCCTGCTCTCGGAATTAACCAACAAACTACAAGATGATTGTTGTAAGGTTGCGGTGACGGGCGTGGGCGACGACTTTAGATTTTATTTTGAAAGAAAGTGGCGGTGCGCTGTATATAAAAGCTGAACTATTTTCCTTTGCTATCTTATTGTAACTTGCTAGTTTTATCTTGTTTCTCAAAATAGAAATGCGTGGTAATATTATACCATGTGCTTATTGTAGTGATTATAATATTCGATGAATTTTATATCAGTTCATATTAAAGTATGAATAATTTTTATAACTCTTAGGATTTCTTAAAATTGAGTAATTATTATTAATTGAAAAATAACATTTTTAAACGATTTTTTATTTAGATGTAATCAATAGTTTTTGTTGAATAAATATCTGTTTTAGTAAACCAATTGTTATAATAATTATAATGCATTAGTTTAATTATTAAACTAATGCATTATATCCAGTTTGACCCTGGATATTTTCTGTAAATTTAACAGAAATATTTAATTACCTGTGATACATGTAATTTCTTATCTCGCTATGAACACTGCCCTGCGCAACATTATAAGAAAAACCCGCCAAGATTTTATCCTGCGATGCAATATAATGCATATTATATTACAATCCACCTACACTATTATATGAACTGATATAGCATAAGAGCGGTTGACTGTGGTCAAGGTGCTGAAATATTATTTTCAATTGCAATTGCGAGTGGTTAATTTGTATAACTTTATTTTGTGTTTTAAAATAATATAGGTGTACCACGTAGTGTAGTGAAAATTTTCAAAAACTTTAAAGGCATATTGCCTTGCAAACAGTGATTTTACTAAAACTCAAAGCACTTTAAATTCTTGTGTAATACGTGTGATACTTTCTGGAGCCACTGTAAGTATATATTACTGATTATTGTGTGTTTAAATAATTTAGGGCAAATAAATACTTATTAAATTTAATAAAATGGGGCGTACAAGATTTGCGGATCATAGAAAACGTACGAAGCGAGCGATCGCCTGCCAGGACAGAGCAATTATTAAAGAACAAGATAAAATATTTATCAAGTCCATTGTTGAAGAATAAATAGTAGATAACGTTGATGCAAATTTTCTAAAATTCGACAATGGTTGTGCATTAGTCCAAAAACAACCTAGTTTGTTAGAAGAAAACAACAGTGTCAGCATCGATAAAATTTCAGTTCATTGTAAAAACAATGAACTCAACGAAGAGAATTGTTGGACTTCTCCAGATGATGATGACATAATGGCAGAAATATTACAAATTGAAGCAGAGAAAGCTCCAGAGAATTTGGCAGGATATCGTATAGTCGATATTCAATTTTTAATGAATCACTCAATTAGGTTGCAATTCGATCATTCCAAACAATGTACAAGTGGATTGCTACAATTTAAAAAAGAAATACCTAATGGTTTAACAAGTAGTACATTGATATATAAATGCAATTTGTGCGAAAAAGAGATGTCAGTTTGTACTGAAGATTCAAAGAAGGAATTTTTAAACCGAGCTTCTGTATGGGGGACTCTTGCAACGGGTAGTACATTTGAACATACAGCTGAATTACTTAGTCTTATGGAAATACCAAATTTTAGCAAAAGTAATTTTTTTAAAATTCAACGTAACCTCGGGAGTATATTTCATGATTCTTTGAAGGAATCGATGTTAGCCGCTGGAGCTGAAGAGTATGCTATAGCTGTGGCTAAGGGAAACGTAGACGAGAACAATATTGCAAATATAACTGTAATAGTAGATGGTGGATGGTCAAAAAGAAGTTTTGGTCATACATATAATGCCCTATCAGGTGTTGCAGTTATAATTGGCAAAGAAACTGGGAAATTGTTGTATTTAGGGGTAAAAAATAAATATTGCTCTGTTTGTGCAAGAGCAGAAAATAAAAATGAAGCCGTTAAAGAGCATGATTGTTTTAAAAACTGGTCAAAATCGTCTTCAGCTATGGAAGCCGCAATATTGGTAGAAGGATTTAATAGTAGCATAGAAACGCATAAACTGAAGTATATCAAATATATTGGTGATGGCGATTCAACTGTAAATTTAGAGGTTAGGAAGAAAGTTGTGTATGGTAATGAAGTTGTTAAAATAGAATGTACAAACCATTGCATAAAGAATTATGGAAAGCAATTGTACAAAATTAAAAACGATACCAAAAGTATTTCTTTGAGTTATAGAAAAACGTTGACAAGAGACGATATAACTAATCTGCAAAATGCTGCACAAGATGCCATCTATGTCAACGCTCACGGAGACGTGGAAGGTTTAAAAGAAGATTTGAGAAATTCTGTAAACCACGTATATGGTAATCATGATCATTGTAAATCTTCTATATGTGAAAATGTTGGTATTCGAAGTTTAGATCGCATATCAGATTTAAAGAATAGTGGAGCTCATCACCACATCTATGGAGCACTAAATTCATTGATTATTATTAAAGCGCACTTACTTATTGATAAAGAAACAAGTAATAAAGCCGAATTGTACATGAGTTTTGCAGCCAGATTTAATATGGGCAAGCGTCTTAATTTGGTTCAAAGAGACTCTTTTCAAATTCGAGCTTATCTAGCGGGTTTGAAATTTAACGGCGGTCATTTATACCATAGCGAATCGTGGAATAAAATCTTTGTTGGCAACCCCGGTAAAATTTTACATAAATTTATGAATCAAAGAGATAGTGCTTGCAAAAGAAAACGAAATCCTACAGGTCGACGAAAAGCTAGTAAAAAATTCAAATCGAACACGGAAACCCGAGATTATGGTAGTAACATAGCAGAAGTCTTCATAGATGAAAAAGCTTTAGAAACTGAAATAAATGCATTGATACTTCGTTTGCAGGTTACATCGACAGAAAGTGAAGAAATCTCTCGAAAAACAAAAAAACAGTTCGACTCTGTAGAATTCATCCAAGCTAGAAAGAACCGATTGACGGCTTCGAAATTTGGAGCAGTAATAAAACGAAGACCAGCTACTTCATGTAATTCGTTAGTAAAATCAATTTTAAATTGTAATTCGGTGAACACTGATGCCACTAGATATGGGAAAAATAAGGAACCGGTAGCCATAAAGAAATTTGAAGAAAAAGTAGGTCGCAAAGTGAATCGCACTGGTTTACATATCCACGAAGAGACGGGTTTCTTGGGAGCTTCTCCTGATGGAGTAATGAGTGCAGATGAAATAGTGGAAGTGAAATGTCTCTACAAAGTAGCATCTTCAAAACTTGTTTTACAAGAAGCTGTGGAAAACAAAAAAGTACCTTGTTTAAAAATAGATGAAACCGGCAAAATTATATTAAATAGATCACACGATTATTTCTTCCAAATTCAGGGGCAGCTTGCAATAGCTAAAAAGAAGAAATGTTACTTTATTGTATACTCGGGAGATCATAATGATTTATTTATTAAAGAAATATATTTCGATGAAGGAATTTGGTTAGATATGCTACCAAAATTAATTAGATTTTATAAAGATTGTTTAGCTCCCGAAATAATTTTAAATAGGAGAGAAAAGAATTTAAAATGCCGAGATCCTCCTTCGATAGTTGAAGCACAAGCACTAAAAACTTCCAACAAACAAAACAAGTAGTAAAGTAAATTCGCATAAGGGAACATCGTAAGGGAAGGGTTTACTATAGGATTAGATTATATTTTATTTGAATTATTAGACTTAGATAAATCTATTAGACTATAATAATTAGATTATAATAATTGAAATTCTTAAAAGTTAAATTTTATTTACTGATTGTAAAAATAAATATATTATTGACAATATGTTGTTCATTAATTTATTCAAAACTACTAGACCTGATGATTCTTAAAATAAAAATCGACTTGGAAAGAAGTGCAATTATCCCGGGCTATAATTTTGTGTACAGTTGTTTGGAATCAGTGACGGCGCCAAGGGGGCCAGGGTTCGTCCACCCTGTTGACTGCAGTGCCCACCCAAATTTGTTAGAATATAGGTTTTATTTTTTAGGTGCTTATTTCAATAATGAGTTTACTTATACATTTCGCCATCTCAAATATATTGTGCCCACCCATTTCAAAAATGCTGGTGCCGCGCCGTCACTGTTTGGAATTCCCTTACAAATCATTGAAATTTCTTCAAAATCTCTAGAATTCTTTAGACTTAGACTGGGAGTGACATTCTTTAGAAATTTCGACAATTTCTAGGAAAACCCTGATTATTATTTTGGAAATCCCTGGATTTCTATAATTTATATATTTTGCCTGACTTACCCTATTGTATACATTTCTTGGAATTTCTTATATCAGATGATCCAGATTCGAGCAGCAATGGTCACCGCAAAACATGTTTTTGCAAAGGACCTTCGGGAGAATGGCCACAACTTTTTTGTTTGCAAATATATTTTATTAAAAAAATTACATTATTTACGTAAAAACTTCCTGTTTTTTTATGTATACCAACATAACCTTAAAAAAGTCTTCTAGATCTTTAAAAAAATTCTCAGCAATGTTAATTTCTCTGAAAGATTTACAGTTTTTTCAAGTTTTTATATCTTACAAACGGTGCGACGGAATACAAAAATGTACATAAACAAAAATAAAGCGAATGCAATTTTCAACAAAAAATATACTACCTACAATGACTCGCATAAGTTCTCGGACACCCCTATGATGGTACCAATGTAAATTGAACATTTTGAATCCGCATTTTTGCATATAAAAATCGGTTTATAGTAAAACTTTTTAGACATGTTTTGTTGCAAATTTTATTGCCTTCGATTTTGTTTATATGAATTTTTTTATTTTATCACGCCGTTTTTGACTGACAGCGACTTAAACAAGGCTCTGTAAAACACAAAAACTATTGTCATCTATATCTCGGAAACGGTGCAAAAAAGTTAAAATATTAATAAACATTTCCGAGATATAGATGAGAGATGACAATAGTTTTGGGCAGTGGCGGATTTACCACCAGGCTGGGTAGGCTGAAGCCTAGGGCGGCAGATTTTAGGGGACGGCAAATTAGGCCCAAAAATTTTTGTCTTACAGAAATAAAAAAAATAATATTTTAATATACTTACATAGAGAAAACGAGTTTCGAAAATTTAACAAAAATTGCAATATTTTAGTACTGTACAGTCTACTGAATACTCTAACGTCTGTATAGTATGAAAAATTACTAAACACTCTGTAAAATATATTTTTGTGATCATGAATTTTTAAAATATTCAAATAGCGTTACGTCAATCACGTCAAATTACAATTTAAATTTAGTAATTTTTACTAATCTTTTTTTATTAATTATTGCTATAATTTGAAAAACTAGGGTATCGAATTTCAGAGGTTAAAAATTGAATAGCCTACTGGCGGCAAATTTGTAAATCCACCATTGTTTTTGCGTTTTACAGAGTCTTGTTTAAGTCGCCGTCAGTCAACACCGGCGCGATAAAATGAAAAAATTCATATAAACAAAATGGAATGCAATGAAATTTGCAACAAAAAATGTCTAAAAAGTTTTACTGGAAAATCGATTTTTATATGAAAAAAAGCGGCTTCAAAATGTTCAATTTACATTGGTAGCATAAGAGTGTCCGAGAACTTATGCGAGTCACTGTATATATGAAGGTATTGCTGTAAAAGCGAATTTTATATGACAAAAAATGTTTTCGAAAAGTTTAATTTACGTTGCTTATATTTATGTACCTAGTATGTATTGCCTAATGAGCCTTTTTCACATCAAAATAGTTCAGTAATGCCGTCAAGTTCAGAGAAGAATTAAAATTTATTTTCTCTTTTATATTATTTAGTATGGCCTATATAATAGCGTATTTAATATTATAAAAATAGTATACGGTTGACCTTTGATAACGTACTTTGATAAATGCTGACCGTCTACCCACACGTATATTATGTTCCTTATATTACCTACTAGTACATGATAAGAATTACTCTCATCATAGGTATTTCATCATTCTATTATTATGCACTTAGCCAAGTTTGAAACCTCCCCGGTAGCGTTTAACCCACAGCGCCATTCCTGAGAAAATAGACAAACTATTATTCAATAAAATTTAATTTTTTTTCTTTTAATACGGCAGATTTCTATCAAATATTTCAAGTTGATTCGCCATAACAAGAAATATTGTACTATCAATTTGTATTTGCTTACGTTTCTACAAAAATGCATATAATGCTACCAATTTTTTTTTCAAGTTAGATGGAACATTTGTGCTGGATGTCAGCTACTTCTTATACTTCTATTTATTAAAGTAATGTTTATAAAAATTATTAAATGGCTACTTTTGCTGTTCGAAAAATTGTAAATTTAACAGCAAAGTTTTTAATATTTACGGTGTTCTGATTGTAATAAAAACTAGCTAGGGTCCGAGAGCCAACTTTTAGCTTTTAAATGGTTCAAAAATTGGTTTCTAAAAGTTCGTACTTTTTCTTCCTAAGCAAATACAATGACACCATATTATTCATTTATTTAGCATAGGCGTGACGGCAACCGTAAGGTAATCTGGTACGAATATGACCAGCAAATTGTATCTTGAAAAACCAGTGTATTATAATATTTGTGTATTTTGGATTCAAATTATTGTGTTTAATTTATGTTTTTGTTATCTAATTTAAGAGGTAATATTTCATTTAATAATTTGTTAAGATATAGATCATAAAAATCTACAAAGTAGAAATAATTCGTTTGAAATAATGGTAAGTTTAATTTTATTTTTTCAACTGCCAGTACGAATCTGATGAGATCAGTGTCGTGGATAACACCGCGAATAAGATCGAAACATGCAATTCGTTAAGGCTTTTTTTGAATTTAATTGAATTTTTCTTGCTATTATTTCATTCGTCATTGATTCCTGAGACGGTCCTGTCTGCCGATGTCTTGCTACGATTTTGTTTATTTAGAATTTCAATCTACTTTGTAGATTTTTATGATCTATATCTCAACTATAATTCACTGTAGTTTCTAAAGATCAACTAAAAAGGTTTTAAAAATTTTTTGAATTTCTTGAAATTCAAATATTCTTTTTACCGTTATATTTTATAATTTGTTAAATTCAACTCTTTATTGCCGTTTATGTGGATTAAATTTATAATTATTAGTATGCTGAAGCTTTTATTGCGTGCATGATCACTCCCATCTTGAAAGAAAGAGTTTCTACGATTTTCCTATTCGATGTCTCCGATGAGCCAGCCGAGAAGGCACTTCCCAAAAACCAGGTAAGCGCTATCAGTACTGGAGGGCATTCCATGCTCCCCCAGACCTCCCGGATTGACACCTACATTTTGAATTTAAAGAGCACTGGGGACATACAAAGGCTAATGAAAATATTCGAACCCTCCTATGTTAACAATGTGAATTGCACATTTTGAAACAGTTTTTTGACATTTGACAAGTAAAATGTTTAAACTTTTACAGTAGTAATAAAATAAAAAATTCGGTATAATTGCAAATAAGTTATTACATTCTAACGTTTACTTGCAATTTCTAACAACGCTTATCTGTTAATTTGCTAGTAATATAAATAATATAAAAAATTAATAAAATAATTTAAATTTTTCATGTTCAATCTGAACGTTTTAGTGCGGGTAACTCGGAAACTGTCCATTACATCAAGTTGCACCCATTGACACATTTGTTCAGAATGATGAGAACCGCAATATACCCCAAAATCAGCAAAATCTACAGAAAGACATCTTCCCATAAGAATGGTGCGAGGTCCTTTACTACCCTAACGTAATATTAACAAATGCTTCAATCAAAAGCTGTGTTTCTGCTGGTCTACCAATCCAAAGCTCCCGTTCCTTAACATTACTTTAACATTATCATGATTCTGACCGGGCAGCTACTCAGCTGAAATTTTCCATTAAAAATATATATCTCATCGTATAAGTGTAAAAAGTTTCGGTGTTTCCGAAGCATTTACCTCGAAGTGTTGGCTATTTTGGCTGTCTGTAAGAAAGAAAACATTTAACTTAGTCTTGTGATGGGGAAGATTGCAGGATCGCTTTGGGTTTTTTGTACCGCAAGTAATCGTCGAGCTGGTAGTTGCCCAGCTTTCTGATTATTGGGATTTCGTTGTCTAGTTAGCCTGCCGTATTTCGAATAAGCTTCACGATGGATTCCACTTTAGAATTCTTTTGCAACTTTTTGTTATAGAAACGTACCATTGGGGCTTCGTTGCACGTTTTGTACTACTGCGTTCTGCATTCGCTGGAGTTTGTCTACGTGAAAGGATTAACTAATGGTTTCTGAATTACAATTGACGGTTTCTGAGTATCAACTGACGATTTCTGAATTATAATTGACGATTTCTGAATATCGGTTGACAACTGTGAATTAGAGTTGACGGTTTCTGAACAACATTTGACAAATCTGAATTACAATTATCGGTTTCTGAATATCAATTGACAAATCTGAATTATAATTGACGATTTCTGAATTACTGGTGGAAATTTTTTATTTTTTATTTTTAAGATCTTTAACAGCTTGTTAATTAAAAAAAAATAAAAATTGTACCTCAACCATCGAAAATATCTAGTTGATATTAAAATAAAGTTTTACAAAAACAGTTTTTATTGCAGTGTAATTCTTTTTTCATAGATAGGAAAACTATTATCTTTCTTACAGGAAGTAAGAAATTTACCCGGTATTTTAATTTTATACACCTTTGGTTATAAAAAAGCCTAGTGCTGAATATAATTAGCTTTGTAGGACTTTGTTTGTGATAATTGTAGATTACAATATTTAAATTCGAAAAATCGCGATAACGAAATTACCTA
The DNA here is from genome assembly GCA_949152465.1 of Cantharis flavilabris. Taxonomy (NCBI): domain Eukaryota; kingdom Metazoa; phylum Arthropoda; class Insecta; order Coleoptera; family Cantharidae; genus Cantharis; species Cantharis flavilabris. The sequence goes on from OX424438.1 coordinate 9,890,591, forward strand.
AAAATTGGTATAAAAGGCATAGTTTTGAACGCTCTAGCAATCCAAACAAAATGTTGCGTCTAGTACTTATTTCTGCTCTCGTAGCTGTGGTAGTTGGTAAGTTAAATTTTGATTTTATGGTGCACCATAATAATTTTTCTAAATAATAATTATTTATACAATTTAAAAATGTTCTCACGGGTTCCTTGAAAATTTTTTTTTATATTTCAAAAAATAAAATTTTAAAATTAAAAACAAAAATTCGGTAAATTATTTTGTTTTGTTTTGTGAAAGAGCGGATCTGTTAATTATTTATTTTCATAATTTATTTTTATTGCCGTTCCCTCAAAATTTTATCCAAAATGTATGATTTTCAGCACGAACCCCAAAAGTTCGTCCAATTGTGCCAATGTTGGATGGAAGAATTGTTGGAGGTGAACCAACCACCATCGAAGATCTTCCCTACCAAATTTCTTTACAATATTATGGAAGCCACATCTGTGGAGGTTCCGTAATCAGCGCCAACAGAGTTTTGACTGCAGCTCATTGCACAGCTGGGTTAGTAAACCTGACATCTTAATTTTTTGCAAATTTTACTAATTTTTTCTCTAACAGATCCAGCGCAAGTTCTTTGTCTGTCCGAGCTGGAAGTACCAACCGTGGTAGCGGTGGTACCGTTGTGCAAGTAGCAAGTATTTGCGCTCATCCAGGATACAACCCAAGAACCATCGATAACGACGTATCCGTACTCAGATTGTCTGGATCTTTACCTACCACCAACGCAATTCAACCCATCGCTTTAGCTGCACTTGGAAGCTCTGTACCCGTTGGTAATTTAGCCGTAGTTTCTGGTTGGGGAACTCTTTCCTCAGGCGGTTCTTTACCCGTTGTGTTACAAAAAGTTAGCGTACCCAAAGTTTCTCAACAAGACTGCAAGAACGCTTATGGATCATCCGCAATTACCGATTCCATGACCTGTTACGGATTCGCTGCCGGTGGAAAAGACGCTTGCCAAGTATGTTCAAATATTAAATTATTATTTTATGCTTTAATAATGCAATTATTTTATTTAGGGTGATTCCGGAGGTCCCCTCGCTGTTGGCCGAACTCAAGTTGGTGTCGTATCATGGGGAGCTGGTTGTGCCCAAGCTGGAAAGCCAGGAGTATATGTCGATCCTACCAAAGCAATCATTCGCAACCATATTCTTTCTTGTTAATTTCCTACATATTAGGGTTTAAGTTATTTTAAATAAATATCTGCAGCGTAAATTATGCATTTTTTTTATCTGTGAATATGGGCCGAAAGACCAAAAAAAATAAACTTTTTTAGAGATTTTTTTTCAAAAAACTACAAAATAAATTATTGAGATTACGAAAAAGGGTATTTGTCATAAATATCAGTAATAACTGTATACAATATATTTTTTATAACGATTAATTCCAAAATGGTGGAGATATAAGCCGACAAGTATAGCGACTTGTTTTAAAAATCGTCACTGGTGGTGTACTTGATTTCTCTACAAGAGGCATTGTCTAAACATAAAAACAAATTTTTTTCTTGTTTGGTAGGGAAATAGTTATCTTGTGACGTAGGGAATAATTAAGGGAAAAGGTAAAAAAATAACTCAAATTTGCCTTGAAATTTTGAGTTTAAAAAATTTATAACTTTTGAACGTGACACCCAATCAAAAAATCCTACGTCACAAGTTAGATAATATTATAAAAAATGACTGTTGTTAATTTCAACCAAATCGGTTGAGTGGATCGGGAGATCTCGTGTAGGTACACCTACACCCTAGAAAATGCAGTTTCGAGAAAATCGCGAAAGAAAAAAAAGTACGACGTCAGCGACTTAAAATCGAGTATTTACTTTTAATTACCATCAATCTGCGATTCTTAGAAAAAGTACAAACAATTTAATTAGCCAAAAAAATGAATCAATGTTTTCAAATGTTCAAGGTGGCGTACCCCTTAAGTTATATACGGGTGTCCCCGGATACACTTTACATAACTTAGGTGCCGATAGAAGACACTTTTCTAAGAAAAATATTTAACAAATTTTTTTTTCTAAATTCAAACCCTTGCGAGTTAGGCCTCTTTAAAGTTTTTTTTTAATTTCCACCTTCACATAGACATAGCTCAAAAAAATTGATTTTTCAGTTGAAATGGTTTAGTACTTTTTGAAAGAGCGTAAAATAATCTACAAACTAGATGCAAACCTTTTATTGTCTAAAATCAACGATTTTCGAGTTATGAATTAAAGTAAGTAAAAAAATGTTAAAAAATTCGAGCTTTTTCTTTTTTTGGTTTTTTCCAACACCCAGCATCTTTTAAACAAAACATTTTACAAAAAATTTGACACCCATTCCAGATAGGAAATTTAACGGGCTACAACTTTTGTCTTATAAAATTTTTTGAAAAACTAATGCATTTTACAGAAAATCAAAAAATAATAAGCAAGGCAATAATAAGCAATAAACAAAACAAAAAATTAAATTAACAAAATTTCTATTTTTATTGAAAAATTATTTTATTAATTAAGGTTAAACCCAGGGGCGAAACTACCGGGGTGCGGTGGGTGCGACGCACGCGATCCACCGGCTAAAAGAGCCCCCAGTTGTACTGTTTTATTTTTTTAATTAATTTAATATTCACAATGAAATACAATATTTTGACAGTCTTCTCTTATTGAGGTAAACAAAGTGGGTATCATTTGTCATTCAATGTTTCCACTAAAATCCTGACATTTCCAGGTTTTCCCTGACAAGGAATAAACATTTTCCATGACACTTCGATAAATCAGAAAATAAAAAGGCAAAAAATCTTAATTTTAAAATTAAATTAAAATCAGTAATTTTAATTTAAAAAAATTAATTTTTAAATAAAGTACCTACGTTTAAAATTGTTTGAGTAGTATAGTTGACTTTTCATGATGTTAATTTATTTTAGTTGAGTTAGAGATCAATTAGAAAAAAATACAAATATGTTGTCCGACGTTTCGGGTTCTTTTATTGACTTTTATTTTATTTCAAGGCTATAAAAATAAAAAATAATTTTATAGCCTTGAAAATGGGTCAATAAAAGAATCCGAAACGTTTGACAACATATTAGTATTTTGTTCTAAGGGGGAGTCCATTAATTACGTAAGGCGTTTAGGGGGGGGGGGTCGAGCCGAATCTCACCAAATCTTACGTGGGGGAGAGGGGGGTCTCGGCAAATCTCACGTAATTATTTTGTGTTAACTATTCTTAAATAAAAATTATTAAGCAAATTATGTTTTTTAATAAATCCAACGCAATGAAGCACAGATTAACGTATTTACACTAAAAATACGCATTTTAAAAAATCTCACGTGAGATTAGAAGGAGGGGGGGGAAGGGGTCAAGCCAAATCTCACGATATCTCACTAAGGGGGGTGGGGGGGTCTAAAAATCGCTGAAATCACCTCACGTAATTAATGGACGCCCCCTAAAGTACATTTAATTTTAAAATTTAAAAACAAATTTATTTTAAAACAGGAAAAAAATTTTAAATTAAATTGTTTACCTTAACTGAAAATTTAATTTCTTTGACTTGACTAAAAATTGATACTAAACTTGATACTAAAAATGAAGAATTCCCTGACGAAATTAGGAAAATCTTAAATTTCCCATGTAATTGTTATATCGGGAATAACCAATTGTGTAATTACGGGGGGGGGCTATGGGGTCCGGGCCCCCTCTATAACTAATCAATACAATATTAAATAACATTTAATATTTAATATCGGTTGTTATTAAAATATTTAAAATTCTTGAGCGATTTTTAAATCCTGATTTATTTAATAAATTAATTATTAATTAAATTAATAAAAAAAGAAACAAAAACTATTTTTAAGAAAAATTTTTTTAGCATTTCATATTTTAAATTTACATTAGAGCGCGTGATCTTAAAACTTTATAAAAAAACACCTACGGCCTGTATGCCGCAATGTTGTTATTTTACTTTTTGATCCTATTCTAGATTTCCTCAAATTTCCGCTGATTTCCCTTTAGTTTTGCATATGACAATTTCTCCATAATTTTTCCACTTAGTAGAAAACCGAGCGGGAAATTTAAAGAAATCCGGAGAAATTTTAAGAAATCCCAAAAAATTTTAGAAAATCCAGGAAAATGTCATTAATTTTACAATCTTAGGAAGTGTAGAAAATTAGAGGAAATAGAAAATTCTAGAAAATCTTAGAAAAATGTCCAAAAAAATTTTAGGAAATCTTGTGAAGAGGGGAATCACAGAAAATTTAAAAATAAAAAGCTCGTTTATATATTTTTGATAAGAATTAAGGTATAATTTTCAAATTTTAATAAAATTAAATAGGGGGGATAGTTACTCGTCTCTATATCCGCTCTTGTTTTTCACTGAAATTTTTTTCACTGCAATTCATTGGAATTGCATGGAAATCTTCGGAATTCAGAGTCCCGTATATAAAATTGTTTTTTTTTTTTATAAAAGCAGAGCCAGGGCCCGTGGGCGATCTTCATCGATGTTTCGATAACATCGATGAACATCGCCCATCACTAGTTAGAATCTGGTTTGTAGATTTTTTCACGCTCTTTAAATAAGCGCTAAACTATTTTTATTTATATATTTTCTGAGCTATGGGCATGTGAGGGTGGAAATTTAAAAAAATTCTTTAAAGTAGCCTAACTCTCGATGGTTTGAATTTAGAAAAAAAAATTTATTAAATATTATTTTTAGAAAAGTGCCCTCTATCACCACATAAGTTAAGTTATGTAAAGTGTATCCGGGGACACCCGTATGCCAGGTGTCCCAAGACTCAAAGTCATCCCTTGGAGGGCCGATAAGGCCAGCTCATAACTGACCTTAGGACCTTAGTAAAAAGTTCTTCGTTTTTCACTTAACCTTTAAAACTTAATTTTTTGTATGTTTGATGATAATAAATATTTTTTATTTAATAAATTTTTAGATTGGTAAACAAATTAACCAATCAGATTTTTCAATCCAATCGAAGTGCAAATTGAACGTAAATAATCGGAAAATTCATCATAACATGACCATTACGGTGGAAAAAAATTGAAATATCTAGAATCTGTCCTGGCAAATTTTAGGATTTTCAAGTAAAACTACTATGTCATGTTTCGATGTGTCTGAATAATTGTTTCTTCTGGATTTACAAGATTTTTGAAAGAATATCCTGGATTTCCTTCTAAGATTTCTTGAAAAAGTTCCTATAAGATTTTCTTGGATTGCTTAAGATTTTCTCAAGTTTCCCTTCAGTTGTACACCAAATTTCCTCAGCGATTCTTCCCTCGAGGTCAACCAATAATCGAATGCATTTTGAACACAGTCGAAGCAGATAACGATTAACTATGCATGATAAAAGCGACATGTTGTTTTGTATTTAAATTTAATTTTACCTGTAAATTTACGTTTGTTTGTTTAAAAACTAAATTGTAGTAACTTGTGTTAGTTTCTGGTTAGCCCTAAAATAAAAGAACATCCGGAAGCAGAAATTTGTGACGACGCGACGCCGGTTTACGGAGATAGGTACCGAATTCTGTAATACATTTTAAACCGAAAACTTTGATTCATATAATGAGTGAACATCAGCTCGATATGCTTGAGTCTTCTTCGCATAAACAAAAAAAAAATGAGGACATCAGACGACGTAAGATAAAAAATACAGCTGTATTGGATATAGGAAATTGCGTAGAAAAATTAGGTTGTATATCGGCCGTGGAAGCCAAAGCTGTTGATATATTTTTGCAAGTTCATGCATTGGTAAAAATTGCACCTCGTTTAGTCAAGGCTTTTGCGTCTGCATGCGTATATTATGCGTGTGTAAATTGTTGCAATTCGTACACCTTAAAAGAGGTTTCCGCTGCAAGTGGATGTTTAAACCAAAAACATCTTAACAAAGCGTGCAAGTATATTCAACTTAATGTTGAACATATTCCTATCCGATCACCTAGAGCATTTGAAATAATTCCACGTTTCTGTGAAAATCTTAAAATACCTTTGAAGATATCAGAAGTTGCCGTCCACCTTTCGAAGAAGGCAAATAAGATGATTGGCATGAGAAGCCGAACACCAGTTTCCATAGCAGCTGTAGCTATTTACATGGCTTCGCAAACAACAACCGACAAGAAAACTCGAAAGCAAATTGCATCGGTAACGGGAGCGAGTGAACAGACAATTAAGAAGATTTATTTATATTTATTTCCTAGTAAACAACAAATTTTTCCCAAGGATTATGTCGCCGAAGTGGAATTACAAAGAAGGCTTCCCAACTAGAATATTAACGTTGCCGTCCGAAGAAGATGGAAAAACATCCATGACATCCTGAACTTTTCTCTTCAGGAAACTTGTAAAATGTACACTTATTTTTTTATTTATATTATTATGATAAATTTACAAAATTCCTGAAAATTAAAATATTTTACTTGTTTATCTGTTTTTAAATAATTGTTCAAGTACCTAGTCGGGACATAAATTCTGTTACCTGTAAAGAACCTTTAGATTTTACAGCTTAAGATTACAGAGGGTGGAAAACAATTACATATTTAGAAAGCCCTTTCTTTTGGCAACTTGTACAGACTATAGTTAAAATTTTTGAGTTCAACCAGCAACATGGATTGGGGTGTGAAAGAAAATCGGATAGCAGTTATTGCGTTACATAAATGTGGTGTATCAAATAGTGAAATTTTAAAATTGCTAAAGCCGTTAAAAATTTCAAAAATGTTTGTAAGTCGTGCTATAAAACGGTTTACCGATACAAATGCAATAGCTGACAGAAAAAGAAGTGGACGTCCTCGTACCATAAGAACTCCACGAGTGATTAAAGCAGTGCGTGAAAGAATACGACGAAATCCTCTGCGAAAACAAAAAATTTTTGCTATGGAGATGCAAATTTCAAAAAAAGCGTGTCTCGCGTATTGAGGCAGGACTTAAAACTTGGGGCTTTTCGTAGAGCAACAGGACAAAGGTTAACAACAGCTTTAAAAAAAATTAGGCACGAGAGATCGAAAACCCTATTAAGGAGGCACGGTAATAATAATTTAAAAAATATTTTGTTTACCGATGAAAAAATTTTTACCGTCGAAGAAAAATTTAATAAGCAAAACGATCGTGTTTATGCTCACAGCTCTAAAGAAGCGACAGAAAAAATTCCGAGGGTTCAAAGAGGCCATTATCCAGCATCTGTGATGGTTTGGTGGGGTGTATCCTACGAAGGGGTTACTCAACTTCACTTTTGTGAAAAAGGCGTTAAAACATCGGCACCAATTTACCAAGAAATGTTAGAAGACGTGGTAAAGCCTCTTAACGACTCTCTCTTTCAAGGAAACCATTGGGTTTTCCAACAGGACTCTGCACCAGCACACAAAGCTAAGACAACCCAAAGGTGGCTAGCAGAAAATTTACCTGCGTTTATTGCAGCAGAACAATGGCTTTCTGGAAGTCCTGATCTGAATCCTTTGGATTATAAATTGTGGTCAGTTCTTGAAAACATGGCTTGTAGTAAGCCTCATAAAAATATCGAGCTTCTGAAGCGGAATTTGGTGAAAGCAGCAGCATCGATACCGTTACAAATCGTCCGTGCCGCAATTGATGATTGGCCACGGCGTTTAAAGGCTTGTGTAAAGGCTAAAGGAGGATATTTTGAGTAAATATATTAAAAATGTATTCTTTATATATTAAGTAATAAAGCAGTATATATCATAATTGAATTTATTATTTTGAAACATTAAAAATTTAATTAATACTGTGTAACAGAACTTATGTCCCGACTAGGTATAAGAGATTTATCCACCAGTTTTTTTGACAATTTACGACCGATTTCTTCACCGTCATGTTCCAGATTGCAGGTAAATTTTGAGGTATGAATATCAATTTCCTATATTGCTACACTATTGAAAAGCAACATTACAACAACATTAAATTAAGAACATTGGCGTAATGTTGATGCTATATTGATTTTGTATAGAAATCAATATTGCATCTATATTGGCTGTAGCTTGGAATATTACGATAATATTGGTACAATATTGTAGCAATATTGATACAATATAGCATCATTGCAATATCTCGGCATTGACAATAAACGCACTAACCGCTATACTATATGATATGTTTTCACCGTCTCTTTTATTATGACTTCTCGATTCTGTTACTAGACATCATATCATATGTTTAAAGGTAAAGATAACAAAAACTGGCTATGTAAACATCGCATAATTATCCCTATTTAATTTTGGTACAAATACTAGTGGTCCAAAAGTAATTGACACTTGGACTATTTTTATTTTTTTTATCATTTCCGCAATTTTCAACAAATTTTCACCATTGTTAGCTGACTTCTAAGTGTCTAATGCCCGTATTAATTAAATACGGCCATAAGTTTAATTGCCATTAAAGTATGGGAAGCGTAGCCTCCCCTGAAATTCTGAACTATTAATTCTGTAACAGTTTGGAACAACGGCCTAAGTCCATTTTTTTCACATTTTGAGATATATTGCCATAAAAAAATGGACTTCTAGCGTCAGTCCAATCAAATTCGGAGACTATCTTACTATCAGGAAAATGTGTGTGTAGCAGTATTTCGGCAGTTTGCGAGAGGGTTTCTGTGTACGACCCATCCTCTCGGTATAAGCTGCCGGGCTGCTGATATGGATCTTTAGCGAGAATCTTGTTTAACCTAGCCGCAGCAGCGGTTGTTTCAACGCCGCCGCAGAAGGTTCTCCATGACTCGCGTTGTTTCTTGCGGATTACTCTCTTGAACTCCGACCTGTGCGCCTTAAACGCTGCCCAGTCGTCGTCCCTCTTAGAGTTCTGCGCTTTATTGTAGAGCTTTCTTGTCGCTTTCCTTAGCTGGTCGAGTTCTTCGCACCACCAGGGTGTTGCTCGAACCCGCAATCCAGCCGTTCTTAGCGGGCATGACAGCTCATATGCGTTTATGAGGGAGTTCTGCAGCTCATTAGCATACATCTCAATCTCCTCAGTGGTTGTTAGTCTTTTTTTGTTGGAAAGTCCCTTCAACATTTCAGATTCCATGGATTTAGACAGGTGATCTAAGAAGACCATCCTGTCCGCATTCCTAGGATTCCTATATTGCTTGGGTTCCATTGTTTTAGCTTTTAATTTAAAGGTAATCCATCTATGATCTGACATTGTCAGTTGGTCGGACACTTGCCAGTCATATAAGTGATTAGAAATGCTTAATGACGTCACGGTAATGTCAATTAGCGAGTTGCGGTGGGGTGACACATAAAAAGTAGGGACACCCCCGCGATTAAGTATTACTAAATTTGTATCGATAAGATAATCTAATAGAGACTTACCTCGGTTGTTGCAATCTCTGCTGCCCCACGCCTGATGGTGGGAATTAGAGTCGCAGCCAATTATGAGGTGTTTCTTTTGTTGCTCGCAATAGTTCACCAGATCCATCATCCTTTGGGAAGGTGGCAGTTCCGGCGAATCGATTGGGAGGTAAATGGACGCCAAAATGACATCCTTTGGGCCATCCCCTAAGTCGCAGCTCGTCCGAACTGCTGTTAAGTCGCAGTCGCTATACTGCGGCAAAAGGTTGGCCTGGATATTGCTAGGTATGTAAATACATGTCCTGCTTTTATTTGTGGAGCTACCTGTAAACATAGTTCCGTTTAGCTTTGTAAAGCCTCGTATAGAGGATTTTACTAACCAGGGCTCTTGTATTAGAGCGATAGTATCCTTGCAGTTGTCAAGGTGGCGGCATAATACTGCCACTGCCTCCCGACAATGCTGCAGGTTGGCTTGCAGGAGATTCCACCCTGCCAAGGGAGCCATTTGGCCTACCTTGTAGAGCTTAGTGTCCCTTTGCATTTACAGCCGCCACTGCCGGGCTTGTGTCCGTCTCCATATGAGTTAGGGTGGCTGTTTTGGTCTTTTCAGATGCAGAGTTTTCCTCAAACTTCTGCATCTTGACTTTGAGGGTGTCAAACTTGTAGTTCAACTTCTCCTCTCTAAATTTCAAGGCGGCACTGTCCACCTGGCCGACACCGAAGACAAGGAGTTTGCCTTTCGGTTCCTCCTTACTCGTGTCGTGGAAGACGCACCACTCTTTCAGTTTGGCCCAGGGGTTCTGAGCGGCAAGGCGGCGTGTGACCACCTCAGTGGGCTCCGGTTCTCCCGGAATCCAAAGAGTGACCTTGATCAGCCTTGGTAGATCGTCCACCTGGACCACATCTAATTTAGCACCTTGCCATGGTGGTGGCAGGTTAGCTATTGTTTTTTGCAGCCATTCCAGCGAGCTCTGGTCACTGCAGGTGATCCGAAGGATCTGCCCGAGTGATAGAACCCGCCAAAAGTGGGTGCTGGCTTTGTCTCATTACCCACTGCTGCTATAAAAGCATCTAGTGCAGTGGTGAGATTACTTTCTATAATAACCACCTGGGACTCATCGAGTTTGCCCAGTGGATTTGATCGGTCTATCACCGCTACTCGGAGATGCTTTTCAGCAGCCTCTTTGTAGGTGACGTTACCCACCCTATTCGAGTTCTTTTGTTGAACAGGATACGTCGACTTTGCCCTCTTCCCCTGATTGCTCGAGGGTGAAGGCAAAGAGTCCTGTGATCGAACTCTCTTCTTAGCAGCTACAGTTTGCAGCTGCTTATTCTTACTTACACCATGTGCAGGTCGCTTGAGCCTGGCCTGTTCATGTGCAGTATTACTCGTCGAGGTGCCTTCGCCTGACTTTGATTCGGCCAGGTGGGCTTTCCTGCGACGTTTTGCCTCCGCTCCACAGATCCTTTTCCTCCCAGTCGTGGGAGGTAGGTCCGTAGCGGGAGGAGGCGCTACCCGCAGTGTATCCTGGGATGCACCTGCTTGTAGCGACGGGGTATCCGTAGACGCACCCGTCTGTGTAGGCGCTGTATCCTGATTGGACGCACCCGCTTGGTTTTTAGCTGATTCATCAGCTGGTTTTTTATTTAATTTCAATTCTGCCATGTAGGGAATTTCATATTCATCTCCCAGAGCTCCCCACCCGCCATGAAGCCCGCAACATTGGGGACGTCGAAATTCAACGCCAGGGCTACTCGGAAGATATAGCCCTCACGAAGGTGAAATGCTTGCACACTCCATCCTCCCTCAAGGACTCGTCCTGCTGAACCTCTGACGGAACAGCGCAGCCGATTGATCAGGGTGGACTAGTGCTGACCGCCCGTTTGAGTGGAAATCCAGGCCAAAGTGGAGTGTTGCCAGACCCAGGGGAACTACTACCGCCCCCGAGCTGACTCAGCCACCAGAATCCTCTCATCCCACAATACAGGTACCTGTATTCGTCTGGTTTCTCCACAGTGGCCGTCATCCCGTTTTCTTGACAAGCCAAAAGCCCGAACACAAAGGTTTTTAAGCCCCGGCCCGAGCTAGCCTGACAAAGCAGACCGAGCACGAGAGAGTTTTAGAGAGACATACAAGGGTATGTCTTATTTATTCTAGCATATTTTATAAGTGATTGTAGGTCAGTTAGCCCTACGACAGTTGGCCCCAACAAGTGGCCCTATCGACAATTAGCCTTCGGAACCTGTATCAAAAAAATGCCCAAATGAACTTCAGAACTAGCCATCTAGCCCATCTACCCAAGCATTATACCCTTCCTCCAAAATCGAAAACTTTGTATTGCTAATGATTTACGTCCTATACGCATACGTCCTCGACGTATTTGAAAAGCAAATATGGCTTCGCCAGTGGATATTGTGTAAATGGGATTCTTGAAGTCCGCGTTGTGTCAAGTACTGTTTAATGAGGTCGAGATTAACTCACTTAGGAGAAGAAAGGGCTAGCAGAAACATCTAAAGGCCACATTACACGAGGCGATTTTTTCATGCGATCGATCGCTGCAATAAGTTGCAGCGATTTTTTGGTTTGCGCAAAATTGCTGCGCATTTTCGCATGTGCGATATTTATTTTTGACAACTAGAAAAAATATTATAAATGCATGACATATTTACTGTAATACCAAACTATTGGTTTAATTCAGTGTATTTCTGTAAATAGAAAATCATTTAGAAACATTTTCCAAACATTTTTAAGTTGATAGTTTGAAATCGCACGAAAAGATCGCATAAAATTAGAACAAGTTCTAATTTAAAAAATCGCACGTGCGCAAAGTTGCAGCAACAAATCGCATGAGCGATTTTGTATTACACGAGGCGCTAAGCGCCTGCAACTTATCGCAGCGATCGATCGCATGAAAAAATCGCCTCGTGTAATATGGCCTTAACATGTAGATTTCTTTTTAATAGAACCTATTAATTAAAAAAATATCAATTAATTAATAATAATTAATATAAAAAATATTAATTATAAAAATGTATCGTAGTTAAATAAAATATTGTTTTCTAACCTAAGCTTGATCGGCGCCGAGTTTGCCGGCGCCGAGTTAGCAGCGCCGAGTCGGTCGGCGCCGAGTTGGCGGTCCCATCTCGTATGTACATATGTACGGACGTCTGTATGTCGCATAACTAAAAATGAGGTAGGTCGTAGAAAGTTGAAATTTTGGATTTGAGACACTTATAGCATAGTTTAAATATTTGTATATTTATAGCATAGTTTAAATATACAAATATTTAAACTATGCTTATAGCATCTAGTTGTGCACCTCCTATTTTTGGTTGCGAAAAAGGCATTCATTCATGACGCGCACAAATAGATTAACGAGATTCTTGTACAATTATTCTAAAAATGACAAGGAAGTCATGTGATGTCTACATCAGAATTTTTCATTTTTACTTTCATCACTTTTCATTTTTTACCGATGATTTTCGTCCATTTTTTCTTTTTCTCTTTCCTGATTGATTGACTTCAATTTCTAGTTTTGATCAAATGCCTCACGCATTTTGCAAAACTCGCAAAACTGATGTGCAATCATCATTCAATTGAAATATATTTTTCATGGCACTAAAAATTCTAAAATCCAATTCACCACAAAAATACAAATTTTTCAAAATTTTCTCAACCAACTTTAAATTTTTAATTTCCAATAAACTAATTTTAAATTGAAAAAATTAAACAGGGGGATACTCCTGTAACAGATGAGTGAGCATGCGTGTGCATGCATGACTGCCACCACACTCCCAATCAGGCAATTTCTTATTATCAACTTGACTTCGTCGTTCCTTTCAATTTCAACTTTAAATCTTAAATTTTACCATTTTAATTATTCCAAAATATTTAATCTAATTTTCATTAAAATTTACTATTTCTTTATTCTCTTTAAAATTATCCAAGTACCTCTTCCTTTAACTATTTAAAATAACCAAACTCTTCGCAAAATTATAAAATTTAATTAAGAAATAAACGAAATAAACTTTTCACATAAAAAAATTACTTTTAATTTCTAAAATAATTTAAAATCAATAAAAAATTACAGATTTATAAAAATCACCTGCTACGCCTACCTGTCCAATAAAATTATTAATTTTAAAATAACTGAAATTGGAAAAATGTAAAAAAAATTTGGAAAGCTGCCCTCGAACAAGTGACGTCTGTAAACGTACAGACATACGACTTGATTTACAAAATCCGACTCCTGCTAATTACCATATCAAATTACATTATGAAATCCATAATCGGTTATATTATTTTAATTAAAAACACATTTTAATTAAGGCAAATAATGCAATGTTATAAGTCACATTCGGTTACGTCGAAATCACAAAACCGCGAACCAAAAATCTGCTGCAAAAGTTCTGCTCTCTCCCACTACTGTGCTTTCTCATTTCCAATCAACTGCTACTGATTTTAAATAAATTTAAAAAAACATGAAAACTTAAACTATAAAAAATTTTATTTGGTCAAGTCTACTGCTTAACTTTTTTAATATTACGAAAATAATTTAATTTGTTTTTAATTTTTTTAATTCGAAATTTAAATTCAAAATATCACCGCCATTTCAAAAAATAGTTACGGATTTTCCCACCAAACAAAAACGCCAGTTCCTGCGACATCTACCAAAGTAAACCCTCATTCATTCCTCAACGTTCGTAGAACATTATTTTTGTTGAATTTTCACGTTTCGTGTCATAACGACTTAAAGTAAGTAAAACTTTTAATTTAAATTACATTTTACTAAACTAAAACTCTTCGTTTAGTAGTTTTAAAAGTAAAAATTGCAAACGATGGTTTTGGTATTTTTGGATTAAAAAATTTTTTTTAAGGTTAGTTTCACGTGTTTCATTTTTGTGTTTTATTTCAGAATGCGTTACGTGGCTGCATACCTTTTGGCTGTTCTTGGAGGCAAAGCCTCGCCAGCTTCTAGCGATATCGAAAAGATTTTAAGTTCGGTAGGAATTGAAGCCGATTCCGAAAAACTTTCAAAAGTTGTCAAGGAACTCAATGGCAAATCCATTGAAGAATTGATCGCACAGGGCCGTGAAAAGTTATGTTCAATGCCTTCTGCTGGTGCTGCCCCAGTCGCTGCCGCCGCAGCTGCTGCTCCAGTGGCCGAAGAAAAGAAGGGTAAGTTTTCATTGCTGCACGTTTTTCTAACCTATGATCAAGTTACCATGATGAATATCTTATATCACCATCTTTCGACTGAAAAATCTTGATGTAGTTTTTTTTACTGAAGTTAATTTTTGATTAATTAATTTGTCTTATTTTGTGGTTCTCGACTAAGTTCATGTTTTTGTTACAGAAGCTAAAAAGGAAGAAAAGAAAGAAGAGTCCGATGAGGGATCTGATGACGATATGGGCTTCGGTCTTTTTGATTAATTTTTTATTATAAGTGAACATAATTTTTTAGAATAAAAATTTAAAATCTTTCCGTTTCTTTTTTTTAATTTTAGGTTTGAAGCAACGTGGGCGATGGTCATTCAAAAGGTGAGCATTTTTATCTCTTCAATTCATTCTTATTATTTTTATCATGATGATTTTAATATTACCATCTTTCGACTGAAATTTTGTGAAGATCAATTTTTATCTGATAAAATTAAAAAAAAAATTTTGAGATTACTATAGAGTTTTTACTAATTGCTGTTTTTTTTGTAGGTTTAACTACTTTCTGGTGACGAAGCCTTCCAAATTTAAAATCTTTCCCTTTCTTTTTTTTTAATTTCAGATTTGAAGCAACTGAGGGCAAATGGTCATTCAAAAGGTGAGCATTTTTCTTTAATTCATTCTTATTATTTTTATCATGATGATTTAAATATTACCATCTTTCGACTGAAATTTTGTGAAGATGAATTTTTATCTGACGATTAAATTCACAAAAATTTTGTTTGAGATTTCTATTAGTTTTACTAATCCCTTTTTTTTTACAGGTTTAACTACTTTTTGGAGACCAGGCCTTCCAGAATGATATTTTATTTGGAAATATTTTATTAGAATTTTCAATAAACTAATTTTTATTACTTTCTTGTTTTTTTTTTGTTGTGGCTACTTTACTTGAAAAATATAAGATTACATGATTTCTGTGAAATAACTTTGGTTCTTCAAACCACTTTGAAAAGTGGAATGACCACTGCTTGGCAAGTCTACAGTGTTACTCATTTTTGACTTCGGGTAATCTCAAAACAAACAAAATTAAGAATTCAATTTTATTACTGATACCTCCATTTAGAATAACTATAATATATTAATTTACTCTCTTTACATAATATAAACACCAACAATAAAAACAAATACAGATTCAAAAATATTCTGAATTGGCTAAATAGTCTACCAACCCAATAAATTTAATATGGAATTTGATTCTGATAATACTGAATCATGTCGTAAGTACGAGTTCTAAAGTTCAAGTAACTGCTTCGTATAACTTGTAAAATGAAGCTGGCAGCTTCTTTATCAGTCGAATTTGGCGAAAACCTTGCTCGTAGCAATTTAATCGTTTGGCCCCTAAAGCAAGGCAAACCTGTATCAAGCATCAGTGACACCAACGAAATGATAGCTTCCTGATAGGGCCTGACTGCTAAATATGCCTGAACACACAGTTCGCAAAACCATCGGAATGGTTCCGCATCCATCACACCTCCCATGATCATCACCATTTCGTTTGTCAATTTAATGTCAGGTTCAAAACCCAAATTTCCACCTGGCGATGACTCAAACATAAAACCAAAATCTGAAATCTCACTTTGATGAATTTAGCAAGCATTAAATTAAAATATTACCAATATGAATGAGATGTCCTTCGGTATCCAACATGATGTTTCCGTTATGGCGATCTTTAATTTGAAGTAAAAACCCGACCACGCTGTAAGCCGCCATGGACATAATGAAGTTTCTCCTCGCACTTTGAAACTCCTTTGAAGTTTCGTCCCCGTACTTTTTAAGAAAATACTCGTACATTCCTATGTCGGTCTGACGACCCAACTGGTCACGGGACTTTGCATTTGGAACGCATTCGATTACACCACACTAAAACAGAAAATAAACTATAAATTTCTTCTTCCATATTAAGCGCTACCTGCATACCCCGGGAGCGGTGGCAACCACACGGTAAGGAAACAGGTACAAATCTAAACCAACTTGTTGGAAAATATTTTTAAAAATGCCAATAACTTGCAATGCTAACATATCTTGACGAACGTCGTCTCCGACTTTAAATATTGCAGCTTGCCATAATTCCGGACCCAACATCGGATTTTCTTTACCCTGTAAAAAATTAAGTAAATACTAAATTTTGTCGTCAATGAAAAACATACCAGTAAAGAAGTTTGATTGTTCGAAACATCCATCGCAATATTTTCTAATTCATTGATACCGCAACGAGCCACCTTAAATCGCGCCAAGTAAGGTGCCTTTGCGGCGCTCTGCATTGGAGTTCCACTTTTGTAATCAATATCCAGCACCATCGCTTCCGGATTACTCGGTAAGTAACAGCCAGCTTGAACCTAGCAAAAAAATTGTAAATTGTACTATGCTTGATTTTTTTTGAATTTTAAGGGTCGATTGCACCAATGCCATTTAATAGATATTAAATTAAATGACCATCAACCGAAGTAGGTTGTGGTGGAAACCTGAGATCGTTAGTTCCAACATCTAGAACTTTTATTACCAATCCAAGTCCTGTATACAAAATTGTTTTGAGATATTTACCCCTTGATGCGCGTCAATTGAAGATATAACGAATAATATTCGAAAACACCTCTCCCCTACATTTTAAACCCTTTAAATGACCTTGGTAAAATCGCAACTAAGTCACCTTAATTTTGGACAAAGCTTCCAAACAAGCCCGTTTACGTTCTGCCCCTTTGGGGTACGGTCTGATTTCTCCGCTAATGTTGGTTATTTTATCAAAAAAGTCGAATTCTCTCTCGTGGAACAGTTTGGCAGGCCCGGATAATGATGACAAAATGTTTTTGCTCAAACCATCGAGCAAATCATAGAGATCAGCTAAAATAATTTTATTAAACATCTTTAACAAGCAAAAAATAGTTCAAAATTTAACTTACGATCTTTGTGCTGCATTTCTTCGTCGATATACATATTGGTTTTCATATTCCATATGACCTGGTGAGCAACAACTTGCGAAATTTTGGCTATATACTTTATATACTCGACCAGGTAACCCATCTGTGAAATGGTAACAAATTAATGTGTGAAGTTAGCAATGCATTTCAAAGTTTTAGAATTTTCCCATTAGAGAGGGTCCATTAGTTTTGTATAAAAAACTTTTTAAATTTTCAACCTCCCCTCCCCCACATAGGATTAGAATATGTGATCCTCCCTCTACTACTTCTAACTCTACTAAATTTATTTAAAAAAATAAATTAAATTAAATATTCTTGAGTTTCTATTTAATTAAAATTTATTTTATTCAATGATAGAAAATTAGGTTTTTCTAAAATGCAAATAACAGTTTAAAATGATATGCTTACCGTATCGTGCCTCAGAGCTTGGACCAACTGTGGTATATAAAATAAGACTGCATCGGGAGGATACGAACGTAATACTTTAACTGCATACTGAGAAGTAATTGGATGTGGCGGAAACTGTCGGCTAAAATACGATAAAGCTTGCACAGGCGACACTCGTGACCAAATAAGCATGTGAACCAACTTTGGATTGTCATTTAGAATATTATCAGTCGTAACAATATATTCCAATGCTTCGGGTATGTGAGAAACAACAACCGGATTCATACTGACTTGATGACGAACCTCGCTTATAATTGCATCATTACTTTTCAGTCTCATTGGCACATACACTGCCAAAGGCGGACTTATATCCCAAGCTAGTCGTGTATAATCTTGCCACTGCTTGTCGGTAATTGTTTTAGCTCTCCATGCTGAAATGTTATCTTCTCCGGGGATTTGTAACTCGGGGCGGGAACTCGGATTGTACCAAATAACTAAAAATTCGATTTCGACTGCCAGAAGTTCTAAAATCAAATTTCTTTTCTTTATGTAACACTTAATAAAATTATCTGCAATTGGAATTCGCTTCGATTTTGAAGATCTTTTACTAAGAGTTGCCGAACTACTGGACAACGGAACAGTATTGATCCAGCCGCTTGTCGGTCGATTGAAATCATTTGGTTTAGCTAATTCGGTGTGGTGAAAAGTCGTTATTGGAGTTGTTCCACCCAAATCTAAATCTATAAGGAAAAATTAGAAATGTGTTGAAAAAAAGCCGATTATATTACCTCCCACGTCGCTCGCCCTCAAGTATTTTTTATCTGTGTGCATTGTTTGCCAAAATCGAACCAGAGTTGTTATATCTTCTCTTAAAGCACACCCTTTTTGCGTTGGGCACGCTATTGGCCTGCAAAAGTAATCTAAACAAGTGCAATAGATTCGTTCACGCAAAACGTTTTTGGCTAAACCTTTAGGCAAGATATCGCCTTGTAATAGCGATAAACCACAATTCAGTAATCTAAAAATAAAAACCTGTTACGAAATGTTTATACATTGCCATTTCGTGCTTCTAGAGTTGCTTAATTGTTAAAAAATACTTACTTAAAACGAACCCCCACTGCTGATACGTCGCGAGTTTGCTGCGATGGATTTGAACCAACAGTCATACCGAGTGATCTATGAATCAAAGTGGCCAACATTTCCACCTTCTCGTAACTACTATATTTTGCAGTCTCGACCATTTCGCTTATAAATTGCACCCAAATTGCGTGAGGTTTAACAAACGGCGGATTAGGTTCCAGTTTGCAATCTAAACAACACAGAAAAATTACTATAGACAAAATTGTTACGTTGTTGAGCTTCGTTACCTTCATAAACCGCTAAAGGACTGACTTCCACCTGAGCAATAGAAAAGAGTCCTAGATGTTTCTGCACTGTACAATTCCAAGCCGAAACCATCTCTTGAAGAAAACGTATTTCAAGGTCGGGTCGAGCCGTTACCAACCATTGCCAACACTCGACCGCAGTCCTCATTGCTTCGGAGGTAAAAAGCTCTACTTGTGACCAAGCGATACAATGCAACAGCTTTCGATTAAAATTTTTATTCGATATTAACATAGCAGTAGCTCTAAAGAGAGCTTCCCTGTGAACCGAATCCTTCCGTTGTTTGCAAGCCTCCCAGACCTTCTTCAATAATTTTTCAGTCAAACTTTCCTTTTCTTCGTCGCCAAACACTTGCAGCATGCCAGCAACCTCCCCACTGTATTTACTCCTTAAATTTATAGTCGAAGCAAACTTAGACGAATCGCTTTTAACACAATGAGGTCGTTTGTCCAGCGTGTTGACACTTAAAGCGGTACTGATCAGATTTAAATTTGCATAATGAAGCACTGACTCGATGCCAAGA
This sequence comes from Cantharis flavilabris, assembly GCA_949152465.1. Classification (NCBI taxonomy): domain Eukaryota; kingdom Metazoa; phylum Arthropoda; class Insecta; order Coleoptera; family Cantharidae; genus Cantharis; species Cantharis flavilabris. Next base: position 9,910,310 of record OX424438.1, read on the forward strand.
GCTAATCCTGTATGGTGAGACATGCCTAACCAGGAAATTTGATTTAAATATTCTTCGATGTGCGACCTCGTCCACTGAGGGGCCCACTTCATGGCTTCCTTCATAATTCCTTCCGAACGAGCGGCAAAATCTTTTACTATGGTCTGACAAAAATAAAAGATAAGTAATGAGCAGTTTACCAAGCAAACTAATGTATTAACCTCTCTGGCTTCCAAAGTGTCCATCAATTGAATCGTGTAGGGTGTAGAAGGAATACGTAATGGGACAGTCTCCTGATTAGGATCCAACTGCAAGGAGTGAGACAAAACTTGAAGGATATCCAGCATGGTCCACAAAACTCTGCCAAAAAGCATTTATTGAAATTTTAACAAAAATTAAGCAAAATCAATTACCTTCTATTCCATAACAAATGAGGAAACTTGTCGACAAATCCAGACAAGAACTTATCGGCAACTCTTCTTATTTGCTTATGACTGTGATTGAAATTAACCAATAAAAATTGTGCATGTTGCTCCAAATCAGCTTCTCGTGCTTCGTTTTTCGATTTATTAGCCATCGCGAGAAGAAATTTTTCAAAAACTCTCTCTCCGACAGATGAAACGCACTGCCACATACCCATTTTGTCCTTTTGCAGTGCGCTATCACTTAAATATTCGATAATTTGTTGTAAACTGGGCTCTCCAGAATGTTCGACTCTAAATTTAAAATATGAAGCAAAAAAATCAAAAACAAAATAATTCTCACCTCAAAGTTTCCACCCAATACACGCTGAGTAAGAATGTGCACTGAGCAAATGAAAATTTATTAACGTAAGTGGAAACATCGGCCGGATGTCGTAATAGATCTAAAATTTGGTTTCGTAATTCTTGCAATTCCGTTAAGGAGACACTTTCATTTCGCACTGCACAAACATACTGAAGTTCGCGCATTTCAGAACGGCTTGACGTTTGAGAAACAAAAGACGGCGATTTCACTGCAATTTCTTTAACACCCTCATACCACTCTTGAGGCCACAACCCTAAAGAAATTAGCAAAATTAGCTAAACTTTAATTTGTGTCTGAGCAATTCCTACCTGAATTGGAAGCCGTAAATCCCATGACGACGCAATATAACCAGAAATCTTTAAATAATTTGTGAAGCCTGGGTTTTGGTTTGCTGATCGGAGGAAGCCGACGTAATAAAACCGCAATTACTGGAATCAAAACGCCCAAGTTGCCTGCAGAGCTGGACGCCTTCAACCCTGGCGATTTCTCACTTGCACGCTTCCCTTCTAAACCCAATTGTACAAACAGTTCTAATAATCGAACTAACAATTCGTGCATTTGCAACTCGCCCTGTATATTGGCGGCTATGTTGGCCAAAGCGTTTACCACTGCCAGCGAAACATGGCTGAAAATAATGACAATAATTATGTCAATTTTTAGGGGTTCATGAAAAAACTTACCGATACTGCTTTTTGTCGTCTGCAGAGTTTCCGTAAACGGCGCTACTACTTTCCACTGTAATCATGGTGAACATCTTCATTACAACTTCGTAAACGTGAGATTCGCACTGGGCAATTATCATGCAACCTAACTGATCCACAATTAAAGTGTCTAATGCTGACGGGACACGACAAAATCGTTGTTGGAAAAATTGCAAAATCGTGTCCGTCGTTTTTGGCGTTCCTTTCATTGAAACGGCCACATGACCTAGCATGATCACGATGTTGGTTGAAATTAAAGTCGATTCACTAAAATGAAGAAATTTTTTATTTTAAATTCGACCAATAACTTTTGCAACAAACCTGTCGCTCTTTTCGGCGGTAAATAACCGATTGGAGACGCTTGCAACCAGGGCGCGCACACAATCTGGATCCAGAGTGTGAGCAGCTTCCAAAGCGTAACAAAGATTTTCAATTGCTGCATCTCGTAATTGCTCAAACGCCGTTTGTACAGATGAGAAGGTTTTATTGTTTTCCGCTCTTAGTGAATTTCCATGAACTAAAAAATTGATAATTCTCACATTTATTCGATGTGAAACGTTAGTCGTAGCTACCTGTCACTTTTAAGCTGTCGTGCGTTCCTTTATCGTTTGCTTGTCTGTGCAATTTAAACAAAATTGGTGAAGGCGTTATCAAAAAATCGCGCAAGCAATAAATGGAAGTAGACGCAATATTAGGAAATTTTGAAGCCAACTTTCCGAGACCTTCTAGACAAACCATAAGTAAGGGCATGTGCGCCAAAACCAATCTGTGACCATGATTGGAATTAATTTTTTCAGTTAAACGTCCGCACAAACTGTCTGCACCTAAAATTGCAAAATTTCAGAAACATTTCTTTGGCAAACACATTGATGGGTTCGTTAAAAAATTATTTAGTAATCAGCGTAATATTTTATCGTGTTAATCGGAAGAAGAAAACAAATTCGGTCAAATGTGAAACTTTTTTTTTAAATAAAACACACATTTACAAATCACGAACGCAAACTTCACCTAATAATATGATTGTTATGCCGTTATGAAGTGCAGAAATATTATATTCTTCATCAACTGAAAAATATAAAACACAACATTACACACTTCAGCATTCTGTAGCCGACAACGAGAAACATTTTCATGTAACTTTGTAATCAATATAAACTTCAATTTTTTATAACAAAAAAATCCTATATTCTTCTTTTCAGGGTGCGATGTACTTTAGAGAAATGTAATTAAAATTTTTGGTATGTGTGTGTGTTTTACTTTATTGCAAAAATTCTGCTTACCCGTTTCATCGCCTATGGCCCACACCAGCAAATCCACACAAGCGGCATTAGCCATTACGTTTAATTTAAATTTATTTACAACAGAAAAGTTGCTCTCTCGTTCTTCCCTTTCGCTAGCGTCATGATTTTTACTCTGCAATTCGGTCTGTCCACTCAAAAACAATCCTAGACAAAAAATGTAAAAATTTTCGGCAAATAACAAAAGAAGACGTTTTTACCTTTCACAAATTCCTGTACGTCTCTTGTAAACGGTACTGGCAATTCCTTTTGTGGCTGTAATAACTCTCGAAGCAGTGTCACCATAACTAAATTCATAGTTTCTGAATACGTCTTGTATGGAAATATTTTAATCTTCCCCGTTGAGTAAATTTCCACCGATTGTTCGTCAAGAAAATTGAGCGTCTCTTTGGTTAAAAGCTTTTTAGCTATTGCTAAAATTGCTTGTAGATGATGTACAGAAAAAAGTAACTTTGACTTTTTGTCGCACGGTTCGGATACCCTTAGGTGAGGAAACTGATTAAAACTTGAACCGAATTTCGAAAAAAAGTAAGTTTTGGAATCGTAACAAGTGGGCAGTTGTTTTGGCAAGGAATTTCGTTTCAAATTTGATTTGTAAGCAACATCGGTGACATCGTAGCCCTGCAAAATTAATGCATTTAGTAAAATTGATTTATACAAATTAGATACGTCGTTTCGAAACAGTACATAGGCTAGACGAGGCACAAACGTTAGTTTTTAAATTCGTAAATTAATTACATACCATGAATGTTTTTATCAAAAATTAAAGTTTAGTTAGTGCAAAACTGTTTCATTTGGCCTAAGACGGTGCACTGAAGAAGTTTCAAAGAGTTTAAAGCTTGCAGTTACTTCTGTTTGCAATCATCATGCATTGTCAATAAATAGTGAAATATTTCTAACGACAGTTTATAGAATTTTCTGCCTCACATTGTAAGGAGTGTCTACAATCCATATACTATAATCTTTAACTGCTATTTTTGTAGTGGTGTTGATAAATTCAAATCTCACAGTGCTGTACATGTTTTTTATGAACGATGCACAAAAGCGATTCAAGTGTTCAGCCTGGCCGCTCGACCGTTTCAGAAAAAATTGATTTTTGTGTATAATTATATATATCTCTTGTTTTCATGTGATTGCTACATTTTCCCATAAAGATGTCACTTTTTTAGAAAAAGGAGAAAACATTTAGGGTGGACTTTCACCCTTTAGAATTACATTTAGGTAAAAATAAGTAAGGATGAATCTTGTAGCCCGTTTCTTTGCAAATAATTTTTTTTTTACTTCGCATTGATGAATTAAATAGGAGATGAGAATTTTCCGTTTCCATAAGCCCTTTAAAATGTAATAAATGCTGCACCTTGCCAAACAAATATGGCAACCATGAAAACAAAAGACAATAAAAATTAAATAACGGTCATTTTCAACTACCAACATGTAAGACAGCTTACACACAAAAAATCTAATTTTTTTAAATGGTCAAGCGACCAGATACGACCACTTCATCCCCAATGTAATTAATATTCAGTAATAAAGGCTCCAATTTATATCTATTTGTGTATCGTTCTAAAGAAAACCGTGTATACAAGATGACCCACTTACAGGGCAATTTTTTCCTAACGCCCTTAAAAGAAAACTGGAAAACTTTTATAAAAGTTTATAAAAGATCTGGAATTATTTACACATGGTATTACAACTGACTGTACCAGGTGTCCGAGTACTCGCCTTATCCAATCCACTATCAGCAAACTATGGTAAGTGTTTCCAAAACTCTCATAAGGTTTACTTATCTGATATTGATGTTTTATACTAAAACCGCTAAAACTATGTATAAACGAAAATATTTTTAAATTGTAGTAAATGTACAATTGGAAAAGGCTAGGGAAAAATTTGTCGTACCTAAGTGGGCCACCGTAACTACTTATATAAATTTGTGATTTTCTACTTCAAAACACCCTGTACAACCTTAATTACATAGTATTAATTAATTTTTCAAGGTCAATAACATAATAATGCAAGTAGTTAAATAATATACTGTTGGTCTCATTGAATGCCATTGTTACCAGAACAAATAACATATGATTTCAAGATTTTACTGATGAACGTTGGTTATAGATGGAACAGTACTTACACGTAGTTATTAATAATTATTATTATTGTGTAACGTTTGAAAAACGTTACAGGCGTGCAATAGCCTTAAAGACGGCAGTGTTATAAAACAGTACAAAAGCAAAAACAATTCATTAACAAACAAAACTTTACCAGCATTGGCCAAGTGGTATTTGGCAGACTCAGCGGTAAAAGCTGAAATATAAAAATAAAATGGGTACGAAAAAATCAAAAATCTACTGCTTCTTCAAAAAGGAATAAACACTTGTTAGATTATTTCTTAAAAATATAACATCAAAGAAAAATTGATTTACGTTACCTGTGTGATTGCTAATATATCGAGAGCTGCTGTCAAATTTCCCGAAAGACTTCTAGGTACAATCGGTCTGAAATTACTGAAGCTTCTTTTGTACACAATAGATTTACCATTTTGTTTGTTTTGATTAACCGTGATAGGCGGCTCTGGTTTGGGAAACAAAAGACAGATTAAAGGCGAATCGGGGCCGGAAAATCTGCCCAACGCTCGCGAAAGTCCAATCAAAACCGGGAGGGTACTCTTACACAAATACAATTTTGTGGAACTCGAACTAATCCCCTGATCTTGTAAACTTTTAATTGCATTCGTCAATGTTGTCAGACACTCAACCTGACAGTTTATAATTTCTTCTCTGGCATCTTCGTACCTCACAGCAATATCACTTAAAAGAGTATGTAAACAAAAACTAAATTTTTCAGCCACCGGGATACCTATTAATAAACATTATGCCAGTTAGTTTAAACTATAAAAATGGAAAAAACTTACGATCGGTCGAATTTATTCTAACTTCGTTGACCCACACAGCTTTAACCAAACCCTTAGCTAACCGTAACAGATATGGTAATATTTTGTCTTCGTGTTGAAGACCGGATTCCAAGAAGTACAATCCCAGTGCAATAACCGCATCTTGTTCCCGACTACCGATTCTAAACACCCCATTTGACCCTTCATAAGGACATAAATTATAAAGGTTGTGCAACTGAAATTAATAAATTAATTAAGCCAGGAAATGATAACAAAATGCGGCTTACCTTATCCCACTGGATGTTTTTAATGGCAGCCAATGATCGGGCTAAATGTTGAACAGTTTTGTGAAAAAATAAACCTTCTTCACTGCCCATTTTGTTAACCCAACTTTTTTAAAAAGATGAACAGCTGACCCAGTTGTCAAAGTACATTACATCATTCGCTACAAAATTTTGCAAAATATTTTTGTTTTTTTGCTTCGGCGAGTACTGTAAGCGGAAACTTTAGTGATTTGTTTATTTTTAAATAATTAACTTGGTAAGTAATTCGATAAAGTATTTAATTAATATTAATCACAGCAATTACATGACATTTATTTTTTGCATTCCGGTTCTATACAGGGTGAGCCAATAGTGTGTACTTCTTGACAAATCTAACGTAGAACCATTGTTTATAAACAATGGTAAAACGAAATAAATAAACTTAAGAATTATGAACAAAACTGTCTGATTTTTGTAAACCAACTATGATTGGTCAATTTCCTTACCAACCTAAACAAAAGAGAATTCAAAGCCCCTTACCTCTTTATAAGTATTGTCACGAAATAATAAAACAAATTAAAAATTTAATCTAAAAAATATAATAATGCATATTTCTGTAACTCAAATATTATATTCAATATCAATCTGAATCAGAATCGACAACAATTTGACGTCGCGTTCTTCTAGAAGTCCTAGTAGATTTACGCACATCGGTAATAGTTTCATTTTCTTTGCTTTCTGGATCGCTATTTTCATCGTCGCTCGATTTACGTGCTACCGTTTTCTGCTTCTTCCTTGGTGGTTTACCACGAGGTTTCTTAAACGTCGATTTTGGCTTAGGTTGCGGTCTAGGTTTATCGAGTGGGTTTCCATCTTGATCCGTCTCGAAAACTGAGTTGATTCTTTCTTCAAACTCTGCTGAAATTTCCTGTCAAAACAAACAATTAACGTCACACTCAGGTTTAAAGAACAAAACGCACCTTAATTTCAGGTTTGACTGACTTATTGCAAGTATTTAGAATTTGTTTGAATATCGCGTAAACGTCATCTTGTAGTAAAAAGTTCTTGTACATCCCAAAACTATCCAACAAACGTCGCAAGCCTTTTTCATTATAATTTATCAACGATAAACAATAAGCAATATTACGACACTTGACATTGTCTTCCGTAAGTCGAAACTTGGAAACAAAACGATCAACTAAGTTTTCCATTTGCTTATTTTTGTCAATCAAGCCAAACAAAAACCTAAAATTATTCAGTTACAATGCTGTAATAACACCATTAAAACAAGACTTACTTCATTATAAATTGCAAATTGTCTTCGTTTAAATTTTGGTCATCGGCTAAGTGCGAAAATATGTCAGGTAAAATGTTGTACAAATTGTTTGCCTTTTGAGATAACTGAGTAAAAAAGTTTTTGCTCATATTTTTCAGGTAATGGTCGTCATCGACTATACACGAAGCCATTTCAGAAATGTGACCTTGTATGCGAATCATGTCGCGTAAAATGAGATTAGCTAACATGAAAAATGTTGAAATTCGGACTTCTTTGCATTTGTCTTTCAATCTAAAATTTATTAAATTATTATTTTTGGAAAATGAATATTTATTTTCCTTTAAGTTTGACCCGGTTTCTCTTACCTGCTGTACAAATGTGGAGTCCAAGGTTCTACAATATTAGGAAATCGTTCCAGCAGATCTGAGCACTGAATTAAAATGTTACATTTGACTTCAGCATAGCCGGTTCTCTCAAGAATTGTAAATATAAGTTGGATGTGAGCGCGACAGCATCGACTCGACACCATCATGAATCTCATCAAGGCGTTAACAATAACACCTTGAACGTATAAATCGTTGTAAATATCCGGTCGCTCTAAAATTCCAACCAACAAACAAGTCAATTGACCCAAACCGCTGGACTCGTTTACGATATTATTTTCTAAAACGTTCAAAATAAATTCGGCATCCGTGTCGTCTGCTTGTGCACCTTCCAAGGTGCTTTCATCGGCTGCCTGCAAGTTTTAAAATAACCCCAATACTCGAAAAGAATATAAAATAATTACTTACAACAGAAGATTCATCCAAAACACTTTGGACAGATTGATTTCTCGTACTTGTGTTCTTCCTCATGCTGTTCGAAGCATTACTAACATTGGTAGGTTTATTTTTCTTAGTTTTTTGGTTCGACTTGCGTTCTTCTCGAATATAATTACGCCGTTTTAATTCCTTATACACACACTCGTCTAAGAAATTCAAAACTTCCACTGCCGCCTTTCCGATTAGGTGTGAATATTGTGCAATGACATAACCTGGCAACTTGTCTTGATTATTCTGCGCTTCTAGGCTTATATTATTTGTAATCTTTTCAATTAGGGAGTCACAAATTTTGTCTGGTCGCGAACAAACTCCATAGATGAACGAAAGGGCGTTGGAAGCCATCATATTGTAGTATTGACTTTTGGTGTACAAATTTTCAATGAGAATGTCTTCCAAATTTTTCCACATGGGGTCGTCGTTTTTTATCTTAAAAGGTGGATTTTGATCTGTTATATCCTGTTTTTCTTGTCCAGCAAGATCTAAAATTTTGCAAGCATATGCAACAAGGAGAGGGTCGTTTTTGCCTCGTTCTCCAAATGCAACGGTGGCGACTAACTTAATATTTTTGGAAATTATCGTCTTGCGACCGGCGCTCGCCATAGTTAGCAATTGTAAAGCGGCACGTGAGTGATCGTCCGAAACGTTAACCTTTTTCGTAAAGTATTGCCACAGCATGTCGATAATGCTGTTGTCTAAGTATCCGTTCGAAACTAACTGTGATATAATTAAGTGTAAATCTTGGATGTTTTCAAACGGAACAATTTCGAGCAGTTTGATTAAACGATCAACTATCGTGGTGGTGTGCTCCCTAAACGATAGCAATGGAATTATAACTAAACCAAAATAACAAAAAACTACTTACTGCATGTTAGATGCGTCGGTTGTTAAGTAGATTCTTTTGAAAGCCTTAATTACGACGTCCTTTCGTTCTTTTTCGTTTCTTTGCATGATTTTCAACATTTCCAAAACTCCACTTAATGCGTTGTTTATGTTAAACTGATAGGCGGAGATAAAAAATTCCACGGCTTCCTGCATGTCGCCAATAGAAGTGGATTCGAGTAAGTCTACCATAGCTACCATAGAATCGTCGATCAGTTTCAAAAAGTTAACTGCAGACCCCAGATATTCCACCATGTTTTCTGACGCTTCCAAATTTTTCAGATCGTTTTCTTCGGGAACTTGTTGGTTATCGTTTGATTCCGAAGAATAAAAGGACGACAGATCGGTGAAAATAGTTTTCATCAGTGCTACAAAAAGCTCGACCTCTTGTTCTTCGGTCAGACTTTTTCTATTGATATAAAATTTCAAGTTATAGCTACAAGTGGCAATAGTGAAATATTAACTTACCTCGTTTCGACCCATTGAGGAAAATGAGAACCTGCACTTTTACAAATTTCAAATGCATCTTCGTACTTTTCCTCAATTATGTAACAACGAACCAACTCTGGCAGATCCTTCTTGGAAATCTGTGATTCACTCGGTATATCTATATCTCCTTCATTCAATTTTTGTTTAACTTTTTCAATGACCTTTTCTTGCTTTGCATTCCATTGTTCTTCAACCTCCTTTAATTTAGCCATACGGCTACTTTCGAATTGCTCCTTCATTTTAGCTAAACGATCCATTTCTTCTTCAAGTTCCTTTTCTAGCACATCCATTTTTAACTGCGAACTGTAGATGTTGTGCGACAAAAAGGTGGTCACACAATTGCAAGCGCATTTTCTGACCGTCGCGGCCTTGTCGCGCAAATGAAAAATCGCCTTCTTCAAAATTTGACTTTGAATCTTTTGCGGAATCGCGTTCTCCTCTTGTAATCTCGACCAGTGTTGGAAAACTTTCGATCTTACATGTGACGAAGTGTCCGAAATGTGTTCCTCCAAGATTTCCAAAAATTCGTCCCGAAATTCACGTTCTTCTTCATTTAAATTGTCTTTAGTGAGAACGTTGACTATGACTTCCACGATAACACCAAGTACGGAATTGCGAAGCGTGTACGACTGAAAAATAAGATATTCGAGATAAAGTAAAAGGTTTAAGCAAAAAAAATTTCATTTCCAAGTTATTTTCATGCAAAAGTAGGAGCTTAATGACTGGACTATTCAAATATTGCTATATGAAGGAAGTTCACTTACATCATGAGCCAAGTACCGATTCAGGTACATAACTTCTGGTATCATCAAGTCGGGCATGAGACTGGCCATTTCGAGTAAAACACCTGAACAATTTCGAGTTCCTTGCACATCTTGAAAATTCTCGTCGGTTTGCCATTCGGTTATTTCGCGAACAAAATCCCGCACCAAGCTTTTACAGTTGAAATTTTCAACCAATAATTTGATTCCTTCGGAGACGCAAGACACGATATGTTGACACATTTTAATAATCTGACCGATACGAACCACAAACGTCATGCCGTGATTATATTTTTTAATCAAAGTTCCCAACATGTTAAACAACTCGTTCAGGGTTTCCTTTTCACCTTTAATGGAAGAAATTTCCAGCAGTCTGTAACAAGCTTCGGCGACCAAACTGAAAAATGTGTAACATTATAGTTTTTGGAATAGGTTTATGTCCTATATAAATTAATACTTGACAAAGGTTTCTTCTACCACTGGGGGATCCCAAAACAAATTGATGTCGTGTTGAATGATATTATTCAGAATGACCAACATCCCTTTCTTGTCACACTCTTCGCATTCGTCATTTTTGTTTGCTCCTTTACCTTTGCGACCCTAAAATTAACAACAAATTTTGTTTGAAATCTTTCGGTTTATGTGCAATTACACACCTTCTGAGTTAAGGTTAATGAATTCTTCTTCAGTTCTAACTTTTGTTCAATCATGGTTGTAATGTTGATATATACATACAAAAGCATCTTAATGATATTCATGCTTTTTATGTTCAATTCTTCATTTAAATTATTGGGATCTTCCAACAAAAATGTCACGTATTTATTTAGCTCGTGAGCAGCTAAAAGAGATCGAATTTAATAAATTTTAAAAGCAAGTGAAGCAAAATTTTTACCTTTATGTAAAGTTTCGTAAGCACTCATCATGTGATTCATTTGTATCGTGTCCGCATGATGTAGCACCGAATAGTAAGTGTCAAAGTTTTCCAAAATATATTCCGCACCTTCATTCTTCAGATCTACTTCGGCATCTGGCAATTTGAACGATTAGTATTACGCCAAAAATTATGAAAAACCAACTTACTTTTGAGTTTTACGTGGATTTCTTTTATACTGACCACATTACGTACGTAATATTGTTGATCGCATTCGCTCAACAATTCCCTTTTATTTTGTGGTATTATAAAATTAATGTGGGCCATTTTCACGATTTTATCTATAAAAATTCAATATTTTAAAAATAATATACACAAACACAAACCCTCAAGCTCAAATTTTGACAGTTTGAGTTTAAAATAAATGCTGCGCTGTGATTGGTGCTTATGTATGGTTGCGTCCAACATACGAATCAATTTATATAAATCGATTAATATAAATAATAAAACGAGTGGATCACGACTCCTTTATGAACATAATTATTATAAATTAGTCAATTTTAATATTATATCTTTACAATCTTTTTTATCTCTATTAAATAAGAAAATCAATCTTGCACTGGAAGACTCGAACGCTGCCTTGAGCAACAGTTTCGGTTTGACGTTAGCATCAGTTAGCATAACCTACAAATTTAATTTAAAATATAAATCGCAAATTCGTATTTACAATTAAATTCTTATCTTATCGTCACCTACTTCATGATAACAAGGAATAAATTATTTTAGTTTTTCCACATATTGAAAGTAAAATTAAAATTTTTGTGAAATTTAAACATTTTTTTAAATTGGCTTATATTTTTTTCAGTAAATTTACTTACACGATGAGCGATTCAGTACCTTCACCTCCAATTTCTACCGAAGAGGCCTTAAAATTATGCAAGGAGCCGGAGCCAGTCACAAAGGTGGATTCAATAATTTTTAGGAATACATTTTTTATAACGAAATTATCTGTTAGGATTTTATATTTCAACAAACCATGTATCGCATTAAGGATCCCAAAAAGAGCCTTCCTTTCTACACCGGAGTACTGGGAATGCGTTTGCTTCACAAAGCCGACTTTCCGAACATGAAATTTTCTCTGTATTTCTTAGGATACGAACAACCTGAAAATATACAAGGAGAATTAGGCGATAAGAAACGCAAAGAATGGACAATGACTCAAAAAGCGACTTTAGAATTGACCCAGTAATTGTTTTTGTAATTTTTTAAAATTTTTATTAAGTTGGATTTGTTTGCAGTAATTGGGGAACCGAAAACGATCTAGAATTCAAGTACCATGTTGGAAATTCTGAACCAAGAGGCTTTGGTCATATTGGGCTTATGGTTCCCGATGTTGACAAGGCGTGTGAACGATTTGAGAGTCTGGGAGTCAATTTTATCAAACGGCCTCAGGATGGCGTGATGAAAACGATCGCTTTTATTACTGATCCAGATGGCTACTGGATTGAAATACTTAACAACAAATCTTAAAATTGTTTTGTAAAATATTTTCAAATAAATTTTTCACAAAACTCTTTTTTTAAGAGAGGGAGAACCATTGCGGATGAAATTTATCTAAATAAGCGGTAACTATATTTTATGTTAAAAGAATTAACAAATTTTATTGAAACTATGTTATTCCCTGTTTTATTAAATATAATAGTTCATTTTAGGATTTTAGCAGTTTGAACTTTCTAAAAAAAACTAATAAATAAAAAATAAAATTTATTCTTTTTTATATGATCAGATTTCGTTTTTATATAAATTTGTAATTATTGAAATTATTGAATTATTGAAAAATTGTACACTTGAAATTTGTCTGCATAATAATTTTATTTCTGTTATTTATTAGTATTTAATTTATTTTTATTTTTTTTAATTTTTATCATCTCTATAGATTCCAGTAAATTACTGCTATCAGTAATAAAACTTTATTTACATAATTTTATGTTTCTTCTTCTTCAAGAAGAGGAGAGATAGAAGGATGTAAATAAATTAAATAATTAACGAAAATAAATTAATATTAGATTACAGTGAATAATGAAAAATTTAATAATAACCTTATTCAAATTTTAAAGACCCTTTTGCCACTTTTACGTTTTTCCAGAAAATTCATATTTTTCAGAAAAAAAGCGGTTGAAATTTTAAGACACTCCCTCCTATTATGCGGGATCTCCTCCGTTTGGGAACTGGACGGCTGTTCTAAAAATAGTGTATTTAAATTTCACTACAGAGTTTTTGCTAAGATATTATTCATAAAATATGCAGTCTAAACAACTTGTTCTATAAATATTGTAATCTTGTTTCTTTTGTAACTTCCTTCTTAGTTATCCAACCCATTCCCTACTTATTCTCAAATATTCTTTTGATCATGTTTTGACTAAAACTATTTTAATTTTAAAAAAACAATTTTTTAAAATCTTTGTCAAGTATAAAAAATATAACGGTAAAAAGAATATTTGAATTTCAAGAAATTCAAAAATTTTTAAAACCTTTTTAGTTGATCTTTAGAAACTACAGTGAATTATAGTTGAGATATTGATCATAAAAATCTACAAAGTAGATTGAAATTCTAAATAAACAAAATCGTAGCAAGACATCGGCAGACAGGACCGTTTCAGGAATCAATGACGAATGAAATAATAGCAAGAAAAACTCAATTAAATTCAAAAAAAGTATACTTATCACTTATCACATACTTTATCAAGTATACTTCCATTTTCTGGTTCAGGTCCAGATTTAGCTAGTCTAGCTTCTCTTGCTATCAATTACCAGTTTAGGCCATAGTAAAGAAATTATAAATGTAAATTCAATAATAAATTCTTTGACGTGGACTTAGATCATGTAATATATATGATCTAAGGACGTGGAGAATTTTATTTCTCGAAAATACGTCGGGTTATATTATATTACGTTGATATCTATTTTAACAAGCGAACATGACAATTATTTTTTAATTCATTCAATTTTTTTTTATATTTCTACGCTTTTCATGCCATGTTTTTCTTTTTTGGTATACTTTCAACTAGTTTTTGGAAACATTAAATAGTATACATGCAACCTAAAATTTTAAATAATAATTTTATAGATACTTTGCAAGTTTGCTTTTATTTTTATGAAAAATACACTGAAATGGGTTTTTACTTAATCATGGAAATTATTAGGTGCCGAGGCACGGCCCTGATATGAATAACCGAGTAGCTATTATTCTTTTACTGCAATTAAAACAGGACGATAATAAAGTCCTTAAATAAATGCAATTTGGTAAACAGAAAGTAGTTACGTAATTAACCTGATTGATTTATTATAAAAACGCTAGATCGATTTTTCCATATTGACAGTAATTGATGTTTTTATTAACTTACAATTTTTCAGTGTACTTATAGTAGGTAAAATTTTCATTTTCTATGTATCTACCTATATTAATTTCTATCTAACTTATAGTCTTCCACATCGAAACTAAATAGTTCCAATGGCCGATTCAGTGCTTTTGCACTTTCGAACGAAGCAGCCTTAAAATTGTGCAAGGAGCCTGAGCTGATCACGAAGGTAGTAAAATTAAATTATTTTCTTTACATTTCTTATAACGAAATTATTTAATAGGATTTTATGTTTCAACAAACCATGTACCGCATTAAAGATCAAAAAAAGTCTTCCTTTCTACACCGAAGTACTGGGAATGCGTTTGGTTCACAAAGTCGACTTTCCGAACATGAAATTTTCTCTGTATTTCTTAGGATATGAAAACCCTGAACATTTCCAAGGAGAATTGAGTGATATGAAACGTAAACCATGGACAATGTCGCGAAAAGCAATTTTAGAATTGACTCAGTATGAGATTGTTTTTATTTTTTTTGAGTTTTTATAAATTTATATTTTTTACAGTAATTGGGGGACCGAGAACGATCCAAATTTTAAGTATCATAATGGAAATTTGGATCCCAGAGGTTATGGACACATTGGAATTATGGTTCCTGATGTTAAGAAAGCGTGTGATCGTTTTGAACGTTTGGGGGTCAAATTTATCAAACGTCTCCAAGATAGTGTGATGAAAACCATAGCTCATATTACGGACCCAGATGGTTATTGGATTGAAATATTCAACAACGAATGTTAAAATTGTTGTAAAAAGTATATAAAAATGCATACAAAGATTACCTGAAGGGGAATCATTGCAATATATAGATGAGGTATAGTACGATGATGCCTTAATTTTTTTTTTAGCCTTAATTTATCTTAAAGTGAGGTACAAATTTCGCAAGATCTGCTTGCCATATGTCGTCATATCCTTTAATTATTACAGCTCTACGTGGAAAATTTTTTCCAAAAAAATGATCTAAAATCGTTTGTTCACTCTGCACTTTCAAGTCATCGATATACTTATTTGTAGTCGCATCAGACTCATCCACTGCATCACCTACGCATGTTAACCCCTTATTTCTAATTCCTAATTTTTATCTTTGGTATATAGAAATCCTACCCCTGGGTCATCTTTTCTACCTCCCTTATTACTATAATCTGTAGAACGGCCAAATATGTCTAAAGTCATTTTATAAATGAATAAGAAACAACTGTTAGTATATTATATTTAAAACATATTATTACAAAGTCATATTATTACAGAATCAATAATTCTCCAATGACCCCCAAGCTATTGTATCGTACGAATATGATAGTAATCTTCTTGATACTTTGTGCTATTCTTATCAATCGGTTTCAAAATACTTTCCGTATCTTGGTTATTAAAATTTTGAAATTTGACGACTTCATCTTTCTGAGGCATGGTGACCCTACATTTATTTAGTTCACCACAATCAATTTCATAGCTATGTAATTTTTCTTCCAAGTAAAAGTAATCTAGGCACCTATCGCAGATATAAATTTTACCTTTATGACCTGACGTTTGCCTTAATATCAATTGACTTAGATTTTTTATCCAGCAATAATGATAGATTATGGGGCCATCTTCATTTTCATTATACGTGGACTGAATAAGCAACAAATTCACATGACGCTGCTGTTTATTTTTTGTAATTTGAGTAGGATACACTCGGGATATCTTCATTGTTTCTACTGTCGGTTCCAATACATAGACATTTATGGACAAGTTATTAAGTTTTTCAAATTTCCCAATTTGATTTAAAGTCATGGGAAACTTGATACCATCGAAATTTAAAACTTTTGCGTAAAGAGGATATGATGAAGTTCTTTGGGGGTGATCATTAGATCCTACTGGATGTAAAGCTGACGTGATCGTCCAACCAAAACATGCTACATCAGTATTTTGAACATTGATACATGCCTTCTTATTTTTAATATCATCCGGTAGCTCGACATACGAAGAGTGGCGCAACGGTTCATATTTATAAATGTTAACTGCTAAATTTATCACAGCTTCCAAAGTCCAACCGGAAGCTTGATCTTGGAACTCGTCCATTTGAGCCAAAATTTGGTTTTCGATATTTTCATCCTGCCACCAATTTTTCAACTCCATTTGTCTATTAATTATAGAATTAAGTGTAATGAAATGTTTGAAATCCACTTCATTACTTCCAAATTTCCTATACTTGCATCCAAAATCCAGATTAACCTTGAGACAGTGATTAGTTTTTAAAGCCTTTTTAAGCCTCATAGTGACAAGAAATTGAGAATCTTTCAAAAATTTCCTAGGGTCCTTATGTTGAAGATTGACCCCAACACCCATCCTTAAATGGCTGTTAAAACTAGAAACTTCTTGCCATTTCACTCGACTACTCCTTCGATTCCTAGTGGGACCACCACAACCCTGATGATTCAAAGCCTTCATCGTGACTTTATATCCTGAAATCGATAAACAATTAATAACATATTATTATAATAAAAAATCATCATTTACCTTTAATCTTTCCAATGGCCGATTCCAAGAGTCGTTTACCACCAACACTTAACCTACCCTCCTTAAGGGATCCGGTTAGTAATTTTATATTGGTGGAGCATTGATTAATCCACTTTATTAATTTTACAGGATTATTAACCGAATTAATCATAGCACTTCTAACAGATTCTTCCATTGCATGCACCATTTTATGTAAAGATGCCATCTCGATGAAATTTTTAACATTTACACAACAAAAATTTTGCAAAAACTAAATTAAATTTGTTTGCACTTCTGTTTATATATTATGTGCAGAACCGATAAGGACTAGCGGACTTATTAAATTAGACCGATAACATGTCCGCCAGCGAACCTTATAATTAGACTGGAAAGCTGCATCCGGGCTATGCTAATAAAGCCTAACAAACTTTTTAATTAGACTGCTAACATCCTTAGTGATAAAGTAAATATGCCACCTGTTAATGTCGATGAAAAAAAATGAAATAATATTTTCATAATTATGCATCACCTGTGAAATGTCTGAATGCAATCACAGAACCAAGGCTTAGGATTATGCAATTATTTCCAAATGGTTTTTGCTTGAAACATTTGAAAAATTTAATATAATATTATTTATTTATCTACCTACACTAAAAATTTTGTTGTTTTTATAATGTCACGCCCCCTGCTAATCACATCTTTTCTTCAAAAAAACAGTTTTGTGCAAAATTTATTAGAATATATATTATTAATCACAGAACAATTTTAACATGTGTTGTTGAATATTTCAATCCAGTAACCATCTGGATCAGTAATAAAAGCGATAGTTTTCATCGCACCATCCTGTGGGCGTTTGATAAAATTGACTCCCATACTTTCAAATCGTTCGCACGCTTTGTCAACATCGGGCACCATGATTCCAATGTGACCGAAGCCTCTTGGTTCGGAATTTCCAACATGGTACTTAAATTCTGAATCGTTCTCGGTCCCCCAGTTGCTACAAAATAATAATCAAAATAAATGGATAATTCAAAAAATACCCAGGGAACTTACTGAGTCAATTCCAAAGTCGCTTTTCGGGACATTGCCCATTCTTTGCGTGATTTATCGCTCAAGTCTCCTTGGAAATTTTCGGGGTTTTCATATCCTAAGAAATACAGAGAAAATTTCATGTTTGGTAAGTCGAATTTGTAGAGCAAATGCATTCCCAGCACGCCGGTGTAGAAAGGAAGGCTTTTTTTGGGATCTTTAATGCGGTACATGGTTTGTTGAAATATAAAATCCTACCAAATAATTTAGTTACAAAAAATTTAAATAAAAAAATAATTATTTGTACAACCTTTGTGACTGATTCGGGCTCCTTGCATAATTTTAAGGCTTCTTCATTAGAAATTGGTGGTGTAGGTACTGAATCTCCCATTGTATAGCTTCTATGTGTAAGACAACGTAAATTGACTGGAAAATAAATAAAAATTACAAAAATGTTTCAATTTCACCGTCAATTTTTGGAGGAACTAAAGCGGTTCATTTGCGAAGTAAGCAACGATAAGATAAGGTTTTGCGGTATACTTTTTACCAAAAACTAAAATAATCTACCCTAAGTTGAGGGGAAGTTAGATAAAAACGCGTTCTGTCTACAAATTAGTTACTCATCGGGGAAAGTTAAATTTTATCCGTGGGTATTTCCCTTACCTCATCTACAGATTGCAAATATTACGATACCAGCGGCTGCTCGTAGTTTAGCATAAAGGGGGCAACAATTTTTTTTCTTTTGAAGATAAGTACTGATTATAGCAGATGTTACATTTCAGAGAACAAACCTTTCACCCTTTCGGAACAAAATAATACAGCAATAATATCATGCAGGTAATTGGAGAGGATTTCGCGCTCGGAAATTGAATATTTAATTTAATGTTAAAGTGAGTGGGTCTCCAACCGATCATCCAGAATTTTTTTTTCATGAGGTGGAAAGTGAACTACATCTTTAAAATTCAGCACAATTTTTTTTTAATTTAAAAATTACCTTCGGCCACGGAAGGAATCGCTGAAAAAATCTGGTTTACAATTGAAGGGAAATAATACCAGAAAATCAAGGGAATCCTAAGGGAAAACTTTTTAAGAATCTCCTAAAAGGAAAGCTAGTGTACAAGAATTGGCTTTGTGATTCCCCCCTTTCCTTCGGTCTAACTTAACAATGACCACGAGTCACCTTCAGCTTTAACCTTGGCACCGCCACCAGGGGCGGCTTGTCAGAGAAGCAAGGGAGGCCCAGCCTCCTCTGAAATTCTAAACTATTAAAATTTTCAAAAAAGTGAAAGTATCCTATATAATTATTATTTAATTTTAATTCAAAAAAAGTTTAAATCATTAGAATTTTTTGGAATTCCTTGAATTAACCCTTAGATTAACCTTCCTAAATGAAAAACCTCGAGCTGCTACTGACCACCGTAGTCCAATCTGACGAGCCGCCAGTGGTATCAAACAATCTGCATGAATTAGGTCAAACTGAAGAATTCTGCACTTTAGAAATATTCAAGGTGAATTATCATAAATCTATATAATATAACTTACAATGTTTATATGGTAAATAATAATGTAAAAGTTTAACACTTCTCTGACACACCAGCTTCAAGTTTGAATTGATCAGCATATTTATATTCATTGGTGGTTAAATTTATAGATTTCAATACACGGAAAGAAACCGCATAGATTCGAACATACGATACCAGGCAAAGTTTATGGAGAGGGCAAATGAGACGGGGACCGGGGGGTAAACAGATATATTTTGATAAGAATTTGGGTAAATTTTTCAAATTTTAACAAAACTTACTAGATTTGGCTAGAAAATTCAATATAAAAAATAAATATTAAAATTATTTTTGGTGGAATTATCAGAATGGTGTAAAGATTGTAATCGCAATGGAATTTTTGAATTATTGCGCGAGCAAATGCTTCGCCCTGACTGGTAGGATCTCTTCTCTAGCCAGTTGTACGCATGACACAAGTTCACGCAATTAAAATTAAAATTCGTCGAACATGTTTCCCGAAGGTAAAACCACATTAGGATGACTAATTTTCTTGGAAAAATTTGTTTAATTAAGAAATAAAGAAATATTTTAATAAACCGATTGGATTTTAATGGCATTTCAGTTTTAATAATTAAATAATAATAAATATAGGAACCTACTATTATTTTTTATTATAATAAAAAAATAACCGAAATAAAATATTGTAAGCAAAATTACTCACCTGTTTTTGAATTTAAGAGCAATAATTATTTTATTGTGGTGAACCGGAATAAAACTTCTATTTGATATACAATTTATTTACACAAATCAACAAATTTTTCAGTAATAAATAAATTAAAATGCTTCAGTTGCGTTCTACGTAGTGAGCGATACAAACCGATCAATTTCGTTCAACGAGTTGAAGCGATTGTCGCGGTAATTTCTAGGAATTACGCGGGAAAAAGCGGGGACAATTTTTTAAATATTTGAAATTTACATAACCTAACATTGGTCAATTGTTAATCCATATTATGGATAATATTTCTTAATCTGGCTTCATTTGAAATTTTTCTGTTCCTATTCTATATTTTAATTTATATTTTTCAAATTAAACATAGAAGGAAAACTGCCGTGTAAAAATTGAAAAACATTTTTCAGCTTCGCCACACCGCCTGCCTGAGCATCGGCAATTCGAGGCACCCTGGGCTTGTGCACTCCTGCCCTTACGGAAGAGACGAAACTGATTATCCTACGGTTACGGCACTGATCCAAGTGACATCAGAATTTCTAATAGATAAAAAAACAAGTCTACCATTGACGCGCACAAATGAATTAACGAGATTTCCGCTACCATCATCTATGATTTTCGAATTGGAGTGAACTTTCGAAATATTAAGATACTCAGTCCTGTGGAACTATTAGGTTAAATGTTATCTATTATTAAATATTTTTCGTTAATTTATTCATGCGCGTCAAAATATTTTTAAAGTTTAATGGCTGCTCTGGCGTAACTACAGTAAAAGAGCTTCTTGTTAAAAAAAGTTTATTTTCTTTTCTTGGCTGTGCCAGGATCATAACGCATCTCTTTCATTTTCCTCGTTCAACTTTTTGAATAGGCAGCTTGGTACCCAGGAGGAAATCAGTTGTACAAATGAAGAAAAATTCTAGGAAATCGCAGGCGCAATCCTACAATATCCAAGGGAATCTTAGGAATACTAAATACTATTATATTAGATGAGCTATTTTTTACTTTTTCAAGTTGAAATTTTAAGCCAATTCAAGAAGAATTGATTTCGAGAAAATCTCTCAAGAATTTCATAAAATAAAATCTAGTGTACAAAAATTTACCTTGTAATTTGCTTGTACCTACTTTCAGGCGCGGACTGGTCAAGGGTGCTAGAGCATCCCCCCCCCCCCCCCAATCCCATCAAATTAAAAATAATTAAAAACCTATTACGATCATCGATAAGCAACGAATCGCTAATTATTATGATATCCACAGAATCGGATTATGACGGGTGACGTCATAATAGATCAACTCGGCTAAAATTCAAAACAGCTCGAAAAAAGGCTGTTTATCTGGGCTAGGAATAAGTGTTTTCAAATTTGTCATTGCAGCGGGTTCTTACAAATATTAGTACCCCGGAAAAAATTCTGCCAGTCCGCGCCTGCCTACCTTATTCGTTCCTATGAGGGTGGAATCGGTGAGGAAATCTGTTGTGCAAGTGAAGAGAAATCTCAGGAAATTCAAGAAAATCTGATGAAATCTATGGAAATTTAAGGAAATCTTAGAAAATGTTATCAAATCCAAAAACAATTAGGATCTCAGGAAATTCAAGTAAATATAAAGAAATTCGATATATGTAAAAACTAATAAGAAATCAAACAAATTTTACGAAGAATCCAAGAAAATCTTAGGAAATTCAACGAAGTTTTAGAAAATTTGAAATTCTAAGAAAAGTAGAAAATTCTATGAAATTTAAAGAAATATCAGGCAATATCAGAAAATCTTACAAAATCCAAAAACTGTTAGAAAATACCACAAAATTTTAAATGAAATGAAATATTAGAAAATTGGAAATTTAGAAAAACTTAAAAATAAAATCCAAGGAAATATTAAGAAAATATTAAGAAATTCGAGAAAATGCAAAAATTCTAGGAAATGTTACGAGGAATCCAAGAATATATTAGGAAATTGGAAATCTAGGAAACTCAACAAAATTTTAGGAAATAATACAACGAAGTTTTACAAAATGGAAATTTTAAGAAAAGTAGAAAATTCTATGAAATTTAAGGAAATATCAGGCAATACAAGAAAATCTTACAAAATCCAAAGAAATGTAGGAAATTCTAGGAAATATTACAGAAAATCCAAGTAAATCTTAGGAAATCTGAAGAAATGTAGTGAGTTTCTAAGAAAACTCTATGAAATTTAAGGAAATATCAGGCAATACAAGATAATCTTACAAAATCCAAAATATGTTAGAAAATTTGTAATTCAAAGGAAATATTAGGAAATTGGAAATTTAAAGAAATATATTAAATCTTAGAAAATATGTATTACAAAAAATCCAAGAAAATCGTAGGAAATTGGAATTCTGAAGAAATGTATCTAGTAAGTTCTATGAAATCTAAGGAAACCTTAGGAAATTCCGGAAATTCAAGATGTTAGAAATTACAACAAAATTTTAGAAAATTGGAAAACCAAGAAAATCTTAGAAAATCCAAAAAATGTGTGGAAATACAATGGAGTTTTAGAAAATTGAAAATTCGAGAAAAAGTAGAAAATTCTATGAAATTCAAGAAAATATCAGGAAGTTGGAAATTCAAAGATATGTAGGAAATTCTAGAAATTCTTAAGAAATATTACAAAAAAATCAGAAATTGGTAATTTGAAGAAATGTAGAAAAAGTTCTATGAAATCTAAAGAAAGCTTAGGAAATCCAAGATGTTAAAAATTACAACAAAATTTTAAAAAATTGGAATTGAAAATTCGAGAAAATGTAAAAAACCTTAAGAAATATTACGAAATCTTAGGAAATTCAAGAAAATTTTAGGTATACCTAGGTACCAGTTACCAACATAATCTTTTTTTTTTTAGAAGAAAATCTAGAAGTCAATCCAAGAGAAAAAGAAAAAATAATAGAAATCTAGTGTACAAAACTTTCCTTTGCGACTCGCCCGTTATATATTCGTAAATATTCCACTTGCCAGACTCGCAGTCCCCTCTCAGACGCACACATAATCTATCAATTTTATTACCAGTATACAGTACAATTCAAGAACCTAGTAACTCGAATTAATAAAAATGTGATGTTCTTTTGTAAGATTAGCAACATTTCAGGTATATACATAACTATGGTGGATTGATCGAGTTTGTAAATACTCAAGAAACCTAGATACTTCTCTGTAAAAATCAATATCCAAGCAATTTTTAGTAACTTCAGTTAGCCAGATGAAGTAATAAATTAATAGTATGTACTTACCAATAGATTAACGAAATGCAGGGCTTTTAAACAAAAACAGGCCTTCTGAGGGGTAAGACCGAAAAAAGTAATAAAATAGACAATTTCAGAATTATTCTAGTCTGAAATGATGCGCATTAATCGATTAACGAGATGCAGGCTTTAAACCCGTTTTAATTTGCTATAAAGCTCCTTAACGGAGCACAAAGGTTATCTTGCACTTGCGTTTTAGGTACCTACGATTGCAAAATATTTCTAAAAAAATATATGGGAGATTCCATGTCAACTGGTCCACAAGTGAATGGGGTGGTTCTCAGATCGCTACCAAAAGTATTGCATCATCTTTGGGACCACAAAATACACCAAGTCCTAAATTTTCAGCCGCTAATTTTGCTCCACTTCATATTTACAGCCAATTTTGTGTTTTTTTCAAATTTTCCGCGAGCTGTGACAAATTTCGTTTTATAGGGTACCAGAGCCGGATTTTGTTTCGAGGAAATTTGTAAAAACACTATATCGACGTAAAATTTTCCGAGGAATCCATTCCCGCCATCAGAATTGCGATCAGACGCTCCCCCGAGATGAAAATCGCGAAAAACTAGTTTTTCGTAAAAGGGGAAATAACTGAGAGGTTTATTTTTTCTAAAATTTCTGCGACCCTGCAAAATGTTCCTTTTTTTGTGCACTTTAAGATGAATATAAATTTTCCATGTATATTTACGTTTGGAGCCAAAAAATCGTCAAAATTCGTCTTTTTTTCGGAAAAAACAATTTTTTTCCCCGTGCGACGCTTTGATAGGGTACTAACCTGGTCACATTTACACTATTCTCCTTTTACGTACAAAAAGCAATGCTCTTGGATCTTCAATGATCGAAACGAAACATCAGGTCGGTCTCTTGCCAATCTGTGTGCTCAGATGAAATCGCATTGGTTCGGAGTAATTTTGAAAAGCAAGCAAAAACGATTCCTGGCACGAGAAGTTTCCACCAGTTTTGTGCACATGATAAATATATAATAAAATGTAAACATACTAGTATAGATAAAAATTGGGCATTGCTCTTTGATTTGAGAGGTAAGGTGATGAAACTTTGGAAACCATATTTACATGTGGCTTTTGTATTCAATGACAAATGGCATTTAGGTTATATAACCCAAATTAACGAAGAAGAGCTTGTAGCAGAAATATCCGTCCTCAGCTTGAATTCTAGTGCCAAAGTTTACTCTTTTCCGGAATTACCCATCTGGCTGACTATAGCTTTCCCACACGTTATTTGTGAGGTAAAGCTCGCTGAAAAACGCAATTCACCAAACACCTTCACTCCAAGTAAAGCTTAGAAACAAAAGATTGAAGCAAATTTCAGCAAATGCAGTGTTACCGATTCATGAAAATATATTGTATCATTAAATGAATTAACAAATTGAATTAATATCTTGGAAATTCATCTCTCTTATACTGGTTTCTCTCTTATATCCCAAATAATCAGGAAGGAATCCTCGCTTTTGGAAAAATTATACTGTTCGATTTGCGACCCTCTACAGATTTTGTATAATATTTTTCTAGAGACCGAGCTGTATCGGCCGAATAGAACGCGCGGGCAGTTTTTTCCGGCAATGATTTGTTTCTTGAGGAGGAAAATACAGCTCCAATACTCTGTAATGATCTTGAAAGATCTTGCTATCCTAGTGATAGGGAAGTACGGGGACAAAACATGTCAAGGTGACTAGTTGAGTACCCTGTCAAAGCGTAGAATGGGGAAAAAAATTTTTTTACGAAAAAAAAAACGAATTTTTACGATTTTTTGGCTCCAAACGTAAATATACATGGAAAATTTGTATTCATCTTAAAGTGCACAAAAAAAGGAACATTTTGCCGGGTCGCAGAAATTTTAGAAAAAATAAACCTCTCAGTTATTTCCCTTTTACGAAAAACCAGTTTTTCGTGATTTTCATTTCGGGGGAGCGTCTGATCGCAATTCTGATGGCGGGAATGGATTCCTCGGAAAATTTTACGTCGATATAGTGTTTTCACAAATTTTCCCGAAACATAATCCGGCTCTGGCATCCTATAAGACGGAATCTGTCACAGCTCGCGGAAAATTTGAAAAAACACAAAATTGGCTGTAAATATGAAGTGGAGCAAAATTAGCGGCTGAAAATTTAGGATTTGGTGTATTTTGTGGTCCCAAAGATGATGCAATACTTTTGGTAGCGATCTAAGAACCACCCCATTCACTTGTGGATCAGTTGACATGGAATCTCCCATATATAAAAGTCAGGACAATTTTATCTCAACTAGTAAAATAAAAATAATTAAAATTTAGTCTATTATTTTTTACCTCCCCTCGATATAGAGGTTGAATTGTTGTAAACAATTAATTACAATTTTGAAAAAAATAAAATAGTTAAATCCATCGTAAGCAGACTGGGCAGGTGACGACTGCCTCGAGTCTTAAATTTGAATACAAGTGATTTGACGCTTATAGATCTTTAATTCTTAAATTTGAATACAAGTGATTTGACGCTTATAGATCTTTAATAACTACTTAACTTGATGAAAACAAAAGAATATTTTGAATTCAATAAAATGCAAGTATACTGAATTTAGGAAATGGAATGATGTTATTTAGGTTTTTTCGAAAAAGTTCAAACACAAACATCGTGTCTAATGGATCTATTTTATTTAAAATTAAATATACATTGTTGTTATTTAACACGAATAGTGCTTACTGCATTATCTTCAAAGAATGACCTGACGATGTAATACAATATAAAAAATGTTTTTGTAAATTCTACCCCACTCATAAAATGAAATAGATATACAACAAATAACGAAATAAATTCAACTAAACGCCATTTAAGAAGGATTTTCTGTAGCTAATCTTTGCGCTTTTTGTACAACTTCTTCGATAGGTCCTACCATGTAGAAAGCGATTTCTGGTAAGTGATCGTAATCGCCTGCGAGGATCTTCTGGAAACCTTTAATTGTTTCCTCTAATGGTACCAATTTTCCGGCGTGACCGGTGAACACTTCGGCTACTTGGAAAGGTTGCGAAAGGAAACGTTGGATTTTACGAGCACGAGCAACAGTTATTTTGTCATCTTCAGACAATTCATCCATACCCAAGATAGCAATGATATCCTGTAACGATTTGTAATCTTGTAAAATCTTTTGTACACCACGAGCAATGGCGTAATGTTCAGCGCCAATGATGTTGGGATCCATAATACGAGATGTGGAATCGAGAGGATCTACGGCTGGGTAGATACCCAATTCGGCAATGGCACGAGACAATACAGTGGTGGCGTCCAAATGGGCAAAAGTTGTGGCTGGAGCAGGATCTGTCAAATCGTCAGCAGGCACGTAAATAGCTTGCACAGAAGTGATGGAACCTTTCTTTGTGGTGGTGATACGTTCCTGCATACTACCCATGTCGGTGGCCAAAGTGGGTTGGTAACCTACAGCGGATGGAATACGACCCAACAGGGCAGATACTTCAGAACCAGCTTGGGTAAATCTGAAAATGTTGTCGATGAAAAGCAACACATCTTGTCCTTCCTGATCACGGAAATATTCGGCCACAGTTAATCCTGTCAAAGCTACACGAGCACGAGCGCCTGGGGGTTCGTTCATTTGCCCATATACTAAAGCTACTTTGGAAGTCTTATCTTTTAAGGAAATGACACCGGACTCAATCATTTCATGATACAAATCGTTACCCTCACGGGTTCGTTCTCCTACTCCGGCAAACACGGAATAACCACCATGAGCCTTAGCTACGTTATTAATAAGCTCCATAATCAATACAGTTTTTCCTACACCGGCACCACCAAACAAACCGATCTTTCCTCCTTTGGCATAGGGAGCAAGAAGATCCACAACCTAAACAGAAAATAATATTTTATCGTACAAATTATCCACCCCGATTGCGACTCTCACCTTAATACCAGTAACTAAAATTTCTTGTACGACGCTCATCTCTACGAATTCGGGTGCTTCTGCGTGAATGGCAGCTACTTTGTCTGTTCCAATTGGACCCCTTTCGTCGATTGGTTCTCCAATAACGTTAATAATACGACCAAGTGTTTCGGCACCGACTGGAATACGGATTGGAAATCCGGTATCCAATACGACTTGTCCACGAACGAGACCTTCGGTACCGTCCATGGCAATGGTACGTACTGTGTTTTCACCCAAATGTTGAGCTACCTACAATTTTCA
The DNA here is from genome assembly GCA_949152465.1 of Cantharis flavilabris. Lineage (NCBI taxonomy): Eukaryota > Metazoa > Arthropoda > Insecta > Coleoptera > Cantharidae > Cantharis > Cantharis flavilabris. The sequence continues at coordinate 9,937,906 of OX424438.1, forward strand.
AACTCGTATTCGTTGCGAGAAAATCAAATTAGAATACCCACTTCAAGAACAAGTCGAGATGTACGACCTTGCACCTCGAGAGAATTTAGAATTGGAGGAAGTTTGTCTTCAAACTGTACATCGACGACGGCACCAATGACGGCGACGATTCTTCCTTTCGCCACATCGGACGCCGCCGCAGCTTTGGGTGCAGCAGCATAGTTTCTTTCTAATAAAAATAAATTAAAAGTTAAACTTGAATTAAAAAATCAAAATTTTAAATTTTCTAAGTTATCTTTACGTAATTGCAAAACCAACATGGCGTTTCGGTTTCAGATTATGTAACCTACAAACTTCTAATTTGAATAAAAAGCCGATGAATTAGAGCAAATTTGAATATGAATATTGAAATGTGATTCGGAGGTCTGCACAATCGGCTAAGAAAAGTAAAATTTAATAAGGAGATTGATAATGGATTCTGAAATGAACTTTGCCGGAATGCAACGTAACAACACTTGGAGGTCGATATATATCGAAATAAAGTTGATACTCACGATTATTACTATATCCTGAGACAACTTTTAACGATTCTGAACCTAATTTTTCGAAAGATTTTCTAGCCAAAAGGCTAGAAGTTACACGAGATACGACACCCAACATCGTCGCACAAGAACAAGTCCTCCCCGTCGCACTTAACTTCCTATTATCTCCGCTAGAGAACTCCTTTCTGCGCGTGCTTACTAATTTTACGAATTTATTAATTTAATTTTTAAACTTATTTAATACTAGTGACAAACTCTTATCATGTTTTTAAAAAGTCTTTATTTTGAAATAATTAACACTCTTGTCAATTTGACAATTAATTTTAATGATCATACGTGCAATGATCTCATCAGTTGAAACAATTGAATGTGGCGGTAAAATAGCGCCCTCTTTTTTGTTTTTACCTTTAACGTCATTAGAAACCTGTTAATTTGACTGCTGTCACCTTTAGGGGTCATTTAATTTTTTTTTTAAATAATATTATGCTTTGTTGTTCCACTTGATTCTTTTCACAGTGATTTAATATCTGAAGATTTTGGAATCTGCTATCACAAATTATCATGGGCGGACTAGCAATAAATACAAATAATATCCTCCATATGAACCGGTCCGTTTGCTAATTTTCTAATTTAAAAAAATTCTTTTTCTTTTTTTTCTTTTTTTTATCAGCATTAAATTAAAAAGTAACAAAATCAGTGGCGGAACAACTCTGCTTGGGGCCCGTGTATATATTTAGCACAAGACTACGGGGCCCCCGAGGGGGGTGACATAAATATCTATATTCCCCCCTTCCCTACACATATGTGTAGTTACTTAATTTGTCTGATGTTTGGAAAACCCCTAAGTTAAAATAGTACCTAACCGAATTTTTTGTAAGTAATTTTATTTTTTGAAAAATGTTTAATTTTTTATCGATTTTTTTATAAAAATTAATAACAATAAGTTTTTTCAAAACTGGTTATAGTTTTCACATGGTGATTGAAAAGATACAAGAAAACCGTAAACTGACAAAGCATATTTTAACAAATTTTAGCATTGAAGCTGAACAAAATTGAAAATCAATATACATATTGATTGGTATTGGGCAGCCCAGCGGCGCCGTCAGACTTTAGAAACAGAATAAAAAAATGTATATTATAGGTAATCAAAAATGAAGGCAATGAAATTTGAAACAAACAATATTTAATGAGTATTGCTGTAAAAGCAATTTTTATATGAGAAAAAATGATTTGAAAACGTGCAATTTACATTGTTAACATAGGACAAGTATCCGGATTTCATTATGAGGCACTGTATAGTGCAATGGGCCCAACTTCAACTTTATATATTTTTTTAAATGTCAATTTTCCCCCTTGCTTTTATATACCTATCCTATACCCAAGGGCGTCGCTTCCAAAAATTGCAGGGGGGGGGGAGCGAATTTTTTTAAACGCTATTAAAATTAAATATTTATGTTAAAAATTTTTAAATTTTTATATTGCAATTGTAAATTTATATGTTTTGCCAAAAGCCAGGAGGGGGCTGTAGCCCCCTTCTGCCCCCTCATGGCGATGCCTATACCTATGACTCAGGAGCGTAACAAGCAGGTGAGAGACCCGTGTGCGAAGATTTTCTATATACCTATTTCTACAAATTTTCTAAAACTCGGTTTGTTGAGATATGTTGGAATTTTCCAGAATTTCTTCAAATTTCCCTTCACTACTACACACAATTTTCTGAGATTTCCTTGGCTATTGGCTATCCTAAGTATTTCTAGAATATTCTAAATTTACCTTTTTCTAAGATTTCCTAGTAAAGGCAGATACAACGAGATATCACCCCCCTCCCCCATGAGCCATAAAAAAAACTCAATTTTCAAAATTTTGAAGATTACACCAATTGACCTCTATGAAGTGTCGATATTTATTCCCCCATCCATAAACTTTGCCTAGATCCGCCCTTGGTTTTAGGTTTCAAGGCTGTATTAGACTACAATGATTTCATAATTTTGAGATTTCTGCACAAAATTGTGTGTGAAATTGTCTATCACACAGGAAAATAATTTTTCTTATAAATAGTTTTCGTTTTTTGTTTCATTAATTTAATTATAATTAATTTTTTGACCTAAATTAATTTATTAAATAAATCAGGATTTAAAAATCGCTCAAGACTGTTAAATATTAACAATTAATTGTATGTTATTTAATATATTGATTAGTTACAGAGGGGCTCGAAGCCTAGCCCCCCCCCTCGTAAATACGCCACTGGTTATTCGCGATATAACAATTACGGGGTTCCCACTTCTTGGGAAAAGGCATGAAAAATTTAAAAATTTTCCTAATTTTGTAAAGGATTTAATTTCTCATTTTTAGTGCCAAGTCAAGGAAATTAAATTTTCAGTCTAGGAAAACAATTTAATTTAATTTTTTTTAAATTTTAAAATAAATTTGTTTTTAAATTTTTAATTTTAATTTATTTTGAGGAAAAGGTAACCAGTTCACAAAACACCAATTTCAATTCCGGAAAATTTTTATTATTGCGTTACTAGTTTCGCAAGCAATGCTTGAATTTTCAAACGCTGAATATATTTGCGACCGAATACATCATAGAAAGTGCCAAATGGCTTTTCCGCATTATACATTCCGGAGGGCGCTCAAATTTATTTTTATTTTTAATTTATTTTATTCAATTTTTTTTATTAATTAAATTTTTAATTTTTTAATTAATTTAATTTTAATTAAAATTAATGATTTTAATTTAGTTTTAAAATTAAGATTTTTTTTACCTTTTTATTTTCTGATTTATCGAAATTCCAGATTATTTCATTATATTTTTAATGATTTTAAATTTTCTTTAAAAGATTGAAAAGGTCACAGTACAACAAACTGGAGGTCCTTTTAGCAGGGGGCCCGCGTGCGTTGCACCCATCACCGCACCACGGTAGTTCCGCTCCTGCGTATGATACCCTTTATTGTTAAATTTTTTAAATTGAAACTTTTAATTGGATCGACATCAAGTCAGATTTTCGTGAAATAAGTGCAAAATTCAAATTATACCGTCACGACTGTATTTTTTAGCGCCTTCTGGATAAACTATTAGTCAAGCGGATTTTATCCGTTATCTGTCTACCATGGACGCGCATGAAAAGATTAACGAGATTCCCGATACCGATCGACCGCATAGACATATATTTCTGGCTTGTTGGCCGTTATCTTGTTGCTACCAATTATGATAGTTCTACTTAATTCTGTAAAAATTGTACTCAAGGTAACGTCTAAGGTCATTTCCTATGTCACAACACTTCCAAGGCCATTTTCGAGTTCATGCCAAAGTTATCTCGAGGTCATATTTCAAAGAAGTCTTTCAAGGTCACCTCGAGGTTATTTCAGAAGGGCAGTGTTGTACTGACACTCAAGGTCAAACGTTGACCTTCATAATTATTATTAAACACTAATAAGCGAATACAATGGAAATCGATTGATATAGAACTTGACTGAAGTGCACCTTGATTAGTTGGAAACTCGATTGAGATGGATCTCGGCTAATATGCAACTCGAATGGTAGGGATCTCGATTAATGTACTACTCGATTGATATGAAATTTTACTGAATAGCAAGTTACTTGGTTGAGAACTCGATTAATGTGCAACTTGATTAGTATAGGGAACTTGATTTGTTCGGTTGAAATATCTACTACTCGATTGATATGGAACTCGACCAGTGGCGTATTTACGGGGGGGGGGGGGGTGCTCTGTAACTAATAGGCGCATTCAATTACTATTGTAAATTTGCAAAATATTTTATTATAATTAAACAAATTAATAAAAAAAATGAACAAAAACTATTTTCGAAGACTTTATTTTTGTATTTCATATTTTAAATTTCCATTATAGCGCGTGACCTTGAAAATTAAAATAAAAAATTGCCAGCGGCTCGTTTCGCTCGAGTTTTAAATGTTGTGATTTTACTTTTTGATCCCCCCCCCCCCTACACGTAATTGCTAAATAGGCCACTAAACTCGACTGATCTGCAACTCAATTAGTTGGGAGCTCGATTGATGTTCAACTCGATTCATATGAAACTCGACTGATGAACTGATGTGAAACTCAACTGGTTGGAACTCCATTGATGTACCTACAACTCGATTGATATATAGAACTTGATTGGTTGGAAACTTGGTACAGTGAGTTAGAAAGACATAGTTTTTTTACAGATGGTGTAATATATTTTTTGGTTGGTTAAGAAAAGTCGACCAATTAGAGTGTTTTCTCTCAAAATTGATTTTGAAATGTTGCCTCAAATAATAACCTTGATGAAATCTTTGAAATAAAATTTAGGCAGGCGCGGATACAGAGGGGGGTGCTCCAGGATAAAAAAAAATTAAGTAACTGCATAACTCCTTGGGCCTGCTTTCAGTGTTGAATTCAGATCTTTTTTCTCCGGGGGAGTAATGAAACTTTCTGAGATGGGGCATAAAATATCAAAAATACATGTTTATATAAAATTTTGGTTTTATTTCAAAATGTAGTGTTGCGTTTTATATTTTAAATTTTTATATGATTCTACAAATTCCCCCCGGGGGGGGGGGGTAGTCTCCGGGCACCCCCCCTACTGGAATCAACACTGCCTGCTTCTAATAAAAATCCGTGGATAACTGGGGTTTGCATTAAGTTGATGAAATAAAACCTGAACCCCCCCCTCCCAAATAAAATCTCCCAAAAAAAATTTGAACCTTATCCGTTGTCTGCCTACCACTGACGCACATGAAGATTAACAAAAATATTATAATAAAAATATCACTAAGTAATATGCCACAAGACTAATGCTCAATTAGAATCATATTAATGTTAACGAATGGGAGCTTTGAATCAAAGGTAGCACATCCGTGAATCTCATTAATTTATTCATGCGCGTCCGTGGCAAGCAACTGAGGTTTTTCTAATATTTTACGAAATAAAAATAATCAAAAACGACATAGAGGCTGATGTCCATTAATTACGTAAGGACGATTTTGGCAACCCCCTTCGTCACATCATAAATAAGGATTATTAAACAAAAATAATGTTGATTTAATTTAAAAAAAGTATTTTTTGAAAGTTACGTAAGAATACGGATTTATGAATATTCATAAATCCGTGCGTAAGAAATACATCGGACCCTCCCCGCCCCTACGTAAGGGTCTGTAAGGTTTCCGATACCTGCCCCCAAACCCTTACGTAATTAATACCAACTGTTTAAAAAAGTTAAAAAAAATTAAAGCATTTTTTATTCAATAATATAAATATTTGTTATTATTATATCATTTTTTATTTTCATAAAAAAATTCACTAGGTAACATGTAACCCAAGACTCGAAGTGGAGACTCTTCAAAGTAAAAAAATCTCGTTAATCTATTTATGCGCGTCAGTTTCACAATTTTCACAACCACAACCTTCTCATCACATTGCTGATCTTGATAAATAATTTCCAATCAATGCTTGAAGTTCAAGCGTTTATTGTTCAATTTAGATATTTTAGGACTCGAGAACATTATAATAGCAGTGATAAAATGAAGAGATAAGAAATGTCAATACACTCCTTCTATTGGCAATCAGTTAATGTCTAATGGAACTAATATTTAAAATAAAGAAAGGATAGCAATAACTATGATTAATTATTAACCAATATGCTGGTTGGACATGTAATAAATTATTGAAAAATTAAATCGAAATATTTAATATTAAATTTGATTTATTTACCTAAACTAAACATTATTTTCAGCCATTTAAATAATTAATTTATTTTAAATAAATTTTAATTCCCGGTAACCACCGTATTTGTTTATTACTTATAGGAAGTAAAAGACGAAGCAAATCATTTTAACGTATATTTACAAATAGTGGACAAATAGTTTAATTAATTTTTTATACAATTTGCAATTTACGTATTTCAATAACTACCTACATTAAAAATTTGACAAAATTCCAAAATACACATAATTACTCAAAACGAAAGTCTAAATTTTATATTAAAATTCTATATTAATTAATACATTATTAAACTTTAACCCTTACGATGTAATAAATATTAATCTTCGAAGAAAATCCAATGCTAAAAAGAAAACACAAACAAATTTGTTGATAGAAAACTCTTGTTACACCATAAGTAAAGCAAAAAAAGTTTAAAATACAACCAAGAGATCGATAAGTATAAACATGCATTACAAAACCTATCATAAAATTTGTACAAATTAAACATTTAAGAAGTTTTTATACCACAAGAACAAACTTAATTATTATACCGCATTTCTTTTCTACTTTCGTCGTTTACAAATAATTGAATACCATCACCTCGAACGTATAATAGTAAGTTTCACTTGTGACTTGATTAAAATTACAGATTCACTTAAATTCAGGCGAATTTTAAAAATTTGTAAACCTTTGATTCTTTAACCTAAAAAATAAATAATAAAAATTAGAAAAGATAATTTATAATTGAAGTTACAAAACTCATCATAAAGACTAAATTAATTTTTAAGAACACCCTTAACTACTGACATACATTGTTGACCGACAATTTTTGTTCAGGTTTAACCTCGGTTTTCACTACACTTATTTCCAGGTTTGCGAGAGCCAACCAATGTTGCGACCGCATATGATTGTTCATCTTATCTTTCCTTGCGAAACTTTTTTGACACAAAATGCACTGATGAGGTTTTTCTCCCGTATGCGTCCTCATGTGATTTTTTAACTTATCCTTCCGGCTGAAACATCGCCCACATTCTGTACAATCAAAGGGTTTTTCTCCGGTATGTATTCTCATGTGTAGAGTCAACTTGTCCTTTCGTACAAATCGTCGTTCGCACAAAGTACAAGGGAACGCTCTCGTCTCCATGTGGACCGTCAGGTGAGCTTGGTAGTCACTCAAAAGAACAAAACTCTCTCGGCATTGACCGCACGAATACAAACCCGTTTTGACATCCTGTAATGAATGAAGTAAGTTATCCTCAAAACTTTGCGGTTTATAACCTCCGACGACCATAACGTCGACTTCGGGCCCTCCATAAGGAATTTTAGGAAAGTATGGATTTGAGAAGATTTCATCGTTAGGCTCGTCGGGTTTCTCCAGTTTTATACTAACATTAGAATAAGTCACCGGTGCTATACTTAGCGGATCCTCCGATATATTAGGCTTTATGTCGACATCTTCTTCTATAATTTGCGTTATTGGGTAATGTACGTCTTCCAAATTCGATGAAGCACTTTCACGCGTATTTTCTTCGTGTTGAACCACATCGGAAATGTTAATAAATTCAGGAGTGCAGCCCGAATAATTGGCGTAACTCATGATTTTTTCTTCTGTATGTAGACACTTTCTCTTAAAACTATAAGCTGTATCAAGCGCATTTAAACACGGCGTGCATATGATGGCACTCTTTACCATATCAACAGCCTAAAAATAACAACATTTAAAAATTAGAGTGGGTACCAACAAAATAATAATTAATTACTTACAATTTCTGGTACACAGACCAGCAGTTTGTTTCGTACCGTAGGAAATTCGCTACCATAATCCTCACTTTCTAACGAAAAACAATTAGCGTCTTTGTTTACAACCTCCAAACATGTCCTACAAACTTTAATCATTCTAATATATTTACAATGCGTATTAAAAACCAACGCAATATCGTTAAAAATGTTAGGTTAATCTGAAGTGAAATCTAGTCCGTTCGAGAAAAGGGGGGAGGGTAATTTATGGACATTTTGTGTGCTCCATTTTTTTATTTCGATTTTTACTTAAATACAAATTATATTCTATTCATTTTTATATTATTACTTTTCGACGTAATTTTTGACACCGCCTCAAAATTTATATGTAAATAATTTTGAAATCTCGCGTTTTCTTTTGTTTTACGCTTTAATTTCGTTTTTTTTTTTTTGGTTTTCGAAAGGTAAATGAGAATTTTACTGGGTAGAAATTTAATCAACAATATTTTTAAACATCAAAAGTAAAGTAAAAATACTCGAAACTTTCAAAAATATTATTTACTATTGACCGTTTTCTGAAAGCAGGGTCGGCCTAGCGGTTGACAAAAAGGGGTTGTAAGGCAGGGGTGGAGTTTGTAAATTTTAAAAACAAAAGATGGACTTCCAATATCGAAAAACTGACAATTCAATTACTTGTTTTTGCCAGAGCAGTGCCGCACTAGGATGCTAGACCCAATGGTGGCAGGAAGATTAAATAACAATGTATGTTTTGTAATCTTTTGGTTGATATAAAAAATTTCAAAATATAAGAATTCTTGACATTTTAAACCGATCTAATCAGGACCGGACTGGTAATAATTAAGTTTTACCAGGCAAGTCCCAAACAAAAACTTTGACTTGATATTACTCAGGGCCGTAGTTAAATATTGGTGATGGGAGGGGTTTTATGGGATTAAAAAAAGGTTGGCATATGCCCGTATTTTAAATTAATTCTTGTAATCCAGTAATTATTTAGAATTACTTAACCCAAGGGGGGGGGTTAAATCCCCAAAACCATCCCCTTATATACGGCCCTGCCAGGAACTATTAAAACTTTAAAATATTTTTTGACCTGTAAAATGAAAGAATTTTTTCATAGAATTTTTTATAAACAGTCAGTGCATTTTTATGGATTCCAGGAACTAGGGCCGTAGTTAAACATTGGTCATAGGGAAGAGGATTACTTTGATTTTTAGAAAATCTAGTGGACTTAGAAAGCGGTTAAATAATGTATGGTAAATCTAGCATTTTTAACCTAGAAAGCATGATTATTTGTCTCTCTAGTTTCTAGTAAATCCGCATACCAATGGAGTGAAACGTCACCTCCCTCAAGTACGGACCTGATAAGTGGGCTAATAGAATTTGAATTACGCGCTCTGTATAATTAAGCCTCAATCGATAAGTTCCGTACTTAAGTTGGTGATAGGAAAATGGATATATAAACAAAAGAGTTCCGATACTTTAGCTTCTAGCAAAACAGTTTATCAGATAGGAAAACCAAGATAAGAAGTAAGAGCTTTGACGAAGAGCATTGGTAAGTTGTAATTGTATTTTATTGTCATTTTTCTTGGGTTTAATTAAAATTATCTGTCATCCTTTTCTCCAAACGTCAAAATACTTGGTTATTAGATAGTGAAATCTATTCGCGATTTACCTAACCGTTGGTAGCGCTTGTAATCCTACCAAATGTTAACAACATGGCGGCTCTATTACGTACACCTGATGAACTGACTTTGATTCTGAGTTATTTTATCATAAAACTGCGGCGAAATAATAATTCACAAAATGGAAAATGGAATTTGCTTTATAAACAAAACTTTCTACACTATGAACTTATTAGAGTAACTTAATATGTGTCTTCGTGGTAGCCTGGTGGCATTCGCTTAATGGAAAACGCGAATAGATTCACATTTTTGTGAAAGCAATATTTTACTTTATTGCCGACGACGGGGACAAGGGGGCGGTAACATGGTAACTATCTCTCTCTCCCCATGGCCTATTAAAACTAATAAAAATCTGCTAACTTTTCATGTTTTGGCTTCATTTACCCCTCCCCATTAACTTTTTTGGATCGGTGACACTTAAGTACTTTAGTGGCGCCATCTAGATAAATAGAAATTAACTGAAGTGTAAACGCCAAGATTCAAAATAAATTATATTAAACTGTCAGAATTTCGTGTAAAAAGCAAATAATTTAATTAAAAAAAAAAAAAAAGTTACATATTGTTTTTCCTAAGAAAATGACGATTTCTATTTTTTTTGGAAATTTCCTTGATTACATAAAATTTACCTTTTGTAGCCCATTGTACTTACGCCACTGTTCGACGAAGTGAATAACAAAAGAAACGTTTTGGAGAGAGGAAAGGAACAAACGAACCAATAACGACAATAATTCATCTGTTGACAATTTTATCAACTACGCCGTTGTTGTGAAAAATTATCCCAAATTTTTTTTAGTAGTAACAAATTAATTTACAAAATAAGGTGCGATTTGAAGTAACAAACATAAAAATTATATAATAACTTACAACTATAAAATTCAAGTTGTTATAATTACAATTTGGCATACCTGCGAAGTTAACTGTCAAAACGTTGATGTAATCAGAAGATTATAATTTATTTTTGGTAAAACTAATACTCTAATTTAATGAAATGGAGACTGCCATTCTTGCGGAGTCTTCGAGTCCTGAGAAGGTTATAAAGTTAACGTCGGAAGAGGTTATAATTGTTTCTTTTCTGTAGTGGCTAATTATTAACTTTTCGTATTTGCAGTTTTCCATCGGACGTTCCTTAAAGTGTTCTTATGTTGTGGAAGATTTAAACGTTTCACGACAGCATTGTGAAATTAAATTTAACGATAACAAATGGTTCGTTATGGATCAGGTAAATATAAAATTCACATCATTTTTCTGCATTTGGGTACTGAGATTCGGACCATACCGAAAGTCGTTTAATATCTGTCATTTGGTTTTATAATTTTTATAATGTCGATTTTTAATTGCTATACGAAGATATAATAACTGACTGAGAACAAGTGCGACTCCTAAATTTGGGGGATAGCAGCTAACAATTGGCGATGATGAAAGTGGTATTGCGTTAGATAAGCATAGACAAGAGTTCAAACGAAAGTGTAAGAAGTATGAATGCTTATCTATTGATACATGTCACTACCTGCCTTCAATATGGCATATTTGAAAAATGTTAACCTCAAAAATAAAATGATTACCATTAAAGAAGATAATATAATTTAAACATATCTTCTTATATGGACAGTATTACAGTCCCTTCAGTCAAGCATCCTACAATTTAGTATTTGTATTTTATAACAAAACCACTGTTGGCAGTATCTCAGTACACAAACGCAACGCAATGTCACATTTCAGTCAGACTTCAAAAATTATTTGTAATATCTTAAAATAATTTCTTATTTTATTTTAGAGTTCAAATGGTACTTTTTTAAATGGCCAATTATTAGATAAGGATACGAAATACATTCTAAAAGACGGCGATATAATCAGTTTAAATGATCGTTGTAAATATACTTTTAAAATGGGAAATAAAGAATCAAATATAACTCCTCCAAAAAATACAATTAGTGAAGACGAAATAATAGATGTAGCAGAAACGGTTACCGAATGTGCTGCAGAATTTAACCAAAATTTTAATGTTACTCCTCCCGAAGAGACCTCACTAGCGTGTGCGAGTACATCGCAAGGTGAGAAAAGGAAAAAACGAAAATCAAAACGGAAACTTAAAAACGATGAGAATGCGGAAGAAGCTGAAGACGTGGGAGAACCTAAAGAAAAGATGATAAAAAGCGAAGTGAAACTAACCGAAGAGGACGATGAACTTCAGTGTAGTATATGTACAGAACTCTTTATAAAAGCAGTAACTCTTACATGTTCGCATACATTTTGTAAATATTGTATCGATATTTGGCGTAAAAATCATGCCGAGTGTCCTATTTGTCGAGCTAAAATTGATAGTGTTTCTCCTACTTTGATTATAGACAATTTGATTTCCAAGATTATTGAAAAGTGCAGCGACGAAGTAAAAGAACGTCGCGGTAAAATTGTAGAAGAAAGAACTGCAGCTACTGCTGGGACCGATGCTGACAAAAGATTAATTGTAATAGATTCTGAAGTATCAGATGAAGAAGAGGAAATGGATTTGGATGATGATGTGTACTGGGATTATTCAAGTGTGAATGGATGGTCCGATGAAGACGACGAAGAAGATGAAGAATACCTTACTGTTGGAGACGGTCCGGGCCCTTATTATGGTGGTTATGGTCGTTGTTATATTTGTAATCGGCAAGGTCATTGGGCCAATGGATGTCCAAGTAGACCTCGTAGATTCTAAATGCGCTATTTATATTCTATAATTATTATTTATGTAATTAACTTTTGAAAATGATAGATACAGCAACGGTTTTTGTTCAATTTTTTATAAAATCTTGTAATTTGTTAATATATAGAACTGTATATTTCTGTTTGTTTGCTTCTTATTCTTTCCGTCAAATCATTGTCTTCTACATCTGTTAGTATATAAAATCCTTTGCAAAGTAATATTAAAATTAAATATAGAGCGGCCTTCTGCAATGGAGATCCTAGATGGAACTTGGACTTGAGATCACAGTAATCTAGTCGGCGCAATCGGGCCCACGGTTTTCCACTTCGTGGGCCCAACGAAAAAATTTCAGTCAGTCTCTGCCAAGAATTAGGCAGTGGTCTCTCTAGGTTCGTTATAACTGGACACCACTGTATTTATAGATGATAAGACTGCTCCAGTGCAGTCACCGTCTAACATTTTTAAACCAGAAAATGGAAAAATTCATAAACTGCTTTTGCGATATTTTTTGTTTTTAATTTATGACTTTAATCTGTATATTATAAAAAACTTGAACCCTTTTTGTCCTATTTTTTTTGTTAGAAACCTATTAATAAAATTAGACCAATTAGCTGTAGGTATTTTCGAGTTGTCATTGTCGTTAGTGGTAACTTTAGATGTAAAGTGCGTAAACGAAGTTGGTCGCGTACTCCGGCATCGAAGTCACCGTAAAAAGTGCAATTTTTTTTGGTGTTTTTACGAAATGAGAGGTATATTTTCGCACCTGTCACTTACCTACCTGCATTCCAAAATGGCGCTGCAAAGGAATGCGAGTAAATTAACTGTTAGATGATGCTGTGTGCACGTCTTTAAATCCTTCAAGGTTAAACATAATATTTTTGCCAATTATTTTCCTTAAAAAAATGTTGAAAATTAACTTAAAATAAAAGTGAAAAATGTGCAGGTTCCAAATTAAAACTTTCCTCAATATAAAATAATAAAAATTATGTGAGTGCAATTGTGTGCGGTTTTTTAATACCAGCTAACTTTTTAGTGTTCAATCTTGTTACAAGAATGTGGATTAAAAAACAATACTCACTTAAAAATGTCACAAAGGGATTTTGCAGAAGTACGTTTGAATTTTTCATTTAAGTATTCTAATTTTTTCCTTCAAAAAAATGAATGTTGATTGTCAATTATTGTTTTTGTTATAAACAATTATATACATCGTGGTCCAATTGTTTTAGGTTGAACCTGAAGGAACAACTGAACTTCCTGCCGCAAACAGAGCTTTATTTGTAGAAAAGGTAAATCTTTACTCTTTTAATATTTTTCTCTTTTCTTTCTACATGTATCCATTTGGATACTTTAGTATACTAATCGGCGATTAAGAAACAATTACAAGAAGTAGAAATTAAAAATATGAGCTGATCTGTCTAAGGTTCAAAATTTTATACATTTTCTTTGGGGTCCATTCACAGTCATATGTAAGCTGTGCTAACAGACAACTTATTGAAAAACGAATTAAACTGTCATTTAAGTTTATTCAGAAAAAATCGCCCCTTAGACAAACACGGTCGTTGGGACCACGTCCCCTTGAATCAGAACTTAATTGACAGAACGCGGAGGGGGGGGGGGGGCAAAAATTGAAGTTCCGCCACTCTTAATATTTTAAAGGTTTTCTTATACAGGGTGATGAATGAGTTAGCCGAACATAGGAAATTAACATGTAAAAACTTATTTATGCAAATTCTTGCTTTCCTTAATCATTTCAGAGAAAAAATAAAAAACTACGAATGATAAGAGCAGCATTAGATTTCGTCTAGCTTTTACTTAAAAAGTCAAAAAATGCTTTTGAAATTGTCAAAATTTTCATTTATCGGATTGACCATGCGATAAATTGAATTTAATTTTTATTTTGAAAAATAATTACCTTAGAAACTTACACGGCCAGTTTGATAAATGAAACTTAACAATTTCAAAAGCATTGTTTGATTTTTTAAGTAAAATCTAACGCTCTTATCATTCGTAGTTTATATTTTTTATTTCTGTATTTCATTTTTTTTCTAAAATAATTAGGGAAGCAGGAATTTGCATAAATAAGTTTTTACATGTTAATTTTCCATGTTCGGTTAACTCAATCAGCGCCTGGTATAAAGTTTATTTTAATCCTTAATTCACCAAGTGATGGTTCCCTCCCTCTAAAGAACCAATAAGACCCCTTTGGCTATATGCAAAGATTTTAGTTGCTCGGCGGAGGCCCCAGTTACTCATGGATAATACCTGATAATGCCCTCGCCTTCGCCTCATTCTACAACATGCCAAAAAACGACTACTTTACTCCCTTGGTACATAAATAATTTCTGTCCGAGTAAGCATCAAGTCTCACTTACAGTACCTACCAAAATTCTGTAAAGAAATGTCTGGCAAAAAATCTAGATCATGGTAGCAAGAAAATCTTTAATTTATACGTATCAGTTGTTGACATACCCAACGAATAAAATCAAGGGGTAAATATCTCAAAATAATTTTGTACACAGGACTCGGAATTCGAATAATTCGAAAAAAGAATTCCAATAATTTCCATCAAAGTCAAAGGGCAGATAACGGGGTAACTGCCCCCCCCCCTCCATGACTCATCAAAAGCAATAAAATTACTAAATTTTGTTAAAATTTAAAAAATATAGTAATATCTAAATTCTTATCAAAAAAATATATATATTTTCCCTCTCCCCAGCTTCATTTACCTCACCCATGAATTTCTCCTGGATCGCTGGATCTGCTCTTAAGGAAATTTTAAGAAGTAAAAAATTAGAAAATCTTAAGAATACTATAGATCAAGGGTTCCTAAACTTTATAGATGACGGAACACCAACCCAAAAACTGTTATTTTATGGAACCCCATAACCATCAATAAGCTTCTTTTTTTTTTAGCTGTTTCGAAGGGAATCCTATACTTTCTGCAAACAATTGAAGGTGACGACTGGAAACCGGGATAATATTTGTAACCGAGCTATTATTTAATTTTAATAGCTAATAATGAATATTTCTCTCGGAACCCCAATGACTGTTCTACGGAACCCCATGGTTCCGCGGAACCCAGTTTGGGAATCGCTGCTATAGATGAACTTTTTTATTTTTTCAATTTTTTGAGATTTTATTGGGTTTTTTAAGATTTTCTAGATTTCTTACAATATTCTAGAATTTTCTAGATTTTCCTGAGATTTCTTTGAATTTTCCCAAGTTCCTAAGTTATCCTAGGATTTTCTACATTTTGACATGATATTTATTTATTTCTTGATATTTATATTTCTTGGATTTCCTGGAATTTCTTAACATTTTTCCGGTTCTTTTTAGATTTCGTTTCACTTGTACCCCAGATTCTCCCTCGAGTGGAAGTGGAAAACCAACTGGAAAGCGTCATATACAAAACTAAAGGAAAATTTGAAAAAAAAATTTATTTTCTTTGATATTCTCCTTCCTCAAGATTTTCTTGGATTTCTTAAAATTTCCTAGGATTTTTTACATTTCTTCGGATTTCCTATTTACTAAAATGTTCTAGAATTCCCTGAGATTATCTTGAAATTCTTAAAATAATCATACATTTTTTGCGATTTTGAAAAATCTTTGAGATTTTCTGGAATTTCCTCGAATATCTTCAAATTTCTCTTCACTAGTACACCAAAGCTTTTTACTGATTTCTCCGTAGTTTGTTGCTGGACAACCGAGGGGCAATCGTGAAATACAAAAGAAAAATCTTATGAAATTAGAAAATCTTGAATGATCGAGATAAGTTTTATTTTTTAGCTTTTTTCAATTTTCTAAGATTTCCTTGGCTTTCTCGATTTCTTAAAATAATAGAATTTTCTAAATTTTGTCGAATTTCCCATATTCTAAGTTTGCCCGCCAAGGATGTTTGGAAGGGGGAGGGTAACGGGGCTATCTAACCCCCCTCGCCATGACTCATCAAAAACCAACAAAATCTACAAAAAACTTTTTAATTTCATAAAGATACTTCAATTCTTATCAAAATCTATTTATTTACCCCCTCCTCACTAGCCTCGTTTACCCTCTCCATGAACTTTGCTTGGATCCGCCTTTGATTTCCGAACTAGTTCCAATCTAAAGAATTTCTATGATTTCCAAGGAATTCCAAATAAGTGTACACAAAATGTTCGAGATATTTACCTTTTGGATAAAATCCAAAGATCTTATTCAGATTCAGATTAATATTCTGTCAGCTTTAATGCAGTCTGTGAATTTTCTAGGTTCGCCAATCAAACGCCGCTTGCCAAAATGGTGATTTTGGAACTGCGGTCACCCTTTACACAGACGCATTACAATTAGATCCAACCAACCACATCTTATATTCGAATCGATCTGCAGCAAAATTAAAACAAGGATTATTTGCTCAAGCCCTACAAGATGCAGTCACAGCTCGAGACTTGTGTCCAACCTGGCCCAAAGCCTATTACAGGTTTGTTTAATTTTTATATTATGAATTTTTTCTCACTACTGTCCTTTTTGTAGGCACGGAGTCGCTTTACAATGCCTGGGACGTCACGGAGAAGCATTGGCAGCTTTCAGTTCCGGTTTGGCACAGGATCCAACATCTCAGCAACTTCTATCCGCTCTTGTTGAGGCTTCTATTAAGTCACCTCTTAGACATAACTTAGAACCAATATTTGATCAATTAGAAAATATGAAATTAGATCAGAGCCCATTCGTTTTAATATCGGTCGTTGGGCAAGAATTATTAGCGGCCGGACTGTATCATTCCGCCGTTACCGTTTTAGAAGCGGCTCTAAGGATAGGATCGTGTTCTCTTAAATTAAGAGGATCCGTTTTTAGTGCTCTTAGTTCGGCTCATTGGGCTCTGAATCAATTAGATAAGGCTATCGGTTATATGCAGCAAGATTTGGCTATCGCAAAAAGTTTAGGTGACACTGCGGGAGAATGTCGTGCACACGGTAATCTAGGTTCCGCATATTTTAGTCAAGGATCCTATAAAGAGGCTCTTACTGCTCATAGGTATCAATTAGTTCTAGCAATGAAGTGCAAGGTGAGTTTTCTGTAAAAATTAAGTTACCTTATTATCGAAAGCCTTTTAGGATACACAAGCCGCCGCCTCGGCATTAACTTCTTTAGGTCACGTTTACACTGCAATAGGCGATTATCCTAACGCTTTAGCTTCGCATAAACAATGTGTACAGTTAGTGAAACAAATGGGGGATAAATTACAGGAAGCGAGAGAAATTGGCAACGTGGGAGCTGTGTATCTCGCAATGGGGGATTTCGATTCGGCTGTCGATTGTCATACACAACATTTGAGAATTGCTAGAAGACTAGGAAATCAAGTAATTTCATTTTATCTTATGTTATTTCTTCAATTACTAAATGCTTGGATTTCAGGTGGAAGAAGCCAGAGCGTACAGCAATTTAGGATCGAGCCATCATTACCGTAGAAATTTTGCACAAGCGATTGTTTATCATGAAAAAGTATTACGTTTGGCTCAAACAATAGGGGATAAGTCGGTGGAGGCTCGAGCTTACGCCGGACTGGGACATGCAGCTCGGTGTGCTGGAAATTATGCTCAAGCTAAACATTGGCACGAACGTCAACTCGACATGGCTCTTTCCACAAGAGATAAGGTTGCCGAAGGAAGGGCCTGCTCAAATCTGGGAATTGTGTATCAACTTTTGGGTAAACTTGAAGTAATTTAAAAAATTTGTAGGTAACTTTAAATTTACAGGAGAACACGATGCCGCTTTAAAGCTACACCTGGCCCATTTGGCAATAGCTCGTAATCTTCAGGATCGTGCAGGAATGGGGCGTGCTTATGGTAATATAGGAAACGCATACTCGGCGGCGGGATTTTACGAATCCGCAATAAAGTACCACAAACAAGAGCTTACGATTAGTAAAGAAGTGCACGATCGTAGTGCAGAAGCCAGTACGCACGGAAATTTAGCCGTTGCTTATCAAGCTTTAGGCGCTCACGACATGGCTTTGATGCATTACAGAGCACATTTAGGAATCGCAAGAGAACTGAAAGATACTGCAGGCGAAGCCTGTGCGCTACTAAATCTAGGAAACTGTTTGAGTTCAAGAACGGAATTCTCGGATGCCATACCATACTATGAACAATATTTAATGCTGTCTCAAGAGTTGGCAGATGTTGAAGGGGAAGCAAAAGCGTGTCATTTTTTAGGGTACGCCCATTATTGCATCGGTAATTATCGGGAAGCGGTGCGATACTATGATCAGGATTTAGCCTTGGCCAAGGACTTACAAGACAAAATGAATATGGGACGTGCTTATTGTAATCTAGGATTGGCGCATTTAGCTTTGGGACAATTGGATACTTCGTTGGAATGCCAAAAATATTTTTTAGCAATCGCTCATATGACGAACAATAATTCGGGTAAATTTCGAGCTCTGGGAAATATTGGAGATGTTTTGATAAAGATGGAAGAAGTTGAAGAATCTATTAAAATGTATCATCGACAGCTGGCTTTATCCAGAGGTAACAGAGATAGAGCTATGGAAGCGGCCGCATGTGGAGCTCTAGGTATCGCACATAGGTTACTGCGTAGATTTGATAAAGCTTTGGGTAAGTCACAAAATATTGTTTGGCTTTTGTTTTGAAATTTGTTTTGCAGGGTATCATACTCAAGAGTTAACGTTACGACAAGAAATGTGCGAGTTGTCTGGGGAATGTCGTGCTCACGGTCATTTGGGAGCTGTACATATGTCTCTGGGAAATTACACTCATGCTGTCAAGTGTTATCAAGAACAACTGGAACGTGCTCAAGAACTTCAAGATTGCGGGGTCGAAGCGCAAGCTTACGGAAATTTAGGTATTGCTAGGTAAATAGAAAGTTAAAAATGTTACGCTACCTTTTTATTATTACCTACTCGAAAATTTTCAGATTAAATATGGCACATTATGAAGATGCGATAGGATATTTTGAACAACAGTTAGCTACTTTGGAAAGGCTGAGTACAACGACTTCCCAGTTGGATAAAGGACGAGCGTTCGGTAACTTGGGTGACTGTTACGACGCCCTCGGAGATCCAGAAGAAGCTGCCAAATGTCACGAGCAATTCCTCTCGATTGCTTTAAAATTGAAGAGCATAAGGGATCAAGAGAGAGCTTATCGTGGATTAGGTAATACAGTTTTTTTATTTTCTTGCAGTTTTATCATTTTCTTGTAGGTCAATCACAAAAATCACTGGGAAACTTGCAACAAGCGTTGGTATGTTTGGAGAAACGACTGGTGGTTGCTCACGAATTTGGCAAC
The DNA here is from genome assembly GCA_949152465.1 of Cantharis flavilabris. Classification (NCBI taxonomy): domain Eukaryota; kingdom Metazoa; phylum Arthropoda; class Insecta; order Coleoptera; family Cantharidae; genus Cantharis; species Cantharis flavilabris. Next base: position 9,957,545 of record OX424438.1, read on the forward strand.
TTGGAAGCTAAAGCGGCTGCGTATGGAGAATTGGGACAACTTCACGCTTCCTTAGGAAATCTAGAACAAGCAATTTCTTGCTTGGATCACCAAAAGAGCATAGCACAAGAACTTGGTAAGACTTCATTTTTCATTTTAGTAAAAATAATCTAAATTTCTTCTTGTTTTAGATGATAAAATAATGGAAGCTGATGCCGTAAGCGGTTTAGGTGCCGTTTATCATCAGATGGGAGAGTATGCAACGGCGATCAAGTATCATCAAAATGATTTGGAAATAGCAGAACAGTTGGGAATAGCTCATCTGCAGAGTAGAGCTTTTGGAAATTTGGGATCTGTTCACGAAACGCTCGGCAATTTCGAACAAGCCGTTTGCTACCAGGAGCAGAACTTATCGGTTGCGGCGAGCACAAATGATCAGCTTTCCAAAACACTGGCATATAGTTCACTTGGACGAATTCATCAATTATTAGGCAACAGATCTCAGGCTATTGCGTACCTTACCCAAGGATTATGTATTGCCGAAGCTGTAGGTCGGCGCGACGAAGAGGCAAAAATCAGGAACAGGTTAGGTTTGGCTTTATGGTCAAACGATGATTTGGACGGAGCCCAAAAGCAACTTGAAGCTGCCACGAATTTACTGGAGAACATACGGAGGGAAGCTAAAAGTTCTCCAGATTACAAACTATCGCTCTTTGAACTGCAAACATCGAGTTATCAAGTTTTACAACGAGTTTTAGTCGGTAAGTTTTGTTTACTTATTTAGCCAATTTTGTGTGTTTGTTCAGTTAGCATGTGGTTCAATGCTTCCCAACTTTCTTTCAGGTTTGAATCGTCAAGACGAAGCTTTAGTGATAGCAGAGAGGGGACGAAACAGGGCGTTTGTAGATTTACTATTGGAGAGGCAAGGTTTAAACGAATCGAAATCAAAAAATAATAGAACGTATCGTTCTGATGATTACGTGCCTAACAGTTTAGACCAAATTAAAGACGTTGTTAATCGACAGCGATCGTCCGTTTTGTACTACAGCATTGCTGCAGGTTACCTTTATGCTTGGCTTATAGTGCCCACTAAAGGAATCGTCAAGTTTCATTCGACTTCTTTGAACGAGGAGACTTCCGATTCGGATGTAACCGATAACGAAGATTTAATTCCAAACGGAACCGGATTACTAGAAAGATTAGTTGGTTCCGTACGAGACAGCTTAGGAGTGGAACTGTCACCTTGTACGACGATTGCCGAAGAACAGTACTCCGAAGACACCATGTCGGAACGAACAGGATTTTTGCGAATGGTCAATAGGCAGCATTTGCTAAACTCCAGTAATTACTCTTTAAGTTCTTTGTTTTCATTGGGAAGCATTGGTGGATCAGTGGCTTCCTTACAAGGATCTACGCGCTCCAGTGCGAGCACTCAAGGTTCCACCCGCGCTTTGAACAGACAAGCATGGAAAGGGCCGGCATGTCTTCACGCTTTATACCAACTTCTGATACAACCATTCGAAGAATTTTTGCCCAGTAAAACTTGTAAGTCTGCACCATGGAACCATTAAATAAATTTAATTAAACCATTAATAAATTTTTAAAACTTAAATTTAGCTTTAGGTAAAGATAACGGGAATCGTCGAGAACTCATACTTGTGTTGGAGGGCGATCTTTATTTGGTTCCATTCCCTGTTCTGAGAACTTCGGGCGAACAATCGGAATATTTGTGCGAAAGATTTTCCTTATTAGTTGTACCTAATTTATCGTCGCTTCGTACAACTCGCGTTCACAAAACGGAAAACGACCACGCAGTGCGAAGTTTGGTAGTAGGTAATCCAAAGCTACCGCACACTGTAACGGAACATTGGGGATGGAAAGACATCCCTCAAGCGGAACAAGAAGCAACCATCGTTGGCGAGTTGTTACAAACCCAACCACTACTTGGAAGTCAAGCTACAAAGGAACAAATATTAGCGCAAATCCAAGAAGCAGAGTGCGTACATTTTGCCACTCACGTTTCATGGAAGTTGTCTTCCATTGTACTTAGCCCATCGGAAGTTTTAGAACAAAGCCAATCAAAACGTTTGTACATGTCCGACGGCATAGACGAAGATGAAGGTAGCGAAGTTTCGATGAGCGCCGAACTACCACCGCTTTCGGAATTTCTACTAAGCGCAGCCGATTTACTTTCACTTAAACTGTCAGCCAAATTAGTCGTGGTATGTAAATAAATAAAAATTCTATTATGGATTTTCAGATAAATTTACTTTTCAGATCAGTTCGTCACACACGAGAGATCAACAAGGATGGGCTACGTCCGATGGTTTGGTCGCTTTGGTTCGAGCACTTTTGGCATCAGGAGTACAGACCGTTTTGATATCCTTATGGCCTGTTCCGGACACCGCAACTAAGATACTCTTACGTGCTTTTTATTCTTCTTTATTGCAAGGCACACGAGCTGCCAGGTATAAATTGCTTTAAATTATCGTTGCAGACTTTTAAAAAATCCTTTTAGGGCGTTGGCGGAAGCTATGCAAACTGTACAGCATACCAAACACTTTGCTCATCCGGCAAATTGGGCTGGATTTTTATTAGTCGGTTCAAATATAAGATTATCCAATAAAGTGGCACTAATGGGGCAAGCTTTATGCGAATTACTGCGAGTACCAGATAAATGTCGAGACGCCTTGCGCGTCACCTTGCATTTGGTGGAAAAGAGTCTTCAACGCATTCATCGGGGTCAAAAGAATGCAATGTATACCACGCAAAAATCGATAGAAAATAAAGTAAGTGCGGTGGATTTTTTAACAGCTTTTTTTTACAATCGTGTGATTTCAGGTGGGTTCTATAATCGGTTGGAAAGAATTGCTGATGTCAGTTGGTTTCCGTTTCGAACCAGCATCTAATGGAATTCCCAGCAGCGTTTTTTTCCCGCAGTCTGATCCGGATGAGAGACTCACTCAATGTTCTGCCAGTTTGCAGGCTTTGTTGGGATTGACAAATATTTCTCTTCACGCGTTGGGTAAATTAACGTCTAATTCGGAAGTGGCTGACGACATTATAACCGTGATTCAATCTGTTATGTCTCAGTATTCCACTAAAAGTAACGAAAACGATAATTTGGAAGTTTCCATTAGCGTTAAGTAATATTTTCCTATTACTATTTACGACAATGAAGTAACAACTATTTTTGCATAGGTTGTGGAGAGTTCCAGGCTGTCACGAGCTATTGGCATCTTTGGGCTTCGATTTATGTGACGTCGGTCAAGATAAAATTACACTTCGCACGGGAAAACAGGCAAATAGAAGAAATATTCAGTTTACGTTACAAGCTCTTCTAGCTTTGTTTGGTAAGAATTGAAAATTTAAATTAAATTCTCTGAAGTCAAAATGTTCATACTTTCGTTATTGGCGGACTGTTGCTAATGTTTTGATGCATAAAATGATGGCAGACATCATTTTTACATTGCCAATCCGCCTTTGACTTTTGTATTAATGTTCGATGGTGCAGTTAATTGCAGCTCATTAGATATTCCAAAAATTTTCTTTCATTTGTTTAGAGAGAAAAATGATTTCAGATACTCAAGAAGCACCAAAATGTTTGAGCATCGATTCTTCTAGTAGTTTGGAGTCATTGGCTTCGGTGGAAAATGATTATTCACATTCGGACAACGAACTGGACATGTGTGGTCAAAAACCTCCACCACGCGTTCTTCCTCCATTTTCCAAAACCATGCTTTCGAGTCAACGCTTGGGAGGAGCGTTTACGAGTTACGTTCGGCGACGTGGAGAACCCGATGGCCACACCGCTAATCCCACCGACTCGAAACTTAATTTTGACAAAACTCGAAAAACTTTGGCCAGGCCTGGCGGTGGAGAATCAGATGCTGCGTTCACGCCCAGCCCTCCAGTCGTTTTACAACCAGAATCGCAAACTATCGCGCTTTCCTTGGCCCATCAAACGAGGATCCGCAATTTGTATTCCCAAAACGATGGCAAAATTGATCCTTTAAGACCGGACAGTTCCAGTTCTGCAAGTTCGGCCACCGATTGGGATAACGGTCATGCAACGGTGCTGAGAAGACAAACCCAATCTCACATTCCACCCTTACCTCCTCCAAGAACTCAAACCATGAACGACCAACAAATGTACAATAACCTAACCACCAGTATGTTTGAAAACAGTTCCGACAGCGAATTGGAAAAAATGGAAGCAAAATTGTTTAGCAACAGTCGCAATAAGATGCCGTTTCGTAAAACGCGTAACGCCATGTCTACTTTGGACCGATTAAGCGTCAGAACGGCGGTTAGTCCAGCCCAAACGGTTGTTCAAAATGTGGCTTCGCGCAAATTAGTGGCAATACCTAACGAAGAAACTATTGCCACACACGAACAACTTCTTTACTTTTCTCCAAACGACGTTATAACAGATAACGCGACGACTAACAAACCAGAAGCGGAAGTGATCCAACAAGATGTGACTAAAACGGCTGCCGAATCAAAATCGGGACCTTCTAGCCTACACGACACAATATTGGCCACCCAATTACGACACATCAACCGCGAATTGACCCCGACCATATCGGAAGTGTATCACGAACGAAATTTGGGATTGGGACTCGCACCTCCACTCTCAAAATTACTTTTAAATCAAAATTCAAATGCATCACCTGCTACCGAAAATTCAGTATTAGAAGAAATTTCGTTGGGGATTTTGGAAGAAACCGAAATTGGAAAGGAGTTAAAAAATGTGTGCCAAAGGTGTAAATTGGATAGCAGTATGTGTTTATGTAAAAATATTAAAATTAATAAGCCGTGGTTGTCGGAAACTGCGAGTTCGTTACAACAAATTCACAGTTCGGATTTAACCACCGCCGACATTTTGGAAAGAGAAGCTAAAAATAAAAAAGTTGCTCGGTGAGTAAAGCAAAAACCTTAATGCAAGTTTTTGACATGTTTGTAATTTAGGAACGAAATTCGATTAAAAGAAGAAATGGAACCTAAGCGTTTGTCCCCTTTTTCTGAAATGTCGCGTCGAGATGAAGGCGACGGGAGAAGTATTGCCGATTCTAATTGTTCCAGTTACAAAGCGACACAGTTCAGAAATTTTGGAGGTGATAATGCAAAACCTGTACCGTTACTACGTTCTGCACATGCTTCTGCTCAAAGAAGAGGAAAACAGTAGCGAAACTCTGTTTGATTTCCTAAAATATGTGCAATAATTAGAAAATGTTTGCAGTGCAATTTGGAAATTATTTTAGACTTTATATTTTAAAAATTGATTATTTTGAATTGTATGAATGAAACCACAATGGAACACGAATTCGGTTCCCGATTGTACAATTAGAGTGTTATTTTGCTATAATTTATATTTAAAAAGTAATAAATTGCTCAATTTTATCTTTTACCGTCGGAGAGTAAATTTTAACAATAATAACATTCAAGATATCTTACCCAATCATGACATTTTAACAGTTAAGCCATCTACTGCCAACTACTAGCAAATAGTAATACCAAGGAGTAAATATCTCGAAAAATTTTTAAAATAATTTTTAGCGAGGGAGTGGACTCAGACTCACCTAAAAACTGTCTGGATCATCCTGGATCAAGAAAATTATAAAACAAAAAGATATCTAAAATATGCCCATCCTCATTGTTTTACTTATGTCCGATTTTTTCACTTAGAGATATTCATCGGATAAGTATAAATATACGGATAACCAATCAAATCAATCAAGTGACCAAGCAAACAATCGTTTTGATTGGTTATCCGTACACTTATACTTATCCGATGGATATCTAGTGAAGAAAAAAGGCATTAGTGGGCGTTTTTTAACGGAATCATACCCTTGTGGCTGGTTTTGTTTTTTGTTGCCATTAGTTCTAGTTTCCCAGGTATTAGCCAAGCAAAATGTTTTGATGTGGCCGCGTTGCTGCCGTTTAGAAAAGACGATTCTCTAAAAAAGCAATACCAAAAACTTGCAGGATTCCACATTGGAATCCAGGAATTCCGACTATTTTTAAATTTTTTCTGAAGTGCGGTGAAAAAACTCAACGCCGTATCAAATACCTCCAAGACTGGGACTACTAGGTGAACTTGCTGCAACCCCATTCTCACAACACTAGATTAAAATTTGTTTTTATTTTTTTAGACCGGAGGACATAGATGAAAAAATTAGAAAATCTGAGAAAATGCAGCCCCTCTATTAGCCAGACTAAATAGTGGAACTGCCTCACTACGCCCAACACAACAACAGCCAATCGAGTAATAGCATTAAATTTTATAGCCCCTTGTCAGAAATTTTAATGTTTATATCTGGAGTTTACAACAAAATACACAGGCGCGGACTGGCAGTATTTTTTCAGGAGTGCTCATATTTATTTGTAGGGGCTCTCTTCAATGACAAATTTGAAAACTCTTGCTCCTGGATAAACAGCTTTTTTCAAACTGTTTTGAACTTTTGCCTAATTGATCTATTATGACGTCGATCGAAGGTGTTACATCCGATTTGGTTCTCTATTTTATTTATTTTTAATTTATTGGAATTGAGGGGGTCCGAGATGCTCTAGCACCCAGTATCCCTGGCCAGTCCGCGCCTGGTTAGCAATAATAATTACAGTAAAAGCTCTCGGATCCGAAATGAACGAGACCCATTTCTGATCGGATAGCGAATGCTTCGGTCGAAATAAATACCACTGCCTACGCGTTGACCTCGCAAGCATCTTTCGGTTTATACGATCAATTCTAAGAATTTTCGGATACGACAGTTTTTACTGTATGTATTTAAATTAAAATTCAGTTTTAGGAGAGCAACGCCTCCATACCGGCCGTAACCGGAGTTCAAGGTATTAATTTGAGATTACTTACAATTTAAATAGCATACTTACGACATTTTTTAAAGAGGCTTTGGTAATGAAGTTGCTATATAAAGAGCGATCATCCTAGAGAGCAGTTTAAAATTTTGGTGTTGGTCCACTCCTACGTTTGGTTCATTTGAACTACAATTTAAAAATAAAGCTCAGTTTCCATACACCATTGGTATGAAATTCTTGAAGGGGGGGGGGGGGATTCTTCCTTAAAAAAACTAGTGCAACAAATTCCAATTTATTATTTAAATTCAAAACCGGAGTCTCAAAACATAATGAAATTCTATGTTTCATGTTAATACTCGTTGATGTTCAGGTGAGTCCGGTGCGACTGTAAGTCACGATTCCATTCTTGTATGCTTCTCTCGCATGATCTAGGTAAAGGAGGTAGTCTGTATTCCCAAACCATAGCCAAATGAGTGAGTAGCATGTTGGTCATGTATCGAACAGCTTCAGAGCTCCAGTGTATGCCATCGTCAGTGTGCAAATGCATCAAATATTGAAAAACTTGATGATAATCTAAAATATCATACGAAAATTCTTTTGCCATTTCGGCTGCAAACTGATTAGCCATAATAATATTGATAGGAAGATTGTCTTTTCTAGAGCCCTCCATACCATAGTGTGTGAAAACACCACCACGACAATCAAACGATGGTGGAAATGCAGTCATCCAAACAACACGAGTACGTGGTAAATTCGACTTTAAACACAAAAAAGTTTGAAAAAGAACTCAAAATAAAAAATTTTAAGTAAATTTGTGGTGTTTAGTATGTATTTATGGTTAAATTCAAAAAAATATAAGAATAATACAATACGTAGAAAATCAAAATTCAAAAAATTTAAAAAGGAGACAATTAACACATAACAGATCTGGATTAAGAAAATTTGAAAAAATGAAAATTTCGTAATACGAAGTACAATATAACGTTATTTCATGGTTATTGCCATTCTTCAGTTGCACGCATCGATTACGATTACATTGTGAAATAAGAAGAAAAAATTTTCAAACTAAACAAAATTATCGACTAAATTGTACAAAATTGACTTACCATAACCTCCAAAGATTATCAAAACTGAACTTGTTACATGAAGTATGAATAATTTAAAAATGATTTGAACTAAGAAATTCGTTTACCTAGCACTGCTAGTTTGAAATCCGAAGGCACTGCCCTCTTAATATGATTTCTAAAAACTTTGAAAAAATTCAAAATTCAAAAATTTTTTACCACGTGTTTTAACCGTGAGGCGTAAAACTAGAAAAAGAACTCAAAATAAAAAATTTTAAGTAAATTTGTGGTGTTTAGTATGTATTTATGGTTAAATTCAAAAAAATATAAGAATAATACAATACGTAGAAAATCAAAATTCAAAAAATTTAAAAAGGAGACAATTAACACATAACAGATCTGGATTAAGAAAATTTGAAAAAATGAAAATTTCGTAATACGAAGTACAATATAACGTTATTTCATGGTTATTGCCATTCTTCAGTTGCACGCATCGATTACGATTACATTGTGAAATAAGAAGAAAAAATTTTCAAACTAAACAAAATTATCGACTAAATTGTACAAAATTGACTTACCATAACCTCCAAAGATTATCAAAACTGAACTTGTTACATGAAGTATGAATAATTTAAAAATGATTTGAACTAAGAAATTCGTTTACCTAGCACTGCTAGTTTGAAATCCGAAGGCACTGCCCTCTTAATATGATTTCTAAAAACTTTGAAAAAATTCAAAATTCAAAAATTTTTACCACGTGTTTTAACCGTGAGGCGTATTTTTGAATTTTGAATTTTTTCAAAGTTTTTAGAAATCATATTAAGAGGGCAGTGCCTTCGGATTTCAAACTAGCAGTGCTAGGTAAACGAATTTCTTAGTTCAAATCATTTTTAAATTATTCATACTTCATGTAACAAGTTCAGTTTTGATAATCTTTGGAGGTTATGGTAAGTCAATTTTGTACAATTTAGTCGATAATTTTGTTTAGTTTGAAAATTTTTTCTTCTTATTTCACAATGTAATCGTAATCGATGCGTGCAACTGAAGAATGGCAATAACCATGAAATAACGTTATATTGTACTTCGTATTACGAAATTTTCATTTTTTCAAATTTTCTTAATCCAGATCTGTTATGTGTTAATTGTCTCCTTTTTAAATTTTTTGAATTTTGATTTTCTACGTATTGTATTATTCTTATATTTTTTTGAATTTAACCATAAATACATACTAAACACCACAAATTTACTTAAAATTTTTTATTTTGAGTTCTTTTTCTAGTTTTACGCCTCACGGTTAAAACACGTGGTAAAAATTTTTGAATTTTGAATTTTTTCAAAGTTTTTAGAAATCATATTAAGAGGGCAGTGCCTTCGGATTTCAAACTAGCAGTGCTAGGTAAACGAATTTCTTAGTTCAAATCATTTTTAAATTATTCATACTTCATGTAACAAGTTCAGTTTTGATAATCTTTGGAGGTTATGGTAAGTCAATTTTGTACAATTTAGTCGATAATTTTGTTTAGTTTGAAAATTTTTTCTTCTTATTTCACAATGTAATCGTAATCGATGCGTGCAACTGAAGAATGGCAATAACCATGAAATAACGTTATATTGTACTTCGTATTACGAAATTTTCATTTTTTCAAATTTTCTTAATCCAGATCTGTTATGTGTTAATTGTCTCCTTTTTAAATTTTTTGAATTTTGATTTTCTACGTATTGTATTATTCTTATATTTTTTTGAATTTAACCATAAATACATACTAAACACCACAAATTTACTTAAAATTTTTTATTTTGAGTTCTTTTTCTAGTTTTACGCCTCACGGTTAAAACACGTGGTAAAAATTTTTGAATTTTGAATTTTTTCAAAGTTTTTAGAAATCATATTAAGAGGGCAGTGCCTTCGGATTTCAAACTAGCAGTGCTAGGTAAACGAATTTCTTAGTTCAAATCATTTTTAAATTATTCATACTTCATGTAACAAGTTCAGTTTTGATAATCTTTGGAGGTTATGGTAAGTCAATTTTGTACAATTTAGTCGATAATTTTGTTTAGTTTGAAAATTTTTTCTTCTTATTTCACAATGTAATCGTAATCGATGCGTGCAACTGAAGAATGGCAATAACCATGAAATAACGTTATATTGTACTTCGTATTACGAAATTTTCATTTTTTCAAATTTTCTTAATCCAGATCTGTTATGTGTTAATTGTCTCCTTTTTAAATTTTTTGAATTTTGATTTTCTACGTATTGTATTATTCTTATATTTTTTTGAACAAAAAAGTTTTCTTCAAATTTTTCTCATACTGCTCCGGCCAATCCTTGCCCCAACGTGTCACGTCCCAAATGCAACTACTGATTGCTACCACATCGGGTGGACATTCCTTCAAACTTTGGATTTCTTCAATAAACTTTGGTAGATTTAAGCGCGTTAAAAACGAATAGTTTAAATTGTAGGATCCATGTCTGTATTTACGATCTTCCACATAATCTACTCCGTTATGTAATAAAGTGTTACTCACGCGAATATCGTTTTCGAAGCTTACTTCGTTCTTGACGCGTAAACTCTGGTCGGGTATCAGGGTGCCCCTCTCCATGAGCCAAATCAAGTCCTTGTACAAACTTCGTATGTTGGAACAGCCGAACAAATGAATGGATTTGTTTTTTAACAAATCGCGGCAATCGTAACGTCCGAATATACTTGCGGTGATCATTTTTGAAAAAATACAATTCTGTGACGGGGGAAGAACGCAAAATAACTTCGGGGGGTTAATTCACTACACAATGGGTCAGTCAACAAACTTATTAGCGATAATAATTATGAAAAACCACACTGAAAACAAATGAAAAGCAAATGCTACAAGCACAAAAGTCAGTTGAACACTGCCATTACCATATAAAACAAAAGAAAAATTAAGGAACTAAGCTGTGGCTGCACTGCACATTCGGGTTACGAACTCTTGATTTTGAGAAAAATTTAATGCGGAAGCATTTGAAAGCGACAGTTCATAATAATTTTAATCGGATTAAATTTGGGAATTTCCCATTGACCTGAGTAGGTAAAAGCTTAATATACAAACAAAAGCATCTTGGGCAAAAATACCGACAACAGGTAAAATAAAATTGTGATGTGATTGTGATGTGAACAGGTAAAATACTAAAATTTATTATAAATTAATTTAAGGCTGGGAATCAAATTCGAATAATTCGAATATTCGAATATTTGAACACGAATAATATCGCAACGTATAATTTGAATAATCGAATTATTCGAATAATTATTCGAATATTCGAATAATTTGAATATTCGAATAATTTCAATATTCAAAAAATTTCAATATTCGAATAATTTCAATATTCGAATAATTTCAATATTCGAATTATTTGAATATTCAAATTATTCAACGTTAAACTTCCCTTAAATCGCTAAGTCCCCACCCCATTTCATTGCACACTATTGCCCATTGGTCGGAATAATATTTAAGTAAAACTTAAGTTTTAAGGATAGGTGGTGCAATTGGTGGTGGAAAATATTCAAAATATTCGAATATTCAGATTATTCGAATATTGAGATATTATTTGAATTTTTAATTATTCGATTATTTAACAAATTTAAATATTTGAATAGGGCCGGCAACAGTTGAGTTGCTTGAATTGTGAATATTCGAATATTCAAACTTTTAGTACTGGCTGCAAGTTTCGGTGTACCTTTGAATGTTTGAATGCATTTTACTAATTCCTATTGGTCAAAAGAAAATATCTCACCAGCCACAACTAAACCTGGGAGTTACGAATATTTAAAATTCTCAGCCTTAATTTATATTTTCAAATATATGAAAGTTCGAATTATTTGAATATTTGAATTATTCGAATACAAAAATGACAACGATTCCCAGCCTTATAAATTATGCAGATGCTCCTGCGTTGCAGGTAGTCGATTTGTTATTATAAACTTTTTAAAATTTGTTTCATCAGACAGGAAGCACCTACGCTAACTTCGACTCGTATGGGATGGAGTGAGAACCTCTGTGACGATACGCCACTGAAAATTTCTTTTCAAGGTTAGGACAAGGACTAACAAAATTCTTTTTTTTATTTTGAAGATTTTTCGAAATAAAAAATAGAAACTTACGTTAATAAATCACTCTGTATATCGCGAATAGTTCACAAGTACCGCCATAGTTCAACTGTTCAGCGTCCAGCTTACGTCAAATGTTGAATGTCTTTTTTATAAATAAAAATAAAAATGGCTAAGTGGAATATTGGAACAGAATCGGGTATTTTACGAAAAAAAGTTGTGAAAGATAAATACGAAGACTTATTAGTGTTCGGTTATGCGTGTAAACTTTTTCGTGATGATGAAAAAGCGTTGTACATCGATCAAGGCAAGCATTTAATTCCGTGGATGGGAAATGACGCTTTAAAAATTGATAGGTTAGGAAGAGGAAACTGAAAATCTGAAGAAATGTAATAATTTGTAATTCGTTTTAGGTATGACTGTCGAGGCGCATTGTCCGAATTGAGTCCATATGAAGCCACCGGTGAAGACTACGACCAGAAAAGATGGTTGAATTTAGACGAAAGAGATCGAAAAACAGAAATGTTGTGTGATGAAGAGCGATATTACTCTTTGAAAAATAATGAAGAAGAACTGGAAATGTACCAAGGTTACATAATTTTGTAAATAAAATATGCTAGCTTGTTAACTTTTTTTATTCTAGAAGAGGAATTGAAACGATTACATCAAAAGGGTAGCGAGGTTCACTATAATTACGATGTGCCAACAGATCCTGACAGTGTGCAAGAAACGAAAGACATTGTCGAAGAAGAAGATCAAATATTTGTTCCGTCTTCCCAATTAAGCCTTCCTGCTGACATCACTGTGGTAAGATATGCAAACTGAGTTACTTCATTGTTAGCTAACTTTTTTCTTTAGCCAAAAACTGTTAAAGAAAACACCAGAATTGAAAAGACTGCAAATTTTGTTAGCCAACAAGGGCTTCAAATGGAAATTCTTATTAAAACAAAACAATCTGACAATCCACAGTTTAGCTTCATGAATAAGGACGATGTGCTTTATCCATATTATAAACATTTATTGCAAGTAATTAAAAGTGGGGAGTATAAAGTGCCAAGTTCGAGTGAAGACGAGAGTAAGTTACAAATTTTGTTTCTGTTTTTTTCTTATACCTAGCGAAAAACAAACCTTATATTAATTTTACTTTGTGATTCTGTGAAGAATGCCAGGGTTTACAAGGATTTTGGTACGGGTAATGTAAGTGACAACGCTGGAAGTGTTTATTTGAAACGGAGGGAGGGGGTTCCATACTGAGGTAGAGTGGCTGTTGGTATAGGTGCCTGTATAGATATTACACAATGCCTTACGTACACTTACATATGCTTCGGACTACCTGTCGTTCTTTCATTTTGCACAAACATATTTCGTAAATTTATTAGTCAAAATAAATATAAGGTTTTCATTTTTGTTTCTTAATTTGATACTAATTTTTTACATTTTAATTCTGTTTGTTTAGAGCAAAAGCAGGAGGATTCATTCGAACAGGACGAACAAGGCGATTACTATTTACATCCCAGTTTGCAAGCCACTGCTCTTCAGTCGGTAGGTTTTGTAGTTACTATTATTACAAACGTATATTGTAACGATAGTTTAGTTTTAGCTAATATTTACAACTTATGTTACTCTAAGTTAGTAAGTTCTTATACGTTTATGGGTATTTTGTACTGGAGTGGTAATAAATACTGTAATTTCTTAATTTGTCTGTTATTTTAGTGCTAGTTTAATGTTGACTAATGTTTTTCTCTGTTTACAGGTCGCCTTCAGGTTGTCAGCCAAAATTTTAACTTCTTTCTTACCATAACCACGGGATTAAGTGTTTTCATGCAAAGTTTTTCTGGTTATTTTAGGACCTCATAAAAATATTTTTTTGATCTTCCAGGAAGTTCAACAGGAGAGAATTCAATTCCACATTATTTTTTTAATCTTATTTTTTCTTCTTTTTTTTTTCAAATTTTTTTCTGCCTACTTTTGGTGCCTAATTCACAAAAATCTCTGTTTTCGTTAAGTCAATCTCAAGTTTAAGCCCGTGGTTATGATTTCCTAAGCCTAATTGACAACTGCATACACCCAACGTGCGGCGAAACGAATATAAAAATTGTTTAATATTTTTAATTTTGTGGATGAAACTTTTTTGGTTTTTAATGTGCATATAGAATAACATAATTCATTGTTGGAACAGGCTCCACCACCTTTGCCCACAGTGATATACAAGCCGTCCGCTGACTGTACGTATTTTCAATTGGTTAATCGAATTCAGGGTGTGCAATCTGAGTCGGCAACGCCGCCGCCTCCACCACCCCAAACACCGCAGGCAGACATGACATACGAACAACAGCAGCAGTATTATCAACAATTCTATTATACTGCGCAATATTACGAATACTACAAACAGATGGCTCAATTTTCAGAAACGAATCCAGATCAAACAAAAGGTAAGAAGATTTAATTTTCTTTCTTAATTTGGAAATTATACTCTTATTTTTGTTATAAAGCAAAACCAGATGAACCTTACAACGGTTCCAATCAAGCTAACGTGCAAAATCAAGCCAGTTATGCTCAATATTTTCAATCTTCTTCAAATCCATATGCACAAATTGTTTCTAATTTATCTGTCAACAAAGACGCCTCCACCACATACCCCAACATATCAGAGAGTGAACCACACAATGAAATAACGAAAGCACCAATTTTATATAATCAAAACGACGTTGCTTTGAACGTCGAGCCTCAACTACCTCAAACAAAAAAGGAAACTACAGTGAAGAGTACTTTAGAAAAACCTGCTCTTCCGCTGGTGGCATATGATTCCGACTCGGAGACCGAGAACAAAAGCGAAGATGAAGAAGGGACAGATGTGGAATACCCACCGACGGAAATACGTCAAGTAATCGAAACAATGTCCAATTACGTTGCTAAAAACGGTCGCGATTTTGAAACTATTGTGAAATCTAAAGGCGACGCCCGCTTTGAATTTTTAAATGAGAGCAATAAATATCATCCATATTACAAGAAAAAAATTAAAGACTATTCAAGTCAGTTGAATAGTGGACCAAGTGTGGTCACCAAGGAGCACCAAAATGGAATCGGTACCAAACCAAAAGAAAAGAAAGTGATTGGTGAGTTAAATTTCAAATTGGTAATTTGAACTAAAATAATTTGATGTAATTTTTAGCTCCGGTCAGTTTTTCTATTAAAAAAGTGAAGGAGGACATACCAAAAGAAATCAAAAGTGCGCTGCCGGTGGAGGAGAGTGATGAAGAGCAGGAAGAGAATGTCCAAACTACGAAATCGTCTTCTGTTGTTTTATCGACACCGAGCACCATGGTGGTTGCGCAACCAACCTTAAATTCTCCCGTAAAAGAAATTTTAGTTTCTACGCCTCCTCCAACTGTAGCCACCGAAATTCCATTGAAGAATGTGGTAGAAGAAAAGGTGCAATCGGAAAATTGTGAGCCAAAGAAAATCCAAATTGAGGATGATTTAATTTTAGATTTGATTGATTTGACCGACGATATGGACGAAAAAAAAGATTCAAAAAGAGGTAGAATTGAGTTGATGTAGTGAATTTGTTATTTAAGTATGTTTTTTACAGCAGAAAGTTCTCGAAGAGACAAGATTGTTACAGAAGCAAAAGAAAAGTTGGCTTTGCAGTTAGAACGTAAAAGAAAGGCGGCTGCGTTTTTAAAACTGAAATCATCTGGATCGTCTTTGAAAGAAGAAAAGGTCGAGAAGAGACGATCGCATAAAAGAAGAGCTAGTGAAGAAGTGGAAAAAGAATCTAGGTTGAGAAAGGAAAAACATTCGAAAACAAAAGATAAGTATGAAAGTGATGTTTTGAAAGTTGAAGATTCTGAATCTGAAGAAGGAGAAATTAAGAAGCATAAGAAGTCGAGTAAGAAGAAAAAATCCCACAAAAGGTAATTCATATTTTTATTTAAAATTATGTAAACGGATATTAATGCTTTGTTTTATTTTTACAGGAAACAATCGCACAGTCGACATGAGTCGAGAAATCGACATAGTAGTAAGGATCACAAGAAATCCAAGAAAAGGCACAAACGAGATTATTCAAGCAGTTCAAAGTCATCGAATAACTCGCAATAGGTGAAGGTGATAAAGATTACTTATTTTACATAATGTACAGGTCTTTTGTATAAATATTTCTATTAAATTATTTTTGACAATTGTTTTTTATTTTGTTTATATTTTTAACAGTTACGGAAAGTTTCCTCGAATTTTATCCTGTAAAGAGTGATAGATATTCGAGTTTTTTGTATTTTTTTGACCCCCCCCCCCCCCAGGTTAGGACTTAGGGGCAACGGGGGATTTCTTAAATTGTGTAAAATATCAAACTTGATTTATTTTTAAAATTTGTTAAAAGTAAACATTTTATAATAATTTTTTATTTATTTTATTATTTTTATTTATATATTTAAAAAAATCTATAAATTCTTGAAATTAAGAAAAAAATATTAAAATAAGGGGGGGATTTTTTAAATTGCGACGTTAATTTTTGAATTTTATATGAGGAGGGAGGGGATAAACAATGTGCTGACAGGCTAACCAATGCGACATTTTAATCATTCTGTATATACAGTTGGTACGTATACATGTCAAAATATGCGGCCTAACCTATATAATCGATAATCAATAAATAAATAAAAAAATGCTGTAACGGAGGTGACGGTTAATTTTCTGAAGAAGAATCGAAGTAATTCCCGATTGGTCCATCGATTTAAGGTAAATTTCATATTTTTTTGCTGAAAAATAGCTGTCACAACATTGCACTCTAATTTTGTTCAACCAACGATTATTCAGCTATAATTACTCCAATCGCTTATATACTTGGCTAGAATTTTTATTCAAAATAACTAATAATTTTTTTTTGTTTAGCTCAACATGGACTCGATTAATTTAACATCCGATATTTGTATTAAGCAAGAATATGCCGATTTAGGTAACATCACACAAGAAGACCCCAATGGTAATTCTACAACAAGAAATCAAGTAGCCGGTTTATATGATAATCTTAAAGTTGAAACTGTCAAGTTGGAAAATATTTCTGAAGTAGAAAGCGTTGCAGATGATATCGAGCGTGTCGTTTTTATGAAGGAGGAACTACCAAGTGACGTCTACAAATGCAACAAATTACGTACGTGCCACTTTTGTACTAAAACATTTCAGTGTGATTCTCAACTTAATGTTCACATGAGATCGCACAGCGATTTTCGACCGTTTTCATGTTACGTCTGTTCCAAATCGTTTAAAGACCTTTCCACTCTCAATTCTCACTTGAAAACGCATTCGTCAGAAAGACCGTTTAATTGTGAATCTTGCAGTAAATCGTTTAAACTTAATTCGCACTTACAGCGACACATCAGGACTCACAATGGTGAAAAACCTTTTAAGTGTGCCGAATGTCCGAAAGCATATACCACTAAACGGGGGTTAACTAATCACATAATTGGTCACTTAGGTACCAAACCGTTCAGTTGTCTTGTTTGTTCTAAAACTTTCAAAAACGAAAAGTCTTTACCGGATCACATGAAAACTCACACAGGGGAAAAGCCATATACATGCGAGTTTTGCAATAAGGCTTTTAGGCAAAAACAGCAGTTGACGGTTCACATTAAAACGCATACAGATGAAAGGCCCCATAAGTGCGACGTTTGCTTGAAATCGTTTCGAGATAAAAGAACGTTGACTCATCATATCAGAACTCACACTGGCGAAAAGCCGTACAAATGCGAACATTGCGATTTTCGTTGTGCGAAAAAGCACACGTTAACCGTTCACTCTCGCCGACACACCGATGAAAAACCCTACGAATGTACCTACTGCTATAAGCGATTCGCACAAAGTAGCAGCCTTGTGGTCCATCGTCGACTACACACCGGTGAAAAACCCTACGTTTGTGATCAGTGCGGCCAAAGATTTACACTAAAATATAGTTTAAGATATCACAAATATCGGCACGACGGCGTTCGAGCCTACAAGTGCGAATTTTGTGACAGCACCTTTTTCACTCCCTTCTCGTTGAAATCTCACCGAAAGTTACACTTTGCTGTTAAACCAAAGAAAGCAAGTTATGATTGCAAAATATGTGATAAGTTTTATTCGACGCGCTCTTCCTTAAAATTACATCACCTGCGTGTCCACATAAAATTAAAAAAATTTAAATGTACATTGTGCCAGAGCGCTTTTGTTCACACCGCAGAACTGAAACGCCACATGAGAATACATACCGGTGAAAAAAATCACAAATGCGAAGTATGCGAAAAATTATTTTCTGCCAAACAAAGTTTGAGAATTCACATGAGGATCCACAACGGTGCAAAGCCCCACAAATGTAGATACTGCTCCAGAGCTTTCACAACAAGCACTCAGTTAAAAATTCACAACGTAAACTTTCATTTTGACTTGATCAGTAAGGACGTTAATTCATACAAGTGTAATCAGTGCAGTTACACTACGTTACATAAGACTTACTACAAACGCCATTTGGTGACGCATTTAGGAATTAAATTGTATAAGTGTTACATCTGCAATAAATCGTTTACCAGATCGTACACCTTGAAACTACACATACAACACCACAGCGATAAAAGTAACTTGGATTGTTTACACTGTAAAGAAAGTTTTCCTTCGAAGATGCTGCTACGAAAGCACCTGAAAGTACATAGGAATCCTAAGCGATACAAATGCACTCTGTGCTTGAAGGCATTTGTTACGTCGACTGTTTTGAACATGCACATTGCTGGAGTCCACAATAAAGTGCGAGCTTTTAGATGTAAGGTTTGCACCTACAAAACATTGAAATATAGTCTCTTCGTGAGACACAAAGAGTCTCATTAAACTGATGTAGCTGATTTAGAAGTACAAAGTTATATACGTATAGCGATTTCTTGTTATGTTATTTTATTGTATTTTTTTTTGAAATATTAATAATACTTGGATGTATAAATTCTGTTTTATTTATAGTAGGTGAAGGAAACGGGGGAAGACCTGGGGGCCGTTTGTTAAAACTTTTTGTGTTTGTTTTCAACTTAGAGTGGGTTGAAGTTTTGATTTTCAATTGTTTTTCAACAATATAGGTGATTTTTTGTTCAACAGTACAAAAATGATGAATTTCTGATGAACCACTTTTTTCAGTGTGGTTAAGTTAGTTAAGTTAAAAGAAAATTCGGGGGTTACAAACAGTTCAATATTTATTGAAGCACATTTTTATATTTACAATTTCTGCATCAAGTAATAGTCAAAACTGTGTGATAAAATGTACACATAAATAAAAAAAGTTGATGATGATGAAAAATAATAAATTAAAAATATACACGAAGAATATTGGAGGGTTTTGTTAACTTTTCGGAAAGTTACCAGCCGTGATGAGCAAGTCCATGATGACCATGAATTCCATTAGCAACAATGGTACCAGATGGTCCTGCAACAACAGCTCCGTGTCCAAGACCGATTCCGTGTCCAATACCGAGACCAAGACCATGGACAGCTGGGGAAATAATAGCAGCGGAGTGTGGTGCGATAACAGCGGCTCCATGTCCAGCCCAGTCTTGGGAAGCTAATAAACCTTCACCGTGCCATTGTCCATTATCGTGTCCGATAGCCAAACCATGAACACCAGCGATAACGCCACCATGATGTCCAATAGCGTTTGGAATTCCGTTGGGTCCAACAGCACCGTGTCCAGTTACAACACCAGCTGGTCCAGCGGCTCCGTTACTAGAAACTACACCTGAAGCTCCAATTATTGGAAGATGACCATGCCCATGATGAGCATAACCCAAGCCTAATAAACCGGAGGGTTCTGCACTGGATAGAACTACCACACAGGCAAAGAGAGCTGCGGTCTAAAAAATAAATAAAAATTAGTATTTGTTACAAAACCTGAATACAAGTTCGTACGAAAGTATTCATTGTAGTAAGTAGAGCTGAAGAACTGTACAATATCGAATATGATACCAACCCTCGGTTATATACTTTAATTACGTCCTTGATATTCATTAAAGAAGTATTTTGTAGTATTTGTAATAGAGCATTAAATTTACTTCCCGATTATGTTGACCCCGCCTTAGTTTCCTACTTTTAGTTTTCTAGACAGCAATTAGAAGGTAAATAGCATTGCCATGTAAAAAAGGTTTATTGTAATTCTTACATGTAACACTAGACAGGATTTAGATTAGTTTAATATTTTTTTATTCAATGGTATAGGTACATGGATAAATTAAAAAAAAAATTATGTTACACGAAAATTTGTAAAGAATATTACTGTTGTTCCGAAAGTAGATAAACTTGTGTGTTAAAAATCATAATAATCTTGGTATGTATGTGAAGTTCAATATTATGTAAAATCGAAAAATTTTAAATTTTAAATTTTCAGAAAAAAAAACTGAAATAAAATATATAATATATTATACAAATAAATTAATTAATTGCAATGTAATCAAATAACGAAAAACTATAACATAATTAACAATTACAAAGTCAAAATGGGCACCTCTGAATGCCTCCCGCACTTAAATTTTTTTGTACGAAACTTAATTTTCACGATTTACCCTGCCGTTGGTGGCGCTCTTGTCAAAAAACATGGCGGTTCTATTACGTACATTTGATGTTGTTTTGAGTTTGATTCTGAATTATTTTATCGTAAAACCGCGGTGAAATGATAATTCACAAAATAGAACATCGAAAAAATGAAAAGGTTTGGTTTTTAAATAAAACTTTCTATACCAATCATACATACATTTTTCCGCGTGGTGGTATTTGTTTAATGTAAATTTCGAATTGTTTACACATAATTATTTTTATTGTAAGGGACTTAATTTAAAAAAAAATGGTAATCAATTCTTTAGAAGATTTTTCCCTCCAAAGATCGAACATCAAAATAAGAAAAATTAAAAGTTAACAAGCAGTCAACGTCAAGGGAAATTATCATTGCAATGTTAAACAAACAGTTCAGAAATTTCCAAAAATTTGCAAAGACGAAAGGGAAAAATTTTAACCTATTCTGCGGATGCCGGTAAAGAAGAGGATATTTTAAATCTTTTTGAGTGGGTGAAAACAAACGTCGGCCCAATTCACATCCTTGTTAATAACGCAGGCGTTTATCCGCAAACCAGTCTTACCAGCGGTGATTCCAAATTATGGAAATCAATTTTTGATCTTCAACCTATGGGTTTATGCATTGCGACACGAGAAGCGGTCCAATAAAAAAAATAATTTTTTTTTGGAGGTAAGGTAATCGAAAAAAAATTTCAAAATGTTTTTTTTACATTTTCGAGATCACCGTGTTCAGAAACGTAAAGATTTGCAAAAAATAAAAAAAAATTTCTGTGTCGGTCTGTCGTCAAATTTTGTCTCTCGCTTTATTCATAAACCGTTTAACCAATCACGACAAAATTTGGTATAGTAGTAGGGTTCACGGTAGAAAGGCGAAAATAAGGTTTTCGTCTCGATCTGGCAATCAGGAGTACCACTACAAGAAAATAACACAAGATTTTTAAAAACCATTTTGTCTTGTGATAGGTTATTTTAAAGTCCTTGAAAAAATTTATCCACAATATGTAAAATTAACTTTCTATCTGTCATCTGTCAAAAATTTCAAGCTGTCAAAGTTGAAACTTCAAGAGTGAATAACTCATCAAGCACTGAAGAGATCTCAACGAAATTTTGTATGTAGGAACATTAACTCCCTAGGACCTGACAGCATATAATATTATTTCTTAAAATTTTTTCTCAGGAATTCAACATGAAAAAAAAAATTACGTTTTTTTTGCGAAATCTTGGAAAAAGTCCTTGTCCCTCGATTTTCTTCGGCATTCCTGCGTCGATAGCAATCGAAACTTTTTGGACGTATGTCTGGTGGGCTCTAGGGCTAAAATGTCATCGCATCTCGGAAATGTACATCCGATTTTCTTCAAATTTTGTATGCTAATAAAGCTTTTAAAGTACAAGTATTGGTGAGAAGCTAATTGAGCTAAATGTGAAAATAAGAAAATTACATAAAATAATAACAGAAATCTTAATTAAACTATTTTTTGTGAAAATTTGTTAGATGGCTTGTAGAAAATTATGACATACGTTCGAAAATTTAATTATTAATTTGACAGTTATCGGTATTTAAATAATTTAATAACGATTGAAAATTTGTGAGCTGTATGTAATGCAATGTGTAATGGTGAGATATAAAAAATGCTAAAAGTAATAATATAAATTAATAAATTAATACTATAAATAAATAAAATTTAAAAAAAAAATATAATAATTAATATATTAATAAAAACGAAGAACGTAGTAAATATTACGAATATATTTGTCAATACTACTACTACCGAAGTAATATTAACGTAGAATAAATATTAAATAAATAAAAAATATTATATTCGTTGATATTACGAATATATGTCAATATTACTACTACTACCGTAGTAATTCGTACTACTATTATTATTACCGTAGTAAGTATTAGTAGTAGTATTACTATTACTACCGTAGTAATATTAACGAAATGCTTGTGCTAATATTAACGAAGAACGTAGTTATTATTATGAATATATTCGTCAATATAACTACTACTAGTAGTAATACTACTAGTAATATTAATGAAGAACGTAGTTAATATTACGTAAATATTACGAAAATATTCGTTACTGTTACTATTACTACCGTATTAATATTAACGAAATGCTTGTGGTAATAATTACGAAAAGTTTCATAGAATCAAAATATAGTACTATTAACAACGAATTTCGTTAAATACACACCACTTTTTTTTTCTGTGTAGACGTCGTAATTCAAGTTTGTTCCCACTACTGTCAATTACAATAGTAGATATCTTTTTGCAACATAATAAACAGATAATATTGCAGTGTCTTTATATTTTTACATACCTTAAACAAAATGGCGGTAATACCCAGTATTACCGCCCCCCCCCATACTGGTTTGTCCCCACAAACCAGATTCTCGTTCATGCATTCATGCGCGTCAGTGATAAAGATATAACTGAAAGTTCCAAAAATCACAAAAAATGCAAAACAATACAAGCTATAGGTATATATGTAACAACAAACCAAATAGTAGTGCTGAAAGTATTAATTTAATTATAATTTTACATTTACAAAACAATCTCCGAATTTCTTTTTGTAATTTTTAGCTAGCACTTTCTCGGGAGAACTTCGATACTAGGGTAGAAATAAAATATCATGTCATCTCTCCGAAATTATAATTATGACGAGACTTGAAGTTCCGTGACGACTACTAACTGTATACACCAAACAAATCTCCGGAAATCTTTAACAGATTCCGTTAAAATTTGGTGTACTTTTGATTGGATGTATAGATATATAGATTTTCTTTCGAAAAAGTTGAAAAAGCAAAAATAAAGTTGTGTTTCTATAAGATTTCTTCATTTTCCAAGACTTCCTTAAATTTCCTCAGATTTTCTCGGATTTCCTAAGATTTTCTTAGATTTAAAAGATTTATCATGGATAAAAATTGTTAAAGTTTGAAACCGGGGCGTCTGGGGGGTATGGAATACTCCCCAGTGCTTCTTCATCTCTTGTTGCATATTCACCTACGGTTTAATCCAATGGCGTATTTAAAAAATGCTTGGGGGGGGGGGCAGATAAAAATTTTAGAATGTCGTCAATCCATTCATGCGCGTCAGTTGTAATTAATCCTAATACATAAAATCCCAGCACGTTTCTGCTGCTCCTGCTACAACGTGCCATTTTTTGCTGAAAAAACAACACTCTGGTAGGTCGATTTTTTTTAACAACTAAAAAAATGTATTAAACTAAGATTAGGACTAAAAATATTTGTCTCCAAACCGGAAAATTTGAATTTTAAAGCAAAAATTAGAGAAGTTTAACCTTCAGCTAGAAAACTTGTCACTTGTCCGTGTGTTCACTTGTCCGTGTGGTCACTTGTCAGTGGGGTCACTTGTCATGTGTTCACTTGTCGTGCGTTCACTTGTCGTGGGTTCACTTGTCATGTGGTCACCTGTCATAGAATCGGGTGGAACGCCGTCCAGTATATATTTCAAAATTTCCACTTTTTTAGAATACTTGGAGAAGATAGGGGATTTATAATTTTACAAATTTTGCCAGGAAAAAGCGGGAAATTTGAATTTTTAATCAAAAATGAAGGAAATTTAAACCTTTGTTTGGCTAGAGAATATTAAAGCTTGGAAAAATATTTATTTAAGTGCCTTACTGCTCAGAGTTTAGTAAAAACTTTCCCGTTACTTTGAAAGTTAACTGTCAAAATTATAGTCAAAAGTGTAAACCGGGTGGTCTGGGGGTGAACACCCTCCAGTACATATAATAAAATTCCCACTCTTCTAGAATACCTACAGAAGACAGAATAATTATAGAAATTTCTTCGGGAAATTTTTTGTTTTTAAGAAAAGTGAGGGAAATTAAAACGACCGGCTAAAGAAAATTAGAATTTGAGAAACTTATTTATTTTTATATTACAAAAAAATTTTTTAGTTGTCCCACGGCACATCAAGTTTAGCAGAAACTTTTTGCGTTACTTTGAAAATATAGAAAAACGGGAATCACCCAGTAGCGGGAAAAGAAATTAAATAATGAAATATTATACCCCAAAAAAAGAGATCCACCGTCTAGCTATCCGTCCGCGGACGGGCTTTCCAGTTAGTAAATAAATAAATAGAAATAATTTCAAGTTATTTGAATTTTAAAACTTCGTGGTAAACATTATTTTTATCGGGGGGGGGGAGCTTAAGGGGTACAATTAAAGTCATCCTTGGAGGAGGGGCATTTGCCCTTTTGTCCCCCTCTAAATACGCCACTGCTTTAATCTGCGTAATTCGAGTTATCTCGAAATCATCAGTGCTATGTTGAGGATTCTACTTTTGCGGTAGCCTCGCGTTACTTTTTGGATAAGTTTTGTGGAAGGAGTATCCATCTTTTGAAAGTTCTCACAATCGAAAATATACATTTTTACTTTTTTAATTATTTTTAAATTTATTTTATTTTAATTTATTTTTAAATATATAAATATATTTATAATTAAAAGTTAATATTTTCATCACATATTTGCAAGTACCTATACTATATAGTTTTAAAAAAGTTCTTAATAAAAGTATAACATTTCAAAAATAACTTCTCTAAATCTCTAAATAATACACCTACATATTATAATAATCATGGGCGTCACCAATGGGGGGCAGAGGAGGGCTACAGCTCCCCCCCTGGCTTTTGGCAAAACATATAAATTTGCAATTGCAATATAAAAATATAAAAAATTTTAACATAAATAATTAATTTTAATAGCGTTTAAAAAAATACTCCACCCCCTGCAGCTTTTGGAAGCGACGCCATTGATAATAATAATATATTATAATAGAAGTTCCATTTCAATTTATTATTCATCACATGGATTTAATATTTTTCCGTTTAAATTTATAATTTTTCAAAAGAATACCTACATAGTATAACTAACGCAACTAAATAAAAAGTTAGCAATTTTTAAAATAAATACAATTCGTTCGCTTTTTACTATAGCGGGAAGCCAGTAGAAATAACTTATTATTGAGTAAATGATGCGGACACCTTTATGAGTATTATAAAGAGACATAATTTATAAAACTAATTTAACTGTGGAAATTCATCCAGCAAATTCGTTTTTTCAGTCCTGGGTTGGTTCTTCAAAAAGTGGGTCACCCTATAAGTAAAATAGGTAAGTAATCTAAATCTTTTATTTTTATCTCAAAATTGCTTTGATCTAAAATTAGTCTATTTCAATCTGTTTGACCTTGGAAATCAATTCAGAGAAAGTAATAAAAATATTAATTCAGATTAGAAAAGATGGCTTGCTCGATGGAGGAAGTAAAGGTATTGGATATGCAATTGTAGAACAATTAGTGAACGCGGGTGTTACGGTAATCTGGTAAGTAAATTTAGAAATTCGAAATTTAATTATAGATCTTTAGGTAGTTGCTGTCGGCCGTGGACAAGAGCGGCTGGAAGAAATTTCCAATAATTTGCAAGGACGAAAAGGAAAATTTTTGACTTATTCGGCCGATGCTGGTAAAGAAGAAGATATTTTAAATCTTTTTGAGTGGGTGAAAACAAACGTCGGGCCTGTTCATATTCTAGTTAATAATGCAGGTGCATTTCCACAAACCACGCTTGCAAGCGGCGATTCGAAATTATGGAAAGCAGTTTTTGATCTTCAACCTATGGGTTTATGCATTGCGACACGAGAAGCTGTACAAGATATGAGGGCCAACAAAGTCGATGGTCATATAATTCATATCAATGCTATCGATGGCCATAAAATTATCAATATCCCGAATTTAAATGTGATTTCAGCTTCCAAACATGCTGTTACTGCATTAACCGAGACTCTTAGGTGCGAGTTAAATTTAAATAAAGATAAAATTAAAGTTAGCGTAAGTATAGTCTTTAAAATTGGAAAACACATTCTAATAGGTAATTATTTATTTTAGAGCATCAGCCCGGGTTTTGTCAATACAGATGGTGTACGAGAACTTCTTGAAAGTCTCAAGAAGTCTTTAAAACCTGAAGAAGCTGATGAATGGTCAAAATCTCCCATGTTACAACCAGAAGACATAGCAAATGCTGTTATTTATATTTTGTCAACTCCACCCCATGTTCAAGTAAGTATAATATTACATCCATATGTACTTATTACAATTATTTATAATATATTGTAGATTCACGAATTGATAATAAAACCCGTGGGAGAAGTAGTATAGTACATTTTATCATTTATTATTAAAATAAATTGCAGATCAGGTAGCTATCAAATTGAAATAACCAATAAACATTTTATTGAAAAAGAATACTAATATAGAATAAAAATTTATATTTATGTAAAATAACGTTTAGCTAAATAATCTAAATAATTGGAAAATACACAATTACTGATAATAATATAATAAAGATTTTTCTTCAGTTTATTATTCGTCACATGGATTTAGTAATTCCCATGTAAAGGTCGAACTAAATTCAAACCTTTTATTGTCTAAAATCAACGGTTTTCGAGTTATGAATTAAAATAAGTAAAAAATGTTTACAAATTTTAGTTTTTTTTATTTTGTTTTTTAACTTAAGTTTTAAATTAAGTTGGTACTTAACCTAAAAGTTGTTTGAAGGTTTTTAGTAGCTAGTTAACTTCATAGATGTTAATAGAGGACTAGATAACTAACTCGAGCGCAGAAGTGAAGCCTATCATCTATTGTAAATGTATGCCAATTTGCCTTATCTACAAATGGCCGCCAGTTGACATTGGGGCTTTACTTTAGATAACTAACCCGTGTGTAAATGTGAAACCTGTCATACATCAGTCATATTAGTAATATGTATTACTGATTTGCCTTTACTACAAATGGCCGCCAGGCTTCACTTCTATTACATTGCATGTATTGGGAGTTGCGTATCTAGCCTTCTAAATCAACATCTATGGTTAACTCTAGCTAGATAAATAATATGTTCTGTGCTAGATACGCAACTCCCAATACATGCAATCTAATAGAAGTGAAGCTTGGCGGCCATTTGTAGTAAAGGCAAATCACTAATACAATTCACTAATATGACAGATGTATGACAGGCTTCACATTTGCACACGAGTTAGTTATCTAAAGACTAGATATAATCAGATACTCAACTCCTAATACATGCAATATAACAGAAGTAAAGCGTCAATATCAACTGGCGGCCATTTGTAGTTAAGGCGGATTAGCATACATTCACAATAGATGACAGGCTTCACATCTCCGCACGAGTTAGTTATCTAGCCTTCTATATTAACATCTATGGTTTAACTGAAATTGCAAAAAAGATCGAGAAAAGTAAGGTATTCTGCTGAAGAAGGTGAATCCGTGGAACTACAATGGGTACAGATGACTGTATCCAGTGTGGGCGTCCGGTAAAACGGGAAGCCAGTTTTCCATGTAGTGGCATATGCGGTCGAGTACGGCGTGGCACAGAAAGTGTTGTCAGGCCCGTAGCCAGGGATAGGCCAGGGCAGACTAGCCTGCCCTAGGAAAATTTGAGCCTGCCCTAGCCTTTCTTATGTTATATATATTTTTTTTAAATAAAGCATAGTTCGAATTTCTGGATGTGAGTGATGACCTTTTTTTTAGACATTAGACAATTTTCAGCCTACCTTAAGCCTGCCTTAATCTTTCAGCCTGGTTACGGCCCTGAGTGTTGTGGTGTAACATCTCATATAGAGACCCAGATGCAGACGGATGCAAGCATTTGGTGCATCTGTGGATGCTGTCGTGAAAATATAAAAAGTGTTAATTAATAATAATAATAAAGTTTATTAAGCAGTATAAGTTCAATTCCATAAAATTAATTACAAATGTACAAAATATATTCTTTAAAAGACAAAAGTTCAGCAGAGCTGATTTTCAACAAGTGCCTATTAAGGTAAGGAAGACCCTTGAATTTGGTTTGTCATCAGGAGTTCCTTCACATGGACTTTAAAAGTTAGCTTTGAACTGGAGTTCAGATAAAGAGAAGCAAACTTGTTATACGTGTAGAAGGTCCTATACTGGAAAGATCCCTCAAACTTCGAAGTCCTATGTGTAGGCACCGAGAGAGTTCCATTGTTGCGTAAATTCAAGTCATGACAAGATGATCTTTGATTAAGGAGTTCATGCAGATAAGTGGGACAACCAGATTTAAAAATGTTAAATAACAGAAGAGCGAATTGTAGTTCGCAGCGAGCGTCAATCTTCAATATTTGCTGGGAATTGTAGGTTGGGGTGACGTGGTCTCATCGATCGACATTGAATGCGTAACGAAGGCATGCATTCTGGAGCACTTGCAGTTTATTCTTTAAGTAACCAGTAAGGCATCCATAGTAGACTGCAGAACAATAGTCGACATGACATAGTACAAGGCTTTGGATCAGATTCCACTTGACCTGTGGAGGCAGAAGATGCTTGTATCTTATACAGCAATTTGAGTTTAAAGTAACCCGTACTGAAAATTTTATTTATATGGCTTTCAAAAGTTATGCCACAGTGCCAAATGACGCCAAGATTTTTTGCTTTCTCACTAAAGTCTATCACGATGTTGTCTAGTTTAATATCTGTATGCTTCGTATTGTTAGCCACTGCTCGACAATGTGAGCTGCCAACACAAAGACAGACATTTTTGCTTGGATTTAGAAATAATCCGTTTGAAGAAGACCAGCGTAGAACCCGTTCGAGAGAAACATTTATGTCTCGGACAATTTCATTAATGGACGCCGGTTTGCCTGAAATACTTACTTGTGTGTCATCCACAAACTTATGAGCATTAGTTCCATCTGGTAACACCTTGGGAAGGTCAGCTGTAAAAATCACAAAAAGAAGTGGACCCAGTATACTACCTTGAGGAACACCTCGAGTGATAGAAAGGAACTCGGATAAGATTGAGTTCAGTTTCGTACATTGCGATCTTCCATTCAGGTATTCGATGAGTAACTTCAGTGCCAATTCGCCACATCCATAATACATCAACTTAGCGATTAAAAGATCATGGTTGATTACATCAAACGCCTTGCTAAAATCGAGAAGTGCCATTACGGTTACTTTGGAGTTGTCCATGTTGGTAATCACATCGTAATGACTTTTATAAATACTTGAAGTATGTAAGGTGTGATTTCGATGCAGAGTTAAGGGATCATAACATTAGTACGATGTTCCTGAATGGAATCCAAAAAAATCTTTTTAACTCAAAAGAGACATCGTGATACCCCTTTTTACATTGCCATTTTCTTCAATTTTTGCCAACTTTTTCAAGTTCAATTTTCATTCTAATTTTTGGATCTAATCAACCTAATCATTTTTTTAAAACTCACCCAACGTCGTTTTTTTTTTAATAAATTGGTAACTGAAATCTTAAGTGTTTTTATTTTCTTGTGCAAAGATAAGAGAATTTAAATTTTGGTTTAATTCCTACGTCTTCCGATCTCGCTACGTTTTACCATAAGTTTTGCAAATTTTTCTTATTTAAAAAAATTTGATGGTGGTAGCATACCAAAGAGGAATTCCAAAGGAAGATAAAATTGGACAGTTTTGACATCCAAATCCATCAACTTCGGACGTTTTGCAGCAGTGACATTGGTCTTTCCTATTTCAAACGATCCATGGTATCGCTGGCTGCGGTGTTACAAAATCGATTATTGTGTCCATAAATTATTGTAATAGGAACTTACAAGAGGATGTCTGTATTTAAAAGAATTGTGGTTTCATCTGTTTAATTGGTGTTGAAATTTTGTTATAAGCAAAATAAATTTTTGTCAGGATATTAGGACTTTTTTTGTTTATCATAGAGTTTTAAGTAGGTAGGTCTTCAATAAATAAGTTTATCAATAATTGTAATGGAGGGTTTTAATTATTGAGTAAATGTGAATTTTAAGATAAATCACCATCACCATAAAAGATTAAATAACGCAGAAGGTCTCTCTAGACGACCGACGGTCAGTCGTTAGCCTTGTGCTTACCATAAAGGAAAATTTGGTGAAAAATCGAAAAACTTCAACAGCTACCAAACCTACGAAAATTACAGGTATCAACAAAAAGGTAAATCTAATAATTGCAGATGGAAAAGTGAGGGCAGTCTAAAAAATAAATATTCTTGACTTCGTTTTAAGACAAGAAAACATTAAATATTTAAAAAACACGAGCCCGAGTGTTACAATAGCAAACTTTTGGTATATCTTTTTAGAGCTTGAAAAAATTCTCGTTTATCAAATAGATAAATTTGATTTAGTGGATCCTGTGAAACCGGTATCATTCTAATTAGTAAGATCGGACGTTTTACAAGTTAATTTCAAAAATTTTCTAAACGTTTTCAGTTTTTTGCTCCTTTTTAAAATTTTCTCGATAGCTCTCGGGTGTTAGGGAAATTCTGTGGGCATGGAATACCGTCAGCATTAGCTACACTAAAAAAATAGTTTATTAAAAAATTCGCAAAAATGTAGAATTTGTCTTCAATCAGATGAACCTTTATGCCAACAAACACAACAAATTTTATTCAATTTATCAACAATTTTTTATGTTGGCTACTAAAAAAATTTGTTGCTGTTAATAAATTTTTATTGTAATAACCAACATTTTTTCATAGTGTATGTTTACATTATTTGACTAATGAACTACGTGCAAGATCGGCACAGTTATCCGACTCTATCGTTGTTGGGGATGAGACGTGGATGTGTCACTACAACCCAGAATGCCCGGACATTGATGTAAAAACTACATATGAAATTTTAAATGTCAACATCGCTCAAAATGCATGGTCATTGACGTTAATGACCGGTCAATGACGTTAATGCCTAACTAAGCTGGGCATTGACGTTATTGTCCGGCCATTGACGTTAATGACCGAATTGTCATCATTGACCGTAACATATATTATACCCTTATACCTCAGCGAATTCGTTTTTTTAGTCCTGCTTTGGTTCTTCAAAAAGTGGATCACCATATATGTATAATAAGTATATAATCTAATCTTTTCATTTTATCTCATAATTGCTTTGATATAAAAATAGTTTATTTCAATCTGCTTGACCTCGAAAGCAATTCAGATATAGTTATAAAAATATTAATTTAGATTAGAAAAGATGGCTAGCTCGATGAATCGGTGGATTGGTAAAGTCGCCATCGTCACGGGAGGAAGTAAAGGTATTGGATATGCAATTGTACAACAATTATCGAACGCAGGTGTTACGGTAATCTCGAAAATTAAATTTAAAAATTTGAAATTTAATTAAAAATCTTTAGGTAATTGCTGTTGGGCGTGGAAAAGAGCGGCTGGAAGAAATTTCCAAAAGTTTGCAAGGACGAAAAGGAAAAGTTTTAACCTATGCAGCCGATGTAAAGAAGAGGAAATTTTAAATCTTTTTGAGTGGGTGAAAACAAACGTCGGCCCAATTCACATCCTTATTAATAACGTAGGCGTTTATCCGGCAAGCTCTCTTACAAGGGGCGACTCGAAATTATGGAAATCAGTTTTTGATCTTCAACCTATGGGCTTATGTATTGCGACACGAGAAGCTGTGCAAGATATGAGAGCCAACAAAGTTGATGGTCACATAATTCACATCAACGCAGTTACAGGTGTTCCAAATTTTAATGTAATTTCAGCTTCCAAATATGCGGTTACTGCATTAAGGTCAGGATACGTGGATCTAGCTTTAATTCACAAACGCGAGGTGGCTTATACGCTATGGTGTTTTAAATTTAATTAATTGGTAGGTAGACAACACTCTTGACAAATAGTCTGGTTGCTAACTTCCTAGTTAAAATAGTAAACTTACAGGAATCTACTTTTAAAACGTACAATGGTGTTATTAGCTGATATAAGCTCCGTCTTTTAATAGAGAGATCATGAACAGAGCACAAACTTTACTAAATAAGTTTAAGAAAGACATACTTAATATTCACATAAAAATAACAATTAAAAGCTTAATTTCTTTAAACAAACAAATCATAGTTCATACTAACAATCTTAAACAGATAGTTCCTTGTGAAGTTGTTGATAGATTTATAGAAATTGAAAAATGGCATTATGGAAGACAGTTTATCAATATACGAGGTAGGATGTATGATAAATTTAGGAAACTATTCAATCAACAACATCAACCAGAAATCTTAGGTGATGGAGATTGGGTTTTGAACCTAACGAACACCCAACTACCTGAAATCGTTACTAAAACCATATCTCTTGGCCAAAAATTTGCCATAACACCAACTTTACGAAATTTCCCAATATACACCTTCTTGTCAGAGTTGGAAAATACTGTTGAAAATGCAACACTATCTACCTCAGATAAAGAGAGAATAAGAAGAAAATTAATCAACATCACACATAATTTTATTAACCGACGAGATGAGAAGGACCCGGTCTCTAGACAGGTATCGACCACAAAAAAGTTCCTTAGAGAAAACCCTGATTTATTAATATTAAGAGCTGATAAAGGGAATTCCACAGTTGTGATGAATTAGAATGAATATCTTGAGAAAATGAATAATTTATTCCAAGACAAAAAGACATATAAAAAATTAGAAAAAAATCCTACAACAACCATACAAAGTAGATTTAATACGATAATTAAAGCACTACACGTTAATGGCCATATTGATGATTTTACCAAAAAGTTATTAACAAAATATAACTGTCAATGTTCTAGAGCATATGGCCTTCCTAAAGCCCATAAAACTGGTACCCCTTTAAGACCTGTTATTAGCCGTATTGAGTCTCCGTCCATACCTCTCATACCTCTAGTTAAAGAACTGTATTCCATCTCTACCGTTTAATGTTAAAAATACTAAAGAAGCCAAAGAAAAGATTATACAGAGCGTAATCCCAGATAATTATGTTTTGATATCCTTTGATGTCAATTCCCTATTTACCAACATTTCGAAAGAAGCAGTAGTATCTTCAATCATCAATAACTGGGACATTATCTCTCCATTCACATCAATCCCATTCAACGAGTTTACCAAGTTAATATCTACAATATTTGAAAACAGTTACTTTAGTTTTGAAAATAATTTCTATTCCCAACTTGTTGGCTCCGCGATGGGAGATCCTTGTTCACCTGTGTTCTCAAGTTTTGTCATGAACGATCTTCTGTACAATTTCTTTGGATCCATTAACTTTAATCTACCATTTTTATTATTATACGTAGATGACATGTTATCTGCAGTTCCAAAAACAAAAGTGAATGAATGTATTGATATACTCAATGGATACGACAACCTACTTACTTTCGCTTATGAACTAGAATTTAATAACTCCATTCCGTTCTTAGACCTCAAAATTGAAAGAAAAAATGATGGTACATTAACCACCGACATCTACAGAAAACCATCATCTATAAGTAGACTTCTAAATTACAATTCATCACATCCGTTGAACCAAAAATTGAGTGTCATTAACATGTTAAAACACAGAATTTATAACTGCGTACCGGAAAATCTCATCCATGAAAGACTTAACAATTTAAAATTTCAACAACTCCAAAACGATTACCCAACTCGCCTTGTAGATACTGTCCTTTTTCGAAATAAAACCACATTTTCGTCAAACAAACCTTCCGACCTAGAAAACTTAGAAAAAAACAAATTTAGCAAAATTACCTATCATCCATGGTTGAACCATAAAATAAAACATACATTTAAAAATTTTATAAACGACGGTTCAATAAAATTAGCTTTTCATAATCCATTCAAATTAGGAAAACTTCTTTACTCAAGAACTAAAGATATAGTACCTACTCTAGATAGAGCTAATGTTATATATAAAGTTGTATGTGAATGTGGTCAACACTACATTGGTCAAACTAAGCGAAATCTATCAAACAGAATTAAACAACATCTATATGACATACGATACAAATCTACAAAAAAAGGTATCTCTGAGCATACTGTAGTAAACTCGCACAGTTTCAAAAATGAAGATGTAGAAATTCTTGCAACAGAAATGAATAAGAGAACTTTTCTGGAGGCGGCCTACATTTCAACCTCAGAAGAAAACCTTAACAAGCAAACCGATTTTGGTTATATAAACGCTGGCTACAAAAATATTTTAAATTGTTTCAAAGAAAAAATTTCAAAACCAAGCTAACACCTTCACGACAACACTTTTGCATTTTTCTGTCTACGCCTTTATTTTTTACTTTAGTTTCTACGATTTATTGCATTGATGTTCGAGCTGTTGATTATTTTTTTCTATTTGCTACTTGTTTTTCAATTTGTTTACTGTCCGATTGTTCACAATTTTAATGACAGACACTATTTTAATTATATAGATTTATTTACAAATTTTAATTCAGTTCATATTTTCATATTTTAACAATTTATCTGTGACCAATTGTGACTCTCCTTTTTTTTAACATCTAATTTTATACAGTCAAACAGCTCGACATCCATTTTTTACTAG
Organism: Cantharis flavilabris; assembly: GCA_949152465.1. Classification (NCBI taxonomy): domain Eukaryota; kingdom Metazoa; phylum Arthropoda; class Insecta; order Coleoptera; family Cantharidae; genus Cantharis; species Cantharis flavilabris. The sequence goes on from OX424438.1 coordinate 9,992,432, forward strand.
GTATAATTATTGCGTTTTAATGTTTTTATTTATTGTAACGTTGCTTCTCTTCTAGTCTTGAAGATGAAGTAATAAAGTCTTCGAAACGTCGACTTCGTAAAAATTGAGTTTGATTTTAGTCCACTAAGCTCAATAATTAATTTTATATTAATTGCAAATATGGTATTTAAACACAATGAATTCTAAATTACACAAATTGCAAAAAAAATTGTTTGATGGCAGTCCTTAATTTATGGTTAATATTATTTCCAAATTTGAAGAAAATCAAATCAGCCGTTTTAGAATGAAATCTGTCTATACAATTTTTTTTACACCCGGCCAATTTTTTTTTATTTTTTATTGATAATTCTTTGTTAGTAATTATTTTCTCTATTTTAATTTTTGTTAAAAAAATTGCAAATATGGTATTTAAACACAATGAATTCTAAATTACACAAATTTCAAAAAAAAATTGTTTGATGGCAGTCCTTAATTTATCGTTAATATTATTTCAAAATTTGAAGAAAATCTATTCAGCCGTTTTTTAATGCAATCTGTATATACAAGAGCGCATCGCAAAATCCTAGCCTTAACCGAGACTCTTAGATGCGAGTTTAATTTCTACAAAGATAAAATTAACGTCAGCGTAAGTATAATTTTGAAAAATTGACAAAACATATTCTAATAGGTAATATTATTCATTTTAGAGAATCAACCCGGGATTTGTCGACACAAAAGGTGTACGAGAAGTTCTTGAAACTGTCAAGACCTTAAAACCTGAAGTAGCGGAACAATTGTCGAAATCTCCCAAGTTACAACCGGAAGACATAGCAAATGCTGTTATTTACGTTTTGTCAACTCCACCCCATGTACAGGTTTAATATTATACATATATCTATACTTTTTAAAATTATTTACAAAATATTTCAGATTCACGAATTGATAATATAGCCCGTGGGAGAATTAATGTAATTTTATTTATTCTTATATTCTAATTAAAAAAAATTACAAGAAATAAAAATTTGTATTGTGTTTTTAAAGGAAGAATTTAAAATAAAATTTAAACATTTAAAAGATAACTTTTATCTAAATAATACGCTTACAATTTATTGTCTTTAATTTATTAATATAATATATAATAGAAAAAGAACTCAAAATAAAAAATTTTAAATAAATTTGTGGTTTTTAGTATGTATTTATGGTTAAATTCAAAAAAATATAAGAATAATACAATACGAAGAAAATCAAAATTCAAAAAATTTAAAAAGAGACAATTAACACAGAACAGGTTTGAATTAAGAAAATTTGAAAAAATGAAAAATTCGTCTCTTTTTAAATTTTTTAAATTTTGATTTTCTACGTATTGTATTGTTCTTATATTTTTTTGAATAATATATAATGCGTAATTCTGTAAATAAAGCCGTATTAAAGATAATGTGAGGCCCGGCGATAACTTTCTTTAGATGCCCCTTGGCCTTGGACGTAGACCTAAGGTCAACCACGTTAGATCAAATGGAAAATTTAAGCTTATTATAGTTTTTTTTTTATAAAACACACAGGCATACGTACAACAACATTTAAAAAAAGGTAACTTAACTCGAACTTAAACGGTTTTGTGTAAGCTTTTTAATTTATTTCATTCTGAGCTACTTTGGTGTTTCAAATTTTTTTTTTTTGCTTCAATTGTTTTGAAGCCCCTAGACATTTGGAAGCCTGGGGCTGCAGCTCCTTTAGCTCCCCCCTTAATGCGACTCTGTCGGTACTTAAACAAACTTCACGATGTACGTTTCTCATATTATGAAATTGAATATTTTTGAACTTTGTAATTTTGTACACAATATTTATTATTACAACATCGCAGTTAATAATGAGATCAATTTATACATTATATTGCCACATCTTTTTTTGAGACATTTGTCGTAGCAAACAATCAACTTATCGATGCCGAGTCGGTAGTGCGATGAGTCCAATTGTTGGAATATCAGTTAGGGCGCCTTCGATTTCCTCCGTTGAATTGAATTATGCAAATTGAAAAGAACCACATTCCTCTCTACTTGGTAATCGTAGGGTTAATTTGTCGATTGTGTACTAAGGTTCGTCATAAATCAGCTATTTGACGAGCACAATGTTTTCGTCGGTGCTTACATGCATTGCAGGCACAACTTGATGTAATGAGCAGTTTACGAATTAGAAGGTCTAAAAGGTTCAGATTTAACAAGATAAAATCAATTTCGACTTGATAGAATATATTGATCGCCAGTCGAACATGGGTGAGGATGTACAGCGGCTAACGAAAATATTTGAATCCTCCTTATTAACAATGTAAATTGCATATTTTGAAACCGTTTTTTGACATATAAAAATCGCTTTTACAGCAAAACTTATTAGACATTTTTTGTTAACATTTTCATTGCTTTCAATTTTGTAGCTATAATATTTTCATTTTATCACCCTCTTTTTGACTGGCAGCGGCTTAAAGAAGACTCTGTAAAATACAAAAAATAATATTACCTGTATCTCAAAATGGGTGCAACGAAATGGAACTATGTACTATGTATGTACAATTACTATATGTACAATTATTTAATTGCCCCTTAAATTCACAAACGTAGGTGTCAATCCGGGGGGTCTGGGGGGCATGGAATGCCCTCCAGTGCACCCTATGCCAAATACCTCATTGGTAAATCTTTCTCATCTGAATCTACGTAAATTCTAAGTATTTGGTAAAGAATGTACTGGAGGGCATTTCATGCCCCCCAGTTTGACACCTAAATTTTGAATTTAAAAAGTACTGGGGACCTACAGAGGCTAACGAAGATATTTGAACCCTCCGATGTTAACAATGTAAATTGCATATTTTGAAACCGTGTTTTGACATACAGTAGAATCCACTTAATGTGATCACGGATAATGTTATCAGTCGGTTATTGTGATCATTTTGACTGGGAACCGGCCGCTTTAATTAGTCTACATACAAAAACCACCGTATAATGTGATCAAAAATCCGCTTATTATTATCACTTTCAAGGAATTTCCTACACAATAATCTCTTTTTCTAAGTATCTTTTTCTGATTTGTCATTGAAATTTTATATATCTTTACAAAACACGTCACTCGTCTTAATTTCTATACAAAAACTAAAGAAGTTCCCGTTTCATGGCGTGTTTTTATTTTTATTCTGCCAAATGTGCAATTTGCATTATACATTTTAATTTAAGTTCAGTTTATTCAGTTTATTCTTGCTAAATTTACCTAATTCTTCTAAAAAAAATTTTTTTTTAAAAATTGCTTATTGTTAACAGTCAGTTAATGTTATCGAAATGTTTTTGGCCCAAAGTGATCACATTAATCGGATTCTACTGTATAAAAATCGTTTTTACAGCAAATCTTTTAGACATTTTCTGTTAAAAATTTCATTGTCTTCAATTATGTATCTATACATTTTTCAATTTCGTCGCCCCGTTTTTGACTTTTGACAGCAACTTAAACAAGACTCTGTAAAACACAAAAAATATTGTCATTTACTACTCCAGTGGTTCTCAAATTGATTTGCCTGACGGCACCCTACAGTAGTTAAAAAAATTCACGGCATTCTTATGATTCCCCTTTTTTAGGGAGTTAAAATATAGGTGAAAAAATATGCAATACCCCTCCTAGCGCACGGGCTTGGTGCATATTTCCTACTTTTATAATAATGTATTATTTTTATAATATTTTTTAATAATAATACATATTTTTAAATTTTTAATAATATAATATTTTTTAAATTAAGTTATCCAATTTGTCCGATAAAATTAAAATACCTTAGGGGACGTCCATAAATTATATCACAAGATTTTTAAGGTTTTTAGACCTCTCCCTCCTTATATGTCACATTTTCATTGAACCCCCTTCCCCCCAGTGACGTCATACTTTTACCCTATAAAATTTTATAATTCGTAGAAATTTTGTTTAACAACTAACGTAAATTAAATTAATTTTGCTGGTCTTAAATAACAACTTATTTTTATCAATATTTAATTTTTTTTCCGTCCGCATGAAAAAACCCACGCAAGCGCTATTTATGTTTCTACAACCAATCCATGGATCAAAAAATATATTTTTAAAAATTTGACTTTGTGACATCACAACATTTGAAACCCCACCCGGACCCCCTGTCACATTTTTGTCACAAATCTGAGATGACCCCCCCACTACCCTCTAACGTGTGACGTAATTTACGGATAGTCCCTTATATATATATAGTTACAACCAGAAGACATAGCAAGTGCTATTATTTATATTTTGTCAACTCCACCCCATGTCCAGGTCAGTATAATATTATATCCATTATCCATATTTATTATTAGAGATGAGATTTTTAGGTAGTATAAATTCAAAAAAAGGTAACTAAAAAGGTACTAATAAAAGTTATTATAGGTTAGTATTTTGTTTTAGGTGAAAAAAACCACTAATTAGGTACCAAAATTTTAATGGCCTTTTCAATATTTTTGCAATCGAGGTTTTGTCTTTTCTCGGTTACAATGTTTTTATACATAGAAAATTACTTCTCTACATAGCAAGATGTTAGACTATGTAACTAAGTATGTAAATTACACATTTTGAAACTGTTTTTTGACGTAAAAAATTAGCTTTTACAGCAAAAATTTTTGAAAATTTTTTGTTAAAAATTTCATTGTCTTCAAAAAATACATTTTTCTATTTTGTCGCTCTGTTTTTTGACTGATAGCGACATAAACAAGACTGTAAAATACAAAAAATATTATCACCTGTTTGTATCTCAAAATCGGTGCAACGAAATAGAAAAATGCTTACCGTAAAACGGGGTGATAAGAAACACTGGGGTGCTAAGAAACAGAAAGTGCCGAAAAGTTATTTAATTACTGTATTCAAAATGTGGCGATTTATTTTGCTTGAAATTATTGTTGATAAATGGGTTTGGAATAGTAAACATATGAATAGCATTTTTAAGTTGATACTAATAAAATTAATTATGTCTAATAACGTTGAGTTAAATTGACTTAAATGATATTTAAAATACCTCCCCAAAACTTTGTTTGTGCAGTGAAGTAGAAGAGTTGCATTACGTTTATTTTTTAATGATCTGCTGTTTGTTAGTGTTCTGCATCACATCCTATCTATTTAAATTTTTTATGCCATATAAATCCTATAATTTTGCTAGGTTACATTATAAGAACAAAATTGGGGGGAGGGGGCAAGAAACATGCCGCAAAAGTATGTTCCTGACCTCCCCCGATGAAGTTATTACCCCCCAATTGTGAACCTTCTGACGATGACACTAATAAGCCCAATGACAATGATATTTTTGATCAAGAAGACCAAATCAATGAAGCAACTGATAACGAGGATGATTCTTCTTCTGAGCACATTGATTCTAGGCTTGTCAAATTCAATTAAACATTTTCAGATCTGCACTCTGTAAAGGCAGGTGATATTAGGTCTGATGACTGGTTAATAGTGGGTTTTCAAGTTTTTCACTGTTTTTAATCACCCCAGAAGTGATTTAATTTAAGATTTTAATTTAATTAAAATAAACATTTAAGCCGAAATCACTCCTAGTTTCCTTTCACCCCAATTCCTGGGTGATAAGAAACAATGTCATTTTATTTTATTTATTGTAACAAACCGCCCTCAGGTAATTTAGGTAAAATCAATCATAAACTACAACTTAACTCGACTCGTAACATATATTCATTCTTGTTTATAATTTTGTTAATGTTGTTCATGCCTTCGATAATAATTTTAATTTAATTCAATTAATTATGTCTTTAGAAATTTTAGCCACTACAATGATTTTAATTACGTTGATGCTTGTTTAATGATGGGACAACTAAATTATTGAAATTTAATGATTATTTAAAAATTGTTTAACGAATTAAAACTTTTTGCTATACCTAAACTTAGATTTTCCTCCTTGCTAATATTTTAGTTACTAATTAAAATTCTAGTATTAATGAGAACAAATTCAAATTGTAATATAAAATTACAATTCATTTTTAAATTATTTTAAAAATTATCAGCATAGTTATGAAAATTCAAATATTTCTTGACGATCAAAGTAACATAATAGCACAATTAGTAGGTCAAAATTTTAACCCAAAAGTCATAAAATCTCCTATCTTGACTTTTATTATTTTTCTATCAGCATAATTTGAACATGCAATATTCAGCCATAAGAACATTATTAACGCTTGCAAAAGTCCTATCTTCATGAAAGTCTCACCATAAACAAATATACAATAGTTAACAATATTTTCATTAAAATTAGCATCAAATATAATAACCCACGCGAATTACTACAGTTTAAATTATGTCACAACCAATTGATAAAAATATAAAAATTACCCCAAATGAAATATACATTTCATTGCTGAAGATAAGATAATTTTCGAACATGTTTCCAAATTATAATTTGATAAAACTAAGTTCCCTTCATACCAGAGGTAAACTAACACACCCCTGTAAGTCAAAAATTTTACATAAAAGAGAGGTTTTGAAAATTAATAAACCAGTCGTTTTTCGAGCCGTTTCGGACAGTTGTTTTTCTCAAGCTGTCGAGTTTCTTCTTGGTTTAACCCAAAAGAAACGTCGTGTTACCCCTTTTCATTTTTGTAATTGTTGAATTTTTCTAAATTCAATTTTTATTTAATTTAATCGATCTTTCATTTTTTTGTGTTTAATTTCATTTTAATACATCCTAATTAATCTTTTTTTAAATTCCATCACGTCGTTAATTAAATTTATTGTGTGTGCACCAACATTAAATAAGGTAAAATAAACTTGAATTTTTGCAAATGTGTTATTTATATTTTTCTTTGTGTGTCTTCGAAACAAATTGAAATTACGAGTCGAGCTTATCATTTACAGGTCAAATTAATTTTCATATTGTTTATTTAATTTATTAGGGATACTACATAAAATTAAGTTTTCGTTTATAATTGACATAAACATTTATTTTATTTTCTTTTAATAAACTGGTAATTAAAATCTCTCAAGTGTTTTTACTTTTCGTGTGCAAAGATAAGAGTAATTTTAAATTTTGGTTTAATTCCTACGTCATCCGAGCTCGCACGTTACATCGTAAGTTTTATGAATTTCTTTACCAAAAATTCATTGGTGGTAGCATACTCCAAGAGGAAATTCGAAGAAAGGCAAAATTGGACAGTTTCGACATCCAAAACCCGTCGACTTCGGACGTTTGCAGTAGTAACGTTGGTCAATCGCTAGCTGGAGAGTTACAACCGAAACCAGGGTGTTACAGTTACAGTTCATTGAAAAAAAAATAATAAAAAATTAAAAATTGCATTTAGTTTTAGAAGTTGATAGGATTTTGTATTGAGCGCTTATAATTTTACCTAATAGAGAAGTTAGTCCGGAAATTTTAGATAAAATTTTGTCCAAACTTAGAAAGGCTAATTTTCATACTTACGTACCTATACATTATTTTTTTCCTGAGTTAAGTCAAATTTGTCACATTGTTATTGCATTTTGCCTGCGTACTTTGGAATCCTGTAATGGGAATTTAGTTTATTTAAAGACAATTATTTTTAAAGAGTTGCAGATAAGTTAATCAAAATGTGTTTAAGATTGTTGTAATAAACATTCTGTTTATGCGGTTGTTGAATAATTTAATAAATATTAAAGAAAGTAAATAATTTGACTCGTATGATAATCTTAAAACTTCGTTACACATACACTCAGAAAAATTTTACGTCTTGTTGTGGTGCATAGGGTGGTGGTTCACCGAATCCATTTCAAATTCTTTACAGGTACATGCTGGATGGATTTCATGTTTCAGAATTTATTTTTTCTGGAATTTGTTGTTCATACAAAATAGGAAGAATAATATTTTTTTTCAACATAAGAATGTGCTGACGCCCGATTGCGGCATTTTAAAATTTCTAAATAAATAATGTTATTGTCAAAAATTCGGTATATACAATTCAAAAAAAAATTTACAAAAAGACGAAATATATCGCAATTTCAACAAATGCAGTCGAATAACTGTTAGTCGTACAAAATCCATAGAAGCGTCTCTTCAGAACATTAAACTTTTAGAAAAATATAGGATTTTCAGAAAAACCACATTCAATGTTTTTTACATAATGTACATCAGGGGCTGATCCAGAATTTTTTTCTGGGGGGGGGGGGGGCACAAAGGGTCGAGACGGGCAAAAAGTGTTCTCAGATTTGGGTTTGTCTCCATGTTTCCTTGTTAATTTAATTTAAATCCGCCTATGATGTACATATTAAAAAAAGATAAGTATTTTTACCGAATTCTTTATATTAAGTCACTTTATAAGTGGTTCAGTGCTAACCAATGAAAAAGTCCCGTCTGGTTCGTAAACACGAGTGCTACGGAGAATCAGTCAAGGAAGCGTCGTATTAGGTGGGCGTAAATGGCGTAATACCATATATTTATATTTAATACCATAAACTAGTACTAGTGAACGAAAATAACTTAAAGTGCAATCTTGGCCCCCACTTTGTGCATGTTTATTTGCACTTTGTTATAAAAACAGCTTATTTTAATTTGTCTGACCAATAATCTGGAAAACAATTCAAAGAAACCAGTAATAATATTAATTTGTGTTAGAAAACATGTCTTGCTCGATGGATCGGTGGATTGGTAAAGTTGCCATCGTCACAGGAGGAAGTAAAGGTATTGGATATGCAATTGTAGAACAATTATTGAACGCAGGTGTTACGGTAATCTCTTAAGATAAATTTAAAAATTTGAAATTTAATTAAAAATCATTAGGTCGTTGCTGTTGGCCGTGGAAAAGAACGGCTGGAAGAAATTTCTAAAAATTTGCAAGGACGAAAAGGAAAAATTTTAACTTATGCGGCCGATGCTGGTAAAGAAGAGGATATTTTAAATCTTTTTGGGTGGGTGAAAACGAACGTCGGACCTGTTCACATCCTCATTAATAACGCAGCCTTTTGTCCGCAAACCACTCTTACCAGCGGCGATTCAAAATTATGGAGATCAGTTTTTGATATCCAACCTATAGGTTTATGTATTGCTACTCGAGAAGCTGTGCAGGATATGAGGGCCAACAAAGTTGATGGTCATATAATTCACATCAATGCTATTGAAGGCCATAGAAATATTAATTTCCCGAATTTTAATGTGATTTCAGCTTCCAAACACGCCGTTACTGCATTAACCGAGACTCTTAGGTGCGAGTTGAATCTGTTTAAAGATAAAATTAAAGTCAGCGTAAGTATAGTTTTATAAAGTTAAAAAAACATATTCTAATAGGTAAATATTAATCTTAGAGCATCAGTCCGGGATTTGTCAATACAGAAGGTGTACGAGAACTTCTTGAAACTCTTAAGAAAACCATAAAACCCGAAGAAGCAGATGCATTGGTGAAAGCTCCCAAGTTACAGCCAGAAGATGTAGCAAGCGCTGTTATTTATATTTTGTCAACTCCACCCCATGTTCAGGTAATTATAATATTATATCCATACTTTACTAAACTTATTTATTAAAATATTTTAGATTCACGAATTGATAATAAAGCCCGTGGGAGAAGAAATATAAGCAATACATTTTATTATCTATTATTAAAATAAATTGAAGATTTTTTCCAAAAAATTCCCAATGTTAAAGTACAGTTTTTCACCAACACCACAAACATTTTTTGTTTTAAAGAAGTTAAAAATTAAGAATAAATAAAAAAGCAAATATATACGTGGTATTAATTAAAACTTACCATTTTCAATACAGCACACAACTTTTCAATCGTTCTAAATAATTAATTAAATTACTGATAACTATGTCAGATTTGACCACTTTATATGTAAATAATATTTTGAAAAAAAAAACGTAATCCGCAGGTACTTCGTTCTTATCTTTTATTCCTTGCTTTTACATTTGGTTCAATTGTTTCCTCACCAATACTCAATACTTGCATTTTAAAAGCTCTTTCAGCACACAAAATTTTATCTCAATCGGTTGCACTTTTCCGGAGATCCAATGACATTTTTATTTTTTTTATTGTGGTAGCCCTGGCAAACATTTTTCTGCAAAAACTTTATTTTAACCGCTAGAACCCACCAGACTTATTTATGTCCAAAAAGTTTGACTGCCATCGACGCAGAAATGCCGAAGAATATCAAGAGACAACGATTTTTTTGCAAGTTGTTAAATACCTGAATTTCCTCTCACTCGCGGCAGTCAAAGATGGTATGTGCCGCATGGTCTTCATCCTCGCAGTAGAAGCATCTGCTGCTGTCGGCCTTACCAATCTTGTGGAGATAAGTGCCAAAGCATCCATGCCCAGACAGCACCTGGGTAAGGTGATAGGTCATTTCTCCAGGTTTCGTGTCACCTTGTAGCATCTTTGTTCTTCAACTTTCTCTCTGATACTGCAAGCGTTTATGATGCTGATGAGAACTGTGTTTTTCTTTGCCAGGTCTTCTGCCGCTGCGCCGATTGCCTAGATCCTCGCTATCTGTATGTCCTAATAGTAAAGACGTAGGTCCCTCAGCGACAACTTCTTCCCTGGTGGTATCTTCCTCTATGCCTCTTATTACAAATGTTCTTGTTCCTGGCAGGATCTGTATGTCGTCTGGGTGGAGATGTTCTGCCAGTATTAGCCAAATCTTGCTCTATTTGATCCTTTTCGAGCTCTACCAGGGTACGGCCTTGCCTTGTTTTCCTCATGTGCTTTACATATGAAGCTCGTTCCTCGGTTTTAACCGCTTCTTTAATCACGCCCAGTTTGCCTTTAAGGTTTTCTATGGTTGTGTGGATCATCAGGGAGTCTGTTCTATTTTCTTTCTTCAGGTTTTTGTCTTGTTGCTTTCGTTTCGTTTTTCCATTGTCTTCTACCATTACCTTTTAGAATTCTTCTTGTTCTTCGCCGTTTACGGTTTTTTAAAACATTTTTTAAATTAACGCCGTTTATTAACTACTTAGTGATCACACGAAATAAGATAAACATAACTTTCTAGTTTAATTTATTTATAAAAACACTTTAGCTACATAGTAATAATTATAATCTATTTAATTTTAAAAAATTTTTCAGTAAAACAATGAAAAAAAACACACACTTTCAAAATCACTTGCATTAAATAATATTTAAAATTCATCTTCTCATTTTCCTGAAAAAAATGAATTATAAAAAGTAAGTCGTAATCAACGATAAAAACTTACTTTAATAAACTTGGTTCCTTGAGCGACACTTGTACCGTTGCAGCTCTTCGTTTCTTAGGTGAAAACGGTAAATTTTCACTAAAATACAAATTGTAACAAAACTTAAAACTGCTTTAATTGAAAAATATAAAATTTTACCTCTGTGATTCTTGCATTTTCCGTTTTCCACTTTTATTATTAGTCGAGGCATTTGTATCACTAGACAATAAAACAAAAATTATACACATTCACCAATCAAACATTTACACTTACTTTATGCTTTGCAAAGATTGACTTGCATTATTAGTCAAATTATTAGAAACAATCGACTGATTATTTGGCTCATTTTTTGACGCATTTGATTGGCTTTTTGATTTTTTTGCTTTTTTCTTTGATGCACTTCCCTGACTCTTGGATACCGAAGCCTCGGAATTTTCCTTAATTAACTCCAAAGATCCACTTTTTCTGGATTCACTTTTTCCGGTTTCATCAGACTTCCTGCTGGTGTATACGCTATCCACATGTCTAATGGGCTTACGATACTTAGACCTTGTAATTCTTTTAATTGGAACAGAAGTGCTATTGCTGGAATACAAAAAATTTAATTTCAAATGTTCAGGTTTTAGCTTAAGTAGCAATTACTATATATTTTTTTTCGCCTTGGGCCTGCCTCTATTTTTCGGTACAGAGTCAATTTTATCATCCGAGGTGGCAGTCACTACTTTCTTTCTTCTAGACACTCTCAATTGCGATGTTTCGCTCAATAGAGGTCTAAAGAGTCAAAATTAGAATTTATAATAAAAGATGATAAAAAAACTTACGTATCAATTTTTGAAGATGTCGGGGTTCCCTGCAAACTAAAACAAAATTATTGTAGTTGTTGAAAGACGTAACAGTTCAAAAACTTTACCTTTCCAATTTTTTAGAATTTTGTTCATTTTTGGACAAGTCATTGAGTTGAGTTGTAGAGTCCAACTTGCTACTTTTTTCAGGCGTTTTCGAACACGAATCAGGGGATTGAAGAATGGTCTCGGTATTTTTTACAGCATTTTCTCGTTTACCTCGACGTGAAAATACATTAACATTATGGAACGTCACCGACTTTACTTTCGACTGTTGTTCAGGTTGTTCAGTATCATTTAGTGGGTTCAATAAATCATCTTCATGCCTAAAACTGGTAGAAGGTCGGGGTTCGGTCAACAACAAATTGGATGCATTAAGTCTTGTGCTGGAGTGTACAGGGGTACCAGGTAAATTGAAATTGTCGGTGCTTAAATCAAAATTGTCTTCTAAAATATTACTCTGTGCTTTTGATAATTTTTTCGACGATTTGGAAGTCATATTTGGAGACTTTCTCAGTTTTAAAGATTTAGTCGAGGAACCACGTTGTGTGTTGATGTTATCCAACATTTCAGGCACAGATGACACGTACATGCGCACCTAGACAAATAAAAGTAATAAAAAAAATTTGTTTTATTTCAGACATTACATCGTGAAAAACGCCTGAAAGAAGAGGTTGACGTGAACATCCCGGTCTTGATAATTCCAAAATGTTATTAGGCAACTCGTTAGATTCTTCAGCCCCTTCCATGATTGTGTCCAAACTAAAATTTTGTTTTATGAACGATTTTGTACTTTTAAGAAGTCACTCACCTGTTGTTTTCTTCAAATTCGTTATCCAATCCGCGCCTGGGTTCCTCCTCAAACTTAAATTCTAAAAAGAAATAAAACTTAATATTTTTACAATAAATTTTATCAAATTGTCGAGAATCCAATGTTTTACTTTGGGGTTGTGTTTGAACTAGTGAAACATCCTACTCATAGAGCCGCGCGAGGGCGAAAACGACATCACATTGCTACAGTCTGTTTGGCGGACGGTCTAAAGGAAGGCAATAAAGTTAGCGGAGAAGAATTGCTGCGGTGCCTAGAAAAATACGTCAGGCCAGGAGGACATCTGTACTTCCGATTTCTTCGCTCAGCCTACGGTGGGACCCAGACAGCAGCGGTTAGTTGCAACGATGCAGGGACTGAGAAATTACTGAAGATGGGAAGAGTGACGGTTGGCATGGTTTCAGGTTACAGAGTTGGGGAGTTTTTCTCTAATTCTGTAGGAAATATTGGCATCAGAACTCCACAAAAAGAGACCACCAAATCGAGTGCAAAGAAAGGGGACATCGAGCAAAATGATGTCCAAAGACGCGAAGAAATTCGGTCAAGACGGAGAATAAAGGTACTGCAAGTAAACCTCCACAAGGCGGCGAAAGCACCAGACCTATTAGCCCAGACAACGTTGGAAAGGCGAATGGATGCTGCTCTGCAACTGATTGTCGCAATATTGACAACCAAAGAAAAATTCGAGAGAGAAGAGCAAAGACGCAAAATGGCGGAAGAAGGCTAGCTGCCTAATAAACTGTTGTGAATCCCATAGGCACAGTTACTCATGAGGAGAGGTTTTTAGTGGAGAACATCACTCCTGGCTTCAGTCGGGGTCAGTGCATAAAGCATTTAAGTTTTATAAAGCAAATTAGCTTTGTTGAAATTGAAATTTTACAAAAAAATTATTCATATTCAGCTCACCTAAAATCTGATTATCTTCTCCATGTCGGATGATTCCATTTCGTGTCGATTGGTTGCTACTTGCAGGCGAAGAAGGCTAAAAAAGTTAATTAAAAATCGAAAAATTATACAAAATCGCCTTAATACCTCTTCATTTGTGTTGTTGTAATTATCGACTAAATTAGAATTGTTCAATTGTAGGTGTGGATTCGACAATCGTCGAATTTCTTCTGACGAAATTTCGTTTACTCTTTGCAAATTAATTATAGGTCTAAGAATTACATGTCCCGCAATCATGGGATTCACTACTTGAGTTTTATTAGGTGAATTTGATACACTCACCGTCTCCGAGTGAATTGTTTTTTCTATAAGCAAATCAAAAGTCATTCGAACACCAAAAACTTTGCAACACTTTACCTTTGTTTGTCAAGTGATGTATCGTATTTGTGACTTTTAAAATTTCCGAGATCTTAGTTGAGCTGGAAACTATGTGACTCAAATTGGACTTGGCCGCTTTTTGGATATCACCAACATAACGTAGAATTTTCTATAAATTAAGTTTGGAAATTTATATAATATGGTTTTTCGAAGAACAGTAATTACCCCACTAAATGCTCGTTCTCCGAGCAATTCTCGCTTAACTTGATCTCTTTCATCGATTGCTTCTGTTAGGGCTACTTTGTATTGTTCCAATTGTTTAACAAGGTTGACGTTCTTTTCTTTGATGCTCTCAATTTCTAAAAATATGTAAAGTAAAGACTTAGCAAAAGATGTGGGCCGGTCCATAAAAGAAAAAAGATTTTTTCTGTACAAAATAATTGAAAACTTCGGATAGGTTGTGTATATATTTTTATTTTTAAGTGTAACTGACGTGGCTTGAATAAAAAATCAAGCAAAGTATCTATAAACGTCGAAATTGCGTTTAAAACGTCAAATTTAAAACAAAGTGGGTCAGTTATTTTGATTCAGTGTTGATAAACAATTCTTCTAGGGTAGAAACCTACAAAATTGATCCAAAAGATCCTTACAACAGGGGCATCTTTTTGATGTTTATTAAAATGCTCTTTGGAGACTTGATGAAAAATTGTTAAGTAAATAAGAATGATATTCAAAATTTTGAAATAAATATTAAAATTTAATTAATATGAAAACTCGATCGACTTTTACCTTCAGCAGTGGGGTTGGCCCCATTTGCCTGGATGTCGGTTTTCTGTGGCACCTTTGATTTTCTTGTCATTATGCGACCACGTATTAAATAATTTAATTATTATTATATAAATTTTAATTTACGATTAGTTTAATTTTTGTACAAACTTTTAAATAACAAAGCAAAATTTTCAACGATCAACTGTCACTGTTAACCTTACTTATCGTGACCAATTATGAAGTTACGTTTGTTGTGGATAAAGGTACGTTTCCATTAACAGCACGCTAAAGTCGCAACTACGTTGTCACGAATGTTACATTTATCTGCAAAACATTATATTTCGGTTAATCAAGTGCAAAAAAGTTATCTGTTACAATTTAAACATTTTAGAAGATAGCAGAATTAAATAAAACTGAAGTGATAATAAAATTAATTAAATTTGCTAATTAATTGGTATTACATAATACTTAAAAAATACAAAAAAAATTATTTCGACTAATTTTTCATTATCACACATTGATTAAATTAATAGCAGGTCAAAAAACAGAACTGTACTTGCTTGATATTAGGCAAATAAATTTGTTCTTTTGTTTTTAATTTTAAGACCGCCCACATTTCTTTTGTTTTTCAGTAATTATGTTATTAATATTGCTATGTTTATGATATTGATTTATAAAGAAATTAATAAAACAAAGCAGAAAAATTTAATTAAAAATTAAATTATGAAGATTATTTATTGCATTATAAAAATAGGAATATGTTGGTAGATTGCGGTCGACGATAATATATGATAAAAATGAGTTCTATTATGAATTTTATATATTTTTTTTAAATACATACTTACCAATTTATTATGCTTATATATTATGAAAAGATAGCCAATCTTTTTTCAAAAATTCCTAAGAACAATGGAACTGTTGATTCGGAAACAAACGCGAAAAACAGGAATGTTTTTGTATATTATATTGAATAATATTGTAATCTAATAAAAAAAAAATGGTCAGGCTGCACTAAATTAAACCAAAATTTATAAAATTATCAAGTTTTAATGAACAAAAATTTTATCACATTTTTTATCAAAATACAAAAGGATATAATCTAAACAATTAAAGTAGAATAATTAATAATAATTTTTTAAGAGTAAAATTTGATGAAAGTCACAGAAAAAAATTTGAAAAAAAAAATTATTTCCTTCAATATGAAGAATTTCCCGCAGCATTTTCTGCTCTCTGAGAATTTGCCCACAAGACTTCTATCTGATGTTGCCCAAAGGATTTGAAAAATTCTGAAAATAAAAACAAAAAGTTGATACAATAAATTTAAAAAAGGTACCATTCTAAGTACCTTTCAATTTGCCAAAAGCGATCTCTCCAAATTCATGCTTGTAGAAATGAATGTAACAAAATTTTCTTTTCAGGAAGATATTCCTGACCTCTTCCATTGGAACTGCGCTTTCCAAAATATGGATTAGTTGTAACTTAGATATGTCATCCACGTTTTGAATTAGAATAGTGGAGTTCTAAATTAATCAATAAAAATTTGGAGTTAAACATTTTAGTGCACTTACCTGATGTACTGTTCTTTTCTGCAAAACTTGAGAGAGCGGAACTGCCCAATCCACCGTAACTTTCCGATCAAAAAGCTTCAAATCCGCCCGAAATTTTTTTCTGGCAGTAGCAGCAGCGTTGTGGCTGATAAAATCTACAAATGCGTAGCCCCGATTGAAATGAGACGGATTACCGTCGCGGGGGTTCACCACCCTCACGTTTATTATTCCTTCCATGCCTTTGAATCGTAGAGCATCCAAAATTTCAAATCGTTTTCGTTCCATAGCGAAGCCTTTCAAGAAAAGCTGTTTATTGTTGCGCGACTTGGTCACACGAAGTTTCCAGTTTTGGGGCATTTCAAAATTGTTAAATCTTCTTATCGCTTCATCTGCGTGAATCTGCGCGTAGAATTTAACAAACGCAAATGTTCTATTCAAAGTTCCTGATGGCGTCACCATCAAGCGAATTTCAAAGATTGGCCCAACCGTCGAAAACAAATTAAATAATTCATCTTCCAGCATTACTTCTGGAAGGCGACAAACAAAGATTTCCGTGTCCTCCTCCGGTTCAATGTGGAGACTTTGTTTTGGCACAACATGCCGTATGAACTGTTGTTGAATAACGTTGTAATCGGACGATTCCACGAATTCTTCCAATCGTTTAGTCACAAATTTCTTTCTATCGGCTAAATCCATTATTTCACTATTGCACAATTTTTGTGAAGCGTTTTCCACGACTGCTTCCAAACTACTAAACGTTCCTCCTGGAATCGCACCGATTTAGGGTTGGGTTTTCAGTTATCGCCTTTGACGTCATTTTTAAATATTTAGAGAACACCTGCAATAGAACAATGCCTGCGGCAAATCCAGAGCAAAATTGCTCTGGTAATCTAAGGAATCCTTCTTTATCTATATCGTTTCAACTGTTTAAATCGGAACAAAACAAAAGAGCTTTATTTGAATTTAGAAAGTTATTCTTCAGTGTTTATTTTAAAAATTCCATTCAATGGTAATAAAAAGTTTTATCTTCTATAACTTGAAAAGAATTTGCAAGAGGAAATGGTTAAGATTGCGTTCAAAGAAACCCTACTTTTATGATAAATTAAGCTATTTTAGTGAAATTTATTGAACAAAATAATGCCGTAACCGTGAGATCTAAAGTTATGAAGGAACAAACATCAGCTATCAAACCGACATCGACATACTCACTCCGGTTAATCGACGTAGATGCTAAAAATGCTATTAATTATTTTCGGACTAGGAAAAGTTTTACTCGGCAGGGGCGCAGATTCCGCATAGCCCCGCTACTAATAACAATTTTCATTTTAATATTGTTATTAATTTATTGAAATTTTTCACTTAATATACTGTATAAAAAAATCTGATGTGGACACCACATAACTTCCTTGTAATTTTTATAATAATTGGACAGGAATCTCGTTAATCTATTCATGCGCGTCATTAATTACAACTTTTGGCACGGACAATCGCAACCAAAAATAGGAGGTGCACAACTAGATGCTATAAGTGTCTCAAATCCAAAATTTCAACTTTCTACGACCTACCGTATTTGAGTTATGCGATATACAGACGTCCGTACATACGTACGTACGTACGTACGTACAGACGTCACAACGAAAATAGTCAAAATGGATTCAGGGAAGGTCAAAACGGATATTTCCGTCAAAATCTGGAAATCGAAAAAAATCGGTATCACAATACTTCCTTGTTTTACAAGGAAGTAAAAAAGCAAGAGGGAAAAAGCAACAACAAAATTCTTAAAATTTCATTAAATTCCCTTTGATTTTAATTCTCTAGAATTTTCTTCGGAGTTTTCTTCACTTGTACTTCAGACTTTCTTAACCCCTCTTCTTTCCGGTGGAAATTACTTTCGAGATTTTGA
This sequence comes from Cantharis flavilabris, assembly GCA_949152465.1. Classification (NCBI taxonomy): domain Eukaryota; kingdom Metazoa; phylum Arthropoda; class Insecta; order Coleoptera; family Cantharidae; genus Cantharis; species Cantharis flavilabris. The sequence continues at coordinate 10,010,730 of OX424438.1, forward strand.
GATATTCCAGTAGAGGAAGTAAGAAAAATTTACAGACCCGTAGCGAGGATTTCATTTCGGGGGTTCCCCTTCCGAGAATTTTTCAGCGAAAGAATTTTGTTCCCACTTTAAAATAAATATCTATTTACCTATTTTATTTTCGAAATTCAAATTTTCTTTCAAAAATTAAGTTTCTTTTGAGCATTCGTGCCCCCCCCCCTGGCTACGGGCCTGAAAATGTAGAAACAGCAAAAATACCTTAAATTTCTTAAAATTTTCTAAGATTTTTCTGGATTTCTTTTCTTGACTTGTGAAACCAATTATTGCATTTTTCTCAAAGGAAAATTTTTTTACAGTAGATTTCCTTTTACAAATCAGAAGTGTGATGCCAAGTTTAAATCGATAGGCTATGAAGCGGAAAAACTTGTTACATTAGTGGCAATAACGAAGTCTTAAATTAAGAGGAATTATAATAGAAGAGATTTCCTTTTACGAAATTCTTCGGATTTCTTCTTGGATTTTCTTAAAATTTCCTTTCGAAAAAATAGAAAATGCAAGAAAAGCTCATTTATCTTTTGGTATTTTTAAGAATTTCAAATTTTCTGATTTCTTGAGGTTTTCTAAGATTTCCTATATTTCCTGGGATTTCTTATTTTCTAAGAATTCCTCGATTTTTCTCAAATTTCCGTTCGTTTGTACACCAGATTTCTTCATCGAATCCGGCACTCGAATTTTGAAAAATTTTACTCAGAATCAGAAGTGACCCAGACTCTGCATAGTCCTGCTACTAATAACAATTTGTGTATTGCCGACGAGCGAATCACAAGACAAATGTTTGTAAATTAGATTTTTGTTTACGAAATTCTTTAGAAAATTTCGTTCGAAAAAGTAGAAAAAAACGCAGTATTCCTAATATTTCCTCATTTCAAAGATTTTCTCGGATCTCTTAAAATTTTCTTGGATTTTCTAAGATGGTTTGAAAGTTTTTTAGATTTCCTAAGATTTTCTAAATTTCTTAAGATTTACATGATAATTTTCGAAGATTTCCTAGAATTTGTTGTATTTCTTCGGATTTTCTATTCTCTAAGATTTCTTCTGTTTACTACTGACGCGCTTGAATAGATTAACGAAAAATATCATCAGTGATACAATTTCTCTAGCAATTCTCCCCTTAGTTTTAAATAATATTTAAAATATTATAATTATCGCGATAACAAGTAGTAAAACTTACATCAATGCGGTCCTGAACAAATTTTATTCAGTGTCAAGGTCGCTGATCTTTCGGCAAATGAATTATTGGTAGTTCTAATGACTTTTGATGTTTAGTTCAAGGTTACTGATGCACGTGAGCCATGCACGCGTGCGACAATTTGCCAAATGATGTTCATAACCTAATTGTTGTTTGTGGCGGCAGGTGTTCTTGTTTTTTTTTAACTTAATAAGTGAAAGTAAGTTTAATTAGGGCAAAGCGCTGGTGTTTACTTTAAAAATTAATTATAAATTTAAAAAAATGTCCGAGGCATTGGTAAAAATTCACAATAAAAGTCCAAATTCGACGGTTTCTGGTATAAAACACGAATGCGGTGTTTTTGCTGCTATAGGCAACGAAAATTGGCCTGAAGATGTCGATATTTCTCAAGTTATTCTGATTGGAATTGAATCTCTACAACACAGGTTTGCTAGAGTCCCGATTAAGTGGGGCTTTTCCCAAAACTGCTTAACATTTTAGGGGGCAAGAATCTGCCGGCATTGTTACCACCGATGGAAATTCCTTTAATTTACACAAAGGAGTCGGTTTGGTGCACAATGTTTTTGATTGTGACAATATAAAGAAGTTGAAGGGATGTATGGGTGTTGGGCACACCAGGTACTCGACCACCACAACTTCCGAATTAATTAATAGCCAACCGTTTGTGGTTCATTCCATCCATGGTTCTCTCGCCATTGCACACAATGGAGAACTTGTGAACAAAGATGGATTGCGAAAAATGGTAAGTCAATTTTAATATTTTTTCTGGGCCTCTATCGCTCTCCCTCCTTAACACCATTTTGCTCTGATGTAATTACTATGTATTTGAAAGGTTAAACAGAATGTCAAGTTCAACTTCAGTTTTGCGTTTGAAATGGAATTTCCTAGATATTTTATTTGTATTATCTGAAGATGAAAATAATCAATTTTTAATAGTTACAAAGTTTAATTATCTACCATAGATTGTAATATGAGAAAATCATTGACGGTTTAAGTGTATTTTATCAACGGAACATTCTTAAATTTTTTATAAACATTCCATTTAATCTATAGGTCATTTTGCAGATCAAGAAATCTCTGTGGGTACCAGTAATTACTAGATTATTATTTAGTATCATAAAATATCTATAACGGAAACATTAAATTTAATACATTTTACGATTATAAATTATTTGTATGATTACTAGCTGAATACCCGGCTTCGCCTGGGGTCTTACAAAAAATAAAATAATTTATCGTATCTATTGAGAAAAAACTGTGTTAGTAAATTTGCTAATTAATTTTCCACACCAGAAAATTGGAATGAAGCTAGTGCCTTGATTGGACGTGAAGCTAATAGAACAAGCCACGTCCGCAATACTTATTCTATTTTTCCTTCAAAGTTTTTGATTGCTAACCGAATCGGTTAGACATATAATATTACATTTTGTTTTTACAAACTTCATTTGTAGTTTAAAGTAATCATTGATATATATATTTATTAATTTGTTTTTATTGGCTAGGCTATTTTGATTGATTTCAATTGTTTTTGTAATCAACAATAATTGCTATATTGAAAAATTACTACCGGAATAAACTATTTAAAAATCAAAATCCTAGTTTTCACCAATCTTCAAACACGAAAAATAAATTGATTTATTAATAATTAGAAAATTAGATTTTGGGAATCCCCGATTTCTAATTTTCTGTTATAAACTATTAACTAAAATTTTTTACTTTTACCTAGCTAAAACTTAAATTTTTTACAGGTATTGCAGCTGGGCGTAGGGCTGTCCACGTACACAGACAGTGAACTACTTACACAAGCTCTCTGTTTAAATCCACCCGAAGGCGAAATTGATGGCCCCAATTGGCCTGCAAGAATAAGACACCTGATGCAATTGTCGCCACTCAGTTATTCCATCGTCGTCATGTTAAAAGATCGCATATACGCCGTACGCGATCCCTATGGAAACAGACCTTTATGTTTGGGAAAAATTCTGCCCATTGTCGATCGTAAGTGTTCTTAATTTTCAAGAACTTGAATTTCTAACAACCTCTTTTTTGCAGAATTTAATGGTTTTCAAGGCGACAGTTTGAGTGGTTGGGCGGTGTCGTCCGAGTCGTGCGCATTTTTAACACACATCGACTACATCCGCGAAGTTCTGCCAGGCGAAATTGTTGAATTGACTAAAAATGGAATTCGTACTATAGATATAGTAGAGCGTCCGAATGGAAAATTGCCTGCATTTTGTATTTTTGAATACGTTTATTTCGCTCGGCCTAACAGTATTTTTGAGGGTCAGGAAGTGTACACTGTTAGGGCCGAGTGTGGAAAGCAGCTGGCGATTGAAAAACCAATCGAGGCTGATATTGTTGGTTCTGTTCCAGAGTCTGGAAATGCTGCCGCTTACGGTTTTGCTCTCCAGTCTAAAATTCCATTGGGAAATTTGTTGACCAAAAATCCTTACATTGGTCGCACTTTTATTCAGCCATCTAATAAATTGAGACAACTTAATATTGCTCTAAAATTTAGTAAGTTAGTTTTTGTGAAAATTAAATATTTTTATTTGAAAATTAATTTATTTTAGGTCCTATTCCTTCAAATGTGTATGGCAAGAGGGTCGTGTTAATTGATGATTCAATTGTTCGAGGTAATACGATCGGACCTCTTGTTAAATTGCTGAGGAAAGTAGGAGCTGCTGAAGTTCACGTTCGAGTCGCCAGTCCGCCTTTGCATTATCCTTGTTATATGGGCATTAATATTCCTACTAAAGAGGAACTTATTGCCAACTCGTTGGATTATGCCGACATTGCCAATCATGTTGGTAAGTTGAGAAGACTGGAATCTGGCTGCTATTTAATACTTTTATTTCAGGTGCTGACAGTGTGGAGTACCTTAGTGTGGATGGGCTTTTCAAAGCTGTTAATAGAAATATTAAGTCGGACAAGGGTAAAGTTGGTCATTGTTCTGCATGCTTAACTGGGAACTACCCTAGCAATATGTTTGGAAATGACTGGTAATTTTTTTATCAAAACCGTTAACAATAGCAACAACCAAGAAATGTGATATCAACAATTTTTTATAAAAAAAATGTTTTTAAATTGAAATTTTATGAATTATTTTATCTAAATTATATTTTTGTAATAAGAAAGTATTACTAGGCAATCAATCAGTATTTAATATTTGTATTTCCAATTTAATAATAATTAAGGAGAAGAAAACTTAAATTTTGCTTAAATGTGTTTTAATAACTTCTGTACTTCCCATCCTCTATTTTTCGGTCCTAAAACTGCTCGAGCGAGATTTCCAGATTTCTTTTTTTTTCAAATTAAAAGCAGTTAGAATACAAAACATATTGTAGTCCGTATCTCAAAAATGGCGTGACAAAATAGAAAAATGCATATGAACAAGACTGAAAGAAATGAAATTGATAACAGAAAATGTCTGATAAGTTTTGCTGTAAAATCGATTTTTATATGACCACTTTCGTTTTATTTTGTGAAGTACCCGATTTCCCCCGACAATTTAAAAATAGTTGAAAAACAGGGCGCGGACTACCAACCTAAAATATTAATTATGGATGGAGCGCTAGTTCAAATGTATGGTGTAGTTCAAATATTTTAATCAATAAAAGTAATAAAACGTCAAATTTATATAAGGTTTAAGTGATTCATACATTTAAGTTTCTTAATGCCTAGAATAAGATATCATCAACACTTTGAAAGGAGAATGGAAGACGCGGATAATTTAAGCGACGAAGTGACGGTGGTTGACGTGTACGATTTAGCGTCGGACATAGGAAAAGAATGTGAGAGAATTATTGAACTGTATGGAGCTGATGCCGTTTCCTCTCTAATACCAAAGGTTGTCAACACTCTGGAGCTTTTAGAAAATTTAGCAGTTAAAAACGGAAGTGAAAATACGCAACTGTTGGAGTTGAAATCGAAAATATCTCAGTTAGAAAATGATAAATTGGAGCGTGCCGAGTGTCGACAGAAGTTCGAGAAGGTAGATTGACTTTGTCGTTTGCTCGGTTCATTTAAACTTATCCGGATTTTTAGGAATTGGAAGCAATCGAGGAGCAATGGAGAGCGGAATCAAAGGAACTGATGGGGCTGGTTTCTCGACTGCAGGAAGAAAATCGTCGATTATTAAAAATTCAAGGTACAACTCAACAAGTAACTGTGTCGCCTTCACCCGAAATCGTCAACGAAGGTGATGTCTTACAAAAATTACAAACAACACTGACTAAACAGAGAGAGGAAATTAGAAACAAGGACAAAATGCTTCATGAAAAATGCTGTGATATTGAAAATGTGCGTGCCAGCCATCGACATGGGGTTCTTTGTTAATTTCTAATTGTTTTAGATGAAGTCACAAATTGAAAGGTTAAATGGGAGCGGTCGTGAGTTTCGAAGGAAGCATAAAAGTTTTCAAAATCAAGTCAGAACACTCTGTGATGAACGTGCCGATTTTTTAGTGCAAATGCAGGACCAACAAAGAGATATCATAGTTTTAAGACAGCGTTTAGGTTTAGCACAAAAGGAGAACGAGGATCTGGCAAAATCTGATGTTTCATATCCCAGTAACAAAGCCGTATACGATTTGGACGATCCCAACAGACCACGCTTTACTACAAGCGAATTAAAAGATATTTTGCATGAACGTAACGAACTGAAATCACGTATCAGCGATTTGGAAGACGAATTGGAAACCTACAGACCTAAAACCAAAGTGGAAACGTAAGCAGACATTGCTTTCTCAATTTTCTGTTCTTTGATTTTTACTTATTTTTTCTATCTGTTCATTACAGTTTTAAAAAGTTAATTCCTTTAAACGAAAAAGTTAGCAACATTCTAAATTCCTATAATTTAATTTTGGAAGAACTTAAGTAAGTTTATGTTTGTTTTTCGTTTTTTTTTATTCTCTCAAAACCTCGGTAGTTAAATGCAAAATATCACAATTTTCTCAGAAATTTTAAGTTTTACTTTACATTATTTTATGTATATTTAACTACTGAGTTTAAAATATCGCTTGCAAGCACTGGCCCATTGGTTTTGGTCTAAGAACTGGGCAGTGATTGTTTTTTTATGTTTTAGTCCTGTTGACGAAGATGCACCAGTACAAGGACCTCTTCCGTATGAGCCAGATGACGCACCATGGAAAAGATCTTCAGAGTCTGGAATCAGGAAGTTGTACGTATTTGTAAAGACCTATTTTAGGCAAAAAATAAAATGAAGGTTATTTTCTTGCAGTTTTCGTAAAATATTTTCCGAGAGTAGCAGTGGGAGTAGTTTTCCTAGGCGTAGCCTTTCCACACTCACGAAGATGGCTCTGTCGGCAACTGACGAGCCAATTCCTGTTTAGAGAGGAAAATAAGTTGCGCTCTATAAAACCTCTATTCAGTATAGATTTGTCTGGTAATTTACAGCAATCTTTATGATTCTTACTTCCTTCCTTCGTCTTCTCAATTAAAAAAATATAAGTTAGGTGATAGGGTGCACTTATGCGTGAAAATTTTAAATTTTTTTTAAAGAACTTAGTAATCTCATTATGTTGTGTTATTGACCACCAGTTTGAATGCTTGCCCAAGAGTCTAGACTGTTTTATAAAGAACTTCTGATGGTATAAACTAATTTTGTTGTCAACTTGACAATTAAAAAAAGAATTACTTTATGATCTCAGGAGGCCTTGGTACTTTTTGATATTTTCGCGAATTTTTATAATACTCCTTCAAGTTATTGGCGTAGCTATTCCTAGGGAGTGTCCCATCGAATACAACTGTTAAGATTAACGACCCGTGGTAATTATTCTTTGTTGTACATGGTTACGCCAGCTATTAGTGTGCGATGCTCAATTTGTTTTGAAAGCAATATTTTCATATTTTTTCTATATGTTGACCTTTTTTTTGTTTTGGCAATCGCAAACATTTTGTGCCATTAAATTATGTAACAATTACAAGGAAAATTTCATATCGTTACGATTTTATAAAGTTGACAATTTTAGAGTTTCTATTGATATTTTATAGAAGACAACTTTATTTGGTTACTTGAAAGTTGTCAAGCGAGACCATTTTATAGTAAATAGAGAGTAAAAATTAAGATTTTTATGTTTTGTAAGTAAAAATACCATTTATTTCTGCACTTACTTTGTATATCCAAATATCGGTGGCGACTTATGGGTTGAAATGTGCGAACGTCGCTTTATTGGTATATCTTTGAAGAAAAAAACAATTTTTTGAATTGCTTTGACTTTCGGCTCCTGCAACTTTCAAATCCATAAATCGCCTAACAAATATAATACTAATAAATGTGTAGGCATGTGCCAAACAAGTACATAATAACAAATTAGAGACAAATTTTGCAGTTTTATTTATGCAAGTTTCTCACAGAGTTACTGATTAAAAATAGGTGGATAGTAAAGAAATAGTTAATTCAAATTAGCTGCACGGGTAATGGTTCCATGCCCACTTTGTACTGAAGCTCTAGGCTTATTGTACCCCGTTTTTCATTAAGATGTTAAGGAAAGTTAATAGTATTTCGATCCACAGTTTGATGTTCACCAGAGGGCTGAGCTAAGAAATTCTGCCGAGTCCGGGATTTGAACCCAGAATTTCCGCTCATAACTCAACTAGTGATCACATCACTGGTTTTTTCCCAAAATATTAGGTAGGTAGTTTTTTTTTTTTTTAAGAAATAGTTAAAAAAAACTACCTACTTAATATTTTGGGAGGGCAAAAAACTATTTTCCACGAGGAAATGTCAAATGAAACGGTATTTATTCATGGGTAAAGTCTTTCGTATAAATATTCGTAGGTAACAGTCTCGGTCATTTTCCTGACTACAGCCCGGGGCTGTTTACTCGAGTATGGCACGAAAAGGCTCAGAGATGGCAAAAAAGGTGAGATTCAGAAGTAAAGTAATACTTTTTTTGCGCCATTATTGCGCGCTATTGATCTGAAATTTTGCATGTGGCTTCTTACGATAAATCGCTGGAGGGTTATTGTAACGGGGGTAAATTTTTTGCTCAGTGTTTCGATATCTAGAGCCGCTTTAGAGTTATTTTGGAATATCGTTAATCCATTCATGCGCGTCAATGTGGAAAAATATTCGCAAAAACTCCCGACTAGCCCCCATTCTTGAGTGCAATACTCTGGTGACAAATATACAATGGAAAATATTGATTTGAAGTGGTAAATATTAAATCCACGTAACAAATAATAAATTCAAATGGCTAATATTAAGAGTTTGGAGTGGGTTTTTAAATACCTTTTGTTTATGTCACTCAAGAATGAAGAGAGATTTAGTTAATCTCTCTTGTCGTTAATTTATCGTTAATTTATCGAATTTAATTCAATTTTATATTTTCAAAATTTTTCGAAATTAAAAAATATTTTGAATTTGAGTTTTTGAAATTTTTGAATTTCCTTTTAACAAAAAATCTTCTATAAATCAAAAACATATCCTTCTACCAAATTTTGAGGTGGACTTGATCCAAAATCAGAAATAATGGGGAACTACCCGCGCATTCCAGCCAGCAGGTAAATTTTTGCACACTAGATTTCCTTTTACAAGATTTTTGAAAGATTTTCCGGAGTTTCCTTCTGGATTGTCTTATGATTTCTTTTTTGCAAAACTTGAAAAAGCAAAAAAGGACATTTATAGTATTTCCAAGATTTCCTACTATTTCCTATACTAAAAAAAACAAACAACATTTTTGTCTGGATTTGGCATCAATTGTACACCAGATTTCCCTTCCGATCCCTATCGCATGACAATATATAGGTGATATAATAATAATAATAAGAATTATTTTTATTTATATCTAAACTACCTATTTCACTGTCGCGTCGCATCGTCGCCTTTATCCGTTGACCCATTTTTTCTTCGGAAATTTAGTATTCAATTTTTTAATGTCAACATGAACTTCTTAGGATTTTTTAAAAAATCGGAAGCAAACTCGATATTTTTTAATATGTGGTACAATAATATAATATAATTCAATTTAAAATTAAACAATAGAATTTGAATTAAATTTTTTTTCTCAAATTGTTTTATTCCGAAATTTACAATTTAAATGTAGTAATTCAATTTTAATATTAATTTCACTGATTAAACAAATAAATCTTTTATTTTTAATGGGTCATTAAAACGGGGGGAACCCCGTTGAATTTAATTTTTCCATTGTATCCATTTTTTTATCATTTATACTACATATAATCGATATACCTAATGTAAAAGTAATAAAATTTTAATCTGCGAAATTAAAATTGGGGGACAGGGGGCGTCCATTAATTACGTGAGGCGTGTAGGGGGGGGGGGTTCCAGCCGAATCTCACCAAATCTCACGTGGGGGAGAGGGGGTCTCGGCAAATATCACGTACTTTTTTTGTGTTAAATATTCTTAAATAAAAATAATTAAGCAAATTATGATTTTTTAAAAAATCCGACGCAAGCAAGTACAGATTAACGTATTTATTTAAGAATAGAAGGGGGGGAGGGGGTCGAGCCAAATCTCACGACATCTCATAAGGGGGGGCGAGGGGGTCTAAAAATCGCCAAAATCACCTCACGTAATTAATGGACGCCCCCACAGACAGGGAATTTAAACCAAGAATTTTAGTTTTTCCTATATACCATTAGATATATCGGATTATCCATTAGTTTTCGAAAAAAACGGCATTTAAATATCGAAAACGTTACATAATATAAAATATCATGCATAAATTAGTGGGAGGAGGGAGCCAAATTACTTTAGCTAAATTAATTCATTTTACGGTGGATCCGTGATTTGCTGGGGTTGCGCCAGTCAAACCTGACCTTGCGCAGTTCTCCGCTTCACTCCGAGTGCTTCGGGCCGTTTTGGCTACCGGTTAACTTGCTAAATACATCCCTGAACTAAATCCACCTGGACTGGAAGGCCCGATCTCGCCAGGGAAGCCCGCGCAGCTTCCCTGACTAGGTTTTTATTTGTATAAAAGCTTCACAGGACTTGAAGCGAGGAATTTCCTAAAAACATCTCTAAAGGCTGCTCTAATTAGAAAATCAAACATAATATCGGGAACCTCGTTAATCTATTCATGAGCTATCGGACCCAAAATATTTACAAATACAAATTTGTACGTTCGGTTAAACAACATCTTACGTATTCTTGCATGGGAAACGGAAGAGGTCTTAAAATGAAACAAATTAAATTAATATAATAGATTTTAAAAAACTCCCGACGTAAAAATTAAATATTAATAAAAACGGGCAGATGGCCTTCGGCTACAGACGATATAAAATTGCAATAATATAGTAGTACCTAGTACGTGTTTAAAATTTGCTATATTGAATATTTTAGTAGTTAAACAATGCCGAAACTGCCTCATTTTTAAGCAAAACTATTACAATTTCTAATTGCAATTAAGCAGATCAAGATGACAGGAGAGTTTATTAGTCTAGTAGAAAGCGCGATGAACTGCTGATAGTAAGACACTTGGTTTGAATCCGGGAAGACTAACTTTCCTAGGACCTATTTCGTGCTTTGGAGGAAACGTGAAGTTGTCGATCTCCCTGGGGTGATGACCACCATCATCGGTGGTGGTACATTCAAAGAAAAATGCGATTGTTTGATCTATTCACTAGAGGGCGCAGTTGTTCCATATCATTTTAAACATATTGAAGAAATAGACTTCAAAGAGTAAAATTGGTCCAAAATTAAGTGCGTTGTCACAATCAGATTCTTTATTTTAATTTAAACTCACCTTGTAATGCTTTTCCTATTATAGCATCGTTAGATTACAATTTGAAGTGGGTACCAAGTAAACAAACAACAAATGTATAGGTACTGTTTTTACAGTAATTACTGGGTTTGATTATTTTCGCACATAATTTTTTTTATTATTTAGATAAAATTTACATTATTTATTATGTGTAATTTCTTACATCAATTCAGAAAACAATTACTGTAATTAAATTAATCGTCAATACTTTAATTTGTAAGTAAATCGGTATCTACTTGATTTGCATCAGGACAAGGTAGTTTAGTTTATTCAGGTTGCAATGTAAGAAAGGTCAAACTCTTTTATTAAATTTACAAAAAATTAAATTGTTTCGAGTAAAGCCCCAAACATACAAAAAGTTAGTTTTCAATTTCGTTCACAGATGGCCCCGATTTCTTGGTCCGCTACCGGTTCATTATTTTTATTTCTTTCCGGTTTTCTAATTATCGTTTAAAAATTTCAACAAGTATTCTGCATGTCGCAACTAAAATACTCTTCGATAATTGTTATTCAATAAATGCTAATGTTAAAATTTGTCCTAAGGTATCGCACTTTGTATGGTGGACTCTTGGACCATTTTTTTTGGATGGGAATTAAATTGCTCAATTCTTGTGAATATGAAATTCTTAATTAATATTGTTAACCTTGTCGAAAAAATTGATACATCAGGTTTGTATTGACCCCATTTTGCTGCACCTGATGATTTATCCAAATAGCACAGTAGCATTCTTTTTTTTAATTTTGATTTTGAGAATCCAATTTTGTTTTTTGGTACCTACATAATAACCGTCGAAAAAGTAGGTAATCGAAAATTCAAACGTATTACTCTCACTTTTTTATTATGTTTGCTTACGTAATAAAGAGTGTTAAGTGAGGACCAGCGTAAACTTTTTTTATAACAAGAAATTAAACTACAAAACAGGTATGAATATGTTATGACGCAAATTTGATATTTTATTTCGAGTTTCCTAAATGTTGGTGCCGAATGGAGGGATTTTCGGTTAGTTTATTGTAAGAAATGAGAGCGGTATGTTGCTTGTACCTTGTTCGGCGTACGTTAGGTGCTGAAAGTTAACAAACTTGCGAGTAGTAATTAATATGTTAGAAAGTGTGTATTTATTTTGAGTGTTTGAAAAAAGTGCGTTAATACCTATCTAGATACATTTGGGAAATAATTTTATTAAATTTCGATTAAGTAAGTTCTTTTTTTATTATTATTATTTTTAAAGGAAATGAATACTTAGAAACAACTTAAGAATTTGTACGTCAATTTATTGTTATGCCGTTTTTTTTCAATTACCAAAATTATAGGTAATTAAAGATACCACAACAAATTATCAAAATTTAAATTTTATGGCGCAAAAATCAACTACAAGTTACCATTATGTAAGGCCTATACTTCCGTATGAGCCAAGAAGGGTATTTCCTCATCTGAATTTTTACTCGATTATTTCCTAATTTAAAAAAACAATGTAAGGAAGCGAAATTTCAACTTTTAAGATTTTTTTCAATTTCTTGTTTTTATATCCGGTAGAGTAAGCACAAGTGTAAATACATTTTGTTATCGGTTAAGTGCACTTGTAGTTTATCGTAAAAAATGCAATTGCAGAATTATCTTACTATTATTCATTTCTTTTGTATTTTTTTTATAATTTCTTAGTCTAAGATAATTGAAAAAAATAAAATCTATCAATGCCATTATTCGAGTTATGGCTACGCTTAACCACTCTCTAATAGATTTACAGATACCACAGAAGTTTTATTTCAAAATTCAATTTTTTTTAATTTAATTAATAATTATAAAAATTACATTTATAATTTTTTTGGCGAAGCTGAGAAGAAGTCCCTAATAGTATGTCGGAATATTAAAAAATGCAAAATTGACTTTCGGATTTGGATGCAAAAAATGACAGTTGAATATAAAATATGAATACAATATCCACATCACGAAACAATGACGCACGATTATGGGAAACCTATTCATGCGATGTACGTATTCAGCATGGACTCCGAACAGCCCCATTAATAATATTATAAATTTGGGATAAATCACAATATGTGACCGGTAGAGGATATAGCTTTTTCTTTTAGAGCAGTGGTTTCCAAGTAGCCCCTACGGACCCCCAGGGGTCCCCGAGATCGTTAAGAGGATCCGTGGAAAATTGAAATTGATTTGGGGAAAATTGATATACTAATTTAATTCGTGCAAAACGAGTAGATACCTTTCCTTTTGCAAACATTTTTACTCGGGGGTCCGTGGGCAAGTTTTGCCTATGAATACGGGCCTGTAGGCCAAAAAAGTTTGGGAACCACTGATCGAGAGCTATCTCTTGTCGAAGGTTAGAATTTGCGTCATAATCGTATTGGGTTGTTGTACACCCTCTCCCCCTTGCCCCTAATTTCTTCAATAAAAAAAAGATCTCCGACAAATCAATCAAATCAAATTTATAGTGGAAAATTTAAAAGTGGTTTGGATTCATCTTAAAAAGATTGTATACAACTAGCAAAAAATCTTTTTTTGCAGTACCTGCTTCCTGCTATACAGGCATAAAATAATGTTTACCGACGGTCAATAATCAATCTTTTTTTTGTCGAGTAAATTTGAGTAAATATAAATTAATAAACATTCGTAAGGTTACAATAGGTAAATTAAAAATATAAATCTGGTTAAATTAATAATAAAATTGCATCCCCAAATATATTATTTGTTTAAATAAAAATAGTTGTTTATTGACCAAGTGCGAAAAGTAGTCGATTTTCGTTTGGTGTCCGTACAAGTCTGAGACGAGAGCTTATATTAGGGTTAAAATTTGACTTGGACATATTTCTTTCCTGGCCAACTAAAACGCAGCAGAAATTTTTTTTTAAAACTTCCAAGTCAGCCTTAAAATGTTCATGTAAACACCTGATTATTTAACAAAAAACACGTTAGTTCGAACGGTATTTTGACGTTAAATTAACGTTTATATGACTGTATTTAATTAAATTAAAAAATATTTTTTCTTTAATTTCGAAATTTTGCTCGTAAGGGGACGTCCATCAATTAATTGAGGCATTTAAGGGGGAAGGGGGTCTAGCCGAATTTTACCCAATATTACGTGGGTGAGAGGGGGTTTCGGTAAATATCAACTAATTATTTTTTCCCTGCAAAAAATCGTAAGAAATCGAAAGAACTGGGTAAAATTAAGTAAAACAAACAACCGGGGGGGGGGGGGGAGTCGAAAAATTGTCGAAATTACGTAAGTAACGGACGCCTTCTAATTTTAATTTAAAAATTTAATAAATTTATTTTCGGTTTTTAATAAATTAAAGTATTTTTGGTGTAAAAATTGATGTTTCTTGAGCCCCCCTCCCTTGTGAAGTTCCGTATGTTCAACAATAAATTTTTTGAAATGTAGAAAAGCAATTCATTTACAAAATTTTCTATTTGTAATATTTTAATAATATTATATTAATAAATTAATTTAAATAAAAATTAATAATATTAATAATGTGTTCGATTTCGCATTAAATTAATTTCGTATAAATATAATTATAATATTATATAATAACTATATTTTAGAACAGAAAAATGTCCAACGGTAGGTTGCAGAAATTTTTCTGTTAAAATAAATTTCCATAGTAATCTGATTGCTTAAGTTTGCATCCAGTATCGTGATTGGTTTGCATTTTAGAAAATGAAATTTTCAATAATCTTTGTTAATTAAATGATTAATATGCGATAGGTAGATAATATATTTTTATAATTTATAATAATGCGTTTACAATTTATTATAATCTACTCATAATTACTTATAATAAAAACAATAGAATAATTCAGTAAAATACTATAAAAATAGAAATCTTTTTTATCAACTGTAAAATCGTCAGTTTTCTTAAAGTGCATATAATTAGGCCACGCCCACTCAAAACAATCGCTTCTTTCTCGTAATAAGCGGTTTGCGATTTGAATTACAATTGACGCTTTCTGAAAATGGTGTAGTTAAAATAATTTAAGCATGATTATTATTTATTATCTACAGACAAAATAAAGATAATCGAGAATGTTTTAGCAATAAAGTATTTTTTATTTGTTGGGCAAAAAAAAATAATAAAATACTTTACTGTACAGAGAATACAATTCCCATAGTTAATCAAAAAAAAACCTAGAATATTATTGTTGTACTTACACAAAATATCTATTTATAATTACTTCATTAAGCAAATAATTACAAAATTAGTTACATCTAAACTTATAATTATTAACCTTCATAGCTTTGCTCAAATTATATTTACTCTAGCCATGTACTCTGACCTTATATTCTTGCTTACATTTTAATCTCACGAAGTATACGTATAGGGATGCAAAGCAGCCTCATAGATAATAGTTATTATATCTCCTTATTAAAATTTGTATACAAAATTATGAAGAATATAAATTTATCAAAATACCTGCATTCACAACCTAGTGCTACAATGCTACTTTTGTTATGACTAACTTCATTGGGAAATGTGGACAATGTAGATGGTTGTAATATTAAATTGTTAGATTTATAAGTTCCAAAAACAAGACTAGTGAGAATCTTATCGATCCAATCGCGCGCGTCACCGTTTTGCACCTATATTACTTTAAATTTCTGTAATTAAACCTAAGATCTGTAGTTATCCGAGTTCAAAGTAATTTTTACTGTAATTCTTATTTATTTTTATATCGCAGTAATTAGTAGCAGACATTTACTTTTATTTTATGATATTTTATTTTTATATATAAGTACGGAAGAAGTGTTCGCCTTCAGCATTCTCGCAATGTTGGATTGTTTTTAAGATATTATATTGGTGAAATTAAAATGTAAATTGTACTAATAGGTATGACATGACACAATAAACATACTGAACAGGTTAACTGTATGTAAATGAGTATGAGTAAACGTCAACTTGACTTTTTTAAGATTAAATTATTTATTACTCCACATCCGTAAAGTATAAAATTTAATTAGAGCTTCTAGTCTTACTATTAGATTCTATCGGTCTAGGTCAGCGGCGGCTCGTCAGGGAGGCAAGCGAGGCTTAGCCTCTCCTGAAATTCTGAAGAATTAGACTATAAAAATTTTCAAAAAGATAGAAAATAGATTTTCGATCGTAAAATCTATCAAAAGATAGATACTCTTTTCACAATATATTTTCAAAAAGTTACCTGGGGTTACCGCAGAAACAGATTTTTTTATTTTTAAAAATTGGCAGACTATAATATACAATGAATTTAAGCGGATATGGCGTTCTGGGAAAAACGTACATAAAAATTTAATTGTAACAATAATGTATGTAAATACGATTTGTTATTCCGATTACTGTAATCGCGGTATTATAATAATCACTGAAATCAGTGGCATCTAGTGTTATTAAATTATGTTAATTTACTGTAATTTACATTTTAAGTACAGACGATACTTAATTGTTAAAATTTAATTGCAATATTAATTTTATTGTTACAATGTTTCTTTTCAACTAACAACTCGAATAATATCGTAGATGATGATATAATCCCGATGGACATCCCAAAAATTTTTATTCCGCTCCAAAAACATGTTTGTTTAGTTTTTATTATATTAATAGATGTTGATGGTTTTTGTAAACACTTAATTATAAATTATTGAGTAAATAACTTTACTATTTTTCCATTAAGCCATCAAAACGAGTAAACTACTATACATATTAGAGTATATTAGTTTTTGCTTTTTTGCTTGTTTTTTAACTATGTTCCAATGTACCCCACCAGCGGGAACTCATCGGGTTATTTCCATCAGATTTTTAAAATAAAACTATCAAATTCAGGTTTTTGTTAAGTTTCTTTTCATTTCCTGCTCTTTTTGTTGCTTTACTGTTTTTTTTAATAAATCTACCACAAACGAATACTTATCTAATTGAAATATAGATGTCAGCATTTGCAGAATGTACTGACCAATCACAAAATAAAGTTCGTTGATTTGCTATCCATATATAAAGTTTTTTAGTTTTGGGAAAAAATTATAAATAATAATTTTTGACATTCTAATCTTAAATGTAGGTTTAACTAGTTTTAGTAATTTATTATGTATGTCAAGGACAAAGCACTACTTTTACTTTATAAACATAAATATTTATTTCTTTAATGAAATGGAACCTCAAATTATTAAAAACACGCTAGGTCAGGGATTTTGTCTAAAAATAGCAGAAACAAACAATTAATAAATTTATATTTTTGAAAAATTATTTTCTTAAACTTACAAGTTAGTCCACCCTGTATGTACAATAATAAGCACTGTAATTAGCTCAAAGGAAGCAGAAATTTTTTAATTGTATATTAACAATTTGTTGCACCTACTGCATTAAAATTATGACACTGTAATTGAGTAAGTGAAAATATTCTTTAGAAAATTATGTATTACCCAAAGTCCAAACTAGCACAACATTGTTTCTTAAATTAATTATAGTTATAGCATTACGCGAAATTGGTTTGACGTCAAATTAATTCAAATCTGATTGGTTGCAGTTTTTGCCTCCTATTCATTGGATATTATTTTTACTCCGAAGTAAAATCTTTATTTTGTTTCTGTACTTTCGGGTTTTGTATTTAATCCATTATGCAGTAGACGATCCTGGCTAAAGCCAAGACGACTGACTAGGAAATATAATTAATGTGGTAGTTTTCTGTTACCTTCCTCAGAATTTGAACCGGCTTTTCCCAATCGGTCGGTTTAGCCTTATGCTGTACTGCTGGTTTTCTACATCAATCTATATTTTTCTACATTCGCTAGTCAGCCCTATCTTAAATGTGACCTTTTTCTGCAACCGCTTAGTTCAGCCTTCGTCACATCTGATGGTTACCGCTTCCCGCATTTCTTCATACTCCGACCTAATAGACCGGAAGACTGTGATATTTGCGATTTATCTTAGCGTTGCGTTGGTGGCGCTCGTGACGCTACCAAATGTCAACAACATGGCGGCTCCATTACGTACACTGGATGTTGTTTTGAATTTTGAATCACCAAAAGAATGCAAACGTTTGGTTTATAAACAAAACTTTCTATACCAACTATTGTTTCTGTCGATTTAGTAAGACTACACTTACCTTTGCCACCATCTTCAAACTTTTCATTTGCAGTATCAGGCTTTTGTTTCGTCTATAATCTATATGATTTGATACATCGTCGTTCCTGGTTTTATTAAATTTGCGTGAAGCAGTCCTGCAGACTCATAGGCAGTACCAAAGGTTCTTGTAGATTCTATTCGTTTAAGTCTTTTTAGATTCTCTTCTTAAATTGCTCATGAGCCTTTTTGTGTTTATGTTAATCAGCAGAGTCGGTATCTTACCAGCTTCTTTTTTCTCATTTAATTTTTGATCTAAAGCATTTTATTTTTTTCCTCCATCATTTGACGTCCCCAGTAATTGTAATTGTGGTAATTGTATGGGCTTAAGCATATTAAAAAAAAGTTTCGAAAAGTACTACTTTATGAACATTCATGATGAAAGTAATTCACTGAAGCTGAAAGTCAATTTACTGCTAATATAATTAATTGATCCGGTAGTTTATTATCGAATCAATCGGAGAAATTTCTAACTTAAAAATTAAACGTTAACGTCTAGTTAAAAAGCGAGAATCTGACGAGATGACAGGTTAAGTGAACAGTTAAGTGCTTAAATAAATTATGAATCACCTTCGTACATAATATATTATTTAACTAATCAGATGTGCAATATAACCTAAAGAGTAAAATAGGTCAAATTAAAATCTGACAAGTTAACAAAACGCAGTGACGTTGATTTTGGGTTACAGTTCTTAAATTTGTTAAAAACTAAATTTTTTTAAAGAAATATGAGCCAATTCATTAATTAGAAGGACAAAATTAAGCTTGACCTCCGTCATGATAACCAGTAGGTGATTATTTTTGAATAAAAATGCGATTACGTTCAAAAACGGTTTTAACAATTTTTTTTCCGCAAAAACATGTCTTACAAGTTTTTGTATTTATATATAATTTGATGGTTGCATATTTTAAGCAGCTATTTATGTCTTAACCGCAACTAGTTCTATTATTTTACTATTATCATTTCTCCTATTGCGAGAGTATTATTATGATAATCACTTATTTATTTTACTGCATAATTATTATTTTATGACTAATTATTGTTTTTATAATAGGTAGGTATTGCATTATAAATATGTAAAATTTGGAGCTGAACAAAATTGAGAAAATGATAGAGCAGGGGGGGGGGGGGAGATAAAATGTTATTTTTGTCCTTTATAGCTCATTAATAATTTTTTAAATTCTACTAACCTTTACAAAATTACATTGAGTAGTTCGTAATAAATCTTAATATAAATATAATTTACGGTTGAAAGAAATTTGTCAAAAATAACCACGGCAATACAAAGTACAATCCTAAATAGCGATAATAATATGGTACTGCATAAAATTTTGCATTATCATAAATGTTCATGTGTCTTAGCTAGTAATTTATGATTATTTATTATTTAAGTACTCAGCAACACGTAAATATTTTAGTTCTTGACGAAAATTGATGTAATCATCACCAGTGCAAAGCAAAATGTCGAATTTTACAAAAAGAGTTGGTATGTGCCATTTTGTTTACAAAAAGTTTTATTTCCAATTTTTAGGGGAAAACCCTTTTTATATTTAGGTGTGGTAACTTATCTCAGATAAGCTAACAAAGTACCTTTGTTTTAATTTTGTTTCTAATTTGCATTATCAAAAATCCCGACGTAGGTGCTTATCTATTTGCGCACGTCCTTTCGTTAATTTTCTCAAGGAGGCAATTAAACCGAAGAATTCATCGAACTCGTAAGAAGTGAAACCAGTTTATTATTGTAAAACTTTTTTTGTTTCATTTTCTCATACATTTCGTAACAGTATTCAATCCAACCGGTATGCTCCAACAAGATTAATGAAGTTTATGTTCGTCATAAGTTTAGTTTGTGGTTCAAGTGCGAAATATTTTAAGGACGATGTGCCCACGCGGTTTTTCCAAAGCGGGATTCTGTTATTAACCGTGCGGTTTTTATAATTTGTTAACTTGAAAGGACTTGTAGGCCAGGTATGAATTTCATAACTATACGTTAACAAAAAAGTTTTCCATGATTTTAAAAAGGTTAACATTTTTATATCTGTTATCGTATTTGTAAAAATCTTTGCGGTTAAAATAATGGAGTGAGGTATCAAAAAAGGAAATTACATCGATAAATTAAATTAAAAGTACAGAAAATAATGATTAACATAGCAAACGAAACAACAGAATGAATCTGACGCCTGACTCAATTTAAACTAAACCTAATCTAATCAAACCTGGCCTAACTAACTTATTTTTGCTAAAATCTTCAGAAAGATTCCACTAATCACTGTTGAGTGTATTGTGAGATTTCCTTTCAATAAACCTCTCTTTGGATGGGAAACGCCTTGGCCAATTCGTTGATGTCTCGGTCATAGACCATCAACATCTTTGTCACGGTTTTCACTTGTGGTTTTTCAAGGATGCCTTTTAGTAGATTTTTTCCTATGAGATTTTCCGCTCTTTTTTTCTTCTTTAAGTGCCATACACTGTGCGGTGCTTAGGCGATCACTTGGCTGAAGCCAAGATGACTTACTAGGGAACTTAATTAATCTGGTGGTTTCCCGTTGCCTTCCCCATAGCCCACATATATATTTTGGGCTTTAGATAATACATACAGCAGTGTATTCAACAAGACCAGGGCCACTCTGGTTTAGGTTTATGGCCGTGTTCGATTTGGAAACTTACGGCGCTTTTGGTACCAACGTCTGTTCTTTTATGAGTAATGGTTGGTCTAGAGAGTTAGTATTGGTACCAACGGCGCCGTCAGCTTCCAAATCGAACACGGCCTATGACTATCTTTCTCTTCAATCCTTTCAAAGAATTTTCCTAATGGAAATTATTCATACAGCTTTCCCCCGCTGTGTTGGGGAGAGGGGGGGGGCGAGTGGAAGTTGTAATAGATTATTCCTTTCCCCCCACATTGAACTACTGCTTCTGCCGATGCACCGCAGGCTTGCAGCTTTAACTGAACTGCGGTGTACTGTTTGGGGTAATGACATTAGGTGACTGGTGCTGATCTTCACATCACTTAAAGTACTAATCTGACTTGTTCTGGCAGCTGCATCTACCAGACGTATAATCAGAGACCCAACACGGAAAACACCGATAGCTTCTGCGTTTTAAAACTAATTTTTCTTGGGGTTGGGTCGGAAGAAGTGAACATTCTAAATTTCTTTGTCCACATCTATGCCCCTGATTTACTGATTTAGAGAGTTTACAATGATATCGAGCTTTTCACTTCAACCGCCATTGAAGTAAATTGAAGCTGACTTCTCAGGAACTTTGCACCCATACCCTGTCTCCAAGAGTAAATCACTATTTTTGGTGACTTTCACTTTGTTAATAGTTAACTTAGCTTAACTTTTTTCTTTTGTTCTTTACTTTGTACGATACACTGGCTTAATCGAAGCCGAAATGTGAGACTTTTCCTCACTAAAACTAAAACAGCCACTAGGGCTTTTGCAGTATCTGATTCGCCACTTCTTAGTGGCATTTTGGGACTCTGTGTTTTTTCAATTAAGGATAATATAGCTCTTTTTTATTTCTTCTTGTCGTTTGGCCGCCTTTCCCAAGCAACATTTTTATTTGGGAATACCTGACAATTTCCTGTCAGTGAGAACTCAGCCAGGACCTCTTCCTGTGGCAGGGTTGCGACAAGTCTGTCACAGGTGCTGTCTGAGTTTTGATTTTGTTTTTGATTTCCACGTGTCAAAACATTTATTTATTTATTAATTTAAATAATTAATTTTTAAATAATAAAAAAAAATGAAAGTAAATGAAAAATTTAATTTCTTCTATTTTTAAAAGATTTGAAAAACTGAAGAAAACATTATTTCCTAAATTGAATCTTATTGGGTACGGTTAAATACCCTGCATTTAGCTTGGGCCAGGCCAAGCGCAGGCGAAACGCAGCACCACACACAGAAAATTCTCACGTAGCCTAATAACCGGCATTTGGCTTGGGGCAGGCCAAGCGCAGGCGAAACGCAGAACCACACGCAGGCAATTTTCAGGTACAGCCAAATAACCTTTGGCAGGTAAATTTTGATTTTACAGGCAATTACCAAGATTGAATTGTTACTTGGGTTGTGCTCTTGTATATCCCGGTCTTTTAAAACCTATACAAAATGCTTCCTTGGTGCAGGAGTCAGCAAAGTCGCCTACAGCGCAGCATTTGAGGCACCTCATTAATTTTAGAACTCTGCAGCCCCTAGTTAGGCCCACCCTTAGCCTTGCTTTATTTAGAAGTTTTTTTTTGCAGTGTCACCATCGCATCTTATGCCTGTCGTCTAGGTGTCTTACTATGCCGGTCTAAGGGATTTTCGCCGTTCGTCATGATGACTTAAGACTTAATACTTTTTGGTGGATTGGTCTAGGTACTTCCTGAAAATTTTGTATATTTCTCGGTTACCCTTTCCCTTTTAGAAACCTTTTTTTCTTTCCGTTGCTCGTTATCACTGCTGCGGAGTATACGCCAGAGGAACCGATCTCTCCTGCTTTTAGTAGTAGCTAAGAAACCTCCAACTTGACTGTAGTCAGTCCGTTGAGATTCTCCTCAAGAACCTTTGGTCAGGCTCATGGGTTTTCTCCTTGTCGACTTTTTCTAGGGAGTCATTTTTTTCCCGAACCGTCTGAATGCCAACAAACACCACTTCAACCGGTAAGACGTCTTCTTGAGATTGCGTTTGTGTAGATAGCTCGGCCACGTCTGTGTGGCACAGACTGCAGTCTCTTCCAACTCGAGGTGAAAACTCTCAGGAAAAGTTTCATATCTGAATGTACAAGAAGAATGAATCCTGTTATTTACTTGCTTAGGGGACGTCCATTAATTACGTGAGGTGTTTAGGGGGTGAGGGGGTTGAGCCAAATCTCATCCAATCTTACGTGGGGGAGACGGGGGTCACGGAAAATATCACGTAATTTTTTTCGCAAGAAACTGTAAAATTGCGAGAGAACTCGATTAAATATTAAGTATAACAACAATCTCACGTGTGATTAAAGAGGGCGAGGAAGAGGGGGGGGGGGTCAAAAAATCTCTAAAATCGTTATCACGTAATTAATGGACGTCTCCTTAACCAAGCTTAATCTAACTAAACTTAACTTTTTTGCCAACAACGATTGGTTTTTTTTTTAAAATTATTGAAAGGTTACGAAAGAGTGAACGAACAGTGCGGCCTTCAGGCCGCACAACCTTGACAATCGAGCTTCACATTATTCAAATAATAGTAATAATAACATACTTTACCAACAGGTTTACACTGAATAATAGAAAAGACGCCAATACACTGTTATATGAGAAATAATTATTTTTATTTAACTCGAAATCAAGCTGACGTTTTAGAAAAACCTCATCGCGTGACCGTCTTCGGGCTCACCCTAGGGGAATTTTTCATTTTTGTACTTCTTTCATTGAGTGTGCTGATCAGATTTAAACACAGAAAGTCGTTACCGATTTTTGTTCAATTTTTTGCAATAAATTTTCAGATATTATGTACTAATACAAAATTATTTTAACTATTTCGAATAAATCAACATAAAATAATCATTATTAAATTGACTTGTAGGAATGCGATTGTAGCACTTGAACTAAAATTACGAACGTAATGGAAATAAACCCAAAAGAATTGTTTCTTATCAAAGAGTTTCGTCTTTCAAATTTGAAGAAAATAGGTTTCGGCGCTCGGTGTTTGTAACTATCAGACCAATTTACAAAATTTCTGAAAACTAATGTGAGTTTATCTCAATTATTATAACCTAATTTTTGTATTTTCGTCCTTGCTCTATCTTTTGTCAATATGTTGCGTACGTAAAATCCGGTTATGCTAATATTTCCAAATTTGCTTTGGAACCTACCAATCTCATTGATTAGTTGTTCCAATTTTTAGAACAGCAATATTATTTTATTGCACAAAATCTAGAAAGTTTCGATGAATTTTAATATAAAAAATTATGTCTTCACTTCATAAATCACAGAAATAAAATGCAAATAACCAGAAACGTAATTTTTTTGTTTAGGTAAATAAGATGGTTTCCATCCCAGTTGACAATAATATGGAACTTCAACGACCTCGCCATATTTCCTTTAATACGGAAAATAAGAAAGAGTATGCTGTTTACGTGAGAAATGCATATAAAAGTTATGGGACGAAATTGGATTCGTTGCTCATCTTGGATGGGCTGGAAATGAGCGTACCGAAAGGAGTCATGTAAGAAATATTTATTATTATTTTTAGTAAATTTTTGATGTTCTTCTAAAACAGTTATGGACTGTTAGGAGCCAGTGGGTGTGGAAAAACCACACTGTTGAATTGCATTTTGGGACGAAAAGTACTCAACAGCGGTGATATATGGGTTTTGGGCGGAAGACCAGGCTCGAAAGGCAGTGGAGTACCGGGACCCAGAGTTGGCTACATGCCTCAGGTAATTATTTATTTAAAAGAAATTAATAACATTGTTATCCCAAAAAATGTCATGGTACATCAAGCACAGATTATAACCATGAGAGTTTGATGAGCATGTTTCATTGTGTTACAACTCTTAATTATCGCAATAAATTAATAATTAATAATTTTTAATGAATAATTAAACACTCGTGAAAATGAATATCCGAATACCTTATTATTTCTTTTATTATATAACAGTTTATGAAAACGAATGTGAAAGCATTTTGTAACGATGATGTAACGTTCTAGAAACGAAAGCAAAGAAAGTCGGACATTCCTGTTATGAATATTGTGAGTTAATTGTATTCGGAAATAAACAAATAATTATTTTTTTATCAGCAGTTAATTTTTAAAAAAATTATTTTTATGTTTTTTTCAGAGCGTTGGATTGTACGGCGAATTTACCATTAGAGAAACCTTGATCTTCTTTGGATGGGTTGTAGGAATGAGTATGGAGAAAATTAATGAAAGACTAAATTTTTTGCTGAAATTACTGATGCTGCCGGGTGAAGGTCGCGTCGTTAAAACGTTGAGCGGTGGTCAGCAGCGTCGAGTTTCTTTAGCTGCTGCATTATTGCACGAACCAGAATTACTAGTTTTAGATGAACCCACCGTTGGGTTGGATCCTGTTTTAAGGCAAAATATATGGGATCATTTGGTACATCTCACCTCGAAAGGAGGCACCACGGTTATCATAACCACTCACTATATCGACGAAACAAGACAAGCAAATTTAGTAAGTATGGCTAAAACATTTGAAACTCTTTATATCAATTTGTTTATTTTTTAATTATCTTCCAATATTTTTATTTCTTCTGCGTATCACATATTCATTCCGTACCACATCCGATTTTCTTTTTTTGCTCTTTCGGGACTGTGCTTAATGATTCTTTTATCTTTTTTTTCTTTTAGCACTGATACACTAATCCCACTTCTCCCTTCTCTTGTTTTCTATTAGTTTCTTTCCATTCAAGTTTTTCTTTTTTCTTCGGCTAGACATTACAATCTTCATTAAGTTACATTTTTACCATACTTGCATTTCTACCATATTTTGGGAAAATTCAGGACTTTGTGATAGCTCAGCATTTAAAACGCCTGTTAATTTTAAAAGTATACATCAGCTGGTTAGCTCGACCCTAAGCCTCGTTTTTTACTGATTTTTTTGCCTGTAAATTTGTCACTTATGATGGCTGCCGACATTTTTGGAGGCCTAGGTGAGGTGAATATTCATTGTCTTAGTCCATCGTTTCAATACTGTCGTCTTTGTGAGATCTCTTAGTGAAGCTTTCCTTCCATGAATCTTAATAAGGATTTTCTTTTTCTGGTGGTCTTGATCCTAGTGATCTGTGAGTCCATCAAGTCAGGGCTGGATAAACCTTGGGTGCAATGGAGCCGCCGCACCCAACGCCATAGTTCAGAAGGCGGCAAAATGGTGCGTTTTTAATTAACATAGTTATTTTCTCGTATTGCTGGAATATAAAAATATATTTATTTTGAAAGAGAGAAATTCATCTTAAACAAGATTAATCACGCAGTAAATGCGTAAAAACTATCGGTTTGTGAGACTGGGGGGTCTGGGGGGTATGGAATACCCCCCAGTACACAGAGAGGAGTTTGTATGTAGCAAGAGTGCTGTGCATCTCGCGAAATAAAATGTTATGAGGTTCATCCATAGTACATTGGGTGTTTTATATTTACGACATCTTCCCCCCCAGTCGAAAAAGCTTGCAATACAGCTCTTGAATATTGGGTGCTTTATATATTTATTTTCGAAAGGAATAATAAAAAGCATGATCTTTTACGTATAGTTGGTATAGAAAGTTTTATTTAAAACCAAACGTTTGCATTCTTTTGGTGTTTTATTTTATTTTATATTATTTTATTTTGTAAATTATCATTTCACTGCGGTTTTACGATACAAAATAATTCAAAATTAGACTCAAAATAACATTAATTGGGTCATTCTATACGAAATCAAGCAAAAAAAAAGTTTTCAGATTGACCATTACAGATTTCTTTGAAACTTTCGTTAATTATACTCTTTAACTAACTGACTTCAAATATAATTTTTTTTCAAATTCGAACTCTTATAATTTTTGAGTTATTTAATATTAAAAATCGCAATACGACACTTTTTTGGCTCGCACTCAACTATACAAAATGTTCTAACTTCAGTTCTATAAGTCTTACAGAGTTGTGTGATAGCTCATTTTAAAAATTATTTGAAGGGCTTTAATTTGATACCAATCTTGACCACTTTCTAACAAAAATTAAATTTTTTGAAAATTTCAAAAAATGTTTAAAAAAATTTTTTTGAGTTAAGAAAAATTAGGTATATCAATAAGGTATATTGGTGACTTGGTAAATATGTCGTAAAAATTTTAGAGTGGGACCACGATAGGATCAGCAGTTATGATAAAAATGATAAAAAAGTGTCGTTTTTGAGATTTTTAAAATTAAATAACTGAAAAACTATAAGAGTAAGAATTAAAAAAAAATTATATTTGAATTCCGGATGTTAAAGAGTATAATTAATCAAAATTTCAAGGAAATCTGTGATAGTCAGGTTTTGTGACTTGTTTGACATCGAATGACTCAATTGTACGTAGTCGTAATAGAGCCGCCATGTTCTTAATATTTGCTAGCGTCATAAGCGCCAGCAACGGTAGGTAAATCGCGTATATGCTACAGTATTGAAGGCGTCGTCTACATGGGCGTCCATAGGATCTTTTTCAGGGAGAGGCAAAATTCAAAAAAAAGAAGAAAAACTAAAAAAAAGCACTAAAAAATTTTAATTTGTTTTATTTAGGCAAGAGCCAGGGGGGCTGCCCCCTTTGCCTTGCCCCTCCCCAATGGACGCCCATGGTCGTCTATCTAATCTGCACCCGGTGCTGAAATAGCTTGATCCGGTACCGCATCAAGTATCCTTTGATCGAGAATATTGTTTTTTGATAAAGCAGCTCCTGGTAGGAGCTTTCCCTGGTAGGCACATCTTCTTGTCTTGTAGTTTGCAATACCTCCAATACAACGTGGCAATCAGCCCCGAGCGATTATTCGTCATCCTCATCATCCTTTTCATTTCCAAGTAGTTTTAATATCATCCGGGCTTGAAATCTGTCTTTTTCAACTTTATTTTCCCTGCCTTCAGTTCTACTGTCTTCAGCCTGGAAGCAGTTTTCTTCCTTACCTTACTAATCCTCACCTTGGGATTTAGTCATCATTTATGCTGACAGGTATCGACGCTGAAGGCAATTACGACGAAGGTAATACTAACCTAACCTACCTACCTTATTTTCTACTCAGCTATCAACTTTAGGTCAAATCTAACAGAACTTTCAGCAAAACCTCTAATCTAACCTATAACCCAGCCTTTAACCTCTTCTAATCTGCAATGCCCCTCCCATTTCTCGCCTATGGCCATTACGCAACTGCTCTAAAGCTCGAAACTACCAAAATCGGCTAAAC
Organism: Cantharis flavilabris; assembly: GCA_949152465.1. NCBI lineage: Eukaryota > Metazoa > Arthropoda > Insecta > Coleoptera > Cantharidae > Cantharis > Cantharis flavilabris. The sequence continues at coordinate 10,038,699 of OX424438.1, forward strand.
TTTGATTTTTTAAATCGTCGGTCCGAGAGCTGGGTTGAAAATTTGTCTTGGAATATTTTTTAATACAACAAATTCTTAAAAATATTTTATGTATTGAGTGCTGAGAGACAAGGAACTTTTTTTTTTTATTTCACATAAAATAATCAGGCAACTTCGATTAATAGCTCAGCGCCGAAGTTGCTAGCTACGTAAATTACATGCGAGAACCATACTATTATCTGAGCTAAACTTCTTAAATTCGGTAGCAATACCTCCGCGATTTAACAGCCCCTCATTCTGCATCGGGTCTATCTGTATCTGTAAAATTTGCAATTTCTATAAAATATTATATAATTTTTAAAAGTATTATCCTTAAAATTGTTATAGGTGGCCTTCATGAGATCCGGATACTTGTTGACTGAAACTTCCCCCAACTACATATTGAGAGAATTTAATAGCGAAACCTTGGAAGGCGTTTTCCTCAAGCTAAGTGAAATGCAAAACGTTGGGAGGTTGTACTTCGAGAACAGAAAACTGGACAGTAAACAGAATTCTATGGCTCCTGGTGGCGTCGATAACGGTGCTGCAATATTTGAAGATTTGGAAGACGACGATGCACGAAGCGAACTTTCCGGAAAGTTTGGAGACAGCATCCCTATCGAAAGGAGGTTGTCGATTACCTCCACAACTGGCGGTTTTCCAGGAAGAAGGGCATCGGTTAAGTCTTTAGGTAAGCTGACTGTAAAATAGCATCTAGGGTAGGTATAATTTCCAAGTATAATTTTTCAGGAAGAAGAGTTTCGATCACGTCTTTGTCGAAACGTGAAGGCGTGAGATCGTCTATTAAGTCATTAAATGCACCACGCCGACGACTTTCGGTCTCTTCGGTCCAAGAAGACGGTGCTCCTCCTCCCGAATTTCCTCTCGAGAGTAAAATACAATCGACAGTCCACGGGTATGATGGCTTCTTTTTAAATCCAAACCACATGAAAGCGCTGATATGGAAAAACTTTTTGTGGATGGTCCGAAACATTCCCATTATGCTATTCATAATAGCTTTACCATTTGTTCACACCTGTCTCTTTTGTTTATGTGTAGGAAATAACCCCATAAATTTAGAAATCGCAATTGTTAATTATGAATCCAATAATACAGACGATTGCACGGGAGAAATGATGTGCGACAGTCCGAAGCTCGGTTGTTTTTACTTAAAAAAGTACCTTATGGTTCACGATCTGAATTTGGTAAGTAATACCAACATTGAATTAAAATTGTTTTTCAAAAACAATTTTTATAGATCTACTACGACTCCGATGTGAAAGCTAGAGAATCGGTCTCCAAGGGAGATACCTACGCGTCCATGGTGATCAAGAAAAACTTTACGGACAGCTTACGAGTACGAATCGATAATCCGCAAGAAGCTCAAGAATGGGATTTTGAATCTTCTGATATCGAAGTCATTAGAGACCTCTCTGGTTAGTTGCTTTAGTTGTGTCACATCATCGTACGAAACTAAATTTTATGTTTCAGATAGTTTTATCTCCCAGTTTCTGAAACTTTATCTGTATGAATCCTTCCAAAATTTTATTTACGGCCATCTTGAAAGCTGCAATTACAGTATGAATTCGGTGAAGTTACCGCTGAAGGTAATTAATTTTAAAGTAAAATAGCAATTTTTTATTCATTTAGAAATTTTTAGATTATGGAACCAGTTTACGGAGAGAAAATTCCGAAATTTTTGGATTTTGCCGCACCTGGCATAACCGTCACGTAAGTGAAACTTAATCCACCCCCCCCATGTTTGTATAATAAAATGTTTTTTAATTGTAGGGCCATATTCTTCATGGCGATAGCTTTGACAGCTTTGGCGATGCTTATAGAACGGAGCGAAGGAAGTTTTGAACGATCGCTAATTATGGGAATCTCCGGAGTAGAGTTAATTTTGTCTTATGTTATATGCCAGTTCGTGGTGGTGATAATCCAGTCGTCCATTATGTTGGTGTGTTTGTTCGTATTATTCAATTTGACTTTGGAAGGATCCATTGTAGTGGTAGTCTTCCTGACGCTATTGTGCGGATTTTGTGGAATGTGTTTCGGTAAGAAATGCAAAATCCCTGTGTTCATCAAATTAATTGTTTTCTTTTAGGTTTGCTGATTTCTTGCTTATGTGATGACGAAAAGACTGCATTCTTTATTTCTATGGGTTCTACTATGCCAATGTTGGCCCTCGGAGGTGTGATTTGGCCAATAGAAGGAATGCATTATTTAATCAGACCGCTCGTGTACACATCACCTCTTACATATTCCGTGGAGAGTTTTAGAAGCATTTTGCAAAGAGGATGGACGATAGATCACCAAGTGGTGGTTTTAGGATTCGTTACGACTAGTGTGTGGTCAATTGCCTTCTTAATTATTAGTATATTGATAATTAAATTTAAAAAAGGTTAAACTGTCGGCAATTTTATTCTAATCAAGCACAAGTGACAACAAACCGCTACCAAAAATTCATTTTAATGCTGAGAGTAGAACATTCAATATCTGAATATTTTCAGTACCTACATTACCCCTCTACTTTCATTTTGATTAGTTAGAACTTTTTTTTAAAGTGACGGTGACTGGTAAACTTTTGAGCAACGAATAACAATTAAGGCTGTGAGATTCTTCAAGGCTATTTTAATGCCATCAAGAACAAGAGGTAAGGTATCGTGGATTCCGTTCTTCGAAACTTCTCAAGGTGGTGTGCGGTTAAATAATATGGCGTGGCGTAGCGTAGCGTAATTTCTGTATAGTACCAGTACATCCCAGGCAATTTCAGATGCTATTAATTTCGACAGACTTTTTTTAATAATAAGCAAGCTGCCATAGTTCTTTATGCTTTCAGATTTAAAAAAATTGTGTTTTTAATATTTATTTTAACTTAAGGGTGGTGCATTATAATTTTTACGTTTGTCATGTAGCAAAAAAAGATAGATGATTAGTGACATCACAAAGGTACAGATTACACAAACTTGAGTCATTCCCTCCGTAATTTTTATTTATATTTTTGTCTATTAGCTTATTATTTATTGACGTGCAGAATTTCTTGTAAAATTATAAAGGAATAATTTATTTTATTTTGTTTAAGTTATGCGTTGCTCAAGCATAAGTATAGATAATCCTAAGTTATCTCGTATTATAGGTAATTGTCAATGTAATATATTATATTATAATAAAATCTACAATAAAGAAAATGTTACAATAATATTGTCATTTTTTTCAAAAAAATCTTTTTTGTATTTCACTGTTCTAAAGTACAATCCATGTATCACGAATGCTCTTGATTAAACTAAAAAAAACTTACTTTGAGATAATACACAGTTCTTTAGTTGTATATACCTTATACCTTAGGTCTTATACATAAATAATTCACCGATACAATTTCTAAGATTTCCTAAATTTTCTTAGAGTATCCCGAGAATTCTTGAGTTTTTCTTAGATTTGCTCAGATTTCCACAGCGATTTTCCTCTTGGTGTTATCTATTGCACCGATGATCTTGAAAAACCCATAGTTACTCTGATTATTCAATGAACGCACAGCTTATCGAACCTCAGCTTTCAACTCTTTGTGGATCGAATTAATGTAATTGTACAATCTTTTATTTTTCAAAGAATCTTCTAGAAATTTTTGTGAATGTTACGTTTTATTTTTAAATCGAATAAACAATTGAATTACAAATTTTAATTGTTTGAATCTTTCATTTTCCCAATTGCGCTTTATACTTAACTATCGGTTTATCCGCCGCAAGGAACACGTATAACACTTATAATTGTGATTATATATGTAGTTGAGGGTCCACATTAAATTGGATGCGAATCTTTCTTACTCTCCTCTTCGCGTTAAATGGAACCGCAACCAGCTAATCCCAGTTTAATTTCCTTCCACTTCTTAATCTTTATTTCATTCGCCTGTACACGCACTTTTCCCAATTATATTACAACACCTGAAGTTCTTTAACTTTCAATTCCTTATTTTTAACCAATTATTTCTTTCAAGATTAATTTTTGATTAATTTAAATGTTAAGTTTCTTTGAATTTGTATTTTTTGATTAAACTTTTTGAAATAAACATGTATACTATTCGGGATTTTAAACACAGGATAATTAAAACAATGTAATTAAATTGTCGACGTTTCACCAATTTCGCCGAAAATCCCGAAGAAGCCTATAAAAAAGCTTAACGAAACGTTGGCAATTTAATTACATTGTCTAAAATCCCGAAAAGTTTATATATTTATGATAAGAGGACAAAAATAATTTTTTAAATTTTGTAGATTTTTAGTAAACAGGTGTTTGGAATAAAAATGTTTGTATTATAAACTTTCGGACAGAAGCAGTCTTCACACTGGCGTACTTAGAGCTTTTGCCGACCGGGCGGTCTTAAAATTTGACCCCCCTAACAAATTTTTTAAATATTTTCTATAAAAAAAATTTATTAAAAAAAAAATGTTTATAAATATTTTTTTTTGCCAAAAGAAGCAAAATACCGCCTCTAAAAATGTGCCGCCCGGGGCAGTCCGCTCCTACTGCCCCCTCTAGATACTCTAATGAATCTTCAATTCAAGTATTTTTTGTACTTTTCCACTTGTTTTTAAAACGAATTTCAAACTTCTAACGGCATGGGCGCCCGAAAAATTAAATTTCAGTGGGGGCAACTACATACATTTACAATTTACACGTTTGTGTGTAAAAGCACTATTAGGCGCTGATTAAATAATGGCGCCTAATTTTAAATTTAATAATAAAATTCTGAGAATATCACATCTGAGTGTGAAGACAAAAATAAAGATGTTCCTGTTTCTGGAGATGATAATGAAGCAGAAGAAAATACATCTGAGTAGGAAGATAAAACTAAAGCTGTTCCAGAAAGTGCTGAAGTAGTTTGTTTAGAAAACGGAGGAGAAAACAACGATAAACAGAAAAGTAGTGAGACTGGTAGTGAGATATCGAAGAAGACATCAGAATTGACTTCAATGAAATTTTTTAACCAGTTAACTATATTTTTTTCCTTAAATTTAATATATTTTAAGGGAAACTAAATCTCAAAATTTGCCATTTTGCACCAAGGTTTTAAAAACATTTCCGGGGAAACCCCGAGCTCCTACATTGGAGCAATGAGTAAACCTCCCTACTCATTTATTTTGTTTTTTGATAATTGTTCGTTTTCATTCTTCTATTCAAATTCCTAATGGAAGCAATGGCCAGTACTCGCCCCTCTTCGAGCGTCCATGTCTAACACGAGCGTCTCGCGGCAGATCTGATCTTGGCTGGGAGACGGTAGCGACATCTATACTGTGGTGATGTAAACCGATCTTAGCCTGTGACGTTTAGAAACGTGCGTGACGGAAGCGATAGTGTGGCTTCCGTGAAAAAAAAAAACTGCAGGTAGTTTGCTGCCAACAGACCGACAGCCACAAGTGAGATGGAAAAAAATAAGAAATCGTAGCTTTAATATTCTCACAAATGGAGAAATATAAATAGACATGTAGGCTACACCAACAATTACTTGTTTTAACTTATTCGTCGCTTGAAATTTTGCTCGCCAAATAATGTCCTTTGCCGTTTTAAAATTATAAAAAATAACTTTTCAGCAAAATCAGAGGCGAATAACAAATATCGAATCTCAGTTTTGTTTTTCAAAGTTAAAAAGGAAAAAGAAAATAGAAGTGTTTCCCCAAAAGCAGCCAAAAATAGCAGAACTTACCAAAATTTTTGACGAGATAACATTTCACCACACTTGACGTTCGAACCTACATCCAAAAGTCACTCCCGTCGGGTTCAAAACTACTTCAACAAACAGATTCTCGCTTGCTCACGACTCATCCAGCCAGGGGCGTTTAGTGGGGGAGGGGGGTTGAGCCAAATTTCAACCAATCTCACGTGGGGAGATCAAAAGGGGGTCTCGACAAATATCACGTAATTTTTTTGTGTTAACTATTCTTAAATAAAAGTAATTAAGCAAATTATGCTTTTTTAATAAATCCAACGCCATCGAGCACAGATTAACGTATTTACACTAAAAATAAGCAGTTTAATAAATCTCACGTGAGATTAGAAGGGGGGGGGGTCGAGCCAAATCTCACGACATCTCACCAAGGGGGGCGGAGGGTCTAAAAATCACCAAAATCACTTCACGTAATTAATGGATGCCCCCTTTCTGCCAAGTTTCAAAACTTTATGATTTATTGCAAGCAAACATCATTTTAGGGTACGTATTGATTGGACTGCTAGTAATTTAATTAAAGAGATATTTATTAAAAATTTTAAACATTAATTGATGAAAAAAGGCATAAAAACTCTAGGACCCTTTCTGAGTCAAAGTATTATCATCATAGGACATCAAAACATCAGCCAAATGCACATTATCCTTCGGTTTCCTACTTTGCTTTTTGCGTGTTTTGCTTTTCTTACTAGGCATTGGTCTTTTTAATCCTTCACCTTTCATGGAAGACATCCCTTGCTTATCCAAATAATTGGTAACTTTATCGTCGTCCAGTGCATCCACTGCTATGGTATTCCATAATTTTTTAAAATCATCATCGATGTTCATTGTGTCTTTTGGCTCATGGCGAAAGAGAACCTTTTTTTTGTCGGAGAATCTGGTAAGAACTGTTATTGCTTTCCGTTTTTCAAGATTTTTTAAAATATTTTCCGCATTAGGCAAAGATTCCACTACGTCGTCCCATAACATACCACCCAAACCATTTAGTTCAAACTTTGTTAAACATTTGATTAAACTTGTATTATCGTCCATCTTGTAGATGGGTTTAAACATAAATTTGTTTTGGACGACTTTAATTTTTGGATTTTCTTTTAGGGCTTCATCGAATAACCACGATTTTACATTCGGATTAATGTCAGATTGTTTAGTTTCCTCCAAGATTTCTTCTGGAGTTGCAGGATTTCTGTTACCTTCGAGATACTTGGTTCGCAAGCATTGTACTACTTTTGCTAAAGCCGAAAAATTGTGATATTTTGTATTAAGTTTTCGTTTTTTATTGCCACCTTGATCATCCAGTTCGGAGGTACTTTTTCGTTTTTCAACTGCAGGAATTGCAGCAGCTTTTTTTTTAAATTGCTGGCGTTCCCGTAATAAAGCTGAATCCATATTTGGATGATTAACAATATTTTAAGCAAAGAATCGAATTGAAAGTTCCAGAAGGTAGTTACTATTTTTTAATTACTCGTTTACCTATATAGTAATTTTAATCCGATAATTTGTTGATCCGCAAGGATAATCTGTTAATCTACTATGCCGCAAGGGAAAAGCTAGTTGTGAGTTTGACCTGGCAGCATCTAAATGCTTATGATGGTACTTGTCTTGTCTTTCTATGTTTCTCCGTTGAGACAAATAGCTACGATTTCTTCTTTTTTTTTCATCTCAGTTGTGGCTATCGGCCTGTTGGCAGCAAGCTTTTGGCAGTTATTGTTTTCTTATTTTCACGGAAGCCACACCCTCGCTTCCGACAGATTTACAGCTGGTCATAACACCTTGGGTTTTTACACGAATTTAAAACTGGTTTATCTTTTCCAGCGTGTAGTGAAAATTCTATTAACCCGCAAGGGCGGAAAGAATTTTTTATTACATTCTAAAACTGATTTCCTATATTCTAAGATATCTTCACTTTTTCCAAAATTTGCTCGGATTTTATCAGTTGTTCTAAGATTTCCTCAGATTTCCTTTTACTTGTACACAAGATTTCTAAACTATTATATATATATCTCATTTTTTTAAAACTTATTTAAAAAAATAAACCGGGGGGGGGGGGAGGTTGCTAGCAGAACGGAAGTAGGTTGTGGTTTAAACTTTATTAAAAATCATTTCAATTAAAATTTTGTTTTACTTACAAAGAACTTTTAGCTTTTATTCGTTTTCTGTCTACCACTAACGCGCATGAATAGATTAACGAAGAATATTTAAAGTTAGGGTTTTTGAGCTTTGTTTTTCGAATTTTTAAATGATCCCTAAAATTTAATGTTTAATATATTTATAATTTGCGCTGTTGACTAACATAAATGCATTAGAAATCTTTTAAATTCTGGATAAAAGCTATATATGATTTATTATTATATTATTTAAATATATTAAATATATTTTAATTCGTAATTAATAATGAATTAATTATGTTATTAGTGACGTGCACAATAAATTAAATTAGACGGACTCAATAAATTATTATCTACATTATTTATAGTTTGATAGCATAATAAGTCAGCGTTTCTCAACCTGTGTGGAACACCTTCTTAAAGGTTGGTTTATGCAAAACGTCGACGCACGCAACGCACGCACCGCACGCGTCCAAATAAAGTTGAAGCATAGCGTTTATGCAGTTAGTTTACACTCTTGATTTTTGGCGGCATGTGCACCATAAACCCTCCTACTGAAATTCTATGCTTCAACTTTATTTGGATGCGTGCGGTGCGTGCGTTGCGTGCGTCGACGTTTTGCATAAACCAACCTTAAGGAGGCGAGAGGGCTTTTCAAAAATTAGAAAAATTATTTAATTTACTGAAAGAAAACCAACATAAAAAGCATTCTGACATAATAAGAAGAATAATATACAAAAAAATATTGGATGAGAGAAAATTAAAAAAAAAATTTTTAATTAAAAAATGTAATAAAATTAACAATAAATTTAATTATTTTGCAATATTTTATATTTACTTTTTTATAAAATATTATTTTTAGATAAATTAAAATGAATTTAAATTTAATTATTTTAATTAAAAATAATTTTAAAATTAATTATTTTAATTTACCTTAGAAATTTCCTTCGACTACTTGACACTATTTAGATAAGTCTAATCATATATACACTTAAAATTTTTTCACTTTTTAGATATCTATACTTATTAAAAAACATTGTAATCAGGCATCATTTAGGTAATGACTGCTGTTTGGTAAAGAAAATGAAAAATCCAGACAATCATCTCGAAGTGGAATTAGTGGAAATTATTTCTTCTACTCCAACAATAGAAAAAAATATTCGCAGCAGGAAATGGCGGTCAAAAAAATATTGGTTAACAATAGCTATGAATTGCATTGTCTTGGCAATAAGTAAGTGTTTTTTAAATAATTTTTTTTTAAATTGACTATAACAGAATGTTTTTTTTCAGTAATATTTTGTATAATAAAAATTCACCCTAATATAAAAATTGGATTTATTTGTCAAGATCCAAAATTATCGTTTCCATATCCGGACGAAACCATAAAAAATTGGATGATATTCACTGGTATTATATTCGGACCCACCACCGTTGTCTTCCTTGTGGAATTTTACATTGAGTGTAGATTTAACAAAAAATGGTATAAGCATTGGAAAAAGTGGAGCTCAGAATATTTCGTGGGTATTTTATATCACTTCGTTTTAATGGTAATTGTTAAAACTGCATATCCCGAACATAGACCGCATTTTTTCGACACTTGTCAACCGGATACCGGGATGACTTGCGTGCCTGGAGAATACGTAAAGGAATATCAGTGCACAAACAAAAATGTGTCCAATGTTTATATTTTTGATGCTCATAGGTCCTTCTTCTCGGGACATGCATCCTTTTCGGTGTATGGATCTGTTTTTTGTGCAGTAAGTAACTTCTCCGTTTATTATTTAAAAAAATCTTTTACCGAATGCTTTCCAGTGGTATGTCCACCGCCGATTTACATCTCCAGTTTTAAATACGGTGGTACAGCCTTTCGTAATTATTTTAATAATTATGTGGGGTGTCATTTGTTCCACTTCAAGAATAACCGATCACCGACACCACTGGTGGGACGTTTTGTTTGGAGTCGTATTTGGCATTGTCAACGCTTTGTATATTATTATAGGAAGATGTAACAGTTTCAAAACGCCTAATCTATGAAAGCTCTCAATACCTATACTTAATTTATACTATTTATTATAAAGAATTTTTATATCGTCAACAGCGACAGTAAAACTGTATTATCATAAATACCATTTTTTGGCGACGGCGAAATGATGACGACAAAATATCTTTTTCCGCTGTGCATGTACCTTTGTACTTACCGCACTAACTGTTATAGTTATATGTAGTTGTTTAAATAACCAATATCAAAAAATAAAAGAGAGGGTAAAAAGTTTCTAATGTCAAAATAAAATCTGACAAGATGACAAAACACTGACAATACAGTCACTCAAATAACTTAAATTTAATTTATTTAGTTAGTAATATTAACTTATTAACTGCCTTCTATACTACTCCTCTGTATGACCTATCAAAAACCAAAGAAATCTGTTAGATTTTGTTAACATTTACAAAATATACCTAAATTTTAAGAAAATTAATTATTTATTCCCCCCCCCCCTTTCCCTTTTCCGGTTTCATATTTACAAGCACTATAAACTATACTGGATGCGCCATTGCTTGTCAGAAGCATGAGCGAGGGGTAAGTCACTCTGAAATTTTAATGTACATGTGCAAAGAATTTTTATCAAAATGTTGTATTATCTAAGAATTTCGACAAATTTTCAGCTTTTCTAGAATCTCGTTAATCTATTCATGCGCGTCGCTGCTAACCGAATGAATGAATGAATAAATAAATAATAAACAAATAAATAAAAATAATTTAAAGTTATTTAAATTTTAAAACTTCGTGGTAAACATTATTTTTATCAGCGAGGGCTTCAAGGATACAATCCGAGTCATCCTTGGGAGGCACAATTGCCCCTTTGCCCCCCTCTAAATACGCCACTGTACTAAATTAATTTAGTATAACTACAACATACAGGCAATACACGATAATCTGGTATAATTTATCTGCAACTTTCTTTCTATTGTTTTAAAAGGCATCTATGATCGATCTGTCCGGTTCTAATTAACTTTTATTTTATAAAACTAAATTAATTTATCATAACAACGACTCAATGCGGCCTCGAGGCCGCACAACCTCCCCCACCGTTGGTTGTAGCGCTGTAGTATAGTATTCAGTCATGATACTATAACTTTAACTATTTAAATTACACATTTCAGTTTCGCTTAAGGTCGTCCTGTATTTTCTGCTTATCAGCAGAACCGAACCTGTACTTCTCTGTCCATTCATTGCTTTTGCCTTTACATTTGCTCACTTTACTTTCTTTTGAGATTTCCTGATTCTGCAATTGCAATCGTAACTCCAAGCTCGAAAACGTATAATAAATTTAAAATATTTAATATGGATTTTTGTGACATTTTCAAGGAATTCTTGGAATTTTCTTGAAATTTTCAGCACTCTAGTAATTTGTAAAATTTTGAGAAATTTTAAGAAATATTTTTAATGATTTTAGAAATTCCCTGAAATTTTCAGTATCTTAAAAGAAATTTAGAATTTTAGTGTACATAATTATTCAGAAATGCGATTTCAATCTACAGGTGCAAATTTGTTTCAACAAAAATAATTTTGGGCAGTTTTTCAGCATTCACTATAGAATTTTAGTATTACTACTTACAAGTGTGAAGTATCTTGGAATTATCGGAATTTTAGTAAAGTTTTAGAATTCTAGTTTAACAATTTTTTAGAATTCACTTTGAAATATTAGTCTACAACTGCAAAGATAATTTGAAATTTTGAAGGAATTTTTTGAATAATTTTGAAAGAATTTTTGGAATAATTTTGAAATTTTTGATTTTTGGTTGAATTTTAAAAATCTAATTTACTGAATTTTTAAGAATTCACTTTGGAATTTTAGTCTACAACTTCGAAAATAGTTTAAAATTTTGAAGGAATTTTTGGAATAATTTTGAAAATTTCGGAATTTTAGCAGAATGTTGGAAATCTAGTGTACTCAATTATTACGAATTCATTTTGGAATTTTATTGTTCAGGTACGAAAAATTTGGGGAAATCTCAAAATTTTAAGAAATTTTTGTGTTTATCTTTGAAATTTCGATATTTAGTAGGATCTTGGAATTTGGTATATAATATTTTAGGATTCACTTTGAAATTTTAGTGTAACAGTTGTGAAGAATTTGTGGAAATTCTCAAATTTTTAAAAAATATTTGTATTTATCTTGGAATTTTAAGCATTTTAGTGGAATTTTGGAGTTTTAGTCTACACAAATTCTCAAATTCACTTTAGAATTTTAGTGAATACTGGTATGACGAATTTGTAAATGTTTTGAAATTTTTCAGAATTTACTTTAAAATCGTGTCTTAGTGCAAAATTTTTTAAAAATTAAAAATTTTTCTTTGAAATGTTCTTGGAATTTTTGGCATTTTGCGAAATGTTATAATTTTAGGCTACATAATTTTTAATTATTTTGGTATTTCGATGTAATCTTTTGAATTCTATTGTATTACAAATTTTTGATGAATTTATTTACAACTTTGAAAATTGTAATCATCTTGGAATTTTCGGCATTTTAGTGGAATTTTAGTCTACATAAATTTTTGCAATTTTTCAGAATTTACTTTGAAATTGGGTCAAGGTGCAAATATTTTTTGAAATTATCTTGGAATTTTCGGCATTTTATCAGAATTTTGTAATTTTAGTTTAGATTATTTTGAATTATTTTGGTATTTTGAATTATTTGGTATTTTGATGAAATTTTTCGAATTCTATTGCATTACACATGTTTGAAAAATTTATTTACGATTTTGAAAATTGTAATCATCTTGGAATTTTCGGCATTTTAGTTTAATTTTGGAATTTAAGTCTAACTACAAAAAGTTTTGCAATTTTTCAGAATTTACTTTGAAATTGAGTCTTGATGCAAAATTTTTTAAAAATAAAAGTTTTTTTTTTAAATTATCTTGCAATTTTCGGCAGTTTAGCGGAATTTTAGAATTCTAGTCTACACAATTTTTCAGAATTTACTTTGGAATTTAATCTATAGGTGCAAAACTTTTTCAAAAATTTTCAAAAAATTTGGAATTTTAGTATACAGGTGGAATCTTGAAAATTTGTATTTTGGAATTTTATAAATTTTTATTTTTTTACTAATTCTACTAATTATTGTATTTTACATTTATAATGTTATTAATTCCAAAATACTAAAAATTACTGAAAAATTTAATTCTTTAAAATTTACTAAAGTACCACAGAAATTCTGAAAATTCTCAATAACTGAACACTAAAGTTCTGGAGTGACTTACCTTTCGGGCGCTGTACAACACCCCCCCCCCTTCTTCCGGTACAATATTTCCTGAAATTGTCATGAAATTGTAGTAGAATACGCTAGTTGGACAGCTATGGTGCCGCCATATTTTTGATTTTGTGCATAAATTAGGTGAGAATCTGACCACAATTGACCAGAAGATGGCGCAGCGTACGCGTTTTTGGTATATCCAACCAGCGTATTATTTCGTAAACTTGGACAATTTTTGTAAAACTTTCGAATTTTTTGGTGCAATGTTTTTCATTTTATTTTTGGAAAATAGTTTTTTCATTTTGGAATTGTGTACACAATCTTTACAATATAAAAATTTAAAAAAAATTATTTTTGAAAAATAACTTTTTGCATGGCGCCCTTGATATGTAACATACTATTGTGCTGCTGTCAATATTTTAGGTTATATTTATTTTTGTTCAAATAAACACAACTTTGAAAGTTAATATTAATGAAATAATATTATTTATATGAAAAAATGGCAAAAAAGGAATGTAAATATTGTAATGATCTATGTGTCGAATGCGAATTGGAAGGTTTGCAATGTCTGGATTGTAAATTGTATGTTCATATAAAATGTTTAAAACGGGGCGCTGTGCCGGGGGGACTTATAGGCGATATATTTTTCGAATACAATTGCAGCGAATGTTCTAGCAGAGGTTCTGAACTCTTCGTACGAGATAAAATGCCATGGTAAGTGTCTCGTATGTGATATCGTTACAAACAAACTAGAATTACATTTTTAGGTTGCAGGCCATTCTACTCACATTGTACCACATGCAAAAGCGTTGTTCTGGTGTAGCTAGGAAAGGATATTTTCATTGGAAATTACACATCGCAAGCTTTATTTACGATCAGTGGAATACATTGTTTCGGAAGGATTTGTTAGTTTTCGTATAAGCTATATTTAAGCATAGAATTTATGGTAGTATTTTTCAGTAAACGGAAAAAAAATTGGATTGGTACAATTTCGGGAACGTTGTCACACTACAGTCCACTATTTTTTAAGTCCGGTACCGAAATTTTTAACGAACAAGGATGGTGGGCATTGTCGTTACCTACTCTTACGCCACACTGTGCAGTGAAATTAAGTAAGCTAAGTTTAACGAACATTGACTTAAATGTATTTTAAATTTTCTCTTCAGATGCTGAAATGGTACTCGAAAAACAAAGAAGGAAAGATTTAAAATTGCCAATAGATGAAATCGAAATGCTGAAAGAAATTTTAAGTTGTAAACCGTACTTTACAGAAAATTTGTTAAATTTCTCAGACGTCGCTACGAACAGTGAAAGTTGTTTGTGGGATAGTAGCAGTTTTGAATCGGTTAGTTTCGTTTCGTTGCATTTATTTCATACTTAAGTTTCACATTTTAGAAATTCACTGTAAAAGAAAAAAAGAAAACTTTGTTACCTGGGATTAGAAATCGGTATAATTTTGGAGAAAACAAGTAAGTTCCTTCTTTTCGTCAAACATGAAAATTTTATTTTTGAATTACAGTTCTTCGAAATCTAAATCTTCTAATGTTGATTTAAAACCTAAAAAGCGGTCCTACAGCTACCAAACCTTACCCGAACCAAAGCATTTAAAATCGGAAATAATAAATGAACCTAAGGATAAACCAATAGTGCCAATCGAATTGAAAAAGGAAGGAGAGTTTTTGTTTCATTTTAACACAGTCATGCAAGGTAAATGCACAATTTTTTAAAAACGTTTTTGTAAGTTAATTTTTTTAGATATAAGCCTACGGCCAAAATTAAAGTTAAAGGAAAAACTCGTAGGTGGTTTGCAATCCGACTTAATATATTCACCGTATTCGCATCGTTTCATGTCTCCTTACATTTATAGATTTACAGAAATGAACCCTCGCTGGTTGCAATTAATGGACGAATTTAAATGTAAAGTCAATCGAAATGACGACAATTGGAAGTTACCACCCAGAGCTCCGCTCGATTTTGTTTATATACAAGCATCTCACATCCCCGCCATCAATAGTCTCTGTAATCAATTTTTTTGGACAGGAATTGATGGTACAAATTTAATTTCGCCTCTGAAATAAAAATAATGTAAATAATATTTTTAGTATCGGACGTTTTGGAATATCCCGAATTTAGCTGTGTAGTTTTGTATCGTAAACTAGTTGTCGCATTTGCGTTACTGACACCTGACGTTAACATCAACGAAAGTTATTTATCTTTTATTTTTACGCGACCGAATTGGAGAAACTCTGGGATTGCTAAAATTATGTTGTATCACTTAACACAGGTAAGCGCTTGATTTCTTATTTGCTGCAATATTTTGATGATGGGATTTTAGGCTAACACTGGTAGGGATCTCACGTTACACGTATCGAAAAATAGCAAAGCTCTTTTACTCTACAATAAGTTTAGTTTTAAAATTGAACATGTGGTGCAAGATTTTTATAACAGATACCTGAGAGATGATACGTCTGAGTCAAAACATGCTTACTTTTGCCGATTGGCTCGGTAGGAAACGTTTCGTAGAAGAAGCTTATTGTTTATTGTGATATCTTCAAGCTCGCTTATGCATGCATAACTTTAAACTTTTTTCTTTTTAACATTAACAATTAAATTCTGTGACACCTATTGTTTTTGTTATATGGAACCGGAGGTGGTGGTGTTACGGTAATTCCTCTAAATTTACAAATTGAGTGCCAGTGGTGCTCTCTGATTAGGAGAATTTTGAAGACAGTTTCGTATGTAAACATTATATTGTGTGATACTTTTGAATAGATTTCTTTATTAATCTGTTATTATTTTAAAAAGCATTAAGTTGGAGATTGTCAGTGGGTAGGAAGACTGTTAATAAAGTTTTAATTAAAAGCAGATTTATTATTGTAATATTGTAAGAAATTTCCTAACTAATCAAGATATTTATTTTTTTTTAATATTCCTATATCTCGGAAACGGTACGACAAAATAGAAAAATGTATAGGAACAAAAATGTAGAGAAATTATGTTATTAACTTTATTTATTTTGCATCGTTTTCGGCATATAGTTAACAATATTTTTTGCATTTCACAGAGTCTTGTTTAAATCGCTGTCAGTCAAAAACGGTGTATCAAGGGCATTACTCGATGTTTATGTCGAGTAATGCCTGTGATGCATACAACATTTTATATTTCTCTGCTTTAAATATATAAATTTTGAATTTGATTTTGCTAAGGGCGTGTTCTAGGAGCGTTCTAGGACGTTTCGGCGCAAAAACGGATCGGTGCAAGCCGATTCGGCACAAGGACCGTTCGGTCCGAGAATTTAATTTTAACTTTTTCTGAATTTATGATTTAGAATTTAATTTATAATAAAATACTTTTATTTTTATATATAGAAACTGTCAGGGAATTGACTACACAAATTTCACTTTTTTTCCTATTACCATTGGAAAGAGGACAATTTTTTAAGCATATTAAAACATTTTTTGTTATATTATCCATTAGTTTTTGAAAAGATGGCATTTAAAGATCGAAAATGTTGCATGTAAATTAGTATGCATAAATTAGTGGGAGGAGCTAAATTAATTTAATTTAATTAATTTATTTTACGGTGGATGGATCCGTGATTTGCCGTGGTTGAGCCAGCCGAAACTAACCTTAGGCAGCCCTTCGCTACGCTACGAGCGTTCCGGGCCGTTTTGGCTGGCGCCTAACTCGCTAAAAACATTCCTGAAATCAATTCACCTCGACTGGGAGGCCTGACCTCTCCAGGGATGCCCGCACTCGACGAGGTACGACATATTAAACATATGGAAAATTTTGATTTTCAAATGTCGTTTTTTCGAAAAATAATGGATAATCCGCAAAAAAATTTTTTAAAATATATTTAGAAAATTGTCCTCTCTCCAATGGTATAATTTCACAAAAAGTGAAATTTTTGGTCTAAATTAACTGACAGTAACCGGGGTTTCTTATGTCTGCTTGATCAAAATTCAAGTTAAATTAAATGTCTGTAATTATTTGCACTGAAAAGTCTTTGCGCTGAATTGGTTTGGGCCGAACCGTCTCTGTGCCAAAGTGGTCTTACACCGAACCGGTTTTACCAAACCGGCTACGCCGAAGCGGTCGCACCAAAACACCCATTCCGACATATGAGTGTCCGAGTTCTTTTGCGAGGAACTGTATATGATATTATATAAACCCCACATTCAAGTACAAACCGCAACTTACTCGCGTCCGTTTCTAATGCTTACTAATATTATTCGCGATTTATATTAAACGAACGCCATCACGCGGAAAAATATTAAGTTAATCAAATACGTATAGTTGATATAGAAAGTTTGTATATAAACCAAACGTTTGTATTCTTTTGGTCTTAGGGCCGCCATGTTGTAGACAATTTATTATAACCAGTTTAATTATTGCTCTAACGCAGTGGTTTTCTAATTTTTTTGCCCTAGGGACTCCTTTTCATAGTCAAAACTTGCCCTCAGACCCCCCAAGTGAAACATAGCTTGAATAAAAGTACTAATTTTGTACCAATTAATTTCAATTAAATAAAAATTTGTTGTATGCGCATTTTTACTTTCAAATCAATTTTAATTTTCTACAGACCCTCTGAATGAACCCGGGGACCCATGGGAGTCCGTAGGGACCACTTTGAAAACTGGTGCTCTAATGATTTGTTCCCATAGTTTTAATGAAATTAAAAAAATTAACGAATTTTTAACAAAACGACCTGTCTCACGGTTAAAACTGTTTTTTTTTATCAAAATATTAACTGTGGGAACAGGTCATTTTAATTGCCAATTATTAAATTTATAAAATTTCATGGCTAAATCCAAGAGTGGATTCAGACAATATTCATGGCGGGGGGGGGGGGGGGGGGTGAATACTTATTTTTGATAAAAAGAAATTTTTTTTAATTTAATAAAATCTAGGTTTTATAAATTTTTGATGGACCATGGGAGAGAAAGGGATTATTGGCTTATCGTGTTTTGCTCAAAAATCTAAAGTGTCTATTTTAGGTTCACCGAGTATGAAATTATCCCATAAAAATTACAATTTACAATAAAACTAAATAAAATTAAATCTGGTTTTATCCAAGGTCTCTAAACAGTGTCGGATTTAGAGGTGAAAAATAATATTAATATAATAAATAAATTAATTTAACTTTTAAGAAATTTATATATTTAAATTTTCGGGACGCTAAAGTTTCTAAAGATCTAGATTATTTGAGCGCTCAAATTTTAAAATATTAAAATTTTTTTGTTTTAAAGCAAATATTGCTTAAATACTCCCCTATGTTGACATCTTAAGACGGGCGCGGTGCGACAACCGTTGTGCGATTTTCTCCATCTTATTCAATTAGAATAGAAAGTTTTAGGTGAGTAAATAATAAAATTTTTTCCTGAGTTATCCGGATAAGAAGAAAAAACGTATTACATAATAACTCGTAGTTTACTTATTTGATATAAATTTTTTGTATGTTTTGTAATTCAAACAACTGCAATTTAAAATTTCAAACAAGTTTACGAATACTAATATCCATAAAGTTGCCGTTAAAATATTTTAAATAAATAAATTACGTGTTAAGTGGTAATAGAATAATCAAAAGGCTATCTAAATGTGAAAGGCTGGTAAAACATTTTGGAATTCATTTTATGGTTTATCTAAATTTAGTCACTTTAGTTTCATCATCGAAATGCCCGTTCAACTTGAATTTAAAGCTAAAGATATAATCGCTGAAGGGCGAGTTACAAACGATGACATCAAGCAAATCAAGATTTGGCTAAACGAACAAAAAAATGTTCCAGTTATATCAGACGAAGAAATTGTGAATTTTTTGATATCGAACGATAAAGATCAAGAGAAAACCAGAAGTACCATCAATGCCTTCTTTAAAATTCGAAACGAAGGGCCCGATATATTTAACAATCGGCTATCTTCAGATGAAAATTCTGTTGCGTAAGTTTCTTTTTTTAATTTAAAAATAATTTTATCTTTAAATTTGTTTTATTGCTTCCCGCCAAAAAAAAAGCCAGTGCGTGGTACAGGTTTATCCAAAAATAAGCTGTTTATCTTGATAATAATTGCTATTTATTTACATTTAAATTACTCTGTTATTTTTTTTGATTATATTATTTCTATTATTTGTGTGTGGAAACAAATATAAAAATTTGAAGCGAATAGTTGGCGTTATTTTGGGAAAAACTAACTTTTTGTGACCCGTCGGCCATAGAACCCACAAATTCATCACAAAAATTTCCACTTTTTCTCCTAATAATTTATTAGTTCCCAAACAACAAACTGTTTTGTTTGATATTTATTGGTTTAATGACTTTACGACAACAGGCATTCAACTTGTAGACAATAATTGAATTAAAATGAAGTGACACTGGATGCTTATTAAAAATATTCTTTCAAAAAAATCGTTTGCAGTGGGAATCGAACCCAGAACTTCATAAAATTACAAAAATATCTATTTTCAGTTATTTTGGTATAGCACCAAAAAGAACAAAAGATAACTGCGCAGTTATTTTTGCACGACTCTTCGACACGAGATTCCGATGGTTCAATCTATCCCAATATTATAAATCTTTATTTATGACTTTGGATGCGGCAATTTATTCTAAACCAGCAAGCGGATTGATTATGGTGATAGATATGGATGGGGTAAGTTTCCCAATCGTATTAACCAACTCCATCTTAGTTACAAACGTTTGCTTTCAGTATGGAATAATGCACTTAACGAAACTCAGGCCCAGTACGATTAGCTTATTTTTTCGTTATCTTCAGGAAGCTTTACCGGTCAAATTAAAAAATATTCACGTGCTTAACACGGCTTATTTTATCGACAAAGTTTTGGCTATAATTAAGCCGTTTATGAGTGATCACATAAATCAACTGGTGAGACTTTTTAGTATAACAGCAAATGTTTAGTAACTCTCTTGTTTTAGATACTTTTCCACAAAAGAGAGATGAATATGGATGAATTTTTTGAGAACTATGTTACTAAAGAATTATTGCCCAACGATTTTGGTGGTGATTTACCATGCATGAAGACTTTAAATGACCAATTGGTTGAAAAGTTCATAAGTATGGAAGCGTATTTTAAAGCCGAAGAAGATCAGAGATATCTAATGCCATCGTAGAAATTATAATTAATTAAATTAAACTGGGTTGTACATAAAAATAACGGTTTCGTTGATTGAAGTTACACCTAAAAGAAGAATCAAGAGGCTGCTGTAGATGGTTATGGGTACATTACTATTTCAAAATTTTTCCGATTTTCCGACTCGCATAATAGCATTAATGTCATTTCGCCAACTTGACTTAGGTTGGGTTCTTCTTTTCTGAAAAATAAAGAACAAATGTATTATTACTAATTTAATTAAAAATATTTTTAAAGATTTTTAATTTAATTTTTTAGTCAAATTAAATCTTAAAGTTTGCCAGATACAGAACAGATCTTGATGGTCAATTTTATGATTTTCAAGGGGGATTATGTTGTGTTTTTCACTCTCAAAAGAATTTAAATTTAAAAATTAATATTAGTGTTTTTCCAGTCTTCTCATACAATGGGATGTATCTTAAAACCTGTTTAATTTCCAGTATTTCAAATTATTTTCACCACCAAATGTCCACAACATGACGGATCTGTTACGTACATTTGATGTTGTTTTGATGAATAATATTCTGAATATTATTCTGAAATGATAAAACACCAAAGGAATGCAAAAGTGTGATTATAAATAAAACTTTCTATACCAACTATGTATACGTATTAGATTAATTTAATATATTTCCGCGTTGGGGAGTTTGTTTAAAAATATTTAAAGTACATTAAACTGAAAATCAAATAATGTTTATTATTAAAATATTATTTATAAATAAATTAGCGCAATTATCTTTGATTAATTGCTCATTTTACGATTATTTTTTCTACTTTGCCCTCAAAATTGCACTTAAAACGTCAGAGCTAGTTGATTTGAATTTGTTATGTATATCGTAATTTAGGTAGCTGCTACTTTTATCGCTTTTACCCTGTATTGTTTTAAAAATTTTGAAGAACTTTATACCCGAGGAATCCATTAGGGACATAAAGAAGAAATCAAAAACAGAGCATCAAACTCAATACTTTCCGAAACTTTAAAAACATGTTATGAAAAAGCTTTCGTCTGATAGCAATATGGATGTGGTCATTGGCCGATATGAGTTTTCACATAATTATAAATTAAAACTTTCCTAGAAGAAAACTTTCGTGGTCTGGTAAGTTCATTTAGTATGAAATTTTCTCACAATAAAAATTGAATTCACCATAAAAACAGCAAAAGTTAGATCTTGTTTTATTTTATTCTACGTTTGAGTGTTTTAATTTTATAATTATTTATTAACTCGTCAATTGCAGTGATCAAGTAGTAAATAGTACTTGGTGCATTAATCGCCAAACAAGTTAATTTAAACTTGAAGTATCATAATCAAACATTATATATTATCTATGATATTGATTGTCTCAAAATAAATATTCTTTAGATATTAAACGGTGGTGTAGTTTTATAATAAGTTGATAAATTAAATCAATAAAAAAAATTTCAGGTAAGTAAATTTTCTTGAAGATAATATCTAACATACGGGGAAAAGTCAATCTCATTTTTTGCGCAGTTACACCTTCAAATCATTGCTCAAGCCCCCTTGAATTAGTTCTAGATCTTCCTCTGCAAACATCTATTAAATAATAACAATAAATTTTTGATTATTATTTATTTATCAATTTTATTAATAAAAATTTTTTTTTTAATTTGAAATTATATATTTTTATGTATTTTTTTTTTATTAATTTTTATTAAAGTTAATTTAAATTTTTTTATTTTGTTTTATTATTTTCAGCATTTTCGGCTATTATCAATATTTTATTTTGGCAATTTTATTTACGGCATCGCAATGTCCGTTCAACTTGGATTCAAAGCTAAAGAAATAATTGCAGAAGGACGCGTCACGGATGACGAAATCAAACAAATCAATACATGGCTAAGAGAAGAAAGTAAATTTCCGATCATATCGGACGAAGAAATTGTAAATTTTTTGTTATCCAACGATAACGATCAAGAGAATACCAAAAATACAATCAATGCTTTCTTCAAAATACGAAACGAATCACCTGATATGTTTAATAACCGGTTTTTGACAAAAGAAAATTCTCATATAGATAAATTCTTTGCGTAAGTTATCCTATTTAATTTAAAAACAATAAAAAATTTTTTTCGAAATTTTTATTATGCAGGTGATGAATTGCGGTGATGTCATACTGACGCGTTCTGACTATTTCATCACAGAAACAGATTAAATAAATAAAAACTAATTTTATTTCAGATACTGTGGTATAGCACCAAAGCGAACAAAGGATAACTGTGCAGTCATTCCCTCACTGTTACACGACGCAAATTTCCGAAAATTTAATTTGGCACAATTTTTCAAACTCTTATTTATGACTTTGGATACTGCAATTTACTCCAGTCCTCCAAGCGGACTAATTATCGTGATCGATATGGATGGCGTAAGTTCACCACGTTTCTTAACTAACTGAGATTTTATTTATAAAATACTGTGCTTTTAGTTTGGACTAATGCATTTATCAAAATTAAGGGTCGGTGTGATTAGTGTATTTTTCCGTTACCTTCAAGAGGCTTTACCAGTAAAACTGAAAAATATCCACATACTTAACACGGCTTATTTTATCGACAAAATTTTGGCCATCATAAAACCGCTTATGAGTGAACACATAAATCAGTTGGTGAGACTTTTTTATTTGACTGAAAATATTTAGTAACTTTCTCGTTTTAGTTGATCTTTCACAAAAGAGAATGTAACATGGATGAATTTTATGAGAAATATGTGGCTAAGGAATTTCTACCCGAAGATTTTGGTGGCGATTTGCCATGCATGAAGGATATGACAGAGGAGTTGATCGAAAACTTGAAAAATATGGAACCTTATTTTGCAGCTGAAGAAGATCGAAGATCTAGTATAGTGAAATCGTAGCAATTTTATATTGGAGTGTACTTTTCTTGCATAATAAAATTTATTACTTACTATACCACCTATAAATTTTACTTATAGCAGGTCAAAATTTCATGTAATTTTAGATCCCTTAAGGCTGCGATTTTTCATTTGGACGAAAATATTTTAAACAGGTGGCGCGATTATCTAGATTTAAAATTGGATGCCTTTCATTGGTTGGAAAAACTAAAATGAAATTTGATTGGTTTTAAAAAGCGGTTTTTTTTTAAATCATTCAAATTATAGTCTAAACAAAACTTCAGTTACAGCACTTATAATACTTGATATTAAAACGATTTCAATGCAGAATATTAAAGGTAACTATGTTAACTACACTATGATATATTTTAAATTGTATTTAAAAATTTCTTTTTTATATAAAATCGTAAATTAAATTAATCAAAATTTTAATCCGTTATCAAAACAGATTAAAAAATATATCATAGTGTTCGGAAAATTCTCATCTTTCCGTTAAAAAAAAAAAGTCGTAGTTGTATCTATAAACAATTTTGAGCTGTAACTGAAGTTTTGAAACAGTTCTAAAAATCGCACCCTTAAAGATTTCACTTATTTACTTTTCTTATCAATCCAACAATATGGATTATCACAAAAAATGTTAATTTCTTCAACAAAATTGAGAAAAAAATTGACCAAATCATATCGTTGCAAGTAAGTACGATAAAATGTTCATCGCACTTTTATTTAAAACCGCTTTTTATGATTTTTAAAAGTTTCTGAATTAATTTAAGCGTTTAATTATGGTTTATGTACTTATAATTTAGTAAATAATGACAAATCATAATAATTATTTTGTAGTTAAAGATATACCACTAACAACACCTGTTGATTATTTTCTAAAACTTCAATTATTATTGGTTTTGATCCACGCTCATTTCATAAACAATTTGAAATCTCAAGATGACTTCGACTTGGCAAAATCTTCAGTTTAATAGTTACTAAATTTCACATTTCGAAGTAAGTTGGATTTTCTTCTATAATGCAATATTAATAATTCTTCGGTCTAGGACAAAATCCCGCGGCCTAAATCCCGCGGCCATAATCCCGCCGGACCGAAATCCCGCCAGACCATTATCCCGCCAAACCACAATCCCGTCAAACGAAAATCCCGCAGGGTCATTTTTGTTGTGTTTCAAAACACAAAAATTTTGATCTTTACACGTTTCTTGTATCATAGAAAAATTGTACTGTTGTTCTAAAAGTTTAATAACTATGATTTGTTGCTCTTTAACACCGGATAACTCATATTTTCGGATAATTTTGCTAAAGAAACATTATAAACTAACACTAACCTACATAACCGATCAATATCATTGCGCGGATATCTCTTTTTATGGACAATTTCGCTAAGGAAAAATTATAAACTAACACTAACCTACTAAGTTAGCCATAATAAATTTTAAGCATGCCATTAGATATTAAGATAATTTGAGTTTATACGTATGTATGGTCCGGCGGAATTGTCGTCCAGCGGAATTTTAGTTCGGCGGGATTGTGGTCCGGCTGGATTTTGGTTCGGCGGGATTATGGTCAGGCGCGATTTCGGTTCTGCGGGATTATGGTACGGCGGGATTGTGGCCGCGGGATTATGGCCGCTGGATTATGGCCGCGGGATTTTGTCCGATCCCGATTCTAGGTATCTATACACCGGATTCCGGATATGTAAAGATGTTAACTTTCTCAAACTGTACATGGGGTCTGGGGTTATATCTGTAGCAATTGCACATTTCATGATTCACATTGCAACTATTATAGCAGAAGCATTTCAATTATACGTTTAAATTTGCTTGTGATTTAGAAATCTTTAATAATCTGAAGTCTTGTTAAAGTTGTTTTAATTACAGTAAAATCCGCTTAATGTGATCTCGGCTAATGTTATCAGTCGGTAATTGTGATCATTTTGACTGGGAACCGGCCGCTTTAATCAGTTTACATACAAAAACCACCGGATAATCTGATCAAAAAGCCGCTTACTATTATCACTTTCAAAGAATTTTCAAGGAATTTCCAACACAATAATCTCTTTTTCTAAGTATCGTTTTCTGATTTGTAATTGAAATTTTATATCTAGACAAAACACGTCACTCGTTTAAATTTCTATACTATACAAAATGAGGTTTACCGTTTCATGCCGCGTATCTATTTTCATTTTGAAAATGTGCACTTTGCTTTATGCATTTTAATTTAAGTTTAGTTTATTCTTGCTTTTCTTACGATGTCGACGAAAAAACGTAACGATCTCTCGGTGAAACAGAAGGTAGAAATTATCGAAAACTACGATAAACTGTCAAAAATGGGACAAAGAAATGCCGCAGCGCAATTGAAAATCTCTCCACCGCTCTTGTGTAAAATTTTGAAATCGCGATATGAAATCAAACACGCTCTAATTAACAATGCTAATGTTGAAAAGAAGAGGAATCGAACGGGAAAAGACCCACAAGTTGAAGCTGCTCTGAAAGGTTGGTTTACGAAAGTTAGAAACAAAGATGCGAAAGTAAATGGACCTCTTTTCAGACAAAAAGCGGAAATGTTAGCCCAAAAAATGGGGAAGGAAAGGAGGGTTGGATGAATTGTTGGACGAAAAGAGAAAACATTAGTTTCAAACGAAGTCACAGTGAACAGAAGGACACTGATTCGAATGCCACGAATGCTTGGATTAAGGACGAATGGCCGAAGATCATTGAAAAATATGATCCGTCTCAAATCTACAACGCCGACGAGACTGGAATTTACTTCAAAGCATTACCGGAACACACTTTTATGTTCAAAAACGAGTCCACAAAAGGTTGTAAAGTTGCTAAAGAAAGATTAACGGTTCTTTGTGCAGCAAGTATGGTAGGAAAAAGAGAAAAATTGTTGGTGATAGGAAAAAGTAGAAATCCACGATGTTTTAAAGGCGTGAGGACTTTCCCGGTGCAATACAAGGCCAATAAAAATACTTGGATGACAACTTCGATCTTCAGTGAATGGTTAGCAAATTGGAATAAAAAATTAACACAAAACATTGTCCTGTTCGTTGACAATTGCACCGCTCATTCCGTGAATCTAACACTGAAAAACATCAAATTGGTCTTTCTTCCACCGAACACTACTTCGCTTATTCAACCTTGTGATCAAGGTGTGATAAGAACATTCAAGGCATATTATCGGCACGAAATGCGTTCTAAAATTTTAGAAACTATGGATGAAAACGAAGATGAAGAGAATGGATTGACCGCTAATGAACTAGACAAAAAAACCAACGTCCTGGAAGCTCTGCATTTGTTAAATAAGTCGTGGAATAAAGTTACAGTGCAAACGATAAAAAATTGTTTTCGGCATGGAGGATTTACAGCTGCAAGTGATGGAAATGAAGAAAACACCGGTGCTGAAGAAAATCTGCGACCAAATGACTTAACCCAACAGCAATATGACGATTGGATGAATATCGATAGTGGACTGGAAGTGTCACAACCAAATACTGAAGAAGAAATTTGCGCAACAATCATGAAAGCAAATGGCGAAGGAACAATAGAAGAATTGCCTCAAAATTCGGATGATGATGAAGATGATGAAGAAGAAATCAAATGCCCAACTAACAAGGAAATTCGAACTGCATTGGACGTTTTACTTAAGGTTGTAATCTATAAAGGCGACGAAGAGGATTTTCAAAAATTTGCTAATTATGAAAATTTTTTAACAAATTTCTCACTTGTAACAAGAAATCAACGTTAGACTATTTTCTTTTATGAATGTAAAGTAATATAATGTACAACTAATGTGTAATAATTATGTACATAATGTATAATAATTAACTATGCAATAAAATCACTGTAAATTAAGATTCTCTAATTTTTTGTTTCTAAAATTTGTTTTTTTCTAAATTTCTCTTATTGTTATCAGTTGGTTAATGTTATCGAAATGTTCTGGTCCCAAGTGATCACATTAAGCGGATTCTACTGTATTTAATTTTACTCACTGATCTTCAACATTTTCGTAAACATTTTCAAAATTTAAATGAAAATTAACACCAATTAGATTCATTTATATAAATTTTTTTACAACTTTAATAAAATAATTCAAATATATTTATAACAGCTGTCTTTCACGAGCGTATAGCAATGGTCAAAATGAGCCCAACAAGCACTAAAATGCACTTGTTATTGTAACCATGAATTATAACAAGAATGGATCACAAACTCCTCCTTCATGGTTACGTTTTGCAAATCAGAATAGCAAATTGACGCAAATAACCATATTGCTACAAAATAACCAAATTGTTATTACAACAAGGTTGTTATGTCAAATCAGAATCGCACCGAACGAATGGTTCTAATTTAATAGTTATTTAAGCTACTAGGGATGTAGGCAAGCTATTAACATAATTTTGGAACAGTCTGATGGGTAGGCTATTCTGTTAAAAAATGTAATAGAAGTAGTCTTGACAGCAGTTCTGTTGTTTTGCAGAATCCTAAAAACAGTTTTTACTGTTTGGGCAGTACAGTTAGCTGAAAAACAAGCTAAAAATAGAAAAAATTAATAACAGCATGACAGTGATGGGAAAGAGAAGAAAATGTCGTTAGAATTACAGGAAAACTAAATTCAAACCGATCCGATGTAGGAGCGATGAAGGGGGTGACTTATAGGGGAGGGGGGTGGAACGTGGTTTTTTACGATTTGTAAGTTTTGTAAGCGAAAGTTGACCTCCGATCGAAAAAGTTGTATGGAGATGTTGTAGGTATTAAAAAGTTCTACAACTTAAAAGAAAAATCGAAAAAACCGGGTTTTTCCTCCCACAAAATTGATTTTATTTTGATGAAATTTAGAGGAGATTTACTTTTTTGTGTCCCAAAGAAGCTGTAATATTTTTGAATATTTATTTATTTAAAAATATTTATTTTTACATTTTATAGTGATTAAAAACCGAGAAAATACCCTTATCTTAAAACAAAAAATCTCATGTTAAAAGTCAATTGTTTTGACCTGAATATGGAGAGATTTGATTGTTGAAATATGTGTCAGACGCGAAAAACTGTGAAAGTACTAGATTGTAATTAAACTACTAGGTCAGATTTAGAATTGAAAAAAATAATTTTATATAAATGGAATAATATACAATAAATTATAATAATCAGTTTAATGGTTTTTTACAACAAAATATTATAATTTAATTTCTAATAATTTTGCAAAAATATGGAATAATTTCCTATAAAATTAAATTTTAAATCAATTACTTATATCTTGTTTTTATCCCAAGTCTATAAATAATGCTTTAATATTAGAATTATTATTATTTCGTCAATAGCAGATATCAAATAAAATAGAATTTCGCAAAATAGATTAGATAGGTCAATTAAAATTGGTATTATATATTCAAATACTAGATTGTTAGATTCTATAACTTTTCAAGCAAACAGTTGAAGACAAAAGAGATTAGTTTCCCATCATAAAAGTTGGGATCCAGCTATTTTCAATTTCATTAAGTGGATTATTTTGGGTAAGTAAATATATCCGGATTTAATGGAACAAATAAAATCAAAACAGAATGAAGAAGAAAAAATTTAAATAAGTATAATTAATGGCGAGGGAAGACGAAATGTCACGAGACGATAAGTCGAGTGACAATCATGAGTTGTATATAATATTTTGTAACTTTTAAGCTTCGATGAAATTACACGAATTTGGAAAAGAATCTTCTTAGATTAAAAAGGCGGTTTATTGAAATTGAATTTACTCTAGGTATACACCTGAAAAGTGATGCAACTGCTGCTAAAAATTACTCATACTAATAAGAAATTTAAATAGCATACTTAGTTGATAAACTGCTTAATACAGGTATGTTCAACATTCTGGTTGATCCGTCAATTTTTTTTCTAAAGGTTTTACTGTTTCAAACTTTTCAAAAAATCTATAATTTGGCAATTTTAGTTTCAGCAGTGCGATGTCCGTTCAACTTGGATTCAAAGCTGAAGATATAATTGCAGAAGGTCGCCTAACAAGTGCCTACATTAAACAAATTAACATTTGGCTAAGAGAACAGAAAAATCTTCCAGTTATATCTGACGAAGAAATTATAAACTTTTTGTTATCGAACGATAACGACCAAGATAAAACCAAAAATACCATAAAAGCTTTTTTCAAGATACGAAAAGAGGCTCCCGATATATTTAACAACCGACTTACACCGGAAAAAAATTTTGAGTCTCAGCAAACCGTCACGTAAGTTACTGATATTAGTTTAAATATTACAGCTTTATTTTACTTAGTTTAATAGCAAATAGTTGGTTTGTCCAGTACAGAAGCTGAATATGTGACTATTTTAGAAGCTTCTAAAAAGCTATAATTATCTGCCGTTAATCAGGTTTTACATACAAAATCTAAGCATATTAATGTTAAATATCATTTTATTAACAAGTATTCTACCTTAGCTACTTTGGTATTGCTCCAAGGAGAACAACAGAAAACTGCGCAGTGATTTTCTCCCGGTTTTACGATACAAGATTTCAAAGCTTCAATTTAGCACAATTTGTTAAAGTTTTATTTATGACTTTGGATGCTGCTGTTTACTCTAGTCCACCAAGCGGATTAATTGTGATTGTCGATTTGCAGGGAGTAAGTTACATTATATTTGTTCAACAACCTCCAAACTTTATGTTTTCAGTGTGGAATTATGCATTTAACCAAATTAAGTGTTGGTACTCTAAGCGTAGTTTTCCGTTACTTACAAGAGGCTTTACCAGTAAAATTGAAAAATGTTCACATGCTTAATACCCCTTATTTTATCGACAAACTTTTGGCAATCATAAAACCCCTTATGAATGATCAGCTAAATGGATTGGTACGACAACTAACTACTATTTGGCAGGAAAATTGACAAATTTCATGTTTTAGATAATTTTTCACAAAATTGGATGTAACATGGATGAATTTTTCCTGAAATATGTAGTTAAACAATTATTGCCGGAAGAATTTGGTGGCGAATTGCCATGCATGAAAGATTTAAATATACAGTTAATTAAAAACTTGGAAGATATGGAATCCTATTTTACTGCCGAAGAATATCGAAGATCTGCATTAAAATAGCAATTATACTCTGGGTTGCAGATGAAACTTTATACCATTACAAGCCTAACTTACTTTTAAAATAACATCATTTAAGTTCTTACCATTACGTACGTACCGACAACAGAATCCATTCAGTTGCTGAAATTAAAGATTAACATTGAAATAAATAGTGATATTTCCAAAATTAATTGACTTTACTGAATAAGCTGTGGGCTTAAAGATTAAACTTGCTGGTATTCAAAGGAGGTTAAAAACTCCGACAACTGGGATCAAGACGTTGATTAAGATTAAGACGCGGTTAAAGGTTAGCTAGTCCAAGAGTAAGGTAGTAATTTTGTAACATCCAAAGCAGTCTCAGTTTTAATGAAAATACCGCCATCATAAGATGATAAAAAAATATTTAAATAAAAATTATTACGATGCCCCTAACAAAGATTTGGTAGAAAATAGAATTGACCTTTCGAACATCCGTTTAAAACATCCTGTTTATTTATCTAGTTGAATTTTATTATTTGCTGTGCCGACAAAAACATGCAAATATTGTATGTTTTCCTTATATCCATATCCCTTTTTGAAATAGTCGATTTGTATAATTAATACCATTTATATAAGCTTCAGTTTAATTCATTATTTAAAATATTTACTTTACATTTTTACCTAAACCAAAACATAACAAAAATTATTACATTATCACTTTTAAACCAAAACATTCTTCATAATAAAATAATTTTATTTAAATTTAAATTGTTCAGTTTGTCTTTAGTTTTTCCACTTTCCTGTAATAAAAAAACGGTTTTAAACATTCAATACATTTTTGGTTTTTATATTAAAAAAGATTTTCGAGTAGGTAAGTAAATGCATTTTATTAGCCGATTAATGAATATTAATTTTTTTACACGCCCGGGAGTAGAAGTCGATTTCTAGGTGATCAAAATTGTGACAGAAATAGCTCATTTTACCCTAGGGAGTATAATATAAACAAAACTCCCCAAGGGAGTTTTCATTATACACATATTAATAAAACGATTAACGCAGAAAAATTTAAGAACTTATTTATTAATATTAATAGAAAATGATACATTATTACAGTTTTCAAATTTAATATTGGAACGAATATCAATATCAGTATTTTTTAATGTTTTGATCGTACTTGCAGATTCTAATAGTATTCGATTTGTTATTTCCGTCTTATTTTCGTGAGAAATTAGGCATAATCCCTTGTTTTGACTCATTCCTGCCGGTTGTAGTAATTGGTTTGCAATATTTCTTTTATTTTCTACCTAATCTTCCAACCTCCGGCTCCGTGACGTTTTATTGTTGTAATATCAGCACCTACGGCTTTTATCAATTCTTCTGAGCGACATGCGCCTGCAATACCCAGAATCAATGCTAGCTACAATGTATAAATAATGCAGTATTTGCACCTTAATCATTAAATATCATTTGCTTTTGATTACTTTTGCAACATAATTTTTTTTCGTGACAGGACTTTTGACGTTTTCGGAATATGTTATTACTTCTTTTTCCGTGCACCACTCTCTTAAAAGATTATATGCAATATCGTATAATTTTTTCGATTTCGGTGGTAATCATTCGGAGAATGCAACACTTGCAGCATCAATAATTTCTTGTGGTTCTTGCATTTTGAAACTGAGTTTGTTTACACAATTTTTGTTGTTGTCATAGTATTCGTTATATTACAATTCAAAGGCTACTGAATAAAATAATTGCAATTCTCTGTTATTAATTTAAAATTAGTTTTTTATTTACTTCTTGGTTTCGGGCGTGTAAAAAATAGTATATACACTACAGGAGAGAACACCATTATTCCCTCGGTGCATTGTAGCCCTCGGGCTTCGCCCTCTGGCGACAAACTTGCACCTAGTGAATAATATTGTGTTTCTCTCCCTTAATGTATAATATACTATTTTATATATTCACAATTTCAAAAACTTTTATAACTTCTCATTTATTTTTCAATTTTTCCTTTATTATTTATAATTTTGTTGATTACTTTAGTTTCTTTTATATATTTCTTCAACATTATCTCATTAATTTCCTAACTCGTTTTTTTTAGAGTTTTCTTAGTTTCAGTCTTAATTTCTGGATTGTAATGTCCGTCCAGCTTGGATTCAAAGCTGATGAAATAATCGCAGAAGGTCGCGTTACAAACGACGACATCACAAAAATCAACAGTTGGCTAAAAGAACAAGAAAATCTTCCGGCTATATCGGACGAAGAAATTGTAAATTTCTTGTTATCGAACAATAACGATCAAGAAAAAACTAAAAATACAATCATCGCGTTTTTTAAAATACGAAATGAGGGACCCGATATATTTAACAACCGACTCATGTCAAATCAAAATTCTGAGTCAATGCAAACCTTTGCGTAAGTTACTTTTTAAATTAAAAACTCGGGTTGGGGGGGGGGGGGTAGGAACAAAAAATCAAAAGATCAGATTTATCAAGCTACTCTCATTCAGAAGTATTTGTTTTAGTTTTTTAATCCTTTAAACTTTTATTTTAAGTTGGCAAATAAGCAGAATTTGAATTAAAAGCTTTTATCATTTTGCATTATATAGTGCAGTCATATTAGGGTTTCACCTCGGAATGAGAGATAATAACCTTAAAACTCGTATACACCTTCATTTTGGTGTTCTAGAAGTTGTCTGAAAAGTCTCATACAATCTCGTGTCTGCGCCGTAAGTCAGTGCCGTAACTAGGGTATGGCCAATATTGCCTCTGCCATAGGCGCCATTTGAATAAAAGCGCCGAAATTCAAAAATTTTAATTAAAAATATAGGCGCCATTTGAATAAAGGAGCCGAAATTTAAAAGGTCAAATTAGAAATATTGAATTTAATATAGGATACAGACGGCAGAAGTGCCATTTGAATAAAGGTGCCGTTTAAATAAAGGCGCCAAAATTCAAACGGTCAAAATATAAAAAAATATTTCCTTTGTAAATTTTTAATCAGTTTTCTTAAATTTAATAAATTTTAACTGAGAGTATGTCTCAAAATTCGCCATTTAGCACCAAATTCAAAAACATATTTCCGGGGAAACCCCGGACCCCTCTTTGGGGGGAAACCCCCAACCCCCCTTCCGATAAAGCGTATTTTTCGTAGTTGGCCATAGGCGCCAAAAGTTCTAGTTACGAAACTACCGTAAGTTATTCAAGGTCGAAGGTCACAAAAATCGGTTT
Source organism: Cantharis flavilabris (assembly GCA_949152465.1). NCBI lineage: Eukaryota > Metazoa > Arthropoda > Insecta > Coleoptera > Cantharidae > Cantharis > Cantharis flavilabris. The sequence continues at coordinate 10,072,096 of OX424438.1, forward strand.
TTATCGATTATCTCGGTTTCTATAGCTCAAATGATGTTAAGATCTATTATAAAAATTGTAGAGCATAAAATTTTCGACAAATTTTGTTTTAAAAAATTTTTCATACGCCCAATCGTTTTTGAGACAGAGGGCAGAGAGCCCGCAGATTGAAATTGAAATAAAGTGAAATTAATAATAGTTAATCTTTAATTATTTAATGAACAAAAGTATTAATTTTCTTCTTCTTCTTCATCATCATCTTCATCGTCATCTTCCGAACATGTTAAAATGTCCGTTTCATTGTCATCATCCTCGTTGTCCTGAATCGCTGCTTCCAGGTCATCCAGAATTTCCAAAAGCGATCTCTTCTTCAGAGTCGCTTTGTGATAGAACAGCATTGAGGCAAGCTTGTCCATTACACTGGCAACAAGCTAAAGTGCATTGCAACCCCGATACCCCGATATTCTGCACCCAGCACCCACAGTGTGCTCCACATCCATTCTTACAATTACCAAATAGTGTATTAAGTAATTCCTCAGAAGCTGGTGGTAATATTGTTGTTATTGGCTCCAGAAGTTCGTTTTGCAGCATCCAACCCCATTCTTGAGGTTCAGTCATAATTTTTAAAATTGTACGTTCGTCTCTCCATGCTTCGCAAGCCATCATGCAGATCGTTGTGGTCCGTCCACATCAAGCGTAATAAATATTCTCAATGCCAAAACTTCAATCGTCAGATGAAGAAGATTAAAGTGCCTCCGGCACTCCATGCTTCGCAAGCCATTATGCTACGCTACGCTACGCTGTACGTTCGTCAATATATCCGTCCTCTATCTCAAAAATGCTTGAGCATATTAAAAAAAGTTTGGAACAAAAGTTGTAGAAAATTTTATGCTCAACAATTTTTATAATAGATCTTGACATCATTTGAGCTATAGAAACCGAAAGAATCAAGAAAAACAGATTTTTGTGACCTTTGACCATGAATAACTTATGACGCAGACACGAGACAAAAAAAGTTTTGAGACAAAACTATTAGCACGCCAAAATGAAGGTGTATACAAGTCTCCAGCTTATTATCACTCGTTCCTAGGTTGTGACCCATTATTGTGCTTAAATGACTGAACTAATATTGAACTAATAGCTTAATATTGGTTGCAATATGGTATTATGATCCCCCCCTGTAAATACGCCACTAGACAGACCAAAAATAATTCAATTCGAGTCATTCTTGGGGGGGGGGGGGGGTAATTTCCCGTTTCTGAGCGTTGCATTTTAGCGTTGCATAAAATGCCTTATCTTTTTATATTTTAGAGTAGATATCAGGGAGGGCTTCAGGGATACAATCTGAATCATAATCATACAATTGCCCTTTTGCTCCACGCCACTGAGCGTTGCATTATAGCGTTTCATTTGAGCGTTGCATAAAAAGCTTTGTCTTTTTATAATACAGAGTAGATTTGAATAATTGATATAAACGTAACACTTACACAGTAAAATTTTTTTTGTCAATTGAACAACAGTTGTTGGATTATACGGGCCACTAAATCTCTAAAGTGAAACTACTACAGCTTTTATTAGATAAACAATAATAGTTGATGAAAGGGCATACCCCAATAAGAAAGTGCAAAGTCCCCCGTCTAGGATTTTGACTGGAACTAGGGCATTTGATTTGGTATCAAAAAAGAACAATCCTCCGAAATTTTCAGCCCGCCAGGGCAACCCTAGCGTCTGCTCCCGCCGAAAAAGCCACTTTTCACCATTTTTACGATAACTCTCGCTAGAAATAACATTTTCACACCCGGTTTTCGGCATTCAAAGGGTGATTTAATGAAGAAGACTGAAGTTTTTCAGATTTTTTGGGCTCCATAATCCAAAAATGACACCCATTTAATATTTGGAGCGTGATTTTCAGGACTTTATCTCCTCCCGGCACAAAATTAAAAAACGTTAATTTTTGGAATTTTTTATTACCTTTCAGATGGTGTATTGCGAAAATTTTTTTAAGTGGGACCCAAGGTCAAAAACATGTGAAATATGCGATTTTGCACATTTTTGGCCTATTTTTGACCGTTTTATTGATTCTCTCGCGGCGTTTTTGGGAACACTGAGTTATCATGAGGTTCATGAGACATTTGAGCCCAAGCTTCGGACGCTGTCGTATGTTTCCGTTGGCGCTCTGGTCCGGTAACTGTTTTCAAACTTGAGTGCTCGCAGACATTATGCGAGATTTACCGCGAGTCGTATGGCATTCTTAGGGTGAATCCACATGGGGTTTTAACGCTTGAGAAGTTGAGTTTAGCGGGCGAGTTTAAATGAATAGAACGCATTTGTACCTGACTTTTTTCACCCCATATTTCCCAAATGTTTCTTCTAATAGTGTTTAATTGTGGATTTGGGACAATCGATTCATTTTGGGAGAGAAATGCAGTGACAAAATTCATTTTACATGATCAATAAGTGATGTTGAGAGATTGGCATTGGCGGGCAAGTTCAAAATTTGAACTTCAAATGAATAATCCATTGTTTACTTGAGCTTTCTAATCTCCAATTTTAACATATTGGAAAAATTATTATGGTAAAATGGACTTTTTCATGGCCTTTGCCCATCAAAATGAATCAATTGTCTAAAAAGTCAGGTACAAATGCGATCAATTCATTCCAACTCGCCCTTCCAAACTCAACTTCTCAGACGGTAAAACGCCATGTGCATTCACCCTTACCGTCTCAGAGTTCACCAAAACTTTTGATGTCTATTTGCACAAATTATGGGGGTCAGAGAGTGGGAGTTGAGGGGTTTTTATGGTGCTGACTTGATTTTGGAGCTTCATTTTTAGGCAGAATCGTTCCCGAGGGGTTGGAACTTGGGCTCAAATGTCTCATGAACCTCATGATAACTCAATGTTCCCAGAAACGCCACAAGAGAATCAATAAAACGGTCGAAAATAGGCCAAAAATGTGCAAAATCGCATAGTTTACATGTTTTTGACCTTGGGTCCCACTTAAAAATTTTTTCACAATACACCATCTAAAAGGTAATAAAAAATGCCAAAAATTAACGTTTTTTAATTTTGTGCCGGGAGGAGATAAAGTCCTGAAAATCACGTTCCAAATATTAAAATGGGTGTCATTTTTGGATTATGGAGCCCAAAAAATCTGAAAAAATTCAGACGTCTTCTTCATTAAATCACCCTTTGAATGCCGAAAACCGGGTGTGAAAATGTTATTTCTAGCAAGAGTTATCGTAAAAATGGTGAAAAGTGGCTTTTTCGGCGGTAGCAGACGCTAGGGTTGCCCTAGCGGGCTGAAAATTTGTGGGGCTTGGTCTTTTTTGATACCAAATCAAATGCCCTAGTTCCAGTCTAAATCCTAGACGGGGGACTTTGCACCATCTTATTGGGCTATGTCCTTTGATCTTAAGTACAGGTGTTTCATAATATTGACTATATGACTTTGTTAAATCAAAACAACTTGACTAAATCGACAAAAAATTTTTTACTGTGTATAGTATTTAGTATTTTATAAACAAAATTTTGTACCCCCCCCCCTACGCACGGACATATATGCCATAATCTTGTTATAGCAAATTGTAACTTTCGAATTTTGTTTAGCCACTTTGGAGTAGTGCCAAAGAGAACAAAAGATAACTGCGCCGTCATTCTCGTAAAAATGCTAGACACCTCATTTCAACACTTCAATTTAGCAAAATATTACAAACTATTATTTATGGCCCTGGATGCTGCTATTTACTCCAATCCGCCAAGCGGATTGCTTATTGTTATGGACGTTGAAAACGTAAGCTATCTAATTATTTTAACTCATTATATTTTAATTGCAAACTTTGCTTTTCAGTTTGGATTAGGGCATTTAACGAAATTAAGGATTCATGCATTAAGTATATTTTTCCGTTACCTCCAGGAAGCTTTACCAGTACAATTGAAATATATTCACGTACTTAACTCGCCTTATTTTCTCGACAAAATTTTAACCATTATAAGGCCGCTTATGAATGACCACGTAAAACAACTAGTGAGACTTCCATTAAGTAAATGAAACTATTTGACAACTGTTTTGTTTTAGTTACTTTTTCACAAAAAAGAATATAGTATGGATGAATTTTACAAGGAATATGTTGCTAAAGAATTTTTACCCGAAGATTTGGGTGGCGAATTGCCATGCATGAAGGATTTAAATGAAGAATTAATTAAGAACTTTGAAGATCTGGAATCGTATTTTACAGCTGAAGAAAATCGAAGATCTATGTTGAAAATGTAGCAATATTATATATTATAATTTTAAATTACAACTGGGTTATATATAAACATAGGGAGGATGTGTTAACAAATTATAAAAATGCAAAAAACAAAAACAAACAAACTTTCGGTTTTCTTTTGCTTCACTTTAAATTGCCAATAAACTAAAACAAATTAATTTGTTGGTCACTAACAAATCTAACAAATCTGTTAAAATTTTTTTTTTTTTTTTAATACTTAGGTTGTGTTACCTAAAATAAAATTACCAAAAATAACCAGAAGGACAGCAACTCTGAAGTGGAACTTTGCGAGATGTCACTGTCAATGCGATTTGTTATTTTTATTGCATCCGCATGCATGCACGCGCACTGTTGACAATCTTATGTTACACATCTCAAGTTCTTCAACTTTCGATTGTTTACTTAACCAATAAATTCTTTTTTTTAAATTGAAATTTTTATAACTTTGTATGCTAAGTTTTTTTGAAATAATATTTTGATTTTTAAAATAAATCTTTTAATTAATAAATTTAACAACTGCCTTCGGCTCGATTGCTTGTATTTTTAAACACTGCAACATATGTATTATTTAAATAGGTATAGGATTTAGCACCCGAGTAACTTAACCAAAGTTGGATTGTTGTAAGTGAAACAATGAATTACGTTATGCATATTTAATAAGTTTAAATTTTACAAGTTAGATTAAAATTATTTTTGCTGATAATTATCACAATATCAAAAGTCATAAATATACAGGGTGCGCCAATTCAATTCATTTGGACTACATTTTGAACACAACATCAATCAAACGGCCACCTCTATCGGCAACGGCAAATGTGCTCTTTTTGCTCCATTTTCCATAACTTTTACGGGCTTCTTGGGTGGTATAACAATGATTTAGGCGCGAATGTTTGCCTTGAGCTCGTCAATGGTCTGAAGCTTGCTGGCGTACATTTTGCATTTCAAACCCCACTAAATAGAAATATTTATAGTTTGTATCTTTGGTTTACTCTTTCTCAATTATCTATTATAGTTTTTCATGTTCTTATTTCATACTTGGAATCGTTTTATTATTTATTTTCTTCCCTTATCTTTTCTAATTTTTGTTAATTTCTTCCTTAAAATTTTCTTCCATTATTATAATATAATACCTGTAATAATATAGGTATTATAAATATACAACCTTACTAATAAACGTTGAATAAATTTTATACAGGGCTTATACAGGGTTGCATAAGAAAACATTACTAATAAACCGTGTATAAGCTCTACTCTGTAATCTGTATAAGCTTGTCATAACTATTCATAGATGTACTTATAAAGCTTGTATAAATCGTGTATAAGTAAATGTTACTAATAAACCGTGTATAACGATGAGGTAGTCAAGGTTTTTATGAGTGTCAAAACACATTTTATACAAATCTAATACAGCTAAAACTCTAGTTTAACGATTCCTTTTCATTTTTTCAATTTATTGGGTTAAATATATTTACATATTACCTACTATGAAACTGCGAGTTTCATTGCTTGTTGAGACAGTCGAAACACGACAATTGCAGATCAACGCGACTGCTGGTCAGAAACCAATTGGTTTCTTCCCTAGGACAGAAACCGTCAAATTTCTTCCCACCTACTCAGTTTTAAATCTATCGTTTTAACCGTCAATTTATCTGACAGTGACAGTTTTTATATTTTATGAAGGTTAGATTAGTTAATGAAACTTTCAGATTCATTACAGGTAATATGTAAAATAGTGTGTATGGCACGGGATGAAACACGATTTCAGACCAGGGTGTTGCCAGCCCTCGCTATCGCTCGGGCAAGCAATCCTCACCCTGGTCTGAAATCGTTTTGTTTCGTCCCTAGCCAAACAATATACTATTACTTAAATGACTTTAATAACATAAATTTAAATGACAGTGACAGAAAAAGTCACACTTACATACGAAAAATGACATTTCGAGTGTATAACCATAACCAGCTTATGCAGTGCGTATACTGCGTATGCTTATTTTGAAGTATTAAGAAGTTGCTTTTGTAAATTTGTAAAATTTTATTTTATATTACTTTTACCAGGGAAGACTTCGAAAGCGATGGCAATGAGAAGTCGGAGCAGCCTTAAGGCCTAATCCCTGATGTGAAGAAGAAGAAGTAGAAGATTACTTTTTATAAAAATTGCGACCAAGATTGGCGTAGGATCATAGGAGAAGATAAGGGGCCGTCCTTTAATCACGTGAGGTTTTTTATCCCATTTTTTTACCTCCCCCCCCCCTTTGGTGATACATCGTGAGGTTTTAGGCTACTCCTAACTCCCCTACTCAATATCACGTGTATTTTTTTTGAAAAATTTCTTCAAGTAGCAACGGCGAGACAGAACGCTGCGGGCATCGGGGCGACAAGTGCCGTCACAAGGTCCAGTACTGGAAGCTTGCTGAGAGCTAAATATTTTTATGTTGCTTTTTAGGCATAAATTTGATCGTTAGGGATTTTATGTGGTCGCAAGAAAGTATACACGCGATTGTCACAGCTTCCCCCCCCCCCCCGTGATCAATCGTGATGATATTCTAACCCCCTCCCCCCCTGTTAGAACCTCACGTGATTAAAGGACAACCTCTAACCTACTTTTGATTAAAATTGAAAGTATCTATATACGTATCTTAATGAAAGGAAACAACATTAGTATGAATCTAACATAATTTTCAAATTAAAAGGACTACTCAGGTGTTCAAATCCGCAGGTTTGTACTTGCTGACTCAAAATATGGATCCTAGTGAAAAATGGTAATTACCAAAGTTGAAAGAAATAAAATTCTCTAGGTAAGTAATTACTTATTACCATTTCTACGATAAACATGATAATAAACGAGATAATTGAGAAAATCGGTTTTCACCCCTGTTTGATGCAGTCTAACTACAAATATCGATCGTAGGGTAAAAGTAATATGAACAAAACTTGTGTGGAATTACATTTCCCACAACTTTGGTTATTATCATTTTTACTCTAAAGTTGAAAATAAGCGAGTTAATTGTAAATAGTATATTGTTTGGCTAGGGATGAAACACAACGATTTCAGACGCGGGAGGGTAAGGATTGCCTGCCCGATAGCGAAAGCGTAGGCTGACATTATCCTAAGTTTGAAATCGTGTTTCATCTCGTACCATACACACTATTTTTCATGTTACCTGCAATGAATTTGCAATGTTTTATATAATTTTTGCACAAAATTGGATGTAATATTGATGAATTTTTTGTGATATGTAGTTAAACAATTACTGCTGGAAGAATTAGGTGCATAAAGGATTTAAATACACAATTAATTTAAAACTTGGAAGATATGGAATCCTATTTTGCTGCCGAAGAATATCGGAGATCTGCATTGAAATCGTAGCAATTATACTGGGTCGCAGATGTTCATCTTAAATTGAATAATCGTTTTGCTCCGAAACCTGCTCAACTTACTTTAAAAAAATATAATTTAAGTTCTTACCATTATGTACGTACCTACATCAGAATTCATTTAATTGGTGAAATTAAAGAATAACATTGAAATAAATATTGATATTTCCAAAGTTAATTTAGTTTTAAAGTTCATATTCCCTTTAATTATATTATTTTAACAAATTCGAATTGGCTTATACCAGCTGGGTAAGCCGCGGGCTTAAAGATTTAACCTGCTGGTATTCGACGGCGGTTACAAGATCCAACAACTGGAATCGAGACGCGGATTAAGATTATCCAGCTTCCTTCAAAGAGGCGTGGTTAAAGGCTAGCTAGTCTAGGACTAGGGTAATAATTTTAATACTAAATTTTTAATTTTGTAACATCCAAAGAAGTCTAAGTTCCAATGAAAATACCGTCATCATTTAAGATGATTAAAACTATTTAAATAAAAATTATTACGATGCCCCTAACAAAGATTTGGTAAAAATAGAATTGACCTTCCAAACATCCGTTTCAACATCATATTTAATTATCTAGTTGAATTCTAGTATTTGCTGTACCGACAAAAACATGCAAATATTGAAAACATCATATCACTTTTTGAAATCGTCCGTTTGAACAATTAATGCCATTTATTTATTTTACATTTTTACCTAAACCAAAACATGACAAACATTATTACATTATCACTTTTAAACCAAAACATTTTTTAGAATAAAATAATTTTAGTTAAATTTAAATTGTTCTGTTAGTGTTTAGTCTTTCTGCAGATTTACAAAAAAAATCTCATTAATTATCTCAATAACTCTTTATTAGAGTTTTCTTGGTTTCAGTCTTAATTTCGGGATTGTGATGTCCGTCCAGCTGGGATTCAAAGCTGATGAAATAATCGCAGAAAGTCGCGTTACGAACGACGACATCACAAAAATCAACAGTTGGCTAAGAGAACAAAAAAATCTTCCGGCTATATCGGACGAAGAAATTGTAAGTTTCTTGTTATCGAACGATAACGATCAAGAAAAAACCAAAAATACCATCATAGCTTTTTTCAAAATACGAAATGAAGGACCTGATATATTTAACAACCGACTCATATCAAATCAAAATTCTGATTCAATGCAAACCTTTGCGTAAGTTATCAAAAAATAAGATTTTCTCACTTGGAGGTTGTTTTTTAAAAGTTTTTACGCCATCAGGTTCATGCGCAAGGGTGAAAGCGGTTTGGAGGTTCAAACATACATAGAACTTTTTTACCTATTGACGTAAACACTTGTTTTAGATACTAATAATTTTTTTAGACCTCCCCTCCTCCCAATGGAAAAATCCTGCGCACGGGCCTGGAGGTTGTTAATTATTGCAAATTGTAAATTTCGAATTTTGTTTAGCCACTTTGGTGTATCACCAAAGAGAACAAAAGATAACTGCTCCGTCATTTTTGGAAAAATCCTAGACACTTCATTTAAAAACTTCAATTTAGCAAAATATTACAAACTATTATTTATGACCCTGGATGCTGCTATTTACTCCAATCCGCCAAGCGGATTGATTATGGTTGTCGATATTGAAAACGTAAGCTGTCTAATTATTTTAACTAATTTTATATTTATTTGCAAACTTTGCTTTCAGTTTGGATTAGGGTATTTAACGAAGTTAAGGGTTCATGCATTAAGTATATTTTTCCGTTACCTTCAGGAAGCTTTACCAGTACAACTGAAATATATTCACATACTTAACTCGCCTTATTTTCTGGACAAAATTTTATCCATTATAAGGCCGCTTATGAATGACCACGTAAAACAACTAGTGATACCTCCTTGACAATTAAATGAAACTATTTAGCAACTGTTATGTTTTAGTTAATCTTTCACAAAAAAGAATATAGTATGGATGAATTTTATAAGAAATATGTGGCTAAAGAATTTTTACCCCAAGAGCTTGGTGGCGAATTGCCATGCATGAAGGATTTAAATGAACAATTAATTAAAAACTTTGAAGATCTGGAATCGTACTTTACAGCTGAAGAAAATCGAAGATCTATGTTGAAAATGTAGCAATTATTTTTATAATTTTATTAATATTTCTATTTAAAACTGGACTGTATGTATGGTATGTATAATATATTATAAACATAGGACGGATATGGTATTGCTTTTAAATTTTTCTTATCAATAAAAACTTATTTTTGTTGAAAATTTATAATATTTAGAATTGTTTAATTCTTAACAAATTATGAAAAAGTAGAAAACAAAAACATACGTCATGTTTTTCCTAAGCGACGCAACTTACCAAAGTAGTGGGGTAATAATATGTTAAACTTTTGTTTTTCTTTTGTTTCATTTGTTTTAATTTAAATTGCCAATAAAGTAAAACAAATTAATTTGTTTAATTTAAAACAAAATCTTTTTTTTGTACTACTTAGGTTGTGTTACCTAAAATTAAACTTCGGACATAATCAAATTATTTTTACTGTAAAAACTCGGTCCTTCGGTTTTTTCATTGTATTAAATGCCAGACCAATTTAAATCTAAAAATTGATGTAGGATATTTTGTTAGCCTAAGCGATGAAATTAGAAATACGGAAGTAAGAAGAAATCTACTAAAACTGAACTTAAGAATGAATTGAGTGCCGCTATAGTGGGGTTTACCTGCATCCCTAACTGCTTACTATTATTCCAATAATAAGTAACAAGTAAGTAGTACACTACTTACACTGCACAGTAAACATTTTGTTTAACATATCATATTGCGAATTAAAATATAGATTTGTAATTTTCGAGTTGGAGCCGCTTCAAGAATGTTTTTTATATATAATTTTTATAATATTATGCAACAATATTGGGGTAATATAGTTTTAATATTGGTACAATATCAGAAACAATATCAGTAACCAATATTGGTTACCAAATATTGGCTGAAACTTAGCAAACAATATTGATGCAACATAGATTACACTGGGCAACAAAACAAAAACGTTTTCCTGTGGTCTTAGGTTTTGGAGTGAATTTAGATACACTAATGTTATAAAGTACTCGCCACGTAGTTATTTTCTTCGAATTACTCTAGTTCTCATGTTAAGGGGGGGGGTTTCAGTTAAATTTAAGCAAAAACATATGTGGGTGAAGTTATCCCCCATTTTGTCGAAAACTAAAAATTTTTTTTTGTATTGTGTTGTATTCAGTTTGTATTGTTTGTATTGTAAATCTTTTTCTCATTTTGAGAAGCATCAAGTTATAAATCGCGAAAAACCATTTTTTGCGCTGGACCCCCTTTTTCGAAAATTTTGAAATTTTTTGTTTGTATTGTGTTGTATTCAATTTATATTGTTTGTATTGCTAAAATTTAAAGTTCTAAATTTAAGATTTCAAAATTTATTTTTTGCCATTTTGACATTCTTTTTGGCGGAACCCTTGGATCTTTTGCGGACCCTAATGGTTCCGCGGAACCCCATTTGAGAACCGCTGCCGTAGAGTCTCCTGCAAAAATTGTTCTAAGGAAACACTCCCATAAGAAAACATGGAGAGCAGTCACTGCGACTTCAGTCGCAGAGCCCCAGCCGCAGCTAAGGAATCACACCTTTAGCTGGTCATCTTAAAGTTCCTTAGCTGCGGCTGGAGCTTTGCGACTGCAGTCTCTACGCTTTCTTATGATACAATGATACTTATGATACGTCAGCAGTATGGCGTAAAGTCTACACCGGCCGACTGGGAAGCCGGCAACCGCGATTCGAATCCTGGTCGCGTTGAATACACTGCTGTGATCTAAAGCCCAAAATATATCTGGGGGCTATGGGGAAGGCAACGCAAAACCATCCTATTAATTAAATTCCCTAGTAGGTCATCTTGGCTTCAGCCAAATGATCACCTACGCATTGCATAGTGAATGACACTTCAAGAAGAAGAATGATACAATCGCATTCTAAGGAAACACTCCCATAAGAAAGCATGGTTGATATAAAAGTATGAAAGATATGAATCTTTAGCTGCGACCACGACTCTGCGACTGAAGTCGCAGTGGATGCGACTCCATGCATTTTTATGAAACTGTTACCTTAGAGTCCCTTGCAAAGATCGGATTCTTAGGAAACATTTCTATAAGTAAGCATGGAAAGCAGCAGAGCTGAAAGTAATTCAATTCAAAGGCTTGAATAAAGTAATTCAATTACTCAAAAGTAATTTAATTAAAGTAATTGAATTACTTTTGAAATGAATCTAAAGTATTTGGTATTTGAATTACTTTAATAAAGTATTTCAGTATTTGGTAATTGGGTTTCAGATATTTCTTCGCCAATTGAATTGCAATTGAATTACTTTCTCGGTAATTGAATTACTTTAGAGTAATTGAAGTAATTGATAATTGAGTAATTGAAGTACTTTTTGGTTACTTTTTAAATATTTCAATTACTTTTACAAAGTAAAAGAAAATTTAAGAAAATTTGGTATTTGGTATTTCAAGTGCTTTCAACATCAACAAAGTATTTGGTAATTGGTAATTGAATTATTTTTAGCGAGTGCTTTAAAGAGAGCTGGGCGAAATTTTCTGCACCAACACTAAGGGCTAGTTAAATGTTATGTAAAAGCCACAGTTAAGAAATCACACTTTAAGCTGGTCATGTTAGGCATGTCAAAATGTCGAAAACGAAAACGTCGAAAACAATAACGTCGAAAAGCAATAACGTCGAAAAACAAAAACGTCGAAATCAAAAAGGTCGAAAACAAAAACGTCGAAAATGAAAACTTCGAAGTTTTTAATATATCAAGTTTTATAAGTATCAGATTGGCTAATATATTTAGTGCTATCTATTATTCGTAATTGAATAAAAAAGTTTTATTAAATTTTTTTAAATTAAATTATATACAAGGGTGAGCAAAAAAAGAACATTTTTGAGCCGAATTATTAAAATACATGTATTTTAATAAGCCAAGCCGTCCCAAAAATGTATTTTATATTTTTTTATCCCACCGCCCCTGATTATAAAATGTAAACGTTAAAAAATGTCTGAAGTTTAATTTTAGGTAACACAACCTAAGTAGTACAAAAAAAACAGATTTTTTTTTAAATTATTGTATTCCATTTGTATTGTTTGTATTGTTAAAAATTAAAGTCTTAAGTTTAATATTAACCGCGTAAATCGCAAAACAAAATTTTGCTCTGACCCGCTGCTTAGCTGATTCAAAATTTCAAAATTATTTTTGTATTTGTTTGCAATTTGTATTGTGTTGCAATGTAATTTGTATCGTAAAAATGAAATTGTTGACTATTACAACAATGAAGCTACGTAATAAAAAAAATCGCTAATCGGGTCTAAAAATCGCTAAAATCACCTCACGTAATTAATGGACGTTCCTAAATACATTATTATACTACATTATTTAACATAATGGTTGTTCCCTTTTAAAAAAACAATCTCTCGAATTGTAAATCGGAAAGCAAACCTCTTGTTGGAGGTTAAAAAATTAATTAAATTAATGGTGACAAAATGTAATTGAGTAAAGTATTTCAAAAATACGAAATACATTTTTATTGTATTTCAAATACAATTACAAAAATACATTTAAAAAATCATCGAAAATACATGTAACGAAATACATTTGAAATACTGCCCAGCCCTGTTAAATACACTGCTGTGATCTAAAGCCCAAGCAAGATCTGTGGGCTGTGGGGAAGACAACGGGAAACCACCTCACTAATTAAAATTCCCAAGAATAGCATCTTGACTTCAGCTAAGTGATCGTCTACGCCAGCGGTTCCCAAATGGGATTCCGCGGAACTCTTAGGGAACTCTTCCGCCAAAAAGAATTTCAAAATGGCGAGAAATAAATTTTGACAAATCTTTTACTTTGCCCAAGGGTTCCGCGGCCAAAGCTAATTGGAAACCGCTGCTCTAAGGTAATAGTCTTATAAGAACCCATGGAGAGCCATCCACTGTGACTTTAGTCGCAGAGCCCCAGCCGCAGCTAAAGATTCATATCTTTCATACTTTTATATCAATCATGCCTTCGTATGAGAGTGTCTTCTTAGAATACCGAGAAAGTAATTCAATTGCCGAAGAAATATCTGAAACCCAATTACCAAATACTCAAATACTTTATTAAAGTAACTCAAATACCAAATACTTTAGGTTCATTTCAAAAGTTATTCAATTACTTTAATTGAATTACTTTTGAGTAATTGAATTACTTTACTCAAGCCTTTTAATTGAATTACTTTCAGCTCTGCTGCTTTCCATGCTTTCTTATAGAAATGTTTTCTAAGAATCCGATCTTTGCAGAAGACCCTAAGGTAACAATTTCATAAAAATGCATGGAGTCGCATTTTGCGTTGCCTTCCCCATAACCCACAGATATATTTTGGGCTTTAGATCACAGCAGTGTATTCGACGCGACCAGAATTCGAACCGCGGTTGCCCCCTTCCCAGTCGGCCGGTGTAGACTTTACGCCATACTGCTGGCGTATCATAAATATCATTGTATCATAAGAAAGCGTAGAAACTGCAGTCGCAGAGCTCCAGCCGCAGCTAAGGAACCTTAACATGACCAGCAAAATATGTGATTCCTTAGCTGCGGCTGGGGCTCTGCGACTGAAGTCGCAGTGACTGCTCTCCATGTTTTCTTATGGGAGTGTTTCCTTAGAATGCAATTTTTGCAGGAGACTATAAGGCAGCGGTTCTCAAATGGGGTTCAGCGGAACCCTTAGAGGCCGCAAAAAAAATCCAAAGGTTCCGCCATAAAGAATTTCAAAATGGCGAAAAATAAATTTTGAAATGTTAAATTTAGAACTTTAAATTTTAGCAATACAAACAATACAAATTGAATACAACACAATACAAACAAAAAATTTCAAAATTTTCGAAAAAGGGGGGCCAGCGCATAAAATGGTTTTTCGCGATTTATAACTTGATGCTTCTCAAAATGAGAAAAAGATTTACAATACAAACAATACAAACTGAATACAACACAATACAAAAAAATTTTTTTAGTTTTTGACAAAATGGGGGATAACTTCACCCACATATGTTTTTGCTTAAATTTAACTGAACCCCCCCCCCTTAACATGAGAACTAGAGTAATTCGAAGAAAATAACTACGTGTCTAGTACTTTATAACATTAGTGTATCTAAATTCACTCCAAAACCTAAGACCGCAGGAAAACATTTTTGTTTTGTTGCATCAATATTGTTTGCTAAGTTTCAGCCAATATTTGGTAACCAATATTGGTTACTGATATTGTTTCTGATATTGTACCAATATTAAAACTATATTACCCCAATATTGTTGCATAATATTATAAAAATTATATATAAAAAACATTCTTGAAGCGGCTCCAACTCGAAAATTACAGATCTATATTTTAATTCGCAAAATGATATGTTAAACAAAATGTTTACTGTGCAGTGTAAGTAGTATACTACTTACTTGTTACTTATTATTGGAATAATAGTAAGCAGTTAGGGATGCAGGTAGACCCCACTATAGGAGCACTTAATTCATTCTTAAGTTCAGTTTTAGTAGATTTTGCCTTTGGCGCAAGTTATTATTTTTAAAATTTTAGTAAAATTTGCTTTTTTGGCTCAGTTAATTTAAAATTTTTTTTAATTTAATTGTTTTGAAAGTTCTGGAACAATATGGAACAAACCCAGAACAACCTGGAGTAACAACAAAAAATTTATTTCTTTTAAAGTGCGGAGCTAACTGAAAAAATGGCTTTTCGCCATTTTCGTGAAAAAATGTTTTGGAACAATATAAAACAAACCTGTAACAACTGTCAAAAATTAGTTTTATTAATAGTGCGGAGCTATTTCCTAGTTTACCCAAAATTAATTTTTTATAAGTTAACATCAAATCATGTGAATGATCACTTCAGGTTTTTTTTTATTATTCGCCGAAGGCGGGGATCCAGGGACGTGCTTAAAGTGCCCTCCCCCCAACATTGGAAAAAAGTTGGCAATTTTGTAGGTTTTAAGCACGGATTTATGAATATAATTATTCATTTTTTATATTTATTTTTATATTCATAAATCCGTGGTTTTAAGGAAAAGTTGGTAATTTTCCTTAAACAGTTGGCAAAACTACCAATTATTACAAATCGCACAAATTATAGCATTCCCTTGAAAAAAAAATGCAAAAAATAAAAAAAAAAGTTTATTGGTATATTTCAATTTCACGAATATTCCCCCTTCATAAAAGTCGGTTCGGCACGTCTCTGTGGGGATCGTGTAATTCGGGTTTTTCCAAATTTAATTGTGGAGAATGTTAATATTTTGAAGACGATATTGTAATTTAGTTCACAGTTATCCTCAAGTGCAAATAATATAATTTATCTAAAACACTTGGGCCGAAAATAACTACTAATTTAAATTCAAATACGAAAAAAGCTAAAATTTGTTCAATAATATTTTCAAAACTATGCATTGCCATTTTTACTCTTTTTTTTCTTTTTAATCTTACTAATTCTATCGATATCAATAACTCTCAAGGTAAGCTGCTTTTTATTTTAATCAGCTATAAGTATTGAAAATAAACGTAACAATTTGAAAAATTCCATAATCAGTGGAGCAACTATCTAAGTTCCAAAAAAGTTTAAGGGCGAAAAAATTGTTTTACGACAAACATAAAATTTTGCAAAATGCACAATCAGTGTGCAATCATATGAAAGTTATCTTGAAATAGAAATATTAAACTAATTTAACCACATCTAGACCAAATTTAAGCCTAGTGATTATATAGTTGTTTTGGAAAGAAATTAACCCTTTTCTCCTTCCAAAGTTTTTTAATTTTTGAAAAAATAGTTCTAAAATGTTTAAATTGTCTACTTTTCTTCTTGTAGTCCGTTTCTTTTTATTATAAATTGCTATTCACCCTAAGTGGGGCTAAGATAATTCAGTTTTTGCCAACCATTCAAAATTTTCAAACGTATCACTACACAAAAATAAAATCAATACAGTTTTAATAGACCATTTAGAACTACCAACCTGTTGGATACAAAGTATCAAACATTTTAAAGGTTATTGTATTGGTGGTGATATCGATATCCAAATGTTTTTATCTTCTATATTTTTACTTTTCTTGAAAACTGAAAAAATATCCAAAAAATCTTGAGAAGTGAGGAATCACAGAAAATTCTAGGGTATTTTAGGAAATCGAGAAAATCTTAGAAAATTGAAAAATAAAAAAACTCGTTTATATAATTTTTAATTTATTTAATAAAATTAAATAGGGGGGGGGGGGTGTAGTTACTCGTCTCTATATCTGCTCTTGCTTGGAAGGAATTCTTTGGAAATTACTGGAATTGCATGGAAATCGTCGGAATTTCTAGTCCTGTATACAAATTTGTCTTTTATAAAAGCAGGGCCCTCGTTAACAACTTTGCACACTGGTCCATCACCTGCACGTTACGCCACTGAACAAATCCCTAGTATATAAAACTTTTTTAAGTTTGTTTTTTTTTTTAATTGTGTATTTGAATAAAAGTAATACGTATATATCAAATTAATTGGTACACTTTTTTCCTAAGTTTACTTGGAGGTCCGTTGGCAAGTTTTAACTATGAAAAGGGGTCCTTGGGCCGAAACAGTTTGGGAACCACTGATCAAGATGATGAATAATGACGATAACGAAATATTTAATTAACTTCATCAGAACAGTTTATAACTTAATTTATATCTGGAAAACATAAATTCAAAAAACACATGTAGAAACGTGTCATTAACATACTTTCGAAATTTACGCATTCGATAATGACAAACTTTCTACGCCGATCACATAAATATACTATTATTTAGCGCCAAAATAATTTTTGTACTTGGCTGTCAAGTCGTCGAGCTACGCCACTGTATTATACTTTATCCTGTAATTATATAAATTTTAATATATTTCAATCGGGTTTTCCAAACCTTGATAGCTTGCTTAGACAATGTTAATATTGTCAAGTCAATATATTGTGGCTTAGCGCACAGTTATATTAAATTGCAAATAGTTTTTGTAAAAATTTAGTATCAAAATCATACGGTTTAGAAAAATAATTAATTTAAAATCAAAATGCGTGCAGTAAAATTTTCAAAACTTTCCATTTTTTTAAGTGTTGTTATTTTTTCAAACATTACTAATTCGATTGATGTCGATAACTACCAAGGTAAACTGTTTTTTATTTTGATCAGAGATATTGAATTTAATTTATTTAGAATTTAAAAAATTGAGAATTGGATAGATAATATAATAGATATTATAATAACGTAACCATTCATTCATAACCAGTGGCGTAACGGTCAGTGTGCGATGGGTGGGGGGGGGGTTAGTTTCAAAATAATATAGGTAATTAATTAGTTATAAAGACATTTGTTTGTAAAATTCACAGTTATTGCAAAAATTATATTAAATTATATTGCACAGTCCATTTTCCCTTTAGTTTTAATTCAAGAATTTCAATTTTTGGTTGCATTTTTATCAAGTTGATAAAACAAGGAGGAAGATTAACCTTTTTCCTCCTCACAATGTTTTTAAAATTATAGAACTACAAAATTAATTTTGTAAACTTACACAATTAAGTATGAGCGATAAGAAATAAACTAATGATTAGAGCTCGGATTTTATGCTTTTGTTTAAATATTGCTTTAATATTATATCCCAACAGATTCGTTATGAAATGTGAACAAATTAGGTAAAAACGAATCCGAAACACTGCTTGTCAAAATGCATATTTTGCATATTTTCAACATTTGTTGCATATTTGAGTAAATAATGCATATTTGGGACACTTTTGGTGTTTTTTGAAGAATTTTAATAGAAAAAATAAAAAATTATTATTAAATTTTGCTAATTGAAGCAATTGATTTATTTAATTTAATTTTTTTTAAATTTATTTAGAAAATTGTAAAAATTAAATTTGTTTAAAATGAAATAAAATAATTGCTTAAATTGGTAAATTTAATAATAATTTTTTATTTTCTCTATTAAAATTCTTCAAAAAACACCAAAAGTGGCCCAAATATCCATTATTTACTTAAATATACACCAAATGTTGAAAATATGCAAAATTTTGCAAATTTTACGTAGTTCGTCCAGATATAATATTATTAAAATTATTAAATTTTATAAATCTAGGTAATACTTATCGAAAATTTGACAAAAAAAATTGAAAAATTCGAAGATTAGATATTTTTTAGTTTGCATATCAATCCATATTTTATCTATTCGGTGCATATAGATGCGCATCTTTCAAGTATTATAATGCATATAAATCCGAGCTCTATTAATCATGCTTTCTCATGGGACTGTTTCCTATAAACTGATAGGATCAACATCAATTGACTCTGGATTAACTTTTATCTAACGTTTAACTAGCCCTTAGTGTCGTTGCAGATAATTCCGACCAGCTAAAGATATGTTTACTAAGCTGCGACTAGGGCTCTGCGACTGAAGTCGCAGTGACTGCTCTTCATGCTTTCTTATGGGAGTGTTACCTTAAAGTCGCCTGCAAAGATCGCATTCTAAGGTAATACTCCCATAAGAAAGTATTCACTGCGACTTCAGTCGCAGAGCCCCTGTCCCAGCTTAGTAAACATATCTTTAGCTAAGCGACATTATCTGCTCAAACAGTAAGGGCTAGTTAAACGTTAATCCAGAGTCAATCAGTCTATAGGAAACATTGCCATAAGAAAGCATGATTAATATTATGAAAGCATGAAAGATATGAATCTTTAGCTGCGGCTGGACACCAAAAGTAGCCCAAATATGCATTATTTACTCAAATATGCAGCAAAGGTTGAAAATATGCAAAATTTTGCAAATTTTACGTAATTCGTCCAGATTTATTATTACAATTATTAAATTTTATAAATCTGTAGTACTTATTGAAAATTTGAGAAAATAATTGAAAAATTCGAAGATTACATATTTTTTAGTTTGCATATCAATTCATATTTTATCTATTTTTATCAATTTTAGTGCATATTTTAAGGTAATTCGGTGCATATTATATGCGCATATTTTCAAGTATTTTGGTGCATATAAATCCGAGCTCTACTAATGATTAATGTGATAATTTTTATTACTCTTTGAGGTAGAACAAACACAAAATTTGACCACATACAAGCACATCATTAAGGCACTCAAAACTAAGAATAAGGGTAATATTATTTATGTTTTCACAGTCCTTAAGGTCCAAACTTTTGACCTATAGTAGCCAATATCCAAATTATTTACAGATCTTTACGCTAAAATGTTAAAATACAGCGGTGGCAATTGCCACCGGGAGGGCCGAAAGGGTTAACTTAAAAACATTTTAGTTCTGAAAAGTGCATTTTTTGGGTTTTCTTAAATATTGATTTGATTAATATCGAGTTACACTACTTGAACCACGTATCAATCGATTATCCTGAATTCTAACTCATAGTTTTTGAGTTATAATTGTAAAAATCGCAAAAACGATACTTTTTATGGGCAACTAAATATCTGGTCAGTATTTTTATCATTAAATGGTCAGTATTTTTTTAAATAACTGGACAGTATAAAATAATATTTTGGTCAGCATAAATATTTAAGTGTCAGTATTAAATAGAATTTTGGTCAATATAATTTGTTATTTTGATCAGTATAATTTGTTAATTTGGTCAGTATTAGTTGTTATGTTGGTCAGTATAAATAATAAAGTTGCTGTATGTTTTAACTTCAGTTCTATAAGTCGTACAGAGATGTGCTATAGCTCATTTTAAAGAGGATTTAAAGGACTTTAATTTGATACTAGTCTTGATAATTTTATAATAAAACTGAATTTTTTTGAAAACCTTAAAAAGTGTTTTTGAAAAAATGTTTGAATTAGTGTTTTTTGAAAATTATAAAAATAATTTATATTTATAATCGTGACTTGATGAATACTTCATACAAATTTCAGAGTGCTTTAGGTATACCATAATACATTTTTTTTAATCTAATTTAGGTATACCTGATATTAATGGTGATTATAAACAAGAAAATTTGCGCAGATATACACGGGAGAATAGGTAAGTAATTCTTTTCATATTGTACTGTATTACTTTATTCGGTAAATCTTTAGTAATTTTACATCTGCATATTTTATAGTAGGTAGGTGTTGTAGTGATATATTTGAAAGTATTTGTAATTTTGAGCCCCTATAGTTGGGTTCTAAATAATATGATGTACACTAGAAATGATTCTAGGATGAATATTAAAAATAACTTTACGGTGAACGATGAAATATAATTAAGAGATAACAGTAGTTGTAAATTATTTTCGCGTTGGTGAGTTTCCTCCTTTATCCAATTACGTATGACGCAGACGCTACTTACTTGCGGTCTAGGACAAATAGACGCCGCCGAATAGGCTCCGCCGTTTAGGCGCCGAGCCATTTAGGCATTTAGATGCGTAAAAAGATTAGTTTAATCAAATTAGATGTTCAACAATTTGATCAATTTTAAACAAAAATTAGAATTAACGAAAATTGTTGTTGAACATTAATTAAATGTTCAACAACAATTTTTTATTAGACCCATTGTTTCATTAAAAATTCCTAGGGTGGTTTGCTCTTTACCTTAAGGGTTGAACTGTCAATGTTTATAAAAAACAGTAAATGTAGCCCCCATGAAATTAAAATTAACCTGTCCAAGCGCTTTTCACTCTTTTATTCTTAAATGTCTTAAAATATCGTATTTATTTCGCATTTTTGCAGCTTCAATTGTTTTGTTGAATAATTGATAAAACTTTAAAAAAATTATTGCACTGAATTCAGGGAATAAAGACTTTTCAAATGAGGTGTAACTTGCTATATCATCCCTATTTACATTTCAGTGGTTGTCATCACAGCGCGAAGGGATGAAACAATACTGGAGTGACATTGGTCGCAAAAGTTGTCCCCCCCGATAATAAAATTAACGTGTTTTCGCATTTCTTGAAAAAATCTTGTGCTGGCCACAATCCCTTCTGTTTCGTTTTCAAACGGCCACCCTGTATATCGTAAAACAATTATAACGATATAATAACTAAGAACAGAAGTAAGACAATAGTTAAAAAATTTGGCGCCTAAATGTCTCGGCGACTAAACGGCTGGCGCCTATTCGGCGGAGCCTATTTGTCCGGTTCCCTACTTACTTGAGGTTTATGTGCAACTTAACCTCAGTCCTGAAAGATAGTACGTTATGAAAACTTTCACTTTCAAAATACACACAAATTGAAAGAAACCAAATCTTTTATCAAAATATGTATCCCAACCAAAATTTTTGCCGCGCGCGCCGCCATCTTCAAAAAATAGCAAAATTTTCATACCTTTTTCAGTTTTTACCAAATATTGGTCAAAGTAAGCATCTGACAGAAAATTTATGCTACACTTTTTTAAAACACATTTTTGCTACCATTTGAGACTAAAAGGAGTTTTCTAGCTTTAGTAGTTTCCGAGTTACAGCTCTTCAAAAATTAGGAAAATTTCTCCAAATTTAGAAATTTGGGAATTCCAGCCACATTTTATCTCGTATCTTCTAAATGACAACTCTCACGATAAAAACCTGTACGATAACTTTTAAACTAACGTAAATTTTCTACAATTTGGGTTCGGTACGTCAATAGATCGTGAGATAAAGCTTTTCATGTTTTCGGTCATTCACCAACTATTTCCCAATACGAAATACAAGTTATGACAACCTTAGAAAGTGTAGGTAAATGTAATAAAAAATTTGTATGGTATCCGCGATTTATTTCATCGTTGGTGGTGCTCGTAACGCTCGTAAACATCAACAACATGGCGGCTTTAATACCTACACTTTATGTTGTTTTGAGTTTGATTTTGACTTATTTTATCGTAAAACCGCGATGTGTTCTATTTACAGAATAGAACACCATAATAATGTAAACGTTTGGTTTATAAACAAAACTTTCTATACCAACTAACTATACGTATTAGATTAACTTAATATTTTTTCGCGAGGTGGCGTTTGCTTAATGTAAATCGCGAATTAAATAAGGACTAAATTGAAGATGTAAGAAGGTATGGATTCACTTGCATTGTGGTCATCTGCTACATAAAATACTGGCGGAGGCAAACTTCATTTGCAACTATAACAGGCAGCTACAGAAATTATTTGGAGACCCTCTACGTTGCGAGGGTAACAGTAAGTTTTTATGGTTATTCTGTTGATGCTGACCAATAGAGCATACAAAATTGTGAACGACTTTGCAGAGCTACCCGTTTTGCTCCTGACATCATCTTATAGATCAAACCACTGTTTGATTAACAAAAACAACAGATACTTGCTTACTTAAAGATGAATTCGGAAAAAGTTCCATACATACCGGGTGACCGGTCGACCATCTGAACATAGGCAATTAAAATAGCAAATTGATTTTTCTCTAATTCTTGCTTCCCATCACAACGGATAAGAACGAAAATGGTATCAATTTAAAGAGATTTTTATTCCGCTTCTAAAGGTACCTAACACTTGATATTTTCTTTTTCAATTACTGGTAAAAACTCACTAATTAAATGCCTTGATTGAATTTTATTGCAATTGTTTTTGTTTGAAAACCAATAATTTCCAACAAGTTACTTTGACAGATTACAATAAATTTGGTTAAGGAAGAAAAAGGAAGAAAAGTCAAGAAGGCTCCAGATTCGATTATTCAGACAATCTTCTTCGCTTACAAGAAAAGCTGCACGAAAGTATGTGGGTCCAACAAGCAAGACTTACGTGCAAAACTATTTACAAACATTGCAATAGGCAGTCTTGCGAAAATACGCCATCACTAATCCTGGATTTTGACTCGGAGGAGAAGGATGTTCTTGACTCCATCGATGTCTTGGTTGAAAATTAAGACAAAAAGGCCAAAATTCAATTAATAGACCAACTGTTTAACACGAATGCAACGGTGACAAGCTCCGAAAAAGTTGACTGTGACTGGCTAGGTCCTCTTAAGTACCCAAGGATATTGTTTAGCTGATTTTTAAATTGATATTGTTATTATTGTGTTCTACCTTCTAAATATAAATTTTTAAGTTGCATAAAACTCACTCATCAATGAGTAAAACGATCCATATTCGATTTTTAGATTTTGTTATTTGTTGTACAGTTATATATTTGACGTAGGGGACCCATTAGGTGGTCAAATTGTGAAAAATTTACACAACTTGGAAGTTGTTATATAGGTTTTTATTGTAGGAGTCGTCATTTAGAAGATATGAGGTAAAAAGTGGCTGGAATTCCCAAATTTCCTAATTTGAGATATCTTTCTGATTTTTGAAGAGCTGTAACTCGGAAATTACTAGAGCTAAAAAACTCTTTTTAGTCTCAAATGGTAGAAAATTTAAAAAGGTTTAGCACAAATTTTCTTATAGTTTTTTTTATAGTTTTACTTTTATATTTATTATAATACGGTCGTTTTGATATGTTAAAGTTCGATTTTCTTACTTTAATATAATATTTGCTACAAATTTTCTGTCAGATGTGACGGCTTCTAATTGCCCGAGAGTCTAAAATTGATAACGGGAAATGGCTATCCGCTCAGACACACAGGATTGCCGCTGGCTGAAGTCGGCGAGGTCGTGGGTCGCTGAAAAACGAGGAAATCCTGGGTCCAAGTAAACGATGTTCCTAAAAGAATCTTCAAGAGTCGTCAAAATCAAGAGGGCGCCACTCAAGCAAATGTCACTAAATCTTACCTTGAGTTGAGTTCGGCTCGAGATGGAATCTTCAACTAAATATGATTTTGGGCAGGTAGATTCAATAGAAAGATATGTCAATGAAAAATTAATAAAATTAAAAAAATTAATAAAAAAAACAACGTGATTGAATGATGAAATCTGCAATCATCGCCTCACTGGGTTGCAAATGGTGGTAACCAACAGGGTTTCTGGATGTTATTTCGAGTAGTCGACAAAGGTTGATATTGATTTTTCTGCGATTTTAATGTTCAAATGGTTTTCCTTCAAATTTTCAAGTAAAACGCAATCGACCTGGGATTGCACAATGTTGGATAATATCTTGGAATTTGTGAATTAAATTTCTTGATCTGCCTAGACCATAAAGAACCGCAAAATTTAAACGGCAACACTAAAATTTCCCAAGTTTTTCAACGAAAAGGAAACCATTTCCCAACACACAACCTTCTGTGAGTGATGTTAAGACAGAACTGCTCTCTGCGGTCGATGCGCAGTTAATCGTCCAAAGGGGGAAGAGGGTTTTGCAGGTAACTGCGTTTAATAATGAATCTGTAATTACTTAAAAATAGGCTTAATTATACTATTAACCGATAGAGGGCATAAGAATGTTCTTTTACCAAATTTAAAGTGACAAAATTGAATTTAAATTAAAAAAAACGGAATTGACAAAACTAAAAATTTCAAACGGAGGATACACAGATGCTTACTTTGACCACTATTTTGTAAAAACTGAAAAAGGTATAAAAATTTTGCTATTTTTTGAAGATGGCGGCGCGCGCGGCAAAAATTTTTGTTGGGAAAATACTGAAAATTGATCCGGACATTAACCTGTACAACATATAAAAAAATTAGCTCTACCGGAATTAATGTCATGTAATGTATAAAATAAAAGTAATTAATGGAATTAATTAATAAAAAAAAATAATCTTCACTATTTTGACTGGACTACATGTTAATCATTTATCATTAATAATGAATACTAATGTATACTATACATATAATACAGTTCTGTTAGATATTTCCAGGTTTGGATGATCAAATTTGATAAATAAAAAAAAATTAATTTAATTAAAGAACTTAGACAACGTAAGATATATAATTATTTTAATTAATTAATGCCCGTATTCATCAACTACAAATAGCACTATTTGTCGAATAAAAACAAGATTTTGCATTGTTTTGCATTGTAATAATGTCATTTTATTCGGCAAATAGTGCTACATGTAGTTGGTGAATACGGGCATTAAACATGTAAACATGTAAACATGTATTGTATTTTTATCATTAATTTTAGCCCAACCTGCCGTATTCCTGGTAATCCCCTGCATACTACTTATAAAATTCTTGGCGTAACTCAAGCTGCAGATGATGTAGAAAATTATAGCATATTACAAGTAATTTGTGATAGTGAATTTTCAATAAATCCATTTGCCGAAAAGCATTCTATCTGTATAAATGGAAAATGGGTACCGCCGTTAGCTAGTTGTTTGCGTGAGTAAATTATTATTTATTGAAATTTGTTTTTTTGTTACTGATATCATTTTTTTATTTTAGGAGTTTGCCCTTCGTTAAATTCAATTAATTCAACAAATGTCAAATGTAACTGGATTGATGATATGGAAAATCAAATACCATTACCAAACTGTTTTAATCCGGTAGAAGGAACCACGGCATTTCTGTCATGCAATTCATGGTATGAAGAGCCTAGCATAAAGAAAAATCCAATTCGAGTATGTAAGCAAGGCAAATGGGAACCCCATATAACTGAATGTTATCCAAGTGAGTATACATACGTAGGTATGTATTACTTATATCTTTTGTAATTTTTGTATAATTATTAGTTTGTGGTGTAAAACGTCCCAAAGGACAGACTAATATAGTTAATGGGGAAAATGTAGAAATTGGAGACTACCCGTGGCAAATCGGGATTTATAATACTCAAAAAGAGTTTCTATGCGCAGGGTCAGTTCTTGATTATAACATAGTCCTATCCGGTAGGTTTTCTCTTCATAAAGTACTAAATTATTGAGCAATGTTTGAATATTTAGCTGCACATTGCTTCACTGATTACAACGGAAACAAACAACCAACTGAGAATTACTTAATTGCCGCCGGGAAGTATTATCGCAAATATGATGACGAAAGAGATAAGTTTGCACAATATTCAAAGGTGAGATCTTTGAAAGTGCTTATTCAACTTTAGTTACCATAAATATTTAAAAAAATTTATTATGTTGTAGATACTTCAAATACACATTCCCACCAGGTATAAAGGACTCATCAATCTACAGGAGTTCGATATCGCAGTTTTAATTTTGGCAAATCCTTTAAAAATAACTCCTTCTGTTCAGCCTGTTTGTATTGAACTTGACGAAGAATCTAAATCTTTACATTTGTCATTAAATAAATACGGCATAGTACGTTTTTATTAATAGATTTTATTATTTTAATGATCAGTTTAAATGTTCTAGGTTACAGGCTGGGGCTATACAGAAAGTGGAAGAGACCTATCTGAGGTATTAAAGGAGATAGTAATTCCCTATATTCCTTACGAAGAATGCTTTCAAACGGTTCCATTAAATTTTAGAAGATATATAACCCACGATAAGATATGTGGGGGATACATTAACAGCAGTTAGTTTAACTACGATTATTTAGAAATAATGGTAGATGGAGGTTCAATTTATTTTAGGCACTGCTGTGTGTGGAGGCGATAGCGGTGGAAGTTATATTTTCCAAAAATTGGATAGTGATCGCCATTTCGTTAAAGGAATAGTTAGTGTGTCACCAGCCACCAAAGAAGGAGATTGCGACCCCAATCAGTACAGCGTCTACACTTCCGTCGACGAATATATTGATTTCATACGACAACATTTAACATACAATCGCATGTAAGAAATATTAGAAAAATGTAATTGGGGCAATATTTTTCACCTTTATTTCTATGATTGGTTTTTAGTCATCAAAGCCTGGAATGCGAACAAGATAAATGCTATGAGGAACCTCACAGTTTGGAAGATTGTGGTAACAGTAACGACTTCGCCTGTAAAAATGATAAGTAAGTAACTATAACAAGATAACTGGATAGATACAGCTAAACTATTCAGTTTAATTTAAGAAATTCAATTTTAGGATACATTGTATTATGCCAAATTTTCTGCTAAATGCTAAATATAGCATTGATAAAAATCAAAATTACATACCTGGTGGTTATGCAGAAGTAAATAGTGTATTATCTCTGAGATGTTACACAGGACATTTAGCTAAGTTTGCCCATCCAATACAATTTGACTGTTCCATTAAAGGAGAATGGGATCCTCCACTAAGAACATGCGAAGGTAATAGATTATAAAAATTAACATTATGATGGGTCAATCATGGTTTGCCTACTTAACAGTTGGTTGTATTGTAGACTAACTAACATATTGGAATTTTAGATAAGCCTGGATATTGCAACTATGGTCATATTTACGTAAAACATGGCGAAAGTGTCAGGACACCTTTTCCCATTTGTGGCGAAGTTAGATGTCTCGATTCAAAAACTGAGAATCTTGTTTATTCAATGTAAGATCGAATTAATTTTTGTTAAACCTAATTCTCAAATATTTATCTTTTTCAGTTGTTCAAGAAATCCAGCAACGGAACCGTGCCCTGCCAGTCCTGGCAATTTAACGAAAAAATATCCTGCCTGTTGTCCTAAGGAATCTTGTTAATATTAATATTATGTATTATTGTGATTAAAGTTATTAACAGTCAATTTACCTTAAGTTATTCAAGTGTTCTTCCTTTTAAATGCGCAGCACCCTTTTATATTACAAAGTTAATAGTTGTTAAGGTGAACTTCTATTGGTTAAGTAATTAAAAATAACCTGAGATGTGAGTAAATTCTCGGGTGTAACGGAAGGGGATGAAATGAAACAACTGTTATCGGTCGACTAGTTTCGACCTCTGTATGAAGTAATCTTCTGGACTGTAATTAAACATAGCCGAATACATTCAAATAACTATCAACATTAATACAATATTACCTCACGATAAGATGGTGTATGTCGTTAGAAAAATTCAATAACATGATTAAGAGACTATACGACTGTGAGTGTATCGATATTGTTACAAGAAAGAAACTTACCCAATACAAAGAGTATGTATATATAGAGGGACAGCCATTAACAAATATTTGTCACAAGTTTTTGTTAATGGCTCTGCTACGCCATCTAGTAGACGGTGTGATCCCTACGTTTTAATTTTTAATTTATGGCTGATCCTTTATATACAGGGAGGTATTTTTGCAAAAATAAGTTTTTACATGTTAATTTCCCATGTTCAGTTAACTCATTCAGCACCCTGTATATAGAGGACCAAAAATTAAAACGTAGAGATAACCCCCTCCACTAGATGGCGTAGCAGAGCCATCAAGAAATACTTGTGACAAGTATTCCCATAAGAGCTGTCCCTCTATATGTACATACTCTTTGCCCAATACAATGCTCGACCCCCCTCATATACGGTCTTCCAAAGGTGCATAAAATGGGTATGCCTCTTCGCCCTGTTGTGAGCTGTATTCAGTCACCCTCTATCATGTTGGCCAGATACATCAATACTATCCTTGACAACGTGACGCCTTACTTTCCTTTTGGTGTACTGAGCTCGATTGATGCCGTAAGGATTGTTTCCAGTAGCACTTTACCTAATGACTATGTGTTAGTATCGTTTGATGTCACATCACTATAGTGATGTACATATACACCAATATATCTAAGGAGTCTGTCCTGGCATCATTGGGCAACAATTGGGATCTGATATCCAGGTTCACCGATATTCGAAAAGATACATTTATGAAGATGGTTGCTTTAATATTCGATAACAGATATTTTCAATATAAAGGAGAATTTTACTCCCAGAACGTAGGCAGTGCTATGGGAGATCCGTCCAGTCCAGTATTTTCTACGTTTGTTTTACACGATCTGCTCATGAACTTTATGGGGACCATTGCCTTCGAGATTCCATTCTTTATGCTATATGTAGATGATATGCTGACCGCTGTTCCCTCTGGCCAAGTTCAAAAATGCTTAGACATCTTAAACACCTATGATGATCTTCTGAGACTTACCCACGAACTTGGGGTTTCTGGAAGTATACCTTTTTTAGACCTCATGATCGTTAGAGAGGATGATGGATCCATGCATACTGATCTCTATAGGAAGCCTTCCTCCAGCTATAGGCTCCTAAATTATAATTCGGCTCATCCATACAACTAAAAATTAGGCGTCATTAACACGCTGAGAACTAGAATTCTTAATTGTGTGACCCCTAACATGAGAGAAAAACGTATGGTGGAATTAAGGGAACAGCTTGCCCTCAACGGCTATCCCCAACGGTTGGTGCACGATTTGCTTTTGGTTCATGACCGTGTACACGCTGGACACAACGCCTCGCTGACAGTTCCGAATCCCCGTCACTTTAAGATTTCCTATCATCCATTACTAGCCGCAAAAATGAAAATTGCTCTCAAGGACTACATCCGAAACAATCAATTACGTTTGGCCTTCTACAATGATCACAAGTTGGCAAATTTAATATATTCAAGAACCACAGATGTAGTCCCTCTTCAATATAAAAGCAATTTAATCTACGAAATAAAGTGCAATTGTAACAGTATTTATATCGGTCAAACTAAACAACTTTTGTCCAAACGTATAAAACAGCACAGAAATGATGCGGCCAGAGGATCCGATAGGACTGGGTTATCTGAGCACATGCACAGAAATAACCATCAATTTGAAGATGAAAACGTAAGAGTGCTTGCCAGTGAACATGGTATTCCTAAGTTCGCCTTCCTGGAATCTGCTGACATCTTCTCTAGTGAAAATAATATGAACAAAATTACCGACTTTGAACAAATCAATTCTGCGTATAAAGCGATAATTAAGATTTGGAAGACGAAGATCAATAAGAACATCGCTTGACAATTGTTCCCCAATTGTTCTTTGCTTTTTGGCAGCGGCTGGTCTTTTCTTGTCGACCGCAAGATAGCAGCTTTTAAGTTTACCCGCGATTTTGATATTAGTGCTTTGTGTGTGTGTGTGTCTGTTCCCCCTGTAATCGGTTTTTGGCTGTTTGACGGAGATCTTTCGTTGTACTTCTTACTCAGTCCAACCCTAGACTTTCTACACCACTGTCAAGTCTAGGTATTTGTTAACTGTCATGTTGGATATTGTTTGTTTATACTGTGATAAAGAAAATATTTTTCCAGTTTTGTTTAGAAATTTTGTTCTGAGATTTTAATGTGTCATAATTTTGTGAATTTTACAACTTTTAAGCTTGCTTTTCTTTTGACGAATTTATAACTGAATTTATAAAACTACATAATTTGCCATGTAAAATTACAAAATAGATCTATGTACATTTACACTGATTTTTTACAGTGTAGCTATGAGTAGCAGATATCCTAAAAATCTAACTAAAGTGAAATCAATTGACTCAACTATCACAAAATAGGTAAATAATTTTACCAAAAATTGGTGCCTCCCGAGAATTTACTCACACAAGTTTTAAGGGAAAGAACTTGCAATATTCATAACCTGAGATATTCCAACTAACGTAACTTGAAATGAATATTATAATAGGAACAAAATTGTATCTACGATTCTAATGAATATATATTCATAAATCTTGTTAATCTTTTCGTGCGCGTCAATAATTATATAACACATCGTAATTGTAACGCACAAGATTAGAGCTTGAAAGGAATTTAAATGGTGTAATGTTAAAATTTACAAAACTCGAAAGAAAATATTCACAACTTTTAAATCAAAATTATGTAATTCGATCGTTCGATCATGATTTACTTTCTACACTGTGAACACATAGAAAAATTTTCGTACATGGGTATCAAGTCGTCTAGTTACGCCACTGGTATATATTCTCTAGTTTCTAGTATATTTAAATAAATCTTAACATATTATTATTTTAATTGGGTTTTCCGAACCTTGATTCTAGACAGAGAGTGTACACTTTATATTTGGAAGACAATATTGTGGATTAGTGTTTAGTTATATTAAAGTGAAAAATACATTTTTTTTAATTTACTAAGTACCAAAATCATACACGTAAAAAAAATAAGCGCCAAAATGCGTTCAGTAATATTTTCAAAACTTAACATTGCTGTTTTTACTGTAGGTTTTCTTTGTAACCTGATTAATGCTATTAATATCGAAAACTACCAAGGTAAGCAGGTTTTTATTTTAATGTTGTAATAGTGAAGCGGCATAGTATAAAAATGTATAACAATTGTGCATTTTGTGATAAAAGCATGAAATTTGTATCAGTTTTTATCAGGGCACTTCGTATTGCGCATGCTTGAGATTTGGGAGCCAATTCAAATTCTGCAAATTTTTTTATTGATGCTATTTTAGATTTTGCATATTTTTGGGCTTTAGAACATTGAAGTTGATATTCAATGGTGAAAATACAGTTAATCTACAGTAAATTGATACTAACATATCGTCGGTTAAGAGTGTTAAACTGTTAACTCCTAAAAATAAAATTTTACAGGAGATAATAAAAGCTGTATTATAAACAACATTTCTATTATTGAAATGTATATCTGGTATATCTAATATACAAAGTACTTATATGAGTAATGTCTTACAATCTTATCTTACAAACTAATATAAGAAGATTGTATTCATAGACCCTTTTGCATCTTCAACATCGCAACAACAACCGATGACAAATTGGGAGCTAAGTTTCATTTGCCAAGAAGAAGACTTAGTGGTGTATTTAGAGGGGTCAAAGGGGCAATTACCCCCCCCCCCCAAAAGATGACTGGGATTGTACCACCCCCCCCTGATAAAAATAATGATTACCTCGAAGTTTTAAAATTTAAATACTAACTTTAAATTATTGGAATTTGGAAATTTCCCAGCTTTTTTTCTGTATTCTGTAGGTATTCTAGAAGAGTAGGAATTTTATTATATGTATGTACTACTAGAAACTAGACCAGCCGGTTCACACTTTTGACTATAATTTTGACAGTTAACTTTCAAAGTAACGTAAAAGTTGCTACTAAACTCTGAGCAGTAAGGCACTAAAATAAATGTTTTTCCAAGCTTTGATGTTCTCTAGCAAAAGGTTTAAATTTCCCTAATTTTTGCTTAAAAATTCAAATTTACCGGTTTTTCCTGGCGAAATTTAGAAAATTATAAATCCCCTCTCTTCTCCGAGCATTCTAAAAGAGTGTAAATTCTGCGATATGTACTGGAGGGTGTTCCACACCCCCCAGACCCCCCGGTTTACAATTTTGAATATTTTAAATTATTTTTATAATTAACTTTCAAAGTAACACAGAAAGTTGCTGCTAAACTCCGTGAACAGTAAGGTAGGAGTAGTAATAAATATGCTTTTCAAGTTTTAATTTTTTCTAACCGAAGGTTAAACTTCCCTCATTTTTGCTTAAAAATTCAAATTTTCCGGTTTGGATTAATATTGGACAAATATTTTTAGTTCTGATCTTAGGGCCAATTTATTCACCTCTTAGGGCCAGTTTATCAATCTCTAGTTAGTGTCCCAAGTAAATTTATCTGACAAGGATGAATTTCGGTTGATCAATGTTTAGTTAATGAAAATATAATTTTTGGCATTTTTTGTGTCGACATCAAGTTCTGTACATTGACACTGCAGCATCAATAAATCTTTTGTGTATCGCATACCTCTCTTCGTTGTCTGTCAGGGGCGGATCCAGATGTTTTTTGGGAGGGGGGAGGCCACAAATAATCCAATAACCACACTTAGCAACGTTTTCAAATGAACAAATAGTTCATAATACACCAGAACAATGATACCAACTTTGAATACTAAACTTTTATGTGTTAGGTAGTTAACCACAACATTAAAATGATTAATCAACCCATTTTACTTATCAGAAAGTTTATTCGGCAAGTAACATTATTTGTTGGGTAACTAACTGACACTTTTATTTAGACTTTGATAAACTGGCCCTTAGTAAAGTGTCTGTTAACTATGTGTCCAGTAAATTTATAAACCTCCAATTAGAATTGAAAGTTTGTCACTACTGTCACTTCTAATTGGATGTTTATAAATTTACTGAACAGATAGTTAACAGACACTTTACCAAGAGGTGAATAAATTGGCCTTTAGTTTGATAATATATTTTTGGTTGGTTAAAAAAATCGACTAACCAGAGTGAGTGCTTTTTTCCACCAAAAAATTACACGTTGTGGCAGGAGTAGCAGAAATGTGCTGGGAGTTTATGTTCAGGACTAGTTGCAACTAACGCGCATGAATGGATTAACAAGATTCTAAAAAATCTCTAATTTGCCATCCTCCAAAAGCATTTTTTAAATACGCCATTGGATACACTACAAGTTTTAACAAATCCAAAGCTATTAAAGAGAAAAGACAGTAGATCCAGTTACAAAGTATTGGCATCTTGTCAAAAATGAACTAGGTTCTCTGCCGAAGCATTTGTTGCTTATAATGTTGTTTATACAGCTTTTATTGTCTCCTGTAAAATTTTATTTTTATGCTCTTATCACAAAATGCACCATTATTTTACTATGCCGCCCCACTATAATTAGAATTATAAAAAATAAAAGCAAAAATTTGGTAAAGTTGGTATAAATACACCTAAAATACATTCCTTTAAAATCAGTGGCGTAACTATCAGTATTATAAACGCTCGTGACGTTACCAAAAATGTTAACAACATGGCGGATCTATTACGTACACCATGTTGTTTTCAGTTTGATTTTGAATTATTTTATCATAAAAGAATGCAAACGTTTGGTTTATAAGCAAAACTTTCTATACCAACTATACGTATTAGATTAACTTAATATTTGTCCATGTGGTGGCGTTCGCTTGATGTAAATTGCGAATCACAACTATAAATTTTTTTATTACCATTTATAGGATTAATAAAAATTGGTATAACCAAATGTAAACGTTTTTTTGCTGTTTAAAATATGTAAATTTAAGGGTGCCAAAAATTTTCTGACACATGGGGGGGCACCAAGTCGTTTAGTTACGCCGCTGTACACAACTTATCTAGTCAAATAAACTGTTTTCAGTATTCAATGCCTTCCGAAAATCACCGGAAAGCATTTCTTAAAAATTCCAACCATCTTAGATCAACCAACCAAATAAAATTATATTTCTTTATTTTTTATTTTATATAATAAATTTAATAATGCAATACAAAAAATGTTTGTTTTTTTAATTCACAGGTATACCTGATTTAATATATTTTGTTAATGGTAGCTACAAACAAGAAAACTTACGCAGATATATACGGCAGAATACGTAAGTAATTCATATATTTTGTATTATACTACTTTTTATGTACTTATTTCGTACATAACTTTCTTTCTTTTCCATAACTTTTTTTTCGTCAATTTTTCAATGTTTCTCCATTCTATTCGTCGTAGCTTAAATGCCACCCTTATCTCATCACTCCAAGTCTTTCTCAGCCATTCTCTTATTTTTATATCTCCTGGTCTAGTTTTAATTTTTCTGGACTTTAGGAGGAATTTTATTTTATTAATTTTTATAAAATGTTCAATTTGCCGGGATTTACTTTATTGGAATCACTGTCATTTGGCCGAAAAATTTTTTGGCCGAATTCTATTGGCCGACAGTTTTTTGCCGATAAATCGATTGGCCGACGCGTCATTTGGCCGACAGATTATTTGGCCGACCAGTTTTTGGCCGACA
Source organism: Cantharis flavilabris (assembly GCA_949152465.1). Taxonomy (NCBI): domain Eukaryota; kingdom Metazoa; phylum Arthropoda; class Insecta; order Coleoptera; family Cantharidae; genus Cantharis; species Cantharis flavilabris. The sequence continues at coordinate 10,107,155 of OX424438.1, forward strand.
GATTATTTGGCCGAACACTTTTTGGCCGAGCAATAATCATTGTTATTTATTATTTTGTTTTTTTTTTGACAGAAAAAAACTATTTATTCGTCTAATTCTACGAATTAACATTATATGCATTACATGCTTACATTATATGCTTGTGGGGCGGCACAAGCAGACAATTAGATAAATTCCTACAACACATCAATAAGCTGGATGAAGCCATTGACTTCACAATGGAGACAGAAAAAGAAAAAACACTCAACTTCCTGAACCTTAGCATAAACGTGTCGCAGAGCCTACATAAATTCAACATTTATCGGAAGCCAACCTACGCCGACACCACCATCCCCTTTGACTCTGACCATCCATGGTCCCACAAAATAGCCGGATGTAGATCAATGCTACAACACCTAGTCAACACCCCGTTAGATGAAAAAGACCAACAAGTGGAACTAAACACCATAAAGGAAATTGCAGTAAACAACGGATACCCCAGAGAATTCATCAACTCACTCATGTTTGGAATAAAAAAGAAAAAGACCATCAACAACGAAACCGGGCTAAAAATCAACCCCAACATCAATACTTACCTCCCCCTACCATACTACCACAACATCTCAGAAAAAGTAGGCAGAAAGCTCAAACACAACAACAAAAACCTCACAATATCCTATAAAAGCAAAGGATCCATCGGACAACGCCTTTCCAAACTTAAAGATCCCTTAAAAAAACACCAAAGAAGCGGCATATACGAACTAAGCTGCAACAACTGTACCAAAAATTCATAGGTCAATCTGGACGTAACTTCAAAACAAGGTTCAAAGAACACACAGCCCACTGGAGACTGCGAAATAGGGGAAAATCAAATTTCGCCGACCACCTGATAGAGGAAGACCACGATGTAGGTGAGCACAATCTACGAATACTACATATTTGTGACAAAGGACCAACAATGGACCGTCTAGAAAGCATGGAGATAAAGAAGATGCTGAAGAACAACCCGGAAAATCTTATCAACGAGCAAATAAATCTAATGAGCGGACCACTAATAGATATACTGTGCACGTGAAGAGATAGCCTTTAATACTTAATCTCGGTTTCAAATTTGAATATATTTTAATATTAATTTTAAATGTGAACGTGACTGGTTCTAAATATTTTAGAATGTAAGTGGCTAACAGCCTTTTTTGTAATATAAGTAACACTTGAAAATGGGGCTAAACCGAAACATGTAGTGTTTTTTAACAACAATAAAATAACTCGTAGAATTAGACGAATAAATAGTTTTTTTCTGTCAAAATGATTAATAAATTCTACTACATCGGCCAAGAGCAAACTAAATACATTGTTATTTATTTATTTATTTATTATTATCCAATGAGGCGCCAGATCGTATTAACGTTCAAAGTAAAATTAATGAAGATATTACAGCGACTTATTATTTTTTAGATTAGATTACCAAATTATAATATATTATTTAAAAAGAAATTATTCGAGTTACAATATACTATTTTATCTGTACCTGTAGACATAATACGGAAATTAACAAATTAATGGGCACTATCTATAAAATAATATACCTACTATAAGTTGGTAATCTTATCTAAAAAATATCTTCATTAATTTTACTTTTAACGTTAATAGATACCGAAATTTCTTTTGACCTGATCTGGCTTGTCATTAATAATTAATTTTACGTAAGATTATTGGGGGGGGGGGTATAAATAACAATAATTGTTGGTCTGCTAAAAGACTGTTGCCCAAATGACTATCGACCAAAAAACTGTCGGCCAAATGACTTTCGGCCAAATGACTTTCGGCCAAATGACTTTCGGCTAAATGACTGTCGCCCAGAAGGTTTTTATACACTTTCTATGGATAATAAAAAGAATAATTTAATTATTTTAAGAAAAACAATAGAACAGAAAATAGAAATAAAAAAATAGAAAAATAAAGAAAATCATAAGAAGAAAGAAAGAAGAAGAAATCAAAAGAAATTGAATAATAATTGCTTTGTAATTGATTGGATGATAGTAAAAGCTTTCAAATTATTATAATAAAATTGAAACGATAGAATTAAATTAGATACCGATACATATGGGTATGTCTATCAGCAAGTTAACCTTTCCATTTTACGATTTTATTTTAACAAATTCTTTTTTTAGAAAAAAGAAGAAATATTTAATATTACCTAATATGGTTTTCAATTTTTAATAAATAATGTTTACTTTTTTTAAATTTTCACAAATAAAATACACTGTAAGTATAATTATTGTTGTTGTTAACCTAACTTGTTCACACATATCAAGATATCTTGCTTTATTGTTTTATTTTTTTTATTTTCTTTATCTTTTCTAACTTCAGTGGAATTTTTCTTGAAGTATTACTCTCATATTTCTTGCATATTACTATTCATTTTTCCAAATACTTTAAATTTTATTTTCTAACATTTCCTTTATTACATAAAAATATCTAATGTGACTTTGAATTTTAGACTAACATGCCGTATTCCTAGTAATCCACCTCATACTAGATATAATGTTATCGGCGATACTGAAACCCAGCTATCAGCTGGTGATAATGCAGAAAATTTTAACATATTACAAATAAATTGTGAGAGTGGATATTCATTAAATCCAATTGCCCAAAACCATTCCATCTGTATAAATGGTAAATGGACCCCTCCGTTAACAAATTGTTTGCGTAAGTAAATTAGGGGGAGTACCAGTATTACGTAAGCAAGCTTAGGGCTCGGGGAGATTCAATTTAAGGAGCACGGAGTATATCATAAATCTTACGTAAGATAGCAAAATTCCAAAGTAATAAAATAGTTATAATTATTAGACTGTCAAAAATCACTGAAAGTTTGCTTACATCATACTTGAACGACCCCTTTTTAATAAAATTCCAAATTGGTGCAATTTTAAAATAATTTAATAACTTACAATTCCAGTGTATTCCAATGAATTACTGTGAATTTTGAAGGAATTCCAAGAATTTCTTAATTTTTCAAGTATTTTCCGCTTATTATTATTATATTTTAGGTACTTGCCCTTCGTTAAATTCAATTACCTCCACAAATATCAAATGTAAATGGATTGATCGTACTGGGAATCAGATACCATTGCCAAATTGTATTCACCCGGTAGATGGAACTACGGCGTTTCTGTCATGCAATTCGTGGTATGAAGAACCTAACATAAAGAAAAATCCAATTCGGGTATGTAGGCAAGGCAAATGGGATCCCCACATCACTGAATGTTATCCAAGTGAGTACTAATTATATTTTTAGTAATTAAAATAATATTTCATTTTTGTCCATCTTAGTTTGTGGTGTGAAGCGTCCACAAGGAGTTCCGAATATAATTAATGGTACAAATGCGGAACTTGGAGACTATCCTTGGCAAATCGCAATTTATAATTCTCAAAAAGAATTTCTGTGTGGAGGGTCAATTCTTGATTATAACGTTATCTTATCCGGTATGTTTTCTTCTCAAAAAATATTAAATTATTAAGTATTGTTTGATTATTTAGCTGCGCATTGCTTCACTGCTTACGATGGAACTGTAAAACCAACTGAGAATTACTTAATTGCCGCCGGGAAGTATTATCGAGAATATGATGACGAAAGAGATAAGTTTGCCCAATACTCAAAGGTATGAAGTTGGTGTTTTTTTTTTTATTTCCATATCCAGTACTTATTTAAAGTTTCTGTCTAATTATCATCTTTTCATCTTTCCAATTACATCATTCTCTGCTTTCAAATACCAACCAAATACTTTTGATACCAAAAAGATATGAAAAATAAAATTTAAGAAAAAGTTTATAAATAAATACAATTTGGAAAATTTTGCAACAGTAAATAATTATTTTAGAAGAAACGGCTTAAGCTATGAAACTCAAAATTTTTGCACATGTATGAGGAACTGAAAGAAACATATTTGCAAAATTTCATTGAGATTGGAGCAAGTTTATGAAATCATCTAAATCAAGGATAATTTGATTTTGGTAGAATTTCGAAAAAGGCATAAATATGGGTGCCCATTTTGAAAAATTTTAGTACTATTTTGTCGTTTGCCCTGGAATGATGTTTTAACCTAACCTAATATTTGAAATAAAACAAAAGGGTTCTCAAAAAATGTTGATCGTGAAGTAAAATTGTTGTGAATGGTAGCCTACCTAACCTACAAATTTGATAATTTTAATAAAACGTTTAATTTTGAACGAATTCTCTAACGTATAATACCTAGTGTTTAAGAAAATATCTTATGTGTGAAGTCCGTTTTTAAAAAAAAACTTTGTGTTAATTCTGCTACGTGTTCATGATGTATCTGTGCAACAAGAGCTACAAACGTTAGGTTATTCAAGTTTACAAGTGCAGGCATCCAACAACAACAATCAGGATTATTTGAACCTTGCAAGGTAGTAAATTTCATTTGCCATTATTAACCCAGATCTGATAATCTTCGTAAACTTAGTTTAATTTTAAGAACCCGCCAACGCCTTTACACCTAAAACACATATATTTAATGATTTATCGTAAATATTCCGATAATAGATTTGGTTTTTTTTTTTGAAATTGAATTTTATTAAGCACTAGCACTATTTTTAGGATTGAGGTTAAGTGTCAAGTAAGTCAAGTCTGCGTCATATGTAATTGGATAAAAGAGAACACACACTAAGTGAAATTAATTTACCGCTACTTCTCTCATAATTAGATTGGTAATTCACTATAAAGTTTTTGTTTTTTGTATTAATTCATCTCATATAATTGCTCCTACGTTACATCGCAATATATACTGAATACTTATTTACATTAAAATTAAGAAAATTATTTCGTTGTAGATATTTAAAATACACATTCCATCCAGATATAAAGGAATAACCAACCTACAAGGATTTGATATCGCAGTTGTAATTTTGGCAGATCCTTTAAAAATATCTCCAGCTGTTCAGCCAATTTGTATTGAACTCGACGAAGAATCTAAATCTTTCAATTTGTCATTACATAAATATGGAACAGTATGTTTTTAATAAGTTTTAAAAATTTTACTAATCAATTCTATATTGTCTAGGTTACAGGCTGGGGCTATACAGAAAGTGGAAGAGTATTATCTGAGGTATTAAAAGAGATAGTAATTCCATATATTCCATATGCAGAATGTTTTCAAATGGTACCATTAAATTTTAGAAGGTTTATAACCCACGACAAGATATGTGGGGGTTACATTAACAGCAGTTAGTTTAAATATACTTATTTAAAAATAATATTTGCAAGGCATTTAAATTTATTTTAGGCACAGGTGTGTGTGGAGGCGATAGCGGTGGAAGTTATATTTTTAAAAAATTCGATAGTGATCGCTATTTCGTTAAAGGAATAGTTAGCGTGTCTCCGTCCACCATAGAAGGAGTTTGCGACCCTAATCAATATGGCGTCTATACTTTTGTCGACGAACATATTAACTTTATACGACTACATTTAACATACAATCAAATGTAAGCATGTCTTTTTCCTTTCTAATTAATGTATGTGTTGATTTCTGACAATCATATCTCGTCAATTTGTTTACCTTTTTTTATATGTTTTTTTGTACTAATGTGGTTGTGTTACGTAAAATAAATCTACAGATATAGTTAAAGTTGGGTTATGTAGAAAGATCTATTGAAAACATATTTTTTAACTAATTTATCTTTACCATTTATTGCTTATTAGACACCAAAGCCTAGAATGCAAACATGATGATTGCCATGAAGAACTTCAAAGTGAGGAAGATTGTAGCAAAGGTGATGCCTTCGCCTGTAAAACTGCTAAGTGAGAACTATAATGACAGTGTTATAGATTTGATAATATATTTTATAAATGTTAATTTTAGTATACATTGCACTCTACCAGATTTTCCGGAAAATGGTACATATATTCTGAATAAAAATGAGACATACACACCAGGAGGTTATGCAGAAAGAAATAGTGTATTACTTTTAAAATGCGAGACAGGATTTTTATCTACCGTTACCTACAGTCCATCACAATTTTATTGTTCTGATCAAGGAGAATGGACTCCTCCACTAAGAACATGTGAAGGTAATGTCTTTTTAAAGGTGCAGATTATAATGATCAATGTTATGTTGGGTCATTCATAACTTACGAAGCGAACCTGTCAAGTAAAGTGAAACATCACTAAAATTAAGCGAACACCTGTTTTATATCAACCAAAAGCATTTAAAAGTTTCAGTACAATACTTTAAGTAGTTTATGCAACAACACTCCAAAAGTCTGTTTGTTTGCTTATAAAGCAACATTTTTAAATTTTAGATAAACCAGGATTTTGCAGCTATGGTGCTGTTTACATACAAAATAACACAAGAATATCAACACCTTTGGGCAGTTGTGGTGCAGTTGTATGCGTAGACGCTAAAACTAATTGGCTAGCATCTTTAATGTAAGATAAAATTAATTTTTGTTTAATTTAATTTGAAAATATTTACCATTTTCAGCTGTGAACCAACAAGAGAGTGTCCTTTTGAGTCTCACGATTACTCAAAAATATTTCCTGCTTGTTGTCCTAACCAGTCATGTTAATACTAGTATTATTCCGTTTGTAAATAAATTAAACTTATTCGTTTTATTCCTTTTTTGTTGAGTCACAACACACTGAAATAGTTATACCTGGATCGAACAGTTCTTATTCCAATGAAAAAAAAATGGATTCCTCCTCTAAGTACATGTGAAAGCAATATGATTATTAGAGACCGGATTTTAAGCATTTTTGCTTATTGTCAATTTGAACAGCAGCTCTTTGAAATTTGAGATGTGGACGAATTACATAAAAAGATGTATTTTAACGTATAGTTTTTCATGATTATTTTGCTTTTTTTGCGATTTCTTGCTTATTTGCTTATTCCTGAACTTATTTTCTACTTTTGTGCTTATTTTGAACTTATTTTCTAATTTTAAATTAATTAATTTTTTTTAAATTAATTTTTAAATTAATCAAAAATAAATTTTTGATACAAAGTTATTCTTAAATTATCAGTCAGTGACGATTGTTTTATTTTTATTTATTTTATTATAATTTATATTTTATAGTTTATATTTTATAGTTTTATATTTTATAATTATATTTATATATTTTATATTTTATATTTATATTTTATTATTTTTATTTAATTATTAATTTGAAATTTGAAATGATCCATTTATACATCTTGTGTAATAAACCATTTGTCCGGCTTGTTAAAAATATTTTTTTAACTGTTATGGGGGGGGGGTGCCTCACTAACTAAATTGGATAATCAGTTAAAATAATCGATGGATACGTGTTTTTATAAGCTAAGCTTATACTCTTAATTATTTACACGTATTTGACTTACTTTATTTATTTATTATTCATTTAATTTTTAATATTTTTTATCTTTTGAACATATTATTTAAAAAAATTTTTTGAACTTATAATTTTAATTTTTATTATTATTACATATATATGATTGTATTAAATAAATATGTGCAGAAGTACACTTCATAATATTCCCTGAGCTCTCATTTTTAGCTTTTTTTGTTATAATTACGAACTTTTCCATAACTTTTTTTGGCATTATTCGAACTTATTTTGACAAAATAGCGTGCTTTTTTAAGCACTTATTTTTCAGAAAACCGTGCTTATTTATCCGGTCTCTAATGATTATTATTTAAAAAGTATACTCTAAAATAATTAGTCTACCTTTGTATTCGATGTTTAGAGTTGTTCAGGCTCTTTCAACTGTTTTCCAAGTGCTGGAAACAACATTTTCTACTTTTTATGATTTACAGGAGGAAACCTAATGGTGGGAAACTGTTTGATTGGCATATGCTTTCTTTGTACTTGTTTAATTTCTTCACTGTTTTTGTTATTTTCTACTGAGAACATCTTTCAGACGCGCATGAATGGATTAACGAGGTGCGATTCTTGCCCTACGAAGACGCGCATGAATGGAAAACGATATTCCCGAAAAACGGTCGTAACTCGAAAACGGTGCGAGATATCGCAAAACGGACGAAAAAATTCGCACAAAAAATTTTAAATCGAAATTCGAAAAAACAAAAACGACCCGCATGAATGGATTAACGAGATTCCCTTAAAATCTCGAAAATAAAAAATTTTCCCGGAAATAAATTTAAGAGCGCCTTCGACGCGCCCACCTCCGTCCGTCCCGATCGTTTTCGCAACGTTCCGACACCCCATCCGTGACACCTGTACCCCGGCAAATATCAGGAAATAAAATTAAAAACGCGATATTTCGAAAAATAATAAAATTTTCCCGAACGAAATTTCGTCCTCGCGTTCCCATCGCCTTCCGCAACGGCCATACAAAATTTCGGGCCGTTCTCGGTCAAACAGCAAAAAATCAAAGATTTTGCTCTCAGCGCGGGGCTGTTACCTCCGAAAACCACTAATAGAGCCATTAAATCCAGGATCAACTTAATTTTGCTACTCGGAATATTACAAAGATTAGCGGTTTTCTTTAAACTTTTTTTTATCTAAAAGTTAAGAATATATTTGTGTGCTCAATAATAATAGCTCCATCACAACCAGGAATCTCGTTAATCTTTTTATTCGCGTTTGTTCTATTGATTTTCTGAACATCTCTAAACCTAAAGAAATAAGATGAACTTCCTATAAAGGTCCGCTTTTACAATAGTCGGTTAAGTATTATTTATCCGGGTTGTAATGTTATACGGATGTTGATTGGTTAATTGTTTATTGCGATTATCGCTTATTGGTTCGTTGCTATAGGTTAGTTATACTTATACTTAACTGACTATTGTAAAAGCGGGCCTTAGAGTTTTAATATTATAATTAAGAGCTAATTAAATTTGGATTGAAAACAATTGTTTTGTTTAAGAGATGACCGCATGACATTTATTTTACTTTTCGCCCATAGCGATGGAAGGGATTCATATTATGTTATTTGTATAAATATTGTGACTTAGTGCGTTGCAAATATTTTCTCTAGAAATTTTGTACAAAATCATACGGTTAAGAAAAATAACTAATTAAAAATCAAATTACCGAAACGGCAAAAAAAATGCGTTCAGTAATATTTTCAAAACTTTGCATTGCGGTTTTTACTGTTGTTTTCTTGTTTATCTTCACTAATTCTTTTGATATCGATAACCACCAAGGTAAGTTGTTTTTTATTGTAAACAGAAATAGGTGTTGAAAATAAAAACAATAATATGGTGAATTTGGTCTAGATACATTGTAAAAATACATTTTCTCATAACCAGTGGCGTAACTATCAGTGCACGGTGGTACTAGTTCAACAGCAAAAATTGCGCAATATACAAGAATTATATTTATGAAAATGATTGCGATACTAGATAGATTTTCCAAAATAACTTATAAAATTCCGATTAAACTACATTCACCAAATCTTTTTTTTGCCGTTGCAATAAGAGCATATTAATCGGCGCCAAAAGACGTGTAGCTACGCCATTGTCCATAACTTACCTAATCAATAACAATATTTTATTTAGAAAATTTTTTGTGACATCATCTTGAAGGTCGACTAGTTTTTCAATTTTAGAAAAGATGCAAGGTTTACATTTTATAGTACATTTACATTTTACATTTTATAGTACATTTTGTAGATACGAGTATATTCTTCAGGCGTTAATCTTGCAAACTTTTTTTTTAATTTAAAAAAATTGTAAAATAAATAAATAAAGAAATAAATAAAAAATATAAATCAATAATCAAAAACACAAATTTGGGGGGGGGGGGGGGCGGAAGAGATATCCCCTCCACACCACTTTACGCACCTAACTTGAAATTTTTCATGAACATTGTTCATCTTGGATCAATAAAACAAATAAAACAAAAAAATTTATTTTATGTAGTAATGTGTACATAGATGTTCATAAAATAATGTTTTTTTTTTAATTTAGATATACCTGATATTATACATTTCATTAATGGTAGTTACAAACAAGAAAACTTGAAGAAATCTGCACGGCAAAATACGTAAGTAATTCAAATATTTTGTAATTATACTTCATGCTATGAATACTATTATGTTTATATCAATCGTTCAAATAAGGAAAAATTCAAACAGAACATAAAGTGTTTACGTCAATAGGTAAAAAAAATGCAATGGATGAGAGTTAAACCCCACTTACGCACGGGCCTGTAGTACATTATATTATTGTTGTGTATATTTTTGTATAGGGGGGGGGGAGAGTTTTTACTTTACTGAAGAAAGTAGAAGATATTATGGAAAGATGGAAAGAGTAGGTACTTCAAAGAACTTCTAGAAGAAGAAAACTAGCACAAACGGAAAGAAAAGAGTCAAAAAAGAAGGAAAACATGAATATAGAAACAACCGATGAATCTTGGCTTTTAATCCCTTGATTTATTCTATGTCCTTCTATTGGTATCTATATTATTGTTTTCTGTTCTTATTTGTCTTCTTATTTGCAATGTCATGATTCTTTTTGTTTACCTACTTTTTATCTTTTTTTTAATTTTTTGTCAACTTTCGCTTTAAACATTCTTCCTTTTCTCTTGCATATTTTACCAAATTACTTATTACATAAAAAATATTTGGGAATTTTGAATTTTAGACCGACATGCCGTATTCCTAAAATTCCATCTCATACTCTATATAATGTTATTGGCAAACTTCAAACTCAAGTTGGTAATAATGCAGAAAATCTTGACATAATGCAAATAACTTGCGGGGAAAAATTTTCAATAAATCCAATTGCCCAAAACCATTCTATCTGTATAAATGGCAAGTGGACCCCTCCGTTAACAAATTGTTTGCGTAAGTAAAATGTCATTTATTAAAAAAAATTTCAAATATTGACAATAAGCAAGCTGTGACGTAGTACCGATTACAATATTTCAAGTTTTCTTTTCATTAACAATAACGCTAATGATATTATTTTTTGTCGGTAAATTTCGTAGAGTAGATCAACGATTGCTTATTGAGATGATTAAAGAATGCGAAGAAATGTTAAATTGGCTAAGTGGATATTAGGTGACACCCAATATGAATATAAGGGCTCGGCCACACTGAAGAGCGGGCGTGCGTCGAGCGGGCGAGCGATTTTGTGGCCATACTGGGCGATAAATCGCGAAACTGTTTAGTTTCTCTTGTTTACTTGCAACTGTCGGTAGTGCAAATACATAATATTATGTCATTATCCAAAGTCAAAAGAAATATTTTGTTGAAATGGTAGTTCCTATATGCAATGGAATTTATTTTTTTTTAAATCTCCAAAATATAGAACGCATCCTATCAATTATTGAATAAGACAGATATTTGGAGAATTTCATCACTTATATATTGAATTGAGACATTTTCCCGACAGGTTCTTTGAATATCTACGCATGTCAATAAGTACATTCAAATTTTTACTAAATAAAAATAAAAATCGCACGCTCTAAATTCAAACAGATTTGGTTTTAATAAATCGCTCGCTGCACGCTTGAAAATCGCCCGCTCGCTGAAGTTTAGTGTGGCCACTTGTATGGTAGTCGGGTGTTTAAAATAATCGCTCGCTCGCTCGTCGCCCGCTTGACGCCCGTCCGCTCTTCAGTCTGGCCGAGCACTAAGAATAGTCCAGTCAATACGGACCCAAAAATTATGTTTGCTTGCAATAAACCAGAAAGTTTCTTCTTAGGTCCCTGTTTAACAAAAAAACTGTAGCTATCCCGCCGACGCCCGGAAGTGCCGCCATCTTGGATTTGAAGTGACAATTTATGGTTTTTTAATTATATCTTCAAAATATTAATTTTACGAAAAAATAGTTCGTATAAAAATTGAAGCTCGTTAAATTCTTAATAAGAAAGTTCATATTCAATATTAGCGTCAACGATTAAATATTAATCGACAAAATCCATCCGCTTCGCCTGTCGTGAAATGTGGTGGTACGTCTCACTATATATTATATAAATTATGACTATAGTGGAGCGGATGATACTCAAAAGCGTTGACTAACCCTATCACTACGTAGAACTAAACGAATTATATTATATTAAGGGGGTATTCTGGTCTAGAAGCATGAATTTGGGGCGGTTTTTGAAGCTCTGTACAACCGAAACAAAAAATATTTTTACTATCCATTTTTGTATCATTTTGTAACAATTTTTTGTTAATTGTTGCGCGATCCCTAGAAGACGATTTTTAGTACGCCTATGCTAGGTAAGACATGCGCGAGGGATCGTAGAGGGCGCGTACTTGAGCTTAGGTTAGGGATTCTAAAAGCGCACTACGAGGAGTGAAGACGTGTTTTAGTTTCGTGGGCTGAAGATTATTCAGGTAGGGCCGAATATTTGTAAAGAGTAAGTCTGAGGATAAATCGTTCAGCGAAGTTTGATTTACGAAACCGTAAAACCTCGTAATTAGTTAATAACGGAAACCTTAATTGTGGGATTTGTACCGTGGCGCTGAAAACTCAAACTGTCTCCAATCTGCAAGCAACATTGAATGTTCGATTTGGAAAACGGTGTGTGGCCGTATGTTGCATCTTTCTGATTTTCTATTTACCATCAGCGTGTGTGGGATCCTTTATGGTGAAAACGTAGTTAAGCTTGTCTTACTGAAAATAGTGAATAGTGAATAAATAGTAGAGAATAAAACAGCAGAAGGTGCAGAGAAGTAAAGTGAGAGTGATTCAGAAGCACAGGGTGTTGAATCAGAGGTGAAAAACACGATCAAGTGAGTAAATTCATTGAAATTGTAAAGATAGGAAAGTTAGGTTATACAAGACGAAAGTTTCCGAGGTGTTGAACCGAACCGAGTCTTGAACGCGGAGAGTGTAAACTACACTGTAATATATATATATATATATATATATATAACATTTATTCAATTTTAAATAGTTACATTATTAAATGTTAACAAATTTATACACGTTATCTATTATTAGGTTAAGCCCTTTGTTAGATATTTAACATATGTACAGTAATTATAATTTTGATTTGTAAATAAATTTAAATGAATTACAGGATAAAAATTTCAAAAACCTGATAAATAATTTTGCTAAATTGATAAAAATGGGGTGTAGGAGTTTGATGTAGGATTGGGTGGGTTAACATGTACTGGAATTGGAAGTGGAGTTACAAATTAAACTATACAAAAACAACACAGTTAAAGTAATATTTACATTGTCGATCTTCCCTCCCCGACAAGGACCGACAGAGACCAGTTCAGGCTTTTAGTCATAGAAGTTGTAATTTCGTAGCAAAATTGACTTGAGGAGTTTGCTTTTCCTCTTGGAAATTATATTGTCGAGATCGTAGTCTCCAATTTGTCTAATCAACTCGTTATCATGGAACGAGCAACGTTTCAAAAATTGTTCGGTCGATTGTTTTATAAAATCGCCGACGTATTCAAAATTGTTGTCTTCGTGCATGTGCTTAATGGTAGTGTAGCGGGGGTAGTTATTCACTGCTTTCAAAAACTTGTTCAGACAACGTTGTACGGCAATTAAGTTGCTGTTTGCGGCACTTCCCCAAATAGTGCAACCGTACGTCAGGACTGACCTGGCACATGTGCGAACGAGCAGAAGCTTTAGCTCTCTGGATAACTGTGCTTCGTGGTTAATTAATGGATAGAGCAGTTGCAGTACCAAGTTGGTTTTTTTAATTCTATCAGCTATAGTTTTTTTCCACGTAAGTCGTTGATCTAAGAGCAAGCCAAGATATTTTATATCTTTTTGCAGTTCGATAACGCTATCGTTAATTTTAATATCGACTGTCGGACGATTTCTGCTGTTCGTAAACATGATAGCCTCAGTCTTACTGACATTTAATTTTAATTTCCAATCGCTGAAAAATTTGCATACCAACTGGAGATGTTCGTTGATGTTTTCAACGATAATTTCTTTAATTAAGCTCGACGTATAGATAGCCGTATCGTCGGCGTACAAAGCAATATTCGTGTCCTCGTGCATTGGTATATCGTTGATGTAGATATTAAAAAGTGTTGGGCCGAGAATCGAACCCTGTGGAACACCAGCAGGTATGCTTCTTTCCGATGATCTAGCATCGCCAACTGCAACACTGAAGGTGCGACCTGTCAAATAGCTCTGAACGATCCTCGTCAAGGAGGTAGGAAGATTCAGTTCCATCATTTTGTGGATTAAACCCTCGTGCCAGACCGTATCGAAGGCTTTCTCCAAATCGAGTAATACCATTCCCGTATGGTTATTGTTGTTGGATTCCATGACCACATCTTCAACTACTCTAGCTAATTGATGGATGGTACTATGTCCTTTCTGAAACCCAAATTGCTGTTTAATAATTAAATTATTAGTTGTCAGATGGTCGACAATTTCTTCTTGGATAACTTTTTCCAAGATTTTGCTCAAACAAGAAAGTAAACTAATTGGACGGTAGTTTTTGGCTTCGCCCTTGGCCTTGTTTGGTTTCGGAATTGCCAATATTTTAGCGGTCTTCCACACCGTCGGAAAATAGCATAGCTTTAGACATGACCTAAAAATATAATAAAGTTGTACCACTCCCTTTTTGGGGAGGTACTTAAGGTGTTTATTAGTGATACCGTCGGCTCCGGGAGCCTTCCTCACCTTACGACTCTTGATAATTTGCTGGATTCTTTTAGGAGTGATGTTAATTTCCAGCGAATCGTCTATGTCTTTAAGCAGTTCTACGCTTGCTCTTACCTGTTCCTCTAACGGGGAACTAAGGTTGGTAGTTACCTGGTGTACCTCTTCAAAAATATCGGCAAAAACCTCCGCCTTTTCTTGGTTGGTATAATAATTAACATTGGAATGACTTAAAGTGGGCGTTGTTTCGTTTTTTCTTCTCAACGCGCTGTACACTTTCCACAAAGAGTTATCTTTCGTGGTAAGGTCTTTAGTTTTACTTAACCATTCCTCACGTCGAATGGTTTTAATTCGGTTTTGTATGTCATCCGTAAGCTGGTTTTTCTCGACACGATAGGCCACATTGCCTGTTTCCAACCACTTACGTCGAGCTTTGTTTCGTCGTCGTTTCAGATCATCGGTTTCTCGATCTGCGACAAATTTGTTCCGAATACGTTTAACTTTCGTGGAAACTTTGTGTGCTTCCGTAATTGCCATGGTGAATTTGGCAGTTTCAAGGTCGACTTCTTCAACAGAATTGATGTTCGGAGTTATGCGAATTCTGTTGTTGCACTCCTCTCTGAAATTACGCCAATTGGTGTCCGAGATAACGTAACTTGGCGGTATGCGAGAGGTAAGTAAAGTCAACAGTACTGGCCAATGATTTGAATTCAAGTCATTAATTGCTATAGGTTGCGAATAGTTGGTTATTCCTTGCACTAAAAAGAAATCTATAGTGGATTGTAACAAACCTGGCGGACTAAAAGTAGGTGTGGGCGGATATAACAGCAGATAGTTGTTTATATCATTGTGAGTCTTTAAGGTGTTACCGTTTCTATTTGGATACCGACAGTTCCATTGGGGGTGCTTAGAATTGAAATCCCCTCCGATTATAATCTTGTTGTACTTGTTCATGATGTTATCAAGCTCAACCGATGTAAGATTTGTGGAAGGTGGAACATACATGGCACCAACATAAAAAGGACTCTTCAAATTGATTTTCAAAACCAATAGCTCTGCTGTTACGTTTGGCTGCTCTGCCGTTTCGTGCGGCAACCCCTTTCTAATTAAAATAGCTACACCACCTGCCCGGTCGGTTAATCTATCTTTCCTAAAAACAAAATAATTTTTAAATTTTAAATTATCGCTCACCTTTAACCAAGCTTCCGTTATCAGGGCAATATGGATGTTGTTTTCGTCCAAAAATAATTCTAAATCTTGCGATTTATTTACAACGCTTGTGGCGTTCCACGTCATAATATTCAAGTCTTCGAGGTTGTAACTACCCATCGAATTCCTTTGCACATCTGATGAATGCCGCCATGCGAGCTCCACCATCGACTGTAGATGCCATGACGCGGTTTAATTCGCGCACAGCTTTTAACATTTTATCAATGTTACACATTGACTCCAATAGTTTAAATTCACTAAAAAGTGAATTTAAATTTTCCACACCATCGTGACCGGCACTTGGTGGTACGATGTGATTCACTTGTCGGACGGGAATCGGATGTCGTGGTTGCATCACTTCCTGACGCACAACTGGCCTTTGTTGCAACACCTGACTCATCGTCGGTGCAAAGTTTTGTATGGGTCGACTTGGCCGTAGGGACGGGAAATCCGCCTGACGCACCACATAAGCCTGAGGCTTAACAACTCGTTGTGGAGGTTTTGATACTCTATTAAGAGCCTTCAAATAAACGGAACACTCTCTGTTATCGCCAGTATGAGCTTCCTTGCAATTTGCGCACTTCGGGGTTGTACCTTCTGGAACTTGACATTCCTTTGACAGGTGGTTACCTGCACATTGACGGCATGCAATTTTTAAATTGCAGTTGTCCGCTGCATGGCCAAATTGTTGGCAACGGTAGCACTGGGTGATACCTTTTCTTGCCCTATATTTTTCCCAGTAGACTCTGATGTTACCAACACCTCGAATGGCTTGGATTTCCGTGAACGTCATATCGCTCTCAAATGCCACTTTAAATTTAGGGTAATAAATATTGTCTTTATTTAATAGTTTGACACTGATCACTTTTGGGTTCACAACTTTTAAAGCGTTCAAAACTTCCGCTTCGTTCATTCGCTGTACACCTTTTAACACAGCCATCATCTTTCTTTCGTTCGTATGGCTATACGAATGAAATTGAGTTCCTTTTGAAATTAGGTTTTCTTTCAACTGGTTGAAATCATTAATATTCTCAGTAAATATTTTTACTTTATCACCTAAGTATTTTAGGTGAAATTTGTTTGCCACCACTTCCTTGATATCATTTGTGAATTTCACATGGTTTTTGGGTAATCCCGAAACCACAATTGGCTTGGGTTTAATTATTTTTGGTGTCGAAATTATTACATTTGATGTCACATTTTCTACTTCGTTGTTATCATTTAACAACTCAAATTTGTTGCTTATATCTACATTGTACGACATTTCAGTGTCGTCTTGACTATTTGCATTTTTTGCATTTACCACTTTGGCACTGATTGAGCTATTGCCCCGTTTCAAAGATGTCTTATTTGATTTTCCCATTTTCTTTGGTTCTGAAAATTTCTTTTCACCATTTAATAAGAAATTCTGTAAGATTTGTACCGACTTGGCACATTCTAACTTGTTAAAATCTTCGTTGCCTTCAATTATAACAAATTCACCAGTAAATAACTTTAGTTTAAATTAACTTTTATTGTAAAATTTAGATTGCACAATATTAAATCACTATATACGTCACGCACTAGACGATAACGCTATTACACACATCCGACCTCAACGAGCTCTCGATGTGGAATGAGTAAAGAAGGGAGAAACCATTCAAGACAACATAAGAGTGAGAAACCATTCAAGACAACATAAGAGTGAGAAACCATTCAAGACAACATAAGAGTGAAAAACCATCCAAGACAACATAGGAGTGAGAAACCATTTACAGTGAATGGAAAATTACATAATGAGTGATAAAAAGAAAGAAACCATAACGGACAGCTATGAGAGTGAGGGGTCAGCAACGGATGAAAGTAGCAAGAAGAGAAGGATAGATTACGATATTTTTAGAATGAGTAAAAAAGTACAAAGATCACCGGTGAAGAAGCGAAACATACTAAGCGATGGAGATGAAAGAGGAAGTAACCAGCAAGAAGGAAACTCAAGAATCGAAGAAAAATTAGACCGACTTACAAACATGGTTGCAAAATTCATGTCAGATATGCAGGAGAGCATTGGAATGATCAAACAAGAGGTCGGCGAGTTGAGAAAAGAAATTGCAGATGCCAAAAGCGAAACGAAGAAAACAAAGGAAGAACTGCAAGAAGTAAAAATAGAAAGTGAACAGAATATAGGAGCCGTGGGAGAAATAATGGAAAGGTTGGAATTGAGAAACATAGAGCTGGAATGTCAAATAGAAAGGATCGAAAAAGAAAGAATAAGAAACAACTTGATCATTACAGGAATTACTGTGGATGAAAAGGAACCGGACAAAATGAGAATGGCAATGAATGGGTTTATCAAAGAAAAGTTAGGGGTCACGACCGAAGTTAAGAATACGTACAAGATAGGCAACAGACGATACGTGCTTGAGGTAAACAAATGGGAAGATAAGATGGGGATATTAAAGAATAAATCCAAGCTGGCTGGAACGGACATCTACATCGATAGTGATCTCACGAACATGGAAAGAAGCATTATGAAAGAAATTAGAGCAAGGGCAAAAGTCGAACGGGAAAAAGGAATAAAGGTAAATATTGGACATCTAAAACTTACCTTGCCTGGAGTTGTTATAACATGGGATCAGCAGAAACGAAGATTGGTAGAAGAGAGAACTGAGAATCCGGAACAGACATCAAAAAACTAACAAAACACGCAGGATGGATGATACATGGCACGAACCGGCGAGAAAACGGAATAATGAGAATAAAAACAAATGAGAAACATAGGAAAGTAAGGCAAAGGAAAAGAAGAGAAGCTAGGATGTGGAAAATTGGCACGTGGAACGTCAGATCAATGCTGAGGAAGGGCAAGATGCAAGAGACAACAAGAGAACTAAAGAGGTACGGAGTCAGCATAGCAGCGATACAGGAGATAAGATGGGGGGGTAATGGGGAGGTAAACGCCGGTGAATACGTATTGTTGTACTCAGGAGAAGAGAAACAAGGAAAAAGGGGTGTTGGTTACTTTATAAGAAACGATTTGAAGAGAAACATAATGCAATTTAAACCAATTAACGGAAGAATAGCATATATAAGATTAAAGGCAAAACCGATAAATATAAGTTTAATAGTTACATATGCGCCAACTGAAGATAAGAGTAATGATGAAAAAGAACAATTTTATTGTGAACTGGAAAGGGTGGCTGAAACAGTGCCTAGGGGTGATATCTTGATAATGTTGGGTGATTTTAACGCCCAGATTGGGAAGGAAGATTACATTGGAGGAGTGGCAGGCAAATTTACGATACATGAAGACACTAATGATAACGGACAAAGATTGTGTAATATAGCAGCAGCGATGAATATGTATATAATTAGCACGAAATTCAAGCACAAAGCAATACACAAACTAACATGGAAAAGACCCGGAGCAAATGACGAGAAAGAAGGAAACCAAATAGACCACATCTGCATATCGAGAAAAGGAACAAATTGCATCAAAGACGTGAGAACATACCGCGGAGCGAATGTAGATTCTGACCACTACCTAGTAATTGCAAAACTGGCACACATAAACATACACAAGATAAGAAGAGAGCACAATAAAAGACTAGCAATAGAAAAGATGACAGACACCAAGATCAAGGAGAAATATGAAGAGGAGACTGATAGAATAATAGAGAACATGGAGAAAGAACAGGATATAGATAGAGAATGGGAAAATATCAAGATAGCGATGCGAACTGGAGCAGAGAGAACGGTGGGATTTAAGAAGCAGGTCGTACACAAGAGATGGTTCGATAGGGAATGTGAAGAAATGGCAAACATCAAAAGAATAGCAAGATTGAGATGGATGAAAACAAAAAGAGAAATGGACAGAATTACATACAAAGAAAAAATGAAGGAGGCGACCAAGATATACAAAAGAAAGAAAAAAAAATGGCTAAACGACATCATGAACGAAATGGACTATAACTGTAAAAATAATAACGCTAAGAAGTTCTATCTTGGAATCAAACAACAAACAAGGAAACGAAAAGTAAACACAAGAACAATGAAAGACGAGAATGGAAGAAGAGGTGACAATGAAAAGGAAATAAAAGGAATATGGAAGAGACACTTTCAGAAACTGTTGAACCAAGTAGATGATGAAAAAGCTGAGGTAGAAAAGGAAGAACAAAAAAAAGAAACAACAGTAACGGAACCAACATACAGAGAGATGAAAACAATATTGAATGAGTTAAAAACTGGGAAGGCACCGGGACGAGACGAAATAAGCGGTGAAATGATGAGGAATGCAGGAGAAGGAACTCATCAAAGATTGTACGAGATGATACTTGAGATCTGGAGAAAAGAGAAAATGCCGAGAGAATGGAGAACAGGAAGGATAGTGCCGATACACAAAAAAGGAGATAAAGAGGAATGCGAAAACTATAGAGGAATAACTCTACTGCAAGTGGCATATAAAATCCTGTCGAGGATCATATATAACAGAGTAAAAATTGAAATTAAGAACAAAGTAGGTGAATACCAACACGGTTTCAGGGAGGAACGATCAACGATAGACGCGTTGCATATAATGAAGCAAATAAACGAAAAAGCGTACGAACATAATATAGAGCTGCATTTGTTGTTTATCGACTTTCGACAGGCATTTGATTCGATCATACGCGAGAAACTGTATGAAGTGTTGGAGGAATTGAAAATACCACAGAAACTGAAACTACTAATAAAGATGACAATGAAAGGATCGAAAGCAACTGTGAAGATTGGTACAGAAGAAACAGATGAATTTGCAATCAGTGGAGGAGTGAGACAAGGTGATGCGCTGTCGGCTGCTATGTTTAACCTGGTGATGGAGAGCATCATAAGAAGATTAGGAAACAGAGCAACAATTGTGACGAAAGAATGGCAAATATTAGCATACGCTGATGATATTGTTATTATAGCCAGGTCAAAACAAGAATTGATCAGAGTGTTCAGCGAAATGGAAGAAATAGCGAAAGAGATGGGACTAAGAATAAATGAGAGCAAGACCAAGTATATGAACCTTAGCAGAAGCGAAGACACAAGCCAAAACGAATTTAAAATTGGAAACTATACATTTGAAAATGTAAAACATTTCAAGTACCTGGGACTCCAGCTAAATAAGACCAACAATAGAACATCGGAAATACATGAGAAGATACAAGCGGGGTGGAGGGCTTATCATGTAAACAAGAAAATATTAAAGAGCAAAAACATATCGATAAGAACTAAGATAAGAATATACAAGACATATGTGAGAACGGTAGTAACGTACGCAGCGGAAACGATAAACTTGACAAAGAGAGAAGAGGAAAGACTGAGAGCGTTCGAGAGAAGAATGATGAGAGTGATTATGGGTATGAAGAAAACCGGAGAAGGTGAATACAGACAAAGAACAAACAACGAAGTGATGAAGACATTGGGCGAAGGTGACATTGTGAGGTACATGAAGGCTCAAAGAATTAGCTGGCTGGGGCACATCACAAGAAGAGAACCACAAAGCGAATTAAGACAGATAACAGAATGGAGACCGAATGAGAAAAGACCTAGAGGAAGAACAAGAAATAGGTGGATGGACGAAGTGATGGATGACCTTAAAGCCATGGGAGTAACGAGATGGAAAGAAAGATGCGAGGATAGATTGGAATGGAAAAGAATAGTGAATGAGGCAAAAACACACGCTAGACTATGAAAAAAGAAGAAGTTAGCAACAGGAGTGATTCACCTGAATTGAATTATAAAGACTTCTGAAAAGGAGTAGGAATATTCCTAAAGGAATGTAAACCTTATTTGAAGCCTGAGGATAAATCGTTCAGCGAAGTTTGATTTACGAAACCGTAAAACCTCGTAATTAGTTAATAACGGAAACCTTAATTGTGGGATTTGTACCGTGGCGCTGAAAACTCAAACTGTCTCCAATCTGCAAGCAACATTGAATGTTCGATTTGGAAAACGGTGTGTGGCCGTATGTTGCATCTTTCTGATTTTCTATTTACCATCTACGACTACTGGAAGGAGTCAGTTTTGTTATACGATCAAGTGTTTAGCAGTGAAATTCTTGTTTGTGCGACGCAACGAATTCTGCAAGCAGCTTCGCAATCGAGCCGAGTTTTTTATCAGCAGTAGCCAGGGAATTCATCGAGTCAAAAGCTCTTGTGCTTTGTGGTTGCAGTACACTACTGGTAAACAAGCTTCTGTCGAATTACCACTTTGTAAACGAACCAGGCCTTGGTAAGTGTTTTTTTGATTTACCTAGTTTTTTACTGCAATTGCGGAAACGTGTAGTTTTACATCGCCTGGCGACGTGGATGTTTCCCTATTTGTGGCGAACGATTTATTTTATATCAAAATTGGAAATTGTAGTATCAAATTTAATCTTCATTATACGGTTAATTGTTGATAGAGTTTTATTGTATGCAAAGGAAGCAAATTCTTATTTTCAGAACCGACGATCCTGCCTCCGCATTAAAGAGTTGGTTTTCCATCTTGGGTCCACCACAATTATTAAATACTGGGGGAGATCTATCCCAGGTGTGGTGAGCAAGGTATTTTTTCAAAATACCGAAATTGCTACAATTTGTTTATTGATATTTTAAGATTACAAAAAAAATTTATTGAAAAATGAGAACTCAAAATTCACAAAGTTAGGAGCTGGCAAAGTGGGAGGTCCAAAAAAAAGGGAGTGTGCTAGCGTGCACGATATCTCTAATTGTAATGAACCGATTTATTTAAAATTTGGTGTGAATGTTCTCTATAGATGCCGCTACAGCATGAACCTCGGAAAAGTAAAACAAAAATGTTTTCACAAAATGGCGGCAGTTTGAAAAAAATAGTTGTTTTTGGCATGCTTAAATTAACAATTCCGAATTTTGTAAAAATAGTAATAAAATTAAAAATTTTGAACTGAGCGTGGTTCATGCGATAGAGGAATGTATAAAGAACTTTCACAACAAATTTGAAATAAATCGGTTCATTAGAACTTGAGATATCGTGCACGCCAGTTTTTTTTGGACCTCCCACTTTGCCAGCCCATAAGTTTGTAAATTTTGAGGTTTTTTTTTCAGCTAATTTTTTATGTAATCTTAAAATATCAATAAACAAATGGTAAAAAAATGGATAGTAAAAATATTTTTGTTTCGTTTGTACAGAGCTTCAAGAACCGCCCGAAAATTCATACCTGTAGACTACTAGAATACCCCCTTAAAATATTCGTATTGACCTATTCGACCTAAATACTAAGTTTAGGTAATTGTGAGGAACAAAAGTTATAAACAAAAAACGAAAAAAGTTTTAAAATCGTTCGTACTAGAAATTTACTATAGGTATACCAAGATGATTTTACACTACCTATTATTTATCTTGAAATGTCTATTTTCCAACGATATATAAAAATATGTATTAATTTATGTTCTGATTAACTCTAATTTAATACTATACGATTTATTGCAAGACAAAACTCCCCATTGACTGGACCAGAAAGAGTTACTGATAAAAGGAATTGTGAAAAGTGATATCCAAGAGTTTCAGGGATAGCCAAAGAATTCCTTGAATTTCGAAGGAATGTCAAGAATTTCTTAGTTGTCGAAGTATTTATCCCTTTTTGTTATTATTATATTTTAGGCACTTGTCCTTCGTTAAATTCAATTACTTCCACAAATATCAAATGTGTATGGATTAATCATATAGGGGATCATATACCATTATCAAACTGTGCTTATCCAGTAGAAGGAACTACGGCAACTTTGTCATGCAATCCATGGTATGAAGAACTTAATATAAAAAAAAATCCAATTCGAGTATGTAAGGAAGGCAAGTGGGATCCCCATATCAATGAGTGTTATCCCAGTAAGCATATTTAATTTATTTACTGTATATTTTGCAATTAACTTAATAATTAACCATATGTTATTTCTGTCCGTTTTAGTTTGTGGAGTGCAGCATCCTAGAGGAATTCCAAGTATAATTAATGGTACAGATGTAGAACCAGGAGACTTTCCTTGGCAAATAGGAATTTATAATTCCCAAAAAGAATTTCAATGTGGAGGTTCAATTCTTGATTATAACGTTATCTTATCAGGTATGTCTTCTCTTCACAAAAAACTCAATTATTAAGCATTGTTTTAATATTTAGCTGCACATTGCTTCACTAGTCATGATGGAACTAAAAAGCCAACTGAGAATTACTTAATTGCAGCAGGGAAGTATTATCGCAAATATGATGACGAAAGAGATCAGTTTGCACAATATTCAAACGTAAGAACTTGGTATTTTGCATAGTAAATTCTTATGCCTTAAATCTGCGTTTTTATCTGTTATACTTTTTACAATATTGCAATTATTGCACTGGAGACTTGAAGGTTATTCCTCTTTATTTTATGTTCTCTTCTTTCTTAATTTTTCAACTTACATTCAACTTAAAAAAATGTATGTTATTTTAAACAAAAAAACTATAGAAACTATATTGTGTTGTAGATACAAAAAATACACATTCCACCCAGATATACAGGAATAACCAATCTACAAGGTTTCGATATCGCTATCGTAATTTTGACAAATCCTTTCAAGATATCTCCAGGTGTTCAACCTATTTGCATTGAACTCGACGAAAAATCTAAGTTCTTCAATTTTTCATTACAGAAATCCGGTATTGTACGTCTTCATTATTTTTTAATATTTCGGTACCTACTTAATCATTTTTATCAATTTTCTAGGTTACAGGCTGGGGATATACAGAAAGTGGAAGAAAACCATCTGATGTATTACAAGAGATAGTAATTCCATATATTCCATACGAAGAATGTTTTCGAAGGGTACCATTAAAATTTAGAAAGTATATAACCCACGACAAGATATGTGGGGGATACATTAACAGCAGTTAGTTTAAATGCTAACATTGAGAAATAATCACAAGATGACCTTTCAATTTATTTTAGGCAAAGGTGTGTGTGGAGGCGATAGCGGTGGTAGTTATGTTTTCAAAAAAATTGATAGTGATCACCATTACGTTAAAGGAATAGTTAGTGCATCTCCGTCCACCCTAGAAGGAGTTTGCGACCCCAATCAGTTTGCCGTCTATACTTTCGTCGACGAGCACATTGATTTTATACGGCGACATTTAACATACAATCGAATGTAAAACATTCCCCATTTTTTTACAGTGGCGTAGCGTGGATTTCTTGTACCCGGAGCAAACCCTAAACTTGCCGACCCCTTATTTTCGCAATTAAACAAAAAATGTATTTTTTTATATTATCAATTTATTTAGATACTAGCTGGAAAGCCCGTCCGTGAACGGACAGCTAGACGGTAAATCTCTTTTAAGCGATATAATATTTAAACATTTAATTATATACCTAACTAGCTGACCCGGTGAACTTCGTATCACCTAAAATTGATTTGATTCTAACTCTTCATAAGGGGGCGTCCATTAATTAAGTGAGGTTATTTTGAAACCTTTTTGACCCCCCACCCTAGTGAGATGTCGTGAGATTTGCCTTTAACCCACCTCCCCTCTAATCGCATGTAAGATTGTTTGTTTTACTTAGTTTAACTAAGTTTTCTCAAAATTTTACAGTTTCTTGCCGAAAAAAAATTATGTGATATTTTTCGAGACCCCCGGTCTCCCCCATGTGTGATTGGGTGAGATTCAGATTGACCCCCCCCCTCTCCTAAAATGTCGTAAATTAATGGATGTTCCCGAAACGATTATGAATCCCAATCAACCTTCTAACTCCAATTGCCGATCTCAATACATTGAGATTTGTAGCCGGAGGTTAAATTTCCCCCATTTTTAGTTAAAAATTCAAATTTCCCGGTTAGTCCTAATCTTAGTTAGTTGAATATATTTTTCGGTTGGTAAAATTGTAAACGGGGGGTCTGGGGGGTGTGGAACACCCTCCAGTACATATCGCAGGATTTCTACTCTTTTAGAATACTTGGAGAAGAGAGGGAATTTATAATTTTTCAAATTTCGTCAGGAAAAATCGAGAAATTTGAATTTTTAAGCAGAAGTGAGGGAAATCAAGAGTGTTTTTTTTTCACAAAAAAATGACACGCTGTAGCAGGAGCAGCAGCAGCGTGCTGGGATTTTATATATCAGGACTAAAATAACAAAATTATAATTTTATTCTTCGGCCATTCCTTGCCGCCCTCCACAGATGTGCTGCCCGGGGCATGTGTCGCCCGGGCATTTGCCCCCCCCCCTGACCCCCCACGCTACGCTACTGATTTTTTTTGAATTTTAAAAATTGTTTACCGTATACCTGCACATAATATTTTCACATTATTTAGACACGAAAGCCTAGAATGCAAACAAGATGATTGTTATGAAGAACTTCGAAGAGGAAAGGATTGCAGTAATAGTAATGACCCCGTCTGTGAAATTGAAAAGTGAGTAACTATAACAAGTTAACAAGGTGTCATTTGAGTAGCTGTACAGATACAACTTCAATTTTTGTATTTAATCTATGTCGTTATTTTTTCGTGTCCCTTAATATATTTTATTCGAGTCAATTTTAGGATACATTGTATTCTGCCAGATGTTCCGATAAATGGTACATATAGTCTTAATCAAAATGAGACATACGCACCAGGAGGTTATGCAAAAGTAAATAGTGTACTACTTCTGAAGTGCTCTACCGGATTTTTATCCACGGTGTACACTCCATCAGAATTTTATTGTTCCGATCAAGGACAATGGACTCCTCCACTAATAACATGTGAAGGTAATGATAATATTTTATCCCATCTAGGATTGTAATGTTCAATATTATATATACTATTATATGATTTTTGGTTAAATTCTGAAACTTGTTATAGTATATAATATACCTATCTATATTATCTACAGTTAACTTTTAAATTTTAGATAAACCTGGATATTGCAGCTATGGTCCTTATCATATAAAAAATAGGACAAGTATACCAACACCTTTAGGCACTTGTGGTGCAGTTGTATGTGTAGATGCTGAAACTAATTGGATTTCATCTCTAATGTAAGATAAAAACTAATTTTTCTTCAAACTAAAAATTGAAAATATTTACTATTTTCAGTTGTGGACCAAGAGGTGAATGTATTTTTAATTCTTTCGATTATACGAAATTATATCCTGATTGTTGTCCTAAGACTACATGTTAATACTAATGCTAATCGTTTTGTTGTTTTTTATTTTGGATCGACCTTTTACCAACCTAAACATGAATCGAGTTCAACTCCAGTGGAATCACATAGCAATGGAATGCGACTTAACAGAAGTTCTACGTGATTGAACCACAACCAATCAAAGTTGTATCTCAAAAAATTCTAAATTAGTATCGTTCGATGTTCGCAACATATTATTCGGTCTCAACCTCGGCAAAAAGCCCCTTCCTTTACAAAAAATTGTTGCCAACTCAAAATATTTCCGCGCGTTTTTAGAAAAATTCAAAAATTATTTACAAAATTAAATAGACTAACAAAAATAAACAAAATCTTCACAATTTAACAAACAAAATTAAAATTGATGTTTGAAACTCTACAGCTTTACTCCTCCGATTTTTTGGTCACCGTCGAAAGAAAGGTGGTAAACAAAAATCTTCTCCATGTTGTGTCAAACTGCTATCATTTTCTTCCGTCTAATGGACTTCCATAGCACAATCCTCGGTGAACACGGATGCTTCCTTCCATAATGGACACTACAAAAAAAATGTTTAATTTCCACTTCCTCCTTCAGATCTTTGTTTGAATTGGAGCTGTCCGTTCATCCTTGACTTTAGAAATCTTCATCTTCGTCTCCTCCGACTCCTCCAATCCTCCAAAAAAAAAGCTGGCAAAGGCGAAGAATAAAAGAATTTTCTTGTTGCGTTGTAGACAAGAAGGTATTTTTCCAGCGTTCATACAGAAGAACGTAGCATGCGTGTCCAGGAAGCTTATTCCCAAAGACGTGGTACTGCATTTGGCCGATAAGTTGTTGTTTCATTTTAAGAGAGGTATTTTGTCTCTCCATATTAGTATAGCCGTGTTGGAGATAAAAAATTTGGAAACATTAATAAAAGAAAAAAGAAAAATGCTTCTTTCGGTCGTGCCCTCACATGTAGTTGAGAGATTCTTCAGAAGTTGCACTCAGTCTCTTGAACCCTTGTTCAACAACATTAAATTAGTTAACATTAAAAAAATCATTATTTGTGAATGAAAGGAAAGATGAAGCCTTGGGGAATGTATGACTAATTGCTCTGGTATCCAACTACCAGAATATTTACCATTTTCAGCTGTCAACCAACAAGAGAGTGTCCTTTTGAGTTTCACGATTACTCAAAAATATTTCCTGCTTGTTGTCCTAACCAGTCATGTTAATACTAGTATTATTCCACTTGTAAATAAATTAAACTTATTCGTTTTATTTATTTTTTGTTGAGTCACAACACACTGAAATAGTTATACCTGGATCGAACAGTTCTTATTTCAATGAAAAAAAAATGAATTCCTCCTCTAAGTACATGTGAAAGCAATATGATTATTATTTAAAAAGTATACTCTAAAATAATTAGTCTACCTTTGTATTCGATGTTTAGAGTTGTTCAGGCTCTTTCAACTGTTTTCCCAAGTGCTGGAAACAAAATTTTCTACTTTTTATGATTTACAGGAGGAAACCTAATGGTGGGAAGCTGTTTGATTGGCATATGTTTTCTTTGTACTTGTTCAATTTCTTCGCTGTTTTTGTTATTTTCTACTGAGAACAGCCCTCAGACGCGCATGAATGGATTAACGACGTGCGATTCTTGCTCTACGAAGACGCGCATGAATGGATAACGATATTCCTGAAAAACGGTCGTAACTCGAAAACGGTGCGAGATATCGCAAAACGGACGAAAAAATACGCACAAAAAATTTTAAATCGAAATTCGAAAAAAAACGACCCGCATGAATGGATTAACGAGATTCCCTTAAAATTTAACGCCCACCTCCGTCCGTCCCGATCGTTTTCGCGGCGTTCCGACACCCCACCCGTCGACACCTGTACCCGGGCAAATATCAGGAAATAAAGTTAAAAATGCGATATTTCGAAAAATAATAAAATTTTCCCGAACGAAATTTCGTCCTCGCGTTCCCATCGCCTTCCGCGGCCGCCACACAAAATTTCGGGCCGTTCTCGGTCAAACAGCCCCGGGTTGTTTTCGGGAAAAATCAAAGATTTTCTGAAAAGCGAAAACCACAAAACCACTAATAGAGCCATTAAATCCAGGATCAACTTAATTTTGCTACTCGGAATATTACAAAGATTAGCGGTTTTCTTTAAACTTTTTTTTATCTAAAAGTAAAGAATATATTTGTGTGCTCAATAATAATAGCTCCATCACAACCAGGAATCTCGTTAATCTTTTCATTCGCGTTTGTTCTAATGATTTTCTGAACATATCTAAACCTAAAGAAATTAGATGAATTTCCTATAAAGGTCCGCTTTTACAATAGTCGGTTAAGTATTATTTATCCAGGTTGTAATGTTATACGGATGTTGATTGGTTAATTGTTTACACTGAACCAAAAATCATCATAAATATAATGAAAAATTTTATAGTATTAATGAACTTTTTTATTAATTCTCAACCAATGATAAAGTTCATTGTAGCTATGAACTCACGTTCATTAATGTAATGATACACAATAAAAACTAAAGCGATAATAAATTTAATGAAAATTATCATAGTATTAATGAACTTTTTCATTAATTCTCAACCAATGATAAAGTTCATTGTAGCTAAGAACTCACGTTCATTAATGTAATGATACAAAATACAAAATAAAACAATAATACATTGAATAAAAATTATCATAGTATTAATGAACAACTTCATTAATTCTCTACCAATGCTGTTATCATTATGTTATGTCACTATATCTAAGAATTGAGTTCATTGCGATTATGAAAATAGTTAATGATATCTATGAAAACAGTTCATCGTATCTAGGAAAATATTTCATCGTATCTATGAAAATAGTTTATGATATCTATGAAAATAGTTCATATATAGTTCAATATTTCATGTATATTCGTAATATTTACTACGTTCTTCGTTTTTATTAATATATTAATTATTATATATTTTTTTTATTTTATTTTATTTATTTATAGTATTAATTATTAATACTAGTACCTATCAGTTTCAAGGCGAACAAAAAAAATTTATTCAAATCGGTCGGAAAAATCTAAGACCACATGTTTATAACACATGCGACTTACCGATTACCAATGTCCAATAAACTGTTGGACAAAGTCTTTGAACTTGAACTTGATTTTGTTCATGGATTTATCTATGCAGTTGCACCTAACATAATTGGTGACATATTTAAGTGTAGCCCTCTACCCAACACAGTACTTACAATTAATTATTTTTGATGCGAATTCGATCTCCTATCAATTTTTTTTTATATTTGTTTAAAATTCAGTGGTTCTGGAGATTAACTCTTACAAATAAACACGTCTCTTTTATATATATATAGAGATAAATCAGCGAAACAGTTAATGAACACTTCTAATTTTTTATGAACGGTATTCGTACATTATACGAAGTATACCATAAACATCATGAATAAATTTTACTCGACAATCAATGAATTGCACTTTTAGTATTTATAAATTGCTTCATTGTATGCAATAAACGGTTTTCATAGATATTATGAAGTGAATCATAGATACTATGAAGTAAATCATAGATACCATGGATAAATCGTGATAAGCAGTCAATGAACTGCATTTCATAGTATTTATGAACTTTTTCATTGTATGCAATGAAGGATGTTCATAGATATTATGAAGTGAATCATAGATACCATGAAGTAATCTTGCTAAGCAATCAATGAACTGCAGTTCATAATATATATGAACAGCATTTTTATTATAATGAAAATGTTATAATTTTTATTGCAAAAATTCAATGAACTTGCTCAATGAACTTAGTTTCATTGATATTATGATCAACATTTTTTTGAGTGTATTGCCATTATCGCTTATTGGTTCGTTGCTATAGGTTAGTTATACTTATACTTAACTGACTATTGTAAAAGCGGGCCTTAGAGTTTTAATATTAAAATTAAGAGTTAATTAAATTTGGATTGAAAACAATTGTTTTCTTTAAGAGATGACCGCATGACATTTTTTTTACTTTTCGCCCATGGCGATGGAAGGGATTCATATTATGTTATTTGTATAAGTATTGTGACTTAGTGCGTTGCAAATATTTTCTCTAGAAATTTTGTACAAAATCATACGGTTAAGAAAAATAACTAATTAAAAATCAAATTACCGAAACGGCAAAAAAAATGCATTCAGTAATATTTTCAAAACTTTGCATTGCTGTTTTTACTGTTGTTTTGTTGTTTATCTTTACTAATTCTTTTGATATCGATAACCACCAAGGTAAGTCGTTTTTTATTGTAAACAGAAATAGGTGTTGAAAATAAAAACAATAATATGGTGAATTTGGTCTAGATACATTGTAAAAATACATTTTCTCATAACCAGTGGCGTAACTATCAGTGCACGGTGGTACTATAGTTCAACAGCAAAAATTACGCAATATACAAGAATTATATTTATGAAAATGATTGTGATACTAGATAGATTTTCCAAAATAAATTATAAAATTCTGATTAAACTACATTCACCAAATCTGTTTTTTGCCGTTGCAATAAGAGCACATTAATCGGCGCCAAAAGACGTGTAGCTACGCCATTGTCCATAACTTACCTAATCAATAACAATATTTTATTAAGAAAATTTTTTGTGACATCATCTTGAAGGTCGACTAGTTGTTCAATTTTAGAAAAGATGCAAGGTTTACATTTTATAGTACATTTACATTTTACATTTTATAGTGCATTTTGTAGATACGAGTATATTCTTCAGGCGTTAATTTTGCAAACTTTTTTGTTTAATTTAAAAAAATTATAAAATAAATAAATAAAAATATAAATTAATAATCAAAAACACAAATTGGGGGGTGGGGAGATATCCCCTTTACCACCACTTTACGCACCTAACTTGAAATTTTTCATGAAGATTGTTCACCTTGGATCAATAATACAAATAAAACAAATTTTTTTATTTTATTTAGCAATGTGTACATAGATGTTCATAAAATAATGTTTTTTTTTTAATTTAGATATACCTGATATTATAAATTTCATTAATGGTAGTTACAAACAAGAAAACTTGAAGAGATCTGCACGGCAAAATACGTAAGTAATTCAAATATTTTGTAATTATACTTCATGCTATGAATACTATTATGTTTATATCAATGTTTCAAATAAGGAAAAATTTAAACAGAACATAAAGTGTTTACGTCAATAGGTAAAACAAATGCAATGGGGGAGAGTTAAACCCCACTTACGCACGGGCCTGTAGTACATTATATTATTGTTGTGTATATTTTTGTATAGGAGTGGGGGGAGAGAGCTTTTACTTTACTGAAGAAAGTAGAAGATATTATGGAAAGAGTAGGTACTTTAAAGAACTTTTAGAAGGAGAAAACTAGCACAAACGGAAAGAAAAAAGTCAAGCAAGAAAGAAAACATGAATATAGAAACAACCGATGAATCTTGGTTTTTAATCACTTGATTTATTCTATGTCCTTCTATTGGTATCTATATTATTGTTTTCTGTTCTTATTTGTCTTCTTATTTGCAATGTCATCATTCTTTTTGTTTACCTACTTTTTATCTTTTTGTTTAATTTTTGTCAACTTTCGCTTTAAACATTCTTCCTTTTCTCTTGCATATTTTACCAAATTACATATTACAAAAAAAAATTTTGTGACTTTCGAATTTTAGACCGACATGCCGTATTCCTAAATTTCCATCTCATACTCTATATAATGTTATTGGCGAACTTCAAACTCAAGTTGGTAATAATGCTGAAAATTTTAACATAATGCAAATAACTTGTGAGGAAAAATTTTCAATAAAACCAATTGCCCAAAACCATTCTATCTGTATAAATGGCGAATGGACCCCTCCGTTAACAAGTTGCTTGCGTAAGTAAATAAAATTTATTTAAAAAAAATTCAAATATTGAAAATAAGTAAGCGGTGACGCAGTAGCGATTACTATATTTCAGCTTTTCTTTCCGTCCTTTCAATCTTTCAATGTATAGATCAACGACTGCTTATTGAGATGATTAGAGAACTCCAATATTTGTTGAATTAGTGCAATTCTAGAAAATTCTATGGATTCTATGGAATTCTAAGAATTTGTTAGTTGTTGAAGAATTTATCCCTTCTTATTATCTTATATTTATCTTATCTTATCTTATATTATTTTATCTTATATTTTAGGTACTTGTCCTTCGTTACATTCAATTGCCTCCACAAATATCAAATGCAAATGGACTGATAATATGGGGAATCGCATACCATTATCAAACTGCATTTATCCAGTAGAAGGAACTATTGCATATTTGTCATGCAATTCAGGGTATGAAGAACCTAATATAAAAAAAAATCCAATTCGAGTATGTAAGCAAGGCAAGTGGGATCCCCATATCACTGAATGTTATCCAAGTGAGTATATATAATTTGAAAAATATCCAATTTAATCAACATGTTTTAATAATAATAATCATATTTTTGGTACATTTTCTACAAAATATAAACGAAAAGTATTAATTGCAACGCCTTTTGGAGCACTCAAAATAATCGATTATTGACCACGTGGCTCGTTTAGGAGGCATCGGTCTCGAAGTACTAAAAATAGCGCTCAATCATTTAGTAATAAATAATATGAGTACTAATTATTTACATTAATATATCTTAAAAGTACTTTAAAATACATTATAAAACAAAGAAACTTTGATACGAGAAATAAGACTATGGTTAAATTTAGTAGGCCTTAATAACCGCCGACCACTTTATGTAAGAAAAACAAAATAAACAATATTTGGACCACGATACAATATTCAAATTGTTAAGATCATCGAAGCATGTATTAATAAAGATAAAAATTTTAATTTTATATAGCTAACGATAATATTTACGATTTATTTGAACCGATTTTTATTATTTGAGGCTTCACGGTCTCACCTTACGATGAATGATGTAACACTGGAGGATAGAAACGGGATATTCAGCTCCTGCAAAATTTTAGCAATTTTTACATGCAATAGGTGTCTGTTAGTGTGGTATTGAGCGAGGGCGGTTATTTTAAGTACGATTTTTGTTATAAAGCCTACAGGCCTTATTACGTGCAGGTACTTTACGTAATAAAAATTACATTTTATTTCTGTCCGTTTCAGTTTGTGGTGTAAAGCATCCTAAAAGAATTCCAAATGCAATAATTAATAGTACAAATGTGGAGCCAGAAGAATATCCTTGGCAAATAGGAATTTATAATTCTCAAAAAGAATTTCAATGTGGAGGGTCAATTCTTGATTATAACGTTATCTTATCTGGTAGGTATGTCTTCTATTTAGAAAAATTCAATTATTAAGCATTGTTTTAATATTTAGCTGCACATTGCTTCACTGGTTTTGATGGAACTAAAAAACCAACTGAGAATTACTTAGTTGCAGCCGGGAAGTATTATCGCAAATATGATGACGAAAGAGATAAGTTGGCCCAATATTCAAAGGTAAGAAGTTGGCGTTTTAGCACACCGGGGTGGTGTATTGATAAACGAACTGCATAGTAAATTGTTGTGCGTTAAAATTTTAAATTTTAATTTGAATTTCAGTACATACAGTAGCTATAGTATGAAACGATCGAGTTATTTGAATGGAATTTCCACATCCTTTAATTTGTAATAATTTTAAAATTTGTGTTATAATTTTGGTAATTCTGGATTAATTACTATTATTACCTAATTGCCTTTCATTTCTAAATTTCTTCTTTATTTTTACTCACATTCATTCTATTTTACATTTTTTGTCTACCGATCATCTTATGATTTCCTATTATTTCTTCATTCTTAATTTTGCAACTTAAAAATATAATAGTTTTTATTTTATACAAAAACTATAGAACTTCTTAACACCTCCTCTCAGCTGGTAAATCATGACAATATATTGCCGTGAAAGAAAGAGTCGTTTTTTTCTTTAGTCTATAGAATACGGTCATTTAATTTGTTCATGTCCTGCAAATTGGTTTTAATTATTTAAGAACAAATCAAATAGTACATTGTGTAACGAGTTAGGAATTGGCATATTCTGCACCAGGGGAAAGTTTGTAACGTTCCCCGAGTTTTTAATTTTAATTATTTTATTTATTTTTTATATTATTTATATTTCCAACAAATTAACAGGTAAGCGTTGGTAAAAATTGAAAATAAACGTTAGAATGTAATAAATATTTGTAATTATACCGATTTTTTATTTTATTATTACTATAAAAGTTTAAATTTTTTTACTTGTTTGCTCATGTCAATGTCAAATAAATTGATACTGTTTTGTATTGTTGTGCTATGTTTTGTTTTGTTGACAAACACATACAAAATATATGAATACACAGAAAAAAACAATCTTTGCAATAATTTTGAAGTAAATATTACATCAATTATAGTAAATTTTATGTCAAATTTAGTAAAATTTACTTCAAAATTGGTGTGATGCTGATTTGAATTTCAATTATAGTAAATATTACTTTAAAACATTAAACATTTTTCTCTGTGAACCTTTCGATGTTAACAATGTAAATTGCACATTCTGAAACCGTTTTTTGACATATAAAAATCGCTTTTACAGCAAATTCTTTTAGACATTTTTTGTAAAAAATTTCATTGTCTTCAATTTTGTATCTATATAATTTTCAATTTTGTCGCCCCGTTTTTGGCATAGAGTGCACTGGAGGGCATTCCATGCCCCCCAGACCCCCCGGATTGACACCTACGTTTTGCGAATTTAAGGGGCAATTGAGTACATAGTATAATTTATTGTACATACATAGTACATAGTTCTATTTCGTTGCACCGGTTTTGAGATACAGGTAATAATATTTTTTGTATTTTACAGAGTCTTTTTTAAGTTTCTGCCAGTCAAAAATGGGGCCACAAAATTAAAAAATGTATAGATACAAAATTAAAGATAAAAAAAAGTTTTGCTGTAAAAGCGATTTTTATATGTCAAAATACGGTTTCAAAATATGCAATTTACACTGTTAACATAGGTTCGAATATTTTCGTTAGCCACTGTACATCCTCGCCCATGTTCGACTGGCGATCACATATTATATTATCGAGTCGAAATTGATTTTTTCTTGTTAATTCGGAAACTGCTCATTACATCAAGTTGTGCTCATTGAGACTTTTGTTCACACTGAAAAAAATGGTTCATTATATTGATGAAAAGTTCATCATTTTTCAGCTGATGAACAGAATTCGTCATATTGATGAACAAATTTCATCAATATAATGATTTTTTCATCAATACTATGAATATTTTATCAATATGATGAATTTTGTTCATCGGCTGAAAAATGATGAATTTTTGATGTATCTTTTTTATCAGTGCAGAATGATGAGAATTACAACATATCCAAAAATCAGGCAAATCTACAGTAACACATTTTTCTATATCTTCGGAAGCGAGATATTTTTGTGCAATTTTGATATATAAAGTTTACACAAAGTTTATAAATAAATTGAAAATTAATTAATTCGTATCAGTGCCTAAGGGGCCATCCATAAATTACGTCACACGTTAGGGGGTAGGGAGTCATCTCAAAAATGTGACAGAGGGTCCGGGGGGGGGGTTCAAATGTTGTGATGTCACAGAGTCAAATTTTTAAAAATATATTTTTTTGGTTCATCGATCGGTTGTAGCAATATAATGTGACGGGCGCAACTTGCCCTAAGTCTCAAAATTGATAGCGGGGAATGGCTATCCGCTCAGACACACAGGATTGCCGCTGGCTCGAGTCGGCGAGGTCGTGGGTCGCTGAAAAACAAGGAAATCCTGGGTCCAAGTAAACGATGTTCCTAAAAGAATCTTCAAGAATTGTCAAAATCGAGAGGGCGCCATTCGAGCAAATGTCACTAAATCTTACCTTGAGTTGAGTTCGGCTCGAGATGGAATCTTCAACTAAATATGATTTTGGGCAGGTAGATTCAATAGAAAGATATGTCAATGAAAAATTAATACAATTTAAATAGGAGGTTATTTAATGACAAAAACAAATTATAAAAATATAGTTGGTGAATAATTTGCAAAAGTGCCACAAACGAAATCTTAAAAGTTGATAATAATTTTGGTTTCCGGACAAGTTATAATGCTTAAAATTAAATGAATGATGAGATGAAGTTTAACATTAATTTTCAATACCTGTAAATAATATAATTTTTCACATA
This sequence comes from Cantharis flavilabris, assembly GCA_949152465.1. Taxonomy (NCBI): domain Eukaryota; kingdom Metazoa; phylum Arthropoda; class Insecta; order Coleoptera; family Cantharidae; genus Cantharis; species Cantharis flavilabris. The sequence continues at coordinate 10,144,207 of OX424438.1, forward strand.
ATATGTTGTCGTAACATTAAAAATTTAATACAATAAAATGTTGCCTTAGAGATAGACAATCCAATTGATACGAATAGAGTTTTTGAAATAATATCTTGAAGATAATCAAATAATTAAAATAGCAAGCATACAAAATAATACTTTGTATCCCCGACTCGTAGAGGTGTCGTAAAGAGTCTGAACACAAAATAATTGCAACGATGACCTCCAACGAATCAAGTCAAAGTTTTGCAGTGTTAGTCAAAAGTAATTAAGATTAACTAAAAATAAGTTTGCATGGAGCACTTCAATTTATTTCGGTAGTGAAATCAAAATTATTGTCAAGTGAATGAGAATTAAAATTCCACTACAACTTAACGGAGCAATGTATCGGTGGCACTAAAGTAAATAACATGAAAGTTAAAAGTTGATTTCTTAAAATTTTGAAAGTTACTTAAGTCGGTTAAAAAAAATGCAAAAACCGGTAATCACAATTGCTGGGAATGGTTCAAACCAGCAAGATCACTGAATGACGTCACAACGGAAATTTTTGAGAAATTCAATACAAGGTGGACCGTTAATTGTTGGTAAAATCAAATTTCGACGAATGTTAATTAAAAGAATCGTATTCACTTACATTTGTGAAGAGTAAGAGCGGATTAACGTTGAAAACTAAACAAGATGGGCGCTGAACAACGTGGTTGAATGATGAAATCTGCAATCATCGCCTCACTGGGTTGCAAATGGTGGTAACCAACAAGGTTTCTGGATGTTATTTTGAGTAGTCGACAAAGGTTGATATTGATTTTTCTGCGATCAACTGTTCAAAGGGTTTTCCTTCAAATTTTCAAGTGAAACGCAATCGACCTGGGATTGCACAATGTTGGATAATATCTTGGAATTTGTGAATTAAATTTGCAACAAGTGCAGAATGGTTCTTGATCTGCCTAGACCATAAAGAACCCCAAAACTTAAACGGCAACACTAAAATTTTCCAAGTTTTTCAACAAAAAGGAAACCATTTCCCATTCACAACCTTCGGAGTCCGCTGATCTTAAGGACTGCTCGCTGCGGTAGCGCAGTTAATCGTCCAAAGCGGGAAGGGGGTTTTGCAGGTAACTGCGTTTAATAATGAATCAGTAATTACTTAAAAATGGGCTTAATTATACTATTAACCGATAGAGGCCATAAGAATGTTCTTTTACCAAATTAAAAGTGACAAAATTGAATTTAAATTAAATAAAACGGAATTAACTAAACTAAAAATTTCAAACGAAGGTTACAATAAATAGCGGTTGCGTGCGTTTTTTCATGCGGCCAAAAAAACAAATAAATATTAATAAAAATAAATTGTTATTTTAGACCTGTAAAATTGAACTAAGTTAAGTTAGTTGTTAAAAAAAATTTTCTACAAATTATTAAATTTTATAAGTTAGAAGTGTGACGTCACTGGGAGGGGGACAATGAAAATGTTACTAAATGTGACATAGGAGAATGGAGGTGTCTAAAAACCTTAAAAATCGTGTGACGTAATTTATGAACTACCCCTCATTGGAGATTTTGGAAGCAGTTTTGGATGTCGTGGTGCATGATTTGCCTACAAAGGAATTAGTTAATTGGTGTTAAGAGCGAAGTAACGCCATTCCGCCATTTTAAAGTTGAAGATAATTCGATATCGAAAATCCGTTTTTTTTACAATCAGAGACAACGATAGCGGTCATCACAACTGTTCATGCACTACTGAACTGTTCAAGAAGCACTTGCGTGAACAACGTGATGAAAAACTTTATTTTGAATTTTACATTGAACATAAAAATTAATTTAACAAATTTTGTAAATTTAACTCTCACATTAATTACACAACCGCAACCATGGCAAATAAATTTGAGACTTAGTACAAAACAATTTTTAGTTAATTTACGAACGAAATTTGTCGTAACTTACATTTGTTTTTAAATAAACCAAAGTTTCAATTATTGCTCCAAAAGTAAAGAAGGAACCGACTACTGATTTATTTCAGGCTTACCGACAGATTTATGCTAAGCCGGACAATTTTAAAGTTTGGAACAAATTTTTTTATTTTTCGTTTCACCACAATATACACTGAATATTTATTAAATTTAACAAGTAAGAAAATTATATTGCGTTGCAGATACTTAAAATACACATTCCATCAAAATATAAAGGAATAACCAATCTACAAGGATTCGATATCGCAGTTTTAATTTTAACAAATCCTTTAAAGATATCTCCAGCTGTTCAACCTATTTGCATTGGACTTGACGAAGAATCTAAGTCTTTCAATTTTACATTGCAAAAATATGGCATAGTATATTTTCATTAATAGATAGTTTTTTATATTTGGGAAATCATATTTATCAATTTTCTAGGTTACAGGCTGGGGCTATAAAGAAAATGGAAAAGAACTATCTGATGTATTAAAGAAAGTAGTAATTCCATATATTCCATACGAAGAATGTTTTCAAAAGGTGCCATTGGATTTTAGGAGATTTATAACCCACGACAAGATATGTGGGGGATACGTTAACAGCAGTTAGTTGAAATGCTAATATTGAGAAATAATCTTAAAATTACCTTTCAGTTTATTTTAGGCACAGGTGTATGTGGAGGCGACAGTGGTGGAGGTTATATTTTTAAAAATTTCGATAGTGATCGCCATTTCGTTAAAGGAATTGTTAGTGTATCTCCGGCCACCCTAGAAGGAGTTTGCGACCCCAATCAGTTTGGCGTCTATACTTTTGTCGACGAACACATTAATTTTATACGGCTACATTTAACATACAATCAAATGTAAGAAACATTCCACATTTCAATATGCTGTAGATGGCACATGTGTATTTCCAAGATTTCTGTTGAGTTACTTTGAGTATCACAAACTGATTCCATCAAATCACTTACTTTTCTTTTCTTTTTTTTTTGCACTAGTTCGGTTGTGTTACTTAAAATAAATCTACAGATAAAATCAAAATAATTTTAAAAATTGTTTACCGTATACCTGCACGTAATATTTTCACATTATTTATTAGACACCTAAGCCTAGAATGCAAACAAGATAATTGTTATGAAGAACTTCAAAGTGAAGAAGATTGCAGCAATAGTAATGGCTTCCCCTGTGGAATTGAAAAGTGAGTAACTTCAGTATAGTGGGTAACCATAAGTCAACCAATTATGTATACCGGGCTTTCATAATATATTTTATAAAAGTCAATTTTAGGATCCGCTGTCGTCTGCCAGATTATCCTCTAAATGGAACATATTATATTCGTAATCAAACTCAAACATATACACCAGGAGGTTATGCAGAAATAAATAATGTATTAGTTCTGAGATGCTATACAGGTTTTTTATCAAAATTTAAATATCCATCAGAATGTTATTGCTCCGATAAAGGAGAATGGAGTCCTCCACTAAGAACATGTGAAGGTAATAATATAATATTTTATCCAAGCTACAAACGATCAATATTATACCGAGTCATTCGTGACTTAAGGGTCACGTGAGGAGGGGTCCGGAAAAATCTTACCAAATCTCATTTAAAAGGTGGGATCAATGAAAATCTCGTCAACTTTCTAATGCAGAGAATATATATTTGAGGGCGTCAATTAATTACGTGATGCATTTAGGCGGAGGGGGGGGTCAAGCCTAATCTACCCAATCTTATGTGGGGGCGAGGGGGTCTCGGCAAATTAAATTATGTTTTTTTAATAAATCCAACGCAATCAAGCACAGATTAACGTATTTACACTAAAAATACGCATTTAAAAAAATTTCAAATGAGATTGGGAGGACGAAAGGGTCGAGCCAAAGCTCACCAAAAGGGGAGGGGGGTTTTAAAAATCGGCAAAATTGCCTCACGTAATTAATGAATGCCCCCTTATTATAACAGAGAGCATTTTGCATTCGTCATGTATCCAATCATTACAACAGAATACTTATGCTAGAATATTTATTTACAGTTCATCTTTAAATGTTTGATTGACAACATTTTTAAATTTTAGATAAACCTGGATATTGCAGCGTTGCTGCTCATTACCTAAGAAATAACACACAAGGTTCTTTAGTTAAAGGCAGCTGTGGTGCAATTATATGTGCAAATTCTACAACTAATAAGCTTATATTCATAACGTAAGATAAAACTAATTTTTGTTTAACTTAAATTGAAACTATTTATCATTTTCAGTTGTGAATCAACAAGTGTGTGTCCTTTTAATCCCCACGATTACACGAAACTATTTCCTGATTGTTGTCCTAAAAATTCATGTTTTAATAATAATTATAGTATACATGAACCGGTTTGGATTCCGGTAAGAGAAGTGGCACTTATTAGTGCCGGAAAAAAGAAGACGTCACAGTCAAGCGTAGCCAGGGTGTTCCAACAACAGTGACTTTTTATAGAGTCTCTATAAAGTCACTGTAGTTGCAACCGTTGCAACTCGGTGGGAGAAAGTGAAATACTAAAATTTATTAGACTACCACACGTATAGATGGCGTTATTCTGAAATCTACTTTAAAACACGCCTACTGGAAATCAAAAGTTGTTTTTAAGTTTTGTATTAAATATTGTCGTTTGAGCAGTACCAGTCTCTTACGACACTCCCAATCATTGTTTTTAAACTGAAGAATAAATAAGTGACGGTTCCAGTTTGTTTTATTTGCTTTTGCCAGGGCTGGGTAGTATTTCAATTCCATGTATTTCAAATACGTACACAGTGGCTCCAACAATTATTAATACACCTTATAAAATGCTAGTAATAATACGACAAAACCTATTAATTATAGTTCAACATTTCTGAATTTAAAAATTTTGTACTAAATGTTAATCAACAGTTGATATGATAAAAAAAACTATAGAAAAATGAAATTTATTCACTCAAAATTACAAAAAAATAAAATATTTCAAGTCCATTGCAACTGAAATGCATACAGGTACCAGGTATTATAATATTGAATCGACCGTGATTGTAATTTGCAGTTGAAATGTATGAATGTTTAATCTCGAAGTAATCTAGAAAAATTACCCAAAACCCACCCGGCGAGGGTCAAAAAACTTTTAGACAATTCATCTTTAATCTTTGTAACTCCAAATCAAAATTACTATCATTGGCCTGACTTAATTGCGTTAATTTTGCAGGTGTATGTTAACTTAAATATAAGGGAAAGATTTTACACAACCCAAATATATGTGTTTCATTTGTGTTGTGAGTTACGATCGTTTCCTCTTTTGGAGCAATTATATGTTTGTTTCAGTAGTGCTTACCAAATTGTATTTACATCGGAAGAAAGAACTGGTTACTAGATGGAGTGGCGGCAGGTAATGTTACAACGTAGTGTCCATGAGGAGTTTTCCGTGTCATTGATGATGAGATGTTGGCGCTAAATTCAAATTTATAAACAAGCATATTACATACTCATATTTTGTATAGTTGGATTCCTAATAGTAGGTGTCAAATTTAGGTAAAAGTAGAAAATTTTGTGTCAATCGATAATATAGTAAATTTATGACTTTGTTTTCATTGTATATAAATGTATATGAATTCATTGTAATAAATTCTTACAATTACGCAAATTTTTAAAAAATCGGTGCACCGAATCAGAATAAGTTAATCTTAAATGAATTTGATAAATTATAAAATTAATCTGCCTTAAAGTTAATAATTTAATTTTAATAATACAAAATGTTAAAAATGGACAGATACACTAATAAACAAATAGTAACTTTAATTTGAAATACAAATACAGGGGTCGGTCGGTACGATAATTTCGAAACACTGGCGGTTCACTTTCAAAGTTTATGGTTCTTCAGTTGGAGCAAGCAGGAGGAGCAAATGCTAAATTTCAGTAATATCCGGTATATAAAGTTGTGATGACAACTGGGTGTAGACAAAAATATAATTGCGGTCGATGTTGAAGGCTGGATGCAGATCCCCGAAATAGATTTTCTTGTAAAATACAAGATGGCAACGCACGGACTACAGACTACAGGACTTTTTCAAAGCTGAGGTCATGATCTGATGTCAGAGGTTATATAAAATTTGTTAAACCCTGACCAACAGTTCACTATTGGTAATTTTGAGGTCATGACATCAGCATATCCGGGTTATCATGGGGGGTTTTAGAAAATTTTGAATAACAGCGTAATTTTTTCTAGAAATTAACAATGATATAAACAAGTTTATGAGTTTTTGAAGAAATTTACAATGACCGAATGTGGAAATATTTTAAGAAATTTTACGATGTTATTAAACTATTTTTGGAACAGATCGAATATACAGGTTGGATTAAAGCAAAGTGTCAAAGTTTTAATGTTAATTGTTAAATTTGTCTAATTTTTGTATAAATTAAAATTCTACTTACATTGTTTGCGACAGTGGCGTACCCTCGTTTAAGGACTAGATCTGATAATACTATCAGACCACAAATTACTCAGCTTTTTACCTGGCTCCGGCTAAGAGCAGCGGTTACTCTTCATAAGGGGGCGTCCATTAATTAAGTGAGGTGATTTTGAAACTTTTTTGACCCCCCACCCTAGTGAGATGCCGTAAGATTTGCCTTTAATCCCCCTTCCCTCTAATCGCATGTAAGACTGTTTGTTTTACTTAGTTTAACCAAGTTCTCTCGAAATTTTACAGTTTCTTGCGGAAAAAAAATTATGTGATATTTTCGGAGACCCCCGGTCTCCCCCATGTGTGATTGGGTGAGATTCAGATTCAGACCCTCTCCTAAAACGTCGTAAATTAATGGATGTTCCCTAAACGATTATGAATCCCAATCAACCTTCCAACTCCAATTGCGGATCTCAATACATTGAGATTGGCAATATTGACAGCAATCAACCCGCATTTGAGTTTCGCTTTGTGAGCAATTAGTAATTCCTTTTATTCTCCGGGGCGTAAATAAACAAAGATGAAAACTCGCGAACATGCGAACACGCGAGATACAGTTGTCCATACACGAAACACAGAAACTCCAAGTTAATTCCAACGACTTGATGGTCATCATGAACGATAAACGCACGGGGAATTGCAGCCGTTTGAACTCGAATGGCAAGAACTTTTGAATACGCAGTCCGTAAATGAGTGGCCCCTAGTCCAAATAAGTCTGTGCATCTCTGCATTACACAACATGATTATGACTGAGCTTACTTGGTTTTGCATAAACCAACCTTAATATAGTAGATTTTCATCAATTAGATGTTGGTATATAATACTAACAACTATTATACAGAGGAACCCATAAAACCTCTAAACATAGGTAACATGTTCAGGGATGGCTTAATACCATCCATAATAGTAAAAAAATTTTAAATAAAACTTGTTTATTTTCTTTTACAAAATATGAATCTTCCATAAAAACTATAAGATGCCATTTAAAAAAACAAAGTTGACTTTTAAATGACCTTGAAAAGGTCGATAAAGTAATAAAACAATTATGCCATATTTTTTCCCCCTCGCTATCATACAACTTTTGTTCGAAATATTTTTATCTGACTTTTGGTTTTTGAGATATTAATTGCTGGAAATATTAAAATGAACACCCGGTATATTTCGTATTTAGTACTTTAATATTGAGATTAAGAGTTGAAAGTTTGATTTAAATCATTGGATGACCACATAAGTTTTTCTTCTTCTCATCGATGGCGGGGATTTATAATGTTATTTATATAATAAAATAAATTTTAACATATTTTAAGCGAGTTTTTGAAATATGAATGTAACTATTTTGAAGTTGATATTGTAGCTTATAGTGTATGGCTAGTCGTAATTAAAGTGTAAATTTTGTATCTACAAATTTTGTACCAATACCTCTAAAATAACCAACTAAAAAATCAAATTACCAAAATGCGTTCAGTAACATTTTCAAAACTTTGTATTGCGGTTTTTACTGTTGTTTTGAATTTTAACTTTACCAACGCTATTGATATCAATAACCACCAAGGTAAGTCGTTTTTTCATTTTAACCAGAGATAATAAAAATTAGAACAATAATTTTTATAAATTTGGCATTAGCAGTAGCATAATAATTATCGATGTTGCTATTGCTATTGCTGAATGCTAGTTCAATAGGAACGCAAATATTATAGATTTCCCATTTTGCGAGAATTTTCAGATTTCAATCAAACTAAATTAAACAAATCTAAATGTTTTCTTGCGATTTAAAACATAGTATTAGGTAAATAACAGAAGCGAAAATTAACACATGGGCAGTAGACGTGTAGTTATGCCACTGTTTGTAACTTATCTAATCAATAACAATTTTTTGCTAAGAAAATATTTGGTATTTGATGACATATCATCTTGAAGGCCGACAACTTTTTCACATTGATTTTAGACCAAAAATTAGATGCTATAGAATTGAATGTCAAACTTCAAATTTTAAAACTTTCACTTTTTGGGATCTTAGATAAGATATTTTTCTAAAAATTTTTGAAAAGAATGATTAGAAAGTTTTGGATTGTATGGATTTGTAAACATCTGCCTTAAAATACCTTCTTTTTAAACAAATTGGTATTAGCCTTCTGTAGATAAGATAAAGGGAAGCTAAGATATTTCAGTTTTTACAAACCATTTAAACCAGTGGTTCCCAAACTTATTTATGTCACGCCTCCCTTCTTCCAAAAAAAATTATCAGCGCCCCCCTTGAAAGAAAAGGTACTTTTCCACACACAAAATTGCTTTTGTTTCGTCATGATGTTAAAATGGTTAAACCTATGTACGAGTATTAAATACTTAACCTTTTAACAGGCGCGCATGCATATTTTGTACGACAATAATGATACTTTTGTGATAAATATAAATAATAAACAATAATAGAAATGTCTGAATAAATATAAAATAAATGTAAAGGGTTTCAATATTATGATCTATAACTCTTATTATTACTATTTATAATAAAATATTTGTAAAAATAAACATCTTGTCGTACAAAGTACGACTTGCGCCTGCTCATGTAATAATATATAATTACCCACTTTGTCCTCCACTTTGAAAACCACTGATTTAAACTGTCGAGCGTATACACAACGGCCATGTTTATTTTTATAAACACAATGTAGATTTCTCAGAAAATCACCTGAAATAATTTCTTGAAAACACTGGCCACCCTGCAACTAAATAAACAAAAGTATATTTAATTATTTTACTACTATTGCCTATAATAATATATTTTTTTCTTATATAGATATACTTGATTTTAAATATTTCATTAATGGTAGTTACATACAACAGAATTTGCACAGATCTCCACGACAAAATACGTGAGTAATTCAGATATTTGGAAGAGTATCCCTATGTTTTTATCATTTAGTTTATTCTTTGTTCTTCTTGTATTAGCATGTTTATATTTTTATATTCTTATTTCATCGAAATTTGTTATCTTCCCTTTATGTTTTTAATTTTTATCTTATGCATACCTATTACTGCTCATTTTTACAAATAATTTTAAATTTAGTTTTTTTACATTTTTTTATTACATAAAAATATTTAATGGGACTGTCAAATTTTAGTCAGACGTGCCGAATTCCTACTAATCCACTGCATACTACATATAAAATTATTGGTAATACTGAAACCAATTTATCAGCTGGTGATTATGCAGAAAGTTATAACATATTACAAGTAATTTGCGACAGTGAATTTACAATAAATCCAATTGACGGAAACAATTCTATATGTCTAAATGGTAAATGGATCCCTCCGTTAACAAATTGTTTGCGTAAGTAATTCTTTTTTAATTTACACTTCACTCGTATGTTTTATTTACATGACGCATCTTCCGACACTATCTTAAGGGGGTATTCTAGCTTACAGGCGTGAATTTTCTGGCGATTTTTGAAGCTCTGTACAAACAAAACAAAAAATATTTTTACTATCTATCCAAAAACTCAAAATTCACCACGTTATCAGTTGGCAAAGTTGGAGGTAAAAAACAACTGGCGTGCACGGTATCTGAAGTTCTAATATCCCGATTTATGTGAAATTTGGTGGTCTGAACCACGCTGAGATCAAAATTTTTAATTTTTCTATTTTAAAAAAATTCAGAATTGTTAATTAAAGCATGCCAAAAACATATTTTTTTTTTCAAACGTCCGCCATTTTTCCAAAAAAAATTTTTTTACTTTTCTACAGTTCATGCCATAGTGGCATCTATAAAGAACATTCACACCAAATTTCAAATAAATCAGTTCATTGAAACTTGAGATATCGTGCACGTCAAGACACCCATTTTTTTTGGACCTCCCACTTTGCCAGCTCATAACTTTGTGAATGTTGAGTTTTTTTTCGGTTAACTTTTTAAGTAATTTTAAAATACCAGTAAACAAATGATAAAAAAATGGATAGTATAAATATTTTTTGTTTCGTTTGTATAGAGCTTCAAAAACCACCCGAAATTCATGCCTCTAGACTAGAATTCCCTCTTAAAGAATTTAAATTATTCCAAGTAGGTATAACAATATAAAATCACATGAAAGCTAAAAGTAATTCATTCAAAAAATTCGAGTAACATAAAAATATAAATGTAAAATTCCACTGATTTTTAAGAAATTCCAATCATATACAAAAAATTCAACACAAGTTTCAAAAAAATTTGGAGATATTTACTCCTTATTATTGTATTTTAGGTAGTTGTCCTTCGTTAAATTCAATTAACTCCACAAATGTCAAATGTAGTTGGATTGATCACATAGGCAATCAAATACCATTACCAAACTGTTTTAATCCGGTAGAAGGAACTACAGCATTTCTATCATGCAATTCATGGTATGAAGAACCAAATATAAAGAAAAATCCATTTCGAGTATGTAAGCAAGGCAAATGGGATCCCTATATCTCTGAATGTTATCCGAGTAAGTAATAGTATTATTACGATATTTTTATTTTCCAAGCTCTTCAATCAAGAAAGTATTGTTATCTAAAAAATCGGCTTCACAGTTTTTTGACTTCGAACTCTCCTTAAACTATTTTTGTTATTTTTATTTTAACAAAGCATCGAAATCACTCCAAATTTATCCAAAACCGAGGAGAAAGTAACAAGAGAAATTTTTGAATACAAGATTTCCTTTTACAATATATTTTAAAGAATTCCCAAGATTTCCTCTTGGATTGCGTTAAGATTTCCTTTCGAAAAAGTTGAAAAAGTAAAAAAAAAAGTTTGTCTGTAATATTGTAAATAAAAATTCTCTCTTCCCTTGCGGAAAGATAGACTTCTCTTCAACACTCTTCTAAAGAGCCAGCTTTAAATCTATGCAGAAACACACGGTGTTATAACTAGCTGATTTAGTGCGGAAGCGATGGCGTGGTTTCCACCAAAACAAAATCACAGCAAACAGCTTGCTGTCAGTCGACCAACAGTTACCAGCTCAGATGCTGAAGGAGCAAAGAAGACAATAAGACTAGACTTATAACCTAACCTGCCTTAGTTTTATCGTAAATGAATTAACGTAAAAAGACAAGTAGGCTAAACTGAATAAAAAAAAAGATATCTTCAACATGAGCGTCGCATAGCGCACAAATAAACATAGGCAGTGGCGCACTCAGAAAAACAAAACAAATTACAAAAATTTGTTACAATATTCCTAAAATTAAAAAAAAAAATCAAACGACGTTCGGAAAGTGGTGTCGATGACCAAAAAATAATTCTTTTGTAATTAAAATAACTTTTTATTTTTATCCGTCTTAGTTTGTGGCGTAAAGCGTCCTCAAGGACAGACTAATATAATTAATGGTACAACTACAGAACTTGGAGACTATCCGTGGCAAATCGGAATTTATAATTCTAAGAAAGAGTTTCTATGTGGTGGATCTATTCTTGATTATCGCGTTATCTTATCCGGTAAGTTTTCTCTTCTGAAAATATGGAATTATTGAACATTTTTTTGAATATTTAGCTGCACATTGCTTCACTGATTATAATGGAAAGAAAAAACCAACTGAGAATTATTTAATTGCCGCCGGAAAATATTATCGAAAATATGATGACGAGAGAGATCAGTTTGCACAATATTCCAAGGTAAGACATCTAAGTACTTCAGCACAGCCGAGTACTATAGGTACTTAATAACATTTATATTTTAATTCTTTTGGCCTTGCAGCCGGTATTTTTGATCTGACATTTTAGATAAATTTTTCTTTTATAATATATTACAATTAAAAACAAAAGCTAGCCCTTATCAGTCAGACTTGAATATCATGATTGTAATTACCTATCGCAACTCCATCTAGTAACCAATTCTATTTTCCGATGTAAATACAATTTGGTAAACTACTGGAATAAACATATAATCGCCCCGAAAAAGGAAACGATTGTAACTCAGGACACAAATAAAATACATATATTTGGGTTATGTCAAATCTTTATTACCAGATCAAAATTTTTGTTTAAAGGGTAAAGCCTGAAGCAAAAATTAAATGAAGAGTAAATTCCTAACACCCTGTAGATAAGTAATATTTAAAGATCAATGCAAAGGATAACGTAATGGGATAAACCTCATAATGTAAACAAAATACCAATAAATAATTCAGGGTAAAATTTGTATTGTTATAAAATAAGCTATGTGATGGATTGGGTCAAGGTCAATATTTGGGTTATAATAACAATAAATGTTGTGTCTGATTGGGTCAAGTTTAAATTTAACAAGGTCGTTGAAACCAAGAAACGACCCTTAAGTTAAAATAATGGTGCAAAATAACGCAATTAAATCAAGCCAATGATTAGTAATTTCCAGTTGGACTTCCACGGATTAAAGCTGAATTGGCTAAAACCCTTTTGAGGTCTTGAGGGTGGGTTTTGGGCATTCTTCTAGAGATTCTTCGAGATCATACTTTTCATACAATTAACCCCGGGAATAGTTTTTCTTCTAGATTAAAAACCACTCATACATTTCAATTAGAAATTATAATCATTTCAATCAAAATGGGCTTTAAATTACCATATAACGTGTGATAATCAGTATAATAAATAAAAACCATTCCAACTAAAATAAAATGGGGTAAACTCATCCATAATTATAAACTGAATCACCATACTATACTAGTCTGAATATTAGTTAATTATATTAAAAATTATAAAAAAACATATTTCCTTGTAGATACTTGAAATACACGTTCCACCCAGATATAAAGGATTAATCAATCTACAAGGATTTGATATCGCAGTTGTAATTCTGACCAATCCTTTGGAAATATCTCCATCTGTTCAGCCTGTTTGTATTGATCTCGACGAAAAATCTAAATCTTTGAATTTGTCATTAAATAAATATGGCACAGTACGTTTCTATTAATAGCTTTTAATATTTTAGCAATTAGTTTCATATTTTCTAGGTTACAGGCTGGGGCTATACAAAAAGTGGAAGAGAACTATCTGAAGTATTAAAAGAGATAGTGATTCCATATATCCCATACCAAAAATGTTTTCAAACGGTTCCATTAAATTTTAGAAGGTTTATAACCCACGACAAGATATGTGGGGGGTACATTAACAGCAGTTAGTTTAAATACAATTATTATATATAAATATAATTATTTATAGAAATAATGTTATAATGGCCTTTCAATTTACTTTAGGTGCAGGTGTGTGTGGAGGCGACAGTGGTGGAAGTTATATTTTCCAAAAATTCAATAGTGATCGCCATTTCGTTAAAGGAATAGTTAGTGTTGGTCCGGCTACCACAGAAGGAGTTTGTGACCCCAATCAGTATAGTGTCTACACTTTCGTCGATGAACACATTGATTTTATACGACTACATTTAACAAATAATTTACTGTAAGAAATGTTCATAACATAGTATTTCCAAGTATGATATAGATAGAAACATAAAATGGCTCCCATGTATTTTCAGATATTTGTTTTGGAAATTGGCCTGCCTGTTCATGATCAAACCTGTTAAATTAACACTCATTAACATTAACACAATAGGTGTTCATATAACACCTATTATAATTAGGTAATTTTTAACTTTTATTTCTATGTACCATTTGTTGATTATTAGACACACAAGCCTAGACTGTAAATCGGAAGGTTGCAATGAAGAGTTTCCAAGTGACGAAGATTGTAGTAATAGCAATGATTTCGCCTGCAAAAATGCTAAGTGAGTGTTTTTTAAATAACTGCACAGATAACAGTTACGATTTTATCTAAATTTAACTAGCTGGATACCCGGCTTCGCACGGGGTCTCACTAAAAAAAATACTTTGCCTTTAGCTGAAGTACTTCAATTGAGGCCATTGAACATTCTTAAACACGAATTTTTATTGTCTATTGACTTTTCCGTATCTTTTTTCGAACTCTAAGCGTATTTGTTTCATAACAATTTTGAGCTTCACTATGAACGTCAGTATTTAGCTGCAGCTCTCCTATGAGCTTCAAGATGATTTTGCTGGTAATTAGTGTTAGCAACCTGACACGCAAACCAAAATTATTTTTATAGCCGATTTTAGTTGCGTGTTGCATTACTATACCTACCTCGCACGTAGGAAGCAAGCATTTGTCCTGTCCGAAAGCATTTTATTAAGGAATCAGCGTGCAGTATTCATCTGGATAGAGCAATGCGTACTCGAATGCATTTTTTCTAGTTTTGCTTCCCGTTACTCGTTTCTTTGTGAAGCTTGTAATGTTCATTTTTTGCATGCTTGAGGTCTGAGGTACGTTCCGGTGAACCGAGAATCTTTTTCACATCACTTTTCAGAACTAAAATGTTCTGAACTCTGCTCTGTAACTCAACCAGCGATCACACTACTGTGGTTTAATTTATTTCATTAAATAAAATTATTAGCTCTTGAAAATAATATAAATTACAAAAACTTGAAAAAGAAAAAGTCATTTTTCGAAAGCTCGTTTAAAAATGTGTTTTATTTGTGTCCTGTAGCTCAACATTGATAATTCTAATTTATATTAATTTATTTTATACAAGTTAATTTTAGGATACATTGCATTCTGCCAAATTTACCGGCAATTGGTAAATATCGTCTTGGTAGAAATTATACCTACATACCTGGAGGTTATGCAGAAATAAAAAGTGTATTAATACTGGAATGCAGTGCCGGATTTTTATCCGTTCTAGACAGTGGAAAAATTTCTGAATGTTCAGACAAAGGAGAATGGAATCCTCCACTAGGAACATGTGCAAGTAATAAAATATATTTTATTTAAGCCTGCAAATCAAGTTTGAATTTTAATCAACTATTCGAGTATTTGAATATTTGAATAGGTACTCGAATCATCTGAATATTTTAACAAGCAATAATAACTATTGCAGATTTACTGCTTAAAATTATTTGAAGCAGTAAACCTAAGCCTGTGAATTATGAATGTTTAATACAGCCAACTCTCTGAAAATTAAACACCCCCTAGTTCCAACGTTTACTCGTTTACAATGTTCAAAACAAATTATTTACTTGCCACGTGCAACTTTTAATATCAATTTACAAGTAATTCGCCTCTCTATAAATTGAATTTTATTTTAATGAATGTAATTGAGTTTCTTGAAGTGTAACCATTTCCCTAACAAACTCGCCGCGTTTACCTGACGATGACGTGAGGACGCTGCCGTGTGATTTCCCAAACTTTATATTTTATGTTATTTGGAGTACATGTTATTTCTTACTTTCCCTAACTCAAACTCCCCCCAATTCGAAAAATTTTCGATTTAAGAAAAGTCGACAATACAGAATTCACTTGGAATACTCCAATATTCAAATATTTAAGTAATATGAGTATACCTACTTATTTGAATAATCAAATATTTTGATTACATTATAAACAAACATTTTTAAATTTCAGGTAAACCTGGATATTGCAGAGGAGATGGTTCTATTTACATAAAAGAAGGCACAAGTATTCCAGCACCTGCAGGTATTTGTGGTTTAGTTAATTGTGCAAATGCAAAAACTAATCATTTTGGATATCTGAAGTAAGATAAAATTAATTTTTGTTTCAACTTCATTTGTAAATACTATTTGCCACTTTCAGTTGTGCATATTTTTCTCCAAGAATAGGGTGCTCTTTGACACCTGAAGATCTCACGAAAGTATATCCAGATTGTTGTCCTCAGGAAGTATGTTAATACCAATATTATAATTTATGATTGAATTAAAAGTAAACTTACCTCAAGTTATCAAAGCTGCTTTCTTCTTTAAAGAAGAAAAATTATAAAAAATTTTCTTAATTTTTATTTTCCTTATTTTTGTACTACTTTGATTGTATTACCTAAAATAAAATTACAGAAACGTATTAAAATTATTATGAAAATTGCTTTAGTTTATTTTTTACATTTTTTAATAATATAATTTATAAAATTCGTATTCGAAAATTATTCATAGTGTCACTTTTGGTGCGAGCATTTCGTAAATTAAAACAAAAACGATAGAATATCACATAAAACATTGTGTATACCACAATCTTCAGTGCATTGCAGCCCACTTTTTCTACAACCATAATCTGAGCTCCACCCTTTTCGGCAGTTGCAAAAAATTGATTTTAATATAATTCTCTGTGGTCGGTTATTGATTCATTCTAATGGGCGTCAAAAGTTCTCGATCACTCTATTCCTGTCGAGATATGTTATTTCCGAGCCATAATTGAACTTGGGATAATGAGGGGAAAGCAGCTCTAGTGTTTTAGATTCGCTTTTTTATAAATCAAATTTCATCAATAAGGTTTCATTAAGACAAATAATGCGCCTCATCAATAATAAATATTTTCAGCTTCCGAAGTGCATCCGACTCCAGCATTTACCAGGTTTGTTATACCTTGATCTTCCGCCTTAAATATTTCTGCATAGGCTTAAAGATCGATTCATTTTTCGAAGGCTTTAGCATATGTATTTTTGCCTGTATGCCAAAAAAAGTATCTTTTGTTGACAGTTCCCGGTTTTTTTTTAAAACTCTTAGAAGAAAATATTTTTTCCTCTCTTTTTCCGTTTAGCTGGTTTCAAATAATAAATTTCTTTACCATCAGGCCTAAGAGCTGTCAGAAGAATAAGAGGGTCTAGTTCGTTTCAACGCGCACGTTTCGACAACATTTTGACGCCGACCGTTTTTTGCTACTATAGAGTAATGATACGGTAGTTTTTACTGACTTTTTGAAATTAAAATAAACACGGAATGCCCTTATAGAGGACGATAGCTCAGCGGAACTCAGGGAGTGAATCTTTACTGAGTAAACCGCAAGGTCTCTCACAGATACGAATCGACGTCTGCGAGAGCCGAAACGATGGCGTCCTCCAGCAATCTTCACACACCAAAACCACTTACAAAGTTTTCTTACAACTGAAAATAAAATGGTCACACAAAACAAAAACATAGAACAAATAACCGGTATTTAATATAAATTGAAAGGTGTACACTGAAACGTTGTACATAAACACATTACAATTTAGGCGGCAAAAACGATAATTTAAAAGAAGTAACGGGTCGACCACGGATCAAGAATAATAAGCTAAAACTACTTAAACTAGGCGATAAAATAAGTATTATTAATAATACGACAACCAACAATCTTCGTACAGAAGTTATAAACAAAATGTACCGGCCTTCGTACTGGCACAGTATCGATAGTATTTGTAATGAAATTGGTGAAACGTCTTTATCAAATTTAAATTCGAAGCACTTCACAGAATAATTAAAGTTAGTACTCACATTTGTGGTTTTCTGACGGTTAGCTTCGGTGGGTGGAGATGGCTGGAGTGACGGTATCACCCGGTATGCGTAAAAGTCGCTGCGATCCTGATGGGAACTGTGTTCCGATGTCACCGTTGATGTGGGTGAAGCCAGAGTCGAACTAGCTCGAATGGCCCGAACGGTAAAGCTTGATTGTAGCAAGCGGTAGCGGTAAACAGCACGATAATTGGCCCGAAATGGCAAAGCTTGATTGTAGCAAGCGGTAGCGGTAATCAGCACGATAATTTCATATGCTGACCAACACATTGACCACATTGATCCAAGTGCACTACGATAGTTTATAGCCCGCAGAAAGGAAAAACAACAATAATCTTATCGATAACTTTTAGCACAAAACATACGGCTTATACCATGAAACCACACGGATCTAACAATAAGGTGTCTTTCTGCTACGACAGTCCGTAATAGAATGCCATGGTTCGAGCGCTCCCTTCCACTCAACCATCGCGTTCAGGGGGTCTTGCCTGTCCAAACCTGCAGGAAAGGGTACGCTGTCTCGCAGCTGGCCGCAATAAATTAAACCTTCAGACCCACAAAAAATTTACTTTCTCGCCACATTGCAGCTAAACGTAACAGTAATACTGATTAAACTTCAAACGCCGCATATTCTTATGTATATGATAAAAAACGAGCATGTGGTTCAAAAGTTTTTTTGGAGATGCGACAAAGCGAGCATGGATGGCTAAATTATAAAATAAATAGACAATCATTGCCATGATAGTTCAGCGGCTGAAATAGAAGCAGAAGTTAAAAAAACAAATATAAAAAAAGAGCTGCACTCTCAAACAGCCCTCGCAAATTATTAACGAATTCTTAAGCAAGGTACTCGAGCAGTTCTTCCTACACATCATGCGTTGAAACAAATAATAAGAATAAAAAGAGAAGCGAAGTTAGAAAAGCGCCACCTGCACCAATAACATTGGAAAATTATTATTCCTGAAGAATACAGAAGCTATACACTGCAAACGACATTAAAGAAATATTTTCACTTTACGACACTGGACCAGTGTAAGATAGAATTTTCATTTTTGGGCGACAACGAAGTTTGAAAGAAAAATCATAAACTAACACTAACCTACATAACCGATGCATATCTTCGCGCGAATAATATATCTTTTTTTATGGACAATTTCGCTAAAGAAAAACATAAACTAATACTAACCTACATAACCGATGCATATCTCCGCGAGGTTATGCGCACTTTTTCAAGTTTCAAAAATGTCGAATCGTGCCGGCTGGCGCGGCGTCGAAACGTGCCGAGTCAAAACGTGCGCGTCGAAATGAACGGCTCCCAGAATAAGAACATCAATATCTTCAGCTACAACAACTATGTTTTCTCCAAACGACATCAATAGCTGTGGTAAATATCAGGCTTTCCGCTTTATAAGACAAAATGTTATATTTCGTGAGCGAACAACTTTTCATATGTGATTTTCAAAGGCATATCCTTTCAATCTTAAAATCAACAAAAGAATTTTTTTCCAATAAATTTCGTTGTAGCCATCAAAAACTTCGACGACGGGAATACGATTTTCGGCGTAACCAGTCCGGTGCAGGGACGATTCGGCGTAACCCGTTTCAACGCAGAGTCTATTTGATGCCGCTACCAATGGGGTTGGGACATGAGATTTTTTTGCATATTTGGAATCTATGCATAAATACGACTTTGTTAGGTATTAAATTTTTTTTATAATGTTTCTAAAATCATTTATGAGATCGTTACAGCATTTTGAAAACACCGAGTTTTAAAACGCTTCCGTGACCTTGGATGTCAGGATGCTAGCGCTTCTCTTTCCAACAGCTACAGTAGGAGCAAGCACGCGTTGCCGCCGCTGTTGTTGCGAAATTTTATTGTTTTATTGTTCTCTTATATTTCTTTATACAAATAAGTGTATAGTGTAAGCGTATGAAATATTTAGAAATAATATAAAATAATAATTATCCAATTATTAACCAATCAAATTTTTGATTTATTATTAATTTGAATTACGGTTGTCTAATTGCTCACTTGATTAACATTAATTCGAGTGCACGTGATAAAGAAGCGGCGCACAGTGTGGAAAAATGGGGTTTTTGTAGACAAACGGTTCTTTCTTCTTATCTTAGAAAACAACTTTTTTGCCAATATGATTAATTCAACGGGACTCATACTTGTCGTTGAATAAGGGGTGTTTCGGTAGTCAAAAAGAAATTGTTGCATTGAAATATTCATTTCGCGCTTTTTTTGTGCATTTTTACCTCTAATAAAAAAAAAATTTTTTGGAGATAAGATACCTAATCAAAAAAAAATTCAAATCTTTTTTTACACTTTCCAGATCACCGTTTCAGAAACGTCAAGATTTACCAAAAATAAAAAAAAAAAATTTTTAATAAAAATTTGGTATGGTAGTAGGGTTTACGGTAGAAAGGTGAAAATAAGGTTTTCGTCGCGATCTGTCATTCAGGAATGCCACTACAAGCAAATAACATAAGATTTTTAAAAACCATTTTATCTTGTGATAGGCTATTTTAAAGACCTTGAAAAGCTTTATCCAGAATAGGTAAAATTAACTTTCTATCTGTCATCTGTCAAAAATTACAAGCTGTCAAAGTTGAAACTTCAAAAGTTACTGAAGGGATCTCAACAAAATTCGGTATGTAGGAACATTGCATCTTCGTCATTTCTGCTTCGATGGCAATCAAACCTTTTGGACGTATGTTTGGTGGACTTTAGTGGTGAAAATAAAATTTTGGTATGGAAATCTTTGCCAGGGCTACCACAATAAAAAAAATTGTAAAATCATCGTATCTCCGGAAACGTTTAACAGATTGAGATAAAATTGTTTGTGCTAATAGAGCTTGTAAAATACAAGAATTCGTGTAGAAACAATTGAGCCAAATATAAAAGCAAGAAAATTACATAAAATCTTAATTTATCTATTTTTTATGATATGATACTTTTAAAATATGACAAATTCGAAAATTTTAATAATTAATCTGGCAGTTGTTATCAGTAATTTAATATTTAGACGATTGACTTTGCACTACTTTAGGATCTAGAAAATCCTAGGTATTGATTAATTGTAAACAAAATTAACAAATAATAAAAGCTTTTTTATATACTTTAATATATACATTTTAATATTTCTACATATTTTCTAGAATATAATTATTCTTTAGGGAAAAGTTGATCATATGGAATTTGCTCAGGAATATTGCCGAATAAGGATTTAATTATTCCGCTTACAACTTCTTCGCTGGCCTTTAAAATGGATTTCGCATCCTCACCTTCTTCTGCTGCTTTCAGTATTTGGCTGATGGTTGTAACTATAAATAAAATAAATTAATTATTGTAATAATTTGAAAAATGTTTTATTTTACAAATTCCTAGACTAAAAGCAGTAACATCTTTAAGTCTTGCTTTTTTAGGATCTATATCTATTTTTGCTACTGTGCTTTCAATATGATAATATTCTTTTCCATTCTTCGTGATTAATGTTCCATCCATAAAATATTCAGCTTTTGGTTTATCTATAAATTAAATATAAATACTTAAATATCTGTATGTATTAATTTTTATGAAATAGGTACATATTGAAATTGTTCCATGTGCGAATTCTTTCACGTCTTTGCCAAATAATTTACCATTGAAATCTATGCGACCTTTAAAATTTACATAATCAAATTGAACTTTTGCTGTCCATTTTAACGTGGTTGGATTAAAACTAAAAAATAGTTCTCGTTAATTTTAATTGTTTACCCAGTAGATTTTATCTTACTTACGTAAATTCGGAGAATTTGTAGGTTTCAAACCCTTCAATTGCAATATCTGTACTAGTCCAATCAACAGTAAAATTGGGATTAATATCTTGTTGAATTTTTACCGATGGTACAACAAATTTACTGAAAGTAGGCAAACCAAATTCTTTAGCACCCTTAGTTGTTAAAATCTCCCTCATTGACTCTGTTGCAGCTAAGAGACATCCATTTAAATTTGGATCGTATCTTTTACAGGTTGGCCATCCTGCAGCTGCAAATAAAGCATAATAATTAATAACAACATTAATCAGAAGTTAAATAAACAATAATTAAAAAAATAAATTGTCTTTCAATATTTGAATTATTGAAAAATTATTAGAATTTATAACATGCGCGTTTGTAAAGGAAAAAATTATAGTCGAGGCTCAAATGAAAAATTTTTGATTTTTGTAATTTTTTAAACTATTTGAAAAATTTAAAAACAAATTTCAACAATTAAATAATTTGTCGGTAAACAGCAAAAATTAACAACAAAAAATTAAAACAAACAAAGGTACGTACAACAGTTAAAACAATTGTTAAAAGAAGTTAACTAGAGTTAAAATAATTAATTTAAATGAAATTGTCTTTCTCAAGCAAAGTTATTTTAATAATAGGGCACTTCCACTCGCCCACTCCAACATGGCTGCCGAACAGCAGCTTGGTGGTATGGTTGGTGGTATTCTCCATAAGATTTGTTGTGGAGTGGTGATTGTTTTATAATAAATTGGGCTACTAAAATCCACAAATAATTGAATAAATTGTGTGTTATTAAATTTTTCAAAATTATTAACCTGAAATATTAAAAGTTACAATAATTTAATAATTTTAACAGTTATTTAAATGAAATACAATACAATAAATAAATAAACAACATTTCAGCTGTTATGTTTTGTAATTATTTGCCAGCATTTTTGTGTTTCAGTAATTTGTTTGACTTTCCGGTTCATATTGAAATAGCAGGGCTATACAATCAGAATTTGTTATTTTCCAACTTCTGCCGGTTTGCCTTTAAACAAAGTCAAATATTTACAAAATAAAAAGTACAGTAAAATTAAATGAATGATTAAACTTAACCAAATCAAACTAGAAAATATCTAATTTAAATGGTTTTTCGTCAGTTTGAGTTATAGGTAGGGAATTTTCAAACTTGGGCGAAATTTGTATCTGCCGGGCTTAATGCATTCTCGACTAGAAGATTTGCTGATTTTTAAGACATAATTTTTACATTTTTTAGTAAACTCCTGAACTGTGCTAGTTACGATTATATCTTTCACTAAATCTGAATGTATTTATGTAAATTACTCAAAAACACAAAAATGCTGAAAACTAATTATTAATAAACAGCTGAAATGTTGTTTATTTTTATTTAAAGCAATTTATTTCAAATTATTGTACCTAACTTTTAATATTTAAGGTTAATAATTTTCAAAAATTTAATAACACAAATTATTCAATTATTTGTAAGTATAGTGGATTTTAGTAGCCCAATTTATTATAAAACAATCATAAATACATTTTTATAACGAAAACACTTGAATCCTTAACAAATCTTATGGCGAATACCACCAACCATACCACCAAGCTGCTGTTCGGCAGCCATGTTGGAGTGGGGGAGTGGAAGTGCCCTATTATTATAAAATTTAAAAAAAATTTAATCTATTATTATTTTGCGAAAATACAATAACTATAATAATTAATTTAAATATTATAAAAGTGGCTTACGTTTATCTTCTGCGAAAATAGTGCAAGTAAAACTTAGAACAACTAAAAGTGTAGAACACCACATCATGATCTGCCTTGAAATAATTTAATACAGAATGATTACCAACACATCTAAATCTTTAATATTATATATGAAGATAATGTGACACATGCAAGATTATTTTCAATCAAAAAATAATTTTTCCAGTCGACCCTCAAGAAGATGATGTCAAATTTATATATTTTCCAGATTATTAAAAATTCAGTGTAAAGCTAAAAAAACAAGTATTCCTACCAGGAATTAAGTTTTTGCAAGAATTATAATACAGACATAAGATTGTTTGTTTACGGAATGTTACTAAGGAAAAATTTGCTGACGCACTATTAACTGAAAAGTTTTTTCATGTTTGGTAAACTAATAAGTAATAACCATTGTGGTCACATGCTATAAGGAAATAAGTCCATTTATCCCCAAATCTATTTTTTTGTAGAATTAGAATAGGTGTTAACTTCTGGTACAAGGAGAAAAGTAAGTCAACAAATAATTGGAAATTTACGAATTTTCGAAAAAAGATGGTAAAGTATGGTTTGTTCAAACTAATATGAAAAAAATTAAGTAAATTATTACAATTTTTTGGAACTGAAATAAGCTCCAAAAACTGAAAGCTTGTAAAATACTTGTCTTTTTTTTATACGTGCAGGTGCAGTATAAGCAGAAAAAAGGTGCAACTTATGTGATTATTCCATTCAAAATAATAAATAATTATTTTCTATTAAATAATAAACTTGTCAATACATATAAACAAATTGCACTTTTATGGTAAATTTAACATTTAAAGAAATATTTAAAAGATCAAATCTTATCCATGTCTTCACAAAGATATAATTTTATCAAATTGAGGCTGGAAAACTTTATGGAATTTTCAATACAATATTTTTATATTAAAACAATAAATTATTATAGTTCATTTCTTTTAAGAACCAAGTAAGAATTTGTACTAAACCGATGACCTCGAAATATTAACCAATGAAATTGGTTTGAAATTAGGTGGTTTCACGCTAGCGAAATTTACGTGTTGTTCATAACATTTAATTTTTGTATTATATTAAATAGTTCTATGCAGTATTTACTTATTTATTTTATCAAAATTACATTAAAATTGAAATAAATTTGTGAAAATACGATTCGTAAACTTACGATGTAACATTCTAGATTAGGCAACACACGTAACCCAATATATTAATGACGTTTCCTTTTGTAAATGTGGTTTTGCATTCGATCTGCCACCTACATTTTTAGTAAATTGAAAAAAGTTAACCCCTCATTTTTTTAACAAATTTTTATGTTTTGAGGTTCCCTTAAACCATTTCTATTATTATTGAAAAATGTCTGTATGTGAGGGTGTGTGTGCGTATGTATGTCTGTGAACACGATAGCAACCAAACGAAATGACGAAATCACTCCAAATTTTAAATTTAAGTTTTTATCTGTTGTAGCACGAAGCCTATTGAAAATGGATAAAATCGAATGTAAAAAATAAGTAAACAAATGAGCAAAAAAAACGAAAAATCAATCATTTTTAACGATTTTTCTTACAATTTAGAGGTCCGTCCATAAATTACGTCCCACGATTTTTAATGTTTTTAGACCCCTCCCTCCCCTTATGTCACATTTCCATTGAAATGACGTCACACTTTAATTTTGAACCCCGGGTAATTTCGTCCCCGGTAATTTCATCTCCGGTGATTTTATGCCCCAGGTAATTTTGACCACGATAATTTCATCCCCAATATGTATCGTTGCGCAGATATGTATCGGTTATGTGGGTTAGTGTTATATCCGCCCGAAGATATGCATCGGTTATGTAGGTTATAGTGTTTTTTATTCTTTATATGAATATATTCGGGTTATTCAGTTATTAACGTTTCGAGATATTAACCATCGAGATAATTAACAAAGGATGCACTGGAGGGCGTTCCACGCCCCCCAGACCCCCCGGATTGACACCTTCATTTTATGGTATTAAGGGGCAACCTAAATAAATGTACAAAGCGTTCCAGTTCTTAGAAAATAAGAAATTCGGGAATAATCTTAGAAAATCTTAGATTGCACTGGAGGGCATTTCATGCCACATATTTTTAAAAAGCCCAGTGTATGATATGGTAACAGAAACTTTGAAAAATGCAAATCATAGGAATAATCCGGGGGGTCTGGGGGGCATGGAATGCCCTCCAGTGCACTATTTGCTCTTTCTTCACGAGTTATTCAGTTATCAACGTTTCGAGATATTTACCATGGAGATATTTACCTTACCGGAGGCGACATTACCGGGGATCAATTTACCAGGGAGATTTAATTACCAAGGGGTAAAATTAGTGCCCACACTTCTATCCTATAAAATTTAATAATTCGCAGAAATTGTTGTTTTTACAGGTCTTAAATAACAGTTTATTTTTATTAATATTTAAATTTTTTTTCGGTCGCATATAAAAACGAATAATATATTTTCTAAAGATTTGACTTTGTGAAATAACAACATTTAAAATCCCCCCGGACCTCCTGTCACATTTTTGTCACAAATCTGAGATGACCCCCCTACCGTGTGACGTAATTTTTGGATGGCCCCTTAAGGGGGCAAATCTTTCCCAAATCCGCTTACTTTTGTTACAAATATTAACTTTTCACCTTTCTATACCAGAAGAAATGTAAATGATAAAATAATCGTTTTCATTTCTCCAAATTATCGAAAAGTGATAAAAATAGATCCCGAAAATGGTAGATGATGGGGAAAACGGGGGTCATATTCGGATTCAGAAAGTCATTTTACTAATATGTTACTTTATCAATAATTAAATCAAAGAAAATATTAATTCAATCACAATTTGTGACTTTTCGCTTATTTTGCGCCTTTTAAACTTTGGCACTGGGTGCGTACGGCCCTGGTTCTAGTTCTCTGAAGATATTATCCCATCTAACCGAACTGAAAACATTCCTGACGTCTAAGACGACCACCGAAGCGTTGTGCGTATTGTGCCGTTCTTTGTTTTGTGAACGTTATTAATTATTCGTTCAAGTACATGGGTGGTAGACCTGCACTTTCGGAAGCCAAACTGATTTTCGGATAGGCCTTTCCCCTCCGCAACCTCGGATTGGAGTCTGCTGAGGAGCATCCGCTCAAACAGCTGGCTGATGTGATTGATGTGTATAGGGTATTCGCCACTCCTTAAGATCTAATTTAATGTATTCAGTAGTAGATGTGGCTGTAGTTTGCCTACCCTCTTCATTAGTGCCGCCGGGATATTATAGGGGATCAGGCGTCTTATTCAGTCTGATGGTGGACACAGCAGTCGCCAACTCCGCCTCGGTGAACAGAGGAGTTGTCGTATCATCTGGTAGTTCCGGGATTTTGGTGTTGGGATACAAAGGAAAAAGAGCCTTCAAGATCTGTTTAAGCGCTCGTCCTATGCAATTCCAAAGTCACCTCTTTATCCTAAACGCTTGGTAGCAGTGGCGTATTTACCCAAAGGCCAAGAGGGCCATGGCCCGGGGCGGAAGGTTTCGAGGGGCGGCGCAAGGCGTCCCTCGCGCTCAGCTTGGGGCGCATTTTATAATCGTTACATACACTGAGAGAACAAATAAAAATTAATTTTTGTTTTTTATAATTAATTTATAGAGTGGCAAACCTTTTGGGCCCAGGGCGCGAAATTTTAAAATACGTCACTGCTTGGTAGCTATTTTATATCCCCTCTCCCTGACGTCTTTGTCTAGATCTAAGAGAAGGTTCTTCCACATTTTGCGCTTGCTACGATCAGACTACTGCTAGTTTCTCGGAGTCCTTCGCGGAGTAGCTCCGCCACTTCAGGATGTCTGCCAGCGGCTTTGTGATACACTCTTCTGGCTGCGGTGCAGATTTTTCTTAGAGCAGCTATCTCCATTGGACCATTAAAGGCGTTGCCAGTGTGATATCCAAGATTGATTTGAGCATGCGTTTTTTGAACGTGGGAACCTCTCCCACGTTCATACTAATAATTAGTAATGTTTTTGTGAAAGTAAAAAAAATTGCAAGTTGATGTCTTAAAAAAGCTAATGGGGATTTAAAAAAATAGATTTCGTATTTAGTACTTTAATATTGATATTAAGAGCTGAAAGTATGATTGAAATGATTAGATGACCACATGAGTTTTTTTACTTCTCATCGTTGGTGGGGATTTATATATTATTCGTATAATAAAATAAATTTTAACATAATATTTTCATCAAGTTTTTGAAATGTTAATGTAACTATTTTTTGAAGTTGATATTGTAGCTTAGTGTATGGTTAGACGTAATTAAAGTATTAAATATTTTATCTAGAAGTTTCGTACTGTAAAACGCCATCAAAATGCATTCAGTAACATTTTCAAAACTTTGTATTGCGGTTTTTACTGTTGTTTTGAATTTTGACTTTACCAACTCGATTGATATCGATAACCACCAAGGTAAGTTGTTTTTTATTTTAACCAGAGATAATGAAAATTAGAACAACAATTTTTGTAAATTTGGCCTTCACAAATAAACCGTAAAAATGCATTCTTTCATAAGTAGAAGCATATTTATCGATGTGCGATAATGCAAATTCAATCTGAGCAGGAATGCAAATTTTATAAATTTCCCATATTGCGAGAATTATATGAAAGATTTTCCAAAATACATTTTAATATTCCAATCAAACTACATTAAACAAATCTAAATGTTTTCTTGCTATTTAAAACATGGTATAGGTATATTACAGAAACCAACATTTTCTTAACACATGGGCAGTAGAGGTGTAGTTCATCATCATGGCCATCTTGAAGGCCGACAAGTTTTTCACTTTGATTTTAGACAAAAAAAAATCTGATGACAACACATAACTTTCCCATTTATTACTAAAGTTAATAAAATTATATTAATAATAATAATTAAAATTTAATAAAACAAAAATTTAATAAAACAAAAAATTAATAAAATTTAATAAAAAAACAATTAAAAATAATTAATAAATAAAAAAGAAATAAAGGGATTTCAACCAAAATCTAATCAGCTCTTTAGATTGCTAGATTTCTAGATTTCTAAACTCTAGATTTCTCGTAAGCTTGACCGAGCTAAATCGTGTTAGTCTCAGGAATTAAAAACCCTTTTTGTACTTCGGTACACACCCTGAAAATGTGTAGGTTGTTTTAACATCTTTGCATAATGTTACTCTTTGGTATTTTTGGGAAATCAGTCTTCAACTATCTAATTAACATTAAACCTTTGACACTTTGCCATCCTGTATATTCATTTTACATGAATAATTTAGTTTAATAGCATCGCAAATTTTATTAAAATACTTCTACATTTGGTCATTGTAAATTTCTTCAAAAACTCATAAACTTGTTTGTCACTTTTAAATTTCTTGTTTTTTTTACGCGTTTAATTAATTAAAAATAAACAAAAAAAATTTTAGTAAATAGATACATACTTTAGAATATTACTTAAAATGATTTCTCAAAATTACCAGCCATCTTGAATCAACACAACAAAAAAAGTATACTTCTTTATTTTAAATTCTCACAATATGTCATAATGTGTATAGACTAGGAGCAGGGAGGTGGAGTCAACAAAAATAATACTACTAGCGCCCGTAGTGGTCAAATCGTAAATTCCTCGCTGAACGCATTTACATGTAATTAAATGCAATATTAATAATTAACAGTGTTTAAAAATTTCTCCAACAACAAAATATTTGTGAAAAATTTTCTACATATCTCCTTAATTAAAATACGCGATTTATTCTAATATTAAATATAAAGATTTTATTTACTGCTGCAAAAACTACAAGAAATATTGAAAACATAACCTCAAACTGTAAATTCAATGGGGGAGTTCTGTAAAGGGTGCCAACTTCGAAAATGCTCGGACTTTTTTGAGAAGCTTTTTTTAAAAAAGTTTTATGCCAACATAATCTAATTTTAAATCTGAAGATGTTAAACATTACACGAAAGTAAAATAATTTCCTTTTTAAGAGAAAATTGAAATTAAAATAAGTTACCAGATATCCCTATACAAAATGTATGGTGGCAACCTGGAAAAGTTAAAATAATGTAAATATAACCTAACTTTAATTATGTTAATCCTATTTATCATCCAGGATTATTTAATAATTATGTCTTTATTTACTATATAGGAGTTTATTTTAGTATTTAAACAACGATTTGAAACATTGATATTAAATATGACTATCTTAGAACCCAGAGATGTACCAGGTGCAGTTTTAAAAGATTTTGTTGCTTTAGAAGACCATTCCGTGCTAGAATTAAAAAAATGATTAGAATGCCGAGGATTGAAAAAAAATGGAAAGAAAAACGATTTAATTATCAGAATAAATAACTGCATCGATTCCGGCAATGCAAATAAAATATTTGATGGTGTTGTACAAGGAAAGTGGTACGATTTGAAATTAAATATTCGAAATAATCAACAAGTTAGTGGATTATCATCGCATTTAAATTCAATAGAGTGGCATCCGTTTCCCTTTCATCCTATACCCGAATATTTCAATAAAGGGCATATTTATACTTCTATTGTTGGAGCAGATGTGGAGAATGAAGATTCAGTTGTTAATTTAGCAGACTTTAATACCACAACAACTGTGAGACCATTTAGGAGGGCCGATCAATACTGGAGGTCTTTTTACATCACTGCATCTAATGCAAAAATTGTAGCACATCAATTCTACTCCTATAGTGCAAAAAAGAACTTCTTGCTAAAAAATTTATGGAGAGCAACGCCAAATGTAGAAACACAAGCAATGAGGTATGGTAAAAATAACGAATCCAAGGCCAGGCGAGAATATAGTAAATTCTTCAAGATGGTTTCTGGATTGTAACTGCAGGTTTGATGGTGAATAAAAATCATCCATTTTTTGGAGCAAGCTTTGATGGAATAATAATGAAAGGTAATATAATAGAACATATTATTGAAATTAAATGCCCCCAAGTGTTAGAACGATGTCCTAATATAACCAACTTTGATTCGTTTCTTAGCAAGAGTCAACTAAGTAATTTTTTTTAGAAAAGAAAAATAATGAAATTTCTATCAAGAAGAACCATCCATACTTATATCAAATAATTATGTCTTTAATTATTTTGGATATAGAAATGTACGTTCTTGTTGTTTGGACCCCTAGACAAATCCTTACCATGCCGATTTTTCAGCGTGATTATGAAGATATTGTTGAAGAAATCAAAATTGCTATTCCTCGTTTCTATTGTAACATTTACGTACCAGAAATGTTTGCAATGAGAACAGTACGAAATTTAAATCCCATTAAATTAGATATTTTGTAATCGGCAATATTTTTTACATAATTTTATAACTTACTTTTTAAATTTTAAATAATACAATAAAAATAAGCTACAAGTTTTAAATATAATTTCTTTAATTGTTCGCTTGTTGATATAATGGTATTTTATAATATTTATTATAATAATTTTAAATGTATATTTAACAGTTTACTAAACAGTCTTCAAAGTTGACTAAAAAACAAACTACTGTAAACATGTTGGATAATATTGGCAATAATAAGATTTGGCATTGTTTTTTTAAAATCCTATAACATTTAATGCGACTTATAGCTCTTTCAACGTGAACTAGTGATCTTGCAATTTTTTTTGTAAGTAATTCTTCTTCTGCAGTCAACCTTGATCTTCCCATAAGGAGATGAGGTGTATAAAGCTTGATATGTAATTCGTTAGTTAAATCGTGTATTAGAAATCCTCAATCAGCCATTACTGTATCATTTTCTTTTAAGAAAGTTTTCAAATCACAGTCTTCAAATAATTGTCGATCAGATATAGCACCTTCGAATCCTTCACTTACATAAGTTGTTGCTCCACTCAGGCAGATACCTATCAAAAACTTCACTGTGTTGGCATGTTTACAACACTGTTCTTATTTACAACACTGTCGTCACGAACAACTTCAAAGTTTTCATTATTTAATTCTATAACGCTTGTATCGAAAGATTCTTCTTGTAAGACTTCAGTATCACTCCGGGAAGCTTCGAGTTTGGCAAATGGCAATGGATCTGAATCACTGGTAAACTTTCCTGTAAAATGTTTATGACATATGTAAGTCCATCGACTAATATTCTCTATATTTAACTTATTATTACCACATAGTCTCAACCATTTTTCACATTTCTTACGTTGTCTCTTGGGTTTTGGAAATGGGTGAAATGCAAGTCTTTTTTGGATATTCGAGTTGCTTTTACAATCTTTATAATAACATTGTTTACCCGTTTTGATGATTTTAAACTACTACAATAACCTCTTATATATTAATTTGTTCTAAATAAACTCTTATATAGTAAATAAAGACATAATTATCAAATAATCCTGGATGATAAATAGGATTAACATAATTAAAGTTAGGTTATATTTACATTATTTTAACTTTTCCAGGTTGCCACCATACATTTTGTATAGGGATATCTGGTAACTTATTTTAATTTCAATTTTCTCTTAAAAAGGAAATTATTTTACTTTCGTGTAATGTTTAACATCTTCAGATTTAAAATTAGATTATGTTGGCATAAAACTTTTTTAAAAAAAGCTTCTCAAAAAAGTCCGAGCATTTTCGAAGTTGGCACCCTTTACAGAACTCCCCCATTTACGGTCAAACATTTTTTCCGACTACCAACTAAAAATTTTATTACCATTGTAAATTCAACACAACACATATTTCGAATACATTATTTATAATCGAAAGCAGAACATTTGAACGGCTTTTCACCCGTGTGAGTTAGTAAATGTTCACTCAAACTAGCTTTTCGAGCAAATTTATAACCGCAAAAAGAACATTCGAACGGCTTTTATCCGGTATGGGTTCGTAAATGGAGATTTAAATTGCTCTTTTGGGAAAATTTAATATCGCAAACAACACATTGGTATGGTTTTTCGCCAGTATGAGTCCTTAAATGGAACATCCATAAATGAACAACAGCGCCGCGGTGTCGAAAAATGAAATGGTTTGCTGAACGGTTTAATTTACTTTTCGACACCGCGGCGCTACATGTTACTCTGCTCCTAGTCTTATAGGCTGTTGTCTGTTCCACGGAGCTCGAGTGTGACTGGTTTTTAAAAACTATCCGAAAGATATAAAATATATAGGTATATTGTAAGTCGATCCACGATACAAACAATGTAGGTAGTACATAGAATGCCAAACGATATTTACAAAAGGAAACGTCATTAAAATATTCTGTTCGGTGTGTTGCCTAATCTAGAATGTTTATAAGCTTACATAATAATTTTACAAAAAACTTATTTACAGATTACCTACTATGAAACTGCGAGTTCATTGCTTGTTGAGACAGTCGAAACACGACAATTGCAGATCAACGCGACTGTTGGTCAGAAACCAATTGGTTTCTTCCCTAGGACAGAAACCGTCAAGTTTCTTCCGCTTACTCAGTTATAAATACATATATCGTTTTAACTGTCAATTTATCTGACAGTGACAGTTTTTATATTTTATGAAGGTTAGATTAATTAATTAAACTCTCAGATTCATTGCAGGTAATATGTAAAATAGTGTGTATGGCAAGGGATGAAACACGATTTCAGACCAGGGTGTTGCCAGCCCTCGCTATCGCTCGGGCAAGCAATCCTCACCCTGGTCTCGTTTTGTTTCATCCCTAGCCAAACAATATACTATTTTTTAGGTATGAGGCACCCCGAGCTCTCGTGGGACAAACTATATACGATAATAATATTTCTCTAATTTAGGTATACCTGATTTGATATATTTCATTAATGGTAGTTACAAACAAGAAAATTTGAGCAGATATACACGGCAAAACACGTAAGTAATTCAGGCATTTTATATTATGTACCCCTACTTATATTAATATCCTGGTTGGCTCATGCCTGACGAGAGTATGAACCAGTTGCAAGACACAACAGACCCGCTGAGTCGTAATTTCAAACAAAAATAGTATATTATACATCATGGGACTAAGGTGCTACTTTTCATCCCGCGTGCGAAGATTTTTGCACTCGTCTAACACCTCGTGCAAAAATGTTCACATACGGGTAACACCTCGTTCAAAAATCTTCCAATGTGGGATGGAAAAAACTTTACTCCCAAGGTGTATATACAATTTTCACAAAACCAAACAAAGTTCATTACCCAATAATTGTGTGATCAATCTGTAATATCGCATCGATTAACCAAAATCATCCATTCAAATCACATTACAATTGACTACAAATAACACACTGGGTACACACTTTCAACCCAAACGAAAGATAAATAAAGATTAAACCTCCTCCAAGTACCATAAACCATATATCATATGAGTAAACCAACGCTTTAAAAAATCCCCTTACGTGGAACCAGATGTGTCGACTATAACCCAATGCACCCCACGAATGCATCTAATCTCCCATCCTTTCGTTCACACAGACAACCACCCACATGTGCGGTGTCGGAAAACCAAATACAGAAATCATTCAATCCAATTACAAATCAATGATAAGGTGTTCGACAAAAGCTAACACGTACAAAAACCATAATATGCGTCATAACCAATATCACAATGGCACTGCAAACAGTGATAACAAAAAGGCTCACCCAATGTCGCTTGGGTAACGGGTGAAAATAACGAAATGTTGTAAAGCAAAGGAAATGAAAAATTTATCATTCAAATGAGAATCTTACCAGAGCATCAGATATTTGCAGAAATAACTACCACAGAACGCTAATAAAACTTTTTCCACTACTAGTCATATAGGCTATCATTATAACTTAGTCAAGTCGCACGTGAAGTGACGCATTTTAGACAAGTGGTAAATAATTTTTTCACATATTGAACATATTGATATTTTTCTACAGTTTAGCGACTATTTATAAGGCAAATTTTGTTAAAAAACGATTTTGTATAACCGAGAGGTGCTATTTAATTACACTTAAACTATTCAAAACGGTTTTTTAATTGATTAATTTCATTTTAAACATTTCTAAAAAAAGTCGAATTAATTATGACAGGAGCGCTAGCGCCACCTCTTATTAATTTGAGATACCAAAAAATTACAAGTTTATTGAATAATTTCAATATTTTAAGACGAATAAATGCAAAACAATGCTTTTGAATAACTTCGGTGATTTCTATCCATTATTTAAAACAGTAAAACCTCGGTGAACAACTTTGGAAAACTAAATTTGTCAACAACTGTCAAATCGACAAAACAAAACTGTTATTTGAAATAAATATTTTAAATTTGAAATTTTTTTTATTAATAAGAATTTTAAAAAAATGGCAATAAATCTAGTAGTGGAAAAAATCGTATATAAACCACGGTTGTGAAGACTATTATAGCCTACCCGCCTTATATTCCTCGGCGCTTCGCCCCTCGGAATATAATCTTGGCGCTAGGGCTATAATAGCTGTCTTCACAACCTTGGCCTATAATATACTATTAAATCTGCTAACTTATAGTTGCTTTAAGAATATATTGTTACAATTTGTACTTTCTTTTACCTTTTCTTTTTTTTTTTTTCCTTTTTTTTAATATTTCGTTTATATCTAATGGGACCGTTAAATTTTAGTCAGGCGTGCCGTATTCCCAGGATTCCACTGCATACTTCATATAAAATTATTGGCAAAACTGTAATCAATTTATCAGCTGGTGATTATGCAGAAAATTATAACTTATTACAAATAATTTGTGAAAGTGGATATTCGATAAATCCAATTGCCCAATCCCATTCTTTTTGTTTAGATGGCCAATGGAGCCCTCCGTTACCAAATTGCTTGCGTAAGTAAATTATCATTTATTTAAAACTTTTTGTCAAAAATTATAGGAAAAAGGTGAGTCGTAACATAGAAGTCAAACAGAAATAAGATGATGCTCAATGTGAAGATACTAAAAAAGACGATATTAGGAAGAAAGGGTTTGGTGTAACACAGTGTAACACTTCGATGATTACTTATGAAGATAATGATGGTTCATAACAAAATGGAAAAGGTCGAGTAGTCAAAATATGGATGACAACAAGTTGCCTAGAAGCTTGAGGAATCTTGCATTGGTAGTATTGTATTAGACAGCCTAAAAAGAACTGAACGTATTTTTTCAAGTTATAATTGAGCATCTCGAAAAATATAGTTTTAACACATAATAGTACTTTTACATACAGTAGTAGTTTCACTCGCGTGATTTTTTGTCCTAATTTCCTTGTCAAATCCTTGTTAGCTGTTGCTTATATCTAATACTACATAGTTCTCAGATGTGTATGCGCGAGTTCTCTCATGAGATACCAACTTCAAATGTGTCGACTGGTAGTGAGACTACTTATTGTATTATATAGTATTATACTATATGATTTTAATACTATTTGAAAAAGTCCAACTTTTCGATATTTGTTTGAGTAAGATAAAATAATTATTTTTCGCACTAGAGCGTAAAAGTCTCGAAGCAATTCCATAGAATTTCAATGATATTAAAGGAAATTCCAAACAAGTGTATATAAAATTTTTGAAATATTTGCCTCTTATTATTGTTATTATAATTATTTAGGTGCTTGCCCGTCGTTAAATTCAATTGCCTCCACAAATGTCCAATGTAAATGGACTAATCTTACAGGAAATACTATACCATTATCAAACTGTAAAAATCCGGTAGAAGGGACTACGGCATTTCTGTCATGCCATTCATGGTATGAAGAACCAAACATAGAGAAAAATCCAATTCGAGTATGTAGGCAAGGCAAGTGGGATCCCTACATCCCTGAATGTTATCCGAGTAAGTATAATATACTAACTACTATTATGTTTGTAATTAAAATAACTTTATTTCTATACGTCTTAGTGTGTGGTGTAAAGCGTCCGAAAGGAATGACTAATATAATTAATGGTACAACTGCAGAACCTGGAGACTATCCTTGGCAGATCGCTATTTACAATACTAAAAAGGAGTTTCTATGTGGAGGATCAATCCTTGGTCATCGCGTCGTTTTATCCGGTAAGTTTTCTCTTCAGAAAATACTGAATTATTGAAAATGATTGAATATTTAGCTGCACATTGTTTCACTGATTTTGAGGGAAATAAAAAACCAATTGAGAATTATTTAATTGCCGCCGGCAAATATTATCGAATATATGATGACGAAAGAGATAAGTTTGCACAATATTCAAAGGTAAGACCCCTGCGTTCTTCAGTACAGCCCAGTGGTTTATTCATAAGCAAAATTCCTAGTAAATTGTAGCGCTGTATCATTCTAAACCACATAATACTCATAATACGCTCGTGATGCGTTTTCCATATAAGACGGTTGAAGTTTTGCGACACAGTAGAATATACAGTAAAACCTCAATAGTTCGACACTGTCATACTTATTGGACAATTCCGAGAATTTCTATTGTTACTGGACATACGCTATAAGCTCATAACTCACAAGTTGTGAGTTTTATCTCGCCACGACTCGGTTGTAACAACGTAGGCAGACAGATTTATAACCTACGTTATAATGCTTACATTATAATAGGAAAATAACAGCATTCTTAATGCTAAAATAAAGCTATTTGAATTTGAAAAAAATATTATTTCGAGATTATAAAAAATAATTACAAAAAAATATTTATTTCAACTTGTTATTCGACAAATTCACTGTTGAGCAGGAAATGAGTCCTGTTTATGTCGAGTTATAGAGGTTTTACTCTAATTCCATTTTGTACAAATAGATTGTACAAAAATACTACACTGTGGCTCAATTAAACAGCTTATAACAAGCCACCATGTTACGTATACCTGATGTTGTTTTGAGTTTGATTCTGAACTATTTTATCGTAAAACCGCGGTGAAATGATAATACTACACAAAATACAACACCAAAAGAATTCATATAATACATACGAACCTGAAAACTTAATTTGATTAAAAAATTGTAATACGTTGCAGATACTTGAAATACATATTCCGATCAGATATAAAGGACAGGTCAGTCTACAAGGATTTGATATCGCAGTGATAATACTGACAAGTCCTTTAAAAATATCTCCATTTGTTCAGCCTGTTTGTATTGAACTCAACGAAAAATCTAAATCTTTAAATTTGGCATTATATAAATATGGTATAGTACGTTTGTATTAATAGCAGGTTTTAAAATTTAATAATCAGTTCTATATTTTGTAGGTTACAGGTTGGGGCTATACAGTAAGTGGAAGAGATCTATCTGAGGTTTTAAAAGAGATAGTAATTCCATATATCCCATATGAAGAATGTATTGAAATGGTACCATCAAATTTCAGAAGATATATAACCCACGACAAGATATGTGGGGGATACATTAACAGCAGTTAGTTTAAATGCTAATATTAAGAAATAATCACAAGATGACCTTTCAATTTATTTTAGGTAAAGGTGTATGTGGAGGCGACAGTGGTGGAAGTTATATTTTCAAAAAAATTGATAGTGATCGACATTTCGTTAAAGGATTAGTTAGTGTTGGTCCGGCTACCGTAGAAGGAGTTTGCGACCCCAATCAATATAGTGTGTATACCTTCGTCGACGATCACATTGATTTTATACGACAGCATTACACATACAATCAAATGTAAGAATATGTTATGCTTTCTTTCTTTCTTCGAGTATGTTTTCCATATTACCTTAAAAATTTCAAGTCCATCTACTCCAAGATGTTCTCTTCTAATTAGTCGTTCTCATCCTGATTACCAACCTTACATTTAAATGTCTTCCCTAAAATATCAACGTTACAAATGGTCTTTAAGTGTCTCGGTCATATTTCCGTCATTTGGCTAACTGTTTTTTCAACATTTGATTGTTCAAGTTTGGTTGTATAATTTAAAATAAGTTTATTTCATTTAATTGATACAGTTTAAACCCAATTAATTCCCAATTTGGTTGAAAACCAAAGACATAATTATGAATATATTTCTAGAATTCTACCATTTATTTTTAATTAGATACCAAGGCTTAGAATGTAAACCAGATGACTGCAATAAAGAACTTCCAAATGAGAATGCTAAGTGAGTAACTATAGGTATGTTCCAACAAGCAATTATCTCCAGTTCCTAGGACTATACGCATGCTCTTTAATTAAATTTTTGAGTATTAAAGATCATTTTCGTTAGAGATAACTGCTTGTTAGAACAGACCTTATATAACAACAGTGTTCGCCTTCGGCTTTCGATTTGCAAATAACATACTTTCTACACCAATCACATAGACCATTATTATAAAAGTCAGTTTTAGGATAGATTGTACTCTGCCAAATTTTTCGCCAGATGGTACATATAGTTTAAGTAATAATGAGATATACACACCAGGGGGTCATGCAGAAATATCTAGTGTATTATCATTAAAATGCAACACCGGATATTTATTCGAGAAAAACACATCATTACTGTTTTCTTGTTCGGATAAAGGAAATTGGGTTCCTCCACTAACAACATGTGCAGGTGATTATAATAATGTTTTTATCCAGGGAGCAGATTATAATGATCAATCATATGTGTCGAATCATTACGGCTTAGCTACTTAGCCCGGACCTGTATAATAGTACTACAGTTGACCGTTTACTGTTTCATTGCATTATAAATTAACATTTTGAAATTTTAGAAGAGCCTAATGAATTCTGCACCTTTGGCCATATTAAAATAAAAAAGGGCACAAGTTCTCCATTAGAAATAGGCTCTTGTGGACAAGTTACATGTCTCGAGGAAGGTGAAATTTTCCGTTCAATGTAAGATAAAATTAATTTTGATTCAATTTAATTTGCAAAAATATTTACTATTTTCAGTTGTCCAGTATTATTTAGAAAAGGGTGCTCCAATGGACCTTATGATTATACGAAATTATATCCTGATTGTTGTCCTCGGCAAGTATGTTAATACTAATATTGTATAAATTTGTGATTCATCTAAACTATAAATGATCAAATTACTACATTCACAATAAAAAATTGAAAATTACATTCTATTTTATTAGTAGACTTCCAGGTAGATTATCGTCCCGATAACGACGATAATTGACGATTACTTGTCTAATGGTCTAAATATGAATACGGCGGAATTGTTACAGGGAGGTAGTGAGAGAGAGTTTTTTTTACCGGTGGTGGTTTGATATATTTTTCGGTTGGTAAAAAGAAGTCAATCAATCAGAGCTTTCTTTTGATTGGCAAAAGCTTACCAAATGAAGGAGTGAATTTTTTACATAATTCTAATGCATTGTTATGCCCCTAACTCTCGTGCAACTACCTCCTAGGATAGATGATAATTTAATAGAGGAAGACCACCCTGTTCCTATACACTGCTTGCAGGAAACCTCGAGATCTAAAGCTTAACTTAGATTCGTCTTACATGGTTTGGGCGCCAAATTTAATGATTGTTGAATTGGATTGAAAATTAAAACTCCCCCTTTTGGGACACGGACAACTCGGCACATCGCAACTCGGCACCGGACTACTCGGCACCGGAGGACTCGGCGCCGGACAACTCGGCACCGGGAAAACTCGGCACCGGGACAACTCGGCACCGGCGACTCGGCACCGGGAAAACTCGGCACCGGGACAACTCGGCACCGGCAACTCGGCTCCGTCAACTCGGCATCGGAATAACTCGGCACCGTAATAACTCGGCACCAAACGATCGGATTTTTAAAACCACCGTTTTTTTAACTCCACCGTTATTTTCTCAAATATTTGTGTTGCTTGCTCGTCGCGGTGAAGGTCGCGGATTTGTTTTTCCGGTTCTCTTTTGCCTACTTCCTAACAAGCTACAAGCGAGCTACTCGAAGCTTTTCCGTATGATTAAAGATATGTGGCCCGAATTTAATCCAGATGCTGTAAATGTAGATTACGAGATTGGTATACATAATGCTCTGCGCGCAGAATTTCCTGGTGTAAACGTTAGAGGTTGCTTCTTTCACCTAGTTCAAAATCTTTGTAAACATCTTTCAGAAGTAAACCTTCTTGGTCGTTGTAATACCGACCCCAACTTTGCATTGAAATCGCGTATGATAACTTCGGTAGCTTTTGTTCCAGAAGATGATATTGAAAACGCACTGAACGTTCTAGAAGATTATCTACCGCCAGAATTAGAACCAATCATAAGTTGGTTTACTATTACATACGTTGGTAGACTCAGAAATAATGGAACAAGAGCCCCACCTTTGTTTCCCTATGCAGTGTGGTCGGTACATCAGCGTACTTTGCTTGGCTCTGATAGAACCAATAATTTCGCTGAAGCTTATCATAAAAAGTTGCAATAGGGATATGGGGTCGCACATCCAGGATTATTTAAATTTCTGGGTAATCTAATAAATATACAGAAAACATTCGATGCTGATTACGAGCGTTTTGTTGCGGGATACGAAGCACCACCAAAACGCAAGAGTTATGAAGACGCAGATCTGCGTATTCTTAATAAAGTAACGAATTATGAGCAAGAGAATATATTGGAGTATTTGCGTGGTTTATCTCATAATTATGTAATGAACTAATGTACCTACATAAATAAATGTATGTAAATATATATTTTTTAAATAAAAACCTTGTAATTTTATAATAAATTTTTTTATACTCGTATTATTTTTATTTTTGTTAATATTTTTCAATAATAATAAAATAATTTTCCAACTAGTGCCGAGTTATTACGGTGCCGGGTTATACCGGTGCCGAGTTGACGGAGCCGAGTTGCCGGTGTCGAGTTGTCCCGGTGCCGAGTTTTCCCGGTGCCGAGTCGCCGGTGCCAAGTTGTCCCGGTGCCGAGTTTTCCCGGTGCCGAGTTGTCCGGCGCCGAGTCATCCGGTGCCGAGTAGTCCGGTGCCGAGTTGCGAAGTGCCGAGTTGTCGCGTACCGCCCCCTTTTAACGATGGATTTATGGGTACAAGCTTTTTCTTTAAAGAAATTGTGATTGTGGCGTAGTATCGTGTACTTCTAAACTCCCGACAATATAAACAAATAAATAATCAGGAAACAAAATAAAAACTTGTGAACAAAGTTAAAATAGAATAACAATTTGTTAATAACCTTTTGAGATCTTCTTCGGTTGGCCGCTTTATAAAGCATTCCCGTTGGATGCACTATTTCGTACTAGACATCAGCCATGGCGATTGGGTACGGTTTTGGGATTGATGGAAATTAAAATAGGAAATAATGAATTAAATTGGAAATTTTGATATGAATAATAAAATTAAAATTGGTTTCATTTCGATAAATTATAAAATTTTAAGTTGAGTGAATTTTTCAAAATTGTACCGCTGAGGTCATAGCAATATCTAGGTGACATCCAATCTTGGTCCACCTTAGGTTCCAATGAAAGCAAAATAGTTGATGAGCTGCCAAGTCAGAAATTCGATTGCACTATAACCATGGATAGCTAATACAGATCCCCACTATTATCTCGATACCGATGGCCGCCATACTGTGCTAAAATGCTACCTACCTACCCCAACAAGGGTTTATCTATTGTTATGTTATAAATAATAACCTCACTATACTTTGAAATTGCCGAGCAAATGATAGACTGGAGACTCGGGGTGACAATTTTTCGTACCTCCGACAACTGTAAGGCATTAAAGTTACTGAAAGTTACTAAAAATTAGCACAGTATGGCGGCCAAGGAGGGTTGGACATAAATTGCGGTGGGGATATACAGCAACTGGCTATCCAGTTGATATTCATAAATCCGTGACTATAACCCAACAGTATAGACTGAGAAAGTGGGACGTCAAAATGTGGCCGATCTAACAGCTGATGAGTGGAAACATTGCCGGGTACATGCGTTATTTTAAACTTTTTCGTGATTTTACAATGTTTTATTTCAAAATTATGCCTTTATTGCATTTGCCCAGGTCGCCCACATAATTCTAGACGAGAAAAGTGCAGTTTTTGAAGCTATATGGTAACTAAACGCAAACAAAGTGAGGTTATCACCATGTTTCCACCCATCAGCTGATTGATCGTGACGACACCACTTTCCTAGTCTATTACTACCACCGCACTATTACTATAATTACGCATATTTACAAATTTATAATTACAAACGGAATAAATATTAAATTTATGTAAACCAAAACATGGCCATAAAATTAATATTATTAGGTATATTATTATTTTTAATCCAAAAATTTGTAAGTTTTTAATAAAATTTTATATCGTATCATTTTTTTACCGTTTTGTCCCATAAAGATAAATAACTAATCATCGTTCATTAAATATAATTATCTTACATTTTTTAATTCCAGATATAAATTGAAGTTGCCATGTATAGGAAGTCTTAATTAAAGAAACAGTTAAAGAGTGTGCGGTTAGATATAAAGTTGCGTTTCGCTCTGTCTGATTTATTAAAAAAATGAAATTTATTATTCAAAAAATAAATTAAAATATTTAAGTTTTAAGTTATTTAATTCAGTTAGTAATGGTTAATATTTGTTTCCTTTCCGCCGAGCAATATATATATTTATCATTATTATCAGTAGAAATTTATTTCTCGAGAAGGACCCTCCTCTCTTGCATTCGCTATCAACATCGGCTAGTTTAAACAAAGATCCAGGGCAACTCACATAAATAATTTAAACCAAAGTACACCACCTTAAGTATATTATGTAAGTTGATTTATCAAATATGTTTCGGCATCTTTTATGTTTGATGATATTGATATGCCAAGAACAATTTAATGATTGAAACTTGAGAAAATATCTTCAGAATACATTTTTGTATTTTGGCAGTTTTAGTTTTGGGATCACAATGTCCGTTCAACTTGGATTCAAAGCGACTGAAATAATCGCAGAAGGTCGCGTCACGGACGATGAAATCAAACAAATCGACATTTGGGTGAGGGAGCAAGAAAATCTTCCAATTATATCAGACGAAGAAATTGTAAATTTTTTGTTATCGAATGATAACGATCAAGAGAAAACTAAAAAAACAATCAGGGCATACTTCAAAATACGAAATGAAGGAACCGATATATTTAACAACAGACTTATTACGTCAATAGAAAGTTCTGAGCCAACGGAAACATTGGCGTAAGTTATCTTTAATATTTATAAATCTGCCCTTTTTGCCCCGGTATCACAATCTTTCACCTATAGTCTGGCTCCTACAAAGGAGGAGATAAAGAATAATTTTTATTTGTTCAAATAATCACACGACAGCGATATGACATGTCACGTAGACGCGGCGAGTTAGTTAGAGAAATGTTTAAACATTTCAATTAACTCTCGAGACTAAAATAAAATTTAAATAATTCTATGATAAATAATAAGAAATACTTCTGAAAAGAATTATAATGATATTATATAAAACAAATTTTTTAGATACTTCGGTGTAGCACCAACTAGAACAAAAGATAACTGCGCGGTCATTCTCGCACGGCTTCACGACACTTCAATTCAAAATTTCAATATATCAAAATTTTACAAACTTTTATATATGACCTTGGATGCTGCAATATACTCCAGTCCCCCAAGCGGATTAATTATAATTCTGAATATGGAAGGCGTAAGTAATTGAATTTTTTAAAATCGACTCCATTTTGGTTAAAAACTTTTGTTTTCAGTTTAGAATTTTGCATCTAACGAGGTTTAGAATCCATGCATTAAGTATATGTTTCCGTTACCTTCAGGAAGCTTTACCAGTAAAATTAAAAAATATACATATACTTAACACCCCCTATTATATGGACAAAATTTTGGCCGTTATAAAACCATTTATGAGTGAACATGTAAAAGAACTGGTAAGACTACCATGAATAAAAATATTTAGTTTAAAACTTCTATATTTTAGATGATTTTTCACAAAAGAGAGTGTATAGATGATTTTTATGAAAATTATGTCGCTAAAGAATTATTGCCCGAAGATTTGGGTGGCGAATTGCCATGCATGAAGGATTTATATGAACAATTAATTAAAAAATTTAAAACTATGGAACTATATTTTACAGCAGAAGAAGAAAGAAGATCCACTTTAAAATAGTAGCAATTATTATAATTTTGTGAACATATAATTAAAAATATACTGGATTGTGCATAAAAAAAGAACGACGGTAGTTCTTTGTGGTTTTATTCTATCATATTCTTCTTCTCTTTCTTTAGAATTACCTTCATGTTCAAAACTAACTTTTCATTGCTTTTCACAAACTATAGACAATATCTAAAAGTATAATTTCAAAACCTTGGATACTGCTGGATGTCCTCACAACTATGACGCATCCGCAAACTCAGTTTGACTTCAATGGCTTCAAACTTCTTGGTTTTCGGTAAATTTTTGCAAAAAAAATTTCTATCGTCGATTGTTCACTAAGAATAAAGTTTTCCATTGAAATTGCAATTTATCATTAAAACAGTTAAAACTTAAATATTTTTTTAAATCCAAGGTCATAAAATTATTTGAATTAGGTATATTAAGTGTATCTAGTAATGGAATAGTTTTAAAACTAATTAAATTCTAAGAGCAATTGCTGATAAACCACTTGAAATCAAAATAAACTATAGATATTTTTATTATCTACTTATAATTTGGCAATCTTAGCATCGACATCGCAATGTCCGTTCAACTTGGATTTAAAGCTAAAGAAATAGTTGCAGAAGGTCGCATTACTA
Source organism: Cantharis flavilabris (assembly GCA_949152465.1). NCBI lineage: Eukaryota > Metazoa > Arthropoda > Insecta > Coleoptera > Cantharidae > Cantharis > Cantharis flavilabris. The sequence continues at coordinate 10,188,987 of OX424438.1, forward strand.
ATGAAGATATCCAACAAATCAAGATTTGGCTAGAAGAACAAAATGGTCTTCCAGTTATATCGGACGAAGAAATAGTCAACTTTTTGTTATCCAATGATAACCATCAAGATAATACCAAAAATACAATAAATGCTTTTTTCAACATACGAAAGGAGGCGTCCAATATATTTAACAACCGACTCAAAACAATAAAAAATTATGAATTAAAACAATTCGTTACGTAAGTAAACAATTTACTTTTTTATTTTTTAACATTTAAATTTAATTTTTCCCGCCAAAAATAAAGAGTAATAATACATAGTATAGAAAGGACTCTCCATCAGATAATTAATTAGTTTACATTATTATTTATTCGGTAGAAGGTCGGAAGGCTTAATGGCTAGTAATTATAAAAGTCAATTTTATAGAAAAATAAATTACTTTTAAAAAAAAGTCCAGAAGATCATACATTAAATATTTTTTTAGCTACTTTGGTATAGCACCAAAGAGAACAGAAGATAACTGCGCAGTCATTTTCAGCCGGCGATATGACACAAGTTTTCGAAACTTCGATCTAGACAAATTTTTAAAACTTCTATTTATGACCTTGGATGCTGCAATTTACTCCAGTCCACCAAACGGTTTAATTATAGTGATCGATGCAGATGGAGTAAGTTATCACATTAATTTTAACCGATTCCATTTGTGTTTTCTTACTTTCTTTTTACTTTCAGTATGGGTTAGGGTATTTAACAAAATTACGTATCCATGCACTAAGTATATGTTTTCGTTACCTACAGGAGGCTTTGCCGGTAAAATTGAAAAATATTCACATGCTTAACACGTCCTACTTTGTCGACAAAGCAATGGTTCTAGCAAAACCGTTTATGAATGAACACGTTAAACAACTGGTGAGACTTTTCTTTGGATTAATGAAAATATTGGGGACTTGCTCGTTTTAGATAATTTTTCACAAAAGAGATGCTAATATGGATGAGTTTTTTGAGAAATATGTGGCCAAAGAATTACTGCCACAAGATTTTGGTGGTGAATTGCCATGCATGAAGAATTTGGCAGAAGAGTTGATTCAAACTTTGAAAACTATGGAATCGTATTTTGCAGTCGAAGAAGATCGGAGATCTGTATTGCAATCGTAGATACCGATTATTATAATTTATATTTTTTGCAGAAATTTTATTTTGTCGAGAAATTTTAATTTAATTTTTAATTTAATTTAATTTTTAATTTAATTTAATTTAATTTAATTTAATTTTTAATTTAATTTTTAGTTTTACCGCTGTATAGTTGAGGTTTCGACAACTAAATAGAAAAACAAAGTTTTCTTATCTGAGCAGTTTAGACATAATAATATGTCTCTTGAATTTTAATTGCGATATTATTTTGAGTTTGATATTATTGCGAATAAATTGGTTTGATTTTGAAAGTTTATTTTTGGATAGAAAATTTAAAAATTAGCGGGTAAAGATAATTAAGTACCGGATTTTTCTGAAAAGTGATTTTGATTCTTTTCTGTTCCCGTTCTTATGCCCGCCTTCCGATGCAAAAGGGTAATGAGCGGTGAATTAGCTAAGCGAAACGGAGTAAAATAGCTTTGGCCTTTCACTAAGGAAAAGTTTCACAGAAAAGTGGTATTTGCCTTCCATTACCAGAGGACGTCGCGTCGCGAAGTGACCTATGCGGGGAACTGAGATGGGTCAGATGTAGGTTTTTTGCCTTACATTTATCAGCAAACTTTGCGAAGTGAGCTAGGCAACAAAAGAGTCAAAATTCAATTATTGTGAGACGGCCCGTCGCGAAAGCAAGTCGCGGTTGAAGTTTTCTTATTTGGAATACTTCCTCTCTCTCTCTCTCTCTTTACGAAAAGTATACTTTTGCAGCCTGGCCTATTTTGCCGCTGCTTTGCCTTTCAATGCTATCTCGTTGATTATCTCCCAATTTTATTCACTCAGATCTCGCTGTCTTAATTGAAACAAAAAATTTTGGAGGTTAGAGGAGGGTGGGGGTTACCGGACTTCTTTTAACTCGCTCAGTCCGCTCCGCTCACTTGTTTATCAGTGAAAGCACTTCTGTGAAATTAGATATTGCGAGTCAAACAGAGCCGACTCCGTTTGCAATGGAAGGCGGCCATTTGGAAAAGGTCAAAATAAGAATTTTCACCAAATTACAGCGGCGTCGCCAAAGGGTGGGCCCGGGTGATTTCAATTTATAAAATTAAATCATAAAATTAAAAAAAAAGTTAATACAAATTACCGTATAGGAATACTATATATTTTACCGGTAAACGTGAAACTTGATGTTTTATAAATTAACCCTTTCAGACACAGCGTCCTGTACAAAGGACATAAGTTTAAGGCAAAATTTTTGGATAGAAGTAGCTATATGGAGAGTGCCAATCAAGTTGATCTGTTCCGAGGACTAGTCAGCTTGGCTCCTGAAAGATTGCATTACTTGTGGGACTTATTGTTATTCTTTAATATGCTTATTTTGTTTTACGTATTGAAGCTGAAAGCACGTGGTTGTTTTCGAGTTTTTTGTGTTTATTTATCTTATGGAATTTAATGCTTTTTAAATAAATAATATTTTTTATACTTTGTCTAACTTTGTCAAGAATTAGAGCATCGTTTGAGCCTCAATGAGCTTCTATTATTTTCGTTTGAGCCTCAAAGGTCGCGAAGTTATTCGCAAAAAACAAGTGGGGGGCTGTAGACATGATGGCCACCCCACTTTCGAATTTTTGTATGAATTTGATGTCAAACGTTAGAGCATCGTTTGAGCTTCAATGAGCTTCCATTATTTTCGTTTGAGCTTCAAAGTTCGCGAAGTTATTCGCGAAAAACTACTGGGGGGGCTGTAGACATGTTTTGCAATTTTCCTTCCCATTTTGAATTTACGTGTGCAATTAATGTCAATCGATAGAGCTTCGCTTGAGCCTGAATGAGCTTCAGTGAACAGGATTTTAAGTTAATTTTATACAAAGTTATGGATACTTGAAATTTTCGACCAAAATCCGAGCAACACCCGTTAAATCTTAATCTTAAATCTTAAATAACTAGCTTATTTTCAACTTGAGAGTGAAAATAAAAATAACATAATATCTCGTAACAGGGTCCGTTGCTTTGGCACCCCCCCAATTAGAATTTTTGGCCATGAATCTATGGAGCTAGCACCGGCTAGCACCCAAATATTAAAACTAGCACCTTTATAGTTTTTTCACAAATCCACATTGAAAGTGGGGGGGGGCTAAAGTAACGCTAGCCCCCTCAGTTAATATTTTGGCTCCAAAAGCTAGCTCCGTAATCTATATAGCTATCACCAGCTAGCACGCAATTATTACAGCTAGCACCGTTACAGTTTTTTCACAAATTAGTATTTGATAAAAATGCCTAAATGTTTCATTCCACTGCGCATGAGCGACGAGAGATTCCACATGCCCCGCCCATTCTAAACTTTACTAATAATTTTTTAACAGCTTAAAGCTTATTGTTAATCAACATTATGTAATCAAGGGGTAAATATCCCAAAAATTTTGTGTATACTTGTTTGGAATTCCCTTGGAAATCCTTGGAATTCCTTTGGATTTCCCTTGGAAATCCTTGGAATTCCTTTGGAAATCCTTAAAATTCCCTTGGAAATCCTTGGAAGTCTTTGGACTTCCTTGGAAATCACGGGAATTCCCTGGAAATCCCTGGAATTCATTGAAAATTCCTGGAATTTTTTAGATTTCAACTTGTTTGGAAATCCCTGGAATTCTTGGAAATCCCTGGAATTCTTGGAAATCCTTGGAAATCTTTGAAATCCTTGGAATTCTTGGAAATCCCTGGAATTCTTGGAAATCCCTGGAATTCTTTGAAATCTCCGGAATTCCGAGTCCTGTGTACAGAAATTTTACTGGATATTTACCCCTTGTGTAATTTTTTAAGAATTCCGATAGTGGCTTACATGCTATAGATAAGAAAATGACACTCGACTATTTGATTTGACGAAATATCTTCTTAATTTTTTCAAGAGTCATTATAAATTTCCCATGTACCGTTGTGTCGTCTTCCATAGATCAAAAAGTGTCCCAAATAATTTCAAAGCTTTGTATCCTTACAATAATGTGAGTTATTTACTCGGGGGGGGGGCAGAAGCAAATCTTCAGTCTTGCTTGTAGTGTCAGCCCTTGCTATTATAGAGACCAAATTCGGTGCAAATTCTCTTATTTATGGCCAGTGCTAGCGCTATAGGCACTACGCAAACTAGACAACTGCCAAAGGCTCAAACGATAAACCGACGCAAAATCAGATCGAGGTGCAAAAATTAAAAAGAATTTGAGACAGCTTTTGCCGCAAAAAAGGCCAGAAGTTATAAATATTGCGGATTCTCACCTCCCAGCTCAATACTGCTATATAAATGGGGGGAGGGGTGCGCTCTGATAGATTTTTGCCTATAACACTTCGTATTTTTGAAACCCAGAGTGCCCCAAAGAAAAAACTCCCCCCCCCCCCCCCCAAAGCTACAAAACTTTGAAATTATTTGGGACACTTTTTGCCATAAGAAGGCACAATGGTAAATAGGAAATTTATAATGACTCTTTAAAAAATTAGGAAGATGTTTCGTCAAATCAAATAGTCGGGTGTCATTTTCTTATCTATAGCATGTAACCCGAGATGTAACCCAATATCGGAATTCTTAAATAAATTACATAATGTTGATTAACAATAAGCCTTAAGCTGTTAAAAAATTATTAGTAAAGTTTAGAATGGGCGGGGCATGTGGAATCTATCGTCGCTCATGCGCAGTGGAATGAAACATTTAGACATTTTTATCAAATACTAATTTGTGAAAAAACTGTAACGGTGCTAACTGTAATAATTGCGTGCTAGCTGGTGATAGCTATATAGATTACGGAGCTAGCTTTTGGAGCCAAAATATTAACTGAGGGGGCTAGCGTTACTTTAGCCTCCCCCCCCCCACTTTCAATGTGGATTTGTGAAAAAACTATAAAGGTGCTAGTTTTAATATTTGGGTGCTAGCCGGTGCTAGCTCCATAGATTCATGGCCAAAAATTTTAACTGGGGGATGCCAAAGTAAAGGACCCTGTTACGAGATATTATGTTATTTTTATTTTCACTCTAAAGTTGAAAATAAGCTAGTTATTAAAGATTTAAGATTAAGATTTAACGGGTGTTGCTCGGATTTTGGTCGAAAATTTCAACTATCCATAACTTTGTATAAAATTAACTTAAAATCCTGTTCACTGAAGCTCATTCAGGCTCAAGCGAAGCTCTATCGATTGGCATTAATTGCACGCGTAAATTGAAAATGGGAAGGAAAATTGCAAAACATATCTACAGCCCCCCCCCAGTAGTTTTTCGCGAATAACTTGGCGAACTTTGAGGCTCAAACCAAAATAATGGAAGCTCATTGAAGCTCAAACGATGCTCTAACGTTTGACATCAAATTCATACAAAAATTCGAAAGTGGGGTGGTCATCATGTTTACAGCCCCCCACTTGTTTTTTGCGAATAACTTCGCGACCTTTGAGGCTCAAACGAAAATAATAGAAGCTCATTGAGGATCAAACGATGCTCTAACGCTTGACACCAAACTCATCCAAAAATTCGAAAGTGGGGAGGGGGCCACTGACATGTACCTTCTCAGTACTCGGGATCGTTAAAGTAATCTAACAAACATGAAAAATCTTTGAAAAATCAAACAAATTCATTGCTGAGTTTGAACATTTTTTTACAACCCCTTCATAATTCGTGTCTGAAAGGGTTAAAGTGATACATATAATATGAACGATATACAGCATACTGGTGCGACAACAAATCTTGGCCTACCTTAGGTAAACCAAACCAAAATATTTTTACAAAAACGGAAATTGATTACGTTATACTATTACTATAATTACGAATATTTACAAACAGAATAAACCAAATCGTAGTATAGCAAGAAAATATTATTACTTTTAATCCAAAACTTTGAGGGTTTTATTACATTTATTAGATGTTCTTATCATGTCTTTTTATATTTTTGCCATATTACCCGATAAATATATACATCATTCATTCAATATATATCGCATTTCATTTCAAAAATAAATTGAAGTATTCACTAAGTTCTTAATCTTAAAATAAAATTTGGTAAGTAAACTAGTCAATCATTACCTTCTTAATTAACCCGAATACAATAATAATTGTCCAATCAAATTAGATTAGGTTAGAATCTGAAAAAAAATATATTGCGCCACTCAAAACTCTGCAACAACTATAAGAAACACTAACAATATGCAAGCATTAATTAAGTAATTTTTTCATTTTCCCACTAACTAGGTTTACGTTGCTGAAACTAGGAGTAAAAACCAGAGTTATCTTTTTTTCAGTTTTAAGTTTAAGTTTTTTTTTATTGAGATTTTTATATTTTGAGAATAAAAGGTATAATTTACTTTAATAATAAAATAATATAAATAATAATAATTTAAAAAAAACTGAATATTTTGAAATTGAAAATTTTAAGATTAAGCAAGATTATTTAAAATCTGAATTTAGAATTTTATTTATAAAATTTATTGATACCGTTACACATGATCGATTTATCTTTAAAGTTTAACGTTCGCATTCACGGAAATTTATTTGGATACATACAAAATACACAAAATTTAGTTAATGACACAGTTAACAAAAAAAACGTTATCAAGAAAAAAGAAATGGAAATTGCTAGGAAAGAAATAATAATTAAAAATAAAGACATTAGAGGCCCGAATAATAAAATTAATTATGAAGAAAAATGAAAGTAGTACCTACTCCATATTTTCAGTCAGAATTTTTGAACATCAAACATTCAGTTCCAAGTCGCTCAATCGGATCTGGAATATTTACTAAAGATGAAACGGCAGCTCTAAAACCAGAATTGGTATTCAGCTAATTAAACAATATCGGAGAATTTAAAGAAAATTTTCTTTCGGATAAGATAATTATGTGAAAATTGATCCGGTAGAAGGGTTTTGATTTATGTATTTTGGATTCACGACATTGTGAATCCTCGATTAAAGAATTAAATCCGAGAGGGTAAATAATGACGTGTTCCAAAATCCTCCGTTCTTTGATATTTATTTTATTGTTAATTTTTTAAACAATGTAAATAGTTTGAATGTTCTAATTTTCCCAGTAGGTAGAGGGAAATCAGTCTTTCCAGAATATATTTTATTATCTATTACCTACTAATTACTATACTTTGTTATAATATGTTATATTTTGCAATTTTAGATTAATTTGGGATTGCAATGTCCGTTCAACTTGGATTCAAAGCGACTGAAATAATCGCAGAAGGTCGCGTCACGGTCGATGAAATCAAACAAATCGACATTTGGGTGAGGGAGCAAGAAAATCTTCCAATTATATCAGACGAAGAAATTGTAAATTTTTTGTTATCGAATGATAACGATCAAGAGAAAACTAAAAAAACAATCAGGGCTTACTTTAAAATACGAAATGATGGGGAAGATATATTTAACAACAGACTTACATCAATAGATAGTTCTGAGTCAACGGAAACCTTGGCGTAAGTTACCTTCAATATTTTTTATAAATATAAACTTTTTTCACCGCTATGACAGTCCTTTAATACCCAGATTCAGATACAAAGGGGGGGGGTTCAATTGCCCCACCCCCCTGACACACGACCGAAGCACTTTATTTTAGTGAATTTCAAAATTTTGAAATCGAATATTAGGAAGATAGGTAAAAATCATACAAAAATTATATTGGCTTATACAGAAGTAATTTGTTTACACTATCATTTATTTATATTTAAAATACTACTTCATTATTTATTTGATAAACAATAATTTTCATTTATTTTTTTTCCTTTGTTAAGCGGTCAATCAAAAAGGATAAAACAATAGATTATCAACATTTGTCTTCATTTTTATTTTTCAAATCTAATAATAACCAAATGTAACGGACTTCAAATATTACATTAAGAATGCATGTTAAACCAATTCACTAGGTAACAAAATCTGTTCTATTTTTGAAAAACTCTACAAACTGGGTTAATTTGATGAAAATCGCCAAGGCGAAAAGCCGTTTACGTGTGGTATTTAAAATATCTTAAACTATGGATGCAAAGCTTTTGTAAGTTGTTGAGATATTTGTAAAACTAAAGTATTTGTTTTCATTAAATAAAAATTGTGAATCTAAGTAATCCATAATCACTCATATAAAATAAAAAAGTAACCACAAAATACACGGCGGCCATTACTTGTCATCAAGTAGGCATCTACATTTTAACATTTTAATAGAAGAAAGTACGGCAACATAGTACAGTTGTCTAAAATCCTATAGGTTTATCCATTCCCACTCAAAGAAGGGTTATGACGTCATAACCCTAACAATTTCAAATTTCATTAATTTTTTTCTGATACTTAACGCACTCAAAAAAATTAGAAAAAAAAACTGATGGCTCCGTTTGATCTCTACTTCCAAATAAAAAAATAAAGAAAAGTAGGAAACTCCTCCATTGAATTTAGGACAGCTTGTACCCATTTATATATTTGACAAGTAAATCAATCCTCTCAAAACAAAACCTTAAATTGAATTTAAGGGGGGAGTAGGGGCTAAAAATCGAAATTTTTTTTATTCACTCATCTTATAGTAAATCATTTCAAGAATGTTGTGTCAAATTTTCAAGTCAATCGGAGCAAAACTCTAGAAGTTATAGCCATTGTAGTCACCCTACCTCGAATAACGGAGCGTCGACCGATGCGCGCAACCCCAAGCGCCCGGCTGTCGGCGAGCAGGTATAAAATTTACCTGCTCCGAAATCTTTTCGATTCATTGTTATATTTCTAGAAGGTTCCTGTTATATTAAAAACAAATATCTGTAGCATAGCACGCACAGTTAACGTATATATTCGAGAGAGAAAAAGAAGCGTCAGTTCGTTGTCGTACGTTACTGAGCAGTTGCTGTGCCGCTATTTTGTTTTCAGTGATTTTGTAAATTTTAAAATCATGCCACGAGTTTCGAAAGTTTCTCGAGTTGATCGAAAAATTAATAAAAGTCGTTTATATAAATCAAAACCACGAGCATGTCCATTTAAGAAAAAAGAAGACGTTTTGGATATAAGTAGTGCATCGGCTAACAAAATCAAAGTAAATACTATTAGAAGTGTACCAGAAGACATTGAGAAACATTATCGGATTGTTGATTTCCTACTCGTTTTTAAATCGATTTCAACATTAGTTAAATGTGTTACGTGTGACGGAGAACTGGATTTTAAGTGTTGTAAGAAAGAAGGCCTTGGATTTCAAGTTCAAGTAAAATGTGCTAATTGTGAACCGCGTTACGTACCATCAAGCGAGACAATCGGTCGTTCCTACGAAGTAAACACGAGATTTATTTCTGTTATGCGCATGCTAGGCTTGGGTTACGACGGTTGTAGAAAGTTCTGCGGATTAATGGATTTGACCGGCAATTTTCTAAGCAAAACCAGTTATATTGACAATATGAGAAAAATTTGTACGTCCGCCCAAGTTACTGGCGAACGATATCTTTTAGCCGCTGCTGCAGAAGAAAAAAAGACAACTTTAAAAAATAGTACAACCGATGTTCTAACAGCTTCTGGAGACGGCACGTGGATGAAGCAAGGGTATTCTTCATTGTTCGGTGTTACAAGTTTAATCGGTTACGAGACAGGCAAAGTAATTGACATTTTTACGAGCAGTTTACACTGTCATTTGTGCAAAACTTGGGAGTCAAAATTGAACACAGAAGAATTTGAAGAGTGGCATGAAGCGCACGTAGAACAAGGGGAATGCCAAGCTAATCATTCAGGACCTTCCGGGAATATGGAAGTAGGTGCTGTGATCGAAATGTTTCGCCGCTCCGAAGAAAAATACGGTGCGAGAATCGGTAACTACGTCGGAGACGGCGATTCCAAGACCTTTGGGAATTTAGTTAAAGCAAAGCCTTACGGTGAAAATTTTACTATTGAAAAGAAAGAGTGTGTTGGCCACGTGCAGAAGAGAATGGGTGCCCGTCTGCGAGATTTAGTGAAAAACACCGTAGAAGAAAAGGTCGTAAAGTCTGGAAAAACTGCTGGTCAAAAACGAAGAAGCAAGATATTAGGTGGAAAAGGTCGATTGACTGGAAAAATGATAGACAATTTAAGTCGCTACTACGGTTCTGCAATTCGAAACAATTGCGAATCCGTAGAAAAAATGAACACTGCCATCTGGGCGACATTTTATCACCAGCAATCGACCGACGAAAAACCGCAGCACGACAAGTGCATGACCGGCCAAAACTCGTGGTGCTCATATCAGAAGGCTTTAGCATCAGGTACAATTCGAGATTACAAACACGACTATAATCCTCTCCCAGACGATGTAATTCAAGCGATCAAGCCAATATACAAGGATTTATCCAAAGATGAACTTTTGCAAAGGTGTGTCGGAGGGTACACACAAAACGCCAATGAAAGCTTGAATCAACTGATTTGGCGTGTCGCACCGAAAAAGCTATCAGGAAGCAAAAATATGGTAGAGTATGCAGCCTACATTGCTGCCAGTACTTTCAATGAAGGTACTGGTGCATTATTACAGTTTTTAAATGATCTTGGAGTCGGTGTTGGACCAAGCGCTCACGAGTACGCTCGAGCACAAGACTGCGAGCGCATTGCCAGGGCAGAGAGAGAAGCTGCACAAAACTCCAAAGACGCTCGAATTCAACGAAGATTGAAAAAAAAAGAAATAGAGGACAATGATATTGCTTCAGGAAATGTCCTTTATGGAGCTGGAATCGATGATTCCGTTTAAGGTACGAAAAAACAATTTTTTTCATCATTTTTTTAGAGTCATTTTTTCAAACACGTTTTTCTCGAAATGAATTCTTAAAAGTCGGTGCCACTCATAACTTCAAGACTATTTAACCGATTCTTTTCAAACTTGGCACACGTTTTCGAAATCAAAAAAACCTCCCCCCCCCAAGATTACTTTTTTTATTTTTTTTTTTTAAGGTAGTTTTTCACTTAAAAAAATGGCGAAATTTTTCGCGAAAAATGCAATTTTTACGTTTTTTTGATGCCAAAACGAGAAAAAAAAAAAAAAAAAAATTCTGTCTCTGGGGGGGGGAGCCTTTTGTCATACTTTAACTAAAAAATTCAATTATTTTGATTTCAGATGATTTTACGATGAATGGCGAATGGCACCGCACAGCACCTCTCGAAAAACATGTTTTTGGAAAACCTCTGCCACGGGCTTATTTTTTAATATTTCCTAATGAAACATTTTTTGAATATTGTTTAAATGATGTTTAACAGCATGTATTTATTTTTATTAAAGTAGCTTAAGCCATATTTCTGTAAAAAATTCACAAAAAAAGTGTTTTTTTTTTAGCGTTAGCCCCTACTCCCCCCTTAAGTGAAAGAGCTTAACAATCATTAGATTTGGCGCCCAACAACTCGAGTAAGACGAATCTGAGTGAGCAAAATATAAATTAAAATTTTTTATACATAACAAATTTTTATTTTGTTCCCCCCCCCCCTTACGATAATGGTCTAGATCCGCTACTGCTATACCTTTATTTTAAAAGTGTTTTTAATGTTGCGGGTTGCAAGCAAAAATTTAAAAAAGTTCATATTTATAACAAAATCGGAGACGTCTAACTGCACTACCATAGCAGATATATTTAATAAGTAAATTTGCGTGGGCATATTAGATCGTAAGAGCGGAAACTAAATATTTTAACAATGTCAGTTATTTCTTAAGCTCGTTTTAGACTACACGAAATCTTGAACAAGATTTGCAACCATAAATGGTGCAATATATTGAACAAGAAGTAGCTTTGTTTTTTATGTTAACCTGTATGACACTACAATTTTTGAAACAATATTTCTTTTACGATTCTGCGCAGTTCACTATAGTAATTAATAGATTTCGTGGAGTCAGTTTTTCACTAATAATAATCGGTAAGTTTATGATGTAACTAGCTGGAAAGCCCGTCTACGGACGAGCAGCTAGGCGGTGGATTTTAATTAAAAAATTATTAATTATTAATTTTTATTAAAAAATTTCTTCATCTACACTGTTTGTGAACCTTGAATCAATTTCCCCTGTTCTTTTCTATCAACTATTTTTATCTTCAGATCTCCGTACTCTTGACATTGCTACATAGAGTAGACCGTGGTTAAACACAGGTTCATGCAGATATATTTCTACTTTTTCTAACATCTGTCCCTGAACCTTGTTGATCGTCATGGAAAAGGCAAGTTTAATTGGAAACTGTCCCCGGCGCTGTTTTAAAACAAAAAGCAAGTCTGTTCTTGTTGAGGCTAAATCTATGCTAAATTGATTGCTAAATATGCTAAATAGAAATAGAAAATATGATTTATCATAAAATATCCGATTATCCGCTTATACACTTATCCGATTAACCGGTTATTCATTAAGACGTTGATACATCATCAATTTTGTATCATACATTTTCTCTGTTTTCGGATTTTTTTAACAAAAACAATGACACGCTGTAGTAGAAGCAGCTTCCCGGCTTTTTTAAATTTTTATATATAGATAGCTTAAGGCCGCTTGTAGTCTGATGCTTAACTGCGTGGACTATTAAGCAGAGAACCGTGGTTCGAGCCCGAGTGGAGCAAAAACTGTATTCTAGCTGTTGTGTAGCATCGTGGTATTGGTAGTTATAAAATTTATATGGTTAATGGATTTATTTATGTACAAAACTGTAGTTCGTTGAAGAAGTTCTCTCTATTTCTATTATTTTATTTAATTCCTTTGTTTTGTTCTTTTTTCTTTTTCTTTTTTCAATTCTTTCCTCGTTTTAGGCTTCTATACAATATATAGGAAGAAGCCTTATGATCTGGCTCCGTGTCTGTCTGTCTGTCCGCATAATTCAAAAAACAAAAATCAGAACTCGTTAGTGTTTTCCTTATATAAAAAAAATTTGCCACTGGTATCTACCTATTTAGAAGATTAACGCATTAAAAATTCAAATAAAATAAAGCACAAATAATTTAATCTATCAAAAAAGTAGATGTATAGAAGCCTAAGAACTGTCACAAACGCGAGTTCCACCTTGTTTCTTCTCATTAATCATGTCTTCATCTTCATCGTATATCTTTGATTGGCGGTGCTTCTTCACTAATTGCCGTTCTTCTTTTTTTATATTTCTTTCGTCGTTTCTCTTCTCATCAATTTAGTGTTCATCTTATGAATCTTTGACTGGAGATGTGTTTGCGTCTTCGAGTTTTTCTAACCAAAAATATGAGACGCTGTAGCTTTACGCTGACGCTGTAATTTTTAATTTTTAGACGATGCCTGGCAGAGATAATATTTCCACCATCAGCAAGGATTTTCAAAAGAGGGTCTTGCTTGATGGCTCATATCTCCATCAATTTTTAATATTTTTTATTCCTTTTTTATGTCAAATTATTCATAAAACAATTCTGCAAATGTGTAAAATAAAAATTATTTTTTATACTTAATAGCTGCATTAGAAAAAATTTTTCTTTTTTATACCTATTTTTCCGAACGCCAAGGTGGTGAAACCCCTTAAGAGAAAGAAGAGTGACGAATCAGAGTACCGGATTTAACTGGTATTTCGAACGGATACCACTCTAGCGCCATAATAAGATAATCTGTATTTTTTATCTGCCAATCGCCTCGACTATTTTCACGGGAACGTAGCTCGATGAAAAGCAATATTTGGATACTATCATTTCTTGAGATCCTCCAACCGTGGATACAACTGATAGATTATTATAGGTATAATAATGATACACAACAACTTCTTTTAGATACTTTGGGGTAGCGCCAACAAGAACAAAAGATAACTGCGCAGTCATTATCGCACAGCTTCACGATACTTCATATCAAAACTTCAATATAGCAAAATTTTACAAACTGTTATGTATGACCTTAGATGCTGCAATATACTCCAGTCCACCGAGCGGATTAATTATAATTCTCGATATGGACGGCGTAAGTAATTCAATTTAGTTAACCGACTCCATTTTAGTTACAAAATTTTGATTTCAGTTTGGAATTTCGCATCTAACGAAATTTAGAATCCATGCAATAAGTATATTTTTTCGTTACCTTCAAGAAGCTTTACCGGTAAAATTAAAAAATATACATATACTTAACACGCTATATTTCATCGATAAAGTTCTGATCATTATGAGACCGTTTATGAATCAGCACGTAAAGGATGTGGTCAGACTTCTACAAGTATATATGAAATTATTTGGTATATTACTTCTATGTTTTAGATGCTTTTTCACAAAAGAGAGAATAGTACGGATGACTTCTTTGATAACTATATCCCTAAAGAATTTATACCCGAAGATTTGGGTGGCGCATTGCCATGCATGAAGGATTTATATGAACAATTAATTAAAAAGTTTAAAATTATGGAACCATATTTTACAGCCGAAGAAGAGCGAAGATCTACTTTGAAAAAGTAGCAATTATTATAATTTCGTAAACATATAATTAAAATATATTGGGTTGTGCATAAAAAAAGAACGAATGGCAGTTCTTTGTGGTTTTATTCCAGAATTACTTTCATGTTTATAACTAACTTTTCATTACTTTTTCACAATCTATAGACTATATCTAATCTGTACTTATCTAAAAGTAGAATTTCAAAACCTTAAATAGCTGTCTGGTTACTGCTGGATGTCCCCACAACTATGACGCATCCTCAATTTCAGCTTCACTTCAATGGCTTCAAACTCCTTGGTTTTTGGGAAAAAAATAAAATGATAGTAATTCTTCTTCCCTTTCTTAAGATTACTTTCCCGTTTAGAACTAACTTTTCATAGCTCTTAACAATCCATCTATCTCTCCACCTTTCCCACTATTCTTCCCCCTTCTTTACTATGTATGTATTCAGTCTTATTCAAGTGAATTAGAGAATTTTCGTTTCACAGCTCACAAGTTAAAACCACCTTGATAATACCTTTCCAGCTGAGATCAACTTGTAAAATCATAGCCCCAAACCAAGATCCTCTCGATGACATCTGTAGTTTTCTGTTTAGTTAGTTTTATTCCACTAGGAAGTCTGAGACACATTAATTAATCATGATAAGTATCCGTCTAGTTTACAGTTTCATATTATCAGTGACTAAAATAAGTAGTTATGCCGGCGGAACATTATGAAATAAAAATGTTGAAAAACATAAGAGCGATTAAATAATATATAAATATAAGAGTATTATACAAGATTAAAATAAAAATAACTTTTCGACGATTAAACAATTTATTTACAAAATAATAATATTAAATAGCTACTTCTTATTGGAATATTTAAATACAATCCCATTTTTTTAAAGCTTTGCTAGTATCAAATATGACTGTAACCTGACCTTGTCTGATTTAAATGATTTAAAAAGATCTCATTGACAATAATTGGAGTCTCGGCCCGATTTTAAACAAATAATTACAACGGCAGCGGTAAGTTTAAAAATATAATAATTTTGTTTCTTAAATTAAATTCTTAAATTACCCGCAGTTTTAGTTTCGGTATCGCAATGTCCGTTCAACTTGGATTCAAAGCTGATGATATAATCGCAGAAGGTCGTGTGACGGACGACGACATAAAAAAAATCAGCATTTGGCTAAAAGACCAAAAAAATCTTCCGCCTATATCGAACGAAGAAATTGTAAATTTTTTGTTATCGAACGACAACCATCAAGAGAATACCAAAAATACAATTAATGCTTTCTTCAAAATACGAAAGGAGGCACCCGATATATTTAATAACCGACTTCTCTCGAAGGACAACTCAGAATCAATGCAAACCTTTGCACTTACTTTTTGGTAAGCTATATTTTTAATTAAAATTTTATTTTTATTTGTGGAGCTTAGATTCTACTTAACGCTTCTATTCTACTTCTATTCTACTTCCTTAATGAGGAATTTACAACAGTTGGAAATAGTAATTTTAATCAATCTCTAGTTAGTGTCCCAAGTAAATTTATCTGACAAGTAAGTATGAATTTCGGTTGATCAATGTTTAGTTAGTATTTACTTGTACAATAAATTTACTTACCTGTAAGATTTTTACTTGGCGGTCAAAGTAAGAAGTAAATTACTTGTAGGGGGTAACTGGCACCCGACTAATTATTTTAATATGATTTTACAAAATGAAAGATGAAATAAAAGATTTATTTTATTATAAACTAAATATTTATTGCTAAAAATACTTTTTCTCAACTTTTTTCATTTTCTGTCCTTTGGTTCACCTGGTTCTTGAGAGAAAATGTTAAAAAAACGAAAAATTTTAAAATTAAAAAAAAATTTTTTAATGAAAATATAATTTTTTTAGCTAAAATAAGGCATTCCTGAAAATTGCATAAAAAAATCCAACGTCCTAGGCGTTTGAGCCGAAATGGGTTAATGGCTATATCCATGGTACTATTAGTACCATTATTAGTACCATGGATATATCCAGTTTTGCCGCTTCCAAATGGCTTTTTTTTGTCGAAATCAAGTTCTGTTAATTGACACTGCAGCATCAATAAAATTTTTGGGTGTCGCACACCTCTCTTTGTTGTCTGTCAGGGGCAGATCCAGAATTTTTTTCGGGGGGGGGGGGCTCAATAATCCAATAATCCGTTAAAGACAATTTTAAATACCTAGAATTATCCTCAAAATATAATTCTTTCAATATTGAAATATAGATTCCCTAAAATCGTACTATCCTTAACAATAACCACACTTAGCAACGTTTTGAAATGAACTAATAGTTCATAAAACACCAGAACAATGATACCAACCTTGAATACTAAACTATTATGTGTTAGGTAGTTAACCAGAACATTAAAATGATTGATCAACCCATTTTACTTAGCAGAAAGTTTATTCGGCAAGTAACGTTATTTGTTGAGTAACTAACTGACACTTTTACTTAGACTTTGATAAACTGGCCCTAATACAATTTATTATGTTTTTAATTTTTGTTTTCGATTAATATTGAGCCCAAAATTGAATTTTTAAAAACCTAGCTACCTACGTCACTAAGAGGTCTTGCACAACGTGACAACTTTGTAAACAAAATGAGTAATATATACAAATATTACAAAAAGAAATTTTAAAAAATTTGTTATATTGTATTACTGATTTTTAAACGTCAAATTTTATTGCCATATAGCCCCAAACCTATGTTTTGTATAATTATTATTATAACAATTTAATTTCTTTGTTTTTGTAAACTATAATAAATTATTAGGGGAAAGGCTTGCAGATTGCCACCCCATAGCTTTTTTGGTCATAACTCGTCATACAATCAACGTATTGTTCATATAATAACATATACAGGGAAGGGGAAGTATAAAGCCATGATCCTGCGCAAAAAATCATTTTAATTCTCAAAAACTAAAAATTTACAGCAAATTTTCAAAAGTATCTAAAATCGACACCTTGAAATTTCGGCTTGCAGGTTGCCACCCCTTGAAAAATTGTTGAAAATGTAGAAAAACTCAAGTAAAAACATATGATTTATATTAATTACACTTAATGGCTGTGAACAAAAAAAAATGAGAGTAAATTGACAAGAAAAAAAAAGTTAAAATTGAAAAAAAAATTTAATTTTTTTTTTCATTTACATCTAAAAATATATAAAAAATGCATCAATTATTAGTAAATAATTATTTATATTAATTTTTGAAATATTTAAGAAGCGTTTACGTCAATAGGTACATAAAATATGCAATGGGGGGGTTAAACTTCCCCCCCCCTTTTGTGCGGGAACCTGTCCTGGGCCGATTTAGGGGCTTATGTTGCCACTTTCCCTAAACAGCCACTGTAGTATACGTCACAATGTAAAATAAGAGGGGTGGAAACCTGCAAGCCAAAAAAGGTGGCAACCTGCATTTTTACACCACTTTAGAATATACAGGAAAAAAAACTTCCAACTCATGATATGTTTAGAATTATTTAAGAATAATAAAAATTGAATGAAAAAGCAACACAGCAAAAATATTTCCCTTAAATTTTCGTTGAAAATGTTCAAGTTATGGGCACAGAAGGAAAACACAATTTTAATTTTTCATTTTTTTACAAATAAAATTTCACATTTTGTTTACCAAACACCCTGTTATTGTGCTTGAATGCATCACAATTACATTAAAAGCGACAACTACTCGTTTGTATTCGATGTCCGTCGAAATTTAGGGGATGACAATGTTAGAATGTCAAAATCCGGCAGGGGTGGCAACCTGCAAGCAGTGGCAACCTGCAAGCAGTGGCAATCTGCAAGCCTCTCCCCTATAAGTAAATAATAAGTTAATAATAATTATTATAGTCTACAAAAATAAATAAATTTAATTATACAAAACATACGTTAGCGGTCATACAAAAGTATCATCTGACGTTTAAAAGTATGTTAAATACTACAACAAATTTTAACAAATTTCAAATTTAAAACAAAAAAAAATTATTTTTTTAATTTTCCGGAATTGTAATTGGTGTTTTGTGAACTGGTACCTTTTTCTTATTATCTATTCCGGAGGCCGCTCTAATTTATTTTTATTTTTTAAAACAAAAATTTGGTTTTGATAACAATCTGACTGTTCGTTTGCTCGTAAATATTGCTGTTTTGTACTAAATTTGTACATATGCAGATAGATACGCACAAAAAATCAAACTAATATTAATAATAACAGGATGGTAAGTAAAACGTTATTTCACAAATAATTTTAGCTACTTTGGTCTAGCACCAAAAAGAACAAAAGATAATTGTGCAGTCATTTTTACAAAGCTACACGATGCAGCATACCAAAACTTCAGTATGGCTAAATTTTTCAAATTTTTATTCATGACTTTGGATGTTGCAATTTACTCGAGTCCGCCCAGCGGATTAATTATGATTATAGATATGGAGGGTGTAAGTTATCCAATTTTTTAAGCGGGTCCTTACTAGTTAAAAACTTCTGATTTCAGTTTGGACTAATGCATATAACGAAATTAAAGGTCCGTGCGATAAGTGTATTTTTCCGTTACCTTCAGGAGGCCTTACCAGTAAAACTAATAAATATACACGTAATGTACACTCCGTACTTTATCGACAAGGTTTTGGCAATTATAAAACCGCTAATGAGTAATCACATAAATCAACTGGTGGGATTTTTTTGTACTAAAGAAAATGTTTAGTAACCATCCTGTTACAGATGATTTTTCACCAAAGAGAGTGCAACTTGGATGATTTTTTTGCCAAGTATGTGGCTAAAGAATTATTGGCCGAAGAGTTTGGTGGCGATTTGCCATGTATGAAAGATTTGACAGAACAATTAATTGAAAATTTGGAAGCTATGGAAACCTACTTTACAGCCGAACAAGATAGAAGATCTATAGTAGAATAATTATATGAATTGTAATTTTATAAAATTTCTATTTAAAATAATACTCTGGATTACATAGTTTTGATCAATAAATTGTTTTCTCTCCATATTATTCTACTTTGTTTTTATTTTATAAACATTGGCAAAACGGAAAATATGCCATTGTTTCGTAAGAAAAACAGATGAAAAAACAAAACAGATACTGTGTGACTGTTAAATAATTATCTTTTGTTTATATTTAATTTATATTCTCTATGATCAATAAATCTTTTTTTAGCCACTGTGGTTTAGCACCGCAAAGGACAAAAGATAACTGTGCGATTATTTTCGGAAAACTACACGACACCTCATTCAAAAGCTTCAGTATGTCTAAACTTGTAAAATTTGCATTCATGACTTTGGATGCTGCAATTTATTCCAGTCCGCCAAGCGGATTAATTATGTTGATGGATATGACTGGCGTAAGCGATCCAATTTTGTTAACCGGTTCCTTTGTAGTCAAAACCTTTTGATTTCAGTTTGGAATAATGCATATAACGAAACTAATAAAAGTCCGTCCGTTAAGTATTTTTTTCCGTTACCTTCAGGAAGCTTTACCAGTAAAATTAAAAAATATTCATGTACTCAATACACCTTATTTTATGGACAAAATAATGACAATTATGAAACCACTTATGAATGATAACGTAAATGAACTGGTGAGATTTTTTTGTATAGCAGAAAATTAGTATGTTTAGTAACTTTTTTCTTTTAGTTGATTTTTCACACAAAAAACTGTAATATGGATGAATTTTTTGAGAAATATATCGCTAAAGAATTATTGCCCGAAGATTTTGGTGGCGAATTGCCAAGCATAAAAGAATTAACTGAAGATCTGGTCGAAAACTTAAAAAATATGGAACCGTATTTTACAGTCGAAGAACACCGAAGATTTACACTAAAATCGTAGCAATTATAGTTTTATAAACAATAAACATTTATTTAAAATATACTGAGTGTATCTACCGAGGTTGCTATGAGATCAAGGTATTAAAAATAAAATAAAAAAGAACATCTGAATTTGTTAATTTTATCCGTTATCAGTCTATCACTAACGCGCATGGACGGATTAGCGAGCTTCCCGATACCATGATCAAGTTTATCAAGTTTACATTATTTGTAAATACAAATTTGTACACTATTCTTAAAAGTTCTTTTTCGAATTTTGACTGATAATGTGCTATTTTATTAAATTCAAAATCATTTATTAAAGTGGCACTTTACCACATAGAAAAGTCACTTTACTATATAGTAATGTCACTGTCAATAAAACACAGTTTGACAGTAATTGTTTATTTAAATATTGGAAACATTGTTATAAATATTAAAAGTACAATTATTCAAATTTGAAAACTTAACAACACCAAATTTGTTCGATTCTATTTGTTCTTCCTGAAAACTCTTTTGATTTTCCATCTGCATTCCGGAATGATCTTGAGGTGCCGCTAGTTCTTGCTGATGAAATATACTTTTGGAAATTTTCAACTTATTGGTGATGCTTTCCTCGATATACCCTTCAGCTACAGTAGTTGAACGCCATCCTCCATGCCTTTTAAGCGTTTGAATATCAGCTCCACTATCAGCGAGGAAGGTGGCAGACGTTCTCCTTAAGCAATGGCCAGTGTAACTAGATGCATCAGGAAGTTTCAAGTACTCGGCAACTTTTTGGGGAATTTTTGCAAAACTGTTGATGCCAACTGGTTGTATTGTGCACTTACCGTGATTATAGTAAATGAAAAATCTATTGTGTTTGACTTGTTTGGGTCTTAGTCGTGAATATTTATGATAAATTTCATATCCATCGCAGTCTGATCCTACGGTAAATACACGTTTCCTTTTGGTTTTGGTATCGTGTAAGGTTAGAACCAAAATTTTTCCCGTGTCTTCTATATTTTCTACAGTTAAGCTGCACAATTCTGCACGCCGACATGCCCCATTTAAACCAAATATTAGTACCACTTTCATTAATAAGAACTTATCGTCTGGAGCCTCTTTAAAAAACGTAGTAACGTTTTCCATACTCAAAACTTTTTATTTCTTTGCTTCATATGTGTCATTTTGGCGTTTTAAAAAAGCAAGTAACTTTTTGTATTGTGATATATCCACATTTTCGTTTATTTGTATAGTGCTTTTCAACATGGAATATGTAGACCATAAACTAGATGCCTTAAGCGCTTTTGCCTAAAATAATGAAAGATATTGTAAGAAAAACACAAAAATATTATGTAAAAACATAAAATAGCTTACCTTCTCAAAAAAATACGCTAGCATTACACTTTCGTCAGTTCTTAGTGCGTTTTTTATCATCCTCCAATTACAAAATATTTCATATACCTTCTGGTATTTTTCCTTGGATTTAAAAGGAAGTAAGCTTGAAGACGCTTCTCGAGCGGCATTTAAAATGTCTTCAGAACAATTTTCTAAATTGTTTTCAGTAGCAACACTCATTTTTATAATAAATTAATAGTGTGTAACTTAAGCAAAATTCGAATAGAAAATAAAAATTGTTAACTGTTGTTATGTAAATAAACAAATTCGTGTCAAGTTACTAGATTACCGAAATCCTACACAAGTACCTACTATGAAATACTTTGAATTAGCAATAACTCAAAAACGGCACTAGATATTGAAAAACTGATCAAAAAATCCCCCCCCCCTCGCCTCGCACTCACCCCCCGTAAATTATCAGTAGGAAAGCATATGCAAAAATTCAGATCGATCGCGCGCAAAAAAATCTACTCTTGAACCTAGATTTCTTGGGTTAGAATTGCACAAAATCCGAAAAAATAGTATAAACAAACCTTGTAAGTAAAGCATTTTTACTAAACTCATTAGCTTTTAAGTTACTCGCTCGCTGCGCTCGCTCGTACTCAAAGGCTAAATTCGTTTAGTAAAACTTTGCTTTACTAAACTTGTTGTTTAATATACTATTAAAGTATTCATAAAATTCAGACTCAATAGCTGAAAATTACTTCGTCCGCAGTAAAGTAAAACAATTTCTTTTACAAAAAAGTGAATCATTCAATTTAAGTGATGATGAAACCCGAGTGTCATAATGACCTCATTTAATTCAGCTCTGATAAAGTTTTACCGCGAAGCTCTCGAGAACTGTTAAGCTAAATCTCAAAAGCTAGTTAACGCGAGTGTATCTAATTCTATTACTGATTCGGCAATTTTAAAAATTGAATATTAAACAATTTTTCTCATTACACAATTTTCTGATTGGAATTTGAATTGTTTTAAATGTTTAGCGAATTATTTTCTGTTGCGATTCTTTTTTTAAATTTAAAGCCTGACCTGTAATTGACAAATTCCCAATGTAGTTCATTTGAACATTATTCTAACCTAACTTTTAGATTTTGTTTGGTTTGTTGTTTTAAAACAGTTTTCCATCAAGTGAAATAAAATGAGTGATTTTGAAGAAGGAGTCGGTATGTCGTGCGGTCGTTGTCTAGAGGCTTGTAAAGATTGGGAAGAGGAATTTTTGTATTGCATAAAATGCAAAAATTACGTTCACTTAACTTGTCTTGCAAACGGTCGAGTTCCGGGCGATCTCCTTGGCGATGTCTTCTTTACCTACGTTTGTTACGACTGCACCGATAACGGAAGGGAAGTGTTTCGAAGAACTAACATTCCGTGGTTAGAAGCAATAGTTCTTGCGTTACAAAATTTACACACTCATCGTCCTAATCTTGCAAGAAAAGGTTACTTTCACTACAAAGCACACATTGCAGCATTTTTAGAAAAAAAGAGCAGCATAATTTTCGGAAATAATTTGTAAGTCAGTTTATTTTCATTTACGAGAAATTAACAAGTTTTGTTATATAGTAAACCAGAACAGGCTTGGCATGAACTTGTAGCCGATGTTTTATTTCTCTACTGCCCTCCATTTTTTACCTCGGGTAGGGACGTTTTAAACGAACCAGGATGGTGGACTTTAAGTTATCCTACTTTAACTCCAAGTTCTATCGGGAAGCTGAGTAAGTCTAAAACATTATTGTCACAGGTTTTTCTTAAAATAGAAATTTCAGATTCTGAACTTAAAATGAAAAAACGAGAAGTTGGGGATGAAATTGGAGACGAAACTTTACTACGAAAAATAATAGGAACGAAACCTTTCAATAACGTTTTATTTGTGAAACCTTCGTCCGTTTCTGTTAAAAGAAGGGCTTGGGAGATCACTACTGACGATGAAAAAGTTACCAGCGAATCAGATTTCAGTTCAAGTTGCTCATCGGTAGTGAAATATCAAAGGCAAAGAGATGGACAGGTGCCATCGAAGAAAATAAAGGTGGCATCACCAGTATTTTATAAATTGCTGAAATTTTTAAATGGGTTTTGTCTTTATGAAAATGCTTTGGGCACAGGTACTCATTAGGTATAATTGTAATGAACAATTTAAATTTTTTTGGTATTATAGATTCGGTTGGCGAAATTAAGTTGACCGGTAATGTCAGAGAAGTTCGTATTTGTTCACCACATACTGGTCGTGTCGTGAAACCGTACATCTTCATAATTCCTACAATTAATCCACCGTGGTTAAAATTAATGGATCAAATAAAAATAAAACATAATTCCAAAAGAAATGAAGGGCAGGTGTTATTACAACGCAAAACTTTTGATTTTGTTTATTTGCAACCCGAGCTTGTACCGGCAATCAATGCTCTGTGCAATGAATTTTTATGGGCAGGAATCGATGGTGAGTAAGAACATACATACATGTCGTTTCCTAAAGCTCAATTCAACTCATTGTTTATCTGAGAGATAAGTTATGGGAGAAATGTGTACACGAGGCAGAAAATGTAAGGAAATATTTGGAAGTTCTAAGTCAAAAAATTGCATTTTCGAGTTATTTCTATACAGAACCCTTTTTCACAGCGTGATGACTGGACCACTATTGAAGTAACAAATTCTAACTCCTGGCTCCGATTCCTTTATAAACAAAACTCGGGGTTTGTTTGTGGGAATCACCAAACGTGATACTTTCGTTTACAAGAAACATTTATTGCTTCTACCCTTTTTTTCGGGCTTCTACTTCTTATGAATAGGTCTACTGCAAATATTAAGCTGCAATATTGTTTTAGTTTCCCCGGCTTTGGAGTACCCCGATTTTACCTGTGTTGTCTTGTATGGAAAGTTGATAGTTGCGTTTGGAATTATTGTGCCAGATACTGCACATGCCCAGAGTTATCTGCCTTTTATTTTTACCCGTCCTTACTGGAGAAATGCTGGAATTGGCCGATATATGCTTTATCATCTCTGTCAGGTAATATTACCTTTTATATTTGATACCAATTTATTTGAAATAATTGTAGGCAAACCGTCCTAGGGATGTTACCGTACACGTTTCGAAAAACAGTAACTCAGTTTTTCTGTTCAATAAGTTTCATTTTATAAGAGAACGGATGGACAAGAACTTTTATAGCAACTATGACCGGTTGGATAAAACGGAAAGTGATGACGCCTTTTTCTTTAGTTTAAAAACTTAAACTTGTTTACTGTTAATCTAATTTCGGACCTGTGATGTTAAGTGTGATAACGTATTTATTTTGTAATTTACTGAATAAAAGATTAACAAGATTTAAATTTTAGTTTTTTTCAAGTTTGACAGCCACTGACGAAGTTTTAAAAATTTTAACCTTACTTTTGGATAAACTTGAAAAATGAATTTTATTAAAGTTACAAATGAAGAATTTAATGTAGACGCGATCACAAGTCTTATAGACCAACAGGACGATTCTCTTTCGATTTTAACAAGCACCAAAACTGACGATTTCTTAGGTACCTTAGTGAATTTGAATAATTTTGAGTATGAAACTCAAACTACTCAATTTTTCGAAAATGTCTGTCAAGAAATTCGTCGAAAATGGATCACTGTAAAGAATATTGCGCTTTTCTACAGGTAATTTTTGTTATAAAAATGGTAAATAAATAAGGTTATATTCTTTAGGTTCGGTTTAATTCCTTGTAACCAACTAAACATGGTAATAGCCGCTACTTCGGCTCGAGATCTCGATGCAATTCAAGCAACCGAATGGTGCTCAAATTATATTAAAGAAAATCTGCCGGTGTTGTCTTTACAAGGTTATTATTGTTTCTTGAAAGTCACATAAATAAATTAAAAATTCTGTTTTGGTAGATCTGCAAATCAATAGTGATTTGAACGCCCAATCCGACATGATCAATGTGAGCGTTGGAGTGGAGGAACTAAATCGCAGGATTAATAAATTTGCAGACAAGGCATGCTCTCAATCAAATCTTCACAATAAAATTAACTTCATTGAACGAGAAAACGTAAATCACATTTCGTGTGCACGTGTTGATGCAGCATTTACAAAACGACAATATTCTAATGGTTACGCAATGGGCAAGTAATTTTTTTGACAATTTTTGTTTGTAACCTAACGTTCGAGTTATAGTGAACCAAAAGGATTTAACTAGTGTTAAATTGGAAGAAGAAGATTGTGACATTGACATGTGTGATGATTACGTAATAGATGAAAATATTTACAAGAGGCTGAAAGATGCTGAAGATCGTTTAATGAATGTAGAATCAATTTCTCCATTAAATGTTGGATATTGGGTAAGGGCAAGTGCGTAAAAGTATAAGTTTTATGACATTGTCTATTTTACAGGACGAAACTGTTTGTGTCGAAAGGACTTCTTACAAGCGTAAAGAGTGGTCGATTGACAATGTGGATGGCATGATTTCTGTGTTAGAATCGCGTCAAGCGAAAATACCTAAGCTGGATGAAACGTGAGGTGGGCCAAATTTTTTTTGCTGTAAATTTGTTCGAATAAAAAATCTTGACAAAAAATAAAATTATACTTTCGGCTCTTAACCTCGCAAAGTTCTTGCATGGGCGCCTATAGGGGGGTTGCAAGGTGATGCAGGCCCAGGATGTTGCAAATTCAACCAAGAAATACTTGCTTTGAATGGCACATTTTTTAAATTAAAAAATTTTCCATTTCTCATGTCAATAAAGTGCACTAATAATGTAAAATAAGATTCTTTATTATTAACAAAAATATTGTAGCCAATCAAAAATCGGATCACTTTACACCCCACTGGATTTGGTATTTATTTAAAAAAAAAATATTATACGATACTGGCCACGCCACTGGATTACAACCCCTTTGGAATTCCATCTATGAGCGCTCATGATAATTTTATTTTACTTTATAAAATTCCTAAATTTTAAAAATAAGCATGCAAAAGTTTGGAGTGCACTGATCTATTTTAGTTTTAGTTCACGTGCTTCGATGCCAAATAGTTCAAATGTTTCAAGGTCATTGAAAGTGTTTTCTTGATGTTTTTATTCTGTTGAAAAATTATTAATAATTTTGAAAATATTTTACAAATTATGGCGTCTTCGAGCGAGCAGGAGGCTACTACTGTGGTACTTGCTCGTATTAAAAGAAAACAAAATAAAGAGAGCCTTCACAAAGTGGACCGACCACTCGAACTTGCTAATAGTACAAATGGTGAAACATTGCAAAATAGCAATCAAGTTGTAAACGTAAGAATTAAAATCGAGGACGAAAGTGCAAATAACCTCGAATTAATGGATACAAGCGACATTTTGAATACATCAATTTATAAAAACGAATTACCCTCAGTTTCCACCGTCATTATAAAGAATGGCGTTGACGATAATAACGCAGTAGATCGAAATATACTTAATAACATGAAAGTTGAAATTCCTACGGAAGTGGAGGACCAATTACATACAGAACTCGAAGGGTCAAATCACATTAAGACTGAATCTAACCGTACATACACCTGCGAGATGTGCCAGGCTAGGTACACCGAAAAGGAGACGTGGCGCACACATTGCAGTATTTGTACCGGCTTACCTCAAAATGATGACGGCATCAGGTAAGATTGTTTAATTGAACTTCCTGCATTTTAACCCTAGATTTTTAGAATTGCGATAAGAGAAATCCCCGATCACAGAATCCGACTGACTTCTTCGGGAGATAGGCAGGAACCTGGAACATCCACCGAATCAACGCCCAATGCTTTCAGAGGAGCGTGGGAGAGTCGCGGTAGAACCGACAGAACGAGACGAGCACTAACAAAAAGAAAAGAATTGTATCAGAAAAATTTAACTCGGTCTTTAGATTCTTTTTTTTCCGCAATGTGCGAATCCGCCAAGAATTTACCGGCATATTCTCAACTACAAATTAAGAGAAAAGTTTTTGACATTATTAAAGAAGCAGAGGAATCGACTTTGTGTATGAATATGAACGGTTGTGACACCACGGACGATGAAGCTCCATAAAAGTTTTATTTTTTTAAATTTCGGGCTGTGACTACTTGCAAAAGTAGTTTTTTTTAATTTACAATACTTGCTATAAGTTTATTCATTTGCCAGGCTTGAAAATAATGATGTGTAGTTACGGGTGCATTTTGATTGTGACTTCTGTAAAATCTATGATATATACGTTCAAGTATTAACAGTCGATTAATCAAAAGTAAGTTGATTGTATTTTAAAACGATTAAGCAATTCAAAATGTGATTACAAATTTTGTTATTGTAGATGATAAAATAAAAAAGTGATGTCGCATTTATACAAAAATGTAATAGACAAAATCTGATTATTATTAATTGCACTTTTTATTTGTTAATTTTAGTACCTTTAATAAAACATAACTCCAAATTTTCATGTTTTTTGAAAAAAGTAATAAATTCCTTTATACTTTGCCAATTGAAACAAGGAATAATTTACATATTGATGCAATTATGTTACAAAATTTTCCTATACTGCTAGTAAAGGGGGCAGTACTGATTGACCAAATACTAAAAACAAATGTAAACTTAGTGTGAACTATACTCCCCAGTATAGTTTTTGTTTACAGTATAGTAACCATCATTTGAAAAAATCCTCGAGCTTGATATAATTGATATAGTAGTAAAATTATATCCCGAACCCAAATTTTTAGACTATTAATCTTAGTTGCAAATAAATCGCCATATTAGAGTTAAAAATCTTTTAATTGTAAAAACAAAATTTGTACCTAGGTAAGATCTGAAAGGTTCATAAATCAGCAGAAATACTAGGATGCATAGAGAATAATATGTTTTTGATAGGAAATCAGGTCGGTAATCAACAATATCATTACATTTGCGTCAGTCGTATCTTTGAATATAAACCTTTTGATATGCCAATAATTATTGTAGATGCATTTGAAACATCCAGTTTATAGAAATCCATGGCTTACTTTAAGCTCAGCGATAATGCTGGATTAAATTTTTACAGTTAACCAGATTTCAATATACTAAAAGTGCACACCTTTCAAGTTAATCGGTCAAATAGAACTTGAAAATATTATGTCAACTACTTTGAAAAATGTAGTTTAAAAAAACGCGTTTTTCTACTTTTAGGCTTCTATACAATGTATAGGAAGAAGCCTTATGATCTGGCTCCGTGTCTGTCTGTCTGTCCACATGATTCAAAAAAAAAAAAATCAGAACTCGTTAGCGTTTTCCTTATATAAAAAAAATTTGCCGTTGGTATCTACCTATTTAAAATATTAACGCATTAAAAATTCTAATAAAATAAAGCCCAAATAATTTAATCTATCAAAAAAGTAGATGTATAGAAGCCTAAGAACTGTCGCAAAAGCGAGTTCATAAATTTAACAATTTCATAAGCATTTTTTGGTCTTTTAAGTAAAAGTTAGATGAAATCTAATGCTCTTATCATTCGTAGTTTATATTTCTGCATTAATTTTGTGTCTTTCATTTTTTCTCTAAAATAATTAGGGAAGCAGGAATTTGCATAAATAAGTTTTTACATGTTAATTTCTTATGTTCGGCTAACTCATTCAGCACCCGGTATAATATATATAATATATTAGGTTATAACGGGCTAATTGGGTTTGAATTATAGGTGTTTTTGCTGAAGTTATGTCAAAATTCTGATGGGATGGGGTTAAATGGGGTTTGGATTCGGTTTCAGCGACTCCAAAAAGATAATCTGACCCTCAGGTCAGTAACATTTGTTTATCTTCATATCTCTATATCTCGTGAAGTACTGCTAAGTTCTTGGCACTAGTAATCAAAAAAGCATTCAAAGTAGATTTTACTCCATCAATAAAAAAAATTACCAAATTCTGACTTTAAGACCTTTTATACCAAACTGCAGAGAATATTCATAGGGTCAATTGTCGCCAGGGCTAGTTGTCGAGGACCAACTGGCTCAGGACACGATATTAAAAATTTTTTTCTGGCCTGAGAGTCAGATCATGTTTATGTTTTTGGAGTCGCTGAAACCGAATCCGAAGCTCATTTAAACACCTGTTACGGACAATGATGACAATTCGGCCATTAACGTCAATGGCCGGACAACAACGTCAATGACCATGCATTTTGGGCGATGTTGACATTTAAAATTTCATATGTGGTTTTTACATCATTTTCCGGGCAATGACATTACTGCCCAATATAAGGTGGGCAATGATGAAACTACTATTCTACAGATTCCATATTCTATCACTCCTTCAGTTTTAAATGGCGCAACCACGGCAAATCACGGATCCATCCTAAAATGATCGTTTGTCTAAATTTAATAAAAATCTCTGTACACTTATGAGGCCTTGAATAGGCCGGAGTTACTGTCATTTATACGGAAAAACGCGTGCATGACAAATAATTGTGCCGAGTTGAAGTGCATCACCATTTTGCTATTCCTTATAGTAATTATTCTATAATATCATCATTGTCCAATCCATTTTGGCCATTAACGTCATTGACCGGCCAAAGATGTAAATATTGCAATCAGATGGAAATATTTACATGATTGACCACCGTTAACGGGCGTTGACATCAATGGCCGGTCAATGACGTTAATGGCCAGCGTAAATGGGTATTGACGTCGTTGTCCGGCCATCCAACCAAAACTAGGTTTTCTAACTTAAGTCCTTTATACCAAACTGCAGAGTATTAGCCTCGCAACAATTGACCTTTGAGTTGGCTCTAAGACAACTGGCCCTGGCGATAATGCTTTTGCAATTCTCTTTCAAATCTATTCGACTATTGCCCTAACGGTTCAGGTCTCGGAAGGCAAGTTTTACTCCCTGCCCTTGCTGCAACTTTTAGTTCTATATTATTTTCGTTGGTAAAAATGCTTGAAAATAGAAAATTATCCGTAATTATTATAAATAAACGTTTCAACCAATGAAAACACATAAAAAGTGAAAATATAGAAGTAAAAATTGCGGCAAAGGCAGGAAGATAGAGATAATATCTCTATCATCTGTGGAGTAATCTAAAAATCTGCTGAAATCAATAGTCGCAAAGATCAATTGTCATGAAGCCGATTACAGTAAGGCAAACAGTTGCAAAGATCAATGCTTTTAACTATTCTTTGTTTGTTTTCTATAACAAAATGTAAAATGAATTGTTTGATGTAATAATTAATTATTGTAATTTTGAGTCAAAATTTGTTAAACCTAATTTAAAAATCTGAATAGTTTGAACAAAAATTATTAAAATACAAAAATTGAAAAACATTAAAAACAAAGTTATTAGTTTAAATAGTCGTTTGATACAGTCGTGGCTTAAGTAATGTAACTCGATATTAACCATATATAAAAATAATCCACGTTTTCAAATTTCTAGACTAAAATACTGCCTTAACACAGCCTTTGAGATAAATATAAAAGGTCACGGACCATCATAGGCAGATATAGTGGGGGTTAGACTCTCAAAGACAAACATATTTTATCATTTTTACATTAAATGTATACCTTTCTGCACGTTGGCTTCTCCCCCAACCAAATATTAAGGTCTATTTCCGCCTATGTGGGCCATGTTATTTCCTCAGAGTTATCAATATTCGCTAACGCTGCGAATACTTTGCTTGTAATATTCCCTGTCGCTACAAATCAAGGGTATTTCTTATGATTCAGAACTTCTTAAAATCTAAAACTAAAATATCCTTTTACTTTTGAACAAAAAGTTAATATAGTGGCTCAAAAAAGTATTCGTACACTCTCATGTTAGTAATATAAATTATATCTTTTAAAGACCTTTTTGTCGTATAAAAATCGCTTTTACAGCAATACTTATTCGATATTTTTCATTGAAAATTTCTTTCTCTTCACTTTTCTATTTCGTCGATACAATAAAAATTGCCATCTGTATCTCAGAAACGGTGTAACAAAAGAGAAAAATGTATATGAACAAAAATGTATGGAATGAAATTTACAACAAAAAATGTCTGTGCAATTTTCTATTTAGTCGCACCGGTTCTGAGACACAGATAGTAATTTTTATTGTATCGTAAAGAGATTTTCTGAAGTTGCTGCAATGAAATAGAAGAATGTATATATACAAAAATGAAAGGAATACAATTTGCAATAAAAAATATCAGAAGTATTGGTGTACAACCGATTTTTATACTACAAAAAGGTCTTGAAATGGTACAATTTACATTTCTCACATAGGAGTGTAAAAAACTTTCGTAAGCCACTATACTGATTTTTTTACATTTTTTATTTGTTCAATTTGAAATTAAATGTAAAATAGGTAGTTGGTTTTATACACTTAACACTTTCGCAGACAATACAGGCCTAGATTATGACTACAAATGCAGACGCTGTCCGCGAAAGTTTTAAATTACACAAGTTTAAATATACAAAAAAGTACATACCTGTTGACGGGGGGCCATAATTATCAACCTGTACGAATCATAGATATCTTGAAACACAAAATTATTGAAGATAAACGAAAATTTGACGTATGTATCGACAATTTAACCTTACAAACGGTAACGTCAGACACCAAACGGAAAATAAATCAAATTCAAACTGACGTTCATTAATTTTAAATAAATCAAAATAAAACTTGATAATTTATAACGTTTAAAAGTTTCTATAATTAAAATTAATAATTCGAACACTTTCATGATTAAAATTAAAAGTATAATACATTTTCAAAATTACAGAGGGCAGTTTGACGTGCGGCGTGGGAAAAACTTCAAAAACGGCAACTTTTCACTTGTCAAAAGTATTCAAACAAACGTCGTCAATTTAGGATCCAATTATCCATGATTTCACAAATAAAAATTTGATTAGCAACCACAGGTGACATATGTACATATCAACGATTTTCGGAATGTTCAATAATTAAATAATCATTGTTGTTAATGCAAAAATAGGTGCGTGCATCAGTCATGGAAAAATCAGGTGTCAGTGTGATGAAGTTACCCAGCCAACTACTAACAGAGGAAGATATTGACAGAATCAATAAAATGTTCGCGGTTCCTAGATCCAAAGGAGTAACAAAGGAAAGCGGTAGGCAAGATTCCGTTCAAGATTTGGCCCAAATTAACTACGCTCCGGCGGTACTTTGCCCCATCATTTCCAAGCATTTCTACAACGTCTACACACCGTACGTAAATCCTCGAAGTATTCAGCACGACGAAAGCTTCATGGGATTTAGACCCACCGTTTCGACAAGATGCGCCGAAGCAATTACCTTGTTTCGTAAAACGATTACGATTGGTTTTAATGCTATGATGGACGTCGATTTAAGAAAGTATGGATTTTGTAACTACGTGTCCGGCATCCACGCAACAATAATTGTGAACAAAAGAACCGGCTTTCATGAAATAATCAATCATTCTCAGTATGGAACATATATTAACAATACTTTGTTTGGGAAAACAGAATTTGATGCCGACAAAGAAAACAAAGGACAAGTAAATGGTTTTCAACATCGTGAACCACAAATTTTGTGTAAATGCTGTGGAAATATAAATTTCCGGATCTGTGATAGACAAGGGCCGATACGTATCGGCCACGGTTTTGTTATAAGCTTTGGCTGCATTTCTTTCGTTTTTTCTGTTCTCAGTAACATGTAATTGTCATTATTTATTGTTTTCAATTTTATTTATTTAATAATCATTTTAAAATTTTAATAATATGTATATTTTAGTAAGACTAATGTTAACTTTCAACATTTCCTACACTCAAGTTTTTTCCTGTTACATTTTTTTTGTGTTCTATAATTTTCTAGTGGTAAGCATCGAATCATATTCAAAATGTCACTGATTGTTTTTTACAAACGTTGTGTTATTTACAATATGGTATTTATAAGTAAAATATGTTCGTATAAAGTCTAGTCTGGTCTAGGCCATTAAATGATTAATAAAAGTTTATTCAAGTTTCATTTCACTTATGATCGAAAGGTTAATTGCATGCATACAGAACTAAACGTTAGCTGATGTTACTGGTTCAAAATTTCAGATATAACCAAAGATGTTTTGTGGTTGATTTTATTAAATAAGAATCGTTTCCTCTTTCGGATAAACACTACATACAGAGCATCATCTCCCCCCCCCCTATAATCAAAAAACTTTGAATAGCCAGGGCTGAACAACTCAGTATGGATACTGATAGAAGATGAACACCATAACGTAAAACCACCTCGCGGTAGTCAAGCCAGCTTTCTTGAAAATATAGTCCGGCAGTTTTATAAAGAAAAACTAGTCGAAATTTTTAGCAAATTTTGTACTTTATTAAATAACTTTACCGCCTAAGATTCATAAAAAATAATTATTAAACAAATACTAAAATTTTACACTAAAAACCCGAAACATTCATTGCAATCTGCTTAATAAAGCAACATGGATTCAAGTCACTTACGGTTTAATATCAACAAAAAGAAGGCAACTTTCTATACACTTGAATTCTATTTTGAAAACTCTACAGATAAAAAAATAATTAAACTGGTAAAATTTAAAACAACCGTGAAAATTTCTCAGACTCAATTTTGGTCATTTCCATCGTAATTTTAAAACGCAAAAATTTCGCTAAAATCGACGTCATGCACACTTCCGTTAAAAATAAAAATTTACCTATGGTTAATACTTCTTCAAAGCTTTACGTATCAAAGCTTGTCTTTGTTTGTGTGCTTCCGTGGTAAGGCTCCTCTTGTAAGGTCTCAATTCGTCCGTACCAAAACCAGGCGTCCAAATTCCGTAGGTACGATTTATGAATTGCTGAACATCTTTCACTTCTAAAGTATTCGAATGACGATGCTTGGCGATTATGGCTGAACCAGTAAGAACACGATCGACGAAGTCGTCTACATAACTTAAAAGTGTTTCTTCAACGTCTTCATCCAGAAACAACGAAGGATCCGTTTCACGAACCAAGTCGTTTAAGCGCGTTTTAGTTAAAACTTGTGAAACATTTTCTTGTAAATTTGGAATAGATTGACTAGTTTTAATAGGACTGGCAGTTTGCATTGGAACACTTTGTACACCAACTAGGTTGGCTCCCGCTATTGGGATCGTTTCCACAACCATACCCGTTTTAATTTCACCTTGTTCCATTGGGGTGGGTGTGTGTGCAAGAGTCGTCGCAATTGGAATTCCGTTGGTTGCATTTACGTTGGTCATAATTGTATGTGTTAAAGGTACTTGATTTAGGACTATGCCCTGAGGCTGCATCATATTGTTAGTTAAAGTTGGAATCGACATTTACGCTAAAAAGAAAATTTAATAGTTATTGGTGTAAAGCACAACTTTGTAAATTTTTTACAAACCTGACTAAAATTTTTTTAAAAGAATACAATTTATTTTACAACAATTTTGAGGTTAAAATTCGAAGCGATATGAAATATATACAGGGTGGATGATTAGTACTAGGTAGCAATTATTTTTAATTTTTAAATTAATAAAATGTTATCATTTTTAATATATTCAACCAATCAAAGGTGGGAGTAATTTTTTGAATCGCGGAAATAGTATATTATACATCATGGGACTGAAGTGCTACTTTTCATCCCGCGTGTGAAGGTTTTTGCATGAGGTGTTAGCCGAGTGAAAAAATTGCACACGGGATGAAAAGAACCTTAGTCCCAAGGAGTATATACCTACTATTTTTCTCAATTTCGCTTAAAATTCTGAATTACATTGGTTAATAACTAAATTTAAGATTTGGAAATTGCAATAACTCGAAAACGGCGCTAGATATCGAAAAACTGAGCAAAAAATTTATCCCCGTTACAATAACTCCCTAGCGATTTGTCGTAAGAAGCCATATGCAAAATTTCAGATCAATAGCGCGCAATAATGGCGCGAAAAAAAAAGTATTACTTTAGTCCCGCTAAATTATGAATTCTAATTCACTAGTGTATTAAGAGGCCTCTAATCCACGGCAAACAGACGTATTAAACCTTCATAATGTAGTAGTCGTGGATAATAGTATATTAAACAACAAGTTTAGTAAAAGAATTTTTCACAATTCCGGGAGTAAAGTGTTCACTTTACTCCCGCTTTTGCGGGACTAAAGTAATACTTTTTTTCCCGCGCCATTATTGCGCGCTATTGATCTGAAATTTTGCATATGGCTTCTTACAACAAATCCCTGGAGGAATTATTGTAACGGGGGTAAATTTTTTGCTCAGTTTTTCGATATCTTTCGAGTTATTGCTATTTCAGAATCTCAAATTTAGTTATTAACCAATGTAATTCAGAATTTTCAGCGAAATTGTCAAAAATAGTATATACACCTTGGGACTAAGGTTCTTTTCATCCCGTGTGAGATTTTTGCACTCGGCTAACACCTCGTGCAAAAACCTTCGCACGCGGGATGAAAAATAGCATATAATATACTATTTTTGTGCTAGACAAAAACAAAAATTCAAGTTACTGGATTTTCACTACACAAATATTCAAACAAAATGTTTGAAATAATTTAAGTTTTTGGTTGGAGAAAAAGTAATAACGTCTCATTTGGATTAAAAGTGTCTTTGTTTGACGTACAATTATTGCATTTGCACGGCTCCGCTAGCGCTCCGCCTCGCAAATACAAAAATTGCTTGTCAAACAAAATTTCACCTTTAATCCGAATAAGAAAATGTACTATTATTTAAACAGAACCAAATTAATGTAATAATAATTATTACCAAAAATGATAATAATTTGGTTTTTGATTCTTATATTTTAAATTTTGGTTTTATTACTTTCGCGGTAAAAATTTGTAACAGTTCACCTAATTAACGTTAGAATCCACTGCCATCAACAAAAGCGCCATCTTTTACATTCTGTCGGTCTCTTTCATTTCATCACGTTCTTCGTTTCACGTCGAGTTTGGAAAACGAATTTATAAAAATGGTGAGTAGTTTTCCGTATATTTCCAAATCATCTTCCTTCGTAAAGAATTTTGGATATCAGTAATCATGTTCGCGTTCGTTTCTATTTACATTGAAACCTAAATTTTTATGTAAATGTGTGAGTAAAATAGGTTATGTTAATGAAAGTGGTTTTCAGGCAAAACGTACCAAGAAGGTTGGAATCACCGGTAAATATGGAACACGTTATGGTGCTTCCCTCCGTAAAATGGTAAAGAAAATGGAAATCACCCAACATAGTAAATATTCGTGCAGTTTCTGTGGCAAGGTAGGTTTTTTTTGGTGGGATTCTCGATTGTTTGTTAATGCTAATCTTGACTAATTTGTAGGATTCCATGAAGAGAAGTTGCGTTGGTATTTGGTCCTGCAAGCGTTGCAAGAGGGTTGTTGCCGGAGGTGCATGGGTTTACTCCACCACAGCAGCAGCTTCAGTCCGATCTGCTGTGAGACGGTTACGAGAAGTTAAAGAACAATAATTTAATTACTGACTTTTAATTTTGTATTTACTTTACGGTTCGATAAAATTATTACTAAGTAATTAACGTTTGGTTTTATTTACTTAAAGTTTGATCAATATTTTTCTGAATTGGTAAAATGGCTGTTGGTGGTATACTCAAACCTAAAACGATTAATAGATCTTTTAATTCAGTACGAATTTCTTGGGAAAATGTGTTTTCTACAACATCAAAACAAATGTTTATATTTCAAATTCAAACATTTTGCAAGGAATGGAAAACATTGTATCGGTAATGGAAATTATTATCTATAACATTTTGAATGTATCAGTTCCTTTATTGTGGTAGTAAGAACTAAGAGACCAAGGCAGTTTGTTGTTGATGTATCATTTGCTGGATTAAACTTGTAATCACCGCAGTTCTTTCTGGATAAGACGTTTAGTGAACGAAAATTTGCTTTTTCATGCCAAGTAGATTTATAAAATAAAATTTATTTGAACTTTAAAATTACCCCACTTTCAGGGGATTCGGGAAAATTTTTGTGGTTGATAACTTGGCTCCCTGCACATACTACAACTTCCGTATAAAAGCCTTGGAAGAGGAGTGGATCTATTTTAAAAGTGCAACCGATTCAATCACAACTTACGTGTTTCACCTTACACAAGCTCTAAAATTTTCTAATATTCCTCAGATACGTAAAATTGTGACGACTAGGTAAGACACTTTCAAATAAAATTTATTTTGTGTTTAATTAGAAGTAAACAGGCCGGTTTTACTAAATACGGAAAACAAAGAAGGGAAGACACCGCTAGTACAAGCTATCGAAAATAAAAATTTACAAGTTGTCGGATTTCTACTAAGTTTAGGTGCAAATGTCAATCAAGCTACTTTGATATCGCAAAAGACTCCCGTTATGTTTGCAATTAGCGACGGTAACATGCCAATTGTTAATATTTTGATGGATAAAGGTGCTAACTTAACAGAAAAAGATTGTATCGGCCGCACCATCTTCCATCATGCAGTCGATTCCAATATTTTAGCCAACGTGGAATTTTGTTTGTCGTTAAATTTGGATATAAACGCTCAAGATAATAAAGGTTGGACTCCTTTACTAAGAGCAGGTGATTAACGAGCAGACTATCAGCCTCATATAAACTATGTTTTTTTGTAGTTCTCTTGAATTGTTCCAACGAAATTATACAGATATTGCTGAAAAATGGAGCAAAAACTACCGTAAAAGACAATTACGGTTTTGATTTTCATAAGCACTTGGAATTAAGCGAAAGAACACTTGATGGTACGGTCGAGCTCTCAACAGATTAAGGTTTACTTACTAGTTAAAAAAACCAACTTGTTAAATCTAAAACTTAACTTTAATTCCAAAAAAAATATACAAAAACTAATATGGTTTCTTGCTTTATTTTTCTTAGTATTGCGTTTTGGGCTTGCTCGTCAACAGCAAACCAAATCGCTTCTTCATGATTAAGCGTTCCCTTGAAAATTTATCTTCAGGTGAAAAACGAGCTACAAATTCAAGCAATTGTTACAAAATATCTCTAGTGCGGCATTAAAAACTTACCAGGATGAGCAACTTCGTTTGGTTTGCCTTGGGCGTTCAGTTTCTAAAATAAAATTTATGATTCAAGATTTCGATTATGAAATCGAAAGTCACGTACCTGAAGGGAATACACCCTTTTGCCACTTTCGTCTAGTGTGTACGTAAGATACATTTTATTTCTAAATCGCAGCAACACACGTTGTTATACAGCCAAACAAATTTATATAACCTAACTTTTATTATTTTATATTGACAAATTTGATTTTGTAAGGTTGGTAATTATCTAAAGCGAAGTGCACACCAATAACTGCTAAAATTTGTTCAATGGTATTTTATAATAATAACTAGGTTGCGAAAAGTAAAATTACTTCAAATTTAAACTCGTCTCCGTTATTAAATATTCAAATAAATCGATGAACAAAATATTCAATTTCAAAGTTGGCGAACCTGATAAAATGATAAATAACCAATCAACATGGCCGCGCTCATTAAATTTATGTTTACGTAGATTTTTTTGCTAAATTGCATTAAAATGAACACACCGTTATGAACGTTTTAAAGTTTTATCATGCAAAAAAGCACGTCTGGAAGTTTACGCTTAAACGTAATGTATTTCGTATTTAGAGTTTAAGAAATTACTGGCACCAAAATAATGACAATGGAGAGAAGGATAAAATTAAAAACGTTAAATAGTCACATTACGTGCAAAATATGTCGCGGTTATTTGATCGACGCGACAACAGTGACCGAGTGTTTGCATACATTCTGTAAAAGTTGCTTGGTGAAGCACTTGGAAGAAAATAACACTTGTCCGACATGCAACATCGTCATACATCAATCACATCCCCTGCAGTATATCAGTTTCGATCGGACAATGCAAGATATTGTTTACAAACTGGTGCCTGATTTGCAAAAGAATGAAATAAACCGTGAAAGGGAATTCTATCGTTTGCGAGGTTTACCGTGTCCCAAAGATATTCCACAAAATCCTGGTGAAGCGGACGAGGATAAAGCATCCAGTGACGTTCATGCCGAATCGGATTATCACAGACAAGACGAACAAGTTAATGTTTGTTTGGAATGTGTCAGTTCTAATTTGAAGACGTTGAAGAGGAGATTTATAAGGTGTTCGGCTCAAGCTACAATTTTACATTTGAAAAAGTTTGTTGCTAAGAAAGTACTTAACGGGATGGAAAAATATAGAGACATTGATATACTGTGCAATGACGAGTTGCTAGGAAAGGATCACACTTTGAAGTTTGTGTACGTCACGAGGTGGAGGTTTCAAAATTCTCCACTGATATTACAATACCGCCCTCGAATAGATTTATAAACCAAGAGTATTTTTCTAACATG
The DNA here is from genome assembly GCA_949152465.1 of Cantharis flavilabris. NCBI lineage: Eukaryota > Metazoa > Arthropoda > Insecta > Coleoptera > Cantharidae > Cantharis > Cantharis flavilabris. Next base: position 10,228,885 of record OX424438.1, read on the forward strand.
GTGAGTTTTTTCTCTTAAATTATTTATTCTTTAAGAATTTCATGCTAACTTCAGTGGATCATTTCGCAATGAGGCAAGCTTCTACTGTCGAGCATTGCCACACAATCGTCAATATCCATCATAATAATAATAATGTAGCTCTTTCAACTATGATGTTAGTACTACAAATAATACATAAAATTATCTGAGGTGTATAAATTGAATAAAAGAGTAGCTAGCGCTTACCTTTGTGGGAGGCCACTATTGAATTCCTTGTAGTTAGGCTAATTCTCTTCCTTGGCTACAATTTTTAATTTAGATGGTACACAGTTACATTATTTCTCTTTTAGATATTTTTAGCAAAAATTAATTTTGTAGTCAGTAGGGACAATGGGACAAAAAAGGCCTCTTTAATACAAAATAATTCTTCAACAGTTGATCCTGCGACTTACAACGAAAATGTCTTTTACTTGGAAAAGACAAAAAAATATTTGTAGCTACAGTAGAATCCGCTTAATGTGATCTCGGATAATGCTATCAGTTGGTTATTGTGATCATTTTTTTTGGAAACCGGCCACTTTTTCTTTCTTCTATTTTGTTCTAATCCATGTTTTCTAAAATTCACCTTTTTCTAAATTTCCCTAATTGTTATCAGTTATCAGTTAATATTATTAAAATGTCCTTGGCCCGAAGTGATCACATTAAGCGGATTCTACTGTATTTATTACATGTAATTATGATAATTTGGAAACTCATTATTTCTACACAGAGAGGAGAGGGGTAATGGGGTAAATCGACTAGATTTTGTTAAAATTTGAAAAATATACCTAAATTCTTAAAGATATGTTTCATTTACTCTCTGAATGAAATTTTTCTGGATCCGTCTTTTTGTCTACATCGATGCATTTTTTTAAATTGTGGTATATTCAGTAGATCTAATCCACAGATGTTCTAGTTTCAGGAGTTTAAAAATAGAATTGGCGCTTGAGTCGACTCTAGCCATTGTCTTCGTTCTCAGTGCTATCTTCTAACTCATAGTCTGCACAGAGAATCTGGGCTTCCATTGATACTATTTAGTCATCTTCGTAGTCACTCTCGAGAATAATCTCTTATGGTGAAGTGAGAATCGTTACAGAATCAACACATAATAGAATACTTCAACTCAGCTTTCCTGCAGCCAATTGCTCCATCACATTTTCACTGCCTGCTGTCATTGAAACTGCAGTGATCCCATTGGTGCCAAGTTTCCAGTCTCAGTCATATGAATTGTTTTGAATTTCATAGCAGTCCTTTGTTGGCGACCTAGATGCACGATTGAATTTGCTTTTTATCGTTGATTTTTCATAACTGCGAAGTTGGTTGGGGATTTCTTTCAAGGTTTCCTCTTCCATGTTGCCACCATACAAAACAACTAGAAAGCTTGCTCCAACATCTGGGTTGTCTTCTGGTTTAGCATCCTGATTTTTACAAATGTCAATGACGGAATTGAGTCTTTTGTTTTTTTTAGACAAACGAAGAAAATGTTTTTCCTTGGTTGGAGAGGGACGTTGTCTTATCACACTCACTAAACGCATGTAGAAATAGGATGTTTTTGGCTGCTGCTTTTTGTTTTAAACTATTCGCAGAATACAATCTTTCTACTGTTTTGCACTTCTCCGGTTTGCTTTTGCCTGATGCTAATGCTGTCAGCAGAACTAAAATATCAACATCTTCGTCAGGCATAATAACAGTGTTGGAACGATGAGCACCAGGAAATGCTGTGTTGTGACAATCTCAACATCAACATTTTTTTCAGTCTGCTTAACTGTATTATGAAAAATGTTAAAGTTGCCACCGCTGTAACTGTAGCTCGTTACACATCAGACTTACGAAAAAAATGCTCATACAAAAAATTTAAGGAATTTTTGTGGTAGGATCAACTGTTTAAGAATTATTTTGAAAAAAATCAACAATTTTTGCACCATTTATCCAAGATCGTGCTGACTTCTCCCAAGGTAGAAAACTTGGATTTTTCGTTGCGGACCAATAATTCTAATAATTCTTTTAATTAAAAATTTTGAATTTTAATAATATTGATTGTTTTTTTAAAATGGTTTGAAAGATTACAATGGTATATCAGCGAAGAATGCTATTTTCATGTTTGGGTATATTGTTTATGTAGTATGTGAAGAATGTAGGTGCTAGACCAGGGCTTTGGGAGATATCGGAGAATTTTCTGATAAGTTGGTTAAAACGTTGAAAAATTCATCTTATTCATTTTCAAACTTTGAGTTTCACATAAAATGTATTATATGTAAGATTATTATTGTAAAACTAATTTCCGAGTTTTACAATCAATTATAGTCAAATAGACTGTTTAGTTTATATAAGTAGTTAATATAATAAGAATTTCGTATGAAACACTGTAACCTTCCGAGAAAAACTAACCTGTAATTTTTTTAAACTTAAACATACTTTTCAGATTACAAATTAATCAAATATACTAATTCTATTTTATTTCTTTCAGTATATAATTGTATGATAAACATAATGGTGGTGAATTTTTATTGTGAATGGTGTAGTTTTTCCATGATAGAGAAGTTTTCCTTTGGAAATAAGTAAGATTTGTGCAATTTTAAGATTACAAGACGACCGAAATGAAATGAGAAGAATACGTGAAGAAGTAATTAATTGACAAAAATTTGAGGTTGTTGTTTGTTACTTCAAATTATTGTCAATGCGTACAAAGTAAGTAATTTTTGTAAAAATTATATAGATTTTAAAGTGTTACCTGAGTTTTATTGTTATTTCCTTAAATTCTGCAAAAGTTGGATTTGAGACAGGTAAGGTACGGTAAAGACGGTCAATCAGGTCTATTATATATCAAAAACGTTATTATAAAGGTGACAGTTATGACATACAATAAGGTTTTCGTCTAATTGGTATGCACTATAAATGTTAAGAAAACCTTCATTATAAAGATCTTGTTGAAATAACGGTTTGTGAAAACTATTGGTAATACCAATTTGCCAAAAACCTTTAATGTTATGTCATAACTGTCACCTTTATAATAACGTTTTTGATACATAATAGACCTGATTACCTTAGTAAGTTAGCCAAACAACTGCTGAATCTAAAACTTTCATATGACACCGTCTGCGTGTTTCGAAGGGCACGTAAAGCTGGCGGTTCTCCTAAGTTCATGATTGCTGCCATCAACTGTTATAAAGAAGGTTACCGGCATTCTCCAATTCGGTTTAAACCTTCCTTCCAAAAAAGAGAAAGAGACCGATGGTCCAGGAGTAAGGCTGGCTGATATGAAGGTAAGCAATAAGAATTCTCAACAGACAAGAATAAAATTTCGTAAATAATGAGGATTGGTATGAGCTTTTATGACTATAATAGTTTTTACTTTTCCATTTACATAGTAAAAATAAGTTCAATCAACTCTCTATCTTATTTGAAACAATTGACTTCCTATGACTTGTTTGAAGTTTCATAAACTGCATATAGTTTATGAAACAATTTTTGGAGTGATGCCTGGATATGAAAATAATTGAGAAACTTTCCATTGTAATGGATCGGAATTATTATTCTGCATCTTAAGCTGTCTAACACTTGAAATTTTACTCTTTGATTGTTAATAAAATATTCTCAATTAAAATGTCAACTACCTTCAAGTTTTTGGAAATAAGGGCTAAGAATTGAACAGGTTTGGAACTTCTGTTCCAATTTAATCATTTGGTAGGCCGATTGCCCACATAAGCAAACATTTGAACTATTTTTTGACAAAAAGTATGTTACAATTTTTAAAATTGCGATTTTAATACTTGATGTATTCTAGTCTTTTGTTTTTTAATTATCATTTATTTTATAAAATTAATTTCAGGTAAGTTGCGTTTCTACGTCTCGACTATTTTTAGAAATGGGGTACTAATACTTTTGTTTTTATGAACTCCAGGTCTTGACGAATACCAGAAAATTCAAATAGGAAATAATCGTTATGGAGTTTATATTTTTTACTTTAGGCAAATTTTGCGCAACAAATCCTTGGGAAATAATTATGATTTTTGTAACCACTTCCGCTTGCGTGCTTACGATGGAACATCAACAAAAAGTATCGGTGCTTGGCATATGCCAGAAAGATTGTCCTTTGTTGGATGCACGCGAAGTGAGTTATTTATTCGGAACGTTTAATCATACTTTACACAACCTCAAATTTCAGTCTGAATACAGCAAGGCAGATGTTATTATAATGACTTTCATTCGATGCATGGCGGTGTTATACAGTTACTACCGGTTTTGCAATTTATACAAAATGGGCTCAAAATACATACTAGGTTTGTCTGATGTCATTTTAAACTCTTGGTAAAGATATCGTATTCCAGGTATAGCTGGTCTGCTGCCACTTGTGTGCAGTTTTATATTGACAACGATATTTGCTCGTTTCCTACATATCCAAGTGTCCGGATTCAAGTAACTACTTACGCTTATTTTATTTTGTCATACTGATTGACAAACTGTTTCAGAGATACTTTATTTTTTACACTACTTTTAATGGACATTTTCAAAACCGGTAAGTTAGCACAATTTGCATTATCTGGTTTAAAATCTGAGGTGCCTGTAAATATTGGCAAAGGGATGTCATTTTTGGGGCCCTTTTTAACACTTGACACAATCGTGAAGACGCTTGTTATCGGTGTTGGGACTTTATCTGGTGAGAAAAAATGATTTCTTAAGGAGAATCATAAACTGGAGATTGTTTTTCAGGCATGCATCGTCTTGAGGTTCTTTGCTACTTAGTATGCTTATCGATCATTGTAAATTATCTTATATTTATATCATTTTACCCTGCATGTTTATCATTGATTTTAGAGGTAAGTAGAGCAAGTTAGGGTCCACCGCACATCAGTAAAATTTAAAACTGCTTTTCTTTCATTGTAATTTTATTCTTCCTTCTAACATTGCAATGAAGTGGAAGTATTGTTCTTACTCATGTTATTTTGGGTTTTATTATTTAATTTTTAGTTATCAGATTACGACACCATAAGAGGGGATTACATGTTGACTTCGACTTCCATCGAAGATGGAAAAAAATTGCATCCCATTGTTTACAGAATTAAATTAATTATGTCAGTTGGATTAATATTGGTTCATATCTATAGGTTTGTACTAGCGAATTATAGAAACCGAAACGCTAAGTTAGGTTCGTATTTTTAGTCGTAACTTTGATGAAACAAATTGGAGATTCGGACTCAAATATACTTTAGACCAAAGTCAAAATGTCTCGCCATTACGTTTTATCTGGAGGTGAGTTTTTATTTTAAATTCTTGTATTGCTTCAGGAAATTGTTTTTCTTGACCTAGAAAATCCAACATCCAAAAAACAAATTGAGAAAAAAATTTGATAGTTATTAAAACCCAGGGCAACATTCTCTTAGATCTAAACTTCAAATTTGTTTTAGGTGGATCTTATTAAGCAGTGATCACATTGTAATTTTGGTATTTCTTTTGGGTTTATTAGCAAAGTGTCTCCTATTCAAAGACGACGTTCTTTTGTATACGACAAATTTGCAAAAATTGAAACGCACTCGAACCAGAAGTAATGTTTCCAACACACCTTGTTTTTATTCGTAACAATTAGCAAACAAATTTTAGGCGAAAAGGCGGTACAAACTGCGGAGGAAGAAGTGAAACTCACAACGAGAAATTTAACCACTTGTTTGGAAATTTACCGAGATAACTTAAGTGCGGCTCAATTAAACGACGAAGAGGTATTGCTTCTAGTGAAGCACAAGCACATTTCTATTCATCAGATAGAAAAAGCTATTGGTGACCCGGAACGTGCGGTTAAAATTAGGCGATCGTTTCTTGAATCCACAACGAATCTTAAAGAAGCATTGAAAAATTTGCCTTACAAAGGTTACGGGTACTCAAAAGTGAGTGGAATTTTTTAAGTCGATTAGAAAATTATTTAAACTATTTTTAGGTGTTTGGTGCATGTTGCGAAAACGTAATAGGGTACACGTCGCTGCCCGTTGGTTTGGTGGGACCTTTACTGTTAGACGGACGTTTAGTCTATGTTCCACTAGCCACCACTCAAGCGGGCCTCGTTTCTAAAACAAACCGAAGTTGTCAAGCTCTACTGAATTGCGGAATAACTAGCAAAGTTGTAGCAGACGGAATGACTCGTGGCCCAGTCGTTAGATTTTCCTCAGTTAGCGAAGCTAGGTAATTTTCAGTTTTTTATTTTAGTTTTAGAAACGTGCAACATTGCTCTAAAATAAATCTTACATTTCAGTGAAGCAATGGATTGGATTAAAACCCACGAAAACTTTTCCATCATAAAAGACAGTTTTGATCAAACCAGTCGATTTGGACGATTAACAGACATATCAGTACGAATTGCAGGTCGTTTATTATTTATACGTTTTGTTGCTAAAACAGGCGACGCAATGGGCATGAATATGTTGTCAAAAGGCACCGAAATGTCACTCAAAACTATGCAAACTTATTTGCCTAATATGGAAATTTTAAGTTTGAGTGGTAATTTTTGTACAGATAAGAAGTCGTCTGCTCTGAATTGGTAAGTTTTTCTAATTTCGGTATAATTACATATATAAAAAGATAAAAGAGTATTACCGAAGTTGGTAGGAAAACTTTACAATGTGAATTTGTGTTTAGGATTCAAGGTAGAGGAAAGTCGATTGTGTGTGAAGCAATTATACCAGCCAAAATTGTACACAGCGTTTTTAAGTCGACGGCTCATTCTCTAGTTAATGTGCATTTTCCTAACCATATTATTGGCGCTGCTATGGTTGGAAGCATTGGCGGTTTTAATGCAAACGCCTCAAATTTAGTTTCTGGAATTTTTATAGCTACAGGTCAAGATCCGGCGCAAAATGTGTGCAGCAGTAATTGCATGACATTGATGGAACCCTGGGGCGAAAATGGGGAAGACCTTTACATATCTTGTACCATGCCGTCGATAGAGGTCGGCACAGTCGGTGGTGGTACGATTTTAGCGGGACAATCGGCATGTTTAGATATTTTAGGAGTTAGAAGTTCAAATCTACTAAATCCAGGAGAAAATGCGACTCAGTTAGCTAGAATTATTTGTGGCATAGTTTTAGCTGGAGAACTTGCCGCTTATATCGACGTAGTAGAATCTCTAGACAATACATAGACAATAACATTATTTATTATTTAAAAATAAAAAATTTTGTAGAAAGAAACACAACAAATATTTAATTTTTACTTTGGTTTGTACCAGACCTTACAAAAAGCTGGAGTATAATTTTTATAAGTTAAAAGGCTTTCTTGCCTTGAAAGAAAATGAATTTGTCTTTTTCATCAAAGGGTAAATCACGAGACAAAAATTGGTACATCACATTCCTTTTTCCTCATGATCTCTCCATAAATATATGAAGATTTCTAACAGAATTTGGAACATTTACCCATATATGTATCTGATAAATTTCACCCTTACTTTCTAAGATTACAGCGCATTTCATTCGGAACTTCCAAACATTTCCTACCTCGTGTACACCACATCTCCCATGACTTACACCTCGATTTTCATGCAACAATGTTTGATTATAGTATAAGAATTTTACTTCCTAATAGTTACCGAGAGCACAGCTGTTATCTGAAAATTCTCGAACGACTTCAAACCATAAGTGATTGTTTATAACAAATTATTCAATCTAAGTTCAGGTGATATTCATTGAAATGCCTCGTGAGCATATTGCGACTAATGGCTGCATACTCACAAAAGCCACACTTGTATGATGATTGTATGGTGTGAGATTTCATGTGAACTTTTAAGTAGCACTTTTTTGATGATCTATAACAGCACATTTCACATTTAAACTTTTTGTTACTGTAAACAAGGCACTGTTGTTCTGGTTTCCGATGTACTATATTTTCGATCGTAACTTTTCCTTCGGTGCCTTCTTGCAGTCGACTCTGTGAACTGGAATACGTGTGATCATTTGTGTCACTATCAGATTCAGCTTTAGCTGCTGGCAAGGAGTTTTCGTCTAAATCGATGCTTCTCTTACGTTTTATTGATTTACTTTTAAGTTGAGGTGTTTTTGCTTGTTCCTCGGTTGCGTCCATGTTTTACGATATATAAAAATTACGGTGATCAACATTCACAAAAAAAAACTTAACAAACAAGAAATTTAAATAAGAACTGACAGGTTATTTTATTTAAAATTGAAAATATTAGGTTATGTATTTGATTGTTTTTGACATTTGTCATACAGCACATTTAGTCTAATGTTAATGTTATGGAGGGGATAACCATATGAACTACTTGAACCCATTGTTGTTGGACACAGAACAAATATCAGGAAAATCACAAGATTCCAACATCGACTGAGGAATATTCACTGCGTTGGCGTTGCTTTGCAACTGTATCTGACCGTCAGCTGACGATTTTCATGCTAATTTTCGATCTTACGTGAGATTTTTGTCCACGGTTTCGCCTTGTGCAAATAAACTGAACTCAGAATAAAAAGGGGAACTTGAAATTTCTAAATGCATAAAAATATTATTTTACTTCAAAGTTTATCGGTTTAAACCTATTAAAATTAAAAATTAGAAATGCAATTAAAAATGCAAAGTGAATTTATTGATAAATCATACAAAATATTAACATATTTATTGCTATGGACATTTAGCGTTTTCCACAATTCCTGAAATAGCATGGTCAATTCTTTTCGTCTGATCGCCGGCAAATTTAGTTTCTGAACCAAGAGTCCCTTCGATGACATCAATTATTCCATCGGAAATATCTTTAACAGTTGTAGCTTCAGGGCCCTTTGTGGTGATATTTTGTTGTGGAGCTCCCAAAGCAACCTAAAACAATGAAAATAAATATTTTTTTTGTTTTAAAATTTAAGTTCAAAATTTATTTTTGTGATAGTGTGTTTAAGAATAACATTATTTGATAAAAAAAATTAAAAAAATTACTCAATTATTCTCTTGGAAGAAAATCGTGAATTATTTCATTTGAATAAATTATAAAAAAAGTAATAATAAAATCAATGACGGTGAAAGAATTTATACTATTGTTACAATTGCATTTTCTTCTTCAAATCATTCTTTTAAGTATAATTAATTATTATATCTATAAATTTATAAAAAAAAGCGTCTCACCACCAGCAACCAACTTTTAATAAGAGCACGAGAGACTCTTTCAGTTACAAATTTTTTATCAAAATTCAAATTAAAATATTTTTTCGGATTCAATTCAAAATCATTTATTAAAGTGGCACTTTACCACATAGAAAAGTCACTTTACTATATAGTAATGTCACTGTCAATAAACAACCTACACAAGTACCTACTATGAAATATTTTGAATTAGCAATAACTCAAAAACGGCACTAGATATTGCACAAAATCCGAAAAAATAGTATAAACAAACCTTGTAAGTAAAGCATTTTTACTAAACTCATTAGCTTTTAAGTTACTCGCTCGCTGCGCTCGCTCGTACTCAAAGGCTAAATTCGTTTAGTAAAACTTTGCTTTACTAAACTTGTTGTTTAATATACTATTAAATTTTAGCAAAGAAAAATGGAAACCAGACCAGGTGCATTCGAGTTTTAATATTTCTAACTTTACCAATCCAATGAATTCCATTTTTCTTAATCATTCAATTTCTATCGATCATTCAATTTCAAATAAAATAAAAAAATTTAATTCAATTAATTTTTGACTAAAATTTTTTTTTAAAATATTTTTGACAAAAATAAAACGTCAACAAAAAAACATTCAAGTAATCATAATAATCAAAATTGGATTTTGAATTACGAAAATACATATTACTGCACACTATGGAAAAGGATTCGGCCCTCTCCCTATAGCATAGCTTTTAGTAGTTATAGCTTTAACAAAATTTTTCTACTGCAAAACAAAGTTTTTTCTGCTGATAATAAGAAAATTTGGTTAAATCAGTTAACTCTTTTTCTAAATAGAAAAGATTTTGTAACGGCAACAGAAAATTTGTTGTAGCAGCAAAACAAATTCAGTTGAAGGTGTAGCTACTAAATGCTCTGTTAGGGCGAAAAATCCTTTTCCAGAGTGTAATAATATAGAATAAAGAAAAAATTCCATACTTGAAAAACGATCACGATCACAACAAAGAACGCAGTTTTCATATTGATTCTGTTGAAAGTACTAATACAATAAATTGAAATTTTTAAATTTATATAGTAATTTCTTATCAATATTAATTCAAAACAATAATGATAAATTTTTAAAATTTAATTAATTGGATGTTTACTACCGGCTTAAAGATATCAAAAATTAAAGTTGGTATTGATTTATCTTTCACCACTAATTGGTAGATCTAGCTTGTTCGAGACACATAGCTAAAAGTACTATGGCGTTTCTTATTTCTTAGTTGTACGATTGTACAATATAATGCAAATAAGAAATGCCGACCTAAAAATAAAAATAAAATAAATATTATCACCGGACCTATTCGACCGTAAAAACCCACTAGCCATGGTCCGCCAAAGTCTATCACCCGCATCAGCCAGAAGTTTGCACATATTGTATTTTCTTGTAAACGAAGCACGACATAAACTTTTATTTGAAAATATTACAAAATTGAAGATTAACTGCCAAGATCTTCATAATTATGTTACGTTTAGCTGCAATGTGGCGATAAAGTAAATTTTTTGTGGGTCTGAAGGTTTTATTTATTGCGGCCAGCTGCAAGACAGCGTACCCTTTCCTGCAGGTTTGGACAGGCAAGACATTCTTTGGCAAGACCCCCTGAACGCGATGGTTGAGTGGAAGGGAGCGCTCGAACCATGGCATTCTATTGCGAACTATCGCAGCAAAAAGACACCTTTTGGTTAGATCCGTGTGGTTCCATGGCATAGGCCGTATGTTTTGTGCTAGAAGTTATCGCTAAGATTTTTGTTGTGTTTTCCTTTTTTGCGGACTGTAAACTTTTGAAGTGCACTTTGATAATTGTGGTCCATGTTCTGGTCAGCATCTGAGCTTATCGTGCTGATTATTGCTACCGCTTGTTACGCTCAAGCGTTGCCGTTTCGGGCCAATTATTGCACTGTTGACTATTACCGCTTGCTACCGTCCAGTTATACCGTTCGGGTCATTCGAGTTAGTTCGACTCTGGCTTCACCCACATCAACGGTGACATCGGAAAGCAGTTCCCATCCGGATCGCAGCGACGTTCACGCATACCGGGTGATACCGTCACTCCAGCCATCTCCACCCACCGAAGCTCACCATCAGAAAACAACAAATGTGAGTACTAACTTTAATAATTTTGTGAAGTGCTTCGAATTTAAATTTGATAAAGACGTTTCGCCAATTTCGTTAAGAATACTATCGATACTGTGCCAGTACGAAGGCCGGTACATTTTGTTATAACTTCTGTACGAAGATTGTTGGTTGTATTATTAATAATACTTATTTTATCGCTTAGTTTAAGTAGTTTTAGCATATTATTCTTGATCCGTGGTCGACCCGTGACTTCTCTTAATTTATCGTTTTGCCGCCAAAATTGTAATGTGTTTATGTACAACGTTTTAGTGTACACCTTTCAATTTAATTAAATACCGGTTATTTATTCTGTCTTTGTTTTGTATAACCATTTTATTTTCAGTTGTAAGAAAACTTTGTAAGTGGTTTTGGTGTGTGAGGATTGCTGGAGGACGCCCTCGTTTCGGCTCTCGCAGACGTCGATTCGTATCCGTAAGAGATTTCGCGGTTTTGTTATTAAGTATTCACGCCCTGAGTTCCGCTGAGCTATCGTCATCTATAAGGGCATTCCGCGTTTATTTTAATTTCAAAAAGTCAATAAAAACTACCGTATCAATTAAAAACGAGTTTTCAGAAAAATACCTTTTGTTTATGCCCGATTTCTTCACCTCGAGATATTTTTGGGATACGAATCTATTGGACAAATAAATCAAGTAACCAATCAAACTTTTGATTTGTTATCCGATTAGTTACTTGATTTATTTATCCAATAGATTCGTTTCCTAAAGGTATTCCAAGGTTAAAAAATCGGGCATTCGTCGCATACAGGATAATGTTTGTTTGGCAATTCGGTTTCACTCAAAATTTCAATCAGGTTGAATTCCGTTTGCTAAAGTTGAAGTCGAAAAAATAGAGCTGCAATATCTCGATTGCATATAACAAAAATTTTATCTCTGATGTGACGATCCACCTGACTTGAATACACTGTAAACAAAATTTTACTAAAAATTACACAAAATAACACAAATTAACACATTCCTGTGTTAATCCAGGTCCACACGGAATTGTGTTAAATTTTACAAGGAAATATTTTGTAAGTTCAATTTTTCAGCGTGTAAAATCTTGACACATAAAAATGTAAAATACTTACACCAATTTTTGAACTTATTGATAAAATTTAGTAAAAAATTAACACATTTTTATAATTACAATTTTTAATATTTCTTTATTTCTAACACGTAACTATTTATAATATTTTATTAGTTTCGTTGTTACATTGTAACTACAACAACTCTTGTTGCCATGTTCATGTATGTATGTACTACACCTAGATGGCGATAGCTACAACCAGCTACAACATCTCCCCTCTTATAATTATTGTACAAAATCCTTATATCTAATTGGAGGTTTCACAACTCGTCATTCACGTCGACGTCAACGTCGAACATACACGTAAGTGTCAAGTAAAAAAATTAATAAATCTATAAATATCAGGCTAAAATCTGATACGACCCGCATGCGGGTCAACAAGAAATCTCAAAATATTCCACCGGGCAAACGGACGAGTACCAGCCCAATGCCAAACCGTTGCAAACTAGCAAAGTCTACAACAGCAGTCGAATCAAGCTCAGAATCATACAAACGAACAACTGAGGAGCTCATTTTATTCAACGAAACAGTCCCGGTAGACGAGGACATCCTCCACCCCGAAGATCTGAGACTCAAAGAAGCGGCCGATAAGCTGGGCATAAAATTTACATACAAGGACTGCATATATCCTTATAAAAGCAAAACAGCAACAGTCAGTGTCAATTCTAGCAACAATTTTGGCATACTGCTAAGCATACCGGAATCCGAGACAACAAACAACGACGCAAGAAACGTCGTACCCAACACCAACATGGAAGTGGAACACCCAGCTAATGTTCCCATTTACAACAGCTTTGGGCTGTTAATAAATGCGCCAGAAAAACCTGCCAGAGAAACACCTCCACTACGTATCAACCAAGAAACATGGACTACGGTTCAAAGAAGTGTCCGTCCAACAACCACCAGAGAACCCGCAGCATTAGCGCAAAAATCTAGAACGGCACCACCTCCCATAATTCTAACCACCCCGATAGGTCAAGCTAAAATATTCTTAGACAATCTTAGCCCAATAGTCAAGGGCAAATTAATGTTTAAATACATTAGAAACCAAACCTGGGTCTACACGGAGACGTCGGAAGACCATCGAGCAGTCAAAGCACTAATACTTACAGACCCCACAAACCGAGGCTACAGTTATCAGTTAAAAGAGGATAAAACGATCAAAATGGTAATGAAAGGCTTGCCATATACAAGCGAAAACGAAATTAAAGATGAAATTGCAAGAGAATATAACATGATAACCAACTCAGTAACTCAATTGAAAAACAAATACGGTGACACCACCGGTTCCTTTTTAGTAGCTTTCAACCCCTCTACCACTCTAACAGATATTAAGAAAATAAGAAGTCTCGGCCATGTCATGGTAAGATTTGAAGAATACTCACGAAGAAATACGCTCACCCAATGCTACCGGTGCCAAAACTTTGGGCACGGATCCACCAACTGCTTCATGGCACCGAGATGCATCAAATGCCTGGACGCTCACTTAACAAAAGACTGCCCCAGGAAGAGTATCGACGATCAAGTGAGATGCTGCAATTGCGGCCAAGCCCACCCCGCAAACTACAACAGCTGTCCTTCCTATACATCCTATTTAGATAAAGTAAGTACAAGAACCCTGCGTCCCAGCCAAGTTTTTATTCAAAATTCAAGTCAATATCAAAACTTAAACCTTAATTCAAACCAACTTGAACTGAATCAGAACTTCCCGAGACTACCGACCCCCACACAACAACACCGACAATTTGCCACACCGACAGTACAAAAACAAACATACGCACAAAACCTGACTCAAGCCGACCCCCAGGACAACTCAAATGACTTGAAAACATTATTTAAAGAAATTAGAGAACTAAACGAAACCGTAAACATTAATCAAATGATTCAAATTGTCAGAGAAATAAAAGCAAGCATGATGGGGGTCACGGACACCTTTCAAAAACTTCAAATCCTAACAAACATAGCCACAAAATACGATGTCTAATACAAACAAATACAAATTGAAACTCATAACATGGAATGCAAACGGACTGACGGCAAGACACAACGAATTACAAGTACTGACCGACCAAACAAACCCAGACATTATACTGATACAAGAGACCAAACTCAATAAAAGAAATCCGGCCAAAATTCCAAATTATACCGCAATAAACAAACCACGCACCAAACACGGAGGTCTACTTACTTACGTTAAAAATACTATCGACCTAACGACCATCGACATAACAACAACTCAAGCAGAGACACAAATTTTCCAAATTGGCGACCTTACCATAGCAAACTATTACATATCCCCCTCCATTAAACATGACTTCGCAAAACTTGACGAAATACTACAAAATACAAAAACAAAATACAAAATACAAAACACCGACAAAGCAATAATTGTCGGAGACTTTAACTCGACACACGTGACTTGGAATAATACAAAATGTGACACAAACGGCAACGAACTACACAACTACCTGCAAAATACCGACGCTCACCTCTCGTACCCAACAAACGACTACAGCCACTACCCGTACACCCCCCACCTCAACCCACCGACAATTGATCTGGCCGTTACAAAACATCTTAACGTGCAAACAATAGAAACTCTGAACAAACTAAGCTCCGACCACTTACCGATCTTAATCCAAAAAAACATCCAAAAAACAAACTCGACCCAAAACTACGGCTGTTACTATACAAAACTATGATAAGACCAATACTATTATACGCCTGCCCCATCTGGAGTAAAGCCTCAAAGACAAACACGAAACTACTGCAGACAGTACTGAACAAGTGCCTCCGAATTATCACCGGAGCACCGAGAGCTACAGAAGTCAATCATTTACATGACCTAGCAGATATACCGACACTGTCGAACGTGGTTTTCCACACATCAACCAAATTCTTCACGGACACAGTACAACAGAACCCGACGACCAGCCACATTGCAAAACTTACCAACTCGACGATGCCCTTCAGGCAAAAACACCGACTAATACATAACTTACTACTTTAGCAAACTCATAACCAGACAATACTAAATATCGTACTAAATTTTTCTCTTCTTCCCTCCTTCTAAACTATTTTAATTTAATTTTAAGTTTTTAGTTTAATTTAAGTTAATTCTAATAAACAAGGCGCTGGGTTTTTGTACTCCTTTCCCAGTGAAAACTCATTCATACAAATATATCAAAATAATTGACAAACAAACCTGCCTGTTAAATCGCAAGATAGGTACAGGTAAAAATAAAATGTATATAAATAAAATTCAAAACAATAAAAGAGTCTAAATCTAAAAAAAAAAACAACTCGTCCAGAACGTGTGGTTGTAAAACCTGTACATTTGTTAATATTAAATTTAACATTGTTTGGCTTAAATGGAGATATTATACCTTTAACAATGGTTTCATCTCCCTCCGTTTTCGGTGGTTGTTTATTTTCAAAATCATTGTTATTATTATCTTTCATCTTATATGCATTGTTACTATGTTTCAACATGCTTGTATTTCGTCTGACTATATTGCCTTTGTTATTTTGGACTAAATAAGACCTAGGCGTGTTGCCATTATTAATGATTTTTGCAGACTCCCATCTTTTATGTTCATTTTGAAGAATTACATTTTCACCTTTTTGAAAGTGTTGTTCATTTTTTTGAGAATGCTGGTCGTAATATTTTTTAGAAATTTTTTGTTTGTTAAGAATAATACTATGACTGTTTTGTTTTTTGTTTTCGTGTTTTAACAAATTGGCATGTGTTGGTATTTTTGTTCTTGTTCTGCGCGCAAATAATAATTGACAAGGTGATAAACTAACACCAATTATAGGCAAATTTCTATATTCTTAGTGCTTGTTCACAATATACGTAAAACGTAAGACGAACATAAGATTTAAAAATATAAATACTGATAAAAGCTTAATGGAGTATCGAATAATATTAAAATCTTAAAGTACACGACGTAGAATGTTCTATTTGCATATACGAAAATAACTCCGGTACTTTTCCAATTTTCGATTAAACTCTTATTTCTATTTGTAATTTTTACATTTTATGTATTTCTTACGTCTTATGTACATTGTGAACAAGCACTAATAAAGAAATATTAACGTCAGTATTATCTCAAAACATTTTCGTAACATTCTTTTCGCTGTTTGCACTGCCCTTTCAGCTTGTCCGTTAGATTTAGGATAGTGCGGAGAACTTGTAATTAGTTCACAATCATAAGATTTCATGAATTGTTTGAACTCAAATGACCCAAATGGCATATTATCGGCTATTAATAATTTAGGAATGCCATGTGTTGAAAATATTATTTTTAACTTATTAATTACTTCAGAACTAGTTTTATTTTTTAACTCTACTATTTCGAGCCATTTTTTAAAATAATCTTGTAATGTAAGATAACTTTTATTCTTAAAATCACAAAGATCACATCCTACCTTGTTAAAAGGAATATCTGGTATATTATGACTAATTAGAGTATCTTTGGTTTTTGATTTGGAATATTTTTCACAAATGGCACATAAACCAATTTTATTCTCAATATCTTGGGTAAAGCCTGGCCAATAGATTATTTGCCTTGCCCTTTCTTTTGTTTTTGTCATGCCAAAATGTGATTCGTGCAATAAATTTAAAAAGTATGGTCTTAAAACAGTAGGAACTATTAATCTATTATTAAGAAAAACTAAATTTTCCTCAACTGACAAGTCTCCCTGCATGTTAAAATAATGTCTTACATTATCAACTGTTTCATTTTTACTTTTTGGCCAACCATTATAATGATATTGAATAATTTGAAGAAGCTAATTTGGGAGCGTAGGTTCGAATCCTACCGACTGCGCCATGTTATATCTTTAGACTTAGATAATTATATTAATTAGGAACACGTAACTATTTATAATATTTTATTAGTTTTCATTGTTACATTGTAACTACAATAACTCTTGTTGCCATGTTCATTTTGTATGTACTACACCTAGATGGCGATAGCTACAACATACAGTAAACTTGTTTCTTGATAGAAATGTGGTATTGAAATGAATTTAACTCCAAATATTGGTAGCCCCACAATTTATTCTTCATTTTAAATTTTAAATTTGTTTGATCAGTAAAACTTTATCGTAAGCAGGTATTCAACGCTTCTAAGTCGTCATCCTGACGCGTCATGTCTAGGTATCATTTTTCATCGACTTCAACTGCACTGTAAAATAATTAAAAAAATTACCTTACATGCAAAGACAAACTTTATGAAACTTACCTAATTCTACGTAATCCTAATTCTCGTATTGGAAACTGATGGCGTTTACTTTTACTCAAATTGTACTTTTCTTTGTTAAAGGTTGAATTTTACTTGAGTGGATATAATCGTCCATACTATATTTAAACAGAACACCACATCAACATTGTTTAAAATAATTAATAAATTTGATCTAAATTTTAAGCACATGTTTAAGTATATAATACTTACTTGTTCGTAACATACACAAATTTCTTATTATTTAAAAGAACAAAACGGAGAGCTTTCCTTTTTTTTAGGTTTTTACCTTTCTTTCGATACATCACTAGAACAATAATCACGTCAATAAAAATTTTTGTCCTGGTTAACTGTTTTACTTAACCAGGACAAAGGTTCGTAAACCAGTACTGTCCTGGTAAAACCAGTACGAATGGTCACCTTATATTCTTGTCGGGGAATCACACATTTACACAATAACGTGTTAAAATAATCATTTTTATCCGTAAGCAGAATCTTGTGTAAATTTTTACAGAGTGTTGTGTTACAAATTAACACAAACTTACAAAGCTAAATTTACAAATCGAATATAGCGTTTACACGTCGAAATTTCTAGGAGTGTAGGTATATTTTTAGAAAAAAAATATAAAAACACATTAAGATTTAATTTTATATAAAATAATGCATTTTACACGATTACTACCTATTAATTTTGTATTATTATTATGGTAGAGAAGAATATTACAAGAAAATAATAAATTAATTTATTTTTCTATTTAAAATAAAAATTATTTCTTTAATTTTTAGATTTTAACCAAAATCTAATCTACCTATTTTAGACTACCTTCGGGGTCATTCTTCATTCCGGGTATTAGTGTAGAGGAAGATTGAATTAATTTTAAAATAATTTGAATTGCTTATCTATTTCTCTGATAAAATATTATAATTTAATAAGGACAAAGAAATTTGAATGTTTATTCTTTCTGTGGAAAAACCAAAAGATACTAATATCAACGCTAATATGCTATTTAAATAAATTGCAACATATCCTTTGCAATAAATAAGAAGATAACGGGGTGGTAGTGTAATTTTGTTATAGGTTCTTAATTATTATTAATAGATAATCGTATTACTTTTAATAATTCTACCAAAGTAGAAATACAAAAAAATTAATTCATTAAAGGCAGCGTCCCCCTCCTAATCTTACGTGAGATTTTTTAAATTGCCTATTTTTAGGGTAAATGCGTTAATCTGAGCTTGATTACGTTGAATTTATTCAAAGAACATAATTTTCTTAATTATTTTTATTTAAGATACTAGTTAAGACAAAAAAATTACGTGATATTTGCCGAGACCCCTCTCTTTCTCACGTGAGATATGGTGAGATTCGGCTTGACCCCCTCGCCCCCCTACACGCCATATGAAAGTAATGGCCTATTGATAGGCTAGGTTTAAAATTATTTAAAGAAATAAAAAGTGAAAAAAGCGAGAGTTATAAATATCGATAACAGAAAGTTATTAAAACGATCAAATTTTTACAAAGTATGGATGAAGTTCCTGTCAACAAATTTTTGAAAATATTTTATTTCAAAAATATTTTTAAAAAATTTTTTTATTTTTTTATGCCACAAATGATATAGAAATTTTTTAATAAAAATTAATTGCGCACATTTGATTATTTAATTAAATTTTTACACATAAAACTTCTATAAGTATACCTAATTAATCCGTAGGTAATCTTTAATTACAAGTAAAGTAGGTAATATAATTTTTGCACTCAACTTGTATTTAAATTTAATAGGAATGTGACGCGTTTCAACCACAAACGGTCATCGTCGGATATAGTAGTATTAAAAAATTAAAATGATGTGAATTGAAATTATAAATGCACTAAAAATGAACTAAAAGGTTTAAATATTTAAATTTTTTGTTGAAATATGTAAATGAGAAAAACAGATAAAATTGTAAAAATTGTGGTTTGTGGTTGAAGGTTATCCTAGTCATAATGGCTAAACAGAGTACCGGGTCTTGAACCCATACCTCTTTCATCGGAACGGGTTCATAATGGGCACGTTCGATTTGGCACTTACAACGCTTTATTAATATTATATTAATATTTAATATTTATCCCATATTTATCCCAATACAATTTATTCGTTTTGTGAATGAGAATTAAACATATATTAGCAATGGTCCTTGAAGAAAATACGATGGTTATTGCTGTGGTGGTGAAAAAAATTGTAGGGTTAATTTTTTTCTTTAGATGAAGAAGAAAGTAGTGACGATGACTTTGTTGATAATGGTCCATATAAAATACCGCGATTTCAAAATTATTTGGAAGGTGTGATTTCTCAGTAGGTATACCGAAAAACAATTATTTTCATTCAACAATAATAATTATTATGCACTTTATAAATTAAATAGTCACGTTGTGTTATGTCGAAAAAGTGTATAACCCTTAAAACTAATAAATTCAAATTTAAATTCAAATCGAAATTCAAATTCATTTGCAATTTTGCCACCACAGCGCCACGTTTTCGTCGACCCACCTAAAATGAAAAAGCTCGAAAAAGCGAATCGAAGCTTTTGAAGTGGGCGGAGCCTAAGCATTTGAAAGCGCGCAAAAGTGCCAAATCGAACGGACGAAAAGTGTTTGTTGGCGCTTATAAGCGAAAAAAGTGCCAAAGCGAACACGGCCTATATTAGATCCTTGGCTGTGGCATTTGGAGGGGCGAGATTCCTTTTGAAAAAATGATAATCAACAATGGGTCGGTTATACCTCTCACACTTTTTCATTTGTTTTTATTTTTTCTAATAATTTTTGTCCTAGTCTGTCAAAAGCGGCAAATTAACTCTCTTTTTTTTATTTTTATTTTGGCAGTTTAGTAATAGTAGAATTATTAAAAGTAATACGATTGTCTATTAATAATTAAGACCTATATTGCTCTGCTTAGCGAAAGTGCCGTATGTACAAAAATTGCCAAAATGAGTTATTGGTGTATATGCACACTATGAGCATTGTTGAAATCGAAACTCGTTTGTAAAGAATTATCGGCAGCAGTCGCTCCAATCTAGAACGATCGTTTTATTTCCAAAAATTATATTAGAATACATACAAATTAACTTACTTTTATTTAGGGCCGTAGCCAGGCTGAAAGATTAGGGCAGGCTTAAGGTAGGCTGAAATAGGAAATTGTCTAAAAAAAAAAGGTTATCACTCACATCCAGAAAGTGTCGAACTATGTTTTATTTAAAAAAATATATATTTTAAATTGTATTTTAGTTTTACATCAGAACATAAAAAAGCGGTACATGTCGTTTCGGCGACCGCAGTTCGGCCAAAGAGATTTATTTAAAATTTAAGGTAGGGAAATCACCAACTTTTAACGACGGTTTTTAAGTACAAGTTCGAAACAAGCCATAAACGTCTGTACTAAGGTTTTTTTGTACATTAAGATTTTAGATTTAGTAGAATAAATTGAATAAAGTTAAAGTATACCTCCCGTCGCCTAATCGACTTAGTCGAATTTTCTGTCGCCGAATGAGAATCGCCGAAATGACGATGCCGAACTGGAATCGCCGAAATGACGGTGTCCGGAAAAAAGGCTAGGGCAGGCTCAAATTTTCCAACAAACGAACATAATCAATTAAATTACTTCAAAAGCTTAAAAACTCCAATCTGACAAAATGTCGGACACAAATAATTACCGTAAAAAAAAGTTTTAGGGTTCGACACTAGGGGTCACACTTGCATTGCAGGGTGTCAAGCTGCAGCACCACAAATACGTCGACTCCCAACAGGCATTCTGCTACCTTTTTAACAAATAAAAATGTTATATATTGCATAACTAATTGAAATAATCAGGTGATTTAGTTTGCCATTTGCACGGTCTCTTACCTACAGTTAAATCTTAAAAGTCGAATATCTCAATATGGCTGTTTTGTACATACTAGAGAAGAATGCGGGACTACTTTTCTTGTCCCGTCCCGTCCCGTCCCGCAGTGCCGCGTCGTCCAGTAGGTCCCGTCCCGTCCCGCGGATCCCGCACGTACCGCGGGTCCCGCACGTCCCGCGGGTCCCGCACGTCCCGCAGGTTTTGCACTTACCGCGGGTCCCGCACGCAATGCTTTTAAGCCCCCCTAGTTTAATATAATCTGGCATTACCGCCTAAAAAGTTTTAAAAATACATTTCTATATAAAGAGAATTGTTTTTTAAATTTTTCATAATATAATCGTATAAAATATAATATAATAATATGCCGTCTCGCGCGGGACTAAATTGACATTTCGACAATGGGACGGGACGGGATTTTTCTCGTCCCGCATTCTTCTCTAGTACATACGGCGCTTTTGCTAAGCAGGGCAGTATACAGGGTGACCGGTCGACCATCTAAAAATAGGAAATTGATTTTTCTTTCATTCCTGCTTCCTATTACAACGGATCAGAATGAAAATGGTATCAATTTAAAGAGATTTTTATTCCGCTTCTAAAGACAACTAACACTTGATATGTTGTTTTTTAATTACTGGTAAAAACTCACTAATAAAATGCAAAAAAGAGATTTTAAAAATAATTTTAGTTGCCTTGATTGAATTTAATTGCAATTGTTTTTGTTAATACAACTACAATTGTAATACAATTTTGCCATAAAAACTCATTGTTAACTAAATTTATTGTAGTCTGTCAAAGTAACTTGTTGGAAATTATTGGTTTTCAAACAAAAACAATTGCAATAAAATTCAATCAAGGCAACTAAAGTTATTTTTAAAATCTCTTTTTCGCATTTTTTTAGTGAGTTTTTACCAGTAATTTAAAAACAAAATATCAAGTGTTAGGTATCTTTAGAAGAAGAATAAAAATCTCTTTAAGTTGATACCATTTTCATTCTTATCCGTTGTGATGGGAAACAGGAATTAAAGAAAAATCAATTTCCTATGTTCAGATGGTCGACTGGTCACCCGGTATAACAAAATTACACCATCACCCCGCTATCGCTTTATTTGTTGCAAAAGATATGTTGAAATTTATTTTTATCTTTGGTTTTCCCACAAAAAAAATAAACATTCTTTTGTTGTTGTTATTAAAATTTAATCAGAAAAATGGATAAACCAAATTATTTAAATATTGATCGATTTCCTACTATTAGGTGTACCTATAATCAAGAATGACCCCGAAGAAAATCTAAAAATCTTGGAACTTTTGTGAGAATCTATAAAAGAAATACAATAGAGTACCAATTTGTTATATAAAAAATAAAAGTTGAGATGATGGTTAATATAGACACTTTGGGGACTCAGAAACTGAAAATCATCATTTCCAAAAAACTTCAGTCAAATTTTGTGTGCTCATACCTCCAAAAGTAATAGAAATTTTCTAACAAAGTTTCGTATTTAGTAGGGGAGAGGCTTGCAGGTTGCCACTGCTTGCAGGTTGCCACCCTTGCCGGATTTTGACATTCTAACATTGTCATCCCCTAAATTTTGACGGACATCGAATACAAACGAGTAGTTGTCGCTTTTAATGTAATTGTGATGTACCCAAACACAATAACAGGGTGTTTGGTAAACATAATGTGAAATTTTATTTGTAAAAAATTGAAAAATTAAAATTGTGTTTTTCTTCTGTGCCCATAAATTGAACATTTTCATGTTCAGGGGCAACATATGCCCCTAAATCGGCCTAGGACAGGTTCCTGCCCAAAGGGGGGGTAGATTTAACCCCCCCCCCCCATTGCATATTTTATGTACCTATTGACGTAAACGCTTTAAATATTTCAAAAATTAATACAAATAATTATTTACTAATAATTGATGCATTTTTTATATATTTTTAGATTTAAATGAAGAAAAAAATTAATTTTTTTTTTCAATTTTAACTTTTTTTTTTCTTGTCAATTCACTCTCATTTTTTTTTTGTTCACAGCCACTAAGTGTAATTAATATAAATCATATGTTTTTACTTGAGTTCTTCTACATTTTCAACAATTTTTCAAGGGGTGGCAACCTGCAAGCCGAAATTTCAAGGTGTCGATTTTAGATACTTTTGAAAATTTGCTGTAAATTTTTAGTTTTTGAGAATTAAAATGATTTTTTGCTCAGGATCGTGGCTTTATACTTCCCCTTTCCTGTACATGTTATTATATCAACAATACGTTGATTGTATGACGAGTTATGACCAAAACAGCTATGGGGTGGCAACCTGCAAGCCTTTCCCCTATCTATATAAATATTGAGACTTATAGAGCTGATTTGATGTTAATCTTCAATTTTGTAAAATTTTCAAATAAATGTTTGTATCGTGCTTCGTTTACAAGAAAATACAATATGTGCAAGCTTCTAGCTGATGGGTGGTAGACTTTGGCGGACGATGGCTAGTATAGTCTTTACGGTCGAATGGGTCCGGAGAAAATATTTTTTTATTTGTATTTTTAGGTCGGTATTTCTTATTTGAATTATATTGTACAATCGTACAATTAATAAATAAGAAACCCCAGAGTACTTTTAGCTAGTATGTGTCTTGAACAAGCTAGATCTACCGATAATGGTGTGGTGGAAGATAAATCAATACTAACTTCAATTTTTGATATCTTAAAGCCGCTAGTAAACATCCAATTAGTTAAATTAAAAAATTATTATTTGTTTTGAATTAATATTGATAAGAAATTACTATATAAATTTAAAAATTTCAGTTTATTGTATTAGTACTTTCAACAGAATCAATATGAAAACTGCATGCTTTGTTGTGATCGTGATCGTTTTTCAAGTAAGTAATTTTTTCTTTATTCTGTATTATTACAATCTGGTAAGGGATTTTTCGCCCTAACAGAACATTTAGTAGCAACAGCTTTAACTGAATTTGTTTTGCTGCTACAACAAATTTTAAGAGTTTAATTGAGTTAAGAAATTTTCTTATTAAAAATAGAAGAAACTTTGTTATGGCAGCGGAAAATCTTTGTTGAAGCTACAGCTTCCCTTTTCCACAATATGTACAATATGATGTATCGTCGTGTTTCAAAATCCAATTTTGATTATTTTGATTTTTTGAATGTTTTTTTTAAACATGTTGATGTTTTATTTTTGTTAAAATTTGAATTTATCGTCTTCCTTAAGTTGACATTGTGCGAACGTCGCGTCGGGGAAGAACAACGCTATTTGCCGTTGAAGCCGTATGAAGCGGGCTTACCGGTGTTGATCTCCGGTAAATTTGATTTAATTCCATTTGTCATTAGTGATTTGATTTAAGATATTTTGATTTTAACAATATAGGAGTTTTTTTGAATGAAATGAAACTCGAATGCACCTGGTCTGGTGTTGCGCATATTAGCTTTCCAGTTTTCTTTGATAAAATTTAAAATATTTTAATTTGAGTTTAGATAAAAAATTTGCACTAAAAGAGTCTCATGCTCTGTTAAAAAATGGTTACTGGTGGTGAGACACTTTTTTTTAGAAATTTATAGATATAATAAGGAATTACTTAAATGAATGATTTGAGTAATGAGAAGAAAATGCAATTGTAACATTAGTAAGCATTTCTTTCACCGTCATTGATTTTATTATTACTTTTTTTATAATTTATTCAAATTTAATAATTCACGGTTTTCTTCTAAGAGCATACTTTTTTAAAAGATTTTTAAAAAATATAAACTTTGATCTGAAATTTTAAAATATAAAGAAAATTATTTATTTTCATTGTTTTAGGTTGCTTTGGGAGCTCCACATCAAAAAGATTGCGCTGGAGCTAAAACTGGTAAAGGCATTTCCGATGGAATAATTGATATCATCCAAGGGGCTCTTGGTTCTTATCCAGAAACTAAATTCGCCGGCGATCAGACGAAAACAATTGGCCATGCTATTTCAGGAATTGTGGAAAAAGCTAATTGCTAAGAAATTGCTAAGAAAGCTAAGAAATGAATATGTTAATATTTTGTATGATTTATCAATAAACTCACTTCAAAGTTCGAAGTAAAATAATAATTTTATGTATTTAGAAATTTCAAGTTCCTCTTTTTATGCTGAGTTCAGTTTATTTGCACGAGTCGAAACCACAAGAACAAAAATCTCACGTAGGATCAAAAGTTTATTAAAAATTAAAAATAAATCATTCTCATGAAGTAAATATAATAATATATACCGGGTGCTGAATGAGTTAGCCGAACAAAGGAAATTAACATGTTGTAAAAACTTATTTATGCAAATTCCTGCTTCCCTAATTATTTTAAGGAAAAAATGAAAGAAATATAAATTCCTAAATGATAAGAGCATTAAATTTCATCTAGTTTTTACTTAAAAAGTCAAAAAATGCTTTTGAAATTGTAAAAATTTCATTTACCAGATAGACCAGTCAAATTAGATCGATCTTGGGCTTGGCGCGGAACTAATTTAGAATTCGATGCCACCCACAAAAAAGTGTTTGGTCTAGGGTCTACATACTGGCAAAAGTTTGCTCCTCGATAGCGATGTGTGGGGGATGAACAATTCGCTATTATTTAAACAAAAAACGGGACCTTCGGCGGTTTTACCTGAATATCTCCTAAACCATGCTAGATACGGAACCAAACCATACATACCTTTTTGTAGAGCATAAAATTTCCTATGAAAATAGTTCTAATGATTATGTTTAAAAAGTCAGCCGTTTAGAACGCACGCGCCGCCGAAGTCAAATATTCGGACCTCAAACACGCGTGTTTTTCGCTCTTCGCGGGTTTCGATAAATTTTTTTTTTCGATGGTAACTAAAAAATCGCAAAAATTTAGGTGTCCTCGGGAAACATTGCAAGGTACTTTTCATGGCACAAAAAATTTTTTTGACCTTTTTTATTTATTTTACAGTTGTGTGAATATGAAAAATTGAAATTTTGGTCTTTTTGAAGTCTTTTGCGATTTAAGGTACTTATTTGTGATCAATAAAATCATATGGATTTTATTGCTGATAAAATTTCCTACAAAAAAGGACCCTTCCACTTTTTTCGTCCGGTGAACGCTGATTTTTTTATTACAGTGCAAAGTTGGAGTATGTCGCTTATTTGCTGAAATCACGTTTTCAGCACTTTCGTTAATATTTACAATGATATTTGGTGGTTTTTCATAATACAATATTCAAATGTATTTGAAGCTTAGATGATAACTTATTTGTTTGTAAACTTTTTTCCCTTTTTTTTGTTATTGCAAAATTTGTTTATTTAAATATTATTGTGTACCATTAGGAAAGTCCAAAATTACATATTTTGCGGATATTATCTGAAAAATGTATCTATTACTAAATTAATAACAAAAAAAATGCAATTTATTTGTTATTAACACAAAATTTTTGTTGCGCTTGGTTTTGATCACCTTTCATCATAATAATTTCCATTTTTTAATTTACTCTTTATTATATACTCTACGTATTTACAAATTATTTACAAATTGGTAAGTGTATTAGTTCACTTGTTCTTCTTAGACTGTCTCCATTTCTTCTAGTTCTTATTGGTCTGTCCCCATTTAATCTTGGTCCTCTTCCTCTTCCCCTGACTGCCTTTCTTCCAGATCCAAATCTTCTTGCACCGAAAATGATATCTCCTCAATTTCTGGTTCATCGATGGGTTCCTCCATAATATCATAATGAACGCTGGTAAGGTCTATCGGTATGTTATTCGAACACTATGTACCTTGACACAGCATGCAGATAGTAGATGAGCATTTTATGCCTAATCGTCGGCAACCACATCGTTTACCACATGATCCTGAGCATTTGCAAGAGATGCTCTTCATCAAGGATCCTGGGGCTGGCTCCAACTCCGTCATCGCCGGCACTAACTGGGAATTTTTGAATTCCCAGCCCCATTGTAGAGGATTCATCTCATTCACAAGCCATATCTGAACCTGATAGTTCACTCGTTTGCAGTGTTGGCAAACTGCTGCCATTGTGGGCGGTAGCTGAGCAATTCGAACTTCTAATTTTGCTCGAGCCACAGACGTTTCGAAACGCTTGTAGCGATAACTATTTAGGGCATATGTAGACTGCACCGATGGTCACTTACAGATTGCACCGATGGTCACATGCGGATTGCACCGATTTAATTACTAAAGCATAAGTAGGTACTAAATCTCTCAAAGCGTAACATGCAGATTGCACCGATGGCGATGATAAAATATTATAGTTTTAAAAAACCAAAAAACACGCTTTTATGACGTACTAAAAATTAATAAATAATTAAATTTAAGCCTTTCGGACACCTTGTAGTCAATTGATAATTGGTGACTAAAAGGGTTAATAAACTAATTCAAAAAGCGTGGATCGCGTTTTGGTTATGTGTTTTTTAATTAATTTAGACAAAGCGCTCCACGCTTTTTGAATTAGTTTATTAACCCTTTCAGTCACCAATTATCAATTGACTACAAGGTGTCCGAAAGGGTTAAATTTAATTATTTTTTAATTTTTAGTACGTCATAAAAGCGTGTTTTTTGGTTTTTTAAAACTATAATATTTTATTTTATACTTTTCCCGATTATCTAATTAAATCACTCATAAGTTTTGTAGTCTAAACTAAAAGTGTAAGATTTTACATTTCGCAGGTAGTTATTACAAGTGAAGCTAAAAATGCGTTTTTGAATTCGGTTTTGAACCGAACCCGGTGCAATCTACATATGTACCCTAACCGTACCCGGTGCAATCTACATGTCGGATTATAAGACCCTTTGACCATCGGTGCAGTCTGCAATCGCCCACTATTGATACTTGATTCCGTGGACGGTGCGCTGTATAATCTGAGCATCAGCCTTTCACCTGCCTTTTCAATTGACTCTTCTGACGCCTCACGATCGTAGAAAACTGCTGCGTCCTCCAATAAGTGAGGTTGTTTCTTGAAGACATCAAAAATCGTTTTCTTTTCTCTTTGAAAAATTGAGCTCGTTGTATCACAACCAGTAAAGGTGTTTTTGTTAATAAATAACAAATAAATTCAATTTATTACATGGCCAGTCCGATAAACGAAAATTTTAACAATTTCAAAAGTATTTTTTGACTTTTTAAGTAAATCCTAGATGAATCTAATGCTCTTATCATTCGTAGTTTATATTTCTGCATTATTTTTGTATCTCATTTTTTCTCTAAAATAATTAAGGAATAATTAGTTTGTTTTTATATGTAAATTTTACTATGTTCGGCTAACTCATTCAGTACGAGGTATAAGCAAAAATGCTTATACGGAATATTATAACGGAATATCGAGGTCACAATAAGTGTTTTTATTATTAGTGATTTTGTACACTGAGAAAATTGTCTCAAAATAGGTTGTAAGACAAGCATTTAAGATATTACGACTTACGTAATTTTAATAAAATTGCTGATTACAACTATCTTGAAAATCATCGATAATGAGAAAACAAACAAAAATAATATGCATGACAACTTGAATATGTTACATGTAATTATAAAAATATTAGCTAATTTATTGTTATTAAACTTTAATTAAAATTTTAACAATGTAATGTTGCAATAAAGTGTGATTTTATTTTTTTTAAATAATTATTTAATTATCATTACATGCCAAATTTATGTTGTCCTCGAAGTTAAATCGTTAACACATTTATTTGCATTACAAGATTTTTAAATTCTACAAAAAAATAAACAGTGCTCTCACCCTGTAAAAACCTCATGGTACCTCATGGTAAATATTTTAAGAGCCTTATTAATAAAATGAATTAAATTTTTTTGGAAAACAAAACATTTCTAGACTTTGGGTCTACCGGTTTCGGATTATTACTTTTGTCAAAATACAGTTTCAAATAATAATTAATTACTCTAAATTAATCGAATTAATAATTATAATTAATCAATTAATTGGCACTCACTTTCCCATACCATGAATATTTTTTACTAGAAATATGCCATCTGTTGGTCAAAAATAGTTTGAAAGTTTGATTAATTTTCATTTCGGTGATAGATAGGTGACTACTTATATATTGTAATGTATCACTCTTTAAATTACCAGGTTTTTTTTTTTTAATAAACTTTCAATCCTACGTGAGATTTTTGTGGTGGTTTCGCCTTGTGCGAATAAACTTTGCACTTAGTATAAAAAGTGGAACTTGAAATTTCTAGATGCATAATAATATTATTTTACTTCCAACCTATTAAAATTTAAATTTTAAATCAAATGCATTTAAAATGAGTTTATTGATAAATCATACAAAATATTAGCATATTTATTTCTACGGACAAATAGCTTTTTCCACAATTCCCGAAATAGCGTATCCCAATTCCTTCGTCTGATCTCCGGCGAATCTAGTTTCTGGATAAGAACCAAGAGCCCTTTGGATGACATCAATTATTCCATCGGAAATGCCTTTGCCAGTTTTGGCTCCAACGCAATTTGGGGTCGTTTTCTGTGGAGCCCCTAAAGCAACCTAAAACAATCAAAATAAATAATTGAAAAATTATTTGGGAAAAAAAGTTTTTTAAATTTGTGAATAATTCAATTTGAATAAATTATACAAAAAATAATAATAAAATCAAGGACAACGAATCAAGAACTGTGGTTGTTATAATTGCATTTTCTTCTCATTACGTGTAAATTATTCGTTTAAGTAATTACGTGAAAAAAATTAATGAAATCCTTTATGTTTCTGGTTTCTACTCGCGTAATACTACGCAAGTATATAATTTTATTGTTTACTTTCGTTTTATTATTTTATTTAAATTTTTTTAAATTTAAATTAAAGACAATATTTACCTAAGTTCACGATAAACATTTAAAAATATTTAAATTTTTTTAAAGTCAATTTTGCATTACTTCAGCCACAATTATAAACAAATTTAGCGCTTACTGAACTGAAATTTTGCTTAAACATTGCAGCGTAATTTTCAAAAATTCAAAAATTGTTTTAAAAAATTATGCTATTACAGATTACTCACATCAAACACAAAAATCACCACCAGGAAAGCTATGAACATTTTTGATGCCATGTTGGATATCTTCTGCAGTAACTTGAATGATGCTAGGTATAAGAAGTTTTTGCTAACATATTTTTATACAGACACCTATTATGTACCCTATACCACTTAAGTTACCACGTGACTTTTGAAGGATTTTTGTATAAATTAAAATGAATGTAATTAAATGACAACATATAAAACAATTTGAACTTAGGAACTTGGGAATTTGCGTAAGAAAAAACCGTATGAGCGATTTTTTGAAAGATATTCTTTGTATAAGTAATTCAAGATCAAATCTAAAAAGAAATACCTATATATAATCATTTTAAAAGTTACCAAGTGCTTATAAAAATATTAAACAAGTAACGAATGGAAAATTTACATGTTGTAAATACAAGATTTTTTCTGCTCTTATAGATTTTTATCTTTTTTATGTTTTTTTTTTAATTTAAATATCTAGATTTTATTTTAATTGGGGTAAACAAAGTTTTTTCCATGATTGCTGTTATTTTTAGCTCGGAATTTTGAACCCGCCGGCGTGCATTGTTCTATCGGAAGAAGCCATTTCCATTTGTTTATTGAGAAACTTCGGTCTGATTTTACCCTAATCTTTTATCTGACTTTTCTTCTTAATTTCTTAATCATAAAGCTGATGAACGATTATAAGATTAGAATTTTCATAGAATAATAAATAAGTACTAAAATATACGAGAGAAGCCATTATTTTATTTTTTGACTGAGTCTTCGGCATCTCAAGCTTAAATAGTCAAAGTCGTTCGAACAGTTGCTGCAGTTACTTTGAGATTAGGGGGAGCGTTGTCGATAAGTCCCTGTATTTTTCCTATATTTGCAGTTATTTATTGGAAAATTTTGAACTTGGAGCTTTTAATACTTCGATTTTAAAACTAATATTAAATAAAAAAAAGACTTTATTATATTTTTAATTTGAATATTTTAAAATCACGTTAAATATATAAATGTTAACTTGTGAGAATTAATAATATTAAAAAATTCAATGTAACAAGTTACTTCAAATAATAAAATAGAAATTTATTGTAATTAAACTTTTGGGACAAGGTAATTTTTAGTGACGAGAGTAAGTATAACCTTTTTGGCTCAGATGAACGTCAAATTGTGTGGCGGAAACCCAATACAGAGTTACGACCAGACAATGTGTGAATGTGTGTGGTACTGTAAAACACGGTGGTGGTTCTGTAATGATTTGGGGGTGTATGGGCGCAAGCGGTGTTGGCAATTTGGAATGTATAGATACTATAATGGATAAACATGTTTACTTATCAGTTTTACATAAAAATTTGGGACCTTCAGCTTGCAAATTGCAAATGCCGCCCGTATAGATGTTTCAACAGGACAAACGACCCCAAGCACACTTCACGATTGGTACAGGAATACCTTTTGTACCACGTCCCAAAACAATTGAAAACACCCCCTCAGTCCCCAGACCTAAACCCTATAGAACATTTGTGGCAAGAACTTGCCCAAAGAATGCGTAATTTTTGTCCAAAAAATAAACTAGAACTAAAAACAAAACTATTAGAAGAATGTGGTAAAATATCACCTGAAGTGACACAAAAATTGGTGCATTCGATGCCCCGGCGGTTGGAAGCAGTTATTAAATCTAAAGGTTACCCTACAAAATATTAAAGTAAGTAAAATTTCGCTTATTTGCAAAAAAATGGAAACTGGAAACTTATTTTTGTGCGTTAAATTTCATAGTTATTTTACAATTTTCGCCGTACTTCGAGCGGTAATCTTAATTTTAAATAATCGTAATTGATTGTTTTCTTTTGCATGCGTTGCAATAATGTCCTCAGATTCTATTTACAAAAGTTTGGTATTATAAAAACAATTCTTTTCTTGAAAATTAAGACAATATTTATTTGATTTACAGGTGGAAACTTATTTTTGTGATTGACTGTATATACTTACATGCTTCGTAGATATAATCTACTTATCACATTTGATAATAAAATCGATTAAAAAAATGTGATCTCTAACACTTAGAAAATGATTGAAAATTAAATAATCAAAAAATTTAATGTCTCGCTCTTATTTTCTGTTTACACATTTTTATCAAATTATAAGATTTAGTAGATAAATGCACCTTGGAAACAGTATGAAGCGACTAGCAAAAATTTTGATTTTATGTCAAAATACCGAAGACAAAACTCTGAAAACAAGAACATCGAAAGTCAAAATGGGCGAAAACAAAGACATCGAAAGTGAAAAACACAGAAAACAAAAACACAAAAACTTCTTCAGAACATCAATCAACTTCAAATTCAAATACATGGCATATACGGAGCGACTCAAAAGAAGGGCGGATTCCAGTTATAACAAGGAGTTTCCAAGAAAAAATGAGTTTCCACGTCATTCAAACTCGAGGTCACTTTCGATTGTTTTGTTTTTGGTTTCGATGTTTTTGTTTACGGTATTTTTTGTCAGATGTTTTGACATGGAATCGCATATGAGGTTGAGTGAGAAATGTGTTTTTGCAAGCTTTACGACCAATTAATCGAACGAAACGAAATTAATAGATTTCTAACAGTCCTATCAGTAACTTCAATTCCAAACTTTGGCTATAACTCTCTAGGAAGATCTTTGGAAATTGTCATTCCGTTTTTAAAGATGATCTTTCCAAAAATCGATCTTACGATGCTATGTCTTTCAAGTATTGACTATTATCAATTTTCTTACTTTTGCCATTTTAATCTGTTTTAATATTTTAATGTGCTAATAAAACTGAAACTTTTAAACCCGCATATCCGTATATTTAACATTTTTCAATGAATTGTCAAATATTCGAATCATCACAATTTTAATATCGCTTTTAGAACAGATAATAAACTTAAAAAATTTATTAATAACGCCAAATCAAAGTCAGATATTTTAACCAAATCAGGGGTTTATGAGCTCACTTGTGAATGCTCTCAAAAATATATCGGTCATACAGGTAGATCTTTCCTAACAAGATTTAACGAACAGTCGCGATCTCACAGACTTAAAAATGGAAAATCTACTTTCGCGAAACATTTATTTGACACTAACCATAAACAAGGGGGATAAAAAATTTTACATGTAGAACCCAAAATTAAAAAATTGGAATTTTTAGAAGCTTTAGAAATCAATAAATTATAATTTTCACCTTTGTTATTAAATAGTCAATCAGATTTAAACAATTCACTATTATTAAACATTTTTAATAAATAATCACCCCCCCCCTTATTTAAACCTATTCGAGCCTTTATTTTCCCCCCTTTTTGTTTTCACTTCAAAATATCCCCTTCTTTTTTCAAAGTACTTGCCACCACTACCCCGAACAATATTTAAAAATTCTCTCTTAATTTTCCTTCTAATTCATCGCCTGATGATGCCATAGTATGGTGAAAACGTTTGCGAATTTGTTAACTTAAAAATGTGTTAACTTAAAAACATTTTAGTTCTGAAAAGTGTTTAGTGCATTTTTTGGGTTTTCTAAAATATTGATATGATTAATATCGAGTTGCACTACTTGAACCACGTATCAATCGATTACGGTATGTAAAGCCCCTTTTGACTGAAATTGAGTATAATTATTATTATATTGAATCGACCATGGTTAAAATTTCAGTTTGAAATGTATTAATCTAGAAGTAAACCCATTCCCAATTTTAATGCATGATATGAATGACCTCGAAGAATGTCTAGAAGATCCCCTGCCCCCCGGCGACACTTCAAAATTGTGTGAGTCCGAGAATATATATGTTCTGTGGAGAGTCCATTCAGCTTTAGTCCGTGCAGTTACTAATCATAGGCCTGATTTAATTCCCAATCTGCCACACAACATTTATTTTATTTGTAACCCAAATATTGAACTTGACCCAATCCATACATCTTATTTTATAACAATCTAAATTTTACCAACATTAGTTATCTACAAGGTGTTAGGAATTTGCTCTTCGTTTAATTTTTGCGTCAGGCTTTACCCTTAAACAGAATTTTGATTTGATAATAAAGATTTGACATAACCAAAATACATATATGTGTTTTATTTATGTTCCGAGTTACAATCGTTTCCTCTTTTCGAAGCGATTATATGTTTGTTTCAGTAGAGTTTATCAAATTGTATTTGCATCGAAAGAAAGAGCTCATTACTAGATGGAGTTGCGGTAGGTAATCCTACAACGTGGTGGTTCAGGGGCAGTTTTCCGTGTCATCGCTGATGAGATGTTGGCGCTAAATTCAATTTTAAAATCAGCATCTTTCAGCATCCCTTTTTTTATTATTTTCAAAAATTTTTAATTTTGGACAGTAATCGCCAATTTTGGACACCAACGGTTTTGCGATAAAATATAAATCTTTAGGGAGGGTGCTCAGTTGACGTCACCTCGAAAATATGACTTTTTTAAAATGTACTAAACCATAGTTATAGACGAATTATGGACTTATTTTGAACAACATTCGCTAATTTTGGACACCAATGGTTTCGCTTTGAAATATAAATTTTTGGTGGGGAGAATTTTTTAAAAATATTAAAAATTTAAATTTAAATAGGTACTAACGATATAATAGATGCATTTATTCAGTAGTGTTGATGAGTTCTGCTGGGGGAGGGGGGTAAAACAATTTTACTTAGAATGTTAATGCTGTTCTTAAGGGGAGTGTATGGAGCGGCCGGTTGAAGAAGTTTGATTGAGGAGAAGTTTGGTAACCTGAAATAAAAAATCCACTACGCCTCCAATACAACTGGTTTTATTTAAATTCTAACAAATATAGAAAACGGGGGGGGATAGAAATGGTTTTCTGATATAGAATTTCTTCTCGTCGGTGAAAATTGTAATTAACCAGCCAGGAACAATCTCATGATCATTACAAACATGCTGTCGAAAAACTATGTCGCTACCTGTAACCGTTCGGGAGATATGGTGACCGAATCTTACCTAATCTCACGTAAGGGAGAGAGGGGGTTTCAACAAATATCACGTAATTTTTTGGCTTAACTAGTCCTAAATAAAAATAATTGAGCAAATTATGTTTTTTCAAATATATTCAACGCAATCAAGCACATATTAACGTATTTAAGTACTACACTAAAAGTACGCATTTTAAAAAATCGCCAAAAATTGCCAAATTCACTTCCCCCTAATTAATTGACGCCCCCCTTTGGCCGATTTTAACCAAACTCTGCACACTTACTCAGTGGGACTTCGATTAGGTTTGTGGCCAAAAAAAAACGAGAAAAATTAAGAGGAGAGCGAAATCTCACGAATTAGGGACTAATGACGAGCAAGATATCGTCAACAGGTGGCGCGATTTTTATTTAAAATTTAAAAAGTTTGCTCCACCAAAAATTTATATTTTAACGCGAAACCATTGGTATCCAAAATTCGCGATTACAGTCCAAAATTAATCCATAATTCTTCTTCTTTAAGTGCCTTATCCGATTCCGGACGTATCATTTCGGCTTTATTTAAGTCGAGATGACGTACTAGGGAATTTTTAGTTATTGGGTGGTTTCCCGTTGCCTTCCCCATAAGCCCAAAGATCGAACATGGCTTTAGATCACAACAGTGTAGTGTAGTCAGCACGACCAGGCTTTGATCCGCGGCTTACCGCTTCGTAGCCCGTCGATTTAAACTCTACACCACACTGTGGTCCATAATTAGTTCTTAATTATAGTAAAAAATATTTTTTTTATTTTGAAAAGGTGGGGGTGCTAGCTTGACATGGGCGTGGGTCCAAAACTTGAATTTCGGGAGAATAATTAAAATTATTTAATTGATCTCTCACTAGATATATCACAACACGAGCTGTGATATTTTTTTAACATGCAATATTTGCTCAACTTTTCATTGTTATAAATAAATAATATAAACAATTAAGTATACAGGGTGCTGAATGAGTTAGCCGAACAGAGGAAATTAACATGTAAAAACTTATTTATGCAAATTCCTGCTTCCCTAATTATTTTATAGAAAAAATGAAAGATACAAAAATAATGCAGAAATATAAACTACAAATGATAAGAGCATTAGATTTCATCTAACTTTTACTTAAAAATCCAAAAAATGCTTTTAAAATTGTTAAAAGTTTTATTTATCGGACTGGCCGTGTAAGTTTCCATGGTAATTATTTTGGAAAATATCAATTTAATTGTTTTAATTTTTACTTTCCGAACTCCTTAGTAAGGAAAGTATTGTAATCTGAAATTGAAAAAAAAAATTGACCCCCAATTTTTTCATAAAATTTTTATGTTTTGAGGTTCCCTTAAACCATTTCTACAATTTTTGAAAAATGTCTGTATGTGTGTATGTGTGTGTGTGTGTATGTATGTCTGTGAACACGATAGCAACCAAACGAAATAACAAAATCACTCCAAATTTTAAATTTAAGTTTTTATCTGTTGTGGCACGAAGCCTATTGAAAATGGATAAAATCGTATGGGGGGAACGGGGGGTTTACTTGAAGCGATAAAACATAATCCATTATAACTCCAAAACGCAATGAAATAGGTAAAAGTTTATTAAGACAAAAATTATCCATATCAAATTACCTACAACTTTTGTGTTATAAAATTTTTTCTAAAATAAAAAAAAAATTAAATTTTTGTTTTTTTTTGTGTACCCCGGATAAATAATAATATTCGGAAAGTTATGTGATGGCCACATCCGATTTTTTTAATTTAAAAAGTAAATATAGGTACCTACCTGTACTAAAATTAGATTTGCAATTTTGAACAACTATTTTTGACGGAGAAGATTGTACAGTGTATGGTGTAAAGCCACACTGGTCGACTGTGAAATGGGTAACCACAGTCCAATTCTTGGTTTCATCAAAAATAACAGTCCTAAAGGTAGAGGAACCCGCACTGCATTAATACCCTGTTCAAAGAGAACAGAAAAACGTTTTTACTGTCGATTCAAATTTTTAAACTTGAAGGGTTTACTTTGATTTTAAAATAAGAAAATGACATTATTATATTTTTAATTAGAATATAAAACCATATTGCAAAACAGCTTTAAACTCTTGTACTGTTCAACCAAATTCCTCCAATGGGAGATAAAACGAAACTCTCTGGATCCATTTCTAGAGGTGTTCGAGTTTTTTCGTTCAGAGTAAATTTGTAATTCTGCAGTAAATATACCAAACCAACCTTTGCCTGCATTAAACCAAATCGTAAACCTGTGAAAAGATAAATTTAGCAAAAGATCTATTACAATATTTAGAATCGTACCAATGCAGTTTCTAGGGCCCTCTCCAAATGGCAAATAAGT
Source organism: Cantharis flavilabris (assembly GCA_949152465.1). NCBI lineage: Eukaryota > Metazoa > Arthropoda > Insecta > Coleoptera > Cantharidae > Cantharis > Cantharis flavilabris. The sequence continues at coordinate 10,266,654 of OX424438.1, forward strand.
GTAAGGATTAATTTTAGATTTATTTTCTTCACTAAATCTATTCGGATCAAATTTTTCTGGTTCTGGAAAATATTCTGGATCGTAATGCAAGCCGGTACAAGAAATAAAAACAGAGGTTCCTTTTTCCAAAAATGTGTCGCCTCCTGGCAACTTGTAGTCGACAATATTTTGTCTAAATAAAACTGGCAACGGTGGGAACTTCCTAAGAGTTTCTAAAATCCACTGGATTTATATTAATTCACAAATATTTTAAATTTAAAGTGTTACCATCGAGAACCTGATTTAAATACTTCATATCCATAATTGCTTCATAAGTAACCTTCCCACCATGTTGTTCCAAAACCTTATCTATTTCTTCTCTCACTTTTTCTTGAATATCAACATTTTGAGACAATTCGAAAAGGCAAAACGACATGGTACTAGAAGAAGTCTCGTATCCAGCAATGAAGAAAAGAAACGCTTGAGCAGTTATCTCTTCCAAAGTCAAATGATTACTTGGGTCTTTTTTTAAATTCAACAGAAGTTGCATAAAGTCGTTTCGGATAACCTTATTTTGCTCTCTATATTCCATAGTTTCTTTAACAATGCCCAAGAAAAATTTAGTTACATCTTTGTTTGTTATAACCATTCCAATTCTATTCGCAAAGTTGGGGTAACAAAAGGAAAAAAATCCTTTTATTCTTTCGAAAGCGGTTTCACGAAAGAATTTCTTGCTGTGTTTTATGAATTCGGAATTTGGATTTTCAAACGAATTGCAATCAATTCCAAACGCACAGGATCCAATCACGTCTGTGGTAAATTTCCCCAGAAGATTTCTAATGTCAATCGGCTCATCGAACGACACCAAATGATCCATTGCTTTCTTTAGTTGCTTTCCACATTCAATCACAGTATGAATCATCATTTTCATTTTTCCAGAAGTAAAGGTAGGAGTTAGTTTGGCCCGAAGATTTTTCCATTCCTGGCCGGCAAGTGAAAATAAGTGAGCACTCAGGGGATCTGCGCTTTTGTTACAAAAAACTCCGCGATCGACGAAACTGTGGAAATCCACACTCAAAATATTTTTGATAATTTGTGGATCTATGGGAAAATAAACAGGTCTCCAAAGCAAAAAGACGCCGTATTCTTTAAAACCAGCGGCTTTAGCTGTTTCGTACTGTTTTCTGCTTTTAGTTCCAAATGCTTCTTTGTGATGAGGCGCATACGAACCAAATGGTATTACGGATTCCTCAAATGGTATATTTTTTCTTTCCCAATATGTATAAGTCCATTTAAAGAAGATAAATAAGCTTACCAGCAATGTTGCAAATAATACTAAAGTGGTACTGATAATTTCCATTATAAATACGAACTAATTGTTAATATTTAACACAAGCAATTGTTACCTAGTGGACTGTTTTGATATAGTAACACAAAACAAGTATATAGGTACATATGTACATACTTGGTAGATAATTGTACTTATCACATTCGATAACAAAATTAATTTAAAAAATTTGATCTTTAACACTCAAAAAGTGATTGTAAAAAGTTACTTCATCTTTTTTTTATATTTATCTGGCGTTTGTGACAATTTGATATTTTTTAGATGTTGGATAGATGCACTTCAATATAATATAGCTTACAACCTTTCATTAAAGGATTCATCGTCATTCATTCAAGGATTCATATTGCAAATTAAATAATGAAAAAAATTAATGATTAAGCTATTATATTTTATATGTTTACACATTTTTATTAAATCATAAGATAGATAGTAAATACTATAGATAGTAAATACTTACTATAAGTAGGTAGGTATTTATTAAACAAAATCAATAAATCATCGAAAATGATTATGATGAAAATTCTAAATGGACTGCGTGCGATAAAAACGTGTCTTATGGAACTAGTTTCTTAATATACTATTATCTACTACCGTTCAGAAAAGTGCACTTTCAGCGCTTCGTATTAATCAGGTATATCTTGCATTGTGATAAGACTTTGGCATTTTTATCACCCATGTCATTCAGTTTTATTGTTTTGCCAAAAAGGAGATATTACTAGTAGCGAAGGAACGAACACAGTTACTTATTTTAATTACAGTTAAACTAACATCTTTATATTTGCGAATATATTTACAATGTTCGACAGCTAACACGGCAATAAAGCGAATCCTTGAAGCTTTATCGTGCAATCGTGTCCTTTGCAACGTTTTTAACTGTGCTTATGCTGAAATTGTTGTGATTATCTATCATTTCGACTTCTCTTGCAACACATTTATATAATTTTCGTATGCTAGTGTTATTTTCAGGTATTAATAATCGGTGAGTTAGAGAGTGGACCTTTTTTTTGCTTATGTGTAATCTAATACGACAATACCCAAATGCTTCACTAACATCATCCCGAGTTCTTTCACGCACCGTGCGGGAGTGAACTACCCACAATAAAAAAAAATCGATTTTAAAAATTATTTTATTAAAACAAAATGGAATGAACTCTTTAAGAATCTCCAGAAAAATGCTTTTTTACAAACTTAAGCAATGAAACAGATGATGATAATTTATAGCAAATTGGTTAAAAAAATTTATTCACTTTTATATTATTCGTGCGCAGCAGCTGAGCCGTCTTTGGTTTGATCCAGATCTCAATTTTTTCCATTTTTAGGCTTTATAAGGCCAGGTGTTACTCAGGCCTACCATATCGGTCTAGAAGTTAACAGATTTCTCCTTATCATCATTAATGTGTAGCATCTCCAACACCCATCGCTTGTTATAATTCCTTTCTCTAGATCTTAACATCTTCATACAGAATCTTATGATTTGTCTCGATATCATGCTTCGATAATCCCGTAGCGCTCTTATTCATCCTCACATCATACTCATGCTGATACAACCGCTTCTTCAGGTATTGTTTCGTTTGTCCGATGTAGCTATGCCCACATTCACAACTTATTCTATATATCACTCCACTTTCATCGTCGTTTTACTTCCTTGTAAAACAAGGAAGTATTGTGATACCGATTTTTTTCGATTTCCAGATTTTGACGGAAATATCCGTTTTGACCTTCCCTGAATCCATTTTGACTATTTTCGTTGTGACGTCTGTACGTACGTACGGACGTCTGTATGTCGCATAACTCAAATACGGTAAGTCGTAGAAAGTTGAAATTTTGGATTTGAGACACTTATAGCATCTAGTTGTGCACCTCCTATTTTTGGTTGCGATTGTCCGTGCTAAAAGTTGTAATTAATGACGCGCATGAATGGATTAACGAGATTCCTGTCCAATTATTATAAAAATTACAAGGAAGTTATGTGGTGTCCACATCAGATTTTTTATTTTTATCTTTTCCATAGTTGTATAACGAGGAAGTGCTCTTCTCACTATCGAATATGATCTTAGTAGTATCGGAACTAAATCGATTTTTTAGTCTATTTGATAATCCCGGTACATATGGGATCTTAAGGTAGTTCTTTACTTGATCTGCTCTAATCTCTTTTTCTATATCCAGGTATCTTTTATAGATTTTTTCCCCATACAAGATGTTGTTAATGAATTTGATCGGATATCCATTTTTAGTTAGTATAGTGGTGATACGTCTATAGTTTTCTTTCATTAAATTAGGGCTACTTATTTTGTTAATTTTGTGTTTCATCATCTATACAATTGCCGTTTTTTGGCTTATGTGATGCTCCGAATTGAAATTTAAGAGCCTACCTGAAGAAAATCTCCTTCTTATACCAATCGAGTACAACACATGATTATCCTCACTTCTAGTGAGACGCAAGTCCAAGAAGGGTATTGATCGATTTTCTTCTTTTTCCATCGTGAAAGTGATATTGTCTTCATTTCTATTAAGTATGTCAAGTAATTTTGATTCTTTTTTCTCTGGGACGGCTGTAATGATATCATCGACATACAATAACATAAACGGAATATCTAATGGGACGTGTTTCATGCAAAATACCAATAGGTCATTCGTGACCATTACCGCAAAATCCGGTGAAGTTGGACCACCCATCTCACATCCCGAAATCTGTCGATAACAAACATCTCGAAATATGAAAAAATTATATTCAAAAAGAAGCTCTATAGATGCAATGAATAGTTCTTCAGACATCAAAGTTTTCTGACTAATCTCCTCCCAGTGTTTTTTTTCACTGATTTTACCACAGATTCCTTTTTAACATTAGTAAACAAAGACGTGACATCATATGATACCAATTTGTAACCATCAATAGGGAGTTTAAAATTTCTCAATTTGTCAGCAGCTGAATATGAATTTTTTATATTGTAATTCCACTCACTTCTTAATTCACCGAGGATGCCTGCAATGTATTTTGCCAAACCATACAAGAGGATTTTATGGATTTTAGGGAGGCCGTATGCTTTAGATATCACAGCATTTTGTATTCTCAAACTCATTCTCGACCTACCATCAATTACATCTTCATCTCTTAATCTGTCAATCAAGCGATTATTTAATTCCTGTACATTCCAACTTCTGAATTATTATATAATGTAGTAGGTAGGTACTCTTTAAATTCAGGAGTTATAATGGACAATTTGCATGAAATTTAAATTTACCTTAAAATGGCATTTATTGATAGTTCAAAGTACCCATAATCAGAATATTTGAGTGATTATCCAAAATTCTGTATTGTCAGTCAGCAAAAAATTAATAAAATGTTATAATTTATTTGAAAAAATCACGCGATTGAAATCAGGACATGACGACACGAGCCTCAACAAGTGATACACATGTGTGCCAATACATCCAGTATAATTTCGACTAAAGTATCTAGTGTTTGTAAAATAACGAAGAGTTGCCTATGAAGTAACCAAATTTTAGTTACTAATCGCCATTTTAGTGACGTCAAAATTCTCAAAAGTTGCATTAGGCCCGCCCATATTTATTAATACGATTTCGCGCGACAAATATACATTTAAATTTCAATATTTTTTTTTGGGTTTATTTGTAAACCAAATTTAAAAAAATTAAGACACATTACATATGTTGTTATGTAGAATAGTTATAATATGCTAAAATTAAAAATCATGCAAATTGTCCATTACCTAATCATTAGGTAATTAATCGAGGATAGAGGCGCAAAATATTAAAGGCTTGTGGCATCACACTTGGTTAATACGCCTTTGAGTAAAACCCTTGAGTACACTTCTGAACAATCAGCCTCTTTCTGTTTCGAAAAAGATTGCAACATTGGACCTCACGCCCACGGCTGCTTAAACTAGATTGTGGCGGTTAGTTACAGCTAATTATTTTTGTATTTCATATTTTAAATTTCCATTAGAGAGCGTGACATTGAAAATTAAAAAAATTCCTGAGGCGTTGTATATAAATTACTTTAAAAAAATTTTCAAATCCTTCATGACTGCACGCTACTCTTTCAAACTTCAAGTAATTGAATTGCGTTCAAACAAAATATCAAACCCTGCAGTTTATTTAAAAATGCTTTTGTGATTAGATTGCACAATCAAGTATCACAACTACATGCTGTTTCTGGATTGTGCAAACCTCTCCATTCATACAAGACATATTAAATGTCATTACGTGTAGTGGGACATTATGTTGGTGGCAACAAATGTTTTAAAGCAAGTCAATTCAAACTTGTTGCAGTTTACTTTTTTATCTTCAAACATGATTGTGGAAATATAACATACAAGCATAACCCTAAATGTACTTAGCTCGCATTCATGTTTGGGCACACAACTTGAACCAAACATATTACATATACTTGTATGAACGTCTAGTTTGGATATAATTTTTTACTTCGTTTTGATTGTGCATACAAACCTAATAAACTTCATGGTACGTTTAGGGCGGGCTTTAGTTTATGTTTTTCTTTAGCGAAATTGTCCATCGGTTATGTAGGTTAGTGTTAGTGTATGATTTTTCTTCCAAACTTCGTTGTCGCCCAAAAATGAAAATTCTATTTGACACTGGTCCACTGTCGTAAAGTGAAAATATTTCTTTAATGTCGTTTGCAGTGTATAGCTGCTGTATTCTTCAGGAATAATGAAATTTTCCAATGTTATCGGTGCGGGTAGAGCTTTTCTAACTTCGGTTCTCTTTCTTCTTATTATTTGTTTCAACGCATGATGTGTAGGAAGAACTGCTCGACTACCTTGCTAAAACATTGCTTATGCATTCGTTAATGATTTGCCAGGCCTGTTTGAGAATGCAGCTCTTTTTTTATATTTGTTTTTATAACTTCTGCTTCTATTTCAGCCGCTGAACTATCATGGCAATGATTGTCTATTTATTTTATAATAATTTAGCCATCCATGTTCGCTTTGTGGCATCTCCAAAAAAACTTTTGAACCACATGCTCTTTTTTTTATCATATACATACAAATATGCGGCGTTTGAAGTTTAATCAGTATTACTCTATAGTAATAATAAAACAAATACCGCCGTCAAAACGGTCGGCGTCGAAACGTGACAGCGTCGAAACGTTCCGGCGTCGAAACGTTCCGCGTCGAAACGTTCGGCGTCAAAACGGAAGCGTCGAAACTGAGCGCGTCGAAACGAACTAGACCCATTTTACAGTACTTTTGGGATATTACGAATGTAAATAATTAGTAGGCATATTTATTACTGAATTATTGAGCGTTGTTTTTAGTGATTTGGGCCGATGCCTCCTAAACGAGCCACGTGGTCAGAAATCGATGATTTTGAGTGCCCAAGGCGTTGTAATTAATACTCTTTTTTTAAAGAATGTTTAGTTGTTGCATTTATGTGTTTATTGATTTCAAATACCAAATAATATTAGTGGATATAATAAGGACCTTGAGTAATAGATTACTGTAGTTTCAAATGTGTGAACCCCTATTCCATTCGATTTGGATGCATCCCATTGGCATGGATTTTGTTACAATCTAAATCCAAACTGTTCTTCTGAACAATCAAGGTTTCGGCTAGGGCTGTAATTTCTGCCATTTAAATTTCAAAATAATAGAATTTGAAATAACAATTTTTCACATACCAGTTAGTGACTAGTTCATTCTGTTGACTGTAGGTGTGCTCTCACAAGGGAATCACGGGGTAGCCTGATTAAAATTTTTTTTTAATTTTAATTTTCAAGCTGATGTTAAATGAGGAAACTACTGTATATTAAGTTTTAAATTAAAATATCATAAACTTTATTAAGCCGTTTTACTGTTCAACCAAATTCCTCCGATAGGTGTTAAAAGGAAATTTGCTGGATCCATTTCTAGAGGTGCTCGAGTTTTTTCGTTCAAAGTAAATATGTAATTCTGCAGTAAATGTACCAAACCAACCTTCGTCTGCATTAAACCAAATCGTAAACCTGTGGAAAAATAAGTGTAGCTATACAATGCATAGTATATTAACAATATCTAGAATTGTACCAATACAGTTCCTGGGGCCCTCTCCAAATGGTAAGTAAGTGTAAGGATTAATTTTAAATTTATTTTCTTCACTAAATCTATCGGGATCAAATTTTTCTGGTTCTGGAAAATATTCTGGATCGTGATGCAAGCCCATACAAGAAATAAAAACGGAAGTTCCTTTTTCTAAACATTGGTCTCTCCCAGGCAACTTATAGTCGACGACACTTTGTCTAAATAAAATTGGTGATGGTGGGAATTTTCTAAGAGTTTCTAAAATGCTCAGGATTTATAATAATACATACATAAATATTTTAAATTTAATTACCATCGAGAACCTGATTCATATATTTCATATCCATAATTGCTTCATAAGTAACTTTTCCGTCATGTTGTTTCAAAATCTTATTTATTTCTTTTCTCACTTTCTCTTGAATTTCAAGATTCTGAGACAATTCAAAGAGACAAAACGACATGGTACTAGAAGATGTCTCGTATCCAGCAACGAAGAAAAGCAACGCTTGAGCAGTAATCTCTTCCAAAGTCAAATGATTACTTGGATCTTTTTTCAGATCTAACAGGAGTTGCATAAAGTCGTTACGAATGACTTTATTTTTTTCTCTATATTCCGTAGTTTCTTGAACAATGCTCAGGAAAAATGTAGTTACATCTTTCTTTATTAAAGTTATTCCAAGGATCTTTGCAAAGTTGGGATAACAAATAGCAAAAGAGCTTTTCATTCTTTCGTAAGTGGTTTCATGAATAACTTTCTGGCTATGTTTTATGAATTCTGAATTTGGATTTTCAAACGAATTGCAATCAATTCCAAACGCGCAGGATCCAATGACATTTGTAGTAAATTTACTCGTAAGATCTTTAATGTCTACTGGCTCATCCAGGGACACCAAATGATCCATCGATTTCTTCAACTGCTTTGCACAATCAATGATAATATGAATCATCATCTTCATTTTTCCGGAAGTAAATGCAGGAGTGAGTTTTTCCCGAAGGTTTTTCCATTCTTGGCCGCGAAGTGAAAATAAGTGTGCACTCAGTGGATCTGCTGTTTTGTTACTATAAATTCCGCGATCAACGAAACTGTGGAAATCCACACTCAAAATATTTTTAATAATTTGTGGATCTATGGGAAAATAAACAGGTCTCCAAAGCAAAAAGACGCCGTATTCTTTAAAACCAGCGGCTTTAGCTGTTTCGTACTGTTTTCTGCTTTTAGTTCCAAATGCTTCTTTGTGATGAGGCGCATACGAACCAAATGGTATTACGGATTTCTCAAAAGGTATATTTTTTCTTTCCCAATATTTATAAGTCCATTTAAAGAAGATAAATAAGCTCACCAGTAATGTTGTAAATAAAACTAAAATTGTGCTGATAATTTCCATTATACTAATTATAAACTAAATGTTAACATTTAATTCAAGTAATTATTATTTAGTGAACCGTTTTACTGCAGTAATACAAGTAGGTATATAATATAAATAAAATCAATTAAGAGAATTTTATATTTATTACTTAGAGAGTGACTATAAAAACAAATATTAAAAAGAAATAAAAATTGTGTGAATTATTATTGTTAATGATGACCTCAATGGTGCATTCAGTGGTCGACACCTGTAGTGTGATTTTAAGTATATCGGACTACGAAGAGGGAAACCGCGGATCAAAGCCTGCTATGATCTCTAGACTGTGGAGAAAGAAATAAGTAGAAGAAATAAGTGAAATTCTTTGGAATTTCGCTGGCGTGGTTTTACCACGTCGATTTGGGTTGGCTATATATCAACTGATATTCAGAAATCGTCAACTGTAATTCAAATTTGTCAATTGATATTCACAAACCGTCAAGTAATATTCAGAAATCGTCAAATGAAAATCAGAAAATGTTAATTGTGATTCGGAAAACGTAATAATTTCATTCGGATTGCTTATAAATGATACTGGATGAAATTATACCTAAACTGAAAATTAATGTACTGCAAAAGTATGAGTCTTCAGAATAAAGGTATCTTTACATTATTGAATTCTGTAATGAACCTTTATATTCAAGATTTGTATTGGATTCCATATCCAATGATCGAATATAAACGCTTTTACATTATTGTATATTCCATATTGATCTACGTCAAAACACCAAAAACAAAATACCGAAAAGAAAAAGTTTTGGGCCCACTGGTAGCTTATACAAAAAAACTAAATATACAAGAAGAACCAGTATTTCTCGTAATTTTCTTTCGCTTACATAGCGATTTCTCTCTAGAGAAAATTAAAAACGAGAAGTCCTTGAATCCTTTTATGTTTGTGTAACAAACTTTAGTCCCGAGACAAAAGTATTCTATGTTCTGCCTTTTGAAGACAGAAATTCAAAAAATTGCTTTACAGAAGGATACCTCCCAAAGGTTTGGACTTTAACACATATTTTATATAAAAATTTATAGTTAGCTATAACTCAGAGATTCTCAATCGTTGCGGGGAAAGCATGTGTTTACATAAGGTAACAGAAAGGTACTACATAGTAGAAAATTACAATATTAAAAATTTATTTTTTGAACTTGAAATTTTTTTTTGTGACCGAACACTCAAGCCGGCTCTGTCTACGTGAAGAATTTGCTGTAATGATTCGTCGCAGATTTGCATCGTGCGGCAGTGAGCTGCCTATAATAAAAAAAAATTCGATTTTAAAAATTATTTACGGCAAAAATGAAAAAATTAAAAAAATCCAATGGATTTCTCAAGAATCTCGCGAAAAATGCTCTACTGCATACCCAGAGGGAAGACCCCTATCGAAATGGCAAGTAGTCTCTTGAGTAGTCCATGGACTAGAAGATTTATGGCAAAGTAGTTAAAAATTGTTATTCATTTCTATATAATTGAGACATTCATGAACTTATTTTATTAAATTTCGTGCGGAAACCCGTCTCTGGTTTGGTTTAGATCTCAATTGGTTATAATATAATATCAGCGACGCGACGGCTCATAAGGAGATTTCTTCTGAAATTCTATAATCAGCGACGCGACGGCTCATAAGGAGATTTCTTCTGAAATTCTATAATATTACATTTATTAAAATTTTGAAACATTTAAAAAATCAGTTTTCGGTCTATCGAAAAATAGATACTTCTTCCACAACACATATCCAAAAAATTAAATACAGTTACTGCGGAAGCATCACTCTTATATTTATAATTATAAATATAAAATGAAGAATATAATTCACTTACATGGAAAAATATTACGATCAAAACCTAAAGTGCAAACTTCATCATGATTCTGTTTGTTGTTCTAACATAAAATAACGTTAGATTTTATATTTTATACATACAATTGGGAACGGGATGGGACAACTCGGCGCCGCCAACTCGGCGCCAGGACAACTCGGCGCCAGCTAACTCGGCGCCAGCTAACTCGGCGCCAGGACAACTCGGCGCCGATTAAGCTTAGGTTAGAAAACGATATTTTATTTAACTACGATACATTATTTTTATAATTAATATTTTTTATATTAATTATTAATTAATTAATATTCTTTTTTTTAATTAAGAGGTTCTGCTAAAAAGAAATCTACATGTTAGATGTATCTCGACCTCATTAAAGAGTACTTGACACTACGCCACTGACTGATAATTTAGGGATAACTCTGTATCAAAAATTTATTTTTGATTAATTTAAAAATTAATTTAAGTCAGTTCAATTTAAAATTAGAAAATAAGTTCAAAATAAGCACAAAAGTAGAAAATAAGTTCAGGTATAATCAAACAAGCAAGAAATTGCAAAAAAAGCAAAATAAGCATGAAAAACTATACGTTAAAATACATCTTTTTATGTAATTCGTCCACATCTCACATTTCAAAGAGCTGCTTTTAAAATTGACAATAAGCAAAAATGCTTAAAATCCGGTCTCTACGAATGACCCTGAATGTGAAATCGTAACAAACATTTTATTAAAAAATTTTATTATTTACTTGGCGCCGAGTTGTCCTGGCGCCGAGTTGGCCTGGCGCCGAATTGGCCTGGCGCCGAGTTGGCGGCGCCGAGTTGGCTGCGCCGAGTCGGCCGCGCCGAGTTGTACCTGACCGAATTGGGAAGTATGTATTTCAAATTTCAACACCACCCGGCCAGTGACGGCGTCAGCATTTTTTGAATGCATGGACACAAATTGAGCCCAATACATTTGGGGTTGGCAGGGGCACACACAATTTATAAATAAACTTTAAAAAATACATTATTGAAATAATCACTTAAGAAATGAAACGTAAACATGGTTTGTTTATTTAGGCATTCAATACAATAAAGATGTTGCCAGCATCTTGTGACGTAGCAATCTAGCATTTAGACACTAGCCTACGACTGCGCTCTATTAAATAACAATAAGCGAGAAAAACAAGTTTCGAGTTGACCGGGATAGTGAAATCAAACAAAATACAATCTGTTAGCCAAACAGATTCTCATTATATCAGCTTGTACGCTTGTAGTCCAGTCAATGGGGAATTTTGCCTTGCAATAAATCATAAAGTTTTGAAACTTGGCAAAAAGTTTCGTCTTGGGTCCCTGTTTAACCAAAAAAAGTCGGCATTGATCACAATGTACATCACACGGTACATAAATGAAATTACAGTTAAAATACAAAATATCATTTAACATCCGGTGTGATTAACGTCAAAGCAAAACTTAAAGAACATTGCCTTGCTGATCAAGCGCGATTCAATAACCAATAATATAATTCCAACAAAGAGCAATTATAACCAATTAGAATTAATATAATAATTTTAAGATTAAGGGGGAGGAATAAGAGAAGGGTATACAGTGATTAAGATGGTTAGTCGTCCGGTTAGTTCGGTTTTGGAATAGTGACCACTGGAATCTATGTCCGTCAAAATGGCAATCCTATTTAGGGTAAGACTCTTTTGCATTTATCTATTGTTTTACTAAATTTAGGAACTTTATTTAATATATTTTGTCGTCAAACCATTCTTTCATTTAAATTATGTTTTCAACCCCCGTTGCACCAATAGTAAGGATTCTGAGCTAAATCAAAACCCCCCCACGAATTTAGATTCGTGGCAATATCTTCACAAATATTAACTTTACAAAAAAATAATTCGTATAAAAATTGAAGCTCGTTAAATTCTCAATAATAAAGTTTATATTCAATATTAGCGTAAATGTAATATTTAACCGGAAAATTCCATCCGGCTGTCGTGAAATGTTGTGCCGCGTCTCATTATGACTATATTGGAGCGGATGAACTAAACGAATTATATATCAAAATGTTCGTATTGATCTAATGGATTTAAATACGAAGTTTAGGACATCGGCAATTGTGAGGGACAAAATTTATTAGCCAAAAACGGAAAAAAAATTTAACCAATTGAAGAAACTTTTGAAATCTATTGTATCGTACATGAAAATCGCTATAGGTGTACCAAGATGATTTTAACACTATTATTTAGCTTGAAATGTCTACTTTTCAACGATATATAAAAATATGTATTAATTAATTTCTAATTAACTCTAATTTAATATTATATTAGCAGTGAAAAATTTAAATTGTAGGAATATTTGCAATCAAAGAAGTGCCTGATGGAAATAGTGATGAAGAAGATGCCAATTCTTAATTTTAATTTTTCATTCCTTATTATGTTGTTATTTATGTGTATTATTTATTATAACTACTTAATATTTTCGTTGTAAATTCGTAACTAGGTAGGTACTTGAAAAAAGTTTAATTTTCAAAAATTTAAAAAAAAGATTGAAATTTTTGTTTCGTTAGATAAAACATTATTACAAGTTTGATACAATACTTGATTTAAAAAATATATAATGCTGTTTTTACTACCGAAACATGAGGTAGAAATCAAAAAATAGAATAAATTGCGGATAGAGCGGTAGGGGGTTGCTCATGCGGATTACGCTATCGGTCTTTATGTTTTATTGTTCTCCTGCATTTATTTATAAAAATAAGTACATAGTGTAAGCGTATGAAATATTGTCCATAAAATTCCGCTTTTTGCCACGTGCACGAATTTTTAAATTTCAATGTGACAAAAATGCTATTAAAGGAAAACTTTCCATTTTGAATGAAAATATTTCACATAAATTTCTCACTGCTCGTATAATATTAAATTAGAGTTCATTAGAACTTAATAAATACATATTTTTATATATCCTTGGAAAGTAGACACTTCAAGCTAAATAATAGTGTTAAAATCATCTTGGTATACCTATAGCAATTTTCAAGTACGAGCGATTTCAAAAGTTCCTTCAATTGGTAAATAAAATTTATTTTTTTTAGTTTTTGGCTATTAACTTTTGCCCCTCACAATTGCCAATGTTCTAAAATTCGGATTTAGGTCCATTAGGTCAATACAAACATTTTGATATATAATTCGTTTAGCTCTACGTCGTGATTGGGTATAGTAAACGCTTTTGACAATCATCGACTCCACTATAGTCATAATGAGACGCGGCACAACATTTCACGACAGGCGGATGGATTTTGTCGGTTAAATATTACATTGACGCTAACATTGAATATAGACTTTCTTATTAAAAATTTAACAAGATGCAATTTTTATACTATCTATTTTTTTGAAAAGTTAACATTTTTGAAGATATTGTTGAAAAACCATAAATTGTCACTTAAAATCCAAGATGGCGTACACTTCCGGACCTCGGTGGAATGGGAACTTTTTTTTGGTTAAACAGGGACGTAAGACAAAACTTTTTGCCAAGTTTCAAAACTTTATGATTTATTGCAATCAAACGTCATTTTTGAATCCGTATTGACTAGACTATTGGGTGAGATTTTGATTTACATAAATAATAGGTATTATCAATACTCAGCATATTTACAAAAAATAATGAGTAATTATTAATAACAATAATATTATTATAGAAAATTCAGGTAAGTATATATCACCTACATACCATATTAATAAATAAGCAAAGAATAAAAAATAATAATAAAATAAAACAAATTTTTCAATATCTTTTCGTACCTCATTTAGTATGTAAATTAAAGTTATTTTTTGCTTTTTTGTGCATTTATTATTTTATAAATTTTATTATGAAACCAATTTAAATTTTTATCTTTGGAAAAACCAAGACAGTAATTTGATATAACTATACCTGAATTAATTTATTAATATTTTAAGTTATCTGTATAATTTGTGTTTCGCAATTTCAAATAATTAAAATTTTTTTAACCGAAGGTCTAATCCACGAAATTACATAAATGCATTATAGTCTTTTCCACCATATTTTAAATATAATGAAAAAAGTAATAAATCACATAAAATACGAATAATAAGTCAAGCAATATCGAGTGCCTCACGGTTAAAAAACGTGGTAAATTTTTGAATTTTGAATTTTTTCAAAGTTTTTAGAAATCATATTAAGAGGGCAGTGCCTTCGGATTTCAAACTAGCAGTGCTAGGTAAACGAATTTCTTAGTTCAAATCATTTTTAAATTATTCATACTTCATGTAACAAGTTCAGTTTTGATAATCTTTGGAGGTTATGGTAAGTCAATTTTGTACAATTTGGTCGATAATTTTGTTTAGTTTGAAATTTTTTTCTTCTTATTTCACAATGTAATCGTAATCGATGCGTGCAACTGAAGAATGGCAATAACCATGAAATAACGTTATATTGTACTTCGTATTACGAAATTTTCATTTTTTTCAAATTTTCTTAATCCAGACCTGTTATGTGTTAATTGTCTCCTTTTTAAATTTTTTGAATTTTGATTTTCTACGTATTGTATTATTCTTATATTTTTTGAATTTAACCATAAATACATACTAAAAACCACAAATTTACTTAAAATTTTTTATTTTGAGTTCTTTTTCTAATATCGAGTGCGTTTCGTGGTTAGATGGGTGACCGTTTGTAGATGCACTAGACACATTTGCTAATAAAAAATGTTTACGATTAATTTTTATTGAAATATGCGAGTCCGTTATCTCTTTATTTGTTGCAAAATATAACTATGTTATACAATTTATTGCTTTTCCCAAAGATGTTATTTTTATCAAATTATAATATTTTTTCGATCTCTACCTAATCAACATGCCACCGAAAAGAATTTTTTTCTTAGCAATTAATCTTAAATTTTTCAATACTTTTAAATAAAAGTTTGTTGTGTTATATTTAGCTGGGTGGTGGACAGTGGAGGATCCTAGATGCTGGTCTTTTACAGTCCAATTGATTTGAAAATAGTATTTATTTTATCGTTATTGTTAGGTCTTTTTCTCTAATTTGCACTGAACCCACCCGGTGACCGGACATTTTGCTACCGGACATTTCGTTATCATTCCTACGCTGTAATTTAATTTAAATAAATAATTTATGGAATATTGCGGGTTACCCAGTCGAGGTGGATTGAAAATTGCGTTCTTGGTTGTGATCGTGATCGTTTTTCAAGTAAGTAATTTTGTTGTTATTTTTATATTACTATAAGGTAGATATTCGCAATTTACCTTAAGCGAACCACGCCATCACGCGGAAAAATATTAAGTTAATCTTATACGTATGGTTGGTATGGAAAGTTTTGTTTATAAACCAAACGTTTGCAACCGTCCTCAAATAGTACCTACTTAATACCAAATATTTTAATTTCAGGCAGTTTACTCCCGTACGGTGCTTAACAAAACTCGGGATGACCTTAATGAAGCATTTAAATACTGACGCAGTTCATTACAATTAAGAAAAACCGAATTCCATACGGTAACTCATCGATTTTTATAACCTGAACATAACACTGATTTACGCAAATAATATAAATGTGTTGCACGAGAAATGGGAATAATAGACAGTAACGACAATTACAAATTAAGGAGAATTAAAAACGTCGCAGAAGCCATGATTGCAAAAGTAACCGTAAAGTTCCAGAAGGCTCAAAATAGGCTTTACTGCCGAGTCAGCTATCGAATGTCGACCATTGTAAAGACACTCCTAAACAAAATGATATTGGTTTAACTTCAATAATTCAATTAAGTAATTACATTCGTTCCTATGCTGCTACCAGGGCCGGCAACAGTGGTGTTGCTTGAGTGCTCGGGCACCACACTATGGATTTTGAGCACTACACGGGAAACAAAACAGTAAATAATTTGGGAAATAAAACACTTGAAAAAATTGTATTTCACATCACATAACATTATGTGAGTATCACACCACAAATCTAAAAGATGCCGGCCCTGGCTGCTACGCATCTCTCATGTAAGGCCTTAAAATAGGTAACTATTGCATAATATCTTGTTTAATGCACATAGGTAAGTAAAATGCACGTGTGCCTAAAAGATTACTTTTCTGCACTAGTACGGAAAACACAATTTTACCTTACTCAAGGAAAGGAAAAATAGTAGAAAAAATATTATACTTTGATAAGGACAAAAACATATATTTGATGTCTAGTTTTTCTTTTGAAGAATCAAAACCATAAATTATCTGATAAATGACAAAACTACTGTACTTATATACTTATTATTATGTTTTAAATTAAAATATCTTAATATCACATTAAAAAAGCTTTATTAAACTGTTTTACAGTTCAACCAAATTCCTCCAATAGGTGATAAAAGGAAATTCGCTGGATCCATTTCTAAAGGTGTTCGAGTTTTTTCGTTCAAAGTAAATTTATAATTCTGCAGTAGATATACCAAACCAACCTTTGCTTGCATTAAACCAAATCGCAAACCTGTGAAAAAATAAATTTAACAAAAAATCTACATCAATATTTTGAATTGTACCAATGCAGTTTCTGGGACCCTCTCCAAATGGCAAATAAGTGTAGGGATTAATTTTAGTTTTATTTTCTTCACTAAATCTATCGGGATCAAATTTTTCTGGTTCTGGAAAATATTCTGGATCGTAATGCAAACCTGTACACGAAATGAAAACGGAAGTTCCTTTTTCCAAAAATTGGTCTCCCCCTGGCAACTTGTAGTCGACGGTACTTTGTCTAAATAAAACTGGCACTGGTGGAAATTTCCTGAGGGTTTCTAAAATCCACTGCATTTATAAGAATTCATAAATGTTTTGAATTCAAAATATTACCATCGAGAACCTGATTCATATATTTCATATCCATAATTCCATCATAAGTTACCTTTCCGCCATGTTTTTCCAAAACCTTATTTATTTCTTCTCTCACTTTTGCTTGAATTTCAAGATTTTGAGACAATTCGAAAAGGCAGAACGACATCGTACTAGAAGACGTCTCGTATCCAGCAATGAAGAAAAGAAACGCTTGAGCAGTAATTTCTTCTAAAGTCAAATTACTTGGATCGTTTTTTAGATTTAACAGGAGTTGCATAAAGTCGTTCCGAACAACTTTGTTTTTTTCTCTATATTCCATAGCTTCCTTAACAATTCTTAAGAAAAATTTAGTTACATCTTTGTCAATTAAAGTTAGCCCAATTCTCTTCACAAAGTTGGGGTAACAAATTGCCAAAAAGGTTTTCATTCTTTCGTAAGTAGTTTCATGAATAGCTCTCTGACTGTATTTTATGAATTCGGAATTTGGATTTTCAAACGAATTGCAATCAATTCCAAATGCACAAGATCCAATCACATCTGTAGTAAATTTTCCCAAAAGATCTCTTATGTCAACGGGCACATCGAGAGGTACCAAATGATCCATGGCTTTTTTTAACTGCTCTGCACATTCAATGACAGTGTGAATCATCATTTTCATTTTTCCAGAAGTAAAAGTAGGAGTTAGTTTTGCCCGAAGATTTTTCCATTCCTGGCCGGCAAGTGAAAATAAGTGAGCACTCAGGGGATCTGCTTTTTTATTGGATAAAACTCCGCGATCTACAAAACTATGGAAATCTACACTCAAAATATTTTTGATAATTTGTGGATCTATGGGAAAATAAATCGGTCTCCAAAGTAAAAAAACGCCGTATTCTTTCAAACCAGCAGCTTTAGCTGTTTCGTACTGTCTTCTGCTTTTAGTTCCAAAGGCTTCTTTGTCATGAGGCGCATACGAACCAAATGGTATCACGGATTCCTCGAAAGGTATATTTTTTCTTTCCCAATATTTATAAGTCCATTTAAAAAAGATAAATAGGCTTACCAGCAATGTTGCAAATAAAACTAAAGTGGTGCTGATAATTTCCATTATAATTATTACCTATGGACTATAATATGCAAATATTTAATTTTTTTCTAGTGAACTGTTTTGCTGCAATAATACAATACAAATATAGGTATGTAGCTACGCACTTTGTAGATAAATATTGGTATCATATGCGATAAAAAAGTTTGATTTTTATCATCTAAAAGTGCTCGAGTTTAGTTTTTACTAGAATTAATTAGAATTAGAATTATTAAAGAATTAGTCATTTTGGTGTTATGGCTCTTTGAAGACAGAAATTTAAAAAACAAATACTTGAAGGCACTCAATGGTTTGGGCTTGGCATAAGTTGTATTTAAACATTTCTCTTAGGAAAGTGTTTTCTATCACCAGAGTCTATTTTTAACTGAGTTCGGTTTTATGTTTTTTGGGTGACCGGACATTTCGCTACGGGACATTTTGCTTCTGAACATTTCGTTATCATTCCTACGATGTAATAAATTTAAATAAATAATTTATAGAATATTGCGGACTCCCAGTCGAGGTGGATTGGCTTCAGGCATGTTTTTAATGAGTTAAGTTTTGGCTGGCGCACCCACGGCAAATCACGGATCCACCGTAAAATGAATGAATTATGCAAGTAAATTATGTAAGTTTAGTAAGATAGTAAAAGTGGTAGCGAAATCTCCTATAGGAGCAAAATGTCATAGTACCGAAATGTCCTAGAACCTTTTTTTTTGTAAGAACTTTTCACTTTTTTACAACAAAATACATTACAATACAATACAAGTTTGTATTCATCTTACGTAATGAGTTATAAATAAAAAAATAAATATATTTAGAACAAAATACATTTATAGTTTGCATTAGTGGCGTAGCCAGGTTTTTGTTATGGGGGGGGGCTCAAGGATGCGCGCCGCAGACAAAAATTTTTTGGAAAAGGGGGTGTGGTCATCTTATTTTCGACTATAATAATTATTGTAATAATAATCTATAGCCCCCTAGCCCCCCCTTTTTTTGTGTGTTTCGTGAGTGGGCCAATCTTTAAAAGACACCACCCTGATGGTTAGGGTGGTAGTGTCAGATTTTTACTGATTAAAACCCCACTCCTTGGAGGCGCCGGGAATCGCTGTCGCATTTCTTCCGACAGTCTCCTGCCCCATTCGTGTTGTGCTTTTCCTTATTCGTTGCTCTTCCTGTCTATGTCGTCCTGGGCTTTGGCTTTGTTTGCCATAATTCCCACTAACATCTTCTTCACCGCTTCCTAGTTCTCCCGGCACCATGTTGGAAGGGGTGAGGTCTCGCCGCAGTTGGACTTGGGCGGCATTTCTCCAGTCAGCCCATTTTGTGCATCGAAAGATGGAAATCGCAGTTTGGAGTTGCTTATCTTTTGAATCGATGCAGGTAGCTTCGGAAGCAGCCGTGACCACTAAGAGCCTGAGTGGTCTCGAAGTTTAGTTCACCGTGACCTCTCGTCACCCACGGCGCGATGTTTGGGATGAGTTGTGTCTTGAAGTGAGTCTTGTTCGATGATCTGTGCTTGGCGTCGCGCATCTCTCCCTTGAGGTGGATCGGCATGAGGGACGCGATCACCAGTGCCGCGTCTGTGGATGTTGTCCTGTATGCGCTGCTGATCCTGAGAGTACATTTCCTCTGCACTTTTACGAGCATGTGTCGGTACGTCACCTTGTTCATTGCCGATGTCCAAATCGGAGAAGCATATAGCATTATTGACTCCGCCACGGAACACAGGAGTCTTCTCGAGGGCCCCTCATGTTTGGCATGATTCTACTCAGGGCCTTCATAGTTGCCGTCGTTCTTGCCAAGACATCCACGCCCAGCACTCTTACTTGATTACTTGTATTGATGTTCTGTCCCCCCACTTCGAATTGGACGGGTATGGTACATCTGTTGCCCGAGACCACGACAGCCTCCGATTTCTCTGGGACCATCTGGAGCCCCCTTGCTGCCATCCATTCTTGTATGGTTGCTATTTCTTTATTGGTCAGTCTTGTTAGTTCTTCTTATGTTTTAGCCTCCGGCACGATTGTTAAGTCGTCTGCGAAGTATATGACGGTCACCCCATGTGGTAAGGGGAGTCTAATGACACCGTCGTACAGCACATTCCAGAGGAGGAGGAGGAGACATCTATGGTGACAAGAACCGGCAACCGTCTAGTCTTACGTCCCTCTTTTGCAACTCTGATTTTACGGACCATGTCGTCGACCGCATCTACTGTGGACCTCCTCTTTCGGAATCCAAACTGTCTGTCCGAAAGGCCACCTTTTCGCAGTAGAAACAGTTTCGCCCTTTTCTATGGTTTCGGGTAGTTTCCTTCTTTCAAGCACTTGTTAAAGAACTCTAGTTGAACCTCCGGCCTTGTTTCTGCGAGCTCTTTGATGATTGCCGTTGGCACCCTTTTCGGTCCTGGCGATTTGTTGTTGGGCATTTTCTTTACAGGTGCCGTCAATTCTTCCTCTGTTAGGGGAGGGACCTCTCCCTCAACAGGTCTAGCGGTGAAGACCATCTCTGGATGCTCTGGGAAGAGGGCCCGGATGATGTTTCTGAGTCTTGACTCTGTCAGGCCCGGGATGGTGGGTCGGCCCAATTTCTTGTTACTTTTTGAAACGCTCTTTCCCACGTGTCGCCGTTCACTTCTATTATCTGTTGCCATTGCTTCTTTTGGGTTTCCTTAATCTTTATCGCCAATTCCGATCTTAGTAGATCCCCTTTTTTGTGTTTGTGCGTTGGGAGTGGGGAAATCTTTAAAAAATACCACCCTGATGGTTAGGGTGGTAGTGTCAAATTTTTACTGACTAAAACCCCACTCCTTGGAGGTGCCTGGAATCGCTGTCGCATTTTTTCCGGCAGTCTCCTGCCTCAGTCGTGTTGTGCTCTACCTTGTTTGTTGCTCTTCCCGTCTATTTCGTCCTGGGCTTTGGTTTTGTTTGCCATAATTCCTACCAACATCTTCTCCACCGCTTCCCAGTTCTCC
Source organism: Cantharis flavilabris (assembly GCA_949152465.1). Classification (NCBI taxonomy): domain Eukaryota; kingdom Metazoa; phylum Arthropoda; class Insecta; order Coleoptera; family Cantharidae; genus Cantharis; species Cantharis flavilabris. The sequence continues at coordinate 10,288,097 of OX424438.1, forward strand.
CGGCTATCCAGCATCAATCCCACCATGTCGGAAGGACGATTTTGTCCTAAAAGAGTGAGAGTTCTTAATTTAAACAAATTAATCCAAAAATATGGTCCTAAACTTTTTGTTACTGAAACTGGGGGGTCTGGGGGGCATGGAATGCCCTCCAGTACATCAGATATTTATTGACTCAATAACTTGATAACGGAGTACAATTTTAACTCAATTACAGGTTTTAGAAACGGAAACTTTTTGGATTAATTTTATTAAAAAAGAAGCTTTTACCCTTTTAGAACTAAATACACTTACACTGAGAAGTCTGGGGAGTATAGCCTACCCTCTGGTGCACTCGTAATTTATTGGCGTAGTAACTTGATCATAGAATATAACTTAACACAATCTATGATGTACTGGAGGGCATTCAAAGCCGAAAGTTTTGTGATGTACAAAACTTCATTAAAATTTTATTAGCCCAAAACGTTTCCCATTTTCAGAACCTGGTTTCGGGGTATGCTACCGCCCCCCTCTTTCAGTGAATCTATTAAATACATATTATTTTAGGAAAACTTGCAACCAGGGCCTATTTTTAACTGAGTTGGGCTCTAGGCTCTAGCAAATTTCAAGTGTAACTAATTAGCATCGAAGGCCCAATTTTTGGGTTATTTTATCAGTATTTGATTTTTATTTTACGATTTATATTCTCTCTTTTCAAACCTCTTTGGCCATTTGGCCCTAGACACGTGCCTAATACGCCTAATGGTAAAATAGCGCCCCAGTCTATCACAGTCTCAAAAATTCTCCATGGTCGAGGTAACTCCCTGAGTAAGACAAGTACCTATTTAATATTCATCTAAAATTAAATTAATAAAATTGTATTTTAAATGCATTTATTATTTATTTTTGTATAAATACAATATAACAAAAAAAATTTTTATTCTAAATATTAATCAGGTGTAGGTGTAGCTCGCATCGGCATAAGTCTATGCTGTATGACATTTTATCGAAGTAATTATTCAGTTTTAGCATTTCAATTAAAAGGAGAGATGCGTAGCAGCGTAGGAACGAATGCAATTACTTAATTGAATTATAGTTATACCAACATCATTTTGTTTGGGAGTATCTTTACAATGTTCGACAGCTGACTCGGCAGTATAGCGTATTCTTGATTCTTCTGGAACTTGATTGGTTATTTTTGCAATCATGGCTTCTGCGACATTCTCAATTGCACTTAATTTGTAATTGTCGTTACTGTCTATCATTCGCATTTCTCTTGCAACACATTTGTACAGTTTTTGTAGATCAGCGTCATGTTCAGGTAATAAAAATCGTTGAGATACAGTAAAGATCCTCGCTTGGTTTAATTCTAAGGAGCTCCGGCAGTATCCAAATGCTGCATTAAGATCATCTCGAGTTGTCTCAACCACTGTGCCGGAGTGAACTGCCTATAATAAAAGAAATCGATTTTATAAATAATTTTAAATTAAAAATTAAAAAACAATATTTTGCAAAATAATTAAATTATGTTATTCACTTCTAGATTATTTGGCATTACATTAGAACTCTATAGGAATTTATAAATCATTTTATCTAATTTTGAATTACCCTCTCGGGGATCTAAAATTGTGTTCAAACTGACTCAATAACTCAAATTTTTTATTACGCAACAATTTTTAAGATAAGAAAAGGGAAATTTTAAAACGATAGAGCAAGAAATGTTTATAAACAAAACTTTCTATACCAACTATACGTATTAGATTTACTTAATACTTTTCCGCGTGGTGGCGTTCGCTTAATGTAAATTGCGAATATGTATACCTTGTACATACACCAGCTATACCAGTTGCTTTTAAGTTTGAAAAACTTTTAAAAATTGAAATATATTATAATTTATTAGTAGAAATTGTAATGATATAAAATAAAGACAAAATTACTTACTTGGAAAACGATCACGATCACAACAAAAATTGAAGTTTTCATATTGATTCTGTTTGAATTACTACCAGAATAACCTGAGATCTCGAAATATATACCAAATTTTATCCAAATATTTTCAGATCAAATGACCTGTACTCTCCTAATTTAATTAATTGCATATGTTTATCGTCAGTTCAAAGATAAAAAAAAAGTCAGATACCTAACAATAAATATAAACTAAATTTTTTGTCCAGATCAATTGGACTGTAAGAACCCACCATCCAGGGTCCGTCACTATCCATTACCCAATTTAAATAAAACACAACGCAAACTTTTATTTGATAAAAAAAAATCCACCATTTTTTAATCGTCTGAAAGCTTTGTAGATTCTTAACAAAATGTATAGGTATATAGGTTTAGGGATTCTTTTCGGGGGAATTTTTAATTAGGTGTCCGTAAAAGAACAAATTAATTTTTAAATGATTTCAATTACCTATTTTTCTGATAAAATATTACAATAAATTTGATAAAATAAAACCATTTTTCTTTTGTTTATTCTTTTTTTTTTGGGAAAACCAAAAGTTAATATTAAATTAAATTACAACATATTATTATACCTATTTTGCAACAAATAAAGAGATAACTGACTCGCATTTTTTAATGAAAAATTTAAGGTAAAAAAATTTTTTTTAAACAAATGTGCCAAGAGCATCTTCAAACGGTCACTCATCTAAGCACGAGCCGCACTCAATATTGCTTGACTTCTAGAACAAAATTTGCTTCAAGCCAGATTAAGTAATTTGTATTTTTTTTTATGGCATATAAAATCTGGCACTAGGTGATTAATGCCCGAGGTACCGACGATGACCAAGTGAAATCACTTGGTGACCAAATTACCGTTGATCAATTACTTGGGGTCAAATTACTGGCTACGAAAAAGCTATAAAGCGGCGCGGCGTTCAGATAGAGATTCTTATCTTGCCTTGCTTAAGATTGAAGTATTTTCAATGCATACTTTATGTTTATTTATGTAATTATGTAGATTAGACCTATTAACCGTAAAAATACTACATTTATTTGAACGCTATTATCTCGCTCTCTATGCCTCACACAAAAATGAAACAAGTTATTGCTGTTAGATCATGAAATTATCTAACTAAGAGGCCCCCATACACACCACCTTGGAGGTAGAATGTGCGCCGCTTTTTTTTTAAATTAAAGAATTTCATTTTGAAATAAACCGTACGCAGGTGGTCCAAGAAAGTTTGAAATATGGAAAACACATTGAAAATTAATCAATATAAAATAACAACTGATGGAGTAGTGAAAATATTTAGAGGGGGCCTCAAAATTGAATTGCGCCTGGGCAGGGCTGGGCAGTATTTGAAATACTTGTATTTGAAATACATTTTGTATTGTATTTCATTTTGTATTTTAACACTTATTTTCAATGTATTTGTATTTTGTATTTCAAATACCCAAAAACAAATATATTTTGTATTTTGTATTTCAAATACAAATTACAAAATTCTGTACAAAATACAAAATACTTTAAAATTGATAACATCAAATAGACAGGACCGTATTCAGTAACAGTAACGTAAAAAAATTTTGATTGCGAATTTGGCTTTGCATAAATTTAAATAATTATGTTGGTAATTAAATTGGTAAACCTAAAGAAAGCAAAAATTGGAAATATTTTGTAATTTATTTTTTATATAATTTTAAATAATATATATATTTTGCAATTCCGGGGGTAAAGTACTCACTTTACACACCGATTTGCGTGTGTAAAGTGGCACTTTTTTCCCTAGGGCAATAAAGAGGTATTTTTTGCTTAAGCAAATAAAGAAGTCACTAGATGACTAATAAAAAAAGTCACTAGAAGAAAAAAAGCAACTAAAAATTTTTTTAATTATCATTATCTGTAACATTTACATTTATGTGACTTTGGCCGTAATTTGTAATTTCAAACAATTTTCGTAAATCCGGTGAGGCTTCACCTTCGAAGGCGACGGGCTACAATTCACACTGCTATGCACAAATTTACAATTCCTCGGTCCCGCACGCCCCCGCTAAACCAAATGCAACCTAAGATATTAAATAAATTAGTGATTAAACAAAAAAATAAATAAAAATTACTTACTTTAGCCACCAAAAATGCGTTAAATTGCTTTAAGTTTCATAATTCGCGAAGTTCCTATTTTACCTCCCGGAATTGCAAAAAACAGTAGATGCACCCCGGAAATAAAGTGACTTTTGGCCTTCGGGTAATTTTTGCCCTAGGCTAACCCCTCGTGCAAACAATCCTTTACCCTCAAGCCAAAAAATGGTCACTTTATTCCCTTGGTGCATAATGTACTATTATCAGATATTTTTACTCTGTAGACGTTCTACTTATATATTTCTAATTTTGCTGCAATTTCTTTCATGACATCAACTTCAGTTAAAATAATTGTTTCATACCCAAATCCCAAATCCCAATCCCAAATCTGAAAACACTTTTTAGCCGTCTCGATCTTTGTGCCCCCCTTTCCCCAGAAAAAATATTCTGAATTCTGGATCCGCCGGTGAGCTTATGGATATAGAGGAATTGATTGAACTGTTTCATTCAATCGAAAAGCTTGATTATTGTTGTGTTGATGATTTACCTTACCATTGGTGGCGCTCGTGACGCTATTAAATGTCAACAACATGGCGGCTATATTACGTACATTTGATTTTGTTTTTGAGTTTGATCCTGAATTATTTTATCTTAAAACCCGATGACATGATAATTCACAAAGTAGAACACCAAAGGAATGCAAACGTTTGGTTTATAAACAAAACTTTCTATACCAACTATAGATTAATTTAATATTTTTCCGAGTGTTGGCGTTCGCTTAATATAAATCGCAAATTGTATCTAAATCAAAATTGTTTCTATCGATTAGATAGAATCTTTTGTAAATGGTCGACTATCTAACTGAATTTGGTTGAAATTCTATATCTTGGAATATATTGAGATCTAATGGTCAAATATTAGAATTTGAAGAAAAAATGGAACTCGGATGACCGTAGTTCCTAAGCTTTTATAACACGGTTATCCTTCTGGTTGGCAAAAATTTTAGCTAATTAAAAAAATCGAAAAAATTAGAATACATTCAATCCAATTAAGGAGGTATTCTAGTCTAGAAGCCCGAATTTCGGGCGTTTTTTTGACGATCAATAAAACTATACTTTTTTTTTCATTTATATTTTATATTTTAAGAAATTCACCAAAATATTTTCAAAAAAAAAAGAATATATTTCACAAAGTTATTCGCTGTTGAAGCAGATGATGGAAAAAAAGAGTGTCTCCATCTTGTCACGATTTCCACCCTTATTGTGGTCCGAAAAATAAAAAAAAGATAGATTATACAAATGTCCTTACGGTAGGAACCAGGAAAAACAAAACAAAAAATTCTTGCAAAATGGCGTTTACTCAAAAAAAGGTAGATTTTTTTTAGTTATTTTTTAACTTTTCCGAATTTTTAAAAAATAGTAAAAATTGAACATTTTGATTTTTTGTTGGTTCCTACCATGGAGGGATATATAAAGAAAATGCATGCTAAATTTCAAGAAAATCGGCCATTTGGAACTTGAGATTTTGTGACAAACGTTTCGAAAAAAGTAGTTTTGAGAAAAACGCGTTTAAAATTTCTAAAAATATCTAGACTATCAAAATATGAAAAAAATCGATTTTTTAAATTTTCTAGAGTAGAATATCCCCTTAAGTGAGAAATCGCTTTTGGTATCTACCTAATAAGTTATATTTCTGATATCTTTCAGATTCCCAATTAAACTGGGATTTCCCAAATTACTTGTTTTGAACAAATTCTGATAAGAAAATGTATAAATATCAAAATCTAAAGTAATTTTACATTAAAAGCATAAACAGAGTTATGATGAAGTTACCACTTTGTGCTTTGATCGTTATATGTTTTCAAGTAAGTATATTTTTCTTGATTTTATAATACTTATAATTACTTTTAATTATTTCAAATTATAAAAATTAAAATGCAGTGGTGTTCGGTTATAATAAGAAACTTTAACTGTTTTTTTTTTATTGTAGCCAGTTTACTTCAGCACGGTGCTTCAAAAAACTCGAAATGATCTTAACGAAGCATTTCGGCATTGTCGAAATTTGTCACATTTAAATATAAATGAGTTTCAAAATGTAACTAAACAAGTTTTATTACCTGAAGATGACGATGAGTTGCAAAAACTTTATGAATGCGTTGCAAGACGCGTACAAATGATAGATAAAGACAATAATTATGTGTTAAACATAATTGCAAACGTTGCGGAAGCCATGATTAGAAAAACAACACGTGAAGTTCATCCAAATCCTCAAAGGATACGTTTTATTGCCGAATCAGCTGTTGAACACTGTAAAAATACATCAAAACAAAATAATATTGGTCTTACTATAATTAAATTAAGTAATTGTATTCGTTCTTTTGGTAGTATGTACCTCGTTTATTCATTAAAACATGAAAACTAGATTAGACCGCATCCAATGTGTGAACTGTTGTAAAAAATTTGTTTGGGTTATATCCAACTTAAAGTAATGTTTTGACTTACTAATTTATTTTATGGTATGTTTTTAATAAATAATTGATGTTACTAAGATGTTAAAATCTTATTTGAAGTGCTAGAACAGAGGATGAATTAGAGCGATTATCTTTTAAAATCCCACCGCTGCCACCCTTGTGGTAACTGGTAACCTGGATGGAATCTTCATCGAGATTCTTTTAGAACCTTAAGCTGTCACCCGTAGCTTTAAGCCTCGGTACTTCACACAACTAGTTGGTTGTATTTAGTATGTATGTATTAAATTACAGCAACTTTTTTGATTGATTGCAATACAATTTTATTGAATATTCATTTAAATCAGTTTAAAATCAGGTCAATAAAATTTAAAATAATATATTTTTGTTCATTTATAAGTGCCAGAACAGCTTACAGAGTACGCTAGGTACATCCAATTAATGTAATACATTTTCTACTAATGATAAAGTAAATAATCATTCTATATACGTAATATTTAAAAAATATCTTTGAGAAAATCAGAACCATTAACGGGATGAGCAGGAATAATCACATATTGACCTAATGCGCCTTGTCCAAGATGCTCTTCTAAGATTTCTTCGGGATTGCTCTGTGGTGCACCAAGAGAAGCCTGAAATATTTAAAATGTGTAGAGTATGTTCTATTTATAGCTACGATCCTTAAAAATACTTCAACTCATCAAGAAGCTAAAAAGCCTTGCTGAAAACATTAGTCGATTGTTAGACAGATCATACCACTGACTTGGTAGACAGAACTACCAACTGTTACCGTCGGTCAAATGTCATTAAAATGTAAAAAAATAATTGCAGGTGTTTATTCGCGATTTACCTTACCGTTGGTGGCGCTCGTGACGCTACCAAATGTCAACCACATGGTGACTTTCTAAAAATAGTGTTGATTTTGAAATATTTTATCGTAAAACTCGCGAATTATATGGGGTAAATTTCAATTATTTATTTTATTGTAATTGAAAAGGTAAAAGTTTTATAAATATAAAAATTCGAATTAATATATACATATAATAATGAAGATAATTACGTAGGTTTTGATAACAAGCGTAGAAAAAGTTAATATTAAAATAACAAAAGAACTTACACTAACTAGAAGCATTGCGATAATAAAAATGAAAAAAATTCTTGTCATGATTCTAACAGGTACAACTAGAAAACTAAAGAGTTGGAAATATTTTGATTAAAACGTAGATATATTATATTAACGTAAACCAGTTTATATAATATACAAAAATCGTGTTTACTATGCTCGACTTAATTCACTTGAATAAATTTGATATTTATCTTATAATAAAATCATTGAAAATTAACAATTTGTCCTTTTAAAATACTTTCATAAAGTTAGTCCTGCTTTAAATTCTCAATTTTTGCATAATTACGATAATTTATTATGAATAAATAATTATTTCTTCTATTCCTGAATTTAAATACAATAAATTAAACTTTTTATTTAGCTTTTAGTCAAACCTATATTACATCAAATATCTGCATGTTTAAGGTTTAAATTTATTATTAATAAATTTTAATAGTAACATAAAATGCCAATTCTTCTTTTGTTTTTTTTTGCCAGTAAAAATTTACTTTTAATGGCTATTTGAGAATTAATTGTTACAAGTATACAGTAATCCCTCCTATTACGCGGTGTTCTTGGTGGTTGACACTCCTTCCTGTTATGCAAGAGGTTTCAATATAATGCGGTTTTGTACCACACGATTCCAATAAAAAATGCCTAATATAAACTTTAGGGGCCTAAACCGGCAGTTTGAGAAGCGCTGTATTTCAAACATTGCAGATCTGACAGTTTTGACTGACAGTTATATTGCACATAACCAATTTTTGCATATTAATCCTTATTAAAAATTTTAACAACTTTTGATGTAAATCAATCGAGCGATTTCGAAATGGAAAATAAAGTAGAAGTGTTTATTAAAGAAGAACTATCGGAGCAAGAAAATTTTGTAGATTGGGAAACTGAAAATGGGTTAGAAATTATTAAAGAAGAATTGACAGATTATGGGAACAGTGAATCAAATTTGCGTAAGTTTTCGTTTTAAAGCCTGTTCAGACTATATGATCCTTGTGTAATGTTTACACTATACGATTTTTCATGGAAGTGGAAATCGGAAGTGTTTGAGTGAACTAGCGTAGTGTGAACGTAGTAGTGAACTAGTGAACTAGCTAAAACAAAATCGTATAGTCCGAACAGGCTTTTTTATAAAATTGATATTGCTTTTTAACCCACAACTTCCTTCATTCCAACAGAAATAAAAAGTGAAGTCATAATTAAAGAAGAACCACTGGAGTGCGCATCAGAGAGATTAGAAGTCGAAGGTAAATTTCTTATGGACAACCGATTATTTGAGTACGATTGACTGAGTATGTGGGTGAAAGGTGAAAGAATATTTTGCTGTGAGGTTGGGAGTTGTTGCAAGTTATTAGTTGGGAGATTTTATTAATAAATTAATCAATTGACTATGTGTTTCTTTAAAAGGAAGCTCCACCGACCATTGCACGTCTACAATGGGAATGGAATGTTTGAATAAAAATTTGGATCATCCAACAATTGAACCTCCTATTAGAGTGGAGAAGAAAAGTAAACTTGATAAAATTAATAAGGAATCCTCGAACAAGACTAAACTGATTTGTGACGTCTGCAATTTTAAATGCCAGAACAAGGCTTCGTATTATTTGCACGTAAATACTCATAAAAAGTCTTTTATATGCTCGTTATGCGATTTTAAAACCACACATAAGAATGCGCTAAAAGTTCATTTGAGAACCCACACCGGCGAGAAACCTTACGTATGTAGATTTTGTGATTTTAAAAGCGCTTATAAGAGTGCTCTACAAATTCATCTCAAAATACACACCGGCGAAAAACCGCACGTCTGCGAGTTTTGTGGTTTTAAGTGCATACAAAAGAGAAATTTGGAAAACCACTTACGAACTCACACAGGCGAGAAACCATACGGATGCGACGTTTGCGATTTTAAAAGTTCCCGAAACGACGTATTACAAAATCACTTGAAAACTCATTCCACAGAAAGGCCGTTTGGATGTCATATTTGTAATTTTAGAAGTTCACGCAAGCACTACTTACAAAAACACTTTAGGGTTCACACCGGCGAGAAACCATACTCGTGTGAGATTTGCGATTACAAAAGCGGGACCAAGAGTAATTTGCAAAGCCATTTAAAAATACATAACAGCGACAAGCCGTACACCTGCAAATTATGCGAATTTAGAAGCGCACACAAAAACGCCCTGCAAATTCATCTCAAAACCCACTCTAACGAGAAACCTTTTGCATGTGAAATCTGCCATTTTAAAAGCACACGTAATGACGTACTACAAAATCACTTGAGAACCCATACCGGGGAAAAACCCTTCTCATGTAATAGTTGTAATTTTAAAACGGCACATAAATATCTCTTGCAGAGGCATATAAAAATGCACTCGGGTAAAATTGTGTACGAATGCAAATCTTGTGATTATAAATCGGAAAAAAGAAAGCAATATCAGTGTCATTTAAAGACCCATGTTCCGAAAAAACAGTACTCTTGTGAAATGTGCGATTTTGAAAGTGATCGTCTCGACATTTTTGAAATTCATTGGAAAAAGCATGCAGTCGATAAAACTTACTCGTGTGACACGTGTGAGTTTAAAAGCACTTTGGCGGAGTTACAAGAACATTTAAAAAATCACGTGCAATTGTAAATTATTTGTTTTTTATTTATTTTTAATTTGTAATGCAATTTTATTACGGTTTATTGTTAAATTTTATTTTATTGTTGGCAAGTGCATCACAGAATTTAAGCTTACACATCTTTCGTGTACCTATATCAATATGATAGTATTATTTTATTTGTATAGTAAATACAATAGAAAGTAAACAAATCTATTATTGCATTATTTCGATTATAATCCATTTTTGCATTTGGCTTCCATCTGATGAGTTTAAGTGGAACTACCAAAAAAGTTGACAACCACTTATAGTTTGTATATCTTGGTGTAAATGAACTAATTTTTAGTTATTGTGACATTGCAGTGACAAATCGTCATTCAACTCGAAAATTTTATGCTTTTGGTTTTCATAAAGGTCGGTAACAAATTTATAAATATTTTACGTAAATAATGCAGTTAAATACAACGTCGTGGCTAATTCAATTTTTTTTTGTTACGTAACAGTGAGGTTATGATAGGCTATTAATTTGTTCCTACTTTTAGGAGTAACATCTTGGTGAATAATGTGGTTCGAAATTCTTCCATGCTGTAGCATAATTTTCATAGCAGTGGCACTACCCCACGCCTGTGCATACCCTATTAATAAATTGGTCAATGGAAATGCTTATCGTCGTAACCTAAGCACGATGAATAATCGTCGGCATTACTTACGAGATTATCAACTGGCCGAGGGCGATCCTTACAAAATGATTGGTTTGGAGGGACTTCCTGATGCTGATGAGAAAGCGTGTTAATAAGTTGTGATGGTGTGCATAGAACAATTTGTAGATTTCATTATGTAAGAAGGTTCACATACGAACGTTTAATAAATGCAGTGGTAATATGACAAAATTTTTAATTGAGCCCTTCTAAATTACATTAAAAGTTATTCGGAGTAACAATAAAGTTAATCTTCTCTAGTTAATCTAATCAAGGTAATCTTTTATATATTGTTTTCGGTGTCTGATTTAAAGGCAAAAAATTACACAAAACGTTATTTTGTGCTAAGCTTGTTTTATTTATAAGTGACTTTGATTTTGAACTCTAAATGTAGTTGAGAATAAATCAGTCTTTCATTAATTTGCAAATAGGTATGGTTGTGCTTTTATTGGAGCACAGTGGAGAGCTGTATAGGGTCAGTTTTGGCTGGCGCAACCACTGCAAATCACCGATCTACCATAAAATGAATTAATTAAATTAAATTAATTTGGCTTCTCCCAATAATTTATACATGGGATTTTATATGTAAAATTTTCAATTTTTAAGTGCCGTTTTTTCGAAAATAATGGATAATCTACCGTTTTTACTTGATTAATTTGTCGAACGAATTCGTATCCGATAGATATCTCGAGGTAAAGAAAACTCGTACCTCTCTAACTGGAATTATTCTATAATTCGAATTTTTTTTTAAGAAATCTATAGGTTTGTCAGATATTCCTTGTAATTTTGACTGTAATTCTTTTTATGTACACTATTATTATTAGTGTAGTATTAGCCTATTTTTGACCGGAATGTTTGATCACCGGCTAATGCGATACCATGTTTTGGCTACATTATTTAATAAATAAGATTTAAATAATCGCGCGACTTGTGACGTCAGGACTTACGTAGTCTATTCTGGCTAGATTTACGAGAGGAAATTAGAGGAAAATAAGATCAGAGAAGAATATTGGAAAAATGAACTCTAATTTTGGAAAATGAAAAATTTTAAAAAAATAATTTGGACCTTGAAAATGAAATTAAGTTTGGAAAATAAAAATGTAGACAATTTAAAAAATGAAAATTTAATTCTAATAAATAAAAATTTTGAGAAATGTTTGATTTTGTAAAATAAAAATTTGGATTCTGAAGATAAAAATGAAAGTCTGGAAAGCAAGAAAACTTTGGGATTGGATGATAAAGAAATGTAGAGAAAATTGCACGAAGCAGGCAAGAAAATGAATATTATCAAAAATTTAAAAAAAGACTAAAATGGAGAAAAGGAGCAAAAATGATCTACACAGAACAGCTTGAAGTGAGAAATGAGATTGGAAATCTCACAAGATATTTTGGACGATATTATTGATAATTTAAATTTAGAAAATTTAACGGAAAATAAAAATTTGGAATTCCAGGAAATAATTCTGGTTGATTTGAACAATAAAAATTGAATTGATATGGAAAATTGGAAAAACGATGGTTTGGAGGATAAAAATCTGGACTTAAAAAATGAAAATTTGAATTTGGAAAATTTAAATTTATCTGGTCAAAAAGATGAAAAGTTGGAAAATGATAAATTGGTTTGTTCGAGAAATGATAATTTAATTAATTTTGAAAATAAAGATCCGATAAATTTTGAAAATTTAAATAATAAAAAATTAATTTATTTAGAGAAGGAAGATTTGGACAGAAATAAAAATTTACAAGAAATTGGTGACTCAGATAATAAAATTTTAGATTTCAAAAATAAAAACTTGGAAAAAAATTTTAAATTGAAAACTTACATGAAATTATTGAATCGGAAAATAAAATTTTGGATTTGAAAAATGGAAGGCGACACAAAATCTTGGAATTAAAAATGAAATTTTGGACAATAGAAATAAAAGTTCGGATTGTAAAATTAAGATTTTGGAAGTGTATACAAAAACAAAGATTTGAATTATGGAAAAGGAAATGGAATTGGTATGGAAAGTGAAGATGATTTGGAGATGATAAGACTCTGGAGGAGACGAGGATGATGATTTATAAATATTATGGGGAGAGGGATTTTTTTTCAACGGCACTTTTAATTTTATTTTACTTTTAGAAATAATAAATTGAATAAATAAATTAAGAAATTTATTTGAAAAACTTTGGTTTACAGGGTAACATCTTTTTTTTGTGTATAGGAATTTACATTTTTGGTTACTTCTACTGACTATGGAGTGGTATTTCCTTGTACAAACTAAAACCTACCAATTTAACTTAAATCATCACAGCACAATGCTTTTTAATATTCATCTATTTGTGTTTTGTAAAAATCTTTTCAAATTCTAATTGTTTGTTTTTCAACAGTCTGATTCGTCTCGAACGTTTTGTTAATTTTTTCAATGAGCTTATTATTAGAATTATTCCACCTGCTATTAGCAGCGAAGTGACGACTTTTTGGAAATGTGGTAGCACCACTACTGTAAAATACATCAGGCTGTAGATATACCACGGTAGACCCACTTGTCGCTAAAATTGAAAAACAAAAATTATTACAAAGTAAAAAATTTAATTTATTTGAAACTTACATATTCGGCCCAAAACATAGGCAGAACAATATCGCTAAATTTGTCGACAACTTCGTTAAATCCCGACAGTTTCCTAATGATTAAATTGCTTTGAGAGCGTGCACGCGATTCAATTGGAATTCCGGTTGTCTGAAACACGAAAAGAATTCGTTAAATTGCGTACAGTTTTAAATTATTGGGGAATCCTTGACCTAGGTTACAAACTTTTAATTAATAGTCGACCCTGATTCCAAATTCTCAAATGCAAGCAAACCATGACCTTAGCGTTTGCTGGTTTCATCGTTCATGCTTAGGTAAGCAGCGGGCCATGACGAAAAGTAAATTTGTCGTGTCTTCAAAGGAAGAGGAAACACGTGTACAAATATTATTATGATTTATTGGTTTTAGAAAAAATGTCAAGGTTGAAAGCGATTGCAATAATTAGATGTTTTTGGTTATAGTAATGACTTTTTAGAAGAATAAAAATGGAACTTACCGGTTCAACAATGACAAAAGATTTGTGTTTCTCTTCATTTGGTTCCAATCCCTCGACGTAAGTGTGCAGAACGTCATCACCATATAAGAAATGAGGAAAACTCGACGCCATGGGAAAATCTAATTTTAGAAACGAAAATGTATACAGTTCATAGTAAAATTTCTATTGGTTTACCATAATAGCATCTGGAAACATCTGATAGACCATTTGGTAGATCGGGCACACCCGCGTAGCAATCCAAATAGGAAGGGTAGGTCCTATCAAACGAATTGTTAATTAAAATATATTGGTAGGCATCCACTCCGTAGGCCTTCACGGTACCTGAAAGGAAATTTTAGACCTGACAGGAAACTTCCCGAAGCTACTTACTGTTATAATACAGCATATACACTTTACACATCGTCTTTCTCCAATAGAACAGGATTGATTCTTGAGTTAAAAATTGTTGATAAGATATGCCTTCCGTTGAATTTTCCAACGTATCGGCGCAGTCGCTTCCATAACCTGGAAGGTATTCGGAGCCGTCGTACTTATCTATATGGAAGTACTTCTCGTGTCCGTTAGCAGCACCGATAAAAACCGTAACGGAATCTTTGAAATCGCTATAAATCTAAAGCATACCAAGTTACAAGAAAAAGAACTCAAAATAAAAAATTTTAAGTAAATTTGTGGTTTTTAGTATGTATTTATGGTTAAATTCAAAAAATATAAGAATAATACAATACGTAGAAAATCAAAATTCAAAAAATTTAAAAAGGAGACAATTAACACATAACAGGTCTGGATTAAGAAAATTTGAAAAAATGAAAATTTCGTAATACGAAATTTTCATTTTTTCAAATTTTCTTAATCCAGACCTGTTATGTGTTAATTGTCTCCTTTTTAAATTTTTTGAATTTTGATTTTCTACGTATTGTATTATTCTTATATTTTTTGAATTTATACCAAGTTACATTTTTGTATTACGATAATTTTTGAAAACCTACCCTACTCAATATTCCCATATTTTTAACAGGAACCAATGAAGGGGCGACGGATTGAGTGACATCTAGTATCGGGTCGGAAAAATTCCACAAGTAATTGTTGACGGTCGTTTTTACTATGGGTTCAGATTGCAAGTTTCTTAACAACAAATTAAATGCAAATTTGGTGAAGAAGGAAGCATCCCATAGATAGGACGACATTCCCTGCCGAAAAGAAAATTTAAGAAACATTTTTTTTTATTGAATCAGCTCACCAAAATAGCTAAGTTTGGTACCATCAAAGTGGCGTTCAGATCAATCGTGGGATTGAATTCGGGTAAAAAAATTGCGTTTCTTTCGGCCACGTACGACATTGTATTGTTAGGATTAAGGATCACATTTGTGTGGGTTAATTTTTCTCTAAAAGACACAAATTGGAATAAAAAGGAGGAGGAAATTTTTTTTTTCTTACAAAAATATTATTGGTCCAATTTCTTGCAGTCTTAGTTTGGCATCCGTTCCATTTAAAAATTCTTCCGAATTGGTTATGTTGAAAATATAAACACTTATTAAAACCTCGTCGGGTGGATTCTTCCACCACTCGTATGGTGGAAATCCTAAAATTAAAGGTGATTTATAATAATCACGATTAAAGTTGATTGTGATCTCACCAGGCAGCATCCGTAAGCGTTCGTTCATGAAAATTTCAAAGGGCGTCCATACTATTGAAAGGATGCCCAACGTTAATAAAACAGCAGCACTTAGAAGAGAAAAGTACGCTCCTGCAACAAAAAGTAAAAGTTAATATTGATTAAAAATTTAAAATTCATAGGTGTTCGCACTCATCATTGAAGTCTCTCACCTTGATTAGCTATTTTGGAGATATACTATATGCTAAGATTAAAAATGCTGAAGTTGACAATGTATTGTATTATGTTAAAACCCTTCCTTGTGAAAAAAGGTGGATTTAGTATTGACATGTTTACGCGTCTTTATATATTTCGCCTTGAGGTGCCTTAGTTTGAACAAAATAATTATGCAAGTAGTCGCGCGTGGAAAATATTAATTATCACGTTCGGTATTATGGAATTACATTGTAATAAATTGTAATTTGTTTCTACAAAGCGATTTGTTGTTGCAATTTACAATTTTTTCATTAAATAATAAAAATTATAATTATTTTCATTAGCTATAGTGCGTTTGTAATTATTGTCATAAATGTGGCTCTTTATTGTTTTAATATTCTAATAATAAATTACCTGTGACAAAAAATTCAATAAATTATCATAATTGCTTCATTAAATGCAGTACAGCTAGTTCTATCTTCGTTCATCTATAGATGAGGTGTCTCTATCAGACTTAACAAGTTCGTTAGCCTGATTGACCCCTCTCTAGGTTAAGAGTCTCATTCTGACCTAATTATGTTACAAATTTAAACTAAATAAATATTTGCTAATAGATTATTCTGAAAAAAATCAGCTGGGAATGGAAGGAAAATTTAACCTTCTGACGATAAAATTGGCTTATCTGTAAGCTCACAAATATCAAAATTTCATAATTTATTTTTGCATATTGTTATCATATCCAAATTTACAACGGAACAACGGAATTTTGATTTAAAAACAAATTTTAATAAATAAATTAATTAATTAACGATGAATTTGCATGAAAGTTGTGATGTTAGATGATTTATTATTTATTACTTTATTAGCCTTTTATTTTTAACGGAAATATTATTTATGTTATTATTTCGTTATTGCTTCCTTTTTTTCTATTTGTAACGAACGGTTAACCTACAGATTAGATAATGAGTTAATTCAAATGTTAATATTTTTTTTTAGAATTATTCGTAGTTTTTGAAAAAAGTAATATATTCTTTGGGTTATTAATTTTATCGCTTAAACTATTGGTACCTACATTTTTATGAAATTATTCTTTTCTCGAATTAATACCTAATAAAATAATCATGAGTCCGCGCTCTCGACCCCTACGATGTCGGGCTTTTAATATAAATTATTCAATTTCGTAGCGTTTGAGATTTCTATTGAAAGAAATTCTTAAGCTAGATTGGGGAATGCCTGTAACTTTATTTTTAATTGTTGATGGCGGGAATTATCAACCCAGGATGACCGCCGGCTTTACGTGCCCTCCGAAGCACGGAGACGGTCATTTGAACGTTATAGACTTTCTCCGAATTCGAACCGAGTACCTTAGAGTCCGCGGTTGTTCGGCTAATTTTAGGGCCGCTTAATTATTATTTAATGAGTCAATAAAAACTACTAAATTGTATCTGATGATCAGTAATGGTTGATATAAAAAGGGGGTGCCATCTTTCCAAGACAAAATTGTATCGATTGGTGGTGTCGCCTCCTTGATGCATAACAATAATGTGACTTGGCCCTCCTAGGTTGTTGTTTTTTGTTTAACGAAGGGTTTTCAATTTAATCTACAAATCTGTCGTGAATTTTAAAATCAATTAAATATCACTGAATTTTCTAATTTAACAAAACAAATTCCAAAAGTTTTTATAAATATGTAGGTCAAATTTTTACATTTAATCTTAAATCTACACGATAATATCTTCTCAGTGAAGATCTTAACATTAAATAAAACTTGTCTTCTCTTCCAAATTTTCCAAATTTTACTCTTATTTTGGATTCTAGGAATTTTGTACGCCAGTATTTGTTCGACAAGCACTTAATCGACAGCATTTGTGCGACACGGAATTTTGTTCGACATGCGTTTGTTCGACACAACATTTTTGCGAATCAGCATTTGTTCGACGTGGAATTTTAATCGACAGCCATTTGTTCGACTCAACATTTATGCGAATAGACATTTGTACGACAGCATTTGTACGACAGATATTTGCATTTTAAAAATTGCCAAACTGTGCATTCTTATGGAGTGTAGAACTGTTGTTGGCTAAATAGCGCTTAAGTAATGAAAATTAATGAAAAATTTTTAAACACTAAAATTAAAAAATATTTTTTTAAAGTTTTGTATTATAGTCTGAAACACCCTGTATATAATTATAATGCAATATAAAGTCGACCAATCAGAGGAACGTTACTGTTAATCGTTTGTGGATTCCGCGGTGTTAAGTCAAACAAATGCATGTCGAACAAAATTCCGTGTCGCACAAATTCTGTCGATTGAGTGCTTGTCGAACTAATGCTGCCGTACAAAATGCCGGACACGCTTATTTTGTGTTTTTACAGCTTTAATGTTCTGCAACAAAAACCTCAGTACCTCCATTCCATTTGTTTCTCTTTGTTTTTTTTTCAAATTTTACTTTCTCTTGGCAAAATTTACCTTTTTGCAGATTTTTCTTGTTAGGATTTCCCTTTAACAATTTCAAATTTTTAAATTTAGTAATACCTCAAACAATTTTTTTACATTGGTTTTTCTTCCAATTTTCCGATTAATTTTCAAACCATTTATGTTCAGCGCATATTTGGAAGCTGCAACTTTGCATTAAGTTTTTTCTACTATTGTTTGAATAAGAAACAAAAATATTTATTAGATTTAAACGAACGCCACCACGCAGCAAAATATTAAGTTAATCTAATACGTATAGTTGGTATAGAAAGTTTTGTCTATAAACTAAACATTTTGCATTCTTTTAGTATTCTATTTTGTGAATTATCATTTAACCGATGTTTTACAATAAAATAATTCAGAATCAAACTCAAAGCAAGATCAAGTGTAATAAAGCCGCCATGTTGTTGACATTTGGTATCTTCACGAGCACCACCAACGGTGCAGTAAATCGCGAATTCGTTTGCAAATTATTTTTATTGTATATATAGTGTATACGTATATAGGTAGGCGTCCTTCCTATCAACCTGTAACAGACAAGGGCCTAGAATATTTTTTGTCGTTATTTCTTGTAGAAATAGTAAAACATACTAGTGCGTGAAAAACTTACTTTTCCCCACAGTGTACGGAAAAATCTTATTTTATCTTACTCAAACGAATATCGAAAAGTTGTACTTTTTCGAACTGCAGTAGAAAAATAGTTAATAACTAACTCTAAATTGCAGCCATAGCATTTTAGCTTTCATTATTGTTCCGGCGTAAGCGTCACATAATTTAAATTTTTGTTTATTATTATTATTACTATTAAGCATGAACTGGTTCCCATTAGGTAAGTTTGTAAAACACTCATGTACAATATTAAATTTAAACTCAATTTGGTAATTCTTTTTACAATAAATTTTATAGTTAAATAGTAAAATGCGGGAAGTATTTTAAGTTGGTAACAATTTTTGTTAGGGAAGGGGCTTTTTGCCGACGTTGATTTTTGAGTATTTTTGCTAGTTTTTTAAATATTTTTGTAATTTATTGAATTGAATTTAAACGAATAAATTTATTTTGGTGAGTTTTTTGAATAATTTTGGTTCTGAGATTTGTCCAAGTTTGGTGGAAGATTTGGATGTTCGATTGGATATTGATTAATTAATTTAGATGTTGGAGATTGGAGTTATTATAAATTTGTTAAATAATCAAAATTAAAATTTGGAAACTTGAAACTTAGTTCAAGGGAACGTGTTTTTGAAGCGATAGTGTGGTCTGGCGGTTTATCGCCACATGAACGAAGACGATTTTTCCATTTTATACAAAGTTAAAAATTGCAATTTACGATATGAATTATTAAAATTAAACTGAGCTAGCTGGTGCAAAACATAGGGTGTAGGGGTGGTTTTGTGAAAAATTTATTTTTTTTACTAAATAATAGTTTCATCATTGCCCACCCTGTATTGGGTATTGACGTCATTGCCCGGACAATAATGTAAAATCCCCACATGAAATTTTAAATGTCAAAATAACCCAAAGTGCATGGTCATTGACGTTAATGGCCGAATTGTCATCATTGACCGTAACATATCTACAGATATTTCTAATTCCATTGAGGAAATGTTAAAACCTATTTAATTTAAAATATACAGTAAAACTATGCTTGAAGATAATTTGGACAAGGAAATAAAAAATGTTTTTCTAATTTATGTAGTAAATTAGCAACTGCAAGTCAATTTGCTTATGTCATTTTTTAAATTATTCTCTCTCAAGGGAAGTGTTTCCTTGTGCATATAGAGGTTTTTTTAAAAATAATATTTTACTTTACAATTTAAAAAATTATGTATGTCCTTAATAATTTCAAAAATAATAGTTTAACTTTTAAACTGATATTTTCAGTAGTTTTTTTTAAATAATTAACTATAATAAGCTTTTTCTGTAAAAATTAAAAATAAACACTATACATTTTGGTAATTATTCTCATTTACGTTGAAACAATAGTGGTTTACGTTATCAGGGTAGAAAGTCATAGTTTTCCGCACAATTGAACCACACATCAACCTTTCGCCCATTTAACATACCCTTGTTTTCGTGCAATCAATCTTTTAAAAATAACAAATTAACGTTTTATAATGATTTGAATTAGGTAGTTATTTAAAAGATCAGGGTTTTTAAGACAGCTGAGGTATATAACATTTCCGCTAAAAAGTAATAAAAAATGTATTATTTATTAAAACTAATCGATTGATATAGAAATAAATAAATTTTTGTATCATAAAACAAATAATTATGCAGGTTCTTGAGCTTCCTCATAAAATCTTTGGTAGGTTTGCGCATTTTCATCTTACATCAAAAATGAAATATTTATTATGCAATTTTATTGACATAATTAATTCATATAGTAGTAAACGTAATTGCATAAATAAACAGAATGTATCTTTTCATCGTCGACTAGGATATTCTAAAAGTTGTGAATTGTCTAGAAAGTCATGCAGAAACCTACTTACCTACTTTATAGATATAAACAAACTCCGTTGTCAAGGGTTTGACTATATTTCAATTTTTGGAGATTTCACATGTTATAAAAGGGAAATACAAAAAATTAAATATAAAACAAGTCAGGTTCAAGATGGGCGTAAAAGATACAAGAGAATAACCAACCTCAATCTTAATAAAAAAATAATAAATAAATTAAGTTAAGCCTTTGAATAAAATTGCAACATATTTGTTATAATCAGTGGTGGCTGATACAGAAAGGGTGATGGAGGGAGGGGGCGCCGTTCCGAATCAAAATAGGTAGGTTAATTATTATTAATATACTACAGGCTCCCTAGTGGAATTGAAACGCCTATAGATATTTCTAATGAAAAATTTCTTACAATAACACAAAAAACTTTGCCTGAATCCTGTGACGTTACTCCACTTTTTCAAATCTAGAAAAGTTTCAGATTTTTTTTCATATATTATGTATTACATAGTATGTATAGATAGCGGAAACTTCAATGATATACTCATGATCGCTTCTTGAAAGAGTTTTTATCCAAGAACACAATTATTTGAATATTGGAGTGTATTCCATACAATTACTGGTGTCATTACAGTCTCAGAGACTGAAAGTTTCACTTTCAAATCTTTCACTTCGAACAAGTGTTATCTAACATAGGTCGCGGCAATATGCACTTAGACCTACTTAATCACTAATAATATTAATTTAAATTAGATATGTTAATAATTATAACCGAATTTTATTTAAAAACAGAGACCCACATAATCTTTATCATACTTACGGAAAAGAACTTGAAAGAAATAAAATATTATTTAATTTTCATTAAACTTGAAGCAATAAGAAAATTTTTTTATAAAAATATAGAAGAAAAATTAATTAAAAGCAATAAAAAAATATCAGTGATATTATAGTATAGTTAACCTTTTTGATATTTTTAATTAAAATATTCGAGATTTAGGTCTACTTAATCAATTTTATATTTTCCGAAGTTTTGAGGTAGTTTGATTGTTTTATTTTCCATGACAAATTTGATTCAATGATAAAAAAATAGTAAAATTCTGACAAAATGTCACAATAGTATTGACAATATTAACACATTGACAATTTTGTCAGCACCAGGCCCGTAGCCAGGGGGGAGCACCTGGGGGCACGTGCCCCCCCCCCCCCCCCGAAATGTTCAAAAGCAAAAAAAAATTTGAAAATAAAATAGGTAAATAGATATATTTTTAAAGTGGGAACAAAAAATTTTTTTTCCCGGAAAAATTCTCGAAAAGGGAACCCCCAAAAAATAATTTTTTTATGAGTGCCCTCCCCCCGAAATAAAATCCTGGCTACGGGCCTGGTCAGCACTATTGTGACAGATCCGTGTGCTAGCAACCAAATATGACAGATAGCATTTTATTTTTTTCTATTTAACTATTTTTTTCTTTCCAATGTCAGCTTTTAGGCACAATGTATTTTTTTAGTTCAATTTGCGTTACCATGGCAACTAAACAAATAACTTTTACGCATCGTAATTTTTTTACTTGGTAATTGTGTCAATTAGTACGCAAATATGCCGTTAAATTTAGTTAATTTTTATTTGTTTCATATACATTTACTACCTGTTTAATTACACCGCATAGCTAAGTTAAAGCAATAATTTTGTAATAAAAGAAACTATAGCAATTTTAAAAATAATAGATTGATTTGTAAAATATTGAATTATTTTAACGAAAGGGACAATTAAAAAATATTAGAAATCATTTGAAGTGAAGAATTGTAGCAATATTGACAATTTAATTAGATAAATATTAAAATGTAATTAAAAATTTTGTAAAAAAATTAATAAAATAAATTTTGCGTATGAAATAAAAATATTAAATTTAAATTATACTTATAATAATGTTGAGACAAAATAATAAAATTATTTTTATATAAATATAAAATTATAATAATTTATTTAATAAAATTATTTTGCAATATTTAGTTTTAAATGTAATTTTCTTCTTCAAAAGACATTATTACATTTAATTTCCAATTAATTTGTAATTATTTTAATTGTGCATTTCTTTGTCATATTTGCTAGCACTGATGCAATGTTTATCTTTTCGATCTAGTAACAAATGTAAATTACATTATGTTGATTTACATATTGCTCGTCACAATGGACTATGTATGCAGTTCATCCGTAATTTCATTGAAAATTATTTTTCTATTATAGCTAAATATTTCGATTGTTTAATTGTTCGATAGTATTGGTATTATAAAAAAATCGAAAAATTTTTCTTTAAATTTTTTTAAATTATTTATTTATAAAATTAAATTTTTGAAAAATTTTAAAATTATAAAAAGGTCTGCTATTTTAGATATAATATAATATATTGTCATGTATTTATCAAGCATTTAAAGATCTCAAATCCGAAGCGCCAGAAAAATACAAATTTTTATAAATAATAACAAAATGTTTGATAAAAAAATATTCGAACTTGAACATATTAAATCCAAAAAGTTTATAGTGGATTTTCACAATGTGTTATCCGATGAAACAGCATCCAAAAACCCAACTTTCCATTTAATTCTTGTTTTAAAAACTCAAATTCAAAATTTAACAAATAAATTTCAGCATATGTAAATGGGAACACTACATTCAAAAGATAATTTAACCACATGAAATGGTATCAATTTATGATCTCATATTCATAATCTCCAAATTCAATTCCTATCTAAAAATATTATCACTTACACAAAACTAATTAATTTATGCAGAATATAAAATCAGAAATCAAATTAAGAGACAAACTAGCAGTAATTTTTAACGAAAAGCCTGATGTTCCCACTTAGTGTTGCCACCTCAACTAGTTGGCGGGAAACCAGAATATTCACAAATATTTAAAAAAATAATATGTTCAATTTTATCTATATTACCTTTTCGTGTAAAATAAGGTGTTAATGGTCCAGATAAGCATTTTTTAAATTGTTTTTTCTAGATATTATAATTGACTACTTTTGCTTTTGTTTAACAACAAAGAAGAATTAGCAGGCGCCAATAATTTAAATTTTAAATTAAATTGCACCTCGTGAGAAATCACTCATTAAAAGTTTCGTCAGTTTTTGTTTTAACGACAGTAAAGTGCAATCACTTAAATTATATTTAAATATTTAAATATATTTATTATTATGTATTTAAGAATTCACATTTGAATTTAAATAAAATTTAAATTGAAACTTACCCAAATTTCGCTTTTGTTTTCTTTTGAATTGACAACAACCGAAATGTTCATTGGAACTAATAGTTTGCGAACTGTTTATTGAACTTAAAAGTTGATTTTCCGTGTTTGCACTGCTCGTTTCACAGTCGTTTAAATTTTCTTTGGAAGTCTCGTGCAATACAGGAAACGGCATAATTTCACTTGGTTCCATTACGATTTTGTGCGTAAAATCTGCAACCACAAACATTTTTAGTGCCTTTGATAGCTGATAGGTTCGAATAAAAAATATGGAGTAATTTTATTGCAGAGCGTAATTATAAGAAATTGCGCTCATTTTTGTAATCGCAATTTAAATAATAATTTGGCAGATTTGCAATAAGTGAATACGATATGTTACAAAGGAGGTCGCATTAATTATGTTATTAATAATTTATTTGGATTGCATTCTATTGACTTGCGAATTGGGCCAAAATTTAACCTTTAACATACAACAATTATTATTGTTTAATATCCTGAGTTAATATCTCTAGGTAATGACTTTATTACTTACACTCACTAAAATAAAAAGTATCCTCTGTCGCAAACTTAAACGTTTAATTGACCACTTTGTATTTCGCGCAATTTTCGATTTTTCGAATAAACAAAAATCGATAAACTTAAATTTTTTTTACAAACTATCCTTTCACTAGCACATGGAAATTTATGACAGACAATTAATCGATTACGAAGAAAACGCGAAATGTAAGACGTTCGACGTTCCGCTTAAGTATGACTACGAAATCTTAAAATCTAACTTATTCATTTAGTGTTGCTATTCGCGACCTTCTATAATGAAGAGTATAGCAAAAATCATTAAATTTCTACCCTACCTCTTTTTTTATTTTACTTGGCACGACGCCCGTCTTTTTCTTTGCTTCGACCGTTTTTTAGATCTTTTTTAAGAAACTTCCCCATGAATTCCATACAGATGTAGTTTGGTTTACAGATTGCGTTAGCGAGACAAACTTAAAGGATACTGTCGGTCTTACGGCCATTTGATTGGTTGCCATTTTTTTAGGTTGGTAAAAATAATTAACCAATCTAACGTGACAATTGTTTCAACTTTAGTCTTTATTTTTACGTAATAATATAAACTGTTAAGCATCCAATTAAGCGAATATTTTTTTAATACTACTTGTTGATTATTGATTTTTTTTAGTTACTGCAGTAGAGCAACAGGTAGTTTAGTATTGTAATTTGAAAACAAGCGAAATGTTGACCGAGTAACTTAATTTTTAAGTTCAGAACTACAATCTCTAATGTATAATTATTGCAACTCGATCACCTTGAACTTGAAACATATTCTAGTCTTTTATGATTTTTGCATAAGACATGCATGTTATAATTATTGCATTATATAACATAGAATTAGAGAATCGTCTGCTTTAAAATGAATTAGCGCAGTGGCGTATTTAGAAAATGATTTTGGCGGTGCAGATCAAAATATTTTTCAGAATCTCGTTAATCCATTCGTGCGCGTCAGTGGTAACCGAATGAATAAATAAATATTAAACAAATAAACAAAAATAATTAACATTTATTAAAATTTTAAAACCTCCTTATCAAGGAGCTTTTGAGGGATACAATCCAAGTCATCCTTGGGGGGGGGAGGCAATTGCCCCTTTGCCCCTCTCTAAATACGCCACTGAATTAGCGTTTAAAATAACAACGATAGAGTTTAGTATGGCTAAACAGAACAAATACAATGTATCGTTTTTCTATCGAATGCGGACCGAAGTACAGAGAAGGTGATTGCACCGGTGAGAGGAAATTTCGTCGTCGGCCGTTTATAACCTACTGAGTTATAATCTTTAACATCCAACCGCCAAACTTTAAGCTCATTGATAAAAAGATAAAATTTTATCAATAAAATATAATTGACCATGAATATTATGTGATGTTCTGATGATTCGATGATCCGATTATCCGATGATCGGCACCTCTATGGAGAACAAATAAATTCGTTATAAATATCACTTTAGGAGGTTTATCAGTTTTGAATAAAATTAATTTAATGGTAAAATTAAGAATTTAAAGAAAATGTAAAATGGCATTTGATACAAGTGTAGATGGGTAAGTTATCTCTCCTAATATGTTAATATTTAATTAAAGGCTTCTTCAGGTTAAATATTTCGTACAGATTTCTGTTGGTATTTTAAAAATTGGCAAAAGAAAAAAGTTTTATTCATATTAGTAGTTTAGAACCCCCACACGCAATTTTTAAAACCAAAATGTTTTGCAAACGTTTTCACCATACTAGAGCATCATCAGGCTATAAACCAGAAGAAAAGGCTCCTATGTTTATCTCTAATTTGGGATATAATTATTAGCGGTGTTCTTTCTTTTGGTGGCAGTTTCAGATAATTACGGATCATAGTTCGCTAACATGGTTTTTCACTATTAAGGATCGTGATGGGCGACTAGAGAAATGGACACTAATTGAAAACATGGGAATCAGAAAACTGATCAAATAAAATAATTTATTACATAAACATAGACCAGGCAGATCAGTACGAGTGTCATTTAGCCAAGAGACTACATGAATAAATATACTGCAAAATAAATTTTATATCAACTTTATATAGTAGCGGACTACTTGTCCGCTGTCCGTTGACTACTTGTCAACGTTGCGTTGACAAATGTACTGATATTTCAAAATTATAAAAAATTTATATTTTCAACTGATTTTCCAAAAAATCCAGAAATAAATTTTCTGCGCCCGGCTAACTTTTTAAAAAATCGTTCAAAAATATACTGTCTATAATAATTATAATTAGGAAAGCCAATTTTAAATAGTATATAATTTTCATTTACTTTTTTTTCCGAAGTCCAAATTTAATTTTCATTTTGAATAATTTTTAACTTGAAATATTATAAATTTTAATACAGAGTTGGAGAAAATATAAAGTAGTAGTAGGTACTAATAAAAAAAATAAATTTATTTTTTGTTTTTTATTACATTAAAATTTTTTACATTATTTTATTATTATTTTTTATATTATTTTATTATATTTTTAATGGTTTTAAATTTTTTTAAAAAGATTCGCACCCACCGCACCCCGGTAGTTCCGCCACTAGGTAAGTACTTCACATATTTCACAAGTACCACATACCAACTTTTTAAGTACAAGGTGTGCCATGGAAACGGGGGATTTTTAACAATTTTTTTTATATTCTAACCGTTTCTTACATTTGTTGAAAACTGATTTAATTTGCTTACTGTAATTTACCAACTAATGACTCTGCCTCAAAGAATTAATATTACCGCCCATGCTTTAATGATCCTTCAAGTATTTCAAGTGCATTATACCAGCAACCTTCAAGCGGTGGTCCATGCGAAAATTTTGGTGGTCTGTAAAGAAGCAGCAAACATCAAAACTAATAATTTTATTTTTTTACATTTTTTAATTTAATTTTAAATATTTGTTGTTTTTTTCCTGCCCTATCGGGCTATAAAGTGGTACACTAATATTTTTAAGGCCAATCTCGTGGATTTGGTCATTTGCTCTTGACTTTTCTATTTTTGTCTTTGAATGGTTTTAATTTGTGGATATTCCTACATTTGGTGAGTCAGTGATTGGTCGTATGATGACTAAATTCTATTCAAAAAGTTAAAAGCTTCTTAAATACAAAGCCAAGAAAACCTTCAACTTACCTAACTATGGCATTTCTTCAGGGTAACAGGCAAACCATCAAAATGTTGTGTTCTAAAATTTTCCATTAATAATTAGATTTTTATTTTTTGCAGATTTAATATTTTGTTTGAGAGAATTTATATTGTTAGGTTCTGTAAATTGTGAATTTTCTAGTAAATTGGAATTTGAGATTGGAGACGACCAAGTTTAAATGGAAAATTGGAAATTTTTGGAAATCAATTTATTTGGATGTTAAAACAGTGGCGGATCCATGGGGCAATAGGGGTGATTGCCATCCTTCCTTGAGCCCAAAAATTTTTTTATATTAGTACCTACTACTACTTTATATTTTCTTCTACTCTGTATTAAAATTTATAATATTTCAAGTTAAAGATTAAAGGTATCGCAAAGTAGAATTTGATAGCAATTCATGGGCGGTTTATCTTGTAAATTTTACGTTCTTATTTTATATTGAAAAATTATTCAAAATGAAAATGAATGAAAATTCTATATTTAAAATTGGCTTTCCTAATTATAATTATTATATATAGTATATTTTGGAACGATTTTTTAAAAAGTTAGCCGGGCGCAGAAAATTTATTTCTGGATTTTTTGGAAAATCAGTTGAAAATATAAATTTTTTATAATTTTGAAATATCAGTACATTTGTCAACGCAACGTGGGACCAGATTGTGAATGGAACGAAAAACGAATTACTGAACTTATATTTTAACTCTGAGAAAAGAGTTTTCAAAAAGTTAAAACATGGACGGCAGATTATATTACGAATGTTAAAAGAAATGTAAAAATAGTCTAGAATAGTTATACAAAAAATGCATGACAATAAATAAAAAATTTAAACATAAGCTGTCAAGCAACAAATAAAACATTGAATGATATTTGAACTTGTTGTAGGACATTTGGCTCCCGGGACAATTCGCACCCGGACATTTTGCTACTAGGACATTTTGCTAACACTTTTACTTTCTTACTAAACTTACATAATTTACTTACATAATTCATTCGTTTTACGGTGTATCCGTGATTTGCCGTAGTTGCGCCAGCCAAAACGGCCCGGAGCGTAGCGGACTCATTAAAAACATGCCTGAAGCCAATCCACCTCGACTGGGAAGCTCCACTTCGACTGGGAGGCCCTACCTCGACTGGGTAGCCCGCAATATTCCATAAATTATTTATTTAAATTTAGTTACAGCGTAGGAATGATAACGAAAGGTCCGGTAGCGAAATGTCCCGTAGCGAAATGTCCGGTCACCATTTGAACTATATTTGAAAAAATCAAGAATAATTTGAGTCAATTGCAATTGTAACTTAAGTTACCATTCATTGCGCCCGTGCAGGGCCTATTTTACCATTAGGTGTATTAGGCACGTGCCTATAGGGCCCAATGACCAGCGGGGCCCGAAAAGAGTGAACATAAAATCGTAAAATAAACATCAAATACTGATAAAATAACCCAAAAATTTGGTCTTTGATGCTATTAGTTACACTTGAATATAAGGGGCCCGAAAATTTGCTAGAGCCCAGGACCCAACTCAGTTAAAAATAGTCGCTGATTGCAAGTTTTCACTGAAAGACGGGGGAAGTAGCATACCCCAAATACAGGTTATGAAAATGAGAAACGTTTTTGGCTAATAAAATTTTAATGAAGTTTTGTACATCATAAAACTTTTGGCTTTGAAACCGGTGGGTCTGGGGGGCATGGAATGCCCTCCATTACATCATAAATGGAGGGCGGATTTATATTTACTTACATGTTTTGTTTGATGTACCATAGAAATCTGAATTTTTGTATCTAAACGTGTTACTGCAAGAAGCCAAAATACGCAGTTTTATACGGCATATATATTTATTATCCATATATCGCATATATAATCCATATTTGACAATTTTCTTAACTATTTTTTATGTTAAAATTAAATATAATTTAAAATTTAAATTTAAAATTTTAATCCGAATTTTTCAACCAATGAAAAACAAGTGTGTATGCATTGCTTTAACACTTTAACTGCCATGGGCGTCCATTGGGGGGGGGGGGCAAAGAGGTGTAGCTGCCCTTCCCGGCTCTTGCTTAAATAAAGAAAATTAAAATTGTTTAGTGTTTTTAGTTTTTTTTTTTTTGATTTTGCCCCTCCCTGAGAAAGATCTTATGGACGCCCATGTTAACTGCCAACATAACCATTAAACCATAATATGTGTTGGGGACAAAATGAAACTATTGATGATATGAACCCCGGAGACATAGCAGCAATGAATATGCACCCGTTACAATCGTGTGATATTGTAGAGCGTTCCTTTCTGCATACAATAATGTTCTTACCGATAAACGGCACAGTTTTACAAGTGAAAATTTAAATAAAATTTGAGTACGTTGTTGGTGTCTAGATCATGGCTATTTTCAAGACAATGTGTTGAGAAACCTGTATTCGACCTATTGCTGGCTATGTCAACCTGATGTTCCTTCACCCTGGTATGTATCGATCTTCCACTTTGTCCTATATAGATGCCGTCGCATGTGTTGCAATTCAATTGATAGATTCCACTATTTGTAAGATGATCGTTAATTGCTCCTTTAATGTTCAATAAGAAACCTAAGTTTATTTTGTTTACTTCAGTAATTTTAAGTCCCAATTTCTGTAGATGTTTCCTAACTTTTGATTTTTGAAACTGATAGAGGAGAGAGAAGTCAATAGTATGGAATATATTTAAGTTAGTTTTAGTAATTAGTTAAGGAAAACAGCACTAATTGTGATTTATTTTACAAAAATACAAAAATGTTTAAAATTATTGTGCTGAAGAAACGAAGGATAATCTGAATTGAAAACCAATCACGGAAGATGAATACAAACTTTTGTATGTGAGACTGAAGAGACCTGAAACGGTTCTTACTAAAAAAATAAAACCGATTAGTATACATACAAACTTTCTGTTTTTTAAACCGGGCGGTCTGGAGGGTACGGAATACCCTCCAGTACAACAATACTCATTGTGCTTAAAAGCGAAGGGAATTTTACAATTGAATTTACGTTTATTTAAAATTATTATACAAAATATATTTCATAGATCAGAGCGAGGGGGAACTGTTGAGGAAATCTGGTGTACAAGTGTAAGGAAATCTGAAAATCTTAGAAAAACCTCATAGAAGGAAATTTAGTATACGGATCACAGGTTTTCAAGCATTGTAAACCTAGTCGCAACCTACCAAAAATCGACTCAATTTAGGAAACCTGGAGCGTGGAAGGAGGTTGTTATCTAATGGCAGGGCCTATTTTACAATTAAGCCCGTGCCTAGGGCCCAATAGCCATCAATACTGATGAAATAACCCAAAAATTGGGCTTTCGATGCTATTAAATATTACACTCGAATATAAGGGGCCCGAAAATTTGCTATAGCTTAGGGCCCAACTCAGTTAAAAATAGACTCTGCGCCCTTGACGCTACCAAATCTCAACTTGCGGCTCTAGTCTATTACGCACACTCGATGTTGTTTCCAATCAAATTTGAGTAAAAAAACCCGAATAGATGTATTAATTCCGATAAAGCTAATTTTTTCATATGTTGTATGGATTGATGCCCGGATCGATTTTCAATATTTTTCCAAAAAAAATTTTTGTTTCATTTTCCATTTCAAAAAAAGAGCGACATTTTTTTATTTTTTTCAGTTTTTGCCAAATAGCGGTCAAAGTAAGCATCTGACAGAAAATTTATGCCATATCTTTTTAAAGCACATTAAATTTTTTAGCATTTGAGACTAAAAAAAGTTTTTTAGCTTCAGTTGTTTCCGAGTTACAGCTCTTCAAAAGGCAGCAAAATTTCTCAAAATTGGGAATTCCAGTCACACTTTATCCCATATCTTCTAAATGACGACTTCTACGATAAAAACCTGTATGTGAACTTTCAAACTATAGTAAATTTTCTACAATTTGACCGAAGGATAGATTCGCTGCGTCTAATAGATCACGAGATAAAGCTATTCATGTTTTAGGTCATTCACCCTCTACTCTGCGAATTTTGACTATTAGTTTTTCTAATACAAAATACAAGTTATGACAACCTTGGAAAGTGTAGGTAAATGTAATGAAAAATTTATATGGTATTCGGGATTTATCATACCGTTGGTAGCGCTCGTGACGCTACCAAATGTCAACAACATGGCGGATCTATTACGTACACTTGATGTTTTGAGTTTGATTTTGACTAATTTTATTGTAAAACCGCGGTGACATGATAATTCACAAAATAGAACACCAAATAAATGCAAACGTTAGCTTTATAAACAAAACTTTCTATACCAACTATACGTATTAGATTGACTTAATATTTT
This sequence comes from Cantharis flavilabris, assembly GCA_949152465.1. Lineage (NCBI taxonomy): Eukaryota > Metazoa > Arthropoda > Insecta > Coleoptera > Cantharidae > Cantharis > Cantharis flavilabris. Next base: position 10,320,024 of record OX424438.1, read on the forward strand.
CTTCGAATAAAAAATAAAATCATTCCGAACTTGAACAGAAGGCAACAGAGCTTTTCTGGATTCTGAAGCAACATCTGAAGAATTGAAATAATCCGCAAGCACATTTCCTGTTTCGGTCGTATGGAAGCAACTCAGCAACACAAACCCAGCTCTAATTACACTCTTTTGAAAGCTGCAACAAATTTTTGATTGCTACCTCCAATCTCGGACGCTGCTCAGCCACATGCCTTGCAAACATACTATCAGTTTCAGGCGTGGCCAGGCTAAGAATCCATTCATTATTAATAAGTTGTACAACTAGGTACAGTAAAATGAGGTGAATAGGAACAGTAGGGTAAATAGGACCAAAACTTCAACATTTGCTTTAAGAACAGTGAATATAAAATCTATTAATTAAGTTGTTCTTAAAGCAAATGATGAAGTTTTGTTCCTGTTTACCGCATAGATGACGATGATGCATTTATATAAAAATCTTCCATTCCCAATTCATGGTGATTTTTAATTTTATTTTAATTTTATTCTCTAAAAAAATACACTAATAATAATAATAAAATTCAACTCGGTCGACATTTCCCTAACCAGTGCATATCTGTTACATCCAAAAATAATACCCGCATTGCTTTATTATTTTATATTTTTTGAAAATTCATTTTCGTTTACATTGTCGAAAAGATGTTTTATTACCATTTTATAACTAAAATAATTGTTAAAACTTTAAATTATATATAAATATTTCCGTTATCCTATTATCTAAAGTGTTAGTTTTGTTCAACATTTTTTCAAATATGTTGTTTATTAAAAATAATATATTTAAATTTTTGAATATATTATTCAAACCAAATCCACTTGACATAATTTTATTTAAATAATAAGAAGGATGCAATTTAAATTTAATTTGGAAGGTAAGATAGGAAGAAAGGAAAGGTCGTTCAGTGATACTATCGTTTTCAAAGGATCCCCAATGCTTACCAAAAAAAAAACGGAAATATCATGATAAAGCGCAGCTGTATAATCGGTTAGATAATTTATTATATTATAAAACAAAATCGGTTTAATGTTTATTTGCCAACCGGTTTCGCTAGTAGTATCATCGTCAGGATTTATAAGTTAAGATAAAATAAAATTATTTTTTTATTTATTAATAGCAACACTATTGGCGAAACTTTCATTTTATTTTTCGAATGGGAAACGTACGTGATTTTTCTAAAGCGGAGCAGCCTGAAGAAATGATGTGGTGCCAATCCTAGCATTAAAATAATTTTGTATTCTCTGGAGCAGGTACGTGCAAATTATGTTTTACACAATTTTTCGCGATAAATTTGTATAAATAATTGTTATTAAAAATTAATGTTGTAATAATTTAAAAACATAAAAACTAAAATTACAAAGAACCACCAATTAAGTTTTAAGTGTTCAACGTGGAGAAGTGTTACGCCAATGATTTTATGCAATGGGTAATTCACTTAACTTATGAAGTTTTGTCGTTTGTTTAACCACAATAAAAAACCTGACATTTGCAAAATTTGAAAATTTTACTATTTAAAAAATTAATTAAGCAACCAGAAAAAAGTTGACAATTAAATTTAATTGTCGTTTTCTAAATAAATTTTATTCCGATAGCTGCCCACCTACTTGAAGACAATTAAAAATTTTAGTTACAAAATTTATTATTAACAAATTGCGATTGTATCGCTAAATTTTTAAAACACTTTTTTTGGGATCCTAAAATTAGGAAATTTATGATTTATGAAATGTGGTCATTAACACATAGAGGAAGAAAAACGTCGTCGTTTTTAGCTTATATATTCATAATCAAAGGAAATTTGATTTACAATGTGCATACATTTTCGATAAGAAACGAAATTTCAAAATTTCCGATTAAATTTTAGCCTTTAGCTGTTTAGATGGTCGAATAATATTACAATTATTGGTTTTGTTATTCCTGATTGGTCAACTGCGATTATTACTTTTTCGTAACTTTTGAATAAAAATACCAATAATTATTAAACTATAACATTTTTTTTCTATTGCTAGATCGCACTTCCTTATTATAGTTTTTGGAGTAAAATACTTTTTGCTATTAGAAGAATATTTCACAATGATGCTTATTTCTTAATCAAATTACGAGATTAACATAATTTTTTATTGCCAATTTAATTATGATGACAAATCAAATCGTACAATAATAATCAATAATTTTTTATTGATTGAAAACCTTGAATACGAAATGCACCTTCAACAAATCCAATCCGATGGGGAGTTCCAGTGACTGGGAGGCAGGATATTTGGGAAAAATTACAGGCCAGGCATTATTGCGAATTTTAAGAACCTTCACATACATACATTTGGTTTGGCTATTGTAAAGAGAAAGCGAAAAGTGATCCGTTTATGTGGTTTTCAATTTTGTAATTTTTATGTAAACGCTTCAAAAATTAATGGAAGCAAATATTTAATTTAGTTCCAACGGAAACGTTGCCCAAAACACCTGGCCAAAAAAATGTATCATGCAATAATAATTGGCATAAAAGTTTTATCTCTATTTGAATCGAACTGTAAAAGTTTAATTACTATATTATTTTTTACATAATATCTAATGATTCATTCATTACTTGCCTAAATTAAAATTTAATTTTTTAACGTGACATAACTGCAGTAAACAAGTTGCAACGTGAAAGTAGATCAAGGTGAAGAAAAGAGGAAGTCTGTTTTCGTACACCTGGGACACCACCGATTTTATATTTTGAATAATAATGAGATAGTGTAAAATAATTAATTATTTTTTTCTTGCAGCAAATGATACAACGGAAGTTTTCCAATGTGGTATTTAAAAGAGTTAATTGATATTAAAACATTGACATTACAAAATACATGGATAATTAAAAAAAGATAAAGGATGCAACCCTCAAGTGAAAGAATCTCCTCATCCGTAGCACGTAGCAGGACACGTGCTTTCTTCTTTCAGTGTCACGTAAAGTTGCATTAACCATTGCAATCTGTTTTTAAAATCTAATAACGTGAGGCAGGTCATGTACTACTTACCGCAGGTTTAATTAAAATCATTTGATATAAATTAGGATTAATCAAATTGCGACTTTTGAAAAATTTTGATAATAACTGGCACAGATCCTGTATAGCCCTTCTACTGTAATTGCTGGTGTACCCAATGCAAGGCAATCTAATATGGTTTTTGCAAAAACTAATTTTTTTTAAAGAATTTTAAAGAAAAAACATTATTATGTTTGCCCCAAAAATATAGTTGACCGCAATGTTTTCAAGATGGCGACGCAAAAGGAATGCCGGGGGAAATTTAAACTTAGAATATTGAATTCCACTGACACAAATCGAAACTAGCCAAATTTTTGGCTAGGTAAAAAAATCATCAAATTTCTATTTTTATTTTTGGAGAAATTTATAATCTGAATTTAAAAAATTTCATAGGAAATAATACCTATTATATTATCATTTTTCAAATAAAATAAAATTTAGGTTTCCTTTCATTTACCTACATATAAGTTTGCAGGTCAAGTACGATTATAGTTGTTAATGTGCGACTTGGCATCAACGAGTTAACGATGCTTAAACTGTTTACTAATCAGTTTATAATTGGCGCCGAAGGCGATTTTTTTAAATTTTAAATGTAAAGCATGTTTATAAAGGATAAATTTTTAGTCAATCAATTTGTAATAATTAAAGAAGAAGCCAGAGTTAAAATTTTTTAATAAAACGAATAAATTAGACACTTTATGTTTTCTTGATGGAAAAACCAATTGTTTTTTCTAGACAAAATCAATGCGTTGCAGCATTGAGTGAAATCTGCTAGCAGTATTTACAACCATCCTGGGTGAGCGCGAGTATTATACAGTGGAAGTGCTATTGTTTTGTTCCATCCTATTCGGGCACAACTTCCTCTTCAAAGGGGAAAGGTATTGGTTTTCATTTATTTTGACTACGAGGTTAATATTACCTAATTAACTGCCGGGTTCATTATGAAAGTTCCATAATTTTTGTAAAACCTGAAAATCGGCCCTGTTCTTGCCCAAACAGGTCCGAAGACAGCCCTGTTGATTCCCTGCTCAGGGCCTCTCGCATGTTGCATAAAATAACAGAGCTGGTTGCAAAATCACTACCAGAGCCTTTTCACGTTTATTCAATACTGGGAGAAGACCTAATCCACGTTTGATAAGAATAACGAATTTCTTACGAAAAAGTTTTGTGCGATTGAAGATGAAATGAAGTAATGACATCGAAACAATGGCTAATGTGAAGACTCGGGGATCACCGGCGGCTTTAACCCCAAAAAACAGATGTTCAAAATTGTAAATTTAATTTCTTTAATTGTACTTTTTAGAAGAATTTTCAATTTTCTGAAGATAATTATTACCAAGTCGAAACGTTTATATATTTTTTGAATCGGCGAGATGAAAATTTTGACTGCCTATATTAAGTACCTAATATTAAATAATTTTTTGGGTGACTTCTTGTTAGCTTATAAACAGCTTCGAAACAGGTAACTGATAAATTATGTAAATTAATTTATTTCTTCGGGGAATGACTATGTATGTACCATGTAGTATGATTAGAATTGGTAATAGGTATAAATAAATAAATTAAAGCAACGACAACCTTCTCTCTCGAGCCAGACTTTAACTGATCATATTTAATGGTTTAACAAGTTTTGTCTTTTTTTAAATTTTAATGACAAATTTTATCGTCTGTAAATAATAAAAGTGAATTTGTCCCCCTCTCGCCCGCCTCTAAAACTCAACACGATTGCCTCTGATTATGTTAAACAAATTCCACTATTTGACAAGAAAATGTGTGGATGGCATAATAATTTATTGTGTGAATACCTAAGTAAGCTATCATTAAAATATTTTTATTTTATTCTATTTGTCTTCAAAGACGCCAACAAAAGTAAAATATTACATTTTATTAAAGATATTTTCAACGTATGAAGCTTGAAAATGAACTAAAATTCGGAAAACTGATTTATTCTGAATTTATACCAGTTAGGTATGCAACACGCTTTCCACGTAATCGAGTTATTCGAATTAAAGTGTTCACCCCTGGCTAAGCTTCCAAATGCATTTACCAGACAAACTCAAATTTTGACAGGATTCAAGAAATATTTTACGGAAACCATATCGTCGGTAAAATGCCAAAACCGCGAATGTGCTTTTTCTTCATTCAGAGATATTCATCATTTTACATAATGCACATTCGTTGTTTTTGCACAATATCTATAAGGATTTATACGGTTTGCAATGGTTTAAGATGCAATTAGAAGATTCGCGTTTTTGGCAAAGAAAGATAATAATATTATCTGTCGATTGGCGTTTTAAACCCAAAAAACATTTTTTTGCACATTCGCGGTTTTGGCATTTTACCGACGATATATAAATAAATAAATACTATTTTCACAAAACTTAAAAAAATTGTCTACGTAATTTTTTGTCAAACTCATTTGTTATTTTAAGTTTTAGTCAAATTGGTCCAACCCCTGGCCAAGTCTCTGGAGCAATAGGGCACTTTCACTCCCCCACTCCAACATGGCTGCCGAACAGCAGCTTGGTGGTATGGTTGGTGGTATTCGCCATAAGATTTGTTAAGGATTCAAGTGTTTTCGTTATAAAAATGTATTTTTTATAGAATTCTAACCAGTTCTTTTAGCATTTTTAGCTTTTATGACACGGTGGTGATTGTTTTATAATAAATTGGGCTACTAAAATCCACTATACTTGCAAATAATTGAATAAATTGTGTGTTATTAAATTTTTCAAAATTATTAACCTGAAATATTAAAAGTTACAATAATTTAATAATTTAAACAGTTATTTAAATGAAATACAATACAATAAATAAATAAACAACATTTCAGCTGTTATGTTTTGTAATTATTTGCCAGCATTTTTGTGTTTCAGTAATTTGTTTGACTTTCCGGTTCATGTTGAAATAGCAGGGCTATACAACCAGAATTTATTATTTTCCAACTTCTGCCGGTTTGCCTTTAAACAAAGTCAAATATTTACAGAATAAAAAGTACAGTAAAATTAAATGAATGATTAAACTTAACCAAATCAAACTAGAAAATATCTAATTTAAATGGTTTTTCGTCAGTTTGAGTTATAGGTAGGGAATTTTCAAACTTGGGCGAAATTTGTATCTGCCGGGCTTAATGCATTCTCGACTAGAAGATTTGCTGATTTTTAAGACATAATTTTTACATTTTTTAGTAAACTCCTGAACTGTGCTAGTTACGATTATATCTTTCACTAAATCTGAATGTATTTATGTAAATTACTCAAAAACACAAAAATGCTGAAAACTAATTATTAATAAACAGCTGAAATGTTGTTTATTTTTATTTAAAGCAATTTATTTCAAATTATTGTACCTAACTTTTAATATTTATGCCCGATTGCACCACCTACCCTTAAATATGACCCTTACCTAAGCGTCCCTTAATTTTAAGTGGGAGCTTAATTTAGTTTCCATTGCACCACCCTTTTAATCTTCGGTTTAGTTAAGCTTCACATAAATGTAGCCACAATGTAGCAACACTGCATTTGTATAGTAACTTTGGTTATATTTGTGTTTGTATGGTTATAAACTGCAAGTGTCAATTAATTTTGTAACCTCAATTTTGTTTTGTTATCGTGATTAAATTTAAAAATTCGAAATTTAAACTTCCAGTTTTACATTATGGATAAATTTAGGAAAGTAAGTACATTTTATTAGAGTATTAGAGTATTTTATTAGAGATTCTAAAATAAAAATATTATTATTACTTTTCATTTTTTGTGAAAAATATTAGTGCATTTATTTATATATATAATTCAAATATAATTTAGTTTTGTAGAATGAACACATAAGCGATATCAAGGATGCAATTACGCGTTTAAAGAAGTGAATCGTTTTTCAAACACAGAAGTTCTGAAGAAAATTTCTGATCGTAAGAGTGTAAAATATAACCGAGTGTGATGTCAGTGTGCTTAACATGGACAACATTGATTCTTTGTTGTAGTACACCCAAAGACGGTTATAGGTATACCCACAAAGACTGATGCATATACTATCGGATGAACATCTTCGTACTGTGAGTTTACGATTAACTACAGAAGAAACTGACAGCGTGCAGTAGTTCAGAATCGAAAAAAGGCGGACAAAAATCTGAAACTTTAGAAATCTACTTGCACAAGGTTTACTTTTTCAACCGTATGCACAGTAAGTTTGTTATTATGACAAATTTTATTTTGTTAATTTTTCCAACAAATATAATTTTGTGTAATGTACTAATTTTTGTATTTTAGAATTTGAATTACAAAACGAATAACTAAATTAGGAAGATTTTATCTCCGGCAACTCCATTTACACAGTAAACTTCAAACTCAGATTGCTCGGTCAATTCAGCAAAACTTGGACTGACGGAGAAGACCAGTTGCAAGTTCCATAGCGATGCTTCACAACTATCGAAAGGAATAATTCGTTATAGAGAAACTAAAGCTGGACTGAGTCCAGATTGAAATTGGAAAATGAAAATGGGAGAGGGAGCTCGACTCAGCTTTAAAAAACAACTTTTTTTTAAATATAAAATATCAATAAAAAAACTTTATTTTTAAATTTTTTCAAACTAATTTTGGTAATTTAAAAATTACAATAATAAAACATTGCATTCAAATTTTGTTTTACTTTAAAATAAATTTCCTTTACAAAGCTGCAAAATATTGGTTGAGTTGGGGAAACACTGCAATATTGGAAAAATTTCTCTGCGCTTGTATAGCTTTCTTTATTTCAAGTTGAAATTTTCATATAAGGTTCATATAAACGTGCAATCGCTTCTGAAACTTTTCGGCAAGCAGTCGATACACTAAAATCGCATGTTACCAACAAGTGGGTTCTTATTGGTTATTCCATAAAATTGTAATGTAAGGAAAAGTCGATTTATAGGAGAAATAGCATTATTAATTATTATATATTGGCATTATATTAACATAATAATTAATTTCATATGAATATTCTAATTGTAACTCAATTTCTGTTAAAATCATGACAACCGTTTCCTTTTGCAAAACCATGTTCAATAATTTAGAAAATTGCTAAATCGTTTTCAAACAAGTCATTGTCCTTTTCGATATATTTTGTATTTTTTTACGCTTTAAGTTTAGTACGCCACTGTTTGTCAAAATTTTTGTATTATTTTAGGTTAAGTGACAGTTTAAGCCGTAGATTTCGGAGGTTTAAATTTAGGTAGTCCGTAAACAGTTAAGGGGCGCTTAATTCGGTGGTGCAATGCAATAAGGTGGGGCTTAGGGATTTAAGGGAAGCTTAAGGTTTAAGGGTAGGTGGTGCAATCGGGCATCAGACCCAGGGTACACTATAGTGTACCTACGTTTATTAATTTATTTTGAAGTTGGTGACAAACTTATATGCAAGATAGCAATCATTTCTTAAGGAAAGTACCCCGAGGAATTCAATAAAAATATTAAAAATGCTCTATGAGTAACATAAACTATGATAATGAATTAATATAAATAAAAATTGTAAAAAAACATTCCGTTGCAGAATGGCTTAAATTTGAGTATAACTTTAGTTAAGTATAACTCAGCCAAATATCATTATAAATGCATAATTTTTTTTTGCTAGTTGTTATCATACTAAACTTGGTCTACGAATAATAGTCACCTGTTTAAATCTATTATCATGCGTTTTATAATGGTTTATATATTAGGCCAATTAAAGTTTACTTAGCTGTATTTTCTTATTTGAAAATCAGAAAATTATGAAACTCGCCAAAAACACTTTTTAAAGCACAGTAATACGAAATTTAAAAAAAAATAATGATTTCCTTCAACCAAAAAAAGTCGGGTCTGAAAGAGTGAACCTCTTATTTATATTGTCGTGTTCCAAAATCCAAATATTATTTTGTATAAATTTTGTAAAATTTTGAATTTTTCGTCTTTCTACCTACCAGTTAAGTTGGCATTGGAAACGTGGGCAAAAGATGAGGTTTCTGCCGTTGAGCTGCCCCAAGTGTGGACGTGGCCAAAGCTGATTTCGTGAAATTTTGTAATTTAGAGTTTCATGCTCACAAAAAATTAATTGCTGATATTGAGAGGAATTTTATTGCATATAAGATGCACGTGGGTTTTATCCCACTACCGACGAATTCGAGATTACTCCAAAGAATTTAACAAATTTTCTTTTCAAACTTTCGAAACTGAAACTGTACAGAAATTATTCTGAACAGGTAAATTGTTTTACTATTTTAAAGAAGTGTTTTTTGGAATTTTCTAGGAGATAATTTAATTTTTTGTTGTAAATATTTTTATTTAAATTTGTTAAATTTGTAAAACATTTTAAATTGGAAAGAATTGGATAAATAATTATAATTGAAATTATATAGCTGCGAGATCAAAGACAAAATTAAATTTGATACGGCGACAGATGGGTAAATTATCAAACTTTCTAACTTTTATATTCGAGTGTAAGTAATAGCATCAAAGATCCAATTTTTTGGTTTTTTATCAGTGTTTGATTTTTATTTTACGATTTTATGTTCTCTCTTTTCTGGCTAATGGTAAAATATGCCCTGTACTTATAGAGGACTGAAGGCATTTTAAAGTGAGGTAGTTTACCCTATGCCATTCTTGCGCTGCCACTGACTCAAAAAATTTTATTATTTTATTAGGATAGGAAGATCAGCGGTCGGCAACCTTTTTCACAGGCAACGGCCATACGGCCACATAGTGGCAACTTGAAATCAAATCAATAAAACATTTTATTTGAATTTTATTAATACGTAGAATAATGACAAAAATGGGGTGAAAAGAATGGATGATATGGAAAGGTAAAATTTGTATTCTATTATTCAATTTATTATTATTATCATTATTATTACAAATCTGCGATTTGAATATAATATATTGTGCTATGCCTCCAGCTGTCCAAATTTGAAAAAATTACCTACCATGAAAAAAACTCGCTGGAGTACATACATTTTTATTTTTATAAGCAATGAGACTCTTATGTGTGAATTTTAAATAAAACAAGACATGTGGTGAACGATTTATAATTTAATTTAAGTTTTCAATTCGCAAATATTATTTACCCTCAACATTTAGTTAGCATGAAATTAATAATTAATGTTTTTATCTCTTTCTAACATTAGATTAATTAATGAATTACAAGCAAGTAGTATTTGTTAAATTTTTAATTTTAATTTAAATCGTAATTCTTTCAACGTTCTGTTCTTAAAAATTTAACATAATAACTTTATTTAATAAAAATTAAAATTCATTGGCGCAATTTTATTAAAAAGAAACGTTTAAATTTTATTTACACAATAAATGTCTCACCCTGTGTTTAAAAGTTGGTTCTTAAGTTTCAACTGGTTTGTAGTTCCAACATGTGCATGCATCTTGTTGTTAACGGCTGATAATTTTGTTCCATAATTTTGCTCCTGTTTTGTGTTTGTGGTTTATAATCCAATTTACAATTCTTCTTTGTTCACTAATTACTAAAGGTAAGTAAATTTAACTTTTTTTATTGTGATTTAGACATTCCAAAATTTAAAATTTTATCATTGCAGGTTAACTTTCATCAAAATTTAAGAGACACAAATTTTAACAACCCCTATCGTTTATTGTCTCTGTCGCCATCCGCCTTTTTCGTCTTCTACGCAATTTCTCCATGTCATTTTCAAAATACCAATTTTTAAAATAAAAACAACGGCGCGAAATTCAATCGGTGAGTACATTAACTTAATTATTGCACTTTGTCTTTTTAAAATTTTATAAACACTTTTATTTAATAGTTTTAGGCCCTACCTCTATTGTCATTTTACACCCTTGATCATCATTAATTATCATCCCCTTATTCGAAGATTTATTGAGATAAAAACATCTTTTCGGAAAAATATGGAATGACTTCAAATTAAGTTATCGAGTAAGTATTTATTTTGAATCGTTAACTAAAATTTTCTCTTCTTTTTTAGGACAATGAACTAATCTACATTTTCTTGTTTTACTCAAAACCAAATAATTATTGTTAAAAAAATGAACTTATTATCTTCTGCTTATTATGCAGCTACTTAAATATTCAACTGATTAATAAAAAAAAACATTACAATATTTACCGCTTTTTTTACTACTGTTATTTGGCGTTGTTAACGTTGTTGTAATTAAATATTAATTAAAGTAAGTAGGTACCTAAAGGCAATCAAATATGTTCCAAAATCCTGTTTTTCTAAAATTCATTTGCAAAATTATTATTTAGGGTTTATAACAGTATCCCAGGTATATTTTGAGCGGCACCCAAATAAAGCAAATGTTCTTAATAATACCATGCTATTTGCTATTGTAATTTATTATAACAAAACAGATTAAAAATTGGTTTTTCCCATTTTGGAAAGTACTATTGGTAAAATGTTTAATTTTAAAATTTTACAATGCGCTACCTATTGAAGGGGCTACCTGAAACAAGAAGGGAAAAGTTGGGTTTTCCAAATTGCTTTTCAAAATTCCAAAATTATATATTATAATTTATAGTTAACCCTTATTTATTTTCAAGTTTTCTAAAAATAATTCAAATTTAAAATCGAGCAAAAAACTTCTAGCCATTGTGAAAATATCAGAATTGGAATAATTTCTAAAATTTTGGTTCAACAACATTAGAAAAAATATTAACAACTTTAAAAATTTATAATAATTTTCTAAACTTGTTGAGAAATTAAAATGTATTTTATTTTATTCGTGCTGAATTTTTATTTCAATAAAAATCTAAAAGTTTAAAACTTGAAATGTAGTTGGATTTTAGATCTAAACACGTCTAAATAAATGGATTACAATATTTTGTTGTTCATTTTTCGGTAATTACTTTGTTGAAATTTTTTAAATAATCCGTAGAAAATTTAAATTCAAAAATTTTACCACCAATAATAATTCGAATGGTGGTCGTTCTTGAAACTAAAATTTATAATCCAACTCAGGTTCATTCTTTCATTTAATTTCAAATTTCAAGCAGGTAGGACGTATCATTAAAATACTAAATATTGGGTAAGTAGCAGCAACATTATAATAATTTTAACAGAAAACTTCAAATCAATTTCTTCGATTTAATTTTAAAAATTTTGAAATAAAATAAATTAAATATATTTTTTAAATGAATTTCCACATTTTTTATAAAATTAAAGAAACAAGTGTGTTTTTCATTAGTAATAGTTGTTATTATCTATTTTATAAAATAATTTTTGTTGTTGTTTTATAATTTGAAGAAATTCAAAAATGTTTACCTACCTCTCTTTTTGAAAATAAAACATTTACAGGAAGCATTATATTAGGTTACACTGTTGCACCATTTTGCAAACAACTGAATCATACTATAAAATTTAATTATGGGGTAAGTATTTGTTAATTTAATCATTATTATTCAACATCATTTTATAAGATTTTACGTATTTTTATTTAATACATTAATTATTAATAAATGAAACAGTAAAAATAAATTCTAAAATTTGTAATTTTTGTACCTTTAAAAACCTTTTTTTTTTAAATAGACTGCCGTCCTACTACAATTTTGATTTCTTTGAAATATGACTAATGATTGTTAAAATTTTGTTTATTTTAGATTATTGGGCCGGTCCTGACGGTACTGCAATGCCAGGTCAACCCGTGATAGAGGTGGAGCAAGCCCCTAACCCCTATCCATTTCCAAAAATAAGTTTAATATACTGGACCCGCATGCGGGTCGTATCAGATATTAAGCTGATAAGAACAGATTTGTTTATTATTATATGTCTTGGTACTTCTACAATGGATCACTTGTGAGTGAGATACATATTACACAGAATACAAGGCGTCACTTTACAACTTTTATAAATGTCACAATCGAAACTAAACAGCGTCTTGTCGTTTTTAATTCTCACTCTCACAATCAGGTACCGCCTGCTGATATTGTCGTGTGCCGGTTAAATGTTCGGTATAAATATCGCGAGACCACTGGATTACGTTGCTGCAGCACAATCTCTTCATCGTCGTCACGTACCGTCTTGCGCCAAGCAGCCTGGTGAAACTGTCGTTCCCGGTGTCCCACGATCCTAAGGCTCCCACGAGGATGGCTTCTACTGAGGTATCCAGTCCATGTTGCTCCTGGAGCTTGTTCCGGATGCCTTCGTATTTTGCTTTTTTCGTTTCTCGTGCTTTTGTGAAGGCGGTTTTCTCATTTTCGAATGGTATCGAGATGTCGACTATGTAGATTCGCTCGTCTTTCTTCAGGACCAGGTCCGGCCTCAGGTTGGATCCCTGGATTGCTTCCTGGTTTTCGCTTAGGACTTGAAACTTTCGTCCTAGCGCTGCTGCCTTTATCCGGTCGACTACGCAGTTGTGCCTCAGCTGCATTGCTGCTGAGTTCCGCATGCAGTGGTTTAGGACGTGCGGTAAGGTCTCATGGCCGAATTCACATCTCCGGCATGACTTGTCTCCAGACTTCCACATTTGGTTGGCTTTAAGGGGAACCAAATTTATCCGTGCTCTATGCACGAACCTCCAGTCAGCGAAACGGGTGTAGCGTCCACTACGGATGAAGTGACCGCTGGTCTTGTCCTTGCTAAAGCATGTTAGTGTTTTTCCTTGACTTTTGAGCGCGGACAAGTCTTTTAGTCGTTTCTCATCGTTTACGGATCGCATCGTCGCCATCACTTGCTTGCGGTTGGTCGGCTCGATAGTTTTGCCGGCCACTACGACTGTCGGTTCCTCGTTCGTCCAGGACCATTTCGCGCTGATCCTTCCGGACACCACTCTCGTTCTCGTCCATATGTTGGAGATCTCGTTACCACGTTCCGAGAAGGGTACTTCGTTATCTCCGCTCAAGTACCTCTCTATTAACACATTTGAGGGGGCGGATCGGGTTCTCCACGCGACCGTCTGTTGTAGATCTTCTTTTGCCATGTTTTTGATGATAGGGTCTGGCGACGTCAACAATTTGAAGGCGGTGTCGATTTGTGCGGAGTCGGAGAGTTCTGCCGCTACTGGTATACCCATTAGGTTCTTGGAGCTCGGGCCATATATGTAGTCATTCGATGCTTCTTGTGGCAGGTTGCAGGTGGTTTTGATCTCTGCCCGGAACAGTTTGTCGATCGTTTTCCATTCTTTTTTGTCGTACCGGCCCATCCGCATCGGGAAGTTGAAGGTTGGGTAGACGAACGTCCGCATTGCATCTAGTCTTTGCCAAGGGGCTAGATTCGACCTCAATATGTCCAGTCCAAGTTGTGCTAGTTCTCCTAGCCCTTCCGATGTTCTCACGGGACGGAAGCCAATTGGTTTTCCCAGAAATGTTTCCACGTCAAATCGTCCTGCGGAGTTGACTTCTTGACCTCCCATCGTTACTGATTGCTGAGCGGGTTGGCCATTAATTATGCTCAGTAGTTTGCACTTGTTGGGGTTTAGGTGGAGGTTTACTTTTCCCAACTCGTCTTCTAGCACGTTCAGGGCGTCTTGGAGTTGTTCGGGGGTGTCTGCCGCGATGGTCACGTCGTCTGCGAAGGCCAGCACTACTCGCGCTTTTTTCTGGGATTCCTTCAAGGCGCGGTTGATCGTGATGTTGAAGAGGGTTCCCGACATGGGACATCCCTGTTTTACGCCGCACAAGATGGGAATGCTGGCGGTCTCTTCTTGGCCTAGGTGGACCGTAGTGGCGTTATCTGACATTAGATCGCGGCTAATGTCTACAAAGTCTTGTCCTGCACCGTTTTTCTCTAGGGCCTCGGCGACGGATTCTTGTGACACCGATATAAATGCGGTTGATATGTCCAGAAGGCTGATATGGACGTCTGCTTTGTTCTTACGTGCTTCGGTGATGATGTGTTGTAACACGTAGTTGTGCTCGATGACACCGTCGCTGGGCGTGAACCCTTTTTGCCCGTCGTGTAGGATATTTTCAGAGTTCAGCCAGTGCATGAGGCGGTCTTGGAGGCACCCGGCGTACAGCTTGTAGATCGTCAGGTTTAGCGCGATTGGTCTCCAGTTGTTGATATCTTCTTTATCCCCTCCCTTGTGGATCAGAACGGTTCGTGATTTCTTCCAGCTCTTCGGAATTTTCTTATTTTTTAGGCACATGTTTAATATCCTCGTTGTTATGTTCCCATCGGGATCGGCTTCTCTCCAGTTCTTGTACGTGATGCCGTCTAGACCTGGTGCGCTATTCTCGAACCTTCTTAATCTTTTAACCACTTCGGTCGGGGTGAAGGGGTCTGTGGATACCGGATGCGCGGCTTTTATCGGGTCGTCGTCGTCTTCTTCTATTTCACTTGTTTCGACCGCCTTCCATGACTGCGACAGGTGGTGTTCTACCGTCGCTTTGGGAATTTCGCAGTAGACTTTTTCCTGCTTACGGATTTCCCTTATCGCGCGTCTTCGGTTCCACCTGTACAGTCGTTGGATTCTGGCGGCTTCTGTATGATTTTGGCTGTTTGGACTTGTTTTTGTGGCTTCTTCCGGTTTCCGACGCAGGCGGAATCGCTCCTGGACATTTTGAGTTATTTGGGACATGACCTCCTCGAACATGTTGAACGTGTTTACGTTCGGCTCTGCCCTTATGAGTTCATCTAACGGTCTTTTAAATGCCTCCAGGAAGCCTTCGTCTTCTGCGTTTTCGTCGGGTGTTAGAGGCGATGGGGTGATCGGTGCCGTGGCATCCACTAGGTCTGCGTCGTCTGTGGACACCAATTCTGCTTCGGATTCTTGGGTGTTTGTGTCTTCCGGAAGTGTTGGATTTATTTCGTCTGGGAGATGGTCATCGGTTGCAGTGGAGAGGGTGTCTTCGTTATCGTCGGTATCTCTTGCTGTGGTTATGTCTTCGGATGGATTTGGCGTTCTTAGTAAGGATGGAGACATGTCATCGCTTACGCTTGACCTGGTGCTGGTTTGGCTACCCCTTCTTTTCCTGCGTTTCCTCGTCATTGGGGCCGGGAGGACATCGTTTCGATGGGCCTTTATGCCGTTTTCCACTTCGGCTTTCTGATGGTTTTTTAAGGCGAGCGTTGAGGGAAACGTCATATCGCAGTTAGGGCATTCCAAGTGGTGGATGGTTCTGCGAAATTGGTTGGGCCGAGCACGAAGGCAGATGTGATTTGCTGGCCTATTTCCGAGATCTTGTTGACAGTTTCGGCATTCATGGTTGGAGGACGTTATCGTCATCTTATGATCTCTCGTTAGGTGACGGAGAAGAGATTGCTTGACGCCAGTCCATTGCCTCCCGGTGTACTTCTTCTGACACGATGGATCTGGGCATGTGAAGGTGTCACGTGGTGGGTGCAATACGATGAGCACCTCGCCTCTTATCTCTATGTCTCCGAGGTTTGTTTCGGATTCTGTTTCGCATGTCGCCGACGATTGGGACACACTCTCCACTGTGGGAGTGGCCTGGTTGGATGCATCGGATTCTACTTCGCATATCGCTGATAGGTTTAGCGATTGCGGAAGGTGTTGCCGCATCGTTCGTCTTTCCACTATGGGAGTGGTTTCGTTTGATGTTTCGGCCGCCCTTTGTTCAGATGATCTGCGGCGAGTGATCGGGCCCCCAGTGCCGCTGGTGTTACGCCGATCGTGAGGGGTTTGGTGAATCTCCACCTCGGTCGTAATTTGTATCGCCCCTTCGGAAGGTTGTGCGAACGGTGCCCGACCGTTTTCCGATTGGTCGGTGGATGGCTGGGCTTTAGTCATTTGAGCTCGTATCGACTTGGCTCGCTCGTTCTGGGCTTGGATTGCCTGAGCGCGGCTGATTAGGACCATTTCGGCTCGCGTTGCACTTCTTCGTGCTGGAATCCCGGTCGCTTCTCAGGTTCACAGTGTAAAGTGCAGTCTCAAAAGCTGATCTGATAACGGCAGATACTACACCCAGATTTGGCCGAGGCCGTGTCGCGGTGTAAAATATCTCCGGAACCGTCAAGCCGATAAGAACAGGTACTACACCCGGATCTTTGCCATAGCTGGTATCCTGGTCGCTTCTCAAGTTCACGGTGTAAAGTATAGTCTCAAAAGTTGATCTGATAACGGCAGATACTACACCCAGATTTGGCCGAGGCCGTGTCGCGGTGTAAAATATCTCCGAACCGTCAAGCTGATAAGAACAGGTACTACACCCAGATCTTTGCCAGAGGCCGCTGATCTCCGTGAAAAAGTACTATTAAATCATAATGCCTAAATTAAGCTGATAAGAACAGATACTACACTTTGATCTTAGCCATAGGCCGAGAAGCGATACCTTTTCTGGATCGCGAACAACTTTTGTTTACAATTCGCGAAATTTTGATACGCGACAAGCCTAGGTAGCGCCATCTCTTAAATTCATGAAGTTCGACAAAATCAATAGGTATTGTTCTGTAACAACGCTGTGGTGGCTCTAGGTGGGAAAAGTAAAAATAAATATAATTCAAAACCAAATATCTAGAAATAAATGTCACTTTTTTATTAATATAATTTAATTTCTAAAAAAAGTATTTCTAAAAATATTCTAAAATAATAAAATTGAATAATAATTTCTAAACTTCTTATGTAACAATTTAAGTAATTAAAAAAATAATAGACAGAAGATTAAGAAATGGAAATAGTAGAAATTCTCTAAAAGGTGGATAAAAAATATCGTCACTGCTGCCGTAATACCTCCAATCATCAGCACACCAAATTTTATCACTTTAGAATTAAAACTTACAATTATTCACATACCATTACAAACAGCACACAAATTTGTAATCGGTCTAAATAATTAATTTAAATACTAATAACTGTCAGATTAATAATTAAAATTTTTGAATTTGTCATATTTTTACAAAAGCCATCTAACAAATTTTCACAAAAAGTAGATAATTAAGATTTCAGTTAATATTTTATATAATTTTCTCTTGCTTTTACATTTGGCTCAATTGTTTTCTCACCAATACTTGTATTTTAAAAGCTCTATAAGCACACAAACTTTTATCACAAGCGGTTAAACATTTCAGGAGATACGATGACATTTTCATTTTTTTTATTGTGGTAGCCCTGGCAAATATTTCTCTGCCAAAACCATATTTTTGCCACTACAGCTCACTAGACATACGTCCAAAAGGTTTGATTGCCATCGACGCAGAAATGTCGAAGAAAATCGAGGGACAAGGACTTTTTTCAAAATTTCACAAAAAAAGTACTTAATCAAAATTTAAATTTTGAAGTTTGAAGTGACTGCTTTCAAAAACTAAACTACTCTTGACTACTGTAGGCAAGTGATTGTGATTTTAATCTTACCTTTTTAACTAAATTGATTTCTGGCTATCGGGTGAACAAAAACTGTTTCTACCATTAATCTTTATAGGAGCTGATTCATTAAATTGTCACATCTAATGAATTGTTGGTGAATCTGGAATTTACTACGAAACAACACCCGTGACTTATTGGTGAAGAAATAATAATGCCGCTCAAATGAAGGTCTAGTAAGCAAGACTTCATCGTTCAACTTAAATGGTTTCTCGTCGGTTTGAGTTTTTCAGAACGAATTTTGTAGCAGCTATGCGACGAATAAGATTTTTCAGGTCGGAGGATTTGGAGCCGTCACGCTATGCTGCCACAACTCCCGGAAAATAAGAAAACAATTTTGCTGGAACACAGAGAGAGACTGTGTTATCAAAAACACAATTATTGTGCAGATAAAGTACGCAATTGTGTAATTTTTCCGCACAATTGTATAGATTAGTAAGACATATTTCTCTCTGTGCAGAATGAAAAACAGGTGAAAATACTTCTACCGATTCATGTAGATCGGAATGAAACGAATGGAACCAGTTCGAAATTTTTCAGATTTTTTTTATAATCTTGTCCTTGTCATTGTCATTTTGTGATTGTCCAAATTGGAAAAAAAATATAAAATTTATTATTCATATTATTCAGTTATTTCCAACGACCTTTGATTTAAATTTCTGTCTCGTGAGAAACACCTTGCGCTGTAAATTGACTTTGAACTTCAATTTTCAGTGAATTATTTAAATAAGATAGATATTTAAAATTCTTAAGGATTTACTTTTAATGTATCTATTACAGATTAAGCATTTACATAAAATGGACGGATTTTATATCAGTAAAAATTTTCATCTACTTAAACATAATAGAAAGAAAAACCAATAAAATATGTAAACAATTTTCAATTTTTAGTACGTTAAATATATCAGTCCAAATACACCAACAGTTCTTACACAACGTACCAAAAACCAAAAGAAAGTTAAAACCTTAATAAAACCAATTTAAGTCTACTTAAACGTAAAACGATCGGAAATTTTATAAAACCATTTACAAAATTACCAAACCTAGTTTAATAATCTTATTTACGCAGTTAATACTTAAAAACAAAATATTATTTACAATTTTTAACCTTTCCTTACTTGTTCTCCTTCTTCTTCATAATAATAAATTTTATTTTAAAAAAACGTAATAACAACAACATGATTTTTCATGAGCAAATATTCAGAAAACGCCGAGGGCAGACTCATTTAAATACTTTTCAAGTCGGACCGTCAGCTCTGAGTGAGAATTTAACAAAAACATAAAATTACTAAAATAAAAATTATAAATGTTGTTACATTAATAATTGCACCGAGTCGACCCAATTTTTCCATATTTGAACAATTCGTTTCAGCTCAATAAGAAAAATAAAAATAATTTTTCGTAATATTTTCAAATTTTTTATCTTAAATTATTACAAGTCAATACGTTTGAGTCATAATTTAAAAAAATATGGCTTCGTTTTAGTCGCAAACTTAAACATTTATACCTATTTTTATCATCATCGATGTCGAAACTTTGTCTTGGTAGTTAATTTTAAAAAATTGTCTGATATTATTTAATGGCAAAAAGATGAACTTTCAAAACTTTAACTTTTGCTTTATTTATAATCCATTTAACTTTTAGCGTCTGACGTCTCCCATTTGCATGTCTTTTGTTTGGGTAGGTGAACCGACATGGCCGGGCGCCAGCTGCAAGGAGCTTAAACGATTTGCACCTCTCACTATTCTCCAGATGGCGATGAGCAAGAGGAGGACACCTATGACGGTCAACACTCCCGTGATGGTTGCGTGAGCTATGGGAGGAACCTCGTTTGCCAAGCGCATCAGGTTTGTGATATCTTCTGGAAGACCGTCGACAGACTAGAAAATAAATTTGATTATTAGTCAAACAAAGTTGGGTATTGTCAAAAGTCTTCTTACCTCTTCAAACCATAAAATTGGGAAAATAATGTCTGGGAACGTTGCTACTTGTTTAATATCTACCACTTGAGATACAGCCAAGTTAATTTGTACTCTTCCTTTCGCAGACATGGCGTTTCCCATTTCCTAAAAAGCCCTTTCAGTTAAAAGGTTCTCACTTATCACATCGAACTTACCGGATGTACGTCAAGATAAAATCTATGTTTCTCTGGATCGGGTGGCGAAATGCCGTCCAAGGCGGTTCTGAAACTCTCGTCGGCGAGATAAAAGTGAGGGAACGATAGCATTACCGGCGAATCTAAATGGAATTGTTCAATTATTTTGTTTATACCAATTATTACCATCTTACCGTATTGACATAAGGAAACGTTGAACAGTCCGGACGGTGAGCACGGTGGACCACCAGGACAATAACATTTGTTTTCTGGATTCCTTTCCACACTGTCAAAAACATTTTTGGGTGGGGAGAAACGCCAGGCTGGAATGTTATCCTCTCGTTTAATTTCCTGTTCGAACACCAAGGGCAAAGTTCTGCAAAGATCCTTGTCGTATAAGTAGAGAGTCCTATTTTTGTCCATATGGGGTGGGAAAAGGGAACCGTCTGACGCTAAGAGACTGTTACATTTGTCCGAGAGCCAATGAGTTTGCTTATTAATGCCATTAAAAGTGTCGATTAATCCGTATTTGGTTATATCGTTGGCTCCAGTGAATACAGACACCCGATCCTTCAGTGTTCCATTTTTCTGAAAAGATTGAAATTGTCGTGAAAATTGTCGGAAGAGTTTAAAACTGTTATTTACATTGTACATGAGACCGAACTCTTCGTACGGCAATTTTTGTTCTTTAGGAACCACATCTTTGGCCAGTTTCAGTAAAGGATCTTCGTATCCCCACAGTAATTGTCCCACCGATACCTCCACGAAGGGTTTTATTTTTAAGATGTCCATAATACTGGCCATGGCAAGTCGAAGAAATCTGGCCGCATGTTTCGATTGTGAAGTTGCACTCTAAAATAAAAATTGTTATCCGTGCAGACGAGAAATTTGCAAAAGAAAGTACTTACCAACATGGGAATGTTTGGGACTACTACAACGTCTTCTTCCATACCGGCCGAAAGATTTTCGTTGAAGAAGTAAAGTTTTTCCAAAAAGTAGCTCACCGTTCCGTTGTCGTTGAATGAAATATTTTTTCGTTCCCATCTTTCTCTGAAAATTACGCAAATATTAAATTGGCCGTGCTTTATGCGCAAAAACTATATTATGATGTATTAAAAAAGAGAAAGCGCGCGAGTGTCAAAAAATTAACACTTTAAAATTTAAAAAACGGAAATATTTTTAAATCCTTCCTGATCTTTACCATTACATAAGAAGAAGAAAGTGAACAAGGTATTTCCTAATGTTCGATATGTAGAGAAAGTGCCAAACAACGGCCGGTAATCTATGGATATGTATGGAAGCAAACATAATCGATCAATTTCTATTCGTTTGCCCTAAGGACAATTACATTACAGAAATAATCGTAATGTAAATAAAGTGCCATTTACTTTTCATTCAATCGAAAGACACTCGTAATTTGTATTGGCCATTAGAAATTTCAATTATTGACAGGAAATCAAAACGTAACCGTTTCACAATCGTTACAATAAAATAAAAGTTAATTTGATGAAGATACCAAGAGTAATTTACGAAATCATCTCACGCGGATATATCCCCAACCAACTATCTCTAATGGACTGTATACCTTTGTATACGTAATAATGCCGGATATGAAAGAATTAAATATGTGACGGTGAGATTCCCTTATCGGTACTTCGCGGCCCGAAATTTTCTTTTGTTTTTTAGAAAGGGATAAAACAAACGAGATCCTATCGTGAACAACTGGTTGCCTTTAAAAACATAATACACCTTCGTTTGTTTTTTAGAAGGGAAAAAACAAATGAGATCCTATCGTGTACAACTGGTTGCCTGCGATGCAGGCATCCTGAAGAAAGTTGGATACTTACTGATAAACGTATGGGCCAATTTCATCCACGATTGGTTTCGATCCGTTATTGAGAAATTCGTCGGCGTTGGTTACGTTATAGACATAAATACTTATCATAGGAACAACGGGAGGTTTGGCCCACCAGCCGAACGCTTGCGCTCCATCCTTCAAGACAATTTGCTGCAAAAAAAGAAAAATATTTTAATTACAAAATTATACAGATATTTCGTCTTTTTATGGTTCACGATTGGGATATCGCAATATATTCGTTAAACTTTCAAGGCAGATTTGGCATGCCAGTCCAAATCAAGAAAAAAAAAAGGTTCAAAGGTGACTACTCTTAATATACAAGGTAAACAACAGCTACAGGTGAATTAATTTTAATATTTACACAAGCAGTTTTGGAAAAATAAAAAACCTCAAACAGGTTTGCTTCTAATTCACTTGTGTGTATAATATAATAAACGGGTCTTTTATTAGAATGCGCAGTGTCTAACATTATTGACCACAATAACAAATCATACTTGAAAATGCCGAATGGATGAGAACCTTCAAACATTTTTACCTTGGTTCTTTAAAGAAGACCATGTAAAACCTTGGTAGCAAAATAATTTAAATTGCAGTTGCGTTTGTCTATTTCAATTTTGAGGTCAAACTGATTTCAATTATTTCACATAAGTGAAAAACCATTCGATATCGCAATGGTTCCATTAGAATTTGAGCAGTAAGAACTTTATCCTAACCGTCTTCGGCAGGGAATAGCAAACCACTAGGGTAATTTACTAAAAAAGAAAGAAAAAGACTTCGAGTGAAACGCGATTAATTAATCAATCAGGAATTTAGTAATTTAGATACAATTCACGACACCTGAATTATGGTTATGGTTTGTGGATAGAAAGTAAAATGAACAGGTAAAAACAAACATTTTGATCTATGAAACTGCATTAAAGTACCCGGTTTCACAAAGGCTGTGAAACCGGCCATAAGTCTTTTTATAGCATTCTAAATGTAAGCTTTCGTTGTGAACATAGAAAGGAAAGCCGATAGACCACTTAGCAAGTCCCGTTTCTGCGGTTACGCAATGAACATAGAACATAGCTAAACATTTAAATATTAAATAATGTAATTTGAAGCTTAGTAAAGTGTGAATTTTAAAGAAATTTAATTATGGAACACTTAGAGCAAAACAAAACTCGCAAAACTAGTTTATTGTGACTGGTAATTTAGCAAAGTAAACCTGAATTATATATTAAATAAAGTAATGTAGGTGTGGTATATGTAAATATATTTTCTAGTAAATGCTGAAGCAGACAGCATTTTTTCTTGTGCCGAGTTGCAGGCACACTACCCCCCCCCCATTCCTCTTTATGTATTCTTCATCGATTGAGAGATGCAAGAAATATGACTTACGCATATTGGCTTTAATGTAAGTTTAACGACCTATTGGCAACATTGCAATTTATTATTTTTTTTATATAAAATTATAATTTCTAGGCTGTTTAAAAATGCATTATATTGACCTAGACAGCTCTGGTCAATTATAGTAAATTATGTTTTCATCGGTAATGTGATTAATGACTAAAATTATAGTAAATTAAAAACGAAATTGAATAGTTGTAGACCCGGAAAGACTGGCTGAGATTTGGTATGGTTAATTACCATTCAGAAAACGATAGCTTTTGTTTTAAAAAGCTAACCTCAAAGATTTTCGGCTTTTGTTTTATTGTTTAAGATTAAGCTCGCCGATTGGTCGATACGAATAAATTGCATTTACAATTTTGTCTTAATATTTGACTTACGATATTATATTATTTATATTATTTAAAATTAGTCATATTTTTGAAAAAAATTATTCACCTGTTGTCGAGTCATTTCAAACGCATAGCACTCTTGTAACTTGTTATATTTGTTTGTTATTTGCCTTGGGATTAAGATTAGCTTTTCATATATTTCAAGTTTATCTGTGTACGGAATTTAAAAACGCTATTTCCAACTTTTATTAAGTAAGTACAACTTTTATTAAGTACAATAAAATAATAATGAAACTACTTTCTTTCTCTTCTCGTTTTATTAATTTTACCTGGCGATGGCGCCCAGGAATACTAATAATTTATTCACAGTTTGTGTATAACACCTGAGTTAAAAAATAATTCAAGAATTTCCTCGCTCTCAACGATATGGATATAACAAATAAAATTGTAATTTTTTTTTGTATTTCCTTCTTATACTACATTCAACTGTTTCGATTCTATCAATTCCAAGAAAACTAATTTTGGGAAATTCATTTACATGTTCATAATATGAAAAAAAAATCGCAAAACTATTTTAATTTAAATATAATTGATTAAATACCTAAATGAATCCAAAAATACTAAAAATAAACGTAAATTAGTCATTTATTTAAATTATAGTGGGTCAATAATGACCCGGTTTTAGTACTTCAAGTTTGAAAATGATTGCATTACGGCGAAGGTTAATTAAAATTATTCAAGACTGCATCAATATAAGGTTATCTCCTTAAAAGGAAGGTATACGTTTGCAATATCAAATGCTAATTTGTCAACCGGTTTCGGTTTTATTTAAGCATCCCCAGGATAATACGTTTCGCATTATTAAATTATGTTAGTATTATTAATTATTGACTCTTGACGGATTTTCAATTTATTTTAATTTTTAAACAAAGAACTGCAATGAAAGTTGATGGTGATTTTCGTGTTCAATGAAGTTGAATGGTCGCCGCGCTCGACACTTTTAAATGTAGGCACTATGTACCGTTCATCTGCTCCAATACTGAACAAATTTTGTTTAAAAATTATTATAAAACGTTATTTATTACACAGCACTATTAAGATCTCACGATTATGCCAAGAATGATCCAGTAACCCAATTTTTATCAAGTTAACCGTTTCTATTCGTACATTACTGGATTACAGAATCATAAGCTTTTTTATTATAAAAAAATTCAATTTGTGGTGTTAAGTGAAGTTTTTAAACCTGCATTTACGTTTTTGCAACTTTCTCTTGGGCGTCCTTAAACTATGGCGTTTAAATGTAACAAACCCTAAAATGCGGTTTTTTACTCGAGAAGTAAAAAGTCAAAGTCAACTAACACACCCAATTTTTAAACAAGTTTTATCGACAATTTTATACCAAAATATGAATTCTTGACTATCAACGTATTATTTTTCGATCGCTAATCAGATCCTTTAAATAATATTATGATGATGAAATTAATAAATACAAATAAGCATATTTGTGGTTTGCATGCTTTTACCATGAACGTGTAAGTACGTCATGGAAAAATAAATTTTATTCATTGCTCATAGTTATCACAACACTGGAAAAAAAAAGAATTTTGGACTGGATGTAATGACGTTGTTGCCTTTCTTTTGAGACAACCGCGTCCGAAAGGAAATATTAAAAATTGTAAAAAAAATGTAACTTACATGATTAATGACTAAATTCACCCATGCCATAAAAAATAAGGCAACTATTATTCCTAGGACAATAAATAAAACTGCAATTGAAGCGA
The DNA here is from genome assembly GCA_949152465.1 of Cantharis flavilabris. Taxonomy (NCBI): domain Eukaryota; kingdom Metazoa; phylum Arthropoda; class Insecta; order Coleoptera; family Cantharidae; genus Cantharis; species Cantharis flavilabris. The sequence goes on from OX424438.1 coordinate 10,345,763, forward strand.
TGATCCCTGAAACAAAAAATAATTCAATTAATAAAATAAGATAAGGTACCAAACAATTATATAAAACATCAATTATAAATGAAATATTAAAATGTAGAAAACAGCAATTTTGAATTTTTTTAATTAAAAAGTGTTGGTGTAGCGGTCAGCAAATTTTATTTTAGTTGGCCGCCTTTTTTTAAATTTTTAATTAATTTATTTTCAGTAAAAATACACTTACGTTCAAGTTTTTATTTAGAAATAAAAGTAATATTTATGTATGATTGTGTTTTGAAACTGGTAATAATATTTTTCTGGCACAGTTTTGAAGTAAAAAAAGTTGAAGTAGATATATTTGTGTTAAATTGCCCGGCTTTACCTTCCCAATTGTCAAAAATATTTTTACCCTAATCCCAAGCAGAACCAGATTGATCCTGCTCTATCATTATACCGAAATACTAGTGCTTTTGCAAATTCTACACTGTAAATAGCTGCAACCTGAAATTTTCAAAAAGCGAGACAAGACAAGAAGCCCAAATAATAACAGGTTATGGGCCCAAGTGCCTCATATGTTGAAATTTCAATTTCGTCTTTGGGAAAGCACAGTTTAATAGATGACGTTACTTTTTGTAATACATTCTGTTGATTTTTGTTCTTTTTCTGTTATATACTCGTATTATACTGAGTCATAAATATTGATTTGTATACGTTTTTCGATTTGTTTTGCAGTTGCTTGTAAATATTATTTTCTTTTTTTTTTCTATTTGGCTTAAATTTTTGTTCAAAAGTATATATTATATTTTGTTTTGATTTATACCACCATTAAAAATGATTGTATCAGGTGAAAATTGCTAAAGAAAGAACGATCGATATAAACTGGAAGAGAAAAATTAGAATATCGATTTTTTCAAAATAATGCTAAGATATTTTTTGTAAAATTTTGTAAATTCGTGGGTCTGGAAAACGGAAAACTGAAGATTTATTGAGTTAATAATAATAATAATACTGAGAAGGTATTCGATAATTTGACCCCAGGTAATTTCGTCGCCGATAATTTCATCTTCGGTGATTTTATGCCCTATGTAATTTGGTCGGCGGTAATTTTGACTCCGTTAATTTCATCCCCAATATATATCCTCGCGCAGATATGCATCGGTTATGTAGGTAAGTGTTAGTTTCTGATTTTTCTTTAGCAAAATCGATTGTAAAAGAGATATCCGCGCGAAGATATGCATCGGTTATGTAGGTTATAGGGTTTTTAATTCTTCATAAGAATATATTCAGGTTATTCAGTTATTAACGTTTCGAGATATTTACCATCGAGATAATTAACAAAGCTTGCACTGGAGGGCGTTCCACGCCCCCCAGACCCCCCGGATTGACACCTTCATTTTATGGTATTAAGGAGCAACCTACATAAACGCACAAAAAGTTCCAGTTCTTAGAACTCTTAGAAAATAAGAAATTTGAGAATAAATCTTAGAAATTCTTAGTTTACATATGTAAATATTGAAGGGCATTCCATGCTCCATATTTAAAAAAAAGTAAGTTTTTTTCTTTAAATGCTAAAATGTTTTATTACTCCAGTTTATGCTGTGGTAACAGAAACTTTTAAAAACACAAAAAGTAGGAATAATCCGGGGGGTCTATTTGCTCTTAGGGGGCGTCCATTAATTACGTGAGTCATTTAGTGGGGGGGGGGGGGGTCAAGCCGAATCTCACGTGGGGGTGAGGGGGGTCTCGGCAAATATCGCGTAATTTTTTTGTGTTAACTATTCTGAAATAAAAATAATTAAGCAAATTATGCTTATTTAATTATTACAACGCAATCAAGCACAGAAATCTCACGTGAGATTAGAAGGGGGGGGAGGGGGTCAAGCCAAATCTCACGACATCTTACCAAGAAGGGCGGGGGGGTCTAAAAATCGCCAAAATCACCTCACGTAATTAATGGACGCCCCCTTTGTTCACACGTTATTCAGTTATCTTCGTTTCTAAAAAAACGACATTTAATATTTCCAATTTTAATGAAAAACTAAACTTAAATTTTATGTGGTAAATCAGATTATTATTTATGTTTTCGTTATAAATCAAAAATTAAAAAAATCACACTGATGAGCAACTGCCTGCGCAACCAAAACCCTTTCAAAATATTTAATAATAACAATAAAAGCTGTCAAAAATGATGAAGCTCCTGTTACATTAGATCCGCTGCTGCTTAAATTTAAGATTCAGCCAATGGGAAAACGATAATTAACATTGTAATCGCTACTAAAAATTTAATTAGTATTTGAATACTACAGCGCAAACAAGCATTTAAATATAAAATATTTTTTATGTACGTATTTTTAAACACGTCACGCAAAATTTCGCATTTGTGGACCACTCCGTCCGCTTCGTCACGTTGTGTCACAATTTCTAGAACCCCCCCCCACATATAAATCGACACAAAAGCTAGATCCCCCTCACCCCTATAAACAACTGGTTCTGATTAATAATAGCATCCAAATATTTAGAAATTTTTAAAAATAAAAAATTAAAATTAAATTCCTCCCTCCCCTTTTCCCTTGTCACATATCGTTACGTCCCCTGTTTGCGAACATATTTTATGAATGGCTCCCAAGTGCTTTTTTTTAATGCAAAAAGATGGCTTACGGCACTGAAGTACTTTAGTGCCGCTCGTCGCAAACTGTAAAGTACTTTATTACTGAAAACCGTTATTTAGGCGACGCGACGGTCAATTAGGTGACGACAATTGGGCAATGTCAAATAGGCGACGATGAATTGGACACTGGCTTTTTTGGGCGACGATTTATTAGGCTACCTCAACTATAGGCGATCGGTCAATTTAATTGTAATAGTAATTGGTAGTTAAACATTAATTTTTTAAATTTTTATTTTGATTTATTAACATTTACAAAATTTCCCTTCGCCCAATTTGTATTGTCGTGTCGCCTAATTGACCGTCGCCCAAATGTCGTGTACCGCTTTATTGCGTAGGCGCTAAAGTAAAGGTGATTTTAATTAAATGTAATAATTATATTTGTTTCATATTTTATTCTGAACAAATTAACTTTTTGTGAATCGACTGTAATAATAATTGTTCTATTTTAATCGTGTCTCTTGAAGGTTCCTTATTAAAGTCTTTTAGACATAGCCTTCCAGAAAAGTCCTCAATAGAATTTTCCAAATTTTTTTTTTCCAAAAATATTCTATTTCTTTCAACAGACTTTTCAATTATATCACAAGCAGTATGATTCGGCTACAAATATAGCTTCTGTTTAGCTACTTTGTCTCCAAAAAAATTAAAAATAGAAATTTGTTATTACAAAAAATTACAAAACGTAATCAAGTTATTCTATTACGACATTGGAAAAAGTCATTATGTTAATATGAAGTCCATTGTGATTATTATGTTGTCCAAGATGCATAAAAAATAGGTTTAAGTTTTTAGAAAATGCTTTAATATGATAATTATTATTTGTGGTGACGCATGGCGTACTTGTCTACATGCAAGTCTGCATGATTACCTCTTCTACAAGATATGAAATATTTTTAAGATCATTGGCATCTATTACAAATATTAATTGTCATTTTCAATTTAATGATGCATAAAATTAAGTTGTGCGGTGCGTTGCATAACAATTCTTTCTCATTTGGTTCTACTAATTTCATTTAAATCGGGCGAAGCCGTGTACTTGGACTAGGGTACTTAAGCATCGATCCTGACAGTTTGATCGTATCAATCATTAGACAATCGTTCCGATCTTACAAATTGTTATATCCTTTCAAACGAAAGAGGATGGAGAGTGATTTCTGAACAACTACATATTTTAATATGTTTGCCAATTAAAATATTTTTGTAATCTACGTTACCAGCATTATTTCTAGCATGAGATTCCAAGGATGCTTTCGTAGGAGCTATTTCATATCGGGAGCAATGCTCCCTGCACTCATCTAGTTGCAAATTCAATTTCTTTCTCTTCAAAATTGGTTTTCTCACGGAACCTCTATTTGACAATGATTCCTTATCTAACCATTAGTTAATATGGTCATTTTACGTCCACCTCCTCCAGATTAATGAACAGTTTTGATAAGTTTGACCTCGTTTTGAGGTGAATGCCAAATATGAGACAGGTAAAATCGATCGTCACGGTCGTATAAATTCAATAAATTTCAAATTCATTCGAAACTTTGATTTTACAAGAAGGAAGTGATGAACTACCTACTGCTACTACAACAGACTTCGGTTGAACGACCTACTCGTCAGGTATTTGTATTACCAGGTTATTCTTCAATGCAATATTTTGTTACACTTTTATACATTTTTTATTATAACCCATTTTGCAATTTTTGACTGACCATGGCAATCAGACTAATAGATATCCTTCAAAGTTCAACAGGTTCCCTTTATAGCCAAAATTATTATAATTTAAATCAAAAAACTGGAAAGTGCAGTAAATTTAATCGATCGAACAATGATTTATCAACATGAAAATATTTCTACCTTGTCAATTACCTTTTTTTAACGCAATTCTAATTTTAAACTTTAAAATTACTTTTATTTCCGTTTGGAATAATTTATACGGTTTCATAAAACTGCTAATTAATTTCTTGTGTCTTGGAACATAACATAAATTCCCTTACAAATATTCTAAATTTAAATTAAACCAATTAAAAATATGTCTTACAAATTTGTACACCACAAAACTTTCTTCATCCTACTCTACATTTTTTCAGATTTAATGACACCATAGGCTAGTTTTGAAATGGCAACTGGAGATGATCGGTGAAACCACTCTGCCATCTGTATTTGATTTTGCGATTCGCAAATTTGTTTAATTTTATGCGACCTCCCCGGGCACGTCAAATTTGTAATCTACGATATAACATAAAATTTCTAATTTCATCTTTTCGCCTGTTGGGACAGCTAAACTTTTCAAAAACCAGTAACAACTCGTCCACAATTTATTATTATTGCCAAACAAATCCACTTTCGACTCGAAAGCAATATAGTATTTGGAGCAAGTGCAAATGAACGAATTTACCTAAAGCAATTTTAAATTTATCACAAGGTCGAACAAAAATTCTTAGCAAAATTGAAATTTTTACAACAATACAAAGATATTCCTATTTTCCTGTATGGAACTTATGCAAATATTTTGATTACATCAAAAGTATAGAACAAAAGAATATTGTATTATACTTGTCACTTTCACTAACCAATTTTCTCATGTACTTATCTGTTATATTAATTTTTTTAGAATGTATGCTTGTAGAAGATAATACCTATGTGCATGGCGTCTGAAATGTTCACACAACCCACAGGAAAATTCAGAGATGCTAATTTTATTGCCCGTTATAATGAAAGTAATGTAAATAATGCATTGTATTGATGTAATCTTTGAAAACTCTCTTTGAGCTCTTGGAAACTTTTCGACTGGGCCCGGTAACGACCCAAATTTTTAAAACGATCGACCTCGGCGTGTAATTATTGTTGCTGTCATCAGGCCACTCGAAAATTGAATAATACAAGTGAAAACGACGAATTTCTCTAAGCATTTTCAAACATAGATAGATACTCAATTATGAGAATGGAATGACGATGATTACAACATCAACAATTTTAATTTCCTCCACAGTCTACATACAGAGTGAATCGCCGTTAATATACTATTACGAGAAATTAAAATTGTTGTGTAACGAATTAATAATCAACAATCAACATAAAAGTTTTATTTTGGCAACTTTAAACCAATTAGCATTATGATTTTACCATAAATTAATGTTCTGTTACGTTAATAACACTAAAACTTTAAACTTAAATAATTGCTAGATAATAATTATTGTGTAAATAAGATTTAAAAAATTATTATATTATGCATATTTTTTTAAATTATGCAACAATAGAGAAAAATTTTAAGTAGACAAGTTTGGGTTCAAAAGTAACGGTTGATAAAACCGTAGTTTATTATAAATTTATAAGTTATATGGTTTCATATTAAATAATATATCATCTTGATTCCGTTTTAGTCGTATTTTTCTAAAATGACAACTGCACATTTTTTCTGATTTGGAATTAACTGTGCATCCACAAATGTCGAAAGCACAAGTTGCCGAGATATAGACAAAAAACTGAAAAAGTGTACCTTTTTTGCAAGATGGCGGCTCGAGCGATTTCGACGGGGACTTTTAGTGAGTTTAACAGGAAGCCGTAATAAACAAGTATATCAAAATTAAGATCTTTACCGATTAATGTTTTTATTTTATCTAATTTTACTGGACTAGAACCTAGGTTCATGATCAATCAGAATAGTCATATTAAATGTAGGTTATCCCTTAAACTTGGTTTAATTCACAATTGTAAAATTGTTTCGTGAAGTTTGGAACTGTTTATTCCAACTCTACTTAGATGTATAGGTACCTACACAAGTCCGTTTTCAACAGAAAATTAAGAGTTTTTAATTTAATTTTCATTTTTATTCTTTAATTTTTATTTTAGTTGCATGCAATGGCTTTTTCATTTCAGGAGGTTACTCATAAAGTCCATCTAGAGTAAAAGTGTAATCTCATCCCACTGACGATTTTCCATATGTAGTAGATGTGATAATTGCACACCTGTTTAAATAAGCGATTGTTTTACCATGACTACTATATGCCAACATTACAGCTAAATAATCAGCCCGTAGTGAAATTAAATTTACAAATTTTCACATCTGTTCTGGATGGTGAAAGCTGCCAATGTCTCACTCGACGGGCGAGTCACAGGGCAAATTTTTGTACGCTAGATTTTCTTTCGAGAAAGTTGAAAATGCAAAAAAAGGTAGTTTATTACAGTATTCCTAAAATTTCTTGATTTCCCAAGACTTTCTAAACTTTTTAATATTTTACTTCGATTTCCAAAGATGTCATTGAATTTTTTACATTTCCTCGGATTATCTAGGATTTTCTACATTTCTTCAAAAAATTTCTATTTTCTTGGATTTTTCCGGATTTCCTCAAGTTTTTCTTTTTTTATACACTAGATTTCCCTAGCGATTCTTTTCTTGCTTTTAAGTAGGGAGATCTAAAGAAATTTTACAAGAGATAATGAAAATTCGCTGTACAACAATATACCGGGTGCTGAATGAGTTAGCCGAACATAAAAAATTAACATGTAAAAACTTATTTATGCAAATTCCTGCTTCCCAAATTATTTTAGAGAAAAAATGAAAGACACAAAAATAATGCAGAAATATAAACTACGAATGATAAGAACATTAGATTTCATTTAACTTTTACTTAAAAAGTCAAAAAATGCTTTTGAAATTGTTAAAAGTTTCATTTATCAGACTTGTCATGTAAGTTTCCATGGTAATTATTTTTCCCTCATTCAGCACCCATTATGTTGTCATTCAAGCAAAAGATCACGAACAAAAATAGTTTGTTTTAAAACCGTGTTAAGTGTTTCTTAATCTTGTGATTCATACTCATCTCCGAATTAATCTGTGAAATCGGAGTTACCTCGAAATTATTACTATGTAGTACACTAAAACCTTGCGGTTCATGTGATGACTAAGGTGGTTATTCTATAACTCATAAAGAAACTTTACAAAAAGGATTCCTTTCTGAAAAGATAAATTTATTCTGAATGACAGACTGTCCTTTAAAGATAGATCTTTATGGACTGGATTTTACAAAGGATACATTTATGTAAAGAATTTGCTTATTCTGTAAATCTAACGAATTCTTTAACAATAAAGGCATTCCTTTGTAAAATCTAGTCCATAAAGATCGATCTTTAAAGGACAGTCTGTCATTAAAGGATTCTTTATAGTTACAGAATAAGTTTATCTTTTCAGAAAGGAATCCTTTTTGTAAAGCTCCTTTATGAGTTTCAGAATAACCATCTAAATCATTTGCATGTAGGTGATAAGGCTGAAGATTCTTCTTTTGCGGTAACATAGCATTACTTTTTGGATAAGTGTTATCAAACATTTTCTATTTCTGTATAGTTCACACAATCGAAAATTTACGTTTTTATTTTATTGAAAATTTTATTAGTTTGATTCTTTAATTAATAATAATAGTTCAAAATTTTAAAAGAAGCTAAGAGTAGCAGGAGAAGGAGGCTCTCTTGCCTCCTCTCTAAGGACATTCTAAGAAAAGTCACGAATCTCGCTTGCTATCCCAAAATATTTAATGATCTGTCTTGGTAGGCTTTGTTGCCCTCACCTGCTAGCCACCACTGTGTGCATTTACATTACTGTCATTATTTACAAAGGTAAATTTCTGGGACCAAAACTTCTCGTGCCCCCACATCTTAGTGCCTACGGCGCCTTAGCGTATATTCATTGAAATATTTCAGTCAAAAAGTTTTATTTTGATCCTAGTACTGGGGAATTTCCATATTTCCATATCAAACCACGTAGCACACAGTATTGCCTCAATATTTAGGCAATATTGGCACAATCTTGTTTTCCAATATTGCGGCAATGTAAAAAATCAAAATTGTCCCAATATTGAAAGTAAATATTGCGTTAATATTGCAAATCGATATTGCCCCAATATTGGAAAATGTTCACATTTCGATATTTTTGATTTTGATCTCTAAAGCTGAGAACACACACAGCTACTTTTGCTGCGCAGTTTTTGACCTGCGGCTGCATAAGCTGAATGTCAGGTTGACAGTAATCAAGTTTCCATCTGCAGCCGTTTCAAAAGTTCACCCTAGTTAATATTTTTTACTGCGCTCGCAACTCACAAATGTATCGATTCACATAAAGCTACTTTGAAACGATTTGCGCGTTAAAAATGTTGCAAGTAGCACTACTGCACGCGCTGCTTTTTAGGTTACAGCAGTGTTCACACGACAAGCAGCTAAAAATGCGCAGTTTTTTAATTGGCAGCGCAGCAAAACTAGCTGTGTGTGATATCACCTTTATATTGGAAGATGTTCATATCTTGATGTTTGCATAATATTGATTTTCAATCTTGCACCTATATTGCGTCAATATTTGTGCTACATTGGCACTCTTAACATTTCATTACTGATTACTCCCCCCTCGGGGTGTACTGCAGTGACAGTAATGTGTGACATAAAGAATCAAAAGTTCTTATTTAATAAATTGAATCACTAACCTAACTAAAAATTGTGTTGGTAAGCAATAATACCAACTTTTAACATCAATCATGAAAATTTTTATTTCTTTATTTTAAATTTCTGTTCGCGCCATTTGGTTGGATTTCTGAAGTTTTTTTATCAAAAGACGGTATTGAAAATTTAGAATTTAAATTTCATCAACATATTAAATTTTGGCAATGCGCGGGATCATTACCTACCCCTATTTGTAAACATTGTAAAAATTAAATACAAAATAGGTTATGTAGGTACATTTAAAAAAAAAAGCTTATTGCATGTTTTTTCAAAAAATGTCTTGCATACCATCTTTTTTTTCACATACCAACTTTTAGCGACATCCGTACCAGATTTTTGGGGTCACTGTCTAACATCACAGGAGATCGGGAGATCAGTGCAGGTAATAAAAATGAATTAATATTTTACTTTAGGAGGGCGGCACCCCCTCAGCCGTCATCGATTAATTGCAAAATTTAATTTTTATTTTTTGTGAACGCAATTGCTTTTAAAACCAAATAAATAGTAGGCGGCATTAAAGTATTACTTTTAAAATATTAAGATTAATTTTAATTAAATTTAATGATAATTTTTTATGTTTTCAGAACCTGTAAAGGTTCTCATGGAAAATACCTCGGTGGTTTAACAAAACAAATTTTTATCTTTTTTATCAACTTGATATCTAGATGTTGTAAACGTAAACGTGTAGGTCATAATATTAATTGGTATTGATTATCAATTATTGCTTAACAAACATTTATCAAATGTATTTCTCGTGGGTTAAAATTTTTTTAAATTAGCAATTTATTATTTGAATAAAACAAAATACATATAATACAACCGGCAGGGGCCCGGGGCCGGATATTTGCACCCCCCGCCCCTTTAGACCACCTTCTTTAATCAATATTAAAGTTTTAGATTCAAATTTCGCACACATTTGATCAAAATTATGATCGATACACCTGACCGCTCAAATATATGGCACCGAATATATCGTCAATTAAAGTCACATAATGTTTAATTTTTGGTTAAGTACATGTATATTAAAAAGCGGAAAATTAAATTTCCTGCTTCCTGGTATATTATTTCTTCTTTATCGGAAACATCATTTCGTAATAATTGGGTTTCATCTCATTCACGCTGCGTTTTTATTTTCAGTTCTTTTTGGTCAATTTCGATCAAGTATGAAGATTATAACAAACATAATGCAATTTTATCAAGTTCAGTTCGGAAATTGGATTTGTTTCTGTGGGATCCCAAAGGCAGATTTATTTTGAAGCAACTCTAGAATCGGGACAAGTTCATTTAGAACTTTTTAATTGCAATATTTGTGCTAGTTTATGCAACAGTAAACTAAAGTGGATTAGATGCTCCCAGGTTCGATCCTCAGCAGAATTAATTTTTTTTTCAGATATTTTTATATCTTCCTGAATATGATACAGAATATATTATGTATGCTGCGACCCGTTAGGGAAAGAAAAAAATTATTAGTGCTGTAAAGCAAATATGGACCTTCCAATCTACTTGCAGCTCCAGCAGCAGCTAAGAAATCATATCTTTCATGCTTTTATATCAATCATACTTTCTTATAAGAATGTAATCGTCTCACAAGAAAGCATGAAGAGCATGCATCCCTTATGCTTTCAAATGTCAATAAGTGCGCCACCTAGTCGGTTATGGTGCAAGACGGGAACTAAAGCTTAATGTGAAATCCAAACTGCAGAAGAGGTAGCGCGAGTTTCTTCGACCATTTTGGCTTAAATGAGGTATTCTTCAGCCCATACAGATTTTTGTCACTGCTAAAAATTGATCTCAGCCTACCCAGTTAGACTACTCTTCCTCCTTCCTGGACGAGAAACACTGACAAGTGCGCCACCTAACTAGGTGCTAACTATCAGCTAACTAGCTGCAGAACGGGATCTGCAGCTTTACATGGAATCCTAACAACAGTGGCTGTGCAGACTGATTGTATGCCATCTGCACCCTTGGGGCCACCTCTAGTTCTTACCCCTTTTTGGATTCATTCTAAATTAACCCTCCACTGGGTTCTATGTACTTGTTTCTACAACCACCACTACCCAGATCGATGTGGTACAACTATGCCAACGTAAATTATTAATTGAATTACTGCCTGCATTTCATCACCAGATGAAGAAGTCCAAGTGCCACATGTTTTGCATGCCATTCCGTTACACTGCGCTACGCGACCCATGGGTCCAGTTTGACCACTATGATTCAATCAACATTAATTTGCTCTGGACTAACTTTTACCTAAAGTTTAACTAGTCCTTAGTGTTGGTGCAGATACTTTTTCCCAGCTAATGATATGATTCCTTAGCTGCGGTTGGGGCTCTGCGACTGAAGTCGCAGTGCTGACTACTCTCCATGCTTCCTTAGAATGCAATCGTCGCAGGTGACATAAGAAAGCATGGAGAGCATTCACTGCAACTTCAGTCGCAGAGCCCCAGCCGCAACTAGTCAATTCAATTCTGGGTTGCAGAGAAACAGCACACATAACTAGATTAAGGTGCAATTCCTTAGCTGCGGCTGGGGTTCTGCGACTGAAGTCGCAGTAAATGCTCTCCATGCTTTCTTACGGGAGTGTTTTCTTAGTCTGAAAAAATGGGTTATCATATTGATGAAGAAATTCATAAATACATTGATTTTGTTCATGAATGCTATGAATTTTTCATCAATATGATGAATTTTGCTCATCGGTGTAAAAATGATGAATTTTTCTTTAATATGATAAACAATTTTTTTCAGTGTAGAATGCTATCGGCGCAAGTAACATAGGAAAGCATGCAGAGCATCTACTGCGACTTCAGTCGCAGAGCCCCAACCGCAGCTAAGGAATCATATCTTTCATGCTTTTATATCAATCATGCTTGCTTATGAAAGTATTTCCTTAGAATGCGATCGTCTCATAAGGAAGCATGGAAAGCAGTCACTGCGACTGCTAAGGAATCATACCTTAAACTAGTCATGTGTGCTGTTTCTCTGCAACCCAGAATAAAATTAAAACTTTGAATTGGGGATCGACGGGTTAGCAGTCTAACCTCCATTACTGGCTGTCATAGAGGGTCATATTATTTCATTTTTTCTATTCTACCGTGGCTAGGCCATGCCGTAAAAACTAGGGCTGGGACTTTTTATCGATTAATCGATAAATATCGATAGTTATCGATTAATCGAAGTTATCAATAATTTTTGAATTATTGAAATTCGATATCGATTTTTGAATATCGCCAATCCCTAGTAAAGACGGGACCTACTGCTTTACGTGGAATACGAACCACGGGAAGTTATACGCTGCTGGTAGTGTGAATTATCATTTCACAGCGGTTTCTGCGATAAAGTAATTCAGAATCAAACTCAAAATAACATCAAATGTACGTAATAAAGCCACCATGTTGTTGCTATAAATCGTAAGATAAATCAAAAATATTAATCTGTTTTTCTTTTTGTCTAATCTGAATGTTATTCTTTACGTGACGCGTTCTTCTCAAGCGAAGAAAATTGTAATATTACGGGAGTGTAAGAACTTATGCATTCAAACACTAGATGGTCATTGCGGCCGATAGGTTGATAGATCTTCCGTAATCACTTACGGATTTTAAATATTCAAAACATGCATAAACTAGCTGAAGTATTACATTTAACTTTTAAAAGCTATTTTCTTAGAAACGGTTGCTCATGGCACTTTGAAAAAATCAAATTTTTAGTTCTTTTTTAAAATGTCAAATGTTCAGATATCTGGTTGACTGTAGTTTTCGTGCAACCAATTTTGTTTTATAGCTCTGCTTTATATTAGAATGGTCCAATTGTGATTTTTATAATTTTGTTTGGCTGTATCTTCCAAACTGTAATTTTTTATTTGCGTTTGAGAGGGTTCACGGTTAAAACCCCGAGCTAAACAATTATCGAATTTATCCCATAACACACAATATACAAATTGCTGATTCATCTGGAATGATAAATTTCAATGGATTCTCAAAACTCGTGATATATTTGAATGGCCTTGCATATGCAAAATCCTCATCCAAACAAGAATCCAATTAGGGTTTATTAAAATTAAATGACTAAATCAACATTGCAAAATGTTGAATTATTAATTCAAATTGAATAAATTTGATGAAATATTCCATCCATTCAAAAACAAAAAAAATCCTTGCTCTAGAAGCAGGTATAAGTCTACGTGCAAATTCCTTGGAGAGAGACGAGAAATGAAATATAATTAATAACTAATTCCTTGACGTAACAGCGTTCATTATTTACATGGTAACAAACCAAAACCGTCCGAAAAAAAGTAATAATTTACGTCAAGAACAACTTGGTCAAAGTTCTCCACTACTGAGTGCAAAGATCGAACTGCAATTACTGAAAGTATCAAGGTGTTTTGTTGAACCAATTAAATATAATGATAGTGTTTAGAATGGTGGCAATTGGATTAGTCAATAATTCCATAAAGAAAAAGAAAAGAATGTTTCAAAATATTATTCGTGATGCTTTACAGAGAATTTAATTTTTGATTTAAAAAAAACTGATTTGCTAGTTCAAATTTATTATTACGCTTTTTTAATAACAAAACCCCGAAGGCAAGACTAGAACTTCATGGTCGTCAAGACATGGGCTTAATCATGAATATAATTTTTTTTTAAATAATAAAATACGTAATGGAAAGTGAGTAATTAATTGTATAATTTACATTGTAAATATTTTTTTTAAATGACGCGAGTTGCAAAACTGGAAACACCGATTGCAAAATTTTTCTACCTATATGAAAAATATGAAACGATTTAAGATCGAGATTGCTAAATGGTGACTTTCAAAATTTTGGACCACAAGTAGCCAATGTAGCCCGTTCAAAGGGGTATAGTAGCCTCGCACGCTCCGATACCAAGTAACAATGAATAAATTTTTAAATTTTTGGAAAATATGATAAAAAATACTTACACCACTTTCTCAAAAATGCGCTAGATAATTTTGCACACAATTTTTCCCTGCCTTTCATTTTGAATCGGAAAATTTAAATCGACTAAAGTTTAACGTTATCACAAATTTTACTTAATTAATTTCACTTCACTGGTCGGTCACAATTGTTGTAATTGTCCACTTATCCACATTTTGCACTAACTAACTTCGTAATTTTGGCACTTATTATTCGTCCTGTGTAGAGTAACTGTAAATTATAAGAATGAGAATAGAAAAATACTTGTTTTCTGTTCCTTAATTTTGGGAAATTTTTAAGCTGCTTCAAATGTCAGGTAAACCAAATTATGACGTTACAAAACTGAGTAATAATAAATTATTTGTAACATAGAACGTAAACGCCAGATTTTAAATTTTGACAGATGTCAAAATAATTTTTGAAAATATTTTTTAAATCAAAAACTCACCGCTAATGAGGTTTCTTTTTGTCATAACTTTCTAAACTTTTATTCCTTCATATTTTGTCAATTTCAAAATTATTTAATGTAAGTAATTTATTAACATGTAAACATTGCAAATATTCAATTTACAACACAAAACTCAATCAGTTGGAAACTTTCACATGTTTTTAAATTTTAATGTGCGGTCATCAAAATTCAAAAACTTCACCGAAGTATTACATATTATTAATATTATTAGAAATTTTTTTCCAAGTTAATAACTTCGTTCGGTCGATCTATTAGCAATAAATAAAAACGGTAAACAAAGGTCGATCTAGGAAGAATTTATTTATCGCTCATTATTGCATCAATTACTCGCAAGGTTGATAAAAAGTATCTTCAATTACATTAAATTGTTAAATCAAATGTTACATAATTGTTTACTAATTTTTGAAAAGTACATATTACATAAAATCGAAAGAATTTACGCAAAACATATAATTTAATAATTAAAAAACTGTTTTTGTTATCTTCGCGTTTATTGTTGGTTTGCTCAACAAAATAACCGCGCGAATAAACGAAATTTTGAAACCGCGTATCTACCTATTGATTAATTAAATATTAATTTTCAATTTGGTGACACTTACATCGCTTTCACATTTTTCTTTTTAAGAAGTAGAATCACTTAAAATAATTATATTTGCTTTTAAAATGATTAGGTGTGAATGTAGTACAACCTAAATAATGCGAACTGATGGGTAAAATTGGGTTTGCGAATTTCCTCATGTTTTAATCTTTGAATAATGTAAAAGTGTAACGATTATACAACAAAAGAAATTTTAATATGTTTAACATTTTCGCGGTTCGCTTAATTTGTCATGCACCATGAACGTGCAAATCTTTTATTTGCACGCATTTTTGATAATTTTGTTCCAATTTTTAAGTAGAAAACGTTTTTGTGTAGTCCATAGCCAATGTCACGTAAATTGAAATCTCTAAGAATTAAAAAATAATTTTTAATTTCAAATTTATTGGAAGATGAAGGGCTCCCCCCTCCAAGGACGCCGCTGGTGAGCCAACACAAAGTTGGTATGACTGTCTCATTGAAATCTTTCAAACAGAACAGAATTGCGTCGACTGCTATACTGCTAAGCCTAGACACCCGGTTCGATTCCTGGCGGAGTAACAATTTTATTCGCTGAGGTAGTTTGCCTTGAACGCCCAACGAAACCGAGTTAACGACTTAGGAGAAGGTCGTTATGGTCTTTCCAAATTTACTTGTGATCTAGGAATCGTAAGCGAAGGCGATGGTTGGGGGCTTTCGGTTCCACTTGAAAACAGCAATCGCAACATAAATTTTTGTACGCCAGAATTACATTTACGAAATTTTCTCAGATTTCCCTAGATTTACTAAGTTTTCATAAAATTTGCTAACATTTTTTTTAGACTTCTCGAAATGAAATTTATAGAATTTACTCAGATTTTCCTTCACTTGTACACCAGATTTCCACTGCAATTCTCTCTCACTGCGAACTATCGAGCGCACAAATGTGTTCTTTCTGTTAAAGTTACCGATTTCGACTAGTAGCCGAGTAAAATATAAAATTGTTAAAATTTTGCAATTTTAATTAAAATAAGTAAATTTATTCTGACGTTTATCAGTGCCGTAGCCAGGTTTAGTTTTTGGGGGGAACATTTAGAACAATGAAATTTTTTAAACTTTCTTGGACTATACGGATCGAGATATATCAACATAAAATCCAAAATCCAAAATTGTATAACGGGGGGGGGGGGGGGGCGAGTCCTCATGCCCATGAGAACGATAATTAATTACAATTATTTTGCTTTCGTGAGCGATCGTTTTACCAATTAATTCTGTCCAATATGTTCGAGAAATGTAAGAAATTTGTGGGGTTTTTTGAAACGACAGAAGCAGAAGAAAATGGGAGGCCGAAGGCCGACTCGTGTAGATAAGAAGCCGAAGACAGACACTATAGAAAAGGAACGGAAGGCTGATCGTGCAATGAGGAAGCCAAAGATGACATTCATAGATGTCAAAGTCAAAAAAACACTTTTCCGGCATTTTACTTTAACCACTGAGAAAACTTAATAAATACAACTACAGAATACAAGCATCGGTTGAAACCCTTAAACTGAAAGGCACAGTGGTGTATTAAGAAAATGGTTTTTGGGAGGGGGGGGGCAGATTGAAGATTTTGGAATCTCGTTAATCCATTCATGCGCGTCGCATACGTTAAGTGTAACCGATACGTAGGGGAGTGTTCCCGGGTATGAGACGGGTTTGGTTTTTTGGCCATAAATGTTCAAAATACACAACTTTATCCGAAGAAAGTTTGGTGATTTCATTAACATGCAAAATTTTATGACGAATTTTCTGAACATAAGGTTTTCGACATACAAAAAATTTGTACCCAGGTATGAGACACTTAAAAAATCCACTGAAAGTTGTAAAATATTTGAAAATGTTTATTTTATTAATTTTTAAAGCTAATATAGTGGCTAATTATAAAAAAATTGTATTGATTCTATTACAATTAATTGCAAAAAAAGTAATTGTCTTCTTGGTGTTTTCTTTAGATTTTTGCCGTTAACATGGCTAAAAATACAAAAAAATTGATCAAAACATCAGTTAAGTGGTATATAAATGCTTTATGCAGACTCAAATGAGAAAATTTTACAATTGTATACGAGTCGAGTTCGAAAAAAATAAAATGTCTCATACCCGGATATTGACACTATTTTGAGAATGTCCTGATATATTTTTTAAACCAAATATTGACATAAGCCAATATCGGATCGCAAAATATAAGGAAAACACTAAATGCTAATCAATTACATTTACCTTTTTCAATTGATTCACTCGAAAAGAAATCACTTTGAAATAAATTAAAAATTAGTTTTACAATTAAATTTCAAGTTTGTAACATTAAATGTTTGCTGTAGAGAGAATCAACACGTCGATTCACTTCGGTGTTAGCACAAAAAATTGACCATGTTAAAAGTAATATTTGGTAGTAGTCAGACCGATTATACTGACGTTGCATTACGAAAACCGTCGACTGTCTCATACCTGGAGCTGTCTCATACCCGGGAACCCCTACATATCAGCTACGATTGCAAAAAGCAATGGCAATAATAAGAGCAAACATCAAAAACACTTTGGTTGGTTTATTTTTTTTACCAACCAAAAAATATATTAAACTAAGATTAGGACTAAAAATATTTGTCCAATATTAATCCAAACCGGGAAATTTGAATATTTAAGTAAAAATGAGTTTAACCATCGGCATTGGCTAGAAAAAATTAAAACTTGGAAAGCTATTTATTTAATTACCTTACTGCTCATGGAGTTTAGCAGCAACTTTCTGTGTTACTTCGAAAGTTAATTATAAAAATATAAAGTCAAAATTGTAGTCTGGGGGGTGTGGAACACCCTCCAGTACATATCAAAGGATTTCCACTCTTTTACTCGTAGAATACTTGGAGAAGATAGAGGATTTATAATTTTACAACTTTTGCTAGGAAAAACCGGGAAATGTAGAGGTACAGTCCAAGTCATCCTGGGGGTGGGGCAATTGCCCCTCTCTAAATACGTCACTGGAGCGGCAAGACCGCAAATCGATTTTAGCTAGCTAGTAAAGTCCTTCGAAGAATTTGAAAATCTGCTTAGAAAAATAGTATAATTCTGTGACATGAACACTCAATGCCCCAGTGTGAGCACAACAAGCAGCAAAATAAAATCAGAATTTGTACACCCCTCCCTCTAACTAGAGGACTAATAGAGACATAGTAGGTACAATAATTGGATTACTGGTAAATTTGTAGTATATATGTAGTTAAAAATTGGATCGAATTTTTTGAAACAGAAAGGTAGTTAGACATACAATGAAGGACATTGTTTTCTATGCGCAACAATTTATAACTCAGAAGACTGCATTTTCTAGACTTTTCACATCAATCGAGTTGCACATCAAGCAAGTTATAGTGTATTGGAAAGCCGAAACAACTTCCATTTTTTTTGTAAAAAATTTTAATTTACTTTTAATATTAGTTCAGTAATATTTATAATGACGTTTTGAGGGGCGTGGGGAGAAATTTTACGAACGGTCCTGGGGCGACGAAAGCTGCCTGAAAACCAAACTCACTGAACCGTCACTCTCTCTCTCTCTCTCTTTCTCTCTCACATCATCCCATTTTTATAAGGTTGATAAGTGAAAATGGAAAAACAGTTAGTGATCCAGACAATTAGACCCGACCGAAATAGTGGGACTGATTAATATTAGTCACAAAACAATATATTATTCGTAGACCAAACTAGACACAAATTGAAGTGCAAACTACCTATTAGACTTTTTTCAAGTATAGGCAATTAAATAAATAATAATAATAACAACAAATTCTGCCGTCGCCATTTCGACGTCTCCACTTTGCCGTTACCGTTCTACCTTTGTCGTTTTTCTGTCGATCCTTTTCACCCTTTGAAAATTTACTATTTCATTTTTTAAAGTCAAAATGAGCATCCATTTTCTTTTCAACAGGTGGAAGGTAATTCAATCTCCTTAAGCTGGCCTTTCTTGATAGGATTTATTGCAAAAAAAATTTCAGTTTTTTACATTTGACACTGAAACTTGACCTATTCTTCTCTATTGAATTTTGAATTTTATTTTTTTGAAAATTGAAAAGATAAGATTTTTAATTGGAACATTAGAAAATTATAATTGATTTAGACGGTAAAATTTGTAATATTAATATTAAAAACTCTAAACAATTATACAAATTAAATTTGATGCGGCGACAGATGGGCAAGTTATCGCTAAATTTAACGTTACCATTGGATATTTTATTTATAATTAATTTAAATAAATGAAAATATAATTTTAAAATTGACTTTGGAATTGCTTGTTTTGCAATAATTGAAAAAGTCGGCTGCATTGGATGCAAAGTTTATTTCTAAATTTAAATTTTAATATAAATAAGTATTATGTTTTAGATAATATCACGTTAAAGGCTAATTCGTTGCACAAATAGAGATTTAGTTTAACTCTTTAGACAGAGATTTGTCAACAAGAAACAATCACCTCGTAATTGCTTAATACATCTGTAGACGATTAAAAAACAGAAGACTTACGAAATCCTAGAAACAAGATTATAGCAAAATTACATGAACCTTATCCTTGATAGTTAAAATGTTGTCACAAATTTATAAAAACAAATTAAATTAATTTGCATATACCTACAATAATAATAACGATGATCTTGTAATAAAAAGAAACTCACCTTAGTAAGTTTCACAAAAAGTAGAGCAAGAATTTAATAATGCAATTTTGGGTGAATAATTGAAAGTGAGTTTTTCGTTATCCGACATTATATCTAGACAATGCCGGGAAATAATATTTTGGTTATGACTTATCAGTTATCCTGAACAGTGGCGGAAACTGATTATTTTTCTCGAAAAATAATTACTGGAATTACTGGATCCTGGAATTCTTTAAACTAGTGTTTAGGTAGCCGGTAGAATGCAGGTAGTATCTTTTCATTGGTCAATATATAAAAGGCTATATTTGGTATATGCCGAATGAAGAAAAAATAAACTTTTTAGAACCTAGCAGACCACATAATAACATCATCAGGCAAACTATTATAAGAATTATAAATTAAAATTGAAATATTTATATTACGAAAAAAATTTTAAATTTCCTATACTGCAGACTTTGCACTTCGTGAGCATCATGCCCCCGTGACTTCTTTGACACCACCCTCCCTTCCAATCCCAAAATTTCCACTACAAGAAGTTCTACTTGGGACTTGGGGAACGTTTCGTTTCGGTGCCCAGGGAAAAAACGTAATCACCGTGCATGGCGCTACTTTGTAGTACCAGCGATTGCTATCAGTCTTCCTCAGGTTTCTACTCTTCCTTCATTATATTTAATTAAATTTAATTTTAACAATCATTTTTTGCAATAATAGGTAGTTGGATTTGCAATACCAGAACTATAAAGTATTATTGCTCTTTTATTATAATCTTCCACACTTAAAATTACAAAATGTAAATTAGAAAGCTTATACTTTGCTGTTAATTAAACCTATTGATTTGTTAAATTCTTCCAATGTCATGGTTTACTTATTTGCATAAAACGCTAATATTGATTCACTCCGTTAGTATGAAATGAAAACCTTGCTCGTTTAATGAATTTCAATTTTATTTTAAATTTTCTGTCTTCGTCATGAAAAGATGCCGCTCGACTTTTTTTTATAAAATAATAATTTTATAATCCGCTTCATTTATAACTACAATTCTTCACATAACATAAATTTTGCAACAATAACTGTTAATATATAATATAATAGTTAACTGGCATAGTTTCAATTTAGTAAAAAAAATAAAGGTCAATTAACGTTAACCTGTAACAAATTGCAGAAAATGCAAAGACATTTTAAAAATTATAATTATAATTTTCGAAAGGGAATTTTAAGGCAATCCAAAAGGGAATCTGTTAAAAATAACTTTATGAGTCATTTAATTGTCAAACATCAAGGTTTTTCACTTAGCGATAACTTGCCCATCTGTCGCCATCAAATTAAATTTAATAACTAATAATTTTTTATTTGGAGCAAATGTACCTTTTGCTTTTGGCCAACTCCGTTATTCCAAACAAAACTATGTATCATTCTCTGCAGCATGTTGAGAAAAGAAATATTGCATACCTCCAGAGACCCCCGGTCAAAAATTAGGAGATTGGGTCAGTAAATCTGAGGAAAACCAAGGAAATCTTGATCAATAATTAGAGAATCTCAAAATACTTGTCAAAGAAAATAAACATTAAATTTTTCATCAATACGATGGAGTCTCGATTATATAAACAGCGAAAAGCAAATTTGTTTTTTTTTATATTAAATCTAAATTTTTATCTTTTTATTCAAAAAAAGAAGATTTCTATAGCATAAAAATGAGTAAAATGAAAGACACAAAAATAATGCAGAAATATAAACTACGAATGATAAAACCATAGATTTCTAGCTTCGACTTCTACAGTCAAAAACTGTTTTTGAAATTGATAAAATTTTCATTTATCGGACTGGCCATGTAATAAATTCAATTTAATTTCTATTTTCAGAAACAATTCTACCTTGGAAACTTACATGGCCAGTCTGAAAAATAAAACTTTTAACAATTTCAAAAGCATTTTTTTACTTTTTACATAAAAGCTCGATGAAATCTAATGGCCTTATCATTCGTAGTTTATATTTCTGTATTATTTTTGTCTTTCATTTTTTTTTGCCAATGTGCTATATTACCCCCAAAATATTAGCTTTAAGGTCTAAAATTTAAAATTACGACGTTAGTTATGCAGTTAGCGAGTTAGCTAACTATTGACGCGCATGAATAGATTAACAAAATTCCATTTTTGTTTTTAAAAATTTCCATTTTGATATTTTGTAATAACTTAAATTCATGTAGAATTTTAGGTAAAACAGGTAAATTGACGAATGCAACTTAAAAATGTTTTGAAATGTAAATCGAGCACATTAAACTCTCAATTATGCAATCGTGTGTGAGAAAAATTTACACCTTTTGTATGAAATATTTGTAAAAATGTGCAACTTAACTTAAAAAAAAGTTTTTAATTCATCAACCAAAGTTAAATTCAAGGATAATTTCACTTTTCGGCAAAACTTCAACTAAGAATCGATGAGGTTGGTGAAAGATAATCCGAAGAAAAATCTGAGTGTTACTGTAGAAAATCCTAGGAAATTTTAGGAAATCAGAAAATTTTGTAATATTACAGATGAGCTTTTTGACATATTCAACTTTTTCGAAAGGAAATTTAGATGCAATCTAAGAGAAAATGCTGTAAAAGAAAATCTAGTTTACAAAAATTTGCTTTTAAATTAATTTTAAAGTAAAAATTAGATCAATTTTTTGATTTAAAACAGATAAGAGTATTTTTAAGAAAAAGTAATTATTGTAACCTTGCCGAAGAAATCCAACATAAAATTTTGTCATTAAACTAAATAAGAAAATAATGTGAAAAAAAATTATTTATTTCTTAAGTCTTCTATTGTCAACTGTTTTTATTGCTTTTTTGAAATCGTATTTCCACGGTTAATTATATTGTACCACTTTGTAAGATAATAATGCTATTTAATTAAAATTTTTCTATCTATCGAGCGCATCTGGTCAGTTTCACTTTAGTTAGTCTAATTTTTTTTTATTAATAATAATAATAAATTTGTAAATTAATAATCAATTCTTTAGAAACCATCTCAATTTTGAGGTTGCATCCCGAACTTCGCGCTCTGTAACTCAAGCAGCAATCACGCCAAGCCATGTAAATGTAATAAGATAATAATTTAAATTATTATATAAATGTGAAAATTTTTAAATTAAAATGAAACCAGGTTTCAAAAAAAAGTTTTTGGTATTTACTCCGTTACATAAATGGATTTTTTTTTTCTAGTAAATGATATACCTAGATAATTATTATTAATAAATACAACTTTTCGTTTTTCTTTTATTAATTTCGAAATAAAAATTATTTGTTATATAAAAGCGATAGTGATATGAGTTGACATTTTTTTGCAATAATTGCAAATTGGATTGTGGTGAAAGCGACTTTATTTGCATATTTTGAAAAGTTTATTTTGCACAAACAGCTAATCAATACGGAGTGTTCGAAATGTTCGGTAATCAAGTTTTCGAAAATCAACAAATTTCATTCAATGCCCAAGAATACATCGAAGGTGAATGAACCAAAAATTAACAATATAATTGCAGACAACACAGACAGATGACCTTGAAAACGCTGCATGTCCCAGCAAAGTAAAAACTTCTACGTGCAAAATTTCAAAAATAATCCTTTTTTTGAATCCAATAAATATCTGTAACTAAAAAGATAATTTTTCTGATCTTATTACTTTTTCGTTAAAACGCCTAGTTCTGATGTTATCGCGTGTCTAGCTCAAAATGTGTGCCAAAATAAAGTTGGCTTCTTTTATTCCATATTGATTTTTGTTTTATGATTTTGAAACAAAAGAAGCAAAACAAAATTTCTAACCTCAAAATAACCCGATTTCACAAAAGACCGAAAATTTGAAATGATTAAATCAGGAAATTTTTGATGATGATTATATTTGGTGTGACGTAAATGTAATTTTTTAATGTTACGAAACCAAATTATTCAAAAATTTTCGAATTTATTGCCGAATTTCCGCAACTTAACTAATTCATCAATTAGCATTTTTTTTAAAATTCCGTTTTACCTACATTTTACCCATAATATTAAAAATAAGTTGAATTGAAATTGCATTGTTGTGTTACCGAATACTTAAAAAGTCGTTAAGTAATGACTTGGCGCAGCAGATGATGAGTTTGGGGCATTTAAATTTTGAAAATGTCACAAAATCTGTCCAAGTGATTATAAATCACCCAATTTGATCAATTTTTAATAGTTAATCATTTGAGAAAGTTATAAAACTTTCTGGTGCTTTCTATAACAAGAAATACGATAAAAAGCGCAATGACCTTAATAGCACAATTTTTTAATTTATCTAAATATTAAAATTACTTCTTCCCAATTTAACCGTTTAGTATAACGCGAAATGTTTAAAAAAATCATGAATTATTCAAGAATCAAGATTGGTTGAACGTAAGAACGTGCGAGAGCCTACAGAACGTACAATCAAACAATTTTGTGTATACATAACGGAACTTTCTTTACCAAATACTTTATAATTTTCCATATCGCTGATTAGGTAATTTTATAGGTTAGTAGACAAAAAGTTATAATAATTTGAAACGAAAGCGATTCTATAACGCGATAACAATTGGTTAAAAATTAAGTTACCTTAAAGTACAAAGTAACGTTACTTTTCCAATGAGTTAACCAATCGGAAACGGTCATTTAAAACAATCTCTCACGTGCCGAGTCAACAAGTACTCGGGATTAGGTGACTCAATTCGAAAAAACAATTGCTACGAAATTTTCATTTATTTTTTAAACAAATTATTAATAACGTGATTCATGTCGATATATTTGCATTCCTATACAATCACGGAGATATTTCAGCGGATAATTCACGTAACGAAAATTATTTCCACCAGCCAGAGTTTAATGATCACGATGACCACTTTGCGTAATATTAGACTATTAAAATTTCAACGGACGTTCTATGTTACCTACTTAAAAATCAAAATGCGTAAGTACGCTCAAAGGTGCCTTTGGTTTTATCTTGCAACCCTGACACAGAAGCACAAGAATATTACCAAATTGCACACCACAATTTTCACTTAAAAATTTCCACAAAATTAAGGCACCAGGTCAACACTTACGTTTGCAACTTTTAATTAAATAGTCCAATAAATTGTGCGTGTATCGCGGATTATCCAAAACGTATACGTTAAATTATGAAAGTCGTAAGAAGTGAAACTAAGAAGTAAGACTAACTTAGCCTCATGGGTCACACCTGATCAAGTCCGCGTTTTCCCCGCCGCTGACCCCTTCTTTGCTTTACCTGTTGGACGTGTTGATAAGTTGTAACGCCAAACCCCCCTTTTTCACAAGTTTGCTAACAGCAATTTCGTTTCTCATTATCAACCGAACTGCCGTGGTTGTAATAATGAAACACATAAATTATTATTCAAGAAATAATTATTCTTAATTTCTCTACAATTAAAATCGTTTCAATCAGTCGGAAAAACAACAATTAATATTTTATAGTTTGAAAAAAAATTACAAGATTCTATTACGTCAAACCATCACGCAATTCTGAACAATTTGTTCTCGGATTTTAAATTCTCACATAATTTAGAAAACTATTTTAGTATTTCCATTAAAAATTCACCTTCTTATTGTTTTATTAAAATTAAAAAACAAACGAAATATTTTTTGTTTTCAAATTTATATTTGCGGCAAGTTTGAATTTCAGCTTTTACCACAGCTGAATTTCGCACCGCGCCATCTAGCTGCACAGTCATCTACTACCAAAAATTTCAAATCTATTTTTTGTAATTTTAAAACTTACAAACGTTTTTGATTATTCAAAATGGAAAATTAAAAGTGCCACTAACAAAATATCAAAATAAAAATTCCCAAATATTGGTTTTACCTTGATTGCCCGCAAAATTTGCATATTATTGTTGTCAACTAAATCATGGCCATCTATTTGTAAATTATGTGTATTTTTTTTAAATTTATGATCCAGCAAAAAAATAGTTTACATTTAAACCTTTCAAATTAACGATCGATTAAATGCTATCTTTTTACGCATAAAAATTATAATCTAATAGCAAAAGAGCTCCTAGATTAGAAAAAATAGTAATATTAATTTCTTTTTTGTTAAAAAACAGTATTTTATTTTTATTTGTTATTTATTTTACAAATACAAATAAAGTTGTAATTAAAATTGATAGATGTTTACGTCTTTATTGCCATTAAAAAGCACTGAATGCTGCGGTTGCGGTCTTGGGAGTTAAATTAGTAATTAAATATGTTAATAATGTTTTGGAAATATTTTAACTTATTTTTAGATTTACAATTTTTTTTGGGTTTTTTCAAAATTTCATCTAAAATGTCAAAGCTTAGCAAGTAAATAATTGAACAAATTTTACAAGTCACTGTGACTTCGAGTGTAGATTTGTTATTTAGTTATTGTCGTCCCTGTTGACTAGGGAGTCTGGAGGTATGGAATAAAAGATAAAGTGCGCTGAAAGGTATTCCATACCCCCAGACCTCCCAGATCGCACATAATAATTATGTCGTTAGAAATAACTTTTATTAAAAACTTCAGTAAACAAGTTAATTTAATGAATAAAATAGATATTATATTTGAGGTTTCAGAGACGGTTATCGCTTTCGTCAGAAATTTAATTTTTTATAAACATAATAAATTATAATTTTTATTAATTGAATTAACGTATGATACTGAAGTTTTTAATATTATTGATTTTCGCAAGTTAATATTTTTTATTATCTTTGAAGTAACTTTTATAATAGCAGCTTAAGCTAATTTAACGATTTAAACCTTACAGTCAGCATTGAAGCTGTTATACGACCTTTGGTAGCACTTGAAAAATTTAATTTCCAAAATTTTCTTTGGATGCCTAATTTGCCACTTACATTTCTAATTTTTTCTTCGCTTGTCGCCAGGCGAATAATGCTTCCGTTTTGGCGCATGAATAAAGAAGAAGAGATAAGCTAGAGGGTATTCTATACTCCCCAGACCCCCTGGATTTACACCTACTGGTCTTGAGAGATAATTTGCGGTTTTGGGAATTTTATTAGTATGTTTCAAATTTTAATTTTCAAATTAACAATATTAACTTTTGTTAAAATACAAGCAAGGAAAGAAAGAAGTTTTTCATATAGCACTTGAAAAACTGACTTGCATAATTGTTCTTCTTTGACCAATTTTTCGCTTACGTTCCCAACGATGGATGTTTCGCTGGGGAATTTTGGTGTACATTCTTTTGGAATTAGTAAGGAATTGGAGGAATTACTGGGGAATTAGTAAGAAAATAGTGGAATTAGTGGGGAATTAATGGAGAATTAGTGGGGAATTAGATGAAATTGGAAGCGAATTAGTGGATCGCGCAATGTCGTGGACGCATAAAACTGCTAACCCGTGATCGCCGTCTTTGATTTCGGTTCGGCAAACGAATGGTGTTCATTATTTCGCTTTTTGCATAAATTATTTAAGAACAAATAAATACTTGTAAATAGTAAAAGTAAATATTTATTAGCGTAATTTCAAAAAGCAACTCAAAGTGGGCAGATCTTGGGGCAGTCCTATGCCTGCTTAACCTCCTCCTGCTTAAAGTTTAGTATTGTAAAAATAAAAAAAAAATTTAGAATAAGAAAATACTTCAATACCGGGACATTTTGTAGATCAACCGGGACGACCGGAACAGGAGTTCCAAAAAGGAGATATGTCCCGATATACCGGGACCGATGGAAACCCTACTCTAGTGCATTCTTAAGATTTTCTAAGATTATTCCCGAATTTCTTATTTTCTAAGAATTGGAATGTTTTGTGCGTTTTTGTAGGTTGCCCCTTAATATCATAAAATGAAGGTGTAAATCCGGTGGGTCTGGGGGGCACCCTCCAGTGTATCCTTTGTTAATTATCTCGATGGTAAATATGTCGAAACGTTGATAACTGAATAACTCGTGAAGAAAAAGAAAATAGTGCACTGGAGGGCATTCCATGCCCCCCAGACCCCCCGGTTTACTCCTACGTTTTGAGTTTTTAAAAATTTCTGTTACCGTAGCATACCCTGGGGTAATAAAAACATTTTAGAATTCACTATAAAAAACTGGGTTTTCAAAATATTTGGCATGGAATACCCTTTTTCTAAGAGTTCCAAAAAGTGAAACGTTTTGTGCGTTTTTTGTAGGTTACCCCTTAATATCATAAAATGAAGGTGTAAATCCGGGGGGTCTGGGGGGCGTGGAACGCCCTCCAGTGCATTCTTTGTAAATTATCTCGATGGTAGGGTTACAAGATTTCTTCTGAGTAAAAGAGGACACGACGAATGAGCTTTTTTTTTAGTTTATTCTTATGTAAAATAAAATATTTTCTATTAATGACAACAAAAAACAACAGAAACACCTACTATGTACTAGTAACTATTAGTAGGTTCGTATTTTTGCGTAGGTTGGTCAAATAAAGGACATCTTCCTTCAAACACGAAAATATATACCGGACAAAAAGTCAGCCGCCAAAATGAGGACTTGATGGTAAACATCTCGAAACGTTGATAACTGAATAACACGTGAGGAAAGAGAAAATAGTGCACCCCCAGACCCTCCGGATTACTCCTACGTTTTGAGTTTTTCAAAGTCTCTGTTCCCATAGCATATGCTGGGGTACTAAAAACATTTAGCATTTATAATAAAAAAACTGGGTTTTTTAAAAATATGGGGAATAGCCGCATAGAATGCCCTCTAGTGTTAGCTATTTTATTTTAATATCTACTGCAAAGATAATATGGAAAACTTCTCAGTATTGCCAACTGAGTGACTTCTCCGAATTAGTGCATGAAAAAAAGAGAAGTGCACTGGGGGGTATCCCATACCCCACAGACCCCCTCGGATTGACACCTATGTTTATGTCGTTAAGGGTTACTTTTAACCTAAACTAAGTTGAGTATAAATTCAATTAAAGAAATAAAGAAATTTTATAAAATCTAATTTTAGACACATCGACTTTCTTCTTCCTGTGATTATTAGAAGATCATGTGTTGTCTTTAACAGTCCCTCCTGACCTTTCAGTTGGCAATTGAACTGTGAACCGATCTTGGGCAGCACTTAAAAAATTGTCTTTCAAAATTTTCTCTGCATATTCAACTTTCAGCTTACGTTCGGTGGTTTGGGGGTATGGGATACCTCCCAGACCTCCTCGAATTTACACCTATGTGTATGTTTTTAGGGTAAATTTTATAATAAGCCTAATCTAAGTTTAATTAAACACATTAAACTTAAACTTTACAAACCCTTAGAAATTCTGGGAATTCCAAATTCTGTGTATAAGATTTTTTCGAAATATTTAATCATTGATTTTATTTTTTTCTTTCAACAACATTTTGCCTTATGTTCAATTTGCTGCACCTAGGCCGATTAGGCGCTATTGTGGCCTCTGTTTCTTATAAAGTTACCCCTAAATTTTATTAAATTAAATTTTAATGTATGACTAGCTTGGGCACATAACCTGTTATTAAAACTTCAATTTTATTAATAATGTCATATAAGATAATTTCATAAATATGATTAAAGATATTAATAATAGAATTAAGAAAAAAACATCTAATTTTGCCCTTTACCATATTAGAAATTTTGACATTTCAATAAAGTAATTTTATATTTTTTAACATATTTTTTGCAGTTTGTTGTACTAACAGCCATCTGCATTATAGTAACCTTTAACCTACAACCGTGTTCTAAGAACCTCAGCTTTAAAAACTGTGTTACAAAAAGCGTTAAGTGTAACCGATACGTACATATCAGTTACGATTGAAAAAAGCAATGACAATCATAAGAGCACTTGTTCTAGCTGATTCTAATTATTTTCGTTGTGCATGTTTGTACACCCTCTAAAATAACCAAATGCTGTAATTTTTTTAAAATTTTAATTCCAAAAGGGACTCGCAGACCAAAAAGTTTGAGAAACACTGCAGTACATTTAGTAATAATTATATTACAATTTAAAAATTAACGGATTAATTAAACAATAAAATTGAAATTATTTTTATTGTTGCACTCAGAATAAGTTTACTTATTGCTGTACAATATTTTAGCCTTTAGAGATGGAGTAGTGATTAACAGTGGCGTATTTAGAGGGGGGCAAAGGGGCAATTGCCCCTCCAAGGATGACTCAGATTGTATTCCTGATAAAAATAATGTTTACCACAAGATTTTAAAATTTAAATACTTTAAATTATTTTTATTTATTTGTTTATTCATTATTCGGTTACCCCTGACGCGCATGAATGGATTAACGAGATTCTGAAAAATATTTATATTTTTTTATTTGCTCCCTTCAAAAGCATTTTCTAAATACGCCACTGGTAATTAATAAAAATAATAAGTTGTCTGCGTAAAAACGTTTATAGCATAAATCTCAAATTTGGAGATTACAACTGCAGATGCGGGCAGTTCTGTATAAATTTCATATTTGGGATTTTAAAATGTACTTTGGTGTTTTGTTATAAAATCTACATACTTTATAATATAAAAAAATTGAACTATAGAATAATAAATTCCTTAATTGCTCAGATCTATTAAAAAGATTTTAATAACTTGTTATAATATTATCATTAATAAATTTTGTTCTATTATTCATAAGGTAAAAGCCATGGAATCGATTTCCAGCCTTGGTAAATTCAGCACCTAGCATTATAAAGTTAAAATTTAAAAAATCATATAGAATAAACAGTACCAGCAGTGAGAAAAAATAGACACTAGAAATCATAAAGTCAAAAATGACAAAGATAAAGAGTCGAAACTTTATTTTGCTATGATGGCTATGTAAGCTATAATTAATTTTATAGCTTCATGTAAATTACGCAACAGGTATAATACATACAAAAAATAATTAGAATTATAATATGTAATTTTAGAACTAGCAGTAATTAATTAAAAATTATATAAAACTGCTACAAAATTGTTGTAAAAAATTAAATGCAATATATCACACAATAGAAGATTTAAACTTTTACTGCATTTTTCGCTTTTACGACTATTTTATTGATGCATTTTATTATACCTATACATTGTCTTAAGATTTCAATGTTTCATATTATTTAATATTTTCAAACCAAAGTTGACAAAATTAAAAACTCTTGAAAAATTAAATTGGAATTGATTTATTTAAAAATTTAAATTTTTATAATATAAATTTAGGACACAGTGAAACGTCATATTGGGTAGAGTGTAATAGTGACGCGTATGAGTGGATATAAAAACCTATTGCAAAATTAACAAATCAAAATAAGAATCTTAAAATGTGACCTTTTCTCTGCATAAATAAAATAATTAAAAATTATACAGGTAGAAAGCAATATCGTAAAAGTAAAAATCATACACCAAACAGATCTGTGATAAACTTTTTTAATAAATTTCACATAGCTAAGTGATTTTTATGACGCACGATAAAATGACTTTGTTTTTAGAGGAAACGACATTAATTATGAGATTAATGAAGGACGACTAGGTAACCGGCTGAAAGTTCGGTAATTAAAATTATGTTTTATTTTTGCATCTAATTTTTAAAATCAGGAAGTTATAAAAGTAGATACATCTTATATCAGCAAAATGTCACTGGCTCTACAATAAATTTTAATTGATCTTTAATTCGGCAATATAATATTGATTCAAATGAATTCAAAATGAGAAAATGGCGTCTAAAAATTCTTATAGATCTTTCTTTATTAATCGATGTTTATATTATTTTTAACAAAACTTTTAACTGATTTTTCATTGAATAATGCAGATCTATAGTTCCTAAATATTTGAAACAGAAATTCAAACTAGAAATTACAAAAATGTGGGTTGGATCCTTATTGTGTAATATACCAAAGCCAGTTTAAAATTTTTATATGGAACCAAACCGATTTAAATAATAGAAAACTATATTATTTTAAAGCAAATTTTACTATTTAATAAAAAATACAATAATACTAAATAAAATTATAATATAATATTAGGATAAAATTGGTTTGCGTCATACTGAAAAAAATCCCTAATGCCCACTTTTATTAAACTTTTTACAGCGTTAAATTTAACTAACCAATAAAAATGTCTGTATTAGTATCTACTAAAAAGCCAATAAAAATCATCAATTTGCTTTTACGATTACGAGTTATTAATTGCGAGGATTAAGAATTAAATCAATAAACACGAAAGACGGAACAGAAAACGAAGTAATATAATATTTCGATATTTTAATTAATATTGAAAATAAGATTTTTTAAACTTTAAATATTCCGATATTTAATGAAAGCTACTTATATTTCGGTGATGGAATATTATCGGTAAACGCCAAGACTCAAAATTTAAAAAAAAACTATCAAAAATATTCGCAATTTACATTAAGCGACGCCACCACGCACGCAGAAAAACATTAAGTTATTCTAATACGAATTGGTATAGAAAGTTTTGTTTATAAACCACACATTTGTATTCTTTTGGTGTTCTATTTTCAATTTAAGATTTGACTCAAGAACGAATCAAGTTGCTTCTTACCATATAAATAAATGCTGTTGGTGTCGACCGGTTTCGGTTCATTAAGCCATCGTCAGGATATAACGTCAAATTATGTCATAATATAACGCAATGTTATAAATTGAATATAAAAATTACAAAAATGTTTTAAAAAAAGCTGTATCCTGTGAATTGTTTAATTTCTCCCTGTATTTCCCTGTTTTTCCCTGTATTGCTACATAATATAGGAATAATCCTTGTACTGTCAATATACAACAAACATTGTGTGCAAATATAATTGCTGAAACCTTGATTTATGTTACTGTGTCTTGAGACTCTTTCATACCCTGATCCTGATCTAAAAACCTGCACGGGTAGGAAGGTCGATAACTCCTGGGTTTAGTCTAGCAACATCATAACTCAATTTTCAAGCGGAAAATTTAAAATCGTACTTAACATTGAATTTTAGATTTTGTATTGTTAAATTTTTTCAAAATACATATTTTTATTGTTAAGCAACTAACGAGTTAGTTAATTATTTTAGAATTTTATTTGTAGACAAGCAAATAATTTATTTTTTGCATTCATAAAAATTAATACATAATAAAATCCTATTTCTATTATCATCATAAGTTATAAAACACATTACGCACTAGAATAATTTTAATTAAATTAATATTATTTTACATAAAAGCAATTAATAAAAAACTGGTTATAATTAATACGTAATCGATTTTTTATAATAATTATTTTACATAGAAGATACAAATTAATTTAAAATAAATACAAGGTAAGATTATTTAAATCATCTAGAAATTTGAATTTTTAAATTGTATATGTCCTCTCTTGTGTATTTACTTGTGTCCTTGTATACACAATACACAATTATTGGTACTACATTTGCCAAGTAGCATATATCAGTCGTAAAATGTTGGTTTTGTAAAGTTCTGTTCTTTACTTAAAACTTATGTTTTCTCGATGAAATTAAGATTACCGTAAACGCCGAGACTCAAAGTTATATAATTGAACTGCCATAATAAAGTATTGCTTTTGTTTCCAAAGCACTGTTCACAAAAATGAATAATTTGTAACATTAAAATAAAACAAAATTTTACTAAATCTTCTTGTTGTAAGTAAGTAAAGTTTTCGTAGCACTTGATTTAAAAGTCAATTTAATTTTTAAAATTTAAACATATAATAAAGGTTTACTGAATTTTAATTACCTTCTATTGTTAACTTATACTGATTGTTTCTTAATAGTTCAATTGATTTTGGTGCCCATCTCTCTTGTAAACGACTTAAATTTTAAAATTAAACTCAAGATTACCACAAACTTTTAGCGAAGTAATAATTAAAATTTACAATTTAATATTAATAATTCTATTTATTTCAGCTGAATGTTAAACCAATAGTATATAGAAATTGATGTAAAAAGGTAAATAAATAAATTTTGAAAACTGGATTTTTTTAATTTCTCTGGCAATCAATGACAATGTATTTCTACACATTATTCCTTAAATACCTTAAAGAGGTATGAAATACTCTGCAGTACTTCAGTCATTATGTTTAAAAAAAAATTCTTGAAGTAAACGATTGGGGCCAAAAAATCTAAAACTTCTCCAGATACGTCCACGTTTACATTACGTTATGAACTGAAAGCGGCACCCCATCGTTCTTAAAATTAAAAAAAATTCCGGATTTTTTACCCTCTTCTCCCCCCCACCCCTTCAATATCATCCAATGGTCACCAATCAAAAAATCGTTTATTTCTCTTAAACAGGTTATTAAAAAATTTGAAATAAGATATTTATTGCGGACGTCCCCCCCCCTCTTGGTTACATTTGTTCACATTTTTTAACCCCCACCCCCAAATGTAAAAGTTCTTTATGAACGACCTTTTAACATTAGGGAGCGTCCATTAATTGAGGGGATTTTGGAGATTTTTAGACCCCGCCGACCCCCTTGGTGAGATGTCGTGAGATTTGGCTCGACCCCCTCCCCCCTCCTAATCTCACGTGAGATTTTTTTTAAATGCGTATTTTTAGTATAAACAAAAAATACTTTACAATTGACAGTACGGGAAACTTTTAATACCTTACACAGTAAAAACTGACGACACTGTTCACAACGCCACCTTTTGCCTGGCAATGCACACTACCGAATAACAATCACGTACGCCTAAATGCAGTCGTGTCTCAAAACGTCTCCGTCCAATAGAAGTGTACCATGAGCGTATTTTAAATTAAATGTCGCGTAAACCACGCCAGTTCACGCCAGTAGAAGTGCTGTAAATACCTGTCGCCTACAGTCAGTGATGTTAGACAGCGATCCAGTAAAGCTGGTACAGATGACGCTAAAAGTTGGTATTTGAACAAAAAAAGATGGTACGCGAAAATTTTTCCAAAAAACACGAGAGCTTGCTTCTTTTTTTTTTTAGGATACCTATACATTTTATTAAATTGTTGTTGAAATTTAAATTCTAAACTGTCAATTGTCAGAGCGAGACCGTCATCTGATAAAAAACACTTTTGAAATCCAAACCACCATAAAATAGATGGCGTCAACAGAAATTTAATAAAAATTAGGAATAAAAATTTTAATGCTTGATTGATGTTAAAAGTTGGTACTTTTGCGTACCAACACAACTTTTAGTTGGTACCTGGTACAAGACCCTAAAAACTGGTACGCATACCAAGAAGTTGGTACGTCTAACATCACTGCCTACAGTCAAGATAGATATAGTACCGCAACCCTATGGGCCAATGAGTTAGAGAGAGAACGCTAATTTGGTCTCCAAAATGGCGTCATTCGGAAATGTCAAACGACATTTTGTTGTAATTTTTACGGTTATATTTACCTAATCAAGCTATATAAATAATAATTTATTATTGAAGGTGTCATTTTCATCTATGGTGTCCATAGAGTAGTCAGGGGCGGCTCGTTAGAATTCCCTAAAATTATTAAAATTAAAAAGAAAAATAAACAAAAATATGCAGAAAAACACATACATAAGACGAAATAATATATTGTTTTAACTTGACATTATTGAAAAATTATAACCCCAGTTACAATTTTGCAATATTTTTTAAATTTTCCGGATAAATGAGGTCCCCAAAAGGGCAAGACGTTGCGGTACTGAATCTATCTAGTGACTGCACTGTCGCCAATAATTTATCAAGTTTCCCGTATTGTCAATTGTAAAGTATTTGGTATAAATACGTTAATCTGTGCTTGATTGCGTTGGATTTATTTAAAAAAACATAATTTGCTAAAAAAACACCTCACGTAATTAAAAAACGCCCCCTTATTTTTACTGCCAGCGAAGGACAGCATTAAAAGTTTTGTAACGATACTTTAGTGTCGCTCGTCGTCGGCAGTAAAGTAAAACTATTGATTTTGCAAAAATGTGACTCCTTAGATTTGTTTCTTACATGACGAGAAGTCTTATGCATTCTATCTCTGGATACCAAATAACTTTTGAAATATCTTTATAATTTAGCAACAAATCAGGTATACCACAACACATAAATGTATGTAAAAGCTCTATAATTTGTTTTAAAAATTCCTCGATCTCAAGATATTAGAATAGCAGTTTAAAATTTTCATTGGTTCGTAAATATTGAGAAATAGAATTTGATTCTTGTAGGGGGTCTATCTTTCCCTCCCACCCCGTTGATACGCCACTGATATATCGAAACCATCTTCGATTGAATCATTTTGAGCTACCAATTTAAAAGATGGAAAACTCATGACGAGTTAATGCGGCCTTCAGGCCGCACAGCCTAGGCAATCGAGTTGCACATTAATCGAGTTTTCCACCATTCAACCATTAATAATTAAATATTTATTTATCACTTAAAATTAATAATTAATTATTATTTACTAAGTTTTTATAAAATAAATAGATACTAAATAAAATTAAGACAGATAGGTTGTTGTTTTTAATTGCACATCTTACAAATAACTTAATTATTTAAAATTAAAAAAACAGAAAGTGATTAATCGGCAAATAATTGATCTCAAACCTACTCATGAGAAGAACTATTGTATCAGTTGTTTCTGCCGATAAACAGAGTGTTTTCAGTCTTCTTTAGGGATATCATTATAAAACGTTTTGACATTAAAACAAATGAAGTAGATAATTTTGCAAATAAATTTTTTTTTGCTTATTATTTTCTGTGAAAACGGTTGGTTTTACAAAAAAATGTACTAGACTAAAGTTATAGCCTGTTAAATTTGGTATCCGAATTTGGCTCTTAATTTTTTGTAAGAGTTCTCGTTTGAAAGATACAGAGATTTCAAAAATAAAAATAAATAAAACTTGGCATTTTTTAACATTTCTTCTCTTAATTTAATTCATAACTCAAAATCCGTTGATTCTAGACGATAGAATGTTATAATATAATTTGTAGATAAACGAATGGTCTTCAAAAAATTACTAATCTATTAATATTAAAAAATCTATGGTTTCGGCGATATGGCCGTTTGAAGATAAATATTTTTACCTTTAATTAGGAAAGAAAAAGTAAAATAAATATATTTTTATTAACATCAAAATTATTACCTAATTAATTAATATCCAAAAGGAATATTATGGGTTTTACCATGCATTATATTTACATTAGTTTAAACCTACAAATTAAATCAATCAGTATATAATAGAAATTCTCCCAGTAACTATACCTAATAGCGGATTTCATTTTTGTACTTACTGTATTGTCCGATTTAAAAATAATAATCGACAGTAGAAATTACTCACTAATTAACATTTCGTATTGTTATTACTGAATTAATTTACTTTTAATTGCGGCTATAGAAAAAGTGATGGTAAAAGTTGATAATGTTAAATTTCCTGCAAAAAGCTGTTCCTTATAAAGATCTGTACTTATGTGGGAAAAATTGTAAACCAGATTTTCCTTATAATATTTTTAATTATTCAAATCAATTTTAATACATCTACCTTCTTGCAACTTGAACTATTTTAAAATAATAATGAGCTTCCCAAGTAATGTACTTAATTTCAAAATTCAATAAATTTAATTTAATTTCCATTGTGATGAGAATATAATTATTAAATATTGTTTTCTGCCCTTGGCACTATCGCACTTAATTTGTCTTATGTAATAATTAACATAGAATAAAAAATCGATGATTTATAGTAAAATACTAGCGAGAATTGCTAAGGACATTCGAAACGTCTACAGCAGGTAGCTATAGCTATACCTTCGTTAATTATAAAATCATTTATCCATTAGTGCGGACCTCATCGTGAAAGTAAATACAAGGAAGCAATCCATTCGATATGTTCGTAATCTTAATTATTGTAATACAGAATAGATGGGCGAACATTTAGTTAGGTTAGCACACCACTAGGATGAGAGTTCTGTCCAAGTTAAGTTTTGGAGAATTAAATTACATGTTCTATTTTTCTTAGTATTGGGCATTTCAACACAAAAAAACTTACATTATGTACGCTTGTTGCATTGGCATTCCTGAAACAATTAATTAGTTTATAATGTTATAAGCATACCTTTATAACCCAATTGTTATTCGATAACAAAATTATTGTTTGTACAAATGATAGTACAATAAACAAAGTTATTTATGTAAGTATAGTTTAGCAAAACAATTTTAATTTATTACAGCGATTACTCTGATTAATCAGCGTGTCGTAACA
Source organism: Cantharis flavilabris (assembly GCA_949152465.1). NCBI lineage: Eukaryota > Metazoa > Arthropoda > Insecta > Coleoptera > Cantharidae > Cantharis > Cantharis flavilabris. The sequence goes on from OX424438.1 coordinate 10,383,623, forward strand.
GTTTTGAAATCCATAAATTCGTGCCATTCAATTTATTGCTGTTTAAAAGTAATTTTTAATTCTCTTATACATGCTATCCGAACAGTTTCCAAGAATTGGTCCATATCCTCACAATTAAAACCTCATTTAATAGCATCTCTTAATGACAATAATTATTTTCTTTTCATAATGATTATGGTAATTAACAAAAATTAAAAGAAATTCTACGTATAAGTTCTGCATGAGAGAAGTAGAAATCTTCAAGAAAGATCCAAATAATTTTGTCACTTTTCTTGGTCAATGGCAGCTTCAATTAGCTATGTCTGAGGGGAATATTCCATACCTCCCAGGCCCCCCAGTCTCAAAGACCACGGTGTAATGTTATTTTTAATAGCATTTGTCCGAATAATGTTTGATTTAAATTTCAAGTCTAAATTAAAGGAAATTAGAGGAAACATTGCAGTCGACTAAAGAACTCAAAATTTACCAAGTTATGAGCTGGCAAAGTGGGAAGTCAAAAAAAAAGGGTGTCTTGACGTGCACGATATCTCAAGTTCGAATGAACCGATTTATTTGAAATTTGGTGTGAATATTCTTTATAGATGCCGCTATAGCATAAACTGTGGAAAAGTAAAAAAAAAAATTTTTCACAAAATGGTGGCTGTTTGAAAAAAAATTATCTTCTTGGCATGTTTTCATGTTTTAAATAACAATTCCAAATTTTTTAAAAACAGTAAAATTAAATATTTAGATCTGAGCGTAGTTCATGCTATAGCGGCATCTATAAAGAACATTTACACCAAATTTCAAATAAATCGGTTTATTAGAACATGAGATATCGTGCACGCCAGTTTTTTTTTAGACCTCTTACATTGCCAGCTCATAACTTTGTGAATTTTGAGTGTTTTTTTTCGGTTAATTTTTGATGTGATCTAAAACTATCAATAAACAAATGATAAAAAAATATGGATAGTAAAAATATTTTTGTTTCGCTTGTACAGAGCTTCAAAAACCGGCCGAAAATTCATGCCTCTAGAATAGAATACCCCCTTAAATTTGATAAAGATAGAGGTACATATTTCAAAACGAAATGAATTTTTAATTGCAATTCTAGTCGCCCGTAAAAATTCTTTCGTTTTTCTGGCTAGTAATGAAAAAGGTTTGCTTACCCAGGTTTGGAACTAAACATTGATGAGTGAATCAAGACTTATCATTTATATTCGCGATTTACAAAGTTAATCTTATACGTATAGTTGGTATAGAAAGTTTTTTTTATAAACCAAACGTTTGCATTCTTTTGGGAATTATCATTTCTTCCGATTTTACAATAAAATAATTTAGAATCAAACTCAAAACAACTACAAGTGTACGTAACAGAGCCACCATGTTCAGGGGCGGATCCAGAATTTGGGGGGGGGGGCACAAAGGGTCGAGACGGGCAAAAAGTGTTCTCAGATTTGGGTTTGTCTCCATGTTTCCTTGTTAATTTTAAGCGTCGGGGGGGGGGGCACGTGCCACCGCTTATGACCATGTGGTTTATATTTGGTAGCGTCACGAGCGCAACAAACAGAATCGTGAATAATAATTATGTCACGGTCAATATTACGACAATTCGGGCTTTAACGTCATTGTCCAGCTAAGTGACGTTATAGCTCTGCTAAACTGAACATTGACGTTAACTCCCGGCCAATAACGTCAATGACCATGCATTATTGGCAATGTTTGGACAATGTCAAAAAGTCGGGAAATTAAAACTTCGGCTCAGGAAAAATTTATAATTTTTGAAATTTTTCAAGATTTGAAGGACAGGAAAAAATTTTATTTTAATCAGGGAAGATTAGGAAAAGCATAAAAATTGTTTTTGAAAATTTAGTGAGAACCAGCGGCGGCTCGTCAGAGGCGACAAGGGAGGCTTAACCTCTCCTGATAACCTGAACTACTACTTAAACTATTAAAATTTTCAAAAAAGTAAAGAAGGAAATTTTCAATTGTGAGAACTATCAATAGATAGATACACCTTCCACAACACTTGTCCAAAACATACCCCGAGGCTACCGCAAAAGCAGAAACTCAGCCTAGTAGACCAGTGCAGTTAGCCGAAAAACAAACTAAAAATAGAAAAAATTAATAACAGCACGACAGTGATGGGAAAAGGAAGAAAATGTCGTTAGAATTACAGGAAAAATAAATTCAAACCGATCCGTAGCAGGAGGTATGAAGAGGGTGACCTATAGGGGTGGAACGTGTTTTTCACGATTTCCGGCGAAAGTTGATCTCCGATCGAAAAAAGTTGTATGGAGATGTTGTAGGTATCAAACAGTTCTACAACTTTTATATACATTATTTTTTACATAACCTCAACTTTTCTGAGAAAAATTGAAAAAACCGTGTCTTTGTTTTTATTAATTTTTTTCTTCCAAAAAATTGATATTATTTTCATGAAATTTAGAAAAGACTAACTTTTTTGTGCCTCAAAGAAGCTGTAATTTTTTTGATTAAATTTTATATTGATTAAAAACCGAAAAAATACACTTATCTTAAAGCTAAAAATGTAAAAATATGGGGGGGGGGATTAGTACGTTGAAATGTTTGCTTTCAGATGGCGTAAAAAACTATTTGCATTGACATGAAAAAATGTGCCAGAAAACGCGAAAAACTGAAAGTACTAGATTTTCAAAATTTATTTTTAGTAAAGAAATGTGATTATTTTTTCGTTTTTTTTTTGCAACAAAACATTCCCCAACGATTAGTAATATTACATACCACTTTTATCAAGGATTTGAATTGTAAATTAGTATACAAGTGAAAAGAAAAATCTAGGAAATCCTAGGAAAATTTTAAGAAATCCAAGGACATTCGAGGAAATCTATTGAAATTTTAGAAAATCAGGAAATCTTAAGAATATTACAATGAATCTTTGTTTTTTTGCTTTTTTTATTTTTTTAACTTTTTCAAAGAAGCTGTTGTAGCAATCCAAGGAAATCTTAAGAAATCCCGGAAATTTCGGAAAATCTAAGGAAATTTTAAAAATTCCGGCGGAATCTAAAGAAATCCAAAGAAACCTTACGAACTTTTCACTTGAATGACAACATACATTTTCCAAATTTCCTTTCTCTTGAAATTCAGAAGAGAATCGCTGGGAAAGTTTCTAGTGTGCAAGTGAAGAAAAACCTGAAGAAATCCGGAACTTCAAAAGAAAAAGAAAATTTTATAAAATGTAGAATATCGTAGGAAATCCGAGGAAATGTAAAAAATCATAGGAAATTCAAGGAAATCTTGGAAAATTAGGAAATCTTAGAAATTCTATAATATATTACTTTTTACTTTACTCGTTCAGTTCATGGTGCTAAGGGTTTTTTCTTTGAATAACTGGAAGGTATTCCATACCCCCTAGACCCCCCGGTTTTGTATGGGTATAGGAAATACGAGGCAATCTTTAAAAAATTTTGTAAAAGTAAATCTAGTGTACAAAAATTTGCCTTGTGACTAACTCTAAGATGGGATAGTGTCAGCTTTATATCTTATGCTTAGCCTCCCCACCAGAACCCCACCAAAGGATGCGTCCTGTCGCTATATACCGGATGCTGAATGAATTAGCCGAACATAGAAAATTAACATGTGAAAACTTATTTATGCAAATTCCTGCATTCCTTATTATTTTAGAGAAAAAATGAAAGACACAAAAATAATGCTGAAATATAAACTACGAATGATAAGAGCATTAGATTTCATCTTAAAAAATAATTACCTTGGAAACTTACATGGCAAGTCTGATAAATGAAACTTTTAACGATTTATAAAGCAGTTTTTGACTTTTTAAGTAAAAGCTAGATGAAATTTAATGCTCTTATCATTCGTAGTTTATATTTCTGCATTATTTTTGTATCTTTCATTTTTTCTCAAAAATAATTAGGGAAGTATGAATTTGCATAAATAAGTTTTTACATGTTAATTTCTTAGGTTCGGCTAACTCATTTAGCACCTGGTATATTGAATTGCATTTTTCCAATTACCAAACATTTTCAAATGGCTTTACCAAAAATATATAGTTTTTAATAATTTAGCGCAGAAAACTTTAAAATTCTTTTCAACAAATGGCATTCAAAAATGGAAATATTCAATATTCAACTCGCCATCTGGTTCAGTATTAAGTTTGATTCCTTTCCTTTACTCTTCAATTTTAAGAAATACTACAAATTTCTCAAATTATAATTTTACTCTTCCAACAAAATTTACTATTTATTTCCTTATCTTGATATTATCCAACTACTACTTACTTCTAATTTTAATTGTTCAAATTAAACCAATCTTTTTATCAAAATATCAAACTAGTTCTCATCAAAAATGAATCACTTTTAATCTCAAAAATTATATAAATTCTATTAAAAATTGCGGACTTACTAATTAATCAGTTGGCCGTACTTTGGCAAAAGGCAGGGTTTTGTCCGCTAGTTGGCGCCAAGTCAACTTATTCGCGGCAAAACCAAAATTATTTCAAAAATTGTATACAGGATTATATAGATGCAATTGATAATATGTACCCATACAAAACCGGGGGGTCTAGGGGGTATGGAATACCTTCCAGTTATTCAAAGAAAATACCCTTAGCACCATGAACTGAACGAGTAAAGTATAAAAATATTATTTAAAGTTGGCAATAATAATAATAATAATCTGGTATTCTGTTTTGGAGGAGCGGTGCCCCATCGCCCTTGTTTATTTAATTTTTTTTTAAACCATAATACTCACTTTTGAATTAATTTAAAAAATAACATAAGTATGTCGTACATAGTGCACTTTCCCCTACCTGCATATTATTAAACTATGATAATATGCAATTTCTCACTCCTTGAGTTTCTATGCATTTCGCATGATTTTACATAAAAGTGGTGTCCTATATATATAAAATGAGATATATTTAAAAAAAAATTAATAGAAAAGTATGCTTTTAAAAGCGATAGTGCAGAACTATCTATCCTAAAAAATTGATTGATATCACTTTCATTTTTATTTGTAACAATGCAATGAGAAATAATGGATTTTGGGAACATTAGGTACATACTTTGCTCAACTAATGAAATGATTGTAAAAAGGAAGAGCTCCCAGGAAAGGAAAGGTTTCTAAATATACCTTCAAAAAGGATTTTTCTACGCTGTAGTAGATAGTACAACCTTCCTGTGCATTGCGTACAATTAGCTCTAAACGAAATAATTGCTTGTGTCGTGTAATTGGCAATTAATGAGTAATAATGATTTCACCTTTCTAGTTCATTAATAAATAGGTCATCGTAATATTTAAACTTTTCAACTTAATTTTTTAGTGGGCTAATGACAGCTAAAGTGCTTTAACTCTAAAAAAATTGGTACCTGCTATAATATTAAATCTCAAAAATAGCTATATACTATATCTTAAAACTTATATAATATAATTTTCTTACTGTTACTTACATGAATGACGTCTTCTCTTCATTTCTTCACTAAGTGATGCCATTTGAGTCATTTTGGAACAAATTTTTTAAATAATAAAATTCAAATTCACTGTTCACAATCCAGCACAATAATCACAATTACACTAAAACATGAAATTACTTTTTATAAAAAAATAAGTACAGCCAATATGTAATTGTTAATTTGATTACTTAAGAGGAAATAATAACCAATCGCTGTCTGCGAAGGAAACACTATAATAACTTTTGGAATATAATTATTTTATAGAGTAATTAACTATAATTTTTGGGAAACACAACTATTAATTGAATGAGTTTTAAAATCAAACTCAAGTAATTATAATATAAATTTCATTATTTGTTAAAAAATAAATCCAGTTACTGCAATATAGCAAAAAATAAAAATTAAAGGTTTGGGAATCCCCGAATCTAAATTTTCAGTTTACTCGAGTTTCTGTGAATAATTCAAGCTTCGCAGGTTTTAATGCTGTAAAATGACTCCCAACAATGATTTTTCAAATTTCAAGAAATTTGATGTTAAATTTTTAACAATGAACTCGTAAATTGAATATAATGGTAAGGTCATTCGATACAATAGTACTATGCAAAGTGACTTTGCATGTGCCTCCTAAAAATGTAATATTTGTTATTTATTTCGTTTACAAGATCCAATGTATGAGTTTCACTTTGTCAAGGAGCACAAATTATAACTTTGAAATTTTTAAATCGGAATTAAAGACTAAATGTTGGAAGTTGTGAAAATCGCAAAAACTCAATATTATGAGGGATGCGTTTCTTCATCTACATGTGTTGATTTAATCATTTTAAATTGGCACTTATTATTGTGACTTACCAAATGCCGCAAAAACCACAAACATTATTTTACAAACTTAAACCTTCCATGTCTGAAAAGTAGTCGAACAGAAACTAAACGATCCGATAGTTTGGCGGTCAGCAATAAAAAATTTGTGTCGTACGTTCCGGTTGATGCCTTATGAATTCACGTTTGATTCTTATTATTAGTTCTCTATCGAATGATAGCGATTTGTTAACAAACACGTACTTATTACATTTCTCTAATTACACGTTTTATTGACTTCCGTGGTACAAAAATCAGGGACGACAATATGTATTTGGATTAAACAGACTAAAATTATTATTAATCATAATTTTGAAGTAAGAGCTCTACTATATACTACGAAGAAAATATTATGGATTCGCAATTTTTGTTATCGCAATAATATGTCTTGTTACACTGATAAGAGATAATAAACATCGGTGGTAGCTGAAGCATTTTAATTATTCAAGAGATTTTATTACAACATATCGGTTCTATCGGTAAGTATGAATGCCAAGGTAAATGATAATAATAAATGACCGCAAATATGTGGTCAAAGTTATATATTATACAATATTAGTATTTTGATATAGTACATACCTATGTACTTACTGGGGTAGCATTTTTCTATTTTATTTGACAACGAAGTTTGTAGAATGCTATAAAGGTGGACATTATTGGGGCGACAATTTACACCAAAAGTATCAACATTCCGTAAGCAGATTGAATTCCTAAGGTAAGAACAGGAAAATGAAGGAGTACACGACTGGTTTGTTCGAGTTAAGAAGGTGGCTAAAGAATGTGAATTTGGCGCAATATTGGATGAATGGGTGAAAAATAAATTTGTAACAGGATTAAAGGCAGGTCACATATTAGACAGGTTGTGCGAAGAAAAACCTACACAAACACTTGAGCAGTTGTTGGAGATAGCTTCAAGTAGGGAGGCATCAAACAGGCAAGAAACTCGCACTATTAATAAAGTGGTCAGTCATGCAAAAAAAGTACCGAGGGACAACAAAACAAAAGTGGAAGACATGAAATGTATTCATTGTGATAGGGGTAACCATACTTTTGGGAAGTGCAGGTACAAGGGTTATGTGTGCAGGATCTACAAAGAAAAGGGTCACTTAGCGGCAGTATGCACAAAGAAAGAGCACGACAACAATTTGTTAGAGGTGGAAGATGGGTCAGAACTTTTTAGCATGGAACGGGGAGCTTCGGACTGTAATTATGTGGAACCAATGTGGATCGAAGGCAAGATCAATGGGCAAAAAGTGAAGTTCGAAGTAGACACGGGGGCTGGAGTGTCTTGCATGCCAGAGGCAATGTATTTGGGAAGATTCGAAGAAGTTCCACTGGCTCCTGCGATGGTTAGATTAAAGACTTACAATAACGGAATAATAGGTACGTTAGGCACGATTAAGGTAGACGTGATGGTAAATGGAAACGTAGTGGATGCCGAATTAATGATTGTTCGAGGAGGGAACAGATTATTGTTAGGTCGGGATTTGTTCACAAAATTGAAATTTAAGATGATAGGTCCAAGCAGTTCCAAAGAAAGGTTAGAAATAAATCAAATGAATGCTATTAAGCCTGTAGATATTAATACTAGGCTTCAAGTATTATTAAATAACTTTGAAAATTTGTTTAAACCGGAGTTGGCACCTACAAGGGGGATCCTATCCGATTAGAATTGAAGGAAAAAGCAAGACCGATATTTCATAAACCCAGACCCATCCCATATGCGTTCAAGAGTAAAGTGGAAGCAGAGTTAGAAAAGTTAGAGGCCGAAGGCATTAATGTTAAGGTGGAATCAGCAGACTGGGGGACAACGTTGGTGCCGGTGTTAAAACCCAATGGTAAAGATCTGCGTCTGTGCGCCAATTACAAGATCACGCAAAACAAACATCTTAAGGATTGTAACCACCCATTACCCCGAATAGAAGACATTTTTGCGGCACTAGAAGGAGGTGAAAAGTTCTCCAAATTGGACTTTTTAAATGCGTATAACCAACTGTTAGTTGACGAGGATACAAGCAGGATACTGGCATGGAGCACACATAAAGGTATCTTCGTGGTTAAGAGGCTGACGTATGGTACCAAACCAGCTTGCGCAATCTTTCAAGCAACCGTCGAAAAAGTTTTGTTAGGGTTGGAAGGCGTAGTCAATTTTGTGGACGATATTGTGGTAACTGGTCGTTCGGATGAAGAGCATTTGGAAAACCTTTGGAAGGTGTTGGAAAGATTGCAAGAGGCGGGATTCAGGATGAATAGTAAAAAGTGTGTTTCTTTTCAAGATCAAATAAGCTATTTGGGGCATATAATATCGAAGGAAGGGTTAAGCAGAGATCAAGCCAAAGTAAAAGCAATCGCGGAGGCGCCAAGACCAAACAATATCACGGAAGTTAGGGCATTTGTGGGTATGTGCAATTATTATGCTAAATTCGTCCCAAGACTATCAGAACTTTTAAAACCGTTATACGACTTGGTGAAGAAAAATACAGTATTTCGGTGGACAAAGGAAACTGAAGAATCGATGGAATTGGCAAAAGAGAAATTGGCATCATCGGAAGTTCTGATACATTATGATCCCGAAAAGCAAGTAAGATTAGTGTGTGACGCTTCGCAAAAGGGTATTGGAGCAGTATTGATGCATGTTTTAGATAATGGACGTGAAAGGCCAATAGGTTATGGGTCACGAATAATGACAAAAGCAGAATCAAATTATTTGATGATACACAAGAAGGCTTTAGCGATTTATTGGGGGGTAAATAAGTTTCATCAATATTTGGCAGGAAGGAAATTCGAGTTGATGACCGATCATAAGCCCCTGTTGGCATTGTTCGGTGAGGACAGAACACTGCCTCAAATGGCTGCGGGAAGAATACAAAGGTGGTCTTTGTTTTTAGCAAATTTCGATTATACGATCAAATATGTAAAGGGTATAGAAAACGTTCACGCCGATGCACTATCAAGGTTACCCCTACAAGTGAAGGAAGTAGTAGAGGAGTCCATGGCAGTCGATTTAGGTGCACTTAGGGTGCAGACGAGAAAGGATGCAGTTACCGGACAGGTCATGAATTTCATCAGGTATAGATTTCCGAGCACAACCAACGATGAGCTATTAACCCCGTTCTTGTCAAGAAAAGACGAGTTGTACATAGAGAATGGAGTGATAATGTGGGGGTATCGAGTAATGGTTCCAGTCAAATTTCAGAACAAATTATTAGAGGAGCTTCCTGGATCTCATATGGGAATGGCTAAAGTGAAATCCACAGCTAGATCGTATTTTTGGTCGCCTAAGTTAGATAAGGATATAGAAAAATACGCGAGTAGCTGTAAAATTTGTGCATGTAATAGGCCTGAACCGCAGAAGGCACCGCTAAAACCATGGAGTAAGGCGGGGAGAGCATATGAGAGGGTGTATGCGGACTTTTTGGGCCCGTTTGCCCAAAAGATGATGCTGGTGATTACAGACACTTATTCTAAATGGCCAGAAGTATTCATAATGAATAATACGGAGGCAGAAGCAACAGTGAAAAAATTTAGAGAGTGTTTTGCAAGATTTGGTATCCCAGATAGCATTGTAACGGATAACGGACTACAATTTACGGCACGGGTTTTCAGTGAGTTCTGTAGTATGAATGGAATTAAATACATGACGTCACCGCCATTCCATCCGGCAACAAATGGAGCGGCAGAGAATTGCGTCAAGTCGGTGAAGAGAGGATTAGGAAAAGCGATAATCGATCCCAAAAACAGAGGGGTGGTGTTGAAAACATTGCTGCAACGTTATTTGTTTGCTTATCGGAACGCAGAGCATTCAACAACAGGAATGACGCTGGCGCAACTGTTGTTTAACTTCAAACCCAAAACAAAGTGGGATTTGTTAAAATTCAAAAAAGAAAAGGAGACGGAAGAGAAGGGTACGAAGAAGAGAAGTCCTCGTTTCGAAGAACAAGAAAAGGTCTACTGTAGGGATTACAGCAATCCAAATAAAAGACAATGGAAGGAATGTATAGTGGAGGAGGTACTAGGCGAGCAAACGTATTTGTGCAAGGTGCTGAACGAAGGGTTGGTGTGGAAGAGGCACACGAATCAAATAATAAAAGGGTCAAGTAAAGGTGGAGGTGAAACCAGCAAACACCTGGAAAGCGAAGAAAGGGAGACCCAGAGGAGTCCGGTGGAGGCAACCCAAGAGGAGGTGTTTAAGGAAGTCGAGGAATCATGGGAAGCAACACCGGAGGAAGAGGTACAAGAGGAAATGCGAAACGAACCACCAGTGGGGGACACAGAGAAGAATGGGGAAAGTGATGAAGTGGAAACAAGGTTGGTTGAGCGACCGAAAAGAAATACGCGACCTCCCCAACGTTTAAATTTGTAAAGGAGGTATTGTAATATATTCAGATCCTGAAAGTTTGAATTTGTAATGTTTGGCGGGAGATACCAACCACCGAGAAAAACAGTAAACGTCTAGGGTAAAGCTCGTATGTAAATATCAGTATGTAAATTAACTTGTAAATGACTGTGTAAATAAATTGTAAATACAACCGCTTGTTTCAATACGTAACAAAAGTGGTAAACAGAAAACCACCAAAACAGTCATACTAGAGAAATCGTAAGGAAAATCGCATAACGTAAACTGCACTTTTTAGCCTAGAATTCAAATTTTGGTAATGCAGTTGGTACAAATTTTTTAGTTTATGATACAATCAAAAATGCAAATCTCTCTTAAAACCTTTTACCTGCTATATTTATTGTTGTTTTGTATTATATTTGCAGTCGAACTTAGAAGCAGGCATTATTAGAATTAATTAAGTCTATAGTTTAGCTGTCTATCCATATATAGTCTAATCTTTAAGGCCTTGTTTGATTTGGAAGCTTACGGCGCTTTTGGTACCAACATCTGTTCTTTTGTGATTAACTGGCTGGAAAGCCCGTCCGTAGACGAGCAGCTAGACGGTGGATCTCTTTTTTAGAGGTAGAATATTTTAACATTTAATTTAGTTTCCTGCTACTGAGGGATTCCCTGTTTTTCTATATTTCCAGAGTAACGCAAAAAGTTGCTGCTAAACTTGATATACCGTCAGGTAATTAAAATAAATAAGATTTCTCAAATTCTAATTTTCCTTAACCGACTGTTTTCCCTCGCTTTTGCTCAAAAAGAAAAAATTTCCCAGCTTTTTCTGACGAAATTTGCATAATTATTCTGTCTTCTAGAAGAGTGGGAATTTTATTATATGTACGGGAGGGTGTTCACCACCAGACCCCCTGGTTTACACTTTCGACTAAAATTTTGACAGTTAACTTTCAAAGTAACGCAAAAGTTGCTGCACTTTTGCTTAAAAATTTTAATTTCTTGATTTTCCTTCTCCAAGTATTCTAAAAGAGTGGAAATCCTGCGATATGTACTGGAGGGTGTTCCACACCCCCCAGACCCCCCGGTTTAAAATTTTGCCTTATATTTTTATAATTAACTTTCAAAGTAACACAGAAAGGTTAAATTTCCCCCATTTTTACTTAAATATTCTAATTTCCCGGTTAGTCCTAGTTTTAGTTAGTTTAATATATTTTTCGATTGGTAATATTGTAAACCTTGGGGTCTGGGGGGTGTGGAACACCCTCCAGTACATATGGCAGATTTCCACCCTTTTAGGATACCTGGAGGAGATAGGAAATTTATAATTTTTCAAATTTCGCCAGGAAAAATCGGGAAATTTGAATTTTTAAGAAAAAGTGAGAGAAATCAAAGCGTTTTTTTTCCACCAAAAAATGACACGCTGTAGCAGCAGCAGCAGGGTGCTGGGATTTTATATATCAGGATATTAAGATTACTAAATTTATATTGTTATTTTTTATAACCTAATTATTTGTTATTTTCTTTTTCCAATATTTTAGTCCTAACTTTACTTGAATATATTTTTCGGTTGGTAAAAAAAGTGGTTCTTTTTCACCAAAAAATGCAACGCTGTAGCAGGAGCTGGAGCAGCGTGCTGGGATGATTGGTCTAGAGTGTTAGAATTGGTACTAAAAGCGCCGTAAGCTTCTAAATCAAACACGGCCTATGATTTGTGTTTTTGCCTGCCACCCTTAGTGCTGTTATTCCACTTTTTTTGTCATTTTATCATTAATTTTTCTTGTTCCTGGATTTTCTCTTCTGTATATCCTTTCTTATAGGTGTCAGTTCTTTCTGTAGTCTGTAGATCTATCGGTGGTGTCAGAGACCACATAAGAACTCTCCCCCCTTCAATATCATCTTCGGCAATTGACAAAACTTGGTAAATTCGCCGAAAAGTTGGCATTGCACAAAAGAAGTAAAAAAGCTTTAAAAAACAAAAAATTGGTGAAGAGCAAAGAAATTGGCAAATTCAGAGCTGTTCAAATGCAGAACTTAATTTAAAGAATTAAAGAATTTCAATGACAGGCAGACAGAAACTTTTAACTTCTTTTTAGAAAAAAAGTCCAAAGTTGCAAATATCGCTAACAACTTCTAGGTGATTTGCAAGAAATTCCCATTACGTGCACTAAAGTTTTTTGCAATATTTTTCCCCTGTGGCTGTCTATGTAAACAACTTGATTGCCTAGGTTGTGCGGCCGCACTGGTCATCACTCTCCTGTACAACGAAGCAGGCCCGTAGCCAGGATTTCATCCACTAGTTAAAGTTAAGACTAGTTAAAACTAGTTAAAACTAGGGCACTAGTTAAAAGAAAAACTTTGGGGGTTCCCCTTCCGAGAATTGTTCCCACTTTAAAATATATCTATTTACAATAAAACTTTAAATAACAAGTTAAATTCAATAATATAATGACAATTATATTTTTAAGCTTTCGGCGACTGCTATCGCCTTCGTCAGAAATTTATTTTTATTTTTTTTTTTAAATATATCCAATATAATATAAATATAATTTTCATTATATTATTGAATTTAACTAGTTTTTTCAAGTTTTATTGTTTATTTTCTTACAAGTCAAGATTTATATATTTATATATCTATTTACCTATTTTATTTTCCTATTATATTTTTTGCTACTTTGTATAAATTCAATTGGTTTATCGCTATATTAAATAAATAAATAAATAAATTCAAATTTTCTTTCAAAATTTTTTTTCTTTTGAACATTTCGGGGGGGCACTTGCCCTTAGGCTACGGACCTGCAGCGAGACACAATTTTCCAAGCAAGTGTGGGCAACCGTAGGGTCTAAATTTTTAAACACCTTTTTATATCTGCAACGAACGTTAAGGCGGGCTCCAAACCGCAATCACATTCTACAAGCTACATTTATTTTGGTCATTACTCATTTTGGATTCTTCCGTTATTCTCTCCATCTAATTGTTTTTCTTTTTTTCGTTTGTATCTTCTTCATTTTCGTTTGTACCCATTTTGTTTTTATATTTCGAAATGTCTAAAATGGGAATATCGCCAGCCTCCCCCCCCCCTATTTTGAATTTTGGATTCAAAAGAGTTTAAATCGTTTGTATCTTCTTTATTTTCGTTTGTACCCATTTTGTTTTTGAGATATTTTGAAATATCTAAAATGAGCATATAGCCAGCCCCCCCCCCCATTTTGATTTTTGGATCCAAAATGGTTTTAATCGTTTGTACCTGTTTGTACTTTCTTTATTTTCGTTAGTACCCATTTTGTTTTTCAAATATTTTGAAATAGGTATCTGAAATATGAAAATCCACCTCGTCTGCAGTTGTCCAATGCTTCTTCTTTGGTGGCAGAACAGCAGAACAACAAATAATAGATCTCTTCCTTTTAATCTTGTTTGATATTGCTGGCTTTGTCTATCTTCGTCTTGGTTTCTTCTATTATTTTTCTTCAATTCTGCTGTTATTAATTCTCCTTTAATTTCTCTTTTCGTTTGTTTGTTTATATTCCAATGATTTTCGCAATATTTAAATTCAACCATATGGTTTCCTCAGCCAATACCAATACCTAACTTTCAGTATGAAGTCCTCAGTTATACAGAGTGCCCGTTTTTCGAGCTCGACCATGGGGATCTCAGTTATTATAAGAAATCAGGTTAAATTAAGGTAAAGTTGCGCATTTTCATGCTGAACAATTATTTCAAAGAAACTTTGATGTCATTTTTAGTTTTTGAATTATTGGAGAAATACATAATTTCTAATTTTTGTTTTTATTTTTTCAATCGAAAACTAAAAGAACTAGACGTTTTTAACTAAGACGTTCGTGGGACACTTCTTTACAAGCAATCCAAATCTGTGGTCGTATTTTCCAAGGCATTCTTGATGCCAGAGTTACAACACTCAACTTTGGTTTTTCTCATGGGCGCCATATTGGATTTTTTCAATTTTGAAATGTCTTTTTGTTTCTGATTACAACGATGTATCACACGATATGATCGAATCTTATATGCTGATAAAAATTAGGAAAAAATCGTTTTTGCGAAGAGGGCTTTGGAAAAAACGCCAAGAATTTTGTTTTTCTAAATGACAGATTTAGATTCCTTATGAAAAAGTGCTTCAAGAACGTCCTAGTTAAAAACGTCTAGTTCTTTTGGTTTTTGCTTGAATTTTACAAATTTAGGTTTTTTTCCAATAATTCAAAAACTTTGAATTTTCATTTCTGACCTTGTATCCCCACATAGTGTCTCAATAAGTTAGTTCACACTAAAATTAAAATATTAACATAAAAATTCTAAACAAGGATAACAAATGCTTTAAACGAATTTTATAAGAAAGAAAAAAAAAGAAAATTTATTAACAAACAAGAACAACACTATATCGTTTCAACCCTTACATTTTGTTATATTAACACGCCATCTAACCAACTTCTGGCTTTTGCAATATCGGCAAATATAAAATAATTGGAAACATCACATTGGTTCTCAAAGTCGCTTAACGATCTAGATAAGACTCCTCTAAGAGTCCATCTGCCTCTTCTGTTTAACATGAAAGGTCCACCTCTATCTCCATTACAAGGTCCATTTCCGTCCCGTTTACCTAATCATGTACTAAAATCATTACAAATCATATTTAATTTTTAAATAATTTATTACCAGCACAAAATGTTCTGCTAGATATTGCACTCCTGAATTTTGGATTTGAACGAAGACCAACAACTTGTGAAACAATTGGCATTTCTACATATGTTGCGAAGTTCATTTTGGCATTAACACTTCTGTCAGTATTCCATTCTGCTGCTATACCCTGTTCTTTTTCAACAAGTTTTAAATCTTCATCTTCATTCCATATGCAAATTGGTATTATATAAGGTGTAAACTTAATTTCCTCAGTTAAGGTAAACACTGCAACATCGGAATCACCATTGGTCGAATTAAAATCTGGATGCACCGAAATATCACTCACTTTTGCAATAGTTGCTTCGGTATCTGTCAACCATGTGCCAATATCAAAGAGACCAAGAATTATTAGTACTACTTCTTTCGGAACAAGAAACGATTTTTTGACATGTACACAGTGAGCAGCTGAAACCAGATATTAAACTTGTAATAATGTAATATAATAAGTAAGTATCGTATCACAAAAGTTAGTACATTTAATATGTAGGTATTTAGTTGGTATTAAAATTAGTTTGATCATTGCATTTTTTTTTTAATTTTACCTATTTTAGATATTTTGTGCGTAGTTTTTCTTAATAAAAATTGGAAGATTCAGATTTTTCTTTTTTACTTATGAAATTTTTAAAAGCACGGGTCCAACGAAAAGTCTTGCCATGGAGCCCGACGCCGACGTGGCTCTCGACGGCCCTTGAGCAAGCTACGCTAAACTACACCGACAACTTTTATTTGTTTTTGTCATCAATTTGTTTTTGTTGGGTGTCTGTTTTCGAGTATTGCACTCAAATGTTGGGGCTAGTCGGGAGTTTTTGCGAGAATTGCCCACGTTGGCGCGCATGAATAGATTAACGAGATTGATGACTTTCTGGAAGTCATGTTGCAGCTTATAAAAAAAATTAAACAAATTGTTTTACCTGTTATAACATGTTTATTGGTTACCAAACTGCCTGTGCAGTGGTATTCGTGTTCTCCTTTAAGGTTATATATTATAGCAACCATCGACGGATATCGTTTCCACGATATTATTCCGCCGGCAATTAGAGGTGGTGATGGGTTAGAAAATAATCCACATTTACTAGAATAAGACATTGCCATTGGTGTTTGCGTTACCGCAGATATAGTTGGTATTGTATTTGGTGGCGTAACAATCGAAGGATATGTTGGATAAAATGGTGGTGGTGCACGATTGATTACAGGAGGTTGTCCTGGTGGTGGTCTTGATATTGAGGCATCCTTTCCCAAATCACTGGTAGCCCAAAAATTTATAATTCCTTGTTCCATAACTAAAACAAAAATGTATTTCTAAACATTTAGTAATTTCTTTACAATGTATGATAATTATCTAGTCTAGCTGAATACATAATATATAGTATTACCGAATTATCATTTCGTGTTACTGATTGCTTAGCAGTAATAAAGTTGTTGTTATTATTACGTTTATTAGAAGAATCTTCATCAAATTGAATTACGTCAGAGAACGAATAATCAGCGTAAAAGAAATATTGTGATTGAATTTTATCATGATCTTCATGATTTATTTCCATTTCTGAATCTTGTATATACGAGTTTGAATATGTAGCCAATGCAAAATATAAGTTTACCACTGATAGTTGCTGAACTACTAAAATTTCCAAATTAAATTTAATTTTTTTTTTTTTATTTATTTACCTTTACTGGTGAAGTAATTTTGATCGGAAATACAGAGCAGTACATCGTTTACTAAAATTCTGTTTACTTTCGGAATAAATGTGTCCCAAAGTGGAAATTCCAATCTAAAGAATAGCGCACGCTCTTTTAATATGTCATCAGCATTTCCCAGAAAACTTATTTTATTTTGTAAATCCTAAAATAAATTATTTCGATTCGGCGTGAGTTCCGTTCAGCGCGAGTACAGATCGGTGCCAGTACAGTTCGACGCGAGTCCAGTTCGGCGCGAGTCCAGTTCGGCGCGAGTCCAGTTCGGTGCGAGTCCAGTTCGGCGGGAGTCCAGTTTAGCGCGAGTTCAGTTCGGCGCGAGTACAGTTCAGCGCGAGTCTTTTTTATTCTATCTGAATTAGAAATGACACATCCCACTATATGGCAATTCATTAATGGGTTAAAAAAAATTCCAACACGGCAAGATGTAGCTTATGAGCGACTTATTGCTGGATATCCTCCACCATTAAAACTAAAAAATACAGAGACGCGGACATAAGAATCGCAACACTGGTGGAGGATTTTGATAACCGCGATATCATCGATTTTTTACGCGAATTAGCGCTAAATTTTGCTATGCGCGAATTTTTTTTTTTATTATTTTTTTTTTAATTATTTTTTTTTTAATTATTTGTTTTTGTTTATTTATTTCTTTAATAAAATTTATTTTTTTAAATCAAATTAGAATTAGAATTAGAACAAGATTAAAAATGTAGTAACTGTACCCGCGCCGATCTGGACTCACGCCGAAACGGGTTTGCACCGAACTGAAGTTGGGCCGAACTGAACTCGGGCCGAATTGGGTCTGCACCAAATAGTAATTGCGCCAAACTGTACTAACGCCAACCTGTCCTTGCGCCGAAATACTGCAGGACAAGGGCTTTCTGGTAAGAAACCAAAACTTTCAATTTTCACCAGAAAAACTAGAAGCATGCACGGCATGAAAACTAAGAAAACGTTAGCACTAAAAATCATTTTAAAATCTTGACAATATTTTTGTTAAAGTTAAGAGCTTTATAAACTTCGATTGTTATGCGCAAACTCTCTATCTGTTTTGTATTCATCGTATAAATTAGATATTTCAAAAAAATCAAGATTATCTACGAGGCTAACCAGTATTAGTGCAGATTTTTAATAATCACGACAAACAAAAATCAAGTGGTTTTATTACAGCATTTTTTGGTCCATCGAGCCGGATTTATAATAAAAAGGACAAGTTGTTAGTTTTTATTAAACAAATTACTAGTTTACAGCCAGCGCCAGTATTACACATTAAAAATTAAAATATGAAATAAAAAATTTTTAATTTTTAAGAAAAACCTTTTATTTAAAATTAAAAAATGCTCTCTAAAAAGTAAAAAAGAATATAATTTTTTAAATAAAAACAAACAAAGCTCCTTGAAAACATCTATATAAAAGCGTAAGGCTATGAATTTCATATTTTCATACACAAACAGTATCATTGAAAAAGCCAAGCTGAAACTACGAGTAGGTACCGTCAAACGGGGTGAATGGGGACAGTTCACAATTTTATTCGGTTTTTGCTTAACAACTCGTTGAGTTTTGCACCTACAAATGTTCTTTTTTTTTTCGAAAATGCAAGGTTTGTCTACCTCTATAAGACATTGGTGTGATCGGTGTCTTGGGTGTAAACCACTGAGATCAACACAATGTCAAAACCTGTATTCATCATTATTATAACGATGTAAAAAAGTGGTTTTCATACTTAAGGTAAATTAATTTTGAATTTGCCATCTTTTTTGTCACTATGATGCCTTATTTTTCCTCGAAAAGGACAAAATTAGAATCATATTTAGAGGTTTCATTAATATTTCCTGGAAAAAAATGAGTGTTCGGGTAATGAAGTGTGAATGAGGACACCGTATACAGATTTGCTTCATTTAAAATGTTTTCTTTTCTATTGGATTTTCGGGCCCCATATTTATATTTTTTCAAAATTTAAAGTTTTTTTTTTTCATTTTTTTTTTCAATTTCAAGTGGTGTCCCTATTCACCCCACTGGAGGATAAACGGGGACAGCACGGAAAAAAAAATTTTTAATCCTTTATATTAGTTTCACCTTTCTGTTTGCTTGCGGAATTGCTTGAATACGGCAAAACTTAGAAAGTCAAATTTGACCTAGTTCGCGCTATCCAATTGAGCTGAAATTTTTCACATGGATTCGTCCTCGATGACAATACACTTTACGAGAATACGAGAAAAAAAGTGAAAAAAATAAATTTTTATGGTTCTATTAAAAAAAAAAAACCTGTATAGGTACTATTTAACAGAACGATTAAATCCTAAAATTAAAAAAAGAAAAATTAGCCAAAACCAACCACTGAAACCACATGAAATACCTTTAGTATAGGGATTTTACACTACCGATGGTGGCGCTAGCGTCAACTTCAATATGTCTACTACAGCGAGTATACCTCGGTAGAATATGTTGATTTGTTTACACTGGTTTATACAGAAATTTTTGGTTTTTCGTTTATCTCTGTATTAAAAAATTATAATTGAGCAAAAATGTTTTTCACCCTATTTGCAGTGTAACTCTAAAAATATCGATCCTACGGTAAAAGTTATATGAACCAAACTTGTGGGAAATTACATTTCCTATAATTTTGAGTATCATTATTTTTTCTCTAGAGTTGAGATTAAGCGAGTTATTTGAAAAACAAGAAAACACCCTTTAAATCAAGATGGCGGCAAACGCATTGGAGGGAATTTTCCCGAAAATCAAAATTTACACTACCAAACAACCCTCCTTGAGTTTAAAATAAAAAAATCGCTCCCGGGAATTATTTCCAGGTTGACCGATTTTTAGTCCTAATTTGACTGGACTATTAGCTTTAAGGGCCGCCCACAGAGCCGTATTAAGGAGGGGCAGCCCCGGCCTCCAAATTTCTAGGGGCCTCAAAAAAATTGAAGCAACAAAATTTAAATCACCAAAGTTGTATACCTGTGTTTTATAAAAAAAAAAACTATAATAAACTATGTGTAATAGCTATTATTCTTTCAAAAATTTTACATTTGATCTAAAAGCGCTGTTGACCTTGAAAAAAATATTTAGTTAAAATATGCAAGGCCAAGGGGCCTCCAAAACCAGTTAGCTCCGGGCCTCACATATCCTTAATCCGGCTCTGCCGCCCAGATAGTCCCTT
Source organism: Cantharis flavilabris (assembly GCA_949152465.1). Lineage (NCBI taxonomy): Eukaryota > Metazoa > Arthropoda > Insecta > Coleoptera > Cantharidae > Cantharis > Cantharis flavilabris. Next base: position 10,403,794 of record OX424438.1, read on the forward strand.
GAAGGGTTCTGAGTTATTGCCTGTTAAGATTTTTCTGGATCGTTTCGGGGGTCAAGGCTTGTGGTTGCGGTTTGACCTGCACGATCTTAACCAGTTAACCTGCTCCTGGACTTTGACTTCCGACAAGGTTTCTTTAATAAATTGATTCGATGTTTTTATTGTTTCTTATCTCTGTTGTTGTTCATACTGTTTGCTTCGGTGATTTCTCATGTCATTTCATGAAAAATGTGGCAGACTTATGCCCCGAGGGTCAGGATTGCCCCTTTCCTGTCACCACGATCTTTGCTCTTGGACATGAAGATGTTGTTGAGTTCTAATTGAAATCTTTGCATTTTCTCAATCTATTCGTTGATTTTCGGGTTGTTTGTCATTTGCTTTGTTGTTGCTGGGTGTGGTTGTTGGGCTTTTTTGGCAGCTTTTTCTTTTCTTCTCTGCTTTCTGGTTTTCCTACTTTTCTTCTGATTTGCTTGTTCGTTTTCGTTCTCTCTGTGTCGTCTGTGTGCTGCCTTTGGTTCTGCTCATTCCTATATGTTCTTCCTCTTCTAATGATATTTCCATTTCGGGTAGTTCTTCTTTCGTTTTCTTTATGAAGAGGTGCCTTCATCTATGAGTTTCTTCGTTGTGGTGTCTAGATCGATTTTCTTCTTTAACGCTGCCTTCCTTCTTTCTCTGAGCTGTAGAAGTGCCAATCTATTTTCTTCTGTAGCTTTTATGGATTCTTCGTGCTTACCGAGTTCAAAAGCTCGATATCTAATTATTCGACTGCCGTGAGGATCAGAAAACTGCAACAGGCAAAATGGTTAATAAACTATAACTTAACCCTGAAAACTTGGTACCCACCATGCTGAAATAAGAGCAAAACTGAAAGAACTTCTCTGCAATGATAGCTATCATCATGAGTTCCAAAGAAAAGAAAGAAAGATACATAAGCTGAATGTGCTAAAATGAATGTAGCTCAGACAACTGATTATTTGCATTAACAAATACAAATGATATGTATACGAAGATAGAAATAAAATATCATGTCATCTCCACGTAATTGGAATTATGCCAAGACTTGAAATTCCGTGGCGACTACTATATGCAATGCTATGCCACGCCTGCCAGTCCAGTTGGATTGGAGTTTTAGTGGGTCAGATCATTGGATATCCAACCCCACACTACCTCTATGTGGTGTCTTGTGATGGCCTAATGGCCAGAGAAAGATTTCCCCACTTTCAACGCACACAAATAAAAAAGAACTTGTGAATATTCCAATAGTTCGTTTCCTATTGATCAAACACATTAAATTCCTAACCAGCACGGATAATTGTTCTTGCTTGTCATAGCTTAATTCAAAAAGTATTCTTTTTATTGGAGGTAAAGAGTATCAATAGTAGTAACTAGTAAATAAATAACTGCCGTGTACCACAGATGGAGGCCAAGCTAAAAAGATAAAAGTTATATAGACGTATCTCTTCATGTAATATAATTTTTATTTAGGACTTTCAATAATTCCATATGATAGAATTTAAATGTTGATTTCAAAACAAAAACGTTTGGTACATAAGCAAAAATATGGTAACTTAACAATAATAAATCACGTGTATAATTTGTTTAAAAAATAAAAAAAATAGTGCAATGTTATTGGTACATTTTAACATTTTAATATAATAACAATTACTTTTCTTACTTAACTACATTTAGTGTGATCAAATACTGTAAATTCCTAACAATCCAAATTAAAACTGTCTAAAGGAAATTTCTAACGTACAATCAAAAATACTACACTCTCGACTGGCACTTGAAAATTTGAATATTAACAACACACCTATCTATAAAACTAAATAACAACTTAACTTACAAATTTTAATAAAAAATATTGTAAGTATTAGAAAATGCTACCTATAGGCAAAATAATAACAAAACATTTTAGGAAGGTCAAATTGACAAGCACCAAAAGAAAGGTTTACCAACGAAATTATACTGTCCGGTGCGTGTTAAGCATTTTCAGCAAAACCAATGTGATAGAACACCCAGTCTTCCAAAAACGACGGAATAAACGCCTTTTTCTTATTTATTGTAACGGCAGGCACCAACTTGCCCAAGTATGACTCGTAAATTTGCAAAGCTTCTTTGCAGCAAGCTCCGTTACCCTTAAATAAACTCACTTTATTTTTTACAATAAAACTAATAATCTACCTACGTGCGTCATAAACTTTCCAGTCGGTTTAAGTACTTTAAAAGACACATCCAGAATTTGTTTAATGAAATTCCACATCTCGCCCGTCGGAGTGTCCGTTATTGGAACGTCGGTCAAATCACCGAAAACGTAATCAAATTTACGACCCTCCTTGATAAACTGATCTAACGACGTCATGCAATCACCAATAATAATCTAAAATTAAATTGGTTAACAAAACTATCTTCGAGCGCAAATTTCTGTTGAACCTGATAATTGGGTCCGGATTTCTTATCTAAGACGTCGCCGCAAATTGAACGCATATATTGAGAACAGGCACGAATCACAACGTCGTCAATTTCTAACATTATCACATTTTTAGGTTCCTCCTTTAAGAGTTCGAACAAGAGAGCACCATCTCCGCCACCTAAATATTTTCTACGTGTTATTAATGAAAAGGAAAAGTGGAAAACGGTGTCTTACCTAAGATCGCTATTTCTTTATCTTTGTAGCTTTCTTTACCCTTATCCATAATTGTTTCTGTGTATATCATATCAGCTTCGGCGATATCTAAAAGGTAAAATACAATCAAATAATGAAAAACAGAAATGTTTTTTAAACTTACTTTGTAAATCATCTAGCACCAACATGTTTCCCAAACTTTTAGAATGTACAATTTGAACCTTTTGAAATGGCGAACGCTCTTCGAAAATAATAGAATCAATGTCGTATTCCAAGAGGCGCTCATCTAAAAAAGACCACCTCATGATTACGAGATTCTCAAATGACAGAAGAAAAAATTTTAAAATGTAAAACTACAACTTCAAAACGTGAATCAAGCAAATGTGACTTACCAGACGTGATGTAATATCGACCATAGGCACCTCTTTTAATTGGTGCAAAAGAACTTGTGGTAACAATACCTGGCACACATTCTTGTACGATCCTTTCCAGCTCCTTGCATTTCTACAACAACTCATGCCAAAAAAACATCCACTACTACAGCCAACAATTAAATAACTTAAGTCTGTTACGAAGTGTAACATAAACATGCCGCAATTTTTAAAAGTATAACAGCTGTCCAAGTAAACAAAAGCTGTAAGTCGTCAGATAAGTCAAGAGTATGTTTATTGTGCATTTTGTTTTAAATGACAGTTGTTTAAATTTAAAAATAAAACGAGACTTGTCAAGTATTATTGCAAGGTTTCCAGTAAGTTGATAAAAAGCAAAATAAAAATGTGTTTCACTCAAATCTAATCAAATGAAACTTTATCTGGAGAAAAAATATTCATCAAGTGCTTCTTTCTACACAGACCAATAAAAAGGTTTTGAAATAATAATAACGCATTCGCGCAAACAAGAATAATAAAGTTAATATTTAAACGACAAAATGAAAAATAGCAATCGAACCTGAACTAGTCAAGTATACGTCGACCGGACCGCCTCGCTTAATAGGCGGAAACATTTTAGAACGAAAACAATTTAACGTAACGTAAATTTTCTGTTCGATTTGCTTTGTACGCTACGAAAAAACTTCATTAGCATGATCTATTTCTTTTATGAAAGCGAGCATTATGAATAAAAAACAATTTACCTCGTAGGATAAGATCGGTTCTTGCTTATCTCCCTTATAATATTCGATGTTAATCGTGATCAAGCCATTACTAAATATTCTTAAACTTATTACGCCGCCAAAATCGCTCGTGTATAACTTAAAAACCCCGCTGTCGATAGACAATGTCTGAACATATTGAAAATTGCTCAAATGGTCTCTCAAGACATTTTCGATATCTGCAGCCACCACCATTAATTGACTCTCATTTTTTACATCTTTCGGATCCACAGTGAAATCTAACAATACCGTATTTACTGCCATTTCGTTTCTTAATTAATTTTATCACAAAATATTGCCGGTTATCGATCACTGCAAAACCAAAGTGCAAAGTATAAATTATTTTAGAAAAACCCGGTGCACAAGAACTACGATCTGTTCGTTTGCACTAACTCGCAACATCTGAAGGATATCCAGTCGTCCTTATCGTGGTTATTTTATAAAATACTAGATATAATTTTTTTTTATTTATAGTAAATAAAGTAAAGCGATAAGTTGAAATTGCTTCCTATTTACGATTCTAAATCACTTTCAACAAAACAAAACACGGCGGCCGAGATTCTGCATTTGAATTTTGCTTTTAAGAAAACAAAATATTATTTTTGTTTATTTATTTTTTATTAATTTAATACCAGAAATTTTATTATAAAATTATAGTAAGTTATACATCACCAGTGGCGAGTGTCACAAAAAATCCATCCTACGCCAATCGTTCATTTATTATTTAATATATTAAAACAAAAAACAACAATTGTTTTGACAAAAGTTTGACAATAAATAAACAAAATAACAAAAAAATTGAATTCATGTTAATCAATTGTCAATATTGAAGTGTCACCTTCGTCAACGCAATTGTTTTTAAAGAAAATTGATGTCTAGGCGCTTAAATAAAAAATTTAATAATTAGATGTAATTTTACGTTTTCATCAAAAATAATAAGTTTTATTCGGAGTCGATGTACTGTTCGTGGCTCGCCTGAAATTGCCCAACTCTCTCGGCTACGTTCCGCTCGTCTGTCGATCCTACAAACTCACCACAAAAAGTCAACGTTACATCCTGTTAAAACAATATACTAATAATTTTTCATGGTCTAGGAGTCTAGGACAGCAGTCGTCAAAAAAGAGACCAGGAGGGAGACTCTCGATAAATGATGATGGGAGATATTGAAGTTAAACAGATGTGGGAAAGATTGCGTTAGAAATTGTGGGTGCAAAAAAAATTGTCCTGGACTATTATTAAAATGTAATATTTTTGTAGCGTAATCGAGAGAGTCTAAAGGTAAATTTATAATTATTATTAATTTTGGGAGGTCGGCGACCCATCGCTCTCTGCGCACTAGCCACCACTAAATATTACGTTTGTAAACCTAACCCATAACTTATGCAATTTTTCTTTGTTTGTGAACACTTAACGAATTTATCAACGTTCTTAACTTGAATTTGTATGTAAATAATTCATATCTGACATTAGTTACGTGTACATTTCTACTTTGTAATTTAGTAAGTAATCACATGGTATTTTTTTTATTTTAAAATATTCCATTGCAAATTTGAAATAACAAGAAACCTTTGGATAGTTTTTTATAAGTATTTACCGGAAGCTTATTAAATGTTTAGCCAACTTGAAAGATTTATAAAATAATAGGTTATCAAAGTTGTCGGTCGGATTAGAAACACATTTGAACTAAAATGTTACGTCACTGTTCATACAGGGTGAGATCAATTATTCTTACAACTACAAGTAGATCTTTTTAACATTTTTGACTTGAGAACTGTGTTTTTACTAGAGAAGGTAAACATACTAACAGTCCCTGGATCTAGGAGATGAAAGGGGCACAAAGAAGCAGGCCGCAGATTTTTGTTTTTTGCTTATATCTCGAAAAGGGTTAACCTTAGCCGAACAACGATTATGTACAAAATTAAAGCTGGTAAAATTTCCTACAAGAAAGTTTTTATTAATTTTTTGCGTATCTGTAATAGTTATTGAGGTATATGCTCGTGAAATTTGCAAATTTTTAAGAAATTATTCCATCAATCCTACAACTTTTTGATCAGAGTTTAAGATAAAATATTGAATAACATACTCATTTTAAATGAAATTTAATTCTCTAAAACTTCTTCTCGAAGAACTTTAGTCTCAAATGAATGGTAAAGAAGTTAAGAGATAAAGTTTATCCAAAAATGTAAAAAGAAGTTCTTAGAAATTGACAAATTTCACGAACGTATATCTCGAAAACTATAGTAGATACGTCAAAATTAAATAGAAACATTATTGTAGGAAATTTTATCAGCTTCAATTCTATACAGAACTATTTTTTGCTAAAGCTAACCGTTTTCGAGATATAAGCAAAAATCAAAATCCGATACCTCCTTTGAACGCCCCGCATCTCCGAGGTTCGGGCACTTTTAGTATGTTGATTTCCCAACTCACCCTGTATTTTTGCTCGCTCTGATAGATTCATTCAATAAAAAATTTAATATTTTCGCTTTTTACAGAAATGTGCATTTTATTCGTTTATGCAAATCCAAATCCGTCCAAAGACGAATTTCGACTTATATTAGCTTCGAACAGAGACGAATATTTCGACAGACCAGCAGAAAATACATGTTTGCGTTACCATGGGACAAGACTAGTAATGGGAGGTACATAAAACACAAAATTGAAAATTTTAGCCTAACGCGGAGTTTTAGGAACTGACCTGGAACCGGGAAGAGAGGGGGGAATGTGGCTAGGTGTCTCTTTGCAGAGAGTCGATTCCAAACTGGACGTTAAAGTAGCTGCACTTTTAAATGTTACAGGAGAAGAGAGAAAGATTGGTGCAGTCGGTAGAGGACCCATAGTTGCAGATTATCTTAAGAGCGACGCCCCATTTGACGATTACGTCAAAACTTTGAACCTGGACAATCTAAACGCTTTTAATTTTATTTCCATCGAAATAAAGTAATAATTTAATTTTTTTTTCTTAAATTAATTTAATCCATTTTAGTGACGAATCTGCAACCATTAATCACCAAAGTAACGCTCCACAGATCAATCACCACTACAAAGGCAAAAATATTTTAGGTTTCGGTAACAGTACAGTCGAGGTTCCTCTTTCCAAAGTTAAAGGTGGTGTAGAAGAATTTTCTACTATTGTATCAAACAGTGGAAAACTTGGCACAAAAAATAAGTTAATTGAAGAATTGATTGGGTTATTGAAACTAGAGAAACAGTAAAAAAAGCAATAATTTCATTCATTCTTTTATCTCGGAGTTTGTTTTAGACATTTGCCCGATCCAGAGTTACAAAGGAGGGCTCCATCCGCTTATAAATTTTTGAGCTCAATTTTTGTGAGAATTGCGCCTGCAGCATATGGCACCAGGTCTGTCTCTTAATTTTCTTAAGAAACTCCTATTTATTAATTTCTTTTTTTAGAGCTCATTCGGTCATTCTGATAGATCACGATTGGAACATCCACTTCACAGAGCAAGCGATGAAACAACCAATCGATTTAGAGAACCCAGAATGGGCAACGGAAGAAGTATTTGCACGTTTATAAATTTTTACAAAAATGTATATTTTTTTAATTACAAAACGTTAAGGAAGCAACCTTTTACTTTGCTCTTGGTTACATCCGCGGGAAACTTCCAATTGCGAACGTCTCAATTTTTCGGCTTTCACTATAGCGGGTCCCACGTTGGCAATTATAAAATCAATGTCTCGTTTGAATTTCTCGGTGCAATTAAATTTTTTTATTATGGTTTGCAACCGTTCCATTCCTGTTTTCATTTTGTGCACCTGTTCAGCCATGATGAAAGCCTGGTCAGCGTCTGCAAGAATACGGAATTAAAAATAAAGTTTAGTAATTACCCAAGTAAAACTTACTCAGCTGTAACGTCTTGAGTTGTTTGTTGATCAGAGGAGGTTGAGGCTGGGGACACTGTTCCATCAAATTATGCAAGTTGGTTAACGAACTTCGTTCTCCAATCGCTCTAAACGGTAAAGGAATGTCCAATACTTCGGCGTTTTCGTCCTTTTGGTCCTCTTCTCGTTTTAGCTCCTCAAGTTTTTCGCTGTGCTTTTGCCAACACTCATTTGTAATGATTTCTTTATAGGTAAACTCAGTTTTTGATTTTGTCTTTTGGGCCAATTTTTTACTCTTTGTTTGCGGAAATACAACAGCAGGTTTCGGTTTCACGACGGTCGTTTTGCGTGCCTGCTTTATAATATCACCTTTCTCGTTGGTGAGAATCAATTTGGTGACACTCTCCGGTTTATTTTGATCATCTTCGCGGGTAATTTCGATTCTTTCCACGTTTTTTATTCGAGTTCCCATTTTAAATTTTGGATTATCGACTAAAATTTTGACAGGACCAATTTGCTGGATAGACGACAATCAAATTTAAATCAAATGTTTTTCGGCTACTTGAAAAAAAATTAAAAAAAACTTTTTAAATTACTCTGGTATACTCGTAAAATCTGTGACCGATGGATCGACTCGCGTGGGTCGGTTTGGTTGAGAAAGTTTTTAATAGAAGCCGCACCACTAATTTAAGTACAAAAAGGACAATAATTAACCGACCACAAATACTTCCTCATAGGGGAGGGATCCGTGCCCTACATACACGACAAGCACGCACATTTAATAATGAATGAATCTATCAGGTATATGGGTTACTGCCTTGGCTATTACCAGGATGGTGAACTTGAGTTTATCTTTTTATAGTTTATGCAACAGACTGTGAGTTATGAAACAAGAAACTCAGGATCGCAACCTTACCATTTCTGCTTGAAGTAATTAATTGTTAAGAATATTCGGTGTATGCTCTTTTATTGATTTTTATTGGAAAGCCTGATGGAAATTTTGTCGATATTGGAACGCCAACCAAATATTAAGTTTTTAACAGTTAGCTAATGTTTTACTGTAATATGTTTTGAAAACTTATAAAATAATATTTTGAATAAAATTCACAGGAAGGAAAACTATAGTCATCAGCCTCGATACTGCGGATATTGCGAGAGAAAATCTTTATCAAAAAACCGAGACAAAAACAAAATATGGGAGAAAGAAATATTATATATCTATTGAATTATTAAGAAGGTAGCTTTATTGATATTTCGAGATGTTCAACATATAAAAATAAAAATTGCAAATAAAATACTTCATGTTTTCACAAATTTATTAAGTTAATCTATTTGGCAACTGAAAATAGGGAAATTGCAGAAAACTAAATACGACAAAAAGCGTCATAATATCATTCATTACGAAACCTTCAACAGAAATGGGCGAATTGTAACTTCTGTAAAACTTGGGAGATTTATCTTTTCACTTTTTTTATCAACTTGAGATGCCCAACTGTTTATTTATAATTCTGATTAAGAATTAAGTGTTAATTTGAGTGAATTCTCAGTGTTAAGCAGATGGCGGGAAAAGAATAGGTAGATGTAGATCATTCTGACAGATAAATGACAACAGATCCTGAAAACAAAAGAGCGGATCACGGATCTAGACATCAGCTATAGAGAAAACAACTGATTCCTACCAAAATAGTATATTATTTTATTAGAAACAAATGAGCCACAAAAAATATATTTTCCCCGAATAAAACATATTATTTTTTCTTCAAGTATAAAAAATAATTATTAATTTTACTAAAATAAATTAATTGTTTTTGTAAAGAGTCAAACTTGAAATTTAAAACAATTATTTTATGGATTTAGTTTTTTGTGTTCCGACAAAAAATTATATCAATCTTCTTTCAAAACTTCTTATTTTAATTCTCCATTTCAGAAGGTAATTTGGCCCATTATACGCCTGAGTCTTAAATTCCAAATAATCGACTCTATCAGACCCCTGTAGAAAGAGTTATTGTATTGGGTTCTGCACAGCATCCCAACTAAATTGAAAACAAAAATACAATGTTGTTGTGGAAAACACAATTTGACAAACTGAAATTTTCCTGAGCAGATACAGTCAATAAAAAAATGATTGTTGAAAATCTCTGAAGAAGTTAATCCAACATAAATAGAAAAAGCATGCAGGCTTCTCTGTTAACTTACCAAATGCAACAATTCTGCAAGAATCTTTCTTCCTACAGTTCCTCTCTGTCCTTCGATTATAATAATGCTACTATTCTAGATAACGTCTAAAACAGTGAACGCACAACATATCCACTTAAAAACATCAGTTATCTATATCACAGTTCCTGTGCGTTTAACAAATTTAAAAAAACAATAAAATATTCAAAGCATATCATAAAAATACATACGTAGAACAGGAACAACATAAATAGGTATCTTAAAATTGCTCTATGCAGCTGTTTAGTATTCCGAGTGATCGCACTTTTTTTAATACAGCAGAGAATATTCAATTAGCGAGAGATTTTAAACTGCAAATTTAATTAAATTTAAAATAACATCAAAACAGCTTCGGGTCGATTTTATAAACTACTTGCATATAAAAAACATGTTATTCTTGTAGCCGGGATCCCCCTTCCCCAAATTAAAATATTTTGAAATAGAAAATTGCTCGTATATAAACAAAAAATAGAAAAAAGTAAATTTATAAAGTGCTCTCTTTTCCCCCTCCCACTCAAACAGACTGAAAAGCAATCAATTTTAACTTTTCTGTTACATTTTAATGTCAGATTAAGTTTTGTTATGAAATTAATCCTTAATAATTGTCTAGTATGAAAAACAATGAGACAAATTAAACAATGCTTCCCATTTTTTTTTAAGTTTGTAAATTAAAATAAACCAATCAGATGTGCAGGGCCGCATTTACGATTTACGGACTCCTACGCTGAATCTGTGATGCGGGGGCCCTAGCAGTGTTTTTTTTTTTTAGAAATAATTGTTATTTTAAGTAAACATCTTAGGTTAAAAAAAAGATTGACAGTTGCAGATTTAGGTAATAATTAATTTCCATAAGAAAAAAATGTTTGTAGCTGAAAACATCAGTCGATTATTTTATAGACTCAGGCCTCTAGGGAGTTTTCTTTTTACGATATATCAATAGTATACAATCAACCAAGCTATAACCTATAAAAAAAATTACTGTCGAATTAACATCTGACACGATCACAGGAGAGTGACGAAACAGCATCAATTCATCGTGACTAAAAGAAAAACCTCGACAGAATGTCGTTTTGTGAAAAAAGTGAGTAAAACAAGTGCAGATTCATTTTCCAGATTTAACTGTTTATATTTTACAATTATATTATACAAGTGAAACTGGAAATACAATAATAAACAGAGTGTTTTGGTTGCAAGTTACGCCATATACAACTACGACGTATCTCGTGCAACACCTTGTGCTATTACACTTAAATTATAAGTAGCAGAAATTGTCTTTTTTGTCGTACAATTTCCTATTCTAAATTACAGACAGGTAATGTTCACAGAATTGATTACAGTTCTATAACAACAAAGCTAACCACTAATCCACGATGTTAACACCTAGGACTCGTATGAGGTGGTTAGTTTGTTTACAGGAAATTCTTGAAAGTCGTAGGCAATAAAAGACAAAAAATTCCACGCATAACGTAAAACAAATCTCGCGAAAACTTCACTTTCTGATATGGGAATGTAATATAATAGGAACGGTAAAATGAAACTACATTTAAAAAAAGTTTCTTACAAATACAATAAATACTGAAACAAACAACAAAATAATACTGCACATAAAATTGTAAAAGTATCAGGCAAGTTCGATCTTGGCAATAAAAACGAAGAAAAAAAATACGTGAAAAATATGTACACAAAGCTCTACCCACCTACGTTATTCAAAAAAGTTTTCAGTTGTCTTTATAAGCGAGAAAATAGGACGGTAATTAGTTTTTCTTTAATTAGTTATTCTAGACACTTCAATTGCAATTTCTTTTTTTCACATACAACGCAACACGATTTGCGCCCGAAAAATAAAAAGCACAACACGCAATAATATACACAGTTGTTGTTTTATAATAAAAAAAAACTTATTCAAATTTTTTAACTTACACCTAAATATATACAATGCCAATGTACACTTCTATTCATTACCTACCTACATACAAATCTTCTAAAAATACGAATAAGCCGACATATTTGTTTTTAAATTATTTTAATTACAATTATGTATGTCAAAAATGAGTGATTTTTATGTCAAGTACAATAAATTCGTCATGGGTAGTTCTTTCTAAGGGCGAAGATCCACGATTTACGTCACGGAAACGGTGTGTCGTCGCCCTTAACTAAATAAATTATCGCGCTCCATATTAAAATATGTATAAATAATTAAAATTTATTTATCAACATTTGTTTTACCTTAAACGCTAATCAACAACAATAATTTTTCAGGCCTTTTTAACAATGAGTATTTTTTTTTGCTATAAATTGCTGCAATATACCGGATATTTCAAATTTGAGGTTTACTATTATCTCGACACTGTATATAAAATAAAAATGAGTATTAACCGGTTTTGCAGTCGACAACAATTTATCAACATTAAATTTTAAACATCCCGTATATTAATAATAACATGGTCATGGCGAACTTCTAATATGTTTTTTGCCGACCGAATATAATCGATATTTGGTTTTTACAGTTAGTTCGCAAAGAATTGAAATTGCAAGGAAAAAAAGTTTTGGAGAAAAAAAATATTAGAAGCGTAATCACCTTGTTACTATGTCCACGAATTAAAAAGTGCGATGGTGCATTAAAAATTTAGGTTCAGTTCACACGCCGATCACGTCGTCCATAGGCCCTCTTGACGTATTTAATTTAATTAAATACCGATCGTCTATTATTTATAGTCAGTCATATTATAACGAAATTTAACACAAACGAATGTTCAAACACACTGTATATATTAATATAATTTTTTTTTTACGATTACGCATCACTGTAGTGATTCATTTCGTTATTGTATTTCTTTTTTGAGGGTTTCTCGTGTTGTTCGAAATCTTGCAGGTGCCTAAACCGCACGAACCCCTGATCGTCCACCAGCATGGTGTCCGATACTTGATGCCGAATCTCGTGTTGTCCGGGAAGCGTTTGCACTCCCAAGTGTGGTCGTGCGTGATTTTTTCTAGTGCGACCCGTAGACCGACGCCCCGAAGTGTTCGTCGAATTTTTCGACCGCCTATCGAAGTTGCTACGCTCAAATTCAGTTCGCGTCCGTTCATACTGATGATTGTCGATCGGTTCGCTATAAACGTTAGTGTCTTTTTGAGCAAACTCGTCCTCGTCGTTGTACTCTAAATCGTATCTAGGTTTAGCGTAATATTTGGCACTGTCGTACGTCTTTTTGCCCGAAGCTCGGTCGATTCTCAAAGAGTTTTGGCCGCCCCGCTCGAAATTGCCGGAATTCGGTTGACCAAAACTGTTCAAACTGGTCTGTTCCACGTTTTGGCGCAAACGATCCACCTCGAAACGTTCCGAACCCCACTTGGGACGTTCGAATCGATCGAAATTTGGATTATCGTTTTCTGGCGTTCTGTAACGTTCCAGAGTGGACTTCTTGTCGAACGAATCGTTTTGAAAGACGTGCTTGAGCAGGTTGGGCCTTTCGATAGTTTCCGTTGGCATATTATCTATGATCATTTCATTTCGGGTATAATTTGCGGCGTTCGGATTCGTCGTGCAATTGTTAGGAAAAATATTGTCGGCACTCGAATCGCTAGTCGTGCAAGGAAACAAAGGAAAACCGACAGTCTGTTTCTCGCGTTGTGACATTTTCAAGCTCACCACGATGGCCAACAGCGTCACTATGGCAATTTCTAGAACCCGCACGGATAGCTCGAATCCCCACAGTATCCAGTGATGTTTAATTTCGTTATTGAATCGATCGACTTTGATGAAAAACAACGAGTAGAGCTGCACGAAACCGAGCAAGATGAACAAGAGAGCAACGGCTATGGTGATGTGAGAAGCGTAACTTATATTTTGGGTGCATATTTCCGACAAATTTTGCGTCTTCTTGGCCAAAACGTTTTTAATTATTTTATACAGGTACAAGTAACTAAAGCCGAGCGCCCACGCGAGCAATACAAACACCGGTTTGCACACTATCAAACTGGCTTTATCAAAATATCCCAACGCTTCCACCAAACTCAGACTGAAACATAACAGTATGTGGAAAATGCCAAAAACTACTAAAAATATCGGACGCGTTTTGACTTTTAAGTGATTCAGCGTTCGTTTTAACAAAAACAAAATAAGAACGGCGAAAGTTGTGCCGAGCAAACTCAACGGAAAATTGTGAAGGAACTCGTACAAAAACGTGTCGAACGAACGGCCGACGTTGTACGGATCGTAAGTTAGGTAAAAAATACGCAGAACGCAAATTATAGTTAAAAGTAAATGAACGGTAAGAAAATAACTCTTTGAAAACATATGAGGGTCGTGCTCGTAACGAATTAATTTGTATATGGAAAAAATGGCAAGAATTATGTAAACAAAAACGACTAGATAAACGTGTACGTTCCAACAAATGAGCCAAACTTCGTCCGAATTGGCTTTGGTGACTTTCGATTCTTTAGACTCTTTGCCTTTGACGTTGGCAAGGTTGATTACGTCTGAAGATGAGATCGTGGTTTCGTCGTAATTGTTATTATCGTTTATTTCTTTTCTGCTCGTTACGCCTTCCGGTTTATCGGGCAATTTACTTTCGGGCATGTCCCTTTTTATGCTATCGTCTTCCACCGAAGACGACTCGTCGCCGTCGTTATTATTTTCGTAAAAATTTTGTTGTCGCCTAGCTTCTTCCTCCTCTTTGTTTCTTCTAGCGTCTTGCATTTTGGTGTTTCTGTCGACGCTGTCGGATGGAGGGATTTTGGGTCGGCTACTTCTTTGGACGTGCGGCGTGGCCGTAACCGACTTTAATAGAATATCTGGTATGTCGTCGTGTCTGCCGTTCGATCCGCTCAAAATTCTAGTGATGGTTGGAATGTAGCCCCGTTCGTATTCGAAATTCGTCTCGTTCAAATTTCTGTTTGTTATGTGATATTCGCCCAATCGATCCGAGTTGTAATTTTGCGACGGCGTATTTAGGGTTTTCTTTCGCTCAGTTTTGGAATCGTACGGCGAATCGACGGTTAAGTTTTTTGTAAATTGAGGTCTCTCTGGTATATTTTTTTCCATGTTAACTTTGTTGGGAGGTAAATCGGGCCGAAATGGAATTCTGTCTTTGTTGGGCATCAACGATGGCGGAGGCAGAGGACGACGGTTTTCAAAGCTGTCCGAGTTGGTGCCACGCAGGGTGGGTTTGTCGGCAAAAGGATTGATGTACTGGGGTGGCAGTGGAGGTGTGAAAAAATCTCTGTTTGGAGGTACATAACTGGGAACGTTCTTGCTATAGATAGATTTTGTAGGACGGACGTTACGCGAAACGTACCCGCTTGTGGTTTTGTAGACGTTTTCCGTAACCTGTTCTTCTCTGTTGCGATCGAAATCTGGACGCAATCGGTCGTTGTTGTATCTGTTTGGATTATTATAATTTTTATTGTTGTTATTTTTGAGTATGTCCGCGGCGGGAGCGGACGTGGGTAGACCGTGATCTTTTTCGAGATCCGATCCGTAACTGGATTCGACGCGACTTCTATTTTCGTCGTCGTCGTAGGTTATTCGATCGTCGTTGTCGGAATTTTTGACGTCGACCCTTAACCACTCGTCGCTGCCATCGCTATACCGATACGTCGTCAGTAGCGGAGTCGCTAGAGTGGTAATGGGATAGCTGTTATCTGGTATGGAACGTTTGGTTGTGCTGCCGTAGGCGACTTTGTTAAAAACGGCCGCTATGCTCTGCTCCAAATTAACTTTTTCCAATAACTTATCACTCTTGTCGAAATGATTCGAGTAGGCCGCGGTCTGAGTACACAACGTTGCAAAGCAACTCACGAACAATAACGTATACGAGTATTTCTGTCTGCTAATCGAATTTGTACGACTAATCGAAAATGCATTAGAATTTTGACCACACGTCAACTTCCAACACCGGAAATATAGGCACATTTGACTTAACAAGCACATATACAAACTTAAAATTAATCTTAAATATAAACTTAAGTTAGATTTCCAACATTTACTAGGTCGAGATGAGTCGAGGTCCTTAGTGGTCGTCCAATAATCACAGACTGGCAAATTAACATCGTAAGCCGCACAATTTAAGTTTATGGCATCGTTTCGACAACATACATCCACAGTTGAATCGTTAAATCTTCGACTGTGTTTGCTGTTATCAAAAGTATTCGAATCGAATGCAAGTCGACTTTCGAAATTCCTATCTAGCGAAACAGAATGACTATTAATAAATAAGTTACGTTGTTCTAAGTTACGCCGTTTCTCGCACATTTCGAGGTTTCCATAATTATTACAACTTTTATTATCACTAGGATTTAAACTTTTGTTGAGCATTTTCCACTCTCTTCTTTCCGACGCTTCACATTTTGATCTTATGTTAAATTCATTGCCGACCCGGTCCTCCGCTTGAAAGCACATTTTATGCAAAAGATGTGATGCACATTCTGATCGTAACAAGAAGCAGCAAAATTTCTCCCAAGCGTGACTATAGCTGAAAAAAAAGTAAACATAAGTCCTAATATATTAAATAAATGATACAAGAGGGTAATCACGCCAACAAATAAATCACACGTATTGGACAAATGGACACAATAAATAAAACGTTTCTTAAGAGTTGGCTACACTTGTTTTTAAAAAGAAAAACAAACAACTCGAATTGACCAATAAATAAAACGTGTACAGAAAATGGGGTAAAATGAAATTAAAGTTCGCCGGTGGACGCAATAAATTTTTCCGTCAGATATAACGATTGCAGTTTAAATAGGTGAAATTATAGATATACAATAAAGTTCTTTTTTTTTTATTATTTGTATCCGGCTTGATTTATTGCCTACAATAATATCTTCATTAGAAAATATAAAATTTTAATTGTATTTTCCGACAATGCCACCGTAAATTGGCTGATAAATAAATCAAATATTCGACATGCTAGAAAATTATGGTCACGAAAACATCCCCCAAATATGCAAACAAGTATCGGAAGTGGCGGCGTTCCAGATGTGAGGGTTGACAGACAGGTTGCAGCTCCTAAGTATTGCACGTACCATATGTAGCAATTAGTGTAGTGTAAATGAAAAAAAAAAGAGGAAGAGGGGTAGGTAAATGGTTGACACATCCATTTATAAAAACACCTAAATTAAAGTAGATACATTAAAAAAATTCTTCCACATGAGAGTTCAGTGTACGTCAAATGCAGGGCGCTTACAAAAATAAACGGAAGGTACTGGATTTATATTCATTAATTTTATGGGATATAAAAAGCCACCCTTTTGGAAGTTTTGTATTCAAAAGAAATTTTTTTTCTATGCGGTTGGTATTGCTAGGCCAAGTTTTCTACACTACTTACTGCTACTGCATATTTTTATCGGCCAAGTTTCAAAAATTTGAGAAATAACCGAAAACGTACGAAATATCTCTTATTTTATGTACACAACAATAAATTAGTAAACACACATGTAATACATAAACAAATAGACACATTTCACGGACCATGTGTTTCTCGATAGTCTCAACATGAATAATTTGTAAGACTAAAAGTAGGGGTGAAGTTCAAAAGAATATTTTTTGAATGTAAAGCACAATTTAGAAACCAAAAGGAATTGAAATACGGCAAATAAAATTTTCCTTTTAATCTCGAGATATCCAAAGTTAATGTATGAGGGCAATGTTCTGGAACCCTACTGTTACTGAAACCACCTGATTTTATAAATATCCGAAGCTTTCGGTGTGGAAATTATAATTTTATACGCCAATTTCCTTTTTACAATGTTAGCATAGATAAGAAACCGTGCCAGATGCTATATTCCGTACCGATTTGTCATTGCACGAGATAAATACCGTCCTACAAAAAGTAATGCAATAACGTAGGTCATGCAAGATGAACGTTTGATTTCCGTCCTGAGCGCATACAACATGTCATCTTTCTGAACATTTTATTGCTATAGAACTGTATTACTTGAGGAAATTTTGCAGGTCAACATCAAAGCCAACTTGTCCTATTTAAAGAATGGCGCGATTCCAGATGAAGTTGAAAAGTAAGAAAAATATCAATGCAGAAGAATCTACTCACATACTCAGAGTTAGTGGCGGCTTGCCTTAAAGGACAGAAATTCAAAAACGAATAAGTATATTAGTCAGTAAAGATATCTCCTTTTCTACTGCTTGCAATACCGGTGCGCAGGATGCTTTTAAAGTCGGCCGATGGGTTTCCACTGTACGAAACTCGTACGGCTAGCATTGTAACCTTGTTTCAACTTGGGGGTATCTGCATTCGCTGTATTGCAATTATTTTTGTTGTTTCGTGCGTGATTTATATTCACTTGTTAAATTAATTTGTATTTCAAAATGAATCTAGTTTTGAATATAAATTCTGTACATTAAGAGCAAATCCGAATTAAAATTTGTAGTGTCAACATATTACGAAGAGGCAAACAAGCATTAACGTCCGTATAATGAAAATGTAAACAAAAATACATTTGAAGTTGAAAAATGATTAAATCAAGTTTCAAGTTTTAAAAGTTAATTAAAGAATATCTCGGAGCTTAGTAGTGTTTATTTAATTTCAAGATAAACTTAATAGGTAATGCTAAATTATTTCTTTTCATTTATTATTCATATTTTGTTGGACGAATATGAAGTTTAACATATACTAGGGTGTACCCGGGCAATAACTAGGGTGACACATTTAGATTTTTGACGTATTAAGAATTCATGGCATTTTTAACGAACGCTCATTGCACTTTTGAAGGCGAGAATCGCTTGTCCATTATACGCGATTTTCGCCTTTAAACCGTTAGGCTGTTTTTAGATCTTCTTAATTTTCCGCACATCTACAGGACAGGCCTTCAACCGACCTCCTAGTTAACCACTATTTATAATATTAATAATTATTGGTTTTTCAAATAAAAAACCTTTCGTCATTATTTGTCAAGAACTTATAGTGTAGTCATGGAGAGATTAACAAGCTCTAGCTCACTCTCACGCCAGTTGTTGGTTGCCTATTGTTTTCAGTGAGAAAAGCCACCAATAAAACTCAAACTTATTCCTTGTGAAACTGAAAATATTTCAGTGATCTCCAAATTTGAAGATGTAATATGTAAATAAAGATGATTTGTTGTAGTGCATATAGGGGTAAGATTCTTCTTCGTTCTTTCCAAATTATTTGTGGTTTATCCCGAGTTCAATGTCGGAATATTACATACTACATTATGTATGATTGGTCGTAATTGTGTTACATGATATATATAATCATACTGCAGACAGTGGTCCTTAACCTTTCTAGTTGCATGCTTAAAGTCTCAAAATGTATTCTCGCACGCCTATAAAAATTGTCCAAGTTATAAATTTACATAAATTTACTTCTAGGTAATTAATTTATAAATATTTAAAAGAACTTGTCTGCAAATAAAAAATAGTTATTTATGCTACAAGTGTCAAATGCGCCATTTCCATTAAAATCACTTTAAGATGTTTATCATAAATTGTATATGACTTACTAAAAAATCGATAAAATAAATTATAAGATAATGAGAAATTTTGAAAAAACAAACCACAATTTTTCCTAAAGTTCCCATTTTCCTATATTAGAAACAAATTAAAATTTCGTTTGCCAGATACGTCCGGTGTAAAATTTGTTCACGCCACCATAGGGATTTAAATGCTAAATTATTAATGTTCAATTATTTACTCCCCCCATTATTTTCGAGATAAACTGTAAATAAGTCTCCTGTGGAGAAAAAATTACTTCATCCGTACATATTATTCTATGTAACTTTTTTACAGAAAGTAAACTGATATTTTAACAAAATCAATATTGCTTTGTATTCAACAATTCATTGAAACCGAATTAAACCTGTTAAAATAATTATTGTTTCATGATTTAACAGTTCGAGTAATAGCTTTAGTTTCTTGCTTTTGTAACTTTTGTAAAAAGGAAAGTTGTAAACAATAATATATTACACAAATATAATATTTCTTCTCTGCAGAAAAGTGAGAAATTTGAAATTTCTTTAAAAAAAAATCAGAAATGGGGAACAAATCTATTCTACACCCCGGTATAGATGGTAGTTGACAGTTTGGAATAATTTTATTGTATAACTGTAGCTCTCTTAGCATTTAACATAGTGGAGTTGCGAACCAAGCATAGAGCAAAGAGACTGGGATAATAAATACAGTGAAAGTCGCATTTAATGACGGCGAAGGGACCGCGAAAATGTCACTGCTATACCCTACTGTCGTTACATCCGGTGATTTTTTCTTTCTCTTCCTACATTCATACATAATGTATTAGAATGTACATACTTATGTAATAAAACCGCATATGAATAATTTTAAAAAATTTAAACAAATCTATGCCTACAATTTGAATTGCTTCCCCTGAATACTACCTCGTAATTCTAATTTTTTACATTTGTTTCAAGATATTTTCGCTTAGATATTTTTATGAGTTTTTTGGTTAAGTAAATCTTGCTGATGGATCCCGATTTTTCAGCACCCGAAGATAAAGATTTTATGGGACTGCTAGAAGAGATTTAATATTTTCACCAGTGGTCAAATCTACCCCGGGTTGGTGAACAGGTTGTGAGCCCAAGCCACCCAAGAGTTATAAATTAGAATCCACATTAATTGGCGTTCTCCTGTATAATTATTAGGATTTGAATGGAATGGGACTCGCTTAATATAATGCGAAAAGTTTTTCTCTAAAAATTTTAAAATAGAGCTTAAGCGTAGTTTACGACCAACGAATTTTTAAAACAAATTGACACAAAAAATGATAACGTAAAATGGGGTTAATAGAAACCTACGTCTAAATAGAAACAAAAAGCAGACATTTTTTTACAAAAATATGTATTTCGTTTATTTTACATCCATTTTGTCGGAATAAAAATATGAGACCGTAGGGGAATTATTATTCTTTCTAAGGGATTTAGTAGATAGGTTAATAAAAGTGGTGAACTATCTGTGGTCGACTTCATTAGATGTTAATGTTTGACAAATAAAAAATAAAGTTGCAAATCTTCTCCCTTATACAGCAGAAACAGTCCAAGTAATTACTATTTTGTAAACATTGATTAGCCGAAGGAAATTTTCCTCTTTAATAAAAGTTCAGTTATTTATTCATATTGATGATTGTCTTAACCATCGAGACCATCTTTTTGGGTTGAAAAACGAGAAAAATGCCGAAAAAATGGAAAATTTTGAGCTGAGATAATTAAGAATTTACATGAACCAGACGCCACATGTTCCTTTCTAGTAAATTTTTTTTCAATGTATTTATAAACGGTTTTTTTCTAAAGAAGTCTTAAGCTGTTTCTATTATTACCTCCACATACAAATTAGCATTAGTCATGTAAAACGTTCGGTGTTTCTATTTACCCCATTCAAACGTTAATAGAAACAGAGTGTAAAATATTAAATAATATATACATCTAGAAATGAGCTAGTACATTATGTTTACGGTATTAAAAAATTGGTTAAAATGTATCGTGGGATTTGTCGTTAAAACTTCTACAAATTCGGATGAGCTTCAGTACAGTTGAACCCTAAGTTGCTATTGTAATACTATCCCCTAGGCGGCAGTCCCACAACTACAGCCATTTACAAAATTTGACTAATGTAATTGTTGCTAACTACTTTTATTAATTGAATATTTGGTAGGTGATAAGGATGTAAAAGTAGGTGTAAATCAACACTTCTTGCTCTTTATCGCGAGTCCAAAGTGCGGAATTGTTCAGTTGTCAATTAAGAAATGAAAATTAAGGACACAGAAAGATATAATATAAAGCAGAAAATATAAGTTTTCTTGTTATACAAATTTAAAACCTAACCAAATTAAGAATCTTCTACACATTCTTTCTAGGGGAAAACTTGAAACACGCCCAAGCGTTATTTGTAATAACGGAGAAGCTTGAAGCTTTTCCGCGATTCAAATCCAAAATTTCCGTTCTGTAATGCAATCAAAGATAGATTAAGATATCACTACAACCTGTGGTCTAATTCTAATTTATCGTGAATTGAAATCGACCGAAGCCACATACTCTTTGAATTTAAGAAATCTATAACTTCGAAGTTAGATGGTGCGCGAAAAGAATTTAAAAGCTTTTTGGAAACATCGAGGGTACAGTATCTCAATATAAACAGTGTAATAAATTCGAAACGACTGAAATTGCAACTTTATATTATGTACAACAAAATAAAAAATATATAGCTGATATGCCAACTAGCCAATCAGAATTGTTTAACGTGGCGTTACGTAGTATGTTACGGCGTATATATAAACCAAGTGTCAGTTTTACAAAACGTTATTGTCAAATCTCCACATGTGATCACTATTTTCGATATAGTACAAAATATAAAAATGGTCTTTTCCTACATAGAAACACTTTTTCAACCAATTACTATTGTTTTCGTTGTTGCAAATCGATATTAACGAATTTATTCAATTTAAATCAGTCAAACGATTTGTAGAGCATACGTTTACACCAAGTACCTTTTGATTTATAAAATCAAAAAAAAGGATAGTTCACTTCCACGAAGACAAACAGAGTTTTCTTAGGGATAAATTAATAAATCGAACATCGGGTGCGATTCGGTGACCTCAGCAATCAGCCTCACAAAAAAACTTTTCTTTTCACCTAGAAAGCTGAATTTATAGACATTGTAAATTCACATGTATCTACTGCGAAGTTTTTTTTACAATCCAATGACTTCTTTAGACGTGAAGTTTCCATGTTAGCAGTAATAAATATTTTGCAGACCGATGAATTCATAAATTATGTAGAGCAGAGACCAATGGGCTTGCTCTGCGAAACTGATAACGAGTCAGCACGTGAACAATATTCCACGTTCGCCATATGCAGTTGGTACGAGCCTAAACTAAACGGCTGCATGGAGCATGTGGGGCCAAAATGTAACCAGGAAGTCCCCTAAGTAAGTATCACAAAATTGCAATTACCACTAATACCTTACTTCAAGAAGCCAGTTAGAGCCCTATCAAATTACACTTCGATTCGCTTAAGCCGTCGAATGTGATGACAGCCTTCCTATGCTTATAGATTACTACGCGCGCGCAGCCCATATATCAATTAATCTTTTGATAGGATTCCCAATTTTTTGTGAACGTCATATCGATGATGACATATAGATGCATCGCCTATTGTAATAGATGAGCCCTCGTTTTCTTTTGTAGAGATAATCTGACTATATTATCGTGAATGGCTGCTGTCCTTTTGAATCGAAGCTTATTTATCGCGTTTTGCATATTTACACATTCTCTGTACGATATTATCAATCTTGCCAAGACAGTTATGTCAGGTGTCAACTACCAGTGATGACCGATCGGAAACGTCAAAACAATCAACATGGTGAGCTTGATCGAGATATACTCAAGTGTTCGTCGCTTCAATAATAAAGAAAAATGGATAATGCGGTTCATCTGCTAAAT
This sequence comes from Cantharis flavilabris, assembly GCA_949152465.1. Taxonomy (NCBI): domain Eukaryota; kingdom Metazoa; phylum Arthropoda; class Insecta; order Coleoptera; family Cantharidae; genus Cantharis; species Cantharis flavilabris. The sequence goes on from OX424438.1 coordinate 10,427,048, forward strand.
TTGAAATGAACAAGAAAAATGTAATTTCGGTTAGCTTAAAAACAATGCGTGACGCCCAATTTTTTAAGTGAAATGGTTTCGATCGATTTCGATTACGGAAAATGTAATTAAGTTACAAAGGGAAATTATTAGCTCGTTTACACTCCAAGTGAAAAAGAAAGCTGACATTAGACAAATGGTTTTGTGTATGGTAGAAACGTCAAAGACACTTGAACAAAAAAAGTTCAATAAAGCAAAAATGCAGAGGAGAAAAACTGAAAGAGTTGATGATATTATATAATATACATGGTGTCGGTCTCGCGGTCATCACGTAAGAGCAATAATTTTATTGTTTTGTTGAAAATTTAAAAAAATTAATTTACCTACGGTGTATTGATCTGCACCTGAAGTTATAAAAGGAAACTCACAAACTAAAACACCATTTCACAAGAGAACAAATCCCCAAGCTCTCTGTTGTAATCCTTTTAATTTAATGTTTACTTGATCGAGGGTATATCACGGTAATGGAATAACTGGAAAATACATAAAAATATTAGATTAAGTGGGATATAAAGCGAAATCAGGAACTAAAAACATTCCTTTGCGGCTAAGGTACAACCATTAATATCAGCCAACAATAATGGGTAGCCTACATTATCTTGCAAATACATCACGCTTCTGGGAATTTGTCAAAATTTGCAAATTAATGATACCAACCTATAAACCACTATGAAGTTATTAGCATTTGAAGAAAAGTAATAAAAACATAATGATTCAAGCTCACAAGAATTTAAGGTGAAATGTCTTCGTGCCACTACTTGATATACGAGCCTTTCGTTGCGGTACCCTCATGACTCAATACAATGCAACGTGATATGGTGGTGATATGTCGTATTGGATATTGGCGAGCACTATGCACTACTGAGGGTTGACAACAATATCGTTGCTCACATTTACAGGACGTTTCTCCCAAAAATGGGCAAAAATATAGAAGCAGGGCGAGACGAGTAAATCGATTAGAGCGAGAAGTGAAATCCACCTCACGATTACGTTTTGGGTCGGACTAATGTTTCAATTTTGTGTTGTAAATTTTAAATAATAACGTGCTGGATGTAGCAATTAAATTTCTCGCACGGGCAGGTGTAAGTCAACATGCGAAGATATGTTTTAATTAAAACGTGTAGTTAGTACAACTTTTTAATTATTCTTACATCGAAAACCATCAACATAATTTACCGACCACAATTATATTCCAATTCGAGATTCGAGATAGTTATCGACACATGTTCGACGAGACATTCAAATAATAATAAAAATAAATCGAATGCACTAATAATAATTAATTCAGTGCTCGAGTATCAGGTGGACGAAGGATCCTTATTAACGTTAAAAATCGTCTAATAAAGTAAAAGTTATCTTGGGTACGTAAAATCTAATATTAAAGGGTTGCAAAAATCGATATACCTCACAAAACTTCATCATAAATTTATAGAGGTAAAGAGTCCAATCTTGCTAAGTAAGCGAAAAATTTTATAGCAACAAAAAATGTAATACTACCAAAATTTGGCTTCCGTTCATGAACTTGAGGTATTACAGTGCTTTCACACCGAGAACAGCTATCATCAAAGGGTTAGGAAGGACGAAGCTATTATCAGATGGAGTTTACTACCTGCACCTGTTCGATCAGGTGGAGGAAAAATTGTTTTCGATTCAAAACTAAAGACCAACATTGCCCACCAACAATTATTAAGCCCTTTAATAAATTATCGAGCTTTCTCGACACTTCAATTTGTAAATGATACGAACAATGTACAGATGGATGACATTTCAAAAACACATTTTGTGGAATTATTGCAAAAAGTTGCCAGCTATTGTAAGCGGCAAACTAAAATAAAAGTGAAAGTGCGAAAGATGTACCCTTCGGGCTATTAACGGTTCTCTTACCGTTCTTGATGGACCTTAGAATATTGGCTTTGTATATTTCAAAAGAGATCATAAAATATTGTTAAGATATTTCTAGAAAAAAGTACGTCTATTTTGCTTGCAAGTACTTTTTCGTTATGAAAATTAAATTGAAAAATTCTTTCTTAAAACCAGTAATCTAAAAAATGAAAGCGATAATTTATTATTATCAAAGATAAGTTTGACATTTTTTACAACGACCACAGTTCCCACAGCTCCGAATGCAACTATGTATTAGAAAGGAGAACTCCTACAAACTCAAGAAATAAGGCTAAATAGAACTTGACATGGAGCGAACATAATTGCTTTTAAGAAACGCACAAAACTACAAAAGTATGTCATTTGTTTGCTAAGTTATGTGAGATACGTTCACCTCAAGTTCGCAGCACTTCTTACGGGCTGTGTGATGGATCAACTTAATTATAGATGAAAACATCACCTAAAATGGACAGGGCCGGGCAACGTCTTTCATTTAGCGAATACACGCTGTATCAGGAAACAGGTTGTCAAGAGTGAATTTACGCAAATGTGAATTTTTGATCAATGATCGCGGATTTCAGATGCGAATATATCAAAACCGATTTTAAACGCATTTAAAAACGAGAAAGTAGACGAAAAGATATGGACGAGTGGAAGGGCAAAAATTTAATCGAAACTTTTTCTATTTTCATTAGGAACAGGAAATGCTAACTTTAAATGGTTGGAAACTTTTGTCATCAAGCTTCCATTGTTTTCGAAGAATTTGATGATTCTTTCTAGTTAAAATTGTGAAGAGGGTCAAAGACCCACAAGAAGTGTATGTGAAGCTTATCTAGTACTGAAATTACAGTTTCCTAGGCTTGGAGTCATGTTAGCAGGAGATCCAGCTACCATACTACCGAATTACAAGTCACTAAATTTTGCTTCGACTACAAGTGAATGTTCATAGTGGAAACCGAACCACTGCACGAAAAATTCGAAGGTAGCAAAGATTTAAATTCATCTGTCAATTTATCCTACAAAAGATAACCTATACTCTTGGTGATAGACTACTTCTCTCTGAAGATTTTTACAACTGAAATAGTAAATAGAGAATTAAGGATTCTATACCGGAAGATCATCTCCAGATCAGAAATCTCCATGACGCAGTAAATTATTATTTCACGCTGAAGCCAATAAATGGCCGATGGAAGATATTAATCTGAATTTCACAATCAAGTTTCATACTAGACGTGAACTATAGAACACTAAGAATGTGTTATCAGATAGTTTGCTGCAACTTGGTTTGGCAAATATAAAAATGGAATATTAGCACTCAGGATCCACATCTCCGAAAGGTTTTTCTTTTAATCGACTAGCTAAGAATAGTGGAGTCCTATCAAATTTTATGTTCACATCTCATCCGACCTAATTTTTTTTTATTCAATTCATTTGACCCCCTCCCCCCACCGTTGAGTGTTCACTATTTGTTATTAAAAATGTACGTTTTCAAGAAAATCGAGATTGCTTATCTCATTTATTTAAATTTCATTCATTTATCGCAATTATACATCTTGAAAATCAGCCATTACGGAAACTTAACGAGTTTACAATTACAATGTCAAAATGATTTTCAATAAGAAATCAGTTTTTTTTTTAGTTTTAAAAACAGAAAACAATTAGCGAATAAAAAAAAAGGCGAAAAACTTTTTCATTTATGATTACAAAAGCCATTAAAAGTTTTTAGGTTAACCCGTTCAGATCGGAAGGATTTTCTAATAACTTACTTTTATAGTCTAATTGCACTTCACCAGTGGCGGCGCCCCGTCGCTCTCCCAAAACAAAATATTAAGGAAATGCAGGTAATAGCAAGTCAATCACAAACACTTGCTCTGAAGGATTGAAGTATTTTCGATGTCAGTTTAAACGCGAGATTAAGCTAAACAATATTAAAACTACCAAGTTATTATTACCGAGATTACTCTAAGAGTTGTCTCTTTAAACATAATTACTGAGACTCCTCTGGTCTCGGAGATGGAAGGTTTCTGTGCAAGTTCGGTAATAGATAAGTAGTGCCAAACTACATTTATTGATAATGGAAGAATGCTCCGGGATGTATGGAAAGAACTCACCCCCGTTACCTCGATAATTGTGTGAATTTGATTATAGATTAGCTTTTGGTACCAACGTTCATGAGTAATGATTGGTCTAGAAAGTTATTATTATTAGTATTGGTACCAAAAGCGCCGTAAGCTTCCAAATTGAACATGGCCATTAAAATGTCACCCCCCCCCCCGTTATAGCAAACGACGAGCCGCTGATGATGCACTCAACTAAAAACAAAAATGCAATTTTAAAACTTGTCAGAGACACCTCAAACTTGATTTCTCGGTATAATAGCTCTATAATTAATACTTGGAGCAATTTTGTCAATGTTCACTTAAGCTCCCGTTCGATTAATAGACCAATTCAACGTATAATTTAATCGTTGATTGATCTTAACAGAGATTTGAAAATGCAGTCCTTGCATGATAGTCTAAGACAAGCCATCCATATTGTTTACAAGTAATTTCAGCATCATAGAATTGGCTCCAATCTACAGAGCAGTGTAGTAGATGTTTTTTTTTTAATTTTAATCAGGCTTTGGGTGATGCGAATTGTTAAAAAAAACGTGTGTGCTGTGTCGACATAATTTATATACAGGAACCGAAAGAGTGAAAGGTTGCTATTTAAAAATTGATCATAAATCATACATACAACCTTTGGGTTTTCAAAACCGGGGGGTATGGAATACCCCCCCAGCATACTAATGATTGTGTCCATTATTCAAGTCTCTGTTTAAACCTAAAATTAACTAAACGAAATTTAAACTGAAAGGGTAAAGTAGTAACTTTGAGTAATCCCAAAACCGGTCATGCACGCAGGCTATTGCCTGCTATCTGCACTACTTCTGCGATGGCTTTACGGTAAGCTTTGAATATGTATTGTGGATAAGATCACACCATCAAATCCGAATTCAATGATCCTGATCATTCAAGATACTTCCATGTCACCAGACTTCCTAGGACTATCTCAGCCTGCTTGACTACAGCAAAAGTTCTATAATACGGTATTGGCTATAGCAGTATCAGTGAGAAGTACGTCGATACAAAATATTCAAAACCAATATTGAAAGCGCAGTCGATATTTATTACTTTCTGTATGTCAATAATTGTAATTACAAATAATATATTATTAAGTCTATTAATATAACAAAAAAGCAGTCTTGGAACTATAACATCTCCCATTGTCTGTTTTGATTACTTTAGGGGTGAATTGATTGGGCTGCGTTTTAACCCTGAATTACCAGACGATCAATTCGATTATCGCCACTTATAACGATATAAATTATGATATTTTTTTGGTAAATTACACATAGGAAAATATCGATTCCCAAGATAAATTTACTTATGTAATTTACATTATACATTGAAAACTCTCTTCAGCTAAGCTCAAAAGGAAGACTCTCAATAGCAAAACCGGTTGTCAGTTCCATATATTATAGTGTCCACTTACTGGTTTTTGCTAATCAGGCATCTCTCAAAAACAGGTGTCTGCTTAAGAGATTTCACTGTAAATCAAACGTGGAGACATTGGTAAATCCCCGAGGGAGAATGTCTAAGATACTGCAGTGTACTTCGCAGTTCATTATCAAAGTGATAATGAACAAGCAGCCTGTTTTATAGAGGGTTCCCAAACCTACGCGAATATTTTCGGGAAGCGATTCCTTTTTACTAATCTTGAGATAAATAGATTACAGAAAATATGGGCATTTAAGACATTGCCAACACCTTGTGAAGGAGACGAGGTCGAAAAATTCTTGTTCAAAAATCAAAAGAATCAAGAAGGTTTAAGGAGTACCACACAGACTTTCCGATGAACTTTATTCCGACTATTTCCCAAAACTTGTCTCCAAAAAAATCTCCTGCGACGCTTTAAAAACTGCAAACCTTTGCAAGTGCCTCCTCGTTCGTGGATACAACTACAAGCAGAGATATTTGTGGAATGACTAAATTACGCAAATTTGGTATCTACCAAAAAATATATAGCGAAGAGTGCAGAGCAATATCGTAAGGAAGCGGCTAATGGTTGTAAAAACGTGGCAAGAAATTGGGTTCAGTGCTTTGGATCACCGCCTAAAATTGATTTTAAAAGTTTTCCAATTCTTGCCAATTTTGTTTCTACAATAAGAAGGCACCCTCATCAGTTGAAATATGTCGATCCCAAATGGCGAAGATAAATACAGGACTAACAACCGGAGGAATTAGGTCGAAAAATCATAACAAACGAACTATTCGGGAACAAGATTCAATTGACTGCAAAATGAAATCTATTATGTCGAGTTGGAAAAATTAACAAGTGTCGCATTGCACAATTTTTCAGTTTTTGTACATCATCGAAAAAGATCTTGGCTGTTGGAAGGGGTGGACCACCTCAAGTAGGAAAATTAGCCGAACTTTATACCAACAATCTGAGCGTAAAAAACGTTTAGGCTGGAGAGTAATATTGCGGAAAAGCGACAAGAAATTGTATTACTCGAGGGCAGAGAGATGGGTATCGTGGATGGGATTGCAAGAAAAAAATGCGAATCAAATAGCGTTCGTCAAGGAAACATTTTCGCTTGAATTTCAAGCTGCCAGTTTCCTTATATTGCACGATATTATATACATTTTAAAATGCGAAATTTAATTTCATTCGGCGAGACGCAAATTTTTCAACCGAACAATTAAACATGTAAACCTTTGAAAATAATACAAGATGTTACAAAAACGGGGCATTTCGGCAGATTTGACTTTAGAGCTTCCACAAAGAGGAAGTTGTCGAGAGAAGCAGAAAAGTCGCAGTTTGGTCGAAACGAAGTTAAAAAATTTTCCAAATGCGATTAAAATTAAAATCCTCTCCATAATATTTCTCTTTCCTTGCAACAATTTGATAACTAGAAGTGTTTTCAACCGTTGATAAATTGATTAATGGCTCAAACTTGGCTTCCCTTTTATTACTTTTTATTATCTTATTACAAACTTCCATATTTAAAATACAATTATTTTCAAATTGATGCTGGAAAATCGATAATCGGTGTGAAGGTATTTTGAAATAACGGAAAAATGTAAGCAGGAAGCCGGGTCGAAATGAAAAATGAACTGCAAGTTTTGAAAAGCACGTTAATTTTTAAACAACCACCAAAAAGGTATCAACCGTGGCAGTGAACCGATAAGTAAGTCTGAATCGTTACAAGCACATTGGGCGCAGAAAATTTATTGGCGTGATTATTAATTCTAAAGTTTTAGGGTCAAAATTTATATGTAAACTTACCAGCATGACACAAAGAGTTGTAACGAAAAAAACAAAAAATAGGAATGCAAAATACAGTCTTGAAATTGAGATTGAGGAATCTGAAACAAAATTGATTTTAGAAACGATAATAATAATTCACGTTTATATTTTCTGGTGTCGACTCGTCGAAAGAAAATTCGACACGAAGTGGATAGTTTTTTTAATAAAAATTGTAAAAGTTTAATAAATCAAAATCGTTGACCAAACAAATAGTGTACACATTCTAACGTATACGCCCAACAATTTAGTGTCCTACTTAAAATATTTTCACAGGAATAACCAAAAATGCTGTATTAAAGTGGCAAAATTATTTGTACTTACGTAAATAAAATTAATAATATCACAACGGGCAGTAGTTACAGGTATTCCGAGAGAAAATTTATGTCGAAACGAAACGAAAATCTGTTGACAACTCACATAGTCAACATCACAGACAAAGAAATAATTCACATTTTTTTAACAACTCTTTTTAAGCACGTGCATGTTCCCATGTATAAAATTTAAAAGGAATTAACGCGCCACGTCTTATAAAATTCATTTAAACTTATTTTCGTCCGAATTTGTTACGCGATTATATAAAAAATTCGATAAAATACACACCGAGTTGTCGTTTTCATTTACACAGTCGAGCTGCCATTTTGACACTGTGGTGCGGCAGACTGAACAGCGCCATCGGTTGTAACAATGTACAAATTAAAAAATTATAACATTTTCGTTTGTTTTCCACTCTTCCTCGATCTATTCAAAAATTTTCAATTCTCATTTCCTCTTTTCCTTTTAACAGTTCTTTTGAAAGTAAAATAAACGGATTGGCATTAGGTATGTTTATTATCTATATAGATTTAAATTTTCTTTTCATTTAAAATAGGAATTTAATATTTTTACAACCAAGATAATTGTGATTTTTTTACATTAATAAAAGGTGAAGTTTGTAACAATTCACATAATTAAGCAGCAGTTTTTATTATAATTATCTGTAATAATCCATTATTGTCACGAAAATAAGCTTTTCCCTTGCGACTACCTAATATTTTATTTACCTTTTACCTGTTACCTGCTGTTAGGCAGTGGCGGAACTACCCTGGTGCGGTGGGTGGTACGTACGCGGGCCCCCGGCTAAAAGGGCCCCCAGCAGTTGTACTGTTTAATTTTTTTAATTAATTAATTTAAGTTTTAATATTCACAATGAAATATAAGTAATATTTTGGCAGTCTTCTCTTATTGAGCTAATCAAAGTGGGCATCATATATCATCAATAATTCAATGTTCCCACTAAATTTTCAAAATCAAATCCTGACATTTCCAGGTTTTCCCTGACAAAGAATAACAATTTTCCATGATATTTTGATAAATCACACGGAAAAAAAGGATTTCTTAAATCAAGAATAAATATTTTCTTGAAATTATTTCTTTCATTTAAAAATATGATTTCTTCGCGCAATAAAATATGCTTGTATTAAAAATATCAGATTTCTTCCAGAAAGAATATTTTTTTAGTTGAAATATTTTTTTCTTAGAAAAAGAAAATATTTTCGTGCGGCTATTGAGAACAGAAAATTTCTTAATTCAAATGGTACTTATTTGAACCAAGTAATTTTTTCATCCGTGCAGAAAATAAAAAGACAAAAAATTTAATTTAAAAATTAAATTAAAATCAGTAACTTTAATAAAAAAAAGTAATTAATTTTTAAATAAAGTACCATTTTCAAGGTTATAAAAATAAACAATTTTTTATAGCCAAGGAAATCTCAGAAACTTGAAAAAGAAAATAAATGAATTAATCTATGAATTTTCCCAAGATTTCCTTGGGAAGAAAATAGTATTCTACAGTTTTTCTAAGATTTTTTCATAGAATTTTCTAAGATACCCTAAAATTTGCTTGGATTTTTTTCACTGTCGTATATCACGATTTTCCCTTCGGTTTTTCAGTTAGTACAAAAACAAAGCGGAAATTGCAGAAAAAATTGTGTGCACTAGTGAAGGGAAATCTGAAGAAATTCTGGAAAATTCGAAAACATCTCAAGAAACAAATTCTTAGAAAATTTGTAGAAATATTGAAAATCTCAAGAAATCCATAGAAATTTCAAGAAAATCTTAGGATATCTCGAAAAATCCAGAAAATTTTAAAGCCTGTGAAATCTCAGAAAATGGAAAAATCAAAAAGGAATAATCTATAATATTCTAGATTTTCTCAAATTTCCGCTGATTTCTCTTTAGTTTTGCATATGACAATTTCTCCACCATTTTTCCACTTAGTAAAAAAACGAGCGGGAAATTTTAAAAAATCTCAAAAAAATTTAGGAAATCCAAGAAAATCTCATTAATTTTACAATCTTAGGAAATGTAGAAAGTTAAAGGAAATAGAAAATTCTATAAAATCTTAGAAAAACATCCAACAAAATTCGGAGAAATCTAAAAATTTTCAAGATTTTAGGAAATCTTGCGAAGAGGGTAATCACAGAAAATTCTAGGATATTTTAGGAAATCTAGACAATGTTAGAAAACTCAAGGAAATATCAGAAAATTTAAAAATAAAAAACTCATCGATATAATATTTTTGATAAGAATTAAGGTATAATTTTCAAATTGCAATAAAATTTAATAGGGGTGGGGGGGGTAGTTACTCGCCTCTATATCCGCTCTTGTTTGGAAAGAATTCCTTGGAAATCACTGGAATTGCATGGAAATCTTCGAAATTCCGAAGCCTGTATACAAAATTGTTTTCTTTTTATCATTTATATAAGCAGGGTCCCCGTTAACAACTTCGCACACGGGTCCCTCACCTGCTTGTTACGCTACTGTGTTAGGTTACAAGTTTATACAGGGTGGTTTACAAATTGTTGCATTTTGTTGTTCCAAATATGCAAGAGCTGACAGTGGCGGACTGGCAACTACTTATCAAAGCGGCAAAATATTAAAAACGGCCTTTCAGCGCCATAGCCTCTTAGGCTGGCTTAAGATGTGCATGTGACCCTGTTTTATTGTTAATAAAACAGCAAATTTAAGAATAATTTTCCGGGCTGGTAATTAGCATTACTTTTACTGTCAGCGACGTACGGCACTACAGTAATACTTCAATAGTAAATACCATTGCGTGCGGTGCGTTTGACATAAACCAAACCAGGCCCGTAGCCAGGATTTTATTTCGGGGGAGGCACTTATAAAAACAAATTTGGGGGTTCCCCTTTCGAGAATTTTTCCGGGAAAAAAAATTTTTGTTCCCACTTTAAAAATATATCTATTTACCTATTTTATTTTCAAAATTTTTTTTTGCTTTTGAACATTTCGGGGGGGCACTTGCCCCCAGGTGCCCCCCTCCTGGCTACGGGCCTGAACCAAACTAAACAAATAAATTAGTTGATGTAAAGAAAAACTTTGGATTTGGATAAATTTTGGATATGGTTGTAGGGAAACCTAAGATAATTACAAAATTAAAAATATGACTGAGGCTGAAAAACTATTCTATGTTAAAAATAATAATTGTTGTTTTTAGTTCTGCTGTAAATGTAATACAAAACAACAATAAATAAAGCAAGAATTTTTAAATTAAAAATATTCTGGATTTTACCGTTTATTCTTAACTTTCATTATTAAAGTAGTTGGGTTTGATATACTTATTTCCACACTATTTTCGAGGTAAAGTACATATCGCGTTTTTTTATTGTGGTATCACCTAGAGGCCTAATCCACATTTATACTCAACAGCGAAAACAAGAAAAAACTAATTCACTTTCCTTTTCTTGTTCGTATAGCTACGGTCATGCGATCTACTGTAATCTCAGGTTCTTTTTCTTGTGCAATATTCTCTACTATTTCGTGAATTATGACGACGAGATCGCTCTTTAGCATCGTGGTTGTCGAGAGACCGTTTGCACTTGTAGCGATATTCGCTTTCATCTCGTGCATGCCTATAAGGACTGCGAGATCTATAAGATTTTGATTCCTTAACAGTCTCCGCTTTAGATTTAACAGAGTTGGTGCTTGGTTTATTTGCCTTATTATCAGGCGGAAGTGATGATAATTCAATTCTATTGGTCGTGGAAGGAAGAGGAGGTACATCACAATTGATGGTGGCCATCAGTTCAGCGTCGTCTTTTTCTGACCAATCTAACTGAAGAATATCAGCATCTTCGCATACACATTCTTTGAGTGTATTTCTGATGTCAGGATAAGATCTGGAAGGTTTCGTTTCCTTAACAGTCTCCTTTTTAGATTTATCCGGGTTAGTGCTTAGTCTATCTTTCATTGCAGCTGGAATATTTGGGATATTATCGGGAGGAGATGATGATGATAATTTGATTTTTTTGGTCTTGGAATGTAGAGGAAGTACATCACAATTGATGATAGCCATCAGTTCAGTGTCGTCTTTTTCCGACCAATCTAATCGAAGAATATCTGAATCTTCGCTCTTAAACGATAAATTTAGCCAAAATGATTCCATGATTGTAAGTAGAGTAAACAACTGCCGAATCGAATCTATTACCGTTTGTACATTTTTGATTACCTATATAGCCTGTTAATTATCCGTTGATCCGCTGAGCCATTGATCCGATGAGTAGGTGATCCGCTAAGCAGTTGATCCACCGAGCCGGATCCGCTGATCTGTGTATTTATTGATCCGTTGATCTGGTAACAGGCATAAAGTTTTTTTTTGTTTTTATTTATTATATAGGAATGTGTAGATGTATCACATAGTCTTCATTTACGATTGGGAAATATTGGAAGTTGCGTTGCCAGATAAAATTCGCTAATTAAATTTAAAATAAATTGCGAGCTTAAATCATATATATTTTATAATCTAAGATTGCGAGTTTCTGTAGTAAATAAAGTAAAATAAATTTAAAAAAAGACAATGAATGTGCTTGCGTTGAGAAATAATAGCAAGATTCAGTCTCATAACCAGCGTTTATTGCCAAATTATATTCCAATTGATGTGATGAATTCAAAATTAATTAAATATTTATAGACACATCATATTTAATTTCCAATAATTCAAAATTAATTTTGGATTGTTGGTAGCGAACTCTAACGGTAAGTAGATGTACCTCCTGTTGTTTCGTTTTGTCGTTTATTGCAGCATTCGGTTTATGTTAACATAACCTGCAAGTCTCACGTGTGATAGTTTTGATAGTGAATTTTCGAAATTAACAATGGGTAAAGTTAAACAACCTGTAAAAAATGTTACCAAACTTGCAGGTAAGGAAAGTAAAATCTTGCAGAAAAAGATTTCCAAAAAGAAGACTATAAAAACCAACAATTTGGTGCCGGTGTTAAAGAAAATGGGAGCCAAAGTATTATTGAACGACAGTGGGCCAAAACCCACGTTTCAAAAAGAAACCGACGAGAAGCCTTTTAAAAGTTTGCTTTCTCGTCCCAAAACTGATCTGTTTGACGAGAATCAAATTCAATCTGGGGTAAGCGCGTTGTTTAAATTGGTCGAGAAAACGTCTGGCAAAGAGCCCGCGTTGTTTGAAGATGGCGAAAGTATCTTCTTACAAATAGCATGTATCAAAGTCCCCAAGACACCGCTACGACAAATTCATATGAATTTGTCCCACTCAATTTTGAAAAGTGATACTGAAATTTGTTTGATTGTGCAAGATAGGGAAGACCCTAAAGATTACGACAACACAATTGAATACTACGAAAATCTTTTGAAAAAGCACGGTATCATCAATGTTAAGAACATCATGCCCTACCATCAGTTTAACAATGAGTATGGAAAGCAATTTGAACTTAAACGTAAGTTTGCAAGTCTATACGATGTGTTCCTGGTTGACGGGGCAGTACATGGTTACGTTGTGAATCGATTAGGAAAGCTCTTTTACGCAAAACGAAAGATGCCTATGGCTGTTACTATGAAAGCTAGTAATTTAAAAGGTCATATTGAGAAACTTCTGTGCAAGTCTCTTCTTCGGGTTCATTCAAACAGCGATTGTTATAGTATTGAAGTGGGTAACACAAAAATGACTCCTGAACAAGTTTTCGAAAACGTAATGGCCATTTCGGAAGCTTTGAATGATAAATTTCCAGGTGGAAGTGATAATGTTCGTAGGTTGGGCGTCAAAACTGGCCATAGCATGACGATTCCTCTGTATTTATCGCTAAGTAAGTTAATTTTTCTTTCTTTAATTTATAAATTTACGTTTTGTTTATTATTTTATAGAAAGAAATAAATTGGTGAATGTACCTGTAATTAAACCAAAACGTCCTAAAGGTTTTAAAGCAGTTAAGGGTGAATTAACAACGTTTTCAGACAGAGTAGTTACTGTTTTACCATCCGGAGACATTATTGTCAAAGATAAAAAGAGTAAAAGACCACGTGAAGATGAAGATAACGAAGAGCTTGAATTCAATGATCAACAAAGTGAATCTGAAGATGAAGAAAAGCCTAAAACTTTACTCAAAAAGGTGAAACAGGATAAGAAGAAAGTTAAGAAAGAATCAGATTTGAAAGCGGAGGAAGAAGGTGAAGATTCTAACTTAGAAGAAGCTGAAGAGAGCTATCTCAATTTTTATAAACAGGAACAGGTCAAGATGGAAAAAGAGCAGAAGGAAAATAAGAAAAAGATTCCAAAAAATAAGAAACTTGTTGAAGAAAGCGAGGATGATTTAAATTTAGAAGATTCCGATGGGTCAGATTTTGACGAAGGTGAACATCCAAACTTTGATGAGTCCGAAGAGTCGGATCAAGAAGAAATTACGAACTTCCGCCAGAAGAAAGCAGGAAATAATAAGAAAGTTAAACAAGAAACGAATAATAAAAAGGGCAATAAAAATGCTAAAGGTAATAAGACAAATGGCAGTGCCAAAATTGAAAATACACAATTTAGAGGTAAGAAAGGAAAGGTAGAGCTTAAAAAAGAGAACAAAATGGAGGTGGTTCCAATTCAAGTGAAAGGTGGTAATAAGAAAAGGAAACAAGAAGTTTTGGATACTAAAGAGGAAATCTCAGTTGAAAAAGCTTCTGGAGAGAAAAATAAAAAATTAAACAAGAAGGTAAGAATATTTTGAATATTTGAACTCAATTAAAGCTGTTTTATCTTTTACAGCAAAAAGAAGCAGTAGCGCCAAGTGGAATAGAAAATGGTGTGGTTCCTAAACAAAAGAAAATTGAGCCAGTAGCAAAACGGGACAAGCAAAACGACAATGCTCCACTGAAGCAAAATAAAAAAAAAATTGATCTTAAGGAAATAGTAGTAGAACCCCCAACTAAGAAGGCTAAAAAGGAGATTGAAAATAAATTCCCTAAACAACAGAAAGCTGTTTTAACAAACCAAAACGACAATGCTTCGCTGAAGCAAAACAAAAACAAAATTGCTCTTACGGAGATAGTAGTGAAAGCTCCAACTAAGAAGGCTAAAAAGGAGGTTGAAAATAAATTCCCTAAACAACAGAAAGTAGATAAGAAATCAAAAAAACCAAATTTGTTGGCTAAAAAAGCGAAATAAATGGCTTATTGCATTTCAAAAGTTTCTTTTCTTAGATATTTTTGTACATAGATATTACCATTGTAATTTTTTAAATCAGAATTAAACTTGTTTTTTTTTAAATAATTTTTTTTTTTTTAATTTATTGTTTTCTAGTGTTTAATAATTTTTAATAAAGTTCAAACCATGGTCACATCAGATGCACTGCTGAGATCTAAAGGCCAATATCGATTTGTGGGATATGGAGAAGATAATGGAAAACTACTCCATTGATTGTATTCCCTAGCAAGTCATCCTGGCCTTTGGTTAAGTTAATTGATTATGTATGGTACCCGAAAATTCATGTATTTCAAAATATTCTGTTTTGGAGAGCTAGTGGCATCCCATCGCTCTCCCCGTACAAATGAGAATAGCACAGTGTTCCTGTCATTGTTTTATTTATTGGCAATTTAAAGAATCGCACTCCTGATCTAATGTAACAAATTTAAATAACTAATGAAATTTTTTATTTGTTAATTTGAATTCCAGTTGTCTGATTACTACTTATTGGATAGATCTCAAGATGAAGGAATCTGGCATAAATATTAATTTTACACATCATAGAGTGTGCGATTCTGATCACTTTTTCGGTAAAATGCAATGAGCGAGGCACAAAGACAAATTTTTGTGTAAAGTATTTAAAGATTTCCAAAAGAGCAGAAAAAATAAACTCATGTACTTATAGCAGCGGTAGCCAATATTTTGGACCTAACTTAGATTTTATTTTTAAAGTGCGACGACCATTTTTTACTTCTTTGTAAAATAGGAAGTATTGTAATCCCGATTTTTTTTGGTTTCCGGATTTTGACGGAAATATCCGTTTTGACCTTCCCCGAGTCCATTTTGACTAGTTTCGTTGTGACGTCTGTATGTCGCATAACTCAAATGCGGTAGGTCTTAGAAAGTTAAAATGCACCTCCTATTTTTGGTTGCGACTGTCCGTACCAAAAGGGCATTCATTCATGACGCGCACAAATAGATTAACGAGATTCTTGTACAATCATTCTAAAAATGGCAATGAAGTCATGTGTCCACATCAGATTTTTCTTTTTGGTTTTTCTAGTTCTATAAAAATTCCTAACATTTTCTTGGATTTCTTGAAAATTTTCAAGATTTTCTAGAATTTCCCGGGATTTTTTAGAATTTCTTAAAATTTTCTCGAGTTATCTAAAAATTTCCAAGGATTTCCCAATAGTTTTTAGAAATTAGGATTTTCTATATATCTTGGGATTACTAATTTCCTAAAATATCCCAAAGTTTTCTTAAATTTTCTACATTTTCTCTGATTTCCTATTTTCTAATATTTCCCAAGATTAATTAACACAATTAAGGTAAATTTTACCTTAATCGTGTTAATTAATTTTAGTTTTTACCTTAATTGTGTTAATTAATTTTAGTTTTTACCTTAATTGTGTTAATTAATTTTAGTTTATCTTTAAAACTATTTATACACAAAATTTTAGTTAAAAATTTGGTGTACAACTGAAAGGAAATCTGAAGTAGTTAGAAAAACTACATGATTCGTCACAATGTGATTATTCCCTTACCGTGGTAAGATTGGTAAGATCTGGAAGCACGTCAAAAATGTGTCATTGTCAGTTGTCATAAATTGACCTTCGTTCTTTTAGTAAGCGGTCCGTGGCCATTTCAACGTTGTAAGTATTCGTTTTTATTTAATTCCTCAATTTTTTCAAAAAATAGCAAGAGCGCTTTGATTTTTCCAACCTAATTAAAATTTTAAATGTCAAATATTTTCGAATAATGTTGCATTCTTAGGAAAGCGCATCGATTTAAATTCTGTCATGCAATTTTTGGCACGACTTCGGCGAGTGACCCTACTTATGTAATTTTTTTGTTATTTTAATTAGATCACTGTTACAGCCGCCACGATAAAGATAACTAGGTAATTGGAACATTATTAAAATTTTATTTAATTTTTATGTAAAATTGTTAATAACGCGTTCGTTATTGTGGTAGTATCATGTGATTATGTAACGTAACGATCGATTTTTTTTGAATAAAATGAAGTTATAATATTTTTTTTTCTGTTTCAGAATACTCTAAGTGATATCCAACAAAATGTTTTCTTCATTGTTCGGGCGTGTTAATTGTCAAACTTCCAATACCAGTAGTACAAGTCAAGATCTTGCAATCCCCAGTGTGCCCCCAGCTGGATTAGTTAAATCTTTAGTAGCTGGTAGGACAATAGCAGCGGCTGCCGTACAAACCGGCGATAGTTGTGAATTTGCGTCAGCTAAATATTTTGCATTATGTGGTCTAGGAGGTAAGCTGTTTTTATGCATAATTTTCAACTTGACTTAAACATATTTTTGCAGGTATTTTGTCTTGTGGTATAACTCACACCATGATTGTTCCGCTCGATCTTGTCAAGTGTCGTATTCAAGTGGATCCCGTAAAATATAAGGGCGTATTTCACGGTTTCAATGTCACTTTGAAGGAGGATGGTGCCCGAGGTCTTGCCAAGGGGTGGGCACCCACATTCTTTGGATATTCCGCTCAAGGTTTATGCAAATTTGGTCTTTATGAAGTTTTTAAGGTAAAACTTGCGTCGCAATTTTATAACAATTTGACCGAGACCTTTCTTTTTAGGTATTATATGCCGATATGATTGGGGAAGAGGCGTCCTACCAATACAGGACGTGGTTGTATTTGGGTGCCAGTGCCAGCGCCGAATTCTTTGCCGACATTGCACTTTCGCCTATGGAAGCCGCAAAAGTCAAAATTCAAACGACGCCTGGATTTGCCAATACCTTGAGAGAAGCCGTTCCCAAAATGATGAAAGAAGAAGGTATCATGAGTTTTTATAAGAGTTTGGTACCACTGTGGATGAGGCAAATTCCTTACACCATGATGAAATTTGCCTGTTTTGAAAAAACGGTCGAGTTGTTATACAAACACGTCGTTCCAAAACCTCGTGCTGACTGTAGTAAGGGAGAACAGTTGATTGTCACCTTTGCTGCTGGTTATATTGCCGGTGTCTTCTGCGCTATAGTCAGTCACCCTGCCGACACACTTGTGTCGAAGCTTAACCAAGAAAAAGGTTTATCGGCCGTAGAAGTTGCCAAGAAAGTTGGTTTTGTGGGATTGTGGAAAGGTCTCATGCCCAGAATTGTCATGATTGGTACTCTTACTGCCTTACAATGGTTCATTTATGATGCATTTAAGGTAAACGCTTGCTCGTGTACTTTTTATTATCAGTATTACCGCATTTTTTTTGTACAGGTTGCCATGCGTATGCCACGTCCACCACCACCAGAAATGCCAGAATCACTTAGAAAGAAGTTACAAGCCAGAGGCGAACTATAATTACTTTAACTAATTTATTTTAGACAAATTAATATACATCCTCCATAAAATTACAGTATTCGCTCCCAAGAGCGTTGTCTTGTTTTTAAGTTACAATTGGTCTTGCTAATCTATTATTTTAGATTGTAAATAGTAAAACTGAATGCGAGATAATAAAATCGTAATTAGAAATTTAAAAAAGTGCATTTGTGAATTATATAACCCCAACATGTGCGAGGAAGCACTTCCTTGACCTTGACATACTTGGCATCTCTGCGATGCGTAACCTTGATTGCACGGATCAGTGTTTGTATTATATAATCGTGTTATTGGCTTGTCCTTTTAATAGTTGACGCACTTGTTTGTTCTCATAGTACAAACTTCCTCTTCTAATGAAATTTTAGACCAGCAAAATTATTTGTAAATAATTAAGGTATGAGTCAGGTGCTCAGAATGATTATTTAGATTGTCGAGGTGATAATAAATTTAGCAATATCACAATTAAGATAAGAGATATATTTATATTACGAGACGCGTTTCGGGAATCTTTATAATATTCCCATCTTCAGTCTCAAGAGGCTACAAAGTAAAAACATGTTAAAATTGTCATTACCTACACAACTTACACATACGTAAGAGTTGTCAAAATTTAAAATACAATAATCGGAACACAAAAGAGACAATATTCAATTTCAAAACAGCCATACAAAATATATAAAATATTTAAAAAGGAAAAATCTATGAAGTGATTAGCGGGCATTATGATAAGTGGTTCGATTTAATCAACATCACTGCAACACAACCGGCAAAACAAAACGTTCATTAAAGTTTATTTGTATGTTCAAATTATCGGAGGGGTGCAACTTCTGCGCTTTTAAGATTTCTATTTCCTCGAGGCTGTTAAGCACTACGCCTCCCTTTCCTGTCTTTAACACCTTAAAGCCTGTTTCCATTACGTAGTCGTGTCCGGTATCGAGAAGGTGGTTTGCAAAGATGGACTGCTTCTTGTTTTTGAACCAGCACGTCAAAGGTTCTTCCTACATAAAAACAGTTGCATCTACCACACGAGAGTTGGTAAACGCCTGTTCTCGACATTCTTTCCACCTCATCTCCACCGTTATATAAATTAAAAGTTCTATTGTTCTTGAAGGCAATCCTAAGATTTAATGGCTTAAAGATGTCCTTAAGTCTCGTGGACAATCCATCTCCAACATAAGTAATGGCGTAGAACGGCTCCTTCATCTCATTCACACCAACGTCAAGTGCAACGAAGTTGTTTTTCAAAAATCTCGCGTATTTCTTCCTCTGGAGCAGCCTGTCAACAATTGTATCTGGATAGTGATTCTGACGAGCGATACTTTTTATGATCTTAATTTCCTCTTCAAAATCTGTCTTACTGAGAGGCAAACTTAAGGCTCTATTTATGAAGTGATGAAAAGCTGCCAATTTATGTTCAATTGGATGAAACGAGTTGTTATGAATAATTTGGCCTGTATACGTTGGCTTTCTGTAGACCTTGAAGCTATGTCTACCCTCAAGTATACTGATGTTAACATCCAGAAAGTTTATAGAGCCCCTTTCACCAATTTCTAGCGTGAACTCGATGTTGTGAAGAGCATTTATGTATGATATGTTATCGCCTTCGTCAGAAATTTATTTATTACAAACAAAATAAATTACATGGAAACAGAGAAAAACACATTGTCATTTGATACGATCTAAGATCGTTTTTATTGTTTATCTTTTCACAAGTTAAGATTTATCTATTTAATATTTTAGCGAAGTGTGATTATCGCTGTGATGTAACTAGGGTGGTTTAATACAGCAACATTGCATTTTCTCCAGCACTCAACATGTTACTGAAAGTATCCAACTTCAGTATTTGATTATCAAACCAAAATCTTAAAAATTCTTATCGACCACCAATCTGTATGTTCTCTTCCCTGAAGGAAAGCTTTTTGTTTTACTACAAATCATTCTAGTACCTACTAGAATTTCGGTTCAGATTCCATATGTATGCCTCCATGGCACGTTAGAGATTATCCGGTCTGATAGAGGTTGTAAGGCATAGCAAAACTATTCAGATTAGCAGCCATACTTGTTGAACATTCGGGATCTTTCTAAGTCTGAACTGTTATAAAAATCAAAATTCGTTTGCTTCTCCTAACCCTCCCTTCTTGACTTGCAATAAACTAGAAAGACTACACCCTAACCCACTGGACTGAAATGGAATGTCGGGAAATTGAAACCAGCATAATTCAAATCTAATATCAACTTTATTAAAATTAATTAACGTTTGCCATTGCCTGAAACAACAGCATTTCATTTATACACTCAAGTTCTACTTTAGTATTGGCAGGAATAAACACGACAGTCCCACTGTGCAATTCAATCTCCCCATATTTTCCATAGCCGGCTACATTAATTAGGATGCTAGCCGAATTTCTCGATTTCAAACAAAAATAAAACGTGGGAGGAATTTCATATTTAGCTACTGCAAAATCCAGCACGGGTGGTTTGTAAACAGAACAAAAATTATTTTCTATTACAGGCTGAAATATTACAGATTGTACCGGTAAGGAGGTGTAATCGAGAATCCTACACAAAGTATCGACGTCCTTAAATTTAGGAGTGAGACCAGCTCTGATCACATTATCAGAACAGGCCATGCATTCCACACAGTCACCGGAAATATAAGCGTGCGGTATGTTTGGCCCCAAATAAATTGCTTCGAATGGTTTCAAATCGACAACGTTGAGAAAATAAACAGCAAAGCAGCCCACGTCACCTGGAAATTGCGAATTCAAATCTTCAATCAATGGAGCAAATAAAAATTCACGTTGTTTTTCGTCTATACATTTAAACTTTTGAAGTAATTGTTGTAACAATTTTTCCACCTCAACTGCTGGATGCTTCATCAAACTTGTGAAGCAAACTTCCAACATGTGCTTGTCGAGATCTTCATTGATAAACTTTTCGGCTACTTCCGTTCCAACAATCGCTCTTAATTCTCTCACTTCTTTCATGAACGTCCGAATCTCTTCCAATGGCCTGAAAGCACACAAGGCTTTGAAATCGGTCAACGCTATTGCCAGTTCTGGCTTATGATTTGCATCTTTATAGACTTCACTGTTTGTATTATGTAATTCTTCGGCAATCTCTTTCGATGGATGTGCTTGTATCGAAAGAGGATTTCCAATCGACAGAATTTTGAATAAAAACGGTAAAGCGTTACCAAATGCTTGGCGTATGGGAACCCCCAAGTACTCCGGGTGGTTTTCAATTATTGTACTTAAAAGTTCTCCAGTGGCTTTATCGCAGGAGGGACCGCTAGGATGAGTTCCCATCCATAATTCTGCATAAGGAGTTTCTTCTTCGATCTCAAACTCAGCGTTGGCTGTTTGACATAGTTTCGCTACTTTGCTGTTAAAACCTATTTTACCCCAATTGTACGATTTTACGTCACAAGTCAGTTCCATTTTTAACACTAACTTAAGAAATTAAAATAAAAAGCTGTTTATCTTTATGTTTCATAATCACTAACCTTATTCTGACATTTATCGATAAATATGCCGATTGGTTACAAAACATTGGGTAATTAAACAGTGGCGTAACAAAAACTTTTTATATTATTTTTTTTTTTAAATATCTATTAATAATTTTAAATTAAATTAAGTTTTAAAAATAAAAAAAATATTTTAAGAGTTCCCACTGAATTTTTTCTATTATTCACGAAGAATAAAAATTTTCCCTGACATTTCAATAAATCGGAAGATAAAAAAAACCTAAGTTTTAAATTAAAAAAATAAATTTTAATAAAATTTTTTCCCTGACTTGGCGCTAAAAATGAAAAAATCAAACTTTTAAAGATTAGGATCTGGCGACCATACACAGGCCTTCTAACATTGTTTATTTATTTACGTATACAAAAAAATTATAGATAAATTTTTGTACAAAATTATGAATACTGCCTTAAAGAGTAATAAAGCATTCTTCACAAGTTTTTTCACTTTATTAGAAAAATTCAAACGAAATCGTAACATGAAAAAATGAATGAAGAAATTACAAAACTAAAATTACTTATCAAGTTAATTATACAAACTACTTAGCCACGCTCATAGGATTCCGTACAACTAAGACCACCGCATCTCCTCTCAAAAACATCTTCGTAATAAATCGATCCTTGTTTACCACTTTAGATTTCTTCTTGCCTTTACCTTGACGTGGATCTTCGGTCCACATTTCTTTGACATTTTCCAACACCATATTACAGTGCCGGTCGAAAGCCTTCACCCGACCCAATAACTTCTTATTGTTGCGACAGTTTATTAAAACTTGAGTATTATTTTTAACCGATTGCGTTAATACCGACAATGGGCCGGTATTAAACTCTTCTTCCTCCCTAGCAGATAACTCATCCGCGCTCATTTCGGATTTTGGTTTCGTCAGCGCCCTACAAAATGAAAGATATAACAAAAAAAATTACAAAGAAACGAATTTAATCCTCACATTTTCACTACAAATTAATGAAAACACAAATAATTCAAAACGTTCGTCTTTGAGGTTAAAACGAAAATGCCGATTTGTTTGACGGAACACTGTTTTACCGACGTTCATTTTTAAAAAGAAAATTAACCTAAAATGACGTAACTTAACTATAAAATGCCCAAAGTAGTCCGACCCAAAAAGAATGGGCCTAAGCCAAAAGCGGAGACGCTCGTGGAGAGGTTGAAACGCGAAATCGAAGTGTTAACTAATCCAAAATATTTAAATGCCACTTGTGGGGCCCTCATTATACTGGAAGTGTTGATCACCGTCGTAGTAGTTCATAAAGTTAACTACACCGAAATAGACTGGAAGGCTTACATGCAGGAAGTAGAAGGTTTCATGAACGGAACTTACGATTACAAATTACTTAAAGGTGAGGAAACGAACCTTTCGACTGTCGCATTTCATTCTTTTTCTTTTGCAGGTGACACGGGTCCTTTGGTGTATCCTGCCGGATTTGTTTACGTTTACAGCGTCCTGTATAACTTAACCAGCAACGGTACAAATATTTTATTTGCTCAATATTTATTCATTTTTGTTTACTTGAGTCAACTCTTTTTGTCGTTCAGTATTTATAAGAAAACCGCTAAAGTGGCACCGTATGCTTTAATGATATGTACTTTTACGTCATACAGAATTCATTCGATTTACATTCTAAGACTCTTTAACGATACAATTGCGGTGCTATTATTTTACGGAAGTTTAAACGTGTTTTTATCGGATCGATGGATTCTAGGTAGCATTTTATATTCTCTTGCCGTCTCAGTTAAAATGAACATTCTCTTATATGCTCCGTGTTTACTTTTGGCATATCTTACGAATTTATCAATCAAAGACACCATAATTAATCTCGCCGTTTGTGGATTCGTACAATTAGTACTCGGACTTCCATTTTTATTGGAGAATCCTGTAAATTATTTGATGGGTAGTTTCGACATTGGTCGCATTTTTGAACACAAATGGACTGTAAATTACAGGTTTTTAAGTAGGGAAATGTTCGAAAGTCGCGAGTTTCATATTGCACTGTTAATACTTCATGCTACGTTGTTGTTGGTATTTTTACCACTGTTTAAGCGCTACATGAGTAGCTATGCCAAGCTAAAATGCGTTGCAAGTGATATTCAGAAAGAGAAAAATTCAAATTACAAGGTTAATTACAACACGGGGGCGCAGTTGTTTGTTTTACCTTTTTTTGTTACCAATTTAATTGGAATGGCATGTGCCAGGTCCTTACATTACCAATTTTACTGTTGGTACTTCCATAGTCTCCTATACTTGGCTTACTGTAGCGGATATCGCAAGTCATTCATGTTTTTCCTGTTGGGCGTTATCGAATTGTGCTGGAACACATACCCGAGTACAATTTTCTCAAGCGCTGCTCTACACTTGTGTCATGCATTTTTGTTATACGGCGTCTACAGTTATATGAAAAAGTAAATAAAAATGTGTGTGTAATTCATTATGTATTTTTAATTTCAACTTCAAAGAGTTCCCACCTATAATTCCTATCGCTAAAGACACAACTGAGGGATCCAAGAATGAGAATAAAAAATCATGTTATACGATTTATTTACAAAAAAAGTCAAATCTATCATTTAAAATAATAAAACAATATTGCTGGGTTGTATACTGGTATATTTTAATTTGTAATACTGAAGGATGGTTTAATAAACCGAAATATGTAGTTTTTGACTATAATTTTATAATTAGTAAAAAGAGACAACTCAGCAATATTGTTTTATTATCGAGAACGCTTTTTACGCAATAATGACTGCACAAACCAAGTTCATCATTTAAAAAATTAAAAATTGCCAGAGCGTACATTACAAGGAAAAAGCCTATGGTAAATGTAGTTACAAAAACACATCATAAGCATTGATGATGTCATATTTGAACAGCGTTGTTAAAATTTGAATCTGACGTGCATTATAGTTACTCACATAAGAACTCCACTCATATGTTAGCAATGGAAATTGTACTCTTTTGAAGCTTATGACATTTTTATTGCAAATTTCATTATCTTCATTTTTGTTTATATTGATTTTTCTAATTTATATCTCAGAAACATTGCCTGGAGTTCTTTTGTGAGAACTGTAGGTTTACACGACCTATATCTAGCATCAACTTTTATTATTTAATTTGTTCTCCTAAGTGTTTCTGAACCATGTGCCGCGTAAGAGTTGATATAAAACTGTACGAACATCCACATATGTGGCACTGATGCATTGCGCTAGTTCCACGATGAATCTCCAAATGCCGATTCAAATTTGAAAAACGTGAAAATTCTTGCCCGCACACTGAACAACGAAACTGTTTAATCGGGTTGTGCGTCCGCTTGTGGAAGTTTAAATCGCCTTGATTCACGAAGGTACGACTGCACACATCGCATTCGTAGGCTCTTATACCGGTGTGAATGAGCAAATGTTTTCTTAGACTTGATTCGTCTGTAAAACGTTGCAAGCACGTGGAACATTCCAGAGGTCGAAGTGAAGGATCGTGGACAGTCACGTGACGTTTCAAGCTACCAGCAGTAGAAAATGTCTTGAGACATTTTGAGCAGCGGTACCACCTAAATAAAATAAAAGTAATTTTTAATCATTAATGAAAATTTTTTGTTTTACTTTTGTTCAGTAAGAATTTTACGTTGCTGTTTCTTCGTATCGGACGATTTGTTGCTTAATAATTCGTTTACTACTTCCTCGTGACTTTTTCCAGTTTTATCTTGTAAGGAAGACTTGAGTTCTCCATTACACAAAACGCAGTGCAAAAATGTATTCTGCTCGTTTAAATTGACTCGGGTGGTCGTGCTGCCGTACCTATCGGTTGTCCTTTGTAATGTAAACGATGTCAGCTTTCGGTAACAAGGACAATTCTGTTTATTTTCTGCAAATAATTTTTCTATGTGAAAAAGGTGACAGTAAACGCAACTGATACAGGATACACTTTATATTTATTATATTTAAAAAAAACTGGTTTGCTTTAAAAAAATTATTCAAACAAATTGATTTTTTTGATTCAAAGAAAAACTGGGCAGTACTATAGAATATTACAATCAAAAGTAAAGGTCTAAAGGAACAAAAATTAACTATAATTAGTGATCACAAACCTTAGTAATGGCTTTTTAATTTCAAAGAACCCACCTGAGGTGAAGGTTAGTAAAATGGAGATTAGTGAATTCGAATGACAGCAATTTCTGCCTAGTTATTTTTTATCATAATATGCATTAAATAAAGCAGTTACGATTCTGTTGATTTAGCAGATTCCGATTTTGAAATTATGAGTTTTAAATTGAAAAATTCAGATTGAATTTTGGGATTGGTAAATCAAATTTTATGTAAAATATAAAGAAAGATTATCATCTAAAACTGGAACACAATAAGATTTTTGTTAATAAGCCAACAAGATGGCTTGGATCTCATATTATCTTTCTATTCAAAATTTTTTTTTACAGAAATCGTCATCAAAACAACACTTCCCTGCTTATATACACACAGGGAAATTGAATTTTAATGACTAGTCCGGTAATAATTAGTAATTGTAATCTTATATATAAAAATGAATGTTTGTTTGTTCGTATGTTATGCACTGCCGTACCGTTGATCCGATTGCGATGAAACTTGGCCAACTTATTGCTAACACTTGCGGGAAGGTTATAGGCATAGTATAGTATGCATTAGCATTCATTTTCGCGTAAAAATCCGACCTTCAAGGTGACGACCAATGACGTCATCGGATTATTTTATACAGGGTCGTTAATCCTTTCATCTCCTTAGATATAAAAATGAATGTCCGTATGTTTGTTCGTATGTTCACAGTTGATTTGAGTTGTTCGAGTTCGGAGTTTGACAGCGGTGGAGTAAACACGTGGTGTAACATCGCAAGTGCGATATTAATAAAGGGTAAGTACATTATTGTACGCCGGATAGAGCAAACTACCCGCGATCAGGGGTGGTCTACCCTGGCCAAACAGATTCGAATTCAAATTCGAAACCGTGAAAACGAAATCGAGTTTGGATCCGAATCCACGTGTTCTACAAAACTCAATTCCCGCCAATGAAGTCAGCCAAGCCAACCTGGTAACGAAAGAAAATACCCAAAAGGATCCGACCAACCAGGGGACAAAACCAACCTGGTAACGGAAGAAAATACCCAAGAGGATCCGACCAACCAGGGGACAAAACAAAAAGAAACCGGCCAGAAAAAAATTCGCCCCCCCCCCTGAGGAGGCCGAGACCCCCCTGGAGGAAGAAAATCCTAAAGAAGGGATAATCCCTGTACCTCAGGTGCAGACTATTACCAACAGGCTATTCCTAAATAGTTTATTATATAAACAAAAAGGAATCAGTCAACAAGACAAACACAAGTTTATTCACAAAGTTTTTCCGCAAATTGTCACCAATTATAAAAATCATAAATGGCTTTGCGAACGTGCTATTTTAGCACCAAAAAACAAGGACGTCAATGCAATCAACCATGCAATTCTGTTACGATTCAGTTACCTACAAATCGATTGACAGCGTCATGAACGCGGACGAAATTGTAAACTATCCAATCGAGTTTTTAAATTCGTTGGATCTTCCTGGTGTGCCACCGCACAAATTGTCACTTAAAATCGGAGTGCCAATTATTCTTTTGCGGAACATTAATCCACCCCGATTGTGTAATGGAACAAGACTCGCTGTAAAAAAACTGATGCCGAATGTCATCGAAGCTACTATTCTTAACGGAAAGTCAAATGGAGAAGATGTGCTCATTCCACGCATTCCCATTATTCCCACAGACATGCCTTTTGATTTCAAGCGACTGCAATTCCCCATTCGACTTGCATTCTCGATGACCGTCAACAAGGCACAGGGTCAATCACTGCAAGTATGCGGATTGAACCTAGAAATGTACTGTGTAATGCACCTGTATTTCAGGTGCAGACTATTACCTATTCCTAAATAGTTTATTATATAAACAAAAAGGAATCAGTCAACAAGACAAACACAAGTTCAAGTGAAGCAACAGCGAGTAGCAATCGTAAATCGAGAAAACAATCAAAGTTAGGCAAGATTCGTTTTACTTTTTCTTAGAAATTAGTCGTTATAAATATTCGAAATTAGAATATGCCTCCCAAGCGTTCGTCACTTAGTCGATCTACCAGCGCAGCACGTGCAGCTAAGCGATTTCGAGCTTCTCAAACAATCGAAGAACGACAAGCGAGCAATGAAGCAGATCGTTTACGACTTACTCGATCACGCACATCAGAATCAGAAGACCAACATGCGGCAAGAATAGAAACACAATGTTTACGAGCTACACGATCACGCGCATCAGAATCACAAGACCAACATACGGCAAGAATTGAAAGTGAGCGTTTACGAGCTACTCGATGTCGACGAACAGTACATGATGATTTGAATCTTGCTGCATTTCAATATGATGTTAACTACGATTACAGTTTGCATCCCAAACACAAAATATTGTATACCCTAAAGCACTTGAATAATAAAGTTGTAAAAAAAATTAAATAAATTTGGGCAGGACAACGTCTGCCGGGTCAGCTAGTAAAATAATAAAATGTTGTTCAACAATGTTTTAAAATTTCGATTTTTTACGATTTTCGGTAAAATTTAATACCATACTTGTCAGAAAAATGTCTCACTTTACTCGGAGCTTTAAAATACTCGGCACAAAGTGCCTCGTACTTCAACATTGCTCCTCGTCAGTAATGTATCATTTTCCTGACTTTTAGGTAAATTACTATTACTGCCTACTTTCCCTTCCACTGTAAAGATTTTGCTTACCTTGATTTAAAGTATCATTATCCGTGACATTAGGAACTTGATTTCCATCTTCATGTACGACAAATTTCCATTTATTTCCTGAAACTTCATCACCAACCAACTCCATGTAACCATAAACAAAAGAAACGCTTTTATTAAAACCACCCGTTCCACTGTCAAAAGCTTTTTCAACAACCTTAACTTCTAGATTTGTACTCTCTAATTTTCGCTGAATGCTTTCCAATTCCATTAAGCCACTTAACGTTTTTCTGATAATATCATCAAAATTTTCTTTGGTTAAGGTGTATTTTTTCGGCGCAATTTGCGGCTGTTTCTCAACATTTTTTGTTTCGTTCTTTTCATTTTGAAATATTTGTAAAATTTGGCCATAAATTTTTTTCCCTTCTTTAGTGATCCCCACAACAACTTTTTTATTGGGCGACGTATTTGAATTCTTTTTATCGTTTATTTTGTGCACAAAAGAATTTACCTGTTTTTTTGAATTTGTGGATTGAGAATTTGTAATTCGTTGCTTAAGTTTATTGAAATATTTGTCTAGAGTGACGGTTTGACCAGTAATTAAATTTTTACCCGTTATTTTATCTAAATCTACCGCATCTTTGTTGGTCAAAGATTCGTCCAGATTTATCGATTGTTGAAAAATCGCCAACTGTTCTTGTATGGTACTCTTGTTGTTTTCACTTGTTTGAACGTATTCAGAAGCGTTGGGATCATCTTGTGCAATATTAATGGTTTGTAATTGTAATTTTCCATCTTTTAAAATTGCGTATTGGTACTGAAACTGATCAGAAACGTCAATATCATCAGGAATTACGAAGTTGACATCCCCTAAAACAGAAAACCTGACATATTACTAAAACAAAAAAATAATAGACAATATATTAGTACAAACCACAATTTTCCTCTAATATTTCGATATTATGAGCAGCACCGTCCTCACCATTTACAGTCAAATCAACATTGGGTTCTTCTATCTCTTCATTAATAATTAAAGGTTCTTGAACATCATCCATTTGAAGAATATCTCCTTCACATTCTTCCGTGCTAATACAAATGAGAGGTTCGTGTGTTTGGTTAAATTCATTTTCTTCTTCAAAATCATCAACTAAAAACCAAAACTAGTTCTTTTATTCAAATACATAATGATGAAGATCATTGCCCAATTAATCATAACAATCCCTCAAACCAAGCAAGCCCATTACGCAAACAACACCACATACAGTTTATGCAAAAGTACTGCTAGCTTCTCTAGAAATCAAAATCGGTCATCTGTAAACCTAAACAAAAAGTAGACTTTCGACAACCAACCTCAAGATATTTGGCACAGAGATCCTTCTAAATCCTTAAGGTTCACTCTCGAGTAAACAAACCAAAATACAAGGGGGGGGGGCACAATATTTTCAAATCATAACATAAAACTCACCATTGCTCTTGATCACATATTGGTTTAAATCCCCTGCTTCATTTTGGAGCATCACAATTTGACCATCGGTGGGTACAAGAAACTGCCCCTGTTGCAAATACAATTGTCCATCTTCGCCGTACTTAACCTAAAACGTATTATTAACGCAAAACTCCAAAATTCTGACACTCCTTACCTGTAACTCACAGGAGTCGTCTTCATTTGTTAATCCATTATCGATATATGCAATTGTTTCGTCTACGTCGGACATTTTTTCTGTAAACAATATCGCGGCTAATTTTAGAAAAATTCCAACCGAAACTTTCGTGAAAGTTCATCATCGCACTTTGAAATTTTTGCGTTCTTGACGCGTAAAAATAAATAAAAGAAAATTCGATTCAAATTTAATTTCGATCGGTAAATAAACTCACCTAAACTGCAGATTTGGCGACGTTTTACCCAATCGGTACTGTAGGACAAAATGGCGTCCTAACGAATTTGGATTAATTTCAATCAAGTTAATTTCGTTTATATTGTATTTCGAAGTTATT
Source organism: Cantharis flavilabris (assembly GCA_949152465.1). Lineage (NCBI taxonomy): Eukaryota > Metazoa > Arthropoda > Insecta > Coleoptera > Cantharidae > Cantharis > Cantharis flavilabris. Next base: position 10,457,385 of record OX424438.1, read on the forward strand.
TGGCGCAAAAGGGGTTTTCTATAGATGAAATTTTATATTGCAATGGATCGATATCGTTTTTAAATATATTTTTTATGTTTCACGTGACTTCAAACAGGATTGAAGCAAGGGCGTACGTCGAAGAATTTTTTTGGGGTCAAAATTGTATTATTTGTTTTACCGAATTTCAATATCGATAATTATTATTATTATAGGAATTTAAATATATTTACAGCAACTTTGCTTCTTTTTTCGAATTTTTCCATTATTCTATATTTTTGTAGTCTAAACAATTTTGCCGGTATATCAAGAAATTCAGGAATTAATTTCTTTAGGTCGCAGTCATAAAAAAGAAATTATTTTTGAGTATATTCTGTATCCTGCTTGGGTGTTGGTGTTAAATGGTTTCTCGTCAGTATGAATTTTAAACTTAGTAAATTGGGCATTGACTTCATTGTCCGGCCATTGACGTCAATGCCCGTTAACGGTTGGCAATGATGTAAATATTTTCATCTGATTGTAATTTAATTTAGACAAACGAAAACTGTCAGTCAAAACGGATCGGAGGAAAAATTCATTTCTTTCATTAATTCATTTAAAACATTTAACATAATTCAAGTCAGCCAAAACTGACCCTGCGCAGACCTTCGCTGCGGTCCGGACCGTTTAGGCTGGCGCATAACTCGCTAAAAACATACCTGAAATCATTCCACCTCGACTGGGAGTCCCGACCTCTCCAGAGAAGCCCGAACTCTGCTAAATACGAAACGTGATGGTAATCTTCTTCACTAACAATAAGTGAAAAGTGATAGAATATGGAATCTGTAGAATAGTAGTTTCATCATTGCCCACTTTGTGTTGGGCACTAACGTCATTGACCGGACAATGATGTAAAAACCACATAAGAAATTTTGACTGTCAACAACGCCCAAAATGCATGGCCATTGATGCCCAGCTAAGATGAGCATTGACGTTATTGTCCGGCCATTCACATAATATGTGAACATAATATGTTTATACACTAAGTTAAATTCAGCACAGTTTAAGTGAAACTACAACAGCAACATAATACAATATTAACTAAGTATTCAGGATAGCGACGACCCTGATCAGCGGGCTCCGACACAGGGTCAGAGCTAGCTGGGAAGTTGATCTGAGAAATCCATGTCGTCAATCTACCGTGGCGCCATCGGCCCCATCATGGCTTATGGGAGCGAGATATGGACAGGGAGGATCAAAAAAAGACACACCAAAGCTAGACTCCCTTCTTGCTACGGAACCTCCTGCAGGGTCATAACCAAGTACTACGGACCCAATGGCGGTAATATCAATAAGCGATTGTAAGCAATGCTTAGGGACCCGGGACCATAAAAGGTCCCATAAATAGTTACGACAATAGTTTGAAGAAAAATAAAGAAAGGGAGGAAACACAGTATTCCTGGAACAAGAAGTTGTGCCAGGGTACTTCAAGAACAGCACTGAAAAAAATTTGTAGCAATTTTGACATATACAAATTGTAGTAATATTCTATAAAATTTTGTAATCAATTTTTGTAGTACCATGTTCCACAAAATTGTTGAAGATTCACTAATAAATTTTTTTTTAGGTGTATTTACTATATTATTGCAGTACAAAATTTAAATATTGTAGTAATAAATGCTACATTTAATTCCTACAAATAATTAAAATGCTTGAAATTCGGAAGAAATTTTCGAGCAAAAAATTTTTTTCTCAGGGACTACCGAGCTTTTTTTTAAGAGCCGCGGGTTGGTCATATAGAGGACATCTTCCTTCAAACATGGAAATATATACCGGACAAAAAATCACCCGCCAAAAAGAGGACTTGTCCGGGAAAAACCGGACGTCTGGCTGTCCTACTTCACTTGTATATCAGATTTCCCCAACGATTCCTCAATAAATAAAAACAAAAACAAATTTATTTGAAAGTACGCCCTACATTGGAAGAAGTTGGCAGATAAAACCCAGGAGGTCTGATTTTCTAACAAAGTTTTGGATATTGCACCAGAGAGAAAATTATTAAAGTTACAATATTGTCATATTTTTGATAATATTCATTTTTCAAAATTAAAATATTATAAATATTTTTCAATAAAAATAGCCGAAAAAATTCATTAGCATAGATGATTACGATTTTATTTAATTATGTCTCTAAAAAATGGAAACTTATCGTTTAGCCTAACTTCATCCGTTGTAAGAGACGATAACAGGACGGAAATTGAAGAGACATAATCAGTTTTAGTATTCATCTTGATGTTAATTATTAGTGAATAATCCACAACAAAATAAACAAAATTTTGTAAGTATATTTATTAAAATAATGCATAAAACAAAATATTCCAACTTTCATTTGTTTGGAAATTTCCTTTTGTTGTTAAACGTTTTGAACGTCAAATTTGACATTTTAATAAACAAAAGAATGTAAATTTAATTAAATATTAGAAGACGCATAGAATTAATTTGAAAAAACCACATTTTAGGGTAGAACAGCTTTACCAACAAAACATCCCTAAATATTGTGGAGATCAATAAAGCTATGTAAAATACCCGTGAAAGCACTCTATATTAATTTAGCAACCGCAATAGTGAAAATTGTGATAAAACAAAATGCCTAAAAACAACTTCTCTCGCGGATTTTCACATCAGAATTTTAAAATAGTGTAAAGTGATCTTACCGTTTGTAAAAAAAGTCAATACCATGCATAGATATGCGATATACTTAAAATACTATTTTTGTTTTATAAAAATTTAATTAAATTTCTACTGTCGATAATATTCACTATATTATAAAATAAAACAAAACGAACGAATTTACATTATTAGCGCTTAAGGATTTTTTAAATGGCAATATTAAACATGAATTTATTTTCTTACAAAGCGCTAATTGTGCTAACATTATTTATAAGTACGTGTCAGCTACAAAAACCTACCGTGGAAGGCAGAAGACACGATGTCTACATTGCTGGATTTTTTCCCTTCGGCAGAGGCGTGGAAAATTCCAACACAGGTAGTAATAATAATCTCTTTTTTTTTCGCAACCAAACCCCAGTTGTTGCAGGTCGTGGAGTCATGCCAAGTGTCAAGTTAGCTTTAGATCATGTAAACGAGCACACGACTATCTTAAGAAACTATAGACTACACATGTGGTGGAACGATACCATGGTAAGAAAAATCCAAATTAGCCAAACAAGTCTGACCAAGTAGCATTTTCAGCTAAATAGCAGCGAGCTGATTAGCTAGATAGCAGCAAGTTTTATGCTACTTGGTAATCTCTTCATCCTGTTTATTCCATCGCTCTTATTTTTTGACTTCCAATGTAGACATTAAAAATTCATTTTTAGTGCAATGCTGCGGTAGGAGTCAAAGCCTTCTTCGACATGATGCATAGAGGTCCTCACAAACTAATGCTGTTCGGGGCAGCTTGTACTCACGTAACAGATCCCATTGCCAAAGCCTCTAAGCACTGGCACTTAACTCAAGTAAGCCACTCGATCGGGCCAAAATAATCAAACACTACAGAAACTCATTTTTTTAGTTATCCTACGCCGACACGCATCCAATGTTCACTAAAGAAAGCTTTCCTAACTTTTTTCGAATAGTACCATCGGAGAATGCGTTCAACTCACCACGCCTTTCGCTACTGAAGCATTTCAATTGGACACGGGTTGGAACAATTTACCAAAACGAACCTCGATACTCGCTAGCGCACAACAGGTTTGTAACTTTCGAAAGAGTTAAACTTTGTTACAGCTCCATTTTTAGACTGGTCGCCGATTTAGACACCCTGGGTTATCAGGTCGTCGAAACCCAAAGCTTTACGAACGAAGTGAACACTGCACTTGTTAAACTGAAAGAAAAGGACACCCGGGTGATTTTGGGTAACTTCAACGAATATTGGGCAAGAAAAATATTTTGCGAAATATACAAACTGGAAATGTACGGAAGAAAGTATCAATGGATTATCATGGGAACTTACGGTAACGAATGGTGGACCAAATGGGATATAGATTCCAATTGTACCGAAGATGAAATCAAAACCTCGCTGGAACACACGATCCTTACGGATTTGTTGCCCTTATCGACCAGTGGAGAGATTACGGTGTCTGGAATTGTAAGTCGAATGCGGGAACATTTTTGTAGAAATTTTAATATTATGTATGTGTAATTTTTAGACTGCCGACGAATACAGTTTGGAATATGATTCGCGCAGAGGTACGGAGTATTCGAGATTCCACGGATACACGTACGACGGTATCTGGGCTGTAGCGTTAGCCATTCAACACGTCGCTCATAAAGTGCGCTTTTACAGACGAAACCAAACGGTCAGCGATTTTAAGTATAGGGATCCGTTATGGGAACGTCTCTTCTTGGACGCGTTAAGAAATACTAGTTTTGAAGGTGTGACGGGTCCGGTGCGCTTTTACGAAAACGAGCGCAAGGCGAGTATACTTCTAAAGCAATTTCAGGAAGGACTGGAAGTAAAAGTAGGCGAATACAGCGCAGCCACACAGCATTTGGATTTAACCTTAGGAGGACCACTGAAGTGGAGTGGGAGGTAAAGAAAAACATAAAACTAATCCAAGTTTACAAATTTAATGTAATATCCTTTCAGATATCCTCCGAAAGACAGAACTTTACGCATAATAGAGCACACCCGTGTAAACAAAACAGTGTACGCCATCTTGGCGACCTTGGCAGTGTGCGGTATTATTATGGCTGCCATATTTTTAGCTTTCAATATTAAACACCGCAACCAGCGTTACATTAAGATGTCCAGTCCCCAACTCAACAATCTCATTATAATAGGCTGCATGTTAACCTACACTAGTATAGTATTTCTAGGTTTAGATTCGGGTCTGTCTAGCGTAGGTGAGAGTGCATCCAACGTACAGTTTTGTGTTTTGTGTAAAAAAACACATTTTTTTAGATGCGTTTCCTTATATTTGTACCGCTCGCGCTTGGACCTTGATGGCAGGATTCTCCTTAGCATTCGGTGCAATGTTCAGTAAAACCTGGCGCGTCCATTCTATTTTTACCGATGTCAAATTAAACAAGAAAGTTATAAAAGATTATCAATTATTCATGATCGTAGGTGTGCTACTTTTTATCGACTTGGCTATCATGACCACGTGGCAAGTTGCCGATCCATTTTACAGAGAAACTAAAACAATGGAGCCTTACGTAAGCAGAATTTACGGTTGGTTTCCTAATCGTTAATTTGTCTTCCAATTACAGCCTCATCCATCAAGCGAGGATATCATCATTATTCCCGAAAATGAGTATTGCGCCTCCGAACAAATGACTCTTTTTGTTGGATCAATTTATGCTTACAAGGGCCTATTAATGGTAAGTAAGTTCGCGGTAATCGATCTTCTGCTGATCGATTTTTTCGTTGCAGATATTTGGAGCGTTTCTGGCATGGGAAACCCGTCACGTTTCCATTCCTGCACTTAACGATAGTCGTCATGTTGGTTTATCCGTTTACAACGTTGCGATAATGTGTATTTGCGGAGCAGCTGTCGCTTTAGTGTTAGTCGATCACCAGGATGCAATGTTCTTAATCATAGGTAAAAGCAAAGTTCTGAGAAAGCTAAAACCATCTTCATGTTATTGATTGTAGGAGTTTTTGTAATGTTTTGCACAACCGCAACATTGTGGCTAGTGTTTGTTCCTAAAATGGTGGAGCTTAAGAGAAACCCGGGTGGTTCCATAGATAAACGTTTCCGACCTACCCTCAGGCCTATGTCAAAAACCCGTCGCGATTCCAGCAGCACCGAATTAGAGAGCAAATTTAAGGAGGTGAAAGCCAATAATTCGAGATACCGAAAGACTCTACTGGAGAGAGAATCTGAATTACAGGTAAGTAAACGGATATTCTAAGCACCCGGACATTTTCTCTTCGTTGTAGATGTTAATCAAACGATTGGGAAACGAAGCGACAGAGATTTTGAATTTGCGTGCCGATTCCATTAGCGACACAAATCGCCTCTCCGTACCGCTATTGCGCAAAGAGGCACCAAGCGCAACTGAAACTAGCGACATAACTTCCATGTGTAGTTTAAGTTCGCAAGACTTCACGTCCCTGCATCACTCCGATAGCCAAAAGTATGACAGTCTACTTCGTTAACGTTGTTGTAACACTTTTTCTTTAGGAAACTCAAAAAAGCTGCCAGCGAATCTCCAAACACTATCTCGCACAGTAAGGCTCGCGTCGTTCACGATGTCGAAGACCGCGTCGCACTGCAGAACGGCACGCTGGGAAAAGAAACGGCGGAAGATCGTTGTGCCCTGCATCGATCAAACGAAAACAGTTTGAATGTAAGCAAATTGGAAGTGAGCAGCGAGATGAGAAAATCGCAAGAAACTGTTGAATCGTATAATTGTATTAACAAAAGTTTGGACCGACATCCCGGTAGTGGTAAACCCGACGAGAAAATAACGAACTCTTTAGACCGGCGATCGTCGAAAACCCCCGAGCCTCAGAGTAATGAAAAAAGGCGCATAAGCGTTCGTTCATTGACCGTCGATCAGCAAGAAGGTTCCGTTTGTACGCGACGAGTGAGCGTTCCGGCAAGCAAAGTGACGCCGAAAAAGAAATGCGAAAGTGCTCAACAGCACGTCGTGGCGAAGAGCGAACTTTGGGATACCGGCAGTCAGCATAGATGTAACAAGGCTCACCAAAAAAGCAGTAGGATAAGTTTACCGCAAGACGAAGGTAAGTTGTTTTTTTGTGAAAAATATCGTTTAAAATTTAAAATTACAGAAGATAACGTAATGCATCGGTCCGTCTCGGAGAAAAATAGACATTCTTCGCAACCGCGCGAGAAAAGTCCTAGTAAAAAGAGTCCACGTACGTCGATCATATGCAATCAGCATAGCAATAAATTGGGATATTACCAATCGACGCCCAATGTGGCCGCACTGAAGGCAGGAAATACACGTTCGACGGGACCACTGAATCCCGACAAGTCGATACAAAACGCAACATCGGAATCGGAATTATTGGATCGCGAAATTTTACCGATATTCCAAAAACTTTTAACAGAGAAAAACAAAAGCCAACACAACATCAATTATTCATTCGGACGATCGTGTCCAAACATTTCAATTAAGTGCGACATCGTAGAATATTTATAAGTCTTTGCTCGAATACCTACGCTCATCTAGTCGTTCTTCATACACTGCAGATCCATGATTGTTAGAATTATTTTTAGATCGTAGTTCACGTTTTTCAAATTTTACAATACCTAAACTCTGTTAGACCATTTAATATTATGTTTTTTACGTCATATAAATAAATATTTATAATATGTAAATAAAGAAAAACTGCATAAATATCTTCATGGTTGTGTTAAGTCAATGTTATTAAATTCTAAACTGTTAGTGTTACGCATTATTCGAGTATATTATTGTAATAAACCTGAATTTTTTTCCGAAGTTTCATTTTTAATAGCTACAATCAGAGTCTGCCAGAATGTGCAGCAAAAACAAAGCATCAAGTCAAGTAAAGTTTAGATGGCACGAGAATACCTTACAAATTCGATTCCATCGATATCGCTCTCGGTTGAGCGGATGCCCTCTAGTTTTACCCTAAATCTTCAGCCTCTCAAGAAAAACGCTATCATTCCTTGTTAAACTAGGAACACCACTCCCGTTGCCTAATTTTTGTGCCAGTGCAACGTGATGCCTTCCACTAATCTTAGCAATTTTTGCGTCATGGAGTGCCCTGAAGAAAAACTAAGCTGTTACAGTCTGCATCGAAGGTGCCGGCCATTGATCTTACCCCTGCCTTGGAAAGCTTCGTGATAATTTTGTTTGAGATGTGTTGTCAAGTCCGGGTGATTTTTTCTTTTTAAGATTGTTGATTAGTTGGCATACCTCCAGATGGGAGCCATTTTAAATCGGTTTGTCGTCTGGGTCCCTTAGCCATTCCCAAACCTCCACGTTGACTCGAGCGGTGTTTGGTCTGTATTGGGCTATTGGGTCTCCACACTATCGACCAGTACTTCAACTTTTTCCTAGAAACTAAGCATCATTCGTTCGTTTGTTTCGGAGTCCTTTAACTGGCTCCCAAGCTGAAGGATCGTCCAGTTAGCTCGATTGAACTATCAAACTATATCTTAAACGTGCTGTTTCGGGAAGCTGTATGCTTCAAGGTCTGCCTTGTCCAGTTTTTCGCTAGTATTAGTTTCCTTATGTCAGTTGTTTCAATAACCGCTCTGACGATCTTGTCATCAAACTCTTAAACATGAATGTCGAGTTTGCCTGGTGTCTGAAAGATTATAAAGGATCCAAAATTTCGTGAGAAGTGGTTCCTGAAATCTGGGCAGCAAAGCCTCGAGTGATAAACTTGATAAACTCGTACCAGAACGTCGTGGTAATGCTCTGTCGAGTAGAGGCAGTCTTGCGAAGGCAGGAAATCGTAGGTTAAATTGAAAATTAGTGTTTTCACTCGACGAAATTGGGTCTGTCTGATATTGCAAGTAGGGTGGGACCCTAGGGATAAATATCTCAAAATAATTTTGTACACGGGACTCGGAATTCCAATGATTTCCAACAAGGTGCAGGTAACTAGGTAATTGTCCCCCCCACCCCTAACAAAATCTACTGAATTTTGTTAAAATTTGAAAAATATACTTAAATTCTTATAAAAAATTATGTATTTACCATCCTCCAGCTTCGTTTATCTTCTTCATGAATTTTTCCTGAATCTGTTCTTGTATAGAAGTAAAAGAAAATTTGAGAAAATCCCAGGAAATCTTACAAAATTGAAAATACAAGAAAATTAGAAAATCTTAAGAATACCATAGACGATTTTCTATTTTTTTCAATTTTCTCAGATTTCCATGGCATTCCTAAGATTTTCTAGATTTCTTAAAATATCCTAAAATTTTCTAGATTTTTCTTTGGATTTTCTCGAGCTCCTAAAATACCTGCATTTCCTTGGATTTTCTTGATATTTCGATTTCCTAGAATTTTTTTAGGATTCTCTGGATTTTCTATTTCTTAAGATTTTATAACATTTTTTCGGATTTCCTTTCACTTGTACACCAAATTTAACCTCGATTTTTACTAAGTGGAAAACTAACTGGAAATCGTCATATACAAAACTAAAGAAAAATTTAAGGAAATCTTTTTCAATTTTCTGAGATTTCCTTGGCTTAAAATTTTTCGAGATTTTTTAATACTACATTTTTTCGGGTTTCCCATTGCCTAGAATTTCCTAAGATTTTCGGAAATTTCTTTAAGATATCTTAGAATTTTCTACGTTTTCTTCTTCCTCAAGATTATCTTAAATTTCCTAAAATTTCCATGGATTTCTTGAGATTTTACTAAATTTTCTTACGATTCTTCCCAAGTGTTTCCCAAATTAGAAAATCTTAAGAATACTCGAGATGAGCTTTATTTTTTAGCTTTTTTAATTTTGTGAGATTTCCTTGGATTTTCTTATCGGGGTATCTACCCCCCTCTCCAGGATGGTGAGGAGGGACCACCCTCATTTACCCCCTCTATTAATTTTGCCTGGATCGGTCCTTGATTTCCAAACTATTTCCAACTAAAGAATTTCTATAATTTTCTAGGATTCCAGAGATTTCCAAAGAAGTGGACACAAAATTTTCAAGATATTTAACCCTTGGTGTGACCAGTGCAATTGGTTTTGTGGCTGCTTTACACCGAATGTTTAGCGTTTAGGTCATCCGCAAGAATAATCTGATTGCCATCTCCACTTCGTTCGCCTCCTGAAGCGTATATTTAAAGTTGACTTGTAAACGGTGGTCAGTTGCAACCATTATGTGGATTTCGATGGAGATTGCTTCTATTTCTAGCACACAAAACTTGAAATTAGTTCACAATATTTAAAAAAATCTCATCGTTGTCTGATTGAATCCCAAGTAAACTGTTTTTTTCAAAAAGATTTTATTTTCATCGAAAATTTTTTATTTGAAGAAAATGTCGAAAAATTAAACTCACTTTGGCGAAAAACCGTTTTCGGGTGAATTTTGTGACTATAAAAGTACACGAAAGACTATTTAATAAATTAATTATACGATCAGTTACTCTGTTAAGAAAATGTTTACATGCGGAGTTTGTGATCATCAATATGCACATAAAGGAAATTTAATCTCATAATATGAAAATTCATAGTGGCGAGAAACCATTTAGTTGCAAAGTTTATGAGATTTGAAATAAACATTTGTAATGACGGCTTCTGAAGTTTAAATCCCCCCCCCCCCATTATTCAAAACTTCAATCACCCAAGACCACCTATTTGACATGGTTACGTCAGAACACTTCAAAATCAAGCTTTTTTCTGACTACATACCGACGTTGGTGTGACGTTGCTTTATGACCTATTTCCGACATTAGAAAAGCAACAAATCCGTTAATCAGTTCATCTATTGATCCGTTGATCTGGTTATCTTAAGACACAATAGAATAAAATATTTAAATTTTTTGTACAAAATGCTTTGCGAGGTAACTTGAAAACACAGCAATTAAATTAAAAATTATAATGCCAGTTTCTGTATTAATAATGAAAAGGTACCAGTTCACAAAACACCAATTTCTGGAATTAAAATTGGTACCTTTTCCTCATTATCCATTCCGGAGGTCGCTCTAATTTATTTTTATTTATTCTGTATTAATAATTTGAACTTAGTCATATAACCAGCAGTATGGGATTAAAGCCCGTCCCTCAACAAACATTTTCAAAACTCGAATCAAGTAACAGATATTTACATTTTTTTATATAATGTGTAATCCAGTCTCCCCCCTTCCCCTACTTTCTATGTTGTTAGTATACAAAAATCTATTTAAACCCTCCAAGAAAGTTCTTTGTTTAGTTACCATCGGATCGATGGTTTTACGTATGTACTTGCTATTCAAACCTCTATCGATCTCACAAGTCGTTATTACTGCGTTGAAAATATCTTTTCAATTCTCTCAATTTCGAGTGACCCCATCTCTAAAAATATGATGAAGAAAAATTTTTCTTTTCTGATTTGGTGAAAATAGAAATAACCTTCGCAATTTGCATTAAAAAATTAATAATTTATTACGACACGTACCTTAAAAATAACACTATATACATATAATTAACTAAATTCATTCATCGTCTTCATCTGCAGCTTTCATTTCTTCTATGAGTCTCTTTCGTTCCTCTGCTTGTCGCAATTTTGTCAACACTACACTCTCAAAGTCGGAAGGTTTAATCGTAGAACTCTGACTTTTCGATGAAAAACCTTGTCCTGGAGGTGGATTAACCCAACTAATTTCTAAAGGGTTACTAGCCAATCCCGATTCAATATTAATACACATTTGAGCGGACCTCAGAGTGGAATATTCAACCAAGGCACTTCCTTTTTTTCGAGATAAAACTAAAGCACTAATTGATCCATATTTTGATAAAAATTTTGTAAGAACTTCTTCACTGTAACCACCATTAGTTACGTCACTTTTATGAGCCTTCCACTTAAGTTTTAACCGATGTTGATCGCTATTTGTTTCAGTTTTGTTCGATTCGTTAAACAAATTTTTTCTTAAATACTCGGCCTCTTCTTCGACCAATCTGAACCCTTCTTTGCGTAACCTTTCAATTTCTTCTTTTAGTTTGTCACTTTCCCTCTTCGCCTTTGAACCTCTTTCTCTTGCTTCGAGATCTTCCTTTAGTTTCCTGCGTTTGCTATCGAGTTGCTGATGTCTTATAGCCGCTTCTTTCTTTCCTTTCAGTACCTTATCGTAGGCTTTCCGTGCTACTTCGTCCGTTAAGATTGCCAAAATTTGCGTGAGCTGATGAAACTCCTTAGCTGCATCGGGATTGTCTGGATTCTTGTCGGGATGGCACTTCAATGCCTTTTTACGATATGCTGTTTTTATTTCATTACTTGTACTTTCCGGTTGAATTTCTAAAAGTTCGTACAAATCCATTTCTTCTATTTTTAATTCTGCCATTATTACTTGTACACGGCGCGGCGACTTAAAATAAATTAATAAAACTTTTAAAAAGGAAAAGTTAGAGGTTAGGATAACGTTTTGGTTGCAAATTTTTTAGGTTAGAATTCTTCAGTTACATTCAGAAATTAATTGTTGGTAATTCTGTTTTTTCTTATTTCCTAACCTCAGTTTGTGTTAACCACGGTTTTAACCGCTACATTTTGAAGTTTTAATTCAGGATGTCTGTAGAATATCTTTTAACTACTTGCAAATCAAACGATGCTCTGTCATTGTGGAACATCGATTCACAAACAGGCAACAATGTGAAAGTGTACAAAAGTGGTGGTCCTGCAAAATCAAAAACTCTCGACATAATAGGGAACGACTTCGTGTTGTACGGCAACGAAAGCAAGCCGCTTTTACATTTATGGCAAATTAACAACCAAGAAGCTATCAAAAACGTAGGATTAGTTCTACCAGACGTGGTGAATGCTCTAGCAGTGTCGCCTGATGGTTTCTTCATTTCGGTGGGAATTGGTTCCAAATTATTTACTTGGCAGTTTTGCTCCGGAGAACTTTTAAGTATTCAGAGTCAACATTTGTTACCGATAACCTGCTTGAAGTTTTCACACGATGGTGATTATCTAATCACGGGTTCTCAAAATGGGACCGTAATAACATATAATTTTGGCGATGTAATCGATTTAAGCCGGCATCAGATTTCACAAAAAGAATTAGGAGTGGTGACGCCGCTTTATGTAAAAAATGACAGTGTCGGTTCCATTACCGACATAGAAGTTGGAAGTTTTAGCTTCAAGTCGCGTTTTGTAACCGTCACGAATAACTACACCTCTCAGTTATACGAATTGCAAAGTGGGAATTTATTGTTGAAAGTTATTTTCGAACAATCGCTGAGTTCAGTTGCGATGGATGCGGCCTGTTGGAATTTATTTTTTGGTTTTGATTCCGGAGTGATTCGCAAAATAAACTTGCAAAGTCCCCCGAGAAATACTGAAGTTCATATAGACAATGTAGAAAACAAGCACGAATATGTTAGCCACACAAAAAAAGTTAATTGTCTCCAGCTTACGGTCAACAATAGACAGTTAATTTCTGGAGCTGACGATAATTTTGTGATTATTTGGGATGTGCATTTTTGTAATTTGTTAAATAAAATTGAATTGAAAGGTCCGGTAACCAATTTGAGGTTGATGATCAAGAATGAAAACTTTTTCAACCAAACGTTCAAATCGAAATACACAATTATGTCTTTAAAAAGGGATGTGTGTAGTAATTCAAGCAAAATTATTATATGTAATTACCAAAACGACGATGAAATCAAGGAAGAAGGTGAAACGAGAACGTTGCGATTGTTGGAAGCGGTCAAATAATTAGAAAAATTATTGATTAAAATCTTGGACAATTTTTTATGTAAATATTAAATATTTTTTCAAATTTTATTTCTTATTATTATTACTAATTGTGACATTTCCTGCTCCTTCCATAAATGTTATATTTTCTTTTATCAATGATGCCCTAATTGGATAAAGGGGTTGTATTTCAGGGAAACTTTTAGTTAATTTTGAATTTGGCACAACAATTTTCAAGGTATGCTGGCGCCGCCGCTGGCCTGCCACCTTCCGGACATTTTTTTTGTAGTTCAAAAAATGAACATAACCTAATTTATTTCATATTATTACGCCTTCGCTAAATGTTCGACCATAAAATCCTAATAAACTTGTGAAAATAAATAGAAATACTTTATTTTAATTAAAATTAAACGTGCGATTCAGAAATGGAAGAACTGCAATCTGGTATTGCAGGATCTTCTGCAGAAAATGCAGAGTCGAAAATGCCGCAAACTAATCAAGCGAGAATTTCTTTTGAAGATATGTATAAATACAGAGGTAAAAAAAGTAAATCAAGTCAAGAAGGACGCAGGAAGCAATTTTTAGATGAAATGCGATTACGCCGTATGCGTTCCGTAGACAAAAACCGCGAGGCGTTGGAAGAATCGGATGACGACCACGAAGAAATGCATACACAAAATATAAAGACTTATCGACATAAGAAGGTCTGTGTAAAGAAATATTCGAACAAACTGATGTTTTCTGAATCGTTTAGTGAAGTTCCGAGTGATTTACAAAATCTTTGGTTGTGTAAACTATGTCCCATTGGTTCTCGAAGACTTGTCCTAGCAAGTAATAAACATACTATTGCGTTTAATAAACATGGATATATAAAGGATTGGTTTTCGTCCAGGTTACCTTGTGGAAATCGTAAATACAGGAGCTCGAAAAAAACTTTGTTAGATTGTGTTTATAATCACGAACTAAAGTCGTATTTTGTGTTAGATGTTTTAATGTGGAATAATGTTTTTTTACAAGAATGTGAGACTGACTTTCGTTTCTTCTTTGTGAACTCAAAATTAAACGATGATCCTAATTTGGGTGAAATTGACAAAATAAACCATAGGAGGTTTATTAATGTTGATCATTTTCCTGCTTTAAATCATTTGATTGAAGAAAGAATGGAACTTGAAAATTGTACTGACAACAAAACGTTGCCAATATTTGGATTATTATGTTACCATAAGGAATCGTCCTATATTTCTGGAGAAAATCCGTTGGTAGGTTGGCTTAAGCCGCATGAACTACCGGCATTGTTTGAAATATCCATACCTGATGTATATTTAAACACAGAACTTAATAAAAAAGAAAGGAGGAGAAACGGTAAAACTCTTCAAATTGAAGAGTTAAGCAAGATGGATATTTGTTGATGAATAACGAATGTAATTTTTAAGATTCAAAATTTTTGTGTTTTTAAGGTAAATTTTAATTATTGTAACAATGTTTTTCGTGCACAGCCAATTGTTGGTAAAATGCAGTTCGGCTGTCTAAATTATAACAATCTTTATCAGCTATTTACAAATTTTTCTAGAACTACTCCCTTCCTAATATCACGAAGATAAATCCTGACCGGAACCAGAATTATTAAATGTTGCCATAACAGTCAAAGATTCCAGTTCAACTTTTGCATTTAAAGCCAAACTGATCATCTGTTGTTGCAGAAGGTACGCTTTTTGACGGGGCATTTCGCGCAAGAGCGACGCCATATAATTTCCAAATTGGTCAAAAGAATCTCCTTGTTGCCGTTGAGCCTTGCCGGAATTCTTCTCCGATTGTATAGGTGAGGCATGACTATTATTTATGGTGCTTGGCTCTTTTTTTGATGGAGGAATAACTTTTTGTTTTTTGCTTACTGGCGAAAATTCATTTTCATTTTCTGAAATTTCAGCATCATCACCGTCGGTAACCTGAAAAAACAAAATACAGTTGAAATGAATAATTTATGAAATAATATAAAAGATCACAAACATACTACTGATGTTTTCAGGACGGCATTATTAGATCAGTATCATGCTACCAGACTGAAGGTTTACGTCTACCGCGCATATCTTTAGAAATAATGACAAGTAAAGGAAATAAGCAGGCGCTGGTACGTTATATGTGCATAGGACCCTGTCCCTAGCCCCCCCCCCCCTTCCCCCTATACTTAACACAATTTTTTAACTAAAGTAAATTTTTTGCTTACCAAACTGGATTGTATGGAACGAGACGTGACGAACGGTTTTAAAAATGAATCCATTTTAGAAAACCAAACGACCAGTGGCACATATTTAAGTTCCTTGGACGCCCGTAATTTTTCGCTTCTGGCAATTTTTTTCAACTCCTGACAGTAGGAACTCCTCAAATTTTTAAATTTAATAATCACTTGCTCGGGTCCGAACTCTTCCATATTCATAACTTTTGCTATCCTCTCCGTTGCCTCCACTCTCGCATCCTTATCGCGATACTTTTCCAACTTTGTGTTCCACAGCACTTCTTCTTGTTTGTAAAAATCCAAAAACCGTAACGTTTGTTCGACACTCATTTTCAGAATATTTTTATTGGAATTATAAGACATTTTTCAAGTCGATACGCCACGATTCAGTCGTGACAAGTTCGTGAGACTGGTTTGACATTTCGTGTCGTGCTCCACGAACTTCTTTAAGCCACGCCCACATGAAACACGTCAATAACCTCGATTGTCGATTTCGATGTTGCTGGATCAGGATCACAGCACAAAAATTTGTAAATACCTAATTCTAGATATTCTATTTCGATTTTATCTTTACACGTCAACGATAACTTAAAATAATACACTTCATCAGCCTACAGTGTGGCCGGAGCTTTATGGCCGCACCAATTGTCGGTAAAGCAGTACACTATACAAGATCGACTTGATAAAAATGGCTTCGCTGCTCAAGTTGTCCCGAAATTTTACTAAATTATCAAAAAGTGGTATTAACATTAAGGTAATTTTTTTGAAACAGTCCCACACGGTGTAGACCTTCCTTCTTAGCTTTTAAGATGTAGTTTAAAAATATTTTTACTTGAAGTATTACGTAAGATTTTGACATCTCAAAGTCAATTTTTGAACATAATTTTTTTTGTACAGAAATATAAAGGAATTCGACTTGCATCTACTGAAGCAGAAGGAAAACCTCAATCTTGCGTGAATGTACCACCAACCAGATGCACAACTCTCGATTCAGGTGGGTTCTTAATTTAATCTCTTGATTTAGTTTGTGGTTCCGTATTTTGCTTTTTAGGTCTCCGAGTAGCAACCGAAGACTGGGGTAATCAAACTGCTACCGTGGGAATATGGATCGATGCGGGTAGCCGATATGAACACGAAAAAAATAATGGGGTTGCTCACTTTATGGAGCACATGGCATTCAAGGTGTGTTTCCTGTGGTATTATTATATCGGTATTTGAATTTTTCTGTTTTGGTATTAGGGAACCAAAAAAAGAACCCACAGCCAATTGGAAATCGAAGTCGAAGATATGGGAGCCCAATTAAATGCATACACCAGCCGGGAACAGACTGTTTATTATTCTAAGTGTTTGGCTTGCGATGTTCCAAAAGCTGTCGAAATTTTAGCAGATATTGTACAAAATGCAAAATTAGGGGAAGCCGAAATTGAACGTGAACGTGGAGTTATTTTAAGAGAAATGCAGGAAGTCGAGTCTAACTTACAAGAGGTCGTTTTCGATCATTTACACTCGGTTGCATACCAAGGCACTCCTCTCGCTAACACAATTTTAGGTATGAAACATTTTTGATTAACTTAATTAAACTTAAATTTGGCTACAACCCATTTTTGCTGATGAATTATTGAAAAAATATTAAAACAATTTGGTTCATTTTGATATATTTTTTAAACTAAATGCACAGTTTTTACAATGTCATGGCCACATAAGCAGAATTTGACATTGAATTGAACTTTCAGGTAATTATTGACTGCTTACTTTAAAGAAAATTAGAAATCAGGATCCAGGATTAATTAATATTTATTAGTTTGCCACTTTTGGTAACCTCCAGCTTTTGGTGTACAAAATAGTATATTTTGCTAGTGAGGAATAGCAATTCCAAACTTCTTCCAGACTATGCGACTATAAGTTTATAGCAATTACAATTTTTTTTTACAATTACAAAGTTTAAAGCAATTACATGTTGTGAAGGCCAATTTTAAGTAAAAAGAAAGAAATTCACTTGTACACCAGATTTCCCCAGCGATTCCCTTCCCTCCGATGTTCACAAAAATTTTCCCTGAAGGGAGCTTCACTCTTGTCCTTTAAAAAATTGACCTATTTTGAAGTTATCTAAGACAGTCTATATAGTTCAGATCATTTTCTGAATAAAGTCTGTCTGTCTGTAATCTTCCACAGCTTTGTTCCGAAATTTTTGTTTAGTAAAAAATGCTTTCATTATAAAATTGTTTTATCAGGTCCAACCGACAACATTCGTTGCATCGACTCATCTGATCTTAATACTTACATGAAGTGTCACTACGTTCCTAGTCGTATTGTAATAGCCGGAGCCGGCGGTGTGGATCACGACGAATTGGTGAAACTTGCGGAGTGTCATTTTGGAAAAGCCTGCAATCCCAGCCCAGACGATATTCCCACTTTGAAACCTTGCCGTTTTACCGGTTCAGAAATTCGAGTGCGAGAAGACAGCCTTCCTTTGGCTCACGTCGCAATTGCGGTGGAAGGTACCGGTTGGACAAATCCCGATACTCTCACTTTAATGGTTGCCAGTACCTTGTTGGGTGCATGGGACCGTTCACAAGCAGGAGCTAAACAAAATGCAATGCCTTTGGCTCGTTATTCGGCCGAAGAAGATTTATGCCACTCTTATCAAAGTTTCAATACTTGCTACAAGGTAAACTAATTTTTTATTTAAAAATAAACCGTAATAATGAAACTTTTATTAAGGATACCGGATTGTGGGGCGTTTACTTCGTCTCAGATGCATTAAAACTTGACGATATGATGTTCAATGTTCAACAAGAGTTTATGAGATTGTGCACAAGCGTGACGGAAGCCGAAGTAGCACGTGCTCGTGCTTTGTTAACAGCAAATACTTTGTTGCAATTGGACACCTCGACTGCCGTTTGTGAAGATATTGGCCGTCAATTTTTATGTTACGGAAGACGTATTCCTCCACATGAATTGATTCATCGCATTAACTGCATCACTGCCCAAAATGTGCGAGACGTTTGCTATAAATACCTGTACGATCGTTGTCCCGCTGTTGCCGGCGTAGGTCCTATTGAGCAATTGCCCGACTACAACCGAGTTCGAAACCAAATGTACTGGTTGAGAGTTTAAAGCGCAATTAATTGATCAGAATGTTAGGTTAAATTTTAAACAATAAAGTTGCTGTATAAATATTTATAAAGCGGTACGATTGGTTTCATTTTTATAAATTAATTAGAACAACTTTGTGAACCATTTTAATGTTATGTAAGGTCTTTTTTTGTCAATATCAATAAAATTTTATGGATGGCACTTTTATGTTTTCTATTTTTTGGCAGGTAATTTGTAATTGCTGGATGAAAGTAAGCGAAAGGTCACCAAAGTTACAGGTAATTTGAAATCCAGATCGATAACGAAGGATATTTTAATGGCAATTAATTATTATATATTTGTATCTACATGTATTTATATAAAAATTAAACATAAAAGTTTTGTTTAAATATTACACATTAAAATTATATTTATAGTAATAAATTTCAAGTTATTATTAAAGTCATCATCGTTTTGAAATATGACCATTAGTTGACATTAAAAATAATAATCGTGTTTGATTCAAACCGTACAAATATATTAATTACTATTTGGTTCTCTATATTTCATATTTATGATGTTAAATAATCCAACTTACTTAATTATTTACAATAATTTTTTTACTTGACAAAAGCTTGGAATTTTATTTGCCAAGTTCTTTGCAAGCAAGTGGTTAGGATGACAACTTTTAAGTTAAAAAAAACTAAACTGCCTTTACTATTGCCTATGTCACTCTTCCTTTTCCTCATTTACATCTTCTACGACTTCCTTCTGGCTCGGTGCTACTGCATCTTGGTCTAGGAAAGGATCCCCACCTTGTAAATTATCTGTTGAGGGAGACTTAATTTCCGTAAACACTTCCTGCTTGCTATTTTGATCCGATTCATTATTCGTGTTATCTGCACCCATGTCACTGTAATTACTCGACGAAATAAATTTGGGAATGGGCTCCATGGTGTTTTCAGATTCCGAAGCCTGCTGTTGCGTTTGAATATTCGATTTCCTCATTTTATCACCTAAAAATCCCATTATTCAAGTTTCGAGGTCAACAAAAATACAAATTTTTCAACCTTTTCTCCAGAGAGTAATTTCTTGTTGTTTGAAGTATCTACGGTCTTCTGTGTCCATCAGAACCAAATTGAGAAAATAACGAACCGAAAACTTTTTATTGATGTCCCTCATTGTGGGAGTCAATTCGTATCCAGCCAAAAACACACGTATTGGTATACTCTCACCTGAAAATCAGAGATGGGAATCATAAGCGTAAAAACAAAAATAAATTACCTCGAACAGGAGCCCCATCCATGATTTCGTACTTGGCAATGGTTTCATTTTCATTAAAAATGTTTGGGCCGGACCCTGTGGTTTCCCTTTTGATTATAGCAATTTCCATGTGTTTAATCTTGATACGAACCAACAAAAAATAGATTTTACCGACGATTACGTCTTTCAAGTGGTACCTTAAAAAGTAACAAAATTAATGGAAAATTCGATAAGTTATTGGAACAACAAACTTGGATTTGTTATATTCGAATTCAATATGGAGGCAGTCTTCAATTCCAACTTCCATTTTGATCGAATTGTTCATTTCGGGATAACTAGAAAGTGTGTGCACAGCAATGTCCACCTCTTTAACAATGTCATTTAATCTTCGGATAATGGTAACCTTTAAAAAGTACCTCAATCTCACGTTAGCGCCTACAAATTAATTTGTTAATAAAAATCAGATTAGATTAGAAAAATCAAACTGTACCTGTGTAAACTTCAAATGGTTTTTCCACACAACTAAATTCAAATGGATAACTGGTATGCGAAATCATGTCGCCTGGACGTGCCAACTCTTTAACCAGACTGGAAAATTCATGGTGGTTACCTCGGTCATAAAACAATTCGATTTGTCCTATGAATTCGATTTTAATACCCTGGTGCTCCAACTTGCTGCCGACCTTTTTGAGACTCACGTTAACCTAAACAAAACCAAAATGACTTGGCGTTAAAACATAGGACCTAAGACTACCTTTCCAGATACAGTTTCACCATCGTAATACAACAACATGAGATCCTTTTTTCCATCTTCGGTTTTAACTTCGACTTTTTTTCGTGTGTCCTGATCGTCCAAATAAATATCAATTTCGGCCGACTGACCAAACCCAAAGAAACTCTAAAAATAAGTAGTTAATTGAAAAACATGACGTGAATGAAAAAGAATGCAAATTATTTCCAAGTTTAAATAAAATAGGTTAATGGAAATGGTGGCTCACCATATTATTAGAAAGAAATTGTGTTACTTATTTAACTATTAATTATTAATTGGCATCGAAATTAAATTTTAGTTATCTTAACGATTTTGACAGCTTAGT
This sequence comes from Cantharis flavilabris, assembly GCA_949152465.1. Taxonomy (NCBI): domain Eukaryota; kingdom Metazoa; phylum Arthropoda; class Insecta; order Coleoptera; family Cantharidae; genus Cantharis; species Cantharis flavilabris. The sequence continues at coordinate 10,478,354 of OX424438.1, forward strand.
TGATAATTAATATGACAGCTGACATTTGTAGAAGCTACGCCCCATTGTTCGACTCGCGCGTTACTTCCAAAAATCGTTGGTTCAAAAATGTATTAGACTGATTTGGTTTAGGCAACCAACAATACTTGAAGGCTCAAATCGTAAAAATGCATATTTACAACGAATCACCCTGTAAATTAACCTTAAAAATTAGCACAATTGAACTTCTGACCTTATAATGAACTAATGTTTGTTTACGACATTGTCATAAAACTGTCAAAAGAGTGAATATTATTTTAGAAAAACATGAAGAACGAGAACAGCAATCAGTTTGGACGAGATGACTTATTATTTAATAGCATGGGAAGTGGTGGTTCTCAATTTTCCAATGATGACGACGAAGATGTTGATAAAAGTTCTCCCCTTAGTTACAAGGAGCGTAGACGGGAAGCACACACACAGGCGGAACAAAAACGCAGAGATGCCATAAAAAAGGGCTACGACTCGCTTCAAGAACTGGTGCCCACCTGTCAACAAACCGATATGTCGGGGTACAAACTAAGTAAAGCTACAGTCTTACAAAAGTCAATCGACTACATACAGTACCTGAAACAACAAAAGACCAAGCAGGAAGAAGAGAGAAACGCTTTAAGGAAGGAAGTCGTCGCTTTGAGAATAATGCAAACAAATTACGAACAAATTGTCAAAGCGCAACAGTTACAACCTGGTCATACGGAAACGAGAATACCTGACGAAGTTAAGTTTACAATTTTTCAAATGTTTATGGAACAATTATTTATAACCTTCCGGACCGTTTCGGTTTGTAATTTTTCCGATTTATCTGCCGGTGTGTTTAGTTGGTTAGAAGAATACTGTAAGCCGCAAACACTGAAAGACACGGTGATGCGAGTAATTCGAAACCATAACTCTTTGATGCAGGAACAATCGTGAGTGCTTTAAGTTTTAATCTTTTTAATTAATATGTGATTTTTAATGAAATTTATTGCAATTAAATTTAATTTAATTGTTTTGGTACAAAAAATAATTGAATTGTTTTCCACGTCCCAGTGGTTACATCATAATTTTTAATTAGAGTAGTTGAAAAAATTTTGCAAATAAGTACAAACAAATTTAATATAAATGAAGTAACCAAGTAACCCTACATTTAAGGACCTTGTAAATAAAATATAATTTATAAGTAGTAAAATTTTATTAGATTATAAAATGTCTTTTTTTTGTTGAGGATCAAAGTCAACATTTAAAAAATAAAATTTTCGTAATCAGGAAAAAGTTTACACTGCGATATTAGAAGTAGAGAAAATAAAGATTAAAGCTACCGAGAATCAGTGAAATGCTGTTGCCGAGGTCAAGCTATTGTGACAACTGCCCAAGAACATGGACAAGAAGTGGGCAATGACTGATTTTGATAGTAAATTGCATCTCAACATTCCCTGGATATGGCTAGAGTATGAATTTGTTGTTCTTCCAGAAAAAGCAAGGGGTAAATATCTCAAAAAAATTTTGAATTCTAACGATTTCCATGGGGATCCATCCTTTTTCCTAAGATCACCCTTTCGCTCTACACTGCTGTTGTCAGGCCCATGCTGTGCTATGGTGCACACCGTATTCAGAGACTAATCTGACTAAAGAGTTATGCGTACAATTTAGTGACCTAAGTGCGTGTGAGGATACCTCCCTGCCCTGCTCCTACCTAAAATCCAGAATCCAGAGGTTTTTGATTCGAATTTTATACGCAAAGTGTTTCCAGTGCTTTCAAACAAATAAAATCAAATTTACTGTTAAATTTTTATTATTAAATAGTTAAATTACATAATATTATTCTTATAATATTTTAAGCGACTAGTAATGATTATGTACTTATTGCAATCGTAAGTATACTCAAGTTAGAGAGAGAGAGCGACCATCTATATTTTTGTTAAGCGTTTTATGGTCTTGTTACTCAACTCGAACACTCACATATTTACAATTTACTTATATTGTTAATGTTTTCAAAAAATAATGGCAATTTATTTTTAACAAAATAGACACCCAATTTTATATTATATCAATTTCTAGATTTATTTCTTCCATTTAGTTGAAAATGTTAAAAATGAAAAAGAGAAGAGGTAAAATTACAAGGCTGCTTTGTAGTCCGTTAGCCGAATTGTCCGGTTTCACCAAACCCATTTGATTTGGTTCGTCGACCTCGTTACTGAGTTGACTACCAGCCGCTGGATACCAAGTGGTCGAAGACGATGAAACCACATTAGGGGTTATTTTATCTGGTTCTTGTCTGTTTGACGATTCTAAATTGAAATTTTAATGAACAACAGAAAATTTTATGACAGAATTATTACCCATAGCTGGATTCACGACCGTCCAAGATGATATTGTCGCTCCTGGCGTCCGCAAGGATGGTGGAACTTCGGATACCGTCTGGACCACGTTTGAAGCTTCATCAGCTTTGTTGTTGAACCAGCTGCCCGATCTACCATATGATGCTGGACGTGATCTGGAACCCAGTGCTGGAGTGACGGCAGAAGATACCGTTTCCTGAAACAGTAACTTTTAGTTTATTCAAATGTTAAAGCGGTTGCAAAAATTACGGATCGAGAAATTGGCGAGAGAGACGTTTCAAAATCCGTGGTTGGTAACCAAGACGTCGAACTCGCACTTGGAGGTACCGATCGAGCAGTAGGTAATTCTTTAGGCGCCACTTGTGGTGAATTTTCCCACCGGTAGACATCTGCAGGCGATGTTGAAACCAAGACAGGACCTGGACGCGACGGTGAATCTTCCGAGCGCACCACGGCACAGTCACCAGAATTTGGTCTGAAAAACAGAAGAAATTATAACAAGAACCTTATCAAGAATAACAGTATCTCGCCCAAAGCTAGCAATTAATGGAAACAGGATATTGGGTTGACTGGGCAGCAATCAAACAACAATTAACCTTGCGTCGACGTTTCGGATACCTTTATGTATCCATTTTCAAGACTATAATAGAGAACCAATAGTACATCGATCTGAAAAATTCTACTACATCAAACTCTTTTACATCCAATCTTGTTTCGGTGAGTTAGATTATGTTGAATTGTTCAGATTAATGTACTATTGGTTCTCTATTATAGTCTCGAAAATGGATACATAAAGGTATCCGAAACGTCGACGCAAGGTTAATTGTTGTTTGATTGCTCAACCCAATATCCTGTTTCCATTAAGAACCTTATCGGCAATGATAAATATTTACATGTAATTATAGCACTGATCCTGAAGGAAGCTCAGTGCTTTGTCTATAATTTGTGCGGAGAAACTAGCGGCTGGTCCGTTTGAGGCACCCCTATCACACGTTTTTTGTGTTTCTCTCACTACGCACTGCTTAAATCTGTTGTGGGAACTAAAATTAAAAATTTAGTGCTGACGGTGGAGAAAGCTAAATGAATAATACTCACCAACACAATGTGGCTTTGGAGATTATATCCCCCTGATTGACCTGATCCACCAGTAAATTATAATGTGGTCCACAATGTCCCCCTTTAACTACCGTACTCTTCATGCATGGTGCGTAGCGTAGATATTCTAAAAAATTGTGTTATTTTAAATTACACATTTTTGTTGAACCGAACAGTTTGTTTACCTTTTTGATAGGATGGCTGAGTGCACATCTGATGAACCGACGCTATGGGTGTTTCGACAGCTTTGTTGAACTGTCGACGCTGTTGGCTTGAAAAGCATTTTTCTGTATATCCTTTCAGACAGTCGACAAAGTTATTCCACGTGCGACAAACCAAATCGACATCGTTTATGTTGTCTGGGAATATAAACTGGACTTCTTTCACCAACGGATCTGCGAGCTGGATGCATCTGTCGTATTCGAATTTAGAGCAGTCGTATTTTAGGCAATTGGATATAACTAAAATGTTGAAAAACGGCAGGAGCGCTAAAATTTTATTTCGTCCTCGCCGCATTTCTGTAGATAAAATAAAAATTAGATAAATATGCTCTGGGTTGAGCAAGGAAGGATTAACTATGATATTCTGATTGTGAGGAAATTTATGTCGACCAGAAACGGGATATACCTATTGTAACAATTTTTCGTCACAATCCAAATTTTTAATGAATGGTGTATTATGTCCGGCAATTAGTTTATAGCAATACAATCATTAGATAATAATGATGGTTTTCGCAGAGAAAAGTAATTAGGTGCTTATTTTTATTATGTTTGTGAATCAATGCAAATAAAAAAAAGATAATATTCATATTTATAATTTAGGAATTTATGTTACTTCAATTCCATGTTTCACGCTAATTAGAAACACATTTACTATAATAATTTAACTAACCGTATTTAATTGAATTTAGTTTTCCTGACTTTGCAAAAAAGTTCATTATTTTGTTTTTATTCGAATTATACTTGTCAGTTCATCATTCAGATTAGTCTAAACATTTTAATTATACTAAAATGCAAACATTTCAATATTATGCTTTTTATGAGCTAAACCCGGACTTGATAAAATAGTAAAAATTACTTTTTTTTTTTAACGATTACTTTTGTTATTTTATTTGATTCACTTTCATTTGGCCGAATTCTACTGTCCGACAGTTTTTGGCCATTAAATCATTTGGCCGACCAGTTTTTGATTGATTGATTATTTCGTCGACCAGTTTTTGGCCGACAGTCATTTGACCGACATTTTTAATTTTTTGGAAAATAAATAAAAATATATTTTTGTATTTAAATCATACTAAAAAACATACAATACGAAATATTCAGTGTAAATCAACGAAAGCTTGTCCGACAGTTTGACGTATTTTTATTTCTTGAGAAGATTAGGCTCGTAGCCTGCAATAAGGTATACTGAGCAAGGCTGAATTCAACATTACCTTGCTAACGTTTCAGTTCATCGATGAATTTCCAAAATGGTGGGGTGATTGGCTGAAGACAACTGAATTTATTATTCCACCCTTCAATGGAATTATTGTTTTATCAGTTAATAGATACCGAAAATTTTTTTGATCTGATTGGATCTGGCTTCTCACTGGGTAATAATTAATCTTACGTAAGATTATTGGGGGGGGGGGTAATAAATGTTCTTATTAGGGTATGAGGGGAGTCTAACAATGGAAAAAAATGTCTTACGTAATACATGAACGGTCTCTAAGCACATCAGATATTGGATATTGTATAATACTTAATGCGACAAATAATTGTCGCCCAAATGACTGTCGGCGAAAAGCTGGTCGACCAATTGACTGGATATCATTTTGATTTTATTATTAATTATTAATTATTTATTTTTTACTAAAATTAAAAATTTAAGTTAATTTTATATATTAAATCAAAATTAAAATATTCTATCTCCATTTTTTTGATAAATTGAGTTATTTTTGCCATTTTATTCTATGTTAATATCTCTACAGCAGAATGCAAAAAAATTGCCAAAATTTTATTATTAACTTTTTAAACTGAAACTGTATAAAAATATTTTTTACTAAAATTAAAAATTTAAGTTAATTTTATATATTAAATCAAAATTAAAATATTCTATCTCCATTTTTTTGATAAATTGAGTTATTTTTGCCATTTTATTCTATGTTAATATCTCTACAGCAGAATGTAAAAAAATTGCCAAAATTTTATTATTAACTTTTTAAACTGAAACTGTATAAAAATATTTCAATAAAGAGTAATGCAATACAGAATCTTTAAAGTTAAAAATCGAGATAGAATACCTTGTGTCTGAGGCGACGACATATTGAGGTTTCATCAGGGCCGGATTAACCGTAGACTGGTTAGGCCCGAGCTCATAGGGGCCCTTAAATATGGTCCTCGCTTTTTATTCAGTATAAAAAAAATATCAAATGAATAAAAAAAGAGTTTTTAAAACAAAAAATTTATTGAAATAATTTTTTTGTTTAGTCATTTACAGAATAGGAAAGCCAGAATACGCACTTGCCTTGATTGCAATTTTCATTTCTCAGAAACAAGATCGTTAGAATAGGATATGGCATCGGCAGACTGGCACACGCCCGCCACCTTTTTTTTTTGAGCTAAATTTAGACCACCTTACAAAAGATGGGCCCTAAAAATATCATAGCCTCAGGCCCAAGTAAGACTTAATCCGGTCCTGGGTTTCATCATCAGTCACACCGTTTCATCGTCGGCCAGCCATTTCGCAGTCGCCGTTTCGCCGTCAGAAATTTATTATTTATTATTATTTAGAGTATTTTCTCGAAAAAAATTGTATTTCTCTATTTTTCAATAGATCATAATTAAAATAGCCAGGTGTACTTGATCGGTGATCGAATCGAACATTTTAATAGCCAGCCTAATACTCAAGTTTTAAAAAATGTTAATTTTAAAAAATTAAATAGGTAATAATAATAAAAAAAAGGTAATAATAGGTAATAATTAAAATTTCTGACAGTTAAATGGGCTGACGGCGAAGTGTGCTAGCCTGACATATAAAATACATTAGATTGCCTAGGTTGTGCGGCCTAAAGCCGCATTGACCAGTCACTTCTTAGTTTAGTTTTATTTTAAGCCAGGTCCATTGAACTTTTACAAGCGAGAATTGCTTGCTGCACTCGAAAAAAATCTCAAATAACAAAATGTTATTCAATCTGACAAATAAATTAGTTTATGTAAAAAAAACTATGCTGAGGTTCAACAAACTTAGTTGCTACAATAAAGTTTTTCTTTACATCAACTACTTAACTTATTTGTAAGATTTAATAATATTTTGTTATTTGAGATTTTCTTTTTTTTTCTGTGTTTTTAGATCTTCTTAATTTTCCACGCCAGGGGCCATCCATAAATTACGTCACACGTTAGGGGGGTAGGGGGGTCATCTCGGATTTGTGACAAAAACGTGACTGGGGGTCCGGGCGATTTTAAATATTGTGGTGTCAAAATCTTTAAAAAATATATTTTTTGATTGATGGATCGGTTGTAGCGGCATAAGTAACGCGTATGTGTGTTTTTAATAATACGAAGCTATTATTTGGTGTTTTAACTTTATTTTGTCAAAAAAATTGTTTAAAAATATTTATATTTGACTAAGTTACCGCCATTTTTGTTGGACCCCGTCCCATAAATCGTGTTTTGCGGTGACCACTGATTAGAATGAAATTTATACAGTTTATTGAAAACATAAAAATCTAGTGCCTGATCGAAGGATTTTATTTTTTTTGAAAATTAACATAATGGAGGCCACTAATAATTAATTTACAGAGTTTCGAGTAAAAATTCGCTAGTTTATTGTTTATAAAATCTATAAATTTTAATAAAAAAAAAATCCTTCGATCAGGTACTAGATTTTTATGTTTTCAATAAACTGTATAAATTTCATTCTGATCCGTAGAGTGGTTTTTGAATTACAGTGGTCACCGCAAAGCACGACGGGGTCCAACAAAAATGGCGGTAACTTGGTCAAAAATAAATATTTTTTTAAATTTTTTTTGACAAAATAAAGTTAAAAATCAACATAATAATTTCGTATTATCTGTTTTATAAAATAAGTTTAACTACTGTTAAAAAAAAATTATTTAAAATACTCGTTTTTTTCATGCAATGACTACCTCTAAGCCCTTAAGTTAGTTAAAAAAGTTTTTTATTTAATTATTAAATTTTATAGGGTAGAAGTGTGACGTCACTTGGCGGTGTCGGAGAGCTCACTGAAAATGTGACTAATGTGACATAAGGGGAGGGAGGAGTCTAAAAATCGTGTGACGTAATTTATGGACGACCCCCAACTACAGGGCAGTCCCGAATCCCGATATTGGAAGACTTATTAGACTTTTTAGTTTCTAGTACTTTCTAGGATTTCAAGTGGCCCATTTTTTGACAAGCAAATTTTGCAATTGCGTAGTGTAGCCAAAAAAGGAAGAAGTAAATTAAATTTTGTTGAATTAATAAAATAAACTTTTTTCTGAAAGCAAGGTTGCCAACTCTCAAAAAATTTCCCCCCTAAAGCTCAAGTCAAAAATCCCTAAAAAAATATTATTAAATAAATAAATATTATTAAAAAAATAATAAATAAATAAATATTATTAAAGTAATAATACTTAATAAATAACACTGATACTTTTTTCGTTTGGGTTTAAATTAAATTTTTTTAAAAAATTTAAAATTATTGGTCCTTGGATAACCCGGTTATTCAATATTTTTAAATTTTTATACTTTTATTTTTTGTAATAAACAAAAATAAATAAATAGGTATTCGAAATCAAAAAATCCCTAAAAATATAACCCCCCTAAAAAAACATCGCACTTCCCTCCCCCCTAAATTTAGGGGGGGGGGGAAACTACTAAGTTGGCAATCCTGTCTGATTATCAACAACATAATCAACCTTACCTAACCTCCTCAAATTTACGTTTTATTTCCGCCTATGGTATTGGCAAGTGGCAACGAATGGCACTAAATTAGTTTTAGTTACGCCGCGTCGGCGCTAAAGTTAGTACTTTGGTGCCGGTTAAGTAATTTGAATAAATTTAATAATCAGCTTAAAAAATTGAAATTTGTGCGGCATTTTTATCATTAATTTTGTTTTTCCACTTTTAGGCTAGGATAAGTCCTGTTTGCCTTGACCTCAGGCTGCCATCTATTGAAATTGAAAAAATTGAAATTTTTAATAATTTGTTGTGCATACACTGTTGTATGTTGTATATACAACATTATTTACACTACAACAAACTTTTGAAAATTTAAAGTTTCTAAGTTTTTTTTTGTCTTTGTCTTATCACAATATACGGATATATATCTTACTCATTTATTTGTTTACAGGGTTTCACATTTTGTAAAACCTCTTAGTGACGTAGCTGGGTGTTTAAAAATTCAATTTTGGGCTTAATATTAATCAAAAACAGAAATTAAAAACTTATAATAAATTGTATTAGTAAAATTTATAGATTGATATTATTCAAAAGTACTAAATTCCAATTGTTGCAAATTTCTCATTGTTCCCTGATTTTCCTGACTCTGACTTTTCTAGAAGATAGGTAAAATCACACAAAAATTGCCCCTCCCCCTAAATAAAATTCTGTATCGGCGCCTGATGGAACCAGATAAGAATAGAGAAAAGTTTAGAAAAATTACTGAAAGAAATTGGTAAGTACAGCTAAGCTGCCGACAATTAATTTTGTTATAATCAGAATTTTAAAATCGTAATTCTGAAAACTAATAAATTAATGCAAAGGTCATCTACCATGCTATAATATTATTCCATTATAATTGTGTAGTCTGCACGAAACTAACGCACGTATGTGCCATGTTTAATTTGAAGTTTGATTGTAGGTTGAGTTGCAAGGGCGAAATTTAAGTTCAAATAGCAGACTTCACGGAATTTCGTAGCTCGGCCATCCAGTGAATTTGATTTAACTATAACTGACAAACCGGTAAGATTCGGTTGAATTGCTTTTGTTCTATTTTTATGCAAACTTATTTTAATCGGATTTTAATCAGTAGGCCCAATCAGTGGCCTTTTGTGGCGGAAGAGACAGGAAATTAAATTACTAATTTCCATTTCTCACTTATTTAGTATTCAACATTTTCTCTATCGAGAAATAAATTGACACTTTTCGGCTATTTTCTTACAAGTTACATAAATAGCTATTTTTATGTAGGGTATTTATTTTTCTAAGATTACCAAACAAATTTATTTGGCACCAAAATTAAATTTCTAAACTTCGTGCTTTCAATAGCCCGATAATAATCTTGCTACAAAACATTCTGCAGTAGATAACATAAGTCTAATAAATTAGTTAAGATTTTCCAGTATTTCCACCTTGCATGTGAAGTTTAATCAATAAATTTCCAAGCTCAACTGCACTTCCTTATTTTTTTTTTATTTAAAACTTGACACGAAAGGAAGCCTCGCGTATACATGATTGACATCAAAACATTTGCATTCCATAATGATATCGATCGTTTCGAAAATCCACGTAATATGATAATTATGAATGGCGAAACTGTCCAAAATTGCAACCTATTATTGGCAGATTTTTTTATAAATTGAATTGCAATAGCGTTGGATATATTATCCACCTATAATTAACTTTCTCCACGAATGCCGAATTTAATGGCGATTTTCTATTGTTTACGGTCATCCACTGTGCAACAAAATAAATAAACGTAAGCATATTTTATGACAAAACGCAATTACTGGAGTAAATTATAATTTTAAAAAGAACTGTCGGGTATTTCGTGTGCATTAATGGATTTAATTGTAATTTGCATTATACGATTTCATTGCTGATTTATTACGCGATAATTTACAAGGTTTGTGGTAAGTACATATATAAAAAGATTGAATTCAAAATTCTTTTATGAACAAAATAACATATTTTTGGGTTCAAGGGTCAGTAAACACGCAATCATGAAAACTTCATTAGCCTATTAACACAGTTTTGATATCTTCCTCGAAGTGCGGTCAATATTTTCCTACCAAAAATTAGGTAGGTATTTCCACTGATTTAAATTCGATCTAACCTAACTTGGTCATTCTACATAATTATTACTGAATTTTTACTAATACGATATAAATAATATATTAATTATTTTCCATTTTTGAAAAAAAGTAGCTTACAACAAAAGTGTTGCAGTTATTTGCGATTTACATTAAGCGAACGCCACCACGCGGAAAAATATTAAATTATTTTAATACGTATAGTAGTTGGTATAGAAAGTTCTGTTTATAAACCAAACATTTGCATTTTTTTAGTATTCTCTTTTGTGAATAATCATCACACTGTGGTTTTACGATAAAATAATTCAGAATCAAACTCAGAACATTAAGTGTACGTAACAGAGTCTCCATGTTGTTGACATTATTTGGTAGCCTCATCAACGCCACCAATGGTAAGGTAAATTGCGAATACGATTTGCTACATAATTTTTTTCAATTTAAAATATTTTCAAATAATAATTATTTTCCTAGATTTTCTCGGATTCTTTCAAATGTTTCTTCAATAAATTGTACAGCAGACTTCCCTAGAAATTTCCCCTTCGGGCTATTATAATATTTCTGATTTTGATTATATTGGCGATACTTTAAATGGTTTCAAAGCAGGTGTTCACGTCATCTTCGAGTAACTTGGATTGGTGTGAAACTCTACCGGTGGCAATACTTTTTAATGCTAGTAAAAAAAGATGGACCAATCCGAGCATATTTTAAGTTAGTAAGAAAAGTTGATCAATCAGAATCTTTTTAGGACGGTAACGTGGTTACAAAAGGAGTGAAACAGGTGAAAAATTCTAACGTTTTGTTATTCTTTCTGTAACATATTTCAGATTGTCAAATTTTTATTGCCAACCTAAAAAAATTGAATGGTATAACGAGCCAGTGCGTTCTTCAACTTGCACAAACTGTCTATTTGGACCTCACAGTGGCAGCTCGCCAGAGGAGGCAAGGGAGGCTTAACCTCCTCTGACTATTCTGGACTATTAATTAGACTAAGAAACTAAGGTTACCGCAGAAGCAGAATCCTTACCCTAGATCCTTAGAACATACATGCAGAGAACGTAGCATTCCTGGACTGCAAGGTTTTACTATACTACTGATGATTTCAAGATTACTTTGAAGAAATTGCTTATCATCAGGCACAGATTAATCCGCATTGACTATAAACACTCTGGGCTATTTTGGCTGGGGCTTACTCGTTAAAAACATCCCTGAAATCAATCCACCTCAACTGGGAGGCCCGACTCTCCAGAAAAGCCCAAACTCGGCGAAGTACGAAACGTATGTGACGGCTATCGCTGAGTGATAGAATATGGAATCTGTAGAATAGTAGTTTCATCATTGACCGTACCCCATATACCCTGCATTGGACATTAACGTCTTAGCCCGGACAATGATGTAAAAACAACATATGAAATTTTAAATGTCAACATCTCCCAAAATGCATGGTCATTGACGTCAATAGTCAGTCAATGACGTCAATACCCAACTAAGCTACTTAAACAACTAACAATTGGCGTTATTGTCCGGCCATTGACGATAATGGCCGAATTGTCATCATTGACCGTAACAAATTGTTTAATATTTAAGGTATTTACTTCTTACGGTGTTCTGATTGTATTGGCATGGCTGGTATAGATTCCCATCTCAGAATAAAATTCTTAAAACTCCGCACCACAGAGTCTTATAGCTACGGCACTGGTGGCAAAATAATTGTTGGCTAATATTTTGTATTAAGGCTGTATTAGACTACACAATTTTGTTTAGAACAAAAGACGCAGATACTCTAAACACGTTTCTGCGCAACATTATGTAATGTCATACTGTCTTTAAATTGCCAAATAGTGGGGGAGGGATTAGTTTTGGAAATTAAATATTTTGAAATATGAATTTTGAATTAATATTTGATATTTTGTTGTTTTATGTCTTTTTTGAAAATTTTTAGAATTCCTTCAAAATCACTTAGAAGTTTTGGAAATTGCTGGAAATCATTGGAATTTGGTTACTGTCAGGGAATTGACACCAAAAATTTAACATTTTCCTATTTATATTATTTTAATATATAATGGCGGCGAAAGAGGACAATTTTTTAAGCATTTTATAAAGAATACGATTTTACGGATTATTATCCATTAGTTTTCGAGAAAACCGCATTTGAAAACCGAAATTTTCTGTATATTTAACATGGGAGTACAGAGGAATTGTATGGACACGAGAGTTCTGTTGACGGTATGTGTGCCCAGGTATTCCAAAGAATTTCATTGCCAACATTCCATACGATACGCATTCGCCGAGTTGGAACCTCCGTGGCAAGGTGGAGCTCTTTCAGGAATGTTTTTATTTAAATAAAAAACTTCATACATTTATGGATCCCTGAAAAGGAAGCGTGGAACGGGGCATCGTTAACGGTAGTGCAAGACAAATAATTCTCTCGAGTTCAAGTGCAGTTAGGCTCCTCCCACTATGCTATGCATGCGATTTTATAATATGTAAAATTTTCAATTTTTAAATGCCATTTTCTCGAAAACTAATGGATAATCCGCAAATTCTTTTTTAATACGCTGAAAATAATTCTTTCTTCAGTGGTAAATAAAAAAATGTTAAATTCGTGGGGTTAATTCCCTGAACGTTCCCGTGGAAGTTCTTTAAAAAAAGGTGAGAGAGCAAGAAAAACCTTCAGACTTTGGGATACAAAAATCAAATTTTTCTGTCTACAGATCATAGAAATTCCTTAGAAATCATTAAGAATTTTATACCTCGTGTCTACAAATTTTCAACGATATTTACTACCTCTTGTATTGTTTATTCTTTTGTTTTTTTTATTCTGAATGGAGGTACTAGTGTGAAGGAGTATCTATCTTTCCATAGTTTTCACAATCGAAAATTTTTATTTCTTTTTCGTCGATTTTCGATAATATGCACTTTTTAAACGAACTAGCGCTGTACCATCGTCGGTGTTGTTGACACTTATCCGTCGACAGTCTGAATCGTCACAAGTAAGATTCATTTCAGGTGTTTTTAATGTTGTTTCTGAGGTTGACTACTAGATTGAATTTCTTACATATAATATTTAATGGTTTTTCAAATGTTTGTGATGTTCTGATACACTCGATGTCACACCAATGACGTATTGGTGACAATTAAACATTTAAAAATGCGGTGCCGATTCAACTATGAAACTTTCGAGGTAACGTGCCATTTGAAATTGCACTTTCTAAGAAATATTTCATACACGCGCTAACGTTTTTAATTATTATTATTTAGTGATTAATTTTATGTTTATTAATAATTTTTGTATTTGAATAGAAATTAACTTTAACTACATTTTTTATCTTGATCCAAAGCCGTGTTTACAACACGAATTACGAAGAAAATTTAGAAAACAAAATCATGCAATGATTTTGTTTCAAAATTTGGGGAGTTTCGATTGGTTAATTAATATTCTTAAATAACAATCGATAAAAAACAATTCAAAATAAACATCCGGTAAGAAATTAAAATTGTTTTTAAGTGGGAAATTCAAAAGTTTAATATAACAAATTAAATCTAATCTCATCAGTGCTGTTTGTTTTGTTACTTTTAATTCATAGATTCTGCAAATATTGAAATATTGTGATAGTATCATTAATCATAAGGTTTGCACAACAAATTTTTATTGTGCTCTGTGTTGTGAGTAATTATGTACCGTTTGAATTATTCTACGCAACTTTTTCAGTCAAATGTAATAAATTAACAGCTGAACTGTGACTGACAACAATTTAAAAAAATTGCACGTAAATATTTGTTGTTTTTGCCGAAATTATTAGAAGGTTTTCTTTTTGATTGCTATAGGGGGAATACCAGAGATTTCGATTAATCAATTTTTGAAGTGAAACCACTTTTAAAAGACAACCGGCGTTCGACGTCGTGACGCTCGTTTTGTAAAAGGGGTCGACGACACTAATCAATTATTTAGATTCCATACTTACATATCACAAAGTTTCAATTTTAATAAATGAAGCAAATATATGTATCTCGGAGACATTTACATGGCCTTTCATTCGTGCAAACTATTTTTGGAATATGTGCAAATTTGAACTTAGCAATCTTGAAATGGATAAGTACGGGTGAATTTGTAATAAATAATAGGTCAAGAGGAGGTCGCGTCCCTCTGTATAGATGACCATCAGTTAGCGTGCAAAGTGGAAACTCGGCCGGAAGGAAACAGCAGACCAGGTGAATATTTGCTTCTTTGTTTAGAAGGATTTTTTCAAAAATTTCGTTTGAATTCGTCACCTCACGCTTGATAAAATGACGCATAATGACTAAATCAAAAATTTTAATTGTGGCTAACGAACGGAAAGCAATCGAAATGCTTATTTCCTTATTAATTCCCTTCGCCCTTCCAGTATCGATTACCATACAAATTTTTTAAACACATAAATTTCCCTACGTGTTTTCAAATTACTTAATGACGGGTTATCTGCTTATATTACTAGGGGTTGATGCGCCGCCACGATGATGATATTTTAAACGAATCTTAGATTAAAAATTTGGAATTACCTACCTTAATATTTTCACTTTTGTGCACACAGAAGCACTAATTAAAAACAATAATTAAAAACTGTTGTTGATTCAAAAATTCAACCACGCGAAGTTCGCGCTTCGTTTAATAGATTTAAACGAGCTCGCTCGTAACACTGCCACCGGACTGACTGATGGACAATTGGACTTCCACTTTCTAACATGTTACGGTTGAAAAATCTGGTAACAATCGATCTTTTTCCGGCAGTTTGTAATAATTTTTATTTACCTATAGTTTTTCAAAAGCCGAATTGTTTGCTTTTTATAATAGGATTGCCCAAATTTTTAATCAACAATATTTTTTATTTTTTTAAAATAATTATAATAACAAATATTATTAGCACCGCAGGAGATTTTTGAAACTAACGTTTTACGACAGGAAATGGTTTTGGAATCCCACAGGCAGCGAGGAGGGTTAATTGATTTACCATAAAAAATTTTTAAAACTATATTATTGTGTCTTTATTGAAAAAATTTATTTACTATACTAAAGTTAAAGATCTCGGTCGTAGACTGGCGGTTAGAGCGTTGAACTGCTATTCCATATTTGCATCAGATTCGCTTCCGATCCAAGTACATCAGGATTTTTACGAATATCCTTCGCTAATAGGGTGCTGGCAATATCTTTAAAGCACTAAATGTTCATATTACTTCTTCTTAATTGAAGTACTAATTAATATAAGCATGAATTTTCCAAATCGGGTGGATACAGGAATGTTTTTAAAAATTGCATAGATTTAAAAGATTTCGTCTTTTCCGACTTTTTGATTGTAACCGTTGCTATTTTAGTTGTAACCGCTTTCAATTTTTTCGGATTTTAGGCTGTTTTACCCAAAGTTTTACAAGATTTATAAACTTTAATGTTCAGATTTTGCAATTTACGCCATAAAGGACCATAATTTCTTTAAAAAATCCAAAAATTTTTTGATTCGGAATTGTCTCAAATCTTAAATAAGTTTGGATGCTATTATTATATTTGGATGAATTTTGAATTGAAAAAATAAATTTAAATTGGTTCAAATGCATCATGAAACGAGTGAAACATTCTCGAAACCGATTATTATGCGGGGAGGGGGGGCAAAAAAATTGAAGTTCCGCCGGGCAACATTTCGAGAACTTGTATTTTTCTGGAGGAACAAATTTTGAAAACCTGACCCGGAAAAAATACATTACAGTTGGTTTTTCAAAATCGAATGCAAATCAAAATCATTTACTGAAAAAATGTCTACTCTATTTTCAATATACCGGGTGCTGAATCAGTTAGCAAAACATAGAAAACATAGAAATTAACATGTAAAAACTTATATATGCAAAATTCCTTTTTCCCTAATTATTTTAGAGAAAAAATGAAAGACACAAAAATAATGCAGAAATATAAACTGCTATGATAAGAGCAATAGAATTCATCTAGCTTCTTCTTAAAAAGTTAAAAAATGCTTTTCATTTATCAGACTGGCCTTGAAATAAATTTAATTTAATTTCTCTTCAAATTTTCAAAAATAATTACCTAGGAAACTTACATGCCCAGTCTAATAAATGAAACTTTTAACAATTTCAAAAACATTTTTTGACTTTTTAAGTAGAAGCTAGATGAAATCTAATGTTCTTATCATTCTTAGTTTTTATTTCTGCATTATTTTTGCGTCTTTAATTTTTTCTCTAAAATAATTCAGGAAGCAAGAACTTGCATAAATAAGTTTTTACATGTTAATTTCCTAAGTTCGGCTAATTCATTCAGCATCCGGTATAAAAATGAAAAACTCTCAAATTAAATTGCAAAAATAATTCAGAAGATGATTTTCTTTTTGAACCGCTTCCAACAGCCATTTTTGGCAAAATGTCTGTTCCCCCAACCATCTGCTGCCACCCCTATTAACTAACAAAGACACCAGATATTTACAACAAATTAAAAAATAAAATCTTCATAAAAAAAAACAAAATTTACAAATTAAACATAAAATTGCAATGGAGGATTTTAAAATAAAAAGCGAATTTTGAACTCACTTCACCTCACCTCCCAGGGAAAGATAGCGCGCTGGTGAAATCTGAAAAAGTAATAGAAAATCCATAGAAATCTAAGGATATCTTAAGAAATTCGAGGAAATCCTAGAAAATTTAAAGAAATCTTAGAAATAAATTCTGAAATTTGACGGTCCTGTTGTGCACACTTTCTTAAAAATATTCTTCAGCCGGTCCTGGTCTGAGAGATTATAGTGTAAATTAATAAAAAATAATAGAAAAATATGAAATTTCTTGTTTAAAACCTCATTTTCATTGAAGTATTTGACTTTAAGTGAATTTTTATTTATTTTATTAACTAATTTCCGTCAAATTCATCGATAAAATCGAAGTTTTGAATAAGAAATGTCATTTTTTTAATTAATTGACGTTTAAATTACGTAGGTATCAATTATATACAAAGACATATCCGCTCGAAGATATGCATCGGTTATGTATACTAGTGTTATAGCTTATGATTCTCTTCAGAGAAAACGCCCGTGAAAGAGATATTCGCGCGAAAATAATCACCTACATAAACCAACCGCATTAATAATAAACATTTTTAATTAGTTTTACTTTTTCCGGGGTTACATTTTCATTTTGGTTACATAATTCCTCGGCTCACCCGTTTTGGAGCGAGTCCGGTTTGGTGCAGGCCCGATTCGGCACAAGTTCCGTTCAGCGCAAGTACAGTTCGGCGCGGGTCCAGTTCGGAGCGAGTCTTTTTTATTCTATCTTTTTTATTTCATTTTTCTATTTTACTTTTAACACCTTCCTTTTAATTATAGTAAATTTTTTACTATATATGTTAGCATTAATAGTAGGGGATATTGTCCTGACTATGAACAAACCAATGGAAAGAGACGTCACCCAAGTACGGACCCTAAACAATTTCAACCGAACTAACAACCATGCCGAAGCTGACAATAAACAAATTCAGGCTGAATTAGGAAGGGATATGGACAACTGCTCGGCACTTCGCACAGTGGCGTATTTAGAGGGGGGCAAAAGGGCAGATGCCCCCCCCCGATAAAAATAATGATTACCACAAAGCTTTAAAATTTAAATAACTTTAAATTATTTTTATTTATTTGTTTATGAATTTATTTACTAGCTGGAAAGCCCGTCCGCGGACGGGTAGCTAGACGGTGGATCTGTTTTATAGTTGTATAACATTTAATTTAATTTTTTTTCACGCTACTGGGTGACTCCTGTTTTTCTATATTTTCAATTAAAATTTTTTTTTATTATATAAAATTAAATAAGTTTCTTAAATTCTAATTTTTTTTTTTCCAGCTTTTTCCGACGAAATTTATATAATTATTCTGTCTTCTCTAGGTATTCTAGAAAAGTGGGAATTTTATTATATGTACACCTCTGGTACACCGGAGGGTGTTCACCTCCAGACTACCAGGTTTAGACTTTTGACTATAATTTTGATAGTTAACTTTCAAAGTAACGTAAAAGTTGCTACTAAGCTCTGAGCAATAAAACACTTAAATAAATGTTTTTCCAAGTTTTAATATTCTCCAGCCAAAGTTTAAATTTCCCTAATTTTTGCTTAAAAATACTAATTTCCAGGTTTTTCCTGACGAAATTTGTAAACTTATAAATCTCCTATCTTCTCCGAGTATTCTAAAAGAGTGGAAATCCTGTTATATGTACTGGAGGGTGTTCCACACCCCCGAAACCCCCCGGTTTACAATTTTGACTTTATATTTTTATATTATTTTTATAATTAACTTTCAAAGTAACACAGAAAGTTGCTGCTAAACTCCGTGATCAGTAAGGTAATTAAATAAATATGCTTTCCAATTTTTAATTTTTTCTAGTCGAAGGTTAAACTTCCCTCATTTTTGCTTAAAAATTCAAATTTCCCGGTTTGGATTAATATTGGATAAATATTTTTAGTCCTAATATTAGTTTGGTTGGTAAAAAAAATCGGCCAACCAGAGTGTTTTTTCTACCTAGGAATGACACGTTGTAGCATGAGCAGTAAAATCGTGCTGGAATTTTATGTATTAGGTTCAGCTACAACTGACGTGCATGAATAGATTAACGAGATTCTAAAATCATTAATCTGCCCCCCCCCCAAAAAGCATTTTCTAAATACGCCACTGACTTCGCAACTCGGCACCGGGATAACTCGGCACCAAAAAATTAGATTATTAAGATTTTTAAGACCTTTTTTTTCTACGATTGGTAAATAAAAGGTAAATTAACTGTCAGTTATTTAATCCCAAAAATTGAGCTTTTTCCTATATTATACTATAGGATAGAGGACAATTTTTTAAGAATTTTATAAAGAATACGATGTTGCGGACTATGCTTTAGTTTTTTAGTAAACGGCATTTGAAAATCGAAATTTCCCATATATTTAAATGGGAGCACACAGAAATTTCAAGTGACAAGTTTTCTGTTGACAGTACGTTACTCTGATATTATAGTCTTAGTGATAGCCGTCACACGCATGTGGTACCTCGTCTAGTACGGGTTTCCCAATCGAGGTGGATTGAGTTAAGGGATGTTTTTAGCGAGTTAAGCGACAGCCAAAACGGCCCTGAGCGCAGCAGCGATCTGCGTAAGGTCAGTTTTGATGTATAAAAAATAAATTAAAATAAACTGAACTACTTAATTGTCACAGAAAGTAAAGACAGAATCGTTCCGGCGTAATAATTATAATATTATGGACTAATATGTAAATACAAAATAATATATTTTGTAGATACGTTTCTTAAATAACAACTTTTTTTATATTTTAATTTTTTTACATGTTTTTTAAGTAAAACAGTTTTCTAATTGGTGTCGAGTTACCCCGTGCCGAATTTTTCCAGTACCGAGTCGCCGGTGCTGAGTTGTCCCGGTGCCGAGTTTTCCCGGTGCCGAGTTGTCCAGTGCCGAGTCATCCGGTGCCGAGTTGTCGCGCACCAATTAGGAATGACACATCGCACTATATGGCAATTCATTAATGGGTTAAAGAAAATTCAAACACGGCAAGATGTTTCTGGAAATCCTCCACCATTAAAACTAAAAAAATACAGACGCGGACATAAGAATCGCAACACTGGTGGAGGACTGGTACGCGGATTAGCGCATAATTTTGCTATGCGCGAATAATTTTTTTTTTATTGTTTTTTTTTAGGATTATTGTTTTGTTTATTTATTTCTTTAATAAAATTTATTTTTTTAAATAAAATTAGAACAAGATTATAAATATAGTAACTGTACCCGCACCGGACTGGACTCACGCCGAAACGGGTTTGCGCCGAACTGAAATCACGCCGAATCGGGTCTGCGTCAAATAGTAATTGCGCCGAACGGGACTCGCACCAAATAGTACTTGCGCCGAACCGCTTTTGCATCCATAGATAAGAAAGAGCATCGAAACGGCTGCGGCGAAACAGTTGTGTCGAAACGGCTGCGCATCGGCTGCTCCGAATAGTACCCGACCCATTCGTACCGTGTCTCATCTCTTTCTAATGCACGTATATCGATTTAGACGGAATGCGAGTCACGTCGTAACTCCATTCCAAAAATTTTCGGAAATTAATTAAAGTTTGACGTTTATGAAATTTTGACATGTTTTCGTCGCGTTTTTTGCGCGATTTTTGAGCACCGCAGATGCGACCTGTCGCTTCCTTGAGGTCTTCCTCGTCGAACGGTACCTGGCAATAGGGTGGCGGACGAAAATTTACCCTCTAATTATGTGTGCAAAGAAGTAAATCTGCACCTTTAATTTAACCCTTACTTGACACACTTCTATGGAATGACGTACTTGACACGCTGGGGTGAATTGCACTCCAGCGATAAAATGTGTAATTTCAAACAATCTATTGAATATTTTAAGTTGCCAATTTTTTTATTACTTCTCAAGAGCTAATTTTTTTGTAGTGATATGGGTTATATGGCAAGAAAATAAAATTAAATACTATTAAAAAATTGAAATATCGAAAGCTGTAGCTTCCTCGCTGTCTTTCTCCTCGAATGGTACCCGGAAAGAGGAGGTTGAACGATAATTTTTATACTCAAATTTAATGTGGAAAGTTATACAATGTTTACATAGCCAATTTTTTAGTTTAGCTTACAAAACCAGGTACAGCGTACAAGTACTTATTTTTTATTACAATATCTCTTGTTAATCCATTCATGCGCGGCAGTAGCATATAGATAACGGATAAGGTTAAATATTTAATAACTATGTCAATATTCAATTTTACAAAACCAAAATTTTATTTCTTTAATAGTCCAGAATTCTTTGTCTCTTCTGCCGAGCAGTCACCTCACCTGGTCGACCCTCTAGTGACATTCCCAATAACCAGGGCTCGACAAATAAAAATGTCTGACCGGTAACGAAATTAGTCAATGGTGGAAATAGGCACTAATAAAATATTAGGGAAAATATTCTTTGAAAATGGTATAATATTTCTTTAAGTTTCATAAAAAAACATAGCAACCGGTTAGCGCTTCGGACTTCTATCGGTTTATCTCATTCGTCCAGGGTTCAGAATTTAAAAATCGAAAATTATCTTTTTTTTTTCTGTACACATATTTATATGGGTGACGGCAAACTGCCCCAATCCATGAAACAAGTAAAAAAAACAAAATGGTAAACTGTCCCAACAAAATTACCCGCAAGAGTACCTACGAACCCCGAACAAAGTAAAAGGAATTATGTAACCAAATTGAAAATGTAACCCCGAAAAAAGTAAAACTAATTAAAAATGTTTATTATTAATGCGGTTGGTTTATGTAGGTGGTTAGTTTCGCGCGAATATCTCTTTCACGGGCGTTTTCTCTAAAGAAAATCATAAACTAACACTAACCTACATAACCGATGCATATCTTCGTGCGGATTTATCTTTTTAACGGACAATTTCGCTAAAGAAAATTCACGAATCACGAATGTGTCCTGATTGTATGTTACCCATTTCTCTGCAAAGAGCAATCTTAGGGTGTAGACCTATCACATTTTTTACTGGATAAGTTGGCTTCCAAAATGGATCATATAAAAAAATTCATTGGGTTTAAGTCCGGGGTATATGGTGACCATTGTTGTGAAAAAATAAATCTGCAAAATATTTTGTTTTTTTACGAAACTTTTTTCAATAATTTTTTTTAACTGCGACGTAAAACGATATGCTTCCGTAGGTTTGTACACAACATAACAGACTGACGCTTGTCCAAAAATGACGACGCTATCATCAGCCGTTTGGTTGCTACAGCGCCGAGCGCCGACCACTGTATTAATATTATTTAAGGGATTAAAAAACTGAATCCTATAACAGAAGATGGTAATTTGGAGAACAGTTTACCAACCAGCTTAGTGGCAACCTTTTGGCTAGGAGGGCAGTTTACTGTTTATGGTCAAATTTGGAGGGCAGTTTACCTATTTCCCTTTAGATGATTCATTTATCATTTTGACATTTTATGAACAATTCAACTACCTACTGTCTTAAATTAGTAAGAGTTTTAGGCTAATCATCAATCGCTCTTACTCTACCGGCGAGAAGCATTTCACCTTAAAGTTTCAAATGAAACTATAACTAATAGTAAAAATTTGTATTCTGATTTTCTTATGCTGATACAATTCACATCTTCTTCGTCGCATGCTTCTTGGCAGAAGTGCCATGAGGTTCTGTAAACTTTGCACTGGTAATATGAAATAAATTGAGTACTGAGTCAAATACCTCTCTGGATACACCAGAAAGGAAGAAAGAAGAGCAGAATCATTAATCCAGAACCATATTGAAATAGGATCCATCAGACGTCAATCCATGTAACCTTAGTTTTAATCATGCTCTTCTTCGTAGTTCACTGAAATCTAAAAAATGTATTATCAGGAAAATACAATAGCTTTTTTGAAACATTAATATACACATTCTAAGAGACCATAAACTGTGGCATCACAGAATTGGAGACGGCCGACCGCCGACTTCGCAGCCAGTTAGTCTATACCAGACTAACACTGTTCTTTTAGTGTTGGTATACAAAATAATAAAAGCAATAAAACAAAAAAAAATCATATAATAATTTATAATAAAACAAACAAAAAATTAGAAAAACATAAATTTTCTTATATTGCACAAGTATGTTGAGTTAACCTTTGAATTGCTAATTCCGTTACACCTTTAAAGTGCACCAAAGCAGCGCAAATTACAAATACATGAAATATTTGATGCGAATGAAGTACGAGATCAAACTTTCCTGGATAAAATCTTTCTGGAATTCTCATGGCGTACAAAGTTGCTCCAACAAGGTAAAAGCCGGCCATCAATATTAGATGAGTTAGGCTTCTGATGCTGATATCGTCCAGCCACCATCCCAACAAACACGCGTAATGAATCGCTGGCAAAACGCTCGACAAACCAAACGTCATAAAGACTCCAGTTCTAAATGTCCTCCAATTTGGTTGCGAAAATTTGTCTATCAAACTGATCAAAAATGTTATCAGTCCGAATATGCACACCATCGCGATATAAAATTTTTTTAGATTGGGATTACAATGAAAACCATAATAAAGCCAAATAACACACGAGAATGTGGTGAGCAAGGATATTCCGCAATAGTCTAGCTTGGAAAACAGTTTGCTCATTTTGGGCGAGTGGCAGCATAGCGTGTGGAACACAAAGGAAAAACCAAGGCAAAAAATTGCACCGGCAAAAAATAAACCATAAACTATTTTGTCTTCTAAAACGAATTCTATTTGAGATTGGGGCCGACTTAAAAAATTAACGGCAATACCTATCGGGCAAAAAATAAAATAAATAAATAATAAAAAAAAAAAATAAAAAAAAACTGAAGGATCGAAGACTTTTGATGTAACAAAGTTTTACTTACAGATAAATCCGAAACATCCTAGCATGTGCGTCCATATATTGCCTGTTTCTGTGTGAATTCGTAATATGCTTTTCAAACAAATAGGAATGTCAGGTAACTCGGGTCTATGTCCATTTAACAGGAAATCGTTGTCTTGCAGCCAGAAAGGAAGTTGCTTAAAGTTGCAACACTTCCAATTTGGATTTACTTGTCTTTTAAGTAGATTTCCCGACGCATCCGCAACATCGGGGTCGATCCATGCGGAACCTACAAATCAGAACTTCTTTAATAATTTATTATAAATAAATAAATTTTATTATTTGTTTCTAACATTTTGAACCTGAATATTCGAATATTGGAATCTAAGCCCTCCATTGGCGTTAAAATCCGCTGTCGTCTGACTGCGTCATAGTAAAAAAAAAATTAATAAATAATTTTTATTATAAATTTAAAAAATACATTAAATATTATACAGTTATGGTTCATCTATATTTACAAAATTATCAAAATAGCGCAACAAATCCTTGTGTTTAAAATCGGGGGGCATCAATAAGTTTTGCAGTTTTAAAGATATATCCGACAAACTATTCAGTGTACCCGGTTCCACTTTCTTAAACAATATCATTAATAATTCTGAAATACATCTTGCAATTTCGGCTATTGCGAACGACTGAAATATTGTAGTAATAGGAATTCTTTTTACCTGACTACGCAATTGTTTAAGTTGTGACCCAACTTCTTGCAATTCGAATTCTGTAACTTCGTTTCTTCTATGAATTAATCGGTGTCTGACTTCCAAAAATCTAACGATTAAACCGACATCTTCGTGCCAGGTTAAAATCTGACTGCTACCTGGAACCAAGCAGTGTAACATATTTAACAGTTCTTCAATTTGTCCGTTTGTAATAAGTTTAGGAATGACGTGAATCATAGCTACTTCATGAGCTTTCGTCCAATCGCCCAATAGAGTCAAATGCTTGTAAGTCTCAAGTGGAGCGTTGGCCATTTCGGATTTATTGGCCAAAACACTATGCAACCATCCAGATGGTACAGAAAACTTGTTGACTAAGGTATCCTCTATTTCAAGATTTCCTTCATCAGTTCTATCAATACTCATATTTCTATACAAAATACCCATGATAGCATCTTTCTTGACATTTGAATCCGTGACGAACAGAAGTGCAAAGATGGCCCATTTCCACAATCCCAAATCTTCCAACTGGCTGGAGAAACTGACGTGGATGTAATTGGACGATTCTTCTGAAATTGATCCCACGTTCAAAGCATTCAGTGCTTGAAGAAGCAACCAACTCAATCGATAATCTGTTGGGTTGTCGGTATAAGTGATTGGATTCAGTACATCATTTAAACTGGTGACTTTATTTTGAAACAACGCCATGATGTAATACTGCAAATCAGTAGCGTTACTGTCAACATCACAATGGTTTGGAACCGGCTTTCTGGCATAATTTAGCTCGGAGAAAGCTCTGCAATAATTTTGAATTCCAGAAACCAGCGAAGTTCCAGGTGAAATCACATACCACACGTGGATTCCCAATGCTCTCTTCCAGTCGAGATTTTCACAAACATTAACCTCTGACATGACCGACACTCCCGCAAGTAGCATATAAATTTTTAGTAGAGTTTTATCCATATGTTCCGTAATTCCATTATTTCTCCATTCCTGCAACTGGAAGTGCATCCGCTGTTTGGCATACTCACTTGAGCAACATTGTGAAATTAACAAAGCAAGAGCTGGTAAATATTCATCTATTGCCAGTTGCGCTGCTGCTGCTATTTGATGAGCACTAAGATAAGCAAACACTCTTTTGAAGATGGCAGACTCTTCAAAAATTTTTATCTCCAAATCGGGCTTCATACGGGAAATCGTCGAGTTATCCAACCACTTGATAAACAATTCGAGCCTTTCGGTAGGATTGCTTGCATTTGGACCCCAGAAAGCAATACATAAACTCCATACCTCGGTAAAGTAGGACATAAGTCCATTATTGGATTCTTGATCATATATTTCTGAAGTATAATTGTGCCGTGTGATTGACCTGCAGCCTTTCTTGATCGTAAACAACGGTACACCAGCATCGTCCAATGAAACAGTGCTCTCTTCAAATACAATATTGAGATGCTCTTCCAAATTAATCTGACCGAATGAATTATATAAACTATCGAATTTCACTTTTGATACCGTTTTATCCTTCATGATTATAGAATAACCAGACACTTCTTCATCTAGCCTAGCTTGAGATATCAGCATATGCGCAAAACCTTCCGCCCAACCGACTCGAAACATTTTGTACATAGAAATAACAATATCCATGTAATGGAGACACCGAACCAACAATTGACGTTAACATACAATAATTTCAAGACTGTCAAAAATATAAAACCACGCCCATTTAGTGATTTACAAAAAACAAACTTATAAAAACTTTAATTTAATCTAGGGACTTTTCATAAAAATTATGTTAAGTTGGTTACAACTTTATGACAGTGACAAATTTGTATAGGTTATGTTACAATGATTTGTTAGTATTGATTAATTTTTAGTTAAATAAAAATTCAATTTCAGTGGCGGCTTGTGGTGTTGTGTTGTATAGTGGTGATGCTAGAATATTTTTTTAAAGTTCAAGGTCATTGTTAAGATCCAGACGAATATCATAATTAAAATATGTTTATCAAATTATTACATGTTTGTACAACAGTGCAAATGATAAAATATAGTTTGTGTTAAAAGTAACCCCATTTTAATGAGTTTTACCTTAGATAGAACAAATTATTATTATTTTTTTTAAATAATATTGTATAGCCGCTTTGATTATGTGCTTGCATTCAGACATTTCACAGGTTCAGCGTAACTGTGTGAACATGGTTTCACAATTTTTTTAGCTTGACATGTCAACAGAAGTAAAATTGTCAGATCTACCACACATAGAAAGCTGTCCGTAAACCGGAAGTAACTTGTAAAAATTCGGGGATTTGGTTAGGTATTTTATAAGCAGTGGGGGTTGGTATCACTTGCCTTAAAGGCCGATACTTTAATTAGCACGGTCGTAGGCTGGCAGTTAGAGTGTGATTATATCTCGTCGTCGTGGGTTCAATTTCCGACTATAAGTACACCAAATTTTCCGGCAGTATGTCTCTCTCATAAGATGCTATCGACATAATAATGTGGAATTAAATGCTGATCAATTTAAACTTCAAAAGATTTTCAGGTTTAAACTGAGAATTAAATACTTCAACACTAAAAATAATTGTTGGTGTACTGAAGGGTATTCCATACCCCCAGATCTTTCGGGTTTGTGTAAAAATATATTTCACTCTTTTAGAACTAATTATCTACAATCATATTAAAAATTTAAGGTACCTAAACTGCATTTTTGTCAGAATCACTAAAATTATCAGGTCAATACGATAATTTGGTTCTGAATACTTTAAAATGGATTATCTCACAACACGAAAAAAGTTCTTAGTAACTCCTTGCATTAGACCTTCAATTATATGGGTTGGGCCTGCAATTTGGGAGGTTTGGGAAGTATGAAAACCAACCAGAATCAAAGTTATGATATGGACTTCCCGAGTCGAAAGTGTGTGAATGAGTAGGAAGAACTAAGAAAAATTTAAAGAGAAGAAGGAGAAGAAAGATGACGATGTCGAAACGAGACTGTTCGTAAGTGTGTAAAATATCAGATTAATTTTTCTTTTGTCCAACAAATACTATGGTGTTATCCTAGTCTGTTGTGTCAACTTAATTTTCTAAATCAAAGTTTCTAAAAAAAAATTATTTGTAATAATATTTGCTACTAAGGGTATGAATCAGTGGCGTAACTATGGGGGGTGCAGGAGGTGCATGGCACCCCGGCGCCGACCAGAAACCGTCTCCGATGGGCGCCGACCAGTAACCGGCTCCGACCAGAAACCAGGCACCGAATAGGCGCCATGGTGTCGGCGCCGGTGCCTTTTTCAGGAATTCAAAAAAAAATCAAAAAGTATGAAATAGGTACCTACGAGTGGAACACGTGCGATCGACAACCGTCCGCAGACTCAAGCATAAGTAGTAAAGTCTATTATTATTACAATAAAGCCTATAGGCATATCATGCCTTTAGAAGGCATCAATTCGTCTGTTTTTAGGAAATCTGGTTTGTGTCGACTATTGATGAAAAAAAGACTTATTATTATCAACATTATTATTATTATCCGTGATAATTTTCGCCTGCGGCGCTGTGCCTCCCGGCCCTCCCTTTGGTTTTCGCGTAGGCGCCACAAATTTTCATGCACCTCGGCGCCAACCAAAGTAGTTACGCCACTGGTATGAATTCTCATTTGCTCGAATAAAATTATGATGGTTGTTCAAAGTAATAAGTTTTCGATAAATAATTAATGCCAGTACAAAGCCTACTTCCTTGAAAGTTATTTTATTCCCATTGATCGTTGGATGCTAAAACTGTTTGTGTCGCGGACCCATGCTATTCTTTGGTATGTTTGTTATTGGGGAGGTCTTTCCTCTCCAAAGATTTTTTTCGATAGATTTCCTCAATATTTCCTTTCGAAAAAGTTGAAAATGCAAAAAATATTATCTATAATAGATTTCTTGAGATTTCTTAAGATTTTCGGCACTTCCTTGGATTTTCTCGGATTTTCTAAAACTCTGATATTTCATGATTTCCTATAATTTTCTAGACTTCTTTGGATTACTTAAGATTTTCTCGAATTTCTAATGATTTTCTAAGATTCCCTGACATTTCATAAGATTCCCCGATATTCTTAAGATTTCCTTAAATTTCCTTGATTTTCCTGAGATTTTCTAAGATATCTTCGATTTCCTAAAATTTTCTCTGATTTTCATAAGATTTCATAAAATATACTTTAATTTTTTACTTTCCTCGGATTACCTATTTTCTAAGATTTTCTTGGATTTCCTAGAATTTCCCAAATTTTCTTGGATTTCTTCAGATTTCTCTTTACTCGGATTTCCCCATGGATTTTCATCCGCTGCAGATGTAATATCATTGTCGACACCCACACTTGCATTATGAATTGTGTATTGTGTAATTTGATTAATTTATAAACTTTGTACTTGTATGCGATTTGACCGATCATATGACGTCACATTAATAGAATAAACTGCATTTTAAACTACAAAATTGATAAGC
The DNA here is from genome assembly GCA_949152465.1 of Cantharis flavilabris. Taxonomy (NCBI): domain Eukaryota; kingdom Metazoa; phylum Arthropoda; class Insecta; order Coleoptera; family Cantharidae; genus Cantharis; species Cantharis flavilabris. The sequence continues at coordinate 10,507,344 of OX424438.1, forward strand.
TTGGTACAAATGACACTTGACGGAACGACATCAATATTTAGAACCAAGATGGGAAATATTGATAACTTTGAAATGAACTTCGGAGTACAGGGCCTATTTTACCATTAGGCGCATTAGGCACGTGCCTAGGGCCCAATGACCAGAGGGGCCCGAAAAGAGAGAACATAAAATCGTAAAATAAAAATCAAATACTGATAAAATAACCCAAAAATTGGACCTTCGATGCTATTAGTTACACTTGAATTTGCTAGAGTCTAGGCCCCAACTCAGTTTAAAATATGCCCTGATTGCAAGTTTTCCTAAAAAAAATAATTTAATAGATTCACTGAAAAGGGAGGAAGGGAGCATACCCCGAAAACAGGTTCTGAAAATGGAAAACGGTTTTGGTTAATAAAATGTCAATGAAGCAAAGTAAATCATACAACTTTCGGCTTTGAAACCGGGGGGTCTGGGGGGGCATGGAATGCCCTCCAGTACATCATAAATTGTTTTAAGTTGTATTCCATAATCAAGCTACTGCGCCAACAAATTACGAGTGCACTAGAGGGTATGCTATACTCCCCAGACTCTCCGGTGTAAGTGTATTGTCACAAGTGAAAATCCATTTAATTACATTAATTTATAGATTATACACATTTCTACTTGTGAGAGTAAAAGCTTCTTTTTTAATAAAATTAATCCAAAAATATGCGAACAAACTTTCCGTTTCTGAAACCTGGGGGCAGTACGTCAGTAATTGAGTTGAAATTGTATTCCATTATCAAGTTATTGAGGCAATAGAGAACTGATGTACTGTACAGACCCTCCGGTTTCAGTAACAAAAAGTTTATGACCATATTTTTTTATTAATTTGATTAAATTAAGAACTCTCACTCTTTCAGGACCAAATTGTTCAAGGGATATGGAACACCCTTTAGTTAAGGTGACCATTTTTATGAAATGTAAAAGTGGTACATAGAAAAACGGAGGACCTTTTTTTAGGTTTTCACCTTTCTTTCATAAGGGGGGAGCACTACCGTGATCTATAAATGTATTTTGTTGTAAAAAAGTGAAAGGTTCTTACTAAGAAAATAAAGCTGATTAGAAAATACGAGTATACACACAAACTATCTGTATTTTAATATCCTCCAGTACAACAATACTAATTGTGCTTAAAAGCAAAGGGAATTTACGTTTATATTACATTTAAAATTATTATACAAAATATATTTCATCAATCAGAGCGATGGGGGAATTGTTGGGGAAATCAGATGTACAGCGTAAGGAAATCTGGGAAAATCTTGGAAAAGCATCGTAGAAGGAAATTTAGTACTGCCTTGTGACTCACTCCTCGGATCAGGGGTTTTCAAACATTGTAAACCTAGTCGCGACCCACCAAAATTCGACTCAATTTGGGAAACCCCGTCGTAAATTATTGGTACACTGGAACATGGAAGGAGGCTCTTATCTAATGGCAGGGCCTATTTTTCTATCTGTTGTTGCATGGACCACGTTTCGATTTTAAACATGGTGCCTCCGCTGTTCAAGGGTTTCACCCCCTTGCAATTACACTCGAATATAAGGGGCTCGAAAATTGCTAGAGCCTAGGGCCAAACTCAGTTGAAAATAGACTCTGTCGAAGTAAGACAGAGAAATGTGCTTTCGGCTACCCTGTTCAATGTAGTGTCGGAAGGAGTAGTGAGAAGAACGAGCTACAATGATAACAAGAACACATAGAGCCCTAGTAGAGGTATTTGATGATGTAGAGCGAGAAGCTCGCAAAGCAGGGTTGACTGAATGAAGAAAATACCAAGATTATGAAATGTAGTAGAGAAAAAAGAGAAGATATACAAGTGACAAGAATCCTAAACTACACTTTTGAAGAGATTAAAAAGACTAAATACCTTGTAAGTTAGTAATACGGATAAAAATAACACCAATGAAAGAGGAGAAATGGTGAAGGATAGAGTGATGTCGGGCAATAAAGCTTTCTATATCAACCAAAACCTGCTGAAATATAAAAATTGTAAGGAAGAACACCAAAATGAAAATTTATAAGACCTTGATAAGACCCGTGGTAACATACGGAATAGAGCTGATCAGTTTAACAAAAGCAGAAGAAGCAAACTCAGGATATTTGAGAGAACGGTGATGAGGAGGATACTGGGACCTGTAAATGGTGAAAAAATAAGTGAGCTGCAGGAAGCTGATACAGTCGGGCACGTTAAGGCTCTGAGATTGGGATGGCTGGGACATGTGGAGAGAGCAGAAGAGAGAAGAGTCATCTCAAGAATAATGAAATGAAATCTTGAAGTAGACAGACCGAGGGGAAGACCAAGGAAAAGATGGAAGAAGGATGTAATCAAGGATCTGAGACACATTGGCGTAGATGACTAGAGAGATAGGATTTTGCCCCTTCGGATAGTAAGGGCCCCATACAAAAAATTTCGTATAAAATTTTGAAATGAAAATTTAAAATATTAATGAAAAATACACGAAGAAAACCTTTTTGATTGGCTTATTCATTTTTAAATTTTAATTATTTGATTTACCTAAATTATTATATAAATGTATTATTTATATTACTTACCATTTAATGTTCCATTTTGAGTAGATGTTCCGTCCCTAGATCCATTTAATGTCTTTTTTTCGTCTTTTATGTTACAATTTTGATCTGAGCCACTCAGCATTCTTTGCCTTACGTTATTACTATCTTCATTTAAATTATGCTTATCGAACTCCATTTTTTGTCTATTAATATCTAATCAATTTCGAAAACCTAAAAATTATTCGTAATATTCAGATAGTCTGGTCGACACGGTAAGTGATTTCTATTTCAAAGGTTAAAATCTATGATTATTTTTATCTATTTTGTAACAAAGCACTAGGAATTTGATTACACTAAAAGTTTCGCAAAAAGTGACAATTGATGACACGAGTACTACCTACTGTGTTAGGTTTTTAATTGCTGTTATTAAAGGGAAGCACCATTATTATAGTATTTGAGCGACGAACTTCGGCACCATTAAGCAGGAAACAATTGCTAACAACATTTAATTTACATTTTTAATCAAAATTAACACTGAAAAGCACGAAATATACTAACGGAGAAGGTAATGATAACGCATTGATACTACACACGAGGAGATAATAATAAACTATTCAGTGTACAGATGATTAAAGGAGAAAGTCCAAATCCAAACGAAAGTTTTAATTCAAACCAACCGTAAAATATATTGAGCTAATATGAAAGAAACGAAATTTGTGCGTCACATCGTTTTGTGTAAATAACTCCAAAACAGCAGCATTTTAATTAAAAATTAACAGAAGTGAAATTGTAGACCGGAAAATTCTCTACTATTAACGAAAAACCAATTGTTTAATACATAATTTCAGTTGTGATAGAAGACACTTTTCTAAGAAAAATATTTAATATAAATTTTTTTCTAAATTCAAACCTTTGAGAGTTAGGCCTTCTTAAAGATTTTTTTTTTTAATTTCCACCTTCACATGGCCATAGCTCGGAAAATATTTATTTTTCAGTAAAAATGATTAAGTGATTTTTTAAAGAGCGTGAAATAATCTACAAATCAGATTTAAACCTTTTATTGTCTAAAATCAACGGTTTTCGAGTTATGAATTAAAGTAAGTAAAAAAATGTTGACAATTTCGAACTATTCTTTTCTTGGTTTTTCTTCAAACTGCTATATCTTTTAAACGAAACATTTTACAAAAAATCTGATGCACCATTTCGGATAGGAAATTTAACGGACTATAACTTATGTCAAGTAAAAATTTTTGAAAAACCGATCCATTTCACAGGAAATCAGGAAATAAGTTAGCTACAAAATAAAAAATTAAAGTCACAAAACTTTTATTTTTATTGAAAAATTATTTTATTAATTAAGGTTAAATCTTGACATTATTTAAGTGTAGCTGGCATGCTTATTACTTTCTAATTTTCTGTGAAATGGATTGGTTTTTCAAAAATTTTTACTAAACGAAAGTTACAGTACATCAAATTTCCTATCAAAAATGGGCATCAGATTTTTTGTAAAATGTTTTGTTTAAAAGATATTATAGGGATTAAAAAAAAAACAAGAAAAAAAACTTCGAAGTTTTCAACATTTTTTTACTTACTTTAATTCATAACTCGAAAACCGTTGATTTTAGACAATAAAAAGTTTAAATCTAGTTTGTAGATTATTTCACGCTCTTTAAAAAAGCACTTAACCACTTTTACTAAAAAATCAATATTTTCGGAGATATGGCCATGTTAAGGTGGAAATTAAAAAAAAATGATTTAAAGAGGCCTAACTCTCGAGGGTTTGAATTTAGAAAAAAAATTTTCTTAAATATTTTTCTTAGAAAACTGTCACGAAACCATAATTTCAGTTTTGTTTTTTTAATATATTTTCTCGAAAATGAAATCCGTAGTACCCTCTCCGAGAAGAGGGGAGGGTGTGGGCGATAATTTTTATAAAATAAATAAAAATTATAGATAACTAATTTTATATCTTGAACATTGATTGATATAATTCAATACAACATTTTTATTATGCAATAAACATATTGAAATGCCTTGAATATCGGACAATCAAATTAATAAATAATTAAAATTATTAATTACTAATCAGTTTTATAATCAAATAACTGATTAACATAATTACTTTTATTTTTAAATTTTTTTAAACTTACTTGAACTAATCGCACACAACTTCTGAACCTGGTGTGTGAAAGGGAGGAGAATGGGCAATTTCGTCGTCGGAAATTTTAATTTTTAATTTTTTTTTTAATTTAATTTTTAATGTCAAAATTTTTTTTAAATTAAAATTTTTAATTTAAAAAAAATTAAAATATATTAGTAATTAAAATTAAAAAAAATTAAAAAATTTTTTTTTTAATAATAATAAATTACTATAATAAATATTAAAATAATTTCGCCTAACGTAAAAAATTTCCACCCAGAATTTATGTTGTACAATCGAGAATTCGCAAATCTCTTGCTTTATTTATTGCTGTTTTGTATTATATTTACCGCCGAACTAATGCCTAAACTACAAACAGGAAGGTTTGTGTACTTAACCTCAGTGCCGAGCAGCAAAGGAAGCATAAACAGCTGATCGATAATTATTTTTTATTACAGAGTTCAAACCCTATCTTTGATACACCGCTTTAATTTAGATTTCAAGATGATGTGCAGGTTGTGGTAAAGGCGAAGGTACATCACCCCATTAACATTTCTCTAGGAAGTCATCTTGACCTTTAAAAATCTTGAACTCTCATATACTGCATAGCGATAATGATAAAAATTGCAATAGCGGCAACAAAATATCACCTTATCTTATCTGACCATTGTATTGTACCACGATTTTTAGCAATCATTATGAAAAAAGTTTGATAAAAATAGAACCGTATTTGAACTTGAAATCAATAGCGATAACAGCGAGAAAAATTAAAATAAATGATTTCTCTAGTTTAATTATTTAATTTTACAAAAGCAAAATTTTAATTGTTTTATAGTCTAAAGGACGCTAAACCTCTCTTGCCTTCTCTGACGAGCCACCGCTGCCCTTTATATTCTTCTGATTCAAATTCCATTAAAAATAATAACAGTTATTGTTATTGCTATATTACTGGATTGTCCAGGTTGTAATGATCCGAACTCTCTCAATTTTTTTAAGTTTCTCATTTAAGGATTTCGTTTCACGGTGACAGCTGCAGACGTTTGCTGCCTACTCTTACACCCAGGGGCGCACCCTAAAATATGCACTAAAGGATTACTTAAAAATTCAAGAAATCCGCTAAATTAATAATAAAAAAAAGTCTGCTCCCTAGCCTCCGTTCATGACATAATATTTACTTTTTATTATTTTGAATAATTCTAAATTGAGCAAGATAAGAAAGAATAGAAACCCAAAATTAACAGGTTATGGGCCCACTTAAATGCTGTTCCAGGTAACCACCTCGATCAAGGCGGCCTTTGGTCGCATACTTTTTTACTTAATAATTTAATGAGTTATGGAAAAAATAAAAAAAATTGTTCAATAGCATAGAACTTCGTGAAGATCCTGCTCCGGGGCCTTCGCTAACATTGTTCCGCTACTGTGCGGATAATAATTAACATCCTGCTACGTAGTTGGAATCTACTGATTTCAATATGAATTATATAATTTTTTCATTTCCGGTATTTTAGTTTTGTAGTTTACAAAGAACAAAAAGACACTTCTGGTACCTATTTTTGCATATTTAATGTTCATACTACAATTTTGTACAAAATTAAAGCTTTAAAGCCAACAATTTTCGAAAAAATATCTTCAAGATTTTAAAAAATTTTGATCGAACGCCTAGATATGCACACAACCCAATATACAGATGTCATTTTTTCCTACCAAAAATTGACAATCAGCTGTGACCTGTAAATTGAGGTGAAAAACATCAGTTTTGTGCATTTCCATAAAGTAAACGTCAGTGCTTGTATATTTTGATAAGTGTTTATCGAATTGTGCATAAATTTTCATCATTGAAGTTCGTTTGATGTTAGGTAAGCGAAATTTTTTACGTCTAATAAAGACAATTCGTCACGGAAAATTAATCATCTTTCATACTTACATAAGATTATAATGCGCACTTTCCACGAAACTTTTCTTTCACCTATGCATGATCACACTTCAATCAATTCAAGATACAATCAGTATCATCCACATCACAGATTATGTAAAGTGAAACGATCTTGAACTGCCATTGAACTTTGGACCCTGGTCATTGTCCAAAGAAAAACAAGCTTTAATTTGAAATTCTATTGAAGGTCACCTACATACAAAGAGATAGGATGTCTCGTTACAGTGATCCCGATAATTCGGCCGATTCTTACGAGAGTTTACCCATGGAGGAAGTGGAAGATTCCGTCCTGAGGAAGCGGAAGCTATGGGATCCGGATACTGAATCGATAACGTCTGAAATTAAAGATTTGCTGGAAGAGGATGTCAATTCTTTGGTAGGACACACTTCAATGTGACAAACCTAATCGTGACTTATTCCAATTATTGTTCTCAGGTGGAAGAAGATTGCATCGGTTGCCCTTTACCATCGACACCCGAGGACGACAATATTTTAGAAAATGAAATGAGCGACGTGCTTAAAGCTGCCGTTTTAGGTAAAAACATCTTTGAAAGTAAATCAAGTGCAAATGGTTTATTTTTGACGTTTGTAGGCGACGAGTTAGATATTGCCGGTTTTGCTCAGAACGCTGCCGGGCAGGCGGAACAGGTTGTTCGCAGACTTATTCAGGCCAGCTGGAATGTTTGTCATTTTAATAAGTTGCCCGATTGGCTCCAAGATAATGATTTTCTTACTCACGGACATAGGCCACCACTGCCGAGTTTTCGTGCCTGCTTTAGAAGTATCTTTCGTTTGCATACCGAAACTGCCAACATTTGGACACATTTGCTGGGATGCGTCGCATTTATAGGTAATTCATTTTTACATAATATATTATGACCACGTTCATCGCAAACCTAGGGTTTTATTTTTTTAATTATGCAGCAAAATTGATTATGTTATACGTCAGGGAAAACAAAAGTTAACCTCAATTTGACCGTCTAAATTTCAATTAAATTCTTGACCTATTTAGATGCATACCGGTAAACAGTATTTTTTCCTGATAATTATTTCGTCGTCTTTGAGGAAGTAACCAACATTAAGTTTTGTAAATTTTATTATTACCTGAATTAGAGCACGGAAAATAATTTCAAAATTCATTAGAAAGTTTGCAAAGAATTTGTATATTAAGTGACCAATGAACTTTGGAATGAAAATCAGTACATCAACCTGTTCATCAAATTATACAAATTTTAGAGTAACTAAAATTCCCACAATTTTATTATCATTCTTTGTGGAGATGGTACAATAGGGTGCGTGATTTATGATTCACATTAAAAAATCATAATTTCATCGATTCAGGACAAAGCATAAAAAATAATATTTAACTTAACCTACTGTGCAATTGATAAACTAGAATATCATAAAATAAATCCGTTATCGTTAACATTGCAAAAAGGTGAAAGTTACAGCTACTGCTTGTGTTCCGTATCTTGCATCTTTACCTAAAAAACCATCAACTGTTGAAAGACAAGTTGTGTTGTCCTTACACCTTGACCCACTGGGCAATTGATAACATAGATGTTAATAGAAGGCTAGATAACTAACTCGAGCGCAGAAGTGAAGCCGGTCATCTATTGTAAATGTATGCCAATTTGCCTTGTCTACAAATGGCCGCCAGTTGACATTGGGGCTTTACTTCTGTTATATTGCATGCATTAGGAGTTGCGTATCTGATAATATCTAGCCTTTAGATGACTAACCCGTGTGTAAATGTGAAACCTGTCGTACATCTGTCATATTAGTGAAATGTATTACTGATTTGCCTTTACTACAAATGGTCGCCAGGCTTCACTTCTATTACATTGCATGTATTGGGAGTTGCGTATCTAGCCTTCTATATTAACATCTATGATTGATAATGAACTTATCAGACTGTATGCTGCTGGGTTGTTCGGTAATAAAAGCTGTCTTCGGCTTTTATTGCAGAATACTTTTTGCGTTGATTTTGTTTATGAGACTGAAATTAATTTCAAATATTCGAAATGTTAATGATATGGCAGGTAGGACCGTTACGGTCTGATGCTTAATTGCGTCGACTACTAAGCAGAGAACCCTGGTTTGAGCCTTAGTGGAGCAAGAACTGTATTCTAACCGTCTTCTCTCGGCGGGCGATGGCAAACGACCAAGGTAATCTGTCTTGAAAACCCTTGGTTAGCCAAAACCCATCCTACGTTGTAACTCGACGGTGTAATGGTATTGGGGAAAGTGTAGATTGATACACTGATTGATCATCATTAATCAATTTATTTATTTTTTCTTCTCCCTGTTATTATTACCATTAATATACCACGTTTACACTTGGCAATCGTGATTTATCTATCTGTTAATTTTCACATCATTCTTACCTATTTTATTTACTATTAATCTAAATCGGATTGATTGCAGTTAAACAGCTAAAGTAATAAATCAATTTAATTTGATTGTTCCAGTTGAACGCCCCTATTATAAATTTAATTACATTTCTTAATTGTTTTATTATGAATAAAATGAAAAAGTTTGTTAAAAAATAAAATTTTAAATCAAATAAAATACTTTAGTCCAGTCAAATTATAGTCAAAAAATTCCGAATAGATGCATTAATTCAGGTAGAGCTAATGTTTTTATATGTTGTAGTTGTAGGTACGGGTTGATGCTTTGATCGATTTCCAGTAGTTTCCTAATAAAAAAATTTTGTCGTAGGGACCGATATCTGCAAAAACAACGACATTTTCTGCCTTTTTTCAGTTTTTGCCAAATAGCGATCAAAGTAAGTGTCTGACAGAAAATTTATTCTAGTGGTGCCCACGGCAAAAACTACTGGAAATTGATCCGAGCATCAACATAATACTATCCTAACATATTCACGAAGCGTCGTGACCTATTACAGACTCTCTTAACAAATTACCTCGGTGGTTTGTCATTGCCTTCCGAGGGAAGCCCACAGTATATCTTGGGCTTTTTAGTTCACAGTCAGCCGATGTAGGCTTGACACAATACTGCTGGGTTTTTTCCCTTTCGTTTATATATTTTTTGTGAAACTAGAATGTACAAACCTAAACAAGAATTTAATCAAAAATTCGTAAATTTACTCTTCTTCTCTTCAACCTTTTCTGTCCACTGCAGAACAATCCGCCTCTTTCTCAGAGAAAAAAGTTTTAGTATTTAGACCCCACGGCTGGTTAATCCGAATTGGGGAATGCCTGTAACTCTGTTTTTAATAATTGATGGTGGCAATCATCAACCCAGGGGGATCGACGGCTTTGAGTGCCCTCCAAAGCACGGAGATGGTCATGTGAAAGTTTTAGACTCTTCCCAGATTTAAACCTAGTACCTTAGAGTCAGCAGTTGTTCGGCTAACCTACTAAGCTAATCACCGTCTCTTTATACCAACCTTTCGGTTAACAGCCGAAATTTACTCTATTGTCAAAAAATTCATTTTTTATGATGGCATCGCTTTCAGAAGTTTAAATTTCTTGAGCACGTTTAATTATGTATTGTAGAAAGAAAAATTAAATATTATTTTCTTGCAAATTTCATTATCTTATCTAACTACTTTAAAAAATGCAAACTGATATTTTGTTGAAAGTTTCACCGTAATCTAATTACGTACATGTAAATTGGTTAATTAACGTCGTTGTTTTGTTGTCCATGGAAAATGTTTATAAAAAATTATTATCTTATAAACATTGTTTTAATTTTGTTTATTTTTGATTTTTTCAAGTTTGTGGTTTTAATTATAAATTATATTGTTTAAATAATTTTAGATTCTTGAAGATCTTGGCATCCGGTATATTCTTTTGATGATTCAAAAGACATTCAAAAATATTTTTAACCCACTCATCTTAAGGGCTTAAAGATTCGATGTGTCACTACCTACGAAGAATCAGAATTTCACAAAATAAATCAAATCTTCATGATAAATTGAAGCTTTTCGATTTAATTCATTTTAATTTATTATGCCACAGAAAAACTGACAAATAAAGAGGTGAAAGCCTTGCGCATTATTCCATTGTACTTCTAAATAAAATGCAAACCAGAAGCGATGCAAAATAAACAAAATATTGCAAAGAAGCGAAAGTTGCAGTTATTGCGTGATTTATTTGTAAACTTAACAGCTTCTTATTTGTCTAATGTAATAACTACGACTCATTAAAAACTAAAATGTCATAGGATGGATTCATTATCATGAACAATAAAAAAGTAAAAGTGATAAAAGCATTGCCTATTATCACTTTAGTTTGGAAGTTCTTAAAATTAGATACAAACAAAGCAAAATCCAATGAATTGATCCCAGTACGGTTTTAGGGGATGTAGTGCTTCTTCAAAAATAGGGTAAAATCGAATTTTTATGTAGGTGTTTTTTGATTTGAACGAAAGCAACAAAAAAACAGGGGACATTGGGGATCCTTTCCTTGTTAGTTGCTAGACACCTAGACAAACGGGATTTGATCTTTCCGAAAGACGATTTTCATAGAATTTTATTATTTGTTTAAGCTTTGAAAAGCAACAACTAATAGATTATAATTAAATGGGTTTGTTTTACAAAATTGAATATATTTTATAACGATTACTGTATTTATTTTTTAAACTATTTAGTTATCTTGACTTGTAGAGGTTTATTATTATTTTACCTTATTATAGATTAGTATTTTATTGTTGATATACAATAACATCGATTTAAACGGTAGCCTTTTTTTTCAAATTTGCCGTAGCAATAGGTTATTTTTATTAAATGCAATATTGGATAAATAGTCTACTGCATTTAGGATTTTGATACAAAATAATTATATCCTTTAGTTTTTGCGCATTTTCATATATATTATGGTGTCCCGAATAACGTCTCAAAAGTCCGAAGAGGGAGGAGCTCCGCCAAACATGTGGCAACAATGTAAAGGTGCTCTAAAACGGTTTTCTACGTTTTTCTTGGTTCCTATCAGTTTTACGAACAAAATACCTCTATTCAAAAAGAAAGACACGATAATTCTATACAAAAAAGGTTCTATAAAATTTTTCAGTCCGAGCAATACTCTTCATGATAAACCTTGCTGAAAAAATACGTATAAAATTTTTTTTTAAACGTAAAATATAAGAAAAACATAATTTTGTTTTTAAATTTATAGTTTAATATTATTTATTGAAGGAAGAAGAATCTGAAGGGTTTATATTATCAGATATTTCAGGTTCTGTGTTCGTAGTTTTTTGTTGTGATGAATCGTCTTCGATTGGTGCAGCATTTGAGCAAGATTGGCCATGGCAATTAACGCAAACTGATGAGTAATGTAGTCCTAATCTTCGACAAGTGCACAATGGTCCACAACCTTTTGTGCAATTGCTAAAAATTATGTTTGAAAGACAATTACGTACGAAAAGTTGGAATGTTGTTTTTGGACACAAAATATCGTTTTTTGACAGCCATCCCCAATCCCAGGGCAAGTATATACCCTCAACCGACAAAACCCGATGGGCCTGCTCGGCATGGAAGAACGATGAGGGAAAGAACAGATGTTTAATCCAACATCCCTTTCAGAGTACGGTGGCCTTTATAGTAGTTTTAATGTTCCGACACCATCCACGTGTATTCAAACTTTGAATTAATATTTTTCATTACCGATTTTTTCATTATATTTTACGTTTTAATCTGAGAAAATAAAAAAGAAATTTATACTACATATTTTTCAGCGGGGTTTATCATGAAAAGTATTGCTCGGAATGAAAAATTTTATAGAACCTTTTTTGAATAGAATTATCGTGTATTTCTTTTTGAATATAGGTATTTTGTTCGTAAAACTGATAGGAACCGAGAAAATCGTCAAAAACCACTTTAGAGCACCTTTACATTGTTGCCACATCTTTGGCGGAACTCCCCTCCCCTTCGGACTTTTGAGACGTTATTCGGGACACCATAATATATATGAAAATGCGAAAGAACTGTAGGAGATAATTATTCCATATCAAGGCATACTTTTTGACTAATTTCTGTGGACTAAAAAAAAATTTATGATATTGATTTTATGTTTTTTATGAACTTGAAGGTTAAATTGCCCCCTCCTTCTTCCAATTTAATTAAATCTCGAGTCTTCCCATAGTTTAACCATAGAATTAAATTTACAAGAGTAATATGGGTTTCAATATTTTTTCATAACTACGTAACTTGGTCACAAAGCTCATCAGCATAATTTTATTATTCTCTTGTTTTTATAAACTTTGAAAAGAAAGTGTTTGTAATTTTTGAGTTAAATAAATTGGTTTCTTAATTTTTGTAAGGCAAAAAGTATTATCATAAACTTAATACAAAACATTTCGAGTATGTCTTTAGCCATAACCAAAGCTTCTACCACTTCCTGTTGCAGAAAAAAAAGTATATTGTGTTAAAAGTGTAATTTGTTTAATATCTTTTTAAACCACAGCTTTTTTCTTTTAACATTAATAAACTCAATAATTTCTATTACACTTGCTACATATTTTTAATCTAAATAGTTTATTTTTATGGCGTTATTTTAACTTTAATATTGTATGGTCCCACATTAATTGAATCGTCCATGCTACTTGAACTGTCATCATAATCGTTTTCTTCTAAACTATCGATATCAAAATCATTATAATTTTCTTCGGAATCATCCAATATACTTTTTGGTTTAGGAGGGTTCAAAATATTATTTATTGGTTTGACCAATCTAGCTCCAAGCAATTTACCCAAACGATCATTATACAAGTTAACAAATTCAGAAAAGCATTCGGTTGTAGATGTGCTTACAATTTGACTTAAGGGTTCGTTATTAAGGATTCCAGTGACAACCAACTAAAAATTAATCTTATCAAACTACAACTGCAAAGAAAAACAAGATTAATTCTACTTACGTCAGTTTGAGAAATATTAAGTTTGATCTCTAGAGTTTTTAGTTTCTTTCCTCTCAAGGTCTTAACAATCCAGGCTTTTGCTCCACCATTTATTTCTTTTGCTACCAATCTAAAATTATACTTTGAGTTTTCGAAAATTGTAACTACTACTTGTAAACTTCTTACTTAACAGATCCTTTCCCGTAAAAAGGTACAAAAACGGCCATACCGTCGATGTAATATTCAGGCACAATAACTTTTAATTCTTTAAATTTGATATTAAAAGTTGATTTAATTCCTGGAGGGAACGTCATATTATTTTGGATATTACTTGCATGGAAGTTTGAAAATCCACTGATAAGCACTTTTTTTGCAGTTGCCTCGCCCCTGAAATATGAAATATAATTATTGAAGCCACAAAAGTGCGATTCAAACTAACCGAACAGTTGTACTGTTAATTATATAATTGGTTTCTTCAAAGAAATAAGGATCGTAATTCTTCAAAGCGATCGACAAATTTGTCAAGGTTTCATTAAGGCGATTTTCCCAAATATAAGGTTGGATGGCGTTGATTTCGTCTAAAAATTAAAATTCAAGTTGTGATTGCAAAAAAGTGTATGGTTTTACCATTTTCTTCTGAAGACTCCATGGCCGATGCTGTTACGGAAGAAAAACAAATAGCGGTTGCTATTAAAAATAAAAAACGTGACATTTCAGTATTTAAAATCACAAAACGCTTTTCAATTTGTTCAGCAAATACAATAAAATAATTATCGATAATATCGGTTTTATTGTCAACTATTTTTTTATCTTGTTAATCTGAAAAGATAAGACTTGAAGATTTTAATCAGAAGAATGTAATATTTTCTAATTGAATTACGGAAGGACTTGTACATTGAACAGGATATTTTTATTATCGGTTTGAAAAAAGTTATTGAATTACTTTTGAAATGAACGTAAAATATTTGGTATTTGAAATACTCGAATGAAGTATTTGAGATTTTAAGATTCCTTAATCCATAATTATCCAGTCCTGTGCACTGGTGTTCAAAAATAATGTGTTTTTTTGTTTTATTTTTACAGGTATCGCAATATACTTCCTGATGCGTCCCACGGTGGAAATCCAAATTCAAGAGAAAGTGGTGTTTGGAGCGTTCTTCGCCGGCGCCATCATTTGCTTGGGCTTCTCTTCATTATTCCACACTTTAAACTGTCATTCGCAATTTATAGGAAAACTATTTTCGAAATTGGATTATTGCGGAATCGCCCTCTTAATTATGGGTTCGTTCGTTCCGTGGCTGTATTACGGTTTTTACTGTCACTTTAAACCAAAAGTGGTTTACTTGTCGGTCGTTTGCGCATTAGGAATCACCAGTATTATGGTTAGTTTGTGGGACAAATTTTCCGAATCGGCGTGGAGACCGTTCAGAGCGGGCGTTTTTATGACGTTCGGTTTGAGCGGCATCGTGCCGGCAATACATTATGGTATAATGGAGGGTTGGTTTAATAAAATGAGTCAAAAAAGTCTGGGCTGGCTAATCCTGATGGGTCTGCTTTATATCGTCGGCGCGGTGATGTACGCAATGAGAGTGCCCGAACGGTTTTTCCCAGGAAAATTCGACATTTGGTTACATTCGCATCAAATATTTCATCTGTTCGTCTTGGGCGGTGCGTTCGTGCACTATCATGGCATTTCAGAAATGGCGATGCATAGGGTGACGATAGGTCAATGCGAAATACAAGATTCTCTAGTTTTTTAACTAACCAAAGGATTTTTTAATTATTAGTTCAATTATTTCTATTTTATTATTGGTACCTTTTGTATTAAGTTAGAAAACTAGTGCATGTTTTTGAATGTAATATCTGTTTCAAAATTTACATGTGAATTAGTTCCTTATATTTTCGGTTTTAAGTGATGCGGTCTATTATGTTCGCGTTTTGATGTCTTAATAAACTTAATTTGAAAAATAAGGCCGTACAATGGACCACAACTGTTGTATAATTACTTAAAATGTGCTACCGTTCCATCATAACAATCTGCCCATTTCCCCCAACTTTTCCTGCATCAAATTTGTTTTAAATTTGACATTTATTATAGTTGGTGTAGTAATATGGGTATAACTAATCAGTTCAAGGTCGACCATTGGTTTCACAACTATACAGGGTACAATTTAACTTGAACAAATGGTTCGTTTATTGAGTTATTGAACTAACAAAGCGGACAACACATTTCATTGGTTTTGCAGGATAGCTCGATTATTAAAAATTTGAATCTCGATAGGCTGGGTTACCAAGCTCCTTTTTGAAAATTACTGAGATAAAGCTAAAAGCTAGTAAATTTTAAATAACTTCTTGAATGTGTCAAAAGTAGTAGGCGTTAACAACTTGGACGCTATAATAAAACAAATGTAAAAATAAAAGTAAATAAAAAAAAATTTATAAAATTTTTCACATCAGAACTTGGTAACTTGAGTTTACAAACCTAGCCAGATTCAAAAAAATTGTTGGAAGATAATATTAACAATAACCAAATTGACCAGCTAAAACAATGAAATTTGCCCGCCCTGTATTCAGCTCAACTGAATTAACCATCCAAATTTAATTGTTTCAAGTGAAGTTATTGCTGTTCTTGGAACAAGTTGGTCACACATTGGCGCTCTAATGGTTTCCCTTGTACGCAGAGCACAGAATGAGATGTGGTAGCACTGGTCCTTACCAGAAAATCAGAAATAGTTGTATTCTTTGCTTATATTGCTGTGCACTAACAGTTTCACAAGGTTTAATCAAATCACAAGCAGCCCTTGCACTAGCAGATAGAATCTTATAGAAATCAGAATCAGGGTTCTTAATGCATCTCATTCTATGTTTTGTACTGTAATATAAATATACAATAAATTATAAGAGTGGAGATAGAGAAGGATATTATTGTAATAAAAAAAATTGTATTTTATGCAAAAAATTGTTATTGTACGTGGAAATAAAATTACCAACAAATATAATTATTTTTCCTAGCAACATTTAAAATAATAACATTTAAGAAATTCTATACATACATTTTACTAAATTCCAGACTGCCAAACGCACGTCCTTGTTCAATGTTCAAGGACGCCACCATATTTAAAAATTAAGAACCCCGCCTTCGAGAGTTTCAAAAGAATAAATAGGAATGCTATATATTGCATAATAAATAAATAATTATCTTAATTTTATTTCTTTGGTTCAATTTTGTTTTTGTCGCTCTTATTTCCGTCACCTTTAACCACTACAACCATCTTATACGTAAGTACAGCCAAAATTGCATCCAATGGATCCATGAAACCTCGTTGCATCCACTTGGGTATCGTAGTTCGTGCATGTGTAAAACCCAACTTTTGTAAAATGTAATCTATCCCATACGGTTCTATATACTTTCCCGCGACGCTTAACAAACGAACAGTCGGCTCCAAATGCCACGTTTTGGAATTATAATTTCGCCAATCTTTTGTAAACATATCATCAAACGACGACGTCTTACTGGACGAACTGGCTTCGGACGCGACACTAGAAGCGGACGGCGACGATCGCGACGACTTGTCCAATTCCATGTGACTTCGTTTTTCACTCAAGGATGAACTTAGCTGAAAAAAAAATTTTTACTCGTAAAGATATTAAATTGGTCTCGAAATTCGTACCACTCGTTCTTTTTCTCTGACGTACGACGTAATTAAATCGTGCAAGAAGAAGAATGCCTCTGCATCGACGGTCACAAAAATGTGGTCCTCAAATTCGGTTATGAAGCTGCATTCGACCTTCGGCTTATCACCTAAACAAAAAAAAAGAGCAATTAAGTTTTGCACCATGAGGTGACTTCAAACTACCTGATACGTCGGGCGTTTCGCCGCCTTGCAAATGTTCCGTTTTCAGATGCAACTGCAAACTAGGCAGTGCAAATATAACTTCTCTGTTATGATTTTGATCTACGGCTTTTTGAGCGGAAGTGTTTGCGTTGTTACGTTGTCGTTCAACCGAATTCATGCCGTCCCACTTTTCCCGTTCCAGTAATGGAAACCGATCCACTTCTACAAATTAAAAAACTTAAACATGCAATTTTAAGACTTCTTCGTCTTACCATCGATTTGACTACTCGCAAATGCATACTGAAACCATTCTTGTAGAGTTTTAAATTGTGGAGGAAAGATGACGTTGCGTGAAACCTTACAAACAGTAGCCATGGAATGATGCGTTTTGTACGTGCTCAAGCCCAAACTGCACGTTAAAGTTTGAACGACGTGGACGTCTAACGCTGGGCTGGCTTCTAAAACAATTTGTTGGTAATTTTTCATAACTTATATCGGGTGCTGAATGAGTTAGCCGAACATAGGAAATTAACATGTAAAAACTTATTTATGTAAATTCCTGCTTCCCTAATTATTTTAGGGAAAAAATCAAAGACACAAAAATCATGCAGAAATATAAACTACAAATTTAACAACTTTAAAAGAATTTTTTGGCTTTTGAAGTAAAAGTTAGATAAAATCTAATGCTCTTATCAGTCGTAGTTTATATTTGTATCTTTCATTTTTTCTCTAAAATAATTAGGGAAGCAGGAATTTGCATAAATAAGTTTTTACATGTTAATTTTCTATGTTCGGCTAACTCATTCAGCACCAGGTATACATTCTTTACAAACCTACACAACCAGGTGTAGGTATGTAAAATATGTTTGTATATTCACCAGTAGACGACGGAATTTCCTGTGCTTCCGTGTTAAAAGTAATGCAGGGCTCCTTTAAACTAAACAGCGCCCAAGATTTACTTTTGAAGTTGATTCCATGGAAGCACGCCAACGAAATGTTATTACCGCGAAGCTCCATGGTTCCACCTAAAACGGTTCCGGACGGAGGAAGTGGTAAATGCATGGTGGTAAGTTGCAGACCCGTTACGTTGCTTAACACCTTTTGCCAATGTCTGTGGTGACGCGCGTCGTTACACGTGCTAGTTTGCGACTGGCTGGTCCAAGCTTCTTTGCCTACAAATTTAACTGATAAACATAATTTATTGAAATAACCACAATATTACTTCTTTGTGGCGTAACTCGTGGTGTTTGCGACAATCCACTGAAAGCCCTTTTGCTGCTGTTGAATTGTTGGGAGAAAAATTCTTCTAGCTTGTTAAACATTTTTAGCAAATCCGCCGTAGACGATTTTGAAATCATTATTTGTAGCTGATCCCATTTCAAGTCGCCGTGCATGAAAATACTTGCAGGTCTAAAATTACATTTAGATCAACCAATTTGGCGAGTCGAATATAATTGAGGGGTTTTACCTTCGAGTTGGCATGAAAGCGCTGCTCGTAGCTGTTTCATTTAATTTCCATTCGTCTCTTAAATTTACATTTAAATCGCTCACACGTGACATCAACACGGAAGTGGCCATATAATCCAGTCTTAATTCGAGAGCGTACAACTGGATACCCACAGTATGGTCGGGTTCTTTACTGGGCTCTTCTCGTATGTGAACTGGAAAAAAAAATTGTAAAAATTGTTTTGGAAATGCCGATTCGCTTACTGAAAGTGTTAATGTCCGCTATCTCGATATTCCCGCCGACGATACCACCTTTTGCGTCTAAACTGGAACCACCAAGACCCAAGGCGATGTACAAATTTTTGTGACCAGTCGATCCGATACTCAATCTACCCTCGCTGCGAAAATCTTTCGTCAGCCACCTAAAACGCACAATAATTATGAATCCCCATGAAATTATCTAAACAGACAACTTACATCACATTACCCATAACGTTGCCCATATTCATGTGAACGTTCAATTTTTTAAAATTGACAGCAAAAACTACCAAAGTTTCCCACGAGGTAGAGTTTTTGTGTTCAGAGGAACCGGACGTTTCGGTCGTCTCCGATTCCAGGCTGAACGTTTTTCCGGCCTCTTTAAGTTTAGGTCGACGCAAGTCCGTCTCGGCGTTTAGTTTCGATCTGTTAAGTTGAGGCGATTTATCCAACGTCGATCTGGGAGTTTTATTTTCGAAATTCGATGATACACTAGATACCGTCTCGACGTCGTCGTTAAATGCACTTGGCATACTGAGATCGCCCAAAAATAAGCGTCGAACGATGGAACGACGATACCAAGCTTTTGGAAAGGCTAAAATTTCGGTTAACCTTCTCATGTCGTACTTAAAGGAAGCCGAACCAATGTCAGTTATGGCTAAAAAGTTACACGATCAGTAGAAGCTAGAACATACCTATATAGTTGGAGACTTACTTGAAAAACGAATAATCGCGCGACTCTGATCGGAAATTGGTTTTCCTTTGAAGGAATTTTCTTGCTGGAAATTTAACATTCTTGATCTTGACAAATGAAATTTGACAAATTCTACGTTGATGGAGAGTGAATCTTTTCGTTCACTATCGGATAGGGGAGACCACTGCGCCTCTTTTAAGGCCGATTTTTTACCGCCGTATGGATGAAAGATGTAAACGGAAAAGTCAGACAAGCAGCCCGTAACGCTCAGGCCTCCCACGGCTGTCGCGATGGTATTTGATGTGTCATCCCCAAATTCGCTAAAACCAAAGTGGTAAATATTTTGTTCCTTTCGGATTGGATAAACAAAGTTGATATTTAATGTTTAAAAATCAGGGAACGCTGCGTTTTGGTGGGAGATAATAACATAAACCGACTTTGACTAAACTCACCTGTGCAACAAATCGTCTTCCGCCCGCTTGGAACTGAAAATAATATCCAAGGACGGCAGTTGTAACATACATTCCACTCGAGACACTGGTAGACAGCTGAACCTAAACGTACTTGGTTGCATGTGAAAATAAACGATGACGTCGACCGGAAAGCTAGCATACACGTAGTGTCCATAATTGGTGAGATCGTGATCGTTGGGTAAAGAAGTCGAATTACCGGTTGTGTCAAACGCCGCTTTGGCGGGAATTGGTTCAAGGGTTTGTTCTAAAAATTCCAAAATATGAGGGCTGATGATGGTCTCCTCGGGTACACTTTGTAGTGTCATCCATGCAAACAACGACGCTTTCTTTAGAACTGGTTTTTTATAATAAGTATTTGTCGTAGTGTTGTTACTTTTGTGAGACTGAAGAGGCGAAGTGGGTTGAAATTGTGAAACGTTTTCGTAACTGTTTCGACTTGAAGCGGGCGTACCGGCATAATTGGGATTGGAAATGCCGTGTAAAGACGTGGAACAACGAACCCGACTACCGATACCACCCACGTCGTTGTTATAGTCTCCTGCATTGATGGTCGTGTTGTAAAGGTAACTATTTGCACTTTTACTGAGATAAGGAACATCAACGTCGCTATCTTTGCTGTCTTTTCGCTTAAACGCTTCTTCAATTCGAGCCTCTTCGGATTTGTCATACGATCCTCCATTGCTCATTCCGTCACCAAACGATTGTCCACCGTTGCTGTAGTTTTCAGAACAACTGTCGGAATTTTGTTGATCAAAATTTATCGTTTCTGTTAACACCTTTGATTGGTAGTGCAATTTGACATCCATGCCCGGAATGTAAAAAATAGTTAAATCGACCAACGACGATGTATGAGGATTGTTTCGAAGACGTGAGGTGCTTGTTGCAGTATTCAGTTTTTCCTTGTTGCGTCTGGAGAAGTCGGGACTTACCGTGGTAGCCGAAAAGTCCAACAACCCAGCTGAACAGCTCCTATCTTTTCGAATGCGGTTCCTAACGAATAAAAAAACAATAACATTATTTTATCCTACAGCTTATAAACTACGACTTACAGTTTAATTTCCTCATCTTTTACTATGTCTTTGGTATGTAAAACGCATTTTCCGCTGTTTATGAAAACTTTAACATCTAATTCCAAGTCGATGTTTGGTTCCTGTGACTTTTGCACTACACTGGCAGGAGTAACGTTGGGACAAACAACCGGTACGTCACTAGCAGGTGACCCATGAAACGAATCAATTAAAATAGAACCCTCGTCAGATTCATAAGATGGTGGCAACTTTTTCCTCAATTCGACCTTTTCACCATCAACGGTCAGATGATCCACCCAATCCAATTGGGACTCCTGCAAACTTAAATCAGAACTCGCCGCAGGAAGCGACGACTGTCGACACATTGTTTGAGTATCACTGAAAGTAACTCTTGGTCCGGCAGTCGATCTAACACGAAGGGAGGCGGATCGTGACGGTCCCGAACAAGGCGAACTTTCGTAACTTGCAGTGTTTCCACTCGTCGCATCTCCTTGACCGTCGTCCATGCTATCAATCTCTCTATGACGTTCTGTCATTGGACTCGGCGCAACAAACGATTTTGATCGGTACGCGTTTTTGCCCAAACCTAGTTTACCTTTAGTTATACTGGACGCTTTAACGCTTTGCCTTCGTAATTTTTGTATCATATCTCTGAAGAACAAAAATTTTATTTAAAGTGTGTGAATTTGGAAAAAGGGATAATTATTACCTTCTAAAATCTTTGTATACCATTGCTTCCAGTTCGTGCAAACGTTTCATTTCCATTTCGATAGTGCCATGAGAGGCGCCCAAGGAACGCAAATCGTTTATAATTTTTGCTTGTTCATTCATTTCCTTTTCGATTAATTTGGACCTTTGTTTGTTATCCAATGAAGGATCGTACATAAATGAGGGCAAAATGCTCTCCTAGATTTAAGAAATAAATAAATTAATTTTCTTTTATTTGGTAGGTCTATTCAAAGGATAAATATCTTGAGAAAATGTTGTACGCAAAACTCGGAATTCCAAGGATTTCAAAAGAAAAGGAATTTCACAATTTGAAATTCCAAACAAGTATACACAAAATTTTCGAGATATTTACCTCTTGGTCTATTTTCCATAATACAAGTGGGCTTTGCGTCTGACGCAGTTTTCTATTTATTTTATTAAAAAAGTTTAAAATCATACCTGTGAAGTTTTGGTGCCGTCGGTGGGTTCGTTATCATCGCTGTCGTAATCAATAGGAAAAGGTGGATCTTCAGAGCCTGTGAGGGAAGTTAGAGTGTGTCCTAAGGCTGATAACTGTTTTCCTACATTGGTATCCAGGTGTATATCGACCCCTTCCATTTGCCACTGAACATTTAAGAACCATTTCGCGTTTTCTGAAAATGTGCATACTTTATTTGGGTTGCATCCTTTAACAAAAAATTTCGTACCTGTACACTGTTTACCGGTGATGGTGCGACTGCAAACTTCGTAGGTACCCTCACTCACAACGCATAAATTCATAATGTTTGTGTCGCTCATATCTGGTTTCCAGTCATCCAAGGATGTTTCAAAATCTTCTGCAAATCGCAGGCACAAGTTCGAAAATTTTCCTTTACTAACCAACGATCCCGAACTGCAAGCTGTACAAATTTACAATAAACACAAGTGGTTGAATCTTTATGTTAGTACATACCTGATATACTCGTGCTTTCCAAAGTAACTACAACCGCGCCTCGGCTATCTTCGTAAACATTTCGTTGCCCCCAAGTGGACAGAGGCAGTTGATTGAGAGGCAAACAAATCCCCATATCTTCGACCGTCAATTGTAAAAACAGTGTTCCTAAATGTTGTGCACTTAGCTGACTGGTGAGTTGACCAATTTGTAATCTTTCGTAGCTCTAAAAACTTTCGTTAAGTTCAATGTTACAAACATTTATAATTGTACCTGTTGTACGGTTGTACTATTCCAACTTGTTCGTTTTTCGTTCCAATAATCATAAGCATTTTTGTAGTTTAACCATACGAGTATCGCTTTATCAACAGCAATTGGCTGGATATAAATTAAAGGTCTCTTCAAAGTGATTAAAACCACTTCTTTATCGTCACCCTCGACTAATTCGTCTTGAAAAGCGTTGCGTAAACCAATTCGAGTATTAAAGAACGCAAACTGTTGGAATTCGGCTTCTGCTTCTTCAAATAACGCATTTCGAAGCAACTGGCCTAGAGATAAATTCAATTCGACGTGCGCCCTACCAAACAAACGTGCAGACGAGTTGCTTTGAGTACAACCGGAAATGTTTTGTACTCGATTGGATAATTCCAATGTAACAGCCCCTAAGCAGTTTTAGGTTACATCGACTAACAAAAATTGAAGGAAAAATAAATTACCTGTTTCTAAGCGGACTGCCGAACTTCCTGCTGTGGTGGCAGTTAATTGAATCCTTTGAACTTTAATGATAAGCGAAAACAAAAGTTTGCTAAGTGCTGAACTGTGTTCTTCCGTATCTTCCAGCCATATGGGTACAGGACGTTCACCTCCATAGACTTTCTGAATTACTTCGTTCACTTCCTATAAGAAAAATTAATTTTTTGTTTAAAATTTGGGTTTCGCTTACCTTCATAAAAATATTTTGTACAAACACCAAGTGGTTAAGTAAATCTGTGGTGAGGCTATGTTCAAAGACCCCAATATCAGCTTCGGCACTAAGATATCCGCCTTGTCGAAACACCACTCCATCTGCTCCTCTGTGGCCGTCGCCTCTCAAAGGTCCAGTCGCTCCTTCTGGTATATATTCGGCAGAAACGTGAACCACCGGAAGTGCAATACAAGCTTCGGTTGGTAAATTAATATCGGCACCTTGGTTCAGCTACAAAACCCAATAATTTTTACATTATATATTTTTACAACAAAAAATTAAAACTCACCGGAAGTTTCGTAGTAAAACTCAACGAATGTCGTGCCAAATCGATCGTAAACTTGGCCTTACTGCCCGTAACTCCTGTACTTTTTAATTCGTCCATTTTATATTGAGCTTGCAGCGACGGTAAAAGCGCCGTGGTAATGCTCAGACTTTGTAAAATTATGGAAAAATGTATAACAATGGGTTGAAGAAGTCCAGCCTCACTGACTCGACTTCTGTTAAACGACGCCGTTCTTTGATTTCCCGACGAGCTTTTAGCTCCACGGCTGGGAGTGTAGTGGTGTGTCTGTTCTTCATCGATTTGAGTTCCGCCTCGAGACAGCCTACTCGACGTCCTGGTAACTCGCAACTCTTGCAAAGTCGAACTCAACTGCTTACTACTTCTCGTGACCATGCCATGTAGTGCTACTGGATGTTGAGGTATTTCGATAACCACGGCTCCCACGGTTAACAAAGCAGAATTTTTATCTTTACTCTTTTTATTAGAACTCGAGTAAAGGGTTTGAGATTTTCCAACTGTAGCTTTAACTACGGTCCTAAAAATAAAATTTTAATTCTGTTTACGAGTTTAAGATAATAAAATTACTGCAGTCGATTTGGTGCTATTCCTTCTAATAATTTTATGTTGGTTCTGCCAACTTGACCGGTTATGGAACATTCCAAAGAAACTGGTCTGGATTTGTTTCGGCAAGTGACACTCGAATGTAAGCCTGTTATTTCGCAATCAAGTTTTAGGCCAGAAAGTGTTGCCAACAATTTAGTTTTGTGAATTCTGGCAACACCTAGCATAATGAGTTTCGTTCGTTCACCTGATGAATCTATAAAATATGGGAATGAGAGAAAGCTCGACAGCGCATTTAGCACACCTACTGGTATCTTTGTTGGAAACGGGAGTGGTTCCGTCTTCCTTTTCAATGTTCTCAGATGATTTAACCTCCATAAGAATGTCGTATTTGCGATTACCTTTGTAGTATTCAGAAATGTCGGTCACGCCCATCGAAAATCTGTGCGTTATTGTTGTAGTGTCAGGCATTGCTGCATACAAATCTAAGAGATGGTAAATTGTCTTCCAGCATCTGCCTGTACTCTTTTCAGACGAAACGTGCGACATGTGTTCGATTGCCGATCCCGAGGGACTGCTGGTAAATATGGGAGTGCCAGCGCCTTCGCTTAAATTGATGTAGCCTTTTACGCTTTTTCCGGTCGATCGTAACTTTTGGGCCAAACTTTGAGGACGAGAATGCATGCTAGGCGAAGGTGAAATTGCTGGTTTGATTTGAGATAAAACAGATTCGGGGTCGGACATTTTCAGACTTAACCTCTTTGTACTTTCAACTAGAGCACTTTCTTGGAATTCGGATGCTAAAATATTAAAATTGTTTATATTTGAATGAAAAAATTTTATCCAGTAAATTTTGATTTACCTGAACTGGAGTGGTGTTTTATGTCAGTGTGGTTACTAGCGCTCGTTTTGGGTCGACGAATCTCGATGGGTTGTTGTTCTCGCAGTTCATTTTGCGTTTCTTTAACATTCTGGTACATATTCGTTATTTGATGAAGCAATCGCAATAACGGCATGTTTACTCTTTGTGCAATAAATTTCACACCTAACAAAACAACTCACAATAATATAAATTTTTAAGACCTTCACAAAAAAATTTACCGATATTAAAATTTAAAACTGTGCTGGTGTGCTTCTTCAGTTGACCACGCGAAATATAAAGAACATTTTTTGTTTTGATCATGTCACTGACCGTCATGTCGGCTTTGCGATCGACTTCCACTTCAACCGATACTTTTTCACACATGAAGGCGGAAGATTCGTCTAACGTGATCAATTTCAGTCTTGAATTTTAAAATTCGAGAAAAAAACTCACCTGTACTGATTTCCATAGAAAACTTTGATTTGCTTTTACCTTTCCCTTTCTTCTTGTCTGTTTTGCCATGCTCGGAAACGACAATATCGATTCTCATGGTTTCCAAATTAGCAACCAAGGATAAATTTGAACCCAATGCGTCCAAAGACGTCACGTTATTTTCTAAATCTAATAAAGAGGTTTACAGTGATTATTTTAAATTATTTGTTCGAAAAAGCTTACTGGCTCCTGTTACAGTGTTGACAAGTTGTCGGGACATAACGCCAAGACTTGAGAGTAGAGGTTGAAAAATAAAGTGGGCGTCCAGTAGACGTAAAGAGTCTTGCATTGGATAAACAGCCACGCAACCGTCATTGCCTTGCAGATCTTCACCTGACGAATCAGTCTGCAGAGTATTGATCTTTGACTCCATGAAACCTGAAAATTTTTAGTACTACAACTCGGATTTTTTAAGTAAATATAAGAACCTCGTAAAGTACCGACAGTAGTATCCTGTTTTTCTTGTTTATCCTGTTTAGCCATCCAGCTGTAAAGATCTTCGGTTGATTGAGTGCGCGTTACGTTTCGATGAAGGGGACTGGATGGTAAATCCGGGCTCGAGTGTGTACAGACGCTGGGATCCGAACCCATATTGATTACGGCATGATCGTCCACAAACGTTCCTATAGCTAAACTTCCATTGGTAAGCGAAAATGGTCAATAATAAAAACAATACGCACCGAGATTCTCCTCTTGGCTTTTCTTTTGAACGAAAACGTTGCCATTGCTTAAAACGGGAAACATGACGCTGGCCCTACTGCTAGAAGGAACAGTACTAGATTGAAAATTTTTACGATTACGATGCGGTACTGTAAAAAAATGTTGTTATGATTAAATTCAACTCTAGTTGGAATCAAAATTACCCGGAGGACTTGGAGAAGTTAGAACGCTTTCGATGCCTCCAGATACGACGGCAACTTGAGGAGAAAGCATCGCGTTTTCGAGGGTTCCAGATAATCGAGGAGAATTATTTCCATAATTTTCTTCTTTAAGTGCAGTTTCTAAATACGAAAGATTAGATAAAAATAAATTCCCAAGCCGTTAAGGTGCACATGTGTTAGTAAAAGTAAAGCAAATATTAATAACATACCAACAGTTCTATTCGTTCTAGGTTTAAGGATAATACCCGATTGCAACAGCATAGCGTGCTCATCTGTGATATCTAAATCTTCGTTACCGCTAATTTCACCATCAGTGAATCCCATTTCCTGCATCCCAAACTGCCACATTAATCACACGTGCATAGAAAATATATTACAACATAAATTTTTATCGGTGTATCAAATTTATATGACGTTAATAACTTAGTGACAATTTGAAATATAAATTTCTTTCGTTTTATTTTATTGTAGGCAAAATTTGTAATTCCGTGGTCTATTGGTTGAAGTAAGAGTTGAACAAAATAAAAGCAACTGCCGTTGATAATTTTCAAAAGCAAATAGAAAATAAAAGAATAGAAGCAACAGCATCAGCTGAAATTTGCAACCTTGGAGATAATATAGTAGAGTGTTTATGAAAACACAAAAGGTAGACATCAATTTCTTTAAAAAGTCAGTGACATTGTCTAAGATTTAGAGTATAAAATTTAAAAAAAATGCTACTTCAACCAATAAGAACACGAACATAGTAATTCTTGATCAACCACCTAGCCATAACCACATAATTATAATTGGTGAAGAATTACTATACTCAAAAATGATATTAAAAAGCTGTTAAAAATAAAAAGTGCACAAAAATACACTGTTCGGAGTTGAAACGTGTGTCGTGCATCAGTTAATCACTATTAAGCAACATTAGAGTTTTCCCCAATAAACAAAAAAAAATGAATAACTGAATTAACCTTTATAATTACTTATAAAATCCTGTTCGACAGAATAACATCTAAAATTCTCATCAACCTAAATAAAATAACACGCGATTTCGTTAAACTTGAATCAATTATTAAATCATAAAACTTACCTCGTCCATTTTTGGCACCGCTATGGTAACGTTCAACGGCCTTATTCGAGATTTGTGGTTTGGTTCAAGCAAAAGCGGAGTGTACAAGATGTTTTTCCACTGTCGACTCAAAACGATGACACCCTGCAAGAAATCAAATAAAAACAGAATGTAAAAATTTGATGGATTACCTGTCGCAGTGTGGACAATTGGGGTAGTTCCGATTCCCGCAAATTAGATTCGATGCTGGATGGTTCATTTTGCAAGATGTACTTTTGCAAAATAGTGCACAATTGACAACTAGGGTCTTCTTGTAAAGTATTAGCCAGAGGCGTTAATATTCCGTATCGACTCTGTAACAATGTAAAAATTTTAGAATGAAAACCACTTAAGGGTAGAAAATAAACCTTCTTAAGCATGTGAATCCCCTGCACTTCTAAAGCTTCGGCCATGAGGCACGCGACGACGGCGGTAGATCTTCGGTGCATGCTGCGCATCATATGAACGATTCGTATCGCAAAACGATTGCTAGGATTCATCCATGCATTAATCGCTGGTGAGGCTGTGCTCAATAAGTTCCAGTCCAACCTATAATTTTAAATTTAAACACTCGTCAATCTTGTTTCACGTTTTAACAGAACTAACCTCGTATAATCAATTTTTCTGGTAATAGGTGCCCTGGGAGGTGCAGCAAAATTAAACCAAACCGTTTTTAGTTCGATAACGCATGATGACACGTTACCACTATCGATGGTTGCAATAGCCATATTTTTTCCCTCATCTGTGGAATCGATTTTAATTTCATCTTCTTTTGGAATTTTCGTAGAACTTTTTGAAGCCCTACTGTCGTTAGGTTTTTGATCTTTTTCATCTGATTTGTCGGTTCGAACGCTAATAGTATCCCGTTTCGTTTTTCTATCCATGTTAGCACTACCTTGTTCAAACTGAGATTTCTTTACAACCTAATCGACCAACCCAATTTAATTTGGAAAAAAGTTAATAAAAAGAAATGGTTTTACCTTCAAAGTTACTCCTTCCAAACCACACTCGAACATAATAAATCCTAATTTTTCGTCGGTGTCAAAATCTTGAAGTTCCGATGGGTCGGTGAAGGAATGGGTCGGTTGTAGATAATAATCTACACCTTTAGGAGCAGCAGCTACTTTGATGGAATTGAATAATACTTTTGAAGAGTAACTAGGAATTGCGGTGATAATCGCTTCATCGATAATCGAACTTTCGTTACGTAACCGCCTCAATTGAGCGTGAACTTTACCGACATTTAAACAGATCACAAGCTGTTGCTGTTCCCCTTCACAACTTTCGATCAAAACTGGCTCACCTCTAATTATATCGGCAATCGTATTATTGTGTTGACCCAACAAAAAAGCTTTGGCTTTGGTCAAAACCTTCTTGCTTCCCATTTGAACAACTGCAGGTCGGTGAAACGTTTGAACAACTTCGTACGTCTAAATTTAAATTATCAGTATTTATTGTTTCCTTTGATTTTATTTTTACCTGTTTATCAAAATGCAATTTTGCTGTAATGCTGTCCAAACTCACGGAAAATAAAGATACACACGTCAGGTCTCGAATGTTATCCAAAGCAGAAAACGAAATTATTTCTTCGACGATTGAAACTTGTAGAAGGGTAAGGTTAATCTAAAAATTTTAAATTGCAAAAAGAACCCTAAATTATGATCATAAAAATAGATTACTTTTGGTAAAGTAATAGCAACTTGTAGTTGTGACTTGATGGTTTCTTCGTAGACGCCGCATTCGGTTAAACTACCACCACTTTGTTCTAACCGGTGGATGTTTTCCGATTTTTTCAAAATGTTCATCGATTCGACTTGACTAATGCAGGATGCACGAAGGTGATCTATAACCGTGGATGGATGTAAGCTAGCAACCACAGGTGTCAACGCGTCCACGAACCTAAACAAAAGAAGGTCAAACAAAAAGATTGTTCTTCAACTTCAGTTACCTTTGAAGGGACTCCAAAAGGAGCGGACTGATCATTAAATCGATATCGCCTTTAAGTTTCACAATGACCGAAATTTTGGTTCCTAAATCCAATCTCGTGCCTAGCAATTCTTCATCGTTTGAGGTATCCGCTTTAATTTCAGCTTGTAATTCTTCCATGTTTTGATCCCAAACTGAGTAATGATGAAAAGATTTTCGTTTTTCATCTGTTGACGTTTCAACAAAATCACTTCTTGTGACCATTTTAAATGATGTAACACCCTCGGACAACGTTTCCATATTGGGTACGAATCTTCCACCTAAATAAAATATTTAAAATTTCCAAAAAAATCAATTTTTGTAACAGTTCCAAGGGATAATCTTCCTTTAAAAATAAAAACATAAAATTTTAACTTACCCACATAAACCAACTTTCCTTCGTCATTTTTCAAGAAAAGAGGAACGGAAAATGAATCGCAACCATTTTTGTGTGTCCAATTTAAACAACGCAACTAAAACCATTTTAAAATATAATTTTAGAACAAAAACAAATTGCATGACAAACCTGTGATAAGTGGCTAACATAGCTTGACATTAACATTGGAGATTCCATGATTTGCCGATTAACTTGCATATGAAGATCAACCAAAGTTAAATCTTCTTGACTTCCCACAGCAGAAACATAAGAAACGCTACTGTAACTATCGGAATCGGCGATATTGTCTTGTACATGAGAGTTGACGCTAATGGAACTTTTTAGCGGAAATCTTGGACTTGCAGTTCTACCAATGGTGGAATGAACTTGGGGTGTAACAGTGATGCTACCTTCGTTTGCCTAAATAAACCATAAGTTTAATAAAAATGAACACAAATGTTCATTTTGTTTACCAGTCGGTCATGCGAAATACAAGTACGATGTTCTGGAGTGTGAATTTCATGATCACTTCGATGAGACGATAATTTGGTATGTGACGGTTCAGGCGTCGTATTTGGAACGCTACTCGAAACTTGCGGTACCACCCCTTGGATTTTATTACCTTCAGTAATATTCAGTTCACTTGTACACTTTAATCTAAAAAATATTATCGTCACAATTCGAATTAACAAAATAATTATGAATTTACCGTTTAGTCGTGGCTGGATTATCGTGTCCAACAAGCGCGTTTCTAGAACCGAGCATGGAACTTCTCAAGCTGGAGCTACGAGAATTTAAGTTGATTTCTTCGTCGGCAGAAAAGAAAGCTTCGGAAGGATTTTCGCTTGAAATCGAAACTGTACGTTGAATTTCCTTCTGCAGCTGCTCGTCTGAACAAATTTTAGTGCTTAAGGAATGGTGCGATTCGGAAACGTTTACGAGTTTTGGTTTAGAAATTGAAGTCACCAAAGGAATATCCTACAAATTCACCTTTAGAATTTTTTTTTTATAAATTATCAAACTTCTTACGCTTTTCGGTTCAACACTGGGCATGGAGCTAAAATAATCCACCGCAAGTTTAGAATCCGAAATGCTGTTCTTTGGTAATAATTCTGATTCGGGAACATGTAGACTAGATTTGCCTTTATCGAAATGTAACTTAGAGTCGCTGTCTAACTTATTGGGTAAAACGGTGTCGTACGCTTCCACCAACCGCGAGTAAGGAATGTCTTTGCTTCTAATCGACGTAGATGAAAATCTGCGATTCACTTTACGTTCATTTAAACTTATAGGACTAGAAAAACTTGCACGAACGTCGGTGCTTTTGTGTCTTTTATCTTTTTCTAAAGTCGAAATTCGAGGACTGTCGGTACCTCTTTGGACTTTAGAGCAGATGCAGGAATCTTGCAGAGAAATTTCGTTGACAATGTAAGGTGGGGTGCGGAATATCAAAAGGCCTTCATGCAGTATGCTTTGGCCAAAACCGGGATCCTTGCCTGGATCATTCACGCTGAAAGGAAAATGTTAATTGCAAAATTTTTAAACGAAATTGGTGTCAGTAGTGGTGGTACACCGGTTCTAACTGCCTTTTTTTCTAAGTCCAAATTTGATTAACTATTTTTTTTTGAAAATTTGATTGTGAGTTAGAACCGATACTCTACTACTACTGGTCTCAATGACCTATACTTTAATGTACTTTCATTGCCATTATATCAATCATATGATTGCGAAGAAATCCGTGAAAGCCATTTAGGGGGGAATGACGGTGACGTTAACATAAGTTTATCAAAATCGTGATAGTTGTCAGTCTAACTTAAAAATATTTTACCAAATATCTTCCGGCAAGAGTTATAGCACAAATGGACGTAGTTATGCAAAAAGGAACCATCCGCCAAACGTGAGTTTTGAGATATTGAAGCTTAAAGTTTAAGGGTTATAATTAAATCGGTTGATAAAATTATGAATATTTTAATTTTGTTTAAACAAAACATAATGATGATATTTGTGTTGCCAGAAAAATTTTTGAAAATTTGTTTATTGTACCACTAAAATTTTGAAAAATGTTGTTTGGTTCCCTTTTGCGTTTTAAAATTTGAATCGAAATAAAACTAACACATATAATAATATTCTATATAATATTTATTTAAAAATTATTTATTATATTATTATGTACATATACAAAAAATATTATAAAAACAATAATAATATAAAAATATATACAGGGTGGCCGTTTGAAAACGAAACGGAAGGGATTATGGCTAGCAGAATTTTTTTTCTAGAAAATAAAAATCACGTCAATTTTATCATGGAAGGGGACAACTTTTCCGACTAATGTCACTCCCGTATTGTTTCATCCCTTCGCGCTGCGATGACAACCCCAAAAATGTTAATAGGGATGATATGGCAAGTGACACCTCATTTGAAAGGTCTTGCTTCCCTGAATTCAGTGCAATAATTTTTTTAAGTTTGATCAATTATTCAACAAAAAAATTGAAGCTTCAGAAATCCGAAATAAATACGATATTTCAAGACATTTAAGAATAAAAAAGTGAAAAATGCTTGGAAAGGTTCACTTTAATTTCAAGGGGGCTACATTTACTGCTATTCATAAACATTGACAGTTCAACCCTTTTAAGGTTAAGAGCAAACCACCCTTGGAATTTTAAATGAAAAAATGGGTCTGATAAAAATATCAGTTTAATCAAATTAGATGTTCAACAATTTGAACAATTTTTTTAAATTTTTTTTAAATTTTTAAAAAATTAAAAAGAATTTTTTTTTTCTTTATTAAAATTAAAAAAAAAATTGTTCAAATTGTTGAACATCTAATTTGATTAAACTGATCTTCTTATCAGATCAATTTTTATTCAAAATTCCAAGGGTGGTTTGCTCTTAACCTTAAAAGGGTTGAACTGTCAATGTTTATAAATAGCAGTAAATGTAGCCCCCTTGAAATTAAAATCAACCTGTCCAAGCGTTTTATTAAGTGTTTTTTTATATTATTATTATTTTTATAATATTTTCTGTATATGTACATAATAATATAATAAATAATTTTTAAATAAAAATTATATAGAATATTATTATGTGTTAGTTTTATTTCGATTCAAATTTTAAAACGCGAAAGGGAACCAAACAACATTTTTCAAAATTTTAGTGGTACAATAAACAAATTGTCAAAAAAATTTTCTGGCAACACAAATATGATCATCATGTTTTGTTTAAATAAAATTAAAATATTCATAATTTTATCAACCGATTTAATTATAACCCTTAAACTTTAAGCTTCAATACCTCAAAACTCACGTTTGGCGGATGGTTCCTTTTTGCATAACTACGTCCATTTTATATAAATAATATCCGTTCGTTATTATATTACTACAAAAAGTATAATATTACATTTTACAAAAAAGAACCATGTCGCTTGGTTCTTTTTTGCAAATTTACTTTAGACGATTTTATTCATACCGATATTTCTTATAGCATTAAAACACGAGTTAAAATAAATTTTCAGATGGATCTTTTTTCCACAACGTATATATGCCTATTTCGGTCACTTATAGCGAATAAACTAAATTTTCTGATTTTGTCGCTTGGTTCCTTTTTGCATAACTACGTCCAAATGATAATCAACAATTTCGTCAGACATTTAGCAAAGAAAAAGCAGTGACACAAACATGAGATACTCACCAGAAAGCTGCCACGTTGATTCCATCTTCTAAATCTTTATTGCTGGGCTTGAAAAACCTTTCACCGTTTCGGTTATTTCCAAAAAAAGCACAACCTCCAGTGCAGCCACATTTATCGACCGCTTTATTAAGATCGGGCCACAAGAACCACAGTCTTTTCAATTTAACATCGTGCATTTTTAGAAACTTTTGCTGAATTACGTGCAGGTGCTGATCTTCCACGTTCAAAGACACAGCAGATTCGACAATAAAGGGTCCAAAATTAACTGCACCCACTTCCAACCACAAATCCGAGTTATCCACAATTTGTCTACAAAACAGGTCCAATTTTTTAAAAGATATGCGAAAAGAAAATGATTAACTCACCTAGAATGATTATACTTGTGAGGTTGCCACACCAACTGTCGCAGAGACATACTATAAATAATCGAACTCAATCCCGAACCGACATGCTTTCCATGTAAGTTACAAGACGACAATCGTACGGGAGAAATCCAAGCTTGCAAGGCAGTTCCATTTTCAACTAACCAAAAATCGACTGCATCAATTGCAACTCGACAAAACTTATACTTCAATTTGTGAACATCGTGGACGTGCGTTTTCTCGTCTTTTCCACCACCCAGTAACAAATTCCTTCGCTTCTTGTTCGCCATTTCAATTTGTTTGATTTTATCTGACTCGACTTTCCTTATACTTAGTCTACTCAGACGATCTACGCCGTCTCCTTTTTCTTGTGCTGCAGTCGGAAGCATACTTTGTGGAACAGATTTACTCGAAACGGTCGAACCCATAGATTTGGGTTGTAAAAACTGTTGAATTGTTTGTTGCATGTTCTGTGAAATATTTTGCGCTGTAATCTTCGTTTTATCAGTTGGATGACTGCGATTTTGTATTGCCACTTTACGTGGAGAATTCAATTCGTTTTCTGCACCGTCCACAAGCAATACTAAAGTTTCCAAACTGACTATTAAAGAGTGCAATTGAGGCGACGTTAATCTACCGCTTAGTTTTCCCAGTTGAACTTCTAATAACCACGCATATTCGATTGTGTCTTCGTCTAATGAACAACCAATGTTCGAAAACATTGCATGTCCTCGAACCTAGCGTTAAAAATAAATTAATATGCTTCTAAAAAAAAGCAAAATTAAATTACCTGTAAGGCTGATAATACCATACGACCTTGGTTTAAGTGTTTGTCTTTAGATAGGCGATTTATGTTGTCAGAAACTAATAAAACCGAAGGGCTAACTAACAATTGTAGTTCCGTTTGATCGTAGCGTTTTTTCAATTCAAAACCGAATCGTTCTATAAGAATTATAGGACAAGGAGGATCGTTTTCGTTACAATACTAAAACAGAACAAAAAAGTTAAAGTTTAAAGGAAACATTCAGAAATTAAGAGTACCTTCAGTAAGTGAGCCTGAATATCGTGCATAATAATGGAGACATCTACTTCTAAAGGTCTGTACTGACGTTCGTCAAAATCTTGATGCATTTCATGAAAAGATGATCCACTCTCATCGCTTTTCCTCTCTAAACTGTTTTGAGCCTCGTCGGAAGTGTTACTCGATTGCATGTCGACGTACATTTGATCTTCGCCAAAAATATTCTCCTAGAAAAGAAAGATAGTACTTTGGTGTACAATAATGTGGATAATGTGAATACCTTGAAATTTAAAAAAATTTTTAAAGCTGTTCCATATAATAACAAAACAGAAGGTCCAATTTCCAACTCGACATTTACTTTGTCGGCTTTTAATATTGTAGGATCGAAATTATGAGTACCGTCCTATGAAGAAGCAAGTATTAGTGTTATCAATTTAAAATATTAAGGCGGCTTACATTGGAAGGGCGATGAGACTTCCTATGACGTGGAAATCTAATCGGAGAAAGTAACAGCTCTTCCTTGACTGGAGTAGAAATGTCGGCTTGAGGTGTTGGCCCTAAAGGCGGAGACGGATGATAAATGTACGCTATGTTTATGGCACCTATGGGAACCCACCAAAAGTCGACCCAACCTGACCTAAAAATTAATTAAGATAGAGAAATTGTTAAAAACAAAATTTTAATTTATTACGAATTTTGGCACACATTTCTCCATTTCGGTATCACTTCGGTTTTTTTGGTCGTAGAGCCATCTTTCGACAAAACTTTGGCATTTTTCTCAAGCGATAATACAATATTTCTACTAGTTTGGTATTCGGGTATAAAAAAACATAAGTCGATACTTTCCCCTTGGATACTAAAATTGAGGGGCACAGTGTCAGGTAAAAATTCATCAAATGGCAAATCGAAAGACAAATGAAGAAAATGAGCGCAGAGTGCCAGTTGGGTGTTTTCCAATCGTTGTCGTTGGCCTACGCTGCTACAATCAATCCAATTGTATTGATTAACTAAAGTTAGAAGTTCACAATGCTTCATGGTTAGGCCAAATCTCCAAGTGTATGGTACAAAGTGTAAAATGTCGGGTCTTTGTTTTGACGACCAATCGTTGATCAGATCTGTATGGCAAAAGCACAAAATTAGAAGTTAACTAACCAGAGGTTTATTTTTACCTTGAAAAAACCACTTGTGATTGAAGACTAGATTAATTGTCGCCTTACAGCCAGTTAAGCTCAACTCCCAAATTTGATGTTCGTTCCAAATAAGAGGATAGTGACACAATAAACAGAATTCCAAAGTTTCACTAGAAAGAAAATCGCGAAACTGGAGACTTGTGGTACCATCTAAATGTAACAGTTGGCCGTTAATTTTTGTAGTGTAACCTTGCCTTAATGTGACCCACGGTATGGTTATTTCTAAATAACTGCCTGCCCCTACGTTGATGTGAATGGCGTTAGTTTCCTTATTTTTAGAAAATAAAATATCAATCGTAGATTCGTGCTGGAGCGATAATCGCACGTCGAAAGATTGCATTTGACGTTTATCTCCTGGTTGAGGTGTGCTGGTAACTTCCATTGGAACATAATCTTGGGGATAAAAAAATTTAAACAAGTGCTCTCTCTGTCGGTCTGCCCACGGGCCATAACTGAAATCTGTGCCTATAAACAAAAATACAGTATATAGGATAAGCTGAACTAATTCTGTTGATTTAAAATTCACATCAAATTGTCTTGATATTTTAGAAGCTATTTACAAAATTTACCTTTTCCACATTTTACGTCAACACCCCACATGGGAGGACACGATTCTACCACATCTCCATTAGCTAATATCACTTGAACAGGTTCTTCGGGAACCAAACCTAAAGAAAAAAAAATTTTTATGTTGGTCTATAAAACAGCAATGTTTACCTGGCTCGTCCATGTAAAAATACAATTCCATTTCATTAGTGGACATCAACACGAAGCCTTCACCCATATATCGAGGTGGTTCATCAAGCATACCTGAAATTTATTTCTCAAGTTATAAACTATACCTCCCAAAACTGAAACTTTAGAAACCTGTGTATTTAGGACTAGGAGCCAACATCACCCGAACGTTTTCTGCTTTACTCTTAACAAAATGCATGAATCTGTCCAAATTGTTAACTGCCGGTTTAGTCGAATAAACAAAATGCGATTCCTCGACTGCTATACTTAATGTGGTGGGAATCAATTTATTTCCAAATACAACTCGAGCCTTAAAAGATATATAAAATTAAAAACTTTACAAACTAGTAACGGTTAAGACATACCGAAGTAATGTCCATTTTTATCACGGGAATTAAATCTCTCCAGGTTCTAGCCATTGCAGCTTCTGGACGTTGTTTTTTTTCTGTTTTGCTGATCGATAAATTATTTTCAGTACTAGAAGAAAAACATGATAAAACATATCAAGTTGAACTAAACATAGTACGACTAACCTTGCTTTATTTTCTAAGTTTACAGTCTTTTCAAATTCGTTACTTTCAGGAAGAATATCCAAGTCTAAACCAAAAACTTTCTCTAAATGAGAATAAAACGACGACCTGTTGTATACGTGCATTTCGAAACCGTTGAGAACAACCGACAGTCGAGTATCAGAATGAGATAAATCTTCGCTTACATCTTTAGGCACGTAAGAACGCCACCAACGAAATATCAAATAACCGTCTTGTATTCGTATACTGTAATCATGAGTAACATAAATAATATCACGAAACATAATTTTCCCAGCTAAGGCATTCAACGTAAACGATCCAATCTTCATATAACCATTCTTGATGACAAATTTGTTGAGACATTTTGTTATAATATAACCGGCCAGTCTAGAATTATAGTACGTAATGTACACAACCCAAGATATGGCCGAAATAAGACTGCAAAGAAGCCAAACAAAGTTGGAGTCCATCTCTAGATTTTCTAGATTATTCGAAATGTTCCAGCTCGAAGCTTCGGCATCGAGATGATACGACACCGTCGACACATTAAACATCATTTTGCTGTTTGTGTGTTACTTCCTTCTAGTCGATGTTACTGGATTTTTTAATTACATCCCTTTTTTTACCTTGCAAAATAGTCGACCATTTTAATCTTACTACTATAATATGAGATCTAATTTTTACTATCAGTTTTTCATAAAATTCTTCTAGTTACATTACAATATTATTTAATTCGACACATCCCACTTGTCATTTGTGTACAAAGATCACCTGTGTTTGACATTTCTTTGTAAATATTACGAGCGACATCTTTGTTCATCTTCTTGAAGATGTTGATCGGCGACCCTCAAAATGCGAGAGAAAATTCAATCCACCGCTGGTGTTACTGTGCTAAACAGTCTATGTTGATTAAACATTTTACGATAATGTTTTTGATTATAACTTCGGGTATTGATGTATTGATTAGCTAGGGTTACCAGATTTCTTCTGAGCTAAAAGAGGACACGCCGCATTTCGTGGCGCCGAATGACCATTTTTTTGGCTTTTTTCCCTCAAAAAATAGGGAAAGGAATAATAAAAAATTGAAATACTTCAATTTTGCGTGAAAATCGGAAGAAATTTTCGAGAGGACCGCGGGTTGGTTAAAATAGAGGACATCTTGCTTCAAACATGGAAATATATACCGGACAAGAAGTCAGCCGCCAAAAAGAGGACTTGTCCGGGAAAAACCAGATGTCTGGCAGGCCTATGATTAGCTCAAATTTAATTAAATAATGCAGCGCCCTTTGTTATCGACGCGCCGATCGACAATACAAACATCAACAAGTGTCAGTTATTTAACCTAAAAATGTGTTTACGTTTGAATATTAAAAAATTGAAACTGTGTTTCGATAACTTTAATGTATCTTACGCTTATCTATAAGTGTAACTTTAATTTTTGCATCAAAAGTTATGTTGGAATCAAATTAATCTTTATTGTATTCGTACATGGTTTACATAAACCCAGACTACTTGATCTTCTCCATCTGATGCATCCTTAAATTTTAGTTAATACGATGGATTATCGAAAGCTTGGTGGAAATATAAAAGAGTACGTGACCCACAATCTTCTAGGCAAAGGAGGATTTGCAAAGGTTTATCGTGCGACATGTCTTAAGACAAATTTAGAAGTGGCGATTAAAATGATCGATAAAAGGGCTATGCAGGCTAACGGTATGGTGAATCGGGTTAAACAGGAAGTGTCGATTCATTCGAGACTGAAGCACCCGTCCGTGTTGGAGCTGTTAACGTTTTTTGAAGATTCGGACTGCGTTTATTTGGTGTTGGAGTTGTGCCACAACGGAGAGCTGCAAAGTTACTTAAAACATAAGAATCACGGATTGTCGGAATTCGAAGCCAGCCACATCATGCAGCAAGTAGTAAAAGGTATTCGATACTTACATTCGCATAAAATAATTCATCGGGATATTTCGTTAACAAATTTGTTGCTTACTAAAAATATGGACATAAAAATTTCCGATTTTGGTTTGGCCACCGAGTTATCGGCGCCCAACGAGCAGCATCTCACAATGTGTGGAACACCTAATTTCATTTCCCCTGAAGTGGCATCACGAAGCGCTCACGGTTTAGAAGCCGACGTTTGGGGATTGGGATGTTTGTTGTATACAATGCTAGTTGGAACTCCGCCTTTTGACGGTAACGCAGTTTCGAATACACTTAAACGCGTCATCACTGCTTATTACTATGTTCCGTCATACGTTTCGCCCGAAGCTAGGGATTTGATTGACAAATTGTTACAAAAAGATCCTAAAGATCGTATTGGATTACTTGAAATACTCGATCATCCGTTTATCACACGAGGTGTGGTGAAATCGTCGCAAGACAGTGGAATGTACACCATGTCCTCAAAACGAGACAGCACATTTTCACCGCAAAGCTTTAGCTTACAGCACATGTCGGAGTACTCTTCTCCTGGTTTGGAAGCGTCGAATAGTTACAACCACCAAAAACCCGAAATATCACGCGCGAGATCGGCATCCAATTTGCAATGTTACTGTAAGTGCAAATCCGTGAACCACAGCTGCTGTAGTGTTCAAGAGAACTTCAACTTCACAACCAAAAGTAACTCTCTGAATTTGGTTGGCCAGAATCCTTGTTACTTGGAAGACAATGCCAAGCGAGTGAAAGAACATCCACCAGATGGTGACGCGCATATTTCGGTACCTCTTACTTCGCATCGTTTATTGCCAACTCGCCACGTAACTAAAAACGTAATTTTACACATCTTAGAATCCGGAGAAGTCTGTTTGGAATTTTTGAAAAAGTGCCGATACCGAAAAACTGATGTGGTCTCGGAGGTTTGTAAAATATCGCGGGACGGTTTAAGAATTGTCCTGTATCAACCTGGAAGTGGAAAAGGAGTACTTCCGACTAGCAAACCTCCTGAACGTTCGTCCACCGACGAGTCTTCTCAAATTTTTCGATTGGACAGTTTGCCTGCAAAGCATCGGAAAAAGTATACATACGCTACAAAATTTGTGGGATTGGTTAAAGCGAAAACGCCGAAAATAACGTTTTATAGTGACAAAGCAAAGTGTTTGCTAATGGAAAATCTAACCAACTTTGAGGCCACCTTTTATGGAGGTGAGAAAGTGATCGAATCGTCGACGGAAGGCATCACTTTAATTGACGACAAGGGAATGCTCAAGACTTTAAGCAATGCAGACAGAAGTAACGAATTACCAAATTCGATGCAGTTTTTCTGGGAGCACGCACGAGAAATTCGGGACCACTGTTTACTACTAGAAAACACTGTTCGACAACTTTCCGGCGATAACTTTCCTCTAATTGTTGGGCGACGTCCGAGTGCGTCGGTAAATAATGAAAATATTAAAAAATAATTATGCTTTGTAGTTTCTTCAGGTCCGTCCGAATTCTTCCTTTAGATTATACCATAGAATATATTAATAAATATTAGTGTGAACATTTTTAATATCGAAATATTAATTTTAATTTAATAATAAAATATTTTATTAGTACTTCATCAAGTGGCATCATTTTATTTTATTAATTTCGTAGCCCAGTCACATACCAATTTCTTCAATTTGCAGTAACACCAAAAACTTGAATCGTATCTTAATCTAGAAGATGTCTCGAGGTGAAGAAATTGGGCATTAGGTGTTTACTATTAGTAATAAGTAGATTACTTCTAAGATATAAGAATCCAATATTACAAATTTTTTGTTTACTTTTCAATTTTTTTATTTTATTCAAGAAATTTTTTTTCCTAAAGCAAATTTATACCAAGAATTTTCAAAGAATTCCCATGATTTCCAAACAAGTGTACACAAAATTTTCGAGATATTTACCTCAGAAGATTTCCTTTTACGAGATCTCTTTGGTTTACCATTATTCTACCGGCCTACTTGCACTCCAGTAGTAGCAGGGGTTGAGGTTCTAATTAGAATTCCAAATAAAAAAAATTCCAGTTTTTTCTCTTACCGGTTAATCTTATCGTAAAAATGGTCCCTATAAATCATATAGAGAATAAAATGTCCTACAACTTTTGTCTGAAACATTTTTCTCTAACTTGTCCTGCTTTGTAGTTTTACCTCTTGCTGATTCGAAAATGCTGCATTGACTTGGGGCCCATTTTGACGGGTGTCAAAAAAATTACAACTGGTGATTTTGGTTAATTGTTATGTATTAAGTTTTCAATACCCTGTACATACAACAAAAGATGAAAACAAAATTTAGGAACAACGTAAATTTTTGGTGAGGGGACTCCCTTAGATCATACACACTCTTTTCAAACAAACATAAAATTAACTTTGGTTTATGCCTCGGCGGCCGTTAACCTCTAAGGAAGATCACAAATTACATGAAATAATATTGCACATAGGAAATTAATTTATTCGGTGTTTGTTTAAGAAGAACGTTGGAAAAATGTTTCTCAAAAAGTGTTGCATTATTATTATTATTCAACTTCGGTAACAACAACGCTAACTTAACAAATTCTTATACAAACAAAAACCAAATGACATGCTTAATTTATTATTACAATTTAATTAGAAAAAATTTAACATAACATGAGAAGATTCTCAACTTTTAAATAATTTACTTAACTCGAGTTTTAACGTGATGATAATATTAATCTAGGTAAAACGATAAACTTTAAAATTGCAATTACATTAAAAAATAGTAGATACATGTGTGTTACATCATGACAAAAATAACCATTTTATCAAAATAATTTCTGTACATACAGCACCCTAAATAAAAGAAGATTTGATCGTCTCGTGCGAGAGACAAAAAACTTAAGTGCTAAATGTCAATGTGTAAAAAACACTTGCAGTTTAATAAAAAATAAATTAAAATCAACACAATTATTACGATTTAATAATTAATGGTAGCTAGCGTAAAAAGCGTCAAGTTAAGTACGTACAGACTTATTATGAAAGTTGTTTTCTTTTTCTACTAAATAATAATAAATCTATACAACACTAAAAATTAATCAAAGTTTAAATTGCACATTCAACATTTAGCACCTTTCAACAAACAATATAAAGCCATTTTCATTTAAAATTAATTAACATTAAACGGTAAGAGGATCTCTTAACAAAAACGTATTTTAACAACAGTTGAGTTTAGCCACTGCGTTTTGTATTCTTGAAATAAATCTAAAATTAATTTTATCACTGCACATCACTGCTCTTGCACATTGCTTCATTTACATAAAAAGTTTAAGCTTCGATTATATGCACGATTCAATTTTCTTTATACATAAAATATCGTTCTTTTACAAGTTTTACCTAATAAGTAAATACATTTTTACATATTTATATACTCGTATATATATAATTTATTATAATGACCAAACTATATATACACACACGCGCTCTCTCGCACCCAAGCTATTGCATACTTGTATGTAAATAGAGATATCATATCACCAAGTTCCAAATTTGTACCCAAATTTACTTACTAAAATTAGCTTTTCTATTTTCCGTCCCTAAAATTGACCAAACGCAATGTCGAAACACAAAATAAAAATTTCCACGCCGAAAATTCAAATTTGGAACATCTGGTATATAAAGAAAAACAAAAGTACATACATTCATCCGCGAAACAAAAAACTGCACAACCGTTCTTTGTTTCAATTCGAACACCTGATTTTTTAAAAATTACCAATTCATCACTTTTTTACAAAAAAAACATAAAAATCCAACTTTATTGTTATAAATTAATTATCGAATCACTGACACTCTTTTTTGAATAATACAAATAGTAACAAGGTAATTAAAAACAATAATTTTTCCATAACAACACTACACGCCCGCGCGCGGGTAGGGTAAAAAGTAGCTGACGATTAAAAACGTTCATTTTTAGATACGGCTCGTATAATAGTACGCAGTAATATTACTTTTTAATTATTTAAATTTGCTAAAATGTTTTACCACATTAACACAATTCATTGTTCTTATAAGTCCTGGCTGTAATATTTCACGTTGGGTTGATTTAAGGTTTCTTCCCAGGCTGAAAAAGAAAAAGATGTATTAAAAAGATTATCTATAGAGTACTGAACAAAAATTTATTATTAATCCATCAAATATCAAAATAATTTCCAAGACCTAAAATAAGGACAAGTTAGTATCACATGAAAAGAAGCACTATGTGGTTGAATTCTGTTTAGGGGAACACCTCCTCCTTTCAAGTGTCTGATTAGATTTGGCAACATCTCATCTCCGTAATTAACATCTTAAAGCTGCACTGCAACTTTGAGAATCCTGCCTCAGCAATGTAAGGTGTGGGCAAAAAACTGGTGTTCTACAGTGTCAAGAAGACATTTATGTCTATTAGTGCAGTCAAATTAAGGTTTCGCCTCGGAATGAGAGATAATAAGCTGAAAACTCGTATACACCTTCATTTTGGTATTCTAAAAGTTGTCTCAAAAGTCTCATAAAATCTCCTGTCGGCGCCGTAAGTTATTCAAGGTCGAAGGTCACAAAAATCTATTTTTCTCGATTATCTCGGTTTCTATAGCTCAAATGATGTTAAGATCTATAATAAAAATTGTAGAGCATAAAATTTTCGATAAATTTTGTTTTGATAAATTTTGTTTTGAAAAATTTTTCATACGCCCAACCGTTATTGAGACAGAGGGCAGAGAGCCCGCAGCTTGAAATTGAAATAAAGTGAAAAAATATATAGTAAAATCTTGAATTATTTAATAAACAAAAGTATTAATTTTCTTCTTCTTCTTCATCGTCATCTTCCGAGCATGTGAAAATGTCCGTTAC
Organism: Cantharis flavilabris; assembly: GCA_949152465.1. Classification (NCBI taxonomy): domain Eukaryota; kingdom Metazoa; phylum Arthropoda; class Insecta; order Coleoptera; family Cantharidae; genus Cantharis; species Cantharis flavilabris. Next base: position 10,551,987 of record OX424438.1, read on the forward strand.
ATTGTCATCATCTTCGTTGTCCTGAATCGTTGTTTCCAGGCCTTCCAGAATTTTCGAGTCAAATGCACTCTCTTCCTCAGAGTCGCTTTGTGATCAAACAGCATTGAGGTAAGCTTGACCATTACACAACAAAAAGTCAACATCAAATTAAAACTGCAAGAACTACTGAACGGTGTAGTGAATCAATTTGAATTTTTTTTTATTTCATCGCAAAGTCAATGATGACATGTGTACCAATTTTCATCGATATCTTATATTTTTGACTTTTATTTTTTGTCTCCTATACATCCTTAAATTATGATCAATGTACATTTGAAGATAGGAAATCCCTGTGAGATAATCTCGAAACTGATCATGTAACAAGGCCTTGCGATTTATGTTTTGGAAGAAGGAAATTAAATAGATGAAACAAAAAACCAGCTAAAAATTCTAGTTAAATAAAATAGTATATCAAGATAAAATGAATAAAATAAAATAGTCAAATAATAATCTATCTTAGATTAAAAATAGTTGACAAGTATAATCTATCTATTTATACCAGGTGCTGAATGAGTTAGCCGAGCATAGGAAATTAACATGTAAATACTCATTTATGCAAATTCCTGCTTCCCTAATTATTTTAGAGAAAAAATGAAAGACACAAAAATAATGTAGATGTATAAGCTACGAATGACCATTAGATTTCAAATAGCTTTTACTTAAGGACGTTCATGCGCTACGCTACAGTCAAATGAGTACTAACCGTTTCAAAATTTATTCGAAACTTGAGAAAAATTTTAAAATACATCAATACTCATACAATGGTAAGAACGGGATATCGGTGTTGCGGACTCCAAATAAAACTCACAATGTTACGTTGTCGACGTTTCGAAGGCTCTAATATACCTTCATCTTCAAGACTGAAGGGAAAAAAACAAAATAAGTACACGTCGGCAATTACAGTAAAAAACAGCAAAAAAGGTTCACAAATCTCACCTCTGTAACCAGATGTAAATAAGTTAAAGGATCATGTAAGCAACAGATTTCAACACAGCTTTGGAAAATGTTACAGGCTATAACTATGTCATTAACATAGTTATAACCTCGATAAACGTCTCAACGCCTCAACAAGGTAATCTAGAGAATATAAGTTTCAATAAAATATTTTTCCATTCATGGTTAAAAAACAAACTTCAAAATACCTTTAAGAATCTTATCAATGAGGGCTGCTTACAACTTGCTCTTTAAAACGATTTTAAATTGGAAAAAATCTTATATTCCAGAACTAAGGATAGGACTCCTATTTTAGATCGAGCCAACGTTATCTATGGGATACAATGTGAATGTGGTCATAAATACATCGATCAGACGAAGCAGAGACTTAGTAATAGAATAAAACAACACAACTACGATATTAAGAACAACTCAAAAAAGACAGGTATCTCTGAACATATACTAAACACTTCACACAAGTTTAATTCGCAAGATGTAAAAATTTTGGCTACGGAGACTAACTACAACAAAAGAATCTTCTTGGAGGCAGCGTACATATCAACGGTACAGGAAAACTGCTTAAACAAACAAACTGATTTTTACCAGATCGGGGAAGGTTATCGCACGTAATATCCTAACTGACAACGCAGGTTGGACTTTTGGTATTCACCTATTTAATTAATTGTATTAACCTTTTTGTACGAACGCCTTCTGTTTTGTTTTTGGTTCTTGTTTCGTCTTTATTTTGATTACTATGTTACAGGCCGCCCCTTAGAGAGGGCACTGACTATTTAACCTTGTACTATCATAGCGGAAAATTTGCTCAATATTTGAAATTTTAATTATTTATTGGCCGCACTTTATCTTAGAACCACTCCATTTTTGGCTAGTACCAGATGTGGACTTTTTGTTTTAAAAATTTTTAAGTGTAATGTTAGTCATTTTTAGACATCTTTATTTATTTACATTGTTTTATTTATATTATACACTAATTGTTAATGACATAGTTATAGCCTGTAACATTTTCCGAAGCTGTGCTGAAATCTGTTGCTTACATGATCCTTTAACTTATTTACATCCGGTTACAGAGGTGAGATTTGTGAACCTTTTGTGCTGTTTTTTACTGTAATTGCCGACGTGTACTTATTTTGTTTTTTTTCCTTTCAGTCTTGAAGATCAAGGTATATTAGAGCCTTCGAAACGTCGACAACGTAACATTGTGAGTTTTATTTGGAGTCCGCAACACCGATATCCCGTTCTTACCATATATTCCATCGGATGAGAGTATTTTTTCTACTCATACAATGATTTATAATGTTTTATTATTCTTCCCGATTATTTTTTAGTAGTTTATTGTAAAATATCAGTTAATAAAATAAGTCATTAATTTGACTCTATTTTTATTATTATATTAAACTTGACAACTCCGCCTATTCAAATCTAACCTTTATTATGTTTTATTTGACGTTTGTGTATGTGTTGCAGTTGCGCGCTGTTGCTAGATTTCAATAAGGAGAAAAATGTAATACAATAGTTTTAATTTAACTGATTAAAATAATTAATAATTAATTTTAACGTTCGTCACCATTTTTTTAATGGAATTACATAAACGGCATATTTTAAGAAATTATTTATTATGGTATCTACAATATTAATATAGTTATTATAATTTTAACCACAACAAAATGCTGCTTCCCCATAAAGCTCTATGTTAAAAATTTGATTTTCAACCATTAATTACGTTCCGAAATGATCGATGAAGGGTTTTGAATTTTTGAAGAAGGATGACTATATAATTGAGGATTTCAATTTTCAAAATTAAATTTTTTTACCTATCAAGTTTCACGCATGAACGTCCTTAAAAGGTCAAAAAATGTTTTTGAAATTGTTAAAATTTTCATCTATCAGTTGCTCATGTAAAAAATTCAATAATTTAGCTTCTATTGTCAAAAATAATTACCTAGGAAACTTACATGGCCAGTCTGATAAATGAAACTTTTAACAATTTTCATTGTTAAATTGTTGTCTTTTATCTTATCTCGAAAATAATTGAATCGGTGAGATTAAGAACAGTACAAGTCCAAACGTCATTGGATTATTACAGTAATAAGAATAGTACAAATCCTGGACTTGTACTGTTCTTACTCTCGCAATAATGTACTATACACTTTGGCAAGTCCTTTAGGATGATGATTTTAATATTGTTTTTTTAATCATTTGATCCAGCTTCGTATTTAAAGCAAAACTGCTATGACAGATGCAAATTTCATATTTTGCACTTGTACTGTTCTTAATCTCACCGATTCAATTAGGGAAGCAGCAATTTGCATATCGACACCTCCTACGTAAACTATCGTAACCCACAAAATCCCAATTTTTACTTTTTTGCAGAAATTGACTGTACTCTATCTAATCTTAATGTTACCAAAGCAAAAGTTGCAAAAATTATACCGATTCTTTTTTAAATTGCAACAAAATACATTGACATTCCACTTAAGAGCATACACATTACAAACTTTAAAATGCTCTCCTGTAAAATTAAGATTTTGAAGATACGATAGTTTACGTAGGAGGTATCGATATGTAAGTTTATACAAGTTAATTTCCTATGTTCGGCTAACTCAGTCAGCATAATAGAAAAAGTTTGTTTGTTTGTTTGCTATACACTCCTATGCATTTTGACCAATTTGAACCAAATTTTGCACACTTACCCCCAGTAGAGTAATTATTATTAACTTATTAAATAATTATTATTTAATTACCATTGTATTTTTATAATAAATATGATTATCAATAACGAGCTAAAAGATACAAATAAATCTTATTATATGGATTTTGCAATCCTATACAATTAAAAATTGTAAAAAAAAATTTTTTCGTATCAATGAACAGTAAACACTTTCAATCATCAATAATTTTTTTACAACTTTTAATTGTATAGGATTGCAAAATCCATATAATAAGATTTATTTGTATCTTTTAGCTCGTTATTGATAATCATATTTATTGTATTTTCAAGAGCTAATAATTTTAATTAACATTGTATTTTTAGTGCCACCGACACTAAAAGTTAAGCAAAACTATAAATAAGACAATTATTGTTTTTACAACAAAAAAAAAGAATCTGTAAACTACGCAATCAAATTAAGCTTTTTCACGATTTCAGAAATATATGTATAATTACATAAATCATCTTCTACCATACTGAAAATAAATAGCGTTCATCCATTTAAAATATTACACTCGTACCTCGCTCGTTATACGAATTTCTCTATAAGAACTTTTCCTAGTGATGACTAAGTTTCAATTTACAGTCTAAATTTATTCAATAAAATATGGTCAAAGAATTCAGGAAATCTCCTTATGTTTAAAAGTCAAGTCAGACTTAAAACAAAAATAAATATTTTTTGTAAAATTTACAAAAATAGAAAATTTCTTTGACATAATAGAAATAATAAATTATAGTTGGCATCAAAGAGAAAATCATCAGACAAAAATGTGTGCACTACATGTCTCATTACAGCTCTGCTCTACTGTAATATCAAATAGAGTAAGGCACACTTTTTATTAAGTCGACTTTATATACAATTTATCAATTATTATGTTTTTAGATACTTAGCTTATAAAGCTTAACATGGAATCCAAACCACGGCACAAACAATTCTTTTCAACTTTCCGAGATTTAAAACAGAGACACTTAGTCCAGAGTTACCGTTAAACCAAATTATCTGCAAACTATCTGCATACAACAAATAAGTCAACAAAATACTTTTGATTCAGTAGTCAATACAATCAACATTTTTTATATAAAAAAAAGCTTGAGTTTATTTTGAAATAAAATCGTTCTTATGTTATTAATTGCTGTACTCCAAATGCATCATCATCCTTCTAAAATTTATTAAAACTGATGGAAATTAAATTAAGATTTGATCCTAATCAAGTTACGCTTGTTAGCCAATAAATCTTTAAAACATATTTTCCACTTTTGTAATCTTCTCGTATGCTTTTACGAAATCAGAAACCGGTGTAGCAAAGTCAAATAGATTCAAAAATTATAATTTTCTTCTACCAGCCTGTCCTATCCATTAATATCTACCTACTATTGAATTCCATCTTTTGATTAGCAAATCAAATACACATTATTTTCAAGGCAATACTGAAATATGTAATTGATAAAATTGACCTTGCAATAATAATTAATAATACAGATTATGAAATCACATAAATAATATTGAATTGAGGAATTTAATATTTTTAAATTTACCAAATAATATGGTACATTGATATTTGATGGAATTTATAAAAATATAAAAAAAACACTTACCAGTTCCAATATAGTTAATTAGTTGATCGTAAATAGGACACTTAAAATTATCAGGAAATACAAATTTCGAGACGAAGTTACTGCAAACGTCATCCCCAGACAATAATTGTTCGTTAATATCGAAGCCGAATGTTAAACCGGACACTTCTCTGTTGTCGCCACTTAATATCACTACGGGTGGTCGCGAACTAGTTCTTTCATTATCACAACTATTTAACCTAGTTACAGCTTTCGGTAACATATTCGAATGAACATCGTCCATAAGCGTACAGTGCACTTGTTCAGTATTGTTATGGTGCTGTGTTGAAATCCTGGTATGACCGATGGCTATGTGGTTAGGGTAAGGATTCATTCTGTTACGTTCTTCCATCATTTGTTTGAAATGCATTTTTTCAATGGTCTCGACATCGGGAATGTTGTAGGGTAATATTTTGGTATTGGTTCTTCCCATTGGTTCGATACTTTGTATAAATTGTACATCGGACGATATTGTTCTAATATTGTTGGGCACACGATCACACTTATCAAAATTATGAATACAATTATGTGGTATAATAGTTTCAGTCTTGCACTGGTGGTTATTTCTCAGGTTATTTTTTAAATTATTTAATTGTTGACAGGCTTTAGCGCCGCCGGTTGTTGCTTTATTCGATTCCAAAATTTTTGGATTATTATTGGACAAAACGTATGGCAAATTTTTGTTATTGTTAATAACATCTTTTTTATTTTCTATTTCGTTAATCACTTCCTCCAAGTTTTGAACGGGCACACTCGTCGCGTGTTTGGCGAGACAATTGGGGACAAATTCGCTAGGAGAATTATTGGTACAGGACGAGTCGGAGTATCCTAGAAATTTTCGTTCGCTAGGTGGCCTGTTCCATTTTGGCCTCTCTAAATTATTATTGTTCTTTGCTATGTCGGCGTAAGATATGGGTAAGTTTAAGCTGGTCGAGCTTAAGTGATCTGAATTGATGTTATTGCATTCCGTGCTAACCGGTAGGGAATGAACCGAATCGGCATCAGATGAATCATTGGATTTATCACTGTGAGGCACCGAACAAGCGGATTTACGACGCGGTTCCGGATCTTCTTCTCCACGATTATAGATTTGACGCCGACTGTTCAACGAATTGCGTCTTTTTTTGCTCTTCTTCTTTTTTGTCACAACTCGGAAGTCGGCAGTTTCCAGGTTCTCGGCTGACGCATGCAGCGGTATATTCTGCAAAAATAAAAATTTTAAATCAAGTCATAAAGTAGACCAGTTGGGGAGATAGAAATAAACTTTGTGTTTGAGAAACAGTTGTAGGAAAGTTGAAAATTAGTAAAATTTAATGTCGCTGTTGTTCCACCGTCTTGTTAAATGAAGATGTCAATTTAACATCTTGGTTACAACCTAGAACATTCAAAATAGTCACCCCCCCCCCTCTATAAAATCTAGAATTTTAATTGCCACAATATAGAAAAGAATGTAGGTGGGGGTATTTTAAATCAACGGAAAAACAACAAGTTTGTTTTCGCTTACAATCTGGAATAGATGATCGTCTATTGTCTAACTATCTAAATGTTTTTAACTCTTGATGCATTATATTATACGTAATAAAACGTTGACGTACCTCGCAATTACTCCACAATCTTCCGTCTCTAGGACGATCGACGTTACTTTTCGTCACCCGAAGTGGAATTTTATTAGCGTCGCATTCCTCGGAAAAATTAAAGTCCTGCATCTTACTGATGGAAATTTCTTCCATAGAATTGCTCTTTAATTTATCATCTTTAGATTTATTGGCCCGCATTCGCTGCTTCTTGGTACGTTCATCCCCACTGCCAAAGTTATTCTTATGTAATTTTTTATGTTTCGATTTTGCATCTTCCCCTCCAATAAATTCAACCAATTTGTCCAAATCGTCTATTATGTCGCTACGGTGTCCTTTAACCTGGCAAGAAAAATATCAGCTGTGTTTTAAAGTATTGTGGTGGTTCAAAACTTACGTCTTTAGCCTCAAATGCAACCACGTTCTTGTCGGTCTTTGGTTTCGCCTTTTTGGTTTTTTTGCCATCTGCGCCGCTCTGTCCTAGAGCATTACCGTTTTCGTCTACCTTCTGAAAACCATAAAAAATAATATTATTTTAAAAAAATTGAAAAGTAGGAAGCTAAAGCAGATATACCATCTTATCTTTAAAAGAAAACGTAAAAGATATTAACCAAACCAATAATTAGCACCAAAAATATTTTTATTACATTCGTGTTTTTGCTAGACTACAGAACAGGCTCTACCAACAAAAAAAACCTGAAGAAATCTCGTTGGTCAGTTTAGTAGCTGCGCGGAAAAACCACCGTACATATACATGTGTGTAACCTGGTGTTTAGGTTAACGGGTTCCGGCCATTCTAAAGCCGTTATTTTCGAGTTCGGGCGGCTTCAGGTATGTTTTTAATAATTGTATGGGCTTGGAGACCTTTCCAGCTCAGTTATTAATATTGTTTTGTTTAAGCCACAAACTGTAAAGATGTTTTCCGCAATTTGTTGCTATTGATTTATCATTTACTTTATTTGAAAAAAACCTTTCATGCAGATTAGAGAGATTGAACAAATTCTGAATAGAATTTAAATTATCTTTTACCATTAAAGGTGTAATTATTTATCTAGCAAACTAAAAATGATAGTGATGGTAGAATTTCAAATAAAATATGATTTTGTTTAAGTTAGCAAATGATAAGGTGTAAACAAACAGAAAGAAAGAAAAAAAACTTTCGCGTCGAGAAAATAAATGGGTTTCTCAATGAAATCATGATAAAATCTCGTTAGTCACGCACTCCTTTGTTAAGGTAAATCTCCAGATTTCGAGGGATTTTTCAGTCATTCAAACACTCGTGAGACAATAGACATAATTTTGCCTAATCACGTCGTATAATTTCAACTACATTTGCTTGTAAAATAGATGAGACCTTCAAAATATGCATGATAATTTGCATTTTAAAATGCTAATTTGTTAGTAAATAAAAATGTGTGCATTATAGTTACCACTAAGATTCTCCAAAAGGGAAAAAATTGAAACATTTCAAATTTATACTTTCAACAACACTTAAAAAACCATTCACTACACCAAAAGAAACTTGACAAAACACAACACACGACTAAAATCACGAACAGAGTAAATAAAATTTTTCATCAATCAAACATCATAGCATAAACCAAAGTATCGTAATTTTATTACTTTTGTGCTGACTTTTAAAATTTACGATTAAAAACATTTAATTTTTGTGGGTTTTCGATGCAAACTGATATTATTTCACGTTTACACGAATTTATCAGTGCACAATAAAAAGAGCTTACAATATTTTAATCAAATCCCAGCTTTACAAGACACTTCATATAGATTCAAAGAACCTAAGATCCCATTAGCCTTTATCTGCAGATCATAGTCCTTTACATAAAAAATTTAGTTTGAAAAGTGTGCTGATAATTTTATGGAAATTCAAATAAGGTCGCATTTTCGTTGAAAAAACTTCCTTCCTTTAAATTTAAATTTTTAATGTTTCCTTTAAATTATCTCTACAGAAAACGTAATTACGATATTATTACAACAAGTAGTGTAAAACATGAGGTCAATGTAATACTAATTTATTTTAAAAAACTAATAACAAAAAAAAACAATTAATTACTTCCAATAGTTTACTGCCCTCGAACCGAGTGTTTCAATTTTTTGATTGATAGAAGAAGTAAGTGGTCGACCACATCCAGGATTGATAAGAGGATAGATAAGCAGAACAGTGTGCTTCTGTTTCTAAATAATTAATCAATTATTGGTAATAACAAAAACGACATTTTGGGTCGAAAATTAGCAAAAAAAAGCGTCGTTTCCATTTCATGCATTTGTTGCATAATTCATTTACTTAATTTACATTTAATTTTTAATTGGGAAAATGGAAAACAACCCACTTAAATAAAAATTGAAACTTTCAATTTTTTTTAAAAAGTTCATCTTGTACAATTAGCGCAATTAAAATCGAATTTGCTATGAGATTTCGTAATTTACCATCTAGGATGAGAGTTTTCAAACTAAAATGCTAATTAGGTTTCTCTGCAACTTCCCTTCCTTGTCGGTTCTAATTTTTTTACTTCTCCTCTGAGTAAAACGAAGCCATAGTAGAGTTGGGCTTTTTTTTTCCAGAAAAACTAATCCCATAACTGAACTTTTCCTGTCTACGTTAAAAATTAGCAAAAAATAAAATTAATTTTGTAGTTTCGACAGCAATAAAATTTATTATCCACTTATTTCTGCAAATGGCCAAAACGAGTTGATAAACTGCTTCTGTTCATGGAGCTGTTGCGTTAAAATGCATATAATGTACACGATTACAAGTTACAGAGATTACAATTACTACAATTACTTCGTTTCTTCTGCAATTTTATGTAATCATGAATAAGATCGAAACATTTCGCTCATTGTCACAATGCCTGTAGTTTTAATTCATATTATTATACCTTTCGCCAAAAAAAATATGGTATAAGATACCATTTCTTGGAGGAAGGAAAACTGTAAAAGGTAAATTTAGAAAGAAAGGTCCGTAGGGTGCACAGTAGTATTAAACACCGTTTCTTTGCACTTAACCAAATAACTATTTGCGATACGCTTTAGAAGAAGCAAAATTTTCCTTTTCCTTTAGCAGAAAGTTAATAAACAAAGATCCCAGTTCTCATTAATGTCGAAAACGCCGTGGAGCAAATTCTTTTTAAATTGAAATGGTTGAGTGTTTTTAAGATCGATTTTATAATGAAACGTCTGTTTCTGACTTGAAAATATCACCTGCGATATTATGCGACGATTGCATTAAAAATAATGGTACAATGCCAAAAATATTTAAAAATCGATCAGCTTCTGAAACGTAATAAAAACTTGCGCTAATTTGTTTCACCTTTCATTGGATGACCAAGCTAAGAAACTTCATAAACCGAGTTTCGAACGTGAAATTACGTTTTCAGACGAGCTACCTCTGTGAACCAGACAGAGAATTGTTATATAAATAAAATAGTCAAATACCAAAAGTATGCATGTCAATTTAAATCTAGAATTTTCCTGAAAGCCCAAGTCATTTTCCCCTGAGTGGACCCGGACTTGTTACTCCATAAAAGCTACAAAAGATACAACAAGAATTCTAAAGAACTTAGAAAACATTTTCCTCTTTTCTGAAATAGTTATTTTCATGCGCCAATAAATATACCAACCTACACTATTGCCCAACATTTAGATGAATGATAAATGTACAACAAATTTTAAAATAATTAATTTCAGAATTACTTAGAAAATTGAATTTTATGTTATAATAATTCCGACGAAAATGTGATATATAATGTATACACCGCGAGATTAAAATACTATTTTATCTTCTGCACTCGTAATATGGAAATTAACACTATATCAACGTCGACTGTAAGTAGGCAATAAAACACCTAGTTATTACAATCTTTAGTTTCCTCTTTTACGATGTAATATACCTATGCTTGAAGTATAATAGTATTTAATTTTATTAACAAAACGGCAGTATGACATCTCTGGACCCAACCTAGACAGCTGCAATGATGCAAGTTGTATTTAGTTCCTTTGATCAAGTAATCAGTCGCGGATTACTTTAAATTCAAGAAATACTTTAATTTTAATTTTTTCTTGCTATAATTACAAACATTTTTTAGAAACTGATTTTTCCATATTAGGAGTGCAGGAAAAGATAAATAAAAGTACTTTAAATCCTATGTGCAACTGGGAAAAGAAACTCGAAATTGAAATTGGCACTTTGGTCCCTTTGGTGAATAATGCATTCACTGTTACTATAAGAATTATAGTCTTTGGAATAGACAAAATTGCCTCGTATAACATTTTTATATTTACCCCCTCCCACCCTCTTTAAATATTTATTATTGTGACAATGGCAGTGTCCAGTGTTGCCAATGTGTGAGGAATTTTGAAGAAATAAAAAAATGTTTTAATTTATTTTGGTAATTTTAATAAGTTGGTAGCAAACTACGCATAAGATTATCTTAATACAATACAAATGTCTCTTCTTGCTTATGTTATGAATAAATTCTTTAAAGTTATTTATAAAATTTGAATTAATTTAAGAAAAACTGAAGAATTTTGGCAACATTGCTGAGGAATACACCATCAAAGTATTGGCAACAAATTGGTTTCCCTCCTTCTGTTCAATTGCTTCATAAATTTAAAACAATTTAAAAAAAGGTTGAGAAGCGCTGCTTAGTTAGATAGCTGGTATAAAATGAACCAATTTCATTTCAAAATTGGTCTCAAACGGTTCGTACGGGCTTATAGAGGGAGCGAAAATGTAACCAAAAATTTTTATTCTTATTTTTCGTAGTCGTAATAATAAACCCAAGTATAATAATAGCTATAAAAAACTGAAAATGGTGGCATTATACCTATTCTATTTTTATAAAGTAATTTTCAAAAAATCTTACAATAAAAAATTATTTTTAATTAAAATTTAAGGCCAATTCACAGCGGACATTATTTTTTAAATAATCCGTGCCGGTAATATCTGAATCCTGCAGTGATCTAGTATATCGTTTTATTGGGAGGGAAAGATTAACTTTTCTTGCCTAGCGTGTGAAAAAGCAGAGCTAATTAAAAACTAGCGTATTAATTTAATTTTTTAATATTTATTAATTAGTTAATTTATAAATTTTTCAAATTTATTGCAATAATGTCATATCTCATAGTTTATTTATTACCATCCGCAGTCAAGTAAAATTTGAATATTTACGCCACATGTTATGTTTATGTTGGTATGAAAACCTTTTATACTCTTGATATTTGCTTTCGTTTAGTTTGGAGCATGGACTTGAAGTCTATGGTTTAGAGAAATAAACATTTACTTGCTTTGCATTTAGTTTTAGAAAATAAATTAAATAAAAAAGAACAGCAAAAATCTATAAACATAAAAATGTTTATTATTATAAAATAGACAACCATGTTTTTATGTCTTTTTTACGATACCTTTTATATTTTTGCTATTAAGGACTTTTAATAGTTTATTCGAGCTGCCAATTTGTTAATTAGTTGCTCTAGAATAGACAGGGTTCGTGCAGCTATGCAAAAGTACAAAAAAAATTCAAGTACTTTTCTAAAAAGCTAAAAACAATAATTTTATCGTAAATTACTTGGAACTTACGGTAAAATTGTTGAAGAGATACACCAAAATATCAAAAAAATTCACGCAAGAAATTAGAACATGTTCTAGTTTTGAGTGATTTTAGAGAGTACCAACTGCTGACAATATAATAAAAACAACTACCTACGAAAACGTATGAATGAGCAGGGTAACTAATGTTGAACAACTTTCCGTACTTAAAGAGAAATTCTATGACAAGTCGACTCAAGATGTGGTCTCATTTTGTGATCACTTTTAATACATTTTTCCACATTTTTAATATTTGAAATTTCGTTAATCTATACATGCACGTCGCGAATGTGACAAAAATGTAAACCCCATTTTTCAGAAGAAAAAAATCGAGCACTTTCGAGCAAGAAGCTAGAATTTTTGATAGAAAAAAAAAGACGCCTGAATCCCATAGTAATCCTGCCGAGGAAAATCGTTCTCAAAATTAAGTGAAAGCCCACGTTAAGCAGTAGTCATTTATGTTATATTTATAAGTTATAAAGTGCAGTTTACGTTATGCGATTTTGCTTCCAAGTTGTCGTAAGCAAATATTTTGAAGTTCACGTTATAAGATTCGACCCGAAGATGAACTCGCAAACAAAGTCGTGAACAGAAAACCACCAAAAACAGTCATACAAGAGAAATCGTAAGCAAAGTCGCATAAAATAAACTGTACTTAACTTACTGATGCAATCAAATTTACAAACAACTTTTTGGATAGAAGAGTCTAATCGAAAAGACCCCATACAAATTTTGGAATGGAACACTTCCCAATGTAGGTAATTTCAAAGAATTCGATAGCAAAGTTCACCGTTTAAATAGAGAACCAAGAAAAATAGACATTTTATTCAAGGTCAAAAGAAAATAATTTAGTGGGATATACTAAAAAACCAAGGGTTATAGAATAAGGTTGCCAAATTACAAGAAAATAGCAACAAATTTTTTAAAAATAACAAAAGTAAGAAAACCATTTCACAGAGTTAGTACGAATTAATTATGAAAACGCAAACTGAAGATGTAGCGATTGTTCAGAAAGAAGTATGTGGTCAAAATCAACCTAAAATAGTTAGATCTATATCCAGAGAAAGAGCTAGAAAAGAATACAATATTATGGTTCCCTAAAAAGTAAACCAGATCAATAAAGAAAGCAATGTGTGAACCCGACACTTAGAACTGGTATACGGCAAAGGTCAGTAAAATAACATTGGTAATCAGGTTGAGTAATCGATTCGGAATAATGGAATAAAATCCGATAAGTACACCGATGGATCATAATGCAAAATTGATATGATTAATGTTATTAACATGTGATAATATTCATTGACTTCAGCTGCCAATATTAAAAATCTGAGGTTTAGTTTAACCACTATTTATTGGTCGATCGGGCTTGTTTACAAAAACCTTTTATTTTCTAACAGTCCTATACATAATAATATATTATCTAATAGTTGAAGTTTATTATTTAACTTTGTTATCTCAAATTATGTAATGACTTTCTTTGTAGATAACGTTTAGTACTACTCATAACATTTATTATCTAATATACACTTTTATTTCATGCAAGAAATGAAATCGAAGAAAGCAGACACAATTTTTCCCTATAAAGCATTTCTCAAGGTTTAATCTTTTCAAGTAAGTCTGATTGAGTGAATTGTTTTCAAAACACTTGCAAACAAAATGTATTTCGAGATTTCTTAAAAAAACACTCATTTGTTTTCTTTCATTGATCCCTTTTGTCAACAAATTGCAGTTGTTTTGATTAAAAAAAAGATAAAAATGTTACCTTCTCTTCCAAAGTCCTTTTGGCAAAAGGCCACAATGCACTCGATTGCATGTAGAGGTTGTAATGAGTCGTGGGCGATTGATAATGAGTTGTCGTTGCAATAGTTTCGGTCGTCTTGTAAGACACGTCATTTTCAATTGACTTATCAGAGCAGCGTTCCAAAGCAGTCACTGTCAAAGAATCGTCAACATTGGTGCCACCTCCACCACCTAAACAGGGGATATTAATACTTTCGCTAACCAATCAAATTTTACAATTCTTACCTCCAATTTCCAAATTAAATCTCGAGGTAAATTTCAGCGGTTGTAGTTGTATTCGGGGTAATCTTGTTTGTAAGTCGTCATTTTTTGATTGTTCATTATAATTTAAACTTAAAGAATCATGTTCGAGTAAACTTTCCGATTCCATGTCAATAGTTGAAAAAGCTCCAGTCGTTTTTGTTCCCATTTTTCTTTTGGCCTCTTCGAAAAATTGCTTATTGTAGGACGATGAAAGACCTGTGTTTACATTGCAAGGTAAACTACCTAAAAATTAAATTTTTGCTAATTGGTTGTCGAATAAAAGTTAAATGTTAAAAAACATACCGCCTTGATGTTGACGTGCACTCACAGTTTTACTCGGCCTGTGTAAATGACTAGCGGCCGCGTATAACTCTTCCTTGGCTAAATTGTTAAGACTACCCCCGTGAGTTATATTTTCTGACACGGAGTTGGATTCACGTTTGCGCCTGGTGCGATGACTTGCAGTCGTGTTATAATACCGCACAGATTCCGAACCACTAGCACTTGTGGCACGAGCCTTTCGGTCATCTTCTTCTGCCTTTTCCAGAAGGTTCTAAACATAGGGAGAGGTAATGTGAGCCGACTAGTCGCTAAAAAAATATCAAGTGCACCAACTTACTTGAAAAAGTTGACTCTTTCCTACGCGATCTTTGGGCGTTTTGTAGTTAATTGCTTCATCTAAGAGAGCCCTAAGTTCGGTATCGTCTAGTTTAGACACTGAGGCTTCCTACAAACAAAGTATTTAAAGTATTTAAAAGTATTTTGAAATTTGAAACGGCACGTGACGTAAATTAATCGTCCGTAAAAGGGATTAAGGATTACGCCCAAAAAAGCTACGTCATTCTCGCCTCAAAATGTATGAGAGCGAACAATGAGAATGCAGAAATGAGCAAAAAATTATGCGAAATGATCGAACATCGAGACTGAAAATGAAAAACATTTGTGTGTCGCCCACGTTAAGTAAAATTTGAACCAAAAACAACTGCCGTACGTCACCGAATCGGGTCGGCCATTTGCAGTTGATCAGCGTATCATAAAATAGCGATTAAATTAAAAGAAATCGATTGTTTTGCGATATATTTTTAAACGACACCAACTGTCAATGATAACTTCAACTTATATTGAAAATTTACAAGACACGAAAATGTTAAAATTAACGTCGTCGGGTAAAATTTCTATGTCAAAAATAAAAAAAGTTAAAAAGACGTACTTTGCTCTCAGATCCGTAAATTGTAACGTCAGATTCGTGGAGTTTGTGATTTTTCTCGTTTTGTTCTCCTTTTGTCTTGTCACCTTTATCCGGAGCTTTTGGTGCATTGTCATTTTCGGGCGAAGGTACCATATTCGACGACAGCAGGAAACTTCACTTCAAACTGTCACAAATCACTTAATGTTAGGGCTACGCACATCAACCCCATCGTCATATTTAAACTTAATGCGTATCCGTGTTTATAATAAAAAACATGGTTTTTCTAGTTTTTGCTAAGCGAAAACGGCACCACTAGAAATAATCTCGGTTCGACATTTTTACGACGAACACGCGAACGCGACAAGCAGCAATTACAGGCCAAACAAATTATCGACAAAAACGAAACCTGCGGAATAGTCTTAACAAACAAGCATAGGTGGCCACTTTTTTGCAAATCATACAGAAAATTCGGGTGAAATTCGGAAAAGTAAGCGACTTATCATGAAGTGGGTGGGACCTAAAAGTAATTTTACTCCGATTGGTGCTAACGACTGCTATCAAATGGCACTAAATTTCAAACTGCCAAAATCATAATGGAAATTTTTGGATTGGGATCGCCGAGGTCAGCTAATATCCGTGATGCTCTTGCACACAGACAAAATATACGCTGATTTTAAATTTATAAGATAAGAATGGAACTAAAATAACCAGGATTTAAAAACAATTTAATTTTTTTTTCAATTTACATTCCAAACAAACATAAATATGGAATCACAATAAATAATTATTAATTTAACTTTCAATGTTAAGCTTGGGGTAATTTGTAATTTGAAAATTCGCTGCAACTGCTGCAACCAATCGGTAAGAAGAATATGCCGGAGCCCATCCCACCTGTCACAAGTCGCCTGTTTTCCGAATCTCACAAACGGACGATACGTCGAAATTACAAAAATTGTTGTCTTGTCAGTTGGGTATCTTGTTTTTCTGTGTATTTAATAATGGGAGGCAAAGAAACCGAAAATATATTTCTGTTCGTTCCTAATTTGATAGGTAATTTAAGGTAAGTCAACATTCGATTAACATTTGACTGTTTCTTGCCTTTACAGGATACGGCCGCATCATTTTAGCCTTTATATCCTTCTACTTTATGCCAACGAACTATATAATTGCTTCATTTTGTTACGTGACTTCAGCTCTGTTGGATGCAATAGATGGACATGCAGCCCGCTACTTCAATCAGTCCACCAAGTTTGGTGCAATACTAGATCAACTTACCGATCGGTGTGGCACGATGGTTTTGTGTGCAGTCTTGGCCCAGTTCTATCCAGCTGCAAGTTTCTGGTTCTATCTGTCGATGACTATCGATATTGCTTGCCATTGGATTTATTTACACACGTAAGATTTCAGTTTTATTCAGAAACTGTTTTTTATTCATTTACCCTTTTAGGTCCCTCCTGCAAGGTAAAACCAGCCATAAATTTATCGACATGTCCGAAAATCCGATCATGAGCGTCTATTACACCAATCGCATGGTTCTCTTTTGGATGTGTTTTGGAAATGAAGCCTTTTATTCTGCTCTCTACCTTCTAAATTTTACCGAAGGACCCTTGAGTAAGTTTCTAATTTTTTTTTTGCAAAACAATCATAATTATTATTTCTTACAGTTCTTGGAATCTCTCTATTCAAAATTGTCGTGTACCTGTCCACACCCGTTGCCATTGTGAAGTCGGGAATCTCCATCCTACATTTAATTGTTGCTTGCAAAAATTTGTCCATTATAGATGTAAAGGAACGTGAAGAAATTAGAACTAAAGGCATGTAAAAAGATTTAAATTAAAGCTTCTATATAAATCCTAATACCTTAGTGAAAGAACATGCAAAAGAGTCGATTGCCCGTGTTTAACCCAGATGTGATGAGTATCCAAAGAAAAAAAGCACGGACATGCGATTGTCTCATTTCTTGACTTCCTTATTTATAAATAAATGTTACCTATTATCTATTAAGTAAGAAACACAATTAAGGTGACCAGACACATTTTGTTAATTATATACTGGGAGACGGATAATTTAGGTGTCATAGAAATTTTAATTGAATAATCGATGGATACCTGGTTTAGGTAGTGAAACCATCTCTGTTTTAGGAAAACTAAAAATGCACTCACACTTTTTAGAACTAAGATATATGTCATCATCAGCAAACCAACGTTTGAGTGCTTTTTTTTTTCTAAAATATTGCTATCCTTCACTTACATTTCTTCCATTATAAGTTAGAAACCAAAGATTTTGGTCTGCAGGTTACCACTGAAAAATATCTCCTTTTCTTCTGATTGAAACGACAAACTGTTTAGTTTGCAAACATCAGATGAAATTGTACTTTTTATACATTTTTACTTCTTCCAAAAGTGCTCGACCTCGGGGGTTTTTAAGAGAACTTGAGTTTACCTGAATATAAAGTATGCACCTACCTAAGGTCCGATTGCACCTACGTCATTTAAGAACTTAAAAGTAGTTATGAATTTATCCTCACAAAGTGTTGGCAACATCTTTGAAGTATTAATATAGGTTTATTTATTCTCAAAGAGTCAAATACAACTGACAACACCCTTATAAGTGCCAATAGTCGACTAGGTATTGATTGTTTAAAATAAATATCTATTTCAATTGCAGTCGTTGCAAATAAGCTTGAAGTCGATCTTGGTTGTGACCAAATTATTTTACAAAATAATATTATATTCTGGTCACCTTAAGTGATATTCCGTTATATTATAAGTAGATTTTTGCCAGTACCATGGATGTGAAGTATTAATACATAGATAGGGTGGATAGAGTTACATATTTTCCTAAAGTTGTCGGCATTTATATTAAGCGACATTCCTGTTAATATTTATGTGCAATTTCAATTGTAATTGTTTGAAGTAATAACAAATTTTATTTTAATGTTTAATTTAGTATCTACTTACCAAAAAAAGTGATATACACTTACGTATATGTTCTCAATTTGTTTTTGTTTATTGTTGAAATATACTTAACTGGTATTTATTTTTATTTAATAAATTACTTAATGTAAACCATACTTTGTTTTTTAAATTTTTTCTTTTGTTTTATAGACAATTGGAATGCCAAGGTAGTGCAGCCTGAAGGCCTCACTAAAGGGTTTAGATTTTTTAGAGAAATCAATATAATGAAATGCAGTTGTAGGCTAGCAGTTAAAAAGTTGAATCTTTGAGGTATTAAATATGACTTAATAGCTTGTCTGTAATTGAAGTGTATACACTTCTTTGCGTGACAGAAGTCTATTGAGCCAAACCGTGAACTTCTTCTAAAGAAAGATTGATAAGGTAAGCGTCTTGCTGAAAAGTCATTGAGGTGGATAGGTAAAAAAAAGGGAAAACAGGTAAAATATGGACATCAATTTAAAAACAATAAGTAAAGTTTTTTTTATTGATAGCTATTTATAGTTGACTGAATTTTGTTTGTCCGAACTTATTCCGATATACAGACAAACTTCCCTAACTCGAATCTCAAGGGACCACCAAAAAAGATCGAATTAGAGAAACTTCGAGTTATGGAGAAAAAATTACCCATAAATATTGGACAAATCTATATATTTTTTCAAAAAGAATTCGATTTATAGAATAATTCGAGTTAGAGAAGTTTCATTGTATTAGGAATAATTAGTTTAATAAACTTGATACACTAGATTTTTTTTTTTTTAAGATTTTCGCGGATTTTCTTCCAATAAAGATGAAAAAGCAAACTAAATAGGTTATCTATTATACAGGGCTCCAACTGAATTTTCTAAAGCAAATTCTCTGACAAAGAATAAAAAATTTTTCCTGACATTTCGATAAATCGGAAGAAAAAAATGTAAAAAACTTAATTTTAAAATAAAAAAAAATTTAATTAAACTGTTTTCCCTGCTTAAAATTTTAATTTCCCTTGAGGTGACTTTTCTAGGTTTTCCAAACAAATAGAAACCCTGTTATAGTATTCCTAAAATTTCCTGGAATTTTCTAAGAATTTCCTGCGATGTTTTTGGATATTCTGCTTCCTAACATTTCCTTGTATATACTTCCTCGGATTTTCTATTTTCTTTATAGATAAAATTGCAAATAGTTTAACCAAGGATTCCTTAGGAATTTAAAGGAATAAACTGTGAACTAAGAAATGTTTTTCACAAAAGTGTTCCAATGTCACCATAGCCCTTCTACTCTAGAACCGCGATAAAACAAAATTGATCAAGGAGCGAGTCATAAGAGAAATTTTTGTTGACTACAGCCAGATTTTCCACCAGTACTTCAGAAATAGTCAATTGTAATTCAGATTTGTCAATTAATATTCAGAAATCGTCAATTATTTACTGAATGTTTTGAAAACAGATTGTAAATTATAAATAAAGTAAAAAAAAAATTTGTCAACTGATATTCAGAAACCGTCAACTCTGTGGTCGGCGATTAAAAGGTCATAAGTATACATTTTCTCGGAATTTTTATTTCCCGAGATTTCCTTTAATTCCTAATAGATTTTTAGGGATTTCCTAATATTTGCTTTGAATTTCTTAAGATTTTCTACATATCCTTGGATTTTCTATTTTCTGAGGTTTCTTGGGATTCTATAAAATTATCTTGGATTTTTTGGCTAAGGTTTTCTCGGATTTGCTAAGATTTTCTACATTTCCAAGTATTTGAAGAGCCTCATGAAACCTCAGTAATTGCGTTACCGAACCGACCAAGTTTTTTTTATACTGGCACTTCAGACTTACCCTGTATAGAGCAAATTTTCGATAAGCAAGGTCGCGATTGTTGTGCCGCGCAAAAAACGAATAAATTAATGTCAGCTGTTCAATAGAGGTTAGAATAACGAGTGAGCGAGTTTTATCTTTGGCATGCTTTTGTGGTATAATATTGCACAACAAAATTTAATTTTGACGTTTTAATAATTTCGACTATCAGTTTTACAGAAAATTTTAAGTTGTTTAATACCTAAAGAAGAAACATGGTTTGGAAAGAAATAGAAACGGCATCCAAAGAGAACAGGCGCGAAATCGTTCTGGTTGGGAAGGAAATCAGCACGAGATTGGAGAAAACTGGGCTGGATAAAGCCCTTTTCAATTTGATCAATTTAAATTATTTAAAAATCAGCGAAACCACACTGTCAGAATTACCAGATGAAATCGGAAAACTCATCAATTTGCAAACTTTGATGTTGCACAAGAACAAAATCGAACATATTTCGTTCATGGTATGGAGCTTGTCCAAGTTGAAGTTTTTGGATTTATCGTGCAACGCCTTGACGAGCATTCCGGAAGACGTTTCCAAATTTACCGAAATTGACACCATCGATGTTTCATTTAATAAACTGGAAAGTTTTCCTAAACTTTCAGAAAGTACAAAACTAAAGGTTTTAAAATTGCGCAACAATAATTTGAAAGTTTTTCCGGACATCTGTTACCCTCAACTTAAGGATCTCGCCGAACTTGATTTGTGTAATAACGAAATCCAGGAGGTTCCTGCAAATATCAAGGTGCTTACCAATTTAAAATCGTGTCTTTTAAAAGCAAATAAAATTACCGAATTTCCCGCCGAACTTGCCGATTGCACAAAGTTAAAAGGTAAGTTTTTTTTTATTTAAAAAAATTTCCTATTATGATGCAATTTTATTTGTTTTGCAGAAATTGATCTGAAAGAGAATCCTCTGAAGGATAAGCGTCTAGCACAAACGATCGACAAGGAAACTAATACCAAGAAAATTTTAGATTACATTAAAAAAAATTGTAAACGCATTGCAGCAGTTGACGACAAGGCCGGTAAACCGGTTAAAACGGGAAAATCAAAAGCCAGCGACGATAAGCGGAAAGAAACTGACGTCGCCATAACTATTAGAGGCTTTGATAATGATTTCTACATTAAGGTTACCAAGAACGTCGAGGATATCAGACGTTACATTATTGCTTGCTTCGTATTAAACATACAGTTCACTCCAGAGAAATTCCGCGATTTCATTAAATTACAAACTAAATTGCACGACGAAGATTGTGCCAAAAGAACCAAAGCGACAATCGCTACTCACAACTTGGCTGCGTTGTCGGCAAACATTCCTCTGACTTACACGGCACTCAAGCCTAGCGAACTGAAAGTAAACCCTCTAAATGATAAACAAGAAATTACCGGCACTGCGCTTGTCAAAAAGCTGAAAGATGTGGCAGAGGAAGAACGAAAAGAAAAGAAACGCAGCAAGTTTACCGGCGTTCACAAATATTTGCATTTACTCGACGACCTTAAAGAATATCCGGCGCTGGTGAACGGTGAAAATAAAGTTATTTCCTTCCCACCCATTACAAATTCCGACATCACCAAAGTAAGTAAATTAATTATTTAATTTAATAATTATAAATTATTATTTTTTTAGATTTCGTTTGATACCAAAGATATTTTACTCGAAGTAACTAGTTCTACAAGTTTGTTTGCTTGTAGAAGCGTTGCCGATAAGTTACTGAAAAGTATGACGCAATTATTTGGTAATATAACTGTCCAGCAAGTTCGAATCGTAAACGAGAAAGATGGTAGTTTTAGACTGGTTTATCCTAGTTTAACCGATTTGGTTATTAAGGAGGACGAAAATATTTTTGTCGACAGGAGTCTGAAAATTTAATGTTGATTTTAAGTAATTTATGAACTTCTATTTAAGTTTGGCTTTGTATTTTAAAAAATAAATTTGACTAAGTTTTGTAGTTTTCTGTTTTCATTCCAACTTTTAAACACATCAGCTTGGATTATAGTAGCAGCTGGTGCTGAGGAGAAAGTGGGGCGATCGCCCAGGACAATCCTCATGTCCAATTACCTTGGTGATTTGCCATTGCCTGCTGAGGAAAGACTAAACTAGAGATCTTGGTTTGGTATGTGACGAATGAAAAGGTAGAATAGAATAAAAACTAGATTCAATTTGAAAATCTCTAATTGGCGCAATTAATTTTCTTTTTAAAATGATGCATAAACATTAAAAAGAATATTTAGTAAATACAACTGATCGCATTGCACTCGATGCATATCAAGATACATAATTATAATTAAGTTACAGTTATCTAAAAACTAGAAAACTTGCAAACAAACCTCGTACTGAATTAAAATAATTCTTACAAATCAAAATTAAAATATCTACAAGAATGTTAAAATTGAAAGCAATCTTATGACAACTGCACTTGCAGTTCTGAAATGTCGGTCGTCATCTCGTCCGATATATGACTCGTAGCACTACCATCCTCGTACTTCGTATCTTCGTATTTTGGTTCTGACAATTCCTCCATCATCGATTCGGGCGATTCCTCGACTACTCCACTTACAGAACCGGAGGTTAAACTATCCTCGGCTTTAGGCGTCACGTTCTCGGTGGACGGCGGCGGATTGGGCTTGGTGCGGCCATATTTTTCGTGAATATTACGATGCCGTTTTAGAGCAAATCGATCAGAGAAACCGACACTGCAAATGTCACATTTGAAGGGTTTCTCACCGGAATGCACCTTGGCATGATTTTTAAGATGCGTGGCTTGATTAAAGCAAGATCCACAAATATCACATCTATAGGGTTTTTCTCCGGTGTGGATTCGCCTATGATTCCAAAGAGTCGAGTGTCTAGCAAACGATTTGTCGCATACTTCGCATACATAAGGACGCTCGCCGGAGTGAATTCTCTCGTGATTTTTTAAATGCGGAGATTGAGAAAATTGCATTCCACAGACGTTGCAACGATAGGGTTTCTCCCCAGTATGAATTCGAGAATGATTTTTTAAATAAGCAGCTTTGGCAAATGCCAAACCACAAATGTTGCATTTGAAGTTTTTCTCACCGGTGTGCAGTCTTTTGTGAGACCACAGCGACGAGTAACGACTGAATGAACCTATAAAAAAGGATCTTGTTATAAATCGGTTGTATTAAATTTTTCTAATAAGTATTAAAATAAACCTGCAATTTTGTTATTTCATATTAGTTAGTTTCAATTTTAATGAAAATAACAACAGTAAATAAGTATTTATAAGGAATGGTCAAATACGAAATTGTTCCAAGTCTATGGCATTCCTCAATTACCTTTAAGTGTAATAACTCGAGTCCGGATTATATGCAATAGGGAACCCGATATCTGGTATGCGGCATGCAATTTATGCATAAACACAAGATATTGTACATATTATAAATTACATCCCACATACTAAATATCGGGTTCCTTAATGCATATAATCCGGACTCTAGTAATAACCAGCAAATAAAATATTCTCACGCCGTTACTATGTATAAGAAATATAGAAGTAAATTCATCATAATATTAATTACGAATTTAATTGGTATTGAAACAAATACTAAGCAATTAGTTTTCTTCAAACAAAACAAGGTGCGTTGATTAAATATTAAAATTATCTGTTTAATTTTCGATAGACAACTAATCTGAAGATGAACACTAAGTAGTAGGAATTTTCAATTCTATTAGGAACAAAAAATAATTCAAGGTTTGGGTATTGTTTTACGCTTGGTCTCCCTTAGCCTTGATTTGTGAAAGATATTTTTTTCTAACCTTCTTAAGAAATCAATACAACATAAGTGTGTTCATTGCTATGCATAGATCCTTGCCAAGTACATAAACATAATAAGAGCTTAATTCTGAGTGCTGGACAGGCAATAGCAAAACACCGAGGTAATCTGTCCTGAAATGTAATCTGTCCAATATGCTTTCTGTAGTTCCCAACACTTCCAATACACACATTTAAAAATATTTCAAGTGACATATTAAATAATGAATTAAACGGAATTGCAATATTTTGAAAAAAAAAATTGAAAAAAAAAACTTGGACAGTCCTACTACGTTACCATTTCAAGACTTTTTTGTCTTGTAAAAATCGATTTTACGGCAAAACTAATCAGACAGTTTTTGTTGCTTTCATTCCCTCTATTTTTGTTTATAAACATTTTTCGATTTTGTCGCACCGAGAATATTTTTTGTGTTTTACAGTTTGTCCCCACGAAGGGAATGAAATTTGCAACAAAAAATGTTTAATTACTGTAAAAACGATTTTTACAGGACCGTCCAAATGATTTCTTTATTCACTGAACATTCAAAACAAATGAAAAATAATCGCACACTTACTTCTAAAGTGGCACAACTACAAAAATATGATTTTGAATATGATCAACAAACAGGTTCATCAGATGTAGTAATTGGAACCAAGGAAAAAGAGAAAAAAGGAAACAAAATCCTGATAATTGATTTCAAGCAAATTTCCCGGGAATCCCGTTAATTTTAACTATAGTGTTGTGTTAGTGTTAACCAAAAACAATAATTATTTAAATAAACAATAGAAAACTGGGTGCCAAACGAGGAGAGGGGGGGGTAATTTAAGTATGCATTTATTGATCGAAGGCTTAAAAATAAAATTTTCTGATTTTTTAATTTACAACATATTCTTATAGTTTGGGGTTTTTAATAAGTGTGCAAAAAATTTAAAGTACAAATACATCAAATTACCCGAGTTATAACGGATTACAACTACCCAGTTTGCACAATGATATTAAAAGTTGAATTTCGGTAATCTGTTCATTTGGTCCAAAAAAACTGTAGATATTGCGACTTTTTTGGCCTTTGCATTTTTAATAAAAGGATTTCATACAATCTTGCAATTCATTGCACGAATAAATAAGAATCCTAAATTTCAGTTGAATAACTTCCAACAGGTTTTTTTCAAATTTAATTTCAAAAAATTAAACAAAAGCGAACTTGAAGTTTTATTTTGTCGACAAATTGTAATGTTTACTTACCATTACAAATGTTGCAATGAAATGGCTTATCGACATTGCTTTGTTGGTTTTTGGAACCGCCAATGAAGATGATTCCACTACCATTACATTTGGTGCATTTGGTGACCGAAGCAACGCCACGTCTCTTCACAGGATGAGCATTTTTTATGGCCAATGGTATAGAATTTTGGGTACCTAAATTAATCTATTGTGACCCTGGATAACAAAATATCAACAAACTCACACTCACCTAAAGTTGACGTCGTTTGAGTTCCTGTGGACTCTTCAAATTTTGTAACTCCTGACGAGTCGGGAGCAGTGGCCACCACAAATATTTGTGGTTGGATTGCTTCCGCCGACAGACAAGTTTCACATTTTACCTTCATCACCGCCCTCTTTTTGTTCGTATCTTGTGGTAGAGGAGCTCCGCATGATTCACAATTTTTAATTTTTAAAGTATTTTGTGGCTGCGGTTGTTGCACCTGCTGTTGTTGTTGTTGCTGCTGCTGCTGTTGAGGCTGATGAGCTTGAATCTTGTGCGATTTTAAATCCGCATGAGTGTTGCAGGTGAGGCCGCATTCTTCACAAGAAAAACGAATTCTATCGGCAGAGACAATTTGTATCTGTGCTGGTTGAGGTTGCGATTGACCTTGCACTTGCACGGTGATTTGTTGCTGTTGTTGGGCCGACTGCTGATCGCTACCCTGACCTCCACCCTGGTGAATGCGTTTGTGATGGTTTAATAATGTCAAATGAGCAAACATCAGTCCGCAAACTTCGCATTTAAAAGTGATGTTCGATATTGTGTTTTGAGCCAACGACATTTGATTCACCAAAGCATAATTGTAAGAGAACGGCTGTGCTATGTAGCACTTATCGTCGGTCAATTGTGACATGTTTACAGTCGAATGTTGCGTCTGGGCAACCACCGCCGTATTGGGGGCCGCTATTTTGTGAATCATGTTGACGTTTGCGTAACAAAACGAAGGAAAAGCTTCCTTTTGCACCCCATCTTGTCCGTTCTTATCTTTATCCTGCGGCTGTTGCGTCGTCTGGTATTGAATTTGCGATTGTTGCGTGGTGATTGTGTTGGGGTCAAACATCTTCGCTCCAATTCTAAATTGCACACAAAAGAAATAATCATCTCAGCTGAAGACTTATATGTACTTAAAAATTTAGCGGGCCGACATAATATTTCGGGGCGACTGCAAAAATTTGGTTGGGCTAACAAAAAAAAAATAAAAAAAATTAGGGGTGCGGTCCCACGTTGTGGTAATATTAATTATTAAATAATTTAGGCTGAAACGGGACGAACCGCTCAACAAATTCGAAAGTTTTTCATCTCTCGCTCAAACTTATCTCTTTTTACAACAAAGACGCTGATAAAATTGAAATGAAATAAGGATATGAAGTAACAAAGAAAGCCATTTACCTTTGCTCTCACTCAATGTGTAGTTTGAAATGCCGACGAACAAACGCAGCAATTTTTTATTAATTTAGCCCCGAAACGGCTCAATTAAAGCATAGATCGATTCACGAACGATGCAGTAATCAAAAATTGTTCAATTCGGTGGCTTAAATTTTATAAATGCACTTTAAAAAATGCCAAAATACTTGTATCCATCTCACTTTAGAAAACAGTCGACTAGCGTTGCCATCTTTGTTTCTTGTGTCTCCTTCGCAAGGATGCGCATGCCGATGCGCAACCCTCTTGGTAACAAAATTTGAACGTCGAAAAATTACGTTACGTCGAAATAGCAGCAATTTTATTTTTATTTATTTCTGCTCGCAGAATTGTTTTGACCGCCCCAGGTAAGGCAGCGATCGTTTTAAATGCAATCATTTTTATTGTTACCGTTCGGGCGGAGCTGTAAAAATTAAATTTATTTAAAATACGATGCAAATTAAATTTCGATGTTTGAAAAGTCAAAATGTTAATATTGGTGATTTTAATTTTTCCCCAAACAGTTGCTGGTTTGTGTGGTGGTTGCGATGTCGGATTTAGGAAGTGGAGATGAGGGGTCGAATTCACAAAGTGAGTAAGAAATGATACAATTATGTGCACTGTTAATTAATAAGTATTTTCACTTTGGGATTAAATCCGTGTTATAATTCCTTGATTCAATTTTAATTATAAGCCCCAGCAAATGTCACAAGTGACATAGCAAACAAAATGGCGAGCTATATCTTTTGTTCGCATTAAGATTTTAGCCGAAATCCTCGGTAATTATCAATTGAACTGCCTGGGAATTGATTAATTTTATTCGTTCCTTCAAAATTGTTATAACGCGACACTTGCTACCTAAGCGTATGTGCGATAATCCGAGAAGTGTCATAATATAAGTTGCATTGTACTAGGCCGCGACGACCTTGGCCAACAGCCTTTAGGTTGCGTTGATGTTGAAAGGTGGCAGGACATTCTGTCCAAAATGAACCTTATGCGATGTCGCTAAATCAATTTTGAAAGAATTTACTTTTCCCATGTAAAAATTAACTATGCGAAATCGCGAATTTTGCAAAATTTTATTCTAGTTTTTTTACCGGATTTACGTTTTTAGAATACCACCAAGGAATGGAGCAGGGCAGTGCAGAATACGACCCAGGTAAGTCATTGTCCCATTTAATTTACTTTCCTTTATCGCGGCTTATTGTAACGATGTTAAAATATGAAATCATCTCCTACTGGCGCAACTTGTCGAATATCTTGCGCGATGATTCACTCATTACTAGGAATTTTGGAATGCCTAGTAACCACTTTTCCGCTATACGAAGTTTTTTTATTTTCTCTGAGAGTGGAGGATCTTGAAGTGATTCATTCATTCATCATTTGATACCACCGAAACTGGTTCCGTCCTAAAATGTTAAGTTTCGAATTTTTTATTTTAAAATAACTGAAAACATGCAAACCGAGTTGGAGTTCGAGTGGACCTACAAGAAAATAAATTACTGGCACGATCCAGGTCGGAAAAAGTTCTTTCGTTGTGCTACTCGCAAAATTGTTTGTTTGGTTTTATAACAAAGTTTTTGGTTTGTGTTGCAGGACAACAAGGACCGGCTGAACAGGAATTAGCAACGAAGACCTTACAAATTCAAAGCAAACGTTTTTATTTAGATGTGAAGCAAAACCGTCGAGGGCGATTCATTAAAGTAGCTGAGGTTAGTATTCCATAAAACATTTTTTGTTGTTGTTATGTGAACGTGTGTGTTGTAACAGATTGGCGCAGATGGACGTCGGTCTCAAATATTTTTGGCCCTATCCACTGCGGCCGAGTTTCGTGATCATTTGTCCACATTTAGTGATTTTTATTCATCTCTAGGTAATTGAATTTTTAAGTTTTACCGTTTTGATTGTCGTAATAACGATTATGTTTATAACAAAGGTCCACCAAATCCGGAAAATGTGCCCGAGGACGGTAAACTTCGTAGCGAGATGATGGTGAAGGACAACAGGCGATATTATTTAGATCTGAAAGAAAATTCGCGGGGACGTTTTCTACGCGTTTCCCAAACCATAACTAGAGGAGGGCCTCGTTCCCAAGTGGCTATACCGGCACAAGGCATGATCGAATTTCGGGATGCTCTCACAGATTTGTTGGACGAATTTAGTGCCGACGAGCACGCCTACAAACCAGACCTGCCCGAGGGTAGACACGTGCATGTAGACAACAAGAACTTTTATTTTGATATCGGTCTTAATAAACGGGGAGTCTACATGCGAATTTCTGAAGTAAAGACCAACTTTCGCACTGCCATTACCATTCCAGAGAAAAGTTGGCCTCGTTTCCGAGACATCTTGGCTGATTATTGTGACAAGATTAAACCTGGAGTTGCTGGTGGCACCTCCACTACTTCTGACCAGTTACTACATTCAATGGTAAGCCTGTTTTTATTTTAATTTTTTTTTAACGCTCCAACCCCAGCACACATTAAATTTAATTTCGAGTGCTGAAAGTTTTTGTTTTCACTTAACTAGTCATGTATGTTTTTATTGGTGTCAAGTTTTTGCTAGTTACAACACAATTATTGATCTCCTGCATGGTACATGATATTGATGTCCCATAATTAAACTTACAATGCCATAATAGAGAAACAGGGTGATCTAAAACTAGAATTCAACATAAATTCAGTTTGTTGAAATAATATGAAATTAATTTGGAACTTGTCATCATTGCATTTAAAATAGAATGGCGCAGATATTGCTCTGAGCTTTTCTTTAAAATTTATTTTTTCAAAATTATTTTAAAGGAAAATAAATAAGTAAAGTTTCAACTCGGAACAGTTTAGGTTGTTGTAGGGTCACCAGGCGGGCGAGTTGGGTCTTTTCGGCTTTCATTCAATATTCAACTTGCAAATTATTGACAAAACGATTAAACAGTGTTGGTACAGCATTAATTAATTTAGTATTAATTATCTTGGCAATCTAGTTGAGGTATATAAATAACGTAGGTTTTGACTCGGAACGCTTACTTTAGTGTGATTGTTGGGCAACTAATGGGCAGTTGGGATCTGTCTGGACTTGAGAATCAATCAAATCTTAGCACAGCTTAAGTAGGACTTGTTTATTTTGATTGGTTCATTTTGTCGAACTCGGGACGAATATCAGGTGGGAACGTTTTAACGTTCATTTTGTCAGAAGCAGCTAAGTTTACCATTTAATTTTAATTTATTTTTCAATTAATAGACAAATTTGCTTGTACATTGTTTATTATTTATTTTCAACCGGTTTCGCTTTTTAGCATCAGGTCTGCAAGGTATAAATGTAAAATGAACTTATAAAATAATTTAATTTTAAACTTTAACTGTATAAGTTAAGGTTGCCACACATTTGTCTGACGTGATGTGATGGGTCAGAACACAATTTGATTGGTCAAACCAGGTCAAGCTACATCACATAACAACACACTAATATGAACGCCTCCATCTAAATGTAAGGAACCGATAGTGTTCTGACGCTTCACATCACATCAGACAAATATGAATCTACCTTTACCAGACAAAATTGTTTCTTATGTAATATACTGGCATAACTTTTTTACAGTTTGCTCATGCGTAACTATAGTGTTGGGTTTTGACTGATTTGCTTTACTTGATCGAGGAATACATGTGGTACACATATAACGTACAGGTGTAGACAGAATTTTAATGCAAATATCAAAAAATAATAAATGAATGAAATGATCATCAGTGACAACACTAGAAACCACGAGGTTAAAGCAGGACTTCCTGGATTCACTGCTATGCTCTAAAGTCTAAGATTAATCTGTGGCAAAGGGAAACCATATCTTTAATTATAATTTCTATAAGCTTCAGATAAGTTGATTGCCTACACACTGACTGCAGTTGATATTTGAATGAAAATGAAATCTAAGATTCAGACACTCCTAGCTCTAGAAGATTTTGCCAATTTATTTAAAATAATTCTATTACTTGTTTTCTATGTTGTTTTTCATAGACTGCAATATTTCTTTCTTCCACTTTATTGACAGTTTGTACCAAAAAGTTAGGGTTTATCCTGCAACTGAACAACTAAAGTCAATGTCATGAGATTTTTGAATTTTTCTTTAAAATTCTACCCATTCTATTCTTTTTACGTTAGGGCTCTGGTTTGGTGTTTTTACCAACAACAAACCTCGGTGGTGTTTCAAAGCCACTATTAATACTTTGAGCTTATTAATCGTTTCACATCTAAGGTAGCTTGCAGATGTGCTCTTAACATTGATGAATGTAAATGATCGATCCAGGGTAACCGTTGGCTTTATCATAAAAGACCATCGCAAGAAAGTTTAGAGCAGTTATTCTGGTAACTTACTAGGCTAATGATTGTCTCTAATTAGGAATTAAATATATAAATTACAAAATTAAGTATGAGTCTCTTGGTTCTGCGAGCTATACGAATATCAAAGCTTATCAATAATTGGAATAAAAAAAATTTATTATTATTTTTATTACAAAATGGTTTGATTAAACTCCTACTATCATTTAGGCGTGTAAAATTATTAATTTTATTTGGCAGTTTGAAAATGTTGCAATTTTATTTGGTGATATTTAATAATTAAAAATAGTAGATATACAACTTTCCGCTTTTCCAGCGCATTCACAATATAAATGGTATATAAGAACTATTATATCGAAACCTACCGATAGTGGGAGGCAGTGTCGTAAAACTCAAACCGTCTTATGTCGAAAACGCACTATCAGAACACCGCATAATAGGAGGGTTTGCTGTTTGCACAAGTTGATCATCGGAAGATTATTTTTGCTATGCTCTTTTAGAATCGATTTTGCAAATGAGTACCAAAAACAACGCAGCTAGTTGATCTTATTAATTATTTGGGATTTTCATTATGAAACTTACTCCTGCTGGTTAGGACACAGTATCCACTTTTGTTTCAAGGTCAGAATAGTATCGATGTGAAATATCAACAGAGTTATTAATCATCATATTTTCACTTAGATGTTGATCGAAGCTTTTTAGAGTTTCCACTTGTTCGGAAAACCTGGTCAAGTCGGGGAATTTATTTATTTTAAGCAAAATTTCTTCATTTATGTTACATCTGGCCATTTCCATGCTGTTTACAGTTATACATCTATTATATATTATACAAAAAATTTTGATTTAGTTTGAAATTTTTTGCGCGTAGTGATCGACGGTATTGCGTCGGTCAACACTTCTAAAATGAAAATTACGTTTATCAAAGATACAAACTGCGTATATCTATAAATGACGACATTCCAATTTAGAAAAACAAACATACAGACGTTTTTGGCGTTAATTAAAATTTTTATCAAGTTTTTTTTTGCTTAAGAATTCCACACTAAATTTTTCGACATTTTCCAAGTCTCATTTTTGTGTAGGTATTTCAACTTATAACATTAATTTAATAAATTATAATTAACACGACGACATTTCGGATTTTATTGTAACAAAAGTAATAAATTCTTGTAGAAAATAATAACCTAATGGACGAAATAACAAAATATATTGCGAAAATCATTAATGAGCACTACATTTAACCAGAGGTGGATTGAAGTTGGTGTTTTGATGCGGAAAAATTTTAAGTGATTTTTTTACATCGACAATTTCATAACAAATTTAAGAGATTGTTAAGAGAAGCTAAAAATTTGTATTGAAAAAAAATTTTTAAATATATTGCTGGCACTAAAACGTAAGGGTCGTATTAATTAGTACCTACTTAATTTTTTGTTTTATCAAAATTTAAAAATATATTAATACATAATATTGCTTTCTCTAAGACTTGACCTTTCTTAAAATTTAATTTTACGATTCTTTTACAGAAATCAAACAGCTTTTGAAGCTTATTTATTGTTTTAACAATAATTTATTCAAGAGCAAATATGAAGTGTATATAACGATGGTATAATGACAATTGAAAACAAATGCAACCGTAGAAGCTTACGTCAAATATACTTTAAAAGTAGAAGTCACTTGAACTTGTAATCATGTAGATCGTTGTCAATTCGAGAATATTGATTTTTCTTTTCTGTTTAAATTTTGAAAGTTTTTATATATCACTCCGAAACTAAATGTTATGTCATTGTTATCACCTAGTTTCGGGACGAGAAATGCAAACCAAATTATGGTTTAATTTCACAAAGTAGAAAGGTCACAAGTTATATAACAAGCTCTCCAGGGAAACAAAACGTTTGCATTTCAAGAAGTACAGATAACGATTATGAGTATAGCTTACAAATTAATAGCTAGTTGTGTATTAAGAGAGTAAAGCGATATTTCACCCAGGGCCATATTTAAGATATCTAGACTTCGAAGTTGAATTTGTAGTGCGGGCTCTACTGGTTTTTTTGTTGAGAATTAATTGTCATTTTAAGTAAACACCTTAGGCAAATGCAAAATTAAACGAAACCAAACAAATTTGTAGATAATACCAGCGGATTCTTTTTATTTTAGTCTATCTAAAATTGAAATTTTCCAACAGTTTTTCAGGTTCATAAAAGCTGTAGCCTGCACGTAAATAAGGCTTTTGATTCGACCATTTGAGAGAGAAAGTTGACGTGGAATACTAAAATGCTACAATGTTATGTTCCGCTTGAATTAACCAAGATGTTTTTTACAATAATCGATTGATAATTGGTTCAAGTAGTGTAACTCGATATTAATCATCAATATTTTAGAAAACCCAAAAAATGCACTAAACACTTCAGAACTAAAATGTTTTTAAGTTAACACATGTAAATTCTTCGCCTGATGATGCCATAGTATTGTGAAAATTTATACTTACAGTGTATTTTACATGTGTTAACTTAAAAACATTTTAGTTCTGAAAAGTGTTTAGTGCATTTTTTGGGTTTTCTAAAATATTGATATGATTTTCTACAATAGCAACAACCCCATTATTTTCAATATTCTGATCGATTGAATAAAAAACGAACTTAAGTTTTTATTTTAGTCTAAATAAAACTTCTTTACTCTCCAATAGTGGTGACATTTACATCTTTCGAGTTGGAGTAGCTTAGGGTGAAGGAGTGAGTATTAACACAACACAGAGTCTCGCCTTTTCCTATCTTCTTTTGCAGTTTTTCTATATTTTCTGTAGTGCATGAGAAATTTAAAGGGGATAATTTTCAAATGTACATCCAGTATATACTTCCCGCGGTTCAGATACTGCGTTAAACTGTAGGTTCTCTGTGTCTGTAAATAGAGGAACGAGCAAGTTGTTTAAAAACTTGAATCTACCTACAGTAGAACCTCTCTAGCTCGACAATTCTGAAAATTTTTCTTGTTACTGGACAGATAATTATGAAATTATCTTGCCACGACTCGTAAGCACGTAGGCAGACAGATTGATTACCTACGTTATAATGCTTACATGATAATATAAATAATAAATTCTTATCGTAATCAAGAATAACATGATATTGTGTTTGCAGATTTCAGTTACATGTTTTGATATTTATTACTACCGTTTCGTCGACACGTTCGCTTCGTCGACAGGAAATGGGTCCCGTTTATGTCGAGCTTGCGAAGGTTTACTGTATATACAAACCTACGTAATCTATTGCAGCTCCCACAATAATATAATTATTTCTTACTATTTTAAAGGATTATTTATTCCTAACTAGGGTATCTGTGTTTATTTTTGAATTGAATTAAACTTATTTAAAATTAATAGTTATTAAGACCCTGACTAGTTTTACGTATATACCCTGACTTGTATATTAGCCAAATGCAATAAAAATTGAGTCATCTAGTGTAGGATGCATTATGATATCATTGCTGGATGGTAAAAAGTTAATCAGTTAATCAATGAGATTCGTACATTTTAATATAAATAAATTGCAGCTACACTAATTTTTTTTATAACCAAAACAATATTATATATTTAATTGAAATTGAATAAAATTGAATTTGTGTAAATTTTTGTTTTCAGATTGGCAACAATAGCAGCAGCAGCAACATACCACATCAACAAGACGCAACTGGTAGTGGAGGAGGTGGTGGTGGTAGTTCGAGTATGAAATGAGGCTGGCAGCTCTTTTAGGCTGTTTCTAGGTCATATTAAACTAATTGTATGGAGATGGGAGTTGTTGCTGCGGCTTCCGAACCCTGGTATTGTCAAAAAAATAAAAATAAATAAAATAGGGGACGGAATGGAGCCGCCGCATTCAAGTCTTGTATTTTTCGATTGATTTCTGTGCAGTGTTCCAAACACTATAAATGTTAGATGATGATATATTCTATATTCTATGTTACGAGTTACTAAATTATTTATTATTATTATTAATTAATTATTACTATTTAACAATTTTATTACGACACTAATTTGTGAGCCTCGTTTGATTATAATAATAAGCAGCAGCGACTGTATTTTATGCATGTACGGTTTTTTAGCGGACGGATATAGTGGGTGTTAAAAAATGTTTTATCGGGGAATGGTTTAGCCGGCGGGAGATGGATCCGTTTTGCACTACTACCACTAATACTACAAGTACACACTCTTCTATTTGACGATTTCGATTCAATAATCGACGCGTAAACCTCTACATCTTCTGTTTGTCTTTCTATCTTTCATCTCTAATACCTCCTCTACCAATTGACCTATTATACGACATATAGTCGACGTCGTAGCGACGACCACCACCAACCAAAAGGAACATTCTTAAAAACAAAATGTGATTAGATATTCTTATTGAATTATTTTTTTAAGTTGATGATACAAAATGTTAGCCTTAAAGAGTTTGTAATAACAATTTTTGTACATTTTTTTGTTGGGGCCACGAAAAGTGTCCGAATAGTATCTCCACAAAAATTTGGACACTCGTCGGCGACTCTGTGTTGACATTTTTTTAATTTCCAATGGCGTATCGCATCGAGAGATGGGAGTTTCGTTGGAAAAAGTTTTGTATAAAGAGTTTGTAACTCGTGCGATACAACGTCCAAGTTGTAACTTTTAATTTCTTTTTCTTACGTTTTATGTGCACTCATTTCATTAATCGAACGAGCAAAAAAAAAGTTTAAATGTATTTTTTATTATTTTTGTAGACCTAGTCGAAAGAAATTTAAAAAAATTTAATCTAAATGATATAGGGCGTATTCCTTAGAATCGATCTGACGGCCGGGGAGCGATAATTTGTTGTTGAATCGTTTTGTTTTAAAATATTTCTTTTTTAAATGTTATAACTACTTTTAAAGTCGGATGCTCTGCGTGTTGATTAACTAATTTGGATGGATTCTATGGAAACAGAAATACTTTTTAGTGACACAAAATATTTATTATTATTAATCGTTGGTTGTTTTGTTTTAATTTTTCTTGTTCTGTTTTTATTATCTTTACTATTATCGTCAATATTATGATGCTGGTCATTTTTATAAACATGCACTAGAATTGAATCGTGTTGTGCGTGCGCGTCATTGTGCGTGCTCGATTCTTGGAACTCGACCCTTGTGCAATGTACTCGCGTTCCAAAAATCGACGCGGCTCGACCGCCGCAAGTTATTAAAAAGTTCCGTCGCTTTTTTATGTTTTTGTTTTGTATTTTGTAAGAATAATATTTTTATTGTTTGTGATAGAGAAGCAGCTATAAACGCGCGCCCCGCCCTCCGTCTATGATGAAGGGTTTTTGTTTTCACGTGTGCGCGACAGTAAATAATATTGATGTAACAATTAAAAGA
Organism: Cantharis flavilabris; assembly: GCA_949152465.1. Taxonomy (NCBI): domain Eukaryota; kingdom Metazoa; phylum Arthropoda; class Insecta; order Coleoptera; family Cantharidae; genus Cantharis; species Cantharis flavilabris. The sequence continues at coordinate 10,588,637 of OX424438.1, forward strand.
AGAAAAAAAGATTATCAGAAGAGTTTTTTGTTTAGTTGATTGGTGCGTGTGCAAATTGGGGGTGTCGGAAGCAGCTCTAGATAAGGTGATGTGTTCTTTAACAATTCGTTTGTAGATGTCGTAAATACATAGTTACGCTTCATTAAGAGCCACTAGTATAAACGCTAAACAAGCTAGGTTTTTCGTACATCACAGGACGTTTGCAGCTTTGTAGCGTTTGTATTATTGACCTCTCGGTATTTTAGAAAAGGAAAGTGAATTAATTAATGCTCACATTTGTCGTTTTTATCAAAATTCATTATTGTCATTGCTGTGATAATACGTTTTGACAAACAAATTAATAAAAACAATAATCGAATTAAAATTTTCAACTCGCTTACTACGCATCATTTTTGATTTGTTGAAAAAGATATATATATGATTTTAACAAATGTGCTGTCGAAATGTATGGAGCGGCGCTGGTCGCACAGATAGATGGAGATAGCGAACGAAACGTGACTAAAACTGCACGTTTTGTGATGGTAACATTCACCACCGTGGATCCTCACTGTTGCGCTGCTAATGCGCCTTCAATACACTGTCATTATTTATATCGAAATGTTATTTTAAAACGTTCAGTTATAAAGAAATAAAACATTTCTAAAATTTAGTTCTATTTTATTTCAAATACGTTCGATTGAGGTGAGTGATCATATAAAATTCTACACTAATAATTTACCAGATATAAATCGATGAGGATTTTTATTTTATTGTTTGCCTCCATCAAATGTGCACGTTTCTATTAATTGATTACAAGTTGAGAAAATAAACTTCTTTTGTCCATACAAATTTGTATTTTTGTTATATTTATATATTATTCTTTGGGTTTGCTGTGCGCTCGATTTGTTGATAGATAGATAACTTTTAGGTTTTCATTCAATTTCTTTTACGTCCACATCGAGTTGATGTTTTCTCAATATTTGTTTATATAAGTAAAAAAGAATTTGGAAGGGGTTTTAGTAACACACGAGGACCAACCTGGGCCCTCCAAGAGATTCCGGTTTTGATTGAGAAGAAGTTGAGGAATAGTAAGTGTTGGGAGTCGACGTATTTGTGCACTGCAGCTTGACACCCTACAACGCAAGTGTGACCCCTAGGGTCGCACGCTAGACCTTTTGCTTGACGGTAATTTTGTGTCAAGACATTTTTGTCAGTTTGGAGTTTTGAAGTGAGTTTATCGATTATGTTCGTTTTGTTAAAAAAAAGAGACTAATAGTAAGTTAATTAGAATTTATTGTAAATAATTGTTGAAAATAAACGATCGTTCCAGATCGGAGCGACTGCTAGCGATTATTCTTGACAAACGAATTTTGATTTCAATAGTAAGTCTTCAACAAGTACATTTTGAATTTGCCATTTTTTTAAAATTACATCTTTTTTAAAAAAAATTTAAGATATTTATTTTAATAAGAAATTAAATGTGTTCACTTTGAATATTAAGGGTGTTTTCAATTTAGTTAAACCTTCCTCCTGGTTAACAACAGCAACTATTGGTTCCGCAAATCGTCGGGCTCCAATAATACATAATTCCTGTTATTATATAATTCCCCAATTATTGTTTTTCTAAGATAACGAGGTACCTGTTGGGCCTACAGACTTCGTTCAGGGCTTAAATTAAAGCTAAATAACTGATCTAAAACTTCATATTCAATGAATTTTCTCGTAGAATGAGGATTACAGCCAATATTTAGCCTGAAGGACAACAAAACTGAAATTTTGAACTTCTTGGGGAAAAAAATCCAATATTTTAGGTCTTGTATCTTAAGATCCAATGAACCTAAAAAATTGGGGTTGAGCTCAAATTGCAAGAAATATTCACAGCTTCAAAAATGAGTGGCATGATGTTTTCCATAGGGAGCATCCTTTTATGAGTTTCGGGCCAAAAACTAAAATCAGACGAAAAATGTCGAGATTTTTCGATCACCACGAAGAAATCTAAAATTTCCAAGTCTTCTTATTCAAATATGACTGAAATTTTACAATTTAATTTTTCTGCTTCATTAAAACGCCATGTTAATTAAAAATAATTTTATTTTAAACCCTTTTTATATCATATACAAACAGGAGGCTTAAACAATTCACACTGGGTGATGATGGTATCATAATTACCTACTTTGTTAATTACAATAGTTGAAATTTGACCATTAAAAAAATTATCAAATTTGTATTGTTTGCCATAAACGAAAACTATTCAAATTCTTGTTTTTCAGCATCTCATGTCCACTGTTGCATATTCAGCCTATTTCTGTTAGAGAAAAGTCAACACAAAAGTAGGCCTCTCCAGATTAAAATTTGGCAGTTAGCTATTAGTAGTCGAACCTGCCAATGGCCATTTCCTGATCTGTCTGCTCAATATAGCCCAGCCTTAATTTCCCTTATGGTATTTAAAAGTTCCTGCTATTCAGGAAGGAAGCATCCAGGAAGATTAGAGATTCTTAACAAGGCATAATATATTGAAGGAGAGCAGACCATGTCGTTGCTGTAAAATCAAACCGGCATAACTGCAAAACTTGAGTTTTTGAGTTGTTGGTGTCAAAAAATTTCTTTTTTTCCCGTCTATTTTTATGTCAAACCGGCATATTCGTATTCGTCTAAATTCATTCATTATTAAGGTGGTTTTGAGGTGAACCTAACCGACGTTAAAGGGAAAACAAAAACTTTAAAGCGCTCTAGCGAAAAATATGAATTCAGTTATGCCGGTTTGATTTTACAGCGACGATGTGACAAAGAAAAATATTGCAACCCGAGCAAACTTTACTTTGTTTCACGATACAAATTTGACTAACAATTTACAAAAAAATGGTAAAATGTAGTTGGTACAATACATTTACATCTTCTAATAGGAGACAACTCTTTACAAATTTAAAAGTGTTTTAACTATGAGCCAATCCAACATCATCCTATTTATCTAGATTTAGGGAATTCCCAAAAATGCTGAGCGATACAATTTTTCCTTTCTAATATTAGAATTTTTGTTTACCAATATTTTCAGAAGTAGCACTATCGGAAGTAAAAAATAGCATTGCAGTGCGTTTGGTTATAAATACCCTAGTAGTCCAGTCATTTGGAGTAAAAAAACTGGGTTACCTAGAAAGTTTTAGTTGCTCTTTTCGAAAAGAACAAACAAAAAATAATACAAACTTACATTATAGAAAATTTTCTGGCTGGCTGAAATATCGACCAGTATCCTATAAAGGGTTAATTACTTAGATAACCATTTTCATCGTAAAATGATTCGGATAGTAAATGCTGTCAAAAACCGTTTTCTTTGCGCAAGCGGCAAAGATACGAGGTGGCAAAGTGAAAATTTGAAAAGAGCAGATAGAACTATCAAATGACTGGACTATTATAGTAAGAGTTGAAATATTCGGAAATACTTCAAAATGTATTCTTATCGTTGGATCTGCCCACTGTTATATCTGATTCCACGTCAAAACATCGAACCAAAAACACCGAAACCAACACTCTTTTATTGATGTTCTGAAGAAAGAACAAGGCATGAATGAACTCAAGAGAAGAAAAAGTACCGCTACGTTGCAGCAAGGATCAAGTCTACAGTACAGTCGCATGGTGAGCGTAACCTGGACGATTATCTAACTGGCATTAGATGGTGATTTTGTTTTTCGATGTTTTGACGTGATACCATTATATCTACAGCACTCGTTGATATTAAGCTCGCTTTGTTGCAAAAAATAAAAACAGATAATAAACAATACATAATAATAATTTATTTTAATAAAATGTAAATATTTGTATAAATTTCAACACTCTTAAATCATTTTTCATTATACTTCGACAGGTGCGGAATAAAAAATATTGGGAGTCAATTCACAATTTGTTTCGTTAAGAAATGGTAAACTTCATACATAGAAATAAAAACTGCACAGCAAAATATTATTTAAACATGGAAAGACTAACCTACGGTTTAATGCAACGACGCCGGTATAACTTCGTCTCTCATAATTGTTTTCCCAAAACTTTCCAAGTTTAAAATTTACAAGACTTGAGTTGCAATGCTGTTGGTAAAATATAAAAGTGCGCCCGTTAAATTGACCATTGTCGCACATAAAAACACTGCAACCCACTTGCCGTTGGTGGCGGTAACAAGTGCTGCCGTTATCGGACCACAAAGTATACCAGGTATTGTGGCTATGGTATTACTAATTGCAAACGTCATACCTGAATGATTAGGCGCAACATCGACATGATTAGACAAGTGTCCAGCTGAATTGCACGCCAACAAGCCCATGGATATGGAGACGAATGCGACGGCAAGTGGTAACTCGTTAACCACACCAAAGATGGCCAAAAATAAGCCCGGTCCTACCAAACCGATGCTCGTCATCAGGCGTCTCACACTCAGCACCGACCAACCACTTTTTAATAATAAACCGTCGGCTACGTGACCACTGATTACTCCAAATGCAGAATTGACTATATATGGCACGGCCGTTAAACTGATGGATTGAGCATTTGCTCCAAGCATTCTGGACAAATAAGTCGGGAGCCATTGCATAATTATGTAAGAGGACCAGTTCATCGCGAAATGGGCTCCATAAATTGCCCATAATGGTTTACTTAATACAAAATCGGCCCAACCAATGCTTCTTATCACCTAAATTAAAAAAAATTTAATTTGGAATGTGCACTTACACTTGTTTGAAACAGTGAACAGTTTTCTGTGAAAATTCAAATAAAATGTGTTTACCTTAGGCATATGTAGGGGAATTGTGTCATCCGATCCTAGGGCATTGCTTGGATAAAAAGTACACCAAAGAGTCAGCCATATAAATCCAAGAGATCCAAAAAAGTAGAAAGAGGTTGGCCACAACAAATGTGGACACAGCTAATCGAAAAACAAAATTTTAGATAAACAAAGTAAGACGGCATTTTAAATCTTACCACAGAAGCAACAGTTTGTCCGATGGAACCAAAAGCTAGTAAGTAACCAAAAGAACGACTTCTTTCTTCTACGGGAATGTTATGTGCAAATAAGTGGAATATTGTAGGTAAACCTATAAATTTAATGTTATTGACATGAAAACAATTTAAAAATTAATAATAATACCTAAGCCTTCGGCAAAACCCAATATAACCCGACATATGACCAAAGCTACCACACTTTCTGCTAAAATAGGGGTAATAAAGGTTGCAACGCTCCACAACAATACACTAAACGTTAATACACTCTTCGCACCAATTCGACTCGCCCAGAAACTTCCCAACAATTGACTACTAAAATAACCACAAGCAAATGCAGACAAGATCCATCCCTGGACGTGCAATGACCAGTTGAACTCATCGGTCATAGGAATGATGGCGATGGGCATTATAACGCGATCGGCACTATTTATAAAGTTTGCGGCACTACATAATGCCACTATTCGCGACGTGCGACTGAACCAGTGGATTCTCATTTTAGTACCTTAGTGTTCCTGTCACATTAGAGCAAAATTCCATTATTTGCACTTTCAAAAAAGTGTTGTGCTCAATTTAGCTCCAATTTAAGTCATAACGTGATACAGTGACACGTAGCCAAAAAATATAAGAAAAAAAGGCCTTGCCTCAGTTTATATCCAACAAGTTACTTTCAGTTATCAATCACTTTGATTTTTATCAAAATTTTATTATTACGTTGTCCAAAAACATAACCTAAAAATCCATTTGACAGCTCCTATCACCACAAGCGGTGAAGAGACACAAACATAAAATACAGTGGCGGAGAAATAAATAAAACGAAAAGACCTGAAAATATAGCGTAGGAATTAGGAAAAAAGGAGTATTTGAATGCAAAGTGAGAGTAAACTTGGTAGGCTATGGCGGCAGCTTGACATACCACTTTACCAGGAGCATAGAGCGTAACAAAAATATTTTTTAAATTATATTATAAAATTTCCCTACGCCTATGATTTAAGCAGATTATGGTTATAACCTCACAAATTTATATTTTTGTTGTTGCAAGTTGTAATTTAAACTTACATGAAGCTTACATGATAAATGTATTCTTGCTTGCAAATAGGGGATATTTCCTGTTGTGGCTTTTTTTACACCAAATTCTGTAATTGATATGGATATCAAGTTAAAAGAATAGTGAGATGAGAGTATCGAGACCAAGATTCTGGAACAAATAGACGAGTTCAGTGACAGGGATTCAGGGTTGTAAATCTGGCTGTAAATATTAATAAATATGAAGCTTTGCGGGGCTCCACCTATGTCACGTTACCTGATAATATTAAAAAGAAGAAAGCACGTATGAACGTGAAAAGTAATGTCTACTTATATCCAGTAGGATCTAATGCAAAGAACTTCATCCTACTCCCATTACTCGGAAGTGATAAACTTGAACGGTGTAAAGTTTCCGATAACACTGAATCAAGTAAAGAAATTTGAAAAACTTAATAAAATTTCTATAAATGTTAATCCTATATCCAATGAGGAAAATCATCAGATACTTCCTCTCAAAATTACTCTAAACAAACAACCGCGTCACTTGAATTTGTTGTTTATCCAGTCCACGTATAATGAAGAAGAAGACATCCCCATAATCTACCATTATTGCTGGATCTAAGTCGATTGACAGCAAGACAAGAAGGTCAGATCATAAAGCTAAAATTTACATTATGATACATTATTTGCTTACATTATTTTTCCTCGGAAAAAAGTTACATAGACATGAAAGTGATTGTGGTGAAATCAATACATGTAAAGTTAACATGCCTCAGCACGGTGAAGTTGTTCTATTTTAAAAACCAAGAAAAAGTGCCCTTTGTTATTTATCTGGACACTGAAAGTATTTTAAAACCGATTGACAAAAAGTGCAGTAAGAACACTACAAAATATCAAGAACATAATATACGATCAAGAGCCGTCTTATTATCGAAGTTATAGCGGTACAGGGTGCGCCAAGTGGTTTACCAAAGACTAGACAAATTGTGTAAGATGTTGAACCGGTTTACTGGGCTATGCAACCGATGCAATTATTCGTGTGAGAAGAATGGGAATTTCAATCTGCTACTAAATGCCACATTTTCGGTAAACAATTTACCGAAAAAGATGGAAAGGTATGAGATCACAGCCACAGAACAGGTGCGTTTAGAAGTCCTGCGCATAACAACTGTAATCTAAATTATAAAGATTGTAAGATAATTCCAATCATTAGTCATAACCTAAGTTGCTATGACGCGCATTTTTAGAAGAGAGAAATAACGAAAAATACATATCATTCACCAAATCAATTACAGATTCAGAAATTGAATTAAAATTTATAGACTCGTTTAGATGTATGGCTCAGGGATTGGTAGCCGAATACTCATAAGACTAAATTTAATTTATTGAAACGTAAAGGTGTATTCCCATACGATTATGTGAAATCTACAATACTTGAAGAGTTTATTTCCAACGAAGATTATGATCATGCAAAAAATGTTTGGAATGAGTTTAAGGGCGCGATTTTTGGACCCGTTTCAAAACTTCATTTACAACGCAAAATTGGCTAAAGATATTACGATGATTTTTTTTTTAATGAAAAGAGATGAATTTTTCGAACAACATGATATAATTTTTAACATGTTTTGATAATAAATATATATTTTTATTCTAATAAATTAGTTTTTATATCAAATACCAACAATAAATAAAATTTTCCAATATGTCATATTGTAGGTAAACTAACGGTCTTATATAATCTGCATTGAAAATTAAAAAGAAATTTGTTTTGCGAGTGCTGTAAATGAAGTTTTGTTTCGGCCATATATTCTATGATTTCAAAACGCGCGCCTTGATAACAGTTTGTCTTCGGCTTACTAATAGTTCAACGATTTTTGAAACGATGGTGCTTAAAAAATTTAACTATTCTAAGGGTCGTATTCTCTAACTTTTAAGGGATCTTAACGGAGAGGATCTCTTAACTAATGACAAAACCTATTCTGTAATAATAAAAGATTCTTTAGTTAGATACCGCTCTTCAAGATCGATCTTTACCTGGCAGAGTGGTGAGGGATCTCTTCAGGTATAAGGATTTGCGCATTCTGTAACTCGAAGGGATCCATAATCAGCGTCAAAATACGCCAAGTTGATCCCTTAACTGAGAGATGGTCAGTAGGTGTCATTAAGAAAATTGAAGGGTTATTTCTATTAGTGAATGTGAACTTGAATCTTGAAAAATAAATTTATTTTCAAAAGAAATATTCAATTAAATAATATTCTTGATAAATTACGCAAAAGGTATATTTTAAACGCATAATATACCTATGCAAAAATTATAGAAACGTTCGAACGTTTCGAACGTAGAAACGTTCGAACTCGATTTCCTAACATGTCTTTTTTTAAATTAAAAATTAATAAATTGATTGTAATTATTTAGCAATGAATTACCACCATACATTTATAACTAAAATTATTTATGCCTGCAGAATACTGCATAACATCAAGCAATTGTATAATCTGGAAGTAGTTATTGTTAAAAATTTCATAATTGTTGTAAAATAATAATTACTATAAATTGTAAAATTTTAGATGATGATTTGAAAGAAATTGAAGAAGAATTGAATAACGAAAAAATAAATAATAATTTATTAGGATTATTAGGAAGACGCTCTCGTAATAATATTATATTCCTTTATTTAATGAATTTTTATTTCAACTAACTATGGTTTTTGTTAAATAGCATGTGAAAATATTTAACAAATTATTATTATTTACATGTTAGATAAATTTATAAATTTTTCAACTAATTTGCATATTGTTATCCTAAAATCAGTAGATTTTTCAATTATTAATTTTGAAAAATTTTGTTAAATATTTTAAATTACCGTAATTTAAATTTTGACTATAAAACTATAATTTATTTTGTTAAATAAATTTTTATTTTAAATTTCCGTACTTCAAATTTTGTTCAATTATAAATTGTCGTTTATTAGGTTTGTTCGTGTTAGTTACACTTTTTACACTTAAAGTGTAAATAGTGTAATTTACACTTTAACTTTTTCCCAAAAGTGTAGGTTTAACGCGAACGCAAAAAGTGTAACTCCTCCCCTTGAATTCAAATTTGCTTTGGTATAAGGTTATGTAAATCAAAATTTAGATATTGGTGAGCAATAAAATAATTATAATTTTTACGATTTGCAATCATTTTCCGTAAATTTTACATAATTTAAATTTAAAATAATTTTATTTAAAATTTTTAATTTTAATTTAAAAAAATCGTAAATTGTTAATAATTAATAATAAATAAAATATTAAAGACAAGGTACTTGACATAAGACATTTTTAACATTTTATTTTTGGTAACTCTTATTTTTATTTCTTTAGGTTTGTATTTTTAAATTTCATTTATGACAATCTAACAGCCAATCAAAATTAAGTGTAAAAAGTGTAAACGTTTACACCTGCTCCAGAGCAGGTGTAAAAAGTGTAGAAAAGTGTAGTTACACTTTCTAGCACGAACAGCGCGCTCTGCTAGCACGAACAGAAAAGTGTACACTTTACACTAAAGTGTAAAAAGTGTAGCTAGCACGAACAAACCTATTGTTAAAATATTTTATAGGTTATTTTTTTAAATCAACCAATGAGAACACATTACTCTTATACACCACGTGTACTATCACGATTAAAAACATTATCCTCGTCATTAGTTAACGACAACTGCTAGGTACAAAAATTTACCTGAAGGATGAATTAGAGAATGGGTTTTTTAATGGATCCCTTCAAGTACCCTGTCCTTAACTAAGGGATAATTTAGTGAATACGACCCTTAATCACATTTAGGCAACGCCGCATTTCAAATAATATCGAGCCGTACAGGTAATAATTTTAGGCATAGATGAGAGAGATAATATAGATGGTCAACTCCCCACCAATTTTAGGAACCAAGTAATAATTCATACCACCGTCACCAACAGCGCTGCTAATCGTCCGATAAAATCAGCGGGAATTCAAACATTGCATATTACATACTTATGCATTTGAGATTTCGAATTTTTCTTGAATGTTAGTGAAAATTTTTCTAGAATAATTATTTTTACATAATTATAACCAGGAAAATTTCCACTAATATTTATAATACAATTTACAATATATAATACTAGAAAAACTAAAAAAATACAATATTGATTGTTCATATTTTTTTTATTTGTTAACACCATTACACTAATAAATTTTAATCATTTTAATCAAGTTAAGTTATAAAGTTATGAAGGAATATACTAAATGTTAGTAAAAATTATAAAAAGAAGACAAATACTTCTTGTTAAGAACACTTACCGCAGTTATTTCTAATTTATACATTTATATTTTTTTAAATTTACCAACAGTAACAAGAAAAATTTAATTTAAAAACACGTATAAGATGACACAGAGAAGGTGCACATTCTATATATATATAAATAAAACATAATTCACTAGTGTCACTTTGCTTGTTGTGTATTTTTAAATTAAATTTTAAATGTTACTTTACTTTTGACGTTAGTTGACAAAATTAATAATTTGTTTTTTCATGGAAAATAGTGATATCTTTGATATTTATCTATCAGCGCCATCCCTGGATGGTGGTAAAAACTATCCCCCCCGCACGGATGGTGGTATGACGCCCCTCTCCTGGAGTTGAACATCTATACTATCTTTATCATCTATGATTTTAGGGGTAGAGATACTTTGCAAAAGCAGATGTAAATTTTAGGTAATTCAGTATTTAGTTGTTACCTACTAATTGTAATTAGGAATATGTGTAATCGGGTAGTTATACACACAATAAAATTTATGATTAATTGCTTTCAGAAATATGTAAATTAGTTTTATTAACCCTTAATAACTAACGTCAAATAATTCTCACACTGTCACTAGTGTGTGGTCACAGTGACCACGCTTTATTTCTTTCGTTTACTCACGTACAACTTAACCTTTTGCTTTTTTTGCAACAGATGTTTTATTTGGTATTCTAGTAAGCCAAAACAAAAGTAATTAATTTTGAAATTCTATTAACTTTTAATACCACAAAAGAAATTATTAGCATATCTGGATACCTTTATAGGACATAACTAAAATTTAATTTTTTTTCTTAATCTAAAACATATTTAAGCAAACTATATCATAATTTTTTGAATTACATACTTGAATAATTATAATTAAAATATAAAAATTAAAAAAAACAACTATATCGCAAAAACCACAACACCTGAAAATCACAGTTTTTGTATGCAATTCGTACGCAATTACGCGCTGCACTGCAAACATATTGGTTTAATTTTTTCCAGAAAAACTACTTTGCCCAAGAAACATATGTTTACGTATACCGACAAAGTATAAGAAATAAGCCGATTTAAGGGTAGTTTTTATTATTTTGTTGTTACTAGTTTACTATAGTGGAATTTATCTTCTTAACAAAATTTTCAATTTAAAATATGGTCAGTTTTGCGCCCCATTGGCCGGGGCCCCACTCGCCACCTTCTAGTTACGGCTATGTATGTAGTAAGTATTTGTAAAATGTAACATTTAACAGAACTTGCCCCCTAGTAAAATCTGGAACGACGACGCCCTTGGCAACCCAGTTATCAAGTAATTTTAATTTTTATGGTGGGTATTAAGTGATATGAAAGCATATATTAAAAATTAGTTCATATACAAAATATTATTATACTCTTTGCATAAAACATAACCATATCGCCATATCTTTAGCCACTTATGCGCTAGAAATGACGTTTTGAAATTTAAAATTGTATTTTAAATGTAATTTATACCAGTTTCATATTTCTGACGCGTCAGAGAATAAACATAAACGCCTCTAACTAAATGATACCGTTAGGTACCGATACCGTGCTGACGCGTCACATCATGCCAGTGTTGCAAAACTTTTTCAAAGAAATTTGAACACAATACTTATCTCTCTTTAGAATATACCGTTTCATTCTTACTACACTTCCGAACTGGACCGGTAAACCCCGATTGTAATCTGTATACCTGCGCCACCTACTCAGGTAGATTCTCGTCAAAATGAAAAACCGCCGTCTTAAAATTAAAACTTTTGGCGAGTAATGGGACTTGTACTTTAAAACCGAGGTTTTATTGCTGGCTGACGTATTTGAAAATTTCCGCAATACCTGTTATAATTTAAATTCAAACAACGACAGGATATGTACAGCGCTTCCCCAGATAGCTGCTAAATCAATCGAAATCGAAGTCTTTCTCCAGGCTAGGCGTGCGAATATAATCTAGGATATCAAAGGGAAGTTATCACATCCACTGTAGAGTTAGTCGATTAGTAAAAATTGATTTACTCATTACTTTTACTGTAAACTAAATCTTTTCAGATGATTTAGTCTTCTTCATCTTCATCAGCCTGTATTTATCCACTCCTGGACGTAAGCCTCTCCCAATTTTTTCCAATTATCTCTGTCTTGAGCCACCTGTAGCCACTCTCTACACGCCGTCTTCTTTACGTCATCTCTCCATCTCATCTGTGGCCTTCCTACGCCTCTCTTTGTTGTTCTTGGTCTCCGTTGTATAATTTTAGTTCACCACCTACCTTTGTCTTGGCGAGCTACGTGGCCAACCCAGCTCCACTTCAGTACTGCCATTCTCTCGACTACATCCATCACTCCTGTTCTCCGCCTAATCTCCTCATTTCTTATTTTATCTCTCAAGGAAACCCCCAACATAGCTCGTTCCATTGCTCTCTGTGCTATCCTGAGACGATTTGCTGTTTGTTTCGTTATTGTCATTGTCTCTATTCCATAAGCGGTTACTGGTAGTACGCATGCATTATATACCTTGCGTTTCAAGTTTATGGGTATGCTGGGTTCTTTTAAAATGTATCCTAGCTTACCGAACGCTGCCCATGTAAGGGTCGTATTCACTAAATTATCCCTTAGTTAAGGATCTCTTAGTTAAGGACAGGGTACTTGAAGGGATCCATTAAAAAATCCATTCTCTAATTCATCCTTCAGGTAAATTTTTGTACCTAGCAGTTGTCGTTAACTAATGACGAGGATAATGTTTTTAATCGTGATAGTACACGTGGTGTATAAGAGTAATGTGTTCTCATTGGTTGATTTAAAAAAATAACCTATAAAATATTTTACATTTAACGTTAAGAAACAATAAACGGCAATTTATAATTGAACAAAATTTGAAGTACGGAAATTTAAAATAAAAATTTATTTAACAAAATAAATTATAGTTTTATAGTCAAAATTTAAATTACGGTAATTTAAAATATTTAACAAAATTTATCTAACATGTAAATAATAATAATTTGTTAAATATTTTCACATGCTATTTAACAAAAACCATAGTTAGTTGAAATAAAAATTCATTAAACAAAAGAATAATATTATTACGAGCGCGTCTTCCTAATAATCCTAATAAATTATTATTTATTTCTTCGTTATTCAATTCTTCTTCAATTTCTTTCAAATCTTCATCTAAAATTTTACAATTTATAGTAATTATTATTTTACAACAATTATCAAATTTTTAACAATAACTACTTCCAGATTATACAATTGCTTGATGTTATGCAGTATTCTGCAGGCATAAATAATTTTAGTTATAAATGTGGGGTGGTAATTCATTGCGAAATAATTATAATCAATTTATTAATTTTTAATTTAAAAAAAGACATGTTAGGAAATCGTTTCATAAGAACGTTTCTATAATTTTTGCGTAGGTATATTATGCGTTTAAAATATACCTTTTGCGTAATTTATCCAGAATATTATTTAATTGAATATTTATTTTGAAAATAAATTCACTTTTCAAGATTCAAGTTTACATTCACTAATAGAAATAACCCTTCAATTTTCTTAATGACACCTACTGACCATCTCTCAGTTAAGGGATCAACTTGGTGTATTTTGACGCTGATTATGGATCCCTTCGAGTTACAGAATGCGCAAATCCTTATACCTGAAGAGAACCCTCGCCACTCTGCCAGGTAAAGAGCGGTATCTAACTAAAGAATCTTTTATTATTACAGAATAGGTTTTGTCATTAGTTAAGAGATCCTCTCCGTTAAGATCCCTTAAAAGTTAGAGAATACGACCCTAAGTCCTATTCAACTTATTATTTCTGCGGTTTGATTACCCTTGTCTGTTTTAATAATATTCTGAGACATTTTCAATGGTGTTATTCTCAATGGATAGATGTACATTATCTTTTGACATAATTTTTGTCTTGGTGAAATTCATCTTTAGTCCAACTTCGCCTGCCGGCACATTTAGTTGGTGGAGCATCTCTCCAAGTTCGTAAGATATTACGACAATGTCATCGGCAAATCTTAGGTGGTTCAAGTATGATCCGTCAACTCTGATACCTTTACCTTCCCAGGAAAGTTTCTTGAACACGTCTTCTAAAGCCGAGGTGAATAGTTTCGGGGATATTGTATCCTTGTCGGACTCCTCTTTTTATGGGGATTTTTTTTTTGTCTCTTCATTTATTTTTTCGTGCAGAGACGCATTTTCATAGATGTTTTCTATGATCCTAGAGTATCTAGAGTCTATCCATCTATCTCGATGGAGTCAAATGCTTTATGGAAATCTATAAAAGCCAGGTGTATTAGAGATTTTATATTTAGAGATTTAGATTTAGAGATATTATATTCGTTGCCTTTTTCTATAAGTGATCTTAATGTTTGGATATGCTCTGTAGTACTGAAACCCATGCGAAAGCCCGCCTGTTCTACAGGTTGATAAAAGTCAAATTTATTCGTTAGGCGGTTTTTTATTATTTTTGTGTATTATTTCTCAAGTTTTCTTGCGGTTTCCAAATCTCCATAGAACTGGTCTGCAGCTTCGTCGTCTGAGGAGCTTGTTGGAGCGTATGCTTGGATGACTTGCATGTTATAACGGTTTGTAATCTTGATCGTGATATACATAACGCGATTCGAAACAGCGTGGTATTTTGTTACAAGATTTATTATATTTTTATTTACTAGTAGGGCTATACCGCCCACGTGGTGATCTGTATCTCAGTTTCTCTGGAATAACACGTGGCCCGATTTAGTGCCAACAGTATATTATTGTTTTCGTGATTGCAACATCAATAATTACTCATTAATTGTAAAAAACAACTGGGAAAGAACGAAGAAAAATCTACATTTATAAATTTTGTCGAATATAAACATATAAACAAAAAATAATAAGGGTCTTGAATAGTTCGTAATTTTTTGTTGATTAGCCTTTTTGCTACCCATTTTCCGGTTGCATTTTTTATCACACAGGTTACTTTATCTCCTTTTTCATTCACATCTGGTTGACAGAATTCTTGCAAGATATTCATCATTACCGATTTACCAAATCGACTAGGTGTAGTGACGAGAATTCTCTCTGCGTCTAATTTTTCGTTTTAACTTTTAATAACGCTATTTAAATAGCGGTTCGTCAATAAACGCAGCAGATCTAAGGAGAAGCTGTCCAAAATCTTTTGATGCTATAAGACAATCTTTCTGCAAATTTGAAAGAAACAATAATTATTAATCAACTTCTAAAGAACAAATTACCTTACATTGTCAGAATTACTTTGCTCATTCCCTTCAGCTCTGTTCTTGGTTGTTACATCTATCTAGTTAACAGGACACAATATATTAAGTTAATGAACAATTATAAATACCAATATTTTTTAAATGAATTTAAACAATGACAGAGAGTAAAATTGTTGCCTGAGTAAATAGTTACAAATCTTTTACTCAAGATAAAAAACTAAATATACCAAAAAATATCAATGAAGTAACTCAAATTCGAAATCGTATTTTGCCGTTTAATATCTCAATTCAATCGTAAATAAAAAACTATCAAAGGCAGATGGTATGGGAATATTTTTAACATAGAATAGAACGCATTACTTTTCTGCACCTTTTGCAGCTATAATTCAGAAAAGATCAACTATTGCTAAAAAAGAAAATTATTTTAGTTTTGTGTAATGTTTATCATCTTCAGATTTAAAATTAGATTACGTTTGCATATCATTTTTCTAAAAAAAAGTCAGAGCATTTTCGAAGTTGTGGGCCGGATTCATTGCTAGAGGCCGGGTTCAACAAAATACACAGCCGCTTGATTGCGGTATGAGTACGCATGCGTCGCAACATGGCGGTTAAAATGGCGCGCAATGAATGCTAGCGTTGACATTCATCCTGCTTCTTTTTTGTTCAAAATGTAATTGATTATTCATTCGTACCAGAAATGTAAAACAAACTATAAAGTTCATGATTAATTATATTTATGGTGAGTAACTTTATTTTATGGATTTCATTATTTTAACTCTGCAAAAGAGTATTTTAAAGTTGAGGAATATCAATCCTCGCTTTCTTACTAATCAACACGAATTTTACTAAATTATCTAAGTATGGAAATACTAATTATAAGTACATCTATTTCCGGACTAATATTTTTATAATTTTGATCGATAGATTTATGTCCGATTTCTTCACTTAGAGATATCCTCCCGACAAGTATAAACATACCGATAACCAATCAAAACGGTTGTCTTTTTGATCACTTGATTATCGGTATGTTTATACTTATCGGGTGGATATCTGTAATTGAAGAAATCGGACATTAGTGAAAATAGAAAAATACTTTTTTATGAAGAATACAAACTCCTCCCGAACTGCTTGCAAGCTACAAATTTCTATTTACTAATAATTATTTTTAATTTAGGAGTGGAATCAGAATGGTAACCAGAATAGTTTTGAAGTATACAACGAAGCTCAAATCGACATCACCAATTGCTATCTGAACCAACATCGCTGATAGTCGATGGTAAATAAATTTTAACTTTCAAATTTTTTAATGTAAAATATTGAAAAATTAAGACTTCCAGTCGGTAATCGTGAGTCTTTCTTTTATGCAAATTGTCAACGATTAGATACGTCATAACTCATTTATTAGGAGTGAAATTTAAATCCGAGTTTTAATTTTAAATACATGGAGAATTTGTCTTCCCTAACATACATAGAAAGAGTCGAACAGGTTCAATAATAACCAAGCAAGTCAACAACGACGATGATGTAGTTTCACATTCAATTTTTCGACTACCACTCTCAAATTTCTTAATATAGTTGATTTTCCTCTATTTTCCAAGTATTTTAAAATATACTTTCTTCTTGTGCAAGTTTCACGTCGCAATGTAAATATGAAAACTATCAAGAATATAAAGAAATGTTTTTTTTTACAGAATAACCAATAACAAAACACCGTTCGTCCACTCCATATATGCAAGAATAAATTTACTAAATTTTTACATATTTACATTCTACAATCATAAAAACCACAACATTAAATTCATTGACGACAAAGGTTAAATTTAATATTTTTATTATAACTTCTTACGCTATTTCTCTAACGCCTTGAGAAGGTACAAACGATAAGGTGATTTATATTAACGATTATTGCTATCATAAAAAACTATATGCCAATTACGAAAATATTGAGCGTTGCCCTTTTATGGTCCAACAGAACTGTAGAAAATATTATTTGGAATCATTAATAGCAATTGCATAAATTTCCATTTGTATCCAAAATACTTTTCTTTTTTTATTTCTTGTTTTGCTAATCAAAATTATTATAAATAAAAACTTACTATTTCTGAGATTAAATTTTTTCAATTTTAAAAATTATCAAATATGATTTTCACAGCACAATAATTTCTTGTCATTGTCCTTTAAAAGAATAGGAAACAAATTACAAAGTTGCATTTACGTTTTGCAATTGGAATAAATTATTGTTTATTAGAATGACGCCTATCGTTTCATGAAGATCTGTTATTTCAAAAATTCATGTTGGCCAGTTTTAAAAACTTTATTATTATTATGGCTTAATTTTCATACTATTCCTGCTTGCTGTGCTACATTGGTGCATCATACGAAACAGATACATACAAATTTATCCTTCCCTCATTTCAAGTAATGTAACATAAATTTATCTTTTACTAAATTTTTTCTAATAATTTTTTAAATTTCCTTTAGAATCTAGATGATTAATTGTAACAAATAATTGACATCAGTTTAACAATTTTAAAAATAGAACTTAGATAATATTATATTTTTTGGAAATATTTCGTTCAAGAGTGCTAATTTCAAAAACTTTCCACTTAATGAAATAATAACTTTCATAGATGCATTAGGTTAAAATATTGTTGGTCCCAGTATTTTTCATTTTATTGCAAATATGAAGTGATCTTTTTTACTCACGTTTTTATTTAGTCTCTGCAGTTACGTATCCCAAACTGGTGTACGTTTATAGGCATTATATTAGTCTCTATTTCATTAATTATTTTTATTATTACCTAGATTTTGAAGAATTAATTTTATTAATAAATGATCTTTTCGAAAACTGGTCAGCAACAAATAAAAAGGTGTGCTTAATAATTTAATTAAAGTATATTTAAATGTAGCATAAATTGACAAATAATAATTTTTTTTTTGATTCTTTGAACTCTGCACAAATTCTTTTACAAATTCTACATCACAACATAGGAATTAAAGAAAAGAAAACTGAAGAAATTACAATATAACTTGATACAACGTATAGCTACAACATTAAAGGGCAAATAAAGTTTTAAGCAAAATTGCATTAATAAACGATTCAGTTTTCGTATAATATCTAACTATTATAAAAATAGAAAAATTAGTCAATTTTTAAAATAACAATACCAATTCCACATTTGTGTGTGGCAGTGTAAATATTTTCGAGTAGGCAAATACAGAAAAGCAATGTATTTTAATAAACATCAGTTTAATCACTTTCGCAATTTTTATATGATTTTTTAACAATGTTTAATTTTTCAACTACGTATTGAAACTTTTGTTTCTATAGAAAGTGTCGTCAAAGAATTTAATGTTGGGGTTTTAATTAGTAATTTATCTAGATTCTAGAACATTTAAAAAAATAACTTATATCTAAAAACATTTTGTTTGCAATATTTATTTTATAACTTAATCAGCATGTAGTAATGTTTCAAACTTGTTCTAAATGCCTGAAATATGTAAAAAAAATGTAAAATTAAATAAAAAAATTTTAGAACTTAAGACATTTTTTATGCCAAGAAAAGTAGTTAAGGATAGAGTTACCGAAATGGAAAATTTGGAAGTACAGAAAGAACAAAGTAAAGCAGGTAAGCTGAAGAAAATTAACAGGTTTAAGTAAGATAAAACTCCAAATAATTTAGTTTTCACACAAGAGATAAAGAAAAATACTATAATTTTTTTTAATTATTTAAAAGATTACCTCACAATTTCTTCCTAAAAAGGTGGTAAATTTGGCTCAACGCTATTGTCCATGTTGAACCTACAAAAATAAAAAAATATATTATGCAGCATAGCCTTTGCAATTTAGTTGGGTATTAAAACATAAATATTAGAAAATTAGGAAGTACAATTTTCTGCCTCCTCTTTGTACTGCCTATAAGGCTACAAGCAATTATTATAAGGTTAGCTAAAATTTTATCAGCTGTTTGTGACAATTATTTCCTTATGTGTTATTTTTGCTATTCAGATAAATAGTATATTGTGTGGCTAGGGATGAAACAAAACGATTTCAGACGAGGGTGAGGACCCCAAGTCTGAAATCGTCTTTCATCCCATGCCATACACACTATTTCACCTTACCCACGATACACATATACCGGTATGCTCAGTAAAAAATTAAAACTCGTTTGTTCTGCGCATTGACGTCACGTTGGAGATTTTTATTATAATACGATTGAATTTTAATTATAAATCTTAAGATTATTTTATAAAAATAAAAAGTCAAACAATATCAATTTCAATTATATTATAATAATTAATTATAACATAATAATCCTAGAAGTGGTTGAAAAACGTAAGAAATATTGCAAATTTGACATTTCCAGCTCCAAGCTGACGTTAAATAGTGCGAGAAGAATAGAGCTAACCTGCTAGTGAGCATACCAGTAATAAGTAGGTTTGTTCGTTGGACGTGATTTATCTGCTCCGAGCAGGTAAAAGCGTTCGTTCGCAATCGATCACTTGCTCGGAAAGCGTTCGTTGGACAAGTGCAACTTGTTCGGAACTGTTTAGAGCAGGTTAAAACTGCTCGATAGCAGGAGCAAGTTGCTCTAAATTTTTTCTACCTTTTCTAGCGGCAAATATTTTTAAAATTTGAAATGCAATTTTTTTAAATTAATTAAATTTTGAGTTTTAACAACGAATTTGAATTTAAATAATAAGTAATTAATGTAATGAAGTAATTAATTTGAAATGGAAGCTATGATGCTATTATTAATTAAATTTTTATTATTATTATAATAATTATATTATTATTATTATAATGAAACTGATTTAGATATTTTTACTGATTTAAAAAATAAATTATAAAAAATTCGTATTATTGAGAAAAGAAAACTAGAACACAAAATTAAAATGGATGAAATTCGTACAAGGCAAGGGCAGAAGTACATCAATGCGCAATGCTACAAATAAAGCAATATATTTTTTTATTAAATTATTCATATTAATAATATTGTTATATCCTAGACTGCTATATGAATTGTTATAATGTTGACAAAAGAATAGTACATTGTCTTATTCGGATTAAAAGTGAAACTTTGTTTGACCAGCAAATTTTGCATTTGCGAGGCGGAGTGCTAACGGAGCCGAATTCCCGGAACCCGGAACTATATTAACACAACTGAACCAATGAAAAGATATAGCAAAATTGTTTTCGTTTTGGAAATATTTTCAAGCAATCATTAAATTTTGAACAGAAAAATTATGGTTGAAACAATTTCACTGTGGTAACTTTGAGTAATCGATTTAAATGATCTCCAGTATTTGTAAATGCGAAATGCAATAGAATTATATTTAAATTCAAAAATTAAAAAGCACAATAATTTGAAAGAAATGCAATTGTGGTTTCTCAAACCATGTTTGTAGATTTTTAGATTCTCTAAGATTTTCCAATACCTAAACAACTAAAATATAAATAAAAAGCTTATTATCTTCTCGTCGTTTAGCGAGTACCTTGTTACTTCACTGATGCACTTCAAATTCAAATAAATAGTTTTGAGCATATTTTTCTCCTAAATAAATAGTCCATTGAGCAAAATACTTAGTTTTGAATATATGATTGGAATTTTAATATTAAATCAGCAAATGTACTTGAAATGTGCAAAAGATAGACCTACGTTTCCTATTCAAATATTTCTATTTATGATAGGATCTCAATGTAAAACCAATTTGGTTTCATTAAATTAGTACAGTACAGTCTCGCTAATCCGACCATCCAATAATCCGAACATAAGAAGAAAAACTCAGTAGTCCGCACAAATAGTTATAATCCAAATACAACTAATAAAATATTCGGATTACAGAAGAAAGGATTAAGGTGAAAAGATACGTATGTAATGCAATACATAAGCACTATAAACTGCTGAAACTGTTAACTACAAAAAGCTGTCAATAGTTTTAAAATTTTTTTTAAGATGGGCATGTGAAAATTATGTTCCATCGCTATAAATTTTGCAGTTAAAATATTGAAAACAAATTTTTTTGCAAATTCATTTGTATAAACTTTTATCTCGTTTTTTTTAGGAATTCTTACCAATATTTGTTTATCAATTTGTCATGCACACGTTTCTCTTATCTCAGGTTTTTCAATATAGGTGCTTTTTAATGGGGACAAAAATAAAGCGACTGGTCATTTATTCAGTTGAATAATTTGTGGAAAAACAGTCCATTTGCAAGAAAAGTGTTCGAAATAACTATTTACAATGCCTAAAGGTGTAAAAATTTCTGTTGACTTAAAAGAAGACATAGTAAATGCATATAAATCGGGAGTACCTCAATATTCTATTTTTAGACGGTTTAACGTGTCTAAATCGGTTGTATCAAAAACAATAATAAACTACAAACAACGATGAGTCATAGTTAACTTAAAATCCACAGGAAGACCAACAAAAACTACCCCTCAATTTGATAGGAGTAAAAAAATTATCTTCAGCGAATCCTTTTCTATCAGCAAATCAAATTTTGGCGGAAATGGGAGAGACTTCAGTATCAAAAAGAACAATTCAAAGAAGATTAATTAAATTTGGTCTTCCAGCGAGAAAACCTGCTATGAAACCTAAACTGTCAAAGAAAAATATACAGGCTAGACTTGAATTTGCTACAACTCATTTAAGCTTGACAGCACAGGATTGGAAAAAGGTCCTTTTTAGTGATGAATCGAAGTTTAGTGTGTTTAGCGTGGAGTACAGTATGTGAATCGCCCAATGAACAAAAGACTTAATCCGAAATATGTTAAAACGCTAATGTTATCTAGTTGAATTTTACTAATACAGGACCTTTCTCAACACATTTACCCGAACCTTAATTTTCTGATGCTTAAGTTTAAGTAAATAAATCACATTTCGGAATTAATTCTAAGCAGACCTTATTTGCACGAAATCATTAATAATACTGCACCGGCTATCAGTTTCTAAAAATACTAACCGTTTAATAAACAGCTTGACGTAGTTGCTTCCATCACTCCTCTGATAAAACCAAACAGAAAATCTTAGCAAGTGATTGAATCGGGCGGTCGATCCAATTGGTCCAAGTGAGTAAATACATATAGCTGGAGATGTTTAATTTACCATTCGGAAATTGGAATGAACGTTAACTCTGAAAATAAAGTTGTGTTAGTGATGATTATATACACCGTTGTAACCTCACTCCGGCTTCAAGATTTATTATTGTAGCGCTTTTGGTGTTAGAAAATATGAGATCAAGATCAAGCAAAGGA
The DNA here is from genome assembly GCA_949152465.1 of Cantharis flavilabris. Lineage (NCBI taxonomy): Eukaryota > Metazoa > Arthropoda > Insecta > Coleoptera > Cantharidae > Cantharis > Cantharis flavilabris. Next base: position 10,611,406 of record OX424438.1, read on the forward strand.
ATCATTTCTGCGTAAAAATTATTTGTGAATGATAGTACTCTAACCTCACATCAAAGGAACGGATTGACTAAATATAAAATAAAAACTTGTCACCTTACCTGTACATTGTAAATGGGTTTTTAAATAATATTAAACTAAAATAAAACGTTTTCTTGAATGATTTCTTCTGCTACATTTTGTGAAACTACTACAACGGATAGGAAATCAGTCAAAGCTTCAAACCACTACAAACAACCGTCTGCCGCCATAGTAACGCAGTGTTACCAACGTTCAAATTGGTTAATGTTAAATACGGTTAAATGTTAAAAAACCTGATAAAATTAATTTATAAGATTTATAACCATGTTTGGGCCCCTTACCTTCAAGGAAAGTTGTTCCATTAACAACAATGAGAAAGACACCGAGTGCTTGTTATGTGAACAAAATTTCGATTTCAAGTCAGAGTTGTCGTTATTTTTCATCCACATCTTCGAACAGCACCATTTAGTTATCGATGGGGCACAAAATATTGACAACTTCGAAGAATACATCGGGTACTGGAAGGAAAAGTTTTTGAAACATTCCTTCGATGAAATAGTTCCCAAAGCTTACGAAGCTGCAGACAATACGAAATATTACCTTTTGTCGGACTTGTTAAAGGAAGATAAGGAACTGAGGCATAGGTTAAAGTTGGAAAACATTTTGAAAGTTCAAGAGTTTGAAAGAAATGATACTTCTTTCGCGAAACAGTGTTTGTATTGTAAATTTGACTTTGAAGGTAAATATTCTGGTTGTAAATCGTATATTTATTCTAAATAATATTTATAAATATTTTAGGAAAACGTATTGATTACCTCAATCATTTAAGGAACGACCACAATTTGCGTTTAGGAAATCCACAAAATTTAGTGTTCATAGACGAATTAATCGAAAAAGTTAACGAAAAATTAACAAGTTTGGTGTGTTTGTTTTGTGAAAAGATTTTTCCTAGTCGCGAGATTCTAAAAGAACACATGAGGAAAAAGCAACATAAACGTATTAATCCCACCAATTGTGCGTATGATAAATTTTATGCTGAGAATTATTTGAATCCCGACCGTAGTTGGGACGATGTGGTTCGTGATGCAAAGGAATGTGGTGAGTATTTTTGTATTTTAACCATTTGAAACCAATTTCATTTTAAAGCTGACTCTAAAGGAATATTCTGAAATTGACAATATTAGTATGACAGATGTCTAATCTATCTACAGGATGAGTGAAAATTTTCAACTTTTCTGTTACTGTCATGAATGTTAATTTAACATTATATAGCTTGAACGATCAAATGAACCTTTATATAGTGATATTTTATTTTAAATTAAAATTACATCTGTTTATTTATTTCGATGCACCTGCACTTCATCTATGCGTTGCAACGCAACGGAACAAGGTCTTGCTATTTGACCACTTGTGTCCTGTGGAGTGATATTATTTTCCTTCCGTGTTTTATTATACCTCATTATGAGGTCGTAGGAAGTTTTCAAAATTCTAAAGCAATCTTTACAAATAACAGGGTCTTTTATGTCAGTTATGTTCTGAAATAATTAGTTGGTTATACTTCTAATCTAGTAATAAAAATCTTAAAGCACTAACCGATTCTGGAATCACCACCATCATTAATTTTGCTGTCTCATCATGGCTCATGTCAATTACATCTTTTTTATTAGAAAATGAATGCAGACAAGCGCAACAATAGTATATTATAGCCATTTTCGACTGTTAACTTGTTTTTGTGATTGTTTTGAAGCAGTACTGCCAAGTTAACAAAAAATTATTTCCCTAAAAAATCATTAAAAATTCCCCAAATATCCCTAGATTTTTAACTGTTTAATTTCTGCGCAAAACGCAATGCGTGTACGCTTTTTTAAAGGTTGCCGATTTTTTCCATTATTGATAGAATTAATTATTATCTTGTTGGTTTTCTTCTTCGGATAGATATAGTTTCAGCCAAGGGGCAAATCACAAGCTAACTTTTTATACACTAGATTTCCTTTTACAAACAGGTTTTCGAAAGATTTTCCCGGATTGCTTTCAGTTTTTGTTTTGAAAAAGTTGAAAAAGCAATAAACAAGCTCATAGTATTCCTACGATTTTCTAATTTCTTAAGATTTTCCAAGATTTCCTACGATTTTCTATCTGTGGAGGGTAGGAAAAAGAGTATAAGTTTAAATTTGAGATATGTGAAAAAGAGGTTTGATTGCTTAGTGATAGATGTAAGATCGACCAATTAATAAAAGTTCAATTAGGTAAGGTCTAATTATGTCATTCAAATGTATGTTTACTCTGTATTATTTATACTTATTTTATAACTGACGTTAACAGTTGGAAGCAGATTTTCGACTTATACTCTTTTTCCTACCCACCACAGCTATATTACCTTAGATTTTGTAATTATCAAAATTTTTTCGGGCTTCCTTGAATTACTTGAGATTTCGTGGACTTTCTAAGATTACTTAAAATTTCCTAGAACTTTCTAGCTTTCTTTTGATTTTTTTTCTGTTTTATCTCGGATTTCGTATTTCTTATTTTCTATATTATCTTGGATTTCGTATTTCTTAAGATTTCGTCGGATTTTCTTGAAATACCCAGGATTTCTCAGAATCCTCTTAAGATTTTCCAAAATTTCACTGGATTTCTACATTAACGTGGATTTTGTATTTCTTACGATTTCCTTGGATTATCTAAGATTTTTCAAAATTTTTTCAAATTTTCGCTTTTTTCCGATATCTTTGAATTTATCTTTACTTGTACACCAGAATTCCTCAGCGATTCTCTTTCAGTGTCAGCTTTATTTATTAGTCTCGAATCATTTGAAAATTCAAATTTTAACATCTATATTATCTCGAATTTCGTATTTTCTAAGATTTCCTTAGATTAGGTACCTAAGATTTTCCATCATTTCCTAGGTTTTTCTATATTATTTCAGATTTCGTATTTCTTAAGATTTCCTTGCATTTAAATTATCCTTAAATTTCCAAGATATCTTGGAATTTTTTTGGATCCCCTAGGATATTTTATATTACCCCTTTTATGTATTTCCTGAGATTTTCTTAAATTTTTCCGTATTTTTTTTGATTTTTCCTTCACTTGTATACCAGATTTCCCCCCAGCGATTCTCCCTCAGTTTCAGCTTTATTTACCTTTAGATATCTACGGCAGTAATTATTACATTGTATTTGACGTGATTGTGGAACAACTTTTTTTTACTTTATGCCACTGTCGTACTTTCTATCTCCGACCTTTGGGGTTCGGGTCTTAGCGTCAAATTCAAATTACACAAATTCAAATATATGAAGAGTTGCATGGCATATTTTAAAAGAAGCAGAATTTCTTGCATCAGATTTGAGTGAATCTGAAATCGGTTGAATGAAAACCCTAATGTGATTTCGAATTTTTTTTCTAGGAGAAGAGGAAAATTCAGATGATCAATATAAAGATTGGAATGAGGCGGAAAATTTCATGGTTTGTTTGTTTTGTCCGACAGAAGAAGTTGATATCAACAAATTGTATGCTCACATGAATACTAATCACAAAAATTTTAATTTTGAGGAATTAATTAAAGGATTAGACTTTTACGAAAGGGTAAAATTTGTCAATTATGTGCGTAGACAGGTCCACAAGTTACGCTGTGTGGTATGCGACACCCCATTTGAAAATCATAGTGACTTCATTGCACACATGGAAGAATGTAACAATTTTACGAATCTGATCAACTCGAAAACTTACGACCAACCAGAGTAAGTACAAGAAAGTTTCAGAAACCTTAGTTTATGTTAATATTTTTAGGTTTTATTTTCCGACTTATGAAAACGATGGACTTCTGATCCACCTGGAAGATGTTGACGACAATAGCGAACAATGAAACTTTATGATTTCTTCCTGGCTTATGTGTTTTAAAGAAGTTTTGCAGATGAAAGCAAGCGTACTGGTAGATGAGATATTGCACCATATATTATACTAATATTGGTTGTAACCTAAACCTATAAACAAATAAAGGATCTGAATCATAATTTTATTTTTTGACATTGATGTACATGATGAGATTTGTTTTTTCAACTCCCCCACTCATATTTGTTTTTTTTGGCTTTTGTTTTCCTTTACACCGTCACGCGACGATCAATGGGATTAATTAGACAGTTTTTGTGAGGGTGTGAATTATGAAGTCAAATTCTTTTTGAGATGTGAGATAAATTTGAAATCAACTTGTATATAAGTTTAGTGGCGCCATCTGGAAGGCGCGAAAAAACTATGCCTACATGTTTCACACGAGGCTGGGGGGCGATGTAGATAATTAGTGCTCAGAATTAACGAAAAAGGCCAAATATTCGCCGAAAAACCGAAAAGGAAATTAGTGGAAAGGTATAATTTTTGTTTAAGAAAAAGTTTGGATCAATAGTTTGATTCGATAGTTAAATTGGCTACCACTTTCAGGTGTTAAATGTCTCCCGGTATTAGAATAATAAAATTGTGGAGTGTGTTTTCTTTGGGTGCTCGCTAAAATGCGTTTCAATTTTGTAAATGTTTTAAGTTGAAACACAATTTTAATTTGTTCCCAATAAAAAACCAACAACACCAAATTATTGCTAATTTCTCGAAGTAGGCTTATTTATCGGTTAGCAATGGAAGATTATAAAGAGAGCATGGCAGACGGCGAAAACAATCGGGAAGATCGTTGCTTGTTTCTTGGTGAAAACGAACTCGCCAGTGATTCGCGTCAATTTCACGTCATCGACGAAGTTGATCATGAAAGCGACTCACAAATGTCCGATACCGATTCGGATGTACCGGACGACGAAGTGGAGCGTATGTTAGAGGACGCTTTAAATAATAAGAAACGAAAAGCAGACGAAGCTCAATTAGGTAAAGTTTTTGTTTCTTTTAGTTTGAGTACCTACTTAGCTTTAGCGCTTCATCCACCGCCTTACAATCCTTCCCACTCTTTATTTTGGGTCTCCCTTTGGTTTGTTTCATTCAAGGTGATGGTTTTGAACAAAAAATGTTTAAAAAAGTATGTTATTAGAATTATTTGCATGTTTATTAGATGGTGATTCTGACAAGCCCTTCGAAGAAAAAGATAAAGTTGTTCTAATTAAAAAAGAGCAAGATCACTTTGACACCTTACCGGAAGGATGGATTCAGGTAACTCATAACAGTGGGATGCCACTGTACTTGCATAAATCTAGTCGCGTGTGCACCTTTGCCAAGCCATATTTTCTTGGTTCAGGTAGTGTGAGGGTAAGTGAAGCCATCGTCCACGACCGAGGGAGAAAACTTAATGATGGCAATTTCAGAAACATGAGGTTCCCACTAGTGCTGTACCATGTTTAGGGTATCGGAAAGCGTTGGAGGAAGAAACAGAAAAAAGTAAGTCGCAGGCATCCACCGATTTACCAAATGCACGCATCGAAACTGCCAAAGAAAACAACATTTTGCATGACCTATCGCCTGCGCAATTACAGGAGTACTGCGAGAAGTTGTTTCAGTTTAGAAATATCAAAGTTATGAGGTTCAAGTCTTGGTCACAACGGAGACAATTCAATAAAAAGAAGAAACAGGAAAAGCAACTGCAGAGGCCAACTCTTCCAGACGGTAGGAATTCTTTTATTAAAGCTTGTTCTGGGGGCTATTTCTGACAGATGGCATTAATGCCAATTAATAATTGTCCATATACAGTTACACACAAACAACTCACGACATTCCTATTTTTGCCTATAATTTTTTATAAACAATTGGTGCATTTTTATGGCTTCCAGTAACTATAAAACCAGTGTTGAATTCAGACCTTTTCCCCGAGAGGGGGGGACATAAAATACAAAGAACCAAACCCACATGTTTATATTAAATTTTGGTTTTATTCCAAAATGTAATGCTACTTTTTATATTTAAAATTATTATTTTAAATTTTTTATGTTTCTACAAATTCCTCCGAGGGGGGGTATGTAGTCTCCCTGGATTCAACACCGATTAAAACTTTTTAAATATTTGCCCTATAAAATGAAAGAATTTTTTCCTAGAATTTTGTATAAACAGTCGGTGCATTTTTATGGATTCCAGGAACTTTTATCTTTTAAAATATTTGCCCCATAAAATGAAAGAATTTGTTATGAATAGTCGCTGCGTTTATTTCATCAGTAGAGTCAAGATAAGGCAGCTTATAGCTAAAAAATTATTTTCAGTAAGTATAAATAAACCATTCGGGTGTGAAAGCCTTAACTCTTAGCAAAGACTTGCAAGTGATCATTGTATGGGTTTTAATGTTTTTAGTATACCTGGGGGATATTCTATACAATTCCATACCCCCCGGTCTGTTTCGACGTAATTCGTGTGTTCACTACTGGTGATTTGCCTCTGAAATTTTAGACTTATGAATTATTGTTGTTTATTATCTTAACTACAAAAACCAGATTAAAGTGAAAAGTGTTAGTAAATAGAACATTTGAAAACAGTGGTTCCCAAACTGTGCTCTGCAAAGGACTTTGCCTTATCACAAAACGTGTTTTCATCAAAGTTTCATTAATTCAGGTTCAGAAATGAATTAAACTATTCAAATTATTGTTTTAGACGAAAACTTATTCAGTTAGGTTAGGTCAGGAAATTATTGCAAGTAAAATTGTCAAAAGGGAGAGTGAAATGCCGGTTGTGAAATTGCCAGAGAGTCAAAGTTTCAAATATTATTTAAAAAAGTAAAAATGCAAGACATTTTTTGAAATTTGTAACAATTTAACCCTGAAGGGAGGGGAATTAGTTGTCTCTATTACTAACCTCCCCCATTGTATCCGCTTTATTTTCTTCGAGTTAAATTACTAATAAGAAAGTTTTGGGAGTTAGAACGATCAAATTTCTCAAGAATCTGTAAACCTACAACAATTTTGTATATTTATTTTTTGATCACTCACGGAATCTGATAAATTCTTTTTTTTGCCTAAAAATAAAGACAAAATGAGATAGTACCTATGTCTGTTGGCGATTTAGATGTAGTCGCCTCAAAATCAGGCTATTCTATCTCCAATTTTTTGATAAATTGAATTATTTATGCCATTTTATTCTATGTTAATTTCTCTACAACGTAATGTATTATTAACTTTTTAAATTGACATTGTCTAAAAATATTCCAATGAGAAAAGAAAATACAGAATCTTTAAACTGCTGTACTGTAAAATTTAGAAAAACGGAGATAGAATGGTCTGATTCTGAGGCGACAATATTATGCTGAACAAGTTACTTCTGACATAAGTAAATTGTGTAAACCGGGGGTCTGGGGGGTGTGGAACAGAATTATTACTGCACCTCTTCAAGTATCCCAATGATTTATTAAATTTATGTTTAATATAATATTTATAAAAATTCTTTTTGATCGACATTGTTATCGAAAACTTTGGAATAGTGGTGGCCGTTACAGGTAGGGCCTATGAGGCAGCTTTTTTTTCCTAATAGAATATTAAGGTGTCAAAGACGTAAGGTTTTTATGCTTGTACCTGTGATAGATTTTATTTTTCTTTTCACTCTTTCAAAACATAATATATTTACAGCTTGCGGAGAACATACCGGTGGTTTGGGGGTACGAAATACCTATCAGTACCTCAGTAATTGTATAGATTTAAGTATAAACCCAATAAATACGTAATCTAAACGTTGATTTAACAGCATTTTGACGTTATTGGTTTTATGTATTTCAAAAGCAGTAGGAGATATTCCGAAAAAAACAGTTAATAAATACTGAAGGAAACCAAAGGAAACCATATTGTTCTATATATTTCCAGCCTCCACTCGAAGATGAAAACGGTGCCTGGTATGATCTAGTTATACCAATCATTTAAAATAACTTGAATTGAAAATTCAATGCTTAATTGCATTTATGCACCACAATAAATTTTGTTATCTATTAATTTACTTTCAAAATTCCCAAAACGATTTATAATTTTTTATGTTGTTTCCGACAATTAAAATTACGAATGATAAAAAATATTTACCTACTGTATAAAATTAGAAGAGCGCGATCGTAGGTTGGCAGTTAGAATGCTAGATTGCTATGTCGGAGTCGTGGGTTCGATCCACACAACTGGCTATTGTGACCGTGTCTCTCTCACAAGATGTTGGCAACATCTTTGAGGTATTAAATGCCGAAATATTAAGCCATGGGCCTACAAGGCCTGTAGTGCTACAGTATATAAAATTAGAAGTTGTGTCCCACAGTCCAAACAAATAAATGACCCTCAAGAGGACCGATGCATGCGAATTAGTCCGCATTACGGCCACTTAGCTGTTTCTTGTGTAACAAAATGTTCAAAACACCGTTTTTATTTGTAGGCACCAAGTTAATTACATTTCCAATTCAAAACGCAGAAGGTGACTTGTCGCTGCAAAATTCTAAACGTGAATGGATTATGAATCCCAATGGAAAATCTTACGTTTGCATCCTTCATCAGTATGTTCAACATGCTCTTAAAAAGCAGCCAACATATAAATTCACAGAATTAGGTTTGTCTTGCCTTCTCAAGTTTTTTGTCAACATTTACACTTTACATTTTAGAAAATGCTGCAACCCCGTTTGCCGCCACCATTTCAATAAATGGAATGCAATACGGGATTGGTTATGGGACCAGTAAAAAACAAGCAAAATCTGAAGCCGCTCGAGCTACTCTTGAAATCTTGATTCCAGAAATGCGCTCAAAAATCAGTTGTGATTCGAAAACCTCATCAAATACTAGTCAAAACGAAGACCAAGATTTATCGGTAAGTTTCGAAAACCATCCACTCGCTCTTTGCTTATTTTTAATCAAATTTGCAGTTTTTTGATGAAATCAAAATAGAAGATCCCCGAGTTGCCGAATTTTGTGCTAAAACAACGGAACCATTGCCTCACGACATTTTGCTAACTTGCTTACAACGTAATTTTGGTCTCGGAGATGTCCAAATAAGCTATCAGGCCAACACTCTAAAACATCAAAAAAGCGAATTCACTATGGTGGTAGGAAAGCACAAGGCAACAGTCGTTTGCAAAAATAAGCGCGACGGAAAGCAGAGGGCTTCTCAAGCGATTTTACAAGTTAGCAGACCATTTTTAGTTCTGACTATTTTTAATTTACTTTTTTTAGTCGTTGCATCCACATATTCATAGTTGGGGTTCGTTGTTACGATTATATGGTAATCGGTCTGTCAAAACTTTTAAAGAGAAGAAGTTGGAAGAACAAGAAATTACATTGTTACAAAGCAAAGCCGCAATAAACTCACCTAATTTTGCAATATTGGATAAGCTGAAGTTAGAGTTAAATAAATTGCAAGACAAAAGGAATGCCATTCAACCGATTGGAATTTTTATTCCCCCCGAAATGGAACAACTTCCAACGCTTTCGTCTTCTAATTTGAAAAATGTCGACCTTTGACGTCGCTAGTTTATATAGAATTTGTTAGACAAATTTACTGCTATGGGTGCTCTATATTAATAATTATTGTGAACAAAATCAAGAGCAATATCCAGTTGCCATTAAATAATTCGTTTTTGTTATTTCGGGTATTTACAGAAAAAAGATTGTGCGAAATTTGATAAAATTTTGCTTAGATTTTTTGTCGTAACTTATTTTGAAGTTAGGTTTATACAAATAGTTGACTGCCATTGTTTATTATATTTTATTTTAGAAAATTATTTGTATGAACCACATACAGACTATTTGGGTTGTGATGTCACATTACCAGCAGTATGGTGTAAAACCAGCTGACTGAGAACTTCGGTTCAAATCCAAATCGTCTTACCACCACAACTTCATTAATTAAATTACCTGGTTCTTGAAGAAGTCACATTTTTAAATTTAATTACTTCAAAATAAGTTTTGCCAGAACAAATACTGGGTACTGCTCTTAAGCTGAAATTTTTTGTGATTTTAACAAATTATTGACAATTCCTGCATTGCTTGTCGGTTTAGTTTTATTATTTTATCATATTATGTGCTCACGATTTTAATATTTAATTATAGATATTTTACAAATTGTATTGTGAAATTTGCTAGTTCAATATTCTACTTGCCCAATTACACCAAGTTGGAAGTGATAAATTGTTGATAGTTTGTGATCTAACTATTTGATATGTATTGTATGCTGAACAATAAATAGTAAATTAATGTATTGGTTAATAAATTTTGAATTTGATGAACATAATTTAAAATTTTTCTAAATTCACGAAAGATAAAGAAATACAAAGTACATAAAAATTATATTTACAAAATGTAATTTACATTATTTAAAATTTCTTACATCTTTATCCAACCACCGTTTTTAAGGTTCTCTGTATCGATCAGAGATGTTGTGGAATTTGGATCAAAGTCGCTCGGAACTGTAACATCTTTTAAATTATCACATTCAATATCAGTTTCGTCCCTATAACAAAACGCATATTAAAAATGACGTTGAACTAACCAACGTTAGTTACCTCAATAATATTTCTAGAAGATTTCCACATGCAGCAAAGGTTTTCTGGTTGTTTTTGTCGTCTTTCCTTAGTTTCTCCCACTTATAAAGATCCCTTATTATGGCTCCGGTATTTTTACTTCTCAAGAAGTCTCGGTTCTTACGTAAAGCGCACAATTGAGTTAAAGCTTCCATTAAGAGACATCTAAATACATGGAATTTTAAATAATTTTTCTAAAAACAAAAATTGTTACCTTATATCTGCATGACTTTCGCGTTCTTTATCGTCGGGTAGATACTGCAATGCAAATGGAAATTGGTCATTGTCTTCGTCATCAAATTGTGTGTTACCGGTTAGAGGTAACAGTAAAGAAGAAAGAATGTCGATTTCATCACTCAGTAACCACTTGTGGTGTTCCGTGTGAAAGCAACAATTTTTTAAGGCAACTACGAAAAAAAATTAATTTAAAGAAAAACAAATGATAAATCTTACCTGCAGCTGCTCTTCTTTTAATGTGAGATTCATGATATTCAGTAAACGGTAAAATTTTTTGTATAATAAACTTCTTCTCATCTAAAATATAAGAACAAAACGTTTGACTTTGGCATAAATGACCCACAACCGATCCCAAATGTTCCAAAGTGTTGCCTTTCGAATTGTACTTAACTTGAACAAAAATATTCAATAAATCTTCAAAGTCAACGCCCGATTCTTGTATTAAAGAAACAACTTTTTCAATTGTATCCACCGATCTAGTTAAATTAGAAAGAATTTTACAGCAAGAATCGGCAATAATGCTATTAGAATCCACGATCTGTTGTAAAATTGTGTAAATTGGATCTGCATGGTGAAGTTTACTGGTTGCAATGGAACCATTTTTTAATTTATCGTTGATTTCTAGTATAATCTTTGGACCACCTTCGGATGCTGAAATGTTGATTAAGATTAAAGATGCATTCTTTGCAACATCAGCCGTGTGAGATTTTAAAAAGTAGATTAAAACGCTGAGCCGACTTGGATCTCTTAGAAGTTTCAAACCTTCTGCACTTCCAGTTAAAGCTACAAAAATGTTAGTTTATAAATTGATTTTTTAGGTTAGAAATATATTTACATAATATATAATCCAAAGCGATTCCGTTGACCGGGACAAGCTCATCGTTTGCAAGTAACGTAAAGAGTTCGTTTACTTTTTCTTCCATTTTGTCACTTTAATTAAAAAAAACCAGATTTCTTTTGGTAAATTATTCTAACAATAACATGTGCGTTTGACGTTTAAGTGCCAGTGTAAACGGTGTAAACTGCAGAATATCAGTGCCGGGGTTCGGTAGATTGCGTAATTATATTTTGATGTTTTTGGGAGTTTTATCAGCTGTGTTTTCAAATTAAATTGGTTTAAAATGCTATTATAAACACTCTGGTACTCATCTCTCAGGCTCTTATCTATACAAGTACGCCACTGTGTTTACATTCCGTAGGCTCGAAAAGATAAAAATCTTAGTTGTCTTCACCACTCAATCCTCATCATCGACGCTTCGTTCTTATAGTTAGTTAAATTTAAAAAAATTCAACGCACAGTTTTAAGAAAAAATCGGAAGTGTGTCTTGGGCTTTAAATCTAAGCCCTGGATGACAGCTCCACATTTCGCGCATGCGTAGGTTTCAATTTTACTACTGTAAATATTTGTTCCGGTGTTCGTGTTGGTCTTCAAATTATTAAATCAAGAGGTTTTGTAAATACTATCACTAAAACTCGACATTTTTCTGTCTTCCTAATCAGCCCGTTGGGTTACCCAGCTGTCACCATGCCGGTAAGTCGATGACCACAAACTTTTACTATCATCAGTCACACCCAATCTTACTCATTTTTTTAACCATGTTTCAGGCATATCATTCGAGTTTTTTAGAACCTCAACAAGTTGTAGGTAATACTGCGATTTTACCGTTTAAAACGCAATTTCGTGGGCCTGCCCCTTTGCAGGCAACCGCCGAGAGTGACATCATTGACGAAGCTCTGTTTTACTTTAAAGCCAACGTTTTTTTTCGAACGTACGAAATTAAGGTGTGACTTGCTTTCTACTCCAACATATTCGATATGCTAATATAAATGTTACAGTGCGAAGCTGATCGTTTGTTGATTTACATTACCTTATACATAACGGAATGTTTAAAAAAATTACAAAGATGTTCTAATAAAGCCCAAGCTCAAAACGAAATGTACACTCTAGCAATTTCACGGTTTGATATTCCAGGTGATAGTAATTTTCCATTGAATTCGGTGTACGGAAAACCCGAGTCGCAACAAGATGCTGGTACAAACATCGTATAGCTTCAAGTTCCAATAATACATTTATGTTTTTAGATTTTTTAAGGACATATTTAGTTCAGTTGCGCCAAGAAGTTGGAGCTAGGGTGTGCGAGAAGGTTTACGATGAAGGAAAACCCAGCAAGTGGTGGTTGTGCTTTGCTAAAAAGAAGTTTATGGATAAGTCATTAAGCGGCCCTGGTCAATAGTTTTTAGTTTTTTAAGAGAAAAATAATGTTAAAGTGTCAGATTGTACATTTATAAGTTTTATTCAATACAGAAAATCAGATTTTTAATATCATTTTTTCCTTTTATCTTGTAAATAATTTAAAACCACAAGTTTTGATAACAAATATTTGATTTTGTAGAATTTCCTTGCCATATGTATTATTTGACAATACTAAATAAACAGCTGAAGAAATGGAAAAAGAGAACGATAGCGCCAGTGTTGCCAGACCTACCGATTTTGATTGCAGTTTCGTAATCGAAAATATAGTTTTTGTCAATAATCAGTTTTTATAAATTTTTGAATATTTTGAGAAATTGTTTTGATATGAAAATAAAAATTAATTTAAACAAAAGAAACACCAGCGCAAAATAAAAAAAAAAAGATTATTTTACTTGGCAACTATAGATGGCTTGACCAGTCTGGCAACACTGGATAGTGCTTACTTTGTTTACTCGTCGAGTTGATTGTCAAAGTGTCACTACACAAGTAAAACAAGTAATAGTAAAATTTTGGTAAGTTTCAATCAACTTATATAAACTTGATGGTTTATTTAATCTGATTAGACATGAGAAATGCAATTATGTTCATGTATTTTACTGATAACTACGTACAAATTCCACCACATAGCCTAACATTTCTTGGCAAGTGTTAACGAATAACCGTGACGATGACATTAAGTAATCGACAGAATTGGCTTGTTCATCATTGTCTATTATTTTTATGATTGTGAAAAATTTTGAAATTATAAAAATTTGCTCGTTTTACAAGAATTAATGGTACATATTCCAATATTGGAATATTCCATTCAATGAAACTATCGCTTTAGGTAGGGGGGGTCTTCTCTTATGATTTTTCAGAAACATTTCTGCAGATTTGAAAAATAATTTCCTTTTTTATCATAAAATATTTAACCCCCCCCCCCATGAACTTTGACTGGATTCAATATTGACTCGAAAGGAGAGTACACTCAACAAACATCTTGTTATTTAGCAACAATAGCGCTACACAGGGGTGGTCATATTTCAAATTTCTGGGAGAGGGGGGGGGGATTTTTTTAAATAACCACAATATTGAAAAATATGTAGATATTTGGTATAGAGAACCTAGCTTTATTCGTAAATGCTTTGGTGTTTACTTTGTTATCATAATTACGCCGACAAGTAACTAAACCGACTGTACTCGGTACATACGTCGACAGAGGTAATAAATAGGATAGGTAATCCACCAGCAGTATGGCGTAAAGTCTATACTGGGGAAGCGGGTAACCGCGGTTTAAATCCTGGTCGCGCCGTATACACCGCTGTGATTTAAAGCTCAAGATAGATCTGTGGGCTATGGGAAAAGCAACGGGAAACTACCCCATTAATTAAAATTCCCTGAAACGTCATCTTGGCTTCGGCCGGGTGATCGCCTACGCACTCCAAAGTGTATGGCACTATGAAGAAGGTAATTATGCCGAAGACTTTAACGCCGACAAATAATTATCCAGACAATTTTTCTTAATTTTCGAGTTCTGGCTATTACAGGGATGTTTTTAATGAGTGGAGCGACTCGGCGATCCCGTCTTTTAAGATCTATAATTATCGAGAAATCAAAAAAATTGACCTCCCCATTTTTTTTATCAAATTTTTGTTTCGAGATTCCATTAAACCATTTCTATTATTTTTAAAAAATGTCTGTATGTATGATGTAATAATAATAATAATGATAATAAAAAAAAATTAAAATTAAATTTTTTTTAATAGAATTTCTAAAAAAATCTAAATCTAATAGGCAAATTTTTTTGTACATAGAATTTTAGTTACTATTTGTGATATATTTTTTTTATTTGTATTTTTGGTTTTTGCTTATTATTTCGATTTTCTAAATGTTTTTCACGATTATTGCTGATGAGGTTTAGTATTTTAGTTTTTTCTATCCAATGTAAATTGGGAGTTATTTTTAAGAACTCGGAAAGTTATGCAATAACATCTAATTTTTTTTTGTTTAAGAGCAATAAGTTTGGTCATTTTTTGTTATATAAAAAAAAAATTAATTTAAATCGAATTTAATTTGAAAAGTATTAATTATAAAAAAAATAAGTATTAAATAAATTTTCAAGAAAAAAACTTGGAAAATTTATATAATTTGTACTTTCAGCGTGAAGGTAGGACTCTATCAAATTTTCCATCAACTCATGGATTGGCCCATCGAAACATCGTTGGAATTTTTGCAACTGTACGAACAAGAACCTGTGATTTGGAATCCCAAAGATCCCCGACATCGCAATCGAAATGCAATAAATGAAGCTTGGTTAAGAATACATAAATCTTTAAGTGTAAAATGTTCTATACAAGATTTGAAAAGAAAAAGGGAATCGCTTATGGCCACTTTTAGACCCTTATGGAGAGCAAAAATTAACCGAGAGTTGTCCGGAGGTTCTGATGATGGCCATAAATCCAATTGGTTCGCATTTGATGCTATGGCTAGGTTTTTAGGTGGAGTGTACCAACCAAAAATTTTTTCCAGTGATGAGGTAAAATCTAAGAAAATATATTTAAAATAAGTACCTACCCATATTGTTTTTGCAGATTACAAATGACATTTTTCAAGACGACTATAATTATGAAGAAATGAACGATGGATCTACCGATAATTTAAATGATTCTTCAAAACCAGAATACACTTCTACGTTTTCAGTAGCCGGAGGAAGTAAGGAAAGAACGAAAAGAAAAGTGTTTGAACATCCAGTACCGGCTAGGCAATCGGACAACGACGAATGTTCATTGTTCACACAGTTACTCGTGAGAAGATTAAGAAGTTTTGATGAAAAAACGCGCGAAATTCTTATGAACAAAATAGATAATTTAGTTTTTCAAGCTAAAATGCGAAAATTGGAACGCGAAGCACAGTCGTACTCTTCATCATCAGCTTACTACCCCTCCAACGATCCATTTGCAAGTGTTCCTACAACTTCCGCTATATACCCCCAAAATCATATAGACACTCGACACAGTACGGAACTTGACACAAGACTGAGGGATGATAATTCTAGTAATTCTGTTGAATTTATTGTTAAAGAAGAAACTGAAATGGATGACTTTTCCGATGTAAGTGTCAGTGAAGTTCATATGCACAATCCTTCAAACGAAAAAGTTCGACATACAAATAAAAAATTTAAATGTTAAATTAAATCAATAAACAGAAAATTCACAAATTTTTATAAATATTTTTAAGATGAAGAAAACACAAATGAAATGCGAATTTTCAGCATTTACTATTACTGCAAAAAATATTCAATTACCCATGGTCTGTTTGATAGTTGAACTGAAAATCTTTTGATTGTGGTTGGTTTTCTTTACATTTGTTACAAAAACAATCCTTCGACTAAAATATATTTATTTGATCTACTATTAGGTATACACATTGTCATTTTAATTCTTAACAATTAATAGATTCTTAAAGTACATTGTCAATTATTACTCTACAAATTAAAATATTAGCTACCTATAAAATATAAAAATAGTACAATGTCAATAAAAAATAATACTTGTACAACAGCCTTCATAATAATCAAACAGTTATAACGTATTTAAGTAGGACCCATAAGTACACATTTAAAACTTGGAATAACTATTTGACAGCCCGTGTCAAGCAATCGTTCCGTTTTCTTTTTTCGATTGATTTTCGCAGATTTCTATTTTTTTCGCGTCTTCAGATCTTATCATAGATTCGTTTTCGATGTCGTTGGACGTCCTGTCATTGTTTGTGTAATTCCATGGTTGAATCTGTAAATTTTAGATTTATAAAATGAAAGACTTCTGAATGTAATTTTACTTACGTGTTCGGTACCCCAAATTTGATAAACAAAATAGGTCGATATCGATACAAAAGCGGATACGTTAAAAACGGTACGCCAAGCTGACAAAGTATACTGGAAAATCAGAAATTAAAGAAATTCGTTTTGCTTTATTTCGGTTAACTTACACCTCCGCTTGTTATGTAACCTGCTACGAGAGGACTTATGAAACTAGCCGACATGTGTATTGTTTGTGCAAAGGCCAATACGGGTCCCGCAAAGTTAGGGGCTATGTCAACCACGTTAGCCATCGCTCCTGCATAGGCTGCCGTTATCATTGTCACTGCTATAAACCACACAACCAATATGGCTATTATGTTACAACCCATGTAACCAATTAAAATGCACAATGCACCGGGCAGAACTTGTGCTAAAAAAAAAGTTAGTTTTTAATTTATTTCCAGAAAATTGTGCAAATTCGCAATTTTCTTGGTGCAGGATGGTTGAAAAAATGAAGAAAAAACGCTTTTAAAATAAAATTTGACCAAATGGATAGACGGTGGGTGCAGGTTCCTTCCCAATTTATGAATAAAAATTGTTTCATAAGGCAAGCGATGGGAGTTGACAAATGGTTACAGGCCAATGTGATAAAAAATTACGGTAAACTCAAAGAATTGAAATGAAATCATAGTGTAATGAGTGTAAAGAGATTAAAATCTTACCTAAGGCAGTAAATAGTTTTCGAACATTCGTGAGAGACATAATGTGTCGAGTAACAAGAACGTCGGCAATATAACAAAATAATACCGAAGATAAGTAGCTACAAATAAATGGTGCACCTGACAGTACTCCATTCTGTAAAAAATAAAATAAATTGCATGTTGGTAAGTAAAAACACTGTGAAGAAAATTTTATATAATAAAAATGTAAAATTTCTACCAAGTGGAATATTATAAAATCAAGAGTGCATAGCGTAGTCGAAATAACTTGGATAGCAAAGCCAGCAGTTCAATCGGCAAGTAACAATACCTGCTGCTCATGCAAATACTAGCAGAAAAATACCAAACAAATGGAAATGTTGGTTTTATTTCAAGGTAACATTTATGTCCATTTTCTGTCTTTTTGGTTTAGAATTGTAAAATAAAAAACAAATTCGTGTGGAAGGCTAATAATTTTGAAGACTTGGGTAGCTCAGAATTATTCTATAACAATTTTATAAGAAATTAATAATTGGCGATGGAATAGTAGCCGCCTTTCTCATGTTGACTGTATTGATTATAGTGTGTAATCACTAATAACTGTTGGGATCCCTGAATGCTGAATTTCAAAAATTCAAAATGTTACAAAAACATTGTAGACACGTTGCCCCCCCCCAAGTCGAAATTTGGGATAAAATTAGTGTCAAACGTTAGAGCTTCGTTGGACTTCCATTCTCGTCGTTTCAGCCTCAACCGTTGCGGAGTTATTCCCGAAATCTTGGGAGGGGGGTTAGTAAATTTTTAGTTTATTTTGTAACTTAATTTAATAATTATTGTTTTGAATTTAAAAATTATTAAATTAATTAATCAAATACGAAAATGGAAGCTCATTGAGGATCAAACGCTTGACACCAATTTCAATAAAGAATTCGACTTTTGGGGCTATCATATCCACGGCCCTTCCTCTCAAAAGTTTTCGCGAATAGCTCCGAGACTGTTGAAGCTCAAACGACGGGAATGAAAGCTCATTGAGGCTCAAACGTTTGACACCAATTTTAATAAAAAATTCGATTTGAGGGGGCCAGCGACATGTACCTTTTTTAATTAAAAAAATTATAAATTAAAAAAAAAAAAAATTTGGAACTTATTTTAAACATTGCAATAATGGTTTTAACACTTTCATTCTCTGATGATCAAGATGACTACTAGAGCTCGGATTTTAATATGCTATTGCATGTTCTTGAATATTGATATACCAACAGATTCGTTTTGAAATCTGGACAAATTATGTAAAAACGAATCCGAAAAACTGCTTGTCAAAATGCATATTTTCAACATTTGGTGTTTTTTGAAGAATTTTAATAGAGAAAATAAAAAATTATTATTAAATTTGCCAATTTAAGCAAATATTTTATTTAATTGTTTAAAATATCTCTATTAAAATTCTTCATACCACACCAAAAGTGGCCCAAATATGCACCAAATGTTGAAAACATGCAAAATTTTGCAAATTTTACCTATTTCCACCTGCCTATTACCAGATTTATTATTAAATTTTATAAATCTACGTAGCACTTATTGAAAATTTGAAAAAAAAATTGAAAAATTGGATAGTTTTTAGTTTGCATATCAATGTATATTTTATCAATTTTATGCATATTTTAAGGTAATTTGCTGCATATATGTACAGTATCGGACAAAAAGAAAGCGACGCTATAAGTTTTTCAGTTAAAATATTGAAAACAAATTTTTTTCCAAATTCATTTGTATAAACTTTTATCTCGTTTTTTTAGGAATTCTTACCAACATTTGTTTATCAATTTGTCATGCACACGTTACTCTTATCTCAGGTTTTTCAATGTAGGTGCTTTTTAATTGCGACAAAAATAAAGCGACTGGTCATTTATTCAGGTGAATAATTTGTGGCGAACGGTCCATTTGGAAGAAAAGTGTTCAAAATAACTATTTACAATGCCTAAAGGTGTAAAAATTTCTATTGACTTAAAAGAATGCATAGTAAATGCATATAAATCGGGAGTACCTCAATATTCTATTGTTAAACGGTTTAACGAGTCTAAATCGGTTGTATCAAAAACAATAATAAACTACAAACAACGATGAGTCATAGTTAACTTAAAATCTACAGGAAGACCAACAAAAACTACCCCTCAATTTTTAAAGATTAATTAAATTTGGTCTTCTAGCGAGAAAACCTGCTATGAAACCTAAACTGTCAAAGAACTGTCAGGCTAGACTTGAATTTGCTACAACTCAATTACGCTGCACAGCACAGGATTGGAAAAAGGTCCTTTTTTGTGATGAATCGAAGTTTACTGTGTTTAGCGATCGAGTACAAGTATGTGCATCGCCCAATTAACAAAAGACTTAATCCGAAATAATTTAAAACTACGGTAAAACATGGTGGCTGTAGTTTGATGGTTTGGGGAAGTTTTTCAGGTTACGTAATGGGACCGTTCCATAAAATTTAGGGCATTATGGATCGTTTTATGTATATGGATATATTGGACAAGGTTATGTTTCCTTATGCAGAATGGAATATGCCTCTTTGGTTCATATATCAACATGATAATGACCCAAAACGCACGGCAAAGCTTGTGAAAGACTGGTTTATCCGCAAAAATGTGAGTTTTAAAGTGGCCCGCTCAATCCCCAGACCTCAATCCAATTGAAAATCTTTGGGAACTAGTAGACAGAGAAGTTCGGAAAACCCAGTTGAAAAATACGGTTGATTTATTTAAAAAAATCACACAAGTGTGGAATTCGTTTGATAATGATGTAATTCAAAATCTCATTACATCTATGCCTAAAAGATGTCGAGAGGTGATTAAAAACAAAGGATATTAGACACAATATTAATTATTATATTATTTAAAACAGGTAAATATTAATTTCTTCTGAAGTCGCTTTATTTATGTCGCGTCATAAACTATGAAAATATATAAAATTAACTGCAAAACGCATTTATCTAATTTGATTTAAGATTTTTACTAATTATATTTATTTTAATTAATTCTACTGTTATATTTCCAAAGATTTACCTTTTATTGTTAGTAATAATGTTAAAATCGGAAATTATGAGTGCGTCGCTTTCTTTTTGTCCGATACTGTATATGCGCATATTTTCAAGTATTTTGATGCATTATTAACCCAGATATGCCTAATGTCCTATTTATAGGACGGCTAGTAACTACAATATATTTTTTTATGCTATAGTAACTACAACAGTAACTACATAGTAACTAGCAGTCCTATATATAGGACATTAGGCATATCTGGGTTAATCCGAGCTCTAGAGATGACTAATTCAAATTAAACGCATTTGTATTTCTAAAATATGATTTATAAGATAAATTTTATGATTTTTATTGAAAAATTAAATCAACACTTGAAGTGTAACTTAATTAAGAATATAAACAAAGTATAATATTTAGTTTATATTAAAACGTAATATCAATTTGGTAATTAGGTAAGGAAAATGGAGGACTCCGGAGTAAATAAAATATACCTATACGACAAATTTATGTGAATCCCAAAATTAAAATATTGTTTATTGTATTAAATCCAACCTTGAAACCAGGAATTCAGAAAACAGAAAAATTAAACCAACAAGATTATGACGTAATTTTGTGAAAATTACCCTACTCATATTGATGAAGCATTGAAGAAAATTAAGATAGCATGAAAGTCATTCCAAGTGGGGATATAAAATGTTAAAAGCAGTTCAATAGTTTGATCAGTATAATAATTGTAACACTAAAAAGTAAGAAACTCACCTTTTCTATACTAAAACCTAAAATGCTTTTCATATATTTTGGTCCTCCAATAATGAACGTGTAGTGCACCCAAATCCGTCCAAATGTGGTTATACCAATAGACCAGGCCGGCATGGAACGGAAGATAGCACCCCATGGCACTTTTTGTTCTTTGGCAGCTTTGTATGTATTTACAGTATTCGCTCTTATGTATTGCTGCTCACTTAATGAAATGCGCGGGTGCGTTTCGGGACTATCAAACGCCAAGAGATACCATATCACGCACCAGAGCATTCCTAAACCACAAAATTAATCGATGCTGTACAAAACATCACGTTTTTTTGTTATAATACTTGATCATTATAATTTAAGTATTGCAATTAAAAGCAGTATCAACGTGATGTGATTTCTAGTTTGAAGATTCTTATCGCTTTTGTTCTATTCCGTATTGCGTTACTTTAATTATGAAGCTCCAATATTAATATGTAATTAAAAAAGCATTTTACCAATAGAACCAGTTGTGTAGAAAACTGATTGCCACCCTAATTTTGCTATAAGAAATCCGCATAAAGGATAAGTAATGCCTATTCCGATACTAAAGCCTTGAAAACTGGACATGAATCGACTTCGTTCGGGCAGTGGTATCCAATGACCTACCAAAGCGTACATAGCAGGCCACGTTAAACCCTACAATTGTTCCTTTAAAGTTATAATAACTTGAAATGAAAACTCCTTACCGAAGCAAATCCTTGAAAACTTCTTAACATTATCACCAACCCATAATGAGCCTCGCTTGCCCATGGAATGCATAAACTACATAGCGCAGTAGCCAATTGAGCATAACCAAAAACTTTTTTGGTTCCTAGCCTTTGAGTTGCTAAACCGCCCACTATTTGTGAAACAATGTAGGCCCAATAAAATGAAGCCAATACGTAACTTTGCACATCTGACGACCATTTTAAAGTGCCTCCATAATCCTAACATTAAAATTATGTTTTTGTCAACTTAAAGCAGATTAAAAGGTTTAAACTTACCAGGTGACTACTTGCAATGGTGCTGTTCTCTTCTTCAATCGAGTAACAAAACTGATCGGTGGAATTCTCTAGCGTTTCTGTCTTTACATCTTCCACCATGGCAACTATTGCTAAATTTATGTCGATTCTCATCATAAAAGAAACTAAAAATCCCGACCATGATAATAGGTATAGAACGAAACGTGCTGGAACAGGACCTAAAACAATAATATTTTTAAAAACTCAAGAAATTTAATCTTTGTTGAAAACTTGGCTTGCAAGAAAATTGATTCAAGATATTCAGCCTCACGTACAGATTAGAACAGAGAAACAAGTATAACGTTTATGAATTATCCTCTTACGTTATTAATAAACAAAAAAAATAGTTCGATATTGTAAAGATTTCTCATAAAAATTTAAACTGACGAGAGACCATCGAATTCGAGTTCTATGATTTAAATAAATATATAAATTTAAATAAATAAATCTATAATTAAGTTACAAAATACAAAATTTAATGATTTCTGATAAAAACCTTAATCTTTATCCTTATCATAGGATATAGTCAGTACGTGTATACTAGTTGATTTCACAAAAATTTGATAAACACGATAAGCCTGCAAAAAAAAATACCGAGTAGTTTATCCGGGGTGCGTCAAAAGTCCGTGTACAACTAGAAAACTTTTAAACCGATATTTTTTTACCAAGGAAGCATCTACCACTAGCCCGATCAAGCCCATGTATATGCACCAGATTAAGATCAAGGAAAATCTTTCATAATAATTTCTTCATTGCAGTTTGTTCTGTTAGAATTAATATGAAAATCTGATATAATATATTTTTCGCTGTACAAAATAAATGATTTATGTAACCGATATTGAATTGAAGGTTAAAAATAATCTAATAAAAATTAAATTCAATGAATAGGTAATGAATCCAATAATTAGTTCACACAATATTAATAATCAATTATGAGTTTGCAAAAGAAACAACTAATTACTCAAAACAACTTCATTAACTTTCAATTGTCCTCTGGCATAATACCGCGGTTAATATACAATTTAAAAAAAATTATGTAAAAAAAATTGGGTCAGTGATTTATCAAACGCAGTTTTTTTGATTAAAAAAATATATACTGAAATCTAAAGTCGGTAATAGCGAATGTTTACTTACACATTTTAAAAATGTTGGGGAAATCCCAGAAAACATGCAAACTTTTAAATTTGAGAAAATAGAACCGGTTTAAACTTAAAAATTACACTAATAAAATAAACTTGAGTTCACACATTTCGTAAGATACTTGAGTGTTCCTTTATCCACGATAACGTAAGATACGAAAAATTTATGTAATAATTCTCTAGAAGAAACTGATTCAAGTGAGTGAAGAGATCAAATAAATAGCTAAGTACATATAGGTAGCAGGTTACCATGATTACATCATGCAGAGTTCTGTGGTACAATAACATCAGAGTCACTGAAAACAAGAAGTGATTGGAAAGACTAAATTTCTTAGTGTATCACGGTCATTAGCTATCAAAAAAAAATTCTTAGCTGAAGAATTTCAAAAGACTACTTTTTTCATTCACCAAAAGCACACTTTTTTTGTCAGAAAAAAGAACATTTGATTGGGCAATTTGAAATTCTTGCTATATAAGAAAATTTCGTATATTTTTAATTAAAAAAAAAATTTTTTTTGTCGCCGGCAGTAAAATGTCTTTCTGCCGCCGTCCGAAAAAGTGAATGACAGAGCAAAGCAAAAAAGCAATAGAAGCAAAACAAAAGATATTATGTTTCAACATAAGCAGAGGCGTATTAACCAAGTGTGACGCCCAGATTTTCCAGTTTCCAAATTAGAAAAATTTATAAAGAAAATGGAACTTATTTTTTAATAATTAAGACGATTAATGATTAGGTAATTACAGCTTCTGAAATTTAATTTTGCATCTCTTGAAATTTTGCCCCACAAGTCCAGGCTTCATGGGATCATCGGTTTTTGCGATAATACGGCACTGAACATAAGATTTTAATAATAGCAACACTTCAGTTGTTGGAAAAAGAACTCAAAATAAAATTTTTTAAGTAAATTTATGGTTTTTAGTATGTATTTATGGTTAAATTCAAAAAAATATAAGAATAATACAATAAGTAGAAAATCAAAATTCAAAAAATTTAAAAAAGAGACAATTAACACATAACAGGTTTGAATTAAGAAAATTTGAAATAATGAAAAATTCGTAATACGACTGAAGAATGGAAATAACCATGAAATAACGTTATATTGTACTATCGTATTACGAATTTTTCATTATTTCAAATTTTCTTAATTCAAACCTGTTATGTGTTAATTGTCTCTTTTTTAAATTTTTTGAATTTTGATTTTCTACGTATTGTATTATTCTTATATTTTTTTGAATTTAACTTCAATTGTTGGTTGATAAAAATTTAAAAATAAAATATAATAAATAACTTTGTTTGCTTTAGTAGGATTTAGTCACAGCTAAGAAATCACACCTTTATCCAGTTTACCCATGCAATGAACAATTTATACAGTGTTCCGCGGAATATTTAAATTAAAAGAAAAAATTTGTTTTGTAAATATGTTAATAATAAACATTGTTTCTCGATTTTTATGTTATTGCTATAAGTGTTCGGCGTCCACAAAAAGGTTGAGAACGACTGTAGTAATTACTATATTAATTATTATTATCGTAATTTGTAACATTGTAACACAGTGTTAACAAGGCTATATATTTGTAATATTATACTATAACAGTCTTGTTTAGTCACTAATAAGTTACTTAAAATATCTATTGTTAAAATAAAGAATCCTGTTAGCATTTGGATCCAAAAAAGGCTGCATTTTTCAAGCAGCTGAGCATTGATTTATTGCCTATGGGTTCAAGTCACAAACTGCATTCTAAGAGCAGCCCTCATCGCTTGCTCCTCCAAATAGTAATGTAGTGGAAGAAAGCAGAAGAGTCTCCAAGACCACAGTAGATCCCATTCGCATCACTTCTGTTACGGTCAAGCAGGCCTATCTCTGCAGCTGATGTCGAGAGGCCACCGTTGCTACCAGTCTACCTAGCATGTGAGTCGGTAGAGATGCCCTAATCAATGCTCTCAAATGTAGCCTTATCAAAGGCGCCTCTTTGATATCTATAAACGCTCTTAGGGTGCATTTCTTAAAATGAAACAATCTTTTGATACATTCTACCACTTTATTAAGTG
Source organism: Cantharis flavilabris (assembly GCA_949152465.1). Taxonomy (NCBI): domain Eukaryota; kingdom Metazoa; phylum Arthropoda; class Insecta; order Coleoptera; family Cantharidae; genus Cantharis; species Cantharis flavilabris. The sequence goes on from OX424438.1 coordinate 10,636,846, forward strand.
CGGACCCAGTGATTTCCTCAGAGCGTATGCATGCCGATTCGGATGTAGTACGTTATGCACCAATACCCCGTCACGAATATTTCTGTCGCACAGTCATTTCAGTGTCTTTAAGAAGAATGAAATAAGATTTATTGGCCTAAAAGATTTAGCCAGAGAGTAGTCATTTCGATATGGCCCCTGTAAACCTTCACTAAAGGACAGAGCAAGTTATTCAGGCTCCATCGAAGCAGGACGGGAAACACTCCATTTAACTTTAATTGAATTTACAATTTCCCAATCCATTTCAGTTGACGTCCAAGTTGTGTACTCAGTCTACTAGTAATCTGAAACAGTTGCGCTATTGAGAAAGTGTGTTTGCAGCAGTATTTGGCAGTCTCTTAAATGACCTCCGTAAGAGAACCCTCACTTCAAAGGATTGTGCCAAGTTGTTGATTTGGGTCTTTGGAAACAACCTTTTTCAGTCTGGTAACTTTCGTACTAGACACAATGCCGCTGCAGAAGTTCTTCAAAGACTTGCGTTGTTTTTGACGAATTATCTTCTTACACTCTAACTGAAGGGTTTTGAATTTCTCTCAGTCAGACCCCAGTTTCGATCTATTAGTCTTATTACCAAATCTCGAAAATGAACAAAATCTTGAATTTCAGTCTTCTTATCTTGCAAGATAACTTTCTGTTATATGAATATATAATAAGTAATTGTGTGAATAAGCTCTCACGTCCCACATAATATACAACAGGCAACAATAGCAATAAGAAAAAATCAAACATAATAACTAATTATTGAAAATAACAGCAATTCGCAAACAAGGAACAATTTTGAAAAATAAAAACGCGCATATAAGTTAAATTGAAAATAGAATTACCGTAATCAAATTTTATTTTATTGGTATAAAATAAAAGTTCATAGCAATATGTCTGGCGATCTTATAAAGTTGGGAATAAATTCAATATCATTTTCTGTTATATTATACTGTGTCATATACCAGGTGCTGAATGAGTTAGCCGAACATAGGAAATTAACATGTAAAAACTTATTTATGCAAATTCCTGCTTTCCTAATTATTTTACAGAAAAAATGAAAGACACAAAAATAATGCAGAAATATAAACTACCAATGATAAGAGCATTAGATTTCATCTAACTTTTACTTAAAAATCCAAAATATGCTTTTGAAATTTCTAAAAGTTTCATTTATCGGACTGGCCATGAAAGTTTACATGGTAATTATTTTGGAAAATATAAATTAAATTGGATTTATTACATGGCCAGTGCGATAAACGAAAATTTTAACAATTTCGAAAGCATTTTTTGATATTTTACGTAAAAGTTAGATGAAATCTAATGGTCTTATCATTTGTAGTTTATATTTCTGCATTATTGTTGGGTCTTTCATTTTTTCTGTAAAATAATTAGGGAAGCAGGAATTTGCATAAATAAGTTTTTACATGTTAATTTTCTATGTTCGGCTAACTCATTCAGCGCCCGGTATATTGATTTGTATACGTTTTTCGATTTGTTTTGCAGTTGCTTCTATTGTCTTTTTTTTTCTATTTGTCTTAAATTTTTTGTCAAAAGTATATATTATTATATTTTGTTTTGATTTATACCACCATCAAGGTAATAACCTGTAGTGTGTAGAAGTAATTAAATAAATTAATAAATAAATAAATAAAAATAAAATAAATAAATAAAACATTCTTTTGAATATTAAAACGTTAAAAACGACAAAGGATTAATAAATGTAAAAAGGTTGGTTGTCTCAAAGGAGATGAGACATTTCGCCATCGCCGCTTCTCCTTTGGAAATTTAGTATTTAATTTTTTAATGTCAAAATGAACATTCAAAGTTTTTTTTTTCAAGTGGTAGGAAGCAAAATGATGAATTTTTGATTAAAAAAATATTCAACGCGAAAAATAATAATTATCGTTGGTTCTGGCTGTAAATATAATACAAAAAATAATAAATAAAGCAGACAAAACCTTTGAATTGTTGACTGTATAACACGAACGGGAGTAACAATAAAAATTATTCAAATTTAATCTGTTAATTTTTGAATTGTAATATAATTTATTATAAAGTCTTCTTCTTGAAAAAATTTAAACAAATTTTCCGACGGCGAAATGTGTCTCAATCAACGCAATTGTTTTGAACGGGAGGCAATAACAGTGGAAAATTTATAATGGAACAGGAGTGATATGTTTAATATTCAATAATAAATTAAATCTAAAAAATTCACGGAAACAGACGGCAATATATAATTTTATGACCGATGAAGCATAAAAAGTCAAAATTGACGTCACGGCATTAATTTTCCACTTATTTAAATAATAAAATGACAACCAAGGTTAGTAAATTTTAAAAAATTGTCTAAAAAAGGTATTATTAAAACAAAGTATATACCTATTAAAAAGTAAACAATAATTCTCCAAAATAAAAAATATAAAATTGATCAAAATAGTGTGGTGGCGTTGAATCAGTATGAAATAAATAGCCCCAAGTTATAATCTTCCAAAATTCAAAATAATAATTATGAAAACTTAATTTAAAATTTTTGTTTTCAATTTGTTATTTCTAGAAACGATTAGAAGTTTAGATTGGAAACGCTGCAAAAACCATAAGAAATATAATTTTTTAGAAATTAAATTTTCCACAAAAAATTTGAAGCAGTACCGACTACCGAGTGTTCAAACAAAGATTAATTAATTAATTAATTCAAACAAAGTTACCGATAATTAAAAAGTCAAAATCTCAACTTTTGAAGATACCTAATAGTAATAATATATACCAAACTGTTGTAGAAAATTCAATTCTCTACAAAATTGTTATAAGATCTCTGCATACCATTACTAATGCTTATTATGAATAATAAAAAAATTATTGATTTTTCCCAAATTTTACACTTCTATTAGAAGTGATTGAAAAATCCATTAACATTTAATGTTGTATGTACGGTGTAAACATTAACGATTTGTTTAAATAATTTAATATAATATCAACAAATAAACATTAAATCGATAAGTCAACATTGTGGTTTTTCTCGCATCTGAATTTTATATTTGCATCAAGTTAATTTTTTTGTTATCGGGTTAAGCTTATCATAAACAAATTTATTAGATATAATATATAAAAAAGTCATTGATGGTATGTGATAATATGAAAGGCTTCACAAATCAATAGATTTGCCCTGGTAAGGAGCTCATCAAATTTCAAATCATCTAGGAAATTAATAAGTGATTTGTTATCTCATCATGATTTGCTAAATATTAATATTTACTTGATATTATAACATAATATATTTTCTAATTAATAAAAAATTATCAATGAAACAGATGATTTAAATCAGAACAATGTTTGATAAATCTTAAATTAGTAAACATAAATAAAGTGCACTCAAAGTAAGTAATCTATAATGCAAAACAAATGATTTGCTTTGTACTATGACAAGGTTAATAATATAGGTCAGGAGATTAAATTATCAATAAATGAAAATGTTAAATAATAATTTGACTCACCAAATAAACGGTTGACAAGACATTTACGGTGCTCGGAATCGGTGTAAGTCATGTCGTTGTTATACACAATGTTATCTACCACAGCCATAATTTTTGCTTATATCGTGCCGTTTAAAACAGAAAAAGATAAAAACTGTTAAAACTGAAACAAGAAGAAGGTTGAACATAAAAATTATAAAATACAATTCGATCACTCCTTACAGACACTTGAAGTTGTTGAAATTTTTTCTAAGTTCCAACATAAGTACCGAAGTACCAAATTAATTATTTTCCATGTACATAAGTGTCGTTACGCAATAATAGGTGATATTTGAGAATAAATTTGTTGCACGTGATTGAGATTGTCGTGGCTTTTTGTTCCATTTTGCTATTGACCTATGACCACATATTATTATGACCAGCTCAATCCTTGAATTGATTAATACGGGATAACCGCGACCAAAGTAAATCTGATGAATTAAAAGCGTTTCAACCAAATAAATTAAAATTGAAACTCGCCTCGTTTAAGTTAACCGGTTACGATGAATTGCGTGGGACTACCTTCAACGTTCAAATCACAAATATACCGAAAACAAACGTCGATCGCCATTATTTGCCACTAAATTAGGTTTATCGCTCAATTTCAAAAGATGTCGCTACGTAATTAATCATTTTTTTTTAATCAACTGCATTTCTGGCGTTGCATTTCATACATGTGATGTATACAGGATGCGGCACAATTATTTTAAACCTTTATTATTCAACATTACATGCTTACCTGACAGCGAATTTTTGATCCTCCAAACTGTGGGGTTATTTAAATTTGTATGTTTTGTATGATCTTTAACGGAGATAAACTATTTAGGTCAACATCTCGTATATTGCGATAAATATGACATAAACGATATCTATACTACCTACTAAATAAATCGGAAGTGTCACCAATAAAAAACAAAGCAAAGATGCAATATTTTTTGCGCACTGTTTTCGAGTTATTAATTTTTTTCAAAGCTAGTGCTTTTTGCACATGCACCGCTTCCGGGCACTGATTAGCGATATAATATATTATTATGTAAATCCCGAGAGCGTTTTTATAAAAACGACTTATCGATAATATGGCATAATATGCGGTATATACAGCGATAATATTTATATTTTAAGTGGTTTTTTAAGTCATTGCAACTTTTTATGCAAATAAGAATAATTTTATGTATCGACAAGATAATTAAACCAAAACAAAACATAAATTCATTTTTTAAAACTTTTAGTAGCAATAATATTTCTGTTTTAATCATCTATTTAATTATGCAAACCTGCCGAAAACCGAAGTAGTTAAGACGAATTTTATTTGTAGTCGATCCAAATTAGTGCAGTTAGATCAAGTGCCTTGAGCGTAGATCACCTGCTGCACTCCCAGATTCGAAACAAAAAAAAAAGCTTGGTGCTTTTGTTTTTTATTGAAAAGAAAACAAGAAAAATTCAATTTTATCTTTTTTGTCCTCCAGGTATGCCAGAAGATTACCGCAGACATTGGGATTCCGCTATTCAATTTTCAAAAAATTAAAAAAAAAATTTTAGATAATATAGAACCCAGAGGCTTAATAATAATAAAGATGAATAACATTTTAACTTTTTATTCTTTTTTTTGTTTGTAAACATTATTTGCTCTAGAAACAGTACTTCCTGTGCACATTATTATGTCAGAATAATAAAAATAGTAATAAAAAAAATACAAAATAATAATGCACCATACATGTGCAAATGTTTTTGCACATAATGCAAATGTTTCGTTTATAAACAAAACTTTCTATGCCAACTATACGTACTAAATTAACTTAAAATTTTTCCGCGTGGTGGCGTTCGTTTAATGTTAATCGCGAATATTCGGCGATAAAATTTTAAAAAAATTCATCTTTGTTAATTAGTAATTGTTTGTCTCTCGACCCTACACACTCGTCTCTTAAAGTTCCACCTTCATTCAAAACAATACAATAAACTATTTTTTGAAAAAACAACAGTTTTGCAGTAAACTGGGCCAAAGGCACTTATAGGAGTCCACAATTTGTAAATTTTTTTGGGTATTATTTCTAAAAAATAATTAAAAACAAACGGTAGCCCAGGGACGTGCCGAACCCCACACTTTTGAGGGGGGAACAGCCTTAAAATTGCCAACTATTTTGCTTTTTCGGCTTTTTTGCGATTTGTGACAACTAGTAGTTTTGTCAACTGTTCAGCGAATTACCAACTTTTGCCAATTACCAAAAATTATTAAGGAGGGAGAAGGCTCCCCCCATGGACACGTCCCTGCTATAACCCAGGCCCGTATCCAGGAGGGGGCACTTGCCTCCCCGAAATGTTCAAAAGAAAAAAAATTTTTGAAAGTAAATTTGAATTTTGAAAATAAAATAGGTAAATAGATAATATTTTAAAGTAAGAAAAAAAATTTTTTCCCGGAGAAATTCTCGGAAGGGGAACCCCCGAAATTTTTTTTTATGAGTGCCCCCCGAAATGAAATGTTGGCTACGGGCCTGCTGTAACCTACCGACCGATCTACGATTTTATGTAGATTTATTGTTTTTGGTTGATTAAGTTTAATTTCCTATAGAAACAGTGGTAGTTGGTAGATTTATGTTTGTGGTACACATTTTTCTAAAAAAATTTGAAGATAGTAAAATAATTAATACCTTCGGGTTGACTCTTACGTAATACACCTTAACAAAACATAAAATTTGTAAATTAATTTATTTTAAAAAGACGGCAGCTTTGAGTCGTTGCACTCATTAAAAACATACCTGAATCCTGAAGCGGCTCCAACTCGAATACCGATTAAAAACATCCCTGTGATAGTCAGAACCCAAAAATTCTCAGATAATTCCCTTTGTATGGGCGTCCATTGGGAGGGGGGGGGGGCAAAGGGGGCAGCTGCCCCCCCCCCCTGCTTCTCGCCTCAAACTTTTTTTAAACTTTAAATATTATGTCGACGCGACATAGATTTTTAAAATTTTCTAAACATTTGGTTTTAAATAATTACAAAGTACAAATTTAAGAATTTGTTTTCCTTTTTTTTTTTTGGTTTTTTGGATTTTGCCCTTCCCTGAAAAAGATCCTATGGACGCCCATGTCCCTTTGTCTTTGGCGCAGTTTACCATTTCCAAAAGTTTATTGAAATTTGCCTTCGCCGAATTTACCACTTTTAGGTAAATGGAATGAAAACAATGTAACATTATTGACAGCCTATATTTTTAAAATATATGCAATTTATTTATCCTCTTACTTATGATCTCAGAAACAGACCTTTTTGTTTTTTTTAGAGCTTTTCTTAAATTTTGTTGCGGTTTTTTCGACTTCTCATTGATCATCTGCCTAAAATTTTACTCTTTTGCGGCTTTACAAGATGACAAATAACAGTTTTCATCTGTACCTAGGAGCACTAGGGCCTAGTGTTACCCCATGACCCATCAGAAACCAACAAAATCTGCTAATTTTTGTTAAAATTTTAAAAATATACCTAAATTCTTACCAAGATATATCTATGTACTTCCCCAGCCTAATTAACTCCATCCTCGAACTTTACCTGAACCGCCCTTGTGGTTAAAACCTTAAACTTCAAAAGAATTTCTAAATATTAGAAAAAAGAAAATGAAAATTCTCTTCGAACGCAAATGTATTTACTTATTTTTTAAAACAAACAAAATTAATCTAAATCAAAGTAATTTTTAGTAAACATTGTAGACATGAACGGTTCCTTAAATAAATTTTGGGGCGGCTCCATAAAGAAGTTAAATTTCTCGTAATGGTCGTTACTTTGGTCAAAATGATCGAAAACCGTCTCAGGCGGAGTAAAATAAACTTTGCTTCTTTTATAATTCTGACTTACGGGTGATGTAATTCGCTTTTGAAAATTATCTGAGGTTGAAAAACTCATAAATCTCCTGAAATTAGAACTTTCGGGCGGTGTGAAATAAATTTTGTTCCCAAATATTGAAGTCGTTTCATGTTGATTTTGTTCACTTCTAAATGGTTCCAGTAAAAAACTGCTAACTTCAAGCACCGACGAATTATTTTGATTTATGTTGATGGTACTACACAACGGAGAAAGAGTGAGTACGGTGTCGGATAGATTATTTTCATCTGGTCGACTAAAATCCAAACCCGAAAGATCAATTCGAGTGATTACATTCAAACTTTGGTTAATGGGCGTAGTGAACACAAACTTAAAACTAGGAATAGCAGGTACATTTTCAAAAGGATTTCGGTGAGTTACAATATCTCGATGAGTGGTTCGATTGTAGCTGTCATCGGTATCAACTTCTGATAGTTTATCCAACTCATTAGACTGAATTAAATAGTTAATTCTTCGCAAGCTCGACTTTCTAGAATTTTCCACTCGAATCCCTTTAAATTGTTTCGCTAAATTAACGCAAAATATACTTCTTTCGGGTTCAATCGGGGTAGTTTTCGACTCGAATTTGCTTCGAAAGAGACAATTGATTTCCTTAAAAATGCTGCAATCGTCGTTTTGCACAATATTTTTTGGATTTTCTTTCATTGTCTTCACATAATAATCAGTTACACTTTTGTAATTTACTGCAACTTTATCGCTTGGTTTCTTTCGAGTCCATTTGTCGTCTGAAAAATACAATTTAGTTCTCTAACATCAATTTGATGCAATTTTAAATACCATTATTTCCCCAAACAGTTGTCTTAACTGCACTCGAGAGAAAATTTAATGGAAGCTACAATAAAGTAAATTAAAAAATGCAATCGATTAAAAATTTGAGAAGAAACTTACGGTAACTCTTCCCTGAATATTATACGGGTTCTGTTCATTTTTATCTGTCGAGTAATAATTTTTTTTCTTACTTTTATTTGCACGCTTTTTTACAATATTAACTTGGTTCATCTTATATTCAGCACAAAATAAACATCAGTCAAGTTGATGTCAAATAAAAATAACAAAAGAAACAAACGAATGCAGAAACTTAAGCGAATAAATTATTTGATGTTTTCAAGATCTGTCATTTTAATTTACAAAATGACAATTTATGTTTCTTTCGAGAAAATTCGTTTCGACTCTTTATGAATTGCAAGTTTGCTTCAAGAAACCTTTTACAGGGACAAAATATAAAAAAAGGATTATTTCTTCAATATTCTATAGGAAAAAAAATTTCCTGTCGTATCCTAATCAAGCAAGCCAAGTAGGAACAAGTATGACTTTTACTGGAAAAAAAAATTAGACAATTCAAAGTAAGTAAAGTTATAAGTTAGAGAAAATGAAACTTGAGTGATTAAGTGGCAACAAGATAATTGTCTTGGGTTGAAATAAATTATGAACATATATTAATTAAAATAAATTAAACTTTAATCTTGTCATTTAGAATGCGAATACATCAAGTATAATGTAACTATCTACAACCGTTAATTAGTCAATTAGTATCAATGACTATCATATTATTGCAATAAATGAACTGCATCGTGTTTAATTAATTCGAAAAGTATGTGTAACTATTACAAAGCATAGAATGGGCTGACTAAAAAAGAATTAATTAAAACATAAATGTGAATGAAAGTGTGGTACACTGTAAAAATAAATGTTAATTTTAAAAATTTACAAATTTGTTATTTAAGGTTTCTAATAGCAGCGTTATTAATGTATCATGAAGCAATATGTGTGTCATCTGCTGTGCAGTTCACAAACTTGTCTCGTAATACCAGTACATTCCTACTAACAAAACCATAAATAAAGTATGTTACACTTTAATAGCAATACACTGTACATACAAAAAAAAGTAAACAACCAAATAATTGTCAAAAGTAATACAGTAATACTGGTAGATACAATTTATACACTTAAAATCAACAATAAAAATAGCATTTAAAATGTTTCTAAAAAAAAGCACAAAAATCGTAATAGCTCAACAAATAACGTGGTATAATTTAAAATCCAACATGATAATGCTCATTCGAATAACAAATAACACTGTTAACATCACCTATAGTCTTTTGTGCACGTCGAAACTCATTTTTTGCAACAACTTTGCACACCATCAATCTAAATAATTAAACACATCAACAAAAAGTACTTATAGTACTGTTTAAAAAAAATGTAAAAACAACTTCTTCAGACAATTTTAGTGTAACACTTTTCCATTACAACTAAAATGCACATTTAAATTTAAAAGGAACAAAAACAAACCACTTAAATCTTTTCTTCTTCTTTTTCTTCTTCCATACTAACAAAGTAGCTGCCATAAAACCTGGTATATTGAATTTAAATAAATAATTTACATCTAACTTATTACATTTATACATAATAATTAAGTATCGTTTCACGTTCAAATATCATCTCATAAAAAATCAACAATCGTTATTGTAAGTAGCAGTGGTACGTTCAGTTTGAAGATGTGCAATTCTTGTGCGATAAAAATGTTATCGACTTAATATTAAACGGGTGAATAATTACAAAATGGCGGTGGCATTTTCTAAACTTCTACTGCTGGATATTAACGGGCTTAACGTGCCCGCGACTTTATGTCCTCGTTCTACTTCGTAGTGACTATCCAAAGGAATACCTGTATATAAAAAATACCATAAGTTTTCAAGCATATAAATTTTAGTTATATTTATTGAACAGCATCTCGTGCCTATGAATGGTTCCCGTGTCTACACTTTTCGAGATAATACTTGTGCAATTGCCCCGAGGAGTATCAAAAGACAGCGTAGAACGTTTAAAAAACCGATTAATAGATAAATAAAAAATTGTATATATTGGAATTAATTTAAAGTTCTTCTCTTTGAAAGAAATGTTAACGTCCCTTTCAATTGATTATAATATATGAATTAAAAAATAAAGATCTAAACTTACTAGTTTCTACGGCGTTCTTGGAAGGAATGAAGGAAGCCACTAACAGGGCGCATATGACTAAAAAGGCTCCGAATACAAATGGAGGTCCTGGAACAAGCTGCAACAAAGAAAATAACATCTTAGCACATTTTTTTAATTCGCAACTAATTTGCTTCTTATTAAACCATTTATCATTTTACAGAATAAAATTGATACAACTTTTACAACGAAGCTTTACGGAAATACAATTTTTGGGATGCTCTTTGGTACAACTCGATTGACATGGTTAATTCAATTTTCAATTGAACACTTGTTATGAACGTCAAACAGTGGTTTTAATTTTTAATAAAAAAAAAAATTAATTAAAATTGTCTAAAAAAAAAATGAAATCCAACTTTTTGACGACTCCTTATCACAATTTTGGTAATCCCCTCCCCCAAGAATGTCTGCTGATCACAAATCAAAGTACTCCTTTATTTCTCTAAAAAATATGCGTTGATTTACGCTAAAATCTGATTAAAAGTGGATCTAAAATGCGAATTTTTGTGGACATCACAATTGGTTTAACCCCCCCCTGCCTCCAGGTTACACTTCATCATGTTTTGTCTCCCTCCCCCCAAGTACGAACGCCCGTTATGGACAATCCCCTAGTTAAAGCGGATGGCAAGATTGAAGTGGTGTTGGGTTGGCCATGTGGCGTACGAATAAGCTGATTGTTTATGTTCATTTTGTTTCTTTTTATACCAACCTAAATATACTAAATAAAAAATAACATCTCTATTATCATCGTTAATCTTCAATGAAACAATAAAATAATGAACTCACTCAGTGCCTCAGTGCACCTCGAGTGCAAAGTACAGAAGAGGTAAAAAAAACTTAAATGCTAATAGAAAAAGGTCGTTGCATTATTGTCATTTGGTTAAAAACGTCGTAGAAAAAAATGATTCAATCAGGGAGTAACATTCCCTAGTAACGCTACTAAATGCGCTAATAACAATAAAGAAATAATTATATTTTTCATATGAAGATTTGTATCATCCATGGATTGCCAAGCGTATCCTCGGCCTATATTAGTATCAGTAACTGATACACATCTGATAGGTCAATTTGTTTATTAAAAATTAAGCAAAAAATTCATAAAAATTATTATAATTTTATTAGGCGATTACTGATTAGTAGAGTCCGAAATCTAGGCAATAGGGAACCCGATATCTGGAATGCGGCATACAATTTAAGCATAAACACAAGATATTATATTATTATAAATTATATGCCACATACTAAATATCGGGGTTTCCTATTGCCTAGAATCCGGGCTCTACTGATTAGCAATGACAGTCAATCGAGTTGCGCACCGAATTGATTTCAAGGGCGGACCCAGGCAAAGTTCAGGAAAGTAAATAAGGCAAAAATTTGTGTTGATCTTTTTTTTGCTATTTACATCTTACACGGTGACAGATTAGATCTTATATTATTTCTGAGGAGAGGGGAGGCAAATAATGCTATAATGCTTAGAGAAATAATTCTATTTATTCTATTTATAATAAATTATTATATAAACTTCGCCCTAGCACACATTGATTAAATAAATGTATTCTGATAAAAATTTAGGTATTTTTTAAGTCAAGAGCGGATCCAGATAAAGTTTACGGAGGTGATACATGAAGCTGGGCTCAGTAAATTGATATATTTTGTTGGTTTTTGGTCATGGGGAAGGGGGTAATCACCCCGTTGCCTCCCTGGTATCAAACGACGTTGATTTTTTAATGGAGTGTGAGAAGGGAAATCAGTTACTCGTTATCACTCCTTGCTTGATTTACCCATATACATATCTGATTAGTCGAAAGATAATTAAGTCGAGTGAGCTCGATAGATGTTCGTGCATTTGTAAAATAATGTACAAGAAGGATTTTTGTCAATTTTGTTTGCAGCCCAACTTTCGTCGGGCTATATAAAAAAATTGGAGTTTCACACTCATTTGAGTGTTCCCCTCCACGGAAATCTTTAGTAAAAGGCGAAAGATTTATTCGCTCTGAAGGGAAACCAGAGTAAATTTTCCGTTGTAAATTTCGACTATCTTGGATATGCTAAAAAACATAACTAGTGAGCATGACCATCAGCGCCATCTGCTACCTAATTTATAGTTATTTCCAAATCCAAATTAGCTGCACGGGTAGTGGTTCAATGCCCACTTTGTACTGAAACTCTAGGCTTACTGTACCCCGTTTTCCATTAAGATGTTAAGGAAAGTTATTAGTATTTCGATCCACAGTTTTGATGTTCACTAGAGGGCTGAGCTAAGAAATTCTGCCGAGTCCGGGATTTGAACCCAGAATTTCCGCTCATAACTCAACTAGTGATCACATCAAGCCACCACTGTGGTCTATAGTTATTTACATTTACTACTACATTTATGTCATAAGCGATTTGAATATTCTAATTAAAAAAATGTACCAAAAAAAAAGAAGAAAAAAAAAAGAAATGTTTATCATATTATGTCAGTCAAACTCAAGTGTTACTTTATTGACCATCCTCAGGACATAATCGGTGCAATTTTCTAAGAAAAGTTGTGAATTATAACAATTGAATTTAGTTGTTACGATAGAAAATAACAAAGCATTTTCTATAGTAACAACAAATTCAATTGTTTAATTAACAACTTTGTAGAAAATTTCACTGAATGTCAATGTAAGAAAAAGTTGCACATTTTTGTTTTGAAATCATAATAATATTAAAAAAACTTTTGATCATTTTAATTAATTAAATTTCGATACCAATTTGATGGGGTTACTTCTTACTTATACTTCAGGTTAGCTTAAAAAAATAATTCTTTAATAAAAAAAAGATCATCATACAACAAAAAATCAACAAACTAGTCAATCAGATAGACTCGACAGCTTTTTTGTAAAAATTGTTATTATTCGATATTGATCTCCCCTACATAATATTATTTGAAATAGCGAATTAAAGATTTAATGTAGTTTGGGACATCTTCCGAAGTAAAAGAAATCGTTTCTGAGTTATTTCCATGTCGAACCTTTTTTGGCGACATAATGACTGGATAATAACCAATTATTAACATAATTGAGTCTGATCAAACTAATTAAAAAATTAATGAATCTAACCTTCAACATCTTCAAATAAGAATATTAAATTCATCGATTATATTATACATAACATTATAAGGCAATTTATATAATTATAAAGTGTTGTATTAATTATTAAGTATTGCAAGCTTTGGAGCAGTAAATAAAAGAAACGATTAAACTTTAAACAATCCTTTCACTTGAATTCACTCTAAATTCTTGTTAAATTACAGTTTGTTTTAGATAACTTAAATTCAATTTTATTCTTTATTTGAGGAATTTCATTGTCGTTCCACTCCGACTATGTTTATAATGTATTGATCATCGTCGGTGAACAATGAAAAACGGAAATAATTCAAAGAAACCAAGCTTAGACAATAATATTGACTTTGAATTTTCATTAAAGTTTTTCAGTTTACTTTAAATTAAATTAAACCTGGTTTGAATTTGTATCAAGCTGATTTATAATTTTTAAATAAATCAGTTTAGAAATAATTACAAATCCCTTCAAAGTATTATTAAATTTAAAAAACAAATTTTGTTTTCAAGTTCTAATATATTGCTCTTGGGAAATTTAATTCCTCATTCAATGTATTTTCGTGGCGCTGAAACCCTTTTTGTCAGGATTACTAAACTCCACATTCATTTACTTTTAGTTTAGTTAGACCTCAACTTGATAAATTCATTATCATTTTACAGTGCTGTTTGATAAAGTGATTTTTGCTATTTACAAAATAAAGATTGCTAAATCAAACTTAAAATCTTGAAAAAAAAAGTTTTCTTTAAATTTTATTTGCAGTCCAACTTTCGTCGGACTATAAAAAATTAGAGTTTCACACTCATTTGAGTGTTCCCCTCCACGGAAATCTTTAGTAAAAGGCGAAAGATTTATTCGCTCTGAAGGGAAACCAGAGTAAATCTTCCGTTGCAATTTCGACTTATCTTGGGTATGTTGAAAATAATAACTAGGGAGATGTACTACCGCGCCATCTGTTATCCAAATTGTAGTGATTTTAACTTCTTGACGTCGAAAAATTATTTTTTAAATACCATGGTTAATTTTTAATTGACTTTTTTTCAATTTTAATTGTTAATTTATTTTCCATTAAGAAAACAAAAGTAAAATTTTTTTTTCCAAGTTTACAAACAAATTGTAATTTTTCAGTTGATATTTGAGTTGGTTACTTTTTTTAATGTAGGTTCTATGAATCAAAACTTTTAAATTTGGTAATAATTACCAGAAGTAAGTCAGGTTCACTGGAAGCCAGCTGTAAGAATTAAGACGTAACAGACAATTAGCAATCAAGGGACGTAAAAGAATAGACCGAGTTAGAAGTGAAGATATTTACCCTTTATAGGACAGATTACAAAAAATAAAAACAGGGTATTTTTTGAACAGAAGTTGTGATTGATAGTTGAATTGGTATAAATTACATAATACAGGGTTCCCCCTGAATTTTACAAATCAAATTTCCTAACTTTTCCAGGTTTTCCCTGACAAAGAATAAAAATTTTCCCTGACATTTCGATAAATCAAAAGATTAAAAAAAATCTTAATTTTAAAATTAAAAAACAATTTTAATGAAATTGATATCCCAGACTGGAAATTTAATCTCTCTGATTTGGCACTAAAAATGAGAAATTCCCCGACTTTTCCTGACAAAATTAGGGAAATCATGAATTCCCTGACCTTTCCTGATTTTCCAGACGAGTAGGAACCCTGTAATATCAATTTTCTTAACTGGTTGAGACTATATGTCCCAAACTTGATTGTCTCTTAAATTTCTCATTTTCTGAGAAGAATTCAGGTGGTCAATCCCTACAGTTACGACAAACAATCTTCAAATGATGATTGAACTTTGAGGGCTGTAGCAAATCCACGGAAAAAGCTGTTGTATTTATTATGGATTGCAGTCTCTTTTTTGCCTCAGATTTCAATGGCAGTAAATTCAAACTTGATATAACTGCTATCTTATTTCTTCTTGATATCATTTTTTAAATATTTTTGTCTAAAAAATACAAATGAACAATTCCGTATATAAAAATATAATCAGGAGTAGGTGTAAAGTATACAAAAAATTCTTAAATTACAGCTTCCCTTCTTCTGAAATTATAGCCCTTTGCAGGCTACTGGTTGGGAACTGATCTACAACTGAAGAGGAAACCGCTGTGGAAATTTGGTGTACAGGAAAGAAAATCTGAGAAAATCCTGCAAAATCTTTCAAAAATCTTCTAAAAGAAAATCTAGTGAACCAAAATTTCTCTTGTGACATCCCCATTGTCTACAACAACAGTTTTTTTCTTTCACTTTACTTTTTATTTTTTCAATTTACTCAATTGAATCTGCAGTGAAGCTGCCAAAAACAAAACCATCTCATAAAAAAAAGAAATTAAACACAAAATTTAAAAAGTCGTCAAAATCTTAAACAACAATGAATACTAATGTTCTGTTCCCTCGTGTGCCCTGGTAGATAATATACAACTTTATGGTTTAACCCTCGGTCATTTCATATTCACTAAAAAACTTCTATAACACCTAAATATAATTTATTTAGTATAACCCTCTAATTGCTGTGCCTCTCAGATCGAGTTCGCCCGACGGAGGGTTAAAAGCAGCGAAATCAAAGAGTAACAAGACTGCCCTGTCAATTTGAATTATGAAAGTAAACTTGAAATTTTGTTCAGTAAAACTAATAAAAAATCGTATAAATTGGTCTAGTTCAGATTTTGATACAGAAGCATTTAGATTTAATTTAGTGGCAAAGTTTATAAAACAATCCTTAAATTGATCTTTAGATAAGTTGCTATCACCATACTGGAGTTTATCAGTTTTCCTCTATCAATAAGTTATGCAAATAGATTTTATAAATTTGTTCAAGTATGTTGTAAAGCAATAACCGTCAAACGCATTTTTTTTTAAAGAAAAAATTGTTTGTAAATAAATTATAAAAATATTTTCTAAATCCAACACTAATAGTTTGTTAGTATACGAGTGATTCATAAGGAAGTGCTGATTGATTACGAATTATGTATGGCATAGTTAGATATTATCTCTGACGATTGCTATTGATAACACAATTATAGGTACTAATACTATGCAAACATAAGCATTTTATATAAATAGTCACTTATGCTAACAGTACCTGGCAGGACAAATACAATTTATTGATTAAGTTGCATTCCCAAAATTGTTTGCTTTGTAGATAATTTTAAATTGCACGGAAATGGTACCGAAAAATTATGCGAAACTTACTTGTGAATAAACATCATTTTCTTTGACTTCCGTAGAACGAGTTGATTCTGAGCCTTCACTTTCGTTTAAATCGACATGAAACATGTAAAAGATTAAACCAAACATAGCAGGACCTAATCCATTACAGAGCCCTCTCATGCCAGTTACCATCCCTGCAAATTAAAACAATTGAAAAATAATTGTTAGAAAATAAACACCAAGTTTACCTTGCACGACTCCTTGTCTGTCAGGTGTGCTGAGAATAGAAACAAAAGCTGAAATGGCAGGATAAGTTATGGAACTTAAAGAAGCAAGCATTCCGGCAGCCCACATCATCCACGTGGTGGTTCCAAAACCGTACCACAATAGCTGAAGTAGTTCGAATAACAAACCCAACATGATTGTGTGTTTGCAGCCGAGATTTTTCATCAGCATTCCCAAACATAGTTGAGTTATGACCGCCAATAGACCAACCAATCCGACAAACACAGCCACCATAGGATAACTCCACCCCATTATTAGTTTTAGGTAGACAAATATGCAACTATATTGACCTGCCTCGGGCAGGTAAGATAGAAATACCGCAATGCATAGTAGTAAAATTGTAGGATCTTGCCCTACGTTACGTAAAGATGAAAATGGATCTGCTTGTTCCCAACTGATGGGGGAAACGCGCACCTGAAATATATTTTGTTTTCTACAAAACAAAATAAATAATTTTAATGCTCACCTTTTCTGATAAACTTTCAGGAACAGCAACTAGGATAAAAAATACGTCTAATATGGCAACCGCTGTTGCTAAAGCAACTACTAACGATATAGACCACCTAAAATGGAAACAATGTAAAAATGCTTGTAAGATGCATCGAAAGCACTCACCTCTCCATAAGATAAGCACCTAAAGCTGGAGAAATGACCATGCTAGCAGCAAACGTGCCACTAACAAGCCCGTAAGCTAGCGAACGCTCTTTTTCGTCTGTGACATCGGCTACGTAAGCAAATACCACACTAAAAGTAACAGCAAACACGCCTGAAATACTAATCATGGCAAAAAACCAAAAGGTATTAATTGTCATCAATGGAATGGGTAGACAAGTAAAAAATACTGTCACCAATAGAAAAAGCTTACGACCGCACACATCAGATAAGGCTCCTACGAGAGGCGCACTCAAAAACGACAAAATTCCTTTTATACCCATAATTAACCCGTTCATCAAGAACGTGTGCTCTGGAAATGTATTATTTAAAACTTGTATCACGGGCATTGTTAGTAAGCCCCACGCAAAGAATTCTAAAAAGATGACCACCAAGGCATGATATAGACTGGGTTTTCCAATACCGGACGTCTGAAACAACGAAAAATTGAATTGACACCTCAAAAAAAATAAAAAATTTTTTTTTACAAAAATAATCAGGCAAAACTGGCAATCACTGTAATTATAATCTATTTCCTAAATAATACTGTTAAAAACTTACAGTGACTACCCCATCCTTGGCGATTGATTTTCTGGATCGGATTACCATTCCAGCGAACCTTTTCGAAGGTTTCGCTTTCATAACTTAATTACGAAATTATACAATTCCAAAATATTAAACATCAGTTGTTTTGTTGTTGCTTACGCATCACCTCTTATCAAAAATAATTATCAAAAGTAGTTAAAACTACCTACGAAAAGTCGAATGATTTTCACCATAACCCTCAAATATAATCAACAACCAAGTGTCAAATGTGTCATAATTTACTGGTCATGTGCTGCCACCTTCTGTTTAGCGTCATTTGTTATATCACGTTACAAATTCAAACTGCTCAAATTTTTCGATAATTTTTTGATTTTTACTTTAAATTTCTTTAAATTATCGTTAGTTTTATTGGTAAGATCGAACAAAAAAGAAGAGTATGAAATGCTTCTCTCTAGAGCTCAGAACATCTAAGGAAGGTCAGCGAATGTTGGGTTTTGGGTACCTATTTACATTTTGTGGCCTCTTCTGGGGTTGGTGGACTAAACACCTAAACAGGTATGTACAGCTTTTCACCTTTCGAAAGGTTTTCCCCATATTTTAAGATAGCGATGGATAGTAAGTCGATAAAAAAATTCGAGTGCGTCTACAAGGCCGAATTTAAAAAAGTTTGATTTGAATCAAAAGTGCTAAATTGCAATATTACAGTTTCCGATTTGCCCGAAATAAATGAAATAAAATAAATGCCATTAATCATTTTGGTTGACATAATAATCTATAGTTGTGGCAAATTAAAATCAGTTGCACGTCAACTAATATTTCTGACGTCATGTCGGAATTTTACTGCTGGTGTTTGCATGCGAGGTTAAATGTGTTATTTTAACAATCTTCTAGCTTTTCATAATTTATTATGGTTTTTCATTTAAAGATCACATGATAATGGCGTGCAACCTGCAACGGATTTTAATTTGCCACAACTAATTATACCTACATTCAGCATTGTTTGACAAATCCATTAGATGAAGGTATTATTTAGTTTATTGTTTTACATTAGCTTGCCGAAATTGTTTCTTTTGTTTTCTGAAAAGCATCTACAACGCTTGATTATATTTTTTCTCCAGCCTCTTCCGTTTACTGTTGCATACTCGGACTCTTTTTCTTAGAAAAAAATAGAAAAAAAATATTGCACGCTCCATGAAGTGAAAAGTTACCATTTAAAATTATTTAAGTGTAAATCTCGCGTACTACATCCCCAAATGCCGCCCAACTCAAAGATCATGGATAATGGTAAACGGAATCTCGTTAACCCCATCATGGGCGTCAGTTAAAGCACAAACAGTGTGGGAAAATTAATAAAATCATTTTGAAAAATAATTATAATATTTATGGTTTTTTAAAGCAAACTTCAAAATGCAAAATTTCTTAGCGGACAACCAAATTTTGTTCCAATCTATAGGTTGGCAACCACTGATCTTGCTGATATAGTAGCGTCTAAAAATTTTTTTAGTTTAGGTGTGGGGGAGGCGTCTAAAGTTACAGTTTTTGGAAGATTACAGAAACAAAAAAAAACAAAAAAGTTTATCCTAAGAGAAGGAAAAACGTAAAAAAGGGGGGATACGGAGAGAAAGTCTGGGTTAGTCTGAAATAGGAGGACTTTAAGCCACGGATATCAATAAACACGACTAATGATGGGTTAATTCTGGTCCTTTTATTAACCCTTCAGTGGTGACTAGTTTTGGCATTTACTCTACTTTTTAGTTTTATAATTATAATAATAGTGGATAAACTCGTTCTTTGAACTCTTACTCTTGGAATCTCGTTAATCTACTCACGACCGGCTAAATTTTGTTCTTCCGTATGTAAAAATTAACGAGATTCTTACTGCCATGATCCGAGGTTCTCAAGTTGGGACAACCAATGGCGATTGTGTGTATAAAAAAACTAGTCTGTATATTATTGTCGTGTTCCAAAATCCTACATTTCTATTTTGATATTTATTTTCTAAATTTTGTATTTTTTTGGAGAAATTTTGATTTTATTGTTAATTTCGTAAATATTTAGGATTTTCTGGTTTTCCCGCCAACTAGTTAAAGCTGCAACAACTAGGCAGGAAAACTAATTTTGCAAAATCACGGCATTCGTAAATTTTAATTTGATATGGCGACATATGGGCGATTTATCCATTGGATTTAATGTTTCCATCTCAGACTAACTATTTACTATTACTATTTGTATATTTAGTCTGAGGTTTCCATTTACATTGGAAATTTAATTTACAATTAAAATTTTGATTTTGGATGTTGAAAAAATCAAATGGAAATATAATTTTTAATTGACAATACAAATTTTTCACTCATTTAAAATAAAAAAACTCTTTTCAGAGTAAAAGGACCGAGGAGGAGGATAATTTTTGACACTTTAACTTTCCCAAAATCTATTTAAAATTTAAAGTAAAATTTGGAATTGAATTTAGAATATTTTTACCTCCAATCAAAAAAAAAAATTTTTTTTTGGCGGTCTGGGGGATAGGATAAAGAACAAGAGCAGATTTAGGTTTTTGCTACGGAGGGCGAAAATACATTTATATATTGCGACAGAAGGCACTGTGGAGTTACCCACTTAGGGGTTTTTCCCCTAAATTTAGGGGATAAAAAAGCGGAATGGGATATTTTTAGGGGGGTTATATGTTTAGGGGTCTTTTTAAGAATTTTTGATTTTGAATATTTATTTATTTTGGTTTATTAAAAAAAATTAGGTATAAAAATATTAAATTTTTTAATAAATTTAATTTAAGTGTTATTACTTTAATATTTATTTAATAATATTAATTTATTTATTATTTATTTAATAATATTTGTTTATTTATTTTTTTAATAATAATATTTTTTAGGGGGTTTTCAAGTAATTGTGAGGGTTTTAGGGGTTTTTGATTTGAGCTTTAGGGAGATAAATTTTTGAGAGTTGGCAACTCTGCCGGGGGCCTGAGAGGTTATGGAATACCTCCGGAATACTCTTTGGGATTGTAGATTCTTTTTCCAGGTAGATAAAGGTTTCGAAGCAAGCGGAAGCCAATCAAAGAAGCAATTTCCAAATTGATTCTGAATAGCTTGGTGACAATAATATATATGTTACGGTCAATGACGTAAATTGGGCAGTGACGTCAATGGCCGGATAATGCCGTTATCGGTAGGCAATGAAGTAAATATTTTCATCTGATTATAAAATTATATTATTTACGTCTTTGGCCGGTCAATGACGTTACTGGCCAAAATGGATTGGACAATAATGATGTTATAAAATAAATACTATAAGGTACAGCAAAATGGCGATGCAATTTAACCCGAGACAATAATAAATTATTTGTCGTGCAGTCGTTATTCCGTGTAAATGACAGCAACTGGGCCCTTTTCAAGGTCTCATAAGTGTACAGAGATTTTTATTTAATTTTGGACAAACGCAAACTCATTACAGGGTGGATCAGTGATTCGTCGTGATTACGTCAGCCAAAACGGCTTGTATGATAAATTAATTTAATTTAATTAATTCATTTTACATTGGATCCATGATTTGTAGTGGTTGCGCCAGCCAAAACTGACCTTACGCATCCCTTCACTGCGCTTCGGGCTCTCCGAGCCGTTTTGGTTAGCGCTTAACTCTCTGAAAACCTCTCTGAACTTAATCCACTTTGACTGGCAGGCCCGATTTTTCTAGGGAAGCCCGAAATTGGCGAAGTACGAAACGTGTGTGACGGCCTGACGGCTATCACTAAGAGTGATAGAATATGGAATCTGTAAAATAGTAAAATGTAGAATAGTATCATTGCCAACCCTGTATTGGGCATTAACGTCGTTGCCCGGACAATGATGTAAAAACCACTTATTAAATTTTAAATGTCATCATCGCCCAAAATGCATGGTCATTGACGTCAGTGACCGAATTGTCATCATTGATCGTAACATATACATATTATTTTGTGAACTACAAACTACTGTACCTACCTGATACCTATGCAGTCACTAGGAACTAATGCATTTTTAATCCACTTTTTATCAAAATATTAAAATAATGGCTATTGTGAGACTGCCGCGTGGTCACTTCCGCTGATAGGTATCCGGTTCCGACAGGTTAGACCGAAGTAATTCACATCAGTTGACTTTTGAAGGTTTTTGGAACAGATTGACACTAATGCACACTTATTTAATTTTTTATTTTATAAATTTAATTTTTTAAATAATACAAATATGATAAGATGATGCAATATTAATATTATGCAAGTGAACCAAGGTGAATATCCAAATATTTTTTTAACATTTGCCTTGGTATTATTAAACCACAATATTTAAAATTAATAATTTTGTGCAATTCAAATAAAATTAATTTTTTCTTGTTTTGTATAATATAATAAAATTTAGAAATCTCCCGACATTTAGTTGAGTTGAGTTTGAAAGCAAATTGAACAAATTAAATATAATTTAATTTATTCCAACTTAATTATGCATTTAATGACGTAAAAGATATAATCAAGTAATAAAGGTTGTTATTGTTAATAATTATAAAATAACAATAACGATAATTATCGTTGGGGTTTAGGTCATGTAAACAATAGATTTAATTTTTTCGGACGTTTCGGGTCGTTTATTACCCCATTTTCAAGGCTACAACGAAGACAATAATTACAAAAACACAAAGACTTTATTATACTTTTAGAGAAAATATTGAAAAAATAATATGATAAGTCTAATCAGTTCTGACTTTCAATATTTAAAGTATTATCTACTTAATACGAAATTTCAGTTTAAAAATCCTGTTAGTTTTTGAAGTTTTGACCACATAATGTACATACACACAGATTTTTCGGAAATGATGATTTTCAATTGTTTTTGAAAAAAATTAAAAGTTTTGTTCAATTGTTCGCCACTGCAAATTTGATGTCCCCGCTATATTACGTTACGGTGTGCATTATCCTGATGCGGTTTCGTTGATTTCGCAAACTTTCTGCACTGACCGAAAGTCAGTTTTATTTCAAAATTTATGAAGCGGAAACAAAAACCAAAATGCCATAAATTTTCTATTCATGATGCACTTTGTATCTCCTTGCATGTCGCTATATGCTGAAGGTAGGCTCAGTTTTATTTACGTCAAAACTCAAATGCGTCACTTAATTTAAAAGTAGATACGTCACTTTTTTTGTACGCGTAAAAAATTATTTAATGAGTGAAATAATTCAAAAATGGCTGACCGACTGTATCGGAACGGTTCTGGATATGAATCCAGAAGTGTTTGGCAAAGAAGTTATGGACGGAACCTTCATAGGCAAAATTCTGTATAATTACAAAATTATCGGACAAGATCAACTTATATCGATAATTCCCACTACGAATGGAACTTTAGCTTTCCAAAATTTAAAAAAGATCAAGCTGTGGTTGGATGCCCAAAAGATAGAATGCTCCGAAGACGATTTATTTGAAATATCTCAGCAGAAGGGTTCTAATGGTATTCGTCTATTCTATCAGCTGTATTTGGCTTTACACGATAAAACTGGATTGAATTTTAACGCCAGTAAAAAATCCAATGAGCGATTGCATCCTTCAGATACAAGATTTGAAATTACTCCAACTGATGAACCGCCTAATCCCGAGTTGGAAATGCCGGATAACGAGCTGTGCGAACCGTTAATTTTACGTAACGACGTTGTTCAATGGAATCAACATCGTTATCAAATGTTAGCGGAACAATACGATACGATGCGGGAGAATTATACCAAGTACATCAGAGATAAGTTTACCAAAGACCAAAGCTTTAAGCAAACCATCTCGAAAGCGAAAGTGGAAGTTCCGGAAAATCTGGAAGAGTTAAATTCGATGGGCGAAGAGCAAAGCGAAGAGTTCTCGTACGAAGAGTTGATGGAACAACAACAGGTTGCTATCGAAGCGCCACCTTTCGAAGAAGATCCAAACGTTGCCAAAGAAGTTTTAACAGGAATTAAAAAGAGGAGACGACGAGAAATGAAAGAAAAGGAATTGAAGGTGTACCAACAAAAGG
This sequence comes from Cantharis flavilabris, assembly GCA_949152465.1. Taxonomy (NCBI): domain Eukaryota; kingdom Metazoa; phylum Arthropoda; class Insecta; order Coleoptera; family Cantharidae; genus Cantharis; species Cantharis flavilabris. The sequence continues at coordinate 10,660,999 of OX424438.1, forward strand.
TACTGCTGATGGAGTTGTGGGAAAAGTTGGTAAAAGAACAAGAGAAGGAATTTCTGGAAGCGATTTCCAAAAAGATGTTGAAGCAGTCGGTTTTCGAGAAGCAGATGATTACCAAAATGTTTGAAGTTCGCCAACAAAAACACAATTTGTTGTATAACAGGCAACTTGTCGATGACGAGACAGTGAAACGACGCGAGCAAGAATTTTTGGAAAGCGTTTTCTTGAGAGATAAAGGCATAACAGACCAAAAGTATAATTATTATTTCGAAAGAGATAGAGCACTAGAGCTACACAGAATGCTTTATGAAGAAAAATTGCGACTAAAAGCGGAGAGACATTATAATATGTGTCGGGATGTGATGAAAGACTTTGTCGATGTGTCTTTCAGACACCACGATTACGAAATGATGTATGGAGAAGATCCTCCTTCGTACATCAAACGCGAATGGGAAAATCTGTTCGTTAAAAGCCAACCTATTTTTGATATTTTGGAATCGGTTAGCGATCTCGTGCAAGATAACGATGATTTAGAGGAGTACTTGGAAGAGATTTATCGTTTGGAATTTGATAGACAAAATAAGTTGGACGAAGCAGATCTCGAAAATTATTTGAATTGCGAAAAGCCTTGGTTACTTGAAGAATTATTGTTCGAATATGAAGAAGATTTGATTCCAATACAATATGGTATGAACGTATTGGGTTTTAACGTCCACAAGATGCTCTTGGTTAAGTATCCACGACCGCCTCCACCACCTAAACCCAAATTACCTAATTTTAAAATTACTGTTTGTATCAACGGCTTACCAGACGTCACTATTCTACCGGTTCTCCAAAAGTTGTTAATGAAAAGGAATGTAAGAATAATAGAACTACAAGAAGCGATTAACTACTGCCTGGATGTGTTTAAGGAAGAAATCAAAACGGAATACATCGACGTCAAGCTAATAGAGGAATCGACCAAAGCGGTCGACGAACTGAAGGGAAAAAAGAAAAAGGAAAAGTCTTTGAAAAAAGGCAAAAAAGAAAAAGGTGGAAAAGGTGGAAAAGCCTCACCGAAAGGCAAGAAAAAAGGTATGGGTGTTGCTAGCAGCAGAGATTTGGCAGTCCGATCTGAAAAAGAATGTCAAACTCCTAAACTTTACCCTTGTGAAGAGATTGTTTTAAGTAATGTAGGAGAGTTGGGTAAAATGGCTTACGATCTATTAAATATTGGAGAACAACTGACCGATGCTTTGGTTGTGGCAATGTTTGTGGAGTTTTTGAAAACTTTAACCGAAGTCGAAGGTTGGGCTTTAGTTAACTTTCCCACTAATATGGTTCAAGCTGCACTATTGGAAGAATTTCTAACAGGAATTCCAATACCTGGATTATCAAATACCATAAAGCTTGATTTGTCTAAAAGTATTGGTGACATAGCAGATTTGCATTACAGACAATCGCAATTGGAATTGGAAGAAGAATATGCCTTATTGCGGAAATCTAAAATTTTGCCAGATCCAGATCCTCCGTGTTACGAACCTCCGTACGATAGTTACCTAACTGCTTACATTAATGTAAGTCACAAAGCTATAACCGAACCCAAGTCGGGTGCTTCTTCTCCTAAGGAAACAATCAAAACCGAAGAGTTAAAAGAACCGCCTGCGCCTGGTGGAGAATTGAAAGCAGAAGAAGAAGAAGTGGATCCGTTGGAGAAATTTTACGCCGATCAAGGCTGTAATTATGCTTTTATGTACAGAACCTTCGATGTCGCTACCATTAAACATTTGGGCAAACTGATCATCGGTGATTATACCATTCCAAGAAAAACATCTGTCGAATTATTTGGAGAAACCGTTTTATACATTCAAGCTAATTTGAATCAGGCTGATGCAAAGCCTGGGAAGGAAGCCAGTTCAAAAAAGAAGAAAGGTTCTCCAAAGAAGGAAAAACCAAAAAAGGCAGACAAGGGTGGCGGAAGCGATGCCAAAGAAAAGGGTGGTAAAAAAGGAAAAGATAAAAAAGACAAAAAGGATAAAAAAGGTAAAAAAGGAAAAAGTAGTAAGGGATCGAGTAAAGCACAGGACGGTGTCGAAATTGTGGCTGTTGTTTTTGAAGATAAAGAAACACAAATGCCCGAGTATTATATCGAAGAACCTCCAGAAAAACCTCCTCCGGAAATTGGACCAGGAGAACCGTTATGGCAGTACACCAATATACCGTTTCCGAAACCAGTACAACTGGCACTTGCACTTCTTTGGGAAAATACGGAAATGGTCTATGTTGGCGATTTTCGAGAATTATTCTTCATTAAACGAATAATTTTAGACGCCGTAATTCCGTACCTGACGCATATCAGGCACCACATGACTAATTATATAGAACGACCGGATAACAAACAAACCTTCCTGTATGAGTTTCAAAATCTGTACAACGAAATCGATCCTGATTTTCGCGAAGACGACGAACTCAAAGCAGAGCTTCATTGCAGAATTTTAGAATTTCGAGAAAAACTGTGGACGATTTGTGATCAGACTATGAAGGAATCCGAAGCAGAACGCCAAAGGTTGATTCACGACGATTGGGCAGCTAATCAAATATGCGAACTAACCAACAACTACCTGACGGCCATGCAGTTAGAAGTAGATCGCTGTTGTGATTCGTTACAGTTTCTAATGGACTACTATTCAGGTGTAATTACCAAAATGCCGTCAGATGAATCGCCCTTAACGAAGACCATGCTAACTAAACTCGACACCGGAAATATAGAATCGCTTTCTCAAAGTCCATTTGGATTAGCAGCAATTGAAGAAGTCGCAAGAGTCTTAACAGTTGTAGATTCCAATTCGGAACACACAACTTTTCACCAATTGGTCAACACAACGTTCGAATCATCCAAACAAGCAGTCGCGAAATGGAAATCTACTTGCTTGGGCATAGTTACCAAGATGGATGCGTTTTTCAAACCGGGCAAGAAAAAGAAAGGTAAAGATAGTGCAAAAGGCAAAAAGGGTGGGAAGGGAGGTAAGGGAGGTGACAAGAAACTTCCTAAAATTACCGAACCCGAACCAGATGTCATAGAAGCCGGTCCCAGAATGATTCAAGAATTACATTGTTCCATCAATGGAGAAGTGTTGAGAGCAAATCAAAGATTAGCCATGATTATGCAACGAGCGTTTCGTGATATTTCCGATGTTATGAATTGCACCAAGAAAACATTTTATTTGCTTTATCAAAATATTAGCGACCGCTATCACACCGACATTGAAAACGTAAATACAATTTGTTCTGTGTTTTGTCAAGCCGTGGAAGCTGAGTCTCCAATTCAACCAGAACTGGTGCTAATGGGAGACAAATTTTATATAGATCCCAATATTTTACTCTTTCCCGAACCGTTGCCTCTGCCTGAACCACCTGCTTGCGAATGTATTGAACCTGGAGTATTCAGCATGGAACAGCTGGATAAATTCATCTACATTCTTAAAGATTTAGCACCCACCGGAAGCATTCCCGAGCGGTCTTTTATATTTCTGCTACAGGATATGATCACCCACAAAGCGGAAGATGGGAAAGAATCGATTTTACCTGAGTTATGGAGAAATTTGATGTCCAACCAAATTTCCATTTTATCTCGAGAGCTCTTTGGAGACGTGGAGTTCATCGATTGGAAAGACTTTATTATTTATAACTATTGCGTGAGTTTTCCTACCGAAGAACAGTTGATTGAGGTAAGAGTTCAATTTTGTGATCAAGATCCTGATTTGACGGAGACCGTTAAGGATTATCAGTATTACGACGTTCGTTTTTGGTTTGAGGAAGAAGATATCTGTCCTGGAGAAAGTGACAGGAATATGTTGGTGAAACAACAATTATTTCAATTATTTAAAATCAACGAAGACACAATTAATTATACCGCACTTTTGCTGTCGTTCTGTAAGGACGTGAATCCTATTAAAGGTTTTGCTAAAGCGTTGACGTTGGTTTTGGGCAAACTCGTGTGCTGGAATAACACAATTGGACAAATTTACGTTAAAAGTGTTTTAGAGCAACGAATACTTGATTACCAAGCGGAACAGGAGAGACTAGCAGAAGAACAAAGAGTTCTAGAAATATCTGAATCCGTTGTTGACACTTTAATCGATACAACTGTGCATCTTTGCGATAGCGTAATAATTGAAGACTATTATTCTGAAACTTCAACTGTAAATCCGAGCTCTGCTATAAATGTAACGGAAAATGCTTGCATGGAAGAAATGTACGGCGAAGGAGGCTCGTTTAGAGAATCGGATTTGTTGTTATTGGAACAAACGTTTTCTAACATTGAAATTGGGTATGAACCGACGTACGATCCGGCGAAAGCTTATTTCCTACCTTTCGACGCTCTTTTGACTGTTATAACTGCATCTTTGCCATGGCATACACGAGCTCAAACGGTCAATAATCGCAGTTTTCGAGACAGATTGGAAGTTTTGTTTGAAAAATGTAAAAATTCCGAGTTCAACGATACGGTACTCACTCACGAATTATTGAATGATACTTATTTTATTGATATGTTGACAAGTAATACTAAATTTATTGTTAAAGATCCACCAAAACTTGTTGCCAAATTTGTTAAATATACCGGTTCGAATGTTGCTTAAAAAAAGTCTTTTTTTGCGTACAGGTTAATCGCATATTCGCGTTTTACATTAAGCAAAATCCATTAATTAATCTAATATGTACAATAGTTGATATAGAAAGTTTGTTTACAAACCAAACGTTTGCATTCTTTGTTCAAAAAATCAAACTTAAAACAACATCAAAGCAACCAAGAAGTGGTAAACCCTGACTTGAACAAATAATGCAACCTTCTATAACCACATGTAACGGGGTTGCATAACTGACTGTATGTTTTCTTACAGTGTGTAATTAATTTTGTATTTGTAGCTGTATTTCCCCCATTTATTCTAACAGTTAGAGAAAAAACCCAGTAAATCGAAAATTTACAATTTTTCTATGAAAATTCTTTGGGAATTTATACTTTCAGGGCAGTTTTGATCTTTACTTCCTTTTCAATTGTCCCCGGTATCCAATTTTAAATTAAAATTTTGAAGGTTAAAATATTTTCGTAACTTCCGCATAATTTCAATAAAAAACTTTAGAAGAAATATTACATAAGTAATATTATTTTCATATTTCTGATTTAGGTAACCGCGATAATCTAACAACTTCGAGGTAAATTATAGGGTTGAGCTGCACTTATATGATTGGTTTACCGGGAAGACAATAGATAAATGATGTTCATTTTGTAAAGGAAGTTCGAGACGTGTAACACGTAACATGTTTGACTGATTCATGTCTACGGCCTACAGTGATTGAGGGCCTGAAATAAATATTAATCTGACAAAATTAATATTATTGCTTGTATCTAACACTTCTAGCTGAAATGTGGCACATCGATCTGCAGCTTTTATTGGGTAGAATCTCGTTAAACTTACCATGCACGTCCCTATTTATTGTTCATATATTTTACGAATCGTCTTGGTATAAACGTATCTACTTACCTTTATTTACCTCTTGAATATTTTACGTCAAATTCAGCACATTTAAAAAAGTGACAACCTCTACGTTTTCAGGGAGAAAGTAACTCAATTTCCTTTCTCACTTAGGCGATGCGTCGCAGTCACGCACGGCCCTAGTTGCGTCGGGTGTTCTTCAACTTTAATAGAATTAAAGGAAACATTGTTTCAACATATTAAGACGATTTTAAGGTTTTCCGGCTGCTATTCAATTAATTTTAGGAAGAAAATTCGAAACTGTAATTTATGGAAATTTTTTAAAAATTTATCTTCGGGATGTTTTAACAAAAAATTAATAAGTCGTATATTTAGTAAACCGTCAGTATTAGGAATAGAAAAACCGCGTTTTAGTGTTTTTCATTCACTTTTCCTTGAAAGATATCCAAGTTTACTACTACATCTTTCTTATCGTTTTCTTTCAATTTTTTTATTGCTCTGCTTTTTTGCAACTTTTTTAGAACTCAAGTTTTAATGATCGTAAAAATTTAATCACGAATTTTATTTTTATTATAAAAGAAAACTTGAAATTTTATAAACTTACCCACTATAGACTATAAAGGGAACTTTTCTTGAATTTTTTGTTGCTTAGACCTACGTAAGAGGGATATTCTAAAGTTTATCCTTTAATTATAGCAAAAACAGTTTAATCTACAGTGTTTAACGCTTCTTTAGTTTATCTACCAAGTAGTTTTTGTTCTTAAGCCTTTAACCACAGATGCAAAGTGTAACTTAATTTACTTACGCAGATGTACAGGGAAAGTACAAAAAATATTTAGTACTCATGAATATGGCACAGCAGCACACTTTCATTAGGTTTAAACTGCAAAACAAACTAATTTTTATTTATTTATTTATTTATTTATAAATTTTTTATTTATATTTTTATTTTATTTATTTATAAATTCCACCAGATGGAGCCATCTATGGCTGCCTCATTTAGCTAGCCTTGCAGTCTAGGCGTGCGGCCAACTGGCCTTATGGCAGTTTTCCAATCCCCCTAGAATGAAAAACTAGTGTTTGATATGAAAATTTTGCTTCTGAAATTACTTTTTTTTAAAATTAATTATTTTTCACTTTTTTTCACTTTTTCTAACTTTGCTAGATTTTGTAACATTGTTTAGGATTGGACTGAAAAGCCGAATAAGAAAAAGCAAAGTTACCTAAAAAAATGGGAGGCTATGGCAGAGGACGGCATACTTTTCCACCGATGGTTGATATTTAATCCTCAACCCTAAAATGGTCAACGTAGAGCAGTGTACTATTGCAACGATTTGAGTCAGGGTAGCTTACACTGAAAAAAATGGTTCATCATATTGATGAAAAGTTCATCATTTTTCAGCTGATGAACAGAATTCATCATATTGATGAACAAATTTTCATCAATACTATGAATATTTCATCAATATGATGAATTTTATTCATTGACTGAAAAATGATGAATTTTTGATGTACCTTTTCTTTTCAGTGTATCAAGTATTCATAGATAAGAAAGAGTAAGTATTAGTAGGAGTGCAATGAGGCGATTACATAACCGATCCATATCTGCGCGCGGATATCTCTCTTTTACGGGTGATTTTGCTAAAGAAAAATCATAAAATAACACTAACCTACATAACCGATGCATATCTTCGCGCGGATATCTCTTTCACGGGCGATTTTGGTAAAGAAAAATTATAAACTAATACTAACCGATGCATATTTTGGATAATCAAGTTGCGTACCAATCGGATCCACACTATTTAAACACTAGGAGGTAATGACTGTCGGCTGACGTCTGACCTCTTAATATTTTTTTTTATAAACATATAGAGAGCCATGTTTTTCCTTCCTGTCGTACGTAAAACATTTCTGATGAGTGCATTTAAAGTCACCTATTTCAGTGCAGCCTTTAGGCCGCATAACCTGGCAATGTAGTACCTATATCTAATATATAAAATCCCAGCACCCTGCTGCTCCTGCTACAGGATTCACACAACCATTGTTGGTGGAGAAAACATTCTGATTGGTCGATTTTTAATCCAAACTGGGAAAAGCAAAAATGAGGGAAATTTAACCTTCGGCTAGAAAACATCAAAACTTGGAAAGCATATTTATTTAATATGCTCACTGAGTTTAGCAGAAACTTTCTGTGTTACTCTGAAAGTTAATTATAAAAATTTAAAGTCAAAATTGTTAACCGGGGGGTCCTGGGGGGAGGGGGGGGGTGGAACACCCTCCAGTACATATCGCACGATTTTCACTCTTTTAGAATACTTGGAGAAGATAAAGAATTTATAATTTTACAAATTTTGCCAGGAAAAACCGGGAAAATTTATTGTTTTTGAGCAAAAGTGAGGGTAAAGAAAATTAAAATTTGAGAAACTTATTTATTTTTATATTATTATAAAAAAATTTTTAATTGCCCGACGGCACATCAAGTTTAACAGCAACTTTTTGCGTTACTTTGAAAATATAGAAAATCGGGGAATCCCTCAGTAGCGGGAAACGAAATTAAATGTTTAAATATTTAAACAACGCTAAAAAGAGATCCCAGCCAGTTACATATATTACGTAAGTTTTTGATTAAGTTTCTGATTTGTTTAAAAAAACAGAAGAACACTCGAGAAGTGAACGAATAAACTCACTTATAAAACTTTCATGGATACAATGAACAAATTCATAAATACAATAAACAATTCATAAATACTATGAAATTTTTAGGTATAATTTTAGTTCATTGGTTGCAATTTCATTGATTTAACAACATTATTTTTCCGGATTTCCTAGATTTTCTCAGATATTTTATTTCTTAAGATTTCCTTGAATTTCTTCGGAAATCAGATTTCCTCAGTGATTCTCCCACCTATAAAACTATTTAAAAATTGCAACGTATTTATAAGTTTTATTTTATCGAGCCTATTTTAGCCTGATAGAGATGTAAAATGTTGTACTTTTAGGAAAGCGATTTAGAAGTTTTTTGTAATATTAAAATTTGACGCAAAGTTTTGCAATGGGAATCTGCCTTTGGAAACCATTTTTTTTTATATAGAACTTCTTCATGTATTTTGTATGTCAAATTAAAATCTAACACATGACATAGGTATTGAATATTCAAATTAGTAGAGGACTTATTACTTATTAGTAGAGGACAGTTACGGTCTAATGCGTAAGTACTCTGACTAATAAGCAGAGATTCAGAAGCAGAGTTCGAGCCCGAGTGCAGCAAGGACTTTATGTTACCAGGGAATGGCAAACCACCGAGGTAATTTGTCTTCAAAACCTTTCATAATATGAAGTGGTCAACCAAGACTCAACCTGGTGTTAAAATTTTGTGTTCATGCAAACATTACTTTACTGCCGGCTATGCGCGGCACTAAAGTTGTTCAGTGTCATCTACATCTTGTTGCTTTAAAGCAATATTGCTTACAGGGAAAATAATAAATAAAAAATATTAAAAATCGTTTATTTTTATCACAATTCAGTACATTTTTTTATTTAATTACAGTTAATAATAAAACGTAAAGTTAAAAAGTACTAAAATAGTTTAGGAACTCGAATCCTGCATGAAAATGACATCTGATTTTGTTAAAACAGAATAATCAAAATAGTTAATGAAGAAAAAAGAATAGTTTTATTGCGGATCTATTCCAATTCAGGTCGCTACAAGCTGTGTAACGTTAACTTGCGCTAAGTTAATTCGAATTAGAATAAATCCGTTATATATTTGACAAAGATACAGCTTTCGGAGTTTTTCTCACTTAGACAGGGCCAGCTAAAAAAGTGGTTAATAACAAAAATGTAACACCCTGTACTTTAATTATTATTTAACAGTTTACTTTTTAAGTTTAAGTGTAACAAACTGTGATATCACAGCCCAAAAATTATTTTTATATAAAATTAATTATTGATTAACTTATAAGTTTATTTTGTTTATTTTAAATCGTAAGTTAACGATCTCACTTTAGTTCTTTATTTATTATAAAATTATATTTTTATTATTTTTGCCCATCATAATTCGACACGCTAGAGCGGTTAACGAGTTGAATTAGAATAAGGCCGATTATTAGATATGTCTAATATTGTTATAACTAGAGAGTAGATAGGCTATACCGATTATGGATTACGATTTTTCGATTTTTTTTCAAACATCAGTTTGGTTGATGGAAAACGGCGTTTCTAAAAGTAATCCGGCGTTGGAATAATTTACCTACTCTACAGACCTAATTTGACTTTTTGGCAATGGTAAGTCTACAATGTTTTACCTAAGAGTTTTTTCGCATTTCGCACTAATTCGAATTTTTGATCCAGCAAAACGAGGTTCGTTTTATGCGAAATGAAAAAGTACTAAAACTTTAAGTTTCAAAAATAAAATTGCTATGACGATACCTTCTAACGGGTAAGGTACAAAAAATATCAAAAACCTAACTAGAGTACATAGAAATTATTTTTTTTATAAAAAGTTAATTGCACTAAGGACTATTTTTGATAAATATGTCTCTTAATACTAAATTTATTGTTTTTAGAACCCCTTAGTCGGAAGCTAGAAACAAATTTGAGGGAAGCTTGGTTTCCTCTCGAGGAATTTTAAAAAGTGTCTTTAATCATTATTTATTAGAGGGAAGCTTAATTTAATGAGTCTTGCGAGTTTAAAGGATGTTGAAATTTTGACAGCTTAAAATTGCATTATTTTGTTAAGTCTTTTCTAGGCTCTAATGTAAATACGATTTTTTATACCGGAGATGATCAGAGAGTAGCACATAAATCTTCCCATTTGTCAATTTTTAAAATTTTTTTTCTAATTTACCGTCAGAATGCAACCAGACTGGAAAGGATCAAGACTTTTTTCTTTTTTGTAATAAAGCCGGAAAATATTTAACACACGAGATTTTCAAAAGGCCAAGAGTTATTACGCTATCAATCTACCTTGGGGAATGCGGTCACTCTAATACATTACACTTATTTTCAAAATACTGAACACAGCTTTCACTGATTTTGTTTTCAATTTAGGCATCGTGAAATACCTATAGAAAAAATTATTAGGCAAAGAGGCAAATTACTAAAAGTAAAAATTTGCACAACCTGAATCACACGAGGTGTTTCGAAATAATTTGTACCGTTCACTTTGTGAGCAAAAATCGAAACTTTAAGCAGGCACTGAGGTGAGCGCATCCAGCAGTGTATATGCTAATTGCGCTGACTTCCGTGCGTGCTCGTATACAAACAGCCGTATAGCCAACTAGCGAAGCTAAGGCAAAAAATGTAAAAATAATATGCTTAAGTACTGCTGGTAACAAAAAATAGAATTTATGGCAGTTAACGTCATCCTTTCCATATGAAGGACAATCGACTCCATCAGCTGGGCGGTTCGAGCTGTACCAACAACCACGTGTAGAGTAGATTTTGTTTAATATCTTTGATTAAATATTTTAGACTGTTTATACCGTCCTTGTCGAATCTCTTTTGTCCGGTCTTCAAAATTTCGTACCTACGAAAAAAATTATTTGGGTTATTTAGGAGTTCAATTTTGCGGAAGTGCTTACCTATGAGGACTGGGCTTATCTTTCTTGTGCGTCAGCATCGTATATCGTGCTATTCCAATGGGATATCTGGAAATGTGCAATTTGTGGAAACGGATTCTATTTGACATATCGTCATCTTCTCCTCCCCAACCCCAAAATAAATTGGAAAATCCGTTTAGTAGCTTAAAGTGTTCGGTTGATATCGCCGATACTCCTCCAAATATTCCAGAATAGGGAAGCCTGCAAATGCGACGATTAAAACGTTTATGTGAGTATCGGAAGATAAGATTAACGTAAAATTCTTACAGTTCAGTTAACATGTAACGAACTACTCAGATTCCAACAAAACGGAATTGAGGAGTGGCGATGAAAGTGAATCTTTCTTTTATTATACTGTCTAACAAAACCTCTTAAGCTTAATGATCCTCTCAAACGACACAACTGCTTTCTACTGGGTCAACATTTCCATGTTGTAAAATTAAACGGGCTTTTCGTTTTCTTAAACTAATAAATTAATTTTTGCAGTAAGAGCTTACTCTCGAAGGAAAGATATATATTTTATTTGGTAAATTTTGAAGTAATAAGTAAATCCAGTCGCGAGATAACTTGGATCTAGGATAAAAGATTCATTAAGGTTGCTGAACGAAATTGGACAACGTGTCAAGCTAGATAGAGCTTTCTCCTGCAATCGATGGAGTATTTTTACCTAAGCTCGACAACAAACCGCAAAGAATTCCAAATAAAATGCTGGAAAAAATAGAAATATAAAAGTTGCCAACTATAATTTTTTTAACAGGAAAAAAAAGTTGACGACAAAGCAAAACATCAAAGTTATTTGAAAATATTAATGACATCGTACAAAAATGTTGCGGAAAAAGAGGGAAACTTTATTGGGAAGAAAATAACACTTGAACACCTAATGGAATGAAACATTAAATGTGAATAAGTAAAATGTTAAAATGTACAAACAAGTTACATAATCTACGACAAGGGATATAAAAGATTCCCGAGAGATGAAAACTGAAAATTCGGATTCCTGTATTGATTAATCGTAAGGTCGAGCCAAGTTTCCTCGGAAAAACAAAATAATGCGAAAAAGTAACGAAAATTAACTTGTCATTTATCAAACACAAGAGTGATCAAAGGATTTATACTTTCTAAGTCGCTCCGGATTTGGGTTAACCTAATTTAATGCTGTCTGAGCTTAACTTTTTCTTATATTCCGATAGCTATACGAGAGGAATTCAAAAACTTTTTATTTTTCAACAATTGTATCCGTAGGTGTTACGTAATCAATTTGAGAGCCAGACATCTGTCAGCATGATTGAGATTTAAAGCGATGTTTATCCTGGGCTCAGGATATTTGCGTAGCTCTCGACATTGCTGATGCAAACAACCGATAATAACTCACAATCCCCAGAAATTTCGGTACTTGACACAAAAAATAATACGTACTTGTATTTGAAAATGTTCACCGCAACGCTCATGTGCCTGGGTTGATCGGGACAGGTGTACAAATTTCGATCATCTTCTGGAAGCAAATCTACGTCGTGGAATATGAAACAGTCGTATTTGTTCATTTTCAACGCCTCCTTGTACCCGATATTCATTAACATCGCCCTGTTGAAAGTAGCATTTCCTTCCTGTTCGATAACAAAGATGGTGTAATCTATTTGTTGCTTTTTAAGAAGAGGATGCATGTGCTGCAAAAACATCAGCAAATGTTCACCTCGACATCTAAACGGCACCACTATAGCTACTTTCTTTAACATTCTACAATTTTCTGGAAACCAATGACCGCCCGGTCGCAACCACGAAAAGCGTTTTTCCAGCTCGAGAGCTGTTGGCACAGGTGATTTAACAATCGGAAGTTTTCCATCTGCAAAAAGAAATATTTAGACGCACCCGGTATACGTGTTGTTCTAACTTTGCTGTTCTGTTTGACCTCAACATATTTAAATATTTATTTTAACGGTTTAACAAGAATTACACTCTGGGTAATTTGAAAATTTGTAGTGCTTTTACCTTCACACCAGGGAATCGTAAATTTTTAAAATGGCTTCTAAAGTTTTTTATTTTTTAACTTTCAAAAAAAAAGAAAACCACTTTAGGCGCCATTTCATTTTACAAATATGAAGGAAATTTAAGTTGCATAATCGTAAGAAAGATTAATACGTTTTTAAAGCGTTATCACGTACGTGGAATTTTTCTCCGATTATTCAAGTTTTCCAATTTCCAATTTTCTTCCAATTTTATCGTTCTTAAGAGAGGAAATAAGTGCAATGAAAGCAGATTTATGTGGATTCTTTCCATTCCAGTTTTCAACAAGAGTGTTGTTTAAAAATTTATCGCAAAGTTTCGAGGATGCTTTTGAAAAATCAAAACCCAAAGGTAAAATCATTAAAATTACTGACCGAAACCTTTTATATGGCGCACATTTACCAGATAATTTTAATTTTTTGATTATCATGTCACTGTAACGAATCGTAAATCTTAAGTTTTTAAATTGGAAAATTTCGTATTAAAAGTCGTGCGTGGGAACAGTCAAATTGTCTAAGCCCATTTAAGTGTTTTTATGAATTTTTATATTCTGACGCAGTTACACAGTTCATTCCATTAATGCTTAAACTTTTGCTATTTCTTATGCCCGCAGGCGTCCAACGTTACTTTTCTTTTAATATTTTTTGTAAAAAAATTACACCAAAATACAACATTAATATTTAAATCGTTGTAACGTTGCAAATGTAATTCGAAAAACTGAAATTTTTAAAAGAAAAATTCGATATTTTCGAACTTCAATTTTTAAGTAGCTGCTAAGTGAAATAACCTTTGCAACGCACCCTAAGGGTGATTGATGGTACATTATTTTAGATTTAAGTCTTCAATTTAGGATCCCATTTCATACCGATTTTATTTGTTAAAAAATTACTGTGCGATTCTTCTCACCTTTTGAAATTTAAAAGGTCAAATTTAGTATCAGTGGAAAATTAATTTGCCATATTTTTAGTTTGTTTTTAATTATATTTATACTAACATCTTCAGCATCTTAATAAAGTCAATTAGATTAGCTTCATTTTATTGTTATCTTTTTCAACTGCCAGACGCAATGCAATGAGTAGGCGATCACTAGGCTGAAGCCAAGATGACTTACTAGAGAAATTAATTAATGGGATGGTTTTCTGTTGCTTTCCCTATAGCCTACAAATCTATCTTGGGTTTTAGATCACAGCATTGTCGCAAAAATACTTCTAGGTTTTTAATTTTATAATTTCTGACATTCTGGGGGGGGGGGGGGTATTCCATACCCCCAGACCCCCGGCTCGTACTACCAAAACATGTGGAAGTATTTCTTTTCGAATCGTAACAGGTTTTTGATTAAACCAATCAAATACCGAAAAGACATTCTAACCTTTAGTCTTTAAACTTCCCAAAGAGAGGGGGGGGGGTTAGAGTATCTCCTAATATATAAAATCCCAGCACACTGCTGCTCCTGCTACAAAGTGTAATATTTTGGTTAAAAAACACACTCTGATTGGTCGATTTTTAATCCAAACCGGGAAATTTGAATTTTTAAGCAAAAATGCGGGAAATTTAACCTTCGGCTAGAAAAAATTAAAACTTGTAAAGCATATTTATTTCATTACTTTTCTGCTCACAGAGTTTAGCAGCAACTTTCTGGGTTAGGGGGCGTCCATTAATTACGCGAAGCGATTTTGGCGATAATTAGACCCCCCCCACGCCCCCCTTGGTGAAATGTCGTGATATTTGGTTCGACCCTCTCCCCCCTTCTAATCTCACGTGAGATTTTTTAAAATGTATATTTTTAATGTAAATACGTTAATCTGTGCTTGATTTATTAAAAAAGCATAATTTGCTTAATTATTTTTATTTAAGAATAGTTAACACAAAAAAATACGTGATATTTGTCGAGACCCCCTCTTTCCCCCACGTGAGATTTGGTGAGATTAGGCTCCACCCCCTCCCCCTCTAAACGCCTCACATAATTAATGGACGCCGCCTTACTTTGAAAATATAGAAAAACGAAAATCCCCCAGTAGCAGGAAACGAAATTAAATGTTTAAATATTACACAGCTAAAAAAGAGATCCAGCGTCTAGCTGCCCGTCCGCGGACGGGCTTTCCAGCTAGTAATATTATACAAAAATAAGAATAATTAAATAGATTTGTTTTTATGAAGCTGAATTTTATTTAAATAGGATTAGGTACATTTTTTCGTTACCTACGTAATTATAAAAATAATAATAATTATTTGGTATTCTGAATTAGAAGGGCTGCGTCCCATCGCTCTTTCCGTACCACCCGCCACTGTTTACTATTATTATTTTAGTCTTTAAGATTTCTTTTTCAACTGATATTCAAAATTTCAAGGTTTGATTTTGGCTAGATAGGGGACGTCCATTAATTACGTAAGGCGATTTTAGCGATTTTACAACCCCCCTCCTCCTTGGTGAGATGTCGTGAGATTTGGCTCGACCCCTCTCCTTTCTCTGATCTCGCTTGAAATTGTTTGTTATACTTAATTTAACCCAGTTCTCCCGCAATTTTACAGTTTCTTGGGGGAAAAAAAATTACGTGATATTTGCCGAGACCCCCCTCCCTCTCCCTCTTTTTAATCCAAATAAAATTTTGATTGTCCAAATATATAGAATATTAAATCATTTTCTAAAAATTCTGTTGGTATAAGTAAATATGAATTTTAACTGAATATAAAATCTAAAAATGAAGTAATTAAAATAAATTTGATATCGATATGCATGTGACCCGACATAAACGGCATGCTTATTTTTTGCTTTGTTCTCTAAAAAAAGCGGCGTTTATTTATTTGTGTCACTTTTTCGTCCAGTTTGCACTTCTCCCCGGCCTTGTACCCGGGGGCAGGCCCAACCAGAGGGGGGGGGGGCTCGGGGAGTTGTCCCCGGGGCCGGGATTCCTCAAGGGTCCGGAAGGGCACAGACGAATAACTAAATAAATATTTCATAAATAAAAAGGAATGCAACAAAAAGAAGGAAAATTTGAATGAATAAAAAATTAGATATTGGGTTTTATGTATTTTTCTTCCTTATTATTTAAAAAAATTACATAATAATATTGTGATGTAAGGAATTTCTGAAAACGTTACTGGTTTTCTTTTGTTTTAATTAATTTTACTTAATTCAGATGTTTTGCGCGTAGTTGTTCTTAATAAAAATACGAAGTTTCATATTTTTCTATTTCATTTATTAAATTTTTAAGAGTAGCCCTGCCCGGGGGGTCCCCTAGTTACATGTGCCTTACTCAAGTTATGGCACTGCATATGCTTAGTTATCAAGAAAATTTTGTCGTTTTGTCATTAAATTATAAATCTTTTATACATTTCTATACTGTGTCGATAATTGCGAGAATAAAAGTGATTATTTTTGAGTGAGAAATTGGCTTACTTCAGTTAAGAATAAATTTGGAATAAAATTGCCGATTTTAATTATTGGATTTTTTTGGATAATTAATTTTGAATTAAAAATTATTCACATTGAAGATAAGGGGTTGTCCATAAATTAAGTCACACGATTTTTAAGGTTTTTAGACCCCTTCCTGCCCCTATGTCACATTTAGTCACATTTTCATTGAACCCTCCCCTGCCAAGTGACGTCACACTTCTACCTTATAAACTTTCACTATTCAATAAAAAAATATATTTTTTAAAGATTTGACTTTGTGACATCACAACATTTAAAATCCCCCGGACTCCCTATCACATTTTTGTCACAAATCTTATGACCCCCCTACTTCCTAACGTGTGACTTAATTTATGGATGACCCCTAAGATTTAATTAGAAAATTTAAAATTTTTATTGTAAATAATTTGGATAATAAAGTTTATAAATATGCAGAATTGAAAATTAAAAGTATTGTAAAGTAAAACTTGATACCAATACAGATGGGCGAGCTATCTCTCAAATTTTTTCAAATCAAAAAATACCATTTTGTGGGGGGGGGGAGATTTAAGAAATTTTGAAATTTCTTTCTAGAAGCATAGATACATTTTTATATGTCAAGCTGCCCCTGATTTTTTTATTTATAAAATCATTAAAACTCGATTTTTCTTTTTTTTCTTTTGATAATTAAACAAATGAAAAAGGCGACAGTTAAGAAATTAGTAAAGCTATTTGTTCAGTTCAATTGAACTAAAAATATTGCAAAACAATTTTTTTCAGCAGAAAAAGGTAAAAATCAAATATTTAAATAGTGAAAGCCAGTTCAGATGAAAATGAGGGTGAAGAATTTAGAACAGATAATTTAAATTTGTTGTAGGGACAAGTTGGAATCGGTAAACTGTGGCAACATAGAAATCTAAATCGTTGTTTATAGGTCCAGGATGAGAAATTAAATTGTATTAGATTTTAAACAAAAGTTAGTAAAGAGTGAGGCATCTGGGGCGATTAGTTGAACCATTAAGGCAGTTAAGTCAATTATAGCAGTATTAGATCCGAGATAATTAAAGTGACGGAACTGTGCTACCTTAGAGAACACCTACGGATGTACACATAAAATAAGAAAGCCACTTTTGAGAAATCAATACAGGAATCATCCTTCTTCAAGTTATTTATGGGCACAGAGCTACATTGCTTTTAATTGTTATTAAGTATAAGTGCAATATTAGGCTTACGAGGTTTAATAGTATTCCTGCTTGTGTTTTGGTCAAATTCCAAACTTAGTAAAATAATGAAATCTACCAAACTGTTGTGAAAACGCTAATCTTATGTTAAGACCCAGTTAGTACGGAATGACAAATTAAAATATTCTGCAGAATCAATAAATTTTTAATGGCAATGAATTTTGCACTGCGCTGTATTTACATACTACTGAAATTGCATTAAAAAAAAGATTTGGTTCGTTAAGCCACTTGTAACCACTCTCAATTCGCCGTCTCTTTTACAATGTCTTTTCACCTTATTTCCAGCTTTCTAATGCTGATTTATAATCATAATGTAGTTCTGTACATTATTTCTTCTGTCTCAATTTTCTGTCTTGGAATTTTCTCGTAGCGTAGCGTAGCGGAGTGATTTGCGAAGCGTGTAGTGCCAGAGGCACTTTAATCTTCTTCGTCTGGTGATTTGAAGTTTTGACATTGAAATTTTAGAAATTACGCTTGGGGTGGGAGAACCACGACGATCTGAGAGGGTTGGAATTTTCTCATTCTCTGGACATCTATTTATTATTCATCTCCTTATTATTCTTCAACATTTTTTGATAAAAAAATCTTCTGGTAGACATTGTTGCTTTCGGAAACCAACCCAATAATTTTATTTCTTAGTAAGTCATCTTGGCAAAATTTAGTATTTTATTTAAGAATTTAAGTTTTCTTCCAGAAATTTTTTGTTGGAAAATTTAATTTGACTTTGCTATATTACAGCTATTATTGCAAGAGAAAGTTTTTTTTCATCATCGCAAAAAATGACTTACTTAGTAATGAGTTGCTGAACGATTAAACAAATATGTCAAATGGGAAAAGACCTTCAAGGATTGTGTGTTCGTAAATCTTCCACAAAAATTTCTTTTGCGCTAGTATATTACCTACCCCAGGGATTTAACCGAATATTAAAAAATATAATGAGAATCGAATGCTTTCGTTAAATTAATGACTCGAGCAAGCAAGATATAAAAAGATAAAAAATAAGAGATCCAAACGAAAAAATTAATAAATATTTTCTACTTGTTTAGTTGTATCGATTTAAGTAAGAAAATGGAATGAACATTTTATAGCAATGCCTATTAGGAATAATATGACAATAAAAAGAGATTTGAAAGATAAAAATATCCTTTATAGATAAACGATTTTCAAGATGTGTCAAAAATTATCAGTAACTTGGGAGCGCCTCTTTCTATCGATTTAATGTTTGGAAGGTAAAAAGCAAAATAATCGTTAGAAGTAAGCTATAGGCCTAGGTAGTCGCAAATTTGTTTTAGACAATTGAACAGAACAGCAAAATTAAATTAAGTTTAATTACTTATATCTTACGTAAATTCGGTGGAATTTCTGGGCATAATGGAATTCCTGTGGTGTTCAATTTGCTATTTTCAGATAAATCTTCTAAAGTTTCCAAGTACGTCATATTGGTTAAAATTGTAGTAAAATTAGTAGTGTATGGTTCTAATAAAGTTAAATTGCTGCTTAAATTATAATTCCTTGTTAGTGTTGTGTATGTTTTACTGTTGATTCCTGTGCTATTACTATTAATTCCTATTAAGGCTTTGATGAGAGGATGATGTCGTATGTTCAGTTTCTCCGGAAATTGTACTCTGAAATTCAAACTCAATTACTTTAAGGAAACATTGCAAGAGATTCATTCCACAGGGAAGTTCATTTAGAAAAAGAACTCAAAATAAAAAATTTTAAGTAAATTTGTGGTTTTTAGTATGTATTTATGGTTAAATTCAAAAAATATAAGAATAATACAATACGTAGAAAATCAAAATTCAAAAAATTTAAAAAGGAGACAATTAACACATAACAGGTCTGGATTAAGAAAATTTGAAAAAATGAAAATTTCGTAATACGAAGTACAATATAACGTTATTTCATGGTTATTGCCATTCTTCAGTTGCACGCATCGATTACGATTACATTGTAAAATAAGAAGAAAAAATTTTTCAAACTAAACAAAATTATCGACTAAATTGTACAAAATTGACTTACCATAACCTCCAAAGATTATCAAAACTGAACTTGTTACACGAGGTATGAATAATTTAAAAATGATTTGAACTAAGAAATTCGTTTACCTAGCACTGCTAGTTTGAAATCCGAAGGCACTGCCCTCTTAATATGATTTCTAAAAACTTTGAAAAAATTCAAAATTCAAAAATTTACCACGTTTTTTAACCGTGAGGCGTAAAACTAGAAAAAGAACTCAAAATAAAAAATTTTAAGTAAATTTGTGGTTTTTAGTATGTATTTATGGTTAAATTCAAAAAATATAAGAATAATACAATACGTAGAAAATCAAAATTCAAAAAATTTAAAAAGGAGACAATTAACACATAACAGGTCTGGATTAAGAAAATTTGAAAAAATGAAAATTTCGTAATACGAAGTACAATATAACGTTATTTCATGGTTATTGCCATTCTTCAGTTGCACGCATCGATTACGATTACATTGTAAAATAAGAAGAAAAAATTTTTCAAACTAAACAAAATTATCGACTAAATTGTACAAAATTGACTTACCATAACCTCCAAAGATTATCAAAACTGAACTTGTTACACGAGGTATGAATAATTTAAAAATGATTTGAACTAAGAAATTCGTTTACCTAGCACTGCTAGTTTGAAATCCGAAGGCACTGCCCTCTTAATATGATTTCTAAAAACTTTGAAAAAATTCAAAATTCAAAAATTTACCACGTTTTTTAACCGTGAGGCGTAAAACTAGAAAAAGAACTCAAAATAAAAAATTTTAAGTAAATTTGTGGTTTTTAGTATGTATTTATGGTTAAATTCAAAAAATATAAGAATAATACAATACGTAGAAAATCAAAATTCAAAAAATTTAAAAAGGAGACAATTAACACATAACAGGTCTGGATTAAGAAAATTTGAAAAAATGAAAATTTCGTAATACGAAGTACAATATAACGTTATTTCATGGTTATTGCCATTCTTCAGTTGCACGCATCGATTACGATTACATTGTAAAATAAGAAGAAAAAATTTTTCAAACTAAACAAAATTATCGACTAAATTGTACAAAATTGACTTACCATAACCTCCAAAGATTATCAAAACTGAACTTGTTACACGAGGTATGAATAATTTAAAAATGATTTGAACTAAGAAATTCGTTTACCTAGCACTGCTAGTTTGAAATCCGAAGGCACTGCCCTCTTAATATGATTTCTAAAAACTTTGAAAAAATTCAAAATTCAAAAATTTACCACGTTTTTTAACCGTGAGGCGTAAAACTAGAAAAAGAACTCAAAATAAAAAATTTTAAGTAAATTTGTGGTTTTTAGTATGTATTTATGGTTAAATTCAAAAAATATAAGAATAATACAATACGTAGAAAATCAAAATTCAAAAAATTTAAAAAGGAGACAATTAACACATAACAGGTCTGGATTAAGAAAATTTGAAAAAATGAAAATTTCGTAATACGAAGTACAATATAACGTTATTTCATGGTTATTGCCATTCTTCAGTTGCACGCATCGATTACGATTACATTGTAAAATAAGAAGAAAAAATTTTTCAAACTAAACAAAATTATCGACTAAATTGTACAAAATTGACTTACCATAACCTCCAAAGATTATCAAAACTGAACTTGTTACACGAGGTATGAATAATTTAAAAATGATTTGAACTAAGAAATTCGTTTACCTAGCACTGCTAGTTTGAAATCCGAAGGCACTGCCCTCTTAATATGATTTCTAAAAACTTTGAAAAAATTCAAAATTCAAAAATTTACCACGTTTTTTAACCGTGAGGCGTAAAACTAGAAAAAGAACTCAAAATAAAAAATTTTAAGTAAATTTGTGGTTTTTAGTATGTATTTATGGTTAAATTCAAAAAATATAAGAATAATACAATACGTAGAAAATCAAAATTCAAAAAATTTAAAAAGGAGACAATTAACACATAACAGGTCTGGATTAAGAAAATTTGAAAAAATGAAAATTTCGTAATACGAAGTACAATATAACGTTATTTCATGGTTATTGCCATTCTTCAGTTGCACGCATCGATTACGATTACATTGTAAAATAAGAAGAAAAAATTTTTCAAACTAAACAAAATTATCGACTAAATTGTACAAAATTGACTTACCATAACCTCCAAAGATTATCAAAACTGAACTTGTTACACGAGGTATGAATAATTTAAAAATGATTTGAACTAAGAAATTCGTTTACCTAGCACTGCTAGTTTGAAATCCGAAGGCACTGCCCTCTTAATATGATTTCTAAAAACTTTGAAAAAATTCAAAATTCAAAAATTTACCACGTTTTTTAACCGTGAGGCGTAAAACTAGAAAAAGAACTCAAAATAAAAAATTTTAAGTAAATTTGTGGTTTTTAGTATGTATTTATGGTTAAATTCAAAAAATATAAGAATAATACAATACGTAGAAAATCAAAATTCAAAAAATTTAAAAAGGAGACAATTAACACATAACAGGTCTGGATTAAGAAAATTTGAAAAAATGAAAATTTCGTAATACGAAGTACAATATAACGTTATTTCATGGTTATTGCCATTCTTCAGTTGCACGCATCGATTACGATTACATTGTAAAATAAGAAGAAAAAATTTTTCAAACTAAACAAAATTATCGACTAAATTGTACAAAATTGACTTACCATAACCTCCAAAGATTATCAAAACTGAACTTGTTACACGAGGTATGAATAATTTAAAAATGATTTGAACTAAGAAATTCGTTTACCTAGCACTGCTAGTTTGAAATCCGAAGGCACTGCCCTCTTAATATGATTTCTAAAAACTTTGAAAAAATTCAAAATTCAAAAATTTACCACGTTTTTTAACCGTGAGGCGTAAAACTAGAAAAAGAACTCAAAATAAAAAATTTTAAGTAAATTTGTGGTTTTTAGTATGTATTTATGGTTAAATTCAAAAAATATAAGAATAATACAATACGTAGAAAATCAAAATTCAAAAAATTTAAAAAGGAGACAATTAACACATAACAGGTCTGGATTAAGAAAATTTGAAAAAATGAAAATTTCGTAATACGAAGTACAATATAACGTTATTTCATGGTTATTGCCATTCTTCAGTTGCACGCATCGATTACGATTACATTGTAAAATAAGAAGAAAAAATTTTTCAAACTAAACAAAATTATCGACTAAATTGTACAAAATTGACTTACCATAACCTCCAAAGATTATCAAAACTGAACTTGTTACACGAGGTATGAATAATTTAAAAATGATTTGAACTAAGAAATTCGTTTACCTAGCACTGCTAGTTTGAAATCCGAAGGCACTGCCCTCTTAATATGATTTCTAAAAACTTTGAAAAAATTCAAAATTCAAAAATTTACCACGTTTTTTAACCGTGAGGCGTAAAACTAGAAAAAGAACTCAAAATAAAAAATTTTAAGTAAATTTGTGGTTTTTAGTATGTATTTATGGTTAAATTCAAAAAATATAAGAATAATACAATACGTAGAAAATCAAAATTCAAAAAATTTAAAAAGGAGACAATTAACACATAACAGGTCTGGATTAAGAAAATTTGAAAAAATGAAAATTTCGTAATACGAAGTACAATATAACGTTATTTCATGGTTATTGCCATTCTTCAGTTGCACGCATCGATTACGATTACATTGTAAAATAAGAAGAAAAAATTTTTCAAACTAAACAAAATTATCGACTAAATTGTACAAAATTGACTTACCATAACCTCCAAAGATTATCAAAACTGAACTTGTTACACGAGGTATGAATAATTTAAAAATGATTTGAACTAAGAAATTCGTTTACCTAGCACTGCTAGTTTGAAATCCGAAGGCACTGCCCTCTTAATATGATTTCTAAAAACTTTGAAAAAATTCAAAATTCAAAAATTTACCACGTTTTTTAACCGTGAGGCGTAAAACTAGAAAAAGAACTCAAAATAAAAAATTTTAAGTAAATTTGTGGTTTTTAGTATGTATTTATGGTTAAATTCAAAAAATATAAGAATAATACAATACGTAGAAAATCAAAATTCAAAAAATTTAAAAAGGAGACAATTAACACATAACAGGTCTGGATTAAGAAAATTTGAAAAAATGAAAATTTCGTAATACGAAGTACAATATAACGTTATTTCATGGTTATTGCCATTCTTCAGTTGCACGCATCGATTACGATTACATTGTAAAATAAGAAGAAAAAATTTTTCAAACTAAACAAAATTATCGACTAAATTGTACAAAATTGACTTACCATAACCTCCAAAGATTATCAAAACTGAACTTGTTACACGAGGTATGAATAATTTAAAAATGATTTGAACTAAGAAATTCGTTTACCTAGCACTGCTAGTTTGAAATCCGAAGGCACTGCCCTCTTAATATGATTTCTAAAAACTTTGAAAAAATTCAAAATTCAAAAATTTACCACGTTTTTTAACCGTGAGGCGTAAAACTAGAAAAAGAACTCAAAATAAAAAATTTTAAGTAAATTTGTGGTTTTTAGTATGTATTTATGGTTAAATTCAAAAAATATAAGAATAATACAATACGTAGAAAATCAAAATTCAAAAAATTTAAAAAGGAGACAATTAACACATAACAGGTCTGGATTAAGAAAATTTGAAAAAATGAAAATTTCGTAATACGAAGTACAATATAACGTTATTTCATGGTTATTGCCATTCTTCAGTTGCACGCATCGATTACGATTACATTGTAAAATAAGAAGAAAAAATTTTTCAAACTAAACAAAATTATCGACTAAATTGTACAAAATTGACTTACCATAACCTCCAAAGATTATCAAAACTGAACTTGTTACACGAGGTATGAATAATTTAAAAATGATTTGAACTAAGAAATTCGTTTACCTAGCACTGCTAGTTTGAAATCCGAAGGCACTGCCCTCTTAATATGATTTCTAAAAACTTTGAAAAAATTCAAAATTCAAAAATTTACCACGTTTTTTAACCGTGAGGCGTAAAACTAGAAAAAGAACTCAAAATAAAAAATTTTAAGTAAATTTGTGGTTTTTAGTATGTATTTATGGTTAAATTCAAAAAATATAAGAATAATACAATACGTAGAAAATCAAAATTCAAAAAATTTAAAAAGGAGACAATTAACACATAACAGGTCTGGATTAAGAAAATTTGAAAAAATGAAAATTTCGTAATACGAAGTACAATATAACGTTATTTCATGGTTATTGCCATTCTTCAGTTGCACGCATCGATTACGATTACATTGTAAAATAAGAAGAAAAAATTTTTCAAACTAAACAAAATTATCGACTAAATTGTACAAAATTGACTTACCATAACCTCCAAAGATTATCAAAACTGAACTTGTTACACGAGGTATGAATAATTTAAAAATGATTTGAACTAAGAAATTCGTTTACCTAGCACTGCTAGTTTGAAATCCGAAGGCACTGCCCTCTTAATATGATTTCTAAAAACTTTGAAAAAATTCAAAATTCAAAAATTTACCACGTTTTTTAACCGTGAGGCGTAAAACTAGAAAAAGAACTCAAAATAAAAAATTTTAAGTAAATTTGTGGTTTTTAGTATGTATTTATGGTTAAATTCAAAAAATATAAGAATAATACAATACGTAGAAAATCAAAATTCAAAAAATTTAAAAAGGAGACAATTAACACATAACAGGTCTGGATTAAGAAAATTTGAAAAAATGAAAATTTCGTAATACGAAGTACAATATAACGTTATTTCATGGTTATTGCCATTCTTCAGTTGCACGCATCGATTACGATTACATTGTAAAATAAGAAGAAAAAATTTTTCAAACTAAACAAAATTATCGACTAAATTGTACAAAATTGACTTACCATAACCTCCAAAGATTATCAAAACTGAACTTGTTACACGAGGTATGAATAATTTAAAAATGATTTGAACTAAGAAATTCGTTTACCTAGCACTGCTAGTTTGAAATCCGAAGGCACTGCCCTCTTAATATGATTTCTAAAAACTTTGAAAAAATTCAAAATTCAAAAATTTACCACGTTTTTTAACCGTGAGGCGTAAAACTAGAAAAAGAACTCAAAATAAAAAATTTTAAGTAAATTTGTGGTTTTTAGTATGTATTTATGGTTAAATTCAAAAAATATAAGAATAATACAATACGTAGAAAATCAAAATTCAAAAAATTTAAAAAGGAGACAATTAACACATAACAGGTCTGGATTAAGAAAATTTGAAAAAATGAAAATTTCGTAATACGAAGTACAATATAACGTTATTTCATGGTTATTGCCATTCTTCAGTTGCACGCATCGATTACGATTACATTGTAAAATAAGAAGAAAAAATTTTTCAAACTAAACAAAATTATCGACTAAATTGTACAAAATTGACTTACCATAACCTCCAAAGATTATCAAAACTGAACTTGTTACACGAGGTATGAATAATTTAAAAATGATTTGAACTAAGAAATTCGTTTACCTAGCACTGCTAGTTTGAAATCCGAAGGCACTGCCCTCTTAATATGATTTCTAAAAACTTTGAAAAAATTCAAAATTCAAAAATTTACCACGTTTTTTAACCGTGAGGCGTAAAACTAGAAAAAGAACTCAAAATAAAAAATTTTAAGTAAATTTGTGGTTTTTAGTATGTATTTATGGTTAAATTCAAAAAATATAAGAATAATACAATACGTAGAAAATCAAAATTCAAAAAATTTAAAAAGGAGACAATTAACACATAACAGGTCTGGATTAAGAAAATTTGAAAAAATGAAAATTTCGTAATACGAAGTACAATATAACGTTATTTCATGGTTATTGCCATTCTTCAGTTGCACGCATCGATTACGATTACATTGTAAAATAAGAAGAAAAAATTTTTCAAACTAAACAAAATTATCGACTAAATTGTACAAAATTGACTTACCATAACCTCCAAAGATTATCAAAACTGAACTTGTTACACGAGGTATGAATAATTTAAAAATGATTTGAACTAAGAAATTCGTTTACCTAGCACTGCTAGTTTGAAATCCGAAGGCACTGCCCTCTTAATATGATTTCTAAAAACTTTGAAAAAATTCAAAATTCAAAAATTTACCACGTTTTTTAACCGTGAGGCGTAAAACTAGAAAAAGAACTCAAAATAAAAAATTTTAAGTAAATTTGTGGTTTTTAGTATGTATTTATGGTTAAATTCAAAAAATATAAGAATAATACAATACGTAGAAAATCAAAATTCAAAAAATTTAAAAAGGAGACAATTAACACATAACAGGTCTGGATTAAGAAAATTTGAAAAAATGAAAATTTCGTAATACGAAGTACAATATAACGTTATTTCATGGTTATTGCCATTCTTCAGTTGCACGCATCGATTACGATTACATTGTAAAATAAGAAGAAAAAATTTTTCAAACTAAACAAAATTATCGACTAAATTGTACAAAATTGACTTACCATAACCTCCAAAGATTATCAAAACTGAACTTGTTACACGAGGTATGAATAATTTAAAAATGATTTGAACTAAGAAATTCGTTTACCTAGCACTGCTAGTTTGAAATCCGAAGGCACTGCCCTCTTAATATGATTTCTAAAAACTTTGAAAAAATTCAAAATTCAAAAATTTACCACGTTTTTTAACCGTGAGGCGTAAAACTAGAAAAAGAACTCAAAATAAAAAATTTTAAGTAAATTTGTGGTTTTTAGTATGTATTTATGGTTAAATTCAAAAAATATAAGAATAATACAATACGTAGAAAATCAAAATTCAAAAAATTTAAAAAGGAGACAATTAACACATAACAGGTCTGGATTAAGAAAATTTGAAAAAATGAAAATTTCGTAATACGAAGTACAATATAACGTTATTTCATGGTTATTGCCATTCTTCAGTTGCACGCATCGATTACGATTACATTGTAAAATAAGAAGAAAAAATTTTTCAAACTAAACAAAATTATCGACTAAATTGTACAAAATTGACTTACCATAACCTCCAAAGATTATCAAAACTGAACTTGTTACACGAGGTATGAATAATTTAAAAATGATTTGAACTAAGAAATTCGTTTACCTAGCACTGCTAGTTTGAAATCCGAAGGCACTGCCCTCTTAATATGATTTCTAAAAACTTTGAAAAAATTCAAAATTCAAAAATTTACCACGTTTTTTAACCGTGAGGCGTAAAACTAGAAAAAGAACTCAAAATAAAAAATTTTAAGTAAATTTGTGGTTTTTAGTATGTATTTATGGTTAAATTCAAAAAATATAAGAATAATACAATACGTAGAAAATCAAAATTCAAAAAATTTAAAAAGGAGACAATTAACACATAACAGGTCTGGATTAAGAAAATTTGAAAAAATGAAAATTTCGTAATACGAAGTACAATATAACGTTATTTCATGGTTATTGCCATTCTTCAGTTGCACGCATCGATTACGATTACATTGTAAAATAAGAAGAAAAAATTTTTCAAACTAAACAAAATTATCGACTAAATTGTACAAAATTGACTTACCATAACCTCCAAAGATTATCAAAACTGAACTTGTTACACGAGGTATGAATAATTTAAAAATGATTTGAACTAAGAAATTCGTTTACCTAGCACTGCTAGTTTGAAATCCGAAGGCACTGCCCTCTTAATATGATTTCTAAAAACTTTGAAAAAATTCAAAATTCAAAAATTTACCACGTTTTTTAACCGTGAGGCGTAAAACTAGAAAAAGAACTCAAAATAATGAAATAACGTTATATTGTACTTCGTATTACGAAATTTTCATTTTTTCAAATTTTCTTAATCCAGACCTGTTATGTGTTAATTGTCTCCTTTTTAAATTTTTTGAATTTTGATTTTCTACGTATTGTATTATTCTTATATTTTTTGAATTTAACCATAAATACATACTAAAAACCACAAATTTACTTAAAATTTTTTATTTTGAGTTCTTTTTCTAGTTTTACGCCTCACGGTTAAAAAACGTGGTAAATTTTTGAATTTTGAATTTTTTCAAAGTTTTTAGAAATCATATTAAGAGGGCAGTGCCTTCGGATTTCAAACTAGCAGTGCTAGGTAAACGAATTTCTTAGTTCAAATCATTTTTAAATTATTCATACCTCGTGTAACAAGTTCAGTTTTGATAATCTTTGGAGGTTATGGTAAGTCAATTTTGTACAATTTAGTCGATAATTTTGTTTAGTTTGAAAAATTTTTTCTTCTTATTTTACAATGTAATCGTAATCGATGCGTGCAACTGAAGAATGGCAATAACCATGAAATAACGTTATATTGTACTTCGTATTACGAAATTTTCATTTTTTCAAATTTTCTTAATCCAGACCTGTTATGTGTTAATTGTCTCCTTTTTAAATTTTTTGAATTTTGATTTTCTACGTATTGTATTATTCTTATATTTTTTGAATTTAACCATAAATACATACTAAAAACCACAAATTTACTTAAAAAAAAAAAAAATAAAAAAAAAAAATTTTTTATTTTGAGTTCTTTTTCTAGTTTTACGCCTCACGGTTAAAAAACGTGGTAAATTTTTGAATTTTGAATTTTTTCAAAGTTTTTAGAAATCATATTAAGAGGGCAGTGCCTTCGGATTTCAAACTAGCAGTGCTAGGTAAACGAATTTCTTAGTTCAAATCATTTTTAAATTATTCATACCTCGTGTAACAAGTTCAGTTTTGATAATCTTTGGAGGTTATGGTAAGTCAATTTTGTACAATTTAGTCGATAATTTTGTTTAGTTTGAAAAATTTTTTCTTCTTATTTTACAATGTAATCGTAATCGATGCGTGCAACTGAAGAATGGCAATAACCATGAAATAACGTTATATTGTACTTCGTATTACGAAATTTTCATTTTTTCAAATTTTCTTAATCCAGACCTGTTATGTGTTAATTGTCTCCTTTTTAAATTTTTTGAATTTTGATTTTCTACGTATTGTATTATTCTTATATTTTTTGAATTTAACCATAAATACATACTAAAAACCACAAATTTACTTAAAATTTTTTATTTTGAGTTCTTTTTCTAGTTTTACGCCTCACGGTTAAAAAACGTGGTAAATTTTTGAATTTTGAATTTTTTCAAAGTTTTTAGAAATCATATTAAGAGGGCAGTGCCTTCGGATTTCAAACTAGCAGTGCTAGGTAAACGAATTTCTTAGTTCAAATCATTTTTAAATTATTCATACCTCGTGTAACAAGTTCAGTTTTGATAATCTTTGGAGGTTATGGTAAGTCAATTTTGTACAATTTAGTCGATAATTTTGTTTAGTTTGAAAAATTTTTTCTTCTTATTTTACAATGTAATCGTAATCGATGCGTGCAACTGAAGAATGGCAATAACCATGAAATAACGTTATATTGTACTTCGTATTACGAAATTTTCATTTTTTCAAATTTTCTTAATCCAGACCTGTTATGTGTTAATTGTCTCCTTTTTAAATTTTTTGAATTTTGATTTTCTACGTATTGTATTATTCTTATATTTTTTGAATTTAACCATAAATACATACTAAAAACCACAAATTTACTTAAAATTTTTTATTTTGAGTTCTTTTTCTAGTTTTACGCCTCACGGTTAAAAAACGTGGTAAATTTTTGAATTTTGAATTTTTTCAAAGTTTTTAGAAATCATATTAAGAGGGCAGTGCCTTCGGATTTCAAACTAGCAGTGCTAGGTAAACGAATTTCTTAGTTCAAATCATTTTTAAATTATTCATACCTCGTGTAACAAGTTCAGTTTTGATAATCTTTGGAGGTTATGGTAAGTCAATTTTGTACAATTTAGTCGATAATTTTGTTTAGTTTGAAAAATTTTTTCTTCTTATTTTACAATGTAATCGTAATCGATGCGTGCAACTGAAGAATGGCAATAACCATGAAATAACGTTATATTGTACTTCGTATTACGAAATTTTCATTTTTTCAAATTTTCTTAATCCAGACCTGTTATGTGTTAATTGTCTCCTTTTTAAATTTTTTGAATTTTGATTTTCTACGTATTGTATTATTCTTATATTTTTTGAATTTAACCATAAATACATACTAAAAACCACAAATTTACTTAAAATTTTTTATTTTGAGTTCTTTTTCTAGTTTTACGCCTCACGGTTAAAAAACGTGGTAAATTTTTGAATTTTGAATTTTTTCAAAGTTTTTAGAAATCATATTAAGAGGGCAGTGCCTTCGGATTTCAAACTAGCAGTGCTAGGTAAACGAATTTCTTAGTTCAAATCATTTTTAAATTATTCATACCTCGTGTAACAAGTTCAGTTTTGATAATCTTTGGAGGTTATGGTAAGTCAATTTTGTACAATTTAGTCGATAATTTTGTTTAGTTTGAAAAATTTTTTCTTCTTATTTTACAATGTAATCGTAATCGATGCGTGCAACTGAAGAATGGCAATAACCATGAAATAACGTTATATTGTACTTCGTATTACGAAATTTTCATTTTTTCAAATTTTCTTAATCCAGACCTGTTATGTGTTAATTGTCTCCTTTTTAAATTTTTTGAATTTTGATTTTCTACGTATTGTATTATTCTTATATTTTTTGAATTTAACCATAAATACATACTAAAAACCACAAATTTACTTAAAATTTTTTATTTTGAGTTCTTTTTCTAGTTTTACGCCTCACGGTTAAAAAACGTGGTAAATTTTTGAATTTTGAATTTTTTCAAAGTTTTTAGAAATCATATTAAGAGGGCAGTGCCTTCGGATTTCAAACTAGCAGTGCTAGGTAAACGAATTTCTTAGTTCAAATCATTTTTAAATTATTCATACCTCGTGTAACAAGTTCAGTTTTGATAATCTTTGGAGGTTATGGTAAGTCAATTTTGTACAATTTAGTCGATAATTTTGTTTAGTTTGAAAAATTTTTTCTTCTTATTTTACAATGTAATCGTAATCGATGCGTGCAACTGAAGAATGGCAATAACCATGAAATAACGTTATATTGTACTTCGTATTACGAAATTTTCATTTTTTCAAATTTTCTTAATCCAGACCTGTTATGTGTTAATTGTCTCCTTTTTAAATTTTTTGAATTTTGATTTTCTACGTATTGTATTATTCTTATATTTTTTGAATTTAACCATAAATACATACTAAAAACCACAAATTTACTTAAAATTTTTTATTTTGAGTTCTTTTTCTAGTTTTACGCCTCACGGTTAAAAAACGTGGTAAATTTTTGAATTTTGAATTTTTTCAAAGTTTTTAGAAATCATATTAAGAGGGCAGTGCCTTCGGATTTCAAACTAGCAGTGCTAGGTAAACGAATTTCTTAGTTCAAATCATTTTTAAATTATTCATACCTCGTGTAACAAGTTCAGTTTTGATAATCTTTGGAGGTTATGGTAAGTCAATTTTGTACAATTTAGTCGATAATTTTGTTTAGTTTGAAAAATTTTTTCTTCTTATTTTACAATGTAATCGTAATCGATGCGTGCAACTGAAGAATGGCAATAACCATGAAATAACGTTATATTGTACTTCGTATTACGAAATTTTCATTTTTTCAAATTTTCTTAATCCAGACCTGTTATGTGTTAATTGTCTCCTTTTTAAATTTTTTGAATTTTGATTTTCTACGTATTGTATTATTCTTATATTTTTTGAATTTAACCATAAATACATACTAAAAACCACAAATTTACTTAAAATTTTTTATTTTGAGTTCTTTTTCTAGTTTTACGCCTCACGGTTAAAAAACGTGGTAAATTTTTGAATTTTGAATTTTTTCAAAGTTTTTAGAAATCATATTAAGAGGGCAGTGCCTTCGGATTTCAAACTAGCAGTGCTAGGTAAACGAATTTCTTAGTTCAAATCATTTTTAAATTATTCATACCTCGTGTAACAAGTTCAGTTTTGATAATCTTTGGAGGTTATGGTAAGTCAATTTTGTACAATTTAGTCGATAATTTTGTTTAGTTTGAAAAATTTTTTCTTCTTATTTTACAATGTAATCGTAATCGATGCGTGCAACTGAAGAATGGCAATAACCATGAAATAACGTTATATTGTACTTCGTATTACGAAATTTTCATTTTTTCAAATTTTCTTAATCCAGACCTGTTATGTGTTAATTGTCTCCTTTTTAAATTTTTTGAATTTTGATTTTCTACGTATTGTATTATTCTTATATTTTTTGAATTTAACCATAAATACATACTAAAAACCACAAATTTACTTAAAATTTTTTATTTTGAGTTCTTTTTCTAGTTTTACGCCTCACGGTTAAAAAACGTGGTAAATTTTTGAATTTTGAATTTTTTCAAAGTTTTTAGAAATCATATTAAGAGGGCAGTGCCTTCGGATTTCAAACTAGCAGTGCTAGGTAAACGAATTTCTTAGTTCAAATCATTTTTAAATTATTCATACCTCGTGTAACAAGTTCAGTTTTGATAATCTTTGGAGGTTATGGTAAGTCAATTTTGTACAATTTAGTCGATAATTTTGTTTAGTTTGAAAAATTTTTTCTTCTTATTTTACAATGTAATCGTAATCGATGCGTGCAACTGAAGAATGGCAATAACCATGAAATAACGTTATATTGTACTTCGTATTACGAAATTTTCATTTTTTCAAATTTTCTTAATCCAGACCTGTTATGTGTTAATTGTCTCCTTTTTAAATTTTTTGAATTTTGATTTTCTACGTATTGTATTATTCTTATATTTTTTGAATTTAACCATAAATACATACTAAAAACCACAAATTTACTTAAAATTTTTTATTTTGAGTTCTTTTTCTAGTTTTACGCCTCACGGTTAAAAAACGTGGTAAATTTTTGAATTTTGAATTTTTTCAAAGTTTTTAGAAATCATATTAAGAGGGCAGTGCCTTCGGATTTCAAACTAGCAGTGCTAGGTAAACGAATTTCTTAGTTCAAATCATTTTTAAATTATTCATACCTCGTGTAACAAGTTCAGTTTTGATAATCTTTGGAGGTTATGGTAAGTCAATTTTGTACAATTTAGTCGATAATTTTGTTTAGTTTGAAAAATTTTTTCTTCTTATTTTACAATGTAATCGTAATCGATGCGTGCAACTGAAGAATGGCAATAACCATGAAATAACGTTATATTGTACTTCGTATTACGAAATTTTCATTTTTTCAAATTTTCTTAATCCAGACCTGTTATGTGTTAATTGTCTCCTTTTTAAATTTTTTGAATTTTGATTTTCTACGTATTGTATTATTCTTATATTTTTTGAATTTAACCATAAATACATACTAAAAACCACAAATTTACTTAAAATTTTTTATTTTGAGTTCTTTTTCTAGTTTTACGCCTCACGGTTAAAAAACGTGGTAAATTTTTGAATTTTGAATTTTTTCAAAGTTTTTAGAAATCATATTAAGAGGGCAGTGCCTTCGGATTTCAAACTAGCAGTGCTAGGTAAACGAATTTCTTAGTTCAAATCATTTTTAAATTATTCATACCTCGTGTAACAAGTTCAGTTTTGATAATCTTTGGAGGTTATGGTAAGTCAATTTTGTACAATTTAGTCGATAATTTTGTTTAGTTTGAAAAATTTTTTCTTCTTATTTTACAATGTAATCGTAATCGATGCGTGCAACTGAAGAATGGCAATAACCATGAAATAACGTTATATTGTACTTCGTATTACGAAATTTTCATTTTTTCAAATTTTCTTAATCCAGACCTGTTATGTGTTAATTGTCTCCTTTTTAAATTTTTTGAATTTTGATTTTCTACGTATTGTATTATTCTTATATTTTTTGAAGTTCATTTAGTCTCGTCAAATATGACAGCAGGCTGTATAGCATAAAGGGCGAAAGCTTCCAACACCATTAATGTGGATGAATAACTTACACAAGTGTAACTTTTAAATGAAAAGACATAAAAGGAAGAAAATTGGTTTTTCAAGTTTGCATTATTTTTTTAATTAAAACCTGTGACCTTCCAGCTTTATTTCGCCGTAGTACGAAATATTTCATAAAACCTTCAGATCAACGTTTTCTAATTTATTCGCACATCACAATTGCTCTACAGGAAAAGCTTATTAGACTAAATCACTGTAAAGACTCTTGTTCATCGTCTCGTATAGTACTGAAATTCCGTTATTAAATCAACAAAAACGAAATTTCAATTTAAACGACCGAAATCTTTAGAAAATTGAATATTTCAGGAATATTTCTTGTTTTATGTTACCTTGTCGTGTTGAATGGAAATAAGTGGTCCCAACGGCGTGATTCGATGAAGGAGCCAAAAAGATATTCAATCGCAATCAAAGCTAGTACCAGGGTAAGTAACCCCTTGTACAGGGTTCCCGTTTGACACCAAAATAGCATTCCCTAATCCTTACCCCATGAAAGCATTTGGCCTCTCATTTTCTTTCTAAAACAAATAATTTATGTTAAAATTGCTACTTTTACCCTTAATCATAAAAAATAAGTAGGTGTCGACTCAATATATCTAACGTGATAATAGAGGAAGGAAAAGGCGATAAAACTTGACTTCCTGCTTATTATATTCAATAACAAATGGTTTTAATGTCGAATAATTAAATTTTAACGCCAACATTGTACTTTATACAGTAGAGAAGCTTACAGGTCTGTAAAGCTTCTCTATTCGTAAAAGTTCGAATTTGAGATTAAAAGATCTTCATTCGACGAGATATTTTATATACTATTCAATTATACAGATAAAATTTTTGAAATGACAATTAACAATTTATATAATATTATTATTTAATAATATAATTTGATGAACCATCATTAAGGCATTTCGATATTCATATTTATGGCTTTTCGCAGCTTCCAACATGCACGGAAGCCCTCACTGGGATTCGAAAGAAGGTATCCTCCTTCCTATGTACTTCACTTTCAATGATTTTAAGAAATCTCAAAAACCCTCAGGGATTTCCGATGATCTCCTAAGAATTCCAAATATTTCCCAAGAATTCCAAAGATTATCAAAGAATTCAAAACAAGTCCCAATTTAAAGAATTTCAATGATTTGCAAGGAATTCCAAAGAACCCCCTGAGAATTGACCAATGAGAAGTCCAGAAAGTATAAGAGAACAACCGAAATTAGAAATATAGAAACTATCGAAATATCGATAACTTTCGAAATTTCGATACGTATATCGATTAATCGATATTTCAAAAATAAAATATCGTTCTTCGATTAATCGATAACTATCGATATTTTTCGATTAATCGATAAAAAGTCCCACTCCCTAGTGCAGACGGAACTCGAAAATCTACCACTAGATTATGAATTTGATGACCTGCAAGTGTCACCACTGGTGATAGAAATATCTAATGAAGTAGTTGTCCTAGTTTTCATTAAAGACTCCTGTCCTACTTAGCGAAGTTCCATTCTAACTGATAACGTGATGACAAAGGTGGAAGCCTGAAACCTGTCACTCCGATAAACTATTACGTCGAAAAGTATATTAAAATAATATTTTTAATTATTCTTAGTAAGACAGCTTAACAAAAATAACAAAAGTTGACACAAATGAGTGCCTGAGTGTCTAAACAACTCTCAGGGCCACCCAAATTCGAAAATTACGGAGATAGAAAGACGAAATCTCTGCTGTCTATGTAATTGCTAGAAACATTCATGAAATTGCCCGAATTCAAAAATCATGGGTCTAGAGTGCGTGCCAAATAAAAATAGAACCGTCAATCATCATAGACCATACCTCCAAAATATCTCCAATCGCTTAAACAACACTAAGTCATTCAGTAGCGCGCCGTGAATTTCTTGCACGGCGACACGGGGGCACGTGCCCCCCCCCCCCCCCCCAGACACTTAAAATTAACAAGAAAACATGGAGACAAACCCAAATATGAGAACACTTTTTGCCCGTCTCGACCCTTTGTGCCCCCCCCCCAGAAAAAAATTCTGGATCTGCCCCTGTCGGTAGTAAAATATTTAGTTTCAAAAGAAAAATCTTTTAAAAATAAAAAGTTAGACACTGTTTGTTATTAAAAAAATCTGACTATAACGAGAGATACGTATGTACGTAAATTATAAGCTTGGAACAGTATTTTTATTAAAAACTCTTTAATTATTGACAAACTGAAATAAAAAAATTTTTTTTAAATGATATTGAAAGTTTTTATTTTTTTCTAGTTATTTTTGATTAATTGCTAATTGCTACTGTTTATATTACAAAAATGAAAGACAAATTTATTGATAAATCACGAGACTTATGATCCCCTCTTAAATAAAACTTTTCAACTTCAAAACAACTTCCGCATTTAAAGCACCTGCTAATGAAATTGTATTGAAATTAGTCAAATATTAGGGTTTCGATTGTTTCATTGAATTCAAATATGTATGGGAAGTTATTATTATTCATGTCATCAATCAAATATTTAAGATGCTTAGGAAATTGGTTAAGATTTATAAATTTGAACTGAATAAATATTTTAACTTTAAAATAAAATAGAAAATCGAAATGCGTTAATTTCGTTAATCCATTCATGGACGTCACTACTAATCACGTTGTTTTGTGCCAGTGAATACCCTAATGAATTATTTCAATATTTTTTATATACAAAATTTGAATACGTTAGTGTATTGTTAACCTTTAGAAAAGTTTATCCTTTAGAATTTTGTTTTTAATCATAACGGCGCACTTTGTTTTGGAACTGCTTCGCAATTAATTGGCCCATAAGAGTGAGTTTTTGCACTCAAATTAAAAATTTACATTCTAAAAGGTCGGCCGGAGAATACGTAAATATTTTAATAGGTTTTAAAGCGAAATATAATATCGGTTACTTATATATGGCTGTTTTTATTTAAGTTTTAATTTTGTTTAAATTCAATTAATTTAGCGCGAGCTACGCTACAACTTAATTCTTACGGCTAACTTCTCCCACGCTCGATGTATCCCTAGAAGTAAATTATAATAATAGCAAAGTGAACAAAAATTTCCCTCAGATTTTGTTGTTGTAATATTTATGACTAGTATTTTAAATTTTATGTGTTTTAAGCTTTATAAATTATTCGGTGTTATTATTGCTGATGTAATTTTTAATTCAATTAACTTCACTTTATATAAAATTTTATACTATGCTCTAAACATCCGACAATATGATGATAGCTATATTTTTTGATATAATAAAATAACAATTCAATTAATACAAAGTGTTAAGCACAGATGATTTATATGTAGATAGCTTTAATCGTATGATAATAGAGAAGTGTATTGATTTAATTTTCCTTGTTAAGTTTTCAGAGTTCTTCAGAGAATAGGTATATGCATAAGATTTGAGTCAAGCTCATGTCGACTATTACGTCTATGGTGAATTTACAGTAAAATACCCGCACGGAATAGAAAAGTATAATATGACATGGGGAGGACACTAATCTGGGGACCACGAAGCTGGAATATGCAGGTTGAAGAGGCCTAATATGAGCTAATCTAATTATTTTCTTTTTGAGCTTTTCTCTCAAGAACTGTGACTTAGATCTCAAAGCTAGCTAACGCGTAGAATACATATTATTATGTACAACCTGAGCAGTTAATTTATTTTATAATGAGCATATAAGCTATAGCAACTTAAGTGTATTTGACATTTTAGTTTACAGTTTATTTTATTGTTTTAATGCCTTGAAATGAAACATATTTTTGATTTAACATAGCTGAGCCTTAATATATCCGCAATAAAATGTTCTGCTTATGAAACTTAGTAGCGACCACGAGCTGCAAATATTATTAATCGATTGCCTATCAAGTACAGAAGTTATGATTATGTTATCAAGTTTTCTGAAAAATGGCAATAAATATTGCAGATAGAATGAAAAATAATCTTGCTTGAAAAATTTATTATCTGTATCAATTAACACTAAAATGAAATATTTCTTTTTTATTTTAAAGATTAAATAGATTTAAATATTTGAAGATTTATACATGAATGTATTGTAAATAAATTATTCGAGTTCGATTGAAAATCTCTTGTATGTGAAACTGTACAATAATAATAATCTCTATATGAAATATGAATCAATGAGCGGAAGAATACAAGCGGGTATTAACCCGAATACATAATATTATGTACCTACTTTATTTTGTTAAAAATAATATTTTGTATTCTGTTTAAACAAAAATCTTCAGTTCTTTTGAATATTGCATTTGCTTATAAAATAGAAAAATATCTTATTTACTTTCTAAATCAGTTTTGTAAGAGTCGAGCAATAAGTATCTCTAATGTTTTTATACAAATAATCAACAAGGGAAAACTGGAAAATAACAATTGAGGGTAAATTTTCATAATCAGTTAAAATAAATAAAAAATAAAATAACTATGAATATATATAGTAGAACTTCAGGGGCGAAACTACCGGGGTGCGGTGGGTGCGATGCACGCTGACCCCCTGCAAAAAGGGCCCCCAGTTGTACTGTGACTTTTCAATCTTAATAAAAATTCCAAAAATAGGAGGTGCAATTCTAGATGCTATTAGAAGTCTGGGGAGGTATAGAATACTTCCAGGTCAACAGCAATTATTGTGTTCAAATGATTGCCATGCTATTAAACTTGTGACTTCCGTATCAGGAATTTAACTATATTCTGTGGGGTGTTCCACACCCCCCAGACCCCCCGGTGAGAGTTTTCACGACGCATAGATATATGCTGTATAAATATGCACTAAAACTTTTTGTTTGTATGTGTTACGGTCAATGACGTAAATTGTGCATGACGTCAATGGCCGGGCAATGACGTCAATGCCCATTTACGCTGGCCATTAACGTCATTGACCGGCCATTGACGTCAACGCCCGTTAACGGTGGGCAATGATGTAAATATTTTCATTTGACTATAATATTTACGTATTTGGCCGGTCAATGACGTTAATGGCCAAAATGATTTGGACAATGATGATATTATAGAGTAACTACTATAAAGAACAGAAAAATGGTAATTAAAATTTGACAGCCAACTGGCAAGTGATATTTATGTACATTATGTTGCATTCGTTGTATTATAATAGTATAATTTAATCATTTATTAACAAAAATTATTAAAATTAAAAAATAATGAAATAAAAATTTTTAAATTAATCATTTTCATTCTGGCACGGGAGTGACTCATAGCACTTAAAATTGCAAATTTATTTGATGGCACGACACGCACATTTGTTATTTTTGCATCCACCCTTGCAACGACAACGCTTGTAACCGTGGATTCCTAAAACACTGCTTTCAGCTGCTGCTTGTCTAAGAGTAATCTCATTTTCTTTGGTCGTATCACTAATATTTTCTAAGAAAATTAACTTTTCGGTATCCCTTAATAACTAGTATTAATCGCAAAGGCACATTTAATCTATTACTTTCGATGGAATCTATAGAATAATAATTTCATCATTGCCCACCCTGTATTGGGCATTGACGTCATTGCCCGGACAATGATGTACAAACCGCACATAGAATTTTAAATGTCAACATCGCCCAAAATGCATGGTCATTGACGTCAATGGCCGGTCAATGACGTCAATGCCCAACTAAGCTGGGCATTGACGTTATTGTCCGGCCATTAACGTTAATGACCGAATTGTCATCATTGACCGTAACATATACAAACGATATGTAGATGTATTTGTTCTAAGAGAATAAAAAGTTTTCATATGAAGGTAAATCATACAACGTACACACACCTTTGGGTTTTAATACCGGGGGGTCTGGAGGGTATGGAATACCCTCCAGTGCACCAGCAATTATATTTGTTGAAAAAACAAATCAAAGTTAACACCCCCAAGTTTTTTATTTTTTTTGTCAAAATCAAATTTTTGATTTTACTTTTCGATCCCAGGCTGAGATCCTTTTTACGAAGAATAAAAAATTTTTAATTAAAAAAAATAATTTATATTTAAATAAAATTGATTTAATATTAAAATTTAAAAACAAATTTATTTTAAAATTTAAAAAAACTTTTAAATGAAATTGTTTACCTCGACTGAAAAATTAATTTCCTTGGCTTGGCACTAAAAATGAGAAATTTTCTGACAAAATTAGGGAAATCTTAAATTTTCCGTGACTTTTCCAGATTTTCCAAAGAAGTTGGAACCCTGTAATTGTTATATAGGGAATAATCAGTGGGGTATTTACGTAGGGGGCGGGGGGCTAGGAGGCCCGGACCCTCTCTCTAACTAATCAATATATTAAATAACATACAATTATTATTTGTTATTTAAATATTTAAAAGTTTTGAGCAATTTTTAAATCCTGACTTATTTAATAAATTATAATTTAGGTCAAAAAATTAATTATTAATTAAATTAATAAATTTGGATATATTTTGATTGTTATTTTACTTTTCTTCCCCAAAGTTTTTGGGATGATAATCTCGTTAATCCCTATTATGCGCATTAGGCATAGACAATTTTGCACACAATTTTGTGCAAAATTTTATCCAAAAAATCTTGTGAAGTGGGAAATCACAGAAAATTCTAGGATATTTTATGAAATTTAGACAATCTCAGAAAATTGAAAAATAATTAAACTCATCTATATATTTTTTTAAATATTAAATAAAATTAAATAGGGAGGGGGGTAGTTAATCGTCTCTATATCCGCTCTTTTTGGAACAGAAGTGTAGCGTGCGGGAGGTCAGGTAGGGGGGGAAAATGCCCCGGGCGGCACTTCTGTGGAGGGCGGCAGAGAATGGCCGAGGAATAAAATTATAAATTTTTTATTTTAACCCTGATATATAAAATCCCAGCACGCTGCTGCTGCTCTTGCTACAGCGTGTCATTTTTTGGTGAAAAAAAAACACTGTTGATTTCCATCACTTTTGTTTAAAAATTCAAATTTCCCGGTTTTTCCTGGCAAAATTTGAAAAATTATAAATTTCCTCTCTTCTCCAAGTTTTCTAAAAGAGTGGAAATCCTGCGATTTGTACTGGAGGGTGTTCCACACCCCCCAGACCCCCCGGTTTATAATTTTACTAACCGAAAAATATATTAACTAACTAACTTAAGAAATATGAATTTTTAAGTAAAACTGATAGAAATTTACCTCCGGCTAGAAAAAAATTAAAACTTGGAAAGCATATTTATTTAATTACCTTAAACTACTTATGGAGTTTAGCAGCAACTTTC
Source organism: Cantharis flavilabris (assembly GCA_949152465.1). Taxonomy (NCBI): domain Eukaryota; kingdom Metazoa; phylum Arthropoda; class Insecta; order Coleoptera; family Cantharidae; genus Cantharis; species Cantharis flavilabris. The sequence continues at coordinate 10,702,844 of OX424438.1, forward strand.
TGTTACTTTGAAAGTTAATTATAAAAATAATATAAAAATATGAAGTCAAAATTGTAAACCGGGGGTCTGGGGGTTGTGGAACACCCTCCAGTACATATCGCAGGGTTTCCACTCTTTTAGATTTAGAATATTTGGAGAAGATATGGAATTTATAATTTGTCAAATTTTTCCAATTTTTCGAGGAAAATCGGGAGAAACGGGGAGTCGAAAAAAGGAAATTAAAATTTTTAAATATTATATCGCTTAAAAGAAATCTACCGTCTAGCTGTCCGTCCACAGACGGGCTTTCCAGCTAGTATCTAATAAATTGATATAGAAATACTTTTTTTGTTTAACTGCGAAAATAAGGAGGCGGCAAATTTAGGGTTTGCCCCGGGTACCAGAAATTCACTCTACGCCAGTGGTTTGGAAGGAAATCTTTGGAAATCACTGGAATAGCATGGAAAATGTCGGAATTCCCAGTCTTGTACAGAATTTTTTTTTGTCTTTTATAAAAACTTCGCACACGGGTGCCCCACCTGCTTATTACGCCACTGTGAAACTTGATTGGTGTGGAAGTAAACTGATGTGCAACTCGATTGGTGTAGAAAGTGATTGATATGAAAAATTTTTGGAAGAACCAATCAAAACCTTTAATTAGCGTGAGAGAAGACAGTTAGCAAATTAAATATTTCTTAGTATGAATTGTAATATTGGCTTAAGGGGGGACTCCTGCTTTCGTCTATTATTCAGCTTTCAGCTCAAATTAAAAATTTCAAATTATTTTATGTTTTTATATTATTGCTTTATGTAAAATATAATCCGCTGAAATAAATTTTCTAATTTATGGAAAAATATGAGTACTGCCTAATCAGCAGAAAGGCAGTTACTTAGACTTGGAGCATTTGTTAGCATTCAGATATTTCTAATCTATATGATATTTTATCGACCATCTTACCACCATTGGACACTTTCCCAAATTGAAAAGCTTATCGATGCCATATACCAAAGGATACAGTGACTTTCACTGTGCTAAAGGAAAGCCTCGTGGGACTCTGGTGCGGCCATCTTCACAAGACTATGGGATACATTATAAACGCTGGGGAATATTATCGAATTTTAGAGCTATGCTGTCTGGTAAAATTAATTTTCCAAGAGTTCCGACAGTGAGATAATGAAACAACGCACTTCAACACTGCACTGCGACTGCTTGACTCGACTATTATAATCTACCTCTTGTTTTGTGTACACCGCAGTACTTTACGATATCCGCTAAGCAAGTCCCTAGCTTTCGACATCCAAGCAAATCGCTTGCAGCGTAATCGAGCTCTCAGGCATAGTTAGCTAGCATTTTTTCCAAACAGTCCCATTGACTTCAAAATTAGGATTTAACAAATGTATCTGCGCCTAGCTCCCGGACGGAAACCTAACAAATGTTAATTTGTTTTTAACAATAACGAACAAGGGCTAGAGGTGTGACTGTTGAAGTGTTCCTTTATTTGGTTTATGAAAGGGAATAATGTGGTTGCGGCAATAAAGCATTTATTTCGTTTTAAAAGTACGAGAGCGCGAGAATGGAAGAGAGCGGCGAAAGCTTCATGTTGTTATTAAAACGCAACCATCACAGTTTTTCATTAAAATTTGAAGCAAACAAGTTTTGACGACACATTACATCCATTTTGACTGGGTTTAGCTCTTTAAATTTAAATTACGTGGTAATTATTTATTAAGCTTTAAATAGAGGCAAGCAAAGCTCGCGCCTGATGCTTCACTTGCGAAAGCATCTCGGGTTTCAGAAAAAACAAATTACGAATACAAAAACAAGAACTCGCGAGAAATCGATAATTAACCAAACGTAAATTAATTTAGAAACCAAAAAGCTTTTGGGATTTTCAACATTTCTTTGAGTAAATAAGCTTAATGAAATCGGACAGCGAGCTAACTAAAGAGGCGGTTTGTGTGCGGAAATTTAATCTTCTTTTAATTTGTACCAACCTCTACATTCTTTTGTTTAAAAGTATTCTTGTAAAGCGATACAAATAAATTTCATTTAATTCAGCCACCCTCTCAGTCAAAAACGTTAGCGTTTCCTCTGTTGCGCCGTATATTCCGAAAGTTGTCAAGTTTGATTGTTGAAAACTTTATTAAGTAAATATACAATTAATTAAATTGTTGCAACGCATTTAGCAAAACATTGTCAAATAAATCAAAATTATTCCGAGTACGAGTATACTACAACAGAGACCCTAACAGTTTTAGTTAGGCGCTTGTTGTTGATGCTGTACTCTTAATTGCGCTAACCCCTTAGCACTGCGAGCGTGCTTATGCTAGATGAGCTATAATTTTAGAAATTACAAGCGGTGTAAAAGCGTAGATAACGTAATTTACGTAATTACCGTTAACCGCTGCTTTAAGAAACCAACCCAAAAAGTTAACAGCGTTTCCACAACAGGCACAATCGATAAATTGGAAATAAACACCAAAGCTGCTTCAGGAAAATTGCCACTCTTTGTTAATTGATTTTAATCGCGATTGGAATGAACAACTCTTAATCAACGTCTCTCATATTAAATTTTCGTTTCCAGCGTTTTGAGTCAAAACACGTTACGGGAATAAGATAAATTTCGATTTCTGGAATTCCATTTTACGCATTTGACTCAGATGCAGCAACCGTCATCTGATAAAAAAATCACTTTGGCGTTTTATAATTTCAATCAGGATATGCAAAGATAAGGAAAGTTCAATTCGATGCGGTTAGACCTCGACTTAATCGGATTATAAAGGTGGAATTTAGTACAATTGTGGTTGGACCTATATGGGACAAGTCAGGGGGAATAAAACATAATTTAAACCAGACGCCTTAGTCGACAATGGTTTTGGTGTGCAAGAGAAATTAATATGATCCTGCATTATCCTGATGCAGTTAAATGTCTTCCATATTCCACGCCGACATGATATATCTCGCCCGAATACTAAAACATAAAAAATCAATATTTCAATTTTCTCCACTTTTAAACCTGCGAATTATGCTAATTCTGTTTTTCCAACTTGAAAAATCTTAAATTTTATTGTTTTTGTTTCGAGCAGATTTAAAAACAAAACGTTGATACTTTTAAAAAGTGTTTGCAGAATTTTTAACGTCGGAAAAGTAATTTAAATCTACTTTTTATCTGAAGGTAAGCTTCAGGGGGAAGAAAACATACAATAAATCTTATTTTCGTACATTTAGTTTTCCAAGCAATTCCATCTCTACCTCGCTTTATTATTCTGTTTAAAGTTGTTTTTTAAATAAATTTTACAACTCGAGCTCGAGAGTTAAAACCAAAGTGTCATTCAGTGTCATTTGCATCAACAGAATTATTTGTACGTGCGTGCCAACCCGCGAGAAATTGCGTTGTATCCACTCAAAAATTTTCCCAAGTATTAATTTACGACTGCCTGCGATACACCGCGGAGTTGTTTTCTGGTTTTTAATGTGGAAGCTTTCAAGTAAAAAGAAAATTTAGATGGACGTGATTGGTCAATTTGCTGGTTTTTGCTGTCGTAAGTGGCGTGCTTTCGTGTCTGATAGAGAAAACGAGGTTGAAACAATTTTTAGATCTTATCTAATTTGTAATAAATGTCGAAAAATTGACTTTTTCACTTTCCTCCTCGTTGTAAGCAACCCCCATGCAAACTCTGTTTAGTAATTTAGAATAAACCATTTCAACAAGCAATTACACATTACTCCTAATGATATAATAATTTTGCAAGATTATTTATCACCAGGAGGGTTTTGGTAATGATTTCTTGCACGACTAAGTCATATTACGGTATCGACCTTAAATGCTATTTGCAAGAACAGAGAATTTCGGCAAGAAAATTGAAACAGTAATGAAAATATGAGAATAATACCGAAAACTCATCAAAGTTTAAATAATGTATTCGAAACTTGGAATTGTCAAATACAACACCATTAATTATTATTTCTTCTAAACAAATCTCTTGCATTTTCTTCTTTCATCTTTTTGAATTTGAAAAATACATATTAAAAATATAGATTAATTTTGTTAAATATCTGTGTTACAAATCCAATTATATTTGTTGTCAAATCCAAATCACAACATCCAAAGTTTAGCTATATCTTAAGTTATCTTATTCTGTCGACATTTTGGATATTCGATCTTATCTAGAGTATTGGGTGTTCTACAAAACATTAGATTTAAACCACCATAATATTAATAAATATATTAATTAATTCCCTTCGGAATATAAGGTTGAGTTTAAAAAAAATCAAAATAGAAATTTAAAAACCGAAATTTTGGTTTCATCTATTCGGTTGCCGATATATTTAAGAAATTTTTAATTTTTGTTTTTAAGTTTTTGTGTTTCGGCGTTTACACTTTTGTTGATTACCATCAAGACGCTAAAAAATAAAATAACAGCAGATTATGTAATTGGAAAAAACATATTCCACTGTTTTTGTTTTGATAAAATTAACAAAAGCTATTAAAACAAAACAAAAACTATTAAAACTTTTGATTAAAACAAAAGAGATGATAGGGGGCGTAACTAATATAAAAACATTTGCTGAACCCTAACAGACGAAATTTTACAGTAGTACAACAATAAGATTTTATTGTCTTAATAGTCAGAGACGTTAGATAGTTAATAATAGACATTAGTTAATTAAAAAGTTTTACATTTTTAGAGCAATTTATTTTCATTTTACTTGGTGAAAGTAACCCTCTTTAAGGATCTAATTTTCTTACATATTTTTCCGCTGGATGTTAACTCAAATTGAACGCAATTAATTTTCTGTTTTACCCTCTGAAACTTACCCCATGTTTAAAATTATTATTAATTTTATTAATTAAAAGATTAAATTTTTAAATAATTTATTGATAATTCAAATTTGGATATAACCAAATCTTTTTGGTTATAATTTGATAGATAATACTAAAATGAACCGAATCAAGTGAGGATTATCTTCAAATATCGATTAATTTGGAAAACAATCTCAATTTGTATATGTTACGGTCAATGACGTAAATTGGGCATTGACGTCAATCGCCGGGCAATGACGTCAATGCCCATTTACGCTGGCCATTGACATCATTGACCGGCCATTGACGTCAACGCCCGTTAATGGTGGGCAATGATGTAAATATTTTCTTCTGGTTGTAATATTTACGTCTTTGGCCGGTCAATGACGTTAATGGCCCAAAAGGATTGGACAATGATGAAATTATGGAATAACTAGTAATAAAGAACAGCAAAATTGGGATTTAAATTTGACAGCCAACTGGCAAGTGATATTTACGTACATATTTATGTTGTATTCATTGTATTATAATATAATATAATCATTTATTAACAAATTAACAAAAATAATAAAAATTAAAAATAATGAAATAAAAATTTTAAAATTAATCGTTTTTATTCTGGCATGGGAGTAACCCATAGTACTTAGAATTGCAAATTTATTTGCTGGTGCGACACGCATATTTATGGTTTTTACAGCCACCCTTGCAATAACAAAGCTTTTAACCCGTTTTTAATTTTTTTTAGTTTGTAATCGTTTTTTATTTAGTATATTATTTATAGATAATTTATTTAGTTGGTAACAATCCCTTAATAACTAGTAGGTATTCATTGCAAAGGCACATTTAATATATTACTTTCAGATGGAATCTATAGAATAATAGTTTCATCATTGCCCACCCTGTGTTATGCATTGACGTCATTGCCCGGACAATGATGTAAAAACCACACATGAAATTTTAAATGTCAACATCCCCCAATATGCATGGTCATTAACGTCAATGGCCGGTCAATAACGTCAATGCCTAACTAAGCTGGGCATTGACGTTATTGTCCGGCCATTGACGTTAATGAACGAATTGTCATCATTGACCGTAACATGTATATTAAAGTTTCAATTTTTCATGCAAGAAATACATAATTGTTTGAAGAGGGCCGAGCTTAACTTTATTCTATTAACGGTCCGTGCAATCTATGTTTTTTTTGTGTAACCTTTTTTTTCACAACGGCTGCAGGAGGACTCCAACTTGGAGTCAATCGAAACAGTGGCGTAACAAGCAGGTGAGAGACCCATGTGCGAAGTTGTTAACGGGGGGCCCTGCTTCTATATTTTTGGAATTCCGACGATTTTCATGCAATTCCAGCGATTTCCAAAGAATTCCTTTCAAACAAGATCGGATATAGAAACCCCCCTATTTAATTTTATTAAAATTTGAAAATTTTACCATAATTTTTATCAAATATATAAGTATAAATGAGTTTTTTATATTTCAATTTTTTGAAATATCCTTGATTTTTTTAATATTGTCTTAATTTCCTAAAATATCCTAGAATTTTCTGTGATTCTCCACTTTACAAGATTTCCTAAGAACCTGAAAATTTTTAGATTTAGGATATTTTTCTAAGATTTTCTTGGATTTTCTAAAATTTTTTGGGATTTCCTAAAATTTCCCACTAGTTTTCTACTAAACATCATGGAAAAATTGTCATATGCAAATCTAAAGGGAAATCATGGGAAATTTGAGAAAATCTAAAATATTATAGATTATCTTTTTTTTGCTTTTTCCATTTTCTGAGATTTCATTGGCTTTAAAATTTTTGTGTTATTTGATATACTATATCTTAAGATACCTTAGAATTTTCCATTTCCTAGAATTTCCTAAGATTTTCTCGAGTTTTCTATATTACTCTCGATTTCCTATTTACTAAATTTTTTTAGAGTTTCGTGAGATTTTCTTGAAATTTCTAAAGATTTCTTGAGATTTTCTATATTTCTAAAAATTTTCTAAGAATCTGTTTCTTGAGATGTCTTGGAATTTTCCAGAATTTCTTCAAATTTCCCTTCACTAGTACACACAATTTTTTCGGCGATTTCCCCTTAGTTTCGTATTAACCACAGCCGATATTTTTAAAAAGTTTCAAGGTCACGCGCTCTAATGGAAATTTAAAATATGAAATTCAAAAATAATTTTTCCTAAAAACAGTTTTCGTTCTTTTTTTTATTAATTTAATTAATAATTAATTTTTTGAACTAAATTAATTAATTAAATAAATCAGGATTTCAAAATCGCTCAAGACTTTTAAATATTTAAATTGAAATTATTGTTTGTCATAAAATTATTGATTAGTTACAGAGGGGGCCCGGACCCCCTAGCCCCCCGGTAAATACGCCACTGGTTATTCCGATATAATAATTACAGGGTTCCCACTTTTTTGGAAAATCTTGAAAAGTCATTAAGATTTCTCTAATTTTGTCAGTGAATTTCTCATTTTTAGTGCAAAGTCAAGGTAATTAAATTTTCAGTAGAGGAAAATAATTTCATTTAAATTCTTTTAAATTTGTTTTAAATTTTAAAATTTAATTTATTTGAATATATAAATCTTAACTTGTGCGAAAATATAAACAATAAAACTTCAATAGAACAAGTTAAATAAATAATATAATTGAAATTGAAATAAAATAATCGAATTATATTATTTATTTAATTTGTTCTATTGAAGGTTATTGTTTAATTTTTTTGATTAATTAAATTTTTAATTTTCTTTTTAATTTTAAATTTAAATTTTTAAAATTATTTAATTTTGATTTTTTTTAATTTTTTAATTAATATAATTTTAATTAAAATTATTTTATTTTATTTACCGCACCCCGGTAGTTTCGCCCTGCATCGAAGAGAAATGGCGGGAACCTCTGAAAACCTACTAGTCCGTGAACTTGGCAACTACTAATTTGAGGCCTTCCCCAAGGCAATCCAGCAGCCCCCCTCTCTTAACACTGTTAATCTCCAGTGTCGTTGTTATCATTAACAGGCAAGATGGGAGGGGGGCATGAAATAATTAATTTACTTATTAATTTTTAGCGTCACACAAGACCATATGAAAAATAGGGGACGCAACCCGCGACTAGAGAATCGCCAAAGCACATAATAAACATAATAATTTTCCGAGTTTTACTTAAAAACAGAGATTCCTGCTTTTCTAGATTTAATATCTAATTTAATTTGTTTTATATATTATTATATTATTATAACAATAAGTATATAATATTTTTATAATTTACAAATTTACCTGTGGTAAATTCACCACTGAATTCTTAATTTGAACATTTTTAATTTAATTTTATTTATCATTTTATTGAATATTTATTTGAATATATTGGTTGGTTGTTGCTGTTAACTGTAGGTTTAATAATTAAAGCTGTTGATTTTTTAGTATTCTAATAACTTTTTATTACTTAATAATAATGAAAATGTTCATTGAATCAATGAAATTGTTTTATGAATTTCTACACTGCATTTATTAAAGTTTCATAAATAAATATGTAGTAGATAGATGGCTTGATTGATTGAAAAATGTATTTTAATAATATTTTATATACACAGGTGCTTGTGACTCTCCGTTCTAGGGTTCTAGCAAAACTGGTTTCTGATTATTTTATTAATAAACAAACTTAATTTAAAATTAGATTGAAAAATTTTATCAATATGTAATTATTATTGCGGCTGTAACCTAAAAACCAACACAAACAAATTATTATTGTGTAGCGGTTTATTATTATTAATAACAAACCGCAACGCAAATATTTTCTGTTAGAAATCAATTTTAATCAATTTTAATTTTCGAAACAACAATTAAATTTTGGTTTCTGCCTGCATGCACCAATTACACCAATTTTATACTTGACAAATACTTGTTACTTGTGAATACTTGCCAAGTCAAGTATGCAATATTAGGTACCAACTTTTTCTATCAACCGTCGAAAAATGTGATGCTTTAACAATTTATTTGCGGTGAAGGGAGGAAGCCTTCCTCTGGCGTTCGGCCGCCCTAGCCTTGTAGTCTACGATTAAAGTGGACACAACTTTATTATTTTGTTTAATACTTAAAAAAATATTTTGGAAAAAATTGCTGCACTAAGGGAAGTATGGAAAGAATTCCTTGCACAGATATAATAGTTAAAATTCCACAATAATATTTTAACAACTATTTTACGATCGAGAAGATTGTGAGGTTGCCACTACCACAAAATATTAAATTCTTTATCGACTTGGTTTTATGACATAAAATGTTATCAATAACTTTGTGAATTATAATATGCCAAAGTCAGGGGTTAGGGGTTAAAACTTTAGCAACCGATAGTAATTGCATCAAATAATTTAGTGTCATGTTTGCTTGCTTAGCTTAGTTAGTTTCAGTACTTCTTTGAGGGTTCAGATTAGAACTGTCCCACAAAAGATTATCTGCTATATTCTAGCCTAACAATCTATTATTATTAATTAATAGTTAATAATTCATTATTAAATATTAGCTATTTTTTTTATATTATTTATATAAAATGGAGTGGGAAGTTTATGGATGAGCACATAACATACAGTTACATTTCAATTGCTTTTTCCGATCTAAGCTAATAAATTGAAACTGTTCAAGCGCCAAGTTCTAATACTTTTAAAATGCCGTTAGGAAAACTCGCAATTTTTTATTCATAAATAACAATAAATTGGAATGTTCAAAAAATATATGCAGCAGATTATCTAAACTTGATGCTCGAAATTCAAAAAGAAAAAAATTTTTGTTGGAAAAAGAACAGAAATAATTCGATAATTGAAAATAAATTAGGATTAGCAAATGGTAAATATTATAAAAACATAACATAAAACAAATTAAACAAAAATTAAAATAAAACAAAATAAATTCTATAGTCTATCTAGGGCAACCAGGGTTTTGGCCAGGCATCCGATTCTAATTCAACATTAAATAGACACAATCTGACAAATACAGGACAATCATGTAGACAACTTTAATCTAACTTTTAGTTTTTGGTTAATCTTAATAGGTGCTATATATTAGTCTCAATTTACGAGATCGTCTAACAACCTTTTACGAGTTTCCAAACTTGGCTCTACTACAGAATTTCCTAAAACGTGCAATTCTGAAGAAATCGTCTACGACTCAGTTGATAAAAATAACAATTAAAATTAAAAAAAAATTTTTATTACAGCTGGGCGAGGTTTTCCAATATTTATTGGAACTAACAGCTCAATTCGGATAGAAAACTTAATGGGCTACAACTTTAGTCTAGTAAAGTTTTGTAGAAAACCAATGGATTTCAAAAAAAATCCGAAAATAATGAATATGGTAAGCTAAAAGAGAAAAAAATTATCATAAATCTGAATTTGATCGATTGCATTTGTTTTCAAGTCAAAACCTTTTGTAGCCTTTCAGTGTCATTGTTGTGAAACGGAATTGCACTATTAATGAAATGGTTTGTTTTATTCGCTTTATTTGATTTATTTATAATTTTCTGAATTTCTGTAATTTTACTAGATTAAAGTTACAGTCCGTTAAATTTTCTATCCGAATCGTAGGTAGGTACCGAAAGTTTTTGAAAAAAAAACTTACATTTCTTCTCTTATTTTAATTCATAACTTGAAATCCGTTGATTCTAGACGTTAAGATGTTATAATCTTTTTTGTAGACAATTGATTTCTCTTTAAAAATTTACTGATGTGTTAACACCAAAAAGTCTATCGTTTTGATGCTATGGCCGTTTGAAGAAAGAAATTTTTTTAATTACAGAAGTTTTATTCAAATTTTGTTTAGTTGTTAGTATTGGCAGCTCCACGACTAAAATATTTATTGGATTTGGAACTCGGTAACTAAAACACGCGTTCGTTTAAGGCGAAACACCACAATATTGATTACAAGCACTGCAGTCACCAGCATCGTTGTGCGTCTGAATTTATCTTCGGTTATTTATTAGTTACATTTAATTCTGTTAATTTATATGCACAATATTTTATTTAAAGTTGTAAAGGAGCGCGAAAATGGAATTTATTATTTGAGGTCTTGTTCACCTAACTACCTACTTACAGAGATTATATGCCCGGATTACAGAGTCACTTTCAAATCACATCTTGTTAAATTTTTCACACTTACAACTAACAATGCCAAAAAAAAATTCCCCCGAATGTAAAATTGAAAAACAAACCGCAATGTTCCTGCTTCCTTGATTACATTATCAACTACTAATCATTTTTATAATTTGATATCAAAATGTTAATTAAAACATACCTATCAGTCACTTGCCACATTTTTAGCACTGCGAAATTTGAAATTGACGAAATGAGAATACTTTTCTCTATCAGTCTTGTATCAACTAGAGAAGTTGAAGAGTTAAAAATCCGATTGACCTATGAGGACAACTTTCACCGAACAAGAACCAGAAACATGCACGAATACCAATGTTATTCAATTTTAATATTATTAATTATACAAAGAAATAATAATTTTTGAGATTATTGCAATTCGAATTTATCACACTCGAATTAGTACTACCTAATTAAAATACACTTCACAGCAATTAAACTAACAATATGTTGCGATAAAAATCAAAAAATGAGTGCACATGCAAACCGGTGCTTTCATTATTGCCTTGATCAAATCTTACGTTTTCACGCTACTTTACTGTTACTTATTTCAAATTTTTTCGTGCTGCTTAAATAAGCAACAATAAAATCTAATTATGATAACGCTATATTTAATTAAAAATTTGAGTTAACTAAAATGGATATTGCTAATTGGAAAGTTACAAGAAAATTAATGGAGAGGAAGAGAAAACTGAATAGGGCTGTATATCGTTTCCCACAATTATATTAGATTTGTTTGATATACAATTATAAAACATTTCAAAAAATGTGTGTTTAGTATGAGCATCTTGATGGTGGGTGGTTGTTCCACCCGTTCTGGGCTTTAAACTTTTATAAATTAAATTCAATTTTATGGAAGTTTCAAATATAAGCTCTCTAATTTTTTTCTTACTTCTTTTGAGAGTGTAGATAATTTAAATTTATCATTTTTTGCTTTAAAAATATCAGATAAAAGAAAAAAATGCTTTTGTTTTGGGCTTGGTGAAATTACAAGATAATATAAAACCAAAGCAAAATTGAATAAGTACAAAGTTTTAATAGAAGTAGATGTTTAAATTGTTTAAAAAATTCTCGATCTGCATCAAGTCAGGAACTGCATATTGAATGAACCACTATCGCACGAACACAGGAAATTAATACAGCAAATCAATTTTTTTAAGATTTCCACTTCCCATTGCAATAAATAATAATGAAAAACGAGAGATATATGTAAAATTCCCCACAAATTTAAATTAATTCTAATGAAATTATGGTGTCTAAATATACAATCTAGTGGATCATTCAAAAGTTCGGATAAAAACGGCCAAAAACAAAATGCAATTATTCGATTGGCTGCTTCTATAAGGTTAGCCCCTCCCATGGCGTTATAAAAGCATTTGAAAAAGGCTGATAGATAACATTCCTGCAGCTGTTCCCCCACTCATTAAAAACATCTCTGAAGCCGCTTTAACCCGAAAAAAGACAGAATCCTTGTTTTGGCTGTAATTAACGAAATACAATTTAAAATAAATATATCATATGATGTTAACTGTTGCACTCCCAGAAGTCATTTGCGGCAGGTTCGCCGTTCACCCATTAAAACATATGCTTCATCCAATGTTGCCATTACTTCAGCAAAATGTTCTTCAGTTACCAAAATTTAAAATTAATCAAATTTTACAAATGACTATAATTCGTAAGTAACTGCTATTCGTAAGTCAGTCTAAGAAAATCTTTTTTTTTTATTGTTCGAAAGAATCATTTTATTTTTTCTCAAAATTCCACACTACGCAAAATTACTCACGCATTTTAAAATTGTTCACATTTTTAGGAATTAGTCACATATTGGCAATTGTTGACGCATTTATGTACATCACCGTCCACTTGTGGGTCGCCTTGACGCTACGCCGTCCATGCGCAGCAGATCACGTTGCGCAAGCATAAGTAAAACAGCAGAGTAACTATGTACAGCTTGTTAGCAAATTATTATTGTCAATAAACTATCTACAGATATAAAACAATTAGTATTTTTTTTATGTCAGCAATCACTCAACAGCAATACAGGCTGCAATTATTTACGTTGAGTACATGTACCGTCAACAGAATGTGCAAAACACCAACTCTTATGTGTTTTAATACTTCGAAGTTTAAAGAAAAATGGTGGTAACCATAAAAACCAGAAAGGAGAGGGGGGGAGGCAATTAAAGTACTACACCCCAAAAAATAATATCAACTAAAGTGATTTTTCTTTTAAACGCAGGGGCGGAACTACCGAGGTGCGGTTGGTGTGAAGCACTGGGGGTTCCGGCTAAAAAGGCCCTCAGTTGTACTGTGACCATTTCATTCTTTTAAAAAAAATTTAAAATCATTGAAAGTATAATGAAATAATCTAGTATTTCGATAAATCAAAAAATATAGAAACTGAAAAAATTTTAATTTTAAAATTAAATTAAAATCAGTAATTTTAATTAAAATTAAATTAATTAAAAAATAAAAATTTTATTAAATTTAAAATCTTTTTAAATTAAAAAAAAATTGTGTGTACTAGTGAAAGGAAATTTGAAGATATATTGGAAAATTCCAAGACATCAATAGAAATTTCAAGAAAATCTCAGGAAACTCGAGAAAATTGCAGTAAATAAGAAATCGAAATAAATGCAGAAAACTCTAGGAAATTTTCTCTAATTTCCCTTTAGTTTTGCATATGACAATTTCTCCATCATTTTTCCACTTATTAGTAAAAAATGAGCGGGAAATTTGAAGAAATTCCAAAAAATTTTAAGAAATCCCAAAATTTTTTAGGAAATCCAAGAAAATCTCATTAAATTTACAATCTTAAAAAATGCAGAAAATTAGAGAAAATCTAAAAAATTTCAGATCTTAGGAAATCTTGTGAAGTGGGGAATCAGAAAATTCTAGGATATTTTAAGTAATCAAGAAAATCTTAGAAAAATCAAGGAAATCTCAGCAAGTTAAAGAATAAATAACTCATCTATAAATTTTTGATAAGAATTAAGGTATAATTTTCATATTTTAATAAAATTAAATAGGGGGGGGGGTCTTTATCTCCGCTCTTTGTTTGGAAGAAATTCTTTGGAAATCACTGGAATTGCATGGAAATCGTCGGAATTCCAAAATTATGGTTATATTATATAAGTTAATTATTATTTTCTTTCATTTTTTCTCTTATAAAAGCAGGGCCGCCGTTAATAACTTCGCAAACGGGTCCCTCACTTGCTTGTTACGCCACTGTTTAAACGTCTTGAAACATCAGTCTAAATATTGAAAAAATTAGTGGGTCAGATGATTTACCAACCTTTCTAACCTACTAGTAAGTGGATACAGTGAAACTCGATTGCCTACATTGTGCGGCCTGAAGGCCGCAATAATCCCGTTATAAAAATAAATAAAAGTTAAGCAATGCGAGAGTCGATTCAGCCATCGAAAAAGCTGTCAACTCAATAGTGGATTATTTATTAGAAACAATAAATAACATTCTGGCTGAGTTTGCAGGTAAAGTTTAAGTTATTTCCATTCCCTTGAAAATCTTATCACTTTTCATTATTTCAGTCTTTATTTTTCACGTTTTGATATTATCGTTGGTTAGTATCTTCTGACATCAAATTGTTGATCTTTATGTTGACGTGAATGAATATCCACGTTGAATTTCTAGACTTTATGTTGAGTTATCTAAAGTAGAAATCAGTATATATAGATTTTGTAGAAATAATGAACCGGAGAGGTGGATAAAATCATGATGTCCATTAGGACATTATCGTATTGAGACAGTGACGTGCCCAAGGGGTGGGCGGTGGAACTTCTTCCACAACATTGGAAAAAGTTGACAATTTTGTGGTTGAAAAGGTTAAGTTGGCAATTTTCATTGAACAGCAGGTATTTAGATAGATTTCTATTTGAGGAAATACTACGGTACTGGAGGGTATTTCATACCCCCAGACCCCCGGTGTTAAACTGATAGTTTGTGTGCATACTTTAAGATTAATTAAATAAAAAATAAAAATTACAAACCACCAGTGGCAAATTCAGAAAGGGAATTTCCCCCGTTAAAGTTGAAAAAACATTTAAAAAATATATTTTTGACTTGACCTTGGCTAGAACTCTCTAATTCAAGTAACTTCTGCCTAATTTAGCATCTAAACTTAAAACCAGAAACAACAAAGTGTAAAATCCTAGCAAAACGGCTATTAGCACTGTTCAGCATTAGGCTTGATCTAATCAGCTACTGAACAGCGTTGCCATATTGCTTTAGTTAAAAAGAAATTTACAGAAATTTATCCCTAGAATTTCCTAGATATTTTAATATGCAAACACAGTGGCGTAAGAACATATTTTTCACTGGGAGGTTTGCGAAATTTTTTACATTTCAAGATCAACCCGTTTTAAAGAAAATTAAAAAAATCTGTGCCGGCACGCGCGTAAGAATCGTGTGCTTCACGAATCCTATAACCCCTCATCAACTCGCTTGCACAAAAAACCATCCACCGGTGCGATGGCGGAAAACCAAATACAAAAGCATTTATTCTAAACACACAGTTATCAATTGTGATAGCTGTATCCAGAAACCAACACATAAACCAACTGCGCCAACCAAAATTACATTTGCCATTGCAGAATGTGATTATCAAAAAACCGAGGACGTCTAAAAAATGCTGAAATTAACAAATAATGTAAAATTGCAAAAGCAATGAAAACAAAAAATCTTACTAAAAAACCGTAAAACTTGAAATTTCTTTAAAACCGCTTTCAAATTACAAAATTAGGTAATTACATTTCAGCTACAGAAAACAAAATAAAAGTGTGATTTAGCTTGACAGAAACGGTTCCATTTGAAATTATCAATGTCGCCGGATAAAAGGAGTGCTACTCAACAACAGAGTGCTACTTGCTAACTGTACTAAATGAAATTTAACAACATTTTGTTACAGTAAAATTTCTAATTTTTTGCTGTGTTACTTAGCTTTTTCACCACACGGGTTAATTTCCCTAGATTTACAGGATAAAATTACAAAAATCTCTTTTTCACTTTTACGCTTATAAAATCCCTAGATTCGGGGAAAACTCTTAGATCTGGCAACGCTGCTACCGAATACTGCTCACACTGAGCTAAACAACGCCATCCGCTATAATGCCCACTTAAATATTTTTATATACAGTAGAACCTTGACACTGTCAAGCTGGACAATTCTGAGAATTTTTCTTGCTAGTGGACAGGTGCTTATGAGATGATGACACACAAGTTGTGAGCCTTATCACGCCACGACTTGGAGTTGAACACGTAACAGATTGATTACCTACGTTATAATGCTTATATTATAATGGTAAAATAACAGCATTCTCAATGCTAAAATGAAAGGTAATTTAAATCTGAAAGAGAGATTTATTCCGAAATTTATAAAAATAAAATATTTACATTCTACTCGTATAGTTTTACAATTTTATAACGCGTGTCGTCACAATTTTTAATTTATAAAACTTACTATCAAAATAAAAAATTATTTTAAAGTTTGTTTCGTATATGTCGTTTATGTCGAGCCATACAGGTTTTACTGTATTTAAATCTCTATTAATAAGCGTTAGGATTTAGGTGCAACTTTTGGAGTTGACTATAAAAGGTGATGCTACTGTTTATACCAACCGAACAGTGCGCGGCAGATAAAAAAACTTGGCTTGGAGCAGAGATAGCATGAAAATTATGAACGATGACCATCATTTAGTCAGATAAAGAATTACGTCATCACATGTGCGCAAACAATTAAAACCAACTTTGACAGTCGCTGGTCTTATTGACCGTATTGCGTCGTAATGAAAGTTAAGATTTTTGGGGTAGGTATTTCATATTTTTCAGACTCTCCAGTCTCATAAACTGGAGATTTCTATGCACTATTTTAGCATAAGTAATAATTTTATATCAGAGAGTCTGGGTGGTATAAAATACCTTCTAGGATTCTTGCCAAAAACAAAAAGGAAACATTGGATTAGCGACAAAACCTTGAAGTTGGTGAAGCTATAAAAAAATAATAAAATAATTCAAATTTCGAACACAAATCATAAAAAATCTAACTGGAAGACCAGTAAACAACATCTAAGAAATGGCTATTTTTACAAATTTTATGTTTCATCGTCATCTAATATATACAATAGCATATAATTTAAAAAAAAAATTAATAAAACAAAACACATCTGAAAAAGTCGCTAAGGGCAGTAAACTATTTTTAATCGCACTTAATCCTCTCTTTTATAGTTTTAATAATTAAATTTTTATTTACCGGAGACCATCATTTTTTTACTATTTAGTATTATGCTATATAATTTATAATGCAAGAGATATGTAAATTATTTTACAATATTTTTTATCTTAATTAGGGATGCTTTATTTTTGTTTCTTCCTCATTTGAATAATACTATTCGGCTTTTATAATTCTGAAACAAATTTGATTAATATGAAAACCTTTTTCAGCTTTATAAATTCGTTCTTTAAAATGTAAATTGAAAACAAAATTAAAAAATTTTGCAATTAATTATAACTTTATTTGCAAGTGCTGTGGAGGTTTTTCATGCTCATTTTGATAAATCCTCAACGGATTAGCTTGAAATTTTGGAATTTTTGTGACAAAATAATATTTTTTATTGTTGCGATTGTTTTAGTGGAAGAGTTACGTTGGTTAGACCAATTTATACAACTCATAAAACCAATAATTGAAATTAAGCCTGTTCAAGCAGCGATCACAGCAAGTCACTGCTGTGGTTCATAAAATCATTTTGAATTTACTTTATATTTATACAATCTTGTTAAAGTCGTCTTTAATTAATGTGCCCTATTTCTAGTTTAATTGAAGAGCTTGTGCGAGAAGCGTCAAGTACTATAAGCCTGGGTTTTTGAGTAAACTGAGCGGAGGAGTAAAAAATTGTACCTACCTATGAATAATTGAGATGTTCTTTGAAATATTTCGCAAATGTGTTATTTAGACTGTTCGGTCTCTACAATCATTTATTTACCCAATATCGCTAAGCTAGGTTATGGCCATTTGGATGGTCAAAATTTATTCGGTATACTAACTTTGTTAATATTAAAAGTTAGTTCGTAAAGTTATGCCGAGTTCAGTGATAAAGCAATGCTATTTTGAAAATTTATTAGGGTTGCCAAACTTACGACTTATAATATTACACTATTAGTTATATTTCCTGTATGGTGAATGGAATTAACTTCGGATGGCTTATTGCAGCCATCTAAATAAATAGAATAATCCAGAATAACTTGCCAATTTTTGCATTACAAATTTGGAAGGTCGGCTCTGTAGTTGAAAAAATTAGTAAGCAATTTTATTATTAATTCGAATTGATTTGCATGTCTGAAATCATAACAAGGGTTTTATGGAAATTGGGCAATTTTTAATTTATAATCTTGATAAATTTTAAAAGAGTTATTGATTTATTATGAATAATAAAAACAAAGAAAATTCACTTTATTATTATATGGTAACCACATATTGCTCAATTACCATCAATATATCTTTTTAAGTGGAGCACTTGAAACCTCTTACGGCATTAATTTTAATAATCTTGTTTTTTAGGGATTAGACTTTAAAAGGAAACGTACGCTGAACTCTGCTCAGCTTGTATGTCGTTATAACTAAATATATATCTACCTTAATCATGAGTGGATCTAACGAGTATGTAATTAGCACAGCTTAAGTTCGACTACAAAACGACAACAGCTTTTACATATAGGCGAATACGTACGTACCTATGCTGGAGCTTTAAAAATTATAAATTCTCAACTAAAAATTAGAGAATACAGAATGCTAAATTATTATTATACATTCTGAATAGTATTTTTCATTCACTCTCTCGGTGAGATTGTCCTGAGGATGATAATAATTTGACGTAGAATTAATTTTACTGCTGTATTTTAGGTTTTGGGAACAACAATTCGTCACCCCATCTAGTCATTCGTGCATCGGATCCTTACTATTGTTCAACCACTTTAAGGTATAGTGATCGAAAGTAATACATGAATATTTACTGCATTTCTTTAATTTTAACAAAAGACTAATTTGTCGACTAACTGCAAAATAAAAAGGCAAGAGCAGTGTGATGATGGTAAAATTTAAAAATATTAAAAATAAAAAATTTACAAAAAATTTATTACATAATATACTAGATTTTTGCACATAAAATATCAGAAACACGAGAGCTTAAAATTATGGTTAAAACTCGTATACTTGAAATCCGAAGAGATCAGTATTTTATGCTGAGCTAATAAAAACGTCCAAAAGGGAATTCGTTTGCTAAATGCACCACTTGCTTTCTGTATACCCAAGAAAAGATATCTGCTATCAAGAGTACTTGCATACCCAAACAACAGTTAAATTTGAGTGTTACGCCTACGAAGAAGACATCAAATAAAAACAAGCGTAAAATGTAAAACGCTTAATCTCGCAGGATTAAAATAATCCTTAATTAATTAAAATTATTAAAATAGACTTTAGCGAAGTCTTGCGAATGAAACCCTCGAGGCAGTCTGGGGTGTTATTTTGAGACTTTATAATAAACAAAAAGGTGAGTGGTAAACAGGAGCGGACTGAAATATGGAAAATTCAGCATTTGTTTTATTTCAGGCTTTCATACTAAAGTAAGTTAAAATGCCTATCTGAAAACATCAGTCAAATTACATGACAAACTAAACTTCCTAGATTGTTTTCACTATTATCTTTCATTGGCCGGTTCATTTATATTCAAGCACTCAGGTGTATTAGGTGTGCGGTCCTGTCTAACTCAAAATTTATCAAGAATTTTCGTGGCGCTATGTACAAACAACTGATAAACGATTTTGAAAATATATAGCATGGTAATTTCGGAATGCACCACTTGCTGGGCTTGCAAGAAATACATTGTAATTTTCGAGTTTCAAAGATAAACTAATAAATATGCAAATTAATTTTATAATTTACAGGTTTTGTTTACGGAATTCCAGCGCGTGACTTTAAAATTGTTAGAAAATTTCAGGCGATATTCTCTGTTATCCTGGTAATTATTTTTTATAACTAAGATCTCCTGAGACATCATGGTTATGTGGAGAATGCGGATAATTCCCGTGAGTGTTGGTTCTCTGGAGAAGAAATTTTACTGTTTTTGTTTGAAATTTTTGGTTTACGGAATAATGTTAAATTTAATTGGAAAAATTATGAATTTAACTCCAGTTTACTTTCCGAAGCGGATTTTGTAATGATAAATGCTGGCTGGTAAGTTATATTTTCATATTATTTGAAATAAGAAATAAACTTCAATTCCTTAGCCATTTTTCAGTGGTTACAGTTTTAAAAACTTAAAGCTTACTAAGCTTTAATTCTTAAAATGTTTGTCTATTTCTGAAGAAACTTCTTCAGTATTGATTGTAACTATAAACTTAAAGTACATTAGGTCTAACGCAAGCCAGACATTGCTAATTCCTCAAAAATAAAAATTAAGTTTATTTAAATTCAAAAAAATATAAGAATAATACAATACGTAGAAAATCAAAATTCAAAAAATTTTAAAAAGGAGACAATTAACACATAACAGGTCTGGATTAAGAAAATTTGAAAAAATGAAAATTTCGTAATACGAAGTACAATATAACGTTATTTCATGGTTATTGCCATTCTTCAGTTGCACGCATCGATTACGATTACATTGTAAAATAAGAAGAAAAAAATTTTTCAAACTAAACAAAATTATCGACTAAATTGTACAAAATTGACTTACCATAACCTCCAAAGATTATCAAAACTGAACTTGTTACATGAGGTATGAATAATTTAAAAATGATTTGAACTAAGAAATTCGTTTACCTAGCACTGCTAGTTTGAAATCCGAAGGCACTGCCCTCTTAATATGATTTCTAAAAACTTTGAAAAAATTCAAAATTCAAAAATTTACCACGTTTTTTAACCGTGAGGCGTAAAACTAGAAAAAGAACTCAAAATAAAAAATTTTAAGTAAATTTGTGGTTTTTAGTATGTATTTATGGTTAAATTCAAAAAAATATAAGAATAATACAATACGTAGAAAATCAAAATTCAAAAAATTTAAAAAGGAGACAATTAACACATAACAGGTCTGGATTAAGAAAATTTTGAATTTTGAATTTTGATTTTCTACGTATTGTATTATTCTTATATTTTTTTGAATTTAACCATAAATACATACTAAAAACCACAAATTTACTTAAAATTTTTTATTTTGAGTTCTTTTTCTAAGTTTATTTAATTTTAACTAAATTATAAATAAATTAAATTTAGTTGTTGCATATTTTTGATTAATTTGTAATCTCTGTAGATTTATTATTTAACTATGTGCTGATGATGACATAATGACGTAAAGCCGAAACTGGTTTATTTATTAATTCGTTTAGATTATTAATAATTAATGCTTAGGTTATGTTTTCCGGCCAAAAATAAGTGAATTCCTGAGAACCAATTAAAGCAAATTACACAATTCCCTTAAGGGCCGCTTTTACAATAGTCGGTTAAGTATGAGTATTACTAACCTATAGCTGCGAACCAATGAACGATATACACAATAAACAATAAACCAATCAACATCCGTATAACGTTACACCCCGGATAGATAACCTTAGTTAGATATTAAGTGCAACTTAAAGCTAACCTAACCCAGCATAAGTCTAACCTAACCTAACCTAACCAAATCCTAACCAACTTAAGCTTAACTTAACTCTACATAACTTTATTTTAGTTTAACCTAATCGTATCTTTAACTTC
The DNA here is from genome assembly GCA_949152465.1 of Cantharis flavilabris. Classification (NCBI taxonomy): domain Eukaryota; kingdom Metazoa; phylum Arthropoda; class Insecta; order Coleoptera; family Cantharidae; genus Cantharis; species Cantharis flavilabris. Next base: position 10,724,532 of record OX424438.1, read on the forward strand.
AACAACTTAAATCTAATCTTACCTAACTCAAACCTAACTTAACTCAAACTAATTCTAACTTCACTCTAGTTGTATCACCTCTTATTATTTTTCAATGAAAAATGATTAGAGCGGATTAGAGTAAAGTTATCACTGCGCTCGCCTAGAACCAAGAATCTCAGCTCACAAATACAGTATCATTTGTTTGATCCAAAGCTATTCCAACTCAAACTATAACTTAAACCTAACTTAACTTAAACCTAATCTAATTAAGACTGATATCGAGGGACTGAGTAGCATTTACAGTCCACTACTTATTTAACTTCTTTGCGAATATTGGGGTTAAGTTTTTCACCATTGGTTTTTCTTAATCCACGACAACTTATTAGAATTATTAATACATTATCATTCTAATCAAGTTGTCGGATAAATGTCAATATTCTAAATTAATATAATTTATAGTTGCTTTGTAATTGTCATTGTTTTTGTTTTTCAATTCATATTAAACTTGAAAAAGAAAAAGTAATTTTTCGAAAGCTCGTTTAAAAAATGTGTTGTATTTGTGTCCTGTAGCTCAACTTTGATAATTCTAATTTATACTAATCTAATTCAGTAATCAATCCATTTCTCATCGTTTGAAAAGGTTACAACATTTAACAGGATTGGAACTATTGTGCAGTGAGTTTCAATTTTAGTTTTAAATTTACTGCTAAGTAGTCTAAGTCTATGTTAATAGAAGGCTAGATAACTAACTCGAGCGCAGAAGTGAAGCTTGTCATCTATTGTAAATGTATGCCAATTTGCCTTATCTACAAATGGCCGCCAGTTGACATTGGGGCTTTACTTCTGTTATATTGCATGTATTAGGAGTTGCGTATCTGATAATATCTAGCTTTTAGATAACTAACTTGTGTGTAAATGTGAAACCTGTCATACATCAGTCATATTAGTGAAATGTATTACTGATTTGCATTTCCTACAAATGGCCGCCAGGCTTCACTTCTATTACATTGCATGTATTGGGAGTTGCGTATCTAGCCTTCTATATTAACATCTATGGTCTAAGTATATATACTTAACCTAACTTCTGGCATATTTATTGATTTATTTAGGTTACATCCAGTGGCGTAACTAGAAAGTGAGGGAACTGTGTGCTAAGTTGTTAACGCGGGGCCCTGCTTTTATAAAAGACAAAAATAAGAGAAAATAATAAATAACTTATATAACCATAATTTTAAGAAAAACAAATAGCAAAACTAAATTAAGGGCCGATTTAACAAGAATGTGATAAACTTTATGTTTATGTTTAAGTGGAGGTCAACAGGTAAATAACTCAAAACAAATTTCCATGCAATCACAATTCTCTCCCCCCCCCCTATTTAATTTTATTAACATTTGAAAATTATACCTTAATTTTTATCAAAAATATATAGATGAGATTTTTTATTTTTCAATTTTCCGAGATTTTTTTGGATATTTTGGAATTTTCTATTTCCTAAGATTTCCTCTAATTTTCTACATTTCCTAAGATTGTAAAATTAATGAGATTTTCTTGGATTTCCTAAAATTTTTTGGGATTTCTTAAAGTTTTTCCAGACTTCTTCAAATTTCCCGCTCGTTTTTTACTAAATGGAAAAATGATGGAGAAATTATCATGCAAAACTAAAGGGAAATCAGGGAAAATGTGAGGAAAACTAGAATATTATAGACTACCTTTTTTTTTGTTTTTTCCATTTTCTGGGATTTCATTGGCTTTAAAATTTTCTGGATATTTCGAAATATCTGAAGATACCCTAGAATTTTCAATTTCCTAGAATTTCCTAAGATTTTCTATAGTTTTCTGCATTTCTCTCGATTTCCTATTTACTAAAATTTTCTCGAGTTTCCTGAGATTTTCTTGAAATTTAGATGGATTTCTTGAGTTTTTTATATGTCAAATACAAGATACAAATTTTCTAAGAATTTGTGTTTTGAGAAATCTTGTAATTTTCCAGAATTTCTTCAAATTTCCATTCACCAATACACACAATTTTGCCGGCGATTTCACCTTAATTTTGTACTAACTGGAAAACCGAAGAGAAAATTGTTGTATACAAAAGTGAAAATAAATCCAAGCAAATTTTTGTGTGTCTTAAGAAATTCTATGAAAACTTACTAAAACTTAGGAATGTTATTTTCTTCCCAAGGAAATATTGGGAAATTTTGGAAATCTTTAGAATACCATAGATTAATACTTTTATTTTCTTTTTCTTTTCTGAGCTTTTTCTTGGCTATTGGGCTATCCTAAGATTTTCTAGAATATTCTAAATTTCCCTTTTTTAAGATATCAATGGGTTTGATACCTGAATAAATAAATAACAATATGTGGCAGGATTTTTTTTAAGTTTCAAGGTCATGCGCTCTAATGGAAATTTAAAATTTTTGACCTAAATTAATTCATTAAATAAATTAGGATTTAAAAATCGCTCAAGACTTTTAGATATTTAGACAACAAATAATTGTATGCTAATTAATATATTGATTAGTTACAGATGGGACCTGGCCCCCGTAGATACGCCACGGGCCACGGGTTATTTGCCATATAACAATTGCAGGGTTCCCACTTCTTCGGAAAATCTGGAAAAGTCATGCAAAAGTTGAAGATTTCCCTAATTATGTTAGGGAATTTTAAAATAAATTCTTTTTTAAATTTTAAAATTTAATTTATTTAATTAATTAAATTTTTTAATTAATTTAATTTTAATTAAAATTACTGATTTTAATTTAATTTTAAAGTTAAGATTTGTTTGCCTTTTTATATTCTGATTTATCAAAATGTCTTTGAACATTTTTTATTCTTTGTCAGGGAAAACCTGTAAATGTCAGGATTTGATTGAATTATTAATGCCCACTTTATTGAATAAAATAAATATTATATTTCATTGTGAATATTAAATTAAATACTAATACTAGATTATCTCAGTCTATTTTTAATGGTTTTAAATTTTTTTAAAAGGATTAAAAAGGTTACAGTACAACTGGGAATTCCCTTCACCGGCTAAGAGAATTAATTCTCTTAGCCGGTGTCCCGCGTGAGTCGCACTCACCGCACCCCGGTAGTTCCGCCTCTGGCCTCTGGATATATAATAATAATAATAATAATAAAGAAATTTATTAAGAAACTATACAATATAATATAAATACAAGTTCTTAATTGAAAGGCTTCTAACAAAGTTAGATTTTCAAGCCCCCCGTAATTGACACACAAAAAACAAACGAAAATAACAATTATAGCATAAATACAAGAATTCGTCGTCTGAAATTTACATATGGGCACGCAGGACGGCATCCAGATCTCGGCGGAAGGACCTCACACTTGTGGAATCGTCGTAAAGTCTACGATGCCTCTCCATAAATCTGGGCGCCAGACACGCAAAACACCGTTCGAAACTTGCCGTGGAATGGGAGGGTACATCGAAGTTTCCCAGATCCCGCAAAACACGTGCATGGCAGGCCGAACGAGGCCTAATCATACTTCTCAGATAACTCGGCTCCCCACTCTTCATAATCCTGAAGAGCATAACTCCAAAGAGCAAAGAGAAACGCCCGTCAATCTTAAGCAATCCAAGATCCCGATACAGAGGAGTAACGTGCTCGTACCTACGCAGGTCGAAAGAAAATCGCAAACAGGAATTTTGCAAGAGCTGGAGCTTGCGCCTATATTCCTGCGAGAGGAAACCGTAGTATACCGTTGCACAATACTCAATGTTAGATAGGATCGTAGTACTAACGATTGACCACTTCACATGAGAAGGTAAAAGAGTCTTGAACTGGTAAAGCGATCTAAGTTTGTAATAACAAACCTTGAGCTTACGGTCCACATGTTGACGAAAATTAAGCTCACTATCCAAGACAAGCCCCAGACTCCGAGCACAATCCACGACCCTGACGACTTCATCACCAATCGCAACAGACAACGTTGCAACACTTAGAGCCCTACGCACCAGCCCAGGATTACCCAAGAAAAGCAGTTCCGATTTCGCAGGATTCAGAGTCAGACCATTCGATAACGACCAAACCCGTATCGATTCGAGATTGCGATTTAAAACATCTATCGCCGTGTCAATGTTCGAAGGCAGGCATGACACACGAATTCGAGAGTCATCGGCGTAGAGATCAAGAGAGCAATCAGGATCCACTACTCTCCCCAAATCGGTGGTATATAATATAAATAACAGCGGAGCAAGAATGCTTCCCTGCGGAACACCACGAGAAATAGTCAGCGGCCGAGACACCTTTCCCGCCAACTCAACCACCTGGGATCTATCGCGCAAGTAGCCCGCTAACCATCTACACAGTGACTCATCACACCCATAATGGTGTAATTTGGTCAAAAGTCGATCAAGCACAACCGAATCAAATGCCTTAGAGTAGTCAAGGAGCACCAATAAGGTGATTTCAGAACGATCGATAGATGAAGCAATATCTGAAGTGAGCCGCATCAAAGAGGTCGCGGTGCTGTGGTGGGGTCTAAAACCAGACTGTGCAGGCGACAAAACATGGTGGAGTGCCAGGTGCTCACATAAGGCAACCTTAATAAAGGACTCAGCTATCTTTGCAAATGGCGACAAAATACTAATGGGACGGAGATGAGAAGGCTCCACGGCTATTGGAACCTTGGAAAGCGGTGTGACACGTGACGCCTTCCAGATAGATGGCACCTCTCCGGTTCTAAACGAAAAATTCAACAAGTTGCAGATCACCTCACTGCAAAACGGAAGTACAAGCCTAAGCATACGAAGGCCGATACCGTCAGGACCAAGAGCATCAGAGTGCAGCGCCCCGACGATATCAAATAACGCCTCCGGCGTGGCCTCACAAATGGAGAGTGGTTCCACTTCAGGAAAAAGCAAATCATCCAATCCCAAATCCATCCCTGTAGAATCCCCCGGAACAGAGCTGAGAAAGTACGCATTAATAAAATCCGGATCCTCAGACAAATGTGCAGATATCTGACTAGAAGGTCGAGAATGCACGCCCCAAGAAGACAAACACCGCCAGAGCTTTTTCGGATTTGAGCGATGAAGCGAAAGCTGGCGGTTTATAAAACTCGCCTTTTCCCTTCTCACAGCGCCTGACAAATACCTCCTAAGGTCGCAATAGCATTCAAAATCTACACTAGAACGTGTGCGCCTGTATTTGCTGTAGGCTCGCCTCTTTAACTTCGCCATTTCTCTGATTGTCCAAGTAATCCACGGCTTACTCCTCTCTCTGAAAACGAGAGTTCGAATAGGAGCATGTACATTGAACAACGACAAGATCAAAGTATTTAAAAATTCAACTTTAGAATCACAAACGGGCAACTCGTTGACGATACTCCACGGCAGACATGCCGCATCCGCCGAAAAACTAGCCTGATCAAAATTACTGAAATCACGATAAGTTATCTTGCGCGGCTCGCGTGATGGCGCAACCAGATCCAAGCAGCAATATACCAAGTAATGATCAGTCACAGCCAAAAGATCAACAACGCCACACCGAAGAGGGACTCGATGCTTATCAATACAAATGACATCCATATATCTCTTGAAATAAATCGGTGAATTCCAGTAAGACCAGAATAGTACGATTTTTATGATTTATATTAAGTGCAACTTAAACCTAACCCAAATTGTATCTAAACTAACTCAACTTAATTCTAACCTTACTCAATTTTGTGGGGGAATCCCCTGGGTAAATTTGGCGTACAATTGAAATCCCAAGAAATTTTAGGAAATCCGAAGAAATAATAAATTTGAAGTAGATAGAAAATCCTAAAGAATCTTACAATGTAAGAAATTTAGGAAATCTTAGCAAATTTTAGAAAATTTTAGGAAATCTTAGGAATATTACAAACTTTTGTTTTTTTTTTCATTTTTTTAACTTTTTGTAAAACAAATCTTAAGGCAATCCAAGGAAAGTTAAGGAAATCTTTGGAAATCCGGGGAAATTTTAATAAATCCGGGGAAAAATAGGAAAATCCAAAGAAATCTTAAGAAATCTTAGAAATTGCCGGAAATTTCAGGAAATCCGGGAAAATTCAAAAAACCTCCAAAAAGAAAATCTGATGTACAAAAATTTGGTTTGCGGTTTCCTCTTCGCTCAATTTAAATCTCCCCTGCTTAAACCCAACTTAAACTTAACTAACAAACCTAACTTAACCCTTACATTTTTACCCAACTTAAATATAACCTAATCTAATTTAAATCAAATCACCCGCACCCTAGGTAAATCTAAAAAAAAACAATTGAAATTGCAGTAGGTGTAAAAGTTTCTCGAAGACAAAGTTCCAAGAAATAAAATGTTATGAAATTAAAATTAAATGGGGGGGGGGGGGGACAAATTCTCAAGAAGGTAATTTAAAAACATGAAATTATTATTAATGTCAAATAGCTAAAAGTTAATTTACCAGAAACAAGTAAAATTTTCAGCCAATCAAAATGTAGAAGAAATCTACAAGAACTATATTTACCCTGAATAAAAAAATGTTTTTTTACCTTAAAATGTAGAAAACAATAATTAACAAATTTAAGTAATATTACTTTTTCTGCTTGCTAAATGTTTATTAATTCAGAAATGAAAGCTGTATAGATAGAAAGAAAATGTTTAAATATAGAACCTGTACAAAAGAGAGCTTTGCTACGCTCGACTTAATAACTTCTAAAAAGTCAACCGATTTCTTCTTAAAAAAATTATTTTAAGCATATTCTCAATCGATAAAATTACAATATTATACACATTATTAATACGCAGTGCCTGCCAGTCCAAAAAGATCAAATTAGTTTGTTAAAATATTGCAACAAAAAAAAAACGATTTATTTAAGAGCAAAGTTTTGGAGCTATTGCCAAGTTTCATTGCTTGTTATCGTCAAAAATTTATCTTTTACTTCATCTCTAACTTATCATCTTGCATGATATTCACGTTTTGCTATTTTTAATGTTATTGTTATAAATAAGGGTCGTCTCAAAATGTTTCGCACAAAAACTCTAGTGTCAGTACGCTCCTGAACATTATTATGTTCTTCTGTGAATGCTAAATCATCCTGCACAAAATTTTAAGTTTATTTTTAATTTTCAAAATAACTTCGCGTAAATATCATTTGGGAAGCAAGGGTTTAGCCCAGAAACGTGCCACGAAAGACGTGTTGGTTTAAGTAGTCAAGAAAGTGTAAGCTGTAAATCCCCAAAATATGGATTGCGTCGTTTTTGGATTGGAAGCAAAAGCTGCAACTGAAAGGACATAAAATAAATTTAAGATCAAACATTTATCAAACGATGTTGATCTATTTACATAGTGGATCTACAAGTCATATGTCATGCAGACGATGAAGACTAGAAAAAGCAAACAAAGTCTACGGGAAATTAAATCAGGAAGTGCAGTTCAGGTGGTTCAACGGCAGAATTGTAGCAAAGCGTATATAATAATCACATCTGGGGATTCACACACCAAGCAGGCAGCGTTTTAAACAATGACATAAAATCCTAAATTCCATTTCCGGAAAAGTCAGGATGGCACAAATTTTAGATATGAACTGAAGCGACGGACAGCAACGCCTATGATGTTCTTTATACTAGAAATAATGGAGTATTATCTTTTAGAGTAATCACCTGTCCAGCAGTTTACGCGAAGTAACATTCAAGTAAAAGGTAGAGTAAAAGATAATTTAATTTAAAAGTGACAGGAAACAGAAACTACAGCCATCATCAGTTCTAAAACTAAGCAGAGAAAATTTAATTAGCATAAATAATTTTTAAAAATTACAGCTTCAGCTGCTTTTTCTCAAGTTTTTCGAATGTACGACACGAAGTGAACATCGCAAATTTTTCAAACTCACGCTAAATAACCGAGTGTAATTTTTCACGTTAAGACAGTTCTATTAATTTATTCTTTTAAGTGAAAAATTATTCGGAAAAGTTTTTCGAGTGGGAATAAGTCTCATTCAGCTTTCAAAAGTTGTGCTGAAATAAGAAAAATTGAGATTAATGAAGTAGTTAGTAATTATTTCGTTTAAAAAAAAATGTTGTACTACTACGAGGACCCATCGAAAAATTAACACTTTATTTTGGTTTTTACCTATAGTTTTTTTTTCAAAAACAGGGATGCATTGGACACAAAAGCCGTCATTCTTGGGACAGCTTTTAGATTTTTTTTATTTGCTTAATTTTACTTTAAATAAAATTAGAAATTTTTCAACGCAAAGCCTCGAAATTGTTAAAATTGAGCTGGCAAGAAAGCTACATTTTCTCAATCTCAAAAAGTATACGTCCGATTTCTAGTATATTGCAATAGTAGGAATATTGATTTGACTTTTTTTAACTGCACAAAACATTCTCTGATCGAATGTTAAGTTTTAGACATGGCGGGAATTCCTTAAATTTGGTTTTACCTCTAAAACAAAAGCTGTCGAGTGACTTTTTTTTGATCAGTGGATTTTCGAGTAAATTATTTTTGACTAACCGGTTGCACGCGAGTGAGAATTAAGAACAGCAACGAAAAATTAGAAATAGTATTTTCCAAGTGCTGTTGAGTGAAGAACATTTATCTCAATCACTGACTAACGTAAGGCCGGCCCAAGATCCGAGGGAAACACCTTTTGTTCTTTATTTACATAAAGAAATATAAGGAGCACAGCAAAAAATTAGATGGAAATCCCGGGGCTGTATCACGATATTTCTTACCGGAAGATTAAGAAATGCTACGAAATATGGTAGAATAAAACAATATTCTTAGTTCATCGACTTTAGATTTTTCATTCAAAAAATAAAAAATCGGTTAAAGTGGGCGGGGCTTAGCCCCATTCTATGAACGGTGTGTGTATACTTACATACGTAAATAGTTCCAACAGTTGTTTAAAGGCAGCACTAGCAACGCCTGTTAATTTATTTTTTTCGGGTGAGAGCTTTGGGTATATTGAATACAGATATTCGCTGTTACTCAGTCCACGGTTTGAATTCCGCGTCAACAATGATAGGTCCAACTTTTCTGATGAGCTATTAGTGCGTCGGCAGGGGTGCGAGTGGGATGTAGCTTGAATTTGATGATCAATTAATAAAAATTACGGGATACTACTGTGGATACTTTTTTACAACAGCTGTGCTTGTTTCATTGGGGACTACCATCCGATTAGTTGGGTCTCTCTCTTAGCAATAAAAGAGGTAGGGGTTTAAGATCCGGTACTCTGCAAAAGATCAAGATGATAGTAGTAAACGCCGCATTTGCAATCAAGAATTATAACAACGAAAATCGTACAATAATTTTATTTTAAATTCGATTTCGTTAATTAGATCCGAATTTTCCATAAAAACATAAGCAATGCTTAGGAGCCCAGGAATAACACTGGGGTCTCAGAAACCCCAAGCGTCATATAAATTAATGCCACATGTGCTGTAATGATTAAAAAAAAATCCATTCTTGTAAATTAAGTTCAAAGTTATCTGAGTAGGTGTGAATATTCGTAGGTGCCTTTTGGTCATTAAGCGAATTACAATAATTGAAAATAAATTTTTATGGGTATCTCAGACCCCAGTGTGCAGTTTACTTATACAGTACAGCCTCGTTATTCCGGACAGATATAGTTTTGAGTTTGTTCGGATAACCGAGTTTTCCAGATTAACGAGATTTTTTTTTTACTTATTTTTTTGATTAAAAACCGTTGATACGTATATATTATTCATTTATTTTATTTTATATAGTTTACATTAATAAAACTAAACTAAACAAAATTAACAAATAATAAAAAAGTCAAAATATAAACTTAAAAAAAAACCAATAGGTACATTTATATGTTGCGGCAATAATTTTATACAATCAGTTGGATACTGGGGTACTCGGTACTACTCAGTGCGTATAGCCTAAACTTACAAATGCACACTTACTCTCAAAAAGTTTTCAGTTTTTGAAACCGGGGGGGGGGGGTCTGGGGGGTGTTCTGAACAAAGCTGAATTTACAGTTGTCTATCTTTGAATAGCAGTTTACAAATCTGAATTGCAGTTGACAATTTCTAAATATATCAGTTGACAAATCTATATTAAAGTTGACGATGTTCGATTGCCTAGGTTGTGCGGCCTGAAGGCCGCACTGATCCATCACTCCACCGTAATCACTTAATATTTTTACGCTGGTAACTTAAAATTAACCAATTCTAAACAGGCCAGTGGAAAAACGCCGATACTTATTATTATGATTTTTTTTTGTTTAATTTATTTCATAAAATTCCTATTTGACCTGGGTATCGAATCAAATTAAGGTCTTCGGAAATATCTTCCTTCCTAAATCGTGAAAGGTTTAACGTAATTCCTATTAATGCTGAATGAATTAAGTTTCCGATAGAAAATTTTTAGTATCATTTTATAATAATTGAAGAACTGGCTTAACCTCTGATTGTAAATAAATTGACAATTGTCAGTGTCAACTAGGCAAATTGACAATATATCGTAAGCATGAATTGTCAATATTATTATTGTTACTGTTAATTGAAAAACAAATTTATCACAATTATTGCATGGTTTCGAAGTACAAGAAAGGAATATGAAAGATATTTAATAAACAGCAGACGTTTAAAAATAGACAAGGAGACAATCCCAAATCTGAAAACACTTTTTGCCCGTCTGATCCTTTTGCCCTTTCCAGAAAAAATTCTGGAACCGCCCCTGATAGCGAATATGGATTAAGCAGCGAGTTGTAGTTTGTTGTAAGGGGCCAGGGGGGGCAAAAAATTAAAAATTAGGACAAATGTTTAAGCAGGATTTTCATTTGCAAAAGTAAAGAAATTGAGAATTACACAAATTTGGTCAGGGAAAGTCAAAGAATTTTTTATTTTTAAGGAAAAGTCGTGGAAATTAAGACTTGAAAGCAGGAAAAATTTTCGGAAAATTCGACAAATAAAAAATTTACAATTTTTAAAAGCTAAGGTTTGCAAAATATTCAAGGTCGGCAACCTTTCGAGACGGAAGAGCCAAAAGGTACAATTTACAAAATTTCCCAGTTTTTAAAGAGACACTAACATTTTTATTTCAATATTATGGTTTTTACCTGTTTTTACCCTGTTTAAGGTGTATTTTTGCGGAATAATATTTTCTATGGGTTTTGAAAATAAAATAATATAATTATTAGGTAATATTTGTGCATGTACCTGGAGAACTTGACATCAAAAGAGCCGCATGTGGCTTGCGAGCCGCAGGTTGCACACCCCTGATCTAGGGGAAGACTTGGAAAAGTTAGGAATTTTGTTTTTGAAAGTTTGAAAAAAAACATACACAAGTTTTCAGTTTGTGAAACCGGGGGTCTGGGTGGTGTGGAACACCCTCCAGTACACCTAAATAAAATTATTCCCAGAATATAGCTTTATATAGATTTTTCTAAATGTCTTTTGTAACTTAGATCCAGTAATGCCCAGTGGAATCTCAACTTTAAAACCGGAATCGAAATTTGTTTGCTATTTGTGTTTTTTAACACACTTATAGGTATACTAGAGGGTGTTCCACACCCCCAGACCTCCGGTTGTAAAAACTGAAAACTTGCATATATGTACATGTGATTGCTTTATTTTTTGCCGAAATAAACAGCAAAAATAAGTGAAAAAATTAAGCAGAAAAACGGAAAATTCGATCATCTTTAATGATTTTTTTTACAACTTCAGGGGACAGATCTCCCAAATCAACTTTCTTGCTACAAATATTAGCTTTTCACCTTTCTAGTTTACCAGAAAAAATGTAAAGACTAAAATAATTATTGTTAAAAAATAGATGAGGCGGGGCATCCCCCGATAGCGGTGGATGATGGGGGAGAGCGGAGGTCATATTCGGATTCAGGAGGTTAATTTACATAAGAAGAATCAGGAGGAATGGTATCAGGGCTCGAAAAAAAAATTAGATTTGCAAACCTGTATTATCATTTGTTGATAACAACTCGGTAAATATCATGTAATTAAAAAAAAATAAATCTTACGACATCTCACCAGGGGAAGAGGGGGTCAAAAAATCGCCTCACGTAATTAATGGCCACCCCCTATTTATTTAACTTTACCAATTAAATCAAAGAAAATATGAATTAAATCCGTTCAGATATTTTTTTTATTCAAAATTTAATATTTTATAGAAAATTAAATTAAAAACGCACATTTTTAGAGCCTTCTGAATTTTGGCGCTGGATGCGGCGGCTCCATTGCACCCATGGTTTATCCGACCCTATGCCATAGTTTAGTCTTAGATGAATTAATTTGAAATTGCAACTAGAAATTCGTCCGGATTGCAGAGGTAAAAGATATAAAATGTCCGAAGAGGCGGAGTGTCCGGATTACTGGAGTGTCCAGAATAAAGTGTGTCCGGATAAGCGAGGCTGTACTGTATATAGATATCTCATAGCTCATAATTTCCAACTACAATTATAAAAATATCTGTTGTTTCAATTTTAATTAATTTTGTAATATCAAATTTTTGTTGTTTTTGTTTTTATTTTAATTATATTTAATTGCGATGAATTGACGTAGGTTCTATAAATTAAATATTATGGTACCTGTGAAGTGATATGTAAATAAATATTTAATTTAAAAATAAAAAATAAAAAATAAATTTTTTTAATATTCTTAATAAATTAAGAAATTCGACGTAGTCGAATTTTTTGACGCCGAATGCCGGTGCCGAATTGGAATCACCGAAACTGGCATAGCCGAATATCGGGTCAAAGAATCAGAATCGCCGAAATGCCCCCCACCCCCCGTTTAGTATTCGACTTATTCGAATTGGCGCCCGAGTACCGTCCAGTGAGTGAGGAGTATTTTCGACAATTTAAGGTCCATCCCCTGGCCTGGCTTCCGGAGCTACCCAGTAGCTATCAAATATTAACCCTTCATTTAGAAGGGTCAAATTAGTGGTGCTACAGCGTAATTTCACACAATTTATCCCATTTTCAAGTTTTTAATAATAATTTGACCAAAATGGACGAAAAATTACTATCTAATATATCCTACGTATTAAGGGCAGTATTGTTAAATAGTACTAAGCAAAAGTTTTGTTTAAATTGGATGTTTACTTCAAAATATCATAAAAACAATATTGGGGTCTCTAAAACCCAATGTGCAGGACACGTTACAAAAAATAAGTGTGAAGTTCCAGGGTTAATATAACAATACGCCTACATTCACGATTTTGTTAAAAAAAATTTTGTTTTTTTAACAATTAAATCAGATAGTATGACAAAAGTACTTGTTGTAATACAATATTTTATTTAGATTTAATTTGCGTCATCATGTTCATGATGTGTGCATTAATTTAACAACATTTATAGTAAATTTTATTTAATAATTTGTTAAATACGGTTATGCAGTTGTTAAATTTAGTAAAATTTGCTGAAGTTTTAATTATGGCGTTTATACTTACGTCGCGCCGCACATAATATTATGTTCAGTTCTTCAACACCATTTATAAGATCACTATGGCTTATAGTTATTAATAATTATAATTAGTTATCGGTTAATTCAGTGCACACCATCAAAATTATATTTTCGGATTTAATGTGATTCGGAGCCGAAGTGGTATTGTGTCCGCATATTTTTCATATGAAACTATTATACATAGAAGCCAGGTAAGTGTTTTGTTTATTAGAAAATAACATTTACTTTAAAAATATTTAATTAGCTGCTTTAAATAAACGTGAGTTTATTAATTATTACTTTATGAGTGCAGATTAACAAATAATTTTCGCAATGGAAGTAACTTCTTTTTGACAATCGAAATTGGTGTGAAATGGAATTGTGTTTTTAACTTGTTAGTTTTCCGTTTACCAAAAAATGCATAAAGTAGGAAGGATAATAATTATTTTATGAATTTATTTTATTACAGTGAGACAATATGAAGAAAAGCAAAGTCGGATTGGCAGATAACGGAGAGATAAGACAAAAACTAATACAATAAAATGTAAATTTGAAAGTAAAAAAAAAAGTGAAATTAATTAATTATTATTGAAGTAGGTATTTTTCTTTGTAATTTTTTGTAATTGTAATTATATACTTAATTAGTTTTTATATTTTCTATAAATTGTTTTGTTTAAATGCTATAGCAGTTTCTTTAAATTAATAAATTTTTTTCTGTATGTAAATGTAGGTACACTGGAAGAAAGCAAGGGACAAATAATTTGGTTAGAAATAGAAGATGACCATGGAAGGAATCCGAAAGAAATTGCATTAATTGATTTGCAATTAAAAGGTAGAAAAGCGAGAAAGAAGAATAACGGTAAAATTTGGTGATGGCGAATTCATTATTACTTCAGTATTTTACAGTAACTAAAATATCAACTAGTAGATACTTCGATTTCAAGTATATTAAGAGATATACTTGAAATTAGTATCTATTTTTTTGGATATTTTAATTATTCTAAAATACATAAGTAAAAATCACTTTGCCTAATTAATTTTGTGAATTAAACAATATAAATTTGTTATTAAAACAAAAGTTTTAGTTAATACTACAACTTATTTCTAAGTTTGCAATAAGATATAGTCAATTTAATTAATTCGCTAAGGCAATTTAACAAAAATTATTTGTTTCTTTAGCAACTAGTATAGTCAATGCCTACTAATATCTTTAAGTTTCACAAGAAGATGTAGTCAATAAAGTAAATTTATTGCGTTAAATGCACAAAAATGATTAGTTTTTCAAACAAAAATATAGCTAAATATTACAAGAAGTACTAGCCAATAATATTATAAAAATGTATCTGATTTACTATATCAAATTGTCTTATGTGCATTTCTAGTTTACCATATTTGCTTACCTAGCAGACATTTGATATCTAATAACATGTTTGCATTTAACAACTAATAATGTTGTTTCTTTAACTACAAATAGCAGTGGCCCGTATAATCCAACTACTATTGTTAAGATATACTTAATTTTAATAACTTAATTAAAACAGTGTAAACCAAAACTGAGAAACTGTTTAGTTACCAGTACTGAGCGGTATTCCACGCCCCTTAGAACCCCATCCCCCGATTGTTTACGAAAAAACATTAGGAACATAGTAAAAGCAAAAAATTGGATGTATAGAATTATTTAAGAGCTGCCGAAGACTAGACAACTAAAATGCAACTCAATTGCTAACTGAGGTTCGAAAACCAGAGGTCTCTCGTAAAATTGACTCTCAAAATCGCAAAACGTAAGTGTAAATACCCTCCATCAGTGCACCTTTTACTCTTCTTAACTACTTTTTCAAAAAACTTGCAGAAAAATGATTTTATCGCAAAATCAATTAATCTCATTCTTTAATTTTTGATTTTTTTTATTATATTATTTAATTTTGAAATATTTTGTGAAGTTAATTAAGAAATTAATAAAAATAGGTGAAGTTTTTGAAAAGCAAAATAAAGAAAAGGCAAATTAAATAAATTTGCCTGAAACCAATTATAAGAAAGTTAATAAGGATTCATAATAATTAAAATGTAGTTACGATTAAATATTACAGTATCAAGTGGGTGTGAGATAGATATGAATGCTGTTGTGATAAAGTAAGCATAAAATCGATATAATAATAAATTGTTTTACAATTGAATTTATTAAAAAAAAATTCAAAGAAAGGATAGAATACATAGCAATATATATATTTGGCTTTTAGTCCTGCCTTGAATATTTTAGTGAGATTTATACAAAAAAGTATAGGTATAGGCGGAGTTAGGTCTATTCTGAAAGAATAATTTGAATGGTAAATTTGAATTTAGATTGTCTCCAATATTATTGGAGTACCGCATTTACTTGAAAATTTTAAATAATTAAATTCAAATTAAAAACAGTGGCGCGAAAAAATCTGCTGACGTCACATGTTAGGAAACATTACAATCACTCAGTGACTTGTAGAAACATAAGCACAGCTGTTTTGTTCGAGATAAATCTCGTTTGTAAACTGTGCTAGTTTGAGTAGTAATCTCAAGATGTTGTTTAAAAATGTCGTACGATATAAAATCTGCTTCATGTTAACATGTCGAATGACTGACCACAAACCAGTGACGTCATGTTACCGAAAGCTTCAAATGCTGTCCATATTTTCATTATTAAATATTTCCGCTCAAAGATGACGGGATGTAAAGTTTGTTAATGAATATTTATTTATTATAATATGTATAAAGTACAAGTGGATTGATACAAATGGAAATGGTTAGTTAAGAAGTAGGTTATGGCTAAACTCGGGTTTTCTTCAATGAAACGAAAACGGCGAAAGATATCGAAAATATTGTAAAGACCAAAAAAATACAGCGTAAACCGATGGACAGTTTCAATGTTAAATTAAAAAAAAATCTGTTATGGTTTTCGAGTTATGGGAGAAAAACTAATTATATTCCAGTCTTTTGTTTTCAATTTATATTTTTATTTTAAAAATCTCATGTAGTCTTTGTAAAATAAGAAATAAATGAAAACCGCTGTCAAAAATGAAATTGACTTTGGCATCCTATAAAAACACATTTGGATATGATTTTTTTCAAAACCTTCCCTGCGGGCGGCCTTTTGATTGTAGACGTCTCCTGCAAATTATTTCCAAGTTGTTCGCATTAAAATCGTTGGAAAATACCCTAATTTCGTTTCGGTGCAAACAAAGTTAAATGCTGTCATGTTTTAATTTAACAAAAATGATTAGAAAAATGAGATAAATTGAGTTGATGACATTAAGCTGCACAATCATAAAGAAGAGGAAGACATTATCTACTTAACAATTTAAATAATTGGAGTACGCGATGTTGTAATTTTCGGATTCAATGTTTGCTAAAAGTAAATAAAATAGTGGTTGCTTGCAAATTAAAGCAAAAAATGTAAGGGGTTGTTACAATTAGGGTAAAGTTGTCTCGTTAGACACAAACTTTAGTTCAAGTTTTCCCACTTAAATGTGGTTTAAAACTACTTCCATAATTTTTTCTGGCATTTTCAATTTTAACCCGACTTCTTTACAAAGTTTTTGCTTTGGCATTTTAATTGAATATATTAATTATGTTGGGGCAAAATCGGACGTGGATGTGGGTGATCGAACGATTAAAATTTCAATTAAGATTGCACGAATTTGGATTCCAATTTTTTTTAATGGTAGAAAATACAAATTCGGTATTGTAAATTTATGATGCTATTGTAGTTGAATTTGTTTGTAATTTTCTCATTAAAATTTATAGCCCACTAAATAATTGAATTTTGTCGAGGTGATAACAAATTTAATTAATTCTCGCAGTAGGAATTCGAATGGCATCAATTTGTATCGAGCATTCATCAAATTTTACAATTCCGTACTTGGCATTATTCACCAAAAAGACCTTATATGCCAAATTAATCAATAGCGAAATAAAGCAATAAGGAAGTGCATTTCGCACAAATTATAAATAATATTTCGTACCTTTTGGGATGAAAAATTGTTGAATTTTTTAACACGATAATTTTATTTTTCGACGTTAAATGCCGGTAATTTAGGCGCGTATTATCGTCATTATGGCTTAACACTACACACACAAAGTGCGGTTCCAGTTGATATGAAAAGGAGTAATAGTGGTATGCTTATCTTCACCCCCAATGGACCGTTTCGATCTATTCGGAGCGTAGGTTTTACGAAATATCATTTTAAAAAATATGCATCACAGTGCACGTCTATTCCACCCGATTATTTATTCCATAACCATCGTTATTTCATTAATTAAGTTTTAAATTAAATTTGATTTCGAGCCAAATTTTGAAATTAACCAATTGGAATAACGAACGTAATTCCGAACTGACTTTTTGCATGTGGTAACAGCTGCTAGCAAATATCGACTGTAGTTACTTTCTCATCTTCTGCGATTGCTAGTATCTTAGTTTTCCGTTTGGGCGCTACCGTCTAGAAAATGCGGAAAATTGTGCAGATTTCCCAGCGTTGCGCATTCAATTATCGTATCATTAAACGTTTTTGCTCATTCATAAACAGTCGCTCCTGATTTTTGCAAAGGAGGACATTTTTTGCAAAATCTCCCAACGCCATTTCCCGAAATCACATAAATATTTACGTCGTCGCAGAGAAATTGTTATAAATTACATTTATCTTAAATGGAAAACTAGAAATAGGAACGCTGACCATTAAGATTGTAAGCAAAAGCAATAAAATACATAAAACGCGAAAATCAATATCGTTTACGTATTGTACTTATTCCAAACGAAGAAAATTAAGTGGATTGTTTTAATAAATCACTGTAATTATTTATTATGCTTGCTTAAGAGCAGCCTTAAGATGTCAAAAATAATCCCCAAAGATAAACTTTACTCGTTAATAAAAGTTTGCATTAAACTTTTATTAAAAAGTTGGGGAAGAGGTCTTAATTATTTTAAAAATCCTAAAATTTTTTTAAAATGATTGCAATTTCAACCGGATGAAGTCGGAAAGCAATAATGAAATTAGGTGGTAATTTCTGTAAACAATGTAGTTCTTGAATTATGAACACAAGTAATTTCAGAACTATGGATTTGGGTCTAGAAATCTAGACAAACAAGCGGAGTGAAATTTAAAAGAATTATTTATTTAGGTTCTTGATTTAGGATTCCCAGTTCTGTTTGAAATTCAAAACTTGAATTTGTGCAATGAAAATTCGACTTACAGTGCTTTTTTGGGTTTACGCTTAATTGAGTGTTAACGTTTTCATTTATAACTCACACCATTACCTAAATAGCGAAGAAGAGGGAAACTAAAAACAATCAAAGAAAATGATCCGGGTTAACTTTTATTTTTACTCATTACTTTAAGAATTTTCAATCGAGCAGACGTGGATAAGCTTTTTTCGTTTGCTCTCTTTGATGTTCCCAATACTATACAGGATCGATCCATCTGCCGCTCTGTTCAATATAAGAAGGGTTACACGTAGCGCAGAAATCAAAACGCTGCGTGAGTATGCTTTAAAGCAGTGATTCTTAACCTGGAGCTGGGGTGAGGAACCCCCTGGGGTTTGCGCTTCCCTCTCGAGAGACTGCGGCTACCTTGACGATCTTAAATATATAATTGTCATATTTTATTTATTTTTTAGTATTTATTAGTATTTAAAAATAACAAAAGAATGCACTACATAATTTAAAAAAAAAAACAAAAATTAAAATATTTTTATTAATTTTGATAAAATTTCAGAGCTGTCAGCACTAAATGGTTTAATTTAATTTGTTGGGATCGGCAATCCATGACCAGCACAATTCCCTAGGTGTGGGGTCCGGTCCTGTAGATGCGAGCTTCCATCAGGACCCTTTCTGTTCTGTTTCCGTCAACAGTCATTCTATTTGCAGTGTTTCTCCAGGAATGCAGTATGCTCTAGTTCCAGGTTACTAGAGTTGTTAACTTCTTGGTACCAGTGTTCAGCTCTATTATTTCAAGTCCTTAGCCGCAGCTTAACGCTGTACTTAGAGTTATTATAGTCAACTTTTGAAAAATTGTGATAATCGGTTGTTCCTTCGGCTTCTCTCCAAGTTTCAAGTTTCTCTACGTTTAATTATTATTACTGATTTGTGGGTTTTGAAAACTGAAAAACTTTCGATCATCAACTTGAAACTAAATTTATCGATGGCTGATCTCGATGACTCTAGAGAATTAAAATTAATAACTTTAGATAGCTCTGGTTCCCTGGAACCCAAAAAGTTTTGGTAAATCATCTACATAATCACGTGAGTAGGGTTTGCTCTGATTGAAGTGATAGTGTAACAGAATTCAAATGTTTATGTAGGCAACTTATTATACATGCGTTTATTCACGATTTACCTTACCGTTGGTGGCTCCAAATATCAATGGAGGCTTTATGACGTACACTTGATGTTGTTTTGAGTTTGATTCTGAATTATTTTATCGTAAAACCGCGGCGAAATAACAATTAAAAAAAAATTACCAAAGGAATGCAAACGTTTGGTTTATAAACAACACTTTCTATATCAACTATACGTATTAGTTTTGCTTAATATTTTTCCGCTAGTGGCGTTTGTTAATAGTGCATTATTTGAATTTTTTTTTCCTCTGTCTATTAGAGGTAGTGGCAACCGAAGCAAAAACCGCCGAATAATTCTCATAAGCAAATTTAGCAAAAATACATGTCAGAACCTTAGTCCGCAAGCCAAGCTGAGCAATTTAGAGAAAGTTTATTTTGTTTCATATTTCTCTGTAGTAATGATGAGTATCCAGTCATTTGGCCGACAGATTATTTGGCCGGCCAGTTTTGCCCGACTAGTTTTTAGGCGACAGTTATTTGGCGGCAATCATTTATATCAATATCTGATGTACTTATGTAGAAACCATTCATGTATTACGTAAGACATTCCCTCCCCTCCCAATATCCCAATAATCTTACCTAAGATTATTACCCAATGAGATGCCAGATCAAATCGGGTTAAAAATATTTCTCGGTATATATTAACGTTAACAGTGAAATTAAGATAAAGAAGATACCTATTATGTTGATTTTATAATATTAAAAAAAAAGATTCTGGGATTGGTTCTATTAGAGGACCTCATACTCGAAGTAAGTCTACTTCACGGATTTATGAATATAAACTGGTTAGCCAGTTACTGTATATCCCCACTGCAATTTATGTCCAACCCTCCTTGGCCGCCATACTGTACTATAGTTTTTAGTAACTTTCAGTAACTTTAATGCCTTACAGTTGTCGGAGCTACGAAAAATTGTCACCCTGAGTCTCCAGTCTGTCATTTGGTCGGAAATTTCAAAGTATAGTGAGGTTATTATTTATAACATAACAATAGATAAACCCTTGTTGGGGTCATAGATGCTTATACCGGGTGCTGAATGAGTTAGCCGAACATAGGAAATTAACATGTAAAAACTTATTTATGCAAATTCCTGCTTCCCTAATTATTTTAGAGAAAAAATGAAAGATACAAAACTAATGCAGAAATATAAACTACGAATGATAAGAGCATTAGATTTCATCTAACTTTTACTTAAAAAGCCAAAAAATGCTTTTAAAATTGTTAAAAGTTTCATTTATCGTACTTGCCATGAAAGTTTCCATGGTAATTATTTTGGAAAATATAAATTAAATTGAATTTATTACATGGCCAGTGCGATAAATGGAAATTTTAACAATTTCGAAAGCATTTTTTTGACCTTTTAAGTAAAAGTTAGATGAAATCTAATGGTCTTATCATTTGTAGTTTATATTTCTGCATTATTTTTATGTCTTTCATTTTTTCTCTAAAATAATTTGGGAAGCAGGAATTTGCATAAATAAGTTTTTACATGTTAATTTCCTATGTTCGGCTAACTCATTCAGCACCCGGTATAGAAGGCTATCTAAATCTTTATCTAAATCTTCTATCTAAATTTTTACATTCATTCTTAAATATATCTAAAACCGTACCTTGAAATTGATTCATAAGAAATAGTTCTGTGTCCTGTTGTATAAGATTTTTGTCTCGCAATTCACTTAACAAATCTTTAAAATTACTTATAGTCTTATCTCGTCGCCTAATTTTTTGCTGTAAGGTTTTTATCTTTTTTTTTAAATCTGAATTATAATCGGCATCTGTTTGACTACTTTTATCTACTTTACATATACCCGAAGAAGTCGGGTTTTCTTCAAAAGCTTGGATTTGGTCAACTATTTGATCGGGCACATTAGAAGAAGTCGGGTTTTCTTCGGATGGTGATATTTCGTCAACTATTTGATCGAGCACATTAGAAGAAGTCGGATTTCCTTCGAATGCTGATAATTCGTTAACTATTTGATCGGGCACATTAGAAGAAGTCGGGTTTCCTTCAAATGCTGATATTTCGTCAACTATTTGATCGGGCACATTAGAAGAAGTCGGGTTTCCTTCGGATGCTGATATTTCGTCAACTATTTGATCGGGCACATTAGAATCTTCTGCTTTAGAATCTACTTCCATTGGCACAGATACACTATTCGAGATTTCAAAATGTTTCGAAAATTCGAGAAATGCTGGAAATATAGAAGGAACTGCATTTGGTTTTAAAGGGAATGGGACAGTTCGTCGCGAGCGTTTCGTCGCGGCCGTTTTGCCGCAGCCGTTTCGCCGCAGCCGGTTCGTCGCAAAACTATTTTGACGCAAAATTTATTGGTCGCATGGACAATTTGCCGCAGGACTGATGGCCGCAAAATTAATTCGCCGCAGGACTGTTGGCCGCAAAATCACTTCAACGCAGGACTATTGGCCCCAAAAATTGCAAAAATAGGAATTTATTATTTAGAACTTTAAAAACAACTTGACAAAATTAATTAATATTAGATTTGTTAATAATAAATTTATTATTTAAAAACTTAAAAATAAAAACTTAAGAAACTTCAAACTAAAAACAAAACCTTTAAAAAATTAAGGTTTTAATTGTGCATTTCAAAGTTATGTGCAAGTCCTCGTAAATAATCAGTAATATTTCTATTATGAAAATCTTGCACAATTTTTTGAATTCTCTCATCAGCATCTCTGTACTTTTTTAATTTATGAAGTGGAGAATTTCTAGCAATAAGACTTTAATAATAAATATCACGACTTTTTTGGACTTTTCTTAACCCATCTATAAATTTCCAAATTATCGGATGGAGCATACCCAGTTCACACTGTATTCTTTTATTAGCTGCTTCTGCGTGACCGGACATTTCGCTCCCGGACATTTTGCTCCCGGAAATTTAGCTACTAGGATATTTCGCTACTAGGACATTTCGATACCGGATCATTCCTACGCTGTAACTAAATGTAAATAAATAATTTATACAATATTGCGGGCTACCCAGTCAAGGTGGGGCTTCCCAGTCGAAGTGGAGCCTCCCAGTCAAGGTGGATTGGCTTCAGGCATGTTTTTAATAAGGTAAGCGCCAGTCATAACGGTCCGGAGCGTCCGGAGCGGAGCGGAGCGGAACGCAGGGTAGCGTAGGGTCAGTTTTGGTTGGCGCAACTACGGCAAAGCACGGATCCGCCGTAAAATGAATGAATTATGTAAGTTTAGTAAGAAAGTAAAAGTGGTAGCGAAATGTCCTAGGAGCAAAATGTCCTAGTAGTGAAATGTCTGGGAGCAAAATGTCCTAACACCGTCAATATTATGCCAACTTATCGGACTTATTCAATACACCTATTTAGATTAAAATTAGTTCTCGCGGCTAATAAGTCTTGCGTCGAAAAATGTCGCGGTGAATAGGTTCTGCGACGATAAGAGCCGCGGCTAATAGGTTCTGCGACGAAAAAAGCCGCGTTTAATGGGTCTTGCGTCGAAAGAGATCGCGGTTAATGGGTCTTGCGTCTAATAATCCTTGCGTCGAAACGCTTGCGTCAAAACGGGTGCGCGTCGAAACGGCTGCGGCGAAACGGCCGCGACGAAACGCTCGCGACGAAAAGTCCTAGACCCGGTTTTAAACGTCTTACGTATGTCCCAGGTCGCACTAAATAATCACTTTCTTCAAAATGTGCACTACATATTTTGCTAGCTTTTGTTGGTTCAAAATTAGTTCTTCTTACAGCTGTAACCCAAGCATCTAGCAACTCTTTCTTTTTCATAGGAAATCTAAAATAACAATTTATGAGATGAAAACTACTACATACATTATTACCCCTGCAACTTACCCAAAGAATTGAATATTTTCACCTAATTTAAATCTATTTTTACAACCAACTGCTGAACAAGACGATGGCATTTTTTAAAATCACTATTGATATGTATCGATAAACGTATGTAAACTTCTTCTTCTACACAATATTTACAAATAAAACACAATGCTTGTCTGCCTTTGGGTATACAATTATAATTACATTGTATTGGTGGTACTTGTGAGTACCAATTATTAGCACTAATATTTAAATTCAAATTCAAATATTACAACTATAATCTTAAGCAAAACAGCTTATAATCTTAAGCGATTACAACAACAAACACTGTCGTGTTTACATTTTTTGCCTTTTCTACAAATGGCGGCCACCGATTTGACAGGCTTCACTTCTGCGCTCGAGTTAGTTATCTAGCCTTCTATATAAACATCTATGGTTGGGGTAGGTAGGTAGCATTTTAGCACAGTATGGCGGCCATCGGTATCGAGACAATAGTGAGGATCTGCATTAGCTATCCAGTTTATATTCATAAATCCGTGGTCTACTTACTTTTTCCCTGGAAAATAGATGGCATTGCTAGTTTTCTCCCCCATTTGCAGATGGCGTTACTAATTTGCGGTTATCACTATTTACTGGGGGTGGGACTTTTTATCTATTAATCGATAAATATCGATAGTTATCGATATTTCGATAATTTCGATATTTCTAATTTAGGTTGTCTTATGTTTTCTGGACTCCTTATTGGTCAATTTTGGGTTCGACCGGTTTTTTTATTCGAGAAAAATATTGGGGTTTATTATTTCGATAATTCAATAATTATCGATGTATTAATACTTCGATAATTATCAATACTTCGATACTCTGATAATTATCGACAAATATCGATTAATCGAAGTTATCGATAGTTTTTCAATTATCGAAATTCGATATCGATTTTTGAATATCGCCCAGCCTTAGTATTTACCCCAAATTAGTAGCGCCATCTGCAAATGGGAGAAAAAATTAGTAAAATTTCTTCGTGACAATGCTCATAACTAGAGCTCGGATTTAATGCATTTGCATGCATTATTTTTATAAAAAAATTTTTTTATATATTTTGTATGCTGTTTTTGAAGTTGAATATTGTCTCTTTTGTGTTCCTTTTATTGTATTTTAAATTTTGACAACTCTTGCATATGTCCTCTTGAGACTGAAGATGGGAATATTATAAAGATTCCCGACACGCGTCTCGTATAAATAAAGGACTTTGGAAGATAGACTGTTTTATTTCTTATCTATAAATTATATATTTTCCAAAAAATAAAAAATGTTGGCTATATGACTGTCGGCCAAAAATTGGTTGGGCCAAATAATCTGACGATCAAGTGATTTATCGGCCAAAAACTGTCGGCCAATAGAATTCGGCCAAATGACAATGAATCGTAATGAAGGCATATCCAGAGGATTAATGAGGTTTGTAGCGGTTACGGCAGCATTGTGCACATCATATATTTACTGATCTAAATCTAGATAACGACGAGAGTGCACACACGCAGGAATGACACCTTGGTAACATAAGTTACTATAAGAGACGTGTTATTCAGGAATAAACCAGAGTTCCTACAACCATTCACCGAGACCACACGTATTTTCGTTGACTCTCCATTTATATAGGCAATTTCATCACTTTGTATCCAATTATTATTTTATGTTTACCTTTGGTAAACCGACAATAAACAAAATTATTATTATCATAAATTAATTACAAGATTTATCAAGTGAAACTCCCCTCAGATACGGCCCTGATGGCAACAATATCTTTACACCTAGCCCGTACAGATTTCTCTTAATTGTATTGACATGAAAATTGTTAAGAATAATTATCTCCGCTTCCTGGAGATGTCATTAGACAGCCTGTTTGTAACAATGAATGCTCGCCCGGTTTAAGTCTTCAGATATACTGCTTTTGTTTCTTTGATGGAAACGTGTAGCGTAACGTAGTTTAGGAGGCTCTTAGATCTTCTTCATCTGGTGATGGAATGTTGACAGTGTTTGAATTGAAATTTACGCTGGCGTGGTTTTGCCACGTCGATCTGGGTGGCGCTGATCGAAACGCTCTGCGTTGATTAGCTTTTATGCCCTGTAAATCCCCTACCAGAAAATTACAAAAGGTGGATCAAGAGTTGAAAATATCACCTGTAATCAGACTTGTATATTAGCTGACTTAAAAGCTGATAGGTTTTTACTTTTTTGAAGTAGTATACAACTTGAACTGCTTGGGCTGTGTTTTTAAATGCCGTGAGCAACATTTAGGGTCAATCCCACCAGACAAAAAAATCTAAAACTCGATTTATTTTGTCTGGTGGGATTGGCCCTTAAAGGCTTTTATAAATGCAATACTTCAGCTAGTTTATGCAACAATAATTCAAAATCTGCATGTATACCTACTCTATTTTTCCGCAAGAATCCATCCCGCTGAACTTAACGGAACAGCACAGCCGATTGCACAAGCTAGATTAGTTCAGACCCTTATTTGAGTAGAAATCCAAGCAAAAATAAAGTGTTGCCAGATGCAGAAAAACAACTACTTTGAATTTTTTTCTTTTTTTTTTGTTATGAATAACAAGACAAAAAATGTACATAATAAAAGTTTTGGAGTAAAAGCTGCTCGCACTGGAGTAACTGTAGATGTTGTTCCCAGCGTTAGCTAGCTTTCTAACTAGTCAGTTCCAAGAGCATACATATTGCTGTGATATTTTTTCAAAAATCACAAAATTCTTCTGAATCAATAATTTTATTCTTTTTAATAATAAACATTTGTCCAAACTTACGTGATACTTGCTTATTATTCACATCAGTCCTTGTTTTCTAACACTGTTGACCTTAGAAATATAAATATTTAAATCCAAATTTTATTCAAAAAGATTCTAGCGTTTTATGAGTTATTGATTTGATATGATATGGATTTGATATTTCTTTTATTCAAAATTAAATGTTTTATAGAAAATTAAATTAAAAACGCTTAATTTTGGCTCTGGGTGCGGCGGTTCCATTACACCCATGGTTTATCCGGCCCTGAGTGTATTAATAAGACTCGGGCTTCATTTCAGTTAAATGAAACCTAGATACAACTATCAAGTAATACCAAAGTTGAAGACTTTTAAAAAAAAAAAGGAAATTATCAAACTTATATTTCTGATATTTAGGGGAAACTAAGTCTCTCTAACCTGCTCTGACGTATAATCTGGTAGGTCTACATTCGCATTGTTGTTAATTGTACCTAGAAATTTTAGTATTGGTTTTGAATCTTTAATTAGCTTGTTCTGGATTAGCATAATAAGTAGGTAAACTCATCAGTCTCCAGTTCTTACTGATCTAAGTAATATCTTCACTTCTTTTGAAGATAATACTGTTTACCAGAGGAAATACAAAATATATCTATCGCATGGAACAGTGCGCAATACATTTGTAATTATAAAATTATTCTGTTATAAATTCTATTGTAAATTTCATAATATTTTTTCTTAAAATTGACAGTGGAAACCAAAGATGAGTTCAGTTGAACTCAACAATTAAAAATTAACCATAGCTGCAAGAATGCAGGATTGGTTGCCTATGTCTACTCACGACCTGATTCGGTTGGATGTCCTTGAAGCATCACGTGCTTTCAACCAAATTAGACCGTGTAGAGCTGAGTGGCTGCATTAACTCTTTTTGGCATACACCAACTATCTGAACCCATCCTGTACTTTCCAAGGCAGTAAGCCTTTGTGCATCCGAAATATATAAGATGAAATTATAAAAAGTGTGTAGAATAAATTTTAAATGAAGTATAATTGCTTGAAGAAGTGCCCTCTTAGTCTATTTTGAATTCAGTTAATAAATGAATAAATCTGTTTATACGTAGTATACAAATTAACATTTAATTAAGAAAGATAATTGAGATTTAAAATTGTACGGCTGCTTTATAGTAAATGCATTATTCCACAGTCGAACGACGACAGACTAATGGAAAGCTTTGATTAACTAATCGTTTATTTTTATATTAGGCACCAAAAAGATCAAAGCGTTTTTTTCCCAATTTTCATTAAATTAAAATAGATATTTATTTTTAAAATCATTTTATTGATTAAATAGATACTTAAAATAATATTTGATACACTTAATAGATTTTTACGATTAAATTAGCATACATAATTCACTCTTTACAAAAGAGGAAGTAAAGTCAATTATAAAAAACATTATTTCATAATATGGCCGATAAAAGCAAAGAATCTAAAATTAACTAGAGTATTTACACATTTTCTCGTAAGTTTATTAAATAAAATTCAACTAATTATGTAATAATAAATAATTTAATTGCAATTTTTTCTCAAAATCCAGCTGATTTAGCTTGCAAAGATAACGGATAGCTGCGCACTCGATTAACGAGGTCGTTTATTGTATTACCAAGAGAATATTTAAATCTGACAAAAAACAAGACAAACATTTAAAAGAGAAGTTTTGCGAGAATTTGGCAAACGATTTAAAATAAACCGATAGCTTTGTTGGTGTTCCATCGTTGAGAATCAATTTGGTAATTGGAGACACCGTTGCTTTGGAAGAGATTGCTCGTATCGCTTTCAAATGCCTTTGAAAAGTTGCATTGAAAACTGTTTTCGCAATTGGTTTTATTGGCACTGTCGAACGAATTTGCAAAATCGTCATCAAAACAAACCTAAAACAATATTATTATTATTTTTGGTTCGGAAAAATCAAAATGTTTCACCTACCCATTGATTTTGGGTGTTCAGATTGGACAGATCGTACGATGGTCTCGAAATGGTGTAACTGATGTTGATTCCAACTTCGACGGGGTCGTCAAAATCGATCAATTTTTCTTCGATTATTTCATCTGATTTGAAGTCCATCATATTTTCGTTTTCAATCAGATTGCTCTTCATCGTGTTCAGGGTGTTTTTCATATTTTCTGAATGCACTTCGTCTTTTGGAAAATCGTTGGCGCTGGGAGATATTTTCCAGGTTTCGTAGGCCGTGCTAAACGCATGAGCCACGGTTAGAGCTACCATTTCAGCCATCTTACGTTTGGAACACCAAAATACGTGGCACTCCATTGACTCGTTGGAATCGATCGATATAAACGAAAAAATTTGACGGAATTGTTTATCGGTTGAGCAATTGGATATTCTGTGAAAAAAAAGTTAAAAATAAATAATATTTAACAAAAAAAAAGCTCGCTGCGGACAGGATTCGAACCTGTGCGGGTAAAACCCAATGGATTTCAAGTCCATCTCCTTAACCACTCGGACACCGCAGCTACATGACAACTTTTTGTTATTAAAAGTTATAGAAAGTACGGTTCAGATCCGTATTGAATTTAATTTTTTTATAATATAGAAAACATTTTTTTAATTTGACGATATTAATGAACTCACTTATAAATAGACACTTCAAACATGCTATTGCCCTTGATATCGGTAACGTGGATACCCGTCAGCGATATTGCTACATTGACTCTTTGAACTTTTTTTCCCGCCGCTTTCGCAACTTTGATGACATTTTTTACAGCTTCAGGACTGATGTTCTCGCCAGCAACTTTATCTACAACGGTGCTACCTGAAAAAAATAAAAGTTATAACATCCGAATAGGTAAATTTCAAAAATGTTTAGGATACCTAAATATTTGAGCTTAAATGTCATGGCTTCTTTTTCGATTTCTTGCGTTTCGGTCTGCTCATCTTCGATTGGTTTAGCTTTCTTTAACTGATCGGATAATTCTGTAACAAGAACGCTATTAAGTGAAAGGTTTTATTTTGATGAAGCCTGGTATGTGCTAGCAGACAGAAGTGAAATCCTAAATGTAAATGAAGTCTATAAATATACCCAATCTTTTAGCAAAAGTTTAAAATAGCAAATAATTCAAAGTCATAATCAAGATTTTGCACTTCATAAAAGTTAATCAAACACAAACAACCTTGAAAGTTCTCTGACTTATTCAGAAATTGCGCATTTGTTCTAATTTTAAAGAATTTCAAAGATTGCTTATTCGAATCTAAAACCCCTGATGAACTCGCGATTTGCCAATAAAGCAGATAATTTGATTTTTAATGTGATTTAATTATATTTGTTATTCTAAAAATAAAATGCAATTCAAATTTTTATCGTTAAACGAATTTTATTCTTATATGGAACCGGCACTTTTGATCTTTAACTCTCTTCCTGTGGATGACCCCTCCGTACAATACTACTTTTTGACTTTAAGACCTACAAAATGTCCTTTTACAAAACTGATGAATGTTCTATCAAAGCAGACTTTCTGACCTAATTAGCACGAAGTGATAAGGTGATTCACAAATCATCTGTTTTTAATAATTAAAAAGTAAAAAACTAAGTATATTACAAACTCTACTGCTTGTTATCGATTTAGTAATTTTTTTTTTTTGTATAAAAAACTACGAAGTTCGTTGTTTGGCCTCCAATCTTGAAGGCCACCAAAATTACGATTATGGTTGATTTTAAAAGCAGTTTTAAAATTTATAGTTTTTCAATTATAACTCGAAAACGGTGTAAGTTATCAAAATTATTTACAACAATAAATTGTTCATATTTGTACGCTGAATATTTTTAATCTCTTGAATATTTTCGATAACTGTCACCGTTTTTAAGTTATTAGAGAAAAACATGACAAAAAAGGCTTTTTTTCAGTTGGAGGCTTTTAATATTTTTTTTTCATTTAAAAAATAAAATGAAATAATCCTATTGCTAGTTTTTAAATATTGTAGTTCTTTTATGTGTAATATTAAATATTATAAATTTTATATTAAAAGCATTTGGTTTATTTTATCAGTCCTATCTTAGCCCAATGAAAATGTAAAAATTTGTATTTTGAAACTATATTAGTTATATTAGGAAATTTATAAACTGTTGTGCAGTGAACAATATTTTGATGATTAGGAAATATTTCATGTTGATATTATTACTTTGCTGTTGATTTAACGTAAGATTCTCCGATTTATTTGAATATTATTGCGTTAGCGAATGTTTGGAAAATACATTTTTTCCACTACTATAAATAGACAATTAGCGTTTTGATTATTTATGAAAGAAAATAAATGGAATTTAGATGATACGGAGTTGTTATAATTTTAATACAAAAACAATAATAAATACAGAAGTTCATAAAATAAATAGTTTATAATTATAATAATAGTAAAGAAGAAATTAGAGAGGAATGACAACAAAATTTTATTAATAAACTTTGTTTACATAAATTGAATTTTTGTAAATTCAAAATATTCTAGATTAAAGTTTTATTTCCAAATTTTTGATTTTGAAAACATACAATAGCCTAAAACATTGAAGAAATAAAAAAATTAGAGAAAATACAGTTTAAACTAGTATTATGAACCGGTGGTCTGGGAGATAAGCATGTTTAGGATAACTACAAATAACATACTATAGAACCTCCCCCCCCCCTAAATTAGTTCTTTAAATAGACAAAAATGGACTGGTTTTCAAAACAGACACACTAACCATAGAGACGACCAAATTTTGGAAAAACGCTGCTTTAAGAATTGAAAAAATCATTCACAAAAATAAAATTGGAGTTTCATTATATGCTAAACATAGAATTGAGTAATAAATTTGTACGACATAGGTTGCAAAGCTTCAGATTATCAACAAGAAGAAGACATAAAAACCCTAATTTGACAACACGAATGAGGATTAAGAAGCTAAACTTTGCAAAATCGCACAGACATTGGACTGAAAATGATTGGAGAGAGGTTTATTGAAGAGAGGAATTCGGTACGTTCGCCGAAAGATTAAGGAAGAATTTTAGAAAGATTTAATTTTCATCAGGAACAAGTTTCCACTCAGTTTATGGTTTGGGGGTGCATTTACTACTTTGGAATGGGAGATTTAACCTTCTTCACTGGATTCACGAATGGAAACTCATATATCAAAATCATTAAAGCCCATTTAAATCCCATCAATTGAGAGACTATTTTCAGTAATTTATAATCCCATATTTCAGGACAATTCTGCGCCCTGTCAACGTGTTTGGAAAGAAAATTTTGATGGTTTTGTATTCTTTACTATCATACATATTCAAAAACATGAATTAAAGTTAATCTTTTCCCGTTTTTAATCTACGAGATCAAGAATTCCATGGGTGTTAACCTTTAATCTGGCCACTACGGTAGTTGGTATAGAAAGTTTTGTTCAAAAACCAAACATTTGCATTTTTTGGTGTTCTATTTTGTGAATTATCATATCACTGCGGTTTTACGATGAAACAATTCAGAATCTTACTCAAAACAACATCAAGTCTACGTAATAGAGCCGCCATATTGTTGACATTTAATAGCGTCACGAACACCACCAATGCTAAGGCAAATTTCGAATTACGTATACTTGATGTTGTTTTGAGTTTGATTGAGTTGGACCAAACATATTAAATTAACTTCATATTTCTTCGCATGGTGGCGTTCGCTTAATGTAAATTATACGCGATAAACATATTAGTCAAATGCTTTCAAAAGTGACATAGTATGCATGAAATATAAAGTTAATCAATTAATTTCAGCTGCGATGAAATCTGAGTTATAAGAATCTCATTTATGTTAAGAATTCACGAGATTTTCCTCGCTCTCGAGAACTGTTGAGCTAAATCTCAAAAGCTAGCTAACGCGTGTATAATTCCATTACTGATTTAGAAAGTTTAAGTTTATAAATATTTTTCGCTTTGTATTATTGTCTGAGTAATAATCTGAGTTATTTTAGTATTAACAATGGGATCTTGCTCCCTCTCCGTATCCTCACTCGGCCAGTTTGCCAATTAACGAAGTGAAGTTGGAATTAATACAAACAAATTTGGTTATGAATATTTATGTTTCACATTTTGGGAAATAGGAAAGCTATCATTACAAACCGGGATCTGGGAGTATAGAATACATCAAAATTCAATAACGTAATTAATGCGAAACAAATGGAAATATGACATAATTGAAATCTTCAATAAATTGTTGTTCTTTCCTTCGATAAGATTTCAAACCGGTGAGTCTAGGGGGGGGGGCATGCAAGTGTAATAAGATCAAGATGTAGGAACCTATTAGGTTCTTATAACAGCAAAACAAATAGAAATATGGCAGAATTGAAATCTGCAATAAACTGTTATTCATTTCTTAGATGTGATTTCAAACCGGGGGGTCTGGGGGGTATGGAATACCCTCCAGTGCAATAAGCTCAAAAAGTAGGTACCTATTAGCTTCTTGTAGTAGTGTAAAGTAAATAAAACAAAAATATTGTTGTTTATCTTTTAGATGTAAATTCAAACCGGGGAGGGGGGGGAGATTAGTGGTATGGAATATCCCCCCCCCCACTGCGTTGAGATTAGCAAGAAGGTACCTATCGCTTCTTTGTAAATGCGCAACAAATAGAAACATGGCAGAATTGAAATCTAGAATGAATTGTTATTCAATCCGTATAAAAGTAATTTCAAACCGGGAGATCTGGGGGGTATGGAATACCATCCAGTGCAATTAAATTAAGGAGTAGGTACCTATTAGCTTCTTAATAAAATAAATAAATTGTTGTTCATTTTTTTTTAGATATAAATTCAAACTGGAGGGGTTGGTGGTATGGAATATTTCCCCCCCCCCCCCCCCCCACTGCGGTGAGATTAGCAAACAGGTACCTATTAGTTCCTTGTAAATGCGTAACAAATGAAAACTTGGCAGAATTGAAATCTACAATAAATTGTTATTCAATCCTCAGAAGTAATTTCAAACCGGGGGGTCTGGGAGGTATGGAATACCCTCCAGTGCAATTAAATCAAGAAGTAGGTACCTATTAACTTTTTTTTTAAATGTAAAACAAATAAAAATATGGGAGTATTGAAATCTGCAATAAATTGTTATTCATCTCTTAGATGTTCATTTTCAGTGCTAAGATATAAAGGTGCAAGGCGTGAAAACTTGAAGTACGTAGTTATAGAAAATGCTTGATGTGCAGCTTCGTAAATAAAATAGCTTTAAAAATGAAAATAAATATTATTTAATTAATTAAAGCTATTCTTAGCAAAACTGAACATTAAGATTAAGGTAATTTTTGTTAAGTCAAGTATTTGTTGAATTTGTTCAATGGTAAGGGACTGCAGGACCTGAACCCAGCTGGTTTTGAAATAGTACCGCTTACGGTGTTACAAATGGTACAAATGTACCATTAAATCTAAAAATAAATTGTGCAAAAAAGTAAGATATTATTTTACTATTACATTCAAAAACAATCAAAATTTTTTAAAAATCCCTAACACCTTGGAGGGGGGGGGTAAGGACTCACGTGTACGGATGTTTATTGCTTTAAAATCTGAAAACGTCTACGTTTTGGTTTAAGTTTACAATAATTACGATTCATTAGGCGTAAGTCAAATTAAACTGCGTAAATTAATAATTAAAATACCACATGGCAAAGACATCCTGAGAAAAGACACGATTGCGTCACTTAAATTGCACGTGCTGGTTACAAATAAAGCGTAATAGCTTACTACGGAAACCATTCATAAATTTAATATTTTTGATAAAATTGTCTGCCAACCGGCGTTATCAATGACAGCCAAGATAAAATCACATAAAATAAAAATTCAAGTGACCTGTTGTACTTTGAAATCAAAATTGCGTAGTATATTTAACTTCTGATGTACCGCGCAAAAGAATCAAAAATCCGCTTCTATTTTTAGTTTCGGACATTTAAAATTTTCTCAATGTAGTCAAATATATTCAAAATATTATTGAACAACCGAACTTAAAACTTCCTATTAATTTTCTTCGGCTCTCTCTCTTTCTCTGTTTAATTCGAAGGTTTGCCAATATTTTCGAGAGCGATATCGTTTACGCAATTTTGTTGAAATTTTCGAATGACGACAATTTTGTGTTGTTTTGAAAACAAAGTTGTTATGGTGAGCATAAAATTGTGCGTTTGATTTGCATTGTGAGAAAGTAGCTCTAGGTCAAAACGAAATCGGTTATCATCTCGGTACCATCGTGTGGCTTGGTGCATGATGCAACATCGGTATTTGTTCCATAAACGACGAAGAAGAGGTTACAGAACCTTCGGTAAACACTTCGGACTTGTTTGGTTCGATAAAAATTTAATAACAAATCCATTAGAAGGAAAGCGCAAAACAACCAAACTTCTTGCACGCAAGATTTTCAAACAACCACAGAAGCAAGTCTTTGGATTGAAAAAACGGAGATTTAATTTTAGAAAACTCTCTATCGGCTAGTTATTAGTTTTTTTATCAATTTCAGGTTAAAAAATAAGTATGGACAATAATTATGTTTTGCCGTAGGGTTATCGTGATATTGCATACATTAAATGTGAAAGGTTCGAGCTATTGTACTTCTTGTTTTTCGAATTGTATTTACATTTTTGTAAATAGCAACAGAGCTAATAAATCGTTATCAGTTTTGAAACCCTAATGTTCATATATATACAATCGCCGTTATCTTCCTGCCCAAAATTAATTAGTTACCTACGTAATTAGGCTGGAATCCGAAATAAAAGTGGAAGTTAAACAAATTTATGCGGGTTTCGCGTGGGTGACTTCAATGCAAAAGCAAAGCGGAAACCTCTCCTCTGGCAAGTGCGCATACCTGGTATTGCACAATAATTGTACCGCATCAAAATACCCAAGCTCCATTTTCTAAAAATAGACCAGCGCCAAAAGTAAAAGTGAAAAGCTATAATTAATAATTGAATTTTTAATGTAGATTACTAATTACTTCTTGATAAGTGAATTGGGTGCAAAATCCTGTTTGTTATTCGCTTTCACGACTTAGTAACGTTGATTTTTTTATGGAAATAAATGAGCATGTAAAATTAAACATTAAACGAGAGAAATTTTCGTACTAAATTAATTATGTAAAAATATAGAATTTGTATAAGCGAGAAAAATTTTAATGATCATTGTTAATTGGTATTATAAAATTTATATTACGAAATATTAAAGTAGCCAAATCTTTTAAGTAGGTATCGACAAGACTTTCTAAAGGAAAACTTATTATCACTCTTGATTTCGAGTAAAAATAGTTTAATTTTAGTTTTGTTCT
Organism: Cantharis flavilabris; assembly: GCA_949152465.1. Classification (NCBI taxonomy): domain Eukaryota; kingdom Metazoa; phylum Arthropoda; class Insecta; order Coleoptera; family Cantharidae; genus Cantharis; species Cantharis flavilabris. The sequence goes on from OX424438.1 coordinate 10,760,155, forward strand.
AGAGCCGTAATGTTATGATTACAAAAGCGCGATAACCTCATTTAAAGTTTCAATTGCAGCGTAATTTCTAAATCGTAATTTATTCGAAAATGCGCACAAGATATTTCTTAAATTGTAATTCTAATATTGCTAAATGAGTCGGAAAAGTTAAAGCAATTGATAAATTGCAGACAGATATTTAGAGAAAAAAATTATATAAATATAAACTTTTTTTATCGGAGTTTTATTGACCTTTAAATTTAAAAACGCGCTGTACTTATGCAAGCAATAAATAGCGTCAAGTTTATCTAATTATATTTAATGTAAATATTTTTTTATAATTAACTTCGCGAGAGCAAGGACATGCTGGAAAATCCTAACACGGGCCAATTAGTAAAACTAACCATTGTAGAAACAAACGAAGAAGAAAGAAATGCTCTTGAGAAATATATCCGTGAAAAGTCGTACCACTTCCTGAATATTTGCCAAAGCAACTACTGTCTGATAAAAGCGTCCATAAATTAGTATCTAACAAAAAATAGAGGTCAAATGATGTATTTTTTAAATAAATTTCACACATTGTGATTGCAAACAGAAGACTGCGTATACATTTAAATACATCAGCTGTTTTTGTCAATTTGTTATGTTGATAATATTCATTTCAACGTCATCGAAGTAGACTGGTTAACCTGTAACCCTGTTTTTAATAGTTAAAAATCATCAATCCAGGGGGATCACAGGTTTTACGTGCCCTCCGAAGCACAGAAACGGTCATATAAAAGTTTTAGACTCTCCCCGGATTTGAACCGAGTACCTTCCAGTCAGCAATAAAGACAATGTAATTTAGTAGATTTGAATACTTTTAATATATTTTTAACGATAAAAATGATAACTTCAAACCGTGATTCACTCTTGGCGACGACACCTAAATATAAATACGTAAACATCATGTACTTCATAATTATCACACAACAGTGACGCACCATTGGTGGTAACCTACACAACTCACATTGTAATCAACTATCAGGGATGAACCCGTAGAGATAGTAAGTAGTATAAGTCAAAATTTATATTAATTGTCTGAACGTGTAATCTTAAGAGTTACCAACCGTCTTGTCCTAAATACTATGGAATAATTAAAATTTTTAGCAAATCAGAGTGTTAGGTTAGGTTACATTTTTATTATTAATAATGTAAGGTTAGGGTTAGTTTAAATACTTGAAACTTGAAAATATTTAAGATAAATAAATGTTGTTTTCTCAAGATAGGTTTTCACCTTCAAAGTACTCAGAACATATTTTATTAAATTGTTGAATTTCTTCCACAGCACAGACCAGCTTCAATTTTTCAAGATCTCGACCGTTCGCCGTTCATTTTAGTAGTATCTTTAAAATAAATATTATAAAGCTTACATTTGATGATAATAATATTATAATATGTATATTATAAAATAAACCGTCAGGTGAAAATGCTAGTTATTGTTGTTTTAGTTGCTAATTCCAAAGTTCTAAATACAATAGCTTACAACTGAATCAAATTTCAAAACAAAGATTAATTATTTTACATTTAATGTGGAAAATTTCTATGTTTTAGCATTTTGTTCTGTTTGTTTTATCAACTTTGTTGTAGGGCGATAAAGTAAAAAAATTTTGTTTTAAAGAATTTACTAAAATACCTTTAAAACTGCTTTATTTGAATTTGGCGGTAAATTTTTTTTATATAAATAATTGTGAGATATTTAAGTGCAGTGAAAAATCAGAAAGTATACAGTCGATAATATTAGTATTAGTAGTAGGTGCTAGATTGCCTAGATTGTGCGGCCTGAAGGCCGCATTGACCAGTAACTCCCCATTAATATCCTAAAATTTTAGGTTGGTAACTGAAAATAAACCAATTGGAATACTTTACATAAAGAATAAATGAAAGAAATTACTTTTTATAATATACTAAGATTGCATTGGCGCTTTTAGCCTACTTTCTGTAAAAATAATATAACTCAACTGACAAATTCAGGTTTTTGACTTTTCAGGAACTCATGCAATGTAAGATTTTGTCATTATTAAGCCACGCCCTTTAAATTATGTTTTTTAATTCTTAATTTTCCTCACAACTAAAGGGCAGACCCGGTATTTTAAGGCTCTAAGCGATTTTCTAGCTAATAGAAAAGCCTTATTTACATATTATTTACGGCTTGGAGGCCGCACTGACTCGTCTTAATTTTTCAATTTTTTTAGGTTTACAATAAAAATTTAACAATCAAAGATGCGTTACAGGTGAAATGTAGATTTAGCTTTTTATATGTTTGTAGACCAGCAGCAGTGCGGTGCGGTGGGTGCGACGCACGCGGGCCCCTGGCTAAAAGGGCCCCCAGTTGTACTGTTTTATTTTTTTAATTAATTAATTTAAGTTTTAATATTCACAATGAAATATAACTAATATTTTGGCAGTCTTCTCTTATTGAGGTAAATAAAGTGAACATCATTTATCATCAATAATTCAATGTCCCCACTGAAAATTTAATTTCCTTGACTTGGCACTAAAAATGACAAATTCCCTGACAAAATTAGGGAATAAATAGCATGGGGGAATAAAAATATTATGTATTTTGATAAGTAGGTATTTTGATTTGTAGGTATATTTTAAAAAATTTAACAAAACGTAGTCAATTTTTTGTTTTTATAACTCATGGGGTGGGGGGGGGGGTTTGATATCCCGTTATAATATCTGCCTTTTCCTGGCAATCTTAGAAAAGGGGAAATTTAGAATATGCAGAATAGCCAATAGCCAAGGAAATCTCAGAAACTTGAAAAAGGAATTAATAGAATTAATCTATGAATTTTCTTAATATTTCCTTGGGAACAAAATAGTATTTAAAATTTCACTAAGATTTTTTCATAGAATTTCCTAAGATACCCAAAAATTTGTTTGGATTTCATTTTCGTATATCAAGATTTTTCCTTCGATTTTCCAGTTAGTACAAAACTAAGGTGAAATCGACGGAAAAGTTGTGTGTACTAGTGAAAGAAAATCTGAAGAAATTCTGGTAAATTCCAAGACCTCTCAAGAAACAGATTCTTAGAAAATTTGAATAAATATTGAAAATCTCAAGAAATCCATAGAAATTTCAAGAAAATCTCAGGAAACTCTAGAAAATTTTAGTAAATAGAAAATTGAGAGAAATGGAAAATTCTAAGGTATCTTCATTTTTTATCCGAATATTGGGGTTAAGTTTTTCACCATTGGTTTCTCTTAATCCACGATAACTTATTAGAATTATTAATACATTCGTTTTCTTTACTTTTTTCTTTCATTACCGGGATTTCGTATTATTATTCTGATCAAGTTGTCGGATAAATGTCAATATTCTAAAATATTTCATAGTTGCTTTGTAATAATTGTAGTTGTTTTTGTTTTTCATTTCACATTAAACTTGAAAAAGAAAAAATCATTTTTCGAAACTCGTTTATAAAAGCGTTTTATTGTGTCCTTTAGCTCACTATTGATAATCTTAACTTAAGGTATCTTAAGACATCTAGAAAAATCCCGAAAATTTTAAATCCAATAAAATCTCAGAAAATGGAAAAATTAAAAAGAAATAGTCTATAATATTCTAGATTTCTTCAAATTTCCGCTGATTTCCTTTTAATTTAAATAAATCCGGAAAAATTTTAAGAAATCCAAAAAATCTCATTAATTTTACAACCTTAGGAAATGTAGAAAATTAGAAGAAATAGAAAATTCTGGAAAATCTTAGAACAATATCCAAAAAAATTTCGAGCAAATCTTAAGGTTTTCAGGATTTTTGAAAATCTTTCGAAGAGGAGAATCACAGAAAATTCTAGAATATTTTAGGAAATCTAGACAATGTTAGAAAAATCAAGGAAATCTCGGAAAATTGAAAAATAAAAAAACTCATCTATATATTTTTAATAAGAATTAAGAATTATCAAATTTTAATAAAATTAAATAAAAATTAAATAAAATACAAAATTGTTTTTTTTTGTCTTTTATAAAAGCAGGGCCCCGTTAACAACTTCGCACACGGGTCCCTCACCTGCTTGTTACGCCACTGACCAGCAGTATGGTGTAAAGTCTACACCGGCTGACTGGGAAGCGGTTAACCGCGGTTCAAAACCTGGTCGCGTCAAATACACACTGCAGTGATATAGAGCCGAAAACATATTTGTGGGCCATGGGAAAGGCACGGGGAAGCTACTACATTAATCAAATTCCCTTGGCTAGTCATCTTGGCTAGGGTTGGAACATTTTATCGATTAATCGATAGTTTTCGATATTCCGATAATTATCGATATTTCGATAGTTATCGATACTTGGATAGTTCCGATATTTATAATTTAGGTTATTTTATGTTTTCTGGACTTCTCATTGGCCAATTTTGGGTTCGACCGGTTTTTTTATTCGAGAAGAAAAAGTTGGGGTTTTGCGATAATTCGATAAATAATGAATACTTCAATAATTATCGATACTTCGATACTCCAATAATTATCGACAAATATGGATTAATCGAAGTTATCGATAGTTTTTGAATTATCGAAATTCGATATCGGTTTTTGAATATTGCCCAGCTTTAATCTTGGCTTCAGCCAAGTGATCGCCTACGCACTGTACTTGAAGAAGAAAAATATTTGTAGATGTTGTCAACTTCTTTACTTATGTTGCTGATATTTAATAAGCGTTTTCTGACACGGTGAACTAAAAAAATGTGCATACACTGAAAGAAAAAGTACATAAAAAATTCATCATTTTTGCGCAGAAAATTCATAGTACCATGGATATGATGAATTTTGTACATCGATTTTTGAAAGTGTAGATTATCTTTTGGAGATATTCGGGATTCTAATCAGAAGAGAGACGTTTCTTTGATCATACCAGTGGTGGAACTAAAATACGCGGGACCCCGCCAAGCTATAGGGCCCCAAGTGCTTCATTAAAAGTGTGAAACATTTATGAAAAACTGAAACATTTTCTAAACTGACTATTTTGCGGGGGAGGGGGGGGGGTATTGAAGTTTTTGCCACTGGATCATACGTAAAGTTCTGGATAGTTTTATATTCATCTTTTTAGTTTCTTGTTCCTTTCGGATCAAATATTATTGTCGTCTTTGATTTGATTTCGAACGTCCATAAAAGTATCATTTGGTAAGTGGTCTTTAAAATTTTCATGTTTACAAGCATCTACACCGGTTTTAGACCCTTTTATTGCAACTAGATTTTGATCAGACAGTGCTTCAATATTAAAGTTCAATTGATGGCTAATCAATCAAAAGCTAATCGTAATAAAATGGCCTAGAACCCGTATATCTGCACTACTAAAACGTGTTTATTTACTATTCAGAAGTTTCTTTTGTTTTATTCTTGAACAGAAAAACAAGTATTTCCTACTTCAATTTGAATCATAATTGCAGCAATGCTGCCGAATTCACTGGTGTGGTCTTCATAAAGTAAGTTTGTATCAGTGGCGGCTCGTGCCAATGTGCCAACGTGCCGTGGCGCTACCTATAAGAATCCATCTTTAAGAACTCCTTATTTAGTTTTCGAAATATAATCTTCTTATCTTAAACTTCTTCCTTTCAAGGTATAGGCAATGCTTCCATACATCGCTCTAACAAAAACTGCTTTTTTCGAAAAGAAAATTTTCTTTTGTTGCTTCTGTTTTAAACTTTTGTTTATTCATAATACCAACCATGATTAACCCCAACTAATCATGATTAAAGTATTTAACCAGAGTTGGTGGAACCGGCCCTTAATATAAAATTCAAACTGGATTTAAAATATACAGATAGGTTGTTCTAAAAGTAATTGTATTGTACTGACCGGGGGTCTGGGGGGTATGGAATACCCCCCAGGACAAAAAGATAATTTATTTCCATTCACTGTGCATGTGACCCCGTTTTCAATCATAAACCTTTTGCTAATATTTTTATGTTTGAATAAATCTTCATTTTTAGGTATTTTTGTGCTAATTACAATTAATTAGGAAATTAAAAAGTAAGGATGCTGAGTTACTAACTGTTTTTTATATTGCCAGACACCGTTGTCGTACTATAGGGTTATTGTATTTTAACAAAATATTGGTGACGGTCTGGCTGTTTCATAGTAAACAACTTAGTTTTTTCTTTTGATGAAGTAAAATTGGTAATTTTCCACAAGACTGATAAGATTCGACTATACTCCGTTTGTTTTGAGATTTAGCTTTGTGCCATTCGATTAATTGATCTCAAAAGTATTGAAATCTAATTTTATTTTTGGTATTTTTAAAAATTTTGGTTTGGTTGGACTGAATAGAACCAAAAACTGCAAGATATATAAGCTATATCAGGCTAAATGCGTGAAACTATAGATGTGACTTTCATTTAGCCCACTTTGCAGGAGAGTGTTAACCACGACCCGGTGACTGAGTTAATCAAAAAAATTTGCAATCAATTCCAAACCAAGGCAATTAATCGTGACCATAATGATGTATTACTTATTTATACCACAAATTAATGATAACAGTAGCCAGGGACGTACTTATCAAGGTATTGGGTAATGATCGCTAAAAATTGAAATTTTCTGGTGTAAATTCTGTTTACATTAGTTCAGTTATGTAAATTGGAAGTTTGCAAATACACACTCGTATAGTGATTTCCCATGGTATTTCCAGTATTCTCTCAACACGACATCCACTCAGTACATGTTACTACTAATTAAATGTACCTGCCATGATGCAATATAGTACGAACGTCGACTGCATCAAAATTATTGTTTTAATAAAATAAGTTACCCACTTTCTACTTATTACTTCCCAAATGGGTACCTAACGATGATACTTCTCAGAATTATTAATTAGCGATAAAAAAAAGTTAAAGTTTAATTGCCCGATTAAAATATTGGAAATTCCATTTTTATTTAATTTTATCTTAAATATATTAGTATATCAAAAAATATTGTAAACAAATTGTAATATTTATTCCAAACTCATGAACTTGAAATACTTTCCGAGAACAAAGAGATGACCACTTTTATTGTCCTACGTTGTATAAACAAGTTTCAAATTAATTAGCATTCCGATTTTATTCGAGTATTTTTATGTCTTCATCGCCATCGCAAAGCGAAGAAAAACAAAACAAATCATAATAACTGGGGAAGAATCTAAAGTCCACTTTGACCAAGAGAAAACTTTTCCAAAAATTTTTTTTTATCAAAAATTATACAACTGACCCTGTGACATGATTTCGATAAGAATAGATCGAAAACTTGGTTTTGATTAGCTGTCGCTCTGCCGACATCTCCATAAGTTACGTCACTCTTACTTTTTTCTGATATTATTATTATTATTTTATTACAATAGATTTCTAGGAAGTATTTATTAGATACATAATCATTGTTTAACATTTGCATAAATAATTAAACATTATCGATCACTTGCGTTTTAATAATTTCAAAGGTAAATAAATAATCGATCGAAGCTAAAATTAAATTTTCAAAAAAAACCCAAGAACAAGTAATTTATGGAAACTAACCAATACTGATAAAAAATTAATTACCTATAGGTAGACAATAATGGTATTGTGTTCGAGCATTTACATAACCACAATAATTACTAATAATAACAATAACAAAATTTTAAAAAAATTAGAAAAAACTTACTTTTGTGCTTGGAGTTGCCTTTCCAGATGCTCTTTAAGAACGACATGTTTTCACGTAGAATTAAATTTTAAAATAATAAATTTATCACAATTTAAAACACAGTTTGCGTTTGAAGTTTAAAAATCGCTCGTTCGAAGGAACTTTATAAAGCGCGCCTTTACTAAACGAATGTTGGTGTCGGAATGAGATGAAGACTGATGTATAGTTTCTATGATCAGTTTCTTGATTATATGTAGAGGATTTACCCACTTTCGTTAGAACTTCGATCTATCGGTTCTTCTTATCAATATCTCGTATACAAATATATTTTTGTTATTATAAGAACCCCATTTGCGTTCACGATTTTACGTTGAAATTTTGCTATCGTCACAAATGTGCCGATATAATAATATTTTCGAAATTTGGTCACCAAATACTGTTCGTATTTTTACGAAACTCTACGTACCTATTTTTGATATTATTAAATTTTAAAATCATCAATTTTGAAAGTTTCACCCCACCCCACCGTATGAAGAAACGTTTACGGTGGATACTATTTTTTTACAGTTACCCCGTAGTCACTGAACCAACTTACTGTTTTTGTCTTTTCCAGTCAACCAATATTTTTGTTAAATACCTGATTACAAGAACATAACGTGAGATAACAAACTTAAAAAATGCTTTTGTTTTTAATGGAATCCTATTTTTTTCGAGTAATTGTTACCGTTACCATTACTTTGTTTTATTGTTGTTTTGATATATTGTTTTTATTTTGTCCATGTAAACTTAAGTTATTTATTATTATTATTATTTATTTCATTAATATACAATTATGCGAATTGTACCAGGCGCAGACTGGTTGATACCTTTTGGGAGGTATATATGACTATATTCTGACCTTCGTATAAAGCAAAAAACGATTTTTTTGGAACTGACGAAGTGTTACAATAAAATTATTAGTTTACATTAAATGTTTTAAAAAAACTTGCCGAAACACTTTTTTTTAAATTAAAAATTTTAATTTTCGAAAAATTTTTTTATTTAAATTCAAACTCTTTATACGTGACAACCCTGTATATTACAGGGTAAAAAAAACTTTTCCCGAAAATAATATAAACATTTTATTCCAAATTGTCAGACTCTCTCCGATGTGTTTCCTTTATCCGCGAATACAACAACCTTTCCACAAAAAATCAAACATTTGTCCCTAACGAAGCAATATACTATTTAGATATTAGAATTTATATGATAATAAATAATATTTACATTCTAGCTGTTTTGCACTTGCAAGTGAAGTCATAAATTAACGTAGATTTTTACTAATTTATTCAAGAGTATTATTCCTTTATTAAAAGCGCAGATCCGGATTGAGGGAATTTTTTGCCCGGACTTTAATCATGAACCGGCTCTCATTCTCATTCTCAATAAATTTTTAATTAATAAATAAATAAGTAAAATATAAATATATTATTTTTAAATATTTTTAATATAAAAATTTAATTTTTGTAATTTCATTTATTGCATTATATCAACATGCAGCATTTTTATCAGTTTCATATTTATGTTATTTCTAAAAATTATTCCTAAAGGAAATTTTCCATAACTTTACCACTTTAATACTCTTTGGAAGTTATGACTCGTGTAAGAATCTAGTGTTTTGCAAATATAAAAATACATGGAATTTTTTATGACATTTTCCTTATTGCATTGTGACCAACATTTGTTGGTATTCCATTACGTATATACAATAAATAATTTTAGTTTGTCTGGAGTTGGTCTAATTTTGAAATATTTCAATATAGTTTCCATCCAGACCGCCTCCATCACTGCGTCATTGCAAATTTTCCAGAGGATCTATTTTTATTATTACAAATGTTAATAATATCTACTAATCATCTTATATAATTGGAAACAAACGAACTACCAAGTTTATTACTTCTACATAAACCAGTAACAATAGGGTAAATGTGGGATATATGGCATACCTAAAGAAAAAAAATCACCTAGATGTTATTTCAAGTATTAATATAAATTTTTTTGTTCTAATAGATATTTACCACTTATAAATATAATTTCGGATACGTTAATATTTATAAAGTTTTGGGTTAGTAATCCTATAACCCCCATAGTAGGTTTTATGCCCCAGCATAAGAGTATATAAGGTATTTATGGCATAGAATTTCAACCTGTCTTGAATAAGTATGAAATGAATAGGTATATTAATTTACTAATACTTAGTAATTGTTGAATAGTAATAAAATAAAAATGAATACCTATAAAATATAATATAAAATAAATATAGTAATAAGGAAATGTACTATAAAATGAATAGTGATAATAAAATACTAATAATCATTACAAATCACTTAAGATATTCTTCTTAACAACATTTTTTCTTTTTCATTTCTTCCGCAGGTATTACAGCGACAAGCGTACATTGTGCAGGTTTCATGCAACCATCCATAACAATTAATGCACCTTAACTTCAGCCCCTTCAAGTATTACAGGCAGCGGCGGAACTACCGGGGTGCGGTGGGTGCAACGCACGCGGGCCCCCGGCTGAAAAGGCCTCTCTTTAGCCGAACGCTTTAATTTCCCTCCCTTTGGTAAACACTAAAAAATTTCCTACCTTTTTTCGACGAAATTTGTATAATTATTCTGTCTTGCGTAGGTATTCTAGAAGAGTGGAAATTCTGCGATTTGCACTGGAGGATGTTCCACACCCCCCGGTTTACAATTTTGACTTTATATTTTTATAATTAACCTTCAAAGTAACACAGGCAGTTGCTGCTAAACTCCGTGAACAGTAACTCCGTGAACGAGAGAAAGTAATTAAATAAATATGCTTTCCAAGTTTTAATTTTTTCTAGCCGAAGGTTAAACTTCTCTAATTTTTGCTTAAAAATTCAAATTTTCCGGTTTGGATTAATATTGGACAAATATTTTTTGGTTGGTAAAAAAAATCGACCAACCAGAGTGTTTCTTACCAAAAAATTACACGTTGTAGCAAGAGCAGCAGAAGCGTGCTGGGATTGTATGTATTGGGATTAGCTACAACTGACGCGCATGAATGAATTAACGAGATTCCGAAATATATTTAACCTGCCCCCTCCAAAAGCATTTTATATATACGCCACTGAGTTAGACTTAGTATTACCATTATTACCAATAATAATTCAGTGTTCCCACTAAATTTTCCAAATCAAATCCTGATATTTCCAGGTTTTCCCTGACAAAGAATAAAAATTTTTCATGACATTTCGATAAATCAGAAAATAAATAGGTAAAAAATCATAATTTTAAAATTAAATTAAAACCAATAATTTTTTTAAATTCTTAATTAACAATATTAATTTATAAATAAAATAATTCAATTTAAAAAAAAAAAAAAATTTAATTAAATTGTTTATCTTAAATCTTAAATTCCCTGACTCTTCCAGATTTTCCAAATAAGTGGGACCCTGCAACTTTGTAATTGTTATACCAGGAATAACGTTATACTAAGTTTATCCGATTATTCTAAATTTGGCCCTTAATTTAGTTTTGTTATTTGTTTATCTTAAAATTATGGTTATATTGTATATGTGTTATTTATTATTTTCTTTCATTTTTGTCTTTTTTAAAAACAGGGCCCCCGTTAACAACTTTGCACACGGGTCCCTCAACTGCTTGTTACGCCACTGATTACAGGCCATACATCCCACATAAGGACTGCCATAAATCCTCGCTAACGTCTAGAATGTAAGGTTAATAATTACTAAAAGTACATTGAACATCATAAATACCTCCCTTAAGTTGATTTGTAAAAATTTAGAAATTATAAGCAAAAACAGTGCAATTACTTTTAATAATTATTTAACTCAAAATTATCGCAAAAAACTGCTGTAATTAAATTATATTAACTTGGACTTATATCCCACATCAAACACCAATAATTGTAAAATGCAACTAGTTCATACCTACCTGCACTTTTTGGTAATGAGCCGTCTATTTTTTGTTTAAAAATATTAACCTATGAAATTGGTTTGAAATTTGGTGGTTTCACAATAGCGAAATTTACCTGTTGTTGACATTTATATTTAATGTTTTGTATTATTTTAAATAGTTCCTATGCAGTATTTCTTTATTTTAGCAAAATCGCATTAAAATTGAAATAAATTTATGAAAATATGTTTTGGAAACTTATGATGTAGACTTATAAATATTCTAGATTAGGCAACACACGTAGCAAAATATTTTAATCACGTTTCCTTTTGTAAATGTGGTCTTGCATTCGATGTGCCACCTACATTGTTCGAATCGTGGACCGACTATAGTTACTAAAATCATCAAAGTGTTTTAAACATTTAGTAGCTTGCAGTGCTTTGCACCTAGAAAATTAAGAACGAATCTGGAAGGTCAGAAATCTTTGAGACTACACACTGGTAAAAGAATAGTTCTATAGGCCTCCAAAGTCAAAAAGAAACGGGCCTAAAAGGGCAGAAATCTCTAAAACCACCCAGTTGTTAAAAACAAAAAACTAAAAGGGTAGAAAACTCGGAAAACATACCAATTAAAAATTTTTCTGTATGCGACAGGACGCGAGAGTCTATTTTTAAGTAAAATTTCGCTGTAATTAACGAAATCGAATTCTAAATATAAATTATTGTAGTAAACCTTATCAGTGAGTGCAATTCTAGCTATAAGCAACTCTACTGAAACTATTCGCGATTTACATTAAATAAACGCCACCACGCGGAAAAATATTAAGTTAATCTAATACGTATGGTTGGTATAGAAAATTTTATTTGTAAACCAAACATTTGCATTCGTTTGGTGTTATATTTTGTGAATTATTATAATTTCACCGTGGTTTTATGACAAAAATGATTCAAAAGCACACTCAAAACAACATCAAGTGTACGTAAAAAAGCTACTATGTTGTTGACATTTGGTAGCGTCACGAGCACCACCAACGGTAAAATAGCGAATTTAATGAGATTACACGTACTGCGAATAGAATAAAACTAAGCTCATAAATATTACTATACAAGTTAAGTTAATATTGCAATATATTAACTGAGACAATCGTATTAATTCTTATTAATCCCCTTCCCAAAAAAAAACAGGTCTTCTCCCATTTATGAAGTTTTCCTGGATCTGCTCTTGAAGATCTGAACACAAAATCTGAAATATTGCTGGAATATTTATAATAATAATTCCAGGGTGCTTCTAAATATATCAAAATTTCCTAAAATGTTCCAATATTTTTAAATTTAACTTTCAAATACTATAAAATTCAAAAATAAAAATAAGAAAAGTTACAAATATTAAATTTCACTTCAGTTCTTTTTTATTTTGTTTAATAGAGTACAATTTATTAGAGTACTCAAAAACAACAATAGAGTATAATTTTTCAATTTATTTTCATTTAAATTATAATTTTCCGACGGAGCTTACAAAATCATGGTCGACCGGTATTACTACCTCGGCTCGAAAATTCCTTCCAAAATTCCAACACTGCGATTTTTAAAATTTTTGAAATTAAACATAATATAAAATTAAAGATTCCAAAAATTATACATTCCAAAATACATGGTAATATATTGCGGTGTCCTGGTGATGATTTTTTATAAATTAATTTATAAAATGTTGGAAAACTTGTGTCTTATCGCCAGCAATCAATTTTTTGTGAGCATGATACTCTTTTTTAAATAAATTTTAAACAATCCAGACTCAAATTATAATACATACTTCAATGCAAATTCACCGATCTAATAAAATTTAACAATGTCTTCAATGTTGTAAGTTTCAATATTTCATTTTTGCCAATTTTAATCAAATACAAACTTTTTTTCTAATTTCCTAATTTTTAATTTAAATTAATTTTTCAAAAAAACACCAATCCAAAATATTACAATTTTTTCTCAACTTCTAGACAAATTCTAAATCTAAATTATTAAAAAAAATCTTGCTCACGCAATTAAACTAAATTTGAATTTGGATAATAAAATTTGAACTAAAAGAGTCTCATGCACTAAGAAATTGATTAAATAAAATAAACCTATTTTACGTCGCTGTCGCTGTTATTATACAATCTCAAACTTTATATTGCTTTAAGTTTTTTAATGAAATTTTAATGTAAAAATGCATTTTAAACGAAAATGTTAGTGATTGTATTCCATAAAACTATATTACTACATTATGGTAATTATGTATTATATAAAACATCAAATTTATTTACATATTCAACTTCAAATAATGATCAAGTTTTTATAACTAGGTAGGTACGAGTACATTATTAAAATCTGTTCCAAGAATGAAAACAAACCTGTAATTTACTAGAATAAATTTTAAATATAACTTTTACGAAATCTAAACTATTTAATTTTAGAAAACGAATCTTGTTTACAATTATTATAAAAACAAAAAATATATAGTAGGTACCAGCTTTGCTGTAATATTCATGTCATAGTTGAAGAATATAGCTCTATGTTGTACAGCTTGTAGCACCGTTACTGATGTGGTACCAGGCCCGGATTGGCCCACCGGGAAATCGGGAAGTTTTCGGTAGGCGGTAGGCCTAAAGGGGGCCTGTGACTGATTCCTTAAAATTTTGTATTAAAATCGTTAGGTGATTAAAATTTAAAAATAGAAAAATGTCACATTTTAATATTTCGAATCCCGGTAAATAATTTGCTTCCAATCCGGCCCTGTGTGGTACCATGTTAATTTTTATGCTCACGTAATAGGTATGATAAGTCAAAAGGGAACACAACATTATATTTTCTATTGCGAAAACTTGAATGCGAAAGTAGGGAGTAAAAGAGAAAAAAAAATACAACTATAATAGTTTAATGATATTGAATATTATTTTTTTACCGGGATCATTCTTCAAAATTGGTACAAGCATTAATGCTTTTACATCAAAGCGTCTATATACAAAGAAAAAGTCAATTTTTGTATTTTAACTTTTTTAGGAATAAAAATTTTACTCTTCTTTTATTGTTTTTTTTTATTTACGGTTACTGTTTTGAAAACGTTAAAATTCATGTGATTCAGTTTTAATCTTTTAATTTATTGAAAATTTAAGAAAATCATTTGACACTGTTTCCTGATAATAGTAATTCCAGTAATAACTAATAAGTAACTGAAAAAAATTATAGCTATTTTTTCAGTTTTTCTTTCAATATTAATTTTGGTAATTTTTAGATAGGAAAACCAACTGTCTTTCCATTGGCTATAAATAGGTGTTTTTTTGGAAAAATACAGAAAATCCATTAACGTTTATTAAAGATGTTCATCAAAGGTGAATTGGTTAAATCGGATTGGACTACGATTTGAATAATATACTCGGCTTGAACCGGGTATCGGTTTAGCAGTCGATGGACTGAAGTATCTGATCATAAATATTTTTATACTGATTTCCTTAATAATTAGAATCTCAATTTAATTAAATTTATTCAAGAATAAAATTTTGAGACCAGAATTTTAAAAAAATATCATAATATTACCTAGGTAACTCGAGAGTAAAGTTGTTTTTTTTACCTTGTTGTGTAACATACTATTTTTAACCCTTTTTATCTATGAGCTAATTGGGCTTTAACCCACTTGCGCTAACAACCCAGTAGAGTGTGTGTTGAAGAACTGCGCGAGGGGAAATCTGTTCTACAAGTAAAGAGAAATTTGAGAAAATCCTAGGAGAAAATCCTAAAAAATTATTTTTGAAAATCTAAATTAAATTGAATTTATTACAAGGCCAGCGCGATAATTGAAAATTTTAACAATTTCAAAAAAATTTTTTGACCTTTTAAGTAAAAGTTAGATAAAATCTAATGGTCTTATCATCCGTAGTTTATATTTCTGCATAATTTTTGTATTTTTCAATTTTTCTCTAAAATAATTAGGGAAGCAGAAATTTGCATAAATAAGTTTTTACATGTAAATTTCCTATGTTCGGCTAACTCATTCAGCACCCGGTATACCGGGTGACCGGTCGACCATCTGAACATAGGCAATTAACATGTGAAATTGATTTTTCTTTAATTTCTGCTTCCCATCACAACGGATAAAATTGAAAATGGTATCAATTTAAAGAGATTTTTAATTCGCTTCTAAAGATACCTAACACTTGATATTTTGTTTTTCAATTACTGGTAGAAACTCACTAATAAAATGCAAAAATGAGATTTAAAAAATAATTTTAGTTGCATTGATTGAATTTTATTGCAATTGCTTTTGTTTGAAAACCAATAATTTCCAACAAGTTATTTGTAATTTGGTTAACAATAAACGCAAACACTTATTCTGTGGAAGAAAAAGTTTTTATGGTAAAATTATATTACAGTGGTAGTTGCATTACAAAAACAATATTGCAATAAAATTCAATCAAGGCAACTAAAATTATTTTTAAAATCTCTTTTTTGCATTTTATTCGTGAGTTTTTACCAGTAATTAAAAAACAAAATATCAAGTGTTAGAGGTATTTTTAGAAGCGGAATAAAAATCTCTTTAAATTGATACGATTTTCATTCTTATCCGTCCTGATGGGAAGCAGGAATTAAAGAAAAATCAATTTTCTATGTTAATTTCCTATGTTCAGATGGTCGACCGGTCACCCTGTATGGAAAGATGTATAAAAATTATCACTCAGTTCAATGTAATTTTTAGCTTTAAATGGAAATTCTGGATTAGATGTGGAGAGTAAATAAGAGTTACGTGCATATCAGACCTATTATGCTACATCCGATTTTTGTAGTAGACCACCTTTCTGAGATGATGAAGACCTGAGATGATCTTATGCTGTCTAGTGCAATAAGAGGACCTCTGCTATCTGTACGTATTTGAATTGTTCTACCTAGCGCTAAGCTTATATCCATCTGGAGTGCAAAGGAAAATATGAGTCAGTTCCTGTTGTATTTCGCAGGATGTCAAACCTTCTGTCAAGCATATATTTAGCCGAAATCCCAAGGGAAAATATTCGAAAATAATTTTGTACACGGGACTCGGAATTTCAATGAAAATATCCTAGAAAAAACTTCCTAGATTTATCTGAGATTTTTTCTTTGGATTTTTTAGGGTTCTTAAGATATCCTAGGTTTTCTACATTTCCTTGAATTTTCAAAGATTTCCTGGGATTTCTTAACATTTTTCCGGTTTTCTGTAGATTTCCTTTCACTTGAACTCCAGATATTCCCTCGATTTTAACTAAGTGGAAAACCTACTGGAAATTTTCATATACAAAACTAATGGGAAATTTGAAAAACAAGTTTTCCTTTGATATTCCCCTTTCTCAAAAATTTCTTGAATTTCTTCAAATTTCTTAGTATTGTATACATTTCTTTGGATTTCGTATTTACTAAAATGTCCTAGAATTTCTTAAGATTATCTTGAAATTTTCTAAAATTCTATAACTCTTTGAGATTTTTTTTTCAATTTCCACGAAAATCTTCAGATTTCTCTTCACCAGAGTTTTTTGACGATTTCTCCGTAGTTTGTTGCTGGAAAACTAAAAGGAAATCTTACAGATAAGTTTCATTTTTTAGCTTTTTTAATTTTCTGAGATTTCCTTGGCATTTCTAAGATTTTCTCGATTTCCTAAAATAATAGAATTTTCTAAATTTTCTAGAATTTCGCATATTCTAAGTTTGTCCACCATGAATTTTTCAAAGGAATCTAACCCTTTCCTCATGGCTCATAAATAACCAACGAAATCTACCAAACTTTTTTTTAAATTTTAAAAATATACTTACATTAATGTAAATATATTTATTTACCCCCTCATCACTACTCGTTTACCTTCTCTATGAACTGTTACGCCTATGTTTTTTTACCACGTTGAAAAATTAATTTAATTATAATCAAGGCTTAATAAGTTCCGTTATGAATTTGAGATATGCGCCTTCGGCTACTTAATAAACATAATTTTTATGCTGACTAGGTTCCCGTCGAGATCGTGTGGAATTCAACTTTTCAGCACTCGATAAATATTATTATGCTTAATAAGTTCCGTCGAAACCGTGGGACTATTTAAGATTCAGCGACCTGGATGCAGACAGTAGGCGACGATTGTGTTGCAAGAGGGTGATAAGATGCAATATAAGTAACTCACACGTGCGGGGAAGAGCAGTCCCAGCTAAACCATCAAAATGGTAACAAGCCTTCGCGTATCCAGTTATAATTTGAAATTGTTTAAGCAAGTGCTTGGTTAACTTCGTTAATCACGGTTTCGGGATTCAACCATGGGATGGGGGGGGGGGGAACGACAGTCCTCCGTAGTCCGAAATTAATTGTAACACGATGAATTTAATAAGTAATTAGTTCTAAAAATTGTAAAGGTTAGAAATTTCAGTAAATTTTGTGATACTATCGGCTTTTGAAAGTATTGGTCGCGCGTGCCGTTTTATAATAAGATTGTGGAGTCAACACACTTATTCGGGTAGTCCCTAAAGGAACCAACTCACGTAATTAAGATGTTCTGTAATCAACTTCAACATCATATATGTATTTTATGGAAGGCGCGCCGTGATAAATTCAAGCCGAAGGGCATCTAGATTAGTTCGAGATATATTTTGGCAAGTCCGTAAGAATTGGAAACTGCTTAAGAAATCTGATGGTACTCGTATCCGATTTTGTAAGGTAAAAATTTGTATTATTAAGTTAAGTTTGGGACGACATCCGGAGATTTGGATCACAGCAAATTGATTGTGATTATGGACAAGTGTCGCGGTAACTCCGATTGGCATGGGCTAAGTTCAGTGAAAATTGATTAATACAAAATTTATGTAGAATGTTGATATTTGGAAATTGTGGAATATTTGGTATATTTAACTTTTGTAATTGTTAATTTGATTTAGAATTTTAGTAAGCTGGATCCAAGCTCTTTAACCAATTTTGTGATTTTGAACTAAGTTGTTTTAATGCTCGTATTAAACAATTTAAAATTTCTGCATTTTTATTGTCTTGCATTACGAACACACCATCCCTGACATGCTCTCCGGTTTATTGATAATTCTTTTATTTTTTTGTATTTGGTTTTCAAGCAAAATAAATGAACGTAACAGAACTTTAGCTGGATCCTTCTTTGATTTCCAAACTAGTTTCAATCTAAAGAATTTCTATGATTTGGAATTTCAGGGATTCCAAGAGAATTCCAAATTAGTGTACACAACATTTTCGAGATATTTACGCCTTGCGAAATCCTGTCAGCATTGAAACCCAAATGAGGCAGCCTTTTCAAGTACTTAGTTCTTTAGGATTACCGACTCACTGCCTCTTTGCCTCTCTAAGAGTAGGTCCTAGGAGATAATCTTTTTCAACCTGGCAGCATCCGTAGTCGACGCAATGTCTTTGAAGAAGTCAATTTTTAGCATTGTTACAAAGTTTTGTGATTGGTTTCCCCGGCCAATCCAGTTCGTTGCATCACCAGAGCATTCCACGATTTCCAAAATCTAAGTACTGTCTAATTTGACCTTTATCGTGGCAATTGTCTTTGGCATATCAGCTTCTAAAGCTCTAGAGCAGACTCCCAAAGATATGGCCTATCCAGTTTTCTAGGATTTTTAATCTGCTTAGGTTCTTTTCTAATTTCTTTAATTTTAAAATATAGTTTTCTGTGATTTGACATGATCAGCTGTTTACAGGTATGCCCGTCAATTTTTTCAAAGTCACAGGTCAACTAATGATTTGTTAGGTCACAGTCACTGAACTACAGTAGGAGGATGGCTTTAATGTTTTTAGGTATGCAGATACCAGATGTCTATCATACAGGCCTCACCTGACCAGAATGCCTGTCAACCTAAAGGCAAAAAAAAGGAGAAGCTAAATTCAAAGCTGATTCGCAGGCACCACTTCATCAAAAAAATTTGGAAATTAAACAAAAATAAACCCATAGACTCAAGAAATCCACGGACCCATAGAAACATGGCAAACTAAAGCACAAAACAACGCAATATCTGACCATTCACGGCTGTTTCAGGTTCAAACAATCAGAAAACCCACAATGTTCCTACTACACAGAGACAGATGACGTAGAACATACTATCTTTAAATACAGAAGGTGGGCCCAAGAAATACAGAATACACAAACTACACCTTAAGACCACAGTAACGCCAAAAAACCTCGTATTAATGCGGAAGAACAAAGCAATCTGGAAGATCATTGAGGACATGCTAGTCGACGTAATGAAAACCAGAACAGAAGAAGAAAAAACCAGACAAAGGGAAGAAAACTAATCAAAAGGCGAGAGAGGCATACGGTAGAAATGCTTCCGAATCGAGCCCGATGCCCCCACGGAATGGTGTTTTAGTCAGTAAGAACTGAAACTGCTATCTAAATCATCGTCTTCTTGATGATTTCCCCCTTCCCCAACGCACACAAAAAGAGTACGAAGATGTAAGTCTTGGATTTGATGAAAAGTTGAAAAGAACTGCCGCTTGAGAGTTTCTTGGATATTCATAAGGTTAAACTCTGCAGTTCACTAATCTATCTTTTGTGTTGGTGCTTTGCACTGCTCTTTCACTTTAAGGTAGGAGAATCTTTAGATTAGCTTTCTTTTCCTTTGCTAAGCGTTGCAGCATTCTGCTCACTAACGCCAGACACAATAAGTTTTTTCATTCTTCTGTTTGTCTCAAAGAAAAGGCATCATTCATTAACTTTCATCCGAGAATTCAAGTCCTAATCACATCTTCGGTCGGTTCGGGTTTTCCTAGAATTCAAATGGTGGTTTTGGATAGCCTACAATAAAAAAAAATTTCTACAATGCAGAGTCTATTTTTAACTGAGTTGGGTACTAGGCTCTAGCAAATTTTCGGGCCCCTTATTTTCGAGTGTAACTAATAGCATCGAAAAACCAATTTTTGGGTTATTTCATCAGTATTTGATTTTTATTTTACGATTTTTTGTTCTCTCTTTTTGGGCCCTAAGCACGCGCTTTATGGTAAAATAGGCTTTGCATGGTGGTGAAGCCCCTGAACAGCGGAGGCAACATGTTTAAAATCGAAACCTGGTCCATGCAACAACAGATAGAATAAAAATAGGCCCTGCCATTAGATAAGAGCCTCCTTCCACGCTCGAAATTAAGTCGATTTTTGGTCGGTCGCAACTAGGTTTACAATGTCTGAAAGCCTCTGATCCGAGGGGTGAGTCACAAGGCAGATTTTCGCATACTAAATTTCTTTCTACAAGGTTTTTTCAATATTTTTCCAATTTTTCTTACCCTTGTACATCTGATTTCCCGAACAGTTCTTTCTTCGCTCTGATCTATGAAATATATTTTGTAGAATAATTTTAAATGTAATATAAACGTAAATTCAATGTTAAAATTCCTTTCGCTTTTAAACACAATTAGTATTGTTGTACTCCAGTCTCCAGATCTCCTGGTTTAAAATACATACAGTTTGTGCGTATATTTTCTAATCAGTTTTATTGTTTTGGTAAGAACTTTTCGCTTTTTTACAACAAATTACATTTATAGATTAACGGCAGTTCTCCCCTCCTCCTAATGTACCAGTACCTACATGTATCTCCCAGACTGTTTCAGGTCCTCTAGTCTTACATACGAAACTTTCTATTCATCTTCCGTGATTGGTTTTATTAGATAAGATACCTATTCCCTCTTTCAGAACAAAATACATTTATAGTTCGCAACAGTAAGCACTGAAGGTAGGGTCCCCATCTTTCAATTCAGAATATCCTTCGATTCTTCAGCACAATAATTGAACATTTTTGTATTTGTTTAAAATAAATCACAATTATTAGTGCTGTATTCCTCGGGGTAAACAAATTATTGGTGTACTAAAGGAAAAGTGACCATTCGTACTGGTTTTACCAGGACAGTACTGGTTCTATTGATGTATACCTGCTGTATTGAAAGAAAGGTGAAAACCTAAAGAAAAACGTCGTCGGTTTTTTCATGTAGTACTGGTTTTACATTTCATAAAAATGGTCACTTTAACTAAGGGGTATTCCATATCCCCTGAACAATTTGGTCCTGAAAGAGTGAGAGTTCTTAATTTAATAAAATTAATAAAACTGTTTTTTTACTGAAACCGGGGAGTCTGGGGGGCATGGTTTCAAATCCGAAAGTTTTATAATTTTATAAACTTGCAATCAGGGCATATTTTTAACTGAGTTGGGGCCTAGGCTCTAACAAATTTTTGGGTTATTTTATCAGTATTTGATTTTTATTTTACGATTTCATGTTCTCTCTTTTTGGTCCCTCTGGCCGTTGGGCCCTAGGCACGTGCCTAATGCGCCTAATGGTGAAATAGGCCCTGCTACAATGAACATATTTATTAAACTGTCATAAATACAATGAACAAATTCATTAAAACTATGAATAAATTTATAAATACAAAGAACAATTAATAAATATTATAAGTATTTGATAAATAAAAAATCGTGACCCTAAATATTTGCTTCGGCAAAATTGATGGAAATCGTGGGTTTTTGGGTCAATATCAAAACAAAAAACTTCTTTCCGAAAAGTCTACTTTTATTTCTGACTAGTTTCAACCCTAGTGTGGGTCTTCATCAGAGTCAATTAAAAAGAGAAAAGTATTTGTCATTAATACTATGAAATTTTCATAATAATCGTAAATTTTAATTCATTGGTTGAAATTTCATTGAATTAATGAAACTTTTATTGAATTTTCATTGTATATAATAATTATTATGACACTTTTTTGCTCTCTCCAGCAGTTATGCGAATTTCCTTTAATATACCTGAACATAACACATCAAAAAATGTATTTTTTTGTACTATAATACCCCAACGCCCCTCTATGAAAAAATTTGCTGGTGGAAAGAGTATCATAAGAGAGATAACCAAATAACCAGCAGTATGGCTAGAGCCGGATTAAGGATATGCGAGGCCCGGGGCCAATTGTTTTTGGAAGCCCCGTAGTCTTGCACGTTTTAATAAAATGCGCCGCAGGCAAATTTTTTTGATTTTTGAAGGTCAACCGCGCTTAGGTCAAATGTAAAATTTTGTGTAAATGTAAACTTTGCTGATTCACATTTTGTTGCTTTAATTTTTTGAGGCTCTTAGAAAATTGGTAGCCCGGGGCTTTTTTTTTGTGAGCGTCGGGAGTGGGGAAATCTTCAAAAGACACCACCCGGATGTGTTGGGTGGTAGTATCGGATTTTTACCGACTAAAACCCCACTCCTTAGAGGTGCTGGGAATGGCTAGGCATTTCTACCGAACACGCTCTTGCGTCTGACTGTCTTCGCCCTTTCGGGACTTTGCTTTTCAAGTTTGCATCTCGTCTTGGAGTTTAGCCTTGGTAGAGATGATGTCCACCAGCATTATATCGATAACATTCCAGTGATCCTCGCTAACCAGCATCAGCTTCACTATGTTCGACGGAGACAAGTTCTGCCCCAGCTGCGTTTGAGCGGCGGTTCTGTTGTCCGTCCATTTGTTGCAGGAAAAGATGGTGTGTTCCGCATTGTCTAGCTCTCCACAGAAGAGGCAGCTGGGGGTATCGGATCTCTTGAAGCGATGCAGGTAGCTCCTGAAGCAGCCATGCCCACTAAGGGCTTGAGTGGTTTCGTAAGTAAGCTCACCGTGTTTCCTATTTAGCCATGGTTCCAAGTCCGGGATCAGACGGTGTGTCCACCGGCCCTTGTCCGATGCCGTCCACGAAGCCTGCCACCGCTCCCGGATGTCCATGCACCTACTCATGAAGAGGGTCTTGTTGTTAGATCTATATTTGGCATCTCGCTTCTCCGCCTTAAGGTGGATTGGCAGAAGGGACGCCAGCACAAGTACCGCCTCTGTGGATACCGTTCTATATGCTCTAGATATCTTCAGGGCACTCTTCCTTTGGGTTGATTTGAGTAGGCGCCTGTACGTTACCCTTCCGAGAGCCGAGACCCAGATTGGGGCGTCGCACAGCATGATAGACTCTGCTTACCGCACTCAATAGTCTTCTCCTCGCCTGGTCGGGCCCATTTAAGTTAGGCATAATCCTGCCCAGTGCGTTTGTAGTTCTTGCTGCTCTAGCAGCAATTCTTTCTATGTGGGGCTTGAACGGCAGGTGCCGATCTACGTCCACTCCAAGCACCCTAACGTGGTCACTTGTCAAGATAGTGTGTCCGCCCAATGAGAACCGGAGCGGCCTGGCTCACCTCTTCCCCGAGACCAAGACCGCCTCTGTCTTCTCTGGCACCAGCTGCAGGCCCCTGGCCGCCATCCATGCAGATATATCGGCCACCGTGGCGTTGACCAGTCGCTCAAGCTCTTCCTCCGTCTCGGCCTCTACCACCACCGTGATGTCGTCGGCAAAGCAGGTGATGCTCACCCCTGGTAGTGTGGGGAGCCTGAGGACGCCGTCGTACATCACGTTCCATAGCATCGGACCGAGTACTGAGCCTTGTGGAATCCCATTGGATACCGGCAGGGTCTGCCGCCGTAGCTTCTCATCCACAACCAGAGTTCTCCTGTGGAAGTAGCTAGCCAATATGTTGAGTAGGTAAGCTGGCACCTTCCTCCTTTCCAATTCGCCCATGATCACCTCCCATGTAGCCGAATTGAAGGCGTTTTTCACGTCAAGTGTTACCAAAGCGACCAGTTTCTTCTTCCTCTTGGTACCTTTTTTCGCCACTCTTATCCTTTGAACCACGCTGTCGATCGCATTGGTGGTTGATCTACCTTTTCGGAAGCCAAATTGACTATCCGAGAGGCCCTCGGTCTTTTCGATCTCTTGTTGTAGTCTGTGTAAGATCAGTCTTTCGAATAGTTTCCCAGCGTGGTCCAGCAAACAGATGGGTCTGTATGAGGTTCGGGAGTTATAGAGCCTTGTCTCCCTTCCTCAACAGTCGGAGTTTGGCCTGTTTCCAACTTTCTGGATATCTTCCCTCTCTCAAGCACCTGCTGTACACCTCCAGCTGTGCCTCCAGCCGGGTCTCCGCTAACTCTCTGACGATGGCCGACGGAACCCCATCCGGCTCCGATGCCTTGTTGTTAGGCATCTTCTTCGCAGCTGTAATCAATTCAGCTTCACTGAAGAATGGAACGTCTCCGTCTACTGGCTTGTTCGTAAATGCCATCTCCGGGTGCTCCGGGAAAAGGGTCTGTATGATCTCTTTGAGGCGAGCCTTAGTCAGGCCATAAATTGGTGGACTGCCCAGCTTCTTGGTAACTATTTGATAAGCCCTTCCCCAGACATCCTCATTCACCTCTTCAATGAGTTTCTTCCAGCTGTTTTCCTTACTCTCTCGGATTTTACTCGTCAGGTCATCTCTGAGTCTCTTTAGCCCCTGTCTTGCATCTTCGCATTGAGTTGAAAGCGAATCTCTGCGACATCTCAGAGCCAGCTCCCGCAGACGCAGATAAGCCCTCCTGGCACTCACGCATCGCCTCCTCGCCAGGGCGATTTCATCCATCCACCAATAGACCCCCCTTCTGCCGATGGGGCCCCTTCTGGGCATGACGGCGTCGCAAAGCTATTCCAGTACATCCCCCAGTCCGACGTTCCTGATGGTGCGCTGCAGATCTGGTCTTTGCAGGTAGGTTTGGAGTCTTCGCTTATTGATTTTTTTCCAGTTCCAGCTAGCCAGATGAGGAGGTCCGGCTACAGTGGAGGCACGGCCAATCTCGAACGCGATATACCTGTGATCGCTGGCCGTTTCTTCATCCACCACCCGCCAGTTCACCTTGCTCGCCAATTCTGACGATATCGCCGTTACATCCAGATTGAACTCCCGCTCATACCTTTCAAAGGTTGGGGTGCTGCCGACGTTGCATATAATGCAGTCCAGCTCTGCCAGGACCTCCGCCAGGATAGCTCCCCTAGCGCGGTTGATGGAGACCCCCACTCTGTTGACTTAGCGTTAAAGTCGCCGTCGACGACTATAGGCTTGGTCTGCTTGCTCATGCTGTCCTTCATGTTCCATATTTGGTGGACAAATTCCTCCAGCGTGGAGTTGGGCGAAAAATATTCAGAATAAACAACCTGTCTCGGCATTTCCACCCACGCAAAACACTGGCCCCTTCCCGAGTTTAGGACCGCCACTCGGTCATGTGTGAGAACAGCTGCCTTCCCGTCAATGGATTCGGTCCAACAGCTGTCCATTGATCTATATGGCTCGCTGACAAGTGCGACGTCCACATCTCTTGCTGCGAAGGTTTGCAGCAGCAGGTCCTGGGCGGCCCTAGCGCGATTGAGGGTTGCTTGCAGGAACGCCGTCTTTTTTTCGGCGACGCTCTGCTGGACATGCCAAACTCGTGGTCCTATGCCCTTCTTGTTGGCATGTGAGGCAAAAGGGCTTTGCCTCCTTGCAAAGCCCGGGGATGCAGCCCCTTTAGCCCCCCCCCCCCTTAATACGGCTCTGAGTATGGCGTAAAGCCTCCACCGGCCGACTAGGAAGCAGGCAACCACGGTTCAAATCCTGTTCAAATCTAAAGCTCTAAATATATCTGTCGGCTATGGGGAAGGCAACTAGAAACTACCCTCTATTAATTAAATTACCTAGATCGTCATCTTGGCTGAATCATTAACATTTGGTAACGGATAGACATACTATGTGAAGAAGAAGAAAAATGAGAGATAAAATTCAACAGAAAGCAAAAGCTTAAAAAATTCAATTTATGTACTAGCGGTCCAATTAACAAAGTGATTATAGATAAATGGTTTAAACAAAATTAGTAGAATGTTATTATTGTTGCTTCAAACAACCAACTACTCCATTTTAACTACCCCTGCTAGTTCTTATCGTTTTCGCAGTGTTTGTAGTGTAAGTTTGCTGTGAAATTTTGTTTCAAGTGTTTATGTTGATTCCAATAATTTAAATTATAAAATGAAGAAAAGAATATTAGATACTATGATAATGATTGTACGTTATTTGTTTTGTTTCAAGTTTCAGGGACATTTAAAAATAAATTAATTTAAACTCCCTCCCTGCGCACCCAAATAGGATAGCGAATTGCACAATCACAATTTGCGAAAACAAATCGCATTGATTTATTTTGTTGGCGCAGCATTCGAGTGGATTTAATCGCAATATTGGCGAGTATCATACGTGTCGAGCCATCTGGCGGGCTTATTTCAAAATTCGAAAATGTCTCTAGGAAGTATTGGTTGAAGATTTTTGTTTTTAGTAGAATAATTTAGTGTAAGTAAATTTAACCAACGAATACAAAGACGTGTGACGGTCAAGTTCGTAATTCAAAAATAGATTTTTGTGTATTTTCTTTGTGCACTCGCTCAAATCATACAAAATAAAACGTCAAAACAAGTGCACACACAAAACACATTTAAGGTTACATTGTGAAAATTTTAGAAACGTACAGTGACTGTGCAAACTTGTCTAGTGTTCTCAGCTGTTATAGGTGATTGACTCTTGACGTTTGTCTAATTGTCTTTAAATTGCTGTAGTTGGTGGATTTTCGCGTTACGTTTTAGAACAATTATTTGAAAATTGTCGTTGGTTTGACATTACAATAAATAAATGCAAATATGAGTGAACTTAATCAAGAAGAGGTAATTAATAATTTGATTGTTTGTCTCGTGTTTATTTTTAAATATTTTATTTCTCTCCTGCAGATACGCAGAAAACGTTTGGCTCGACTGGCAGCTTTAGATAATAACTCGCCATCTAATTCGATCTCACCCCCGATTACTCCGATATCACAGTCACCATTAAATGACACTGCTCGAAATCAGAGTCCTTTAGCCCTTTTAACAACACCACAGACTGAAGAAGCACAAAATGTTGGTGGCGATAAAGGTTTTCGAGTACCAAGCAAGCCTATCGATATGCCTTCCGGTTCTAAAGCTAGAGATTACGTGAGGCCTATACCACAAAGAAGTGACTCCGAGACGAGCTCGATTCATATGGAAGTTGACGAACCAAACTTTGCCGATAAGAATGCCAATACAGACATCGATTCGGGGATTGAAAATATGGAGGTAGGTAACATTTACAAAACTTTGCTTGCTTTTCAAAAAATAACTGTAAGTTTGCCATTCAGGTTCTTTGTCCTTATGATATGACATCATTTAAATTATGTTGACCCCTTAAGGAACCTTGTTCTCTCATTGTATGTATCATTACTAATTTAAAGAAGATACAAAAAAGATATTCAAAATAGCGGCATATAATTTAATTATATACTAATTTTTATTGTTCTTTGCTTTAACGTTAAAACCTTGACTCCAACGCAATAACTGTTGATTTTTTAATTACTTTATTTATTTGCTGAAATTGAGATAATAACATGAGGTTTCTATTTAAATTCAAATGTAGAAACTAGTGAAAAAATGCCTTTTCTTACAATATTGGAAGTAGCTCAATTTCAGTGGATCTGAGATGCTCAATCAGGATAAAATTCTATGTAAATGAAATAACAAATTTTCCAATCCGCCTGTTTCAAAATACAGCTAATTCAATATTCAATTTTTCGCGAAAATTGATTTTCTTCCTTGTAAATGGGGTTTTCCTCGAATTTTAATGAATAACAGAATCAATTTCTGCGCAATTTTCAACAGTTTAATCAAAAATTGTTGTACAAACTTCAAAATAACGGAGTTGTGAGCACTCGATTCAGTCTCGCCTGTAATCAAAAGCTATTTTTTAAATTTTTTTATTTTCCCTTAATGCAATTCCAACCGAGGGGTAAACTGAGGAATTTTAATGAACAGATCTAAGAATTGCAAGGAAATTGATTTTGGTTTGCTGTTTACCTCTCGATACCAACCCTACGTCGCGTCGGTGCAACCAACTGAAATCCACAATAGATTTTTTCAAGTTTATCGACAGCTAAGCTACGTCTCTAATGTAAGCGATGATCACATTTAAGGCAGAATTTCCATTCGATTGGAATACCTGGGAAAGTCAGGGAATTTAAAATCTTTCAAATTTTGTCAAAGAATTTATAATTTGATGCGAAAGTCAGGGAAATTGATTAGTTAATTTTAAGTTACCAACCTAAAAAATTGGGATGATTAGTACGGCTTTGAAGATCGCACAGCTTGAGCAATTTAGCATTTATATAATATTTTTCTTTATGAATCAAGCAAAAAATGATATTACAAAACTAAATTAAAAAATATACCTGTTTCGGCTTCTTAAGCCATTATCATTGGTAAAAGGAGACAATATCATTCTTTGTTTGATTCATTACGAACATCTTTTACGAAATCACGGTTGAACAAACCGAAAATTTTCTTTAAATCTCGAAATATTGGAAATTAAACATTATTTTTTGAAATATTATCCTGACAGGGGAAAACCGCAAACCATATTTTTGTGTACCAGATTTCCTTGGATTTCTCTAGATTGCCCCGGATTTCTTAAAGTTTCTCGAGATTTCCTTGGTTTGCCTCAAGATTTTCTTTCGAAAAATTTGAAAAGAATGAAGGTTGTCTGTAGTATTTCTAAGTTTTCCTAAGATTTCATTTGATTTTCTATGATTTCCTTGCATTTCCCCAGATTTCCTTTCAGTTGTACCAAACAGTTGATCCAAACAAACACCAATCACATTTAAAATAATTTTTTTATTATCGACCGGTTTCGCTTTTTACAGCATTGTCAGATCAATGTTACATTACTAGTTTGGTACAGCATTGTTTTGGTGGTTTATCTGTGTAATATTTATATTTTTTCTAATCACAGTTACACCACAATTTAATTACTTTTCTGTTTGCGACGTTGCAGCGGCAGAAAAAATGAAACTAATCTAATTTTCATTGAAAGACAAATTTACTATTGTTGACATTCGAAAAAAAAAATTAATTTGATTAAGGATAATCGGGGTTTATACAAACTGCATGTTGTTAACAATATACAGTTTGGATCAAGAGAATATGTTAATCTTTAATCGTATCTACATTCATAATCCGTCAGGCATAAAACTGATATTTGCTTCGGTGAAAAGAATTATTGTGATTGTTCTGTAAACAATGCTCATCTTGGGTAGCAGATAATTGAAGGTTTATGCAAATATGTAATATGAAACAAATCTGTTTTTATTTGGTTGAAAGAAATTTAACAATAATAAATAATTGATAAAAATAATTGAAAGACAAGGCCAGATTTACATAGATGCGTTTACGTCAACGTAATTTTTTGTACAACAGGTTTATTCATTTTTGATGATTCTATGTATATGGAAATACCCCGTGTTAATGGCGTTAAGAAAAACTAATTATTATCCACATAAAATTTTTAACATGATTTTAAACTGTAAAGCTGTAAACTGCGATAATATGAAATATCAATTTTCGTTGGGAACTTGTACTATTTATCATAATAAAAACTGTTGCCATAGATGATATTTTACGGGAGTCGAACCTGTGATTGAAAAATTACAAGTGTTAAGATACAAGGAAAGCTAACAACACTTTAGACGTTCGGCCATTCATTCACCGTCATTGACATTTCAAACTGGAGATTCCTCGATATTTTAAATTATACAAAATGAGGTGACGGAATATGGAATAATAGTATATTGTACACCAAGGTTGAATAGCCGACTGAGCTAGTAGTAAAGAAAATATGAAAAATGCTAAACTTGACACATCGGAGAGCGTGCGATTTGGTTACTTTTTAAATGGTATTGGCGGGAAACATTATTTTTGAAATAATTTTGTTTTAGGTTTTGGTTACAGGTTTGGTAAACCATTTTTGATTTAAATTTGAAAATCGTGATTTTTTCATTTTAATGAATATGGTAGAAGCGAGGTAGGAGTAACTTCTTGTACTTGACTTGAAATTTATGATTGATGAATATTTATATTGCAAACAAAATAAATAAATAAATATTAAATTACAATATAAAAAAATAACAAGCTTATTAAACAATAATAAAATTCAAATTAATTCAATTAATTTTTTAAAATTTATTGCAGTTTAATAATTTTTACGAGCTAATAATTTATAATATTACTATTAAATATATTTGATTTGTAAATAAACATTGTTGAATTTTTCA
Source organism: Cantharis flavilabris (assembly GCA_949152465.1). Taxonomy (NCBI): domain Eukaryota; kingdom Metazoa; phylum Arthropoda; class Insecta; order Coleoptera; family Cantharidae; genus Cantharis; species Cantharis flavilabris. Next base: position 10,790,679 of record OX424438.1, read on the forward strand.
TATTCTGCTCTTATTGTACGCCGCAGGCGATTTTCTGATAATTTTAAAGTAAATGTTTAAAACTATTGGGATATTATGTGACCGTAAACTTTGTTTACCTGAGGTCATCATCATCAGTCAAAAACTTCCTAGGTATTGGAAATTCAATGATGAAGAGACTTCTTGATGATTTAATAATTCATCACAATTTAAATAATATTTATCCAACACCTCTGTCTTATGAAGGCATAATAATGCCGATTTTACATATCTTATGGGGTCTATAAAACACTAGTGGACTTATGAATTTATAATTACACACTAATGACTTATATGTAAATTATGAGTACACCTACTACTTAATAGTTTTCATAATTTCAATTTGATATTTTAAAACGTCAAATGTCAAAACTTTTAATTACATTTTAAACTATTATTACGAGATATTGGATAAAACTTTGTATTACACACGTGTCTTATTGGCATCCAAAACACTCAAGAAATTAAACACTCGACCTGCGGTCTCGTGTTTAAACTTTTCTTTCGTGTTTTAGGGGCCTAATAATACACTTGTATAATAAATAACTATTAATTTGTATGTTAATAAAAAATTAATGTACGTTTACCAAGTTATTACATTAAGGGTATTCATGTCACTTCGTACTTTTGTCGTACTTGTTGTAGATTGCATTTTTCGTAAATTTCGTAGAATTTTTAATGCAGATCTAGTTTACGAAATCTACGCAGTCGTACTTTATGTAGATCTCGTAGTTTCGTTACATTTAAGTATACGTTGGCGATACATAGTAACCAAGAAATATTTGACAATAAATAATGTCAGTAAATGTGAATAGAATAATTAAATTAGTTAAAATCTACCTCAAAACGTCAAAATAATCTACAAATGCAAGTACGAAAGAATTTACGAAACGTTGAACGGTAAGTGTGTTCATGTCACATAAGTTTACAAAATTTAAAAGTACGATAACTACGAAAAGTACGAAGTGACATGAATACCCTTATTAATAAATTATGGAGCGGTGGGTGTGTTCTGCACAAGTACCTAAATTACTATGTAAATAATCCTTAGGCAACTCCACTTCCAGCGCGCATTAAATTTAATATACAATATATAGAATTTCTAAACCAATATTCCAGGCTTTCGATGAAATATTCCGAAGTATTATAGCTCCGGTTTTCATTATAAGAAGTTTTGCTTTGTTTTGAAGTAAAATTTGAGTTACACAAAATAACGCTACAAGCGATTTTTTTTTAATTTTAAAAATATACTTGTTTTTAGTAGGGTGGAAATTTTACGAAAAAAATTAAATACTGTATTAATTGTTGACGGCGAGATGCTATAGTAAATAGAATAGAGGCATCCCCGCTTTGTTCTTGTGTCCAGTCTGGGATAGGTAAATAACACAGTGCAACACGAAAAAAAATAACCATATACGGACAACACTACGTGATAAAAGACCAAAAAAAAAGACCCATGTCTCCCAGTTTTGCCCAAAGTCCTCCAGGTTTTTTTTATGGGCCCCCAAAGATGTGGGGTCTCGGTGTCATTTTTGCAAAAAAGTGATCATTTTCTCAAGCTCATATCTTGCAAACCGTTCGGAATTTTGATTTACTCTCTGGGGCAAAGTTGTAGCTCTTGTCATAAAGAACAAAAATTGTTAACATATAAAATCAAAAAAAACTTCATCTTCAAGGTCAAAATCGCAAAAAACTTTAAAAAATTCAATTTTTTTTTACCTTTTTTTCCCTGTTCAGGTCCATAGGTAGCAAACCGTTCAAAATTCAAGGAAACAATCAACTACAAAAATGAACCTAAGATCTCAATAAACAACTTTCTAGAACATATGAACTTCCTAGGAATGATTCTTAACACCGTTTAGGTAGCGCTTAGGTAGCCGCAAAAGTGAAAAATTTCCCGAAAATTTTTTAATTTTTTTTTAAAAGAAAACAAAAGAATTTTGGAAAGCCGCCCTTATCGATGATCTCTTGCATAATGTTGATGACCTTCAAATCACAGCAAATCTTCCATTTATTTTCGTAGTATTTGATTTTTTCCATTATATCCTTCAATGTTTCATAGCTTTCTTTCATGTTAATACCCATTGCTAGCGGAATGGAAGGTTTTCGGTTCGACACATGCAACAACACTGCTTTCAAGCTTGAAACAGAACCATCAATAAATAATCTCCACTCACTAGCGATGTAGTTCATTCCCATTTTTACCACCAAAGCTTTTACATCTTTGCAGTAAGCGAACGAATTGTCATCATTTAGAGTGTAGAGGCTCTGAAATTCAGCTTGCCGTTTGCGGTACGCCGTAGAGTTAACATTGCCATGTGTGAGTTTTCTTTCCTTTAAAAACGCTGTCAGAAATATGGCAAGTCGCTTACTGCATTGCCTGTGCTGCTGCGGTCGGTGCGTGATCGCGTGATACCTAAGCGCTACCTAAACGGTATTAACCCTTGGACAAACACATGGTTCTGGCCAGGCATATTTCATTTTTGAGCGTTAATTAAACACACAAGACATTAAACATGACAAGAGCTACAATGTGAATTCAATGCAGATGTTTGCTTCCAGGTAGTTTTTTGATAGAAGTTTTTTTGATTTTATATGTTAACAATTTTTGTTCTTTATGACAAGAGCTACAACTTTGCCCCAGAGAGTAAATCAAAATTCCGAACGGTTTGCAAGATATGAGCTTGAGAAACTGATACAAATTGAATTTTTTAAAGTTTTTTGCGATTTTGACCTTGAAGATGAAGTTTTTTTTGATTTTATATGTTAACAATTTTTGTTCTTTTTGACAAGAGCTACAACTTTGCCCCAGAGAGTAAATCAAAATTCCGAACGGTTTGCAAAATATGAGCTTGAGAAAATGATCACTTTTTTGCAAAAATGACACCGAGGCTCCACATCTTTGGGGGCCCATAAAAAAAAACTTGGAGGACTTTGGGCAAAACTGGGAGACAGGGGTCTTTTTTTTTTTGGTCTTTTATCACGTAGTGGTGTCCGTATATGGTTATTTTGCCATGACTTAAAAAATTACACACTGTGTAATGTAATATATTAAAGATGAAATAAGATGATTCTTATTTTTTACTAACCGGATGTTTGCCTAATGACAATCAGACGGGGCAGGCGGGCATTAACATTTTTCTGAATGATCTCCATAAGCAATTTTTCTGAAAATCTTTCAATGTTGAATGCTTTTTACAATATTGTACAATCTGCTGAGCCCAAAATTGGTTCTGTTACAAAATCAGGTTATTTATTATGCCATAATCAGCTTATACATGGCAAAATAGTAACGTCAAGGTAGTTGGGAAACCTCAAACTCAATTCACATACTTAGCTAAATTTTACAGAGGAATGAACCCGAAACTAAATTTTATAAAAATATAATATACTAATAATAACATTGTTTAAATAATATATTATTGTGTAATTACCTTATTAACTTTTTAAAATAATTGTATTTAGAATAATTTAATGATGGTTTTCACGAGCTATTAATTTATATATTTATCATATTATTTAGAAAAACTAATTGCTTGTCTGGCCATAAATCTCGTTTCAACTAGAAAATACATTCACCAAAATTCATAAAAAAAATGTTCTAATAGTTTTTAAAACTGTTCAATTTATATGAATTTTTGTAACATTAAGGGGGTAGTCTGTCACATCGACTACGAAGCCCTAGAAAATCAGGCGTTAGGATAGCGATGGAGGGGAGGCACTAAGTCTTTCCAAAGACAATATTTTATTATATTTATATTGTATTTTTATATTTTTGCTCGTTCCACCCCCCCCCTCCTCCCCACAGTGAATTTCCAAATTACCTTAAAAAATATTTTCATCATCATTAGAAATAGCAGAGCAAACCATTTACCGACTGAATTATTTTTCAAATTTTTTTTTTATTTTTGTACATATTTATTGATCGTGTGTGAAACAAGTGTTCGTCTGTCTGTTCGGGCGGGCGAGTTTACCTGTGAATAATTTTGCTTTACTCGTTTTTTCTAAGCTGAACTGTGAAGTTACTGCAATGCTACGGCGAAGGTTCAACAACACGGCGCGCACAAAATAACATAAATTTTGTTTCCCGTTTTCTGCTATTTGCTAACTAAAAACAAAAAATCGTACCAAGCATGATCCTCTCCTTTCAAATAGCTAACTCCGCACGAGAGATAAAATCTAGAGAATTTATAATTGTTTTCTAAAAATAATTAAGTTGGAAGTGCATTCTACAGGATAAATAAAGAAATAATTATGTGTTTCGGCGATTTCACTTCAGTTGGAGTTAGCAAATTTTAATTTCTTATTCAAAGGAAAACGGCAGTTTTTACCGAAAAGGTTATCGCTTTGGGTCGATCACTTTTGTTTTAACAGAGACGGTAATTTTTATTGCTTACGAAAAATTTTCAGTTTTTATTTGGTCTGGTTGTACTGTCTGGCCCTAATAGGTCGTCCGCCTTTATTGATTTTGTAGTTTGAGGGTAAGGATCAAAGAAATATTTCAGCCAAATGCAAGTTATTGCAGATACGTCTGGCCCTTGACCTGCGATTATTTCAATCATGAAAATGCAGATTAAAAGCTTGAAGTTGTCACGCAGCGTTCGAACATTTTTAATGAATGTTGTTTTACAAAACTGTTTGATTGATTTGTCAAAGACACAAGAGACAGTACATCTAACGAATCGCCTGCGGAGACTCACAGTTATTTTCTTCTCCAACTATCTCTTTTTTGCTCAAGAATTTCCGCTCGAAAAGATTAGCCAACCGGAACCTAAAGTTATTTATTTACTCAATACTAATCATTTTGAAATTAAATTAACTTTCTAACCACGTAAAATCACATTTTATTTTAATTCGATTGAAATTTACGTTAGTGATATCGAAAATCGTATATAAAATTTTATCAATTTGGAAAACTTTCCAAATAGTGTAACCTTTGAAATTATTTTCTGCTCTCTTGAAATCGAACTCGGCGGGTATTCAATTTTTTTTTCCTCGACTGCGATCAATCTAAATAATTTAACTTTGATTAATGATTTTTTTGCAATCCATGTCAAAGGTGTTATATTTTTTTGCAAATTTTATTTTAACCTTAATGTACCTCCATTTTATCCCTTTAACTTTATTTAATTGAATCGGAATCAATAGGTTTTGTTTGTTTAAAATTACGTCCAAAAGTTATTTCTTAGCTGATTTGCTTCCAAGGGTAACGGCCAACAGCTAATTTGACGAAAGCTATTTCTGGGTAATTTTGTTTAGTCAATTCCGGCAACTTATTTTTGTTCATATTTTGTAGTACCTAATTCGCTTTTTTGCTAAATTTAACTGATTATTGTTAAATTTTTCCCACGTCGTTGACATCCGCAGTTTTGGCAATCAACACCTGAGTCACTCAACATTTTATTTACATGTAAATTTTATTATGAAATTTGACAAGTATGTAAAATAAGTAAAAAGAACTTGTACATTGACATCGATAAAATGGTGCCCCCAAAACCGGTTGTTCTGTTTAGTTACGAGCGACACATTCTGGTTTAATTTTTAGTTTAAAATAAAACTACATTTTTAAGATTTAAAGGAATAGCCCGAATCTACCCCAAATATATCGAAATTTATATTTTAAACAAAATCATCCAATTATCAAAGCTGGATTGGGGGGGGGGGGCAATTTTTGTGTAATTTTAGCTATCTTCCAAAAAAGGCGTTATTTGTTTTAAAAAAAAATTTAAATTGGTCAGAATAAAGTGCTTCGAAGTGAGTCACTGTCTCCCCCCCCCGCTCTTGTATTAACGCCTGATCCTTAACATTTTAAGCGCACACTAAACACTGCATTCTTTTGTTTAGGTTGAAGAATCAGAAATCAAGAAAGGAGTATCGCGCCAAGGGACCCAATCGTTGTCTACCGAAATCACAGAAGACCAATTATATACAACAATAACTCGTATTTTAAATTTTCCATACAAAGATAACCTGGAAAATAACTTAGGAATGTCGAACGTGACGGAAATTATTAAAGAATCCGCTTCGACTTGTGACGTCACGTCGCAACTTTTAATGGAAGCCCTTGTCGCTATATCGCTAGGAAATAATTCCATTAAAAATTTAATACAAACTAATGCAGATCAAGGCGACACGAGTAGTTTGAATTCGTTTTCTATTAGTCCGACACAAAATCTAAGTCCCTGTGCCAGTCCAGTGTTCAATTTTTCTACATCCAATTTTCCGTCGCTTGCAGATCCGACTACAGAAATTACTCCCCAAATGAACGCCCTAAACTACTTAATCGATTGTTACAGTAGAGTAACAGTCGAAGAACGAAATAATCCGAAAAAGTCGAGCGTTCCGCCTTTTTCTGATCTGCTAACCGATTTGCGAGCCCAAATCATCAACTACACGTCTTTGGTTTTACAAGGACTTATCGTATCTGTTAAAAACGAATCCGGTAAATACAACACATCGCCACTTCTAACACCTCTCTTGCAACAAAATTTACCCCGTGGATTTATGTCGGAGTTAGTAGTTCGAACTCACACAAATTTCCAGTCGTTTTCAAAAGTTTTCAGTCCAATACTACAAGACCTGTTTATTTTGATGCAAAACGGAAGCATCGTTGGCAACGAACATCGACATCCTTTGTTAATTTTAAGCGAACTCGCCGAAATTCGCTGTGGTGTGACTGGAAACGTTCGTCCAATTTGTCAACTCATAACCCATCAAGTCCAATTTTTACCTGATTTAGCCACAACCGCGGTCGGGCACGAATTAGCGAAAACTTCCTACTTCGCGCCATTTTTGTCGGTCTCCGTGTTCGCCGAAGACGAACCTAAAGTCGCCGAAAAGTTCTTCTCCGGAAACACGTTGAGCGATAAAACTTTGACCGAAACTCTGCAACAGGAATTGGAGAACACGCGTTCGCTTCTACATAAAATTTTCCACGACGTTTTGGCAAATTCTGGTAGTCGCGAGGCGATGCTGGCTTACATTGGTGCTTTGCTAAAACACAACGAAAAGCGGTGTCAAATTCAAGCCGCCGATAGAACATTAGCCGGCGATGGTTTCATGTTAAATTTACTCAGCGTTTTGCAAATGCTGTCTTTTAAAGTTAAATTAGATAAAATCGACTTCTGTTATCCATTCCATCCAAACTCTGTTATTGAGTTAAGTAACGATACTCGACTGAAATTGACGTCTCAAGAAGTAACAGACTGGTTAGTTGAATTTGGTAAGTCGTAGAAATTTTATTTTTTACTTTGGTTTTGTAACTTGAAGTTTGTTTAGGTAAAACTCACCAATGGAAGGAGGCTAAATTTCCTACGCAGTGTTGGTTTTTGACATTGCATTGTCATCACATGGCACTTATGCCGGCCTTACAAAGATATCAAAAAAGACTGCGCACGATGCGCGAAATACAAAAACTTTTAGATGAAACGTTATTCGCCGAACCTCAATGGAAGGACACGCCGTTTGCGTCAAGGAACCGAACGTTTATTAAAAGGTGGAGGCAACAAATCAAAAAATTAATGAGGTAAGGACTGGTTTGCAAGTTTTCGCTCACAGTGGTTTTCATTTCGGGTGGTTTTAGGTCAAAGTGTTGCGCAGAAACTGGACTGTTGGATAAAAATATGTTGAGGAGAGCACTAATTTTTTATACCCAAGTAGCCGAGTATTTATTGTGCTTGATGAACGAAGTAGGAGCAGGTGGCGTTATACCCCTGAAACCATTAGCCGGAAACACGCCTCCCACATTTGCTGCATTACCCGAATGGTATGTGGAAGACATCGCCGAATTTTTGTTATTCACTCTTCAGTAAGTATTAAAAAAAATTTTTTTAATTAATTGAGGCTTGGTTGAAATTAGCAATATGAGTAATATTATTACTTATTAAAATGGTAAAATATTTTAAGATTAAATTTGTGAGTTTATGTAGGCCTACAATAAAAACTTGACTGTAGTAAAGTAAGTACCCAGCAGTAAAAATGGACTATTAGTGAGAGTTTTGCAACATTTGGACGATTAAAATTTACTGCCTTAAATAATTATATTATGCAGTTATATAGTAGTACGGTCTAAGTTGTTTACAGAGAATGCTTCCAATTAGGGTAATTTGGTGGTAAAACTTTGAAGCAAATGTTATTAGTGTCTACAAAAAAGTTTTTATTGTTAACATTTCATGTTATACAGGGTGTCCGTTTTTCGAGCTCCACCATGAGGATCTCAGTTATTATAAGAGATACGAGGGCGGTTAAATTATGGCAAAGTTACGCATTTTTATGCTGAACAATTTTAATTATTTTTATTACAGTAGAATCCGCTTAATGTGATCACTTCGGGCCAAGGTCATTTTAATAATATTAACTGATAACAATTAGCGAAATTTAGAAAAATGCAAATTTTAGAAGACTTCGATTAGAACAAGATAGAAGAAAAAAAAAGAAAGAAAAAGTGGCCGGTTTCCAAAAAAAATGATCACAATAACCGACTGATAACATTATCCGAGATCACATTAAGCGGATTCGACTGTATAAAAAAGATATTTTCGAAATTATCTCTTCGATGACGATGTTAACCTTAAAACAACAAAACCATTTCTGACTATTGCTAATTCAAACCATATATCGGAAAATGTGAAAACTTTGTTTTTAAACTTTTTTTTTACAGATACTGCCCAAGTGTCATCGCTGACAATACCGAAAATTCTCTAATAACGTGGATTTTGGTTACAATTTGTTCTTCAAACTACGTAAAGAACCCTTATTTGGTTGCTAAAGTTATCGAAGTTGTGTTTGTGGTTAATCCAAACATTCAACCGAAAACTGAACAGTTGCATACGCGTTTTATGTCTCACGAATTGGCGCAAACGGTGTTGCCTAGTTTCTTGATGAAATTTTACACTGACGTCGAAACGACGGGTTCTAGTTCCGAATTTTATGATAAATTTTCGATTCGTTACCATATCAGTATAATAATGAAAGGCATGTGGAATTCGTTGGTGCATCGTGATGCCATAGTAAAGGAATCCGGTTCTGGAAAGCAATTCGTTAAATTTATTAACATGCTGATGAACGACACTACATTTTTACTAGATGAATCGTTGGAGAGTCTAAAACGCATCCACGAAGTACAAGAATTAATAAAAGACGAAAAGAATTGGGCCAAGTTTTCTAACGAACAGCAACAGACTCGTATGCGTCAGCTGGGCGCCGATGAACGCCAATGTCGTTCTTATCTTACTTTGGCTAGAGAAACAGTCGACATGTTCCACTATTTGACTGTAGATATAAAGGAACCGTTTTTAAGACCCGAATTGGTCGACAGGCTGTCTTCTATGCTCAATTTTAACTTGCAACAGTTGTGTGGACCTAAGTGTAAAAATTTGAAGGTTCGTAATCCAGAGAAGTATGGATGGGAACCTAGGCGGCTCTTAGGTCAACTCATCGATATCTATTTGCATCTTGATTGTGAAAAGTTTGCTGCAGCTCTTGCAGGAGATGAGGTAATGTTTACTATTCTCTATTTTTTAATTAAAGCTTTTTTTTTGAGTATTTCAATTTCCGTTTATATACAAACTTCTTTTGGCCTAGGCCTTCTTCAGTGTACTCCATTAACAATTATTTGTAAAACTTTACATAATTATTTTATTAATTAATTTTTTTAGCGTTCATTCAGAAAGGAACTTTTTGATGATGCTTTAACGCGTTTGGAACGTTCCTCAATTAAAAGTTCAGTTGAGATTGAGCAGTTTAGATCTTTGGCAGAGAAGGCTAATCAAATTAAAATTAACAATCAGAAAAGTGAAGATTGGTTGGCCGACGCTCCCGATGAGTTTAAGGATCCATTGATGGATACTTTGATGACCGATCCTGTGCTCTTGCCCAGTGGTCAAATTATGGATAGGCCTGTGATCATGAGGCATTTGTTAAACAGTAGCACCGATCCTTTCAATCGTCAGCCCTTGACGGAGGACATGCTGAAATCAGGTAAGTCTTTATTTTGAACTAAAGATTCGAGTGAGACTAATGGGATTGTTTCGTAGTTGACGACTTGAAGGAACGAATCAAATTGTGGAGGTCAGAACGCTCATCGAATCAATGAAGTACTTGATTTTACCATTAAAGTGATATTACTTTTTTTATATTAAGATATTTTTTATTATTGCTCGATAATTTGTTCAACTGGGGATATATTTAGTGGCAAAAAATTTATTATAATTTAGAAATTATGCAATTACAGTTTACATACGTAATTGAAATATATAACAATGGATACGTCTTGTTTCGACTCCGTAACTATTGCATTTTGATACTTTTTGTAGTAAAAATTGGGGGAACAAATTGGAAGTTTTAAGATGTGGATTTTATTTACGATCTCAAATATGAATTTACCTGACTTTGTGCATTTTTACGAAACTGCTTTATTCTCATTAAATCTCAAAAAACATTAAATAGAACTGCCATAATACAATAAAAATTTATCCATAGTAATTTTTTTCGTTGTATCAAACTTGCTATTACAAGTGCGTTTGTGACAATTATTTAAATTGTTGCTTTCTTTAATTTTTTTTTGTGAAGACTTGAAAATTTGTGTTATTAAATTACTGTGTATGTACATATTTAGAATAATTAAATCACCTTTCTTCTATTAAAATTTTATTGTACAAAATTAAAATTTTACTGAATTTGATGTGTTTGCCAATTTTATTTAGAAATTTAATGATAAATTACAATTGAAATATTTTAGTATTATAGGTTCTTTTTATATATTATGAAAATGTGTATTTATTTCAAGGTGGTTGCGAAATACAATTTGTAGTAATTGTCGATATTTTATTTTGAAAAACTTTATGATTTAACAAGTTAAAGGTTGTCCCTACTTGTGAAGTACTTAATTATTTTAATGATACTTAAATGTGATAATGGAATATTACAAATTGAAGGTGATAATCAGAATTATCATTAGTCAGTCAGCTGAATTAGGGTGAATTGATATGACTAGCATGCTTTTTATTAACTTACCTATAGCATTACAGAGGTATATTAGTGAATGACGGGAAGCGATGATTAAAACATTGGGGGAAATTCTATAAATATGTATTTGTTCTAAAGAAGTGAAAAGGTACTTTTCAAAAAAATCGCAAAAGATGCATACAAACCTTTGTTGTCTGAATCCGGGGGTTACAATACTCAGTAATTTTGTTCAAACGAGAAACTGTGCTATCGAACTTATAGGTTTATTTTACCAAAATACCTTTTATAAACTTATTAGCTTGGTTTTTAAAGTTTAAACTGTAATTAATGATTAGAAATGTGGAGTTGAAGTGAAATTCTACCTTCAGAGAACAAATATTCCGAGTTTATAATAATAATAATAATATATTGAAAAGTACATATCGTCGGCATACAAGCAAAATTGACTAACTACAAAACTCAAGTTTTATAGGAGAGCAGCTTTTAGGTTAAATATCGCTTATAAAATCAGACAATTAATGCTAATTTTCAATAATTTTAGTCATAATACAATTAATATAGTTTATTATATTAAAGTTTTAATTATTCTTTTATTATTATATCGTTATTCAACTCAATTAGTCAAGTATCTTATTTTCGCCATTTATGCAGTTGGTCACTTTTGCTTGTATGCCGACGATATATGATTTTCTAAAAATTGGTTGGTTTAAAATTTCAATTTGTAATTAAATCGAAAAATGAGCTTACTAAATTTAAAGATAAGAGCCTGCATATGCTCTGTTATCAATTTCAGTTTTGTTGTTTCTTGAATTAATTTTCAATTATAATATTTCAAAACTTAATCAAATCTAATCTATTAATTATAACTTTGCTCTTCATCCAACATCTATCTATAACTTTTGTTTCAATTTTTTTTTGTAAATCATCGATTGCTTTCAATATTGTTAATTTTCAGTTGTAATTATAATTTGAATCCTTTTTATCTTCATTAACTTTTGATTCCATCAATCACCAAATTCTTACAGTCATTAGAGGCCTTCTATAAATAATTACTTAATCTTACGGACCCTTACATAGAGGAGGGGAGGGTTCGACGTATTCCTTACGTAAGTTTCATAAAATACTATTTTTAAATTAAATCAGTTTTTTTACCTGGATATTAAGGGATTACTAATTTTTTGTATTAACTTTTTTTATGTAATTTATTAACTTTTATTTATATAAAGATAAAATTTAATTTAAATTTTTGTATTGTTTGTATAGGTAATAACATAATATTATTGTTATTCATATTTTATAAATATAAGAGGCGGAGAGGGGGGCTCAACATTATTCTAAGTTCAGTGATCCTTACGTATGATGTGACCCCCCGTCACCCCCAGTTTTGAGGGGGTCAAAAATTACAAAAATCGTCCTTCCGTAAAAAATGGACTGCCCCTTATTTTATTTAGTCGGAAACTTCGCAAGCACTAATTTTTCGGCATAAAATTCTCTCTGTCGATGATTATATCTTTCCGAGTTTTTTGATCCTATATGATAAATGGAATTTTTGAAATCACGTATCTTGTGAGATATACATTGCCAGCACTCGAGAAGATGAAACCATCTAACCGATTATTATTAAATTATAATTTTCTGTTGCGGCAATTTTTTCTCAAGAAAAACAAAATGATGTCAAACGCTTTGCATGTTTAAGGGAAAAATATAAACTGAAAAACGTAATTTCTTTTGTAACTATTTATTTTTCCAAATCATTTTGAAGCAATCCAAGGAAATCCCGGAAATTTGATGAAATCCGAGGAAATCTAAGGAAATTCCGGAAATTTAAAAAAATTTGAGCAAATTTTAGGAAGCTTGAGGCTGGGGTAATCTAGAGAACTCCAAGAAAACCTCATAAAAGGAAATCTGGTGTATAAAAATTTGGTTTGTGGTTTTCTCTTCGATCTATTCGAAAATTTCGGTAGAATTTTACAATATGAGCGGAGCTAAAGATATGGAAGCAGCTAATAGAGTTTACATTACTTTTTTTACAATTTTATGGATTTTTGTTATTGCTAATTTACGCTCGCAACTACCAAAATTTTATTACAAACTTTTTAATTTCATAGACTACGTCTATCAATTTCGTGTTATTTTTTTTAGAATTAGAATTTTTTTAAATTCAGAATTAGATTTGTTTTATTTTGCTCTTTTTTACAGTACTCTGGCTGGTACTTAATATATTTTTCATTCTGATACTTGTAGTGATACAAATGTGAAATAAACTACCGCCAAATGTATTATTTGAAATCCCGCGTAGGAAGTAGTAAGCATTACATGAACTTCCACGATGAAATGGAGAAAGGGAAAGAAAGGAGAAGAGGAATATGACGAAATAAAGGGAAGAAGCAGATGACTCTTTTAGAAATCGAAGGTACGTTCACATGTGTTTTGATAAAGCATGTCTGTTTTTCATATTATAAAATTTATTGGAGTATTATTTTACTTTTTGTTGTGTGGACGAATTATCTCTAAATTAAGGTAAATTATATATTGCAACTAAAGGTACAAATCCGCATCTAATAGAATTAAATTACCAGGATTGTTTAGTATTAAGTTTTTCAAAATTGATTATGAACAAGTGCAGGGCTCCTATTTGGCTAGTCGAATATCTTATGATGCATGAAAATTCAAGGATAGTGTTACCAAAACTGTATGTATACGCAAGATTTGATGATACCAGTTTTAAAAGCTTGGTTATTTTACTTCTTACTTGTAATGTCAGATGTAAGCTTTTGTTGATACCAAGGTGCTAAAGACCACTAAAATTAAACAAACGCGTTTTTTCTGAGAAAATAGTGCCCGCAGGAATAGGATTTTTTCAGATATTTTTATATTTTTTCGATAGAAAACAGATAAATTGAAAACTAGTGTATAGTGTTTAAATAAAGTAATTAAAATATATAAATTTTTAAAATACCATTGCTGAAAGCTTATGTTGTAAAATTGTTTTACCTGCATATTTTTTTAAACTTACAATAATCCTAGTCAACACAACACTGTGAGATGTTATGCGACTTCCTATTTTGATCCCACGTATAACTTCTTTTTCTGCGATCTATTAGTTGTTGCATGGTAGTTAAATCGCATAAGGTCATATCTAAAACTTTTATCAGATGTTGTATTAGGTTACATAAATTAGCATATATTTTTATATCATCCATAGGAAATCTCAAGAAAGTTCTATTTGAAACATCTACAGGATGTTACTTTAGGGATGTTCTGTTAACGTCATAAATGCAACTTCGGTGAGATGTTGTTTTAAGGATTTATTAAGTAGATATACTTTTCATTTTGTAATATCTACAAAACATTCTGAAGAAGTTCCGTTTGGAACGCCGCTTTGTTCAGTCGTGAAAGTCTCGCGAGACTCGACCCTCGGCACCGAGCCGAAATCTGTACCACCGAAGTCAAAGCTGAACTGAAAAGTTAAACGTTGGAATTGCTTGAAAGCAAATTTAACGTTGAACTTCATTTCATCTTAAGGGGCCGTCCATTAATTATGTAAGGATTTGGGGAGAGGGGAGGAGGTATCAAAAATCTTACAGACTCTTACGTGGGGGAGGGGAGAGCTCCGATGTATTGCTTACGTAAGTTTCGTAAAATACTTTTTTTAAATTAAATCAGTTTTTTTACCTGGATATTAAGAGATTACCAATTTTTTGAAAAATATTATTGTTAATCATACTTTATAAACATACGCGGAGGAAAGGGGGACTCAACATTATTTTTATTTAGTAATCCTTACGTAAGATGTGACGGGGGGTGGGGGTGGTGCCAAAATCTTTCGTACCCTTATGTGAGGGGGGAGGGAGTCAAAAATTACAAAAACCGTCCTTACGTAATTAATGGACAATCCCTAACTTTGTTGGTACGGATTTAGGATGCTTGTAAAACCCACTCAAATAAGACTTTATTTGAACCTCTATAGGATTGCAAATTTTAAACCTCTATATAGCAGGCCCGTAGCCAGGGGGGGGCACCTGGGGGCACGTGCCCCCCCCCCCCCCCCCGAAATGTTCAAAAGCAAAAAAAAATTTTGAAAATAAAATAGGTAAATAGATATATTTTTAAAGTGGAAACAAAAAATTTTTTTTTCCGAAAAAATTCTCGAAAGGGGAACCCCCAAAAAAATTTTTTTTATGAGTGCCCTCCCCGAAATAAAATCCTGGCTACGGGCCTGCTATATAGAATTGCACATTTTGAATCTCTAAGCTGTTTTTTCTGTAACTTCTATGGGAGGTTGTGACTAAGAGCTCTAATTGCCGTTATTGGTGGGAATTATATGTGACATCTTATACTACTCCTTCAAAGTCTCTTCAGAGAGGTAATAGGCACTAGGATAGAACATCACACAACCCGACGGGTTAACTATGATATATCTCTATAACGGAGAAGAGAAGATAGAACATTGTTAAAAGTCATTCGATTTGATGTTAATTTCGTGGCAAACCAATGTTTTTGTAAACCAATGTTTACAATAAATTGTTGATGAATCAGCGCCTGCATTTTGATAATTGAATTGTAATATTACTATTTTCTAAAAACATAATCAAACTTTTTAAGAGAGGAGAAAGTTAAATTTCAGACAAATTCAATATTTGAATTTCGTTAAATTAGTAAATCTTCAGAAAACTTATTTTTTTAAACTTAGAACTGTTTACACTTATAAACAGAAATACTACATTAACTTAAATTGTTTATCAGTGAGTGCTATGTCAAATACAAACAAATAAATCCTCTTCTCACAGATTGAAGTGATCTGTAAGAAGTGGATTTATTTGTTTGTATCTCGAGCAGAAATAAATTAATTTTGATTATTTTAAAAGTACCTACCCAGTGATATTATTGTTATACAATCAGCCGACGACAGGTACAGGCCCGTATTCGAAATTTTGTTTGACAACATTTATTCGAATAAGCATTTGGAGTCCTACTTATAATTTTGTACAATGTATGACATTGTAATGTAAAACATCGCTGAACAAATGCACGTCAAAACAAATGTATGTCGAATAAAATTCCAAGTCGAACAAATGCAGTCGAATAACTGTTAGTCGAGCATATGTGGTCGAACAAAATTTCTAGAATCGTACAGTCTAGATATCAAAAACGTTTGTTTCGTAGATAGGTATAGTAATTTGCGTATTCTATCTCATCTATCTTACCTTATAATTAAATACAGTAAATTAGCTACGACTTAATTCTGACGACTAGCTTGTACTACGCATGATTATACTGCTATAATATTTTTGTAAATATTGTTATTACCTTGGTTCTTGGAGATTATTTTAGAATAAATTGGCTTTCAACTTTTATAATATTTTTGTTGTTTTTCAAAAAACAAAAAATAAAAGTAAATCATTAAATTTAATTATGTTACGATAATATTAGGTAATACAGTGTTGTATATACATATTTAAGAGAAACGTTAGTAAAAAACACTACACTCTATTTTATTTCACATACTTCCTATATTTATAAAGGTAGTAACAGACAACTTAATAAAAAAAATGTTAGTAACAATAATTAATATGGAAATCAATTTGTTAGTTAATAAAATGGAAAATTGCTTACTACACATTGTTCTGTTTATATTATTTGAAAACATTGCAATTTACATCATGATGTTAGGTTTGGGTTGTGGTGCCAAAATTACAAATGGTCGGAAAAAGAAATATATAAATCTACATTGAACATCCACTTCAGCGATAGGATTCCTAGTTTATACATTATTATTTCTACTATTATTATTTTAAAAATTTCCTTTGTTAGTAATTTATAGTTTCTTGCAGTATTTTCAAAATTATAGCTTTTCGTAAAAATATTAAAATATTATGATGGTTTAACGTGGTTAACGAAAAGCTATCAAAATAAAAAATAAACTTTTATTTTTTAGACAAAAATAAATGCATTTTCTCCCTGGCAACTTTTTGCTATACAGTTGTGATCGGATTTGGCCTGTGCTCGTAACCATTTTCCATGACAATGGGGTGCCGATAAAGCCGACCAACGAGTAGTTCGTCCTTCCACTCCGTGACCTTGACATCTCCAGTTTAAAGTTTTCCTTAGCGCTTCCGATTGGCATTTCACACAAATTCTTTCACCTACACAAAAGAAAATTTGTTGTAAATTTATCGAAAATTTTTGTGCAACTTTGCTCACCTTCTTTTAGTGCCTTGAAGCTGGATTCCTTTCTGCAAGCTTTGGATGCCTTTAAAACTTCAAATTCCACGCAGTATCTGAAAAAGAATAAAAAATTAGTAATAATAAACTCGATATTGACACCTCACGTTGGGCGCCATGCAAATTGTTAAAAAAAAAATAAATTATAATTTAAACTGAGAAAATTGCGTCGAAGAAATGTTATAAATTTTCAGATTTTCAATCAAAATGTTTTCGTAAAACTGTGCGTATACATTGTAACAAAAGTTAAGAAGAGAAACACCTAAAAATTATATTAAGGAAGTTATTTCTAGAATCCGTTAGCTCTTTTAAAGTTTTCCAACAAACTTAAACGTATGTTAGGAATATGAAATGATTTTGAAAGTTAACTTTACTTTAGAGACTGTCGATTATTAAGTAGGAAAAATAAAAAGTTTCTAAAAATTTTTATAAACTTCGTAATAGGAAAATTTTAGGTTTATATCGAAAATTGTATAAAATTATGTGAGGATTGAAAGCAGTTATTCGATATTATCTCACTACAACTAAAATAGTCTATTTACGTCATTAGCCGTGACGTCAGAATGTATCTAAACAATACATGTATCGAAATGCTTTGGAGGTCGGAAAATGTAATCTCCTTCCATAACTTTAAATTTTCTAATAGTTTGGTTGAATTAACTTATCACTTCGATTTTTAATATTATGCATTTCAGTTTACAAATCATAATCATTGTTGAAAGGTACATCATGAAGAAAGCCCTGTTCTTGGATTAATGGCAAATAATAATTCAATCGATGATGTTTATTAACTTCGTGGGAAATGACATTTATATACAGTAAAACTTTACGTCTGGTAAATCCGTACTTTAAAAAGAGAAATTGCCATTTTTTCATTCACCGATCTATAAAATCACAATAAAAATGTAAATCAATAAAGCACAACTGTGTAAACCATAAAGGCGAATATTAAATATACATAAAATGTAAGTTATTGCGGTAACTTACAATTTTCTTTACGTTTTTATGACGTCATAACATGAATTATCTACCTTTTAAATTGTTTTATTTAGTTGATGATGAAGAAATCAAATTTAAATTTATCGAATATTAATCAATGATGATAGACGAAAAAATAAAAATAGAAATCCTAGATTTCTTGCGGGTGATGCATAGTTTGCGAGCAGCACCACAAGCAACTGAAGAAGTAAAAATTTTTAATTTTATATTTTTCCAAAATTGCAAGGAAATATTAATAAACTGCTATAGATGATAATAAACAAACAAATTAAAAAAGGTAAAAGTTGTTTTTATTTCGTAATTTTACTTTTCACGTTAGGGTAGTATATCAGGGTTTGTCGTCGATAAGAATTAATAATAATTACTGTAATAAAGTAGCTAAAGTAAATTGATTAGTCGAGAGTCATTAAGTTGTTAATTATTGTTTGTCATCAAACCGTGCTTTATTTCCACCTGATCCCAAGATAGATATTTCCCTTCAGAACAGTTAACGGGAATTTTGCTTCTTTTGAAATATTGCCAATAGAGAGTTTTCGTGTAAGGTCACGAGGAAATTAAGATTTCCTACATTAATGAAGTACTTAGTTACTACAAAAATTTAATTATCATCATAAAATGTTAAGCAATATGATTTTGTACTAATTATTAATAATTACGCTTTTATTAGGCCATTACCTAACCAACTAAGAGAATTAGGGTTTTATGGAATCATAAACAAAGTAAAACATTTTCCAAAATTCCGTTACATTTCAAAATTATATACAGGGTAACCCCAATTTATTCAGATGTAATCAAAGAAATACTTGCGTAAGTGAAACGTATCAATGCATTTAAATGATTTCTGATTCGATTCGATTTCCTTAAAAGATTCGCCATTAGGTGGTACATGAGAAACTTGGAAAGTAAATCTATTTAAATCTGATCACATAATACCTATTTACTGGTGAAGAAATCTTTTGTCTAGGTGAAATGTAAAAGCTTTTTCACGATTTTATATTCAATCGGCGGTATTTGCATTTTGCTGTTGTGCGTTTTATAAGCGGTGCTTTCATTACAATGTCGCCTCTTTCGGTTCCATATTATTAGAAAGTATAAAAAATTATATTGAATAGTTAAGTTTGGATGAAAACAAGGCCTCAATTTTAAGTGCATCGACGGTTCAACGTGTCATATTGATGGATTACCGTCTCGTGATTAATTATCAATCGACGCAGTTTAATTGAATTATTCAATAATTAAAAGTTGAACTTCATCTATATAAAAAACTTTTTTAAACTTATAAATTTCGAAGGGCGACGAAATGAATAGAACAAACCATAAAGAAAAAGCTTGTACCTAAATATTCGCCACCTTTCAATTTCTTCCCTACAGTTTATTGAAATCTGTATAACCATAGACCAAATTAGGGGACGCTGATTAAAATTTGTAAATGAAGAGAAGAGAAATCAGGTTTCGCTAAAAAAATATATAAAGTATTTTGATACTGTGCAAGCTTTAAGCAAAAATTTACAAATTTTTAAGTTTTTCGAATTTACTAATGGAACTAACTTTTATACCAGGCTTCGCTTAGTTCTCCTTATTTTGGTTTATTATTTTAAACTGAATGTGTAATATTTCTGACCATACTTTCATGATTTATAAAGCAAGAGAAGCTTACCCTCTGCTACAATTCTAGAGTCTTAAATTATTGAAATTTTGTTTTTGCAAAATTTTTAATTTTTCTGAACAGTAAGCTGCAGTGATCGTGGAGTTTGTCAGTCAATATTTACGCGTTTGCGGATTTAATTAATGCTTTTAATTTTTTGTAGTTTTAAATTTTGGTATTATTAAATAAATTTTATTTAGTCGAATGATCAAATCAAATTTATGTTGGAATCTAAGTTTTTTGTTGGAGTAAACGTTTTGGAAGAATTCGATCTTGATTCAATTGTGAATCATCATCAAGTTACGAGCATTACAGTGGTTACTTCTTTCGTCACTCGCAATTGATACAACACATTGATCCAATCAACATTTAGTTGATTTAACACAAGACAAGGACGAATTAAAAGCAAAGCACTCTGTTATTCGATTTCGTTCCTTCGCAATTCATCAAAACCATACTGTAGTTCAATAAATAACAAAAAGTCGATGTGCAGAGTTTGACAGTAGAAAAAAATCAAAACGTTGAGTGACTTAATACTACTTGATTGGCTTTAAAAATTTTAATAAGTATTTTACCGACCGGTAAGACATCGTCACATGAGTAAGTTATGTTAAAAACTTATCAGCGTGACCACCTTTTAACTGGGAAACAAAAGAAGGTGATATACGAATTACGACGCGCCAGCCACTGTGCTCGGACTCATTTGTTTGTTTAAGGCGGTTTAAGGCGTCTGCAATAATATCGTGTGAAAAAAATTTGGAAAAATATTAACGTTGCAATCCTCTTTGGTAAGTATTTGTGTTTTTCAGTGGAAATTTAAGTAAAATTTTTGTGCATATAAAATTTTCCAAATTGGTAAATTTCGAGAAATGCTTGATTCGTTTAAAAATTATTGTAAAAATCAAATTTTTAGTCACTTAATTTTTTTTAGTTGCTGTTTTGCCACCTCTGACGTCAGAAATATTTCTGTCAAGTTTGGAGAATAATAATGGCACTTTCGTATTTTAATGGTAAATTATGAAAATTACCAAAAAAAAAGACATTTTTTTAGAGTTGGGTGGTTTTTGCAACTTGTAAGTCGGTGATTAAAAATCTTTCGTGTCGTTGAATTATTACGAATTATCGTCCTTGAAGTAGCAACGTAAATTTTGAAACAATTGAATAACAATTTAAATTCGTCACAATGCAATGGAAAGTTTAGTTTTAGAATATTCAATAAAAATGTAAGTTATTTAGTTTCTTGTTGGTGCAAAAATAAGCAGTTTTAGTGTGATCACATCTGCTTCTTTGAGCTGATCAAAAATATTCCAGAGTTTTTAACAATTGAAACGTAAGTCTTTGAATTTTTACCTATATATAAAAGAAAATTATTGAATGAAGCACCCAAAAGAAAACT
This sequence comes from Cantharis flavilabris, assembly GCA_949152465.1. Taxonomy (NCBI): domain Eukaryota; kingdom Metazoa; phylum Arthropoda; class Insecta; order Coleoptera; family Cantharidae; genus Cantharis; species Cantharis flavilabris. The sequence goes on from OX424438.1 coordinate 10,811,927, forward strand.
TCCTTCTCACGAATTTTGTTTTGTGTTTTACTTAGATTTTATATTTTTCTATGCAAATACTACAAGAAAGTGTTGTGTTTTAATGGTAAAAGTGTCAAATATTGCTTAGGTCTTTTTTTTATTTTTCCGTGTTTTGTCGTCGAGATGAAAATGTTGGGTTCTCCAGAATATTAACCAACTGAATATTGTTGGAGAAGTCAAAGGTATGCAAAAACAAAGAATCGTTGCCTTTGTTGATGTTTCTATAAATCTTAGAAAATACATAGCGCCTTAGAAGATTTTATGAACAATTCAATGTTAAAAATCAGATTTTGTTAGATTGAGCTTATTGGATCTCAAAATTCAAAATGTTATTACTCATAACGTCTATTTCCATTTACGAATTTTGCACAATATTTTACAATCAACCCTCCCCATAATGAGTAAGTTTTTGCGATAAATAAATAAATAAAACTTAAAAATTTGAAAGTCAAATAAAGAAATCTTTTGTATAAAAAATAAACCATTTATACAATCATAATAAGAAATAACAATTTTTTTTTCATTTTAAGTTAAGATCGACATGAATGCGTATTAATTTTGAGTTTGTAATGACAGTTTAATGTAAATAATACGGAGTCTTCACTGGAACACTTTGCTTATGTTATATATTTGTTGTCCACTAATAAGCTTATTGTTGTAGATAGATTGCTGAATAAATTGAGAGAAAAAAAATTAATGCTGAACGTAAAATTCGTATTTAGCGAACAGGAGTGTGATGTGTCAACTACGACTATTTGTTGTTTTTTAATACTTGAGTGAAAAATTTGTGCTTCCAAGTGTTTTTTATTTTAAATTTTCATTCGAAATCGTTTAAAAAGATGTGCAAGTGTCCGGGTTGGAAAGTTATGGACAATGGAGAAGCTATTATGGTCAAGAGGAATAAGGCGAAAGGACTACAGTGTTAAAGATAATTTGAAGAAAACCATTCTCATCTAAAATGATAACTAACAAAGATTTTCTTTATCATTGCAGGTAAGGTCCACTTCGTGGGTTTAGCAGCTATTCAAGTTCTCTCCAAATGCACAAACCGTAGTTTGGTAAAAAAGCTGCTAGATTTAAATAAATCCCAAAATAAAAATTAACAAAATATTTTGTAAATTTGAACCTGTAAACGCCAAGCAGACGAATAGTGAAGCAAGACTCACATTTAATTGAGACGCGGTCCCCGAAAGGAGCTAAAACTGTGAAGTCAATAGAAATCCATTTTCTATTTTAATATTCACTCGAAAAAATATTTTATACAATTATGAGATTCAAGATCCCCCGGTGTGAGCTAACGGGACATATAGATAATAAGATATTTATTCTGAAAAAGTAAGAGGTTACTCTCCAATTTTTCAAATAAGAACAAACAAGGCTCCCTTGAAAACTACCATTTATACGAGGTAGTCTCAGGAGGAAATTCACTTCGACTTCTTACATTGATTATTATTCTTTTAGGAATTTCCACTTGTGACAATATTTATTACACATTCAAACTCTTTTTTTTAAATAATTTCTATATGTTATCCAATAATGACGTCATAGATTTACTTTAAAAGCAGTAGGCACTTAATTTTTTCTTTATTTTTATATTAGATCCTTTGGCAGCATGGCAGCATAAAAATTGTGACACGACGTAATATAGGAAAATCTTGCAAAAAAACAATTGAAAGTATGTCTATATCAGGATACCGTAGTTACAATTTTTTTGCTTGTCAGCAACTGTTCAATAATAAAATTCACGGTGAGGCGTTCCAATTTTCAATTGTATTTTGCTCTAAAATTTACTCACGTGAAAGCTTTCAAAATTTGTACCCGGTCATGTTGATGATAGTGGAAAGGTTAAAAAAATTGTTGGTCGCACAGCAATATATTGCTATGATTTCTAATGGTAATTAGGGCTACTTTATAAAAATATTATTTTATAATTTCGATGTAAAACTTTTAATTTAATTAAAAAATTAAATCAATTTTTTATTACCGATTTCAAATATTTGAATTGTAGATTTTCATATTTATACCAAAGTATCTCAGATCTGGCAAAAACAAAACAAAAGCCAGCTACTTTCTCAAAAATTCAGCTTTTTACATTTTCATCAGGTTAAGATAGGTTTGATGAAAGAAAACACAACAATACGATTTACCAACTTAAAAAAGCTAAACTTGTATTGCGGTTTAAAAATTAAAAACGCGTAATAAATTACCCGATTAATCTCGAATTGTTAAAATGCTTTAAAAAAATAAGAAAATTTTACATAATATAAAGTAAAATTTTTAACTGAGGAAAAATGTAAGTGTTAAAAATATGAAAAGAGTAATAAAACATTTTTAATGGCCGCATTCTTGAATATCTAGGATCAACTCAAAAGGAAATGTAAAAATGTCTGTTCTCATTTAACTTCTTTTATATGAAAATTTAAAGCTGCGTGTATTCCTGCGATTACTTTTTAACGATCACTTATATTGCACTTAAAGTGAAAAATATTTGATAAGAAGTTCCAAAATATTGCGACGATATTTTATTTGGTAACTGCCTAAAATTGAACATCACATACAGATATAGAGATTTTATTTTGGAAAATAATGTAAAACCAAAGTAGATTGGCTATCAAAAATTTAAATCTATTAAAAAGTTTGTTAATCAATTTAAAGCAACCCTAATTAGTTTCAACTGATAGTAAAGTTTATCTATCGAGGGTATGTAATTTACATTTCTAAAGAAAACTTAATTAAAACAATTTATAATTCCATTTTTAATGTAATCATTTACAAGACCAAGACAAATTAGTCAACTTTATTTCTGTTAGAACCACAGAGAAAATTTTACAATAAATTAGCTTTTGAAAATTTGATTAAGCCCGAATACAGTCGGATAGTGAAATATATATGTAAGAGAAAATTTGGAATTTTTCCAAAACCCTGCGAATACAACGTAGACTTTAAAACGACCGATATGTTAGATTTAATTGGCGAATATTTCTGAATTAATAAAACTGCCGACCATCAATTTAAAACTTTCGATAGGTATGTTAACTTTATTAGAAAACTTTTCGCTCGTTTTATAAAATTCTGTATTTGAAAATTTATTTAAAACCTCTCGTCGTTCACATTTTCAAGTTTTCTTTTAAATAAACTACTCACATGTCAAACACGAAATACTAGCAAAAATTGAAATGTTAACGACACTCGAGATCAAAGTTTCGCTATTTCTACAAATATATTTCGTTTTATTTTTTCAGAATAATAAAAATATATATATTTTTTTGGTATATTATATTGTATAAGTTAGGGTATTTGAAGTATTTTTGAAATATTTGTCCGCAGTATAGCGAGATAAATTGGACTCATTATAATTTTGGTGATGCGTTGAATATGGAATACAATTTTTCAAAATTAAATATAAAAAGTTAAAGTAGAAAATATCATAGACATAATATTTATGCTATTATTTTGTACGGCAAAAACGAATATAATAAATTTTAATTTTCAAAAAAACAATTTTTAAATTTTAAAAAAAATCTATTTTGAAATCCGGGGTTTAGAGTTTTAGTAGAAACAAAAGATAAAGAATAAAAATTGGAGACTGAATATAAAATACGATTATTATATTACTTAAATCCCTGGCGGGATCGTTGCGCGTGATCCACTATCTTCGTAATATACCACATCACGTGATGTATCAATATTTATTGGAATTTATTCAATATCTTCGTGACCTTTTTTACATTGCACCTATGTTTTGATAAAATGTATACACTTAAAATCCAAAGACAGAGGTAAGTTTGTAAAAACAACATAGGCGTCATCTTTATATTTACTGTAAACTTTTTATATCATTATATAATATAAAAAGTCACCTGTTCAGAGATTCGAAACCAGCATTCATAGAATATAAAATAAAATAGTGCTCTGTGCAGTGGCGGAACTACCGGGGTGCGGTGGGTGCGACGCACGCGGGCCCCCGGCTAAAAGGGCCCCAGTTGTACTGTTTGATTTTTTTAATTAATTAATTTAAGTTTCAATATTCACAATGAAATATAAGTAATATTTTGGCAGTCTTCTCTTTTTGAGGTAAACAAAGAGCATCATTCATCATCAATAATTCAATTTCCCCACTAAATTTTTAAAATCAAATCCTGACATTTCCAGGTTTTCCCTGACAATGAATAAAAATTTTCCATGACGTTTTGAAAAATCAGAAAATAAAAAGCCAAAAAACATCTTAAATTTTAAATTAAATTGTTTATCTCGACTGAAAATTTAATTTCGGCGACTTGGCACTAAATATGACAAATTCCCTGACAAAAATAGAGAATAAATAGCATGGGGGAATAAATATATTATGTATTTTGATAAGAATGTAGTTATATTTTTAAAATTTTAACAAAACGTAGTAAATTTTTTGTATTCTTAAATCAGGGGGGGGGGGAGGTTGATATCCCGTTATAATATCTGCCTTTGCCTGGCAATCTTAGAATAGGGGAAATTTCAAAAAGAAAAAAAAGCCAAGGAAATCTCAGAAACTTGAAAAAGAAAATAATAGAATTAATCTATGAATTTTCCTAAGATTTCTTTGGGAAGAAAATAGTATTCAAAATTTCACTAAGATTTTTTCATAGAGAGAAATGAAGAAAACTTTAGAAAATCTTAAGATATTCTAGGAAATGGAAAATTCTAATGTATCTAAAGACATCTAGAAAAATCCAGAAAATTTTAAAGTCAATGAAATCTCAGAAAATGGAAAAATCAAAAAGGAATAATCTAGAATATTCTAGATTTCCTAAAATTTCCGCTGATTTTCTTTTAGTTTTGCATATGACAATTTCTCAACCATTTTTCTACTTAGTAAAAAAACGAGCGGGAAATTTAAAGAAATCCGGAAAGATTTTAAGAAATCCAAAAAATCTCATGAATTTTACAATCTTAGGAAATGTAGAAAATTAGAGGAAATAGAAAATTCTAGAAAATCTTAGAAAAATATCCAAAAAAATTTCGGAAAAATCTTAAGATTTTTGGAAATCTTTCGAAGAGGGGAATCACAGAAAATTCCAGGGTATTTTAGGAAATCGAGACAATGTTAGAAAAATCAAGAAAATCTCAGAAAATTAAAAAAAAACTCATCTACTATATATTTTTAATAAGAATTAAGGTATAATTTTCAAATTTTAATAAAATTAAATAGAGGGGGGGGGGTAGTTACTCGTCTTTATATCCGCTTTTGTTTTGAAGGAATTCCAAATCACTGGAATTGCATGGAAATCTTTGGAATTCCGAGAATTCCAAAATTTTCCAAAATAGTTTTTTTTGTCTTTTATAAAAGCAGGGCCCCGTTAACAACTTCGCACACGGGTCCCTCACCTACTTGTTACGCCACTGACTCTGTGTATACAGACCAAATAGCCACCGAGGACAAACTTGAAGTAAAAACTTCAGGGATGTTTTTAATGAGTGGAACGACTTGAAGATCCCATCTTTTTAAATCTGGAATTTTTTGTCTTAAATTTGTCTTTGGCCCAGTTTATTACTTTTTCATAATTTTAGTTAAAAGTGCTTTTGGGCTCAGTTTACCATAACCTCTTTTAAAGCTTTAAGATATTAAGATAACTTTTTATATAATGTTAACATATCCACCCTTAAAATTTTTAAATAATTTTATAATTAATTAATAAATAAATGAATAATAATTAATTAACTAATTAAAATTAATTACCAAATTAAAGTTAAAATTAATAAATGAATTAATAACATTTATAATAAAAATTATTAAATAATAAAATAATAAAATTCCAAATATTGTTTTAGTTGCACTCGACATTTGTGACATTTCTACATTTTCTGTGTATTATGTTGTAAAACCGCCAATTTTGTTGTTTTTGTTTTGTTTTGTTTTGTTTTCAAGAGGAAATTTTAGATAACCAGGTCGATAAAAGGAAATAATGCGGGTCGACGTAATTTTGTAAGCTCGGTAATAAAATTATAATTTCTGACGATATTGCTTAAAATATTGATTTCATTGCATTAGTATTATAAAACATCAGATAAAATTTAAGAAAAATTGAAGTAAAATCTAAATTTGAAAGTTAATTTATTTGATATAAAATTTACAATTTTGCCAAGTGGTCAGATATTTTTGTTAAAAATGCATTTGATAAGCAGGTATTATTTTAGTTTGGATACAAATTTATCATTGAATTTTGTTGGAAAAGTCAGTTTTAAATAAATTTACATAATTTGGAAAATTTTTAGGTGCACTCTAGAATTATTAATAAATACAGTGGTTCTCAAAGTGATCTGTACGGATCCCCAGGGTCCCCGGTACCACTCATGGGGTTCGAGGAAAATTGATATTGAATTGGGGGACCCTGAACAACGTCAGGGGGTCTGTGCAAGATATAATATAAAATAAAAAAATTGTGAAATTGTGTATTGTTACGTAGATATATGTAGCGTATATTTCATACGCGTCGTTCTCATCCAATTAACGCAACGTAAATTAATAAAAAATAATTAAAAAATATGACATTTTTTTTTAAAACTTAATTTTCATGATATATTTGACGTTAAGTGATTTTTTTTAAATTTATTAACCAATTTACGTCAAATACATCGATAAAATCGAAGTTTTAAAGAAGAATTTTTATTTTTTTTATTAATTGACTGAGAACAACCCTTTACGTTAAGTGAAAAGCCGTCCATTAATTACGTAAGGGTTTGGGGGGGGGGGGGTGTATGGCAAATCTTACGGACCCTTACGTAGGGGGGGTCCAACGTATTTCTTACGTAAGTTTCGTAATTTCCTATTTTTAAATTAAATTAAAATTTTTAAATTTAAATTAAAAAATTTAACTAAATTCAAATAATTATAATTTATAATTTATAAAGAAAATTATATTTGATTTTTAAATTTTTAAATTATTTATACCATTTTTGTATTTTTTGAATAATAACCAATGTTATTGTTATTAATATTTTATAAATATAAACGGAAGAGTGGGGGGGGGACTCAACTATATTTTTGTTTTATAATCCTTACGTAAGATGTGGGGGGGGTGCCAAAATCTTACGTGCCCTTATGTGGGGGGGGGGAGGGGGTCAAAAATTTCAAAAATCGCCCTTACGTAATTAATGGACAGCCCCTAAGTATAGTTACTTAATTATACTTATTTGAATCAAATTGATGTATAATTTGTTTCAATATAAACGGAATTTAAAAAAATTCATATTTCGAACTACTTAGATGTAAGAACGTATAAACGTTTCCCCAAAAACATAATATAGAAACAAGGTGATGTTTTTAATCGCGTGCCAGCCGTGATAACTTATGCATTGCTAAAGGTACGTATTCGGGAAATTCTAATTCCTGGAAATTCTGGTTCCTGGAACTCGTATCTTTTACAAAATAAACTAGGGAAGAGAGAAATGATGTCCGTGAAAGCTACTATTAAGAGATTGTGATATTCAATGCAGATCTTTCGAATTACTTAATATATAAAGACGAACTCCTGTAGGAGTGAGTCAGGTTTGTCGTCATAGGTGCAAATAAATCTTAATCTTTGCTTGTTTGCTAACATGCAGAAATCTATAAATATAATCACAAAATAAAACAAGTTTATTTTCTCCTATCTGTAAAAAGTCCTATCTATAAAAAAATATAAATATAGTTTGCTTCAGTGACTTTAACCTCCCCCCCCCCCACCACCCGCCTCTATTTCTACTAATAATGCTTAGGATACTCGAATCTGATGATACATCCAAGCCAGATTCCATCCCTGATCATATCGATGAACGATACTAACAGAAATGATGACAGAGATCAGAAATCAAGACTAGCATGGCGGACAAAAAACAAATGCTGGTAAGCCGTTGCTTTTAATTTACACTGTAAGGTCCATATATTTGTAAGGGCCCTCTACAATGACAACTTTGAAACACTTACCCGTTACCCCTAGATAAACAGTTGTTTTTCGAGCTGTTTTGAATTTCTGCCGAATTGATATATTATGACGTCGACCAAAGGTGTTAAATCCGATTGGTTTTTTTATTTTGATTATTTTTAATTTGTTGGAATCGAGAGAGCCCGGCCCAGCTTATTCCGATTGCCCGGGGTGCTCTAGCCCCCAGCACCCCTGCCTAGTGCGCGCCTGATCGCAGTGCAGTAGGGCTTAAATTATGAAAATAAAAAAACTTAAAAAGAACAAGCAATATTTAAACCGTTACGGTCCGGGGCTTTGGGGGATATGAAATACTCCTTAGTCCGAGACTACAAATTATGTATTTGATTTGTTGATCAAATTCCTTTCAAATAAATTTTTAAAAATAACTGCAAAACGTAAGATAGAGGTTTCATTGTTTTACGGTTAAAGGTTTTTTTAGTTGGACAATTATACACGAAGTATTAGCGAGTCCGTCAGTGCGGCCTTTAGGCCGCACAACCTAAGCTCTTCTTTGCAGTAAAGTTTTTTTGTAATTTGCATAATATACATATTTTGGTTTAGAGTAAAGATTTTGTTGAAGACTGACAGTGTAGACTGATCAAATCTCTGACTAGAAATCAATTCCAGTTCCGGCCTGATCAACCGTATTTCACTAAAGTTTAGTTTAATAAAGGTCAATTTCATAAATAAGTTTAAGATAGCATTAACAGTAAAGTAAATTTCATAATTTTTGTGTTGATAAAAAATTTATCATGTTGATGAAACATTCATGAAAAAATCATTGTATTGATGAATTTTGTTCATTAATTTGTCATAATATTATGTAACTTTTACGATTTAATATCATATTAACTCCAATAAGAGAAATGCCAATAAATAAAGATTCTCGAGATATATTTCGACGATGTTTTTTTGGAAACTTCCATATTGCTTACAATTCTAAAATCACTACAAGAGTTAGTTTTTAAATTGTAAAATATTTCCGATTTAATTTTGCTAAATATTCCATAAAGTGAACAATGAACAAGTTGTTAAAAACAATTATTATCGGTTGAATTCTATTAGTATAAAATTAAAATACGATTAGTTTCATTCCTTGCTTGATGTAGTCATTATTATTTATTTATGTAGGTAGGTAATATGTGTAAGCAATGATTGATTAATTTAAAGTTTTGATACCATTACAGGACAATAATTATGGCATTATGATTACTATGTAAATATTATGATGATATTATGTAAAACTAACACTACTGTTATAACTTGTTGAATATCGATTCACATATTATGAATCAATTCATTGTTAACAGCTTGACTGCTAATTACATTTTTTGCACTGCAATTAGCAGTACAAAGAAAGAATTTTTGCGTTTGATGGCACATAAACATAATATGTTTTTAAAGGTTTGGCCATGTTGAAGATAACAATTGACGATTGTAAAACAAAAGTTTTAAAATTATTATAGATAAAAGAATGTTCGTAAGATTATTATAAAATTTTAACGCAGTCACGAACGAACTAGCACGCATTTTTCTCGAATGAAGGTTTCAAGAATGGCACTGGTCCATTAAAATAAAAAAAAATACGACTAGACACGTTTTTCAGCCGAGAAAATTGAAAAGGTTACCTATTCTATATAATAATTATTTATTTCTACGTAGAGATCTTAATTGAAGTTATTTTAGTTTGAAAACTTATATAAGTCTAAAATGTTATAAAAATGATTAAATATAATAAGCCATCTTAATTTGAAATTTAATGAAGTCTCTTGCTTTTCACTTCACGAGAAGTAAGGTAGGTAATCTTTCTTGCTCCTGGTTATATTTTTAAGGTAAAATAATACACTAATTTTAAACATAATAGGATTATTATAATAGAGTTTACAGATTTTATATTATAATTAATGTAATTAACAACATTGTGGTACGTGCTTATATTCTGAGCATATAATAATGTAAAGATGAAATATCTCATTGAGTTAGGTAATCTTAATATTACTTATATAAATTTACAAAATTTATGACCATATTAATTAACAAATAAAATAAATCTTAAATCTAATTAGAAAACTTGCCGAAAATTAACCAAATTAACAAATTATGTATGTATATATCGCAATAATTTAATTTCGATTTTAATTTAGTCAAACTTTTCGAGTGTTTAATTTATGTGTGGTTCATTCAAAACACATCTGTTGCTCGAAGCCATCTAGTGGTAATTTTAAGCATTAAGTGCCTCCCATCGCTAAGTGCACCGTTTTAAGCAATTTCAAGTTAGAATTGCTTTTATATCTAAAGCGTTTTCCACATATACTTTTCTAAGGCTTTCATTTATATGGAAACACCCACAGATTTCATTTCCTTACCCTTTAAAATTAGAATTAATGATATCCAAAATAATTAATCGTAAGGAATCGCGCAATTTTCAGAATTATCGCGCTTCATTTTATAAACAAATCGTTAACTTTATTTATGCTGTTGTATTTCGCGAAAACCTTATTTTCTGATGTTAATGTAAACTATATCGGTTTTCCTGCCAGTTCGACTTGGGTTTATATTGAGTGGTAGCGTAGGATATCTGGGGATAAATCCTAAGCCAACAGCTTAAGAAAGATTTCTAAACAACTTTTTTGATTTGAAAATTAGGCGAGATTTTAAAATTGCAACAATCCGTTAATCGTTAGTAACGAAGCAGCGCCGTTCGTTATACGAGCAATATGAAGATTTACGTTTAAAAGTTTTCTTCTCCTGCGAGACTGAAATGTTTTTCTTATGTAACATCTTTCAAGTTGAAATGTGATCAAAGAGCGAAATAACAGCTGTCTTTTCGGGACAAAAAATCTACAATCCAATAAACTTAATTGAAGTTGGTTTAACAAAAACTGAAATACTAGAAAGTCAACCAGGACCGGGACCAACTTTGAAATTGTGGTTTTGTTTGATTGTAGTGTTACTATGTTAAAAGGGAGGTCCAGCGTAACGATTAGTTGTAGTTGGAATGCCAGGAATAATACTTCGTAAATGTCGCACTTTGCGGTTTCAATTTAGGGACAGCCTTAACTTTTACTTTGCAACTTGTTAACAAACAATACAAGAAATTATTTCCGTTCATAAAAACGCTTAAAGGCAGATTATATCTCAGTTGATTTTTCCCTTGTTTGTTAGGAATTGAATCCTTTTTATATTGGAAATTTATTATACCGGTGAGAGTTAAAATTTTGTTTTAATTTACAATTAACATTTAAGCGGCTTATGTTGAATAGTTTTTATATAAAAAGTTTTCATTTAATTGTATAGTTAGATATCTGTTTGAAATATAAAAGTACAAATCAATACACAATATTTTAATCCGACATTCAGACAGTCCCTGATCTAAGGATGGGGGGTCAAACCGGGGTGCTTGCCCCAGTTCTGAAAAATCATAGATCTGGAGATACATACAGATGTTTTACTGTGAAGTCATAAAAAATGAGATATGAGGATATGTGAAGAGATGTAAGCGAGATGTGGGAGATATAAAGGAGATATAAGAAAGTGTAAGTGAGATGTCGGTGAGATGTAGGAGATATCGGAAGAATTCGAGAAATATTAAAATAATTTAAAACAATAAATAAATTATAAATGAGATAGGCAGGGGCACGTGCCCTCCCATCGAGTGCAGAATAGCCATTCCAAACGAGTTCCAGACTATACTTTCTATACGACTGATGTGAGAATATAGTCATTCTGCAACGGGTGTTACAGAATGAAATATTCTGTAACAGGTGCGAAGAATGTGTATTTTCTGAACTGAAAATTGAGCCAGAATCTTCGTATTCTGTATTAGTCGTATAGAATAATATTTTTCATGAATTATTATTAAATCTTATCGTCAAGTAGTCAGAACATATCATATCATCAATGGCGGCTCTAGCTCGGTGCGAACGATGAGATATCTATCGAATAATAAAGCCGCCCAACAAATTAATCAAGTAACCAATCTAATTTTTGATTTGTTCTTTTGAATTTGAATTAATATATTGTCGTGTTTTTAAGTTTTTAAGCGATTTGCAATTTAATTTGTATCGGGAAACTTTATTTTATGTTATTTTATTTAAATTTGAATTTGCCACGCAAATCTGGCTTCTCCACTCGACCTGGACGCAAAAGTTGACTTCGTCAGTCGACATGGACGTAAAGAAATTTGTTTATAAAGCCGTCGATAAAATTTGTTTATTTTGAATAAATTGAATAAAGGTCGCCGACGATCTTTTTTTTGGTATTCACTATTTTTCAGGTACCCCGTTGACTTTTTACTTCCTTGTAAACCAAGGAAGTATTGTGATACCGATTTTTTTCGATTTCCAGATTTTGACGGAAATATCCGTTTTGACCTTCCCTGAATCCATTTTGACTATTTTCGTTGTGACGTCTGTACGTACGTACGTACGTATGTACGGACGTCTGTATGTCGCATAACTCAAATACGGTAGGTCGTAGAAAGTTGAAATTTTGGATTTGAGACACTTATAGCATCTAGTTGTGCACCTCCTATTTTTGGTTGCGATTGTCCGTCCCAAAAGTTGTAATTAATGACGCGCATGAATAGATTAACGAGATTCCTGTCCAATTATTATAAAAATTACAAGGAAGTTATGTGGTGTCCACATCAGATTTTTTTTATCGGTTTTCACTGATTTTTAGGTACGCCGTCGACCTTTCTTTATTTCTGTGCACTTCGTTTTCATGAAAATATTTTAATAATCCTTACGTAAGATGTGACGGAAGGGGAGAGGGGGTTGCCAAAATTTTACGTGCCCTTATGTGAGGGGCGGGGGAGGATGTCAAAAATTACAAAAATCGTCCTTATGTAATTAATGGACAGCCCCTAACTAAATTATACATATTATGTTCTCTTTCCAATTGCAATATTTAAAAAAACAATGAACCAACAATCATCAATTACTTAACCAATTTTTATTCAAATCAAAAAATATTTAATAGTTCAAAAATCATGTCCAACCTCTCACAAATTCCGAGGTGAACTCCTCAAATTTCATTTGTGGGGAACCGCCTGCGCAACCGAAACTTTCCAAAATATCACAAATAAATCAAACTAAAGGTTGCTCTACAGAACACTGCAATATGTATAAATTGAGATATGGAGGAAATGTGGGGAAATGTGTCAAGTTTCGGGAGATGTGAGGAAATATTGTACATATTTCTTTCAGGAGATTTATCCCTTAATCTAACCTAATGTAACAATTCTTCATCTAACCCATTCAGATTTATAAAAAAAACGCTAGCTTTAATATAAATGCAAAGAAGAAGTATGTATTTTATTTATTATAACTAATACTTCGCTGAACGTAATTCCTACATCATTATACTATATCAACAAAACAAAAGTACAAAGGAACAAAAAGTACATTACTTCAATCAAATTGCTTTGTATAAAGTTATACTTATAATTAACTTAACAAAAACGAATCAAATTGTTAATATTAATATCACAATTTACATTAAGCGAACGCCACCAAGTGGAAAAATATTAAGTTAATCTAATACGTATTATGTATAGTTGGTAGAAAGTTTTGTCTATAAACCAAATGTTTGCATTCTTATAGTGTTTTATTTTGTGGATTATCATTTCACTGCGGTTTTACAATAAAATAATTCCGAATCAACGCGAAAACAAGATCAAGTGTACGTAATGTACGACACGAGCGCCACCAACGGTAAGGAAACAACTAGAATTTTTATGAAAATAAAATTGATTTTCTAATCAATTTCTTTTGTAATATTCAATAATTTCTCTAAAATAATAGTTTTTAACTTACTGGAAAGCCCGTCCGAGGACGGGTAGCTAGACGGTGGATCGGAAATCCATTTAAGTGAGATACTCAGGTACTCAGTTAAATGGGTGTTGTTTTTACCGTTTTGACTCAAGTACCGCGCCGTGCCGAACTGATTTTTAACTGAGAAAATTACCTTCCTCCCTATCATAACTGATCTTGCTGTTTCGAAGTGTTACAACTGAGTTAAATTGGGAAATAGCCCAGATTGGTTGATTTAAAAAGGTTAACGTAATCTTTCAGGTAATTTTTGTATCATGGTTTGGTAGTGTATTTGTGTTGTTCTTTTTACCTCATGTTTTTCTCATTTTAACTCAGTTAATCTCTGTTCAGCTCAGCTCACTTCGTCTCAGTTGCGTAACTGAGATGGAAATAAAATAGGTAAAACGAATACGCCTAATATTTAAACATTTAATTGCGTTTTCCGCTACTGGGGGATTCCCGTTTTTCTATATTTTCAAAGTAACGCAAAAAGTTGCTGCTAAACTCTGAGCAATATGGTACTTAAATAAATGTTTCTCTGATGAAGACCCGCACTAGGGTTGAAACTAGTCAGGAATAAAATAAACTTTTTGAGAAGAAAGTTTTTGTTTTGATATTGGCCTAAACACCTACGATTTCCATAATTTTTTCTGAAGAAAATATTTGGAGTCACGATTTTTTTTATTAAATGTTTTTCCAAACTTTAATATTCTCTAGACAAAAGTTTTAATTTTCCTCACTTTTGCTTAAAAATTCAAATTTACCGGTTTTTCCTTGCAAAACCTGAAAAATTATAAATTCCCTATCTTCTCCAAGTATTCTAAAAGAGTGGAAATCCTGCGATATGTACTGGAGGGTGTTCCACACCCCCCAGACCCCCCGGTTTACAATTTTGACTTTATATTTTTATATATAATTTTTTAATTAACTTTCAAAGCGACACAGAAAGTTGCTTCTAAACTCCGTGAGCAATAAGGTAATTAAGTAAATATGCTTTCCAAGTTTTAAGTTTTTCTACGCGAAAGTTAAATTTCCCTCATTTTTGCTTAAAAATGAAAATTTTCCGGTTTGGATTAATATTGGATAAATATTTTTAGTCCTTTTTATTTATTTATATTTTTTTATTTATATTTTATATTTTGGGTTTAGCGCAACAACGATATTTCAGTTAAAAAAAATTAAAATAAGTGGCTGTGATTTAATTTAAGGTGGATTTAAACGGAAACCGTCATTTAGGCGACGACAATTTGGCGACGACAAATAGGCGACGGGAAATTCGGTAAATGTTTTTAATTAAAACAATATTTTTTAATTACAAAATGTATTATTATTCACCATACGTAATTGAAATTAGTAATTAAACAATAATTTTTAAATTAAAGAATTTATCGGATTTCCCGTCGCCTAATTTGTACCGTCGCATAATTTACCGTCGGCTATTTGACGTCGACCAATTGTCGTCGCCTAATTGACCGTCGCCCAATAGTCGTGTACAGGGATTTAAATTTATAAAAATTTGACATTTTAGTTTTTGATGAAGTGAAATTTTTGTTCATAAGTTTTTTCTCAATTGTATTCAATTTATTAGGAATAATATATTGAAACTTAATATATTACATAGAATTTATTATTTCCTGTTCAATAATCTCTCTAAATTCACTCAATCATGACAAATAACAACTTTGCTTTCTTTGCTTTCTTTCGTTCATCTAGAGTCCATTATTTTGATATTTTAACTCGACCATATTATAAACATTAATAATAATCATTATAAAATAAATGATTATTCAAATTATAAATTTTTATAATAATGATCTTAAGACATCCTGTTGATTATTTACTTCATTATCTATCAATGATTCAGGGTAATTTTGGTTATATGATTACAGATTTGAGTGATTACTGCAATTATCCTTTTGTGTAAGCCAATGAAATCCCTAGATTGAAGAAATACGAACAGCGGAAGACCGGTTCAATTCCGGCTCCCAATATGGTCTAATAGCGATCTGTGAAACCACAACATTAATTATATTCCCTAGTAAGTCATCTTGGCTTTGGCTGAGTTAATCATATACTCACTGCACAATATTTGAAATTTACATTAAGCCAACGCCACCATGCGAAGAAGTATTAAGTTAATCATAATAAAAATATAAAAATAATAAGTTACTTAAGTTAATACAAAAATAATTAAGTTAAACGTATATAGTTGATATAAAAAGAAAAACCGATAGTCCCTTTTTAATGTCACCACCTTTCGTCATTCAGACCGGTAGGGGGGGGGGAAGCCAATCCAGTCGCTTAAGCTTTATCTTTATTATTTACATTTCAGTGCTTTAAAAATTTATTAAAAAATTAAAACTGTTATGAATAACAATATTCATAATACTATTTTATTAGAATAATTCTTAATCATTAATGCTGCATTCTCTTGTTGTTTTGACAATATTTCATTTCTATGCTCATAGTGAAAACGCTTATTTGTTGTTAAATTGTGCCCGTGGTATTTGAAAAATGTCTCAAAATTTTCCGCATCGAAACTTTAGCGCTAATTCGTCCCTGGCTGCTGGATTTAATAATTATACTGACGCAAATTGCGACGTGTGAAACTCGGTTTCATAAACGGGCTACAGTGATTATTGCAGAATTTAAGTACCTCATCGCAATCAGTACTGGTATAGGTAATTATGAAAAGTAACTTCAATAAACTACATTCTCGTTTAAATTGGCCTTTAATGAAACCTCGGCTGCATGCCGTACAAAATAAGCTCCACTGTGTGTTTGCAGATATCTGATCCTGCTTACAAACGTGCTCAGGTTTTCAATACTATAAAATCTTTGTGACTTTATTTACTACTGATAAAACTGAAATGGCACAAACGAAATCACGAATAGGTAATTAATTCTGAAAAAAAATGTAAATCCCACCAAATACCTGCCGTAAAATAAGCCTCACGAATGGCGGTTTTTCGAAATATTAATTTACCTGCGTATCGAGTATTTATATAACAAGAAACTAAATTAATTTGGTTATCTACCTATTTGAATATATTAAGAAAGCAATTTACTCGAAATGAGTACATTTTAATGACAAACGAGATTAGAATTAGTAGCTTGAGATTTTAGTGAACTTCTCGTAATTTAACAATCATGTTCCACATCGGCGAAAAGTTTACAACTACATTCCTTGCAGACTATGGTTTTTAGTCAATTTTAGAAATCTAATTTTAAAAACGGACACAACTTCGAAATTACCTAATGGAAAACTCAATTTTAAACTTTGTCATGTGAATGTGTGGTGTGTAATGTCAGGGGAGGAGGATAAGTGGTCTAACACTTCCTGCGGTAGATATAAACCCAAAACTGCTGAATTGCTGAGCATCATCATTTTATATAATATGACAATGTGTGAATTTTGATTATCTAATAAACGCTGGGAAACGGGATAACTAATTGAAAAAACATCAGGTTTCAAACTCGAAGGGTATTTTGAAATACCAACAGTCTCTCTTTAATGTAACTTACAACCGAAAGTAAGAGCCTCACAAAGCATAGCTAATCAAAAGCTTTTTTGAATAAAAATGGAAGTCGATACAGTTTAAAACCGGCTGTTTTTAGATAAACAATGAAAGAGGTCCATCAGGTTTTATTATGGAATAAAACAGAAAACGATCGTCATTGTAAATGCAACATTTGGAGAGATCTTCAAAAAGACTGGTAAGATCGTCAGAAAATCTTACGAAAAAAATAATAAAATTAAAATTTTTTTTAATAGGTATTTTAATGATAAGTGGTTTTCCTTTGCCTTTCCCTATCTACCGTGGGCTGTAGATCACAGCAGTGTATACGACGCAAAGTGAGAAGAATTTGATCCGGGGTTACCCCACCTCCCAGTCGGCCACTATAGGCTACACGCCGTACTGCCGGATGCTCTTGAGTTAACTCGCGGCTCTTGCTCACCGTCGCGGTTATACTAATACTAATAATTGCGAAAGTTAATTGGTGTTTAAAAAATATTGGTTAATATACAATAAAGAGATATTACCGTTTTATTATTTAAATTTACCAACAATTTTTATATATTTAGTATAGAGCTGTCTAATATTTAAAAAGATTTAAAAATAATGTATGTAGGTGTGTCACATATTTCGTACCTGTGTTGCAAAATTCGATTTTCATTCTAGCTCATATTATTTTATGTTAAAAAACACTTTTATTTATGTTCATAGTTTGTCTACCTCTCGGAAGCTGATTTAAAACTAATAGCTACTTCTGCTTTGTAAAATTTTATTTAAAATTTATTGTTTGAATAAATTGGTAATTTCAAGTTGTAAACAAAGTTCAAGTTTCTTTGCTTATAAGTAAGTAGTATAACAAAACAGATTTAAAGCCACTTCATTTATTTTAACCAAACTGCCTTAGCATTCTCCGCCACTGTTTGGATACTTTCAATATAAATAGAGCTAACCGCATAAAGATTATCTTCGTCATCAAAAAAAATCCAATTAAACTTTGAATTGCTTAATTCCAATATGATGTAAAACAAAAGAGAATCTTTTGTTTTATCCATTTCCAGACGGAATATATCAGAAGATATATAATCAAAAGATATCGAAGTTTGTCTGTCAAATTCGTTTCCACCACGGTAACCACTTCACTCTAATAAGGGTTCCCGAGATATTGCTATATTGTTCAATTGTCTTCTCGATCGGATATATTAGAGAAAATAATAAAACTTGATTGTAATTTTCCAGAAAAAGTATTTTTCTATAATCTCTGGATAGCATAACGACGAAAGTATTAACGCATTTTGAACTAAATTAATGAGATTGAAAGTGTGAATTCAAAAGTAATAAAGTCCTATTTATCGCACCCAAATAATGATAACTAACTTTCGTTTGGCTGTGTAATTTTAAATTTCGCTAAGTATAAGAAAGCAATCCCTTTGGACGCATTTAATTTTGAGGTAAATGGGGTAGCTTAAAATATAGGTGGAAACGTAAGTAGGTTTCTTTATCACACAATATGGTTATGCTAAGAAGCATAAAAGAGAATTCTTAATAATCTAAGTTGCCGAGAAGCACGATACCCTTAGAAATCAAACAATTAAAGTGATAATGAACTAATTAGGCAAACTTTTCTTCTTTGTTTTTCTTAACATCCATGCGGTGTTGGTTCTAATTAAATTGGCATGACTACACAAAAAAACAAACGCAATATAAAACTTTCTTTTTAGCTTACACATTTAAAGTTGGCGCCCAACGTGGGGCCATAAGCTGTATTGATTACCTGCACAGCATTCGAGTACTGCTCGCTGAAGTTTTTTCAGCGTAAAAGTTATTGCAATAAATTTTGGATGAAATTATTCTTATTCCGAAATCGTTCGGTATCCTTCCATATATCAAAAATGTCTCTCATGTGCAAGATATCGCAGAACTGCATATAAATTTAAAAACAACAAACAGCGACAAAGCTGGCAGGAAAAACAAACTCAAAATGTGAAAATATAAATAAGGTGGTTGTTTTTACTTTGACTGAAGTTGACAAATTTTCGTGTCTCTTATAAATTGGAACAATTAAATTGCTATAAGAAACGTAAAATTAAGTAAGTAATGTAGCAATTTAAGAATTTGATGTGGGTTGTTAATCATCGTGTAAAATTTTTTACTTGCAATTTTTCAACTTAAAACTGGAAATGCAGTGGATTAGGTTCCATTGTGAGCTTTATTTGAACATTGATTAAACTCCGAACATGATATAAATGCTTTACTGTTATAAAGAAAAGTCTATCAATAACCCTAATTGGAAGTAACAACCAAAAACAATTTGGAAATAAAATCTTTAAAAATGTTAAATCTGGAAACTTTTCCTGGTTTTCCGGGTAAAAAACAAATTTTTAATTAATGCGTTGTTTACATCGGCCCTAAGAGATGTTTATATAAAGAAAAAGTCGTAATCGACTTCTAATTAAATAAACAAGTTAGGAATTTTACAAACTCTCCAAAAAATACCAAAATATGAAATGGAAATTTTCTTTGAAGTGTTGATACCTAACAAATTTATTTGTTTGTTTAACAGAAAGCTTATTAAAAAATAAATTAATAAAGTTGCCTACCTAAACCCACACTTTGCGTAATGAAAAGCGCTATTCCATTTATTTTCTTTGAAATAATTATTTAAAGCATAACTTGACTTGTCCCAGAGGAAAATTTATCTGCTGAACCATCGAGCGCTGTATTATCACCCAAGATATCGTTGGAAAAATACGAGATCTGTTTATGTTTTTTTGTTTCTCTCTTCTTTCGTTTTAATAATGTTATCTGGCGCCCTTCTATCAGGAGCAACGTTCCATTATTGTGATGAACAGAATTAGATTGAATATTTGGGTTATATATTCGTTAGTGTTAATTTGATTTACGAGATTCTAAAATTTAAAGACTTGACACATTGTAATAGGTTTTCAATGTGAGTTTATCTTCCAAATATATCTGGTTATTTTATTTAAACCCTCAATCCGCGACCGAATCGTCCTATGCAAACAGCATTACAACATACAATTTTTAAATCTACGCCCACGTCACTTTCCTTCAAATCCTTCATAATAAAATTTGAAAAAATATGGAAACATAAAATTTATATGAGGTTGTAAAAAATTTATTGGTAACAAATAAATTATAAATACCTTTTTCGTCTGAAAGTGAAAAATTTCAGGTGCAGATTAAATATTTTTAGGCTACTCTGCGAACCATTTTTCACACGAATTTCCAGTTGTAAAAGCTTTAAAAAGCTAAATATTTTACAGTCTTACTGAAACCTGCTAGTTTATTTCTTTGTAAATATTTAGTACATTCTACGCCTCTTACTTTTACATGTAAGTTACAACATTTCGTATATATAATTTTGTGGTTTCCACTTTTGTTCACGAAATATAAAGAGCTTTAAATTTTGAAAGTAAAGAAATTCTATATTGCGCGAGGTATACCCGGTCGGTCTGGTGCAGCAGCTTGAAAATAGATATTTTTGAGTAAATGTTTTCGTACTAATTAAAAAGAGTGCGGGACAATTTATTAAAAAATAAATTATTTAAATGAGAGACATTTTTCTTCTCCGTTGGAGAGTGAGAAAATAATGAAAAAATGTTTCTCTTTCGTGGACTAATTGGAGAAATTAATTAAATTAAATTATAAAAGCAAGTGTTTATTTGCTAATATTTCTTGTCAATTCGAGAGAATACAACCAAAGAGGTATTAATTTTGAATGTGGAAGATGACAGCGTTTGAAGTAGAAGGAAAGCGAAGTGTGATGTTATTAAAACATTCCAGTCGTACCTTGATTAAACGAATACTTTACAGTTTAATTGTAGAAATAGCTGTTGGTAATTATCTTAGATTGTTGCATTAAATTTTTTTTTAAATATGAATTTTGCTTTGTAAAAGATGCGTAGGACTATAAATGCAAGTGCTTGAAAATGAAATATCCATTCCCTGTCTGGCAGTTTGATAAATTAACCAATTTCGATGCTCAAGCAACTATAGTTCATCGATACTCTCCTCCTTGTAAAATACAGCAAAGCATTTGATACCAAGAAGGGTTGTAAATTACAGTTCACGTAAAAAATAGTAAACCTTGATGTGAATAATTTAATGCAATCTTCCATTATTTACGTTAATATTTTTCGGCACGGTTATATATTGGAACACTTTCAACATTATTACCTAAATGACTTCCTATTTTAAATTACAAAAAGGAAATTCAGTTTATTATACAAGATGAAATAAAAGTTTCTACTCTTTCGAGGAAACATTGCAAAGTCATCAATATTATTATAAATAATCCCTTCATCTTCATTATTACTAATATGTAATAGTATGTTTCACATTTAAATTTCCCGCTGAAATTGTCTACTATGTATTGCTTGTATTTATGGAGTATTTTCCACAATTTATTAACAGTTCAAAGTGGATTGTAAGGTGAATTTTAATTTATACGAAAATCAGATAAGTTTAAAAATTAACATTAAAACTTTGACACTTTGCTTTAATCCATCCTGTATATTCGTTCCGTTACATAAATAATTCAGTTTAATAGCATCGTAAAATTTCTTAAAATACTTCCCCATTCGGACATTGTAAATTTCTTCAAAAACTCATAAACTTGTTTGTCTCTACTAATTTCTTGAAAGTTCTAAGTAAGTGCTATGTCAATTGGGTTCGAATAAATGTAATTCGGGTGGTGTAAGCTTTGCTGGAGAATAGGCTTGTACGCGTTTCGGTCCCTAATTCATATTTTTGCATAGCGTAACAGGATATTCTCAAATCCTAAGGGCACTCGAGACTTTCTAGAAGAGGAGCAAATCTGTTTGATTTCTGTAACTATAATGCTCTAGATGGCCTTACTATGTGTGAAGCAAGCAATGTCATCTAGAATAACAGCTGTTTTTTGTGTTTGTGTAGATGCTCCACCACAGCCAAATAAAATAATATGCTATATAAGTTCCCTATATGTAGTTCCAGCTATGTCCGTCGATTGGCGTAGTCTTGCCGGGTAAGAGCTTTGAATATATTGAATAGAAGTATCCAGGTTGAAATATAGGTCGGGGCCATGGGCGTCCATAGGATCTTTTTCAGGGAGGGGCAAAAGCAAAATCCAAAAGGCAAAAAAAAGGAAAAGAAGTTCTTTTTGTACTTTGTAATTATTTAAAATCACAAGGTTTAGAAAACTTTAAAAATCTATGTCGCGTCGGCATAATATTTAATGTTTAAAAAAAATTTGAGGCAAGATCGAGGCTATTGTTTTCCGGGAAGTGCCAAGGTTAGGATTCCGCGATCGAAATCAATTCATCAGGAATAAAATTTAGCAAAGTTAGCCCCCCACTAGAATATAATATGCCAGTGTTCACAAAACAGTGAATGCCAAGTGTAAATTTAGTAAATTATTAGTCCAAAATTAGGAAGAAGTAAAAGAAGAAATCAATTCACTAGGAATGTGTAACTCAGCCATGTACGAGCTCCTTCCGTAAGCGTCCGGCGAAGACGGAAAGACACTACTGCAGATAATCTCCTACAATAGCTATACCCGTTTGATTGAGAATTCCCGTCCGATCAGTTGGGGTTCTCCTTTCTCCGATGAAGGAAACTGAGACCCGGTTCTCCGCACAATGTCAAGATGACCATGGTAGGTCTATTATAGGTGATGACTATAGCTCTGATTTATATGCACCAAAATAGTTGAAAATATGCGCGTATATATGCACCGAATTTCCTTAAAATATGCACTAAAATTGATAAAAATAGGTAAAATAATATATGTGTTACGGTCAATGACGTCAATGGCCGGGAAATGACGTCAATGCCCATTTATGCTGGCCATTAACGTCATTGACCGGCCATTGACGTCAACGGCCGTTAACGGTGGGCAATGATGTAAATATTTTCATTTGATTGTAATATTTACGTCTTTGGCCGGTCAATGACGTTAATGGCCAAAATGGATTGGACAATGATGATATTTTAGAATGACTACTATAAAGAACAGCAAAATGGCAATTTAAATTTGACAGCCAACTGGCAAGTGATATTTACGCATATATGTTATATTCATTGTATTAGGTATAATATAATAATATAATTATTTATTAACAAAAATAATAAAAATTTAAAAATACTGAAATATGGTACTTAGAATTGCAAATTTGTTTGTTAGCGCAACAAACACATTTATTATTTTTACATCCACCCTTGCAATGACAACACTTGTAACCGTGGCTCCTAAAACACTGCCTTTAGCTGCTGCTTGTTTAAGAGTAATTTCTATTTCTTTGGTCGTATCACTAATAATTTCTAACCAAAATTAACTTTTCGGTATCCCTTAATAACTAGTATTAATTGCAAATGTTTGCAATTACATTACTTTCAGATGGAATCTATAGAATAATAATTTCATCATTGCCCACCCTGTATTGGGCATTGACGTCATTGCCCGGACAATGATGTAAAAACCACATATGAAATTCTAAATGTCAACATTGCCCAAAATGCACGGTAATTGACGTCAATGCCCGGTCAATGACGTCAATGCCCAACTAAGCTGGGCATTGACGTTATTGTCCTGCCATTGACGTTAATGGCCGAATTATCATCATTGACCGTAACATATGCATTGATATGCAACTAAAAGATATCTAATCTTCAAATTTTTCAATTTTTTTCTTAAATTTTCAATAACTAAGTACTACCTAGATTTATAAAATTTAATAACAAATCTGGATGAATCACGAAAAATCTGCATATTTTCAACATTTGCTGCATTTTAGAGTAAATAATGCATATTTGGACCACTTCTGGTGTTTTTTGAAAAATTTTTATAGAGAAAATAAAAAATTAATTTTAAATTTTGCTAATTTAAGCAATTGTTTTATTTCATTAAAAAGAATTTAATTTTTCATTTAAAAAAAATTATTTATTTTTTTTATTTATTTAAAAAATTATGAAAATTAAATTGCTTAAAATTAAATAAAATAATTGCTTAAATTAGCAAATTTAATAATTATTTTTTATTTTCACTATTAAAATATGCACCAAATGTTGAAAATATGCAAAATATGCATTTCGACAAGTAGTTTTTTGGATTCGTTTTACCTAATTTGTCCCGATTTCCAAACAAACTGTTGGCATATCAATATTAAACACATGGGCGTCCATAGGATTTTTTTCAGGGAGAAGTAAAATCCAAAAAAAAAGAAAAATGGGATTTCAGGTAGAAATTTTAACAAATTCTTAAATTTGTACTTGGTAATTATTTAAAACCAAAAGTTTTAGAAAAGTTTAAAAACTTACGTCGCATCGGCATAATATTTAATGTTGAAAAAAAATGGCAAGAGCCAGGGGGGGCAGCTGGCCCCCTTTGGAATATTAGGAATACCTTAGAAATACTATAAATAAGATTTTTTGTTGCTTTTTAAGAAGGAAATCTTAAGACAATCTAGAAGAAAATTCGACAAAATTTTTCAAAAATATTGTATAAAAAATTCTAGTGTATAAAAAATTGTTTCATGACAGATGACGCATGTACACGTGATTAGTATTGAATACAGTTTCCAAATAATTCCTCAAAATTAATGGCGATCCACTCATTGATTACATCGATCGTGCTTTATTGGACTATCAATGGCTTGATTTATTGATGTTTGACAATTTTAAGATGATTTGACTTATTTAATCAACAAATTTCTTCCCAGGTGTGTACAATTGAAGGGTCCAAAGCAAGAACCGGCTAAGTCTAATTTTTTGGTAAATTGAGTTAACAACCCTTTCTTGCACAGTTTAAAATGCTGAATAAAATGCTGCGAAAAACAAAAAAATTTGTAAAAGCGGATTTAGCCGGTTCTTGCTTTGAACCAACCCTTCAATTTAACTTCGTATTTTTAGCTTTCCTGGAAATTCTCAATTATACTAGTTGTATTGAAGTTTTAATGTTTACTTATACTCTTTCTTATCAAAATAAGGAAATGAATTATTGGAAAACTCAAAAACTGTTGATTTTAGACAATGAAGCTTCATAGTCTAGTTTGTTTATAATCTAAGGTAATTTAAAAAACAAAATCAAGTGTACAGGTAAAAGGAAATCTGAAGAAGTTCGGGAAAATCCTAAGAAAAGGCCAATAAACATTTTTTTATTTTCATTGTTGTTTTTGACAGAAATCAATTGCATAACTGAAGAAAACTTTGACGAAATCCAGGGTTCATCAAAATTTGAGAAAATCTTTTAAATAGAAATCTGGCTACAAAAATTTATGTTGCAATTTCCTTCTTGCTGATAATAATATTAACAGTAATATTAAATCATGAAATCCCTGACCGGGAAAGTCTGGAAGGTATTTGATTTGGTGAATTGATATAAATATAAAATCAAACCTATAATTGGGGAAAAATAGTGAAAATATTATTGTGACTTCCAATTTCAATCCAACAATTAGTTTATGAGTTTATGTTATTACTATTGCAGATTTAAGTTTGAGATCAAGTTAATTACAAGGCTCTGATACCCCAGTCTCCATCCTAGGATGTTTTCAAATGTAATTTAAAGTAATTAACAAATTTCCTACATCGTACAAAGCAGGTGCAATGAATTAAAACATTACACAATGAAAGATGACCGGCAGACATATGTTTCAGACTCATTAGTCATCTTCAGCACCGTATATATGTGAAGGCGCTTGAATCGTGCAATAAGCTCAATGATTGATTGCGCAATAGTTTATTTTAATCTGAAATTATAAATTATGGAATTACAT
The DNA here is from genome assembly GCA_949152465.1 of Cantharis flavilabris. Taxonomy (NCBI): domain Eukaryota; kingdom Metazoa; phylum Arthropoda; class Insecta; order Coleoptera; family Cantharidae; genus Cantharis; species Cantharis flavilabris. The sequence goes on from OX424438.1 coordinate 10,837,993, forward strand.
CTACACATATTTTTTATTTCGCAATAATTTCAGTATGAAAATTTAAATTACAAGTATAATTAAAAAATTTTAATTTTCAATTTAATCAAGCAAGCTATATCGGATAGCATGTTGTGGCTATTAAAATGTCCTATAAATACTTTATTGAAAATTAATTATGGATTAACTACCGATAAAGCTAAAGAACTGAGTACATGCGGGGTAATTTTTTTTTTATTTGCTATGATATCGAAGCTTTTGTAGTCTTAATTGTCATGATACGAATCTGTAGTGCAGAAATTGCATCGAAAATATTGCAATATTTTATTATTAATTGCTTTTTAAATTCATAAAAATGTTTCAAAGTAGAATACCGTTAATTTCCTCTCAATCACATTGAGCTATCGCGATGCAAAAATATTCACTACATTTGGCGCCCGAGAAGGGACTCTATTAAAATCCTTAGAAATATAATGCAACTAAGTAAACAATTTTCTTGTAAACTATTTCAGCCTGATTTAAAAAATATCAGATTTGTTGTGATATTTTCTTTATCCGCAAATTTTGAAGAATTAATAAACGCTGAACCTAGCAACTGGTAGTTAAAGTATCGTTCGCGTTATATAATAATATGCTTCTTATTGCCACTTGAAGCAAATTGAAAAGTTTATATTTTTATTATTTCGTACATCAAGCCCAACGCGAGACGCATATTTGTTAATCATTTAATAGAAATATTTATAATATAACGGGCTTATAAATTTCTCTTTTTTTATTTTTCAGCTTTAATGTTCATATTTTTTATTTAAGCTAATATAAAGCGGATTTGATGAATGGATTTCAATATTAAAATTGTAAAATCAATACAATTAGTTAATTTTAAATATTTTTCATTTTTTATTGGCGTCGACTTTTCTGGAATGGTTTAATTTAGATTATTATTAGTAATTAGCTACCACTTAATTCTTACGGCTTCTAGTCTGTATCGAGGATCTTAGATCAGTGGAGTTTCTTCAGCCTACAGTTTTGTTTTAGGTGTAATAAAATTTATTAGATTAACAACAGGTAATATAGCAGTAGATTTAAAATAATAAAAAGATTGGCCCATAAAATATTCCAACGAAAGCACACATCTTCATAATCATAAAGAATAATAAAGTCGAATAGAAGTTTGGTTCGCTCGTTTGTCCATATAATCGAAAGTGCCTTTTGGTGCAGGCCAAGTTTAATTCTCGAGAGTACAATCGCTCAGTTTCACGCACAAAAAGTCGTTATCCACTTTTCTTTGCCCCTTGGGGTGCATATGTATACCTACACCATCTAGTCAAACTAAATTAAACTTGTTCTTTATGCCAATGCCAACAGCTTATATTTAAGCGAACCTTTTTTTCGGCTTTAAATTGTAGAAAAGCGTTTGATTGTTGACTATAATTTAAGTTTACAAAAATAGAAATGTGGCCGAGTCTCAATAATAAACTTTGAAAGTTCATTTCGGAGGTAATCACAAGTGAAATGAAATTTTCTTTAACGCTTTTCGAAGACGTATCAATTTTGAAACCAATCTCCTGGTACATAAAGACTTTTTTCTTTGCTTGCTGAAAATCGTCGCCACTGTATTTACACATTACACATCAAAGTATAGCCAGCAAAATTTGTTGAAAAGAATGTCCATATTGCAAACCTAAGTGATTAAACTCAACAATTTTCTTTTTGCTTGAATTGTTATCTCACAACTCCAGTTAATCCTTTTAAACTATATTGTAACAATTTTATTTATCGGAGAAATACAGTTTATTAAATAAGTAATAAAATATATTTTTAGACTATCAACAATAAAATATTTTCACAAGCACATCTTCAAGATTTTAATGACGAAATGTCTTAGCGGAAGCTTATTTTCGTTATGCAAGGCTTAACAATACCGAAATTGCAAATAAAAAAATTCAAATCTTTCATGGATATGACTGCTTCATTAGATAAGCCTTACTAGAGATCGTAAATTTAATTTCAAAAATTTAATATGATTGTATAGTGAAGTCAGAATGTGGAGAGATGAAAAGGAGAAGTCGAGTTTTCATTTATTGGATACTACAAAATCCTAAAATACAACAGTGAAAATCCACATAACTTTCTGATAGGCTTATTTGGAATAACAAAACACCCAGAGAAAATTTTCATCTTACGCAGTCGAGTTCAATTCGCTGCGGCGAGTACCAGAGCCGTTATATAACTATAAAAAAAATATTGATGCAAAGAAATAAGTATAAAATACCTATATACTCTCGGGAACTGTGAATTACACCTCAACAGCTAGCCGTTTTATTTTAAACATTACCAGTTTTAAAGTAATAACAATATTACTTTGCAAATGTAATATTTTACATGTAAATAAATAATTAAAAGCTATAAATTTTTGGATAATGCTGCAAATTGTTAACTCTCTAATGAAGCTCGCCAGAATGTCTTACCTTCAAGCCCACTATATAGCTATGCATAAATAAATTATTAACTGGCGGTAATTAATTTTCTTGAAATATTGCACATATTTAAGGTAGAAGAAAACAATAAACGTCACCAAAATGAAACAAATAAATTAAATGTTAAGTTACGACTAATTTGCAATGGTAATCGGAGTTTTTCTCTGCTTTCCAAGAGGGTTGTAGAAAAAAGTGAAACACTTCAAAAAATAAAGGTTAATAATTTGATACAAGGGTATGCACTTTGTTTCTGGACAATTATCGTTTGTAGGTGCTTAAAAGTCTTTATTCAAGTGTTATTCTAACTTCGCAATGGACATTTAATGTTTCGAAACTTTCCAATGCTCCTGCAAGTTTTACTTTGATGCATTAGTTTAGTTCATTATCCAGCCTCCACAAATTGGGTTACAATATTTAATATAATATAATATCGCTATGCATATTAGTTGATTAGTTATTATTGAGCATATGTGATTTCGCAGTGCTTCACAACTTTGATTACTCTTCTAAAGTAATTCTAAAGTTTAGTTTGTTGTTTTAAATTAGATAACTTCACGATGGATGATACCCACTAAATATTATACATAAGGTGTATATCTTTTAGAACCCCTAATCAAACTTCGGGAAACTGAAGAAAAATATTCGCAAATTTGGTAATTTACAACCGGATTATATTGAATCAGGTAATAAACGCTTTGGTTCCAGCTACTTTGACTTTGAATAAAAACAATTAAAATTAAAAGTCACAAAATAATACTTTGCTGACTGTAAAGAGAGTTATATTTAAAATGCGAATGTTAAATCTCATAGATAAACATACCCATCTGCAATCGTATTAATTATATTTTATAGAACTTTGAATTATTAATTTTAAAATTTACAAAAATTTTTTTAAATCCAAACTAATATTAAATATCCTTCGGAGGCTTCGGAGGGCACGTAAAGCCGGCGATCCCCCTGGCAAAGCCGGATTAAGGGGGGAGATAAGGGGGCTGCAGCCCCGGGCCTCCAAATTTCTAAAGGTCCCAAAAAAATAGAAGCAACAAATGTTTCAACAAACAAATTTTGATGACTGAATTACGGAATTTGTATTGTATTTTGAAACTTAAAGTAAGAAAAAAATGGCCTGACATATCCTTAATCCGGCTCTGTACAGTTACTCTTAAAAGAACGCTGACACTGCCATGTTACCAATGTAAATTAACACTTTGAAACCGCTTTTTTTCATATAAAAATCGATTTTACAGGAAAAACTTTTTAGAGAGTTTTTGTTGCAAATTTCATTGTCTTCAATTTTACTTACATGCATTTTTGACTGACAGCGACTTATACAAGACTCCGTAGAAAGTTGAAATTTTGCATTTGAGACTCTTATAGCATCTAGTTGTGCACTTCCTATTATTGATTGCGATTATTCGTGCCAAAAGAGCATTCATTTAAGACGAGCACAAATAGATTTACGAGATTCCTGTACAATCATTCTAAAAATGACAAGCAATAAGTCATGTGGTGTCCACATCAGATTTTTTAATAAAGTAAATCACCTATAAGAAATTCGATTCCGAGTCCAGAAACAAATATAATTGCTGGTGCACTGGAGGGTATTCCATACCCCCCAGACCCCCCGGTTTGAAAACCCTAAGGTGTGTGTGTGTACGTTGTGTGATTTATCTTCATAATGAAAACTTTTTATTTTCTCAGAACAGATACATCTACACATCGTTTGTATACAATTCATCATAAGTGAGGGGGTCCATTGCAAAACTCGTTAAATCCACTTTTATTCAAAAATGAGTTAGCCGTGGTTTCAGATTGTATTTACTTAAGCATAGAAAATTATTGTTGAAAAATAGGTATCACAAAGCTTATGTGTAAACCAAACAGTTTTTTGCTCCTCCTGTAAAATTTACTAAAGTGGACTTAACGAGTTTTGCAATGGAACCCCTCAAGTAATCATGCTTTCTTATGGGAGTGTTTCTGATTGGATCCACATCAATTGACTCTGAATTAACTTTTATCTAACGCTTAACGAGCCCTTAGTATTCTAAGGGAAATACTTCCATAAGAAAGCATTCACTGCGACTTCAGTCGCAGAGCCCCAGCCGCAGCTTAGTAAACATATCTTTATTTGCGCGAAATTATCTGCACAAACACTAAGCGCTAGAGTTAAAGGTTTGGTAAAAGTTAATCCAGAGTCAATCAGTCTATAGGAAACACTCCCATCAGAAAGCATGATTAATGAAAGATATGAATCTTTAGGTGCGGCTGGACACCAAAAGTGGCCCAAATATGCACATATATGCATTATTTACTCAAATATGCACCAAAGGTTGAAAATATGCAAAATTTGCAAATTTTACGTAATTTGTCCAGATTTATTATTGAAATTATTAAATTTTATAAATCTAGGTAGTACTTACTGGAAATTTGAAGAAAAAAATGAAAAATTCGAAGATTACATATTTTTTAGTTTGCATATTTTATCAATTTTTTTCAATTTTAATGCATATTTTAAGGAAATTTGGTGCATATGTTACGGTCAATGACGTAAATTGGACATTAACGTTAATGGCCGGGCAATGACGTCAATGGTCAAAATAGATTGGGCAATGATGATATTATGGAATAACCACTATAAAGAACAGCAAAATGGCGATTTAAATTTGACAGCTAACTATCAAGGGGCTGTCCATTAATTACGTAAGGACGACTTTTGTAATTTTTGACACCCTCCCCCCTCATATAAGTGCATGTAAGATTTTGGCAACCCCCCCCCCCCCCCCGTTACATCTTACGTAAGGATTATTAAAATTATTTTCATGACAAAAAAGTACACACAAAAAAAGAAAGGTCGACGGCGTACCTAAAGAACAGTGAAAACCGGAAAAAGAAAGATCCTGAAAAGCAGCGAAGAGCAAAAAAAAATGTCAACGGGGTATTTTAGAAATTTAATTTAAAAACGGTAATTTACGATACTTACGTAAGGAATACATCGGACCCTCCCCTCCCCCCACGTAAGGGTCTGTAAGATTTCCAATACCTCCCCCCTACCCCTAAATCCTTACGTAATTAATAGACGGCCCCCAAGTGATATTTACGTACATATGTTGTATTCATTGTATTATAATATACTTAATCATTATTTATTAACAAAAATAATATAAATTAAAAAATAATAAAATAAAATTTTTTAAATTAATCATTTTTATTCTGGTACAAAGAGTAAATTGCGAATTTGTTGTTGCGCGACACGCACATTTATTATTTTTTCATTCACCCTCGCAAAGACAACGCTTGTAACCTTGGCTCCCTAAAACACTGCTTTGAGCTGCTGCTTGTCTAAGAGTAATCTCATTTTCTTTGGTCGTATCACTAATATTTTCTAACAAAATTAACTTTTCAGTTTCTCTTAATAACTAATATTAATTGCAAGGGTACATTTAATATATTACTTTCAGATGGAATCTATAGAATAATAGTTTCATCATTGCCCACCCCGTATTGGGCATTAACGTCATTGCCCGGACAATGATGTAAAAACCACACATGAAATTTTAAATGTCAACATCGCCCAAAATGCATGGTCATTAACGTCAATGGCCGGTCAATGACGTCAATGCCCAACTAAGCTGGGCATTGACGTTAATGACGGAATTGTCATCATTGACCGTAACACATATATATATGCGAATATTTTCAATTATTTTGGTGCATATAAATCCGAGCTCTAATCATAACCCCCTGAGTTTCATAAACAACAAATTTTAGTGTTGCATATTTATACAGCAGATTATATCTATACGAGTATGTCGTGAAAACTCTCACCGGGAGGTGTGGGGGGTGTGTAACACCCCACAGAATATTATAGTAAAATTCCTGGTTTTTGCATAACAAAAATCGGCTTCAAAATGTTCAATCTACATTGGTAACATAGGAGTGTCCGGGTTCTTTTGCGAATAACTAGGTGTATGTATACCTATGTTTTATAAAAAACTATGATAAACTATGTATAATAATTCTTCTTCTTCTTCTTCGTATAATAATTATGATCCTTTAAAAAATTTTACATTTGATCTAAGCGAGGTTGACTGTAAAAAATCAAAAAAAAAAACGAGCAAAGCGAAAGGGCCTCCAAAAATAGTTAGTTCCGAGTCTCCTTAATCAGGCTTTGCCCCCTGGGTTGATGATTTGCCTTCATCAACAATAAAAATCCAGGGTTACAGCCTGTAACTTACAGGCACATCTGAGACGAGCCTATCAAGCTACTTCAGCTGTAAAAGAATTAATATGCTCACAGCACTGATAGTGAATTTGTAACACCACCGAGGTTACTGTTGGTAATAAGCCGATCAATATATTTAAAAAAAGTTAAAACAGAAGAAGAAACTTTACGTATTATTTCAGCTATTCTATTCTAAATTATCTAATTATTACTTCTGTCCACTAATCATTCGCTTTGTCCGCTAGTTAGCGCAAAATCAACGAATTTACAGTAAACATAAAATTTACAAAAATTAAAATAAAATAAAACTTTTTATTTTGTTATTTTTGCCAATAACTGAAACTGGAGAAAAGATACAAGATGCAAGAATAATATAACAATACCGTTCAGAAATGTTCCATTAACAACCGCTTGAACTTCGTGATATTGTTCATGAATATATCTAAATCATCGCGTTCTCGACTGACTGAATTTGCCAAACGGCTCATTCTGGCTATTGCAGAGTGTTGTCCAAAGGTGGACTTGTGAAACTTTTCAACAAGAATTGATTTATCACGCAGGTTCTTTACAGGAGCTTTGATCTCGAACAAAGACAACAAATTCGAACAGTTTAAAAGGCTGTTTAAAATCTTAAAAAGCAACATTAAGTCAGAGATAGATCTTCTTGCAGACAACGACTTCATACCAAAGTAATCCAATAAGTCACTGTAATCTTCGGAACTGTAATTCATTCGATTTTTGAAACAAAGCATTCTGATAAATCTCCGTTGAATCCCCTCAATTCGATTGATATCGGTGGGATACGAAGGACACCATATTGTTGTACAATATTCAAGAATAGATCTCACGAAAGCAGAATATATCAAAATTAGTGATCTGGTATCAGTAAATTCATGTGTGGATCTGGTCACAAAACCCAACATCCTGTTAGCTTTCGAAATTATTAAGTCCAGATGGGAGGTGTAGGACAAGGATGGATCAAGAACAATTCCCAAATCCTTACAGATAGACACATTATCTAGTACAGTAGAATCCGCTTAATGTGATCACTTCGGGTCAAGGTAATTTTAATAATATTAACTGATAACTGATAACAATTAGCGAAATTTAGAAAAAGGTGAATTTTAGAAGACTTGGATTAGATAGAAAAAATGATCACAATAACCGACTGATAACATTATCCGTTTATCCGAGATCACATTAAGCGGATTCTACTGTAGTTGGTCATTGATTTTGTAGGAGAAGAGTGTGTTATCTCTCCTTCGGGTAAATTTCATGGCTTTACATATGCTAATATTTAATTACAGACCATTACTGTTGCACCAGCCGTACAATCTATCGATGTCACTTTGAAACAACACAGAGTCGTCTCTAGATGAAATCATTTTGAATACCTTCATATTGTCTGCAAACAAAAGAAATTCTGAATGCCTAATTACCGATTGAACGTCATTGCAGTACAATATAAATAGTACAGGAGCTAAATTAGAACCCTGCCCAACTCCAGAAGTGACATAGAAGTCAAAAGATATGTGCCCATTGACGCTCACTCAAGAAAGACTTTAACCAAGATAATAATGGATTTAAGACTGAATATAATTTTTCCAGTTTTAATAGCAGAATATTTACAGGGATTTGATCAAATGCCTTAGCTAAATCGGTAAAAACGCAGTCCACTGTTTGTCCACCCTCCAAAGCGGAGATAATAAAGTCAGTAAAACTTAAGAGATTGGTACACGTGGATCGTCCTGAAACAAACCCATGTTGATTGCCGATCACAATCTTGTTGGTGAGATGAACCAAAATGTCAGTCACAATCGATTCAAAAATCTTAGAAAATCCGGACGCAACACAAACCGCCCGATAATTACCGACATCCCCTCGATTTAATTAAATATTTAAAAAATATTTAAAAATCGTTTAGAATTATTGCATATAATTAATTACAAAGTCGCGAATATCACAGCGTCAAGTGCACATCGAGGGAGCTCACTCCCTACCTAGTAGCACAATTTGTCGAGTAGGATCGGACTAGGGGATATTTTTAGTAAGTTTTTGATGGGTTTTGGCAAACGCAATCACGGCAAACCTCGGCTTCCCGCTTAAACCTACTCATCTAATTGTTGTAAGGATTGACTAACAGCTCCCGGGTAATTAATTAAATTAATTAAAAAAATTAAATACATTTTTGGAATAAGTTTGTAGAAACATACGTTATTATTTAGGTTAATTTTTTTATTTAATTTGATATTTTTATTTATAGTTTTTCAAATAAACAATACGTAGGTAACATTTAGCTTAATTAGCTTAAAGGGTTATGCCATTTTGAAATTTTAAAAACATTGATTTTTTTTGGCTAATTAAATTTTTTATACTTTTTCCGGGAATCGCAGATTAAAGGTAATTAAAAGTAAATATTCGATTTTAAGTTGCTGACGTCGTATCTTTTTTTCTTTTGCGATTTTCTTGAAAATCTTGCTTTTTCTAAACGGTGTACGCGATATCTCCAGATCTACTCAACCGATTTGGTTGAGATTTACCACAGTTATTTTTCAAAATATTACTAACTTGTGACGTAGGATTTTTTTCATTGGGTGTCATGTTCAAAAGTTATAAATTTTTTAAACTCAAAATTTCAAGACAAATTTGAGTTATTGTTTCGAACAGTTGTCATTTCTATAGAAAAATTTAAAAAAATTATTCCCTACGTCACAAGATAACTATTATACCCTTCTAAACAAGACAAAAGTTTGTTTTTGTGTTTTAGACAATGAAAACGCGTGGCCTTCCCAAAGAGACCAGAACAAATGTGTAAAAAATTACTCCAGCTGTTTTTACCTTTTAGGCTTCCCGGTCTTAGAGACCGAAAGTCTGTAGGTATGTTTTCTATCTAAATTTTATATTTTAAAAATAAAAGTGTTTGGAAACCCTTATTAATTTTCCTCAGGTACGCCTATGATTAGCGGTTCTAATCTTAAATATTCCGATAAACAAACGTCTTATTGCCTGCACGATTTTGGGATTTATAGCGGATGCAATTTTATAGTATGACCGATGTCCTATTCAAAATTCATCAGCCAAATCAATGAAAGTTATTCTTTTCGGACCAATTATTTTTGAATCAATTTGTTGCTGGAAAAAACAACAGCTTCCCATTTGCACGTTCAATCTACCCACTTAATTCCACCTTTTATTATTGAATATAGGTTCGATGGAAAATCACTAGCAAATGGTTTCTCACCGATGAAAAATACTTCTCGAGATCAGATGAACAAGAATAAAAATTCTAACTTCAGTTAATTGGCATCTCTCGTATTTGCGGTTAGAAGAGTTTTTCATGCTAACCTCTAAATAATTTCTCTTAATTCATAAATTAAATACTTAACTTCCTAAATTCTAAGGTAAGAATTTAGAAAGCTTCTCCATTAATTGAAGTTATTTAAGGGTTAGAATGAAAAATTCTTTAAAGTTCAAATAAGGGAAAACCTAACTAATTAAAGCTAACATTTTTATTCTTGTTCGTATGATTTTGAGAAGTATTTTCCATTGGTAAGAAACCATTTGCATATGATTTTCCACCGCAACTAAATTCAATAATAAAAGGTAGAATTAAGTGGGTACACTACTTCCGTAAATTTCTAAAGCGCAATTTCAGCTAATATAAGAAAACCGCTTGTGTTGAAATTAATTCTTTAAATATTCGAATTAATCGTAAAATGCTTTTAAACGCTATGCATGCTATTGCTGTGTTCGAATTCGATCTTAACAAACAAAAGTATTAGTAGGAACGCCGCCCCACAGAACTTCAACAGCTGATATGTACACAACAATAATTTAATTATGCGCATGCGCAATAGGGGCATTGCATTGAAATTAATTTATTATCAACAAATTAAAAACGACCTAAGGATACGCATACGTGACCAATCCTTTTCAGTCGATTTCCTATCGATTTCCATTTTTATTTCATCGAAAACGTGCAAACGGGAAGCTAACTTATCAAGAAAATTTTTCAAAATTTGAATATTTGTTTTTGGAAAAACTAGAAGTAACCTAACGATAAAACCAAGTGACCTTTCGTGACCTAACGATTCCATATTTTTTTATATCAAATTGTTATAAATTTTTTGATTTTCCTGTGGTGCTTTCCTCTAAATTGTCCATCTTCAGTGGCGCTCATCCTGATTTTGAATTTTTCTGCCGGTAACTGGTAGAGATCATTCAGGAGGTCATGTCCCATACAATAGTGCGCAGAAATGATAAAATTCGTTTTAACAAAATAAATACAGTCCTGAAAATATCGTTCTTTGTTGACGTTTTGCTTTGACAGATTCGCTATTTTCGTGCTTTTGATTATTAAATGATATTAACATTATTTGATAATTTAAATAACAATCAGCCTTTTTTAACGCAATTTGAGTATTTTTATTATACTGAGGTTAGTACAAACAACATTTTAATTTAAAATCGTTTTTAAACGAAAATTTTATTTTTAGGTTAAACTGCTGTGTGCACCACTAAATCTTTTTTTACATCTATTTGACGAAAACGTTTATTATTTTATTGTGGTAGGTAATGCATAAACAAATTAATTTAACATCGTTTTTTAAACAAACAATATTTTTTACAGTTAAAATTCATTACTAATATGAATAACCGTAAAGTAGTTCATAGTCAAGGACGACAAATAATTTATAATGTCATTCAATATATTATGAATAAAGAAAAATGCAAAGGAAATATTTTGTATGCAAAAGTGTCATCTGCAACTGGAGTTTCTTATAAAACTGTTATAAGAATAATGAAGGAAGGAGCTGAAAATCCTCAACAAGCCAAGTTTTCTACTCCCAGGAAAACTATTAAAATGCCATCCCCAAAAACTACAACAAGCCAATTTGAAGAAGATGTTATTAGGCGTATAATTCATTCTTATGCGACTATACATAAAAGGCGACATACAATGAAAACTGTGTATGAAGCGATGAAAAAAGATCATGGCTTTTCTGGATCGCTTTCATCATTTCGAATTGTAGTACATAGGATTGGTTTTAGGTGGAGAAAATCCCCATGTAATAAGCAAATACTTGTTGAAAAAAGTGATATTCGAGGTAAACGAGTTATGTTCTTAAGAAACCTTATAAAATATAAAGAAGAAGGAAGAAATATTGTTTATACGGATGAAACTTACATCCATAGTTCACATACCGTTCCTAAATGTTGGGACGATGGAAGTACTAACGGTTTAAAGACCCCAGTGTCTAAAGGACAACGATTAATTATTGTTCACGCTGGCGGTGCAAGAGGTTTTGTTACGAGGGCCTTATTAATATTTAAATCTGGCCTTAAAACTGGAGATTATCACGATGACATGAATCACAAAAATTATTTGAAATGGTTAAATGAAAAATTAATTCCAAATCTAGAAAAAAATAGCGTTTTGGTTATTGACAACGCTTCGTATCATAACGTTAGTATTTTAAAATGCCCTACGTCTTCATGGAGAAAAGGTGCTATGCAGCAATGGTTATCAGAAAGAAATATAATATGGCAAATCAGAGATACAAAAATGGATCTGTATAATATAATTAAATTACACAAGCCACGTAATAAAAATTATGTAGCCGATAAACTTTTAGCCGAACATGGCCACGTTGTATTACGGTTACCACCATATCACCCAGAATTGAACCCTATTGAGAAAATTTGGGCGTTGGTAAAGAATCGTGTTGCCGCACGAAATACCACATTTAAAATGGACGATGTCCGAAGATTGACTGAAGAAGAATTTAATAAAGTCACAATAGAAGATTGGCAAAATATTTGTCGCCATGTAGAAGCCACAGAAAAAGAATATATAGAAAAGGAATATATTATGGATGATGTAGATGAACTCATTATTAGAGTAAATTACGAAGATGAAAGTGACAGTTCAGATTATCTGTCTTCGGAAGATGAAGAAGATGATGAAGAGTTCAATTTAGAATGTGAGCCCATCTTGTAAAGATAAAAATAAAAAAAATCAATTACTCGGCTAATAAAATTTACTTCAATGTGCGATTACTCACTTTCTTGTTCGTTATTATTTTATTATAATAAAAATAATTTGTTTTACTTGTACAATAGTATTTGCTTGTACTATAATAATAAAGTTTTACAATAAATTACATTCCTATAGTAATCATTTTATTTTTTCTATAATTAGTTTTTCTTTTCTATAATTATAATGAAAATAATGTTCAAGTCAGATTTTTTAAATTTTCGCGCCAAGCTGATGTTTTCATTTAACATTTATTCTTATGTATTTTGCCCGTTTCGCGCATTGTATGAGACTTAAGCTTCTGAACGAACTCTACTGGTAAAAAGTACTGGTTACAGTAACAATGAAATTTGATCGATCGCTGTTTTATATTACTTAAGCGGTCATAAATAAAATCAGACAAAACAAATAAGTTAAGATATTGGAGTTTGTGTTTGAATTACGAAAAACCCAAAAATAATAACTCTTATTCGAGAAAGAATTAATTGGTACTTGTGTGCTAGTGCTGATAACTAAAATCTTCTTTGTTCTTTCTTGTGTTAAACCTAAGCAAACATCTTTCTAATATTACTTAGCTTAGCTTAATTATAGCAAAAGAGTTTGATAAAATCAAATCCAGGCCAAATAGCCTAATTCAAAGTTACTACATTGATAAAGTGTGGACATCTTTTAAGACGTATTAAATTTGATAAAATGTAATTTAGCTAAAAAATGCTAACCCACTTTTCACTGATACAAATTTAACTTTTTCTAGACATTAAAGGGAAAGAAAAAGACTGAAGGGAGAATGCAAATAATTATCAATTTGTTGAAAGCACAGCATTGCTTTTCGAAGTGCTTTTGAAGTTTTTTAAATGTTTAGAAAAAAATGTACATACAAAGATAAATTTGATAGATTAAAAGTCAATAATATTTAATAAACTCATTAATGAAGCGGAGTTCCTTTGCGATGGCTCCGTCGAGACCGTTTTGATCTTCACATTCCCTTTGCGGTCATGCAATTTTCTTGGATAATACTAAAATTCCACCTGACACCAAGTACATAAAATGTGATTTTTATCAGAGAAATCTCGCATAAAGTGATTAGTTTTATTATTTCCGCCTCTTCTAGGTTCAGCAATTGGCATTTTATTAAGTAAGGCTTCGCAAATTTGATTATCGGCTTTTAACGATTATGACGCTTAGTTGGAAAATGGTTACGACGCTTTTCTGTGGTTATAAAACTGCTGGAAAAAGCCTAACCTGCGTTTTTATTTGTTTATCGACGCACTCATAAAATTTCTAATTCGATTGGCTCTTAAAGTGCCACATCATCTTTCGGCGTTGGATTTTCTAAGCATTTCGATCATATATTTAGTTTTAAGTTAAAATGAGATGTTGCAAAACTCGATAATATAAAATGGGTCAATAAATAACAAACAAGTTGAAATTACGACTACAGAAAAAGGTGAGAATGGAAAACCTAATATCGTCGTCACCCAAGGCTCTACTGTAAAGAACCTGTTTAATGGATGGGGTATGTCTATACAGGAAAAAAGCTCTCAATTTCAGAAGTTTATTGTCAATAAATGTAGTAGATACGGCGAATAACGCGATGCGATGAGAATTTTCCAATAAGTTAAAAATAGTTTAAAAAAGTAAACAATTTCCTCTGTTTTGCAGATCGACTTTATACGATTTTTTGCCATTTTAATTTTAAAAACATTCATAAATACATCGAATACTTTTGTTGCTTGGTCCGTTGGTCAGAAAAACACAATTTCGTAGCGAACTCTCTCTACGTGCGCTTTATATCAAAAAGTAGGTTGCATCAGTTCAAAAATGAAAATAAAAATAATAGCGGAGTTACAGTTTTGTTGGTTTTACTGTTTTGTATTACAAATATGAATATAAAGATTGAATAAATTTTAAAATATTGTAATTTCTTGATACTTTCGCGAAACGGTTAAACACAAAGTTAGAAATAAGAATTTACTTACTCTCTTTCTGGATCGTGTTCTGGATGTTCCTGCAGATCTTTTAATCGCAAATTTCGTCTAATATCACTGGTGTCGTTTGCTCTTCGTATGTGCGACAACGAACCCGGTAACAGCATTGCAATTTCTGAAAAAAAAAATCAATAAATACATTGACACTATTTTACACTAACTTTATGTTTGATTCGATAATAATTCGAAACACCCGCTCTGCCAATGCCCTACTCGTAGTAATTTATTCAAAATAAATTTATATTAGAATAAAGTAAGAAAATTCAAATAAAATTTCCGAAAAACAGAAAAAAGTTGGTAACTGCTGAGGAACTCTCTATACCAATCATCAGAACATTAAGGAAATTCTCAGGAACTATTAGGAATTATAAATAAACCTCTTCTTTTGAAGAACTCTATCTAAATCTATCATTTTATCTTTCTTCATATTTCTGTTTTAATACTTTCACTTGGCGCTTATCAAAACAAAAGCATTCTTCGTCAGATAGCATTTTCGAATCCTTTGTATAAAAAGGATTGAACTCAATGTAAGATTTTCACGTGCGAATTTAGCTGCTGGTACACAAAATTCTTGATGTTTAAAGAAATTTTAATTGAAATCGTTGACAAATTTGATTAAATTTGCGATTTGCATGAGAAACGATCGTGCGCGGATAATAATTAACAACATTGTAATTAAATTTTAATATTTAGTCTAATTAATTAGTTTGACTTTATTAACTAAGTTACAGAACTGGTCAACTTTATTTAAGTTAATTTTTAAGGAAAAACTTTCAAAAGCGTAAAGCCAGATCAGAAGTTTTAATGCTATTAATTTTGTAATTTAATTGGTTCTTATACAGGCTCATTTAGTTCAAAAATATATAGTATAGCTTATAGCAGATGCATAGCTTATTATTTAATAAAGTAAATTTCTAAGTTCTTGTTAAACTTTTCATAATGCTTAATATAACAATTTAATATTGATTAAATATTGGAGTCGAAATAAAAGCACAAAACTAATGAAATAAGGTTTTTTTGCCATTTAAAGCCGATTAAAATCGTTTTTAAATCCCCCATGTTGAAGAGACTACGGTTTAACCACAAACCTCCGAAGCGGTGAGTAGAGTGTTGTACATCTCATTGAAATCTAATTTTCGTTTATTTTCACTAATCGCATCGGAATTTTTTATTACCTGTAAATTATCGTTCAAACAAAACTGGGCTCTCTGTTAATGACAGAAAGTAAATAAGCAAACAGCAGCCTTAACACTCAAACAACGTACGGAGAAATAAACAATGAAAATGCAAGACCCGCATTTATAAAGCTTATGTACGCCCGATCATCGAAATACACGAGGAAGGCAGATCAGAATATTTACCTTCAGAGGGGAAATTTCACGAGATTATAGATTTGAAGTCAATGAAGTAGATACTACTGTGGTTTATTCCTAAATTAGAACAAAATAAGCGAAAAGCCGCCTGCGTAGTCGTCCGTTAAATTAACGAAACTACAGTCCATGAAAGGGTATCATCGAGCAGGATCAATCGTTCGGAAATGCCTAGTAGCAGCTGGTATAGGATTAAATTTTGAGGTGTTTCAATATTTTAAGATCATCATTCTCGTCTTGTTTGGTAAATACAAACACATAAATTTCGAAAACCGACTGTTACAGATTGGAAGAGTTTCCTTATTTCCTATATTATAATGACGTTGTATTACATTTCTGAACATCTCAAGGGTAGCATTAAATTTATTGTGCAGGTGCAGCTACATTAACTTTATTACAATTTCGTATTCGTCTACTCCTAGATACAACTTGAATAATTATTGCAATACTTGGTGCATTCTAAATTATACACTCAATAATCTCTGACAAGAAGTACATAATTTTACTCACTAGACTTCATTTCAATGCACCTAAATTGCGATATATTCCATTCAACGCAGTGGCGTCTTTTACAGATGGAAAACTAATTTAATATAAAAAGTGATTTTGTATCCTTTCATGATTTTTGCGGCTGTTGCCAATGTTCATCATTTTTTAAACTTATCCTAAAAATAACCTGATTAGATTAATAATCTCTTGATTGTTCCAGCCTGTGCTTTCGACGCTGAGAGTGAAAGTTTGCTGACAAACACATCAGATTTGGTATACTGTGAGCTTGAGCAATTTAAATTTGAAGCTAGTATATTTTATAAAATCATTAATAAACAATAGGGGTATGTAGAAATGTTTGCCTCGGGCAAGAACTCGATTCAGCCAATGTAAGTCAAATAACATAAAAAATGTTTACAATGAAATATTTTTCAATATTATCAATCATCAATTTTATTTTGTTTATAATTAAAACCTGAAATAAAATAAAATTTGCTCAACTTTGAAATTGATTTAAAGAAGGCATTCATTCATTTTATTAAAATTTTATTAAATGAAATTAATTAACCTACAAATATTTAAATTGAATTGGAAATGCTTCGGTTCGTTCTAATACAATTTTTGTAAATACTTTTATTTGTATTAACCCGTGGTAACCACACCAGTGCAAATTCGCACCACCTATAATTTCTTATTCTTAGCTTTCTTTTACGGCGTTCTGTAACGGTATCCCTTTATCACGACAAATGTGTTGTCACCTTAGGTTATTACCTGAAATAGATACCGGCAAAATTCGTTACGAAACTACAGTTCTAGCAGTGCGTAAAGTGAAACGAGGTGCAAATTAGCACTAGTGTGGTATTAGCGTTAGTAAAGTTGGTGCGCGATTAAATCTTTTTTCATCAAGTGCATCGAGTGAAAAATTTTGTTCTGATTTTGACGCATTTTCAGTAACTTAATATAATTTTTTGCATTCGAGACCATTATCACTGGATTTCTGGGAAATTTTTACTCCAAGAAACATGAATTATCAAATACTTTTCGGCTATTTATACGAGTTATAGTACTTTGAAAATGCAAAATCCCAATTCGCACTAGTGTGGTTTGTATGTATCCATGATCGAGGTGTGGTTACCACGGGTTAATAATATTATACTTCAATTATTTACATTCGTAAAAGTGTAGGCTTAGCTTTTCTTGAAATTCTAATCCATTAAATATTTAAAATTCTCAAATATGTAAAAAATGGAATTTATTTGAATCGTGAGAACTATTAAAAGATAGATACTTCTTTCACAATACATATCAAAGGAATATCGTATAGCTACGATATACAACAGAAGTAGCACCTTTAGCCTAGAACATGCATGCAGATGGTTAAGCCAGCAGGTGAAAGGTGAAAGTTTTACTGTTCTATTGATTCGTAATACTATTTAAAACTACAATATATTAAGTTAAATCAAATAATTGTTAGAATATTGTTGACCTTTCATAATGTAAGTTGAATATGGTTGAGTCAGAGGTCAATAAGAATAAAAAATATTAAGTTGTCCGACGTTTTGGGTTCTTTATTAACCCATTTTCAATGCTAAAAATATAGAAATAAAATAAAAACACGAGATTATTTTACACAAAATTCAAAAAATTAACAAATTAGAAAAAATAAAAAATAAATAAAAAAAAGTTGAGGTGAAAAATTATTTTTCATTGAAAAGATTTTTCTATGATAGATTAGAATTCCATCTATTTAGTTTGATTTTTATTTTTAACTAGCTGGAAAGCTTGGCCGCGGACGGGCCGCTAGACGGTGGATCTCTTTTTTAGCAGTATAATATTTAAACATTTAATTTCGTTTCCCGCTAATGGGGGATTCACTGTTTTTCTATATTTTTAAGAAAAAAAGTGCGCCGTCTGGCAATAAAAAATTTTTTTTTATAATAATCTATATAAATAAATTAGTTTCTTAAATTATAATATTCTTTACCCTCACTTTTGCTCAAAAACAAAAAATTTCCCAGCTTTTTTTCCCAGAGAGACTATAATTTCGACAGTTAACTTTCACAGTAACTTAAAAGTAGCCAAAGATTTAAATTTCATTCACTTTTGCTTAAAAATTAAAATTTTCCGGTTTCTCCTGGCAAAATCTGTAAAATTAGAAATTCTCTAGATTTTCCAAGTATTCTAAAAGAGTGGAAATCCTGCGAAATGTACTGGAGAGTGTTCCACACCCCCCGGTCTACAATTTTGACTTTATATTTTTTTAATTAATTAACTTTCAGAGTAACACAGAAAGTTGCTGCTAAACACCCTGAGCAGCACAGTAATTAAATAAATATGCTTCCCAAGTTTTAATTTTTTCTATTTTCTCATTTTTGCTTAAAAATGAAAATTTTCCGCTTTTGATTAAAAATCGACCAATCAGAATGTTGTTTTCAACCAAAAAATGACACGCTGTAATAGGAGCAGCAGCGTGCTGGGATTTTATGTATTAGGATTTTTTCAAATATTTTTTTGTATTTTTATTATTTTTCTAATTTGTTAATTTTTTGAATTTTGTGTTTAATTTTTTCAACTCATTTTCTTGTGTTTTTATGTTATTTGTATATTTTTTAACTTAATATTTTTGTTCTTATTGACCTCTGACTCAGCCATATTCAACTTAAATCAAATAATATAATAAAAATTATATTTGAGCTTTCAGCGATGGTTATCGCTTTCGTCAGAAATTTAATTTAACTTATTATATTGAAGTTTTTAATGTTATTTATTCTCACAAGTTAAGATTTATGTATTTTAATAGTATATTCTATACCAATGGTCTAAAGTGCTGCTTTCCATTCCGAGACTTCCAGCCCAGATTTTATGGGTATATTCCAAAAAAAGGTTAATTTTGGGAGAGGAAGAAGAAAGGATACAATCCTGCTGTGTTTGTAACATTTAACCTAACCTAACAGATGTTTAACTTAACTTGTAACTTAACTTTTAATTAAATTTCATAGTTAATCTTGAACCTTGCCCCCTCCCCCATCAGTTACCGAATCAACTATAAATATGATATGATTAGAACAGCCAAAATGATGTTCTTCTATCTCATTAAGGCTTTTTGTAAATCTTTAATATTGTCAATTTTGGCCTTATTACGGTTTTGTAGACTCTGATCTCCAATTAGGGAAATGGAGAAGATTTCCAATTTTTTGAAGATGTTCAGTGCATAGACCCACCTACTCAACTTTTTGTGCACTAAATTTCTTTTTACATCATTTTTGAAAGATTTCGCCGTATTTCCTCTTTGACAGTCTTGAGATTTCCTTTCAAAAAAGTTAAATGAGCAAACAAAAAAGTTTATCAATAATATTCCCAAGATTTCCCAGAATATCCTAAGATTTTTCGTGATTTCCTAAGAGTTAATGAGATTTCCCTAGTTGAATAGGCCAAAAAAGCTCATCTATAGTATTGCTAAGATTTCCTAGAATTTCTTAGGACTTTCTAGGATTTCCTCAAATTTAAGTGAATTTTCTAAGATTTTCCTTCACTTATGTACACCAGATTATCTTAACAATCTATTTGTTCATTTCAAAGTTTCAGATTTTTGGTTTACTTTTTGACTTTGAATAATATTCTTAATGCGCCCCTGACAGAATAAGTTATTACTTTACAATTTCAGTTCTTGGTGTAAAGTGGAGAGTATTTCATATTAAACAGAAAATCTGTACTGTCGTGATATATTGTACTGATTTATCCTGAAAATACTGAAAGTATCCTGAAAATATGTAAAACAGTTTTCCAGAAAAATTCAGTATTTAAGATTTTTCTGCATATGCAGAAATGTGATTCTTCGCACAAATCCAAAATTTAACTTTAAAAAACTTTTTAATATAAAAATGAAACTGTAAATCAAATTGGTAATTCGCGCCGGCACATGCAGCAGTATCAAATCCATTTAGTGATATTTTCAACATCCAAAATTTAAACTTTATAATTTTTCAATTATTAAGTAATTATACTTTTTAAATCAATTGAATCTCTTATTCAAACTCAAAATTCGCATTTATTTGCGAATTGAAAAATGAATCTGAGATGTAATTAGTCTCTGACCTCTCATGGGGTCGTTTTGGTGACGAGAGACCCAGTTTTCCTACCTAGTTGCTGCCACCTCAACTAGAAATTTAAAAATTTTAAAATAAATGTGAATTAATTTTTTGAAATAGAGAGTCTGAGGATATAAAAGACCCTGATGACAGTTTGTTATTATTTCAACAAATGGTAAATTCCAAGCTGTACACTCTATAAGAGATAGACGGTTAACTCCACGTTTTGAGCGCCAATCATGGCGTACGCGATTAAATTCGAAGATAATTTTTGGATAATGGTCCAGTTTTGATTTAAAAAGGCCTCGTATGTGTATCTGGTAAATATTTAATGCAATAAAAGACTCAAGCTAATGATTTATGTTATAAAAGCGATAAGAAAGAAATATAAAAATTTATTAATTTTATCTCTCTCATCAATTTTCAATATCAAAAGATGACGTTATGAGGAAAGGCGAGTCAATCAATACTATTCAATTAGCAAAACCCAATAACACTTGAGGAAAATAAGCAATAAATAGAAAGGGAATCCGATAAAAAATATTTCCACTGCAGAATGAAATGTAACATGTAATAAGGAAAATGATGCATGCCATTAACTGAAGCGTGACCATCGTTACATTAGCTTGTAATAAATGACTCTTGTTAAAGTCAACTTTTGTTTCTATATTTTTTTGGAGACTACACAGAATACTGATAAGTATAAACTTTCGGTCAAATCGACAACAAAGAAACTCATAAATCGAGAGATTTTGTTCAAATAAATCATATGGCTTCATCTTGTATTAATATTTAACGTACAGGCATAAAGAAAATCGATCATGAATTGTCCCGCAAACTTAAAGCACTAAAGCTCACTATAGTTGGATTTATCAAGACTAGAATAGTAAATCCTGGTATACCAAAATACATTAATTCAACAGTTTGCTATAATAAATAATGGGATAACCAAAATGAACAATAAGAAAATTAATGAAAATATGGCCGAATATTTTTAGTTTTTTTAAAGTCTCACATTTTGCGATCAAGTTCACTTTTCGTGTTAAAAATTTCAATGGAATAATCTAACTTTAGAACTGGTTCAAACACGTAGTACACCTACATACCTACTGAAGTAAGGAATTAAGTTCAACTAACTATAAGTAAGTTAGTTCGTATCTTTGTCGAAGTGAAAATTTGCAAGTTCCAAATTAATGCTCTCCTTGTAATCGGAATAAGAAAAATATAGTGAAGGTTATCTGCAGCGTTAACTTTTCCTTTCTGTCTGCATAGTTTGCCAACTTCTGGGGATGGAAGAATGGAGTTAAAGAATTAAGTTTTCACTTTAATCCGTGCACTTGTAAATAATCGACGAAAAATTGGAGACCCAAGCATCGATTCGTAAGTCAGCCTTTGTCAACTTAAAAATTGTTTCTTCCAAAAATATTGTACTTTTGAAATTCACTTTAATAAAACGTAAATAACCTGTGAAACAACATAACGAAAATTAATTAAAAATATAGAAAAAGCAGACAGGAAAGGTTAATTAGAAAATATATTGAAAAGAAAATTAATTTTCAAACACTAGATTTTCATAAAAATTGCGTTCTCGCTAAAAGTGATTAATAAAGAGCAAAAAGGTAGTAAGGCAGAAACGATGTAACCTCTATATCCCCCATAAATAAACTCTCGGCAGGAGTGTCGATACCAAAGCGGTCTGTAATGATATGTGAACGGATCAAAGAACCAACTAACGATTCAATATAGGTTTTCAATGTTCAATTACTTATTTGAAGATAAGGCGTGTGATTTCCAAATTTAATCAAAGTAATTTAATTTTATATATTTATTTTGAGAAAATATTGTGTAATCCCCGCCATACCTCAAATAGAAATATTAAAAATATAAAGTTTCGCTCATTCTATTAGCCCTGGCCGGCGTGCGCCACTGTCCATGTGGGAATAAAGTTACAAAAGTTTAGAATGTTAAATTTGAAATACAAATTTCCATATACATAATTTTATTATTAAAATTGCGATGCATTGTGGTTTATATGTAGTTAACTTTAACTTTGTACAACCAACTTGGTACACTTTGGTCACAACAAAATCAAAATAAGCCTTTTATTTCCATTATTCTCAAATGGCTAATGGTAGCAAAGCAAATTTGGAAAAAAAACGAATGCAGTTTGAAAGTAATGAAATAATCGAACAAAAAGTAAATATAGTAATGTTAGATCTGGCGTGGAAAACTCGGTTACTGAAGTTATTTTTCTCATCGATTGTACAATTTTCAAGTTATCAGTTCAGAATAATTCAGGGATAAATTTTCATAAAAATATTCATGACTTGAAAATTCGCTGGTTACAGAATCTTCAACGCTGCTGTACTGATCGAACGGCAATCTCTAAAGTGGCAATATTGGTTTGCAAAGGATTTGTTTCAATCGAATAATTTTGAGTTTTGATTTGTGGGACATGATCGTTTAGCAATTGGTTTTAAATCAAAATACTGTTGTACAGAAGTTATCATGGTTTTTAACAATTTTGCGGATTTAAGATCCGGAAAATGTTTTGAAATCAAGAATTAAAGTTTTTCATATATTTTTATTGCAAAATATTAATTAAATCCTCCATTATCTTTTGAAGATTTTTATAAATTTTATATTTAATCTAAAGATTTTTTTATTTATCGTAAATTTTTGTTTTTTTTTTATTTGAGTTTTTTTTTGGTTTTTGGTTTTCCCGCCAACTGGTTGAGGTTGCAACAATTAGGTGGAAAAACCAGGTCTTTGGCTGCCAAGATGGCTGCATAAACGATGAATTTTTAACTGCGATTTTATTAACAGTTTGATAAGTTAGAAATTAAATTGATACTGCGACAGATGGGCAATTTATCTTTGCAATTTTACATTCCATGTCATTTATATTAAAAATTTATTTAAACAAAATTTGGATTTTTGGATTGGAAACTCTGTAGGTTTCATGGTGGAATTCCTTTTGGCCCTAGTTAGTGCTTCAGGCGATTCTGATCGCAGAAATGCAGACATCAGCTTATTGGAAAATTGCCTTCATAGATCTCTCTTTTTTTGCCAACGACATTCCGCTAACTGGCTTTCTTTTCATTTGGAGTAAATCTCAAAAAGGTGGAAAAATAGTACAAAATAGTTTTGAAAGATAACGGTAAGATACTAAATCTGAGATCCAAAGAAGCAGATAGAATTTGTAAAAAATGCTAAGCATCGTAAGAATCCCACATTGTCACTCAGCACGCACTGATGGCTCTTGTGAAGATTTCCATCTTCCTGCATACCCAAAAGATTAATTAGATTAGTTTTAATTTGATTTAGGTTAGAGTGGAACTCTGATGAGAACCCTCTCTAGCCAAAGGTTTGAATTTTCTTAATTTTCGCTTAAAAATTCAAATTTCCCGGTTTTTCCTGGTGAAATTTGTAAAATTATAAATCCCCTATTTTCTCCAAGTATTCTAAAAGAGTGGAAATCCTGCGATATGTACTGGAGGGTGTTCCACACCCCCCAGACCCCCCGGTTTACAATTTTAACTTTATATTTTTACATTATTTTTATAATTATTAACCTTCAAAGTAATACAGAAAGCTGCTGCTAATGCTGCTGCTAATAAATATACTTTCCAAGTTTTAATTTTTTCTAGCCGAAGGTTAAACTTCCCTAATTTTTGCATAAAATTCCAATTTCCCGATTTGGATTAGTATTAGATAAATATTTTTAGTCCTAATCTTAGTATAATATATAGTTCTTGGTTGGTAAAAAAAATCGACCAAGCAGAGTGTTTTCTTTTCACCAAAAAATGACATGTTGTAGCACGAGCAGCAGAAGCGTGCTGGGATTTTATGAATTAGAATTAGTTACAACTGACGCGCTTGAATAGATTAACGAGATTCTGAAAATCTGTAATCTGCCCCCCCCCCCCCAATGCATTTTCTAAATGCGCCACCGGCAGCAGTCACAGAGATACTTTATATCCTGGCTTTAAATAAAAGTGTAAAGGGGCCGTTCATAAAATATGTCAAGCAAAATTTTGACTGTTTGAACCCCTCCCGCCCTTGTCACATATCGTCACATTAGGGAATACCCCTCTCTGTCACCAGTTTGCGAACGTATTTTATGAATGGCCCCTAACAATGTGATGACGACAAGATGACGACTTTTGTCAGACGACAAAAAGATCAAGCGTTATTCCTTTAATTTTAACA
Source organism: Cantharis flavilabris (assembly GCA_949152465.1). Taxonomy (NCBI): domain Eukaryota; kingdom Metazoa; phylum Arthropoda; class Insecta; order Coleoptera; family Cantharidae; genus Cantharis; species Cantharis flavilabris. Next base: position 10,862,855 of record OX424438.1, read on the forward strand.
CTTTAACACTTAATTGCATTTAAAGCACGAAAAATCGTAAAAGCGTAAGTTTCTTATGGAAATAGCGTCCAAGACAACAAACAGAGTCCCGAAAGGGCACGGAATGAAAAACATCTGGATGAAGCAGGTTCTGCAAAAGCTCTAGTAGCTGCTCAATGGAGTGCAGAAACGGGGAATCCCCGGTTCCACAAAGTTATGGAAAGCTTTTATTAAGTGAAATTTTCGATTAAGCCGGTCTCTTAGGTCCAGTTTTTCAATTGTGAGTTAAACCAAGCTCAAGGGTTAACCTTCGTTTATGACTAGCCTAATTAGTCAGAATTCAAAATTAACTATTGTATTTGGGTTAACCCACAATTGAAGAACTGGGCCTTAGGAGATTTCCTCTTCTCCCGCAAAGCAAAACAAAAAAAATGATAAATATTTGATTTGTTCTGATTTGGGTTAAGTCAGATCAGATTAACTTCATTTATTTGTTGTTTAACGTCAACAAAAAAAATAGTAATATTTTGTAAAATCATAATCAATTGATACGTGGTTTAGGTAGTGTAACTCGATATTAACCATATCAATATTTTAGAAAACCCAAAAAATGCACTAAACACTTTTCAGAACTAAAATGTTTAAAAGTTAGCACATGTAAAATACACTGTAAGTATTCGCAAACGTTTTCACCATACTATGGCATCATCAGGCGATGAATTAGAAAGAAAATTAAGAGAGAATCCTTTAAATATTGTTCCGAGTGGTAGGGGGAGGTTTTTATAAGAAAAGAAGGGACATTTTGAAAGTTATTACAAAAAAGGGGGGGGGGTTATTACTTATTGAAAATGTTTAATAAAGGTGAATTATTTAAATCCGATTGACTATTTAACAACAAAGGTGAATATTTTAATTTATTTATTTCTAAAGCTTCTAAAAATTCTAATTTTTTACTTTTTGGTTCTACATGTAAAATTTCATAATTTCCTTGTTTATGGTTGGTATCCAATAAATGTTTCGCGAAAGTAGATTTTCCATCCGCAAGTCTGTGGGATCGCGAGTGTTCTTTAAATCGTGTTTGGAAAGATCTACCTGTATGACCGATATATTTTTGAGAGCATTCGCAAGTGAGCTCATAAACTCCTGATTTAGTTAAAATATCTGACTTTGATTTAGCGTTATTAATGAATTTTTTAAGTTTATTGTCTGTTCTAAAAGCTATATTGAAATTATGTTGGTTCAAATATTTGACAATTTTTTCTGACTTGTTTCCGAGAAAAGTAACTACGTTAAAATTTACGTTAGATTTATTATGAATAGTTATGAATAGTATGAATAGTAAACAACTAGTCAATTCAATATACCCCACTATTCATAATAAATCTAACGTAAATTTTAACGTAGTTACTTTTCTCGGAAACAAGTCAGAAAAAATTGTCAAATATTTGAACCAACATAATTTCAATATAGCTTTTAGAACAGACAATAAACTTAAAAAATTCATTAATAACGCTAAATCAAAGTCAGATATTTTAACTAAATCAGGAGTTTATGAGCTCACTTGCGAATGCTCTCAAAAATATATCGGTCATACAGGTAGATCTTTCCAAACACGATTTAAAGAACACTCGCGATCCCACAGACTTGCGGATGGAAAATCTACTTTCGCGAAACATTTATTGGATACCAACCATAAACAAGGAAATTATGAAATTTTACATGTAGAACCAAAAAGTAAAAAATTAGAATTTTTAGAAGCTTTAGAAATAAATAAATTAAAATATTCACCTTTGTTGTTAAATAGTCAATCGGATTTAAATAATTCACCTTTATTAAACATTTTCAATAAGTAATAACCCCCCCCCTTTTTTGTAATAACTTTCAAAATGTCCCTTCTTTTCTTATAAAAACCTCCCCCTACCACTCGGAACAATATTTAAAGGATTCTCTCTTAATTTTCTTTCTAATTCATCGCCTGATGATGCCATAGTATGGTGAAAACGTTTGCGAATACTTACAGTGTATTTTACATGTGCTAACTTTTAAACATTTTAGTTCTGAAAAGTGTTTAGTGCATTTTTTGGGTTTTCTAAAATATTGATATGGTTTTGTAAAATCAATTAATTTACTCTACTGCCGACAACAAGCGGCACTAAAGTACTTTACTAGTGCTTTTACTTTACAGTGACGCCCGGCACGGGGCCACACTTTTTGTCAATGTTGTCTACAAGTGATTTAGCAAAAGTACAACGTAAAAAAACTTTTATTATATTTTACCTTGTTATATAGCGGTTAAATACAAGAGTCTCAGTGAAATCGTAGAGAAATGAAACTTTTATAGGTTAGTCTCTTATCGATTGACAATCGATTTGGGTAGAAATCAAATCGACTGGAAAATTTATCAAGAATTGTGTAGTGTATACGGTTAGCAGTGTATGAGTCTTGAAATGGAAGCGCGATGGAATTCGTAAACAGTCCAGATCAGTTACACGATGAAGAGCGACCTGCGTATGTAAACATCGACGAAAATGTTGCTCTCGTCAAAGAGCTGATTTATGAAGATCCGTGGTACTCAATCGACGAATTAACCCTACGATTACCAAGTTAGAGAGGAATGTAGTCGTTTTCAATTCGAACAATTCAATTCAACAGAGAAAATCGAAGGCGCCGTAACTGATTATTCAAAAAAATTGGGCAAATCGTACTACCGACTCGGCATTGATAAGTTGATATTTGTTCCGACAGATGTCTTAAAAGATTTGCGATTATGTGGAGAAGTAATAAATTTGTCTGAAGATGTCAAAAATCACCTTGTTTTTGTGTCTTGGCCTCTTTTTTATAGTGTAATACGAGCGTTAAACTTAGAAATTAAACGACCCTCGTATATATTCCCGCCACAATAAATTAAAAACCTCGAATCGAAATTATTCCGCCGCTAAAACAGCAAACCATCAAGCAGTTTGATATTTCGCTAAAATAAACGAGAAACTTAAGTTACTACCAAAAAACAACATCGACAGCAAAAAGGAGTCTAATTAGATAATAATTAAAATAATTAGATACATTTTCCACTTCGATGCTGTAGTTTCCACTAGATTCATTATGAAGAAAGTTATGACCAGGAGAAAAGCAGCCAACTTACTCTCAAAGGTGCTTTAAAAGTTACTTATGCAATGACGCCGAGATTTAGAAAATTCTTCAAGATGAATGTAAGATCCACAATCATCAATGGACAAAAAAAGTGTTTCCATGCTGCATTACACTTGCCAACCACATGTTTACATAGCTAAAGTTGCAAGACAAAAAAATGTTACAATTTCGATAATTAATCTTGACATGCAGATGCAACCTTTTTAGCAAATTGAAAAACACCAAACAAGTGTTTTATGTTCATGACCCAAATGAAAACTCCCAAGCGAACATTAAAAAATTCAATTAGAACGCGAGATGCGGCACAATTTTAAAGAAAATACACAGTCGTTTCACAGCGTTCATTATTTCCGTAAAAATTCATCACTAAAAGTGAAACACTCGATAATATTAAATGTAGTTTTCTTATCCGCCCTTCACAATGAAATTCGCAGAATTTTGACATTTTAAATGTTCTCCAAGTTGTCTCATAATTAAGTTATAATAAAGTCATTGTTCATCTTTGCTTTATACTTTTACGAGTTTAAACAAACTTAAATTAAGTTTAAAAAGCAGTAGCATAAAAAAAATTTACTTTTACTTGACTGTAATTATCAGGTTTGATTACATTATTGTAATTTTCAAAATCTGCCAGATAGGAGAAATAAATACATTTGGGGTGAGTTCCGATATTACTTTGGGCCTACCGGCGCATTCAAAATCCTCTTGAGAATCCTCTCTTCTAATATTTCATCGAAAACACGATATTACCTGTTTATGAACTAAATCCGACTAAATATTGTAGTATTCCAACAATTTTCATTAATAATTTAATTTTTATATTTTGTGTATTTTTATTTTTATTGTAAAATTTCCCGCTAATTGGTTGACATTGCGCCGATTAAAGAGAGATACCAGATACCAGTCTAAAAGATGTGCGTGAAGTTAGCCCCCCCTTTTGTCGAAAACTAAAAATTGTTTTTTTGTATTGTGTTGTATTCAGTTTGTATTGTTTGTATTGTAAATCTTTTTTTCATTTCGCGAAGCATAAAGTTATAAATTGCGAAAAACCATTTTATGCGCTGGCCCCCCTTTTTTGAAAATTTTGAAATTTTTTGTTTGTATTGTGTTGTATTCAATTTGTATTGTTTGTATTGCTAAAATTTAAAGTCCTAAATTTAACATTAGTCGCGTAAATCGCGCAACAAAATTTCGCGCTGGCCCCCCATTTTCGAAAATTTTGAAATTTTTTTTTTGTATTGTGTTATATTCAATTTGTATTATTTGTATTGTTAAAAATTAAAGTCTTAAGTTTAGTATTAACCGCGTAAATCGCAAAACAAAATTTTCCACTGACCGGCTGCTTAGCTGACTCAAAATTTCAAAATTATTTTCGTATTTGTATGCAATTTGTATTGTGTTGCAATGTAACTTGTATCGTAAAAATTAAATTGTTGACTATTACAACAATGAAGCTACGTCAGCGGTTCCCAAATGGGGTTCCGCAAAAAAATCCAAGGGTTCCGCCAAAAAGTATTTCAAAATGGCGAAAAATAAATTTTGCAAAATTTTTTACTTCGCCCAAGGGTTCCGCGGCCAAAACTATTTGGAAACCGCTACTCTAAGGTAACTGTCTTATATAAAAGCATGGAGAGCATCCACTGCGACTTTAGTCGCAGAGCCCCAGCCTCAGCTAAAGATTCATATCTTTCATACTTTTATATCAATCATGCTTTCGTATGAGAGTGTTTCCTTAGAATGTGATTGTATCATTCTAAGAAAGCGTAGAGAGCAGTCCCTGCGACTGCAGTCGCAGAGCTCCAGCCGTAGTTAAGGAACTTTAAGATGGCCAGCTTAAGGTGTGATTTTTTAACTGCGGCTTTTACATAAAATTTAACTAGCCCGTAGTGTTGGTGAAAAAAATTTCGCCCAGCTAAAGATGTGATTCTTCAGCTGCGGCTGGGGCTCTGCGACTGAAGTCGCAGTGACTGCTTTCCATGCTTTCTTATAGGAATGTTTTCTTCGAATGCGATCTTTGCAGGGGACTCTAAGGTAACAGTCTTATAAAAAAGCATGGAGAGCATCCTCTGCGACTTCAGTCGCAGAGTCCCGGTCGCAGCTAAAGATTCATATCTTTCATACTTTTATATCAACATTGCTTTCTTATGGGAGTGTTTCCTTAGAATGCGATTGTATCATAAGGAAGTGTAGAGAGCAGTCACTGCGACTGCAGTCGCAGAGCTCCAGCCGCAGCTAAGGAACCTTAAGATGACCAGCTAAAGGTGTGATTCCTTAGCTGCGGCTGGGGCTCTGCGATTGAAGTCGCAGTGACTGCTCTTTATGTTTTCTTATGGGAGTGTTTCGTTAGAATGCGAATTTTGCAGGGGACTCTGGCAGCGGTTCCCAAATGGGGTTCCGTGGAACTCTTAGGGGTCCGCGAAAAACTCCAAGGGTTGTGCCAAAAGGAATTTCAAAATGGCGAAAAATAAATTTTGCCAAATTTTTTACTTCGCCCAAGGGTTCCGCGGCCAAAACTAATTGGGAACCGCTGGTCTACGCACTGCATAGAAAAAGAAGAAATGCTGCTGTATTGTCCCACTAATTTAAAATTCTTGGGTAAAAAAAAGCGCGAAATTTTGTTTCGCGATTTACGCGACTAATGTTAAATTTAGAATTTTAAATTTTAGCAATACAAACAATACAAATTGAATACAACACAATACAAACAAAAAATTTCAAAATTTTCAAACAAGGGGGGGCCAGCACATAAAATGGTTTTTCGCGATTTATAATTTTATGCTTAGCGAAATGAAAAAAAGATTTACAATACAAACAATACAAACTAAATACAACACAATACAAAAAAAAACATTTTAGTTTTCGACAAAAGGGGGGCTAACTACAGGCACATGTCTAAAAGCCAGGCATAAAATTGAATATCATATTTGATGAGATTGAATGTTTTTGGATTGTTTATAAATTAATATAGAAATTGGTGATTGAAAAATAAAGTTAAAGAAAGTTAACAGTAACATAACAATGTATTATAAAATTTGCAACAAAGTAATGTAACGCAAAGTGAAAGATATTTATTATTTGAACAATATAAATTGCTCATTAAGTATGCAGTTTTGCATTACGGATACCGCAATTTGTTTGAAAGCAAGCAGTAATTAATAATACTATATTATTACATGAATGATAATTATAATAGACATAATATGTAACGATGTATAATACGTATATGCTGCAAAATACAATAATAATTCAAGTTACAATCAATCGTAATTAATGACTGAGTGATACAGTTGTTTAATTATTGCTAACTCACATTTCAAAATTTATATAATTAATACATAATAAGAGTCTAATTGATTTAGTCAACTAAATACGTACATAGCACATACAGCATCTAACGAAATATCTGTTCATTCAGCTAAATTATTTTTCCAGCAGTGTCTAATTTTAATTGTCCCAGTGGAGTTTATATTATTCATGAAATACTAAACTAAAGAAATATGAATAAAACTATAAATTTTCGGGACCTTTAAGCCAATTATTTTAAAAAATATTTATTTATATTATATTTTATTCTTATTTCTTAGCAAAGGTTAATGATGTAGACGAGGTTTCTGTTTACTGGATTACTTGAAGATTTCCTCTGGCAGAAAATCTTGAATTACCAAATACGATATTTCCAAAATCTTTTATTAAAAAGATGTTTATTTAAAATTTTAACAATTTGAACAACAAAAAAGGCAAAATAAAATGGGGAACCCATTCATCCCAGTCTTAGTTTATTTCAGCATAACCGCTATGCAATTTCCAAGATAAAAATTCATATAATTACATAATTTTGCAGATAGACATAATAATTATCATTAAAAGTCAATTTCGAGTTGAAAATTTTACAATCTGGTAAATATACAAACTGAACTCGATTTATTCAGAAGATCGCACTACAAATTGAATAAAGTGATGGATGCTTACAAAACGAGAAAATTTATTCCAATAGTAGTATTATTAATATTTACAAGTTGTCTATGAGATAAATTCAAAAATAAGATTAAAATGCGAAATAAAATAGGGTCGTAAGTTTCAAATAGATTGAAATGCCGGTCCTGGGTTTTTTGCTCTTTCGAACGACAAAGTGATTGAGAATCTTGCTTGCGTTTGTTTACTTTAACTGTGGCGAGGGCGGTCAAAGTTTAGGTTGAAATGTTTTGCAGTTGTACCTGACGGTTATTAACAGTTGACTTCTTCGGTTGAGTCACTAACTGAATCGGTAAATCAAGGTAAAGTGAGAATAACGTAATATTACTCTTGATTTATTTCCAGAAAGTTGCAATTTCAAAATTAAGTTAATTGAAAATTAATTACCTGCCTAATTGTGATTTTACTTGTCGAAGTTATTGAAAAAAAGTTAATTGCGTCGCGAATTTCGACGCCTAGGGTTAAAAGAGAAGAATGGGCTTGACTGTCAATCAAACTTCTTTGAGCTAAAGTAGATTATTTCTAAATCAATTGTGTCTAACTAACTGAAATCTATCTGAAACTTGCATGGTCTTTTAGGACTTTAGGTCTTTTTTGATGTTTCAGCTAAATCACCAAATTATTTTCAAAAATTTTCACATTAAAACTGGTTTTAATTAACTCTCGACAGGAAATAAATCGAATTGTATTCGGAGCAAATGCACTTTTTGTGTCTCGTCTGTAATTTTCGGACGTTTGCCGCTTGGCTTGTCCGTAAATACTTAAAAATTTATAAAATAATCTCTAACGGCACAAAATGTAAGTAAAATGTACATTAAATACAATAATTAAAAACAACCACTGTTGTAGGTAAATAAGTTTAACTATTTGGAAAGCTTGCAATAACAAATTCAATTTAACTATAGGTAAACTTATTATAAACTAATCAACTCGGTAAGTAGTAATTTAAATATTTAAAGGTAAACAAATTTAATGTAAACTAAATTTTAAGTTGTCGCACGCGCACCCCAATTTTAAATAAATGACCCACTTACAAATCATACGCGTACACCTCATCAGCAATAATTATATGTATTATATGTAATCCCTGCATTTGATGAATAAAAATAAGGTTTGAAACTATACTTCGAATTGATTTTTATTCCACCAACAGGTGACTTCTGGAATCTCGGTAGTGAGGCTGCCAACACTCAAAAGTCATCTAACTTTTCTTAATCTCTTACCGAAATTTTTATGCAAAGAGTACATATTCGCTCAAAGTTGGCGGGACTTAAATCCATTCAATTGACAGTACGTGAAATTTACATGACTATATACTACAATTGAACTTGATAATTCTAAGAAAAAACAGAAAAACATATTTATTATTATTATTATTATTTCGATAATTGTAGCCAAATTTTACTTAAAAACAGAGATTACTGTCGTTCTAGATGCCTGACTTTAAAGATTGCTAGTTTATGTGGGATTTTTTAACAAGTAGACTGGTTGCTTTACCACATCAACATAAATTTTGTTATTTTGATAGATCTGCGGTTTTTGGGAGAACTTTTAAGCAAGTTACCTGGTTTCTGTTATTTTTTATTTTTAGATTTACTTTTATTTTAATTTTAAGACGTAGTAAAAGACAATTTAAGAATATTTAAGTAGTAAAACTAGGACAGATCTGACTCACTTTTTAAATTCTAAGTCCACCGTCTTGGTTGTCTGATTTTTAATTGAACGCTTTGTTTTGAATGTCCAGTTTAATTAAAACAGTTTTTTAAATCAAAATTATAACCTATTGATCTATTGTAAAAAAAATATAATCAAATATGGCAATCAAATTTTAATTTAAAAAAGTTCCTTAATTAAACTAGCCAATCAAAAATAAAGTGTCGTTCTCATCCAATTAACGCTACGTAAATTAATAATAAAATACGACATTTCTTCTTTAAAACCTCATTTTTATTGATGTATTTGATTTTAAGTGAATTTTTATTTATTTTATTAACTAATTTGCGTCAAATACTTTGATATAATCGAAATTTTAAATAAGAAATGCAATTTTTTTATTAACTGTCGTCTAATTCAATTTAAACCGGACAATCAAAAAGGGAACTTAGAATTTAAAAAGTGAACCAGATCTCTTCTAGTTTTACTATAGTACCGAGTATACTCGGTAAAAAAATACTTTTATTTTTCAATATTCGACATAAGCAGAACTATAATTATATAAAACACTTTTGCTGAGTTTGCTTCTTTTTTACGAAAATCTGCGTATATCCATATAAAATAAAAAATGCTTCTTAATCTTCTTAATGTCGTGATTCTTTTGAAACACCTACGGTTTAATCTGTGTAATCGGAGTTATCTCGAAATATTCAGCACTACAGAAAAAATTGCGGTCCAAGTAATGACTGTACATCATTTGCATGTAAGTGCTAGTATTCTAGATAAGTTAGTGTTGTGGAAGGAATATTTATCTTTTGATAGTTCTCACAATCTCACAAAGTTGACGTTTTTCCTTTTTTGAAAATTTTAATAATTTAAATTTCTAGAATTTTAAGGGAAGCTAAGCGTCCGTTGCCTCCTCTGGCGAGCCGCCGCTGCTCAACCCCCCGGGCAACAAAATAATCTCTATTTTAATAATATATCTTGTTATGATGTCCTATAAATAAAAACATAAACAAAAAATAATGGAACAATTTTACAGAAAATTAAATTGTCAATAAATACGAGGATTATATTATTTATCTTTAAAAGTTTACGTGCGGAAGATTTTCAAAGGTGCTCATTTTAACTTTTTAGTTTACCGAATTCTGCATTTGCTTATGTCCGCCATTTTGAATTTGATGAAAAATGGTTTTTCTTAAATAACTCGGGCATTTTCAATTTTAACGAAAAATCGTCAAGGTAAAAGTTGTTGGAAGTTCAATTTCCTACAATTTTGGTTTCTAAATTTTTTTAAAGAAATTGATACTTTTTAAACTAAACCTGAAAACAGATGCGAAGTAAAACTCTACCATTATCTCATTTATTTTTAACTTCAGGGTATAAATAAACTAAGCAAACTTGTAGAAATTTAATTTTCAAAAATTTTGATCCTTAGCTTTTTTTTTCATACATAGTCAATATTTAATGTCATACGCCTATGGCAATAATTTTTATAACATGTTTCTGTTAAACTTTAAAATATATAGAAAATCCTATATTTCCATCCTCAAATTTTTGAAAACGGCTACGTATTTATATTCTATACGCTTCCTCTAAGCACAGTGCCGCAACTTATAGATAATGTAATATTCAGTGGCGGAACTACCGGGGTGCGGTGGGTGCAACGCACGCGGGCCCCCGGCTAAAAGGGCCCCCAGGAATCTTTAAAAAAAAATTTTAAGTATTATATAAAATAATGTAAAAAAGGCCAGTTTAACAATAGTCGGATGAACCTGGTATAAAGTTAGACCAGTGGCGTATTTAGAAGGGGGCAAAGGAGCATCTTCCCCCCCCCAAGGATGCCTCGGACTGTACCCCTGAAGCTCCCCCCCCCCCGATAAAAAAAATGTTTACTACAAAGTTTTAAAATTTAAATAACTTTAAATTATTTTTGTTTATTTGTTTATTTATTTATTTACTAGCTGGAAAGCCCGTTTGCGTACAGGCAGCTAGACGGTGGATCTCTTTTAAAAATTTGCTGCTGAACTTGATGTGCCGTGGGGTAATTAAATTTTTTTTTATAATATAAAAATAAATAAGTTTCTCAAATTCTAATTTTCTTTAGCCGAACGCTTTAATTTCCCTCCCTTTGGTCAACAACAAAAAATTTCCTACCTTTTTTCGACGAAATTTATACAATTATTCTGTCTTTCGTAGGTATTCTAGAAGAGTGGGAATTTTATTATAATATGTACTGGATGGTGTTCACCCCTAGCTCACCCGGTTTACACTTTTGACTATAATTTTGACAGCTAACATTCAAAGAATCGTAAAAATTGCTACTAAACTCTGAGCACTTAAATAAATGTTTTTCCAAGCTTTAATATTCTCTAGCCAAAGGCTTAAATTTCTCTAATTTTTGTTTAAAAATTTAAATTTTTCGGTTTTTCCTGGTAAAATTTGTAAAATTATAAATCCCTTATCTTCTCCAAGTATTCTAAAAGAGTAGAAATTCTGCGATATGCACTGGAGGGTGTTCCACACCCCCCAGACCCCCCGGTTTACAATTTTGACTTTATATTTTTATAATTAACTTTCAAAGTAACACAGGAAGTTGCTGCTAAACTCCGTGAACAGTAAGGTAATTAAATAAATATGCTTTCCAAGTTTTAATTTTTTTTAACCGAAGGTTCAACTTCTCTCATTTTTGCTTAAAAATTAAAATCTTCCGGTTTGGATTAATATTGGACAAATATTTTTTGGTTGATAAAAAAAATCGACCAACCAGAGTGTTTTTTACCAAAAAATTACACTTTGTATCAGGAGCAGCAGAAGCGTGCTGGGATTGTATGTATTGGGATTAGCTACAACTGACGCGCATGAATGGATTAACGAGATTCCAGAATATATTTAATCTGCCCCCTCCAAAAGTATTTTCTAAATACGCCACTGTACCTCAGTTAGCAAAAATTGTATTTATAAGCAGTTGAGAAAAAATTCAATTCGGACTTGGTCGCGTCGGATACACTGTTGTGATCTAAAGTCTAATATCCATCTGTTCAATATGGGGAAGGCAAAGGAAAACCACCCCAACAATTACTTTTTCCATTCAGTCATCTTGGCTAATAAAATTTATTCTACATAGAGAAGAAATCGATAAGAAATCAACAATAAATACAAAATTGCACCGCTGACTGGGAAGCGTTAACTAAGACGAAAAAGAATAATTATTCGCCTAGTGGAATGAAAAATTAACAAAAAAGAAAAAGAAAAGAGAAAATTGAGAAGTTGGAAAGAAGCTTCAAGCTATTGAGAATATTCATAAAGAGCCAAACGTATTTTTCTTATTGTTTGCTATTTTAGTGTTATAGATGATTCCATTTACTTAGTCTGCATCCGGCGCTGAAATAATTAGCTATGGTTTTGGCGGAAATATGTTGTATCTATCACTAACGTCTGCAAAAGTTAAAAAGATAACTAATTTTAATTTTTCTTCAAACAATAATGAATTGTTAAAGTAACGAAATATTTCTAAATTCTGTTTTATTTTCCGACAGTTGAAAAGTTAAATTTTCAAAACATTGATGACCCCCATCGCCCCCCCCCTTATGACCTCATTATTATTTTATGTTAACTGCAGCCGGAGCTTGAGAATTAAAGATGACAAAAATAATGTATTTTCCCATTTGCTAAGTATTTGTAAATTATGTAGTTAGTTAGGAATAATTTATTTAAAAAAAAGTTTCTTGCAAAGTGAGCATTCCGTGCGCTTTTTACAGTAAAACTAGCTCGGTGTTATAAATAACCATCATTTGAACAATGTAAAATATAAATAATCCATAAACGGTTCGCAAATTTAAAAATCAATAATAAAGCACTTACGAAAAATAAATTTAAGGCATTAAAGAATTCGCTTTTAAATTATTTATTGCCAAAACGTGTTAATGACTAGCTCTCGAAGAAAAACACACATTGAAAATAATTTTCCTTTTCTATTAATACTTTCTCATATTAAATTGTATAATATTATCCTTTGTGCTTTGTTATCAATAATCAAGCGAATTTGTTCAAATTAACTTCGTAATACATGGTGTCCGTATAATTACTTTGCTGTAAGCTATACAGATTGGAAAGCATTGATTAAAACTAAAACTAAGTTGAATTTCTAATTTTGCATTTACCCTTTCTACATAATAAAATATTTCGTGGATAACTTGTTTACCGTAAATTTATGGACATTCAAAATTTCATCCATCAAGTTTATTTCAAGATAATTTCGAATTACTTACGATTTTATAGCAGTAAAAACTTCTGCATAAGTTTTATTTTACGGTTTTCTTTATTTTATGTTCTTTGATGTAGCATGAATATTTCTACAAACCAACTAAGAGATATATCACCCTTAAATTTAACGTCCTTTACATTATGTGACCTTCCTAAATTTTACCAGCTTTGTTAAGCCGCAGCGTAGCGAAGAACTTTCTAGCTTGGTTTTTCAAAAAACAAGTCAAGCCTATGATAGAAGAAGAGAACAGATCACAAATAGTTGGAGAAAACTTGCAGGACTTGTAACAGGTACAGGGGGGAGCAATAATTACATCAAGGATTACTTCCCCAACAAAGCTTATCTTGTAGTTGTAGTTAGAGCAAAAGAGCCAGAGGTCTGAACGTATTTCTATTTAGGGGTAGAAGGAAGATTTGTAAAGTAGCTTTTGATCGTAAGTTAAACGAAGGAAACCTATATAGAGGTACCATTTTATAAATTTATATATTGTGATTTTGCGAAAACCAGACGTTTTAGGAAATTATTGTGCCGACAGTATAACTGATTTTAACTGCAGTGGCAGGGATACGTCTTCAGGGATAAAAGAGAAAATGTAAATCATGTAAATTAAACTAAATTTTTTTCCGGATATTTAATAGATTAGAATAAAAGCAGCTAAAAGATGATCGATAAATTCAAGTTAGTAAAATCTAAAAGTTATAATTTATTATCTTATTTTCAGTGTAATTAATTTTTTGTAGTCGGAGGAATTGAAATTAAATTACACAAATAATTCAATGGAGATAATAAATTTTAAATTGCATTTGGAGCGTAATGATATATCTTGATATAGTTTTACACAAGAAAAAGTTTAGTAAAAATGTTAGATGTAGTTTTCATTAGTGGATTTGATTAAGCGTGCAGTATAGCTTTTTCAAATACACGGGAGACTGTTGATGGAAATTAATGAGGATGAAGTTTATTTTAGCGTATTTGTTTTACTTTATTTTTCTGGAATAGAATTACATTTATTTATTTTCGAGTACCTAAAAGTAGCTTGGTTTGCTGCAAAACATGTTGTAATAACTTCAAAATTAAAGAAAATACCAATCTGTAAAAAATTCTAAAAAAACAACCGCGAAAATATATTTTCTGCTTTGGCCGAGTTTGCTACTTCTTAAAGAAATTTATTATTTTTATATATTTCTTTATACTTTTATTTCAATCCATTGCAGCAAAACCTATACTTACGTAGAATATGATGAGAGTTTGGATTTCATCAAAAATTTCTTAGCGCATCAGACGCTAAAGCGGAAGTTTTTTTAATTTGATAATATTAAAACTGTGAATTTTGAAAAGCAATTTATTTTTTTCGGTCAATTTAACTTAAAAACACTTGTAATAACACGAGCATGGCAATTTCGTACCATCATTTGCTAAGTTTAATGTCGAAGTTTGTAAAATGTATTTTATAAGATGCAAAAAAAGTAACTTATAAAGTTTATCGAGTAAACAAAAAGGCTGCATTCACTTAACAAGGAAATTAATCTGTTTTATCCCTTAATTATATTGATCTTGAAGTTTCTACTTGAGAAAATCTTCTTGCTATAAAATACTTTTGAACATTATGATTACGGAACTCAAACAACCTCCAACTAATGAAGAACAATATTATTATTGGATATACAGACAAAACATTATTACAACTAAAATTTCCAAAAATGATATACTATATAAAATATCGCCCAAAGCTCGGTTAGACCTTAGACTTCATTTTTAAAATTACAAATCCAATAAACACAATAATAAAACTTAGTCGACCGCATTAGAAAAGTTAAGTAGCATTCACATAGGGATTACGTAGTTGTACTGATTGTATTGCATTGTATTACTCAAATTAAAGTATAAAAGAAATAAAAAGATATTTAAGACTTAAATTAGATTGGGTCTTCCAAACCCTTACAATACAACTAATCTCTATGATTGTATATTATGAATTAGGACCAGACAGCTGTCGCAATATCCCAACCGATTCATGTTTTCAAAAAATTTAAATTTAAAGTATTTAAAAATCAAACCATTTTCTACATTAAATATGAATTAAAATTCACCTTTCAATAATTATAACTTTTTACAATAACTTGTATAATCCAGGGTTTAACTCAAATTAAAAAAAAAACATATAATATAAATATTATAATTAAGAGAAGCGCTGCGGACGTTGTATGCCCAGAGCCAAGTAGTATTGACAAATTTAATATTTTAACGATATTATATATTTTGTTCCAATATCAAATCCACAATTGCGACGTAGCAATTCAATACTCTAACTGCTAGTCTACAACCGCGCTATGGCAGACCTCCCAAGTAACATTTTTCCCTGGCAATTCTGAATTTATCTGTCTGGAACGTGGCAGGTACTTCTTTAGAGCTCACTTGACAGGGCCTGTAAATTCATTTGGGACAGGGACCTGGCAGTTACTTATTAGAGGTTCATTTGACCAACAAAGGAATAAGGTTTACAGTAATAGTTATAATATAACAATTATAAATTATAAATTACGGAATGTAAACTAAAAAAGAAATTACCTTACTATAACAAAAAAATAAGTATTTGAAATCACCCATAAAAAATTAAATTAAATTTTTGCAAGAAATTAAATTATAACTTTTTACTATTATCTTTTTTGCAGATGGAAATATTTGCCTATTAAACCCACTGTTACATGTCCCTTGCAGGAACCCAGTAACAGCCTTGTTACAAGGTTGTAACAGGTCAATTAAGCCCAAATTTATACCTGTAATCACCCTGTTACAGCTCCCTCACAGTCCTTGCCAGGGACCTATCACAGGGTGATTACAAGTATAAATACGGGTTTATTTAACCTGTCACAATCTTGAAGCACAACTGTTATTGGTTCCTCACAGGTATAAGGCATTTCTCAAGTATAAAATTTTACTTGGGCTAACTCAACCAAAATAGTAATTAATAATTTAAATAAGTTAATAAAAAAATGAAAATAATTATTAATAGTCATATTCATAGTTAGGTACCTAACCATTAGCCTATAGCTTTCTACCTAATCTCGTACCAAAGCTTTAATTTGTAAAATATATTATTATCTCACCTAGGGTCTACGTGTTTATTTTTGCTTTATTTGTTTCTATATATTGAAGGAGAGATTTAACTATTTACTCTATTTTATTTTTTATCGATTCATATTAGTTACCAGATAAAATTAAATGGTAGATCATAGCGATGCCTTTGTTGCTCGTACGCTATATAGAGACATGTATGTGGTTATCAACCTTAGCTATTCTCTTTTGCGTCCTTTAGCCATTAGATACAGTAATCAGCTTAGTAAGTTAGCCGAGCAACTAATAACTTTATGGTAACCGGTTCAAATCCCGGAAAAGTTTAAAAACTTTACATTCCGATATACCTAACCGTTGAGTTGGTGTCACTCGTAATGCTACCAAATGTCAACAACATGGCGGCTCTATTACGTACACTTGATGTTGTTTTGGTTTATTCTGAATTATTTTATTGTAAAACTGCGATGAAATGATAATTTACAAAATAGAAAACATGGTTTATAAACAGTAACGGCGCCAGGGATGGCCCAGGGTGGGCACGTGCCAACCCTGTTGATTGGAGTGCCCTAGTGCCCACCCAAATTTTTTAGGTGCATATTTCAATATTGTATTTTTTTGAGTTATTTATAAATTTTGTGTGCTCTTGCCCACCCCAAATATATTGGTCCTAATTTGTGCCCACCGATTTCAAAAATGCTGGCGCCGTCGCTGTTTGTAAATAAACCTTTTTATACCAACTATACGTATTAGATTTTCATAATATATTTCCATGTGGTGGCGTTCGCCTATTTGATTCCTTAATTCGGAGAAAATTCGGGAGTATTCAGAATCCTGCGGTTCCGGAATTTCCCAATCATCCGGTTTAAGCAGATGTGGAGTCTAAATGCCGAAACCTTTCTTGAAAGATAAAGAGTTTAATAATCCAGGAATGGATTGAAGGGCTGATAGAGGGTATGATTCTTGTCATTTTTTGTTAACCATCTAAAATCCTCCTTCGGCTCCCAGTAATGAACTGGGATGACTATATCAATGTAACATTGTAAATCTTAATTTTTGCTGATGATTAGCAATTATTACGTTTTCTAGTTCAGTAGTACAGATCGCCATCTGTTAGAGTTTCCTAATCTAAGAGAATTTGGATTCCAGTTTTCCAGGCATTTTCAGTTTTTCAGAGAAAGAGGCTAATACTCGTAATACGGTGCTGCCATGATGTGCGGAATTCTAGGGAATTTCGTATAAATATTAAGTTTTGTTGGTAATCATATTTAGTTCATATAATATGTAAAATTGGCATTTAAGCATTGAGGCAACCTTATTCTTCCTTGTTCTTTACCATAATTTTTCATTTTTTCCGTACGTTGTAGATCACAATAATCTCTGGTTTAACTATAATTTTACTACCTATTCATATTTCCTACAATTATCGCATCTTATTATTTAATCTGTACTTATTTATTTATTTAATTAATAAATACTTTTCAATTATTCGTCAATTATCTAATTTATTATACACTAATTATTTTCTTCAAGCGTCAAAAAATTATTATTTACCATTGAATAATGACGAATTATGTCCAATTAACTGTTTTATTTAAATTGCGCGCGAAAAGATGTTATTGGTTGTATTTCGACCAATGACAATGAGGAATTTGCAACAGTTGGAATTAGTACTTTTGAATAATATCAATCTATAAATTCAAATTATAAACACAGGGTATTCTGCGGAGCACTTTCCGAAGGGGTCGAACTGACATGTCATAAGGACAATACAGGGGGGTGTTGAGGATTGAGCCTCACCCATATTGATTTAACTTTGAATTATTAAAATTTTCAGTAGCTGGAAGAAGCTACGGCCATAATAGCCTTAAGATTATGAGTGAGGCTCAATCCTCAACACCCCCCTGTACTGTCCTTATGACATGTCAGTTCGACCCTTTCGGAAAGTGCTCCGCAGAACACCCTGTGTTTATAATTTGAATTTATAATCGGGGGTCGATACCAACATATATCATTGCGCGAAAAATGCTATATAAGGTAAAAAAATCAAATCAATATTTTCAAGAATGCAACTATATGATACTGATGAGACCTAATAAAGTCGAAACATGTATATCATTGTTCGGTTCTTGATTATATGAATTTAAATTTGAATTATCACTCTATAAAGTTTATAAATACAATTTATTATATGTTTTTAATTTTTTTTTTTTATTAATATTAAGCCCAAAATTGAATTTTAAAAACTCAGCTACGTCACTAGAAGGTTTTGAAAACGTGACAACCCTGTAAACAAAATGGGTAGGATATATATATCCGTATATTGTAAGACAAAGACAAAAAAATTTACTTAGAAATTTAAAATTTTTAAAAATTTGTTGTAGTGTATAACATACTTTTAAAAGTCAGACTGTACTTCTATATGGCCGCAAACATACATATGTTTTGTATAATTATTATTATAATCATTTTATGTCTTTATTTTTGTAAACCACAATCGAATCGGTCATTGCAAAAACAGCATAAGTTAGCATTTTTTCAAAATTGTTTTTTTTGTCGAAATTTGATCCTTGAGGGTAGTCACACGTTATGTGTAAAACTTACGTTAATAACATTACGCTAACTGTAAAAAAATGCTGATGTTTACGACCGTTCATTGTAAAAACAATAGTACAAGTCACTGACTTATGCGGTTTTTGGCAATGAATCAGATGCATTGTACTTACTAAGTTTATTGTTTATCTTGTGCGTGTTTGTGTATTCATGTTTTCAATATTTGAATTTGAAACATTATTTTTCATTTTAATAAAAAATTATTGTAAAACAACCGACTTTTTAATCAACTTATTGAGTAATGAATCCCATTCCCTGCATATTGAAGTATATTCTGACGTTTATAAGTATGTTATACTTATACACTACAACAAATTGTAAAAAATATCAAGTTTCTAAGTTTTTTTGTCTTTAACTTACCACTATATACGGATATAAACATATCTTACTCATTTTGTTTTACAGAGTTGTCACGTTTTGCAAAACCTTCTTGTGACGTCACTGGGTTTTTAAAAATTCATTTTGGGCTTAGTATTAATGACACAAGAAAATTAAAATCACTAATCTCATTCTTTTAACACACATTTTCAGAAAAACAATTTTAAAAAATGCATGAGAATTCCTCGTTGCGCACAACATGGCAGGTCGTTTTTTTACATAAATTAGCAGTCGATATTTATTCAAGAAGTCAGTGAAATTTTGGTATATTGATAAAATTTTAACCAAATTTATTATAATTTGTTGATTTTTTATGAGTCATGAAGAGGGGGGGGGCTAGTAACCCCTTTATCTCCATCAATTGAATCCGTCCTTGCTACCTTTCATTGTAAAGCAGACTTTTTGAGAAAAGCGTAAGAGTTAATTTTTCTTCTATAATAGGAAAAATGCTGCACCTCCAGAGAGCTAGTTTGGGAGTCTAAGCATTAACCGCATTAAGTAAACTGTTTCTATCGAAACGTGCAATATTTGCAAAATCTTACAAATTCAAACCGTTTGATAATTTGTTTAATGAAAAATGAAAGTAACATTTGGAAATGATTGCAATTTTTAACTGTTCACTAAATAAAATTTATAAACTTCCTTTAACACTCAGATGATCAGATAAATTCAAATTATCAAATTTAGAGTAAAGAGAAAAGCAAAGATTGCGCTCCGACTTTGCAATTAAAACAGCCATTATAACTTGAACAGAAGTTATCACAGGCAAAACTCGAGATTATTTGCGTACAAATGGAATATTTAAGACATGAGGAAGTCGCAAAATAATGCGGCATTTGATATATCTGATAAATTTTTGGCATTTTCGAGTAACACCCAAACGCTACACTTTCCAGTTACCCGGCGCTTTTCACGTTTAACTAAACTGTTGCCGGAATGAAAATGATCTTGCTTGGGGAACAATTAGGCAAAATAAAAGTTTGGCAGTAAGAACTTTTCGTTTAAATACTTTCTCTTGAAAATAAACATTAAAAAGTTTACCAAAATACTTTGTTGACTTTTCAAACACATTTTACTTTAAATATATTGAACCTGCCTACTTAAAGTATTAAAAGAGTGTCAAAAGCAGCAACAAAAGTTACACATTTTGCAAACTTTGTTCTTTGAATAAATTTACAATTTTACACATATCAGGTTAACATGATCTGAATGTGAAAAAGATTTTGTTGCATTAAATATTTGTGTGCACTTTTAGAAAACAAAATTACCGAGCTTTCACGTGAAGTGTGGTTTAATAAAATTTTACAGGCACTACTGAACTGAATAAAATTTGAAAAATGCAAGCTCTGACCCATGCCAACCCGTGCTGGTCAAGCTCGGAAACAGATGTTTCCACGTTCGGTTATATAATTTTTATTATTTTTGTTTATTTTTTAGGACCTATCAATCTAGAAGCTTTTCTGCCCAAAGCTGTTAATTTAAAATCAAACTCTCGTAAAATTTCAATTTGGACAATTTAAATTTGCAACAAAAACCAATGATGTAATTATTTTGATGACTTTTCCCTTAACGCGCATCGGGAATCCAACCGTAAAAAGGAACGACTGACTACTTTTCCTGTCAGAATCGACTAATTGAAGCATTTTTCAGTTAAATGGAACCATATTATTTGACTTCGCGCTTACCTAAATAAACCAAAATGGGTACAAATATTTTGTAAATAAGACTGCTATTAAATTTTTGTTTATTGCTGTTCCTGTAATGAAGGAAATAATGTCTAAAACAATTTAGAATGTTATGGCGATGAAGATGGATAAAGGTACTTTGAAGTGCTTTTTTTTATTCTCTTCCCGATTTATGATCCCCGTGAGATGACTGCGTTCAACATTGAATATGTTGTCCAGTAGAGGTCTCTTGACTAAATGCCATCATAATCATGTAGCCTGCTTGCCTTTGGATAAAGGATTAAACTTTTGGGAATTTGCTTTAGACAGAAAAAGCAAGATAAATTATAATATGTGCTACTACTGCCGAATAAACATAATATTACTTGAGTATATAGTATATGTCTTCAACCTTAGATGCTACGTCATTTTAAATGAAAAATAAAAGTTAGTAATGAAAAATCCTTAGTCACTTTATGATGACGTAATACTCGCGTAAAGAGATTTATACTGTAGGCTATTTGTTACAATAATTTATTGATTTCAATTTAGCTAACGATTGTTATGTTGTGTAACATTGGAAATGTTACATAACAATTCAGATATCGATTTAAATTAATATCAGTGATATT
The DNA here is from genome assembly GCA_949152465.1 of Cantharis flavilabris. Classification (NCBI taxonomy): domain Eukaryota; kingdom Metazoa; phylum Arthropoda; class Insecta; order Coleoptera; family Cantharidae; genus Cantharis; species Cantharis flavilabris. The sequence goes on from OX424438.1 coordinate 10,884,235, forward strand.
TTACTTGAATTGACAGTTGGTTAAATAAAATCAAATTTATTTTTAATTTTCAATTATGTTTTAAAAAAAACTGTCAACTGATAATTTGGTACTTTCATATTTTTCCAATTTTACAGATAACATCGAAGGTGAAATTCTTAAATGTCATCTTGCTTTCCTGAGAACGTTTTTCGTTTTCTTTTTGCATTTTAAGTTTTTTTCAATAAACAACTTTCTAAGAAACTTTCAGATAATTAGCAATTTAACTATTATTTATTGCCGCATAAACTATGGGTTTTTAAATTTTTGAAAACCAACTTTCCAATTCTGGTCTCGCCCTCATATAGACAAAATCAAAAACCCAAAAATGGTTTTATTTTTATTAAATTTTTACAACCTGATTTACCAAATGAAATCTTTTTTTTAATTCAAAATAATTACATTTCTTCTCATTTTTATCTTTTAATATTTATTCCTGAACATTAAAATTCAAAGTAATTAAGTGATCTGACATACTATTATGTAGCTAACATATTCCAATAGAAAAAATAACCCATAATAAGGTAAAGTTTTTAGCTTTTAAATAATTTGATTTTAATAGTTTTAATTAATTTCAGATATTATGCTTTGAAATCTTCCGAATAAAATAATATAAATGTCTTCTTCATTATTAGTTCCTCATTGACTCGGGTACAGTTTGGTGCAGCCGTATTGAGGCGCACATCCAAATTAGGCGTAAATACAGTTCGGTGCAGACGCAGAGAGTACAAACTGGTGCAACCGTTTTGGAGCGAGTCTAGTTCGGTGTTGTTAATTATATTTTTTAATAAGTCATCTTGTTTTGGCCAAATTAATCGTCTACGCACTGTATAGAAGATATTATAATATACAGGGACGTAGCAAGTCAAAGCCGGGCCCTGGTGCAAGTGGGTCACAGCAGACCCCCATTATCATTTTAAAACGATAATTTTAAAATTTAAAATAACAATTTTATTGCTCAAAAAATATATACTACGAATGATAAGAGCATTACATTTCATCTAAAGTTGTGTACCTAAAGGGCCAAAAAATTTTTTTTTTAATTTGTTAAAATATTCACTTATCAGACTGATTATGTAATAAATTCAATAATAATTACATTGGAAACTTACCTTGCCAGTCTGATAAATGAAAATTTTATCAATTTCAAAAGCATTTTTTGACATTTATGTAAAAGCTAGATGAAATCTAATGCTCTTATCATTTGTAGTTTTTATTTCTGCATTATTTTGTGTCTTTCAGTTTTTCTGTAAAGTAATTAAGGAAGTAGAAATTTACATAAATAAGTTTTGACATGCTAACTTCCTATGTTTGGCTAACGCAGTCAGCACCCGGTATAGTAAACGATAACAAACGTAATAACCCAAAAAAATCCTTATTTATTTATACAAAAAAAACTACTTTTCTTGCCTTTTGATTGGCAAACAATGAAATTGTTTTATTTAAATCTAAAGCACTGGCTGTCTTAATTTTCTATTGATAAAATTGCGTAGCTAGTAGAAAGTCTGCTTTATGACATTTTATTTCTCAAATAGTTCTTTACCAATTTCATGATCGAAAAGGATCTCTCAAATGTTTGTACTTTAAATTGGTGTTTCAGAAGATATAATCAATACTAGCAATAAGTTGAATATTCTGCATTTAAATTATAAGCTCCCAAATATAAATTTTATTCCTTTAAACTTTTGTGTTCTTTGCTTTTTTTTCTTTTTTTTAAATTTCTACTGTAAAGATTGCAAAAACTTTCAATGATATTGAAGAGCCACAAGGCCCCTTCTGGGCCCATGCCCTGTTGCTACGTCTCTGATAATATATTATATTTCATATGGTAATAGAGCGTCACTCTCTCAAAACAAAGAAAAATAATTTTATAGCGGTATCAAACAATATTCTTTAGCTCCTGAATTCATAATACTTCTTTGCTTTTTCAGTTTCTGCGAATTTATTACGTTAAGAATTTTGTTTTGGAAGCACATAATACCCCCCCCCCCCTGACCTGATTATAAAATACTACATCTGTTTGAACGCTATTATCTCGCTCTCTATGGCTCACACAAAAATGAAACAAGTTATTACTGTTAGATCATGAAATGATCTAACTAAAAGGTCCCAAACACTTTTAACATACACCTAACCGTTTTCGAGTTATGATGCTGCGAAGTTTGCGGAAACATTCAATTTGACATCACCTTTGAGGTAGAATGTGCGGCGCGTGTTTTTTACATGGGTTCCCCAGGAGTCCTAATCCATGCGAAGTCATAGGGTTTATCAGGCCCGTAACCAGGATTTCATTTCATTCTCCTTCCAAAAATTTTTTTTACAACTTGAAAATATATCTATTTAGGTAAAAATTTTATTTTCAAAATTCAAATCTACTTTCAATAATTTTTTTTTCTTTTAAACATTTCGGGGGGGGGGACGTGCCTCCCAGGTGCTCCCCCTGGCTACGGGCCTGGGGTTTATTAGATAAAGAAGATCAATCATCCTTATTGGAATTTCAATCATTTTCCCACGGTTGTTCAACTACAGGAGTGTCCTCCATATCATAATTATTTTCAATGTCAGAGGACGTTGCGGCAGCATTGAGACACGATTGCCCGGACTAAAATGTTCCACTGCTTGTGGTTATTGTCATGGAAAATCGTGTCTCAATGCTGCCGCAACGTTCCCGGACATTGAGAACAATGCTGATATAGAGAACACTCCTGTAGTTGAACAACCGTCGGAAAATGATTGAAATTTCAATTAAGATGATTGATCATCTTTATCAAATGAACCCTATGACATCCCATGGATTAGGACTCCTGGGGAATCCATGTAAAAAACACGCGCCGCTCATTCTACCTCAAAGGTGATGTCGAATTGAATGTTTCCGCAAACTTCGCAGCATCATAACTCGAAAACGGTTAAGTGTATGTTAAAAGTGTATGACACCTTTTAGTTAGATCATTTCATGATCTAACAGTAATAACTTGTTCCATTTATGTGCGAGCCATAGAGAGCGAGATAATAGCGTTCAAACAGATGTAGTATTTTATAATCAAAACTTATCTTTCGTGTCTCATATCTTGGGAACAGTTAGGTGTACGAAAACCAAACTAGTCTTTTTAAACAGGGCGTTTATTTATAAAAACCTATTTATATAGGTGTCATTGCTGTTTGAGCAGTAGGAAGGGAGAAAAATGCGGCGATACACGTTGCATACTCGAATTTTGTTATTTTTGCATTTTTACACATATTCAGCTTCATATCTCGAGAACGGTTAAGCGTATTTACTAGTATGAAAAATTGAGATCTTCAACTTTTGTAATAGGTGTTTTTCACGTCGGAGCGATAGGAAGCGAGATAAAAAAATCCGCGACCTTTGACCTCTTATAGGTCACCAAGCTCCAGTACGTCGGTGGCGTAACTTTCAAGCGTATATCAATACATCTTAATTAAAAGTAAAAAAAAATTTTTTTTTGCGGAGCTCGATTTTTAGAAGATGATTACTAATTTTCCTGGACTATCTTTTTTTATCAAATAGAGATAGAATGAGGCCGCATCCCGACCATTTTCGAACCCCTACCCCTTTTCTCTCTCAAGGTCACCTTTTTTAAGGTAATCCACATGCGCACGCCACTGACCTTAAAAATACCAGTACTGCTACACCGCTCTCACCCTTATATACACAGATATATACCGTGGCGTAACAGTATACCGCTATAGCGGTATATAGTGGTATATAACGGTGTGAGCGATGTAACAGTATACCGGTATTTTCAAGGTCACTGGCGTACGCACATCGCTGAATCTTGAAAATTGAGACCTTGAAAATAAAAAAGAGCGGGGGGTTAGAAAGAGGTGGGGGTGCGGTCTCATTCTCTTTCTACTTTATAAAAGTTATACTTATTATTTTACTTATTTACAACTTTATAATTAATTTACTACAGCGGAACAGTAATGTTTTTCGCGTGCAAATAACAATTATAAAAACCAAAATATCGAAAAATCATGACAATATTTGCAATTTACATTAAGCGAACGCCACCACGCAGAAAGATATTAAGGAAATCAACGTATAGTTGGTATAGAAAGTTTTCTTTATGAACCAAATGATTCCATTCTTTTTGTATTTTACTTTGTGAATTATCATTTCATCGCGGATTTATGATAAAATAATTCAAAACCAAACTCAAAACAACATCTAGTGACATTTGGTAGCATCACAAGCGCCACCATCTTTAAGGTTGAGGTTAGGTTGAGGTTAGGTTGAGGTTAGGTTGAGGTTAGGTTGAGGTTAGGTTGAGGTTAGGTTGAGGTTAGGTTGAGGTTAGGTTGAGGTTAGGTTGAGGTTAGGTTGAGGTTAGGTTGAGGTTAGGTTAAGGTTAGGTTGAGGTTAGGTTGAGGTTAGGTTGAGGTTAGGTTGAGGTTAGGTTGAGGTTAGGTTGAGGTTAGGTTGAGGTTAGGTTGAGGTTAGGTTGAGGTTAGGTTGAGGTTAGGTTGAGGTTAGGTTGAGGTTAGGTTGAGGTTAGGTTGAGGTTAGGTTGAGGTTAGGTTGAGGTTAGGTTGAGGTTAGGTTGAGGTTAGGTTGAGGTTAGGTTGAGGTTAGGTTGAGGTTAGGTTGAGGTTAGGTTGAGGTTAGGTTGAGGTTAGGTTGAGGTTAGGTTGAGGTTAGGTTGAGGTTAGGTTGAGGTTAGGTTGAGGTTAGGTTGAGGTTAGGTTGAGGTTAGGTTGAGGTTAGGTTGAGGTTAGGTTGAGGTTAGGTTGAGGTTAGGTTGAGGTTAGGTTGAGGTTAGGTTGAGGTTAGGTTGAGGTTAGGTTGAGGTTAGGTTGAGGTTAGGTTGAGGTTAGGTTGAGGTTAGGTTGAGGTTAGGTTGAGGTTAGGTTGAGGTTAGGTTGAGGTTAGGTTGAGGTTAGGTTGAGGTTAGGTTGAGGTTAGGTTGAGGTTAGGTTGAGGTTAGGTTGAGGTTAGGTTGAGGTTAGGTTGAGGTTAGGTTGAGGTTAGGTTGAGGTTAGGTTGAGGTTAGGTTGAGGTTAGGTTGAGGTTAGGTTGAGGTTAGGTTGAGGTTAGGTTGAGGTTAGGTTGAGGTAAGGTTGAGGTTAGGTTGAGGTTAGGTTGAGGTTAGGTTGAGGTTAGGTTGAGGTTAGGTTGAGGTTAGGTTGAGGTTAGGTTGAGGTTAGGTTGAGGTTAGGTTGAGGTTAGGTTGAGGTTAGGTTGAGGTTAGGTTGAGGTTAGGTTGAGGTTAGGTTGAGGTTAGGTTGAGGTAAGGTTGAGGTTAGGTTGAGGTTAGGTTGAGGTTAGGTTGAGGTTAGGTTGAGGTTAGGTTGAGGTTAGGTTGAGGTTAGGTTGAGGTTAGGTTGAGGTTAGGTTGAGGTTAGGTTGAGGTTAGGTTGAGGTTAGATTGAGGTTAGGTTGAGGTTAGGTTGAGGTTAGGTTGAGGTTAGGTTGAGGTTAGGTTGAGGTTAGGTTGAGGTTAGGTTGAGGTTAGGTTCAGATAGGGTCCTAGTTAAGTTCTGGTTGGATTCATGTTAGGTTTAGGTTCAGGTTAGGTTCAAGTTAAGCAATTCTATAGCTGAATATTAAATTTTTTTTTTATTTTACTGCAGACCAGAACCTTTTGTTCTAGCGATCACTTTTAATTTTTTTAAGTTGAATGTTTAGTGGGCAATAATAGGGCAATTAGGCACTGTTCTTCCAAAAACAGAATATTAAATTTTTCTAATCTGGGGAGTCTGGGAGCAGGTATGGAATCCACTAAAATCCTCCACAGAAGAATAGAACTTCTTAAAATTTTATTTCTCTTTAAATGCGCTTGACTAATATGTAATATTAGTAGACTTCTCGACCTAGGTATCTAACATACTATTCTGAAACTCGCCATAAAACCTTTTTTTTAATTTCTCAATAATACAAGATTAACTCATAATGTCTAAGTGCCTACTTAGTTCTTGCAGTTCATTAATTTAAAGCTTCAAAAAAATAAGAGGTCTGTTTTACCGAAAATACTCATTAATGGCGGCCATTGATGAGCCATCATCAGCAACTCGATTCAGCAAATATCTTTTTTCAAATTAGAAAACAAAATGTAATAATAAATTATATTACGTGGGCAGGTGAGTTATCATTTAATTAATTATTGTTAGTACTGTTATAGTTACTTTGTAATACTTTATTTAAATTGAAAAACAGACAACTGTAATTAAAATATCAAAATAATATTTTAAGGTAATTTCTTCTAGAACAATTTATTTTAATAATATAAAAACAATGTTGTGAACTGACTTGTGTTGTATATTCTTTGTTTTGCTATTCAACGCTCATCAAATTCGATTCTTTCGCTTCTGTGAACTTACTTTTGACGATTCTGTTTGTAACAATTCAAGCATGTAACTTCACTGTAACACAATTAATAAACTTAATTTTCATAAAAACAGGATACTGGATGAAAGTTTAACAAAAACCAAGTTTTATTAAAAAATAATATTATACACTGTAGTCAACTTTTATAAAAGTTAGTTGCTGAATGATATTTAAGGATGGAAGTTCGAAATTTATTTAACCTACAAAACAAAAGAAAACCTATGGGGCTATGCAACCCCACAACGTTCGTGTATGGACGTTGCATAATTTATTTATGTCAGTGGTTTTAAAAAGGATTGAAGTTTGATTGGAGGTTTATGACCATCCCATATAATCTCTTATGAGTATAGATTCATAAGTACTAGTAAGAATCTTCAAACTATCGTTATCGAGTTCTAAGTAATGAAATAAGTTAGTCAATATAGTCAAATAAATTGACAAAGTTGTTGTAACTTCAAGAAGATATTTGCTTCGCTTACGGATATAAGTTTTAGTAATTTTTCAGTTTCGAAGTGTAATATTAATTTTATCCGGTAGTGCGTTAGCGTACCATATTCTGAGATTTAAAAGTCGAGTTTTCGGTTAACAAGTTTTAATATAATCAATTTTAGTAAAGAAAATAGTCAGGCTCTCCAAAGAAGATAAATCGCATTACTTTCCGCTTTCCAGTGTTAACTGAAAGTGTAGCGATACGATCAATCCTATTAATGGGTGTATGCTAAGCTTACGTGCGCGTTATATTCATTACTTTAATTAACAAGTTTGTCACTCCTGGAAGCTTACACATATTTGAAATAAGTCGAGAAAATAAGCAAGCAAAATGTTAAATCGCTTATTTTACCTGTCCCGCAATGCCGTAGGCAGATTTTCAGAATTTCTAAACTTACTTCAGTTACCACTTGAAAATTAACAATTTTTATAATGCATTCTACGCGTAGAGGTTGCGAAGGATAGCTTAATAAGGGTTTTCGGTTCGAGTGATTGGAACACTTTACCAGTTCCATAACAAAGATCGATTAGGTCCTCCCCACACCCTCATAAATGATTCGCTTCATTTACTTGAACACAAATTTTATTTCACGCCAGAAGATAGCACATCCATTACAATTGCCTTAAGATGTCTGAAACGGTTTAGTTAAGATATTACAAGAACCAAAAAAAATCCAATTTTAATATGGACCAATTCCAATAATTCGACATCGCCCACCCCTCGATGAGTGGCTTAATAATGAGCCAATAATTTAATTTACAATTCGTTTTTCGTTTATTTTATTTTCAGAAAAAACGTTCGTTAAAATCAACAAAATTTGATATCAAATCCAAAAATTACATGTTGACTTAAAAAGGTATTCGTCTGAATTTGAGGAAAGTAAAATAAACACAGTAAATTTTAAAATAACAAATTTTATCCGGAAAATTTATAATTATGTAAAGCACACACGTACTTAATTCAATTTTATTCTAAATATACACTTCTTGAACACTTGTTCAACGAAGGTTCTTAATTTAACTGAAACATTGTGTCCGTTTGGGTAAGTTTTAGTTTTCTCCAAACCTAACCAAATATTATTAAATTAGTTAAACAATAATTTTTAGTTTAAGCAAACCGAACGCTCAAATTGAGTCTTCACAAGTTTGTTTAAAAAAGTCAACATTTTACAAATTTTTATCCGTGTTTGCAAAATGTATATGATAAATCCTGAAAATCTCCAAGGAACGGCATGAAGGATTCGGGAAGTAGCACGCTGTCATTTGAGCGAACTGATATAATGACGATGGGTTACGGTATTTCCGAAAAACACTGCACGCCTCTTACAACCCTTTTGGGAATGCCAGTTTTTAAATATTTTTTTAATCAAAATTTCAAACTTTCCAACATTTTGCCAACTATGCAAATTTCAAGATAAATCTCGACACTGGGGTTTTAAGAAAACATCCCACATTTTTACTTTGTTTCCATTTGAATCGCAAGAACTTAATTAATATACGAGGTGTAATTTGATTTCTAGATTTATTACGAAAAAAGTCCGCTGTAAGAATTAAGTCGTACCGTAACTCATTTGAAATATTAAATAAGACTGGTTTACTAAAAACCGCGTCTCGATGTGATTTTATAGCTGCAAAACCCAAAGAGGTTTTCTATCTGAAACGAAAACTTGTATTAACATTCGCGAAATTTTAGTAGGGCAAATCAATAAACCAAAAGATAAACTTTGAGAATTATAATACTTGGTTTAGTTAGATTTCTGGAATCTTCAATTTGAATTAAGCCGCATGCGACTTACATTCGATATTGTGAAGTTACCTTTAATTAACTTTTTAATTTCAATATAATCTCGTTTTAATTGTTCTGAGCTAATAGGAAGATAGATGGAATTTTAATTTTATGTTTTGTTGGTTGTTTAGTTAAAGTTTGGGAAGATAAAGGAGAGACGTCACTCACCTCATTTTCTGGGTCTGATAAAGCACAGAATCTGTTTTGTGATGACTATCTTTTTCATTAAATAATTAAAGAAATTATATAAAAAATTTTTTTAAATGTTGGCGTGATTCTCCGATAAGACAACATTGTCTTGTCGTGGTCGTGACGTAAAGCTCATCTTACTTGATTTCAACTATAGTCACATGGTGTCGAATAGGTATAATTATTTAAAAATTCTCTAAAAATAAATTTTTCCGTATAAAAAATTTCCACATCGTCGATGTAATAAACTGACACCTTTATTTACTCTGCTTTCGTCTCTCTTTTTTCTTAAATAAGCAATAAAAAGAAAAAGCACCCTATTATATTAGACAGCTGATTATTATTATCTAACGTTACAGAGAAAGCGAACGTATGCGGAGGATCTCCAAAAATACAATTTTAGGTTCTTCGTTCTTATAAGATGAGGCTAAGAGCAATTTAATCAAAATAAAAATTAAATTAAGGAAAATATATCTTAAAATTACCATAGATATAAGAATGTTGCGGATTTTATACCAACGTCGAGTAAATAAAAGCTCTCGATTTCGATTTTTTTGGTTTGCCTAAGAATTATTTTTGCCTTCGAATCGACAATGGTGGACAATAAAAATCCAAGTTAATTGGTTAATTTAGAATTAAAAACTTCTAAGTGACACAATAACTGACTCAGTACTTGAAAAAAAAAGAACTTTATTAAATTTCGCTCAACTAGGACAAGCCACTGCTTCCTAGACTGAAACGCCGTTACTAGGGTCAGTGGCGTAACAAGCAGGTGAGGGACCCGTGTGCGAAGTTGTTAACGGGGGCCCTGCTTTTATAAGAGACAAAAATAAAAGAATGTAATAAATAACTTATATGACCATAATTTTGAAATTCTGACGATTTCCAAAGAATGCCTTCCAAACAAGGGCAGAAATAAAACCCCGTCCCTTATTTAATTTTATTAAAATTTGAAAATTATACCTTAATTATTATCAAAAATTGAGTTTTTTATTTTTATTTTTAATTTCATGAGATTTCCTTGATTTCTCAAAGATTGCCTAGATTTCCTAAAATATCCTAGATTTTTCTGTGATTCCCCACTTCACAAGATTTCCTAAGATCCTGATTTTCACTAATTTTCTATAATTCCTAAGATTGTAAAATTAATGAGATTTTCTTGGATTCCTAAAATTTTTCCGGATTTCTTCAAATTTCCCGTCTCTTTTTACTAATTAGTGGAAAAATGATGGAGAAATTGTCATATGCATAACTAAAGGGAAATCAGGGGAAATTTGAGGAAATCTAGATTATTATAGACTATCTTCTTTTTGCATTTTCCATTTTCTGCGATTTCAATGGCTTTAAAATTTTCTGGATTTTTCGAGATATCTCTAGATACCTTAGAATTTTCCATTTCCTAGAGTTTTCTGCATTTCTCTCGATTTCTTATTTTCTGAAATTTTCTCGACTTTCCTGAGATTTTCTTGAAATTTTTATGGATTTCTAGAGATTTTTTGCAAATTTTCTAAAAATTAGTTTGTTGAGATATTTTGGAATTTTCCAGAATTTCTTCAAATTTCCATACAATTTTTTCGGCGATTTCCCTTTAGTTTTGTACTAACTGGAAAATCGATATATACAAAAGTGAAAAAAAGCAAATTTTAGGGTATTTTAGGAAATTCTATAATATCTTAGTAAAACTTAAGAATGCCATTTTCTTTTCAAGGAATTCTTAGGAATTTTAGGATATCTTTAATTAATCCATAGATTCATTCTTTTATTCCCTTTTTCAATTTTCTGAGATTTCTTTGGCTATTGGCTATCCTAAGATTTTCTAGAATATTCTAAATTTCCCCTTTTATAAGATTGCCTAGTAAAGGCAGATATAACGGGAGCCATAAAGATTTTGTTTGGACATTTTGTTAAAATTTTAAAAATATATCAAAATACATAATATAATATTTATTCCCTCATTCATGAACTTTGCCTAGATCCGTCCTTGGTTTTAGGTTTCAAGGCTGTATTAGACTTCAATGATTTCATAATTTTGAGATTTCTGCACAAAATTGTGAAGACATCCCAAAAAACTTTGAACTTTCCCTCATTCCAGTGATTTCCATGCAATTCTAGTGATTTTCAAAAAATTCCTTTCAAACAAGAGCGGATATAGAAACGAGTAACTACCCCCCCCTATTTAATTTTATTAAATATTTAAAAAAATATATAGATGAGTTTATTTATTTTTCAATTTTCTGAGATTATCTAAATTTCCAAAAATATCCTAGAATTTTCTGTGATGCCCACTTTTGAAGATTTTTAGGGATTTTCTAAAATTTTCTAAGATTTCTTAAAATTTTTCGTTCTTTGTTTTACTAATAAGATGAAAAATGGAGAAATTATCATATGGAAAATTAAAGGGAAATTTGAGAAAATTTAGAATATTATAAACTATCCTCTTTTTGATTTTTCCATTTTCTGAGAAAATTTTCTTGATTTTCTCGAGTTTTCTGCATTTCTCTCGATTTCTTATTTCCCACAATTTTTTAGAATTTCCTAAAATTTTCTTAAAATTTCTATGAATTTCTTGAGATTTTCTATGACTACAAATTTTCTAGGAATCTGTTTCTTGAGAATTTTTCAGAATTTCTTCAGATTTTGATTCACTAGTGCACACAATTTTTCCGGCGATTTCCCCTTAGAACATAAACCCAAAATAAAAATTTTAAGTAAATTTGTGGTATGTTTGATTTCCCCTTAGTGTTGTACTAACTGGAAAACGGAAGGAAAAATCGTGATATATAAAAGTGAAAAGAAATCCAAGCAATAATTAGGGAAATTCTATGAAATATTAGTAAAACTTAAGAATGCTATTTTCTTCCTAAGAAAATCTTGGGAAATTGAGAAAATCTTTAGAATACCAAAGATTAATTCTTTGATTTCCTTTTTTAATTTTCTAAGATTGCCGGGCAAAGGCAGATACAACAAGATATCAAACCCCACCCAGGAGCCTTAAAAAAACAACAAAATTTACTACGCTATTAAAATATAAATATTAATATTAAAATATTAAAAATAAAAATATTAAAATAAAATATTCTTATTAAAATACATAAGTAATATATTTATTCCCCCATCCATCAACTTTGCCTAGATCCGCCCTTGGTTTTAGATTTCCAAGTCTTGCCAAGTCAAGGAAATTAAATTTTTAGTCGAAGGGTACAATTTAATTAAAATTTTTTTTTAATTTAAAAATAATTTTGTTTTTAAATTTTAATATTAAATTTATTTAAATTAAATATTAATTTTTTTTAATTAAATATTTGTAATTCCTTGTAAAATGGATTTAAGTCTGGGATCGAAAAGTAAAATCAAAAATTTGATTTTGACAAAAAAAATAAAAAATTGGGGGGATTTAACCTTAATTTATTTTTTTAACAAATATAATTGCAGGTGCACTGGAGGGTATTCCATACCCCCCAGACCCCTCGATTTGAAAACCCAAAAGTGTGTGTATACGTTTTGTGATTTATTTTTGCATTAAAAAGTTTTCACTCTGTCAGAACAAATACATTTGTATACAAATCATACTCCTAGTTTTATAAACAAAAAGTCTTAGTGCATATTTACACATCATGTACCGTAAAAATTTTCACCGGGGGGTCTGGGCGGTGTAGAATACCCCTCGGAATATAGTAGTTTAAGACCTTTTAGATAGTTAAATTCCTGGAACGTAAAATCGTTTAACTATAATTGCGGGTGCACTGGGGGGTATTCCATACCCCCAGGGTTTGAAAACCCAAAGGTGTGTGTGGGTGTGTACGTTGTATGATTTACCTTGATATGAAACATTTTATTCTCTTAGAACAAATACATCTACATATCCTTTGTATACAACCAAAAAGTTTTAGTGCATATTTATGCAGCACATGCACCGTGAAAACTTTCACCAGGGGATCTGCGGAGTGTGGAACACCCCACAGAATATAAAAAAATTCCTTGTACGGATGTCACAAGTTAAATAGCATGGCAATCATTTGAACATAATTGCTGGTGACCTGGGGGTATTCTATACCTTGTGCACCTCCTATGTTTGAGATTTTTATTAAGATTGAAAAGGTCACAGTACAACTGGGGGCTCTTTTAGCAGGGGGCCTGCGTTCATCGCACCCACCGCATCCCGGTAGTTCCGCCCCTGAACAACATTTAAAACTCGAGCGTAACGTTATACGGATGTTTATATTGGTTTATTGTTTAATGTGTTTATCGTTGATTGGTTCATAGCTATAGGTTAGTTATACTGACACTTAACCGACTATTGTAAAAGCGGGCCTAAATAGGGTAAATAATGCTCGGACCTATTTGTCTCAAGCCTCAGGCTTTGCATAAAATTAAATAATTATTGAATAAAATTCACTTTTTTAATCATTTGGAATGGCGGAATCTAATAAAGAAGGATTAATTGCTGAATCTGACTATATTTGGTTAGGCAATATTTACACAAAGTCAGTGCTAATTTGATTTATTTTTAAATTGGGAATCATTAGTTTTCTGCAGAATAACTTAAGTCATTAACCTTACGAAGTCTGTATTGAATTCTGCATTATTTTATTTGTTATTAAATGACAACCACAATAGAATCCAAGCTCTCAAAACTGTGTTGTCAACAACAAAAGCTAGCTGAAATAAAAATGACTTATGATTTTATTGGCAAAAAAACTGTTGCTGTTTCTGATTAAACAAAACCCGAATATTGGGATGAAAATTTGAGATATAATCGTGGCGAAAAATGCAATAAATTTTATTATTTCATCAAAATTGCACTAAAAATTTACTAGTCAATATAAATATTACGGCCACAATGAATATGATAAAGTTTTGAAACATAAACATAAATCTGGCATTAAAGCTTTCGTTTACTATAAATAATGGTGAATTATGAGGATAGTTTGGAATATTAGTAACTGTGGCTATAAACTTATTTTTAAAATGAAAACATTTATTTTATTTTTACGACATTAATTTTAAAGTTGATTTTCCGCTGAATAAAAATGAAGCGGACGCGTGTGCGCTAGGCAATACTTGACAAGTATAAACAAACACACGGTGAGAATACAAAGCGCAAATTAACAGCCAAAAGTTAATAATTGCATAATTTAGCGACTCGGAACGTAGCTAATTATTTTTTAAATACTCATTTAAATATTTTAAAAAGTTGGTGGCGTTCATGCAGCTAATAAAAATGATATATAGAATAGAAAATTTCCTTTTGTGAAATATAACTATTTCATTATAATTTCATCTAGTTAAAAGTTCTCGATCTCATGTGGATGTTAGGATTTTGTGATTTATTTTATTTTAATCCAATTAAAAGTAGTAATCGAAAAACTTTTAATTACTCATTCGCCCGGCCTTTAAAATATGAGATTATCGATGTCGGATATTGGTAATCGTAAAAATTTTTGTTTGAAATTCTCGAAAGTCTTCGTTACTTACAATTTAAATTTTTGATAAGCCTAAATCCACATTTCATTAACTTTCAAATACAAACATCGTCGATAATAAATATAATATACAGCAGTACAAATAAAAGCTCAAGTTGAATTACATCCAAATTTGGAACAAATGGAGACCCCCGTAGCGTCTGATATATGAATTCACATAATGAGATTACCACCCCACATACAACATATCTACGGAAATATTTTTTTTAATTAATATTATTTATTACATACTACATTTTTAAAATATCTTCGTGTGTGCCGAGCGAAATCGATACTCCATTTTAATATTTTTACTTTCAACTCTGAAAATTTTAAAACAAAAAATTTCCCTTTACATTCATCCGCTATTGGGTTTTCGCGTTAAAGAGTAAAAAAAGTTAAAATTGTTATATCAAAACTAAAATTGGAAGTTTCACTTTCGATAAACAATCGCTTATTATGCAAAAAGTGTGAAGTAGAAGGAGATTGAAAAATGAATTTTTGTATTTTTTTATAGAATGCAACAAAAACGGAAAAATCTTCTACTTTTGCTTACAGATCACGCACCTGCACCTCCTGTTTACCAAAATGCGATTTATATTTCTTTCTCCGTAATAGAGTGTGTTATGTGTTAACCGAGATACCTCTAAAGGGAAAACTTTAGGGTGAAAAACAAAAATTTAATTTTCTCGATTCGAGTATTTGATTTTACCAAATTTGTTACATCTTTTTATTGTCTTGTTGTTCCGCATTATTATAATGATGTTTTTTCTCAAAATTTATAAAAATGTTAGAGCTCTGAACCGAAATAATCGAATTACGTGCGCTTCACATCGTCATGCAAATAAACTAGAAAAATGGCATAACGTGATGATGAAAACGATAAAGGTTTTTATATTCAGATCTAAATAGGTAATAGAGCGACAGAACACAATAACGCGATGATGCCCCACAAGAACATAAATGACAATGAGGGAAGTACGAACGTCTCTCGATATTATGAAAAAATTGCTCCGAATCCGTTTTATTATTTCATTTTTAATGTAAATTATTTTTCTTTTCAAACATTCCGACAAACACATACACGTGTTTCCAGCATATTGGATCTCATCAAAGTCAAAATAGCCAATCCCTTACTAATTACAAAACCATAAACATACTTTTTCATGTTTTTTTTTAACGATTAGGCCCACATCAAAATATTACGCAATGTCGGCCTTTAAATTTAATGCTACCCGCTGGTAATACATTTTTAAACATTTTCCAAGCTGGTAATCTATTTTTAAATTTTCTTTATGCGCCGAATACTTTGTTAAACTTTTTTTTACTTATTCAATTTAATAATTTCAAATAATATTATGTTAACAAAAATTATACTAAAAACATAATAGCTGAACCAGACTAACAGCTAGGAGTAGTAAAAATGTCCTGACATAATTCTGTTATGTCTTTTAAACTTTTTAATTATGACATGTTTTTATTGCAAAATTTCAAAATTTACATAGTACTTTTAAATTTCAATTAAAAATAAATGAAGAATTAGAGAATTTAACAGCAGACCAGAGTATGCACGTAATTACATAGGGCAGGGAAAACTATACCATTATTTGATACTTGGTTTCAGAAAGCACTACTTCGGGAGATCCGTGTATGAGTTTGACGAGTTTTTGAATATTAAATTTTAATGTAGCTGTGATTTACTTGTAACTCGTTTTGTTTTGGTTGGAGTTGTTTGACTGTAGAGAATTTAGTCTAAAGTTTAATATTTGCTATACATTGCTGTATTTTTTCAATAAACTGCTTTCTCGAAGCCATAAGTTACTACTTTACTCTTTCGGTTCATGGTGTAAAGTGAACGGTTATCTACAATCGTGAGAGTTTGTCTAATGTGTTAAAATCAACTATAATCTTTTTTGCTGAAGAGAAAAAACTTTGTTATGGCAGCAGAGAATACCCAGGTGAAGTGGTAAGTGGATTAATGTAAAAAGCAGAATGAGAAACGTTCTGGCACTCTGGCTATGGTCGGAAGATATTTATATAGGAAACCTTAAGACCGGTTTGCTGAAAGAAAAAGACAAAGATCCGGTGCCGAGCAACATCAAAATTAATTTAATAATTTGAAATTCTAACTTTAAACTAACTACTTCAGATCTTAAAGTTTTACTTAAAGTTTAGAATTAATTTAATAACTTGTAGTTCTAAACTTTAAACCAACAACTTTCGATCTTAAAGTTCTTTACTTTAAAATCAGAATTAATGTAATAATTTAAAGTTTCTAAGTTTAAATTAATAATTTTACATCTTAAAGTTATTTACTTGAAAATCTGAAGAAACAAAAGAAGAAAATAAGGAAGAAATCAAAGCTTGGGATTCTTACCCTGAACGGTCGAATTTGATGGCTGTATTACACATGAAGTTTATTGTACAAAAAGTTGTACAATTCCTGCGTACAATAAAGGGCGCAGATTTAAACCTGGCTTAAACACTGTAAGTACGTTCCTGTGCAGGAATATACAGCTTCTTGTAAAATAAACTGCATAATGCAATGCAATGTGCAGGAATGTACAGCTTCTTGTATAATAAACTGCATAATGCAATATAGTCATTAGAGATGTTTAAAGATAAAAACAACATCGAAACCATATGACTACAGAAGAAATATTACAAAAAATAATGAAACAAAACACGAACTGTAACCAGAGAATAAAAATAAAACAATGTTTACCTAAAAAGCTAAAACAGCAATGAAAAAATGGTATCCAGTCATTTGGTCGACTGTCATTTGGGCGACAGTTTTCGAAGTAAGAGCAATTCGGTGCAAAAACCCGTGAATTTCGGGATTTCGGTCTGGAACTGTCACAATGTATTGCCTAGGAGATCATCATAAAACGAATAATTCTATTGAAGGGTGGAATCATAAATTTAGTTGTCTTCTCGGAGCTAATCACCCCACAATTTGGAAATTCATCGATTGACTCAAATGTGAGCAATATGTAATGTTTTTGGTGTTTTTGACAGTGATAAGACCGGCAGTACTATATGGTAGTGAAACATGGACGCTAAATAAAAACAACATTATTCATTTAAATATTTATTTATTTTTCAATATATTATATTATATTATATTTTTATTATAATATATATTTTTAATATTTTTAATATAACAATAAAAAAATTTGGTAAAATGATGAAAAAATGAAAAAGTTGACGGCTAAATAATCTGTCGGACAAAAACTGGTCGAGCAAATAATCTGTCGCCCAAATAATTCATCGGCCAAAAACTGTAGGCCAATAAAATTCCGCCAAATAATTTTAGGGTGAAATAACAGTGAATCTGAATAAATTCCTTACCCTACTACTCTTCTGGGCGATTTCTTTCTCCCCAATATATGGAAAAACAAACAAAAGTTTGCGTTGATTTCGGTTAGGTTAAGCCAGTGATGGAAGTCGATTTGAAGATACTGCAGAACATTTTGTGGAAGAAAAATACTGATCACATAGCAGGGGAAGGAAATGAATCGGATATTCGACTGAAATCCTGCTTTCAGTGGCAGCTCGTGGCTTTGTTTTTTGGGGAGGCTTATCTAAGCCTAAGTAGGTACACAGGACTCGGAATTTTAACGATTTTCAGGGATTTCCAAGGATTCTTGGGATTTTCAAGGAATTCCAGTGATTTCCAAGAAATTCCAATAATTTCCAAACCAGTTCAAATCTAAAGAATTTCAATGATTTTCAACTAATTCCAGGGATTTCTACAGAGTTCCAGAGATTTTCAAGGGAATTTCTAACAAGTCTATACAAAAATTTTGTCAAATTTTTTGAATAAAAAAAATTACTTAAGATAATGAAAGACGCACGATTTACGAAGGCCGGAATTGCATTTTTCTTAAGAGCTGAATGTATTTCAATCTCTCGTTAAATCGCAAGCGGCATATATTTATGCGGAGGTTTTAGTAGATACTTGAATACTGCGGGTTAATCTGTTCTTGATGATAAAAAATATCTTTGGAGTAATCTTGAATTCATAATTAGAACAGTAAAACTTTGCGGCTTATGTGAAGGCTAAACCAATAGTTCTTACGATTGATAGTCTACTTTTTACTTTTTCATAATTTCAGGGAAAGCTAAGCCTCTCTTGCCTCCTCTGACGAGCAGCCGCCTGCCTTGTTTCAGTGCTAAGACTAGCAGCAGAAGTACTTTTACGTATGGCGTCAGTTAGGGTGGAAACGCCGCAAGAAGTGAAGATGTACTACGGAAGTAGCCCATGAGTCTTACTCAGAAGCCCCAGTCAGAACGGAGCCGTTTGTATCGTTGGGGCACGTTTCGACTTTTTCAAAACTTGAAAAGTGCGCATATCAGCGCGAAGATATGCATCGGTTATGTACACTACAGCTCAAAAAGATAAGTACACTTATATTTTTAAACAGTTTTCAAAATTTTAAGCATTAAACCTTTTTGAAGTCAACATATTTTAAGAAATCAAGTAATATAAGTATCTACACAAAGTTTAATTAAAAAAAAAACAAAAAAATCTTACTATATTAGCTAGATTCTGTTTTCTTCGAAAAATCCACCTTTTGCTTTAATAACACCTTGGCACAAACGAGGCATTCTTTGAGTGAGTTTATCCAAAGTTTCAGGTAGAATTTCATTCCAAGCTTCTTGCAAGATCTGCCATAAATGGTTTTGTGATTTAGGACCTTTAAGTCGAACCTTCCTATCCAGTTCTTCCCACAATAGTTCAATTGGATTCAAATCCGGGGACTGGGGTGGCCAATTCATGTAATTAAGCACTCTCCTTCTCTCATTTTCTCGCAAATAGTCTCTGCACAACTTCGAAGAGTGCTTGGGATCATTATCTTCCTGAAACACAAAACCTTTCCCAATTAAACGACGTCCCGAAGGCAGCACATGATCCTTCAATATTTCTTTATATCCTTCTTTTTTTAAAATTCCTTCTATTTTTATAAGATCTCCGACGCAATTGTTACCAAAACATCCCCAAATCATGACGGAACCTCCGCCGTGCTTTACAGTTGGGACAATACATTCATCTAATGCCCGTTCTCCGTTGCGCCTTCGCACAAAAACTCGTCTATGAGAACCGAAGATCTGAAACTTCGACTCATCCGACCAAAGAACCTTTTTCCACTGACTATTTGACCAGGTTTGATGTTTTTTTGTCCAAGCTAGTCTCTTTAGTTTATTTTGAGGTCTTAGCAAAGGTTTACGCATAGCAATTCTTCCATGAAGACCGGCTGTTTGTAACCTTCTCTTTTCTGTCGACAAACTAACATTAAAAGGACGGTTTCCATTGATTTCCTGCGTAAGTTGAGGTGCCGTCATTCTTCGATTTCGAATGCTATGCCTTACGATTAATTTATCGTCACGTTTGGATGTTACTCGGGGTCTTCCAGTGCTTTTTCTACTGTTGTAGTCTCTTGTTTCCTTAAATATCTTAAGAGCGTTCTGTACTGCACCCTTGGAAACTCCTGTTTTTTTGGCAATTTTTCTTATCGAATCACCTGAATTATATAAATGAATAATTACGCTACGTTTTGTAGGCGGAATATTTTTATTTAGTCCCATAATGTCTCACTGTCAGCGTTTTAAACAAAATTTTACTTCACTTAAACTATTAATGAAACTACAAACTAATTTAATGTTATCTGATATTTTCTACAAGAAAATATACTAATGAAATGTCAATTTGACTCAATGATCACTAAATACAAGTTCAAATTAACAATAAACACAAATAAATACCGATCAAATTAAAATCATATAATAGAAAACTTGGGCATAAGTACATAAAACATAAGAAAAACATGGATAAGCCACCTAACGGAAAATTTAAGAACATTATTTTGTTTGGGGCACTATTTATACTCGCCAACTATATTTTGGAATAATTTACTCTCTTGCATTTTAATTAATTAATAAAAATTGAAGTGTACTTATCTTTTTGAGCTGTAGTGTAGGTTAGGGCTAGTTTATATTTTTTTTAGCGAAATTTTTCGTGAAAAAGAGGTATCTGCTCGAAGATATTCATCGGCTATGTAGGTTAGTGTTAGTAGATGATTTTTCGGTTATTGTCAGTTAATTTATACCAAAACTTGAATCTTTTTCTAAATACCATTGGAGAGAGGACAATTTTTTAAGTGATTAAATTTATGCATACAATTTTATATGTAAAATTTTCGATTTATAAATGCCGTTTTTTCAAAAACTAATGGAAAATCTGATAATTTAATTTAATTTCCCTAACTTGCCACTAAAAATGAGAAATTCCCTAACTTTTACCTGACAAAATTAGGAAAATCTTAAATTCTCTTACTTTTCCAGATTTTTCAGATTTTCCAGACGAGTGGAAACCCTGCACATAAATAATACTCGAATGGGATAAAACGTTTTTTCTTTAGCTTTCTGTAGATTTCCAGGATTTCCTAAAATTTTTCAAGATTTCCTTAAATTTTCTTGGATTTTTTAAAATTTTCTTGGATTTTCTTGTGGATTGTTTCATGATTTCCTTTCAAAAAAGTTAAAAGGCAAGATTATTTGTAATTTCTAAGATTTCCTTAAATTTCCTTAGATTTTCTCAGATTTCCCTTCACTTGTACAACAAATTTCCCCAGCAGTTTCCTCTTCGGTTTATTATGAATCACGATTAATGTCGGCAGCTATGATCGGCTAAAAATTGCTTTACAATGGACCTGTTGGCCACCTCTGATTTATATCATCAGATACTTCAATTTCTGCATTGTTCATGACTTCTTGATGCGATAGATCGTCTTGAATTGGTTCAGCATTTGAACAAGATTGGCCAAGGCAATTATCGCAAACTGGTGAGCAATGATGTAGTCCCGCAATGAGAGGAAAAACAGATGTTTAATCCAACATCTCCTTCGGAGTACGGTGGTTTTTGTGTTTTGTACTAGTTTTAACGTTCTGACATCCATGCACATGTGTTAGATCTTTGAAGTGAAAATATTTATTTACATTTTAGTATGAAAAAATAAAAAAAAAATTTATATATATTTTTCAGCGAAGTTTACCTATCTTGAAAAATATTGTTCGGGATGAAAAATTTTATAGAACCTTTTTTGTACAACATTATCATATCTTTCTTTTTCTATAGAGGTATTATAATCGTAAAATTTATAGGAACCGAGAAAATCGCGAAAAACCATTTTAGAGCACCTTTACATTGTTGCCAAATGTTTGGCGTAGCTATCCCGCTTTCGAACTTTTAAGACGTTATTCAGGACACCAACATATATTTAAAAATGCACAAAATTCTTAATATAATTATTCCGTATCAAGGCATATTTTTTGACTAATTTCAGTAGACTACAATATATACAAAGAAGATAATATCTAGCGAAACATATTGTTGGAGTCCAGGGAGTTCAGAAGTATTTAAATATTCCTGTACCCAAGCTCTCGGCACTGTAAAAAACTTAGCCGCCCTTAACATCAAGGAGCAACTTTTTCAGTTCACAAACTAGTATATAGTAATAACGAAGTACTATTTGGTAAAAACTGTTTATATTTCACAAATTAATTAAAGAATGTTAAATATTGGTAGGAGCAACAAAAATTACAAAGTTATGGTCGTTTCCACCAATATGTTATTTCATCCCAAAAAGTTGGATAACAAAACCACAATTTATTCTAACTGAAAATAATTTTGTTGTGTAAAACTTTTAACTTTACGTCGATTAAAAAAAAACTTTTAAAACTAAAAAAAGTAGAAATGTAGAAACGAAAACCTATAAATAATAAGATGGTTTTTAAGTATGTACGCACGTGTGTTCAAAGCTCTGTAAAACACGGATTGAAAGAACTCCAAGCATTTATCGACCAGCACTGTTACTTATGGTGGTTGACAACTCTCGTAGTGTTGACGTATTAACTGTACACAATTGGAAGTGTGAGGATCCAATTACAATAGGTACTAAATTTATCACACGAACTATGTATAGCTTCACGTTTTCGTTTGGTTCAAGAGTTTTCCATGCACTGACTGGTAATATTACAAGCAGAAGTTTATTTATTCGCTTGAGTGCTGTTGGTCAGCCAAGAAATATGCATTAGAGTTGACAATATTCAAGCTCAACAAAGACTTTCCCCGGGGTCCAGCTCATCAATTATCATAATATCGATTTTGAAAATTCAAATTTTCCGATTACTGATTTTCCAAAATTACCTAGACAGCTAATCCTTTCAAGATTTGTCAGCGTCACTTTGACAAGTAAAAATTCCAGTTTAAAATTTATATATTTTTTTAAATATCGTGTCGACAATGAACAGAATTATTTTAGCTCTAGTAGGTTTAGGAATTACATACACCGCACTCGAAATGCACCAAACGCTAATTGGCGAGATAATTGAATTGTTTAGGGAGCAAATTTTACTAAATGGAAATGCAGATGCAAGTTCTGGCAATCATCGCTATCCATTAATAGAAGGTGTACTCGACAATTTTGCGCTGTTAACTAGCGATCCCGAGGAGGAATATCCATCAAACAGGATGATTAATCAAGTATCTGCAATTAAAGTGGTGCAAAGTGAGTACATCGCACAAGTAGGCTAAAATTTCACAAGTCAAAATTAAAAACTTCAACACATACATAAATATAATGTAACTTACTCAAAATTTAGATAATAATGGAAGAATTTGTAATGTCGCTAGCAGTAGGTTTGGGCATATCATATTTCAGCATCAATTTTCGTCATCGACTAATAAATACTGTAAGACGTCTGATTAGAGCACATCATCGCCTGTTTAGCAGACGACAACGTAGAACTCCGTACACCAGACGTAACCCCATCCCCCTAAGTGAAAATGAAGAATACGATTCTCCAGAAATGATTCGAGCAATGATAAATTTCAGGGACGAACAAGCAAACGAAAATGTTACCAATGCAATAATTTCAGACGAAAAAGGGGATGGTTAGAAAGTTTGAGACGTTTTTCTAAAAATGTTAATTTGTCTTTTCAGGTATCCCATCTCCAGATGAACCAATAATGGCAGCTTCCACTATGGCCGTTCAAGGATCTAGGAGACGACTGAAACGAAGGAAAAAGTATTTTTCACTAAGGTTGGCCGCAGGTTACTTAACTTGACTCTTTTGTACCTCCTTAATTATTTTAAGAATGCAGGAGAAATTTGGAATGGAATCAAAAAATAGAACGAAACTCTTAAGAAATCGACGGGAAAGACTAGGGGGTGAAGAATAATTATTTTAACGTTAAATCTTGTGAAGCTTAAATTTGTCAAGTGCTGTAGCGTAGCAATAAATAAATTATAATGCAAGCTATGTAAACTAAGAAGTGGTTAATTTATAACTTTTGTTTGAAACATTTTCAACAAATATGGTGATAAATAAAGCGAAAGTTCTTGGATGAAGTTTACGAATTATGACGCTTTCTTAATATACACTTCGTCACCAGTAACTTGCAATGTTCGTTCAAGTGTGATTTACATTGTCACATTTTGCTAAATATTTTGAAAATGGAGTTGTTAAGTAATAACATTTATCCCAAGTACCTAATTTATGCATTCTAATTTCGACTAAAGCTCTTAAATAATAAAAAAAAAACCGACTGAGCTAAAAGTATAAATTTAAAACCAAGAGCTACATTCACAAGTAAGATGTCTTCATCAATCCATTTCCTCGTCTCGTTAATTTTTTGTTCACTCAATTGGGTCGGATAATATATTTTGTCTTTCTCTATCTGGGTGTCTATTAATTTTAATGGGATTTAGAGAAATTCTTAATATTACATCAAGTGGCGTTTCTGATTTTTCTTAATTTTTCTTTGTATTTATATTATTATTTCTCTAACTCTTGAACGCTGGCCGCTACACAGTCTTGTTGTTTAACGTCTGGTTATTGAAATTTACTTATAATTTCGATTAGAATTTTTTTTTTTAAATAATTCACATTAGCTCAAATTTTTTGTTCGTCGGTGTAAAAATTTCTGATGTAGTTAGGTACTTTATTTTTCGATCTGATGCAGAAAAAATTGAACAAACGAACGAAATGCCCCGGACATTTTGCTACTAGGACATTTTGCTCCTAGGACATTTCTTTACCACTTTTACTTTCTTACTACAATTAAATAATTTACTTACATAATTCATTCGGTTTACGGTGGATCCGTGATTTGCCGTGGTTGCGCAACGATTAACTCATTAAAAACATTCCTGAAGCCAATCCACCTTGACTGAGAGGCTCCACCTTGACTGGGAGGCTCCACCTCGACTGGGAGGCCCCACCTTGGGTAGCCCGCAATATTCCATAAATTATTTATTTTACCAAAGTTACCAGGTTCGATTCTTGATAAAACCATGTACTTAGCAAAATTTGAAAACTAATGTTGCAAACAAACGCACACAGATCCGGATAAACCATGGGTGCAATAAAGCCGCCGCACCCAGCGCCAAACTTGTGAATTTTTAATTTAATTTTCTTTAAAAAATTGACTTTTATGTAAAATGACCTCCTGAATCCGAATATGGTCCCCGTTTTCGGAGGATTATTATTTTAGCCTTTACATTTCTTCTGGTAAGCTAGAGAAGTGAATAGCTAAAATTTGTAGCAAGAAAGTTAAGGGACACAACTTTTTAAGTATATTAAAAAATTTATTTTGCGGATTATCCATTAGTTTTTGAGAAAACGGCATTTGAAAATTGAAAATTTTACATCCAAAATCGCATTCATAAATTAGTGGGAGGAGCCAAATAAATTTAATAAATTCATCTTACGATCGATCCGCGATTTGCCGTGGTTGTGCTATCCAAAGCTGACCTTACGCAGCCTTTCGCTACGCTATGGGTGCTCCGGGCAGTTTTGGCTCGCGCTTACCTCGCCAACAACATCCCTGAAATCAATCCACCTCAATTACAAGGCCCGACCTCTCCAGGGAAGCCCACACTCGGCGAGGTACGACACGCTGAATGGTATGACAATGAAAATTTTTAGATTAAATGTTCTTAATTTTCCGCCCTTGATTTCTATGATTTCCAAGGAATTCCAGAGATTTTCAAGCGAATTCCAAATAAGTGTATACAAAATTTTCGAGATATTTACCCCTTGATTAAGACTATATCGGAACACACGTACCGTCAACAGAAAATCCGTGACTTGCAATTTCTATGGAAAATTTCGATTTTCAAATCCCGTTTTCTCGAGAACGTATTCCAGCTTCTAGCTCCCTCATCCTCCTCGAAACACTCCCAAATTATAAAATTTTTGGTTTTCTTTGATTATTCGCGATTTACATTAAAGAAAAGCCACCACGCGGAAAAATATTAAGTTAATCTAATACGTATATAGTTGGTATAAAAAGTTTTGTTTAAATCCAAACGTTGCATTCTTTTGGTATTTTATTTTGTGAATTATCATTTCACCGCGGTTTTACGATAAAATAATTTAGAATTAAACTCAGAACAACATCAATTTATGTAATAGAGACTTCATATTCATGATATTTAGTAGCGTCATAAGCCCTACCAAGGGTAAGGTAAATCGCGAATATTCTATACAATATATTTGGGATTGAAAGCGCCATTCACGCAACCTGCACCTGGCCCTGAAATAGCTTGATCCGGCACTGCACGCACACAATTCCCCAAGTTGATATGGGCAACCGTGGAGTCTAAACACTTAACTATCTTTCTCTAAAAATCAGTGGCGTAACTAGGAGGGCCGCCCCCAGACCCCTTTTATGTGGGAATCTCCAAACACTCTCCAAATAACGTATATATTTTTTAAGGAATAATACAAACTTTAGAATTGAAATTATATTATATTAATATTTTTTATATTATATATTTTTTGGTAAGGGAGGCTTTTCAGATTACTTCCGCTCCGGACCTCCCCAGGTTTAGTTACGCCACTACTAAAAATTGTCGTTAAGAATAATATTAATATTTTAGAAAACCCAAAAGCTATTTAGAACTAAAATGTTTTTAAGTTATCACAAATAAAATACACTGTAAGTATAAAATACACCAAACGCTTTCACCATACTATGGCATCATCAGGCGAAACTTGATATCCAACGATAAGTAATCAATTAATTATTGCTATATCCAAAGATATATAAACAGCTGATTAAGAAGATAACAACAACCACGCGCATACTTTTGAAATTCTCAAAAGAAAAGCACAAAAAATGTTTATAACGAAGAGGATAGATAATAAACAACAGACTTCCAAGCAAAAATGTACTGGTGATGCTTATGTCATGGCCATCTCAAAATTTACCTTTAAAGAAACAGTAATAAGAAGTTCAATCAAAAAGTTTAATGATTGGAATCTCAAGTCAAAGAAAAAGAAAAGGAAGTAATCTGAAAGGCCCCCCCTTACCAAAAAATATATAACATAAAAAATATTAATATAATTGAAACTCTAAAGTTTGTATTATACCTTATAAAAAATATAAAATAGTCGAACATATTGTGGGTACTATCCAGATTTCCACATTATAGACATCAGTGGAAGAAGAAAGGTGCAGACCCTCATTCTCTAAGGAGATTGGCAGCCTGTCTATCCTTAAATATTAATAAAATGAAATCTACTGAAAACTAAGAAAAAAGTATATAAAAAATTCATCATTATTAAGTCAATGAAGAAAATTCATTATTTGAATGAAAAATCCATAGTATTGATGAATTTTGTTCATCAACACAAAAATGATGAATGTTTCATTACAGGTACTTCTGTACCTCTGCTCTTTATATTTGTTAATAATAATAATAATATGATTAAATTGCAATTTAATCCTAAAACAATCCAGTAATTCCTAAATAATTTCATTAATTTTAGTAATTCCGAAAAGTAAGCTCCCCCCTCCTAGAATTATTGTAAAATTACTGAAATTAACTTCGAGCTGCTAGGATTTCCGGATTTTTTTTTTAATTAAGCTGCAATTGGAATTAGTTATATTAGTTTTTCTGAAGCTGCTGGTCTCTCAAAATCAAATGTCTGCAAAATGCTGGAACTGCTGTAACAATTGTCACTTCAATCAGAAGTGCAAATTATGATCTAGCAATTAGAAGGGAAGATCCAAGAAATCCAAGATAAAAATAACAAAACTTTGAAAAAACAGAAGGTTTGTGCGGATAACAAATTGAAGTAGTGCTTTCGAGTAACTCCTAGTGCTTCTAGAAAAAAATTTCTTATACTTTGGTGACTGCTAATGCTAAGTGGCTGGTTCAATTCCAGACGAAATGAAAACAGCAGTAACAAGAATTTTTTAATTTCAAGAAACTCCAGAACTTTATTTTAAGCAGTTTCGCTTGGAACTAAATTACCTAAATCCATGGTTTGGAGCTTTCACTAAAATAATTGATCTAA
Organism: Cantharis flavilabris; assembly: GCA_949152465.1. Taxonomy (NCBI): domain Eukaryota; kingdom Metazoa; phylum Arthropoda; class Insecta; order Coleoptera; family Cantharidae; genus Cantharis; species Cantharis flavilabris. Next base: position 10,911,893 of record OX424438.1, read on the forward strand.
CATCCAGGTGCGGCAAATAGGTTGGTATTAAAAATATAATAGTGAAACTTGAACAGCTTTCGCTAGTAATTAGACAAAAATTACGGCGCCCAACGTGGGGCTTTTTTCAAAACTGCTAAATGTTTGTACTTCATCTGAGTAGATCCACCTGTTGCTTGTATTTGATCGACAATATCTTCCCCTAATTCAGTAGGTATTTCATTGAATATAATTTTGAAAAATATTTTCTTTTTTGACAAATTTTTTAAGCAATCCCATTTGAAATTGTTACGGATATGTAAGTAAATAAAAAGAATTTTACTTGATATATTTCAATTTGTTGGATGAAATATATGCGATGTGTCAAAATAGTGATTCGAGGACACAAATAACCGAGCGAAGGATCGCGACGAGGTGCTAGTAAAAAAGCAAATAAAATGCAATCGGATAAAAAAAAAGTATAGTAGAATGGCATGCAAAGATGATGGAAAGGTTTACGTCTCACAAAATGAATGACATAGTTGGTAATGATGCTGGGATGTTTTGATATAGAATGCTTCGAGCAGATCCAAATTTTACGATCGAAATTAAATTTTTGAAATTGCTTGCACAATATAAAATAATATAAATTTGCCGTTTTAAACGTTCGCTGTGGTTACAATATGGAATAAAAGTGTTTTAAATTAGAATTTCATTTTCTGTATCAGCTCAAAGTGACTTGAAAATACGAATTTATAACCAGAAGCAAAATAATGTTAATATTATAAAGCTAAATTTAGCCGAAATGTAGAGCTAAGCTACAGAACGGTTTTCAAAATTACAAATTGTAACTCAATTATTGTGTTGTTTTCCTAAATCATGATGTTCCAAACAATTTGTGTCACATTTAGGGGTGCAGCAGTAAAATATGTCGTTGCGTTTAACGGGAATATTCATTTTTGTAAAACTAACACCAAATCGTGAGAATATTACAAACCTATGTAATAAAATAATTCTCAGAAATCGCTTTAACGTGGTAATTTACATTCAACATGCACGTAATTAGCAAAATTCAATGGTACCTAGTACGACTTTTAGTTTCTGCATGACTCGAACCATATTTTACAGACCCTTATTTTCGTTACATTTATGTAATATTATCTAAGTACTTTAAAAAGTAATTTTCCAAAACTGCTTAACCTACGTTCGCTTTTATGGTGCAATTACCTATGTTTATGCATAATACGGTCGATTATTAAAAATAAATTTCAAAAACTTAAAAATACGTTTTCCCAAATGGAAATCTATTCGTTGGGTTTAACCTGTTGTTTTGCACAAAACTGTTCAACACGTGAGAAAATTAGGTAACATCAATAAATTGGTATGTACCTAACAATTACAACATTTGAAATCATTTCCTGCTATACAGAATTGGGCCGGAAGTAATAAAAGTCGTCGGTTGCTTTTGAACAAATACAACAGTTTTCCGGAGAAAATTGATTAACACGAAAAAGTTATGTGAAAATCTTTTGCTTAATAATATATTGTGTAACTAAAATAAATCCGTTTAAGTTTAAAATTGGCCATCTTGATTGATCAGGCCAATTTCAACGTTTTCATATCAATTAATTTGGTTGTTAAATAGGTAATTTGCTAACTTGTTTTTCAGGAAAATTTATCGACACCGCAATGTTTTTTACATTGGTTGTAGATCATATTATTATTTACCATGTTAATTAAAATTTTAAAACTCTAATAACTCCCCCCCCCCCCTCATCTACGTAGACTTCCTATTTTGTAGATTTGAATTGTTTAAAATTTAGTAAAAATAAGAGTTTCATGCTCACAAAAAATAGATTGCTGTTGGTGATATGAATCAACAAATCTGAGAAATAATAAAAAACAAATAGGTCTATGTCTAATCAATAGTTCTAATCGGGTCTAATCAATAAAAAAGTGTTTTAGAATTTTCAATACAATTATTGGAAAGTATTCCATACCCTTCAGACCCCCCGCGTTTTACTGCAGGAACACATAGATGTAATTGTTTTCAAAGAGTAAAGAGATTTTTCTTGAAAATCATTAAAAATTGTTAAAATTATTTAAAATTGCAATCGTTTGGAATGCTGTAATTTCTTGTAAATTATGTGAATTTCTTTAGAAAAATTCGTTTACTTTAGAATTCCCTTAGAAATCTCTGAAATTCCATAGATTTTATAGATATCCCTGGAATCCTTGCATAAATAAATTGAACTGTTAAGAACGTGTATTACACTTCAGAACGTATACACGTGATTACTAAAATTTCTTGTTTTAAAATTATATTTATCTCAATAGACAGAAATTTTGGTTTTATATTGTATTACGCGCGGGTAATAATATTTAAATTTTAACGTCATTTCGATCGCTTCTGTGGAAAGCCAAATATGATGTCCGCATAAAAATCCCCTTTTCAATAAATTTTTAATTTTAATTTCGGAGAAATATGGAAGTCCTGGATCAGTGACCATCAGACGTTTGTCGGAAAGAGCAGAAATTGTTACCATTTGTGACAGCGAATATACGAGAGTCAAAAAGTCTAAAAAAAGCTTGTGGACGTCTTTTATGAACGACCCCTGTGATATAAAAAAAAATGGTAATTACACTTTTAGTTGGTATTTCTATGATTTCCAAAGAATTCCAGAGATTTCCAAGCGAATTCCAAGTTAGTGTATACAAAATTTTCGAGATATTTACCCCTTGATTAAGACTATATCGGAGCACACGTACCGTCAACAGAAAATCCGTGACTTGCAATTTCAATGGAAAATTTCGATTTTCAAATCCCGTTTTCTCGAGAACGTATTCCAGTTTCTAGCTCCCTCATCCTCCTCGAAACACTCCCAAATTATAAAATGTTTGGTTTTCTTTGATTATTCGCGATTTACATTAAAGAAACGCCACCACGCGGAAAAATATTAGGTTAATCTAATACGTATATAGTTGGTATAAAAAGTTTTGTTTAAATGCAAACGTTTTAATTTCTGAGAAATATGGAAGTCCTGGATCAGTGACCATCAGACGTTCGTCGGAAAGAGCAGAAATTGTTACCATTTGTGACAGCGAATATACGAGAGTCAAAAAGTCTAAAAAAAGCTTGTGGACGTCTTTTATGAACGACCCCTGTGATATAAAAAAAAATGGTAGTTTCACTTTTAGTTGGTATTTACATTGAGTGAAGAATCGCCGAAGAGCTGGTGTACAAGTGAAAGGAAATCTAAAGCAATTTAAGAAACGCTAAGAAAATCCAAGGAAATCTTATAAAATCCAAGGGAATCTTAAAAAAATCTATGAAATTGTGTATTTGAGGAAATCTTAAGAAATTCAAGACAATTTCAAAAAATAGGAAATTCGAGGAAATGTAGAAAATCTTAGAAAATTTTAGAAAATCTTAACAAATTCAAAAGAAATCTACAAAAAAGTAGGTAATCCGAGGAAATGTAGAATATTCTAAAAATTCTAGGTAATTTAAAAATTTTTTTAAATAGAAAATTTTAGGAAATCTTGAGAAATTCAAAACAATCTCAAAAAATTGGAAATCCGAGGAAATGTAGAAAATTCTAGAAAATCCTAAGAAATTCAAAAAATCTCAAAAAAGTAGGAAATCCAAGAAAATGTAGAAAATTTTAGGAAATCTTAACAAATTCAAAATAATCTCCAACAAGTAGAAAATCCGAGGAAATGTAGAATATTCTAGAAAATCCAAGAAAATCTTAATAAATTCAAAACAATTTAAAAAAAATAGGAAATCCGAGTAAATTGTCATCAGTAAATTGTCGTCATTGATTCCTAAGACGGCCCTGTCTGCCGATGTCTTGCTACGATTTTGTTTATTTAGAATTTTTCATCTACTTTGTAGATTTTTATGACCAATATCTCAACTAATAATTTCTTTTTAAAATGTAGAAAAGCTTAGAAAATTCTAAGAAATCTTAACAAATTCAAAATAATCTCCAACAAGTAGAAAATCCGAGGAAATGTAGAATAAAATCCAAGGAAATCTTAATAAATTCAAAACAATTTCAAAAAAAGTAGGAAATCCGAGTAAATGTTAAAAATTTTAGGAAATTCTAGAAAATCCAAGGCAATTTAAAAAAATTCTGTGATATAGTAAATTTTAGGAAATCTTAGAAAATCCAAAAAAATCTTAAGAAACTCTAAAAATAAAAATTTTTAGGAAATTTAAAAAAATTTTAAAAAATCTCAAAAAAGTAGAAAATCTAAAAAAATGTAGAAAACCTGTAGAAAGTTCAGGAAATCTTAACAAATTCAAAATAATCTGAAACAAATAGGAAATCCGAGGAAATGTAGAATATTTTAGAAAATCCATGTAAATTTAAAAAGAAATAGAAAATTTTAGGAAATCTTAATATATCTGTTACGGTCGATGACGTAAAATGGGCATTGACGTCAATAGCCAATAGCGTAAAAAAAATTTACGCTGGTCATTAACGTCATTGACCGGCCATTGACGTCAACGCCCGTTAACGGTGAGCAATGATGTAAATATTTTCATATGATTGCAATATTTACGTCTTTGGCCGGTCAATGATGTTAATGGCCAAAATAGATAGGACAATGATGATATTATAGAATAAATACCATAAGGAACAGCAAAATAACGATGCGCTTCAACCTGGGACAATTATTTGTCGTGCACGCGTTTCTCTGACAGCAACTCGTCTCTTTTCACGGCTTCATAAGTACACAGGGATTTTTATTTAATTCAGACAAACGCAAACTCATTTTAGGGTGGATCCATGATTCGTCGTGTTTGCAACAGTCAAAACAGCCTGTAGGAAAAATTAATTTAATTTAAATATTTTACTTTACGGTAGATCTGTGATTTGCCGTGATTGCGCAAACCAAAACGGACTTGGAGCGCTCTAAAAAGCTCTCTAAAATAAAGCTCTTTCACTCACTAAAAGTATCTCCGAAATCAATCCACCTCGACTAGGAAGCCCGAACTCGGCCAAATACAAAACGTCTGTGACGGCTATCACTAAGAGTGCTGGAAATGGAATCTATAAAATAGTAGTTTTATCATTGCCCAGCCTGTATTGGGCATTAACTTCATTGCCCGGACAATGATTTAAAAACCACATATAAAATTTTAAATGTCAAGATCGCCCAAAATTTATGGTCATTGACGTTAATGACCGGTTAATGACGTTAATGCCCAACTAAGCTGAGCATTGACGTTATTGTCCGGCCATTGACGTTAATGGCCGAATTGTCATCATTGACCGTAATATATCCAAAACAATTTCAAAAAATGAAGGAAATCCGAGTAAATGTAGAAAATCTTAGATAATTCTAGAAAATCCAAGGCAATTTAAAAAAATTCTATGAAATAGTAAATTTTAGGAAAACTTAAGAAATTCAAAAAAATCTAAAAAAAGAGGAAATCTGAGAAAATGTAAAAAATCCTGGAAAATCCAAAGAAATTTTAAGAAATTCAAGAAAATTTAAGAAAAATTGTTAAAATTTCAAAAAGGTAGAAAATGTAGAATATTCTAGAAAATCCAGGAAGTTTAAAAAAGTTCTATGAAATAGAAAATTTTAGGAAATCTTCAGAAATTCAGATAAATCTCAAAAACGTAAGAAATCCGAGGAAATGTAAAAATTCCTAGAAAATCCAAAGAAATTTTAAGAAAGTCAAGAAAATCCTAAACATCCAAGAACATCTTAAAAATTCTATAAAGAAAATTTTAAGAAATTCAAAAAAATTTCAAAAAAGTAGGAAATTCAAAGAAATGTAGAAAATCTTAGAAAAGTCTAGGAAATCTTAACAAATTCAAAATAATCTCAAACAAGTAGGTTATCCGAGGAAATGTAGAATATTTTAGAAAACCCAAGGAAATTTAAAAAGAAATAGAAAATTTTAGGAAATTTTAATAAATTCAAAAAAATAGGAAATCTGACATATTCCTAGAATATCCAAAGAACTTTTAAGAAATTTTATGGCATAGAAAATTCTAGGAAATCTTAATAAATTCAAAAAAATCTCAAAAAAGTAGGAAATCCGAGAAAATGTAGAAAATCCTAGAAAATCCAAGGAAATCTTAAGAAATTCTAGGAAATCCAAAGAAATCTTAAGAAATTCTATGAAATAGAAAATTCTATGAAATTTTAAGAAATTCAAAAAAGTTAGAAATTCGGGGAAACGCAAAGAAATTTTGGAAAATCTCAGGAAATCTTAGAAGATTAGGAAATCATAAGAATACAATAGGTACTAGAGTACTTTAAATATAAAATTCAACACCTCGGGTTGCCGGGGTCGTGGGAAGAGATATTATTAAAAATAGAAAATTAATTAGAAATATTTTTGTTTAATTTTTGAAATCTTCTTCGACTTTATTTCTATAAAATGTTAACTTCATGTTGTAAATCTACCCAAACAAATCGATTCTTTTTTATTGCTTATGCAAGCTTAGCTATAGCAAATGTTAATTGATCAAATCTCGTTAATCCGTCTGCGCGTCAGTATGTTTTTTTTTGATATCTCAAAACCGAAAGAAGATATAAGTACTCAACAAAACTCTTTTTTTAAATTCCATTTTCTTTCGAAAACAATAACGACGTTTTGAAGTTCACTTTTAAAAGAGCATCTCTGTCTATAGTTGCAACGAGAAAGCTAATTAATAAGTGCATTTTGGTTGTTATAAGTTACAACACAAAGCAATTAATTGGATTTAAACTGAAGTGGATATTTCGTTGATTTTCTTACTAATTAACGTTGTACTCTGTCTGTTTTTCTCATCAGGCTTTGGAAGCTTCCATCGTTTGATAAGAGGATAAAATTGAGTTAGAGAGAAATGATTTTTGATATAAACTTAAGAAATAGTTTTAAATTTATAAATGATCGTGATTAAGCTAATCGGCGGGGAAAAACAAACCGCCGGTTAAAAATAAATAATTCTCTGGTTTGGAGCATTAATTACCTTGATAATTACAATTTATCAACTGAACACTAATAATAGAAGGTATTGTGCTGTTAAAAGGTCTGTCCTGCACAGGCACACAAACATAAATTGTTTCTGATCCGCAAATTGTGTTTATTATAACCAAACAATACGTCCATTAGTATCCATTAACTGAACGATTGCAAATAATTATTTTGTGTCTCCTGCAAACAAAAAGCACCTTTCAATTTAAAAAAAATATTTTGCGAGGTCCATAAAGTAAGTAGATCTTAATTTATTTTCTTATTGCGACATCTTTTATTCATAGGAGCCTAAGTGAAGCGATATCGGTGCTGATTCAAAATAACCAAAACGCCAGTAATGGAAGTGCTGCTTTATATTGTAAATAGGTAAATTATGTAAAGATTTGCTTAGATATCTAGAGCGGAAACCCGTTTAACATTTTGATAAACTAAAATGTACAAAGTGTTGCAGAAAATAGAAACTTACCCCTGAGAGCGGTGTCTTGGTTGTGGTGACAGTCGGAAACATGGCATCCGCGTCTTTGTTGCAAACTTGGACAATGACGTCCACCATTTTGAGGTTGTACTTTAACGGAACGTGTTCTTGACATCATTCCCGGACCACAATCAGCGTCGCAGGACGACCATACACCCCAAGATGTTACTTGACAATCCACAACTGCAAGAAAATTAACAATTCAAAAGTTTTGTAGGTAGCCAAGTGCTTAAAACAGACACTCAGGGCTCGATCCCCCCGGAAGACGACTTTTTATTTAGTTTCATTCAGTTTCCACAGTGAAAATTATAGAATCTATTCCCTTTAACGTAAAAGGACAAACGGAAATTTTTTGTTTACCATAATTTTATATAGTTTTTGGTCGAACGAGCTTTAAGTTTCATATAAAACTAACATTATTCGATGTATTTTATATAACTTCGAAAATTTGTTCATTCATCGGGAAATTTTAGAATATCTTACACCAAAATTGTTCGAGCATGCATTCAATGAACGGTGTTATTGGGAATGGATATAAAATTATAGATAAAAGTGTAAGTAGCAACCGGCAATAATTTTTATTGAAATCGTTTATAAAAGGAATGGTTCCTAATCTTTACTTTCATTACTGAGAATAAAGTTTTCGGGGATTACGCGTTCCATGATATTCTTAACGACATCATGCTGTATAGCATCTTATGATGTTTATACCAAGATAATGTTTAATTTTTATTTATTGCAAATTTCTGTTTTGTTTTGAACGCTGCTCTCAGGAAAATGTTGAAAGAAATTTGCCATAAAAGGGTCTCTTCCAAATTGTCGCATCAGTTGCATCGCTATTACGAGAAGGCAAAGCATAAACTTCTGCTATAAAAGCAAAAATATGAGAAAAGGACGTTTTCTGGATTACGCGATTCCTATAGGCAAATCAAACTGAGGATAAAATGCAAAAAAAGTAAATAGTAGCATTAAATAGACTAAACATGATTAAATCATAATAATACATATCGTTAGGAGAAGCCAGCCGTAAGGATTAAGAAGGAAGTAACATAATTTCTTTCTATTTTAGTAGTTGAATTTATATTATAAAATCTTTCAGTTTTTTTATTTATTTAAAAAAAACATTTTGAAAACAACAGAAAACTCATTAATTTCAAAATCATATAAATTAATTAAAAATTCGGTTAATTAAGAATAGTAAACAAAATGCATATTACTTATGCATCAAACTGGAGCGATGTTCACTCAACCAAATACCAAATACCAAATGTTTATTGTGTGTTAGCTGAGTTTTATTTAATCAATATAATTATAGCATTAATTGAAATCAGTAATACATACTATTAGAATTAAAATATAGAGAATCACGTTTTCAAGAAAAAATGCCTATTCATTTTTTCATTTCGTCGCACCGCTTCCGAGATATGGAGTAGATGACAATATTTTTTGTATTTTGCAAAGACTTGTTTAAGTCGCTGCCAGTCAAAAACGAGGCGACAAAATTGAAAAATGTATAGGTACAAAATTGAAGACAATATAATTTTTACAAAAAATGTCTGAAAAGATTTGCTGTAAAAGCGATTTTTATATGCCAAAAAACGGTTTCAAAATGTGCAATTTACATTGCTAATATAAGAAAAGTTCGAATATTTTCGTTAGCCTCTGTATATCCCCAGTGATTTTTAATTTTTAAATGTATCTGTAAATAGAACTATGTACTATGTATGCATGTACAATTATTATGTACTTCATTGCCCCTTAAATTTACAAAACGTAGGTGTCAATCCGGGGGGTCTGGGGGGCATGGAATGCCCTCCAGTACATTCTTTACCAAATACCTCGAATTGACATAGTTTCAGATCAGAAATATTTACCAATGAGGTATTTGGTATAGGGTGCACTGGAGAGCATTCCATGCCCCCCAGACCCCCCGGATTGACCCCTACGTTTTGTACATTTAAGGGGCAATTAAGTACATAATAATTGTACATACATAAATAGTACATAGTTCTATTTACAGATACAAGTAATTATATTTTTTGAATTTTACAGTCTTAAATTAAAAATTTAATTAAATTAAATGCATTAATCTAGAAAATTAAATTACGTTAGGTTCGGTCAGTGGCGTAGCACACTATTTAGGCGCGAAATTTATGCTAACAACATGTATTGTGAATATAATCATTTCTCCCTTTCTAATGTTATTTCAATTTTTTTTAATGGCAACTAGGTTGCTCTAATGTTCTCTTAGGAGAGACTGAAGTTCCTAGTTTAGAGAAATGAATAAAATAAATTACAATAACGAGGTGATCACCAATCTTACACCTACGGCAACTTACGAGGAAGTTCACCAAGCCAATAAGTATAGAAAACCTTGAAGAAACGCTAGACGGGAAGTGGAAGATGCCTGAGACCGTAGCATCCTCAAAAATTTAGATAATCAATCCCAATAACACCAAAGTCGCCCAGAACCTGCTAATTTCTTACCTTTAAAAACAGAATTTCCTAATATTAAAGCCAAATAAGGCAATGGAATACAACTGGATCCAACTAGGGTAAAGTAGCAATTATTACGTCTAATGAAATTGTCATCCATTGTTGGAGCAGAGGATTTTGATATGCGTATTAGCCGACTTGGGAGGCCTGGTAGGGTACTCCTGCTGCTATCATCAAATGAGGAGTTTCCGGAATATGCAAAATCACTTGAAGAACTACGCAATAGATGATGACAAAGATAATATATAAACAAATGATATAGAAAAAAAACTGCGAAAACCGGAAGAATGGCAGCAACAGAAAAAAAAGAAAAAAAAAGAGAGAAAAGACAAGTAAAAATATCACACTTGGGGTAATGCCTAAAAAGAAAAAGAGCTTTGGTGTGTAAGAATCACACATCACCACCTTACGACAAATATGTATTCATATACCGACCAGACTCCTTCATTTTGAAAACCGAAGGCAGCACGCATCCCTCCACCCCTGATATCCCAATAATTGTACGAAATACTCTTTAGAGCAAAGAAAGACACGTCAAGATGCTAGGAAAACCTAGGAAATCTAAGTAGAAATACATTTTGACTCCATACATATTTCTTGTCGATGTCTTTCTAACAAATTACGAATCACGGCAATAACATACCCAATCAAGATGCTATAAAACGCGTATAATGTCAGATAATCAAAAAATGGATGAGCGAGAAAGGTCTGGAATTGGTTCCTAGCAAGACGGAGGTAGTGTTGCTAACCGGCCGAAGAAAAATCGCAAAAGTCGAGTTTAACCTCGACTCCTACATCATTGAACCGCAAGCGGCCCTAAAAACCTTGGGCGTAACATTGGACAAACGACTAAGCTACAGACAACATCTTACGCAAGTAGCGGTGAGTGCTGAAAGAACCCATACAGCTCTCAGCCGCCTTATGCCCAACAAAGGCGGACCGAACACCGCCAAGGAACGAGTGCTGGCGGCGGTAGTAGAATCGGTCACAATCGCTGCACTTATATGGGTAGAGGCGATAAAGGATGAGAAACACCGTAACAAGATAATGAAGGTCCAAAGGAAGACGGCATTAAGAGGCTTCCCCTACACGACAGTGTTGACTGCCTCCGATTGATCTCCTGGCGATCGAGCGGAGCCATAACTACAAGAACAAGGAGAATAAAAAAGCACACAGAGAAGAGCTGATGCTGGAGTGGCAAACTCACTGGTTAGCATCTGAAAAAGGAGCATGGACCCGAAGGCTAATCCTTAACGAAATGGACACAGCGTAAACACGGCAAACTGTCATTCCCCCTTTGCACAGGCAATGTCGAAGCTTGGGTGCTTTAACACCTATCTGTTGCTACGTCACCATCGTGTGGTTGCTGCCCGGAAGTCGACACTCCTTATCACACCATATTCGAATGCCCAGAGTGGAACACAGAACGAGCAGAAGTGCTCAGAAGTACTTTTTTGGACGGACTTCTCCGAAGAAAACTGGATAACAATTCAGAGAATGATAGGAAGAATCCTAACCGAAAAGGAAATGGACGAAAGAACGAGGCAAAGTGAGCCTACCTTGTAATGGCAACAATTGAAAAGAAAAGTCCCGAAAGGGTGAAGTCTTTCTTGAAAATAAGAAATAATGGCGACAAGCGATCGAGGCCAAGCATCGGCTGAAGCTGGTAGAAGAGCCGATACCAAGAAGAAACGCAGTTGGCAAAGAGGAAAAATGCGCAAGCGGGAACACTTGCTAACTGACCAAACTGCGTCCCAATATCATTAGTCTGGTGCAGGCCCGATAATCCCGGCAGAGTGAGAGGGGGATTTAGTCAGTAAAAATCTAACACTACCAGCCACTATCCGTCTGGTGTTCAAGATTTCCCCCTACCCGTGCAAGAAAAAAAAGAAGAAAGGGTAATGATGAGTCCAATGGAAGCTCAAACTCAAGTTAGAAATATAAGTTGCAAAAAATTGCAAATTTGGAGCCCTATATGGTATCCCCGGAATAACTCTGCCACTAGCACTGTATGAGTAATTTAAATGTTAGTTTAAACCCAAGATTAAGCTAAACAAAGTTAAAACTGTTCTGTTATATTGTTATGATTGTAAACAGAACAGAACAACCGTTAAAGGATAAATTAGTCGTTTTTTTGTTCTTCTAGAATTTAAGCTTATTGAATTGTTGTAGATTAATATAGGTATCGTGGGACTGCACACGATAGATCTAGACTTACCATAGAGATAACATGAGGATTGTCGAGTGAACATCGATTTGTATTGATTTATAAATTTTATATTCATTAAAATTGACTGAATATCTGTAAAAAGTCTACTGTTGTGATCCCCGAGCTGTTTGTCTTTTTTTACGCGTTTGCGGATATTAATTCATTTAGGTACCGAAAGATTGAAAATATCAGTTGCATTTTTTTGGTCGGCGTCTTGTAGATGGTAATTTTAAAATTACAATCATTAAGATCCTGTTTTTTATCAGTTTTTATTTGCATTTTAAGATTGGTTTCGTTAAATAAGAACCTAGTTGCGTTGCAAAAGTACGCACCGGGGGGTTTGGGGAAGGGCTGGGCGATATTCAAAAATCGATATCGAATTTTGATAGTTTAAAAACTATCGATAACTTCGATTAATCGATATTTGTCGATAATTATCGGAGTATCAAAGTATTGATATATCAATAATTATTTATCGAATTATCGAAATAATAAACCACAACTTTTTTTTCTCGAATAAAGAAACCCGTCGAACTCGATAATTGGAAAAATATCGAAACCATATTGAAATATCAATAACATTCGAAATATCGATAGCTATCGGAACATCAATAACAATATCGATAACTATCGAAATTTCGATAGGTATATCGATTAATCGATATTTCAAAAATAAAATATTGTTCTGCGATTAATCGATAACTATCGATAATTATCGATTAATCGATAAAAAGTCTCGACCCTGGTCTGGGGGTATGGAATACTCCACAGTACCTTAGCAATTGTATGAACTTAATTATGAATATAGCAAACTACTTATTAGGATAATCGATTGATACGTGGTTCAAGTAGTGTAACTCGATATTAATCATATCAATATTTTAGAAAACTCAAAAAATGCACTAAACACTTTTCAGAACTAAAATGTTTTTAAGTTAACACATGTAAAATACACTGTAAGTATAAATTCGCAAACGTTTTCACCATACTATGGCATCATCAGGCGATGAATTCGCCTGAAAATATAGTAGCCTATAGTATCGATGAATGAAACTTATTAGGAACTGCCGCTGCTATAATGTCTCAAGTCGAAATTTTGTACACTCGATAAAAAGGCTATAGTAGCTTCGCAAAACTATGACAACTGATATAAAATAAATTACTCAAAAGCTACTAAAAGGGTTTTAATCAATCAACAATTCAGTAAATTACGCGGTCAGTACTTTATGTAAAGCTTCATCAAGAAATGCGAGCAGTTCTGGTTTGCACACAGTAACATTCATCGACTAGTTCTGCATTGTAACTTTTGTCAAGTGCAATAAAGCTTGGACGATGGTATGGTTCGTTTACTCATTTTGTATTATGCAATGCTGATAATCGACACGAAGTGTCTCCAACCAGCTGCACTAATGAAGCGTTGCTATCAATTGTAACTAATGGAATATAATCATTGTCCAGCCAGTGAACTATCCCGATTAAATTAATTAAAATACAACATATGCAATAGAATTTACTTTCGCCGATTGAAAAAGTGTACTCAAGTATTGCGATTATTTATAATATTACGAGTATTATGTTTTATAGCTCCCATCCATTCCATTTAACATTTTCTATATTCGCAATAAATTTTCTAACTTCATTTAAATTACTAAAATGGTTCCATTAAAATAATAAATTGAAAATATTTGAAATCTAGAGAAGTGCAAACGAATGACAGATTGTTTTAATATATTTTACCTTTAAGGGTCGAATCTCAATAATCTTGGGATTGCGGAACGATGAATTGCAGTAACATATTTCGAGCTTTTCTTATCAAAAGAGAATATTATGTAGGTGTAGTATTTGTTTAAATGCAGCGGTGCGCATCAATAAAATAGATAATCGCTATTGGGCAAACAATTTAGAGAATGTGAGATGGAAATGTGCGTTCATACGCTCAAAATTTGGTTTGTAGATGTGAATTTTAGCTATAATTTATATTCGGAAATGTGTTTGTGCTTAATCGAGTCGTGCTTTCTAGAAACCTCCGTTACGTCCAGAACTTTGAAAAGTGGCTTTGTTAATAATTAATAGAGTAAAAGTGATTAAAACTGAAAATTTGTGGGTTTCCCTACTAAAATTCCTCCTATTTAATCATTTTTAAATTTTAAGCACGTAATACAACATATGTTATTTATTTTGAATATTTTATATTTTTACTGGACCTTTTACAGTGCAATGAATTCAATTTCAACCGCTCTATGGCAAAACGGGTTGAATCAGAATCACAAGACGAGTTTATAATTTGAAAACAAAAAATAATAAAAGTACAAATATGTAGACAAGTAAAAGACTCACTATAGATGGTTTTTCCTTTTGTATTCCTCCTGTGTGTTCAAAATATCAACAGTACCTGCCTGATGAGTAAGGAACGGATTTATATGTATTTTTGTATATTTTGATGGCTGTAATTCAATACCTGTACTTTTTAGGGACTGCATATTTTTTTATTTTGGATAAGATGATATAATTTTTACAAAAAATGTTATGGAAAGCCTAGAAGGCAACAGATTGCGAAATTACCAACAACGAAAAATGCAAAAATACATATAAATCCGTTCCTTACTGATGAGTTTGCAGGCTTCTTTGCTTTAAATGAACAAAAATGCATAACTTGAAAGAAATTCCATTACTTATGTCTAATACATATTTATTGCTAAGTTAAACTGCTGTATTATTTATTTGACAAATTACTTCTTGTATTGTAGTACAAAAATGTTAACGCTTATTGGGGAATAAAAAACTAAAACTTTAAGTTTGACCTGATTTTTAAAAGTTCTTCATTTTTAAAAGTTCTTGTTACAAGTTAGTTCCATTACAGTGGGATTTCTTCTGAAAAAGCTATTACAATTGAAGCAAAAGTTTAAAGCTTATATGCACGGAGTAACAAAATATTGTACAGTTTGAAAATTGCATGTGAAAGATTTTCTTATCATATTTTCGACTTCAAAACGGTGTAAAGTATAAAAAATACTGCAAAAGTGATAATTGTACACAAACCAACATTCTTGCACCGCTTTCGAGATATTAAAGAAACACTCATTTCATCAGAAACACAAGCCACCTCTCATTCGAACTTGACAAAGGAAAATCAACAGTTTGGTTAGTAAATCTAAAATTAAAGATGAAATGCATAATGTATATATAAGTATACAAAATTCAGGATCTCTGACGAAAGTCAGCAATATAAACAAAGAAGAAATCTTCGCCAATATGTATTGCTTCTAATTAATTTGTCTAAAACCACTTATCAAATAATCTTCAAATTTTAACACCAATTATTTATATTAACTAAGTAAAACTAGTTTCCTTTATAGCTATTCCATCCACTTTTGGATATAAGCCTCTCCAAGTTCTTTAACTTGAAGGTTTTAAGTTTTATTTTATACTGAAGTTTTACCGATCTACCTATCTCAAAACTTC
This sequence comes from Cantharis flavilabris, assembly GCA_949152465.1. Classification (NCBI taxonomy): domain Eukaryota; kingdom Metazoa; phylum Arthropoda; class Insecta; order Coleoptera; family Cantharidae; genus Cantharis; species Cantharis flavilabris. Next base: position 10,927,481 of record OX424438.1, read on the forward strand.
GAAAGAATTTGACAAAAGTCACCAAACAATCGGGAACTGCCCGCGCATACAAATTTTTACAAATTTTAGAACTACTCAAAATGTTGAATATTTGAATTTCATTGTTTCGCTACCGTAAACAAGCGCCATCTATGTTATATTATTTATCAAAGTGTACACTTATAATTAAACACAAAAATAAGATGTATCAATACCGTAAACATAAGCAATCTTATGTCCGGTGCGAATGAAACATTTTACGCCGCCCCGCAACCCTCGATGTAAACGGCGCCATCATTTTTGGGTTTTTTGTCTTAAAACAAAGCGGCATCGTACTGTATTTCTTGATTTCATAAAGCCTTTAACGGGCCGTTAAATTTAACTAACCAATTGAAATTATTCCTTAGTGCTAAAAACCAATAGAAATCATCCTTTAACTTCAACGGCTTGTTAAAAGTTTTATGAAATCAGGCATAAGCCCGCTTGTACTTTGCGGCCGGGGCGACCGCCTCAGTTGCCTCACTCCTGTTACGGCACTGGATGTCATAGGACAGGCTGTCAATTCAGGGACGTAGCTAGGCATTGGTTGTAGAGGGGGAGGGGGTTATGGAATTATGAAAAGATTGGCATGTGCCCGTATTTTAAATTAATTCTTGTAATGTAGTATCAAATTATTTAGAATCACGGGATTTCTAAAGCATTCCTGAGAATTTTTTTAGCTTTTCAAAGAATTCCAAAAATTACTAAGGATTTCAATAACATAAAAATAGGGACTCATGTAATTCTATTACATTGGTTAAACCAGATTCTGGCCAGCTAGTGTTTTAATGGTGTAGAACTCGATTGCCTAGGTTGTGCGGCCTAAAGGCCGCACTGACCTATCTTAACCTTTCAATTCTATTAAGTTTATTAATTTAAAATTTTGTACACACAAGATTCAGAATTCTAACGATTTCGAAAGATTTTCAAGAATTTCAGAAATTATCAGAAAGTACTAATAATAAATTCACATATACACAAAATTTCAGAAAACTCCAAAACAATCTCAGAATTTTTTAAGAAAAATCCAGAGATGCCGTACATTTTCAAAATATTTCAGCAAATTCCGATGATTTTCTAGAAATTCTAAGAATAGAATGGTTTCCGAAGGAATTTCAATTTCTTTTTCAATTCCTAAGAATTTTTATGATTTCCAATAATTTTCAGTAATTTTCAAAAAGTTTCAGCGATTGTTCTGGGATTTCATAGAAATTTCAGCGATTACCTAAGAATTTTAAACGAATATCAAAAAAGTTCAATCCCAAAGAAAAGCAAGTGGTAAATATCTCAAAAAAATTTTGCACACAAGAATCAGAATTCCAATAATTTCAATGGAATTCCAATGATTTCCATCAAAGGGGTAAAAGAGGTAACGGGGTAACTGTCACCCTCTCCCCCCCATGCCCTATCAAAATCAATAAAATTACTAAATTTTGTTAAAATTTGAAAATTATACCTAAATTCTTTTAAAAACATATGTATTTACCATCTCCCCGCCAGCCCCACTTTGCCTCCATGAATTTTTCCTGAATCTGCTCTCATGTACAAGTGAAAGAAAATTTGAATAAAATCCCAGGAAGCCTTAAGGAATAGAAAATACAAACGAAAATCTTAAAAATATTATAGATGGTTTTCTCTACATTTTTTTGAGATTTCTTAAGTTATCTTAGAATTTTCTGATATTTCGTTGGATTTTCTAAGATTCTGAAAAACCTTGAGTTTTGTGGAATTTCCCTGAATATCTTCAGATTTTTCTTCACTAGTACACCGGAGTTTTCTAACGATTTCTCCCTAGTTTGTTGCTGGTAAACCGAGCGGAAATCGTGAAATACAAAAGCGAAGGAAAATCTTAGGAAATTTTAAGAATACTCCAGATTAGGGTTGGGACCTTTCGTATATCGATAAATATATAAATAAAATATCTATAAATATCGGAAAATATCGTATAAATATCGGAAAATATCGATAGTTATCGATTAATCAAAGAACGATATTTTATTTTTGAAATTTCGATATATCGATATTTCGATAATTTCCGATATTTCTATAGTTAGGTACCGATATTTTGATAGTTATCGCTATGTCGATAGTTATTGATATTTTGATAGTTTCAATATTTCTAATTTAGGTCTGTCTTATGTTTTCTGGACGTTCCATTAGTCAATCAATCAATTTTGTGTTCGACCGGTTTCTTTATTTTTGAAAAAAAAGTTGGGGTTTATTATTTTGATAATTCGATAATTATTAGAGTATCGATATCTTCGATAATTATCGATATATCGATACTTGAATATTTACTGGATACTTCGATAATTACCGATACTTCAATACTCCGATAATTATCGATACTTTGATACTCCGATAATTATAGACAAATATCGATTAATCGAAATTATCGACAGTTTTTGAATTAATCGATATTCGATATCGATTTTTGAATATCGCCCAGCCCTACTCCAGATTGAGTTTCATTTTTTAGCTTTTCAAATTTTCTGAGATTTCCTTGGCCTTCCAAAAATATTCTGAATATTCTAAATTTTCCCGAATTTTCCATTTTCTAAGTTTGCCTGGCAAGGGCGGCTGAAAGAAGGGAAGATAACGGTGTATCTAACCCCCTCCTGGTGACCAAAACCCACAAAATCTACAAAAAAAATTTTTAATTCCAAAAATATACCTAAATTCTTATCAAAATATATTTATTTATCCTTTACTCGCCAGCTTCATTTACCCTCTACGTGATCTTTGCCTGGATCCTCCCTTGATTTTCAAACTAGTTTCAATCTAAAAAATTTCTATTATTTCCAAAGAATTGCAAGATAATTCCAAATAAGCGTCCACGACATTTTTGAGATATTTACCCCTTGCAAAGAATTTTAATGATTTCCAATAAATTTAAATGATTTTCAAGAAGTTTCATTAATTTTTCTGAGGTTTCCTTTGAATTCAAAGAATTTTTTTGGAATTCTAGATATTTTAATAATAATAAGAGTGCCGGATTTAATTAAAGTAAAGCAATTTTTCTGTGCTAATGCACGGAAGACTTATCTACTGTCCACAATCGACCTAGTTTCCTCAAATTTATTGACCAATCTTCGAATCGTTGACTCCTTTGGTGCATTTTCACGATCGAAAATTCCGTGAATTTTGCGAGCAGTTTCAGCGTAATGGATTTTCATAATGATAACGCAATATTCCTTTGTGTAGGACTGTATTTCTATTAATCGGAACAAATATAGATGACACATGTCAAATTTTAGAGCTGACACTTGCAAAGCAAAAATATGGCACAAAATTGACACCGTGCACTCTTATTGGGACACCCTTTACAAAGTGTGTTAATTTTTGAATGTTTTATGTATGATGACTCATCAATGATGACTTATCCATGATGACTCATGCATAATGACTCATATAGGATAATCTTGGTAATTGTTACAAATCTGCTGACTATACTACTGACTTGAAGATTGCAATTTATTAACTAAATACAAAATTCTTGAACCTGAGTTTGTTAAAGCAAGCCACCATTATATGAACTAAATCATATTTATTAAATTTTTCAATTAATTTCCCTGACCTAGAAATTTGCAAGAAAAACTTGATATTGCTTGAATGTTTAAGCGTTTGAAAGACAAACTTTGTGAATTATAATATAAGCTACTCGGGAGAAGTTAAACTGTTAGAATTGGTTTTAAGGAAATTTGATCTTATTGACTAAAACTTTAGAGTAAATTAGAAGAGTAAAGAGAAGTACATTAGAATTAGTCAACCGAAACATAACTAAGAAAAGCGCATAAGAAAAAATCAACCATTATTTACCGTCTATGTAGCTTTCTCTAGAATAAACTTCAAAGTTTGGTGTGCTTTATCCAGTACCTGTACACACCGGTAACATAATTTACTTCTTTTTTTTTGTTTTTTTTTAAATATTTAGAAAAGAAAATTATTTTTCTTTTGTTTACTGTGTTTAAGTATTCAACTTATCGCTAGCTTTAAATTAAAATTATTTAATGGCAATTTTTATTTCATTTTAACTAATTGGATGCACGAAGCTGCAGAATAGAACAGGAATAGCTATGCGAAATCTTTACTATGCTATTTTAGACATAACAATCGATCTTGGTTAAATAAGCGACACTACAAACTGAGATATGGCCTCTTGCAGCTTGAATCAGACCCGTCCTTTTGTCTCACATAACTTAATACCGTTAATATCGCAAATTTATCGATCACCTTCAATTCAATGTGTTGGTTGGTTTTAGACTATTAATTGGCTGAAGCTGAAGCCATAATGACAATACAAAGTTCCACGTGTTCATTACGAATTAACGTCCACCTTAACAGTTCGTCGATAAATTTTGCTGGATTTTTGTAAATTTAAAATTGCAATTAATATTAATTTACATAATAATAATTTATTGTTCATCAGTTCAAATTAAGACAGGAAAAACTATCCCTTTCTAGGGATTCGTATTGGAAATGATTGATAATATTACAGAATCTATTAAATTTATCCTTGGTATTGCCTGAATATTAAATAGATGATCAATAATCATTTACAATATTGTGCCAGCCGAATTCTAAATTACTGACAATAATAAACCTAGTGAGATATAACATACAAAGAAGCATTTCAATATTGCTACTATTGTAGTTGAATTAAATGATTTTACAAAAAATTTAAATTAGCTTCTCCCTTGTTTATTCTTTGACAAAAAATTTGTGTATTTTTTTTTATAAATATCGAGAGAAGTCATGACCTGGTATTGAATGTAATTTTAGTTGCGTATGCATATTATAGAGATATACCTTTTTTTGTTAGGATAAACAACAAAATTACAAATTTTTATTGTGTGTTTTATTGAAATTTTGTTTTGAAATGTACGTAAATAATATTATGCTTTTGTGATTCCAATTTTTTTGTTCATGAAATGAAGGTAATTATTCCATCAGCTTTATCGACCATTTCCCTCAGAAATTTTTAAAAAATCAAGCATCTTAAATAGTATAGATTCTGCGTGTAGCGGTCTGAAGGATGCCTATATATTTTTCAATTGCATTATACATCAAATAATCAGGTAAATATGAAGATTTGGTAAAACGAATGAGATATTTTGTTCTTTGTGTGTATTTTTAATTAATTCAAATGGGAATTTTTTTTAATGAAGTAGATGTAGAGGGACTGTAAACTCGACCATCGTTGGTTTGGTTGATATTAAAAGCTTATAATGCGTCATCGGTGGTGAAGTATCTGAGTATTGATATTGAGCATAAATCCTCTGGCAGGCAGCTTTTTATATCATTTAATTCTGTAAAAAATCCACAAGGAGGTTCATAGATAACTCAGAATGAGTTGAAGCCTTTTGTACTGAAGCAAAGAATATTAGACGGGGGGCTGGGGAAAGGAATAAAAATTATATTTATTAAGTTGAATGAAACCTGTCGAAAAAGGAAACTATTGAAGAAGACGATCGGAATTTAAAGTGCATTTAATTCCAACAGAAGGAAATGCATAATTCTTTATCCGTTAGAAAAAACAATTAAGTTAGGTTAGGTTAGATTTGAAAAGGGTTCGGTGCCTTAATTCCCACTTGAGTGTTAATAAACTGCCATTTCTTCGTAAAATAGTTTAATTTTGAGTTTTCTAAGCGATGTTGTTAAAGCAATTTAAGTATGGGTCGGCGAACTTCTCCATTTATACTTAATAAATAATTACATATTCATAATCTGAAAGATAAAATCATAAGGTAAAGCAATACGGCATTCCAATGTTAAATACAAGTATTTACAATCCGACCAGAAATCGCTCTGTATACCTACTCCCATTATGGATTAGAGAATTTGCATGATTTGTTTTAACGATTAAAGCTGCCAACGTAGTAATTGGATTAAATGTATTACCTTATAATTTCGATTTGGGACGATCAAAACCAAAATGATTACTCAAGATACTAAAACAAATTAATAATTATTTATAGCATCGGTGCGGGTTCGGCGATTGAAAAAAATTAAATAAAAGCTAATTTGGTATTATTATATTTCCAGTGTGTAATTGGTTCGTTAAAATCAATAGCAGGTAATCTTTACATTAATTTAGTAATCAAGGCAGAGCCTTTGTCTTTTCTTGTCGTCTTTTTTGTTCTTCTTGATTAAAAGCGCGCCCGCCAGGAGGATCCGATATTGCTATTGTTTCTGAAAACATGTTTTGTTTTATTTATAATTATTTAACGATATCGAATTCTCTAATTGAAATTCATGAAAAAATCTCTCTCTCTTTGTCTTAAACCACGACGGAGAGAGTGTAATGCAATTTATTTCGAGCTCCTTAGTTCGGTAACAAATCTCGCAAAACATTCTTAAAATACGAAAGAAATGTCAAAATAATGGAAAACCACAAGGGATACTTTTAGTGTGCGCCTTTGAAAACTAAATCCTTCAAGAGGTTTACGAAAGGTAACGGCAGAAGGTTGCGAAATTGTCTACACCTTCAGGAGCTTTGCTAAATTTACAATATTAATCTTCGAGTTTCGCAAAAACGCTCTTGCGACCACTGCGGATTTTTCGAGCATTAAAATAATTGTTCATTACTTTAACGACATTGATAAGAGCAGTAAAAGTCCAGGGATTTTATCGTTTTTTTTTTTTTCGGGGTGCAATTGTTACTACCTACAGCACGTGCGAGTTAGCAAACAAGGAAGAATGGCAGCATTGTCAAAGAAACAAACGGAATAAATGGAGACAATTTGATCCGACACTTGGTTGAACAATCGAGTCCCGCTGTGTATACGTTTGAGGCTGTTGAAACTCCGATAGAGCCTGGAGGTGGAAGTAAGAAAAATGCCGAGGTAAATTAAGGAAAATAATGCTTGGCCTATTTGTGGTCTATTGTGGCAGTACTTTTGAACTCTTAATACCTACTTAGCAGAAATCGGTTGTTACACACCTCTATGACTTTGTGCCTTGTAACGAGGCGACGATGCGTATGAAAGGTCTCATTTGGCAGAACCCTAAAACATTTCGCGGATCATTACCTTGCGAATGTTATTATACGTCAGTCATAAAGCTCAAATGAGCACTTTGGGTTTCTCTGCTAGCCGCAACTACATGAATAATTGCCGGAATAGCGTAATTATCAAACATGGAAAACGTGATTAAAACGCAATAATTTTCTCCATTTTACACTTTAGCACGAATTGTAGAATATTTCAACAGGTTGTCGTTATGAGCCTCTTGGGACATTGCATCGCCGTCGGGAGCGTCTCTACATCCTTATTTGTCAAATCATAATACACATGTCCTTTCCAGACGTCACACAACAAACGTATAAAATTACCTGTCGAGCACTTTCTACCACGCTGAACATACCGACGTATGGTTACGGACGCTCGCAAATTGCTTTTTAATGGTGTTACTCTTCCAGTCCGAAAAACCGACATTACAACTTAATCAATACACCCACAATGTTTTTATGAATTTCAAGTGCGCAAAAAATAGAAAAATAAATTTAAAAATGCTTTTATGACTGATGATTGGTATAATAACCACAAGCATTAACTAGACCCGGGATTCCCCCAGTGCAGAGTGGCGATAATAATTATCGTCCAATCTGAATAAATGTTTAAATTATTATAATTTCTTTATTGAATAATTGTATTTGGATGAAGAAACATTTTTAATTAGAAATTCGTTTCATATACCTAGTACAAAGCCGACGTTTTTTAAAAGTTTCTCTTTTGTGCTATTTTTAACAGTCAGAAGAAGGTAAATCAATTTTTTCAACTAGTAAGTTAATATAAAGTTTCAGCCACATAGCATTGTGTCAGCAACAATTTGAAAACTAAAAAGTCTACTTCTTCATAATCAAATTTAAAAGGTATAAAAATGTGTGCGTGAAATGTTAGCCTATTCGTCTAAAATGCGGATCAAATTATTTTTTGGATTTAGATTTCAGATGCTGATATTGTCTACATTTTTAATTTTTTCATCCAACTTCTCCATCCACTTCCAAAAAATTTTAGCCTGGATTGGTCACTGCATTGAACCGACAATACATTTTTTTACATCCACATCCCATTAGACGAATGATGATGGACCATTTATATATGATGGATTAAATATTCTGGAAGAATTTTTCGAAATGTTGTAAATGTTAATACAGTAAAAATAATTACAAAATATTGTATTCTATGCTATGTTATTTACTCATTAATTGGGGTTGATATTAAATATTTTTATACAATTTTAGATTTTCAACTTTATCACTTCAGTTTTATAATTTAAACATAACCCGAAGGAGGAATCACGGTACACATTTTACGAGGTCTGCGAGAGATTTTTCCCGAGTTGCTTTAAAATTTATTCTTCGAAAAAAGAGCAAAAAAATGTTCTAATGAAATTATAGTAATTGACAGGATCCAAACAAAGCAACACTTTCAGATGAAAACAATCCTGAATTTCCCAACTATTTTGCTCTTCGCCTCATGAGAATAAGCTTTGTTCTTATTTTAGATTTTTCTTATTTTTAAAACCAAACGCCACCACGCGGAAAAATATTAAGTTAATCTAATACGTATACTTGGTTGGTGTAGAAAGTTTTGTTTATAAACTTCTTTTTACTGTTTTACAATAAAGCAATTCAGAATCGAACTTGAAACATCAAGTGTACGTAATAGAACCGCCATGTTATTGATATTTGGTAGCGTCACGAGCGCCACCAACTCAACGGTAAGGTAAATTACGAATTAACTTCCAACAATGTAAGTTACTTGTGATAGCTGATAGTTTTACATATTTTTTGGTTAATTTACCACACTCTAGTGTACGTAGGGGTGGACCTCCCCGGTCGGCACATTTTTAAAGACGGCATTTTGCTTCTTTTTGTACAATGTTTTGTTTTTTTCTAATTTTTTTCAACCATCCAAATAAACTCAATCTCCAATAGCGGAGGAAACTTCCTCCCTTAACCCCCATGAAGCATGAAATTTGATGGTTTATATTAAATTTGGAATAAAAAAGAGCCAGAAAACCTAATAGGTACGATTATTCGATTGAGTATTTCAAAAAGCCCATGACTTGTCTTCATGTTATACAAGTGTTTTTGGGATAATTTGACAATTTCTACGTTCCTATCGAAACTGTTACGGTCAAAATTATATTAAGATTATCTTTTCTTATTATTTTTAGTAAAAACAGTATTTTTAACCAACAGATTTAAAAAAATAACCAAGATTGAGATGTATTCTATGCAGTTTGGTATAAAGGAGTTACGTCAGAAAACATAGTTTTGAGTAAAACGCAATATAGATTATAATTTCCCTATTATACTTTCTAAGTATTTCTATATCTTCATATCTCTATATCTCGTGAACGAAAAGAAGTAGTTCTTTATAGCAAACTGCAGAGAATTGGTCTCTAGACTCACTCTTTTAGCAAAAGCATTCCTGAAGCCGCCCCAACTCAAAAAAGACAGGATTTTTCCCAAACAGCACACAGCTGTCAAAAATGTAAACATACGGTACCGATATTAACATAACGATGCGGCATTGATTTGACCATTTTTCCGTTACTGTTTTAAGGTATTATTTATGTACATAAACGGTACAGTTATTTTGGTAACGATACGGTATTGATTTTCTTATTTTGCCGTTAATGTTGTGAGGTATCATTTATGTACATATACGGTGTAGGCATTTTCGTAACGGTGCGGCATTGATTTGCCCATTTTTTCGTTACTCTTTCAATGTATCATTTAGGTACATATACGGTACAGGTATTTTTTTAACGGTACGGCATTGATTTGCCCATTTTGCCGTTACTCTTTCGATGTATCATTTAGGTACATATACGGTACAGGTATTTTCATAACGGTACGGCATTGATTTGCCCATTTTGCCATTACTCTTTCGATGTATCATTTAGGTACATATACGGTACAGGTATTTTCGTAACGGTACGGCATTGATTTGCCCATTATGCCGTTACTGAATTGGTGTATCATTTATGTACATATTATGTATTGATTTTTTATGAACGGAATATCTAGAAATTTACAGTACCGTTTCGGTACATAAAATTTACGTACGTAAATTAAGCTCTTTAAGTTACACTGCTAGGAGGCAATTAAAACTGGCTCTGTTTATTAAATTAAATTGTTGCACTTATTTACCTCACGAATACATTATACACTGTCAACAGAATGGGCAAAATCCCGACTTTTATGTGAAAAATCGATTATTTCCTAAATTAACGCAAAAATTAATATTAATCCTCAAAAATATCGTCAGTTTAATAGTTTTATTTTAATGTCATCTATTAAATTCTACAAAATTTGGTTCTTATCTTAACGTCCTTGACATAAAAAGACTTCTAGTTTTTCCTAAGATTTTTTAATTTCTTTGAATTTTCTAAGCTTTCATGTTAGAGTCTTTAAGTTTCTACTTGACTGCTCAATCTCTTTTCGGCAAATTCAAAATTTTACAAATTCGAATAAAACTATTATTTGAACCTCAGATACAAGACAAAACACTCTAATAAACCTTAAAATTTTTAAAGAACCAATCATTTTATTTATAAATCATTTTATTCACAAATTTTTACAAATTCAATCCCATCAGCATACAAAAACTTTTTCTTTATTACTTTTAAATTTTTTTTAATAATCAATTTAATCATCTGCAGTTAGTAGTACATTGGTATGATTTTTATCCTTAAAATTAGGGTGATTTTATTAATTTTTTTTATAAAATTTTGTGTATAATTTTAATTTCTTATTAAGTTCTTATTTTTAAACCAAGTTTTATTTATTTTAATAATATATTTTATCATTTTTAATCTACATCAAGTAATTCTCCACGCAACTCAATATTTAAATTTAAAATTAAAAAAAATTATATTTCTTTATAAATAAACTTTTCATCAATTTTGCACAACTTTCTTTTATAATTAGGAACGTTTCATGACTCTACTCTTAAATTAATTGTACGATACCCATGTGTCATCACTTCTACTTTAAAATTGAAATTCTTATTTAACTTTTTTACTTCAAATTATTAATTTTTTTAAATTTAGATTTACAAACATAATCGCTTTCGTTTGCTTTTTCACACATGCATTTTGTTTAAATTTTTAATTTTTTATTAATATTCTTTATCTTTTCAGCCAGTGGCGGATGATACTGAAAGGATACTGAAAGGATACTGAAAGAAACTGCTTCCTTCTTATAGCAGTGGCGGCTCATAGATGAGGAACCTAATCATAAAGTTCTTAAAGATTTCCTAAAATTACTTTTTTTTAGAATTTTTTTCAATTTGTTTTCAATTTTCAATTTTTTTGCCCCCCCCCCAAATAAATAAGAAGTTTCGCAAATATTTCACTGTTTTTCATTTTAGTTACGCCACTGTACCACATCAAATAGCAGAATTTCTAAATAGTTTCAGTCAATTTATAGCCACTTCAGGCAGCGGCAAACACAAGGTTTCGTTTAGGGTTGGAAAAATTTTTGTATAACTTTACTTATCTTCCGGAAAATTCGTTAATTAACAATCAAACATAAAGTGCTTCAGTCGTACGTCAAAGAGGGGGCAATTTCACCCGTTGCCCTTCCTCCTTGTATCCGCGTCTGACTTCAGGTTACTCTGTGTCTCATGGGAAATTTCGTCAAAACAATCTTAAAATCATCGGCAGAGATTACCTAGAATTACTCTGTGCCTGATGGCATCTCTTCGAAGTAATCTGGAAACCATCAGTGATGTTATGTGGCTAAACCATCTGCATAAAATGTGTTCTAGGCTAGGGATACTGCTTCTGCGGTAGGCAGGTAAATCCCCTACTAGTATAATAGTACAGAAATTCAGAGGAGGCTGACGAGCCGCCACTGAATTACAAGGATATTGGAGGACTAATTTTTTCTTATTATGCAATCGTCTTGAAAGCATCTGCTTATATAAATAATTACCTTCGGAATAGCAATATTAATCTTTTGGGCTAATCTCTTTCGTAAAACTTTTGATGTATTCTGTATGATTAGATTATAAACCGCTATTGTTTTTTATTTTAATCCCTTTTGTTGTTATATTTACTTTTCCATCAGGAATTAAAAGAACTTTTTAATTTTATTCCTAATCCATTTCTGTCCGCTTTTATAGTAAACATATAAAATTGTAAAAGCAAAAAAGGGTTAAAATTTCGACAAAATAGCGTTAAGACGTACATAGCCCTTCTACTGACCCACACATGACCATTTAAAACAAAAGAAAATTCTTTATGAAAACCACAAAATATAACTTGAATTTCCATTGAATTATTTTCGTTATTATTAGCTTGTACAAAATTTCATAACTTTGAAGTTGCAGAATAAACTTGAAAATTAACAAACTGGAATTGTTACGAGCAAGTTCAAATTTAAATTTTCTGCCGCTTTTCGAAAAAATATTTTTAAATATTAAATTTTGAATTTGCCCTTCGCAGAATTAATCACGAATGAAAAAGTAAATTGGCGCAAAGTTCTATATGGTAATTAACGCTTCATACTTATTGAATGATTAACATTTTTGTGTTCATTAAGGACTATACAATTCACTTTGAAGCAAATTTTTGTCTCTTTGTAATTATTAAAATTTATTCCGTTTTATCACGCCTTCGTAATTACCCTATTAGCGATCTTTAAAGTTATGCAGCAAAAAAGGACTATTTGGGAAAGTTTCACAAAAAATTTTTACCAAAAAGAGTTTATTCCGAACCGCTCGCATTGTGTGTGATTATGCGAAATTTTTTAATACGCAAACTGGTTTCGAATCAAAATTATAGTGTGGCGTGTGGTAAACCATCATGATATAATCGAAAAGTTTTTTAAATTCCCGTTTAAAAAATTTACCAATTACTACGTAATACGATTTGCTACATTTAAAAAGAGTTTAGAAAAAAAGTAAATTTAAAAGTTATTACTCGAAGGAAGTCGCTTTCCTTCATTCTAAACGTCTTCAGGAAATGTTTCTTGATGCAAAACGTCGCTAAATTTCTCCAATAAGCAAACAAATGTGAATGATTTTCTTATTCGTAACATATTATCTAGAGGAGTTCACAAATTCGCACGATTTAAATGTTCGAGGTACGGCCGGGACACCAACTCAGGCAATCATTTTTCAAAAGGATTTACGGATGTCAAATTGTCGAATTCTCTAGGCCATATGTTCTTTCAGTGGAAGTGGTACTAACACGATAATAAGCTGTCAATTTAGGATGCCTCTAACATACAAACCCCAAGGACTAGAATAAAGTCGATAAAAGAATTACCCTAATCAGAAAGTTGAGATTTTCCGAACGGAACGCGGTTACTGAATTTCACAAGCCTTATCAGAGCTTTAACTCGTCAATCCTTCCAAATTTACAGACGCTTCTATTTAAGATCGTTTGTCAGTTAACGTAATAAATGGTGCGATGCGAGTTTTCTCTAATTCAATCGAAATACGTTAAGTCCTCATAATGCATGGTTAGTAACACGTCAATTAGTCTCTTCAATTCAATACTATTTATACCAACTAATCTAAAAAGAATAAAGAAAAATTAAAGATAAAATACTAATTTACTACCTATCCAATCCTAATTGTTTTAGTCGACCAATCGTATATACCCACGACTACTTAAATTTAGTAAGCTTGAATATGGCTTACTTTTTATTTTTTTATCTACCTATCGGTTAAACCAACAGGTGCTGAGTTGATATTACAGGCCTGGTTGATTAGAAGCTTTAATACAAAGGTGCAAGGTGTCCGCTTGTTTGCGTATATTCCAGATCTTCCCTACGCACCGCACCTATCATAGTTTCAAAGTGTTTGAAATTCAATCACAAAGGATCCTGAAAAACCATAAACGATAATCCTCAGAGTCTTCACTAATACAAAGGCAGACAATACCTAGTTGTAGCATAATTGCATTATCTCCATAGAAGCAATATGCAAAAGCACAGACTGTCGGCGTTATCCAATCTCATTATTTATTGTAACTACTATGCGAACACGCAGTGAAAACGAACAGCTGCACGATATCAAAAGCAGCCCCAATCTGGAATTACCTTTATATTTCATTTAACTAACATAAAAATATCCTTGATTATCCAAGTTTTCATCTGCGTTCGGGTATTATGAAGTTTTTACATAACGTTCTGTTGCGAATTTCTGGGTCAACGCAACCGTTTTAACCTTACAATATCGTTCATAAAATTTTATCATTTAAGACCCGTTAGTAATTATAAAAAGACCGTTTACTTAAAGACAGCTAACTGGTCACAATTGCTTGAAGCAATATTTTTACAGCTTTGAATGACCAAAGACTAACCATTGAAGTATTTGAATGCGAACATTCAGCTGAACGAAACTGCTGAGGGAGTAGTAACTCACGGAGTTCCGTGAGTTCGGTAAAATCCAGGCTCATAACTTAAAAGGCCCGAAATGACCCGTTTTTGTCGTAACTCATTCTTGTGAGGACGCTCAGTTTTTTACTATAGATTCCAGGCTTTGCATTTCCTAGTTATATCACCTAGCCAGCATAGAACCACTATAGGTCAAGCAATAGATAATAAAGAGACTTAGAATTAGTTCTTACAGGAACTAAAGTTCTATTGCTTGGAGAAAAATGCCTTCTAGTAACTTTTGATAAGACACTGCCTTTCTGTTTCTACTATATCAATCTGTGGTGGCTTGCTTTATTGTGTCAGGATACCATGTCGCTAACCATAAAAATCAGGTTTTAGAAATTTTTATTTATTTATTATATTGACTTCTTAAATTAGCTATAAATCTGTTCAAATTCTAAAATTATTCTATATTACTGCAATATTAAACAATAATATTGTACCAATATCAGATAAAGATCAACATGCAATATTGCAGCAATATTGGAAAACAATATTGCACCAATGTTGGATGAAGATCGACAGGTAATATTGGTTCTCAATATTGGAGCAATATTATACCAAGCATCAATTGTTTCTCAAAATTGAACCAATATGTTGAATTGATCTTCAACAACGGGGGGGGGGGTCTAAAGAGATTCCTGATATTACAAAGAAAGAAATAAGAACTCCATTACAGCAAAATAAAAACCGTAGGTCGCCAGGAAAAGAGAGAATTATTAACGACCAGATGAAATATGGCGAAGAAAATGTCATTAATGATAATGTCCTTGAAATTCTGTTTAATACAAAGAATATAAAAAACTACAGACCAATTATAAGACTTATAAGAATTACCGCAAATCACCTAGAAAGTAAACTAAACTTATGCCAACCAGATGAGCAGGCTATGGAACAAATGACCACAAAGTGCCACATCTACACTCTGCAGTACGTAGGCGATCACTTAGCTGAAGCCAAGATGACTTACTAGGGAATTTAATTATCTTTTCACCAAAATCTTTTTAAATTAGAACTGGCAAACGGACTGGACAGGTATGGGGATTAATATTGATGGCAAAAAACGCTACGCTACGCCGATGATATCGTTTTAATTTCATAAAATGACGAAGTTACTGCAATGCTGCAACAGCTTAATGAACTATCAGGGAAGATAGGCATTCAAAAGACTGTCGTTTGTGTTGATGTCAAAAAAGCTTCCAAAAAAACTGCTGCATACTACCGATTCTGAACTATGGCGTGGAGACTATGACAATTACTAATAAGACTGCAACTAGATTGACAGAGGCACAAAGGGTAATGGAGAGAAGAATGCTCGTCGTTATAAGAAACGTAAAGAATGGATTATTGGATCAAAGGGAAATCATGGACATAACACAAAAGATAGCAAAACAGGAATGGAGTTGGACTACTAATGTTATGAGAGTGATTCATCAACCGGAGACCGAGAAACATTAAATTAATGTCAGACAATCATTCAAAAGATAGGCAGATGACATAAGAGAGGTAGGCAGATGACAAAAGAGGGAGTACTATGTCCAATGTTGGCACGAAAGAGTTTGAAAAAGAATTAGATGACGATCGGCAGGCAATATTGGCCCAATATAGCACCAAGCTTCCAGCTTCAATCAATATTGATGCTATATTGGTTTTCTATATTGCTGCAATATTGAAAGACAATATTAAGCCAATATTGGATGAAAATCAACAGGTAATATTATTTATCAATATTGATTCAATATCAGAAGACACAGTGGCGTATTTAGAGGGGGGCAGAGGGGCAATTGCTCCCCCCAAGCATGACTCGGATTGTACCCCTAAAGCTCCCCTACTGATAAAAATAATGTTTACCCCGAAGTTTAGTTATTTACTTGCTGGAAAGTCTGTCCGCTATATGTACTGAAGGGTGTTCAGCCCCAAACCACCGGGTTTACAGTTTTGACTATAATTTTGACAGTTAACTTTCAAAATAACGTAAAAGTTCCTGCTAAACTCAGAGCAGTAAGGTACTTAAATAAATGTTTTTCCAAGCTTTAATATTCTCTAGCCAAAGGATTAAATTTCCCGGGTTTTCCTGGCGAAATTTGTAAAATTATAAATCCCCTATCTTCTCCAGGTATTCTAAAAGAGTGAAAATTCTGCGATATATACTGGAAGGTGTTCCACACCCCCCAGACCCCCCGGTTTACAATTTTGACTTTATATTTTTATAATTAACTTTCAAAATAATACAGAAAGTTGCTGCTAAACTCCGTGAGCAGTAAGGTAATTAAATAAATATTCTTTTTATGTAGGATTTTATGTATTAGGATTAGTTACAACTGACGCGCATGAATGGATTGGCCAGATTCTGAAAACTCTCTTCTTTTTTTTTAAATCTGCCCCCCCTAAAGGCATATTTTAAATATGCAACTGAGAAGACAATATTTTACCAAACTTCAGTCAATACATTGTTGCAATATTTCACCAAGCTTCGGCCAATCTTGATACAATATTGATTTATCTATGTATGTTGAAGCAATATTGGAAAACAATATAACACTAATATTGACTAAAGATTGAAATATTACATGGATATTTACTGTTAAGTGAGCGACCGGCCAGTTTGACAGATAAGTCTAACGATAAACTCAGAGTGGAAGCTCTGTATGTCGTAGACGAAACTTCACCTTATGTCGCGAGAGAAAAAGTTGGAATATTTTAGTTTCTTAAAAAATTGAGGTGACCTATTCTCACGAGAAAGCCCTTATTCGGGCATGGTGGCAATAGTTCCATTCTGTTCTCATTTCATGTTGCTCTCTTGCAGTTTTTGCAGTTTTATTTTAACCAAAAAACCTACGAATGTAACCCACACTTGAGCAACTGCGGGTTAAATCTCAAAGTTAGCTAACAAAACATTGTAAACAAAAAATGTTAATAATTATATGAAATGCTCCTATTATTGGTGATCAGTTACGGAAAAAGTTTTAGCAGTGGCGGCTGGATTAAAGAGTGCAACAGGGCGGCCGCCTGCCTACCAAAGCAGAATTATTAGATTATTACAAAATTTTACAATTTAGAGCTGATGTAGAAAAACGTAGAACGTCGTCATGATGACATTTGCAACGTTACACAGTCCGGTGTGCATAGGTCTAATTAAAGTAATCTTATATTACGTTAGTGTATAAACAAAAACATAGTTCTAATTAAAAAATGCAATTAGTGTCGAAGTTAAAGACGAGCAAACGTTCCAGTTTGATGAAATGCGAATATAAATGATGAGCAATTTTACGTAACAAGCGTAATTTATTATTAGCCTTTTATGCAAAGTTGTAAAATATGTAAATGGTATCTAAAATAAAATCTTGTTTTTGTGTTGCTTGTGCTTTCATCTTCATCCAAAATGAACTCGATTACGTTCCTCTGAAAGAATTCAAACAAATAGCAATCGCTGCTAGCACAATTTGAAAAGTGAGGAAAGTGGAAATGTAACTCAATTCTCTCCAGATTAATAATTTTCAATAGGCGCTAAATTTAACGATACTCAAACACTACGAGTTATTTATTACGTTTTATTTAAATCAAGATGCATCGGTTACTTCTTTTAAGCAGAACCGTAGCTAAAAATTTAAAAATAAATTCGTTTCTGGAAGCGATTATAAATTGCGGCAACGGACTCAAAAGCCTACGAGAATTTTTCTCAAGCAATTACTTCGAACTGCATCACAATTCAAAGAGAAAATTGCTTTGAACCGCTTTAGAAATCTCTCAAAGATCTCCACACAAATATTTTCATTCTTAAAATTAGTGTAATTTTTTTCCAAAAGTGATTCGAGCTTTTTCGCTCCTTTTATAAGTAAAGCAAATAAGTCTTACGATCCACTTTCTTCTCTGCTATAAAAATTTTTAATTTTTCAATTAAGAAAATAATTGAAAAATGATATAAGAAGCCGGACACTATGTATAGTGGACGTGTAAGCCACTAAAAGTTTCCAAAACGGTTTCGTGTTCATAAACAAGAAATTAATTAAGCTCCTTTCGTATTCAAGCCTTGCTTGTAAATTTATAACCAAAAGATGCAACATCGCATGCTAACACTTTATAAATTCTTTGGTCATTGACAGAACGGTTGATGAGAATAATGAATCGACGATTTGGAAGATGTACGACTTCCTCCATAAATAACAAAAATATTACACCCTATTATTTAATTTTATTATTCCTGAACGCACCGATAAATTTATTGTGTGGTACTAAACAGTAGGTGACCATTAACTTGTGCTCAAATCCTTTCTCATCAATCGTGCTGCCACATCCGTTTCAGACCTACAGACGTATGGCTAAAAAAACAATTGTTTTACGTGGTTTACACCTTGATTTATGTAAAGTTTAGAAAAGCAATAAACTGCTAAGTAAGTTAAATTTTTCTCTTTAAATGAAAAATGTGAAGCAGGGTCAAATAAAATTAAATTAAAACAAAATTCCAGCCAAAATTACGCTTTTATGGCTTCATCAGCAGAGTTGATATTCGGTTGCGAATGCAGAAAAAAATTTGCTTTGAATTTGAAAATCCAATTTCTCTTCAAGTGAAACAAATGAAAAATGAGGACTAACACGTTATCCGAGCCCACAGGTTTTTACAAATATAGCCAAAAATGTTGTAGCATTTTATAGATGGCATTAAAATTAAGAGTATAAATTAAGGAGTAACTATCAATATCGATTAATATACAGGAAATAATCGATATCAGAGTTTTAATTTTTCATGCAAGATTTAGCTCCATTCTAATAAATATACGTTAACCTACGTCAACATCATGGAATAACTGTATTTTAAATTGGAATTTGTTAATTATAGCCGAATTTTACCTAAAAACAGAAACCCTTGTTAAAGGTAAATAAATCCGTGATTTTGAGATATCGGAAGCATATAGGGAAGTTTATTTTTAATTTCATCTAAAAACAGAGTTTCTTGCTCTACTAAACTTGTGCGTTTTGACTTCGGTCGTTCTACAGGGATGTTTTTTTTAAAGATGACTCGTTTCCGAGTTTTATATAAAAATAGAGTTTTCCTACCTACCAATAAAATTCCTATTCCGCTCTGTTTTTATAATTATTTATTGTATGAATCCTAAAGATAGATCCTCATAAATGTAGAGCGGATTTTGGAGTTTTGAATTCTTACTTATGAATAGGACTTTATATTAAATTTTTGATCAAACAGCAGCAGTAATCTGCAAGAAACACAGCAATCCGTTGCTTCTTTAAACGTTAAAAGTTTATAATTCACTCTAACTTCCAAAGAAAGCCTGTGTCTTCTCGCGTATTTCTCTTCTAACGACGGATTTGCTAAAAAAAAGAACTTAAAACTACTCTAACCGTAAGGTTATGGCGAATTTTTATTTTATATTCGCATTTTTAAGCATATAATGCTGGATCTACTTTGTGACAGTAAATCTTTGAGTCACTTTTGCCATTACAAACATACCTGAAGCGGCTCCAAATCGAAAATTACAGATCTAAAAAGACGTATTCTTTGAGTCGGTAGACTTATTAAAAACATATCTGTAATAGCCAAAAATCGAAAATTATGGATCTAGAAAAATGGGATTATTCTATTTAAGCTAAATTTGGTTATAATTAACTGAATAAATTTCGCTTTTAATACTTAGCTAACAACTCAGATCTCAATTATCCTAATCTATAAAATTCCAACACTCTGCTCCTGCTTCTGCGAGAAATGAGAAGAAAAGCAAAGAGGATAAATGGAAGAGGATAAGAGCAAGAAGAAGTAACAGTAGTTAGTGAAGATACATCGCCAGTCAAAAATGTAAGATGAAGATGAAGCAAAAATTGTTGAAAAGAGAAACTACGAAATATAAAAAGAGAAACAAGAAGTAACGACAATTAGTGGCAATACCGCCCGTCAAAGATATAAGAAGATAGTAAAAAGAGAAGAGAACAAAGCAAAGAAATTAAATAAGTTAATAGAAATAGGAAGAACTTCTTCAGCGAACTACAGTTGAAGTACATAAATATATCGATTAACCATATAAATTTTATAACTATACCAATATCATCGTGCAGCACATCAATCGAGATCCAACTAATCGAGTTACACATCAATGGAGTTCCAAAGTACTAAATTTTTTAATTGATACCGTTAAAAGAGTTAAACGAAAAGCCGGGAAGCTGCTACTCCCAACAGCATGTCATTTTTTTTATAAAAAAAGTCGAAGACGAAGATGTATCAACGTCTTATGGTCGATTTATACTCAACATTTAACATTTAAGATTTAACATTTAACACTAAACCAACCAATAAGGTTTCCAAAAGGGACATAATCCCTGTTGTTAATCTTCTTAAATGAAAAATGTTAAATGTTAAATTTTGAATATAAACCGACCATTAATGTATAACCGAATAGGCGTATAAGCGGATAATCGGATAAAATTTCTGGAAAATAAAATTTATTTGAAGATAAAAAGTCTATGGAAAAAAACAAGAGAAATTGATTCAAGGTTTACAAGCAATATAATTTAGACCTTCAAACACAAGGAATAATATATTATAATATCACCAATAATCAAAGTTTTTATAATCAAGTGTGTTGGGTCAGTGGTTAGTGTACAGGATTCCGAAATACTATGAAAGATAGGTCCGGGTTCGATCCTAAGTGAAGGTAAGATTTTAAAATATTATATTTTCAGACTCCATCATATAGGATACAGCGAGATACAGGAGGAAAACCATATCAAGCAAATAGTAGAAAAATCGTAAAATATTGTAAAAAACGCAATAGAGAATTAATAATAATAATTAATTAATAGAAAAGAATACCTACTAAAAATAATAATTACAAAAAGAAGGTTTAAAAATTATTATTTAACTATTTAAATTAACAAATAAATAAATTTTTTGACAAGTGGAAATCATAACCTTGCATCTATTTTACTCGGACAGCACCTGTAGTTTACTTGCCTCATCCATGCCACAGGCTTGCGGATGGTTTGTGCCAGCACCTGCTTGCTTTCAACCGAGTATGCCACAGCGTTGTCTCAGGTAAATTCATGCACCATTTAGCTCAGACAACACCTGTGACAGACTTGCGGCAAACCTGCCACAAGCTTGCGCATCCCTGCCACCGACTTGCCGCATTCCTTGCTACAGGCTTGCGGAGAGCTTGATACAGGTTTGTACCAGCACAAGCTTGCTTTCAACCGAGTTTGCCACAGCGTTGTCGCAGGAAAATTCATGCGCCATTTTACTCAGACAGCACCTGAGACAGACTTGCCGCGACCCTGCCCAAGAACAGCTCTTGGCTGAGTTTACGCTGACAAGCAATTCTCTGGTATTTCCCAGGTAAAATTGTTTCTTGGGACACAACACAAAATATATTGTGCTAGGCAAGGCTTAAGATTTTATTTGCTACAATAAATTAATAAATCAAAAAAATTAAAAATAATAAGTACGATTTGTTTAGTAATTGGGTTATGTACCTTTATAGTTACACGAAACGCAGGGACGTTTCAACGAGAGAACTAACAATTAAAATTGGCAATATTAAGAAACAATGTTTTTCTTTAGATCGTTAAAATAGAGATACATCGGGCGATCATAAGTTAGCGTTAGTAAGTTTTTAATTAATACCGCTAAAAAAGAGATCCACCGTCTAGCTGCCCGTCCGTGGAAGGGCTTTCCAGCTAGTATAAGTATAAAAAGTCTTTGGCACAATTACTTTACTAACCAACTCTAACCTATAAAACGGACCTATGTATGTCTTTGCACAGATCTCCCTTTGGTGTCGGTTTTGGTCAAAAAATAACCTAATCTAACTCCTAGAACAGACCCCTACTTTGCAGGGACCTCTCTAATTTATCAACTTTTTTTACCAATCTAATGAAAGCTTAGTCGTCTTTTCTTCATCAACTTTGAGTGATTTTCGAGAATTTTTTGAAAGAAAAGTACTCAATTAAATGTTTCGGAAAATTAAAGATATATTTGGATGTATTTGACCTATATTACATAATTTTTTCATACAAAAATATTGAAATCCAAGCGACTTATGCGCTGCTTTCGGAAGCGCTATAAAAAAAGTTCCTCTACTGCTGCCATGATTCCGGCCGATTGAGTAGCTGAAACCGAAAAAAGGAAAAAATGTCGTTAAACTGGAAGGTATTTCCTGTACAATGACGTAGGATTTTCGAAAAATATCAAAATTTCACAAAATGGCGTAGTTATGAAAAAAAGTCTGTTTTTTGTCTATAAAATGGTGGTTTTTTCAATGCCAAATCGTCAATTTTCATCCAATCAAAATTATCTTACGTCATTGTAGAGTAAATATATTCAATAGTATTCAGTTCAAATTTCAAGTCAATCGGATAATTGCTCTTTGAGTTACAATGGCAGCAAATTTCGAGAAATACGCGTTTAAAGATTTAACTATCGATATTTGCAAAGGCAGCCTTCTTGGCTGCCATTCGGGGAGTATTAAAGATACGGCCATGAAATTTTTACAGGATATTCTTGAAATTATAAACTTTCGAAAAAGGCCCAAAAAAAATAAATTGATTTTTTGAAAGTGTCAAACTGGTAAGGCCCCTTAATCAGATATGGCAATCGAGTTCTACACCAATCGAGATTTACATTAATCAATTTCGATGCCAATCAAGTTGCACAATAATCGAATTGCACGTCAATCGCGTTTCCAACAATCTAGTTACATTGTATTCACGTATTATAGTATAAGTTATATTAAATAAAGTGAGCACCGCAGTTCAAGAGAGCAAAAGTATAAATAGTCAACGTTGGAGAGAATTAAGCATAATCAGGTTAAAATTGAGAAAATGAAAAGCATTGTTATTGAAATATTTACCTAATCGTTCATATAGCAGAGTTTTCGTCAACTACATTGTTTCAGAATTTGAACGGTAAATAATTATTTATTAAGAAAGTAATTAATTGAATTCATTATTAAATCATTGAAACGTAAAAGCATTAAATTGAATTTGATTATTTACTTAAATTTGAATATTTAATAAATTTTAAGTAAAACCATTTAAAATTTCCAACCTGAGTACTTTAATGTCGTATTTTTGCCGGAGGCACCTTTCTTTATTATATTTTTCGATTTATCTCAAGACATTAAGCAAAATGGAATCTATTTAGTCTTGTAGGTGTACGTATGTCTTTGGATATTGAATCTATAGAGGAAGAATGTTACTGCAGTGTTATTCGAGATGAAGCTTTTCGATATTCCTGGCAAATGCATTGTGCATCTTTTTGGATCAAGAGGTGTTAAGGTTGAATATTTTTCCGTGCAGTCATCGATTTTTCAAAGATAATATTGTTTTCCACGTCGTAAATCTCTAATATGATTTAGTTGTCTGTGGCAAATTCAAGTCAACATTGGTTTATGGAATAACTTGGACGTTACTGCTAACTAATGCAATCGATAATCCCAGGTGGTTTTGTTTATCCAATCTAACGATTTTGGTACAGTAACTAGTTTAGTTTGGTTACTTTTGCGAAAAATAGAGCAATCATATAAGTCAATATTTTAAGTGTATTAATTCAATTGTTTGCGGTTTAGATTAACTTTAAATTCTCATTTGCATACAAAATAATTTGAAGTAGTTGTAAACAATGTTCGAGTTGGAGTAAGTTTGAAGTGATCGTATTACACCAATTAACTAGGGATCCTAGGCCGGTGCGAAACCGTGTGGAACCAATGTTTAACTGGCACAACACAAGTTCTGAATTTACTACAATTTATCTCAATCATAGTGACAACGTGTCGGATTGCATTCTATTGTCCTTTTCTTTAAGTCCAAAAAAATGTAGATACTAATGTAGTTTATAGTTTCGTTCGGGATTCTAAATGCGATTCACATAATTAATTCACTCGCTTCGCTTGTTTTGCTCTTTGTTGTTTCATTTATTTTATTTTTCGCATCAAATCCAAAGTAAACTTTCTCACAACTCCAACAGCCTCATTTGCTTGCTTGCTCATTCGCGATCAGGTATCAACTCGGCTGATTATTTGTAAAAATATTTTTGTGTTTAAGCAGGATAGAATAAATTAATTGAAAGACCTAGCGGAAAAACGAGGTAAGTGACTTTGAAATTTTCGGCTAAGCCCATAATGAAATTCCGTACAAAAAATCATGTCGGAAAAGTGTTGCAAAGTCGCTGATAAGTCACAAAATTATTTTTCCACTTTTCGACATTATTTGTGACCAAAAATTATTTTAGAAAAAAATATGAAAGACACAAAAATAATGCAAAAATATAAACTACGAATGATGAGAGCATTAGATTTCATCTAGTCTTTATTTAAAATGTCAAAAAATGCTTTTGAAATTGTTAAATGTTTCATTTATCAGATTGGCCATGTAAGTTTCCAAAATAATTATTTTTGAAAATCGAAATTAAATTGAATTTATTACATGGCAAGTCAGATAAATAAAAATTTTAACAATATCAAAAACATATTTTGGCTTTTTAAGTACAATCTAGATGAAATCTAATGCTCTTATCATTCGTAGTTTATATTTCTGCATTATTTTTGTGTCTTTCATTTTTTCTCTAAAATAATTAAGAAAGCAGGAATTTGCCTAACTCATTCAGCACCCGGTATAAATACTAATTTTATTGGAATTTGTAACTCAGTTTTTCTTTTTCTGACGTAACTAAGTATTCATGCAAAAAGGTTAAAAACTTTTCCAATAATTTTCCTATAAAAAAGATGAATTAATGCTTTGAAATTTTAACAGTAAATCCTTTTTAATAAATATTTCACACTCCAACTTTTTAAATCAACGCTTTCATCAAAAAATGAAGTCTTTGATATACTTTTTAATACTGTTACCTTCGTATAATATGAATTGTATTGTCCATTAAACCCTCCCCACTCCGTTTTTATGAAAACATTTAGATAAGATGAAGTTATTATGAAAGAACTTGTAAAATTATTTAATAATCTTTCTTTTTGTTTGAGAAAAATATCATCTTTTGACATCTTTGAAAGAAAATTTTATAAAGAGAAAATTAACACGTCAACATTTATATTCGAGTTTATTGTTTTCGTACAATACGAAACGCTTCGATAATCATGAATGTAAGAGTGGTATGAAACAAATAATAGTGCAGATTATCTACAGCTTATGAGACGTGGGTGTTTTTGAAACAGCGCCTGTGTAAACGAAGAACGTAATTTCCTTTATGACGAACAATAGACTATCAATTAATAATAAGCTATCAATATTCAATTCATAATTAGTCCAAATAAATTTGTACAAAAGCAAGTTTTATTTTGCTTCAAGTTTCCAAAATTTATAGTATGCTTTTGTGTTAAAACTTTTAATTAACTTGTTAATTTTCGTTAACAATACACAATTTTAGCTCAACTCAAACTGTTTTGTTTTAAAAAATTAATTAGACTGTTAGTGTGGCAGCTCGTTAGAACAGGCACCTCAACTCAAATTTTGGACCATAGACTATTTTTGAAATGTATATCGTAAGATCTATGAAAAGGTAGATACTTCTTTTACAATACATATCCAAAAATTTAAAAAAAAAACACGAGCCGCCACTGAGTACTTGATAGTATCGTTTCACTCTGAATATTGAAGGTACAAATTTTATTGCACAAATATTTTCTGAAAGCCTTAAACAGAAGAGGTATTGTGCTTTGTTTCTTTATTTGTGATCTCATAAGTCAAAAAATAATACAGCTGTCGAATTAACTTTTCCAAAGAAAGTTTCAAAAGCATCCTGAGAGTGATTTTAGCCATAACAGAAGGTGCTGGCACTTCTCATCCTTTCATCTGAAAGAGCTTAAATGATGCCAAAGTGGAGTATTAGGCGGTTTTTTAAACTATGCATTTCTTAAGACGGGTAATACCCGCATTTGCTATCAACGTAAAACCTAGATCAGCTTTTGTTTCGATTGTTTGCATTTTAATCGCTCTCTTACACCTCAGAAACAGACAATAAATAGGGTCGGTTTTTGTATATCGGAAGGCAAAGTAATTTTAACTGTGAGCAAATAGATTTAGTTAGCAAATAATCTAAAATTTGATCACGGAAACCTTATATTATTTACCTAACAAAACTAATTTGGTTTATATTAATGAATTTGTAAATAATTAACCCTTCGTCGTAGCTATTAAAAAAAATTGTTCGAAGAGCAAACAAAAATGATAACCAACATAGAAACTTCTTTTCAGACTTGATAATTTATTAAAGGAAAATACTCTAAGAACTAAAATGTAATTCTCGAATAACCTTTTCTGCATAAATATTGGGAAATTTTTTATTTTCGTGTTTGTACGACAAAATAACTTGACAAAAGTGTCAAGCTTTTCACATTTCAAAAGATTTGCGTACATAAACTAGAAACATATGCTGTTCATGATTCAGCAAGTTTTCAAAAAGAGAAATGTAGCAAGCAGAATGTCAAAAGTTATGTGTAGTAAGGATTTTGGTAAAACATTTTTTATTGGTTTGAAGCCAGCAATTTTTTAACAATTGTTAATAAGTGAAAAATTTTCGTTTGCCATTTCAGCTCGAACCAACATTAAAATCGAATTTTTATTAAAAAATAAACTTCGATGCGAAAGCCAGCGATTAGTAGAAAATGTAGAATAATATTTTCAAAAACTTCATTAACTTAGTTTTCGTAAAACACGTTGTTGAGCTGAATTAATTAACGAGAAGTAAAGTGCAAACGAGAGGAAACATGCAACTGTCTACTATTTTTCCGGAAATGTTATGAAACTTTTCAGTCAAAAGTAATTCGTATCCTTTCGTTATCGAAGTGAAAAAATGAGGCTTCAAGTAGCACAAAATTTAGAAAAACGTTTTATGTTCTGAAGGCAATAAATTGTACGTAACATCTCATAATAATTGAATATTAATTTAATTTCATGCTACCTGCGATTGATTTAGGTAAACCTTTATCATATAAAGTACATTTGTAGATTAATCCATAATTTATTTATTTGTCAAGGTGTAAGAGAACTACGAACCAGCGGTAATCCGTTATTATGTGAAAGCTTCTAATTTGCGTTTGTATGTAACTTTGCCCAAAATGAATCTTTGTTTGATAATTATAATGTCATCCAGTAAAAATAAGTGATGGACGAGAAAAGAGCTATTTTCTCAAACAACCCAACGTATGAAATCAAATAAATAAAAATAAACTGGAAAATTTCTTTTGTTCAAAAGAGATAATTCCTCGAAATGTGAGCAATTTTAAACTATATATTATGAGTAATTCGAAATTATGAGAAGTTTTGAGGAAAAGTCAAAAAGATTTGAATTATAAACATATTACACGAGATTACATTGATCAGGCTTATAAAATTTTGTTTGTACTTACTATGTATGTACAGAACATATCAAAATGTTAGTAAATGTAAGAAAAGTTTAAGAATTTTGATAACATTGATGAGGAATATATTCTACTGAGGTATTGACAACTCTGGTCGTAAACGCATTTTCTAATTCTGAGTGACCAAATCCTATAGAACAAATTGAGTCCCTGGGCGGGCGCCAAATATAATTAATATTTTCGACTTCAGACTGTAAGCAAAGACACAAATATACCCTATCAGTGACCTTACAATATTGAAAATTTAATATATTTGCAATTTTGACCACAAAAATAGACAATTAATTAATTTTCTTTTAAGTTGATTTGAAAAGTTAGCGCTCTAACCGAAAGGAAAACCGCAAACTAAATTTTCGTACACCAAATTTTCTTATATGAGGTTTTCTTAAATTTTCCTATATTGCTCCAAATTTTCTAAATTTTTTCCGGATTTCTCAAAATTACCGAGATTTCCGTGGATTTTTAAGATTTCCTGGAATTGCCTCAAGATTTTCTTTCGAAAAAGTTAAAACCATAAAACAAAAACCAAAAACAAAAGTTGTCTGTAGTATTCCTAAGATTTCCTGATTTTTTAAAATTTCATTGGATTTCCTAAGATTTCACAGATTTCCAAAAATTGCGCCAAAGATTGCCTAAAACTTGGATATTGTCAGATTTACTTTCCCTTGTACACCAAATTTCACCAGCGATTTTCCCCTCATTCATAGGCTTCTTTATAAACATATAAAACTAAAAAATGATGTCAAATTTCCTCAAGTTATGTTTTTATGAAGTTTATTTATAGGAGTCTGAAGAAAAAAAAGAGGTTAGAGAGAACACACAGTTTACACTGTTACAGACCGGAAGTATAGGAGTTATGGTATACAGTGTCGGAGCCAGGAGTGGGGCAGGGGGGCACGTACACCGTTGATAAAAGTGCCCACCCAAATCTTTTAGGTAGGTACTTATTTCAACAATGTATTTATTTGAGTTTATTTATAAATTTTTATAATCAGTTTAAAAGATTCAAAATTTAACTTTATTTTATACTCTCAGACCTCCCAGTCTATACTGCCGCCGCTAGTTAAAACGTCCTAACTGACATTTTAGTGGTTTGGAGAAAAAGGACTTTTTTAGTTTTTACTAGGGATGGGACTTTTTATCGATTAATCGAAGAATGATGTTTTATTTTTGATATATCAATTAATCGATATTTCGGTAGTTCCGATATTTCTAATTTAGGTTATTTTCTTGTTTTCTGGATTTCCTATTGGTCAATTTTGGGTTCGACCGGTTTCTTTCTTCGAAAAAAAAAAGTTTTAGTTTACTATTTCAATAATTATCTTAGTATTGAAATCGATACGCGTCGATACGTATCGATTCTTCGATTATTATCGATACTTCGATCATTATCGATACTTCGGTACTCCAATAGTTATTGACAAATATCGATTAATCGAGGTTATCGATTAATCGTAGTTATCGATAGTTTTTGAATTATCGATTTTTGAATCGATTGATCGCCCAGCCCTAGTTTTAACCAGCGGCAGCAGTACACCGGTAAGAATTTTATTTAGTTTTAAAGTTTTCAGTGGCGGCTCGTGGCTCTTTCATGTGAGGATGCTAATCAACAGCATTTTCGGTCATATTTGACCATTATTAAGCTGGTTTGTAATAACTACATATTACAAAATTCTAAATTCTAAATTCACTAATACCAACGTTACAGAAAATGATCGCCCTGTACTGAAATTACATTTTGAATTTTGCACATCCGGTTTTGAGGGTAAAAGCCACCAGTTACACCCGAGTAGTGAACAGAACCAAAGAGTATGTATATATAGAGGGACAGCCATTAACAAATATTTGTCACAAGTTTTTGTTAATGGCTCTGCTACGCCATCTAGTAGACGGTGTTATCTCTACGTTTGAATTTTTAATTTATGGCTGATCCTTTACAAACAGGGAGGTATTTTTGCAAAAATAAGTTTTTACATGTTAATTTCCTATGTTCAGCTAACTCATTCAGCACCCTGTATATAGAGGACCAAAAATTAAGACGTAGAGATAACCCCCTCCACTAGATGGCGTAGCAGAGCCATCAAGAAATACTTGTGACAAGTATTGGGTATAAACCCAAGATTTTGTTGGATTTCCAAAGATTTCTTTGAATTTTCTACAATTACTCGGATTACCTATTTCCTCGAATTTTCAATTACGTTGGATTTTTGCAAAATATATTAGGATTTTTTTTGCAGCAATTCTCTTCTTGGTTTCAAGTGAAGGGAAACCTGAAAAGATTTCACAAGACATAATGAAAATTTGTTGTATAAAAATTTATGTTGTAATTCAAAGGAAAGGTTTCTACTACTTCATAACGTTGATTGTAGATCACAAACAAAAATTGTTAGTTTCTGAAACCGGGGGGTCATACCCACCAGAGCATCTTAACTTCTTAATACACACTCACAGAGTTATCTCGAAATCATCAGTAGTACAATATAACCTTGCGGTCCATGTGATGACTACATCATTTGCATGTAGGTGTTAGCTGAAGATTCTGCTTTTGCATCAGCCTCTTTCAGTTTCGAAAAAACACCGGTTGTTCTTGAAAATCGGGCTTTTAAGACTAGGGCTGGGCGATATTCAAAAATCGATATCGAATATCGATAATTCAAAAGCTGTCGATAACTACGATTAATCGATAACCTTGATTAATCGATATTTGTCCATAATTATTGGAGTTTCGAAGTATCCATAATTATCGAATTATCGATATATATATATGTATCGATTTCAATACTCGGATATTTATTGAAATAATAAACCCTAACTTTTTTTCGAATAAAGAAACCGGTCGAACCCAAAATTGACCAATAGGAAATCCAGAAAACATAAGAAAGTAACCTAAATTAGAAATATCGATAACAAACTATCGAAATTTCGATTAATCTATATTTCAGAAATATTTCAAATCGATAACCATCGATATTTATCGATTAATCGATAAAAAGTCGCAGCACTATTTAAGACTGTGTATAGAAGCTAGCTGCCAGAAGATCAAAATAACTTAAAAGGTAAATGTTTTATTACCAATCAACGGAGTGCCGAAATATAATGAAAATTAGAAAAATTACTATAATTATGTGATTGTGAATTGTAATATTAAACGAATATTCAAAAAAAAAACGCCCCATCCCTGCCCTTCAGTCTAAGTTACGCTACTAGCTATATATCTATCTATTAGTGTAAGAATAAATTACTATATTTATAGTTTGTGTGTTTCATAGTTCATTTATGAGTGAAAAAAATTGTTCATCATATTGATGAACAAATTCATAAATTCAATGATTGTTTTCATGAATACTATGAATTTTACATCAATATTATGAATTTTGTGCATTGGTGTAAAAATGATGCAACCATGACTGGACTTGCAACTTTTGCTTAGCATCAGGGGTTGAACTGATACAGAGCAGGAATTGAATTCCTTTTCTAATGTTTTGTAAAATACATGTTTTTTTTCTCTACATCAATAGCGCTTTTATTGGCCACAGAAACGATAACTTAAATTTACAAAGGATAGTCGATACTATAACACAGATACCTACTATAAAATAAAACTTTTACTTACTAATATAACTATAAATGACCGGACTTTAATTTAACATTAATACGCTAGTTGGATATCCCAAAACAGCTTACGCCGCGCCATTTTCTGGTCAATTATGGCCAGATTCTCACCTAATTTATGCACAAAATCACCGCCTAGGTGGGCGGCACCATAGCTATCCAACTAGCGTTATTGGTTGGATATCCAAAAAGCGTACGCTGCGCCATCTTCTGGTCAATTATGGCCAGATTCTCACCTAATTTATGAACAAAATCACCGCCTAGGTGGCGGCACCATAGCTGTCCAAGTAGCGTATACCAGCAAGCAATCTGTTACATCAATTTTAAGAGGATTTCGACAACATTTTGTCGTCGCAGTTATTTAATTTTCTAATGTCGAAATGAGCATCCAAAGTATTTTTCTAAGGGGTACGACGCAAACTCTGCATTGCTCAATATAAAGTAAAAATTTTTAAAATTAATTGAACAATAAAATTCGAATTAGTTTTATTGTTTCACCTAGAAAAAGTTTGTTATACAATCTAGAATTCAAATCTCTTTGAAGCCTTGAACTTGTTTTATTTTTTGTTGTTTTGTATTATATTTATTGTCGAACTATTTTATAGTCAATGTAGAACAATAATGTAGAGTTTGCTTCTCACCTCTTAAAAAAATCCTAAGGATGTTCATGTTGACATTAAAAAATTGAATACTAATTTAATTTATAAACGAAATGAGTCAACGCGAAACGGAGATGGCGTGGTGGTGACGGCAAAATGTTCTAGAATCTAGAATCTAGACTTTCTGTTTTCTGCCTCTTGTTTAACAGTACTGCAACACCGGATTCACATTCGACAATATGGTCTAGTCTTGACCCTAGACAAGATATTGCTTCTCGGATTTTCCAAATGTTGATTGAAATGGGAAAATTTAAGGTCACAAGTTTCACGTGCAAAGGGTTTTTCCCCTGTAGGAGTTTTCAGATGGCCGTTAAATGGTTTTTCTCCTGTATGAATTTTTTTATTTCCATTCCGATCTAGTACTGTCAGTCATACAATTCTCACGAGATGTCGCATTTATTTCAAGAAGTGGCGTTGCAAGTATACTTTTAAGTATAGGGAAGTTTGGTAAAGGGTGCCAACCTTTTTGAGAAAAATCAAAATCAAATCGGATTTTAAATATTTAATTGAATTGATTTATTATTAAGTTATTTATTATAAAAATCTATATTTACTGACAAATACATTACAAGGCACAATTGCAGTCTGTACCTCTAAAAATTGGAGATATGAACGGCGGTGGTTCTAATCGTAAAATAACTTTGTCCCAGCACGTTTTTTTGAAAAATTTACGATCTTTTATGGTCTTGGCTTCGGTGTACTCCAAACTCTTTTTTGGATATGTCTGCAATAATTTTTCTAGCAGATCTCTGGCTTTTTTCGATAAAGTTTTTGGCCAATTATTTCTGTGAATCAACATTGTTCCTGTTAACATTTCATAAAAAACTACTCCTAATGAATTCCAGTCCATAGTAAAATTATGGGCTATGTGGTAGTCGGAAGATAGGTCTATACTGATTCCAAAATCTGAGATTTTGATATGACCAGCGGCGTCCAATAATATATTCGTAGATTTTATATCTCCGTGAATAATTGCTTGAGAGTGTAAATACTCTAATCCTAGCACCATTTCTTTCATATAAAAAGCTGCAGCGCTCTGATCCAATTCCCCTGTTCTTTCTAACAGATCATCTAACGTACCTCCACTCAGATATTCCAAAACAAAATAACAAGTGTCTTTGGTTTCAAACCAATCGATTAATTGAATCACGAATGTATGTCGAACTCGGCTTAAAATATTTTTCTCGGTAACAATAAGTTGTGTGTCCGAATCAGTGAATTCAATTGTCTTCAATGCATACATTTTGTTGGCATCGTTTCCGTTTTTCTTGCGAACTTGAAACACTTTTGCAAAATTTCCGCTGCCCAATAGTCCTAAACATTCAAAATTATCCAACGACATTTTTGCTTTCTTTTAAACTTATTATTGATTATTTCTCCTATATAGTAATTGGTTTATCCGATGACTCGTTAATCCATAAACGTATCCCTTGAGCAGAATATCCGTTGATTCGTTTCAAAATATTCAGTAAATGGATAAACGGATATTCTGATCAGGGCCATATATAAGGGTTGGTTTTGGGGATCCCCCCCCCCCGTGGGTTAAGTATTTCTAAATAATTTAAAATACGGGCATATGCCAATCTTTTTTTCAATTTCATAAACACCAAGTAAACGACAAAAACCAATATATTGCAGTGCTCTACCCTTACAATTCAATTATTTATAATTTTTATAAAATTTACATTTTAATTTTTTAAAATATTAACAATGTAAATTTCATTGTCAAAAAATATTAAATTGAATTTAAAATTAGCAATAAAAATAAAAAATACTGCTTCAAATTCTTCTTCTCAAATATTAAAGCACCTCTTGTTAATGCTAATAATTATTTGTAATAATTAAAGCGATCTATCTCAAATTTATATTGTCTTGACCTAGAACTTCCCAGAACTTGACCGCAAAAAAATATTTAATTGAACATAAATACCTCTGTGCCAAAATATATAATTGGATTGTTACAAAATCTTCAAACTGTAAAAATATCCTCCGGTTTCATATTTTATCTCTCTTATTTTAATTAGACTACGAAAATGTTGACATTAATACAATCGTCCTTCCTATCACAACAAGCTAATAAGAGATCCTTTAAATTTTAAGAAAATACAGAAAACCATAATCCTTATGTAAATTGTGTGCATGTCACTAGGAATGTAATTGAGTTTCTTGAGCTGGCAAGCGAGCAAGTTCACATGCTTTTCTGTGCATCAGTCGTCTTAGAGTGACATGTTGACTTTTCCGCTATTGCAATTTTAATAACTTTTACATTTTTTAAGTTGCGGATTTCAGTTATTTATGAAACAACTTTAGTCAAAGTGATTGATCCTTTTTCTTGTCAAATTTAAATTTAAATTGTCTTTGGACGAAACGAAAATTCTTCAGTTTTCGATACCTCAATAAACCTAAGTAACGAGAATTTTAGTTTGGCTGCCACAATAAATTATTATCAGTCTATTAATAATTAATCAACAAATCTCTGTATCTCAATTAAAGCTACAACTGAAAGCTCAATAAATCAAGTGAGAAATTGAATTTTTATTTTCGTTGACGTGAATTTCCAACCTTAATAATTTTCAGCAGTTTTGACCAGACAACTTTTTTAACCGGAGGGTCCCTTAAGGAAAACCTTTAGTTTCTGCGATAAAAGGAAAAAACAAGGAATCTCAATAAAATTTACCCGAAGATTTCATTTTCACTTTCACTTATAAAAAATTGATTTTGCTGTATATCCACACTGTGAAAAATAAATGTGCTTTAACAATAGTTACAGTATTATTGAGGTTGCTTTCAGTTGTTTTAAATAAAACATTCAGTTTTGATGATTTTCGAAAAAGTTTAAAAAAAAGGTGAAATGAAAAATTGAGTTTTCAGCTTTAGTTAGAAACCTCTTTTATCTTTTAAATTTTATTTTCATTTTAGTTTTCAACAAAGTTGTTTTGTTCGTCAACATAAATGAACAATTTGATTTAGTTGAGTAACTGTTCTGCCACTAGCCACTTGCCATATGAGATTTTAATTTGACATAATATGTAGCTGTTGATTTTAATTTTGCAATGATTTGACTTTATCCGGTTTTACTTTTCCGAACAGTAGTAGATTAATACTTTTTCAAGTCCGAGATATATTATGTCGAGCTCTAGTTAAGATAACTCTTAGAACCAACTTTAATATTTTAATATAATTAATTTAATTAGGTACTAACTTGAGCAATCTTTAGTAACAATGAAGTAATAAAATTAATAGTATAATTAGTAGATATTTAACAACCGTGTAATAGCACACTTGAATGGAATACTACAATTTTCCTGCTCCGATACATTATAAGAACGGTTTATAATAATATAATTCCATTCGCATAATAGATTTTAAATATAAAATTACTAAATATAAAATTTAGTAAATTAACTTTTTCTAATTCAGTTACAAAATGACTACTTTTTGAATGTCATTTGAGTTATAAAAGTCTTTCTTTTTATCACTAGTAATAAAATGAAAATAAAAAGTATGAGGTTTTTTGCTCAGTTCTACGATATCTAGCGCCGTTCTCGAGGTACTGCTAATAATTGATATAAAGTGTCTTTTGATAACACTCGGCTCCGCCTCGATGGACGCAGTTTTCACGCCTGGTTATAAAAAGTATCACTTTACCGCTTGTTGCATAAATAGCTTATACTAAATGTTTTAGAACAAACTATTATTTTGATTCCAAATATTTTCTTTCATATCAAACCAGTATAAATAGTAACATTCAGGGGCGTAGAAAACAGGAAGAGTGTACATTCTATTTTATGTTAACCAAAAAGAAAATATCTAACTTAACATTTGGCTCTTAATTAGTGTTAAAATGCAAAAATCAAAATTAACCAAAAAAAAATTTTGTAATATAGAAAATTAATTAATGTTATATAAGAAACTATTAAACATTTTCAAGAAAAATGCAAAACATTAAAGAATTAATGAATGGATGAGGGCTAACATTGTCTTTAATTTTTTTTAAAAATTATCAAAAGCTAGTTTCTTATGATTGCAACAGTTCCGCTAGTTTTCATATTATTTGGCATCTAGATTTCCTAGGCTGTTGTTGTGAGCCCTAAAGCCTTCATTAATCCGTCACTTTCCCGTAGTCTCTTAACGGTTCATGTGCTTGAAGATCCATATTATACCCCAGACATACCCGGATTTAACAATCCCAAATCTCCTCCCCCCCCTCGAAATGACAGTATTTGAATTTTTTACTTCAATCAGAAAACTAAAGATGTCGTTCTTTACTTTTAGAGTAGTAATTTTGCAGATTGGATTGCCAGAGAAGTTCCAATGAGTTGAAATTGACCTCCTCTCGAGCGGCGTTAAATTGCCTTCAAGACAGTGGCGGCTCCTAGCTTTTTCATTTGAGGAGGCTAATCAGTATAGTTTAACTCCATCAGATCTTTTTTGAATTAAAAAATTACTAGAATAATGTTACTTACGAGTTAACGCTGACGGTGGAGGCTGAGCCTTACAATCCCACGATGAATCCGCGGCATATACCTACTTATGCGAAGGTGCGAAGGATTCGTTCTATCTTATCTATGGGTTAAACTACCTTGATGTATATCTAGGAAATAATCCGTTGTGAAAAGTGAAAAGCTCTTACTTAATAAAGTTGGTCACAGATCATGAACAAAATTTATTAGTTATCAAACCGGAGGTCTGGGAGGTATGGAATACCCCCCAGTGTCATTTATAATCTCTTGATTCTTTTGACTCACCTACGGTTTAATCTGTTTAATCGAAGTTATCCCGAAATCATCAGTAGTACAGAAAAAATTGCGGTCCACGTGATAACAAGGTTGGGATTTTTTATCGATTATTCGATAAATATCGATAGTTATCGATTAATTGAAGAAGGATATCTTATTTTTGATATATCGATTAGTCGATATTTCGATAGTTATCGATATTTCGATAGTTACGATATTTCTAATTTACGTTATTTTCTTATGTTTTCTGGATTTCCTATTAGTTAATTTTTTGGTTCGACCGGTTTCTTTATTTGAAAAAAAAAAGTTAGGGTTTATTATTTTAATAATTATCCGAGTATTGAAGTGATACTTCGATTATTATCGATATATCGATAACACAGTGTTACAAAATTGAACTTTTGCCAGCTTCTAGAATGGATGGGAGTGATTCTAATAGATTTTTTTGCGGTAAAACGGGTGATTTTGCATGACAAACCTCTTGACTAAAAAATTGTATATCTTCACTTTAAAAAATCGTCGAACAATTTTGAAAAAAGGATTTTAAAGCTAAGTAGTAGTACTACGCGATGCACTTGTGGAAAATTGAAAGAAAAATGACATTCCCTAAAAAAAATCATGAAAATGGTTAAAATAGTCAATTTTTTGACTATTTAAGCTACAATTTCAAAAAACCTGACGTGACGGAGCAATTTTAAAGTAATCAAATTCGTTTTCAGCGCAAAAAAAATCTATTAGAATTACCTTCACCCATTTTAGAAGCTGGCAGAAGTTCAATTTTGTAACACTGTGATAATTATCGATACTTATACGATCGATATCATCGATTAATCGTAGTTATCGATAGTTTTAGAATTATCGATATTCGATATCGATTTTTGAATATCGCCCAGCCCTAGTGATGACTACATCCTTTGCATGTAGGTGCAATTATTCTAGATTTTAGGATGACTTATTGAAAGAGTTTTTTTTCAATAGTTCTCACAATCGAAAATTTACTTTTTTCTATTTTTAAAAATTATAATATTTAATTCTCAAAAATTTCAGGAAAAGTCAAGCCTCCCTTGTCTCCTCTGACGAGCCGCCGATGCTCCAAGATAATCTTAACTAGAGATTTCGAGTTTACCAGTTGATCTCATCTTGGAAGATGTCAGTTACATAATCACAGTGGTCTTTACTTAAGGGAGAGCTGAAAAACAAACTTTTTGCAATTTACACGTCTATTTTCGACAACTGTTAAAAACAAGTTTACCGAGACGCGGATTCATTTGTCCAGTCACGGGTTTCTTTAGTCAATTCTGGTCCCTTGATTTAATTGCTTTTGGAAGTCTACACTGCAACTAACCGCACACAATTCATAGTAAACCTAATTAGGGAGCAAGAGCGGTAGCTAGCTAGGACCCGTAAACAAATATACAAAGTGGGCCCCTTTTACTAGCTTTTATGGTTCCGGGCCCTTAAGCTTTGCTTACATTCGCTTATTGATATCACCGTCACTGCAAGGGGCCCGATTTAGTGGCCTAAGTGCGCGTAGGGATATCTCCCTGCCCTCCTACCTGAAATCCAGAAGCCAGAATCCCCCCAGACCCCCCGGATTACACCAATCGTTTTGTAACTTAAATGATATGTTTGGAGTTTTGGAATCGGAAGAAACTGATTTCTCTGGTTTCGTCAAAAAGTAGTTTTAGTTTTGCTCAGCAGGGAGTAAAAGTCTAAACCAGAGTTACCAACTCCCAAAAATTTATCTCTCTAAAGCTCAAATCAAAAACCCCTAAAACCCCCACAATTATTTAGAAAACCCCCTAAAACAATATTATTATTAAAAAAATAAATAAACAAAAATATTATTAAATCCTGATATATAAAATCCCAGCACGCTGCTGTTCCTGCTACAGCAGTGGTTTTTTGGTGGAAAAAAACAGTCTGATTCCCCTCACTATTGTTTGAAAATTCAAATTTCTCGAGTTTTCCTGACCGGTTTTCAATTTTACCAACCGAAAAATATATTAAACTAACTAAGATTAGGACTAACCGGGAAATTTGAATTTTTAAGTAAAAATTAGGGAAATTTTACCTTTCTGTGTTACTTTGAAAGTTAATTATAAAAATATAAAACCAAAATTTTAAACCGGGGGGTCTGGGGGGTATGGAACACCCTCCAGTACGTATCGCAGGATTTCCACTCGTTTAGAATACTTGGTGTTAGTTAACTGGTAAAATTATAATCAAAAGTGTAAACGGGGGGGTCTGGGGTTGAACACCCTCCCGTACCAGTTCCCACTCTTCTAGAATAATTATGCAAATTTCGTCAGAAAAAGCTGGAAATTTTTTTGTTTTTGAGCAAAAGTGAGGAAAATTGAAACGGTCGGCTAAAGAAAATTAGAATTTGAGAAACTTATTTATTTTTATATTATGAAAAAAATTAATGTTTAAATTAAATGTTTAAATATTATACCTTTAAAAATAAGATCCACCGCCTAGCTGCCCGTTCACGGACGGGCTTTCCAGCTAGTTATTAAATAAATATTAAAGTAATTATACTTAATAAATAATAAATAACTAAATAAATTTTTAATATTTTTTTTATACCAATATTTTTAAACATTTTTTTTTAATAAACAAAAATAAATAAATATTCAAAATAAAACATCCCTAAAAATATAACCCCCCTAAAAAAATCCCATCCCACTTTTTTATTCCCTAAATTTAGGGAAAAACCCCCGAAGTTGGCAACCCTGATCTAAACATATTATTGAAGTTACAAAATAATTTATGTAATCCGGGGGGTCTGGGGGGTATGCAATACCCTGCATTCTGAATTTTAGGTAGAAGGGCAAGGAGATATCCCTACGTGCAAAAGTATAGCTATTTAAAAATCTCTTTTTTGAGATTTACTACTCGTTATGGTTCCGGATCCCTAAGCATTGCTTATATTCGCTTATTGATATCACCGCCACTGTTAGGGAGCAAAGTAATGAATATCTGAATATTTAGGGGTGCCATTTAGTAACAATAACGAAAAATGTTCTGTAATTAATTGCCATAATGAAGTGTGACACTAAAAATCCAATGCATGCGAGTACAAAAATAGCTGAAGCAAAGTGTGTCATTGAAAAGAAAAACTTTTTGTAATGACTATCGTGATTCAAAAGCAAAAGTTATCAACAACAAAAATAGAGCCATTTACATATTAACAAAAAATAACAACTCGTGCTTATAAAATAATAAAACACGCGATTTGCATGCAGTCCCTTTTATATCTTGATTTATAAAGTAATTAGAATGGCGTATCAAGTTTTGTTTTACGTAATAAAAGACTAATTGAATGTCTTTCGTAAGCACGCAACATCCATAATTTTGGTAGGTCCTAAATTTGTTTCGTTCCTCGGAATTTTTTTTTTTTTAATTTTGTTATTAAAATAAAAAGTATTACACTTGACTAAGTACGCGCTTTGATAATAATTAATTTTCAAGTGTAAATTTTGTTGTTACTGTTTTAATCAATTTATTTACCCCTAAGCGATGCTAATCCGACAAATCCTAAAATAATCTCTATTACCATTTTAGTTAATTCCGCTTTCATTCCTACCAACTACGTATGTGTTCAAGTTAAAGCTCGTGGTTTTTGGTGTCACTTAATTACAAATTTAAACCCGACTTCGTTAAACTTTCACGCACTTTTGGGTTTTTTTTGTGTAAAATCAACACCAATGAAGATTTTTACAATCCCTTACTATTTATTTCTTCTATTCCATTCTATTTTATTAAATCACCGATTTATATTATAATGTAATATTTTTATTATTCGGGTTACACGAAACAAAAGTTTATCCTTTAATTCAGAGTTATTTGAGTTCTGTGTTATTTGCGATATTTAACTTTCATTTAATTCGTCTATGTCAATAATTACAATGTCAAATGTCTACCATTAGCATACATAAAAGTGAACTTCAAAGCAAATAAACTTTTGAGTTAATTCCATAGCCCACCCTGCAGCCTCCACTACGTTACGCCCCTGATCTGTTAAAAAAGTTATAACAAAAGAACAATTTTTATATGGCACCCAACGTGGGGCTAAACTTTTCATTTTTAAAAGTGATTTTAAATGTGAATAATTTTATTACATCCAAATCAAATGTCTCAATCTAAAATTTCGTCAAAGATTGTCGGTTATATTAAATTTAAGTAAATATAAAACGTATAGCCTATTTATATTGGATGTTGACATTAAATAAGTATCATAAAATTACTTTACCGTAGCAGCAACCTATCTGCCACAGAAATACTTAAATGAAGTATAAAGTAAATATTTAAAACCTGCATATAAAGTAAGTTATCTGTTTTAAAGAAGCTTCACTTGGCTTATTTATATGTAGAACACGCTCAATCGAGCAACTTTGACTGGTAGTATATCTTCTGCCTTCTACCAGCTTCGGTTTGGATTCTTACTACATTCCCGTTCCAACATTTTCCTGGGGGACTAATTTTTGTTAGATAAATATTGTCTCCACACAATAACGTGCTAATATAACCGAAAGGAAGTTTAGTTACTTCGTATCAGCCGACTTTTTTTTTCATAAAGTAGAAATTATAAATAAAATATGAAATACATATTATCTGTGTATTGTGTTACCAACTTCTATTTGATAAATCGCATATCTTGTATCGACTAGAACTTACAAGTAGCAGCATTTTCTAATAAGTCTCAGAAAACTTTTCTCTTGGGTATCAAAACACGGGAGTATTACGGAAAATGAGAAAATTGACGTTCGGTTAAGAAATACAGAATTCAATACAATAAAATCTGTTAACAGTAAATACCTACATAAAATTCATAATATAAAAATTAAGGCTGGTAGAAGATGGAATTGGTGCATACCAAAAATTAGTTTGTTTAGCGACCACGGGTTTGATCCTTACAAAAATCTTTTTACCTCGATTTTTCCCCTCGAAAAATCCCTCGATTTTTTTCGGCATTTCTGCCGTCGATGGCAATCAAACTATTTGGACGTATGTCTGGTGGGCTCTAGTGGTAAAAATAAAGTTTGGCAGGGAAATTTTTGCCAGGGCTACAACAATAAAATAAATTAAAATGTCGTAACTCCGGAAATGTTTCAACAGATTGCGATAAAATTTTGTGTTCTGATAGAGCTTTTAAAATACAAGTATTGCTGAGAAAACAATTGATCCAAATATAAAAGCAAGAAAATTACATAAATTATTATTAACCGAAATTTTAATTAATCAGTAATTAAATAATTATTTATTAAATATTCATATAAAATCGTATCTTCAGATAAAATCTGGAGATATTGCGGCAGAAGTGACGATATTTTTTTTATATATAAATAATTCGCAATATAAAAATGAAAAAACAAAATTTCAAGTAAAAAGCGTTCAGCTGTCAGTGTCAATTTTCGTAACGAATAAAAATGCATGCCACTATAATAATTGATATTCGTGTAACACTTTGCTTCTTGAACTGAGATAACCAGGTCCGATTAAGTGGCATGATTTGCGTGAAGCAAATTAAAACGCACTCTAAGCATATTAAATAATATGAATTAAGTACAAAATAATAATTCGCCAACACGTGATTTTGAAAAAGCATTATTTATTACCTTGATGTTTTGTCGATTGGATCAAGATCTTTTTATGTTCATTACATTTTTTCTTGAGGCAATTTATTAAAGCATATTGATTGATTGATTTTTATGAGATTGGGAAATATTTTTAAGTAAACATCAGTAAAGAAAACTAATTTTCGATGGTAAGCAGGTTATGAGCCCAAGTCAGTATAAAAACCTCTAAAAAAACACAAAAACTTTCGAGAAAAAATTAAAAGCGATAACAAAACATTGCTTTCGAAGGCTTAATTTCTTTTACAGACTACAACTCCAAAGCGGCCCGAGGCCGCATCAGCGTCTGTGTATTACTTTGTTTTCGCAACCAAAATGTTTTAAGCAGGATTATTTTCTCCGAGTATATAGGGTACATGCCAATCTTTTAGAGTGTTAGGTTCTGAAGCTAGGAAACCTCGAGAGAAAGATATAAAATAATGTATCTATGGTAAAAGGTTAAATCATGCCTGAGTAAAATCAGGCACTACATTTAGTTAATTATTTATTACTTTAATTATTACATATCAGAAACATTTCGATCATCCTGGTCCGTTATTACGTAAATTTGTGAGTAATTTTTCCTTTCTTTTTAGCTTAGAAAACAATTATTTTTGACAATTTAATAGAGCAAGTTTTTTTTCTTCTCTTGTTTTATTACTAAATAACAGCAGCTTTACTGCCTCGACAAACACCTAAGCAGAAAACAGCAGGAATTTACGTGTTGTAGACGTTGGATATAAAGGATATGTTGGTGGGCCCCAAACAAAATAAACAAGACAAAAGAAGGCGAAGAAAGCTGTTAAATTAAATCGTCAAAATAAAAAACTGACAATGACAAACATGGGGCAGTATTTTTTTAATTTACTAATGTTTATTTAATTTGTTTAAATTTTGTTTATCCGACTGAGAATTAGCATAGATTTTTTTCTAATTTCGATAGGAATCAAATTTAAAATTTCCATTTTTTACTTAAAAGTCTGTGTTTTATCCATTCTGTTTACTGTAGGTGTGCTTGGCGTAAATAGTTGCGGCAGTGTGTTTTAGTAAACTAAACAGGCCGACTTCTAGACGTGCAACTGTTAACGTCATGTCACAAATTTAATTTAAATTGGATTACGGCGGATTAATTATATCCAAATTTAACTTCTTAAAAACAAATTTATGCTGTTTCATTTGGGATCCCATCTATCTAAATAATTTGTAAAAAAGCATTTTTTTTTTGAGAATTTTATATTAATTTAATTTGTATATTTTAATAATTGCAATTTAGCTGTCGTAACGTCAACCAACGGAGAATGCGTGGCATTTAGCATTTTCAAGATGTCAGGAACCGCAAATATAAATATCAAATATCTAAATTTTGATTACAAAATTGTAACAATGATGATTGTTACAATTTTTTGACTTTATCGCTTGATTTTATTTTATGGTCATTAACTCGTAAGGGAGAGAATATTTTTGTATATTTTCTTTTTCTTGCAAAAACTATGTGTTCCGTCTTTTCAGGGTTTATTGAGATTTTCCATTTCTTGTAATATTCTTCTAGCATGTTCATGTGGATCTGGATTTGTTTGTTGGCCACTTCGGCACTAAACGAATGTGCATAGATGGCTGTATCGTCGACGTAAAGGCCCACTTCGGTTTTTTGGAATAGCGGTAAATCGTTG
This sequence comes from Cantharis flavilabris, assembly GCA_949152465.1. Classification (NCBI taxonomy): domain Eukaryota; kingdom Metazoa; phylum Arthropoda; class Insecta; order Coleoptera; family Cantharidae; genus Cantharis; species Cantharis flavilabris. The sequence goes on from OX424438.1 coordinate 10,971,580, forward strand.
ATGTATAGCTTAAATAATTTCGGGGACAATATAGAGCCCTGGGGAGCTCCAGCTTCTATTATTTAGGGGGATGATTTTATCTTGTCGATACTGACTGCGAGCGATCTGTTGTTTAAGTATAAGTTCAGTAATTTTACTAGTTGTGGCGAAAAACTATATTCGATTAGTTTGAACGTGAGGCCTTCGATCTATACTTTATCGAAGGCTTTCTGGATGTCAAGTAGTGCCATTGAACCCCTACACCAGGTAAGTATGCTTTCCAGCTGCCAAGTCATAACTTATGTGTACCCCATGCCAAAAGTTTTTCTATATTAGACAACTGCGGCGCCATCTATTCGTAATTATTTAAATGATAAATTTTTTGTTTCTCATTCAAACAATAGTAGAAAAAATATTGTGTGAAACACCTATGAAAAGTTTCTTTTTCCGTACATGGCGTGTTTTTTATCTCGGCTAAAGCCTCGATAAAAAATTTCACGCCTAGTACGGAAAAATGGCACTTTTCATTACTCGTTGCACAAATAGTTATTCCATTTTTCAATACTACTACATAATATTAGTAGGTATTTTAAAATTTTAAAACTTTTGACTAAAGAATTTTATAAATTTACATATTCAAAATTTTAGGATTTAACTAAAATCATATCAATTGGCGCCCAACGTGGAGAAAAATAGAAATTTGATTTTTTATTTAAATATTATTTAAATAGGTATTAAATTAACTATTGACAATTGACAATTTGTATGATTTTTAATTTTAGCATATAACTATTCTACATAACAACATACGTAATGTGTCTTAATTTTTTTAAATTTGATTCACAAATACAGCCAGAAAAAAATATTGAAATTTAAATGTATATTTGTCGCGCGAAATCGTATTAATAAATATGGGAGGGGCTAATGTAAATTTTGAAGATTTTGACGTCACTAAAATGGCGATTAGTAACTAAAATTTGGTTACTTTATTATTTGGTTACGTTATTTTACAAACACTAGATACTTTAGTGGAAATTATACTGATGTATTGGCACCCATGTGTATCACTTATTGAGGCTCGTGTCGTCATGGCCTGATTTCGATCACGTGAATTTTCAAAAAAATTCAATAAATTTTTGCGGGCTGACGATCCAGAATTTTGAATAATCACTCAAATATTCTGATTATAGGTACTTTGAACTATCAATAAATGCCATTTTGAGGTGAATTTGAATTTTATGCGAATTGTACATTATTAAATTATAAACAAAATTAACAAAGTCTCTTCTAAATGTTATATTAAACAGTTTTTTCTTAAAATCAATCTTTTATTTTTATAAATCATACTGATACATATTTAAGACTTAAGGCTCTTAAATTTGGACATCCGGTTCATATGCCTTGCTTGATACAAAAAGACCTCATATTTTATGCTAGTTAGTGATAAGTCAAGTAAACTCGTGGGAATTATACAAATTTACAAAAAATAATATAAAAATAAAAAATTATAACTTTGTCAATTGTTTATTAACCAAATACCTGCTTATACTCGTGATACGCACCTTTAATTATTGAATCATTTTAGGTTACTAGCCTAAAAGAACTATGCGATTTTGACAGATCAGTGCGGCCTTTAGGCTGCACAACCTAGTCAATCGAGAATTTAATTACATTGAATTTCACGTTAAAGATAAGCTTGCAAATTTTATTAAAGGTTAAGTTAGATGTAAGATTGAGTTAAAAATTTTAAATTAAATTTAAAAATTATCAAGTTAAAAACACAGAAAATCGATTATTTTTATTAAAACACCCGATAGCAGCAAACAATTTCTAAAAAATTGATGAAAATTTTTTGTTTATTATTATTATTTAAATTTGAATTTGCCGCGAAAGTTTGGCTTTACCAGTCTAGACGTATTTGAAAAGCCAAGCCAAGCGGCAGATAAAATTGTTTTAATTTGTAATAATAAAAAAAAATTTTGACAAATATTTGTTTAATTTTGAATTGGATGCGTAGAAGGTGAAATATAACAATAAAAGTTTGGTTTTTTATAGTGAAGCGGGCGTTACATATGCATCGCCGCAAACAAAAGTGCGCAGTTTATAAAAAGTGCCGATGAATTTATTAAAAATTAATAAAAAAACATATCAATATATAGTAGTTGTTAGTCGGTTAGTAAACAGGCCGGTTCAAGGTTAGTCAGCGTTGAGCACTTCCATTTGTTATTTATTTATTATTAGCTTTACATTCGGGTAGAATATTGCTATCCTTTTTGGATTTACAGATCCGATAATTTGAGGTGGATCAATCCTCATTATTACATGTTTGTATTATCTATATTATTTACATTTCACTTTTTGTTAATTACATTTTTGCGTGAGTCGCGGTTGTCTTGACAATCTCCTTCCATCTCTGCCTGTCTTCAGCCTTCTCTTTCCATTCGTTTATTCCCATCAATGTTAAGTCGCTTATCACCTGATCTTTCCATCTAATCTTCGATCTTCCCCTTTTTCGCTCTTCTGCAGGTTTCCACAGTGTTATCCTCTTCAATATGTCGTCTTCGCTTTTCCTCATGATGTGCCCCAACCATCTAATTCTCATAGATTTTATATATTTCACTATATCCTCACCGTTTGTTACCACATGAAATTGTCGGCACCGATAATCGAAAACCGGCAACCTGCTTTTATTCTGTGCGTACCTTTCGAGTTGCCAACCGTTCTACTCTAGGAAGAACAATCTTACTTTGACGTCAAAGTTTTTGTATTTTTACAGAGATATTATGCCGTTTACGACAGCCTCGCATGAATGTATTAACGAAATTCTAAAATTTGTAAAATTTAACCATATATTGAAATATGACAAACACAGAGGTTTAGTTCGGAATTGTATTAGTTCGAAATTTCTGGGGAATCTGGTATACAAATGAAGAGAAATCTCAGGATATTTTGGAAAATTAGAAATCTAAGGCAATCCGGAAGAACATCCGTGAAGAAAGAAAAACCTTTATTGTGTACAAAAATTTGTCTTGCGATTTTCCCCTCGCATGGAAATAAATTCTGATAAAACTGAAAAAATTGGGGTTCTGGGGTTGATTTGAAAAGTTGATAGCATCAAAAATTACAATATTTTTCAAATATGCTATTAAAATTCCAATTTTGGATTTAAAAATATCTGCACACATAATACAGAGTGTTATTTTAAAAGCTGAATTAAAACGTTTACAATTAATTAATTACTAACAATAAGGAAAACGGAGTAATTTTTCCGGTCATGAAAAATAAGAAGCGGAAGTAGAATAAAGTTACAAGAACAAATTCATTATGAAGAAAACAAATATAAAGGGTTTCCGAATTTACTAAATTAAGAGGATTCAAACTTTATCATTAAATTTCGATTGATCTATCAAGTAGGATAAGGCTTCTTTGAATATCGTCATCGGCTGGCTATAGCAAGTGAAATTTTAAACTTAGAACGCGAATTAAGTAATATGGAGGAGTTTTCCGTATAAGTGGATAAATAATATCAACTATCACAGGAAGCCAAAGTAAGTTTCGACTTTCAACTATGCAAATTTAAACACGAGAAAACCATCAGCCTTAAAATGTAGTCCGCACTAAACGAAAAATATTTCTGTCGCATATTTGCGATATGCTCGGTATGCTAAAAAATTATATATTAGATGTATTGTTAAGGGACGATAACAAAAAAAGCAACATTATTAATGTTCGGGCACGTTTTTATAAATTTCATTTCGAAAATGTTTGCTTAGAATTTTTGAAAACACGGCTAAATAATAGATATTAAAAATTATAAGTTCGATAACCGTAAAAAAAATTATAAAATATAATTAAAAATTTGAATAATAAACAATGCGAGTATAAAAGTTTCTGCGGCGCTGGAAAAGTTTACATTTCCATTTTCCAGTCAAGTCGAGGTGGAAACAAGGGAAAACCGTTATATCTTATCCAGTATGATTATAAGGCAGGATAACTAATTATTTATTACTTCTTATTTACAAAGAAAATAGGAAATTCACACGAAGTATTGTTGAGGTAACACTTTTTCATTACAACAAAGGAGGATTTATTTGAATGTAAATTAAAATTTAATTCTGTAATAATTGAAACTTGAATTTTGAAAAGTATAAGTTTTTGAATAAATAACCGAGCCGTGGGGTAGGGTCGTCCTTTATTATCTATTTTATGTAAATATGCTTAAACTTATTAAATTATGCAACATCATTTATCACAAGTAGGTTCGGTATAAATGAAACCGAAAGTAAATTGGAAAGGATTCGTAATGATACAAGACACGCAAAACCAAAATTTACTAATGTATTATTGGAAACTCCATAAATATAAATTCCTATTATGAAATCCTGTAATTTTACACCGCACCAGGTGAAACTGGAGCTTCGAAGGAATCCAGGACTAAGGAAAACTATGTATAAATTTTATAACAATTTTTGGTATGTCGAGAGAAAACTGACCTAAGTTTTCGCTTTAAATAAAACGGTGGATGTCTGAAGACAGCTTAGAATTAATCATTCAATATTATCGCAAAGTCTTAAACGTTGAGGATAATGAATGCTGTTTGTATCTGTTTCGCTAAGATGTCTTCGATCAACTTAGCTAAACCGCATCAACAGATGTTCGGGGTTAATAGTTTACTAAATTTACACATTAATAGTTGCCGACATAATAACTTGGAGTTAAGTTTAAGTGACACATTAATAATTGTCTTTATTCTCTCACATCCATTAATACCATCAGAGCTGCAGTTTTTAAAAATGAAGCACTCCGGAATGATACTTAGCAGCAATAATTCGCGTGCCGCAAATGGCAAAATTCTCAGAGAGCACGAATTTTTACAAGAGTAAATGTAATCGATTTATTTGGGATAAAAATTTTCGTAAATTATATTGAACACGACAACTAAATTCCAGCAGAAGCACTCACAATTATCTTTCAATTTTTGCAGTTATTACCGACTGATGGTAATGGAATATTGAATTAAAAATTCATTAGGCAGCTGCCAAAATAAATTTCTTTTCGATATCACAAAATTGTCGATCTATTATTTAAAAGCCTTGTTAAGCAAATTGACAATGTGATGTTTTCACAATAATTATTTTACAAAGAATTTACTTATTCTTATGACTTTATTGCCGAGGTTTAAGCCGAAATATGATAACTCACTGTTGGTGAATATTCGTAAATAATTTATTTTTACTTCTGTTATTGTATATATTGAGGTGCGCTCCAAAGCTCAAGTAAATCCGCTAGTTATTTAGCGCATTTTATTGCAGCAGGCATTTCTTTTCATAAAGTTAGCTGATTCAATTTTAAAATTCCTTGTTGTTAGTCTCATCCAACTTTAAAGCATTTCGTTTTGCACATTTTGAAATTTTAATAAAAATGCAACAAGGACTTTGTCGTTTAAAAAATTGAACGACGTAATCATAAAATTACACAACTCGAAACAAAGTTAATAAAAAACAGAAAATTCTTTTAAATTTCAATCTAGAGCGTAAGGGACTCTTATGTAGTACTACGTAAGCTTAAATTTAGAGAAGTTTCCAAAGTTTGCACTTCACAAGAGAGTTTGATCGTTATAAAGTCTTTGTGTTATAATTTTATTTAAAAAAAAAGATACAAAAGATGTATTTGAAAGTAGAATTTTAATATCTCCTATTAAGGATCGTTCAGTAAGAAGCAAGTGAAACAAGAACATTAGAATGTACCCTAATAATTTATATACCCTTCACGTTCTATGTTCAAGGGAATGTTTAAGATGAAATATGCCATGCTTCGTTTGTTTTCAAAAGCTTTATTTCGGTATTACAAAGGGTTTTTGTATTTGCCCATGTCGTTGCAACCAGACACGAGGAAGTAAGTGGAAAACGCAAAAATTGAGCCATCTCTTTTGTATATCGTATACAATTAATTACAGGTGTATAATTTCCAAGTTGGAATGAATAAAAAATTTGGTCGAGGATAGGGATGCAACCGCCGGCCGCGCCTGTTTAAACAAAATAATAAAACCGTTAAAAATTTTAATTTTAAATGCATTCATTATAACTTTTTAACCATCTGTATAAAGCAGAACTTGTAATTCATGCTTTACAAAGTGTTTTCAAACTAGGAGTAGTTACAAACTTGCCCGAGTATCACGTGAAGCTTAAATTAGGATTTGTTATCGCATTAAATGGCTTTTCCAAACTGATACTATTTGTAAAACTTTATCATTATATTAGGTTTAATAAAAAATAAATTTTAATTTCGGTTCGTCGATCGTTAAACATTGTAACTATGCAAATTTCGTGTAGTTAATGAAATTATTACTTTCGTTGTTAACGCCGGTTTATAGGATGCAGAAAATTAACAAAAACAAATATTCCTGCTAATTATCAGCAGAGCCGAACTAGCTACGTGAACGGTCTTCTCAAATGCTGTATAAATGTAGAATAAATACTAATAAGCTTCACTCAAGGAGAAATGTGCCTATCGAAAATTAATAATAAATACAGTTTCATGTAAAGGTAAGTCCTTATTTTTAAACCTAAACCACCCTTCAAGCTTATCCATGGCAGATACTAACACCTAATCGGATTAGATTGTCATAAATTATTATGAAACTTAAAGGAATTTCCAATTTCTTAATTATTTGATTACTTACTAATGAGTTGCACGAAAATGAAAAAATATGTCAAATGGCATCTTGAGGATAGTGTATTTTTAGTTGCGATTCATAGTTTGCTGCACTAGGGAGGTGCCGATAAAATCGATGTGCATGTTTAACATACTCACCTTACAATGTATTGAATGTCTTCTAATCATAAACTCTATGTTAACGCTTACCTGAAACAGAAATATTCATTATTAGATTATTCAAGTACTCACAGAACCATATTTTAGTTCTGAAAAGTGTTTAGTGCATTTTTTGGGTTTTCTAAAATATTGATATGGTTAATATCGAGTTACACTACCTAAACCACGTATCAATTGATTATTGATTAGAACCATATGTGCTTGGCTACTGGGGGATATGGAATACCTCCCCCCCTAGGCCCCCCGGTTTCAAATATCAAAGATTAATGTGCATATCAATGGCTTAATACAGGTATTGCATATCTACTTTTTGACCAAATTTTGTTTTGCAACGAAATAAGTTTTGTATTGAACATTTTTTTGTTGCATAAAACATTTTTAAATACAAGTTCAAAAAGGTGAATCTCAGAACTTGCTACTTTGAACCATGGGCATCGCCAAGGGGGGGCAGAGGGGCGCTACAGCCCCCCCCCTGGCTTTTGGCAAAACATATAAATTTACAATTGCAATATAAAAATATAAAAAATTTTAACATAAATAATTAATTTTAATTATTGATTTTAATTATTATTGATTGTGAATTATCGATTTCTATATTTAGTAACCTGTGTTTCCAAATTTCAAAAAGCAAATCAAAGTGGGCAGATCTTGGGGCAGTCCTGTGCCGTAAGAGTTCCAAAAAGTGGAACATTTTGTACGTGTTTGTAGGTTACCTTTTAATATAATGAAATGAAGGTGTTAATCCGGGGGGTCTGGGGGGCGTGGAACGCCCTCCAGTGCATCTTTTGTTAATTATCTCGATGGTAAATATCTCGAAACGTTGATAACTAAATAACCCGTGAAGAAAGAGAAAATAGTGCACTGGAGGGCATTCCATGCCTCCCCAGACCTCCCGGATTACTCCTACGTTTCAGGTTTTAAATGTCTCTGTTACCATGGCATATGCTGGGATACTAAAAAGATTTTAGCATTTACAATAAAACACTGGGTTTTTTAAATATATGGGGCATGGCCGCATGGAATGCCCTCTAGTGTTAGCTATTTTATTTTAATATCATATTACATATTTTGTGGTTTAGTTTACGTAATAGATTTGGTAAATTAGTAGGGAATTAGTTTGGGAATTACTAAAATTAGGGGAATTAGTAGGGAATTAGGGGAATTACTAAATATTTTCTAAAATTAATAAGGAATTATAATATTTAAGAGGAATTAGTGAGGAATTAGAGGAATTCGTAACAATCCTGAGAATTAGTGTACACATTTTTTTCAGCGGTTTACCCCTCGGTATCGATATATCGATAATTATCTAATTATCGAAATAATAAACCCCAACTTTTTTTCTCGAATAAAGAAACCGGTGGAACCCAAAATGACCAATGAGAAGTCCAGAAAACATAAGACAACAATCTAAATTATCTAATAAACTATCGAAATATTGATAACTATCGGAATATCGATATCTATCGAAATATCGATAACTATCAGAATACCGAAATATTGATATTTCTAAAATAAAATATTGTTCTTCGATTAATCGATAACTATCGATATTTATCGATAAAATGTCCCAACCCTACTGTAGAGTACACTACAGTCTATACATCCCAGTCAAAAAAAGTTAAAAAGAAGCCATGACTGGAAGGTATAAACTGTGAAGTACTCCACAGTAGGGTTGGGACATTTTATCGATAAATATCGATAGTTATCGATTAATCGAAGAACAATATTTTATTTTTGAAATATCGATATATCGAAATTTCGATATAATAATAAAATTCTCGTCCAAACTTTGATAATATAAAATTAAATATTATTAAATATAATTAAATAATGACAGACAATATTTTAATTATATAGATTTATTTACAAATTTTAATTCAGTTCATATTTTCATGTTTTACTATTTTAACAATTTTCTGTGACCATTTGTGACTCCTTTTTTACCATCTAATTTTATACAGTCAAACAGCTCGACATCCTTTTTAACTAAGTATAATTATTGCGTTTTTAATGTTTTTATTTATTGTAATGTTGCTTCTCTTCTAGTCTTGAAGATGAAGACATAAAGTCTTCGAAACGTCGACTTTGTAAAAATTGAGTTTGATTTTAGTCCACTAAGCCCAATATTTAATTTTATATATTAAATTTCGATAGTTTTCGATATTCCGATAGTTACCGATATGTCGATAGTTATCGATAGTTTCGCTATTTCTAATTTAGGTTGTTGTCTTATGTTTTTTGGACTTCTCATTGGTCAATTTTGGGTTCCACCGGTTTCTTTATTCGAGAAAAAAAGTTGGGGTTTATTATTTCGATAAATCGATAATTACCGACAAATATCGATTAATCGAAGTTATCGATAGTTGAAATATCAATAAATATATGGTAAAAAGTTGAAACTTCTATATTTTAATTGTTCGTCAAAAAAATCCCAAAGAGAAGCTAAATAAACCGGCAATCACAAGGGATGACCCCCTTAAGTACAAAATCGCAATTGGAAGATTTTCGAATCCTACTGTCTCTAAATTTTTATTCAAGGTTCTTTGTACATTGAACATAAAGGAGAGGAATCGCTGAGGAAATCTGATGTACAAGTGAAAGAAAATCGAAGAAAATCCGGGTAAATGTAAAAACATCTCAGGATAACTTAGGAAATCTGAGGAAATCCTAAGATTGCTTTACATGACAACCTTCAGCTATGGTGTAATTTTACTTGCTTTATTATTTTATTTATGTTTTATCCTGATATGTCAACTCATCTTATATCTGTAATGAATTAATTAAAGTATTCTTTGACGTATTATTTTAAATTATTCCACAGTAAGAACGTTTTTCTTTGAATAAAAAAAAAACAGTTTGTTGTAATAAATTTTTAAAGAGTTTAATTTAAATAGAATATATTTGGTCAAACAAAAATGTATTTAACCCTTTATAGGGCAGATCACGAAAAATAAAAACAGGGTATTTTTTGAAAAGAACTTGTAGGTAATTGATAGTTGAATTGGTATAAATTACATAATATCAATTTTCTTAACTTCATCATCAGTATCCTATTGAGGATTAAATTAAATATTTTTTCTTTTGATTTAAACAAAAAATTTTTGACCAAAAATATTTTATTTAAATAAAAAACAAAATTTATTTACTTTAAGAAAAAGTTACTCAAACAAAATTGTTTCTTTTTGATTTAAAGAAAACAATTTTTACTGTGTCTATCAAGCAAGACGATATTGCCTAATTTTCCTATTTACTGTTGTTGCCCGGTAGTGCGGTCTGAAGACCACAATAAAACATTACATTCCTCTTTGCTTGTATGTAAAGATTTGAGATATTGTTACCCTCCGCCCACCTTACGTAAGGATCATTTTGAAAGATTTTATTTTCTTCCTTCCTCCCCCCTCCCCCCTCCCCGCAAAGTAGCCAAAACCTCAATTTGACACTTGAATGGATAGGCTACATTATATAATTTCCTATTTCTTTCTTTCCTTTTACGTAACAGTTGTAGAAGACCTGTTCACTCCGGTCCCATTTTTTTAATGCACCTCTTCCCATCGATTTGTGTTTCTAAAAGATCCAGAAAGCCTAAAGGTTCCGTCGGTCGTCTAAAATTCATACAGATTTAAATGTAAATTACAGTGGACTGAGATTGGCTGTACTATTTAATATCTGAAAATTGGTATGCTTGTACAAAGGTAACCCAAATTGTCTAAAACTTTAGATATTCTCATAGAATAATCAAGTAACTATCAGAAGTATCTTTCGAACCGTAAGTGCAGTAGCAATTCGTAAATACAAAATTTGATCTTTATTCTTCCTTAAAAAGAGTCTCAAGCATATCTATTCCACCGACTGAGTTAAGCAAAAGATAAGTGTAGTAAGCAATTAATTAAAAAGAAACATTCTTTGAAAATTAATGAAGCAGAAAAAAACTTGAATGGTATATTATAAAAGCTAAGTCTTCTGATTCATAAATTTTTCTTGCTAATCTAACAAATTGGGAATTTTGGGCGGTTACAGAAAAACGACGAATCAGTGAGGCTTTTAGCGAGTATAATCTGGGCAACAGTTTTAATTTGTTTATCTATCTACAAGGCTCATTTGGAAGTAGTGGTAACGTATGAACCGCTTGACCTTTTTGACCAAAAATCCATGCTTTTCTGTCTATTCATCCATTCTTTCCGATTGCTTCGATTTCTGGTAAATTATAACGGACCAGTGCGGCTTTCAGGCCGCACAACCTAGGAAATATATTTTATAGCAAAAATAAGCAAATAAAACGGTTATAACCATCCTGATCCTAACTTGAACCGTGAGATATGATATTAGTTTTCTTTCTGCCGAAGAAACCGGAATATTACAGCACGTGTTGAAGTTGAACACCGAGGTAATCTACTGTAAAAACAGTTTTCAAAATAAATTTATGATGTTTGCGGCGATTTAGTTTGCTAAAATAAAAGGGAAGCAATGTAAATTTGAGAGACATTTTGACACACAAAACGTCTATTTCTGAAATCGGGTAGTCTGAGAGGTATGAAATACCCCGCATTACCGTACTGTGCCTCAATACTCAGTTAAGGAACGGCGACGCCTCATCGTTCTTCACGTACCAGCCGCCACTGATAGAAATGTTTAAGAAACAGATTCGTAATGTATACAGGGACAAAAAGAACAAAAAAATATAACTTTGACTTGTTTAACGGTTCTACTTTTAATTTAATTCAAAACTCGAAATCTGTTGATTTTAGACGAAAAATGGTTATAATCTAGTTTGTAGATAATCGAATACTTTTTAAAAAACTACTTATCAATTAATAGTTTCGGTGATAAGACCGTTTGAAAGCATAAATTCAGAAAAATACTTTAAAGAGAGCTATCTCCCAAAGGTTTGGAATTAAAGAAACGTTAAAAATATTCCAAGATTTATTAAGCGTATTATGTAGATACAACGATTACACGTTTGTTTTTCATTATTGTAAATCAAATATCTGATTTTTGTAACATAAAATAAGAACGATAACTACACATAGAAAAGTTATGATGAAAGTTTCGAAGTCGACTTCACTCTGAATACACAAAATGGTACTATTTTATAGAGAGCTTGTATTTTAAATTGGATGTAAATTTTTTATAAGACAAAACTTTTTAAAATGTTTCATCAAATATTATTGCATATTTTTAAAAATAAAAATCAATAAGTTACGCTTTCCCCACGCTTCACAATTTCAGAACAAAGTGAAATAACAATTTGATTGCTGAAAATAAAAATAATGAATACCTTCGGTTCGTTCATTAGATAGAACAAAGTAAAAAATTTTTAATTAGTAACTACCATACAATTAAATATTCAACGCATATAATTGCCAATTTAAATTTACAAATAAATAGAGTGTCGAGAGAATGTTAAATAAATAAAATAAGAATTTTACTTTTTACTAACAAGGGCGGTCACCCATCCAAAATCTGCGTCTAAAAAATTAGAAAATAGACTCAAATGCGATTAGAAAGTGTTTTCACATTTAAATACCTGTAGTATATAAATTCGACAAACTTTATTGCACCACTAAATAAAAGGCTTTCCAATGAAAGTATTAAAATAAATTAGGATTTACAACAAACTGGAGCAATAAAACACAAATCACAAATTAGGCTGAGTGTGTTAAATCCATTTTCATTATTGTTAGATCCTTTTGACTGCTACGTAACACAACACCTTTAACTTCATTTGCAATAAACATTGCTCCGTTGTTCCATCTAAGATAGGAAACTAGGTTTATACTAATCACATTTAGGAATAGTTGCGACTACGAAACACAACTTATGTTATATCACCACCGTTGCTGCTCCTAATTGTCATTATGGTATGGAAAACTTGGAAAAGTTAGCTTGCAAGTTACTGACAAACCTCAAAGAGAAAAGTTAATTATGAACAACTTTTTATCCTAACTCTTTCTTTCACAAACTGCATATCGTAAGGATAGTTTTAATTAAATTAAAACTAAGAGTTGTAATGACGTCGCTTAATGTTCAGTTTATTTTCTACATCTTTAACATAACTAGGGTTTAACCGCTGGCATTAATATCAATTTGTTCAACTTGCTAATGAACAAAGTCGTTTTTTTTTCTCTCTATATTTTCTCGGTTTTAATTTTTCAATTGAAAAATTTATTTCTTAGACCAATGGACTGTGCTAATCAAGCAATTATTGCAGGTTTATACGCAGTCCATTTTACGTAGTACGTCAATAACTTAATTGCTCCAAACTCTCTACCTTTTTGTTAAATTAACTAACTCCTTTAATTCTTAGTTCGTTGTAAACTACCTTTGTACGCCAACTAATTAAAATTTAAATAAACAACCATTCCATATCGATTTCGCATAAACTAGAGTAATTTTTGCTAATATTTAATGTTAAATGGTCGAAATGGATGTAAACTGCAAGTGGGACCCATTAAATAAGTTATATTAAATCGTTCGTTTCCGATAATCACGTAACCAATACAAATTAGATTTGTCGGGTTAATTACGTAAATTAAGGAAACTCAAAATTTGATGCGGGGGTTAAACCAAAGACGCTTAAATTAAAAAAATAATACCTCTGTAAAAAAATTCATGTGTTACTTAATGTGTATTTGATATAATATAGCAATACAGCAGAGCTGTTGGTAATTCGTTTAAAAGGTAACAAACGTGTCGAAAGCACCTACTTGTCACAGCCAGAGGCTTTCGCTGTTCCTACAAGTGTAGCAATCTACGACCCACATTGTACCCTAAATCAAAGGCTTCGTTAACCCAAATCGCAACTTTGCAATCTCCAAGAGTTGAAAAGATCGTAAGATATACAAGAGAAACGCTTTCACAATATAACTAAGGTGACATATATTTTGCAAATAATAAAATGAAAAATAATTTAACACAGCTAATATCGGCCACTCGATTTTAATAGTAGTAGTCCTGTTTTATTCCGACAAAATTTTCATGAATTTAATCAAATTTTCGGTTTGAAAAATTTATATTTTCTTCAATAATTAATGCGAGCGTTCGTTTCAAAACTAGCCGGTCTCAATCACTATCGATTTTAAGTAAATTTAATTTAAACAAAATGTACATCGATTCAGACATCGGAGGAAAATTTAAAACCGATATTGATTAAATTTTAGGTTTCATTTCCACACCCCTTAATTTTAAAATCTTAAATTGCACTCGAACCCTTCCAATATATCAAATGAGAGCCATTGAAAGATGGGAAAGTTTAATGTAAAAACAATTTTAATCGGCCGATTCGTTCTCGAGTTATTACAAAAAGTAGTTAATTAAATACTGCCTGTAATAATTCAACAATGAAAATCAAAAATTAAAACAAGTAATTTTTAATTCATGACTCACTCTGGACGGTAATGAAAAAAATCGAACACAAATCAAAGTCTTATTTTCTTATCTTTCTTTCTTTTCTTATCGGAAAATAGTTTGGCTTCAAACAAATACGCGGTGGAGTATTCCGCTGAAAAGAAAATTCATTTAGTGTTTTTGGAAAATCTTGTAAAAAAATTGTTTTGAGCTAAACACTGAACTAAATACTGTCATAATTATATTGTCGTGTTCCAAAGCCTTCATTAATGTATGGAGTATTTATTTATTGAATTTGTAAATTTTATGTTTTTTCCATTTCTTAAATATTTTGAATTTTTCTGGTTTTCCGGCCAACGTGGTAAGGTGGTAGCAGGAATCACTGTCATTTGGCCGAAATTTATTTGGCCGAATTCTATTGGCCGACTGTTTTTGGCCGATAAATCACTTGGCCGACATATCAATTGGCCGACAGATAATTTGGCCGAACAGTTTTTGGCCGACAGTCACTTTGCCGATAAATTTTATTTTTTTGGTAAATAAATAAATATTTTGTAAAATTATGTTGTTTTATTTAAATTATATTAAATTATTATTAAAATACACAAAAAAACATGCAATACAAAATATTCGTTACACACCAACGAATTATTTTTAAGATCCATTAGGTTTAAACTGAAGGTTATGAGAAATGCCACGAAGGAAGTCGTCTTGAGTTTTGTTGGGAAAATCCACAACAAGTCGTTTGAGCCTGTCCGCCAGTTTGACGTATTTTTTCTTGGGAGGATTGGGCACGTGGCCTGCATTATACTGAGCAAGGCTGAATTCAACATTACCTTGCTCACGTTTGAGTCCATCAATAAATTTCCAAATTGTAGGGTGATTGGCTCCGAGAAGACTACTGAATTTATTATTCCACCCTTCAATGGAATTATTTGTTTTGGGAAGGTCTCCAAGGCAGGCATCGTGACAGTTCCAAACCGAAATCCCGAAATTCACGGGTTTTCGCACTGGATTGCTCCTACTTCGAATTGCGCCAATCCAAGTGTTCTCAAAGTAATCGAGAAGTGGTTTTAAAATTTCTTCATTTTGCAGAAAAAATTTGGTTTGCAGCAAATTCTCGAACATAAGCTGCACATTCTCTTGAGGAGCAAAGGCTAGAGCCGCCAACTTTCTAATATTTAAGGGAAACGATGGATCAGCCAGATTTTCGTACCGAACTCGAATAGGATTGTTAGCCTGTATTACACGCCAAATACATTGATTAAAATGAAAAAAGCATCCGTGGTGAGCGATGCCAGGAAAAACACGTTGAAACGCTTTTTTCTGAGCAATTTCAAAATCAGTCATAATACTTACAGGTTTTAACTCGGGTTTCAAGTTTAGCATAGCTTCTAGAACTCTAATATAAGTGTCCTCCTTCTTATTCGGAAGAAAGACAAACACAGACGGAATTACCACCTTATACTTGATAGAATGGATCGTGTACAGTTGGAAGAACAGTGATGGGGCCGACTTGAATGTCCCATCGGCAAACCAATGATCGCAATCAGCCAATAATTGTAAATTTTCTGCGGTACTAAATATAAGAATCCGATTTTCACTGGGTCCGCTATCATAAAGTAAGAAAGGCTCTCTTTTGCCAGTTTTTCCGTAATCTCCTTCAATCACTAAATCAGTCAGGCTGTTAGGAGATGTTGGAACAGCAGGACCATTCCTATTACGAGTTCTGCGAATGGTCTGTTTCAACAAGTTGGTGGAAGGAAGATGTGGGGCCACTGCTGTATCAAGATTTAGAGTAGCATCTGCCAGAATCTGTTGGGGGTTTTCTTTTGAAGTTTTCGCCACTTCTTTAATATTAGCAAGCACAGTTTTTGCTGCAACTTCACTACTTTCCACCGTGTGACCAATATGAGTGCCACTAAGTCCAACAAGTTCATCGTTTTCAGTGATTGCTCTTGCTTTGCACTTTGAAGTGTTGTATTTGGCACATTTCCAATAAATTTTTGCACCACCTTGTTTATCGCGAGTAAACAGAAATCCATTATGTAAAAGCTGCTTAACTCCACGACTGCTTTCGACATAT
Source organism: Cantharis flavilabris (assembly GCA_949152465.1). Lineage (NCBI taxonomy): Eukaryota > Metazoa > Arthropoda > Insecta > Coleoptera > Cantharidae > Cantharis > Cantharis flavilabris. The sequence continues at coordinate 10,987,826 of OX424438.1, forward strand.
TCCAAAGGCATATTTGATATAATTTTAATTTACTTTTGATTTCTTCTTTTTCTTCTAATACTTATAATTTCTTCTAATTCTTTCTACTTACTGATTCTTAATTACATAATTGTTTATATAGAAAATAACAAAAGGTAATCGGATAGGATTAACGCGGATAATTTTAATACCGCGTCGTTCAGAAACGGTATTAGTTTTTTTATTAGATTCGTCCTTGGGTGACGTTGCTTTCTATTGGTCTGCTCATAGTCAGGACCATATTCCTCGACTATACGTGCTAACACGGCCATCCTGCAATTGCCACCAAATAACTGTCGGCCAAGTGACTGTCGGCCAAATACTGTTCGGCTAAATGACTGTCGGCCAAAAACTGTTCGGCCAAATAATCTGTCGGCCAAAAACTGTTCGGCCAAATAATCTGTCGGCCAAAAACTGTTCGGCCAAAAACTGTCGGCCAAATGATTGTCGGCCAAATGATTGTCGGCCAAAAAAATTCGGCCAAATGACTGGATACCGGTAGCAGCTAGGTGGGGAAACCAGGCTTTTGATTTAATTTTAGAATTCCCGTTACAAATGTGTTTAAAGTAAGTGATTTTTGATTTATTTCATTAATATATTGACAAAAATTGAAGAAACTGAATGGATAAAAGTGATTTGACAAAATATTGGAGATTGGGGAGATTATTTTAATATTTGGATTATTGCAAAATTATAATTAATTATTTGGTAAAATTTATAAAATTAAATTTGTATTGAAGACATTTGTGTAAATAAATTTGATATTGTCACGTAAGAGTCGATGTATCAATTTGGTTTTACTTTCCCACTTATATTTAAAATTGTTAAAATACAATCTTAAATCTAAAATTTAATTTATTTAATTTTTTGGATGTTTAGAATTTAGAAGAGTCTCATTGGTCGCGACGTCCGGTAATTTAGTTCCGGGATCAAAAATTGTTTTATTTTATTTATTTCTCCTCTTTCCTCCCCTGCCCCCCAAACCCAGAGATGACATGGCAATATACAATGAAAATTTCATTGAAATAATGAAATTTCAACTAATGAACTAAAATCTACTGAATTTATGAAAAATTGAAGTGTTCATTGCATGGGTCCGTTACTTTGGCCCCCCCCAGTTAAAATTTTTGGCTAAAAAGCTAGCTCCCGAATCGATATAGCTAGCACCGGCTAGCACCCTAATATTAAAGCTAGCACCATTACAGTTTTTTCACAAATCCACATTGAAACTGGGGGGGGCTAAAGTAACGCTAGCCCCCCCCAGTTAATATTTTGGCTCCAAAAGCTAGCTCCCTAATCTATATAGCTAGCACCAGCTAGCACCCAAATATTAGAGCTAGCACCATTACAGTTTTTTCACAAATCCACATTGAAACCGGGGGGGGCTAAAGTAACGCTAGCCCCCCCCGTTAATATTTTGGCTCCAAAAGCTAGCTCCTTAATCTACATAGCTAGCACCAGCTAGCACCAAAATATTAGAGCTAGCACCATTACAATTTCTTTACAAATTAGTATTTGATAAAAATGATAAAAATGTTTAAATGTTTCATTCCACTGCGCATGATCCGATATATTTCACACGCTCCGCCCATTCTAAACTTGACTAACAATTTTTTAACAGCTATGGCTTATTGTTAATCTATATTATGTCATTTATTTAAGAACAAAACGATAAAGTTAATAAATACAACCTTAATTATCATAATATATCGCTTTGTATATAGTAGACAAAGTAAAATAAATTTATTTAAAAAAATATCAACAAGACAACTTTATGTGAAAATAAATCACAATTTTCCGATATCTCTTATAAGGTATAGATAAGATAATGACACCTGACTGTTTGACTTGGCGAAACATCTTCTTTATTTTTTAATAGGTCATTATAAATTTCCCATTTTCCGTTGTGTCGTCTCCCATAAGTCAAAAAATGTCCGATACAATTTGGAGTACTTTGAGAAGTTCCTTGAAATGCAACTATACCACGTAGAACATATTTATCGCCATTTATAGAAAAATGTGGAGGTATATCTTCCAAATTTGTTGTGAGTTCTAAAATCATATTACTAGTTGCAATTGGTTCTATCGCAATATATATTCGGTCTAAAATTTTCTTTCGCAAGAACCCATTGTTTCCACATTCATTGCAAGTTTTTCTGATGACATGTTCGGATATATGTGCCTCTAATTTCGTCGGCAGTTCTTGAATAGTATTAAGTTCTACCGATAACCATTTTAGATCACTTTGTTGAATATTTTTGCTATTGTTGCATTCATCCGTTTGCATTCCTATCTTAAAACTTTCTAAAGTTGTATTAGCTATATTGGTTATACTATCTTCACAGTTAATTTCTGTAATGTTTTCTGGCAATGAATGTTTCGGAAAATGTTCGTACAATAGTTCTGCTCGAGTTCTATATGTATGAATGTTCACACCTTTATTCACAACTTGTACTACTAATTTTGCGAACCTATTGCTGTCTTTAATTGATTCTATGTATTCTTTGATAACTAACGAATCACAATATCCAATACAAAATATTTGAATTAGTGCATCTAGTCCGCAAGTGTTTCTTAACGTTATCAATTGCTTGAAGATTTTTAGTGGTTTTTGATGAACTATATTACCATTTCGCAGGAGTCCAATTGTCGTTATATTTATTTTTCTCGTCCAATCATCGATTCTACGTCAAAACATCGAAAGTCAAAAACACTGAAAACAAAAGCACCGAAAGTCAAAACATCGAAAACAAAAGCACCGAAAAACAAAAATACCGAAAAACAAAAACATTGAAACCAAAAACACCGAAAATAAAATCACCAAATTGACATAATGTATAAATAACGTGGAAACACTTTTATCGATGTTCTGAAGAAGCCTCGCTTCCATGTGCGTGAAGTTAGCCCCCCTTTTTTCGAAAACTAAAATTTTTTTTTTGTATTTCATTTCGCGAAGCATAAATTTAGAAATCGCGAAAAAACATTTTTTGCGCTAGCCCCCTTTTTTAGAAAATTTCGAAACTTTTTGTTTGTATCTAGTTGTATTCAAACTGTATTGTTTGTTTTGCTAAAAATTAAAGTCCTAAATATAACATAAGTCGCTTTAACCGCGAATCAAAATTCGAAAAAAACAATTTCAGTGATTTTTGGGGTTTTTGTTTTCGGTATTTTCGGTTTCCGTGTTTTTGTTTTTCGGTGGTATTTTTGTTTTTTGGTGATTTTGTTTTTCAGTGATTTTGTTTCGATGTTTTGACGTGATATCCAATCGATTATCATGATTATATCTGTCTGTATTGTACCAACAGTTAACATCTATTTAGTACACTAAAAAAATATTTATTCATATGATGAAAAAATATACATTTTTGTCCCAATAAACAAAATTTCGGGATAACCTTCACCCGAAATTAAAAAATTTTCTAATAAAACTATGGTGTTTGAGTTATATCAATAAAAGTGTAATAATTATTCCAAAATTTGGGTAGAAAGGAAATAAAGAACCGTCAAATCCGTTTTAAAATTTAAATCCGCTATATAAACAACAAAATAAATTGATGATGTTAACAGTTGCACTTCTTGACGGCAACTGCGACCTTTAAAATCCTCCGATTGGTTCATTATAAGTTACCGATCTTAAATTAATTGAGAGGTCATGAGAGAGCGACGGGTCGGTGAGCCTGAGCAATCGAGTTACCACACCAATCCAGTTTAATTAAATATATAAATCCAATGACAAGTGTGTGCGGCTTTTAGGCTACACGATTGGGAAAACTAAATTACAAACCAACATAATTCCTGAGAGCTGATATATGACAAAAAAGGCTGATATCCAATATATAAATATATAAAAATATATTAATTTCGAATCAACATAAAACCGAGCATTTCATTTAAGCCACATAAACTGAATATTGATACTTGAACTAATTTTATATTGCTCATCATTTTCACAATTTACAACAAATTTTCATCATTTTCAGGTGGCCTCGAAGTACGGTTATACTGTATGTTTATTCCACACTTCAAAACATTTGGTTGCGTGGTTCAACCTGTGCGATTGATACTATTCATTTTTATGTTCCAACCAGATACACTGATTTTTTTCATACATGCGTTAATACCTATGGAATAGGTTTTTGAAATATGCAATCGCAAGTCTGCCCATCCTCACAGGTCCAAAAAAGCATTCTTTTACTTCGCCTACAAAAAAGTACAAATCCAAACACTTCGATCATCAGACACTCCACGCCTCTCTCAACACCTTCTTTCCCCCTTACCCTTGCCCTATTCGCCCCCTCCTTCTTCGGCCACCGCTTCCAAACTACAACCGGAACCAAACTTATCGAGGCCGCAGACCTCGTGCCTTGCAGAGATAGCCAAAATAATCGGCCGTTTAATTTAAATTAAATTTAAATCTTTTAAATTATTTGATTTATTATCGACACTTTTAATGTTTAAATATAATAATAAAGTGGTTCAATTGTTTCACCGGCTCGGTTCGGTACGATATCTCCGCGTGCACTACTAGAGGGTTACCAACTACCGATTTGCGGCCGCAGGCCGCTAGGGGCCGTAGGCCGCCATGAGCCCGATAGGGCGAACTAGCCCAAAAAAAAGTCCTTTAGCCTTTAGGCCGATTTTTATTGGCTAGTACCATTCTAAAGCTAGAATAATACTAAAATAAAATTAATAATAAGCCAGTGTTTAAAATTGTATAATGATTTATTATTCTGTTCTGGAAAAACGCTTATACCCATTGACTTTGAAATTGAAAGTTTATAGGAAAATGACAAGTGAGTGCGGCTTTTAGGCTACACGATTGGGAAAACTGAATTACAAACCAACATAATTCCTGAGAGCTGATATATGACAAAAGAGGCTGATATCCAAAAATATATAAGCAGCTGATAGAGATAGAAAGTTGATAAGAAGAAAGTCTCACCGCCAATTTCGGGCCAACAGTCACTGCATCTAACCAAAATTTAATCTTGTAGTGTCAACCACAAATCCCACTTTTCTCTAACCCCACGCTTTCAATCTGTATTGCGAGAAGCATAAAACCTAGCCGATCTGTACCTGCTATCAACGAAGAGCAAACACCAGAAATAGAAATATCCAGTCCTCAATTAGAAGAATTGTTGATGCAAATGATGCTAAGAACTCTGTGAATCATTTGATATCTGACTACTTTTCTAGAAAATAATAGTTTATGCAATAAAGAAGAAGAAAAGCTAAGAGAGCTTTAATGTCCTCCCCTCAACGCCGGAGCCACTGAGTCACTGTGCAAAAGGAATAAGAAATTAATGTTGATCAACTCTGCACAGTGAGCGTTGCCTGGTCTATATTTTCCCCTCGATTTTCCCCAAAGCTAAAATAATAATATTATTGATATTAATAACTAGATAAAAAAAAATTATTTCTTTTTTATAATATTCATTAAATATTATTATTATTGTGGGATAAATAGTATAGCCTACGCAATTTTTTTAATTAAATTTATAGGTGAAGTTAGTATAACTTGCGCCTACAGCAATTTGTTTGCAATCCATTTTTTATTAGCAAATATTGACTAAATACAATATTGTTTGAAATGCACCACATTGTATTTATTTCTAACCTTATTGAACACCCTACAGAATACTCTTAAGAGTCAGTTTCGGTTGGTTACCCCTAAAATTAAACAAAGCTTTACGATCCTTTTATTTTAAATTTTAATTTCCTTTAAAGAAAAAATTCCTTGTAAAATTTGTATTACAAGGGAGGTAATCATAATTTAAAAGCAAATTCGAAAACACAAGTGTTTGTATGAAAATATAAATATCATTACAATTTAATGGAGCTCTGAATTCTTATAAGTTTTTTTTATGTTGCAGTATTACATTCAAAAAATAATGTATGAAAAATGAGTAAATCGGTACTACCCATATCAAAATATTTAAAATTGCTACGTTTTTGGTTTGTCCCACATAATAAAGTTGTATGTAAACGTTTGCCATCTTTCCACAATTAAATTGATCCTTGCAATTAATATTTTCACGTATCTAACTAACTAATAGCTTAAGGCGACTTAACGAACACCTGTTTCTCTCTAATGATTTCAATTAGGAATGTATAGGTTACATTGCTCACTAATTTAATTATGATGTAAAAGTAATTTTGTCCAACAACACAAACGTGATACCAATTGTTAAAAACTACCGGTTTCGACAAAATATTATAAGGCATCCCCACAATCTTGAACTTTTGAAAATTAATTGATTAGAATGTCAATTGTTTAAAAAACTAAATAGTAACAACCTAGTCGAAAACAATCAAGAATCTGAAATTTTGTTTTTGCTAAATCAGCCAGCAGTAAATTGGTCGTGTCAAAATATAAATTAATTAAAGCTGTTTGTTTCATGTATTTATTCAAATTACAATTAAATAATTGGCGAGTAATAGCAATATCATGCTTACCGTGAGGCAAATTCAATTACCTACATTTTATATTCGATGAACTGAATTTAAATTTAAAATAATTATCATTAATTTAATTTAAACAAATAATTAAATAAATCAAGTGTTGTTGGAATAAATCTAATGAAAAATTATTATATTTTAAAATTTTAATTTTCCATATTTTAAGTTTCATAAAAAACTTTTATTTTATACTCCGTGAGATTTTGCTCAACTTAAATGCGATAAAACTGGGACCAACCCCCTTCGTTTCTTTAACACTTCCTTTTTAATTTATTTAGTAAAAAATTATTTATGAATATATTTCATTTTTAGTAACGGCAAGGCCTCTTTAGTGCCGCCCGTTGCCGACAATAAAAGAAATCTTAAAATTGTATATACTAATTACAGATAAGCCACAAAACATACATTTGCTCCGTATAAAGCATGTCATGTATTGTTTAAAACTTAGATATAAAAATTAATAATACTATTGCTACCGACGGCGGGCGGCACTAATATGGTACTTTAGTGTCGCCTGCCACTGACTCTAAAGTGAAACAGTTGCTTTCACCAAAAGATTTATTTATATTAAACAAAAAAGGAATAGCGGATTTCTAGTGTAGCAATGTATGGCCAAGAAAAGTTAAGAGTTTCAGAGTTTGACTGCTTCATTCATATTTTTGGTATGTCTAGCTTCCAACGGATGAGGTGGTTGCATTAAACAATTTATTTAAAAAGAATTTAGGTTTTATGTTCTCACTGGTGGCTTTCACTCCAAAAATAAGTATGCAAAATTTGTAATAAAAAATTCCTTCACCTCCTCAGGGACCAACCGAATTCCCAATCTCCAACCCCGCAAACGAATTGCCCCCATCAGTGCAGCACATAAGTCCACCCGAGGTGAAAATTTGCTTCTTAGAAACCAAATTCCTAATCCTAACACTGATATGAGGCCTCCAGAATTTTCATCTACACGCTGGGAAAACGATCAACCAGCTTTTGTTTACTGTAGATGCCCTGAAGATGTTATACTAGCTGTAGATAGTGCGGAAAGCGAGGATCATACGTTCCGAAAAAAAAGATAACAATCAAATGAAAAAAATAATCTCTGCAAGAAGTGTGCTGCCAACAATAGTTGCAACCAAAAACACAAAAGTCGTAGCTGCTTGTCTCAACTATTTCCCTTAGAAGTAACATAATTAAGAACAAACCGCATACGATAATGCGGAACCAAAATAAGTAAATAAATTTAATTATTAAAATTAAATATTTAACTTGTTAATAAATTTTAACGTTGGAAAAATTTGCGAAGGAAGATAAAAGCTATTGGTAGATAAGCTCGCATGAGGTTGGCTCTATACAAAATAATTTACCATTGCAAATTATTTAAAATAATGTTCAGAAATTCGGAAGGAAATACGGGATTTCCAGTCAGCACAAAACAACAGATCGAACGAGTAAACGATTATCGTCGAAATTTGGTGTCTCCCTACGAAGTTCAATGCAAAAAGTAAAAGAACTTACTCAAAAATTCGATGACCACACAAAAAAACACTCTAACACTTACAAAAGTTCGCACGAAAGTCCCAAAAATTGCGCTCTCGCGTTTACCAAACGCAAACTCCCCTCCCCCCAAATAGACTTTATGCAGGGGTGCACTCAGCAATTAAACAAATTGCAAAAAAAATTACATATTACTGATTTATTGTGAAAAATGATAAAAAATACAGTAGACGCCCTATTATCCGATGACAATCTATCCGACCATTCTGAGAATTTATTGCCTATTCGATCGATATTTGCGAGCCTTATCTTGCCGCGATTCGGAGGTGAAAATTATAGTTTCTGAATATTGATTAACAAATCTGAATTACAATTGACGATTTCAGAATATTAATTAAAAAGTTTTAATGAATTCACCAACATTCCATCACCAGAAGATCAAAATGCCACTCCGCCACTGCCACTAATCAATAAAATTGATGTGGTTCAGAATAGTCAGTTGAGGTCAGATTAAGCTTTTATTGTAAAACCAGCTCTGGACGTCTTATATTTTCTTTATCTATCCATACTTTCTATATCATCTATACTTCCTCAGTTATTATTATTGGACGTCTTCTCTTCGATATCTTTCACCTTTTATCGTAATTATCTAGATTTCAGTTTTAGAGGCGGGAATTATTCTTTGGCTTTTAATAAAAATTTTTCAAAATGCAAATTATTTTTAGAAAAAACCCAGCCCAAGTCAGGCTTTCAAATAGAACTTGACATTATAATAAATTGTATTTAAAGTAAGCACGCTACTATCCGACCTAAACAGGACCCATTTTTGGTCGTCTGGTAGATAGGGTCGGACACGTACAAACATTTTAATAAATATTAAAACACGAAACTGAAGTCTGCAAACATATCATGTTATTCTTGATTATGATAAGAAAACACTATGTATGAAATACTTACATAGAAAACTTAATATGTTCAATTTAAATATACAAATTTTCTAAAAAGAATTACTTTCAAAAATTAATGTAGTTAGACACAAATAAATTTTATAATAGTTTTTTAATTTACAAATAAATTTTATAAATTGTTCTTTTGCCATGCAATATAAGCATTTTGACTTAGGTAATTAATAAAATAATGTAGGCGAGATAAATCTCGCAAGCATTGGTAGAATAGGCAATAAATTCTCAGAATGGTCGGATAGAAGAGCATCGGATAATAGAGCGTCTACTGTATTTCTTCTTTTATTTAACCAAAACTTGTGATTAGTAAGAAAATCAATCTACATCGCTCTCGTAACATAGTAAATCAGACAGAACTCTTAAATCGTACCCATGGTAGCCCCAGGGAATAAGTTGATATGGTAAAATATATATATAAAAAGTAAAATCTACAAAAAGTAGATGTAAATGAATTTTCCGCGGCAAAGACTTCTCTTTAAATGGCGGCTCTATTATGTACACTTGATGTTTTGAGTTTGGTTCTGAATTATTTTGTAAAAAAACCGCGGTAAAATGATAATTCGCAAAATAAAACACCAAAAGAATGCCAACTTTGGTTTATAAACAAAACTTTCTATACCAACTATGCGTATTAGATTAACTTAATATTTTTCCACATGATGGAGTGTGCTTAATAGATATAAATTACAAATAGATACTCCTACCACAGTATGTTACTTAAATTCAACATCAGAATTCCCATCCAAAATTTGTCATTCAAAAAATCAAAAAACCTAATTATCCCTTGACCGGTTAGGATTGAATTAATAAAAATAATAATACGTTATAAAAAATACATTTGTGAAGAATTAAAAGTTGAAAATTTTTAAAGCGATATCAGGCTCTATTTCACGGATATTTCCGATCTTCATAAAGAAATATTTTGTAAGATTGAAGAATTAATAAAAAAATAAAAGATATTTGATAAAATAGTTTAAATTAGAAAAAAATTGAAAAAAGTTTAAAATAGAGCAGATCAGGTTATTAACAACAATATTAAAGAAAATACAAAATAGAAAGTTTTAAAATTTAAAATTAATATGAAAGCTAAAGGCATTGAAAGTTAATATTGAAATTAAAAGTTAAAATTGTAACCTGCAAAAATGAAAAAGTTCAAGTGAATAAAATAAAAGAGGAATAATGAAAATTAAAATACGAATAAATTAATATTATATCAAATTCAAATAAAAAATGTTAAAAATGAAGTTAAATATTATATTCAATGATTTATATACAATTTTAAAATTGAATAATTTTCCAGAACAAAATGAAAACAAAAAGAAAAACAATACAAAATTATACAATGTTAATTATAAATAGAAACAAAAAATAAAAATATGAAACTTAAAATAAGCATTATAAGTAGAAAAAGCAATAAGCATCAATAAAGAGAAAATCTCTTTCCCAATAATGTGATATTGTTAGGGTCTGTCACAGGGTGAAAGATACACTTGAAGATAAAAGCTCTCGATTTTCACCAGCAATCTTTAGATTAATAAAAAGAAATGAAGCAATTGAATCAATTGAGCTTGCTTTTTGACACTTAAAACTTTCAAAATCTACCCCGTAAGTGGTAAACAAGTCATTCTAAACCAATTAATAAAACTTTTAAATAAATTACTTTTTGGGGTGGCTTTCTTCTTAAAGGCGGTTATGGACGTTAAAGCAAGTCATGTAGTTTATGTTAACTACTGTTAAACTTTTATGCTGCCTAATACTTCTCTTATATATTTAGAATTTATTATTATTGTATACACGCCATAAAGGGTAAATAATTTAACTAAAAAGTTGGGCTCTTATAAAACAATTTGCTTTGTTTGTTACTTTCTACTTGTACTTAATGATTAATGACTTATGTTTCGACAGCCGTTAAGCTTAAGGGCTGGGGGTAGTATTGAAAAATGATTTATTGGTTAAATTTTTTGTCATTTTTTTTTAGCTTTATAATAACTTTAAAATTTTTAAAACTTTCAATACAAACAATAGGTTTTATTTTCAAGTGTTTCCACTGTAATTAATTTCAGCAGGATTGGAAAGTTGTAAAACAATTAAAATTGAATTGTTTTCTTTATAACCGATGTCTTAACCAGACAAACTTCAATTGTATTTTTCAGCCTGATTGTGTATTAATCTGAATTGAATTTGTTCTTGATTAATATGAAAGCAATACAAGTAAACTAGGAGAAACGGTCGTCGTCCTAGTACTTGGAGCGATCAACTGTTAACACCTTAAAGAATTACGTGGATTCCCCTAACAAATGATATCTGTACGACCCAGATTTCCTTTAATTTAATTTAAATTCTGTGATAATCTATTTAAAACCGCCACATTTGCAAACCACACAGTAACACAATTGCAAAAGCAAGTAAATAGTATTTGTGAAACTAAGTGTGCTTTGTTAAATTATCCCGTTTTTCAAGTAAACTAGCATGAAATAAACCTTGTTTAAATTAGTTCTACGATAGGATGAGCATGCATCGTTGATGAATCAACAAACATTAAATATTCGCATGCTGGTTCTTGCTTTAACCAGCCAGCAACTTATTTGCATTTCTTCTATTATGGTATAATTAGACACAATTAGTTATTTTCTTAATCCTAAGACGACGAATACAAAATGCTAGTGATTTTCGCTTAAGCCACGCCTACGACGAATTTGCATTTCTATTATCTCATTAGGAACATTTTTCGCGGGTTTTCTTTACTCTTATTACCTTATACGTATATCCATGGTAGTACTGAAAATATTAAATTACTGTAGATTTCATCAAGAAACGTTTAGCACATTTAAAAAATCTTAATTGAGTAAATATGCTAATTTTGATTAATTATTTAGCTCAACATTTAAATTTCTTAATATAAAAAGATAACGTTAATACCTTCGTTTCCTCGGGTATTAGTCCCAGAAATATAATGTAAAAACATAATTACGGTGCTTTCTTTGAAGTAAATAATAAATTGAATACAATTTTTCAATCTTTTCAAATTATAAAACCTACTGGATTATGACCATAAACTAAAAAAATAACTTACTTTATTTTTATAACATTGCAAAATAGAAAGCACTAGGCTTTGGCCAATTAATAATGTTTAGTTTTAATTTCCAACTTAAAGTAGAGTTGTCCCACGTTGGGTGCCGTAATGTTGTACGTACGACCGACAGTAAAATTAAGCACTTAAGCTATGCAATTTGAATTGCAAATAATGCTTAAACATCTGTTAAAAGGCTTAAATTTAAGATATCCAGTTTGATTCCAGTCGGAATAAAAACTTTATTAATTTACTCAACCTAAGTTAAGCATAACCCATCTCAACTTAAACCTAAACTAACTGCTTCTTTGTTGGTTTTTTATTTTTCAGCTTACTCACACTGACGATGTTCCGAAGGGCGAGGATGAATAGCTGGGCTTAAAAATGGGAAAAGGACACTTTCGGATTTTCATTTGAAGATTTCTAAATTTTATTGGCGGATTCTTAATCTCAATTCTGACAAATTGACAAATCTGAATTACAATTGAAGCTTTCTGAATATCAATTGACAAATATATGAATTAGAATTGACGATTTCTGGATATCAATTGCCAATACTGAATTTCAATTAACAATTTCTGAATATCAATTGACAAATCTGAATTTTAATTAACAATTTCTGAGTATCAATTGACAAATCTGAATTACAATTGACGATTTCTGAATATCAATTAACAAATCTGAATTTCAATTAACAATTTTTGAGTATCAATTGACAAATATGAATTAAAATGCACCATTTCTGAATATCAATAATTGACAAATTTCAATTTTACTTAACAATTTCTGAATATCAACTGACATATGTATGAATTAGAATTGACTATTTTTGGATATCAATTAAGAAATCTAAATTACAATTAGAAAAAGAACTCAAAATAAAAAATTTTTTAAGTAAATTTGTGGTTTTTAGTATGTATTTATGGTTAAATTCAAAAAAATATAAGAATAATACAATACGTAGAAAATCAAAATTCAAAAAATTTAAAAAGGAGACAATTAACACATAACAGGTCTGGATTAAGAAAATTTGAAAAAATGAAAATTTCGTAATACGAAGTACAATATAACGTTATTTCATGGTTATTGCCATTCTTCAGTTGCACGCATCGATTACGATTACATTGTAAAATAAGAAGAAAAAAATTTTTCAAACTAAACAAAATTATCGACTAAATTGTACAAAATTGACTTACCATAACCTCCAAAGATTATCAAAACTGAACTTGTTACATGAGGTATGAATAATTTAAAAATGATTTGAACTAAGAAATTCGTTTACCTAGCACTGCTAGTTTGAAATCCGAAGGCACTGCCCTCTTAATATGATTTCTAAAAACTTTGAAAAAATTCAAAATTCAAAAATTTACCACGTTTTTTAACCGTGAGGCGTAAAACTAGAAAAAGAACTCAAAATAAAAAATTTTTTAAGTAAATTTGTGGTTTTTAGTATGTATTTATGGTTAAATTCAAAAAAATATAAGAATAATACAATACGTAGAAAATCAAAATTCAAAAAATTTAAAAAGGAGACAATGTAATCGTAATCGATGCGTGCAACTGAAGAATGGCAATAACCATGAAATAACGTTATATTGTACTTCGTATTACGAAATTTTCATTTTTTCAAATTTTCTTAATCCAGACCTGTTATGTGTTAATTGTCTCCTTTTTAAATTTTTTGAATTTTGATTTTCTACGTATTGTATTATTCTTATATTTTTTTGAATTTAACCATAAATACATACTAAAAACCACAAATTTACTTAAAAAATTTTTTATTTTGAGTTCTTTTTCTAGTTTTACGCCTCACGGTTAAAAAACGTGGTAAATTTTTGAATTTTGAATTTTTTCAAAGTTTTTAGAAATCATATTAAGAGGGCAGTGCCTTCGGATTTCAAACTAGCAGTGCTAGGTAAACGAATTTCTTAGTTCAAATCATTTTTAAATTATTCATACCTCATGTAACAAGTTCAGTTTTGATAATCTTTGGAGGTTATGGTAAGTCAATTTTGTACAATTTAGTCGATAATTTTGTTTAGTTTGAAAAATTTTTTTTCTTCTTATTTTACAATGTAATCGTAATCGATGCGTGCAACTGAAGAATGGCAATAACCATGAAATAACGTTATATTGTACTTCGTATTACGAAATTTTCATTTTTTCAAATTTTCTTAATCCAGACCTGTTATGTGTTAATTGTCTCCTTTTTAAATTTTTTGAATTTTGATTTTCTACGTATTGTATTATTCTTATATTTTTTTGAATTTAACCATAAATACATACTAAAAACCACAAATTTACTTAAAAAAAAAAAAAAAAAAAAAAAAATTTTTAATTTGAGTTCTTTTTCTAGTTTTACGCCTCACGGTTAAAAAACGTGGTAAATTTTTGAATTTTGAATTTTTTCAAAGTTTTTAGAAATCATATTAAGAGGGCAGTGCCTTCGGATTTCAAACTAGCAGTGCTAGGTAAACGAATTTCTTAGTTCAAATCATTTTTAAATTATTCATACCTCATGTAACAAGTTCAGTTTTGATAATCTTTGGAGGTTATGGTAAGTCATTTTGTACAATTTAGTCGATAATTTTGTTTAGTTTGAAAAATTTTTTTTCTTCTTATTTTACAATGTAATCGTAATCGATGCGTGCAACTGAAGAATGGCAATAACCATGAAATAACGTTATATTGTACTTCGTATTACGAAATTTTCATTTTTTCAAATTTTCTTAATCCAGACCTGTTATGTGTTAATTGTCTCCTTTTTAAATTTTTTGAATTTTGATTTTCTACGTATTGTATTATTCTTATATTTTTTTGAATTTAAATTACAATTAACAATTTCTGAGTATCAATTGACAAATATGAATTACAATTGACGATTTTTGAATATCAATTGACAAATCTGAATTGCACTTAACAATTTCTGAATATCAACTGACATGTATGAATTAGAATTGACTATTTTTGGATATTAATTAAGAAATCTAAATTACAATTAACAATTTCTGAGTATCAATGGACAAATATGAATTCTAATTGATGATTTCTGAATATCAATTGACAAATATGAATTTCAATTAACAATTTCTGAGTATCAATTGACAAATATGAGTTAAAATGGACCATTTATGAATATCAATTGACAAATGTATGAATTAGAATTGACGATTTCTCAATATCAATTGACAAATCTGAATTTCAGTTAACAATTTCTGAGTATCACTTCACAAATATGAATCGCAATTGACGGTTTCTGACTATGAATTAACAAATTTGAATTACAATTAACGATTTCAGAATATCGATTGACAAATCTGAATAGCAATTGACAATTTCAGAATATTAATTGCTAAATCGTTGAATTGTAATTGACGATTTCTGAATATTGATTATCAAATCTTATTTACAATTGACGATTTCAGAAAATATTGATTATCAAATCTTATTTACAATTGACGATTTCAGAAAATATTAATTGAAAAATCTGAATTACAATTAACATTTTCTGCATGACAGTTGACCTTTTTTGAATTAATGCTAGAAAAGGTGTAAAAAAATTTTGAGAATTATATACCGTTATACCGTGAATGCTTAAATTAAATTAAATTAAATAATTATTTTTATTTTTTATTAAATTAACTTAAATTATATTAAATTATATTAAATTACATTAAATTACATTAAATTATATTAAATTATATTAAATTATATTAAATTCTAGAATATCTTAGAAAACCAAAGGAATTCTTAGGAAATTCAAGGAATTCTTGGGAAATTAAAAATCTTAGGAATACTAAATGATGATCTTTTCTGTTTTTTGCTTTTTCAAATTTTTCGAAAAGAAACCTTAAGGTGATCTAGTATTCAAAAATTTGCATTGTTCTACAGTAAAAACTAAAGTGAGAAGGGAAAAAATTGAAATCAAGGAACCAAAATACAGAAAGTTTAATTTCCGATCAGCGTGTATTAAAGTGATATTAGTAATGTAGTAGATAAACAATGCCGATTCTGAAGAAAATTTTCCATAAAATTTAAGAGAACCAGAGAAAAAAAGGCTTAAACACAAAACAAGACTGGTGTAATTAAAAGATTAATTTTTGGCTTGGATTTGTGATATTTTTCCATTTTCTCTATTTAAACTCCTAGTTTGCACTCAAACAAATGATTTGTCGCTATAACAAATATTTAGCTCAGCAAAGAGGTTTTTTGCTGTTATAACAAAAAATGTTGGTACTACAAACAAAAATATTAGTTTTGGTATTAGAAACTATAGTTTTGAGTTAGGCCAGCAAAATACTTTTTGCTAAGTAGATATGTTTTTGTTAAAAGAACAAAAATAGTTTTTGTAGTTCAGCCATTGAAAATGATACAGTTTCGCTTAATATTATATCTAGCTTGGCTTGTTAATTTTTAAAATATCTCTGCATAATTACATATTACGTTGATTTGAATTGAATTCAATTTTCCGTCCAAACTTCGACAGATATCAAAAACCACACATTTAATTGAAAAGCTGAAACTATATTATATACGTAGGGTTTATCGTTACTAATTACAGCAAGTTCCATTACCTTGATTACACTGTAAATCAAAATGTTGATAATTATAATGAAAATTATTTAGTCAAAAGGTTCCACTCTAGTGGATTAAACATTAGTATGTGTTTGACAAAAAATTCCAAATTTCACTCAAAAGAATATTTTTTCGCATTATTAAAATTTTGACCTCACCTTTTGAATTCAGCCTACGCGGAAAAGTGTGAAAGCGCCCTTATTATTCAACAGCACTACATCATTATAAAATACAGCAGTTGCAACCTTCAAAACCCAAGATTATCGATTATACCAAGCAACCGCCTGTTGCTTTTAACTTGTTAGTATTTGGGGAAATTAAAAGAAACATAACTTGGCTATGAAATGAAAATTCTATTTTCGATGTTTTTATTAAAACTTCGTTATAACATTTTTGCCATGCATAAACCTTTTATTGGGGAAAATGGTCCGCCAACGAATAATAATTTATGTTTTTATTTTTTTAATTTATTCAAATTTTATGCAAAAATTTGTGTAGATTAAACATATCGGAATTTATATAGGCTGAAACTCAGAGCAATTGATTCACTGTCGTTCAAATTTTCAGTATCGAAAAATTTAATTTAAATTTAATAATTCGATTACCTCTACTGATTTTGTGATTTACCTGGTTTACGTTTGCACTTTTAACGTGGAATCCAAACCACGGAACTATTATTATTAAAAAGGAAATAAAAATGACGGATTACGGTACTGTACGCCTTTTGCAGAGAAGAACAAGTGGTGCGCTGATTCCTACCATAATATTCAACTAAAAATCCGAATAATCTGTAAGCTCTCGGAGGGAAAATAAAAAAGTAATTAAAAAATAATTTATATCGTGAAAATTAAATCGCATATAACATGTCCGAGCATTAACCGTGTAATTGTGTTTTTTCACAAAGTTTTCAAGTTGTTTTTTGTTTCAAAAATTGTAAATTCCAAGTTCTTTTTATAGAAGTCATAAGAACCTACAATGTCGTTGCCACTATATTATTTCGTCTATTTCCTCTCCTTTGTTAAGTTACGGTTATTTTTGCTAGAAGAGCGGAAATTTTCTGAATCATTCAATCCGTTTCTGGATATTCAGAAAGTTAACTTTTAATAAAAATTCCTCTACCGCAGAATTCTTTGATAACTGAAATTATCTTGTTTTATTTGCTTTGATTGCTTGTTTTTCACGGAAACAAACTTGGTGTCTAATTTATTACAAAAGCATTCTCAGAATATGCATTTTATAATTCTTACCATTCTTGATAAAAATATAATTTTAATTTAATTGTGGTTTCACAATTAAAAGAAATAGAAATGGGCGAAATGAAGACGGAAAATTTAATTTCGGTGGGTAAGAAGATGTAAACAGTATGCGGAATAAAATTGTTAACATATTACAAAATTTGGCTTCCTGGCGCTATTTTGCATAATATGTGGCGGGCCTAATGGTTGGTTATTCTCGTAATCGCTTTAAAATGATCGCGGGCGTGCTTACACTACATTTAAAAATTAAATTTATGTCAGTTTTCGGTAATTCAGCAGTCGATTCAATTTTTACGGCAGTGCTCGATGACTCGTAATTTGATCACGTTCGTTTGTTCGAAAACTACAACCTTTAATGGAACTGGATAATGCAAAGTTTGTATTGCCGGCGTTAATTTACTACAGAGAAAAGCTTTATAACTTAACTGAACACTTTCAATTTTTATTAAACTCGAGCATTATACTTTAATAAAATGTACAGTCAGCTCTCTGATTCGGATTTACATCATCTTAACAAGATTCTGAAATATCAGGTGTAAAAGTATTATAAAATTCTCGTTAAGCTATTCACGCGCGTCACCGAGGTAAAATTTATTTTGGACTAGAGAATGGCAAAACAATGTCTAAAGTGGGCTGCTGTCTTTAGTTTAATGTATTCTTATCAAAGAATATAACTTAAATAAAAGAATATAACATCTTCCGGTTAGAGTGCAGAAAGTCAAAAAAACTCAAAAATTCAAAATAATAGTGATTATGATACTATGTAGTGCGAAAATCGAACGGGCGACACCGAGTGCTTTGAAATCTACATAAGATTACAGTAGTTTGAACAGTTAATTATAATTTAAAATTATAAACTTTTATTAAACTTGAGTTATCCATTTCCATTTCATTCATTTTAATTTTAAGTAAATATACTAGATCTACTTTTTCTACACTGGTGTTATTTAAATAATGCTAGTTCTGAGCGTTCAATTTTCAATTTGAAATTAAAATTTTAATTTGAGTATTAGAATTTTTTATAGCAGAACTACAAAAACTTAATTTATTCTTAATTAAAATTGTCATTGGTAGTTAAACATCTAGCAACGGATCTGTCATTTTAAATCCGACCGGATTATTTTGTTAAAATTTAAATAATTATTAATCAAAATTATTGCTTTCCTTGCAATTTATTGAAGATATTTCATCAAAATAAGTCGCTTACGCTAGATTTTTGGTAAATTACTGGGACTGTAAACATTAAATATTATATCTAGCACCACTCTGATACTGAATGTCAGGGTAAAAAAAGAAATATTTGGTATTTGCATGGTTAAAGCTGGTGACCAGATTTGTAAAATTAAAAAAACGGGATAAGAAACAATTGGAGGGAGGGGGCAACAACTTTAGCTCTTCACTTTGTACAAATCAGCTTTTTTAAAAGCTTTTTGACTTCTTTTTTTGGAATTACTTTCCATTATTTTCATT
This sequence comes from Cantharis flavilabris, assembly GCA_949152465.1. Taxonomy (NCBI): domain Eukaryota; kingdom Metazoa; phylum Arthropoda; class Insecta; order Coleoptera; family Cantharidae; genus Cantharis; species Cantharis flavilabris. Next base: position 11,007,118 of record OX424438.1, read on the forward strand.
TTCCATTCACCATTTTCCACCGTAACTTTCCAAATCATCCGCGACAATTTAGCAGATTTTTAAACAAGTAGAACTCCCATTTTTTTACACTTTTAATTTCCTGGATTGTAACAACCATTTATTAATGAAAACTAAAAGTGTTTTCAGAAAAACTTTGATTGTAATTGATTTAGAGATTATAATTTCTGACAATTATTTTATAAAAATTTGTTTCCTGTTATCCTGGTAAAAGGATGCAATGTTTTTTTTTTTTAATGTAAATATTTTACTTTGAAATTTTTTATTTGCATTAGCAAATTGATTGTTTGAGTGGAGTTTTAATTTTTTTTGGAACTGCTATTTTCCATTTTACCAAAATGGTTATCTTATAAATTTTAATAGCAATGAGTTTTGGTTTTTAGTTTTTTACTTTCCCCATGCGTATACGTACATATTGATTATTGTGTAAAAGTACTTGTTCACAATGTACGTAAAACGTACATAAGACGAACATAAGACTTAAAAATATAAATACAAATAAAAGCTCAATGGAGTATCGAATAATAATATTAAAATCTTAAAGTACACGACGTAGAATGTTCTTTTGCATATACCAAAATAACTTCAGTATTTTTCAATATTCGATTAAGGTCTTATTTGGTTTTGTAATTCGTACGTTTTATGTATTTCTTACGTCTGTCTTATGTACATTGTGAACAAACACCAAGGGAAAGTATTGTAATCGACTAAAAAACCAAAAATCAAAATTTTGGTACCTATTAAAATGTTTCTTACATGTCCTGATAAGTTTTTTATGAATTTTAGTTGGATGTTCATTTGTATTTCTGTTTGTCTGTATGTCAGTGTGTGGTTAGGGTATGGAAAGAAATAGTATGAATTGCACAGGTTAAACCACGCAATCAAATGTCATGAAATTCAAAATGAGAAAATTTTTAAAAAATTGAAAATTGCGGAAGTAAAAATAAAAAAGTTTAAATGTTAATTACTTTTGGACCACCATATTTTGTACCCAAATTAAATATGAAAACTATGCGATGTTTACATAGCCAATTTTTATTATTTAGTGTAAATGATTTAATTTTGTTCAAAAAATAAGCATTAGTGTGATTCCCCTCTTGCCTTGCGGTTTAGAAAAATGCATAATATGATTATACAAAAACTGATATCGGAATCTTGAGGCTTGTTACTGCGCTGTCGCAATTTCTTATAAAGAGGTCTAAAATTCTGCGTTCTGAATAGATGCTTTTCTCACCACTCAAACACTCAAAAACTGAAAAAAATTGTTCATTATATTGTTGAAAAAATCATCTTCTTGCGCCGACGAACAAAATTTATCATATTGATGAACAAATTCATAAATTTTATAAATTTTTTTCATGAATGCCATGAATTCAACAATTTCAATTCAATTGAAACAATTGAACAATTTGATGAATTTTGCATAAATTGGTTAAAAATTCCTTAACGTGGAATCCGAACCACGGGACAAATAATTCGGGAACAGCTGAATTTATTCGCTCCTACACGAAAGTAGGTAAGTAAAAAATCGTTTTTATCAATTTCTTGAGTTATTTCTGTCAAATTAATAGTAATCGATTTTATAAATTTTTAAAACCTAAATAGAACATCGAAGAAGAGCTAACTTATTATATTTTCATCGATTTATAATTTTTTATTAATTTCCTCTTCTTTACTTTCACATAATTAATTTTTTTAAATTAAAATGGTAGGTATTTCTGAACATTTTCTTGTATGATTTAATTATAATTTACAATATTACTTTTACGGAAGATCGTGGATCTGTATAAAATAAAATTGCCCGAGGCGTTTGATAATATCGAGTAACGCAATAATTAAATACAAATATGTAAACACGGAATAAGAATATTTGGAAAATTTGAAATATTAATTTAGACAAACAGGCACCATTGTTTGACGTGGATCTCGTATTCAGAACATTTCAAGATCTTGGTTGAATTTCTTTCGACATCTTTAAGTGACCGCATCTCAGGAACAATCCCAGCCAATCGAAGAATTGACAGTGGAAATTGAAAACGTTATTGATGACATTGATGACTCTTGTGCGTTACAAATGAAAAATTTTAAATCCTTGTAATATTAAAGAGGTGGTTCCATTTAAATGGAAAATGCCATTAGTATCAGACTGCACATTCCATTAACGGTGTTTACATTTGTAACCCTTGATTTAAGGTGCGTCTTTGGATATTTTTAGGTAAAAGTGTAAACTAATTTTAAACGAAAAGTGGAAAAAAATCGAAAGTGTGACTAAATCTAAGTTAAATATTAAATTAGGAAGATTAGTCGCTCCTGTCTGCTTGTTCGACTATGATAAGTGACGCATATTTATAGGTAACACAAAAAAGCGAAAAAATAAATCTATACGGTGATGTTGCGTTATGTCTTTGACCTCTCAGGTATTAAGGCTGATACACCTAATAAATTCACGTTTTTAACCTCACGAAAAATGCTTTAAATCAAATCCTTCGGGATATTAACATACACTGAATAATAAACAACACAAAGCCATTTTACGATTCGGTCGTAATTTTCATTTAGCGAAAAAATTACAAATTATTAACCTACACGTACGCTTTCACTATTAATTTATCACTCGCTGCCTTTTTGTTATGATAATTTCGAAAAAATTCACTAAACACTCTTTTTTCACAATAAAATTTACTTTAATTTCACTTTTTATTACGACCATGCAGATCGTTTAAGTTTACCACCATCCACTTTTTATGTAAATTTAATGACTTAATTTCTTGCATTAAATTCCTATTTGAATTTCTACACAAGTTTCAAATTTTAAAAGTTCACTTATTTGATTACATCGAGATAAAAAAATTTAAAAGGGAAATTAAACCAAATTGATGGAGTTCTAGATCATCTTAATATTTTTTTTAAATCAAAATGTTTTTTAAACATGGCGGCAAATTACAAAGTTTGTTTGCTTATTTATAATGCCGGAATATTTATCGTGTTGAATTTCAAGTGGAAGATTTTTATAATTTGACGTGGATCGTCAGGTGTTACTTGTAATAGCACCATAAAAAATTGATGAGTTAATAGCTTATTTAAATTTTGAATATAAAGGCTAAGTGCCAGAGATTTAATAATGTAAAAAATTTCATTGTCTGCGGAAGGTGGAAAATTTAGAAATATCTACGTTTTTTTCTCTTTTTTTCATTGTTAAGTATTTACGCTCACAATGAAAAGCTTGAAACTGCAGCCAAAGTTAAATTGATTTGAAGATATGCAATAGAAAATTTTCGTTTTGAAATTTTTAAAATACTCGGTAAATATTAATAAACAAATAAATCGTAAAATAACATCATTGCCCCCCCCCCCCCCCCGAAAATAGTTTTATTTGCATTTTTATTTTTCCAGAAAATAATAAACGGGAAAGGAAGGAGTGCATTAATGAGAACGTGGCACACGTATGGTTGGGGCTGATAGAGCTTGAGCCACAAGTCAAAAAGTTTTAATATTGTTTCCTAATATTGCATCAATATTGTCGTTTGTCGTGTTCCAACATTTTTCATTAATAATTTGAATTAGTTTTTGTGAATTTATTATTTTGTTTGTTCAAATTTTAAATTTTATTGTAAAATTTTGTAAATTGGATATTTCAGGTTTTCCCGCAAACTAGTTAACGTTGCGCCAGCCAGAAAGAGAAATCAGGCTTTTGAGTTGATTAAAATTTTAATTATTTGAGAATAGTAAGTGATTTACTTTTGAGTAAGTAAGTTGATTTTGGAATTGAAAATCATTCAGTGTAATTTTGGATAGAATTGATAATATTTTGATAAGATTGGATTTATTGATTTATTATAATTCTGATGCTTAAGTGCACAATTCTAAATTGTGCCTCCTGTTCCCCTTCAAAAAAAAGTTATTATAAATATAATTACTGAACATATGAAAATAAATTTAAAAATTTATTATTATTTTTAATATTTTTTATAAAAGAAAAATTTATTATTTTTATAAGAAAACCTGTCCCTGCCCCACAACATTTCGGCGATGGTCAATTAGACGACCGGTCAAACGAGAGACGGTAAATTGGACCACGAGAAATTCGGTAAAATTTTTAAATTAAAAAATTACTGTTTAATTACAAATTACAATTGCATACGGTAAATAATCCGAAAAAAAAAACGTAGCACATGGGCGTTCTTACATGGGGGCCGGGAATAAAATGTAACTAGTTTTGCCCATAAATTTGGTAGAAAATTGGCGGTGTCGTTAATATAATTATTTTATTAAATATATTTATTAAGTTGCACCCTTGCAGTGGCTCCAGTCCTCCCCCCCCCCCCCCCCACCCCGGTTATGTCACTAATATTAAACCAAGAATATAATTTCGAACAGATCTGTTATTAGTTCATTCAATTAATTGAATGTCAATTTAATTATAATTAAATGACTAAATTTTAGAGTGGATCCGAAAGTTGCCGTAGTTGCGTTTGCCAAAACCGACAGTCCGCTCCCTTCTACTTCGAACGCTCCGGGCCGTTCTGACAATCTCTAAACTCACTAATAATATCACACTACATCAGTCCTACTCAGCAGAGTGTGCTATTAGAAAGAAGGTTATTAAATAAAATATTAAATAATAATAAAGAGAATATTGTAATACTCGTAGCCGGTAATTTGACCCCCAGAAATTTGGTTCCTGGTAATTTAATCCCGGTAATTTAAACCCCGGGTAATTTCGTCCCCGGTAACTTCATCTCCGGTCATTTTATGCCCCAAGTAATTTGACCCCCTAGTAATTTTGATCCCGACAATTTCATCCCAAATATATATTCTCGCGCAGATATGCATCGGTTATGTAGGTTAGTGTTAGCTTATAATTTTTCATTAGCAAAATCGCTAGTAAAAAAGATATCCGCGCGAAGATATACATCGGTTATGTAGGTTATAGTGTTTTTTATTCATTATAAGAATATATTCGGGTTATTCAGTTATTAACGTTTCGAAATATTTAACATCGAGATAATTAACAATGAATGCACTGGAGGGCGTTCCACGCCCACCAGACCCCCCAGATTGATACCTTTATTTTATGGCATTGAGGGGCAACCTACATAAACTCGCAAAACGTTCCAGTTCTTGGAACTCTTAGAAAATAAGATATTATTTAGCCCCCCCCCCCCCGGAAATTATTAATTTGAATTGAGCGATTTACACATGTTGTGTAATTCAAGGGTTCAGGGGGGTGGGTCCCTCCGAACTAAATTCCTGGCTACGCCACTGTCAAGTGTTTATATGAACACTGGCGTACCAAGCTAAAACAATTCGTAACATTTACAAGAAATTCACGGCGCGCTACTGAGTGACTTAGTGTTTCTTAAGTTGTTGGAGATATTTTGGAGGTCTAGCCTATAATGATTGACGCTTCTGTTTCAATTTGGCATGCACTCTAGGTGTGGATTTAGTCCCTTACAGCTCTCTTTCTAGTGCTTATGCTGATGTAAGCATTTATTAAACGAACATGGAAGTTAGCAAACGGACCCTTCTACCCCTTTTGTAGTACTTATACAGAAAACGTCAACTGCAATTCAAATTTGTCAACTGATATTCAAAAATTATACTGTACCCAGGCGATTCTTATATCTAATACCAAAAACTTGTATTTGTAATAGAAAGTAGAAAGTTTACATAAACGAGATGATACTGCGACAAAGTTGTCACCACTTATAAATAAATCTGAAATCCTGCGTTCTGATTGGATATTATATAAAACAACGCTGTTTCATAAAAACTTAAACAAAATCTACAGTAATTTTTCAATAATGTTCAAATGACTGCTTTTGCTGAATATTATCCGCACTTGAAAAATTAAACTGTTTGGCCCTAAAGGTGTTTTTAGTTCTAACAAAAATAACTCTCGCCTTTCATGAGATTTTATGAACTATTTTTTTGCTGCTATTACAGTATCTATTTGTTTATGAAAACTTTTTGCTTTGTTTTACAATATTTCATTCAATTTAATTTAATTTTTTGAACAAAACTAAAACAAAAAGTATAGAAGTACCTACATTCTACATTGCTTATTTTGAACTATAAAAAATTACAGATTTTTTTTCTTAAACCACTACGTATAAAATCATGTTGAAACTTTCGATTTCATATTTTAAAGGTAGTACATTATAGTTTCATCAAACAAAAGGTAAATTTTCCCCTTGGAAGATCGCTTAAAAATGGTTTTTCCGCAATAACTTTCTGTAAAAAAGATACAGCAATTTTTTACCTATATTCAGAACTGTAATTGTAATTATTGTGAAATGCCCTTCCCCACTTGATTCTTTAAGATTGCTCTCATATTAGCTAGATAGTCCTGTTGAGTCCTGGTGTTTGAGTATTTCCCGACAGCTGTCGGAAAATTTACATTTATTAAGAATTTAGGAATAATCAAGAAATAGTTGAAAGTACTACTAAAAAAAAACTAAAGCGTAAGTCCTTTTAAAGTTGCTAAGTTTTAACTCTGTGCCAGCGCAAACGGTTTCTTAACTCTTTAAGTGTCTAAGTAGTCTACTGCTCTTTATTTGTTTAAAAACTTAAAAGTTAATATTAGCAATTTCAAAATTCAACTAAGCGCTAGGTTAGTTAATTAAGATTAATATAATGTTCAAAGTTTGTTTTTCGGTATAATTGTCCTCATACAACCCACGAATTTTTACAAAGGTTTCGCTGCGAATTTCTAATCATAATTAATTACTTTAATCACTATAATTACGTTGGCTTAAAAAATTACTACAGGTAAAAGAAAAATTCTACCACCCTGATGGGATGACAACTATAAGATTTTAAATGGCGTTGCTGCGATCGACCCCAAATTTTTTTTTATTGCAGTGTTAAAAGTTTTTAGCAGAAAATAAAAGAAAACAATAGCTAGCACTTTGCAACGAACACCATTTTTAGTAAGAAAATATAGATAATAGACGGAAGTCTTATCAGTTGTGTCTCAAGAAGCCCGGGACTCTGGTGAAACTAAAAACGAACGACAAACACGGTTTTTAAAAGTAATCGATTGAGATGACAAAATAAAATGAATTCGTACACGCCTGGATACAAGCAGTCTGGTATAGTAAGCCACGAGCTAGATTACTTCAGATATACCTGCAACTAGCGCAATTGTATAATGGAACTCAAGAACAAGCAACCTTAGGGAGCGGCTTTCGATATCAATTTAAGTTTTTTTTATATTGTACATTGCATCTACGAGAAACCTGGTCGGTTTTCCACATTCAAACTTTTGAAATTCGAATCATAATATTTATAATTTGGAATTTGATACTTTGAAATTCCCAGAAGAAAAAGAAACTTAAACGGGAAAAATCAATAACGGTCCAAACATAGCAAAAACACCTTAACACGATTAGAATTTTGCACGTAGTTGTATAAAAAAATACACGACATTAAATAAAGATCAAGTAGAAACAATTTGGAACATTACAGAAAAATATATTTTCAACCAGGACCAAGAGAAACTCGGAAAAAGAAAATATTTTCTTTAACTGTCATAATGCGAAGCTTATTGTAATTTCTTAATAAATGTTCCATTTTAAAAATAATGTTGGTGAAATTTCCATTTCCTTTGAAGTTATATTATAAGAGATTCAGTTTCTAAGTTTATTAAAATTCATTTGTTGGTAAAAATTATTTTATAAAGAATCAAAATCTATTTATTTTTGTTATAAAATAATTTGGTAATAATTTTATAAAATTCTGGCAGTCTTCCAAACCGGGAAAGCTTTTATTTAGCGTTCAAGTTTTTCAAGAAATTAGAGGGTAATTTTTAATACATGTTTGCAAAATTGGTAATAGAGTTAGAAATTTTATTCACAAGATATTCTCGAGAGAACAAAAAAGGTTGATATTTCAAAATTCTTGCAATGTTTGCAAAAATTATTTTTTGCACTTATATTTATCTTGAAATGTGAGTGAAAAAAAATGTTTGTAATACTTCGCGGTTTTCATTAAGCAAACGCCACCACACGGAAAACTAATAAGTTAATCTAATACGTATGGTTGGTATAGAAAGTTTTGTTTATAAACCAAATGTTTGTATTCTTTTGCTGTTTTATTTCAGAATCAAACTCAAAACAACAATAAGTATTCATAATAAAGCCGCCATGTTGACATTTGGTATTAATAAATAAAATATAAATTTTTTTTTTAAACAATTACAATAAAATATTTTAATGATTTAATGCGAATTCAAATTTTTGTGATTCGTAGCACTAAACATTGTAAACTTCAAAACCAGAATATATGCGGCACTTTTTCAAACTAATTTTTTGTAAACTGTTTTCTACTTTGTACCAAATCCCTTGGATGATTTTAATAAAACTAAATAACAATAATTATATTATTTGTTTGTCACAAAAATTAATTTTAAAAAACGTTAGGCTTAAAAATGGTTATTTTAAAAAAATTTCCAAATTAATTTAATATCCACTTGGAAGCCCGGTTTGAATCGGAAACACAGACCCGGAGCTGCCTTGTTACGCCACTGTATTTGATATAGTAAATATATTTTTTTCATTTATTAATGTATTATTTAATTTCTTATTTTGTGTAAACTAAAAGAATTGAAGTATTTTGAATTTGAAATTACAATATATGTAATTTTTTTATTTTTGTTATCTACTCTATACTATAATATATCAAAAGTTAAGCTAAAATATGCAAAAAGGATTACAGTTATTAGGGCCACGAATTATGGGCTGCCAAAGGTAGCTAGGGAGGCAGGCCCCCCTTAGTAGTTTGTAATTTATTGTTATATACACTGATTAAAATGATCGATACAATGATTTTCTTCATCTACACGAATTTTGTTCATTGGCCCAAAAATGATTAATTTTTTATATAATTTTTTTTTCAAAAGTCGGCTACTGTATTGGCAATTTACAAAAGATTAACCCCACCCATGGCATTTTTTTATGTTATACAAGTACTTTAGGAGATAAATTGCATAAATTGTCAATAAAATGGTAAATCTAGAAAAACGCAGATCTCTGAGTAGCTCAAAAATTACAAATATTCCCGAAGCGGCTCCAACTCGAAAATTGCGGATCTAGAAAGACGTAGATCTTTCAGGGACGTGCCCAAGGGAGGTGGAGGGAGCTTCACCCATAATCATCGGTCATTGGCAAACGTTGGTAAATCACTGAACAGTTGGCAAAAGTACTACTATAGTTGTCACAAATTTAAAGAAGAAGAGATAAGGTTAAAAGAAAGCTACTTCGTAGAAAAATAGTTGGCTATTTCAGGACTGTTCCTCCATCAAAAGTGTCGGTTCGGTACGTGACTGAGATTTTTCTTCTTTTGAAACTATAATTAACTAAATACAACTTAAAATATAATTATTTACCTAAAAGTCAGGAAAATGATAAATTATTGACGAGGAACAATGTTGAAATACGAGACACTTTGTGCCGAGTATTTTAAAGCTCCGAGTAAAGTGAGACATTTTCTTGACGAGTATGGTATTAAATTTTACCGAAAATCGTAAAAAATCGAAATTTTAAAACATTGTTGAACAACATTTTTAAAATGAACAAAAATCAAGTTTGTCAATTTGTTGACTACATAGTTACCATAGATGGTTACTGTCAAAACAATAAAAGTAATAACGAAAAGAACGACGTCTCTTTTATTTTATTACAATTACTAATTATTAGCGGACTAGTCATTAAAATTCAATTTCCCTGCGCGTATATAAGCAGGGAAGTGTTGTTTTGATGACGATTTTCGGTAAAATTTATTAAATGAAATTAGCAGCTGCACTGCTAGCAGTCAACTGCGGCCGGCTCCTCCCACTAAAACACACTGCTATAATGGGCTCACGGCGAGTTGTCCTATCCTCCATAAAAACAAGTTCAAAAGTAATTCGTTGCAAATTAAAAAAAAAAAAATAAACTAATTAAATAAAAATATAAATTTAGTTTGTATTGTCTATTCCTTCCCTCTCAAGTAAAGCCTTTTTTAAATAACTTTTACGTATAAGATGAATAATTTTAATCAAAAAAACTTTTTAATTTAGTTTGAATAATTTTTCTAGAAGAAAATAAATTTTGTTTAATTGAAATAAAATATTTTTGGTCTACCAAAAATTTATTTAAATCAAAAAAAATTTTAACTGAAGGAACTAAAAAAATTTTTTAAAAATAAAAATTAGAAATTAAACAAAAAACTAAAATTCTTGGTTATAACTACAATAAAATATATAAAATTTTAAATTTTTGTTTGAACAAATATGTTTTATTTAAATTAAACAAATTATATTTGCTTCAAAAAAATTATGCAAACAAAATTGTTTCACAGAAAACATTTTCACTGTGTAAACTGATTTCTTGCCCCTTCCATTAGAAGGATGAACTTCAAAATTAAGCAAATTATAATATTAATTATATTAAATAATTAAAATTATAATAAAAAATACGTAATTAATTAACGTTCCCGTTAGAAATTAAACAAAATGCAATTAGTCAAAACCGGATTAAGCTTAAAATCGCTTTTACACAAATTTTTAGAATAAAATTTTCAACAACCGAATCTCGTTAATCTTGTCATGCGCGTCATGAAATAATTTAATATTCATTAAACTAAAGTTTACATACCAAAAAATTAAAAATTGCAAATGTATTTTTTCCAAATTTTGTATTTGGTATTCACATTGCCAGAATATACTGTTCTTTAAGAGTTTTTTTGCCAAACCAACAATCAATTTAATTTCCATTTTAAAAATTGAAATATTAAATTAAAGAGATAATTTGCCCATATGAAAATTATTAATTTTAAAATTTACGAATTCAAGTCTTCCCATCCAAATTAATATCGTCTCTATCCCAAATTATCCAACTATTGATTCAAAATTTAAGTAACTTTATTCTAAATTATGTCAATTATTTTCAGTCTAAAAATATACATTTGAATTCGAAAGAAAAAATCACTGTTATTCACAAACTAAAAAATTTAATCCAAAGTTATAGATTTTACGAAAAGTTTTAGTTGGCGGCAAACTCAAAATTAAAATATAAATAAAAAATTTCTGTACAAAAATATAAATATATTTGCAAAATAAATTCAAATCGTTCCATAGAATATTCTATGCACGACAATGTATAGCTATTCAATTTAATGAATAAAACATTATTCAAACAAACTTGTACATAGTTCTATTTTATTATTAATTAATAATAATAATTAGTTATTAATCCAGTTAATTATTACCCAGACAACATTTTTCATAATTTTATAATTATAATAAATTATGAAATAGCAATATTATACAATTAATTGTTATAAACTATGTTGGCAGAATATTTGCATTATATTATTTATATTGGTTAAAATCAAAATAAATAGGATAAAATTAATTTTGATTTTTTTTTGTTTTATGTAGAAAAAAAAGATTTAAAATTAACAATTTTTCATACAATTTAGTAGTTGTTTCTTGTATTTTTGGAAGAAAACAGAAATAAAATGGAACAACCAGAAGTTATAATTGCTGAAATATGTAACAACTAACAAGCATATATTTAAAATATCCAACAGACTTGTAAATGTTGAATTCTTAAAGAAATCCGATACCCCCGAATTTTCCTATTTTTAACTCATTTCTTAATTTCTTCAGTTCTTTAGTTAAAATTAATGGAGCTGTTACCGATTTTAATAAAGCAGAAAGGCATGAAAAAATTACTAAGGATACTTAAATAAAAACCAAATATTTTGTAAAATTTTCGTGGAAAAAGTGTAAAAAATATTATTGGAATTCCGTTTAAATTATAAACCAATTTTCGCCAATTTCCTCCCAACACAATAGAATGTCTTAATAACATTCTCTACTTAATTAATTTTAGCGCGGAAAACTATTACAACGAGATTATTTTTAAAAGTGATTTTTTTGCACAATTAATTAAATGTTAACCGCACGAAAGGATGTAATTGACCTTTCGAAGACGTAAACATAATAAACACAAAAAACTCTTCCAATTATCATTCACGATAGGATTAGATCACTTGAAATTGCAATTAAAAAGCCATAATTAACTAATTCTTTTATTTTTCAAAAACGATAAAGCTGATCCAAAAATAGTGCAAAACTTTATAGCCATTCAAGGGGGGTCATAGACCTATTTATTATTTAAAGTTTAAATATAATTCTGAAATCGTTAGCTTTGATTACTAAAATTTCATGTCGAAGACAAAACATTTTCGGTCATAATTCGGCGAAACTATTAAACGACTCGTAAAAAATTTGAAAAATTCAGTTAAAACAAAATTTTCGTTTGGAACTTTTTGCCTTAATTATTGTCGAAATTCGTTTGAGAGGCCATTAGAAACCGAGGTCCTTCCAAACTTTTTCATTAGTGTCTAAATACGGTTTCACGTAAACTTTCATTATTTGTTAATATTTTAGTATTCATTAAAAAAAGTTGCCCGTACAATATCGAACTGGATTATAAGTGAAAAAACTTACCTCCACATGCTTGCTTGAAATCGTCACAACAATCCCCTAATTTGAGACATGCATGGTCGCAATAGCAGGGCTTATCATTCAAATCTTCGATAATTGCATTAATTGGAGCTTTTTGTACAACACAAGAAGAATCTCGACCGGGGCAACATAATTTCGCTTCCCTGCAACTTCCGCATTGCACACTCCTAAGAGCAATCGCGAGGAAAACGCAAGAAACCGCCAAAAATTTCATGTCGATAATTATTTTTTCGAAACTCGAAATGTTTTGAAAATACGCGCGAGAAGTTCGAATTGAGTAGCTACGGTCACTACCCTTCTGCCGCGAGAACTACGGACGAATGTTCTAAATACACCGGCAAGCGCAAGCAAGTTTTCAGGTTCAATTTCAGGACATTTTTAGTGGAGGGAGAACACCCTTCTTGGATGCGCGAACTATTGCAATGCTGTTATCATAACAAAAGCATCTTAATAATTAAATTTTCAATTTTTCATGTAGCACTTCTTTGTTACAAATTGCAGCTTTTTTACATGTCGGATTTAACTAAACGTTTCGAATGAAAAATAAAGGAAATTTCAAAAAATCCTAGAAATATTAAATTTATTGAAAAGAAAATTTAATAAATATGAATGAATAGTTTGTATTTTATACAGCGACTCAAAACTCATGCATTTTCACCATACAAACCACAATTTTTAACTTTTTCAAATCAAATTTGTTCATCGCTTTTTCTCGCCCACTAGAAGAGAAAATTTCAATTTATCACGTGAGTTGTTTCGATTACGACTTTGCGGTGTTTAAAAATAAAAAAAAACAATTAAACCGATTTTTTATTTATGTAAGTGTAAAGTATATAATACCAAAGCACCCTGTAGCTTTCTCGAGTGTTTTATTGTATTCGAAAGTACCTGTACAAAGTGTTTTATGTCTCACATTCACTTATTTGTAAGCCTATTGTAAGCTTTATGTCAAGGTACGACGTAAATCTTCGTCAATTATCCACCAACATAAATTTTTTGGATAATTTTTGTAGTTAATTTGTAAAATAAATCTTCTCAAAGGGGAGTTTCCAGTTATTACTCCATTTTGTATGTTGAACTCAAAAAATATCCTTAAGACAAAGTGGAACATCAAACGCCATTGGTTTTTATCTTTGTCATAAATTATTGCGGCAATACAATATGACAATAAAGTGAAGCCGCTTTATGCAGACAGCAGCTCACCTCACTCTTTTGTCTCACAAAGCCGTGTCAACTTAGCGGACAGTGGAAAGTTTTGGATGGCAACATGAATTAGAACGGAGCAAGTGATTTAAAAAGTTCACAATATTATAATGAGTAATCAGCGGCAGTCCGCCTGCCAAGATACTCGAGTTTATCCTAGAGGCAGCACAACGGGCCCGATTCTAGGGACCTAATTACGCATAGGGATTCTTCCCTGCCCTCCCAAAATCAGAATCCAGAATGGGTAAACGCAAAAGTAACAATCGGCTGTAGACCAATAAAATGTTACGAGCTGTATAATGCTCTGATGAGCAGAAGATATGAAGAAAAAAATTGGAAGGAGAGGTTTGAAAGAGGTCGAAGAGCTAGCCAGTAAACCACGCGAATAAACCGCACATATATCTAGACCTAAGAATTTAAAAATATTTAATAAAATTTTGGTTAGAAACAACTTAAAACCATAAAAATGTAATGCAAATGCTGTATTGGCTGTTGCCTATAATCCCGCCCACAGAAACATTTTTTGTCATCAGTTTGTACGCTTCTACGGTAGTTGTTAAATGTAAATTACAGTTTTTATTATTTAGAGTAAAGGCATTCACCCTAAACATTTTCTTTTTGTTAAAAAAACAAATTTTGTTAAAATTTTAAATACTATATACTCCTTCCCCTCTCCTTAGCAAAAACTAAAAGGTCTTATTTGTCACCGTGACAAAAACACACGTTTCTGTCCCATTTTCCTCTTTCATGAATTTTGCCTCTTTGTTAAAAATATTTCTATTATACCACAGATGTCTGAAACAGCAGTAATTTCTGTTCTTAAGTAAAAGTCGGAAACCTCTCTGTCTGTTTGTTATCTTCTGACTGATGTATTACGAACCAGGTCTAGAAAGGTGGGAGTCTCGCTATAATTAATGCAACTTAATTTAAGATAATATTATGCTTAATAGTGTTAACTACTGTTCGAATGGCACATCTAAGTGTAATGTTTAAAGAAGCACAAACTGTCAACAGAATGGAGTTAAGTCCCACCTACTTCGAGCAAATAGCTGTTTTGTGAGATCTATATTGATTTAAAGGTCATCTAGCAAAAATCTGTAGACCTGGTTAATGTGGTAGTTCCAATGTGTTTAAAACATATCACCATAAATATGTTTAAAAACTAGATTAAAACATTTTGTTATTTAAAATAAAAAACAAGTTTTCTAACTTTTCGTTCCTTACAAATTGTATACCTACTAGTTGAAATTGAACTAACATAGGGTACTCAATTCTATATTTTACAGTAGGTACATTTATGTAAATATATGTATGTAGTTTGACATCACGAAATCTAAAATGTATTCACAAATAAATTGTCACGTTAATTTGAACGTATGACATTTGAGATTTCTTCAAGGCGTACTTATGTAGATTTGCAACATTACAAACGTACTTACGTATTGTATTACGTATATATTATAGTTGTTCAAATCTTGAAGAGTATTTCATAAAAGATAAAGAATGTTAATTATTTTAAAAGTACGATAATTATAGCTTTATGAGTACCTATGCACAAAAGTTTTTCTGCCTTTTTGAATATAAAGTTAATTGCAAAAAATGTGAGGAATGAAACATGGAGCTTATTCGTGGCTGAGTATATCATGTGACAAGTTACAGTACTTCACTTTAGCCAGCAAAGACTCTAACCACTAATCCTACGAGAACATCTACTGATGGAAGGAGGAAGTTTGATTGAATCGACTCTCCCTGGGGCTTTCCGTCGCTCGTAATTTCATTATTCCCTGGCCGTTGTCAGACAATCAGCGTTTCGAGCAGAGGGATACATCAATCGAACCCCACACTGACGTCATGTACTGTCAGTAGCACAAGTACACAACGAAAGCTAAGTCTTCCACTCTAAAGATTGGTGAGGAGTCAATTTGTTACGTACATCCTGATATATTTGTTAGATTGGTAAGATCATGTAGATTGCCAGTCTCTTTAGAGATCTTCTCCAAAGCATCTTTGCAAGATCTACAAGGGTAGAAAACGTGGTCCGATAGTCTTTGCCACGTTGGTATCACATTCTCTTAGCTGGAGCAGGGTTCCAGGTCAGGTGAGTATCCTACCTCTCGTAACCTTTTAATCCCCTCTGATGGTTATTTAATGCTCAAAATAATGCAAGCCAATTACTCTGGTAAGGCCGTGTAGGCTGCCTTAGTTTTCTTTTACATTCTCCTTGCCTTATTTTGCCTTATGTCTTACATTCTTATCCGGAAGTGGATGAGATTCGCCATTCTCTGATTGTCTAAGTTTGAAACTAAGATATGTCATGACTTAAGTATAGAACCGTTCAAGTCAGAATTAACTGCGGAAGAAACGGTAACCCAACCCCCAAGAAAGTGCTTGCAAGAGAACTTATGTATTATGATGGTATTTTCTCTGAAGGAGATGTTCAAATGTACCGTCCAGCATCCTTTAGCTTCCGTCATTGTAGTTCTAGAAAATTGGCTATGTAAACTTTGCATAACTTTCCCCATTAAATTTGGGTATGAAAATTATCGTTCAACCTCCTCTTTCCGGGTACCATTCGAAAAGAAAGACCACAAGGAAGCTACTACAGTTCGCATCAAAAAGTCGAAAAGTTGAAAAATTTAAAAACCAGTTAAATTAAAGGTGCAGATTTACTTATTTGCACACATAATTAGATAGTAAATTTTCGTTCGCCACCCATTTACAATGTACCGTTTGACGTGGAAGACCTCAAGGACGCGACAAATTGCGCTACGCGGGACATGGGGCGTAAAACCCGAAAACATGTCAAAATTTCATAAACGTCGAACTTTAATTAATTTCCTAAAATTAAATTCCATTTAATTCGATATACTACGTGCTTTAGAAAGAGATACGACACGGTACGATTAAATAATTTGGGTATAAAAAATGGTGGTCCAAAAGTAATTGACACTTGAACTTTTTTATTTTTTTTATCATTTCCGCAATTTTCAACGAGTTTTCACTATTTTCAGCTGGCCTCTAAGTTTAACAACTATAATGTACATTTATGCCAAATTTTTTGACATTTGGTTGGGTGGTTTAACCTGTGCAGTTTAATGCCCTAACCACACACTGACATACAGACATACTGTAACAATTTATTTGCCCTGCAATTAATTGTTGCGCACGACGCGCTTGTCTTTCGCGCGCTTTTGTCTTTTTATCTTTTTGCGCATGGCATGCTCGCGCCGACGGTGATCCATGAACTTCAGGTTGGTTTTGAATCTCGAGTGAGGAAGTAAAACATCGTGGGTGTGCTGTGAAGTGTTTTTTTGTCCCACCGATATTTTTGGGTAACTTTACTCATCTCGTTTTGATTTTGCTCACTCTGATCGTGTTTACCACGGATTTGTTCGAAATCGAAGATTTCCATTTCGTCGCAGCGTCGCAGTTGTTTTGAAGCTAGTGTTTTCTTTGCTTTTGGTGGCCTACTTGTCTTTCTATGTTTTTCTTTTAGTGATAATATTAAGGCAAGTGGCTACGAATTCTTGTCGTCAACTTGTCCTTGTATGTTTCTCCATAGTGATAATATCAAGGCAAGCGGCTGGGAGTGTTTATTTAATCGTTGCATTCGATATCACATTCTGGGAACAAGAGAGGAAGTAATTTTGCCTCCGTTTATAAAAACAAGGGTTAGTGTGCAATCTCGGGTCTCGCCACAGTTATTACTGGAGAAAATCAATTCCCGGTGTGGTGATAATTTTGTATTTAAGCAGAATTTCATTATAATACATACAGACATACAGACGAACATCCAACTAAAATTCATCAAAAACATATCAGGAGAAATCATAAGATTTTCATTTTAATACCAAAATTGGTAAAATTGACTTAATAATTAGAAAAACTATGTTCTTTTTTCATTAATATATTGAACTTTGGTTATATTAATAGAATTAATTTATAAGAAAATATTAATAATGAAGCTGTGTAAAAAATTTCTTTTTTTTTTTAATTTTTTTTAATTTAATAATTAAATTTAATTTTGTTTTTAATTTAATTAAATTAATTAAATTATTAATTATTTTTTATTTAATTAAATTAAATTATTTATAATTATATTAAATTAAATAAATAAATTAATGCTTTATTTTAGCCAAAAAATGGATTTTATTTTTTTCTACTGTGGAGTACCCATTTTAAAAATCTGAAAAATTCATGAAGTTAAAGGGTAATATATGAGGCTTGAAAAAAGAATAATTTCATAATTTTACAAAAATTATACCATGGCAAAAAAAATTAAAT
The DNA here is from genome assembly GCA_949152465.1 of Cantharis flavilabris. NCBI lineage: Eukaryota > Metazoa > Arthropoda > Insecta > Coleoptera > Cantharidae > Cantharis > Cantharis flavilabris. The sequence goes on from OX424438.1 coordinate 11,025,140, forward strand.
TAAAGAAAAAACTATTTTTTTTCAATGATCTTATGAATCCAAATAAGTGTTAATTTTTTTCTTAAGAGCCCCTACTAGCCCCCAAATCATATTAAATTTTTAGATCAATCGATTCAGCCATTCCGGAGAAAAAAAAATTTTCCCATTTTTTACATATTTTGCTCTTTCTCGAAAACCAATTGAGTTAGCGATCTGAAACTTTCAGGATCTTATTATTTTATTAGTACCAACATATCCTCTGAATATCGTTTAAATATCTTTCATTGGCCGAATCACCATGCTTATACCCCTAGGGCCTTTACCAGTGGCGGAACTACCGGGGTGCGGTGGGTGGGGCCCCCAGGAATCTTTTTAAAAAAATTTAAAATAATGTAAAAAAGGCCGGTTTTACAAAAGTCGCATAAACCTGGTATAAAGTTAGACTTAATTACCATTATTACCAACAATAATTCAGTGTTCTCACTAAATTTTCCAAATCAAATTTTGATATTACCAGGTTTTCCCTGACAAAGAATTAAATTTTTCCATGACATTTCGATAAATCAGAAAACAAATAGGTAATAAAATCTTAATTTTAAAATTAAATTAAAACCCATAATTTTAATTAAACAAAATTAATTTTTAAATAAGATAAATTCAATTTAAAAAAAAAAAATTTTTAACTAAATTGTTTATCTTAAATCTAAAATTCCCTGACTTTGCCAGATTTTCCAAATAAGTGGCACCCTGCAACCTTGTAATTGTTATACCAGGAATAACGTTATACTAAGTTTATCCGATTATTCTAAATTTGGCCCTTAATCTAGTTTTGTTATTTGTTTATCTTAAAATTATGGTTATATTGTATATGAGTTATTTATTATTTTCTTTCATTTTTGTCATTTTTAAAAACAGGGCCCCCGTTAACAACTTTGCACACGTGTCCCCTAACTGCTTGTTACGCCACTGGCCTTTACAATATTTATATAAAATCTTCAAAATAAAATTTTAAATCTTTAAAATAAAATCCCAATAATCCAATAGAAGATTTTGGAATACTACAAAATATTATAATATATTGCTGTGTATTTTTCAGTAGCGGATCCAAACAATTACCATAGGGGGGGGGGGTCAATAAATAAAAATTTATTGAATAAGAAAAATAAAAAGTAGTAAGTACAAAACTAAATTTATATTTTGGTTTTTATTAAATTAAAAATTTTTGGTGTAAGAATTGATGGTTTTTTGAGCTGTAAGTGTTCTAAGATTGAGATGTCGAGCAACCTTTAATTTTATATTTTTATTCATTTTTCAAAATTTTATTTAAAATGCTAAGTGTTGAGATTTTTGATAAAGGTTGGTCGTGAATTTTGTTAGAAGTGAATAAATTTTGATTTAAAAAAAATAAAAGTTGAAAATGGATTTAAAAATGAATTTATTTACTTATTGATGAAATTGGAGATTCGATTTAGGAAGAATTACAATAAATTATGTATAAATCGGTAGAATAATTAATTGGTTTAAATATTAATTATTATTTTGCAAAGTTGAAAATTGATAATAATTTATTTTATCATTGGATGTATTTCAGAAGTATTAATTTTAATGATCATTATTTGGATATTTTTGATTATAGAATTTAAAAAAGAATAAAATTAATTTTATTTCAATTTAATTATTAATTAAAATAAATAAATTATAACAATTAATAATTAAATTTCAATTTAAAAAATAAACAAAAAAATAAACTATGATAGCTTAGAATAAAAATTATGTAATTCGATTTCCTGTGAAATAAATTTCCTTCGGCTGTTAATTTCTTAATTAGACCTTATCGAAACTTATGTAATTCTTAGTCAAATTCAAATTGATCCTTGTATTCGTAATGAGCTCTTTAAGACTTCTGTCAAGATTACTGCTGAATGAACAATTATTATTGACGGTCAACATCCATTGCACAATTTTAGGTCAAATTTTTCACAATGTGGCGTAATCGCGGTATCATGAAAAGTCAGAAGAATATGAGATAGTGTGCCGAAATGCTGAATATAAGGAAGTCTATATTGGGGTTTACAGATAACCGGAGAGAAAGTTTGAAACAACTCTGTCGCTCTGTGGAAGTTCAATTCACATTTGCTTATTCGATGAGGACGGCAAGCCGCAAGTAGTAGTCGTTCTTCCATCCGTAAATCCCTGTTGAAACCACATTTAAACTTATCTCAAATATTGATTTTTTTTTTAATCCGACGTATATAAAATTGTGTTAAGTAAAATAAGAGCAGCTATTATCGATCATAATCTCATTAAAAATTCATAACCGCACATCAATTTATTTTACCGTTTTATTTGAAAGTGATAAATATGTTTGCTGCAAACTTTTTAAATAAACATCACTTACAGGTAATAAATGAAAATATTCAAAACAGTTTTTGCTGTTTATGGTAAACATAAAAGCAATTTTTCAGGTTTTCGTATTTTTATTTACACAAGTCCCTAAAAATTATAAAATTGTTTAAAATAATATATTAATAAAAGTATGATAAATATAGCACTGTTTACTTTTAAATTCAATTTTTCAAAGCAATACTTTTTAGAATATTTACTTAGATATACAGGGTGTTATAACAAAATTGGGGTCTACGAGAAGAAAAGAAAGCTTGAGCAAGAGCATCGCTGTTTTTAGGTTTGGATCCCAGAAGTCACCTTGTTGGTAGAATAAAATTACATTCGAAGTTCAGTTTTAGACTTTTTTATATGTTTTAGACATCTAGCTTTTTATTCATTAAACTTTGCCTTTTTATTTACAATATTTGCTAATGAGTCGCACAGTGAGTCAAATATTTAATATTGGAAGTGCGACTTTTCAAATTTAGCTTACATTGAAATTATTTACCGTTAAATATTTAAATAACTTTTTGCTGAATAGCTGAGTTAATTAGTTTACTCTTTCCAGTTTACCTAATTAAAAAAAAATTTAGTGCATGATTTGCATGTTGATCAAATTATTGAACTTATTGATTCACGACAGAGTTTCTTAACTTGGGCTCACAATCCCCTTGAGCTACTCTTCTTCTTGTTCTTCTTCTTTGTCAGCCTTTCACGGCCTACTCCTGGACATAAGCTTTTCTTAATCTTCTCCAAACCTCTCTCGCCTTGGCCGTCCGTAACCACTTCCGACCCGCCACTTTTTTGACATCGTCGAGCCATCTCTTGTGGGATCAACCTCTGCTTGTTTTCGCCATTCTTGGCTTTCAATCTATTATTATCTTTACTGTCCATCTATTGTAGTCCTGCCTCGCCACGTGCCTGACCCAACTCCAGTTCTTTTTCTTATCTCACCATTTCTTATTTTGTCTTGTAAACTCACATTCAACGTCGACCTTTCCATCGCTCTTTGCTCCAGTTTTCCATAGACTACCCATGCATAATTTTTTCTTCTTTCTATTTCAGCCTCCTGGTTTTCTTTTCGAAATCTTATTTTGTGACCTTGTCAGGAGGTTTGCCGCTGACGCGCACGCATGGATTTACGAGACTCTAAAATATTTAGTCTGTCTCCCCCTCTCCCAAATACGCCACTGCTGCAGGCTAGCTCGACTATAAATACTCTTGATAACTTTTGTATATCTTGAGTTTATCCTGGCGTTATCTAGTGCCCGAAGAAAAGGTTCAGCTATTAATGTAATAAATTAATAAATACAAAAATTTCAACAAAAATTTTGGTTAAAGCGAACCACTTTCTACTTACTTGCTCGTCAGTAAATTTGTTTAAATTTTGGTTTGTAGGGGGTTTCGAACAAACTAAAACTTTTGTCTGAGGGTTTGCAATTACCAAAAGGTAACAAACCCTTTGCACCTTCTCATTACTAGATTCAAAGGTTCACTTCACACGAATCAAATGTAGCTTTCCTGTCCTGTTTAATTACAGGGCTCAAATAGCGTCACTAAAACATCAAAGCAAAACAAAACATAATCAGAAAAAAACAGATAACACTAAGGTTATCATGACAAGCTTTACGTAATAACCTTGTCAGACGCTTGGCACACGACTTTAGATTACAATTTTAAACCCTGCCTCTCTATGTATAACTTTACGTAGTAGACAAGCTTGTCGAGGGTCAACTAGCAAGCTTATGACAAACTTTTCGCAAGTCAACGACAAGATTGCGCAAGCTTATAACAACCTTAAAGTGTTATCTAAGAAAGTACATTGCCCAATAATTATGTCTTCAATCTGTAACATCGCAGATTGTATTGTTAACCAAACCATCCACTTACGTACATCACATTACAATCGATCTAAATAAAATCTTCTTAAAAAAGAATCTCTAAACTGAAAATGCCGACAATGACCAGTACACCCAGGGCCGGATTTACCAGTAGGCACAACAGGCGATCGCCTGCGGGGTCAAAATATAAAAGGCGCAAGCCGCCAGGCATTTCCGCGTTTATGTTCAACAATCATAAAATATATTAACATTAAGTTATTTATTTATTTTAATTTTTGAAGTGTAGTCACCTACCTACCTAAATTGTAGTTAATCTGAGTAAATACGATAGGCGCCTGAAGTTATTACACACAAAAAAACAATCCTTTCAAGAATTTTGAAGTATTTATTACATCAATTAGAGTAAATTTTATATCAAATTTAGTAAAATTTACTTCAAATTTAGTAAAATTTACTTCAAATTTAGTAAAATTTACTTCAAAATGGTGTGAGGCTAATTTGAACTTCAACTGAAGTAAAAATTACTTCAATTTTTTCTCTGTGTACACATCCTCGCAATAATTTTGAAGTAAATATTACATCAGTTATAGTAAATTTTACTTCAAATTTAGTAAAATTTACTTTAAAATTGATGTGAGACTGATTTGAACTTCAATTATAGTAAAAATTACTTCAAAACACCAAAAATTTTTCTCTGTGTAGCCTGGGGCGCTAGACTAGCTAAATCCGGCTCTGCGTACACCCTACGGACGCTTTAAATTCTTCGTCCTCTCGTTGACACGGACAACCACCTACATGTGCGATGTCGGAAACCAAATACGTACGGAAGCCATTTTTCCAAACACAGGTCAATCATCAGGTATTCGACAAAAACCAACACCCACAAGAACCATATGCTTTACAGTTTGCACTGCAGACTGCAGAGAAAAGACCCGAAAAGTCACGACACAAAAATAAAGCTCTATACCCTTAATTGGACTAAGTGCTCACCAAAGAGAGTAAGACCCGAAGGGCACGAAGAGCAAAATACCCGGACAAACCAGGTTTTTCGAAAGACCACGTAGTTTCTTCGTGAAGTGCGCTGGAAGTATAATACCTAATAGAGAAGCTCTGGCTCCACGATATTATAGTGCAGGGATGGCGAACCTTTATGCGTATACGTGCCAATTTTCTGGAATAATATTTAATGACGTCGCAGCCGTGCCATCAAATATTCTTGACTTTGTGATCAGTGGAAAAATAATGTAAAAAAAAAAAAAAAAAAACAATATCAACTCAAAGCTCTATATTTACCAAAAATACAATTACAAGAGCAATTAAAAATTAGTGCGACTTCTGTTGTTGCAGATTGGACGATAATTGACTTATATTGGGGTTGTACGATGTTACTTTTAGCAGAATGCATGCTGAACTTGATTCATCAGTCAGTCGATTTCTAACAGAGTCTTTGATGTTATTCATCTCTGAAAACAATGACTCGCAGGCATATGTAGATGAAAATACAGTTAGAATAGCGTGAGCCAGCTTCTTTAAACAATTAAACGTTTCTGGCAACGCATTCCAGGTTTCTAAAATTTTATTATTGGCATCTTTACTTATATTACTGGTCAATCTTTCTGTTTCAATTAACTCTAATTCTCTTCTCATGTCTATGAATTTTTGTACCCAAATTGAACTAGATTGGAAATCAATCAGCTGCATTTCAAAATCTTCAATTTCCAACCAATCGAACTGGGAGAAGTTCAGTGTATGAAAGGTCGTTACATCTGGGTACATAATAAACTTGACCGTTTCTGATATTTCTTTGAACTGAGAAAATCTTGTTGAAAATTCCTTAATTGAAGAATCAATCACAGAGATAAATTCCTCAGTAATATTTTCTGCATTTGTTGTCTCATGTATAACAGATTCATTGATATATTTTTTCAAGTATGGAAAATACTTGTAGTTTTTTGCGATAATATCGTTTCTGAAAACTTGCAGTTTAGCCTCAAAGGCGCGAATGAGATCGATCATGACGATTATTGTTTTGTTTGTGCCTTGAAGCTTCACATTTAACGTATTTAAGTGTTGGCATATGTCTGTAAAAAACATCAATTTTGAAAGCCACATGACGTCCAAAAGCTGTGGGTATTGTTCAATTTTTCCCTCATTTTGCAGAAACAGTCTGAGTTCTTCCAAGCATTCAACAAATCTTTCAAGTACAGAACCACGACTCAGCCACCGAACATTATTATACATCAGTAAGCCATTATACACGGAGTTGACTTCATCCAACAAAGCGTCGAACTTTCGCTTGTTTAAAGCCTGAGCAGAGATGAGATTGACTATTTTCGTAACTACTGCCATAACATTATCAAGAGATGTTAAACCGCTCTTAGCGCATAAGGCTTGTTGGTGAATGATGCAGTGGAATTCAAGAATCGAATGTCCTACTTCAGTTTGAAATAAACTTATGAAACCAATTTTTTTACCCACCATACTCGGAGCACCATCAGTTGTTACAGAAACAACTTTTTTTATATCAATTTCTTTTTCAACTATCGAATTTTTAACTGCCGTACAAATATCTGCGCCCTTTGTAGTTGTTAGTAACGATTTTATCGCAATTAATTCCTCCTTAATGACGTTTCCTACGCAGTATCGAGCAAAAACAGCTAAACGTGCAGATTTTGTGACGTCAGTGCTTTCGTCGAGGCATAGCGATATAAATGAAGCAGAGTGAATGTCAAGCTTTTGTTGCTCTGTAACATTTTCAGCCAATTTTAAGATTCTTTCCTTTATTGTGTTTCTGGACAAAGGAGTATCTTTGATGCGCTGAATTATCTTATTTTTATTCTCGAAATCATCAAAAAGATAAGGCGCGCATGCTAACCAGGCTTCCTTTAAAAACTCGCCTTCTTGAAAGGGTTTACTATGCCGAGCAATGACATTTGCAGCCGTGTAACTTGCCGCACTTGTACGACAATTTTTGCCAACAAATTTATTTATTGATGTTGACTGTTTGTTTCTGTCTTTCAAAGCACTCGCAATAAATTCCTTTTGCTCTGCTTCGCTTTTTTGACAAATGGATTTGTGATTTGTTTCAAAATGCCGTTTAACGGAAGATGTTCTACATACCATGGTGCCAGAACATAAAACACACACTGCTTTGTCACCTTTATTAATCACGCCGAATTTATCAGTCCACCAAGTATGAAATTCTCTAATATCCTTGCTATTTTGCACTTTTAGTTTCTTTGCTGAACTAGCCATATTAAATTACAGCAAATAATAACTTAATGATAATAACACAATGAAATTCAACTATTTTTTGCGTAAACAAACAATTTGCGCGGGCACTGCACCTCGTTTGTTTTTATTTTTTTATACATTCCCCGCGCTAGCATATCAACTACGCCCCGCCTCCACCCCGCGCATCGGACCCGAACGTTCGCGCGCGTTTGCTTTTCAAAGATTCATAGGTATTGTGCTACATCATAATTTATACTTTATGTATAAATTTTCTTTAAACTCGTAATCGGTGACGTGCCGAAATTATTTCGTCGCGTGCCAATGCTGGCACGCGTGCCATTGGTTCGCCATCCCTGTTATAGTGAATGCAAGTCTCACATTACGGGTTTCGATTAAACCAGTGTTTCATACGAGATATCCTTTTCCCACGCAAAGTTAAACAAATGTTGCTAACCTAAAAAATAGTATATTGTCAAATTGTCAATAAATTATCAAAATTTATCAAAACTGTCAAAATTTTTGATTTTTCTCTCAAATTGAATAAAAATTTTACAAGTTTTTTTTTTATTTCAAGTTAAACACGTCCACAGCTAATTACGATGTTTCATTATAAAGTAGGTATTAATTAATTAGTTTTAGGCTTAAAATTGATAGAAAACTGGAACGCTTCAATATAAAACTTTTTATGATTGAAATAAATGTTTTAAATTTCGAGTTCAAAAGAAACTGCTTGTTTACAAATGGAGAAAAATGTGAAGAAGATAGTAAACTTCAGTCAAAAGCTTATGAATTAATTTAAATTATATTACGTCCACTTACCTTTGCTTTTATTTTTTTGTTTAAATTTATAACTAATGTCATTATTTCGCAAACTAACAAAACTTGTACAATGTTCATTTTGCCTTATCAAGTGGGCTGTTTATACCCTAATGAGTTCATTTTACATTTCAATATTCTGTTTTTGGTGACATAATAAAGCATTCAAGTTGGAGTGGTATCTTCCCAACTAACTAGTGGCAATCAAAGATAATAACCTACAAAGTAAATCGTTTCCACACAAATTATTAGAATAGAAACCCAATTTCTCTTATGAATCACTCATGTGTTTTAGATAGATGAGAATATACTATATATAACACTAGAGCAAGGCACACTACATATCGAAAGCGTTAGCTTATTTAGGAAATTCGTTTACTCAACAGCGCTTAGGCTTATATATTTTTAAACAACATAATTAGACCCTTATTATTAAATTTATGTAATAACAATAGAATATTGTTATATAAGGAGCAAAGGAGCAACCTTTGCAAACGTAAAAAATAATTATCATTTCATTTTTTACAACAGATCTCGTCGCCGACGCCAGCCGAAAAAAAAACAATTGTTTCCAAAAAAACCAATCAAGTTCCACACCATTGCCGAACATTCGTCGTGCTAGACGAGCATTTTGTCAACACATAGCAAATCTAGTTGCTTGACGAATGTTGTACTGTGTAAACACATTTAAAAAGCACTTTAAATTTCTATAACAGTTGAGGATCTAGTTAAAGTTTATAATCAACTCTGGGACTTACACCTTCCAACATAACAGTCGAATTTTGTCACAAAGATAAAAAAAATAATTAAGTACAAAGTTGGAAATGAAACTGTTTGGAAACATTTTTAACGAACTCTGGTTTCCTAATTGCAATTACTTCACCATAGAATATTTTCACGCACAAGTTAACATAGCAAACGAGGTAACTAACCACAATTTATTTTGTCAGCAAACAATAATTTAATTTGTTTAAACTAAGAATCTGTAACTCCGTTTTTAATTGTTTGGGTTTAATTTTTTTAATTAAATATTGAAACGAGAATATTAATTTAAAATTTAAATTGCGCTATTTTAGTTTATCTTTACTTCAGCATCACAAATTTTACTTGGAGTTATATTCACTTTGTATTAAGGATAAAATAAAAAGGATTGCAGGTAAGTAATGCATCGCAAAGCTCGATGACTTACTTTTCCGCATGCACTTCAAAAGTGTAATAATATTTACAGTGTGCGGGATTATCCTGTAAGGATGAAGCATAAAAAATAGCATCTCTATGAATACCGGTAAAACCCACATAAAATGTCTGGATGTTAAAATGTAAATAACTATATACGTAAATATTGTAAAATAATGTCGTCAGCTTTTGCAAGAAAAAGTTCGGATGAAAAAATCTTAACATTTAAATTTTAATTGAAGTGAAATTAATTAAATTGGGTTTTCAATTTTTTTATCTTCTCTTTAAAAATAATATAAAAATGTATATCAAAATTATGGACAAAAAATCGAAAGGAGTGCCGAAAAGAGTCTGGCTTCTACTGCTAGTTGGCGCAACGTCAACCAATTCGCGGCAAAACCAAAATTTACAATGGAATAAAAATAAAATATTGTTTACATAAATAACAAATTTACAAAATAAATAAAATATGATTTAATAAAAAATTTCGCAACACAATATATTATTATTATGATTACGTATATTATACTGTGGAAAATTAAAACTTTAAATGCACTTTTCTCATTTTGAAACTAGTAAAAGTTTAATTGGAATTTTCATTATATTTTTTACATTTTCTTATTTCTAAACTAAAAGCCGTAAAACGGAAAACCTTTGCTAATTTTGTTAAAGAAAATAATCTGGAATCAAAATTAACTGACGAGTATTCAGATCATATAACGAACTCAAAAATCAATATTCTGTACGAGCTACGATGTAACACTGCATCAAATGCAGATTGTTCAAAATTGTTATGCTATCACTTCATCAGGCATATCAGGGGAAAATATGTTTCGCTTCCATAATATATTTCATTCATATAATATACAATGTAATTACTTGTACATTCGCAATAAAAATGCAACTTTAGTGATTAGATACGTAAATAACTATTCTTAAATATAAAATCTTTTTATTAATAAATTATGCTTTTATAATTTCTACCACTACTTACACTTAAACTGTTAAGCTTTCCATAAGTCGCTAAGTACCGCTTAGTATGCAACAGGCAACAAAATAAGCTTGAAAGCATTGTATATACTATATAATATAATGTAATATAAGCTATTCTATATTTTTGTATTTCAAAAATATATAAATGTTTTAAATGATATCGCAAATAGTATAATATTGAAAATTTCAATATAACAAGTTAATTCAACTAATAAAATATTATTTTTTTAATATTATTGATTCTCACAAGTTAAGATTTATATAATATACATTACAGATATAGAAAAAATACATCACTACCCTTCTATAAAGAAGAAAAATCATTTGAACTTCCGACCTTCAACCTCAGAATATTTGGCACCGAAGTGTCCTGGCACCTTTACATACTTGAGATCGTTCTAGAATAGGATTTCCCAACCAATGAGGAGTGCCTCCCTAGGGGAGCGTAAGGAAATCATAAGGGGGAAATCATAAATCATAATACATCCGGCAAGGCAAGGGTTGCAATGGTAATTCTACACCTTCTGCTGAAATTTAATGGCAACAAGGGCTGTCATATAAGGGGAGGGCCATGGGTGCCATGACTTCCTCCAAACCAACGTATTATAATGTTCTAAACTAGAGAAGAATGCGGGACTATTTTTTCTTGTCCAGTCTCGTCCCGCAGTACCGCCTGGTTCAGTAGGTCCCGTCCCGCGGGTTCCGCAAGTCCCGCGCGTCCCGCGGGTCCCGTACGTTCCGCACATCCCTCACGAAACGCTTTTGAGTTCGCGATTGGTTCTTTTCTTTCAACCACCACCCAATGAAATTGCAGAACGTTTGGCAAACGAAGATGTACCTAAAATTAATAGTACGGATTTGGATTTGAAATCATATTGTAATCTAGCTCTATTAGAAATTGATAAAACAATGCCAGTAATTCAATATTGGAAGGCAATCGGCAGGAAATCAGTGTGTAGTACTGCGCGGGACTAAATTGGCATCCCATCCCGCGCGGGATTAAATTAGCATTCCGTCCCGCTCGGGACTGCGGAACTGTACATTCGGTTCGCGGGACGGGACGGAGTTACTCTCGTCCCGCATTTTTCTCTATTCTAAATCAATGTCTTGACTAAATAGCTACATATTTTTCAAAATTTTAATTATTTTTCAGAAATGCCCCCCCCCCTAAAACATAAAAATAAGACCGTCCCCTGAATGGTAAATTATATGAAAGTCAGATCGACGCACAACATCACTCTGATAATTCCTCGTCGCCGTTTCGCCTTTGACCCATTTTGGCGACGAAAATTTAATATTTAATTTTTAAAAATTTTTGACTGTAGAACATAAGTGAACTTATTTTAGGTGCAAAAATAATTTTTTTACTTTTATTGTTTAATTATTTTGTTAATTAATTTCCCAATTACGTAGGAAAGAAAAGTATTGTAATCGAGTAAAAAAATTTATTGATTGGGGGAGGGGGGAGGTATCGAAAATCTTACGGACCCTTACGTGTGGAGGGGAGGGTCCGACGTATTTCTTATGTAATTTTTTTTAATTAAATCAGATTTTTACTTTTTATTTATTATTTTTTATTATTTATTATAATTTTTTATTTTTATGATATTAAGGGAAATTTAAATTTTTGTATTTTTTTTATAGTAAAATATTATTGTTATTCATATTTTATAAATATTAGCAGAGGAGGGGCTCCACATTATTTTTGTTTAATAATTTTTACGTAAGATGTGACCGGGGAAGGGAGGTTGCCAAAATCTTACGTGCCCTTATCTTAGGGAGGGGGGTCAAAAATTACAAAAATCGTCTTTAATACATATAATTAATGGATAGCCCCTTATTAAATTTTAATTATTATTATTAATTTTATTTTACTAAATTTAGTAAAAATGGGAAAGGTATGTGTTGTTGTCACATCAGATTTTTTTAAGTTATAATATAATACTCATGAAAAGTAAAAATTCTGAAGATTTTCATATTAATATTAAAAAATTAAATACTAAATTTTTGACGGTGAAAAGTGACGGCAAAATGCCCTGCAACCAGGGCCGGATTATCCAATAGGCAAACTAGGCAACTGCCTATAGGCCCCTATAGTGGCGGCGAGTAGCAAAGGGGCGCTCAATTTTTAGCTCATAATAAAACTGAGAAACCTACCTACCAAAAGGCTGAAGTAAATGGGTTACTGCGAAATTTTTGATTATTGGAAACTGAAATTTTAACTAAATTATCAGTCGGTTAATGTAATCAAAATGTTCTTGGCCCAAAGTGATCACATTAATCGGATTCTACTGTATTTTGTCTATAAATAGTGAGCTAACCAACACCGATGATTTTGAAAATGTTTTAACAGAGTTTGCAAACACGAAATCGCGTAAAAGAATTTGATTTTTGTAAATTTTATTATAATAATTATCGAATATAAAATAATAATTTTTTTTGAGACGGTCATTAGCTTTGTAGGTTAGGCGAACAACTGCTGACTCTAAGGTACTCGGTTCGAATCCGGGGAGAGTCTAAAACTTTCATATGACCGTCTCCGGGCTTCGGAGGACACGTAAAGCAGGAGATCGCCCTGAGTTGATGATTGCCGCTATCATCTATTAAAAACAGGGTTACAGGCATTCCCCAATCCGGAAAAGGCTAAGGAGAAACTATGTTCTTTTTATATTTTTTATTACGTAGTTATGAATAGCAAATATTTCAGAAATCTAAGTAAAGTGAAATCGACTCAGGAGTATAAAACTATCACAAAATAGGTAAATAATTTTACAAAAGATTGATGTTTCCGCGAGATCAAATTTTAAGATAAATATAATGGTATTTGTAGGACAAGAATTTTTTAGAAACATTGAATCTGAGCTGGAAATTTTTTAAAAACATTTTTGGTGGGGGGCCGCTTAAAACTTTTGCCTAAGGGCGCATACATTAATAATCCGGCTCTGCCAGCACCCCTCAAAGACTCTTGATTTGGCGCTCCTACTTCGGAAAAGTCAAATTTTCTACCCAGATTTTACGCACAACACATGACTCATCAAATTATTTAGTACAAAAAAAACTCCAATATAATAATTGAAAAGAAAAAGTTACTTGTTTTAATTTTTAAATAATTTTTTTGTTTTTAAGCAAAAATGCCACGCCTAAAAAATTCACCCCGGCGGTTCCCCCGCCTCCTGGCTACGCCATTGGCTACAGAAAGACTCAAAATTGGAACTCATTGAAAAGATTATTCTATGGCGACCGCTGACGGAAATATTCTACTATGGTAGCAGCGAATTCAGGGGGAGTGATAACATAAACTTTTGCCCAAAATTGTTTTTATTTATTAAAAATCAAAACATAAATTTTAAATTCTTAATATTAAATAAATTTTTATTTTGTGGCGTCCACCCCCTCCTCTCCCCATTTGGTAATTGCCTGGATCCGCTTCTGCACGATCGCTAGGCTCCCAAAACATCACTAATCCAAGAACTGGATTAATTATTTAAGTTTTTGAAGTATAAAAGTTGAAAATGTTGGTTTAGTCCGCTGAGTTAGATATTGGCAGTGCCGGATTAAGCATTTGTGGGCCCCTAGTTAAATTTTTGGTCCCTTCTGGAAAAACATTGTTTGCATAATATTTTATTACTTTAATTCTACTATTCAATAATTAAAATAAACAGTTTCAATAATAACCAACTAATTTTTAAAAATAAAACAATGTTTATTAATGTAAGATATGATTAATAAAATTAATTCACTATGAATTCATTTACACAAAAAATTAATTAATTTATTAATGCTTTTATATTTTTTAGGCGCTGAATCAGTATAAAAAGATAAAAACAAAGAAATGAAATTTATAATTAAAAAAAAAATTCCGTTTTCAAGGGACCCATAAAATAAAACAGGGCCTTTAGGCAGCCGCCTTTTCTGCCTTATGGGTAATCCGACGCTGGATACTGGAATGGGTAAGGGCTTTTCCTAAAAACTTTTCCAAGCTTTTCTTACCGGTCATAACTCAGCTGGCTAACTATTTAATTTAAAAGACTTTACCGTAACATTGGGAGTCTTATGCCTAGCGACGAAAGAGGTATTATAGGTCCTCGTACTTTGCGACAACCGAAAAGATAAGACTAATAATATGTTTTGAAAATTTTCACTTTGTGACCTAATCAATTTCCAACTCAATAAACTTTTGTAGCCTTAATTATACCTGAAACTGCACACTGGCGTTTCTGAGACCCCAGTGTGTAATTCCACGGTTGGAATACATGAGGATGTTCTGCCCTAAAATCTATATCACATATTTTTTGTTTTTTGTCACAAACTGAATTAATTAATGTTACTTGATTTGTTTGATTTTAATACCCCCCCTACTTTAAGAACCACACACAAAATGAGCCTGTTACGCAGACGATGCTGCTTATTTCCTAGAAGGAAACTTCCTTCTGAAGACGTTGATAGACTACCCACTGCCTTTTGGAACTTCTTTGTGGTAAAGGGGGTCTAAGCTTGAGAGGTAGGGAAGCGTAGCTCTACAAATAATGTAAAGTGGGTCAAGAAAAATACTTTAGTTACCTACTGAACTCTGGCTATTCTTTCTTGCTCTCAGCTTGCTTCTTAAGAAGAACAAGGAGTTTCTTCCGCCATTTTTGCTTACTTCTTTGAAGGTATAGTCCTAAATCCTCTATTGCCAACCGGTACTTCAAGGCCTGAAGTTGTGTTACTCATCCTCTGAGCTCTACGGATGAGGTTTGCAGCAGCTTCTCGTCCCTTGTGAGTTTCACTTACTTTAGAGATATACATATATGAAAAAAATTAAAAATTTGTTTTTATTCAGATAGGATATCATTATGATACTATCATAAAATGGCGGCTGTCTGAAACTCAGACTAAACTATAATACCTTTTTAAAATACGTATGATACGCCACTGGTTAAAAATATATGTTTACGTTATATGCCTACATTAATTAAGTTAAAACCGCATGAAATTGAATTGTTAAATTGAATAATATTTATTTTAATTTAATAATTTTTCTTATATTATAAAAATTACGTAAACCTAAATCGTAATAATTTTTAAACTGCTACCGTGAGGACATCTGGATTCTAGTAGTCTCATGTGATAATGTACACTTCCAGTGTTGCAGTGTAACACTTCCCCCATTAATATTTACGTGGAATTAATTAATGCATTTAATTAGAATAAATAATTTAAATGCGATTTAAATTAAAGCGGTAAATTTCTAAACAAAAATTAAAAAATTGTTTATTTTACAAGTATTTATAATCTAGATGGTTGTAATTTTGACAGATGGCGTAAGTAGAAAAATGATAAAAGCATATGGCGTACGTTTTCTATTTTTTGCAAATTTGCTTCTGAATTACTGTTTACACAATGTACAGTGCCATCGTTCACAATATTTATTAATTTTACGGTAAAAAAGGTCGTCGAAGTCGAATTTCGTTGTATATAAAAGTATTATTTGATAAATTGAACTGTTTTATCGTGTGTACGTATGTTGACTTTTTTGTTGTGAATGCAAACAGTCTGTGATATTAATATTAGTTGTCGATAAATCGTTTTGTTATTTATAAAATTTTTGAATATTTACTGTACATTTTAAATTACGAGTGCGGTATTATTGGACGATTTATATTATAATTTTCGTTTTATTAATTAAACATCATGTCCATGTCAATACCAGCAGCTGCTGAAGAAGATGCTAACCCAGATGCCAACTTGAACTTGACAACAGCCGAGAACTTACACCAAGACAGTAAGTTGACTATTATTCAATAATTTATTCCAAATTGCAAAGAAACGCAATCAAAATTTTATCCATACGTCAATTTTCAACCAATATCTGCAAATATTTCTACGCACATTTTTCTAATCTCTTTTTTCTGAATCGCGATGGCCTTAATACCAACGACCCCCCACTTTTAAAGTGCACGACTTTCGCCGATTTTAGCCCCCTTTTTGTAGAAAAATTTGACTTTCGCGTTTGTAATTTTTCCATAGGTGAAAATTTTGTGTCGATTTTTTTGTATGATTGACAGTTTCTTTTACTGCAAGTTTTTACTACGTTTCTCTTTTTGCGAAATTTTTATAAACCGCATCCTGCGACACATTTGCCACAAGTGTGATAACATTTTGGCCATTTTAAACTATTCAAAATGGTAACGAAAGAATTGATTGAAAACAATGACCAAATGGTCGCGTTGAACTTAAAAAGTTGCTTGAATAATCATTATTGGGTTTCGAATTATTTAAAAAGGGTATCGTGGAGTGAGTTGTGATCTCTGCTTTAACGTGTAAGTTATGTAAGGTCTTGTTTTGTCGTAGGCGATGAAGTGGTTGCCGATTCCAATACACAAACAACCAAAGATGCTCTACCTGAATTAACTGACTCTGCAATTTTATCGATGAAATCGCTACAACGTTATAGTCGGGACCAATTGTTGCAACTACGGCAGGCACCATTATCACAAAAACGACCTGAATTTCTGGATGTGGCTTTCAATAAGTAAGCCACCATGACAATCTTGCTCGGAAAGTTTTTAACCATAATTTTTTTGTTTAGTGCTAATGGAATTTGGGATCCCGAACTCTGGCATCGTAGTAGATCTGACACTCCCAACGAAAATGGAGTACGAAACGAGCAGCCTGAACTTCACAAGGTAAACATTTTTTTGTTTGCAAAACTTTGATACAATAATCTTTCAGATAAAGACGAAGCTATAAGCAGCTTCTCCTTGTTTTACTATTGAAACTTTTATCTTGCACATAATAATAATTTATAAATAGTTGCTTTTTATGTGTTATCAATTTTTTATATTATCAGCAGTTACCAAGTCCCAAATAGGTGTATATTATTATCATCGAAAAATAACATTGTGACTGATCAATCCTTATATAGGTCAGTTCAATTTTATTTCCTTGTTTTTATTTTGATTTTGAAAATGTGCATATGTTACTCTTACTCCAAGAGATGCGATGAAGCCAGCGACTCTGACATTTGCAGTGATGTTTTCGATTTGATTCTCTAATGCACCACATTATTTGAAAACTTAAATTCATATTTGACGTTCATCACTTGAACATTATTGATAATTCAAAATTATCAATTTATTACGGGAGAGAAGTGAAGTACACGAGGCAGGAAATGTTTGGGAGACATTTCAGTGATGAAATGTATAGGATATATGGGAAAATGTCTAAAAATCTGGTGAGATAATTTATTCCTTGTCGTCCCTATGTGTCCTGTCAACATGGGACCAAAAGCAATTTGTTAAAAAAAAACTATTTACGAGCTTTCTTCTTTTGTTTACCTTAATGCAATCCCGAAGTAGTTCAAATCTATTACTTTTGTATTTGAAATTACTAGGTTGAAATTTAATCATAATGTATACTGATGAAAGTTGTTAATCAATTTTTTAACTCATTAATCCCAATTTGAAATTTCTTATGCCCAATTTATTTCAAGTTGCAATCGTATTATGGATAGAATAGTTCAAAATCAAGACATATTTATACCAAAATTATCGAGAACACTTATCCCTCATGCTTGGTATTTTTTGATGAGAGAAGAATGAAAGATGAGCAGGAGAATCGGGGGAAGTTAAAATTGCACAAATTTTGTTTTTTAAGGTAATTAAAACTTTGGGTCAAGGAAACTTGGAGAAACAAAATAAATTATTAAAATTTACATTTTCTAAAATTTAACAAGGTTTAAAAAATCGGGGAAAACCCGGAAGAGTCTGGGAATTTTTGAATAATGATTAGGAACCCTTGGAGCAAAGTTGCTTAACAAAGAAACTTCTATTTCCTATTCAAATTTAACTTTTCAGTTCAGACAGTTCATGCAGACAAACTCGAGGAAATTGACTTGGAAAATTTCTAAGCCAAACGTCAAGCATTTTATTTAAATAAATGAAAATGTTCAATTATAAATCAAAAGGTTGGTGGTTTAATTTCCACAAGCTTTTAATTTTTTTTATCCATTTTATCAAATCTATGCCTATGCTAATCAACAAATATTTAAAATTTGTTTTTAATTATTATAAGCGCACGTTTTGATATTTTCACTTACACAGAGTAGTGCTACAACCCAGGGTGGGTTTTGGCTAACCACTTCAATTATGAAGGATTTTCAAAGCAGATTACCTCAGTGGTTTTCCATTGCTCGCCAAGAAAGGACGGTTTTACAATCATCATCTTAAAATTACATGCTTCTTAAAAATTCGTTCTTTTTTTTTAATACAAATAGAAATTATGACAAAAATAATTAATTGACTTGATTAAATACAGAATTTCAGCAGCAATTTGTTGGTTTAATTTCATTTGGAACTTGTCAAGAGATTTATTTTGTATATTATATGAACAAAAATGTAGGGAATGAAATTTACAAGAAAAAAGTATACCTATTCATGTTTTTACTTTTTTATTTTTATGTCTCTTAAGTCGTCAAAAGGTACAATTTACATTGCTAGACAATGTTTTTTAAGCTTTCGAGAAGATGGCTAATTTGCGGTGTTTTTAGAAGTTTTTTTCATTTAATCTACACAAATTTTAAATGTGTTATTTTTAACTGCGATGGATTGCGATCACCTATTTCTTCTTGTTCCAATAGTTGTATTAGCTTCTGTTGGACGGATTGAAAATTTATTAACTAATTTTGTCTTCAATTTCTCATATTTTCCTTGTTCCGGCTGATAGGTTATTTCAAATGTGACTTCCTTGGCTAGATTGTTTGCTGCATAGAGATATGAGGACGTCCATTAATTACGTAAGGTGTTTAGGGGGGGGGGGGTCTCGGCAAATATCACGTAATTTTTTTTTCACAAGAAACTGTAAATTTACGAGAGAACTGGGTTAAATTAAGTAAAACAAGCAATCTCACTTGAGTTTAAAAGGGGGTCGAGCCAAATCTCACGACATCTCACCAAGAGGGGGAGTCAAAAAATTGCCTGACGTAATTAATGGACGTCCTTATGTGGTTTTGTCACTTATAATTAGAGACCGGATTATATGCAATAGGGAACCCAATATCTGGTATGCCGCATACCAGATATTGAGTTCAATTGACAATTGAAAGTGCAATTTCAATTCCCAGGAATTGTAAGTATGCCGCATACCAGATATTGGGTTCCCTATTGCATATAATCTGGTCTCTACTTATAATTCCTGCCAATTGGAATTGCACTTTCAATTGTCGAAACCATACTGCCGCGCTGGTTTGTTTTTCCAAATTATTGGGATTTCAATGCTTACGTGATTGATTTGTCAATCTGATTCTACCTCACCTTTGAGTATTTGTTTGACTTGAATTTTAGGCATTTTACTAATATTGTTCGTAGTTTGTTTGTCGGGGTCATCAATGTTGGGATTACATGTGTATGTATTCAAGTTACTTGAAGTTGTTTATTAAATTGTTTCGGTTAATCTTATATAGAGAAATAATGCATGGTATTTTTAAGCCAAAGTTTAAAAAAAAATTTGAATTTTTTGCAATAATTAAAATTTTACTGTCTTCCTGTTGTATTATAATAAGCATATTTCTCAATATTGCAATAAATTCACTACTAAAATAGAATTGGTGTAGTACCTACTGAGAATTAAAACCACAACTTGCAGAGATTCTCCAAATTAATATATAGTGGCTGGCCTACCCATCTAGTCAAATTCGTTATAATTAACAGCAAGGCATTACAAGCAACAAAACTGATGCTCTATTTCCTCTTGATGTTTCCATTTGAAAGTGTAAGTAACCTGTGGAATGAGGTGGTAAGTTTCACCACCCTATCGAGCATTCAAGTACTTCAACAAAATAATTTGTGATTTTTACACTTGGTGTATGTATTATTTAGTCTACTTGCAATTCTATTATTTTTTTAAATCTCAACAGCTACATTATCGTAATTTATTCCTACTTTACTTGACACATAATCTTGTTATGCTAGAAGTAGAGATGAACTAACCACGCAGAAATCTACTTGAAACCACTTTCTCGAGGGTTGGTTACTTTGCATTGGTTTTGTTTGAGTTAAATTATATTTGAATTCTTTTTAATCGTATTTCTTCTTTCATAACTCATTCCGGATTTACCTTTGATAATTTTAGCCCAAATTTTGGAATAAATCATGGCACAAACTTTATCAAAAGGTTGCGTTTCTTTCTTAAATTGATAATCAATATTTGACATTGAGATGACTACGTTTCGTTGCTCTCTCCATAATTTACTTGGA
The DNA here is from genome assembly GCA_949152465.1 of Cantharis flavilabris. Classification (NCBI taxonomy): domain Eukaryota; kingdom Metazoa; phylum Arthropoda; class Insecta; order Coleoptera; family Cantharidae; genus Cantharis; species Cantharis flavilabris. The sequence continues at coordinate 11,045,799 of OX424438.1, forward strand.
CTTGAGATCACAACAGTATATCCGGCACGGTAAGGGTTAAAACCACAGCTTCTCGCTCTTCTGGTCTATACCCTATACCATACTCAGCGTTATACTGCTAATTTTAAATTGCATAATATGAAATTTCTTAATATAATTGTAAGTATAATAATTATTGTAATTTAGTTTTTATTTGCCGAACAATCGGCTCAAAATTATCCATTCTATTTAAACCCTTGATTGAGCACTTTAACTGGAAAGGGAATTTTTATTTTTGAGCCAACATAATAAGACTATTTAGTTTCAGCATAATATAATGCATTTGCCATAACCAGTCCACCATTGTCTGCAAACGTGATTGGTTTATTAAACCAGTACAAAGACTTCTGAAAATCACTTGGACATAACATTGGCTCTGTAGTTACGGAAAACACGTGGACGTGTGACCTTTAAAATTTTCTGAAACTCGTTTCCTACCTATGTGAATTGTCAAGGGATTATTGTCATTATGTAATTGTACAATGGGTTATATTTAATGATTTATTTTTAAATGAATAATAAAACTGCATTTGAACAAATTTAAACTAAAATTTCGTGCTCTGAAAGTACAAGAAATTTATTCTTGGATTTTCTATTTAAATGTTGGCGACGTAGATTTAAAAAAGATTGCCTACATTCTTCTCCATATGAGGAGTCTGCTCTTGTTCAGCGCGATGTTCTATACGCTTGAGACTTACCAAATAATCTATTGGTGAAATCGAAAGCTTTTTGGTTGCTTTGGTCAGCATTACAAACTTCTTATTTTTGTTTTCATATAGTTTTAATTTTCAAACAGATTGTACACAATGCTAAAACTCTTCTCTAAAACAGTAGGTCTCCCTTACTCCATCTTAGCGCTAAGGGCAGTATGTTGCAATAAAGATGAAATAATGTTCACTGTACGTATTCCTGTTGACCCGGGCTTAAAGATAAATCTAAACTACAGTTTTTCTCGAATCTACGAATTCCTTAATAATTTCAATGTATTTTTTTTTCCGTTATTTCCAAAAATATTTTCTGTAAAATAAATTGATTTCTATTTGACAATTATTATTATTGATAAAATGTGTAGAATATAATTCTGGTTATCATGTTTAACAAATACTGCAACTGATATACAGTCCTATCTGCAGGTTTTAATATTTATTTCGATGTTTACAATTAAATCAATATTATTTACCAACCTATTGAATAATGCAATCGATGTTTTGCTTGTTTAACTCACACTTGATATAACTTACTTACTGGAACTTTTAATTTGTTGTAGCGACGGTCTGGGGATCCGCGTGAACGTATACGAAAAGAACAAGACGGCATTATTTTGAGTCCACAAAGGCGTAGTTTCAATTCTGGATGTTATGTACCTTTCAAAGAAAATCAACGTGCAAATCGGCCTCATAGTCCATTAGGAAAATCGGAAAATTCTCACATCAATCATCGTGAACTTCCACCAGGCGCGAGACGCATTGGTAGTGGACGAATTTTGTCTAGGGAGGTGCCGTGGGATTTTCAAGAAAAGTCTGAAATTGATAACGACTATGGGTATCGTAAAGAGCGCAGTAGAGACATTGATCGAGATGATAGGTAACTTTGTTTTTCTCTTTTTTTTACATCTTTTCAAATTTGTTTTACTTTTAGATTTGAACGACGAACTTTTACGAGAGATTTTGATGTAAACAGGGAAAAGGAAAAGCATGTTGGACGTAATAATGGACGTTATAACGATAGGCGTCGTATATCTAATGAGAATCGAGATGAAGAACCTGAATGGTTTTCTGGTGGGCCTGTTTCGCAAAACGAAACCATCGAATTGCGAGGTTTTGAAGATGCCGACGATAAGATTGGTAAAAAGAAGCTCTCTGGTTCGCAGAAGAGAAAGCTTAAAGAGCGTTTGGTTAAAAATTCAGAGGCGCCGCAACATCCGGAAATTAAAGAGAAGCAAGATGAGAATGCAGTTGAAAAACCTACTCAGAATTCGCAAGAAGGAGCTGCTCCTAATCGTAAATCGCCTGTACCTGAAAAGAACAATGGTGGTGGAGATATGCAAGAGAAAAATAAGTCTGCCGGGGAGGATGTTGGAAGTGAAAATAATGCTTTTAACATTGATGATATATTGAAATGTGATACCATCGCCGAACTTTTATCAAATGGAGTTGGAGGCGAAGATGGAGACAACACCGGATCCCGTTTTAGTCAGTGGTTCAAAAGAGAAAGTCCCATCAAACAGCAACTGTTGGATAGTCGACGTTCGTCGCTTCAAGATGATCATTTATTTAGAAGCTTACTCAACGATATTTCTGAGCCTAATGTATCTATTCCTGCCAATTCAGATTTATATTTTACACCAATTTCGCCAGCTGCTAACACCGCTAATAATTTGAATATGAGACAAGGAAACACTTCCTCTATTCAAAAGCCGATCAACATATTTGATATGTTTCAAAGAAACAAACAGCAAAACGAAAGCAGTTTCAATTCAAAAAATCACGATATCTCTCCTTCCAAACTTATGAGTCTTGAAGAGCTGGAAGCACGCATGATGCATCAAGGCGGAGGTGATCCGGGAGCTGCTCGGGCCATGGCTGCACAAAGCAAGCAAATATCTCAAAAGCCTGAGGATGATATGCTTGCATTTAAGCGCTTGGTAAATTTATTTAAATTTCTACATTCTTTCATAATTTTAATTTTGTTGATTTTAGTTGGCTCATGCGGTTACCACCAACAATGTACACGTACAAAACAAACCTCAACAATCAATGAGTATCCTCGAGGTAATTACATTTGTAAATTTCAGTTTTTTGAATTGTAGCATTATTTTTTTCTAGATGCTAAAACATTCTCAACAAGACGATGCAACTCGTTTGGCTTCTCAAATGATGGGTCCTACTAGTCCAAATCCTATGTCGTCCTCTCAAACGGCAAACGATCTTGCATTTAAACTCCAGCAAGTGCAAAATCAAGTTCATGCGCAACAGCACATCCAACAAAACCAAATTGATATGTTTAGTAAATTGATGAATGCCAATGCACAACGCCAACAAATGGGTCCTTCCCCTCTGCCTGAAATGGGACTGAGTCAAAGTAGGGAACTTCTTAGTAGACCAGAAGCTCAAGCAATCTTGCGAGGTAAGTGTCGTCTTGTCTGTTGTTGTGGTTTTCTTTAACCTTATTAATATTGTGACAAATTTCATAACCTAACTTGATATGCAGGATTGAAGCGGGGAGACATTACCCCGCAACACCTGTATCAACAATTGGCGGCAAATCCAGCAATGCAACCACGTCATCGCGAATTGTTGTTGGCTATTTTGAAGCTGCATGGTAATGGTAGTGCAGGTATGGGCCCAAGTCCTCGTGTTCTTAGCCCTGTACCTCCACATCCTTTATTCCAGCAGCAGCAACAACAATTACGTGTATCTCCCTTGCCAAATGGTGAGTTAACACCAAACTAAAACTTATTTCACCATTCCGCTTTTTATTTTTTCTGCATTTTAGTTTCCACAAATTTTTTGTTGTAATGTTTTTCATTGCTATAGCCTTCCAGGCTTCCCAGATATCCTACAGTAATGACATCGATCTTGATACGAAATTCCAAAATGACTGTTATTTTATTTTTTTATTGTCTTTGTAGTGATAAGATAAATTGGTACCAACAATTTATAGGAAGAAATAGAATAAAATAGCGACGTAAAATTACAATTTTTCCTATAATCCTACAACAATAATTTATTTTGTACTGGGAGGCCTGAATTTCTCTCATCTAGTATAGTAGTAGAGTTTTTTGCTCGTCAAATTGTGATTTCTGTTTGCATTTTCTAGTTAAACACTGGAACTTATTTTAATTTGTTCAAATCAAGAAACAAAAGCTACTTTTTTTGTTTTATATAGAAGCGCTACAGGCTTTGCAGGATCAGAGTTGAATAATATTTAGGCAAACAATACTTCTAAGATATTGCTAGCATCTTGTGAGAGAGGCACAGTCAAACCTACGACTGCGACATAGCAATCTAGCATTCTAACTGCTGACATGACTACGTTCTCAGAGCAAGGACTAAAATCAACAAATAGGTTCCAGCTTTTAACTAGAAAGTGCAAACAGAAATCATTTCTAGATTACTTTGAGGACGCTGTGGGCTCTACTAGTAATGTTGTTTGCTTTGTAATACGTTTTATTATTGTTATTGTCCCTTGTTACATGCAGCATATTGTGTGTCACCGATTCTTGCCACAAGTCCCAATGCTCTCACTGTCCCAGGTGAGTTTACATTAAACTTAGCGCAATTTCAATTTTATTAGAAATTTTAATTAAACACCCAACGCTTTGCAATGTCCTATCTACTTGCAGTAGTGATGCAATTATTTAAAAATTTGTTTTTATCACAATTTTATGTTTAGCTATGCATCAACGCATCCCGTCTCCTAGGGAATTGCAAGTTCACACCCAAAACATCATGCAGAGAGCTTTGATAAAAAAGAAACTTGAAGAACAACAGGAGAATTATAAAAAACGGCAAGAGATGCAACAAAGGGGTTCGAGTCCCACCAGAGGTTTATCGCCTGTCAAACATACGTCTTCGCCTACTCCTCTAGCTTTCACCCCTACATCAGTATTACGTAAAATGACTGCAGAAAAGGATGACGGTAAGAGAACTCGATTATTTTTGAAATTGAAAAATAATTTTAATTGGTATTTCTTTAGTATCAAAGGAAATTAGTAAAATGACCGATCTTCAAGGTAAATTGCCACAGGGGCGACCGGTTATGGGTATCAAGTCTTCTTTGCAAGCACAAGCTCAACAATGGAATCCGCAACAATTGAAACAACCAGGTAATTAATTTAAAATAAATTTGTTTCTGCAATTTTATTAATTACTTATTTTTGTGTAGTAGGTCGTCCAATTGTTAAAGCTAATGCAAGTCTGCAAACCAATCAAAATCAACAGCAGCAACAAGATCAACAACAGTTTTACCAGCAGCAACAGCGTTTATACAGTCAACAACAGCAGCAGCAGCAACATCAATCAAGAAAAATTGGCTCTCAATTTACAAATCATTCTCAATCAGGTGCATCATCTCAACAAACATCTCTTTCTCACCATTCTTATCAACAACCGTTGTTTTCACACACCCAACAGTTCCAACAGCTCACTCATCAGTTGCGAGCTCAACATCAGCAACATCAACCACCACAACAAAAACCTCAATTTGGAAACCAACAGTCTCTGCATTGGTCCCAACAGCATCAAGTGCTGATGGGACATAATTATGGTAAGTATTTAACTTTTTTTTAAATTTCTTGTTGTTCAAACTGTAATCATTTGAATCCGACAATTCTTAATCCCAATTAGTTGGTTAAATTATTTTTTTGGTTGTGTAGGACCTGTAACAGTTAATATTTCAAATCAAGTTGAAGAGAACCGTCTACGTAGTCGCGGGGACGATATTGCTGATAATCTGTGGTTCTAAACTTTTCGTTATTCCAAATTTTTTTATTTCTATGTAGATTATAAGGGTTTATAAAATTCAAAGAAAATCATATTTTAGTTATTGAAAAGGTTTTTGTTACTCGTGATTTTTTTTTGTTATATTTAAATGTGTTTTGATAAATTAATCATTTGTGTTGTGCTTTTGATCTATTTCTTGAAGTTTGAGCTGTTTCTGCAGCAGTTCAAATTGTTTTGAAATTTGGAGTCTCAAGGCTAACGAAACCTTTTTAATTTTATTTTTCATGTCATTGCAGTTTTTTTATGAATTCTTATTTAGTGAGTCAAAACATTAAATGCTATTTAATCGCTCGTTTAATTGATTCATTTCTCAAAAATACACGATCGGTTAAATTTGACGAAGTTTTTTACTATAAAAGAATAAGTTTGGTCTATGAACTATGGGGTGCTTTCAATCGATTTTAAAAATCGGGCTCTTTACAGATTGTATTATATTTGAAAATAAAAATTAACCGCTTTACTTTTTTTTAAATCTGGGTCTTTTTTCTAAAGAGCACCCCATCATTAAAAGTTCAGTCCGCCACTGACTAGAGAAGAATAAAACAAAATTTTGATTTCTGCTTATAACTTCTATGTGTGAAAATATTTCTCTTGATCATAATTTCTAAAAATTCTACTGAAAATGCCTCAAGTTGTCAAAGAGTCATCAGCCGAATGTTTGGCAGTTTGACTATCTAGGGATTTTTCATTATATTTTATATGATAAATAAACCTAATCTCGTCCAATGCGATAAATGTAATTTAAAAAGATATCGGGATATATGATCGACCTATATTGAGATAATATTTTCCAATCACCAAAATTTCTCCAATCCAAATGCAAAACCAATAACTTTTTATTTTCTAATAAAATCTCAATTAAAATTACAATTAAATCAAATTTACCGGAGACCAACTCCGGTCCGTCCGCTTCGTGCGGCTTCAATCGGCAAGAGCCAGGTTTCGTCACTAGCTGGCGCTCAGCTTAACTAACCCGCGGCAAAACCAAAATTTACAAAATTAAAAAAGAAAACAAATAAAATTTAACATTTTTCTGTAAATCACCCCCCTTACAGATTATATCATCACATCACCCCCCTAAATTTTATTGTCTAACCAAGGGTTTACAATAAAATTTATCAAATTGTCGTGCATTACTACAAAATCAAAATCAAATTCAATTTAAAAATTAGTTAAATTATTAATAATAAAAGCAATCTAAATAAATTTCCCCAAATATCAAAATTCAACTCAAAATAATTTTAAACAATTTAACAAATAGCAATCAAATTAATTAACTTTATAAATTAAACCAATGAAATAATTTTCATACTATAAACTGACTTTCATCTTACACTTAACAAGTTTTCTTCGACCAATCTTCATTTTACATGTTCTTCCATAAGGAGGTATTTTCTGTTCCATCTCTTTGAATTTTAGATTAGTTCCAATTCGAATTTTCCCTTTATTTCCAATTTTCTTCTTTTTGTTTTTATTTTTTAGTGTAACACATTCTTTAATTTTTGGTTTGCAAGTTTTAAATATTGTTTTTGACCTTCGTTTTCTCAAACTCGAATTCCATGTGTTCGTGCAAATCCAGGTTTTCCTTTTATTTCCAATTTTCTTTTTCCATTTGGTTATAGTCTTTTGTGTAGCACAGCTTTTAAATCTTTTTTTATAAATTTTGAATGTTATTTGTAATTCTCGTTTTCTCATTCTCGACTTTTGGTTGAAGTGGAACCCTTGTTTCTTCTTGAACCTCTTAGCTTTCATCTTATTTTTACAATCACCAAGTTCTCATGTAAGTCCCATTAAATTTTTCTGATTTGATTTATTGTTTTTGTACCTGAATTTTTCAGTTCGTCCATTATAAATGTGAATTTTCTGTTTATTTTCAGTTAATAAACTCTTTGCTTCTTGGTGCTGATTCGTCATATTTTTTTAAATTATCATTCCTTTCTTTAATTGGATCCTTTTCTAAATTAAAATGTATCTGCTGATGTTGCTCGACAATACTTTTTAATTCTGTCACTTCTTTTTTACTTTCCATAAGTTCATATTGTAATTTATCAATCTGGATGGTATTACCAATTAGCATTTCCTTATTTTTATTTAAAATTGATTGATAATTGTCAACTTCTTCAAATTTATTCAAAAGATTTTGTTCTACACTTTTTATTTGATTACGTGCTTCTTCCAATTTTATCTCAAACAAATTTTTTTCTTGAATTTTATTTTTCAACTTTTCATTTTCCTCCAATAATAATTTGGTTTGATTTTTATGTAAGGAAAGTTCAGTTTTTAGTGCATTATTACTGTCGATTAAACATTTGTACGCTTTTATATCCAAATTTTCTTTCACTTCATTTGGACTTACTTTTAAGTTTAGACTTTCGTTTCTTTTCTTCATTCTATCATAAATTTTGTTTATTATTTTGGTGTTTCTTTCCCTTCTTTCAAAATATGTCTTATAATAATTATTGAGTAGTGCTTCCCAATTATTTGGATTATTTCTTTTTTCATTTGTTATTTTAGCTTCATCTTGTTTGTTTTCCCGTTCTTCTTTTTCTTCTATTTCCCATATTTCTAATCTATCTTGCATGTCCAACAATAATTGAGTTTCCATTTTTCTTATTTTATTTTATTTTACGAGTAATCTTAATCTCAGGGTAAAGGTAGGTTCAGTTATTATCTAGCCCCACGTTCTGGGATGCCAGATGAGATAATATTTTCCAATCACCAAAATTTCTCCAATCCAAATGCAAAACCAATAACTTTTTATTTTCTAATAAAATCTCAATTAAAATTACAATTAAATCAAATTTACCGGAGACCAACTCCGGTCCGTCCGCTTCGTGCGGCTTCAATCGGCAAAAGCCAGGTTTCGTCACTAGCTGGCGCTCAGCTTAACTAACCCGCGGCAAAACCAAAATTTACAAAATTAAAAAAGAAAACAAATAAAATTTAACATTTTTCTGTAAATCACCCCCCTTACAGATTATATCATCACATCATCACATATATATATACGTCGACCTGACAACTTTATGAGTTTGATTGCGTTCCATATATCCCGATATCTTTTTAAATTATATTTTATATTTTTAAGTAATGGTAGGTTCATTTTAACTTATACGAGTTAGTGGATGTCAAACATGGACTTAGAAGCTTCTTAAGTCCATGATGTCGAATTAACTTCTGACAAGATGGCAGAAAAATTCATAATAAAGGTATATCCTGACAGAAGTGAATTGCGAATTACTTCTGATTGGTCACAAAAAATCTGCTAGTTGTTGCTAATGGACCTACGACTTCTAGTATTGGGTACATGAGAAAACTACATGAAATAATACTACTTTGCTCTCTCTCTCTTAATATCGAATATACTATTTTTAAATTTGTTAAAAGTAACGTTTATATTTTTCCCTTGTAAGTTTATCTGTCGCACTTTAGTGATCACGACCAAAGGAAACGCTTTGTACACATTTGAAATCTTACCAAGTTGATTTGTTTTATATATTATATTTTTTATTATTTATATTAAATTAGTATGTTACATTCTGCAGTTTTAATTAAAGATATTAGAGGCGTGTAATTTATTCGTATATAAAGTTAATTGTTAATTAAATTTATTATTATTCCTATTCATTGAGGTCATTATTAACTTATATGTTAGCTAAACAACTGCCGACTTGAAGATACTCAGTTCTAATCCAGGGAGAGTCTAAAACTTGGTCACCATCAGCTCTATAAAATACAGGATTACAGGCATTCTCCTACCGGTTTAAGCAGCCTTGGGATCTAAATTTTGAAACCTAAGAGAATGAGTCTGATGTTCCAGGAGTGGATTGAAGAGCTGTTGACTATAATTAAATATTCACTGTACAAATTAATATGTTCAGCAAATCGTTTATTAGGGTTTAAGGGCAATTGAATAATTTGGAGGCGGGGCGAACATTTCATATTGGCACAAGACATATTATGCTTAATTTCCGATTTGGCGTCAATCTATTTTGTGCAAAAAAATGACTTCTGTGAGTGGCTGTCGGGCAGCTAGACACACTGTTGAGATTTTAAAATTTCGAAACCATCCTATAAGTTTGAGGAATATTCTAAAGCAAAGCAGAAGTTGAAAGAAACACGAATATCGCTTATATTACGGGCGTGGCTTGAAACGCGGTCTTACATGGATACTTAAAAAGAGCAAAGAAACTCGAACAGGGATGTATGTAAATCCACATCAAAGTCGCGAAAAGGTGGAGGGCAAATTGTTCTCAAAATTGTGCAAAGGATATACCAAATTTTGTATTAGTGGCTACCGGAAATACGATAATTTTTTAGGAAAAGAACATAAAACTTGATTTGAACATAAATATAAGTAGCTTCTTACAATTAGTATTAAAATCTTGTTTTGACTTATAATATACAGTAGAACCTCGTTTCTCCAAAATAATGAAGGGGAGGGGTCGCACAGATAAATGAAACCCAAGGTTAATTGAGACACTTTCTTTAATTTTTTTTTTAACGCATTGCATACATATTATGTGTGTGCTTATATTACTTACTGCTTATTGTCTACATAAAAATTCTCGGAAGGCACAGTTAATCGAGGTTCTACTGTATAACATGTTTTAAATAATTTTGCTAATGTAATTCCTGATTCCAATTCGTTTTTGTTTGTTTGTTTTTTTTTTCTAATTTTTAAACCTCAAAAATGTACAACATTTTTTCTTTCAAGACGCTAGAGGTGTAGGGGAACGTGGTGGCGCTAGCAACAATGGCGGCGATCTCTCTCCAACAAGTAATCAATTGGCTCGTTGGTTTTCACCTGAACTATTGGAAAGAGCACGTGCTGGAAAGGTGCCCCATATGCCAAGTGCAACAGCAGCCCAACATGCGATTAGTCTAGAGGAAATTGAACGTCAAACGGCTCCCCCTGTACACAATTAGCGCCTCAATCAGTACCTAATGTAACAGTGAGTTGAAAATTTTCGTAAATGTTTGAGATTAAAAAGTTAATGGACCGTTTTATTGTTGTAGGTTTTGAAATTTATAAAACTGTCAACGAAGTTAATTAAAAAAAACTTTTGTGTGAAAACTTAGTGTGTTAGAAACATTTAATTATTGCAGTGTCAACTTGTTATTTTCTTTTTAATTTAATAATTCTACAGTTGACTAACTGAGTTTTGATGTTATTAAACGAATGTGGAAACGAAATATATTTTAGCAAGTCTACGGTTTTGGCGAGACCTGTGTATAAAAATGATGTATATATGAAGCCAAATATAAGATTACTATTGATTTTTTTTCGACATACGAAATCGTAGATCTGCTAAGTTCTTTTTTTACATTAAAGTGATTTGAGGCTGAAAGTCATTGTGTAGCAGTTTGTTTATTGTGATATGTGTGTTACGAAATTATTTCCAAAATGTTTTGGTTTGTTTTGAAGAAATTGACGATTTTTCATTTTGTTATTTTGTTAGAATCAAAATTGTTTTTGTTTTGGTTTTTTTCATGTATGTGTGTACCCAACCTACCTTACTGCTATCAAATCGCTTTACTGTTGAAAATTTAATGCATCGTGTGACCCTCGTTGTCATAACTTTATAACAATAATAAATTTAATTTTTTTTCTATTTTGCTCGAGAAGCCGTCACGTTGTAAGGTTGTGCGACGAGTTGTTGATTTGCAAAAAAACTATTTAAAAGAAATTGATTATGGAAATGTGAAAAATTTATTTTAGTGAATTTTTGATGTGTCAATGTTAGATTGTTGTTGCCAGTACAAAGCAAAAAATAACTGCTGTAAAATATAACATTCCAAATTTTGTGCTCACTAATTGGTACTATTTAATAGTTCCTCCTTGGCATCAATATATGGCTGCATTCCTATGAACATTTTAACTCTTAAGTTAACGAAATTGTTGTCCGACGCCCTAAATACATAATAATGTTACAACTTTGGAAACTAACTTTTGTAGTTTCCTGTGGATACAATTGGAAGACGAATAAATCTACAATTGGAAAAATAAGTGAACCAATCGACATGGTTTTTAAAAAAATTGCTTCAACCGTTTTTTTTTTGGAAATAAATGGCTGTGTAATTAATTAATTGATTGATCCGTGTTTTTGGTCCACGAAGCTCCCAAAAATATACCTTCTTTATTGTTTTATAATTTTGCGATTGAATGGCTGTGTAATTAATTAATCGATAATTTATTACCTACTACTTTTTTAAGATCTCACTAATTTTAGAACTAACTTCAACTTTCGAGTGTTTTATGTTGAATCGATTTATTTGCCTTCCAAGAATCGAGTTACAGTGACGCCCAACACTTTTGACATTGGCAAGTTGTACCTACTATTTCAAAATATCTACAATACTTTTTGATTTGTAAATAAATCACGACACAACATATAATTAGCATCTTATAATACTTGTACCATTGTTCTCGTTTTAAAAGAAATATAAAACACTCATTAAATAAGTGTTACATATTCAAAAATAAATCTCGATAATATTAACTTGTTTTCTTTTGTCTGATACATTTTTTAATTTAAACAAAATTTATTGTAATACAATTGGGCGATAACTTATGATACGATTACATATGTAGCTTCAAATTGGAAAGGTCCAGTGAAGACACAGCAAAGGGGGTGAGTTATATTTTTCACAAAATTTTTATGTTAATCATATTGTAGAGATAATATTTCCCTTTCTTAAGATCTTGTACTAAAGATGTAAACTAAAAGAATTGAAAGATCAGTGAAAATATAATGCTATGTGTATCTTAAGATCTCGACAAAAGGAAACTTCTATTTACAATTTAAATTTATTTTCCTGTAAGTTTGTAAGTATTTTTTAATCGATACTAAGTTCAAGAATATGTATGTACTGTCATAAAGGTGAAAATTTTTACCAACTGACAGGGAAATCACAATAACTAAATTTTAACATAAGAATTAAAACCATAGAACTCGCATCTGTTGATTTGCATACACAAATAAGTCGTATTTGCATTTTTACTTTCCCATTTACGCAGTAAAGTATTGTAATCAAGTAAAAAAAAATTTGAACTAGCATTTTTTTCCATAGTCTATGAGTCCGTACAAATCGTTTGAGACAAATTTTGCAATAATGTCCGGATGTGTGTGTGTGCGATTTTTTCGTCCACGATTTTTTCAAAACGCTTGAACCGATTTTATTCAAATTTCATATACTGGTTTTTAACATCAATCTAGAGAGCTGATTAGATTTTGGTTGAAATCCATACGTTATTTTTTTAAATTAAATTTTAATTTTTTTTTTTAATTTTAATTATTATTAATTTAGTAATAAATGGGAAAGTTATGTGTTGTTACATCAGATTTTGTTATTAGTGGAAATGGAAACAATGATTAGTATGCGAATCAGGTCAAACGAATTTCAAAATAGGGCTCCAGTCAAATATTAATTTTCTTATTTTATTATCTAATAGATGACGCTACTTGTAATATATTGTAGTTTGGAACCTGAAATCTGAGGAGGTAGGTATAATACTGCAAAGATGTACTGGAACTAACATCATTGGGATCAATCTTGACAGTGATGTTAACAATGCCGAAAACAACGAGAGAGAGAGAATTTCAAGTTCTGTTTCTATAAAATTCAATAATAATTGGTGGAAGCATTAAAAATGTAGATAATTTCCCCGACTTCTCTATAGCTATGTATGTGAGAATTTTGGAGGTCACCCAGGAGTGCAATGCCAAGGAGATGTCTCGATATTTTATTCGCGAACCACCTTCTGTGAATTGTATTTAATTCTAAAAAGTATTTTGTGTAAATAAATTATAAAATAAAATAGTAACAATTGTTGTAAATCAGGCTATATTCTTGGACAGCCTATAAATAATATGCTAGATACTATTTCCAATTAAGCCTGTTCAGATTCTACAATAAGGCGATTATTCAACAACAGTTGAAGAACTATTTATAGCAGTTCTGCAATTTAATCCAAACATATTTGGTTCAGTGAGAGTTCAAATCCAGATTGAAGTGCAACAGTTCTAGCAGATTTTTTTGAATAGGTGACCCCTATAGAATGTCAGTATCTTCTGGTCTAAAAATTTACTTTCTCAAAACTTCGCTGAAAGCAGGAATAATTTGAAGGAAATTAATGCTAATAAACTTTCTCAAGCAGCAGCATTTTATGAAAATGGCATATATCAAATAGAAACTGCGACAAAGAGTTTCTATATAAATGAAAGATATAAAACCCCATAATTATTATTGTTTGATGCTAATTCAAGAAAGAATATGATAATACTGTCCTGTCCTCCAAATAAGGAAAAGTTCCGTAGCATGGTTCATCAAGTAATCTTGGCTATCCTCGACTTCAGACTACTTGGTATGATTTACATCTCCGAACATAGAGATCAGGCTGAAAGCATAATGGCATTGTTGAATCTTTGATAAACAGAAAAAATACACTGGTGCTGATGAAACTTAAGATGAGGATGTACGACACCATCATTCGATGTACCGACTTCAGACTTTTCATAATGCCTTTATCCGCAGAATCCTAGACTTACCGTGATATCAAATTAAAATATGTTGAGAATTTGATTCGGAAGTTACTGCAAAACTTTTTAGAAGTCTGGCCAACAGCAGAGAAAGTACATCTTGGTAGAGTTTTATCTGTAAGGGTTAATAAAAGCTTAATACATTTGCAATTTAAATTAATTATTATTGACAGCAAAGTCGTAGGCTGGCGGTTAGAGCGTTGAATTGGTATACCTTAGTCGTCGGTTCAAACCACCATAATATTCTGATATATGAAATTTGATTATTTCAGCATATAATAAGATTTATTGCTAAGTTTTTTCGGTATAGATAAATGTATCTAGGTAGTGAAAAATAAATAATATTTTTATAAAATATAAAATGCGCTTTACCTTAGGTACAAGAGTCTAACCAGATGGTTAAAATAGTTTATTTTTTCAAATACTCGAGTCAAAACGCATTGTAAGTATTCTACATAATCATGGGCGTCGCCAAGGGGGAGGGTAGAGAGGGGCTATTGCCCCCCTCCCTGGCTTTTGGCAAAACATATAATATTTAACAATTGCAATATAGAATTCTAAATAAATAGACAAGCCTTTATTTTATGCTGTGTTTTTGCAAAGGTACTACTTCTTTTTGTTGTTACATAAGTAGTGGGTGGCTACCTATTAGCTACTAGGTTTGTTTATTTTGTTAATGTGAACCGTTTTTCTCTTTGATAGAATATATTTTTATTTTATATTTAATCGTTTTTTTTTAACATAATAAATTTTAATGGCGTTTAAAAAAATTCTTACCCCCCCCCCTCCTGCAATTTTTGGAAGCGACGCCTTTGTACATAGTATAATCTAATCCAGTTTAGTTCTATTACAACCAGACATTCCACACATTTTATTTATTTTTCATTTTCAATCTTATAATTTTTGTTAGTTTTACATATCAGCAGGTGTGCAATTGTCACATCTACCACACATATAAAGCCGCCAGTGCAGTGCTCACATTAAAACATGTTTTAAATGCGTTTAAAACGAGTGTTTAATTCTGTGTAAGTTTAAAACATTTTTTTTTATATTTTTCAATTTTTTTTAAGATTATAAATAATAATTTATTTAAAAAAATAGTGTCGTTTTTTTCTCATGCAAATTTTTAATTTTTTTTCTAAAAGTTTGTATTGAAAGAATGAGATAGGTGTTTTTAATTTTTTTGTGCCATTAATATTAAGCCCAAAATAAATTTTTAAAAACCCAGTGACGTCACTAGGAGGTTTTGCAAAACCTGACAACCCTGTAATCAAAATGAGTAAGATCAATATCCGTCTATTCTATATTGTGGTAAGACAAAAACAAAAAACTTAGAAACTTAAAATTTTTTAAAATAAAAAATAAATAAACATCATTTTTTTAAATAAAAAATAAATAAACATGTTTTTTTACAACCCTGGATGCAATTGACGTGAATAGTTACCGTAAGGTTTTTTAAAGACTTCGGTTGATGTCAAGGTGTACAGCTGATAACATCATATCATAAATTTATTTATGATTGATATGATATATTTATGGTACGTAATCGTTATCGTTCTACTACTGAGGCACATGAATGGATAAACGAGATTTCCGCTTCTATGATCTATGTTTATCAAGTGCATGGGCTTAGAGACCTACTCACTTCGAAAACTCTCCGCTTCAAGTCATGTGGGGCTTTAGGATACAATTTACCTAGAGATAATATATCTCTTGTTAATTCGTCATGCTCGTCGATGGTAGACGTAACGAATAAAGTCCCAGAATTTTATTTAAAATGACATTCTGGACTTCTATCGCCTTCAAGAATGTTTTTATCAAGTCCGTGAGCCTTTGAAACTCTGACTTTCTAGTTGCATGATTTCGGAGTTCGGGAGGCCTTCGGCATTGTTGTTGAATCAATTCAACTTTTGGTATTTTCTTACATCTGCCGTTTAGGGCGAATGTTTTTACTAAAAGCACTAATTTGCATAGACTTTATGTCCGAATAACATTTGTTTAACAATAGGCGTGGCTTATTTCATAAGCCAATACAGTATACGCATTTCAAATTTACAGTTTTTGCGCCTATTTTATCCGAATTAATGAATAATCCATATCAAGTTTATATTTGTAATTTACGCTCTCGACTACCACGAGAAGCCAGCACAGGCTGGGTGTGGATCCAGTGCGATCATACTGGGTTTTATCCTCGGGCCAAGTCGGAGAGTTTGTGTGCGGATATGCCATCTATCTGCCACCACTAAGGGCGACGAAGTTCCCATACAGCGCAGTTCCAGCGCCAGGAGGAATAAGCTTCCACTTAAGCAGTAGATCCAAGGACGTAACAGGTGGTGTCGCGCACCAGGGCATGGGCCCGGCGGCCCCTCAATTTCAAATTCATTCAATCCGGTCCGCTTGCACCGATGCCCGGCTTTGCCTTGCTACGTCCCTGAATAGATTCCGGCTTTTCGCCATAGCCGACTAGGTGGCGTACTTCTACAGGACAACCAGTAGCTGGCACGATCACTGTAAAAACGCCCTACCGAATAGAACTCAAGATAGGAGGTTATACGGACGAACAGAGGTACTCCATATCAAAATCTCGATTGATCAATTACCATAATTTTATTGGAAAATTTTTGAAATCGTAGGGGAATTTTGTGACCGGGGGTCTGGGAGGTATGGAATAAACCCCAGTACTAGTTTCTAAAATTCCTAGACTTTCACTTATTGCAGACTCCCCGGATTTACACAAATTTTGACAGACGCGACGTAAGAGTCATTCGAGACATTGAAAAGTACTCATAGTATAGCCGACCTTGGCCAATAACCTGTTATTATTTGAACTTCTATCCAAGAAACAATTCCTGTTTCGTTACAAAAAATGAAGCTCTTTTATTAATTGGCTCTACAAGATATTTAGCTTCAGACTCCGGACTGAATCCGCCACTGCGTCAAATTACTGCCCTTAGGGAACCAGAGACTATTTTGTTTCAACTTACATTATAGCTTCGATTGCACAATTTAAAAAAATATAGTTTGCTTGGTGTAAATAGGAAAATAAAGATAATATAAGCAAGGGCATTAATGAGTTTTGTTTGTAGAGAATATTTTGTTGTGACAGCAAAATGTAGCCAATTTAAATTTTAAATGATCTTTTTACCCTTTCCCGTGAAAAATCAGGTTTACCTAAAGGTAAATCGATTATAAGAAAAGAACTCGTCGAAACTTTTAAACCATGCTATAATGTGAAGAGCTTTCATAATATGAACCTATGTTACGAACAGGATTTTGTATCTAGTTTCAGGTCATAAATAAAAGAAAAAGTTTGGAATATGTCTTTTTAATTATTGCAAATTTATCTAATAATCCTTACCTTGTAGAAGTTCATTGTACTAATGACATACTGATTAGTGGCCTACTATGTAGTTTGATAATTAAACGGAGTTTTATCAAATATTGCAATTAACCAACTAGAACCAATGCAGTGCATTCATTGCATTATAAATAATTGCTTTATACCTCTTTTGTTTAATTTAAAATGACGCTGTCACTTTGGTATATTGATATGTCGCTGGGCGTAGGAATTTTCGTGGCAGCTGTTAGTTGGATAATATGCAGATCACGTTAACAAAAATAAACTTAACATAATATAATCACACAACAAAGTTTATAACAATAACAAAAATAAAAGTCAAAATGGAGGAACTATTGATTTATTCCATCTACGCTATACAACGACAAAGGAAATTTTGGAGGAGTATTATCATATTGCAAAGTAAAAAATAATAATCGAAACAGTGATTA
Source organism: Cantharis flavilabris (assembly GCA_949152465.1). Taxonomy (NCBI): domain Eukaryota; kingdom Metazoa; phylum Arthropoda; class Insecta; order Coleoptera; family Cantharidae; genus Cantharis; species Cantharis flavilabris. The sequence continues at coordinate 11,063,653 of OX424438.1, forward strand.
AAGAAAAAAATTCTAGCATGCACTACAATAAGGAATAATTTTAAAAAAATGGAAATATATTATACTACGCAGTACGAATCTATGCTACTGGCCACGTAGATCCATAGCTTGCATAATGCACAACTGACGTCAGCAATGAAAAACTTAAACTAAAAACAATTGAATACAATCAATGCCGTTAATACAATATTTACTTTTATTATAATAATTAAATTACTATATTACACACTACTTTTACATTATTCTAAACGTAAACGTTCACGAAGAGTTATATAGTATAAAAGCTCGACTGACATAACTGAACGGCAGGCAGAGAGCTACGAGAAGTTGGTCGGTCGCCTACCATCCCTACCTCGACCTTCCTTTGTCTACACTCGACTTCAATACACCAACCGTCAATTTATAAAACTAGCAGCGCAGACGTAAAATTTACCTCAAATATGGGACTATAGGACTTATTGTATAGCTTGTCGTTAAAAACCATATTACATTTTAGTGTTAGTAAGAAATAAATTAAAAATTTCAAATTTTTACAATCGAAAATCAATTTGTACAGTTGGATTCAAATTGTTCTGGTAGTGATTATGTTGGTGTGTTATGTTAAGAAACGTAGGTGGAAGAATTTGATATAGGCGAACAAAATACAGAACATTGACTTTGTGCAAAGGGAGGTAAGAACGTAAATCCTTCGTAAATATTATACTTTTGATTATATGCATCGGCATCGACAACGTGGTCAGTGTTGAAATTTTTAGTGTAGTAATGTAGTTTAGCTTGATTTACAAGGTGCGATCAAAATCTCGTTCTCTTAAAACCAACCATTCGATATATTGAAACGTTTAATCGAATATGCCTACTGCGTAAATTTTTTATGTCATTGCGTTCTAATCGCAATCCATACGACCTTTCATGGATTGTTTTCGGTATTAAACGCTAGGCGGCGACCGTTCGCCATTTTGTTAAATTCTAGTCTGAACGTCTACATTTTGAGAGCGGAAGTGTCGTTACAAAAAATTATCTCAAGCGGTCAGTTATTACAGACTATATTATTGATAATAAGGTCGAATAGCTTTTAGTAAAGCCGTGGTTTCGAAAAAGAGATGTTTCGTTTTGGATTTGTTTGCTTTGGGAGATATTAGGCTTTGCTTGCAAGTCGATATAACCTTCGCTTAATTTTTTTAAACCAATTCGTTACTCCGGGTAAGATATTTTATTAAACGCTAGTGTTCAAATTTTTAACGATCGTTTGACGACGTTTTTTGATTGTAGTGATTTTTCTCCATTTATTCTGACACTGGTGCTGTCTAAAGAAGATAGTAATTACAAAATATACAAAATGTCGTAGACACTAATTTTAGTACGGTCGTTCTATTCAATTGCAACAATTCCAAGGTTTTCGTTATAAATTTAATCGTAGTTCTTCGGTTTCTGACGTTCTTTTAGGTTAGGTTCTCAAAATCTCAAACAGGAGATTTTATTTTTTTAACCTACCATTGCTTTTACCTTAGAAATCGCATGACTTGGGCTTGGCAATTGTTTTAGTTTCATTGAGCCACCAGAGGGCGAAGATCAACTTCGTTCGGTATATTGTGTATGTCAGTTTTAGAAGATTTGTTCCGTAGTTTTTTTAAGTTTTAACAGTTAAAATATTGTAAATACGGTTTTGTTGCAAATTTTTTTAACTTACGTGGTATTGGTGTTCTTAATTTGTATTTCCGGTAAGATTTTTTTTAAATTTCGTTTAACTTCTTCACATAATTGATTTTATGTGTGTAAAACTATGTAATTCGATGAATTAGTGATTTTACTTCAATTTCGCTTTTGAATAACAACAAACGTCGTTGTTAGGTATCTTGATTTTTAGTGAATTTATTTATATCGGATATGTAATGTCAAGGGAAAATCCTTAAATTCTCTTTTTTTTTCGTCATAATTCGGCTTGATGGGGGGGTAACTTCTACTACCACGACTTTGTCCCCCGACTTTGTCCCCCGACTTTTTTTTTTAAGATTTCATTGAATTAATCCGAATTATTTTTATTTACTATCGACTAGCCAGGACTATATTTAGGAACTTGTTAATAAAATTATGATACAATTCTGGATGCAAGTCGATCGGATGCAGTAGTTAGTTACCACTAAAGGTATATCGATCCTTACTGCAATTTTGCAAATGGAGGCGGCTTATAGAAGATCCAAGAGATTTTTATGAATAATTTCTACATTTTTAATTCATCTGCAAATGTGATGTTGCTTTCAATTTACAATTAATCAGTTTCGCATATATGGTCTTTATCGAAGAAATCAATTTTTTTAACACTTCTACGGTTTAGAAGAACTCACTCTTCGGAGAGACATTAACTTCATAATGAAATCATTATCATTCTTTTAATAACCAGTTATAAATGCATTCTTTTTTTCCTTTGCTTTTGTTTGTTTTGTTTCATGACGGAGGCATTGTGATCCATTGTGCCCCATGCATATAATGCATTTTCTAAAGTATTTTCATATACATAGGACTTTTATAGTTGACAATTCCATTCTGTTTTGATCTCAAGGCTTTCTTGGAAAATTACCTCTATAATTTGCTATTGTCTTCCAAAGGAATAAGTTCAAACTGGCTATCTCGGTTTAGCAGTCGACGCTAAACCTTTCTCACGCAGTTTGGTTGGTTTCATTTTTCTGATTTAGTTTTCTACCGGAAATTTGGCGTGGAAGGTGGAATTTAGTTTTTGCGAGCTTGAGCTTCAACTCAAGTTTTGGAACTTAAATGTAAATTATCTCATTCTCAAAGTGAAGACAGGATATCATAGATTCGAGTTCTATCTTGGTAATTACTGCGTATTACATTACTTGGAAAGTGATAGCCTGCGCACTATATATCTTGAACCAATGACATGATGTGATGAATTGGTGCGCAATTACCAGTAAAAACCTTAATGAACCCGAAACATTGAATAATATTATTTGTCTACAATTTCTGACCTACTATATTATATAATGCAAGGTCAACAATCATCCCACTAATTGTGAAAACCTTGAGTTTATTATTTTATACTTTGTTGCTGTATTTTGTCGGTTTGTATAAATATGAGTAAGTTTGTTGGATGGCAGTTCAGTGCAAATTTGCTATGGTGTAATTGTGGGTTCGATTCCCATTTACCGAATTTTTCAGATTAAACTAGATATGGGTTCTCTGTGTCTGTATAGCATAACACTTATTTAGACTTGAGACTTGTTCACCTCATACTCAACTGGCTAATATGCATATTTTCTTATTTCAACTTGATTTTTTACAGGTGAGCTAGACGGCAAACCTTTTTCGAATTTCTACTTCACTTTTCCATATTTAAGCGACATGTTCTGTTAACTCCAAGTTAATTCTTTTTATTTTACACATTATCGTGCATAGTTTTCTATTGGAACATAGATTAGAACATTTATTTTTCAAGGTTTCTTATAGAATCAAGCTGGAACTAACCGCACGATAAAATTTCAACGCTATCTATACATTACTATGCACAAGTATACTGCATTACGATAAGATTAATTAATTACGTTTTTATGTTGTGATATATGAAAAGTTTAGACTACTCGTTTTGCGCCTAGGCGCCATCTATATCTCGGGAAATGTTTTCAACGTCGAGTCGTATACCTTATTGTAAATTATTTTGAATTGAAATTTAATCGTTTAGATAAAGCACAATGGAAAGTTACTCCTTTCTTAACATCATTAGGGGAGCAGGTAGAGTTAAAATGAGCAATGTCTTTGAATCGAAAATAACGTTTCTACTTACCTGCCAGATTAATTTTTACTAATTCAGATTTTCTATATTCTCATTGAAAAAATTTTAATTTTTTTTCATAAGAATTGTCGAATTATCTTTTCACTGTTGAATCTTTTCTTAAAAATATACTAGTACCCTCATTATGTAACGGGATGTTGTTTATTTAAATTATTTATTAATAGCTACCAACTTAAAAGAAAATTTACTAAAGTTGTTTTAGTCTTTGATAGTCTGTTCAGTTAGTTGTGTTATAGTGAAGAAGTAGACATTTTATTTATTTTGGAAAATTATATAGAACGTTTATTTGTTGGTGGACTTTATTTGGTTTAATTTAAATTAATATTAGGTAAAGTATGATGTTATAGTAACTTCCAAACGTCGAAACACGTTTTGCAGTTTTTTTGGAAATCAAGACCAGTTTTTGATTTTATTGCCGTGGTGCACTAAACAGATTTAGTTGAACACCAAAGGAAAGGGATTCGATCTTGCAGCAAAGAAATTGCTTTCTGTGACGAAATATTCTAATTTTGCGATAACAATCAAAGACATTAAACCAAACAATAATCTTTAATGAGTGTTTGAGCGATTACACTATTAAGAAATGCATAGAGCACAGATAAAACAGTTAAGAAGAGCCTATATTGGTATGAATGTTTCTAGAAAACTACATTAGCCAATATCAGTCGATGGTTATTCAAAAATTCCTGATCGGAAATTGACAATACCCGGACATTGTTCAAATATATAGAGGCATCACAATTTTGAAAGAATGAAGCAGCGTTTCATACACAGCATATAAAATGGCGCCGTCGTGCGTCTAAATTGAGGCATTGAGATTGATTTAATAACTATGATTAATTGAATATAAATAAACCAATCAATCTAAGAACGGAAAATCAAAGGTTCCAAAATAGCCGTATCGTATGCACAACATTGCTCTGTTTAATAATTTGCATTTTTATTTTATTACACATCTATACTCGGGGCCGAGAAAGGATGCAGTAGATGCAAAGAACTTCCTCTCCCCTCACGAAAGAGTGGCTCCTGTTTTGGTTGATATACAGTTGTCAAGTACAATTTTCCAGTATTTCTTATTTGTTCTGTGTGTCTGATCTGAACTGACATGACTATGTATCAAATTATTGTATATAACATAGACTATGCAGTTAGAGATTATTGGGAGATCCCTGGCAATTTTAGTTCGCCGTCTCTGTCCAGACGTACAATAATATACTACTGTATAAAATGTATCTGATTTGTTAACACTAATCGCGTTTTTATCTTTTTTAGTAATTTCTCTTTAATCACAAAGGTCAGATTATGAATTATATCATCAACTCAGATTTGTTTTACTCTAGATTTATATAGAACGCTATTTCCAAATTATAATTTATAGCGAGACTACTGATTTGATTTTATTGGTTAATTGCCGAAAAAACTACGCAAATTTATTAGCAGTCGTATTATCTAACAATAACATCCTATATATCATTAGAATAAACTTATTTCTTACCGAATCGTGCTATGTAATCATATTGAACGTCAACGTCGTTAAATAACTGATAAATATAGATCAAATAATTATGTAGTAATTTTAAAAAAATTCTTATGTTTCACTAAAATGTAATTGAACACATTCATTTTTATCCATTAGATTTATTGTGAAATGTATATTATATTTGTTCTTCAGTAAAAAACACAACAAAATGGAGGACGAAGAGTGCGCCAAAATGTTTATTCACCTCCAACAGTACGTACCACATTTAGAAAAGCTTATATCGCAATTAAAAGATCCAAAGAAAGAAAATCGCGAGCTTCAGTTAAACAAATTGGAAGGCCTTTATTCAATGATAACAGATAAGAAAAAAAAGTAATACTATTACACCGCGCGTTTATGATCAATTATAAAATTAACCTTCTTTTTTTTAGATTAAAAATAGATACTTTAAGAAAATGCGAAGACGTAATTTTAAAAATTTTACAGAAAGTGGTAAGTGCATTGAAAATTAAAAAGTTGGCATCGAATACTAAAACATATCTCTTTAGAATCCAAATATTGTTAGGCAGCTGAAACCTTTTATTCCTATTAACGAATCATCAATGATAAAAATTAAAACTTTTAAAGAAGAAATCAAGGTAGAGCCTCTTCACGATCAAAAGTATTTTGATTCCTTAAAATTTCAAGCCGCTCGAGCTCGGCTGAATATTATTTCTACTCCCGCAAGTCCTAGTCCTCCAAAAGACAGTATTCCGTTGGTACATTTACCAATTGTAATACCAACTGAAAAAGTAAAGTAAGTATTATTGCATTCTTGTAAAATTTAGGAAGGTATAACTGTTATTTTATTAACAGGAGTCCTCCTGATCCTCACTTATTTTCCATCAATAATTGGATTATTCCATTAACTAGGAAAGAATCAAATTTTGCTCCAGTGGATCCCCCAAACTATAAGACTGAAAAGCCCGATATATACAATAAGGCTGCCGCGACCCTCAATTCAAGTCCCAAAGGAGTGGTGTTTGATAGATTAGGTACCAAAGTCGATATGTCGAAGCCTCCGCTTTCCGAAGAAGATCTGCAACAATTGACAACTCCCCACCGAGAAGTTTATTATGAAGATCAAAACCTCGAAGATCTAGAAGATCTTAGGCAGAAACTTCAAAAAAAGATTTTAAAGACTGAAACCAAATTGCATTTACCCGATCTTAGAACGAAATTATCAAATAAAGACAAATCGCCGTCTGTAAGTAGAGAGGAACCGCAGTTACCAATCAAAGAAAAATCGCTGGTGCTAAATCAAGAAAAATCACTAAATCAAGAAAAATTGCAAGTCCTAAACCAAGAAAAATCGCCGCCGCCACATCAAATCGAACATACGGAAAGCGAATCAACTAAAAGTAAACCTAACAAAGATGCAGAACCTCAGAAGATCCGTGATAAAAATTCCGAGAAATCGTCATCCAAAAAAGTTAGCAATAAACCAAACGAAGAAAAGCAAAAGAAAGATGAAAAATCTTCAAGTTCGAAGTCTAAAAGTTCTAAAGTCGAAAAAGTTATTAAAGATCCTAGCACTCAATTTGGAAGTTTACTTTCAAGCATCGATGAGAAAATTTTGGGCGATAAAAAGAAAGATAGTGGTAAACGCGAAACATCCGTAAAAAGTGATAAAGTCAAAGTGGATAAGAAAGATTCGACGAAGAAGGATTCACATTCCCACGAGAAGAAAGACAAAGATAGCAGGAAGTCGGAAGATTCTTCAAAACGGAAAGATCATCATAAAAGCAGGAGTAAAGATCATTCGAAAAGTTCCTCGAAGAATTCTTCAAAAGATAAAGAGTCTGAAAAGCATAAAAGTAGCCATTCCGATAAACATAAAGAATCGAGTTCCAAACATAGCAGTAAGTCACACGAAAATACATCATCTAATGAAAAATCGGAATCGACTGAGAAGTCATCGTCCAACGTCAAGTCAGAAAATTCAAGTTCAAAACCTCTCAATTCCGATTCCAAAGAAACACATACATTTAAAAGATTGGCCGATAAATATAATCCACGACCTCGAAAGAATAGCATTGAAGATGTTCTTAAGAGTCCAGTAGGAGATGCTAGAACGACTGGACCTCTGTTAGTAGATCCCGTAGTTTCCAAAGATCCTAGAAATCCTGCATACTTAATAGAATTTAGAGATCCCAGAAGTGCTAATCAAAGAACAGATCCAAGAAATGCTGTACATGCAGTAGGAGATCCTAGATCTACTGGACATCCAGTTGGAGATCCTAGATCAGTTGCACATCAAATTGGAGATCCCAGATCAGCTGTACATTCAGTTGGAGATTCTAGATCAGTTGCAAATCCAATTGCAGATCCCAGATCAACTGTACATCCAATTGGAGATATCAGATCTGTTGCACATCCGGTTGGTGATCCCAGATCTGTTGGACATCCAGTTGTAGATCCCAGAACTGTTGGACATCCAGTTGGAGATCCCAGAATTATAGGACATCCAATAGCGGATCGTAGAACTGCCGGACATCCTGCTATAGGTGATATTAGAAATAATGTACACCAAATAGGTGCTGCACCGAATTATAACAATCCTGTTAATTACAATGCAAATAAGAATTTTTTTGAGCCACCAATAAATAACGACCCATATCATTTCAATAAACCTCAGAATTCTATGGAGCATAACCCAGTGGTGGTTGGAAATGCGCACCACAGAACATTATTGCCAACTCCGCCACATCCTATACAGATGGGTTTTCAACCAAATAATACTATGATAAGGCAGAACGACTTCATGCAAAAAAATAATCAATTTATTCCTCCACAACAACGCATGGTTAATCAGAATACGCTTCACCAAGGAAACTCATTTTCAAATATTTATTATAAGAATAATACCAATCAGATGAACAATTCTGCTAACATTCCATATCAGGGTCCTTCGAAAGCATTTCATCCTTATGAACCAATTGAAAGCAGCAGCGAATACGATCTAAGTAAAATGCAGCCAGTCGATTTTTATTCTCCAGCTGCAACCCAACCGGTCAATAAAATAACTTCGCCACCAACATATGGAAACAGAACCTTTGTACCACAAGCGCCTAGAATGGAAAGGTCTAGAGAAGAAACTTTTCGATTGGGAAGAGAACAAAACCAGCGCTTGCAACATGATCCAAGAAAAGAAGAGGCTTCTAAAATGGCAGCTAGCAGAGATCCACGAATTAGATCACGAGAAATGAAGGAAAGGTCCAATAATGCAGCGATTCCATCAAAAGGACCTCCTGCTTCTGCGCAATCCAAACCAGCCACTGGGGAACCACACAACAAATACGATTCTCTATATTCAAAATTGGTGGATCGAAAAGTTCCAGAAATGTTTACCTCTCCTCTGGATAGCCTATATTCGAGTGGCGAACTTCCAAAAACTACCGCAAGCAAAGGTTATGGCATTCAAAAATTTAAAATTCCAAAGAAAAAGTCTGATATCAAAAATAAAACTAAAGAACATGATCAAAAGGAAGATTCTTACAAACACGATGACAAGATAAGCGATACCAAAGAACCTTCGAGTGATGATGACGTTTATGAAGTTGATGCTGAGATTAAAAAGCCAGAAGAAGAAAAATCAGTAGTAAATAAGCCCGAAGAAGTAAAACCAATACCAAATATTGAGCCGGAAGTTATCGAACCTTCTCCTAGTGATCCAAAATTAATTACAGAGTTTGTGACACAAATGATTCAAAGTTCAGATAAACAAAAACTGCTTAGTACGTTATTGAGCAGTTTGGAAGATAGCATAACTGAAAAACAAAAAGAAGCAATGAAACGCATAAAGAAAGTTATCGAGTGTGATGAAGCCGAAGAAGATGTAAGTCATGTTGAAGTCGATACCGCTAACGACGATAAAGACGTCTCTTCAACGACGGGAGAAATTCCTAAAGAAAGCGAAGAACAGACCAAAACAATTAGCAAAGAAGCAGTTTCGTCGGATTTAGCAAATGACGTGGAAGAGACAGAGGAACAGAAGTTGGACGAAGATGATAGTTTTGAAGAGTCGGACGAAGAAGACAAAATTAAGCCAAAGAAAATTATCAAGCGATTAATCAACACTCGAAGCACGAAAAAGTTGAGGAAGAAAAGACGACGAAGAAGAAGGAGAGGTGCAAAAAAAATAGAAGATTTAAATTCTTCATTTGAGGATAACGTAGTCGAAACGGTTAGTGAAAGAATTAAAAATCAACGGCGTAGTGTGAATAACGTAGATGGAAAGCCGCGTAAATGTAGGACCGAACTTGATATGCTGCATGACGATATAAAAGAAATGTTTATAAGAGATGGAGTTCTTACCGCAAATGGAAAACGAATGTGTACAATGTTGAAAGGCGATAAGAGTGATTCTGAAGTACTTCCAAACGCTCCTCCAGTTAAAGATAATAATCTTTCTAAGGTAGCAGAGTCGGAAGAACTGCCTTTGGATTCTCCAAAACGACGTGCACGAGACTCCAATCCTAAAGTTTTAATCGAAAAGACTGATCTATCTAAACATACTTCGCAATCTGTAGACGAATCCGAATCGGAGAATGAAGATGGCCATATACCTCAAAGGCGAACCAGAAGTTCGCTTAAAAATAAACTTCCAAAGAGAACTACTAGGAGTAGTAGTAGGGCCGCCAACTATAAAGAAGATACATCTGATGATGATAATAAATTGGATCAAAGCAAAACGGAAATAGTAGAAGAACCTAAAGCACCTGAAGAATCTAAAGTGTCTGAAGACGAATTCAAAGCTTCAGAGGATGAATCCAAAGCGTCAGAAGACGTTGCAATAGACGAGTCGGAAAATATAACTTCCAGCCAAATGAACAATAAGAAAAATAAAAGAAAAAGAAGGGGATATAATTGGGCAGCGGGCATTATTCACAAGCGGCCTAAAAGGAAGACCACTTCTCGTCCTGTAACACCTTATTTGGAGGAAGAAGAACGACCTCCATCGGAACCGGAAGAACAAGAAGAAGAAGAAGTAGTTGAAAAAACTGAAAGTCCAGAGATTGAATACACAGAACCGGACAAGAACTATTACTTTGATCCTCAAATGAAACCAGACTGTAAATTATGCTCCTTCAAAGGAAGAATGATTATCCAGCATTACAGAAGCAATCATCCCAAAAACGAGGTGTTAATTTCGAGGTTATCTCCCAATATCGCGGACACCGCTATAAATGAATCTAAAGCGAAGAATTACAATGAATTTGAAATACCCCCCGAAGCTTCTCAAACAAAATTCAGACGCAACAAATACACGTTTCAGTGCAGGTTAGTAGTTTTTTATTTTTATAAACAGGGTGTTTTTGAGAAAAACTGATCTTTTTAAGGATAAGAGTTTGGATGTCGGAGAACATTTTATTTTTTTAAAAGATATTAATTTAAATTACTTCATAAGCTTGCATACATTTCCTTTCGAAATCACTTAAATTCTTTAAGATTGAAACTTGTTTGGAAATCCTTGGAATTTTTTGAGAATATTTAAGAGTTTCTAGGACATCAATGGAAATCTTTGAAATTTCTAGCATCTTTTAAATTCTTTAGATTGGAATTTGTTTGGAATTCTTTGAGAATCTCTAAAATTCCATGGAAATCCTTAGAATTCCGAGTCTTGTGTACAAATTTTTTTGAGATATTTGCCCCTTGATTTATTTATTTTTATTACCAAAAATTACAATTTTTCAAAGACATTTTATAGCGCATTGATTTCTATAATTAATGATAATTTGTAAATGTTTTTATTTAAGATTTTGTCAAGTGTTTTTGAAAAACGAAAGTACAGAGGCCTTCTTAGATCATCTGACAAGTCACACTGGGGAATATCGCTTTCTATGTCATTTTTGCTCATTTAGAACGGCCAACTGTAAATCGCTAAGATCGCACATGCATTCATCTCACAATGCAACTTCGGAACAAACCGGAGGTATCACTCCAACATATTCATCTCCGCCTGACTTTAACACATTATTTGGTTACATATGCTCTGAATGCAATTTCGTTCAAATGAACAAAAGTGCAATGGAAAGACATTCCAAAATCATTCATGTTGGCGATTTTTCGAAAATTTACAAAATAAGCATGTCCATGATACCGTCGAAAAATTCAACTGTTGATGAGAATTTGGAATTATCTGCGAGTAAAGAAACGGAAGTAGAAGAAGCTGTTCCAGTCCAGGAAACTCCAATGGAGGAAAGCGCACCGACGATCGATGAAAAAGCGATTGATGAAGTTAAAACTGCCGAAATCGACGAAAATATGAATGCAGAATCTGCAGATAAACAAGAACCAGAAGAGTTGATAACAGCATTTACGATAACCGACGATCAACAGGGCGAGATCGAAAAATGTGCAGAGAAAAAGCAAGAAAAAATGGAGGAAATTCAGAAAACCATTATTCCTAAAAAGCGATTCGCTTCAAATTTGTTGGAAAAATTGAAAAACAGATTAAACGACAAAATTGAGGTAGCTGTCCAAAAAGACGTGAAAGATTCAGATATAAAAGAAACAAATGAAAAAGTGAAAAAAGTTGAAGATGCTGAAAATAAAACAACTGCTAGTGTTGAATTCTTGAATGATGGTCCCAGTACTTCAATGGCTGAGCAGAAAATTGAAGTTAAAGATATGCCGATAGAAAACGATTTGATCAAGAAAGGGTTGTTTGATAAGCGTGAAAATAAGCTGGAAGGCATCACAAATATCATTGAACGTTTGCAAGACAAATTGGCGGACGCACAGAAACTGCCGACATTAATTCCAATTGATGAGTTCAACGCTCAAGATGTGGATTTCAAACCCGAAGAAATTCTATGTCAAGTGGGTCCATTTATTACCGGAAAGAAGAAGAACGCGGTGTATTTTGTTTGTTACATCAAGTCGTGCAATTTCTCTTCGAGAAATCTTGCCGATTTTAAAACGCACTGTACGACGCTTCATTGTCACGATCCTTGGGATGGTTATTGTACTACGTGCGACAAAAAGACGAATTACACTACAGCAATAGGCGCCTACATCCATTTATTTGAGATTCACGCTCCAAAAGAAATTTCTGCCAAGGCAAAATTGATTAAAGAAGAAGAACCCGAAAAATCAAAACCGTATTTGAGGATGCGAAGATTGAGCGGAGATAAACTATCGGAGAAGTCAGAAATGTTAATTCCAGAAGCTACGATTAAAAAGGAAGTGGATGCCAAGGATCCTGATGTGGAAATAATAGATGAGACGCCCGAAGAAGAACCTTTCAATTTTCCATTCCAAATTACTAACGTTACTTCATTGGCGGATGAAGAAGAAGATGAAAAGAAGTGGGAAGTGCCCGACGAGCCATCACCTACTAACAACGTAAGCAATCCATTACCCAGTTTAGCTATCATCAGTAGTGCAGCATGCTTTGGAAACTCTACTACTACATTATCTTCTTCCTCTATAACATTTCCAATTCAATTACAGACCTCCAACGGACCTACGATTGGAATTGTGCTACCCATACTTTCGTCTATTAAAGGATCTCCGCCTGTGCCTGCCGCTACAAAACGTAAGTTTAATTTTTTTATTGTATAAAAAATTGACAGAGAATGTTAAATTTTAGCTACCTCTCCACGACAACTTGTAGTGTCGCCCCGAGCACCCGTTTTTACTGTAGCATCTCCACAAAAAGTTCAATCAAAGAAAATATTGCTGAAAGATACGCCTTTGCAACTTGATGAACTGTTAAAGCCACGTAAAACCAAGCCTGCCCTTCAAGCCTTATTATCCGAATCGAAACTTAAACACTTGTACAAGTGTCCCGAACGTTTGTGCCATTACTCAACTGATATGAAAAAGCATTTTGAAATGCACTTGAAACAGCACGTGGAATACAATAGTGGAATCCAAATACCATGCTTGTACTGCAATTTTAAAACCTGTTTTAATTTAATAGGAATACATTACGACATAAGACACTCCAAGTGTTTGTTTTGCTGTGCTTATTGTTTTTATCGTGCCATTAATCAGAGCTACGTAGAGATTCATCAAGAGAGCGAACACACTAATAAGATCAGGCGCGTCATTATTGTGCCTCAAAATATGGACGCCTTAATGAGTCAAGCCAACATTGCTATTCCTCATATTAGGAACGTTCTGACGCCCTACAGTTGTGGTCAGCTTGGTAAGTGATAACTTTTATTTTTCATCATTTCTGATTTTTTTATCTTGTTTAATAATTATTAATCACAACGATTTGAATTGTCAAAAAAACTTTTTTAAATTAAAAATTTAAATCAACTTTGCCTTGATTGTTTACTAACAAATTGATTGATTGAAAGAAAACCGCAAATGTTTTATAACCTTACTCTGTCAAACAAATTGAAAATTTTCCAAGTGCTGTGATTTAATTTTTCATGTATTATTTTTTTAATTTATCGCAAGAAATCGCTATAATTAAGTAGTAATTGATTAATTTTATCAAATTATTCATTTTATTATAAATAATTTTTATGTTTAGGTTGCGAAGAAAAATTCATTTTTGAAATAGACTTTAAGCGCCATTTGGCGACAGTTCATAAAGGAATACCACTGCTTTGTGTTTGTTGTCCCCATTCGCCAGTAAACGAAGAAGCTGCAGTGGTTCACGCTCAAACGCACAATGTTTATTACTACAATTGCCGTTATTGCGTAAACGGCTCCAACGACATAGATGACATTCATAAACACTTATCCCAAACACATTTTGCTCTACCACCTCAAATCATTGTAAGACAGTTTCAAGAAAAAAGGAGTGGGGTAAGTCGTACTTTTATTTAACCTATTGTAAATTTCAACAAATTTTTTTTTGATATTACAGAAACTCTCCAGCGATTTTAGCTATAACGATGACGCCGTTTTTGATCACGTGTTAGTACAATCAAACGAAAATTTGGAGTACATAACTCCAAGTGCTAGAGTTTATTCGGGAGCTTCTCCTTCTGTTTCTAGTGTTCATAAGTATATGCAGAAAAATTCACCGTCAGAAACCATTACATTATATAAAGCTCCTGCTCCAAATCCCGGTGTTCCCATTAAATTCCTCAAGTGTTCCAGCAATCCTAAGTTGAAAGACGTCGAAATTAAGAAGATGAATACTGATAATGAAATAGTACAAGTTAGTGATGATGACGATGACAACGAACCAGTAGTTCCTAAGCCTCCAATTGTTCTCAATAGTTTGATTGCTCAAGGCAAAAATATTTTATCGTTAACCAATCCTAAAATAATAAATGAAAAGTCCAAGCCAGAACCTGTTCAAAACTTTATCAGCATCCAGGTAAGCAAAATTATTTAAATGATATTATAGTTAGAAATTTATGGTTTCTTTGTGAAAAGGCTTTTCTTGTACATACAATCGTAATTTATCTTTGTGTTGCTTTTATTTCCTTTTTAACATAATATATTAGTCCAGTCATTGCGTTGCAAAAAATTAAAAATTCTTTGTCATTGTTTTGCGATTTTTATTTGCAGATAATAATTGAATCACTTATTTGAGAAACCCGACAAATCCATATATGACTTATGTTTTACAACCGATTTTATGCTCTTTGATTTCGTATCTTTTTGTTTCTTTGTGAAAAAACTCTTTAACTACTTCCCATTGACATTGAACAACTCTTAAAAAGTGACAATTGTAAATAATTATAACAGCTTTCTTTGATTATCTCAAAATTATCTTATGGTGTTTGTCGGGTTTCTCAAATAAGTGATTCAATTAAACATCATTTTAATTCGAACGAATAACAAACTACTGCTAGCTACTAAACGCTACTGGAGTTTAGTTAGTTTTGTATAAAATATGTAATGACTGGACTGGAACGAGAATGGGAATGTTATTAGTACGAATAAGAATGTAGGGGATTTTGTGCAGTAGAACAATTTTTAACTAAAATTGTGTCGGTTAACATGTTAAAGTTTGGTTGTTGAAAATTAAAATCGTAGTGGTGTCAGTTGTAAATAATTTGCTCGAATATTTTGTAGTATTGAAATGCTTGTAGAGTCAAATGAGCATGCAGTTGTCTGTGTTTTGTTTTAAGGTGAATCACACTTTTGTGAATTTTTAGCCCGAAATAATCAACTCTGACGATTGTGTAATTATGCCCGAAGAGAGTGATAAAACGGTTTTAACGGACGAAGATCCGTTAAAATTGGATTCTGATCCGCTTCTGGCTGGCGAAAACGAAAGTAATCAGGATAAAATGGACATGGATGTCGAGGAGACGGATATTTCTTTAGATGAATGTAATTCTAATGAAACATTGACGAGAAAGCAAGGTTTAACTGGCACAAATTTGTTTCGTTGCGCCAATTGCAAATTTGGTTTTAAATTGTCGAGCGCATTCAGAGCCCACATTAATTTATGTGTCGGCGGAAACGTCAACACAACTAAAATCGCCAAGCCTTTTAAGTGCTACCATTGTCCCAAAACATGTAAATCGTCCAACATTTTAATGGATCATTTACGATTGCACGGCACTCCTCGATTTTCTTGTTCTCTTTGCGATTTTAAACATCAACATCAAACTTACGTTCGTTCTCATATGAAAGTAAGACATAAGGTTACGAGTGTTTCTATAAATCCTGTCGTTCCCCATCTGACTAATTACGATGAGGACTGCTTCATAATGAAACCAAAATTTATCGGTAGAAGTGTTAGCAAAGATTCAGTAGCATCTAATGTTTTACAGGATTTTTCGCAAAATAGCACAATGAGAGTGACATTCGGACCGGACCAAATTGACCAATTACCTATTCGGCCGATTTTTAATCAAAATATCGTTTGTTCTACGTGCGGATACGAATCAAAAGTACGCTGTCTATTTTTTTTACTTTCTTCCTTTACTAAACGTTAATTTTAGGTGCGAGCAAATTTGGTACGACATCTACAATTTCACTTGCACAATAAAGAAGTGCCAGTACCTGTATCGGCACCGGTAAATCCGGTGCCCTGTTTGGACAAGAACGAAAAAATGTTTGATAAGATGACCAACTTGGCGCACAGTTCTTTTAGCGACAAGAGTCGTATGTCTGGGCCTTCAGTAAAAAAGGAAATATCCTACATCGCCAAAGAAGAGGAATCGAATTATCCGTGTTTCGTTCCTTCGGCTAAGCGTTACGTGTGCGGTGCCTACAATTGTCAATATTTAAATCAAGAAGAATCCATCTTGAGGTGCGTGTTCTTTACAATAAGTCTAATTCGATTTTTTATTTTTAAACTTTTTTAGGCACCACGTCGAGACTTTCCACACTGACGAAAGATTGTACAAGTGCTTGCACTGCAACAAATCCTTAACTATCGACAATGTGGTCATAAATGTGGAAAACATACTTCATCACCTAAAATTACACGATTTGAATCTTTACAAATGCAAATATTGTGCATTTCTGCATTATCAAAAGCAGAAAATTGAAGCACATGTGACGGAGAAGCATCTTGATGATCGGTTACACATTGTGATAGTTCGAGAAATGGAACAAGAACCACAGGATTCTCCCCAAATCGAAGAGGTGAAGGAAAAAAAACCCTGGCGTTGTGGAATCTGCAAATATCGTTGTACGACCAAAAGCGAAATCGTATCGCACGCATTCAACAAACATGAAGTCGAATATCAATACAATTGCGCCATGTGCAATTTTAAGAGTAACGAAAAGATTGTTTTTGAAAACCATTTTCGTGCAAATCATGTAGGTCATCAGATAGACGTAAACAGCACCTATTACGAAGTTGCGGATACACTTCAGGTTACGAAACCAGTAGAAACTGAAATTTTCGATACCACTCCGTTGTGGCAAAGGGACAAAAATAAGTTTAAACACATTCGTGGTATTCCTTTAGATGAGAGCATTAAGGTGCCGAAGAAATCACCTTTCAAAGCGGCTCCAGTTTTTGACAATCTGGATAAATCCATCGAAGCGGTAGCCAATGGTTCCGCAATCGCTGTACCTAAAAATTCCAAAGCTGCAGTGGTTAAGAAACCAAAAACGTTAAAAGAAAAGCGAATGAAGGAAGACAATGCCAGGGCCGAATTATTTGCAGACAACAATGATGTGGACGTAGTCGGATTGGATAATGACGAATTTCCATTTGAACTTACGGAAAAATGTTTTGAAGAGAAGGATCCCATTACTATTATTTACAATGGAAAAGAAACAAGTAGAGAGTTAAGCGTTAAAGATATCGAGGAGATGGATTTGAATATGATAAAAACGGCAGAATTTTCCTGCGCCACAGGAAGATTTGGAAAACCTGCAAACAAGGAATACTTTTGTCCTATCTGTGAGGCTTTTAAAACCAAAAGGGTTATTGAATTTACCCAACACTTGTACAAGGAACTTGAATACGACAGGTAAGGGGTTTACAATTTTAATTCTTTGGTAACATTTTTTAATCTTGCTCAATAAAATATAAAGCTATAGGCGGGCCGCTTCAAATAAGAACAACTGAATAAAAATTTAAATAGATTATAATTTTTAATTCGAATAGATCTATTAATTCACTGGCAGCTTTTGTGCAACGCTGATCTAGATCAACAGAACAAATAGTTTCCAAATTGGATCAATATTTTGCAAGAATTTGGGAAACTTTATAACTTTATTTAAACACATCTTAATCTTAACCTGATTAGTTAAGAGACTTGTTTTGTTTCTCTCTCCTCCAATCTACTTTATTTTGTTCTTGTGTTTATTGTAAATTGTGAATTTTTACTCTACAGAAATCTGTGCACTTATTCATGTATAAGGTAAAATAGCACTTTGTTATTTATTATTCTTAAATAAACCATTAAATTTAACTAACCAATATAAAGCAACTCTTAATACTAACAAGCCAATAGAAATCATCTGTTAACTTTAACGGCTTGTTAAAAGTTTTATGAAATTGGGCGTAATGCAATCTGAAGAGGTAAATAATTAACATATCCATTTGAGGGGTTGAACAAATTCGAATATATTATGTTGAACTTGATTGGATGGTTTTTCATTTTTTGCTTTAATCGGCGAGATACGTTAATCCACTCGCCCAAATCAATCAAATTTTACTATTAGTGCAGATGCAGACACTTCAGTCTGAGAGAACGACATCACTTTCTTGTTGTCTAACACCCTCTTAGCCAGGGTTATTATTTATTATTTTATTCCTTAAAACAAATAATTTTTATTTTTGCAGATTTGTGTGTACTCGCTGTGGATTGTCAAATGCAAGTAATAAAGTGTTAGAAAGACATTCAATCAAAAAACATCCAACGGCGAGTTTAGCGATTCATCCGCTTTCGCCAGACAACAGGATAGAAGATTACGTTAACAAATTGTTGGCTTATCAGCAGCGTGTAATGTTTGCCAACACTCAGCCAGAAATTGTTGAAAAGAAGCGTGACTCGATCGGTTCGGGAGAGTATAAAACTCCCGAAAAGTGTAAGCATTGTTCATATACAAGCAAATATTGCGCTGATTTGAAAAAGCACGAAGTGCGTCATTGGGCCGTTAAACCTTACAAGTGCGGAGTTTGTTCATTTGAAGGTAAGTTTGCTTCTTTCAATTGTACATTTCTTTTTATTAAACAAAAACTTATAGGTGTGACCAGCAGTGAAGTCATTCAACACTCGAGACGTATTCATGTTAATCGTCTACCGGATGTCATAACCGTTCAGTTACCTGAAAATCCTGTAATTATACCCATCAGTCGAAAACGACGATACAATCACAAAATCGACTCGGATGCAAGTTCAGACGCTTTTGAGTTTAGCGAAAGTGGTAGTAGCGATATAGTTTTGCCGGACCCTTCTGACAATACGGATAACGGAAACGACGAAATAGTTTTTGTATGTCACTACTGTCCAAAACGTGGTACCAACGAATCTGAAATCAGAGATCATTGGGAACTTGTTCACAAGCCAAAATCAATGGTATTTAAGATTAAAAAAGTAAAGCGAAGCGATCTCATTAAACCAACCAGTATTTTGTACTACAAGTGCGGTTATTGCGATTTAAGAACCCAATTTGACAATATAAGAAAGCATTGTAAGAAAGTCCATCCAGAAATGACATTTTCGGCGTTCCGTTTTAAGTGCGGTATAAAAGAATGCAACGAATATTTGAAGAGTTACGATCACGCTAAGACTCACTTCAACCTTTCTCATCCCGGTTCTAAAATTAGTTACATCGATGTCCCAAAAGTTGCCAGTGCGGCGGCGACAGCGCAGATAAATTGCGAATTTTGTTCGTTAAAATTCGACAGTTGCGAAAAATTCTCGCTGCATCAGAAAGAGATGCATTCGCATTTACTCCCAAGCTTTACGACATCAGAAATACCGCGGCCGTCTCCAGCAGAAGCGGAAGTCAATCGCTACAAGTGTCCTGAATGTAATCACGGATCATGCAATTACGCCGCGATGAGAGATCACGTGAGAAGTCACGCCAAACCATTCGTTTGTCATTACTGTTCACAAAGATTTTTGTACCCGTCTGTGGTTAAAACTCATCACAATCGAGAACATCGCGATTTGGAATTCAAGTACGAAACCGACGATGTAGCTATGAAGCGAAACGATTACTTGAGATCAAATATTTTGGTGTTAGGCAACGATGGAACGTACGTAAAAAATAAGAACAGCAAGACTATAAAGCGAAGTTTGCCATCTAGTACCGAAGTGAGTAAAGAATCCACCGAACTCGCTGCTCCACCGCCGCCTAAGAAGTTTAAAGCCACCGCTAGAAAATCGACCACAAAACAGAGTTTAGTGAACAACACTGTTGCTGAAGAAGGTTACAGTTATTACGGGTGTAAACCCGATTTAAAAGAAATTGGCAGCATTAAAGCTTCGTTGCCATTCCTGGACACAATGGTACAAATTTCGTTAAGCGATTTAACTTTTATTAACATCTTTCCAGTTGTGGAAGTGGAAGACTTCAAGAACAAATTAAGGTTTTGACACCACTCTAATAATAACCTGTTTAATATTTTTTCTTCGTCTCCTCTCGATGATAGTGATTTTTGTGATGAACTCGAAAGTATTGTGCCAACTATTAGTGGATTTCAAAGTTTGCAAGATCACGAATATTGGTTTTAGAAGTAAAAATTTCGTGTATATAGTTGTACAGTTTTCTTTCTTTTTTTTTTTTGTTAAGAATTTATTATAATAGTTCTATTTTGCATGCAAATCATTAAATTAATGATTTTCGCTTTTCGTGCAGAATCAAATTTGCTATGCCGTTATTCTGAACTATACATAGTCAAGTATTTTTAAGCTTATCTAGTTTGTTTACTAAAACTTATATCAACAATTTTTGCAGTTATAACTTCAGTGGAAAGTACTACCTACGTTTTAAAAAGAAATTTAAAATTTTGTTATCTTAATGTTGCTTTGTAAATATTTTTAATAGATTATTGTTAATGTTCCTTAAGTCGTACCTCCATTGTAAAACAGTAAACTAACAACAAAAATTGTAAAAACAAATCAAAATTGATAGTACAGTTTCACACTAGGTTAGAATAATACTAAATGCATAATTTGAAGATTTACAATTACTGCAGTTTTACAATAGGGGTGCGAAGTATTCTCTTTAATATATTTTTATACCTGACGATTCAATAAATGAAAATAAAATTTAAGTAAATTTTTAGTTTAACTGGGTGGTGTGGCTTAGTGCACACACCGACTCGCCATGACGGAAGCTCTTATATCAAAATTATAAGGCGTGTTCGTCATGGTTTTATGTTAAATTTAACCTGAAGCACAAAATTCCAATGAACAAACACAATTTTATTTGTTAAAAATTGTAATTTCTATTGTTTTTACAAATTTTTGGCAATCATTTTGCGGATCATTGGTCAAGTGTCTCATAGAGCTGGGTTTTCGTTCTATCTGCCACTTGTAATATAAGTACGTGTGGTATTAAGCTAGGTCCTCACAACAACGCAAGAATGCAAGTCCATTCAGATTGGTGGACTTAATTTTAAATTTTGTACCAATCAGATGGTATTCGCAATCTGCTGCTGTCGGGATTTACCTTTAGCCATTATTATAGATTTCCTTTAGATGCCCCCATTAAAAAGTTTTAAATAAGCAGGCAGTTATTGATCTAGTAGTTAGTATGATTAACTGCTGACACTAAGATAGTCTGTTTGGATTCGAGGACAGACTAATTTTCATATGACTGTCTCCATGTTTTGGAAAATATATAAAGCTGGAGGTATCTCCCAGTTGATGATTGCCACTCAATAATAAGACAGAGTTACTGACACAAATGGTAATAATGAATTTTATTGTCACTGAAAATTTATGGACCAAACATAACACAACAATATAAAATGCTACTATACACAATTAACAAATAATACTCGAGACAAAAATAAACATTAAACTTAAAACAATGTTAAAAGCTGTAGAAGTCGGTACAGACTATTTTGCTCAATTTCGTCATCATCGACGTTTAAGACCAGTGGTCTGTTACATCACTCAATCTGATCTCGCCATTTCATCCTCTGGGCTTATATTGGAACAGTTTTTTTGGTAGTCGGGTGATTCATTCATCTAGGTGTTCCCTCCATACTGATCTGCATTCTTTTATCTTCGCGTTTGAACTAGATATTATGTTTAATTCATTTCTTATATCTGTATTTCTTTTCTTTCCTCTCAGTTCTCAGTCGTCGCACATTTTCACAGTCTCTTTTAAGATTCTAATATCTAGTCAGGAAAATGAAAACAATGAAAAGCTGAATCTTTAATAACTAAGGAGTTGTTTGGTCAACTGACTAATCAGCCTAGTGCAGACGTGTTGTTCCCATAAAATTATAGAATATTGATGTATAAAAACATAAAACCTACCCTAATGGAAAGGTGAAAAACATTGGAATATGTATACAAATTATTTAATAAATTGAGCGACAATATACGTCCTGACTCCTAAATTGATGTCTAAAGTGCAGTTTACGTTATGCGATTTTGCTTACGATTTCTCTTGTATGACGGGTTTTGGTAGTTTTCTGTTCACGACTTTGTTTGCGAGTTTATCTTCTGATCGAATTGTATAACGTGAACTTCGAAAAAATTGCTTACGGCAACTTGGAAGCAAAATCGCATAAAGTAAACTGCACTTCAATAATCTTCAAGCAGAACAGAAGGCATTTTATTCTAGTACATACAAGATTTTACCACCTCTAAACATTCTAGCACATCTATTTTAGAAGTTTAAATATTTGTTCAAACACTTATGCCCGCACTAATAGTCGCGGATCAATCCGAGATTCAAGATTAATTCTCGAAATAGTAGCTGTTGCTACGATACGGACTAAATTCCAGTAATCTCATTGGTAAATTCTAGGATCATCTTGAATCTCGGATTGATCCGTGACTATTAGTACGGGCATAAAGGAGTTGTTGATTCGGCTACCATGACAGTGGTATTACATTCTCGATTGATCATGCCTCCTCCTGGCGTTAACTTAAATCAAAACTTAAGTTTTGACATTATTCTAAAATGAGATGTGTCTCCTCAGTCAAATTTTGGTAACCACGATACCAAGTTCTGTTTCATTATTACACTATGTAATAATGAAAAAATCGTTCTAGCATTAATGATATTTGCATGGTTTTATAACTTGGTGTATGACCTAGAGAACCTTCAGTTTTTAACTCTATGCTTAAATTTCGCTCTTGAAAGAAATCAGAAAAATTGCTTTTATAAACTGAAAACAGTGCAGTTGTTTCAATACCGCACCCTAACATCTAATCTAATTAATGTTTTGTTTCTCAAGTTGTTCTCCAGTTGCCATATAGGATACCTGTGAAAACACGTATTGGTAATAAAAAACATAAATACAAGAAGCAAAACTTGTTTTTTATTAAACAAAAAAATAACATTGAAAGCAATTAAAACTTTTAAGCTTAACAAGAGTATAGGTATAAAATTTCAAGATAATAAATAATAAAAATAAAAACACAATTAAGGAAAAGAGCGATAGACACATGTACTGCTTCTTCGACTTCCTAGCCATCACACTATGACATGTGTTTCTGACTAATGAGTCAGAAACACATAAACATAAAGCAGTACATGTGTCTATCGCTCTTTTCCTTCATTGTGTTTTAATTTTAGTTTTTAAACTACACTTGCACGTGATGCGATAATTTTTCTATCTAATAAATAATAACTTAAATATCCAAGATCTTACTGATTTAAATACATAACAGCAAGACATTTCCCGACAACTAGCATGTAACGCCTCCAAGTATCTCCAGCTTCGGTCCCTTCTCTATTAGAACATAAAATAAAACAGTGATTTTGTTAAATTACAAAAGAAATTTTTACTTAAACAAATCCAGTAAAAAAGCTGTATCGGTAAAAACCACCATAAATTGTTGTAAATCTTTGTAACACCAACCACCCTGCTTCCATATATCCAAAATTTGGCACAAATCGGCAAATAAATTACGAATTTCTCGTGATCTATGCAACGACATTGCCAAAGTAAGAATGGAACGAGCATAGGAACGGAAATTACTTTCCAATTCTGCATGTGTTTTCTGTAGTATAATCGGTTTTAATTGCAAACAAACCAGCCTACAATTAAATAATTAATCCAACTAAAACACAAAATATTAAATCTTTTAAAAACTCACTGTTTGTGTTCCTTCTCTTTATCAGTTAGGACCCTAAGTTCTCTTAAATCTAACAAAAATTCCTTATCCAGTTCTGTGTCGTAATATTCTGGACCTTTAAAGTAAAAACAAATTATGAGTGAAATATGCAGACCAACCATCCAACATACTGTTCGACGGATAAGTCCATGATTCCATTACAACTTCGGCACAACGTCTCAAGGCGGAAAAGGTTAAATGCTGCAACTTCCGTTTAGAAGTTTCAAATCTCATGCATCCTAGAAATACAATTGAAGCGTACTTTTTAGCTAATTCCTCCGACAAATGAAAATGTTTCTGAATGTTTTGTACCAGCGAACCAGGCAATTCTTCGACAGTTTTATAAATTCGTTTCACATTATCGAACTGTCTCCTAAAATCACCAACTCATTTAAAAAAAAATTGAAGAGATTTGCATATAATACCTGCAAGATTTTAGAGGCATGTTAGTCTTGTCAGAAACTTCGTCCAAGTCTTTTCGATATTTCGACGACAGTTTCTTGCCCAATAGTTCCCTGATGACAACGTCATCAAACCCATAGTATCTATAAAACTCAGTTTATTAACAATAAAGTAAATTTTAATCAAGAAATGTACTTTTCGATTAGAAGTCGTTTCGTTTTTTGATCGAGCTGAAATGACAGTTGTTCTTGTAATTCGTTCGGATTGCTCAATAATTTTTCTAAAAGTGAATAAGTACGGTAGTGGTCCAACACGTCACTTGCTATCAATTCTAAAGAAGCACCTGTGATTTGACCAAGGCCGGCTTGATTTAAATGCGAGACAGCTTCGTTTGCTGAAGACAGGAAGTGCAATTACAAATTCATATCCAAAATTGGGCTTTCTTACCTGTATAACCTTCGATCCATAACTGGTAAATATCGGGATCCACTAGAGCATAATTTGTTATAAATACATCAACTTCCGAGCCCATATCTTGTAATTCAAAACCTCAAAGCTTTGAAAACAACATAACCTAAAAACGCAGGGACGTAACAACATGAGAAGTTGTAAAGCCCAAGTGAGAAAGTCTTGCTTGGTCTTGCTAAAAAATATGCAATGACGTCCTCCCTTCAATTCCTTCTTGGTGGAATTTTAAAAATAGAAAATATTATTATCTTGGGTGTTCCTTCGTAAAATACGGTCCTGAACAATAATATTTACATTTTTATGTCGGCTCCTGTCACTTGGTTAAAATGTTGTGGACACCGAATATTTGCAGAATTTGTGCCCAAATATCTAACATTTGTGTTCCCATATTTGAAAAAGACTCCTCTAGTGGGATTGACACAAAAATCAGGCGGTGTTTGTCATCTAACGTAATTTTAAAATTGGGGTTATGTCGAAAGCAAAATTCTGATTTTTAATTTATTGTAGATTTCTCGGGACGATTTGAAGCCGAAGCAAGCTTGTGAGGATTGCGTCGCTAAGTTGAACGATTTTTGTAATTTCGTGGCTTTATTTCATGAATCAAATTATAGATTTGAAAGTTTGTTATACCCATCGGAAAATGATCTTGCAACTTCGGAGTATGTTGATTTGGATCTGTCACTAACACCAAAAGTTTCAGATTTAAATATCAACCCATATAAAGAAGATATGATGCCGCTGGAAAATTTAGACGTTCGTGATTTTAACGAACAGAATATTCTTAACGAAATTGTTAAACAAACTGACGTGGGTATTGAAATGACGAGTTTTACACCCAACGAAAATAATATGCTTGATGAAATTACGTCCAATAATCATAATTTAGAAAAAATTTCATCTTATCTCCATTTAGATGGCATGGCTACAAATGAAAGTTTTATCAAAATGCCACAAGAACCAAATTACGATGGAATTAGAGGTTGTGGAAATTTTAAGAAAAAAAATTTAATTTCGGTACAAGAAATATGTAAAGAAGTTGAGCGGCAGCAAAAAATTGATGTTGGTGACAACTGTGATAAGTTGAAATTTTGTCGTAACCGAAGAATGAAAAATACACGTATTTGCAGTAGATCGACAAAATCACCAGAAAATGTAGAAGACGAAGTTTTGTTTAACGATATCTTGAACGAGGTTCATTTAGATGTGCAGAACTTTGAGTCCCATAATGATTCGGAGATTTTGAAACGCAATAACCACAATTTGGAAAATTCCTTTGCTGCGAATTTTGGTAGGTAATGTAAATTTTAATTTTGTGTTTTTACATTTTTTTCAATATGTTGATTTGAAAAGTTATTTTTTTTGTAATAGAAAAAACTATGAAAATAGCTATCAAATTGTTTATAAAACTAATTAACTCATAATTAATGCAATAATAAGCAGGCCCATAGGGGGGGGATTTAATCCACAACCTTCGCTTTATTAGCACAATGCTCTAACCAACTGATCTAATGGGCCTGCTTGATTTTTTCTTATATTCAAATGCCCGGTTTTCACCAACCTTCGTCAAGGCATTTGATCAACGTCAAATGGTATGACGTTCGTTAACTCATGAAAATCCCTTTCATAATTGGTTAAAACAGATTTGACGTTGATCAAATGCCTTGACAACCTTGACGAAGGTTGGTGAACCGGGCATAAGAATTTTAAATTGGTATTTACAATATACAGAGTGTTGCGACATAAAAATTACTTATAATGCTCGGATGCTTCGTATGATAAAGTAAAAATTTTATATGAGATGTTATGATACAATTTACATTGTTAACACAAGAGTATCCAAATTTTTTAGTGAATCACTGTATACAGGGTGCTGAATGAATTAGCCGATCATAGGAAATTAATATTTAAAAACTTATTTATCCAAATTCCTGCTTTCCTAATTATTTTAGAGAAAAAATGAAAAAAACAAATAATGAAGGAATATAAACTACGAATGATAAGAGCATTAGATTTCATCTAGCTTTTACTTAAAAAGTCAAAAAATGCTTTTGAAATTGTTAAAATTTTCATTTATCGAACTGGCCATGTAATAAATTCAATTTAATTTTTATTTTCAAAAATAATTACCTTGGAAACTTAAATGTCCAGTCTGATAAATGTAACTTTTAACAATTTAAAAAGCATTTTTTGACTTTAAGTAAAAGCTAGATGAAATCTAATGCTTTTATTATTCGTAGTTTATATTTCTGCATTATTTTATTGTCTTTCATTTTTTCTCTAAAATAATTAGGAAAACAGGAATTTGAATAAATAAGTTTTTACATGTTAATTTCCCATGTTTGGTTAACTCATTCAGCACCCGGTATAGTATTTAGAACAGAACATAATTATGTAATAACTTTTTGTTTTTATACAGAACCTGCCACGTCAGATGACACCACTGCAAAGAAAAAATGCAAATTTAACTTACTCTCGGTGAAAACTATACGAAAAGCCAATGAAAAGCCATTGTCACCTGCAGCTCCTAAAAACAAAAATGATTCCGCGAAACGTTACGAATGCAAAGAATGTGGAAAATCGTTTGCTCGTCGTATTTACTTGAACGAACACATAAAAAAGCACGACAAAGTCAGACCGTACGTTTGCGAAATTTGCAATAAATGCTTTGCCATTCAACGGGATCTGACGTTTCACAAAAGAATACACACAACTTTGTTTAGCTGTACATATTGCAACAAGTGTTTTAGTTCGCCCAGTAAGTTACAGAGGCACGTCCGCACTCACACCGGTGAGCGACCGTTTGTTTGTTCTTTTGAAGATTGTGCACGCTCTTTTTCGGACAAACGCAATTTGATGGGACATCAATTGACGCACACGAATATTAGAAGATTCACGTGTGGAATTTGTAAACGATCGTACAAAACTAATAATCAGTTAAAGGATCACATGAGGGCGCATAGTGAAGTTCCAGCGTTTTCGTGTGACGTTTGTAATAAGTCGTATCGCTGGAAGACCAATTTAGTGATCCACATGAAAACTCACAATGGCTTTCATTGTTCAAATTGTGGAAAAGATTGCGGAAAACGGTCTATCTTTCTAAAACACAGAAAAGAATGTAATGGAAGTATTTCATGACAAAACAACTGATAATTAGAAGGTAATAGCAATTTAATCAGGAAAGCATTCTTCAATATGTTACCGACTTGGTAAGATTACCGAACTGGTTGGAAATAAAATATTGATGGGGAAAGAACTGTTATTAAAGGCAGAATAGATTGATCAGTATAATGATTTAGCCTGCTATTCTAAAACGCTTATCATGTGAGAAAAATTTTGTACACAAAACTTGGAATACCAACGATTTCCATGGAATTCTAGAGGTTTTCAATGAATTCCAATAATTTCCGAAGAATTCCAGTGATTTCCAAAGGAATTCTAGCGATTTTCAAATATTTCCCAGCAATTCCCAACAAGTGTACACAAAATTTTCGAGATATTTACCCTTAATGTTTATTTTGTAGTGCTAATATGAATTTAAATTTGTTGTAGTACAAATTTGTATTGAATATTAACTTTTAATGTAAATGCATTTTTGCTCTTTTAAAAAACCTGATTTTAAGCACACAATAACCACTTTTGCGTCAGGTGAACAGAAAAAGAACTAGCTAGACAAGAACAATAATTTTTATATACTATTACGCAGAATTTTAACTACGATAATTTTGATAAGATCTCTTTTTGGGAACAGAAAACGGCCTATTTATGATTTTATAGGTACAGCCACAGGCCACAGCCAGTCTTTTTTGACGGACAACTTGAGGATGTTATAACATAATGAGTCAGTTTATGTCTTATCAATAAAGTTATGATAAAATACAAGTGATAATGTAATAGACTACAAGCCCATGGAAAATTTTAGGGGCTCAAATAACCCATCATGAATCATGTTTAGAACGGTGCTGCTACATGAAAGAATAAAGTTTTGGGCGGTACAGGTGAATACACGGGAAGATTGAATTTTACATCTTAAGGTGGGAAATTACGACAAACTATTCTTGTACAGCTTTCTTCAAGATAGATCCTAAAAAAATAATGACGAAAAACCTAGTGCCGTACAAAAATAATGGTACCCGGGAGGAAGGAAATATTTTGATTTTCCGAAAATTTTCTAATCAGTATAGGCGATTTATTACTGGACGGCATTTGTGTAATTCGCTTTGCATTCTTATACAGATTCATTATTCATAAACGCCGTACATATTTGCTGGTACATAAGTGAGAAACCGGGGGTTGCAACCCTTACGCTAGACCCGTATGGTGCAAGATCATTACAAAATGTACGGCATCTATTTCAAAACTTTCTTTAACACATAAAATAAATTTTAATAATTGTGCCGTCTAAAAATTATGGTTCATATAAATATAAATAAACAATTACCTGAATTTTGGGCTTAAATCAAATTTTTGTGGCTACAAGATGATAAATTCATGTACGGCAACTTATTTTATGGTATGATGTTACTAAATATTATCGTTGTACCTTATCGCCATTTATTATAAATGGAACCAAATGAAAATATGAATAAAAAGAAAAATATCAAATTTTCGATATTTGTAAGATTTTTCAAATGCCTCTGGATTAATAATAAGATAATATCGAATAATCGCCTATACTGATTAGAAAATTTTCGGAAAATCAAAAAATTTCCTTCCTCCCGGTACCATTATTTTTGTACGGCACTAGG
This sequence comes from Cantharis flavilabris, assembly GCA_949152465.1. Lineage (NCBI taxonomy): Eukaryota > Metazoa > Arthropoda > Insecta > Coleoptera > Cantharidae > Cantharis > Cantharis flavilabris. Next base: position 11,093,242 of record OX424438.1, read on the forward strand.
TTTTTCGTCATTATTTTTTTAGGATCTATCCATCTTGAAGAAAGCCGTACAAGAACCCCTAGTTTGTCGTAATTTCTCATCTTAAGATGTAAAATTCAATCTTCTCGTGTATTCACCTGTACCGCCCAAAACTGACGGCATAGTGCTTAAAGTTATTCTTTCATGTAGCAGCATCGTTCTAAACATGATTCATGATGGGTCATAACTCATAACCATAATAAAATTTAAACCTGCGATGGAAATTAAGGTAATTTGAGTTTGTTGTACTTATGGTCCGGCAGGATTTTGGCGGCGGAATTGTGGCCGCTGGATTTTGTCCGATCCCGATAAAGCTCGAAAAATTTCGAGTAAGTTCAAGAATATGGCCCCAGATAAGAGTTAAACCAGGATCAGCTAGTTCACTGTTGATTTTCTATTATACAACTGGCCTTAAGGAAATCTTGGGAAATTAAAAGATCTTAAAAAAGCTATAGATGAAGTGCAATTAATAGGAAAGTCTGAGTAAATCTTATAAAAAGAAATCTAGTGTACAATAATTTGCCTTCTGACTCGTCTTTCAGGTTAATCTTTTGTTCTACAAATACCGTAAAATGTTTCCATAGTTTTTTTACTACTTAATTCGACGTATTATGATGCGTTGATATCGGAAAACACTGGTGGGCTTGTCGGAAGTGCTCGAAAACAATTCACAATGACAAATAATAAACTTGGTCGTAATGAAAATCGAATTTTCACTTTTAAAATCACAATCAGTGGAGGCTCGTTGATTTTTTTTTGATGAAGCTAAATTATAAAGTATATAATGTAAAAGTGTAACCCAATCTTACTGGTAGCTTTCCAAGCGTGATAGGGGGAGTCTCCCCCCTCCCCCCAACATATTTGCCAATTGGTAAATTCAGCGAAAAGTTGACAAATCCACCGAACAGTAGATGGCAAAACCATCAATTGTCACAAATCACTTATATTGTTGGAAGTCAATAGCATTCCTTTAAAATAAAAGCGAAAAAGCTAAAACAAAAGCTCTTCGGTTCGTTCCCGATGATGATTGGATATATTATGTAAAACGTACAAGTTCTGCATCACAAAGAAAATAATTCTAAATTTACCAATGTCAACGGTACCGGTAAAAACTAGTACGTACTGAAATTAAATTTGCAATTTTGCATATCTGTTTTAGAAGGTGAAAGCCGCGGCGTGCCTCATGTTGAGAAATTTCTTAGTAATCTTAAAATCATTCAACTAACATAGAAATCAACTTTTGGATATTTCAAAAATCATAAATAATTTTAATACTTTTTCGAGAAAGGGAATCATGGGAATATGGTGTACAATCGAAGGGAAATATGTATTATGTAAATAAATATTCAAAGAAAACCATTTTGTGTAAATAATTTGTTTAAAGCAAATAAATTTCATTTAACTTAAATAAAATATTTTTGGTAAAAAAATGTGAAATTTTTTTAATTGGTTTACTTAATTTTTTTTAAATAAAAAAATATTTTATTTAAATTAAAAAAATGTATTTCATCAAAATAAAGATTGTGCGAAAAAAGAGAAAAGTGTCCCTCCGCCCCCCGGTACTGGCTACTGTTCTGTGGAAGATAATTTACTTTACGACTATCTAATTTCATTTATTAATTTTCAATTTTTAATTATATTTTTTGTTTAACCATAATAATTAATTCACCTATTGCTACCTAATTAGTTCACTACAATTGTGATTTCCTTTTACGGGTAATAATTCCTCCGACTATTTAACATACATTTCCTTTAGGAAAGTCTTTCTTGAAAATTTAAATGCAAATTTCGAAGTTTTTTCTTTTATGTTTTTTTAAAGATAATTGATGATTTTACTGCCCCTTACAAATTGTAAAATTTAGGAGCTAAGCTGTTGTTTGCTTCTAGCGCAAACACCGATTGCAATTTTGCTACTAAAAGAATTAAAATTTTGATCTGACATTGTTTTTCCATAAAACATCTCAAATTTAGCTCAGTACTATGGAGATTGGAAATTTGAGCAATCGAGCCCCCACATGTAGGTAGCGGGCTCACAGCTAAGGGGTCGTTGGAACTGCGTAATGATACATGACCACACGTATTGTTAATTTTAAAAATAGATTTTTTGTATCAAAATAGATCAAAAGAGTGTGACAAAATAGCACAACAATCGTACAGCTGAAGATATTTTAGAAGTTCCTAACTGTTTGAATAAGGGCCAAATAGAAATTTTGAAGCATAACTTGGCAATTCACTGCGACTGCAATGTATTGAATAAAATAGAATTTGAGGTGTAAATATATTATTCAAGGAACATTTTACACTTTAACATTTATAGAAAATATAAAGCCCAAAGTTTCATAAAAAATGATAATTACATTCTCGTGTGCCTAATCACTTTTAAAAACCTCCTAACAAAATAATATTTACATTATAAATATGAACCTCAAGTGTGTAAAATAATAATAAAGCGAATTTAAACGCAGAAACTCGTCTTAAACTAACAAACAAAACAATTTTTTTCGAACATATCATAAAAATATTATAAAACTAACGTAAGTGTTTTTATTAAAAATGAAACGACAGGAAGTGTAGTGGTAACTCAATAATAAATATTTCAAAATTGAAGTTATTCCACTACCTTCAATTTCTCCAAATGCGAGACCACTTCGTTTTCTGGTATGCTCAACGATTTAAAGTCGACGTGCAAATCGTTCTCTGCAATTATGCTCTCCAACGATTTGGCTTTCTTCAATTGTGCCATGTCATCAACGCAAGCCTCTTCGACGCTCTGTTCTAGCAGCCCTTTAACAATACCGAAAGTCTCGTTCGAATCGTTGTTTTCAGATCTCGTTCGATGCCTTTCCTCTTTCTTTGTAAAGTTGTACGGCTTGTAGCGAACGTGAGGCGTAGTGGGTCTTAATTGAAAACCAATCGAAACGTTGCTCACATAACGTGTATTGATTCTTAACATACGAACCACGGATGGTGGTTTTTGCATGTGCATTTCGTGCAAGTATTCTCGTCGAGGATCTTTAGCTGTGGCCAACACTCCCAACTCGTTTAAAGCACTGTCCAGCGTGTTCAAACTGCGGCGAGGATTATGGCACTGCAAAAAGATCAATTATTTACAAAAAGGGTGTGCTGTGAAAATTGCAAGCAAATTTATAATTTTACAACTGGAACATTAATAATAAAAAAGGAAAATCACCTCGAGTTCCACTTCTATATCGTCTCCTTGCATTTTATCGATATTTCTTGTTATCACTTTAAACTTAAAATAAAATATAAATAACATAAATGTTTACATTTTCACTTCTAACCAGCTGGATAACGAAAACATTCGATCTATTTTCATCACAAGATTATGCACAACACGTAGTGACACTTCGTATGTAAACAAATAGCAATCGCCGATTTACCCAGCGTGCACGGTGTGTTGCATAAGTACCAGCTGAATTATTAAAATTTTGTTGTAGATTTGTCGCAGTTTGCGAGGCGGCAATTTAAAAACAATGCTGGACATTTTTTTAACTTATGAGCTGAGTAATTTATTCACTCTTACTTTATGTTGTATTAATTACATTTGTTACTTTATGTTGGCGAAACTCTTGTAGAGCAATATGAGTTGTTCGTACACGACAAAAAAGAATATAAACTGCGGGGCGTTTCTACAAAACATAGGCGTAAAGCCCTTCCATAAAGCCGTGGGCCCTTCTCTTGTGACTATTTTCACCCAAGCGTCTATTATATTGGAATATTCCGGCTTTCCATCTATGTATTTCATATTTTGGATTCTGAAATCATAAATTAATTACAACAGGCAATAAATAATTCGTATAGTGGACATTTTTTCATGATAATGTGCACGAAAGAATTATTGTTGAGTTTTGGGTTTTTCGCCGATGCCACTTCGCCGTTGCCGTTTCGCTTTCGCTCACAAGAGCTAAGAGTTAAAATGTTTTTATCCAACCATGATATTGATATAATGTTAATTTCAGAGACGCACTTTACATCTAAAAGTTATTTTAAGATACCAAAATATAAAATATACGACACACAACATCCGAGTGGTAGGGCCAGAGGTGGTACAGCCATCATAATCAAAAATAACATTAAACATAATAAATCTCTTAAACATTCCCAGACATACTTACAAGCTACAAATATAGTGATTGAAGAATCCAATGGATGCATCACAACGTTATCTGCAGTCTACTGTCCTCTAGAACATACAATCAGCCAAGACCAATATTTAAATTACTTTAATATGCTTGGTAATCGTTTCATTGCAGGTGGGGACTTTAACGCCAAGCACACGTGCTGGGGATCAAGACTTACTAATCCGAGAGGTCGACAGCTGCTTCAAGTGATGCAATCTAAAAATTTGGATCACTGTTCCAACGGCCAACCAACCTACTGGCCCACAGATAGAGAAAAACTGCCCGATTTGTTGGACTTCTGTGTGGTTGGAGGTATTTCACATGATCACCTCAGAGTGGAGGCTAGCTTCGAACTTTCCTCGGACCATTCTCCAATCGTAGTCACATTTTCTTCTCAAATCAATAGAACACCAAAACCTCTAACTCTTTGTAATAAGCAAACTGACTGGAAGAAGTTTAGAAGACTACTCCAATTCAAATTACCGCAAGATGTTTCCTTGAAATCGGAATTCGAGCTGGATGAAGCAGTACAACATTTAACAAAAAATATACAAGAAGCAGCCTGGGAAGCAACCCCAGAAAATCAAAACCATCAAGTTGAAAACCTTTGTCCAAAACGTATTCAAAGCAAATTGCAAGAAAAAAGAAGACTTAGAAAAAAGGGCAAGCAACCCGGTCTCCCAGTGATAGAACAAATTATAATAAGGCAACTAAAAACCTTAATAAACTGTTAAAAGATCATAAAAATCAAGAAATTCACAATTACCTGAACGGACTGACAGCAACTGAAGCAACTGACTATTCACTGTGGAAGGCAACTAGTAAGTTGAAAAGACCACAAACAGCAATTCCGCCAATAAAAACACCAACACCAGAATGGGCGAGAAGCAATAAAGAAAAAGCAAATGCATTCGCAGATTATCTGGCCAACGTTTTCAAACCGTTCCAAGCAGAAGTCCCAGAAGAAGATGTCAGACTTGAAGAATTCCTGGAAGCACCACTCCAAATGAAACTACCCGTAAAAAAATTTAAGAAAAATGAGGTTTCAAGCTACATTAAGAAACACTTATACTTAAAGAAATCCCCAGGATTTGAGCTAATAACTGCAAAAGTCCTACAAGAACTCCCAGACAACGCCATCAAGTTTATAACCATGATCTTTAATTCCATCTTGAGATTGGGATATTTTCCTGCACAATGGAAAGTGGCTCAAATTATTTTAATACCCAAACCGGGAAAACCACCAACAGAAACTACCTCGTACAGACCTATCAGCTTGCTCCCTATTTTATCTAAAATTTTTGAAAAACTGTTTTTGAGAAGACTTATGCCTGTGATTGGGGAACGGCAAGTGATTCCTGAGTATCAATTCGGATTCCGACATCAGCATTCTACTATTGAGCAAGTTCACAGAATTGCTAATAAAATCAAGCAAGATTTGGAGACCAAAAGGTACTGTTCAGCCGCATTTCTTGATATAACTCAAGCCTTCGATAAGGTGTGGCATACTGGTCTATTATTCAAAATTAAATCATATCTTCCACACAACTTCTATCCGGCGTTGAAATCCTACCTACAGCATAGACACTTTTTTGTAAAATATCAAGATGAGATATCACCACTTTTGCCAGTCCACTTTGGAGTCCCCCAAGGCAGCGTCTTGGGTCCGCTTCTATACCTAATTTACACGACTGATCTATCAACTAATCCAAGCACATTTATTGCGACGTTTGCGGATGACACAGCAATCTTTGTCTCCCATCCTAATGCACTAACAGCGTCTACAAACCTACTAAAGCAACTAAACAAGTTAAAAAAATGGTTGAAGAAATGGCGCATTAAAGCCAATGTCCAAAAGTCGGTGCATGTAACATTCACTACAAGGAGAGACACATGTCCTACTGTTAACCTCAATGGAAAAATACTACCACAAAAAGAGGAAGTTAGGTATCTTGGAGTGCATTTGGACAGAAGACTGACGTGGGGTAAACATATCTGGAACAAGAGACTCCAACTTGGTCATTCCTTTAGAAAACACCAATGGTTACTGAATCGTTACTCAAAATTATCTCTGGAAAATAAGGTGCTCATATATAAAATCATAATAAAGCCAATTTGGACCTATGGCATCCAGCTTTGGGGAGCAGCAAGTAACTCCAACATCGCCAAAATACAGCGATTTCAATCAAAAACCCTGAGAACTATCGCAGACGCCCCTTGGTTTGTACCAAATTATATGATTCACCGTGATCTTCAAGTGCCCACAGTTGAAGAATGTATCAAGTCGTTCAGCACCAGATATCAGGATCGTGTTAGAGACCATCCCAACTCCCTCGCTGTGGATTTATTATCTTCCCATCGAATAAAGAGATTAAAGCGTCACGACCCACTGGACTTGCCTCATCGCTTTTGAAATGGTACTAACCATTTCCGGTTCAATATGTCAAACCTTTTGCTTATTGTCTATTATTAAATAGATTGTAAAATACTAAGATTTCAAATAAAAAAAAAAACATTCGAACTTTCTGCTCAAACTACGTAAGAAAAAGTGAAAAAAGCTTCTGATTTCCAATTTTCATTTTTTGGGTCAAAAAAATTAATGATTACCATAATTAATGTTCAATTTTTTATAAAAAATTTAATTGGTCTGTTTATTACCTAAATCGACGAGATTTGATGCACAGTTCTCGAAACAGACGCGGTCGAAATAAGCAGTTGTGGGGATCGAACCCACTATTCCGACATAGCAATCTAGCATTCTAACTACCAGCCTACGACCGCGCTCACGTAAATAATATAAATAAATTTTAAAAAAATATGAATGTCATCGTATCTCCGGAAATGTTTAACCGATTCAGATTAAATTTGGTGTGCTGATGATTGGAGGTATTGCGACCGAAGTGACGGTATTTTTTTAATCAAAAAGTCATTCAATTTGTTCACGCGAAAAACTTTTAAAAAAAATTTTTAATTTTGATTGTAGTACATAGCACGTCATCGTGATTTTTCTAATATCCTTAGTACCAAGTTGTCAACTGCAAGAAGAGATTATGAAGAGGGTCTGATCTTTGAGGGCGGATCAAAGAGATTTTACAAGTACATCAGGTCCTCACTTTCTAAAGTAACTATTCCACGACTAATGCGACCGGATGGCAGTATCTGTAGCGACGACCTTGAAACGGCTGATCTTCTATGTGACAAATTTGTGTCGTCTTTTGTGTGGGAACCCAGTGGGCCTCTTCCGCAAATTGATTGTCCCTCTTCTCCCGGTTCTCTTTCAATGGTCCATTTCCCACCGGATCGAATCATGCGATATCAATATATACGTATACAATATATAATAAATAAATACAATATAAGTCAATACGGATCGAACAATGAGACATCTCCCGGATTGGATGGTATTTCTAGTCGTTTATTGAAGCACTGTCGGAACACTATTTCTTTGCCCTTGTCATTGATCATGGAGAACTCGTTTGCAAACTGCGAACTTCCGGATGTTTGGCGCCTATCATCTGTAACTCCAATATTTAAGAAGGGTAACAAACTTGATGCCGATAATTATCGTCCAATCAGTCTCACTCCAATAGCGGCCAAATTGATGGAAACTATCATTGCTGAAGATATGACGCAATTCTTTCTTGACAACAATGTAATACCTAAGTCGCAGCATGGGTTCCTGCCAGGTCGCTCCGTCATGACTAACCTGTTGACGTGTGTTAACGACTGGAGTTCTCGCCTCGATCGTAACATCCCAGTGGACGTGATTTATTTGGATTTCTCGAGAGACTTCGATAGAGTACCCAAAAGAAGACTTCTAAAGAAGTTGGCGCATTTTGGTATTGGGGGAAGGTTGCTGCGATGGCTGTCCACATTTCTCAGCCACCGAAACTTTAGGATGCGAATTGGGCAGACGTTTTCTCGCGATGCTCCTGTTCTCAGTGGTGTCCCCCAAGTATCTGTACTTGGTTCATTGTTATTTCTGATATACTGTGCTGATTTACCGTCCCTGATCCTGTCCTCAATTTCCTTTTATGCCGATGACTCCAAAATTTATAACAATCCTATATCAGGTATACTCTTTATCCGTAGATACGGATCAACGGATAATCGTATCAACGGATAATCTGACAAATTGACTTGAAAACAATTTTGAAGTAAACCCGAAAAACAGAGCAGATTACAAAAATATCTAGCATCCTACCTTTACAATCGATAGCAATTCACAGTGGCGTAGCGTGGATTTCTGATACCCGGGGCAAATCCTATATTTTCCGCCTCCTATTTTAAATTTGCCGCCCCCTATTTTCGCAATTAAGCAAAACAAAGTATTTCTTATATCAATTTATTGAATATTATTAAAAATAATTATTTAAAAGAAATTAAAATAAAAAAATTATAATTTTATTCTGCCGCCCCCCACAGAAGTGCCGCCTGGGGCATTTGCCCCTCCCCCATGCTACGCTACTGGCAATTCAAGAACTAACTTCTAATGACTATTCGTTTTTTATTCAGATTATTAAAATCTGATTATTCAGATTATTTGTTAAATTAAAAGTTGGAAACCAGATTAACAAAAATGTTTTTTTTTGTTTTTAGGATTTTTCGGTCTTTTAAATCAGTACTAGCCTTGATAATAGGCTAATAAAGGGCCCGAAACGCTGATCAATTTTTAATATTATTTTAATAACTCAATAATAATTCTTTCTTAACTCAAATTTGATTTGTCAACTCGGCAAAAACATCACAAAAATATTGAAAATAAAAATTCAGGAGACCGGTTAATTGGGCTACGGTCAACTCGGCGACTAGTAAATTGAGCTACGGTTAATTAGAGGTAAATGAAACGAAAACAAATAGGATCTTTTATATTTGCCGAGGGGAGGGGGGAGTAAATAAACATATTCTAATAAGAATTTAATTATTCTAATAAGAATAATCCGGGGAGAGTCTAAAACTTTCACATGACCGTCTCTGTACTTCGTAGAGCATGTAATCCAGATTAAGGAACCCTACGGGGTTTAAATGCTAAAACTTTTCTCTCTAAGAAAGAGACCGATTGTCCTGCAGTGGTGTATTTTTCAAATTTTAACAAAATTTAGTTGGTTTGTGATGAGCCAAGGAGGGAATAGATACCCCGTTACCCCTCCCCCTGTATCTAAACTTGTTTTTGTTATGTGATTGATCCTTCTAGATTTGTAATTTTCGTAAACTGTGACATCGGCAGACAATATTGGTCACCAATATTGGCTCAATATTGCACCAAGGTTCAGCCAATATAGGTGTAATATTGTTATTTTAGATTACAGTAATATTGCTAATCAATATTGCAGCAATCTTGACTGAAGCTTGCAACATTGCGCCAATATTTTGTGCTACATGGAATGCTGGTAATCTAAAGATGTTTTTGATATTTTTTACAATTAATTTTGTATAAGTTTAGTTAGTTAGAAATTCTAAAATTCAATTTAACGTCAATACACCGAAACGCAAAATCATCGAAAAATAAAAACCCGAAAAGAAAAAATTCAAAAATAAAAATACGGGCAACCGGTCAACTCGGCGACGCTGGTAAGTGATAATAAATTCGGAATTTTATAAATTGCCTTCTAAACTTAATTATAAACTATATAAACTGCCTTCCGAAAAAAAGGATTACCCCTAATCTCACACGTAAACTGCTTTCCAAAACTGACTACTCGTTCTGTACGATTAAACAGATACAGCATCTGCTTTAGTGGGCGAGGTCGCTCGCAGTTGACTGTTAGCCGTGGTACTGTTAAAAACTTATTATAAATTTATTTAAAACAGGATTTCGTTAATTTATTATAGTGAAATTTAACTTAAAAACAAAGATCCCGTCTTTCTAAATCCGTAATTTTGAGTTCTGACAACTTTTTTTCGATTTGGGTCTGCTTCAGGAATGTTTTTAATGAGTGCGGCTCAAAGATGCCCTGTCTAAGGAGATTCAGCTTTTTCGAGTGCAGTTTATGCCTAATAATGGTATAGTAAAAGAAAAACTTTAAAAAAGTGTACCTGGTTTTTGCGATATCTGCCGGCAAAACAAATGCAGTTGCAATCAATGCAGAGAAAAGACTGGAAACAGTGTGGCAGGAATAGTTATCATTCATCAAATCTAAAATTAATTTTTTACCTTTAGACAGATCATGCTTGTTTTTATCTTACCATTATTTAATATAAATTCTTTCGCTTTCATGTAGCTTATAAGTTGAGAAATATTCATCATTGCAGCTCGAACACACACCGGAGTAAATCCACGAAACAAGGTTAAACCGCCTTCTTCCTTGATAATTCTCGAGAACGCGTTAAATAAACTGGTATAATTTCTCCTCTTTTCCGGAGGTACATTTCCATCGGCCATCATTCTAATCATTACCACATCAGGTGGAAGGCCAGCAACCCCTCCACAAATACCTGAAATTATTCCACAACAAGCTTTAACATAAGCACTGGGCGGTCGTCCATCCCTAAAATGTAAATTTACTGATGGAAAGTTATTATTGGAATAAAAATAAGGAATATTACTCGGTGAAGTAATCGAGCATAATTTGAAATAAACCCACACGTGTTCCAGTATAGGTCGCTTGTCTCAACACACTGGCAGTTAATCCGGAATAAAAACCTCGAATTCCACTTGAACGATAGATTTCTTTTATTATTTCGGGCGTGCTAATTCGCTCTTTGCTGGAACCTGCTCCATAAACTTGCATTCGAGTTTTTAGCAATTCCAAAGGATAACATACAAGAGTTGCAGCCACGCTACGGAAAAGTGGCAATCAGCAAATATCAATTTTTCCAGTTGTCGTAATGCAAAAATGCTGTAAAAATAAAATAGTAAATACCCTCCGCCTGCAGCAGCTCCAAATTTTGCATAACTGGGAATTTGGGATGTATTACTGGTCATGATATGTCAAACTTTTTTTAGGTTTTTGAAATATGATTACAACAAAAATCATTATTTCCTAGAAAATGCCAAATGTTTGAGAAAACGTCAAAGGAATGGTAAAAATTGGCATAAATGGGTTCGGAAGAATCGGACGCATGGTGCTCAAAACTTGCGTGGAAAAAGGATTAGAGGTGAGTAATAGTAAACAATTATGTTTCGATGCTAGAATCTGCAATGTTACAATTCAGAAATGCAGTGTTACTCCTGCCTCTCAGGTTGTGACAATCAATGATCCATTTATTAATGCTGATTATATGGCTTATCTATTGAAATATGATTCCACCCATGGTCCGTTCGCTGGGGTAGTCAAATCGATGGGAAAACATCTCATAGTAAATGGTAAAAGCACGACAATAGAGAGAACTTGTTGATATAAATATAAAATTACAGAATTTAAAATTGAAACAACACAAGAGAAAGATCCGAAACTAATCCCATGGAGTAAGTGTTGCGTAGATTACGTGGTCGAAGCTACCGGTGTTTTTACGACCTGCGATAAAGCTTCGGTAAGTTGAATATTTTTTTGTTGTCATTCGTCTTAAGTATCTGACAACTTTTAGTATCACTTAGAAGGTGGCGCAAAAAGAGTCATAATAACGGCTCCGTCTTCCGATGCTCCCATGTTTGTGATGGGCGTAAATCACGACTCGTACAATACCGAAATGTTGGTGGTGTCTTGTTCCAGTTGTACGACCAATTGTTTGGCTCCGTTGGTGAAAATAATACACGAACATTTCGGAGTCGAAGAAGCGATGATGACTACGATACATGCGGTAACGGCATCGCAAAAAACTTTGGATGGGCCTTCGGGGAAATTTTGGAGAGATGGAAGGGCAGCTTACCAAAATATTATTCCAAGTTCTACGGGCGCAGCCAAGGCAATTGGGAAGATTATACCAGAATTGGATGGGAAAATAACCGGTTTGGCAATGAGAGTGCCTGTACCGACTGGTTCGGTTGTAGACTTGACTGTTAGGTAACTTTTATTTTTTGGAATCAAACTGTTTTTTAAGTTAGGTTTCAGATTATGTCAAGAAGCTACCTACGACGAAATTAAGCAAAGGGTGAAACAAGCAGCGGATACCTATTTAGCTGGAATTGTCGGTTACACAGAAGACGATATAGTGTCGTCCGATATAATCGGAGATTGTAGATCTTGCATTTTTGATGCAAAAGCTGGAATACCTTTTAGTGGAAATTTTGTAAAATTAATTGCTTGGTATGATAACGAAGCTGGTTATTCTCACAGAGTCGTGGATTTACTAAACTATCTCGCTTCAAGAGAATGCTAATTTACCTTTTTTTTATTTACAAGTTTTTACTGAATTTTATTTTTATACATTTTTACCAAACAGTGAAGAAACAAGCAAATCCTGCAGGACTTTTTGTAATATTTTTTATAAAAATCTACTTACCAACCAGTGGAATATACTATTTTATATATTATATTTTTACCATACGTTGCCTCTATTTTGACTTTGGGTTTGAATTAAAAAGTCAAAATTCTTCAAAAGAAGAAATAAAATATTATTTATTTATAAAATTTATTTATTATATACAAAAAATAATTAAACAAATAGACTAATGGTACGTCATGAACAAGATAAATGGTATTGTTCCATAAAACTGAAACATTAAGTAGAGGTTAATTTTTTTTTTATAGAGAAAAGCTTGAATAATAAATACAGGATGGTGAAAATTTAATTCCACTGACTAATACAATAATTACAGTAGAGAATTTTCAACTAACTATTTCACTACTTAGAGAATCTTAGAAAAGATGTTAGAAAAACTAGAAGAAACATGTTTTTTTAATCGAACATATTGCAATATCCAATATAGCAAAAAAATGCTTATTACAGTGGTACTACCACTAGGTTACTATATTATCATACCATAAAATGGTACTAAATACTTTTTTTTGTTCTATGATCTACCCCAATTGATAAGACGTACTTGAAAGCTAATCAATGTGATTATTACAAATATTTAGAGTTCCAATGGGAACTGCTCGATTTCTTCAATACTGTTGTTGGTTTTTGTCACTTGTGGCTTTGTTTGTCGTTTGCCAATGGGCTTATTGCGTTTTTGTTTCTTATCATTTATTGGAGCAATAATTCCATTTTTGGGCGAACGCTTTTGGAGTGCGTCTGGAATCTCCCAAGATGGAGGAGTTCTCGATAATGGCGAATTACGCATGTTGAGTAAGAAAGATCTTTCGTACACGATGCGAGTTCCTGAAAATAAAAACAACTGTTAATTTTATAATGTTCTGGTTTAATCGCAGTAAAATTATTATAAGAGTTTTGACAGTAATGACAAATGTCTTCCTGTTTCAAAGTAGAGTCCAACGGAAGTGACCTGGCGCATGAAAAATTTTTATATTTTGAAATTAACTCTTACATCTAGAAAAAAATCTTGTATGTTGTATGGAAACTCTCATATTTTTACTTTACTCCCTTCCGCTTTTATGTTACCCTTTGTTTTACCATCGCTTGAGTCAGGAATATTACTCCAGAAAATACAAAAGATTATTTTTTTATTTTCTGTATATTAGGTTTTTTTATTGCAAAATGCTTTTACTTATCATCCATCGATACAGTGGAACAGTTGTTTCTTTTATTGAAAAACCAAATAAATAATAAGTATAGTTACTATGGTTACTATTGACATTTTTGCCATGGAAACCAATTGTCGGAAGCTTTTGGGCTTTTTGCATTTTCTGGTTTAAAAACTTACAAGTTTAAAAACAAACGTTTTTTGTTTTTTGACAAAATAAATAAAAAAACAACATGGCATTCGAAATAGTGGTTATTTGTTATTCTTTTGTTCTCTGCCATGTTATCCCCACTCAATTGTTTCTGGTTGTGAAATAAGAAAGAGATACAATCTTACCTGGATATACTGCTGTTTTTTTAAAGAATAATATTATCTAAATATCCAATTGTCATACACTTTTGTTTTTTGAAAAACAAAAGAAAAGAACGACATTCGAAATCACGATAACTGTTATTGTCATTCATTTGTTCTGCGATATTATCTCTTATGGCTGCATTTGTACCACTTGAAGCTTCAGGCCCCACAATACCACAGTAATCAACATTTTAATTTTTGGAAGCTAGTTGACATTCCCAATATTTCGGCTTAATTTATTTTACACATTGACCCTTTCCACTCAAAATTAAATAAGACGTTGTACATCACTCGTGAAAAATTTAGTTTCGGCCCCAAAAACAACTAGATTCGCCTCTGACAGCTTTAAAGTGGAACATCAAAAAACTTCAAAAATGTAACTGGCGCCAATGCAATGGTTGCGTAGGCAATTATTTCCTTCTTCCCGATTGGCCAGTTTCCAAACTTTTCGAGAATTGGATTTAAATGCTGTCTGAATTTTTATTGTAAATGTAAATAAAATGAAACTACATTTTCTTGAATAACAATTTATTTTTACATCTAAAAGTTCCTACTTCTAAAAACTAACAATTTATAAGTAGAGGAACTCAATAATATCTCGAAACCGAATTATTCTTCTTGTCTCCACTGTTGTTTCCCAAATACAAGTCTCTGGGACGTATGAAACTGTTATAATTTCCTCTAAGCGACAAATTAAACATGGAGTAATCGGGGATTTTGGTGATATTTCTAACTACATTCAAAAATTTGGGTAAACGTTTTCGTAAATTTTCTAGATCTAAAGTAGAATAAGTTTCCAATATCTGCAAATTCTTACACTTATCTTGATTGGGCGATTGATAGATGTCGAACTGGAAGTACTGGTTGTTCACTAGAAAACACCTTCTGGTTTTGTACACCGTAAAATGCGAACCGTCCCTTAAGGTAAGCAAATTATTGTAATCGCGAGACGATAACTGCGTCCTAACTTCGATCACTTCGTTATTCGACGCAATCTTTCTCACGGTATGAACGTAACTAAATTCATCGTTCTGCTCCCTTTTGCGTAACCTAACTTGATTGGGATGTTCACATTTGAGGTAATCGTGCGTAACTTCAAAATCTTGAAATGATTCGAACACAGAATCGTCTGGCAAAGGTCCCTCGACCAAGAACTTGTACTTCTCCGAATTGGGAAACAGTCGATCGCTTGTATCGATAAACAAGTTTTTGCACACAGCCCCGATCATTCTTCTGATTTTTCCTTCAAAATCGGTAGAATTATCGATTACGTCATAGTAAGGATGGCCGATCCAAGCACCGGCGGCGTTTCTATCCAATTTTCTGGCTAGCTCGACGCCTTCGGAACGACAAGAGTGACTTTCTGTGGAATAAAAGTCTTCGGCACCGTTAGCTGCGGAAACCATATGGACGATTTGGTCGTACCGGTTATCTCGCAAATCGACGTTGGTTAAATGATGCTTTAAAAGTGTTTGTCTCCACTCTTCAGTCTTACTAAAAGCCGACGGATCCATAGCTCCGCGATCGCATATAACCAAACAGTTGCACTTTAAAGTTTTAGCTAACTGGAAAAACGTGTCTTCGACTTTAAGCATCGTAAGAAGCAAATTTTCTTGAAAGTTATTGGCTTCTTCTGCGTCTAGATCCACAAATTTCACTCCACCGCTAAGCAAAATTGAAGCGGTTTCGGGAACGCGAAAAATCTTCCAGCCTAGATTTTCAAAAAACGTTGAGAGTCGAGCTTGCCCGGTCGTTTTACCACCACATGGACCTCCCGTGAGAACGAGTTTGTAAACTTTGTGTGTTACATCGTTGTCCATTTTTTGCAAAATAATTCTATAAAGCAATGAAAATTAAAATTACGAAATTATCGAAACTTTCAGATTACTTACATAAGTACGTTTACAATGAATTTGAGCGGCACAATAATGACAAATATTTTAAAGCTTTCGGTTACACGATAACTGTATTTTTAATTTTTCAGGTAGTTTAACGGTTGAAAAATAACGGCTTACAAAAAGGACCACGAAGTACACACCGACTGAACAAGTTTAAATTTTTCGGTTGATTTAAAAATTATTTGAACCTGAAATTTTTTTAAAAATGTCAGCGGATCCAAACAAATCCTAGTATGTTTATGTTTTCATGTACCTATATAAGGTAAATATGTGAAGGTATGTTTGTTTTTGTGTTTTTCTCAATTTTATGTTCCCAAGTACCCAAGCAAAGTATAATTATATCGATCGTGTTACTGTATTTGAACTAAATTTAATGAATCAGAGATATCTCCAAGAGTGCATTTTTCTATTTTCGATTTTAACCCATGAGCGTTCATAAGATTTGTTCTAGAGATTTGTTCTATTTGTACATATTTTTAAATTTCTCTCTTTTATTAAAATTTAAAAAATTATATTTGCAATTTACATTAAGCAAACGCCACCACACAGAAAAATATTAAGTTAATCTAATATTCTGGTATTAGTTGGTATAGAAAGTTTTATTAAATTTATAAACCAAACGTTTACATTCGTTTGGTGTTCTATTTTGTGAATTATTATTTTTCACCGCGGTTTTACGATAAAATAATTCGGAATGAAACTCAAAACAACATCGAGTGTACGTAACCGAGCCGCCATGTTTTTGACATTTGGTAGCGTCACGAGAGCCATTAACGGTAAGATAAATCGCGAATAGAAATTATAAATAAATCTCATGGCCTGGAAAATACAGATCCCTGACTTACCAACTGGCGAGAAAATAAATTTCAATCACGAATTAATTAAAATCAGTGGCACACCATGGGTAAACGTAAATGGATGGTCGTCCCGACAAATTTAAAAATAATAAATATTTAGAAAAAATATAATTGGCATCAAAAAAATATAATTGGCATCGAAAAAATATATAAAATAAAAATTTAAAATATACCCGTAGAAAAGAAAATGCAAATAAAAAATTTCTTTCAAAAATCTATTTTATTGAATTAGGAAATATAAATCCATCAGGAAATAAAGAATTGTATTATCGCATTCAGGATTAACTCTGAGGAGGAACTCCTGTCCCAGGATCACTGGGACTTCATAAAGCGGGGGTCAGCAACCTGCGGCTCTTTGGTCCCTTGAATACGGCTCTCTGACTATGACCAAATCCAGGGGACAGGGACGATCGCCCCCCTTAAATTCTTTCTTTTTAATTAAAAATTATTTTGAGTATTTTATTGTTTAATTTATTTTTATTATTTCTACTACTTTTTATATCATCCATGATTATGTTTTCTTTTAAATCAAAAAAAAACTTGGCTTTTGAAAGAAATCTCAATCATTCTAATGTTGACGTTCAGCTCATTTGAATAAAAAGATTGCTGAGTAACTTTTACAAAATCCACTTGGTGAAAACATTCCTAAAATCCTGAAATTCTTTGGTAATATTTGAAATTTCTTAAAAATCTTTAGAAACCATTACATTTTTTAAAAATTGTACTTGTTTGGAATTCCATAAAAATCGTTGAAATTCCGACCCCTTGCACAAAATTGTGTCGAGATATTTACCCATTGTTATGACATGATACTGGGAATCTCGTTAATCCACTCGTGTGCGTCAGTAGTAGACATAACGATTAAGATCCTATAAATTTTTTATCTATTGCCTCAATGACAGCATAAATTTTCTAAAAATAATTCAGTAAAATCCCTAAATGTATTTTAAAGATGATATTGGAGCTTATTTTCTTTCCTGCTCTGTCACCAAACTACTCTGAGACAGATAAAGGGTTGTTTCTTAGTCAGCAAGAAGTCTAGAAGACTCACAAACAGCACAAGGTCGGTTAAATTATCTGATTCAAATCATAGTTTAATTAACGTTAATTTTAAAAAAGTTGATGATTAAAGCAAATAACAGAAAAACAAAGAAAAAATCATATTATTCATTTTATTGAATTAATTTATAGACCGTACATAATCTCTCTTTGTATACTATTTTATATGCTACCAAAAAATCAATCAACGTAATATAATATAAACTTTTATGAAAATTTACATTAATAAAATAAAATGCCTATTGATGATTAATTAAATACGAAAATTATACAGTAAAACAAAATTTAGCTTTTATATTAGAGATTACACCAATCACAAAGCAATCTTATTGTAATATTTTTACCGACATAAAGTGTAAACGCGTGGGAATTTTTATTTTCCTCGAGTATTTGAGTACCTATACTTGAGTATTTCGTATCAATTACTCAAGTAGGTACTTTGTATGAGTCGTAACTGTTATCAATATAATCAAAAACTTTAAATCAATCTTTTGAGTCATTTTTGAAATGTGCAAATGACAATTAGTTTTAAATAATAAGTATTTTTGCTCAATACCGTGCGGAATGGGATGGTATAAAGAGAGCACTGGTCTCAAATGCCAAAATTATAAAACAAAATTCTATAACTGTTTCAACTGCTAGTAAGCTGGTTTAAAGCTTAAGAAATACAATAAGCACAAGAAATAAAATATTTCGGACATCTTTAATGAGAGAAAATGAAATCTTCTATAATAATAATTTTTAATTTATAATTAATTAATTTATTCCATTACTGATAATTATTGCAATTTATATTCTCATCGTCTACTATGGATGTACAAGTCTGCAGTAAAGATAGCCAATCTCAAGGTTTCATACCAATGTGTAAAGTCTCACCGAGCTATGATATCTTCAATATAGTATGCATAATATAAAAAAAAAACATATTATGATGTAATGGGGGAGGGAAGCCCAAAATACAACTCTGAAAGAAATGTGAACTTTCGCTGCGACATATTTAGAAGTTTGGATATACCACGTTAAGTTGGCACAAAACTTTTTTGAGTACCTGAATGTAAACAAAATGTAAACAAACGATAGTGGATTTTCTTATCTAATATTAATGAAATGCGCATAAATTCACACACAAATAACAAAAATCGTACGATCGTGATTCAATATAGCCAAATGTTGCGATTCGTTCATCCAATGGGTGGGCGACATTGAAATTGTTTTCAAGGACGATTATATATTCGGCACGTGTAGTCTTGTTTTTTTGTTAAATAACAGAATTTTTATAATCGCCTTGCATACGTGTTATGTCAGCGGGGAATAACGACCTCTAAAGGTTTCGTTCAATATGTATTACCCTAGTAAATACGTTTTAAAGCAAATAATTATATATTGACTTTTTAAAAGGTCACTTCTGCTGCTTCAATATATTTATATGCAATTTTGAATTGCAAATTTATAAATACTTATAAAATTTATTTATTCTAATTATTGCGTATACGAGACTGTATTAATTATTACTGTTTTACTTTATTATTATCGTTTTTTTTTATGGTTATCGAATTAAATTGTTATTTATTTTTATTATCGTCTTACCGATTAATGATTGTCCTTGGAAAACGTGCAAAGTACGTGTTGGATATTTTCAAAATTATTTAAAAAAAATAGCAGTTTTCGCATTGTAATTTTATTACACTTTCAGACACTGAACCATAGATAAGAATCTAGGGTAACAACCTCTCCTTATCCTAACAATGGCGAAACATAATGTTTCACTG
The DNA here is from genome assembly GCA_949152465.1 of Cantharis flavilabris. Taxonomy (NCBI): domain Eukaryota; kingdom Metazoa; phylum Arthropoda; class Insecta; order Coleoptera; family Cantharidae; genus Cantharis; species Cantharis flavilabris. The sequence goes on from OX424438.1 coordinate 11,112,865, forward strand.
TTCACCACATGTTAATACTATAAAAAATAAAATTTAAGTGCAGAATATACCTTTCAGCCCTCCGCGTTCGGTACGCTCCTGCTGCACCGTCCGTTGTTATAATAAATTGTATTATGTATTTTAAGTATGTGATGTAATCGAGTTTACTCACACGAACTAAACCATAAGCAAACAGCAGGAACAAAATGACATAAACAGCGATAAAGCTTATCTAATGGGAGTGCAAAAATATATGTATTCATTGTATTGGTCACAAATAATAATCATTTTTGGTGATTATTTAATTACTCTGTCGATAAGAAATTGATGCGTAGTTTTTGCAAAAGGTGACTTTCAAAACCTTTTACTTAACAATAAGATTTAGGTAAAATTAATAAAAATAAAAAAAAATTAAAAATAAAAAGTAAAATTTAAATTACCTCCAGGAGTAGTCGAATAGAGAGTTCCACCAGGAGTGGAAGAGTATGAGCAGGTGATATCAGAAGGGTCTGAAATGAGAACCCTCCTGGGAATTTCTTTGTAGTCGGAAGTCGTCCTGTCGTTCATTTTCTTGGTTTATTTAATTCACAAAAAATTAAAATATTAAAAGCTGGATTTTGAGATATTTAGTATATCCGCACCTAATGAGAACGTACAACGCACTGATTATTAAATACTCGTCTCGCTTCTTTAAATATAAAATAATGTGCGACTAAAAAATTCCGACCGCGTTGTTTACTTACAATGTGACGACTTGCCGAGCTTTTTTTGAGACGCTGAAAAATACACGTACACTACGGAACGACGCTATGCGTCGCCGCAATGACCGGCTGGATTGCATTTTCATGATTTCACACACGTAGTACACACAGGACCCGTCCCAAAATGTTGTTTATCTGTTATTATCTTATTATACATAATACATTATAATTAACTATTATTATGTATTTGTTTATAAATCATGTTTACTGTTTTAAAATGTAAACATGTATTAAATTGGAAATAAATGTCATATCACGATGCAATAATTATAAACCATATCAATATTTTAGAAAACCCAAAAAATGCACTAAACACTTTTCAGAACTAAAATGTTTAAAAGTTAGCACATGTAAAATACACTGTAAGTATTCGCAAACGTTTTCACCATACTATGGCATCATCAGGCGATGAATTAGTACTAAATTAGTACTAATTCATCGCCTGATGATGCCATAGTATGGTGAAAACGTTTGCGAATACTTACAGTGTATTTTACATGTGCTAACTTTTAAACATTTTAGTTCTGAAAAGTGTTTAGTGCATTTTTTGGGTTTTCTAAAATATTGATATGGTTAATATCGAGTTACACTACCTAAACCACGTATCAATTGATTATTGCAATAATTATAATTATGCAAAATATCGTAAACAGTTACATATTATGTGTAGGTCGATTCATTAAAATCAATTTTTTACAAACATGTTTTATGACGAAGAAAAGAAAAGGGCAAAGACTCACGATAAAATTCCAAAAGGTTTTTCAATAAAAAGTAAACGACATGTTTACAAAACAACAAACTACTTTTTTGTTCCGACATTCCAACAAGTTTTTATTATAATACGGCACCAGAGCATTAGCATCTTCGTCAGCGAGGCTCCTATGACTAGTCACTAAAAAAAATTATTAGCATGCGAAAAAAAAAAGAAAAAATTGGATTTCGACCTTTTTAGATCTCCTCAGTCAAGCTGTGGGCTGATAGTATTAAAACCTATGCAGTATACAATCTTGATATGCTATATTGGATCAATATTACCTACATAATATATTGACTATATTGCTATTCCATGAAATTGCAATATTGCTACAATATCACATTGCCACAACATTGAAATTCAATATTATATAGGTATTATTGCTATTCTATGTCCATGATGTCATTCTAATATTGATTATATTATAAATATTCGGACAATATTTAAATTCAATGTTGGGTGCTATATTGATTATTCAATATAATCTCTAAATATTGAATATATCTCATTATCATACATAAGGTATACACATCCATGTTTACATACCTTGTATACCGGGCCGGTAACAGTTGTGTCACGGAAATGAGTACCACACGGGAAATTACAAAACAGTAAATAAATTTACGTGAAATTGCCAACGATTTTGTTCCTCGCAATATGCCAATGAACTTTTCTTTTTTTTTAGCTTTTTCGCGTTTTTTCTAGGGAATGCCATAATTTTAACTGTTAACATCACATAATATTATGTGCGCACCATATGGCAAATCTAAAAGATGCCGGCCCTGCTTATATACATTATTAGGTATATTCAAATAATATTTTTGGAATTCTATATTGCTATTATAATAGTATTATACAGGGTGACCCAGACCACCCGTATCAGTACTTTTTTTCCAAAACGGTAAGTCGTAGAGAGTTGGGTTAAAAAAATTTATTACAAAAGCCGTAGTGACGAATCTAATGGTGATATTATTATTTCCGGGAAAAATTGGCATCCAGAGTAGTTTGCTCCAGAAAGTCCAGAAATCCAGAATTTTAAATGGCACCATATGTCGAAAGTGCTATCGTTATATTATATTTATATATATTATATATAATATAATATATAATAATAATATATAATATATAATATATAATATAATATATATATAATAATATATAATATATATTTATATATATTATTATAAGAAAAATTTTTTTATTACTCCCACCCCTTTTAAGTTATATTCACTTGAAATTATTAAATTTCAATTTCTTATAACGAACTTAACTTTAAAAGTCAGCACTTGAAATCCAGCTACCGCGTTAGAGCAATGTCACAAGTGTTCAATATGTCTTCCATTTACTTCTAAACACTGTTGAGCTCTTCTGGTTTATTGTCTAATTATGGTCTAACCCGATAGCTAGATTTTGAATGCTAATTTTTAAAATAAAGTCAAAATAATCAAAATAATAACTTAGTATGCAAAAAGTATGCTATTAATGAATTGTAGATTGAAACAGCAATTATTTGATAAATCAGTTTTGATTTTATGAAGAAATTTGCTAGCTTTGTCACAATTATTCAAAATATGGAACCAAAATTCAGTTAAAATTCCAGTTTCCAATAATCGAATAATCCAAAAATATTTAGTAATCCATTTGTAGGTTTGTAGTCTTTAAGTAGGTTTTTCAGTTTCATTATAAGCTAAAATAATTTGAGCGCCCCTTTGTTACTTGGCGCCCCTAGGCAGTTGCCTAGTTAGCCTATTGGATAATCCGGCCCTGCAGAGCCGGGAGCAAACGCGCACATCTGCATGCAGGAACTTTAATTTCGGACGAAACCATTTTAATTTCAAATAAACATTATTAATTTTTATATAAATTATGTAGATATTATATATAAGGGTCTCAGGTAACCCCTTATTAAGGAAACCACAGATAAAGCAAGTAGTACCATGACTGCACTGGGCCCTTTTAAAGCAAAAAAAGAAAACTAAGCATTAAAAACGGGCTGATACTGGTCAAAACCATCATCAGGCTCATGGAGTTTCGCGAATGAAAATCAAATCAAGAAGCTCCAGGTGCTGCTAAACGTACGGCTGCAGGACTCAAACATAGAGTCCATCGTGGAGTTTATCCGAAACGCTGCGGATAGACTCTTCGAAGCTTCGGGTACCTCGAAAACCCGGTAATCAGATTGCTCGGCAATTACCAGCTCAATGATTATCTGAAGTACAAGAGACCTAAAGAAATCCTGCAGCCCCCTCCTAGTCAACAGGAACAACAGGCAGGAAGTAAGAACATCCAAACACGTCATAAAGTTTTTACTTTTGCTCTGCTCTAAGCACCTATTTGCAGAACATTACACAAATTGTAGGAAATGTTCACATCTTCAAAAAAGGATGGAGTGACTTTTTCCGTAGGAAGCATCCTTTAGGAGTTACGGGTCAAAAACTAAAATCAGTCGAAAAATTCGAGGTTTTTTGAGCACCACAAAGTTAGCAATTAGCACAGGTTTTTCGAAGCTGCAAACTTGGTTTTACACCACTGGTAGGTACCCCAACAACATACCACAAAATCAGAAACATGTGAATTTTTCCTATGTTTGCCCTTTTTTTTGTCTATTGTCAGTGGTCTTTTCATTTTCAAATTTGGTCGCTTCCAAAGGATGTTTTTAATTTCTTTGAGCTACTCAGAGATTTGAGTTTTGGTATTGGAGTTTTCTGTATCCGTCAATTTTAAGTGCAATTTATGTAAATAACCTTTGGTTACTACTATTTTTTAATACTCTATTGACTATGCATATTAGAACAATATTTAAAAATAATTTTTTTATTTTTCCTTCAAAAGCAAAAAATAAATAATTTTTAATGACCAATAAAATATATTAATGTCGGATGAAAAAAACTTCTATTAATGTTTTTCCGAAAGAACAAGTATGCCATTGTACTATTTTTAAGAAAAAATACACAAGTCCGGCAATAATAATTATAGCGGTTTTACAATCCATTGTAAAAAACTGTAGTATTATCTCGTTCCCTAATCCCTAGTTGCACAAATAGTAACTTTTGATCATTTTTGGAACCAAAAGATAAAATCGTTATTTACCTATAAAATTTAATTTTTTTGACCTCATCGCAATAAGTTGAAGATAATGACAATCCTTAAAATTAAAAAACAATAGTGTCAGTTTTTTTAGAAAGTTTATTATTTGTTTGTAATCGCACTTTTGAAAAACTCAATAAAATTTGAACCAGAAAGATAATAAAATAATGTAAGTATGAGCCATAGATAATAGTTATTTGCCTTTGTAATCAGAATGCGCAAGTAAGACAATAAATATTTTCAAAATTAAGATAAACGAGCACAATTGGTTTCATTTGAAAGATATACCGGGTGCTGAATGAGTTAGCCGAACATAGGAAATTAACATGTAAAAACTTATTTATGTAAATTCCTGCTTCCCTAATTATTTTAGAGAAAAAATGAAAGATACAAAAATTATGCAGAAATATAAACTACGAATGATAACACCATTAGATTTCATCTAGCTTACCCTTAAAAGGTCAAAAATTGCTTCCAAAATTGTTAAAATTTTCATTTATCGCACTGGCCATGTAATAAATTCAATTTAATTTCTATTTTCAAAAATAATTACCATGGAAACTTGCATCGCCAGTCTGATAAATGAAACTTTTAACAATTTTTAAATCATTTTTGGACTTTTTAAGTAAAAGTTACATGAAATCTAATGCTGCTATCATTCGTAGTTTATATTTCTGCATTATTTCAGTGTCTTTTATTTTTTCTCTAAAATAATTAGGGAAGCAGGAATTTGCAAAAATAAGTTTTTACATGTTAATTTCCTATGTTCGGCTAAGTCAATCAACACCCTGTATAATTAACCTTAAATTCAAAATATTTTGCTTATTTTCATAAAATAGTAGATTTTCTCATGTTATAAACTATTTTTTATAAAAGAGATAGTCATTTTATTTTTACTCCCAAACAATGTAAAAATTAGTTTTTTTGAAAGCATGCAATAAAATATTACATCAATTAGAGTAAATTTTATATCAAATTTAGTAAAATTTACTTCAAAATTGGTGTGAGGCTGATTTGAACTTCAATTATTGAAGTAAAAATTACTTCAAAACACCAAAAAAAGTTTTCTGTGCATACTCTCTTCCCAGATCTAGCTCAATCCCAAATAAATAAAATAAATGCTGATGTTATTTAAAAGAAATCTGTAATTGTGAGAAAACAGTAAACATTAATGTTACTATTCGATGATGTTAGTGAGGTAGAAAAGTTTTTTTAGAGGAAAACAAAATTTGAAAAATCAAAAAACAGAAAAATGCATACAAAATTTTGTATATGAAATCGTCACCCATTTGGTTCAGATTTTAAAAAATCTAAATTAAAAAGATTTATGAAATATTAAAAATAAAGTCAATACCCGATATGAATAGTGCATTTTTCGCCAACTTTCCCACATCCTAGAAAGATAAAATTTGCTATACAGCTTCCACTCGGATATTTCAATAAATATTAAGATTTAAAAACAGAAAAAATACTAATGCACTCTAATATAAATAAATAACAAAATTATTACTACACAACAATAATTATTTGCAAAAAATAGAGAAAAAAGTCGCAATATCTAATAGGAAACTACACATTACTACACAACAGCATAATATTTTAGATTTTATTTTCTTCTTTTGTTTCCACCTGCCTATCAGCATAACTGATTGCAGTCATATTTTTAAAATTTGTAATTGATCAAGCTTGAAGTTATTTAAAAATTAACAAAACAAGAAGCTACAATATAGTTCGTAATTCTATTTTTGCACTATACATTGACAACATTTCCTTTTCTTAGGACAAGTCCCCCTTTTGATTCAAAATCCCCACAATGAGAAGTCAGAAAAATTTATTTGCATTAAACAGCCGCTTTAAATTGTTAACAATTAAGTCATATCAAATATAATCCATCTAGATGACAACTGAATTAAAAAACACCTTTCCATGTGGATCCTAAATTTGATTGCACACCCATACCCATACCAAGTTATGGGTAATAAAAAAAAACTCAGTAATATCAATAAGTTTAAAAACTGTTTAATCGGCTAACCACGATTAAATATATTTTTGGTAGCAATAACATTTAAAATTACTTTTCTCTTTCCTAATATACAAAATTTATTTTCTTATTTACATTAAAAACAAAAACGATTCACCTTATTTTTCTGTTTCACTTTTAAGTTTCTCTTCGAATTTTTGAAAATGTGATTCTGCAACCAAATCGGCTGGCTCATCAACCTGTTCAACCGATAACACTTCGGGTATGTAAAATTGCAACATATTTTGAACCCCATTCTTCAATGTGACGATTGAACTAGGACAGCTGGAACAAGATCCCTGCATTTTTAACTTGACAATTCCGTCATCGAATCCCATAAAAATTATATCACCGCCATCTTCTTGCACGGTCGGCCTAATTCTGCTATCCAGTAATTCTTTAATCATTTGTACCACTTCACTATCGTTTTCGTCAATTTCTAAAGTTAAGATTGTGATTATGTGATCTTCAACTAAGTATTACTCAAAACTTACGTGTATCAGAATTTGGGGTACCTTCTTTTAAAATAGGTAAACCACTGGCGAAAAAATCCATAATTGTAGCAAAAATTTCCGGTTTTAATAATTTCCATTCCACATCGTCATCAGTCTTTGTAACGGTAATAAAGTCAGGTCCCAAAAATACGCTCTTAACTCCGTCTATTCGGAACAGTAATTTTCCCAAAGGAGAGCAATACGCAGCTTGCACGTTTGGAAAATCCATAGTTTGCCCGGTTTCTAAAACTTTTACTCCAGGTAAAAACTTGATGCTGTTAGGATTTGGAGTATCTTGTGTTTGCACAAACATGGACAGCTTTGCAGTCGTAGTTATCGGCCGTGTATTCGTGACTGCTAACGATTGATTTCCATTTCGAAAGACACTAAAAGATAGTTAAGTTACAAAAATATTAGCAAAAAGTCAATATAATTACGTGTTACAAGCAACCGCTTTGAATTCCACCAATTTCGTTGCGTTGTAGCACAATTTTAAACAATTACGCCACATTTTGATATTTTGCAGGAGAAATACGTTGAATTTATTAAAAGATTAGCATTATAAGTGAGGTTATACAATTTACAATTTTCTGTCAGAAAATTTAAAATAGCTACGTTAGATGGCCGTTGGATGTGTTTACCATCCCGGACATCCTGGAAAGCATAGAATAAAAACTGTAATGTCACCGTCCTTGTTGCACTAGAGTAGCCACTTCCATAACCAATAAAAGTTTTTGTATGACTGGCAAATTTATTCACAAAGCAGTCGGCTATTAAAAACTGAGAAATTATCTGTAAGTTAAAAGTAACTGCAGTGGTTTATAAAGTAGAAAATAAATTGAATTTATGTGTTTTAGAAAATGGGTGATGTAGCTAAAGCGAAACCGGAAATTAAGCCAGAAGATGAGAAGTTTGAGTTGTCCGACGAGGATGCTTTACTGCAGGAAGAATTGAACGTTTGCGTAGAAAGATTAAAAGAAAATGATGCCCAACTACATTTACCGGCGATTGCAACTTTGGAATCGCTCATCAAAGCATCCACAACTTCCATGACTTCGGTGCCCAAACCATTGAAATTCATGAAAACTCATTATGGAACCATGAAGGAAATTTATGAAAAGTTGGAAGGCGATCCTAAATACGAGTGTGCTGATATCATTTCCGTGTTGGCTATGACCATGGGCGAAGGTAGAGACTGCTTGAAGTATCGTTTGGTCTCCAAATTAGACAAAATCGGTGAGTGGGGTCACGAATACATTAGGCATTTATCCGGAGAAATTGCTGGCGAATGGGGTGAGTTTACCGGCGAGGAATCCGATGCTGGAGTGAAAGAAAAGTTAATTCAGTTGACTTGCCAAATCGTTCCTTATAATATGGATCACAACGCCGAAGCTGAGGCCTGCGATCTTTTGATGGAAATCGAAAGGCTGGATTTGTTGGAGAAATACGTCGACGAAACGGTTTATCAGAGAGTTTGTTTGTACCTCACTAGTTGTGTTCCTTATGTGGCCGATCCTGAAAACACTGCATTGTTGCAAACTGCTCTCAAATTGTTCAGAAAATTCAATCAGTATCCTCAGGCTTTGCGCTTGGCTATGCAATTGAACGACAGAAGCTTGATCGAAGAAATTTTTACATCCTGTCCCGACAATTCCATTCAAAAGCAGTTGGCATTTATGCTGGGTAGACAACAAGTTTATATCGAACTCAACGATACCGTTTCCGAATATGAAGATCTAACCGAAATTATGGCAAATTGTCACTTGAATAACCATTTTTTGAATTTGGCGAGAGAACTCGATATCATGGAACCCAAAACGCCTGAGGACGTGTACAAATCTCATTTGGAAAATACGCGACCTCAGTTTGGAGGGGGACAGGTTGACTCGGCCCGTCAGAATTTGGCTGCAAGTTTTGTCAACAGTTTCGTGAACGCCGGATTCGGTCAAGACAAATTGCTGATGGAAGATGGTAACAAATGGTTGTTTAAAAATAAAGAGCATGGCATGTTAAGTGCAACTGCCTCTCTTGGTTTGATTTTGTTGTGGGACGTCGACGGCGGTTTGACCCCTATCGATAAATATTTATACTCTGCCGAAGACCATATCAAGTCTGGTGCACTGTTAGCCTGCGGTATTGTAAATTGTGGTGTTCGCAATGAATGCGATCCAGCTTTGGCGTTATTATCCGACTACGTACTGCATAACACAAACATCATGCGTATCGGTGCTATAGTTGGATTGGGATTGGCCTACGTTGGTTCCAACCGCGAAGCCGTGCTGAGTCTCCTCACCCCAGTTTTAACTGATCCAAAATCGAGCATGGAAGTTATCGGAATGGCAGGTTTAGCCTGTGGTATGATCGCCGTCGGCTCGGGAAATGCGGAAGTTACATCCACCATTGTTCAAACTCTACTAGATAAAACCGACACGGAACTGAAAGACACCTACGCTCGTTTCCTCCCACTGGGCTTGGGGTTATGTCACTTGGGCAAACAAGAAGCTGTTGAAGCTATTGTAGTCGCAATGGAAGTCATCCCAGAGCCTTTCAAATCAATGGCAGTTACTTTAGTAGAAATTTGCGCATATGCCGGCACTGGAAACGTACTTAAAGTTCAACAATTACTCCATATCTGTTCCGAACATTTGGAAACGCCGGAGAAGGAAGAGAGTAAGTCGTCCGATAAGAGCAAGGACAAATCCAAGGATAAGGAAGATAAAGAAAAGGAAATGTCGGCAAGACAGGCCGTAGCCGTATTAGGTATAGCTCTAATCAGTATGGGAGAAGAGATTGGAAGTGAAATGGCCTATCGAACCTTTGGCAACTTATTGCGCTATTCTGAGCCCGTTATTCGTCGTGCAGTGCCCTTAGCTTTGGGATTGATTTCTGTTTCGAATCCAAAATTGAACATCTTAGACACACTTAGTAAGTTTTCGCATGACAGCGACGCGGAAGTTGCCCACAACGCTATTTTTGCAATGGGACTTGTCGGTGCCGGCACAAACAACGCGAGATTAGCGGCGATGTTACGTCAATTAGCACAATACCACGCAAAGGATCCTAATAATCTCTTTATGGTTAGAATCGCCCAAGGGTTGACTCATTTAGGTAAAGGTACTTTAACCCTCTCGCCGTATCACAGCGATCGACAACTATTAAGTCCGGTGGCTGTTGCTGGTTTAATGGCAACTTTGGTGGGATTTTTGGACGTAAAAAATATCATCTTGGGAAGATCTCATTATCTTTTGTACACTCTGGCAGCCGCTATGCAACCGAGAATGTTGGTAACTTTCGATGAAGATTTGAATCCACTACCCGTACCAGTCCGAGTTGGTTTGGCAGTCGATGTGGTTGGTCAAGCTGGAAAACCAAAAACTATTACAGGCTTTCAAACGCACACTACTCCAGTTCTGTTGGCCTTTGGTGAACGTGCAGAGTTAGCAACAGAAGAATATATTCCTCTCACGCCCCTGATGGAAGGATTCGTGATATTAAGGAAAAATAAAGACTTTAATGCTTAAGAAGTTGGAAGTCGGCAAATCTAATTTTTTTATGTAGTATCGATAAGTTTTTATTTTAAGCGAGCTCCTTTGATACATTGAATTATAAAATTAAGGTCGATTTCAATATTAAAAAATTGTGTTTGAAAATGTATTAATATTATTGTAAAAATAAAATTTTTTACTAAAGTGGTTATTGCAATTAAATGCGGGCGAAAGGGTGAGAAATAGTATATTCTGTAACGAGTTAGGAATTGGTATATTCTGCACGAGGCGAAAGTTTTTCACCCGAGCCGTTTAGGCGATTTATGCAGAATAGCCATTCCAAACAAGTTCCAGACTATACTTTCTATACGACAGACACACAGTGCTAGTGTATTTTTTGTAATACGCAAACACCAATTTGACAGTTGGCTTTATAAAACCAGTAAAACAACCTGTTGATATTTTTTTTTATAAAAATAATAAATTTTATTTTCGTCAAAGCAAAAAATAATAACTTGTTGATAGATGTCACTAGCAGGTTTTAATATTTCTTAGATGGGAGAATATAGTCATTCTGTAACATCCGTTACAGAATGAAATATTCTGTAACAGGTGCAAAGAATGTGTGTATTCTGTATTAGTCCTATAGAAAATCTTATCTACAACAACAAAGTAGCTAAATAACTTATTTATTTGTATGTTGCCCTTGATGTCTGTATAAGCTAGCTAAATTCTGATAACGGAGGCCACACAATCGGTTCCACTTCCTACAAGACAGGTTTGCTTTCTTGGTAATTAAAACAAATAAATAATAGTCAAAATTTTATATTAATAAAATTTGTTTTTATTTATATTTATAACATTCAAATTATTATGTTAAAAGTTCGCGAATGTGTTTTGGAAAAAATTATAGTGAAATTTATTTCAGAAAAATCCTCTAATGAGTAAATTAGAACATATAATTTTTTTTTAAATTCTTCTGCTGAGCTGGTGTAATTATTGCTGATATACCATCAAATGTTGTATGTAGTGTCGGTGTTGAAAAACTTATAGAAAAGATCGACTGATCTTGAAATTTTGGGGCAACTTTAAGCACAGATCAAAAATAGTTTTTTTTAATTAGAAAATAAGGCTCCATCTTGTATCTGTACTTAACTGTTTCAACCAACAAGTAAATATCTCAAAAATTTTGTGCACACTTATTTCGAAATCCCCGAAGTTCCTTTACAAATCATTGAAATTCTTTAGATTGTAACTTGTTTGGAATTCCGGTGAAATCCCTGGAATTGCTTGCACTGAAAAATTTGGTTTCTTATATAAAATTCGTTATATTGAAGAAAAATTCGTAGTATTTAAGAATTTGTTCATTAATATAACGAATTTTGTTTATCGAGGCAAAAATGATAAATTTCTCGTTAATATGATGAACCATTGTTTACAGTGTGGAAATCATTGGAAGTCTTTAGATTTGAATTTGTTTGGAATTCCTTGAATTCCGAGTTCTGTGCACAAAATTTTGTCGAGATATTTACCCCTTGGTTCTAACAATACCTACATAATATACATAAACCAGTGTGTTTCCTGTGAAAATAATATAAACATGATATTAAATTTGTGTACTAATTGGAGACAAAAAAGACTTCACCTGTTTATTTACAAAGCAAGAACAATACAAGCAATGTATGCTACAAATTACTAAACGAGTTGGTAGATCGATAAATATTTTAATACTACAAAATTGCTATATGCATATTTAACTGATCTACAATTTTGTCATTATGTATGTTTGACAAAAAAAAAATTATAGAAAAGTTTTCGTTTTCAATGTCGAAAAAAAATCTACACAAACATTTTACTACCATATTTTGTTTATTTTCTATTATTTATATTTCTCGATATACACAAACATTCACACTAGACTTAATAAGAAAAAACAAAAATTAAAAAAAATATTATAGAATACGATCACAAAAATTTTTAATAAATTGTCAAATTATAATTTTTCACAACATATTTTACGGCCTACAAAACATTCGGCCACCAACGTGACCATATAGGTACAAATCACCTAACCAACGTTTTAATACAAAATTTGATTGCATCTGTTATGACGTACATTCTTGACCAAATATAAAAACAACCAACCAGATTTAAATAATAGTCAATTGTTACAATCTAAGTGATTGTCATAACAATCAGATAAGAGAATTATATCTCCTAGCACTCAGTCAGTCAGCAAGGGTGAAGCGGTGGAAGTTTGTTCCCAACGAAACACAAGTCTTTACTCCACCTTCTAAAAAAAAACAATTGACTATTATTACGGATAAATTGACACCCGAGTGCTACAGTAATAACTCAATCGATATAAGAACGTTGTCCAGTGCTATACTGAGTAACCGAATGTTTTAAAAATGACAAATATTTGCTAGTTTCCAAAAAAATAGATTGATTTGCTCATTACAATATGGTGTCAAGTGAAAATTAGGGAAACTACCAATTATTTAAATTACGGATTACTCATTAGGGCATCGAACAATGCTCACAAGTAGGCCTGAGAATTTTTTCAAATAATTCAATATATTCAATGTAAAATACTTATGGATATTTAACAATATTTTATTCAATATAATATACCATACATTCGATATATTATACCAATAAACAAAACAATAATATTGAAATATCGATATAGCAATTATATAATCGATAATATATTGACTATTCGATATATGACATCGCAATGTTTTCGATATGACCCAGCCCTACTCATAAGGAGGAATACGGTTTCTATACTAAAAAAAAATATGCCCCTAACTATGAACGAGCATCAATTATTATGGTAAAACAAAGAAACGTAACTGTACAGGTGTGACTTACTTTTTACACTTCTTTTTGGATCGGATCAAAATGTACATAAACTTATCGTAATGCAAATTACCCGTAAGAGAGTGTATACAATTTTATTGTAACGACAAACATGTACACACCCTCTTGTAGTTTGTAATCACTTACCTACAAATATTATTGTATATTGATTCTATCCTAGTTTTATTTTACTTGCATAATTACTATAAGAGTAAAGGAAAGACCAAAAAATGCATAATAATAATTAACAGAATAATTAACTTTTTCGGAATTATCAACTTACATTCTATTATTTTATAATCAAAACTTATAATATATTGCTTCAATTTGTGGAAAATAAAATGTATGCACTATTTTTACTATGTATTATCGTAACCGACTACTTAAAAATACGATATTGCAACAAAATAAATTATACAAAAAGAAACGTACATTAATAACATTATTTTAATAATTTTTTTTTGTAGTAGTAGTATTACACTTTTGTTTTACAACCGATCTGCACTTTAAATTATACTATTTTTAATTATTAATATCTTAAATTCGTGCTCGAATAAAAAGTTACTTAATATTTGTTTTGTACTGGGCATTTTATTTCAAATAATTTGAAATACAAATCGGTTCTTCGTCAATATCACACAAACTCATTAAGGGATGTCACAAATGTTCATTTAAATGGAACCCGTGTTACTTCAACGTCAGTTTTTGGAGTGATTTTTTTTTTTTTTTTGATCACCGTTTACACTATCAATTCTAAAAACAAAGTAGACGTACAACTAAAGAAGGCTGTGAGTCTTAAAATAAAGATAGTTGGACTAGTCAAATAACAGTCTGTTTAATACTCAGACCCTGAAAAAAATATATAATTAGGTATAGAAGTGTTAGAATTTAACTGTACATGGAGTAATTATTATTACCGAAGCCATCTCGTCTTTGATCTTAAAGTAAAAATATGAATTTTGTTTCATTATTTCAGAAATTATTTATTGCTATCATCAGATGTTTTAACAAAAATCTTTAGTAAACTAAATTAAAATATCTCATGAGAGCAACAAACCATAACCGAATTTATTGTTTACTTAGCAGTTAACTTTTAAATTTTATTCTAATATAAAAAATTTAGAACTCCAACGAGCTAGCATTGCCAAACCTCCGGTTTTCTCAGAACATCTGTTTTTTTAAAACTCTTTATGTAGTAATATCCGATTTTCCACAAGTGTAAGATAAAAAAAAGTAATTGGATTTACAAGAAACAATATAAGTCCAATATAAAGAAAGAGAAGTTTCTGGTTCGGATAGATTTTCTAGGTAATATTTGAACAGAATCTCGTTAATCTGTGCATCACTAATTAAATAACATTGTAAGATGATAAAAATAAATTGAAGAAATAAAACATGAAATATTTTTTACTTTATTAATACGGGCATAAGCAAAACTTTCTATACCAACCAACGAGTTAAACAAACAACAGCAAATCACGGATACACCGTACAATAAATTAATTAAATTAAATTACTTTGGCTCCTCGCACTAATTTATGCATGCAACTTTATATGTAAAATTTTCGATTTTTAAATGCCGATTTTTTTTTGAAAACTAATGGATAATCAGCAAAAAAGATTTTTAATATGCTTAAAAAAATCTAATGGTATATAGGAAAAAGTGAAATTCGTGGTAAAAATTAATTGACAGTTATTCCCGATTTTCTTTCGGTGGGTTTTGGTCCGGCGGGATTGTGGCCACGAGATTTTGTCCTAGACCGCCTACATAGATATAACCCTGTCTACTAGAAGGATGATAAAAGCCATCCATCACATTTTTGACAAAATATATTTCTAATCAAGACCGTTTCCGAGGGGGGAATCGCTGAATAAATCTAGTGTACATGTAAAAGAGAATTTGAAGAAAATCTTTTAGGAATACTATACTTAATGAGCTATTTTTTTGTTTCTTTCAAGAAAAAAAGGCAATCCGGGGAAATCTCTCAATATTTCGTAAATTTTTTTTTCGAATTGCCTTGTAATTCACTCCTTGGCAGTTCTTCTATACCAGTAGTACGCAAACTACGGCTCGCTACGTTGTTTTATGCGGTCCACGACAAAAATAAAAAATTATTATAAAAAATAATTAAGCAGAATAGTGTAATCGGACACCTAGACAAGTTCTCCGTATTACTGCATGCAACGGATTGAGAGTGCCCGAGATAAAAAAAATACTTGAAAGCCCTTCACTAAAAAGGAAATTCTTTAGATATATTTTTTAATAATGCATTATATTATTCAGATTATGGAGAAATCATTTTTCGGCTTGAATAAATTATAAAAAAATCAACAATTTGTTTGTTGGTTTTTTAAATTTTTTTCTGAAAATTTGTGTTAAAAAAATGACATTGGCGTTTTTAATTTTTTTGTGCCATTAATATTAAGCCCAAAATGAATTTTTAAAAACCCAGTGACGTCACTAGGAGGTTTTGCAAAACGTGACAACCCTGTAAACAAAATGAGTAAGATATACATCCGCATACTGTGGTAAAACAAAGACAAAAAACTTAGAAACTTAAAATTTTTTAAAATTTGTTCAAGTGTATGGGTCGGGCTCAGGAGGCGAGAATAGGATTTTTCAGATATTCAGATTTTTCCATTGTTTTGAAAATTGCACAATAGCGTTACTAAAACCACTAACTTGTGAACTAATATAATTGTGAACAATAGTCGGAATGCCATCAAGCCTAATTTTCACCTACTATAATGAATGCCAAGTGTAAATTTGGTACATTCCATGGCAATAACAGGACGTAGTCCTAAATTAAGAAGAATATTATTGCTTTTGTAAATAGTTTTGTAAATAGATCGGTTCGGCCCTAAATTGTTTTACTTATTACTACTGATAAATATTTAAAATCTTTTCTGCTCCATTAGACAGTATTATACCACGCAAGTTAATTTTAATGGAAATGTTAATTTGTAATAGTTAACGTGACATATATGTCAGTTTTCGGAAAATTGTAATAGCGTTAACTGAACACTGCAAGTTAAATCTATATTTGTACACACTGGGGATTGTACGTAGCTCTGTATATGTCGTAAACGAGACATATGAAATATTGAAACGTCATATTAGCTTTGATCCTCGTGTTCAGTGGCGTAACTATCAGTGTGTGATGTGCCACACTCCCCAGTGTGATGCCCAGCTCAAACGGGGGCGTAAAATTTGTTAAAGTAACAAATTAAGTCTATTACAAGGTCCATTCAGTGTCCAAACTTTTTTTTTTTTTCATTTAAAAGGTTTTAAAAATATCTATTCAATTTTGCTCTAAAACAATCAGAATAGCAGGAAATTGCATATTATGTATGATTTTATAAATCCTAAATCCCTACTTTCAACACAATTCAGCACTTGCTATATTATGAGATACCTACCTAAATTTTCAGATAAGTTGTTTATTACTTTATCTGATGCTAAAATCGATTGAGCCGCATAAAAGGTTGATAAGAAATGGAATTCAACTGTTTGGAAATGAATTGTTCGGTGCTCCTTCCGGAGCAAATCAAGTCTCTTCGGTTGCCGACTTAATTTTGTAATTTGTAACTTGTAAAAGTGTGCAAGGTCCTTTTCATTCCATATTGAATCCTCAAGAAGTTATGTCGCTGTTACCTATATATTGTGCTTAACAGATTTGCTTGTTCTAGTGGAATGTATTTAAATGATATTAATGCAATTATTTGCTTCACCAAAGGAAGTCTTACTTATTCAATTATAAATGTAAAAGCAGAAAAACTAGTAAACAAAAAAATTATTATTACTCGGGGTTTTTGGATGAAACAAATAGTTTTACTATCAAATTAAATCTTGCCCAAAGCTGAATTAATGTTCGTAGAACTTTGCGATATATTTGCACTAATTACCCTCCCTTAAAATTATTCGCACCACCAAACACGGTAAATTAGTGTAAACTAAGTTGTATGTTTATTCATGTAATAATATAATTTTAGAAACATTAGTAATTTTTTCTGGGCGTCCAATAAAGACGAAAATTCCTTGAAAATAATTTTTGTATAAGAAAAATTTCTTTTTACAATTTAAAACTTGTAAGAGACGCCGTGACATTTTTGGTCTTAAATTCAATCCAGCTTTATGCTATCCTCCCCTACCGAATTAGCAGAGCAGAAAATTGAAGTATGGCAAAATTTACAAGAGATAAACTAAACAATTCGTGTATAAGCTTGGTAAATTTTAACTTTTCAGTTCGAGAAGAAAAACTATACTCATTCAATTTAGGGTAATTTTCTCAGCAACCACAGCGGTAGGTATACAATGTATAAGTTAAAATAAAATCAATGTTATTATTATTTTAAATGGAAAATTTGTATTGTAATTTTAGAAAAGTTTGAATTGCTAGAGAAGTTTTGTTAGTCAATAAGTTTGAATAGAAAAGAAGTTAAAATAAATATTTCTTTTGAATATGAATTGACAAAAACTTCGGATCGAGTTCCCTTGGCTTTTAAAAAATTATTTTTTTATACAAAATGTTGTTAACGAAGCGAAATAAATTTATTTCAGATATAAGAATGTAATAAAACAAAGCCCAATGAAAAATACGAGTCTCATTGTCTTGAACAACAAAAAAATTTAGTATATAAAATAAATTGACGCTTTTTATGTACAATAAAGCCTTTCTTTCATAAAATATTGCATTATCAAGTTTATAGATAATAACATCGTAGAAATAATCAGCGGACGTCCCCGTTACCCCATGTACAGTTAAAATTATAAAAACAAAACAACAACTTTTACTTACTTACTCTACCGCAATGGATCTGTGCCATTTGGCTCGGTAGAATTAGCTGCAGGACTGGGTTGTGAGCTAGAGGATGCACGTGAGTTATTACCATGCGAAGATTCGTATTCCATAACTTCTTGATAAATCAGCTCCTTCCACTGTTCGACGGTGTGTTCCCGTTCGTCAACACTGTGATCGTACGGGCCAGGAGCGGGCTACACAGAAAAAAAATCAGTTAAACCAAATCCGGTTCTGTTAAAGTCTTAACTTACCGCGTTAACTTCACTCTCATCGTACCAGACGTTAATATATGGATGCAACAGAGCATCGTCAACAGATATCCGCTGTTGAGGGTCTATTACTAGCATCCTAGAAAGTAAGTCGCGAGCTTGACTCGCTTTAAGTCTATTATGTTCATTGCTATCTGAAGGAAATAGCATATCCGGAAAAAGTTTGTCAAAAGAAAAACCAGGATACCTAGGTCTATTTTCGACATAATTTCGAACAGTCTGTTGTAATCTCGCCATAAATTGTTGCGATGGAGTACCCAATTGTTCTAAAAAACGACACAAGAATGAATTTAGATGACCTGATAGCAAGCATTCGTCCGTACCAATAATTTTATTCCATTGATCTATATGATCTGTTCCCGGAAACAAGACGCCTCCTCTAATCATTTCACCCATTATGCATCCAACTGACCAAATATCTACATTTTCTGTATACCCCATACCTAAAATCACTTCTGGTGCTCTATAATAACGAGTTACTACGTAAGGTGTCATCATAAACGTTGTTCCCGCCGTTCTAGCTAATCCAAAGTCTAATATTTTTAATGTGCAATCCGATTTTACAACAATATTGCTAGGTTTAAGATCCTACAAAATCAAAATGTTATTATTCAGTCTGAATTCGGTATTTTGTCGTACCCTATGTATAATACCAGCCGAATGTAAATGTTTTATACCGCACAGCATTTGATATAACAAATAACTCATCCTTTCGTGATCGAGATCCATTTGAATCACTTGACACAAATTAGCGTCCATAAGTTCCATAACTAAATACACATCCTGAAATTCTTCCAAGGACTTCTGCGGAGTAAATGCATTCAGAAGACCGATTATCTAAAATCAAACTATTGTTTCGGCAAGAAAACCAAAAACGACACCAACTTACATTTTTATGATTAACTAATTTCATAAGTTTAAACTCTCTGTAAGCTCTTTTTGCGTGAGTTACATTTTGGAATGGCCGGCTTAATTTTTTAATTGCTACATTTTGTTGTGTTACGGTATCAACGGCAGCGCTGCAGAAAAAATTAGGGTTTAAATGTGTTCGAAAATATTCAGAAAAGTGCAAAAAACTAAAGCATGCAAACCCAAAAAAAAAGTGGTGCGTACTTACCACACTAAACCTTGTGCCCCACCTCCCTTAGGTTCCAAACTCGAGTACCATTTAGGCACACAAAATTCTGTATCCCCAAAAACCCAATTTTTAAATCCAGGTCTCATTTTATATTTAAGAAGAAAACAAATACATAAAAAGGAAAAACGAGTCTGTGACAACACCAGAAAATTAACTAAAAGTCAAAAGAAAACACTAAAAATAACAAAAATACATAAAATAAATTATAAACAAAATTATATAATACAAAACTGTGTTGACTGTCAAACAAACAAACTGCAAGTTTTGAAAACATGCAACAAACCAAAAACAATTGCTAGTGACTACGGAAGAGGATTTCTTTGTAAATCCCCTTCTTTTTAAAAGGTAACTTCAAAAACTACAACAATGAAAAAAAACTTACCAAACAATGCCTTGAGCACCTGAGCCAATAGGTTTTAAGTTTTGATATCTCTTTAAGATAGTAAATTTCGTATCTCCCACCTCAACGGTGTAAAATTGATGAGAAAGTCGGGACATCTTAAAGCATCTGTCCCGAAAAGTTACTGTAGTTGTCTGAAAAAATTTTCAAAATTAATTATTGGACTTTGTTTGATACCACAATAAAATTGCTAACATTTACAATTGTCAATTTCCACTTACAATATTGTCAGTTGATATGGTTGACATTTAATTTTGTCGAAATTGCCAATTGTAAGTGTCATTGACATTTAGAATTTTTTTGTATGTGGTCTCGGAACGCCTTCGTACATTCGTAGATAACTAAAGCAGACAGGTGAAGGAATCGGGTGTTGGCTGAAATGTCTCTTTTAGGTTTCATTTCAGATAGTTGGTATTGCGTGACAAGATGCACTTTGATTCAGGTTAAAGATTTAATATAACTATTGAATCTTGATAAATCATATTATATGTCGCATAATATATTTTACCCTTTATGAACGTTAGCATGTCCACATTTATTATTTTATTGGAACATTTTTTGAAATATAGTTAGTGCACATAAATGAATAAATTTGTTGAAGTCCAAAACAATAAATTCAACTAGCGCTTCCTCGTGGTGTATGAGAAGAATGAAACTGATAGATTCTGTATCAGTTTCATTCGAACCTACGATGCTTGGATGGAAGGCAAAAATGCTATTGGCCATGAATAAGCAAAATAGCCAAAATGTCAAAAAATTGCATGGAT
Organism: Cantharis flavilabris; assembly: GCA_949152465.1. NCBI lineage: Eukaryota > Metazoa > Arthropoda > Insecta > Coleoptera > Cantharidae > Cantharis > Cantharis flavilabris. Next base: position 11,133,686 of record OX424438.1, read on the forward strand.
CATTAGCCTCAACGACAAACAAAATTGGAAACAATCGTGCGATGATTATTCACATAGAACAAAAGATGAACCTACACTGCGATCTTGCGATTACAAAAATGAAAGTTATTACTGGAAAAGGGTTTTGTCTGGTTCTCTTTTTAAGAATTTGCATTGTAGCAGACTAGCTTCGGCAATTCTTATTGTTGAGCTCGGAAATGTATATTTCACATTTACGGGCAATTTGAACTTTACACCTTTAGTTTTATCGTTTCATCATGGACATACTTCGGGATTATTTTCACGATCTTTTAGGAAAGCAGGTGCTGGCTGCTTCCGCACAGTTTGCCGGCAGTGTTTTCAGTTATATATATGCTACTACAATATTTTATGTTGCTTTACTATCTTATATTTGCATCCCGAAAAGCATTTTATAATATTTTTAAAGGTGTCACTTCCAATCGCCACCCATCTTGGCTCTAGAGAGATAATTTCTTAAGCGTTGGCAGAAGCTTTTCAATTACAGGGAAAAACTTTAAATATTAGGTGGATTATCCATCTGATAGTACGTCTACCTGCTGGCCCTAGGTAAAATTATATCCAGTTAAAAGCTTCTTTGATCCTGAATAAAATCATTTATTTCCGTAAGCTATAGGTCCTTTGTGTTCGACCGTGAAAAATGTTCAACATGCAAAGTGCATACAAATTTTATTATATCACGTGATCTAGATTTCGAAGTTATCCGAAAAGACTCTTCATACTCAGACGTGCATCGATTTTCACATTCTTTTAAGAAAGCAGATTCTGTAACTGCTCCAATCGTCATTTCAAAATTTAAATTTATAAGAACTTCTAATCTAACTACTAGCCTAACCGGAACCCATCAAACCTAGAAGGCTTCAGATTTCCATGTATTAGCAGACTTCTTCGACGAGGCGACAATCAAATTGCGCATACAAATAAATTCCACGATAAAAGTTAACAACAAGAATAAGATATTCAAAGACTTTCATTGGAGTAACTCACGCAAGACGTCAGAAAAAATACTGACATACAGCTCCACCAAGCTAAGATGAGCTACGGAAATATGCCAACTTATTTGATAAAAATTTGAATGAACCAATGAACATCGAGTTATTTCTCAAGTACATTCAGTTGTAAAAGTTAGAAATCATTGTGTCGATGTCGTTGTGGTGATTGTCTTATTCGTTTTCGTGTTATTTATGTTTGAGCTTTATTGTCTACAAAACATTTTAGAACAAATCTTAATAGCTGTATGTAATAAATCAGTTTAATTAAATATTATTTGGTAAGTACTTTTATAGGTTAGAATGCACTTTTATTTAAAAACTTTTTCTTTTGAGTGTACATATTTAATTTCACTAGCGTTACACACGCCCCTTCAGAGCTCTTCTTAGCGTGGTCGAGCTGTAAATCCTTATAAGAGTAATATCGGTGGAAGACGGAAATAAAACCCTCACCTTAGAGGTTGAAAAATAAAGAGGGGGAAGTACTGAAAAGCAACAAGTCTGTAGCGTAGCGTAGCATGATGGCTTGCGAAGCATGGAGTGCCGGAGGCACTTTAATCTTCTTCATCTGGCGAGCAACAAGTCTGTCGGAAAACCTCCCACTAATATAAACATGACTTAAAGTTCAGTAGTGAGAAACAGAACTTCTGAACCTCGGATTGTGAAGCTCAGAGATTGAAAGAAGAAAACAAGATCTACAACAAGAAGATTCCGACAATGACTAGACTCTCCCGACCATGAAAAGATTTCCTGTGTGAAGCTTCTATTTTGTAGACGATTACTTCGAGTGAACAAGAGGGAAGATTAGATAGTTTCAGCGCTGAAACAAGAATAAAATACGAGGAATATATTAACAAGATTAAGATGTAGTAGGGACAAACCCCAACATTACTGTTTTGACAGAGCCACCATACAGAGAGACTCCAATCAAGATTAAATTAAATTTTTTGGAAATTTCTGGAACGCTTGGAAATCGTTGGAATTCCTGGGAAATCGTTGAAATTCCCTGGAAATCATTGAAATTCTTTGGAAATCCCTGGAATTCTTTGGAGATCTCTAAAATTCCGAGTCTTGTGTACAGAAATTTTACTGGATATTTAACGCTTAGGTAAGAAAACCAGATCTAAAAATATCAGATATAGATGCACTGGCAGACAAACAGGAAGTTGAAGGATGCCTCCAAAAGTACGGCAGAACACAGGTGGCAATCGTTGGATACGATAAAGGCTCCGCAAAGGATCCCCCTATCAGGTGCTGTTTCGAAGACTACAAAACTACAAAGAAATGCACTAAAAGACAACTCGACGAAGTACGAACTCGTGCAGAAATAAAGCTTAATAACGTGGAGGCTACAGAACACGCAGTAGACAATATTGTTGCACAATCTGCAAAATAAGAAGACAAAGAATCATCAAACCCTTAGCTGGTAACAAGTGTTAAAAGAAGTTGGAATGATCCTATTAAGTACTCTTCCCTTATAGGAGAAAGAAAGAAGTAGAAAACTAAAAACAAAAGGCCAACAAAAAAAATGAAGAACTATGCCATTACCGATAGAAAGCGGATGGAATTGGCGATTTACCTTACCGTTGGTGCAGCTGCCAAATGTATACAATAAGGCGTATCTAAAACGTAACTTGATGTTGTTTTGAATGTTTAACCTTTAAGTAGTGTGATCGATTTTCCAACGCGTGTAATCTTATGGACCATTGCGGTGTGTCATACCGCTAATATTACTTAAAGGTTAAATTACTATTAAGTCAATTTAATATTTTTCGGCGTGGTGGCGTTTGCTTAATGTAAAATCGCCAATACAGAAGTAATGCTCAGAGAAATTCCCGGGTCCATCGAAGAAAACGCATTCTATGCGTTTCTATCACAGAAATCCAGCACGGAAACAAGCAAGCAAGACGCCAGTGACGTCATTTTCCATCAGGCCAGCAAGGCTCCCATCAGCAAAACAAACGTCGTGTGAGGTGGGCTTTAGCCTTTAGTTTGAGCAAAAATTCAAAAAACGTATAAAAGTTCAAGAGCTTTAAAAAAAGCATCGGTTACTCTTAAACATGAAGAGAGGCGCCTCCTTTCGGTTTTGGGAAAAGCCAATATTGTATCATTCAGACATCATCTCGATTATTTTTTATTGATTTCATTTTGTTCATTTCGAATTTAGATTTATCCTACCGGAATCCCGGGAAAATGGAATCTCGTTAGAGAAACTCTAGTTTCAAGTGTCTCCTAAATTTTTAACATTATTTTGTGTCTTAATTACAAGTACATATAATAGTTAAATAGTAAGATTTGAATTATTTAAACATCTACGACTGCTTAATAATTACGATTATCCCGAATTAGTGCACCATAAATAATATTATCCCAGATTTATTTCCTTTCGGGATATTTCGGTTATCTTACATATAAGAGGCCTCACCGCTACCGTCTAGCTAGTTGTTCCATTTCTTAGGGCTATTCACACAGTAATAAATGAACTGAGTTGACGCCAACCTATTTATTCTTTATCTCTGTTATCACAATTAATTGTGGCGCCTAACAGCATCTATTATTTTTCATTTACTAGATGTTGTATGCAAGAGGCTTTTCCTCGCTCACCAGGCCTCTCTTTTCTTGAACGATGCATTAACAACCAACCAATACCCCAAATGACAAGTCGTTGTGGCCTTAATAAAAGCTTGATCTCATCAAGTTACGATTGATTTCCCCTGGTTTTCCATAGAGTTTCTAAAACTCCCTGTTGTTCTAAACTCTACAGTTACACCGAAGTTGAATTTACTTCGAAACTTGCAATATACCATCACAATGAACGAAGCTTTTGCGAAGCTCCGTTTGTCTAATCGACTCCTACCAAATAAATAGTTAATCTAGAAATCATTACATTTTTAAAAGATAAAACTTTCATTCGACTTTCTAGCTTCGTTAGCTAAATTCTTGTAGCGCATAAAAGCTTCCAGTCTCGCGATTTTCAATTGGTTTTGTTTTGCTACGACAGCGTTCGCATTTTAAGAGCAAAAATGTGTTAATTTTGTCTTGCCTTGGCACAAAGATAATTAATTAGCTCGAAAGTAAATCAACAAAATATAACCCAAATATATAAATCACCTCAGATTATTTTCAGCATCAACATATGGTATTTGTTAACCACACAATTAACATTGTACCGAGCATTGCTAATGATTTAAACGCTTTCTACAACTATGCTCTATAAATATATAGCTCATATTATAGTGGTACCCAAAGATGATTTATTACATGGAATACCAAAAAAATTGTTTTCTTTGAAGTCGGTAAACGCCTCCCGCATGTAAATGTAAAATCCAATTTTTTATGCCAAAGAACTTTATTTCGATGCGCGCAAATTCAACATAAATCAACAATAATTTTTAACAAATTGTTCGAGTTATGACAAACAAATTCGACGACGCGATAAAAACGGACTCGATCTGAAAATTCAATTAAATCGACCGAAAAAAATGTAACCATAGCAAATGAATTTATAGCCGAGACAAAAAAAGTCAAAAAACACATGGAATTTGGCGACAGTCAAGCTTCGTAAGTAATTTTTTTGAAAAAAAAGCACAAGTTTGCGCTCGAACAGGATTGCATTCAATTTCAATTTCGAGGGAAGAAATGCACCTTATTGGAATTTTCATGCTTTGAAGTGTCGTCTCCTATTTTCAACAGGAGAAATCCAAATTTAATGTCGGATTAAATATAAAAAAATCGACGACGTAGTAATATAAAATTTTCCAATTCTAAATCATGCGATCTTGTTATGTTGGCAATGTTGGGGTGGAAAACACCCCGTATGTGATGAAGCTTTTATTATTAAAATAGCAAATTTCAAGATATAAAACACTTGCTTAAAGGACGGCCATGTAACAATGAGCTTTGTAGTTAAAAACGAGAAAGCGAGTGCAAGCAAGCAAGGAAAGTGGAAATGCCCGAGGGTGCTTTGAAGCTGGAAAATAGGCAGCAATCTTTTAACCCTTTCAGACAGGAGATAAAAATGAAAATATAAAAAATGTCTCGAAATATTTTTATGTGCGTCTTTAAAATTTAAATAAGAATTATTTTTTACCGAAACGAATCCAACTTTTAATTTGCTTTACTGAAATTTTCACGAATGAAATACAATTTCGCGAAAATGACAAAATTATTAATTTTACAAATTGAGCATGTCTCGTGTATCTAACACTTTTATGAAGACATATAGCAAATTTTGAATTGCATTTTTTCGCCTCTTTAAAATAACCACTTAATGACTTTTTCGACTATTTATACATAAAAGCATGTCGAATATGCGACAGTGCTATGTAGGTAAATTCCACGTCGTCTGCATAAACATTGGCAAACATCCAAAATCAATTAAAAATATTTGATTTTACACCCAACACCTTGTAGTGTCTACGATGGCCGTGAAATTATGTAATCGTTCGTTAAGAACCGAGTTTTTTTAAAAAATGGGTCAATTTGATTAATTAAAATGTTCTACTCACCAAGAACGACCCATTTTGCAGAAATTCGTTTCGATACAGGACGGACTACAACCACTCAAATCTAAAACAATAAAAAATTGATAACACCTTACTCAAATATTCGAGCTAATGTTAAAAGCAAAATTGAGGTCGACATAAACTTTTTTGATTGAATATAACTTTAAATATAATTGCCAAAATGATAACCTATATATTATAGACTAAATGGAAATGTATGAATTGGTAGAATCGAACCACCCTCGTATGATACAAATGAACATTAGCTCAATATGTGACAGCGTCTTTTATGCCATTTTTTATTCATTCATAATCTCTTCAGTGTCGAAGCACTTTTGTGTCATCTTTTATGATTATCACCGTTCTTTGTCGAATCGTCTCTATTGGATCCTAGTCAGGATTTTCTTTTCTTCCCATTTCAGTTCCCTCTGGGAAGGATATTTATCTTGTTATTACTTTCTCAAACTTGGTGAATAAAACTTTGTCCACTATTCTCCAACCTTCCTTCGGCGTTATCCTGATCTACAAAGCAGTTGTAGTTTTTTCGCATTTTAAAGCTGCACCGATGCCTAGCAAAATATCCAAGTTCTGAAAGAAACTGGGTCAGCTTGTATGAAACCTCTTGGGGATTCCTGAGGATCCACCAATGGTTTGATTATTAAAATCAGCTAAGATCTATGTAGAATCAGTTTGACCTGGTGTTTAGCTTAGTTAGATTTTTGTCCAAGCTCACGATCAGTAATATAGCGCAGATGGTCTGGACTTCCGGATCACAATTATTATCATTTCTCTTCTGCTACTATATGAAGACTTGAAGTAAATAATGGGAAAATTTTAAATTTGTTTTATGCCTTTAAAGTGGCTTATGTGCCAAAACCTTCAACTGAAACTTAATTTAACTCAAAATAATTTTTGCCACTATATAGTGGCATTGTACACGAGGCCAACAAGAACTATCATTGAAAAAGAGGGTAAAATTGCCGTCACACATGAAAATCCACAGCAATAGGCCACCGGTAACCTCTATTACTCCTCCGTAACTTTTCCTCTACTGTGAGCTTTATGTGGCTGAAATAGCTTTCGAGAAAACGGCATTTAACAATCGAAAATTTTACATATAAAATCGTATAATATGCATTGCATAGTGGGAGGAGCCTGTGAGAATAATGCAGTTAGATAACATTGTTGTGTTCCGATAAAGAAATGAAAAGTGAGTTGCGTAATTTAGAAATAAAGAACTGACTTTGCAACTTGAGGAACAAAACAAAAAACAAAATTGTTTTTTATTCGTGTTCAGTTTGTTCGTTGGTTTAAGTTGTATTGTTTAGTTTAAGTTTGTTGTTACAGTAATTTAATTCATTGTTGTCTAAATTTTAATGTTTGTATTTTTAATTTTTTTGCTGTTTAGCGACTCATACGAATGCAGCTGAGCAGTACACAAATTAACAGCATTACATAAACAAAATGCTAAACTTGATTTTCATTAAAAAAAAAAAGAAAAATATAAGGACCAATGAAATGAGAACACGAGAATAAAACAAAGAAGTAAGGAAATAAATAAAAGGAAGAACGGTCAGTCTTAAATTGTGAGCCCGAGAAGCAAGTCGGGTGTAGAGTCATTTGAGAGCCCGAGAGACAGGTGGTGGTAAAAAGTTGTGTTGATAGTCGTATAGAGTCGTAATTAGATAGCCCGGAATCTGAGAGCCCAAGAGTTGGAGTGGAGGTGTAGTTTAGACAAGGAGTTTTGTTGGAAAGAGAAGCGAAGAAAGTGTCCGAGTTACCCGTGCTGCTCAGCGAATTTCGTGTAAGTCCTGTCTTTATCAATTTGTTTTCTTGTGTTCAGGTTGCAAATAAATTGTTCCTTAAATCGTCAGTTTTTATTGTTCTTCCATGTAACCATTTTTCGAGAACCAACGACCAATTTTAATAAGAGAGCGGAGTGAGAGCACTACAATATGTACAACTGCACTTCAATCGAGGACAATTATTTGTTGTGAACGGTGTTTCCGGTGTAAAAGATAGCAACTCGGCTCTTTTCAGAACCCCATACGTGTACCTACAAGATTTTTTATTTCATTTATGCCCGATTTCTTCACATTGAGATATCTATCGGATAAGTATAACTGGTTATACTTATGGTATACGGATACCATACTTGGTTATACGGATAACCAATCAAACCGTAATTCAAATTTTTATGGTTGTTTTATTGGTTATCCGTATAGTTATACTTATCCGATAGATATCTCAAGGTGAAGAAATCGGGCATTAGACAAACAAAAACTCAGTTTAGGGTAGATCCGTGAATAATTACGGTTGCGTCAGCCAAAACTGACCCTACGCTTCGTTACGGGCGCTCCGGGCCGTGTTGGCCGACACTAACTCGTTACAATCATCCCTGAAATAGCTACCCACCTTGCCACGGAAGCTCCAACTAGGCGAAGTACGAAATCACTAAGAGATTGAGACTATATCTAGTCAGTAAGCACTATATCACTGCTAAGACTATATACCGTCAACAGAACTCTCGTGTACGTACAATAGGCATGATGACTAATTTTGAAAAACTGTTCTATGATGTCCGGAAGTATCTACTATTTCCAAAATATATCAAAATTTCTGCAGAAAATAAAGGTTTAGTAGAAAAAAATTACCATTTGAATTTTAAATCTAAAATTCACACCACAAAGCTCGCTTGTGTCATGGCGTCTGTTTGTGACGTCACATCTTACAAATGTCACTGTCGAAGTCTTGCAGGTTATAAACAATAATGAAAACCTGACCTACCTTCATAAAATATTGCACTACGTGATTCAAAAAACGCAGATAACTCACACTTTTTAAATTAAATCCAACCTGAATGACGTTTTACAAGCTTTCACAGACGTGACGTCATTCGCTCTGATTGGTTTTAAACTTATCATGGCGGAATTTTGTATTTTCTAATTTTATGTTATCAAAAAAGTTATGAATCTTGCTGCTTTTTTTATAATCCATGAATCCTATTTCATTAGATACGAGTAAATACATAATTTTAGTGATTTTTGGTTACTGTCATCATGCCTATTATTACTATGTACTTAATTGCCCCTTAAATTCGTAAAACGTAGGTGCCAATCCGGGGGGTCTGGGGGGCATGGAATGCCCTCCAGTGCAGTCTATGCCAAATATGTTATTGTTATTATTTCTCATTTGAATCTAGGTCAATTCGAGGTATTTGGTAAAGAATGTACTGGAGGGCATTGATTGACATCTACATTTTGAATTTAAGAAGCACTGGGGACATACAGTAGCTAACGAAAATATTCGAACCCTCCTACGTTAACAATGTAAATTGCACAGTTTGAAATCGCTTTTACAGCAAATCTATTTTGCCCGATTTCTTCACCTTGAGATATCTAGGCCCGACTAACCAATCAAATTTTTGATTTGTTGTTTTGAATATAAAATTATATAAATATAAAAAAAAGTTAATTAGTTAATATCATTTCTGCAATGTAAATTAACAAATCTTACATTGCTATCTTCTTGTAACGTTATTAATTTATTGTTAAAAATTTCAAATTTTTTAGGTTGGTAACTTAAAATGAACTAATCCGAGATGCGTTACGGAAGGAGTAACAGACAGAAACATATATCTTTTTATAATACAGTCGACCCTCCTATTAAAGTCGTACTGGATTTTATGGAAACCATATACCATCGAATATGGAAACCGCAAGGAAATATGGCAATTGGGTTGGTATTCTAACGAAACGTCAATGAAATTCAACATGGCGGCTTGTTAGAAGCTGTTATTTTATTGAAGCACAATGTATTTTCAAAGTTGTGTTTGGTTTGTTTGTCTGCGGATGTTGATCACACATTTTTTTAAAATTCAACATAATCCAAGTTTTCGATTATACGATGTACGTCTCCTCTCTATTAGTTCGGGCAATCGAGATTCTACCGTAATTAAAGCTTGAACGTAAAAATCGATAGTTGCTCAGTTATTGATGTTTCTCAGCCTGATATAAGTAAGGGTCAAAGCTAAATTTCCATTAAAAAATTTTTTTCTTCCTAGTCTTTGATGCTAATTTGGAAGACATCTGCCTGTTGATGTTTTTAGATGCTGCGTAATATTATAAACTTTATAGATTATAATCTCATTTTCTTTACATTTCGTTTTTTTTTACGATTTATAATTAAATATTAGCCTAGAGCACTATTTGACTACAGGCTGGTGCTAGTGGTATTTCGCTTTTCCTATTACATCACTTTTGGCTTTTTCTATATTATGTTTATCTTGATGACATGGCTGTCTGTATTAGCTCTATATTGAACTACACCATTTTCCAGTATTCCAATGTAAATATAGTCTGGTCTGGTTATTACACTTTTTTTGATGTTATCCATTGTAGCCAAAGTGATAAAGTCTCATGTGTTGTAGACTAAATGGAAACTTAAATGTTCAAACTGGTGGAATCTGTTACAACATTAGTTCAATATATGACACAACACGTGTATTTTATGCCTTTACGATATTAAAATAGTCAAAAAGAAAATAACTAAATGATAAATGTTTATTTTTGTCAAACAACATTTTGAACTTAAAAACTCAAAAAAAATGCGACGTCATTTATTATTTTAATATTATAGGGAAGTTCCCTCACTTGTTAACAAAAAAAGAATCTTGTCGCGGAAGTAAGATAATATCGAAACGCCAACAGCATTTAAGCTAGCGGATATCGAATCTATAAAGTTCTATAGTACTTTACACCCCTCGACAAAATTTATAGGGTGATTTTTGTAAAGCATTGCGTATAATTTTGATTTTTCGTTTACACTTGCATTTAAAAGAAAAATTCCGAGTCAAAATTGGAACGAGGTGGAAAGCTTACAAAGATCCTCTTTTTTTTTTAAAAACAACCTATCGAACATTTCGTGTTAATTAACTAAAATTCACCCTAGTAGCAAAAACAGGTCAAATTATAGATTTATGCAAATGTATTCTCTTCCCCTATGTGTTCAAAATGCATTTCGTATAAATGAATGTGATTAATTAATATAAAGCATTTATTATGTAAATATGTACACTCGATAACCCAGGATTTTGATTTTAATTTGAGGAAAATAAGCCAGAAATGGTTAAGGGGCGAAATGTTGACGCCACTTGGAAAGAATACAATAAATGAAGTGGATTTTTCTGGAGTGGAAGAGAGTGGAAAACTCGACAGGAAAAATATAAAAAAATATGCAACTTTTATTTTAATTTACACATTTTTACGAAATGAAATAAAGCTGGCTTTTAAAAATATAAATTTGGATTAACTACTGAAGGGAAATTTTATTTAATTTTAAAATAAAATTTTAAATAAACAAACCAGAATTAAAAACACAAATATCTGTAATAAGTGGATGAACTTTGCTTTCAATATTGAATTACGATAATTCCAAACGGACGGGTGTGTATTGGCTAATTTGTTAGTTCGGATAAAGTGGAACGCAGGTTTTTCATTTTAATTCGACGAACAGAGAGAGAACGTAAAATAGACCACGCATTCTTTCAAAAATCGTTAGACACGAAACACTGACACAATTTTGGAAAATAGAATAAATGAAGTAGATTTTCTCCACCACAATTTAATATACTGCAAACCTAACACGGAAATTCAAGAAGGAAACAAATTTAATTAAGATTAAAGAAATCTAGACGAAAATCTCATCGGAGAATAATTCGGCACGAAAAAAAATAGTTTATATTTTATTTGGCCAAAATGACCACGTCGGACATTTTTGTAAAAGAAAAATATATTGCCGGGTAATCTGGAGAGTGGAAAATAAAATAAAAATCATCTACTGCACGTGAGCGATGCGCTTCTTCCAATAAAATCAAAAAAAAATGCAAAATTTTTATTTAAAATTAAATTTTCAATGTAAATGAGATCACCAATGCAAAAGATAATTGGAGCACATAATCTTATCCCTACATTCAAATCCAACTTTTAATTTTACAAATGTCACCATTAAACTTTCCAAATCAACCAATCTCGTTCGAAAACATCCAAACCTCGTCCAATTTTGGGTGAAATAAAATGCACAACAATGAAAATTAACCCACGCAAACTCAAATAAATCGCTTTTGAATTCAATCGGAAAATCTCAAATCAAGCTCGCAAAAAGAAGTTAAAATGCCATCTTGGCGGAAAAAGACTTGGTTCTACGACTTAGCCGATGCGAAGTCAACTAATTGGCGGGAAAACCAGAAAAATTACTGCTTGATTCTATCCTAAAGGGCTGTGAACTTAAATGGTGTTCATCGACGTGCTACTTGTTCAAATAAATTATTGTTTTGAATTTGCAGGTAAAATTAGTTATTTCGAATCCTGTACAAATGCAACACTTGTAAACTTGAAGCCATCCGCTTACTTAGATGGCGACTGTAATTTATGGTGGAAAACAATCTATTTATTTTTTAAAATAAATTCGCTATAAAAGTGCAAATAGTGCAAAAAGCAAATTTTAAAATGCACGATCACTTCAGATTCGTTACCATTAAAAGAATTTATATTTTCATGCTACCATAAACACGTAGCGAGAATGGTTATACATATTACATACGTAATCACGCCGTTCAACTTACAGATAGCCGAGAAACTGTGCATATAATTCAAAAAAACTTTAATAACTCTCCACACTTCCCTATTAGTGCATTTATTGCAGTCTTGATTTTTATATTTTTTCCTCATTTAGTCAGGAAAATAAATTATGAACAAAAAGCTATATCAAAGTTGTTACCATAGACTCTTACGAAGAAAACCTTTCGAGTGTAACTCTAGGATCGGCAAGCTTTGGTAGGTTGAAAGAGTATTGAAATTAATGGAACACCTGCTTTTTTAAATGCAATACTTCGTCTAGTTTATGCAACAGTAAATGTTAACTTTTAAAACCGACAAAAACGTTGTACGGCCCAAACCTTATACAATACACAGGTTTTTCGAAAACCTTTTAAGTTAAAACTTTGAGCAGAATCTTCAACAAACTAATTTTACTAAAATTCTTATATTTGCTTTTACCGCCTTTACCTTTGAGCAACGAAGTAAATTTGTTTTTCCGGTCCGGAGAAAACTAAAACTAGGGATAACAAAATACAACTGACACAACGTATTTAAATCGTTTATCTGCAGAGCATTTACGTCATTTACATTTCAAATATAATATTACACAAAGCATCGCCATATCCCTTCAAAACATTTCGATAAAAAAATCCATTTCCCGAAATAAATAACAAAAAAATAGCGAAGCGAGAAGAATGCAGGTTCGTAATTACGCACAGTAAGTTCCGATAAATCTCATTACGATTTGCAAAATTTTTCTGTAAAACTGGAACTTTTATCAAGTACAAATAATAAAGCAGTCGTAACATTTAATGAAAGTATACTTTCGGGACCACTCCATCCAAGTTTTAAAGAATACTCAACTTTTTGACTTTGGTTATCTCGGAAGTGACTTTAAGGCTGAAAAATATAAGTCTTTAATTAAAATCCGAGATGAAACAATCTACTTTATCGAATGTTGTAGAACATTTACTTTATATGTGAGTCAAATTCGTACTATAATTCGAAAGAAAGATCAATAAGAACATAGCAACACGTCCGGAAAATTCAAAAAGACGTTCGGATATATTTGCTCACATAATATAATATTAGTTCATCGTAGTGCCGTCAGTTTTATTGTAGGTAGGTTGGTTTTTGTTGTATTTCTAATCAAGTCAATTATCAAATCGAATTTCATACAAAACAATAAATTACCCCTAGCAGCGTGATTAAACTGAACGTAGTTTTCAACCCAACCACGAAGATTTCGGAGACTTAACCAAATAATATCGAATTTCCCAGCTTTATATCTAGAACTAACATTAATAGTCGTTACTCAAGTAGGTGCAATGCGCCAGATTGACTGTTTAAAAGTCCCGAACGTCCTTCGTAGATTTCACAAAACGAGAACTTTTTCTTTTTAAAGAAGACAAAAACGGACGTATGTCATAATAATAAAGAAGAGTGGGAATAGAAAAAGCTTTTACGTATCGAAGCTCTTTTCTCACATTTTTTCCAATGTACGTTACTTACATAAATATTGCGCTATAAATGATTGAAGCTACTCTGCCGATTGGTTATAGACTTCCAAATTTAAAGTTTTTAAATGAATTTCTACGAAGGTTTCAATTACTTATCCTGTTTTACCGAGCAAAACGTTACCTTGTAATTTGTGCTACTAATTCACACAATTGCGTACTTTTTCTGCACAATTGTGTGGATTAGTAACACATTTTTCTCTCTATGTGTGGAACGTTAAATTCGTGTGGCGCCCCCGTTAGCCTCCCTATCGTTGATAGTTTTAACCTACAGCCTAAAGTTCCTATAAATCCCCGCCTCCTCAAATCCGAGTTGTTTGATGTAATTTTGCGTCTCTGCTGAAGCGTAATGAAAATTGTTTGGCGCACGGAAACGCACCTTTACGTTGGGGCTTGTGTTCCAAATTGTTAACTCGCATATTTTATATAATATATTGATTTTCATTGACCAGTGTTAATTTGAAATGCCTCTCTAATTTTAGACTATAACGGAAAATCGAAAATATTCTCGTGAAATTTTGTAAATATTTCAGTTCATTAATATTGTTTCAGCAAGCTCTGATGAATGCCGACAGCTAAAAATTATTCGCGTACAAATAATACGCGATTAAAATTCGAGTTTCGTCTTGTAGATTTGATTTTCTTTCATTTTATAAATATTTGAGTAACGATTGTCGATCTTTTATTCATTATCTGACTGGAGTTCACAATTTTCTAAGATAAATTAATACAGTTTCGTTGAATTTTACTGTAATCCACTAGTTAATCACATCGGAGATTATTAGATTCTAAAGATTCGCTAAAGCGTTTTCAGCTAGTAATAACACAGCCAGTCATGTGCTTGTAGCTTGTTGCCCCAATTTCAGGTATTAACAGTCTTTCCCGCTATAAAACGCTATTATGTCGAGAAAAGCGTCAAATTTAATTCAATCTTTTTCACGTCAACATTAGTCCATCGTTCCTTCTTCTTATTGTAAATAATGCTACTACGCAAGGATCGAATCATGTCATTATCTTTTTCACGATAATATTTTAGTCAACCAACACCGAATTGGGCGATTAAAGCAGAAAATTGATTTCTCCACGGAATGGCCCTCCTTTCAAGTTTTGTTGGGAAATTAATGACCGTGATATACCTACGTAGTGGTTTAAAGTATTTTTCGAGTGGAAGATGGCAAATACGTGACACTGGTGCCACTATTGGCACGCCAAGGAATTTCCTTGGCACGTGAGAGATAAAGAATACAATTTTACTTTGAAATTCATTTTCTACGTTTCCGTTTGGACTGCTTGTCATAGACTACGAGAAAATCAATTATTGTACTTCAAATAAGGACAATGAAAATGTAATCCAGCAAATTACATTCGCAGACATAAACACAATATGTAAGAAATGCTTGAGCTTGATACGTCTGGATCTCGACTCGAACTCTGACATACAACTTCAACATTTATTTCTATTGAAAAATTGATTGTATTTATGAATTTATTTATTGTAGGTATTTATGTATTTTTTCAAAAAACTATATTCTACTCCACTATTTCAGCTTTTAGGCGATTACAATTTCCTTTTGTATTTGAAAATGCAACCGCTGTAACATCAAGAGCGCTTTGACAGATTTGTTATTCTGCGTGCAAAACGCCATTCTTCCTGTCGTGCGATGCTGACGAAAATTCCTTGGTTTTAGATTTGCAATAAATTTTAATAAAACATGAAGCAATCTCAAGCATTAGATCGCCAAGGTTGTGCGGTATAAAGGCCGCACTGCCCGTTACCGTTCCGCATGCCATCTTGTTAAAGCCTGTTTAGACTATACTTTTCATTGGAGTTTAACAAATTGCAAGCGTTTGAATAAATTAAATGGTACCTAAAACAAATCGTCTAGTCTGAACCAGCTTCTACATTTCAATTTATTTCGCCACTGTCCTGCCATCTTTTTGATGCCAGACTTCGGCTTATTACAGTGAATTCCCTGTTTGTAGGGAATTAGCCTAGGCCTAGATGTCTTCTTTATCTTCTTCCACTTTTAGACTAGGATAAATCCTGTTTGCCTTGACCTCGTACTGAGCCCAAGTCACAACTCTGTGAGCATATTAATTGCTTTACATCTGAGGCAGCTTGCTGGGCTCATCTCAGATGTGTCCGTAACTCTTAATTTTTTGTTGATAAGGGTAAATCATTAACCTAGGGAGACCGGTGTGCCCTCCGAAGCACGGAGACAATCGTAAGAAATTTTAGACTCTTTGCGGATTCGAACCGGGTACCGTAGTGTCAGCAGTTATTCAGCTAACATACTAGGCTAACGACTAGGGCTCGGATTTATATGCATCAAAATACTTGAAAATATGCGCATATATTGCACCCTGAGATGAAAAGTGTCGTAACTTGT